>OU426924.1:85000-5085000 GCA_911387795.2 Apamea monoglypha | reverse complement strand
ACATCAAGATAAATGAGGCTGCCTAGGTCTAGTGGTCCCATGCGCTACTGCTGAGCATATGTCCTTCCCGATCGATGGGTTCGATCTGCGGGACAGATGAAATGATATTGGGTGTTTACATCTAGAATTCCCTTTATTAGGTTTATTTAAAAAATATGACTAAAGTCGATAAGGAGTTTTAGAAAAGTGACGTTTCCACTGATTTGAAACGAAATATCATCATTACGCTGTCTTAGACACCTAAACGTGGTATGATTGTGTAAAAATTATTTATAGCACTTCCGATAAAAAAATATTTAACGCAAAGATTGTGCTCGGAATTTTTAAACTGAAGTTGCAAACTGTCTCGAGAGGCTTGGCGTGGAGCCAAGCGAGCGGCTACGCGATGATATTAACTTGATCGGTAAGCGCACAATGTTTATCAAAGCTTTAGAAAATTTACTAAAGCCTTTTAATAAAAATCTTACTTTTTCTGCTTTTTTAATGAGCTACATGTATGCCGCTACGAGACGTAGCACGGCGTAGCAAAGTGGAATCGCTGCTACGGATCTGCTACACCGCTCCGCTGTCGTAGCAACTGACCGGTTCGCTAGCTCGCTACTCTTTCACTTTTAATTTGAGTGATGGGTCTTTGTTTTACATGATATTGAATGATTACCTATATGCTCTTCTTGGTCGTGTACTTTATTACTGAAGGTCGTGTCCCTGAGAGGCCTTCGTGGCTATATGTATGATGTTCTTCCACTTCGTTCGGTTCTCGGCTTCTCTCAGGGCGGTCTTGGCAGGGAGTCTAGTGAGGGCGGTTAAGGAACCACCCTCACTAGACTCCCTGGACCGCCTGCCAGACCAAGTGGTCTGACCAGTGGTTAAGCGACCGGCCACGTGGTGCTTCTTTATTATATTGGTGTACAGACAGCCAGCACATCAAGCTACCCGAAACTGTTAAATTTCCCTAATCAATATTGAACCTAATGCTTTAGCGATAGAGTTGAAAATCTGTTAAAGAAAGACAGATTGTAGTAGCTTGATGTAAATTATACATTTGGAAACTGTGTAAAACACAAAAGAAATAAAAAAAAAGAAAAAAAAAAAAAATAATTTATTTTTATTTTTTTTATTTATACTTAGTTAAGTAAAGACTATTTATTAATGTTAAAAGTTTTATGAAATGAAAAACCCATTTATTTAGCTAACCTTTGAAATTTGTATCGATATATTTAAGTTTTATGTGTACACAATAAAGAAAACGACAGAGACAAATTCTTACATAATCTATCAATCTAATCCAAGAACACCCGGTGAGTAATTACCACAAAACATACAAGAAATAAATAAATACAATATAATACAAGTACAGCGGTAAACATAATCAACGTAATGCCCGTTACACACATAGATAAACCGTTTCTATATTAATGAGAATCGTCAAATGGTTTGTGTACTAACACGGCCACATCTCGGCACATAACACGTCCTCGAAAGTTACAAAGAGTGTCCAGAAGGTCAATAAATAGATAAGCAAAGCAAAATATTAAGAGATCCACTGCTACAAGGATTTTTTGGCGCTCAAATTACGTTGAAAGGGTGCGCTGTTCGTAAACATTTGTGCAATTGTTTTGTGGAATTGTATTGAAAAAAATAAAACCTGTGCGGTCGTTAGACCCCCGTCAGGAATGAAGTTCTTTACGAGATACTCGCACTTACACACACTCGTATAAAGAAAGAGACAGAGAAAGTGTGAATTAAATATGCGTGTTAAATACAGAGCCATCTAGTATAACTTTTTAGAAGCTGTCATGAAGTTGCCGCTGTGATGTTTGCTCGGTGGATTAAATAAAAGGCGTGAGGTCGCTTAGCTCGTATATTTCGGACTACCGGCGGCGGCCGGCGCCTGACCTACCTGACTTACAAACATATAAAATATCATTATGCATCTACCTACATTACAGTCGCCATCTTGGATTTTCATTTTGACCTGACTATAGCACCCTCAAAAACCACGAAAACTATCTCTGTTTCTCTCTCTGAGAGATAGTCGCATGGAGTGAGCATAACGCCTTTTCGCCATCTCTGTGTGTGCGTGTGTGTCTTGTGGCCATATCTTCCAGTTTACTCTTACCAGGGGGCTTACCACCAGATCATAAGAGTATAGCAGCGCAGAAATTGAACTGCTGCTGCTTGATTGCTTTTTTGTACTATGACTAAGTACAAAAGAGCAGTGCAGTTCATCTTCAGCCCTGCTATAAGAGCTGGTGGTAAGCCCCCAGAAGCCACATTAAAGAACTTTGTCCCAACAAAATGGCGGCTTCAATTTCGAATTTGGCCACGCGCCAGGAGCGACTTGTACATAGTTATTTATGCTGCAACGCAGTTTTGATTTAGATGTGCTGGTTTATTACAGGCATCTAAGACCTTGTAGCTAACTAACTAACTACGATGCTTCTGGTGTTGTAGATATGTAGATAGAATGAATATGAATGTAGATATCTATAACTGGCTGTGACCATCAAGTGGGCCACCTGGCCTGTGTCCCCAATAACATTCAAAATATGCACAACATTGAAACCGAATGCAATGTATCTAGTCAAGGATTTTTTCGTGATAACGTTTTAAATAAGGTTTGATTTCCCATGAAAGCGGTGAACGGTCACACAATAACGACTGTCCGAGTACAGACCGTTTTACGGTTCCGTACCTCAAAAGTAAAAACAGAACCCTTATAAGATCAAATCGCAGTCCGTCCGTCTGTCACGACCGTTTTTCTCAGGAGCACGTGGAGTTATCAAATTGAAATTGATATCAAATACCCAGGGCTGCAATTCCATGAAAAAATCAAACTTTTAAGTTTGCGCAATCAAAAGATACGGCCATTTATGTTCCGTTAATGCCACATATTTTGTCACTCGCAAGGGAATTAAAACCTATAGGGTACCTACTTCCCGTTGACATAGAATTATGAAATTTGGCAAGAAGAATATCATGTTGCACAAGTGAAGGAAACAATCCGAAACCCGTAAATTTGCAGTTACATACCAACTAATTTGTACGGAACCCTCGGTGCGCAAGTACGACTCGCACTTGACCGGTTTTTTTTGATGCCGTAATAGTGGAAATGACAGTTTTTCAACTGGTGGAAAAGCCATTATAACATGACGGAACCGCTTTCCTAGGAAACGAAAGCTTTACCAATAAGTATACAAACTAATCCTTCTGTATAATACGCAGTGGTTATAGAAATATCCGAGATGCCGTAACTCATGGTTGGCGGAGCAGTGGCGCGTGACAACCGGCGTCTATCACGCAACTCGTACATTGTACAGCTATGGACTGTATCATAAAGGTGCTTCCAGACCTGACGAATGCGCCGCTCGCGAGCCGCTTGCGAACTGCGCGCGTGTTGCTCGCGTGCAGTTACAGCCTACGTTTGGTGCGCTGCTCTAGTGCAACTCCGGCAAGGCTCGAATGGGGCGCGCGTGCAACACGCGCAGCTCGTACGCACATAGCTTCTTTCGCGTTTGAACTCTGAGCCTCAGTTGTGAATTTGCTTCCGAAGATGTCGGACCATACGACTGCCGTTAGCATAATTGCTGCAGCAGCGGCTATTTTATTACTAACAAAAACTAAAAGGAAAACAGAAGACGCCGGTGGCAGGTTCCGTTTTTTAAAGTAAGATAGAATAGCAAGGGAGGTGCAGCGCGGGCGGCACGCGCGCACCTCCTGCGACGCTGGAGTAAGGTGCGTAGCTGGCGCGTGAGCGGCGCGCGGAAAGCGCAGGGGCTGCGTACGAACATGAAATGCACGCGCGCAGTTCGCAAGCGACTCGCAAGCGGCGCATTCGCCAAGTCTGGACACACCTTAAGAGTCGGGGTTATTCGAGGTCATTAATCAAATTAATGAACTGTGTTAAAAGCATACTATTTAATATGAAATTACTGCAGTTGATAGGTTTTTTATGAAAGGTTATATAGAAGCAATATGTAAATAGTACGGGCCGCGGGCGCTAAAGGGCTAGGCGGTCATTGACCCGCTTGTTCGGTGTCAAAATGGACTTTTTGCATGTTTGTAAGAGGCCTAAAGTGGAATTTTGTTGTGTTATGACGTTGTTCGTGTGCATAAAACAAGATGTATTATCAACAAAGTCACGTTTACTTCCAATGGGGTAGGCAGACACTATAGAACGCCATCTGCTACAATCCGTAGATAGTCCTTTCTATTATCGAGTGTGTTAAATGGTTGTTATAGAAAATAAAAAGGAGGGACCTAATATACTTTTTGCACACGCTACGAGCTTGTAAAGGCTAAGATTAAACTCGTAAAAAAGGATATTCTATCCTTTCTCTTTTCTATAATACCAAAAGATGTGAACAAAACCGTTTCAATGTACTCTCACTAAAATGGAAAGTGTTCAGTGTTGTGCGGCTGCGGGACAATAGAACTAAATTTCGAGAACTTAAAAATAAATGAATATGTTCTTTGTGAGATTTGTGTCTGTAAAATAATTGCACTCAGAATGTAATAGAGAGAAAAGTTTGTTTATTCTGCAACCAATATGATGAATGATATATATGTATATAACCAAAATTTTACTAATATAGTCATTTTTCCAATTGTCGCCCAACAAATTTAGGAACTAATTCAGGTCCGTTCCTCATAATATTACGATCCTTTTCAGTTTGTCTTTGTACTCTAAATTTTGAATGTTAATTATCTAATTTGTAGTTTTAATTTTTTTTACATGAATTGTACTTCTGTCTTGTTTGTATTTACTGCGCACTGTATTATATAAGTAGTAATCTGTGGAAACGTCGTTAATTGTTCATTAACCAAATGATGTAATCATACTATGTTTTTATTACCTAATGTACAATTGTTTATTTCCCAAACAAATAAATAAATATACCAAACGCACATTACAAATAAAAAAGACTTTCGAGTTTCTTACGACCCGTAACGACTGTTAAAGATCTACGAATGACAGCCGGGATCAACGGCATAACGTGCTTTCCGAGACACGGAGGGGTTTCGGTGTATGTATATAGATGGTCACCCATCCACGGGCCAACCACGGCAAACGAAGCTTAACCGGATCGATCGACCCGTGCGGCTGTTATTACTTAACCACGAGCCCCTCCATTCTCTTCATTATGTACATCATCTAAATTACAAATATAAATGTAGAAATTGTACGTAGGGTGACACAATGGCGAAACTGATACTAAAAACAACTGCTCAGACCTCGCTGGTAATATCTAGGAGTCGGTTCTCGTCTATAGTGCAATGGGTTGGAACTGACAGCTTGTCTTTACCCTACCGCTTTGGGGTCTAACCGCAAGTGTCAATACCGGGTCAGGGACGTCGGCGTGTCGTGCGAGAATTATTGCGGTAGCCGTGGTTGACCCTGACGTGTGTGAACGAATTCATAAAAAGCTAGCTTCTGTCCACGTGATTCTCCTTGTACCCCCGACGGGTCGAGATGTTCACGGAATGCCGTGGCATTGCATCGCATTGCCTGCCCGCGCTATAACTTCGTTTTAGCTGACGTTTTTTTCTTTTTTCTCGGCTCCTAGGTGTCTTAGCGTGATGTGAAATAGCCTATAGTCTTCCTAAAGAATTGAACTATTAAATGCAAAAAAAAATTTTCATATCCGACCGGTAGTTCTGGAGATTATCCCCTACATACAAATAAACACATTTTACCGTTTTATTATATTATTAGCATATAAAACGAAGGCACCGATATTTTTCAGTCAAGTTTCTGAATATGAGACGGATGTGCCTGGACCTTATACAGGGTATAAAACATAAAAATACGATCACATAGCCGTCACCCATGTATTCTGTATATCAAACTAAGTAACAAATATTAATTGCGGGGAATCGACTTTCATTTTTTGTGTAAAAAATCGCAGCAACGGTTAATAAGCCGCATGCAACCGTTCAACGATTTATATCGGTGAATTTAAAGTTAAGTTAAAACATTTAAGACTTGTTTTTGGCAAAATAAAACGTCAAATAAAGTTAGACCTTTGACCTTCAATATCTCCGGTCGCAAGCGTGACTGCTATGTTCTGGGTTAGATTACTACGTCGGGCACTGTTAAATAGTTTTTCATTAGGAATTTCTTAATAACAACCCGTAGTCACCACCTGTGCCTGGTTAAAAACATCGGGCTCTTCCCTAATACATGGGACATGGTAACTGATGAAATGTCGGAGAACAATACAGGTGGTATTGTTCTCCGACATTTCATCAGTTACCTTTTTATTCTGCCCACCCCAATTCAAGGAAAATAGGCGTGATATTTCACAGATCACAAACAAGCCAGACACTTCAGCAACTGCAAGTAACAATATTTAGCAGCCCCAACTTGACGCCTGAACTTAACTAGCGGCCCCAAGAGATCAAACAGCGCAGCTGAATTCACATCGAAGTTAGATTGTCGCCGGTCGATGACGCTAACTTCACAAACTAGGTATTCAGTCTATAAACCATTTACCGTAGTTGCTAGATAAGTTTCTGTAACAAATATTTCATACAGAGTTTCGAGTTTCCTTTTCGGCATTAGGTTCTAGTATGTTTTTCTAATCAAGTTTTATTTATCCAAGGCCTATGTCCAACTGTGGACGTCTCTCGGCTGAAATTATGAATTCGTTTTATTTGCATTTCTTTGTGAATTCAATATTTTTTGTTTTAAAGCTACGGTTTCCTTTTGCTTCGTTTACGTTATTACATCTGGTTATACTCGCACGCCGGAAAAAATGTGTGCATTTATGTATGTATATAACGGCGTAGGATAGCCTTTACCAGCAGTGGTCATCGTATTAGTGGTTCAGTAGCTTCAATATCATCAGGATTGTGCCGGAATGTGGCAGTTCGTCGTAGACCTGGCACGATGCGACAGTGGTACCCCTGATACTTCTGCCATCAGACAGCCGCCACGCAACCATCGATGCGACGCTCTGCTAGAGTGACTGTCACCAGCCAGTGTCACTCTTATCTGACTATTTTGGTGGTTCCAGTAACTTCGTAAAAAATGAGGCGGCGCTACTTGTTGCGCCGTCATATATGTATTATGTAGTCTGCCCCGTTAGTCTTGTGGTTGCAAGCGTGACTGCTGAGCGTGGGGTCTTGGGTTCAATTCCCAGGTGTGTGTACAAAGTGTTATTGGGTTTTCCATTAGGAATTTCTTAGTAACAGCGCGGTGTTGGAAATTGGCGGCTTAATACCCCGTGCCACCGGAAAGCACGTAAAGCCGTTGGTCCTGCGCCTGATCTCTCCCCGGTCGTGTCAGATTGCCGTGCCATCGGACTATGAGAGTAAAGGAACAGAGAGTGCACCTGTGTTTGAGCACACACTTGTGCACTATAATATCTCCTAACCGGGAGGCAATTTTTTTATTTTGTGGTCATTATATAAGTGTATCAGTATTATATCTAAACTTGTTAATATTAAAACTATTTAAATATTTGAGCAGACAAGCTCCCACAGGCACCTCAACGAGCTGCCCTCCATTTTGGTTATTACCTGGAGTTCCTTTTGTCATTTTGCAATGTAAAAGTCTTTCGTAGTAGTATTTATTAAAGTTTTAAAGCTAGTTATAACCACGGAGCGAATACAAAGGTAACTCATTTTATAACCTGTGCCCGCTGGAGGAGAAATTCTGGCAAGTCTTGCAAAGGCTAGGTAATAGAATGCATTGCGCATTGCGGTAGTCATTTATATGTTCCGGATGAGATTTATATGGACGATAAAATTCATAGATTTAGTATATAATCAGCCTATACTGTTCCCACTGCTGGGACACAGGCCTCATCTCTGTGAGAGGGAGTAGGCCATAATGCTCCACGCGGGCCCAGTGCGGGTAGGTGGATGTCACATATCTTCGAATTTTTGGTTCTAGGACATGCCGTTTTCCTCACGGTGTTTTCCTTCACCGTTTTGAGAGTAGTGATGATGAAATTAAAAACACAAAGTGAAGTGCCTACCTACGTTCGAACTCACGACCTGCAACTCGTAAGTCTCATATATGATTAAATTAAAGTTTTCTGGGGAGTAGACGGAAATGTTTGTTACGGCCACATGCAGCAACAATGTAGGCAACAATAGTCAATAGTAGACACATGTATCATCGAAGTCGTAATTGCTTTAAGTACCACTCTTGACAACAATTCCTAGTAAATTAAAACTTCACTAATGTTGAAACTATCTAACTGTCGCAAAGACAAATAAACCTTGATGTTTTATGACGTGTAAGGGAAAATTTGAGCTTACTGCTCAAATTTGGCCCAAAATTATGTAGTTCAGACTAGGACGTACCAGTTTATCCTAAAGCATGTAAATTTAAAACTAAGACAAGCCGATTCGACCTAGGCTAATCTGGTTTATCCTATCAGTAACAGGATGAACGAGTTTGGCCTAGACTAAACTGGTTTGTCCTATCGCGTGTAGGGAAAACTGGTTTAGCCTAGGCGAAACTAGTTCATCCTAAAAACGGGTTTGGCCGGTAACATATTATATATTTATTTTTGGGGCCATGTGGACGGGCCCTTAAACTTAACGTGACGAAATGTGGAAGTACCTATTATTCACATCTGCTGACTCCCTCGGGTATTACAGGCGTGATATGTGTTATCCAAATGTGTTGACTGTGGACTAATAATACGATTAATTACCCGCAATACTCTGATTGCGGTTACCCGCATTAATACGTAACATTCAACACATTCATTGCGTTATTCGAGGCCGAGCGAACGAGGATATTTCAACCATTCGGCGCTATACAGGTTCAAATTAAATTAGTTAGCGAAACTCTGCGGATATGATGCGTATCGATATCTTAACACGATAAAACAATAAATAAAGTCATTTGACGATGTTTTTTTATGGGGTCATCGACTGCAGTTAGTGTAGTCTAAATAGAAATATTAGTTTAAATACCGTTTTTTTTATGTAAACTTCACAAACGTGATAGGTAGGTACTAAAAAAAAACATCAAATCTTTTTTGTTTTCATTTTATAGTGTTTAAATATCATACGTATCGATTTTTAAACACTATAAAATGAAAACAAAAAAAGATTTGATACGATCACTTGCGTATACTTTTGACCCCCGCAATTACACTGCCGACCGTTTATGTCATTTCAGCCTTGCCACCGGTAGTCAAAAAGTTAAGGAAAATGTTATCTCTATGAAAAAAAAAACTCATCTGTGTTTCAGCGAAATGATATAACTTGATGTTTGTTGTTCAAACGGTCTAAAGTTCGAGGAGTTTTCAAGTTTTGCAAACATTGTGCTAAAAATCACAGCGTATTCTGAAAATTCTTTCTAATTTTTTTTAGATTTTTTTTTTTAGTATTATAGGTAACACAGGTGTTGGGGTCGTGAATGAATATCAGTATTTTACATGGAGCCGACTACCTATCTGACCTCCACAAACCAGTTATTAGGTAATACGATACCCCTTGATAAGACTGGTTGTCAAACTTTCGGGTTTCTGACGACCCGTAACTACTATCAAAGATCCCCGAATGACAGCTGGGACCAACAGCTTTACGTGCTTTCTGAGACGAGGAGGGGTCTTGCTATGTAAAGAAAATATGTATATGTAAACAGCCGCACGGGTCGATCAATAGGGTTAAGCTATGCTTGCCGTGGTTGGTCCATGGATGGGTGACTATCTTTTGGGAGGGGGCTTGCGTTAACAGTGAATGTAAGTACATATTTGTGCTATTAAATACACAATTTTCGAAATGTGGGTGTACTATAGGTACAGCTCTGCCTAACCCTTTGGAGAATACAGGCGTGACATTTTGTTATCATAAAAAAATACAAAAAAACATAACATAAAAGGAATTTACAAGGCAGATGTGAGTGGAAACACCGGGACGCCCTAGGAGGACATACGTATAGTGACTTTATTGGTGATATTTTTTAAAAAGGTCAGGTGTATAGTAGCTAGGTACTCGCAATCAAAAAGGGATGTGCCTTACAGGCGTTGCGCAGGGGTGGTTCCGGAATTGGTCTTTTAAGAGGAACCGGGACCACCCCTATGTGCGGGTGGTGATCACCGGGGTGGTTTTAGTGAGGTAAAACTCCCACATTCTCCGACCTCACTCCCTGGAGGTTGGGTGCCTTTTGAAGGTTTACCCCCGAAAAGAAAAAAGAAAAAAAGAAAAGGTGTTCGCAATCGGCGTGAGTGTATGTATAAACATAAACGAGACAAAAGGAGTGTGCAAGGGTAGTAGCACGTGGCGTTCTGTAGTTTCTGCCTACCCTCATGGATAAAAGGCGTGAATTTATGTGTATGTGTGTCATCATCATCATTATTTCAGCCGAAAGACGTCCACTGCTGGACAAAGACCTCCTCCAAGCACCTCCACTTCGACCGGTTCCGTGCTCCTCGCATCCAACGGGTTCCTGCGGCCTTCACAAGGTCGTCGGTCCACCTTCCAACGCTACGTCTTCAGGTATTCGGTCACCACTCCAGAACTTTTGTATGTGTGCATACAAAACATAACATCATGTCTGTGTTTCCCAAATGGATAGAATTGTAGGTACATTACCCACACAAGTGTTTGTACAAACCTAGTTACAGAAAATAAACCATTTATCATTTATCATCTAACTTACCAGACAGCTGTGCTGCTGGGAAGGTTGTTGTGCCACTTCTTCTTCCCACCTAGAGCACTAGTAAGTAGTAAAGGTAATTTATCATTTATCACTTTTGTTGGGTTTAGGTTTCACGTAAAATAATCTATTGTTCAAATCCAGACTTCGAGCTGCTACTGACAATTTTCTAATGGAAAAACCACATCCGACTCGGGGATTGAACCCTAGAACCTAACAGACGCGCTTGCGAGGCATAAAAACGAACATTTTATGCTTAAGTAAACGGTAAAAACGGTATGAATAGAACAGGACGCAATGTGGGAAAAAAATACGACGAAAACCGGTAGAATTTGCGTCAGACCGCGCGCGGTGTAGGGTTCCGTAGTTTATATCTGTATCTAGGTGTCTAGACTCAGGATAAAAATATACTGTTATTTTTGTGTGTGTGTGAGTGGGCTTCTTATCCGACTACCTAGAAGGAGGGTAATGTCTTATCATGTTTTCTGTTTGCAATGATGTCAGACTTATATAGTTTACATGTGCGATCACCATTTTGAAAAAAAACAAAATGGCTGGCAGTAGGTATGCCGCGGACCTTCAAAGCCCTTTATAACTAGCTAACAATCGTATACTATACCCTGTCCATTAGGTTAACCGTTTTTTGATAGCCCTCTTAGAACGTAACTATTACAGACTAAGTAAAAGTTAACTTTCAAATGCGTAGTAAAATAAATATATAAACTGCCTTATCTTATTGAATTATCTTATTTACAGCTTCTTACAGACATTACAATACCGTACGTGTATCAATCAATGTATTGCGTCTTGCTGCAATCACTAGTTCCATCTGTCAAAAAACGGTTTACTTAATGGACAGGGTATACATTATATATTATGGTTATAAAGGCCTCACATTGAAAGCATATAATCAATGAATTACCCAATGCAGTAGGAATATTAATTACCTGGGAACATTATGGACTTCATTATTCACCAATTCGGGCCAATTTGCCTTAACTATTGTACAATTATTGGAAACTAAGTTAGGCGTAATTGTGTTTAGTTTGAACACAATCAAATCATTTAGCATTGTGTAGAACTGACTCAAATACTGTAACACACAGTAACTACCAAAAAAAGCGTGGAAAGATTTAAGTATTTTCGTTCTTACAATATCACGTTTACAACATAAAATATAGTAGCACGCATTTTGTAATATCGCCGTACATAAAAGAGTTCTCAGCTTACAAAGTAAATCAAATAAAACGAGTATAAATCGGAACCGGGATCTCTTTTACGCCGGAGTAAAATCTCGTCTATCGCTGACGTCATGGAAGTGTTAAAGGCCGGTGGCCGGTGCGGCTACGCGCTACGACGGCTACGCGGTGCGACGGCTACGCGCTACGACGGCTACGCGGTACGACGGCTACGCGGTACGACGGCTACGCGCTACGACGGCTACGCGTCGCGATGGGTCCGGCGGCTGAAATTTCACGCGGACGAAGTCGCGGGCAGATGCTAGTCGTGTATATTTTAATTTATTGAGGTTAAAAGTGAAGCACATAGTATATAACATCTATTCTTATTAGTTTTATTTATTTTTCTACAACTTTATTATATGTTTACCACCTGGTAAAAATCTAATCGTTCAACAAAACTTTTCTTGTGTTTCAACAAACCTTTGTTGAAACACAAGAAAAGTTTTGTTGAACGATTTTATAAGGCTAACCAAGTGTGCAAATACAATGGCGTCAGGAGCTTTGTTGCCTCTTTGCCGCTCAAATAGAAACAATAAAAAAGTTGAGGTACAAAGGCTATTCAGTACTGGTCCATTTTATTACGCATTCTTTATCTTATGACTGGCTCGTTGGTCTAGCTATAAATAAATCCAAATCATGTAAACATTTAATAATTATATTTGTTTGCAAAGGACATTTAAGTAAATAGTGTCTTTAGTTACTCTCTTACGTAAAATTAAAACTATTTAACTAGTTATCGATCATCAAAATACAATTCAAATAACCTATTATTTTAAAACTTAGAATAGTGTTGATTGTTGGTACTTTGCACAAGTCCGTTCCACTTTCTTAGAGTTTGATATAATGATGAAATCATACCAATAAATGACCAATACATGTTTTAAAAACGCATGTCTAGTTCCTGCCTTTTCTTTTTAACGCACGCTTTCCAGCGCAGTTTCGCGTCAAGTGTTATGCTGAATTGTCAAGGGGTCGGTCAGTCAGAAATATGAAGCTAGTTGCTCATTCCAAAGCGTAGTAGGTACCTATGGAGAAGAACGGGCAAGAAACTCCACGGACACTCTTTTAAATCATAAAATTGATACAAAATATTGGTTACATCATTCATGTTGAAATAATATATATGAGAATGGTGTAGACGTGCACGTTAAAAGCGTCCGTTATAAAAAAGAAAAAAGCATTTCAGAAATTAAAATAAGCCGTGGCAGCTAAGAGATGACCTGTTCCTACTGACGGCGTCCATTCACAAACATGACGTATGGATCAGCACTATTCAGCCCAACTATTTTGAAGGGAACTTAAACATAGCGAAGGTTGCAATAGTATTATTTTCCAGCTCTGGTATATCATACGTGTAAAACAGGTAGAGCACCGGACCCAGCACACTACCTTGTGGCACGCTAGCTTTGATAATTATAACTCAGAAAAGGCATCCTCGTGCCTTACTCGAAACATTCTATCTGTTATGTAAGTTTGCAGGATACCGGCAAAATCATTGGGCAGCAGCTTAGCTTGTATATACAAACCCTTATGGCAAACTCTATCAAAAGCTTGTGCCACATCTAGAAATACGATGGAGCAGACTTTTTATCTTTAGTGTTTAAAGACAAGATAAAATATATCGTATCGACCTCTAAAAACTTTTTAATTTGGCTATTGAGGTTACTCGATGATAAGAAATTTGTTTTGTGTTCATCCATAAAAATTTAGCGCTAGAGACTAAAAAGCAAGTAATTTTGCTGAAAGTCGACCAAACAAACCGTAGTTATTTTAACATTTACAGTAAGCTGAGTATACACTAGAGCCTTTTCTGGAGCATTTCCATGTAATGTAACGTTCTTACGAATGGTATAAAATCAGGCAAAAGCTCCGTTCCCAAAAGCATTTCCATGTAATGTAACATTTCTGCGAATGCTCGACGTTGCGTTGCGGCGAGTGAGTATTTACATGTAACATTTCTTTTTACCTAGCGTTCATTGTTGAAATTTCGGACCTACAGGAACCGCTCGTGTCTTTGCTCGATAAAATGTTACAATACGCTTGTAGGTTTTTTAAATCAGGTTGTAACGGTTTGATAAAATCTAAAAACGGCGAATGCTCGATGTTCTGTTACAAGTAAATTCTCTAGTCTATACTTACCTATAAAGTTATTGCGTGTTCAACACGCCTTAAGATGAATAAAATTTACTTCATTACACCAGAGAGAGTAATTTTATTGAATACCTCACAACAACATCAAATAGATTAGTTTCTAATTCAATGTTCTGTTAAATTAAATCTTTGTTTCCTCAGTAAGTCAGTATACTAAACTTTGTTAAGATTTTCGCTGCCCCATCACGCATAAAAATTGGCACAGAGATGCATTAGCACCTTAATTGTTTAACACACTTTCTATCACAATCCGAATGATTTTATGGAAATTCGTAATACATTGCCAGCTTTGTTTAAAAATTCTTCTGCTCGACATTGTAGATTACGCAATAAATGTTGTAAACTATCAAAATGAATGGCATTGCCGTCGTAAGTGTTTACGCAATTCATAATCAGCCTATAATAATCCCACTACTGAAACACAGGCCTCCTTTCTGTGAGAGGGAGTGGGCCACAATCCATCACGCGGGTGGGTCCCAGTGTGGGTTGGCGGATGTCACACGTCTTCGAATTTTTGGTTGTAGTACTTGTCGGTTACCTCACGATGTTTTCCTTCATCGTTTTGAGAGCAGTGGTGATGAAATAATTCACACAAAGTAAAGTACCTGTTTGGGTTCGAACCCCGGTTTCCTCACGGTTCCTAGACTTCGGACCTATAACCTTCAACAAGCATTTAAGTCGTGACCGGTACCCCTGGGCAATCACTGCTCTGCACGTTAAAACCACAGGGGCCACAGGGCCCCTTAGCGTGTAGTCGCTTAGTTTTTAAGTATTTTAAGCCCTGGCTGGAGGCCTTAATTTATTGAAGCATCCACAGGCAAGTCCGGTTAAGCACACGCCAACATCCTACGTCGAAATGAGAAAGGCCATTAAAAAAAATAATTAACCATTCAGCAAGCATTTTTGATCGTACGTCCATCTAAAATCTATCATAATATTAAAAAATACCAATAGATGGCATACTCGTAGTTGGCAGGTTAAAGAAATGATGTAGTATCCGGGACGTTGAGTCAAAAATACCTACCTAACCTTTTTTGTAAAACCTTTAAGTATGCCTCGAGTCTTTAGTGATCGTAAAACGTTTCCACTTGACAGGCCAAAGGATGGATGTTTGTTAATCTTTTACACTAAAAATACTGAACGGATTTGAATGAAATTTGGCACACGGATAGTTAATAACCAGGATTAACACATAGGAGACTTTCGATTTTTATCCCGATTTTCCCATGGGATTGAAACATATGCGGGTGAAACCGCGGGGCGCTGCTAGTCTTTCATATTTTAACTACTGTGGGCGTAATATGGGCAGTGTTGGTTATTGCGCAATAAAAAAACCGTTTGCAGTTCAAATCAAATTATAATTTTACGAACAAATTAATCACACTAGCGAATTACACACTGTTCATAGGTACACGACACATCTATACGGAACGCGCGACAGTTTCTAAATGTGTTCACTGCTTGTCCACCAGCGACAAAACTTCACTTCACTATCGAGCGCCACTTGGTGGCGCTGGGGTCTTTATTTGTCAGACGATAGACTAACTTATTTCCGACATATTGTATACTAGCTGCGCCCCGCGGTTTCACCCGCGTAAGTTTCGATCCCGTGGTAATATTGGGATAAAAAGTATACTACGTGTTAATCCTGATTATAAACTATCTGTGTACCAAATTCCATCAAAATTGGTCCAGCCGTTTGAGCGTAAAGAAGTAACAAATATACAAACATGCACACTCACAAACTTTCGCCTTTATAATATTAGTAGGATATATATTTTATTATCTTGTGGTTAAAGCGTGTCTAGACACAGAAACAAAGTCCAAGGCACAAAAGGTCTAGTTCATTTATAAGGGCTTGAAACACAGGCTATAAACCTAGTTCAGCAGCAGATGCTAATAATTAGACACAATTGTAACTGATTTACTCTTACCTAAGCATAATTTTAAGTAGCTAAGACAAATTGTGTAACTTGTTTATTCTTTTGGTATAATAAATATATATTATTATATTATATATAATCAATTCAAGACCCTACTTTACTTATATAAGTATACCACGGTATGAAAATCAAAGGCTATGCAAATGTGAATACAAATGCGAAATTGTAAGACAAAATCAAAAGTAATTTATTCAAACAAGGCTGCAAATCAGTACTTTTTGAACATCAGTATTACATAAGCCAGTTCCCCAAATGGCCCGACGTGCTGATTACTACTTTCTTTACCTTGCTTTAGCTGGGAAGAAGAAGTGGCTTAAGAGGCCTCTTACAGTCCACTAGCGCCGCCAATCGAAAAAATGTCATAACTCGTAAATAGAATCAAAAATACAAAATATATGTTCTATTATTACTGTGGCTAAACATAAACGGCCGTTTATGTTTTGAATGCACGATTTAGCTAAACAGCTATATTTCAAGTGTTGATAAGGTGTTATACAATCACGTTATTGCCTTTTCCACAGTAATAATAGAACATATTTTGTATTTTTGATTCTATTTACGAGTTATGACATTTTTTCGATTGGCGGCGCTAGTGGACTGTAAAAGGCCCCTTAACAAACTTCCCAGTAGCATAGCTGTCTGGCAAGTTAGATGAACTTAATTCTGTACAATAGTTTGTAAAGTCATTAACATTACGAAACATAAAACATACATCCGATATTGAACATTGTACGCCATATAGAGATCAGAAAGCCAATTCTCGTAATTAAAAACGTTCAAAATCTCGTCGCAATCTCATCTCAGCGATAATCAATGTCAAAAACTTGTCAAAAATGTAGGGAAATTAGAGGTATTTATAAAAACTATCATTAATTTGTGTATTCAATTATATTTTTATGAGCTCAAAATGGGAATTATTAGATTAAATACATGCCTTCCTTATACCCTTCCCCTCCCCTCTACCTTCCTTATCCCTTATACCTACCAAAGAAGCGGCGTGCCGATAGAGTTTGTAAGACTGAGCGCCACTTCAACCATATCAGCTCTAAACTTTACAATGACATAAATATTAGAATTAACATTTACCCTATGACAAAAATCTAGGGAAGAGAAAAGTGACTGACTGGCTTAAAACTTTATCTTATGTAGAAACTGAGTAACTTATGGTATCATAGACACGGTAAACACACACAAACACACACACACATACACACTTCACCCCATCTCCACTCTACATTTATACTACATAGTAACCTCCACATAGAGTATATTCTCTTTGTCTTTGCATATATTTTGAGTTGTGCGCTAGATACCTGTGTCACAGTATTATACCTTTGTGGCTATCTTCGTTTCCTTTGTAAATTGTAAACTTAAGTTGTTCCAAATAAACTTTTTTTTTTTTTATCTCTCCGAATATCGCATCTCGGTATCAACTAAAAAAACACCAAGCTAGCAAGTTGAACGAACCAACATAATATAATGCACACAAAGCAGCATATATCTGACAAAAGAAATATATACTTTATTCAACCACTACGACAATGTCCGACAAGAATAATACTGTATTATTTAAAAATCTGAAAGTTCAAGATGGTTTGCAGACAGAAATAATGAATACCTACACGAGCTTGGCTAGCTGTGCACAAGTTTCTTCTAAATACAAATTTTTTTTTTTTTATTTCTAAAGCCCATACTGTAGTTTATTTTGGTGAAAGTACAATACGTATTCAATATTATATTGCCACATTGCATATTCAATGTGAATGATGAATCAAATTTATTTGTGGTCACTACGACCATAAATAAATTTGATTCACAAATAAATGCAAACAAAGATAATTCGAACTATGTAGTGTATGCCTAGCGATGGTTGGTGGTTACAAATACATAGATTTATTTGTGTATAGGGTGGTTTGTAGTTACAAATAAACATAGGTTTGTTTGTGGTTATATAACACTTAAGTCGCATTCAATTGTTTATACAACGTAATTTTATATTATTTCAAAGTTGTGTCTGTTTCTGAACGAATTACTTACGATGTTTTATTTGTTTAAATGAGCCTGTCATAAATATACGTTACTGCGATTTCATTTCGGGCACTTATTTTTCCTAAATGTATAAGGAATAATATTATTTTATAATAGTTATTGGATATACTTAAGGGGAGGTAGAGACTTGACGTGGATAGTAACTGGATTATATAATATTTCTAGCTCACAACCCGCTAACTCCACCACTTTGTAGATTTCTACGTAATTTAAAAACTTGCTCGACTATTTCTCGTACCTACATCTTATAAATAATAATCCACATGATGGATGGTTAGATTCAGTCGACGTGCGGTAATTACGAGTTCCGCAGTATAATCCCAAGACTGACGAGGGGTTCCAAAGACTAGCTTGATAAATTCTATGCGCTAATTACGTTCCTGCCTTAAAGGGGTGCTGCAGACTGATTTACTTCATATTTTAAATACTTACAGCTACCTTGTCTAATGCAAATGAAAAAAGTAGTTACATTTTTTGACACTTAATTTCTTTCAACGTTCAATCAAAATAGAAGGAGGGGGGCATAAACTGTTTTAATTGAAAAACCCAAAACGCTAGGTGACTCGGAGATCAATCTCACGCTCTACAGAATAGCAACCTATAGTCCACCGAGACAGCAATAGTTGAATAAATGAATAAGGCAGTAATAAAATCAATGGAGATCATTATTTGGTGTTTTTTTTTCAGTTAACCTACGTTGTCCCACAGCTGGGCAAGGGTCTCCCCAAAATTATGGGGAGGCCCCCCATAATTTTCCACTTTTCTTTGTGCTGTGCCTTCTCCGTCCAATCGGTCAGGAGCGAGTGCAAATCGTCACGCCAGTGTTTCTATGCCTCGGTGTGACCGACAATTAAATTGGAAGCGGAAATAGTTAGAAGAGTTTGCCAAGAATGCCAGCCAGGCTTTAATTACCGAAGCATTCTACACTTGATGAAGAAAGTTCAGTATGATTATTGATAATTAACTATGATCAATTTGTGAATTCTGTCGTTGAATATGTATGGTCATGCGGGGGAAGGAGGGGTTGGGGTGGGGTTGGGGGGTGAAGCAATCAGTTAGTCTCCGGTAACTATGGACCAGCTCGTTTCCGAATATTAATATCCTACATATGCATACCTGACGATAGGATTCAATTGAACACAAGACAGGTTAATTACACATAGTTATTATATATTGCCGCGGTTGGTCCGTGGATAGGTGACCATTTTTACATACCAAGACCTCTCCGTGCCTCGAAAAGAACTTTAAGCTGTTGGTCCCGGCTGTCATTCCTGGATCTTTGACATTCGTTACAGGTCATCAGAAGCCCGCAAGTCTGACAACCAGTCTTACCAATGGGTATCGTATTACCCAGTAACTGGGTTGTGGAGGTCAGATAGGCAGCCGCTCCATGTAGAATCCTGGTATTCAGCCGCATCCGGTTAGGCTGGAAACCGACCCCAACATAGTTGGGAAAAGGCTAGGCAGATAATGAAGTTTTTATTTATGTATATTTCTCTTTAATTCTGACTACAACGGAAGTTAAAACTTGAAACGACATAAAATGTTACCTACAAAAAGAAATGTGAAATCCCTACACAACAATATGCTACAAAGAAATAGCTTACAGGAAGACTTTACGGTTCACTTTAGCATGGCTACTTTATATTTATCCAAGCTGGAGGCAACGGAAAAGCTTCGACAGGGCAGACATTTGAACGTATAGCGTTGCACAAAGTGAGTGGCCTTGGACGTCAGAAAAATAGAGTGGAAGAATGAATTTTTGCACGAATAACATTTTAAGGACAAACCAAAAGGTTTTGTTTTGTTTGACGAACAACTATGAAGAAAATTTCACAATATAAAAATCATAATAGTCATGGCCGAAATGCGGTCTGTATTTCGGCCATGACCGTATGTCAATCTGAACCGAGACTAGCCTTCAGCGCGGGAGACATTATAGCGCACAGGTGTGTGCGCAGATACAGTTGTACTCCCTCTTCGCTTACTCTCATAGCCCGAAGGTCGGTCTGACCTCTACACCCCATTCATTAGGTAATACGATACCCCTTGATAAGACTGATTGTCAGACTTTCGGGCTTCTGATGACCCGTAACGACTCTCAAAGATCCACGAAAGACAGCCGGGACCAACGGCTTAACGTGCTTTCCGAGGCTCGGAGGGGTCTCGGTATGTACAGATGGTCACCCATCCACGGACCAGCCGCGGCAAGCCCTCTACATAAATAACAACTTATACCTAATTAAATCATAAAAATAACTATATGTGTGTCCTTCGTATATTTCAGTCGGTTGCTCGTTAAAAACTCTTTAAAATGTTGACTATTTGGTAACTGCTTACGATTACAGCATTTCGGCGAAAACATTTTTCATTTTAAAGTACTACTAACAAGATGCATTTCGTATTCAACATTTATTTTATATTCATATTTAAAATGTCCCGTTTAAGGGGAATGCGCTAACGTAGCCCGCGAAATTTAAATTAACTTATGTGTTTTGCAATTTGCAAGTCAGCATCAAGTAGTATCAGCGGGATTGTCCGAAAGGGTTACCGCTACCCCGGAACATAAAGGGCGAAGGAAGGAACATGGGTGGGTTTTAGTCAGTAAGAGTCTGACACTCCCTTCCGCTCCACCCAGAGCGGGAGCGGTCATTTGATGATTTCCCACCAGAAAAAAAAAAAAAATCATCAAGTAGTATGTTGATTAAAATATGATTAGCGACCGTAACCAATATGCCTTTACAGAGTTATAATCAACCAGTAATACAAGTCCTTAAGTTAAAATTTGCCTCAAATGTCATGATTTCATGAAATAGTCATTCAATCCTAGTATTCCAACTTATATCCTTCCTTACTACTTACAATATTATAAACGCAAAGTTTGTGAGGATGGATGGATGTTTGTTACTCTTTCACACAAAAATTACTGAACGGATTTTGATGAAACGTTACAATATTATAACTTATATATAAGAATAACACATAGGATACTTTTTATCCCGATATTCCCACGGAATCGACACTTATGCTGGTGAAACCGCGGGTAGCTGCTAATTCTATAAATAAATATTTCACATTTAGATCGACACACAACTGAGCTGCAAATTGCAAAAACGTAACAAAATTTGAACTTCGCCACACTGAAGCTTTCGCCTTAACAAACTACAACTAAAATTCAAATACTCGTAACACAATTTCGATAGTACAAGCATTAGTGTTGTACGTTAGCCTCGAGTAATTTATCGATAGTCGCTTTGTCAATTTAATCTCGGCTCGCACGGTTGGATTGATGCAGTAAACTACAGAGATAAAGGCAAATTGATCGCTATTCATTCTGCTTATCTATCGTATATTACTTCAGAACTATTTACTAACAGTTTTGATTGAGGCACTTGTTTTACAGTTTAGAGGTTTCTCTCTCATTTCGTTAAGTACCTGTAATACTGATTACAGGTACTTTACAGCTTTGTACCTACGCTTTACTGAAAGCGTAGGTACAAAGCTGGTAAAAAGTAAAAAAAAACTGTTATTTCTACTACCAAACTCCTACCTAGGATTCTTTTTTTAGGTTCCGTACCCATAGGTTGAGTTTAAGTATTAAGTTTTACCCAAAGGGTTAGGTACGCCCTTTGGGTAAAACTTAATACTTAAACTCAAATACAAAGCATTTTTTTTTAATTAAACCAATTACAGGAACTTTTGAATTGTCAAAATGAAATAGTCGGTCATTATCATCATCATTTCAGCCGAAAGATGTCCACTGCTGGACATAGGCCTCCCCAAGCACCACCGCTTCGACCGGTTCTGTCCGGTATATAGTAATAATAGTCGGTCAGTTAGTCAGAAAGTTGAATCTAGTTACCAATTCCAAAATGTTAATCTCTATGGAGAAGAACGGGCAAGCAACTCCAAGGACACTCTTTTGAATCAAGGTATTACAAAATCCTGCGGACATTATTCTTGTTGCGTTGTATATGTGAGAATAATATAAAAAAAATTAAGACGTAGAAAGATATAAGGCGCCGAAAGATATATATCGTAATAGGTGGGACACTTGAAATTATCTCAGTGTGTACTACTATGGCCGCTATAACAACAAATGAAAAATAAAGGGGGATTCCCAGACCAGAAACTTTTTCAGCGTTTTTAGGATATATTGTTAAATATGGTACCAACAGAACCCTTCGTGTGTGAGTCCAACTCGCACTTGGCCGCTTTTTTCACAAAGTGTGTGCTCTCTGTAAAGCTTCCACTCAGTCATAATTAAGAAAATGAACGAACCAAAGTACTCATACAGTGTTTGAATGGGGATCGAAGATTAAAATGAGCAAGGGTTTCTTTAGAAATTCTACAGAGCTTTTATATTTACTGCAAATATTTACTTTTACATACATTTTCATAGCATACAGATACATTTTTAACCAGTACGCAAACTGTAACCGGCTATCAAAAAAACAATCTGCTAAATCTTTTGTCAGTAAAAACTGACAAAAAATTTCAACGCAGGGGGGTTCAGAGTCATGTACTGAATTCATGGTTACAGTTTGTTTTTGGGAACAAAAATAACTCCATTATAGAGTTAAATTTTTTCCTAAAAACATTAACTATAGCACTTTTCTATGAAACATTAGATCTATGCGGGTGGTCTAGAATCATGTGCTGAATTCATGGTTACAGTTACAGTTTGCGCACTGGCAAAAAATTTATCCTGTATAGTAAACTCATGAGTAAACCAAAAAACTGGCTGCCAAAACAATCTAAAATGCTTGAATATTTCAGTTACGCTATTATTGCCACCCAAAATAATTCATCATACGTCTCTAGAGTGTTGCCGAGCTATGAGATAAACTGCACTAATTTATTAAATCCTCTTCGGGCCCTGATTTAGTATTCTGTTCAAACAAGCTTGGTTTTACAGTTGTGTTTAATAACATTTGAGCTCATGATAATTCTCTGTAATAATCCACTGCATTGCATACCGAATGTTTTAATACGATAATTACTATATTCATTTCACCAATGAGTTATTACGTCAGAATTTAATCCAACTTCACTAATGGTTCAGTTAAGGGCCCGATCACACTTACCACAACCCCATCACAACGACGGGCAATAATTGGCATGAAAATTAATAGTTTGTTCACACGGATCACATTTGTCTGTCAAAATCAACCCTGTGGGCGATACCGGCCACATCAAGGCTACTGCGCAGCCACAACGTAACCACCAGCGAGACCTCACGGTAGTGGCCGGCCACATTGTAACATACGATCTGTCTGTCTGCAAACACTTGCCACAACGTGACCATATCGCAACTACTAGCGAAAACGTAACCACATCGTTACCACAACGTTACCATAACCAGCCTATAATGTTCCCACTGCTCGGACACAGACCTCCTCTCGGTGAGAAGGAATGGGCCGTAATACACCACGCGGGCCCAGTGCGGGTTGGTAGATGTCACATGTCTTCGAATCTTCGGCTCTAGAACATGTCGGTTTCCTCACGATGTTTTCCGTCACCGTTTTGAGAGCAGTGATAATTAAATACTGTACTCAAAGTAAAGCGCCTGTCTGGGTTCGAACCTACGACCTACAACTTGTAAGTCGCGGCCGTTACCACTGGGCCACCACTGCTTGCCCGCATTTTGTCGCTGCGATGTGGGGTGGTTGTGGTGCGTGTGTTCGGGCCCTATTTGAAATTCAAAACACCTATAACGTCATGAGGTGTTTATTGCAAACATTTCCAAGCATTCATTAGCGGCCAGTGCTCCATTTGTGTCGACCAAATTGGGACAGTAGAACCTCCGCTTAATGGACACATTAGTCCAATCAGGAATCGTAACCTGGCCTTTAAAAGCCTTTGTGTTTGGGGATTGGCGCTGACGTCATCAATGAACAAAATCAAAGGTGAGTATAGACTGGAACATTTACTTGTAACAGAACATCGAGCATTCGCCGTTTTTAGATTTTATCGAACCGCACTTTGAACACGGCGCTAGATGTCTGGTTACAACCTGATTTTAAAAACCATCGAGCCTATTGGTCTTACATTTTATCGAGCAAAGGCACGAGCAGTACATGTACGTCCAACATTTCAACAATGAACGCAAGGTAGAAAGAAAGGTTACAGGTATCCTCACTCGCCGTGAGCATTACGTCGAACGCAGCGTCCGACCATTCGCAGAAACGTTACATTATATGAAAATGCTTTTGGAAACTGAGCGTTTACCTGTATTGTACCATTTGTAAGAATGTTACATTACAAGGAAATGCTTCTAAAAATGCTCTAGTGTATACTCACCTTTAAGTATCTACGGAGTTCATGGCTAAATCATTTATTTATTTATATATACTTTATTGTACTCCAGAACAACAGCCTCCTTGATCGATTAAAGGTTAAGCTACGCTTGACACGGTCGGTTCATGGGGATGGGTGACCATCCACTACATAACGAGACCCCTCCGCGCCTCGGAAAGCACAGTAAACCGTTAGTCCCGGCTGTCAATCGTACATCTTTGACAGTCGTCACGGGTAGGTAGGAGTTTAAAACTCTGACAACAAGTTTTACTAAGGTATAGTTTACCGATTTACTGGGCTGTGGAGGTAAGATAGGCAGACGTTTCACGTAAAATGGTGGCATTCAGCTGCATCCGGTTAGACGAGAGGCTGACCCCAATATAATTGGAAAAAGGCTAGGAAGATTGATTGATATTATAAGTATTTACAGAATGATGTTTCTTCAATACCAATTTCTATACTCACTTAATAAATTCATACTATATGGACATGTCTTTTATTTGAATATATGATATGCTCTTACCAGATAAGGAGAGCGTCATAAAAGTTATACTGCATGTAATAAAGTGATGATATTTATGATAACAAGCTTATAACTTGAATAACATACTACGAGTACCTACGTTCAATGTACTACATTGCACCACATACGGTAAGTACTTCAATTTATATGCATGGCCCCATTTGTTAAGATGACGTTTGCGATATAGGAATTTCTGCAGCGCCATTTGAGCCCAGGGTATATAAATAAAATCATCTATCTATACTAAAAATGAAGCTGAAGAGTTCGTTTCTTTGTTTGAATGTTTGTTTGAACGCGCTAATCTCTGAAACTCCGGTCGGATTTGAAAAATTCCTTTTGTCTTTGATAGCAAAATTCTTGAGGAAGGCTATAGGCTATTTAACATCACACCAGGGGTCTACTACGAAGTGCAAAGATCGAATGATCGGATCGGACCGACACATGGCCGAACCGAATATTATTGAAAAATGCGAAAAAAGTTCGGATCGGCTCAGATGGCTCGGGACCATAGTCAATATTCGAAAGAGTGTAGGAGTGTAGGATCGGGACCGACCGAACCAAATAGTAACTTCGTAGCAGGAAACGGCTGAACATTCGGCCGATACCACTTCGGAGTAGACTCCCAGGTCTCTTAGGAGCCGAGCAAAAAGAAAAAAAAAGAAAGAACGCGAAAAAGAAACTAATAGCGCAGGCAGGCGATGCGACGGGGTGGGGGAACAACAATTTTACGCGAACGAAGTCACGGGCAGACGTTAGTTTATTTATAAAAGGGACACATTTACAATCAATACAATTAAAACAGAGCACGGTTGCTAATTTGCCTGAACTAGGTCGAACCTGTACTCCAGGCTAGAAAGTACACGTAATAAATTATCTATGAGTATAAAGTAAAAACTAAATTAAAACTTACGTGAATAAAAGTAATATGAAAGTGGTTAGCAGTTCTATTTGCAGACAAAAAGTAGATCTTCTGTCTGTGCATAGCCGATGGTTAGTAAATATGTATTTAAGTACAAGTTTTTACAGCTATAGTAATTGATTTCATAGATACTTAGTTTTCTATTTAATCTATTGTACAAGAATGGGCCTAAAAATGTTACCAGTAATAATCTTTTTACAAAGACATGTTTTGAGGTTGCATTCGATATGCATACTAGATCATTCCGTCTCTTGTTGGTGTTTTCGGAATTGTAGACAAGCAAGGTATGCTGTTTTAGTACTAAGTGCATAATTAAAGTATATGGAACTACAAATACACAAGAGACAAGGTTATGTTAAGTTATGGTTCTCATGGGAATATGTCACACGAATATTTGAGGTAACCAACTGCCGTCTGGCTAAATAATAACAGCCACACGGGTCGATCTTCAAGGTTAAGCAGCGCTTGCCGAGGTCGGTCCGTGGATGAATAACCAGCCATTACATATCCAGACCCCTCCGTGCTTCGGAAAGCACGTTAAGCAGTTAGTCCTGACTGTCATTCTTAGATCTTTGGAAGTCGTTACGGGTAGTCAGAAGCCCGAAATCTGACAACCGGTCTTGCCAAGGGGTATCATCGTGGTACCCAGTTACTGGGTTGTGGAGGTGGGATAGGCAGTCGCCCGTGTAAAACATAGGTATCCAGCTGCATCCGGTTAGTCTGGAAGCTGACTCCAACACAGTTGGGAAAAGGCTAGGCAGATTGATCGTTGGTCTCGTGGTGGTAAGCGCGACTGCTGAGCATTACGTTGCGCACTACCGTAAACAGCAATTTGTCACACCAAAAATGGAGTCGTTTCTCAGCAATTATTTTTGCACAGAGTTCCTTAGTTTGATGTGCTGAATGCGTAGTTGACGGTTGCTATATGATGTGTCTTTTTACACCCTCTGTTTCTATGCGTACCATCTATATGGTATACAAATTACAACTACGTTAAATATTTTTCATATTTAGAAGCTAGGAGTTTTGTCTATTGTCAACTTTTGATTATTTTAGCTCTTCTCGCCTGAAACACAGGATTACCTAGTTCAGGCACATAAGTCTTAGGAACATAATTAACATTTAAGCAAAACTGTACTAATTTTCATGCCTTATAATTTTACCTTACGCATGAAAATATGTCACACGAATATTTGATGTATTGTATCGAGTTTTACGAAAAATAGCGAAAGCACCAAGTATTTCAGTACTGAATAATATGGCTGACCTCGATACATAATATTACCGAAAGTTATGCATTACGCGGCTCCTAAATGTAAATAAATGGAATGAACCAACCAATTAAAATACTGAAAATATAAATGGTGTTTCTCCGTTCCCATGTAATATGGCCTTATTTTGGTCCGATACACCATCATTCAGTCACGGGGTATTATTGCCGAATACCCATATAACCACGCGAGGTGAATAAATTCGTGATTACGAGAAATATTCGTTCTCTATACCGACTGTAGAAAAGAAGAATATTATTCCCTTGAGCGGAAACATCACGTTTTGATACAAAAAATCAAATTGATTGGCCGTAATTCATATAATTATACGAATTTATGGCTTATTAGTCGACTCGCACGAATTCACTCGCACGAAACGTGCGAAATAATATTGTCTAAAAGTGACGAATCGCACTTTTTGGGCGAGTAAATTCGTGCGAATCGACCGACCAATAAGCCGAATTTATCCTGTAGTAATGTTGACATAAAATCTGAAACAATTTTTCGCTAATATTACGTAATCTTTTTATGCACAGTATTGAATTTACATAACGTGACGATCCATTAAATACTAATGAGTTTCCAGCCCGTCGCCTCGCGTAACTACCGATTTTCTCGTCTTTTTTGTATTATGCTGAAATGAGGGCAAACGGGACATTATTGGGTAACGTAGTCATTATTCTTAGCTGCCGTTAGTTTAAAGTATCTACTTATTGCGGTAATAATGTACTTGTGTATGTGTGTACTAGACAGGACAGGTTCTCGCATAAAAATCAGCACACGCATTTTACGTGGCAATGCTGCCAGCCTTTTGGGCACTTTTCCTATTGACAGCGATGTGGGCGATATTTTTGGAGCAGTATGATTCTGTCCACCTCCTTTTTTATTTACTTGTATATAACAATAATAATAATAATTTGCAACCAACAAAGGAGGAGGCTCTCGTTGGGCAGCTGGGTCAAAGGCTTGATTCAGAAAGCGGTACTTCTGTCAGGAGGTTCCTCTCGCTGGAGCCCTGACCGCCGGTAGCTTGGACCCTGTTCCCGATACCGGTGGGCTACTATTTTTTATATTTTTAAATGTTTTTTTTTATCTTTTTGTTTATAAAAATATTTAAAAATGTAATTTGTAGGTATTTAAATGAAATAAAGGACATAATAATTTAAAGACTGTAAGCTTTTAATTTATGTACACAAATATTATCTAAGGAAACTTGAAATAAACTGCTTTTACGTTTTAAATATTCAGAAAGGCTTGACGAATCTGCGCCCTGATTGCGTAACAAATTTTCGATCACAAGTCGAAGTTTTCGAAGGAAATTCCTAATCCATTGCTTCATAGGTTTGAAAAAATCATCTGCTGAGCAACGTAAATAACGCAATAGCATAATCAGCCTACGTAGCTAACGTTCCCACTGTTGGGACACAGGCCACCTTTCCTCTGGAGGGACTGGGCTGTAATCTACCACGCTGGCCCAGTGCGGGTAGATGTCACATGTCTTCGAATTTTTGGCTCTAGGACATGCCAGTTTCCTTGCGATGTTTTCCTTCACCGTTTTGAGAGCGGTGGCGATTAAATAATTTACTCAAAGTAAAGCGCCAGTCTGGGTCCGAACCCACGACCTACAACTCGTAAGTCGGGGCCGTTATCACTGGGCTACCCCTGCTCTTCCTCTTGTATACTTGTGGCAATAGTTTTGGGCTGGTTGTCAACACCTGTGCAATGCCTTAAACTTTCTTCGCCATAGGGTTAATGAAATAGTGGAGAACACCGCGGAGTCCCGGTGGAACTATGTGCCGTCTCTCGATATCTCGTTTCCCGAGGGGTGAAGGCTGATCTTATCAGCTCAGCTTCTTTGTGGTGGTCTGGCTCACAGTTCTTAAAACATCATGTAAATACTTGGCCTAAAACGCCGAACCCTAAGGAGGAGCGAGATCTACCGGAGATAGTGTGCCACTTTACGCATTACTCAACTGACAATAATATCACAGGTAGTAATGCTATATCATTACTTTGAATGTTTACAGACACGATAGACGTTACACGACGATACACGTTTACGCACACGTCTTATTCGCGTATTAGCTTACACTATCGTGTCTGTTATCACATGTCAAACTGTAACGTTTGCAAAATTGTTAAAATTCATAGTGTATTTCGGAATAAAACTATAGAGGTTTGAGGAACAGGGTGTAAAGTTCACTCATACTCTATAGAAAAGGGAGGATCCTCCGACCAGACGGGTGTTGTGTCTGGCGGGCAATTTCCCAACATCAATCGTTGGGAAATTGTATCTATGCTAATTACGCGGTAAACTCTGCTTGCGAGATGCAGGATTTGCGTGACGTCAGTATGACGCGTTGTTCGCATGTGGCGTTGATAGATACCACTACAAAACCCTCCGTCATTAAACTTTAAACACGAACTTGTTACCTATAGGTAATTTTCAGCTGACCTTATTTCCCTGCGTCACTTTTCTATCGGCCATCCATTTGATTAACGACCGGCTCCCTAACATTATATAAGTACCTGTACCTACCTCTCGCGATGATGACATTGACGCTTGCCGATGGCAATATCGACGAGTTTTTAATTGACATTTAAGTAGAAAGCACCTATTTTTAACTTTACGGATTCCTCTTTTCAATGATAACCTATAGGAAAGGTTGCATCGTTTCTTGTTGATTTGACTATGCTAAGAATAGATCTTTGACAGTCCTTACGGGTAGTCAGAAGCTTGGGCTTCTGACTACCCGTATTTTACATACACACAACCCTGTTACTGGGTTGGCCCAGTAACTGGGTTGTGTGTATGTAAAATACTAGTACTCAGCTGCATCAAGAGCAGTGGTGGCCCAGTGGTAACGGCCGAGGCTTACGAGTTGTAGGTCGTGGGTTCGAACCCAGACAGACGCTTTACTTTGTGTAAATTATTTCATTGCCACTGCTTAGTTGGCTGTGCTCTCAAAACAGTGAAGGAAAACATCGTGAGGAAACCGGCATGTAATAGAACCAAAAATTCGAAGTCATGTGACATCTACCAACCCGCACTGGACCCGCTTGGTGGATTACGGCCCACTCCCTCTCACAGAGAGGAGGCCTGTGTCCCAGCAGCGGGAACATTATAGGCATAATGTATTCAACTGCATCCGGTTCAGACTGAAAGCCGACCCCAACGTAATTGGGAACAGGCTAGGCAGATTAATTCATGCTAAGTACTTACTTACTATGTGTCTTTAAAGCAAAATACTATATTACTCGCAGACAAGCATGAATAAAAAGAAATTTCAGATATAAATAATGTTTTATTAAAATTCGCTCCGGAAAATAAAATAAATTTAAACCGTTCAGAGATTCCAACGAATATATAGCGATGTAATCGTCATTATTCATCATTCTTCTGCCCTTATCCCAATTTATTTGGGGTCGGGCAACATGTGCTTTTTTCCATACTTCTCTGTTAGTCGCCATCTCGGTAGTCACCCGACATGTATACCGATGTAATAACTGAAAAAATGTAATTATAAAAACGTCTTTATATATGTTTCTGCAATATAAATTATGTTGAGTTATTACTTTAATTTATCATGAATTCCAACAGCAAATTTAACTTTCTGCAACTGCGAGATTAAATTGTTTACAAATGCCCAAAGATTTAAATCGTTAGATTCGCCCTACCGCGTCAAAAGATAGTCGCGTTTCTGTTACGTTTTGACACCTTATTTATCATCTGCCTAGCCTTTTCTCAACTATGTTGGGGTCGGCTTCCAGTCTAACCGGATGCAGCTGAATACTAGTATTTTACATGGAGCGACTGCCTATCTTACCTCCACAACCCAGTGACTGGGTAATACGATACAATTTAGTAAGACTGTTTGTCAGATTTTCGGGCTTCTGACGACCCGTAACGACTGCCAAAGATCCATGAATGACAGCCTGGAGCAACAACGGCTTAACGTGCTCACACGCCTCTCACAAATGACGCAATGACTTGACTTGTCATGGAAGAAGAAGAAGAGTGAGCTCACACAAGACTAAATACCGTTGTATTTAGTCTTGTGTGAGCTCATTCTTCCCAGTATGGATACTATTTTTCGCGTGCCTACGTTAGGTGAGGGCAAATATAGCGATTGAAATCTATGTAAATAACTGATTTGAAATTCTGAAAGCAGTCTCGCTTTGCTTATAGTTTCTATTCCTAGTATTTCGGAACGAATAAGAGAATAAGTCTGTCTCTAGATTTCTAAATAAGTATTAGATTTCTGTTTTAGTTATCTGTCTACGTATTTTGATCTCCTTGCTATTCGGTAAAAATCTTACTATTCGCTACTACACATTTAAAATAAAAAACACGTTTCTTGTTTCCCTTTCAGTTTTAACATAATTTGATTTTTATTATCTGTTCTCCATCATCTAACGGTTAAAAAAATACAGCCTTATGATATACGGACGGACAACGAAGCCTTAGTAATCTGGTCTCGTGGACACCCTTTAGGTACAGAATGCTAAAAAGCAGCGGTATTAATAAATATTGTAATGTTTTCTTTCAAGGAAATTTTTCATTTCAATTTCGGAGGAAACCATGTAATGAATAACTTTGGATTACTTAGTTTATTATGGAAGGAAGTTATAAGTATTTAATTACTCGACCTTTATCATCGGTATTAATTGCTTTTGTAAAAGTAAACTGATAGAAATATTTGAATACCGATATAATAGAGGGTCGATAACGAGCAAAACTTCCTCCTTGAATCCTATGCACACTGACCGCGAGCATTAATTAGATTACTAGCTGCACCCCGCGGTTTCACCCGCATAAGTTTAGATTCCGTGGGAATATCGGAATAAAAAGTATCCTATATGTTAATCCTGGTTATAAACCATCTGTGTGCCAAATTTCATCCAAATCCGTTTAGTAGTTTTTGCGTGAAAGAGTAACAAACATCCATCCATCCTTCCATCCATACTAACTTTTACGTTTATAATATTAGTTAGTTTTTTTGTTAGACTGGAAATCTATTTTGAAACACAGCACAGGTTCATAGATAATTAGATAATCTATAATAATATCTATATAATTCAAGTGACAACTAGGAGTGCAAGTTCATACTTGTTTATTTGTGAAAAAAGTTTGCGACAGAAAAATAATTTTATTGTAAATTGAATAAATGTATTTTAAAGATATATTTCTTTTCCGACGCCCGTGCAGGAAGCGATCATTTTGTTTGAGTAATCGAGGGAGACAGTCGTGTCGTTCATCTTGTGACTGAATATGGAGCCTCTGGTGCACTTGCCTTGGTACTTAACATAGGAAGGCGAAGCTCATGCGACTGTCTTCGGGTGAGCGCGTGAACTGTGTGTTGGCGAGTCGCTGCGACAAGTAGCGGTGTGCGACTGCTCGAGCCTGTCGTTGCGACTCTGCAACTAGATGCCCAGTGTGCAGAGCTTTGAAGAAAATACATATATAAAATGTCGGCCGCAGCCTGTCGTTGCGTCTAGTCGCCGAACTATCGCAGTCGCATGTCGTATAGTGTGCGCCATATCTTAAAGATTACTAAAACTTAGCGACAATATTGATCTATTAACTAGCCATAAAAATAGTTTCATTCCAGGCGAGACAAGAAACAGAAGTTGCTAGACGCACTGAAAACGCCTGGAATAGCTATTCTATTGGTCGATGAAAAACCTCATGAAAGGAGACCTACCAATTTGCCATAAACGCAACTTAATGGACATGTGCATGCTCCCTCCTCACATACGGCGCTCAAACCTGGTCTTTGACAGTTCAGTAGAGCTTGAGGTTTGCTAGCGAGCAATGGAGCGCAGCATTCTTGGAGTCAGATTAACGACTAGAAAAACTACTGAACGGATTTGGATGAAATTTGGCACACAGGTGGTTTATAACCAGGGTTAACATATAGGATACTTTTTATCCCGATATTCCTACGGGATCGAAAATTATGCGGGTGAAACCGCGCGCTATTAAAATAATAATAATAACTAGCTCTCCCCTGTAGCACCTTAGCCAAAAGGGAACAAATGTTTAATAAAGTTTGAAACGAAACAAGACATTTAAGAAACTTTGAAAACAACTTGTGGCAAGTCATTATCTTGTTTCTGTTCAGTTGAAAATATAATTGGTCTTATGTTTGTGACATTTGTTTCATTGTGTGCGACGTTTCATTACTTGTGCCGTGCCAAAATGAATTTAACTTCCCTTTCATTTTAAAGTTATAACTATTTATTTTATACTAGCTGTTGCCCGCGACTTCGTCTGGCGTGTATTTTGTATTGCATTATTTTCTTAACGCAAATATTCAGGAAAGTAGCCACCTATCTTAACGATCACTTTAGTGGTTTATGCGTGAAAAGTTAACAGATATACAGCAGATTTTATAGTATTAAGTGTGAATGAGACTACTTGCCTCGTTAGTCTGATACTTACGTAATTACTAACTTTGTCTACAGCAAATCGATTTACCTAATTAGAACTTCTCTTTGTAATTAGTGAATGTAATAATTTCGTAAGACTTAAAATAAAGTTTGACGCAGTTTGGCATTAATGATGATATGTAGATTGTAACTCATCCATACTTATAATAAATCTGTAGAAGTGAAAATTCTGTACATTGAAAATATCAAAAAAATAAATGGCAGGGGGTGTTACTAGACCGACACCGAACCCAAAAATGTGATTAAAAAAATTTTTGTCTGTCTGTCTGTCTGTTTGTTCAGGCATCACGCAAAAACTACCGGTTCGATTACGATGAAACTTGGTATAATTATTCTTGAAAAACCCGGGGCACCACACTGGGTACTTTTTATCCCGGAAAAGTATATACAATAAAAACAAACTTAATTTTGCGGCTCGATCCCAAGACCCGACTACTGTACCAAACGCAAATAATAAGTATCGTAGGTTACGTCACCCGCAGTGGAGTTCAGTAAGGGGCGCTGCACACGGCTAAGATACTATAATTACAATATCGCTTGCCATACAATTCAATGGACTATCACACACGACGAAGATAATAAATAATATTTCATATTTTCGTATCTTAAGATGAATTTGTATGGCGAGCGATATTGTATCTTAACATAAAATATTATAGTATCTTAGCCGTGTGCAGCGCCCCTAAGTTAAGCTGTAAATGTAGTGCTGAAGGTTGAATTTGGCTTGCACCGTTCGCAGCACACGCGTGGCGCGCGGCCGCCATGGATCGCTACCGTACCTATATAAGGACGGAGTCTGAGCGCGCGAATCATAATTTTTTGAACTTTGATTTAAACGGACGTGTCGAGTGGCGAGCGTTCGTTCTTATTAGCATTCTATAAATTGTTAACTGCTACTTGCAATTCAAAACCGTGCTTTTCAGTGCGACCTTTTTATTCCTTTTAGTTTTTACTAAGTACAGTTTAAGGTAGAGTTATTTTTTATAAGTCGTAGGTATAGATTTTAATTTTAAAGTATAGGTAGTTTATTTGATAGTGTACGTAGTGACCGTAAGTTATTTTATAATACTGTTAGGTACGATTAGTCATTCGTATAGATATTAGTTTTTAGGGATTTTGCTTATCTATTGAGTTTAAATTAGTTATCATCAGAAATAGGTTTATTTAGGTAGGTAGGTATTTTATTTTCTGTTATTGAGTTTCTTTTTTTTAATTAGGTAGGTACTTAGGATTACTTTTATAAGGCGTAGACCGTATAGATTTTAATTTCAAGTATAGGTAGGGGCCCGCGCCGGTACAGAAGTATTAATACCGGTATGCTCGATAGATAACGTTCTACACAAATAGCACTTTACACAAAAAACTCTATGATAAGTTTTGTCATCCACGCGAACGAAGTCGCGGGCACAGCTAGTATTTGCATAAATGATTAGAATAGAGATTATTCAATTCAGTAAATTGCCAGAATAACCTTCACGCTGTATCATACAAAGTATTAAGGATGATTTATGTTTCTAATTTAGCCAGAAATATTTTATGAGATACAGAACGTACGCACACCTCTGACAAAGTAACCCCAAGCTATTTCTTGCGAGTTCATACGTACTTAGGTACTAAGTTTAAGTTATTATCTTAGTTTGTGGTAGGCATTTAGGTGTAATAATCTAGTTCACATTTGGGAAGCACCTTGAGTATTTAAACTAACTAACTACTTAGCTCTTAGCTTCATCAAACAATTTATTTCAAGTAGACTCTTGAAATGTTCTTTTGAATTGTCGAGACTGTGAGTTTGGTTACTTTCAGTGGTGTTTTTGAAGTAAAAACTTCTAAAGGCGCGGTGAACGATTTATGGTAGGGGAAAATCTTATGTGTTCGCGTACCGACATGCTAATGTTAACATTATATCGGTAGCTATGAGTATAATGGTAGCCATAACACGTTACGATACACTTGCGCAAGTATACAGTGACGTGTGTTCCATTTTGCGCAAATTCCAGCACTTGTGATTTGCAAAACGGGTGCAAGTCTGAACTTGTGCAAGTATATCGTGATGTGTATGGCTACCATAACGGGTTGCACTTGGCCAGCAGTGAAAGCATGTTTTAGTTTTAAGTTTTCACTTCTGTCGGCAGTCCCCATGACCGCTTATATTTTTGTTTTCTGTTCTAGATAAGGTTTTACTTTAAAAAACATGTAGATACATGACACTTTTGACGCTAAATAATTCCACATAGATCTACGTAAAATTACCCCGACACTCAGCTAAATAAACTGCCATTCGAGCGCAACAACTTTATCCAGCCAGTTGCGATTTTGAATCGATCACGGCTGTCGGTCCTATCGAATTGATTGGCGGTCACCCGATAACGGGGAAAGGGAGCGACGGACTGACGCTGTGGACTGACGAGTTCACACTACAATGACAGGGGATACTCGATGCTTAAGGGGATGATGATTGAAAGGACAACCTGTTTTCTTTTATCAATTCGTTGAATAACATCTTGTTCGACGCTTTACGCTGCCAAGCTTTTCGATAGGTATATTTCATAGGACGTACAGTAGGTGCCTCGTATTCCATTGAAACTGAGTTAAAGTGTAACCACTTACATGCCGTCGACTGTACCTGAGGAGTTACAGTGGCAAAATAATGTTCTGAAGCACCTCAGTAATAAAATCGAGGTAATATTGTTTCATTCATGTCAAAGTTTTAGCACTAAAGCTTTACGTCCTTACTTTTTCTTCTGTTCGTGTCGATGGTACTCTTTCTCGTTGTTTTTTTTTTTTTGTTATATAAGTAGTTTGAGTAGGTGGCCACGTGGATTGTGGCATCAGTGGCATTCTTTAGGTCATCCGAGGTCCAGTGAACGGGCACTTAGGACACTTGAGCAAGTGGCATAGTCTGGTCAGAAGCAACGCATTAGCACTGAGTGTTGGATGGGTCTGTAATCCCCCACTTTGACATATTGTGTCTGCTGCGGCCTACTCGGGTGCTCAATGGATTGGGAGCTTTCCATAAAAGCCACTGCAGATCACGGCCGGGAGGCAAATGCTCCTGGGGTTTAACGAAGTAGCGAGGTGGTGGATTACGGTCTTACTTAATTTTTCCGTTGCGAATATGAGAAGTATGATATTCGTCTCTCAAGCTAAATCCCTCTCAGCGGGATTGTCCGAAAGGGTTACCGCTACCCCGGAACATAAAGGGCGAAGGAAGGAACATGGGTGGGTTTTAGTCAGTAAGAGTCTGACACTCCCTTCCGCTCCACCCAGAGCGGGAGGGGTCATTTGATAATTTCCGATCCGGAAAAAAAAAAAAAAAAAAGCTAAATCCCTCTCACATTGAAGTTTGATGTGTGGAGTGACGGCGCCGACACGTCATAGCACGGCGGCTTACAATAACTCAAAGGCATGGAACGAGCGATTCTTCCTATGTAAACATTTCTAACAGGCCCATGAATATTGTTATAACACCCACATTAAATAAACATGGTGTATTTACATGAAATACCTATTATGATCACTAATTTATTCCCTGTTGAATATTAGGGAAAGGGCCTAACAGGAAAATTATCTGTTAATAATTAATTGTTTGTAACTTTACGGACTGAATATGCTTTATTAGATTTCGTGTATAATGTTTCCACTTTAAGATGATTCATCTGACTTCTTCGAAATCCTTACCGTCTCTGACGGTTTTTAGATCTACGCGTCTACAACGCGCGTATTGTGCAAGACATCATGATTTGAAAAAAAAACAAATGCTTTTGGTCGGTTGTTTCAAACGGTTCGTTAACGTAACATACGTACGTCAAATAATAACAAGTACGTAATCGTAATTACTTGACGTAAGTAAGGCCATAATTTTGTAATTGTAATTTGAAACAACGCTTCTTTCGGTTTGACGATAGTAAGCGCAGTTTTGACGTATACGTGCCTCAAGTGGTCGTGAAACAACCCGCCCTTAGACGTATCTAGTTAGAAAATAAAAAATCGCTTTTGTATGAAGAAATAAAAAAATGTGTCCTACGCGTCCTCCGTCCGTAATAAAAACGCCCCCTGTGGCCCTTTTACATAAGACTTAAACAGCATAACTGGCGAAATATGGGTGTGCTATAGATACACCTCTGCCTAACCCTTCGGGGAAAATAGGCATGATGTTATGTTACGTTCAACGTGAACAATTCTCGATGGTTTGCTTCATATTGAAATTTGACGCAGTACCACTCACGAACAGCAGGAATGGACAATGTGGGTGCTAGAAAGTTATAAATCGAGAAACTCTTTTTTTATTTCAAATACATTAAAATCCTTATTTACAAAATATAACACAAATATATTTTCACTACGTGTACCAAATTAAAAGAATAACTATGTGGTACAAATAAATACAAAACAAAAGGTAAGCGTCGAAGTACTCGTCCTCATCGCTGTCATCCGGAAACTTGTAAGGCTGGCAGCAGGTGGATGGTATCGGGCAATCAGCGAGAAATTTCCTTGAAAAGGAAACGCGCAATCGGGCCCCATTGAGATATAATAATAAGGCATTGCGTGGCTCGCCATATATAAAAAAACCAAGTCATATGATTTTAGTTTGTTTTCAAGTAGACTCCCACAGATGCAGTATTTGCGCCGAGGGCAGTTTACAGGTTAACATTGTTCTGAGCAGTCCAATTGGTGTTGTGCCGCTTGAAAATAGTGCTGTGCCGGTTGAAGTGTTTTTGCTCTGTGCGGAAATTGAGCTAGAATTCCGGGAAATGTGTGTTTGGATCATATTTATTATAGTTTGCAGGTAGAATTATGCTAATTGTAATCTAAATGCAGCATAATTACTGTTTACTGTTTAATAATTGTTTACTGAGAAGTTTGCATGTACCCCGTACCCGACATGTGCAGACTTCTCTGTAAACAATCATCATCTGCCTAGCCTTTTCCTAACTATGTTAGGGTTGGTTTCCAGTCCAACCGGATGCAGATGAATACCAGACTTCCATGCATATAGATAAACCATTTATTAAGTGTACATAAAAGACAGCACAACACACAAAAGCACGCAAGCAAGTAATTAAATGATAACAAATTACATGAATATATAAAAACAATATTCTTTTACATCTTGTTTTCCCAAAACTTTTCCACTTCCACGGCGTTGTCGGTGGCAACGCAGAGGTCACTTTGACTGCATGTCTTGGGACACAGAAGGCAGGATAGGAGGTGGAGCATGGTTTGTGACATAGCTCCATAATCACACCCTACTGCCGTTCCGTCAAGGTAGCCCCACTTTAGCAGGTTGGATTTACATTTTCCCACTTGTGTGACAATATAACTATATGTATAACTTAACGATACGTGGTACGCGCTTTTCATGGCGCAGCAACAAAGGTCTACGAGTAATAACAAGTTCCTTTAACTATAGATTTGTTGACAATATGAAATATGGAAATTATAAAATATGGATGTAAAAGTCCTCGGAGAGTGTCTCTACACTCTGTGAGGACCTTTCAATTTCCAACACAAAAGAGTTTTTCGAAACATAGGATAAAAGTTTGTATCTGAAGAAAATCGCGGCTAACAGCTAGTATCATACACATGTAGAAACAGCTTCAGGTTCTTCTATCTTCTATCTATATTATCTATTGTATATAAAAATGAATCCTTATTTCCCTTGGTCACGCAATAACTTGAGAACGACTTTACCGATTTCATCCATCTTTTTTTTTTTAAGTTTTCTAGTACTTCTTAGAAGGTGCTTACGGAAAAAAAAAATAAGAACACAATAAAAGTGCCGAGAAAATATTCTACTTAATAAAATCTTTTCTGATAAATTCCAAGTCTACCTAAATCCTCTAGCTTTATTGTGGAATATACTCGTAGCTTCTATTTCCTAAGTAGATATCCTTTTGAGCACGCTTGAGATAAATCTTATCTTGTTCAGTCAGGTAAAATATTTTTCTCTTTCTTTTTTTAGTCGTGATGCCGTTTGTAGCACTGACGTCGTTGCTACGCGCTTTCTACGGCGTAGCAAGACCCATATTGCTACGAGCGCACAACACAAGTGTAGTTGAGACATTTTTAGAAGGCTATTGGTCTCTGAATAGTATTTATCTATAAGATTGCGGAGCTCTCGAAGTTGTTCAAATATTTGATAAGTTAATATCCACTAAAGGAGGTTGAGTAACTATTATGTTTTCTTGAACAAATAATCTCTTCCTGTCTTCCAGTTATTAGGCCGCGCAAAATTTCGATTATGTCAATATCCGCATTTAATTGTGGGCTCAGGGGGATTTCTTCAGGGCTTTAGGGGTGAAATTCGCGTGCATGGTTTAACAAAACTTTCGCATTGCACCGTTGGAACATGTGTCGGGAAAAGGGCATGAATTCTAAAAATATCCGATATTCTATATTCAAATTGTGTCCTTCGAATAACATCAAACGTTATGTTGTAAATATTGAATTTGACCGTTTGGGATTTTTTTAGCTTTGTGTCAATGTGGTATGAATACATAAAATTGTGATCAGATAGGATTTTCAGGATTCTGGATATCTCATTATTCCTTAACGTTTGTAAAAAGCTTAAAGAGGAGAAAATACAACTGCCTGGATGGATAAATATAATCAGCTTTACATGGTTAGTCCAACGACGCAGTATGCTCAAGTAGTTATATGTTAGGCACGAGGAGATAGTGTATACGATACACACGTGATTCTCCGATGTATGGGCTATGAATCAATTATAAATATCTATTAAACCGTGACCCCACTCCATAAATAGAGCAACTACAATAAAGCAATAAATTATCCGCTTTTCCTTCGATAAAGTGATCGCAAAAAATAAGTAGGTAGACAGAGGTGCCGTCCACTAACCAATACAATTTATTATCCGGAGAAACCAGGAGGCGAATACTTAAAATACCCGTTTCAGTACAAAACGGTGAGATTTACATAAAGATTAATTAAAACATAAAAGATGGCCGTTTTTATACGGACCCTCTTTCTGAACGTTTTGCGATATAATTATATTTACGTTTTTTATAAACACTTTATGGTGAGTTATGGCCGCTCGTTCATTTTCATAATGAGGCGGCTTTGTTCCAGTGTTTACCCATTTTGGGAAGTGTTTGGTGTTCCACGTTATATTGGATGCTGCATGCAGGGAAGTTAGCGTCTCGTAGGACGCTGAGCAACGTCATATGACGTCATGGAAACACTAATCAACGTAGCGTATAGGTAACTATGTCCCTCTATTTGTAATTGGTTCCCTATCCATTTGCATAAAATTTTAATACATAACATAACACGTACTTATATATTTGTAACTTGTTATAGAATATAAATAAATAATAACATTATCTACGCATAACAGCTTGCGCATAATTTTTAGCATTATTTCTCTAACCATAATAATGTTTAAGCATAACATTCTCAACCATAAATTTATTTACGCATAATGATAATTATTAGAACATAGTTTTTTAACAAATACACATAATAATTAACTCCTAAAATATTAGAAACTAATACACATTTTTATACAATATTGCTCTAATGAAATTTGTAGGCATTTTACATTGTAGGTAGAACAAATTATTTTATAATTTTCTATATGTGGACGGTGGACGTATAATAAAACTATTGTGGCAATAAGTGTATTATTGCAAAGTTGTAATTTAATCCTTTAAATAAAGTGAATTGTAGTTTTACAAATGGCAAATACAGTGCGTACCTTTACAACTAAAAGCGGCGAAATCAAATTAAATGTGAATGGTTACCTATATGATAAAAATCGAGAAAGAGATAATAAATATTTTTGGGTGTGTGAATTGCGATGGAATACGAATTATAATTGTACCTCTCGACTTATTACCAAACGGAACGACGACCACCATCATGAAATAATATCAAAGTATATTAAAAATCACAATCATGAACCAAATGCACATAAAGAAGAGGTAAGTTTTGTTTTGTCATATGTATTTAAAACATATTGGCGGCTTAGGGGTTCCCCTTGGGCCACCCCCGCCGACCCTTAACCTATTCGTAAGAAGAAAGAAAGAAAGAATAAAGTTTATTTGACACAGTTCGTGAAAAATAAAATATAAAATTAACAAAATAAAAATAATGTTCCAAACAAAAATAGTGTGTGCCACAGGGCTGCGCCAAAAAGGTCAGATGCTGTCTGACGCTGGTTTTCTAATGAACCTTTAGGGACAAGGGACGGGGAGTACACACAGTTTCAACATACCTAATACATACTTTTTATACATAAAAACTAGTAATCAAATACATATCATTACAAAAACAAAAAAAAAAACGAAAACAACAAAGTCTTAGCAAAAACTTCTTCGTGATCATCTAGATCGATCCGTGCACGGTGCACTCAAAGCGCAACAGACCGCCGAGTTCGGCGGACAGTACACCGACAGTGATACACATTACACAAATATATTAATTATTCCTATTAATTTAATAGTCATTATGCCTAGTAACATTATGCCAAAACAAATTAGCCTAGGAGAGCAGTGGTGGCCCAGTGGTAACGGCCGCGACTCACGAGTTGTATGTCGTGGGTTCGAACCCAGACTGGCGCTTTACTTTGTGTAAATTATTTCATCACCACTGCTCTCGAAACGATGAAAGAAAATATCGTGAGGAAACCGGCATGTCCTAGAACCAAAAATTCGAAGACATGTGACATCTACCAACCCGCACTGGGCCCGCGTGGTGGATTACGGCCCACTCCCTCTCACAGAGAGGAAGCCTGTGTCACAGCAGTGGGAACGTTTTAGGCTGATTATGCTAAATTAGCCTACAAGATAATTAAAGAAATGTCAACGCAAACTGTATGCCAAAAACATTTATTTTATTTTATTAGCCGTTAATGTCCCACTGCTGGGCAAAGGCCTCCCTACTCTCTTTCCACCTCTCTCTGTCCAGAGCTGCCAAAGACCAATCTTTATGAAAGGAGTCCAGCTCATCCCGCCATCTCCGTCTGGGCCTGCCGCGATGTCGTTTGCCATTAAGCGGGACCCATTGGGTCGTATGTTTGGCCCATTGATCGTCTGACATGCGGCAGATGTGTTCAGCCCAATTCCATTTAAGCGCGGCAGCTTTCCGAGTGACATCAGTTATTTTAGTGATGGGACGGATTGTTGTATTCATAAACCATAAAAAATATACCAAAATAGTTATGCCAAAGTATAGTAGTAGGAAAAAAAAACATTAGGTATGCGAAAAGAAGCGATCCCTTTGTAATTTAGTATGTAATGCAATTCAAACAGGCTATTAATTGGTATTTAACCAGGAAATAGATGACCCTGCTAGAGTTTCGCATTCATTTTTTAATAATCCTTTTCATCCCTAGTCAAACGTTTAGGAAATCAAATTACATAAGGTAAAGTCTATTCAAAATGTTTCAAATTGATGTAATTTCAAGTTAAACAAATATCAACTTTATTGTAATGATAATTAGGTTGATTTCAGAGTGATTAGCACTATCGAAACAGTTATAAAAAAGTTTGAAGTTGTAGCGTAAACTGAACTTTATTTTATAGAAATTAAAGTTATTTTTCCATAAACTCATATTCTTTATTTAAATAGGAATTAAGTATTTACATTATATAAGCTAAAATTTAAAATAATGATATGTACATGAAAAAAAAAAAAAAAATAAGCAAAATAATCATAGGGCATCAAAAAATTCGTCCGCATCGCTGTCAACAGGAACAGTGCCCAAAAGGCTGGCAGCATTGCCACGTTGTATGGCGATGCTAATTCTTTGGCCAAGAAACAGGCCAGCCCTCTGGTCACGTGAAGAGTCGATTAACCGCTTGGCGATATCTCGAAAAACCAAGTGGGCACTCGGACCCCATGGCCCTAGTGTTTCAACCCCAAACGGCTCGAACATATAACTCCCAATCAAGTTGGAATATTTTCGCCGTTTGAGGTTTTCTGCACCAGCAGCAGCCGCTCCAGCACAGCCCACCGTGCTAGGAAGATGGGATGGCGCAAGGGTGTCGACACACGTTGCATCCCACACCAAAGGTCTACCTAACTTCCAGGGCATTATGGTCATTCCGTCTGGTCTCTTCCCATCGTCGCGTGCCAGGCCGATGGGTTAAACTCATATTTGTTTACATTTTTGGCAAATAAATCGCGAATGAAGATTAGATGGAAATTAATTCTGTCTAATACGTCGTCTCCTAACAAAGAATCTGCAGCTACACTAAGAATGATTTGTGTCAAGCGACGCGTGAGTACTGTCGCCATGTCGCTCCACAAGTCGCGGCGCGGTCACTCGTGGCATGCTCTAAACAACTTCTCTCATTTGTTTCCTCCATAGCTACTGTCGCAAGACACGTGTCGCTTGAGCTTTTTTTATGGTAAAGCGCACTAATTTGTTTTTTAAGCCTATTCACTCTAGCGTTGAAGACACTTAAATTATAATCGGACGGGAAAACCACTGCAGGCAAATTGTTCCAGTCCTTCGATGTTCGCGGTATAAACGATGAGGCGAAACGCTTTTTCCGGATCGTAGCAGTTTCAACAACGTAAGGGTGGAAACCCGCCGCGCGACGGGTTGTCCGATGATGGAACGGTAATGGCGGAATTAAATCATGTAATTCCCGCGCACACTCTCCAGAATGCATCCTATAGAATACCGAAAGGCTGGCAACCCTACGCCTGTGCTCCAGGCTTTGTAGATTGGTCTTAAGCAAATCTGGATCACCAATTAGCCTCTTCGCACGCCTCTCCACTGAGTCCGAAGCTGCTAGATGGCATTTTGCCGCACCAGCCCATATGTGGCTGCAGTACTCCACACACGATCGGACCTGCGCTTTGTATAACATTAGAAGCTGTCCCGGTGTGAAGTACCGCCGGACCTTTGCAAGAACGCCAAGTTTCCTAGCAGCCATCTTGGCTTGCTGCCCACATTGACTCATCTCAAATTTCCACCCCATATTGAATCGTTTACGTCACAGTAAAGTATATAATACAGACCACTTCTACCAGTGGGTCGGATAAAAGGCGATTAAAGGATTACGTTCAGTTGACGCGACGGGCAGCGATGTTCTCTTGTCAACAGACAACAATGCCTTTGCCCATCGCGGTTATTGTCGTCGTTTTCTCTTTGAACGTCCATTATACCGTTTATTGGAAGGCTCCGTTGGCGATTAACTGACGAAAATTAGGTCAATCCTAATTAAACCTAGCTGAGGGGAACAATATTAGTGGTTTTATACGGCATAACATAAGTATTAAGTTAGTAATCTCATTATAACAACAGTATCCTGTTTCTAATTTCGAGCAGGCTGGACTGTCCGTATGTGAATCGCTGCTGCGCCATTTCCCATGGAATGGTGCAGCCGCGGTGAAGCGTTGGACAGTGCTGCCGCTGTGTATATTATACAGGAATTTGTTTAGGATGTAGATAACATTATCTTAATTACTAATAGGATAGGTTTTTACTAACAAATGAGTCATGGTTACTTGAATAAATAAAATTAAATTGAATTGATAACTCACGATGTCGTTCAATTTTAATATTTGATGCATCTCTTCGAAAGTTGCAATGAAAATCCGTCAGTCATTCGTTTTCAGGTAAAGTGGCTTTAGAAACAAAGTCGAGAATTAAAATCAGTGTCCGCAAAAACAAAGTTAATATAATAAGGTAGTAACCTGATATGACGTAAAAAATTGTAGAATTTCTGCCAATAATGGACAGTACGTGTAATCCACGTTCAGCCGGGGGCTAATCTTGGAAAGTTTCAAATCGAGCCGTCGCCGAGCGGAGATACATCTATCTCCGAGATAAGTCTTACGAAAGTATTGGGTATCATTTTCAAGGCTGCTTTCGATTAGACAATTTATAGATAAATGGTTCTTCGGACAATCCGCTGATAAATGAAGCTTGCGGAATTAGTGTAGATATGTTTTCCTGTTTCGTAAAAGTAATCTTAATTATTGCGAAGCTTAACATTTTCTTATTTCTTTTTTGACGTTGTGTTTACTTTTCTACAGATAAAATCTATATAACAACAAAATATTTTCATATAGGTATTATATAAAACCTAAAATAAATGCGACAGTTGTATTGTCTAGCTTAACTCTATATACGTAGATATTATGTAAAGTAAGTAAATATGTTCTCTGTTTTCACTATTAGGGAAAACACTTGAATAAAAGTAGGCATAAAAGAAAGCCTAATTAGAAAACCTGGTATAGACTTCGTACCTAAGTAGGCCGCAGCAAGGACAACCTCCACAAGTGGGGGTTCATGGAAGGCTCAGACATGTGTATGCGGTGTCTCTCCACAGACTACGGCTCACCTCCTATCTTGCACCGCATGCCCTGTCACCTGCGCACGTGAGGACCTAATTGTTGTTTAAAAATAATAATAATAATTGTATTATTATTATTTTTGCATTGTCAGAAAGTTCATGCAAATAGATGAAAACGAAATAGGTCCTCATCACAACACATCTTTAACATAACACACCACACGCTGTATTTACTTGACTTCGGTCCGTAAATGTTGCAAAAACCAGCCAAAGAGCTGAGAAGAGAAAACACTCATAATAAATTTATTTAGACACACATTTGATGACTTGTTAAGCACAACAAACAAAAGATAGTAAACAAAATTTAAAATAAAAAATAAAAATAGTAATTAAAGATATAGTGCAACAGAGTAGCGCTAGACCCCACACTAGGATGCCCTGTGTCGTGAGATCTAGTTATTTAGGCGTTAGTGACACATTATAAGTGCATTAGTGGGTAGTTCAGTGATCGTTTGCTTACTTAATCTAAACAACAATTAAACTTATTTACTTAACTAAAGGAACCATGCGAAATTATAATTACAAAGTTTGTGTAGAGTGTAATTTAGTGTAGTTTGTATGTACATATGTTTGTGTTAAAGGGATGTGTTAGGGGGACGTGTTACGCCTGGGTGAGTATCTGTGAGGGACTTACCGTATGGGAGTCAGGAGAGCTTCAGTCCGTGCATAGTCCTGAGCTGATAGCTACTTAGTAACTTTTATTTTACAAGTGCGCTTTGAGCAACCCACTATGTCCAGGGTTTTGTTGATGTGTTGAGAAACAAATGGACCCGTGTATCTTGGAGGTCTTTGGAAGAATTTAGTGCGAGTAGTGGGGTGTTTTCCATTTCTTCTGTCTGCACGTCCTAGTATATTTAGCTTGGATTTGGGGTGCTTGCCGGTGGAAGCGTAACAAGACTGACAAAATGGAAAGCTGTCTTATCCTAAGAACGTCACATTCTTGGTACAGCCTATCAGAGGGATACCGATAGGGCCTTCCATAAGCAACCTTTAGGATGCCCCTTTGTGCTCGTTCAAGTTTTATCAAGTGAGTTTTTGCTGCTGCACCCCATGCCACTATACAATAATTTAGAATAGATCGGCATAAAGCGAAGTACACACATCTGAGGGAATTGTGATCGGCGATGTTCCTAAGTTTTTTGAAATATGAACATAAGTTTACGGGCCCTAGCAGTGACAGCATCTATTTGTTTGATACAGGATAATTGGTTGTCGATCAAGACGCCAAGGTATTTGATATGGTCAATGTTTATTGTTGTTTATTATTGTTAATTAAAACGGTAACACCAATTACATTAATTAACATAAAAATATATTTACTATATCTGTAGTAATCAAACAAATAAATGCAGATACTGAGTGGTTTTATATAATTACATTTTCTTGATAATTGTGAGATTCTCTTCGAACAGGAGGCTGACATCAACATCAATGTCACACAGTTCAATGCACCATGTGCCCTCCCACCATCTTGTTGAAGGCAGAGAGTCCCTGCAGCTGTGCTCGGTAGTAGCCGGCTGCAACCAGCGCATCTGATATCTCATGCCACTTCATTAGCTGCTCTGCATCCTTTTGCACCTCCACCTCTTATCCTTTATGGTCTACTCCACTATATATGTTCATCAAGGGTTTGCTGCGGTTGGTCATTTTTTTTTTGCATCAGCAAATACTATCCGCGTTGCTGAAATTTGGGCCAAACAAATTTAAGAAAAAATACTATATTTTTGCCATCGACTCTCTAGGAAGAATGTAGATCCCATTTGTCACCCAATTCGGGTTTGTAGATACACTTCGCATTCTGTTTATTCTGAACGGAACTTTGACTGGCGTAAGCTAAACTATATTTTGAGCTAAATTGGTTAAATGCGCCCAGAAAAATATACCACTAGAGGTACACTCAACTTGTAAAAATATTAAATTAAACTTAACACTCAATTCCCGTAAAGAATCCGTGACGACGCAATTTAATGACCACGGAACAAGGGCCAGGCAATAAATTTGATAGCAGTGGATCCGAGCTCTTCGGCCTGAGCACACACCGGGCTCCCTGGGCTAATACCCGGCACAGCCGGCGTTTCGGACCGAGGCTGTTTGACTGAGTTATATAAAAAACAGTTTTTGCCCGCGGCGTTGGTTGCGTAAACGATATATTAGACAGGACATTGATTGAATTCTCTGAACGCATTCATGTGAAATTCTCGTAATAGCAGGAGCTCCAACATACATAACGTATAATTAACCTAGTAGAAGTAAAATCTGTCTTCTGCTGATGTGCTTTTGAAGTGAAAACTTCTTCACTTTGCGTTCTTTTTGAACAGTGCACGCTCGGGTCGGTCACACTGAATCGGGTATACTCGGCTCCAGTCGGTCAGTGACGCTGACACATATTCTCGGCGCTTAATAATCGGTTCCAATCGTAAGTTTTCACTTTTAACATGTGTTCATAACTAGACACCATCTTTTTATTGGCTAGAAAATACGGAGGGAATCGAATACGCGCTTTCTGGAACCGTATAGGCAAGTCTCAAACTCATCGTTGCCCCAGTACGAAAATGAGAGCCTATTGGTGCTAACTACCTCAATTTCTATTACGCATTGAAACAATGATGATGTTCTCTTTTCCTACACGACCCCTGATAATAATGATCATGGAAGATGGAATGTATGACAGTGAAATAAGAAAATAACTTTACCATATACAATCATATTTGTAAACGCAATCTATTCCCTAATACTCGTATTATGCGTATTTGGCTCCACATGGTTACTCGTTGCCAGTAAGTAGGTCTCGGCGCTTCCTATGGCGGCGTGCGAAGATAGTAAAACATTTTCACTTATATAGACACAACAGTTTCACTTATGAAATGGTTATGTCTATGATAATAATGATGGAAAGGGACTTGGAGTAAATGTAGGAACATATTTAAAGTAGAACAAAGTTCTGTAACTTGACTTTTAACATATTTTTACTGGATGTGTGCCTTTTGTCACAAAAAGTTGTTTGTAACTCAAGTTGATAAAAAGACCGTTGACTGAAAAGACGTGTTGGTCTTTATTCGGCTAAGGACGTCTTTCGGCTGATAATTATGGAATGAAACACTATTTTAGATCTGTAAGCAGATATTATAATTCTTGTAAAAATGAACTTATTAAAATGGTCTTTATTTTAAGTTCATCTTCTAGTGCAATGTTTTTAAACCTGGATAATGTTATCAATTCAGTTGATAGACAAATGTTACGTGCATACTTGCCTAAGATTATGACTAATTAACTGTGTTTATTATGCCAATCTTATCACATATACAATAATCAGAACAATTATACAGGCAAATTACCTGTCTCTTAATTAGGAAGTCAAAGGAGTCCATAGTAGGTACTTGTTATACTTCTCTATATTATGTGATTGCTAATTGTCTATTAACGTCTGTACGTCCCCACCACAATTAGTCGTCAGGCAATTAAAAAGTCTTAAAGCATACACGCGTTTTAAATTACCAAATTCCTGCTAAGCAAAAACCAACCTTAACCTAAAGAACAGTATTGAATATGTTTATGTCTTGTAGAATTTCAATTTTACTTACAATCGCAATGTTTTCAAGAAATATGTTTATGGTTCTGTATTTTTCTTTGATTCAGTTTACATACTGGACGAGAATATGAGATTTATTTCAGAACATAATATTTTACTTTATATTCGCCTTCGTAATTCAATATGTAGTCACAACGCAAACAATTACAAAGTTCATGAAAGATTTTAATAAAAAGAATAGATGCGACATTAATGTCGCCATCTCGTCTTCTCGATCCCGATCGCTCGTAGATAATATCACAAATTAGATCCGCATAGCTAACTAAGTATGAAATCATTGAATTGTCCATAAATCTAGAAACCGGAAAGATCTGGACCCATAGTAATTGTTTCGCGAACCAAAATAAAGACTTACAATGAGTAAGAAAAATACCGTATGACTTTTGTATTGTAGAATGATTCTTCTTCTTCCTTCGGGTCTTCTTGTACAGCGGGGCCAGGACGATCTGTCCTGGGTTGTCATAGGAGTTAGGTTCTGCGCTTTCATCTCCCTCTCCGTACTGGACCACCATGCTCTACATGGTGGTAGCGGGGGTCTTCCTCTTAATTTCATAATCTTCAGACGACAGTTTCAAATTAAAATAGGAATGAACTCTATACGTCAGCAAAGTTTCTTTTGCGTTACCAATGACGTAAGAAAGGAATGGAGTTGAAAAGAACAACACTGCGGATTGGTAGTGTGTCTCTCTCGCACAATGTGGCAGTGATCATTAATCATCTACTAAATTAGTAGTATTAAGTCATTTTTTGTGTAGGCACATTAAAAATTAGGAAATGGAAATCATCTACTTACGAGTGCCAAAGTAAACATTAACAATTTTTTTTTTTTGATTTTGCTTTGATTTTTTAAAATTATTATTTATAAGGCTACTGAATATTATAATACTCCGACAGAAGTAATAAATAAAGTTAGTGTGCGAGCAACAATGTTAAAAAAACTCGCACACAAATTCTACACAAAAAAAAAAAATTGAAGTCACTCGAGCCGCCATGACAGAATGGCTTTTGACAGTGAAAAACTGTCAACTAGCCTATTGAGTAAACTTATCGCCGCGACGAAAGCAAGACGAAAGTGTTTACGAGCGACAACACTGACTTGATGAACATGAGTTATTCTGAAACTATAATCCCTAACTAACTACAAATCCCTCTCTGGTTCTCCGGAGCACGTAATCCCACAACTAGTTGCCATGGGAAGTTGGAAACGCCCCAAAGGGAACCAAACACGGTTATTATAATTACATGTGAAGAGCAAATAATCGAAATTGTTGTATTTCGATGCTTTGTGTTTAAAAAGCGATATGAGCTTCTATCTGTGTCGTGTCAATGGGCACCAAAAAATTCAAAACATAAATTAATCATCAACTGCCTAGCCTTTTCCCAACTATGTTGGGGTAGGCATCCAGTCTAACCGGATGCAGCTGAATACCAGTATTTTACATGGGGCGACTGCCTATGTGACCCCCACAACAGGGTAATACGATACCCTTTGGTAAGACTGGTTGTCAGACTTTCGGGCTTCTTACTAACCCGTAACGACTGTCATAGATCCACAAATAACAGCTGGGACTAACGGTTTAACGTGCTTTCCGAGGCACGGAGGGTCTCAGTATGTAAAGATGTTCACCCATTCACAGACCAACCGCGGCAAGCGTAGCATAACCTCATCAATCGACCTGTACGGCTGTTATTATTTAGCCACAGGCCTCAAAAGGAATACAATTGGCATTTTTTTTGTAGGTCGGGTTAAATAACACGCATACATAATAATACATTTTGCAAGAATTGTAGGATGATTTATAATGGACGGGGCTGGGTCGAAGCAACGTTGCATATTTATAATGCTAAATCCGAGAAACGAACGCGGATCAGTATATGTAATGTATTTAAACGAGTCTTTGGTAACATCTACAAAGTTTGATGCGACTGTGAATCGGCTGGGACTCACGATCTGTCATCTTTGAAGCGTAGGTATAGTAAAGTAATTCATACACAGAAGGAAATAGAAAAACACAATTCACAAAATAAAGTTCAGCAAGTAATTGAATATTCATCGCGTTTCAAACTAACTAACCTACTTCCGGGTAACAATGATATCTGTCGTATTAAATTTCGTAAGAAACTTAACTTTCATTATAAACATCTGGGATGAGTATCTAAACCATCTCGGGGGGAAATAATTAAGACATAACAAATGAATGCTGATACATTATGAGCGAGGCTGTCTCTGACAGAAATCAAAACGTGTACTTATGACTGGTGAAACGGCTGCGTCGGTATCGAATTTGGGAAGTTTATGTAGTTATTTTGTGTTCCCTCCGATTAGCATGAACGCTTTTAATTAAAAATTTTAATTCTAGACATTATACATACCAAAGCATGAAAAGGTTCTTTCATCGGACCTTTCACAAAGTCAAAAAGATTCCTGCGTTAATTACTACGACGAACGCCGCAAAGAAATTACATATGTAGGTCTGTACAAAAATGTTCGTTTATCCGGCATACTAGCTTTTGCCAGCGGCTTCGTCGTTCGTTTGCAAGAAGTTGCAAATTATCCCTCGGCACGGTCTACTACGTTTAATAGATCTTTTTAAGAGGAATAATGAGGTAATACATAGTTTTCATATAACATGGTTTACATGGCGCGCGCCAGTAAAGCATCTTCAACAATCATCGTCATATTTCAGCCAATTTACACAAAATCTAAAGAATTATACACTTAAACCTTCCTCATGAATCACTCCGTCTATTCGTGAAAACCGTATGAAAATCCGTTTGGTAGTTTTTGAGTTTATTGTGTTCAGACAGTCAGACTTTGTTGTGTAATATGTAGTGATCAAAGGCAAAAAAGTTGAAATGAAGTTGTTATTTATACAGGGCGTCCCACGGATATGATGGAGGGAAAGTACCTTGAATATTGTAGATGGAACATTTTACTGAAAGAAGACATTATTTGAATTAAAAAAAAACAATTTAAACTGTGTTCATAGATATTTAAATAATTACATGCTTGAACCGGGAATCGAACCCGTTACATGAGAAAAATATTCACCCTGAAGGATTATTTTTTGCTAAATAACTTTGTGTCACAAATAAAAGGAAGACCATGAATTTTAACATTACACATACACACACTTTCACATATCAACATACTTTCACATATTTAACGACCCTCGGGTCCCGGACATTTGAAAGGTGTATTAGGGGCCGAAGCCAACTCGTAGAGGCCCTTTACACAATTTTAAATGTTGAGGAGCCACCAAACGACGATTATCCCTGTATGCACCATGCAAGTGCACCCAAGGACAACCCCCGGTTGGTGCAGGACTATTGCAGAACATGGGAATAAAATATATTGGGCTATGGATTTGGGTGGCTATAATGGATCGGTTACCTTGAACTTTGGAAGGTCTATGTCTCCTGCCTGACCATTGATAATATAATATTTACAGATTAAATGGCAGGGGGTGACATGCACACTCAATAATGGGCCCCCGAAAACGGTCACTAGCACACAGTGTCGTAGCAACAAGGGGGCAACATGTCCTGAGGTGCTTGTGAGGAGTGGAGAGGTATTCCACGGCTACCAGGACAAACCCGGAACTACGGTCTTATTACTTTATTATTATAAATTCGAAAGCAACTTTATCTGTCTGTTACCATTTCACGCCTTATAAGCTGAACGGATTTGAATGAATTTGGCACACGGATAGACCATGGTCTGGTTTAAGACAAAGGAAATTTTTTTGTCCCCATAGTATGTACCAAACAATACTAAATGATGCATCTTCTTCTTACGATATAATATATAAAATGAAAGAAAGGTAGGAAAGGAAAGGAAAGAAATGTTGTCTTTAAAAGATCGCTCGTAGCGATAAGACCGCCCATTGTGTCACCCTTTGGTAACATTTTATATATTTATGTTTTATAATTTATATGATGTACAATAAAGAGTATTCTATTTTATTCTATTCTATATAACAAGATTACAGAAGGTAGCAAGAATATTATAAATGTGAAAGCAACTCACTGCCCGTCAGTTTGCCTTTTCCAGCTTAACGGCTGAACGGATTTGAATGAAATTTGGCACACCGACAGACCTTGACATGGTTTAAGACAAAGTAAACTTTTTATCCCGATACTTACCGTACGTTCCCGTGGTATACTTGCCGACCTCCTCGCGGGCGAAGCCGCTGTTAAAGGCTAGTAATAGATATAAAAAAGTGGTTCGAAATAATAGAGATAAATATACAAGGTTCAGAAATTCCTATTGTTATGCGCAACACGGTTATATCAAATGATCTAAATAATAAAATGGACTGCGGACCCATTTTCATCAAGTGCCCGTTATAAGACATTTGTCTTATGTCCCTTCAGACGTTTCGCTCTACTTAGCATTGGCCTAATATACATGAATATTTATACCCTTAAGTATAGGTTCGGTAATCTCTATAGGCCTGAGGTCGTTATTTGTTCCAATATACGGTTTAGTTGTTAGTTATTGTATTACAAATAAGGTATCTGAAACAATATGTTTTATTGATAAATTCAGATTAGCAACAGTAGCACGTCAGTATTAAAAATTATAATAATTTACTCCACAATTTTCCTCGAAAAATGATAGAACAATTTTGTGTTTTATGCGTTAACACGTACGTAACCGTTGCTTCTCTGAAGTAATTTTTCCGAACACTTTTTACTTTTCAACAAAGGTTTTTCCTTACAGCATTCTTGTGAATCAAAAAAAGGTATAGTAAGGTGTGATGTGTCCCATAATGAGAATAACATCACTTTTTAACTTTCCTTCAGTTCTAAAGAAATTATTGCCTTCTATTACGGACAATGCCGTATAATGGTAGAATGTAATGAAAAGAAAATAAAGAGTAAAATAATATGTACCTGGCTTTACCCGCGGCTTCGGCCACGTGGATGTCGGAACGGGATAAAAAGTATCCTATGTGTTAATCCAGGTTATTAACTATCGATGTGGCAAATTACATTCCAATCTGTTTGGCCGTACTTATTTTCGTTCGAGTAACAATCATCCAAACAACGTAGGATGTAACATACCTAAACATATTATCAAATACGTAGGCACATTAATGTTCCCGGCCAAATTCAATTTGCCGATAAACCAGTTAGCTCTAGGCCACACTAGTTTATCAAACACGTGTTGTGAGTTAGGTAGGTTCAATCAATCAACTCAGCTTATCGCAGTCCACTGCTGGACAGAGGCCTCTCCCAGGCTGCGCCACAACACACTGTCCTCCGCCTTCCGCATCCAGTCTGTCCCAGCAACCTTCTTAAGGTCGTCCGTCCATCTAGTTGGGGGGCGTCCCACACTACGCTTGCCGATACGCGGTCTCGACTCCAGGACTCGTCTGCTCCACCGGCCATCGGTCCTTCGATAAACATGGCCAGCCCACTGCCACTTCAGTTTGCTTACTCTGCAAGCTATGGCGGTAACTCCGGTTCTTTTACGGATAATTTCATTCCTGATTTTATCCATCAAAGAGACTCCGAGCATAGCTCGCTCCATATCGCGCATAGGTAGGTTGTGTAACAAAAATTATATCAGATTTGTATTAGATTTCCTAAAAAACATAATAAAATATCTAAAAACGCGAAGTTTCTCGAGAAGTGATCAATCGCCAGCCAATCAATCTATAAAGAAAAAGCAGTAATCGAAAACTGGTGGTGTTTCCTCACAATATCGTCGCATTTCACTCGAGAGCGTTCAAGAAGGTTTTCATTAAATTTCTGTAAACTCGTTTTCAATTTATCTGTGGAAAGATTTATCGGAATACCCTTGGGAGCGCGCTTATCGCCCTTTTAGTTATCAATCGATTTGTTTGAATTATTATACTATAAATAATGCTCGTTTCTAACCGATTGGACGGAAAAGGCACAGGACAAAGAAAAGTGGAAAAATACCTTTGCCCGGCAGTGGGAGGTACGTTGAGGAAAAAAAACTGTAAATATATAAATACCAAGAAGTTATGAAGTTGGACGGCTAGTCAAGAGCTTTTTCATCATTAAATATAGTAAAGTATTATTTAAAAGTCATTAATTTTATTACTATGGAGAAATACTTAAACATAAATTGTTAGTCTTCGTCATTTTAAATATTGGTAGGTAACAATATCGAATGATACGTTTTTTCATTTGAAAACAAAATTAAACTCAAGCACGCACCACCCGCACGTTCATCTACTTTGTTTCACCTCGAATTATTGAATGTTTAATTACCTCAAGAGGTAAAACTTTAATAATATCATAATTCATTAACTATACTGTCAAAATACTTCAAATTAACCCGAGCAAACTGATTTTTAAGAGTAACATATCACTTAACATGAAAGAAAACAATGAAATTTCAACTTTCTAAATTAAATTTCAAATTTCTTCTTTCATGCTGCAGAAACAGATTTTTCTTGACTAGTTAAAAACTTTCAGATATTTTCATTAATTTTAAACATGTTAAAGTTCCCTCTGTTTTTAGCCTTACGTTTTTCTTTTTCATTTCATTTTTGCCTCGGAAAGCACGTTATGCGGTCCCGGCTGTCATTCGTAGATCTTTGACAGTCGTTACGGGTAGTCAGAAGCCCGAAAGTCTGACAACCAGTCTTACCAAGGGGTATCGTATTACCCAGTAACTGGGTAGTGGAGTCAGATAGGCAGTCGCTCCATGTAAAATACTGGTAATTAGCTGAATCCGGTTAGACTGGATGCGTCGGCATCCCAACGTAGTTGGGAAAAGGCTAGGCAGATGATGATTTTACTTTTTCATGGCTAGCAGTGGGAACGTTATAGGCTGATTATAATTATGCTGTTGCGGGTTCAAAACCCAGTAAAGACCGAAATAACTTTTCAATACCATACTCGTTTGTCTTATAACAATTATCCGCTACATCAAAGATTACTGAACAAAATAATACATTAAAAGCGTACGATAGGTTTTTATCCTCTTGCCCAGTTGGGCATACATATTGAACAGTCTCTAAACTTCAAAAAAGGGTCGTAATTCCCTCCGGCTCCTCTTTAATTATACCCAAACGTAGTAGTAGCGTATAAATTTGGTGTGAGTGCGATATAAAAACTCTTAACACCGCCCTAATTTCCGGACTTCCTTATTAAAATGCGACTTATAGTCTTAAGGGAGAGCTATGAGGTACTTGTAACGCGTGATTTTCAGCTTCAGAGATATTACGCGAAGTAAGTCTATAAGATGAACTGTTATAGTATATGCACGTTCTTCCTGATTTTATCCTTCAAAGAGACTTCGTGCTTTACTCGCTCCATAGCGCGCTGAGCGACCCTGAATTTGTGGACCAGCCCGACCGCTATTTCAATTTAACCAGGAATCCTACTTTTCTACTATATTATATTATTATTTCGATTATTTATTTACTTATCTTATTTTATTACATTTTTAAATATTTTTTTAAATATAAAAATTAGGTAACACGTTACTGGTAAAATGTGGGTGTAGTACGTAAGTATTACACCCACATTTCACCAGTAACGTTTTGGCAACTTTTTAACATAACATAACATCACGCTTGTAATCCCCGAAGGGTTAGGCAAAAGTGTACGTACATAAGTACACCACGTTGCCGCTGAATAAAATTTGACATCAGCTCTCGTAAAAATGTAACGACACTCCGCAAACCGATCTGGCATTCAACCGCAACAACTTTATCCAGCCAGTTGCCATTTTGAATCGATCACGTCTGTCAGTCCTATCGAATCGATAGCCATCATTTATCTTTTAATTAATCTTTATGTAAATCTAACCGTATTGTACTGGAACGGGCATTCGTGGTTTCTCCGGATAGTTAATTGTATTGTTTAGTGAACGCGCCTCTGTCTACCTAGTTATTTTTTGCGATCATTTTATCGAAGGAAAAGCGGCTTATTTATTACTTTATTGTACTTGTTCTACTCTATGAAGTGGGGTCACGGCTTACTAGATATTCATAATTTATTCATAGCCCATACATCTAGAGACACGTGTGTATCGAATACACTATGTCCTCATTCCTAACGTACATACACGCAGTATTTAGGTACGCTGTTAGTCTTTGCAAAACCAATCATGCTGCCGCCGACTGTGTCATCCTATGTAAAAATTTTACATTTATAACTGTAATTTTTATGGTGTACATCATAAAGAGTATTCTATCTATCTATCTATAGGTATTATGCTTATCTATCCAGGCGGCTGTATTTGCCCTTTAACTTTTTACAGCTGCTTAGTAAAAAAATAGTTATCTCTTATATACTGATCACACACCGCACACTGCTTGTGCTTTTGGAGGTATGAGGAACAGGGTGTCAAGTTCACTCATCCTCCATAGAAAAGGGAGGATCCTCCGACCAGACGGGTGTTGTGTCTGGCGGGCAATTGCCCGACGATTGATGTTGGGAAATTGTATCTATGCTAATTGCGCGGTAAACTCTGCTTGCGAGATGCAGGATTTTCGTGACGTCAGTATGACGCGTTGTTCGCATGTGGCGTTGTAGATACCGCTATATGCTGATAGCACATTGACATAAAGTTATAAAAACCCCAAACGGTCCCATTCAATATTTACAAGATAACATTTTATTCGAAGGACACAATTTGAATATAGAATACTAACTTAATATTATAAATGCTAAAGTAAGTTTGCTTGTTTGTTACCTTTTCACGCCTAATACCCTGAACCGATCATCCTGAAATTTTACATATACGTTTTCAGGGGTATAGAAAAGGACTAGGGTACCTTTCATCCATAAAAAAATACACTGTTCCCGAGGAAAAAAACAATAACTTTCGACGGTCATAATTGCTTTAAGACGCTAGATGGCGCTACGTGTCTTTCGATTCATGGTTGACCCGACTTTCTGAGCAGTATTCTAACAAAAAGCATTAGCCTTGCATTAATTCACGATTATTAGTATTAATTAGTATTATGCTTTTAATAAGATTGAATGGGCACACAGATAGTTTATTATAACCTGGATTAACACATAGGATACTGTTATCCCGGTAATATGCTTCCGTGGGATAATTTCCGACATCCACGTGGGCGAAGCCGCGTGCAAAAGCTAGTATCGGATAGATTTTAAGAATTCATGCCCTTATTCCGACACAATTTCCCAACGGTGCAATGCGAAAGTTTTGTTAAGCCATGCACGCGAATTTTAGCCCTAAAGCAATACGATAAAATCTATTTTGGAATAATTACTTTCAAGCAATTGAATTTTAACGACTAAATAGTATGACGATTGAATAGTTTGATACTCGAATATGAAGAATTACAGCATTGTTTGTCAGATAAATTATTCTAAGCCTTCAATTAAATGGGAATAATGACATAATCAAAAGTTACGCGCTCTAAAATCTGAAAGACTCGATTATTTGTTCAAGATCCTGTCATAATAGTTACTCAATCTCCTTCAATTAAAACAATAACTTATCAAATATTTGAACAACTTCGATAGCTTTGCAATCGTATAGACTAACACGAATCAAGAGTCTTCTCTCTAATTCTGTCAACAAAGGTACGGACCCGACCTAAAGTAGTTGGATTGTCAAAACAAGTGTCAATTTCAATTTTTGGGACGGGAAACACATATTAGGAGTAGGGACAACTTTCAGATTGTGTTGTCATTTATTTTTAGTTCGGGACCCGAATTAATCATATGTCCGTAAGTGATACGGAGTATGAGACGCCCGTAACTTCGGTCGAAACTACGGATTACGTGCTTAGGGAGTAGAACCCCAGACAACAATACACACCAACCTTTAAAAAATGACTTATAGCCAATAAACAAGACTTTTGTGGTGAGCGCTCGTAGACCTTATTGCTACGCCGTAGAACGCGCGTAGCAGCGTAGCAAAAACCGCGTCAGGGCTACGAACGACAACACGACTAAAAATAGAAAGAGAAAAATATTTTACCTGAACAAGAGCAGACTTATCTCAAGTTTGGTCAAAAGGATATTTTCCTTGGGAAATTGAAGCTGTATTCCACAATAAAGTTAAAAAAGGGGTTGAAAAGGAATTTATCACAAACGATTTTATAAGAATAATTCCTTGGCACTTTTACTGTGAAATAAATGGAACAATCTGAAGGTGATTCTACATAGCTGTTAGCCGCGATTTTCTTTAGATACAAACATTAATCCCTTGAGTTCCGAAAAATCTTTCTATGTATACTTTCCTCTACACTCTCAAAGGAACATATCTTCCAAGTTTAGAGTCACTACATATTTCTTTTAGCCAATAAACCCATAGCTACTTCTTAGTTCTCGTAGACCTTGTTACAACGCCGGAGAACGCGTGTCGCACGTACTGTTGTTTTATCTTCCTTTTCCCTTTGGTTTATGTTTCGGCTGCACGTGGTAGGTCAGTCATGTTTACTAACTTAAAATAATATATTACTTGTACAATACCATGTTTACCTCATTAACATAATACTGGAAGTACTTAACACTTGTGTGCAAACTCCTCAGTAAACATTTTCCCCTTTTTAAGTCTAAATTCAGCATAATTCTTCCTGTAAACAATAAGAAATATGATCCAAAACACAGCTTTCACGGAATTCTCGCTCATTTTCCGTGCAGAGCAAAAACACTTCAAGCGGCAAAGCACTATTTTCAAGCTACTAATTGGACTGCTCAAAACAATTTTCAGCTGTCGACAGGCCCTCGGCGAAAATTCTGCATCTGTGGGAGTCTATCTGAAAACAAATTAAAATTATATGAGTAGAATTTTTGTATGTGCGCGTTTCCTTTTTATGAACATTCCTCGCCGACTGGTCGCCACTTCACGTGACCAGAGGGCGAGCTCGTTCTTTGGTCAAAGAATGATCATTACCATTCAACGTGGCACTGCTGACAGTCTTGCACGTTTCCTGACAGCGATGCGGACGAGTTCTTCGAAGCCTACCTTTTGTTTTGTATTTATTTGTACTAAGTTATTCTTTTAATTTGGTACCTACGAGTAGCAAAAATATTTGTGTTATATATTGTAAATAAGATTGAGTATTGTTCACGTTGGATATAACATAACATTACGCCTTTACTCTCTGAAGGGTTATGCAGAGGTGCACCTAGTGTATTATAATACACTCACTTTCCGCCATTTACATGTAAGTTCCATGTAACAGGAGGTGAGCCTTTAGCCATCAACCGGGCACGGACGACACACAAAGGACGCGGAGTACACTTTTTTGGTTTTACGAGTAAAAGCGGTTTTAGTTTTTGTAGTCTACCATTTATCTACACACAAATATGAACAGACAAGAAAAAACAGAACAGAAAAAAAATAGGTACAGAGGTGATGCTTATTTCACAATAAATCTCTTCCAGCACATCCGAGACAGAACATTAGATACAGAGATGTAGACAGCGTGTGAAATAGTAAAGGAGACAAAAAAAAAAATGATACATGAAATCAAAAACAATTCACCGAATCCTTTTAAAGTCGATACATTTTCTCATAACATAAAGCCCATTTAGTCTGTAAAGTTGCAAACAATTCATTATTAACAGATAATTTTCCTGTTACGCCCTTTCCCTAATACTCAACAGAGAATAAATTAGAGATCATAATAGGTATTTCATGTAAATACGCCATGTTTACTTAATGTGGTTGTTATTATAATATTATATACCCATGAATATGATTTTTGGCATTTTCAATCTCAAATAGGAGCCGGGGAGTTAATGGTAGAGTTTCGTTGTAAGAGTAAAAAATGCTCAAGAAGTAATTTCCCATAAGACAGCAGGCACTTTGTTTTTTGCTTACGAAATGTATGATATCCTTTCCCTTACTTACTTCTTAGAATATCTCTGACTAACCGCTGTTTATCAGGTCATGGGTCTCTTAAGAGACGTTTCATAACCACCATCCCCTAAATATCTGTCAGTGTCGGTGTGAAATCATTGGTCCACAGCGTCAGTCCGTCGCTCCCCTTCCCCGTCATCGGGTGACCGCTAATCAATCCGATAGGACCGACAGCTATTGTTGCGCTTTCAATGGCAGATCATTTAGCTGAGTGTTGGGACCTTTTTACGAAGGCCGATGTGGAATTTTATTTAGCGACAAAGGGCATTTCTTTGTCATGTATTTGTTTGTTATTTACATGTTTTATAAAGTAAAACCTTATCTAGAACAGAAAGCCAAAAATATACGCAGTCTCGGACTGCCGACAGAAGTGAAAACTTAAAACTAAAACATGCTTTCACTACTGATTAAGAGTAACACGTTATGGTAGCCATACCTACACGTCACGAAATATTTGCGCAAGTTTTAGACTGGCACCAATATTGAAAATCACACAAGTGTATTTTGCACAAAAAGCTCCCGACACACGTTACTGTATACTTGCGCAAGTCCTGAACTTCCGCAAGTATATTGTAACGTGTATGGATACCAGTATATTTATTGCTACCCATAATATTTTCCCCTATCAAAAATCGCTTACCGCGCCGCGAAGTTTTTACTTCAAAAATACCTCTGAAAATAACCAAACTGCCAGTCTCGACAATTAAAATAACATTTCAAGAGTCTCCCTGAAATACAGTGTTTGATGAAGCTAAGCACTAAGTAGTTGGTTTTAATGATTAAAGCATGTACAAACACAAGCACTTAATTAGTAATCCCAAATACCTATTTCAAACTAAGATAATAATTTGAATTTAGTACCTAAGTACGCATGTACGAACTATCTTTAAGATACTCACAAGAGATAGATTGAGGTTACTTAGTCAGATATGTGCATACATTCTGTTCTGTATCTTATCTTATGAAATATTACTGACTAAATTGAAACAACTATCAACGCTAATACATTTTATAATACAGCGCGAAGGTTATTCTGATGATTTATTCAATTGTATAATCTCTATTTATATCGTATAACCCAACAGGAGTTTCAATCTACATCTCAACAGACTGCGTAAAACTTTAATTTATGTTCTAAGAAATTATTACATTCTATTAAGTATCAGGAAAAGCTCTTGCAGTCAGTACTCAATAAGTTATTTGCATTCCACAATGTGTACTTAGGTGATAACTTAAAATTAGATCTTTGTGGACCCTGTCGGACACAGCAAAATAGTAGGAGAGAGGAAGCTTTGAAAAACTTAGCGCTTATCAATCGCTTAGCCGCTCTCGCCGCGCGCGGTACATAAAAAAAGTGCGGGAACGCCAGCTGTGCGAAAAAAAATGGCGCGCCGCCGCGCGCCAGATGGCCAAGCTCATAAAATGTTTTTATGGTGACTCATTGTTATCACGAATCGCCTCGAGTAATGTTTTTGTTCAAGCTTATGAATGACTCTTTCAAGTGGTGTCAAGTGTTTGTTAACATTTAGTTTCTATTTTGTTATTATTAGCGGTAAACATTGACTATAGTTGAAAAAATCATTATTTGAACTTTAAAAAGATTATTTTTAAAATCTAATTGGTAATATATATATTTTATGACTTTTAATTGTGGAAGGGTTCTATCTACATACGATAAAATAAAAAAAAACATACTTCATAGAAAAAAAAAACTTATTTTCAGGCGTATTACTAGCACGAAACATTTGCTGACGGTAAATAATTTTTCACCCAAATATAATAATTTATTACAACTAAACCCTTTCACATAAACTAAAAATATTGTTACTATCCGAAAGCTAAGTTCCTATTGTCACATATGTGTAAATCTTATGTTGATAGGTTTATCTAATGCAGAAAAATATGGGATTGATTGAAGGAATCCCCACTTACGTAAAAACGCACTTAACATTTCCTAGTTTTTTTTGTTCGGTGAAGTTTGAGTAAAAAAAGTACATCATATGTAACTATTTTCTACAAGAAATGCCCTTTCCAATGATGTATCACACTTGTTATTCAATAGCCATAAAAAAAAATACAAGTAAAGAAATATCACAAATCGGGAGAATGGACAAAACACGTGTGCCATAAAGCCGGAGTTACATGTAGTGCACATCCGCACATCATCATTATTTTTATTCAGCTCGATTTTTGGCAACTATTAACCAATTGCTACCAGTAATCCTATAAAAGTAAAAAAATAATAAAAACAAATAAAAAAATAAAATAAAAAAATAAAATAAAAAAATAAATAAAAATATAAATTATGCCCCAATACAACAGCCAAAAAGCATACAATCCAACAGGGATTGGGACCTAATATTTTTTTTTTTTTTTTTTTTTAATTTGTTTTTATTATTTTCTTATAAGAAAAAAAAACGTAATAAAAATATATAAAAATAATTTAATTTCATAAATGTCGACCGACACAAAATTCCTTGTATACCAAGCTTTATCGGTGGGCGGCCATTTTTTTTTGTTTACGTATTTGTTTTGAGGACCCACTTGAAATAAAAAATCTAATCTTAACTTAAATTTAGTACCTTTTGTATATTTTTTTACTGAAAACTATTATCGAGTAAACATTCAATGCGATAGTTATGACTTTTTACACAGAACTGGTCTCACAATTTAATAAATTACGATAGCATTCTGACAAAATTCTAGTGCTGTTACAAGTGCACTGCAAACCACACAGAAATAGAAATATACTTACGCTCAGGTTAAAATCCGATTGCACACACATAAACTATATTCTAATTATCCAATAAATCAGTAATTCACTCAAAAATACACACCAACAATCGAAAATATCTAAAAACTTGCACGGAACAAAACAAAACACTACCGCTTAACGCTCGAGAACCAACGACTGACTTTGACATTATTTTTTAAATCCGAATGAACCATTATAGAACTATTGTCGTATTTTTGGCATGAAGAAACTTATTTAGATTCGAGTAGAAAAGAGAAAAGGTATTAAAACATCGTGTGTTAGAAAGAAACCGATATATTATGAAGTCGTATCGTACCGGAAGTAAAAAAGGGACATTTGTCCCTTTGGGCGCTTTACGGTATAAAAAAAAAAGGGACAAAAGTCACTTTGCGCGCTTTACAGGGTATTAGGTAAATCCATTTTCTGTAGCAGCTATTTGACAAAGTGAGTAATTACATAAGGTATCAGACTAACGAGGCAAGCAGTCTTATACGTTACTAAATATTATAAATGCGAAATTAACTCTGTCTATCTGTTCGTTACCATTTCACGTCTAAACCACTGAATTGATCGTTAAGACGGATAGGACCTGGACCTGGCCTAGGGCCTGGTGAATGCCATAGGCTATTTTCTTGAACATCTGTAAAAAAAATAATGAAATACAAAATCAAACACGCAGACGCCGAGTAACATCTAGTATAAAATAAATAGTTATAACATTGAAAAGAAAGAGAACTTATATTTATTAGGACATGTGATTTGGGAATTGAGCCCACAAAACAATAATAACACAAGTAATGAAACATCACATACAATGACATCAAAAACAATAAGACCAATTATATTTTGAACTGAGCAGAAACAAGATAAGGGGCTTTTTTTTTTTTTGGGATGGGAAATCATCAAATGACTCCTCCCGCTCTGGGTGGAGCGGAAGGGAGTGTCAGACTCTTACTGACTAAAACCCACCCATGTTCCTTCCTTCGCCCTTTATGTTCCGGGGTAGCGGTAACCCTTTCGGACAATCCCGCTGCCCCGGCAGGCTTCGGCCCTGAGGGGCCCCTCGTTATGCTGACATCTCTTTGAGGCGCGCGTGGAACACTTACGCGCCGTCCGGCACGGGCCTGGTCCTGATCGGGCGGTGAGCTACCCATTGCTCTCCGCCCGCAGGCCCGCGCCTACGGTGGCCGGTAGTCTCCAATGGACTCCCGACGCCCGGGGCGTCTCCCGCGGCGGCTGGGACGGGAGGCTCTCTCCCTCATCCGTCCCGCCACCTCCTTCGCTAGCATGACTGCTTCGCAGAAGGAGGCGACTGCCTCCCACTCCCTCTCGCTCCGGACCATGGCTTGCACCAGGTCCGGGCGCGAGAGGCCGCCGCCGCTGCCGATCGCCTCCACGAGGACACGGCGGTGCTCCGCCCAAGCGGGGCAGACCTCCACCGTGTGCTCCACCGTGTCCTCTGGGCGATCCTGGCAATGGTGACACCCGGGCGTTTCCTCCCGCCTGATCATGTGCAGGAACCTCCCGAAACTTCCGTGTCCGGTGAGGACCTGCGTCAGGCGGTAGGTGAGGGCGCCGTGGCGCCTCTCTAGCCACTCCTCAAAGAGGGGTCTTATCGCCGCTATCGCGGCGTGCCCTGCGCTGGGTTGCGACAGTCGCTCTTTCCATGTCGCCATGAGATCGAGCCGGAGGTCCGTCCGCTCCGCAGCAATTTGCCGCGGGAGCGGACTTTCCCCCCGGCGTAGTGCCTCCGCGCGCCACTCATACAGGCGCGCGAGGACTATCGCCTCCAGATCCCATGGCGGCAGTCCGGCAAGGAGGCTTGCCGCCTCGCGCGAGATCGTGCGGTAGCCCCGGATTAGCCTTACGGCTACCACCTTCTGGGGCGCGTTCAGGTAGTGGGCGGCTCGCCGCCGCAGTGAACGCGCCCACACCGGGGCCCCGTATATGGCCATGGACCGCACGACCCCCGCGTAAAGCCTCCGGCAGGAGGCGTTTGGCCCCCCCAGGTTGGGCAAGAGCCGCTTGAAGGCGGCCCCAGCCCGTTCCAGTTTGGGGGCCAAACGTCGGAAGTGCTCGACGAAGTTCCACCGGCTGTCGAGGACGAGACCCAGGTACTTCATCGTCGTCTCGATGCCGATGTGAACCCCTCCTGCCGTTAGTTGGGATCCCGGTGGTGGCGCGTTCCGGGGCCCATGAAACGTCATGGCCTCGGACTTGTGCAATGCCACCTCGAGACCCAACTGCCGGATCCTCTCCACGACTATCGCAACCCCGCGTGTCATCGCGTCGGCCGCCGCCTGATGCGACCTCCCCTGCGCCAGGACCAGCGTGTCGTCAGCGTAGCAAACCAAAGATAAGGGGCTTGCCACAAGATATTTACACAGTCAAAATTAAGATAATGAGGAAGTGAAAATTTAACAAAGCAAGATTTGTAAACACGTAGGTCCAGATCCAGTCCTTCACGCGGCATTGTGCAGTATACTTACATAATCAGCCTATAATGTTCCCACTGCTGGGACACAGGCCTCCTCTCTGTGGGAGTGGGCCATAATCCACCACGCGGGCCCAGTGCGGGTTGGTGGATGTCACATGTCTTCGAATTTGTGGTTCTAAGACATGCCGGTTTCCTCACGATGTTTTCCTTCACCGTTTTGAGAGCAGGGGTGATGAAATAATTTACACAAAGTAAAGTGCCTGCCTGGGTTCGAACTCACGACCTACTCGTAAGTCGGGTCCATTACCACTGGGCCACCACTGCTCTCATTACACTTGCTCGCATTATACTTGAATACTGCGAATAACGATCCCACTGCTGGGACCCAGGCATCCTCTCTGTGAGAGGGAGCGGGCCGCGGGCCCAGTGCGGGTTGGTCGATTTCACATATCTTCGAGGTTTTGGATCTAGGACATCGGTCGGATCGGTTTAATAAAGATATTTTATTTCTCAAAAACTCTGTGTCAACTGAATTTCGTTGCCAAAATATCTACGAAAATTATCCTTAGGAACTATGAAAAAGAAAACTGTAATGTTAAGAACAGAGAGAATTTTAACATGTTTAAAATTAATGAAAATGTCTGTATAGTTTTTAATTCTAGTTAACTAAATCTCTTTCTTTGAACCCATCTCTTTCTTTGAACCCATCTCTTTAATGTTAAGTGAAGTGTTAATCTCAAAAGTCAGTCCGCTCAGGATAATTATTAAGAACCTTGACAGCAAAATTAATGAATTATTACATTATTAACTTTTTACCTCTCTTAAAAAATCAATAACCCGAGGTGAAAAAAGTAGATGAACGTGCGGGGGGCGCTACAGGCTTGAGTTTAATTTTGGTTTTGAGTGAAGTAATATATCATTTGATATTGGATGTTGGATTTTTAAGTAATGAAATAAAATTAATGAAAAGAAATGTTCAATTTACTGATGCTCAATTTTAGGTATTTTTTCGTTGTAATAAGTCAATGCCCTTTAATAATACAGCCTTAAGATTATTGATGATGAAAAAACTCTTGCCTCGCCGTCCAACTTCATAAATTCAAACAAATGAATTCATAACTAACAGTCTGATAAGCGCGCTCCCAGGGGTATTCCGATAAAACTTTCGGGGTATTCGGTTAAGGAGTTTATAGAAATTTAATGAAAACCTTGGCCACTCCCGAGTGAAATGCGACGATATTGTGAGAGAAAACCATCAGTTTTCGATTACTGCTTTTTTTTTATTGATCACTTCTCGAAAAACTTCTTGGTTTTCAATATGTTATTATCTTTTTTTACGAAATCTAACACAATTTATACAACCTACCTATCTCACTACACGTGTTTGACCAACTAGTGTGGCCTAGGGCTAACTGGTTTATCGGAAAATTGTGTTTGACCGGGAACATTAATAGAACTTACGTATTTGTTATTATGTTTATTTATGTTACATCCTACGTTGTTTGGCAAATCCCGAAAATACGGCTAAACGGATTTGTATAAAATTTGCCACACCGATAGTTTATAACCTGGATTAACACGTACGATACTTTTTATCCCGTTCCGACATCCACGTGGCCGAAGCCGCGGGTAAAGCCAGGTACATATTATTTTACCCTTTATTTTCTTTTCATTACATTCTAACATTATACCGCATTGTCCGTAATAGAAGGCGATAATTGCTTTATGACTGAAGGATCGTTAAAGAGAAATTTTGTTTTCATTATGGAAGTGAATAATACGTACTGTTTTCTGATTCACAAGAATGCCGTAAGGAAAAACCTTTGTTGAAAAATAAAAAGTGCTCAGAAAAATTACTTCAGAGAAGCAATGGCAAGTGTTAACGCATAAAACACAAAATTGTTCTATCGTTTTTCCAGGAAAATTGTGGAGTAAATTCTTATAATTTTTAATACTGATGGACTCCTCCTACTGTTGCTAATCTGAATGTACCAATAAAACATATTGTTTCAGATACCTTATTTGTAATACAATAACTAACAACTAAACCGTATATTGGAACAAATAACGGCCTATAGAGATTACCAAACCGATACTTAAGGGTATAAATATTCATGTTTATTAGGCAAACGCTAAGTAGAGCGAAACGTCTGAAGGGACTTAAGACAAATGTCTTATAACGGGCACTTGATGAAAATGGGTCCGCAATCCATTTTATTATTTAGGTCATTTGATATAACCGTGTTGCGCATAACAATAGGAATCTCTGAACCTCGAATATTTATCTCTATTATTGCGAACTTCTTTTTTATATCTATTACTAGCCTTTTCCCGCGGCTTCGCCCGCGTGATGGTCGGCAAGTATACCACGGGAACGTATGTGCTATCTGGATAAAAGTATCCTTTGTCTTAAATCAGGCCATGGTCTATCCGTGTGCCAAATTTATTCAAAACCGTTCAGCTTTTAAGGCGTGGAATGTTAACAGACATATAAGAGTTGCTTTCGAATTTATGATAATAAAGTAATAATAGAAGACTAACTATATAAATAAATACAAAAACAAAAGGATATTTTGGCGTCGAAGTACTTGTCCGCGTCGCTGCCATTCGGTAACGTGCCCAGAAGACTGGCAGCATCGCCACGTTGAATGGCAATGCTATTTCTTTAACCAAAGAACAACCCAGCCCACTTGTCATGAATCCCGCACCTCCGGCACAGGCAGAGGTGGTACACCGCAGTGGTTTTAGCCAGTAAGAGTCCGGCATACCCCTCCGTCACCCCCACGATGGAGGAAGTCCATGAGGATTTCCAAAAAAAAAGCCCACTAGATATGTGAAGTGTTGATCAGCCATCAAGAAAGTTAGTTAGTCTTCTAATAAAAATTCATTGAGTAATACATATTTCGAATTTTGCTGTACCTTTTGGTGTTCATATCGCAGGGACACTGTAATCTAGTTATTATATCGTAAGAAGTAGATACATCGTTAAGTATTGTTCGGGTACAGAGACATTGTAATAAGTCGTAATCGATTCGGTATCGAACAGCCCTGAGTCAGAGGTCCGCTCGGTCGGCAGTATTAGATCCCTCAATCGTAATATAAATAGGTGGGGACCATTACCCTTTTTTGATGGCCTTTGTTGTTAACCTGATATCCCAATTTTATGGCAGACTGAGACCTAAACCTATTTTACTAGTGTGAAATAGGCTAGCGGCCCGTGTAATCTAATAAAAAGTAAATTGCCCTCATGGACTTCCAATTTGCGCGAAAAAATACTTTCGCACGTCATCAATAACTTATTAAAATAAAATCTCGGAATCTTTGATGTAACTTTCATTATTACTTTCGTTTTCAGAATTGGTATCCAAATATGAGATACGTAATTTTCTAGCAACTTCATTTCAACTTTTTTGCCTTTGATCACTACATGTTATAAAAACAAAGTCCCCCCGCCGCATCTGTCTGTCTGTTTGAACGCGATAAACTCAAAAACTACTGAACGGGTTTACATACAGTTCCACCAATGGACAGAGTGATTAATGAAAAAGGTTTAAGTGTATAATCCACTAAGGTTTTATGTAAATTGGCTCAAATATGACGATGATTGTTGAAGATGCTTTACTGATATGCACCACGGAAACTAATAGTGAAACAAAGAAACATGGAGACAATGTATTATATTCATTACACGTTTCCGTGTAATTGTGCATTACACGTTTCCGTGGGATAATTTTCGATCTCAACCCGGGCAAAGCCGCTGGTAAAAGCTGGTATACCGATAAAAGAACATTTTTGTACAGACCTACAGACATATGTCATTTTTTTTGCGGCGTTCGTCGTAGTAATTATCGCAGGTAAAAAAGGTCCGATGAAAGAACCTTTTCATGCTTTGGTATGTATAATGTTAATGTAGTGTTGTAATTACGATTGTTAATTAAATGCGTTCATGTGAATCGGAGGGAACACAAAATAACTACATACCTACATAGGTGTAGAGGTCTAGCCCGAACATTACATCTGACACCGCTCTAAACTTCCCAAATTCGATAAGTACATTTCTCCAGTCGTAAGTACACGTCAGTCACATTTTAATTACTGTCAGAGACAGCCTCACTCAACATTTATCAGCATTAATTTGTTTTGTTTTAATTATTTCCCCCCGAGATGGTATAGATACTCGTCCCTGATGTTTATAATGAAATTCAAGTTTTTCAAGAAAATTAAATGCGAAAGATATCATTGTTACAAAGAAATAGGTAAGTTTGGAACGCGTTGAATGTTCAATTACTTACCTTTATTTAATTAATGGTTTTCTTCTATTCCTATTCACAATGACTACGCTTCAATTATGACAGATCGAGAGTCATAGCCAATTCACTGAAGCATCAAACTTTGTAGGTGTTACCAATACTGCTGCGTCCAGCAATCCTGACGACGCAGCTGTACGTGTCCAGACTGCACCACTCCACGAAGGTTGAGGAGATCGTGGAGGACATGCGTGTGAAGACCAACTGGACTTTGAGGGTCGAGAAGTTGGAGTCGCGTCACAACACGAACTTCAAGTCGTTCGTGGTGCGTTGTCCGACACATCATCTCGAGAAGTTTCTCAAGGAAGAGTTCTGGCCGAAGGGTGTCGTGTACCGCCGGTTTCGTGGTTGGCTACATGACACCAGTCACACGACGCACAAACTTCGTGTGCGTTAGTTTTTAGTGTTATTATAATGTTGTATGTATTTATAGTATTTTTAAGTTATATTAATATGGTATTGTATGTTTATATGGGCCTTGATGCCTGAAATAAATTGATGAACTCGTTTAAGTTTCATGAATTTTGTAATTTTAAAAAGCGAATCAAATCTATTCAAATTAGGCTGAGAATCAGCACTTTTCGAACGTCAAAATTACAAAAGACAGTCCCCCAAAACACCCGCCCTTCACCACTTCCTAGTGCTTTCACTGGGAAGAAGTGGCGCAACAAACTCCTCAGCAACACAGCTGTCTGTTCAGTTAGAAAATAGTTGATTGAATACTAGGTATGTAAAGTAATTAACATTACAAGACACATAACATTAAATTAAATTATTTGCCATATGTCAGCTAGCCATGCCAATATACCAACAAACACAATAAAAACTATAAGTACTCAAGCATAAAAATAATTAATTAAAAATGTAAATAAAAACTTACTACTTATATAAAAGCCTCCAGCCATAAAGGGAGTGACAGCTTACATATTTATGCATTGCTGGCTTCTGTTCACATAGCTGTCACAAAATAGTAGCTAGTATGAATACAAAGTAAAATATTATGTTCTGGAATTATTCTGATATTTTGTCAATTAGGAACGACCAATATATAAATTAAATCAAAGTAAAATACAGACCCATAAAAAGATTTCTTGTAAATGTTCAGGTTGTAAGTAAAATTGTAATTCTACAAGACATAAACATATTCAATACAATGGAATCCTCTGACTTCCTAATTAGGAGACAGGCAATTCGCCTGTATAATTGTTCCAATTATTGTATATGTGATAAGATCGGAATAATTAACCACAGTTAGTTAACTGTGGTTAATTATATAGGTACCTATCTAACTAGATAGGTATATCTAACTAGATATACCTATTTAGTTAGGTAGGTACCTATCTTGGTAGGGATCTTAGATATCTGAATTATTAAGTATGAACGTTGATTGATTTTATTCTGAAAACGCACTGTGATAGCTCCTAGAAACATTCACGTACACGTATAACTATCTTAGGGTCGGCTTCCAGTCTAACCGGATGCAACTGAATACCAGTATTTTACATGAACCGACTCCCTATCTGACTTATACAATACCCCTTGGGAAGACTGGTTGTCAGATTTTCGGGCTTTTGACTATCCGTAACGACTGTCAAAGATCCACGAATACCAGCCGGGCCAACGGTTTAACGTGCTTTCCGAGGTACGGAGGGGTCTTGGTGTGTTAAGCTGGTCACCCATCCACGGACTAACCGCGGCAAGCGTAGCTTAACCTGATCGATCGACCAGTGCGGCTGCTATTACTTAGCCACAAGCCCCTCCTGAGCTCTAACAAGTAAGAAGTATAAGTACTCATACACACGAGCGACACGCGTCAACGGCAGAGGAATGTCGACGGCTGCAGATGCCTCTGCCGTTAACTACCACTTACTAAGGCCAGGGGAAGAAGATTTAAGTTCTTCAACCCTTTTTAGAAGAAGAAATGAGGGATTCATTTATTTTATAGCGTCTTTGTTTCTGTGTGGAAAAGGGATGCCATTCGTCCTGTATGGCGCCATTTCCTTTGTGGACTGAAACAATGATGACTCCGACTCTTCTCTACACGATACCTGATAGGTTCCCATGGTCATAGAAGGTGGTAGAAATAAACTCAAACTCAAACTATTTATTTCAACTAAACCAATTACAGGTACTTTTGAATTGTCAAGGGTAGGTCAGTCAAAAAGATGAAGCTAGTTGCCCATTCCAAAGCGTTGTAGGTACCTATTGAGAAGAACGGGCAAGAAACTCCATGGACACTCTTTTAAATCACAATAATATTGTTACAAAGTATTGGTTACATCATTCATGTTAAAAATTATGTATGTGAGAACGATGCAGAACGTTAAAAGCGTCCATAATGAAAATATAAAAGAAACAATTCAAATATTAATTTAAATCAAAATAAGCCATGGCAGCAAAGAGTTGATCAGTCCCTACTGACGGCGCCCGTTCACGAACATGACGCATAGATTAGCACCATTCAGCTCAACTATTTTGAAGGGAGCTAAATGATCCAACACATGCGCCACCATCAGCGAGACATTAGAGTGAGCATGACATACTCTCAGCTGCCAAGGCACATTCAAGTCAATGAAAGACGTACCCAGTAAATGGTAGCTTTATAGCTAGTACATAGTACTCACATATGTGCTATGCAATTATACAATACTAGGAGATTGAATTTATATAATACAAAGTAGTATTTTAAAATCTTCAGCAGCTCCAACAGTATGTAGGTAGGGTAGGCGTGTGTGATGTATTTTCAAATGCTAATCACCTTATAATATGCTTGGCCGCATAGTGTGCGTTTTATGTAAGATTTGAATTTCGTTTCATTGAGTTGGAGTATAGAATAATACAGACTGTTCCCATAAACAATCGTATTTGTAGCTGTAGCTTATTTAATATTATGCGTATTTTGCTCCACAAGGTTACCGGTTCCCAGTAAGTAGGTCTCGGCGCTTCCCATGGGAACGTAAGAAGATATTAAACCAGTGCCGGATTAAGCCAGCGCGGGGCCTGTAGCAAATTTTATCAAGGGCCCTCAGCTCGTCCCGCCATCTCCTACGTGGTCTGCCGCGATCCAGCCTCACTGTCGCAGGGCATCAGTTCTGTAATATATAGGCCCACAGTTTGTCATGCGCCACGGCTTGAGCTACGTCAGCTATCTTTGTTTTGGAGCGCAGTATTGTCTTTCGAACACGATCTGTTAATTTAACGCCTAGTATACTACGCTCCATTGCTCGTTGGCAGACCTTAAGTTTGGACTTCTAGATGTTAGTCAAAGACCAAGTCTGTGCCCCATAAGTTAAGACGGGAAGAATACACATGTATTTCTTTAAGTGCGAGTCTCGTGAGTGTGTAGGGCCGCGTGGCCTCGCTAGGCATTTGTCATTTTGCAATGCGTCCTCATTATAAGAAGAACGCGTCGTTCTTGCGCAGTAGCTTTTGAGCTTTACGAAGAAGAGGACTGCTATTAACTTCAGCAGCATTTATTGCAGCGACAAAATACCAAAATAGAGTGGACTGACGATCAAACTCTTTTATTAATGGATTTGCATCAGTGTTATGGGACTGTCGGAGTTGTTTTTATTATAATAAAATCAAAAGGAATGATGCTTTGATGGAGATTGCTACATGCTTATTACTATAAATGCTTTTGAAGCTAAAGCCTCCTCTTCTTCGTACATCTCGAAAACAACTGCGCAAGAACGACGCGTTGAAAAAAACATTAAAGCCTCGCGAAGCCGGTCCTACAGGCCCTAAAAAGCCGCGCGGCCCTAGTGAAGACGCGCCTTAAGACATCGATAGGTAAAAGCGGAAAAAAAATTATAAAAGTTTTCAATGAAATCAAAGGAAATTGATGCTTCTGTACAGCAGTCTGCAGCGCACTTAGCAACCAAATTTAATGAGTGTGCAAGACAGGGAATGTATTCTGCATACTTATTTACTCCATATTTATTTGCTTAATACGTGCTTGTAAGCCGCTGCATTTCCCACTCATATTGCTGGCGTTATAACTTTGCCCACGACAATCTTTGATACCAATGCCACTCTTACTTAAGAAATTTAATAAGCTTTGACTGAGTTTTTCAGAAGTATGGCCTTTAACATGGCTGTTGAGCATTTTGATACCAACTCTATCGTGTTAAGTATTGTAACCTACATTGATATGAAAAAAAATTTTTACCTACGCTTCTATCTAAATTAATATTTTTTTACGGTCAGAAAACGTTAGCTCGCGGGGCCCCCAAATGCGCGGGGCCCGTAGAATTTGCTACTCTTGCTACGTGGCTAATCCGCCTCTGACTAAAACATAATAGTATGGAGTTTGATAACAGAATTCACTTGTGAAATGGATATGCCTATAATAATAATGATGGAAAGGGACTTGGGGTAAATGTAGGAACATATTTAAAGTAGGACACAGTTTTGTAACTTGGCTTTTAACGTGTTTTTCCTGGATGTGGCCTTTTCTCACGGAAAGGAGCTGAGCAGTGTTTTGTAACTAAAGTCGATAAAAAGACCATAATTCTCCTGCCCTTATCCCAATTTATTAGGGGTCGGCGCAACATGTCTTTTTCTCCCATACTTCTCTATTAGCCGCCAACTCGGTAGTCACCCCCTTTCTAACCATATCATCATTTACACAGTCCATCCATCGTTTCTTTGGTCTGGTCCACTAGTCTTACAGCCATAGACATTCATTCTCAAAACTTTCCTCACGACACTGTCCTCATTCCTCCGTAACACATACCATGATAAAAAAACCGTTAACTGAAAATATGTGTTGATCTTTATTCGGCTAAGGACTCTTCCGGCTGATAATTATGTAATGAAGCACTATTTTATACATGTAAGTGGATATTATAATTACTTATAAAGACTTTTACGTTGACAGTACAGTCTACATGTTTAACTGTTTACCGATCTCGACGCGACCAACGCCGCAAGCAGAAACTGGTTTTTAATAAAACTCAGTCAAACAGACCCTCGTTCCCAAGCGCCAGGTGTGCCGGGTATTAGCCCAGGGAGCCCGGTGTGTGCTCAGGCTGAAGAGCTCGGATACTCTGCTATTACACTTATTTGCCTTGTTTCGTGGTCCTTAAATTGTGGCGTCACAATTGTGGGTAGTTCGGTTAAAAACATATTTTTATAATTATGGTTGAAAAAATGTCCATGTTTTGTTTTATATGTGAACTAGCTGCGCCCCGCGGTTTCACCCGCATAAGTTTCGATCCCGATTCCCGGGGGAATATCGGGATAAAAACTATCCTATATATTAATCCTGGTTATATGTGTGCCAAATTTCATCCAAATCCGTTCAATAGTTTTTTGTGTGAAAGACTAACAAACATCCATCCATCCATACAAACTTTCACGTTTATAATATTAGTAGGATAGTAGGATTTAACCGACTAAGCCCCAAAATATAGCTTAGATGAAACCAACCCGTCTTAAGCAAGGGCGGTGTACTCGTGCCTTCTTTATAGGAGAAAAGGCGTTTTCCCTGCAGTGTGACAATAATAGGCTGTATTATTTTCACGACATGATTGGCGCAGTGGTTAAGCGATTGACTACTGCGCTGCGTATCGCGGGTTCGATTCCCGCACGGAACAAATATTTGTATGACCTAAAAGTAGTTGTTCCGGGTCTGGCTGTTTGTGTATGTGAGTTTAAATGTTTGTAAATGCACCCACGATACAGGGCAAGTTCCTAGTGTGGGTAAAGGTTTTTAAAAAACAGGAAAACCACGTAGTTAGGTAGAGTAAACCGATTGGAAAGCATAAGTATAACATAAGTTTACACCGGTATAAGAGCATGTATACATTAATATATTATTCAGTTAATACGAGATTCGTTTGTAAATCCTTTTAGGGTTGCGCATTGATCCTGAATTGAGAGAGAAATGGGATCTACATTAATTACGTAAGATCTGTTCAAATTCATGTTTCCAGTTGATGTTAATTCCGTTTAAGCAAATATCCAATTTCTGGCAGTGTAAAGAGTCTACCCTTTATAGCAGAACTTTTTATATCATAATATTATTTTGCATAACAGCGAATAGCAAAAACTTCATTTCGCAGAAAATCGTTTGGCATAAACTCATTCATCATACATTCAAAACTCATAATTTTGTAAGTCAGAATCATCTTTAGGCGTAAATTACATATCCATAATACTTAATTAAAAAGTAGAACCATCATATCGCAGAAAGTTCACAGTTAGAATCACCTTTTGGCATACATTTCATATCCACAATAATTGAAAGACTCATCTATCACATTACGGAAAATTCATATTTCTTATATAATAATTTTGTATTTCTTATCATAATAATATAATTGATTGAACACTATTTTTTTTTCGCAACGTACTATTATTACACGGTTTATTTCCCTGTAAGAAGCATGCAAACAAGCATACACCATGCATGCACAACAAGCATACACCATGCATGCAGCAAGCATGCAGCATGCAAGCAAGCATTCAGCATGCAAGCGAGCATGCAACATGCCGCAGGTATGGCTTCTGTCATGGCTCCGGCGCTGCGGGGCTTCGGCGGTACCACACGAGCTTATCGTCGCAGATGGTTTTAACACTCACCACCGCACCTTGAAACCACCTGATCCTCAGCTCGCGGGCCGCCTCGCCCCTCCGCGCCTACGCGGGCTTAAATTACACTCTAGGGGTAGGGCAGACCAGACTACGTGGAGTCGGTTTTGCAGCGATTCGTTTCTGTCACTAAGTTATGTAGCACAACATATTGACTTTTTAAGACAATATTTTAATTTTAATTTAAGGTAGAAAAATTATATTTTATAGAAATGGCAATATGCCTAATAAAGTTATTCCAAATTAAATTCTGCCATCTTCATATTATGCCAAGTGAAATTGTACCAAATAAACAATATGCTAAACGAAATTATGTGGAATTTTAACTTTGCCAAAGGTAATTTTGCCAAATAAAATGACTGCCATCTTAAAAGTATACCATTGAAAATTCGGACATATAAGCTTTCGGCCAAAAAATAATTATATTAAATATTTTTTGTGCCTTAAAAATATTCGTTTAAGTGTGTTATGCCAAATAAATTTCGGAGCATAAAGATTCTGCCAGATAGACGGAACCCCAGTGTAAATAGAGTTGATTTCAGAGTGAATAGTACAATTGAAAAACTTATAAAGTTGAAGTGTAAATTGAACTTTATTGTGTAGGAATTAAAGTTATTTTTCCAAAAACTCATATTTGTTTACATGTTCGGCAAGCAAAACGAGAACGCAGATTACTCTATTAATTAAAAACGAAGTGTTTTCCCGAGTAGGACAAATAGGGAACATATTTTCTTACTTTATATAATATCTACGTAAGTATATGTACGTCGACATAACATGCTTTTATTCTGATATCCCCACGGGATTGAGTCTTATGCGGGTAAAACTCCGGGTCGCAGCTAGCCTGTTATGAAGTAAACGCGACGTTAAAAAGGAAATAAGAAAATGTTAAGCTTTTCCGCAATAAGTACTTAAAAAATTACTTTTACGAAAGAGAGAAACAGATCTTCACTGAATGTAAGAGCCTCGTTTATTAGCGGAGTCTGAAGAACAATTTATCTATAAATTGTCTAATCGAAAAGAGCCTTGAAAATGATACCTAATACTTTCGTAAGATTTAAAAATAGATAACATAGATAGATCGATCGATTTAATAGATTTTTTTTTTTCGAAAATATTTTTCTTTCTTTTTTTTTCTTTATTTATCTTGGCGATAGATTCCGCCCGGCGACGCCTCGACTTGAAATTTTCCAAGATTAGCTCCCGGCTGAACGTGGATTACACGTATAGTCCATTATTGTCAGTATTCTTCTTTTTAGCGGACACTGGTTATACCTAACAACTTTGCTTTTAAACCACTTTACCTGAAAACAAATGACTGGCGGATTTTCGTTTCAACTTTCGAAGTGATGCATATATAAAAACTAGCTGCGCCCCGCGGTTTCACCCGCATAAGTTTCGATCCCGTGGGAATATCGGCGTAAAAAGTATATCCTATATGTTAATCCTGGTTATAAACCATCTGTGTGCCAAATTTCATCCAAATCCGTTCAGTAGTTTTTGCGTGAAAGAGTAACAAACATCCATTCAACCATCCATCCATACAAACTTTCACATTTATAATATTAAGTAGGGTAGTAGGATCTCAACAAACCTTTGGGGTAATTGCGTAACATACTATCAGTAGGAATGCCTTTCAATTTGACAGTTCAACAATATTCATTGCGTTATTTACATTGTTGAGCATAAATTTTTCGAACATGCGAAGCAATGGATTAGCAATAACCTTCAAAATGATTTAGATTGTGATTAATAGTGTGTTACGAAATAAGGGTGCTGTTCGTCGTCAAATATTAAAATTGAACGACATCGTGAGTTATAATGAGAACTAGGCACTGACTAAATACGTCAATACGAATAAAACTGTAGCGGTATCTACAACGCCACATGCGAACAACGCGTCATAATGACGCCACGCAAATCCTGCATCTCGCAAGCAGAGTTTACCGCGCAATTAGCATAGATACAAACCCAACATCAAGCGTTGGGAAATTGCCCGCCAGACACAACACTCGTCTGGTCGGAGGATCCTCCCTTTTCTATGGAGGATGAGTGAACTTTACACCCTGTTCCTCATACCTCTAAAAAACCAATATTGTTCCCTTCAGCCAGTTTTAATTCGGATTGACCTAATTCTACTCACTTCATTGTCTACGAAGTTTTCCAACGGTATAATGGACGGTCAAACAGGAAATTGCTACAATAACCGCGACGGACAAAGCCATTGTTGTCTGTTGACAAGGGAACCTCGCTGCCCGTTACAAACTTCGAATGTTATCCTTTAATCGCCTTTTAAGCAACCCACTGGTAGAAATGGTCTGTATTATATACTTTACTGTGACGTAAAAGATTCAATATGGGGTAGAAATGGAATTTGAGATGCTGAGGGCAGCATTCTTATCCCGTGGCCACGAGCTACACGCTGTCGCGTGTCTTGCGACAGTGACTGCGGAGAAAACAAATGAGAGAAGTTGTTTAGTGCATGCCACGAGTGACCGCGACGGGGCTTGTGGAGCACGCGTGTCCCGCGATAGAAACAAGTGAAGCTCGCGCGGGTCGCTCGACGCAGGTCGCGTTACAGGACGCATCGCTCGGGCCCGTAAACGAGGCTTTAACCGTTGTAGCTGCAGATTTTTTTGTTAGGAGACAACATATTAGACAGGAGTAATTTCCATCTACCTTATTTGATTTCCTAAACGGTTGACTAGGGATAAAAAAAAATATAAAAGGCATGCTTGCGTGCGTAATCTGCATTCGCGACATATTCGCTAAAAATGTAAAGAACTTAACTGAGTTTATGGCAAAATAACTAATTCCTACACAATTAATATCAGTTCACGCAGCAACTTCAAACATTTTTATAACTTTTTTCAATAGTGCTAGTCACTCTGAAATCAACTTAAATTCCATTAAAATAAAGTTGATATTTGTTTAACTTGAAATAACGTCAATTTGAAACAAATAAAATTTGAATATAAATGCGAAACTCTAGCAGGGTCTATTTCCCGGTTAAATAACAATCAATAAATTGACGGACATAGTTACCTACGCGACATTGATTAGTGTTTCCATGACGTCATATGACGTTGCTCAGCGTCCTACGAGACGCTAACTTCCCTGCATGCAGCATCCAATATAACGTGGAACATTAAACACTTTCCAAAATGGGCAAACACTGGAACAAAGCCGCCTCATTATGAAAATGAACGAGCGGCCATAACTCACCATAAAGTGTTTATAAAAAACGCAAATATAATTATATCGCAAAACGTTCAGAAAGAGGGTCCGTATAAAAACGGCCATCTTTTATGTTTTAATTAATCTTTATGTAAATCTCACCGTTTTGTACTGAAACGGGTATTTTAAGTATTCGCCTCCTGGTTTCTCCGGATAATAAATTGCATTGGTTAGTGGACGGCACCTCTGTCTACCTACTTATCTTCTTACGATCATTTTATCCAAGGAAAAGCGGATAATTTAATGCTTTATTGTACTTGCTCTATTCTATGGAGTGGGATCATGGTTGATTCATAGCCCATACATCGAAGAGTCACGTGTGTATCGTATACACTATCTCCTCGTGCCTAACGTGAAACTACTTGAGCATGCCGTGACGCTGTTAGTGTATTAAAACTGATTATGCCTATTCATCCATGTTGCTGTATTTCTTTTTTCATTTTTCACAGCTGTTTAGGAATAATGAGTTATCCACAATCTACTGTAAGTCCACATTGACACATTTTGTTTTATTTTTTTTATGTTAGCCTACGCTGTCCCATTCCTGGGCACTAACACATAGTAATAAAAAAAGCCCAAACGGTTCTATTCAATATATACAACATAACGTTTGATGTAGAAGAATCTGAAGATGTTCATGTGTATGATACTGGCTGTTAGGCGAGACTTTCTTGAGATACAAACTTTAATCCGTAGAGTTCCGAAAAACCTTTATAAGTATTCTATTTATAGTGTCCTCCCAAAGGGAAGAGAGAAACACATTTTACAGGAATTCAATGGCAATAATATGAGGATAATATTAACTCGAATTCACCGATTTCACTAAAGCAATACCAGCAACAATCAATTATAACCTTGCAGAGTAATATTGGGTTAGCATTTTATTTTCTACAGAAGAACGTCTATTTTTATACCTTTAACTCATAACAATCTAAACGAATTTTTTAAAGAGAGTTAGTTTGCTCATTCACGCTTTTAAAATGGCTGAACGGGTTTGAAATTTGGCACATGGGTAGACCATGACCTGGATTAGGACATTGGATACTTTTTATCCCGATATTTCGACGTGATGGAGGCTTTTGCGGGTGAAAGCACGGGGCACCGCTAGTCTTTTATATAAAGAAATAGGCTACAATATATTATTCGTTTTTAGCGTTGAAAAACGTCAACAATACATCAACATACATAACAAAGAACATTCTATACATACACGGAGAACACGGTGTACAAAATAAAGAATATTCTATACAATTAAATTCTATTCTATTCAATATGTCAAGTACTGCCACAACAAATGATATAGCACAAAAAGGAATGTAGTCGCATTTGAATTGTGAAAAAGGTGAGTTCTTACCCGACTACGGCAAAGCCAAAGGAGGCTTATGATTTTAACAGGCTATCTATGTTTATCTGTCTAGTCTTTGTATTTGGAGAAACGAGGTATCATTGGAAGCGTAATGTGGTTCTGCAGGTTAGGGTTAGGCTATATGACGTCATATAAAACCCAACATGGTGGCTTATAACGGATGTGAAGTAAGATCGAAAAAAACAGTTATTATCTTATGACTTATGATAACTTCAGATGCGGGTTCAAAACGGTGAATGAAAATATCGTGAGGAAACCGTCATGTCCTAGAACCAAAAAATCGAAGACACGTGACATCGACTGGACCGTTATAGGCCGACTATGCTTTTATTTTATTTCTATATCATTCTTGTTTGTCTCATTGCAATTACCCTCTACATCAAAGACTACTGAACATAATAATTCATTAAAATCGCACGATAGGTTCTAAATATCTTCCTGCCCAGTTACATATTAAACATTAAAACATATTTAGTTTAAAAAAAGTCAAAAACCCGCTTTTACGCACTAAAATGATAAAATAATTTAATTGATTTAAATTGAATTCTATTTTAAAATATTTAGTGCGTGGTAAAAGCGTGTTTTTTTAGTTTTTATTAAACCACGCATTTTTATTTTTAACTTTTGCGTCTATTATGTTCTTCATTAAGTTAATAAGTATAAAGTCAACAAAGTTATGACGATTAGACTAGTAAACTCAACGGGTTTATAAGTAGCTCCCAAAAGATTTCCACTATCCACCTCCTGGCTCCATCATCAGACCCTCGACACCGAGTGCAATATACTGGTCTCATCAAAACGAATTATATGACCCCAAACTCGAGGGGTTTACAAATAGCCACTGAAGAGTTCCACTATCCACCTCCTGGCTCCATTATCAGATCACTTCCAAGATACCAAATTATAGTATTGTCATCCGAACTACATTACACATACAAAGTTTAATCAAAACGAATCACATGACCCCATACTCGAGCGGTTTGCTAGTAGTCATTAAAGAGTTCCAGACTCTCCATCTCCTGGCTTCATCACCAGACCCTCGTTACCAAGTCCTATTCCTATATATTGGACTTGAAAAACAAATAATATGAGCCCAAACTGGAGGGGATTACTAGTAGCCACTGAAGAGTTACACTATCCACCTTCTGGAGAAGTTCCATCTCGATAAAATTAGAAGGTTCAAATTGACTTCTAAGATTTCATTACATTACTTATTAGTTAGTTACAAGCAAAGCTAATAAAAGCGTCTTAAAAAGGGTCGTAAGTCCTTCCGAGTACTCTTTAATAATTCCCGAACGTTGTGGTAGCGTATTAATTTGGTGTGAGTGCGACATAAAAACTCTTAATACCTTCCAATTCCGGACTTCCTAATCAAAATACGACTTATTGTCTTAAGGGAGAGCTATGAGGCACTTGAAACGCGTGCTTCTCACCTTCCGAGATATTACACGAAGTGAATCTATTAGATGGACTGTTGTTAAGATAACTGGGGTTTTTGAATAACATTTGTTAGGTTAAATTACCTAAAGTCTCCGCCTTCCGCATCCAGTCTGTACCAGCCAGCAGATTGGATGCGGAAGGCGAAGGATAGGGTGTTGTGGCGCAGCCTGGGAGAGGCCTATGTCCAGCAGTGGACTGCGATAGGCTGAGTTGATTAAAGTTAAATTATACATTAAATAATTCAGCAGCATGCTGCACTTAAAATAATACATAAACTTATCTTGAACAATGGAAACTTTTCGTATTTTCACATTGGTGATTGTTAGAGGCCAACCACAATACTTGTTACTCAGTACTGTACCGTTCATCTATGCAGTTCTCTTTCATATCTGTCAATACTTAGAACATGCAAGATGCAAACTCTCTCATGACTATGACATTCTTGCTTCTTTTTTTAACGTACATATTTCTCTTCTCGCTTCGTTACGATAATTAATTCAGCCATGTCAGACTTAACATTCAGCCTCTGGACATAAACTGCGCAAAATCAATGCCGCGTATAATATTTAAAACGAAAATGTACAAAAGGGTTACCGCAATTGGAATTGAGCGTCAGGCCGCGTTTATTACGATGCCCGTAACGTAAACGTAACGCAGGCAGTTACGTAAATATTCCGCGTACCGTTTCAGTTTTGTGAGCCGTGAATGCATTTAAAAAGCTCGTTCGAACTAATGTTCGTACGTTCCTATTCTACGGTATTTCGGTAAGGGATTTTTGCGAACAACGTATTGGATTATTACTACAGGCTTAATTTGCACTCTACCCCTTTACCCGCTCTATGACTGGTTAGTTACCATACCATTAATTAGTAAGTCATGAGCTATTCATACATAGTTCATGCCTGTACAAAAGAGAAACACACTGTGTTATATTGACAAATGTTCTTTCAAAAGAAGTAGGTGGTCGAACAGTTATTCTGAAACTATGCGCGCTACGCCAGCATTCGCGTGTTGCTACGCAGCTTGCTACGGCGTAGCTCGCATTGCCAACGGTCCCTGTATTCCGCTGGCGTAGCTGCGGGCAAAGCGAGTGGTTTAATAAAATAATATTTCCATATGCATGACAATTTTATCGTCGGTCGGTAGAATATATTTATGTGCTTCGTAGTCGTAAAAATGTTTGATGTCTAGTCTTAAACTTAGGTTAGGATTTCCATTTTCTGATTAGGTAATCATCTCTATATTATACTTATTTTCAGAGAGGTTGAAATATTATCCAATTTCATCTCTCATTTGCACAGACTCATTTCCATGCCAACGGAGAAATTATCTTCAAATGGTTAAGCGGGATGCGCTAAGGTAGCCAGCGAAATTCAAAATTTCTTACGTTTTTACCACTTTGTAGGTCAGTGTCAGGTTGTATGTCGTTAAAATATGATTCGCGGCTGTAACCAATATGGCTTTTGAGAATTAAAATCAGCAATATTACTCCTTAAGTTGGAATTGGCCTCAAATGTCATGATTTCATGGAATAGTCATTCAATAGGGTAATATGAACTTAGAGAGATGTATTGATTTTTATGATTGCATAATTACGACTGCGAAATTAGATCAACTCTCTGCTCTCAAAACGGTGAAGGAAAACATCGTGAGGAAACCTGCATGTCCTAGAATCAGGTATTCGAAGACATGTGACATCTACCAACCCGCACTGGGCCCGCGTGGTGGATTACGGCCCACTCCCACTCGAAGAGAGGAGGCCTGTGTCCCAGCAGTGGGAACATTAAAGGCTGATTATACAACTTGTCCCGGAATTAACGCACACCACCAGACACCCCAATTAGAATGTTATGTTATAATCATAATACATACACTGATTTTTTATTATTATGTAATAAACATTGTTTTTCTCATAAATTAGTTACACTGATTGTGGGAGAAAATTGTGGTCACATTACAAATCTACGCATGCAAACAGTCGCACTCGTTTAGGGGTCTAGCGCAGTAGGTACTTCATCTATTTTGGTTTGTTTTGACTGTACAGCGGAAGTGTGACAGTAATTTACGTAGTTTTAATTATTTTTGGGATAAAATATTACCTATATTAAAAATTACAGAAATCGATTCAGTAAACGATTTTGAACAAACTACTTTCATAATGTGCATTAATTCAGTTACACATTGTATAAAACCTGATACTGAGCTGCAAATTGCGGAGTGAACGCACCAGGACGTATTGGAGGGCGAGCGTTTTTGGGGGACTGTCTTATGTGATTTTGACGTACAAAAAGTGCTGACTCGCAGCCTAATTTTAAATGACTTTTGATTTTTGACTGACCTGAAATTTGAATTTCGCGGCCTACCCTGATGCTTCCGCCTTAATATGTTTTTTTTTTTTAATCATGTAGAGTTATTTTATGCTCCGTGGACTCGGAAAATGGCAGAAGTTGTCCCCATAAATACAAGATCACAGGTATGTCTGTATGAGACAATTTACATCGCCTGGGGGTATGTGCCAGGATTGGCTTTGTTTATGCTTTGTTGAAATTATCTCGACCCTTTCATCCGAAGTCTATAGAGTGAAGATACAGGCCTTTTCTTGGAACTTGTCTTCGACTTTTGTCTTAACTTGTTTCTTAAACCTCTTGTCAACAAACCATCTTTCTACGACATAATAATTTTAGTTAGTTAACATTCTATTACATTGTACTCAAGTTTTTAATTATAATTATTGCTTTTTCAAATTATTGCTTCACCTAAATCAATGAAAATGTTTGCCTCACATGGGTAGAGACTAGAGCCAACGAAACAAGGAATCCTAGTGTAGGTTTCAAGGCATTTGAAAAAAATCTAGAATTAGGCTTCATGTACTAGTTTTTTTTTTTTAAATATTGTACTGTTTTTTTTCTGGGTTTAATAAAGTTTTTTGTTTTATTTATATATAACTAGCTGCGCCCCGCGGTTTCACCCGCATACGTTTCGATCCCGTGGGAATATCGGGATAAAAAGTATCCTATGTATATGTTAATATAATTTATTTCACGGACAACAATAGATCCAAAGACAAAAAAATACAATACTACAAGAAAAACTTGCAATTCTAGATGTTAGTAGACAATTTAACCTATAAATTATGTTAGTATTTATATTCTACTAAAGACATGGTGGTTTTTATAAGATGTCTCATAATGGGGCTTTGATCTGGCCTATCAGCAATAACTGTCGCTACTGTTGCTACTGCCCCGCAATCTGGCGAGAAAAGACGCATTCTTTTTGCGCACGACAACTGAGAAGCTGTCTACTCTGGCGTGTGCAAATATTGCAGATGCACTGCAATATCGTGGCAGACGCAACAGCGCCCTGAAAGCGTTGTTCTATTGAACACCTAGTCCTGGTTAATACTCCTGGTCCTGGTTATCCTTAATCCTGGTTATAAATCATCTGTGTGTCAAATTTAATCCAAATCCGTTCAGTAGTTTTTGCGTGAAACAGTAGCAAACAAACATCCATCCATCCATCCATCCATACAAACTTTCACGCTTATAATATTAGTAGGAAGGATAGTAGGATATACAATTATACAGTGCGGAGATTAGGTTATTACTTACTTATAACCTAAAAGAAGTAATAACAATTAACATTTTAGTCGTGGGAAGTTTTTTCGTTTCAGTATATAACAACATTAAACCTAATTTGTGTTTATTTAGTAACAATAACGTAAAGTTTGTGTTGAATTCTTGATATCATTGCCTCACGCGTGTCTAGTGAATTATTATCAAGAATGGTTTATTTCATGACAATTTTTACGCTAATTATTTTATTTGTTTTTTTTTTCTATTTTTAGTAAAATCTAAATTTTATTATTTTAACAGACTTTTAACAATTTTAATGACCGCTGTACTATTTGATGTGATAACCTAATCCCCACTCTGTATGATATAGAATTATGTGCAAACAAATGTTTTATGATTGCTAATTATTTTCGATCGATATATAGGTAGTTTAAAGCAAAAATAATACGCATACGCCATACGCTAAGCACAGGACCGGTCGATGCTTGAGTGAGGCCAATATCCAACAGTTTACGTCTTTTGGCTGAATGGTACAAAGCTTGTTCACTGAAAAGGTTGTTGCCGCCATGAAAATGCTATTACCTACGAAGTGTAAGGTAATAGCAAGCAATATGGCTCGCCCTCTATTATACTGGAGTAATATGGTTGTTACTAAAGTTCGTCGATATTTTTCCCCTTGAGCTGTGCACACACCACATATGATTTAAAATTATAGTGATCCAGACGTTTGAACTGCTATAAAGTTTTTATTGACTAATTAAAGTGCCTATGACTTATCATAAAAAATAATCAACTAATCCCTTAGGAGTACCAGATTATTTTGTTTTTAAATCATAATCATCAGGATCTGGTTAAGCTGCGCTTGCCGCGTTTGGTCCGTGGATGGGTGACAATCTATACATACCAAGGCCCCTCCGTTCCTCGGAAAGTACGTTAAGCCGTTGCTCCCAGCTATCATTCGTGGATCTTTGACAGTCGCTACGGGTCATTAGAAGCTCGAAAGTCTGACAACCAGTTTTACCAAGGGGTATCGCATTACCCAGTAACTGGGCTGTGGAGGTCAGATAGGTACTCGTACCATGTAAAGTACTGGTATTCAGTTACATCCGGTTAGACTGGAAGTCGACCCCAACATGGTTGGCAAAAGGCTAGACAGATGATCACATCACACCTGAAGTAAAACAAAATTCAACTTACTTTTGGAAGCCACTGTACACCTCTGCCCAACCCTTAGGGGAATACAGCGGTTATATCATGTTATGTAGGTACTATAAAGGGCTTGAAGAACCCTCTGAGGTAACGGGAGGAATCACACAACTTATGACTCCTTTTAGATTATATTGTCTGAACGTCTTTACATAATTCTGACTAAATTACCACCCTCTGTTCTAAGCAAAAATTCTAATTGAAAATATTTGACATCAGCTTGAATTTTCGAATGTAATCCGCGCTAAATTATAGCCGGCCAGCACAATACGAGGTTGCCTTCGGCAGACAAACCTCTGCAGTACTTATGTGTAACATCATAACACAGTCCCACAAAACCGTATTAGCCTGTACCTACATTATAACACGCTTGAGTCAATCAAATAAAATAACAAAACGAGTTCTCATATTATTTTATGATTTCCATCCACATGCCAACGTATAAAATTCAGCGAGCTCGATTCTTTTGTCCTAAAATTTGAAATTCAAGCTTTAAATCGTCGTCTCTGAGATAGTAAAACATGCTCGATTCAATTTCTATTAGCGAAGAGTCTCATCTATCAGTCCGCACTCGTTCGCAGCGGACGAAATTATCGATTGAATACGAACGACAAATTGAATACTGAAAATACTGAGCATTAAGGCTGGAATCACACCTCCACCGGGAAACCATAGGAGCGAAACCGCAGTAGTTCTGCCATAACTTGTCCGTTGTATGTCAAGCGAAACTGCCTGTCCTACCGTACATATTAGATTATGATTCTATCTCTTTCCTGCATGATTTCGCCAATCTGCTCGGAAGCGTGTTGCAACTCCGCAGTCAGCACGCCATTTTGTTGCGGTGCCGGTTTTGTTTCGCACGTAACTGTGGCAGTTGATAAGTTTATAAAGCGAAACTTCAATTTTTTTTTTTGTAAAAATGGAGGTTTATTTTACGGAAAAACGTATCCAAGAGGTCCGATGTAAACCTTTATTATTTTTATTAAATCGAAAGCGACGACATTTTGTTACGATTGCTACTTTTCAACTGACTTTATGACGTTCCGCGACTTGAATTGCGACGTAATGTAATGTTTCGCAGCAGAATTCGCTAAGCGGTTTCGCATCATTATTGTCGCGTCGGAAGTGTGCTAAGGCTCTTAACAGCGCTAGTATAAAATGGTGGTCAAATTAACAAGCCGAATATCTTTTGTTTTGTTTTGTTCATTATCTCTCTATAATATAATCTCTGGCACCGGTTGGAACTGAAAAGTTGTGTGGAAATCGGTTGTCATGGTATGGGCATGTGATCTGGAGGAAAGAGGAAAAATTCGTGAGGAAAGTTTTAAGTACGAATGGCTATAAGACTAGGGGATGACCAATAAAACGATGGATGGAATGTGTATAAGATGATTTGGCTTTGGGATAAGGACAGGAGAAGGATGATACTGATGAATCTCTCTGTATGTTTGAAATGATCTCGTGCTCTCAAAATAAAAGATACCGCTGTTATTTTTAAACGACTTCAAAAAAAGGAGGAGTTTCTGAATTCGATTGTTTTTTTTTTAATGTTTGTTACTAACTCACAACTCCGTCATTTATAAACCGATTTATAAATTCTTCTTTTGTTTGAAAGGGTAGGGCTTCTAGGGTAAGTTCTGATGAGTGGTCTTGGAGTCAGTTTCAATACTAGGTTTTTTTTCACTTATTTTATGTTGATGATAATAACTTCCTGTTACGGTTATTTACTTAGCAAGTGAAGGTATACAAGTTTGTAGGTAGGTGCCTCAACTAAAAAGTGACAAAAACGCCAAAAATAAAAAATAACTTTAATTTCGGAAGTTGGCGACCAAAAACGAAAATACAAAACCAAAGACACCGACTTCCGAAATAAAAGCTATTTTTCACTTTATAGTATTTTTATCGGATCGCGGTTGTTTTTTTTTGTAATATTTTTTTTTTTTTGTCTTTTCTGCTTGTGTTATAACTTCTGGACATTTAGGCATATTTTACTCGATATTATTTGACTCGATAATATTTATTTATTTATATACATATACTTTATTGTACACCAGAAAATACATAACAAAAAATACGATTATTACTACAAAACACAATGGGCGGCCTTATCGCTTACTGCGATCTCGACCAGGCAACCTTGGAATGGATTAAGATTATACGACCCAATTCTGTTCTGATAGTCTCCTTAAAAGTCCATTTTAGTAACTTAAAGGACGAGCCGTTTTTACAATATAAGGTACCTACTTTGTGTCGACGAATATACCTATAGTCGACACTTTATTGTTTACAAAAAACATGAAATTTTTTATTTGGAATGTCTCTTGAAATTACAAAGAGTTGTTGAAGAAAACATTGTAGATAGCTACGTGTCGGCGCCTAAACATTAAACTCCACCAAAGAATTTGTGCTAGCACTTTCTTTATAATATTCATAAAAAATGCGACAAACAACCAAAAAAACTCGTCTCTTTTACGAGCGACGCGTGCTTCGATACTGCTGGCAAGAGTAAGTGGTGATTCTGACGAAGTAAGCAAAAACATTTATGTACGAGGAGCCAAGAAAGTTGTAAAATCCGAAATATTGGTAACTAACTTGTGCCCGCGACTTAGTCCGCGTGAAATATCAGTCCACGACAAACCGCGTCGCGTCGCATCGCCCGTCCTATCTATTACTTTGTTTACGCTTAGTGTTCTTTCTGACCTTTTTCTTGCTCAGCACCTAAGGCTCGTAGCGTGATGTTACTTAAAAATTGGGCTATAAAAAGCAAACATATTTATTCGAATCCAACAACTGATAGTACCAGAGATGAAACAAACAGATTGTTATAGGAATAAGATTCACTTTTGCTTGTGGGATTTTTGGGTAAGAGAAATACGTGTTCAGCGGGATTGTCCGAAAGGGTTACCGCTACCCCGGAACATAAAGGGCGAAGGAAGGAACATGGGTGGGTTTTAGTCAGTAAGAGTCTGACACTCCCTTCCGCTCCACCCAGAGCGGGAGCGGTCATTTGATGATAACCCACCAGAAAAAAAAAAAAAAAAAAAGAGAAATACTTGTGTGCACTATGCTGATTTATTTTCGACTAGTTTAAAGGACAATATGTCTAAGTAATATAATGACACACACACATGCGTACGTGCTTGTAAAACTACTACACACATACAAGGATTGTAACTCAACACAGACTCTTCAGCTTTATTATACGAATAGACAAGTAGAAAAAAAAATGAGTAAGCTTTTATATTATATCCCTATTGCATTGACTGGGACAGTCACAAGATGTCATAATATTAATCAGAGGGGCAATTCTCGTAATCCTAAAAACGTTCACAGTCTGATCTCAGTCTCAATCTGTCAAAAATACCTCTAATCTCCTTACATTTTTGACAAGCTTTTGACATTTGCTTGTCGCTGAGATAAGACTGCGACTAGATTTTGAACGTTTTTAATTACGGGAATTGGCCTTCTGATAGTTTTCTTATCTTTTAACGTGGTTTTGCTGTTCACTTGAAGAGTATCTTAACCTTCGTAACACACTCTACCTACCACCCTTTGTCTAGCCAGCACCACACGTAAACAAATAATAAATGTAACACGAGTTGAAAGTTAGCAAGCAAGATTGGTATAACAAAATTAAAGCCCTATTCGGACCGCGTTACTCGAGGCAATCAAATTACTCTCCAAATTAGATATTTTTGCTGAAAATGTAAATGAGATTGAACCAGTAAAGTGGACCCAAACGCGGTGTCGAAAAATTCGTTAAAATTAATTCTGATTTCATTTTCGCTGAAAGATAACATAATAAAAACATTGACCATGACCGTGGTACTTTGAGTGCGCATAATTAATGGCATATTTGATAAAGAGAGGATACGCAATTTGCTTTTGCACATTTATTTGTTTATTATTACGTTGATACCTTACAGCAAACTACCAAAACAAAATAAAACAGAAACTAAATCCTTTCAACAAGCTGTTTATCCATAATTTCTCATTTCTTGATATTTCTCTCGTAAAGCTGGATTTACTACTCGTGGAAATTGAGCCTTTAATTAAGCTAAGCATTTTCAAGACCACCAAGCCGAGCGAAACGATTGCATTACTGCGCTGAGCTACGAGGCTACGAGGCTACGGAACACGTAGCTGTAGCCCGTAGCCGTGCTACGGATTACGTCGATATTGGAAATGCAATCCCAGTGTGAAAACTGTTTCGCCCGCAAGGGGAAATATGAGGATTATTTATATCCGACAGATATTGAAAATGCGGTTTCAAACAAACACGTATATCTGGATCCAGTTGCATTCCATTGGGAAACCGGGAACGAAGCTATTTTGGTATTGTTTGTGACAGAACCAATTGGAAATATCAATTATTTTTTCGGTTCGTGGAGTTTGTAAACGTAGCACTGATTTATATTTGGCTGGGCGATATAAATGTGGGTGAATACACATAAATATTTGCCGGCCTTAGTTACGAATATGGTTACTCAGATCACGTCTCGCGGGCGTCGTGTGTGGCTACATAGAGAATATATCAAGAAAATGGATAGCACCGGGCAAGTAACAGGCAACGTGTCAAGTGTGGTGATGATAATGGCAGAACGAAATCAGTTTTTATTTTTTAATACGTTATGTGGAATACAGTGGCCACAGATTTATAAACTAAAGGGAGATATAGTGTGGCTGCCCAACTGTTCGAGTCTGGCTGTCGCCTTCAAAAATTACAACTACATATGCACTACAATACGAACACGCACGCGCTCACTTACACTATAACAGTCACCACACTCAACGCGAGCCAATCGCGTAACAGCAGATCGAAACGTAGAGACACACAACTACATTGACTCGACATCGCTCCGTGTGTAGTTGCGTTCACGACTAATCAACGGCGCCCGCGTTTATTTCTGTTTTGTGCATACATTGTTCGCACGCGCCGCGCCCCCTTGGCATATCTCCCTCTAGGGAGCGGCGGCGGGCGCGGCTCGCCCCTAAAATATAACCTATTCAGACAAACCTTTAAAAAACCTTATTATAAAAAAAAACAATAAGAAGAAAGTGCGGCTTAAGGTGCTTTCGTAAGCACGGACAAAGAACGGTGATTAATCACATTAATTAGCACAGAGAAAATACAAATCTCAAGGGTCCTACAACCTGATGACCAAACCCCGAACCTCCAGCTCGGAAGTCGGACGTTCTTACCACTCGGCCACCGTCGCTTCTTCAACGCGTCTTACGTTCATAGACAGTTTTCTGTGTCGGGGTGATACCAAGACGACCGCACCAAGAGACACCCATGCTAGCTCCGCCACTGGTGGAATAGGTTCCTTCCTAATATGTATCATCTGCCTAGAACGTAAAGCCGTATACACAAGTATAAAGCCGTGTCGGATAAACCCACATTATAATAGATGGTGTATTAAATTGATGTTATGCGACATAAAATGATTTATAGCTAGGCGCTTAGTTATCTTCATACCGCCTAGCGACTCATAAATAGGGACTATACGTATAGCTGGAAACCGTAAATCAAATAGTTAGCTTTGTTACACGTTAAAGCGTTATATTTTGGAAGATTGAACGGAAGTTAACGTTACTTGTGATAGAAATTGCATTTTATAAGTAATTACGTAAGCAATTTAAAAAATGAAAAAAAAAAACAAAAAAACGCGCGACAAAAAAAATGCGGCGAAAAATGTGGCGTTGAAAAAATGAAACTTTCGCATTTATAATATTAGTAGGATTGTCAGAACGTGTTTTACGCGGAGCGGCGCGATCATATAGTAGCTAGGTACTTAATGAGTCCGTTAACAATTAAAAGCTAATCCGTTACTGGCTTTGTATAAATACGTACAGAATATAGGAAGATAGGTGCACAGCAACCATGATAAAACTTATATTTCGTGAGAATTTTTCTAATCGAATATCAGTGTGATGTATCGATGATTGGCAGCCGACGCGGGAAATATTTGCTCTGCGCGTAAACTTGATAGTGTTGGTCGAAACACAGTTTCCAACATGGATTTTCCATTTATTTCGTCGGAGATGGATTCCTAAAGGTCTTAGCTCTAAGCTATTTGGGTCAAACAGTATTTTCAGTGCAGTTAGATAGCGGCTAACTTTTGGAAATGGTATTTGGTACCGTCTACTGTGGCATCTTCACTTTTCATGAGCAACTTTACCCATTATTACTGTTCTTCTTCAGTTCTGTGTTCTCTTTTTCGGCGCGTGAGTCATTGCCCGGAATGCTACCGCTTATATGAATATTATGTTTATATAAACATTTAGAACTAGGTATTGTGTATTTTTTATTATTATCGTACCTATATTGCACCGGTTCACGTCAACACGTCAACGCCAGCTGTCGCTGAAAACCAGCGCTGGAGCTTTATTGAAAAAGGAATTTGCTTTGCTGTCATTCATTGTTACCCTTAGAACCCACAGCCCCGTCAAATGTCTGTCTGTGTTATAAATTATAACTACATTCGACTGAAATTAAATTAAAATAATGGATAGATCTGAGATTTGTTAAACATCCAAAATTCTTTCGGATTTTTTCGGAGTTAGTTCGCCTTAATCGAGCGAATTGTCAAATTAAATGTCATGTAAATTAAGTTGATTTCAGAATGACTACGATTATTACTATTGAAAAAGTAGTCAAAACGTTTGAAGTTGTAGTGCAAAGTTAACTCTATGTGTAGGTATTAAAGTTATTTTTCCAAAAGCAAATATTTATTTACATGTTTAGAATCTAAATCGCGAACACAGTTTACATGTGTGTAGCTCACGACATTATCCACATCCTAAACTAAATACTACATAATTGTTAAGGAACAATTTTCATGCGAGTGAAACCTAAAAGGAATATTCTAAAGAAAATTCTAAAACGAAAAGAAAAGGAAGAATATAATGTTTTTCTTTTCATTTAAGAATTTTCTTTAGATTTTATCTTGAAGAATTTGCCCAGAATTGCGATGTATAACAAAAAACGACTAGCAGAATCAATGATACAATTGTTAATAGAGATTCTAATCGGTTTTTTCAAAACATGATTTTGCACTTCACACCACACCACACTACAGCCACTTCACATTTTAATCTTTCAAGAAAGAAGGCTTCACTGTAATATAACATGTGCTACAGATTTATTATTCAACGCATTTCTTCCTCCTCTACTAACCACATAGCTGCAATAAAACAAGTCAAAACAATCGGGGACCCTATTAATCACGCAGTATTGTCTGCTCAAGTGGCCACAGAGCTTTTGTCTCGCGACTCCTAGATAATACGAGAAGGAGTTGGGCGCCATGCTGGCGGCATATAACGGCTTTTTGATCAGTTTTTCTAACAAAATAGTTCATTCATAGCAGGCACAGCACAAATAAAAGTGGAAAAATAGAATAGAGAATATAGGTTAACAGAAAAAAATTTATATTACAATGTGGAATCCCAAGGCAAATTATATGATAAACATAACCTCCTCGGCGGGTCTAGCACGAACACACGTAGTAAACTTAACGTAAATTCAAAAGATTCTGTAGAAATGTTTGCCGAAGCCCACACAGACGGCTTTCAAGCCATTATACGCAAAAAAAAAACTGCTTCGCTGCTGTGCAGAGTGCGGAGTCGCAACTACTATATCCTGAGAGCTGTAACGGAGAGCTTAGTAGTACGCTACATATTACAAGCTTTTATTTAATTTGCAATGTATGTATGTTTGTTCGGGTGGAATCTTGCATCTCAATTTTGAAGCAGATATCTAAAAATAAAAAAAAAATAAAATTATTTTTACTATCAACTTATAACGTCACTACACAATTTATATGATATAAAATCATGTAGCGAGATTTACTTGTATAGATAAACAAGTAAATTAAATAACTTGATGTGATTGATTTTAACTATTAGAAATTTCAAACTAAGTAAATGCGAGTACCTACTTAAATCTCGCGACAAGCTTTTATATCACATAAACTGTGTAATGACGTTATAAGTTGATAGTAAAAGTTTTGAAGTAAAAGTTTATTATTTTCTTTTTAGCGTATTTAAATAAAAGCTTGTTTTTTAAAAAGGTTTTTTACTTTTAATTTTTATATTATAAGTAGAAAACATAATTTCCTTCCCGGTCCTCCTTTGTTTTAATTATAGATACTATTTTTATGTCAATGTTACTAACACTAGAATATAAACTGCTTGTAACTAACAAAATATGTATCACTGTTGTCCGAAATATTTTTTTTTAGCATTGGAAATATTAGTTTCACCCAAATTATTAACTTATGCTAACTACTTCATTCATATGTATGGGTGATACTTATTGTCCGTGTCGCAAAAATTTAAACGCAAAATCCTGGAGGATAGTTTCACATTTTCTATTAAAAAATCGATCGAATTTACGTTACTTTTTAGTCGCAGATCCCGTGCGGCAGCAGTCCCCTGTCTAAATTCAATCTCTATTCTACAAAATCTAAATTAAAACCACCCTGGCCAACTGTCAGGTTTCAATCTGTCCGTTTCAAAAACTGGAAATGATTCTCCAACGCCACACAAACAATAAACTCAAAAAATCATTATTGTGGGACACCGAAAAATAAAAAGTCTACACAATTTAAATTGCGTCCCTATTATAAACGGGCAAAGCCCGGTATCACACAGCGGGGCACGGAAAATATGGGTACATCACGACCGTAACATTTTCATTTTCGTTGAAATTCTCTAATGGACGATATACCGCGTTCGGTAATAATGCAACGAGAAAAAGCTTTCCATAATGTACCTACCTATTGTTCGCTTTTTGGTTTATTGATAACTTGATTAGAAGTATGCCAAGAAGACTGGAAGCAGTTCGAAGATCTAGAGGGGGCAACACTAAGTAGGTACAGATTATATATTTATATAGCCTGTCCTTAACTATTTATGAAAAAAAATCATAAAATGTGAGTGTCGGACCACGTTGTATGTACAATGAAAGGCTCTATGATTAGGATGAATTTACCCCGTAAGAACAAACTTACCATTGTAGTTGAAAACATGTTCATACTTATGTACATTCAAACAGTTGGTCGACTATTACTCGTCAAATTGTAAAGCCTACTTAGCTGTGATAGTTTTCCTTTTAACTTCGTTATATATACTAATGCCGTGGTTTTTTTCACATAGGTATCCGATCCGAAATCCACCGTTTAGCTGGCAGGGTAGGGGGGGGGGGAGAGCACTTGGGTCTAACAAAAATCACTTTAAAGCTTAGTATTTCGTAAACGGGTCCCTGAATCTTAAAATAGTTTTCACACACCGGCAATATTTTTAAACGACCTATCCAAAGACACCCCACATCATAAGATAGACGTGGAAACAAAAATATCCCCACTTTAGTGTAGGGAAGGTACCCTAAAATCAGATTTTTTCAAGATTTTTTAATTATTGATATATATTACCACTTTGTCGGCGTGATTAATATATACACCCAAGCCAAATTACAGTTTTCTAGTACTCAGCGAATCTGAGCAAAACCGCGGACTAACAGACAACCCTAAAAAGGATTCTAAGTATTTCGTGGAGTGTCATGCTATTTTCTCTGTACCAGGGTCTTACAAAATAAGTAGAAATTCTCAAAAGCTTAAGTACATAGCAATTTAAATAGCTAGTAGGTACTTTGTGTTTTAGAATGGAATATTATTATGAAATGTTGCGTTATTTTGTGTTTAAATACTTGCTAAAATCCTTCATACTCGTGCCCGGGACAGGCACGACTGTTTAGCAAAACTTTGCCCATCACGAATCGTTTAAGCTCCGGATCCGAGTTGATAATTCGATTAAGCATTTTCTTGAATCAAAACTTTGCAATATCATAGACAGAGATGGATTGAGCTTTTAATGGGTCATTAGTTAGCACTATTTTATAGTAACACTAGGTGCGCCCCGCAGTTTCACCCGCATAAGTCTCAATCCCGTGGGAATATAGGGATAAAAATATGGTCATGGTCCCATGTGCCAAATTTCATCCAAATTCGTTGAGCCGTTTTAGCGTGAAAACGTAACAAACAAACATACGAAAACTCAAATATTTTCTCTTTATAATATTAATTTATAACAGCTTTCGTCAGCGGCTTGGCCCGCGTTGTTGTCGGAGAATATCACTCGCGAAAGTACAACCGGGGTTTAAAGACCCCTATATGCTTATCCATGTTATAAACTATTCACTATGGCATATAGCCAAATTTCATCCAAAACCGTGCAGCCGTTTTTGCGCTTATCCGGAACATGCATCCAGAAGACAAACGGGCAGAAATTCTTCGTTTTTATTTGATTATATGTACCTATAGATAGGGCTACGGGCAAGACGACAGGCATGATAATGAAAGGGTTGTCACGCAGTAGCCCTGCCGTTATCCCGGACTTGAGTAATCGCCAGAGTGACTAGCAACCCTTACGTTCTAATATCTAATTGGGTTTTATGCTTAACGAAGTTCGTGATGTTTTTTGATTAAATTCGTGTTAACACTGGGTTACACAAAATATGTAAATTACTATCCCAAGTCTCCTGCAAACTTAGTGGGTAAGCATTTACCACTTTGTTTAAGCAACCTATCTAAATGTATAGCAAATATTTATTTTGAGTCTGTGAGGCCCTCTGATAATTCTTCCCTGGTCGGAAGGAGAGTACCTATCATGTGCTCTGAGAAACCAGTGCTTCCATAATCCCAAATCATCATCTGCCTAGCCTTTTCCCAACTATGTTGGGGTCGGCTTCCAGTCTTACCGGATTCAGCTGTAGTACCAGTATCTTACATGGAGCGACTGCCTACCTGACCTCCACAACCTAGTTACTGGGTAATACGATACCCGTTGGTAAGACTGGTTGTCAGACTTTCAAATCTTCCATAATCCCAAATCTCCAGCACTAAGGCACTAAAGTACAGTTTTATAGGTACTTTTAAAACAATCAATGACGGAATATCATCCTATAGAAAAATCAAATCATTACCTAACATTTACTATGTAGTAACTAAAACCAGACTTTCTAAATATTACATGGTATTTATTGTACAAGTCTCGTTTATATCTGCGGCGAGTTCATTATCCAACGTGTACTCCCCAGGCGCGCTGTAGGTAGGAACCTCCCTAATTAATGTGAAAGCATTCCCTAGTAGTTCCAAAAGCAATTTTTACTCCATAAAACTTCGTTCATCTATTCCTCGCCGCATTGAACGAAGCTTGTAACAACACTCTAGTTTACTTTCATTAGCATATTATTTTCTGTTAATCTTTCTTACCTTCTCGTTCAACCTACAAGGTCTCAGTCTCGGGAACCAATTAAACAAGTTACCTCATTTGATTTGATTTATTTTCGTAATATTCAACTGTTGACAGATAACAAATGATCTTACAATATCCAATTTGTACATAATGACTTAAGAAAATATGGCAACACTCATATTTTAACAATAAATACATGATGTTTAGAGGTTGTATAGAAAACTAACAAGCAAGGGAAGTCATGTGTGTTACTGGAGACGTTTAGAAACGCCCATTTCTCCACATTATTAAACATTTTTCATGTTAACTTCGTTTTTTGAAATACTTGTTTAAGTTTAATGTGGTGAAATAGGTTTATTTTGTATTGGTTTTATATTCTCAACCATTATTAATAAAACTTTAATATGTCGCAGGAAAAGTGGAGTTCAGCCTAGTTTCTGATGCTGTTCATTAGGTTATGGTTGAAATATGCGTCATGAGATTATCTAGAAACAAGGGGTCGTTATCGTATGCATGAAGAGAAGTTTTTACATGCACTAGCTGACTTTACCTGATAGGCTTTATCCAAGGGGCAAAACCTGACGTCATTGGAAAATGTACGATTGAACGCAGACCAAAATGCGTCTTAGGGCGAATTTCACTAAACTTTTGTACCTTGAATAAGTCTTATCTTGAGAATAAACTTCGAATTTTTGACAGTTTCTATACTTGAACTGTCAGACGTCAATTTTATTCCACAGCCCCTTGTTCCTAGATGTTATTAAAGGTACAATCTAAATTATGAAAACATTTAACAAGTTATTTAGACAGTCAGTGAGACGATTTCCACTTAGTTAAAACACTAGTCACTATAAATAAGCTTGTCTTTTTACAAATCATTCGCGTATGATCTAAAAATACAGTTGATATTACATATTTCCAAGCGTTTCTTATGTAGAAATTAGAAAAAAGAACTGTACAAATAGACTTATTGCCTCGCAAACAAGGTACTTTATTTTGGTTTTAGTTAAAAAACACTCGATATCATGACGATGGAACAGTAAATGCGGTATTATTCTGACGGAGCTGTCGCTACATTCCCGGCGGCGAGCTCCGGCGTGTCGCCAATTCGCGTTCAAATTGAATTTTGTCGTCAAAACCGTTGTTGTTTCTGGTCGAACTGTTTTGATTACATCAAGTGCGGTCATGCTCCGTGTTTGGAATAATTTCAGCATTGAATGCACCTAAAACAGTTCACCCGTGAATGTAGCAACAACCGCGTGAAGCGATGACTTTTACATTTATACAACACGTAATACATCTCATCTCTCAACACGTAACACTTGAGATCTAAGGTACATACCTTAGGTAGATCTCAAGTGTTATCTTCGTCCAACGAAAAGCACGTAACGTACTGTAATTTAAAAATATAATGACAAACGTTTTTTAGCTAAAGTTCTCTCTAATACTTTCAACAAACAACGGTATTCAAGTCTTAGTACAGAAGTAGATTGATCGCCCAAACTGAGTGAGGACCGCACAGTATCCGCCACTATCTGGGCTCGATCCTAACAACATCTTAGACAATAATGAAGATGTAACAATAGATGCGGCCCGCCCGGCCCGTCGCGGCACACAGCGTCGCCCGCACCCGTTCGTTGAAAAACTTGATACGGCGACCCCATTAATCGCACACTCAACTTAATTTTAATATATAAACATCTCTTTAAAATATTTGATATGAAGAATAACTATTCTAAAATTATCTTGTGCGCTAACATGCAAATACAAGGAAGACGATAATTATTATTACAAAATCATTGAAACACGCAAGTTTTCCAACGAACACCTCGCTAAAGAGAAAGTACATTTATTCGTAAGTAAATCACATTAGAATTGATGAATAATAACGTGGTGCTTGAAATTATTAGTCGGTGACATTTTAAATACATTCAAGTCGAAATGTAAAAATATTTACATTGGTTGTCCTTTACCGCTAGCTGTCCACGTTGTATGGTTCCGTACGAGTTTGTAGCGACGTACCAGTGCGCGGTGCGGTGACGTCCCAGCAGAGCAGGAAATTATTCCCGACGCCGCACTGTTTCGTCCGACACGGTTCGCACTGATACGCGCGCGTAGCATTTACATAATTTATACACTCTCTAGATTTCCATCTCTCCTGTGAGGAGTCTGATACGTGTCTGGTGGCACGCTATACAATCATTGAATGCCATTACGAGTCCACTTCTGTTCCCTCAGATGTCGATGCGAGCGTGTGGCCCGCTCGCCTGTGCCGTCGATATCTCACGCGTTACGCTATCGACATGTAATACTGCAGAATACCTACGATGGCATCGATCCCCATCAACACAATGATCGAACATCACAATTTACAACTTGTACGACTAGGTATATGTTTAACGTTTATAAATTTCAGAAAAGACCTATCTATCATACTATAAGTTTGCTACGCATTAATATATACCTATTACAACTACGCTCTGACCAATCATACCGATACGATATTTCCGAACACAAAACCTACGTTCAGACGTCACGTTTCCGAATAATCTTTGAATCATAAGGCCGCGTCTTATTTAAAAGCGATCGTCGCACGAATACGCAATCGTCGCGTTCATATGTCACTTCTTGTTCGGTGAACCTGAACGCGTGGTCGAGCCGACAGAGGGCGCTTTCCTGGTTTTCGAACAAAAAATGACCTATGAATGTGACGATCGCGTATTTGCGCGACGATCACTTTTAAATAGGACGCGGGGTAATAGTGAAGCGAGAATTAATTTTTATTACATATTTTGGCAGTTTTAAAATAAGAAAAATATTATTATGCATTATACCGCCACAAAAATACTTTATTGATCGCCATTGAAAGCGACTACTACTAAGAAATTAAAAGTAGAGACTGCGCTTTGAAAGCCACGTTTCAAACGTTGAATACAAACATTTGGATGAATCTTTCTTTTTTTAAAGCTGGGCTCAGAGTCGAGACATGTTCAGTGACCGAAAAAATGTGTCACAAAAGCATTGAAGCATACAAAAAGGTTCAAGAAACGAAGTAATGTTCAAATATGTTTATCGTTTACTTCTATCACATTACGTCTCAATAACATATTTAGAAGAAGGAAGCTTAACTGTCAACCGTTCGTTCCTGGCTCTGAGCTTAACAGTCATAATTTAAATTACATAACATACTGCATAATACAAAAAATACGGATTTCCCGAAAATGTAGCGAGTTCATGAATCGCATAACTAATGAATGTAAAATGACATGTTGGCTAACTATTCCCCTTTGGTTAACCGACTACGGCCGAGGCGATGAATATGTAACTTAAAACCACATCATCTACACCTGGGTTGCGTCACATCTGCATGCGAGTTCTGTTTTCCGCATGTTTTCCTGTTATTATAATGTTAAGTGTTATATTATCCTTAAATGTACAAGATTCAACAAACATTCTTAGGAATTATTCGTCACTGGATTAATCGCGAAGCACTGTAAAGATAAGATGGAAGATAGAGATGTCGATGATGTACGCTGTGACGTGTCGGGGCGGCCCGTTTGTGTTGGAGGGAGTACGGATCTCGCATGTGACGAACGTACCCGTCGGTCGCCTGGCGACGGTACCTCTACGCGTCTTCGTTGAGTTTCTTGAATAGTAAGGTCTCCTCAAAGATGTACTTCTTGAGCGTTTCCTTGGGAAGATCGTCAAGTTCCATCGCGAAACGGAACGGCTCCTCTGCCACGGGCTGTAATTGAAATTCGTGTTTGAATGGTGTTTGACGGCTTGTCTAAGTTTACCTATTGATACATTTCTGTTTTGATTGAATTAGTAAAAATTGTTTTCAAAGTTAGGGTAATTTGCACTCCTTGTTAATGAAACTTAGTTGGCATAACTAATTATCTAGTAGGCACCTATTTATTGTGGTAACCACATGTTTTATGAAAAACAAGACCTACAAAAAAAACTATGTTCATCATCTGCCTAGCCTTTTCCCAACTATGTTGGGGTCGGCTTCCAGTCTAACCGGATTCAGCTGAATACCAGTATTTTACATGGAGCGACTGCCTATCTGACCTCCACAACCCAGTTACTGGGTAATACGATACCCCTTGGTAAGACCGGTTGTCACTTTCGGGCTTCTCATTACCCGTAACGACTGTCAAAGATCTACGAATGACAGCCGGGACCAACGGCTTAACGTGCTTTCTGAGGCACGGAGGGGTCTCGGTATGTAAAGATGGTCACCCATCCATAGACCAACCGCGGCAAGCGTAGCTTAACCTGATCGATCGACCTGTGCGGCTGTTATTATTTAACCACGGGCCCCTAAAAAAAACTATGTTATATGTATTTTATACAGAAATCTTGTTTGAAACAGGAAAATATCAAAACAAATCAAAGGACGCAAAAAAAATATTTAAAAAAAACTCATGTTACTTTATTAATTGAAGTAAATAAACTTGATTTTTATGAGTAATCTACTCAGAAAAAGGTCTAACATCACTGGCTTAAGATGTATGTACATCCACACTGAAATTATTTCCTGTGGAGTAACTTTTGCAAGTGTTAGCAACAACATATAATAAAGTTATTTGATACCTAAACTTACTAATGCGTAATAAAATAAATATATAAACTGCCTTATCTTATTGAATTATCTTATTTTTGGCGTCTTACAGACATTATAATACCGTACGTATCCATGTATTGTGTCTTGCTGCAATCACTAGTTCCATCCGTCAAAATACGGTTTACCTAATGGACAGATAAATAATCCCACCAAAAGCATTTCATGTAAAGTAGGCCAAGACTTAAATAACGCTTTCACTGTTAAAAAGTTATCACATCTAATGTAGAACCAAGCCCTTAACTCTACAAACCTGACATCTTGGTCAAAATGTACGGCTCTAATAAAAACCCTAATAAAAAGCGAATAAACGGTAAATAATTCTCCAATACTGTCGATTTTTCTGGGGTGGGCTAAGAAGTTTCTAGGGTAGGCATTGCCCACCCTTGCCCCCCATAGCTACGCCCATGTCTAGCATGTTGCAAAACGTTGCTCTACAAAAGTAACTACGGTGTGGATGCACTTAGACACACACAAAAGTTGCTTACCTCATCATTAGGATCGTAGTACTGTTCGAGGTACGGATGTGCGAGCGCCTCCTCAACCGTGATGCGCTTGTGAGGGTTGAAGGTCAGCATGCGGTGGAGCAAGTCCAGCGCGCGCCCGTCGGCACCGGGAAACAGCTCCGCCCAGGGCACACGCGGCTTGTATGGCAGGGACTCCAGGTAGCCCCGAGCCTATAGAAATATAGAATACAATATTATTTCTTTTTTTCTTGATGTGAAAATTCTTTATACATTTTTCAAATAAATGATAAATGATTTTAGGTCTGTAAGCAGGTTTGTACAAACACTTTAACACGTCAATCAAGTCAAGTCAAGTGACTACTCTAAGAAGAAAGGCCGAAACAAACTTAGAGGTCACAGTCCCTTTTAAAGTCCAGACATAATCTTGGTCAGATAATGTGATGACCATGTAGATTTCTTAATAAAAATCTGGGCATCTTTATGTACACACGCCATGAAGCTAGTTTAAAAAAAAAACAATTCTTAACAGCTCATAAAACGCACCTCTATGAAATTACTGTACTCTATAAATATTCCTTTCCAGCGCTAACGAACTAAAAGGATTATGTTAATCAAGAAGATACGTGTTGTTTGAAATGTTCAACTCTTTTTAATAAAACCGTAAGCCCTCTTTTCCGAGCAAAGCCTCGGATGAACGTAATTATTAAAGCTTACACACGCTTTGTTGCCTTCAATAAGTATTATATTATCAAACTTTGAAACAGTTAACCAATAATCCATATCGTTAACATAGTCTAGAAGTAAATACAGAGAAAATGATCATTAAAACTAAACTACTAATAAAAAATATAAAAAATCTCCATAGCTATTTGAATGACTATCAAATTCAGGGGGTCTACTGTGAAGTGGCATCGGCCGAAAGTTCGGCCGTTTTCTGCTACGAAGTTACTATTTCGTTCGGTCGGTCCCGATCCTACACTCCTACACTCTTTCGAATATTGACTATGGTGCCAACCCAACTGAGCCGATCCGAACTTTTTTCGCATTTTTCAATAATATTCGGTTCGGCCATGTATGTGTCGGTCCGATCCGATCATTCGCACTTTGCAATTCGTAGTAGACTCCGTGGACTATCAAAATGTATTTGATCAAAGACCCTTTACATCTAAGATGTCAGTCCTACCACACGCTGATTACCGAGTTTCCTGCCCTAAAGCAAAACATTTAATTTGAATGAGTAAAATTATATTGTATGTTTAGGGCAGGTTTTTCAATAATCAGAAAACTTTTATCTATATGTACGAATATGAATAAATATGACAGTTTGACATATTTCCGATACAAAAGCTGTCTATAACAATATTTACTCTTCAGTTAAGAGATATCTGAACATTGAAAAATCAGCCCTTTTTATGTAAGATGGATGTATATCTGGAGTATAAACGATTTCATTTCATTTCGATTTCAAAAGAAAATAAGGGTTGTCCCACGATTAGGAAAACTCGTTGTCTTCGACTTGAATTTAATCTATGGTCAAAGTTCATATCTTATTCAGAACGTTCTCAGAAGAAAAGGAGCGAAGTAACCCGAACGGCCCATTGATTGTGCCCGACGAACAAAATCTAGGAGACAATGTGAATTAGTAATGATATAGTGCTGTAGCTGCAGTGTCTGAGGCATAGAGTAAACTAAGAGTAACCGTGGAGTTTCTTGCCGATTCTTCACCATATCTATACTAATAATAAAGCTGAAGAGTTAGTTTGTTTGAACGCGCTAATCTCTGGAACTACCAGTCGGATTTGAAAAATTATTTCTGTATTTGATAGCCCGATTCTTGAGGATGGCTATAGGCTACATCACGCTAAGACACTTAGGAGCCGAGCAAAAATAAAATAGAAGTCAGAAAGAACAGTAATAGCGCGGGTAGGCGATGCGATGCGATGGGGTGGGTCGGGGGAACAAGAATTTACGAGTTTGAGTTCTTATATTTACTTCTATGCCAAAATGCGGCAATGCCATTCGTAGTGCTTTTGCTATGTTATAGACATACCCGGACTTAAGGACCCAGACCTAGCAACTTGACATTTTAGCCAAAAGCCATTTGGAAATTTAGCAATTAAAATCCACTAAGGGCTGATTTTTCCAACGCCAGATAATTTTATACGAGGAATAATTTTGAATTTTTTACAGTTCTTCCATACAAAATCTGTCAGACGTCCATTATATTCCACTAATAAAAATTATCTGTCGATTGAAAAATCAGCCCTAAGTAGTACAGAAAATATAATTTTTAACCGACTAATAACTAATTACAAATAAACATCAGATATTATGCAGTATATGCTACTTATGTATGTCACCATATTTAGTTCAACAGACGTCACTTGTCATAAAATCGACGTTTCTAAACAAAAACGTTCTTTTCCTCGTACCTATTCTTTAACACTCAAGTTACCTATTTCAACCAACTTCCTTTCATCAAACAACTTATTTATTTTGCTTTTGTAAAAAACTACATAATTGATTTCGCGTAGCTGGTCCCAGCTTAGGCGTAAATCCGGGGCTAGTTATAGACATGCCGAAGTAAGTACATATATGGCATATTATACTCTTGGATCTTGACAAAAGATGATCAATACGTCATCATCAATCTGCCTAGCCTTTTTCCAACTATGTTGGAAACCGAGTGCAACCGAATACCAGGATTTAACATGGAGCGACAGACTATCTGACCTCCACAACCTGGTTGACTGGAACAAGAAACAAGACTGGTTGGACTGGTCAGACTTTTGGGCACTAACTACCCGTAACGAATGTCAAAGACCTACGAGTGACAGCCGGGATCAACGGCTTAGCGTGCTTTCGGAGAGGTTCATAGAGGTTTTATGAGCTATTAATAAATTATTATGACAATGTGTTGGAAGATGGAAGTCAGCCATCGTTTAAGGTTTTTGTTCTGACTCGTTTCGAGGAATTTCTTTATTTGCATAAAAAGGTCTGTGATGCGGCCATCTCACTTATTTATGTATCAGTATTTTTTATTTATTTTTGCAATGTTACTCAATATCACACTCATCATCATCTGCCTAGCCTTTTCCCAACTATGTTGGGGTCGGCTTCCAGTCTAACCAAATTCCGCTGAATACCAGTATTACTCAATAGTGGTAGGTGGTGGTGGTGGTGTGGTAGTGTGTTACTCAATATCACACTATTTATACATATTCGTTACTGTTTTTATCTGACACAAATTTATTTTATTTATATATTTAAGCATGCATACACACGTCACGTTGCAGTATAAAACTGATTTACATCCGTCACCTCACACATCAGGTCCAGTTGAAAACCAGCGTCAGGCACTAAGTAGTTGCCTGGCGTTTTTGCTGAACCGGGCCTTTTTAGGCGCAACCGTGAGGCACCCTTTCCTGCTAATTTCTTGCATCGGACTTTACACTTTTTATTTGATCTTTATTTTTTTGTCTTTATCTGATGTATGTATCAGAGGAGCAATTCTCGTAATTTTAAGAACGTTCACAGTCTGATCTCAGTCTCAATCTGTCAAAAATACGTCTAATTTCCCTACATTTTGAATTTTTTTTTTACATTTGTTTGTCCCCGACATGAGATTGCGACTAGATTTTGAACGTTTTAAATTACGAGGATTGGCCTTCTGGTGTATTGTGTCTTTTAGTCTGTGATAAATAAATGTATTTTCTTTCTTTCTTTCCGAGGCACGGGGGGACTCGTGCATATGCAATGGCCACCCGTGCACGAACCGTCCCCAGCCAGCGTAGCTTAACCATCGTTGGACGCATGCGGCTGTTATCATTTAGCCACAAGCCCCTCATAAATGCATAATAAAATAGTAGTGAATTTCCTATACAGGTGAAACGCCCTACGGCTACGCCAAGGGCCGATAGCGCGAATTTGAACGTGTTTGGAGGAGCGTCAGACACGTTTAAGCGTTCATCCAGCCATCATTATACACGGTATAACCGAGTAGGTATTGCACTTTTCTTTATTTAATTCAGACACAGTGATCCATATTTATGTTAGAATGTATACTTAAAAAGTATGTTACTAACCAAAGATTATAATCCATGTCATACAATAACACTAAAATTAATAACTAAATAACTAAAATACATAAAACCAAAACAAAATAAATAACTAAAATACATAAAATCAAATTGTAAAATACATTAATTACTTAAATATTTAATAAGAGTGAGCGACAGTCGCAACAGCATCCTGAGAACTGTAGCGGAGAGTTTCAGCTCTCCAATTGTAAAGCAGTTTGTGCAGAGGGTGATTGGTACTCACACTAGATAATAAGTTGTTTTAATATTATGTTACTAACACTCTACGGATTCTTTGGTCCGAAGTAAAAATCATTATTATTATTATTAAATCGCAATCATCTTTAAATTAATTAAAATCTATGCAACAGCATTTTTTTTTGATAACCGACGAACTGAGCAATCCTTCGAGCGATGTCGGTTACTTTAGTTCTCCTGCGGATCTCCTCGTTTCTGAGTGGCAATGGGCGGGACACATAGCGAGAAGAACCGATGGCCGTTGGGGCGGAAAGGTTCTGGAATGGCGACCGCGCACCGGACGACGCTCAGTGGGTAGGCCCCCGACAAGGTGGACCGACGATCTGGTGAAGGTCGCGGGAAGCCAGTGGATGCAGGCAGCGCAGGACCGATCGTCGTGGAGATCCTTAGGGGAGGCCTATACCCAGCAGTGGGTGTCGTGCGGCTGATATGATGATGATGATGATGAACCGACGAACTACGCCAAGGTGTCTAGAATCATGTACTGAATTCATGGTTAGTTTGCGCGTCGATATCCCCGCCACCCTGTATTGTTGTCTTCGTAATTGACAATTTCCAGTATATTGAAATTTCACCAAGGTTCGAACTACCTGTCACATAGACAAATAGACCCTTGTCGTTTTATGACGTGCTAGTGACATTCCGCCTTAGGGTGGTATTTTTTTTTCCAGAGCCCTAATTCTCTATGACCACTTAACGATTCCTTACTTCAAAACTACGTCAATTCCTTAGTTAATCACAACATCTGCTATTAACGTATTCCCTATGACACAATGGCGTGGTTTGAACTGTCAAACTACATATGGTCCGCACGGTTGATATTTCGATTCCTTGCCGTTAATAAGAAATCGCGTAAGGATGAGGACCTTTACACCCTATTCCTCATACCTCTGTACTTTTTCTACTGTCTAGTAGTACTAGGAGTAGAATCACTAAAGCCTTAGAAACCGTGAAAAAAATACTATCCTATAACTAATATTATAAACGTGAAAGTTTGTATGGATGGATGGATGTTTGTTACTCTTTCATGCAAAAACTATTGAACGGATTTGGATGAAATTTAGCACACAGATGCTTTATAACCAGGGTTAACATATATAATCATTTTTATCCCGGTATTCCCACGGGATCGAAACTTATGCGTATGAAACCGCGGGGCACAGCTAGTTCTCTTTATAAAAACGCTTAGTCAAATGCAACTATTTATTCGCGATGAATAAAACAAGCCCGTGGCCATAAATTGCACCCACCCTTTGTTTGATGTTTTGACTAGGACTCTAACAAAACAAAGGTGATGTTTGTCTACGTAATTACGTATTTATGCCTAGTGTTTGTCCCACCTACGGCCGTAGTGAACAACGTTGAATACACCTGCTATCTGTCTCAGTTAAATTCAAAGTTATGTAAGTACTGGCTTTATCCTCATCCCCCTGCTGGCATTAATACAATTTATGGCTTGTCGACTCGCACGAAGATAATTTATTTCGTGGGCGAGCCGACAATTCCAGAAATATGTATTAGGCAATTGGCACATTTTGAATTTTATGCAATGAAGTTAAGAAAAATGCAAAAATACACGTTTTCACTTGTGCGCTAGTGTCCTTTTTCGATACTTTATTAACTTCGTATGAGTCGCCTATAGAAAAAAAAAAATTAATGTGAAGATTCGCCCATTCCGGGTGAGTAAATTCGTGCGAATCGAATAATACGCCCAATCTATCTCTGTATCACTTCTTTGCGAAGCTATAATAATTATTATTATTAACGCTAAGGCTGTCGAAGTGGCCGAATTCTGGTCGAAACTAATTTAAAATTTACAAACGGAATCATTGATACGACGGAGAAGATGAGGTATCATCCCTAGCTATATATATTATCTTGCACACAATCCATTCATCATTACTTACTGTTCCTTTATTCTTAAAACCATCCAAATTCATTTTCATACGACATGTCTCTCATTCCACCATTCATACTGACTGCATATAAATATAAATAATAAATGAGAATTGTTTATTTCATAACCATATTAAATTAGATAGCAAGTTAGTGATTGGAGCCTCCTTTTAAGCAAAAAATGCCTTTATTAGGAGACTCCGCTCTTCCATAGAAAGATAATTTTGCATAATAAAATAACTTCATTCCTTTCCATTATAAAAAGGTGGACTGATGTTTCCCAAATTATATTGGAGGAATATGATTTGGGAAATAATAATATAATATAATATTATATTATTTAATTCTTTTCATGTTTTCACCTCGCCATATATAAAGAGGAGTTTGATCTCTATTTAATTAGGCTATTACTTTTACAAAGGAGTTCCTGGAATGAGTTGGGGGAGGCCTTTGCCCAACAGTGGGACAGTACAGGCTAATAAAAAATAAAAAAAATACTTTTACATTTTTTTTACTTTTCTGCAGCCAGCCGCACGGGTCGATCGATCAGCCTACACTTGCCGTGGTCGGTCCGTGGATGGGTGACCATCTTTACATACCAAGACCCCTCTGTGCCTCGGAAGGCAAGTTAAGCCGTTGGTCCCAGCTGTCATTCTTGGATCTTTGTCAGTCGTTACGGGTCGCTAGACAGATGCTGACTTTTACATTTTTGAATCTCGCTGAAAGAAAGACTGTGGCTAAATTGCACCCACCCTGTTGTTGTTTGATGTTTTGACTAGGACTCTAACAAAACAGGTGTTGTTTGTCTATATATTTATGGCTGTGTGTGTCTTACTGTTATCACCTACGATCGAAATTAACAACGTTGAATACACCAGAGGGACAATTCTCGTATTTTTAAGAAAGCTAACAGTCTAATCTCCGTCTCAATCTGTAAAAATACCTCTAATATTCTACGTTTTTGCACATTGTGACTAGATTTTGAACGTGTTTCAATACGGAAATTGGTCTTCTCATAAAGTGGCCTTTTTCAGTATTGTAAGCTTGTATTAAAAGTTATGTACGTATGTACTGGCTTTATCAGCATCCGCCTGGCATTAACCCAATTTATTAGGGGTCGATGTAGTCTTTTCCAAACTTATCTATCAGACGTTAACTCAGTATTCACCAATAGCCATCTTTCACACAACCCATCCAACATTTATTTTCTTCGATCGTTCTTTATTCCTATTATACTGGAAGCTTTACAAACGGCTATGTCTCTTTTTCCTCCACAAGTATATTGGCTGCAGATAAACAAACATAAATAAGGAGCACAAATATAAAAAATGGTTTGCAAATCCAAATGGAAAAGTCTTTTCATGTTTTCATCTCGCTATGTTATAAGAGATTGATCGAATTACAGGTGAACTTCCTGTTGTATATTTCATTAGTTTATTCTTTTTACATTTTCTGAATTTCGCTGTTTCGGAAATTACCCAAATTACGACCATAATTTTCGGAATTCATAAATTATTTTTTATCGACAAAAAGATGCGCGTCTCTAGCAAATTATTTGCGACGAAATTGGCAAGTGCGTACGTATACCTATGACGTCACGTGCGACATAAGAGGATCCTAAACACACAGTGCCCGGAAAGTTTTAACACAAACCAATTTCACCGGCTCTGCGGCGTGTACACTACTATAATAACCTTATTTTTACCTAGCTGCTTATCCCGCAACATCGCTCCGTTTCTCAAATATTTACACTTTAAATTACGTTGGTATATCTAACGTATGTATTACGTAGATAACGTATGGATTTCGGGTATAAACTTGAAAAGTAGTACAAATACTCTTCAAGGGTAAGGGCGCTACCGTAATCAAATTCGTAAGGGATATTTCCGATTGCTTGGTTCATTCCAAAAAGAATAATGGCAATTTTGTACTAGGAAAAAAGAATTTGTTATGAGATTACTACTACTAATACCAAAGAAAAATTAGTTGATAAAATAATAAAAAATAAAACAAGGTTTTATTAGCTGTTAATAAAAAAAAATTATAAATAATTTTATTCCACAAACATTTTTTTTTTTAATGGCTTGTATCCAATGAAATAAGCCAATTTTTATTTATTATATTATTTACTTCTTAACCTGTAAACGATACGTCGATAATGAAGCTCCTTCGTCTTTGTCAAAATCATCCTATATCATAATTATATATTTTAAACGTTGAAACTTCATACCATAAATATTAAGTTTGTGTGTAACTTATGACAGTCGTTCAAACAAAAGCGTGATACACCCTCATTTTTTTTACTCTTCCTGTTAAAATGTAACATGCTTTTGTTTGAAAACTTGAGTATAATATGGAAACATACCTTCTCGTTGATAATACAGTCGAGGTCCTCCTGGCTGGGCGAGCCAAGTACGCCCAGGATATGGTTCAGCTGGTCCAGGTAATGCTTGCCGGGGAAGATGGGCCGGTTGCTCAGCATCTCTGCCAGGATGCAGCCCACCGACCAGATGTCTATCGACTTAGTGTAACCCTATGGACAAGGAATTGTATTACTTTACTATATTTTTACAAGCAGTTTTGGTGTGTATTGCCAGAAGGTTCTTTCTTTAATCAGAGCTTTATTTAGAGATGCATCGGGCAGTTAGCTAATTGTACAGACGCCAGCAGGTCAAGCTACCCGAAACTGTCAAATTTTCCCAATCAACCTTGAACCTTAATTCTTTAGCGATAAAGTTGATAATCTATTAAACAAATTTGACAGATTGTAGTAGCTTGATGTGCTGGCGTCCGTACATGGTGGCAGGGACATAGACGCGCGAACAGTTACCGTGAATTCAGCACATGATTCTGGAGGCAGAAATTTACCGTCGGTCATCAAAAAAAATATTCAGTACATTTTGACCGCGTCGGTATTTGTAGTTCTCTATGAAACAGCAGATTTTTTTATAAAAATAAATCTTCTTTTAGAATAATGTCAACGCAGGTGGGTTCAGAATAATGATCTGAATCCAAGGTAACAGTGCGTCCAAGTCCCTGCCACCCTGTAAATTACTCTGTATTGAGTAGTACTAAAGCCACGTGTGCTAAGACCAAATTTTTGTTACAAATGCGTTCTACACGTGCATCTGCAGACGGCACCTACCTACGTTCATTTCACCGTTGATCTCGAACATTGCAAACATTTAAAAAAATCAGCACTGCTATGTCTCACCAAGACATCGTTAGATTTTAAAAAAGCAGAGCCGGCATTACGAATTAGAATTCAAAACTGTGAACGTTACATACTCCCTACGTTACTAAATAATACATTATGAATATATGTAGGTAAGTACAAGGTCTATTTAAAAGAAATTTTCAATTTCTTAGTGCGGGGTTGCGATCTTTATCTCGTCTCTTCGGGTGAGATGACCGATCTCAATTTACGAAAAACGTTGACGCATTTTTTCAAGGGCCAGCCTAGAATCAGTCAGTACAGACACAAAGGCCTAAGATTAGTTACTTAGAACACTGATTTTGTAGCTTTGTTTGACGTGTCTACAGCCCGTTGAAAAAAGTTTTTATATTAAGGGGAAAGCGGCAGGTTAGCCCGCGAAATATGTTACCTTACGTTTATTGAATTTTGCAGACCAGTTATTTTATAAATGTTGACAGAATTGTTTACAGAATTATAATCATCAATACAACCTTCTTCTAATTTCATATAACCCTATTGAATGACTGAAATTTACATTACCCTTTTTTTAAACATTACCCTTCGTAGTCGACCCTTAACAGTAATATTTCTAATCAATTTAATGTGCGAATAACGCCAGACCTTTTATTCCAACTGTCGTTTTCCCAAGTCATTCACGAACACTTTCTCACGATAACATTACTTTCCTATAAGCTTTTTGCAGACATTAAGAACCAATTAATGTCCATTACGAAAAAAATACTAAAGATTGACATTTCGAAGTTACTTAATGTAATAAATGGTATTTTAATATTCATAAAAGCGAATATTTATTTGTCCTACTTTTCCGAATGCTTCATCGCTTGAAGAGCTTCACAAAAATGATGGTGAATAATGACGGAAAACATGTACACGGGAAAAAAGACCTTATAAGAGAGACAATGTTGTATTGTTCAGTCTGTCAAAAGCCTTAAAGGTCGGAGTCACAGCAGACAGTTTGGATTCCTCTGTGATGGTAGGCTTTTGTTGTCTGGAATAGAGGGGTATTATCAAAATGGCGCAAACAACGAGACGGTTCTGAATAGCGCAATATATTGCAAACATAAATTTGAAATCTAGCTATATTTGGGTATTTTACTGCTTTCGACGATATTCAAACTTTTGTTACTTATAGTTATTTTGGCGAAAAATATTATTTAAATAGGTACTTAAATAGTTTGTCCTATTTCTGCAACAAACTTAAGTAACTTTATTTTTTATTTTTTAACGGATCGAACTTACGAATAGGTTTATGACCAGAAGTTTCCATTTCCTGAAATACAATCATACATATACACATACATGAACTCACTCCTTTTTTCCCAAGGTGGTTGACAAAGGCTACAGAACGCCACGCGCTAGTTTCCCATACACCTTTTCCTTCGTCCTGAAATATTGTAACAAGCTCGCAAGTGAAACAAGGACACTGGGCAAAGTTGTATGGGAAGATGTCTATGAACCAATACAGATTTGGTTAATATTATTTTGAAGAGCAGTGGTGACTGTTGGCCACTTGCCAACGACCCCCTTTTTAAGATTCCAATCCAAGCAGATATGCACTTTACTTTGTGCAATTTTATCATTGACGAAGTTGTCTTTTATCAATAAAAACGGCGAAGGACAACTTTGTCAGGAAACCGGCATGTCTTAGAACTGAAAAATCGATAGCATTTGACATCCATGAATCCGCCCTGAGCCCGCGAGTCAAATTACAGCTAATTCATTACCTCTCACAAAGAGGAAGCCCGAGTCCCAGTAGAGGAAACATTTTAGGCGGATATGTATACATGTATGTAAACTCAGGAGAAATGATTGCTTGGTAAATTGACCATCAAATAAAATTTTCAGCAAATACAAATCTCAACTGACAGGGTGGTAATATGCAAAATAATTAATTTCCCCGACTGTACAAATCTCTATTGGTTCATAGACCAATTTTGCCCAGTCTCCTTAAATGTTAAAAAATGTGTATTATTTATGTTTATAATATTAATAACACTAAGTATATGATGGTGATCCATGCAGCATTTTGGTTAACGGTCAATTGGGACTAGCCGTACTGCCCTGGCAAGTTTTTACTTGTATTTAGAGTCCTGTTCAACTAGAAGTGGAAAGGACAACTAGCTTCCACCTTCGACTTTCTACTAACTGATTGACTCTTTGACAGTTCAAAAGTAAATGTTTTAAATGAAATAAATTCTAGGAGTTAGTTTGTTTGTTAATAGTTAATAATCTTCCGAGCTTGAAGACACGTAATACATGGTTTCGGTTTGTACTTCACATCTCAGTACTTGCAACCTCCTCGTATATTCAGTTTCTAACTAACTCTGTGTGACATACTTCACGAGAGCGCACTCGGGAACGTGCAACGTTGACATAACGTGCATATCAAGTAGGTAATAAAGGTACCAACTTTGTTCATTTCCGCGCTAGGGCAGGAATGTACACATGGGACGTATTTACTGTTTATGACCTTGTAAAAGTCGTTACGACCGTTCATTTTATAACGTTTTTCTCCCAAAATAGACCATATCGCGACGGGACAGTAAACGCCTATAAACATGAAAGCAATAAAACTTCTATTGTCGTACGAGACATAATAATTATGATTGTTTAGAAATTATACGCGGTGACGCAGCGTTAGCGCAGCGTATACGTTTGACAAGCGCCTAGATGCGATGATGATGACTGTGATGTCTTAGATATAATAAAACGGAAAAAAAGTATTGAAGTACCACTTACCTTCGAGTTAAGCATGATTTCCGGTGCTCTGTACCACCGAGTGGCTACGTATTCGGTCAGGAAGCCGGTGTGGTCGTGATCAGGGTCAGCGACTCGGGCCAGCCCGAAGTCGCAAATCTGTCAACAAATATGTATAAATAATTTCTATATTCATAATAAATAAAAGAAATTACTTGGAAATTATTGACATAGATGAAGGAAAACCTCGTGAATAAACGGTCGTTAAACGTTAATAAACGATCGATTGTGAGTAATAGGTTGGTATTGTTATTTAATTTGTAGACGATATCTTCCCTCCCTCCTATAATTTCATAAATGGAACGATCGCGACGAGTGGGTATTTATAATCACCAAGGCAAGGTAATTGGAAAAGGACTGCCCTCAGTGCCATCTGAAATATGTATTGTGGAGAAGTAGGTAGGTACTTAAAAAGGTTTTCCTGAAAGTCTCTCATTTTGCCACTTGGGAGTAAATTCGAAGACGGCGATATTTCGGTCAGTGCGACCGATAATGACACTTTAATAGGTGCCGGAGAATGTACGCAGAGGAATGAAATCCCGAGTATTTACTGGCTATAGAGGCCATAGCAGTAGTTTTCCTCCTTGGAATAGTAGGTATTATAATACCTGCCTTTTTCGGGTTTCAATTGAGCACTGCGAAATTTTATCACTATCGGCTCGGCAATATTGCGGCAGTGAAGACGACAGACGGGCAAACCGATTCGTGTTTCCAATATTACAATGTAGGGATTGGCCCCTCGTTTAGTGCGATAATTGTGAAGTAACAAAGTAAATATTTCACTTACAGATTGTTTGTTAACGACACTATCATGCGTACAATTTTGCCAAGCAAAGTGCTCGCAAAACAAACCGAGTGCGCACTGTGCAATATTGAGACAAATCATTTGAAGCCTTTTTTGACCCTTCTCTAATAAATCTGAGGAATGGTGAACTATGTTTACCAAGATAAAGCAATTTTTATACAGTCTAGTGATAGCTTCAAGATTGATACGAGTGTTCAAATATCTTCTCTATGTACACTGTTTTTACAGACCTAAGTAAATCACCTCTCTCTACCAATCTGAATATGTACGAGAAAAAAGAAACTGTATTAGCCGCGCGTACCCATAACTTAAAACAATTTTTTAACGCAGCAATATTTTTTTTGCGCACTGAACTTTCAACGCACTGTTTAGCGCCGATATAGTTGGAAACCAACAGTGTATTTTTTTTGCGCACTGGGATGCACTTTGTTGGATTCTCAATGCTCGTTCAACAGCGAGAGTTAAAAATCCAGTGCACAATAAAAACATGTCCGAAAAACCTGGCCTTACACACTCATAATATACTGCAAACTTTGCTGCAAAACGTGATGAAAGCGCGCAACTCCCGCTAGCAAGCTGTTGGAATAAATACGCCGCCATATTGCGCCTACCACTATTAATGATATCATTACATGCATACTGACCCCAATACTTTTTTTTTCTGGATGGGAAATCATCATATATTATGGCTTCTCCCGCTCTGGGCGGAGCGGGAGGGCGTGTCAGACTTTTACTGACTAAAACCCACCCGTGTTCCTTCAGTTGCCTATGCCAGGGGCCATGGTATCTCTTCCGAACAACCCGCGGCCCTGGCAGGCATCGGCCCTAGCGGACCCCGTCAGTTCGTGCTGACATCTCTTTAGGCGCGCGTGGAACACAACGCGCCGTGGACCCGGGCCTGGTCCTTGCCGGGCGGCGAGCTGCCCATTGCTCGCCGCCCGCCTCCTCCTTTGCGAGCATTACTACTTCGCAGAAGGAGGTGACGGCTTCCCATGCACTCTCGCTCAGTACCATGGCCTGGACCAGGGCCGGACGCGAAAGATCGCCGCCGCCGATCGCCGCCACGAGGATGCGGCGGTGCTCCGCCCAAGCCGGGCAGACCTCCACACTGACCACAATACTGCGGTCGCTTTGACTTTACAATTCCGTTTGAGTTGGAGCTACTATGTAAGTGACAATAGTGAATAGAGCATCCGAGGTTTTGTTGTAAGTTATTTACACGTACTTCTAGGTACAATGTACAGTTGGGAGTGGTTTTAGGTCCAGTTTACTAGCGTAAACTGGACCTAAAACCACTCCCAACTGCCTAAACCTCTGCCTAACCCTTCGGGGAAAACAGGCGTGACGTGATGTGTGTGTTTACTAGCATCATGAAAATTAGACTTATTTTTAGGAATTCGTCACAAAAATGCCCATTGCCCTTATTATTTATGAAAATGACAGTTCGAACGAAAAAGGCCACAATATTTTTATGTCCTCGGTAAGCGGAAAAGGAATATATTTGAACATTTTCGTTCCGCCAGTGTATCTACCCAAATGCAGACCTTTTACATAATAATATCTACAGCCCCGGATCTAGGGGGGGAAGCCGTGGCCGACAAGTGCACCACCCAGTGCACCACAACTTGGCGATAAATGAGACGCGCAGCACCTATCTTTATTTATCTTTCTCTGCGGGTGGCACACTGAGGAAATAACTACGTGATTAGCGTAGGCATAAATCGACTAAGGGAGTGAGAGGGTTGCCGGCGGGCGCAGTTGAGTTCCGCCAAGAACTGTCCGTTTTTAAAGCACATGATCCACTTTTATTTGGCGACATAAAAAAGGCTAGCCGTCTATCTCTTGCAACAGATCTATACCGCGGCGAAAACGTAAAAATTTTGAAGAAAAAATCCTGATATATTTCTTCGCGTAGCGCGGGCGTCGGGCGTCACGCCTTTTCCGACGCCTAAGTGCAAAGGTGACAGGATTCCTTTAATTTTTTACCACATTGCTGTTGGATTGGTGCATTATCGATCGATAAAATTTGACTAATATATTGCTGCTAATTCTTTTCTGTGTTAGTCGAGTACTTACAAAATCGAACATATCTGAGTGCAAAAGTTTTTCGCGCTCGCTTGGCACGCTCGTGCATTGGTTGTCTTAATTAGTGTTTAGCTTTTCTGTTCATAAGTCGAGTCTCTGATCTTAGCAATCGAAATCGGATCGCACATCAGATTAATTATGACAAGGCCATCGAATGTTTTGCTTAACAAGAGATTCGAAGAGTAAAATTGTAATTCTAATATGCTATAATCTCACGATTTATTTTAAAACCTATCCTGTCCTATTCTATAATATTAAAATACATGTCCGAAATGTCCATGTTCTTTTTTTTAATAAGAGTTCATGGACAAGGTGAAAGGAATGACGGGGCGGCGGGCGGCAGACGGCAGTTTTTGCACCGCCGCGAAAAAAGTATAGATTCGGGGCTGAATATAATCTGTTTAGACCTACGTATAACACTATCTCAGACTTGTGTTTTGTCACGTTTACTACCGCTGCATAATTTTCATGTATGATAAAGTTTTGTTTACAAAATAGCTAGGTATTTACAATTTATGCGTTTGTAAAGTACCAGCCGAAATTACGAGTACTATTTCGAATATTTAACTAAACTAATATTATAAAGAGATTAGATTTTTTGTAAGTTTGTTTGTTACGCTTTCACTCTAAAAAGGCTAAACAGATTTGGATGAAATTTGGCGCATGGGTAGACCACGACCTGGATTAGGACATAGGATACTTTTTATCCCGATATTCCCAAGGGATCGAGACTTGTGCAGGTAAAACCGCGGGGCACAGCTAGTTATAAGAATCTAAAATGAAAAGTCTCTCTAATCTCGAATCCTGCACAGCTGTCATGTTACCAAAAACGACGACGGGAAAGTAACATGCAGGATTACACTAACTGACACTGTGCTCAATTATGATTGTTATTTTCTGTTTACGAAAACATATTGCGACCACAAAAATATTAAATTGCTTGTTTTTCATTAGATAGAGGCCCAAGTTGATTACATAACAATCATAATCAGCCTGTAATGCCCCCACTGCTGCACTGCTGGGACACAGGCCTCCTCTCTGTGAGAGGGAGTGGTGGGTGTTTTCCGTCACCGTTTTGAGAGCAGTGGTGATGAAATAATTTACACAAAGTAAAGTGCCTGCCTAGGTTCAAACCTACGACCTACAACTCGTAAGTCGCGGCCGTTACTATTGGGCCACCACTGCCTCGTTGATTAGTAAAAAAAAAAAAAAGCGTTTGTCGAAGTACGCAGTTTGGATCTCAAATGATATCATGCGTAGGTATGTTGGACTAGGCGCTAAATTGATTGACTAATCTCAGTACATATTATATTAATCAGTCTCTTTCACAATGTGCCTGATAGTCATGCATGCGCGGCTTCAAACGTTAGTGTTGCCATAGCGATAATAAACTGTACGTTGTTTCGCTAGGGTCACGTGTCACTTTCGAACTACGCTTCGTGCTTGTGACGCCGAAGCACCCGCTTATGTAAATCGGTCGTAAAGTCGTAAGAGCTTCTTATGTTTTACGCAGGCTACCCAGGACAAACCATCCAATGAGAGAAGAGAAGCATCCACCACATTCCGTCTCCGTTAAACCCCAGGAACAGTTGCCTCCCGGGCGTGACCTGTAGTGGCCTATATGGAAAGCTCTCTATCGATTGCGAACCCAAGTAGGCCGCCGCAGACACAATTTGTCGAAGTAGGGGGACTACTAACGCATCCAATGCAGCTCAAATGACCTAAAGAATGCCACTAATGTCGCAATCGATGTGGCCACCTACTGGCTCAAACTATATTTAAACATAAAACCATCGACGAAGTAGACTTACGGTTGATTTTTCCATCGCCAGATAACTTTGATTTGAGGATAAAAATTGACGTTTGACAGTTTTTGTATGAAATAAATGTCAAAATTTCAAAATTATTCCTCGGATAAAATTATCTGGCGTTGGAAAAATCAGCCCTTATACAGTTAAATCAATGTAGTAAATAACTGTTGTTATCAATCAGTTTCATGGAATAACCAACTTTCAATTTATGATAAAACTCTAAGCAACTGACATCTGTCATACAACCCATTCTTCGTTGAACAGACTATAGTGTGTATTTATATCGTACCTTCAAATCACATGTTGTGTTAAGTAGCAAGTTGGAAGGCTTCAGGTCTCTATGAAGTACATTCGCAGAGTGTATGTACTTCAACCCGCGGAGGATTTGATACAGGAAGTAACAGATGTGATCGTTGCTTAATTTCTGGAACAAAATATTACATTGAGTGTTTCACCACAAAAACTTAGATATTTGTTCAACGCGTGTCTACTGTCACTCTAACGTCAAACTCCAATTTTATCTGCTTTTGAACAGTAGTTTAGCCTAAATGGCTGAAAAACACGGTTTTGTGGTAATAAAGTAAATGTTTTGAAATTAAATGGACACGGAAAGTTTTCTTTCGAACCGAACGAAACCTCTTTCGGACTAAGTAATTGAAATTTTCAATCGGACGAGTTACATTAATTAATTAAGGTTCTATTCAAAAGAGGTTCAAACAAATATTGGTTTAATTAATTACTCTTTATTTAATAAAGTTGATTAAAAAGTACAATTATCATTTTATTACCTGAGTTTTTAACAATTTGTAAAGGTCCGTTTCCATTAAACATTGTACAATGTAAACGTCCTTCATTGAATCTATGCATTCAGCCCTTAAAATGTCTCGAATGTCAATAATCTGAAAGAAAACAAACATTGTTAAAATGACTTGTCTATGGCTGACCTCCATAATTATGTTCATGTTATTTTTGATCTGTAGAAAGTTAAAAAAGTTATTTAACGTTAAACGTGTATAAAAAGTCTAGTTTTCTTGTTAGGATAATAACAGATATGTTGCCCTTAAAAAACAACATTGAAATATACAAAGGATAGGTATATTTAATAACTTTCCACCTCAAACAAAAATTCTGTGCTTAAGCATAATAATCAGCCTATTATATTCCCACTGCTGGGACACAGGCCTCATCTCTACGAGAGGGAATGGGCTGTAATCTACCACTCCGGCCCAGTGCGGGTTGGTAGATGTCACATGTCTTCGAATTTTTACGTCACGATGTTTTCCTTCACCGTTTTGATAGACGAGCATAATTTGTATAAAAGATTCAGAATTTTAAAAATATATAAAAGGAGCTTACATTTTCATGCTTAAACCTGGTTAAGATTTTGATTTCCCTTAGTGTCCTCTGACAGTACGTCTGATGCTCGAACGGTGATATTTTCTTGATAGCGACTTTTGTTTTCTTTATGTTGTCGTGTGCGGACCTGTGAAACAATAACAACTATAAATTATTTTGTTTGACATATTGGACCTAACAATCTGAAAGGCTCTTGGCGACCTTGTCACATAATTCATAAATAATGACATACATATACGATCTTTTTTTTTCCGCAAGAAAAAAATTATAATTGAGTACGTAACGTAGGTGCGTACTTTGTAACAAAAAAACCTTAGTAGACGGTCATTGTAAAACGAATTCTATCTTTAGTCCATCCTTAAATTTTTGAGAGCCGGTTTTTGTATTAAGAACCTTATTCCAACTGAATCTTCTTCATCTTACATCTTGTTCTTCTTACAAAATTGACAATTTTGACTCGGTTTTAAAATCAGTTTCTGTAATTAGAACTTTGAATTTGTCGAAAAGAAGTTCGAAATAAAAAAAATGCCTCGTTGCTGAAAGCCTGGGTCTAGAGATAAACCCTATTTTGTAATAAGTCCAGTTCGGATAGCAGGATCTCACCAGGAACTGGTTTAAATTGACTTGCAAACTTAAAAACAGACAGACAAGAAAGTAGCCAAACCAAACGAAAACCCTACCAACATTAGTTATAAGGTCTAAATGAATCAGAACTGGCTGCTCAAGTGAATCTTCTTTTATAATACTGTTGACTTTATAAAATTCTTGCTTATATCTACTCGTAGCCTAATGGCTAATGATAATATGGCAAAACATGTGCGAACCATAACATTAGACCAGCTGGAAAAATGCTGGCCGATTTTGTAATCAACGTCAAAGCAGAACACATGTTCTTCGATTCCTCCCAGTGATACATCATGTTATGAACAAAATAAACAGCAAAGACACCGTTTGCATCATTTATTATTTAATTCCCTAATAACTTTCTATAAGAGGACCTGTGTGACCAGAGGCCATTCCCATCGGCGAAACGGACGAACATTCATTCAAAGTTTTAGGGGATGAATTTTCAAAAATCCTTCCTTATTGCTAACCTTCGTTAATAACGAACTCTTGTGCAGAATTTCATGTTAGACCCAGGGGTTGTGCGTTGCCTGGCAGTGTCTTTAAGAACTTTATTAAAAGTAGAAGATAAGTACATACATCGTATTTTTTTTTTAAAACGTTGCCCTACTCATTCCGTGCGGTAATCGAAGCCGCGACACGCAGCGCAGCAGTCGATCGCTCGTCCACTGCGCCAACCGGGTCGTCATGTCGTATTACATCGTAAACTGAGTTAATTAGGATGTACAGTCCCCAAAAGAAATAAAGAAAATACATTTACACCAGATACATATACATCAGATAAAAACAAAAGTGATAAATAACCAGGGTCGTCGGATATAGTTGAAGTTTACCTAGTAAGAAACGGATGGATGTTTTCGAATGTTTAATTTGATAAATGAACTGTTTTGTTTTCTATTAATTTTATTTTATTTTATTCGAAAACATCCATCGGTTTCTTAGAAAATTTCAACTATATCCGACATCCCTGGTTATTTATTATCTCCTTTGGTGACCGTACACCAAACAAAGCATTTTTTACCAAAATATTTTTTTATATTACGTAATTGAATCAGTTCGATGTTCGAGATCACAGATGAGAAAATAGGCACCGCACGGGACCATAAAGCCAGCAAATCTAGTCCACCTTAATACAATATGCATTAAAAGCTTATACAACGTCCCGGGATAACTTATGGAGGAACACTTCTAACGTGTTCGCAATGAAAAGGGGTTCCTTGTAAAACTTTTCACATAATCTCATCTAAAAACAAACTTGGAATGGGTGGTCTTTATGGTGGAAACATATTTTATTAAAAGTTTATAACGTTTATCTTTCGCCCTCCCTTTTTTTAGTTTTTATCTTTGTTATGTCTGCTTTGATAAATTAGCAGTTGGTAACTTTTATAGGGTACGTACTTTTCAAGCGCTCCAAAATTAAAACAAGTGAAACAAAACCAAACCAGTCCTAAAATATCAAAAGAGTTATTATTATTTTGCAGTTTTTAGTTGGGAGTGTTAATAATTTTTCAATCACCCATCTTTTTGTAGGCTCCGATATTATCGTGGTGGGATTTTTATTCAGAGATAAAACAACTAGAATCATCTAGTATTTAACATCACACGTGTATGTACTTAATTACCGTAAACAATTTCGTCTGTCCTCACTATCATTTATCACTATGATAGTTCCTGATAAGTACCTACAACAAAATTACTAGAAAAAAACATTAATTTAGCTAATGTCGATTAAATTAAAAATTTACGGTGTAAGCGTGTCGTGTCAGAATATCTACAAGCATGTTCGAATTACCAAGTCAAATTACAAATGAAATTAATTATTATGAAACGTTTGAACTATTAAATACAACACGCGAGTGAAAACTTTTGACGTCGAAAACATAAAGCGTGAAATTCAATAGTTATTTGATTACTTTCAGTTGAAATAAGTTCTGAAACTGCATTCATTTTAGGTGTCGCTTTCGGCCCCAGGTTTATGCTTTCTGACAGACTTGATTAAAAAGACCGGCACCCTAATTGCGTAAGACACCATCAATCTCAATGTGAATCATTTTAAAGGATATTACTAATCCATTGCTTCATATGTTCGAAAAAATTGTCTGCTCAACAACGTAAATAACGCAATGAATGTTGTTGAACTGACAAAATGAAAGCCATTGCTACTGATAGTGGCTTACGCAATTTTCCCCGCAGGGCAGAGCCCTTACTTTGTTTTACGGTAAAGCTTTTAATCTTGCCTGTCTTTCAATATTTTTTCCAGTGTCCCGGATATATTGTACAAAAAGTCCGTCATACGTCATCTCTTTCATCCGGGTTAAGCCGTAACGGACGGCTACAATTCATTTCACAGAACCTTTCAGAGGAATAAAATGTTATTACATCAAGAGCAGTTTAAAAACTTAAGCTGCAGCACTTTGTACGGATGAATTAGGGACTTCCGCGCACTGAGCCGCCATTTTAGTTCCTGTGTCCATACCAAGTTTAATCTGCAGTTCTTAAAACGAGAAAATAGACTCTATTTGCAACTATTTTGAGTTAAGTTTAGAATTACACAATTGCAAAACGTTTTTGCAGAAATATGATGCGGACCGCTGAAATTACTACTCCAATTATGACCCGTTTGCTACGAAAAAAGGAAAATGAACTGTTCAACATTTTCTCTTGTATTTTTGGGATCTATTTTCAGCATAAACGTCTGCTCAAGCGCGTACTATGTCCTAAACAAATATAATATCACCTACTGTGAAAGTAATCAAGTTAGACATTGAATAATATTTACGCAGACACTTGAGCAGTTAGGCGCAAGTTTTGCACATAATCGTTTACTAAGGACTGCACTGTATTGCGGAATTACACTTCCCAGAAATGTGTGTGAGAAATTCTTTGAAATATCAACTGTGTTTTTCCTGCCGATGTAGTGTTGATTTCATCCTTATCGAAAACTCGATCCAAGTGTTTTCCATATTCATATTATTATTTCTGTAACTTGTGTCATCATCGCGATGAATGAATGAATAATTTAATGGAACACTAGATTAAATCAACATAAATTCTTGTAAAACTGCTACCTACTTAGTACTTATTAAAATGTTGTCGTCGTGGCTCGTATCTCTATGTACTTTTCTGTGTGTAAGTACATTTCTGTATTATAAAACAAAGTCAGGTTAGTTACTCTATTTATAACTCAAGAACGGCTGGACCAATTTTTGTGATCTTAGATTTGTTGGATTTGTCTCCGCCCCGAATAGCAGAATAACTGTTAAAACATGGGAAAATAAATAAATAAGATTTAGTTTTCTGACTGCACAATTTTATTAACATCTATTAAGATTCATTTGTAGTTGTTCTAAAACTAAAATAAAATATCTGACTTGGCGACGACCGGCATCAAAAACTTTACATAGTTTTTCTTCGATGTTTGCTAAGCAACACCATGATATCGTTATACTTAATGGCACCATAAAAATATGGCATTTGCCAGTGAGCCACTGGGAGCCCTAATGGGCTGTTACTTTACTTTCGTCTGCCACACCCCTGGCAGTGTTTCAGACACGCGATAACGGAATTTATACGAGCTCCAATGTCCACGTCATCGGCCATTATCTTATCAATAACGATTAGATCAAGATGGTACTTATAAGTTCCCTTTTACAGTAATTTTCCTGTAACACTCGGGTGTCGAGTGTTGAGTAGTGGAAGAATTTCGTTATGGGAGAGGAAAGTTTTTGGAACCGAAAGCAAACTCGTGGAAAAACCGACCGCGCGCTCTTTGCAATATTTACACCAACTTTTCCGAGTCCTTTTCAACCCAAGTTTATTTCGCACGTAGATATTTTTACGGGTAACGGCCACCAAAAAGCGGTATCCAATATTCATGTTAGCAAGATGGAAACGTTTGAAAAAAAAAACGAGTGTTCGAAACTCATTTAGTTTATCGGGAACCATCTGCTAAACATCAATCATAAAAGTAGTATACTTCCAATCAAGCTAGAGCGTTGTAATTTCGTCATATACCTACGTAATGTTCCCTAAACTATAACTACATATAATTAAATAAACCAAACTCTAACATGAATCTAATAGTAATTAATGAATTAATGATGTAGGTATTACTATCTCCGTGCTTGGACGTAAGACCCGCATCAGACCCTTGTCGGGTCCCAGTTAATAAACCCGAGTAATTTTACTTACAAGCACCGTGTGCCCCATCATACTTAGACAATGTATAACTTATACTCCTTGATAAATTAATATTTGTTTAAGTACACAACAATAAACAATCTGCCTAGCCTTTTTCCAAATATGTTGTGTTCGGCTTTCAGTCTAACCGGATGCAGTTTAATACGAGTATTTTACATAGAGCGATTACCTATCTGACCTCCACAACCTAGTAATTGGGTAACACGACACCCCTTGGTAAGACTGGTTTTCAAAATCTGGGCTTCTGACTACCCGTAACGACTGTAAAAGTACTACGAATGACAGCCGGGACCAACGGCTTAACGTGCTTTCCGAGGCACCCATCCACGAACCGACCGCGGCAAGCGTAGCTCCAACCTTCGACCGAGCCGTGAGGCTGTTATTATTCAGACACAATCCCATTTGTTAACGTACCCACCCTTATTTAATAAAGGAACGCAATAAAATGGTCTCTGTTACTTGTTTCTTTATTTCCCTTTCGTTTTTCTTGCCTCTGTTTTCCTTATTGAACGCGAGGACAATTTAATGCGGTAGGTATATTGGATATTTACAGAGTAGTGATTAGGGATAACATTAAATAGTAAAGCGGTTATTGCAAGTTGTTATTGGTCTATTAAAATAATAAAATAAACATTTGACTAAATTCTTTATAGAAAATAAATTAATAGCATAAGAATTGTCACGAAATAAACCACCCTTGATAATAAGGCACTAGACACGCGCGGGGCGATGGTATCAACAATTGAACACAAACTTTATAGTATTTTTACCAAATAATCACAAATTAAGTTTAATGTTGTTAAATACTAAAACGAAAACAAAGGTCTCACGTCTAGAATGTTAATTGTTATTAATTATGTTAGTTTAAAATACGTAATGTAGAATACGTGGTTTCAATTATGTGATAACCTTATCGCCACACTGTATATAGAAGACAATAGCACCATTCTTGTTAAAGTTGTAGGTATGGATGCCTGGACGGCGGACTTTGGCGAGATTTGTATTTTGGAAAAAGGGAATGTTATTGGTTATGGACGAACTTCTGTGTTATTGTGAACCATAAAGAAGGATACTATGCCACCTTATACAAATTCCACAGTAATACATGGGATTCGCAACCTCTAAAACAATCCTTCACACAGAAACTAAACACACGCGCCCAGCCACAAGCCTAGACAAAAAAAATTATTAAGTATGAATCATCAAACAACAATATTCGTAAACAATGGCCGTCACAGACGATTGCGGTTCAAGCACGTAACTGACATCCGTAATTCCGTACAACAAACTCGGTAACAGGAAAATTGAATAGGGACTAGCAGCGAAGATCCGCGATAAATGATGTAACTGACAAATGAGGCATACAACATATTGACACGAGATTGAAGAAGAGAAAAAGGAAAATTGTATCTCCGAGAAAAGCTTTTATGACGAAGTATTGGAATTATTGTACTAATCCTCATTCTTTGTGTTATTTGGTAAACGCCATTACATGTTATCAATGCGGTAATAGAAAAACATAAGACATCCTAACTAATATTATCAATGCGAAAGTAAGTTTGTTTGTTTGTTACGCTTTCACGCTAGAACGGCTGAACAGAATAGGATGAAATTTGGCATATGGGTTGATCATCATCATCACCCTGGATCGCAGACGAAGTCGCGGGCAACAGCTAGTAACATATAAATTGTATTTGGAATAGGTTTTCCTTGTATTCAAAGTGGGTTTTTAACCATGACGTCAATACCAATAATCAACGGGTGAAGATTGAAAAGTAAAACTTTAACATCGCCAGCTAATCCGTCAGCTGCTCCGTTTTGCTGATACCAGTTTGCAAAGTCTTATTAATTAAGTACTTAATGGTACTTTTGCTTCGCATCTACACTATTTGAACAATAGGTAATTATTTGATCTTTAATCACTACTAAACATAATGACCCTGATCATTACATCAACCAGTTCCTTCTAAACATTCAAACTAGCTAAACTAGTGTCATTCGTCTGTACAATCAGCATGAGTCATTGTATTACGGCCAAACGCACGACGCGACTTCCGTAAACGGTGCCCGTGCGCACCGGTCCCTAAATACTGTCACTACTGTCAGCGCCCACGCAGTAACTGTCACCCAGTTACTAAACACGACCTCGTTATTAATGCGTATAAACTATCAAAACATTCCATGAAGCTGTACTAGCAATTAATTAAATGTCACTCGTTGTCTTGCCTGGATTCCAGACATCAATTTCATAGAGAACAAAAGACGGTCTCAGAGCAAAACCTTTCATAGGCTTAATAACCAGCCATCAGTGTTCGAATAGCGGACATTAGGCGTCACAGCTAGGACGACGCGGACATTCCGCGCTTAGTGTAATTAAGGCTAATTTATTGTAGCGATCGCTGTAAAAAGTTAGTTACCAACGTTAATAATGATTGAGGTAAATGCTGACAGAAATTTTCTATGGACATTCATATCAGTATGAATAACGAGCAATGGAGCCGTCACGAATATTTTATTCATATCGAGCTTCCAAATCACTGGGAAAAATTCGGTCGACCAAGCCGGCTCACGAAATATTGAGCGAAGAGTCCTTAAAGATAAACGTTGGGCAAGTATAGGTCAAAGACCTCCTTGCCCTCACCTGTTAACCTTTGTTAAGCCGTGTTCTACCTTCCCAAAGTGACCGTTTTCTACCTTTCTACCTATCCTAATCGAGCCACAATTCCAGTAAAAATATTAAACTGTCCATGTTTCGAACAACGTTCAATTATTTGTGGTCCCTTTGATTTTGCTTGGCGACTGCCGTGCCGATAATTGCATGTCATTTGTGTTTCCCTTCTAATTGTTAGTCTTTGATTAATTTAAAATTCCTGTAGCGAAATTACATACTGTATACTGTTTGTAGGTATACTGAATTCATACTAAATTATATACTGCTTTATGCAGGTAGAATGGGATAATCGCATCCCATTCGACCACGTTTTTCTTCGCTATTTCAATTCAATTTCATATTTTTCTCTGAGTAATGGGACATCAAGAGAACGGTTCATAGTTTTAATAACTAAGTAGGTCATAAGACTGCTTTCTACAATGACACAATTATATAATAAGTGGTCAATAGGTCAATATGATACTACAGTATGGAATCCGGTAACACCTACGCACGCTTAATTCTCATCAATGAAATCGCTACAATATTGCTATGAAAAATAGAACAGAGTAAGTAAGAACATAGAGTTTTTTATTGACTTAGAAACCAATTAATCATATTGTAACAACCACCTACCCTGGTAATAATCAATTTTAATTACACAGCCAACCTCGTCATAATTTGAATCACTCGCTTTGAAGTTACTCGCTCAAAAGCGTAGATTAGATTTCTATGGAGAAGAACAAACAAGAAAATCCATTATTACCATTCCTCCTCAACCCGATTTATAAAACAAAGTTAATTAAAAATAAACTATTGAAATTCGGTCACGGGGTAACAATCGCGACTTACGGATTGTAGGTCGTAGCTTCGAACCCAGACAGGCGCTTAACTTTGTGTAAATTATTTCATCACCACTGCTCTCAAAACGGTAAAGGAAAACATCGAGAGCAAACCGGCATGACTCAGAACCAAAAATTCGAAGACGTGTGACATGTACCAATCCGCAATGGGCCTGCGTAGTGGATGACTGACATGGCTCACTCCGTCTAACCGAGAGCAGGCCTGAGTCCCAGCAGTGGGAACATTATAGGCTGATTATACATCGGTAACCATTGTGGGGCAGAGTAATTACAAGGCAGTTCAGTACGACTAAATCATATGGCACAGATCTAACGGAGTGAGAAATTAATGAGAAGAGTTCATGCCTCGTTTAGCATTATGAGGGACTGGGCTAGGCTTTAGACTTGCCAGCGACAGAAGCAGTGTCGTGGAATAAACTAATGTGAGCTCGGCGAGATGGGAGACGTCTACCCAAATGCAACCATTCAATTATTCGACAGACCATAAGTCAATACAACAGAGCTTATTCATTCTTAATTAAGTACAGAAAGACGAAATTAATTCTCCTTTGTTTTCTGCTACCTAACTAAATCAAACGAAAACGTAATTCCATTCCATCCCTTCTTTATCCAACCCGCCGTTGATGCTAGCTTGCACACGACTTTCAGAAAGGTTCTCGGTATTTATTCATCAACTTATATTCAGTTGAGAAAACAACAAAGCAAATACAGAGTTCAGAGACGAAGGCCATGAAACTTACTGTTTGGCCAGAATAATATAGACGAAATAAATCGAGCACTTCGTCCTTAAAAAGTGCACCCAACTCAATTACTGTTTCAGAAATAAGGGCGAAGTTTGAAAGAAAAGTAATGTAAGTTTATACTCAGAGTTTGTTTACCAGCCGAAAGCTATCAAAAGGTGGGCGCCAACATTAAAAGAGCCAAGTTTCATTCAAACTTCTGGGAATCGCTGAACTATTTGTTTCATATACTATACCACAGTGACTAATACATGATTCTAATTATAAGAGAGTCACAAGACGTTTACATATTTCGTTTTTGAAGACAGCTTGAACAATTACCATTATTCCAGTCAGTGAAATGTTACACTGTGAGGTTTTTCGGCTGGCATGTGTGTGGCAAAAGCCCTTAGCTACCCCTCGCGAAAAACGCAAGGAACACGACAACGACACGACACGTCACGCGTGAGTCACAGTCATCGTTATGTATGCAGTAGATCAACTACATTTGATTGTGTTGAAAAGTATTCGTCATTTTATCCAGAAAAAGAAACACTAATGGATAACAAGCCTTTTTCATTAGAATGGCAGACATTTGATGAAAACGTAGCATTCCGAACCCAAGCCAATTCAGTACTGTAGAAATTTACGGCATAAGTAAATTGCTTTAAGCCCTTGAAATAGCGACTTCATCAATTCCTGAAGGTTATTCAATGCGCGATTTTGTTGCTCCGCAATTGAATTTTGTAAGTAACGCTTGTCCTAACAAGTACACCTTGGATATTCTTGATTTTAAGTGCAAAGGGCATAGAGATGCTAAAGATGATTTTCTTTTTATGTCACCAAGGACCAAATATTTTAACTAGAAGTCATGATGAGACGTGTAAGATAGCTAAAAGAATGCTAGGTACAAAGAACAATGCTAAAGTCTTTCTAAGGTAAGCCATTTTAAGGCTTGGTCCTTTGTAGTACTTTGAGAAAAATTTAGAGCGTAGTTTATAAGAAATCGTCTTTGTCTTCGCGGCAGAAATGTTAACAGCAAAATTCTAAATGACCCCGAGAATAATAAAAACCGCTTAGCAACAAAAGAGTTTTACTACTGCTTTATTAATTATGTACTCCCCGTGTAATCGCTAAAAGGAGTCAGTGACCGATAGGTGCCGTAACACAGGGCCAGAGTTACCTATTTTTCCTTTTTATTATAGAAATATAAACTTTATGCGCTAGAGAAAAATATCTATCGTAAGCTAATAGAATTTCCAGCAACTCTTAGCTGCAGTGTAGCCTTAGAGAAAGCAGGTTCAAGGTTCTCCGTTTATAAATAAAATATGTATAAATAATATTATGTCTGTCTGGCTCTGTTTAGATTGTTAATATCGCGCCATATTTGATATTAATATAGCACCATAGCAAACAATAGAATTCGTTATTAGGAGATGATTATTTTGGTGAATTGAGCAAGCTGATACGTGACCGGAATGAACCTAATGATGATTCCATGATGGAGACTGTTGGAGAAACGGGAACACAACCCTATCTGACAACTTTGAATCTATCTAATATTATAATAGACGTAACATTTGTGATTTTGTATGTAGGATGAGGCTGGCACAGGAGCGTGGTGATTGGTACAAGAAAAGAGAGGGCCTCTCTTTTCTTGCTTGCCCGACTTCACCCACTGCTGGGCATAGCAGTGGGTGAAGTCGGGCTGTGGATGATGATGATGATGTAGGGGGTAATTTTCGAATCTACTGATCCGATTCCGAAAATTCTTTCACTAATGGGAAGCTACAGTATTGCCGAATGTCATAGGATATACAGCTCAAATATCCACCCTGTGTTTTATGTTAAAACAAAAAAAAAACATGCGAACTAAGTCGCAGGCAGAAGCTTTGAAGTATGAATAAACATTACGTTTCATAAAATGTGAATTGGATGCTAAACTATTTTAGTTACGTTAAGACTAATTGGACGTAGTAAGCAGAAAAGACTCAACCCACATTCTTCCCAATAACTCGAAAATTGCGTTAGTCTATGTAATACAACTTGACTCATAAAAATATTGGTATATTTGCCCGTATGTGACAATATTTCAAAATATTCCATATTCATTGCAGCAATACACACCTAAACTTAAAACCTCGATAACTCAAAAATTACTTTTTGTGGGTTGAGTCCTTTCTGCTAAACCACGTCCAATTGTAAACGGTCGAGAAACCAACTGCTAGTAAAAATGAGACACATGTTTGAAATAATAATAGTGTTGTTTACTTCAATCGCATATTTTGCAGAGTCTAAAGCTAGGGAGGGTATCTTAGAAGGGCGGTGGTCGCACTTAACAGTGACGGCTGTCATGAAAATGATGGCAGCTTCGAATTAAATCGTTAGATTCCGCGTCAAAAGATAATCGGGTTTCGGGTGTCGACGCAATGACTTGACTCGATTGTCATGGAAACGTTATTTAATAACGCGTGAGCTCACTCTTCATATTATGGACACATTTTCGCGTGACTAAGTACGGTGAGAGCAAATGTAGCGATTTAAGCGCTTTAGGTAGCGGGGTTTGACTTTTAATGCCAAATACTGGTGTAAATGACAGAATTTCATAACGACCGTTATAATATGACGGAAGCGCTTTTCTAGGGAACCAAAGCTTTACGCCCGGTTCCTGAAAAGTCTAGCGACTCTCTGAATACCGTAGATAATTTAATGTCACATCTCATGATGAAAATTGAAAAGAGTATGCTTAGATGGTTGGCTCATGTTGAACGGATGACGGAAAGGTGACAAAAAAGGTAATTAGAAGACAGATGTGAGTGGAAACGCCGGAGGGGACCCCTTCGAAGGACATTAGTGACCTTATTGGTATGACCAGCACCCTAATTGTATAACACACTTTCAAATATAGATCATCTTGAAGGATGTTGCTAATCCATTGCTTCATGTGTTTGAAAAACTTGTCTGCTAAACAACGTAACTAACGCAATGAATGTTGTTGAACGGTCAAAATTAAAGCCATGGCTATAGCTATTGTTAGTGTGTTACGCAATTCCCCCGCAGATGTTTGAACGTAAACGAAGCAAAATGAGTATGTAGTGTTCCACGCGCGCCTCAAAGAGATGTCAGCATAATTTGAGGGGCCCTTAGGGCCGAAGCCTGCCGGGTCAGCGGGATTGTCCGAAAGGGTTACCGCTACCCCGGAACATAAAGGGCGAAGGAAGGAACATGGGTGGGTTTTAGTCAGTAAGAGTCTGACACTCCCTTCCGCTCCACCCAGAGCGGGAGGGGTCATTTGATGATTTCCCACCAGAAAAAAAAAAAACAAAAAAAGGGTCGTAGCAGGTGGCGGTCTGGTGTTTCTGCCTACTCCCGTGGGAAAAAAGCTTGTGTATATATGTATAAATGTCATGATATGTTTGGTTGGTAGAAATACTCGACAGTCAATAAAATCACTTTACAACAAATACATTTCAACAGCCTTTCAGAAACCAGTACTAACGTTTTAAAAATTCATTCTTCAACCAGTCATGATTTGTAGTCAAACAATCAAAAAGTTGATCGCAGTCGATTAGAACCGAAAATATTATCAGGTCGATACTGCTGACAAAGTTACGGTTTCCTAGCGGTGGCTGCCACATAAGGGCCACAGTGAGGGCAGTCATGAAAATGATGGCACCGGGGTTTCACTTTACGTTGTCCAAAAACGCTCTCTAGACTAACTTAATTTCATAAATAAAATTTTGGTGACGTCATTCGAAGCTGTGTAGGTCTTAGGAAACCCTTTATAGAAACTGCAAATATATCGTCTAGGCAACCTAGTTATTCACAAGCACAACATTCGACTTACCCCTTTCGACTGTTTATAGGTAAATGGAATGGAAAACTTGAGACTCACAGCAGCTGCTTCTATTTAACAAAGTTACCTACGTGTTGCTTATTTGTGTAATGTGAATGTTGTGTAAAGCTGTACCTAATTGGTAATACATAATTAGGTAATAGTCCTCCAGACCGAATTTTGCCATGGCGGCGTATCTCAGCGACCAACGGCTTAAAACGTACTTTCCGAAGCCCGGGGTTATCACACCTCCAACTTCCAACTGGAATTCCAAATGGAAAAACTCAATAACACTTTACCCGGGAAACGAACCCAAGGTCCCACGCTCAGCAGTCGTGCTTGCGACTACGAGACGAACGGGGCAGTCATTGGCAATATGTACCTACATGAACAAACACATATAAACACCTGTTAACTTTTATTACTTAATTAACTTACAATGTATATTCTGTAGGCGTACGTATTTTAAATGAATAAATAAACTGAATAGCTGACAATGACAATGGTAACGTTGCTGTTGTTGTATATATAATAATCTGAGGGGCAATTCTCGTAATTTTAAAAACGTTCAGTCTGATCTCAGTCTCAATCTGTCAAAAAATACTTCCTATTTCCCTACATTTTGACAAACTTTTGACATTTCTTTGTCGCGAGATTTCTTGAGATGAGAAGGTCAATTCTCGTAATTTAAAACGTTCAACATCTAGTCGCAGTCTCATCTCGGCGACAAACAAATGTCAAAAAATAAAAATCAAAATGTAGTGAAATTAGTCGTATTTTTGACAGATTGAGACTAAGATCAGACTGTGAACGTTCTTAAAATTACGAGAATTGCCCCCGAGACTGCGACTAGATTTTGAACGTTTTGAATTAAGAGAATTAGCCTTCAGATATTGATTAAGCATATTAATATTCATTGCACTTCAGGGGTGTGGTAGGTACTGTTGTTGTTGAGGCCGAACCTGACAGAAGCCAACTTTTTAATAATTTGAAAAGTTTGTTTTCTCCTGCGGTTTTGTGTCTGCGCATAGTTTAACGCTTTTGAGGGTAAAATTCCCTCGAATTCCAGAAGCGATCCCTTGAATTAAGGGATCTGCTGCGTAATATGTCGAATACATTTGACAATATTCTTCGACACTTGCGAAAATAAGAACGCGGGTTTTCTGCAGTATTTCGCGTAAATTTCCGCATAGGTATCCGGATTACTCTGCAGCTGGTTACTTTGTGTAAGTGATCCATCAGCTAGTGCGAGTCGATTGCTTTTATTGGTTCTCAATATTGTTATCAAACAATTATCAAGATAAGCACAGATGTTAAAAATGACATACTAACCGACCAACACATTATCATGATATTCACTCGGAATGCAAATAGACTAACCTTATCAAATAACATTAATAATGACTCATGGAGGTGTAAACTGCAGAGCTCTTGTTAACACGCGGTATGTAGGTAAGGGGGCTAAATGCAAGGTCAAAACCGAACCCGGGATTAGCACTATTCGTAAATGTGTCGTTATCTTAGTGACCGGTTTACTAGCTTTATTTGTCATGTGACCGGCAGAATCTGGGCGTTTGATACAGATACGGCACTGTTTTGTGTTTTTATCATTTATTAAGCTATGTAGTAACGTAGTTTTTTTATTATTTCAGTACAGTATCAGGTAGGTATTTACTTAATTTTAAGTTTTTTAAGACAGTGAGGCGGGGTCGCGGCACACCACGAGACGAGCTGGATAAGCTCCGTCCAAACTAGGAGGATGCGTGACCTCGCGAACGATGGACGGAGTGAAGGGAGGCCTTTGCCCAGGAGTGGGACTGCGTAGATTAAAAAAAAAAAAAAAATGTTTTCAGAAATGAACGTGTAAGCTAAGTGTAGGTACACCCGAACTAGACATGGCCCAAGGACAAGGTGCCGTCACCATTTGTTTCGCGGTGTGACCTTGCGAAATTTGATACACCACGGAATGTGTAACGCAAATTCGTGATCGCATTGGGGCAAGGTCAACTTTTGAAAGCAATCGACTCAAGTCTAACCCGGCCCAACTGCTGGTGACTGGACCTAAACGCCGCAGTCCGCCGCACCCAAAATGCGTCAAATAAAGAAAAAGAAGATAGAAAATACGTTTAGTTGCGGTAAAAACCTGACCCAAAGAAAAAACACAAACAAAAGAAAATCAAGTTGTGGGAAAATATACGTCACATCTACAGGCGAAATGGCCATCGCTCAGCTTAACGCTGTGACCCTATGCGAGACAGAGCCGCGCTGGCTTTCAGCGACAGCCAGCAAATCATCCTGTTCCCCGACTATCGCATCGAGGAGTCTATTCCTGCGGCATCGCCTCCTTCTGGTCATCGGTCTATTGCTACCGCTCCTCGTTTAGTCCAAAGGCCACCAGTCCTTCGGCAACAAGCAAGCCCACCTCTGCTACTTATATCTATGTTATGCTGATGATGCAGGCATTTTGTTTATTTTTTATTTTTCATCCTTCAAGTAAAGCCGTATAGACTGTTCTTATTGGATTTATGAGAAGAATTCATTAATTTAGCAAGTCTAAATGACGATATTTCGTAAGTGCGAGATTACGTATCCGAAAGCTTTTACGTGGATGTGACGCATGTTTCCCCCAACCATTTCTTTTTTTTTTTTTGTCTTGTATGTTCCTTTTTTGCGTCATGTTTACCGCAAATAAACGTATTTTCTTTCGTAGTCCAGTACTTCAACTACTGAAATGGGATTGAGATTTCATGGATAATTGAGGTATTCTCGGTCATATTAATGATGCCAAAGGTGTAAGATGGGTGAACTTGTTTGATGGTGGGTCATATTTCTACAATCAGTTATGAACAAGCATTTGGACAAACATTTTATAAACTTGCACTTTCATTACATTTATTTTGCATAGTACGAATTGAATATGTGACTCATGAAATATGTTTGTCCTAGCATTGCTCAGAAAAGATTACCGAGAGATGGCAGTGACGATTCACATATAATTAAAGTGATACCTATTATTTGAATATTCCAGATTTCCAACTATACACAAAAGTAGGTCACATCCTTGACCTCTAGAAACCTGTTCTTATGTAAGATTTCCTCATAAGATATAAACATAACCCATGTTTGTGGTTTTTCCCACATAAAATCTTGGTTTTGGTTTTGCCCGATTTTTATATTGTTGTATAGGTAACATAACTGGCGAAATCTGGGTGTAGTCCGTACCCCTTTGAGAAAACAAGACGTGATTTTATGTTATGTATTGGTAGTATGACATGAAAAGGTGTGCCTCATAAACAATGTGCATCATAAAGTCATAGAATGTTACTGTCCACTTCTATCAATGCATTATCACCTCTTTTATAAAGAATGTTAGGCTTTTGCAGATCCTACTAATATCCTATCCTACTAATATTATAAAACTATAAAACTAATATTCAATAGGCAGCTCTGGACAGAGAGAGGTGGAAAGAGAGTAGGGAGGCCTTTGCCCAGCAGCGGGACATTAACGGCTAATAAAAAATAAAAAAAACTAATATTATAAATATAAAAGTTTGTGTGTGTTTGTTTGTTACTCTTTCACACCAAAACTACTGAACGGATTAAGATAAAATTTGGCACACAGATAGTTTATAACCAGGATTAACACATAGGATTTTTATCCCAATATTCCCACGGGATCAAAACTTATGCAGGTGAAACTGCGGGGTGCAGCTAAAATAAGATTTAAATATGCCAATATTGAATGGTTTGCCATGTTGAACATCGCTGATTGAATCATACATCAATATTAAAGCTTAATTGCATGTTGGTTAATAATGGCTGACTTGAATTATAGGACTACCCAGTTCTAATTTGAATTGGTTTTTTCATATTTTCTTTATGATAACATTATTTGTTTCGGGTCTGTAGGAAATAACCTAAAGAGCCTAAAAAGACACATTCTAAATGATAATTGCTTTGTGAATAGCTCTAACTGAACTTAAACTTAGTTTGTTTGTCTGTCTGTCTGTATAAACTTCAAATCTCTTTAAACCAGAAAGATGTGAGAGAGAAGGTACCAAACTAAGTTTTTAAACCATCCTGCTAACATATTGTAAAGTTAAATAGTATGCTCAAAACATTACTTCAATGTTTTATGTCACACAACACACCAAGAATAAAGAATTATGCGCCTGCTGTCAATTTACAAAGTTTACTTTTACTGAAACAAAACAAACTGTACTTTTACATTACATAAAAAGTTACTGTAGCTTGGTGTAACACTTTATAAACTCACAAGCTTCAGTGGTTTTAACGTAATCCAATCTTTACTTACACAACCATGCCATAGGCGCCTTCGCCGATGTATTGTAGATTAGTGTATCTGGGCCCCACTTCGAACACCTGGCCCCGAATGATCTCGGCGTTGGGATTATTGCTCGCGGCACCTGCAGCCTCGGCCATCGTGACACAGAGGGAAGCCACTTAACCAACGGTAACAATACTGAGTTCAGCATAAATTTTTTACACACACGCGACACTTTACTGGCGATTCCTCAGTCCACAATAGCCAAAACAAATTAATAATCGACCTACATTATCCACTACCCGAACAAATCGTCCACTTGTCACTTGCTTATCATTCTCGCCAGCCTGTTTGTCCGAGTGTTCATGGACACTCCCGTATAGACGCAGTACCGTTACAAAATGAACTCGATTTTTTCTCGATCTCTGCGAGCGTGTTCCATATTGTGTTATTTTAACATCTTTTCTATTAGATGATGCTGTTTCCCTTCATTGACACGTATTAGACCGAGACAAAGCTATACATTATTGAAGGAATGTTGTCCGTACCAGCTATAATAGCATAATATACATTACATAGTGAAACAATATAATTAAAATATTTTAAATATCAAAACTATAGGAATATCAATTAACTAAATATATTTATCTGAACATAACTAGCCACAAATTCAATAAATATGGAATAGTCTTTTGGGCAATGTTGCGAGAATATCATTCCCTAGGAAATAAGCAAGTCGAATATTGACAGTGACAGTGTGCTGTCATCATTGTCAATTGGCTTTGACGTTTACGGTTTTTTGGATGGAATAGCTGTAGTTTTTTTTGTAATACAAAAAAATAAATATTACTTATCTTTTGTACCTTAGAAGCATCATTTTTTGTGTTCAAATTTGTGAAAAATGTAATTTTCCATTAAGTATCTCTTTGTTTACATGAAGTAAAGGCATAGAGGCCCAGATTGACCTCGTCGACTGAATTCGAAGGACTATCGTGCAAATAATTTAGGTATGTCGGTTTGGTCAGCCAGTACAGCTGGAAATAATTACCACTCTGTATTGCCAGGCGGTCAGTACGGTTCTTCTAATAACTGGTGTCCAAAGTTAAGCAAGGTATGATATAACTTTAGTTGCATGTAGTGGTACATTCGTTTTGCTTATACATATTAATTTGATTGCAAATGACAACACTATCAAGACTGTTTACTAGTAGTAGTTGTTCTATCGGAATATCAGTCGTGTGGTAGAACGGCGCACTTCACACGCGCGTTTAGTTAGAATGCTTTAATAATTTTCATTAAATATTGTCCTAACAAAGTGACTATTAGTGATTTTATTCAGACTGAATATATTCATAGTGCTGTACTGTTGAAATTGGATTTGAACATTGTGGTTCATAGTTTGATGTAAATTATTTAAAGGGTATGATATTATTTTGTTTAAAGAGATTTTATTTTAGTCACCAGCTTAATATTTGTTTTGTCTTATCCTAACTCTGTTGCCTACTGTTTGATTTATTTATTCATTTAAAAAACAACTTACCGTAATATTATAATGTTTTTGCTTAAATTATTGATTAATTATTGTTACTTTTTATTTGTGAACACGTTTTTAAAATAATTCAAGTATTTAAAGAATTATTTTACAAACACTTATTAACATACTTACTTTACTTTAAATATTATTAGTGCATGTTGTAGCAAAGTTTTTGTTTTAAATTAATTTTATTGATTGTTTTTTTTTATTTTCTTCCACAAAGGAGTGGATGACAGGTTTTTAGCGAGCGTTTTGATCTGTTTTCTGGCACACGGAAGCAGGAGATTGTACTACTTATCATTATCTAACAAGAGTGAGTTGACAATGCTTGTTATTGAAATCAGGGCTTCAGTCGTGCATTGGTTTTGTAGAGGAATCCATATATCACATTTTGGTTAAAGCATAAAATGTATTTCTTTTAACTTGTCATTTTTAGGGTTGGATTTTCAATAGTCTGACAACTTTTATCTGAGGAGTAAATTTGACAGTTTGACATATTTTCTACTAACTTCTGCCTGTGGCTTTGCCCTTGTGGATGTCGGAATTTTTATGGGTTTTTTTTTTTATTCATTAACACTAATTATTTCTAAAAACTTAAGTTATTCCTTAGGTAATAAGTAATAAGGGCTTGTGTCCGCAAATCCACATATGGAAAATCGATCATTCGATCCACCCCTGCTCCTCGAGGAAGGCCAGCAACCTTACTAAGTTACTTCTTATAACATCAGCTATACGATAGTGAAAGTCCCCTCAAATTCGATCTAGCGATTTTGGAGATTAGCCGGAACAAACAGACAGACACAAAACATGGAATTGTTTTTTTTTTTCATATAAATTACTAGCTGTGCCCCGCGGTTTCACCCGCATAAGTTTCGATCCCGCGTAAATATAAGGATAAAAAGTATCCTATATGTTAATCCTGGTTATAAAGATGGTTTACAACCAGGATTAACATATAGGATACTTACGTGTGCCAAATTTCATCCAAATCCGTACAGTAGTTTTTGCATGAAAGAGTAACAAATCCATCCATTCAAACTTTTACGTTTATAATATCAGTAGGATACTTAAATATGCATTTAGTAAAAAGCAGAAATTTGGCATTACAAACAGACACTCCAATTTTATTTATTTGTAAAAATACAAAACGTATCAGATGAAAGTTATCTGAATGTTGCAAAATTAGCCTTTGCCTTGTGGTGATTTCAAGAAAATTAATTGTTAATTTGAGGCCAGTTTTGATGAAATTCACATCTTCCGTGGCATAATCACTCTATAATGTTCCCACTGCTGGGACACAGGCCTCTCTATGAGAGCGAGTGAGCTGTAATCTACCACACAGACCCAGTGCATTTGGCAGATGTCCCATGTCTTCGAATTTTTGGTTCTAAGACATGACGGTTTCCTCACAATGTTACCTTCCATGTTTCCTGCAAAAATCAAGACGTTCCTATCTAACTTAAACAGTGTGATTGATGTGTAAACTTATGATGTCCGTACCATGTTTTCTCACGAAAAGAAAGGTGAGGAAAAATACACGGTCATACTGAAAGTTCTCCAGATAATAATATAGTATGCATTAATATCAAGGGCGATATGCTTGGCCTTTAGTCACTACAGCTTTTTTTATCTCAATGCCCTACAAAGCCTTATCAAAACATAAACATACTATAATATGTAATCAGTTGATATAATGGCATGTATTGGCTCAGTACAGATTTTTTTATTACACTTTTTTTGGGGATTTTTATTAAATTCACACGGTCACACGGTGTCCGCTAACAATAGATTTTGTATTGTGTCTGTTGTCTGGCAGTTAACTTGTTAATAAACATATTTTCTTACTTTTTTTTTAACTGCTCCTGCCGATCGATTCTGTAAAAATCTCACCGTGAAAAGTTAAGTGAAGTGAGCTGTCAATAGTGTCAATCCCTAGCATTAGTTGGAATGACAGCTCACTCCACACTCACTTCACCTAACTATTCACGGTGAGATGGTTACAGAATCGCACTGCTGTTCAACAGTTGCCTCATTGAACTTTTGATAAAATCTCTTTAAATACTAATAGTCCTCCAATAGTCGGCCAATCTCAGCGGAGACTAGCCATCGACGTGGAAGATATTATAGTGCACTGCACAAGTTTCTTCGCGCGCAGACACAGGTGCACTCTCTCTTCCTTCACTCTTATAGTCCGATGGGACGGCAATCCGACACGACCTGATGCTTAACCAGCTTTCCTAGACACGAGGGAGGATCACACCGCCGACTTCAAAATTCCGGGCTGTTTCTGAGAAATTCCTAATATGTATAACAGAAAAACTCAATAACAACTTTGCCCAACCTGGAAAAGTTACTTTAAAACTAAGTTGCTGGCGTTTCTAACCGATTGGACGGACAGGGCACAGGACAAAGAAAAGTGGAAAAAATATGGGGGAGACCTTTGCCCAACAGTGGGCAACTTTTATCGTTAAATTAAAAACATAATTTATTTATAATTTACTGATGTGATATATGGATGACAACTTGGCTGTTATTAGGTGTTGGTTGGTGGAGCTGCTTTCTAAATAACATCTAATAGAATTCTAAAATCCCTAATTGATTTAATAGTAATTAGACTTATTACTATGCAACGTACACTTTGATACAACCAACATTCTTTGTCAATTTGGTTGAAAAAGGAGTTTGGAGGACACGTAAATGCTCTTAAAGAGACCAATTTTTTTTTCTGGCCATCACTGGCTTGCTTAATTGACTTCCTATTTATGAACAACCGTAATATGTCATAGCTCCACAAATCTAATAGCATAGTAGTAAGTTTGGGCAACCGCAAAATTGGCCAAGTGCGGTATTAACTGCCAGAAAAATATCAACCTTGCATAAGTTGAAATAAAGTCTAAAATACAAATAGTCCGCGAGAGAAACAAAGCGGGTAGAGGCACGCGGTTAAGATTATTTATTTTCGATCTTATTTCAATAGCCACAAGGCTGGTATTGTTTTGGCAGTTAAAACCGCGGTTAGCCAGGCGTGCTCTGGCGTTGCCCCATAGGGGTTGCGTGAGTTGCAAGGCGAGATAATTGTTTAGTAGACGCTTTCTATAATAAGGTGCCTGCATTTTATAGGTTTAATATATTATAATAGTGGGAAGGCATTAATGTATTATGGTTAATATTCAACCTAACAACCATAAAGCCGGTAGTTGACGTGGTAGTTGGTATTTTAACATACTCATATGATGGGATCTGTATAGATATACCTAGAATTGATACCTGGGGCCGTACTGCCGTATAGGGAAGTGTCAGTCAATGGCGCCGATTCCCTTGTCCACAAACTAAACTAAATTTAAATTCAGTGCATCTTTTTCTTTCTATTTCATTAAGAAAAGGACAGAAGATAAATATTAGTTTAGTCCCGTCAAATTAGTCCGCACCTGACGTGAATTTACGTATTTTTAGTAGCCATGTTTTTAATCACGTCTAAACTGTCTATGGAGTATCTTGATTTGACATTTATCTTCTGTCCTTTTCTTAATGAAATAGAAAGAAAAAGATGCACTGAACTTAAATTTAGTTTAGTTTGTGAACAAGGGAATCGGCGCCATTGTTCGTGTGCAAATGGGATGGAACTGCCCGTCCTTTATAGCTCTGTCCCTTTTTTTTCGAATTGGAACAATAATTCGACTTTACACTTCCCTAAACGACCCTAGGGCCCTGTTTCTTAAAACTTTCAAATCTTGCAATTCTTTTTCAAAAAGAGCGGTGGCCGTCACATAACGGCCGCAGTGACCGGCTTTACGGTGTCTAGGAGAAGACACCAACTTAATTTCATCAGTGACGTCCGGTAAATTGCGGACGGTATGTGGCGGCCACCACTCTTCTAAGAAACCGTAGCGTTAATGGACAAAGTAGTGACAATTTCGTAATTATCTATAATTTGTTTATAATAGTAACAGATGGGGGTTTTGCTACTACGGTTTTTGTCAAGGTGGTTTCATGGGTTTTTATTGTTTTTTTTTTATAATTTGTGTCTTATTAATCAGTTGTTAGTGCAAATCGCGATTAAATTACTCAGATATATTTGTTGTATACATGTTTTGGTTCCATGTATTTATTTGTAAATAATCAAGCTTCTCATAAAATATTTACATAATATACCCCGTATTTGATGTGCAATTGTTGTGTTTTATATTGTAATCGTGTTATATGTATTTATATTAACTGATAAACACTCTACTCCGGGACTTCTGACGGAAATCACGGGCTTTTATCAATGGCTATGGACATTTAAAATTATACACAATGTTTCAGATATTATTTTGAACATACCATTTCATGGCCCCACGATGCCTTCATAACTAAAACATGATTTTCCCAAAAGAGCGTTATCACACTGACGATTTACTAGCGTGTTTCCAACGGGGCGATTTGTGGACGTGCTCTCCGCGGGTCCAGAGCGAGCTAGCCGCGACTGCGCGACGTGTCCTCCGCGTTTACACAAAATTGTACACTCACTTGTATGAGACGAGTAAACATTTATCTCTTGTACAGTCACGTCAATTGCTCTCGTTCCGCAAACGTGGCGGGCACGTTGCGCACACATGGCGTGATCGCTACGCACACGCAGCGAGCGCGTGAACCGATCGCCTCAACGGAAACACTCTCGTCATCAACGTCGTCATGTTTGCCGCAAATAAATATATTTTCTTTCTTTTCGCGAATATTACCAGTGAGATAAGACCCTTAAAAAGCCTTAAAAGCCATAAATCAGTCTTACAATATAACAAGGTGTTGGATTGTGTAATTGAGTTTAAAATGTTAATGTGTTATGATATTGGCAGCAGCACAGGGGCGTGATGTCGGGCGAGACTCCCATTCAGTCGGCGGATGGCCTCCACACGCCAGCCTACTTGTCATGGAGGAAGCTTCAGCTCAGCCGGGCCAAGCTCAAAGCCTCCAGCAAGACTTCAGCACTGCTTTCCGGATTCGCTATGGTAGGATGTCTACTTAGATATATTAAAAACTTGGTTTTACCCACGGCTTCACTCTCATAGTTTATTCCATGACAGGAACCATGTTTTTTTTTTTTGTATACAAAGTAGCCTTTGCTGATGTCTATAAACAAAAAACCAAAAACTCATAGTAGCGAGAACTCCGACGATGACATTCAAAACGGCAACATCTAACACAACATAACACAGCAGAGCAAGGACATACAAAATAACCGAGAAAGCAGTGGAACCCAAAAGATTCACGGGTGAAGCTCGACCTGAAGCACCTGGCCGCGAAGTCTTTAAAAGATGCCCATCCATAGACAAATATCACCCATCTCTCCACTAGTCCAATGCCTACTCTAGAATGCATTATGCGGTAGGCTCTTAAATCCTACCCTCCTACGGGCTCGTCTTCCCTACAAAAACCGCGCTCCCTGGACTCCTTGGTCTTCTTCTTATGCAATGGTGGCTGTAGCACCACGAACATGAGGCTACAGGAGCTAGTACGAATCTTGGGGTTCATTCGATTAATCGAGTCTGGTCAAACCACGCTGGGATCGGTGCAATTCATTCATTCATTCATATACAAAGTAGCCTTTGCCGATGTCGATGTAAAAAACCACTGCCACTCCGTTACTCTGATGCTGCGTGATAAAAAGGTATTATAGAAAGAAGGATAGGAAGTTTGTGAGTATATTATACATATAGTATATTTGGTACTTAATCACACTAAAGGCTAAACGGATTTGGATGAAAATAGGCACACAGATAGTGTCAGATAGACTACTTAAGAATGACCTGGGTTAACATATAGGACATTTTAATCCGCATATATCATGTAGAGTCTATTCAAATCTTTATTTCCAATTGATGTTATTTCCACTTAAACAAGTATCAAATTTTTGTAACTGTAAATTAAGTTGATTTCAGAATTACTAGTACTATTGATAATAAAGTCATAATAAATGTTGAAGTTATAGCGCTAACTGAACTTTAAGTGTGAGTCTTAAAGTTGTTTTTCCAGAAACACATATTTGGAAACGAGTTTGCAAACTTCATTTAGTAGGTAGTTTCCTTGGCGCGGGGGTGAAACTGCGGCCAACAGCTAGTAATAAACATGAAACCCGTTTCGCTTGTAGTTAACTTGTTTATAAACTGCCTACGCATGCACATTAGTGCTTAATATCGTTAACAGTGTGAGTGCATTTCTGCGATAACATAATGTGTGTGCTCAATGAATGTGGGTTCAACCTTTGAAATTATTGCAACGTATTCAAAGGGTCTCCCCCACAGGCGCGTTATTATTGGTCGATAATATCGAATGCGTTATTGCGATAATGCGTCCCTTGCCACACAGCTGTGTTTTTATCGTCGGATATTTCAAACGTGTGCTTGTAACCAACGCTACAGGCCCCCCGCCCGCACTACACGTTACTACGTTATTAACGCAGGTGTGTGTAAGATCGTATGCGACCTAATACAAAATGAACTCATCGGAATATTGCAGGACGAAGAAACGCAAGCGACTATTTCTATTGCTTCGTTAACATCGCAGCAGTGTGTAACTTCGTTGCCGTCCTAATACCAAATATATATCTATGTATTAGTACATATTCTTGTATTTTATAGTCATTTCCTAGCTATTTATCCCGTATGTTGCACCTGCCATTTTTTGTGTCTGCATCACCCTAAGATTGACTGGTAGAAAATGCCTCGGGCATTAAGTCCGCCTTTGTAAAGTGTTTTCTTTTACTTGTGCATAAAGTTTTAATAAATAAATAAAATGTACTGAAAACAGATATGGCAATAACGCATCCGATATTATCGACTGATATTAACGCGCCTGTGGGGGAGAGGCTTAAGTGGAGATTTAACTTAATTAATCAAATAACTGAAGTAATAATTTCGAGGATCCTGCAGGACATAAATAAGTTACGCCCCATGGCACAAGAGTATCAGAAGGATATTGTTTCTTTCTCCGTTAAAGTAAGAAACTGTGTCGCTGCTGTGACTGCTATTGGACGCGAAGAATACCTGAAAGAAACGAACATAGTATCGGTCATTCTCTCAAAATTACCGATGATACTGATCACAAAGTGGGCCGATTACTGTTACCCTCTTATCAGTAATACAGAAAAACCAAAGCTGCTTATTTTGCTGGCCCTTGTAGGCTCCTCCTTAGGCGCCACAGTAGTATATATTCTTTCTTATCGCGTCTACGATCAAAAGAGCCAAAATATTTCAAAACATACCAGGATAATAGATATCAAGGTGGGTTGCAGCTCGCAGCTGAAAATCAGCGTCAGGCGGTCACCTTGTGTTGTCATCTGACATTATGCTGAGCTGAGGCCCTTTTGGCATTATAATCTTTGTTTTCTATTTTTATAGTTTTAAGGTGTATTTATTTTGCTGTAATGCCAATAAACGCATTTTTCTTTCTTTATCAAAACTAACGAGTTACCGTTGTCAACAGGTCGCGATGGTGGAGGTGCAACTTAATCCGCCTGATAACACAAGAGTACCTAGCGAGATGCTAGTAGCTTTCACAGTGTGCACAACTCTGCTGGTAGCCGTCCACATGTTAGCGCTAATGATAAGCACATGTATTCTGCCGAACATCGAAGCTGTCGGGAACCTCCACAGCATAGCACTGGTCCACGAATCACCGCACGAACGACTCCACTGGTACATAGAGATAGCCTGGGCCTTCTCCACACTCCTAGGCCTCATACTGTTCCTCATAGAAATAGCTATCCTCTGCTGGGTGAAGTTCTACGACCTGAGTCCGACCGCCGCTTGGTCAGCCTGCGTCGTACTGATTCCAGTCATGATTGTGTTTCTAGCATTCGCGATACACTTCTACATGTCCCTAGCAAGGCACAAATACGAAGTCACGGCTACAGGCATCAAAGAACTTGAATTGCTCAAAGAACAGATTGAGATGGGTGACCACGACGCTCGTATGAACAATTTGACTTTGCTCGACCAAAGTCGCATCGTGTGATTGTCGACGTGTGTCTCCTATGTCCTTTTTGGAATGTTATTATTACCTTTTGTTTGTGAGTGTACACCATTGAGTACTTAGGTAAGTTCTGTACTTAGTTTGTTAAGATTGTACTTATTGAGTGCCAACTCACAGGTTACACAGGAAATAACACTCTTAAGATCGGTATTATTGCTCAGATTTGCTATAGGGCTTAAGAAACTTAGCGTAGCTTTGAACACAGCAACAAAAAAAAAATCACTAATGACAATGTCAAATGTTTTTGCTACAGTAATTATTTGTTTGTTTAAGCCCTGTCGCATTGTATTTTATATAATTATACTTTTACGGGATCAACGTGTCTTCTGGACGTCTAACTTGGAGGCTGATTAACGTTGTAGGAAAATAACTTAAATAACTTTGCCACGAGTCTCTCTGTTAAATATGGGACAGTGGGACTATTCAGCAACAGCTCTTCCGAGGTTATATTCATGCTTCCAAACCCTCGTCTTCCGCGCGTTGTTACTGCGATTCATTCTTTCCTCGTATGGCCGATAATAGACGTCGATTAAAGTCACTCGATGTTCCAATATTATTTTTAAAGGTCATGCGTTTATATTAACATTTTGGCAGCAGTATAAAATTCAAGTTTTTATCTCATGTATTTTAATATTGTCTTTATTGTTTTACATAAAATCTCATAAATACAGGTAGTAGAAAATCAAAAGTATAGAAACGGGTTATTCCTTTTATCCACCCTCAGGTGGATGCGGAAACGCATGTCCGAAAATCCACCCCAGACGAAGTGGATAATCGGAATTCAATCCTGATTGTTCTTCCGACTTTTACCCCAAGTACAGTCATCAACAATAAATATACTCATACACTTTCAATAGGTAAATTATTAATAATTTTTTAATTATTATTAATAACCACAAATAAACTAAATCAAAATCATATTACGTATTGCATTTAAATCGAATTAAACGTCCTCGTTTTAAACAATTTTAAAATGTAATTTATATGCAGAATTTATAAATTACATTTTAAATTACACTTGTCAAGGAAACCAACACTAATTTCATTATTGAGTGGGTAGACGTAATTGTGTATCCTGGATACATTCGTCTCTTTTAACCTTTCGTGTCCACGAACGTGGATCCACGCGAGACACAGGCTTTTTAAAATTGTTTCTGCTATTACGGCATCCACCGGGATGTATATCCGGTAGGCTCTTAAATCCTACCCTTTCCTACGGGCACCTTTTCCCTGCAAAAACCGCGCCCCCGGTCTACTTCTTGATATACAATGGTCGCTGTAGCACCATGAACATGAGGCTACAGGAGCTAGTGTGAATCTTGGGGTTCATTCGAGTAATCGAGTCTGGTCAAACCACGCTGGGAATGGTGCAATTCATATTCATGCAATTACGGCATCCAACGGGTAATGTACATTTGCAATCTTTTTCTAAATTTCTTTACTTCAACAGACTTATTAGCGAAAGACGTATGGTTTGCTAATGTCTACTAAGTATCTTGGGTTAGTTTCTATCATGATTCTATAAATGACTGTACACAGCCGTGGGAGAACACCGGAAGAAAAATACTATACGAATTCCGATTATCCACCCCGTCTGGGATGGATAAATGAACACGCGTTTCCGAGTATCCACCCTAGGGTAGATAAACGGAATAACGGATAGGAAACCTAGTTTTAATATGATTAACGAATCTCTGTAAATACGATCATAATTATAACATTTTAAATAAAGGACAAAGCTCAATAAAGATCTATAAATCCAATGTTGATCGATGAATGAAACGAACGCTAATCAATTATAGGTACAAAGAGTAATTAATGCTGTATGGATTGGATTGATTAAATCCTCTCGGTATAGGACATGTGTAAGTACTGTCTAGTAATCAACATAGCATATTGGAAGAACGACCAATCAATCATAAACTTTGCTTTATATGAGACTAGCTTCTGCCCGCGACTTCGTCCGTGTGGAAGAAACAGCCTATCGACAATAGTGTAGCTTGCTATTGATGAAAGATTTTTTTAAATCGGATTATTATTTTCAGAGATGAACTCTTACAAACAAACAATTATTATTAGTTTAGATACAATATATTAAGGGGTAGGTATGTGGATGGGTGACCATCTTTACATACCAAAACCTCTCCGTGCCTCGGAAAGCACGTTAAGCCGTTGGTCCCGGCTGTCATTCGTGGATCTTTGACAGTCGTTACGGGAACTCAGAAGCCCGAAAGTCTGACAACCAATCTTACCAAGGGGTATCGTGTTACCCAATAACTGGGTTGTGGAGGTCAGATAGGCCGTCGCTCCATGTAAAATACTGGTATTCAGCTGCATCCAGTTTCACTGGAAGCCGACCCCAACATAGTTGGGAAAAGGCTAGGGCAGTTGGATACAATAATATTAAGGAGTGGCCCATGGATGCAATAATTTAAATTTGTACAGTATTAATTACTCACTTATTACAGCTTATTGGGCATAGGTTTCGTTTTGATGGATGAACTGGATTTTTCGTCATCATATTTTTGAGCATTGACGTTTTATGATGTATATCTTATTAGGCAGACTACTGACTACTTAATGGATAGGATGTCGCAGGCTCGTCTGCAACCATAACGCAGCCTGTTTGGCTAGTGCATATTCCACCCTGAGCTCTATCCACACAGTCCTAGGTCTGAAACCGGGCTCTAGGACATCCGGGTTGATGTTTCTTTTACGACATAGTATGATTTGGGATACTTCTCGTCCCCACTGGAACCCTGAGCCCAAATATCCCAGAGGCCACGAGACCCTGACCCTGATAAGTGTGGATAGACCCTTACTAATTTTCTTTTTATTCTCTCTTGTCATTTCTAAACTTTTAGAATATTGTTTTCTAGACATTTCTTACAACCTTTAAATAAATATTTCAAATAATTTATTATGCCGAATACATATACTTACAATGAATGAACAATAAAATGTGTTGCGCACTATATTTTTTTGGTAGATTGGTGGAAATTAATATAGGGTCCAGGTGCCTAATAACGTAATAAGTCAATATCAACTTATATTTAGACAACTATAGTCGTGCTCCATAACTTTAAAATTCTTTTATTGAATAAGAATATAAGGTTTGTATGTAGGTACATGGTCATATTTTCTGACTGATATACAAGCTGTTGTTTTGCATCCTCGTCAAATATCAGGAGGCTGTTACGAGAGACATAAATAATCAAATAAAATTACGATCCCTGGTAAATAATGAATACATAAGTACTTGTTTTTTTAGTTATTTAAGTTTGACAGTATTTCAGAATACACCACTTTCAAAGAACTGAATCGCGTTAAGGTATCGTATAAGCGGCCGCGTTTTTATGTGTGCGTAAAAGGGCAGTTACAGTGCGGTCCCACACATGCCGATATCCGAAAATTTGAAAAAATAGAATACCTGCTTATTTTATTATTGATTCGTGTCGAGAATCAGTAGCATAGTTACCTCCTTGAATTTGACGAGGATGCAAAACGACACCTGGCGTATATCTGGGTAATCATTTATAATAATAATTTTCATTCATACTTGTTATCTATCTTCGTGTCGTCTTCTTCGTGTTTCGGAAAGCACGTTAAGCCGTTGGTCCTTGACAGTTTTGGCCTTGGATCTTGGACAGTCGTTACGCGTAGTCAGAAGCCCGAAACTCTGACAACTAGTCTTACCAAGGGGTATCGTATTACCCAGTAACTGGGTTGTGTAGGTCAGATAGGCAGTTGCTCCATGTAAAATACTGGTATTCAGCTGAATCCGGTAAGACTGGAAGCCGTCCCCAAAATAGTTGGGAAAAAGCTAGGCAGACTACGATGACTTGTCTATCATAAATAAGTAATTATTGTTTTTGTGTTGTGAAAATTCATTTTTAGTACTGGACAATCTCCTAGTTCAAGCATACAAACGCATGCATTTGAATTCGTTGATAGTAAAATTTCAATCGCTCATTATCAAAATATTAGGTAAATTAAAAATCCAACATGTGTCGTATATGCTTGAGATGTTAACCGATTCATTGCTACATCATTTGACTTGACATTTTCCACGTAGTCTTATGTTGAGTACCTACTTACTTATTTTTATACATGACTACACATTTGAGTCAAACGTGATCGCTCCGAGGCTTCAGTTCACATCGAAGCGGTTAATGTACCGTAAATGTCACGGGAGTTATGTTACAACCACAGGTAGGGCCAATGAGACGCCTCGCTGATATTTCCCAACAAAATGATATTATAAAACTTGTCACGAAGCCCACAAAGTGGGTGATTCCCACAGATTTATAAACTAAAGGGAGATATGCCAAGGGGCGTGGCGCGTACGAACAATGTATGCACGAAACAGAAACAAACGCGGGCGCCGTTGATTTGTCAATAAGAATTGTCAGTGTAGTTGTGTCTCAACGTTGCGATCTGCGTTACGCGATTGGCTCGCGTTGAGTGTGGTGACTATTATAGTGTGAGTAAGCGCGTGTTCGTATTGTAGTGCATATGTAGTTGAAGGCGACAGCCGGACTCGAACAGTTGGGCAGCCACACCATATCTCCCTTTAGTTTATAAATCTGTGGTGATTCTCCAAAAACTAATCAGAAAGTTAAAAATAAAACTGAAATTAGAATGAATTAGTTTTGTTCTCTTGCTTACAAAATATTGTATGTTCCTATTTGAAAAAACCAGTTTTGAGTCGACATTTAATAGTACGAAGAGAAAATACCTTCCAAATTACATTGTTTTATTTTGTCATTTTATTTGGAAACGTTAGGTAAGTTTCGCGTTAAAGACGTATTAAACTGTAAATGTGTTCAAATAAAAATAATAGTGATAAAACTAGGATCACGACGTCATGTCGGTACTTAGATATCAACTTTGTAATAGTTCTGCTAATTACCTATGTATCAAGAGGTATGCAATGTAATTACAAAATAATGCTTGATAATAAACATCAAATCGTAACTTCTGCGGGGTAATTGCACACAAGGCAATGTCATTCATTTTGACAGTTCAAACAACATTCATTGCGTTATTTAGGTACGTTGTTGAGCAGACGTATTTTTCAAACATATGAAGCAATGGATTAGCAGTTTCCTTCAAGATCTTTTGGATTGTGATTGAAAGGTGTACGCAACTGGGTCGCTGATTAGGCAACAATCATCATACCTTGTGGTCTGCCGCGACCCCAACTCACTGTCAGGGCTTCAGTTTTGTGTAAAACGGGCCCACAGCACCTTTGGAACACCCTTCCGCTCCACCCAGACCAGGAGGGGTCATTTGATGATTTCCCACCAGAAAGAAAAAAAAAAAAAAAAGCACCTTTGCAAAGTTGGCAAACATGGACAATATTGGGCATGTCGTGTCCTTTACCATCTTGTTTGTAAGCTGTCCTATTTTAAGGTGTCCATTTTAAAGTTATTAATTCATATACCAAATGTCACAAAGAAAACTACCTACCTTGGACCAGCACCCTCATTGCCTAACACTGTCAATCCCAATCTGAATAATTGTGAAGGATATTGCTAATCCATTGTTTTATGTGTTCGAGAAAGTTGTCTGCTCAACAACGTAAATAACGCAATTAATGTTGTTGAACTGTCAAAACGAAAGCCATTGCTACTGAATGTGATTAGAAGTCGTCCAGTCATTAGTACTGAATCGGTTAATTCAATACCAGTGTATCTTAATTTGATTAGAAACGAGTTGAATACAGTATATTAATAATTATAAGGCAATAATATGATATTGACTGTATTTATTACTTAATCCAATAAGTACTGTGATATAATAATGAATGACATTAATAAATCTGTTAATATATAATTTTTAGTATTAAGTATATAAAATGTTTGTCTAAAAGTAACCTGTAGAATTTTGGGATACTTTACAATGTAGTTATTTTTAATGATCTTGTAAAACACATTACACTTGGTCGATGCAATTTTTGAGGTTTTTGTCAATGTCCCCTACCTTCTGCAGCATCCACAACTCACTGTTCTCCAGAAGAGACTTCGGGGATCTCATCTGGTGCTGTAATAGAAAATTGTAGTATTTAAAATTTGTCCGACTCCCTCGTCAAATGACTGCGAGGTCCTGGGTTCGATTCACAGGACGGGCAGTGTTGTTGGGATTTTCTATCTGGAATTTCTCAGTAACAGCCCAGAGTCTGGATTTGTTTATGGCAATAGGGTCGCCTCCTATTACAAGGGACTTAAACATAACTGGTGAAATGTGGGCGTACTATAGTAAGCATCTCTGCTCAACCCTTCGGGGCAACAAGGCGTGATGTAAATACAAGATGGCTGGCCCTAATGACTTGGTATAACCTACAGGCTGAGTTGCCTTGGCTTACTCGGCTTTAAATAGACTCCATAGGCCGAAGCAAGGAAAACCTACCCAGGTGGAGATACACGCAGAACAGATAAATTATCTGTTTTGTGGAGATACACAATATATGACTCCGCCCTGGGGTGTAAATGAGGTGATGTTCCACAAACAATAGGACTTCAATGTCCTTTGTCTGCACGTTCCAGGAACTGATGGACACTACTGGAGGTGCCAAATTCGCAGTCAAATTCTGGGCTGACTCTATCTAGATTACCATCGCGCTATGAAGAATACCTACAGTCTGAATTTTCCAACACGTGTGCGCGGTTGGCTAAATCCGAAACGAAGTAGGTATAGAAAAGGTTTCAGGGAGTCTCGGGGCCGTTTTTGGTGAACGCTAAATAGTACATACGTGCGACTTAAGTAGCTAAACTCCGTGCATTAATAAACTACTTAAGTCACACTTATCGTATAGGTACTATTTTATAGCTCGTGTGACCTAAACCCGCACTTAAGTCACGCTTTTATGTGTAAAAATGGACTACATACATAAGTCACAGAAAAGCGTAACCTAAATGAGGGTTTAGGTCACACAGTGCCATAAATAGAATTTTAGATTTTTTGCTTAGGCTTCATTAAATAAAAGGCTTCCTTAATAAGTATAATATTGTCCTTCTAAGAAATCAAGTTTTAGTCCAAAACTTGATTCCGCTGCGCTACGATGATGTCATCATTTCGATAACACACAAGGAAATGTAACCGCTCTGCCATATTATTTCTTATAACCAGAGGTTAAAGCATATAACATAATGCACATATTCCCCGCAAGGATAAGCACAGGTGTATTATAGGTACACAATTTTCGCAAGTTTTGTATGCGCAATTAATAATCTTGTGTAAATTAGCCATGGGTACAATCTAAATGCGATCGTCACAATAGCATGCTTTTAACTTTTTTCCAGTTTCTCCCCATTTTAAGACACCTAAGCCATCTCCTGCTTCCTGTTTCCTGTTTTGTCTCCCTATTTTGCACCAAATGTATGTTTGTATTTATATTCTAACCCTCTTTTTAAGTTTATCTAAGATTCGAACTCAGAATTAGGTCATCGACACTTCATGCCATGCAATCGGTCTTTCAAGTACACAATCCACGTTCATATGAGTCGCTATGACGATGCTGCGCTCACCTCTCAAATAATGTAATTAAGTGGCTAAAAATTATATTATTGTACAGGGAATTTCGACATAAGTTTTTCTTGAATAGTTTTTGCGAGTTCAAAACAATGTTTGCGATGTTATCAACTTCTCGTCCCACATTATGTTCAAAGTTATTAGGTAATTTTTTTGGCTTTGTAGCTTCTAATTGGACGTTAATTTATTCGAGGTCGGCGCAACATGTCTTTTTCTTCCTTACTTCTCTATTATTCGTCATCTCGTTAGTCACCCCCTTTCTAACCATATCATCATTCACACAGTCCATCGATCGTTTCTTATAGTACAGGTACCCCTACTCAAACTATTTATTTCAACTAAACCAATTACAGGTACTTTTGAATTGTCAAGGGTCGGTCAGTCAAAAAGATGAAGCACCTAGCTTCATCTTTTTGACGGAGAAGAATGGGCAAGAAACTCCATGGACACTCTTTTAAATCACAATAATGGTTACAAAGTATTGGTTACGATGTAGGTAACCAATACTTTGTAACCATATTAAAAATTATGCACGTGAGAACGATGCAGAACGTTAAAAGCGTCCATAATGAAAAGATAAAAAAACAATTCAAATATTAAATTAAATCAAAATAAGCCATGGCAGCAAAGAGTTGACCAGTACCTAGGTACTGACGGCGCCCGTTCACGAACATGACGCATAGACTACTACTGTATAAAATATCTAAGTAAACCTGTAGAATTAGTCACATGACAACTTTGTTGAGATGTCATAAAATCCATAATTATAGGTACCTATCACACATTAAAGGTGATAGAATCACATGCAAACAGTCGTGTTCAACAGCTGTCTATAACCGGTATTACATAATTTGCGATCACTCATTGTTTTAATAACAATACCTGCCTCAAGGCGTATTGTTGTGTTTGACAACTATCGTCTCGCGGTTCCATGTTCCTATTCTCCATCGAATGAAGGTGGAATATTAATTAAGTAGCTACGATAATAGGTAAGGTTTATTACCTCTCGAGTTTAGGCCCCAAATTTAAAACTGACTGGAGCAGTCTTAAATAAGTAGTTTCCCTGTTCTATTTACATGGAACACAGGCCTCATGTCGATTAGAGGGCCGTAATCAACCACGCGGGCCCAGTGCGGGTTGGTAGATGTCACATGTCTTCGAATTTTTGGTTCTAGGACAGCCGGTTTTCTCACGATGTTTTCCTTCGCCGTTTTAAGAGCAGTGTGATGAAATAATTTACACAAAGTAAAGCGGGCTGCTTCAGGTTCGAACCTACAACCTACAAATCGTAATTTGCGGCCATTATCACTGCTGATTTAGTTGGCAACCCATATTTTGCACGTACGTAAACATTGACACTAGGTCACCAAGTATGCGTAAATACCAAGGACACCTTCTTGGAGTCTGGTCTGGAGTTCTGGACTGGGCTGGTTACTTTAACTAGCTCAGTTGAAAGGGTTCACATAAGTTATAGCTTACTTTTAATTACCTAAATGAATCGGTGGTTCAATAGAATTATCTGCTCGCTGACGACACACGGACACACAGTAATCGACTGTGTGGCAACTGTTTGCATAATTTATAAACTACACTAACCGCGCAGATAATAACATGTATTTACTAATCGGTCTTCACCTCTAGGCAAGTGTTGAACGAACACCGTGCGTTTTTAGTAAGTAGGTAAGAGTATGACAGACCCCTCCGCCCACCTCAAAGAGGATCAGGAAACCAAGAGGAACTCCACACGAGTTCATTGACAAATCCGTACGCCTACTACGGCAGAGGACATCTATGAGGACTTCCACTCGAGAAAAAAAAAGATCCCGGCATTTCGGGCACAGAACAGATTATCTCTCCTTATGTTACCTACGTTAAAACTAAAAATGATTAAGGTATTATACAAGGTCAAATTAAATTAGCCAGCGAAACTCTGCAGACGTGATTGGTGTCGATATCTAAACATAATAAAACAAATAAACAAGGTTTGATGGTGTTTGGTTTTGGGGCAACGACTGCTGATAGTACATTCATTGATACTTATCACGTCTGTCGCGGAATATCGCTAAATAATTTAATATAGCGCAGGTCATATCCAATTAGGGAAACTCCTGTAGTGATGTAACTAACCAGTGGTATGGGATACGGTGTGGGCATCTCGCAGGCCTGTCTTGTCATAATATCCGACATTCTAGACTTGACACAAATATCTTCAATCCAGCATCCTTCCTGAAGCTGGCCAGTATTCATGTGGTAAAACCGCCCGATGCCGCTCTTGATGCCCTTCTCCCAATGACCTTCGTATCTGCACCCGTTTTCTGTTTGCGGCCAGATAGTGTCGTTGGTAAGGACATTAAAAATAAACAAGTATTAAAGTGTGTACGGTTTACGAAAGAGAGACGTATGCAAAGGACTAATTTGAGTACTAGGTGTACCTACCCGTATACCTACTAATAATGTAAGTTATTTTTAACCCATGATGTGCTTAGTGCCTTTAGGGTTCCTCTCTGCTGGACATAGGCGTCCCCGATGGCACGCCATTCAACACGATCCTCGGCTACTCTCATCCGGCTGCAAGTCAAATCTTTGGCACAATTCGTCAGGGTTATTACCTATACCTATATCTCATTGGGTACAGCAACCCAATGAGATATAGGTAGACCATAAGTACAAGGTAGCCCTTGTACTTATGTATTAGACAGTGAATATTGCCTAGCTAGTAGCTATGCTGATAAAAAAGTCCTATTTTGTCGACTGTACCACGAACAATGTGTGTATCGTTCTTATCGTGGGAACTTTATAAAATGTTCTGTTGAGAGAACAAAAGAAGGCAATTTTAAACTAACTAGGTAGGTTGGTATGTATGGCTGCGTTTATTAAGCCGACATCTGTAGCCTCTGTAGGTCGCATGTGGTGCTACTTCCGGTGTTTACGCAGGACTTCGGAACACGTGGTTAAAAAACGCGAGGGTTTGAATATGTCTCATTAGGCAATGATAGGTATATATCTAATGAGGCTATTATATCGAAGTTCTATAGGTATCTATCTATCTAAAGGAATATCTTCGGCGACACGCCTCATTCGGCGCAACTGTGCGAGATTGACTTTTGCACTGTGAAGCAGGTACGATGCCTGCACAGAACATTTTACAAAATAGGTTCCAGGTTTTTGTACGGACGCCAGCACATCAAGTTACTACAATCTGTCAAATTTCTTCAATAGATTTTTAACTTTATCGCTAAAGCACTAAGGTTCAAGGTTGATTGGGAAGATTTGACAGTTTCGGGTAGCTTGACCTGCTGGCGTCTGTACATGTCATGTAAAATTCAACAGCTATGCTTATTTGTGAAGTCTGCCGTGTCTAGTTGTAGAAAAAGAGACAAAATTCTTCAACACTACTTTAACAACAGTAATATGAAGTAATATAGATTGGTATTCTAAACTCACCTAGTAGAAACAAACCCAAGCCATCTCTCACATCATTTTTCCAATAGCCGCCGTAAAACGTGTTGTTAGCGTACCACATATTTCCGTAACCACACTTCATGCTCCTTTTGAAGAATCCTAAGTAAACATCTCCGTTTTCAAAGTACATCCAGCCGGGGCCTTCCATCTTGCCTCGAACCCAGTCGCCCCGGTACACGAGTCTATACGTATTATTCGCCTGACGCTTACTGAGTAGGCCGAAACCGTGCCTGATGATGGAAAATAGCTGGATTATTTGGGTGTACACAGAGTTAAGAGAACGTAGGTGGGTGACGAAGAGCTTCCACTTGAAGCATCTGTGATTTTCTTTTGCGCGGTATTTGACAAACGTAAACTTTAAGGAGTGGACTAAAGTCATTGATTTTTATTGGTTTTCTCTTCATCGTATTTAGCCAGACCTTACATCAACATACAACAACATAATCAGCCTATAATGATCCCACTGCTGGGACACAGGCCTCCTCTCTATGAGAGGGAATGGGCCATAGTCCACCACGCGGGCCCGGTGCGGGTTGGCCGATGTCACATGTCGTCGAATTTTTGGTACTAGGACATGCCGGTTTCGTCACGATGTTTTCCTTCACAGTTTTAAGAGCAGTGGTGATGAAATAATTTGCTGCCTGCTTGGGTTCGAACCCACGACCTACAACTCGTAAGTCGCGGCCGTTACCACTGGGCCGCCACTGCTCTTCCCTTACCTTACATCAACTTACTTTTATTATTTTTTTCGGTTTTTAGATAACTTTTACAGGGGTAAACTTCAACTCCGAAGCGTTGTATCGATGACAAACATCTTTCAAAAGTTCATCGATTCCCGTCCCCTGGATTTCTATAGACCGTCTAAATCAGTGCACTTTCATTAAAATGACAAGGTGCATGAACTATAATAGCCCAAAAACATCGATTAACGAAACTTCACCTATTATGTTGCGGCCCGTGGCTTAACGGAAACGATATGCTTGGCAGATTTACTAAGCAGACCGAAACCGTGCCTGATGCTGGAAAACCACTAGATTAGTTGGGTATCTAGCTACAGAGTTTAAGAGGCCTGTGATCCTTTACAAATGAGTGGCCTTCCAATAAATTTGTGAAGGGAAATTTTGTTCAGAACAAACACCTCACTTGGTAGAGAAATTGATGGTTCTTAGTTGTAGCAGGTTGTTTTTCTTGCATAGCTTTTGCCAGATTCAAGAGGGTGCTGCTGTCAACTATTGATCGTCTTTCTCTCATATACAGGAGGTGTTCTTATTGGGAACTGATCGAAACACATACTAGGGTTTCGATTTAAACATAGACCAGCGCTAGGTATTGGTCCCGATTCCCTTGTTCACAAACTAAACTAAATTTAATTCAGTGAATCTTTTTCTTTCTATTTAATTAAGAAAATGACAGAAGATAAATATTAGTTTAGTCCTGTCAAATTTAGATACTCCATAGCAAGTTTAGACGTGATTAAAAACATGGCTACTAAAAATTCATACGTCAATTTACGTCAGGCGCTAGCTAATTTACCATGCCGTCAATACCTACTGATGAACAGCAGTAGGTATTGACGGCATGGTTGGCGCAGTGGTTAAGCGATTGACTGCTGCGCTGCGTGTCCGATTCCCGCACGGAACAAATATTTGTATGACCTACAAGTAGTTGTTCCGGGTCTGGCTGTTTGTGCATGTGAGTTTAAATGTTTGTAAACGCACCCACGATACAGGAGAAATTCCTAGTGTGGGGCAACGTTTTTTTTTTTTTTTTAAATAAATATTATAAATGGTGCTTTTCACTAACCTATAACCTTGATACCAATCACCTTCGTATAACATCCCGCCGATCGTGGTAAACCTTCCTTTGCCTGTGGGCATTTGATTTCTTAACCTTTTGAACGCCACGGTCGGCTATAGCCGACAAATGAAAACTGGCACAAACCGCCAGTGTCGGCAAGAGCCGACAAGAAAACGACATTTTTAAAGCATGAAATAAATATACTAAATAAAATTTTCTGTGTTTCTTTTTACTATTATTTAAGACTTTATTAATGGTATATTGCAAAATGGCACAAAGATATATCCATTAATTACATTTCACTAGAAAAAATAATCCTCAAAAATTGCTAATCGAAATCCTTAAAAAGGTGTTCTTCCCCACGCCACAGTCGGGAAGACACGACAGCTAGTGATGGGCAAGTAAGGTAACTTATATTTCAAATGTATGAAATATTTTATTAAAAGTAGCTTACTATTAGTTTGACCATTATTGTTTAATAACAACTATTTGTATCCGAATATTTCTAATGCATTAATGCATAATAATATTTATACAATTGTGGAAAAAGTACATAATTTATGTGTATCGATCGATAGTTTACTTTCCACTCTCGCGAATCCCTACGCAACAGCTTATAGACAGTAATGAGTAATCTGTCTGTACGCCAGAGTCGGGAAGACCCGTCAAGCGGTGACGTCATTAGCGATAAGGGAGACTGCTAGTGATTTCCTACGTTATTATTATTATGATCGGTGGTAATATTTGTAACGGCGTTATTACTGTGCGAGTGTATAAAATTAATAATAAAAATGGCTAGCAGTGAAATGACTGCTGAAGAACTTCTTCGTGTATTAGGAAGTGTAGAAAACGATGATGAATTTTCAGAAGCTGAATCTTTAGACGAGGATGATTTAGAGGTAAGTTTTATTATTTATAAAATCTTTCTTCAATTGTCAGTATAGTTAGGTATATAGTGTTTGTTTAATATCATGTAAAGTGATGCATTAGGATAACAAAAACTATAGGTAATATAAAAAGTAAAATGGTCATTTTAATCTATTACTTATTTAGTTTATTATGTAACAAGTAATAAACCTGCTTATATTTATTTTTAGAAGCTGCCACAACCACAATATCACATCCCTACTCGCCTGCGAGGAAATTTTCAAAAGTCGTGCCAGCCACGCCAGAGTCGGGTCTTCCCGACAGCGGATGCCGTCACGAACGAGATTAGTGATGTACCTTATTATTATTTGATTTATTCGTTTGTAGTTCTAATGCCTGCTTTTAGGTTGTTTAGAACTTTGTAACTACTGTTAAACGATATTCTGATAAAAATAGGGTCAAATTAAATAAAAGAATGATGAAACGAGTATTATTTTATTGAAAAAACATGTGATGAAAAGCAAAGATTAATTGGTTATCGATAACTTTTCGATAAGATGTTGCAATCCCTATTTTTTTTGTAGGTATTTGCGCTGAATTTGTGGCTTGGCGTGGAAGGGGCGCCGATGCGTTTACGCTCTGGCGTTCAAAAGGTTAATTGTGCTTTGTTGTCAGCCAGATACAAACTACATACATTAAATTTTAAAAGGACAAAAGTGCCCTAAGATAAAATTCCTATTATTTTTTTACCTATGTAAAACGAACGAAACGAGCACAACAATTAGGCATCAGCTTCAGTACCGAAGGGCTTGTATAAGTATGTACAGACGCCAGCAAGTCAAGCTACCCGAAACTGTCAAATTTTCCCAATCAACCTTGAACCTTAATGCTTTAGTGATAAAGTTGACAATCTATTAAAGAAATTTGACAGATTGTAGTAGCTTGATGTGCTGTCGTCTGTACCTGACGAGTCGGGCGTTTGATGGTCACAGTGAATGACGGGTCTGAGCCTTCCTGCCCCCTAGCTGTCACGATTTTTTTATTGTGTCAAGCCGTGTGCGCGATGGTAATGCCATCGGAAAAAAATACGAACTTCCATACAAACTGTCAACTATAACTTTGACCTATTTAATCCCTTCAGGGGATGAATTTTAAAAACTCTTCAATGCTCACTTTCGTTTATGCAAAATTTCATGCTTCTAGACCCAGATTTTTAGGCTGTGCGTTGTCTGTCAGCGAATGAATTTTATTAAGTCAAATGCGATGCCATGAATTCTCGCTTTCGCCCGGAAGGCTCAGACCCTTATAATGTGAATAGACCTCTTTGTAAACTTAGACGGGCTTTACATTTCTAACAGATCAAAACCTGAATGCCATGCCATTTTACCTTCCTTCAAATCGCGTTTCCATTCGCCAATATAACTGTCGAACCTCGACGTAAAGATAGCGTGACGAAGACCATTCTTTCTAGCTTTCCTGTCGGCCGTTACCGACAGTGGCGTAAAAGCTCGTTGGTGGTGATAGTATGGCATGGTGGTTTAAAACTAAAGTGTAAAAAAATATCAATAAATAGAGACAATACTAAGCTCGACAGTGTGTGATTGTTACAAAAATGACACTGACAGCATTGTTTTTTTTCCTGTTCTAACATTTTTGTGCGTCAATGAGGTTTTTATTGTTTTTTGTAACTGCTGCAGTCGCAAACCTGACTTCTAGAGGTCGCCCCATGCGACTAGGAACGTCCAAAATATCTATCGTCACTTTTTTATGCTCTATTGTCGCTATGACAAAAAGCAAATACTAAAAATAAAACACAAATTCAAACTTAACTATTCTTTTAATTACATACATTATATATTAGTTCACTACATAAATGCTTTATTGTTTGCCGTGCGCCTTCTGCAAGCCTCTGCTGAGGTCAATCAGCTGTTGGTAATGCTCCCTGAACCCTTGCAGAGCTAACTCCTGCTGGCTTTTCATTGAAGAGTTGCTGACAATGTACTTTTCTATACATTCTACGCATTTGCTGTCAAGCTGGATGTCTTCTTCCGTGAGGGTCTCGGGTTTCGTCAGCTGCACTGGTGTGGGTAGTATCTGTAAAGCAGCATGTGTTGAGTAAAACACTGGTTGAAGGTCCGTCGAGAACGAGAGTAGATAAGAGGATGATTTTGAGAGTTTCAGCTTTCAGAAATTGAGTGAGAGTGGAAAACTTAACAAATTTGACAAAACACACTCACTTGTTGTGCGATAGTTCGAGCTACATCACCGTTTGCCACATCGCCATGTATATCCTGCCTCAATGCAGTTAGAAGTACTGCCTCCCTGACGGTGCCGCTCTGCAGTAATTCCAGCATTAATTTGTCCATGCTCTGGTGCCAGGTCAAGTAGAATACTAGCGGACCGAAATGGCGAGTTGATCTGAAAAATAAGAAGATGTTTTGATTTGATATTAGCCACAAAGATATTTGGTTTGTACAAAATTGAAGGCCTGTGTATTGTGGGGATGGCAGGTTCATATCAGCATTTTCCAGTGTAAACTAGACACTAAATTAGTACTACATATTTTGCTGTAAAAATGTTAATAAATAAAATTGACCACCATTTTGACGTCAAAATGGCGCCGGATCGGTTAGTATCTTGGGCCAAGTAATTGCGATTTATCTGTGATATTTTTCTTGTTTGTGTGTGAAAAAGTATGCATTAAAATGGTTTACAAGTCTAGAAATAGTTCCTCACCTCAAAAGCTGATACTTGCTCTTGTTATCAAGATGCTGGTATGTAATGCTGGTCACCTTCTGGTACGAAGGCTCATCAGGTTCGTACTGTACACACGCACGGTCCAGTACAAACTCATACTGTTCTCTGTCCAGTAAACTGTTGAACTTCTCCTGGTCACTGAACATCACTGGTTCCCTTAATTTACGACCATGGAGCGGGAAATACACCTGAAATTGAGATAGGGTTAGGTAAGAATTTGGTGAATTTCTATATACTTTTACTTGGATTAACAAGTCCAGTTTTTTGGGGGAGGCCGAGATTAATCTTTTAGACAGGAGTCCTGAACTCCTGAACCATTAAAAGTGAACGTAAAAATGATATTCAAGGTACCAAAGATAGTACCCATCTGTATCCTCTTTTAAGAGCGTTAACGCCGATTTTGGCTGTTTGACCCAAAAAGCGTACTTTTCAAACCATTTAATCTCCTCATAAAACGTATCTAACGAAAGTGTGAATTACTAATTATTGTAGGAAATATTTGGTTCTAAAAAGTTAGGTGAGAACATTTTTACATTAATAGAGTATTCGTGAATTCTAACCAGATAAACAAACAGTGTTTTCTAAATTCCCTTTACAGTGGTCATTTCGAAGCTTAAAATATCAGAAACCAGTCATAAAATTTACAAACAAACAAACTTATTTAATTGTTCATATCCTTGAGCAAAAAACTACCAGAGGTTTTTTTGATTTTCAGCTCCTAACATAGATAAATCAAACAATAAACAAAGTGAAATTAACAAGAAAAAGCGGTTGCTAAATTCATGATTTACTCCATTAAATCTTACTTAATTTTACAAAATAAAGGTGTATTATAATAGAAGAATATCTTCTTTACAAAATACGAAACAGCATTCAGCTTATTTAGTTAAATTTAATTTATTACAAATTTTTTAAAACTACTATAAAATTGTGAGCGTAAATCGTTTCAAATCAGTCGGCCGCTAGGCCTTTCAGAGAGTGGACGTATCGCTCGGTTCTCTACGCGTGACCTCTCCTGACCCTTGGCGTCGAGTGAGTTTATAGTGCGACCTAACGATCTTGGTTTGGTAAGTAAAATATTTTATTTTATTTAGATGACAGACAATAATTTTTTTCAAAACATGGTTTTTTTTTTTCAGTTGCCACGGGGAATAAAAACGAAAATACAACACTAGTTGGTATCGAGGTAAAAGAAGAAATTGAATCTAGAGGCTTTAACTAAAGCTAGGGCTAAAATGTTGGTATAAAATAATATTTTTAATAATACTTAATTTGCTATAAATAAGGTCCTCGTTTATTAACTTTTTCCTTCTAGGGGAAGATTCTACTGCTCAGATACATTTTTTTTTGTATGCCACCAACATCGAAATCGCAAAAAATTGCTTTCTCAAACTAAACCGTCGACCATCTGATACCAGTTTTTCTACAAGCTTTTTAGGGTTTTGTACCCGAAGGGTAAAAACGGGACCCTATTACTAACGGCCGTTCCCAATATCCTATCTATCTTCGGTTTGACCCTACTAGAGATAGAAAATGCTATCTATCTTTTGTTTTTGCGTCCCAATAAGCTTACTAGCGATAGGCTAACCTATCTCTGACCGCTATCTATCGTCCGGAGGGACTAACTGCTTACTAGTGGTAGATTTCTCTATGAATTTGTCTATTTGAGCGTCTCAATAACGTTTTGACAGCTGTCGGTCAGTAAGTTTTGCTATCTCTAGTAATCGATCGTGCTATCCTCCGATTTTGAGGGATAAGACTACTAGCTATTGTATTTATTACGTATTTTTTTCGTTTGTGTACAATAAAGTGTTAATCTATTTATCTAAAATATGTCGGAATCAAGTGAAAGTGATCTTGAATTACTGGAACAATTGTCAGACTGGGATAATGACGACGATATGCAAATTAGCGGCCGAATTCGATCATATAAAGATAGAGTGAATTACATGGACAGTTATCTAGATGATGATTTTATATACAGATTTAGATTAAACAAAAGCGCCGTAAATGATTTGCTGTCTGAAATATATCCATTTTTAAGAGTAACCTCAAAAAGGTTAGTGTACTGTATAAAATAATGTTTTCGCTTGTTGCTTATAGAAAGAATATCTATTTTTAAATACTATCTACTTATTATTCATACTGTGCCCCTGTGTAATAGTCATTCCTTTCATTTTGCAGAAATCATGGAGTTTTACCCCTGCACCAACTGCTCCTAACCCTAAGGTTTTATGCCTTGGGCACAATGTTGGTTGCTGTAGCAGACTATATAGGTGTCTCGAAATCCACGGCAGGACGAATTGTGAAGGATGTTTCAGAAGCAATTGCAAGACTGTACTCAAACTATGTATTCATTCATGATAACACTCAACAAGATTTCTATAACATTGCAGGATTTCCACGTATATTGGGTGCTATTGATGGTACACATATCTTGATGCAATCACCTAATTCTAATATTGGTGAAGAATTCAGGAATAGGAAGTCAGTGTTTTCACTCAATGTGCAGGGTGTGTGTGATGCACAATTGAGGCTTATGAATGTTGTGGCCCGTTGGCCAGGATCTGCACATGATGCCACAATTTTCAACAATTCAGAACTACGAGCCCAATGTGAAAATGGCTCTTATGGAAATCGGTGGCTGATTGGGGACTCTGCGTATCCATGCAAACCATATCTCCTAACACCCTTACAGAACCCACAAACACAAAGTGAAGAACGGTACAATTTTGCTCATATTAGAACTAGGAATACTATAGAAAGGTGTTTTGGGGTTTGGAAAAGAAGATTTCCTGTCCTCTCTTTGAAAATACGGCTTTCCCTAGAAACTACCCAATCAGTAATAATTGCCACCGCTGTACTGCATAACATCTGCAGACAAAGGAATTTACAGGATGTTGAGCCTGAGGTAGATATACCTAACCACAATATATCATTTGAGGTGCAAAACATTCCTATCTCTCATAATGACATTCAGGTGCGACAAGATTTAATTAATAATTATTTTAGTGAGTAGGTTAATATTAAGCAATTTTGTCTAATTTTATCATAATAAACACTTGTGATATTATAACCCAAAGAATTTGTTTTCTGAGAAAAATATGCATACCTATTACAAATATTTAAATTGTGATATTAGAATATAAATTACTTTTTCCATTGACTCAACAACCCACCTTTATTATTTCTTTATTACTTAGTTCTGATATTTATGGATGATTGATGAGATAATTATTAAAACAAACATAAATTGATAATAATTTTACTTATTATTAATTAAAAACACTTTAAACTTAAAAATAACAGTAAATTGAGTTATATAAATCTAAAAAATACAGTCATACTAATGAGGAACTTGTATTTGTATCTTTGTTTTTTTGTAATTTTAATATCTCTATCTCTAACTTAATTTTTTCGTTTAAATTATCTATCATATTTTTTTTACTTATATAATAATCAGCTATAGCGTTATTTCTATTGATCCGAGCTTGAATATCCTCATTGGCCAATTTTTGCATCTTTTGTTTCCCTGAAAACAATTATAGAACATAAATAAATAATCAGTGACAATCACATATGCAAACTCCCCTGCACCACAGAATCCTTAATAGTAAAACTTGTGTGGCAGGTAATATAGGCACATAATATGGTCAATATAAGAAAGTTATCACAATCACCTAAGACCTGACAACTATGAATTAGTTATATATAAATAATATAACACAAACATGCTTTATATAAATAAGTATATATACCTAATCATTATCTTACCAATCACAAATATATTGAAAGCTCAAGAGACCTTTGTTTAAATTAGTGGATTGAGGCCCTGCCCTACCATTAGATGGTAACAACACTTTTACATACCTGTGCTTTTGTTAGTAGAAAAGAAGAATTTTTTATTTTTGGGTGTCTCCATATGATCCAATTTTGGAGAAAATACTGGCAAAGGTACTGGATCTCTGTGTACACCCGCACCATCACTGCTTTCCATCACCACACCGTCACCAGAGTCAGAAAATGGCACTAAGGTGACCTCATTATTCAATACCACCACCTCTTCCGCATCACCACCAAAGGGTACCGTGTAACCCTCACAGGTTGCCCCTAACATCCCAGCCACTTTATCTAGCGCCTCGTCAGGTGGAATGTATTCTGGTTTCCCACCTCCAGTCTATAACAAAATGTAATTAGTATAACTTATGCTATTATAAATTTATAATAGTATAATAATTTATACTATTATAAATACCTAGGTCATAAGGGTACCTATTTATTAGTATAAATTATGACAAAGTATTCAGATACCTTTAAGTTATTCATCCTAATTCTAGTGCTCCTTTTCCGGGCAGCCTTTTTTAAATTTTCCCATTTTAGCTTAAGTTGATCGGGTTTTCGAGGACAACTAGCTATGGCGGAATTAAAAAGACTTGTTATTTTTAGCCAGGCTGCTTCTTTCAATTGATTATTGGAGGCGTTTGTGATTTTACTAGTCACTACTGAATTGGCTTCCACCAAATTGATCAGTTGCATGACCTCTTCTTTAGTTAAAGGCTGACTCTTTATCTGAAACAAACATCAACGTTATGAGTGCTACCATACAAGAACGAAACTTAAACTTTGTGTGACTAAATTCAAATTATTCTAAATTATGAGGTTAGATTTAGGTAAGTACTTACACCATTCATTTTCCGACGAGATTATAATTCTGAACCTGTGTTTTTATAATTACAAATACTTGTACGCAAAACGGAAACAACACGAACGAAATAAAACAAAGAAACAAAATGAACCGCAAGCCAACAACAAAATATTGTATACCTTTGTCTTTGTGAACAGAACACTAATAACGTTCCGTTCCACATTTTTTTTACTAACATCGGTAATTTGAATAATTTATCTAAAATATTGCTTGCGATAGTGTTGATGTTCTAATGTTACATTTTTTATAAGGTACCTACTGTTTATTGCGCTTCGAATATTTAAAAAAACCGTCACAGATATGAAAACAAACATACAAGCATGAAAGAATTCTGCGTAGTACGGAATGTAAGAGAGGTTTGGATAGCCGGGCCTACCTACTCCCAACTGTAGATAGATGCTAGCTACTTTCGTTATTGGGACGACAACAAACGATAGATAGAATCTTACCACCTATCGGAGATAGCTGTCTATCTATAACTGTAGTTTGAATATTGGGAACGGCCATAAGACTCCACTGTCGGTCTGTCTGTCTGTCACCAGGCTGTATCTCATGAACCGTGATAGCTAGACAGTTGAAATTTTTACAGATGATGTATTTATGTTGCCTGTATAACAACAAATACTAAAAATAGAATAAAATAAATATTTAAGGGGGTCCCATACAACAAACGTGATTTTTTTGCCGTTTTTTTCAGCGGTTTTACCTTGTGGTACGGAACCCTTTGTGTGCGAGTCCAACTCGCACTTGGCCGGTTTTATAACTTGCGATGTTTGTAAAGTCCGGCCGCGCCAAATTTGCCAAAGATGCAAACAACAATGGCCTCTCAAAATTGAATAAAATCGATGTATATCGATTTTGAAGAACATTTATTTTAAGTAACGTTTGTTTTCGTCTAGTTAGCTCGGAGATATCAATGTTGGTTGGTCAATCAAGGTGCTGTGACAATTAATGATTGGATTAGGGAAATGAAATTTAAATAAATTGTTAGCTTCCATAGATTTTTTTTTCCGGATGGGAAATCATCAAATGACCCCTCCCGCTCTGGGTGGAGCGGAAGGGAGTGTCAGACTCTTACTGACTAAAACCCACCCATGTTCCTTCCTATGCCCTTTATGTTCCGGGGTAGCGGTAACCCTTTCGGACAATCCCGCTGAAGCTTCCATAGATTTGCCCACTATCACCCGATTTTCATACGAAAAATGTCACGATGAATCAGCTACGTGGTGGAAGTCAGATGCAGAAGATGAAGTAGATAGCATGCAAGCCGCTGCGCACGAAGAAGCTTCTGAAGTTATGTATTTCATGTGGCGACGCAAAAGATGGTATTCCAGTGTTAACTGTCGTAGCAGACTTTTGTTGGTCCAAAAGATCTTACAAGACTAACTATTCTGTTGCGTCGGGGGTCGCAGCTATTATTGGATACAGGACTGTATGTATCCAATATGGGTATTTTTATTTGTAGTTTTTGTATTTAAATTAGGGATTTTCCTATTACTGATTTCTTTTTGTATTACAAACGTTAGCAACTGATTTTTTGAAGTTTGTCGATGTGTGCCACACACATGCCGGTTATCTTTCAAAGTCAATAAAGGGAAACATTTTTTTTAATCTACATACAAGTGCTACAATTGTTATGAATAAATAATAATTTGATATTCAAATGTTTTATTTTTTAAATAAACTAGAATCCTAACTAATCCATACTAATATTATAAATGCAAAAGTGTGTCTGTCTGTCTGTTACCTCTTCACGCTTAAACCGCTGAGCCGATGTATATGAAATTTTGTATAGAGATTGAGTCCCGGGAAAGGACGTAGGGTAGTTTTTATCTCGATATTCCCACGGGATCGACACATATGCGGGTGAAACCGCGGGGCGCTGCTAGTATATATATATATATATATATATTATAAATGAGAAAGTGAGTTTGTTTGTTTCTTACACTTTTACGCTAAAACGGCTGAACGGCTTTGGATGAAATTTGATACATGGGTAGACCATAACCTGGATCAGCACATAGGATACTTTTTATCCCGGTGGTACGTTCCCGTGGGATAATTTCTAACTTCCACGCGGGTGAAACCGCGGGCAAAAGCTAGTAGGTACTTTATAATTTGCTAGAGTATGATCGCGACTTCGTACAACTTCAAAATGTATTTTTAAATTATAGCCTTTACCTATATCATTATGATTTTTTATTTACTTTTTTATGAAATGGTCAAATTTTTACCAAAATTCGTTCAGTAGTTTTTGTGAAAGAGTAACAAATATCCATCCAAATACCCATCCATATAAACTCTCAAACTTTCGTATTTATAATATTAATCTTTGTAGGATTTTACATCTGTACTACATTTCTAACGTTTCTCCAGTGATTAGTACTATACTTTATAAAGGATCCAAAATTGCATCTTTGTTTCACAAGGTTGTAATAAAAATAAGAATAGTAAATAAAAATCAACTGACGATGACGATTAAATAAGTATCATTAAACATAACTCAACGGATCAATATGGGTTAGTTTGACTATAACGACAGAGAGCGCACTAACTGTACGCACACAGACACGCTCGCATCTGTGTGAGTGTAAAGAGCACTGCAATTACCTAAACTTGGTGCCGCGGATTTGGCGTTAACGCTCTTAACCCCAGTGAATATTATATGGGATAAGAATGAAAATTTTGAAGAGTTTTAGGAACCCAATGGCTTCAACTTAAAAGGCTTAACGGTAGCCGGTTGCAGGTTTTTTAGCAAGAAAAATAAAGATGTATACCTGGTTCAATCTTTTTCTGACATCGTGGTCGCAGCTACGAAGAAAGCCATCGGGATCCCTGTCAAAATCCATTAAAATAATTAGGTTTGTAAACAATGTGTATTTAATTAAGATAACATCGTATACTCAGTATTATTTGAAAAGTTTAATGGTGTTTTTAAAAAAAAAATGAGTGGAAACAGGAAAGGGAGGCCTTTGTCCTGCAGTGGGACATTACGGGCTAATATAACATTTGTTTTTTAACACTTTTAATGAGTGGAGGAATCAATTTTGGAAGAGAACTAAGCTTACCGTTCAATAATAAATCTGTGTTCATTGGCCACACCAAAAGTGATGTCAGTGAATATGAACTTAGCTGTATCATAGCCCACCAGAGCTGGGTCTTTGGACAGAACGTCTTCAATGTGCTGATGGATCTGAAAATTGTAAGCAAAACTTTGGAGAAACAGTCATGGCATTCTACTGATTTATTACTCTACTAGCTACTGCCCGCAACTTCTTGGGTGAAATTTCTTATTCCCTGGGATGGGATAGGTCGGGACCTATTTTTTCGCATCGCATCGCCCCCACCCGCACTATTACTTTGTTTTTGCGCTTAGCATTCTTTTTTACTTTTTTTTCTTTTGCTTGTTTCCTAAGGGCATAATGTTAAGTAGCTCCCTTACCTTGCCTTCCTCAAGATTTGCGCTATCAAATGCAAAAAGATTTTTTCAAATCCAATGGTTCGTTCCAGAGATTAGCGCGTTCAAAGAGCTCTTCAGCTTTATTGTGAATACATATAAATGATAGATATAGATAGGACAGTGAAATTATCTTGTAATCTTGTTCTAGGCATGAGACATTAACATAGATACCAGTAGGTCCGAAGAAATCAATAAAATAATAATTTTGCTCACCTTTACAACAGGAGGCATTTGTAGTAATCTATCAGCCCTTTCATTGGCTTTAGCAACTTCTTCTTCAAGTTCCTCATTTGTTAAGAATTTGTAAGTTGGTGTCTTTAGGATGCTTAGCCCTTGGTTGGTTCTTTTACGAAATACTTTGTTGAAGTCAGGTCGAGTCAATCGTTTTAATAAAATTTGAACATTTGATGAGAAGAACTTTGGAGCTGGGTCTTGTTTTCCATCTGAAAAGGGATAATCAAAGAAATTTATAAAATTGTTTGGAGTTTTCAAGCTATATTATTTGTTAGATTTATTGGTTACGTGAATGGACTTACCGTAAATGGACGGAACTATGCTCAACTTGCGGCATGATATAACGAGTATTTGCGCATCTGTGATGATGTTTCTTGGATTGTTTCGTGCTAGTTTTCTAAATATAAGCGACATTTTAATCTTTTACGAATCTTTTCTGGATCCTAACCTAACAAAATAATGTTTATTTTATTTTTCTTAACTATGATTGATAATCAGATCTCAGAGTTTGAATTCAAGTCTTTTGAATTAAATTTGGCTCTCATTCTCGTATGTCGGACTAAGCTCAAAGTGTTGGCATATGGCAAAACTAGTGAAATTCTAATGACAATCATCTCAAAAGGTTTTTTTAAAAGTTGCAACTCTGTGGGCTGTGATACTAATTCCATGGGGTAATCCTTTATGTGGCATAGAGTAAAGTAATATATCGGGTACTTTATGGTCTATGTGCTCTGTGGAGTGTGGGGTAAAGCTATTTGTCAAAATAATATTTTGTCAAAGTCAAAATAGAACTGTGTTTTGTGTAAATTATTTAACCCCAATTTGTGGAAAGATAGCGTAAGAGACTTTACTTCGAGGGTAAAACAACATCTTAATGCCTTATTATTTTTATCATGGCCAAAAGGAAAGCAGCCGTAAATGATATAATTTATGAATTGGACAATGAGGACATCGTACTCAGCAGTGAAGATGAGGTTAAAGAACCCAAAATATATCGTTTGGAGACGGTAAATAGTACAAACGCTACCTCAACTGACAAAGAAAGTAATGTAGAAATTAGTTTAGAGGTGTCTGATGTAGATATCCCAGGCGAGGACGTCAGTGGTAACACGACTCCACTGACGATGCTTAATGGAGGGAAAACGCTGAGCGACGTATCTGTTGAAAATAGTCCAAAAGGTACTAGCTCTCAACAGGCAGTGGATGAAGTTGATAGCGTCAAAAAAATTGGTAGCGAGGGTTCGAAAACCACTATACTGAACGAGGATATTGTAATAGATTCTCCCGGTAACAGCGATCTCGGTGTGGAGGGCTGCGAAAATAGAACACCCTTAGTAACAGTGCGGTTTAAAGATAGTAAAATGGCAAGTAATTACAAGGAACAGGTGAAAGCATTTATGTTAAAATTGATCAAGCTTCATGAAGGAGAGAGTTTGGGGTCTGATTCTGAGACAGATGTAGAACTTGACATTTGGCCTGAAGACATAATTGAACCGGAATTATGTGAAAATATTGTTGAAACAAAGGAAGAAAGCAGTTTGTTCTTTGTGGACACTGATCCGTGTGCTGACCGGCCCAGCATGATACCTAGATACAGTCAGGTAAGTGCTACCTTATATATTTGTAGTTTTAAAACAGTTATAACACCTATTTGGGGACAGCCCTCTGCCCAGCAGTTGGATGATACAGACTAACAGTAACATTATAATATTTTACTTTATCATTATACACTCAGATTGAAATATATAATGTTAATATAAAAAAAAATATTCAAAATTTTAGTAATGTATTCCTTGTTCTATTAACACACCATACCTTAGCAGTCCATCTTTTACAACTAAATTGCACATTCTATTTTTATGGATCATAAATAAAGATATTCTCTATACAACTAACTTAATAGTTTTCTTTATAATTATTAAAATGCATTTTATTGCAGCATGATATGAACAGTACCTGTGTTATCTTCAGTGTTTTCAAGTCCTGTACTATAATAAAAAGCCATGGACACACAGTCCATAGCTTTGGTTGTGAGTGGAAAACTGAGTCATTGTTCTGATAAGACTAATTTACTTGCATTGATAAAGGCCATTGATTGCAAAATCGGGAGTCTAGGGTCTATATTTACACCCTAGAGGTATCTTGTAGAGATAAGAGGAATGAAAAAACATCTACTATTACTTTGATTTACCCGTATGCAAAATATGTGCATTGACGTGGAGTTGTGGACACCAGCCCGTATTACCTATTACTTTGACTTAAAAAAGCCAATGTGTTGTTTTCAGGCATCATCAACAGTCATAACAAATGTCCCTGACAAGGTAGCAACCCCTCCGCCACTACGGAGAGGGCCGTGCTGCTTCAACTGTGATGGCAGTCATCAACTCAGAGAGTGCCCATTGCCGAGAGATCATGCTAGAATAGCAGAGAAAAGGAAAGCCATGAATTCACTTAGAGTTGGGTAGGTTATCAATGATAGAAATCTTAAATAAAGTCCTCCAGAATGAATTTCGGCTATGGCGACCAATATAGAGGAGACCAGCCTCTGGCGCAGGAGATGACGAGGCGCAGGACCAACGGCAACATTTAAGTAGCAGTCAACTAAAATAGTGGACATTACAAAAGTTTATTGTTGCAATATGTAAAAAAAAAAAAAAAAAAACAATCTGAAAAGTTTCACATGCTACACAATTGATTTTCTTTCAGATTTTTTAATGTCACATTAAGAAAATTACAGAGAGGAGTTGGATACTTTAATATCACACCTGAAACTTAGTATTTCACTGCCCATATTTTGTTTTGCAGAAGATACAATATTAATAAAACAATTGTTTTATAATATGATCTGATGATTCAACAATAATTGCAAAATTATAATGTTATAGTTAATAAATGTTTATGTATCTCCATTTCAGACGATACCATGTAGAAGATGAACAGAAATATGGGCATCTAATACCTGGTAGAATATCTGGGGAGCTGCGGCATGCCTTAGGATTAAAGAGAAATGAGTTGCCTCTTCATATTTACCGCATGCGGTTACTGGGATACCCTCCTGGTTGGCTTGAGGAAGCAAGGATATCTCACTCTGGCATCACTATGTTTGATTCAACGGTAAATATATTTAATATAACATTTGATCTCTGAATCTGAGATAATAATCAAGTTTTGGAACAACAAACCTAATGTTATACATGACAAAATTCAAAATCCATTACAATAAAAAATATTAAGACATTTTATTACAAATGATCACTTAAAAATCAACTTAGAATGCATAATGCTAAACTAGTTGAGTAGTTGAGGTAGTAGTGAGGTAGCCATTGCTACAGTCTAGGGCGAAAATGCATTAAATTTCCAGGCAGAAGTGTGTCTGGTGTTTGCCTACATCTTTGGCAAATACAGGGTGGCAGGGACACCGACACGCAAACTGTACCCATGAATTCAGCAAATGATTTTAGACATCGTCATTTTTCATCGGATATTAAAAAAAAAAACAGCTGTTTCATACAAAAGAGCAATACCTACTACGTCTACGCGTCCAGAATCATTTACTGAATCCATAGTAACAGGTTACGCGTCGCCATTCTGTATTTGTGTGTGATCTTAAATGAATAACTTGAATCCTCTCCAGGGTAACGCCATATTGGAACCTGAGGAGGAAGAGGGCGAGGTCACTGAACCTGGTTGCAAAGACAAATTCGACATCAAAAAGATACTTGACTTCCCTGGGTTCAATGTACCAGCCAGTTCGCGGTACATAGAGGTAAGATATCATCAATAAGGTAATCCAACAGAGAACTAGGGTTTACTAGCTGCGTCCCGCGGTTTCACCAGCATAAATGTCGATCCCGTCGGAATATCGGGATAAAAAGTATCCTGTGTTATTCTGATATATAAGCTATCTATTACTGTGAAGTTTCATCGAAATCCGTTCATTGGTTTGTGTGTGAAAGAGACAACAAACATCCATCCATAGAAACTTTCGCGTTTATAATATTAGTTAATTAGTAGGACGTTTATAATATTAGTAGGAAGTAGGATTTATTTAACGGCGCAGGATAACCTTTACCAGAAGTGGTCATCGTTTCAGCAGCTTGAATACCATAAGGATTGTACCAGTTTGTCATGAACAAGGCACGACAGGCGGCTCTCTTGACATCATCTGTCATCAGAAGACGGCCACCACGCAAACATCGATGCGATGCTCTGCTAGAGTGACTGTCATTAGCCAGTGTCACTCTTATCCGATATACAAAACTAAACGGCGCACTTGCTGCGTCCTCATATGTATTGAAGGCTTTCTTCAAATGATGTGTACGTTAAAACTTCCAGGAGTCGCAAGAGTTTGGTCTGCCGCCGATGGCAGAGCAGGACAGTAAGATGACGATGCTCCAGTTCCTGGCCCCCAACGCTATGAAGGCGTACAAGCGCAAGAAACTCACGTTCTTCCCGTCAGCCTCCAGTAACAACACGCTCGAGGGACAAGCAGAGATGGAGCTTGATAGTGGAGAAGGTGAGTTGCGGTAACAGTCAATAGCTGCCTCATTTTCCCTAGTAGCAGCAAGGGCAACCTGAGCTTTGGGTCCTCGGTTCGCGTCATTTTTCTATAAGGATTTTTTCAGTAGCAGGCTTTCTTTTTTTTTTTTTTTTTGGTGGGGATTCATCATATGACTTCTCCCGCTCTGGGCGGAGCGGGAGGGCGTGTCAGACTTTTACTGGCTAAAACCCACCTGTGTTCCTTCAGTTGCCTGTGCCAGGGAGCACGGTATCTCTTTCGAACAACCCGCGGCCCTGGCAGGCATCGGCCCTAGCGGACCCCGTCAGTTACTGCTGACATCTTTTTGAGGCGTGCGTGGAACACAACGCGCCGTCGACCCGGGCCTGCTCCTTACCGAGCGGCGAGCTGTCCAGTAGCAGCCTGATCCAGACGATTAGTGCCTGGTTGAAAGCTATAGGATCGCTCCTTATTACATGAGACTTAAACATAACTGGTGAAATGTGGGTGATCACTTCTGCCTCATAGGCGTGTTGTAATGTTTATTCAATAAAATTCAATTCCCTTTTTTTTTCTTTCCTTTCTTAATGTGCACAGCGATGTTCTAGAAATAAATGATTTGACTTTATTTGTTCTATAATTTCAGAAGTAGCAGAATTCCCGTCCAACCCTCCGCTGCCGGACGAGGCCCCGCCGCCGCCGCCGCCGCTGCCGATGTTACCTCCCCCCCCGCTAGACATGCCGCCGCCCCCTCCGCCCGCGGATGACAAGCCGGACAGCTCGGGAGATGACGTCGAAGTGATAGAGGTCATCAAGATTGGGGACATACCCATTCCTGTCACTGATCTTATTAATAATGATGAGGATTATGTACGTTATGCCATTCAAAATCAAAAGTCATTTATTCAAATTAGGCTGAGAATCAGCACTTTTCGAACGTCAAAATTACAAAAGACGTCCCCCAAAAACGCCCGCCCTTCACCACTTCCTAGTGCTATCGCTGGGAAGAAGTGGCGCAACAAACTCCCCAGCAGCACAGCTGCCTGTTCAGTTAGAAAATTGATTGTAGGTATACAATAATAGGTACCTATGTTAAGTAATTAACATTACAAGACACAGAGACACGCCAATATACCAACAATATAATAAAAAACTATACGTACTCAAGCTAAAAAATAATTAATTAAATTTAAAATGTAAATAAAAGCCCCCTGTAATAAGGCATAAAGGGCGTGACGGCTTACATATTTATTTATTGAGTTAGGGCTGATTTTTCAATATTCAGACAACTTTTATCTGAAGACTAAATGTTGCGGTTCGGTAGCTTTTCTAAAGAAGATACATAATAATATGGACGACACGGTTGGCGCAGTGGCTGAGCGATCGACTGCTGCGCTGTGTGTCGCGGGTTCGATTCCCGCACGGAACAAATATTTGTATTGCCTAGAGGTAGTTGTTCCAGGTCTGGCAGTTTGTGTATGTGAGTTTAAATGTTTGTAAACGCACCCACAATACAGGAGTTTCAGAGATTCCTAGTGCGGGGCAACGTTTTTATACATAAAAAAATGTGAAAGAACTTGTCATAATTATTCTTTAGATAAAAGTTATATGACTATTGAAAAATCAACCCTTGGTGTTTGCTTAGTCTTTTGTTTTTTTGAAATTTTCTATTTTCATCATTCAGCTGAATGTCTTCTGCTGGACCTCTTTATCTTCGAAATATTGTGTTTATTATTTGAAAACCAAGCACAGCTTACAGCTTTACAGAACAAAGGTTTAAAAATGACCGCCAACCGACAAACCTATAATCCATAAAATGTCTTAAAATCTTTCAGGACAAATCCCGAAGCAGTGGACGCGGCAGTCCAAGCTTAGACGATTTAGAAGAAAAGAAACGACTGTTACTAAGTGCATTAGAGACTAGTACGGCAAGCACGTCCATTATCAGTATACTGGACACCACGGAAGAGAATGTAGAAGATAACACCAGTGACGATATTGACGTAAACATGGACACTGCCAATGTTGACGAAAAACTGAAAGTAGAAGATGATAGTAAAGAAGTAAATGGAAAAACTGATGCTGAAAGTAATCACAATACTAATCCAGACAGTGCAACGGTAATCACGCAAGAAGAACATAAATCTGACGCCACGACTAAAGAAACTCAGGATGAAGCCATGAGTACAGAAGAAATTCCAAGTGAGTCAACAGCAGAACCATCAAATGAACCACAACCTTCTAAAACAGTTGATGAAGAAGGATCTACATCTTCATCAACCATTCCAGAAATTAATGACAACGAGGATAAAACAAAAGACAGCGTATCTGACGTCATCGGCATTCCTGAATCAAAACCGGGCCAAGTAAAGGGAACGCTATTCGGAACACCAGTCATGAACATCGCTTCCCCATACCTGAAACTGCCCACAGACGACAAATTCGCTAAAGACATCTGTGACGTCATCAATTTCGAAAATCTACCCAACTCCACAGGAAAGTACAAGAAAATAAGTGCATTACTGAAAAAGGTTAAAGGTGAAGTAGACAGGATACAGGAATCATGATAGGTACACTCCCCTGTGGGGGGCAGAACTGTTCTAAGTTATATTAATGCAAGCTGTTTGCACGGGAATGATGCTAGAGTAATTGTACATTGAGGTAACGTATTTTTTATACTACTCAATAGAATAACTCCATTTTTGGATGAGAAGCAATATTTTATAGGTATGTTTAGATTAAATAGTTGTTTTAAGTTACCAGTCGCTGGTGCGTTTTTAGCATAATCCGTTGTAAGTACATTTTAACCACGTTTTAGCTAGACAATTTTCACGTTCATATTGACAGAGTTCGCATATTGCAATGTTATTGTTTCTTTTATCACACAAATACATACAGTTTTTATATAATTGCTTACTTCATTCAGTTTCTGTGTCTAAGTTGAAATCTGACTACCTACGAAATAGTCGAATTAAACTAAGCGCACATTACAGCCGCCCTGGGCCGCATTGCAAAATTGCGCCAAAGCACAATATAAGTCGCGACGGGCCGCGCCGCAACGCACTAAAAGCTCGCCATAGGTAACAGCACTGTTGTTAGTGTATGCGACGAGCTAAGGTAAAGGGAAGCGTCTACCACTAGTAAAAAGCAGCTTTAGTGGAAAGGTGAATAAATTATGAAATTTTAGTTATATTGACCTTGAAGTTCTTTTTTTGGTAATACTTGAGCGTTATGACAGAAATAACTTGATCGGAGTTGAAGGCCAACTGGATATGATCTTCCTAACAATCATGCACCGGAAAACTTCAGAAATGTTAATTCTAGCACTGCATCTAATATGATAAATTAAAACACACACACCCTTACAATAATGTACAGACGCCAGCAGGTCAAGCTACCCGAAACTGTCAAATTTTCCCAATCAACTTTGAACCTTAATGCTTTAGCGATAAAGTTGAAAATCTATTAAATAAATTTGACAGATTGTAGTAGCTTGATGTGCTGGCGTCTGTACTTACACCACAGGTGCCTGTAATGAAAAACAGACTTGGTTCTGTTTTTATGAAAAGGAGCATCACTTGTTTAAGAATTTCTCCCATAAAAGTCTTCAGACTTTAAATGAATAGCACATAGACGAATTATCGAGTTTTCTTTTCTTCGGAAAGCTTTCCTCTGCAGTTTTCGTCTTTGAAGAGCTTTGGGAAACACCATGTATTTCTGCAGTCAACAGCTGAGCAACGGAGCAAAATTAATTAAGCGTAAAACTTGCTTGTTTACAAAAAACATATGGATGACAGCTAGCTGTCAAATTCTTGGACACGTGACAGTAGCGACATCTGAAGTGAGCAAGTGGCAGTTTTTATGCCCATTGTGACTACAATTTCAATCAATGAGGCTCGAGCACATTTGGCAGGCCGCGCTGCTACGCAACATCATCAGCCTATAACAGTCCACTGCAGGACATAGGCCTCTCCTATTGCACGCCATTCTACTCGATTTTCGGCAACTCTCATCCAGCTGCTACCAGCCATCCTGCGAAGATCGTCGCTCCACCTAGCCTGAGGGCGTTAGGGCGTCCTACCTTACGTTTACCGATTCGCGGTCTACTCAAGAACACATCCACCCCAACAACGGTCATCGATTCTACGGCTAATATGGCCCATGGCCACTTCAGCTTGCTTATTCTGTGATGTATATCGATAACTTGGTTTTCTACCGGATCACCTTGTTGCGGAGTCGATCCCTTAGGCTGCGGACACGAAGACAGTAGGCGCGGGGCGGCGGCGGCGGCGGGCGGCGCGGTGAGCGGCGCGGCAACGCAAGTCCCGCTCACGAAGCCAGCGGGCAGATCGCGCGGCGCTAGAGCGACGTAGTGTTGTGTTATGAGAAATTGTGTGTTTGTTCGCGAACAGCATGTCTATCAAAAATCATTAAAATAATTTGCTTCACCACGTCGGCGGGCATTTTGAAACGTCAGTCGTTAAAAGCAAACAATAAAATGCACAACACTACGTCAATGTGGACGCGCGGGCACCGCTAGACTGGTGCGCATCGCTCGTACGCCGCTACCTTCTTGGCCAGTTTCATATAAATCTATGCATTGGAACGCGCCGCTCACCGTGGCGCTGCCGCCGCCCCGCGCCCGCTGACTTCGTGTCCGCAGCCTAAGGGATCGACTCCGCAACAAGGTCTGAGCAAGACTTATGGACCAGCGGTACCGTAAGTGTCCACGCTTCGGCTCCGTAAGTCAAAACTGGCAGGACGCACGGATTGAAGACTCGAATGCTACGCAACGCTTTGCATTAATCTTCCTTCGTTACTTTCGTACATTTTGTATGGACCTTCGTACACTACAGACACGCCACAGGGCAACGCACTGGCGGATCGCTCGCCAGGCGTATTTTTGCGGCCGCTGTTTTGCGCAGCGATGCGGCCCGCATCGTGTAAAGGTGGATCCACACATTGCGAGCATGCGCTCCGCACGGCGCACAACGCATGCCTCGGCTTGAGGCGTGCGTGTTGACAAATTATACCAACATATGCTCGGGTCGAGCCATCGCGTGCGAAGCAAATGCTCGAGGCAAGTAGGCGCGCAGACTTGGCAAGGCATGCGCTCCGCACGGCGCACAACGCACAGCGCGTGTGCGCCGCACACGCGCTATTCGCTGTGCGCCGTGTGGCGGCCGGCTCATTGCGAGCAGTGCGTTGCGTTTGGATGGTTGTGTCCGCCTCGCTGCGGATGTACGCGCGCATTATGAACGACAAAGAAATGTTAAGAAAAGCAGTTTTATTATACGAAAGTAATAGATTATTATGGGATCCTAAACATGATCATTATTTTAATAAAAATAAAAGAGAAGACGTATGGCGTATAATCGCGAACGAAGTAAATGTAACGAAGTAATGTAATGTAATGTTTTCTTCAAATGAGAGATCATCGAAAAGCTTATTTCCGTGTTCATAACGCAGGCGGAAGAACTTTTTAACCCACCAACGACGACGACTTTTTTCTTTCCTTTTCTTTTCAATAATTGAATTAATAATTATAAAAGCAGCAGCGGATACGCGCACGCGATTTTCAGTATATTACAAAGTACTCTGTGCACGCGATGCAAAGGCGCCATCTTGACTGCTGCTGTGTGGGTTGGATCGGCCCGAGCAAACGCAGTTTCATTTTCGCAGTCGAGGCGTGCGTTGATATTGTACGCGGCGCACGCCTCGAACGTGCATGCGCGGCTACGTCCACACCTAACGTAATGCTCGCACTGAGGCACTTTGATCTTGAAGCATTTGCCGACATACGTTGGCTCGCCCTCGCGCGTGCGGAGCGCATGCCTCGCCACGAATATACAGGTCCACACTTGGCGAGGCATGCGTTGTGCGCCGTGCGGAGCGCATGCCTCGCAATGTGTGGATCCACCTTAAAATGTACGAAAGGATGAAAGTGGATTTTTGCAATGCGTTGTGTCGTGGCGTGCCCTTATCTGCCCTAGCCTTTATAGCTATAGTTAACTTTAAAATGCGTAATAAAATAAATATATAAACTGCCTTATCTTATTGAATGATCTTATTTATATGGCTTCTTACAGATATTATAATACCGTACGTGTATCAATAAATGTATTGTGTTGCTGCAATCACTAGTTCAATCTGTCAACAAACGGTTTACCTAATGGACAGCACTCAGCAGGGTAGTAAGCTAGTTTGATGATCCGTTCAGCATAAGATTTTTTGGGTTTGATTGTAGGAAATAAAACAATTTGTTTCTCAGTTATATTTATTACTCTCGATAAATATAATCTCGATCGGTTTTGTCAAATAAAAATACATAATACGAATATGTATAATCGACACAGTAACTCAGAAATAACATATGGTTGCAAATATTACCCAACCCAAGTGAATTAACTAAAACTAGTGGAATATGTTATAGTTCGACTCGAAAAATAAAAAATAACAAAAGTTTTATATGGAAAAAAAATAATCTCCTTGTAAGTGTTCGTATGATATGACGTACATTAGTGGTATATTTTATTTTTCTCATCTCACTTTTATACTAAGTGTAATTCAAGCAAAAATAATAAGAAAATTGCAAAGACTTATTAATTATTTGCATCAGAGGCAAAGTTATGAACAACTTTGAAGGAAGTTATATCACAATTGAGGAGAAATCTTATTTCCCCAATTAATATACGATCTCGTAAAATGAACTCTATAGCCACATACATTTGTTTTCGCGGCCTGCGACTGTTTGGCATTCGCTAACTAATAGGTTATTATATAATCCAACAAACAATAGCGGGCAGCGTATTGCAGTTTGAACTATGGGAGTCCATTTTTTTTTTCGATAACAAATCATGCCACAAATGTCTTTCATCGCGTCAGGTACTTTCAATGAGAACTTTATAAGTCAGATCTTTTTGAGATTTCATAGATATAGTACTTACTGTGATGTTAATAATATTAGTACAGGAGCTACCGTTAATTTAAAAAAAAATTATACCAGCTGATATTAAAAACAATGATAGTATTCTACCAGCAAATTAAACGGTCACCCACGTATGTAGTGGTGGAATCAATGTTAAGGAATGATCGAACTAGCGATTAGAAATACCATTAAATGCACTGACTGGTATGGCATTACTACTGAGTAATGCCACACCAGTCGGTAATTTATACCGGGTGGCTTTTTAGTCAGGAAAAAAATTGGGCATACATACTGAGTCGGAGAGACTGAGAAGCCTTTCGCATATTTTTTTTTAACAAGTTCAAGCTCTCCTGACTTAGTTTAACCAGGACTCCTCCTATTTTGTTGATCGTTTATTATGAATGAGTCGGTATAAAATTACTAGAAAAACCACGATAGCTCCCGTGCTGTATTTTCATGTCGTAATAAAAACATACATAGTATTTGTAAAGTGCATAGAAAATGAATAAAATATGAATGTTCTCATAAAGACCATGTCAAACAAAGAAACACCTGTTTTAGAACAGACTCGCATACTATTGTAGGCTTATATAAGTAGATGAAAACGTATAGCACCAAATGGTAAATAAACAGAAAATAATAAATACATAAAAAGTTTACAATAAATTAGGGAGCAATAGACCAATTCATTCTTAAACCACGATAAATTCCACGTTCATAAGAATTATTATTGTGACGCCTCCTATGTATTCTAAATTTTAATTTCAAAGACAAGGCAGCAACAGCGAACTAAATTGTTTACTTTATCGAAACTTTCCAATCGTTTATAATAACCTTATCAGTACATAATACCTATACAAGATCTTAAACATCTACACTTAAGTTGTGATGACGTTCTTGCTGTCCACAACTCGGTGCGGTACATTTCACTATATAATACAATTACTGGAATTCATTGTTAGCGTGACCCCTTGACGTTGGACTCCTTGTCTTATATTCTTGGAGGCGTTGGAGGCGCGCCGTCGTGATCCTGGGGATAAATCATAATTATTTACATATTTATTTTCTGAACCAATGTTGTGGACAAAAAGTGCTTAATCTAAAAAACTAGCTTTAAAATTGTGAGGTGCTAAAAAAACGGCACAGAATACCTGTTAGGGGTCACCAAACCCCCAAAGATTTACATAAAAAAAAAGAAACGTCAAAATCAGCCTACTCCGTAAAAACTTATGCGTATACATTAATAAAATAAACAAATATATGCATCGCCTATACATCAATAAAATAAACAAATATATGCATCGCCTTATTTTCGTCGGTAATTAATAAAATCAACGAATATAGTAAGTAGGTTACTTAAAAAGTAATGTATTTGGACTACTGCAACTACGAAGAAGGTACAGACGCCAGCACATCAAGCTACTACAATCTGTCAAATTTCTTTAATAGATTATCAACTTTATCGCTAAAGCATTAAGGTTCAAGATTGAATGGGAAAATTTGACAGTTTCGGGTAGCTTGACCTGCTGGCGTCTGTACTTTGTTATCAATTTGCAGTCTATAAACCAAATTGATCAGCGACGCCGACGCCTAGTTTTTTCGCGCATAAGAGGGGACTAACCTGTAGACATACATTGAAAAAAGTAATCGATGTTTTAATCTGTCGTTTTTATTTTTGAACATTATAAGAAGTGGATGTAGTCTGTGCATCTGAATAATCAAGTTTTACGAAGTTAATACCGTTTTAAAGGTCAGAGATCAGACTCGCATGGCCGTAGAGATTATACATTTATTTGTGTTTAATATGTATGATATTAATTCTGAAACAACCAAAACAATAATATCGGCCCCTTATCGTCTATGTATATTTCCTGGTCTATGCTATTTCATAATAACAATGTTATTGGTTCTTCATATGATGGAATATTACTAGATGTAAAAATGGCTTGGGTAGGTTTGCCATTTTTGCAATAAGAGACTACTAAAAACAATTGCTAGTCCATTATCTTAATCCTAACTACTTGAAACAAACGTAAAGGCTTGTGGTATTCACAGTCACAGACCCTGCGCAAAGCAAATGACCAAAAGTGTTGTGGGCACGCGCAAAAAGGATCATGCATGTATCCTTTTTTGCTATGGACTGGTTTTTTGGCTTGCTCTAATAATAACATGATTCTCCTCACAGCCAGCGGTAGATGGAAGACTACTTCTTGTATTTCGATTTACATAAATACTAATTGATGCAGACAGACAGGAAAAAGTAAAGAAAATGTCATTTACTGACAAATTAGCTTCACCAGGCAGTGGCCTAGATAAAGGTGAGCTTTTTTTTTTGTAAGACCTATTTCAAAAGATAAAATTGACCTTAAAGGCCCTTGCCTTTATGTCAATTTTATCTTTTTCAAACTTTTCATAGACCAGGGCTATGAAAAGTTTGGATAGGTACTCTAAAGATAAATACATGGTGGCAGGGATATCGATGCGCAACCTGTTAACATGGATTTAGTACATGATTCTGAACCAGTAGATATTACACTTTTCTATGAAAAATCAATTTTTTTTTTCATAACTTTCGAAAAATTTCTACACTACCGTCTAGATTCATGTACGGTGATAAATATAGACACAGTGACCCTCTCTAGGGTCACTGTGTCTATATTTATCTTTAAAATGTTGAATTTAACTGCATAAGTATGTCAGGCTCATGGTTTGCGTCCAAAAATGCCGTTATTCTGGAAAAATTCAAGTGCATTCGATAACAATCAGGTTTAATTATCGGAACTTGTGTCAATTATGTTCTCAGTTTATCTTAATATTTTTTTCTGGATTTTTTTAGTTTAATTATTAAGATTAAGATAGAACATAATAACGGCATAATTAAATCTTCATTTTTAAAATGAAGTTGGTCGAGACTGCAAAGGACATGCATTTTTAACGGAATTCATAGGTTTTGTAAGCTGATCAAACAGGAAAAACAATAGCCATTATTTGCTCCGTTCTTCCGTTATTTGTTTTCGCTGCTATTTACCTTGATGTGATCAGTTGTGTACTAAGTAACATTTTCGGCGACATGACCCAGATCGAATGTCTGTCCGTCTACTAGCACACTGCACAACACGAAACTGTTTTGTAAATACATAATAGGTTCTGCGCTGTCGACAATTTTAGTCATTTCGTCTCGATCGCTATCGTACCGCTTTTATTTAACACAATGGCCGCGTACGGTACATTCAAGGTCTATTCACGAATTGCCTGGTTGGGATTTATATAAGCGGTGGACGATTGCGTGCTAGTTGGCACATGATAATAGTCGAAAAAAATGCCATTTCCTCACCACATGTAAAATAACAGTACATTCGATTTTTTTATTAGTTATTGAATATGGTAAGAGTCCATAATCAGCCTATAACGTTTGCACTGCTGGGACACAGGCCTATTCTCTGTGAGAGTGAATGGGCCATAATCCACCACGCGGGCCCAATATGGGTTGGTAATGTCTTCGAATTTTTGGTTCTAGGACATGCCGGTTTCCGCACGATGTTTTCCTTCACCGTTTTTGAGTGCGAAAGTGTATTATGTTCGAAATCATCTGGCACACATACACAGGTGAAATGAAAAGTCAAAAGGTGTCCGATGTCATTCGATTTCATCAGAACATTTTGTCTGAGGTGACATTATCGATCGACATTTGCGCAGGGGTTATACTTAATTAAGTATATAAACATGAGTGACATTATATGTTGATAAAACGATGCAAGCGTGAGTCAGTATTAAATACTTATTTAAACGCTAGGACCGTAGTTTACGCAGTAGGTAGTTATGTATTATGCGCATGCTACACAATTATTTAAAACCATGGAAAATATAAATACAACATAGGTAATTCAATCATTCCCTTAGTACCATCAATGTTTACCAAGAAAATAAAAATCTATAAATCTTACCTGAGAATTGCGCGTAGGCTTCGCAGCGTCTTGTATCTGGTTGCGGCGCGGACGCATGGCGTACATGGCAAGCGCGAGCGCCATCATGAGGAACATTAGCATGAAGCTGTTTGCAGACGACTCGGGCCGCGGGAGCCCGGGCATGGCTTCCAGGCACTCACTGTCTGTGCAGTACGACTGGCCCTGACGAAGCTGGGTAAAAGAAAAAGGTTTGTGAAAAACTCCATTTATGTATGTAGTAAAGAAAGAAAGAAAATACGTTTATTTGCGGTAAACATGACGCAAAAAGAACATAAAAAACAAAAAAAAAACAATAAGAAAAGGTTGACATGCGTCACATCCACGCAAAACGGCTATCGCTCAGCATTATGCTGCGACCCTATGCAAGAAAGAGCCCCAGCGCTGGTTTTCAGCGACAGCCGGCGCCGATGACGACGCCGCGCGTAGTAGACGATTAATGTATCGAAGATGGCGCATAGACGCCTTCGATGTTTGTGTCTTCGTAGTATGCACTCGCGTGCCGTTTTGTGGAAATAAACTAATAAGTATAAATACTAATAAACCTACACTATGGAGTATTTATATGCTCCTTAATCCAATTAAATTGTGTACCAACAAGAATAAACTCCATAATCGAATTCACAGAGATTCCGTGAGCTTGCATCGCAAGTCAACATTTTTATGAGGCGTCCGTCCATTTATGTTAGTTATTTGAGATTTCATATTAGTGACACCCAATACAAACACGTTGTGGGCCCAGCCCACGGCTTGTTTTTATTGAATATTATTATACTAAAAATACGCATTGCCATTTCCAAAATATTGTCTGCATACAGGCTATTACGGTGCGGGTATAGATATAAGATTTCTGTGGGTCGGACCCTCCTTTTGTTTTCACGTCTGAAGATAAGTATACATATATTATGCATTCAAAAATTACATAAGATACCGTTAGCCATCACGTCACAGAAAGCTTATAAAAAATAGCAACGTACAGACGCCAGCAGGTCAAGCTACCCAAAACTGTCAAATTTTCCCAATCAATCTTGAACCTTAATGCTTTAACGATAAAGTTGATAATCTATTAAAGAAATTTGACAGATTGTAGTAGCTTGATGTGCTGGCGTCTGTACAAGCTGATATCAGAGTAATTAAAATTTACGTATAGGCATTCATTACGTGTACGTTTAATTATTTATTTTAGAATCATTGTCGGCGAAATCCATTTCCTGCGTTTGTTTGTAAATAGGTTCATAAAGGTATTTGTTGGTGTCATGGAATATTTTGCATGAATCATCACCGTTACCATTTACGATTACTGTACATATGAATAAAGTTTGGACGTAGATAAAGAAAGAAAATGTATTTCTTTATTTGTGGTATGGGAACCAATCTCGAAAAGTATTTACTTGATTGATAAGTAGGTTTAATAAAAGTCTAGGATTTAAAGTAGGTTTTATAGTTCCACCTATTCTGCATCATAATGCAGAGTATAATGTAAACCGAAAATTTATTTTGTGCGTATCGAAACATGCCTGTTGCATTATTATGGCAAATTAGTCTGTTTGAGTGAGAATATAATTATCTTACATCTTCTAAATATAGTAATTACCTAATATCTGTTATGCGCTAACAGCGCACAAATAAATGACTACATACAGATTCCTAAAAGACCGCTACAGCAATTTATGATCGCGAAACCATCAAGCTTGGGAAACGAAAGAACATGTATTCGTTTAGCAGTAGCACCGTATGGGCGCCCAAGAAAAATGACAAGTCGATTTACGGTCTTCTTATGGCCCATTCATATTATCAAAGCCAGCTTTGCCAAAAGAAATGAGTACCTTTGTCTTATAAGTACAATTTTAGGCATCATCCAAGATCATTTTGAATTTTCGTCGCTTGACTCTTTTGTTTGTGCATTGCAGCTGTCTTCATTATTTATATGTGCGTATGAGTACTAAGACGCACTCAATAATTAAATTAGACGTCTACACGTGCAAAAATAATACGATGTTAGTCTACTTGTTTTGAAAGCGGTAACTACTGGGTGGCGCAAAAGTACTGGCACTAAAGAAAATACTTTTTTTTTTTTTATATGACATTTTCTGTCATTCTGTTGTTGAAAATTGTGTAGTGAACAAATGTAAAATACACTGAAAATAAACATGGACCGTTTTACTCCCCAAGAACGTGGAATAATTGTGTCAATGTTCTTACGGAATAATTCATCAGTGATAAGAACACAACGTGAATTTCGTCGACGATTTCCCCACCGTCCGGCACCGATTGGTCGCACAATTCGACGCTTTGCCACACGCCTTGAAGCAACTGGCTCAACATTGGATAGACCTAAGTCTGGGAGACCAAGAACAGGCCGTTCAGCTGAAAATATCGATGCTGTGCGCGAAGATGTGGAAGAGTGTCCAGAAACATCAAGGAGGCGACGTGCCACGCAATTGGGCATTTCCAGACGGACCCTGCAGCGTATTTTGGTGAAAGACTTAAAGATGTTCCCGTATAAAACTCAAATGACTCATCAGCTGCTGCCTGCTGACCACCGAGCTCGTCTAGATTACTGCCAGCGCGTCATAAACCTCAACCTTGAAGAGGATGATTTTCCTTCAAAATTGGTTATGAGTGACGAAGCGCATTTCCATCTCTCAGGGCATGTCAATAAGCAGAATACTCGGTTCTGGGGCACTGATAATCCGCGCATTATTCAAGAAACACCTCTACACCCACTAAAAGTTACTGTATGGTGTGGCATCTGTGTTGACAGAGTGATCGGACCCTATTTTTTCGAAGACGCTGGAGGCAATGCGATTACTGTCACTGGAGAACGCTACAGAACCATGTTACGTGAGTTTTTGATACCCAGTTTGGACGAATTGGGGCTGGAGCACATCTGGTTTCAACAAGACGGCGCTACGGCACACACAGCGCGCGACACTATGGACTTAGTGAGGGACGCTTTTCCAGGCCGAGTTATCTCTCGTTTTGGCGATTTGCCTTGGCCTGCAAGATCACCCGATCTGACCAGTCCAGACTTCTTTCTTTGGGGTTTTTTGAAATCTCGGGTGTATGTGAACAAGCCACAGACTCTCGCAGCTCTAAAAGAAAACATTCGTCAAGAAATAACGAACATATCGCAGGAAGTGTTACGGCAAGTTATGCAAAATGTCATAAATAGGGCTCAAATGTGTATCAACTCTGGAGGTCACCATTTAAAAGACATCATCTTTAAATCCTAATGGTACGAAATTTAATGGCACAAATATACATTTAAAAAAATCTAAATCTAGTTTTCTAATTTAGAAAAAATGTTATAGCTGAACCAAATAGGGTCTTTACTTTTGCGCCACCCAGTATAAAAATTAAATTTCAAATATATCTTACATAAATGTATTATTTATATGTCCGTAACATTTTACAAATGCAGAAAGTTATAGTAAGTAGAAAGTCGGAAAAAAAAAACATATTTCCTTAACAAAATGTGACTATAGGAGCCGGAGTTGCTCCAGCTTAACTAACACGGTGTTCAGTAGTAGTCCTTGAATTTTCTGAAGTGTTTAAACACATTAGAACCATAGTTAGGTAGGTATACAAGTGCGTGCTCATAATTGGAACACGTTACAAGTTGCAACACAAGCTTATCGGACGCATTATCATAAAATTGCCAGATAATATTGCCGGCATGGTTGGCGCTTGACTGCTGCGCTACGTGTCGCGGGTTCGATTCCCGCACGGAACAAATATTTGTATGACCTACAAGTAGTTGTTCCGGGTCTGGCTGTTTGTGTATGTGAGTTTAAATGTTTGTAAACGCACCCACGATACAGGAGAAATTCCTAGTGTGGGGCAACGTTTTAAAAAAAAAAAAAAATCGCTCTCAATAACGAAGTCGATATACACGTCAACTGCATAGTTTTAAAACAAAACAAAAAAACATTTATTATACGTCATGTAAGGTAGCGTGGCAGAACAAAGAACCATGGTACAACACTATTGAAACCTGTATCCTTAACTCGCAAATTCCACCGATAGTCCAAATCCATATTTCGTTTGAGATGCTTTAAATGCATGACATCGCCGGAATAAAAGGAAGCTAGAGAATTTCTCACGATGTCGATTGGCGATGCTGGAAGATGATTCTTACACGGACGCCTGTAATCTCTTCTAAGAGTTAATCCAAATAATTTGAAGAACGTTACTTTGACTTGAATGATGTGAACCTTCTCGATGAAGATGCATCGTACTGTGTTTAGTTTACTTTATGATCCTGTACGATTCGCAATAAATACTTTTTCTTTCTTTCTTTCTCGTAGGTCATTCAACACTAGCTTGAATCATCTACCGCACCGGATATCTTTAATACATAGTGCGGCGATCGCGGTATGTCTAACTATTAATATATGAATGCTCATTCCTTTTCTGAACGATATTAGATCTTTGCCCAACAGTTCACAGTGGGGCAATAATAGGCTGGTATATTATTATCTAACTAATGACGTTCCCAGTCTACAAATAAAAAATCAATCAAATACTTACTAGCCAATAGTCACTATATGTAGCTAGTCGGCTGTTTGGCAAAACCCATACGTTGTCGACCCATCATTACGAAATTGATTGTTTGAATAAAAAACATTTTTATTCAAGTACATATTTGGTGTTTTCAAAATACTCTTATGCACGACTATTGCCAGGTTTTCATTTATTGTCGTACCGACATGGTATATGAGAAACAGCGACAGAGTGTGTGCATTGTTTTAAGCTCACGCACGTGCAGTTTTGTCGTGTATTGCTGCAGTAGTAAACAATATTCTTCAGTTGCTGTTACGTAGAGTATAACGTCCGGCTTAGAATTAATAGACAATGAAGACTAAGAACGGTTCTGCACTGCAGCCGATCCGAATGTTAAGTTTTCATCTAGATGTTGGAGAATTTTTTTTTTAGCCTGTACTGTCCCACTGCTGGGCAAAGGCGCCACCTGGAACCAGCCCTCGCGGTACGCGTCCAGATCATCTCGCCACCGCTTTCTGGGCCGACCTCGGCCATCCTGCATGCGGCTGATATGCTTTGATTTGATTTTGCTTTCTTGCCTACGTCTAATAAACCCGTTTTGGAACGCAACATGAGAATGATTTAGCCTTTCTAAAAATACGTATTGGTCACACCGACGTTATCGAAGATCCAAAATCGCCAGAGCAACTGCCGGTCTATCTTGTAAAAATCTCACCGTGAAAACATGGGTGAAGTCAGCTGTCATTCTACCTGATACTAGCGATTGCCACTATTGACGGCTCACGTCTCTGTGTTTTCCCGGTGAGATTTTTACAGAATGGATCGGCTGATGCACTAGCGAGTAACACCAAGTCATGTCCTTTAAACAAGTTTCAGCCTGAGAAACGAGTCTGTTTCATTGCAAATAGCAGGAATTCAAGTTTCTTTAATTAACAGAAAATATTTCTGTTAGTTACGATTCGAAATCCTCGCACTAGCGAGTAACACCACGTCATGTCCTATAAAAAGGTTTCAGTCTAAGAAGCTAAGCGAGTCTGTTTAATTGCAAATAGCGGGAATTTAGGGTACTGCAAATAGCAGAAAAATATCCGGTTTACTAAAACCCTAGACGATTTTTGTAGAAAGTGTTGCCACTTTACGTAACACAAGATGTGAACCGTAACCTGACCGATTACTACGTAACAGAAATATCTCATTTAGAAATAAACTAGCCTTTAGATTAGGGCATTGACATCTGTATCCTCAGTAACTGTATACTGCAGATCAAATTGTAATTCTAGCCAGAATGGAAGCCGATCCCGAAAATGCTTTAATGGAAAACCTATAAACTTTTTGGTCAATATTTTAAAAGCTAAATGGCGCCGACCCAGTACAGTGGGCCGGAGGACACTAGAAACACTGACCTTGAGCTGGTCTAGCGTAGTACGAACTTTCAACATATTATTATACTGCCAGTGTACTGTTACAAAAACAGCCCTCTTACGAGTGCTTTGGTAACAGTACACTGCCAGGCCAAGATTCTAATGTCGTTAGTTACGTGAATTCTAATCAAATTCTACAATGGCATATAAAAATAACGACGCAGTGAGTATAGGCAGCTATAAACGTTTTCAATTACAACCATGAAAATGGCGGTATCAGACGCGATAAGGGACCCAGTTAACACTTTAATTGTAGGATAGATTTACATGCTAACTGCTCAAACACTATCAGTTATGTACAATGTTATGACTTTCAAACTTAACTTAAAATACAACCTAGACAGATTTTAATAATTGATAAGCTATATGTAGGCCAATGGCATGAGTACATGTTCTGTTTTTTAATTCATTAATTCAAATATACCAACTTAATTTCATTCTTGATTTGGTGGAGAAATCTGGTTAGACTGGAAGTCGACCCCAACATAGTTGGGAAAAGGCTACGCAAATATATTTGGTAGAGAAATTATTTTGACTAAAAGGAAGCTTCTTAACCCTCTGCAGCTGACTTAGTAGGCCACCAGACATCATAGATCACAAAAATGTGTTTCAAGTTTTTATAATACTTATTGTTTCTTTTTTTAAATAAATTAATTCATACAAAATAATGACAATTTATCATTTAATTTTAAATCAATACAATAGATTTTGACCATATAAATAATGATATATAATGACGTCAAAATGGCGTCTACTAGTCTATCATGTTAGCAGATTAGTGAAATTCACACCACATTCAGTAGCAGAGTGTTAATAAATTCTAAAAAAACTTTGTGTGGTCTAAAGGAGGTAATGGTTTGTCTCAATAAGCAATTTAAATGATCAATGGTTTAAATAAAACCATTGTTTTTATACTGATATCATCAAGTTAATACCAACTTTAAGAAAGATATTTGCTACATACCTACCTACTTGTTGTTTTCACAACAGGGCAATTTTACTCCATAAGACATATTTGCTGCGGCTTGTAGTTATTTGTTTATCAATTATGTTGTGGGTGGGTACATTTATTTACTTAAAAACATATTTATTTCTAAAATGGGTCTTATTTGTGTGTTATTTTAATTTAAATCTAATTATTGTAGTGTAGAGTTGAATATTAATTAAAATTCCCTATACAAGTTAAGGACAAAAAGACTTCCTCATAGACATAAATTATACTAGTGTTGATGGTCAAATAAAATGTAGATTTAGATATCCAAACTTGAAAATAGACTATTGCTGTGGCTGAAAGGAGTCATACCATCAAACTTTATTTTTTTCTAAGTCCTGTTGAGAAGATTATTCAATTATATTGCTTGTGTCATATTATTTTTCATGAAAGTTTGTTGTTGATTTACCTAGCAAGATAAAATGAACTAAGGCACAGGTGCCCTGTACAGCACGCATTTCTTTTGTCAGAAACATTTCAGCATCTACTTATGCATATTAAAATATAAGATAAGAATGGTAGAACCTATCAAACAATACAGCCTCTGCACTATGACCAATTCATAATAGCGGGTCCACACACAAAATTTTACACAAGTATAATGTGTGGATGTTAAGTTGGAAGTTTGTTAGTTAAACTCAGTACAAATATTTACGTCCATAGACTTAAGATTTGTGTGTGTGGACCAGCTGTTATAGCAATAGACAAACAAAGAAATTTATTTTTAATTTCATATTAAATATTTACATTACATACAATTATTGTTTTGAATTAACTGTGTGGTTGTTTTACAACAATACTGTACTGTTACAATAATGTAGTAAACTACCTACTATGAATGTATTCAATGAGCATTTTAAAAATATTTTTTAATTTATGGGTGATTCTAGATGGCCATGGAAGTAATTTAAAAATGAAAACCCCTTCATGCAACTAATTATTGGCATACCTATCATTGAATAACTTTATCACAAAAAAAAATTATGTTATTTCTGCAGGCAAGTATGTAGGTCAAATATTATCAATCAATATTTACCAACAAACAATGCAATAAAAAAAAATGTTGGTAAACATACACAGAAACAATGATGGCGAGTGGAATATTATGAGCGTAATGTAGACGTGGACGTTACATACACGGCGGTCCACCCACTATAATTACATCTCATCATACCAACTTCCGAGGGCAAATAACTCACCAAAGAGATGAGTCGACGCATCGCCATCTCATGATTCCACAGGCACTCGCAAGGATCCATTTCATCACCCATATCTAAGCAAAAAAATAGCACTTAGAAATCGCTCTGTCGACAATACTTTCTTACTCCCAATTTGTTCTCAACTCGATCATTTGAATACTCAGCTGACAAGCAACCCAGTACCCAAGGTGATTACGTCAACAGCTAAACTTAACACTTTTCCTCTTTATCGACGTAAGCAGTAACCACTGAGTAATAATAATCCACATCTTTGTTTTTATTTACAAATACAAAAAACACTGGTCAAGGATTATCTGTCATGGGTCTACGAAACGAGAAGAGAAAGTTAAACAAAATTCTTGGGCGTACCTGCAGCACTACTTAGCAGAACTAAAAACACACTAACTTATGTCGCTACGGTTACTAAAAGTTAATGCAACTGCGTTTGGTTTGATAAATGATAGGAAAATGTTAAAGTCCTGAACACTTTATCACACTGGCGACGACATCTTTTCTACGAGTGCCTGTAGGTTTTTGATTGGTAGTTCGCGAAAGATGATTGGGTGGCAACATCCAATCAACGACGAGTGACATGAGAGTTGACAGCTTTTAAATTTTTAATGTTGCTATTTGCCATTATTTCTTCTTTGGGTAGTAGAATTATAAAATCGATTAGAACATGATTTAGTGAAATGTCATTATGTTGGATAAGTAAAAAGTGTAATTTATATTCACCTGCGCAGGTCAAACAATGGGATGTACGACCTGCCGAAATATTTAAGCACCGTGACACTTTATATAACGATTTTTTTTTATCTACCGCAAAAATAAGTTTGCATTTCATAGTATTTTTCGAGGAATAACTAAAAACAAAGTTACCTATTTCTGCGGATGTAACTGAAAATATATCCACAAATTTTACTTTTCTAGTAGGCACTTAGTAACATCACGACCTTTGTAATTATGGGATCCAACAATACCCCACACGCTAATGTGCCGACCCTCTCTACTTTTCATATTATAATGTAACATTTTTTTCCTTTTTCAATAACATTACAAAGTTATATGTCACATCATTGACTATTTATTGGTTTAGACGCTCAATTGATTTTTTGTAATACCGGTGAACGCAGTGACGTCACATTTCACGTGAGCGGAACCGGTTGGAGGGGTGTCGATTTTAAAGTTTTATAAGCGCGAGTCACAGGAGAACTTGGCTCGGAACGATACTTCAGATCGGACCTCCAATCGGGATCGTTGGTTCACAGGTACCTTATTAGTATTGTCTCTAACTATTATAACCGTTATTATTAAAATTTAAACTGTGCTGTGCTATTATTCAAATAAATCTTTGCGCAAGTATTTGGTATTGTTACTGTGTTACTTGAGACCTACGCCATGGAATCTCTACCTCAAGACCATACTGATGATGGGCGAGCTGCGCAGACACAGCCGTCGTCATCAGAAGTGGGATTGGACCACAACGAACCACGTCACACTCAAAATGAAGATGCTAGTGTCGAAAATGGATGCGTCTGATGGAACAGCAGAACTGCAATTTTCTGACGCTGATTCAAGTAATGAAAACAACTACTACATCGTCACATGGCCGCTTACCGGACTTCAACCCTGAGAAACCAGATGTGGACGCACGTGCTTGGGTGACGAATCTACGACATCAAAACTAGGATTCGTGTTGGTTCATGCTCAAAATGAAAAACGCTTAAAGTGAAAGTGACCGTTTACATTTGAAAAACAAAATGCAAGCATGCGAACGCTTATCAAATAATCGTGTGGATCTGTCCAAATTCGACCCGGACAAAGCAGATACGGATGCGCGGTCATGGTACGTACATGTTGTTTTGGGCATAGGCTGTATGCAGAAATACCTTTGCCGAGTGACGAGACTGTTGCGCCTATCGCCATGTTTGAAAAAAAGTGTGTCTCTAACCGGCGTTTGAGTTCGACGTATCCCGTTCCCGTAGTTAGAACACGCAGTATAAGACGTGTGCAAACATAACAGTGCACAACAGCTGATTTATGTTTTGCCGAAAATTCACTGCAAGGTGGTCAACTTATTGTGGCCATCAGTGAGATGCACAAAGGAGCAGCATAAACGTGACTATCGCAAATAGCATACCACGGAATGACATGGAGTGACTTTTGCCTTTCGTGTGCTGCAAGTGAGGGAAACCAGGACATATCGCAGCCCGTTGCACGAGTAGTAGCAGCTAGGCAGATGGTGGACAACGTGCTGGAAGTCGTGAATGGCGAGTAGACGTCGTACAACTACCCTCAGAAACGTTAGAAAATAAAGGTGAGCTGTATTGTTTTGTTTACGATTCTGGTGTTGAATGCTCGTTTATTAAAAGCGAGTTGTGCAGGCAAATTAAGTGGCAAACGAGATAATAACGTATAGTACGTGAAATATTGAACCTAGGCTTTTCGATTAACATGTCTGCGACAGAGTTTTTATTGCTTAGAGCTCTTGTAATATATAAATTCTGTTTTAAACGGTCAACAACAGAAAGCTAGATTTGATAGAACAAAGGCAGCTTTAACAAAATGTTCGGTTGACGATTTCGTGTTATTAGAAAACGAAGTGTGAAATCAGATTATAAGATTAAGTTAGATCGGAAGTTAAGAGGTCCGTTTAAGGTAGCGGAAGTTTTGGCGGGTAATCGCTATAAGATAAAAACTTTAAATTCTAATCTTACAAGTATGCTCACGATAGATAAAGAAAGATGCCAGTAGGTCATGTACCAGTCGAAGTAGATAATGATCACAGTGGTGATGAGCAAGCCTATATTATGGGAAGCACGCGAGTAGGGGTTCTCTATCGGCCGTAGTAAAGTTGTGTGGTGTCACAGGGTGATACACACGGATCCATGCGTTGGATGTGTGAGAGCAATGCGATTGCTGGTTTGCTGGAGAGCCGTGGCGTTAGAGTGGTTTACTCGTGTGTGGGTTTCCAGGTGTCTAAGGCTCTTAGTGATAAAAATGATTGTTAATGTGGATAACAATGGGACATGGCTATGGTTGATGATTTGAGCTATGATTAGATAATCAAAGTTTGTTTACATTACTCTGGTTGAATCAATACTCTAAAAGCCTTCAACTCCAGGCGTACATATAAGTACGCTCACGATCACATACAAAAGATGCCTCTAAGTAGAGTTCCTAACGAGTTAAACGTAGAAGACGGTGAGGAGAGTTCCTCCACCGAGTAGTAGAGCACATACCATGGCTATTAGGTCGCACTGTACGCACTTGTCTGTAGTCGTAACTGCAACTCACTTGTGAGTTGTTCAGGGGGCGATGGGCAGCTGGTGGTACAGCGGGGACCCGGGTCTCAAAGGAGACGATTGTTGTGTTGGTCTTGTAATGACCTGGGAGTCGTAGACTCTATGTGGAGTGATGTGTGTAGATCGTATCACTTGAGGTGGTGACGATATGGGCGGCATGAGTGTCACTAGCTGCAGCGGCAGCCGGGCCATGAGCGTTGTATGTAATCTACGAGTAAATTGATACAGTTCCTGACCAATTCTTACTGAGGCTTAGAGGAACCTTTTGTTATCGATAATAGTTTTGATCAGAGTACTCGTATTACTAACGAATTTGAGGAAAGTCAAGCAATAGTTTTGTTGCTGAAACAGAGTAGAGATTAAGTTGTGTGTGTTGTGTGGGGTTTTGTGAGAAACCATAAAGTCCAAGAGTGACTTGGCGATCCCAGGGGGCCCATGCGCAAATTAATTTGATAGGTTGAGTAACTGGAGGTTACTAGATAGTATGAGACACATGCATCTTAGTTGATTATTTTTATTGTAACCTTGAGATTTGGGAATCAAATCGTGGGTAATGCTCTGAACTCTGCTATTTTTAGTTTGTTCGAATTTTCATTGTATTTTTGACTGTACCAAATGTGGTCAAGAGTGACCGAGCTATGTGATACTTTACTGGCATGTTTCATTCCAGGTCAGCACCCGTAGCAGCCGCGCGTTTAAGATTGCTATGTTGGCAATCCGAGCAGTGTACTGATTGATGAATACTGGGTAAATCTACACACGAGAACGTGTGAGCTGTCAGAATGGCCGTGTCGCATCATTGACTATTTATTGGTTTAGACGCTCAATTGATTTTTTGTAATACCGGTGAACGCAGTGACGTCACATGTCACGTGAGCGGAATCGGTTGGACGGGTGTCGACTTTAAAGTTATAAAAGCGCGAGTCGTAGGAGAACTTGGCTCGGAACGATACTTCAGATCGGACCTCCAATCGGGATCGTTGGTTCACAGGCACCTTATTAGTATTGTCTCTAACTGTTATAACCGTTATTATTTACACTGTGCTGTGCTATTATTCAAATAAACCTTTGTGCAAGTATTTGGTATTATCACTGTGTTACTTGAGACCTACGCAGGGCCGTAGCTAGGGGGGGGCATCGTGGGGCAATGCCCTACCTTGAAATCACAATGCCCTACCTTAACTGCAATCAAGGCCTCAAACATCGATCACTAGCCTACGATCTACTAGTGATCGATGGCCTCAAAGACTGTCAACGGGTCACGAGAGAATGGCTGGTATGGTATTTCTGTCCTTTGAAAAAAAAAAAGAACAAAATCAGTTGATCTGATCGAAGTTCTTCGCATTTTTAATAACATGGCGAATCATAGAATTCAGCTGTTTTAAATATTTTTTATTATTATGTTTTCCTTTATTTCATTTGCATACTTACAGATTATATTTTTAAATATTTTTAAAAAACAAAAAGATAAAAAACATTTAAAACTATAAAAAATAGTAGCCCACCGGTATCGGGAACACGGTCCAAGCTAGGCGGCTAGCGGCGGTCAGGGCTCCAGAGAGAGGAACCTCCTGACAATGCGAGCCGTGTCCAGAAGTACCGCTTTCTGAATCAAGCCCTTGATCCAGCTGCCCAACGAGAGCCTCCTCAGGTGTTGGTCGAGGCTCTTGGCTATTAAGCCATTGGCTGTCACGACTATCGGCACAATGATCGCTGAGTCCACATCCCACATGTCGACAACCTCGCGAGCCAAGTCAAGATACTTGATTTGTTTATCTTTCTCGGCTTTCACGATGTTCTCATCATGCGGGACGGTTATGTCAACAATCATTGCGCGCCGCTCTGATCGATCCACCACCACTATATCAGGCTTATTGGCAACAATAGTCCTGTCAGTGATGATGGATCGATCCCAGTATGATGTGATATTTCCATTTTCTAGAACTGGGTCGGGCACATACCTGTAGTACGGCACCTCCGATTCCACAAGGTTGTATTTCAGAGCAAGTTGCTGATGTATTATCCTAGCTACAAGGTTGTGTCTATGCAAGTACTCTCCGTTAGCTAGACGAGAACACCCGGAGATAATATGCCTGATTGATTCCCCCGGCCGGTGGCATGCCCGACAGATGTCAACCGTGCCGTCTTTCACAATAAATCTCCGGTAATTGTTCGTCATCATAACTTCGTCCATAATTGCACAGACAAAACCTTCGGTTTCTCCAAAGAGGTCACCGAAACGCAGCCAGGCTACGGACGCTAGTAGATCTACATCGGGTCCATGTAGGGCCCGGTAAATGCGTCCGTGAAGCTCCTTACTTTGCCATACTTCCATGCGATCATTGGTGTCAAGAACTACTGGCTTGCGCCTGTTCTCTTTAGCCAAGGAGAGCGGGGTGAGGCCCTTGTCCACCGCGACTACATCTCGATGCATCCCCACGTCGGTTTATAGGAAATATTCCCTGAGACTGCATATCTCGCGATTGTGGAGGGTCTTAGCGTTTAAAAAGCCTCGACCTCCACACTTTCGCGGGATATACAGCAGTCATTACCGATGACAGTGGGTGATGCATTCGATTTGCAGTCAACAGCGTCCGGACCCTCCTATCAAGGGCGTCTGGTTCGGTTTGAGTCCATTTGATTATGCCGAAAGAGTACATCAAAACCGGCATGACCCAACTGTTGAAGGCACGCACCTTGTTTCCGCCTGATAGAAGACTATTAAGTACATTTTCAGGCGGCCAAAGAACCGCTCCTTCAACGATTGCTTCATGTCAGTAACATTGATGCCTAACGCTTCCGATATACCCAAATACTTATAGGTTTCGGATGCGGAGAGGGCTCTAAGGTTTGTGGAATCCGAGAGTTGGGTTCCCACGGATTCCACAATCTCCCCTCGCTTTACATGCATGACCGCACATTTGTCCACACCAAATTCCATCCTGATGGCGCTACTGAAAGGTTCAGTTACTTTCAGTAGCTCCATAAGTTGCAAATTGTTGGGAGCAAAGAGTTTTAGGTCATCCATGTAGAGGAGGTGCGATATAATCTGACCACCTCTCCTCAGCCGATAGCCTAGACCTGAATCCTCCAGAAGTGTGCTTAGAGGATTCAAGGCTAAGCAGAACCAAAGCGGACTCAAAATATCGCCCTGAAAGGTGCCTCGTTCGATCCTTATCGGTTCTCTATTCCTCTGAATATTTCGACATCCTGGATAGCGAAGGACCGTCCTCCATTGCCGCATACATGACATCAGGAAGGTACGCAGAGTTGCATCTACTTTATACAAATCCAGTACCCTCATGAGCCATGTATGTGGCACCGAGTCATAGGCCTTCTTATAATCTATCCAACATGTCGACAGATCCTTTCGGGAACGACGAACCTGTTTTCTAATGGCCACATCAATGAGGAGTAGCTCCTTAGTACCACGGGACCCATTCTTACATCCATTTTGAGAGGCAGACATCTTACATCCATTTTGAGAGGCAAATTATTACTATAGTTTGAATAAATGACCTTGAATTTTAATTTTGTGCCATATCTTAGTCTACATAAATGTAAGTAGGTAGTGTAGGCACGTTACTTTTCATTAGAAGTTATTACTTCACTCCAAATCTACATTTACATAAGTTCGACCTGTTTGAAAACAGCATTTTACATTGTATTATTAATTCATCCAAGCTATAATCAGGCAGGTTCCATAATAATCTTCGATGCATATCACATAATACATCAATTACCTACTTGTCGTACCAACGACTCCACTCGTGTGGAATAATACTTACTAAACCCGGCCAGAGAAAATATCAATTAAAAATATAATAAAAATGGAATACCTATTAAATAGTTAACATACATGAGTTCATATAGTCGTATTGTGCTGCTTGCTATCGAGAAACGTAGGTAACATGCATGCGCACATAGCTTTACAACTATAAAGCAAGTTTATACAAAGCTTGTAAAAATGCCAACCACTAAAACATACAATAACATGAAAGTGTAATAAATCTTCTATTACGAAGATTTCAAGATGTAAGTCGTTGTGATTAGCACCAAATACTGATTAGATTCTTCTCCACAATTTTATGGGACACAAACAGTTGCGACGAAGTCGTTGGACCCCATCTAAAAACTACTGCATTTATTTTGGCAGGTGGGCTTCGAAGTTTTTCCTCTAGGTGTGTTTAACGATAAATGTTTCACTTCGTCATTCTATGCCGTAGGTTACCGCGTAGTTCCTAACGACTCCTATTCTCACCGCACATCGTACTACGCCGTAGACTACAGCGTAGTCAGCTACGTCTCGTAGTGTCCCACCGCGCATCGTACTACGCCGTAGCCGACAGCGTAGTTCGCTACGGCTCGTAGAGTTTCAGCGTGGGTCGTACTACGCCGTGGCCGACGGCGAAGACCGCTACGAGTGCTACGACACGTGGAGTTCCACCTCGCATCATACTACGCCGTAGGCTACTGCGTAGTTTGGTATGACTCGTAGTCTCACCGTGGTTTTGTTTACACTTTCATGAGATACTTGTGGAACATAGTATATCTATAGGAATTTGGAAAAAGTATAACATGAAGTCAGCAAAATCGTCGTGATCAAAGCTGAGGTCTTCGGTGTGAGAACAGAGATGAGGCATTTGAGCTGTACCAACAGTAATTCTTGGCGGTATATACAGGGTGACAGGGACATCGTACATGATTCTGGACCCCCAAAAGTATAGCTGTTCTATAAATTTTGACCGCAAGTATAACACTTTTGTATGTAACAGCAGATTATTTTTTTGATAACAAACGAAAATTTTTAACGAATAGGGTCCAGTATCATGTACTTATTCCATGGTAACAGGTTGCGTGTCAATGTCCCTGCCACCATGTACATGTATGTATGTAACACGCTATCAATAGCAATGGGTTTTATTTTGACAGTTCAACAACATTCATTGCGTTATTTACGTTGTTGAGCAGACACATTTTTTGAGCATATGAAGCAATGGATTAGTAATATCCTTCAAAATGATTCAGATTGAGATCGATAGTGTGTTACGCAATTAGGGTTCAGGACATTACTTTTTTCCTTCATCAGAAGGCCAATTCTCGTAATTGAAAACGTTCGAAATCTGGTCGCAGTCTCATCTCGGCGACAAAAAAATGTCAAAAACTTGTCAAAATGTAGGGAAAATAGAGGTATTTTTGACAGATTGAGACTGAGATCAGAGGGGCAGTTCTCGTAATTTTAAGAACGTTCACAGTCTGATCTTAGTCTCAATCTGTCAAAAATACGTCTAATTTCCCTACATTTTGACAAGTGTTGTTGACAGATTTTGAACGTTTTAAATTACGAGAATTGGCCTTCAGACTGTGAACGATCTTAAAATTACGAGACTTACCCCTCTGTTTTCGTATAAGTATTAAACTTATTAGCTTACTTCTTCACACTATCCTATGTAGTACAAGACGATTTTCCCACTTAGGAAAATTATTTGTAACAGAAACACATACCTACATATTGACAAATCATTTTATGTGGAAAATTAGAAGTGTTCATGTGAAGCGACCAGTCGTGATTGAGACAGGTGGGCGGCAATCTGGCGGGGCGTGGCATCAGAAGACCCCGCCTTCCGCTAAGTAGGGCGGCCTGCCCGCCCTCCACTAATTGATTACTTTTAAAATATAAAGAAAGTGTAGGCTATAATTAAGTATTATATTCTACCAAAGCCTATCCGATTAGCTACTTATTTTAGGTACGAACTTAGGTATTGTACAACATGCTAAGTGAGTTGGTATTGATTGGTGTGAATGAATTGTCTGGGCAGTAATGTGGCTTCGAATAGATTCTGAGTCTGCATCCTGTCATAGATACAAAAATGTTAGTATCGTGGTTTAATGCACCTGTAGGCCGTCGACTAACGAGTTTCTTAAAAAACAAGCCGTGTACTAGATAGTATTTCCTATCGATAGAATGATGAACTTCCATACAAACTTTCATCCCCTATTTTGCCCTTTTGGGGGTTGAATTTTCAAAAATCCTTCATTGTACAGACCAGCACATCAAGCTACTACAATCTGTCAAATATCTTTAATAGATTTTCAACATTATCGCTAAAGCATTTAGGTTCAAAGTTGATTGGGAAAATTTGACAGTTTCGGGTAGCTTGACCTGCTGGCGTCTGTACAAGGAACTGTTGTACAAAATTTCAATCTTCAACATCCAGTGGTTTAGACTGTGGGCTATCTATCAGTGAGTTTAAGATTTTAATTAAGTAGATCTTTGTGAAAATGTGACGTTTAAAAAATACTTTTAAAAATTATTGTTTCAGGATCTCTTCTATCAAAGTACTAGCCTTAGCATTCCATTCCATTTCGTAAAAAAACATGTCTCGAAGCTTCCAATAAACTTCGCTGTCCTACTTTCTGGCTCAATAAGTCCCGTTCCATAGTGAGCAGGACTGTATCCTGGGCGTGGCTTGTTGCCGGCTGACGCCCAGCACCAGTCGAGCGCGCCGCAACGCCGTCATTCTGGCACAGGCACGGCGCCAAGCGGACATGGCGCCGGCAATGCGACCGCCGACACGCAAGTGAGTAACACGCCTTATATTATTTTTTGTAGATAGTTAGGAATCCAGGTCCTTAAAAAAAAAAACTTTTATCTTTTTATTTGATATCAAAAGATTTATGTAAGTAAGATTCTCGTAAAAAGTTTTTTGCAGATCATTGACTTTTTTTAGAGATTACACATATAACGCGTAATTTCGTTTTTTTATTTTTATTTCGTTGGTTCTTCTGCTAATATTTTGTTTAACGTTGAAGTACTTGCTTAGTTTAAGATGCATGAGGAGGGTGAGGAGGGACGATTTCAAGTCCTTCTCGGAGTGAACTTGCGAAGTTTGCTATCGCGCAAAAAACTTTATTTTCTAAACTTTAAAAGAAAATGAAATAAGATTGGTTGGTTTAAAAAAACCCAAAATTAAGATAAACAGATGAGGTGTCAGATTAAATTATACTAAGTTAAAGATATGACTTGACTTTCAAAACAACTTTTTATCTACGTTAAACTTTGCAAATAATATTTTTTTGCTCGCTTGTAAAGTATTTTTTGTGGGGGTTTTAACTTTACTTTAATTATATTTTATTGCGTTCATGATTAAAAAAAAATACATTATTGTTATTTTTATCAAAAAAAACGCGTGAGATATTTTACATAATATATTGTATAGTAGCTTCTGCCCGCGACTACATCCGCGTAAAATTTCTTATTTTACCATAAACTGTATCCTACGGCCGCCCTCGGCCCCGGACCCACCGCGTCGCATTGCATCGCCCACCCGCGTTATTACTTCCTTTTCGCTTAGCGTTCTTTCTGGCATTTTCCTTTTTGCTCGGCCCCCCTAAGGATCATAGCGTGATCTTAAATATCGTATAAGAGATAAGCGCGTTCAATGAAAAAACCAATCTCTTCAACTTTGTTATATTTAGGTATAACAATAAAAAATCTCGTCTAATTACATCTCGCGGTAAATTGTTGCGGAATACGGACATAATGCAATATTGCCTTACCTATTCGATGACCAGACTTTTAAGGCATATTTTTGCAAAATTTGGGCAGAATCTATTCAGTAGTTTTTACGCCAATCCGGAACATACATCCGCAAAAACAGTAAAACGGACAAAAATGAAAAAATCTATATTTTCGGCATCAGAATCGTTCCCACACCTCGTACCAATTATTTATTCCAAAAATTTATATAAAAGGTTTTTAAAATTTTATTTTAAGGATTGGCCTTTTGGCCTTTCTTTTTTTTACATTTTATTTATATTTGTAATTGGGTTTGGTACTGTTCCGTCGTTAAATTTCAAGACACTTTAGATATGAGAAGGCTGAGAATTCTTGTTAAATAATGATTTAGTATTTTATTTTATTTAATAGGTTCACCAACGACCTATTTACTAGTAACATTAACATAATAGAAAATAACATAAGCATTGAGTTATGGTGAATCAGTCATTTACAGGCGTACACAGCACTTATATGAAAAATAGCTTCTTAAATATTACGTTTTAACAAGATTTTTTACTCGTAGTGAAATAGAAAAAATAATTAGAAACAAAAAACAAAACATTATGTAAGACGCAAAATCAAATCGAAATTAGAATCAAAATTATCATTAGAATCAAAAGTAAAACATTAAGATTAAAATTTAAATTAAAAAATTAACAGTACAATTGATAATTAAAATTCAAAACGGTAGAACGAGATAACGAGTGCAATAAAAGAACATTCCAAAATTGTTATAGTGGTAGGTGCAGACGCCAGCACACCAAGCTACTACAATCTGTCAAATTTCTTTAATAGATTTTCAACTTTATCGCTAAAGTACTAAGGTTCAAGGTTGATTGGGAAAATTTGACAGTTTCGGGTAGGTTGACCAGCTGGCGTCTGTACATGTGGCAAAAAACAAAAAAATAAATAGTAGTATTCTTACTAATCAAGAGCGGTTGGGAGTTCTCTCTGCAGTAGACGAATACATATTATTACGTCCCTTGACATTGTTCGGAACCCTGGGATCCCGGACCTTTGGAAGGCGTACGAGGGGCCGAAGCCAACTCGCAGAGGCCCGTTAGACGTTATTAATGAAATGAGGAACCTGTTATTACCAATTGGTATGACTTTGATTTGTTGCTCGTTCTCTGCAGTTATTGGAGCGATAAAAAGCTGTCATTTAGAAGCCTTATTTCGTAAAGAAATAAAATTATTTATTCTGTATTAAGATATATGAAACACTTGTCAAAAAGAATAAGCTAGATGGAGTCGACGTATTCATCTGACTAAGTAACTACTAATCAAGTATTTCGGCCATTCTACAGAAACTCCTTAATTCACACATCAAAAGTGTCTTGGGATCGAGTACATTATTAACTATAAAAAATATCCAATTAATATTTACCAAATCTAGTCTTCCAGACTGACTTCTTACTTTAATTCGTATGTTTAAGTTAACAACTTATCCCTATATTTTGTAAAAATTAAGAAAAGTGCAATTTTTGCAAATTGTGAGCAATTAACCTAAGTTAATGTCGTTAATTAAATGACAAAAAGGCAAAAACGAGAATTTTTAAAAATTTTATTGAGAGATAAAAAACAAAATAATAATCTGTGTTTCCACCATTGACACGAATCACACTTTCGTTCTTTCTAACAAGTCAAAAAGTTGTTGTGGGGTATTCACGGCATCCATACTCGGCACAGCTCTTTTTTGGAGCATATCCCATGCGTGCTCAATTGGGTTGAGGTCTGGCGATTGAGCAGGCCACGGCTGAACGTTGATGCGAGCATCGGCAAGAGTGCGTGTTACGACTCTAGCCGTGTGTGGACGTGCATTATCGTGCATTAGTCGAAACGAATCACCCAACCGGTTTCACAAAGGGATGATCACGTCTGAAACAGTCCTCTCCGCATAAATCTGCGCACTGAGGTTGCCCCTGATCCAAATGAGATCGGTTCTTCCACCGATCCAAATACCGGCCTAAACCATTATTGTTCCCCCTTCAAGTGAATTATTTATTTTTAGTTATTTATTTATTTAAAAAAAAAACGTTGCCCCACACTAGGAATTTCTCCTGTATCGTGGGTTCGTTTACAAACATTTAAACTCACATACACAAACAGCCAGACTCGGAACAACTACTTGTAGGTAATACAAATATTTGTTCCGTGCGGGAATCGAACCCGCGACACGCAGCGCAGCACTCAATCGCTTAACCACTGCGCCAACCGTGCTGTCAAAGAATGAACTTCCTGACAAAATTTCAAACGTTCTTGACGTCCAGAGGTCCTCTAAACTAGAGTACGTCTTGTATCCGGCCTCATACCGAAACGAGATTCATTGGAAAAGCAAACACAACGCCAGTCTTCTTCCTCCCAATTTCTGTGTTCGCGAGCCCATTGTAAACGGGCCCTACTATTGCGGGGTACTATAGGAGGAACTCTCAGCGGCCTTCGGGAACGCAGACCCACTTCACTTAAACGATTTCGGATGGTTTGTTTGCTTATCAGCAACCCTGAAGAGCTGTGGAGCCTCACAGCCAACATCATGGCGGTCATGGTACGATTCCGACCTTGGATTCAGTACCTAAATGACTTGAAACTTTTTGAAAAAAATTCGTAGCTTATTAAAAAAAAATGCTATTCCATACATTTTGACCGCGTAGGTTTTTTATGAAGCAGATGTTTTTTTTTTAAACAACTGATAAAAAAATTACGCTAGGGGGTCTAGAATCATGTGCTGAATTCATGGGTATAGTTTGCGCGTTGATGGGGCCGGTCATCGCGAAGTTATAAGGTGGTGCAAAATTAATGACCAAATTAGAAGATACTCCCGTTTTTGTAAGAATCGTTTTATGACATCGCGACTTTGATATAATTTGTGAAGAGATTACACTTTACAAGGACACGATATACAGTATGTTAACTAACAGAGGGCGTTCCCGTTAACCCGCAATAGTATAGCATCCATACATGCTAAAAAAAATATTACCATTCAAAACAAAATGTTTTTATTTTTTTTAATAATTAAAATATTCACTAAAAATGTTAAATTGATACGTAAAAGAAACACTCTGTACACGCGTACTTGAAGGACGGCAACGTCGCAATTTATTTATGAATGACGGGCCGCGTGTGCGGCGATCTAATTGATGTGCCTAGAACCGCCCCCTGTCCCCGAATGTCCACCTAATTTTATTCGGAACTAATCTCACGCGCTGACCGGACGCGCATTATTTTCGTATTGCAACATCTTGCGTCATTCTTGTGTGAAAAAGTCCACGTTCTCAGTTCAGTGCTCAGGAGTATGTGAACATGGTGCTCATTTATGCTGAGTGTAATTATGATGGTGCACGTGCTCTGAGGATGTATGCTGAGAGGTACCCCAATGCATATCAACCGCGGAATTCTCGTGTTATTGTGAGTGCCCTGGTGCGTATTCGTAACAATGAACCGGTAGTGCCGCGTCGTTCTGGTGGCCCCCGACCCGTGATCTCTGTGCGGCAGGAAGAGAACGTGCTAAGGCAGTTTGAGGAGGAGCCCGGTTCAAGCACTAGAAGAGCCGGCCGCCTGTTAAACATGAGTCACGTCGCAGTCTTTAAAATTTTAAAGAAAAACAAACAGCATCCGTACTCACTTCAAAAAGTACAAGGTCTGCTTGGTCCAGCTGACTTCGAGCGCCGGTTAACTTATTGCCAGTGGGCACTGCAGCGATGCGCGGAGGACACCCAGTTCATCGAAAACGTCATATGGTCAGACGAAAGCCTATTTACGCGCAATGGCATGTGACTTGTTGCTTTGTCAGCTGGGCATTTGAGACGGCTTGTTAAATGTTATTGTTAAAACTAAACATACTTACATAAATGTTTAATTTTACTGATAACAACCCGACGACGTGTCTTTCTAATTCATTATGCCGCCATTGAAGTCGCCGCTCGCGTACGCATTGCGACGTTGCCGGTTTGGGCAATGCTAGTAGTTCTAGTACGCTAGGTACTATTTCGCGATACTATTTTGATTTTAAACAGGATGTTTCGAATTTATTGTCAATTAATTATTTTTTTGAATTCGGATTATTTTATGCTTATTTCTCTATGCTGATATTTTTATTTGAATCTATTAATGATATAGATTAACGAGTTTAAGGGAACGCCCTCTGTTATTTAACATACTGTATATTCGCTGGCCCGAAAATCTCTCAATTTGGCGATTCGCAGTGGCTCCGTCACCCGGTTTTTCAAATACGGAATTTTTCCTGGGAGGTTTTCCTTAGATCCGCGTCTATTGAAACTAACCTTGGCGACCCTAAAAGCGACTATAAAAGAAAAAGTGGCCAATCTATCGTGAGAAATATGAAAATGCCCTAAAACGTACTTATGTGCGTCAATTCAGTAAAAGAACTTAATTCTTTTGTTAAAAAGTTTTTGCTTGAGATTTACAGATGCTTTTGCGTCTTCCCGTTTCTTTTTTACTGCGGAACCCTACCAAAATAGCATATAAATAAACACAGTAAAATGATGCAGACTGCGGTTTTTAGTTTTGGAAGTTCATGCAGTGCTTATGATTGCGTGTGAATCCTACTATCCTACTTCTTACTTCCTATCCTACTATTCTACTAATATTATAAACGTGAAAGTTTGTATGGATGGATGGCTGGATGGATGGATGGATGTTTGTTCCTCTTTCACGCAAAAACTACTTAACGGATTTGTATGAAATTTTGCACACAGATGGTTTATAACCTAGATTACCATATAGGATACTATTCTCTCCTTATTACCACGGGACCGAAACTTATGCAGGTGAAACCGCGGGGCGCAGCTAGTAATATTATAAACGCAAAAGTTGGTGAGGATGGATGTTTGTTACTCTTTCACGCAAAAACTATTGAACGGAATTGGATGACATTTGGCACACATATAGTTTATGACCGGGATTAACACATAGGATACTTTTCAACTGATTTACAACCGTCACCTCACTCATCAGGTCCAGTTGAAAACCAGCGCCAGGCACTAGTTGTCCGGCATTTTTTGCTGAACTGGGCCTTTTTGGCGCAGCCGTGAGGCACACTTTTCCTGCTAATTTCTTACATCGGACTTCACACTTTTTATTTAATCTTTTATTGTATTTTTATTTTTTTATTTTTTTTTATTGTGTGTATTTACTTGATGTGTGTATCTGGTGTATTGTGTGTCTTTTAGTTTGTGCCAAATAAATGCATTTTCTTTCTTTCTTTCTTTCTTTCTTTCTTTCATCCCACGGGATACAGAAACCACGGTGCGCTGCTAGTATAAACTTAAATTAAGTAACCGATGCCGACTCCGAAAATTGGATGTAGAAAGGGGAAGAGAAAGGGGAACTGGCGTCTTTTTTGAAAATCTGTGCGCATTATCTAGACCTCTAGGGTAAAAAGCTTGACTTTGGGCAGAGACTTTACCAACAAAAGTTACAATGGTACCCATGCTACAAGCTTCAACTATTTTGCGTTGTAGGATAGATTTTCTTAATCATCGCGTCACGTCTACTTGTCACATGCCGTATATTATTTTCAAAAGTCATTGTGGCTAAGTAATAACAGCCGCACGGGTCGATCGATCAGGTTAAGCTACGCTTGCCGCGGTTTGTCCATGGATGGGTTACCATCTTTATGTACCAAAGCCCCCTCCGCGCCTCGGAAAGTACGTTAAGCCGATGGTCCAGGCTGTGATTTGTGGATCTTTCATTGTTACTACGGGTCGTCAGAAGCCTGAAAGTCTGACAAGCATCCTTACCAAGGGGTATCGTATTTACAATAACTGGGTTGTGGAGGTCAGATAGGTAATCGCTCCATGTAAAATACTGGTACTCAGCTGTATCTGGTTAGACTGGAAGCCCACCTCAACATGGTTGGGAAAAGCTATGACTTACTTCAGAACCCTTGCGGGACAAAGAAATAATTAATAAAAAAACGCAAAAAAAAAAAAAAAAAATTACTAAACACCAACGATTAAAAATTAATTTTTATACGCCATACCCTAACCAAATCCATGGGTTCCATATTGTGGTAGCTATAAAACTTTTCCCTGACCATTTTTAAACCAAGTACGATCTTTTGTGTCTATTTTAACAGAACTACCTAAGTACTACTTAGTGTTAAGATCTTCTGGATATTCATTTCACTCGCTCGCCGTGCCTAGAGCAGTGGTGGCCCAGTTATATCGACCTCGACTTATGATTCGGTCGTGGGTTCGAACCCAAGCAGGTGCTTTACTTTGTGTAGTTATAAAAAGGCGAAGAAATACATCGTAAGCAAATAGCATATCCCAGAACCAAAAATTCGAAGACATGTGACATCCATCACCAACACGCACTGGGCCCGCGTGGTGGATTACGTAACGGCCCACTCCCTCTCATGAGGAGAGGAGAGGAGGCCTGCACCCTAATAGTGTAATCCACTATAAATCACAACCCGAGGATTTTGAAAGAAATTCTTAGTCCATTGCTTCATATGTAGGTTTAATCTATCTGCTCAACAAAGTACTGTATAACGCAATGAACGTGGCCGAACTGTCACAATGAAATGCATTGCGATCAATTGTCATTTTATATGTGTTACACTAGGCCCGCGTGGTGGATTACAGCCCACTCCATCTCGAAGAGAGGAGGCCTGTGTCCCAGCAGTGGGAACATTGAAGGCTGATTATGTTTATTTATGTGTTACGCAGCTACCCCACTGTGTCTCAGCAGTGGGGAAATTATAGGCTGATTGTTTCTTTATGTGTTACGCAACTACCCCACTGTGTCTCAACAGTGGGCAAATTATAGGCTGATTATTTTTATTTATGTGTTACACAAATACCCCACTGTGTCTCAGCAGTGGGGAAATTATAGGCTGATTATGTTTATTTATGTGTTACGCAACTACCCCACTTTGTCTCAGCAGTGGGGAAATTATAGGCTGATTATGTTTATTTATGTGTTACACAACTACCCCACTGTGTCTCAGCAGTGGGGAAATTATAGGCTGATTCTGTCGTAACTAGAGAGGTAATTTTAGTGATGAAATACGAAATACAATAGTACAGTACCTACTCGTATAGGCATCTAGTGAAAAACATTCCAGACACACTACATCCGACCATGTATAAAGTAGTGCAGTGTGCGTGTGTATTTTCATAATAGCATTACATTTTGAATTTTCTCTAATCTTTTCCTCACTAATAAGTAAATAGAGTAACGTGTTAGCAAAAACACTTTCCATGTACTCGTAACATGGGGTAACATTTTTCCAATGAAAATGCAGCATATCTCCACTCAAATACTCCGTAACAAATAAATGTCCGTGGCGTCGTATTCGGAATTCAATTTGTCGACTAGTGGTGCGCCCTGTAGCGATGACATACGATTTTTCGTCGTTCTATCGACCATCGGTTAATCGGACCGCTAGCTGGACGTGACAGCCACTCGGGCGTACCGGACAGAGAGCTTGCACTAGGGTTGGCACTACGGCAATTTATAGACGTCATGCAGGACAAAATAAACAAAGGGCTTACTTACTTATATTTTAAAATTATATTTTATGGAAATTCGTAAAAATATGAGGATTTGCACCAAGTACTTGAGTATAATTTCGAAAGCTATATTGATGTTTTAAATGATTGTAATTTAGTAATTATTGTATCACTATTGCCACGTATCTTACGTTACGCACCGCAATTAGCCAATAACGTAAGAAATGTTATATTTCGTGAACTACAATGAAGGAATCACCTTAACAACTTCGCCCGATTAATCATAATTACGATGTCTTTTCGTGGACAGTGAACTTTTTAGTTAGTTCTACTAAGAAAACAAATCATCTGCCTGTTGGTAGATAGACACCACTACCTATGCTTGCTGCAGTAGGAGTAACAATAATCACTTCTTGCAATCTATCAACATAATCAGCCTATAATGTTCCCACTGCCGGGACACAGGCCTCCTCTCTGTGAGAGGGAGTGGGCCGTAATCTACCATGCGGGCCCAGTGTAGGTCGGTAGATGTCACGTGTCTTTGAATTTATGGTTCTAGGACATGCCGGTTTCCTCACGATGTTTTCCTCCACCGTTTTGAGAGCATTGGTGATGAAATAATTTACATAAAGTAAAGCGCCTGTCTGGTTTCGAACCTACGACCAATAACTCGTAAATCGTGGCCGTTACCACTGGGCCACTACTGCTCTGCAATCTATCGTCAAATCAATTTTTTTTTAGACATTTTATCAGAGTTCTTGATAAAGTATTTGTTTCAATAAAATGAAAAAAAAAGTAACGTAATTAATTTTTTTAAATTGAAACAGTTTACTTTAGGCATTGTACAAGTTCCTCATCTAAAAATCATAACCTCAAATTAAATCCTTAAAATAACTGTAAAAGCTGGGTCAACCCTGTTTTAAAGCCGCGCGGTCAGCGGTTAGCGAGCGTGAAGTGTGCGCCCTCTGTCACGCGGCGCGTCATAACATTGTCACTTCATTATGTCGTGTCGTAATGGAGGGCCACGGGTCCACTCGCGATATTTCTGCTTCCAGTTAATTAACACTCGGATAAAAGGTCAAGTGGTGTAGTTTGGTTGGTGCGTTGTTTTAACGTGTTTAAATATAGGATTTGTTTTCATTTGAAAGGATAGACGTAAAAGTATTGTTGAAACGTTTGCATTGAACGAAGTCATGATGTTAAAACCAATGACAATATTTTTTTTGTCAGACATACAGAAAAAAATAATTATGTATGTTTGTACGTAAAATTAGGTCGATATATCTAATTGAAATTGAAATATTAAGTTGCAGGGCTAAGCTACGTAAATCGTAGCACCCCATCCGAAAATGAAATCAATGCGATAGAAAAAGAATTATGTCGACTTACAAATTGTTCGTTCACTGAACTTACGACGACAGTACTAACTAATAAGAGAACCACTTACCATTTCATTTCAACAAAAAAACAAAAAACATGGCTTCTGCAAAATTATTTTTATTCAGTAAAATATTTTTTTTGATTATAATTTGTTTTTTTTTATTTTATATTGTATAATAATACAAATGTATCTTTTTGTCTTTAGTCTAAGTGTTTTATCGTTAGTTTATTAGAGTTTCAGTAGTATATAAATTCGTTATTTATAACTATACGATTCAACTTTGTGTTTACCATATCTGACATATAAAAGTACACAAAAAATGGGGAAATTTAGACGGACAGCTTACAAACATACATACGAACAGTGCAAGTTAAATAAAAGCTTGTAAAAATGCCATTCTCATTAGTAATATTGGTAGCACGGTAGTACCGTGTGCTGCCAGTAAAATGAAAAGTTACTGATTGGTTCATTTTAAGTAAAGTATAATGTGACAACAGCCTTTGCATCTTGACAATCTGAGGCTTTTTTTTAAGAACGAGTTAACATTATTTCGTCCCCAGGGTGTGGCGGGTTCCTGTGGTCGGGCAGTAGGATGGCGCTGAAGACGCCTACGCCGGTCGTCGGCGAGCGCGAGACATGGGGCAAGAAGGTAGACTTCCTGCTGTCGGTCATCGGGTTCGCCGTCGACCTCGCCAACGTGTGGCGCTTCCCCTACCTCTGCTACAAGAATGGCGGCGGTGAGTACTTTTATACCCTATTTTTGTGTGTAGAAGACGTGGAAATTTTGTAAAGGGGAGGAAGTAACTAACCTCACCTGCCGGTCGATTCTGTAAAAATCTCACCGTGAAAACTCAAGTGAAGTGAGCTTGATGTGAGCTGTCAGTAGTGTCAATCCCTTAGCATTATTTGGAATGACAGCTCACTCCACGCTCACTTCACCTAAGTTTTCACGGTGAGATGGTTACAGAATCGCACTACTGGTTTCAAAACATAACTTATCTTTGGCATGTAAAAGAGTTTTTTAAACCTATTTACAGAAATTAATCATTTATCAATATAACATTTTGCTAGAAAAAGAAGACGGTCCTTTTTATGTTCTTGGTTGGCAAACTAGGCCGCGATGCCGACTGTACCGTCGTCTATGATCAATTGGTTAACTTGTTTGACATATGCAAAATACATATTTCCTTGTTTGACACCCGTTTTTCCTTTTAAAACGGAAGCCGATTGCATTTTTGTCGCATCTCGATTAAAAACCAGCGACAAGGTACAGCGAGTAGTGATTGTGTGCCGTTCATTTATTTTTACAATCAAACAAATCTTACTTTAAACTCACAGAAGTATTTCTACGACTAATATTCAATCATTCACATCTTTTTCTTCGTCGTGTCCCCAAAAAGTTTAAGCTCGGCATTCAAGTCAATCGTGAATCCAATATATCACAAACAACAATCCGCACCAATCACCTATATTTTGCTTGCTCCATAATCAATTAACCTAATGATCCATTCTAGACGGTCTAGAACGTGGTGTCGGTGTCTAGAGTGGCGCGGTTGTGCCTTGAATGGCACTAAGTGCCTCTTACGTCGCTAATTGCGCGCCTCGCGTCTCGCCGACGAGTTCCGTCACGTCATAAATGCTCAGACTGCACACTTGATGATGTGTTTCGATTTTGTATGAACTTTACTAGTGGTTGGGAAAATTTGCAAAGTTAAAATAATTGCTGTTTGATTCCTTCAGTCTTTGTGTCCTAAAAAACTTAACTAATGGAAGAAGAGTTGGTGTGAATATATTCAAAACTGAAGTAAGTTTCGTCGCTGTTGGATTGTGTTTATCGTTGGTTTTTGTCTAAATTCTAAATACAGTGGAGAAAATCAGAGATAATAAAGTTTTTCCCATTCGATTCCCACACGCAAAACATACGAACTTATAGACCAGAAACTATTTCATTTCGTATGAGAAAATGATTCGTGAATTCATTCAAGACTACTGTGTGATGGCGCGCTAACACCGGCTGTAGGGCACTCGAGGCATAATAGGCGGTTAACAATCGTACGCCTTGTGCGGCTTGTGCCCCGCCTCGCCTCATGCAGCGCCTCGAGTGGCCTGCACTACGCTTACACCTGCGGCTTGCTAATTGAAGCTTCACATTCGCCAGTGTTCGGTGAAGTACTCATGTAATAGCGTTATACACTCAACACACAGTACTTACAGTTGGAACTAAATAGCACTATGCATATCGAAGACAGTGATAACCTATTTATATTAGACAGGTTAGTATGCTAGAAAATATAGAGAAAAACTTGAGCCGATATTGTATATATGCTACATAAAAACAAAACAACTATGCGGCCCCGGCAGTCAGCTTCTCTACTAATCTTATTGACCAGCTTCACTTCACTTCACTTCACTCTTTTGTCTTTTCACGTCGATACGGGCTATTTTCGCGTAGCATCTACCTAGCATTACTAGTGATGTGAACAATGAAGTTTCGGATTTCACAGCTACGGAACTTAGCCAACATTTCCGTATAGTTTAGACAAAACATGGCAAGTGACAAGCAGCAATACGGCGGCCATCGCCAGATTCCACGCGTCTTTATTGAAACGGAAATGAAGCGCCTCAAGCAAGAGCATGGGATGGACAGTCAAAGGCCCGGAAGTAACTTAAATGAGATTTGTTTGCAAGTTGTTTAAATATCATTCGGCTGTTCATAATCCGTTTTATCTTATTACTATTATTTTTATTATTGTACTTCAAGGCGTACCAGAAGGTACCGCGTATTATGCGGTCTACGACTTTATACGTACTTTCTTAAATCAAAGAGGTTCGTTCAAAAGTTTAGTCACTGAAAGCAACAGGAATATTCTTCAGATTTAAAGACGCTAATAATTTTTTGATGCGGTTAAAATATTTATGAAACGGTAGGTATTGATATGATTGAAAAAAATGACATGGTTTTTTTATTAAAGCTTGAATCTCTCTTACTAACCCAGCTGTTATACCCTGTCCATTAGGTTAACCGTTTTTTGACACCTGTCTTAGTACGTACATATTCCAGAGTTAACTTTAAAATGCTTAATAAAATAAATATATATACTGCCTTATCTTATTGAATTATCTTATTTATGGCTTCTTACATACATTATAATACCTTACGAGTATCAACCAATGTATTGTGTGTTGCTGCAGTCACTAGTTCCATCTGTCAAAAAACGGTTTACCTAATAAACAGGGTATAAAAAACCTTACCCCGTGCACAACAAACAACCATAAAAGGCAAGTTGACCTTATTACAAAACCCTATACGCTAAAGAACATGTTGAAAATACTTGCGCTCATAACAAAGTTCCAGCCACATACTTAATTGCATCCGCTGCTGTTACTTTGATCGTCTGTCGCACCATCCTTTGGCGTCCAAGAGTCAGTAATTGACAATCAAAACGCGCCCTTTACGTCGAGAAAACTTAGTTAGCTCCTCGATGTGCAGGAAAATTAGTAACGTAATAATAGGAGCGAGTAATAAGATAATGGAGGGGGGTCATCCTCTCTCGGCACGGCAAAGGCCGATCGGGCCGCGTCTGTCGGTGATCTAATTAAATGGCAATTCTCGTGAACTGTTGAAATGTGATCTTGTCTTTGAGCTGAGAGGGAATTTATTTAGACCGGCTGGTTGCTGCTGGCTTGTCGCTTCTACGTAATAAAGTTAGTGTTAAATCTGGATACTACCTTCATTTGGTAGGTAAAAGTTCTACAGTATCTATTTTAATGAATTATGGTGTTAAACAAGATTTTTATTTACACACATAAAAGTTTTAAAATAATAGAATTAGATATAGAAGAATTATATAAGAGCAAAAACAGGTGCGTAATGCTTATTGGATATCAAAAAATCCACGTGCATCGCTATCAATAGGAAAAGTGTCCAAAAGTTCAGTTTCTTGTACTACATAGATAGGTTCCTACGCCATGTCTTTAGTACCTACATAGCTACATCGTGATTTAATTGCGTTCCATCAAAATCCAATGGTTCTGTATGATTCCGTTTATTCATGTTTTTGTCGGTTTATAGAAAGTCGTGACAATCATAACTAGGTCGCCTAAAATAGTAAAATTATCTATCATTAGGCTATCTACAGCATTTCGATAGCCGACATTACTAACCCTTCCGAATGGCCCTGATTTATAGCCGTGTTCGGTCATAGCCATGGTTTCGTACTAATTGATTGGGGCGCCACTTCATCATGTGACCCCCGCCATCCATCATTGCTAACGGCTACACCACTATACACTATCACGATGATGTAATTATTTCGAGAAATTACAGTTATGGTTACTGCGTTGATTGGTTTGTTTTACGGACATAGGTACTTGAAAGAATTACCTAATTTTTGTAAAAAATTGAGTGGTCTAACGATTTTCATTGATTTTTGGTTTAACGATAGTTAGCGCCATTTTTGACGTTTACGCGTGCGTCAAGTGGACGTGAAACAACCCACCCTAATCCATACAATAATAATAATAATAGTTTATTTCTCACCAACATAGCAACAGGATTACATATAAAAAATAAAAAAAAAACTACTTATTACTAGGTAACTATACTACTGTCATATACATTGTACAATAATAATCCCAAAGCATTTGTGGTGGTAAAGAGGGGTTTATTTAGGGTATTGACTCTATCTTCTGAACTAGGCGAGGCCTGTATCTCAGAAGATAGCGCTCAGCTGACAATTTCATTATTTTATAACCTAAAAACATTGTGTGCTACTGTTTTAATTTATTAATAAAAAATGTAAGTAGTGAATAAAAGTGTGTGTGTGTGTGTGTGTGAGAGAGGGGGTGTGTGTATGTTTGTGAAGACAAAAGATATTCGGTATTTAGGTAGTCTAATTGTAACAACCATCTTTTCACTGAGAACATCATGTTTGCTTAAATGTACCATATTAAGTTTTTGTTAATTTTGTTATAAAGTAAACCGCTAGTTACATAAAACTGTCTTCTCGCAAATGTGTGACGTGAAGAAGCATAACAAACTAGTTTCTGTTTACGTCTGGTAGTATCAGGATGGGGAACTGATCGATGCCTCCTCACAATCATGAAATAAAATCGTTATTATTATTATCAGCCTGCCATGTCCCTCTGCAGGTCAAAGGCACCCTACTCTCTTTCCATTTCTCTCTGTTCAAAGCTGCCAGGGACCAGTTCTTATTTAAGGAGTCCAGCTCATCCCGCCATCTCCGTCTGGGTCTACCGCGATGTCGCTTGCCGTTTAGAGGGACCCATTGGGTCATAAGTTTGGCCCATTGGTCGTCTGACATGCGGCAGAGGTGTCCAGCTCAGTTCCATTTTAGCGTGGCGTGTTAGGAATACGACCATCCGTTCCATCACAAAGATAACTGATGTCACTTGGAAAATAAAATCGTAGCTAAGTCAAAACAAAAGTAAGTGCTAGAAAGTAAAGTCTGGGAACGATTCTAATGCCGAAAATGTAGTTCTTAGATTTTTGCTGTTTGTCTGAATGAATGCATAAATATTACCTAAAGTCTGGTCAGTCTGTTAGCTATAAATTATCATGCTATTTGCTATGGGCCAGCAATACTGCATTATTATTTCTCTATAGTTTGTAGCAAGTTGTCAAAAGACGAGCCAAACGTTGAGAACATTGCAAATCTTTCAAATCTTTCAATTCAATTATATTTTTTTGTTTGACATATAAAAAAACTATTATTATTGCTTTTATGGGGCTAAACAGTCAATTATGACATGAATTTTTGAGACAGCACAGTAAACCCTTACTGTCCCGTCTCAAAAATTCATGTATACATTGCAGTTACAGAGAAACGATCTTAGGAGACTGTACTTATTTTTTTGAAAAATTTTGATACCCTTCCACAGATTTTGAAAAAAAAATACAGGCCGCAAGGACATGACCAATTTTCACAAAAAATGTTTTGATATCAATCGATCCTGTTTCTTATTAGGATTAAAAAACTGTATTGGACCAATTGAGGTTTAAACGTCCATACGTACTCCGATAGTCCCATGAAGAGTTTCAAGTACTTAATACGCAGTATCTGTTTTATTTTTACAAACATACTAAGTTGATTAAAATAAATATGTATTGTTATTTTAATAGTCGATTTTGGTCCATCCATATTTATTTTACGAGCTTGGTAAATTTTAAACTGCATGCACAAGTACCTACTTTGGTGTAATTTGAATAATGCTGATGATATTAACCGTAAAATTACAGTTCCGTGCTACAGTAGGTACCTACCTACCCAGATTGAATACATCCGGTATGATTTACCAACTTGTGATACGTTAAGACGCGAGAAAAGTAAGGAAACGGTCCTTTTTGATGGAATTCACAAAACTGATGGAGAAGGGCGAGCGTTTTTTGGGGGACTGTCTTTTGTAATTTTGACGTTCGAAAAGTGCTGATTCTCAGCCTAATTTGAATAAATGTCTTTTGATTTTGATTTTTTTTTATTTTGATGTGCAATCACAAATGCAATAAAATAGTTACAACACAATATGGCTGACTGACTTCGATGTACTAGATGTGAATCTAGCTTGCATATTGTATGTTAAACACCTGACAAATGGTAGCAGCTGGATGAGAGTTGCCGAAAATCGAGTTGAATGGCTTGCAATAGGAGAGGCCTATGTCCTGCAGTGGACTGGTGGACTCACTTACTCTGTACTAATACTTATTTATAAATATTATATTTATATATATAGGTATGTATAGAGCAGTGAGTGGCCCAGTGGTAACCGCCGCGACTTATGAGTTGTAGGTCGTAGGTTCGAACCCAGACAGACGTGCACTTTGTGGAAATTATTTCATCACCACTGCTCTCAAAACGGTGAGGGAAAACATCGTGAGCAAAAAATGTCACATCTACCAATTCACACTAGGCTCGCGTGGTGGATTACGGCCCACTCCCTCTCACAGAGAGGAAACCTTGTGTCCCAGCAGTGGAAACATTATAGGCTGATTATGTTGTGATATCTTGCTTTTTCTTTAATGACTTTTTGTAAACGTCGACTATTCCATTCATCTCGGGGTGTGATATCAGTCAGTTATCAGTTTAATTATTGGCATAAAAATTAAGAATGCAAATGTAGTCCTACTATTGAGCTATCACCAAATAATCCAATCTAGCTGCTCGCCACTGTTAATTGAAATCAAAACACAGCTGCCTATAAATCACAATTCCATAAACATTTCAGTTGGAAACAATTCCGGCCTTACGGTGTGGATGATTTAATGGAGCCCTATCGGCGGTAATCTCGTAATACCCAATCATCCGGCCTTCGGTCCGCGGGGACCTCCCGGCCTCTCGGTACTAAGGCGATTCGATTACCATTCTAACATTCGGAACAGATTCGAAGAAAATAAAGCTCTAAATTAAATCATCGTAAGCCGGTTAGGCTTTTTTGCAGCGATTTTAAAAGGAAATTGGTTTTTAAGCTAGTTTAAAAATGCCTGTAGGCTAGTCGTACTGAAGAAGTTAGTTACACTTTATTGCTGTAATTTTTTTTTAAGATAACCTTAAAGAAATGATAATCGGAACCTTTGTAGTCTCATTTTCTTGGCCGTCTGTCTCGAGATCTAAGCCACTAGAAATTTGAATCAATAAAAGATTTTAAAAATCTATTTATTTGGGGGGTCAACTCGGTCTTAGAAAAAAAAACGTTTTAATTAACATAAATATTATGTGTCATCGTTAAAAGAGAATCTTTAAGAATTCGCAAACTATATCTCTTATAATAGTTTGATTCGGAACCTAATTGTGTGAGCCCGACTCGCTCTTGGCCGGTTTTATTTTATTTTATTGATCTTATCGACACAGTTTCAAAAGTAACTAGTGACTACAGCAAGTATTTTCCTTTTCTCAACATACTTTAGGTAAAATGAGATTCAATTTCACAATCAGTTTATATCAGTCTACATCAATTTGAAAGGAACTTGCTCTAAAACTTACCCAAAGTAATATATTTCAAAAGAACAGCAACGCAACAGTTAAAATTAAATCACCCTATCATGGCGAAAAGCCGCACTATTTCATAAAGCCCCATTATCCCCTCACTTAAGAGACACGAAGATTCTCCGAAGTCACTTCTCCCCGTCGTCGACTTACAGAAACTTGGTCGGAATGTCCTCCATTCCCCTCTTATCCGCGACCTGTTGCATCCGGCAATAAAGTAAATCCTCGCCATATTTCTCCCTGCCTCCCTCAAAGAGGTTTTAAGACGCATTGCTGTTCTATAGATGTAGCTACTTATAGTTTTTCTTCGGCCTAGAATTGTTTCGGCTTTCGACAAAGTTCTGAACAACTAAGAGCGAGCTTTTAGCTTTGTAGTTTTTTTTTAGGCACCATTAGCACTCAGAATAAATTCGTTTAGAGGCTAGACTTTGACGTAAATGTTCTTGCCCTGCGTTCAATAACAGTTCTAGTATTGCCTGCATTAATTGATAGGTACTTGACTTATGGCACTCACATCTGACCTATTAAAATACATTGGCTGGTGATGAGTATTTAGTATATCGGCACTTAAACGGTTAGAAATAAGGATCGCAGCAGGTGTCCCTCTTTAGTTTCTGTCTACCCACACAGTTTCACAGGAAAATGGCGTGAGTTTATGTATGTGTGTGTAAGTGTGTAGTTAAATATGGTACAAACGGTTGATTTCTACTTTCAGCATAGCTATCTATTCACAACCATTCGATACGTTTCAATCATCGCATCAATCCATAACATTTTATCGAAGGATTCGAAGGAGTCCTCGAAACGCTGTTCAAATTTCGACACCCGGAAATTTTGTCAGTTTAAACCAAATAGACGACCACTATTTAATTCTTCCGACGGCTATTTGCTGTCGGGGAATAGGCCAATCGGGCAACCTAAAATGTGTAATTTTCGACTCGGATGGTTGTATGCACACCATCAAATATGTTGAAAGATTTTTGTATATTCTTGCTAAAGCAGTGCCCTGTAAGACAAACGATTGTGTGGGTTCCGTGGGCATTATATGTACTTACCCAATTATAGGGTACGGAAGTTCCTCATTTAGCAATTGTGTTCATCATTCATTACTGTTTACTTGGAACTCGTCGAAACACGTGAATCAGACAGCTTACTTCATCCTTTTCCTGACCTCGTTCTAGTCACTCTTTCGAGGAAGAGGAATATGAACCGGTTTTAAGATGGGTAGGAGAAGTTGGTTACGAAATTGTAGAATATTATCGATAGCGATGAAGATGATAAATACTGAGTGGCGATTAGGATACGACATTAATCAGTACTGCGGTTTTTACAAGTTGTTATCAGTTGGTTAACACGTTGACTGCTTTTTCATTAACGATCATTCACATTAACAATTCATCAATTTACATTAACGATTCACCTACAGCTTTACAACAACAGTGCATACTTTTTGCTGTCGACATATCAGTAATTGTAACAAATGATAGTAAATCAGAAACCAGTCAGGAAAAAAATCTTATTGAAACAGTAAATCAAATGTTAAAATCGTTCGAAAACATTGTGTGCACATCTTAATAAAACCAAATACATAAATTTTCAAAATTAAAATTCAATACCAAAATCATTTAAAGTTAATTGTCAAGGACAACAAATTGACGAAGTCAGTGAGTACAAATTTCTTGGACTTATCCTAGACCAGCATTGTAACTGGAAATTACATATAGAGCACATCTGCAAGGAATTAAACCAGTTTGTTTTTGCTCTTAAACGTTTAAGACGTATCGCGAGTGAAGCAGTTGCACTTACTGCTTACCATGGGTATGTTTCCTCTTTTCTCAGGTATGGACTCCTACTCTGGGGAACTCGACGAACATAAATGAAGCTTTTCTAGTACAGAAAAAAATCCTAAGAGAAATCGGCGGTAGCAGTCCATTAACATCTTGCAGACCTCTATTTAAAAAAAAAAAATTTTAACACTAACAGGTCTTCTCATAATGCAAGCTGGTGTATTTGTAAAAGAGCATTCAATTTTTTTTATAGCATGCGACTTCCATTCGAAATATACTCGTCGAGACCCAACACGGTTAAGAATTCCGTCACAGCAAAGCACATTGTGCCATAAAAATAGCTTTATCACAGCAATTAAAATATTTAACAATATTCCAAAAAAAAAAAATAAGGGAACTCCCTTTTAAATACTTTAAATCCAAACTAAATAAATGGCTTATTGGTTTGGCTTATGGTTTTTATAGTATGAAAGAATTTATTGATAAAAAAATAAAAGAGTAACAGATAAAAATGGTTACTAATTTTCATTACAATTATTAGGTAAGTACCTACTTTTTGTAAATACCTATTATTGTAAAGGATTCACTAAAGTTATTAGACATGCTGAACATGTTAGAATAATGTATCCTTTTAATTTTTAACATGTAACGTGCTTAAATATTTGTATGCCAGTCCTTGGCGAAACATGTAAGATCATAATTCTATTTAAAAGATCTTAATGTACCATGTTATAAAGGCAATAATTCTATTCTGCCAGACAACAGACACATTAGAAAATCTATTGTTTGCGGACACCGAGTGACTGCGGTGGCAGTCAATGACTTCAAAAAAAGAAATAAACAAACTTACTAAAAATAAAAAATTGAATTATTCAAACAAAATAAATAGCGAAAATATTGGCACGACATAAACCACCCTTGATAATAAGGCAGGTACAGACACGCGCGGGGCGATGGTATCAACCATTCAACACAATGTGTAATCACAAATTACGTTTAATGTTGTTATAAATTATTAATAATTAATTATTAATTAAAATAATTTATAACAACATTAAACTTAATTGTGTATGTGTTTAATGTATGTTTAAAATACGTTATGGTTTGGTGGTTTCAATTAAGTAACGTGATAACATAATCGCCACATTGTAGAAATAAACAACAATATTGCAGAGTTAGTTAATTTACAAGCTCATCCTAAGAGTAGATATAAATATGAATGAAGATAATGAGTTAGTAGAGAGAGAGAAGTTAGTGAGAGGCTTTTAGGAAATATCGAGATTACCTAAACATTAGAATTGGTATGCAATAGGCGTCTGGCCGCCCCTTTTCTTTATTGATAAAAGAAAAAAACACTGCTTATCAGAAGACCAAAATATGAAGTGTAAAGTGTTGTATCTTTAATCGAAAAACACTGATTTTATTAGAATCATTTTAGCGCTCAACAAAAGCTAGGTAATTTACTAAATTACCAACACATACCTATATATGTCAGTCTACATAAATGAGCTCGAACGCTGAACATCTCAAGTTACATGAAAGCTTATTGGAAGCAAATGCAAGAGCCTTAAAAGGCCAATTACAGGACAATTTGCGTCGCCCTCTCTCTCGGGGCCGGTATGAAATTATTGCGAGTCGATCTGAGATTGCGATGGAACTCTTTGGGGGAAATCGACTGAAAAATGTACGTTATTACTGGAATATTAGTTGAGATTGGTTAAACAATGGGACTTTTGACTACGCTGAGCTGAGGCTCTTTTGGCATTATAATTTTTGTTTTCTGTTTTTATAGTTTTAAGGTGTATTCATTTTGTGTAATGCCAATAAACATATTTTTCTTTCTTTCTTTCTTTTTGTTGAAATCATTCATTTTGGGGTTTATTCTGTGATAAAATAATGATGGATAGAAGTGTATATTCTCAGGAGGCATATTATATTTACATAAATATTATGTACAATATATACAGGCTGGGCTGGCAGGGACATCGTCGCATAACCTGTTACCAGGGATTTCAGTAAACCCCTTGCGTTAAACTTTTTGGTTTGTTATTGATAAGTATGCGGATATTACGGAGGGCGAAGGCCTAGGACTTAGGAAGGAGAAATGAACTGACGGATAGCTAGTAGTACACTGACGTTTATTTTACAGGTCAAGATGACATATAAAAACCATAGATAAAACATAAACAGTTATCTATTTAAAAAAAATATAGCACTACCATACATTTTGATTGAGTAGGTATTGCACTTTTCTATGAAGCAGCTGCCTTTTTTGATAACCGACGAAAAATTTCAACGCAGGGGAGTTTAGAATCATGCCTACTGAATCCATGGTTTTACTTTGCGCGTCAATGTCTCTTCCACCCTGTACTTGTACTTTCAATAATTTAATGTTAAATTCATTTGTTTATGAATTTGCTTATTGACATTAGCACTTTGTTATTTTAATATTTGCATGCAAATTTATGGTGAAATGTGTTAAATCAAGTACAAAAAACGAAAAAGTAAAGTGAAGTCAGTTATTTTTTTTTACTTTTATTGTTTTGTTTTAAAAAAACGTTGCCCCACACTAGGAATTACTCCTGTATCGTGAGTGCGTTAAGCTCATATACACAAAAAGGAACCCGGAACAACTACCTGTGTAGGCAATACAAATATTTGTTCCGTGCGGGAATCGAACCCGCGACACGCAGCGCAGCAGTTGATCGCTCAGCCTCTGCGCCAACCGTGTCGTAGAAAAGGTAAAGTCATTTATTTGCAGTAAATGCGATACAAAAGATGGTAAGTAGGTAGCTATATAGATTGTTATTTAGATAGCTACCTACTTACTATCTTTTGTACCGCATTTATTGCAAATAAATGACTTTGACTTGACTTTACCTTTCCGTCATCGTTTTTTCTTCTAAAATGAAATTTCATAAGTGACGAGAGAATTGCCCGTATCGCAAAACGGTAGTCGGACAGGAATTCCGACATTAAACTTATTATATTTGAAAGAGTTACGAGACTCACTTTTAAATAGAGTTTAAATACCGCTCTAGAATGAAATTTGGTTCAAGCGTAATCTTAAAATATCTATTCCTGTTACCCAGGCGCTTTTCTGGTGCCGTACTGCATCATGCTGGTGGTTGGTGGGATCCCGCTGTTCTACATGGAGTTGGCGCTGGGGCAGTTCCATCGGAAGGGCGCCATTACCTGCTGGGGGAGACTAGTTCCACTCTTTAAAGGTAAGTGCATAGAGGATTGTAATAATTAATAGTATGGATAAGTGTCACTTTCACCTAGTAATAGATTCGAACTTGATACGTTTTTTTTGATCCTGGCAGTCTAGAATTTTTTGGTCCTTGTTTCCTGTATTAAAGAAAATCTTTATTTGCACGTTTTTTGTTTACGTAAATGCTTATCTCAGGTCGTAAAACAGATGGCAAATAACTACAACCCGCATTGTATTAACACACCACATGCATAAATGCTTAATATAGTTAAAGAAGGTATTTTCCGCTGATTATAACACTATCTAAGAATTGCGCTTTTCAAATAAAATAATACGTAGCATATAACACTTGTTACATCATTCAAAAACGAACTTCTAAGTGGGTTTAATTTTAAATAGGCACGATTTCTCTTTACTTGGCTCAGTTTTATGGGGTCACGTGCGACTCATACGCCAGATTTATTGCGGCCCGGTCACGTCCCGTCGGCTAATGTCATCGGAATGGTGGAAGCCGCATTTGGCTATCAAGAGTTATAGTGCCCACCACTTAACTTTCTGGCTGCCTTTGTAGATAGGGACTGCTTCATAGTCTGTTGTGAAATAATGTATGCCACCCAAGGCCTCTTTTACCTTGGCCAGAGGCTAATTATACCGCTTGTCTCTTGGGAACGGTCATCAAAGGAGATAAGTAACCAGCGTCATCGGATATAGTTGAAGTTTAGAAAGAAACCGATGGATGTTTTCGAATAAAATTTAAATTCATTTGTAGAAAACAAACAGTTAATTTATCAAACCAAATTTCAGCCGAAAATATTCATCGGTTTCTTACTAAACTTCAACTATATCCGACGACCCTGGGGGTCTACTCCGAAGTGGTATCGGCCGAATGTTCGGCCGTTTCCTGCTACGAACTTACTATTTGGTTCGGTCAGTCCCGATCCTACACTCCTACACTCTTTCGATTATTGACTATGGTCCCGACACAACTGAGCCGATCCGAACTTTTTTCGCATTTTTCAATAATATTCGGTTCGGCCATGTGTCGGTCCGATCCGATCATTCGCACTTTGCACTTCGTATTAGACCCCCTGGTTACTTATCTCTTTTGTTGACAAATTCCTCCGCATCGCTGTCGACTGGTAATGTACAATACCAGTCGACAGCAATGCGGAGGATTTTTTCAGCGTCATATTTTAGTTCGAAATATGTAACTGAATTAAGACTTCAGGATTGGTGTGCCAGTTTATGCTACCTATTAAAACGTTACATCTTTACTTAACTCTGTGATGTGCATGTTTTGATTAACATTTCAAATTATCTTGTGCTTTCTGTGTCAAGAAGCTGTAATTATGAAGATCCGATGTTTTAGTGTACAATGGTTACAACTTCATAGGCAACTAACTTCTGAACTACATGATTACATATAACTTTATAGCCATTCCATGCGTAAATACAATTAGATTTTTAAAATCGTTACAAAGAACAAATATGCCACCATTCTATTCACTCACGGACTCAAGGACCAAGAAATCAAACGCTCCAATAAACAATCCACCCGACTTCGAGACTTTTATGCAAAACATGGGTGGGATACGTCATTTACAAGATCGCGGTCTTGTCGGACGTCGCCCTCGCACTTAACACCCATAATTGACACCATTCTCGGGGCTCCCCTTAAGTGCTCGCCCCAGAAGGTCTCAAAAGGCTCCGGTAGATTTGCGAGCCCGGCTTATGCCCGTTGATTTCATTTCACGCGATTGTCACGTCTCGCGCCCTGAGTGGCTCGCACCACGATATGATTTTTGAAGAGAAATAAAATTGGTAATGGTCCGGAAAGGTGCTGGAAATCCGCTTGAGTGAAAGTATTTTTTGACGAAATGAATTGGGAACGGTCGCGTGATGATCATTGTTTTGGTGAAATGGTTTTCTTGAAGCTTTAACTTAGAGCTAGGTAATTCTTTAGGTCTGTAAAGAGCTCTTTAGAAAAGGTAACGAGTGACCAAGTGAAAGCAGTTTAATTAGGTAGTTACCAATATACTTACTTAGAATAATGTGCTTTGATCAGTAGTCATGACTATTAAAAATAATAAGTACGCTTATTAAGTATGCCTCAAATGTCGAATATTTTAAATTTAAGAATCAATCCAAGCAAAAGCAATCCACTGTTGCACAAATTTACTAACTTATCCAAATACACACTACATCAAAAGTGTCTAGGGATCAAGTATGTTTTATTTAGAGTATCGCCGCAATTGAGGATTATTATTTTAATTTTTTTGGATCGTTATTGATACTCTTTAGTTAATTTCACTATTTGAATAAAAAATTTCCTTAAATTTTCATTAAAAATAGAAAAACAACGGTCAATCAGGATTCCTATAAAAGTGTGTAATAGCGTTTTTACAAAACCATTATAATTTTTGCATCGTAACTGAAAAAAAATGCATTGATATGGAGCGACGACATCATTTGACAGGAGAAGAGATGATGAGCGCCGTTGGAATGTTGCAAGCTGGTTTCAGGCAACGTACTGTGGCTGTCGCTCTTGGCACTACACAGACCGTCATGAGTCGCCTCTGGACACGCTATCGCATCACGGGTAGCGTGGCCGAGCAACATGAAGGACGACCTCGCATCACCACTCCAGACAGGACCGATACATCCAAAATACTGCTCGACGGAATCGTACCATGACCGCCATGATGTTGTCTACGAGGCTCCACAGTTCTTCAGGCTTGCTGATAAGCGAACAAACCATCCGAAATCGTTAACGTGAAGTAAGTCTGCGTTCCCGAAGGCCGCTGAGAGGTCCACCTATAACACCCCGCAATAGTAGGGCCCGTTTATAATGGGCTCGCGAACACAGAAATTGGGAGAAAGAAGACTGCCGTTGTGTTTGCTTTTCCGATGAAAATCGTTTCGGTATGAGGCCGAATACAAGACGTACTCGAGTTTGGAGGACCTCTTGACGTCAAGAACGTTTGAAATTTGGTCAGGAAGTTCATTCATATGGAGGGGGGACAATAATGGTTTAGACCGGTATTTAGATCGGTGGAAGAACCGATCCCATTTAGATCAGCTGCAACTTCAGTGCTCAGATTTATGCGGAGAAGACTGTTTCAGACGTGATCATCCCTTTGTGAAACCGGTTGGGTGATTCGTTTCGACTGATGCACGATAATGCACGTCCACACACGGCTAGAGTCGTAACACGCACTCTTGCCGATGCTCGCATCAACGTTCAGCCGTGGCCTGCTCAATCGCCAGACGTCAACCCAATTGAGCATGCATGAGATATGCTCCAAAGAAGAGCTTAACTTAACGACACGACTTAACGACGTTAACTTAGATTAATTTCTCACAATTTGTCAAAATTGCAATTTTTCTTAAATTTTACAAAATATAGGGATAAGTTGTTAATTTAAACATAGGAATTAAAGTAAGAAGCTAGTCTGGAAGACTAGATTTGGTAAATATTAATTGGATATTTTTTTATAGTTAATAATATACTTGATCCCTAGACATTTTTCATGTGCTACCAAGAAATGCAACACTTTTCAACCGCATTGATTTCAGTCTAGCTGCACCTTACCATAACTTACCATATGGTTCTTACCATAACCAAGTCCTTATCACCATAGGTATCGGGTACGCGGTAGTTCTGATAGCATTCTACGTGGACTTCTACTACAATGTCATCATCGCGTGGGCGCTGCGGTTCTTCTTCGCCTCCTTCACCACCATGCTGCCCTGGACCAACTGCGATAACGAGTGGAATACCCCAGCTTGCCGACCTGTGAGTATTAAACCGTAACCATCATCATCATAATTTCAGCCGAAAAGATGTCCACTGCTGGACATAGGCCTCCACTAAGCACTACCACTTTCAACCGGTTCTGTGCTTCTCGCATCCGAAGATTCCGTAATCATAAATTAACAATATTTCTTCACTCTGACCATATAAGCTCTGAAACATCTCGATCCAACCATCAAGTATTTATTCTTCAAGTTTCAATATATGTTTATTCCGAGTAGAGTCGTCTTCGTCATATTGTTGCTGTCACTTGCGGCTTAATGCTAAGCATATTAGTCAATATTTAGTCGAAAACTTAGTAGTGTAATGTTACCAAAGTTTGAAATCTTCACAGTTCGAAGCAATCTGGGAGGCCTCGAACAAAACTCGAATGCGCAACAACAGCTCTTCAGGATTATTCCCCCCACCGCAAACAACTCCATTTACATCGGCTGCTTCTGAATACTTCAAGTAAGTTAGTTTTGAAGAACGAGAACATTCAAACGCCTTTCTTTAGTTATTTTAAATCAACAATATATTTTAGCCGTGCCATCTTGGAACTGCAAGGGAGCGAAGGTCTACATGACTTAGGTGCCATAAAATGGGATATGGCTCTCTGTCTGCTAGCAGTCTACATCATCTGCTACTTCTCTCTGTGGAAAGGCATCAGCACTTCTGGAAAAGTACGTACAACTCTTACATTACGATGATCTCGATATTAAAAGGTATAGTCAATGAATATCTATTTATATTATTACTGTTTTTGGATTTGATTTTGAAAGGAAATACTCATAGTTGGTATTCTTCCAGGTGGTTTGGTTCACGGCTCTCTTTCCCTACGCTGTTCTACTAATCCTTTTGGTTCGAGGCATAACCCTCCCTGGCTCCGCTACCGGTATTCAGTATTACCTCAGTCCTAACTTCGAAGCTATTACACAACCTCAGGTATGTTAATAATGAATCCTTGAATTTGTCAGAAAACGATTTGGTTACAATTTGTCATCATGTTCAATTGTTTCGGATCCAAGGTTTGGGTGGATGCGGCGACTCAAGTGTTCTTCTCTTTGGGACCTGGATTTGGAGTGTTGTTGGCTTACGCGTCTTATAATAAGTATCACAACAACGTGTATAAGTGAGTATTTCATCGAGGACAAACAACGCCAAAAAAAAATTGGTCCTTCTATACGCGATTCATTTCCTCAGGGATGCCATTCTTACAAGCGTGATCAACTCGGCGACCTCCTTCATTGCTGGCTTCGTGATCTTCAGCGTGCTCGGGTACATGGCCCACGCTTCAGGCAGGGATGTACAAGACGTGGCTACCGAAGGACCAGGCCTTGTGTTCGTGGTGTATCCCGCGGCTATAGCAACCATGCCAGGGTCTACCTTCTGGGCTCTCATATTCTTCATGATGCTGCTTACTCTTGGGTTGGATAGCTCTGTAAGTGGTTCTTTCATTCTAATTATTAGGAACTATGAATGGTTTCTTCATGGAGTTTTCTAGTACTTACCCCCTTTTTGGTGTTACTTAACAGAATATAGTCAAGAAAACATAAAACAAGAAAAACCTCACTTTAATTTTTTTTTTATTATAGATTTCAAGTATGCCTTGCATACATAGGTCTCCGTATTAACTTGTAAATACAACATGCAATACCGTTCATTACTAAGATATATTCTTAAAGTACAGACGCCAGCAGGTCAAGCTACCCGAAACTGTCAAATTTTCCCAATCAACCTTGAATCTTGATGCTTTAGCAACAAAGTTGAAAATCTATTAAATACATTTGACAGATTGTAGTAGCTTGATGTGCTGGCGTCTGTACACACTTAATTTCCTATTAATGTTTTTATTTCCACTCAGTTCGGCGGCTCCGAAGCAATAATAACTGCCCTCAGCGACGAATTTCCTCCGATCGGTCGTCACCGCGAGATCTTCGTGGCGTGTCTCTTTACTCTGTACTTCTTCGTCGGACTAGCTTCCTGCACCCAGGGAGGCTTCTACTTCTTCCAACTGCTTGACAGATACGCTGCAGGGTATTCTATTCTGGTGGCGGTGTTCTTTGAGGCTATTGCTGTGTCTTGGATTTATGGTGAGTTGATTTTTGGACCTTTGTTATCTTTTTTATGCATAAAAAGAAGGATTCCATAAAGCTAATTATCAGTTTTCTATATGTAACTGAATAATTTTGATCTAATTAGGTACAAAACGACTGTACTGAAAAAAGTTCTTAGGACCACTTAGTTTAAACCTAACGAAAACCCATTTCAACTTATCCTAGTTCCCAAATTCTACTAAAGCATCGTTCTCTATTCCTGTTTACCAGGTACGGAACGTTTCTGCGAGGACATCCGCGACATGATTGGTTTCCGTCCCGGTCTATACTGGCGCGTCTGCTGGCGTTTCGCGGCCCCTACCTTCCTCCTCTTCATCACCGTTTACGGACTGCTGGACTACGAACCGCTAAGATACGAGAACTACATTTACCCATGGTGGGCTAATGCGTTGGGTTGGGCTATTGCTGGGTCCAGTGTCATGTGTATTCCAACCGTGGCCATTTACAAGCTGCTTACCACGAAGGGAACTTTTGTTGAGGTAAGATGTCATTTAGTTTATTTGAGGAGACTGATTTACCTGCTTCCAAAATATTCTGGACATGTCTTCCAAAGAACTTTGTATTTAGGTCCATAGACCATAGTTAAGTTATTCTGCCATCATTCTCAGTTGTTTATGGTATTAAAGATTTAAAACTTTAGATTTGCCCTCACCGTACATAATTATGTAGGTCGCGTAAAAAGTATCCATGCTGAGAAGAGGTAGCTCAGACATCCCGCATGGAACGATAGACGACGATTTTGAATATGAGTGAGCAAGACAATACTATTCAAATGTCACTGTCAACGAAACAGAAATGTGATAATCTTTTGACGCGGTCGGGCGAATCTAACGATTTAAATCGTTGTATGGCATAATACACACATCAAAAGTGTCTAGGGATCAAGTACGTTTTAGAGTATCGCCTCAATTGAGGATTATTATTTTAACTTTTTTGGATCGTTATTGATTCTCTTTAGTTAATTTCAGTATTTGAATAAATAATTTTCTTTAAATTTTGATCAAAAATAGAAAATCAACTGCAAATCAGGATTCGTATAAAAGTGTGTTATAGCGTTGTGTGCAATTAAAGTATGCATGAAATCAAGGTCATTTCTAGTGTTCAGTGTATACATGCCGACGGATAATAGTGCGAACATAACGGATTTTACGGACTGCCTCAGCCTTGTGAGTGCTATAATTAATGATAACGATATCGAAACTGCTCTTCTACTCGGAGACTTTAATTCGCATCCCAATGAACAACTTTATATTGAATTGGTTTCTTTTTGTCGAGAATCTGAGTTATTATGTGCTGATGTTGAACTGTTAGGAGTAAACTCAACACTTAAACTTTTATAAGCGATGCGATTGGCTCGAGATGGCTGGATCACTGTGTTGCCACGAAAGCAGCTATGTGCACTATTGTTAATGTAAATGTTAAATATGATGTACTTTGGTCTGACCACTTCCCTCTTATAATACAATGCAACTGCGCTGAAATCAAACCAAAATTGTACAATTCAAATGATAATAAAAATCTGACTTGTAATTACATAAAATGGGGTGATAGAAAACCTAAGCAAATTGACATTTATACTAAATTTTGTAATGATAATTTAAAATATATTGACTTTCCAATTGAACTGAGTGCATGACTGCATGATGTGACTATGTTTGTAATAATTTGGACCACAGAATTATTATTGATAAAATGTATAATGACATTGTTAATATTTTATGCCAAGAAGCTTCGGAAGGCTACGAAATAAATCATGTGCGAAATAGGAATCCAGTAATATGGTGGAATAGGCACGTGGGTGACGCTCACAGGCAGGCCAGGCTAAAGTTTGAGCAGTGGGTGTCTTATGATAGACCGCGAGAGGGTCGTGCTTCGATTGATATGCAAACAAGTCGAAAAAAATTTAAGTCGCGTTTACGATGGTGCCAGAATAATAGTGACCAAATTAAAATGGACATGTTGGCGTCGCATCATTCTAAGGGCGACTTCCGCAGTTTTTGGAAGTCCACCGATAAACTCAATAGTAGGCCGGGCCTACCGGTGAGTGTCAGCGGCGCGACCACTGTCACAGGGATTGCGAGCTGTTTAGGCAGCATTTCACTGTTTCGTCACCGTTGGGACCGTCACAGTTTACAAGCAGTGCTGGCTGTAGTGGTCAGGAGTGCAGTGTACGGTTTACGGCAAAGGAGGTAAGACATGTCATTATGTCTATGTCGAGGGGCAAGTCTCCAGGCCACGATAATTTAAGTATTGAACACCTTTAAGCATGCTGGTCATCATCTGCCCAGAGTCTTAGCGATGCTCTACTCATTGTGTATAGGACTCCTATCTGTCTGAGCGGGTGATGAAAACTGTGGTGGTGTCAATTATTAAGAATAAAACCGGTGATGTTAGTGATAAGAGCTACTATAGGCCCATTTCATTGGCCACTGTTATTTCGAAAGTGCTTGACGGTTTGCTGAACACTCAGCTGGATAAATATCTGAATTTACATGGTAACCAGTTTGTTTTCAAAGCCTGTCTCTTTACAGAAACAGCTATATTGTGTTTAAAGCAGACCGTCAAGTACTACACTCATAGAAGTACACCTGTCTTTGCTTGTTTCCTCGACTTGTCGAAGGCATTTCATCTGGTTTGCTATGATCTGCTGTGGCAGAAACTGCAGCAAGCGGTAGTGCCAGACGGACTGATCCGTATCTTTCAATACTGGTATAGCAATCAGGGCAATGTTGTTCGATGGTCGGGGGCTTACTCGGCCGCATACAGTTTGGAGTGCGGCGTGAGGCAAGGGGGGCTAACCTCACCGAAGCTCTTTAACCTGTATGTTAGGGCGCTGATAGAGAGGCTCAGCAGCACGCATGTCGGTTGCCATATTGGAGGCCTAAACAATATCAGTTACGCTGACGACATGGTGCTGCTAAGCGCCTCTGTCTGTGGTGTGTCAAGGCTGATTGGCATTTGTGAAAAGTATGCTGAAGAACATGGTTTGTTGTATAACACGAATAAGAGTGAGTGCATGGTATTTCGGGCCAAGAGGAGGTGTCCTGGTTACTTGCCGGCAACGGATACCCACTTAATAGAGTTGATACGTTTAAGTATCTTGAACATTTATTAACCTCTGACCTGGAACACGATGCTGATATTGAAAGGGAACGTAGAGCGCTGTCTGTTCGTGCGAATATGATTGCCCGCAGATTTGTTCGGTGTTCGAGGGGCGTCAAAATAGCCCTATTTAGGGCATTTTGTACTTCCTTTTATACTGGCAGTCTGTGGATGGGTTACACGCGGAAACAGTACAGTGTTCTACGCGTTCAATGCAACAACGCGTTTAGGGTGCTCTTGGGGCTGCCTCGCTTCTGTAGCGCGTCGGGGATGTTTGCACACTATCATGCGCAAGCGGTGCATATCCCTGCGTAGGGTGCGGGCAAGCGGCAACAATATCCTGAGCGCTTTTGCTGAACGTTTCGACTGTCAGTACGTAAACCACTGTTGTATGATTCACGTACTGACTAGTGTTAAGATATTATTTAAATTATGTTCATCTAGTATAAATTCAATTTTTCTTTTCAATAATAATGTATAATTTTCAATTTAAATGTATAATTATCAATTCAAATGTACGGACGCCAGCAGGTCAAGCTACCCGAAACTGTCAAATTTTCCCAATCAACCTTGAACCTTAATGCTTTAGCGCTAAAGTTGAAAACCTATTAAAGAGATTTGACAGATTGTAGTAGCTTGATGTGCTGGCGTCTGTTCATAATTAATTTATAATTTTAGTTTAATTGTATGATACCAAGTTGGTTGAAATAAATAAATAAAATAAAAATTAACCAGTAACTGGATAGTGGAGGTCAGATGGGCGGCAGTCGCTCTATGTAAAATACTGGTATTCAGCTGCATCCGGTTAGACTGGAAGCCGACCCTAACATAGTTGGGAAAAGGCTAGGCAGATGATGTATATATTTTAAGAAAATGCTCTATGCTCATTGTTTTGTTAACTTAGTTTGTAGTGTAATATTGTAAACTAACATAGTTTTAAGACCTTTGTAATAACAATTATTATGGATGTACTCACTAGTCTTTACGTTTTGTGCATGTATCTACTAACAAATTGGAGTTTATGATCTGAAAATAAATGAATTGAATTGAATTAACTTAGGTTAATTTCCGACAATTTGCAAAAATTGCAATTTTTTTGTTGTTAACTTAAACATAGGAATTAAAGTAAGAAGCCAGTCTGGAAGACTAGATTTGCTAAATATTAATTGGATATTTTTTTATAGTTAAAAATGTACTTGATCCCTACACTTCTGATGTGTGTATAAAGTAAAGAATAAAGTTTTGGGTTTACGGAGTACTAGCTGCGCCCCGCGGTTTCACCCGCATAAGTTTCGATCCCGTGGAAATATCGGGATAAAAAATATCCTATGTGTTAATCCTGGTTATAAACCATCTGTTTGCTAAATTTCATCTAAATCCGTTAAATAGTTTTTGCATGAGTAACAAACATCCATCCATCCATCCATCCATCCATCCATACAAACTTTCACGTTTATAATATTAGTAGGATACTCGTAATTATGCTTTTACCCAAAACTTTACTTTTAGCAAACGGATTTGACCCACTATACCCATAGATCCTTAATTGCTTCGTATTTGTAACATAGATAACTCCTTCAACTTCATTGCAGCGTCTACGCATTCTGACAACTCCATACGCAGACACAGAAGGCCACGGCACAGTGCACAACGGCATGGTGGTGTCGGAGAGTGGCGGCGTGCGCCTGGCATCCGCCGTGGTGACGCCCACGTCCCCCGCACCCGCCGCCTCCCCGCACACCCCCCCGCACGCCGCGCCGCCGCCCGCACTCGTCTGAGCTCAGCTCTCCTTCGACGTCTACTACGTCTAGAAGTACAGCAGACGGCCGTTGATAAGGCATATGGAGCTTTGCGTGACTGTCACACGTGCACCTATGACTGACAGAGACGGCGCTCTACAGAGCTGAAGCGAACTTTGTCTAAAGGTCCGTGTGCCACATCTACAGCCGGATACTGTACCAAAGATGAGGAAGAAACAAGGAGTGCTGTTTCACCCTAGAGTTCACTTCTGATGTCGTGGGAAACGAATAAGTTAAGACGCGTACAGACATCGCGAGACATCGGAAGGTTTGCAAAACAAACCTACGGGGTGTGCTCTCTGTGAGCATTCGCCGCATCGACGAATGCCTGGCGAAGTCTTGACGCGACTGTAGAACAAATGCTGTCGGCGTCGTGGGACTGCCAGACGACCCCTAGCACTCCATTTGTATGTTACCCCGAGTACGGCTCTCCCAAGTCGATGATTTAGCTTGTTGCTTTTCAAGCTTTGAGCGTTTGTGATGTCAGACCTTTTGGAATTAAATGTTAATTGTAAGATTGTTGCGTGGTGAGTATTGAAGGCGGAGTCGAAAGGGTAAGTAGCGAAGGATTAATTGTATAAGAATATGATACTCAACGTCTAAAATATCTTTCTTCTAGTCTAGATCGCAAAATATACTGTTGCATATTTTTGTTTAGGGACGTAGAGTTTGCTTGTCAGGTCGAGCAGGTCACTGAGCAAAACATATTGTCACTCATTATGTAATGAGATAGGTACAGTAGGTGCTTTAAATTCAATATTTATAATACTCAGTAAGTTTTTCGAATGTATGTACTGTTGTATTTAATTAGAAGAAAGTTTTCATATTTTTGTGTCTATACTTACTTATTTAATAAAGTATTTTAAAATGTTCTTAGGATTAAACAATAGTTAGATTAATTAAGTTTTCGCGCGTAAGTTAAACACGCCTGTAAGATTAACCGACAATTCAGCAAACCGTCGATGTTTTAGCTGTAGTTTAGATATAGACCCATCAAGCATTAAGGTTGACGCTGGAACAATTATTATTATAAAAGAAAATGCTTCTTGAACGCTTCGAGAACTCAACGTTAGTTTTACAACCTAATTAAAATATATTCATGGTTCTCTTCGTTTAGATAAATCCCCATTTTATAATTTATTTGAAGGCTGGCAAGTATGCGAAAAGAAACGAATAATTTTGAAATGGTAGCAATTATCTTTTATGAACTGGCAATCATTTAAACTCACTTTTAAGTGCTGCGAAAAGTGACTAAACTTACTAATCGCCTACCTTTGTGAATGAGCTTACAAATTCAAAATTTGTTCTAAGTATCACCTTCCCACTATAGTTAATAATTAATATTATGAATGTGTAAATTTAAAATTCAATACGTGTATTGTAGCATTAATAATGTAGAATTTTGTTTTTTATATATTTCTATCTGTAAGCAAAATATGTGGCTGTTTATTAAATTAACAACAAGAATATAAAAATAAAATATAATAAGATTTAGATAATCTTGATTAAGTAGTAGTCTGTCGTTTTAGCGCAATATATTTTGGCGCAAATAAAAAATTACCTACCAAAGTAGAAAAAATATATATTCCCATCTTATTACACTTAAGAATATTATAAAAAAAAACATAATGATTAAACTAGGATTAAGAAAATTGAAATGCTGTGTAGATAATAGAAACAATAAAATAGTAATATAATCAAACGTAGTATTTAAATTAATAATTGTATTGGAACTGAAAGTTCATATACCTACATAATTTTCGTTGGTTGTAGGGCTGTAGGCTATATCTATTAATGCTAATAACGTAAAAATTAAAGTTGAATAATATACACTTACTAATCATCATGTTTATCTCCAATTTTATCTCTAAATGTTGTGGTTAAATTCAATGTCTAGGTGCTCCATTTTTTGTAAGTGTGTTTCAGATGTTTCGTTCTCTCTTTGGTTAGAATTACTATTCATCACTCCGTCTTGGGCAATGCGGACTGATGAATTGTACAACGATTTTGAAATAAATGATTGGATATCAATGGATCTTCCATTATCTTAGGAATGTGATACGCTCCACAGGCGCTACACTTCAGCTTACTTGATGTGTAGTGTAGAATTTTATCTCTTTTATTCTCTTGATGTTAGCAAATAGTAATATTTCGATCTCTTAAACTATGATTGATATTATCAGTCTTGGAAATATTTAATCAAATCAGTAAAGTTTCGCATAACTTCTTGTGTGATTTCTGAGGTAGGTATTCACGGTTTAGTAATTGTAGCTTAAAATATTCTGTATGTTAGTATCGTATTGATGTATCAAAGATGTAACTCGTATTTATAGCTGTTGATGTTATATCAATAGTCATACCAGCCATTATGACAATTGATTGTTAGAATAAATTTATACTTACTATATTCGACTTTTATTACAAAAAATCCTACCACTTTTTTATTTTTATAAACCATTATATTGTTTTTTTTTCTGCATAGCTATTCACAACCACTCGATACGCTTCCGTACCGTATCGAACGTCAAGCAATGTTATCGTAGGAGTCTTTTAAACGCTGTTCACAAGTGCAAAACCCGAAAATTGTGCCAGTTTAAATCAAATATTCTTTCGACAACTGTTTATTATCGGGGGCAAGGCAAATCGGTTTATCGAAATGTGTCATTTTCGATACGATAGCTTGTCGGATGGTTGTGAATAGCTATATTGATCACCTATGCAAAGAGTATATTTTTAATGAAAGAAATATGCATTCTTCTCCCCTTTACATCACACCTTTCCCCGAAAGCTTGGGCAGAGGTGTACGCACGGCTACACATCAAGCTATAAGTAACCAGTTTAAGCTGACTTCTGATTGTACGAAAAATTTATACAATTCGAGGTCAGCTAAAACTGGAAATGTATAGCTTGATGTGTAGCCGTGTGTACCTATAGTACACCCACATTTCGCCACTTTAAAACATAATATATACATACGTAAGTATACAAGTTTCTGTAAATTTGTATACTTACGTATGTATATATTATCAGTGGGATTGAACTTAATACAAAACAAACAATAATAAAAAAACCACACTAGTTTTGCTTGGAAGACCTCACAGATAACGATTAAACTACAAAGCCAAAAGATATGTTTCAGTTCAACGTCTCTTTCTGTACTTACTAGGATATCCAATCCATTCGTAAGGATTCTAAGAGACGTTTTCTATCAGTTAGTATTGAGTTTAGTTATTCTGATGAAATAGAGTCCGACATTTCTCTCTAGTAACAAATAAATTTTAAGTAAGTATTAACATTTTTTTAAATAAGCTTTTAATTATCTTAAAAGTACAAAATAGAACTTACGTAAACATAGAACTTTAATTTAAAAGCATGAGGCTTATCTTAAAGTGTTAGAAGGAATTTTTAAGGCCTCAAGCTTGAAAATATTAAAGTTTTACACATTTTATTCTATACTTTTTAGCATTAAAATTTGTTTAAATATCTATTCTATCTATCAGCTTCAGGACAATGGCATTGCATGTGTGTGCAAACCCAGACAGATAGAATATTCTTTATTACCTATGTATACCATAAAAATACATTACACTACATTTAATTCAAGCAGGCGCGGTTTGAGAGGGGAGGGGTCGTGAGGGTCATGACCCCCCCAAAATCATTCAAGCTGTCGAGAGTCTGCATGATTTACTTGCCTAACTAACTCAAGTTACTAACTAACTACTTGGTGACCCCCCAAAATATTGGGCTGCGACCGCGCCCGAATTCAAGTTAGTTCCTTATTTCGCCAAGTTATTGTCATCATTCATTCATCATTTCAGCCGATAGACGTCCACTGCTGGACATAGGCCTCCCCCAAGTGTCGCCACATTGACCGGTCCCGTGCGACTCGCATCCAGCGGATTCCCGCAACCTTCACCAGGTCATCGGTCCACCTAGTGGGAGGCCTTCCAACGCAACGTCTTCCGGTTCGCGGTCGCCACTCCAGAACTTTTCGGCCCCATCGGCCATCCGTTCTGCGAGCAATGTGCCCTGCCCACTGCCACTTAAGTTTGGCAATTCTTCAGGCTACGTCGGTAACCTTGGTTCTCTTGCGGATGTCCTCATTTCTGATTCGATCACGCAAGGAAACTCCGAGCATAGCCCTCTCCATTGCCCTTTGAGTGACTTTAAGCCTTCTGATGAGGCCCATTGTGAGCGACCACGTTTCAGTCCCGTATGTGATCACTGGCAACACACACTGGTCATAGACTTTCGTCTTGAGACACTGTGGTAAGTTGGACGAGAAGATACCGCGCAGCCTCCCGAACGCCGCCCAGCCGAGTTGGATTCGACGATTGACCTCTTTCTCGAAGTTAGACCTACCTAACTGGACCGTTTGTCCCAGGTACACATAATCGTCTACAACTTCGAGTGTTGAGTCTCCGATCTTGATAGGAGTGGGTGTGACATGGGCATTCAGCATGATCTTGGTTTTGTCCATGTTCATTTTAAGACCCACTCTTCCGGAAGCTCTGCTGAGGTCATCGAGCATTATACTGAGGTCCTCCATGGTCTCAGCCATGACCACTATATCGTCGGCAAACCGAAGGTGAGTGATGTACTCGCCATTGACGTTGATGCCTAGCCCTCTCCAGTCCAGAACCTTGAAGACATCCTCTAGTGCAGCGGTGAACAGTTTCGGAGATATGACGTCTCCCTGTCTCACCCCTCGCTGCAGAAGGATAGGTTCGGAAGCTTGGTCCTGAAGTCGGACTGACATGGTGGCGTTTTTGTACAAACACTTCAACACCTCGATGTACCGATAGTCGATTTGGCACCGTTGGAGAGACTGCAGTACAGCCCAGGTCTCGATCGAATCGAAGGCTTTCTCGTAGTGCACAAACGCTAAACAGAGTGGCAGGTTATACTCTTCGGTCTTCTGTATAACTTGCCGCAGCGTATGTATGTGGTCCACGGTGCTAAAGCCTTTTCGGAAACCGGCTTGTTCGGGAGGCTGAAAATCGTCAAACCTGCGCGCGAGACGATTCGTGATGACTCTTGAAAACAACTTGTAGACATGGCTTAGAAGTGAGATGGGCCTATAATTCTTCAACCGGGCATTGTCGCCCTTCTTGAAGAAGAGTACCACCACACCCCTGCACCATGCCTGTGGCGTTTTCCCCTCGAGTATGACGGAATTAAACAGCTTCTGAAGGGCCTCAAGTACCGGTTTTCCACCCGCCTTCAGGAGTTCGGCCGTAATTCCGTCATCACCTGGTGCTTTGTTGTTCTTGAGCTGTTTCAGAGCCATCCTAATCTCGTACAGGCTGAAGTCCGGGATGTCTTCGGTATAGTGTCGGGTCAGTCTAGCTCTTGGGTCGTTTGCTAGATCTACAACGGGTTTACTGGTTGACGTGTACAACTGTCCATAGAAGCTCTCGATCTCCCTCAGAAGCTCCGGTTTGGCGGATAAGATCCTACCATCGTCGGTCTTCAGTTTCGTGAGCTGGCTCTGCCCAATAGCCAGATCTCTTGCAAATACCTTGGAGCCTTTGTTCCGCTCGATCGCGTCTTTGATACGCTCGGTATTAAAGCGGCGGAGGTCGCTCTTCAAGGATTTAGAGATCCGTCTATTGAGCTGCCGGTATTTCCACGCCTCGTCTGGAGACTGCAGGATCATCTCACGCCGCTCCTTCATGAGCTTGAGAGTGTGATCGGAGAGCCTCTTGTTCTGATCTGTACGACGTGTCTTAAAGAACTTAGACCCGGTCGTATGGACAGCTTCCACGAACCCATCGTTGTATTCGTCCACTGAGCTTCCTAGGCACTCGAAACGGTTCTGGAGTTCAAGCTGAAAGCTCTCGGGGTTATGGATCCGGATCTGTGCTGGACGGAGCGTAGACTTCATCAGTCGAGACCTTTCAAGCTTGATATTGATGTTCAATGTGCCTCTTACCATGCGGTGATCGCTCCCGGTTTTCAGCGTATTGATCACTGAGACATCATTGAACATTTGCTTCTTGGTTGACATGATGAAGTCAATCTCATTTTTAGTTGCACCGTCGGGGCTCTGCCAGGTCCACTTCCTGTGCTCATGCTTTCTGAAGAAGGAGTTCATCATATAGAGGCCCTCCTTCTCCATAAAACTAGCCAGTTGGTGGCCCCGGTGATTTCGACGTCCAACTCCAAATTGCCCCACCTGCAGCTCATCCCCGTCTCGCTTGCCCAGTTTCGCGTTGAAGTCCCCCATGACCACGGTAAAGTGAGTTTTGAAACCATGCATGGCTTTAGAAATGTCCTCATACATGGTCTCCACTTCGTCGTCGGGGTGTGCCGAGGTCGGGGCGTAGACCTGTATGACCTTCAGCAAATATCTTGAAGATATTCTGAGTATAAGGTACGCTACCCTGGTCGACACACTCTCGATCTTCACCACGTTGTTCACAAGGGACTTGTGGACGATAAACCCAACACCACCCTGGGACTGCCGGTCACCCTCTCGGAAATAGAGCAGGCTGCCGGATTTCAGGATTACCGTGTCCCCTCTCTTCGGACTTCAGATAATCCTACAATACTCCATCGCAGCCTGCTCAACTCCTCTTCGAGTTCCGTTATCTTCTCGTCGGTCCGGAGCGTACGCGTGTTATATGTTGCCAGGTCCAGTCGTCGTTGGTATTGGCAGCCGGATCCCATCCGGAGATTCTTCGCACCCCTTGCTACGCCGTAACCTCGACCGCTGCCGTAGTCGAGGGTAGACGGGCTGCCGGGCACTAGGGGCCATTTCTGTAATGTGCTATCCATTGGGGAGGGGGTTGCCATAATCGCCACGCTTGGCAGGCGGGTTGGCGATCGCAGAATAGTTCTTACAAAAAGACAGAGAGCGCTGCTGCCCATTCTCTGGTAAGTCCCTTAGTCGCCTCTTACGACACCCACGGGAAGATATGGGATGGTGCTATTCTTTGTGTTCGACACCAAACGGACGAAACGGACGACACCAAAAGTTATTGTAATCATGCCAATATCAAAAAGGCCAACTGTTTTTGTCAATAACAGCGCCATCTGTTAACATCTTCCAATCACTTCGAATAACAGCTCAGCGTGCTGTCATAAAATGGCTGCAATGACGGCTGCCTATAAAGAAAGCGTTTTCAACATCATACCAGAATACAGTCAAACAAAGACTAATAATACCATCAAGATTATTATTTTAATAAATTTTAAAATCGACTATGATTAGTCTATTACTGTAACACTGCAAATCTCTTTAGCTAGACAGCCCTAGAACTGTCAACTGGACTATGACTTGACTTTGACAGTCGACTTTATAGGTTGATTGCTTCTGGTAGCATCTTTCCGTTCGATACATTAAAAGTTTTCAGAAAATCGATATGGAAGCGAAAAGTGAAGAAAAACCTGGTGCTGAAAAAACAGTATTTGATGCCATAGCTCAAAATGACTTGATAGAATTCAAGAATATTTTGGCCCAACACAAAGGGACCGTCGATTTCTTTGACGAAAATGGTATGACTGCGCTGCAACACGCCGCGTATAAGGGCAACAAGGATATGGTTCAATTGCTGCTCGATAGGGTACGTAACTTTCATGGACATTTTTGGCACGATACATTTGTTTTCGTGGGTCTAATTGGTTTTTAAATTAATTTTTCCAGGGTGCCGACGTGAACTCTGGCAAACACGAGTACAACTACACGGCTCTGCACTTCGGTGCCCTGTCAGGGAGCTCCGAGGTGTGCAAACTGCTCCTAGACGCCGGAGCGAAGTCCATCGCCACAAACTCGGTCGGGCGCACAGCGTCGCAGATGGCGGCATTCGTTGGGAACCACCACACCGTCGCGACCATCAACAACTACGTGCCTCGCAGCGAAATAGCCTACTTCAGCGCCATACAAGGACAACAGACAGAACCATACCTACCTGCAGCCTTAGTTGAACCTCTGCACAAGTTTGTCCTGGGTGTCAACATCCACCCTGTGCGACTGGCACTCAATCTGCAACACATACCCTCCTTACTTGACAATGCTGAAAAAGTCATTAAAACACTTGAGCTGTTGTGCAAGAAGGAAATGACAAGAGGTGGAGATACTAACGAAGTGATGGCATTTAAATACCACTACCTAGCTTATGTTCTTAGAGAAATACACAACATTAGAGACAAGAAAACAAATACCGATAAAGATGATAAGAAACATGATGTTGTTGAAGTATTCTCCAAGAAGTTATTGAAGCCGGGCAAAGATGGGGTTTCTCTGGACTTGATGGATACATTCCTTAAAGATTGTGTGAGGGAGTTCCCTTACAGAGAATGCACAACCTTCCACCAGATGGTGTCTTCCCTGACCAGTAAGGATCCTCCACCTGCACTGTCAGTGATCAACTGCACTATCAATGGTCAGCGAGGGTTTGTTGATGCCATCCCTTACTGCAGTACTTGTGGAGAGGAGAAGCCAGCTAAGAAGTGTTCCAAGTGCAAATCTGTGCAGTACTGTGACAGGGAGTGCCAGCGCCTGCACTGGTTTGTGCACAAGAAGGCTTGCAACAGAGAGTCCAGTGCACCTGCACCTGCTTCCAATGCTAAAGTGAACATTGATACCAATGAATTAAGTTCTGAGCTTCAAAACCTTGTTGCTGGGTAGAAGAGAAACTCACCAAAGTGATTGGTGTCTAACTAAATAAGAATAAAGTAATTCCACTTTTAATATCTGGATGTATTTTCTTGTAATGTAGGGACTTACATGTTTTATCTCAGACACAAATAATGATCTTCTATAATAAAATGGAAGTGCAATATTTTTCTAAAAAAATCACAAATTATTATTATTTAATTTTGCAAGTAGCAATTTAAAATGAGATGCTGTTGTTATTTAAAACATTGTTAGATGCATTTGTTGTAAATAATTGTGTTAATCCCTCTTCTGTGTGTATGTATCCTATAAAGTCAAATATATTATAAAATTATAAATTGTACAAACTAGTTTATTTGAGCCAGAATAATACCCAAGAGCTGGATGCCCAAAATACTTTATAATTAATTATGATGAACCCATCAAAACACAAGCACACACAATGAAAATATTGCTTTATTTATCATATGGTGCAAGTAGTGTTTACTCAAAAAATATCTGTGTCGGGTTACGCATGTCATGAGCTAAAATAAGTGACCGACAGAATAGATCGGCTAGTCCTGTCTAGCCGATCTATTCTGTAAAAATCTCACCGTGAAAACTTAGGTGAAGTGAGCTGTCATTCCACCTGATGCTAGCGATTGGCAGTGTTGACAGCTCACTTCACCTCAGTTTTTACGGTGAGTTTTTTACAGAATAGCACGGCTGGTCACGTCAGTGCGGCCCAGATTGAAATACTTCTTGCATAATTCCATAGATGGCGCTACTGAGCACAGCAATTACTTTACTACGCGGCCGAAGCTGATTTTTTCCAGCAGATGGCTCGCGCGTTGACTTATTTCCTACTATGTTGCAAAGCGCAAAAAATAATGTATCAAATGGAGATTAGAGTTAACATTTTTATGTCACTTCGCTCGCAACTAAGTCGGCGTGGATTTCGTACTTTCTTAAAAATGGGGATACATTTTTAAGAAAGTACGTATCGAAGTGTAAGGTTTCGGGGAGGCCTTTGCCCAGCATTGCAGCAGCAAAAAAAGATCCTACTTTACAGCTCACGGAGGAGAGGCGCGAGATGTTTCTGCAGTCTGTAGTCTGGTCTGGCCTGAGCCCACGTAACATCCACCCTCATAAAGATCATGTTGATGATCATGAAGATTATGTTTACCTTTTTTTTTTTTTTTTGTTTTCGGGGGGAAACCGCACATAGGGATGGTCCCGGTTCCTCTTAAAATACCAATTCCGGAACCACCCCTGCGCAAAGCCTGTAAGGCACATCCCTGGGGAGACTGTAAAGGGGCCTCCCCTAAGTCTCGCTATGCACGGCAGCACGTGACCACTGTGCCACCGTCTTCCCTGGGGTCGCTTAGTAGGCGGACAGAGTCCCCACTCTATGCGCCCACGACCCCAAAGGTCCCACTTACCTTAATTGGTAAGCGGGTTTCGGCGTATTAGGCGCCAAGGCGGTTGCCTCCCCGACGCCTCCTTCTCCGAGCAGGATCAGCCCTCTCCCGATCCCGCTCGGCGGCCTCCTTCTTGACCATAACGGTCTCACAGAAGGAGGCTACTTCCGTCCAATTCTCTGTCTCTGCCAGCATAGCCCTCACTACTGCCGGCAGAGACAGGTCTCGCCCGATCCTGGCAACCAGGACCCGCCGAGGCACAAACTTTCCAGTTAGGTAGGTCTAGGTCCAACTTCGAGAAACAGGTCAATCGTCGAATCCTACTTGGTCGGGCAACGTTCGGGAAGCTTCGTAATGTTTTTCGTCTCATATACAAGCTGTTGTTTTGCACCCTCGTCAAATTTTAGGAGGCTGTTATGAAAGACATAAATAATCAAATAAAATTACGATCCCTGGTAAATAATGAATACATAGGTACATGTTTTTTTAGTTATTTAAGTTTGACAGTACAACAGAATCGCGTTATGGTATCGTATAAGCGGCCACGTTTTTATGTGTGTGTAAAAGGGCAGTTACAGTGCGGTCTCGCACAACAACACATTTCCGAAAATTAGAAAAAAAAACCTACTTATTTTATTATTGATTCGTGTCGAGAATCAGTAGTATAGTTAACTCCTTGAATTTGACGAGGATGCAAACGACACCTTGTATAAGTACCACAGCGTCTCAAGATGAAAGTCTTTGATCAGAACGTGTTGCTAGTGATGACTTATGGCACTGAAACGTTGTCGCTTACAATGCGCTTCATTAAATACCTGAAACTCACCCAAAGGGCAATGGAGATAGCTTTGCTTGGAGTTTCCCTAAGCGATCGAATCAAAAAGAAGAGATCCGTAGGAGAACCAAGGTAACCGACATAGCCCGAAGAATTGCCAAACTTAAGAGGTTGTGGGCAGGGCACATTAGGGCGCGTACCGAAAAAGTAGCTCCCACAAGGTGAACCGATGACCTGATGATGTCCGCAGGAATCCGCTGGATGCGAGAAGCACAGAACCGGTCGAAGTAGTGGTGCTTGAAATAATTAATTTGTTGGCACCGTTTAGGGGGCACCCCGACAGTGTTCTTATTTTGCTACTTAAGTTTTAATCATTAGTTTCAAGAATTAGATATTTTCAACTTCTGAATACCGACAAATCGTCACAAAAAGGGTCAGCTTCAAATTAAAAAAATTAACTACTATACCTAAAACTCGTAAACAAAGCTTTGAGTTTCGTTGATTTAGAGACAAAAATTTAATTCCTCTCTTCTCTTCTCCTCGACAAACTTGACTGTCTTCTCAATTGCTGCATTCGATTCGTTTTCAATCTGCCTAAATATGATCATGTCTCTGCGCTTCGTTCGCTTCTAATGTGGTTGCCAATACGCCAGCGCAGAGAGCGAAGGCCCTTGACTATTTTTTTTTTGCATGTCTTATAAAAATCTACGTTTGGCAAATAATCGCCTTCTTCAATGTGCCACTCACTACACGAACTTTGTTTACTCTTCCTTCTTCGTTCAGTCTATCTCTCTGTGGAATGTGCTTCCCCTGGAAATCAGGATGGCAACCCATCGATTACGAGTATATTCGTGTATTTATGTATTGAGGTTTGCTATTTCTGGTTTTTGTAGCGGCCAGTCTGTCTATACTAATTACGTACTTTATTTATATTATAAAGAAGATTAGATTGGATTGTGAAGGTCAGAAAGGCAGTCGCTCCATGTAAAATGCTGGTATTCAGCTGCATCCGGTTAGACTGGAAGCCAACCCCAACATAGTTGGGAAAAGGCTAGGTAGATGATGATATATATTATAAAGAAGTAAAATTAGTTTGTTTTGTAAGTTCGTATGTAAGGGGTAATCTTTGGCACTAGACCCCAGTCGGATTTGAAAAATTCTTTTTGCATTTGATAACCGCAATCCTGAGGAAGGCTATACCAAGGCTATTTAACATCACACTATGATCCTTAGTAGCCGAGCAAAAACCAAAAAAGGTAAGCGAGAACGCTAGGCCAAAAACGAGATGATAGCGCTGGCAGGTGATGCAATGCGACGGGGTGGGTCGGGGGCACAAGAAATTTCACGCGGACGAAGTCGCGGGCAGAGCTAGTCCATCATAAACAAGTAAGTTAGAGTCTCATTTCTTTCGAAAACCGGATAAGTACTAAAACCTCAGTTGATCTTACAGAGTTTTTTGATCCCTGTAAGATACAGGATCGAGTAGCATGAACAATTTTTGTAAAAATTGCCCATTTTCTTGCTGAACTTTAAAAAAAAATCTGTAAACTCAAATCAAAATATCTCAAAAAGTTAAAGAGAGTCTCATTGGACCATTTTCCTGTAGCTAAGGTACTGCCATACTTAGGTGGTACCTGCCTTACTGCCTCATCTCAAAAATCCAACCTGTATGTTATATTTATAGTTTGTATTATGTACATGTGTATCTTTTTATTTATATATCAATATACACACGACGACACGGTTGGCGCAGTGGCTGAGCGATCGACTGCTGCGCTGCGTTCGATTCCCGCACGGAACAAATATTTGTATTGCCTACAGGTCGTTGTTCCGGGTCTGGCTGTTTATGTATGTGAGTTTAAATGTTTGTAAACGCACCTACGATTGAAGATAAAATAAATAAATTAAATTATGACTACCTTTGGGTACTTTTCTGAATTTATGAAATTCGTTTCGTTTTCGTGGAAAGAAAAATATTTTTCCATTTTCTAAGCAGGTAGGTACGGACGCCAGCAGGTCAAGCTACCCGAAACTGTCAAATTTTCCCAATCAACCTTGAACCTTCATATTTTAACGATAAAGTTGAAAATCTATTAAAGACATTTGACAGGTTGTAGTAGCTTGATGTGCTGGCGTCTGTACCTATTCTTTTCTTTTATGGGTCTTCATAATTAGGTGTTCGCTGCATCAGCGGACACCTAATTCAATTAGCAATAATTAAACAAAAATAAAATATTTACATAAACCTCTAAGGCCACCACAGCATTGTATATCCTGAAAACGTCCAACAACATCGCGGAAGACTCAGGCGTAGATGGCATGGTGCAGTTGACGCCTATATGAGGCATTGGTCCATATGGCTCAGGATTGAGGTGAGTGGGTAAAGGAAAGGGCGGCCTGTGTCCTACAGTGGGACCATATTATATTCTATTAAAACTAGTGAAAAGCTCAGACACCTAACTAATTCGTTACAGTTTTTAAAAGAAGAGTAAAAGAACACTAGGTATCTTTCCACTTCATCATAGGTGTATTTATTATTTTGATTACGTTATAATTATTAATATTCTAGTGATATTTATTTTACAAGTATGTATGTTTCTTTGTATGTATGTAAGTATATTCTCATAATATTTGTTTAGTTTTATTAAGTGAACTGTTTTATGAACGATTTTATGTATTTTTTTTTGTCTTCTTTACTCTTTGACACGCTGTCCACAGCTCTTTATCTATTGTCCTATCGCAGGTGTGCTGGAAGAGATTTCTTATGAAATAAGCATCCCCTCTGTACTTCCATTTTTTATAATGTGTGTGTATATATTTATAAATAAATAAATAAATAATTTGATTTGCTAACAGGTAGGGTTGATAAAATAAAATGCCATATTAAATCAAATATAAAAAAATATATTGTAATTACTTACCTGTTGACTGATATTATTTACATTATGTACAGTTTAAATATAGAAATTTTTAATAAAGTATAATTTCTAGAATTAACTACCTAAGTAATTTACACACACATCTGAATAGGTATATCTTGTACCTACATATTATTTTCATATATTATAGGTACTTATACCCACGCTTATTGTAACTGTAGACCTTATATAATAATAATATACATATATGATATGACTAATTAAATTATTTATATATATTTTTTTAAGCATTTTATACAATCTTAAGGCACTGCTATCACAATACAATATTCATTATAATATTACTTATTTTAACGAGGTAGGTATAAAGTAGAGATTTTCTTAGCACGTTGACAGACACAATAGAAAAAATATTGTTGGCAGTCACCGGTGACCGGCGGTGGCAGTCAATGCCTTAATTAAACATTAAAAATAAAACTATGTTGAAATTATAATTATTTACATTAATTTATGGTAAGTAGGTATTGCGAATATCCCTGTCGCGTCAACGTTCATAATTAATTTAATTTAAGTACTTTATACAATAGCTAACATGGCTCAAAGTTACAAAGAAAAAGTAACGTCCATTCGCGAAGGGACAAATAATATTTGTCAACACTTAACATTCTAAGTCATTTATATCCAGAATAAATGTGTAAATATGATCGTCAGCCTTCCCCGAGTAGGGCACTGATCGTGAAGCTTTTTACCCGGCGGCAGGGCGCCGGCGCGGCGGGGGGCGACGGCGCCGGCAGCGGGGGCGGGGGCAGCGCGGGGCCCCACGAGAAACCGCTGGGAATAGGGCTGCCGGGCCAGAGCCCTAGGTGCATGGGCATGTGTAGGGGTAGGTATGGTAACTCTGGAGGGTAGAAGGCTGGTGTTGGAGGTGTGATGTTTTCTGGCTGGACGACAAGTGGAGCGGGGGATTCCACTAAAGGCGGGGATCGGGGCGATGAAGATCGTAAGCTTCCTTCTTCGGAACAGGATGACGCAGCGTCAGAACAAGGTCTCTTAGCGTCACTGGGCTCGGCGCTAGGTTCTGGGTTACCCTCGCTGCCGGAGTCAGGGTTCTTCCGCTTGCACTTGGACTGGCCACACGCTCGGAAGCCTTTGGCGAAGGGGTTGTTGTCGATCTTTAACTTTGTTATGCGGTCATTCTGTGGACAAACAAAAGAAATTCGTTAAAAAAATGTACAACAAAAGGGTTCTTCTGTCTTATTAATTAGTAAAGAATTAGATATACCACTGATTGATTATATCATTCATATTTAAAAGCGGTAATGTGCCGCTCTCACAACACCTCAGTTATCTATCCCTATCAAAAATTCGTGGTTGACGCGTCACACGGAAATCTCCTTATCTCATTTACAGAATGCAATTTAAACATCCGTTTCCGCATACATCCCGGCGTTGCTAATAGCTTGTAAGGGATAATTGTCGCACATGTGGCGTGGACTTGGCGACAAGCCAATTAGGTAGCATGGCATCTTCGCGTGTCGCCGTGTCGCCGCGACGTCGCCCGCCCGTTGCGCGGCTGTTACGCGCGATCTACTCTACTAGGCGCCTGTTACACGCGGCAAAAACACTAAACACTACCGTATAATATGAAATCTGATATACTGAATACAAGGTCCTATATGGTTTCCGTAAGTGACGATGACAGTTGCAAGACAAAATTTAACTTTTGCAACATTTCCTAATTAAATAGGATGATCGAAATTCTACATGTTTTTTTTCGCGTCTCGCCCAAAAATGTGTTTGCAATTGAAAGTCGAAATTATCTAGCGAAATCCTGAACGCAAATAGTGAGCTCGAGATACGAGAAGTCACTTGTAACGATTGTTTACCCGGCGTGATAAGGCGGCGCCGGCGGGAGCCCTGCGCTGCTCCACCAGATAACCGACAGCGCGGTGAAACACCGGAGAGTGCTAAAAGCCTGTTATTAGCAGAGCAAAGTGCACTTTTTAAGTCGGTCGGTTAGCAAAACGTGATGCTTGAGAGTAGTCAGGCGCCGCCCCTGGCCCGCCCTGTCGCCCGTGACGTCACCACACAAACTTGCCGTCACTCTTACTTTTTGCGTGACTATTTCACATATTGGCGGCTGTCGCCAGTTTTTTAGAACTGTGTAATTAGGGTCTGAGTAAATTTGGTTTATTTATCTAGCAGATAGGACCATAATTTACGGGTGGACCAGCAAACACGCGATGACAGGCCGGATCGATGACGGTCCTTATTGAATTCACAACATTATTGCATTGTGTACTTATAATTGAACCTGGTGTGCCACCTAGTTACGCTCTCGAATAAAGGGGCGGCATTTCCAAAGACGATTTCTAATTCGCTGATAATTCGCAACAATGGTTTAGCCGTCGAGCGGTCGCCCGTCGGGGGATAATGTCCAATGATACGCCGCCGACCATTGTCGGAGACAGGGTCCCGTTAGCCGGACAATTGTCGGATAATCCTACAAAGCTTCCGATGAAATGAACGCGAGAAAACTTTCGCGCCTCGCTGCAGTCAACATGAAGGATGCCGCGGGGCAAAGAAAGCCGCTGTTAATTACGACCGGGGATTATGCAAGGGATGGCCACGCTGCGATGAACGCGAAAGCCAGTAGTTAGTTTGGGATAACAAACAGCGGGGGGCTGCGTCTCGGTACTTATATAAAAAGCCTCGGGCCAGATTTAATAAATAATAATAATAATAATAATAACCCCACCGCCGTATCTCTACGTTGACGTCGTGGTGGGGCTTGCGCGCTCCGAACTCTAGGCCTGTGTCGGAAGAGTTAACTTTGCCGAAACAGGTCTAGGGTGAGGAGCCAGACCAAGAGAGATACAGAAAACCGCAGGGCAGCATGTGGCGAGCTGTTGGGCAGTAGCGACCCCACGGACCCTATCTCCTGGGAGAAATCTTGTTCCTCACCTCTGGTTTGCCTTTATTGGCCGGCTGGAGTGAACAATGACGAGGAACAGAGCTCCCACCTCATTCTTGCCTTTGCTGGCCGGCTTGAGTGGAGACTCGCAAGAGCAAACGTGCTCGGGGGAAGGAAGTATTCCAGTAAGTGCTCGTAGGGATCTTGACCATCTTCCGGGCTCTGGGATTGTTCTGAAAGCCGTGGAATACCTCTCCACTCCTCATAAGCACCTCAGGACATGTTGCCCCCTTGTTGCTACGTCACTATGTGCTAGCGACAGTTTCCGGGGGCCCATTATTGAGTGTGCAAGTCACCCCCTGCCATTTTATCCGTGTATATATAAAACGTTGATCAGGCAGGGGCCATAGTTCTTCAATAGTTATTGGTAACCAGTCCACTTTAGCCACCCAAACCCATAGTCCAAATTTGTATTTTTCCATATCCTGCAATAGTCCTACACTAACCGGGGGTTATCCTTGGGTGCACTTGCATAGTGCGTACAGGGATGATCGTCGGGTGGTGCCACATTTCAATAAAATTTCCTAAGGGGCTTCTGGGAGTTGGCTTCGGCCCCTCGTACGCCTTCCAAAGGACCGGGACCCCATGGTCCCGAGATATGTTAAAATGTTAAAATATAATAATAATAATAATAATAATCTTTATTGACATAAAAGTATGTTACATTATTATATGGAAACCCTGACTCCTGCGCTAGGTAGTAACCTGTGTTACAGGAATCAGTGTCTTCTCCCAGTAGTTTACACAGAAATTATGCAATAAGATTTAAACAATCTTACATTATACAATATCTGCTTAAGGCGTATGGGTGGGGGTGTATGAATGAATGTGTGTGTGTGTGAGGGTGTGAGGGTAAGGGTGTGTGTGTGTGTGAGAGAGAGGGTGTGTGTGTGTATGTTTGCGTGTGTGTGTGGTGTGTGTTTATATGTTTATCGTGCATGTTTATAATGGGAAGCGCTAATTGCCGGGTTTATGTTATTAAGTTTTCTGTCTGTATGTAATCTAGTGTTTGTAGAAACGTGTTTATTTTATTTTTAATTTCCTTTTTAGGAAATGGGTTAATATCTAGGGTCTTGTTTATCTTATTATAGATACGCGTAGCAAGAAAAAGATGTTGCCTTCTGGCTGAGGCAGTCTTGCATTTGACGTATTTACAAACATTAGCGACTGTTCGTTTACTCTTGTAACTGTTGTTTATAGGTGTGATAAGGTGTTGCTTCAATGTGATATTGAGAACATACAGCTGTCTCACTGTGAGTACTGTGCAGTTTTGGTACAATGTTACGGTCGGGAAGCGGTATGGTTTAAAGGTCATGACTTTGAGCAATGATCTTTGAGCTCTTTCAAGGTGGATCATAATTGTTTTACAAGCTCCTCCCCACACCGTAATACAGTAACCAATTATCGATTGGGCTAAGGACAAGTATAAAGTGCGAAGAAGATCAAAATCAGCCACGAGTCGAAGTTTCTTAAAGGCCCAAATAAGTTTCCTCACTCTAGAGGCAGTTAATTCAACTTGGGGCCGCCAACTCAATTTTTCGTCCAGTACTACACCTAAGTATTTTATGTTTGTTGTTTGTGATATTGTAAGACATGAGCACTGGAGCCTATTTCCAGGAAAATTGCAAGAATGTACCTTAAGGGTTACTGGTACTGGCTTGGTATTGGCAAACCTGAACTGCAAGAATGAGGTTTTGGCAATGTTAAGGGTAAGTAGGTTTTCTTCCAGCCAGTTACTGACTTTGCAAAGTCCCAGCTCAGCCACACGCTGCGCCTCCTCCCAAGTCTCTCCGTGGAATATGAGCGCGGTGTCATCAGCGTAACTAAATATTCTACCCTTAGAAAGTTGTTGCTGACACAGATCGTTTACATATACCAGGAAGAGACTCGGGGAGAGGGCACTGCCCTGCGGTACACCACATGTAACGTTTGCTTCACTACTGACGATTCCACCTATCTTTACCCTTTGTGTCCTATCACTCAGAAACTCCGTAAATATACTGAGAGCTTCTCCCCGGATTCCTATATGGTCTAGTTTCGTCACAAGAGTGGGAATAGAGACGGTGTCAAAGGCCTTTGCCAGGTCGAGAAAAACTCCTATGCATTTTTGTTTAGCATCGACCATAAATGGAATTAAAGTGTACCGCAATTTTATTGCCCAAGGCAGATGCAGGGAGATGTTCCTTCACAATGTATTGGTTTAGTTCAGTTAGTCACGCGACGCACTTTCTGCCTGCAACCCAACGAAGGTACATAATTCAAATCGTGTGACTTTAATCACAATAGGCAATTCTAACTGAACGTATGCTCACCTAGCTTACTCTATTGTTTTCCATAAAGCTATGATATCATTCGGTACCGTATTTACCGCTTGAATTCACTGTTCAGCTTCTGCAGAAAGTAACTGTAGTGAACCTAATACACTTCCAAGATTTACCGTACTGCCCACAATGCTGCACAAACGCCGCTTGAACAAAAACACCAAATTAGTCGGTATTGTTTCGTCAAGAGTCCTTACACAATGCCCGTTCGTCACTATCTCATTTTTTGTCGATGTAACTGGCACCAACTTATGTTCGATTTTCGTAAAAGCTTTGGCGCCTGGTGTAGCGAAAAAAATGCCGACGTCAGTCCGTATGTGCGAATCGTCGGGTTCGTAGAATCGTAGTACGTATTCTGAGAATTAGAGGTGCGATCGTATCATGTGAGGTAATCCCCTGATGTCCTATTGATAGTATGTATTAATATGATTGATTTAGTGCGGGTTGTTATCTTGCTTAACTTGTGATTTGTCGCGGTCGGAGCTTGTGGTTTGTTACGAGCTTCATCGCTACGACAAAAAAATAAATAAGGCCAAAAGTAAAGAGCCAAATTACATGATTTGGATAATTTGTTTACGACGTTGATGTCCGCAGTTTATAAGCCTAAATCTAATTTGAAGTTGTATTAAAGTAAAAATTACTTTTTAGAATTAGTTCCTAACGTTAAGTTTCAAAAATAGCTAGTCTTTTCGCTGAAATACTACTTATTTTAACTTAATAAATACCTACATAAACCCTGATTTCTGAAACCTTTAATCGTGTTTACCAATATACTAATTTTTATTCCTTATTCTTAAGGAAGAATGAATATTATTTTTTTTGCACTCCATAATAACGATACCACTGTTAATGTTGGTGGCCGTAAGACTAAATAGAATTAGTCATCAGAAACCTCTCTTTAACTAGAACTTCAACTGTTACAAACCTGGTAAGCGGTGACAGCAATGAACTCCGTCTCGGGGAAGGAGAAAGATGCATGGGGCGCACCCCAGGCGAGCGCGGCAGCATCACGAGCTCGCACCACTAGCACTCGGGGACGGTACTTGTGCATGGAGGTCAGGACCATCTGGAAGCGAAGGAGGATATTAGTTTATGCCCAAAAAAGGTACAAAATCAGCCTATAATGTTCGCTTTGCTGGGACACAGGCCTGCTCTCGGTGAAAGGGAGTGGAGCGTAATCCACCACGCGAGCGCAGATTGGTAGATGTCACATGTCTTCGAATTTTTGGTTCTACGACATTCCGGTTTCCTCACAATGTTTTCCTTCACCGCTTAAAAAGCAATATCTTTAAAACATGGACCATACCTTATTTTATTATTATTATTGTGTATTAATGTGACTGAAGGATTGTATTTTTTTGGATTATGAGTCAGTGATACTCGAATTAAATGATTTTATTTTATTTTTTTTATATCTGCGGACTGTCTCGCGACTGGTTGTGTGTTGGTTGTACTAACCAACCCACATTGAGTCCTCGTGGTTTATTACAGCCCACAAAGATAAGGCTTGAGTCTGGGAAAAATCCATTAAAGCTAACCCTAAATATTTTTGGGCATTTGTTAAAAATCGCTACAACTCTAATACTATACCTAATACATTAAATTATAACGATGAATCATTACTCACTGGAGATTCTATTTGTGAGGCTTTTTCATCTTATTTCATGTCGACTTTCCTCAACCCTACTTCATCTAATATTCCCAGTCCACCTCCAATGTTCCCTTTTGATACTATCACAACTCGCTGCAATGTGCCAGATATCAGATCTTCATCTGACATCTGTCATATTGAAGTGAATGTTGATGTTGTGACCAGTTTACTTAGTAGCTTGGATCCAACTAAAGGTGCTGGCCCTGATAACATATCTTCTCAATTTCTGATTAAATGCGCGCCTTTCATCGCCCTACCTATTTCACTTTTGTTTTCCAAGTCTTTGACTCAAGGTGTTGTCCCCAAAGTATGGAAATCTGCTTTTATTACACCCGTGCACAAGAAGGGGTCTAAAACCGAGATTACTAATTATAGGCCTATATCCAAGCTGTGCATTATAGCTAAAGTTTTTGAGAGGATTGTCTACAACCAGTTATATTCCGCCCTTGCTAGCTCGTTCAGTTCCTTTCAGCACGGATTTTTGAAAGGACGGTCCACCACTTCCAACTTGATTTTATTTAATGATTTCATTACGGATGCTATGGATAGTGGTAAGCAGGTCGATGTGGTTTACACAGATTATAGTAAGGCATTTGATCGGATAGACCATGATATCCTGATAAAGAAGCTAACCTACATGGGCATCCGTGGAGACCTCTTGAGGTGGTTCTCTTCGTACATTGATAACAGGTCACAAGCAGTGGTACTCAATAGTTATATGTCTAGCTGGGTAAATGTCCCCAGCGGAGTGCCTCAGGGCTCATTGCTCGGCCCGTTATTATTTCTAGTCTATGTGAACGACATCGATCGGTGCCTCCATTCATCCAAACTCCTATGCTTTGCTGATGACATGAAAATCTTTGCCGCAATTTCAGCGCTCGATGATAGACTTGCACTGCAGGCTGACTTGTATAGGCTTGAAGAGTATTGTCGTGCTAATAAACTTGATCTCAACCCGTCCAAGTGTTCAGTGATCACGTACACTAGAAAACGTGTAGTCCTAGCCACTTCTTATACCTTGGCGGGCCAGATCTTGCCAAGGTGCAACACTATTCGTGACTTGGGCGTCCATCAAGACAGTAAGTTAGTTTTTGACACACACATTGATGCAATTGTTAAAAAAGCCTCTAAATTGCTTGGGTTCATAATACGTCTTTCTAAGTGTTTTACTGATGCTAAAACATTAAAAATACTATATTGCACTTTTGTAAGGAGTCAGCTAGAGTATGCGTCTCAGATATGGAATCCACGTTATCATAAATATATTGACCGCATTGAAAACATCCAAAGACGGTTCATAAAATATCTTTGCTATCATCAAAAGATTCCATATCAGTCAACCTGTTATCTTCGACTCTGTAAGAAGTATCACCTGCTACCACTGGTAGATCGACGTAAAATTGCAGACTGTTTATTCTTGCTGAAAATCCTAAATAACAATATTGATGTCCCTGAATTACTGTCAAAATTTTATTTTAATGTGCCTAGTAAAGCACTTCGTTTTAATCCACCCATACGTGTACCTCATTCATCTTCGAATTACAGGCAGAATAGTTATATTGTGCGCGCAAGCAGTAGTTTCAATGATATATGCAAGGAATATGATTTTGATCCATTCAAAACTAGTGTGAATTCGGCCAGAAGGTGCCTAAGCCTCAAATTTTTCAAGTAGCAGTGTCATAAGTATTGTTTCTGTTATTTTTAATTGAGACGATGCATTTATTATTTTTTTTTATTTTGTTCTCATTGTGCTCACATAAAAATTAGTACTTATCCTAAGTCTATACGTGAGGATTTGTAATTGGCTCTCTGGTGACTATTGTTTCCTTTTTGTCTATGTTTATTAGCTGTAAGTCCTCCATGTTCTTAAATAAATAAATAAATAAATAAATAAATAAAAAAATTATGGGCTGAATTATGTTGCACTAAAGCCGTGAACCCAATGCTACGATAATTCATTTTTTCCGTAAGAGCTTTTAAGCTCTCACGCCGGAAACATAATTTTCTTTTAGCACTTTCCAAGAGTTTTAAAATGTGTTTTTTTTTGTTCTAGATGTCCTAAGTTATATAAGTTTAGACAAACTGTTGAAGGCTGTGTTGCCAGACAAAATACACCATGGCACAGCACGGCTTAATCGATTATTCTGCGGTTTTTATCATCATTCGATGGGTGATCATTTGAAGGGTGTTTTGGAGGACTGTCTTACGTAATTTTGATGTTTGAATAGTGGTGATTCTCAGTCAAATTAATAATAATAAATGAATAAGGGCTGATTTTTCATCGCCAGATAACTTTTATTCGAGGAATAAAATCGACGTCTGACAGTTTTTGTATGAAATAACTGTCCTCAAATAAAGTTATCACAAAATCAGCTTTAAATGACATTTGATTCGATTCAGATGAGTTCTCAAGGAAGTTTTTTAAAGCTCGTATTAGAAATCGTATTACTTTTAATCGTGCTTGTGAACCCAGGACTTGTCAGTAGAACTGTTTTAAAAAACCTGCGAACCCCGACACAGAATTCTTCAACTTGCTAAAACATCAAATCTAATCTTCATCCTCGTAGAACAAACACGGTAAGGTCTGCCAATGTCTGGCGACACGACTGTCGCGTCGTTCCGTCGCGCTTCGGTCGCTCTTGTCTAAGGGGCCTTATCTTCCACTTGACGCGAATAACGCTACCTGGGCAATGCGCGGGCGCCCGTTGTAACCACTTCAAACGTAGAAGGGTTCGCACACTATTGTCTAAGGATTTTTTGAAAGGTTAATCTTAATTGTTAAAAGAGGATTTAAGTTAAAGTGTGATAACGTCAAAAAGTTTGAAATGTCATTGTTCAGCGTTCAAGTTACAATGCTGAATTATGAAGGTACAATAGGTACTAATTGTCTGTTACAAAGGCAGAGGATGCGATGGAATACTGCAATTTCTTTTTCACACGCTTTTAGTTCTTTTTATGTCTTACATTATAAAAAAAAATCACAGATTGGGCTCTTATCAAAGCAAAATCGACTTTCTATTGCCTAATTGTTTGCTGGCAAAGAAATAAGACACTTTAGGACTGATTTTTCCAACGCCAGTTAATTTTATCCGAGGAATAATTTTGAATTTTTGACAGTACTTCCATGAAAAATCTGACAGACGACAATTTTATTAAACGAATAAAAATTATCTGTCGATTGAAAAATCAGCCCTTAGTTTAATAAGCTATGTAACACTATGTCTGGACTTTAAAAGTGACTGTGACCTCTGAGTTTGTTTCGGCCTTTCTTCTCAAAGTAGTCAGATAGGAAACGCCGACCACATCTAGATTTTTCAAAACATGGTTGACGTGTAAAAGTGTTTGTACAAACCTACTTACATAAATAAAAATCATTTAACGAATATTAAAGGCTGGAAAATCATATATAAGTGCACCTCTACTCTCCCATATATGTTTCTGCCACCATTGGTTTGAGCCATCGGTTGTCAGTCCCGGAACTGCTTAAAGTAATATGGATAGATGATATGACGAGAAATGATATTTGGAATATTCCCACAATGTCCCGATGTGCCGGACAGATTGACAGATAGACAATACAAAGTCAGCCGCGTTCGGTAGCTCGTCGATCATAGCGAGGTGTGTTCAATCAAAAAGATACAGCCTTCAGATTGGGCTGGTGAAGTTCGGGAGTTTTTTGCGACGTAGGTCTGTACAGGAGGATAGTGATCATGTTAATTGATAGGGCTTTGATTCAAAGTGATAAAAGTGTTGTTCGTTTACACTCTTTGTGATTTGTAAGAGCTCTTTGTTAGATCGCGCAATCTTATTCGTAAAAGTCGGGTGCGTTATTTATTTTTAAGTTTATTTCATATAATTTTGGCTTACGTCGCATTTTGCTTATTGAATCCATAAAAATAATATGTACAGATAAATTCACATTTTCGCCCTCAGAAAAATTACTTGGTCTGCTATATTATTTAGCAACACCTCTGCCTAACCCTTTGGGAAAAACCGGCCTGATGGTATGTTATGTGTGAAAAATCACTAATCATCTAAGTTAGAAAGGAGCGAAGGAAGCCAGATGGTTAGAAATATTTGTTAGAGATGGATAATTGCTGTATTCTTTTTGACTTTAAAGGTCAAACAACGATACAATATTGAGATCACCTTTAAGTAAAACTAACTACTAATTAATCAAGACAAATGATCATTCTAGGATTCAAAGAGACGGTTAAAAGTTATCAAATTGAAAGGATTATGCAACTGCGAAATTCTTGTTCACAAACAATATAAGACCACCTCTGAACATAGCTTACCTACTGTAGTCATAAATCAAGAAATACTAAAAGTAAGAGATTGGTAGTTAAAAGTTATCAAATTGGTTGGATTGGGAAACTGCAAAATTATTGTTTCTTGGCTACAATTATAAGACCACCTTTGAGCATAGTTTACTTTAGTCATAAATAAAAACAAGTTCTAATAAAATAGGTACTGTTTATATTCAAAATAGCGCATTCTAAACCACACACAGTTAATACTTTAGTTATAAATCAAGCAATGCTACAAGTAAAGAGATAATAAAAAAGTTATCAAAATGCTAGAATTAGGAAGTTGCAAATTTCTCTTTTACCTACTATATAAGACCACCTTTGAGCATAGCTCTACTTGTGTTTCAATACATATTATAAATTAAAGTCGCTTTTCGTTTGTTACTGAGTGGCCGCGTTGTTCTACTACGGATTTGATGCGGATTTGACCGTCATTTAGAGAATTTATTGCAGTTGGTTTATGTACTTTAAATATGAAAAGTTAATATTAAACATACGAAACGAAACATCGACATTAACGAAATCTCGATGTTTTGTCAAGTCGTAAAAACCGCGTGAAATATAGAATGTAAGTATAAATGAAGAAAGATTCTTAAAAGATATTGGTACGATTAGGAAACTGCAAAATTCTTCTTTACCTCCCACAAGACCACCTGTGCGCATAGCTCATAAATAAGTCATAAATAAAAACAAGTTCTAATAAAATACTGTGTCTATTCAAAATGGCGCATTCTAAACCACACACAGTTATAGTCAGAGATTCGATAAAGTTAACCAGTGATTAAATCTATGGGCGGCGCGAGGAACATTATTGATTCACGAATAAACATTTTAAATAACGCCGGAGGCAATAATGTGGGTAAACACTAACTATAAATTACTGAATTCGAGTAAGATATCATTTTGGAGGACGATAAATTATTCTGTGAATTGAACGTCTACAGTACGATTAGTTACACACTTATTTGTACATACAGACCTACCTACAACGGCTCCTATCTGCACCACAAATTATTTAATGCGTTAATTATATTATTCTGTCTCTGCCATATTTAAATCTGTCATATTTGTGCCCGACAATTACATCGGACACAGTCAAAGCCGCCAGCACAAGCAGGAGGCCAATTCTAGTACTTAAAAAAACGTTGGAATTGGAATCGCAATCTCAACTCAGCAACAATTAATGTCAAAAATTTAGGAAAATTAGAGGTATTTTTGATAGATTAAGATCAAACTGTGGACGTTCTTAAAATTACGGGAATTGCCCCTCTGTTTGTGTAGCTGTCATCCAAAATCTGTAACCAGACCCGAATAAAAAAGGCTAAATACCCTTCTGACTGCCAATCCTGAATGTAATGTGTTTGCGGATGAATGGAGTAAAATTATGCTTGTCTGTTTTTCTGTAATAGAAAGTATGCAATATGTCCACTGTTCCATGTTAGTTTTAAATTAAATTATTACATCATAATTATTGTCAACGTAACAATTGTTTCTATGTTAATTAATGCAATTGGTGTTGTACAGTTTTAATTATCTTTATATAATTAAACGATTGTCAGAAACAGAACGACGTTTTGAACTCATTTAGCCGTTAACCTATTTAGTATTTTATGTGCAAGCGGGATTAACATTGAAATTATTGTTAAAAGTACTGATTCATAGCTATTTAAGTTACAAAGAATTTTCGGTGAAGGTATTGCGGCACAATTATCTGTGTGTATGAACCATTTTGATTTTACACAAGTTCCAGCAAAAATTCGTTCCTAAATTCATCTATATTAAAAAACAATTTAACTTTGTATTTGTCTTACTGTTCTCTGTCAGGCTGTAAGCCTGCATCATCCCACTACTGGGCGGAGGCCATGACTTCCAGCTCTTTCGACCCAAAGCTAAAGTAGACCACTGGTCGTTTGTTTTGTCCAGCTCCTCCCGCCATCATCTACGGGGTCTGCCGCGACGCCTTCTAGTTGTATCAGGGCTCCACGTGGTGGTTATTTTGGCCCACAGCTTATTGGGCATACGGCAGACGTGGCCAGCCCAGTCCCACTTCAGCTTAGCGGCTTTTTGAGCAACGTCAGTAATCTGTGTTTTGGAGCGCAGTGTGGTGTTGCGAATATGGCCTGTCAATTTGACGCCTAAAATACTGCGCTCCATTGCACGTTGGCAAACCTTGAGTTTGGACTTGTCTTAGTCTCCACATTCTTTACTACACCTACTTTAAATAAATATTCACTCAGCAAGCCGACAGTAAATAGGATCCGCCTAACTTCAATTCTTCTATGTAACTTTTACTCATTTAGGCGTTGCCTAATGTAGGTAAGCAAGCGAGCATTTGCCTTTTTTCAGTCCATCAGACATGTCTAATCATAAGATACATCATCTCTTATCTCTAATCTCTCAGAAACACGTGTCTATCACTAATTAGCCCACAATCGTGTCACGCTACTGATAAGGGGTAGGTTTCCGCAGAGGCTCGGGGCTCGAACCCCCGGCCTTCCGCCTCGCTAACCCGATCGCTTGTACTGATAAAATTAATGCGTCACAAAAGTTGATGTTTAGCTTTTTTTTTGTGTTATTAACGTTGGGATTTTCTGCCTTAATAAAAGCTTCAAGTAAAAAAGTTCTGCAGTGTGCGTTTGTTGTGTCTCGAGCCTTCCGTAAACTGACGGATTAGGTATTATATATCTTTGAGTTTTCTTAAGAAAAATAAAAGTAAAGTACAGTTTTTCAATTATTTTTCTTGGCGTGAACGAAAAATCTATTTCTATATAGTAATAATAAAGCTGAAGAGTTTGTTTGAACGCGCTAATCTCTGGAACTACCAGTCGGATTTGAAAAACTTCTTTGTGCGTTTTATAGCCCAAATCTTGAGGAAGGCTATAGGCTATTTAACATCACGCTTGGACCCTTAGGAGCCGAGCAAAGTGAAAAAGAGTATAAATACACGCTAAGCGAAAATGAAGTAATAGCGTGCGCAGGCGAGGCGTTGCAACGGGGTGGGTCACGCGGACGAAGTCGCGGGCAGAAGCTAACTTGTATGTTATAAAGTTAACGGCGGTAACAAACCGTAAAAATAACATGATCTTTATATTATTTAATATCATTGGATCGTATATGAGAAATAGAGGTCTGACGCGATATCTACGAATCTCGACTTTAATTTGGCTATAAAATATCTACCAATTTAATCACCTTATTACCCCCAATTTTATACTACGACTGGTTCTCGTTATTAGAATCAATAATATGAAACTGTTCCTAATTGCGTGAGAATAATCTTTCTATAATCCCTAGCCTTTAACGAGTTCCTTATTAAGAAATAACTAGACGTCTAATCCTTTCACCGTAATAGTCTTTTTAAACATTAATCCGCTGTGAGCCCGCACTCTTTCACACGGCGACCTTCTGAAGTTTTCGCCAAAAAATAACCAACAAAGGGTGTGGACACAATGTATAATGGTAGCTCCTTTTATCACAGGTGGTAAGCCCTCAAGTGCACAGTACACGAGGATATCTTCCACGCGAATTGGTTCGCTCTTCGTCGCTCAGTAGCTGGTGCATTGTTGGGGTAGGTGCACAAAGACGCCGCGCCGCTCTCCCGCGATCCCGGGTCCCGGTGCCTCAGCGAAGCGTATGCACGCACTGAGGCGTACCCGCCTACAGTTTTTGCTGTCCATACCCGTCATAATAATGTGTGTTATGATGCTTTGTGACTGATAGCCATGAACGATGTTTGTTTTGATAGAGAATCAGCTTTTATGTAGGTAGGTCAGGTTAATTGAAATGTTTCGTAGAAGGTTTTCGCTTTTTTGTGATTTCTATATTCTCATTACATTCTCTTAGCTGACAAAACCAATCCATATCTGGAGATCAGTTCCCGTAATTAAAAACGTTTAAAATCTAGTCGCGATCTCATCTCAGCGACAATCAATGTCAAAAACTTGTCAAAAATGTATTTTTGACTGATTGAAATTGACTTGACAGTATGATCTTAGCAGACTGTGAACGTTCTTAAAATTACGAGAATTGCCCCTCTGAACATCTTTGTACACATTGTAAATAATCTTATCGCTCTGGAATTACGGCTATATAATTTTAAACAGCCGAATATGCATCAAGAGCAGTCGTAAACTGTCACTCCGAGGCAGTTTCTACAAACAGTCAGTGCAAACATTGTATAAAAATTATAAAACCTGGGGTAAAGCATCGCAGTCGTCATTAATCGAGGCGTCAACCGCTCTGTCTAAACACACCGCCCGGATAAAGGAATACAGTTAGTTGCCGCTACAAAGACATCATACAATGCCTTTCAGCGTATTTGTTCAAGTGACGAAATGCTTATAGACGTCTTTGTACGCAGGCTCCCGCGGCGCGTATGAACTAACGCCCGCATATTGAACACTCAGCTTTATAACAGCAACTTAAGATCGAAATTCGAATGAGAAATCGCGCAGAACTATCTTTTTTACGTCATCGCAAAACGGGTTGTTTGCATTCGAATCTTATATCAACAAACATAAGGTTGAATTCAGTTTTTATTGAACTTTTTATGGGAAGTGGTTGGCGTGGTTGCGCGAGAGGCGTTTCCTTTCATAAAGGCAATATATGAGGCAGAGTCACGAGCGCGGGAATGCTCGGCGAAGGCTGTATTTGTAACTGTATCCAATATTGAAACTTTTTGTTACAATAGAGTCGATGTTTGCTGTTGGAGTCATACTTTTATTAGTTTGAACAACTTTTTATTTTCAATTAAAGCTTTCAATTGCTTCGTGAAATAGATTTTCTTTGAGGTGGCCGTGATTATTATTATTAAATAATTTTGTACGTATAATACGACACATACCTATTTCAAAATGTAGCAAAAAGCTAAAAGTAAAGTATCCTATAATTTGGGATCAGACATATCTGCTAACGAGTCAAAAAGATTTTAAAACAATAGTATCTTTTGGTAAGCACCACACATTCCTGGATGCCAATGTTGCAAATCATAACTCCCCTTATCTGTGGGGGTGACTGGTGACGCGTGACGTCATACCGTAATAATGTCGTGTCACGGTGGTATTGACAAATTGCAGCCTCTGTCTCAAAATTATCGGTTTTAAAACACAAAGTATGTGGTGCTATTTTGGTTCACAAAGTTTTTGGTAAACTACTTGAGCGATAATGTGTGTCTGTTTGTGTGAATATGAACAACTAGTCGTAGCTATGGAATGTTTGTAAAGAAAGCTTTTATGTGAAGAAGTAAATGGGAAAATTAACTATACCTACGAATTTTGTATCAACGATTCGGAAAGAAGATCCAACAATGCGTGATTCATGTAGTGTTTCCTAGTATCAAATTTTTATTTTATGGAATCGAAATTACTGGCGTTCGCGCAGCAACTACGCTGCTACGCAATGTCTACGCCGCTACGTGGTTGCTACGCGGTTCCTACACATTGTTTACGTTGGCCAAACAGTTCCCAATGCAAACGTCGTCCTAGATTGTCGCGAAACAGCACGTTATAATTACAGATACTGTGCGCCGACGAGAGAATGCGTTTTTGACACCTGTCAGTTTTATACAAACGAATAAACGTTTTGCTACTAGAATTGTCGCACTGACAGGTGTCAGGAACTCATCTTCTCGATGCCCGGACTGTAAGCTACCGAACGAAGACAACAAGCAAGAGAATCTCTACAACAAAATATTTGTACGTTTTCATTCAATGCATGATCAGCCTATAATATTCCCACTGCTGGGACACAGGCCTCCTCTCTTTGAGAGGGAGTGGGCTATAATCTACCACGCGGGTCCAGTGCGGGTTGATAGATGTCACATGTCTTCGAATATTTGGTTCTAGGATATGCCGGTTTCCTGACGATGTTTTCCTTTACCATTTTGAGAGCAGTGATAATGAAATTATTTACACACAAGGTTCGAACCCACGACCTACAACCTCGTAAGTCGGGGCCGTTACCACTGCAACAATTGATCACTAGAAATTACACAAACCATGGAAGTTAATAACTAAACCATTTCTTAGGTCGTATTGCTGCATAATTGAATGCGCTTATGTTAACACGACTCCGTTAAACTACTGAACCAATTTGAATTATAACGTAGCCACACGAACATTGCAAATATTGCGCGGTTTCTTTGACAAATTACCAACTTCTACGAAGCATGGCTGTTGCAAACCAATTACGTAGGAAAGTCATGTTCTTTTGCAATACAATAGATAATGGATTAGTCTAGTATTGATTTCCCACGATTAAAGAGGATTATAATATGTAATTAAAGGTTTTTGCTATGGATATTAAACTTATGTATGATTTTCCTTGAGGTCTGAGAATCGTAAGAGCGGCGTTTTTGATATTATGTTCTTATGTTGTTGTTGTTTGATATTATGTTTCTTCATAAAAGTACGACTACATGATAGTTGCTAGTGATAGTCTCGCGTTATTAACTGAAGGTAATAAAACATCCGAAGAGCTGCAAGAATGCTTCACGAAGTAGGTACAGTTAGTTAAACTATTCTAATATCCGTACCATTTATTTGTCTGAAAATCAACACTTTTCGGACGTCCAAATCATAATAGACTGCCTCTTAACCAGCCATTACATATGTGCCTATAATCACAATTTCAGCCATAAGACGTCCACTGTTGGACAAATCACATGACATGATGATGAAACTAAGACTAGTGAAAATCTGTCTAAGGAAAAGTAAATAAAGAAAACACTTACATGTCCCTGCGCATCCATAGTATTATTCGTCAGCTTCAGTTTGCTAAATGACACAGGATTCGCAGTCCAATGGTGGCCAGGTGCGGGAGAGTCAGGGTGCAGCATCAGGCGCCTCGGGGACTGAGGTTCCGCGCCCCCCGCAGCCGCCCACGCGCCGCCTGCCCAGCGCCAGCGCCGCCTCCCTACCAGGGACAGTTCGAGCAGGACGCAGTACTCCTCGCGAGGGTCCAGCCCTCCCAGCGAGATCCGGAGGGATGGGAACATGCGTCTGGAAAGAAGATTAGGTTTAGAAAAATATTTTACTGTGTGTCTTTTGAAAGGTGACGATTTTGTAAAGTTTGTAGGAAGTTTAAGCTGGATTTCTGGTTTTGTTAAATTCAGATGTTGGTCTTGGTATTTATTAACACTGATGGTTCCAAGTTTTTCGAGTTACAACAACGAATAGAAGAAAGAACGTCGTTTATTTTCTTTTGTTTTTGTAGTTATTCCAGTATCTAAACTCTGCCGAAAATATCTGTTCCTAACAATGCAACTGTCCCTTAACTGAACTTAACTCGAAACATAAATTAAGTCCTCATTTCTATGTGATTATCAAGAAAACAAACGACTTCACGTTTTGCAATGTTGTTAATTCCGTAGTCTCGTCCGTATTACCTTCTTACTTAAGATAACATTTACATTAAAGTGCCTAATTGTTACATTTGACTGTCACAATCCTAAGACACCCAATAAGTAGGTAGAGCTAGTTCTACGCAAAATATCGGTAACATGAAAGATTAATCGGCATAATCAAACATTTCGCAAGAACCAATTAAACAGACTAGACAAATTATTGACAAGCGACACAGGTACTACCTTTAAAACCTTTCGTCAACCCCGAAGGTGATAACAGAATTACAAGTCAACCTGTGACTGGTCTCCGGTAGCACTCATATGCATTCCAAAACGTTATCAAGTTTATAAAAATGTGATAGGAGTAAATGTGTTACCAACTAGGGCTTTTGGCACCCGTTTGTTTCGACCATAAAGAGTGTCATAAAGGGAGATATTGGTGGCGCCGTCTTTATCGGTGGTCGCCGTGGGTCCTTCGATTTATACCTTGATGTAATTATATGGAAGTGGAACCATGTGTGCCTACCGCGGCGATGGCTAATCTCTGTAAGATGTGTTCGGAATAATGGCTGGTTAATTTGGATAGAAGTGTAAATTGTGTTTGGATTGTGGGTCTTTTTACTTGGACGACAGTGGAAGAAAGTGTCATGTTAATGTTCATGGTATAGGTAGAACTTTGTATCAAATGATTAAATGGCAAGGTTAGAAGTATGATCAAAATTAGTCAGAGAGATTTATTAAATCATTAAAAAAAAACATTTTATTCTGGTGAAACCCATATTACATCAAATATTTCACAATACCTGTTATAACAGAGTTCGCTCGACAGATTCGAGACTCGAGAGGTTCGGAAGGATAACGAGGAGGTCTTTGCCCAGCAGTAGAATACAGTATAGGCTCACGAAAAAAAAATATAACTGAAGAGGTAAGAAAAGTTAAACTCGTTATTGTTAAAAGTTGCAAACCCATCAAATGTCAAAAAATCTTTACCCTCCGAAAACCAGAAAATGAAGCCTATGAGGGCAACAAAAAATTTACCGACCATTACCATCCAACAGACACAAAACAAACAAGCCTGCCTTATTCGCGTATCACATCACATAGGCATGCCATCAGTCATAACAGTGCTGTTATCAGTGGCGGCGAGGGCGCTGCGCCCGCGCCGGCCGGAGGCACTAATGCAGCCGCAGATAACGCGCCGACAGAAGCTCAATTAACAACAAACTAAATTAGCCTCCATTTAAAGTTTACGATCGCCGCTACCGCCTTACGTGAGTAGTGCCCTAGTACCGACAGTAAGACAGGACCAATACTTTGTATGGAAATATCGATTTAATTCTTCTATGGGAACCAAGCGATGAAACTAATGTATGAAACAGTAATAATATGAACAAAATACTGTTATAGATAATGGAAACCAAGACTTGTATAAAACAAAGATTTAAAGTAAACTTCTACTGTAAGGAAAAGTGTTCACGCTCTCGCAGACAGGCGTTACGCGATGTTGTGACGTGATTCTGGTAGAACAATTTCCATGAAGTTTTCATAAAAATAGTCCTACTAGAGTCGTGTCCTGACTGACTGCCTTTAGTTTTCCGGAGTGAAAAACACAATAAGTAACACAAAAGTCTGGAAACAAATTGTTTTATGATTACCTAAGAAAGTTTCTCCATACATTTGTTTTATTGTTTTATCTAGATATTATGTTTAGGTTTAACATTGAAAAACCAAACAACATAGTACTAAACGGTATTTAATGTTCAGTTTCCGCTTTAGGAAACGACCTACCTATTGAAATATAAACATGTGTAATAATATAGTTATAATAAGTTTGGAACAACGTGAATTTTACATATAATGTGTGTCGGATATTGTAAGTGGTTCGTCCACCAACGCATCTGCCCACACAACGTTTAAGCGTCACCGCCACACGAAATATCTGTAAATCATTCAATTTTGATGCGCGCGCGCTCATCACGCGGTATTAAGATCTCCTCCACGATTACATTCTTAGCGGTTGATTAATAGACATGTTTGTTCGCTAATTTATTACTTTCTTCAGCATATGTGATTTTTTATTGCCATTAAAAAATGTTTAGCTGGATACATTAGCTGTTATTTTTCAAACAACTGTTGTTACAGCAGGTAATGTTTGAGGCACTCGTCCCATGTTTACATCAGTCCTTATGTCGTCAAACATGGCGAGACAAGACAGACCAAACACAAATATGTGTTCACAATATTGTTGGGTATCGACGTCGCATGTTGACCGTACGTTGACAAATCCCTTCACTCGGCTACCGTTCGTCCGTAAGATGCCTGTTATCAGCCGCCGTCCACTTATCGAGCCGTTTGAAAGCTCCGCGCGCCGACAAAGAGGTGACGATCCACGCGCAAAATATCATGAAAAATTTGCCGCCTGAAGGCATTATCTATATCGTAACTTCCACAACTAAGCGACACAACCTACTATGACGCGATTCTGGGCCATTTAACGTTTGATAGCCGTGATGACGAATTAAATCAGGATTCCTGACAGCCCTTTTATTTTAAGTGTTTTATGTTATGGAATTTTGTTTACGATACAGTTTAAACGAGAATGTAAATGAAATAAACATACTATAAAAACGGGGCCACCATAAAAGGCCTCTCGAGAGCGCTAAGCCGCGGGTTCGGCGGTGGGAAGGGACTTAGGGAACACAATGGGACCACCAGAATCGCGTTGAATAAAGTTTAGAGTGGGTCGTAAATCGGTAACAACTTGCCAATTGCCGCACGGAGGCGCTAACAGCGGCCAAAGAAACCGTCATATCCGCTCTAGCATCCGCACTCGAAATGTTGGAGTCGACCGATTCGTTGCGGATTGTTTAGCGCGGCTGCTCGCACGCTGAGGGAACGACAACGTCACTTATGTACCGACCCAACATGATATACTGAACGTTCTTCACGATAAGTTTAGTAGCTCACAACCATCAGTTGACAGACATCGTCTGTAAACTTTAATGTCCCTGATCGCTGTTCAACGTCGTCATCACTAACCTACCCCTCTCGCTTCCCAGTTATCTTTACTGCTAATTTCATTCGTTTTTTATCGTCAAGTTCAATGTTAAGGAGCGGGAGACAGTCGTTAACGCACAGACGAGACGTTGTTCGAGACATCTGCGTTTCACTTCGGAGTAACTCGAAGGATAAACAACTTTCGAGTGTACAATACTCGTGTTGTGGCTTGTGTATCCAGAGCCTAACCCGCGCTTATTAACGCTCTTACGAGAAGTCCGGCCGGTTTTTTCGTGTGCCCAGATGTGGGCCTGGGTAAACACCCCCGCCATTGTCTGGACACATAAAAAATCATACACCTGGAAGTGTCAAATTGTTCACTCTGACTGTGAGAGCGGCCCGTGTGAATCTCGCTTGCTCTGACTCGCTCGCCCGCTACACATGTACACAAATATTTGTATTTAACGTTGTTTATCCTGCTCCTAAATCATCAAAACACGGATATCTACAATCTGCAACTAAATTATAGTTAAATGGTCAACTGCTTAGTGCACAAGGTTGTTTTTTACAACATAATCTTCTCAGAATTTGTAATAGGAACGTAGCCTCTATGGTTTTTTATTTAGTCTGTGCGTAATATTTCTGAAACCAATAAATGTAATTCACGTTCTATAACTACATAATTATATGTAAATTATCATACCTAATGGTTCGGCATCGCGATAGGTGGTTGACGTGCTCAGATAGTGTGCCACGACTGCTAAAAACCTTTTACTGCGTGATTATAAACGCTTAAACGGCTGCTTACGACGCAATCGACGCATCGCCGTAATGAGCGGTGTGTGTGTTCGAACAAACACGACTCTAGGCACTCGCGAGCGACACTCTTGCGCAACCAATTGATGGCCACGCGCATGCGCGACGCACGCTCATTGTTATCCCACTTAAGTGGGCAGTTAAGACAACCGAACTTCATGAATCAGCAATAACGAACTACGATAACACATTAGGGGCGGTCAGGATGTAGCCAATGCACATTATAGACAACCCTGTCGTACCCTGTCGACAGAATTCAGACCATTCTGTTGTTTGCTCTAAAATTCACAAATATTTTCAATGTCATAACGAAAAAAATACTCTCGCACCACTCCCATATGCCACGAGAGCTCGCCTCCGCAAACCATACAAACTACACTTATAAAGAAATACACTGCTAACAAAACAAATAAACCAATTTGGGCACGACCACAAAAAAGGCACGGAATCATCTCGGGAGATGTACCTAACGACGTATTAGCATATTGATAGCTACCTCTATCTGTCGTCCTTTGTTTAAAATCAGCGACAGCGCCTTCCATCATAGCGATCGCTTTCAAAAAAAAGATTTATTTTATTGACTGGTTTTTGCCGGCTGCAGGTGGTAGCAAAAAATATTGCACCGGCTACCCTGTACCCTCAACAACCCTTGTTTCATAACAAAATTGATTAAGCCCCTTGACTGTCTCGCCTTTATAATAATTATTGATTTCGTGCTATGTCAATACCTAATTTGAAAATTATACAATCCTGACATTTGTAGCACAAGTTAAATGAATCAGTTAGCCTATAATGTATGGAAGCTTACGTCATCATTTATTGTGACAAGTAAGTAAGTAAGTAAGTAAGTAAGTAAGTAAGTGCTGGGTAATGATACGCGTTAGGGGTACGTGTAGTGATGCTAGCAATATTTCAATTGGTCCTAGGATCCGCAGAGCGTGGAGGTGGCGGGGCGGGGCGCTGCGCACAAAGCACGCCCGCGGCGCGCGCGCACCTGCGCGACATGTTTATGCTCATCTCGTCGCCAAATTTACAACCGCCTTGAACAGGGACGCCGCTCTTGCGGAAATTGGAAATGTTTAATCACCAGATCGGCACCCTTTTAGCCATTGAGTTGCCGTCCGGCATAGTTTCAATTGCACCCATTTCGCTTTACTGCACCGTTCGCAGATTGTAAACGTATCTGTAAAGGGTACCGCCTCAATTAATATCCGATCTTACGCCAGTCGACGATTGGTTTTATTACCGCATAAGTAAATGAATTCGCCGGCTGTTTTATCTCAGTGTGTTTATTTATACATTGATAATGCTGCAGTATCAATTTTCGCTTCAGAACTGCTTTGGAACTTTATCATACAAAGTCATGTAAGCTTCATTACTTTAATACTACCTACTTGATATCAGGCGGTTTGATATCATCTTAATTAAAGTCGTTAGTCAGAATCTTGGGTCCACAAAACCATAAGACATAATGTCGTAAATTAAAATCGGACGCTACACATAGAAAACTAAATCTATTTACATAGTGCGCAAACATAAAAGTCTTGTAACAGAATGTCGGTTTCAAATTCCAATACTTGACATGCATTATAATATAAAGTGGTATCTATGGAACTCTTCAAAGAAATCCATGTAAATTTTTAGCATAATTAAATAAACTAGGACAAATGAACACTACATTCGAACACGATCGTTGTATAAACACCTCGTAGTATGGGGGCTTACGTAAAAAAGCTCAAATTTCAAATGAATATGGATGTCGTTGCGGTGAAAGTACGGAATTAATTCAGCACCTTTTTGGGCGCCGGCGCCGCGGCATTCACGCGTGGCACAAAGCTTGTTGCTCGTAAATTGCGAATGGAAGGACCGACAAACGCACAGTAATTTAGTTGACAGTGGGTACCAGAGCCGGCGACCGACAACGAGCGACGACGGTCCGACCGCCGCGCAGCGCGGCCCCTATACAAAGCTTATCTACCCGCCGCATCTAGAGCCTATTATAAGCCTGACGCCGAACTCAACACAACAGATTGTTAAGATTACGATTCGCCAATACACAGTTCGGTAATTCATGCCGAATAAACGATTAAAGAATTCGCCGACAATTAAAAATTAATTAGAGATATAATACCGGCCCAAAAAACTGTACGAATAACTTCGTCGATGGAACGTGGCATTGATGAACGATTCGTTATTGTCCAATGCTTTTTCTTTACCAAAATCAAGTGCTAATTTGGATTCGTATAACAAAGTGAGCTAGTCATCAAACTGAAACAAAACCAATTCGAGTATTAATGAGAACCATTCGATTGCATTACACGTGGGGCTTAATTGTCCGATCAACAATTCTTGGGCTGAGTCGCAGGATCTGTTTCAAAACTGGCCCTTAAGTCCGCGGAATGCAGTTCAAGTTCCAATGGAGCTGTGTGGGTCGTGGTGTGCGCCCCCAGTCCAGTGGCGATCGCTCGTTAGCTCCCGAGCCGGCATAAATCACACCGTTTTATGAGAACTCCCAATTTTTTAACATTTTGAGTTAATGAAATGCGAGCGCAGTATGGGACCCGACTAGCGACATTAAAAAGGACAACCCAAAAGAACGGACAGTTTCTAATTATAATCCTGTCAAGGTTGTGATATAAGCAAAGAATTGATGATCGCCACAAACGCGGTGATGTTATCTAAGATAATATCGGTCTGTTGATAGTAGCTGTTGAATTTTAATATTTGTCATATTTTTTATTTGTTCGTATCGTAGTAAACCCCTGCCATGAAAGCTCGTAAAACTACCATCGTTTTATGTTGTTAATTTGCTTCGGATGCCGTTTAGCAAAGATCCTGGATGTCAATTATTGAAATATATTACTGTATTCAGTGCCGTTCAGAAGAAAGCCGCCTGCGAAAGAGAGCTCTACACATTGATTAGTTACTGAAAGTAAATCTCATACATGATGCTTTATTTCCATTTCCTTTTATTGGGACCTGGATCGCCCACCAAGCCCTATAGGTTGCAACTAATTTGCAGTAGTTAACAAGAATAACAAGAACCATTAACCACAAGTACAATAAGCGAACACGGTAGTGGCAGTCAAACGAGCAGCGATCAATCAAGCACAGGATCTCCGCTCATCGTACCGTGATACCGCGCTCGCTAGAACCAACATCATCCATAATTAACCGTATTGCATAGTACTAGAGTTCATTATCCTTTAACGGAAGTCACAGAGAATGGCGCCAGTATTTTAGGATTTTCGAAGAAGCGAAAGGGTTAGGCTGCGAATTAAAGTCGCGCACACGCACGGAGGCGCAGAGGGGGGATCACTAGCGCCGACAAAGGCACCGCCGCACGCGAGCTGCCCGATTCACAATTAAGCCCGCGTGTGTTAATTGATATTAATTCTGTGTGGATGGTACAAGCAGGGAACGGCTCGCGTATTAGTCCAAGCCATTATTTCTATAACTGTTCGCGAATCTATGCCATTATCTTCTAGACGCTCTTGATTGAGCGTGACGTCAACCGATGCTATTATTTAGATTTAATTAATGATCGATCGAATTCGTGTTAAAAATGTTCATTATTGCCATAACTGTACCTTCTAAAGAAATACTGCTTCTAAACGTATTGCTTATCTTAAAAATATGCACGGCGGAGCAGCTTGCTATATCGAGAACCGGGCCCATCATTATGCCCGCTACGATTCCATACTTGGTCCGCATTGCAACAAGTCAAGTCTAATGTCGCTCGATTGGTCCTTTTGCGCCACTGTCGCTAATCGCTCCCACAAGATCCACATGACCGTCATGTAGGTACTGGGAATCGCGCCAAGGCCTGTAATGTGTCGGGTTCAAACGCGCCGCGGCCGCGTCATCAACGCAATTAGTGGGCGTTGCGACATCCAGCACACTATTGACATTGAACCCTTGTTACATATTTCACAGAAATGTGTTTTGATGTCGCCTCATCGTCACGTCTCAACTAATATGTGTGGACTTTAATCTCGAACGCATTGCTCGTCACTAATTGCAGCGCATGCAGTCGTCTTTCAATTCTCATGTACGGTATCATGCACTGGCATTTTTCTACGAAGGCTATGATTGATATCAATGATGCTGCAGTTAGATAGGTATTTTCTGGATTGTAACGTGAATGACAATTGAGCGAGAGTTTAATTGTAAGTTGTAGAAAGTTGAGAGTAGAAGACATGAAGCCACAAGGATCAAAGAAGATGCAGTAACAGAATCCTACGCTCGTGCTGTTAGCGTTAGGAAAGTTAATGTAACAAGCATTCTACTTTATTGCTCTGAACAAACTATCTGTGAGCATCTCGACGCCATTACGTATTCTCGTCAACATTCGTGTCCAAATCAGTCATGTTCTCACAGCGTACACTTAGACGCCGAAGCGACACATTTATTCGAGAATCGTGCGTCCGTCTGCACCCTGAGTCGCCCATTGCGCTTATCTGAGGTTTCGGTAGCGGTGGCCGTGCGCGATACACATCGGCGCGTGATGTCGCGATGCGCGGGCGCGGTCGCCCGATGCTATCGGCGCACGAGCGCGGGTGGCTCGCATCCCTCCCTCCCTCCCTGCATCCTCTCAGTCTCAGTCACTTCACAACGTCGCACGTCATTGTCGCCACGGTACAACCTTTTTGTAACAACTATTGAGTAGCTGTAGTTTGGAGAAGAGCCTTCTTTGTACAAAGTTAAAGAGTAATCTATTCTTGCTAAATGATACATTCATAGATATCTACGCAGTGGAAGTCCCTAATCAAACCGTTGCATGGACGGTTTGCTTGAGTGTTTCACGCATTATGAAGATTTCTGCCCGAACAGCAAATAGCTCACAAACACGCATTACAGTAAATCAAGCATTCTAAAAAACAGATCACACGGCTCGCTGGCGACAAATCTTGCGTGAAATGTAACAAATTCATATACATCACAACATTTTTTTTCTGACCGCTACCATTGTACGTGGGTTCCCATGTTTTTACGAGCACGTTATGATAAACGACGCACCCTCAACAACTGTCGGGCCATAATCACCACCGGTTCTGGGAGACGCATTATGGACACGTAGGACCGAGCACGTCGTAATACACTGAATGCTTTCATGTCCTCTAATGTCAGATGTCATCTCGAACAACGTAACCTGGTGTCTATTGATAGTAAGCGAACAAACAACCCTTGTATCAGATCAAGGACACGAAAACAACTGTTTGTTTTAGTTCAAAAGAACAAGCCCAAAGCATGGACCCACAAAAAAGTAATGGCGTATCGGAACACATGATTACTTTTTTCTGCATCAAAGAAGTCATCTAAAAGAATGCGAGTTGTCTCATTCGCTCACATTACAATTTGTTGGGTAGCGAAGCCAGTCGGACTCCGTGAGAATAATTCCCGAGTTCCGAGTAACATGGGTTAAACGCTTGTATCGAGAGATACCGATCTAACCCGAGCTGCTCGTTGGCGCCATAAAAACAAAACATCTTCAACACGACCACTTTCTTCCCTAAATTATTCGAGGAATTTACGACGTTTCAACCGACAAAAATGTTATAACCTAATGAGAAATTATCATCAGAGCCGCTGTCTGTCGTCCGGCAAAAAACGAATCATGCGCCGCTCCACGATGATGCCCGGACGCATATTTTTTATATTCTAAATTCGAATTATCGTTTTCGTGTTTGTTTTTTACCTCGATCGTCGATTGTTTTAGGTTGTGTCGGGACAAAAAGGCGCGGGAGCCGGCGATGACTGTGCCATTCTGTTGATCGCTCAACTTTCGGCTCGAGGAATGATGATGGATTTCTCTCAATACGCGAGATACAACGATGGCTCAACAGGAAAACTTGCCACGAACACACACCTGAAGTCGACGATGGATAGCTCGCTAAAAAAAATGTCAGGAATGGTGTGTGGTTTGTTCCCAGGAGATATTGCGATATGATCGCTTGAAGGCGGCGCGACTATTCGGCGCGTGCTTCAGATTCCTGGTCCTTCTATCCGGAATTACCCATTACATACAATGACATTACGTTTTTACAGCGACATTTTTTTTCTAAAGGTTTCATCTGAGCCTTCATTACTGTAAACGTTTTCTATCAACTTACAATTGTACCTACAAACAAGTCGTTCTATGAGTTAAAGGGTTCTAATGTTTACCGTAATTGCATTTCACTTTGAAACTGTAATCGTTTTGACGTTTAGGAACTTTTAATCGACACCTGGCTAGTGGGCACTTTAACACAATTACTAAGATGGTTAAAATTATAGTTTTTGTTTGCCTGTTGATAAATGGTTGTTGGTTTAGAAAATTCTTAGGACTGCCTCTTTTTAGAGAAAGGGTCGTAGCAGATGGCAGTGATGATATGTTACGTTACCGTGAAAGCTTCTAGCAACCTGATAATACATGACGTAAAGCAAAAATCAAGAACTATATGAGCACACAAAAGAGACATGTGTCCTTAATTAATAAGCAGAATATATGTCAACAGAACCTGCAGGTAGGGGCAAAGGTTTAACAAATTTTCGAGCTAACTGATCGGACCTTCATTAATTTCAAACTGGCATTCAGTAACCTCCCGCTGATATCGGAGTCTAAAACAAAGAGGTATTATGTCAGTTCCGTAGCAGTGCAGCGCTAGCAGTCGCGATATCTCTCAATCTGGCACGTCGGAGCACTTAGGAGAGTTTCTAACGTCAGGCGGTGGCGAGAGCTGGAGGAGTGACGAGTGGCGAGGAGATCGTCGGAAGACGGCGACTGTCATAATCTGATTATTAGTGGTGCGTGGTTGGGGCGGGGCGCGCGGCGGGCGGCCGGCGCGCCGCAGGCGGTCGGCGCCCGCGCACGTCCCGCTCGCGCACCGCCCGCGCCCACAGGGACGCGCGCGCAGGCGACAAACGACCCGTGGTAAAACAAAAGGAATGTTGCCGGCGACGCTTTGAGGCGCCGGCGCCGCTCCCCGCGCAACCTAATCACCCATTTTAATTACGACACAGATCGAATCAATTAATCGGTATTTCTGTTAAAACCAGCGACGGAATGAGCTTACGCTCGTTTGTTAGATATGATTTCTGGACGTAGATTCGAGATGTGATTAGACTTCTATCTCGTAAAAGTCGGCGGTAAACGTCAATTACTGACGTAATTCACGTTCACAAATCGACTGTGAGCAATGTGAGTCCACAACGACGGGTTCTGACGGGCGAGCGTTGCGCTAGTACCCGAGAGTGAGCAGACGTTTTTAATTATAACTTATGATTTTTTCAAGCGAATTCGGGCGCGCCCTTCCCGACGAATAACACAAGAATAAATAACGAGTTTTTGTGTTCTGTGTTTGTTTTTAAAATGGCGGGAGGTCCGCGCGACGACACGCGAGCGATGCGCGCCGGCCGCCGGCGGCCGCGGCCGACTTGCCCATTTGTCATATTTCGGTTTGGAGAAAAAATAAATAACCTACTCTATTCCGACCAGTGTTTGTTTGTACAACGATTATTGAGGGTTAAGTATTATCTCTGAACATGCAGTGGAACAGATGGGACGTGTCGCCGACAGCATATCTAGCCAGTTGATTATTGTGCTGCGCACGCGGCCGGCTGCATGTGGGCCTACAGTTGTTGACAATATCATTATTGTTTTTAATAGCTGATGGCATTTTAAGTATGACCGTAAATATGGTTTACCAGACACTTGTTTTGCGAAAAAAAAAATTGTGTCCAAAATGTTGACAATCAAACTCAAATATCTTTAAAAGTCCTCCTTACGCTATTAGGCCTAGAGTCGGTGAGAACACTGAATAAACCTGTCGAAAAGCAAACATCGAAGTACATACTGCGGCTTGGCCTTCCTATATATCAAACAATGTACAGTTCCTCACAGGTGGTGGTAAAATTGAGATGGCTGTACCTATAGATCCGAAGTTAACACATAAAGCTGTTGCATGGCCGCCGAGCGCGGCAGGTGTTAACTCCGACTACACACGCCGCCTGCCCCGCTTGCACAAACGAACCGCCCAAATCCACTGTTTGCGCAACCAATTAACCCACCAAACCCAGCCCCACTCCGCGAACCAAACCAGATAAAGAACAGAATGAACAGCTTTTAACACTGTTTGAACAACAACTAAAAGCATCAAGTTACACTCTCCCAATGTTACCAGTTCCCAGCAGCGATGGTCGCTCATAGAATAACTCAATTACTGCGCGCACGCACCGCCTCGACTAGTGCTCAATACGAGAAATGCATGAAATATTTTTGACCCATTTCGATTCGTATGGCGCCAGGGTCGGCGCCGGCGCGCCCCCGGCCTCTCTCACGCGGCATCGTTAATATAAAACAAACAAAAGTGACCTCTAGACGGGCGCGGCCAGCTAAGCTAACGAGATTCACCAACCGCTGGATAAAGCGGTAAATTATCGGAATGTTAGCCGGGCGGCGGCGCGCGGTGGTCTGCGCCGGCGGCCGCGCCAAAAAAACGTGTAGGAGATGACAGGAGCACAGATGAACCCGGCTAATTACCGGCCGAGCAAAAACCGGGACAGTGCGCAGGCGCGCCGCTACAGCCATCGCGCACGACAGCTATTCGTTTGCGACCAGCGTCTAGTTTTTACCGGTCATTTTAATAAGAGAGTGGTCGACGACGCGATGCGGTCCTCGAACGCTAATTACACGCCATTAATTACGGAATATTTTCATTTTTAATTCCGTCAGAAGTCGAACGGACGTGATGCTCATTATTGATCGAACTTTCTTTTGGCGGCGCGCGGCTCTGGTGGTCGGCCGCCGTTCTTTACCGTGCAACAATTACGTATCCAGAAATATTATTAATATCTAACGAGTCAATCCGCGGCTGATTGTGAGAAACAAAAACATAGACAGTTGTAACTATTACGCGTAATGTTCCGGACCCGAGTCGTCGGTCGAGTACGAGTCGCCCCGAGGCTGCCATCTGCTAATAACGAGATGCGGCGCGTAATGAGCGCTGCGGTGCGGGTCGGTGCGGACGGTGCGGAGCGGTGCGCGCCTCGTGGTGGGTCGCGGCTCTCGCTCGCAGGAAGGGCGGAGGCGCCGAGATCGCGACGACTGTGTAATTTCTTCACTGCTCGCACCCACATTATCGATCACGAAAAAAATATAATTGTAGGGGTACCGTCGTAAAGCAAACAAGCTTATAATAAGGTGTAATTTGTGCTCGGCCATTTAGAGAAATGCTCAAATTGCCGGGGCAGCTGTTTGTTTTGTCTATGACGGAGGTCCGGCCCCGTCTCCCAAATTATCCGTTAACAAGCCTCGCGTCAGATTCAGCAGTCCTAATGGGTTTTCGTTAAGTTTTTGTTATTATTTTGTAATTTATTACGAGTAATATGTTTTTGTGTATTCGATTCTTGGATTCCGACAGCTGCAGCGTTTAATTGAGTCGATAGTTAGGCGTAATTTTTTTTTTCAATAAATTCTAAATGTCGCGGGCGACCAGGTCGCGTTGTCGCGTCGTCACCGCACGCGCAGGGCGGGCGGAGGGCGGCGCGCCTTCCCACGAAATGCCGATAATAGCAGGGACAGGTGCAAATTATGAAATATCTCTCAATTAAATATCTATAATAAGTATTTTTACATGGAAAACAATTATAAACATTATTATTCGCCAATGATATGGTAAACAAATTTTAAGAATTGTACCTACGATGTTTTGTGAAAATTAAAATGCTAGGAAACTTTAAATACCACAGTGTTTGTATTGACACATTTGAAATACGGAGTAATTGCGCGAACAAAAACGCTTTTGTCTACGTTACTTCAAAATGAGACGATAATTTAGAGCACGCAATTTAATTAAACTTATTGCTGGAAGCTAACCAAAACAGAAACTATTACAGACCCACCATACGATTCACTTAATTTCGAAGAATTTATGTTTTAATAATCACTTTTTGCCCGCGGCGCTACGTGTGGCGTAAAATGATTTCTGAGTCCCTTTCACATAGCTAAGTGGTCTTTCACGTTTGGCATATAAAGCGAACGAATTATTACTTATAAACGATTGTCTTTAATTTTAGGACCACATAACTTGCCTAACGTTGCTTAAATTGTGCTTTTCATCGTGACGTTGCGATTTGATAATAAGCCTTAAAAACTAAAAAAAACTGACTTTAGATAAAAATAATGCCAGCCTATTACTGCAGGGCAAAGGCCTGTTCTAGTACAAAGAAGGCATGAAATTTGATCACCACCCTTGCTCAAGGCTGATTGGCGATTTTAGACTTAGGGATAGATAGATAAATCGAATATATCTAGTCGAATATATCATAATTATTTTCTTTTGTTACAAGCGGATAAGATATTGTAGTGCTGCAATATTATTAATATTATGAATTATCTTTTCTCTGTTCCAACACATATTGTAGCTGTTTATTGTCCCTGAATAAGTAAAATAAAATATAAAGACGTAACACAATATATAACAGCTCGGTAAAGTATTACGATGATGTCCACAACTCCACGTTAAAATGAAAATTATCATTAGTCCAGGTTTCCAAAAGATGTTTTCCTTCTCAGATGCCAGTTTTTTTTAAAGAAAAACTGACTGATTAACTTCAATTCTCGCCACCAATCAGTCATATCCCCCTATCATTCGAATTCAGTTTAATAATGCGCATAAGTTATCGCTACCTGATGCGCATGCCCTAAACTCATCCTTACATATATTTTGGTCCTTGGATCCGGTTGAAAAAAAAGTGCATGAGTCACATTTTCCAGTTCACTTGGTGCAACTATAACTACATACCTATATAAAATATAGATAACATATTTTTTTCATTAAACTGTCATCTTTATCACCTTTACAATCGAGTGGGTGACTTTTTTTTGGTCCTTAGCTATACCGCCTTACTGAAAATAAAAGTATTAAGGATTCGATTTTCCGGCTTGCCGTCATATGTATATTCTGCATGAGACTTTCCATGTTATCTCTTTATAAGAAACGAAATACTCGATCACATCCGAAAACTTCATGAATGTCCATGCAAGCTTTTACCAAACATATTTAACTTTTCCTACGTTTTCTAACACTACGTTTTAGCTGACCGAGTTTTTCATGAAATCTTTCGCAGTTTTTGCTGCTAAGTACAGTTTTCATGGAAAGCCTAAGTGCTGCCATGCTTAACTTTTCCTACGTTTTCTAACGCTACGTTTTGTCTGTCAAAGTTTTTCAAGAAGACTTTCATATTATTTCCCCTACTACGTACATGAGAAGCATTAATATAAAATTCAGTTTAATTACACAATAAAACAATAATGCTTAAGCAGACTTACCGTCCTCCCTTGGTGATGATCATTTCAGTGCCGATGTCGTGGAAGCGCCGCCAGAGGTCGCCGTTGAGCAGGCGCGCCTCGCAAGCCGGCGGCTCGGCGTCCGCGCCGACACGGTGCTCTGCAAACAAAACATGGTCGTTGTTTTACGTGTGTCAATATTACTCTACACAGTTTTAATCCTACTATCCCATCCTACCATTGTTGGATGGATGTTTATTACTCTTTCACGCAAAAACTACTGAACGGATTTGAATGAAATTTGGCACACAGATAGTTTATAACCAGGATTAACACATAGGATATTTTTCATCCCGATATTCCTACGGGTTGGAGGCCTATGCGATGGGGCGCTGCTTGTTTACTACAAAAAACACATAGTAAATATGGACAACTATTTTTTTTGAATTTGTTCCATTTCTGTTGTTTTTGTTGATAATAACCTTATTTTTTTTTTCTTTTAAATTTATTAGTATGATTGTTTTTATTACAATTATGAAATTAGATAACAAAAAGTTTTAGACGTAAGTATTCTAAACAGGACATTGACATAAATAAAGAACGTATCGTTTTACGTAGCACTTTGCTACGAACCTTATAGTACGGATATTTCTGGTATATTGATGGTTACTTAGTTAATTAAAGTACTTATAAAATTATAGCTCTTGAAACACATTTCTATTGAAAATAAAAATAAAAAATAAACTAATAAGGTATGTATATCTACAATGACATGCAGCTGTTTGTTTTATTTACCATGGGCATACTGTACAGGGAAACATTTTAACAACTCATTTCAAGTTTCAAATAAGTACATAATTTAATTGATACAAGATACAGTTTAAGCAAACCTTATTCTACGACAGAAACTCGTTAAAAGATGTTGAGATAAGAAAAGTTAACAGCTAAATCAGTAGCATAAAGTATAAAGATAAATTATCAACTAAAGTACTGAATAAATTGCAAAACTATTTGCATTTATTTATACCAACTAGACTGGCTAAATCACCACGATTCTATGGACATCTCCAGTTACTTATTATACTAATAATGAAGCTGAAGAATTCTTATGTTTGAACGCTCTAATCTCTGGAACTATCAATGGGATTAGAAAAAATATGTTTTCATCTGATAGCCCAATTCTTGAGGAAGGCTATAGGCTATTTAACATCACGCTAGGGCCCCTAGGAGCCGAGCAAAAAGAAGAATGTCAGAAAGATCCTCAAGCAAAAACGACGTGACAGCCCGGGCAAGCGATGCGATGCGCGCGACGCGGGCGAAGTCGCGGGCAGTGGCTAGTGCATAAATATAAATAAAACTGGATACATAATAAATTCGAAGACATTTATTTCTGACACATTCAGAGATTAGATAAGCGGTTAATAGATTTTGGATTTTATTCATTTTGAAAACTTACAAGTTTGTATTAACTTTTTCTCTCCATACCTATTTGTTTTTTTAATTAAAAGTTATAGAACTTTTTCAAAAGATACTTGTTTACCAAGAGGTATCGTGTTACCCAGTAACTGGGTTTTAGAGGGCAGATAGGCAGTCGCTCCATGTAAAATACTGGTATTCAGCTGCATCCGGCTAGACTGGAAGTAGATCCGTACATATTTGGATAAAGGCTAGGTAGACTGACTTAATCTCCAGTACTTAATCGTGACTATAAGAGCTTTATTTTTCAGTGGCTCTGTGTAATTATGTTCAATCGCATATAGTTAGTTGGTAGTCTTGGAGTCTGGAAGCCGACTATAAACATTGCTGTAAGTTGGTGATGGTAGAGTCCAACTATAATAAATTTTAAAACTCTGTATTCAAATGGTAATTTAATTAATTTAAACAATGAAAGTTTGTGTTAGTAAGTCAGGATTCTCCTGCTCTTATCATAGTAATTTAGTCGGCTCAACATGTCTTTTTCTTCCAAACTATTAGTAATCATCTCGGTAGTCACCCGCGCTAAGGGGTATCGTATTGTGCAGTAACTGGGTTGTGGAGGTCAGGTGATATATGCTGGTGTCCGCAACTCCACGACAATGCGCGTATTTTGCGTACGCTCCATGTAAAATACTGGTATTCAGCTGCATCCAGTTAGACTGGAAGCCGACCCCAACATAGTTGGGAAAAGGCAAGGATATGGCTAGAAAGCGGGTGACTAATCATCATCTGATGATTAGTCACCCGCTTTTTAGCCATATCATCCGCACAGTCCATCCATCATTTCTTTCGTCTTTCCCTTCTCTTATATTTAGCAAGTAGGTACTTACAAAAATGACATTGAAACTAGTATTGCTTCATAATGTTCTGTCACAGTCATAATAATCAGAGACACTAACATAGTATCGCTATAAAAGATAATTGTATATTATCTTTAGCTTATTGAGATGCAAGATAAAAATGTACATACATTTAATTATAATTTGTGTGGCAAAATGGTAATGCGTGCAGGAAATATCAATTTTCGATGGGGAAGGCTGTTGAAGTAAGTAAGAATAACCATGAAAATATGCAAAAGTATAATTATCGTCGTGCTACATTAAACAACTTTAAACTATAGGTACATGCCAATTATTTAAAATAAAAATTATCGATGAATTTTAATATTATGGTAGACTTTTCACCGTGGATTTTAGCGTTTTGTGGGATGTAATTGAGACTGGAACCGGAGCGTGGGGATGCATGCTCAGCAGTGGGTGAAGTCGGGCTGTGGATATTGATGATGATGATGATAGGATGAATAATTCAATTTCTACAACCCAGCAAATAACCAGACAACCAGAGTAATTTGTCAAGCATTTAATGTCAGACCAATTTGACATTAGTTTAATTTAGTTGACTTTTTGTTTTTCCGTGGCCGCTGTAATTACTGTCACAAATATTCTTTTGACATCCAAGGTCGTTTCAAACATATCAGCAATCAGAGGGGCAATTCTCATAATTTTAAAAACGTCCAAAGTCTGATCTCAGTCCTAATCTCTAAAAAAATTCCTCTAATTCCCCAACATTGTTGACAAGTTTTTGACATTGATTGTCGGTGAGATAAGATTACGGGAATTGGTCTTCTAATCCAAAAACCATTGCCTTCATCAATAAGTATATCAATTTGAATACCGTCAAAATAAAATCCGTTCATCTTTAATTATAAATGGATGACACGGTATACGACATTTCAAGTAATCAAGGCTTGATCCCGAATTTAATACTGCGAAAAATATTCATTCATAAACTTAAATTGTAATTTATTATAGCGTGGGCGGTTCTTTTTATGTACTTTACTATATATGGTAGGTATATGTAGTATATAATATGTTTTATGTTGCGGACTCGGGTACAGGAAAGTCTCAAGTTATGGTTTGCCTGAACGACTGCTAACGATGGCAACACACGAAAAATATAAGTGCCATGTGTGTGAGTATATTGTACAGTATTGCTGGGGAGTCTTGCGCCAGTTATTCTTCCCAGCTGAAGCACTAGGTAGTGGTGAAGGACGGGCATTTTGCGGGTCAGATTCATGTAAATTTGACGTTTAAAAAGTACTGATTCTCAGCCTAGTTTGAATAACAGTACCTTACGATTCGTCGTATACTATTTTATAGCACGTGCGACCTAAACGCGAGGCTAAGACACACTTATCATCGTCACCTGTCTAGCCTTTTCCCAACTATGTTGGGGTCGGCTTCCAGTCAAACTGGATGCAGCTGAATACGAGTATTTTACATGGAGCAGTCGCTCCATGTAAAATACTCAGGTCAGATAGGCAGTCGCCTATCTGACCTCCACAACCCAGTTACTGAGTAATACGATACACCTTGGTAAGACTGGTTGTCAGACTTTCGAGCTTCTGAATACCCGTAACAACTATCAAAGATCCACGAATGACAGCCGGGATCAACAGCTTAACGTGCTTTCCGAGGCACGGAGGGATCTTGGTATGTAAAGATGGTCACCCATCCACGGACCAACCGCGGCAAACGTTGCTTAACCTGATCGATCGACCCGTGTGGTTGTTATTACTTAACCACAAGCCCTCAAGTAGATAAAATAAAGATAAAGTAGATAAAATCATCCGTTCTTAAAATGCCTGACCTAAAGCCAGATATTACATCCTTGTTAATCCTACATTATTACAATCAGAAATGTTTTAATTGACGAAACGAATCCTACATTTGTCGGCAATTAAAGAGAAAGGAACAATAATCTTGTAACTCCTCAGATTGTTACAAGCATTAGTTAAGCTTCTTATATAGAAAGAAAGAAAGAAAGAAAAATATTTTATTCTGCACAAACAAAACGCACAATTACAAGTAAAAAATAATAATAATAAATTTAAAAAAAACGAAAAAGACATAAGATACATATAGTCAAAAGACACGTACTCATGCATAAAAATGTTGACACTTTTGTCCATTGCTCGCTGTCAAGGCCATGGACCAATGACAACTAACATTAATTGACAGTTGACAGTACAGATATTGGCAAATGACCACAAAACAATAACAATCACAATAAAAACAAAAATGCCAAATGCAGTGTGGCGAAATAACTAGTGTAACTACTTTTGTAACAAAACAAACAACACATTAGCCGTGCGTCGCATCTGTGCAAGAACAGGTCGTTGCTCAGCAAAAATGCTGTGACTTCGGATGAACCTATCGTCAACAGCGCTGATTTTCAGCAACTACCTCACATATATCGGTCCTTAAGTAAAAGTTGTTCATACTCGTGACACTTTTGGGTACAAAACTGCAAAGATTTGAATATTGTGTCCTGTAGGAACATTTTATATAAAAAATTTCATTTATAGCCCTCTGTGACTTAATCCCGCACATAAGTTACGCTTATCTGTGGCTTAAGTAGTTCATTTTTACATAGAATAGTATGACTTAATTTGGTCCGGGCTGGCTGGGCTGAGCTGGTGGGACCCGTGTAGCTAAATAATATCAGCCGCACAAGTCGATCGATCAGGTTAAGCTACGCTTGCCGCAGTTGGTCTGTGGATGGGAATCTTTACATATCGAGACCTCTCCTTGCCTGCCGTTGGCAGCTGTCATTCATGGATCTTTGACAGTAGTTACGGGTAGTCAGAAGCTCGAAAGTCTGACAACCAGTCTTACCAAGGTGTATCGTATTACTCAGTAACTGGGTTGTGGAGGTCAGATAGGCAGTCGCTCCATAAAATACTGGTATTTAGCTGCGCCCGGTTAGACTGGAAACCGACCCCAACATAGTTGGGAAAAGGCTAGGCAGATTATCATCATGATTTTATTTACTTCAAAATGAGCCTATTACCTATGATTTTAATTTTATTAATAAGATCCGTGAACTATCAAAATCGTTTAAATCGATCTTAGATTTTGCTCTTAATTGTGGGTAACGATATCCGGTCTTAAAAATATCTAGGCAATAAATCGTTTGACTGTTGCAATTTACATATTTTTTCTGAGTAAGTTTACAAGTTATATCTACAAGATTATGTTAGTGAATAAGATATAACTACAGGAAAAATACTTCTGGCTCTGCTTGTTCCAGTAAAATACCACTGTAAACTGTAAACAATGGTGTTGTTAATAATATAAATTACTCAATTAAACACTGTCTAAAACAGACAAATTAAGACAAAACTGCACACATCTATCCAGAATCACCGTTACAAAGATATTCAATAAACTGAGATACGTAACTGTCCGTGACACTGCAATCATTCACGACTTTATTAATTAGTAAACACTCGTTAGTTCAGCATCCCGACACGCTCGTATACGACGGTATTCTATGGAAACTTCACTAATGAGGTAATATGACGAAAATGCTCAAAAGAGCAGAGATACAATCTCGAGCTGTTACATTTCTTTTCATACCTTATTGTTAAGTTAATAAAGTTCATATTGGCGTGTACTAATGGTCGGTATGATGGTGTAAGTTCCTCTTTACATTTGATGATGTTTAATATTGTTTTTTTATTGAAGTTTTGGCGACTGGCGCCTGCGCAGCGCGGATCAAAGGGCCGATGGAAAATTATTGTATGCGTTGCTTGTGTCGGCGTTGTAAGTTTTAAATACCGGAGTTTATGGAGATATTTGAATGCAATATTTATTTATGTCTAAGTATAATAGTAATAATATAATTCTAATGAATGCTAAGCCCACCGTGCATGATGCACTTTACAATTTGTCCATACATAATTATAGGTACTAACTGGAAATTGAAAAACACGCTTTCCAAGTGTTTTCTATACATATGTATAGGTATGTAAATTGTTATTTCTGTATGAACAGTCTTTTCTCTATTCTTGGTCGCGTACTTCATTACTGAAGGTCGTCTCCCTGTAAGGCCTTTATGTATGATGTTCTTTCTTCCACTTCGTTCGGTTCTCAGCTTCTCAATAGCAATGTTTTAAGGTGAAGGAAAAAATTGTTAGGAATCCGGCATGTCCTAAAACCAAAAATTCAAAGACATGTGACATCCACCAACCCGCATTGGGCCCGCGTGGTAGATTACTCCCACTACTTAGACTCCCTCCCACAGAAAGGGGAGGCCTGTGTCCCAGCAGTGGGAACATTATAGGCTGATTATGCTCTTTTAAGTGGATGAGAAGATTACCTGTTCGTCAAGATATATCATCATCTGTCTAGCCTTTTCCCAACTATGTTGGGGTCGGCTTCCAATCTAACCGGATGCAGTTGAATACCAGTATTTTACATGGAGCAACTGCCTATCTGACCTCCACAACCCAGTTACTGAGTAATACGATACCCCGTGGTAAGTTAGTCAACATATATAGATCCTCCATATAACAAAGCATGATACAAAAAAAGTGCATCATAGTCAATAAAAATACATAAATACCTTTAGCTCGAACAAAAAGCTAACGTACGAGGCTCCGATATAATTTGATGACGCGACATTGATGGCTCCAAATGACAGTAACTCTGGGCTGTTTTAACAAGCAATTATCTTCGAGTTGAGGCTGGAGCGATCATCTCGACTCGTGCTGAATGGATTGAGGTTCAATGAAATGTTATTGTAGGGGATGTGCACCGGATATTGGCCCTTTGGGAATATTATATTTAATATTTTTAACTTTTTTTTTCATTATGTACGAGTATTAGCTGACCCGACGAACTTCGTACCGCCTCAGAATCAATAAATGGGAAAACGTGTGTGAAAATAAATTATCTTCATTATTATATTTTCGTGATTTTTTCCATGTTTTATTGCTATTCTGCTATACGGGGCGGAGACAAATCCAACAAATTAAAGATCATGAAAATCAGTTCTACCGTTCTTGAGTTACAAGCGCCGCAAAATTACCGAAAACCCGCTACCTGTTACCATGGATTCAATATATGATTCTGAACCCCCCTGCGGTGAAATTTTGCGACGCTTATTGTGTACTATATTATAGTCTACGCTAGGTGATCTTGAATTATATGCTGAATTCACGGTTACCTACATTCGATAAAAGCCACCCTATACGTTCTATATTTTAACTTAGGGGGTGTTTATTCAGAATTAAAATAAACTGTACATAAATAATAACTTGTACAAGTACCCAATTAATTAATAAAGTAAATGAATATTAGATATATAGGTACTGTAAATAGGCAGAATTAGGACATTGATCTTAAAGGACTATGACCTTCATTAAAGTGATGAGGCAAATCTATGCGTTTTCTTATGTTTTCTAAAGGTGATTACTGACTTTAAACCTCGTTTATAAGGTATTTTATAAGGCAAAAAAAAAACTTTGAACAGTAATTATTGTTACATTTACTGCCACATCATAATTATTTTGCTGTAAGCTTATTATAATTTATTTTTAATTAATCATTATAATGTAATGTGTGCTTACAACACTTATTTAATCCGAAGATAGTGTGGAAAGTGTCAAATAGCCTATCTTGAGATAAGCTTGCAGGTAAGTCAACAAATTAACACCAGACCTTAAGTAAGACAAAGACAGGTGACATTATTCAACTTGATAAAATGACCTATTGAAGTGAGCCAAAGGTGTACATATTTACTACCTACATTTCTATCAAAAAAATCTGCCACCATTATCATATCACCATTCAATTTTACACTCTATTTTAATATTTATACGGTCTTAAATCATTTGTAACTTTGCAGCAGATGCGCTTCAATTACATACTAGGTAGTGCGACATATTGGATATGTCAAACGATTAAACACCTTATTGTATTGTAATATTTAAGTGGAAAACCTATTGTTCTGTAGTGACGAACCGGTCGATTAGCAAGAACTCGCCATTTATAGGAATCTTTTAATTTATTTCTCAAAAATAATTAATGGACGCCCTTTACACCATAACAGGTAGAATTACGTTGTAGTAAGGGGACACAAAGTAGGTATACTAATAGGTACTTATTTCTAAGTAACACTAGTAGGTACAGTCACCAAAGGAGATTAGTCACCGGGGTCGTCGGATATAGTTGAAGCTTTGTAAGAAACCGATGGATGTTTTTGAATGAAATTTAATTTGATAAATGAGCTGTTTGTTTTCTATTAATTAAATTAAATTTTGTTCGAAAATATCCATCGGTTTCTTACAAAGCGTCAACTATATCCGACGACCCTGGTTACTAATCACCTTTGGTGACTGCTACTAGTGTAATTTAGAAATAATTACCTATTTAGGTAATTATTAGCCTTTAGGTATAGAAGACAATTAACAAAAATATATAAAAAAACAATGATCAAAATGCCTTTAGAAGTATAAAAGACATGTTGCGCCGACCCCGAATAAATTGGGATAAGGGCCGGAGAATGACGACGATATTGAAGTAATTATTGGCCTTTATGGTGCAATTTCGGGAAAAAGGAATAATGAGGAAATTATTTTCCCAGTAATCGGATAAACATAGGAAAAAATTAAAGGTCCACCTTGACCGATAAATAAACTGTACATGATCACCTTATAATGTTCCCACTGCTGGGACACAGGCCTCCTCTCTGTGAGAGGAACTGGAGAGACCATTTTGAATAAATTATAATTATAACTACCATCTTCATAACCCATAGAAGCAAACCTTCAAGCCATTTATTTACGTAATATTTATTGCAAATACAAACTATGGTCGTAAGTCGTCGCAACAGACATGAAATACACCTTTCACCCTATAGGTTAAATGCAGAAAAACCGTCGTTATTTAATCCACGGCTCAAACAATGGAGTAAAAACATTATGAATGAGTACATGCCTGCACGGTGAGAGGGGGCCATTATGTGTATTACAGAGTGTTTGGTGTCAAGTATACCTCAGCACTTATTTAATGTGTTTCCTTTGTGCTGTGTGCAGGTATTTTGGCTGTTAGTTGAACGATCTTGAAAGCAGATTTATTTAGAGAGACAGGATTACTGAAAACCGTGAAAAAAAATTCAGCACTGAATAACTAGCTTCATCTTTCTGACTGACCGACCCCTTAACAATTCAAAAGTGACTGTAATTAGTTTATTTCAAATAAATGCTTTGAGTTCGAGTCTAAATCGAAATCAAAAGTCATTTATTCAAATTCGACTGAGAATCAGCACTTTTCGAACATCAAAATTACTGTCTGTTCAGTTAGAAAATACTTGATTGTATACAATACTATGCAAAGTAATTAACATTACAAGACACAGAACATTAAATTATGTTATTTGCCATATGTCAGCTAGCCACGCCAATATACCAACAAATACAATAAAAACTATACGTACTCAAGCAATAAAATTATATATAAAAATGAAAAATTAGTTTGAATTACATGAGGCACAGATGGCAAACGAAAAACTAAAATTAAAAAATGTTGTTCTACTTGAACAAATCCTACAAGCGAAATTAGAGTTTAGACTTAAGCAATTTTGGTGATCAAGATATTAAGAAATATATTGGGCTAATGTTAATGTGTGGTATCCGCGTTGCTGAATTTTGAGCCAAACAAATTTAAAAAACTAAGCTTTTTCTTTTTTTTTCTATTTTTGCCATTGATAAGCTTAGAAAAAGAATGTGTGGTGTGGAAGAGGGATACAGGAAACAATTACCCGATAACATCACGCCTGTGTTCCCCGAAGGGTAAGGCAGAGGTCATATAGTACTCCCAAATTTCACCAGATGGGCAATTCTCGTAATTTAAAACGTTCAAAATCCAGTCGCAGTCTCATCTCAGCGACCAACAAATGTCAAAAACTTGTCAAAATGTAGGGAAATTTTGAGGTATTTTTGACAAATTGAGACTGAGATCAGACTGACTGAACGTGCTTAAAATTACGAGAATTGCCCCTCTGATATCTTTAATTCCCATGTAATAGGAAGCAAGCCTATTGCCATCAACCGGGCACAAATCTAAAATAGTTAACGTTTTAATGAAAATGTTATTACTTTATAACTGTGGGTATCCAGTAACGAATATTATGAATATGCCTAAAATAGAACTTTATATTCAAAACATCAACACATCATACTAATTCTTTTATTTTTTTTAAAGAAACTGAGTATCACGCGGCAGCGACATCCCATTTACAGCGCCCATAGAAAAGACTTCAACGCGTTCCAACACAAACACCTTTTTGTTGGAGCTTATATTATTTTGTTTTTTAAATCTAATAAACATGAACCTTGCATCGGTCATGTACCTTGTATCTGTTCTGTTATATTATAATAACTATACGTTACATAACGGTATATACATACATTTTAGGAATTAAATATTTTTTTAATTATTATATTCTTACGTAATATAATTTATTTTCAACGGGTATAAGGTTTCTATTTTTCGCGCATATTAATTTAATTTGTGATTTATGTCACTACATGACTGTATTAAAAACTCGACATAAGATTTATTTTGTAAATTAAAATTTTCAACGTTTTAAAGCAGTATAATAACAAGTATGTATAAAGCAACATTTATAACAACTATGTATAATATCGTACGTATCATTTTCATAAAATAAAAACATGATTTTTATCGGAAAAACTTTTTTATTTCGTTTCCGTGAAACTCAACGAATGTTTCCATTGTTTCCGGCATCTCGAAATAAAACTGTTAACCAAACGTTTTGTTATTGTATGGCGTTAATCAAATAATTTGTTTAGCGTACGCCATTGAAAGAGACCCCAATTCTGTTGCACGGTTAGACCACCGCGAGCTAGGCGTATTTGTTGTTCTCATCATGTTTTTTTTACTAATAAAGATAAGATTCTTCTTTCATTCCTGCGAACTAATTTTCTTTTACGGTATGGGAAGATTTTTATGTTGGTGGGAATAGAATGATTAAAGTTGTAGGTACCTATCTAGTACCAAAATGGGATGGGCGTATATGGATACCAAATGGCAGGGTGAGTTTCGTTCACCTAAAAGTTTTTCCTAGGTACCAGAGGGGCATTGTCTTATTTTTGAGAACGTTTGCATTCTAATCTCATCTGTCAAAAACACCTCTAATTTTCGCATATTTTTGACAATTTTTTGACATTCATTGTTACTAAGATGAGATTCCGACTGGATTTTGAACGTTTTCAATAACGGGAATTGGTAACAGGCTTTATTATTAAACGTCCTGTAATATTTTCTAGTATAAAATATTTTATCATCTGCTTAACTTTTTCCCAACTTTGTTGGGGTCGGCTTCCAGTCTAACCGGGTGCAACGTTGCATCATTAATAAAAAAAAAACCTGGAATATTTTATATTATAAAATATTTTACTAGTCTTAAAAATAAAAATTATAATCAAATCATAAATCGACGATATCGCGACATTATAACTCAATCCATAACTCATAATAACGCCAAATGTTTTATAATTTTATTTCCTTATCACTTTTATATTTAATAGATGCAAACGATAGCACGGCACGATTTGACATGACCAATAGAATTTGGAGAAATAATCAACACAACTTAATATGATAATTATAATTTTGTGTGTTAACGACTGACACTTTGTTTTAATTGGCGATTAATTAACATATTCTAGCGATTCGTTAATTAGTTCATACCTCATTATCGCAATATTTTTACGGCTATTTTAGAGATTATAAATTTCTTACAATATTAAGTGATAAGGTCAATGCAAGCTATTAAAACGTTAATTTTTTTTCTAAGGTTGTTAACCGTGTGTTTATACCACTGGGTTAAAGAAAACATACCTAACTTTCTGAATAAAATAGATAACTCGGTTGCAAAAATAACAAACCTTGCTGATAAGTGCATCATAATCAACTATAGGTAGGTACATATCTACTAACTATAGATACCTATGTAGTTGATCATTATACGTTTTATTTTCCGTTTCAAAAGATTTACATTAAGTAGGTAGGTACATAAATATTTGTTATTATACAATTGGTTATTTTCTACTTTAAGCAGGTACAATTTTCTAAAATAATACTTGAATATACCTGTCTACAAACTCAATCCGTTTATCGCTAACTGTGATCAAAATTATACATGGTTATGATAATATTCATGCTGACGGCTAACTTGGGCGATTATAGTTTGAAGAAACGAGTTCCAAAGACCCCAGAATGTGACTAGTGTGACGACATTGTGACCTGTGTGTGCTACATATATGTGATATGCCTCTTCATAATTTTAATGATAACAGGTGTGTTTACCATGTTCATGTGAAATCTCATCATTCCTTCCAAAAGCTTAAATTAACGTAGGTTTAAGTCTAATAAAGTCAATTAATAATCAAAAATCTAATGAAAAGACGACAAAGAAAAATGGTATCTACTTACGCAAACCACTGAGCGACGCAGCGTGCAACATTTGCTGCCTCAGCAAATACTCCCCGAAGTGAGCCTGATCCATCATCATCTTGCAATTACAACAACAAACACAGAATAACAGTCACTGCGGCAGTCACTTCACAATAACATCATCAGATCAGTCTTTAAAAATACATAAGACCTCCTTACAAAGTTCAGAAATACAACACAAATACACACCCGAGTCTCACAAAAAGTTCATAATTAAAAACAAACGAAGCAGGGAAACGAGGACGAGTAAACGTGGCTACGGAGCGACAGCTGCGTTTACACTGAATCGGTTTTGCGTAGCGGGCGGCGCGTGCGCAAGGCCCCGCCCCGTTCGCCTGATTGGCGGAGCGCGGACTAATGGCGGCGGCCGTCAAAGCCTTCGCAGCTCGAATTGCCTTGTGGCGCTTTCCTCGAGCTTTCCGCCCGCCTTTATCTGACAGGTAATCGTGCTCGATTGTTACGATTGACATTCGATGCGTAGGCGCAGTATCGATGAAGGCCTATTGTTGCTCTGAATGGATCTGACTTGAATACATGCGTGTGAGATGTTTTATATTATATTGAGTGGGATTTACATAACGCCTTTCTTGGTCTTCTTTGATCATTTTTGAAGTTGTGAAACTTGAAGATACGTGCATAATCTAGTCGCAATCTTATCTACCGACAGTCAATGTCAAAAATTTGCCAAAATTGAATGCAATCAGAGGTATTTTTTACAGGTAGAGGCATTCTAATATCAGATTAGAATGCCGGTCGTATTCTAATCTTAGTCTCTACCTCTTATTCTTAAAATTACGGGAATCGCCTGTCTGTTAATCTCAAACCTAAATATACAACTAAGTTTCAGATTCGATACACAAAACATGAGTCAGTTATAATAACCTAAGTTACTTTATAGTTAACCGTCTTCAATAAAGGTTGTTTTCACGATATTTATACGTGTGTTGTCCGGACTTTGGGGGTGCCCACGAGGCGCCACTCTCCAGGTGGTCCCGTATAAATTTCGTAAGAAACTGACGATACCTAATGATTATTATAGGTAGGTGAGTTCGTACCTAATTATAACGGGTAGCAGGGACATCTATGCGGAAATTGTAACCATGAATTCAATAGCACATGATTTTAGATCCCCTACAATATTTTTTCCTTGGTCATATAAAAAAAAATCTGCTATTTCATAAAAAAAAATATGGAACAGCAATTTTTTTTTAATAACTGACGAAAAATTTCAACGCTAGGGAGTCCAGAATCATGTACTAAACCCACAGATCTGATGAGTCATGTACCTACACTTATTGTTGGGTTTTAAATAGGTTAGGTTAGGTTAGCAAGGCAAAAAGTTTTACATTCCAATCAAGTATTTTGTTCAGTTCACGTTATGGCCTTATTATTAGTACATTTTTTTTATTTTATTTTTTTGAAAATCTTATTTTTAGGCATGTGATTTTTCGTTTCAATTTTTATATATCAAGACTAAAACTAAGTATTTTTGATTTCATTTAAAACCTCTTTCAAACAAAAGTTAAACGTATTTCGTTTAAAAAAAAATGGTACCCATAGGTAGATAACTAGTTAGAGATCGTTTAATTTAAAATTGAACGTCCCTTCACTCTGCTTGTTGCATACACATTACAAATCTTTGTATAGTAGATATTGTAGTGGAGGGGCGCGAAATTTTAATACCTAATGAACTTCTCTACTTGCCTAACAACTACCTAAACGTAGCGTTGAAAAAGCAATTTGTATGTAATTAGACACTAATTGAACGACCAATTTATATTCAAGCTTAGCTTACCTTCATATATTTTTGTAATTACTAATTATCAAACGTTAGTAACAAAAATTTTTGACCGTGACTAATTAAGTAAACTAACAAAACCCAATGAGTCAAAAAAATTCCTCGGTTATCATAAAAAATCGTCTATTTCATAAAAAAAAAGTGATACCTACTACTTACGCGGCCAAAATGTATGGAACAGCGATTTTTTTTAATAACCAACGAATAGTTTTACGCTAGAATCATGTGCTGAATTCTTGGTTTCAGTTTGTCCGTCAATATCCCTACATACTATTTCCTTTATAACTGTTTTTAAAAAATGAGTCTCCTTTTTTCTCCTGCAGGTGTAAATCAATACTGTTATCGATAATCCATCTTGTTATAGCATTCCTTCCACTTAATGATGAACTAAATTCCGAAACGTAGATACCAAGGCAACTATCTCGTGTCACGTCGGTATATAGGTAATTAGTTAGGGTAACAGGTTTCAAACCATGTCACCTATATTTGTTAATTAAATTAATTATTATTTCGTCTTAAAGAATTTTAGCGGGTTTGTGTGTAGGTTAGTGAGCCACCAGTTTCTTTAAAGAATTTTATGTTTTTTGTTTAACAGAAGTTGGTTTGTAGCAAGTTAGTAGACAACCCACAGAGTTATCATCTGCCTAGCCTTTTCCCAACTATGTTGGGGTCGGCTTCCAGTCTAATCGGATGCAGCAGAACACCGGTTTTTTATATGGAGCAACAGCCTATCTGTACTCCACAACCCAGTTACTGGGTAACACGATACCCCTTGGTAAGACTGGTTGTCAGACTTTAGGGCTTCTGACGATCCGTAACGACTGTCAAAGATCCACGAATGACAGCCGGGACCAACGGATTACCGCGCTTTCCGAGACACAGAGGAGACTCGGTATGTAAAGATGCTCACCCATCCACGAACCGACCGCAGCAAGTGTAGCTTAACCTGATCGATCGACCCGTGCGGCTGTTATTTCTTAGCCCCGAGCGTCTCATAACCTAGATAACCCAAAGAGCGCTAATATAACTATGACTAGTACTTAAATACTTAGTCGGCTATTGTTGCTGACATTGAAACTGGCTATTGATTGACTGATCTTGTAAATCGAGTCCATCAGTAAGATCTTGAATAACAACACACAATGCAACGCACAATGGTCCACCTGGAGGACTAAGTGCGGAAATCAAACCCGTAACATTTGAATATTAAACAGATAATATTTAAAACATAGAGCAGGCACCTGTGTAAAGAGAGCCTATTCTATGTAAATTAGGTCACATTAACCTTCATCCTTCCTACCATCCTACTAATCCTATCCTAATATATTATTATATATTATTATTATATATTTATATATAATATTATAAACGTGAAAGTTTTTTACGGATGGATGTTTGTTACTCTTTCACGCAGAAACTACTGAACGGATTTAGATGAAATTTGGCACACAGATGGTTTATAACCAGGATTAACATATAGGATACTTTTTATCCCGATATTCCCACGGGATCAAAACTTATACGGGTAAAACCGCGGGGCGTAGCTAGTATCTGTATAATATAACTGCGTAACACATTATCAATCATAATCTGAATCATTTTGAAGGCTATTACTAATCCATTGCTTCATATATTCGAAAATCTTCTTTGGTCAGCAACGGTAATAACGCAATAAATATTGTTGAATTGTCAAAATGAAATCCATTCCTACTGTCATTGTATTACGTTATTATACGGACCGGATCCCGTTCTCGTAGGTTATAACAAAACAAGTGCAAGAGCAATCGCTACCTAGGTACTTATGTAAAAGCACCTAAGTATGTATAAAACCGAACATCATTACATAAAAACTTGTATCATTATTCCTCCTCCGTACATACATAAGCACGTGTCGTCAAATAGCTGTCCCACTAATAAACAGCTGTCATTTAACACTAACAATGGCTGTCTTTGTGTATTTTACAATGAATTTGTTTTAATTAAACGTACATTCTTAAAAGATAAATATCTATATTAATTGGTTAATTTTTGATGTTTTGCAGCAGTTACCTGGTAAAAATTAACTTAATTAATAAGCAAGAATATCGAGTAATGAAGCCATGTAACAGACTAAGCGACTTACCTAAGTAAATGGTAATATTGTCTAATTGATAATTTACCTGTGAGTCACATCAGCCGCATGCACAATGACCGCTGGGCAAAATTCTCCACACAATGGGTGCCTGAACATGGGCGGCACGAGATGACCAGCATCCTAATTACGTAACACACTATCAATCATAATCTGCATCATTTTGAAGGATATTACCAATCCATTGCTTCATATGTTCGAATTATTATCTGCTCAATAACGCAATGGATGTTGATGAAGTGTCAAAATGAGAGCCATTGCTACTGTTAGTGACATGTTTTTTTTTTCTCATATTTCATCATTTATTTTCTCTACGTTTACACCTAGTTTTTAAGCCCCGATGCAAAAACGACGGGGTGTTATAAGTTTGACGTCTCTCTCTCTCTCTCTCTCTCTCTCTCTCTCTCTTTGTGTGTGTGTGTGTGGGAGTGTGGTAAGGAGCACACTTAAAAGAACCTTTTTTATTATTGTGATTTATATTGAATAGGTATGTGTATCCGTTGTAGGAGATACTTACCAAATAAATAAAAAATAGTGTTTATTTATTTATTTATATCTATATTGTTCACCAGAAATTACACAACAAAAAAAATACATTTAACATTACAAAACATACAATATTGTCGCTTATTGGTGTTTTCTGCGATCTCTTCCAGGCAACCTTAGAATGGACAGATGTTGCGTGGACTTAAAATATCTCTTATAATATTTTGCCATTAACTTGATAACGTTCACAAACAAACCCTCTACAGTACCAACAACTCTTCAAATCAACCTATACCTTCAGGAATTAACGGCATGACATGCGAGTGTGTTTATGGTATCATTCAAGCGTACAAGTATTCCAAGGCTATTTTTACGGACAGGAAATTACTGATAGCATTCCTTTGAACCTGTCCTGATTTTCGATGGCCGCTCTTTAACTTCCTAAGGCAAGTTTTTCTGCTAAGGCATTTAGAATATGAAGGCCACGATAAGCGCAGTGGTTGAACGATTGGTTTCACTCCAGGACGCGGGTTTATTTTTTTTTCCACTCTAACAATAGGTATTTTTAAATTCATATGTACTTTCTGAGTTTATCTTGGACATAACTGACATCGGTGAAGGAAAAGATCGTGAGGAAACCAGTCCAGGTTTCCTCACGATCTTTTCTTGTAGTTAATATATAATATATCATGTTCGCAATCGCATACCGTCTTGAGCAAACTTGGTGATCAATGCTCGTGCCCTCTCAGTATGATAAAAGGTCTTTACCCTGCAGTGAGACAATATTAGGCTAGTATTAATTTTGGTCGTATGTTAACATAGCTCCGAACCTTGGGGTCCCGGTTCTTTAGGAGGCGTACGAGGGTCCAAAAACAGCTCGCAGAGCCCCCTTAGACACATTGAAATGGAATGAATCAATTTTGGTGGTATTATCAATATTTTTGTAAGTATGTAAATCGTTCTTCTGTAAACAGTTTGGGACTGTGTATATTTTAGTGCATGTGTGCGACAAGTAGGATAACTTATTATTGTGTATCTGAGTTTGTTTCGGCGTTTCTTCTCAGAGTAGTCAGATAAGAAACGCCCACCTTGTCTAGTTTTTATATATCATTTATCAGTGTACCTACGGAAACTTATGAAAAGAAAAACAAACCGGGCAAGAAACGCTTTATAAAATTGGAAGTATTTAACATGACGCTGAATGGGACATATCAGATTTGAAACGTCCTTGATATGACCACTCTAATATAAAACACTTTACACTTCAAACTGTAAGAGGGGGCCATTGATTAACATAACGGTGTATAATATTTTAAGGTTGTATAATTAGCAAGCCATGTTGGGGCAGGGCAGGGTGCCGACAGGTGTACCCACCTTCCGTTGTAAGAAGTGACTTTGAAGACATATATTTAAAAAAGTCAATTTTATTGTGCGTGTCTTGTGCTTGTGCTAAATAAATATGAGACCCGACTCTGAAAAAGTTGATATGTAGAGTTTTCATTTTGCAGACTATTTTTTTTCACGTAATTAAAGCTTACGGATACTCTAAAAACTGAAGGCCTACTCTTTAAGTACCGTTAACGAAGATACGGGCCCGACAGAAAGTAGTTCGATACTTTGAATATTTTTTTTTATTACGATGATGTTCAAGGTTCCACGGATCTTAAAAATCATCGTAAATTCTAATTATGAATGATGTTTAACTTTCCTAATATACCGCTTTTACAAAGTATTATCTCCTGACAAAGTTGTACATGTACGACGTTCGTCATCATCATCTGCCTAGCCTTTTCCCAGCTATGTTGGGGTTGGCTTCCAGTCTAACTGGATGCAGCTGAATACCAGTATTTTTTTTATGTACGACGTTCGTCATTAAGCAAAATTGTTAGATAGTTAATCTAACTCTTGTTACACATCCATTTTTAAGGCCAAGAAAGAACGTGAATAACCTACTTACCTACTGCCAAGAAGCATTCTCTCGTAGACAACAGGCCTTTTCAATTCCAGAAACATATATTTAATAATTCGGAAAACAATGTGGGCAAAAAACTACATAAACAACCTATTCTCAACAGTTGACATTAACAGCTTGTAAGAGAAGACAGGCGGCTAATCGAAGCCTTTGTCTCCCTCGTCCTCGGCTCCGCAAAAAGAAAGATCAACAAAAAAACGGAGAAAGCAAACGTGCCGTGACCAAACCGTTTTATTTATTGACTTTCGTGATTCGATTCGGATTGCTCCGACAGAACTACATACGCATTTAGATCTGTGTGTTTTTAAACGAAGTTACGTTTAAGAAAGTAAAGTAAGTTCCTAGTTCACCATCACCTTATCTATAGAAATAGAATGTCATAGTGAACTAGTCATAGGTACAGACGCCGCAGCAGCCAGCACTATCGCCAAAATTTATCTATATCTGGCCACCGTAAGGACTGTTCTTGCTTGCAGCGCGTATTATTAGTCGACCTAAAAAGGATCCTCTTTTGTTTTACTTACAGACGCAACTGTGGTCATCATGTGCACGGGATTTCGTTTTCAAAACGGTCAGATATATCATACCTATAGGTTTTGGCGATAGTACGTTATTATCATGTAAGACAATGATATCATACCTAGTACCTACTTGATGCGTGTGGATTAGTATTTCTGAAGAACCCCATGAGAAAATGGTCTGAAATAAGAAAAAGACGTGAATTTATGTATCTCCCTCTTTATGTCTGTATCTAAGGCTATCAGCCTTGACTGGCTAGAGGTTTTATTTAGGGATTATTTACCATACATAGCCGTAATACCTATCTTATAATTCATCTGTACGTGTGTTTGTCACCTAACTTCTCCTCCTAAACGGCTGGACCGATTTGGATGAAATTTTGTGTGTATATTTCAATGGGTTCCTGGACGGTTTGAAAACACAATTGGAACCGGTAGGTGGAGCTGCTGTCGGTATATGATGACTCAACCGTAGATTCGTTAGAAGTAATTATGGAATCGCTAGATTAAAACAATTTAAATGTTAAATTTAAAATATCATAATTATTGAATGTGCTCTAAATTTTTTGTACTCTAAATTTTTAATATTACTTATCTATTTTGTAGTTTTAATTTTTTTTATATGAATTGTATTTCTTGTTTGTATTTACTGCGCACGGTAACATATAAGTAGTAATCTGTGGAAACGTCGTTAATTGTTCATTAACCACATGATGTAATCGGTTTACTAATGATAAGCATAAAATATATTATCTTTTACATTGGCATGACGAAATTCAGCATAATGATCATTACGCATAATATTATTAGGCATAATTTTTTTGCCATAATGCTTGTTGCCATAAATACTGCTAGCATAATAATAATGAAGCATAATTTTATAAAGCATAATGTTAAAAACGCATTCTAACGCAAACCACAACACCAACAATAGAGGGCGATCTGGCGCTCGGCGGCCGCTGTCGCGGCACGCTCGCTTCGCTCGCTCGCAAACCTAACGTAACCCATATGATTCAATAACAGTAGTAAATATCAGGTTACATCATACCTAATAATTGTATGCCTAAATACTATTATGCTAAATGCCTTTAAAATTTATGCAACTCCAACTTAAGCCAAAACATATTAGACTAAATGATAGTTACGGTAACCTTTGCATTATGCCAAAATATTATTATGCAGAAGTATTATTATCCTAATAAAAGTTATGCGAAAACGTTATGCCAAACTATATTATGCCTTAAAATTTTATGCCAACAGGGGTATTGCCGATGTAATCATACTATGTTTGTATTACCTAATGTACAATTGTTTGTTTCCCAAATAAATAAAATAAAATAAATATGTGGTGCTGCTTTTCCGGGCAGGACGACGTCTGCCGGCTCCGCTAGTACAGGATAATAGCGCAGTAATATTTCGTCAAGTATCAAAAAAAAAAAAAAACATCTGTTTTATAGAAAAGAGCAATACCGATGCGGTGTAAATGTATGGCAGTGCTCATTTATTTTTTTAATAACCGACGTAAAATTTTAACTTAGTGGGGATCAGAATCATGTACTGAATTCATGGTTTCAGTTTGCGCACTGGTTAAAAATATATCCTGTATTTATGTGTGCCAATCAAGATTATCGAGATCGGAAGAATTCGATCAGGGGACAACCAAATTTAAGGAAGCCTTAACATCTTTACCCTAAGGTAAATACCAGTACACACGGCTACACATCAAGCTATACATTTCCAGTTTTAGCTGACCTCGCATTGTAAATGTTTTTCGTACAATCAGAAGTCAGCTTATACTGGTTATGTATAACTTGATGTGTAGCCGTGCGTACACCATACACCTGCCATGTTATTTCTTCGCCACACTTTTCGTTGATTGATAGAGAATGCCTAGAGCATTAAGTCCGACCTAGCCTATGTCATATGTTAGCAAATAAATATAATAAACTAGCTGCGCCCCGCAGTTTCCCCCGCATAAGTTTCGAACCCGTGGGAATATCGGGATAAAAAGTATTCTATATGTTAATCCTGGTTATAAACCATCTGTGTGCCAAACATCCAAATCCTTTCAGTCGTTTTTGCGTGAAAGACTAACAAACATCCATCCATCCAAACAAACTTTCACGTTTATACTATTACTAGCTGCGCCCCGCGGTTTCACCCACATAAGTATCGATCCCGTGGGAAAATCGGGATAAAAAGTATCCTACATGTTAATTCTGGTTATAAACCATCTGTGTGCCATATTTCATCCGAATCCTTTCAGTAGTTTTTGCATGAAAGAGTAACAAACATCCATCCATCCATACAAACTTTCGCGTTTATAATATTAGTAGGATTAGTAGGAAGAAGGATAAGTATTTTTGTTTGCTAAAAACATCTAACTGTTTTGAATGAGAGAATATTAAAAAGGCTAATTTATATACTTTTTTATAAGGTAATAAATTATATTAAGTTAAGTTTTGTATCACTAAGATAACTTTAGTTAGTAAGTTGTTATTTGTAAAAGCACGATGGGATTGACATCCTAGCATAAGCGTACAAAAATCCCTTAAAAAAAGGCTAATCCACAAGTAAAACAATATAATAGAATACTCTTTATTATGTACACCATATAAATTACAGACAAAAATATAGAAATTATATAGAACAATATTTGATAATCGTAAGTTTCATAACCCCTGAATGCAGAGGGTTCTTAGTTCTTAGCTCCCACAGTTGGCTACGTTACGATCCTTACTCACGCCCCTTTCGCGTCGACCATACTCATGAATCTTTACGTTCTGCCTTCCATTGCTCGACCAAGCTTAACATTACATAATTCAAATGAATTAATATCCTTTTCCAGTAAAAAATTAAGTAGGTAATGTTGCACAAGTCGTGCCCCTCCTAAGGGAAAACTGTAGTACCTAGTTTTTAAGATAATTTCAATGAATCAAAACCTTTTGCGTCCACAAAGTAATTGATTTTTATGCTCATAAAAACACTAAAATCTCTAATAAATCTCCTTCGGTACTGTCAAGGTTTGCCAAAGAGCGATGGAGCGTAGTATTTTAAAAATTTAACTCACCGACCAAATTCGCAACACCACAATATGCTCCAAGACAGGTATCGCTGACATTGGCGCCAAGTCTGCGAGGCTGAAGTGGGACTGGGCGGATCACACTTGTAGGATGCATCCAGACAAATGGGCCAAAGTCGTCACACAGTGGGTGCCTGAAAACGGACGTCGTCACCGAGGCAGGCCTAAGAAACGCTGGCGTGACGATTTGGACTCGTTCCTAACCGATTGGACGGAGAAGGCACAGCTCAAAGAAAGGTGGAAGAATATGGGGGAGGCCTTTGCCCAGCAGTGAGACAATAAAGGCAAAGGGAAAAAAACTATTAAGGGGTTTTTTTTTTCCGGATGGGAAATTATCAAATGACCCCTCCCGCTCTGGGTGGAGCGGAAGCGAGTGTCAGACTCTTACTGACTAAAACTCACCCATGTTCCTTCCTTTGCCCTTTATGTTCCGGGGTAGCGGTAACCCTTTTGGACAATCCCGCTGACCCGGCAGGCTTCGGCCCTAAGGGGCCCCTCAGATTATGCTGACAGCTCTTTGAGGCGCGCGTGGAACACTTACGCGCCGGCACGGGCACGGGCCTGGTCCTGATCGGGCGGTGAGCTACCTATTGCTCTCCGCCCGCAGGCCCGACTATTAAGGGGTGTGGTGGCCTAATTCGTACCACCTAGCTAAAGCCTAAGTTTTACGACAGGTAATTTATAATTTTCCTCAAAATGCTTCTATTCTGTAAACGTTAGGAAGAAACAAAACTCTTAATGATTTAAATGTTGTGTTAATACTAGTTATCGCATTTCTGCTGTAGGTATACTTAGGTTAAAGGAACAGTAAAAGAAACTCCACCGGTGAATTTTACTAGCAATCAAAGTCACGGGAAACAGCTAGTGTAACAAATAACAAGGGCTCACCGGTGGTGAAACGGTAGACCTTGGATATGAGTACCTACAATACCTAGTCTCCTTCCCAGTCGTTAATTTCTATTATTGTTAAAAATTCACTAAAGTTATTAGACATGTTGGAGTAATAATTTTAACAAATTAATGTATCCTTTTCATTTTTTTACATGTAACGTGTTTAAATATTTGTATGCCAGTCCTTGGCGAAACATGTAAGATCATAATTCTATTTATAAGACCCTAATGTACCATGTTTTAAAGTAAATAAATATCTAAGTATTCTATTCTAAACTAAAGTTAAGCTTCTTCCTGTGACTAAACCTTCACTCAATGATTAATCAATTATCATTTTTAAGTACAAAAGCTTACATGTCGTACATGCCTTACCTTATCACTTATCAGATTGTGCAAGCATTGTCCCTTTCACCGACCACAATGACTGGTATTCGATTACTCACTGCTAAACACCGGACGCTAAACACCGGACGCTAATCACTAAACTGCAGATAATGAGTTATGCGGAAGGCTGTGACTAAGTCGATAGGTCCTAACTAAATTATTATTCCTAGCGTAATCTACCACGTGCAAACCATGTACGGTTGTCAAGCGTGATATTTTGACAGTTCAAACCACGCCAACAGAAATAAATAATACTTATCCTTTACTTTAGCAATATTTATAAACTCCATTACCAAAAAACTTATTTCTTCCTACCACCTTTATGCCGACGATTTGCAAATCTATAAACAAGCGAGCCACTCGAATTTGGCTGATGCTGTTCACATTATCAACAAGGATTTGGTTTCAATCTGTGAGTGGAGTGAGGCGCATGGGTTGCAGGTTAATCCATCGAAGACTCAGCTCATTGTTGTTGGCAGCTCAAGGATGATCCCCAAGATAAACAGGTCGCAGCTTCCCCAGGTTCAATTTAACGGAACTGCTATTCCGTTCAGCGAAAAGGTTAAGAATCTTGGGGTTTGGATCGACAAACATCTTTCCTGGGGTCCTCAGCTACCTACAGAAGGTAAGTCGTAAAATGTTTGCATCCGGTAAATCACTGAGACGGTTGCGGAACTTTCTTCCAACTGCCACTAAAATTGCGCTTGCACAATCCCTTTTACTTCCCATCCTTGACTAGGCTGATGTCAGTTATCCAGATCTTACTGAGGCACAACTAGATAAACTTGAGCGACTTCAAAACTTTTGCATAAGATTTATATTTGGCCTGTGCAAATATGATCACATATCTGAATTTCGTACAAAGCTCAAGTGGCTTCCCATACGTCTTCGGCGGAATTCTCATATCTTATTTCAGCTCTACAGTATTTTGTTTAATCCTAAAACCCCCTCTTATCTTAAAGAACGTTTCAAGTTCCTTCATGACACACATAATAGATATCTGAGGTCATCGGAAAACCTGGGACTAGAGATGCCGATGCATTCCACCAGTTTCTTTGACAAATCTTTTACTGTTCAAGCAGTACGGTTATGGAATGACTTGCCCGTGTCGGTAAAGCGTGCTCAATCTCTGTCCACTTTCAAAATTATGATAAAAAAGCACTTCCTCTCTCCTTAAACATCATCATTATTATTATTTATTATAATTATTTTTTATTTTTCTTTGCTCTTGTTTTATGTTTATTATTGTATGTATATATTTATTTAGACGAGTAAAATATACTTTATGTATATATTGATTGTATAATGTAAATGGTAGGTACACCACAGACTACCTACTATATTTGTCTCTCTTTAAATTTATTCTATCCAAAGGTTGTCTTTAAAAGATCGCTCTTAGCGATAAGACCGCCCATTGTGTAAAATTTTAAATTTTATGTTCTATAATTTGTATGGTGTACAATAAAGAGTATTCTATTCTAATACCTACGAGAAAAAATTAACCTTTAGTCAAGTGAAAACAATGATTTTAAGGACAATTTACTTTTACTGTTCTTGCAAAGGTCCGGCGGTACTTCACACCGGGACAGCTTCTAATGTTATACAAAGCGCAGGTCCGATCGTGTGTGGACTACTGCAGCCACATATGGGCTGGTGCTGCAAAATGCCATCTAGCAGCTTTGGACTCAGTGGAGAGGCGTGGGAAGAGGCTAAATGGTGATCCAGATTTGGTTCTGACCAATCTGCAAAGCCTGGAGCACAGGCGTAGGGTAGCCAGCCTTTCGGTACTCTATAGGATGCATTCTGGAGAGTGTGCGCGGGAATTACATGACTTAATTCCGCCATCACCGTTCCATCATCGGACAACCCGTCGCACGGCCAGTTTCCACCCTTACGTTGTTGAAACTGCTACGATCCGGACGAAGCGTTTCGCCTCGTCGTTTATACCGCGAACATCGAAGGACTGGAACAATTTGCCTGCAGCTGTTTTCCCGTCCTATTATAATTTAAGTGTCTTCAAGGCTAGAGTGAATAGGCTCATAGGCGCTTTATTACCAACGATCGCATCACTGCTTTCCATCAGGCGGGATCGCAGACAAGCACAACTTTATATCAATAAAAAAAAAAACAATATTAATTAAAAATTATCAGAGATTTATAAAAGTCGATAATTGTGACTGCAGATAAGCCATTCTGCATTACGTCTAAACGTCGGTAGCAGTTTTGTAAAAACGTAGCGCAATGACAATCCAACGTTTTTCAATTGTTTTTATATAACGGAGCTGTTTTGTAAAACAACTAGCGGTTTTATAAAACAGCAGATTTTACAATCCATCTGCGACATATTACATATATTCTACTTTCACAGATGATCTAAGTTTGCTGTCTTCTTGACAACAGAGGGGCAATTTTCATAATTTTATGAACGTTCACAGTCTGATCTCAGTCTCAATCTGTTAAAAATACCTCTAATTTCCCTAAATTTTTGACATTGATTGTCGCTGAAATGAAATTGCGACTAGATTTTGAACATATTTTATTACGGGAATTGGTCTTCAGAAATGTATGAATTTTGCCGTTCTGCCCATACTAATATATCTATGACTGTACGCAGGGCTAGTAGGGCTACACATCAAGCTATACACAACCAGTATAAGCTGACTTCTGATTGTACGAAAAACCTATACAATGTGAGGTCAGCTAAAACTGAAAATGTGTAGGTACCTCGCTTGATGTGTCGCCGTGTGTACCTATGAGTGATCCATTGAGATAGGTCCTATGGGAAAATCTGAAACTATGAAACATGTAGAAAGTTCAAAGGAACAAAGAGTTAAGAAAAACTGTATTCAAAGATGAAAAAAGAAACTCATATACGACTCGAGAATCGAACAGGGTTATCCACGTCTTGTTAAAAGAGTTATACCGCCGTCAACGCGAAAATCCGTCCAAGTGCGTGTCGGACCACGCACAGTGTACAGACGCCAGCAGGTCAAGCTACCCGAAACTGTCAAATTTTGCAAATCAACCTTGAACCTTAATGCTTTAGCAATAACGTTGAAAATGTATTAAAGAAATTTGACAGATTGTAGTAGCTTGATGTGCTGGAGTCTGTACGTGAAGGGTTCCGAATTTTACACTGTATTGATTTTACCGGCAGTAAAAATAAGTTGGTATTTCATAGTATTTTTCTGGAAATCTATGGATCACACAGTTATTTTCGTAGTTTAAAACTACGAAAATAACTGTGTATAGTATATGTTAATCCTGGTTATAAACCATCAGTGTGCCAAATTTCATCTAAATCCGTTCAGGAGTTTTTGCGTGAAAGAGTAACAAACATCCATCCATCCATCCATACAAACTTTCACGTTTATAATATTATAGTAGATTAGGATTCTCAGAAAAATAGCTAAGTCTCTTAGAAATATCACAATATTTTTAATTATAAGACCGGACTATACCTAGCCCACACGCTTATGTGCATTTATTTTAATTTTCAACCCTCATTTACGTAGGAGCCCTATTTATTCTTTTCGTAAGTAGTTTCACTACACCATAAGTAGTATAGCGGTGCACAGAATATAGTTACCATTTTTTTTCTAATTAACATCGATAGGTATATTTACTTACGTGCCAATAGTCTCCGAGTAAAATGGCCGCGTCACATCTCGGACAGACTAAAAACGGACTTGACGAAATTATAAGGGTTCCGTTCTTGCCATTTGGCTACGGAACCCTAAAAAGGACCAATGCTATTTTGACGGATCATCGACTTCATGAAAATGATCAAAGTCAACCGTTAACAAATACTTAAAGCCTAGGCTGTAGTGGGAAACAAAATAACTCCCTAAATTGGTAAGTAAACTGAAATAGATATCTGGCCAAGCACCGACGCCCGCATTCATTCAATCCAACATACTTTAGAACCCTACTAACTCAGACACCTGCACCCTAATAGCTTGACACACTATCTATTTCAATCTCAATCATTTCGAAGGGTATTGTTAATCCATTGCTTCATATGTTCGAAAGATTTGTCTGATCAGCAACGTAAATAACGCAATGAATGTTGTTGAACTGTCAAAATGAAAGCCATTGGTACTGATAGTGTGTTACGCAATTACCCCGATGCATACATGCCTGTAATAAGATGTCGAGATAAATACATGTATGAGACCAAGAATTCTTAGTGAATCTTTAGCTGATTACGGATCCAGGCCATAGACCCGTCAGACTAGATACCGGTAGCTATTTTTTACCTTTAAAATAAAACTGCAAAGTGACAACAAGTAGACGCTGGATGAAAATGACTTGTATTTTGATCTTGATGCGCCGTGTGGGCGTATTTTGATTTAAACATGTATGAAAACATTATAACGTTATGTAAAACAAATAATTATTTAGGCTAGGCTATACTCAGGTGAGTATAGCCTAGCCTGAATAATTATTTGTGTGAGTGGGTGGGTCCACCCACTCACTAGATCCTACTCATCCCATTGCCAATGTAAGGAGTGTGTAAAGTGTGTTTGTTGTATGTACAGACGCCAGCACATCAAGCTACTACAATCTGTCAAATCTCTTTAATAGATTTTCAACTTTATCGTTAAAGAATTAAGGTTCAAGGTTGATTGGGAAAATTTGACAGTTTTGGGTAGCTTGACCTGCGGGCGTCCGTACAGTTGATCTAAGCTGTGTGTGTGTGTTATTCCTTATAATTTTATTGTATCACGGATTCACGCCGTTATTCTCTGTGCTGTCGTTTATTTTAAAGTAATCAGTATTTTGTTAACATTTAATTACTGGCAGCATAGAGAATACCTTTGCCTCACAAAAATAAAAACTATATTTTATATTATTGCCAGCTTAATAAAAATTCCCATTTGAAGAGGGACATAGGGACGATAGTTAAACCTAAGAAGCGCTATTATGTTCAGTATTTAAGTATTTTAATACAGAAACTTACTGATAAATTCCAAATTAAATTCTTATTTAGATTTTTAAGCATGGAAAACCTTAGTTAAAAGTAGGTAGTAATCAAATAAAAATTAAGCAATTATCTGTTCCAAAGGTATCGAATGAGAGTGTAAACAAACCCTGCTCAGGTTTTATTCTTTCTCACTACAGGATGTACTAATTAGTAACACATTCATTTGTTTTTAGTAAATTTCAACTTTATGTCTCGGCGAAAATTGAGGTTCTTAAATTAACCACTATTGTCAAATATAAAACATCTTTATGGTAATTTAAAATTAGATTTTCGATTTTAGGTATTCAATCAATCAAACCAAAGCACTCTATTTATAAGGGGCACTACAAGTTGGCATCCACAAGTACGTTTTCTAATTAGTCCGCGTATGGCATCCACAAGTACAGACGCCAGCAGGTCAAGCTACCCGAAACTGTCATTTTTTCCCAATCAACCTTGAACCTCAATGCTTTAGCGATAAAGTTGAAAATCTATTAAAGAAATTTGACAGATTGTAGTAACTTGATGTGCTGGCGTCCGTACGTATCACTGGTCAGTTTTCCTCAGTCGTTAGTTTATTTATTTCGCCAGTTTGGTTGATTAGTCAGTTTCACTGATTCGTCAGCTAAGCCGATTAGGCAGTTGCTTTAACTAGACAGTTTCCAGTATTTGCCAGTTTTCGTCGATTCGTCAGTTTTGTACACTCAAGGGAAAAAGTTTTTGATAATACGTGAATAATTTTTGTCCGGTAAAAGGCAATAAGCAAGAGAAACAACGCGGACTCATTATAATCCATTTGTTGATAATCTCTTCAGATCATATAAAGTGCTATGTGCTTCAGATACTTTTGGAACAGACATGGGAAAAATTCAGAAACCTTCTTGCTACACCAAACTGATACAATGTTGCTATTGAAAAATATCAAACTAATTTGCCTTTTCTTTTAGGCATTTCGTTAATCTAACAATAGAACTACTTAATAATAAAATATTTCGATTGATTAATTTTCTAATATTTATAGGCAGGGATGATTCCTTAATTTATTTAATTTAGATGTTTTTACCTTTTTACAATATTGTGTAAGTTCTGGGAAAAATATCACGCAAACGGGAACACCGCAATAAAATGTCAAAATAACAAATTTATACCCGAAGGGCTTCTCTAAAATAAACCATAAATCTAATAAAATCAATTGTTATGTTGCAAATATGATTTAAAAAGGTGGTTTAGAGTGCTTTACAGTTATCAACAATGCATACCGCGCGATAGCTTTGCTTTAAACAATGCGTTGGTGCAGCTTGATGTCTTGACAGGTATTCCGAAAAGGGAAACAAAGCGTTTTATTTGTGTTGTGTGCGATAGGATCGGTTGAGGATGTTCTCCAAGTCTGTGACGACTAAGGACTCGTTCCTGGAGCAGACGAAGGCGGCTCGCGAGGAGCGAGCGCTTGAGAAGAAACGGGATCAGTCCGCCGTTACGGTCCAGGCAGTCATAAGGGGATGGCTCGCAAGACAGAGATTTCTCAAACGTATTCTGTGAGTTTTGTGTTCAAAGCACCTATGTGATATAATTATAAAAAAATAAATAATCAAAAAGAATATTGCTACAGAATTTTGTAATAAAATTTAATCTGTTATCAATTACAAATAAGGCTTATCAGAAGTAATAATAACAACACATGAGTTTCTCTCACTATCTTCCTCCAAAATGTAAAGAAATCTATTTAAAAAAAACTAACCTAAACCCATTAAAAAAACTAAACATTTCATCTGAAATATAAGTGCAGAATATTGACCCATTCATTCTGTTTGTAGAAATGATTTCGACCAGCTCTTACCAGAGCAGGCAACTCCGCAGGAAGAGCCGCCACAGGCACTAGAACTGATTCCTGCGTTAGAAGTCTACAAAGTAACATGTAGACTGTTCCTAGTCTTCAAACAACAGAGAGACCGGAAACGGTTTGAAAAACTGTGCAAATACATTGTTCAGAGCTTGCACTCGGAGTCTGTTAAAATGTCTTATGTTGGAGTTTTCTTAAACAAAGAATACAGGTATGTTTACTTTGATAATTTTTATTCCTGGGATAATATCTATGCCAATTATCTAGAAAACTTTTCAAGCACATAAATATGCAGAACACTAATACTTTTATGAATTAAGTTTTTTATCAGTTTCCTTATAAATATTGGTGTTTATTTATAAACAATAATTAATGGCTAAACAGTCGCTAATCACTAAAACTTACCTTTAATCTAATCACTTAACTTTAAGCAATGTTTATGAATAATGATAATTAAAGCCAGTGATGTCCCACTGCAAGGCAAAGACAAAAAAAGAAAACAAAGACTCTTACTCTTATCAATAAAGAGGGTAATTATTGTTAGTCCATTCTGATAACTAAAGTCTTACTAAAATAAAAGTAAACAACACATATGTAAAATCTGATAGTATTCAACAGTAACATTTAACAAAGTTAACTTAGCTTATGTAATCTGCTGGCAAGTGGATGTGAAATATTGACCGAATAATTGTTTGATAATAAACATAGTTATACAGAACAATATTCGTCTTAATCATCATTATAAGAGCCAAAAGACGGATACTACAGGAGATCGATACAAACAAATATTGCAGACTAGCTGCGCCCCACGGTTTCACCCGCATAAGTTTCGATCCCGTGGGAATATCGGGATAAATAGTATTCTATATCTTAATTCTGGTTATAAACCATCTGTGTGTCAAATTTCATCCAAATACGTTCTGTAGTTTTTGTGTGAAAGAGTAAGGATCAGTTCACACCAAGACGCGACGCGACGCGACGCTGCGCGCACACTTTAAAAGAGTGACTCAAAATATACTTTATTTTCTACACAAAAAGGTACACATTGCATTGTGAGAGTTCAGAATACGTTGCGCCAAACTCTCACAATGCAATGTGTACCTTTTCGTGTAGAAAATAAAGTATATTTTGAGTCACTCTTTTAAAGTGTGCGCGCAGCGTCGCGTCTCGGTGTGACCCTAACAAACATCCATCCAATCCGTCCATCCATCCATCCATCCATCCAAACTTTCGCGTTTATAATATTGGTAGGATAGTAGGAAGTAGGATATAAAATTCATCATAATCAGCCTATATTGTTCCCACTGCTTAGACACAGGCCTCCGCTCTTCGAGAGGGAGTGTTTGTGGTGTAATGTTTGTAAACGCACCCACCATACAGGAGTAATTCTTAGTGTGGGGCAAGGTTAAAAAAAAAAAAAATCAGACATGTTTTTTTTAAATACATATTGCCTCTGCTAACATAAATTGCTTCTGCCTCTAATAAATACATAATAATAAATAATGATCTACATAAATAACATAATCAAAGAGGTCATTATTCAAGCAACTTTATACTGAAACTAAAAATGGCTAACACCAAAACATTTTGTGTATTTTTGCAGTCTCCGTTGGATAGCTCACATCAAAGACCTCTTGTACAAATGCTGCCTATACCTAGAGGAGCTGAAGCCCGAGTCTCCTATAGACATGCAGAGCATACTGGTCCACCTCCACACGTTGGTAGCGTTCACTGCCAACAACACGTGGGCTCTCACGCGACTGAAGAACTTTGAGAAACTGCGCGGAGGCATGACTCAGTTGTGTGCCAATGTCATGGGCTCGCTGTTTCATAAGGGATATTATTTAACTTTGAAGGTGAGTAAACAACAATATTATAAGCAATTCGAGAAAAACCTAATATGTTATGTTTTATAAAAGGATGTTTGTGTTAAAATTAATTAAGTGGTAGATCATATAATCAACATCCATCTTTTTCAAGATAAATAATGTTTATTTCTGTAAGTAGGTTTATAAAAACACTTTTGTACATCTTTATCTATACAAATAACTAACATTGAAGTGTCTGTAGTGTCAAAATAACAGTTTTTTTACTAAATGCTTTGAACAAGTATATACGGTAAAAAAAATACAACTTTATAAATGTTGTCTGCCTGTTTGTTCCGGCTAATCTCCGAAACAACTGGACCGATTTCCACTGGCAGAGAGGTGATGTTATAAGAAGTGACTAAGGTTATTTTTATTTTAGAAAAAGTATTCGATATAGATAAACCATTTATCTAAATACAGCACAACTCACAAAATTACAATTAGATGATATCCAATTACTTAAGTACTTATTAATTTATTATTAGGGGTCTGAGCAAACGCAAAACTTAAAAAGAGAAAAAGATTCTTCCTTTTGAATGGTGGAGTGGTACCTACACCTCTAAGCGACACATTATTGATACCCGACACCCACGCGAATGCAGTCGCGGGCACAGCTAGTCAATGATATTTTAAAAACTAGATTAGTTCGTATCTGAGGTCATGTGTTATCAATTTGTAAGAACATAAAAAACTATTGTTTCAACCTTTACAAGAGTGCCATGATATGCTTAATTAACTCTAATCCCCTGATGAAACACTGTCACTTACACTAACTGGATAATTTGCATGACACACATACGTGTTTCTTTGCTGTTTCTAATTTTGTGAGTAAATAGAACTTCAGGAATAATTCCAAGCCAATGTTTTAAAATGTTGTCGTACTGATGATCAAAATAATCAGCGTCCAGTTTAAAAGAATGTATAGAGAAGTTAGCGAACTCAGAGATTACTAAACTATTTAATCTGCCTAGCCCTTTTCCCCCAATATGTTGGGGTACCAGTATTTTATATAGAACGACTGCGACTACCTATCTGACCTCCAACGCAACTCCGTTACTGGGTAACACGATACCCCTCGGTAAGACTGGTTGTCAGAGTTCTGGGCTTCTCCGTAACGGTTGTCAAGAATTTACAAATGATAGCCGGCTTAAAGTGCTTTTCGAGGCACGGAGGGGTCTCAATTTGTAATGGATGGTCAGCATTTATTTATACATAATGCAATGCTCTAATGTAGCTCTCATCTATCAAACACAAAAGGTGGTTCTTGAAGTGCCAGTCTATGCAAAATAATGTTTCTTGTGAGCGGGACGCGTCAGACTGCAACGAATCAATTAAAACTAAGCAATTGCTTGTGTCGCCATCATTTCGTGTCAATTGACGGTTGCTTGTCGTCAATTTAAGCGACTAACCATGCAAATTGATGTTGTACACTCAACCGCACGTCTGAGAAAACACTTAAACTACGAAATAGGCAGTATGCAATGTTGCATGATTATTTGTGCAAGTTTTATCAGCTTCTGTTATGAATATTAAACACATGTTGTTGCAATTTTATATGCAACATATGGATGTGACAGGTCACAAGGATATAATGATGTTTACTGATATTAAAAGCTAAATTAATCATTTTATATAATATGTTTCCTAATGAAGAAGTCATTTTGTTACTAATTAATAGTTTTACATATAATTGGTTGTGTAATTACTAAGACTATCTTATCTATGAATGTTTTCTGTTATTAATGTATGCATTCATTAGTGTTGTTTATGGTGTGACAAGTCTTTGAAATGTCAATGTCAACAACCAGTCTTACAAAGGGGTATCGCATTACCCAGTAACTTGGTTGTGGAGGTCAGATAGGCAGTCGCTCCATGTAAACTACTGGTATTCAGCTGCATCTGGTTAGACTGGAAGCCGACCCCAACATAGTTAGGAAAAGGCCAGGCAGATGATGATGATGAAGTCTTTGAAACATAAAGAATGCTCGACAAATGGAAGAAAATATAATTTAATAAAAATTAGTACCTATTGACGTTTTTTAATAGTCACCCAAAAATTGATTGTCCCAAAAGATTCCATTAATTTTTCATTCATAGATACTATAAAGCAAAAAAAAACGGACTTAAGGCAATTTGTTTTTAATGTAATAAATGTCTAAATGTGTAAACCTATGTAGTAAATGTCTTTAGTCTATATTTAAAAACTTTTTAAAAATAAAGTTCTAAGTTCCAACTCATTAATCGTAATTGACTTCTCATTTCTTTTCAGTCCCTCCTACTCCGCGGACTATGTCGCGAGAAAATTTACCTGAAGAACATATCGTTGACCGCCATAGTGACGCTGTCGCTGCGACCGCTGGTGTCCGCGCAGTTCTCAGAGAAGCTGCTCACGATGTATATTATACAGATCCTGTCGGTACCTACGTTAGTGTACCATATGCAGCAGATATCGCCTGAGGTGAGCATAGAAACATAGTTTTATACATATTTTTTATTGGTTAACGAAAAAATTGATGTTAATAATAACCAAAATGAACGTCATGTTTTGCCGTCAACGGCGCATAAATATTCAAATTAGTTCGTTTTAATACTCTGTGGAGAAATTCAAATTGGCAACACTAAATCCAGCTTAAACTTAAAATACTCTGGTAAAAACTGTACAAAAAAAAATTGCTCATGTCGTGGTAAGAATATTTACCAGTCGGCAGTAGCGGGCAAAGACTACAATAGTATACTGGCTATTAGCGGGGCTGACTGCCCAGACGTTGGTAGCCATTTGTAGACGCTGTTTTCTGCACCCCAAAAAATATGTGTATACTATCAATCCTTTGAAACTACTAAGTATTAAAATGTTCCACTTGTCCTCAGTCGATGTCTTCATTCCGCTCCTACTCGATGTTCGACAAATGCCTCGAGTTCCTGAGCACAGACCAGAACATGCGCATAGTGTTCAATACGCTGGAAGGCAACTACGCGCTGTGCCTCCTCGCCAACCTGGTGCAACTAGCGCACTCCGAGCGAGAGTACGCGCAGATTGAGTCCTACTATCCGACGTTTGTGGTGAGAATATGACAGTAGTACTTACTATCGCTACTGAGGGATCGTCCATAAGCCACATAACACTGTTTAATGAGTGGGAAGGTCGACCAATGTCAGTTCGGCGTTACGAGGAAGGGCGTAGTTTAAAAGATTTTACGTGTTCTGGACGACCCTTAGTGATAGAGTTGTTCTAGAAAAGTACTTAAGAATGCTTTTTATCGCAAAATTAACGCTGCAGTTTCCAAAATTATCAATTCTCAAAAATCTTCTGCAGTTGGTGGTAACACGCTTCCTCGATTCCTGCCAACAATACGTGGTTTGCAAAAAGGGGAACCTTAGCAACTGGCATCCAATCCTGGGCTGGTTCTCTCAAAGCTTCGACAGTTACCTGCCTCCAGCGATGGGCAACCTTCGGACCCAGCTGTCATTGTTGTGGGGCGCGCCGATGTTGAAGAAAGTGTTGGCGACCCCTCTGAAGGAGATGATAGACGCCGGGGTCACGGGCGAGGAGGGGGCGGGACCCTCGCAGCCCTCCACGCCGGTGCAGAGCAATAATCCCGCTGCTATTATTAGGAGGGCTATTGAGGCTAGGACTAATAGGTGAGTGAGTTTTGTTTGAAGTTTATTTTAGTGATAAAAAAAAAAAACAATGGCGCCGATTCCCTTGTTCACAAACTAAACTAAACTTAAGTTCAGTGCATCTTTTTCTTTCTATTTCATTAAGAAAAGGACAGAAGATAAATATTAGTTTAGTCCTGTCAAATTAGTCAGCGCCTGACGTAAATTGACGTAATTTTAATAGCCATGTTTTTAATCACATCTAAACTGTCTATGGAGTATCTTAATTTGACAGGACTAAACTAATATTTTATCTTCTGTTCTTTTCTTAAGCCCTCTAACGATATCCACAAGTATTGTACTCGTCAAAATTGTTGACGAGAGATGTTTAAAGATATACATTTCATTAATATAAGTAAATGTTGTGTTTTCAGATCCAATGCAAACAAACACTACAGAAAATTAGGTTCCCCTGACTGTACCAAAGCGGCTCTCATATGTTCCATGTACCACACGGCGTTGCAGACTATGACACAAGTCAAACTTGATATACTTACAGGTAAATTGTACCCTTTTTTAAAATCAATATTCAGTAGAACAACAGTTTATTCCCCTGAAGGGCTATCTTTAGGAGAATAAACTGTATCAAACTGCCGGCAGTTGACTTTTCCAGTCATCATCATCAGCCTATAGCAGTCCACTGCTGGACATAGGCCAATCCTATTGCACGCCATTCAACTCAATTTTCGGCAACTCTCATCCAGCTGCTAGCAGCCATCCTGCGAAGATCGTCGCTTCACCTAGCCTGAGGGGTTCTACCTTACGTACGACTTTTCCGAGTGTCAAATCAATAAATCAACTCAGGTTAAGATGATTCAGGATGACAGTTCATTGTTGTATATTAGTTTTTTTCCCCAAGTTATGCCCCGTTTATTTCTTCATCGTCTAGTATTTGATTTAAAGCTACCTCTCCTACTTTGCTGTGCCCATCTGGGTCCATAATGATCTCATTATATTTTAAGTCACTTAGTGAGTACACATTGTGGAATGCAATAAATTATTGAGTATGCCCAGGTCCATTTAGATAGATAGATAGATAAATCATTTATTTGGCGCACACAAAAAACAGCACAACACACAAAAGGACATGAATCCTACTAATATTATAAACGTGAAAGTTCGTATGGATGGATTTTTGTTACTCTTTCACGCAAAAATTACTGAACGGATTTGGATGAAATTTGGCATACAGATGGTTTATAACCAGAATTAACATATAGTATAATATATCGGAACTTATCGATCGAAACTTATGCGGGTGAAACCGCGGGGCGTAGCTAGTATAATATAAAAAAAAACATGGTGCCGATATAAAAACAAAAAGAAAAACACATATCGAAGTAAAAGTGACACAGTGCGATATGCGTCTCAAGGTTACACCAAATGGGAGTCCAGCTCAACATGAGGCAGGCAAATATACCTGAAGCTGTTATTCTGCTGGATCCCTGCAGTGACACACGAACGTTGAGCAGACGAGATAATTTGGTGTTGTGACAGCATTTAGCAAACGGGGATTCCATGCGAAGTTTACCGATTCACAGCCTTCACTCGAGCGCACGTCTGCTTCTGCGGTTATTCATTGCTGACATGGTCAGCCATATTGGTGTCCTTACCCTGTTACTGTTGAAAGAAACTGCGAGCATTTGACACCCCCCCCCCCCCCTCCCCTACGCATTCTATTCCATGCTAGTAAACCAGTAAAATAAAATTTCCTTGTCTCGTTCCAGGGTTATGTAATCAAGATGAAATATTATACTCGTTATGGCAATTCTTGTGCACGTTGGGACCAAACTGTGGGTTGAAATCCTTCCTCGATCTCTTAGCTATTAACACGAAGACGTCTGCCCCTGAGTTCCAAATGCTGATACTTTTCGCTGATTGCATGACGCATTATGTTACGTGAGTACCATATAATTCTACTTTATTTTTATTTTGCAACACTGGATATATTTTTAAAAAGGCCTGTGGTCACTATTCTAGGCCTCTTGGGGGGCCAGATACTGTCCAAATCATTTGGGTTTCCAGAAAAATATTGGGTCATGTTGGCTTAACTATACCCAAATATCAATATTCAATCCTATAAAATATCTCTGATTTATTTGTATTTGCCACAACAAAACATAATGAATGTGATGTTTTCTTTTTTTTCCAGAATATTGGATGATATGGAGATGTACGAGCAACAGAATCCGTTCAAGTTACAAGACTTTATAAACATGTCGCAGTTCCTCAACATGTTCGTCTACAAGTCCATTATGGGACAGTTATTTGGTACGTAAAGTTCATCAGCATGAGTCATGAGCCATTTATAGGCAACTTCCACAATTGTTGCGAAGCTAGGGCTGAGTTTATCAGGACAAAGAATGGCGAGAACAAAATAGCAAAATTCGATTCAAAACATGAAGTATATCTCTCACGCATTAAATTAAACTGTAAATGATTAAGTATTGACTACAGGCGAAAATATTTAAAAAAAAAGATCGGGATTGTTTCCACGGCAAACTGTAATTTGACCACACTGCTCTATTATCATAAGTTTTAGTTTTGACCCTTTTTTTTTCTGGTGGGAACTCATCAAATGAACCCTCCCGCTCTGGGTGGAGCGGAAGGGAGTGTCAGACTCTTACTGACTAAAACCCACCCATGTTCCTTCCTTCGCCCTTTATGTTCCGGGGTAGCGGTAACCCTTTCGGACAATCCCGCTGACCCTAGTTTTGACCCTGCAGTCATCTTCACTTGCACTAACATCTTCCACTTATTCCCCAGATCTCAAAACAATCCAAAGCAACGAGCTCTTCAGCTCACTCCACACTCTCCTATTAGTACTGTACCGTCGCGACTGTCGGCGCTCGTACACGCCCGCTAACCACTGGCTCGTGAGGGAGATACGCGAGGGACAGTTCATGGCCGACCTCGAGAAGGGCAAGAAGCCTCAGCAAGTAAGTAGTGATAGTTAGTTATGGTGAGTAAAAAACAAAAGTAATAGCCCAATGGCTACAGTGTGAGACCGCGGAAAGACTAGCAGTTCTAACCCAGCCCTTATGTAAACCTACTTATGAAAATGGGCCTCAATTTCAAGCCAATAATTTAACGAATCTACAAGTATTTTATTTGATTGTTAGTTAGTTTCATTAGTTTCATCGCCAGATAACTTTTATTCGAGGAATAAAATTGACGTTTGAAAGTTTTTGTATGAAATAACTGTCAAAATTTCAAAATTATTCCTCAAAAGTTATCAGATGATTGAAAAATCAACCCTTACACACAAAAAAATTTTCAATTTAATTTTAGTTTGTGTTTATTATTTTCAGGTGCTAGTACAAAAAACGCCTCACATGATAGCGCACGGAGAACGCGTCAGATTATTCAGACGTGCTGTCGCCGATGAAAAGGTAAGCAATTTGACGACACGGTTGGCGCAGTGGCTGAGCGATCGACTGCTGCGCTGCGTGTCGCGGGTTCGATTCCCGCACGGAACAAATATTTGTATTGCCTACAGGTAGCTGTTCCGGGTCTGGCTGTTTGTGTATGAGTTTAAATATTTGTAAACGCACCCACGATACAGGAGATTCCTAGTGTGGGGCAACGTTATTTTAAAAAAACATAAATAAAAAAACAAAAAAAAAATTCAAAAACAAAACACAATCACATAATCAACAGATAAGTCAGACTGACTCCTATAATACCGTTATTATCCTACGGTTGAATGTCACTTGAACGGTCGTCATAAAACATCAAGTTCTAAGTGCTCAAATACATGAGGGGCACGTTCCGCTGCTGTGGACGCGTAGATTCGTGCCGCCGAGTATGTTGTCGCCGGCTGCAGTTGCCTCTGCCGATGCCTTTGGCCACGTGTCCCTCATGTATATGAGCACTAAAGTTGTCAAAAAATAAAAGGCCCGTTTTGACATTTCAGAATGCGTTCTTGACACCTGTCAGTTTCATACAAACGAATACGTATTTTGCGAATTTCATCTTTATTAACTACTAGAACTGTCAATGTCAAAACGGGGCTCTTATTTTTTGACAACTTTAAGTATAAGTTTTAAGATCAATGTTACAAATAGTTTTAACCTTAGTGAATTTCAATTTACTGGGAGTTTTCGTCAAGTGGCAAAGCAGTTACATTACCATTTTGATAGATAGGGGAAATTCATGATGCAGTGAGGATAAAATTCCGTTGCCATAGAAGTGGCCATAAAATTCAATTTCCACTTTCAGTGTTAGACTGAAGTGTTTGCGAGTTGTGCTTTTAACATTCATATTTCCATGAGCAGGTGGTGCTAGGCCTGACGGAGCGAGCATGCGGCGGCCGATCAACACTTGTGACAGTCCGGCGCGCGCGGTTGGTAGAGGACGGCTACCGGCAACTAGCCGCGCTACCGTCGCGCGCGCTCAAGGGCTGCGTGCGCGTGCGCTTCATCAACGAGCAGGGTCTGGATGAGGCTGGTATTGACCAGGATGGCGTGTTTAAAGGTACCCTTCTTTATTTATTACTCTTGTACATTACACAGTACAACTGATTGCAATCAAGCTGGAACGCCGGGAGAGTCCTGGTCCTCTCTGCCACAACAACGTCCGGATGAAGACCAAACTTTGAAGTATCAAAGTGTAAGTCTTGTGTCATCGTGATGACATGAACTTTTTCCTAACACCTTCGATAACATATCTGTTTTATAAAAAAAAAACTGTGTTTTTTTGGTGATCAAAATTTCATCTTGACCGGTTAAAGAATGGAAAAAATGGAAGCTTAAAGTTTAGGATTATTTCTGACAGTTTGATAATGGTTCCGACTTCTTTTGTATAGCCCTTAATACCGCCTTGAGCAGTTTGAGTGCACAGGCCTATCACCTAGTTACCAAGAAGTTTATTCCCTAGAACCAAGTGTAACATGTCAAATCTCTATTGCAGAATTCCTGGAAGAGACAATAAAGCGAGTGTTCGACCCGTCACTGAACTTGTTCCGTGTGACAAGTGAAGAACGCTTGTACCCCTCACCAACCTCGTGTCTGCAGGAGAACCATCTGCAACTGTTCGAGTTTATCGGACGAATGTTAGGGAAAGCTGTTTATGAGGTTAGTGAGAATAGAAATACTAGAGCAGTGGTGTTGAGCACTAGTTCTTTTCTACAACTTGTATACAAAGCGTCCCATCTACTACTAAATTACTTTAAATAACATAAAAAAGGAATAAAAAAATGTGCATATATAAAATAAGAAACATTTAAAAATCGCCTGGCTTAGCTGGGAAAAGAATCGGCCAAGCAAGAAAAAAATCGTTACCCGAGATCGAAAGGGTCAATCATCAGTTTAAATTTTTTCTTATTTCTCAATGCCTTTCATCTCAAATAAAATTAAATAGACAGTTTCATTTCCTAACTCACATATTATATTATTTGTTCATACAGGGCATTGTAGTGGACGTCCCATTCGCGTCATTCTTCCTCAGTCAAGTGCTGGGACAGACTCAACAGGCGCTATACAGCTGGATCGACGAGCTGCCTTCACTCGACCGCGACCTCTACCGAAGTCTCACGTATATCAAACATTTTCAGGTACGTATTCGATCAATTATAATACCAGGGTGAATTGCAAGACGTAAAGCCATCCCAAACATCATGACTCGAGCGCAAAGCCAAGTCTATAAAAAAATATTTATAGATAAGGGAAACCGTCCAGAAACCATTGTTACGTTGCACTTTTGTCCTGTTATACATAGAAGATGTTGTACACAGCGTCTCAAGAATACGTTTTGTGAGACCGACGCAAGGATCACATATTTCTCTACTTTTTTTTAAAGTTAATTCTAGCTTGGGAATATCGCTACAGGACAATATGTTCCTATGGTCCTCTTTGCTGTTTGTGCCAATCTTGTCCAAAGATTTCCAATAAGGTTATCTATGTCATATCTTTTGGGCCATCTTAATTGTTATATTCTCTATTTCAGGGCGATATATCTTCGTTAGAACTCACATTTTCTGTGGATGAAGAGAGATTAGGAGAAATAGTAACCCACGAACTCGTACCGGGCGGGAAAGCTGTTCCAGTTACTAATGAAAACAAGTAAGTGACACAACAGACCGTAGCATAGCAAAGTTTTTTTAGAATATTACTGCAAAACCTATGTAATAAATATGTTGATTATTGTTGTTATCGGACTATTATTGTTGGCACTACAGACTTCAACGGTCATAACTGTATTATACTATTATTTTGTCTTGTCTCTCGTCAAAATATAAAACAAAGACAAAAAAAAGGTTGACTTGTAGAGAATGCGTCTGGCATTAAATCCGCCTCTAAATTATACCTTTGGAAGACCTAAAAAGACTGCTCAAAATCTGCTTTTGGTCAGGAGATCTTCTTTATTTGCTGGTGTGGTGTATCGGTATGATTTCAGTGTGATTTGAATGTTTCAGAATAAACTACATCCACTTGATGGCCCACTTCAGAATGCACACGCAGATCAAAGACCAAACAAACGCTTTTATCAAAGGATTCAGAACTATCATAAATCCAGAGTGGTTGTCGCTGTTTTCTACGCCAGAGGTTAGTATTGTTTACAAAAAGAATATTTTTTTAGTCATCTCTAAAAGTAATAAGATACAGATTTTCCCATCCAAGTTGACTTTTTAAAATAAAGGTAACTTGGATGTGACTTATAAGAAATGATGAGAATTCAGAGTGATTATTTCAAACATCTATGCAACAAGATGTAAGCTAGTTCAAAAAATATGGATGTCACGTGATCAACTTTGAACGTTAATATCACTCGATAGTAGGTACCTACTCTACGGACCTCCAAAGCCCTTTCTCCTTATTGACACATCACGAATAACCCTGAATTCCATTAATCGGTGGTTCATTAGTCACAATCGCCGCGCACCTCATCACGTTGCGTGCCAAACGCTTAGGTCTGCATGGCTGCTGCTGAGCGGCCGAAGTGGAATCGCCACCATACGCGGGTAAGATTTCGCAGTTGCTTTCGTCACAGAGGCTAGACCGAAGCTTTAATTTTGAAAAATCGGTCGGTGATGTATGTTTGTTTCGCAGCTCCAACGTCTAATAAGTGGCGACAACGTGCCTTTAGACCTACGCGACCTACGCCGCCATACTCAGTACTACGGCGGGTTCCACGACTCGCACCGCGTGGTGTGCTGGCTGTGGGACGTGCTGCAGCGGGACTTCTCCGAGAACGAGCGCGGCATGTTCCTAAAGGTAACGCACTATAAAAAGTCAAATTAAATTAGCTAGCGAATCTCTGCAGACGTAATTGGCATCGATATTAGAAAATTGTAAATAAAAAATAATGATTTGATGATTTTTTGGGTGTCAACAATTGCAAGTCGTGATTTGAAGTATGAGTTTAGAAAAGCATTGTTTTGTATTATAATATTTAGATATCGATACCCACCACGTCTATGGAGTTTCGCTAGCTAATTTAATTTAATTTGTGACGCTCACAGTAATGTGATATACACAGTACTTCGGCGGGTTCCCTGACATCAAACGTCTTCCGCAAATATATTAGGGGTACACATAAGCGTGTGGAGAGTCCCCATGCCACTCTTTAATACCTCCAACAGAGTCCTCACTCTAAGCTCGACATCCGGCAAAGTCACGAATCCATTTATTCCCATTTCGGTCAAAGATGATCGGAAAAAAAACAATATTATGATAATTATTAAGTAAATATTCAAAGGAAGTGTTTATCTCGTTTCCAGTTCGTGACGTCATGCTCCAAACCGCCAGTTCTTGGGTTCGCTCATCTCAAGCCGCCGTTCTCTATCCGATGTGTTGAAGTAGGCGACGATGAAGATACAGGCGATACAATAGGTAAGACTGAAACTTCTTTACAAGGGGACAAATGCCCTTCCGCATGCATCTTCGCGCAACTTTGCTGAACTTCCACTAAAATAATTATTTTGCGAATAATTGTTCATAAAAGGTTAAATTAAATTAACTCGATCAACGCGCCTAAAGAAGCTTTCACTTCAAAATCTAAACTTATAATTTCAAGCAACTACAGCTGATTATTATTATTTATTCTTAGCGGTTAATGTCCCACGGCTGGGCAAAGGCCTCCCTACTCTTTCCAAGTCTGTCCAGAGCTGCCAAGGACCAATCTTTATCAAAGGAGTCCAGCTTATCCCGCCATCTTCGTCTGGGCCTGTCGCGATAGAAAATTATGTTACTATGTTTTATTATCATTACAATTATGTCAATATCATAAACCACGCGGTTATAGTCTCATACAAAACAATATTTTCTCTCAACAGGCAGCGTAATCCGAGGCTTCTTCACAATAAGAAAGAAGGATCCCCTGAACCGTCTGCCCACATCCTCCACCTGTTTCAACCTCCTCAAGCTGCCAAACTACCAAAAACGAAGCACCCTTCGCGACAAACTACGGTACGCAGTCAACAGTAACACTGGCTTCGAACTATCTTAAACGGAGAATGAAAACTATCGGATATCAACATTTTACGAAGAATGTGGTCAAGTCTGAATTGTTATTGGATGTTCCAAATTTATAAGGATTGTATCCTTAGGCTCTTTGTACACGGCACGAGTTTTTTGCGGTACGCCGTAGGAAACGTGTTGGTCAACAAACTTCCATAGTGATCCATACAAAACTGACGTCCGTGCCTACACGACGAATAAACAGTAGTTTTTCACGGCAAGAAAAACTTGTGAACAAAGGGCCTTAGGCTGTGCATAGACCTAGACAAAAGACTATCGCTCTATCAAAACAATGATAGATATTGTCCTTTTACAGTTATTTTACTTCTGACAGCAGCAACCTCATAGCTACCTTATTGTAATGAGAATAAAGGTCACTGTGATTTTGATAATGATACAAAATCAAATGTAAAACTTCTTTTGTCGACAATCAACAAAACAGTTTTGCTGCTCTTTTGTCCAGGTGTGAGCATAGCCTTTATTAGTAATCATTGACTAAACCAAATCGTAGGGTAGGAGAATTTAAATTCGCTAAGACTCGACCTTTATGAGGCCAGTAATAATGCATAGATATGCGTTTTCCTTATATTCACCAAAAAGTTATGAAGCTGGTCTTCACATGGCAACATTTTTAGGTACAAATGATTAAATACTCATACTGTTCTTTATAAAGCACGGATTTGTGGCAATTTTAAACGAACTTTTTAATATATTGTCACACTAAGTTTTCAATCTGGAAGCACAGCACTATTTTCACGTTTTTAATCATATTTTCAGGGATTAGAAAGTTTAATAAACCTGCGGGACAAGATGAGATTTTACATAATTTCGTATCATCTTAAATGTGTGCTCAAATGCATGAGTTAACTGCGTACTGTACGCAACATGGCAGAAACTGAACTTGAGAAAGAAACTGTCATACTAGACGACATTCTGCACTTACTGTTCATCATCATGTGCCTAGCCTTTTCCCAACTATGTTGGGGTCGGCTTCCAGTCTAACCGGAAGCAGCTGAAGTTCACAAATAAATAAAATTAACCAAAGAATTCAACGCTCGCTGCGGACAAAATAACTTTTTTACAACAATGCTCGGTAAATTGAAACTTCACTAAGTTTGAACTGTCATATTGGTCTTGAAAACAAAATAGACTTTGTTGTTTTATGACTTGCAAGTGACATTCACCTTAGGGAGTTAAAGTAATTACGAAGCCGACTATACGATTATGCAGTGAGTATAAAAAAGTGCTCACAGAAACTTTTGGAATAAGGAAATAATGTAAATTAAAATTACTTAATCGAGGCAGCAGAACTGATTCTTCTTAAGCTGCTCTAAAACACCTGAAGGCCAATTCTCGTTTAAAATCTAGTCACAGTCTCATATTTCGGTGACAAACAAATGTCAAAAATGAATGTCAGAAATTAGAGGTATTTTTGACAGATTGAGACAGATCAAACAGTGAACGTTCTTAAAATTACGAGAATTGCCCCTCTGATTCTAATATTTTAACGACGATCTCAAAATATATTTGCCTAAAAGAAAACACTGGCAAATACATACATGGAGTACATTGAAAAGACTAAGAAAATCGGAGTTTGTATAGTGTAATGTGCGAAATTATGTTGCATACACGTAGGTTAAGCCTTTCAAAAGTTAAGCGTGACTGCTGCACCATTTTAATGCAATTTCTTTACCTTTTAAAGGCCAGTAACTTAATTTTACTAACATCTAATGAATGTTTTAGATTTTTGTAATATTTCATCGAATCGAGAAGCGATGAAGCCAGTTTGTTTCGGGTCGTATATACCTGTAATGCAGATTAGGCCTAAACAAAGAATTATACGAGTTGTTCAAAGCCTACATTACTGATACGAATTATTTATAACATTGTATGTAGAACGAATTTAGGTTTGTAACCTAGATCTCCTCATTTACCCATAGTTTGTATAATTCACGGTGTAAATCGGTATCTAAAAGTGAATTCTAAATAAACCAGTCCAATGTATAAATAGATGTATTGTATATAGACAATAACGTGTTAGAATATTGTACTACAACCCGCTAGAGTTGACTTGACACCCTCCCGCCCCCCCGCGCTGTTACCGCGCTCGCCATCGACGCGTCAGTACCGCGTGCGTCATCCGAGCGAAGTCTTAAGTTAACTCTTTCGGGTTGTAATATTGAACTTTATTTACCTATTTATGTACAGTATATACCTTTTTATTGGCATTTTAGAATCAAAATTCATATTCTGGATCACATTTTTAAGAGGTTATTTTTTTTTTGTTTTTAAGTACAGACGCTAGCACATCAAGCTACTACAATCTGTCAAATTTCTTTAATACATTTTCAACGTTATTGCTAAAGCATTAAGGTTCAAGGTTGATTGGGAAAATTTGACAGTTTCGGGTAGCTTGACCTGCTGGCGTCTGTATATACGAAATAATGCAATCTAAACTAAGGTATTGAGATAATGCGACAACTAAAGTTGTCAAAAAATAAAAGTCCCGCTTTGACATTGACAGTTTAGTTGTTAATAAAGATCAAATCCGCGAAACACGTATTCGTTTGTATGAAACTGACAGGGGTCAAGAACGCATTTTCAAATGTCAAAACGGGCCTTTTATTTTTTGACAACTTTACAGTGCGGTCGACGAGAGATTGCGGTCTTGGCACTAGTAGTTTCGTACAAACGAATACGTGTTTGGCGAATTTGATCTTTATTAGTTACTAGAATTGTTGCACTGACAGGTGTCACGAAAGCATTCTCTCGATGACCGGACTGTAAGACACAACAGAAACTTAATAAGGTACAGTCATTTGTAATAATTGTATTTACATAGAATATATAACTTTTTTAGTTTTTCTGAATTTCTTTGTTTAGTTTAGAAAAGAAACCTTGTTTTTACAAGCTTTTACTTAACTTGTTGTATTTCACGATGTGTAAGCATATTATTAGATGGGACTGTACAATATTTTATATTGTTAGGAAACAATTTAGATGTGACTTAAGACTCGCATTCATGTTAAAAAAAAAGTTGTAGAACTGCAATTATTCATGTTGCTGGCAACATTTTTCCATAAACATAAAAACGTTCTGCTGCAATATTGTTCTGCAACTTTTATTTATCACCCTAGCACCCTAATTGCGTAACACACTATCAATCAAAATCTGAATCATTTTGAAGGATATTGCTAATCCATTGCTTCATATGTTCGAAAATTTTGTCTGCTCAACAACGTAAATAACGCAATGAATGTTGTTGAACTGTCAAAATGAAACCCATTGCTACTGTTAGTGTGTTACGCATTTACCCCGCTGCTTCGCATTGTTTTTATGACATGACAGAACATCGAAATTTCTTTTTATATGTAAGTTTCATAGTAATGTATTATACATATAAACCTTCCGGAATAAATTCTCTAAATGATGGTGAAAACCGTATCAAAATCCGTTGCGTGGTTTAGAAGGACAACGCAATCACACAGACAGACGAAAAGCGACTTTATTTTATAATGTGAATACGAGGCTTTATTCTGTGTCAATGTAATCTACACGTATTGCACTATAATGTTTTATATTATCATATTTTAACAATTAAGGTCTTCAATAGTTATACTTTGCAATATTAACATAGATTTTGTGTCCCTATGTGTTGTAATTATTTGTCTGTAGTCTATATAACAACATATTTTATTGTATAAAATTTTTATTTCGTTGTTAATTTAGTGCAATTACTTTCAAACAATTTTATTAACATTTTATACAAGAAAAGTCGACTGCAGAAAAGTTATTTGTTTATTGAGAATGGCAAAAACCATTACCCTCCTTAACATTTGTAATTTGAATTTTCTGCAGTAACTGTTGAGCGAAGATAGTATTTTGTAGTAGTGTTTCCCTTATAATTGAAAACTTTTAAGAATTTTTTAATATATGCATAGACAAGGATCATTGTAAGGGATATTTTGTACTAGCCACGTAAATATGTTGTATAACACAATGTGATTCTCTGTGATAAAATAATTGATATTTATTATTGAGAAGTTTTATTAAAACCCTTTAGGGAGGGCCACGAGAAACTTAGTTGCCCAGCAACTTTTTTGTCTCTGTCGCTGTCTCCTTGCCGAGACTTAGACGATGCGCAGACAGGAGCGACAATAACGCTACGTTTTTGTTATATTTTCGGTTGAGCGGAAACTACGGCAACTTTTTTGTCGCCGTGCACGCACATTGCATTGCAACCGATAGACGGACGACAGTTGCGTCCTAACCCACAAAAACACCCCAAAAATATGAAGGTGAAGGGCGGGCGTTTTTGGGGGACTGTCTTTTGTAATTTTGACGTTCAAATGTGCTGATTCTCAGCCTAATTTGTATAAATGACTTTTGATTTTGAAAAGTTGCTCGTGGGTTGCCGTTATTCCCTTTGTCCCGAATGTCCCCACGAAACGCCTGGGAAGAGGAAGACCCCCGCTATATGATGGTCCAATATCGAAAGGGAGATGAAAACGCACAACCTAACTCCCATGACAACCCAGGACAGATCGTCCTGGCGCCGCTGTACCAGAAACCCCGACCCGAGATAGAACTGGGATGGAAGAAGATTAATAACCTTTATTGTATGCCCATAAATATATTTTGAATGAGTATCATCATTCCATTCATCATGCATCCCAAAAGACAGCAGAAGTGACACAGAATTTACAAACACACTCCCATTGAGGCGGAGCAGAGAAAAATTGAACCATGAATAATTCAGCACACGATTCAAGAAACTTTCCGTCGATTATAAAAAAAAGAAAATTGCTGTTTCTTATGCAATACCTACGCGATTAAAATGTACGGAATAGCAAATTTTTTTTAATAATCAACGAAAAATTTCAACGCAGGCTATTCAGAATCTTGTACTGAATCCGTGGTAACAGGTTGCACGTCGACCACCCTCTATAGGCTATGGTAATGCATTGTATTCCTTGAAATGGGTAACAGGGTGAGATTGTTTGCAACATGGACCCCCATGGGCTCGAAACTAGGTCGTTTTTTCGAGTTCTAAGAAATGTTTGTATAACATTAATTCTGCGACGCCTTTCCAAAATTATGCGCAGATATTTTTTGATGAATTCTTCAAAAACCATGATTCCAAGGCGAAACTAATAAAGTGCTATACCTACTGACTATTTTCAGTTATTGGTGCGAAACTAATAACTAAAAAACAACTTTCGACCCCATGTTTTCATATTGCAAACTAGCTTTCAGGAAATGCATCGAATTACCAATCGTTCTGTTTAAGAATGTTATTATTGTGTTGAGATCGCCCAAAATACTGTCCCTTCAATCATAAAGGTCGATTTGGAAACTTCCTCTATTTATGTAGTCGGATAAAAATAGAACCCTCTTCTAAAGAATATTGCTGTGTGAGGAGCTTTTGAACAAAAGTACCTACAGATAGTTTCTGAAACTAACCCGAATATCTGAATATACGCGTGAGTAAACACTATAAGGATGAGGTCTTGAGAATGGACACGTCTGTAAATGAAACCCCATTAAGTGCTCGAAAGATTACCAAGATCAACTTCATAAAGGTCGCAGAGAAAACCGGACCCCATTCATGGTAAACAGACGCTAATAAAAAGAAAGAAAGTACCCAATTTTGATTATATTGTAATTTTTGAATAATAAAAATAACTATGAAATCTTTAATCGCTTAGTAGGAAAAAGAAGAAGCAATTAATTTCTAACTTAGAAGACTTTTTATATGATAAAATGTTTCTAAACGCGGCAACACTGCACTGAAAGTGGCCTCTCCTGTCATTGTCAACAACAACACTAGCGCCATTAAAAAAAAAACAAAATATTAAGTTTCGAAGTTTTTTATTTCAAAATGTTCAAAATACATTCATGTTTAAGTTATAATTTTATCATTTGAGAGATATTATTAAAATATAGTTATGTACCCATATATAATCAAAAGTAATAAAATATAGTCGTTTATTCCATACAAGGAATATTAGTCAGGTTGGTTCTCAAGCACAGCTGTTTACCGCGCGTCGACGCCATTGTTATTTTCTGTCTCTTTTTAGACCGCGTCCTCGCGGCTCCCCTCGCCCCTTCCCTTCAACCAGTTTCGCTCGATTTTCGTGACGCGTGGACGTCTGTGCGCGGTGCGGGCTAAAATATCTCGGTCTTATCCTTTGTCCAGGAAGAAGCGAACTCCACAATAACTCGCAACCACAACTGAAACTCCACTCCCAAACGTGAATTAACTGGTGTAATCTACAGGTGTATCGTCTTTCCGTGTGTTGTTTAGTGATTCCCGCATAGTCAATCGAGTATGAATAATAAAGAAGTAACCGGTGATATAGTCGTGTGTCCACTGGGAGGCGAGGTCTGGTGATCGGGCGCAGTGTCGAGGTCGTAGGGTTCGGCGTGTGATGAGTCTGCGGTGACGGCTCGCCGCTGAGCGGTTGGATGGCGGCTGTAAGCGGCCCCGCGCGGCACTCTCGCGTCTCCATGAGTGTGTCCATGTCGCTGATGCAGGGCGGTACGCAGAGCGCGCCGCAGGGCGCCATCCTGGCGGCAGCGGCGCCCTACTACCAGACGCCGGCCATCCCTACGGACGTGCAGCCCGACCGCCCGATCGGGTATGGCGCCTTCGGTGTTGTATGGTGAGTCAATCTTGTTGTTGTTTATATTTTCAAATTGCCCGCGTCACATTCAAAACTAATCGATGAAGTGTCTATCAATTCTGGCTGCTAACTTTTAAGCGTGCGTGAATTGGGGGGAATGCAGTACTAAACTGTGTTTGCACTGTGAGCAATCTTTTGAGGTTTTGAATCTTTGTCATTTGAACCCATCCCATTATTTCGGCTCATGGTATTTTTTGTTTTATCTAATCGTATTGTGATTGATAGTTGATCTTTGGCTATTGTGTATGTTCAGATAGGTTCCCACAATACACAATAGATCCAGAAACCTGAGTAAGTAGAACTTGATTGAGTGATATTTGTACTTTTTAACTTTGTGATATTACTTATCTTGCTAGCTACCAGAGGCACCAAAATGTAACTTCATTTTCTAACAAATTGTACCTACCATAAATAAAAACCTAGTAATAAACATTCTATTTTATAAAATCCATGGTCACCTGGAAATAGTAGGTAAAAATGATTTTTGTTGCTAATTACAATTATCATTTAGGTACTGATATAAACACAACTTTATTTATCTTAAACAACTTAATTGTACCCAATACCTACTAAATTCTATCAACAAAACCCAGTAAAAAAAAAAATAATGAAGTTTTTTTTTGCAAGAGATGTATTTAAAATGAAATATTCCTAAAAAGTCAATATTGATAGGTACTTTTGTTTAAAAAGATGCATTTTTACAATCATCTTACTTTAGGTCTATCTTTATCTTATTTTTTTCTTTATCTCTTTACATAAGTATATGTTTAAGTAGCTATTTACTTTATTGCACTCCTGTAGTATGTAGTTATTACATTAGAATATTGAACAACAACAGTAGCAAGAATACAGTTGTACTTACACTTACAGTTGTACAGACAGTACTTGTCTCAAAATTAGTACTTAGATAAACACAACATACAAATCATCAAAATTGTCTCAAAACTAGTACTTAGATAAATTGCTTTTCAGCATTTCATGTATGCAAGATGAGTTATACTGAAAATTTTAATTTCATAATTTGCAAATAATAAAATTTATTAATTTAAAAAACTAGAGTTAACAGATTGTTGTCGACTGTTGACCATAATTTTCATGGCAAAAAAAATCCTTGAAGTTCTTCAATTTATTACACAAAATAAGTACCTACCAAAGTAGTTTTCAAACTTTGAGTTGCATGTATGCATTCATGCACCACCACATATTCAAACTGAAATCTTACATTGTCGTTCTTATCGACTCCGATTTTACGAGCAGCTCTGCCACACTCAAAAGTTTTATACGACAATCCCATAAATCTAAGAGCTAATGTAACATACGGGAATTTAGAATTTGAGTGCTGTCAAATGTTCGCATAAACGCAAAACATTGTTTGGCTGCAAAAACCTCTTGGTTATAATTTTTGGCACCTTAAAGTAAGGGGCGTATTCTCACGTTCGTAACTTCGAACAAAAGGCACCCTTCTCCATGTTCCTAGTCTTAAAGTCCCGAAGCAATTTAAAAAAAACAAAGACCATACCGTTATCCCGAGCATCGTGTAGTCGCTACCTAAGTGCTACTCGACTCGTCGATAAGTAAAGCGCACTAAGCAATTATTACTAGTCTCTACGACCAACGTTCGTTTTACTACCTCTGAACACGATGCACCCATTAAACCTAGAAAACTACGATTCCATTTCAAATCTTCCATTTTTAACGAGCAGGACCGCTCCATGACTCAAACTAAATCTTCTAAGTCTTTATTTACATCAGTTGTCGAACTAAACAAGTTTTGAAAGTTTCCCAAAAGTTTACAATGCACTGAAGTTAGGCAGTTCACCAGTCTAATCTGCACCAGTTGCCTTCTGTAAACACGTGGAGTTCGTACCGGCCGGCGACGGGCATTCGATTCAGCGCGAACGACATAAGAGCGGTTTTCAATATTCATGTTGCCCGCAATCGAATGCACATTGCGTTGGACGACCGAAGTCACTCCTCAAATGAAACTGTGCTTTATTGCTCACACCTTTAGCTAGCTTTTGATTTAATGGCTTCGATATCTGTTATTGAAACGGAGGTAGTGAATGCGTGGTTCCCTCTTGTAAGCGACATTCGCCCTTAAGTCGATGAGTGTAGGTACTGAGTTCGAGCACGGGCTCGGTGGGAGCGCCCTGAAGTAGTGCAACGTTCGTGCATCGGGGGTAGCGGTTGTTAGGTATGGGTGGATGCTTTGTGTCGACTCGTCGTGCGTAGGTAGGTCCCTCATGGTGCTTGCCGCTTCGATTGTGTGTGAACGACCGCGACGAGGGGAGGCACGCCTGATTATTCCGAGCCCGCGTCGATCGCCGGTCGAGAGCCCTAAAAACCGACTCTGCTCTGCTCCTATCCCTCCTTCCTTGTACTCGCCCGTTTAATGCTAATAATAGGGACTCATTAACATTAGCTGTTTAGTTATTTTCTCTCCTTTCTGAGTGTTTTAATTTATTCTCGTCCTGGCTTCTGTATTTAGATATCTTTGTGTTCATCTACTTAATAATACGCCAGCTAGTTATTTTACTTTTGAGTGAAACAGTGCAGTTTTACTCTCGATATGCTCATCTTCGCATGTAACGGGTCCGTGTCGTCATTGCTCGGCGGTGACAAGACAATCACGATAGCTCGCTGTCATAACAACTTGTGCCTAAGAATAACAGCATATGCAGTAGAAAGTCGCAATAAAAGGAATTCAAGCGATCAACGCACACGAGATGTTTATGTTTCTGTTGAACTGGAATCTTTAAGGACCTGAAACTGTAAATGGCTAGGTACTTTAGCTGTGGAGCCTTTGAATGTCAAGATGACTGAAGTGTGAAATATAATTTACGAATGTATTAAAATGTAAACAGACATACTTATCTGCTGGTACACAAATAATGTTAGTAACCTGCAAACTCATAGAAATCTGAAATCAGTCGTCTCGAGAGAATGCACAATATACCTACACATCGGTATCTATCTACACAAAGAGAAAACAGAGAGCATTGCATTGCGTCCTTGCATACACGTTCACATGTAATTTAATACCGAGCAACGAGCAATATCTACGATAACAACCCGATATTCGGTGCTCGCACTACCTGCATGCCAATTGAGGACAACGGGCAATTCAAGGTGATAAACCTATAGGTCGGGACAGTTAGGATGGGCACGGCCTATAGTAAATTAATTACCACAAGCGTGCGGGCTGATTGATCGGGCTGCGCGGGGTCTGCCGCGCCTCGGGTCGCGCCTTCGGTCTCCACCCTGCTGACCGTGGCTAATTGCTCCGAGCCAGTTGAAAAACTTGATCCATCCGCCTTTATGGCAAACTCGCTCTCGAATGGAGTTTTGAACGCATTTTGTCGAACACTTGATTAAAGGTGCGCTCTTGATGTTGAACATCAATTCTCTCCGTGCCTTTATAATAAAAGCAAGTTTTTATTATAAGCGAGGATATTATTATTTTGATTCCACTCAAGTGCATCTTGGTTATTATTATCCTGTAAAAAAGGCTTCATGTTTTCAGCATCAAAATATTTTTTATTAGCGGTTTCATAAGGGTTCTTCACCTGCCACTGATCGCATGAAATTCGATTACCTGCCTTAGTCAGACCTCAATGCTGTAAGAAGTTCCGAGTATTTATTCTTAAGAATTGCAAGTTGGCAGTCTGTTCAAAAAAGTAGTTTAGAAACTAGTAGTCCTCTCAGATAAATTGGCGTTATTTGTATGTACTTACGTGTAGTTGCCTAGGTCAAGAAAGCATAACAGAAGCGAACGGATATTGTGCTGAATCGAGACTATTACGACAGTTTTTGTTTGTGTTGTATTCCGTTGAAATGCCGTCAAGTTTCTCTGGTAACCATTGTTTTGCTCGCCTATTATGATACTAACAGAATTTCCCAAAAAGAAAATGGAACAAAGCAGTAAATTCATATATTATATATGTAGTAAGGAATTACGTGGTTACCCCACGTAAGTCCTAATAACTGTACACCCCGAAATCCTAACCCATTAATTGCCACATCCTTCTTTGTATAAAAATGAGCCCGTAATCCGTAACGCTAGACAAAAGAAGTAATAACTTTAGAAACCTTTTGCTGCTGAACACAATGGAATCCATTTTTGCTAATCTCGTAACAACACGCTTGGCAAGGAGATCTGATAAACTTGGGATTGTTCGTTTATCGGTGCTTAAGTTAGTTTCCAATTTAGAGGAATTAGGACCATGTGAGATACAGTACGACACAACTTTATGGATCCATCGTCCAAATTCGTCAAATACGGTGATAAATTGCGATCTAGTGGGACTTGAGTTCGAACTCAGGGACTGGCAGAGTCAAGAACGTTATCAAATTCTTAAGTGGAGCAAAAATATGCGATCCCTGACGCCAATTAAAGTTTTGGTCGTTCAAAACATCGATGGAACCTTTAAATTGAGTAATGTACAGATGTGTGAAGTAGACGAGATAACGGCGGCATCGCGACGCGAGTACCGGCAGCGAACTGGCCTGCTTACAGCCTAACCAGGTCACGGGGAACTTATAGTCCGCCTGGCGGCTATCGTGCGTGTATTAAGTGACGTGACATAATTCTATTGTAAGATTTCCAGCTTAGATGCACCGAAGATTAATGGGTGCAAAAAATATCAACCAGGTTGTGAACTTCTTCGAGGTCGAGACGACTAGACGACTTTCGTCGTGCACTTCTTTGCAGTTTTGGCGTTCTGAGAAACAACTTCCCGCTGAAGCGCAAGTTTTGTCGAAATTGAGACCTAGACTTTGATCGCTTTTACACATTAAATACTTACTCTACATCAAGGAGTTAATTGTCGTCTTCCAAATTCGTCTGTCTTCAATCGATTCCTGTTCAAAGTCACACTTAAAACATTGACGCTCTCTAGACTCCCCGCGTTGTGTGACCTGAGATACCACTTAGTTGCAAGTCAGCCATTAACCACAGAGGTTTTTTGCTCCATCACCGTCGAGCGATAATAGGTGTCGTGAGAAAGGAGCTGAGATTGACTGATATCGGATTAAGATTTTAAGCTGACTCTGATAAAGATATTGGAATATTCTGAATAGATATCGGAGCCTCGGTGTCGGGTCACAGCAGGCTAATCACCTGTTGGATAAATTGAATAAACAGCAATATCTGTGTCCCAAATAGATTAAAGGAGCATCAATTTGAAAATTTATGATCAGTAACTGTCGTATCTAGCACATTTATATTTCGCCTTATCACGTTATTTCTAGTTGCCAAGATCCACACTATATCCTTGTTGACGGTGTATATTTTCTCCAATAGAAAGGCCAGCCCCTCGGAGCTATTCAGCAAATTCTATGCCGTTGGTGTGATGAAAGACGAGTAAGGAATTGTGTCAAAAGGATGGCAGCATCCTCCTTCGCTCTTAAAACATGCTAAAATTAGCATTCCATCTGCCAAGCTCGGTAATTACGGCAATATTTCTATGGGGAGGTTCAGTGAAGGACAACCTTGTTTTTTTTTTATCTGAATGGCGAGATACCTTCACGGAGCTCCTGTTTATTCCATTTGCCGTAACAACCAACGTACAAATTCCTACTTTATGAAATCCAGTTTCCCTTATCTGTTCCCCTAATCCAGAGCGCGTGGTTCGCAATGACGTCACGATTCACGCTGTGTGTTCGCATAACAAGTTTGTTCCCAGCTATCTTTACTATGTTGTTTGATAAGCCTGTTTTGGTAATAGAGAACGAATCAACATTTTTTGGAGTAAAATATTGCCTTAGTAAAAAAAAGTCCATTAAAAACATTTTTTATTGAATACACTGGCACATGTTACCATTACAGTATTTAGGTTTATTTGCCGATAAAAGGGCGTTTTAGAGAAATGTTGAAAGTCATTAACCTGAATTTTGCTAGTAGCTCCTACTAAGGGCCGATTTTGGCTACATTTCAACAACCATTGGTATATTAATATATTTACTATTATGATCGTCCATACAAATGAAGCAATGGACGTTGAACGGTAGCCAATATTACTGTAGCGGTATCTACAATGCCACATGCGAACAACGCGTCATACTGACGTCACGCAAATCCTGCATCTCGCAAGCAGAGTTTACCGCGCAATTAGCATAGATACAATTTCCCAACATCAATCGTTGGGCAATTGCCCGCCAGACACAACTCCCGTCTGGTCGGAGGATCCTCCCTTTTCTCATCTAAATTACTATTGTTGAGAACAGTTAGTCAAATCTGTGAATTGCCAAATGATAGTATCTAATTTCTAAGTCAGGACAAACCAACTTTTATAGTCAGGATTGATGTCCTTTTAATTAATCCTAACTGTCGACTCGCCTATTGACTTAGCACATAGCAACAAGGATTGGGTACTAGTAAATTATGGGTGTACAAACACTCGCTTCGGATCCTTCTTTGGGGACAAAGGCGAGGGGGCCATTACTTCTTTATTTATAAAACAAGCGGTGAAGTTTGTATTGGTACTTGAAACTTGACTGGCACGTGTAACATCAGTATCTTCGTAGGTATATAATTTATAAGTAATCTATATTTGATTGTATTGTCTACCACCAAATTAGATCGTTGTTTTGTCGTCAACCCAACTTCTGACGGTCTATGCCCTAAGTACGAAATCCATAGTTTTGAGCAATGTTACGGGCGTCCCCTACTCTGTATCACCTACGGACACATGATTAGTCCCGAGCTCGAACTAAGAATGAATGACACGATTTGAAAGTTGTCCTTTCTCCCGATGTGTTTTACCCCGTGCGAAAAATTTAATCTGTCACTGGTTTTAACTGATTTACTACTTTCGGACGGTTCCGTATCGTCTTTGACGGACTAACGGTCGAAACCAATAACCTATTTTCAGTTAAAGAAGGATCGCTACTGATGGTAGTCAGTATAATCATTAACTGCCAGTATAATATAATCATACAGATCGCTACTAATATTGATTATTGGACGTTAAATCCAGAGATAGATAGGTTTTTCTACCTCCAGTATGCCAAATCTGGTAATAGATAGGTAATTGAGTTCGGCCGTTAAAGAGTAGACCTTCCAGAAGCCATCGTTCAAATCTACAACAATCAAGTAAATGAACACTATTTACCTCAAAACAGAACAAAACAACAATTGAAAGCCAAATGTAGTCTTATTGCCTCTAATGTTGAGCTATTTCACAAGTTTACGCTTCTTTGTACAAGTTTCAACCTATAAAGGCAGACAACGACTGACAAAGCCGACTGTTTTGTGTTTGTTCCGTAATTGTACTGTCAGTTTAATACCTGTACACATTTTAGTATTGTTCCGAGCAGGTAGTAGAAGTAGTAAGTAATGCCTGCTATTTAAAATCTGATGGTTTGTGGAACTGTAATCGTGCAGTATACAGGGTGGCAGGGACATCGAAGCGCAAACGCATCGGTTATAAAAAAAATGTGCTGTTTCATAAAATAAGTACGCGGTCAAAATGTATAGAATAGCATTTTTTTTTATACCCGACGAAAATTTTCTACGCTTCAGAATCATGTACTAAATCCATGGTAACAGGTTGTGCGTCTATGTCCCTGCCATCCTGTACGGCTGACTTTTTTATCGTCTGGACAAAAACAGGGTATAAAAGGTGAACGGAGTCGAAGCCTATGGCACAGAAATTTATTTTCCTTATACGGTATATACGGGTAATTTTGGGAGCAGTTCAATGAAAATAATCTAGAACGCGTTAAAGGAAATTTGGGACAGACTGGAAAGGCGAAACAACAATGCCAATGATTTGGCTTCTCGTCAAAACGTTAGTACTGCGTATCGCACGGTATGTAATGATAGTCGTCGCAGTGCGATTAATTGGCAACAGTTTAATCGACACGGCTTCCCCATGGTTCCACGGTTCACGCAGGTCACTCAACCTCGCGGTGTTTATCAGAGATTCTGAACATTCGGCGGTGCGCGCACGCCGTTTACGTGCCATTGACATTCGGGACTCTGTTTTGCATCGGAAATAGCACACGCTAATATTATTATTTCCCCGACGATACAGGGGGACTTTATTTTTATCGTGGGTTCAATTAGCGAGTAAGTGCACAGTTCATGCTATTTGGCAGTCCGGTTTTAGCTGGAACTGGCGATGGAACGTATCATGCGTTCTGCGCTAGTTACTGCTTTATTGCACCATAAAATGCCTAATGTTTGATCACTATCGGCAGTAGCCCTAAAAATGTTTTATTCGTAGCTCTCGTTCAGATTTACTATGAATATGTATAAATAGTTTTAATGTTAGCGTTTCGGGTTATCGCCTTTAATATTTACGTTACCATTCAATATCCTATGAAAACGGCCGATAAATAAATAAAGCTGCGAATCATAATTTATTCACCAATTCCAAATCATTTTGCGTAGTTCAATTACTATTCAGTCTTAGCTGAAAGAACGCACAATTAACCTTATTAAATCATTAGTCTCTTTTGTCATCGCAGTTTACACTCAAGGCCGTGACTTAAATGTCAAGAAATTGGACTTCTGCCTAATTCCGTAATACAAGACTGTACTAAGAATAGTGCGAAACTAACAACAAGTTACCGTAATTTAACGTTTTGGGATAGACTTTCCTTACAACAGTTTCTCTAACCATAAGCCAGAAAGGGGAAATTTGGAAAATATCGTTAACAATTAAACCGTCATTACGTTTCATTTCGTTCACGGGTTGCAAATTACTCTCCTGCCTCCATGGAGGTTGAAGTTGGACGCGAGCGATGGGATGGGAACCTACTGGATATTTTATTGTATCCAGTCTCTCCCCCGGGGCTTTAGTAACTGCCGCACCTACTACCACGTACTTTGGTCGCTTTCGGTAACTTTGAGTAAGATATTTTCATCTCTTTTGGGTCGTTATGGTTGCATTAAATGCCGTGACAAAAGGCAAACGCAATGTATTTATCAGGCTCTTTTCCAATTCCCAAAACTCTATGTAGCTTGATGCAGTTTAAATTATCCACCGCTGCAGGTTTTTCCCACATGCCGATAATTTATCGCAGATTTCCGTGTTTAATGTGTCACTAGTAACATGACATGTGTGTAAAAAGAGACAAGCATTTGACGTAAAACTGCGAAAATGGCAACATGAAATTTCAATTTTTCAGCTGCGTGATATCGATCACACATGTGTTCGACGCACGTCGCTAGTTTCCTCCCGGAGCTCATTGTGCGTGTGTGACGCACGGGGACCGCACACGGCGTTCCAGCCCCTGCCTGAACATCAATCACTTCCTAATCGAATTTATGAACGTTTGAACACTGCCATGTCCTGTTGCCCTGGTATTTACACTGACAACTCACTGCCATCTATTTAGAGATGCTAAGGTCGTGTACTCCACCACTTATAAGGTTTGTCATGTAATGTCTTTAAATAACTGTAACCCTGGGACATGGTGTTGACCTCACATATTACATCATTGGCTTCAAATATCCCGGGGTGAACTTCTAAGGATTGCCATGTTATGTTTATAACTGGATCGCATGGAGTTGACCTGGCCTCATATAAATTCAGATGCCTCCCTACGTAACTTCGATGAAACTATTTCCAATGTGTGTTAGTATTATGTAATTCTAAGGGACTGCTAATGAGGCAACAGCTCGTTAATTTGGTTTGTTCGGTAATGTTCAGTCGCTTTTACAGGACTCGAATGTGTACGGAATACTTCAGTAATCAAAGGGCAGAATTTAATCACTTCTTTGTCTCCTCGCTTTAATGGGAAGCTGAAATTTTGTATTCTACTTACGAACATTAATATTCGAAAACATGTTTTCGAATTAAAAAGTTAGAAAGCCATGAATTAAACAAGGCTTGCTGCTCATTTGTGTTTCTAAATTAACTTAGTTGGTAATGTCGTAGCCCTGGAGAGTGGTGTCTGCCGTTTTAATCATATTCTTTGGCCGAGGACTGTTCTAGCTCGTTTTGTATGCAAGGAGCGTGACCCAAGTTTCCGTTTTCGGCCCCCATGTGAAAACGTTTACACAATGTCAAATTGCCTACCTGGCCGCTTGCAAAACACGGCCTTCCTGCGGGGCCGGGCATTGTCGACGAATGCCCGATGTTAATATCAACGATAACTGTATCTGGCTGCTCATTGTTCGTAGTTTTTGTCTTCGGTAATTGTGAAATTTCCCATTTGTTAGTACGCGAGCGGGCAAATGAGGAATTCATATGGTTTTGTGTCAATCGGTGTATTGTTGTGCCGTATTTGCTCGAAACAAAGGATTTAACGTTTCTAGCAGTTACACGTAATGTACACTATAAATTGTTCGGTTTTGCTCGTTATAATTATACCGAGTGATTAGTCAATTTCAAACACCACAAAAGAGAATGACCAAAAGTCGTACCAAAAAGTCACATGCATCAAGATCAAAATATTATAGTAATTATTTTCATAATTTTTTACGACTTTAAGCGTTGGGGATTTGATTTTTGTGCAGGGAATTTAATTTAAAGAAAAAAAGTGTTGATATTGTTTTATTCGCTTTCCCTTTCACGTTCCGTTTCAAATTATATGATTAATATAACCTTGAATTTTTGAAAGTGTCATGATCACGTCTTTCAAAAAGCATGTAAGTAAAAAAATTACACTTTGCCGCTTCTACATTAATTAAAAATAACTAGAATATAATATAATTTTTATTTAAACGATCATCGGATTACGCCTTTTTTTAGAGCAATTACGGCCGTTCGTGTATGAAATGTCAAACAAAATAAAGTACCTAGTTACTTCGATTTTTATGAAAATCTCCCAAACCCGGCTTTGTTAATAAAAATAACTTTTGTAGGAGTTAATATGATAAGTGTAGTTATTAAGAACAAAGTTTGACTTTGATGCAGCATGGTACGGGATTCCATACTTCCATGAGCATTGTCCTTTAAACCTGTGTGAACAACGCATTTATTACAAATTGTGTAAAGGCTTGCTGGACTGGCTACAAAGATAACAGGAAACCATTTTCCTTGGAACGTAAAACCATGGATTTCCATTACTCCTATAAAGCTATTAGGCCATAAAATTTAACAACTTTAATAATCCACGCTGAGCTTATAACGTAATGTTTTAGTGTGTATTGTTAATATGTTTCCCTCATAACTCGAGGACCGTTAGACGGCCGGATACAGTTGGTCATTGCGGTGTTAATACTATGACATCACTCATGCTTCCCACCAAATTGTAGTCATTAGGTCATTGACACACTTTGCTTACCTCCCAGAGTTCGCTGAATTTAACTTAAAGCATGTTATTATAAATTCGAACTTAAATTTGAACTTCTCACAGCAAAAAATTCTTTTCAAAATTGCACTGTCCGAATGTCTTCCATTAAACGTTTGTGTACTGCATTATGTACCGGCTTATATTCAGCCTGTATTATTGTATTCTGAATATATTTGCATGTCCCCCTGTTGGTTTCTTGCGGAATAGGTCTCATTCTAATTCCCCACAGAGGAGCTCCGTCGTTGATTGAATATTCCACGCGCGACACGGATCTCTTTTCCTCTCCTGCACCGACTTTAAAAGCGACTTTATCCGGATTTAACGGCGACTGGTTTCTATGCTTTATGCAATTAGTCAAGTTCTACAAGTGATGTCATACTATGTAGGTTCTTTAGAGCGAATTTTATGTTTTCGCTGGGTCATACTTTACGCGATAGATATTTCTTAAACCACCATCCAATGTCTCAAAACTTAATCTTATAGCATCTATTTCAATTATACGGCTTTTGAATTGTCAAGGAGTTCAGAAAAATGTTTCCTATATAGTAGGTTCCTATAGAGAAGAACGAGCAAGAAACTCCTGTGTCGCTGAACGTAGCACATTGCACTTTAAGCCATTGTCCTTTAAAATGTGAAACATCCATCTCAAAAGCAATTTTAATCCAGTCGAGCATGATCAGCAAACTTGCTGAAACTGTTTAAACAATTTAAAGAGTCCCATATTGTGACAGTATCACACTGCCAGCGAGCTGGTTCTGAAACGGATGTAACGCCCATATACGTCGCGCGTTGTAAATTCGCGCGATGACATGGCGGGCGCGTTCCGTCGCGTCGTCGCCTCGGTTCGTTCGGAATCCTTAATTTAACTGCTCTCGGTGCAGGCACTGCCGGAGATGCAGGCGGAATGAGCTTCCCGCCTGTGATTGCATTCGCACCCGCTTCGTGACTCCAAATTAATGTCGCGTCTTACGCCGCCTGACGTGGTGCGCGGCCCCATAGATTTTGTGTCCTGTCTTGCCTAAGCTAGCTTTTATTGGAAGGCCTAGATAGGATCTATGCTTTAGGTGTTATGTTAATGCAACTTATGTTGGGCTTTGGAGTCGTAGCTGTGTAAAATATTTGGTCTTTGGGTTCTATGTGCTAATCTTGTCCTTTTATTGTTTCAGGTAAGCATCCATGATCAATATTGCGCCAATACGGGTTAACATCATAAATGTAAGTGATTTCTAAAAGTTTCGATTGCATTTATTACCGATCAAATCAAAGTTAATTGGTTCCACAATGCGCCAACTCATAATTCGATTTGGTGTTTTCCGAAATACAAAATCATTTTTAAAGCGATGAAAGTCGAGCAGTTACAGGTGCCGGAGAGATATTAAAAAAATACGCCATTCAGTCGCGTTTACGATTTTACGTCGCAGAAAATACACGTCTTCAACTTTTTAAAATGTTTTTTTTAAGCGTCGTGTTAAATCTCGGTCGTCTGCAGGCCTTTTAAAAACCCTAACGCATCTTTGAGAACGTGATTGGAATAATTACTGAACCCGTTTTTATAACTTTTTATTGTTCTAATTGTTAGAAATAGAACCCTCACTAACTCGATTTTAATAGTCGGGCAGGTTTCATTAATCATTTGTTTCGTCCTACGAATATAAAAAAGTCTAAAGCTGACCTGAGATACCCTGCTGGAACGAAGTTATTTTTGCACATGATGACATATCAAGCTATACATTTCCAGTTTTAGCTGATCTCTTAGTGCCTATGTCCTTCTCCAGGTTGCAGGCTACCCATCTGTCAAATTTCATAACAATCCGCTCAGCAGCCGTTTAGCGTGAAAGCTTAACAAACAAACAAACTCACTTTCGCATAATTATATTAGTTAGGATTAGGATTAAATAACAGGCACAATGACATAAATTAACAACGTATGAGAGTAAAAAAATAGTATCGTGTCGGTCAAAATGTTACACTTTTTTTTTCGTCCTATCTCTCATTCGCCAATTGTGCACAGTATGCGATAAGGAACTTCATTCCAAAAGGAGTCCTTTCGAAAGTACAATAAAATACAGGGTATATATTAAAGTGTTGAATAGCTGGTCAAACGGTATCCTGTTCTGGTCTAGCTAAAGAATTGTAACCGGCTCTGGTGATCAATTCCAGATCTGTGTACGTTGCTATCTAGTTACTGGGTGTAAAGTTTCCGTGTCGCCGCAGCGCGTCTCTCACACAATGAAAATTCTCACAATCAAGTTCTACTCGATGTAACTTACACTAGAATGTGGAGTCGTAGACCATGATACTGAATACGGCTGCGAACGCCTTTTATGACCACATTAACGGGCATTTTACGACGTAAACTGACAACTAAAACTAATTTTGAAAGTTATTCCTGACAACAAAGTTCTAATTTCTTGCCCAATTAACGGAATTTAACCATGTGGGATATTTTCAAAGAATAATACTGTCCATAGACATGGAATTTTCTTTGTGGTTGGGTTCATCGAAATCGTATTAAATTTCTTATCCATTGCTTTATAAGTGTGATAAATTCGTCTGCTGACAACGTGAATAACGCAATGAATATTGTTTCAAAATAAAATACTGCAATTGTTAGTGTTATGCTATTAGACTGCTCGTGGTCGGTATGTGTTACCGATTGTTGATTTTAATTAAGTATTTAGGTAAATATTGGCAAACACGCAAAATTGATACATTTGATTAATGAGATAAAGCACAGCAGCCTTGCAAAACAATGTATTGTCTTACCCACTAACAATAACTTAGTTAGGTACTTAACCACGTCACTGTAACTACAAAGTACGTAATAAACTAGATTAGATGAACTTTAGTGTTCAGATATTATCTCAATTTGAATCTCTATTTACATCTCGATCTTAGTAACTTTCAATCCACGCACAGATCTATGCACAACACATTCAATCCTTCGCGAAAAATATACCTTTAGCACATCTTCACCCTCGTGGAAGTTAGATAGGCAGTCACTCCGTGTAAAGTACTGGTATTCAGCTGCATCCGGTTAGACTGAAAACCTACCCCAACATAGTTGGGAAAAGGCCAGGTAGATGAAGATAATAACGACATTTTCACTCTCAAACCAGAACAATATGTATTCATTATTCTTTTGTTGAAAGATTTTTTTATTTCAAAAGCGTCACGTCCCTTCATGGTTTATACAAAGGAAGCACTGGCTGACGAACCATTTATAACAATAATAGTAAAGCAGGGACTACACTGGTCACTGCGTTTGATTGATTAAAGAGAAGCACGACGCGCACAAGAGCCGGATGAGCCGGTTTTGTTGGTCCTTTTATCCGAAAAGACTGATAGAAAGTTGTCATAACTAAGATCCTTAGGAAGCCTACTCCGTAGCAGGTTTATAAAATTCGGTGATAGATTCCTCGGATAAGACATATTCCTCAATTAGTTTTAGAATAGGTTATTTATCAATTTGGATCAGCTAAATAATGAACTTCACGAGACTACCACACACGTGTCCCCGTTTACGTCACAGCTGCTGAAAACGTGACGGTTTTCCTTGTTTGTTTACACATCTAAACTAGAGGCTAGTTTTATTATTAATAAAATATTATAATAAAATACTCGGAGCAATGAGCGGGGTAGATTTGTGTTTGATACGTGTGAAGTGAAGCCAGGCAGCGAGGCGGCAGATGCGGCGGAGGTCACCGCACTCGGGACCAACGCAGCTGGATATTAAGCCCGACGCGAGTTTTTGTGCTCCCGGACTCTACACCGTCTAGGAACGAAACGAAACACTACTAAGATAACGTCTTCCATGGAAAAAGATCCGATCACATATTACCCAGCTCAAATATATCTCTAAACTCGAAACATTTCATTTTTATATCGCCGCCTAATGCGTTACGAATTTAAAATTCAAGATATATTTTTTTCTCCTTTTATCTTCACTGAACGGGCACTTCGTGACTTGCCCGGTCTATGCGGTCGACGGCGTGGCGTAATTTTCTCGTTTTAAGTGGTCATTAGTTCCACAGGGACAGGGACTTTGTCTGTCGCACAACCATTAACTATACACGCATACCCGCATACCCGCATGCTTACCCTTAAACCATTCGAAAAGTTCGTTCTTAAATTATGACGAACGTGGTAAAGCCAGTGAAATATTAAAAACAAAAACGCGTCTCAAAGGTTTTGTGAGAGCGCGGCGCAACTATGTATCGTTGGTAAAGCGGAGATACTTTATCATTAGTTGGGCGAGGGTTTTTGCGATGTGAATAACGTGCCCCTACGCTGCCGCTGCTCGCCGGGTGCGCTGCTCCGGGTTTGGGGTGCGTTCACCGCAGCCACGCGATCGATGCCCGGCCCCAGGCCAACTCCGAACTAAGACCCACCTACCAGAGCTCGTTTTCATTTAATAATAAAAATAAAGCCCCACAGTGCTTCCAACATCACAACTCTCGAGCACCGCACTTACCCTATCATAATCGTCAGGCGGCTGTATTGATTTTTTTTCGGGGACTCAACAAAACAATTGCTATTAAAACGAATTTATAGTTCCGCTCCGAAGTGGCTGGCTGCTGCGAAACCGTTTCCCACAGTATACGTGTTATACAGCATCAATTTATCGATAACATTGTGGTTTCGGTTCATAGTATTTATGTTCTAAGTGAGTTCCGTCACGCCAGAGCAGCCAGACGCCAAGTTTCATTTTCAATAAGTGTTGCGTGCAACAAATAATTCCTAAAATTGCTTACTCATCGATATGAGCCGATACCGGATCGTCGGGGCGGAGGTGTGAACGCTTTCATGTATTTTAATTTGATGTGATTAGTTAATCTTCGTATTTTTAGTGTTGCCGCGGCGAACAGAGGTAATTGTGAAGGGACCGAGATAAGCGACTAACTACCGATGTCGAGAGCTTCTCCGAACGGACGGACTACAAACTGGTTTGTTACAGGTACACGGCTAAAAATTATACGTAGACAAAACTCCCCGAACCCGAATTTCAACACCGTAGGATGGTCCTTTGACAAAGGCGCATTCCGATCGCGTATCACCCTGGCACAAAGGAGACCCTGATCCTGAAGTATTGTAGTGGTGGAGACTGGAGGTAATAATAATGCGCTGGTGAGTCGGGCTTTGTGAGAAACTCGCAGAAAATTTGGTCCTGGCGAATAAATAAGATTACTATTATTCAGGTTTCCTTTTGAGGGTTAAGATTGAGCTGTAACAAATTGTACTACAGAGGACCCGAAATTCACAAGTAAGGACCTATTTATCCGCTCACGGTCCCCTTCCCTATTTTATAAGTACGAAGGGAATCGATATACCACTCCTGTCGTGTGATCGTGTCTTACGAGTCACGCTTGCCGATCCAGAGTATATTTTTGTATGTTTCATTTTTATCTCAAGTTATTATTCTTTCCTTGAACCATATTGCAGAGTAAACTCATTTAAATTATGTATGACGCTAGGGACCGGCGACATTCAGCTTCGCGAACAAGATATGAGCTAAGTACTTTACAACTTAACGTACAAACTTGTGTACTGTCAAAAGCCTCTGGAAGATGATAATGTCGTAACTCTTATTCCAAGGGGAACGCTTATGGGAGGTATTTTGTAATTTCCGAAAAGCTCCGTACTGATACTATAAAACTCGCCCATCGGATCATCAAAGGCTAGGTTTGTTTAATAACTTTCGTGCTCGCTCGTAAATTGCTTCTCACCGGCCTCTCTGACGATTTAACGGCCCTTTACACGAGTAAAGTGCACTAAGACTATGAAGAAATTATGCTTTACGGTGCTGTTCGTCTTTTGTGTTCATTAGTTTCTATAATGAACCGACCCCTTTTTATTTGGGCAAATAAACTTGGCATTTCTATAGAAACTGCAATGTTTCACTTTTTTTTTTCATTTTTGTTTATATGGCTCTAAAAGGTAAACTCTATGATGCGATCCCATTTCGAGGTTCGGCGGTCCCGAGGAGTGATTGGAATGCCCGCCGGAAACCGCATCAGGTAAAGCGATGCGATGAACCCAGTCTGTGAAATAAAGCTCGACTCACACTGCGCGTCGCCCGTGCGCCTTGCTGCGAAAAAGGCACATTAGAATAAATTAACTCAAAATGATGACGAACCGGCGCGTCCGGTTGGGTTTTATTCGGGCGATAGTCTCGTAATTAATATAGGTAGACGTACGGCTGAGTCGACGGATGAATTTTATGTTTCGAGAGCGGAAGCGAGATTTACTGTCACGGTCCTTGACGGCGTCGTTAACGGCAATGACAACTTCAACTGGAGCATCATTTGCTCAGTGTACCTACATTTGCTAATTAAAATTGTTCTCTTAAAACCTTTCTCGGCGTCCGCTCAGCTTATCTTGATTAAGGTTTTGGGGTTGTTGATCTGGGAAGTGGGGTGTGAGCGTAGGTTCCCCCGCGCGCCCCTTGGCCCCCCGCCCGGGCCTTTATGGCCCTGCTCATTCATCGGTAACTGCGCCCTTCAAGTTTTCGCGACCTTTGAACAAGAATGGAAGCAAGGACAGATGTTTACCATGTGTTAAAATGCTTTGAGCACCAATTTAATGACCTGCCTTTTAATATTGGACGATTTAAATAAGAAATTCAATATGTAATTTAAAGCACTTTGCATGTTTAATTAAGATGACCTAATATTACGTAGAATTCATATTTATTTGAAATAAATTAAATTAGGTACGTGCATGTCTATCATTTGGAATCGTTTGTCTCTTGAATAACATTTTCTTGTTGAAATAGGCTTTGCTTCGACTCAAGGAGGTTCAAATCACGTTCGACTGAAGGGTAGGGAATAGGTGCCTATTACACGTAATAGAGCGGTCGATGATTCACCTGCCATTTTAGTTGTCCTGTCCTCTTTTGTCATGGACTTCAATTTTGAACAGTCAGGGAACAGCATCCGCACAGTACAGCCTAATCGAAAATAAATAATCGATTCGATTTACGTAAATCTCGAATGAATCGTGAGACGAAACTAGTATCGCCCACGATCGATTCAAAATTCAAATCGATTATCTATTACAATAATCGATATTATCACGCGATTATGCAGTATCTGAAGGTTCTTGTTTATTACTATTTTGTTTATTATTTAATTACTGTAATTAAAGTGATTTATGTACCGGAACGTGTGTGCACTTGGTTTTAATATTCATAGAACATAAAGTTAATCTTCCGTAGTTAGTGGTTCATACGAGGCGAGGTGGACTATGTGTGAAAGACCTAACTAATATCATGGTTTTATGGGTATAGGTCTATGAGGTGTTATGAATTAGTTTATTTTCACTATATTAGTTATTTCTGCTTAAATAATTTTGCCATATTTTTTCAGCGTTTTTTTATAACATTGTTTTTTAGAGAAAATATTTTATTTTTTGTATGTTACGCTTGAACCGAAGGAACAAGGTATAAACAATTACTCACTTTGTATTTAAATTTAAAATACACTTTTATTTATTGTTTAATGCTCACGAAAGGCTGAAAACCCCGATGAAATACTTTTGATACTCTTTGGCTTGAGCGACAAAACAGTTTGGAAGAAGAACTGTATCTTTTGGAACATAATTTGCAAGATAACATCCCGTTTTACACGAGTTTCACTTTAGGAGCATTTTAATAATGAATATAAAAAAATATTCTTCCTCCTTCCTGTCATCACTAAAAGAGAAAAAATGATTAATATTCTATTTATTATTTCAAATGAAAAACCTGCAAAAAAAAAGCAAAACGTAATTTTTAATCATAAATAAAATTCAGGGACGCAAAACACTTTTTAGATAATTATTTTCTGTGTCCGGCTTTGGCGTTTAGACCGGGGAATGAGGGAGTTTTACCTCATTAACAAAAACCACTCCAGTGACTCAAACCACCCCGGGGTTCTCTGTGACACCTACTGTCAATCATACGAGACACGATAGCAGCAATTGCCAAGTAGGTATAAATAGAGGTTTCACTTCTTTAAATAAAATACCTAAGCAATCCCGTTTATCAATGTGAGTTGCACCAAATATCTTACGAGGTGCATACCTGCAACCGGTCAGGCAAACAATTAAAATATATTCGGAGTGAGTCACCCCCATCCACAATAACTTCGAGCTAACTTTATATTTCGTAAGTCAATACTTGCTCGTTGAAATTGGGCTCGAATAATCTAAACATTAGTCATTCGTGAGAAATTAATTGTTAGTAACTTATTACGGATCATTATGCAAAGTATATTAATACTTGGATAAGTGATTGAGTGTTTTTTTTAATGGAAAATGTTGTCGATACCTGTTTTTTTTCTATTGATTGTGTAGTACTTAGTGATGGGTTGAGAGAATATTCTATCATTAGGAATGTTTTCCGATCAAACATTATTCTGCAATATTATGATGGGTAACGACTAGAAACGTGTTAAATTACATAACCAAAGTCTGCTCCAAGGAAATCATTATTTTATGTTTTTAATTATTTACCGTTTATGTAATGTTTTGTATACATTTTATTAAAGCTGACTTTATGCGGATTAATTTTTTTGTCTATTACGAAGTTTGTTTTAAATACAGACCAAATTTAATGTTAGTACAAATTCCACTATTCCAACCATTACAAATTAAAGAGAATTTAAGTGGTGGAGTAGATTATTAAGTCAACTTCGTAAAATGTTCATATGCACTCAAAAATTAATTACTACGATAATAGATCGATACAAAAAAGACACCCAATTTCTAAATACATGCAAATTCTCTTCCTAAAAAACATCTCGAGAACTTAACAGCAAAATTCTCGCAAGGAGAATTTTCAGGGGAATTTACCATCACTAGTAGGTACTAGGTAATCCAGGGGAGCGGAACCTAATGTTCATCTGGTGTAAATATTTTTCATAATCAACTCTAATTAAAATACTGAGTTCGTTAATATACAATTTGATTACATTAATACATCAAAGAAAGTACAGTTTTAATTTAATTATTTGTTTCGCGTCACAATTTTTAAACCGTTCATATTTTTTCCAATCGCGAAAACATTGTTTTGTGTGTTGTGTAAATAAAACAATTTGTTAACATAAACGTCAACAAAGTTTCAATTCTTTTGAACAAATTAATAAAATAAGAAAGTTTTGATTGATTCCATTTTCCCGTAGTGAAAGTTGATCATATTCATGTTGACCTGACAGTTTGTCCAGGTATTTTGTTTGAATCTAATAAAATATACAGACAAGCTATTGTTGTTGACAACTATTATACATTATTAATAAATTAAATTCACCTTTCGTGTCTGCCTGTGTGACCGCGTAGTTCTCCTAAACTGCGCAACGGATTTTTGTGCTTATTTGTATTATACTTTATTGATAAACTTCCATAACTTGTACATAAATGAAAATGAAATGCTGTTCGTTGGTAAGCGCGTCACTTGAGATCGGCTGGACGGATTTGGTTATTATTTGTTTTAAAATGTTCTTTATTTTATTAAATGTTCTTTTTTTTTAAATACACTATTTTCTACACGAAAAGGTACACATTGCATTGTGAGAGTTCAGAATACGTTGCGCCGTGCAGCGCTGCGCCTCGCGACGTTGCGATGCGTCTCGCGGCGGCGCGCGGCGCAGCGCGAAATAGTGTTACCTAACGATAGTCGAGTATCGATAGTCTATCGATAGTATCGATACTATCGATAGTATCGATACTATCGAAGACCAGCATATGTTTAGGAGCAATACTATCGATAGTATTGATAGTATCGATAGCTCACACTATCGATAGTTTTATAAACGGCGATAGTATTGCAACTGCTGATGCGATCGTTGATATCAGGCAGTACGTAGAAAAACCTATCATCCCAAAAACAGAGTTTCCTATAGAATACTGGAATCACAGTGAGAATGGTCTAAAAGAAATAGCCTTAAAATATCTATGTATACCTGCAACGTCAACTCCGTCAGAAAGAATATTTTCCAAAGCTGGTATAATTATGACCGATAGTTCGATAGTATCGATAGTTTTACAAACTATCAATAGTATTGATAGTTTTAATTATTTAATACAACGATACTATCGATAATATCGATAGTACCGATAGTATTACTTTAAAAAAATCGATACTATCGATACTATTGATAGTATTATAATGCAATAGTATCTATCCTATCGATACTATTGCTTCCAATCAATATTATTAGTTAATTTGTGATATCGATAGTATCGATACTATCGATACTATCGATAGCACTATCTATATTGTTACTAGTTTTCGAGGTCAACTATCGATAGTTGAACTATCGATAGTGAAACTATCGATAGTTGGGCAACTCTAGCGCGAAATCACTGGCCTCTTCCAGTATCGTCGCGTCGCGTCGCGTCTCGGTGTGTACTGACCCTTAGGTCTATATGGAAAAAAACTACGGATTTCGGGGCCAATCGCTAATTTTAGAAATAATAACTGATATGTACCTATTTTGTTTTATGTCTTGTTTTATCTCGTATGTGGTAACCGTAAGGATACAGAGACACATGAGCAGTATTTTGCATACAATACATATTGCTGCGATTCATCTGCCAAATGCACGCGGTAGGATGTTCAAGCGCGGATGCTATTGCATACCAAATACGCTTACCGTTTTAAAGGAAGACGCAAATTGTGAGCTGTGTAAACTATCTATCTGATAAAATACGACGTCCTACGATGAAATTTTGATATTAATCTTATTTACTTATGATCTTTGCGTCACAGACAGTTTAGCTTCCTAGTCCGACATGCTTCCGTCAATTTGTATTAATTAAAGTATGTTTTCTGCGTTCAGTTTTAACTAATTGAAATCTGTGCTAATCAATAGGCACGGCGGTGACTCGGTCCGCGATCACTTCCGCACTAGGTGCTGGCAATCGATGTAGGTTAACTGCCGGCTGCCCGGCAAGCTGGCACGGTCGTCCGATACTACAATGTTATACATGTAACCGCGTGTTTTGCATCGCGGCTCCTTTAGCTAACCAACTCCTTGTGTACCCCTGCTTAGCAACCAACGTTTACGACAACAATAACGTTTTAATAGAAATTAGAATCACTGCCATTTTGTTCTACAACTAGCGTCTGCCCGCGGCTTCTTCCGCGTGAAATTTCTTGTTTGTAAAAAAAATAGCATCACAGCGCCAGCCCGCGCTTTTACTTCGTTTTCGCTTAGCGTACTTATTGACTTTTTATCTTTTTGCTCGGCTCCTAAGGGACTTAGCGTGATGTTAAATAGCCTATAACCTACCTCAAGATTCATTCATTTATTTATTCATAAACAATTTACGTTGTGTTGAACATTACATGTTAAATAAAATCATCATGTGCAGAAACAATATCAAATTAAATGTTAAATAAAATTATCACATGCAGAAACAAAACATGTAAAACGAACAATACATATAAAAGCTTAAATAGAGTTGATGTGAAATGTCTAGTTCCAGAGTCGATTCGTATAAAATATGTCACCCAATATAATTAAAATGTCTAATTAATTGCAGGTATAATGTCAAAATGTTAGGAGTACAAAACTTCACCAAGGTCCTAGTGATGAGCACAGTTTCAAAACAAATACTAATTTAATTTAACAAAATAATAAGATAATCTAAAAAAAAAAATAATTTAAAGCTTGTTCACTGCTATTATTATAAGTGACTACCTTTATCATTTGTCATAAATTCTGACACAGAATAAACATTTTTCCAACAAGAAGGCTTTCAATTTAGTTTTAAAAGAGTGACAGCTATAAATTAATAGTTTTTAATCAGTCGGTAACCTATTAAATAACTCCACTGCTTGGTATCTGGAACAATGCTTAGCTATGTTAAAATTTGGTGCCATTTTGTGTTGAAATTCCTTCCTTCTTGTGCTTTCGCTTACCTCACGTTCCTCTTGTGATTCATACTCATGAATATACTTAGCAAAGTGATTTAGAATGACTAATATATAAATATTTGGTACTGTTAAAATTTCCAATTCTTTAAAGTGCTCTTTACATGAGTCTCTTTGTGAGATCCTTAATATGGTCCTTATGGCACGTTTCTGTAAAATAAACGCTTTCTGACAGTTATAGCTGTAGCTGTTACCCCAAAGCATTATGGGATATCTTAAGAATTGGGAAGAATTGGGCTATCAAATGGTAGTTCCAGAGATTAGCGCGTACAAACAAAAAACTCTTCAGCTTTAGGTATTACTAGCAGGCTGCGCCCGCGACGGAAAACAAATTTATGGGTTTTAATTTTTTTGCGCGAATTCCAAATTCTTTTTCTAAGATAAAAGTAGCCTACGTACTTCTTATAACATCAGCTATCTGCCAGTGAAAGTTCTGTCATCGGTCCAGCCGTTTCGGAGATTAGCCGGAACAAACAGAGTTTTTTTATATATATTAATACCGTACCTATATACTTTTATATGCATTTAGTAAAAAGCTGTAATTCTGACATGACAAACAGCGACTTCATTTTGATTCATTTGTATAGATATAAGTATAGTCGATGCATAATTTACTCGCTCGAATCGGTGTAAAAATCTATTTGCTCGAAATACGCTTTGTCACCTATAACTGTCCAATGTTCCGCTAGTTTGATTTAATAACAAAAAGTGCTCTCTAACCTAGAAACTGTTCGGGAATGTGATCCGTGTAATTTGCTGAACGGCAAGAATTTGCGAAAGCAGGAACTAATAATTTAACGTTCAATCAACGCAACGTTTTAATATTCTATTTATGACAGCGGACGATAACGTCGACAGTTTTAGTGTTGATGTGATATATGAGAGTTTTACGTAACGTGATTGAGTTTGAACCTCATGGTATGTGGCGACTGGCGAGTGGCCGTGGTTAGATAGACCGCTAGGCGGTAGGCGGTCTTTCGGTATCGCATACGTACCGTGAAGTAGGTCGGGCCGTCGTGCTGCAGTGCTGCCAAGTAGCCGAGAGCAGCGCTCAGCTGATCGCGATACCGCACACAAAGGTCTCTAGGTTAATCGTCCGCCACCATTATACACTTAATTGTACCCATTACATGCTCACCAGTTACCTGCCGCACTCCTACTTATTGAGCCGCAGTAAACGGATCATTTGACTTTAATACACGTTATTAACCCAGTCTCGAAAAAATAAAACTTTTACCCCGTTAACACGAGCAACTTTGCAGAAACCACTAAGTGCTCCAAGAATAGTTTGTGATTCAGAAAGAGTTTCTTTGTAATGTATTTGAATCGAGGCACTGCTTTGTTGAACTTTGAAGGCAATGCTGAGACCTACAGCAATTAATTATGGGAATTGAGACTGAGTACCTAATGAGATTATATAATGAAACAATGGTATGAATTATAACTTTCTCGTATTATTTATTGCTCCCTGGTGAGCTCCAATTAAGTCTGTATCCACCGAATTAAACGTAGCGACCAGCTGCGCTGGATAGCAAATAAACGGCCGTAGTCCCTACAGGAGAGATCTTGTGAAAATATCGCCATGGCCGGGCCGCCGCGCGGGGTGGGCGGGACCGCGGGACGGCGGGACCGAGGGGATGAGATGATTGATAGTGGCGGCCGCAGAACATGGAGCTTGAACAACATGCAACCTCCTAGGATACCACATGAATTTAATCATAATAATACTTTTTATTACATAATAACAGCTGCGCTAATCAGATCTCTCAATATACTTTAAATTACTATTCACCGCTCACAAGTGAGCCGCGGGCGCTACCAATACACGCCTACAATACAGAATTATTATCATTGTTATTATGTACTCGGAAACTGTTGAGCTAACTCGACAAATTATTACTACATTGATTACGTTGTTTTTAAATTTGCATTTAATTTAAAGTAGGTGTGAGGAGGTATGAGGTCAGTGTCGTGAGATTTGTTTTTAGTATGAATGTGTTTGGCTATAAAAGTAGGGGAAGACCAAAGAAACGAGGGGTGGACTGCGTGAAAAATGATATGGCTAGAAAGGGGCTGATTACCGAGATGACGACTAACAAAGAAGTATGGAAGAAAAGGACATGTTGCGCCGACCCCAAGTAAATTGGGATAAGTGCAGGAGAATGATGGTTGTGAAAGTTTAAGCAATTAATTAATGCGTGAAAGATAACTGGTTTTCGCGGAAATTCTGTAAATGGTGTGACAAAGAAATGGAGTCGATTCGCGATATCCTTAAATGTCAATTGTCGTGTGCAGCTCTGTGACTCTTTAAAACTGGACTGGGTGGGTCGATATGTTATAAAAACCGTCAGAAAACTCATAAAAGAGTCTGAAACAGGGAAACGTGGAAGTTGAGCGAAATTTATGATGTAACAAATTTTTGTAACAATATAATTTAAAAGAGTGTCCATGGAATTTCTTGCCCGTTCTTCTCCATTAGGTACTACATACCTACCTACAATGCTTTGGTATGGACAGTTAACTTCATATATCGTGACTGATCGACAGTTGAAAAGTGCCTGTAAATTGCTTTGAGTTTGAAATTTAAGATAGGACGTCTGCAATCTAAGCTAAATAGTTTTCCTAGGGTGGATAAGGATGGTGAAGTTTTGTAAATTATATGTAAATAATTAGACTACACGGTTGGCGAAGTGGTTAAACGATTGACTGCTGCGCTGCGTGTTGGGTTCGATTCCCGTATGGAACAAATATTTGTATGACCTACAAGTAGTTGTTCCGGGTCTTGCTGTTTGTGTATGTGAGTTTAAATGTTTGTAAACGCACCCACGATACAGGAGAAATTCCTAGAGCGGGGCAACGTTTTTTAAAAATAAAATAAAATAAAATTAATAATGTTGCCGAAACAAACAAATGCACAATTTCCTGATATAAACGGAATTTCGATAAGCACAGGAAAACGGACAGCAGCACCCACATATTTTATTATTTAGTAGATATACACTGGTTATAGGCATGATTCTGCACAGATCTACAATATTAAATATATTTGTCTGATATCTACATATCTAGGGCATGTAATATCGGATGACTTTCGATTCCGGAACTGAGTTACGATACTACTGGTTCGATTCCGGAATTCCGGAACTGGTTCCGGAATTAGAAAAAAGTATAGGAAATTAAAAAAAAAAACAATAAATAGGCATTTAAGTGTTTTGTTAAATCAAATCTTTATTAAAAAACTAAATAAATCGACAAAACTCTTGACTGAGATAAATTAAACAGCCTTCTATTAGGTTTTTCTTATTAAATATAACAAAAAATAATCAACTTTTCAATAATATACATTATAGCAAAATCAACGTGTACTAGCTATTCGCAATTGCAATGTAGCATATTAAATAACTATCTAATAAAATTATGATGTAAATAAGATTCAACAACTCACAAATACTCACAATGAACAAAATCAACAAGATCTCCTCTTCTGAGATCATGAAAATAGGTTTAAAGAACAAAACTTAAAATAATATAAAAACAATAAAGTATTTAACAAAACTTTAATGTTCCGCAAGAAAAGTATTAAAAAATGTCGATCCAACTAAAAAGTATCGTAATAAACCTGCCCGAGAAAATGCAACACAAATTAATTGTATTATTTTATAACAATAACTATATAATGTGAAATTGTGAATAAACAATAACGCAGAATATGTTTTTTCAAATGTTCTCAAAAAAGTGAGGTTATGATGTTTCCATGCTTTGACTTACTCAAGTTAATCTGTACACTGTGGCATGATAAAACTTAACTTCAATCATTCTAAATTATTTCAAAATACAATTAATTGAATACGAAAGCCAAGACTTACATTTTTCCAAGAGTTTTGATTTATTTCGTGTAGCATTCGTGCTACACGAAATAAATCAAAACTCTTGGCCACTTGGTGCACTTGGTGCTCTTGGGCTCTTGGTGCATTGCTGCGACTCGTGCTCCGGCACGAGTCGCAGCAATGCACTCCCGAGCGAGAGTGGCGCTGCACTAGCGCCGATGACTGGTTGGCGAAATGGCGAACGAAACGCAAGCGTCGATGGCGGCGATTTGAATTTAAACTTCGCGCGCGGTACGGTACATTTCGCAAGAGAGTACAAATATGCAAATTTTATTATTGTGGTAACTTATCTTACAAATAATTATATGAGTATCGGATGGCGATATTTATTTCAGTTCCGGAATTGTAATATTGTAAAAAATCATCCGAAATTCCGGAGTTACGAAATCTCGGAATTCCGGGATCCACGCCCTATACATATCTGATTGTAAAGGTGAATTATATGTCGTGAGAAACTTTTTATCAATAATTTCATGTAAAGATAGTGTGTGATGTGATGTGATTCATATTATTATTCTGTTTTTTATGTATTGACTGCTACTGATAATGAGTCAGTAACAAAAATATATATATTTATTTCGTGAATATTTAATATCAAAGAACACATTTAATTTTATGTTGTTACTGAAAGGTATTCAAATCGATGTATTTCAATAATGTTTAAAAGTGCAAGTCGGACTCGCTCACGAAGGGTTCCGTACCGCAAGGCAAAAAGCGCCGAAAAAAACACCGTCTCTTGTATGGAAATGGAGACCCCCTTTAATTTCTAACTTTATTTTATTTCTTAAATTTTTGTTATAACGGCAATATAAATAAATACACACTGTGTGAAAATGACAAATGTCATTCAACTCCCGACGAACACGACGACACGACGTTGTTCGTGACTGTCTGTCTGTGTGTGACTGTGCTGTCTGTCTCTGTGTGTGTTATTACGGTTCATGGGATACAGCCCGCTGACAGACAGACGGACGGACGGACGGACGGACGGACGGACAGCGGAGGCTTAGTCACAATTAGGGTGGTAATCAGGAACATTTCAGGCAACGTTGCGACTAATTAAAATTGACGCATTTCATTAACATCGATGTCAGTCATTTCTTATCTGGTTTGAGTTATTTTTTTTCCAAGGCCTACGCTAATTATAAATTAAAGTCTTTTCGCGTGTAAAAAGGCTTACACAATATTTTGCGTTTCTTTAACTTGTAAATTACTAAACTATAGCTGTGCTGTGTGAGAAATTACGCCTAAGTAGGGCAATGTAACAATATTATTGTTGGGTAACCTTACGTGCAAAGAAGCCTGTTAAAAGCTAACCTTTTTCTGTACTCCACTACATATTATAAAACAAAGTCCCCCCCGCCGCGACTGTCTGTCTGTTTGAACGCGATAAACTAAAAAACTCCCGAATGGATTTTCTTACGGTTTTCACTAATGGACAGAGTGATTCATGATGAAGGTTTAGGTGTATAATTCATTAAGGTTTTGTGTAAATTGGCTGAAATATGACGATGATTGTTGAAGATGCCGGAAAAAATCACGCCGACTGCGAGCTTTACTGGCGTTCGTCGCGTAAACCAATAGAGATATACATCCACGCGGGCGAAGCCGCGCGCAAAAGCTAGTAATAATATAAAGAGGTAATTTTTGTGAGTTTCTATGTAGGGGGTAATCTTCGGAACTACTGAATCGAAAATCGATTACTGATAGAAGCTACACTATTACTGAGAGCCATAGGGTGAAGATGTTTTTAAAAAGAACTTAACGGGAATGAAGTCACGGGCAGATGCTAGTGTTTAATAAAAATATTTTTAATACCTCTGTTAATATTATGGTTATAGTACAGTTAAGGCCAACTTAATGTAAAACGTTTAATCTGTACTGCAACGTGATTATATTTAATGTGTGTTCTTTGTGCTACATATAGCTCAAAAACGGTTCCCTTAGTTTGTAGTTTGTTAATAATAATATTTTACGACCGGGTTTAACTATTGTGGTTTTTTGTTATGTTTTAGCGACGAACATACATTATTTTCATCTCCCTGCTTGCGTTCTGTTCTATTTTCTTGTTGTAACAATATTGTATTACGTGGGGTAAAATGTGACTCGTGGTTTAGTGGAATTATTTTGAGAGGAATTTCTAGATGCAAATTATTGATTATCAATCAAAACAGAGAAAAAAGAGCAGTTTTGGCCCAGTGGTTACGTTGTAGATTCGAACCCAGAAAGGCGCTTTACTTTGTATAAATTATTTCATCACCACTGCACTCAAAACGGTGAAGGAAAACATCGTGAGGAAACCGGCATGTCCTATAACCAAAAATTCAAAGACACGTGAAATCTACCACCCCGCACTGGGTCCGCGTGATGTATTACGGCCCACTCCCTCTCACAGAGAGGAGGCCTGTGTCCCAGCAGTGGGATAGACTGATTAGGCTTACACATTAAAATACCGAATAAATGTACCTATAGTAGAAAACTTGATTGATAAATTACATGATAGGCCTGTTTTTCACACATAGTCATTGATCAAATAATAATTAAGTACTTTGATAGCCCACTTAAATATTAATAGGTAGACCGTTGAACGCTAAAGCATTCAACGCGAACCATAGTGCACTTAGCGAGTAATCAACGCTGAATTGAATACAACTTGCAATCAGTGACAGACAAACAGGCAATCTTATCAAACCTCGTATTTGATTTCATTCATTTAGTTGACGGTATCTTATCTGTAATATTAATGACTTACAAACAATATAAATAAGCAATTATGTAAGGTACTTACTTTCTTTCATAATTTCATATTTTCCCGTTATGTCGGTTTCATTTTATTGAAACTGAATTTTTTGCTTGTTTATTGCCTTTTAAATAATTTTTACTTCCAAAAGATAACCAGGTCCATGTATACGCTATCGTCACTTTCTCAATTATAAAAACGGCTTTCTTGATCGACTTTTTAATCCCCGATGCAAAAACGACGGGGTGTTATAAGTTTGACGTGTCTCTGTGTGTTTGTCTGTCTGTGGCATCAAGCTTCCGAACGGATGAACCGATTTTCATTTTTTTTTTGATCGGTTTATTAGTCGGGAGTGCTCTTAGCTATGTTTGTCGGGGGTCTTTTAAATTTTAAATTTATATTTTTAGCGAATTGAGTATTCGATAAACACCAGACGGATAAACACCACCACTTTTTTCGGCCGGCTGTGTGTAACTTTGTTTGTAGATTCAGAGACAAACGTAAGCCATAAATAAACCCTTCAGTTTTTTTAAAATCTTATGTATTGAGCTAAGCATTTTGTTAAAATCGGAACAGAAGAAAAATTAAAAGAATATAAATTCTTAGCTAAGTATTATATGAAATGCTGATTCTATGTATCGAATAATTGTGTGGCAATTTTGATGGTATGTAAAAAGTTTCATGTCGACTTTTGTCGCAGACCGAACGTGCATACGGCTGTATATGTATATGTAGAGATTGATTCTATGTAACTATAACCGTTAGAAAGGAAGCTTTTATTTGTTCACAAATGGAAGGGCTACTGGTGGCGTCCCTCGAGCCCCCAGCCCGTTTCCGCTCGGGTGCGATGAACCCCCACCCGACCGGCATTGTAACCACCTCGTAATTACCTTATTAACGAACCAATACACTCGGTTACCGAGTTTTACCTGTTATACGTACCTTGTATTGATTGGCACACTTCTTCAAGTCTGAATTTTCGGCTGCCATTTGCATAACTAGCTGTGTTCGCGGCTCCACTTGCGATAAAAACCTTTACCGAGTCCTTCTGTGAATTTATAATATTTAAATCGGGTTTGACTTTGTAGAAGGCCGCAGGAAACCACAGGAGTAGCACAGGACTGATCGATGCGAGCGATGGGCGATGCTTAGGGGAGGCCATATGTCCAAACAGTGGACATCTTTCGGCTGAAATGATCAATGATGATGACAATCGGATAAGTTATTGTTAAGTCAACAACGCACACGAGTGAAGTTGCATTTAATCTGTAAAGATGCAGCTGAAAATATCGGTATAGGTCTTTTGTTAAGCTAGAAAGAGTCTGACCTCAACATACTTGGATGAACGTTGATGAAACCAATCTCGCTACTGTCTGCCTAATACTTTGTCTCTCTCGCGTCGTAAGGGATGTGTTAATACAAAAGGATATCCGTTATTCTTTGTCCCTTTTCACATTTGTTAGCATGGGGGTAAAAGGACCATTCACATATATTTTCATTATTCCTATGAAGAGTTATTTTCGTATCATATTCAGTCTTTGTACATAGAACGGTTATGAAATAGCTAAGCATTTCAGTAAAGAAAGGGTGGAAGAATTAATGGACGGCCGTCATAATCTCCTGCGCAATATTTATCAAGGTAGCCAGTCTCATTATGCTTAGCAACAAGAATTATTATCCACTGAATAGTCTCGTGAAAAATAAATACTTACCCGCTAACTGTAACTAACACAGAATATTTATTATTTTAATATGCTAATGCTAAGTGGGTACACAAGGCTACCGATTGCAGAATGCAACAGACTAACAAAAAACCTTACATGTTCACTTTTCAATTTCAAACATGTTAACTGTTGGACTGACACTATATCGCTACTTTTTTACACTGTGTTACAAGTTGAAAGACTTCACCTGTCATCCGATTATATTTCCGAACTATCAGTTATTTATAGGTTTATCAAGAATTTTTGTACTTAATTAGTTTTAAGTGCTTGCTTAGGGCCCTCGCCCACGGGCGACTTTTTGTAGCGATGCAGTCGCGATGCTCTCGCGCGTAGCATCGATACAGACGCGAAGCAGTCGCTAGCTGTGTGCCCGCGCCCACGGGACCAGATTCAGTCGCGATGCAAACGCGATTTGGTCGCGATGCAGTTACGATACAAAAATACCTTGGATCAGTACAGTTGCAAGATGGACTCCGTTGAGGCAACATTAGTCACAGGAAGACGTGAGTCCCATATTACAGGACGCTCCTGAATTGCCGTAATAAAAGTTTCAGTGTCAAATGACTCCATTTTACGCCTGTGACGGACAATAGCATGCACTCTGGACCTGTCTGTGTTGCTCGTTGCACTGATGCCGATTCCCAATCACGCGCCGCGCCACACTCCCTCCCCCCTCCGTTCTCTCTACCGATGTCGTCCGACGCGGTCGCGCGTTTGTATCGATACAATCGCGATGCAGTAGCGCGTTGCAAATGCGACTAACACGCGTTAGAAGTGATGCTGTCGCGCGTTTGCTAAACGCGCGACTGCATCGCTACAAAAAGTCGCCGTGGGCGAGGGCCCTTAGTTATTGAGGAGGGGCTCGTTGCTAAAACAGCCGCACGGCGATCAGCTACGCTTGTCGTGGTTAGTTCGTGGATGGGTCCATCCATTACATTTCGATCACCCCTCCGTGACTCGGAAGGCACGTTTTAAGCCGTTGGTCCCGGCTGTCATTCGTAGATCTTTTGCAGTAGTTACTGCTAGTCAGAAGCCTAAAAGTCTAAAAACCAGTCTTACCAAAGGGTGTCGTGTTACCCAGTAACTGGCTGTGGAGGTCAGATTGGCGTCGCTCCATGTAAAATATCAGCTGCATCCGGTTAGACAGGAAGCCGACCCCAAAATAGTTCGGAAAAGGCTTGGCGGATTGATAAAATTATTGATTTTTAATTTTAATTGCTTGTTATGTACTCCAAAGCGTGTTCTTCCTTCGTGGTGCTCGTGAAGAATGTTTCTGCAAAAAATTGCTACTGTCATCTAATGATTTGTTACTTTTTTGTTGCAGGTAAGATCGCGTTCTGGATCACATTTCATCCATATAAGTCGTCCATTCGTGAGTTTAATTACCTATTTATTAATGAATCCACATCACTAAGCCATTTATATTTATACATCGTTTCATTGATTCATTGGACATTGTACGGACGCCAGCACATCAAGTTACTACAATCTGTCAAATTTCTTTAATAGATTTTCAACTTTATCGCTAAAGCATTAAGGTTCAAGGTTGATTGGGAAAATTTGACAGTTTCGGGTAGCTTGACCTGCTGGCGTCTGTACAACGGCACGTATCAAGTAGAAAATTAATTAATTGATTAACAAGTCTCAAGATCTGCGACCGCCCGTTAAATTCCCCAGTCTAATTGAATTGATTCAAATGATTTTATTACAATCTCCGATATTCCCGACACTGATTGCTATTGTGAAATTGAAGAAATATTACGGTCTAAGACATTTATTTCTCATAAAGAATACAATTCACTTATTATGAGAAATACAAGTTAATTTTAATACACGACGACGTTTGATACACGATCTTATGAAGACCCGTAGGTACTCGTATATAAACTAGTAAGTAGTAGATCTATGCACGAATATGTTTTTCTTACAATGCTGTGGATAACAAGAAAAAGTTAGTGTACAGACGCCAGCAGGTCAAGCTGCCCGAAACTGTCAAATTTTCCCAATCAACCTTGAACCTTAATGCTTTAACGATAAAGTTGAAAATCTATTAAAGATATTTGACAGATTGTAGTAGCTTCATGTGCTGGCGTCTGTACCATTACATATCGTTTCTTAATGGGAAGTCAATACCAATTACACATTGTTAATAGTTGAAAGCTGTTAATGTATTTAATTTGTAAATGTTTTAAAACGATAAGATAGTTTAGTACAGACGGCAGCAGGTCAAGCTACCCGAAACTGTCAAATTTTCCCAATCAACCTTGAACCTTTAGCGATAAAGTTGAAAATCTATTAAAGAAATTTGACAGATTGTAGTAGTTTTATGTGCTGGCGTCTGTACCTAAATTATGTATTCCTTGGTATGTATTTTAATAGAATAATAATTTAATATAGTAGAAGGAAATTAATAAATCAAAGAAATAACACCGACTTAATATTTTATAAAATCGAGAGAAATATTTTCGTAACAATTATGTATATCGTGTAATGTATTCAAGATACATTGTTGGGTACGTAAAATACTGGTTGGTTTCCCTTGAGGGGGCACAGGTGGTGTGGTGAGGGAAGAGAAAATGGCCGTGACAGCTGGCACGCGAACACCTGCCCATCTGCCACACTGCCACCGCTCTATGGAACGTTATTACTTATATCCTGTCGGCTGAACGTGGCCGACGTGTATATGGCCCTTGCACAAGTAATTCAAGTCTTAATCCTACTAATATTATAAACGCGAAAGTTTGTGAGAATGGATGTTTGTTAATCTTTCACGCAAAAACTACTGAACGGATTTGGATAAAATTTGGCATACCCATTGTTTATAACTAGAATTAACACATAGGATACTTTTTATCCCGATATTTCCACGGAATCGTAATTTGTGCGGGTGAAACCGCGGGGCTCTGCTAGTTCTTCATAATTCTGTCAAAATAAGCAGAATTTATATTAAAATATAAGTCTTAATGTTTTCCTTATGGAATGTCTCTTGCTCGCCGATATCTTGTTTAAAACTCCATGTAATTTTTTCACCTTTTATTACAATACATATCAATTTGGAATTTAATTGTTTATTTCACATTACTATAAAGTGCTGTCAAGTCACCGTCTTTTATCGTCGGGCCGTCTTATCGATAAACTAATGGTTCTTTGTTAACAAGAAAGTATGACGAGATAGCGTTACTTGCTGTAAATTCTATTAGCTCTAAAATACAAAACTAAAGCCAATGAATTTCCGCTTACATACCCCTAACTAGAACAAAAGCAAGAAGTTGAAGCAGCTAACATACCGGTGGTAAAAACCTCCTCAGAGAATGTACTTCGTAAAGAGCTCATAAAGGCAAGACAAAGGCCCGTATATTCTACAATATGGATGTGCAACGCAGTAACGGTCCGATTTTCCAGACCTGACTATTTCCTGATCAATTTACACTGGTGCTGGTCCTTTTGCATTGCCGCTCGAGTTCGAATTTTGAATCCACTTACGCGAAATCGACGCGTGGACTTGTGTGATCAGTGTGCTCTAACAAACATCCGCCTCCCCAAACAAAAACGCATCATGCAATTAACAACCAACAAAAATAACGAACCGCTGCCGTGTAAACGCGATTCAATTTACTGATGGAGAATAACCTGCAGGTAGGAGTAACGAATCAAAAGTATCGATACCCAATATAGACTGTAGCGTTATATAATCTGAATTTTAAAACATCTAAAATACAATCTACTTATACCTACTTATTTGTCTAACTTCTAATCCTGCAGGGTAATTGTGTAACACACTAACAGTGGGAATGGTATTTTGACAGTTCAACAACATTCATTGCGTTATTTACGTTGTTGTGCAGACACATTTTTCGAACATATGAAGCAATGGATTAGCAAGATCCTTCAAAATGATTCAGATTGTTGTTACGCAATTAAAGTGCTGATTAACTACTTAATCGATCAGTTCCCATGAACAATAAACATTTTCTCAACATGCTTACAAAAAACAACCTTCTGAACTAAAGTGACGTCACAATCACAATGTTCATTAAAAGTATCGAGTATTTGCATATAAAGTTTCGATACATCTCGTGTATCGCATGGATCGAGTAAAATATATATAAAAGTATCGATACTCCTTCGGAACCCTACTCGTAGACCGTAGTTTACATTCTTTTTGCATTAGCATGGAATTTAGTACCGCGTTCAGTATAAATTCTTACGTCCATGTGTGTTATTGTGCAGGTCTAATGGTGTACCATTTATGTTATCTACTTTATGTTTATATACGGCTGTAAATGGTTTTAATGTAGTGCTACGTACCTTCTTGATTATCTGTTATTGCCAAGGAAATGCCTGTTATGGCAGTTATCAACTTGAATTATGTTGCATATTTCGAAATTTATAAGGGTTTTGGAATTCAATTGGGAATTTCTTGTTTGTTTGATTACTACTAGCTTGTTTGTTTGATTGAACTCGAGCTGTCGTTTGCAATAGCAGCTGCTATCCGTTGCTGGTTTTACAAATAATTTGTCGTTTTATACATACAGGAAAAAAATATAACCAGTGCGCAAACTGTTCCCATGAATTCAGTACGTGCTTTTGAAATTGTACTTAACTGAATTTTTTGTTGGTTATTAAATAAAAAAATTGCTCTGCCATACATTTTGACCGCGTAGGTCAAACACTTTTCTATGAAAGTGCTGTTTTTTTTACAACCGACGAATTTTTCTACGCTAGTCTTGGGGTCTAGAATCATATGCTGAATTCATGGTTACAGCTTGCGCACTGGTTATATTTTTTCCTGTACGTATTTAATAAAACAATAAATTATTTGTAAAATCAGCAAAGGATAGAAGCTGCTATTCCAAACAACAGCTCTAGTTTTCAACTAACTGTGCTATTGATTTCGGCTACTGCACTACATCCGTTCGTGTCTTTTTCAATATCAATGTTAAATCAATATTTCACAACCAGGTCGCGGCTAACATTTAGTAACAGTTACGTCGCGATGCTGACTATCTCACAGAGTATATCTGGCTTGCTGTTCACACGGAGGCTAACGGCCACCCACACCACAATCGGGATTTGCGAATTTGCCTACATTACCTTCGATACCTCTTGGCCGAGCTCCATTTACTTTGACCCGTCTTATCAAACCAATCTAAGACTTACGACACCCAAGATAAGACTCAGTTTTAAACAGTCATCGGCAAAGAAGGATGAAGTAGACATGTAGCGGTACTGACTGTTTCCCAAGTGAAATGTGTTATTTAAGCTTGCGTGCCGCGGAAATATCATATCGTCAAAATATTGGAATTGCGATCGTTTTGCAAACGCATTATACAAGTTACTCAATTTTCGGGGGATTGAACGACATTTTTTAATGGGACTTTTAGTGTCTGGGACAACAGTTTTGGCAGACATGTTATCGATTTTGTTCCCATCAAATTTCCTATCATGAAATGCAATCCCCAGTTGGTGCCATGTCGCTCTAGGCACGAACCGACTGTAGTGTTTGGTGACTCATTCTCACGCCGAAACTATGTATAAAGCGCCTTTTAACCTGACTCATAATAGACCACTAGCCTATTTTCAAGTAAGTCGACATAAAGGACCAAGTCTATCAAGGTATAAAACTGGTTAATTCCAGTAGTGTTTGTATTACCGAAGTTTTAGACTTCACCTGCGAAATATATCCTAATGCCGGGTATTGTTTTAGCTGAATATGTGAATATATCAATTTATTACCAAGTTTTAATGTTAAGTGACACATTCTACGTATATCATGCGTGCGTCATTGTAAGTGGGGTAGGTACAGGTAACATGTTCCGTTTGTTGAATGATTCTAATATTACTGTTCCTTGTCTATGAGACACATTACAATCCCGCAGTCCCGCTACACAAGTTTTTATCCATGGATATGTGAAGTCTATAATATCCACCAACCCGCAATACACATCTACCACACAGGCCCCTGCGTGGTAGATTACGGCCCACTCCCTCTCACAGAGACTGACTATTGTGTATAGCTATGTAGGAATTTCAAGTTTGGTCAAATAATATGTATGGAACCCGTAACTGACGCTCCGCCTCCGCACTGCTGCGTTTTTACCGGGCATATAACGGTAAATTTTAAATTCGTACGATTTTCCAAGTGACAGCATTTCAATTTTCCACCTAACTTGCTATTTTGATATTCCGAGAGATTCGAAGTATAAAACCGCAAAGTAGACGAAGCGATTAAATTCCAATGATCAGTCAGGGTTATACGTATTTCTTCAGAAGTGTTTTTCAGATGCAGTCATTTAGTTAGCCATTAGTTTCTTAAGCGAATTTTATAATGGTTTACCTGCCTTGTAAAAAGTTCAATAAAAAATCATTCTTTGTTCGCGGATATTGGAACAATTAAAAACCCGTAGTGTTCAGGCGAGTTCCGATGACCTCCAGAAACGTGAAGACAGCAAGAAGTATTCGCAGTGAATTTTTTGCTGCATTTTATTGGCGCCGAGCCGTTACGTAGTGCGAAACGGTACTAATTTGTTTAGAGCAACACGCTACGATAATAGTAGATGAACTTGAGACAAAACTACTTGACCACCTAAATCATAATAGCAGGTAGATAAGTCTGTGACTAAAGTTGAACTTGAAATTAAATTCAAAACATGCGAGCAAAATAGGGAATCGTTTTTTGTCCCAACAAGTGATTAATTCACGGAACACAGACCGTTAATAAATGATAATTATTACTTCTGTCTCGAGAGGCGGACTGTTTACCATATTTTCTCATGGCAAAATTGTCAGATGCCGTAATTAAGAGCCTATTGCAGTACATTTACTGCATAACCAGTATAATCTAATAACTAATTGATATCGCCAGCGAATCGAACAGATGTGCTCAGTGTTCGATTACATTTCGTATCTCGATCTTATTAATGGCTACTTTTACGTGAAAGATTGCCCAATGTTTTGCAAAACATCGTTCGGTACTTCATTGCGATAGGTTTTTTGGTATATACTCTTTTTGGTTTCCATGAATACCCTTAATCTTAATCTTAAAACCTTTCACTTTGATAACAAGGAACACTTTCAACTGAAGAACTGAAATTAAGCCCTCAAGCCCTAAAAATTACGTGATCAAGAAGAGGGGCTCTTAAAGGGTTTGGAAATGGTTTGGGTAATTTCAATGAAGTAAAATATCTAACTAAGGCACATGAAGATGCTGCCGCCTTTGATATTAACGTAATCCATACTTCTAACGCCCACGCAAAAAAAAATGAAGACCCTAGTATTCGGAACACATGCGAAATTCATGCTAGACTAGCGTCAAGCGTAACTAATGGATCGTTTAATTTTAGGATAGGTTTCGGAATAGTTCCATCTGAGATATATGTAATTAATTGTTTATTTTTACGTAGGTCCTCCCGGGTCGGTAGAACCTAAAGAAGGTGGCTGGGGTAGACTGAATAAGGAAGGCGGAGGACAGGGTGTCGTGGCGTAGTCTACGAGAGTCCTATGTCCAGCAGTGGACTGCGATAGGCAGAGTTCATTGATTGATTGACATAGGTACTCAAGTCGAATGATTGAGTTGCTGACATTGAGTGCTAATAAAATCAAATAAACCTGTCACTGCTAGTTTTATGTTGATGTTCATTACGATTTATAAGCGTTAAGTTATTTGCATTATCGCATTCCATAGCCGTATCTGATGTAATATATCAATAAAGCATTAAAGAAACATCTATTTTAAGATATCGGTTGACTTCCTAATGCAATTGCCCGTGTTAATGCATGATAAACGAAAAAATTTCTTTGATTTCTGAACTCTTAGTAGGTACTAACAACGAAAATTCAAAACGACAAAAATTTCTAAAAGAATTCTGTATTTTATAAAAGTCCCTTGTAATAATTAGAACGTGTCCGGTGTGGGTTTGCCCCTTAATCTTTTCTCTTAATTACATCGCTCTTGTTTTTACATCGTTCTGGTACCTTGCCGCGTAAGCCATTCACGATAAAAGCGGACATTTTGCGTTGGGAGGAAAAAAATACCATTGTTTTATTGGTCCTTTTATCCGCTTGTTGTATTTTTGTTCTTTACGCGGACTAGCGATTAAGTTATTAAGATGGATACCTTTCGAGCTGGTGTTAAATATGTTTTTACCATTCGAGGCGATTTGGTTTTTTAAGAAGGGTTTTTTTTTTCATCTTCTGTAAATTGTCTTCTCGTACATTTGTCATTATTGTATACTTTGATTATCATTGTGAGAGTCGACACAACGTTCTACTTACTAACTTAATGTTAGTCGTAACCTCCCATGCCTAAGTGACTATTCTTGTTTTGGCAAGGGAAAGTGGGTAGTTCTATTCCATTTACATAAATTCATTTGCTAGATAAACAGAAACAAATAACATATTTATGTGTACAGATTCAATGTGCGTAAGTAATTGTATGTTTTGGAAACTTAAGATTAGCCAAATAAATATACCTTATTATCAATTGTCGTCAATGTAAACAGTTGATAACTATATTAACGTTTGCCTAATTAACGGTTCTGCTCCTATTTTGCATAAGGATTACGTCTATTTAAAGTTTACAAAACAAATTTAAAACTTTATGAAGAACACAACACTCGATCCAATGCCCCTACCCTTATTTTGGTTCCCGCTAATCCTGCTGTAATCGTGTTCCCCATCATTTTACATGGAAATGGAAATTCTCGTTTATGTGCACACTTTAACGATAATCTACTTTCGGACAGCGAGTGTAGTGGGACCCGGATCACCGAATTTATTCATCGATTTCCCCCATTAGCTTGGCGTTGCGTCGCGGCCGCTTGGATGGCGGCTGGCGCCGAGGTTGCAAATTTCACGGCGCCCCTGCCTCGCTCCTCGTGGCTTGTTTGCGAAAATGTCACGTCGCTGAGTGTACCCCTCGCCCCCTCCACCACACCCTGCCCCCGCACTCCCCAGCTCGACGACCGCGACGTGTTCTTCTGTTGGTAACTTGACTCCGCTTTGTGAGTCGAGACGCGCGGTGGCTGAATACGTGCACCACAAACTTATACGTAGTTCCACTGTTCCCAACACTTCTATTGGTGTTCTGCCCATAAACACGAGATCACGGATCCGTCCGACGACGTTACGCAGCCATTAAAGTAGAAAATGGTAACTTTATAGGCAGACTGAATTTTTCTCATCCACTTTCAATATCTTCCCTGTTATAACTTTTGAAGATAATATGTTATTTTTATATCGACTTTCGTCTACCATTAAGTTCTCAGCAGGACCAAGGAACGGAAGATGAATGTGGAAACTGAAATAACAATATTCCCTATATTGTAATAAATTCCTATCTTATGCTTACCTACATCGTTTTCAGAAAGTTTTCTATTTAGTTTTTCAAAATTAGTGAGATAGTTGCCGAACGTTTTAAGGCCCTTCCATCCGCGAGAATTGGTTATTTCAAAGCTTCTTAATTATACGAGTGTAATGTCGCTTTATTTCCAAGGGAACACTGAAAGCCTGCTGTACCACATTTTCCCCAAACTACCTACGGAGCGTCGCCCTCTAAAAGCCATCGAGCGCAGGCAGTCATGTCACTCAAAGCCCCCGAATTCCTCACACAGTGATATTTCCGAAAGAGGGGATTTGCCATGAAAGATGTCGCGTTCGGCTCCTGCTATTTTATTTGAGGATTTCTACCCATGGGAAATACGGATGACTGATCGCATGGCGTGGTCATTTAAACTTTATCCCTTCTTTACAATTTCAAGTTTTATAAATCATTTTATACTTATTTACGTGGGTATCGATTGACATAAAGTACAGCACGTTTGGAATTAATCTGTTTAGGTCGACGGGCTAGGATTTACACACAATGGCAGCTCGGGCACGTTTGCGTGTGTAAACGATGAAATATTATTTAAGTACTCATTGGATCGGGCGGCGTGGTTATCGAATGACCGTGGTCAGCGCGCGCATGCTCCACATCGTTGCTACCATTTAAATTTTAAGCTTGTTAGTCGGCCCGAAAACTCTGCTATTCTTTTGTGCCAACTAGGCCTAAGCTCCCTTTGAAACGTCCAATGCCAAAGAGCGTCCGTGCGGACTCCCGACCCTCGTCGAAAACTGCCCTATCTCTGACGGGCAGCGGCTTGCGGATTATCAAACTTAAATCGAGCTTCCTTCCGCAATACTTACATTGCATCAAAGTCTTGGAATACCGATGATTTTCTGTAGGTTTCTATTACGTAATGTTTTATGTATTAACACGCTGGTTGGATTCGTAACGCGAGTATATTGAGAAATCTCTCAGTGAAGCTCGCTGTCACGCACGTGTTATCTACACACCCGAATGGCGGCAGCGGTTCGATTACACGTTATAATTTACGCCTACCTTCTGTTTATGCATTAATGTCATGTTTGTTTGTTACATTGTAATAACGATGGTACTTTACGTTGATGAAAAGTTTCGAAGGGGGAATAACGGTATTCATTTGTTAGATTATTACATTCAGGCGTGGCGAACGGAGTCGAGGGGCGTTCATAAGCGCGATACGCTCCGGTTCCTTATCTCGATGTGCAATTCTTTGTTTGCTGTGTACGCAATTTCCCAAACGGCGTCGACTTTGGCGAGATAAACCACACAAGGCCTAGCCTCGCTTGGAGATGGCAGATATCTTGTGCGTAGTTCGCAGCCTCGCCTTGCTGCCTCACCGCCGAGTCAGCAATATATTTCGTCGGAGCGTGTCGCCTCGCCTCTTCGGTCGCCACTACGCCCGCCTCCGCTGAAATATGATTTGGATTATGAAATATGGCGGCAACATTCCCTGGATAGGCGTTTACCAATTTATTCGCCGTTACGGCTACAAAGTAGTGTGAAATTTTTGATGCTAAATATTTCATGCTACAACATTCTTCACGCTTTTTTGCTTGTAATTATATCAGTGACTTCCAGTTGGCTAAGCATGTAACTGATGGAATATTTTTTCTATAGCAACAATACGCAGGTTGGTCGCTACTCGCAGGTGTGCGGGTGTGGTGACCAGAACGGCAGGTGCGATTCGTCCTCGTCGACTATTTGCTCTGTTTATTTTTCAATTCTCGTTGTTTCATGTTTGCCCAGTCGCTTATCTACTGTTTTATGGCTCCGTTATTCACTGTACTCCTGGTACTATAATTAAACTAATTTGTTCGCGAATGATGACTGAACTTTTACGCACAAATTGCCTTATATTGTAAAAAGACGGCCCTGTTAATACATTATGTTAGCTAATGAGATATTGGATTTCTTTCTCTACAATTAATCTAATTGGCTTGAATTTCCGTCGACGTTCGAGTCAGATGTATGACTACTCGAAAATGTATACAATCAATTTATCTATCTCATTTCATTTTAAGGTACGATACGAGCGTAATGGCCTGTAATAGCACGTCGGTCTGCATGCAAATGCAACGTCCGCTCGAGGGAATCACGGTTCGCGCGCCGCGGTACGATGAGGAACGCCAGTATCGTTACCACGGTCCACGATGGTTTACCATGGGCCATGATGGACCGACACAATAATTGTTACATTCACTTTTTACTTTGTACCACGCAACATGGAAATCCTATTAGCTAGCTAAATGGTTAATAGTAAAAATCAATTTGATCGACGAATTCGACAACAGTTCTAATTTGTGAACAGATTTCGAGTTCGGACACCATTAAATGAACTGTCTCGTTATAGCTGTACTATTTTTAAATACCTTTGCTTCATGTTTCAGCTACTAATTACACGCTGCCAAATACCATTACATGTTTTTAATTAATTCATTCTAGAATATCAAGATTCATGATATTAATTACGTCTATAGCTTTTAGAGATATGAACCGATGACCTTTTAAAGCTTTTGTGCTAACATTTTTCCTCGCTGAATAATTTGAAATGTGTAGTACTACATATATCACCCACGCGTTACAATTTATGTTTAGGTTCTCCATTGTGTTGTTTGGCAGAAGGCAGACGTTTTATCTAAACCATCTATCCGCCATATGCAAACCAGCTGGTTAACCTAAATATCTAACAATATGTTAGTTCGTACCTCACTGACGCGAATGTCGACGACCGGTAGCTGTTGACCCCGTTATTAATCACTATAATGACGATATTTTTTGTTACCAGCCAAATAATGACCGTGACCGGTTTTCACCTATCGCTTAGATAGTAATAATCGCACTTTAAACAAAAGTAAGACAAGTTAAACGACCGACTGTTGAGACGACAGGTTATGTCGCACGTCGGTTATTAAATGTCCAAGTGGGCGACAATTGATTGATAGCGCAATATGTCACGACTTCGCGAGAAGTTTGCCGGCTTTTCACATAATTGGTAACTAGATCAGAATGATTAATTCATTGTGAAGCCGCGATTTGCGTTTGAATAAATATTAATGCGACCTATTCTGTGCTGTGTTCATGTATTCGCGAGTCGAGCGTGGGAGCGTTACTATGATTTGTTTACACCGGCCGAGTAGGTGCGACGTGCGATCAGCTGGGCGCGTGACGTCGAGAAGGCGTGCGCCGGAGCAGGCGCGGGCGTCATTGTGACGTGTACGTCTTGACAACTACAGCTTTGTCAATCATAATAAAATCGCAATTGAGCCGTTCAATGCTCTGTGTTGTTCTACACACATTTATTATATATTGTCTCACTCGTTTTGGATTATGTTATTGTTTGATTTAGAACTAGGATTTGGTACACACGGCTACACATCAAGCTATGCATTTCCAGTTTTAGCTGACCTCGCATTGTATAGGTTTTTCGTACAATCAGAAGGCAGCTTATACTGGTTTTGTATAGCTTGATGTGTAGCCGTGCGTACCTACTATACCTACACAGTTCATAGCGTTCGTTTATTGCCCATATTATTATTCAAATTGAAAGTGTTGAAACTGTGTTTTTCCAGTTGTTTTCCATAAACAAAGTTTAATATGCAATCAACACCCTAGTTGCGTAACACACTATCAATCACAATCTGAATCATATTGAAGTATATTGCTAATCCATTGCTGCATATGTTCGAAAAAAAAATCTGCTCAACAACGTAAATAACGCAATGAATGTTGTTGAACTGTCAAAATGAAAGTCATTCCTACTGTTCAGTATGTTATGCAATTACTCCGCTGATGCCTTAATCAATCTGATTGGGCTGTTATGGTTGTAATTTCACACATCGGCGTAATAATTATTTTACGCCCGTAAGCACTGTTGCAAAATTCACAAATTAAATATGTTTAATTAAATTAATTATTTCCAGTGCAGTACTCTGGCCGCAATATGGATTGGCACATTAATAATGTGTAACAATTAACTGCCTTGAATTCAATATTGCTACTGGATGTCAGTCTGCCTAGGTAAATATTTATCTCTACTGACATTTGTACCAGAAGACCAATTACTGACTCAATTAATTGTATAGCAAACTAAAGTGCCGCTTGAAATTCGAATATACCTGAAAGTTATCAAAGAATGAATAAGTTAAAGAGCTACGGGTTCGACCCTCCAGAACTTATTGTACAATTAGGTACAGTTATAAAAGATGTACACATCGTCAAGAATACATTAAAATTGGCTACAATCTTCGTTCCATAATATTGTATCCATGTGTAGCAGTGTAGTCCTAGCCACAAAATATATTACTGCACTCTAATTACACACACACCCACAACAACACACACACACACACACACAACAACACACACACACAACAACACACACACACAACAACACACACACACACACACACAACAACACACACACACACACACAACAACACACACACACACACACACACTATCAATCTCAATCTGAATCCTTTTGAAGGATATTGCTAATCCATTGCTTCATATTATGTTCGAAAAATGTGTCTGCTCCACAACGTAAATAACGCAATGAATGTTGTTGAACTGTCAAAATGAAACCCATTGCTACTGATAGTGTGTTACGCAATTACCCCGCTGATTGGGTGCTTAGTTGTTGCTACACATTGATACAGTATTTTGTTTTTGTTAGCCTCTATACTGCTCTCTCTCTCTACTCTATTTCATACCTTCCTGTCTTATGCGACCTCTGGCTATGTTGGCCCTGCAAACGTTATCAGATCGTCACACTACCTTCGTTGTGATACAGTATTATGTAACACAAATTGTAGACGGTCAAATAAATTCTTGTCGATGCTTGTCTTTTTGAGGGTAACTTTACAAGGATTTCGCTTACTTGAGAACATTTTTAGAAAATGTAATATTGTATTATAAAAACTTTGACGTATAAACTAAGTAGGTATTGTGTCTTGTATTTTGTATCTACAAAGGTATGTAGAAGTCGTCCTTAGTTAGCAAGGCGGTTGTAACCGCACTCTTCATATCAAGTTTCTGACTCCTGGACCGTGAGGTGAGGATTCATAAAGATATTACTTGATACCTGTATTAAATAGAAGGTGAACATGGAAGTAAATCCTATACGTGTGGGTTCTGTGTGATGGTCAGCAAAATATAGTTAGAAATTATAAATAAGCTGGTCCTTTTGTACGCAGAATATTGGTCCTTAAAGCATTGAATGAAACAAAACATATCACACTTTAACTCTCCAAAGAGTTAGGCAAATGAAACAGTTATAAAAAATAATAGAAATGTCTAGTCTTCATGCATAATCGAATGTACCTACTGCTGGGGTACAGGCCTCCTCTCTTCGAGAGGGAGTGGGCTGTAATCTACCACACGGGCCCAGTGCGGGTTAGTGTCACACGTTTTCGAAGTTTTTGGTTCTAGGACATGCCGGTTTCCTCGCGGTGTTTTCCTTTACCGTTTTGAAAGCAGTGGTCATGAAATTATTTACACAAAGTGAAGCGCCTGCCTGGGCTCGACCCCACGACCTAGAACTCCGTAAGTCGAAGTCGTTAAATTACCACTGGACCACTGCTTTGCCACTGCCTTCAAGTCTAATGTAATATTTGCACGGCTTGATGTTTCCAATAAATAGTGATGAGTCTACCTTATCAACACCATAGTAAATGACCCATTTCTTCGAGTTGACATCTTGTTGGAAAAGATTAACAATTCAAACACTCCCTTGATACCCAGATTGCTGCGAAATTTGGTTTATCAGCGTCAAATATTTCAGTTCTGTGTGAAATTCCTGGAGCCGAATACGGAAGGCCGGTTCGTATCATTGTATTGTTATTGATAAAACACAAAAGACCAAGTTCTTTTGTTTAGTGTGCCTTCAGAAACGTGCTCCATTAAAGGTTTTATTTCTCGGATCATATTACGCTATTCTTGTTGTATTTACCGAGGATATATGGCCTTGTCATTGCTATGCTTAGTTATAGACCGAAGGCGACGTATTTCGGAGAAATCCTTACAAAGAATCTACTCACGCTTTCTGATCTGCGGTCAACAATATTGTTTGACGTATCGAAGGAAAGTACTGTGATTACTTGGTTGAGCTATTTTTTTGACTCAATCTGTGCATGCATGCACAGATTGAGTCAAAAAAATAGGTTTTCGATATTATGCAAATTCTTTATATTTTAATTTTATTCTGAAATCTGGATATTAATTACATTCCGTTTGAGGTTATCCAGTTTCTTTGCAGTTAGCCAGTTAAAGGCTCCCGCAGACAGGCGCGACGCGAAAGGGCGACGCGACTCTAGTAGAACAATTAGTATGAAAACTTCATGAAAATTGTTCTACCAGAATCGCGTCGCGCCTTTCTGATGGAGCCTTTTCTGATTCCGTGATCCATTACCAAACACTGGCATTTTTCACCCAAAACTTTTCGAGTTGTCTGTGTTGTGGTTTTGAAATCACTCAACATCAATCATACACCTTGAAAACATAATGTTGGTTTATTTCGAATAGATAAATGAGGAGCTTAACTTTTCCGTCAGTACACGAAGAGGTCCGAATTCTGCAGTGTAAGTTAACATCAATCACACTTTTAGTTTGCAGTCAAATTCTAAAAAGCATAAACTCCAGCGAGATAACGTTTTAAATCCATCGTCAGACTTTTAATTACCATCCCGGCTTCCTAATTTGTATCTGCATTAGTCTTCCCCGAGATTTCATATGATATCAAGCTGGAGCGTGGATTTAATCCAATGTTTGTTAACATTAAACAGTTGACAGCACCTGTTTTATAATTACCGCGGCTTCTGTTAAGAGGGATGCGTTACGTAGCCCGCGAAATCCATTTTTTTTTTTCGATTTTTTGCATTTTGCAGATCAGTGTCAGGTTGTATGTTGAACAAAATATGATTCGCGTAACAAATATGACTTTATAGAATTATAATTTTATTTTATTTTTATTTTTCCTTTATTGGCCAACCAACAATTGTTTACACTGTAAATATTTAAAGTGCCTATCTACCATAATCTAGGGTTAGTGTAACAATTTCTTACAGGTCCGCAGCATGCCCCATAAACATTACGTGTGCCACAAGCACTATACTATCAAATTAAAATTGATATCTTCTTAACTAAAATTAACAAGTTTCAAAACATATTACGTGATGGAATATAAAACTAAAATAAGCAGTAAAAGTAAAATTCATTAAAGCAAAACTAATAGAGACAAAAAAAGAAAACAACAAACAACACTAATACAAAACACATTAACAAACAAACACAACACATTACTAATAGTTGTTCTATTAAACATGGCATATGAGTCAAAATAATCATTAAAATCATTAATACAACCCTCTAAGTTTATATAATCCTATTGATTAACTGTGTTTCATTGAAATATCGACAAATATGATATTATAATTCTGTGAATACATACTTCTTATGCTCGCGAATCATATGTTGTTCAACATACAAACTGACACTGACCTGCAAAAAGACGTAAGATAAGTTGAATTTCGCGGGCTACCCTGACGCTTCCCCCTTAACATTAAACAGTTGACAGGTCCTGTTTTATAATTACAGCGGCTTCTGGTAATATTTCCATAATATATGACGAGATTTATGAGTGTGAAGCGGTACGGCCCTCCGCCCGGGCGTACCGTTTGAAACTCGTAAATAGGTACTTACCTAGTTATATCGTCGCTGTGGTGAACCCATTTCTAGCACAAGATATTTTGATTACAGTACAGGATGTCACATGAATAGTAGTTACATTCCTGCTTGTATTCCATGTAGTGTGTAGTTCTAAAATAGAATTTTCATAAATTTCACATGACAATGTAGCAGCCCCCACGTTTTCTCACATTTTCCTATTACAAGTTCTATTTAGCAGAGGAATACTAAGTGCTATGTTCATATACTTACGTCTATCTATGTTCTCGTACCAATATTACACAAGTGCAAGACAGCGCAGTTACCGCTGGTATTATAATAAGCCTTTAACTTATGCATGCCCCATATTCCGTGCCATCGAAGGATCCTCACCCAGTCTTCCCTCAGTATCGTCACTTAAGCGTCTTATACGTTCGCGTGAAACTTTCAGCTCTCAAGATTAGCCGTTACCAACAGACAGGCGGTTTCTGGGGAGTATAAGGGTAGCGATTAGTCGATTACTTTTTGCCACCCCCTGTACTCAGCGGAAACGTTTCTCGAAGAACTTTTATATCGAAGCGGTTTCTAAATTCTGTTCGCAGTTTCGCTCTCTTTGTCTGCGATATCTAAGGTTAAAATTGAACGTAGAAGACCATTAATTTTCTTTAGATATTGATTAAAACTGTCGGATTAATTAATACAAGAAAATAAGATTCAAGGTATCGTTAGTAAATATTGCTCGAACAAGAAAATCACGTCTATAAGTAAGCAAGCTCGCATCTTATATCAAGCAACATTGTATCGTAACCAGATATAGGTACTCCCGTCCCGACTGAACCTTGGTATTCAATTCAATCACATATTACACGTGTTGGAGACTTGGCGTTACTATGCAGTATATAACTCTATAGAGACATGGAAGAAACTAGTTTACTTTAGATATTACTATAACTCAGTTCTCACTACTTACCGGCTTCCAGACAAACATTCCGAGGCCTGGGATAAAACGAAGAAATATAGAGGGGGCTATAGCCCAGCTACGTGCGTAATGTCGGTCGGTTCGAATCGAATCGTGAAGCCCCACGTAGAGGTAGAACGAGGGCGTGCGTTTGAGTCCCGCATCCATTTGAGCTGACATACGGACGGAGGTAACGCCCGACGTGTCAAACGTACTTTTTATCCGTTTACGTTCAACTTGAACAAATAAAATGCGGACTAAAGGACTAGAATTTAAACTAAAGCAACCTACCGCGGAACTTAACAACGTATTTACTTTCCTGCTTAACTAGAACTAGTAATTACATGTTTTTACGAAATAACGTTCATGGTTATGAACACAACAAACAGGCGTAATATTTTACCACCATTAAGTAAATCGACTCTCACTTTATCCTTATTTGCGTATAACTTATTTCGTAATTAAAACCAATCTACACAACAGTTTCGCATGAAAGGGCCGCAGTATTGTTCAACCTCAGGCGAAATTGGTAGGCTCATTGTTTTCCAGCAATTATTCCTGCATAATAGGTCAAGCATCGATGTACTAACGACTTCCGGGCGGTGCCAGGTTCGAGTGCCACGATACACAGCTAAATATAATCTGGTATTTGTGTTAGTCATACACTTACACTGTAGATAACTAAACACCGAAATAGAACACAGGCCCAGCAAAGGGCCTTGGTGTGCGTCCCATTTTTTTCGCGTAATTCCTCAACGTTCTTCATAGTTTCCTAGCTTTTTCGACCGCTCCTACATCATCTTTTTTTAGAATCGTGGAATCTTATGTAAATCCTCTCCAGACCCTACCGCAACTCCTTTACTTTACAAGTTACTTGTTTATTTCCAATTTTCTCCAAAACACGTGGGTCCGTTCGGTCTTCAAAGCCTACGTTAACCCAATTGATATAAGGTCAAGGAATTACTGCGGTTATTTGTATATACAATATTGTTTCTTTACATAAGTTTTTGCAATCTTGGAGCTCGGCTTCATCAGCCTTTTTGTTGAGGTCGTGTGCTTACGTGAGACCCGGTCGTGTCGCCTACATACTTGACAGTGGTTTACGTTCGACATTGGCCAGGGCTAGGTGTACAATAATTCACCGAGACCGTGTAAAAAAGTCCCCGATACGCTGACATTGACACACTTTCCCGCGTGGACTTCCTGCCGGCTCCCACTCGATACAACATTTTGTTTTTGTTGTTTTACTCCTAGTCCAGTTCGCTTTCAAACCGCTTTTCGGTCTATTTTGCGGAATTTCCCTTTTATACACATTTTTTATTTATTTTCTATAACCCGGTTACTCTGCGTCGCTTTTTGGCACATACGATTGATGACTTTTAAATTTTGTTCGTTTACCGAGTGCGAGTGTTCGATTGCAGTTTGCACTTTGTAAGTGGCAAACTTTTTGCATGACTACGTTGAGCATTTATGGTCTCTGGCATTGAACTTTGACATTAATATTACAAGTTTTCTGTGAGAAACGAATGCTAATACAAGGGTAACGTGACGGATATTTAAATAGTTGATTAATATTTTGTGTCCTTTAACAAGTTTATCATTTATCGCAATTTTGGGGTTAACAGCAAAAGGTTTCGTGTGATAAGCGGCGGCTCGCGTGTGCCCAGTATTTTATATGTGGGTACCGCATGGCTATATTTGTTCAGTACTGGGGCTATAAATATTGCAACCTGATCGTCAAACCGCCCACGGGAAATTGGCTCCTCCCTATTCTCTGTATCATTATTGCTAACTTTATTACAAGTACAAGCTGTTTTACTTTTAAGGAGTACTTCAAGTTTTACACATGAAACCAACCTAATTCGTATTGTCGATCAATCATTTTGCAATTTGGACTAAACCAATTTATTGAGTGCGGCTAACGATTTACCGGTCTAGTTGACAAGTAGAATAACCGCAGTACTAAGTGGTTTTTAATATTATACCGTACATAATGCCCTAAATTAGGGAAACAGGTTTCTCATCTCTTTTAGGGGTACAAAAAATACATCACATCATCGTTGGAATATCGAATTGAATGAAAGATGCTCGCCCCATCCCTACGTTAGCCTTTATTTATGCTTCCATCTTTATGCACAAATACCCAGAGATAAAAGACGTACCTTCTTATTGTCGATTCACAAACCATTTCTCCTTTACAATGGACGCAAAAAATCCTATCGATGGAATAAGAAAAGCTGGTTTTATTTCAATGAAATGTTGGGATCCAGCCTGGGTTTAAAGACGTTCTTTGTGAATTATTGCTTAACTTCGACACAACTTCCAATGTAAAATTTTATTGCTTTACCGCGATTTCTGACATTAATTTACCTGTATTCTTCTAAGATTATCGCAGCAGTAATTTAGTATTTTCATCTTCATTAGGGAATTAATGAAGCTGAAAATTGCTGCTATGATACCACCTAAGTTTTATCAGCAGCAGCAGCAATTTTCCCGCCGCAAGGTCAATCGCAAGGAAACAAAAAATGCACGTAATCATAAGTGACATATCATCAATCCTTCCTTTGCTATCTCCACTATCATCGTATACATATAGTCTACCCAATTTACCATCTTAAGGTCATCGGTCTATAGAGTCCCTTCAGGGAGCATCCACTTCACTTTTGTCAACTTGCCGTTTTCACTAGCACTCGTTAGCTCCAGCGGCTATCGGTCTTTCGCCAGACGACCCGCCCACTACCACTTCAAACTTGCCGGCTCTGCAAACTACATATATAGTATCGCCTGTATATAGTATTACTTCATAAAATACACAAAAACGTGTCTATCGGAAAAAGGAGTGCTACCACCGGTAATGAAATAGGTAGCTAAGAACCCCTAGGATACGGGAAGCAAATCCTAGTGGATTTATACGACTTAGAAAATTGCCTGCTAAATTTTGGAAGGGTTTCATTCGGATACGCACGTTCGTCTATCTTTCATCCTTAAAACCCATTTTGATAAAGACTTTTATTTAATGTGGGCCTCGGAAGGCGTAATACGGTTTTAGATAATGTCTTCTAACTTGAAACACAATGTGTCCTTAGATCCTCCAGTTTGATAAGTGGAAAGATGTGACCATCGTTTGACGTTATAAAATGGTCCTTAGGTACGGATTTCATTAACAATTGTGACGTTGTAGTTGTAGATGATGATAGCAATGACCATGATGAAGGAAGACTGTAAGTACACCGTAAAGTAATGCAGAGATAATATCCGTATCTTTTGAAAGCCAGAGGCAGGAAAGTAGTTATGTAAAAGTTAGTTTACAAGTTTTTTTTAAAACCGGGTTTGGAGTCCATTATCAAATCCTTTTTAAGGCCGCCTTATCTTTTTGACATAACTTTATAATTTCGTGCGTTATCAGGCCCATTCTTTTTCACTTCTCTCGACCGTTTTGACGGGCAGATAATAAAGAACAGTTACTTTAAATCTGTCTTCGAAATGAGGTTAGTTGTCATCTTTCTCTATTAAACAAACAATTTTTATGTAATTTTATCAGTTATGGGTATTGGAACCGATCATATGACTGACTTCCTAAATTACCCTAGGCCGATAAAATGTTCGTTTTTCCTAATTATATTAGTGTTAAGAGTGGCTTTCCCCTGAGGAAAGAGAACGTGCTTCTCCGTCCGCACGTTCCTGTAGGGCTCGTCACCAGACATGCCCGGCACCCATGGTTATAGTGGCAACAATGTAAACGCAGGCTACATACTTTTAAGGTAGATTTCTGATCTTGTGCAACGTTTGTAAGTTTGGTTTTGCTAATGAACATACATTACACGCAACACATTTGCATTTTTAATTTTGATTTGTATTTTTCCGGATAATGCTCACGCTTCATTATGAGAGGTTAAACCGATATTTCAAAATGTTTTATTGTCCCGTTTATTCAATTGTACCCTTGTGCGTGAATGACCAGATGTACCTATGAGCGTAAACGAAGCGAAAGAAGTATGTAAGGATCGCAGCACGTGCCGTTGTGCCTACCCCCGTGGGAAGAAGGCGTACTACTGAGCATTGAGTCCTGGGTTCGTTTTCCGGGTCGGGCAGTGTTAGGCGATTAACACACTGCCACGCACCACGCAGCGTAGCGCGTGAATGCGTGTTTTAAATGCGTGAATGTGTGTTGCTTGTAAACGCGCGTGGATGCATTTTCTGTGTGTTGCACTGTGCTTGTTTTCTATACAAACGGAGATACTTACAAGCAACGTTAAAACACGCATTCACGCGCTACGCTGCGTGGTGCGTGCGTGTGTTAATCGCCTTATTGAGGTTTTCCATCTGGAATTTCTAGTAACAGCCCAGAGTCTGGATTTGTGCCCGGTTGCTGGCAATAGGCTCGCCCCCTATTCCATGGGACTTATACATAACTGGTGAAAAGTAGGACATATTATAGGTATACATCTGCCTAACCCTTCGAGGAAACAAGGAGTGATGTTATCTTATGTAATATTACGCTCTCATTAAAAAGCTCGTTATTGTTTCAAGCATTCCTATGTGAACTGTTAACTTTATAAATAGTGTGAAATGGACAATGGAATATAGAAGAGAGAATTCTATAATACATATTTACGTTAAGCGTGTAGCTAGCTCCCTCCCTTTCTTTTTGTATTTCTGCACTGGAAAAGGGCGGCCATGTTGAGAAAAGTATTTCCAGTAAGTATTGCGTAGTCAGCCGATAAAATGGTTTTACACGTCAATTCCCTTAGGGTTTGTTATTGAAGACCAGCTGAGTAGAGATGGCTTTTGTGTTGGTGTTGCTATGTCGAATTTCGCATACGATTCTGTTTTATTCGTTTAAATATGAAGTGCCCACCACGTCGCATCGCATCGCATCGCCCACCCGCGCTATTACTTCATTTTCGCTTAAGAGTTCTTTCTGACCCTTTTTTCTTTTTGTTTTACTTCTAAGGGTTATATCGTGACGTTAAATATGCCTATAACCTTCCTCAACAATTGGACTATCAAATGCAAAAACAATTATTCAAATCCGACTTGTAGTTCCAGAGATTAGCGCGTTCAAACAAACTCTTCAGCTTTATTATTAAAGTTGTCAAAAAATAAAAGGCCCGTTTTGACATTGACAGTTCTAGTAGATAATAAATATCAAATTCGCAAAACACGTATTCGATGGTATAAAACTGACAGGTGTCAAGAACGCATTCTAAAATGTCAAAAGGGGCCTTTTAATTTTTGACAACTTTAGTAGGTATAGATTAACCAAATCCCTTGTAACAAACGTTAAAGCTAACATCGAAAATATTATTCTAAAACTGTTTGGCTACCGTCAGTCCGTCATGCATACATTATATCATAAATATCGGCAATTCGGCATACATTTTTACTAGATTTTTAGACTCTGGAGTTTTTATAGATCAATAATGATATGCTAAACTGTTTGGTTTTTATTTTATACAACTTTTACTTTTGTATTTAAGGTTTTTTAAGAGTATAAGCTTCATTTATGATTTATATATTTTCATGTAAGGATTCATCTTAGAATGTAACGGAATTTTAATATGTATATCAGTCAACTTATTGTACTTGTATTCTTATACGTTCATTAATAGAATAAACTTGAACATAAATGACTCGCAAGCACATTAGCACATAATCACTACAGACTAACTTTTCAGGATGTAGCGTAAGCCCAATGTAAATCTGTCTGCACAGGCGCCTCCTCTCATTGTCCTACGGAATTCGTTAGACTGTGACTCGCCGTGTTATCACAGTATATACTTGTATGGCAGTAACCCCATTCTTTTTGTTTGCTCCACGTGCTTCGTGGCTCTGAATATAAAGCCCTGCTTTTGCTATGTTTGAGTGCTGTGTTTCGGGTGCTTCACGGTGCGTACACAATATTCACCTGTATTCTGTATATAGATAGGTACAGGTAATTTGGTGGCTTGAACACACGGCGATATATCAAGCGATATATTACCAGTTTTAGCTGAGCTCGCATTTTATAGGCTTTTCGTACAATGAGAAGTCAGCGATACTGGAAATGTCACTGCTGGATAAGTCGTCGTGCGTACACCTGTAGTAAAATATGGAAGGTTCTGAGATGTACAAGCCAAACGTGACACTCTTGTAGATGCATCAATTTACATACAGCTTTAAATATTTGAGTGACTCGCGTTTGCTTTTTACATAGATAGATGTAAACAATCTCATCACCTTTCATGGCTGAAATAATGTTGCTTTTGGTAGACACTCTTTCATGTTTGAAAATACTAAGATTATTGCACTAACTCCAACGTCTATGTATTCTGAAGGGTAAAAGCTTACCTAATTCTCTTAGCATAAAAAGCGCAATCAATCTGCCTAAACTTGGGGTCGGCTTCCAGTCTAACCGGATGCAGCTAAATAGGTACCAGTATTTTACATGGATCTGACCTCCATAACCTAGTAATTGAGTAACACGACGCCCCCTATTAAGACTGGCTGTCAGACTTTTGGGCTTCTGACTACCCATCCATAACGACTCGAAGATCTACGAATGGCAGCCGGGCCCAACGGCTTAACGTGCTTTCCGAGGCACGGAGGCGGTCTCGATTTTTGTAATGGATGGTCACCTATCCACGAATCAACCGCGGCAAGCATAGCTAACCTTTCGATCGACCCATGCGGCTGTTATCATTTAGCCGCGAACTCCTCTCGTATGTACATAAAAAACGCATTTAGTATAAAAAATCGCAGCCCAGTAATCCTAATTTGGCTAACACAAAGGCGGACACGCCACATACAATATTTATCGATAAGACGGCCGCCCGTTCCGTAATTACCGCTTTTACAATACAAACATAGGAACCGCCCACACACCCCAGATGTCGCCACCTGAACATTAGAATACTAGAAATTGACCGTTTAAGGCACCTGCAGGCGGGAGCGACGCGGCTTTAGTAAAACAAATTCTATGAAAACTTTATGGAAATTGTTCTACCAGAATCGCGTCGCATCGCACCGCCGTCGCGTCGTGCCTGTCTGCAGTAGCCTTTAGATGCTTTTTCAAAAGGAATACGAGCATTGTGTGTTGCTCGTTAGGGAAATATTCATGTTAACTAGCCATTCCGAAGCTTTTTATTTGTACTAGGAATGGTGGAGTGTAAGTTTTATGTATATGGTTCGAACTTAGGGTGTGATCACATTTGGGTTTTATCGCTTCCGGTAATTTTAGATTATTAGTTTACTTTTCCTAAAAACTTGAATTTTATTGGCCCTTTAAATTTAATCATGTTTTTAATTGACTAATTAGCAGCTTTGGGCTTTTAAGAAAGAAAGTAGTTACTTACCTACTTAGTTTTTTTTTTCAATTAGCTTTGTAAATGAAATACCATTTGTATTATTGATTGTAATAAATAATTATAGCCAACAATTTTTTTTTCATTTATGGAATTGGATTACTTACACAACAACAATTTTTTTTATTGTAAGAGTGAGACTAAATATGGTCTCATGCTGGAGCGTATACAAAACAAATTCACCAGATTTTTGTATATGAAACTGTAAGGTGTTTATCCCTTCTATCCGTTGATGTACCCGACTTTATTCGTTATCGGTATGGTCGGGTACAACAAACTCGAGACGAGGAGGGACCTAGCGATAACCACATATGTATTTAAATTATTACGTGGTAAGACCTACAATTCCGGTGTTTTGAAGGAGATACATCTAAATGTGCCTGACAATTTTGTATTGCGGCGCCGGAAGCCACGGTTACTGGCGGTGCCTCACGCACGAACCAACTTGCTCAGCAAAGCGCCACTGACGTGCGCCTTGCACGCACTGAATGACACTGCTGAAAGGATCGATATATTTACTTGCTCTCTGAATGAATTCACAAAAACAATATTATATGTGTTATGTTATTTAAAATAGTTATAAATAGGATAGTTTAAATTAAGGACCACGCTAACGCATTAGGAATTTTTCCTTGTAATGTTAGTAGTGTTTGTGATAAATAAATAAAATAAGCTGAGTTCTAAAGCATCATAACTACAGTCTCACTGGTTTTATGAATGCTTGGTATAATAATATACATAACATAACAACCCATCACGCCTGCGTTCCCCGAAAGATTAGGCAGACCCACATTTCGTCAGTTATGTTTAAGTCCCAAGTAATAGGGGGCGAGCCTATTGCCGTTAACCGGGCCCGATTCCAGACTCCGGGCAGCTACTGAGAAATTCCAGGTGGAAAAACTCAATAACACTGCCCGACCTGGAAATCGAACCCAGGACCTCATGCTTAGCAGTAGCGCTTGCGACCACTACACCAACGAGGAAGTCATAATAATATCTATAATAGGTTTAAAAGTTGATTTCATCGCATTGCTGCTGTTGGCGAGCTGCCAATACGTTGCTTATCATATTCAGGCCTATAAACCCTTTCCTCTTGGATTTCAGAATGGTAAAAATCTAGCATTTTCCCTAATTCAATATTTATTTTACCACGCGACTTCGTCCTCATAAAATTTCTTGTATTAACATAAAATATCCTTTCACACTTGGCAATACTGTAGCTTCTCATTAGTCAAAGAATTTTGGGAATCGGATCAGTAGGTCCGAATATACAATTTTCCCTCTATATAATATTAGTTTAGATAAATAATCGAAAGTATCTAGTTTTATCCACCTTTCCAAAAACTAATTACCTATTATGTAGTTCTTCTAGAGACTTCTGAGATATTCTCACCATAAACTGATGACCTATTCTGTAGTTCTGACTTCTGAGATCTCTCACAGAATTCCTAGTTTTAGCCTCAATTTTCTGAATACTTAGAAGCATTAACAACAGAGCTACAAACAGTACCTAGTACAGATATTTGCATGCCAAATAGAAGAAACAATATTTTATAACATCTCATCTGCCGATCAATTCTGTAAAAATCTCACGGTGAAAATTTTAGTGAAGTGATTTTGGAGTGAGCCGTCATTCCACCTGACGCTAGGGATTGACATCTTACTTCACCTAAGTTTTCACGGTGAGGCTTTTACAGAATAGACCGGCTGTATACCTATATTCTATGCAAATAAACATGTTCTACTCTATTCTATTACAAACTGAATAGTCCTTAACACTACAGTTCAGACTATTAGCCTTACGTTATTGGATTATAGCCGGTTAACTGTCCATGTTTGCTAATTAACCGAAAGCACAGGGCCCGTGCACAATTATATACAGCTTGTTTGCTTGGCCCTTAATCTAGTTACACACACGATCGAATGCTAGACCGCAGAGTAGGAAATACGGAAGGCCCATTTCAATATCGGATGAGACTTTCGTAAGGGTTGGTACTTACTAGTTCCATAGCTTTATGTTTAAAAATGACGTCGTTGTCTTAATTAACTCAGATGTTACTGAAACTATTTTTTGCAGGAAAGCCAGGAAAGGGTGGCTTTTTAAAAGGACTGTCGTAATATAGGTGTCGTAGGCATGACGTAAATGGCTCTTAAAAGGCCCGTTGCAGTATCTAGGTTAAGGAGTCGTTGGTCTAGTGGTCGCAAGTTTATCATGAGGTCCGGGGTTCGATTCTCAGGTCAGGCAAAGTGTTATTGGGATTTACTGTCAGGAATTTCTCAGTAGCAGCCCGGATTCTGTATTTGTACCCGGTTAGCCGCAATTGGTTCGCCCTCTATTACGTGGGACTTAAACATACTTAACTGACGAAATGTGGGTGTACTATAAGTACCTACACCTCTACCTAGCACTTCGGGGATTACAGGCATGATGTTATGTAAGATGAACGCAACAAAGCATTTATTTGAGGACATTGTTTTATTTCTAATCCGTTTTATTTACAGGAACTAGGGGGTAAACTACAAGAAACACTGCACCCACAGATCACAAACACATCATATTTATGACCTGTTAGATCCGCCCGCGTTTATCTCTAAGGGGATCCAGTAGGAATACATATTTTTCTCACTACTTCGATAACAAAATTAATGGTCCTTCGGTCTGAATCTCGTTCATGGGTTTTGTGCTGCATGAGGATATGGGGCTTTGCGACTAGTCTAGCTAGCGACAACACGTAACTACATTACTTAGTTCCTACATCCAATTTGCAAGGGATGAAAGAAGCGGTCGGCTCGTTTCTTTTTAATTTCTTCTTTTACTGCTAAGTGTACGAAGGAAGGAAGCTTTTGCTGTTAACTTTCAGCTACAGTAAAAAGTTTCGTAGTTGATTATATCAAGGTTGTTGAGATAGCTAATTGTTTCCTGTTTGTTAGGTGTGGTCTCTAAGGTACAACATTTGATTACCATTATATAATGTACTAGTACGCTAATTAATTTTGCCGTGCTTTCCCATGATTTAGATACACGTGAGATCAAGTTGGAGACAAAGATTTTGAGTTAACGCTGTGTACAGACGCCAGCACATCAAGCTACTACAATCTGTCAAATCTCTTTAATAGATTTTCAACTTTAACCCTAAAACATTAAGGTTCAAGGTTGATTGGGAAAATTTGACAGTTTCGGGTAGCTTGACCTGCTGGCGTCCGTACAAGAAATGATTTGATATGGCGGTTTAAAAGAAGATGTAGTGACAACAAAATTTAAAGAATATGCTTAGATGCTTTGGAGAATGAGTGAAAGTCGACTAACAGAAGGTATTTACAAGGCAGATGTGAGTGGAAACGCCGTGAGGGGACGCCCTTTAATGGTGTTGTTCTTCAAAAAGGTCAGGTACGTCGTACCTACTCGCAATCGGCGTGCGTGTATGACAAGATGTATGAACGTAAACGGGGCAAAAGGAGTATGGAAGGAACGTAGCAGGTGGCGTTCTGTACTTTCTGCCTACCCCCAAGGGAAGAAGGCGTGTGATTATGTATTTATAAATAAATAAATACAATTTTATTTTTCTTACCACAATATTTAAATTTAACAAGTACTGCTTAGTAATAAGCTATTAATACACGTTACAATATTGTGGGAGACTGTTGCCTAAGCTAGGCTGAAACCTGTGTTTCAGGACACCAGAAGGCTAATTCTCGTAATTTAAAACGTTCAAAGTCTAGTCGCAGTGTCATCTCGGCGACAAACAAATGTCAAAATGTAGGGAAATTTGAGGTATTTTTGACAGATTGAGACTGAGATCAGACTGTGAACGTTCTTAAAATTACGAGAATTGCCCCTCTGGTCTCCACCCCGAGGAACAATGTCTGGGCGTACTAAAGCGTTACAACATTTATTATGCGGCGAGTACAGCGATGTGGAAAGTTGTGCGATTGTGTACGAGAGTGAGTGTGTGATTATGTACGAGATGTAATTATGTATGTGTGTACGTGTGTGTGCTGTGGGTAATTTTAGTACGTGTAAGTTCCTTTTTTTTTAATGATCTAGCAGTTATAACTTAAAGTTTTATGAGTTTATTAAAAGGACACCTTCGGTATTCTCGTATGACAGCTTCAAGAGCCAACTAGTAAGCTTGCTTATCAATTTAATCCTGTTCAAAGTATATATATCAAGAAGATGGATTTTATTGTAAATTCGAGCACTTATTACGTTGAAGTGTCGGCCTGCAAAAAAAGTACGACATCAAGTAGAAGTGTATGTATATAAAAGAAGTGTTGGGTTGGCAGGTGCATAATTTAGTGTATTGTTACTATCTGAAGGATTAATTTCATTATCATTCTCTTGCCCCAATCCTAATTTCGAGACAAAACACACAAGTATTTTGAGATTTTTTTATAACAAACTCGACGAATCACCTGCTGACGTCACGATATTGCGTGATTTGCGTGCTAGGCCACCTAATACAGATATCGTGAACATTTATTCGAGTATTTGTTCGATAACAGAGGGGAAATTCACGGTCTTATGAGGGGTAGTGAGTAATGTGATGCCGGAATGACCGGGCGACCGCCGCGTAATTGTCTAACTTCAGTCCTGTTCGGAATCCGTTGCGACGATATGTTACTAATGTCACAAAATGGATTCCAGTTGTTAGAGCTAATATGACTCTGGCCACGGTCATTAGGTATAACTTGTTGTTTATGAGAGTGATAACCTAACTGGAAAATAATGTCATTAGTTGGTAAAAGTCTAACAACTGGAGGAATTTTAATTAATTAGAGCGAAATAATGGGGTTATGAAATTATATTAATAAATCATGTTTATTTCGTCACCACAAATTACATTCTTAAACTAGTTATTAAGTTGGCTGGTATTTTATCAAAATGTGGTTTTTATTTTGTAGGGGCAATTCTCGGTATTTTAAGAACGTTCACAGCCTGATCTCAGTCTCAATCTGTCAAAAATACCTCTAATTTCCCTACATTTTTCACAAGTTTTTACTGTGATTGTCGCTGAGATGAGATTAGGACGAGACTTTGAACCTTTTAATTACGGGATTTGGCCTTCTGGAGTCTAAAGTAGGCCTAGTTGGCCTAGGCCTGTATTTCAACTCCAGGCCCATTATATCACATAGTAAAGGTTGTCAACGTGGTACAATTGATTGATGAAAACCACCAGACAACAAAATCATGATTGATGTGACTGATTTAGTCTAATTTATAATCTAATTTTCATATCAAATTATTATCTAATTTGTATCTTGTTTACTCGTTTATGATCTAATTTAATTTTCACATTTTATTCACTTGTATTTTTATGAATCTGTCGTAATTTAATAATTAATGGTTTTACCATCGTTTTTTTTTGTGCTAGCGGTGTTAACCTATAATTAATTGTTGCACCCGCAATTGTATCCTATTATAAATAATAAGCTGCTAATGTTCTGATGTAAACAATTGTTGGTTAACCTTAATAAAAATAAATAAATGTTATAATAACAGTTTGAAATGATTAATACGATTATAGTCGCTCGCTTATCTTCTCTCTATAAAGGCTCCCAGCATGCAGACGCGACGCGACTCTCCTGGAAAAATTTCTATGAAAACTTCATGGAAATAGTTCTAGTGGAGTCGCGTCGCGCCTGTCTGCGGGAAGCCTTCAGTAAAACTGAAACGATGCGTACGCATTCCATACAAAATCGTTGTTTTCTATGGACAAAAGCTGAACAGAGCTGAATAAGTGTGGTTAGTCCCTTAGGCGTCTCTTCACAACACCCATTAAAAGGAAATTGCTTGTTCTATTCTTCGTTTGACACCACACGACACGAATCTCGCTCTATAATTAATTTTTGATAACTCTATTGACGTCTCTCTTTATTGCCAAGAACATGACAGAGACATGCAAGACTTTCAACCGTTATAAATGTCAAGTTTTTATTAACACCTTACCTAATAAAGACGCTCATATAAGTAAGTCGTTAATGAAGAATATTCTTTACGTTCGTTGCCAGAATTAACGTCCCGCCATTCCGTATCTGGCGTAGCAATTAATAACCTTTTATAGATCTGTTTTTACTCGGGCAGAGCAAATGGTAGTAGTGAGAACTTTTTAAATAGGAACTTGCTCAATTACTGTCAAAGTTGGCTGAGCGAAAGCAGTAACTGTTGTGAACTAGTACCTGTAAACGAAGCATTGTGAGTGCTTGAACCTTTATTGCTAAGGGCGAATTTCACCAAACTTTTATACCTAGAATAAGTCTTATCCTGACGGAGAATAAATTTTAATTTTTGGCAGTTTTTCCATACTGTAACTGTCAGATGTCATTTTTTTTTCATGGATAAGATGTCTGACTTTGGTAAAACCAGCCCTAAGGCGTGTATTTAATCGAACCTCAAATAACTCCCATTTTACTTTCCTAAAAATGATGGGTCCGCGCCCATTCGACCCGCTTAGACTCGACCCGAAGAATAATACCTGGATATTTCTGTTTTGATAAGCGTAAAATCGTCGATGTCCGATGTATAAATCAGACAGAAAAGTGTCGATTTAACGCTTGCACCACAGAGAGTGTAAAATTATGATATATAATTGCGCAAAAAGATTTAAAAGTTTATTCTTTTTAAAAAAGTGTCCATCATTAGAAGGTAATTTCGTTTTTAGAGGATCAGTTAAATATTTCCCCTTGAATAATAGGTACCTACGCCCTAATAGTCTTCTCCGTGTCGCAGAAACGACAGCTATTTAAACTTTGTTGTCCCAAAACTTCTGGAGACTACCTCGACGGAACGGCAGCAGGGTATAGATGTGGAGCAGTGCCACAAACTATACTCCACCTTCTCCCTGCCCTTTGTGCCCCAAAACTTGCAGCCAAAGTGACCTTTGTGCTGCCACTGATAACACCCTAATAGTAGTAGAAGCATAGAAATATAAAAAAAAACACTTCTTATATCTATGAGTAGAAGGGTTATTTTTAAACGACCACTCTCTAAGCTTCGCTGTGTCTTGGTACTTAATTCTGTGTTGCGTGAAAAGAATTTTTAATGAGCTATGCTAAGTTCGCTTTGAATTATTTAATTATGGACTTAGTACTTAACTGAAAAAATTAATAGAAGTACCTAGAAGTGACGTTTTCATCCATGGTGGCTTTCTTCCTCACCCTTAAGGAGGAAGCGGCAGGGTAGCCCGCGAAATTCTCTTTCTCTTATTGTGACATGTCTCTGTGTGGTCTACTTCTTTTTCGTGTCGCTGGCACGACTGAGTTTTATATCTTGTTGGCCCAAAACTTTGCCACTTCCACGGCGTCGTCAGTGGCAGCGCAGAGGTCACTTTGTATATTTTTTGACACAGAGGGCAGGATAGGAGGTGGAGCATGGTTTGCGATACAGCTATGTGATATGTAGGTACGTACATACAAAGAAGCGTGCGTTTTGTGTGGATATGACGTATATTTTCCCCCAATTTGTTCTGTTTTCTTTGGTTGTTTTGCGTCATGTCTTACCGCAAATAAACGTATTTTCTTTTTTCTACTTCTTAATATTTACAACTGCCACATAACAAACTCCCCAATAGTTTATTTTCACAGTAAAAACGTCTAGACTTCCGAAAAAGCTGAAAGCAAAATATATCTTGTAACTAACAACGCCAGTATTAATTGCGCACGTTACTAAGTTTACCGAATATGTATCTACTTGCCTCCCCTTTGTGCAAACCCACATTACACCATTACATATTCTTCGTTTTTTCCTACTATATAATTGAAATCTACTAATCTATTTTTTTTTTGTGACTGGGACATGCGCGTGGCCCCTGGGACTGCTTGTCAAGTACAAACAATTACTTGTCACTGTTCGAAATTATCGCTGAAATCCGTAAAAAGAAACAACACTTTGAGGACGTGCGCTGGGCATATTTTATATGTTTAATTACTTTTTGTCCGGCTGTAAACCATAAAATTACGATTTGAACGTATTATTTTTAATGTTTTTATTCCTGGTATACGATGGACATGAAGCTGTAAAGGTGAGAGATATATTGGTCAACGCCCAACACAGCATAATTAGCCTATATTGTCCCCACTGCTGGGACACAGACCTCTTCTCGAGAGGGAGTGTGCTGGAATTTACCACGCCGGCCTAGTGCGGGTTGGTAGATGTATGTGATGTGATCTAATTTTTGGTACTAGGACATCCACACGATGTTTTCCTTCACCGTTTTGAGAGCAATGGTAGGTAATTAAATAATGTACCTATACTAATTAAAGCGCCTGCCTGGGTTTGAATCCACGACCTATGACTCGTAAATCACTATCACTGGGCCACCACTGCTCTACTCACCAACATATCTGACGTCAAAGCAATATGAGGTTTTATACGAATACAATCTCTGTGGGGCAACTAGTGCTTGACAATCGCTAAAATAGTATCGGCCGATATTATTCAATACCTCCAATCGGTCGACACAGTCGCCAGGCAATAAATATCTCCACAAATTGCCTTCAAAAGAACTTATTTACTCGTCCCCCCAGCATGAACCCTCGCTCCGCTGATTTCGCATGTCAAAGTTCCTATATAAATGTTGTTGAACTTGCAGAACTGTTACAGCATAAATAAAAAGTGAGTAAGTTACTCGCGCCCTCGCGGCCGCTGTTTCTATGAGGATACTTCCTGCCTTTGTTTACAATGCTTGTTCAGCTTGCCGAATTGAACGTCATGCGACATAAATAATACGCCTTGTATGTGCATACATGTCAAAATTATATTGCTTATTGAACAGTTTTTCGTGACACAAAAAAGCTCACTCGTAATTCTCTTCCAATAAGTAATTATTTTTCACTTTAACGATACTGAACAGCGGCTTGTGAAGTATCTTTCGCGAAATGAAATGCTTAAATGAAGGTTAATTATTTTATTCAGTGTTAACATGAATTGTTTTTACTCAAAAGGATGGTCGAACATGTTTTTTATTTGTCCGCTGCAAATAAATTGTCAACTTCAGGTTATTAACGCGGCACAGTGGTCCTCCATACTTCTCGAATTCAAACAGTACTTTATCTTGTCAGGTTCACACGACCTAAGCGAATAACAAGGCTACAATAGAATTCCGAAAATCGACCGTGTAGGCGCGGACGCGAACAAAAGGAATCAAATTAAACCGTGGTCCTACTAAAAGATTGCTTGTATTCCATATTCTCGTCTATTTGGTGTATTTCAGCGGGCGATAAATCAGTGACATCCGTAATTTGAAATCTTCCAAATGTTTCCCGGGGCTAGCTCGCCAGGGTTCGGTCGTTGCTCTCAGAGCCGGTCGGCATCCCTATTTCCCTCGCGACGGATATTATCGGGCCTGGCGTTCCGAACGATAATAATCGCTAGGGCAAACCTAACGGGGCCCTGTAATGCGAGGGTACGTTTCTCAGCCTCCACAATACATTGCATTTTCAAAGCGCCGTTTTTGTCGAAACAAGTTTTGGTGTAATTATACTTTATACGGATTCAGAGCTCCAAAGCTCTTCGAACGGTTGAAATTTCTTTACTGTTAAGTATATCGAAAACACTGCGGTTGTTTGGATTAAAATAGAAAAGTTTCATTCGAACGTAGCAAATAATCTAACTACCGCTATTCAGCGAGGTGTTAAATAAAGAATGAGTACTATAAATACAGTACACCACTTCATTTAATATCTTTATAGTCACGCGGATGACAGTTGCCCCTTCTAGGGACAAGCATTTTGTTATGCTAATTCTGAACTTTGGATTCCGATGTCTATGTCACGTGTCACGAACCACTGGGTAAACTCATATTGTAAGTAACCCGTATTGATATAATCGAGTATTGTTGAAAACCGGACCGATAGAAAGATAATGCAATTTCGGAATGTTAGTGTTTATTTATTTATATATACTTTATTGTACACCACAAAAATACATTAAACACTACAACATATACAATGGGCAGCCTTATCGCATTACTGCGATCTCTTCCAGGCAACCTTAGAATGGACAGTGATTTTCCTGGACATAAAACGGGACTGTCGTTGGTGCAAATATTATGTATACAATACTCTAAAATAGATACACAGATATGTTTGTGAACTTTGTGTTTTGTAAATTAATCAACATGTCGTAAGTATTAATGGAACAATCTGTCGTTCTCGCGTTCTCTGCGTTTTTACGTACATTTGGCGTCTGCGCAACATATCTTTTTCTTCCATACTTCTCTATTAGTAGTCATCTCAGTAGTCACCCCCTTTCTTCCCATACCATCTTTCACACAGTCCTTGCAGCGATTCCTTCCCCTACTCTTATAGCTATCTACATTCACACTGAAAGCTGGCGCCACATGTCTTTTTCTTCCATACTTCTCTATTAGTCGTCATCTCGGTAATCACCCCCTTTCTAGCCGTATCATCTTTACACAGTCCATGCATCGATTCTTTGCGCTTCCCCTAGTCTTATAGCCATTCATACTCAACAGCTTTCTGCAACGCTTCAAGTCAATCTTATGACTGGGTTTAATTAAATCAATGAAATTGTTGATACTTTTTTTTGCAGTTAATTTTATGAAAACAAAATTAAATTATTTCATTGCCTAAATAAATAAACAACACTTTATTATTTGGTGTGTATGTTTTCCTTGCATTCCCATAACCGCAAGGTGAGCCAGATGACGCAATAAAAATATATAATTTACCTTACTCACGAATATTTACAAGTCCCCTGCTGGTAAGTAAGTTGTACCCACTGTAGCATAAGCATAATCAGCCTATAATGTTCCCACTGCTGGGACACAGGCCTCCTCTCTGTGAGAGGGACTGGGCCGTAATCAACCACGCGGGCCCAGTGCGGGTTGGTAGATGTCACATATCTTCGATTTCTTGGTTCTAGGTCATGCTCACTCTAAAATCTACAAAATATGATAAAATGGAAGAATTTCCATGCTAAAACGTCGCTGCCAGGGCCGCGGGTTGTTCGAAAGAGATACCGTGGCCCCTGGCATAGGCAACTGAAGGAAAACGGTGGGTTTTAGTCAGTAAAAGTCTGACACGAAGAGCGGGAGAAGTCAGGATGATTTCCCACACAGAAAAAAAAGGCTGAAACGTCAAAGCTAAAACACTGAAAATGCTTGAACTGAACCATAATGTCATAAGTCTGTGGCGAGAATAAGAATTGCTCATTATTATCATTGGTTGACCATGATATTTATGTCATCCTTGTCCTTAATTTCGTTGAAATTATGTTTATATTTAAATTATCGTAATAGCCTGAATGTGACATACATAACAATGCACTTTATCGTTTAATCATCGTCGAAAAAAAAAAAACGAATAAGGGTAAAATGAGAAGAAGGTTGAATTTGGTCCTTCGAGTCTTGTAAGGTTTAGGACTCAAAGGACTAATTTCAACTTTGTTTTTAATTGTCCAATTTACATCAGATGTTCCAAATATTGATAATAATCGGAATACTACAATGTTCTTTCTTTTGTTTTAGGGCGGTGACAGACCCTCGCGATGGCCGGCGGGTGGCGCTCAAGAAACTGCCAAATGTGTTCCAGTCGCTCGTCTCCTCCAAGCGCGTCTTCCGAGAGCTCAAGATGCTCTGCTTCTTCAAACACGAAAACGTTAGTAACTTTACTATGTACTTACATTTGAAACCTCGAAAGAGGGGGAATTGCTTAACACACTATCAGCAGCAATAGGTTTCATTTTGACAGCTTAGCAACATTCATTGCGTTACGTTGTTGAGCAGACACATTTTTCGAACATATTAAGCAATGGATTAGCAATATCCTTCAAAATGATTCAGATTGGGATTGATATTGTGTTACGCAATTAGGGTGCTGGACCTCACGTAAATAACCATTTACGATTTACATCTCGAGGAGTTTAAAGAGGCCTTATGACCGTTTTCACTAAACCCAAGCAGGGCCCTAAATCACTATAACCACTTAATGATTCTTTACTTCGAAACCACGTCAATTCTTTAGCTAATCACGACATCTGCTAATATTCGTATACGTATTCTCTATGACAAAATGAACGAAACCACGCGAAATGAACCCGAAGTTGGCATGCACTTGATGTGGTTTATACTGTCAAAATATCACGTTTGACAACCGTACGTGGATCGCACATGGCACGATTACGCGGGGAATAATAATTACCATACAGAATTGGGGTCAAGATAAACATTTGAAAAGTTTAAATGAGGTGTATAGGTTATGTATTGTCTCAGCTAAGTTTATTAATGAGAATCTCTGTGAACTGAGTGCACACGGTCAGCATTGATGTAATTGGATAAACTAAAGCATAACGCATTGTATCGTGACGCACTTTCATCGTACGCAATTCCTCTCGGTTGACCACTGGCTGCTAGTGCGTCATCCGCCTGTGACGCTGTCAAAACTATTTTATTTTACGACGTTTTTTATTATTTAGCCTACACTGTCCCATTGCCTCCCCTAGATCCTTCCAGGCATCCTCTTCTAGACCCACCTTGATCGAACCCTTGCGGTACGCGTCTAGGTCGTACGATGAACATGAATTGTCAACTAAATCACCATCATTTAGTATTAAATTATGTACCAAAACAGGATAAAGCCAATGATTTATTATTATCACGGTTCCTAAATTAAATATTGGCTCAACAAACTATTTAATCAACGTTATAACTTTCAGCATTCACGTAAACGTTGAAACTTACTTAGCGTTCGGGTATTTTACCAATTTCACGAACACTAGAAGTTTTGTCTTCAGATATTTAAATAGTGCATAGTTGAAGCCAAGTTTCACCGTATTATGATACCGCTCCGATGTATAGAAAGTTGCTTACTAAGAATGTATAGCTAAATCTAGACAGGCATGTGTGGCTAGATTCAGATATTAGATTACTTGGAGGCTGGTGCCAGTGTCGCAAATACCCGCAGTCCCACATGCTACCTCTATAAGTAAAATCACACATCCCGATAGCAAAAACATACGCAAAACCTTTTCGATGGAACCCCAAAAGTTTCATTTGGACATTTAGCCAGGATTCCGCGAACTACTCTCCGTCCTTAATAAACAATTGCCAGATTGCTCTATTTCTTTGACATTTAAACCTTCACCGTCCTTTTTTTTATTTCATTAAACTTGTTTGTTTCAAAAACAGCCTTCTGTCCGACTAGTTGTTCCCACGAAGACTTATTAACAACGTCGGAATTGGAACACCTTATAGACGCGTTTGTTTTTTACTTTTCTCATTAGAGGGACCTTCCGCACTCGGGCCTTACTTTATGTATGGTAATTGAGGCTTTTACGTTCACACCTGCGCTTTATAATTACTCCCTTGGTGATTATACCAAGAACATTTTCAATTTATCAGTAATAAAACGATTCGATACCTATAAATTTATCTGACTCAGACCACTTTATTATGATAATAGGGTATGTATTGGGCATTATCACGAAATAATTATAATGCGGTGTTGCGCTCTCTTCATAATTTATTCATTTTCACTGTGTTTTATCGATCAACGTGTATTGTTTGCGGTTGGTGAGCGTTTGTCTCCACATAAACATGCATTGAAACGAGTTATCCCACAGTGTTGATTGTGCGACCACTAATAACGTGTCAGCGAGGGGCTGATGAGGGCTTAATGTTCGTCGCGGACTGGACGCCCAACTAATGTGTGCTTTTATCTTTCCAGGTCTTGTCGGCGTTAGACATCCTACAGCCGCCAAGCCTCGACTTCTTCCAGGAAATGTATCCTTTTTACTGTATAGATAGTGTAGCATTACTAAATAAATGTTGCCGTAAACGATCGTATGACGGGGTCGTTTTAACGGTGAACGTAGGCGCATTGACCTCACACGTGAGTCCTCCAAGATTGCATTTCTGCTTAGAATCGTCGGAACTGCTAAAGCGCCCAACAAACGGTCCAGTGTTTTATATATTACCTTCGCTGTAGCGTTATTGAGTTTTACCCGTTGAATTGTCAGCGCTTCACCAGCTTGATACTTTATCTTTGTTGGATTTCTATCTGCACCCAAGATTTATAGCGGCGAATTGAAAGTTTTGAATTCGTATTATTTATTGTGTATTTTCGTGTGCCGTACCTACTTACGGTAATTTGTCACGTCTGACATGATTTGACATTTGTATTTGCGTGTAGATAACGACGTGCCAAGGGCGTCAAACATGTTTACGGGTGTTGGTTCTCATTTACTTGTGAACGCCATTTTTTTTCTTGTATTGACATTTAAATGTACTGTTATTTAAGTCTACTTTTAAACTCATTCTTACTGAATGATTAAGAACCCTGTCCTCCCAACCTTTTAGTTTCGAAACTAATTTCGCCGAAACACAACTAATTATAATACATTTTTTACGGCTGGAGAATACTTCAATTTCACGCTGTCAAATCGAATGACGAGTGGTTGATCTTCTAAGTGTTAGACGTCAATTTTCAGCGGGTCTCGCGTTACTACCAATTTCGTCATAGGTCGATACAGCCGCAATTTATCTTTCTCAACTGCCGTATAAATATCCCACGGAGTAACTGTCGGTTTTATGTTTCAAATTTTATATCGCGTACTCTATTGTGATTTTTTATGGTTCAGTGGCACCTTTACGGCTTAGTATTTTTCTCCATTAAATGAAACGCCGAAGTAACTAATTTAAAAAAATATATATATAAAATTGGTTCTGCTTCCCCGACTTCCTATTTAGGGATGAATAAATAACGCCTAATTTAGGCGTTTTGAGATCGGTCTAAACTATCCTGTTTAACATGACCAAATTGCCAGAAATAATTCAAACATAAAATCTAACCGTAGACCTAAAGCGAAATTCTAGTTGGCTACCGCCCGTGACAGCTTCGAACATGAATATTTAAACGTCATTATTTTCACCAATTTCGAAATAACCATAAACCTACGAGAGAATAAACTCACACAGCAGCTTCACGGTTTACGATGGCGTATATTATTGAATAATGAGCGGCAATTAAATTAATAGATGTTTCAATTGATTTTAATAGGCAATATCTGAATGGCAGATGTGTATTGAATCAAGTGAGACTGACAAATGTGTTCGGAAAGTGCAATTAGCGCCATAATGGCGTTTATTATTTTTCGGGTCCGTGTGCGCGTCAGCTGGCGGGAACACAATATCTCGTCGATGCTACCCTATACCGATTTATTCCCCTTCAAGTTTTATTGAAATTCGAATGGCTCTCGTTCGCCGGCCGCGCTCCCTGCCTGCCTCGTTCCAACCCAATAGTAAAAGGAAAACACTCGGTACGAGTTGTAATACAAGAAACTTGCCTTTGATAGAATCATAAAGTTTAATTGAATGCCAATGGACCTACGTGCTTGATGAACCACGTGAGAATGTGTGACGTCGACTAAAGACTGGTTTTGATCGGCGTTGTTAGGAAAAGAAAAAAAAATCTTTTGTTTGCTTTATCCGTAACTCACTGTGACTCAAATCTACTGTCATCCCAGTAACAATTGAAATATTTTCTCTTGTTCATATTCAATAATAAACAATAGAAAATCGATAAAAAAAAATGTCCTTTCATTTTCGTCTTTCTGTCCGAAAAATTATTCCATCCTATATTAAATAAGCTTTAGGTAACAAAACGAATTATAAAAGGTAAACGAGAATGCTATGATGGAATTTAGCATAAAAAAATCGGACCCGGTAACACGAGCAGGTAAAGAAATAAACCTGCAGTTTTTAAAGAAAGACCGACAGATTGAAGATTTGACAATAGCAATTGTATGTATACTGAATACAGAATGGGTATATTTATTCGAAGAAATAGGTAGTCGTTGACATCATGTTGCCTACTTAAAAATGTTAACCTGAATGCCTTTAACACCGAATATTAAATACATGAAAACATACGTCATCATTCTGGGAAAATAAAACGATTGATCGAAATGCCTGATTGTTCCTTATCTTATTTGCCGAAATGTACATAGTCTAATCAATAGATTGATTAGGCTACATTTCGGCAAATAAGATCAAATTATAGGTTATTCTACACAAAAAACCTTTAATTAATAAGCGATAGCCTGTAATATCGAATATTAAAATCTCCTGTGACAAACAATAAATAAATTTGAATTAAAAACATGAAAACATACGTCATCATTCTGCGACAATAAAACTATTGATCGAAAAGTCTGATCATTTCTTATATATCTCATTTGTTGAAATGTAGTCAAATCAATATAGTAAAATTATGGGTTATTCTTCGCAAAAATATATTTATTAATAAGCGATAAATGCACGGTGGCAGTCGATTAACGGTTTCGGGGAAAATCTTATTTAAAAAAACCCACTGACTAATCTTCGTGACATCAGCACATGGATATTTATTTCCTTTTCCCGGAGTTACCTTGATTGATTTACCTATTATTGGTAATAATTTCGTTGATAACATTTTAATAAATAGACATTTGGTATTATCGTCCGATAACACATAGCTCCGAAGTAATTTTTATAACTCTTTGTTGTAACGATGATTCGAATTTATATGAATTTCGACCAGAATTTAGCCAAGTCGACAGCGTTAGCAATGGTCTCACAGACATCTTTCATAGTGCAGGTGTTATTGCACAGTGAGCGCTGCAAGAGAAGAGGCATGCATGCTTTGATGTGTAGCTAAATATCTGATAAAGTAGAATTTCCACTATCGGAAATAACTTCAGTTCTGGCAAACAGTTTGATTTCCTCCCCGAATTTAGAACCGATAGTGGCGAAGTGCCGAAATCGTAGAGTAGTAATAAACGAGTATCCGCCGGAGTACCCGATGAGATGTTTATATTCGCGGCGTGATATTCGGGGGCTTTCACGTAACCGAAATAGAACTAAGTGCTTCCGCGGAGTTATGTGCTGCGTCTCTTTGTGCCTTGTTCAGCGAGGATGCATCATCCACCGGCATGACAAATGCAGATGGTTTTATTACTTACTTTGACTTTAGGATTACTCCTAAGTATTGAGAAACTAGGACGTGGGACGCTCGCAGTCGCCAAAGGGTCAGACAAAGGTGTATTGTCGTACGTTTCATGAAATAGCGGGTGTATCTTTTGTTCTGAAGCTTTTATTAGACCAGATAATGGGGATAGGAAATGAGGTCTCTACTGTTTATTATGATGGCGTTAGTTTACTGGTAATGCATGTCCACATATCAGTTATGTATGAAATCCGCATTCCTCGATACTAATATCTAGATCGTCCGAGATGACTAAGAAGCAATATAAAGCGTGCAACGGCAAAATAATGACGATAATCGCCACAGCCCACATGGTTTTTAATGTAAGGCTTAGCGTACCCAATTGCTGAGTCAACCGCTCGCATGCGGTCTTCTCAGAAGCCTTACATTAAGCTACCTGTACCTCATCTACACACGCACATCAAACATATTAAGTGTCGACGGAGATGGTTAAAACCTTCACATCACAATGAAACATGACAGCTGGAATGACGGCTCCAAGTAATGAATTCCAATGTCGTTTCGTACAAACTCAACAGCCCGAAAACAAAGAATGGAAAAAAGGAAAATTGCCACCGGAGAGACGGAGATTCGAACTAAAGTATTTCTTGCTCCGCGCGGATGTTCCCTATTGTAACAGTTTTTATTGAACATATATTCTAGTCTGAACTTCCTCGGTTTAGAATTGACGCATTTTCCCTATCCTTAATAATTTCAACGTCAAAGTTTCTTGATGCGTTCCGTTAGATTTATAGCGTCTCATAAGGAAGTTTCTTCTATAAATTCTCCTTATGGCTAATAGAATGCAAACACACCATTCTTGGCGCTCGTCAGTGTCGGACACGTCAGAATTCGTAACAAAACATAATTTCACACAACACCCTTTGTGCCTGAAATCAAGGTGGCATACTCCTCGCGTTTCCTCCGCCATGCCATTGTTTTTGTTCTCTGGCCATTTCTTTTGTTACATGAGCAGTTTCTTTTGTTCAAATGCTTGTTTCTTTTGTCCGGCGGTGGTTGTCTTTGTTTCAGCGGTTGTGTGGAGTCGCCTGCGCATCGTGCGCGCGGCGGTGCAGCGCCCTTGCGCGTGCGCTTCCTAATTAGCGGTTTTGCGTGGGCCGCCTGGCCCGATTTAACCTCGCCGCGTCACGCCGGCCGTGCTCTCGCGCCGATATCGCCCCGCTAACTACCACTTTATTGTATTGTGAAGTATAAATTGAGATCGCTGTCCAGATTACTGTTATCTAGACATGATATCGCCTATTTACCTACATAGGGATGCGGTTTAATGTAATTTTGGACGCTGTATTTGCAAAATTGACTATGCTCTAGCTATTGATTATCGCTTTGAGGTTGCATCTGCCACTGATACTCTCTTTATTAAATGATGAGCTGAGAATAGATAAGTTGTACTTAATATTGATCTCAAGAAGTTAAAGTCATCAGTAGAAAAATAAAGCCTAAGTATACATAAAACCAATTTCACAGAGGTTGCGCAAGTAAGCAAGCTACCGAAACTTTTATCGCACCCTGTCACTCATTTTCAGTTTGTTCAACTTTATTCTCTATTCATTATGTTATGACTGACAAGCGCTATAAATTACGATACGAACACACATTACACATTCATCTTGCTCTTGATTTATTTGAGCACACAAAATTTACCGCTTTGCAAAAAAAAAAAGAAATCTCACGAGTGACTACCAAAATAATCGCAAGTGACGTCTGTCAGCCAGTTATCCTACTTCCTACTATCCTACTAATATTATAAATGTGAAAGTTTGTATGGATGGATGGATGGATGGATGTTTGTTACTCTTTCACGCAAAAACTACTGAACGGATTTGGATGAAATTTGGCACACAGATGGTTTATAACCAGGATTAACATATAGAATACTTTTTATCCCGATATTCCCACGGGATCGAATCTTATGCGGGTGAAACCGCGGGGCGCAGCTAGTCTATTATAATTTATTTATTAGGCACGCCAGTCGACGGTCTCATAAATGGGCGAAAGAGAATTGATTGAAAGTCAATAGGTCACGTCTCGTCACACGACGAGTTGTAAAGGTTTCGTCGTACTCCATGAATGGCCAAATTAAGGGCTTCAACTATCCTATTCGTTCGAGGTCTCTTATTATGAACAGCTGTTACGTTTTTGGTCCCATTTTCTCGTTACTGTTCATATTTTGCTAAACTAATTGACTTGCTTACCTTTCTTGCCGTTTTAGGCGACAATTCTCGTAATTTTAAGAACGTTCACAGTCTGATCTGTCTCAATCTGTCAAAAATACCTCTAATTTCCCTATATTTTTGACATTGATTGTCGCCGAGATGAGATTGTGACTAGATTTTGAACGTTTTTAATTATGGAATTGGCCTTCTAGTTTTAACGTTTTTTCACAAATTCGTCTTGAAAATCCAGGTCTCGCAGTCGCTGTCCTTGCTCTAAGGGCAACCACGACTTCAAGGCTACACGTAAACAAATCTCACATCTGACATTTACAGAAACAATGGTGTTGTGTGAATATTGTATGCTGTAAATTATTCTAGCGAGGTTTTTAGAGCACTCCATAAACTATCTCGCAAATGTAGACGTTTGTACGCAGCTAAGCCTCTTTGCGTCGTCACCTGGGGGTCGTTACTGGAGAGAAACTGTCGCGCCTTTTAACGTGTGCTGTTTTATTGATGTAGGAGCATGAGTCTGCTCTGATTCACACATGGACGTACACTCCCACAATGTGTTTATGATGGAACATTGACACGTGTGACGTCAGTGCACTTCCAAGGATTCCGCGTCGAAGTGTCAACGCACCGTGTGTCCTTGCTTTGTTCTAAATTGCGAGCGAATGTTAAGATTAGATTTTTATTGTTTGCACATCGATATCTAATTTTATCGCCAAGCCTGTAACAGGATCGTAAAATCAGGGTAATCCAAATTGCGAAAAAAAAAAAACCTAGATAAGTAAGGCTGCGATTTTAGAAGAGTCCTTGTATTTTTATTGTGTCGGTAGGTACTCAAAGGACCTCATTATCAAACTCTTCTTGCTGCTTTTCTAGACCTGCAATAGGATGATGATTCAGATGAATAACGTTTTATAATTATAGATAAAATAATGATGGGAATGCATAGATATTATACGCTAAGCAAAACATGAGCGTGACAAAAGACAGTCTCGTTTTCATTGTCTCATTCGTCACAAGAAAGGAAATGAATCGCTATTGACGCCATGGTATTTCTCTTGTGAAAACGAACATCATGGTCAAACCAGTTGATGAGTTTGTAAAAACGTTTGATTGACCAATTTGTACATTCTTTGTAAATAATTTCATGCCAAAACTAAATTGGATAAATAAAGTAGCCCTCCATTGCTGATCAAAGCCTCCCCTCCCCAACAAGTCTACAATACAGACTACAGACAGCTAAAACGGATCACCTAGATGGGATGGCATAATGCAATTATTAGAAGGGGTTGATTGGCCACTGTCCTCTATTGGTATGTTCGGTATACACGGGTGGGTGATGATGATCGGCTATATGCTCACAGTAGCTGCTTTTCGTACCTTAACACCAATTAAAAGGACCCTATTTCCGTTTTAAACCGACTCAGCGTCATAATTCGCAGCTCGACGTGAGTCACTCTCGTACCTCTTTTGTGTTAAGACACAAATTCCGAACACAAGCGTTGTTCATTTCCTTTTCTTCTGCAATTTTTCTTATATCGTAAATCCAAAAGCCTTTTACTGTGTATGCAGCATTCCGGTTTTCATTTCGTAATCTATTTAGATTTGCCTATTACATGTGACAGTAGCGCTTATTTAAAAGCTTACTTAACTTACCTATATCGAGAGGTCGGATAGGCTAAGCACGTGTAATCAATTTATTATTAATACCTTGTTTAAAATTATATTAATTAATAATCCGAAGATTTACAGTAAGTTATGTCCGAGCGTGGGACGATCATTTCGTTCAGAATATATAGTGTCGCGTCATCGTGTGTAGACAACGTGAAACAGAAGTTTGGCAAGATCCGTGCTGTGTCATTTCCCTATCCTAATACAATATACACAATTGAAACCAGAAACTCGTAGTACTTGAATTTTTTCACGGATGAACCATTAGGACCAAAAAGACCTTATTGTCGATCAATATTTCCACGATACCCCCGAACCCTTAAAACATCATTATCGGATAAATATCCTTCTAGTCCATTTTATTCTGATAGGCTCCCTTTCTGACTCTAATCTACCATTAAAATGGGTACTGTTTCCCACATTATGCCTATATTCTCTTTTTCCTTTATATGTATCTTCTGTAAATTATGGGCCAATTTATAAACTTTTCCATACATTACCAGTAACTTTTATTAGGCTCAGTATTCCCAGTTCCTTCAAAATTGCAGCCATTTAAAATAATTGTACGAGTTTATTTCCTTCACGTCTATGTTAATGCTTCCTAAACAAACATTATGTCGACTATAACTTCTTATTAATGCCCGGGAGTTCCGTACACTGTACGGGATTCTGTTTTCGTTGGCTTTTCCTTGCTGTTGTTCTGGCTTTCATATTAGAGTGGTCGCTGCAATGACCGGAGGATATATTGATCTAGATTGAGTCTTGTTTTGGTTGAATTTTGTTATATTTCATTCTGAGTTGGAATGAAACAGTAACATTACTATCAGCTTTTGGTTTTACTGCAGAAATGGCTATACAAAGTAGGATCGCATCGAAAATTAGGATCCATATCTATAATTTATAAGTTTCATTCCATATATATCCATAATCCCCTCATAATATCCACACTAACTGTTTATTGCACTTCGCATGCCATGTGTATTATTTATATGATCGTATTTAAGAATTTATCACCAGATCACAGTTTATGGCGGTCGCATTCGGGCTCGTACACCGTTAACGCTCGGCCGGCACGCTTAATTGCTCCCCAATCGTTGCAGGCCCATCATCTGTTTACCTATAATCGCAGATTAGCCAGTCTTTTATAATCTTTTCATGGCACGTTAATGCTGAGTTTCTAGTTCAGCAAGTTTAGGTTCCATCCATGTGTAATTTTCATTCTAAATATCATAGACGTCATCAACAGTATTCATGTCCAGCTGTGCGATTCTTCAAGACTTCATTGTTTTATCTTTTTGTTTCATTCGAATAAGGTTTCTTTTAGTAAAACTATCTCTGTTTTCATCGTCCGACCTCATCAAAATTCTGGTAACCGTTCTCTGGATTAGCCTTCACTTTGCTTAAAATTAAGTGTTCACCCTGAATAACTGGAAAGAAATGAATTTTTACTTCTTCATAGTGGATGATTTATTTGCTCGTTCAGATTTTCCTGTTTTGTTGATGCATTTTGCTTTTAGAATATTTCTTTGTATTTGTTTTTTGTGTCGCCCTTTGTAAAATTGTATATATTTATGTTCTGTAATTTGTATGGTGTACGCACGGCTACACATCAAGCTATACAAAACCAGTATAAGCTGCCTTCTGATTGTACGAAAAACTTATACAATGCGAGGTCAGCTAAAACTGGAAATGCATAGCTTGATGTGTAGCCGTGTGTACAATAAAGAGTATTCTATCTATCTCTATCTTTGCAATTACTGTCCCGCTATAATCGACCAACAGACTACTAAGGTTTCATCTTCCGCCTACAGCATCCTTATGGATATTTGTGATGTCCTTGTCAGTTGTAGTAATTCTGTTTGCTCCCAAAGTGGATGGGCTCGTAACGGAGTCTTCGATATCAAGTAGACAGGTACGGTAATATAATTTATGTTTGGCTACACTCGCAAACTTGTACTCTGAGAGGCTGATCGATTTACTTAGACAGCTGGATGCTTAGTAATGTACGTGTACGACTGTCGACTCGAGTTTATTTACTTCTCACAAACATATTAGATCCTGCTCCGATACCGATATTGTTTTCTATTCACGAGATAGGATAATTAAGATAAGATTTTATTTTATTTTATTCAAGTTCGCTTTGCCGTCGACCACGGCCTAGTCTATTTTAGATATGCGTAGGACATTTCGGTCGACGGATTTTGGATAAAGGCCCAAATGAACTTTTATTTTGCATACAAAATACGGTAACGTAAAGCCGTTGCTTTGACAAAACAAACCCGTCCTACTCAGGCCCTTAAATATTATTCATGACAACATCGTGATTTTTAAAGCAAAGCGCAAAATTATGTTTAAAAACGGGTGCGTTATTTGTGGAAGTAAAACGAGTGGCGGCGGCCATTTGAAATATACTCAATACTTTTATTGCATTCCACATGTAGGTATTCTTAGGTGGTAAACTTATAATTAGATCGTATGGACCCTTTCGGGCACAGCAAAATACTTAAGTGAGTTAGGAGAGAGGAAGCATTAATTGTTAATTTTATAACATTACTTATCAAACTACTATATTACAATAATGATGTAGATATTATATATTATGAGATAAACTAATAGCTTTAATATAAAATATAAATAGGTATCTATTGAGAGATGTAATAATAATTAATAAATAAATAAAATTTAAAGTCTTGAGTATTTAAGTTATGACTTTATAAGTCACTTAGATATTCGTTTACCGAGTAGTAGCTTTTAGTTAGCAAAAACTGTCCCAAGTTTTTTTAAGAATATGTTAATTTTCTCTTCTTTTTTATTGGTACGGATAGTTTATTATATAATTTAATAGGGATATTTACAATCCACAATAAAAATGAATACCATAAACTTCGGATTGCTTACTTTTCACATCCCGCAGTCACTGAGCTCATTGTGTCGGTGATTTTTCCCAGCTTACTTATTCGGTTTCGTCTGCGCTATTGTGGACGGACTCATAAAAAGAAACTAACAATAAAGTCCAGTGAATCATTACAGCTTCTACTGCATGCCTAGGACCTGGATCGCTAGTTTGTTCAGCAGTTCTTCATTAGAATATATATCAAGTCGTACTGATATATCAGTTGTCGTTTAGTCAATAATTATCGTTGAGTCAGCGATTATTACTGTTAGTGATGTTATGTACGTAATTCTATGGTTCATCTGGTTTGCATCGTGTCTTATTGAATAGTTTATGAGCAGAATATACTGTATCAGTTCTGTTAATGACTTCATTCATGTCACTGCGTTAGCATAGTTAGCTGGGACACAGGTCTCCACTCTGTGAGAGGGACGCCATAATCCTACACGCGGGCCCAGTGCGGGTTGGCAGATGTCACATGTCGTCGAATTTTTTGTTCTACGACATACCTATTTCCTCACGATGTTTTCCTTCACCGTTTTTGAGAGCAATAATTTACACAAAGTAAGTCGCGGCCGTTACCACTGGGCCACTGCTCTAATTCATTGCTATTGAATATTTTTCTTATTACATTGTTTATGGCTTGAATAGTGCTTTAGTTGTTTTTATAGATTTATGAATGTCACAACTCGTTTTATATTAAACTTTCAATGCGACATTGATTTCCTCAAATAATAATTTTGAATTTCCCATCATTAAAATTTGACCGGTGATATCAGTGTTGTGCTTCCGAGCTTATACAGTTTGAAATTGCAAATTCTTTTGTTGCATGTCTGCCAGCAAATCGTATACTTACTGGTATCGTTTTAAATTCGGAAGCGAAGCATGTACACGGAAATCCTAGTAATATGACTAGCACGAATATATTTCTAGCTTCAGCATGATCTTCATAGCTATACATATCGCTTGATTATGCAGATGAACATTTGACTTATTATAAGAAGTCAGCAATCTTTAAACATACTGAGTTTCTAGCTTTCAATTTTTCTTCAGTCACCTTATTTCAAGTAAAACCTTCAAGTTTAACTCCCAAATAAACGACGCCAATTCCGAGCCTTCTAGAGAAAATAACGCGTTAAACTTCGTTGGAAATTCTGCCGCGTGGGTCTCCCCACTCGGATTACTAAGTACGCCCTACATGTTCTCACCATATGTTTTAGTTTCGCACATGTCCGTGTTTTAGACAGCTTTCAATTAATTCATAATGCTCTTATCTCTAATTTTACCACTTGCGGCTAATTTGGAAGTGAAAGAAAAACAGAATGGCTGCTGGTTATCGTCCCGCGGTAATTGAAAAAGTCGGGGAAAATGGTTACTGTAGCAAATCGGCTATATATGTATTGTGGCCTTTTCACTATATAAGGCGGCTTTTAATCAATTTCCAATCCTTTTATGCCGAATATAGGTTTAAGTAGCACTTTATAAAACTACTCACCACGTTAGGTATAATTACCGTGATGTTATGTATGTGTTATGGGGATTCTTCATGCTCAGTAGCTTCCATCATGTTTTGTTCAGTTCAACGTTCGATAGTAAACGTTATTGCTGGATATATTGCCTTTGGTTTGCAATGGCAGTTTTATGTCAGTATCTTCTGTGAAATAAAAGTTTTTATCGTTATTACTCTTAAAATGAAATTATTTTGTTTGACTATCAGTAGTTTCTGCCTAACCCCCATGGGAAGAAGGCGTGAGTTTATGTATGTATGTATTTTGTTTGAGTCCAAATATTAATGGTTCCCAATGATCAAGTACTGAAAATTAATTTCCCCCTCGAAAGAGCGTGAGAACGAATCAATTTAAAATACATAAATAGGTAACATAACGTCAAACCTCATCAAACAAGTTGATAATCGGAATATGAACTCATCAATATGCAGGTAGATACCCCTGCCGATCCTTTTGATGTAGGTACCTAATAAAATATTCAGTCAACAGAATGAACTTAAGCACTTACCGACTTTGAAAGAGTACCTGATCAAATAAATGGTTTCTGGATGTTTGCATTCCATAAGTACCCATATAAAATGAAAGTTAGTTCCCCGAAATGTTATTTGTGTGCTTCACGAGTCGTCTGCTGGTCCGATGTCGGATCGTCAAGGGTACGGTAACCCGTAACACGCTTTATGTTTATGGTACATCGTGGTAGCGTTATTTATGTAGCGTTGCTGCTCTTTATTTATCCTTTGAAAGATGCACTTAAAAGCGTTAGGTCAGAGAAAAATGAGCCAGTATGGCATGGACCGTGGCCTCGGAAGCCTAGGCGCACTGAACAGAAATCGTAAAAATTTGACGTTCATATAAAAACGACACTAAAACTTGTAGGATGCGCAGTAAAATCTGTTGCCTGGTGTTAGAGCCTTTCCCGGTGCGACTGCGTACGCCATTACAAAAGTATTCCGAGCAATATAATTTTTATTTTATAGACGCTTTACATTTTGAGGTGGTTTCAACCGCTTTCTGAAGCGTTTACCAGAAGTATTAAATATAATTTCACGCCTGACGATTGAAAAAACGAACTGGTTTACACTTAACGCTGCGATACGCCAACTGTTACTGCCTGTCGTGTTACAAAATATTTGACAGTTTTTTTACTTCATCATACAAGTGTGAGACATTGTTACAACCTTATCGGGAATATACAAAGAACAATGCAAACTGCCAACATACTAAAAATTACGTTACGCATATAACATAACGTTGAGGCCTTCGTGAAACATTAAACCTTCGTTTTATTCACTGCGCCGTCGTTTAAGGTAGAGGAATCTTGCCGTAAATAACTGCTTTATGATATTTCCACGACTTCATTAAGTATTTCAATGATATAACTCTGAGATTTATAGCCTCTCAGTCATAATACACGCTCTTATTGTGTACGCAAAATAGAAAGTATATTAATTACACTTGAGCACGAATGGGAACGATAAAAATCCGTAATGCGACTAAAATTTGCGATTCAGAGAGATTTTGTGTCGTAGCTTAGTTGCAGGTTGTTGAGATAGGGCGGGGGCGACCCTTCCCGTTAATGTATTCTGGCAATTTCGCTAACGCCCTCCCGGGAGCTCGAGTCCTGGCTAGACCCTAGATTAAATTTGTACTCTTCTGTTTACCATTACTTTTTGTTACTTATCCTGTCAGCTCAACCGGTATAGATACTTAAGCCAAGGCTTAATCTGTCCGCCAATCTATAGGCACAATTTGAGTTATCGTTCAAAGTAGTATCTGTGTGCCCATATCACAAAATTTTCCCGCGCGCGTTGTTTTAACGTATTTAACGTTTATCATGATTCTGATTTAATATTGGGAGTATTTAAGCTGGGAATTTTCACCGATTACGCAATTTTCGCACGAAGAGTTCTCGTTACAATGTTCAACGAGCCAACATTTTAACATCAAACTGTTCGGGAAATCTTATATGTATATTGGACATTAATTTATATCCTAGACATCTCAATTGTACAGTACTGTACTGTACAATTGTGTGTCCAGGACAGTAGTTTTACGGAATGTTGTCCTCATTAATTTTCTTATTTTCCAACGGACTCAGTAATGCATAAAGTTACAAACTGCTACTCTTAGCCTCGCATGGTAATCTCGTGGGACTGAGAGCGGTTTCGTGTATTCGCTCGCTGTAACAACAACTCCGGACTGTTTCGTATGACGCCGACATCCCCCCGAGCCCGACCTCTTTCGAACTCATGTGCGTACCATGTCCGCTCTTACATCTAAACAAAATCCCAAAACGGTTAATCAGTCATCGATTAATGGAGTCTAGCACTCGCCAACTGACGTGCTCCCTTGGATGATTAATCGAGCTACAGAATTAGTTCTCATCGTGATAATTTGTCCAATATTTTTTTGGAGCTATCGCGATCGTACGAATGGAATGGTAGTCGTAGTGGTAATGCTGAAGGCTACCACGTTTCACAGACTGGATTTTATACGAAAACCAATACGCTACACGACTATAGTATAGGTTCTGCCAAGTAGCTACAATTATTTTTAACGCCACCTCCAATTCATGACAGTAAAGAGCGTTCGAATTCTTTTACGTTTTGGAATAATTTAAGGCAGACACCACTAAGGGTTCGCAAAGCCGTCGGTACTTGGCACGGGGTGACCGAGAGGCATCTTGGCTCGCAGGCTCGAGATCAGCGCTGGCGTAGCCCCTTGTGCGACCCCGTCTCGATGACGTCTTGGAAGCTTGCCCGATAGGCTTTAGATAAACGCTGCCGTATTGCGGCTCCCCAAATCATTTTTTCTTCCCCGAAGCGTTAAATCCATTATAAAATACACTGCCACGATTAAGTGTATTCAAAATTTGTACTTCCACGGAAAACAGACGTCTCATTCGCAATGCAAATGTATTCATGTCGCGGTAATGAAGAGTATCGTGTCGCATTCAATCTCCACCTGCCACCTGTGTTCGTTAACCGACGCGAGTTTTTATATTTCTCGGTTCGGTTGTTTCTCGGACTTTTTTATCTCGGTTTTTTTCTTTTTTTTCTCGTTTTGTTTTTTTTTTTCTTTGGGTTTTTTTTTCGGTGGAATCGCTCCTGAAGTTTTGAAATGTTGGACGGTGTATTTCAGCCTGTGGTGCAGACTTCGTTACTCGGAATTATTGCGGGCAGTGCAGCTCGTAGTTCGCGTATTGTGCGAGTGCGAGTGCTTAGATACACAGGACATGGCGCGCATGTTTGCTGCATGTTGTCAACGACAGCTTACCCCACCAATTTACTGCTTCAGCTGCGTTAACTATATGTGATATGTCATCTAAACTACTCTCTAAAGATTTAATTTACCTACAGCTGTTATTGAAAGCAATTACTGTTACTTTTGTAATTCAAGTTTTCTCAATTTGCATAAGCGTATAAACCCAAAATTCACTTTCTCTTCGTTTTTATTGTTGGTAAAAGTCACGACTTAGAAACTCTAAGGGAAAAGTTCTCAGTAGGTTTTACCAGAACGTTATGCTCTAAATATTTAGACTCAAGGTATAACATATTTCTGACAGTCCTCCAAATTACTTTGCCTATTCAGGGACGGAAGAAATCCAACGTCGTATTCAACCGATCGTAATTTGGTTCCATTCGCGAAAGTTGCACTGTAAAGTTTTAAGGTCACCCTTGTAGTGAGCTTTCACATTAAGTTCTGTCGTGTTTATAAATGGAAATGAGGTTTGTAATGTGTCATTTTTTCTTTGCTAGTTAATTTCCATTGTGTAGATTAGCATCCTGCGGAAAATACTGTTGTGAGAAGAATAAAGAAACAGCGTCGGAAATTCGTCGGGTCCCGCAATCGGCGCCGCCTCCCCGCCGTCTAATGGGCGTGCTTCATTGACTATTCTGTTAGAAACTTTGCTTAATAAGCTAATGCAGCTACATGATTGGGAAGCATCACGCTGTTTACTAATCATGGTGTTATTACCGCGTTAACATGTTCCACCGGACGTCACGTCGGATCGGAATCGCGTGCTTTGAAGTTTTATTATTCATCGGATTAGTCACATTCGTTTCACTAAAAACATTGGTTTTTATGGCGGCGTTTAGACGAAATGTGTGGGTTCCCATAGTTTTCATATTCCATGTTTCTATGCGCTTATCTCGCTTGAACAGTAGTTGGTAGTGAAGGACATGTCTAATTAATATCGGGTGGCATATGAAGCAAGCACTTTATAGGCGCGGAGGCTTGTTCTTAATAAAGTATCGTGTAATCCGACGCCCGCCGCTCGTACGCCTTCGGTGGAGGCAATTACTACAGCTAGATGTATTTGAGAACAGGGTTCCAAAGGCGTGCGCCTTTGGAACTCGGTTCTCAAATATATCTAACTAAGGATTTTGGACGATACCATTTTTTATTAGATACTAAATTGTCATAATCAAAGATTGTTTTCAAAATATTTATAGAAAAGTCCCTTTCTAAGCTTTCTATCGGAATTAAATCAATCTTAGCGAGAATATCTTTTCTCAGACTGTCAGTTTTGTCTCTTGTTTCTACCTACCATTACTTAAGGGGGAAGCGCCAGCGTTTTTGTTTTGCAATTTGCTGATCAGTCTCAACCCTATTGATTGATATTTCATGAAATAGTCATTCAATAAGGTTATATGAACTTAGGGGTTGCATTGATGATTTTAATAATTATAATTCTGTAAATCCATACTTGTTACGGCCGGGAATCATATTTTGTTCAACATACAATCTGACCGGGAAATTTCAAAAAACGTAAGAAAATTTTAATTACTTGGGGTTCTCTGGCGCTTTCCCCTTAAGATTTAACTTTAAACTCTTCAAAAAAGTTGAACATGAAAGTGTCAACGTTTTAAGCGTCTCAGAGGATTAGTAAAACCTCTTTCAGAGTCCAGGCAAAAATAACAACACACGACCAACACCAGACGCGGCGCCGGAGCGGTCGCCTACGTCCGTCGGTCCGGTCCGTCCATCCGTTCGTAAGCCGCTATTCATCAACGTCCGACCTTTGCCCGCTTTTTCGTTTACTTGGCGTGTTTGCCCCGAACTTACCCGACGTGTTTTAATATTCATTTAAAATTAAGCCACACAGAAATATGATTATATTTTTTCCGTTTTGATTAACAATCGCAGGGGTCGTAATGTAAATAATGTGAATTTCTTCTTTTTCATTCGTGTGTAACATTAATTGTGATTTCGTGTTTTGTGACCTCCTTTTGCCGTAATGATTTTGTCGGTAAGCTGAATTATAAGCTATAAGCATTCGGTATGATTTTTCCGGGTATTTTCTAATTTCGTTGTACGTTTGGTTGTAAGGCTACGTTCATGACATATTCCATCAGATTGCTTGAGGGTTTGCTAGAAAAATGAGATTTGTTGTACCGATTTCTTTCGTAGACATTTCTACTAATGATGTAGATTTATCTTCAACGTTACTACGACGTATATTGGTATTAGTAAAATACGTTCTAACTTCTAATGTTGCGAATGCGACATGAATCCAAATAAGTCCTATGAAAGCTACAATCAAGTTTTATCACAGAACAAAAACCCCCAAACCTCTATCATCACTATCTGTGTTTAAAACAAATAAACCTAGTGTCGGCTTCCCATACGGGATCAACTCGTATCAGTTGACGTGACAATACGCGGCGCCAACGTCCCTGGATCCCTCGCGACGTTGATGTATAGTGCCCGAAGTAGGTACCCGGAGAACAGCGAGGACGCTGGGACTACCATCATAATAACCCAAATATCAGGAGCGACACCAATCATACTCAACGACGGGACAAACTTGCCTTATTTATGGTGTTCCTATATATTTTTGTGTGAACACAAAACTTGGTAAAGGGAGATTTGTGAGAACATGGGTTTGGCCATCTGGGCGCACGGTTTTCCTCATAGGATTAAATAGGATATAGAAACGAAAGTAGTGAAGTGTCTGAACTATGTTTCACAATTTTATCGAGTTTTAGTAGCTTGTCCTACAAAATTTTTGGAAATATTGAATTCCACGTTACCGTTATCAGTTTGCGCCGCCGTGTACTGATTTGTTAGTCAGTTAGTATAAACTAAATATAAAACAGGATTGCGGTTTGCTGACCGCGATGCTGTGAAATATCCTTGAGCTATCGTGAAATTCGTTGCCCCGCAGACTTTGTATTCAGACTCCATTTTGTATGCATCTCTTTGTAACAATTTCTTGTGTAACTACCGAAATAAAAACCATCTTTATTCGTTTACCGACGTTGTCTATTATTCGTATATCTACTTTGTTACTGACTTAACAGGTTCTGTTTTCACTTCTGTATTGTAAACATTCATTACAATCGTAAATTAATTAAACGCTTATCCAAACACAGTAATCTTTAATATGATTACAGTGGACTTAAGCCAGAATTTTAAGAATTCCAGTTCCCAAGAATTTTATCATTTGTATTTGGAGAGAGCTCATTACTCATTCATGCTTGACAAAGAAGCCTTTCACATCATTTCATATGGAGTAAAATGTATTCTGATCAGTACGTTTGTCCAGCAAACAGCACTGAGAACGATTTATCAACGTCTCTCTTCCACGTACTGTCTTCGGAATGGTCATTTGCACCGACGTTGCTGGATGTCTTTCGACGCATCTTAAATATCCGTGATTTACTTCTTGCGTCTCTTCCGAGGGCACTGACCGTTTACTGATTATATTTTGCTCCATTCCGCGTCATCATCTCATTTTAGTCTTCACAAATGTGCAATTTTCGCTGAAATATCACGTTTCGTCGACTTTTTCCAATTTTACCATTTTTTTACGGCTAGCTCTGTTCTCGCATGTTGCTATCTAAGAAAATAATTCTAGTCACGAACAAAACGTTTTCCATATTTCAAGTACGTTATATGCAAATATGACGGGCAACTAGTGTCAACCGGTTTCGTTCAATAAACCGGTGTCGATGATCCATCAATGTCACATCTGTACCTTCCCTATCCGTGAAAAGGATGAGAAAAAACATGATGGCGAGCTTGAAATTGCGACAGAAGGACTGTGTCAAGTTTGTTCTACATAATATGCATGTCAAGAGAATATACATAAATTAGACACACGGCAATTAGGAGTGAGACACCGAAGTGCAGTGTCGGCGCGTGCATTGTGTGGGACACAGTCCTACCGGCCAGCGGCAAGAAACAATGGTTGAAGCATACTCGAACCGTAATGTGCGTAAAAGCGGGCCATTTCTACGCTTTCGTAAGCAGTATGAAACCCTTGAGTATTGTCGAAGTGAATATTACCATTCGTATTACATCGATGGGGTAATGTTACCACACAAATGCTTTTTCTGCAAATTACCTGAACGATTTATTATGCACCTTACATGTTTTTGCACAGTTCTGCATTATAAGTTATTCTATTGATTTTGCACCCAACAAAGACGAGTTTTTGTTGTAGAACATAAAATATTTGAAGCTAAACTTGTCTGGGGAAAATGTTGAAATTTATTTTTCATGTAGTCCGTGTCACGCCCACGAGTTATAGCCCGTGCTGAAGATTGACTAAACAAGCGACTTTGTTTTATCATTTTGTTTTTAAGCATTTTATTTCGTCAACATTGTTACTGGCCGTCCGAAACAGCAGTTATGTTAATTCCATCGCATAAAATATGTAGAATACAAACCATGGACTTCATGGACTCAGTGTGCGTGAGCAATCAAGTTTAGTGACTGATCGATATAAATCGAATAAATAATTACAAAAATGCATTAGTCTGAAATAATATAATTGAATTTGCACGCAGTATAAATTAATAACAAAGAGAACATAAAATAGGCATAATCGTGAACACAGTTATCAAAAAGGTCGATTGCATAATATTTTAATGTGTCGTATTAATATTTAATGCTGTGCACACCGATGCTAGTGACACGAATTCAGTATACGGATTTTAATAAAACAAATGAATGAATACGTAATTTTGCAGCAGATCAAAAGCGTTTTACGGCGTATTAATTTTTCAATATTCTCTGTGCCGCCCTTTCAGTGTTGTGCCTACGGTTATAATGATTTATCAGTCGAGAACAGAGATGTCTGATAACGAGTTGTTTGACTAATCGATGCTCAGATAAATATCTTTTTTTTTGCCAGGGATCGAGTTTGTGTTGTAAAGGATTTTTTGTGTCTACAAACGTATTCGCTTGTCGGGTTTGGGTGCACAGCTGCATGACATCCGGGCTTTCAGTCCACAATTTATATGTAGGTATGCTCCTGCGCCTTATGAACACAAGTGTATTCCACTCTTTCTTCATGTTTGCCTACCCTAAATACCTCCAACATTCGTTGTTACGGAATATAATGCAGTCGAAAGTAAACAAAGACGTTTTTAGAAGGCCCACAAAATTTTATGGACAAGCTGGCTCATTTATTTCAATCCGATAACAGTCCACAGAATTTTTTGTGGCTATCTAATCTATGGGACAAAAAGGAACTAAAAATGGCGACCGCGAAATGTTTTTGCTGACAGTTAAAATGACAGTACTCGTTCAGTTTCAGCCTCTATTTTCTGAAGTTTACAAAGTTCTTGTTGTGGTACAAAGGAATTAGTTACACTCTAATTTTATTCAGAAATTAGCTTCTGCTTGCGATTTCAAGCGAATCGCGGACGCTAGATGGCGCTGCGTCTAGCCTAAAGTAAAAACAAACGCTCTGTGATTAAAAAATTGTTAAAAATACTTTTAGTGCTTATAAGTGAACAAAATCTAAGTGAACCAATAAAACATCACCTAATACATAAGTGACAGTGTTATTCACGGATTCCATACACAAACTGAAGTGAATACATAATATACTTTGAACAATAAACTCTGCCTTATAATAAGAAACATGAAGAAAATACAACAACATCAACATGACAAACGAAACTAAAGCCCGTATCGTAAAAGTGTATCCTCTCATATACGCCATCCTGCGTGTCGTGTTTGATGGGGCGGTAAGGGGTGTGCGGGGGTAGCGGGCGCGGGGGTGGAATCTCAGCCCCTCAGTAAATAATTACCGCCCCGGCGCAGGGGTGGAGCCCCAAAACCGTCCATGAGCTCCTGGGCCCGGCCGGCTCTTCCAGCTTGTCGCGTTGTTGCCAATTCTTATTGTGCTCACAATCTCACGAAAATAAATTGATATGGCAAACGAATACGTAATTTGTTGGAGGTGCTTACTGCTTAGTTATTCTTGCAAAAAATTGGAAGAATTGGTTGTAATGTTTCTGGGAATTTCTTGTTCCCGTTATGAATAGAATTGGACTCAGCCGAGCTGCTTGGCAAGTGATTTTAATTTTGAGGAATTTGAATGTTGGTGTGATTGCAAATATTCCTCTGCGTTTTTCCTTTGTGGATAGCATAGCGTAGATATTATAACGTCTATTTCAGGATAAGCCCCTTGATTATCCGAGTCAATATTGTTTAAAAATGTAGTAGAAATGATTGGCAATAGAATTCGATTCAACTATAATCTAGGTCGACGCATGCCTAATCGTTTACGAAAATTGTACGCTGTTTTCTATGTCAAGGAGCGATTAGTTACTCTTTCCATTCAATAAAAGTATGAATGGAGTTAATCACGTTACAAAAAACGTATTTAGTGTTAGGAAAAATTTGTAACCGAAAATGTATTGATTTTGACATAGCTTTTCTTGCTCAGTACTATCAAAATTATGCACTGCTACAATAAACAGGGTATGGACAATATGAACAGCCTGTATATTACTGCGGTCTCGCATTTAAATTCTTTGTCCGTATTCATAGTTTAATCTAAGTAAATCGGTTTGCCTATTATTCTTTGTTTCTTTGATAACATTCCGATAGTTCTTTTATCTTTAAATGACGCGTTACATAATCTGTCTATTTGTCACGTTATTGTGTATTATGTATTTGTAGACGTCTTTATTTACAAAAGATATATGGACGTTACGTATTATTTATTATAATCTATTCGTTGAATTACCTACTTATTCAAAATGAATTAATTTACAGATACCTACACAATGTATTCGCCACTACTACTAAGTCATATTTAATCAAAAAACATCTGGAAAAAAAAATGTTGCATTTAATTTACTGCAGTTCACTCAAACGGTTACAATTGCAGTTCAATATCATTGAGGCATTCCTAATCCTATTAACGTCAAACGGCATTCATGTAATTTAAAGCATTAATAATTTAATACAATAATATGCTCAAAATTCACGCAGCAGTCATAATAATAGGAACCACTCCTAAATTCTACAGTCTGTACTAATAAATAAATAAATAAATAGGTAGGGTAAAACGCTGACTTGATTCGGTGGGGTCTCGAATAGACACAGATTAGGCAAGCGACCGCAACCGCTACGTGACCGGGACTACCCGCATTCAAATATTTTTGGTCAATTTCTTTGATCGTGCTCCATTATTATACAAGTACCCACAAATGACATTTTGCTTTTGGTCAGAGAGGGATGGGCTAATCATAGGTGTAGGTTGGTCGAATCTGAATGCGTTGCTTCATTTCAAAACCTTGGTTGAACTTTGTTGTTTGCCCTTGGCTTAGTATATTTCGAACACCATATTATAGAGTTATACATAATGTGAGCTTGATGTAACCAGAAATTATGAGGTCTGGTTGGAATAGTTTGGTACCAAAACATACATTTATTACACACGGCGACACATCAAGCTATACATTTCCAGTTTTAGCTAACCTCACATTGTTTTTCGTACAATCAGAAGTTAGCTATTAGCTTATACTGGTTATATCTATACAGCTTGATGTGTAGCAGTGCGTACAATCAGTGAAACTAAAAGACAAAAATTATTGTTTTTAACGATAAGACCGACCATCGTGTCTGTAATTTTGTAATGGTGTACCTGCATAATATATGATCAAACGAACTTACACAAGTGAAGTTCGATCGATATTATATGAGTACGTTTCATTCGAAGATATAATAACAACAATGTAGTAATTTTTATCCTACTGGCAACTTCGCACGGGTATAGAGTAATTCAGTTACTTTTTTTTTTTTTTTATCTCCGGGTAGGCACTATGGCCGGAACGTCATTATTTTTAGAGATATTTTTCAAAATTTTCATGTTTGGGTATTGGGAGGGTGGGAGTTTATATCTTCGAATGAAACGTACTCATATAATATCGATCGAACTTCACTTGTGTAAGTTCGTTTGATCATATATTATATTTCGTCGTTTCATTCTTCAGATATAATAACAACAATGTAGATGTTCAGAGATGAAAATTTTGTGCAATAAAATAAACAGATTTACGAGAGGAAAAAAAAAAGATCTTCTTTTATTTTCTGTAGATAATGAAACAAAGTTCTTAATGATTACACATTAAAAAACAAAAAATATTACAACATTTTTATAAGTAAATAATTTTAACAAAATTCTGTTCTAACTTATCTACTTAAATTTGTTCTAACAAAATCACAACGTATTATTGTTTGTTCTGTAATACTGAACGAGCAAAGTGACCCTCGTCAACTACTTGGCGGTGGTAGTATTTTGCGAAGGTTTGAGAAGTACTGGTCCAGCCAGCTGCTTTCCTAATGGTATCTAACGAGAGCCCACTGGCGGACGCCGCCGACGTGGCTGCGTGCCGCGTGCTGTGCGCGCTGAACGCAGACACGTCCACGCCGCTCGCACACAGCACCTGCTTGATCCATCTGCTGATGGTTTGTGCAGTTGCTGGCTTATGCGGACGCTTATAAGTTAATATAAGACTGCTTGTCGCTTCAGGTCTTATATCTTTTGTGGCGAACATATAATCTTCTAAAATGGTGGCGGGGCAAATTGCTCTTTTTTCATTAAAATACGGTAATACGAGTACAGGTTGTTCGTGTCCAGCTGCGGACGTTTTGATGACATCAGAAATACCTATCTTAATACCAGATGGACATATCACAATGTTTTCTAATTTTATTAGAGAAAACGTCTGTACTCTATGCGCTGTACATAATGCTAGGAGAACCACAAGCTTCTTGGTGATTTTTTCAATTGACAACGCTCTGTTGGGAATCCATTCTGCCACAAAATTTAGAACTACTTGTGGATCCCAGGTACAAGTATACTTTGGAGTGGCAGGTCTTAGTTTATAAACCCCTTTTAGAAGCCTTTTGACTTGGTCGTTAGAAGTTACAATACTGCCTAACAGCAAGGAAAGAGCTGAGCGATGAGAATTCAGAGAGCCGTAAGTGGCACCATTGTTAAATAGTTTGGTTAAAAATAACATAACATCTGATGGTGAACCGGTGTAAGGGTTAACACGGTTTGCTTCACAGTACTGCCACCATAGTTTATAGGTACCGTTGTACTGGGACAGTGTATTCTGGGATAGTGAGGCCATCATTAAGTCGAGCGCTAGGCAAGGTGTTCCTCTGGACTCGAAGGCAGACCTGAGAGCACCGCTGCAGCCAGGGTAAACTGTTTCAAACTGAGTGGAGGAGTCCTGGAAGAGGACAAGGAAATATTTGGATCAGGCGTTAAGTATAAAATATCAGACTGACGTTATTGGAAACCAAGGCTGTGACGGCCAATAAGGGAAAATAAATATACCTCTTGCTTCGTCTTTAATAATTTTTTGTATGCATTTCAAAATCAAAGAACAGGGCGGAAATGCGTAGAAGTACCCTGCGTGTTTCCAATTTATTATAAATGCATCTACTGTCATGGCGTCAGGGTCTGGTTTCCATGAGACATACGTTTTGCATTTTGAATTGGTGCGAGAAGCAAAGAGATCTATTGCTGGTTCGCCAAAAAACTGCTAATACCTGCTGACATTCCGGATCAGACAGGTTCCATTCGATATCGGGGTTGATTTTTCTCGACTCTTGATCTGCTTCTATGTTGTCTTTTGTATTTATATAAGACGCGAACAGCCAAATATTTCGTTTCTCACACCACTGCCAAATAGTTTTAGTTAAGTTGGTTAAATGAGGGAATTGAATCCCTCCCATTTTATTTATGTAACTAATAGCAGTGGTGTTATCAACGCGTAGCAAAATATTGCAGTCATTGTACTTTGGGTCTCGAGCGAAGCATTTCAGACCAAGAAAGACAGCAAGCAACTCTAAATAATTTATATTTTTTATCCACCATTCTAAGTCGGGTAAGATTATAGCAGAAGGCCTAAATTTTTGCTTCGTATGTTTGATATTTTTTTTAGGGCTAAATAATTTTGTCTCTCTAGTTCTTTTGTATAGAGCCAGCCATATCTTACGGCTGGGCAAGCTGCAGTCAGAACCCCTAACAAGCGAGAAAATTCCCTAATAGTACAAATCGGCAAATATTGCAATTTGTACAATAATTTTACATATTTTTGTACAAATTGCAATATTTTTTGTCGCTTTTCCATCGGCAATGTTATTGACATGTCTATAGAATTGTACATAAATCCTAGGAATTTGCAACATTGTTGTGGGTTCAGACTACTTTTGTCGAAGTTAACAACAAAACCTAAGCATTTCAATAATTTAATAGTTTCGGTTACATTTTTATGACACTCGTCGTAGGTGTCTCCTATACATAATAAATCGTCAAGATATATAACAGACTTAAATCCACGATGCCTTAAGTAACCGACAACTTCTTTCATGATTTTTGTGAAAGTTCGAGGTGCGGAGGATAGTCCGTAAGGCAAAGCGTTAAATTCATACGTGTGATTGCTTAATGTTTCGTCTTCAAATTGGAATCTTAAAAACTTGCGATGAGATCTAGCTACAGGGACCAGTAAGTATGATTCTTTAAGATCTATGGTTGCCATGAAGCCCTGCCTTGGTATCATTTTTGATGCAGTTCTATGGTCTTCCATCTTAAAAAGCTCATTTGAAACGAACTTATTCAATTGCTTAAGGTTTAATATAAATCTATAGCCACCATTCGACTTTGGTGTCAAAAAAATTTTAGATATAAATTGATCAAATCTAGGTTTTCGTTCGACAATCGCGCCTAAATCTATTAAGTTATGAATAGCTTCTTTCATATCCCGTTTTTCCTTGACGGAAAAGGAATTTTGGGGCACAGTACTCTGTACAACTTTACCCGCAAAAGGTATGTGGTAACCATGATAAATCCAACTCAAAATAACAGTGTTCTTTGTAATGCCAAGCCAACAATCATAGTAAAATTGTAGTCTACCAGCATGTACCTGAGTTATTGCCTCGTGGGGGCACGCTTGTTGGAGCTCGCGGCTGCATTCGCTCGCACTGACGTAGCCGTCGACGCTGCAGGCGGCGCCCGGCGGTAAGGTTGGTGTGCTGGTGCCCGGTAAGTGGATGTCCGCCCCCCCCTTCTCGAAGATGGGAAGCGAGGAGGCCCTGACCAGTTTCCCTGGTTCTGGTAACGAGCACTCGACGTCGAAGTATTGGATGTTAACAACGGCTTCGGAATAGTTACTTTTTTTATTTGCAGTCCTTGTTTTTCGATCGCCTTTGAGGCCTTGATTTTTTCCGGTAATTTACTTCCGAACAGGCTTTCATCTCTGTCTTGATCCTGTATTAAGGTTAAGAACGACTTGTCTAAACCTGGCGTCATAAGTTTTGTTCTTACCTGCGTCTCGGTATAGTGGAGATCAGTAAGTATTCGGCAGCTGTCTGACAAAATTTTAACAGCTTGTACCTTGTCATCACCGGTTAGCAGCAGGGTCATTGCCTTGTTGATGGCCGCTATGCCCAGGCCGAGTTGGTCCTGTTTGGTTTGCAGCTTTTTGTCTCTGTTTATTAATAAATCAGTGACAGCAGCCGATATTTCCACGTTCAAAGTAGGTGCTTTGAGTAGCTTGCAATTGTTAGGAATCGTATATCCTTTGAGAAGCGTTTCCTTGGCTTCGCCTTGTAAACCTTTCTTAAGAATTGGTAGCCAACGTTGAGCCAGCTTGTCGTGTATGTCCGGTCCGTAAACTGGAATATCGACTACAGCATCACCCAAAGCTTCTAGAAGCTGTGGGTCAAGTTCAGGCTCATTAATTACTCGTTCAGATTCTGGTGTCTGATCGGGTGATTTGGAACATAGGGGCACATCTGGTGGGGTTTCATCGATATCAATGTGTTCCTCTACGTTTAGCGTTCCGTTATCTGAAAAGATTTTTTTTTTTTTGAGGGTAGGTGACAAAATAAAATTAAGATGATTCTAAGATCGTATGTTTTTTCTTTAGATATAAATATTTCGATGTTTAATCGTGGTATTCTATAGGGATCCTTGCCCCAGGGTCCAAAAGGTACCCTATTTTTGTTGTTTTGTGCCACATCAAAGCCTTTGTGTTAACCCGCAGTTGAACCTCCAGGCTGATTTTTCCTAGCGTCATGCTAACCCATCGTGATAACCCGCAGTTGATCCTCCAGGGAAGCTTATAGACGCTGAACACGTAAATAGGTCAATTCCATTTTTGAAATAACAATCTTATCACTTCACTTTGTAATGGAAAAATTTTACTCACCATGTGTTTTCTCGGAATCGGATGATGAAGAGTACACTATTAAGCGATTATGCCTTTTTGTTTTTGCACTATAGTATTGTATTCTTTCGTCAGCACTACGTTTAGGCATTTTTATTTTATTTAACTTTTAATTTTATTCCGGAGATCAACGTGCTTGTTGCCGCGCACGAAAAAATAATGACGTTCCGGCCATAGTGCCTACCCGGAGATAAAAAAAAAAAAAAAGTAACTGAATTACTCTATACCCGTGCGAAGTTGCCAGTAGGATAAAAATTACTACATTGTTGTTATTATATCTGAAGAATGAAACGACGAAATATAATAAAGAGTATTCTCTCTATCTATCTAAATGAAATATTCACATTAAACTTGGAAGTATTTGCCTATGTCCTACGTCCTAATTAAATAACATCCGTTCGCAGATGACTACCATATTGGTGGTCTTAATACTCCAATATTACCTTCACTCAGGAAATCTTCCCAGTACCTACGTTAAGTAGATAGTTGCCGTATTCACACCTCATTGAGGTTGCCGTTAAGTCCCCAAGCAATAGGACGAGTATATCGCTTTTCTAGCTCGTACTAACGATATTAAAATGTATCCTATATCTAGCACTTATATTAAAAAGGAAATACCTATTAATAACGGATAAATACAGTTTCTTTTCATTGCTCGCAAGGCAATCCGAAAGGGGAAGAAAAAACAACATTTCAAAGTTATTCATATAAAAAAGTTCAATTTCGCTTCAATTAAAACGAGTTCCAAACTAAATGTAAAGGGTTCAACTTACAAATAAATTCATTCATCAGGTGCCATAATTTGTGTTCTCATTTTAATGTAAATAATGTAAACAAAACACATTGTGCTAGAAATTTTGGAATTGTGATGAAATACGACGAAACTTTTTAAAGAGAAACATGTTTTCATTGTTCTCTCTTAGTTCATATTTATGCGATTACGTAGATGTCCAATGCTGGGTAAGAGGTCTCCCTCGTCGACCGTTACAACGACCGGTCCTAGGGGAGATAACACCATAATAGCAGCACTTGGCAGGGTGATTGGTGATCGCATGATGGTAATAATACTAGTCAACGTGAACATTCGACTATCCTCTTTTTTGATACCTTAATTGACTGAAAAGCTTATTTTACTCGCGTGTGGCATACATTTTATGAATAACTCTGGAATTATGTCGGTAGCAAATGCTACATCACCTTCAAGTTTCCAAGTTATTAAAAGTACCCGTGTGCACGTACCCGTCAATCTTTGCAAACATTTGACACGCTTTTATTATGCGCACGGTTCTGTGGTTTTACTACAAAATCGATAAGAATACGTGAGCATTTGCGTTTTCTTCTTGTTTTTTTTTCTCTTCATATTAAAAAGGCTCGGATACCAAACACGTGACTCATAACATAACCATTAGGGTGCTTTTCTAGAGATGTGCTATGCTACGTTGCTATGGATGCGTTTGATATCCACCAATCATATTCATTGGTGCACATAGCTTAGCACTTTTGGAAACAGATTACACTAAGATATGTTTTTTATATGGAAGGATGCGTGCTATGGATGCTTGCTATGGATGTGTGCTATGGATGCGTGCTATGGATGCGTGCTATGGATGGTCACCAGTGGTGTGGCTATGTACAGAGCAACCTACAGTACTATCGATACATCGCATAGCTCGAGCTGCGCATCTTCCTCGCGCAGCTACTTTGCGGCGGCGCATCTTCATAGCTCATCTTACTCGCACCGCTACATATCTTAGTATCAGTGGAAACGGTCACATAGTTTCACAGCTTAGCTATTACATCCTCGCCGCATAGCTGCATAGCACATCTCTGATGGAAAAGCAGCCTTAAGCCTGTGGTGCGAGGGTATTTCAGAAATATATTATCAAGGAGTTTCAACATGACGCTATTTATGATTTGATAGAGATCTACATATCTTATCGTGTGTCCTTTACAAAGTGAATGACTTCTGGTAAAATTCATCAAGTATACTGTTTATACTACCCAGGAATGTCGAGAGAAAGAATTTTCATGGGTACTATGGGGCAAGGTGTCATATTCGTAATTTGGTGGGATTAGAGGGACAGAAAGAAAGCAGGTTATAGACAAGCCAGAAATACCTTCAAACGATGATCACAGGCGAAAATAGTAGTGCTGACTAGACAGGCCATCAACAATAACACTTAATGAAGTGACAAGAGATTATCGCCACCTGACAATGAACACAACGCGGTACCATATTTCGAGATGGGAGTAAATTCCTTTATATGGCTGACGTTAAAGAACTTTGACAGAAGGGAATTATTTAATAGTTGAGAAAGTCGGTTATTAAAGTTAGCTATTTCAATCATAGCCCGGATTCCGAAATAGTCACGGATTGAAGTGAGAGATGTGGCTTATCGCATAGAATATGCGAAGAACATGCCTTTAATGAGGGATGGTGATATACAAAGGCCAGTCTCAAGAATTCTAGATTAAATAGTAACCGGGAACAAAAGAGCAGTGGTTATCCAGTGGTAACGGCCCCGAACTACGAGTTGTAGGTGGTGGGTTCGAACTTCAAACCCAGGCAGGCGCTTTGCTTGTGTAAATATATAAACGTAACGTAACTGTATAAACCACTGCTCTCAAAACAGTGAAGGAAAACATAGTGAGGCATGTCCTAGAACCAAAAATTCGAGGACGCCTACCAATGACATCTACCAACCAGCACTGGGCCCACGTGGTAGATTACAGCCCACTCTCTCTCGAAAAGAGGAGGCCTGTGTCCTAGCAGTGGAAACATTATAGTCTGACTATGGAAACAAAAATTACAATATTTGACTGTTGTGGGCTAAATTGAATGATCTTGTTGTACACTTGTAGGAATAGAAATGTTTTTTTATCTAGAACTAAATATAAATCACTGCATTCGTGCAAAAAAGGTCATCCCAATCCGCCAAGTTGTTCCCAAGATAGTCTTACATCTTTTCTTTTATATAAGATGTCAGCTTCAAATTGCTGTTCTCGGTAGCGGCATGTAGAATGCTACGAACATCGTCTGCGTACATATTGTATAAGTTAATATCCACGATAGTTTCTATATAAGTATATAGCCAGCTAATGCGTCAACTCTAAGGCCGAATGTAGGCTTTATGGCCGTTATTCAAAATGCTTCGTGCTTCACGACCACAATATTCATCGCTACGGATTAAATAACTGCCACTTACACAATTTTATAGCCAGTGCTATGTGCCGATATTACTCTAAAACAATTTGTGTAAGAGTTTGTATAATCTTACGCAGCAGCAATTTGCTAATTGGATTATATTCAACTTTTAGCCACATCAGGGAATACTGGTCGCAATCTAATTTAGACTAAATTCATACGTTATGCGAGTAACATTTTCAACTTCAGTTTCAATACACAGTGGGTCCGTTCCCAAATTACAATTCGTTGAAATTTCACCATAACGTTGAAGTTGTAATGTAGTTTGGCCGCAACAAGTGTGCGAAGCGTACACGGCCGGCCTGTAATTTTGATAATGGTCACGAGGGGCGTGCTGCAGATAAGCGAGGTAACGGGCGAGACGGCTCGGCTCCGGCGCGGCGGCGGTCCGACCGGACGGATCACCGGACCGCTCCTCCGGCGGCATGCGGGTGGTAGGACGTCCTGAAGCCACCCTTTTGGGCGGTCGGTTGAATAACGCATAGTGCCAGTCACGCGCCTCTGCATGGAATTTCGGAATATCGTACGCAAATGTTTACACAAGCCCCTGTCTCTATGTAGACAACGTAATCCGCATCTTGTCTTGAAGAAGATTCATGTTTCAATTAAGTTTTTCGGCAAAAATTTTGTTCGTTTAAATTCTGAAATTCAATATCTTCCAAGAATTCCTAGTCTATACTGGATTTTAGAGAAAATTATTCTCTTTGTTATGATTTCTTATAGTCGATGTTTATGTACTACAGATTGTCGAATACGGTTTGTATAATTATACTTTACCTCTTTATTTTTATCTTTAATGTCTCCACACAACAATTTCCTTGACCAGTCCATGTCAGTTACGTGATTACCGAGCTGCTGCAGAGCGACCTGCACAAGATCATCGTGTCACCGCAACATCTGTCCGCCGACCACATCAAAGTCTTCCTCTACCAGATATTAAGAGGTGAGTCATATTTTATATTAATTTAATATGTAACTAATATTTTAACTTTATAATATCTTCCGTGAATGAACATACAGGTTGATTTTTTTCCTAGCCTATATGCGTAAGTTCTAAACTATAGGTCACAGAGAAAAATGCTGAAATGAATCATGAGCTCAGTTTTTCTCTATGATTTATAGGATTTATTGTTCAGAACAAACTGACTTGAAAAAAAAAACTGTATCGCAGCAGTGAAGTGATCACATTAGTTGCAAAAGGAACCTTAAGGTCTGTCTATCCCGTTGCATTATCTTTTAATCGCCTTTTACTATTCCCATGGCTATATTATGTGACTCTTTGGTTGAAGTGTTGGAAACTGCACGGATTGGCAAATATCGTAGATAGTGTAGGTTTGTGGAAACGTTTCATTTCTAATCAGAATCTATTGACGTAACTTTACCAGACATAATGTTTTAAGCATTGGTATATTGTGATTGAATTTTGTTTATTACCTCATTTCGTTCAAATATTAAGATTGCCTGCACATATTTATTAGTGTACGTGTCTTGATGTTTACTCAGAAAATAAATTGTAATGGCGCCCACGTGGGACTTCTAATGGTCGTTCCTAATAGTATGGATTTTCATTATTATTATAATTGGTGTAAAGGATCTGAACCGTATGAGCCGTACCGTTTTTCTTTTGTTGCCTTACTTTAGTGCCAAGTTCTTAGAAGCCTAAATATACCTATAAAGTTAAATATATGTACATAGTAGCATGTGTCATAACTGGATGTGTTAATAATTTACATAGCAGATACACGTGTACAGTACAAAGAGATACGCTCTGTAATCGACATGGGAATCGAATGTAAACGAGTCGACTGTAAACTCATTATAACTTCTGACATTTGTCATTACAATAATAAACCCCGTGGGCGACTATAGGCAAGTGAACTGTGATGTTTAACACATAAAATATCATTACCATTTCACCATATCATCATCCATAACCCGACTTCACCAATTACTGGGAATAGGCCTCTCCTTTTTGGACAATGGTGCCAGCCTCATCCAGGTGCCATTACCATTTACCGAGTCTATAATTAAGTAATTCACACGATAACAGTGTGGCATTCACTCGGTAAATAGTTACACAGTTTTGTGAATATTTTAAACTAAACTTAAAATCTGACCTCTTTGTGTCGAAATATTTACATACGAGGGGCGGCTGAAAAGTTTTGAGCCTAATGTATTAAAAATGCTGATAGATATGTATAAAAAATTTATTTTTCAATATAATCTCCCTCTATTTCAATGCACTTCTTACATTTATTAAAAAGAGCTTTTAACCCTGTGAAAAAATATTCGCCGTTTTTGTCTTCAAAATGTTCGTTTACGGCCGTCTTCATTTCTTCATCACTGGAAAATTTTCGTCCTCGGAGGTCTTTTTTCAAATTTGAAAAGAGGAAATAATCGCTAGGGGCCAGGTCTGGACTGTAAGGTGGGTGGTTGATTTCTTCAAATCCAGTCTCAACGAGGGCACGCCTTGCAACTCGCGCAGTGTGGACGGGCGCATTGTCTTGCAAAAACAGGACTCCTTTTGCCAGTTTGCCTCTCCTTTTCTCGACAATCACTTGACGCAGTTTGGTCAACAATGCGGCGTAATAATCTCCGTTCATTGTAGTATTTTTGGGAAGGTAGTCGATGAACAAAATTCCTTCACAATCCCAAAAAACAGTGGCCATGAGCTTGGATGCTGATTTTTCCACTTTGAACTTCCGTGGAGGCTTTTCTCCCTTTTCTATCCACTGCATTGACTCCTGTTTTGACTCCGGATCGTACTGTCTAATCCATGTTTCATCAACAGTGACAAGACGAGAAAAAACATCGTCAGGATTATCGCCACAGATGTCCAAAAACTCCTGCGAAGTTGTGACTCGACGCTGCTTGTCCAGTGGCGTAAGCATTTTCGGCACCCAACGCGCGCACACCTTTTTCATATGCAAATGAGTATGCAAAATGTCGCCGATTCGTTCCTTGCTAATGCCAATGGCTTCAACTATCTGCCACAACTTGATTCGCCGATCTTCTAGAACAAGTTTTTTCACTTTTTCAATATTTTCTTCGGTAACAGCGGTGTTTGGGCGTCCCGACCTGGGATCATCTTCGAGCGACTCCCTGCCATGTTTGAACTCTCGGCTCCAACGTTTTATGGTCGCAAATGAAGGCGCAGACTCCCCATAAACTGCTGACATTTCTTCAAAAATTTCCGTCGGCGTTTTGTTCTTCTTTGTAAGGAATTTTATGACAGCTCTATACTCCAATTTCGTACAAAGTGCGGATGACTCGGACATGGTGACGTTTATGGTTCAATTACTTAAAGCGTAATGAAGCTAATGACATGAAACTTGACATTTATATTTCTTAGGATACCCGCAATTAGTGATATGCTGCGCGAGTCATTAGTGACACTTAAAGGTACTTAGGCTCAGAACTTTTCAGCCGCCCCTCGTAGTTTTATAGTCTTTTGTAATAATGGTTGTGAAATGGTGCACACTTATACAGTCCAAATAGTCTATTTGAAAGGGTTGCGATACATATCGGCCTTGACTGAGACTTTCACAATTACAGGATCGGGGTGGGGTAGGAACGGGCAACGGGCAACCCTATCCGTGTTGATAATAACGAGGAAAATTCCAACATCTTTAAAACGTTTCAAACAATACAAATTATTTCTTTGAAAACTTTTTTAAACAACAACTCGTTGGCACGTCAAAGCGAGGGATTTTGTATCACCGGAAGCCGAGATTGTAAAAGTTAAAGGGTGAAGATTGTGGAAATTTCGACAACCCTAGATAGTCGCATTACTGCTACAGCCGGAACGGGGCAATAACATTTGGCTCGCCTGATTCATGCTAGGGGTGGTCACAAACCGTACATTTCAGTCCATTGTATCATGGCTCATTAATATGCGAACCCCGCCCGTTATTTTAAAACTTAAGTATTATATTTTCGGCTTCGTAATTTCAGATCTCTTTTCACGTTTCATTGGGAATTCGTGGGCTTTATTGTTTTTTTTTGTCCGTAAATAGAGAATAGGCGAAATTAAGCCTAAAGGTATCGAGTGTTAGAGCGGTTCTGCTCTGCATCCGATCCAAATTCGAGAAATGACGGTCCGAAGTAGCCATAGTATTATTTCTATGAGGGGTTGCACACTGCATCCGAACTCAGTCCGTCCGAATTTAGAACATTCCCGATTCGGATTGAACTCTGATCTTGAATTCGGATTCGGATCGGAGGTAGTGCGAAACCGCTCTAAGTTTTCGGTACCCTTCTGTATCGAAGTAAGTAAGATTATCCGCTTAGAAGTGCCCTCAACGAAATGTTCATTGAAGCTATATGTCAGTGAAACCATCGTATCAAAAATAACTTTTTGCCTAACATAGAACTGGAATGCAACAACCGAAGGGCGTAGTTGCATTTGCTAGACTAATGACATGTAGTAAATAGCTATCATTATTCATGACATTAATTACCCAAAGCGAATATCCACTGCAATATCCATCCATCATTAATTAGCACCGATCACGATTACTCTGACGCCCATATAAACGACAATATTTAGATAAGAGTATACGAACATCAAAGAAACGATGGATGGACTGTGTGAAAGATGATATTATGGCTAGAACGGGACTACCGTAGTGACCGCTAATAGAAAAGTATGGAAGAAAAAGGCATGTTGCGCCGACAAATACATTGGTATGAGGGCAGGAAAATCATCATCTGCCTAGCCTTTTCCCAACCATGTTGGGGTCAGCTTCCAGTCTAACCGGATGCAGCTGAATACCAGTATTTTACATGGAGCGACTGCCTGACCTCCACAACCCAGTTACTGGGTAAGTCGATACTCCTTGGTAAGACTGGTTTTCAGATTTTCGGGCTTTTGACGACCCGTATCCACAAATCCACAAATGACAGCCAGTCAGTATAAGGGTAGGAGAATGATGATTATATAAATATACTTATATCCCAACATCCGCAGTTTCCAATTTAAATACGTGTAACACCTGTCGCCTTTTTTTTTTGGTCCTACACGCTTTGAGGCTTAGCGGCGTCGTCGCAAAATGTCAGAATGTAAAAAAATATCATGAGCACACCGGCTTTTCGACATGACATTAATATTTGACGAGCTGCACTTTTAACTTCAAACTTCCTGCACAAGAGTAGAACATTGCTCCAGCAAAAACGCTTTTATTTTTATTAGCTTTCGAATGCTATGCGTGCTAGTGTATTTCGTATCCTGGGACGCTTTTATAAGACAGAGTTCGCTTTATGATCGAATGCTTAATGGAAACTTCTTTAATGGATATCTTTTCCAAAGAATCCAACTTTTTCCATTAGCACGCCATCGGCTAAGGCAGTATTCCATGTACTTATATGCCAGTTAATGCAAGGTGAAACTTGACGGAACAATAAACACTTTGTTTGAGTTCAGTGCACATTCATTTATATAAATGAGAGAAATATGCTATAACGTCCGGAGGCGGATGGAGTCGGGCCGTTTGCCCAGCAGCTTAGTAAACAGGCGGTTGATTGCGGCCGAGCTTGGACTGTGCGCGTCGATAAATACGAGTTTAAAACAAACCGAGTTGTGAGCTCCTCCGAGACCAGCTCGTGCTCGAGCCGAGACAGCGCCGCCGCTGAGTCTCACAGCCCGAACACGCCCACTTCCACCTGCCTTAAATCAATTAAAACTCCCAAGTGCTACCAACTTGCAGCCCCGCACGCCGGACAAACGGCGAGGCGCCTCAAAAACTACTACATTACCTTTCCACCGCTCAAAGACACTTTATGACGACTAATTCCGGCACCATTAAGCTCACTTCAAACTTTTAAAACCGTTCACTATGTATGCTAATGTAATCCACTTTCGCAGACGAAAAGAATCGCCTCGCAGCCGTCGCCTCGTCTCCCGATTTCGTATTATTAATTTGTGCAATTATTCGTGCAGTGCCAAGAGATTTCCCGGGAGTAGAAGGCGCGAAGGGAATCTAGAAAAATGCGGTCGTTAAGCTCCCACCGCCTCGGCTGGCGCGTTTAATTAAAAACTTTATAGTTGTACTGCCTTGATGGCTCCGCTCTAACTGAAATCACATAGACAACCGCACTCCTGTACTAAATGCAACTCTTTTAATCACGATGCAGCTTGGAGAAACGTAATCGATACTGCATCAGCGTATTTGAATGCATCACGTGATATTTTCTACAGAAACGGTTGCTAATATGGGTAGTGTGCGTGTATATGAATGCAACCATCGCGATTAGGGGTGACACGCGACTCGGATAGTTTTAATATTCTGCGTGCTCTTTAGATTAAACTTGCTCGTCGCTTTTGTCTCATTCAACGTCCAACGAACAGGGCGTTTTAATGAAACCCACGTCTAACCTGCGAGTAATGAGGAATGAGTGAATAAAAAATACATTATGTTCTAAATACATTATCCCGGAGCATCACATTTGTTGCAATTCATACTTAAAAGAATAAAAGTTTTTATGCTGAGCTCACTTCAATTATTCAGGAAATGTGACTCAGACAGATGGTACTTCATCTAATGGCTGCTAGGAGATGTCGGATTCTGCAGAATGCAGTTTGACTTATACGTAACAAATGCATAGTAAGCAGTTGTGCATATTTCGCGCGTCTCGGACATGCACCATTGTGCAAGGGCGCACACCGGGCAGCTATGCTAATCGGGCGAGCCCGGTCGCCGGTCCAGTTGTCCTGCCCGATATTAATTATGTATGGACTGTGGTGCTGCGGCCCGGCTCAGCCCCATATCTTCTATATGCGAGTAGTTCGCATGTAACACTCACAGGATTCTCATCTGTCATCGTTATTCACAGTTTTTAAATATTATTAAGAAACGTGGCTTGTTATTTTGAGTATGCGAGTGAGGTTTTCGTAATAATAAATTAAACAATGGAGTATTTATTCATAAATGAGCGGATGATGATTGATGATTAATTAAGATATCCATGAGTAATGAAAATTACTCAGAAGTTGTATGAAATCGGGAACGAACTGAGTGCTCAGTATGTTATCAAGATTTGAAGGTTCTTTATTGAGAAAAGACATCTAATTAGATTTCATTGCATACTTATATCAAATTAATTCCGCGCCAATTCTACCGAAAGGCGTTTAATTAATTTTATTTACGTATCCAACGAAAAGAACAGATAAGATCGCGCGCGGCGGCTGCGGCCTCGGCGCGGCGGTAACGAGCAGAATTATGGAAATACGCCGCGCTGCTCACGACCTACGTCTACACTCTAATATTATTTATACGCGATCTTTTCCCTCTAGGAAATGACCACGCACACCCCTGTAATGTAAGCTACCGAGGATTTGCTTCTGATAAATAGCCGACTTCCGTTCTGTCGCCACCTCCAATGACTTTTCTAAAGAATAAATTTAAAAATTCAATCACGACGCTGACCATTCGACGCTCGCTTGCGGAAAATGTTGAATAGAATTTCTATATTTGCAAAGAAAGTCACGTTTGCACCGAGTCTGATGTCTGAACAGAATTAGATTTGGTAACATTTTCGAAAATAATTGCGATGATAAGGGAATTGCCACAAGAAAATAATGTATTGATAGAATAGGTACGAGGGAACCGAAGGCGACGACGCCGGTCGACGGAAAAACCCCTAAGTGGAAAGGCCTGCCGGTGTCTCGTTCGCTCCCTCTAATGGAATTTACTCCAGGCCGTCTTGTCGCTATCTGCGAAATAAGCCCGTCTTATGTATGAATGTGTATACACTACTTAGGAAATTAATGATATTAAAACATTTAGGAATGCGTCCTTATTTCTCTATGTAGTGTTATAATACGTTGTGATATGTGAGGACGGCTTTGTAGCGGGATGCACATGACATGTATAATCTCCGAATACATGTTCCCCGAAATCCCACAGTGTCAGTCCTGTGATCCGTATAATTCGTCAGAGGACAGGCAAACGGCTACACTGACATAATTGTATCGGTGCTCATCTTTGACAGTGTTGAACTCGTAATCTCTTCCTGGTGCGTCCGTAAATACACCACAGAAACCTTTCTAGCAACCACAAGTTATTTCTTTTATCTACGCGAGATGTAGTTATGTCGTGATTTATTCCAATAACTTATCCCAGCAGTTTGCTTCCAGGAAGCTTAGTTTATCGTAGTTGACTGAAAGATAACCTAAGCGATTCTCAATCGGAATGTTTAATTTATATGAGGTAACAATAACAGTACCACCGACATTTTAGTGTCATATGAGAAATGGCTTTTTAGATTACGGCACCTTTCTTTTGTGATAAATACTGGAGCGCTGATAAAGTGAGATTCGTAATTCCAATTTGGTTTCATAATTGATGGCGACCGCGGCACTTTGATGAGCCTCTTGTCTTTGACGTCGGCTCCCTAACGGTGCGCACCAGTTCCGTCGTGTTGGGGCGTTAATTGAGAAAGCTTCATCCGCCACCGGGAGCGTGAGATCGGGACTCACGCGCATACAAACTCAACTCTTGTTTGTTCGACGTCACCGCGCGTGAACAAACATTGCGGTGTGAAGCGATTTACTGTTAAATGTTACTATTACTTGTATCTCTGGGAGCGTTGATTTTCGTTGGTTTGCTTTTAACGCGATTCTCATATCGAAGCCATTGACTCCTCGTCGGTCCTCCTTTGTTTACGAGAATTCCTTCACGCTATAAATACGCTTTTATTGGATATTTAATAGGTTCTCCTTTACACGAACTTTATGGTCGCGGTGAAAGGGAAAGAATCGGACGTAGCGAACGAGCAGTCATTAATATTGGAGTGGTGGAAACTTTGATTGGGTGCCATGGCGGGGTTACAATTAAAGTGTAATGGCGATGGTCAGTGGTGGTTGGCGGAGCATTGTCCCCTGGCGTGGTCGCTAGGAGTCAGGACCACGTCGCGGTCGGGTGCGCGGGCGCGTGCGGCCGTCGACCTGCAAGTAATGGACTCGCCTCTCAATAAACAACATTTACGCGCTACTTTTCTCGCCCCCATACATTATTGCTGCTTTGTTCTCTCAAGTTTTTACGCCCTCTTTGAGGCAATATTATGAAAATTTTGTGGCAGAGTCTGTAAATGTGAGTAGATTATAGATTGTGACTTGCTTGCTGTTTCGCTTCGCTTGGTTACGGACAGTTTACCTTCATGGTCTTTTGTTTTGTAAAGGAAGTGTGCAGACGAATGGATAAAACATCACACGACGATTCCTTTGAGTGGAATCATAAAGTTGCGTTCATACTTAGTTCCCCGTTAGGTCTTACCTCAATTCATTGCTAATGAGTTCAAAGTGTTTCATCACGTGGTTTAATACTCGGAAGCATTCGTGAGATAATGTGTGAAATTCGGGGCCTCACTTTTATAATTATAGTAACGGTATTTCGCGAAGTTACTTAGCTCATTTCGTTCAGGTTGCGTGGTTTTATGATAAAACTCGGCCGAGTTGCGTGTACGTGAAAACTGCGGTACACCCGCTGGGAAATTAAACTCGTTCCGACGCGGCGAGGTGTCGTTAATTTGTTTTGGCACAGACAGCGCTGGGGGCGTCGCTAGCTTCGTCGTAATGCTTGAGTGCTCGACTGTCAGACGCTGTCATACAGAAATTGTCCGAATGTTGCGGACCTCTGAACAGAAGGCCAATTCTCGTAATTTAAAACGTTCAAAATCTAGTCGCAGTCTCATCTCGGCGACAAACAATTTTCAAAAACTTGTCAAAATGTAGGGAAATTAGAAGTATTTTTTGACAGATTGAGACAGATCAGACTGTGAACGTTCTTAAAATTACGAGAATTGCCCCATTGATTTTATAATTGTAAGTTATAAGAGCATCGCCAACAAACTGTGGTAAACATAGTTTGTTGGTGGTGTTTCAGTTGAAGACTTACCTTTTAGATTCGTTGACTTCCTAATATTGTCAAATTGCCAAGTTTATTGATAATGCTTTCATTAGTACTTAATTTACTTTGTCATACTGTTCGTAGAACTTCGTTAAGTTACTAGTGAGGACAAAGTTTTCAACACCACATGAGTAGCAACAGATTGTAACGTAACTCGTGAAGGTATAGTTTCTCGGTTTCTGATTTCATGATCATGTATGAATCTTATGATTACGTTACGGTGTTTTATAGAAACTTAAACATAACTTGACTTAAAGATTCAATGTGAACTTAGAGCATTCGAAATGTCTGGAAAGTTAGCAAATAAATTCGATATAACACCGAACAGAGAATATTGTAGATTCGACCTTTGGATATGAATAACTTTCCAGTTTTTCTTGGAATTTCATACCTAGGCTTTGCGGTTGTTTGTGATAGGCCTCTCTGAATACCTATTATATATTTATATTGTATTATTATAAATACATATACATACATATAAAAGGTATTCAGGGTATTTCTGAATAGGAAAATCCGATTTACCTTACTGATGTAGGATTGTTTTCGACTTTTTCATCATTTCAGCCGAAAGACTTCTGACGACTGCTGAACATAGCGTCCCCTTCGTTTTTTTACCGAGTTACATTCACGATACAAATGCTTTAGATGAGACCAAACAAATTCAATTAAATTGCCCGGACATGTTAGCCTGCCCTAAAATCTCATATTTACTTGCTATAAGTTTCAAAGGCTCCATGTCACGTTCGGGAAAACGCAATGCTAAGCGGAGCGAGCCGTGTCGCGTCAACTCGCGTCTAATGAGATGTAGCTGTTCTATGTACACAACTTATTTGTATCTTCTACTCGTGTTGGCACGAGCTTATGAAAATAGTTTTATCTATATCTATACTAATAATAAAGCTGAAGAGTTTATTTGGATGCGCTAATCTCTGGAACTACCAGTCGGATTTGAAAACGACATTAGGAGCCGAGCAAACAGATAGAAAGTCGGAAAAAACGCTAAGGGAAAACGAAGTAATAGCGCGAGCGGGTGTTGTGATGCGACGGGGTGGCACGGGGGAGCAAGAGATTTGATGCGGACGAAGTCGCGGGCAGAAGCTGGTGTGTTTATATAATTATAAGCTAATGACGCTATTCGTGGAGTCTCGTAAATTACAACTATGCCTTGTTGACGTAGCTTTTATCCAACTTGAAGATGACGGTTCATATTTTTGCGGCAACATTTTTGGAAACAATACCAGTCAGTCAGTGTCAGTGTAATTTACGGTAGATGAAATATGAAGGGCAAAAATCCAATCTTAGGCGAAGGCCACAAAGAGGATTATCGCTTGAATAATGAAGTTACGAAAAAAGATGTAGTACCTACAGCAGTTGCGGTTAATGCCTTTTGGAAAACCTGACTGCCAACTTTGAAAAGGGTAGCGCTTAGTTCACGGATATAACTTATTAACTGCATTCGCAATCCGTCGCACAGTTCCATTTCGATTTATTGTCCTTTTTCAACTGCACCCGTCATCATTATTCTGTTAATTAAGTTTGTATTTTGTTATTCATCAATAAAAAAACTCATTTCAATTTCTTGTATGCACCTCCTCTCTTATAGAACTTGATGGCTTGCATATCTCAGGTTCTCCTTCTCGTGTTGATGACTCATATTTTGTCTGACCAGAGCGCAACGATTCTTTTAATTCTTCTTTGTGTCAGCTCCAGTCTACCAAGAAGTAGTGACGTATCGGTACCGAAATATCATGATATAACGTCAACCGAAGTTTAAAACAAGCCGAAACACGTCATTAGTAGCTTTGTCTGCGAACTCTTTCTGTCATTCCCAGCCCCCGTTAGATTTGGGTCAATAAGCACGACGCATTGGGTCACGTGACAATCGGACAGCTTGACATATCTGCTTGCCGTGAAACGTGACCTGTGTGTACTAACAATGGGCTTATGATCGTCATTATCAAATCAGCTTGTATGCGTCATTGGGCTTACCAATGTCAACATGAGAGGGGAGATTTGTATGCTTGGCAGATGATTTATAGACGGATAGATATAGAATTCTAGCTTGTGCCCGCGACTTCGTCCGCGTGAAATTTCTTGTTCCCCTGATCCGCCCCGTCGCATCGCATCGCCTGCCCTCGTTGTTTCTGACTTTTTTTCCATTTTGCTCGGCTTTTAAGGGTCCTAGTGTGATGTTAAATAGCTTATAGCCATCCTCTATAAGTGTGCTATCAAATGCAAAATGATTTTTTTTCAAATCCGACTGAGAGTTCCATAGATTAGCGCGTTCTAACAAACAAACGAAAAATATCTTCAGCTTTATTATTAATTAAGCTAAATTATTGATAGATAGATGAGAAACCGCATCCTGACCCCATGTATAAGAAGGGTAACATTTGCCTGAAACCACACGAAACTGCTCAACAATTGCCAGCTACGAAACGTGACCTAGTAATATGATCGGCAGCCTAAAAATAACCACCTAGGGATCATTCCAACCACATCCTATCTAAAGCAGAATAAACCGGATCCCCTAGAAACAAAACTTTTGATTAGAACTACATAACTCAAAGCGGCCAAAATGTGGATCTTAGCAGTTATGATCATCTCAAAGCCTTGAGAGATGGTCGTCTATACAATGGACAATAAATTCATTAATATTTCACTCATATCCATTTTCAATGATGTTTACAAGCGAGCAAGGTATTCGGACACGACATTAATGAGATGTTGCAGGTTTATTACTAAGTAGTGTGTTGCAGTGTGCAGTATCCCGACAGAAATTCCTGTTCACTCCGCTAATGTTAGCAGGAGATGTTCTCTTTTTATAGTATGTATGGGGAAATTCGTTGTTAGGCAAAAATGCACTTTGAATTTTGAGATTTCCATTTTATTCTTGAGTCCTTTCCTGAGCAAGGCTTTTATACAGATCCTGCACTTGTTCAGTTTAGAAAATGTGTATGTATTGATTTTCTTTTTGTTTGAAATGTGAAGTTTTAGAACAGCATGCATTAGTAAGATTCTGAAAGCTTCCTGCTGCATTATACAATGCATTATGAATTGCTATTTATTCAAGCTGTGTTGTATCTTCTTTGTTGTCACAGTTTCCTGCGAGGGCAAATTCTTTAAGATCATACTCGCGATATACTCCATAGAATACATATCACATACATCCTCGCCATCTATTTTAAAGTTTATTGTTATTTTAACAAATATCTTATTCCTCACCATCTATTTTAAAGTTTATTGTTATTTTAACAAATATCTTATCAACGAGAAAGACTAACTGTTATTTTAAATATTTTACTGCACCGTCTAAGCCTGATGTATTGATTCTATAAACACCATTCTACAGTTTTCAATCTATTTGTCCCCAGGTCTGAAGTACTTGCATTCAGCTCGCATTCTCCATCGGGACATCAAACCTGGCAACTTACTGGTGAACAGCAACTGCGTGCTAAAGATCTGCGACTTCGGACTAGCCAGGGTTGAAGAGCCAGATGCCAGCAAGAACATGACGCAAGAAGTCGTTACGCAGTATTACAGGTAAATAGACTGACTCTGTTTGATTGATAACGAAGTGGCAAACGCTAAGTGTGAACCTGTGCGAGAGAGGTCTGATGCAGTAAAATTTTACAACTTTCAGTTTTTTTTTCTTTCACAGTTGAACAAGTAGAATATTGTTCAATAATTTAGAAATGTATATTATTCAATACATTAATCCAAACCGCACTGGGCCTGCATGATGGATTATGGCCCACTCTCTCTCATAGAGAGGAGGCCGTCGCAGCAGTGGGAACATTATAGGCTGATTATGCAATACATTAATCACAGCCAATATTATTTATTTATTTAACTATTTATGTACACCAAGAAAAAAAAAATACAAAAAATAGGTACAAAGGTATAGCTTTTTTTTTTTTTTGTGGGAAATCATCAAATGGAGGGGCCATTTGATGATTTCCCACAAAAAAAAAACCCGCTCTGGGTGGAGCGGAAGGGAGTGTCAAACTCTTACTGACTAAAACCCACCCATGTTCCTTCCTTCGTCCTTTATGTTCCGGGGTAGCGGTAACCCTTTCGGACAATCCCGCTGAACAAAGGTAATGCTTATTTCATAAGAAATCTCTTCCAGCCATATATTAAGATTATAGTCAATATGCCAATTTGAATTGAGCTTTTTCACAAGGTAAACCGATTCCAAAAGTCATTGACAACTTTTCGATATTAGCGAATAACGATAATGGATAAAGTTACACTGAATTTGTGTAGGTAATTCATAAAATTGTCCGATATAATACGTACTTACATAACTACTTACTATAATTCACGATTAAACAAATACTCGCTTATCAATACAAAATAAACTGGACTTGGTAAACAGTGTTTATAATCGTCCAATTTTACAATCATCGGTTTGTTTACATTGTTTGACAATTCAATTGAAATTAACTATAGTCACTGTTAATATTAAACTAAACTTGCCGGCTGCCATATTGGCATTATGATAGTAAATAAAGATATACATATTTTTGAACTTTGACGGAAAGGCAATAGGGTGTGATTGTGGAGCTATGTCACAAACCATGCTCCTGTCCTGCCCTCTGTGTCCCAAAAAATGCAGTCAAAGTTACCTCTGCGCTGCCACCGACAACGCCGCACTATGGAAAATAAAGGTCTGTTTCTGATTAAAAATCAATAACTTTTTTATTTCTGAATATTATGTTCTAAAATTTTGCACAAATATAGAATAGTGTATATGGCTTCAAATGGAATGTAATTTATTATGATTGAATTTAAAACCATACATTAAAAAATAAAACAAATTCAAAATTATCAAAAATGTCCAATATTGATTTTTTAACAATGAATACGATTATTTTAATGTTTACAAAAACCAAATATCATATAGTACATCAAAATACAAATCAATTAAAATAATAAAAACATTTTTTTTAGAACAAAAAAATGTGATTAAAGTCGAAATTTTAGGTTATTTATACTTGATGAACTTCGGGATCTAAAATTAATTCATTCACTTTCAAAAGATCTAAGGTGTCTTCATCAAGTTCCTTCACGTTTTTAGTATACGGTTTTCTAATGCTGGTTATGTAAGGATCTGAAGTAGGTATAAAGAAGAGTATGAAATACCTCCTCGTTTGTAGCGGATCTTGAACATTTTCTAGCATGATGTAGACGAATTTTTTTATAATCCTTATTACGAGATTCTTGTGCATCTTCCGAAAGTTGACCAATAGGAAGTACTGCAAAATGCTTTATGACACTTTCTCCATGAATCAAAATTTTGTGAACTGAAGATGGCATGTAGTACCATTCATAATTGCTCACATAGATCCTGGCAGTCTCCATAGCATAACTGCCAATTTTTTCAGCATTTTCATATTTAACTTGCAGAATTATGTAAAGTCGTTTAATCAAATTTATATCCACTCCTGTAATTTCAGCAGAGCAGCTTGCGTTGTGAAAAAATCTTCTGGCAGTATTACCGTCATTACAGTTACCACTTACTTGTCTTGGTTTGTCGATGATCAATCCTAGCTCTTCACGGAAACGCCTTTGTATCAGGGTTTTCTTCTCTTGCTTTAGTCGTTGCTTTTCTTCGCTTGTGACGGACCATGTTTGGAAAGACAGATTATAGGAAATATGTAAAATCATTTCCATACAACGAACCCAGGCGTGCAAAGTAGACAGTCCGTATTGATAAGAATCTTCATTTTCAGGCCTAGCAGTCACTTTAGTCAAATCACTGTAGTCAAATTACAAAACTTACCGCAAACTATTGATGTAAACAGCAACATTTCAAACCGCAATAGATAGCGAGCGGTTTTCCGTTTTCTGACTTTTATCACATTTTTACTAATTACTCCGAAAATCGCAAATATCCGCAGCTTTTTTTTATTTGATTATGTTTATGGATAGGTAGGCTACAAACCAACATTAAATGTAAGACAGGGGTAAACGTGGGTAACTGTCAAAAGTCTCGATGAACTTTAAAAAAACTTTTTTTTCACCATATTTTATTTTGCAATTATTTTAAGGTAAACGTTAACATAATAATAAATACATATTAGTTGTTCCATATTCTTTAAAAGACGAGGTTTACAGAAATATATAATACATTATACCTTTTATTGTAACGTATAACAATAAAATCAATTTGAAAGTGATGAAGTGAACGGGCTTAACGTGGACGTCCGTCAAAACTATAAAGTTTGTGGTGTTGTAAAAAAATAATTTCATATAATATGTATAATTTTTTGATATTATAGTCTAGTTTGGTCCTTAAACTATTGAGTAAAATAAAAAAAGCATGCCAGAAGCGACATTGACAAAAACCATTTTTAATCAGCAATTGTTCTACGATTTTCCACAGTGCGCCGTGGAAGTGGCAAAGTTTTGGGAAAACAAGATTTAAAATACAGTCCAGCGACACGAAGAAGAAGAACGTAAACATACCATCACGTCTTGTTTCCCCGAAGGGTTGGGCAGAGGTGTACCCATAGTACACCCACATTTCCCCAGTTATGTTTTATATTTCGTTTTATGCTGTTTTCTTATGTTTATTTTCATTTATTATGAATACGACCGTGACTTCAACATATCCTATGAATTACTTGTGAGGCAAGGCACGTGTGATAATGTGCGCTTTTACAATTTCTAACGTGACGATATTATCATGGACGCCGATAGCCAGGGAAGTGAAATATATGGAATTATATGAAGACGCTTTTAAATTTCACTAAAGTACAAGTATAATAAAGGGGGAAAAAGGGAAAGAACTCATAGAGCATCAAAAAATTCCTCCGCATCGCTGTCGGTGGGAAAAGTGCCCAAAAGGCTGGCAGCGTTGCTACGTTGTATGGCAATGCTGATTCTTTGACCTTAAAATAGTATGTAAATAACTTTACGACGTTCCGTCAAACTTTAGACTAGATAAAACAAACTAGCGAGTCAACAAGACGCGGTTAGCTTTATCCAAACTTTGTTGTAAAGGTCACAAAGTATAAAGGTTTTATACAAAACCACCTGTTAATGTTAACGTTATTTAGTTTAAAACGTTATGTTGACGAAGGTGTGCCCTCTATTCCTAAAATGTTGAATACCTCTGTGTGAGCAAATGTCATTAGTAAGTACGTTTTTGGGTTGGCCGTGGAGTGTTGTCAAATGAGGACGGTATTCAGGGTTAAGTACTCTTTTCTATTTATTTTAAATTATATTTCTATTCCTCAAGTTCATATGAGTATTATGGTCTCTGTAGAGATGTTCCAAGATGGTTCATATTTCATTCACATCAGTATCTGCAAATTTACTGTTTCCTAGAATTGTTTCGAGAACCAATCTTCTTTGTATAAATATCCTCAGACATTCATCTTTATTAAAACATCGCAACGTATTTGTGTTCTAACTGTTCTTGGAAACTCGGATTTTCCTTTCACGGAACGAACGTTTATCCCGCTATTTGTTCACGTCTATTTAATCAGGCAATAAATAAATCCAATATCAGATTAAATAGTGCGTTTCTTTGTTAACAACAGGAAAAAAATCTTATCTTTATCTGTACTAATAATAAAGCTGTAGAGATTGTTTGATTGTTTTAACGCGCTTATCTCTAGAACTAATAGCCGGATTTAAAAAAATATTGTTGAATTTGATAGCCCAATTTTCGAGGAAGGCTATAGGCTATTTAACATAACGTTAGGACACTTAGGAGCTGAGCAAAAAGAAGAAATGTCAGAAAGAACTAAGAACTAACTAACTAAGCGTTAACGAAGTAATTGCACGAGCAGCCGATGCCATGCGACCGGGTGGGTCGGGAACAAGAAATTTCGCGAAACTCGTGGGCAGAAGCTAGTATCAGATAAAGGGGTTTCAATGTATTTTCAACTATTTCGAAACAAGAGTTCGTGCGATGCTAAAAAGATTCGCCAGCCAGGTTCGTAGCGGCACTGATTGTTCAGGGTCCGCCGGACACACTTAAGTGTCATCATTCGTACAAGCCCTTTTTTGCAATAGGCCATATTTTTGTTGGACGTTTGTTCCCTAGAATCGTTTACGTCGATTACTCTTGCTCCATTCACTCACAAACTTTTCGAAACGTTCGACGAAGCGTTTCGTGGTGTTGAATGAATAAAAAGTGAATGAATGAATGACCTGTGCTCCGTTGACCGCAGTTTTGAAAGTAGGACGCCGCAACCGCGTTTGTGCCGAAAACATCAGTACTTACGCGGTTTCGCCAAAATAGTTCACGTGTATATTAAGTCACCGGCAGTTGCAGAAGTCATGGTCGGTGAGTCGGTGCCCACATTTCATACGCTTACAGAATACCTATCATATTTTCACAAATTCCCCGCCTGTGTACTTGTTTGCTTACGTGATCCCGTTTCCCTGTTGTTTTGCATTTCATTTGTTTAGCTTATCAAATGAATGCGGTTTCCTACCGCATGTAAATGAACATAAACCAAATGTACTGAAATATAATATGTAAATTGTTATATATCCGACATCTCTTCTACACGCACAGTTTGTTTGTCACGTTTTCAGGGGACGGATTAAATTTTAAATTGGAAATATGGTTTAGCTTTATTGAAAACGCATAAAGTGGTACACAACGAAAAATGGCTTTGTTTACTCGTCTCGGTGTCACAACCAGTTTATTATTCATGCGCTTGTGCTCGACAAATGAGCGTTCCTTGTAAAATCCTCCACTTTATATCCCTTCTCTTATAACTAAGTTACACGCGACTCGCGACACGTCCACTGACGCTTGGGATTTCTTTACAGCGCCAACTTGGAGTTGTTGGTGAACTAAGATTGCCAATAAAAGTCCTGGTGGTTCTAGATCGACTTCATTATAGCCTAGGATCTAATTCAAGTGACTTTTTATTCATTTGGATACCTACCTAAGGTACAGTAGGCTGGTTTACAGTGGTAACTAGACCAGTATAAGCATAATCAGTCTATAATGTTCCCACTGTTGGGACACAGGCCTCCGCTCTGTGAGAGGGAGTGGACCGTAATCTACCACGTGGACTCAGTGCGGGTAGATGTCACATGTCTTCGAGATTTTTGGTTCTAGGACATGCCGGTTTCTTCACGATGTTTTCCTTCACCGTTTTGAGAGCAGTGGTGATGAAATTATTTACACATAGTAAAGCGATTGTCTGTGTTCAAACCTACGACCTACAACTCATAAGTCGCGGCTATTACAACTTGGCTACCACAGCTCCCAACCAGTATAAGTTTCAAACCAGTATAAGCTGACCTCTTATTCTATTGAATCTCGGTACTACGCTAGGCCAGCCAAGGTCAAAGTCTATTCTATTCTATTCAAGGTCAGAGTGTTACCGCTGATGTACGGTCGACACTGTTTTCCATACATAAAGCAAACACATTTCAAAGAGACCATTTCCCCGATTTTTTTTGTAATTATGGCAAAATGTCTTTTCAAAGTTAGAAGGAAAAAGCTTGCTTAATGGTCAGATTTAATTACCCAAGTACTTACAGTTGTTCAAACAATATATTTTATGACAAATAAGTCAGTGTATTACCAAAGCAAACAGCGATTCTCTTTTTAGAATAAACCACCGTACAAGATGTGTTCTATGTTAGAAGGTTAGGTTTCCGCACTTAGTGCTTCAAGTGGACTGTTGTGCGTGGGCCACGGCAGCCGTCGGTGGTTATATACGAGATATTATATACCTACAAACGATGACGATAAACCTTCATGACTATTTCAGTAAAGACAAAAACTAAGACGATATCAGTAGATGAATGCTATCAGGTTATTAATAGAGAATGCTTAAATTAATAAAAATCTTGAAAAAATTCAATCGCGCTGGTATTGACGCGCCATATCTCAAAAACCAAAAGATTCGATTTTGAAGCAACCAGATAAATTGATTGTTGTTTGAGTTTAATATTATTTATCAAACAGTTTTTTTTTTGAGACCAAGCAAGAAGTAAATCAATTTGACGGGAGATTTAATGCTGACCAAGGGGGGCTGGGCTGGTGCCGTATTATGACGTTTTAATGCCATCTTGATGCTAGTGTGAGAAAGAGATGGCCGATAGCACCATCGGTTTTAAGGACTGGAATCATAGTGGCATTAATACTTCATAATACGATCCCCTGACTCCTTTGATAATGGACCCAAATAGCCCTAGTTAGAGAGACGTGGGAGGTGAGTAGGGTGGGGAGGCCTTTGCCCTGCAGTGGGGGCTAAAACAACAAGACACAAGGGCAGGGAGATGATGAAAGTAGGTAAAAAGGTGTTAAAAAAATACTGTTTCTATTTCCAGAGCACCTGAGATCCTGATGGGCGCGAACCACTACACAGCTGCGGTAGACGTGTGGTCGGTGGGCTGCATATTCGGAGAGCTGCTCGGCAGACGGATCCTCTTCCAGGCGCAGAGTCCGGTGCAACAGGTATGTGTTACAGCCACTTTACTTACTACACTTTAAGGTGACTGCGCCAGGGAAGCTCGCGAAATTGAAATTTTCTTATAAACGTGCAGGTCTTTTTCAGGTTCTATGTCGATCAAAATATGATTCGCTGCCATAAATGGCTAACTTAATATAACATCCCCCTAAATAAAACCGGGGTAAAGTTATGTGGTTGTTGTTGATTTTCCTATGGTTATACATAGGTAAATGTATGGTTATACTGAAGTTAGCCAATACTTACTTGTTGTAACTTTTCTGCCGAATAAATGTGGAGTTATATACTGGGCCTATTACAGCCTGCCTGCTGCTACCTGCTGCTGGCCTGGACTTAAACACAACCGGCGAAATATGGACACACTTCCGCCTAACCCTTCGGGGAATACAAGCGTGTTATGTTATATAATAGTACCCTAGAAGTTTCTATGCCCAAAAGCGCCTGATATTTCCCAAGCAAGTCTGTTGCTTGAATTGCCTTTGCCCTACACAAAGGCCCATAAAAATAAAAGTTAAACAATAAAGCTTTAATCAATTCCTTCCTGAGAAAGGAAGTTTTGTTTTAAACACGTGACATTCACATTTTAACAAAATCATAAAGTTTCTCTACTTTAGGCTCCTTTTTGTTAACACATTTTGGGTCGACTAATACAATAAAAACTGTATTTATTCTATTCTATTATGTAGTGTTAAGTATTCTATATTTTACGTAACAATTAAAGCCATTTCCGGCAATTTGTTAGGCCGAAGCCACGTGTTAAACACATGCCGGGCGGCAAAATCGAATATTTGGACATATATTTACGGAACGGAGCCGCTCGGCTTAGCACGAATTGTGCCGAGCCGCCCCGATTACGGTTAAGTGAAGGTAGATGCCGAACAAAATTTGCCGATCGGCACGAGTCGAATGAAAGCCAAATTGTGTAGTAATCGCTTCGGTCGGCTTTGTTGATAAAGAAATACTGCTGAATCAAATTTGCCGATCCGAATATGTGTGTAGCACACCTGGGCCCTGAGTCAGCAGCTTCGCTCGTTAGTCAAGTAGACCGTCATCTAGCGTCATTGCTATAGTAAACCATGCGTTGGTTAGTCGCTTGAAGCAGCAAATGAAGCAGCTGTGACTTCAGCCTTACCCATCGTTTAAGGCTTAACAGAATTAACTTTCGATGAATTCAATCGTTTAATTTAAATCTGGATCGATCCAGAATGATCCAGTTATATCTATTTATGCATGGGTTTCTTGTGCGCATCTCCACGCGGGCGAAATTGAGCCGTCCAAGTGAATCCAATGCAACATAAAATGTAGCAAGAGAACTAGGCGAATTTGTTTCAACTTATGTTACATTAAATAAATAAATAAATCCCTGGACATTTCACACAGCACCATTTGTCCCAAGCTAAGCAACCTAATGCTTGTGTTATGGTAACAAGATGGCTGATCAACTACTTATATACAATTTTTTTTACAAAAAATAAATACATACATATTATAGATAGAAAAAACACCCAGACTCGGAACAAATACATGTAGGTCATACAAAACACCCAGACTCGGAACAAATACATGTAGGTCATACAAATATTTGTTCCGTGCGGGAATCGAACCCGCGACACGCAGCGCAGCAGTCAATCGCTTAACCACTGCGCCAACCGTGCCGTCACATTTCATGTTACCTTTCACCAATCTGTACCCATGCAGCATAACGCTTAATGCCAGGCTTCCAAATGTAACACAAATGACCCGTCCTTATTCATGCATTGCAACATGAAATGTAACACAACAACTAGGCCATGTGTAACATTAGTTCATATTACATTTCACCAATCTGTACTCGGCATTAGAAGGGTGGATGGTACTTACAGCCTGCTTTTCAGTTGATAAAACCTGAAACTGTTTTTCGTTCCAGCTGGAGTTGATAACAGAGCTGTTAGGCACGCCATCTCTGGAGGACATGCGACACGCGTGTGCCGGCGCACGCGCACATATGCTTCGTCGCGCGCCGCGCCCGCCCGCGCTTGCTGCGCTGTACACGCTGTCCGTGCAGGCCACGCACGAGGCCGTGCATCTGCTCGCACAGGTAACATACATTATAAATCTTTTGAGAACATTCGACAGCTAACAGGGGAGAAAGGAAGAAAAAATACATTGCACCCCAAGTAGGCAGGCAGAAGATGTTTTCACAACAGTTCATAAATAAAATAACTATACTATACACGCAACTATGCGTGTATAGTATAGTTATTTTATTTATGAAGTAAAGGGAATATTTTAGTCTTCGCACTCCTCCTCATACAACATGGAACATCATCAGTAATAAGGGGCTCCCAAATGAGTTCGAAACTGGTCAGGTATAGTACCTATAGATAGGGCAGAAAAATAGGGATAGTTTGGTAAGGTATCTGCCTAAATTGCCCTATTCCAAACTACCACTACCATGTGTTCATAACCTGCAATCACAAATAAACCACAAAGCAATTGGTTCGTCTTATCTTCCCTTGCTCGGATTACTCGCACGATACTTTAGTCCTAGATTTGTCCCAGCAAGGTCTTTGATGTAACAAAACACTATAATCTTTATCTATCTATACTAATAGTAAAGTTTGTTTGATTGAACGCGCTACAAAGCAATAGCGCGGGCAGACGATGCAATGCGACGGGGTGGGTGGGGGAACAAGAAATTTCACGCGGACGAACTCGCGGGCAGAAGCCAGTTGCCATAATAACATTCCCAACTGCCAATTCCAGATGCTGGTGTTCGACCCGGCCAAGCGCATCTCCGTGGTGGACGCGCTGGCGCACCCGTACCTGGAGGAGGGCCGCCTGCGCTACCACTCGTGCATGTGCAAGTGTTGCTACAGCGCGCCGCCCGCCGCGCGCCACTACTCGCCCGACCTGGAGCCCGTGGCGCCGCACGCCTTCCACGACGGCTGGGAGAGGAAGCTCACCAGCGTGCATCAGGTCAAAGGTATGGCTGACGTGGTACACGCTGCATGGAGTATCGTCTACATAATGGGCTTTATTCATAAACGTTTAAAGTTAAGAGACGTTTAAACGTCAAAAATGTATAGTTAAACAGTCGCTAATTGTTAACTTTAATTAACGTTTATAAATAAAGGGGTTCATGTGGAAAGAAATGCTATAAAAATGCGGAGAAGCGCAAATGGGCGTATTATACGTCTCAAAGCTGGTGGGCAGCGAGTTTCGCTTCTTTGAGTTTTAAAGTACTGCAATATTCAATTTAATAACTCTGACGGGAATTCAATGGTATAAGCCAAGAACATTATGGTTATAAAACATTATGATTAAATTGATTGATACAATCCATTCTATTTAATTTCATTGAATTCATTGATTTTGACCAGTTTATAAGTTCAGTTTCCAAAACAAAAGATTGCATACAACTTACAGTCCTTTCACAGTAATTTTCCCTCTGACAACAGCAACCCAATTGCAACCTTATTGTAACTGCTATAACGATCACTGTGATTTTGATAGACTTGTCAATGCCAGCAATCCAACAGCAACCTTATTACAACGACGATAAGGATTCCTGTGATTTTGACAGTGATTCAAAGTCAGGGGAAATATAACCTACGTTATAAATACATTTCATGTTTGAGTCTTATTTTCTTTATTATTACTTCATTTTCTTCACTTAACACTTCTCGCGCATAAATGTTTCAGAGGAGATACACAAGTTCATAGCGGAACAGCTGCAGACGTCTCGAGTGCCACTGTGCATCAACCCACAGTCGGCGGCGTTCAAGAGCTTCGCAAGGTAAGGCGCCGCGACACCAACCAACCGCAACCGACCGCAACCAACCGACACTAGGTGATTTCTTTGCGATACGTAACCTAACACGCCTTAGCGACCACCCGCACCCATATGGGCCACGCCAATTGTAACCAAAACTCGTGCAGACAACACTGCCTATCATAAAAATTCTTGAAATGCGTGATTCGCCCCAAAGCGTCGTTTTAGCGCTGCGCTCTTGCACTGTGACCCCTAAAATGTTGCTTTCTTTTTTTCAGCTACCGATTTATTTTGCGCGTATTGAAACATAGTAGTTTTTCTTAGATTTTAATGACTTTTATAAAGTTTCCAGTGTTGTCCGCACGGCTGGCGATGTTTACGATAATAAATCAGAGAAAGCAAACAGTCATCACAACTGAGTGTGGCACGGTGCGAGTCTGTTAGTGTGTGCACGTGTGTCGGTGTACAGAGTACAGTACTAGTGTACGTGTACATAGCGCGTAGTGTCGTGCCGGCCGGTGGTCGCAGGAACATGTCGCATCCCTCCCGACCTCCCCTCCTGCCAACTGTAGTATTGCAACGTAGGTAACAGTTGTGCCTCTTTGTGTACAGTAACACTCACACACGGGTCGATTTTGCTAGAGCCCGACTTGTGCATGGGTTGTTTTACCATTTTATTTTTCTTACATAACGTTCCGTTTCGCTCCCCGCGCTTCGAGCGCTCTCCGTGTACATACGCCGCTGTTTTCGAGCAAAATCAACCCTCTTGAAATGGTGGTGTGTCCCGCTTCACTAGCACCGCTGTTCTCTCCCGTACGGTAGTTTTAATTCTGCTTTTTTGTGTGTTTTGCGACAGCTCTAGGGCGGGTTCGAAAGCGAAAGTTTGTTCCCCTTTCAAGACGGCGGCAAAATATCTACTGCTATCGCCCGTGATATTTCTGTGCGCCGCCTAGGCGAGGAGCGAGCTCAGTAAGCGTACGCACGCCTGTGTTGTACTCGACCCGCGTCCCGCACTCGGCGTCGGGCCGGGACGGCGCTCGGGGCAGCACACGCCTGTCGACTCCTTCTAAACTAAAACTACGCGCCCCCCCAGCTACTTCTATTTTTTTTTTAATTTTCCTCATTCATAATAGACCCGGTGACTGAGGAGCCAATGATGGCAACCCATTTGTGTGTATTGCGTCTATAAAAATACATTTAGTGCCAATTTCATCAATGAAACTAAACATGATCAATACATCTAAACTGCGTTCAAGATCTGTCACTGTCAATATTTTTCAACAATGATGACACTGACAGCTCTTTAGCGCGGGTCTGTCCTGATCGCGTTTAGTTTTATTTGTGAAATCCGCCCTTAATGTGTACGCAATTCAATGGAGGGGCGCGCAATTTAAGTTGAGACGGTCTGTAACTTTGTTGTTGAGTTTTAACTTTTAGTAAAAGACGCGTTGTTGCCTTCGACCGTCGTCTCGTTTCAAAAGGGTTGATCGTTAGATAGTGCTCGCTCCGTCCTAATGGTTCGGTTACAGTGCATGCGTTTGTGAAGGCTTCGCACTTGAGTTCGGTGCTTGTTTGTGTATTTTTTTTTCCTTATAGTGCAATAAGTGAGAATGTTACATAAAAGCTTGTGAACTAAAACAAAAACATACAAGCCACAGATATCGTTACGTTGATAAAAATATCTGAATATTTATTAATTGTCCTTCATTTACCCGGGAAAGGGTGATCCCTTATTCCCGAACTCAAGTATGAGGCTACATTTCCTCAAAATCGACAAAAAAAAACAGTAGTTTCGATTTTGAAGAAACTTCAGTACTGAGGTTGAATTTGATTTTGTACGATTAGTGGGTTTTGACAGCCATAGCAGAAAAATATCTTTCCAAATATGAACTTTATTTCATCGATATAAGGTTGATATTAAGAAGTGAGGTGGTTTTCTGTTAGGGTTGCCTCGTAGTGCATGCGTAGTATGAGATGAGCACTGTGCCAAGCACATGGTTGTGGTGAATTTTCATTAATTTTATTCAGTAGTTACTGTAGCGTTTGATTTGTGATGCAGTTTTGCTATAAGATTTCTCTTTTATTATCATAGATTTTGTTCAAAAAATGATTAATGCATGTTGGTTTGTATGTTGGGTTCATCATGAAGATTGGCGAAACGAGATTAGTAAAAAGTTTGTTTAAGCGCAAGACACATTAATATTATTTGCGCTATTCATAATAACTAGATTATTTAGAAGTTTTTAACACAAATGCCTAAAATACGCTTCGGGTTGCGATAAAAGAATCTTTGAAAACATTTTTTTGCTGAAAAAAAAATGCAATTCGCGTTTGCGATTCATACTGGACAGTATGAACCCTTTGTCTCGCTAAAACCTAATGAAACGAATGAGTCCAACATGCAAGCAAGTGGCGTGGGTGTGGGTACGCACTTGTGCGACACATTACTAACGACGGCCGACTCTGTACCCTTGCAGCTCCACAGTGGCCCATCCGTCCGAGCTGCCGCCCTCGCCGCACCAGTGGGAATGACGCGAGACCAAGCGCGGCTTCGACAAGCGACGCGCCGTATTCACTGACTCGCGATAACCGACTTTATTGTAACGGACGCAAGGATTATAATGGATTATTGGGCGAACTCGTGTTGTAGCAGGCTCGGTGGTGCGATAGTCGACTTTGTAACAGATGAATAAGGTCGATTATGGATTGATGGTTGGGTGAGGCGATTACACGCCTGATTAACCTCTGATAAACGATATTTGACTTTATTTACGGCAATGTAAGGTCGGTTATGGACTGGTGGTTTGGCGAATTCGTATGTTTACCTAAGCCTTTAATTAGTCACCTTTATATTTATCAGTTTGAGGTCGATTTTGCTATGAGGCACTTACTACCTAATGCCACAGAAATGTAAACAAATTGTAGTTTGCAGAGGAAGTCTGTGTGATAGTTGGTTTTAAAAATATTTATTCTACTAATCCGCTTTAAAATGTAAATGTAATTAGTATTATTCACGTAGGTATCAATAAAATAAAAAAATAAAACGTGATGTCTATTTCTAAATGTATGAATATTTTAAAAACCAACTATTATACACTGAAAGAAATTAACTTTTTGTTTTTAAGTAAAATTCGTATTTTTAAGGACAGCTGCTATAAACTGAAGAATTTTGTAATGAATTTAAAGTATGTTAAAGTACTTACATACGAATTCGCTGTAACACTAAAGTTACTCAACTGGAATTTGAACTTTTTTCCTTTAAACATTCTCGTCTATGTACAGTCAATATTCACTCTAATTTCCTTGAAAACAGAGTTCAAATTCCAGTTGTAGTCCACACGTCACATAAGGCGGGTCTCTCCCCAAACTGTATTGTTTTGCTTTTATTTGACTTTACTGTGAATGTATTAAATTTTGGATTGTATAAATACCGCTCCATACCTCATCGCTGTAACTAGAAGGCATTAAACTTACGCGCATCGTATCAATATGTATACCTTGTGGAGAATAAATACCATTGTTGGGTGATAGACTTCCAAAATGGACGACATTTTGAAATTAGTTGAGTAATTGGCGAAAAATATAAAATTACCGACAAGCTTTGTAAATTAGGGTACTTGTCTACCAAGAATTTTATTAAAAATATTTGTATTTTAAGAAAGAAATGTCACCTACCCAATTATAAAACGTGCATTTCGAGTATCTCCACAAACGCGCATTTTTGACGTCTGCAAAGCAAAACAGCGAATTCGCGACGTCACTACCAAAAACTATTCATTTCTGATATTTACTTGTAACGTAGCGTGTAGCGAATGTGTGTAGAATAGTATAGTTGGCTGGTGTACTGTGAATATTATCGATAAGGGAAAGGAAAGCATCGGAAAGGATTAAAAAGTTGATAGCAACAAAATTTTATACAACGAAACGTGTCGCCCCCGCGGCAGAACGTAGCTAGGAAAGGTATCGGAGAGTGACTTGCAGACAAATGATGGATAGGTGTGGTATACGATGGAGAGGCGAGGTCGACGACCTCACTCGGCGCGATATATACAGTAAAGAGACGCTTCTTGTAGAATTAAGTTATGTTTCATTTATCTCCGCGATTCCATGTAATTGTAAGTGTGACGTAGTGTCATCGTGTGCCTGATTGTGTTGCGTTCGGACGTTGCAAGCAATAAACGTTGCAATATTATATAACGCGTATTGACATTTCAATTTTATAACTACGGATTTATTGATTTATATTGTGTTCTCTATTAATCTCCTTTTTAGGACGACTACAGACGACAGTTTCGTACTTAAAAAACGGATTTTGAACACGAATCTCTTGTAAACTATCGCCTGTAGCCGGCCTTGTGTATTATAATTACTAAACTTAATCGTTAACACCATTGTATGTAACATCGACTGAACGTTTTTACGTAGTTAGGTTAGAAATAGTGTTAGATTATATTAAACTACTAATTTACTCGATGCAATGAAAATAAATAGTAAATAAAAATAAATGAATGTTCATGATTAAATTGATTAATGATTTATTAATGTTCACATACTATCATTGCAGTAGTGAGATATTTTATAGCAAAGTGTTTGTAAATGTAATGAATACATGTGTATTTCACGCATTTAATAGTTATATTAGAGTTTTGACATAATTGTACTGGGATGTGTTAGTGTGCGTGAGTTACGTCGTTTTGTCTAAATATTGGCATTGATAATCTTACATAATATACACTGCAAGGTGGGAATGTAATCATTGAGTGTCTTATACATGGTGGCAGGGTCATTGACGTACAAACTGTCTAAAACATTTTTTTTTTTATTAATTAATTAATAATTAATATCCCACTGCTGGGCAAAGGCCTGTTGACTCTCTTTCCACCTCTCTCTAAAAGAATCTCTCTGTAAAACAATTAATTAAAAAGAATATCCGACGAAAATTTTCAACGCACTTCAGGATCATGTACTGAATCCATGGTAACGGGTTGCCCGTCGATGTCCCTGCCACCGTTTGCTCGATAACAGTGAATGGCATCATTTTTTTCAGTAAAAATCTTAGATGTTTAACTGGAATCGGGTATAAGATAGCGTTTTGTTCCATTCCCACCGCGTATCATTCAAAATTGATGTTTCCATTTAATTTGTAAGTAGTTTTACTACTGTATCACGCTGCTAACATATAATCTAGCATATAGAGACTTTGTGTGAATGTCGCCAGACGTCGTAGCCTTAAAACTAGTTCAAAACTATATAAAAGATAAAACATAAAAAAACTTGTAAATACATGCATAGTATTAATGTTAGTCTAGTATGGTACGGGATGTAACCGATGTAGCAAGCCCACAACAAGTAGGTTAGCCTCACTACAGACCGCTGCACGACTATTATATCTCCTTTTTTGTGAATAGAGGGTAGTCAGATAATATAGTGACATATTTACAGTTTTTGCGTTATTTTGTAGTAAAGATTGTATATAGTTATGAGGTCGGGCAGCGGTTTGTATGAGACTTCGATGGTACAAAGGAGGAGTGCTCGTTTTTGCGTTGGTTTTAGCTGTCACATACTATACTTTCTTTGTTTGCCGTAATCTTTTTTGGAGTTACTGTTAGCCTGCATCAGCCTGCCCACTGACCCCAAAGGCCATAATTTCCAGCTCTTTCGATCCAGGACTAAGGTGGACTACTGGTCGTTTGTTTTCTCCAGCTCGTCCCGCCATCTTCTACGCCTTCTAGCTGTGTCAGGGCTCCACGTTGTGGTTATTTGGAGTATTTAAATTAAATATACCATCGTTTTCCCCTTTTGCTTAGCTTATTCAATCGAATTAGCTGTTTAATATCAAAGTATCTTGTATCTAAATACTACCCAATCATTTCGATACTACCTATGAACTCTACCACGAGATTGGCAATATTGCGATCAACCAATTGTAACAACTAATATGAAATTGCATAGCAGATTTACTAAGATGACTGGCTTGGTCTGCCTTTCTCGAACGAATGAGATGTACGTGACAAAACATTGTGAGGAAACCGGGATGTCCTAGAACCAAAAATTCAAAGACATGTGACATCTACCAACCCGCACTGGGCCCGCGTGGTAGATTATAGCCCACTCCCTCTCGAAGATCGGAGGCCTGTGCCCTAGCAGTGGGAACAATATACTGGCTGATTATGTACGTGACAAACTACAACAAGTTACGGGAACTAACCCTTTTGACTTCCCCTCAGGTTCGACCACGACCGATATAACGTCTTAATCCCATAAACGATTAACATATATCTATATTCTATGTTAGAGGTTGAGTTTCCGTTCTTAGTGCATTGTATTAACATCAATATCTAATAGTATCTGACAGCTAGAACCACGTAATCGAGCCCCGACGGACCCACCTTGCCTTAACTCAGATAACTGTCACTGTGATCCGTAACGCGTAGTTTTTGAACCCCCGCACCCCTCACCCCGCACTCGACGTGTACAATGTACTGTATATAATATACAAGTGGTCGTTAGGTAATTATTATCGTATCATTGGTTTATTAGAAATTTGCTTCATTATTGTAACTGCTGTATACTACGTGTCCTCCGAAGTGAAAAGACGTTTGAATGTATGTAAATAAGGATATAATAAGTAGAAGAATATTGTTAAGTTGGGGTGCGCAGTTGCGAGGTGTGGATGAAATTGTACTATATATATTTACATTATACAGATTTAACAGATGATCGACAATACAAAATGGCGAAGTGTGTAGGACATCACTGGAACAGCAAATTATTAATGTCATTAAGCCACTTGCCTGTCTAAAAGCAGGTCCACCTGTATTAACGTAACTTTTTTATCCATTAACCGGTTGAATGTCGTAATTACAGAAACAATTGAAAAGCCATTGTGTCTCGCGTGGATCCACGTATACACGAAGGGTTAGGAGGTGGATTATTGGCAATTTTATAAACTGAAAATGAAAAACAAAATTGGTTTTTTAAAATTGGATTGGAGGCAAAAACGATTTCAAGGACCTTTGTATGTATCAAATCTCTTATAAACATTTCATCCGTACATTAGCGACTGTCCCCCGGTGGAGGATATAAGGCCGTGCGACGAGCACGCAGTATGGCGGCGCCTAAACGAACACGCTTCTTATTTTATGTAATTGTACGTATTGCGTTTCCAGACTTTCAGAGATCTCGTATTATTTTAAGTTTTGAGTACACGACTGTTCATTTTACACACAAGTGATCTTTAGTTGTAGGAAAACACGTTTGTATTCTACTTTGTACCCTACGGCCAGTCAGCCAAGGCTTTTCTCTTAATTTTAAGTGATCGCACACTCGAATGCTCCCGCGCAAGCAGAGGGATTCACAATTTCTTTATATTTCATGTAAATATTAGTGGTAATGCGGTAAGACTCTTAGGTTTCGTGTTAACAATTAGATCGCCTCCGTTCTTAGTTTGTATTCAGTAATCCCACATTAATTTTGTATTATAATTTCCACAATATATAAAAAAGTAAAAAAAAAAAAATACAAAATAATATGAGAAAATAATTGTATTCTTCGTTTTTATTATTATGACCTTTGATTTAATTACTATTATTACCAATCGTAATGTAAATAGATACTTTGTGCACTGATAGTCGTGTTTAAGTTAAATTTAGATATTAATATCAAATGGCTGTATCGATTCTCTTTATGTAAAGCCCAAGACACAACGTTCACTATAAGACTTAGTAGAAATGTTTCCTTTGCGATTATAATTGTCCTTTAACATTTTTTGTAATGTATAGAATGGTTTTAGTTAGCAGTCACGACGGATGTTAGTATTGTGATTTAGTTTGTTCACATGTACAGCGACCTAGAAACGTAATGTAAATATAAATGATACATGTTTCTGTCGTGTACAGAGTTAGTTGCATTTTACCATTGTTGCGAACTGCCAAAACTATTGTAATAATTTTGTAGCGTTATACGCCATTACACCACACTAGTAACACCGAAATATAATGAAAAAAACAAAAATGAGCGATGGAAATTTTGAAAATAACTTCCGTTTTCCGTAATACTCTTTCATTTTGGTAAGTTTTGTATCTGTATACACGCGCTGTTTGCTCAAAATGCTATAAATATTGCCTATAAAATTTAATAATCAGAATTTCTGTCGTTTTTTTACGTTGGGGTTTACCTTTGTATTTCTAAATAAATTGAATATAAATGTTTGGTCTCGTGTAGTTAGTTGTGTGGTGGGTGGCGTATGCGTAGATCGTGAGCCGGGTAGCGACGAGGACCGGCCAGCGACACTGTGTAACAATAAACTACTGCATAATTATATATCAGATTTTTATTTCTACCTTTTAGATACCCCTTTGATGTTCTGCTTAGTAAAAATGTTAAATTTATTCATTTACTGGCAGACAACGCACTGCCTAAACCAATGGGTCTAGTAGCATGTAATTTAGAACAAGAGTGCCTTGTTCAACATGAAGACAACAATACGACAATAAATTAAATCACTGGCAATACTCTAATTGCAGCATTGCATTGAAAGGGTTGACTATTCCATCGTATCCATGGTAACCATCTTGTTTGACAGCGAAACAAATTCCACAATTTGTCAAATTCTAGAACCTGAAAATGTCAACTAAGAAATGAAAATTATTTGCTCGGAAGAGCAACCACACACGAAATAACGAAAAAAATATTTAAATCAATATTTAGGATTAATAAAAGTACTTACTTTAAGTTCGGGCGAATTATTATTATATATAATAATTAAATATTGAGCGAAATATGTCGGAACAAAGTGATCCTATTGGTGACACGCCGCGAGGTATGAGTCCCATCATCTCTAGGCCTCCGGCAAAATCCGAAGAACGACAACATTATTTTAAAAAACAATACTCCCTTATGAAGTGGAATATTAAATATTCTGGCGATACGTGTGTTCGTGAATTTTTCACTAGCATTGAGGAACAAAAGGATGCAGATGATGTCATTGACTCCTACCTTTTAAAAAGGTTCCATGAGGTATTATCAGGAATTGCTTTACAATATTATAGGTCGATTCGGCGACCTGACTTAACTTATCTAGAACTTAAGCAGGCCTTCGTAAATACATTCGGGTCTGCAGATTTTGAATTCAAGACTAAGCAAGAGGTCAGGAATCTTAGACAGAGACTTGATCAGTCTGTAAGAGAGTTCATTATTCGAATAACTTATTTAAACGGAATACTCCGCAATCCTATTGAGGATTCGAAGCTTTTAGATATCATAACACACGACATGCACCACAAGTATTTCCCATGTCTATCTATTCACAGATTTACCAATATCAATACCCTGATCGAGACTGTTACTCATTTTGAGAACTTTTTACAGGAATCCGCGAAAAACGTGACGGGTGTACCTAAATAGTGTACCATCTCAACAAAGCGCAATTTTGAATAAAACTCAACACTGTTCAAATTGTGATCTAAGCAAGCAATGTCCCAAATGTAACAAAACCGGACATTCCTATCGCTTTTGCCCTGATTATCCTGGCATGTTGTGTTTCAGGTGCCGTACCCCAGGTGTCATTACTCGTGATTGCCCAAAATGCAATCCAAAAAAATGTTTAACCCGCCGGCGGCACGTTTCATTCCGTAGTGTCACCGGTGATAAGGTCCGATTCAACAGATAACCGTCCCTTTATTGAAATACTAGCTTCTGCCCGCGGCTTCGCCCGCGTGGATGTCGGAAATTATCCCACGGGAACATGCTACCGAAACAAAAAGTAGCCTATACAGCCTATTAAGGCATTAAGTCAGCCTTTGTACCTTTTTTGTATGCAAAAAGTTTAAATAATTAAATCTATGTTGCTCCATAACATCAGCTATCTGCCAGTGAAAGTCCCGTCAGAACCGGTCTAGCCGTTTCGAAGATTAGCCGCAACAAACAGACAAACAAAAATAAAAATAAATGTTTTTTATATAAGTACTTAGCGTGTATAGTTTCATTTTCATACGCATTTAGTCAAATCTGTTATTTTTTAAGACCCCACTTCACTATTCAAAAGGTAGTTGTTTTTGAAAATAATGATTAAGATCTCATAATTCATTCAGAAATGAATACACTATTTATTATTTACGTCTACGCCTTATAAAAGTAAACCTAAGTACCTTCCTAATTAAAAAAATAAATAAACTCAATAACAGAAAATAAAATACCTACCTACCTAAATAAACCTATTTCTGATGATAACTAATCTAAACTCAATAAATAAGCAAAATCCCTAAAAACTAAGATATTAGTTTTTAGGGATTTTGCGATATTGTATCTTAAGATAAAATATTATAGTATCTTAGCCGTGTGCAGCGCCCCTTAGTGAACTCCACTGCGGGTGATGTAACCTACGACAAACTTATTATTTGCGGTTGGTACAGTAATCGGATCTAGGGATCGAACCGCAAAATTAAGTTTGTTTTTTATCGTATATACTTTTCCGGGATAAAAAGTACCCAGTGTGGTGCCCAGGATATTAAAGAATAATTATACCAAGTTTCATCGTAATCGAACCGGTAGTTTTTGCGTGATGCCTGAACAAACAGACAGACAGACAGACAGACAAAAAATTTTTTAATCACATTTTTGGGTTCGGTGATGGTCTAGTAACAACCCCTGCCATTTATTTTTTTGATATTTTCAATGTACAGAATTTTCACTTCTACAGATTTATTATAAGTATAGATTATTGCGTGATCGTTTGGTTAAGGCTCTACTTAAGTCTACTAGATTCAGGTGCACAAATGTCTCTTATTAGTGATAGTTTGATTCAGGAGCTAGGTATCACGTTGAAGAATAATGAGGGGCATCCTCGGGTAATTTCTGCTAACAACTCGCCTATTGATATTTTAGGAACCGTTTATCTCCCGGTTAAGTTCAATGGTACGACCTTTGTTCATGAGTTTGTAGTAGCACGTTGTATGTCTTCTTCTGTTATCTTAGGGATTGAATTCTGGAACAAATTTGGTTTAACCTCTGTTTTTAGTAAGGCTTTTGATAAAAATATATATATACCTACACTCTCCTTTGCAACCTCCCTGTATAAGCGAGATACTCGTATATTATATTATATATATAATATTATATATTATATTCATCCTCGCAACGTACTATCATCGGATCAAGAGCATGGTTTACAACAAGTGGTGGACGAAATGGAGGAAAGGGGAATGCCCACCGTTCATAGACACTTCGGCCACGGGTGCCCACCTATAAAAGCATATGGAAATGATAATATGCTATAAAAAGAATGAACTGGTTAAGGAATTGGTTTAAAAAAAGTCCGGATTTTTAAGATATAAAGGTTTTTATTTTCACATATACAGTTTTTACCAACACGGTATTTTATGATCTTATACATCATTTGTATCATACACAATTAATACATCATCAAGGAATTGAGCAGGAGGCAAAATATTAGTCTGATGCCGTGCCCAACCCAAATACCATATTACCGTCATAACATGGGCACAGCATCCTACCGTTCGACGGCCGACAATACAATTGCAACAATACATTTTGATTGCACTTCTACCAGAATCATTGCCACTTATTAAAATATATATAAAATATACTTTACGACTGATGTGTCGACTTGCGATTTTAGCCCTAAGTAAAGAGCAGTTAGGACTTAAATTAATTCCTTCCATAATGCTGCTCCTGTGGTCATTACATATTTCTATCCGGTAGCAACCATTAAATCTTATATGCTCACCATAATAGGAGCGAGCTTGCTTTAACTGGTATGTGCCACAAGCAATTAATATTAAGTCGCTATAAGTTAAAACAGGAAATTCCCTAACGTTTTCTGAGTCTACATTTATGTTTCTGAAGTCTGCCCTAGCTCTATTTAGATTGCGTTCCCTAACATACTCAGATAAATTGTTATTTGTTTCCATATTTTGATGAACTATTTCTAGTATTTGAGCCGCATCATCCCTATCCCTTATTTTTGTGTGGAATTTATTAATTAGAGCAGCAGCCACAGAAAAGTCTATCATTAAATGGGTAGAAGCCCTGTTAAAATAATTTTGGCGAAATATTTTAAATCTGGTTTTAAATATGCCATTCACCACCTCTACTACCCATCGACACATAGTCACGGCTCTGGACTTATTAGCTTCTCTTGTGGTTAACTGAGATTCACCATCAGCTGGAGACAAAGGGACATGAACCTGATAACCACAACGTTCTAATAGAGGCAATGAATCCCTAAAGCCTCTATCTAGGATGAATACATCTCCAGATTCAAAAAATTGCCTCAATGAACTGGATTCATCACCGAATTCATTATTTATTATATCCGCATCTGAAGTTGTTGCAGGATAAGGGCCCAGAATATCTATGATGTAACCATCACTACACACAAAAAGGAAAGGCTTTACAAGATTACGATATTTGTGTAATGAGTAAGATTTTTTCTGATATAAGTAATTGGAACTTTTTTCTATGTATATATAAGTACCATCGGCAATTATGATGGGCCTCCTATCTTCTCCCCCATAAAGTCCATTTGGAATGAGGAGATTTCTTTGAGCTATTTCTGCTCGGGATATATGCCTTATGCCCACATTTAAAGGAACAAAATCCTGATGTAATATTTCGCGGGCCATATTCATGAGCCGCTCTAACGTGCTTCTAGGCACTTGCAATAATGCCGACATGCGTTCGTCACTATCTCCTGTTCTCAACTTTTATTAAATATGCAGCAAGTGCAAAAGAACCCCTATGTTTACCTGACAGTCTTGGAACTTCAGAGAGTATTTGTTGATATTGTGCCTTTGTTAAGCCTAGATAATAATGTACAGTATGATCAGGCATACTGTGAATATTTTCAAAGTCTATATGATGGTGCATATTATCTTTCAACAATGTAGCAAACTCTTCAATGTGAGCTGCACTAAATGTTTTTATAGGATTATATGTTGATGCTAAAAGTAAATCCCAAGAGTTACTATTTAAATGGTAGCTACAGATTCTACATTCTGCCGGTACATAATAGTTATACTCGCAAAAAAGACGTACCCGCAATGCTGATGGAACAGTGAGTCGATTGGAATCATTACAACCAGGAAAAAAACATTGATTTTGTGTTATTGGTGCTCTTATATAATTAGGTAGCAGTATACTGTCTGGTGTATCTAAGCTTTGCTCTGGATGCAATACACTGCTCACATCCGATTGCAACGAGGACAGACTAGATGAGTCATTCAGACTAGATGGTTCCCGTTCTGCAGTTGAACGTGATACAGCTCTATCAGTCCTTCGCCAGCAATTATGACACACACGAGATGATGAAGGCAACTGAAACAATATTAAAAATTAAAATGAAGGCCAAGTGAACAAAATAAAAATAAAATAGATTTGTTTAGCTTAAATTCGAATGTAAATAAAATGCTTATCAAGTAAAACAATACTGCACAAAGGCGGACTTAATGCCTTGTATAATAATTAATTAATAATTAAGGACTGAAGGACTATCTCATTTCTCGGTAGTTGATAAGTTAAAAATCGAAGCAACCTTGCAACTACCTGGTGCTGGCCAGTTTATCTTATCAGCATGGTAATAATAAGCTAGTATGTATGTTAAATATAGCTTTTACAGATGTGAAAAAATAAAATAACTTCTTGGGTTGATATACAAACATAGTAAAAACGTGATAGTAAACGTAATAGTTCTGGAATCACTATCAGATATCAGCACCACACTTAATAAATTAAAAACTGTTGCGAACTTACCTCACGTGGTGCAATCTGATGGGCAATTTCATTCCTTATGAGTTCCTCACGTGGAGAATTGGACCCGAACAATGTGTGTGATCTTATTCTTAAAAGTGACTTGCCACAGCTGATGCACACATGTCCATGACCAACAGTTGGTGCATTCTGCTGTTCACTTGTTGGATGTCGTATTTGATTCCAGGCTGCAGTCCAACACGAGTGGCACACTACACTGTCACTCGAAACTTGTACCTAAAAGATGCCATAATAATTATATTGATATTATTATTTGTCAACTCAGTTAAAAATAATTTCTCAGAGTTAAAAGACACATGACATGGTGTCATGGATCAACTAATTACCTGCTGTGGTCGAACCCATTGTTGTATAAGATTTCGCACTTCTGCAATTTCCAACAAATGTCTTCGTATTTTCGTGACATTTAAACCACAATTGACACAGCATAAACGTCCTCTTGAATGAGCAACTGGGGTCTGAGAAGAACTCTGGCCGGTGTGAATGCTGGGGTCATCGTAATCAGCGGATATCGAGTCCAAGTTAGTGCAGGGGTTGTCGTGAGAGGCGGGAGCGGAATCCATGTTCAGGCCGTGGTCAGTAGGGTGAGACGAATTGTCGGAGTCCATTTAGGAAGCTTAGTCGTTGCTAATAACAAATCCGCAAGAAAACAAACAAAATAACACAAAGGCAAACGATTTCGACCTGTGGTTATTATTTAGTTGTGAACTTGTGATTACTTGTAATTCGCTTGACAACTGTCAGATTCAATGTTGCCACTTAACAGACATAAAATCGATTAATCGATATCGATTTTTTATTTGATTTTTAATTTCAATAAATAAAGTCTTTGAACCGCTTTAAGTTCTGCACGCCTTGTAAAATGTATTTTCTTTTACTTATTTAAAATGTAGTTTAGATGTTTTAAAGAACAGATTAGAATCAAACGCAACAAAAAACAGATAATTGTGCATTTCTGTTATGATCTAAAGAATTCATGGTAAATCAACTAGCAATTCACTTGTTTTATTATTATCATAACATCAATTATCAATATCAATTACCGAAAAATAATAAAAGCTTTAATTAAAATAATAACACCATAAAAACCGATTAACAAAAAGAGAATCGATTCTTTTTTAACGTGATTAGTAATTGGCAACACTTTTATTTTTTCCATAACATACGGATTTACCTTGTTTCACTAATTATCATTTCGTTACTTTTTATTTGTGCAAAAATGTTGCTATCTTGTTTGGATAAATGAATACCACGATTAATAACCATAAAAAAAGACGTTTTTTTCTAACAAAAGCAAATTGTTGGGCGTTCCGTGGCCGAAAACGGGCATTTCCCTTTCGTCAGACAAGATTGGCCTGGGTAAGACTACTTGGCTGTCACATAAAATAAATACAACGGGACAGTCAATTAGACAGAGGTTTTACCTTCTTTCTCCTGTTAAATTAAAGATTCTCAACGAAGAGATTGATAAGATTTTAGAGATCGGTGTTATTCGTCCCTTTCGTTCACCATGGGCTAGTCCGGTGGTAATGGTTATCAAGAAAGATGGTTCTGTTCGTTTCTGCGTTGTTAGCAGAAAATTGAACAGCGTTACGATCAGAGATTCATATCCTCTCCCACGTATACATGATATACTTGACAATCTTCGTGGAGCAAGATACATAAGCTCGCTTGATTTTAGGAGTGCTTTTTGGCAGATTCCTCTTGCAGATAAACAGAGTTGTGAGAAGACCGCTTTCATAGTTCCTCAACGAGGTTTATTTGAATTTTTAGGATGCCATTTGGTCTCACAAATGCGGCCTCGGAGATGCAACGTCTTAGAGATATGATCGTCAATTTTGAATTTACTTCAACCAGCGACGACTATGTTTTCGGGTACGTCGACGATTTAATCTTAATTTCCAAAGACTTTCACAGTCATCTCGCACTCCTAAGGAAAGTATTACACCGCCTTAAGGAAGCTGGTTTATCGATCAATTTAAAGAAATGTGAGTTCTGTAAAAGTGAGTTAAATTATTTGGGTTATATCTTGAATGAAAAAGGCCTGCAAACCGATCCCAGCAAGCTCGATTCTATCAGGGACTACCCAACTCCTTCCGCAAAATCACTGCGCGGTTTCATTGGAATGTGTTCCTACTATAGACGTTTTCTCTTCTATAATAACTCCACTCACTGCTCTTATTGGAAAAATAAAGGGTCGTGATCCAATAAATTGGGATGATGCGTCCGAACAAGCATTTGTCAAGTTAAAAAAAAGCACTAATCGATACTCCGGTTATAGCTTGTCCGGATTTCTCAAAGCCATTCATATTACAATGTGATGCGTCAGCTGTTGGTCTTGGTTCTGTTCTTTCACAGAATATTGATGATGTGGAGCATCCTATTGCCTATTATTCCCGCCTATTTTCTAAGGTAGAACGCAATTATAGCACTACCGAACGTGAACTTTTATCCGTTGTTGATTCCGTTAAGCATTTCCGCTGTTATTTAGATGGGATAAGATTCTCAGTTATTATAGACCACATGGCTTTGAAGTTGCTCCTTACACTAAACAACCCTTCTGGACGTTTAGCTCGATGGGCTACTGTAATTTCTCAATATACCTTTCATATTGTGCACCGTAAGGGATCGCAACACGTCGTCCCGGATGCTTTATCTAGAATTTATGCAAATCCTGTTACGTTTGATCAGGGTCCCGAGCATACAAATGATAGATGGTATAGGAAAGTTTATTGTGGTGCTCGTGATACACCCCCAATTTTTCCCGCATATGCCATACAGAACGGTGTTCTTTTAAGACGCATGCCTATCACCTGTCCTTTATCTTCTGATCCTTGGCGTGTAGTTTTACCAGTAGAGAAGGTTCCACTCGCCATTTGGGAAGTACATAATAGTTTCCCATCTAAACATCCTGGCGTTACTAAGTCATATCTTAAGATAAAAGAAATCTTCTACAGGCCGAACATGTTTCGTGATGTTGCCGAAACATTGAGACAATGCGAGGTATGTAAAGCTTAAAAAAAGGCAAATACTCAACCTCGTGGTCAGATGTGCTATCCCAAGGATGTATCCTTGTCTTTACAGTCAATTTCTATCGACGTCATTGGACCATTACCCGTTGCTTACTATGGTTATAAGTACATTTTATCTATGGTAGACGTTTTTTCAAAGTATGAGAAAGTTGACGCTTGTTCCGTTATTAAAGCTTTGGAGTCTGAAATATTTTTCAATTTCGGAGTTCCGCGTGCTATTCTCTGCGATAACGCTACCTTTCTTTGCAGTAGTCGTTTTGTAAGTTTTCTAAGATCCATTCACATCGATTCCCTACATACACTCCCTATTATTCTCCTCATGCCAACACGCTGATTTTGTTGAACGCTATAACCAAAGTGTTTGAGCATATTAGTCGAAGAAAACCAAAGAAATTGGGCAAAACTTTTACCAAAAGTCAAACTCTATCTAAACTCTTGCATTAATTTAGCCACAGGTTTCACACCAAACTTTCTAATGTTTGGTAGGGAGGTTGTTACTTCTAGTCGTGCCAGTAATCAGACTCAAAGCGTAAATTTAGCTGAAAGTCGGGTTCAACACGCCTCGAATCTTTCTTCCCTTGCCGAGGTTTATGCAAAAGTCGCTGATAATCTTTCTATGGCTTTCCTCCGTAATTCTCGAGCGTATAATATGAATCGTTCACCTATTACTCTCAACGTCGGTGACACTGTTTGGAGACGAAACTTTTCTAGATCCTCACTCTAAGCGAAAGCGCGTGCCCTTGATGTGAGTTGAAAGTGTTCAATTCACATGATTTATTCAAAAATAGTGAACAGTAAGGTAAGTAGTGTGGGTCTCTCCGGATATCCACCCCAAAAAATCCACCCTAGGATGGATACGCGGAATCGTAGGTATATCTGACAATCCACTCAGGTCGACACCAAAGTCAACGATACCACTGGGGTGTCGTTTACATTTTTTTGGTAAGTACACCACTGCCGACTAGTGATGTGTTACGTGTAATCAAACAATTTATTATGTCTTAATTTTTATTGATAATAAGTATTAAGATGCAAGTGCTGAAATTGGGCGAATTCAGCAGGGTTTCGAAAAACATAATAGATGTATCCTTTAAAACAAAAATAACAATAATAATTAAAAAAAAAACTACCTGATATTGCACAATAACTTTTATGTTGACTATTAATTTTTTTCACCGTATCTTTGTTTGACCTCATTCGCTGTTTTTGCTATAATTTCTGGAAAAACCTGTTTAAAATATTTTTTTAAAGCGTTTTCCTCCAAAAAAATCATCTGCAATTATAGGAGCGAATTATTTGTGACGTGTGTATCAATTGTATGAATCATACATGCGTTTGGGTAGATACATTTTTTAGTCCGTAAGTGTTTGTGTTCTCCAAATTACGTATAGGGGTTTTGTCATTTGATCTTAATTGCTCTACATCAACTTGATCTTACGAATGATAAATAATTGATATCGATAAATGCATAAGTTTAGTATTTTTTTTTCCGGATGGCAAATCATCAAATGACCCCTGCCGCTCTGGGTGGAGCGGAAGGGAGTGTCAGACTCTTACTGACTAAAACCCACCCATGTTCCTTCCTTTGCCCTTTATGTTCCGGGGTAGCGGTAACCCTTTCGGACAATCCCGCTGACCCGGCAGGCTTCGGCCCTAAGAGGCCCCTCAAATCATGCTGACAACTCTTCGAGGCGCGCGTGGAACACCTACGCGCCGTCCGGCACGGGCCTGGTCCCGATCGGGCGGTGAGCCACCCGTTGCTTTCCGCCCGCAGGCCCGCGCCTACGGTGGCCGGGAGTCGTCACGCGGCTCCCGACGCCCGGAGCGTCTCCCGCGGTGGCTGGGACGGGAGGCTCTCTCCCTCATCCGTCCGGCCACCTCCTTCGCTAGCATGACTGCTTCGCAAAAGGAGGCGACTGCCTCCCACTCCCTCTCGCCCCGGACCATGGCTTGCACCAGGGCCGGGAGGACACGGCGGTACTCCGCCCAAGCGGGGCAGACCTCCACCGTGTGCTCCACCGTGTCCTCTGGGCGATCCTGGCAATGGTGACACCCGGGCGATTCCTCCCGCCTAATGATGTGCAGAAACCTCCCGAAATTTCCGTGTCCGGTGGGGACCTGCGTCAGGCGGTAGGTGAGGGCGCCGTGGCGCCTCTTTAGCCACTCCTCAAAGAGGGGTCTTATCGCCGCTATTGCGGCGTGCCCTGCGCTGGGTTGCGACAGTCGCTCTTTCATGTGGTGTAGTTACCAATTTTTTTTTGTAAACTTCACCCCAGCGGTCTCGTTGACAATACGAGGGCGACACTGAAAGTTTTTAGAACTGGCCACTTGTAAACGATATAATAAAAAAATAAGTTCAAACTTTGAAAATGGAACTCGTTGCCAATTGTATTGTGTATGTATTTTATTCATTTGTCATTTGTTTACGATTTGGCGGCAAATTGAAAATTGTCTGCGTCACGTCAGCATGAATTTAACGCGAGAAAATTTTCGTACAATGATTTTTTATGACTTTCGATGTCATTTAAGTCAACAAGAAAGTTATGATAAACTTCGATTGGCCTTTCACGATGAAGCCCCATCTCGTGCCACTGTTTACAACTGGTTTAATGAGTTTAAACGTGGTCGCACTAATCTCACCGATGATCTGCGTGAGGGAAGGCCTTCTACGGCGACGACTGAAGATAACGTCAGTGTTGTGCGGCGTATGATAGAGACTGACTAAAGAGTGACTTATCGGCAGATTCGGACAAGCTTAGGCTTCGGTATGAGTCAAGTGCACAAAATCCTCCATGAACATTTAGCGGACAGGAAGGTTTGTGCCCGGTGGATACCTCATAATTTGACAGAGGCCCAAAAGCTCCGTCGTGTTGATTGGTGTCGTGAAATGGTTCAAAGACTTAACGGAGGTGACTCAAATGCTATATTCGACATACTTACGGGTGACGAAAGCTGGATTTATTGTTATGATCCTGAAACTAAGAGACAGTCTGCTGTCGGGGTGTTTCCTTCCGAGGAGTTGCCAACTAAAGTGAAGAGAGGTCGAGAGGTCGAGTGCGAAAAAAGATGGTGGCGTCGTTCCTTGGAAGGACGGGTCATTATGCAACCATTATTTTAGAGGATCGAAAAACGTTACTGCAGAGTGGTACACTAACAATTAATTGCCACTTTTCTTGGAAAAAGTTCGGGAGAAGCGACCTCGCAGTAGGATCCTCCTTCACCACGACAACGCCTCGTCGCACACCGCCAAGCAAACAATCGACTACTTGTCGTCGTCTGACGTGGAATTACTGGGTCACCCGCCCTATAGCCTCGACCTCGCACCTTGCGATTTTTATTTATTTCCGAAAATAAAAGAAAAACTTCGAGGAAAACGTTTTATGGACGCCGAGGAAGCAGTGGCTGCGTTTCAAAATGCCGTCGAAGAGACCCCTAAGGACGAGTGGGCAAAGCGCTTTTCTCAGTGGTTCCATCGGATGCAGCGATGTATTGATGTAAATGGACACTATTTTGACAAGATATAATAAAACTAATAACTTGCTAGTTTGTTCAATTTTTGATTTTCTAAGAACTTTCAGTGTCACCCTCGTACATGTAGCAGTCGCCTCTGCGACCACTAGATTAACGACTCGTTCCGGGAATCGAACTTGGGACTTCACGCTAATCAGATTCGCCGAATAAACAATACGCACGCCAACGTCACGGTGTATTTCTATTAATGTTTGCTTCCCACTATCTTAATTACTTGCATATAATAATAAATGTACTTATCGGTGGTCAGGGACTGTTGTTTGTAACTAAAGCGTCTTGAGAGCGGTCGACTGTCAAGATAATATGGAGAAATACGTGATTTTTGTGCTTTGTGTTATACTGGGTAAGTTTACTTTTTACTATGTATTTACTTAGTTAATTTTATAATAGAAAAGTAGACAACTGTCTTGAAGACAAGAATTTTGTTAAAAACTAAAATAAATCATTCGTTTCATATAAATATGAACCGGTAATAGAAAAATAGACTAGTGTGTTTTTTGTTAAAATATGAGATGATTATGGTAAAATATTTGTTTTCTTTTGATAAAAAAATAGGTAAACCATTCGACTATTTATTTAAATATGGAAATATAATTTAATACTGGAAATAACTCTCACAGGTGACTTTATAAAACCCTGCTGGGAATCTATAATCTGAGTAAATTCTTCTTCTGCGATCGTGGTCCTCATGTAGTTTCTTGTCTAGGGGCTTATGTGATTCGCCTCTCGATTTCTCAACACAGATTTATTATATTTTTCTGACTAAATTAGGATGTTATGATTTTATCTTAAATTGCTGTTGTTATTTTAAACTAAACTGTTTCAAATACTGAAAACAAAGAGAAATGTGTGTTAATGAGGAAAGTCACCAAGTAAAGTAATAAAGTAAACAATCGCCCCAACAAAATAATTAAATTAATAACGTATGATAACGTTACGGAGAAAAGACTGTGAACTGTCAGTCATCCATCAGTGTAATGATACATTTTATGAGCATTATAAAAGACTAACTACAGTTCACATAATTGTTGTAAGCGTAAGTAAAGATAAAGGTCTAGTTCAGTGTACTAGCTTCTTTTAATATGTAGGAGATTTTATTTATTGTTATAAAAATACTCATAATTTATTCATAATTTATATGGATTTATATGTACATATAAGGGGCTTGAAACTAAGTAATAACAGCCACACGGGTCGATCGATCAGGTTAAGCTACGCTTGCCGCGGTTGGTTTGTGGATGGATGACCATCTTCACATACCAAGACCCCTCCGTGCCTCGGAAAGCACGTTAAGCCGTTGGTACCGGATGTCATTCGTGGATCTTTGACAGTCGTTACGCGCCGTCAGAAGCCCGAAAGTCAGACAACCTCTTACCAAGGGGTTTCGTATTACCCAGTAACTGGGTTGTGGACGTCAGATAGGCAGTCGCTCCATGTAAAATACTAGTACTCAACTGTCAAATCCAGTTAAATTGGGAGCCGACCCCAACATAGTTGGGAAAAGGCTAGGCAGATGATGAGGTATATACGTATAAATGGTGAATAAATCATGAGTATTTTTGATAATGATATCACCTGGCTAGTCTTTTCCCAACAATTTCTGGGGAATAACCGCGTGCAGATAAATACCAGTATATTACGTGGAGCGACTGCCTATCTGACCTCTACAACTCAGTTATACGTAAGAAGGTACAGCTTGGTAAGACCGGTTGACAGATTTTCGGGCTTCTGACGTCCCCACAAAATTTATATTAAGTTCAACTGTAGCATCGAATATTTATATGGTTTTGTCTTTTAATTTATAATAATGCACACTTGCTTTTCCAATTCACCTTTGACATTGGCAGAATAGTCGACATCGGCTTTACTTGCCATAATTAAAAATAGAAGAGAATAGACCCATAATGACTGTCAAAGATCCTCGAATGATAGTCGGGACTAATTGCTTAAAACGTACTTTCCGAGGCACGGATGGGTCTCGCTTTGTAAAGATGGTCACCCATCCCGTGACCGACAGCGGCAAGCGTAGCTTAACCTGATCGATCGACCCGTGCGGTTGTGGTTACTTAGCCACGAGCCCCTCATTTCACCATTTATATGCCTTAGATATAAAGATAGGCGGTTATTTTGATTTAAAAAAGTGTCCGTGGAGTTTCTTGCCCGTTCTTCTCCATAGGTACTACTACGCTTTGGAATGGGCAACTAGCTTCATCTTTCTGACTGATATTCCCACGGGATCGAAACTTATGCGGGTGAAACCGTGGGGCGCAGCTAGTTTGAAATAAATACTTTGAGTTCGAATTGGTTGTTGTTTGTTTGAGCAATTGCTCCATGTAAAACACTGTTAGGTATCTATTCAGCTGCATCCGGTTGGTAGACTAGATGATAATTACTTAGTTGGAAAAAGGCTAAGCTATAAACATGATGATGATAATGCCAAAGGGATTTCCGCATATGTATGATATGCGGAAATCTCTTAGGCTAGATCTAGTGCTGGACCGATGGTCAGATGGTCAGAGATGGTCGCGTACTGATTTGTGTGGACTCGCGCTCGCTGACGGTCAGTGCTACACTATACACGTTCATTTATCGTCAGTGTCTTGGTACGCGTACCCACGGTACGCGACCGACGCCAGCGTAACACTAAATCCACCCTTAGGTGGCTTAGCAGGTACCTATCTACCCTAAGGCAATATATGTAGGTACCTATCGCGAAAACCTATATCAGAAGGCCAATTCTCGTAATTTAAAACGTTCAAAATCTAGTCGCAGTCTCATCTCGGCGACAAACAAATGTCAAAATATAAGGAAATTAGAGGGGGGTATTTTTGACAGATTGAGACTGAGATCAGACTGTGAATGTGCTTAAAATTACGAGAATTGCCCCTCTGATCATTTTGAAAACAAAATCCCGTGCACATGCTGACCATAGCTGCGTCCGTAAGTAGAACAAAAGAGGATCCTTTTTAGGTCGACTAATAATATGCGCTGCAAGCGGGAATAGTCTTTTCCACTGTAAGGACTATTCCTGCTTAATAGGATAGGATAGGTAGGTATTATCGCCAGAATCTATATCTGACCACTGTCAGCTATAGATTTTGGCGATAGTACCTCTCTCTGTAGCATATGTCACCGGTTCAAAATGACAAACGCTACCGTAAACTTCAATCAGTAACAATAATCAACTCATAATCAACTCCATCCACATTAATGTTCTACCACCTTTTACAGCATCCACAGAGGCGCCCCCACCAAAAGTCACAAAACAGTACCGCAATGATTACGTCTACAATAGGAAAACTGACGCCTTTTACAAGTTCCACATTGAGAAGGTCCGACGCTGGCAGGTCACCAGACTGTGCGAAACAGAAGGCGCACAGCTCATGATTCCGGATTCGGACCTTGATATGATACAGCTACACGCTATGTTCAAGCAGTTTCCAGACCTTGGGGAGTACGTGTGGGTGGGCGATGATGGACATACGCATGAATCTGCTGAGGAGCAGCCTATTATTGATTGTAAGTAATGTCATGTGTTCTTGTTGATTCCGTATTTAAGTTGAGTATATCACTTCACTGGCTCACTACCACACCAAGCGCTATCGTGCAGACCTCTGCTTCACTTTCTCTGTTTCCGCTATTCCTCGTAACTGACAGGTGATATTAGTGACGGCACCTACCTCCTCTGATGAATGAGACATGTTTACATATAGATACAACACAACACATGTTTACAACATGGTTTTTAAGTTTGCTTCGAACAGCGTGTAAGGCAGTGACAGCGTGTGTGTCAGCCGCCCGGGGCGGAAGAATATTTTGCCGCCCTCTTATTTAGGTATTTCAATTTAAAAAACCATAATATACAGTAATTCTAAAGAGCTTTGGAAAGCGTATATAATGTACTTATTCGTATTCTATAGTATATATATATTATTAATTTTAGTACGGAACCCTAAGAAGGTGTAAAAAAGTACCTACCTAATGCTTTCATCTCTCATAATATTACAAAAATAAAAGCCCTGTTAAATTGTATAACAATATTGATAAGATAAAGTAGGTAGGATACCTATCTACCTAATTAATTACTATTTACAGTTCATTGGATAGTTACCTTCATGATTAACCAAATAACTATGTGATAGTGTCTTTGATTATTGAAGTTGTCACCGTCTTTAGATGTCTTTGCATGCTTACTTGACTGCAATAGGTACGAATATCTAATCATTACATATTATAAAACAACACCCCCCGCCGTGTCTGTCTGCCTGTCTGAACGCGATAAACTCAATATCTACCGAACGGATTTTCACCAATGTGTGGAGTGGTTCATGAGGAAGATTTACGTGTATAATTCATCAAAGTTTTGTGTAAATTAGCTAAAATATTGCGATGATTGTTGACAATTGGCGCCGATTCCCTTGTTCACAAACTAAACTAAAAAGTTCAGTGCATCTTTTTCTTTCTATTTCATTAAGAAAAGGACAGAAGATAAATATTAGTTTAGTCCTGTCAAATTAAGGTACTCCATAGACAAATTAGACGTGATTAAAAACATGGCTACTAAAAATACGTCAATTTACGTCAAGCGCCGACTAATTTGACAGGACTAAACTAATATTTATCTTCTGTCCTTTTCATAATGAAATAGAAAGAAAAAGATGCACTGAACTTAAATTTAGTTTAGTTTGTGAACAAGGGAATCGGCGCCAATGTCGGAAAAAGTCATGCCGACTGGAAGGCCTGTGTCCCAGCAGTGAGAACATTATAGGCTGATTATGCATACCCTTTACTAATTTGAATTACTCACAGCGTTACTTATAATGTATGATGATTCTAGTGACTCCACCTAACGGAGACGTGGATGTGGACCAAGTGGGGCGATGTGACGTGGGGACTCGGTCAGGCGACATCGAGACTACGATGTGTTACCGAGAGATGCCGTTCATATGCAAAGTGGCTGCCAAAGACGCATTTTATGATGAGCACTGTGGTGTTTATGGAAAAGGTAAGTGTCAAAAAGCGACCGAGTTCGAGTCGGACTCGCACATGAAGGGTTTCGTAGCAACGTAAAATATTTACTGTGTATGTATTTAAAAAAATATGTAGTGTATAAATGTAGTTGTCCGTCCTAAAAGGATTACTTCGGAGTAATCTTTATTACTAAGGCTCTGGGTAAGGGATCCGCACCCAAAAGATGAAAGAATAGGAACATATTCTACCGGTACTTCCTGAAAAATTAAGAAGTTGGATACTTCAACAACGGGACTGTAATAATACAGGGTGCCTTTTTTTTTTTTCTATTTTTTTGGACTTTTATACTACATGTATAAGTCAGTGTGATTAATCTTATTCACTAGTTATACATCATTAGCCTAACTTAAGATGATAATAGTTTATACAACCGACCTGTAATTTGTCCAAATCCATTTTTTCCAATAATTCCTCTCCCTCTGCATTAAATTGAACACATTCCATCAACAAATGGTATACATACATCATCTATTTAATACAGGGTGTCATAAACCGAAGCGCAACCCGTTAGTATGGATTCAGTACCTACATGATACTGAACCAATTGAAATTATCGACCAAAAATTTCAATGCAGGGGGCATTGAAAGTGTTCGTTGATTATTATTTAAATGACATGAGCTGTGTTATCATTTTGACCGCGTAGGAAAAAGGCTCTCCACTAGGGGGTCTAGAATCATGTGCGTAATTCATGTTTACATTTTGCGCGTCAGTGTCCTGCTACCCTGTAAACTTATTAATTTAAAGGACGTTATTCATTTCGTACCCAAAGATTAAAATCATGTTTTAATAACAAGTTTAAAACATGTTCAGGATGTTACATTCAATTAAAAGTGGGTATTTCTTTAATATTATGCTTAAAACACTTGTTATACAAATACGATTTTTGGCAGTTTCAATTTCAATTAGCGGCCATGGAGGGGGGCTTTTATTAATGCTCAAGATTTTATTTCCCATAAGAAAATAGTACTTTTTTTTCTGGCCGGCAGTTTTTGGGTATAAAATGTCCTTTTCTTTAAGGGCCCAAGTGCAACTATTCTTTGAGAACTTTAGTGGATCATCCTTTCACCATCAACGTTGCCAATCACTAACAAAATTGCCTTCTACAGACTACAGATACTACCCATCAGCGGGTAGCTGCTACAAGATCGCTCGGGTGCCATTCACCTGGAGCCAGGCCTACTCCGAGTGCCAAGCCGAAGGCGCTCACCTGCTGGTGGTCAACTCCCAGGCTGAACATGATGCTATCTTCAACCTTACGAACACTGAGCAGAGTGTCCTAGGCTCTAAGGCCACATACTTCTTCTTTGCTGGATTTAGAGCTGATAAGCCTGTTGGAAATGCTACGGTGGTGTTTAGGACTATTTTTAGTGAGTACCTATTTCTTTTAATTATGTAAACTTGTAGTAAGTGAGGGTGAGGGGCTAAGTAATAACAGCCGCACGGGTCGATCGAACAGGTTAAGCTACGCTTGCCGCGGTTGGTCCGTGGATGGGTGACCATCTTCACATACCAAGACCCATCCGTTCCTCGGAAAGCGTGTTAAGCCGTTGGTCCCGGCTGTCATTTGTGCATCTTTGACAGTCGTTACGGGTCGTCAGTAGCCCGAAAGTCTGACAACCAGTCTTACCAAGGGATATCGTATTTATTACCCAGTAACTGGGTTGTGGAGGTCAGATAGGCAGTAGCTCCATGTCAAATACTGGTATGCAGCTGCATCCGGTTAGACTGGAAGCCGACCCCAACATAGTTGAGAAAAGGCTAGGATATGTAAATTAGTAGTAATTGAGTGTGACAGGAGGAGAGGGACAGCGTAGAATAATTATAAAAAAGGAGATACTCCCGTACAAGAATGACTATATTCTATCCAGGGTGGAAAGTTGAAACTGGCCCTGTAGGGGAAGTTCTACCAATTTTTACCCAAAGTAATATTTAACGTACTTACGTCTCCTCCGGGGTCCGCTCCATTTACCACCCAGTATTTTTGTAATTCCTATTTCATAACCATTACCAAGTCATCTGTCTATGTATGTAATTTGTAATCTGGAACAAACATCTGGAACAGTAGAGGGTGTAAAACCCTATAAGTGTTATCTAAATGAGTTAATCTTATTCCCTGTTTTGGTACATAAATCATTTTGAAAAGTGGTAAAATACTGAAAAGCTTCAGAACCTTTACCGAAATCCACTCTGATGAAGTCAAAGATAGGTACTTTTGAACATCAAAATTGACAAAAAATAGAATTAATTCTAGTCGCCCCTTCCAAAAGATAGTTTCGTATGGAAAAGAATGGGGAAGAAACTCCACCGTTAGTCTTTTAAAAAGTTTTACAATATTTTGTATAACTATATATTATTATCCATTAATTATATGTGAAGATGATACACCTAGAATACAATTACCACAATTGGTACAAATGTTAATCAAAAACATATATGCTCTTGTTATTTTGTATTTTACCATGTTTTTAAGCAAATACATATTATTCTATTCTATTCTAAAACTGCTTATATTTTTCCAGACCAAACTCTAGAAGAAGCTGGCTACAGTAGCTGGGCAGAAAACGAACCGAACAACGCGCTGGGTCGCGAGTTCTGTGGCTCCATCTTTAAGAACGACGGGAAACTAAACGACGTCGACTGTTCCCATGAATTCGGCTTTATTTGTGAAAAAGAGATTCCAGCGTCTTCATAATTTTATTATAATTATACCTGTCGTTATCGTTTATTAGAATAAGGGCTGAGCCAGCACCCTAATTGCGTAACACACTGTCAGTCACAATGATCATAATTTTGAAGGATATTGCTAATCCATTGCTTCATATATTCGGAAAAAAATTCTGTTCAACAACGTAAATAACGCAATTAATGTTTTTGAACTGTCCAAATGAAAGCCATTCCTACTGTTAGTGTGTTGCGTAATTACCCCGCTGATCTATCCGCCCGCGTACTTAGAAGCAATCTTTCCTGCAGGTTGTTACTGACCGATAGAAAATAATAGTCACGGGAAAATGCAATTTCGGGTAAATATAGATCTGGCTAAGTCCTTATAGGATGGGGTTTAGTTAAAACTTTAATTCTGACCAAGTTTCGCGCAGTATTGTTCAACTCAAGTTTTGAAATGCGACTAAATATTTTGCATATCCCCAGCGGTTGAGATTTTGGACTACCGAGGGAGATTAAGCGACGATTAGTTATCTTATTAATATCTAAATAAGTATAATATATACGAATCTGTATAGTTAAAAAGGAAACAAAATAAATTGAAATTCTTTGCGATTTTGTATTTTTCATTTATTCATTTTAAGGATGTTAAAAAGCTGATTTATAAGTTTAATTAAAATAAAACAAGTAGGTTTACTACTTGTTTTATTTTAATTAAACTTATCCTAAACGGTCCATGTTTTAACGACGAACGATATCTTAAAAAATGGCTATAATTTGATTTCAGCTAAATATTGATTCGCATAGTTTCCAATGTTTGAAATATTTTTGCAAATAAAAACTAAGTTCTCATTTTGGTGAAAACGGGTCTACAATACGACCCAATAATGTAGTCCCTAATAAAGAAAATATACCACGAATACTGAATTGAAACCATTTAGAATATTGGTAGTGCCTAAAATAAAAATTAACGAGGCTCTTGTTTTATTTTTTTAAATTTAGCCAGACACGTCTGTGTTTATTTCTGGAATAGACATTGTTGCTAACAACCTATTAACAACCTAGGAACATGTTGAGCATGTACACGTTTTGAGGCAAACACAGAAAATCCATCATGGTCGCATAACTCGACGGCTCCATTACCAGTCGGCGCGCTGTCCCTAATTGAACCACTCTAAATAAGATTTAAAGTTAGCTGGACCTTTGTGTTGGCAGTAAATTGGAACATAATTATATGTATACGTACGCATATAACAACCTATACCCAGCGAATTCGGAGCTTAATTTAATTTCGGTGCGGTACGTATCCGAAATTTAGAAAAGTTGGGCCCTTAATTACATAAAGATTATACCAGAATATAGCCGAGTTTTCTACTGTGGGATGGTCTAATTAATTTTATGCTTAACCTATATTTGAATAATATTTAGCTCCGTTTGGAAGTTATATAATAAAAATTAGTTTAATTCATAACAAGACTCGTATACAAACATATATAAAAGGATACAGCCAGGATAACAAGCACAGACAACAACGAACAGTCACAAGGTAACAATATGTCTGCTGCAGCATTTCCGAATATAAGGGCAATCCAGTTTGTTGGCGATCATCGTCACAGGACCCTTTTGGATAATTTTACACGTATTTCGAAGAGCACAAAACGAAAATTTAGTGAAGTAATTCATAGGGCACATGACTTTTATCGTCTTTTTAAACATCGGATCGATTTCTGTGATTCATAAGGATGTTATCTTTTTTTGCGGCGTCCTCTCGGTTTGTCCGTTGAGGCGGGAAATCGGGCCTTTCATTATGACGGCGATCGGTCGATGTGACATTGTTACGGGGTAAATCGCCCGTGATATGAACAGTTTGGGGATAAGATGCTGATCACGCACGGACACATGAGTTATAGTGGATGGTGACGTGCGAAAGTACATACATCATACGTGTTGAATAGTTTTTCTGGGGTCGTGTTTTGTATGTGCGATACGTGGCGATTACGAAGTTGTTACAGCTGGTACTTTTTTCCTTTCTTTCGTTTTAGGTAAGACTTTGGTGTTTGGGGACGTTTTTGACGCGTGCCAAGGACAATGGATTGATTCCTTATTTATATAATCTTTTAAATTGTATTGTTATATTTCATAATTTTATTGTTAAATCTTTTAGCATGCTTTCTTTTATCATTTGTTTATTTTCTTTCACATATGACATATGTATAGTTAATGTAAACTGGAGGAGCGGAACCGCCTAATACAAGCAAATCTTTGCTTAAAAGGTGACTCCAAACTTTTTAATGTTATTTACACGAGTTTCTGAAATAAACATTTTATATTTATTTTTTTAAAAACGTGCTCCACACTAGGAATTTCTCCTGTATCGTGGGTGCGTTTACAAACATTTAAACTCACATACACAAACAGCCAGACCCGTAACAACTACTTGTAGGTCATACAAATATTTGTTCCGTGCGGGAATCGATCCCGCGACACGCAGCGCAGCAGTCAATCGCTTAACCACTGCGCCAACCGTTCCGTCGATGTTTATTTTTAGCATTGTGGCTAATGTGGGCAAACCCTAGTTTCTTTGGTAGCGACGAAAAATAGAAACAAAAAGCATCTATATTTTCATTCGACAAATGAAACTGAAAGATGATTTTCTTCAGAAAACCCAATATATTTAAGACTTGAAACAAACGGTTTGTAATTGTAGCTCTTAACGATATTATATGAGACAAAAAGAAAACACTCTGATAAAAAAAAAAAATAAGGACAGAGATAGAGTCGGTTGCCTATCGTCCTTTGAGAAGTTTAAAGGTTAAGACGAAAATAGTGTGCTCTCGCATCGCAGCATCCGACCTCAGTAGTACCTACAGCCAAACAAATTGCGATTTTAATTAATATAAAAAACAGAACTCACTATTTCACCAAACCCTCAATTTACGAACACCCTGGGGTCAAATTCGCTTTACTCCACAAAAACGGAAGGTGTTGCAATAAGCAACGTTATAGGAAATTCTTGGGTATTTACCCAGTTTGTCTCATCCGACGAGTGTTGACCCTTAGATATCGCCTCCTCCTCGACACAGCTGAACTACGGGGGGGTCACAAGCCGCTGGTTGTGTTATAATGATTTCCTCGACACAATAGGCCAACGGAGCGGTTCGCCGTTCTAATTATTGTTGTTAAGAGTTTCACTCAGTCATAAGCCGGAGTTTCATTCAACAATGGTGACACGTTTCTGTTTCATTGTTCCTTAATACGCCTGCAAACTTCGACTTGATTAAGATGGGTGCCGTGCACACCGTCGCGTGAAGTTGGAATGCGCGGCGAACGTTAATGAGACCCGCCGAGCGACTCTCAGCGTCTTCGGTTGTTAAACTTCTAGTTATTAATACACAGAGTTTTCTAAACTTCCTTTATGTGCTGGAATCGTGCAGTAACTGTGATAACAGCTTTCGGAATGGCGGAGGTAATGTATGCGGCGCGATGTGATTTTCTCATTTCACGGTTGGCTGTTCTGATTTACTGTGTAACAGGTAGCCATATTTCGTTGCGTTCATTGTAATGTTTGAACAAAAGCGTTATTTCTTATATCTTTTTGGACACATCGTGGGTTTTTTGTCGTTCCCTTTCAGAGGAAGATGTGTAGATACCTACTCAATTACGTTTTTAATTAGGTATAGTTATAACATCTACTAAAGAATAACAGCGGTTAAGCTACGCTTGCCGCGGTTGGTCTGTGGATGGGTGGCCATCTTTATATACCTCCGTGCCACGCGATGGTATGGGTTGGGGCTGAAATTTTACGCCGACGAAGTCGCGGGCATAATGCGAACAAAATATAACTATGTAGGTACATAACATAATCAAACATTATGTTATCACAGAATAATGAGAGTGTGTTGACACATTTGTTATCATTAAAAATATATATTATGTAGTTATTACGAAAACAATTTATGATCAAAGTAGCTGATTACTTTTGAGCTAAAATTATGCATAGATATTTCATACTAGAAACACGCGGGAACCTGTTTGTAAGTACTGTACTGTACTAAAGGAGTGCTAGTCGTAGAGACCAGTTGAAAACCAGCGTCAGACACTAGTCTGACATTTTTGTTGAACTGGGCCTTTTTTGCGCAGCTGTGAGGCACACTTTTCTGCTAATTTCTTACATCGGACTTTACACTTTTTATTTGATTTTATTTGTTGCTATCTGATGTATCTGGTGTATGATGTGTCTTTTAGTCTGTGCTAAATAAATGTATTTTCTTTCTTTCTTTCTTTCTTTAGAGCAATATTATATGGGGGTGTTAAATAATACAATAATAATAATATCTATAGTGACAATGGGAGTCCCACAGGGCTCAATTCTTGGTCCTTTCTTGTTTCTTATTTATATAAATGACTTGCCGTACCTCATAAAGTATACCTAATCATGATATAGTGTTGTTTGCAGATGACACTTCACTTTTGTTTAAACTTAAAGGTCAGCAGCAGGTTACTGACGATGTAAATAGCGCGATCTCTAAAGTAGTCCACTGGTTCAATGTTAATAATTTACTTTTAAACGAGACAAAAACCAAATGCATTAAGTTTACGCTACCTCACGTTAGGCAGGTGAAAACTAATGTGTTGATAAAGGGCGGAGAATTGAATCCTGAAGATAGGACAGTAGTCTTGGGCTTAACTTTGGATGCTAAGCTTCAGTAGGGTCCACATGTAGATAATTTGTCAAAAAAGCTAAGTTCCGCAGCATACGCTGTTAGAAAAATTCGTAATTTAACTGATATAGAGACAGCCCGTTTAGTGTACTTTAGCTAATTTCATAGTGTAATGTAATACGGTATTTTATTGTGGGGAAATGCCGCTGATATTCACACTATCTTTGTTTTGCAGAAGCGAGCTGTTCGATCAATTTATAAATTAAGTCCGAGACACTCGCTCAGAGACACCGCCTGCAGCGGTTTTCCCGTCCGATTATAATTTAAGTGTCTTCAAGGCTAGAGTGAATAGGCTCATAATAAATTAGTGCGCTTTACCATCAACGATTGCATCACTGCTTTCCATCAGGCGGGATCGCAGTCAAGCACTACTTTATATCGTTAAAAAAAAAGACAAATTTAAAGAGATTTTTTTAAAATTTAATTTAATGTTATGACTGCCTTCTCAATATATTTATGAAAATCTTTTATATGCCCATAAAAACATAAAATTGTTTAAAAAATACAGTGATATCCATGATATAAATACTAGGAACAAACACAAATTTGTTGTACCTACAACAAGGCTCAAGAAAAGAGGTGGCTCGTTCAAATGCCAATGTATACGCTTTTATAATAAAGTTCCAAGCCCCGTTCAAGATCTAAGCCTTAATAAATTCAAATCATTCATTAAACGTAAGTTGCCCCAGAAAGCCTTTTATACCGTTAAGGATTATATCGAGGACAAAAAGGCTTGGGATTGAGCTGCTTCCAATTTTTACATACTATTGAATGTTTTTATTTTTTTCTGTTTTGTTGTGGTTTTTTTTTATATACTTACACTTTGACATCATCAATGAATTTTATATACCTATACTATGACATTTGCTTACTTTGTAAAGTATTTTATTATTTTAATTATTGTGAATGTGAAGACTATGTGGGTCATTTTTGTATTATTTTTTATTTTTCTCTCTGTTCTGTTAGTTTTTGTCATGGTCTGGCAGTTTGAGTAATTAATGTGGTCTACCCAAATGTCCTTTCTTTGCTATTATACGTCGAATCGTTAAGCTCCTTAAATTTTGAGTTGAGCTGCACGATTTCTGACAAATGCGTGCACTGAGGTCCTCACAATCTGTGTGGTTCTTTCCTCAAAAGGCCATCTCAGACATCGATCTACATGGTCTTCATATGATCTGACCAAGATTATGTCTGGACTTTAAAAGAGACTGTGACCTCTGAGTTTGTTTCGTTTGTTCCTTTCTTCTCAGACTAGTCAGATAGGAAACGCCGACCTCATCTAGTTTTAAAATATGATTGACGTGTAAAAGTGTTTGTACAAACCTACTTACAAAATAAAATCATTTATGTTTATTCCAAGGAATCGTGTTTACCTTTACGCGCCTATTATCTCACTGTAAAAGTGTATCTAATAAAAACCAATTGAAAGCTAATTTTAAATTCGCTTGAATGGTCGAATGCGACCTTTTGCTATAGTATTTTTTTTAATTTGTCCTTTCGCTGTACTCTTACAGGATCCATAATTTGTACCTAGCTATAAGCCTTTTTGTAACATTTTTTAACACATTATGGAACGCATTTAAATGAATAATATTTAAAAAAAATAGTTGGTCAAGTGCAAGCGCTACTGCTTAGCATAAAGTCTTGCGTTCGATTCAGGTCAGGTGAAGTGTTATTGTGATTTTATATTTGGAATTTCTCAGTAGCAACCCAGACTCTGGATTCGTGCTCGGTTGATGGCAATAGGCAATTCTATGGGGCTACCTATCCACCTATTACATGGGACTTAAACATAACTGCCGAATTGTGGGTGGTACTTTAAGAGCTCAACTGTCACTAACGAGACACAATTACTTTTTTTTATTGTTACCGAACTTAATTAGCATTTCTTAAATAATACAATATTAATACACAATTACCAATTTATTAATGCGTAGATGTAGGTATTTTAAATGTTTATACACGTTAACTATTATTGAGCAAATAAATTAAACTATTAGGTTAACTTTCAGTAAACATTTATTGTAAAACAAAACCTTTTAGAAAAGTGAATTGAGGGTACGAACTAAATGCTCGCAAAGGAGGAGGCGGAGCGCGTAGAGGCAATCTCTGAGCCCTCACGCACCAAGTCGCCGCAGGAGATGCCCCGGACGTCGGGAGTCACCAGCCGACTCCCGGCCACCGTAGGCGCGGGCTTGCGGGTGGCGAGCAAAGGGCAGCTCGGCGCCCGGCAAGGACCAGGCTCGGGTCGACGGTGCTTTGTGTTCCATGCGCGCCCCAAAGAGATGTCAGCACGAACTGACGGGGCCGTTAGATTAAACAAATAAATAATAATAATCTGTTTCAATAATAAATATAACAATAATGGAGCTGTAAGATTAGTGTTCCGTCGTACGGTCCAAAAAGAAGAGAGAGCGGGCGCGTCGAGCAACCACGAGCAGCGGTGTGGTAGTTCCGGTCGCCAATAACAGATGGCGCTTGCTCCACGAAGTTGCCAACACATTGCCTAACAGACTAGGGGATAAAGTACAGACGCCAGCACATCAAGCTACCCGAAACTGTCAAATTTTTCCAATCAACCTTGAACCTAATGCTTTAGCGATAAAGTTGAAAATCTATTAAAGAAATTTGACAGATTGTAGTAGCTTGATGTGCTGGCGTCTGTACTATAAGGTACACTTCAGCCTATTTCCCAGAATTCGTCACTAAATATCACTTTTCTCTAAACTCTCAAATTGAATGGCTTTCATTTCTACTATTGGGTACCTAATATCTGCTTAAACCTTCTAGGATTACAAGCGTGATGTTATGTTACAAAAAAAAAACACTTTCCGTTGCACGATATACAGTTGCATAAAAACAAAACTGAAGTTTCCATTTCCTAAAACAGGTCGCCAGCTACAAAAATACAGACAATCGTCAGTTGTCATGTCATTGTCTCAGGTTATTGATGAGGCCTCGTGGCAACAGTTCGGCACCTGGCGGCATCAATCACGGGCTCTAATCAGATCAGATGCTTTCGATCCTCGACATTGACTGATGCGGTTTTTCCGAGTGCTCTACAATCACGCTAATGTGATTCCGTGTTTATTGGGGAATACGTTTACCTGTCAATATACCTATTTTCAAGAAGCTTTGTGGGTTAACCAGGTACAACACCGGTATTCCTTTCAGCAGGTTAACACCTACTAGACGTGGATTTGTGTTTGCAACTAGTAGGGTGAATAATGCAACTATATGATCATTGGTTCAATATTATATTTAAATTATATGATTGTATACACAGTCTGGCCATAAATACTGTTACAATTAAAAATAAGAAAGATATTACATTTGAATTTGGAATCTGTCATTTTTATACGATTGTTCATTGAGATTTCTAATTTTGGCGCCAATACATTGTACAATATTTTGCGATATTAAAATGGAGTGGATGATAAAGAGAACCGAATCGCTGTGATTGCATTACAAAAAGTTGGTATGGAGACAAATGCAATTTTTAAAACTCTCCATACGCTTGGTATTAGTCAAATGTTTGTGTACCGGGCTATTAATAGGTACAATGAGACCTCCTCTGTTTGTGACAGAAAAAGATCTGGCTGTCCACGTAGTGTTCGTACGAAAAAGGTGGTTAAAGCAGTAAGGGAAAGAATTCGAAGAAATCCTGTCCGAAAGCAAAAGATTTTATCTCGGGAGATTAAGATAGCACCCAGAACTATGTCGCGTATTTTAAAAGATGACTTAGGACTTGCAGCCTATTAGAGATGCACTGGTCATTTTTTAACTGATAATTTAAAAAAGAATAGGGTGGTAAAATCGGAACATCTACTGAAGCGGTACGCAAAGGGAGGTCACAGAAAAATTTTGTTTACGGATGAGAAAATCTTTACAATTGAGCAACATTTTAACAAACAAAATAACCGTATTTATGCTCAAAGCTCTAAGGAAGCTTCCCAATTAGTCGATAGAGTGCAACGTGGGCATTATCCGACTTCAGTGATGGTTTGGTGGGATATTAGGTATGAAGGAGTGACTGAGCCATATTTTTGTGAAATAGGTAGGTATCAAAACATCGGCACAAGTGTATCAAGATACCACTCTTGAGAAGGTAGTTAAGCCCCTTAACAACACCATGTTCAATAACCAAGTATAGTCCTTCCAACAAGACTCGGCGCCGGGTCATAAAGCTCGGTCCACGCAGTCTTGGTTGGAAGTGAACGTTTCGGACTTCATCAGAGCTGAAGACTGGCCGTCGTCTAGTCCCGATCTTAATCAGCTGGATTATAATTTATGGTCAGTTTTAGAGAGTACGGCTTGCTTTAAACGCCATGATAATTTGGAGTCTGGCCTCAACGTTTAAATGACTGTATTGCAGCCAATGGAGACCATTTCGAATAAGCTTTTTATATTTTAAATTGTTTTATATTTATGTATTAAACTAACACACTGTAAAAGTAGTAAATATTATTTGCAATAAAAAAAAAATATTTTTCTTCGTGACTATATTTATGGCAAGACTAGGTATATATATATATATTGCTAACTACCCTGTTGGTTTCGTGGTCGCAAGCGCGAATACTGAGCGTGGGGTTCGATTCCCGGATCAGACAAAGTGTTATTGGGCTTTCCATCAGGAATTTCTTAGTAACAGCCCGGAGTTAGGAAGTTGACGGTTTAATACCCTCGTGCCTCGGAAAGCTCGTAAAGCCGTTAGTCCTGCGCCTGATCTCTCCCCGGTCTTGTCGGATTACCGTCCCATCGGACTATGAGAGTAAAGGAACACAGAGTGCGCCTGTGTTTACGCACACACTTGTACACTATAATATCTCTTGCGTACAAGGCTAATTTCCGTTGAGATTGGCCACCGTGACCGAAATCGATCGGGAGGCTACTATTATAATTGCTAACAGATGATTCTTAGGGTTCCGTACATCAAAAGGAAAAAAAACGGAACCCTTATAGGATCACTTTGTTGTACATCCGTCCGTCCGTCCGTCTGTCAAGACCGTTTTTCTCAAGAACGCGTAGAGGTATCAAATTGAAATTTATATCAAATACTCAAGTCTACTGTCCCTTAGAGCTGTGAAAAAATTAAACTTCTAAGGCAACGCAATCAAAAGATACAGCCGTCTATGCCCCAAATTTCCGCAAATTTTCGAAACTCGCAAGGGAATCAAAACCTACAGGGTACTTCCCGTGAACTCAGAATCTTGAAATTTGGTAAGAAGCAACGTCTTATAGCACAAATAGAGGAAAAATGGCGAAAACCGTAAATTTTTAGTTACATCATATAATAAAAATATTTTGTACGGAACCGTCGGTGCGCGAGTCCGACTCGCACTTGGCCGGTTTTTTTTCTTAATAGGCTTTTAAGTATTGAAAACTTAACTCGTATATTGATACAGCGGAAAGTTTCTCCAAAGAAAGACCTATGCGCCCAGCACCAGCAGCGTGTCTGTGGATTAGGATGAACAACCAATCATTACAGAATACTATAAAAAAAAGTGTCTTTTGTTTTCTTTTGACAACCAACTTTTTAATAACCAACGACATTCGTAATGACTTTTATAATGGAGGAACACTGACTCCCAAGTCACAGGTATAAACCTAGTTTGGGAGCCAGAGGACCTATGTTTGATATACTACTTCTGTATGTCTGTAAAGTAATTTCAAACCATAATTTCTTCATAATCAGCCTATATTGTTCCCACTGCTGGGACACAGGCCTCCTCTCTTCGAGAGGGAGTGGGCTATAATCTACCACGCGGGCCCACTGCGGGTTGATAGATGTCACATGTCTTCGATTTTTTGGTTCAAGGATATGCCGGTTTCCTCACAATGTTTTCCTTCACCGTTTTGAGAGCAGTGATGATGAAATAATTTACACAAAGTAAAGCGCCTGTCTGGGCTCGAACCTACGACCTACAACTCGTAAGTCGCGGCCGTTACCACTGGGCCACCACTGCTCTGTAATTTCTTATAACACTACAAGTTGGTACATTATAGTAGTTGGTCGGTATTAAAAAACAAAACACGTCCCTCAGAAAGTCCTAGCTCAAAGTTAATCCCGACTAATAAATGAAGAATTAAAACTTACAGTCTAGTTCCTAACAAACTCCAACGTGTTATACAACTTTTATAAAACTGAGTGAAAGAGGTTCTTGCATTAAGGGTCAGCCTTTATTCTCAGAAGTGTTTCAAGAGTCCATTCGCTATTTAATTAAAGTCGTTTGTAATGGTTCAGTCTGTTACTATTATCCGGAAATGACTCCGATTAGGGCTAATTTTGAACAAAGCTACCTCCGATATAAAAAAGACAATTATCAGTAAAAATAATGAAATCGACAGCACTTTAAAACCCGCTGCAGACCAGCACAATTAGTTGGCATTTTATACCAGTCAGCCTTTGGGTGGTGCAGAGACACACAGTGGTTGGTGCAATGACGAAAATTGAGGAGGTTTTTTTTCTTCTATTTACCAAGGGGTTTCGTTTTACCCAGTAACTGGGTTGTGGAGGTCAGATAGGCAGCCGTTCCATGTAAAATACTGGTACTCAGCTGCATCTGGTTAGACTGATGATGGCTGGGAGGAAGGCTAGGCAGATGATGATGATGAAATATTTGAAATATAAGATAAACCTATTAAAACTATAAAATAAATATAATATATATCAAGATAAAATTAAATTATGATTGCTCGATATCTAAACACCCACCCAGCACGTCTCCAGAGTTTCGCTAGCTAATTTCATTTGACCCGGTATACACCTAATTATATACATATTATTTTATTTATTTATTTTATTTTACCATTTATGTACACACATATACACATATAAACAGACAAGAAAAACAGAACAGAAAAAATAGGTACAGAGGTGATGCTTATTTCACAAGAAATTTCTTCCAGCACACCCGAGACAGGACAATAGATACAGAGATGTAGACAGCGTGTGAAATAGTAAAGGAGAAAAAAATAATAATACATACAATCAATTCAGTCAAATATTATAAATATACAAATAAATACAAACACACGATTATACTAAAAACAGATAAGATAAATAATGTGAAAACATTACCGTTGTGATAATACAATTATTACGTTGTTGTAATTTGTACTTTAAGATGGTAATCTTAGCTCAAGAAGTCCACAGAATCCTATGGAGTTCCAAAACTAGATTTAATTAATTAAGTATACCCAAAACGAAACGACGAAAAACTTTGAAAGAAGCTCTGAAATTAATGAGGTGCCCGGGAATTCTGCGCCACTAAAATTTGAGGGTCGCCTCCTCACGTAGCCAGAGTGTGTGACCCCTGTGCAGCCATTTAATCTGCAAACTTCTTCGGAAATCTTAAGTATTCGAAGTAATAGAGAGGTCACATTATATTGGTTATGCAGCGTTCTGGAGGTTGTAAGCGAAAACTTAAATTAGTGGCTGGTATACAGGTTTTTGAATAGGAGGTCACGTTTTAGGGGACTCGTGTTAAGGTTTTAAGATTTGGGAAAGTATTCGTCTTTAATTTTGAATTAATATGATGATTATATAAATTATAATGACGTGTAGATTTTATTTTAGTCAAGCTCAGGACTGCCTCGTTAGTGCAGGCCTAGGGTTGTAACTACAGCAAACATATTTAGGATATATTGTATGTACAATAAATATAGGCATACACACACACACACTCACACACACCATCAATCACTTTTAATTGTACCACGTTGACAACCTTTACTATGTGATATAATCAGGGACCTGGAGTTCTAAAATACAGGCCTAGGCTCAGGCTTAGTTTAGACTCCAGATCTCCCACAAATTACAAAATTTTGTCGAAATACCTGTCAACTTAATGTCACCATTTCATCATCATCATTCTCCTGCACTTATCCCAATTTGTTTGGGGTCGGCGCAACATGTCTTTTTCTTCCATACTCCCCTATTAGCCGCCATCTCGACAGTCACCCTCTTTCTACCATATCATCATTCACACAGTCCATCCATCGTTTCTTTGGTCTTCCCCTACTCTTATAGCTATCAACATGCATACCCAAAACTTTCCTCACAACATTTTCCTTCATTGGATAAGGGATTGTCAACTTAATATGTAGAATGTAATTTGTGGAGATAAATAAACAATTTTTTTAACAACATCCTGACTACAATTCTACAAAATTGTTAAATTCTAGAAAAAATTATGTAACAGAGAAGTTACAAGTATGAGTTACAGTTTACAATCTACAATTCTTTCGTATTTTTTAGAGCGTAACACAAAGCATGACGGCTATGTATTAATTGTAGACTTTGTCACTACAATTTAGATATTTGTAAGGGTTTTTCGTTATTATTGTGTGGCTTAGAAAGTTTAGTATACGGACTTGTAAAATTTGCAAATTGTAACTTGTAAATATAGTGAAGAAGCAAAAATTCGAAGACATCTACCCACTCGCACGGGGCCCGCGTGATGGATTATGGCCCACTCCCTCTCACTGAGAGGAGGCCTGTGTCCCAGTAGCAGGAACATTTGCTGATTATGAAATTGTAAAGTTTTGTGGTATCGGGCCCTGGCAGTGGTCGCAAGTGTGATTTCTGAGGGTGGCTTAGAATCCCTGGTCGGAATATTGAATTAGGTCCTTTTATTTCAAACTTTGTAGCAGCTCGGAACCTTTTGTAACCAGTAATTGGTAATTACTTCATGGGATAGGCGATTGTTAAGCCAATTGCCAACCTACGTCATATGCCGTGTTAGAGCCATTTCATACAGCTGTCTAAGAATGAGAGTTATGATTTGAACATACTGACAATTTGTAGTCAATATTTATATAACTATTAATTTCTTTGACTTTACATGGAACTTTAAATCAAAAACCTGTCAGACAAGGGCTTTCCCATTATTTGCACATACATACATACATAACCTGTGTGAATGATGATATGGTTAGAAAGGGGGTGACTACCGAGATGACGACTAATAGAGAAGTATGGAAGAAAAAGACATGTTGCGCCGACCCCAAATAAATTGAGATAAGGGTAGGATAATGATGACATACAGATACATAACCTGACGCCTTCTTCCCACGGGGGTAGGCAGAAATCACAGAACGCCACCTTCTACGATCCTTAGCATACTCCTTTTGCCTCGTTTACGTTAATATATCAGCCGATCGATTCTGTAAAAATCTCACCGTGAAAAGTTAGGTGAAGTGAGCTTAAAGTGAGCTGCCACTAGTGTCAATTCCTAGCATTAGTTGGAATGATAGCTCATTCCACGCTCACTTCACCTAAGTTTTCACGGCGAGATGGTTACAGAATCGCACTGCTGGTCATGTACTCAGGCCGGTTGCGAGTAGGTACTACGCACAGAACAGATAAAATACGCACCTGACCTTTCTGAAGAACATCAAAAAGATAAGTATGCAGGGTCGTCGAATATAGTTGAAGTTTAGTAAGAAACGGATTGGTGTTTTCGGATAAAAAAATATTTAATTAATAGAAAACAAATAGTTCATTTATCAAACTAAATTTCATTCCAAAACATCCATCGGTTTTTAACTAAACTTCAACTATATCCGACGACCCTGCATACTTATCTCTTTTGTTGACGTACAGACGCCAGCAGGTCAAGCTACCCGAAACTGTCAAATTTTCCCAATCAACCTTGAACCTGAATGCTTCAGTGATAAAGTTGAAAATCTATTAAAGAAATTTGACAGATTGTAGTAACTTGATGTGCTGGCGTCCGTACCTACAAGAAAACTGAAAAACTACTACATAAATAAACCATTAACCTAACCATAAAATAGGGCTGCTCTCCAACCTGAGTTCCGGTCCCGATGGTAACGTTTATACGCACGTTCGCGTTAAGCCGATGACAAACAGTTGTCGACTATTAATAAATGTAATAGACATGATGTACGGACTTGTGTTGTTTACGTTACGTTCAATGGTGTGCGTTTGGCATACATGTAATTTTGTGTGTAACATTGTTAGGGTTTTGGTAATATGTTGAATTCATTACACGTTTTGTTTCAAATTCAAAGGATAAAACATTGTTCACGTCCCATAAAGTAAAAACTGGTATCGTAAAATCCTCGGTTTAAATATGTGAACCATTAAATCAAAAAATTCGATTGTGTTCACAGGATGGGCTGCCTCGTTGATCTAGTAGTCGCAAGCGCCACTGCTGAGCATGAGGTCCTGGGTAGGGTTTCCAGGTCGGACAAAGTGTTGTTGGGTTATTCCATCGAGAATTTTTACTTTCTTTGAGTCTGGATTTGTGGCCCGTTGATGACAATAGACCCTATTACATGGGACTAAAACATAACTGAAGAAATGTGGGTGTACTTTAGGTACACTTCTGCTAACTTTTCAGAGATTACAGGCGTAATCATACCAGTGCACCGTCACAATAAAGTTTTGACATGTTAATATTTTAAACCACCTGCTTACCCGAGGAGTGTTATTCACAATGTAAATTATACCGCTTAACCTACATAAACAGCTTACACATTTGCTGTAAATTACATGTCATTCCAAGTTGTTAAGGAGAACATGTTTTGAGTCGGGAGCTGGAGGTAATGTCTGATCTAAAAAAAAAAAAAATTGATCATAAGGGCATGCTCTAATGTACAGTCACCAAAAGAGATAAGTAACCAGTGTCGTCGGATATAGTTGAAGTTTAGTAAGAAGCCGATGGAGGTTTTTGAATGAAATTTAACATGATAAATGAACTGTTTGTTTTGTATTAATTAAATAAACGCTCGCTTCTTCGCTTTAAAGTCAGCACCTTTGGTAGAAATGGCTAGACTGCCTAGCAAACAAAATCCATGCTCATTAAAAACTATATTAAGTGACTAGTCTAACCACAACACCACAACAACAATAACAACAATTGTCGTCTTAAACTAAAAAACGAAAACTTGTTCCTTCTACCCGCAATTTCGTTCACCTTCCAAGACCAAAAAATCAAAGCCTTAGATGCCACAAATTAGAATCAAATCAAAATTAATTTATTATTTTTCACATCAACTTGAATGGGCACTTATGAAACGTCAGAAGCTATGGCACGGTTCCAATTGGTCGTTTCCTATGGAGAAGAGCCGGCAAGAAACTCCACGGTTACTCTTTTAAAAATAATTGGCTTTCACAATGTTTTCAAATTACAGTGTTAATAGGTACGGGAGGACAGTAGGCCTGTCAACAAGTACCAGATACTTAATAAAATTAATTCAATCACATTCCTTCTCCATTACAGCTTCTCTGAAAAACACACGAATACACTAACAAGGGGTATTTTTACTCGTGACGTCATGAAAGGGGAAATATAACACGTCAACACTCGACTTTAGATATAATCGCTTTATTATTAACAATGATGTATTGTGCCAGTGAAGCGCGCTTCCTTTGTTAAATTTACTCGGTGATAAGAGCACCATCATGCCATGGGGTCGTATACAGGTGGCAGGGACAAAGACCCGCCAACTTTTACCATAAATTCAGCACATGTTTCTAAATCCTCTAGCGTAGAAATTTTGCGTTGGTTATTTAAAAAAGCCTGCCGTTTCACACAAAAGTGCCCAAAAAAAAATAATTATATCACAAGACAAACTTTAAGTAAGTAATGTATATAATATAAGCATAATCAGCCTAAAATATAGCCACTGCTGGGACACAGGCCTCCTCTCTTCAAGAGGGAGTTTCTTTGCAAGCCGTATATCTCATGTTTCAGTTGACAGATCGAGGTCATGGACGTTCCTTTTCTTAGTTGGAACGCATTATAATAACAATAACTCAGACTTAGATAGTAACTTAAGTTTCTTTAGAAGATATGCAATACAAATAAACTGTCACAATGATACTACTGATAAATTGTCCCTAACAAATAAAATAAAATAAAAAATAAAAATAAAATAAAATAATAATATAAAATGATATTCACATTATCTTATTGGACGGTATCGTATGGTATTATTCTGTACCTACTTATAAGTTTGGTCTTCAAGAAAAAAAAAATATGCTAAGGTTTCCAAGCTTCTACCATTATATCCGCCATTTGCCTTAAATTTATTTCAAAGCATAATATAAATAATGCATACACGCACCGTAAACTCCTTCATAAAAACTAGTTATTCCCCGTAGGCACCATGTTTGTTTTTATCTATTTCTCAATTTCCTGACACGGTGGTCAGATGAAAACAGACCTTATATCCTGCTCCTGCTTACAATGTAAACAAAATAATGGAGAATATACCGTATGTACGTACGTTTAGTAGTTTCATGTTTTAGAGACGACAGCATAAGACGATGAATATTTTTAAAGGCGTTTCAGTTAGGTTTTATTGCGGTCGTTTAAGCATGTTATTATTCAAATTTTAAAAAGATACTGGCGCCGATTCCTTTGGTCGCAAACTAAACAAAATTTAAGTTCAGTGCATCTTTTTCTTTCTAAGAAAAGGACAGAAGATAAATGTTAGTTTAGTCCTGTGATCGTGTCCTGTGTGTGTGTGTGTGATAGTTTATAGCCTGTAGACTAATCAGACTATCTATGCAAAATTTTAACAGAATCTATCCAGTAGTATTTGGAACATACATTCAGACAAACAGACAAAAATTATAAAACCTATTTTCGGCATAAAAATCATTCCCAGAGCACGTAATAATAACATCATCACCTGCCTAGCCTTTTCCCAACTATGTTGGGGTCGGCTTCCAGTCTAACCGGATGCAGCTGAATACCAGTATTTTACATGGAGCGACTGCCTATCTGACCTTCACAACCCAGTTACTGGGTAATAAGATACGCTTTTTTTTTTCGGATGGGAAATCATCAAATGACCCCTCCCGCTCTGGGTGGAGCGGAAGGGAGTGTCAGACTCTTACTGACTAAAACGCACCCATGTTCCTTCCTTTGCCCTTTATGTTCCGGGGTAGCGGTAACCCTTTCGGACAATCCCGCTGACCCGGCAGGCTTCGGCCCTAAGGGGCCCCTCAAATTATGCTGACAACTCTTTGAGGGGCGCGTGGAACACTTACGCGCCGTCCGGCACGGGCCTGGTCCTGATCGGGCGGTGAGCTACCCATTGCTCTCCGCCCGCAGGCCCGCGCCTACGGTGGCCGGGAGTCGTCACGCGGCTCCCGACGCCCGGAGCAAAGATACCCCTTTGGTAAGACTGGTTGTCAGATTTTCGGGCTACTGACGACCCGTAACGACCGTCAAAGATCCACGAATGACAGCCGGGACCGACGGCTTAACGTGCTTTCCAAGACACGAAGGGGTCTTGGTATGTGAAGATGGTCACCCATCCACGGACCAACCGCGGCAAGCGTAGCTTAACCTGATCGATCGACCCATGCGGCTGTTATTACTTAGCCACAAGCCCACACACGTAAAAATAACAAAAAAAAAAAAAAAAAAAATGTACACTTTCCACTCTGCTACGATTTTATTAAGTAAGTTAGTCCAGAATGCCATTGAAATATCTTATGTTAATGCGGTGAAAATATGCCAACAGCAACATCATTCCTCTAGAGACGCTTTCCATCTTCATAATCATAATTTCGCTAATAGGATTAAAGGTCGGACTACACTTAGTAAATTATGCTCACACTGTCAAGCCATCCATCATGGACAATGGGCTATCATCGCATAAACAAAGTGACTATAGCACAAAGAGCCAGCTTCTCTGTGGGATTAATCAAATGATTAATATGGTATAGTATCTCATCCGAGCCCCAAGATGAGTGAGTTGAGAGTGAGTTTGGGGAGTTAGCAAATACCATATTGTAACCTAACTGTAGGTAGTATTTTAAGCTTCTCATGTCGTCTGAACCTGCTGTTAACCTGTGGACCTGCTGTACTGCTACTGTATTACCTGGACAATAAATATTTTCTATTTCTATTCTTATCTTATATTACATCTATACTAGTTTATTTGTTTGAACGCGCAAATTTCTATAACTAGCCGGATTTGAAGAATTATTTTAGCATTTATTAGCCAAATTCGTGAAGAAGGCTATTTAATATCACGCTGGGACAGTGGAGTAACTATACCCTTTGGGGCTCGTGGCAAGTTCATGGGATTGGTAGGGCCCTCCCCTTAATGTAAAGAAGCTCAACCAACGTTATAATTTTTTTTTTACTGGCACTTCGCCGGCTAGTTCGTCAGCGTAGAGTTCGTAATTTCCCCTACAAAATGGAATACATGACTGCTTCCTTGTTCTAGTAATCGAAAAAAGTTTTCATTTCTGTATTTAGGTATGTTTGGATCCTCCTGTGGTCATAGCCCTCTCGGGCAGGGGGCCCCCCTCTGGCTAGGGGTCCGTGGCATTCTGCCACTCCTGCTACCCTATTGTTATGCCACTGCGCTGGGACCCGGAGCTTAGGAGCCCAGCAAAAGAAAAAAAAGTGGGAAATTACACTAAGCGAAAACGAAGTAATGAAAACGCGAGTAGAAGGTCGGGGTGTGTCGGGGGAACAAGAAATTTCACGCGGACGAAGTCGCGGGAAATAGCAAGTATGTAAGTGTGTAATGTGGGTATGGGTTCTGTTGAAATAAAGCGAGCCTATTGCCATCAACAACTACGGAATATGGCACAAATCCGGACTCCGGCCTGCTACTCAGAAATTCCAGATGGCAAAACAGGTTTTTGTTCTGACTCGTTTCTAGGAATTTCTTTGTTTGCACGAGAAGGTCTATCACGCGGCGGTCTCACTTATGTATTTCTTTGTTTATTTTTGCAATGTTACTCAATATCACACTTTTTAGACATAATTCACATATTCGTTAATGTTTTTATCTAACACAAATTTATTTTATTTATATATTTAGGTATGCATTCACACGTCACGTTGCAATATAAAACTGATTTACATCCGTCACCTCACACATCAGGTCCAGTTGAAAACCAGCGCCAGGCACTAGTTGTCTGGCATTTTTTTGCTGAACTGGGCCTTTTTGGCGCAGCCGTGTGGCGCACTTTTCCTGCTAATTTATTACATCGGACTTCACACTTTTTATATAATCTTTTTTTTTTTTTTTTAATTTTTATTGTGTGTTTTATCTGATGTATGTATCTGGTGTATTGTGTGTCTTTTAGTGTGTGCCAAATAAATGCATTTTCTTTCTTTCTTCTCTTTCAAAACTCACTAACACTGCCCGGGGTTCGAACCCGGGACCTCATGCTAAGCAGTAGCGCTTGCGACCATTAGACCAACGATGCAATGTATACACCCATAGCAATGACTGTTTACAGTATTACCTATTCACATGCATGTTGCATGACACTCCAAGCAATATCCCATGCAAACAAAATAAACAGATAAATACAATAATTATGAAGGGGTTTTCCCTACTCAACGCGGAACCCTAACAAACAAAAACAGAAAACTCCGCAGAGATTGGAATCCAGTTAGCGAAACAAAAAGTAGAGCTTCCCAATCGAATTCGGCGCTTCATAATTGACTTCTGACGTTGTTTTGGAATGTCAATATACAAGCCAACTTCATAATTTTTTTGAGGAAACTCTCGCTAGTAAGGAAAAACCGATAATTGTTTATAACTTTTTTTTTAATCCCTTTGGATTTTGTAGCGGTATCTACAACGCTATATGCGAACAACGCGCCATACTCACGTCACGCAAAATCCTGCATCTCGCAAGCAGAGTTTAACGTGCAACTAGCATATATACAACGGCCCGACATGAATCATTGGGCAGTTGTCCGCCAGACACAACACCCGTCTGCTCGGAGGATTCTCCCTTTTCTAAGGAGTATGAGTGAACTTTACACCCTGTTCCTCATACCACTATAGATTCAATCAATAAACCTCATCATCATCAGCTTATAGCAGCTCACTTCTGGACATAGGCCTGTCCTATTGTACACCATTCGACTCGATTTTCGGAAACTGTCATCCAGCTACTACCAGCCATCCTGCAAAGATCGTTGCTCCACCTAGTCTGAGGGCGTCCCACCTTTCGTTTACCGATTCGCGGTCTCCACTCAAGAACACGTCTATCCCAACAGCGCAAACACTTTAACATAATCAGCCTATAATGTTCCCACTGCCAGGCCTCCTCTCGGTGAGAGGGAGTGGGCCGTAATCCACCACGCGGGCCCAGTGCGGGTTGGTAGATGTCATTTGCCATCGGACTTTTGGTTCTAGGACATGCCGGTTTCCTCACGATGTTTTCCTTCACCGTTTTGAAAGCAGTGGCGATGAAATAATTTACACAAAGTAAGCTGCTGGCTGGCTGGCTGTGTGGCTTGGGTTCGAACCCCCGACCGTGACCGTGACCGTGACTCGTAAGTTATCAATTTATTGGGGTATATATTATGGGTAACTACAGTTTTGAGCCGTTTGGGGTCTAAACGTGCGGGTCATGGCGCACGACCGCGCGTCTCCTTTTCTCGCCGACTGGTCGACATTTCACGTGACCAGAGGGTTAACTCGTTCCTTCGCCTAGTTCGGCTACAGATGTCTAATTCATTTTCAACAAGAAAATATAGCCTATAAGATATGTGTATCATCGTAAACAATTATTGAAATAAACTTATATTATTAATATTATATTATTTACTTTCACAGACTAATTCTCGTCTTTTGGCTGTAAAATAATAGGCTACTATAACGATGCTCTAAACGATCTCAAAATACTGAACGCACCAAACACGCAAAAATATATACAAAATAAGTATTTTTCTCTCAAACCTTCCAAAATACCGAAAAAGATACAGTTTTCGTAACATTTTACTAATGAAACAGTAATAAAATTATTCTGACGGACAAACACGTAGCGGGCACCTACCATATGTTACGGTAATGGTTCATATATTTACTTTAGCACCAGTATTTCACGTTCATATGCAATGCAACGTTGCAGAATTGCAGTCCGGGCTGATCTATTTTGGTAGGTATATACGCTGGCTTTGTTTTGACTGAAAACTTTTTATTGATAGTGATGTCATCATCCGCCGCACGGGTCGATCGATCAGGTTAAGCTACGCTTGCCGCGGTTGGTTCGTGGATGGGTGACCATCTTCACATATCAAGACCCCTTCGTGCCTCGAAAAGCACGTTAAGCCGTTGGTCCCGGCTGTCATTCGTGGATCTTTGACAGTCGTTACGGGTCGTCAGTAGCCCGAAAGTCTGACATCCGGCATCCGGTTAAACTGGAAGCCGACCCTAACATAGTTGGGAAAAGGCTAGGCAGTTGATGATGTCATCATCATTTCTTTCATTTATCCGAAAAATGTTTGTAGAACTATTTAATAACGATTTTTAACCGGAAAAAAATAAATCTGGGGAAGTTTATTCAAATTGAGAGCATTGCTCAAAATGACCAGCTCTCTCTAACTGCGTAACACATTTTCAATTACAATCTGAATCATTTTGAAGGATATTGCTAATCCATTGCTTCATATGTTCGAAAAATTTGTCTGCACAACAACGTAAATAACGCAATGAATGTGGTTGAACTGTCAAAATGAAAGCCAATGCTAGTGATAGCGTGTTACGCAATTACCCCGCGGGATGATGTTACAAAAAATACTAATAACAAGGAAAAGTTTTGAGTAAAACATGGAACACGAAACGGTGGAAAATAATGTTTTGTACAAGCATTACGTAATTTTTTCTTCATTATTCAAGCCATGCGACATTGCAAACCATGATACATTGTCTATACGCGAAAACGTGTCGAAAATATTCACACACATAGGTAACAAAAGTAGTTTAATAGTAAGGAATGGAAATACGATGTTATTTCGGCCGGACGTGCACTAATGTGTTTTTCAAGTATGCAAACACAATTTATCACTTTTCAGGAATGTATTATAAACTGGAAGCGTAACGAAATGTGTATTTTGAAATCTAAAACTTGATTTAGCAATTGAATTGGACTCTCTCTGTGTTTGAACAATTGTGAAGAGAAAATAAATATACTTAAGAGTTTGTTTGAACGTGCTAATCTCTGGAACTACTAGTCGAATTTGTAAATTTTTTTTGCATTTCATAACCCAATTGTTGATGAAGGTAATAAGCTATTTAAAATGACGGTACGACTCTTAGTAACCGAGCAAAATAAAGAAGAGTCAGAAAGAACGCTGAGCGAAAACGAAGTAACGGGGCACAGCTGTAGGATATATTTCATATTAAAACAAGAAATTGACAATCGCTTCGTGCTGGCAGTTCAACACCAGGGGGTCTACTCCGAAGTGGTATTGGCCGAATGTTCGGCCGTTTCCTGCTACGAAGTTACTATTTTGTTCGGTCAGTCCCGATCCTACACTCCTACACTCTTTTCGAATATTGACTATGGTCCCGACCCAACTGAGCCGATCCGAACTTTTTTCGCATTTTTCAATAATATTCGGTTCGGCCATGTGTTGCTCCGACCCGATCATTCGCACTTTGCACTTCGTAGTAGACCCCCAGGCTTTAAGTTGGTTATACAAACAAATAACTCTTCAGCTTTATTGTTAGTATATATATATCAACGCATTAGCAACGTGTAAACGCAAAAGCTCATGATAGGTTCGTGTTGCTGAATCAAAGATAAATAAATTATAATAAAGGTATGTAATAGTGAAATGTGACTCGCTTGAGCGGCTCTCCGATATTTATTTCATTAATGTATTTCGATATTCCAATGTATATTGCATACGATGTTTGTATATTATACTGTATACGTATACACCACACGCGGCATCTCCCACGGGGATTACAAGGCTTTTACAACTAGGAGATCTATTGGAGAGCGTCGATTGAAAAAACAGATTGCAGATACAGGTACTTATTAATTTATTGTGTAAATACTAGCTTATTTTATAATTTACGGAGAGCGCAGTGGTGGCCCAGTGCGAGTTGTACGAGTAGGTCGTGAGTTTGAACCCAGACAGGCCCTTTACTTTCCGTTTTTAATTTCATCACCAATTTTCTCAAAAAGTGAAGGAAAACATCGTGAGGAAACCGGTATGTCCTAGAACCAAAACATTCAACACATGTGACATCTACCCAACCCGTACTTGGGCCCACATGGTGGATTACGGCCCAATCTCTCTCACTGACAGATTTGCGTTTTATTGTGGCATTTTTACCTACATCTATGGCCTTCACTTATCCTCAAAGAACATTTGGTTTTCTGTGTTCTAACCTCAAAATCAAAAAACACGACACAAAATACGCGAACCTACCCACAATCAAAACTACCACCACGCAACCGCTTCAAACCAGTTATTGCGCAAATTAGATAGCTAATTTGGAGAACAGCCAGGCAATCGTGCCATGTATCGGTGGTACAACGACTACTTATCATGCCACAAATGAGACCCGATGTTCTACAAGCTGTAGAGGGCAAACTTTGCCCGGGATCGTGTTAACTTTGCCCGGAAATTGGAGTTCAACTTTGTTAATTTGTATCTTTTGTTGTATTTTGATAGGGACCTTTGCTTAAGCAGGGTTTTGAGTTAAGAAAGGACTTGTCTATAGCGGAAGGCATGATCGGAATTAGTTTTGTACATAATATCGAACAGTCAAAATCAAATCATTTATTTCAAATAGGCACATAAAAGGCAGTTTTGAACGTCAAAAATTACAATAAAATAGAATTGATTCTCGTCGCCCCTTTCAAAAGGTTGTTTTCGCATGGAGAAGAATGGGCAATAAACTCCACCTTTACTCTTTTAAAATGTTTTACAAGGTTTTGTATAGTTACAGTCATTAAATAATATATATTTATTTTATTGATGTACTTATTTAGTCTTCAGAAACCTTACAGTCACAGGTAATTTAAAATTAGCGCTTACAGTTGCCATTTACAAGCCTCCCGAAATTAACTAAACTATGTACCTTAAGTTAAAAGAACGAAAATATACACAAAAATAAAATGTATCTAATAGAATCTTCTTAAACAAATAAAACAAAACAAATTCATCTTTCTATAAACAGAAACAAAACAATTTATTCTTTAAGACAAAACTTACTTAAAAACTAGAATAAAAACAAAGAATAAAACAAAATGCAATTACTTACATGTGCTTTAATTAGTAGTAATGATATTGCGGTCATTACTAAAGTATTCCTTATTTACAGTTTTTTTTAAATAGAAGACCCTAGATGAAGAAGAATGTATTGACGTATTGCGCCGACCCCAAATAAATTGGTATAAGGTCAGGAGAATGATGACACTTCACTGAGATTTCTGTAAAAAGAGCAAAGGGGCCATTCTCGTAATTTTAAGAACGTTCACAGTCTAATCTGTCTCAATCTGTCAAAATTGCCTCTAATTTCCCTACATTTTGACAAGTTTTTGACATTTGTCTGTCGCCGAGATGAGACTGCGACTAGATTTTGAACGTTTTAAATTACGAGAATTGGCCCTGGTTTCTGAAATGATGCTGGTCATGAATACGAATTTATTTTTAATCGAGATCTGTAAGAAATCGGTGAGTTCAACATTTTTTTGCCCTAGTTTATTTTACAACATAACATAACATCACGCCTGGTGACCCCGAAGGGTTGGGCAGAGGTGTATCTATAGTCTGCCAGGGCCGCGGGTTGTTCGAAAGAGATACCGTGGCCCGTGGCATAGGCAACTGAAGGAACACGGGTGGGTTTTAGTCAGTAAAGTCTGACACGCTCTCCCGCTCCGCCCAGAGCGGGAGAAGTCATAATTATGATGATTTCCCACGCAGGAAAAAAAAAAGGTGTTTCTATAGTACACCCACATTTCGCCAGTTATATTTTAGTCTACCGCGTGCCTATTGCCATCAACCGGGCACAAACAGAGAGAGAGAAGAGACAGAGGGAAAGAGAGAGATAGGAGGCCATTATAGGCTGACTATGTATGTATGGGCACAAACATCAGACTCTGGGCTGCTACTGAGAAATTCCAGATAGAACAATCCAATAACCGTTAGCCAGTTTATTATAATATACATAATTAGCCTATACAATGTTCTCAGTGCTGGGAAACAGGGCTTCTTTCGGTGAAAGGGAGTGGGCCGTAATCCACCACGCGGGCCCTGGGGGTCTACTACGAAGTGCAAAGTGCGAATGTTCGGATCGGACCGACACATGGCCGAACCGAATATTATTGAGAAATGCGAAAAAAGTTCGGATCTGCTCAGTTGGGTCGGGACCATAGTCAATATTCGAGTATAGGATCGGGTCCGACCGAACCAAATAGTAACTTCGTAGCAGGAAACGGCCGATACCTCTTCGGAGTAGACCCCCAGAGCTGGTTGATAGATATTACATGTCTTCGATTTTTTGGTTTTGAAGGAAAACATAGACACACACATTCCTCGCGATGTTTTCCTTCACCGTTTTGAGAGAAATAAAATTATGAAATAATTTACACAAAGTGTCTGCCTGTGTTAGAACCTACGACCTACAACTCGCAAGTTGCGGCCGTTACCACTGCGCCACTCCTGCTTTCCATTGCCACCAACCGGGCACAAATCCAGACTCCGGGCTACCACTGAGAAGTTCCAGATAGAAAACCCCAATAAAATTTACCCAGTCTATATCAATTTAGCAATACCGAAAGAACAACATCTTCAAGACGAAAGAAACCGCTAACATCCATCACATAGACTTGTATAAATAACCTACTTGTTTCAAGAACTCATTCTGTTCCTACCTACAAAAACAAAAATGGAAAAGCTATTCTCGGCTCTCATAAAGAAACCGAACATGCGCCTTTTAACAATGCCCATCAAATGATTGAATAAACATCAGAGAACCTTTTTCACGCCAATATTGTGATATAATAATATCTATGTACTTTCTACCAGTATTTTCGTGTATTAAGGGTACTCTTATCACGTATATTTGAGAGCAGTGGTGGCCAGTGGTAACGGCCGCGACTTTTTTTTTTTTTTTTTTTTTTCGGGATGGGAAATCATCAAATGAAGGGGTCATTTGATGATTTCCCATCCCGAAAATCCCATCCCGTCCCGCTCTGGGTGGAGCGAAAGGGAGTGTCAGACTCTTACTGACTAAAACCCACCCATGTTCCTTCCTTCGCCCTTTATGTTCCGACTTACAAGTTGTAGGTCGTAGGTTCGAACCCCGTTAGGCGGTTTACTTTGTGTAAATTATTACATCACCACTGCTCTTAAAACGGTGAAGGAAAACGTCGTGAGGAAACCGACATGTCCTAGAACCAAAAATTCGAAGACATGTGACATCTACCAACCCGCACTGGGCCCGCGTGGTGGATTACGGCCAACTCACTCTCACCGAGAGGAGGCCTGTGTCCCAGCATTGGGAATATTTATGATTATGTTAAGGGTACACTAGTCAGTCATTCTTCCATATTAACGTCGTATGGAGTTTACTCCACTGTTTGACAAGGTACATTAAAAATTATATCCGGGTGTCTTGTCATTATCTAGTCTTGAACGCTGTAGACAAAAAAAAAATGGTTTGAAAGTTATGAGCGTCGAATCTTCCATAATTTAAATAAATAAGATCCGGAGTATGATAATGGCAAAATTGTTACAGTACAGGGATAGATAATGTTTTCAAGAATTCAGATATCTTAATTTTGAATAAATACATCCAGTAGTTTTTTCATAATATCTATACGCCCAAAGGTCTGTTCATGAAATTTTATGCTTACTTTCGTTATAAATCATCGTCTATTTCACTAAGGGCTGATTTTTCAATCATTTGATAACTTTATTCGAGGAATAATGTTGAAATTTTGTCAGTTAAAAAAAAAAGAAGAAAATAAGAAAAGAAAAAAGAAAAAAAGTTATCTAGCGATGGAAAAATCGGCCCTAAATAAATAATTAAAAATGAAATGAATAAACTAATAGCATGCATTAAACAACAACATTAAAGTTGGGTGTTCCCTGCCACTGCCCCTACCGGTCATTTAAAGAATGAAGAATGGCTGACCTCAAAATATTAATAATATTTCTTCAACACTATTAATAATTAATAGTGTTGAAGATATACGAACTCTTTTGATAAGTTTAATGAATTCCCAACTTTTTACTTTTTCTATATTTCCGCTCTTTTTCGTTGCTCTTTTGTTATTTTTTTCTTCCTTTGATATTTCACTTCAAAATTAACATTTTATTTTTCAAGACGTGACGACTCCGATCATATTTAATTCTGGACACGTGTAAGTTCGGGGCGTTCAGCGAACTGTTTTAATGGCGTACATACTTATGTAAGTCCGTAAATTACTTGACGAGTTCATAACTCTGTAATAACCTACTCATCCTACAAACACTGCTACTCATGTAGCATCAAAATATTTGATAAATAAGTGAGTAATAATAATCATAGTTCTCCAGACCGTATTTTGCGGTCGCCAATCTCAACGGAGACAGGCCAGAAGATATTGTAGTGCACAGAAGATATTGTAGTGTGTGCGCAGACATAGCATTCACTCTTTCCTCTCTCTCATTGTCTGGTGCTACAGCAATCCGACACGACCAGAGAGAGATCAGGACCAAAGGCTTAACGAACTTTCCGAGGCCCAAACTCCGGAGTTGGAAGTTAGCGGTGTGATACCTCCGGTTCCGGAAAAACTTAATAACACTTTGCCCGACCTGGGAATCAAACCCAGGACCCCACGCTCAGCAGTCGCGCTTGCGACCACGAGACCAAATAAGTAAATACCTATCTATCGTTAAGAAAATATTTATCCTATTACTCAGAGTATAAGGTAAACCACCTTTCATACAAGATGCCAATATATCCTTCCTCCTTTCATATTTATTTCTTTGATCTAAGTAAAAGCTGACTGATAGCCATCGGAAGGATCCTCTGACCTTCGCATAATATTCTTGTATGTAGAACTTATTTATAGGGCTGCTGTAGCCAGGAAATGGATGATTGATATCGTCTGCCGGTGTGCCAAATCATTTACTGTTATTTTTTTTAGGGATAGCGTTTATAGGTTACCTTGTGGTGGTTATTTAGCGGACTTTTTGTACATACTTTCCTAATATTACTCTGCATTGTTTGTAATAATGAACTTTGTTTTCTTTTTCGCAAATTTCATTTTTCATTGATCATTTATTTTGGTTATTTCTATTTTTATCGTGTTTATACCTACTTATATGTGCACCTGATCTCTCTCCGATCGTGTCGGATTGCCGTCCCATTGGACAACGAGAGTACCTAAGGGAAGAGAGATTGCACTTGTGTCTGCGCAGACACTTGTGCACTATACTATCTCCTGCGCCGATGGCTAGTCTCCGCTTGAGATTGGTCACCGTAGCCGAAACTCGGTCTGGAAGACTTTATACATATAAAGTCCACCAAACCGAGTTTCGGCCACGGTATGGAACACAGCATGCACATCATGCTGTGGTCTCCTGTAAAGCAAGGAGCCCACGTAAAATAACTTTTTTTATTATTGTGATTTATATTGTGTCCTTTGTTGGATGCTCGCAAAGGAGGAGGCGGAGCGCGTGAGGGAGAGGCAATCTCTGCGCCCTCACGCCCCTAGTCGCCGCAGGAGACGCCCTGGACGTCGGGAGTCACCAGCTGACTCCCGGCCACCGTAGGCGCGGGCCTGCGGGCGGCGAGCAATGGGCAGCTCACCGCCCGGCAAGGACCAGGCCCGGGTCGACGGCGCATTGTGTTCCATGCGCGCCTCAAAGAGATGTCAGCACGAACTGATGGGGTCCGCTATGGCCGATGCCTGCCAAGGCCGCGGGTTGTTCGAAAGAGATACCGTGGTCCCTGGCATAGGCAACTGAAGAAACACGGGTGGGTTTTAGTCAGTAAAAGTCTGACACGCCCTCCCGCTCCGCGCAGAGCGGGAGAAGTCATATGATTATTTCCACCCAGAAAAAAAAGCCCGTATAACCTATTACCTAATGATATTATATCTATGCATTTAATAGTAACTGTACTTGTGTTATGGAGGTCAGATTGGCAGTTGCTCCATGTAAACTACTGGTTGCCAGCTGCGTATGGAAGCCGACCCAATCTGCCTAGCCTTTTCCCAATTATGTTGGGGTCGGCTTTCAATCTAACCGAATGCTGCTGAATACCAGTATTTTACATGGAGCGACTGCCTATCTGACCTCCACAACTGGGTATAATGATAACCCTCCATAAGACTTTGTCAGACTTTCGGGCTGCTTAAGACTCGTAAAGACTGTCAAAGATCGAAGAATGACAGCCTAGACCAACGGCTTGACGTGCTTTCCCACCCACGGATCGACCCCGGCAAGCGTAGCTTAACTTGATCGTTCGACCCGTGCGGCTGTTATTACTTAGCCACGAGCCCGTCCTTTGGCTACCTCAGCATAGTTGGTAAAAGGCAGATCTTCTCTCTAACAAACACCATAATACTAATGATTGGACAGGTCCCCTTAATCGATGCTGTTCTTTCCTCAAAAGACCATTGCAGACATTATTCTACATGGTCTTAACATGATCTGACCAAGATTATGTCTGGACTTTAAAAGAGACTGCAACATCTGAGTTTGTTTCGGCCTACTTACCGTAGTTAGATAGGAAACGCCGACCTCATCAAGTTTTTAAAATATGATTGACGAATAAAAGTGTTTGTAAAAACCTTCTTACAGTAATAAAATCATTTATCTTTTACAAGGTGACTCGTTGAGCAAAAGCCATACACATATTACATTTCACTCTGCCTTAACGTCATAAATAAAACCAAGATAAAATTACAAGGCTTTAAAACGTGCCTGTGATTTCAAAAAGATTTCCTTAGTGCCCTGAAGCCCGTTATCGAATAATTCATTGAAGATAAAAAGAATAGGACTGCTGTAAAACCGCGTGATTTATAACGATAAAATAAATTCAACCGATAAAATTCCCTCTTTTGTTTCAAAGTGGAAAAAGATCGGCTTTTGATGGAAGTTAGGCTTAGTTTCTGGTCTTTTTCTAATAAATTAAGCAATAGAATTGAAAATATCGTCCGTTTTAGGGCTGAGTTTTCAATCGACAGATAATTTTTGTAGCGGAATAATATTGACGTCTGAGGTTTTTGTATGGCAGAACTGTCAAAAATTCAAAATTATTCCTCTGATAAAATTATCTGGTGTTGGAAATATCAGCCCTAGTATAGTAATACCTAATTGTGTTTAAATTGAGATTTAATTAGGATGACATAAAATGGCAATTTTTCAGATAACCGAGGTTTTCAGAGGTATGTAAATGAATGAAAAAAAAAATCTGATAGTTCACTACCCTTATTTATATTAAGTATTCTGTCCATTTTAAAATATCCTGAAATTAAATTTAAGTTAACGCAAACATGTCTCGAATCGTTATACAAAAATTCGAAGTCATGTGACACCAACCCGCACTGGGCCTGCGTGGTGGATTACAGAGAGAAGTCCTGTGTCCCAGCAGTGGGAACATTATAGGCTATTATGCTTATGCTAAAAATGTCTCGAATAAAAATTTAAGATAACGCAACTCAAACCCTCAAGATATCGCCCAGAGGACACGGTGGAGCACACGGTGGAGGTCTGCCCCGCTTGGGCGGAGCACCGCCATGTCCTCGTAGAGGCGATCGGCAGCGGCGGCGGCCTCTCGCGCCCGGCCCTGGTGCTAGCCATGGTCCGGGGCGAGAGGGAGTGGGAGGAAGTCGCCTCCTTCTGCGAAGCAGTCATGCTAGCGAAGGAGGTGGCGGGACGGATGAGGGAGAGAGCCTCCCGTCCCAGCCGCCGCGGGAGACGCTCCGGGCGTCGGGGGCCGCGTGACGACTCCCGGCCGCCATAGGCGCGGGCCTGCGGGCGGAGAGCAATGGGTAGCTCACCGTCCGATCAGGACCAGACCCGTGCCGGACGGCGCATAATTGTTCCACGCGCGCCTCAAAGAGTTGTCAGCATAATTTGAGGGGCCCCTTAGGGCCGAAGCCTGCCGGGACAGCGGGATTGTCCGAAAGGGTTACCGCTACCCCGGAACATAAAGGGCAAAGGAAGGAACATGGGTGGGTTTTAGTCAATAAGAGTCTGACACTCCCTTCCGCTCCACTCAGAGCGGGATCATTTGATGATATCCCATCCGAAAAAAAAGCCCTCAAGATACAGGCGCTGCCTAGTTTGCGGACCACAGTTCGTAAAACTATGTTAAATATTCTAGTTACAGTAAGTCTTAAGGTGACTATGTGCTTACCTTAAGACTTACTGCCATAAGTGCATAAAATCTATTAAGTGGCCATATTGCAGTAATCCATTTGGTGAGACCAGTTTTACGAGTCGCTCGGGATGATATGCAGCCGATACATTTTATGTTCTAGAATCTATCTTGGTGACGGCCGTAGCCTACAGTCCGTTCACTTTTTTTTTCATTTACCATCGATTTCATCACTGTCCAAATCACAGTGATCTTTATTCCCATTCTTATAAGGTTGCTGTTGAGTTGCTGCCACTGATAAGTCTGTCAAAATCATTGTGATCTTTATTCTCGTTACAATAAGGTTGCTGTTAGGTTGCTGCTGTCAGAAGTAAAATAACTGGGAACGGACTTTACATACAATCCGATTTCTATCGGCTTCCGTTGGGTGTACCCAAGGGAAGCCGATAGAAATCGGATTGTATGCACCGCTTTTCTTAAGGCCGAACCCAATAACCTATTGACAGATCATTACTGATGGTAGCCAGTACAAATTATAACTGCAAGTATAATAAAGGGTCTTACAATACGGACTTCCGATCTTTGATAGTCGATAACGACCATATTGTTGAAGCTACATCTGTCAAATTGGCTATCATTTATTCAGTCGGTTTTGCCAAATCACCATGGACGGATGTAGCGTTCAACAATACGTGCAAATGATAAAATTGTTTTATCCAAATGGGTGTTCTGTTCGGGCAGCGTTTCGCGCGTTTTTTACGGTCGCCATAATCGTCGTACAGTCGCTTGGCAACATTATCTGACCCACCCTAAAAACAAACGAATTTGGACCCTCTGCCTGTAACATTAAGGTTTATTCAATTTATATGAGCTTATCAGACAAGTGCACGAAGACTCAACCAAGAATTACAATAATAACACAGACATGCAAATTTGATCTTTATAACGTTACCATTAGGTTATATGTTATAACTACTTGTTATAATATAATTAGTGTAATAGCTTATTTTAATAATTGCGTTCAAGTAATTCTGGTCTCGTGGTCTGTGTATAAGACTGAGAAAAACAACTTGCGAGATCAAATCCTGCGACGAAGATATTATTTTGCTTTCAATTTAGAATGTATTCTAAAACTATTTAATATATTATTGTAAAGAACTATAGACGGATGATCTTCATACATAAACTTTCTAAAATGGTAATATTTTCGCATAACTTGTAATAAGTGGGTAGTTGAAAAATAAATAGTCGTATTCATTATAAAACTGGTATTCAAATGCTACTAAGGGTATGCAGTGACTACGCGCAAACATGTTTTACCTTGCCTTACTAAATTGCAAAAACAACATCTCTTTACAATTTTTTATTTTCTATTTTATAGGTAGTTTTTTTATTATCATGTCTCAATGGAGTGATTATTTAAAATACAAAATAATCTATTTGCACCAGGAGAAGGTTGGCTGCTTGTGCTGTGCAAGAATAAACTTTATGAAGTATACTATATGGTTCAAATTCTTTAGAATATGCGTCTAGCATTACAACTAAGATCAAATTTCAAAGCGCCTTATAAGAGTTGAGTTGGTCTTGTGGTCACTCACTAAGGTAGTGCGGTGTTTATCGTTGTCTACGTTCGAAACCAAGTTTAACCTAAATATATCTTTTTGCTCAGCTGTTTTTTTTTCATTATTTTATTACACTAAAGAAATGTAAAAAACATTTCTTTAATGGACGACGTAGGGTCTTGTCTTTTTACACGGGTAGGTTGTATAGGAATAAAAGTAAACAATTGCAAGTTTAAAATGTTTATTATTTCATTAAAACACTTAGGTAAGATAAAGTATGTAAATGCTCATATACTTATATCCAAATTAATAGACATTTTATATTAGTATGCCATAATCAAATCTAACCATTTATAAACATTAAAAAAGGCGTGCTTATGCTTAAAAGTTTGTCATCGAGAAAATGAATTCATCTGTGAAATGCTTTACAGATTTATAGCTGCCTATATGTAGTGAATAAACATGATATTTAAATAGAAAAAATCTATTTATAACAATAACATCACCACATAATCTGCAACATTTTAATGGTTTAACAATCAATCCATTGAGCATTTACTTACATGGTGTGTTTAAAAATACCTACTAGATTACATAATTAGTAGTCCCCTGCTATAACTTGCTGTAAGCGGCTACGCATAACGCGCACCATATTCCAACACAAATCTTTGCCATTTAAATATTCCTGGGCAAAACGAACCCTTTCTTCGCGATGAGCAGGTGTCAATGTAATTTACTGTGCTGGTTTATAATTCCTTATCTCAGCAGTGTATAAATGCCTTCTCACTGTTTCCTCTGAAATATTGTGGTTTATTGCGGAATGGGAAAAAATGGATTTTCAACATGCCTTGAAACAATGGCCCGGTGGCCTTCGAATTCGGGACTATACTTAATGGCTTTTGCTCCTGGACGAATACGCTGAATATCTCCATTGTCTCCATAACGTTTTAGCCAAAGTCTGACCGTATTTCTCTAAAACAAAAAAAAAAACATTTTTGGAACCGTGTATGTAACTTGTAAGGAGTGAATGTAGTGGTAAAATAGCCAACTACGCATTCATTAATCACAATCAATAAAATAAAATAGGTATAAAAACACTTACTGCTATATTAAGTCGACGACCAATCTCTCTAATTCCAATATTCTGCTCATGTAAAAATATGATTTTTTGTTTGGTATAAGTAGTCATTAAGTTGCGACATGCTTTTTTACACCAAATTGCTTAAAAATACTTAACGAGTTATGTGAAACGATTTACAAATGTGTGTGCGCAGTTACTGCTATTAGGCGTAGTTTAACTTTTGTCACATAAATGAATTTATTATCTACCTCACGAAGCAAATATATGTTTTACTTCGTATCCAACCATTCTTGGTAGGTAAATATAAATTCTGTGAACTTAAAGTTTTTTAATTTACCCACCTGTTTACAAGATAAATTATTAGGCGTAAATCATATTGGTCGTTCTTTAATAATGCAGGCAATATTGCAGAAATGAAAACAAATTAAAAAAGAAACTGATTAAAGGTGGACCGTGTTTTCGAACCCACATGTTGTTCGTCGCCAATCCAGCATCAAACCGTTAAGCCACAAGAACTTGTCAGGAATACGCGAAATTAAAGATTGGGTTCTAATTATGTAGTGTGATTTAAAAGCTTTTCAACTTTAATGTCAACGAGATAATGATTAAAATAGCTTAACAAAATGATATATGTATAATGCCGGTGGCTCCGACAACGTTGCACGAGCGCCGTCTGATAAGCTCATATAAATTGAATAAACCTTAATGTTACAGGCAGAGGGTCCAAATTCGTTTGTTTTTAGGGTGGGTCAGATAATGCTGCCAAGCGACTGTACCAAGACGACTTTTCGCAGTGTGGTGGAAAAATTTGAGTCCACTGGTGATGATACCAATCCACATGAGATCCAAGAGCGTCCAATGCATCCCGAAAAAGTCACTGTCTGGTGTGGATTTTGGGCTGGCGGCGTCACACAATCAGCCTATAATGTTCCCACTGCTGGGACACAGACCTCCTCTCTGTGAGAGGGAGTGGGCTGAAATCTATCACGCGGGCCCAGTGCGGGTTGGTAGATGTCACATGTCTTCAAATTTTTAGTTCTACGACATGCCGATGTCCTCACGATGGTTTCCTTCACCGTTGTGAGAGCAGTGATGATGAAATTATTTACACAAAGTAAAGCGCCTGTCTGGGTTCGAACCCACGACCTATTCTGTCCATATTTCTTTGAGAACGACTTTAGCCAGGCCATCACTGTCAATGGTGAGCGCTATAGATCGATGATTACTAACTTTTTTGGCCTGAATAGGATGATATGGACACCAACAACATGTGGTTTCAACAGGACGGCGCTACGTGCCACACAGCTCATGCCACATTGGACATTCTGCACGAGCGATTTGAGAGCATGATCATCTCACGTGGAGGTGATGTGAAATGGCCACCGAGATCGTGCGATTTGACGGATGTTGGATGGATAGGTGTTTGTTACTCTTTCACGCCAAAACTACTGAACGGATTTGGATGAAATTTGGCACACAGATAGTTTATAACCAGGATTAACACATAGGATACTTTTGTCCCGATATTCCTACGGGATCGAAACTTATGCGGGTGAAACCTCGGGGCGCAGCTAGAGAACGTATAAACTTAACACAAGGTGCAGTCACCAAGAAAAGCAAAGTGACTCGTGAAATTAAATTCAGAAAAAAAAATAACAGAGTGAAGATTCAATTAGGCCTTAGTACACCACGAACATTCTACGAGTATTACACTTCTCCCAGGATCGTTTGTCAACGTCGTTTGTATTAATTTGCATTAAATTCCCTCTTACGTTGATATGCCAGGCTCCCATTTATTTTGTTTGAAGTTAACTCAATTTCACGGTAAGCGTGAATGCCATAACGGTTTCTGTTGCGCGTATTACGCCTCGAATTATATACCTGTTGGTGTATTTAATATAAACATCTATAGGTATACAATTAGAATCGGGTCAATCGAACTTGCCGCGTTCGGTTTGTGGAAGGGTGACCATCTTATATCCCATGCGCTATGCCTCGTTAAGCCGTTGATCCCGGCTGTCATTCGTAGATCTTTGACAGTCGTTACGGGTAGTCAGAAACCCAAAAGTCTAACAATCAGTCTTTCCAAGGAGTATCGGGTTACCCAGTAACTGGGTTGTGGAGGTCAGATAGGCAGTCGCTCCATGTAAAATACTGGTATTCAGCTGCATCCGGATAGACTGAAAATCGACCCCAACATAGTTGGGAAAAAGCTAGGCAGATTGATTGTAGGTATATTAAATCTACACGTATTTGGGTGTAGAATAGAATTATCTATAAGTGGAGCCGATTCCTTAGTTCACAAACTAAACTAAATTTAAGTTCAGTGCATCTTTTTCTTTCTATTTCATCAAGAAAAGGACAGAAGATAAATATTAGTTTAGTCCTGTCAATTTAAGATACTCCATAGACAAATTAGACGCGATTAAAAACATGGCTACTAAAAATACGTCAATTTACGTCAGGCGCTGACTAATTTGACAGGACTAAACTAATATTTATCTTCTGTCCTTTTTTTAATGAAATACATAGAAAGAAAAAGATGCACTGAAATTAAATTTAGTTTAGTTTGTGAACAAGGGAATCGGCGCCACTGGCTGGGATAGAGGAACTAAACTAGTAAGATAGTGTACTAATTAATAACAACGAGCTTCTGCCCGCGACTTCGTCCGCGTAAAATTTCTTACTCCCCCGACCCCGTCGCATCGCATCGCCTGCCAGCGCTATTACTTCATTTTCGCTAGGTAATTTGTTTTCGCTTAGCGTTATTTTCTACTTTTTTGTTTTTGCTCGGCTCCTAAGGGTTAAGTAGCCTATGGCCTTCCACAAGAAATGGGCTATCAAATGCAAAAAGTTCAAATCCGACTGGTAGTTCCCAGAGATTAGCGCGTTCAAACAAATAAAGAAACAACAAACTTCAGCTTTATAATTAGTTTAGATATCAAAGAGTTCATCAGTACGAGTAGATTACGGTGACTAGTGACTGCACCAAACTACTAACACACGACGTTTTGAAATGCACCCTTAAAACATAAAACGGGTTTTGTGGCCTTCCCTAAAAGTAATTACTCTCAACTCTAGACGAAGGATCTTTAAAAACCTTGGCAGCACTAACAGCATATTCTTGTGAAAACATCTCCAAGTAAAGCTTTCAATTTTAAAGTTCAAAGTCTTTGAGTGAGCACGTAATCCTTTGGATGGTGGCTGCAAGTCTGAGTAATGTTCATTTCATTTTTTTTGGACTGCATTTTTCAAACTCATCTTGAACCATTTGCATGTTATTATGCTACCTCTGCAAAGTGAATGCATTTTGCGGTACTCGTATTTTGCATAAAGGTAAGTTTTATTAATTCATAGCTTCGGAAAGAGTTTTTGAAGTGAAACTTCTTAGGCGACGATCTGATAATTGGACGGGAGTTGAGAGTGAAATTGACGCGTCACATTTTGGGCACATTTTGTTACATGAGAGAGAAGAAAGATATAACTCTCTCTCTGTCTCTCACATTATACCTTATCCATTAGGTTAACCGTTTTTTGACAGCTGTCATAGAACGTACATATTCCAGATTACGTATAAGTTAACTTTAAAATGCGTAATAAAATAAATATATAAGTATAAACTGCCTAATCTTATTGAATTATCTTATTTATGAATTCTTACAGACATTATAATACCGTACGTACCGTACCGTATTATATATTTTTTAAAAATATATAATTGCTCACTAGTTAGATCTGTCAAAACCTAACCTAGTGGACGGAGTATAAATATCTATTATTCTTTATTTTTGAAGTAGGTTTGTCTTTTGTCACTGTGCTGCACGCGTAATATTTGTACGTTTTCGCCGTTTATCAAACATAATAAAACCGAGCCTGAGGGAGGTGACCCTTCTAAGTTTAGAATATTCATACGAAATATTCATATAAAACATACCTACGCAATATAAAAGATTTAAACACAAACAAACACAAATGAAACACTTTTACGCGATTTGGAAACTAAAATAAAAATGTTATAAAAAATATTCGTAACAAAACATACGTAATATTTTCTTTTAGAATAGAATATTTTTATTGACTTTAAAACATGGTACAGACGCCAGCATAACAAGCTACTACAATCTGTCAAATTTCTTTAATAGATTTTCAACTTTATCGCTAAAGCATTAGGTTCAAAGTTGATTGGGAAAATTTGACAGGTTCGGGTAGCTTGATGCGCTGGCATCTGTACATTAAGGTCGTACTAATAGAATTATGATCTTACATGTTTTGATTGAGTAAACCTACAAATATTTAAACATGTTAAATGTAAAAAATTAAAACAACGCATTTATGTATTTGCTAAAATTATTATTCTTAGATGTCTGATAAAGTTGATGAAATCATAACAATAATAGTTTGTACCCACTCCATTTGGACCATCGTTTTATTGTTTTTTATCTTTCTGGCTATCAATATGCGGACATGAGACATATCGTAAATAAATTAATGACATTTTGATAGAATGCAATCTTTCAACCCTTCAACCAATGGACATACTAGTTCATTCTTAAAACTATCACCTATGTTTACAAAATCCAAGGCAACTCAAGGCCGCAAGATGAAGTATGAAGTTACGATTGTAAACACTCACAACTCTACACCAAGGCACACACAGTGTAGTGGACACACAAACCACGCGTACAAACATACAGACGCGAAACAAACATCTGCAGACTGGACCAATGTTTGTCCCGATGGCGAATCGACTTCTCGGTTCCACGGAAGGTTGATATTTCACCGAGGATTTGGGATCCTAAACAAGGATATTTCAACGCTGTGTACAGCGATTCAGTATTTATCATCGTTTACGCTCGATCCGACCTGGGATTGAAACTAACACACTCGTAAGTTTTCCGGTATAGAAGCGTGCTTGTCGGGGAAAATGGTAGGAATCCAAAGACCACCTGTCTTTGGATTCTTGTAGTGTTTTAGGTAAAAGCTGCTTTTAGTCTTAGCATGATCAACCTCTAACGTCCCACTTCTGGGACACAGGCCTCCTCTCTGTGAAAAGGAGTGGGCCGTATCCACCACGCGGGCCCAGTGCGGGTTGGTAGAAGTCATATGTCTTCGAATTTCTGTTTCTAGGACATGCAGGTTTCTTCAAGATGTTTTCCTTTACCGTTTTGAGAGCAGTGGTGATGAAATTAAATGCATACTATATTCCGGTATTCTTTTTTTTTACTTTTGACCTTCACTAGCTTTTACCACCTTTTTTTTTCTGGGTGGGAAATCATCATATGACTTCTCCCGCTCTGGGCGGAGCAGGAGGGCGTGTCAGACTTTTACTAACTAAAACCCACCCGTGTTCCTTCAGTTGCCAATGCCAGGGACCACGGTATCTCTTTCGAACAACTGGCGGCCCTGGCAGGCATCGGCCCTAGCGGACCCCGTCAATTTGTGCTGACAAGGTGAGCTTTTACCACCTCACCTTGTCTTGTGCCGCTGATGAATTTTTTGTTTTTTATTTTCTGATGTTCAGTTAAAGTGTATATAAACAAATAAATAAATAAGTGATTGTCAGTCCACATCAGGGTACTTTCAGAGCATCATACGATGCCCAGCTTGATGCTACCTTACTCTTTTAGGGAGTGATGTAATAGAGGGATCGTTAAGCCAGAAGAGGGTGCAATAGCATCGCTCTATCCATAAATAACAACGTACTAGCAATCGAAACACTATCATTCGGAGCGATCAAATTCATGCCAAATGGATTGAATTGGCCAAATTGTCCAAATTGCTATAGCAAATGTGTGGTCATTATGGTACTGTAACCTCACGGCAACATATTAACCGTTGCTGCACTAGGGCGGTACATGTTGCAATTTTAATCAGCACTGTGGTTTTTGGTTTTAGCACCGAATTAACAAGGGAACTATTTACCTGAGGGGCAATTCTCGTAATTTTAAGAACGTTCACAGTCTGATCTCAGTCTCAATCTGTTAAAAATATCTCTAATTTCCTTCCATTTTACATTGATTATTGCTGAGATGAGATTGCGACTAGATTTTGAACGTTTTTAATTACGGGAATTGACCGTCTGATAATGGGCGATTTTTAAATTTATGAACCTCTACAAACTTTTTACGCTTCTAATAAATGAAAATTGCCACTTTTTTTTAAATAATTGAGCTTCTTTTTCTGGTCTTTTCTCACAGTTGATCGAAGTAACTAAGCTACGGTACCCCGACCAAACGGGTTACCTCAAAATAGGAAATAGTTTAAAAAAAGAGGTGTAAGCATTATGTGCAAGTATGGGAATTATTTAAGTATTAGAGGTACGATTAAATAAATGTAGGAATTATTTAGGATGTGTCCTTAATATGCTGTATATCTCAGCGTTTCTAAACTCTTATAAAAGCATGTTTCTGAACGAGTGATTGGATGAGTGATTTGAATGAGTGAAACGAAGGGAGAAAAAAGAGTGTTAAAAAGAAATAAAGTGTGTAAAAGAGTGTCCTTGAAGTTTCTTTCCATTCTTCTCCATAGGTACCTACTACGCTTTGGAATGGGCAACTAGCGTCATCTTTCTGACTGACCGACAGAGCCTTTGACAATTCAAAAGTGCCTGTTATTATTATCTTTATCTAATAACTTATTATAAATGTTTTGAGTTTGAAAGTCAAGATGGCGATTCGGTAAATTTATGTAGTAAGGTGTGTATTATTTAAAAAATAAACTGTTGTTTGTATTTTGTGTTTTATGCAACTCTGAAGTTTTCCTGGAGATACCACACACTACATACTTATCGTACATAAGCATGTCTCCGTTTCAATGTAAAAAACCTTACCGACAATATTAGAAAATGGCAAAGGATTTGTATGAAATAATGGGTGTACTATGCCAAATCGAATGCCAAATAATCGAATATCAATTGATCGACCATAATGACGAAACTTGTGCCAAATAAACTAACCAGAATTTGTCCGGAGTTAGTGTAACAGGCCATCAGCATTCGATTTACTAGGCAGCAAATATTAAACCTAGCAAATATAATGCCTAGTAAAAGACAAATACATAAGCGGTCCTTTTAAAAAAAAAAAAAAAAAAAAAAAAAAAAAAAAAAAAAAAAAAAAAAAAAAATGTATATAAGTAGTTTATCAGCCATCTTGTTACCATAACACAAGCATTAGGTTGCTTAGCTTGGGACAAATGGTGCTGTGTGAAATGTCCAGGGATTTATTTATTATTATTATTTATTTTGCTCCCTCTACTGGGACACAAGCCGCTACCGACCACGAGGGCCTAGAGCGGGTTGGTGCTATTGGTGATACCCTGACTTATTACATGTTATTTTTTTTAAAGATAAAATCTTCTTTTTTTACAATGTTTGTAAATATGTGAGTACCATGTATCTATCACATAATTAATTTATATGTAATGGTTTCATTTTTAATAATTTTACCTATTGTGGTATAGTAATTTTATTCTAGGTGCATCGTCTTCATATATTATATATAACCAATGTATGCAAAATACATTGGTTATATAATATATTAAAACATTTTAAAAGAGTAACGGTGGAGTTTCTTGCCCATTTTTCTTCATACGAAAACTACCTTTTGAAAGGAGCGACTAGAATCATTTCTTTTTTTTTTGTTGTTTTCGTGTAGAAAGCTTTAAATGGCGCCCGGGCTTATCCGGTTGCCCCCGATACCTTCTTTTCCGAGCGGGTACGACACCGCTCGGCAGCCCTTTTCTGGACCATCACGATCTCGTAAAAGGAGGCCATTTCCCTCCAGCTCTCCGACTCCGCCAGCATAGTCCCAACCACCGTTGGCAGAGACAGGTTTCACCGGATTCTGGGTCACAAAACTATCTACTATTACCATTACATATATCGTTATGTGAAATCATTGACGTAACCAAAGCACTTCAATAGGTATGTAATTGAAAATTAATTATCCACTTACGGCGACCGGTTTCAACCACAGGACAAATCACTTCGTGAATCATAGACCTCGATACCAAGTCAATGAGTTAGGTAGCTCAGCGACGTTATATATTGAACTATCTTACCGTATAGACTGAAGAAGTCTCTCCAATATAATATTATCGGAGAGACTTCTTAAGGAATCCATTTGGGAAACTGTTAAAGTTGGTTTCCGCTGCGCGAATCGCGATTATTATCAGACGCGTTTTTTGGAAAGATTGCTTTAATTCTGTAAGTTACTTTCTTTATGTCCTTAATGTGTAAAATAAAGATATTAAAAAAAACACCAAGTCGCTTGTGGTGCCGTATTTATTGCTAACTACTTAAGCTACAGTCTGTTCAGTTTGGCTTAGGTAAATGTCACGCCTTGTAAAATTTCTACATTACATACATTTCATAAAGAATATTCTATTCTAATTTAAGTATATGTACTGCCGAAGCAAGTACGCGAGCGATCAAACGGCAGCCAATCATGGCATCACCTTGCGACAAAGCCCCTAAGCAATACTGCTTCCAAAAGCATTGCAACATAGTGCTTAAAGAGGAGCAGTGCGACTACTCGAGCCCGAGAGAGCTGAGAGTTTACACTGATGGATCAAAGACCGACTGCGGAACTAGAGTTGGAGTTTTCTCACACGACCTCAACATAAACATATCCAGCCCGCTAGGAATGCTCAACACGGTTTACTAAGCGGAGTGTGTGTGTATAATACAAGCGGCTCATGCCATAGCAGCCACGAGAGTTACGGACACTCATTTTCGTATACTCTCTGACAGCGCCCCAGTCCTCCAATCACTAAAGAAGGGATGCATCACATCGAATCTAGAATTTCACAAGGCCCTTGAACAGGTAGCTGTGTCAAACCGCAACACAGTGACACATATGGATAAAAGGACACAGTGGATCGCTAGGTAACGTCGCGGCTGACGAGCTGGCCAGAAGGGCATCCAGCACGTCAGTCTGTGGACCGGAATCTGTCGCGCCCATCTCCTTCCATCAACTACGCAGGTGGCTACAGAAGCACACCCACACACAAGCAGAGAACTGTTGGTTCTCGTCACCGGGCTGCAGGCAGTTCAAGGAAGCCAAGCCATGGCAAGCTAACCAAAAGGTCACTACGCTTGGACAGGAAAGGCTTGCGCCTGGTGACGGGGACCATCACGGGACACTGCTCACTAAACAAACACTTCCACACGATAGGCATAACGGACAGCCTCCTGTGCAGAGCTTGCATGGAGGCTGATGAAACCGTCGCGCATGTGCTCTTTGAGTGCACAGGCGTCACCCAGATTAGGGCAGAAACCTTCGGGACACCCAGATCTTACACGGATGTTCTCAACAGACCAGGAGACTTAATAAGCTTCTGGAGGGAGGTTGGCTGGTTGGAATAACCACCGACGGCCGCCATGGCCCACGCACAATGGTCCACCTGAAGGACTATGTAAGTGCGGAAACCAAACCCGTAACATAGAACATATTCTTTTCTATAGTCTACTTTAAATCCCTCTAGAATTTAGTATATATTACAAAAATATAGTAAGATTATAGTTACAAAAATAATTTATTCTTCCTAGTTTGAACATTAGCAATTAATTAACTAAGGCCACTTTTAAGCGCCCTCACCTTCCGCCTGACGCAGGTCCTCACCGGACACGGTTGTTTCGGGAGGTTCCTGTTCAGGATAGGGCGGGAGGAAACGCCAGGGTGTCACCACTGTGTGGATCGCCCGGAGGACACGGTGGAGGATACAGTGGAGATCTGCCCGTCTTGGGCGGAGCACCGCCGCGTCCTCGTGGCGGCGATCGGCGGCGGCGATCTCTCGCGTCTGGCCGTGGTCCAGGCATGGGAAGCCGTCACCTCCTTCTGCGAAGCAGTAATGCTCGCAAAGGAGGACGCGGAGCGTGTGAGGGAGAGCCCCTGCTACAGGAGACGCCCTGGACGTCGGGAATCAACAACCGACTCTCGCCCACCGGAAGCGCAGGCTTGTGGGTAGCGAGCAAGGGGCAGCTTGCCGCCCGGTAAGGACGGCCCGGGTCGACGACGCGCGCCTCAAAGAGATGTCAGGACTAACTGACGGGGTCCTCTACCAGAGCCGCGGGTTGTTCGAAAGAGATACCGTGGCCCCTGGCACAGGCAACTGAAGGAGCATGGGTGGGTTTTAGTCAGTAAAAGTTTGACACGCTCTCCCGCTCCGCCCAGAGCGGGAAAAGTCATCTGATGATTTCCCACCCAAAAAAAGGTCAATTTTAGGGCTTTTTGTCGAAATTGTGAAGTTCCGAAGGAAAAACTGTTTATTTACTTAGAATAGAATGGTGTACTCTTTATTATGTACACTACATATAATATAAATTACAGACGTTATTATAGAAATTTTACAAAGGTTGACACAATGGGCGGTCTTGTCGCTAAGAGCGATCTTATAAAGACAACCTTTGGATGGATTAAAACGAGGCAACAGAGAAAAATACTATAGGTACGAGTAGTTTGTGGTGTACCATTTACATAATAATACAATTAATGCATACATAAAGTATACTGTTTTCATAAACAAAAATCACTAATATTGTAAACAGGTAAAATTAGTTTGTTTGTATGTATGTAGGGGTAATCTCTGGAATTACTAGACGGATTTGAAAAATTCTTTTTGCATTTGATAGCCCAATTTTTGATGAAGGCTATAGGCTATTTAACATTCAGCGGGATTGTCCGAAAGGGTTACCGCTACCCTGGAACATAAAGGGCGAAGGAAGGAACATGGGTGGGTTTTAGTCAGTAAGAGTCTGACACTCCCTTCCACTCCACCCAGAGCGGGAGGGGTCATTAGATGATTTCCCACCAGAAAAAAAAAGGCTATTTAACATCATGCTATAAATCTTAGGAGCCGACCAAAAAGAAAAAAAGTCAAAAAGAACGCTAAGCTGAAGTGATCGCGCGGGTAGGTGATGCGATGCGACGGGGTCGGTCAAGGGAACAAGAAATTTCATGCAGACAAAGTCGCGGGCAGAAGCTAGTCATGTATAATATATTGTACACGACACGACACGATTTTTTGTTTTCATAAAATCTCTTTCACCGAAACCCCCCTTAAACTATCTATATCCTTTGTTCATTTCCTTAGAGAAGGATGAAAAATCCCTAATAACAAATGGGGAGGAGCAGCGCTGGCCTTTATTGATGACCGCCATTATTTGGTTAGGCGTCGTCTGTGCCAAATTATTGGCCAAATCTCTAATAAAGAATTTAATCTGGGATTTCATGGTGGTGATAGATTGTTATTCGATTGTGGATTTATTTTGGGTTGGAATATATATTTATTGTTTTTGGGTTGGTCTGATGGATCGTAGAGGGTCGAAATAACATGTATTAAGTTAACTTGTATTAATTTTGAACCAGTGCGGGGGTCTTTTACGGGGTCTAGAATCTAATGCTGAATTCATGGTTACAGTTTGTGCACTGGTTAAAAATGTATCCTGTATTTTGTATAGTTTGTTGTTATGTTGTATAGAACCCTATTTTCTATAAGTTTATTAATTAGAATATAATTGATGAATATAAATGATGACACGGTTGGCGCAGTGGCTGAGCGATCGACTGCTGCGCTGCGTGTCGCGGGTTCGATTCCCGCACGGAACAAATATTTGTATTGCCTACAGGTAATTGTTCCGGGTCTGGCTGTTTGTGTATGTGTGTTTAAATGTTTGTAAACGCACCCTCGATACAGGAGTAATTCCTAGTGTGGGGCAACGTTTTTTTAAAAAAGAAAGAAAGAAAAGAAAGAATTTTGTTTTTACTAACTCTAGTTTTCGTTCTTGCAGTTACTAACATCTATCTACCACAAGGAACAAAGTTCGACGGCCCGCCACTCTGCGCTGCCGATGCCGTCTTGACGTGGCGCTGGACGCAGAATAGTCTACACCGGCTTAGTGGCATAAAAAACACAATATGGAAATGGGTGAAATGCTTATACAGTGTATGCGTGCACTATAGCAGCTAAACCACAGCAAAGAATTTTGCTCTAATTTTAAGAATTCTTGTCGCCAATCCGCCTAGAGCAAGCGTGGTGTTCAATGATCATAATTATCCTTCTTTGTAAAAGAGGCATTTGCTCTGCAGCGGAAAAGTATTAAAAAAATGTCCCTTCGTCTGTTAGGCAAGCTTATTAAGTTCGGTAATAATAGAAAAAGTAATTGTGTCTCATTATTTATATTATTTATTATATTATTTATTTATTGATTTTATTTTGGGATTATGTATTAATTTAATATTGTGATTTTTATTGATTTTATTGTGATGGTTTATTGATTTTATTTTGTGACTATTTATTAATTAATTCTTTTTTCTATATTGATTTTATTGTTTTTGATTATTTATTTTGATTTGTTTATACGTGTAATATGAATGGGTGTTATTTACCTGAAATAAATAAATTTATTTATTTATATTAGTGACAGTGGAGCTCATATGTATAATAAACCGAACTTTAACATTATGAATCGTCATCAAACGCCCGTGAACTAGAATCAAAATACGCACTTAATTATTCATCCTATTGCCACCAGATATCGGGGGTTAAGCATGATGAATGTGACATTTGTACATAAGAGGGGATCCGAGATTAGGCCTGTTGTACACGGCACGGGGCGGTGCACCGTAAAGAAACCGTGCCAAACTTAAGTGGCAATGGGCAGGGTACATCGCTCGCAGAACAGATGGCCGATGGGGCCGAAAGGTTCTGGAGTGACAACCGCGTCCCGGAAGACGTAGCGTTGGAAGGCCTCTCACAAGGTGGATTGACGACCTTGTGAAGGCCGGAGGAACCCGTTGGATGCGAGAAGCACAGAATCGGTTGAAGTGGAGATGCTCGGGGGAGGCCTATGTCCAGCAGTGGACGTCTTTCGGCTGAAATAATGATGATGGTGAAGACGGCGCACCATAAAATAATCGTGTGAGCTTGTATATGACACGGCTATAACCACCGGCCGACGCATACGGCGATGGCGCTGTGCCGTTGAGCGCCGTGTCTGTAACCTAGCTTCCATAGTGAACCATACTCAAACTCAAACTCAAAGTATTTATTTCAATTAAACCAATTACAGGCACTTTCTGAATTACACTTTTGAATTACAACAACGGCGACCGTGTCTATAGACGGCGAATCAACCGTAGTTTGTCACGTCAAGAAAAACGTGTGTGTACAACGGGCCTTAGCGTCACCAAACTTTGGTTCAATTCGTAGATTAGTTTCCGGATCATTGAGCAAGTAATTAATTAAGGAGATGCGTAGGTTTAATTGTAGTCTATTAACGTTTGTGGTTAATTATATTTGTTTGTAAAGATAGGTACAACGTATGATGATACACCCATTATCATTTTATGATGATTTATTTAATGATTGATCTCAAGTACAAAAAGAAACAGTACTGTTTTTTTTTGTTCATCATCTGCCTAGCCTTTTCCCAACTATGTTGGGGTTGGCTTCCAGTCTAACCGGATTCAGCTGAATACCAGTATTTTACATGGAGCGACTGCCTATCTGACCTCCACAACCCAGTGAATGGGTAATACGATACCCCTTGGTAAGACTGGTTGTCAGACTTTCGGGCTTCTGACTACCCGTAACGACTGTCAAAGATCTACGAATGACAGCCAGGACCAACGGCTTAACGTGCTTTCCGAGGCACGGAGGGGTCTCGGTATGTAAAGATGGTCACCCATCCATAGACCAACCGCGGCAAGCGTAGCTTAACCTGATCGATTGCCCTATGCGGCTGTTATTATTTAGCCCACGGGTTACTGTTTTTTTTTGTTACAGAAAATAATCAAAAGTGCTGTAAGGGGAACAAGGGAACACGGGTGGGTTTTAGTCAGTAAAAGTCTGACACGCCCTCCTGCTCTGTCTAGAGCGGGAGAAGTCATATGATGATTTCCCACCAAGAAAAAAAAAAAAAGGGGAACATCATGCAAGGTGCAGGTGAACGGGCACTTAGGACGCTCCAGCAAGTGGGGCACGGGGCAGTAAAACTAAGACCTTTGAAAAGGTTTTATGCTAACAACTTATCAACACTTGTCGATTAATCCTAGGTCGATAATAAAATTAAATCTGAATATTTTTTATTGTTGGTTACTCGTAATTGAGAATGGGCTCAAAAGCGGAATTTTTTTTTTAGACCCGGTTTGTACTCCTGAAATTTGGTTGGACACCTAGTGGCCCGCGTGCATGGGGTTGGGCAGCCTTGCTATAGCACCTTTTCATAGTTCAAAAATGTTCATAAAAAAACATGTATCATGAAATCAATCCTTCCTGCTGGGGAGTTTGTTGCTCCACTTCTTCTTCCCAGCGATAGCACTAGGAAGTGGTGAAGGGTTGACGTTTTTGGGGGTCTGTCTTTTGTAATTTTGACGTTCGAAAAGTGCCGATTCTCAGCCTAATTTGAATAAATGACTTATGATTTTGATTTTGAAAATCACTACGAAAATTCAGTGTTTTCTTAAATTTAAAACGATAGCTTTAAAATTAAGAATACACTGTATTTTTGTATTAGGGAATTCGTGCTGTTGTTGTTTTAGGGAATTCGTGTGTTTCGCTAGGAGTGTCAAACTGCTCGTCTCTGCTACATATACAAATTGTATTAAACAATCAATTTTGCTGCGGATAGACTAGCCCTGAAGTGTCATCCTTACTAGGTTAATCGTGCTCTTCCTAATATACCTACGTAGGACGAACTAGTTTGACCTAGGATAAAGTAATTTATTGCGACATCGAGTTTGCGGAACCTTAATTAAAGCGACGAAAAGGTAAAGCCGGACATTGTTTGGATACATAATTGAAAAGACAAATATTTTAACTAGCTTCTGCCAGCAACTTTGTCTGCGTGAAATTTCTTGTTCGCCGACCCATCCTGTTGCATCGTTCTTCATTCTTCGTTTTCACTTAGCGTTCTTTATGACTTTTGTTTTAGTTTTCGGTTACTTAGAGCTTAGTGGAAGTGCTTAAGTGCGATTCGCGGAAGTGCTGTTCAAATCAGTGCTCTAAGTGGAATACCTCGCCGTAGTGTGTTAAATAGCCTTCTTTAACAATTGGGTTATCAAATGCAAAAATATTTTTTTTATTTTTGCACGCACTAAATTCTGAAGACTACCAGTGTAGTTTCAGAGATTAGCGCGTGCAAACAAACTCTTTAGATTTATTAGATAGTAGTAGTAAAGATCTCTTGTACGAGTGCACAAAAATGCCAGAAATCCGAGTATGTGTTGAGAAATCGTGAGGCGAATCACACCAGCCCCTAGACAAGAAACTACATGAGGACAACGACCGCTCTGACAAGAGTGCTACGAAAAAGAAGAAGTATAGATATATAGATTAGACAGTCATAATGTGTAATGTTTGTTAAGTATTTTATCATGTTAAAATTATTAAGCGTAAGTTAACATTACTTATAGGATTCTTTTCCTGATATAAATTAAATAAAAAGTACATAAGAAATGGAGAAAAAAGTGTTCCATCATACCGCCTCGACGCGTAGCATTATGTACTACGACAGCGTAGCAGGCGTAGCGGTAACATCATGGCCGCCGCTACGTCGTAGCATCGTATTTATTTTTTTTTTATTTTATTTATTTATTTATTTATTTCAGGCGACGAAGGCCCATAGATAAATACCTTAACCTAAACATACATAATCTTATTTAGTTTTATTGAAGCTTCCTACACTAGCTTGTTCTTGTGCTGGTCTGTGGTACTTGTCCGCGGAAGCGACGGAACACCACGTCCTGCGGCCAGAAGTCTTCTTCTATGACGATGGGCAGATAACAATTCGGTACGCGCACCACGAACGCCTTGAAGTTGACGTTGCGGTGCGACTCCAGTAACTGCACCCTCGGCGTGTACCTCGTCTTCTGGCGCACGTACTCCACGATGTCCTCCGCCTTAGTGGTGTAGTGTAGGCGGGAAATGTACACCGGTGTGTTCGGCTTTGCGGCACGCAAACTGACTTCGGGCTCCGTTGGAGCTTTGCCGCAGCGGTTCTTGTTCGTTCGCGACCGGCGCTTCTTCCTTTGCACCGTCACGAAACCCTCATCAACAGCCCTATTCAGCGGCTTTTCTGGCCTGGGCTTCATAATTGGAGCACCTGGGGTACTCACGGTGACGCTAGCCGATTCCTGTTGTAGGGGCTTCGCCAGGGCTGCAGACACTGGCAGCGGAACGGAGCGAGGGGCTCGGGCGGCGCTGCGTGGAGGAGCCGCGTTGACGGGCGCGGCGCTGCGGGGCACGCGGGCGGGGCGCTCTGCAACCTCAGCAAACGACGGGTGCGCTGGCGACGAAACTGCTGACGCGGAATTTGACGACGATACATCGAGGCCAGCTCCGCGACACACGTTTACGTTAGATGCATCGACTGATGACCTAGTTACCGCCACACTGTTGCGCAACTCGCTAAATTCTTTGCGCAAATCAGCGACGGTGTTTTGGGATGCATCTAACTTCACCAGAACATCCGCGAGGCGAGTCTTCAGAAAGACAATGTCCTTCAGAAGACTTGTTACATCGACGTGGTCGAAGGTGACGGGTGGCAGCTTGTGCAGCTCCTTCGCCACAAACGTCGGCACGTCGTCCGGGTCAGTCTCCTTGAACAGCGTGATAATGTCTTGCAGGCTTCTCTTAGTCCCGTCACGCCGGCGGGACACCATCTGGTCGCGCTTATTTAGCACACTGAACAACAATAGCTTGGCTGCAGCTATGTCATCCTCGCTGAAGTTCGTTGCGCATATTTGGACTGCGGATACCTCATCCATCACATCCAGCTTCTGCTGCAGGAACGCCAGCAGCTCATTCGCCACAAGTTCATTACTCATGGCGGAAAAATCACGAGCGACAGCTTGCGCCGCGCTAGTCAATACACAGAAAAATGCAAACACGTGCGCATCGGAACGCGGCACTAACAAGACTGACATGTATTACGTACTACGGTTTTATACGGAATGAGCTTGACTCATCTCCCTCTCTTTTTATGTTATCCTAAGTGCTTTGTTTAGTTTAATTTAAAATTATTTTATTCAACTGCAATAGATTATACTAGATGCGCCCCGCGATCGCGAAGTTTCGATCCCGTGGGAATATCGGGATAGAAAGTATCCTATGTGTTAATCCTGGTTATACCTGTGTGCCAAATTTCATCCAAATCCGTTCAGTATTTTTTGCGTGAAAATGTAACAAACATCCATCCATCCATACATGCAAACTTTCGCGTTTATAATAATAGTAGGATTTAAAACGATTTGAATCAATACAGGGCGCATTTCACCAATAAAACTGAACCATATAAACCACGTTCAAGGGCTGTCAGTGCCAATATTCCACAACAATGATGCCACTCACAGCTCTTTAAAAAGAGTGAACTTCACGTGGATTTAACGTAATTAGCAAATTAACAAAACCAAAGTAAGTAATTATTAACCAAGTACACCTACCTAACGTTAACCTAGAGACATTGAGAGACCACTCATTCAACATCGAAATGAAATGAAATAAAGAAAGAAAGAAATAAAAATATTTTATTCTCCACAAATTAAACGCACAACTACATGAAAAAAAAAATGAAACTGAAGAAACACCGAAACAAGCTCAGAGGTCATGGTCTCTTTTAAACTCCAAACACTGTATTATTAGGATTTTATATGAGTCTTACAATGCAGGGCCCTATCTGGAAGGGCCTTTTGAAGAAAGAGCCATTGCAGCTTTAAGTTGAGCTGTCCCAACAGACGGCATGCATGCATCAGTCATCTTGTAGCTCAACCCTATGTTAGGGAGCTCAACGACCCGTCACACGACGCTACCAGATCTGCAGGACATTTGCGTAGGTCAAATACAAAATACTCAAAACTCCTATAATGTTCCCACTGCTGGGACACAGGCCTCCTCTCTTCGAGAAGGCTGTAATCTCCTCGCGGGCCCAGTTGGTAGATAAAAATAAAGTTATAAAGTCATGTATTCAATGTAGGCTGCATTATACACAAATTCACAACTGTGAATGAATAGTAAAGAAAACTGACTAGTTTCATCTATAAATGTCAAAAGATAAATATGTCAATCATCATCATCATCATTTCAGCCGATAGACGTCCACTGCTGGACATAGGCCTCCCCCAAGTGTCGCCACATTGACCGGTCCCGTGCGACTCGCATCCAGCGGATTCCCGCAACCTTCACCAGGTCATCGGTCCACCTAGTGGGAGGCCTTCCAACGCAACGTCTTCCGGTTCGCGGTCGCCACTCCAGAACTTTTCGGCCCCATCGGCCATCCGTTCTGCGAGCAATGTGCCCTGCCCACTGCCACTTAAGTTTGGCAATTCTTCGGGCTACGTCGGTAACCTTGGTTCTCTTGCGGATGTCCTCATTTCTGATTCGATCACGCAAGGAAACTCCGAGCATAGCCCTCTCCATTGCCCTTTGAGTGACTTTAAGCCTTCTGATGAGGCCCATTGTGAGCGACCACGTTTCAGTCCCGTATGTGATCACTGGCAACACACACTGGTCATAGACTTTCGTCTTGAGACACTGTGGTAAGTTGGACGAGAAGATACCGCGCAGCCTCCCGAACGCCGCCCAGCCGAGTTGGATTCGACGATTGACCTCTTTCTCGAAGTTAGACCTACCTAACTGGACCGTTTGTCCCAGGTACACATAATCGTCTACAACTTCGAGTGTTGAGTCTCCGATCTTGATAGGAGTGGGTGTGACATGGGCATTCAGCATGATAGTGGCCATGGTCTCAGCCATGACCACTATATCGTCGGCAAACCGAAGGTGAGTGATGTACTCGCCATTGATGTTGATGCCTAGCCCTCTCCAGTCCAGAACCTTGAAGACATCCTCTAGTGCAGCGGTGAACAGTTTCGGAGATATGACGTCTCCCTGTCTCACCCCTCGCTGCAGAAGGATAGGTTCGGAAGCTTGGTCCTGAAGTCGGACTGACATGGTGGCGTTTTTGTACAAACACTTCAACACCTCGATGTACCGATAGTCGATTTGGCACCGTTGGAGAGACTGCAGTACAGCCCAGGTCTCGATCGAATCGAAGGCTTTCTCGTAGTCCACAAACGCTAAACAGAGTGGCAGGTTATACTCTTCGGTCTTCTGTATAACTTGCCGCAGCGCAGCCGCAATATGTCAATATGAATTATAAAACACTTGGGGCTGATTTTTCCAACGCTAGTTAATTTGTAGCGGAATATCACCCTCACAGATTAAATACAGGACGTAGGGTATATAACAACGTTTTTTCCAAACTTTTTATATGTACCCACTATGTATTAATTTTTGCAACAGATTTTGTATATAAGGAACCTACCTTTCGAAATACATTCCATTCCATACTCAACCTGCTTTTACTTCTCATCATCATACCCTGCGTATCTAACAGTGGTGACCCCGACGTGATAAACTTCAAAAAACGTTGTTATATACCCTACGTCCTGTATTTAATCTGTGAGGGTGATATTCCGCTACAAATTTTATCCGAGGAATAATTTCGAATTTTTGACAGTTCTTCCATGCAAAATCTGTCAGAAGACAATTTTACTCCACGAATAAAAATTACATGTTGATTGAAAACTCAGCTCTTAGTATAAAATAGTTTGGTGCTTGATACAGTGGAGTAGCTTAATTCTATAGTCTTCTGTCATCACAGTATCTTCAGTCTTTATCCACGAGTACATAACTTAATATCAGATACTTAACTGAAATCTCTATTTACACAACGGCGCAAAGTTGTACAATTTCAGCCTCGTTTACCTTGATTATTTACCAAGTTGCAGTTTTGTTGACTTTAAGTTGTTAAGCTGCTGCTGAGACGGAGCCACTATTATGAATTCTACAGCTAAGTTAGTAACTTTAAGTTACAGATGTACTTGAAGTAGCTAATCAATAACTTGGGTGATTTACAGTTGGTATAGCGAACTGCTTTTATTTGTGTAACTCGTGTATCAAACATGTTTGCACACGGTTACAATTTGTATAGTCGACCTTTTTTTTTTCGGATGGGAAATCATCAAATGACCCCTCCCTTTCGGACAATCCCGCTGACCCGGCAGGCTTCGGCCCTAAGGGGCCCCTCAAATTATGCTGACAACTCTTTGAGGCGCGCGTACTTACGCGGCGTCCGGCACGGGCCTGGTCCTGATCGGACGGTGACATTGCTCTCCGCCCGCAGGCCCGCGCCTACGGTGGCTGGGAGTCGTCAAGCGGCTTCCGACGCCCGAAACGTCTCCCGCGGCGACTGGGACGGGAGGCTCTCTCCTTCATCCGTCACGCCACCTACTTCGCTAGTATGACTACTTCGCAGAAGGAGGCGACTGCCTCCCACTCCCTCTCGCCCCGGACCATGGCTTGCACCAGGGCCGGGCGCGAGAGGCCGCCGCCGCTGCCGATCGCCTCTACGAGGACACGGCGGTGCTCCGCCCAAGCGGGGCAGACCTCCACCGTGTGCTCCACTGTGTCCTCTGGGCGATCCTGTATAGTCGACCTCGAGTTGTTTTACCACCCTGAGGTTAAATGACACTTCATCATCTGCCTAGCCTTTTCCCATCTATGTTGGGGTCAACTTCCAGTCTAACCTGATGCAGCTGAATACCAGTATTTTAAATGGTGCGACTGCCTTTCTGACCTCCACAACCCAGTTACTGGGTAATACGATACCCCTTGGTAAGACTGGTTGTAAGACTTTCGGGCTTCTGACGACTGTCAAAGATCCACGAATGACAGTGGAGACCAACGGCTTAACGTGCTTTCCAAAGCACGTAGGGGTCTTGGTATATCCCATCCACGCACCAAACGCGGCAAGCATAGCTTAACTTGATCGATCGACCTGTGCGGCTGTTATTACTTAGCCACAAACCCCTAATACATAACTAGTGACACATTAAAATTCCGAATACTTAATATAAGAATTAAATAATCGAGTTAATAAAGCTTTAACTTTAAAATCCTTAATAAATCTACCAAAAAAAAACAGAATCTACTTCCATGCTATCCGTTATTTAAATCCGTACCGCAATAAAGAAACATGGCTAAAAGATTTGGGACGTACATTTATAAGGGGCATGTCACACGCTCTAGTTTATATGAGGTCCAGATTCGGGCCTTAGAGTCAAGGATGGCAATAAAGTAGGTAAGGGATGACGGACCCACACTGCATTCTGATCTCGTCGCGATCATATCTTACCCTCGCGTTTTTTCACATACTGAAAGGCCCAATTTTATATTGGTAAGTTATAAATCTCTGAAGTGCTTTTTAATTTTTGAGTGGCACTTTTTTATATTTTGTCTAGTGACACACGGTTCTTACGGCTGATTGAGAAAACATTATCTACTTTTTTAAGTAGGTTTAATATAATTTTTTATACATACCTATATACCTTCTGGAATAAATATTCTAAATGATAGTGAAAACCGCTTCAAAATCCGTTGCGTAGTTTAGAAGAAAGATTCGTACACGTGTCTTTCGCGACACGTGTTAGTTACTTTAATCGTTACACGTGTTACACGTAGTATATATACTTAACATATGTACGTAATTTTATCAAAGGTTTCATAGGCTTATCGAGCACACATTAACTATAGGATGTTTAAAACCTTCATAAGCTGTTTTATGAATAAGATATATACTTTATTTGAAACCACGAACGAGGCTTCAAGTACGGACGCCAGCACATCAAGTTACTACAATCTGTCAAATTTCTTTAATAGATTTTCAACTTTATCGCTAAATCATTAAGATTCAAGGTTCATTAGGATTTAACAGTTTCGGGTAGCTTGACCTGCTGGCGTCTCTACATAAATATTTTTTTTATATAATATTATCTACTACTTAGTAGGGGAAGACTAAAGAAACGATGGATGGACTATGTGAATGCTGATATGGTTAGAAAGGGGGCTACTACCGAGATAATGACTAATAGAGAAGTATGGAAGAAAAAGACATGTTGCGCCGACCCCAAATAAATTGGGATAAGGGCAGGAGAATGATGACGACTATGACTATCGACTACTTAGTATAAACCTTTTTTTTTGTATTTATAACAAAACCCTACCCAATAAACAAAAAAAAAAAAACGGACGGAAACGTACTAAAAGTTGTTGAATAATAAAACAGCTTTATTTTCGTTACGGAATGTTTTACAAACGACGAAATAAGTACGTTACTGACATCTTACTATCTTTCTTCCAATAAATATTTATACTTGTGCCTATCGGAAAATGCGGAAAGAAACAATTTCTGTTTTATGACGTTCGGAAAAGCGGGAAGAATCCCGGGAATCGATGTACAATCGTAAAGATTGATTGGTTGTTAGAATGCATTCTATGTACTCGGCGAATGGCGAAAGTAAGGGTATCACTGTTTTATGTTTATTGAACAGAACAGACGGGAGTTATGTAGGAGGTATTGTTGAACTTAAATAGACGGGTACATCTACGACATGTACAGGTAATGCTATTTTTAACCGACTTCAAAAAAAAAGGTTCTCAATTCGATTGTATTTTTTTAATGTTTTTTACCTTAGAGCTCTTCACTTATAAACCGATTTCATTTATTTTTCTGTAATTTGAAAGGGTATAACTCATAGAGTGGTCCCATATAAATTTGGTCAAGTTCTGATGAGTGGTTTAGGTGAAAAAAAAAAAATTATATAAAAAAACTACCGACTTCCTAAATTTGTAGTGTTTTTATTGGAAGTCGTTTGTTTGGAAGTTGTTCGTGTTTCTTTTTTTTGTGCAACCAACAGCCGGTATGAGAAATGTGAGACGCACAAGGATGGCAAGAAAATAACTAGAATAAGGAACCATTGTTTTTTCTAGAATTCTGAGGGCCTAGACAAGGTGCCATTCTATCAGAGAAAACCGTGATGGAAATGTCAAAATTTTATGGAACTGATATAAGCTACTGTAAATTTTATGTTAATCGCGTTGTAAGTCGTCCTAGAATCACGCAACGCTATGAAAGCGATTGGCACTTGTCTCTCTCTGAACTCGTTTTAAAAATGTGGCATAACGCTGCTTAAGTTCTAAGTCAAAAATATCAAATTTACAGGAGAGTGACAAAATGGCATCATTTTACATAGATCTAATAGATACTATTACTAAAATATAAAGTTACATATTTAATAGATCCAATTTGAAGTGTACACAAATTATATGATAGTATTGTGCGACACTTGCCAATTCAAAAGTACCTGTAATTGGTTTAGTTGAAATAAATAGTTTGAGTTTGTTATGGTATCTTATGTAGGTAAAATTATACAGTTTTTTCACTCTACTATAAAGTTGTTATTTTTGACTTACGTGATGTAAGAACTTAAGCGACGATGACTACGCTTTAAGCGCTCTTGTTACCGAATGTTTTCTGCTCTTCTTAGAATATTTTTCCAATATTCCCTTTGTCATCTATACTCAAGTAGGTAACTACAATAATAAAGCTAACAGTATAGGTACAGACGCCAGCACATCAAGCTACTACAATCTGTCAAATTTCTTTACTAGATTTTCAACTTTATCGCCAAATCGCCAGGTTCAAGGTTGATTGGGAACATTTTACTGTTACGGTTAGTTTGACCTGCTGGCGTCTGCACTTCAATTTTTATATTCAAAGGTTCTTTATATTTTTTTGAGATATCTATGGTACTTTCGATATTATTAGGTAAGTATGTAGGTATTTTCTTCCAAACGATTAGTTCCAGATATTCATGTTTTTTTAGTGTTAGAGCGTATTCAAGTGTGGGGTTGGGAGTAGGCAGTATAACCCTCGTTGTTAATGGCTATTGTCAAGTTAATATGGAAACGGAGGCATCAAAACGACGAAAAAGAAGTTAAGTGAAGTTTTTAAAATGCTTTTTTTATTGTTTTTGTAATATTTGTGTAACTGTCATGCATGAACGGAAGGCCAATTACTGTAATTAAAAACGTTTCAAATCTAGTCGCAATCTCATCTCAGCGAAAAACAATGTCGAAAGCCACCCTTTCGACATCGTTTGTGCCTATGAGGAAAGTTTTATTTATCTAATAGGTAATCTGTGAACAGCGATGTGGGCTACATTATTATAAAAGTTACTTATGTTTTACTGTTTGTAATATTGTGTAATGTTTGCGTTTGTTGTACCTATTAAATCAAATAAAATAAAATGAACAATGAGTCTTGATTTTTTTTCGGGACGTACATAAATGTGAGAATAAACTCCTCCAACGTTGTATTTTATGACTTAAGCTTTCTCTACAGTGACCGGGCACTAAGGGTCAGTTCACACCGAACGCGACGCGACGCTGCGCGCACACTTTAAAACGACCTACTGCACCGCGCAACGTATTCTGAACTCTCACAATGCAACTCTCTCAATGTCACTCTTTTAAAGTGTGCGCGCAGCGTCGCGTCGCGTCGCGTCTCGGTGTGAACTGACCCTAAGCTAGCAGGAATCGCAGGACGTGTGGCCATTACTATTAAGTAAGCCTGAGAATACACAGGTCATGTTATGTTGTTGCACAAACGCGTACTGCTAAATGATTTGTTTATGAGCGTACTATCTAGTAGCTAACAACTACATACCTGTTATAGTTACTATTTCTTAAAGAAACCTTGCCGTGTAAAAAGGTACACGTCACGTCTTCCTTTTTTCGTTCCGTTTGTTTTTCTAGCCGTGAAAAACTACAGTTTATAAAATAAAACTTCCACTGTGATCCATACACCTCACTCGACACGGCGAATAAACCGTAGTTTTCACGGCTAGAAAAACGTGTGTGTACAAAGGGCCTAAATAGTTACCTCTGATTTGGCATCAATATCGATCTTTATTCCTGTTAGAATAAGGTTGCTGTTGGGTTGCTGGTTTCAGAGATAAAATAACTGTGAAAGTATGTACGCTTTTAAATAGCATTTCGTGTATTACTGGCTGAAGTATAAAAAAACACATGGGGCTACTCTTGTAGGTTTTGTAAGTAGGTAAGCATTGCCATACAATGTGGCAATGTTGCCAGTCTCTTTGGTACATTACCAGGCGACAGCGATGCAGGGGATTTTTCGACACCATATCATCTTGTTCATAGTTTTAGTTAGGTTAGGAATATTATCTGACGGTACGGTTGGTGCAGTGGTTAAGCAATTGACTGCCGCGCTGCGGCTTTTTGCCGACGACAGTACTATTACAATTGCTTTAAAAAACAGAGACACATACGAATCTGATATTAACAATTCCATAGAATCAATGGTAAAGTGGCTGGAAAACAATAATCTTAAGATAAACCTTGAGAAAACTAATATTCTACATTTTGCCCAAAGATCATCCATACCAAATGTAAATGTCCATTATTGTAATAACAAAATAGATAAGGTGAACACAACCAAATTTCTTGGTGTAACTATTGACAGCAAATTAGATTGGAAAGCTCATACGGAAGAATTAAGCAAAAAAATTAGTAATGCCACATATGCCCTATATAAATTGGCCCCCATCTTAAATGTTGATGCACTGCTAACTGCTTATCACGGCTTGGTGTCCTCTAACTTGAGATATGGACTAATTTTTTGGGGAAATTCAACAAATAAAGATATGATATTTAAAACACAGAAGAGGTGCCTGAGGGCTATGTCTGGTCTCCATGTTACAGAGAGTTGCAAGCCGTTATTTAAAGCATATAAAATATTAACCCTTCCATCAATGTACATTTTAGAGATCGTCATGTTTGTGAAATCGAATCCACACCTATTCCCCTTAGAGTCAGATAGAGTAGTTAGAAATAGACGCGACAATAGTAAGTTATGTATTCCGAGATCCAGAAAAGCTCTAATGCGTAAAAGTGTATTCTGTATGGCGCCAATTCTCTATAATAAGTTGCCAAAACATTGGAGGGAATTACCTATTGAACAATTAAGAAATAGATTAAAAAACCTTTTCTTAGAGAAAATCTATTACAGCACTGACGAATTCTTAACCGACAAATTAATTTGACTTGCATTTTGACATTCATTTTATTAACAGTTGCTTTGACATGTGTATGTATTCCTTTAGATGTATTTGTATATTGACATGATTGTATAATTATTATTTTTTATTTTTTGAAATGAGTATTATTTATGATTGTATTTTATTCTACCATTTAGCTTTTAGTATGCTCTAAATTGGATTGTTTCATTGCTATATCTGCAATTTAATTAACGATTATAAAAATAATTGAGGCTGTGTAACTTCGACATCTCATATTTGTACGCCGTTCAGGCAAAACATGACGGAAATCATAATTGGATTTAACATCTTGCATGCTATGTGTGTATACTCATGTTTTGAACAAATAAAAAATTATCTTATCTTATCTTATCTTATCTTATCGTGTCGGGGGTTCGATTCCCGCACGGAACAAATATTTGTATGACCTACAAGTAGTTGTTCCGGGTATGGCTGTTTGTGAATGTGAGTTTAAATGTTGCCCCAAAAAAATAATAATTTTAATAGTTTGTTAGTTAATCTATTGTAATAATAATACTGAAGAGTTTGTTTATACGCGCTAATCTCTGGAACTACCAGTCGGTTTTGAAAAAATCTTTCTCCATTCGTTAACCTAATTCTTGAGGAAGGTTATATTAACATCGCGCCAGGACCCTTAGGAGCCAAGCAAAGAGAACAAAAGTAAGAAAGAATTCCAAGCGAAAACGAAGAAATAGCGCGGGCAGGCAATGCGATGCGGCGGAGTGGATCGGGGGAACAAGAAATTTCACGCGGACGAAGTGGCGGGCAGAAGCTAGTTTAGTATAAGAAGTTTATCCAGTGTATATATATTTTTGCCTATCCTACTAATCCTACTATCCTACTTCCTACTAATCCTACCTCCTACTATAATACCTATACACATATATGTATATGACGGCGCCATTGTCATTATTTTGTAAACTGCGAGTGCAACGGGCAAGCAGTGAACAAACAACTGACCGACGTCATTTCAACCCCCACGCTGAGCGATATATAAGGCCGCGCGCGCACGACTCGAGTCATTGGTTTGTCGACCGTTGCCCAGTGCACACGTTACATAATTGCTGAGTAATCTTAGTGTTGGGTAGTTTTTATAATCAGTGTAGATTAATTTAGTGGTTCTAATTAAAATGAATGTGACATTAATTACGATTTATTTAATCAAAATAAACTAAGTGATTGTGTGAAGACTTTTGTGTTTCTTTTAAAAATAATGTCGGATCCTGACTCCGACATCAGAAGCGGGATTGGACCACAACGACCCACGTGTTCAAAATGAAGATGCTAGTGTCGACAATGGATGCGTCTAATAGAACAGCAGCCCCGCAGCTGTCAGCGAAGCCTTTCGTGTGCTGCAATTAAGGGAAACCAGGACATATCGCAGTCCAGTGCACGAGTAGTGGCAGCTAAGCAGATGGTGGACAACGTGCTGGAAATCGTGAACGGCGAGTGGACGTTGTACAACTACCCTCAGACACGTTGGAAAATAAAGGTGAGCTGTATTGTTTTGTTTACGATTCCGGTGCTGAATGCTCGTTTATTAAAAGCGAGTTGTGCAGCCAAATTAAGTGACAAACGAGATAATAACGTTGTTGCATTGACTGGTATTGGTCAAACATGTTTAGTCGGCACAGAACAAATCATATGTAGTGTTGCGATTAGCGAGCAACAGCTTGAGATTTTATTACTATTTTCTACCCGACATTTACTTGCAAAGTAATATTATAAATAATAAATAATGACACCTAGGCTTTGTCTTCGATTAACATGTCACACACAGAGTTTTTGTTGTGTCTTGTAAAAAAAAAAAATCAGTTTTAAACGGTCAACAACAGAAAGCTAGATTTGATAGAACAAAGGCAGCTGTAATAAAATGTTCGGTTGATGATTTCGTGTTATTAGAAAACGAAGAGTGAAATCAGATTATACGATTAAGTTAGATCTGAAGTTCAGAGGTCCGTTTAAGGTAGCATAGGTAAAGAAAGATGCCAGTAGGTCATGTACCAGTCGAAGTAGATAGTAATCACAGTGGTGATGAGCAAGCCTACATTATGGGAAGCACGCGAGTAGGGGTTCTCTATCGGCCGTAGTAAAGTTGTGTGGTGTCACAGGGTGATGCACACGGATCCATGCGGTGGATGTGTGACAGCAATGCGATTGCTGGTCGGCTGGAGAGCCGTGGCGTTAGAGTGGTTTACTCGTGTGTGGGTTTCCAGGTGTCTAAGGCTCTTAGTGATAAAAATGATTTTTAATGTGGATGACAATCGTACATGGCTCTGGTTGATGATTTACGCTATGATTAGATAATCAAAGTTTGTTTTACTGTGGTTGAATCAATATTCTAAAAGCCTTCAACTCCAGGCGTACGTATAAGTACGCTCACGATCACATACAAAAGATGCCTCTAAGTAGAGTTCCTAACGAGTTAAACGTAGAAGACGGTGGGGAGAGTTCCTCCACCGAGTAGTAGAGCACATACGAGTACCATGGCTATTAGGTCGCACTGTACGCAACGACTATTTGTCTGTAGTCGTAACTGCAACTCACTTGTGAGTTGTTCAGGGGCGATGGGCAGCTGGTGGTACAGCTAGGACCCGAGTCTCAAAGGAGACGATTGTTGTGTTGGTCTTGTAATGACCTGGGAGTCGTAGACTCTATGTGAAGTGATGTGTGTAGATCGTATCACTTGAGGTGATGACGATATGGGTGGCACGAGTGTCACTAGCTGCTGCGGCAGCCGGGCCATGAGCGTTGTATTTAATCTGCAAGTAAATTGATACAGTTTCTAACCAATTCTTACTAAGGCTTAGAGGAACCTTTTGTTATCGATGATAGTTTTGATCAGAGTATTACTAACGAATTTGAGGAAAGTCGAGTAATAGTTTTATTGCTGAAACAGAGTAGAGATTATGTTGTGTCTGTTGTGTGCGGTTTCGTGAGAAACCATAAAGTCCAAGAGTGACTTGGCGATCCGAGGGGCCCATGCGCAAATTAATTAGACGAGTTAAGTAACTGGAGGTTACTAGATAGTATGAGACATCTTATTTAATTATTTTTATTGTAACCTTGAAATATGGAAATGAAATAGTGGGTAATGCTCTGAACTCAGCTATTTTTAGTTTGTTCGAATTTTCATTGTGTTTTTGCCTGAACCAAATGTGGTCAAGAGTGACCGAGCTATGTGATACTTTGCGGGTATGTTTCTTTACAGATTAACACACGACGTGTGCAAACAGAATGGCAGTGTCAAACAGCACTGCAGTCTTTGGATCTCCTGCACGAATAATCCCTGATCAAGGACGGTGCTTTTCGAGCAAGGAGTTTCGCGACTTCTGCCAAGGAAATAGTGGATTGCAACCGGCCAAAGACGTGGTCACAGAGAAAATATCGACTCCGGTGACTTGTTTCCTTTTTCGGTGGCGAGCCCCTCACATCACCACAAGGTGTTCAAAGAAACTGACGGCGGTAACGGCCGAGTTGAGAAGCGAGTGGATGTCTGTACAATCTGGTGAGTCGTTTTCATTTTGTTTTGACAGTTTTTTTTTTTAGAAATGATGGTGATAGATATTTGTTAAAATCTTTGAGTAGCAATATAATTTTCAAATATGCCCATGATCGTGTACGAAAAATGCCTGAATGTCCAGTCACTGTTAATGATGTCAATGTTGACACTGATAATAATAATTCATCTGCTACTGACATACTATAGCTGAATTGACAAGATATCTATGTTGATTCTTGTTTTGAATGTCTATTTTGACGCTTAATCGGATGTCTATGTTGACTCCTAGATTTGGACGTTGAACTTGACGCTTATGCGGGTTGTCTATGTTGACGCCTATGCGAGTTGTCTATTCGATTTCAAATTACTTGTCAAAACCCATGGTGTGATTTTGGCTGGGAGACTATGTCTCTACTTTGATTGAGCTGTGTATTGTCTGTAGCAGTATGATCATTTTGAATGATTGCAATGCAACTGCTATTGATTGATTTTACTTAACTAATTCAGGATTTTTTCTTTTCAATATACCTTTTGTTAAGGCTTTTGTTTGTCAGAAAGACCGATCGATATTCGCTAAGTGATTTTATTTTTTTTTTGGATCACACGAGGCCGTGTAGAACGTCAGTTCTGGCCGTGTCGGCGTTGGTTGTTAATTACAATTGTGGGTAGTTAACAAAATTTGGTATGATTCGTGTTTATTATAAATTTAAGTGATTTAAAGTCCATCATCAGATTTACCAGAGTCAATAAGTGTTGTACCTGATGCCATTGTACACCACGACGATCGCAATTAATTTAAAAAAAAAGGAGAGAATGTGATATAAAATTATTTAAAAAAAAATGTAAGAAGTAAAAAATGTAGGAAGTAAAAAATGTAGGAAGCAAAAAATGTAGGAAGTAAAAAATGTAGGAAGTAAAAAATGTAGGAAGCAAAAAATGTAGGAAGTAAAAAATGTAGGAAGTAAAAAATGTAGGAAGCAAAAAATGTAGGAAATAAAAAATGTAGGAAAGAGTCATTGAAGGGAAAATCCGGTCCAATGACTCCGCTAAAGGGGTTGCGATCCGGCCTAGCACTCCGGCTATAGGGATTGCAATCCGGTCTAGCATGTTTGGCTACAGGGACTGATGTCCGGTCTAGCATGTTTGGCTACAGGGACTGATGTCCGGTCTAGCATGTTTGGCTACAGGGACTGATGTCCGGTCTAGCATGTTTGGCTACAGGGACTGATGTCCGGTCTAGCATGTTTGGCTACAGGGACTGATGTCCGGTCTAGCATTCGCTAAAGGGATGTTTATCCGGCCTAGCACAATCGTCTCCAGTTTTAATACTGATGAGATAAAGTAGTAGTTGCGGAAAGCTGAAGGGCTAACCGAACCAGCACACTATTGAAACCTTTTGTTAAAGATCATACTAGATAGAGATTAGTGATTAAAAAAAAAAAAAAAAATAATAATAAAAAAAAAATGCCAGGATGAACGAACAGGTTGTTGTCTTGATGCTCAGAAGACGCTCGAGGACGAGCGTACGTCAGTATGGCCGTGACGGCGCCATTGTCATTATTTTGTAAACTGCGAGTGCAACGGGCAAGCAGTGAACAAACAACTGACCGACGTCATTTCAACCCCCACGCTGAGCGATATATAAGGCCGCGCGCGCACGACTCGAGTCATTGGTTTGTCGACCGTTGCCCAGTGCACACGTTACATAATTGCTGAGTAATCTTAGTGTTGGGTAGTTTTTATAATCAGTGTAGATTAATTTAGTGGTTCTAATTAAAATGAATGTGACATTAATTACGATTTATTTAATCAAAATAAACTAAGTGATTGTGTGAAGACTTTTGTGTTTCTTTTAAAAATAATGTCGGATCCTGACTCCGACATATATATAACATTATAAATGCGAAAGTTTGTATGGATGGATGGATGTTTGTTACTCTTTCACGCAAAAACTACTGAACGGATTTGAATGAAATTTGGTACACAGATAGTTTATAACCAGGATTAACACATAGGACTTTTTATCCCGATATTCCCACGGGATCGAAACTTATGCGGGTAAAACCGCGGGGTGCAGCTAGTAGATAACCCAGCAGATAACCCTGGGTATTAACCCAGCTGTAGGTAAAGTATCTACTGAAATCTCTCCGTTCCAAACCCACATTATCACCCAATGTAAAGTGCAACTACCAGGCTAGCAGAAATCGCGGGCGCGTGTAATTAGTGGCCATTTGTCCGTCTACCCGTCCATCGGTACAAATGCAAATCCGTCTGCGAACCGGCTTATGTCACGTCGCGAATTAATGTGCCCCTCAATTAATTGATAAACCGATGTCGTTTCAAAATTAACTTGTTTGTTAACCAGACGTGATTTGAAACGATTAGCGGCCTGTTTTTGTGATTTTGATGTAAGGATTTTGGTTGCGAGTGGACTTGTCGAGTGCCCGAGGCAAGTGGTGTATGGTGATTGAAAAAACGTGAGGATGTGAAATTGGGTGAATGGGGAAGTTGGAGAGGATTACTTTCATAACTAACAATTAGTTTTAAAGTATGTGCATTGTCTAGAATGGAATTGAATAGAATATAATATATTTATTTGCAAAGAATGTGTTATAATTCATGTTAGAGTCCTTGAACTTTCTGCCTTTAAGGCATGCAAAAATGTTATGAGCATAATAGCTATCGAAATAAACTAACTACGAGGTCTAAATATTTTTTTAATTATAGCAAATTATCCGGTTGTGGAGGTCAGACAGGCAGTCTCTCCAAGCAAAATACTGGTACTCAGCTGCATCCGGTTAGATTGGATGCCGACCCCAACATGGTTGGGAAAGGGCTAGGTTAGAAGGTGATAATATAGTAAATTATCGGCCGAAAAATCAGTTACAGAATAATAACTTTTATTTAATAGTAATTTTGTAAGATTTTTTTTAAACATTCTGATTGGTGGTCTTTAACATTGTCAAGTATTTTATTATACATCAATTAAATAGATACTGTATTCAACGTGTTCTTATAGACGAATTGTGATCTTCGCCTTCTTAAAGCGCAACATTTTGATCTATTGTATTCATTATAGGGTTCCGTACTTCAAAAAAACCGGAACCTTTATAGGATCACTTCCTTATCCGTCCGTCCGTCTGTCAGTCTGTCAAGACCCTCTTTCTCAGGAACGCATGGAGGTTTAAGATGAAAATAAATATCAAATACAGAACAACGGTCCCTAACGAGCTCTGACGCAATAAAAAATACGGCCTTTTATGCGACATATTTTGATTACGCAGTTTACGACAGGAGGCCTGTGTCCCAGCAGTGGGAACATTATAGGCTGATTGATGATGAGGTGATATACCTAAGGCTTATATACAGGGTGGCCGGAACATTGACGTCCAAAAATAAAATTTAGGTCCCTCGTATCGTGGGGTATCCGAATCACCCCCATGTATGTTCCGCGACTTTTCATAGTTTTCGAGTTACGAATTTTTTTCTGATTTTTTGAGAATGATCGACCTGACCAATCTAAAAAATGGCTTTGTCGAGATTTTTTTTTTGCAACTGAATCTTCGTGAGTAGTACTTTTATGCATAAAATAATCAGCTTCGTAACTGTGATGAAAGTTATGAAAAAGTTGGTCTAAAGTGCTAATTTTTTTATGATTATGAAAGCTGAGAGTCTGGCGCATTCTTGAAGCCTACTTAGGAACCATGAAGTTTCCTGTTTAAATTTTTTATTTAAAGTTAAAATGCTAAGCCATAATTTACCGAACGTAATTTTTTCACTTTAGACCAACAAGCAAAAAAATAAAACTCAAAATTAAAACTCAACTTGTTTTCCGACATGACGCGAACGAAGTCGCGGGCACAGCTAGTTATATATTAGAAATAAAGAAAGAAAGAAAAAGTATTGATTGCGTCTCGTACAGGAAGATCACAAACTAATCTAAACACAGTCAAAAAAAAAAACAAATTATATAAAAAAGTAACAAAAAGAAAAATGAAACAGAAACTTCTACACGAGGCCAAAAGGCTCCTATCTCAGCATGATGCTGCGATTATATACCTATATATATATATTTCCTTTATTGCGGAGCACACATAAAAGTACACACAATCCATTTAGTATTAGTAAGAATGACATAAAAACTATGGCAGTAAAACTTACAAACTAATCTAACTGCAACTAATACAATACGTGGTTCAACACATGTTGGCACGTGTCTAATAAAGGGGTCCACCTTATCATACAATGTTCAGACCTTTATGTACAACAGTAAGAGCGATTTTCGAAGTGCAAGTATTGCCAATGACGTATGGTTGGACTTCAAATGATAGGTACCTCATCAACATCATCTGCCTAGCCTTTTCCCAACTATGTTGGGGTCGACTTCCACTTTAACCAGATGCAGCTGATACCAGTATTTTACATGGAGCGACTGTCTATCTGACCTCCACCACCCATTACTGGGTAATGCGATACCCCTTGGTAAGACTAGTCGTCAGACTTTCGGGCTTCTGACTACCCCTAACGATTGTCAAAATCCACGAATGACAGCCGGGTCCAACGGCTTAACGTGCTTTCCGAGGCACGGAGGGGTCTCAGTATGTAAGGATGGTCACATATCGAGACCCCCCCGTGTTACTTATATTTTCAATTTACTGCTGCTTTCATCACATCATCATCAATTACAGCCCGACCTCATGCACTACTGAGCATATGCCCCTCTTTTCTTCTACCAATCTCCACACTCCTGTGCCAGCCTCGTCCAGTTTCTACCCGCGATGGCAATAATATCGTCCTCCCATCTCGCCGCCGGACGACCGACACTTCGTCTACAAGTCCTTGGACGCCACTCGGTCACAGGCTTACTCCACCTGTCATCTGGGGCCTTATTCTCTATGACACAATGAACGGAATCGCGCGAAATGAACGCGAGTTTGGCGGGAATAGGTAAGGAATTGACGTGGTTTCGAAGTAAGAAATCGTTAAGTGGTCATAGTGGATTAGGGCCCAGTGCTCCTTGCCAGGTGTCCTTATCCCGCTGCTTTATTGCATCCTGGTCACACACTTCAATTCACAAATCAATTGTAATCTAAATCTACATTTCCCATTAAGTAAATCCCAACGAAATAATGGTTGAAGCCTTCAATTTAGTTCACGTGCAACAATAACAAGAGTTCCTAATTCCAATTCAAATTCAGAATTTCGTAATTCAAAATCCGAGGCTTACCGCGTGATTTGTCCGGACAATCGGCTTGGAATGGCTTTTAGGGCGGGTCCACATTGGGTGCGAAATGAATGTAGGTAAATTACTGTAGTTTATCAACAAAGTTACGTAGGTATCGAAAGCGAAAACTGTACCGTATTTAGTTTATTCAGAGAAAATTTATCGACGAATTCCTCCGTGGCTAAATAATTTCTATCGCAGTTATTTGCTATTATGTTGTTTTGTAAAATTCGCTTAACGGTTAGAAATAAAAAAAAAATTTGAAAAAACACAATAAAATAATCAAAACAAGATCGCTTTTGCAGTCTGATTTGGAATTATATTTGAGACTAAACTGAAGAAACACATAGGTAAATATTATGTAGGTAAGTACTTTTACAGGGTGGCAGGGATATCGGCGCACAACATTCTACCATGGATTCAGTACATGATTCTGAACCGAAAACTGAAAAAACTCAACGCGGCGTTGAAATCTTTTGTCGGTTATTTAAATTAAAAAAAAAGAAAGAAACAAAGAAAACGTATTTATTGCGACTCGTACAAGAAGATCATAAAACTAAACTAAACTCAATCAAAAATAAAAAAAACCAAATTATATAAAAAAACAGCAACAAAAAGAAAAATGAAACAGACAGTCCTATACGAGGCCAAAAGGCTTCTATCTCAGCATGATGAATTTACTCATCATCATGAACTGACTATTTGGTTCGGTCGGTCCCGATCCTACACTCCTACACTCTTTCGAATATTGACTATGGTCCCGATCCAACTGAGCCGATCCGAACTTTTTTCGCATTTTTCAATAATATTCGGTTCGGCCATGTGTCGGTCAGATCCGATCATTCGCACTTTACACTTCGTAGTAGACCCCCTGGTATTCTGATAGGGTCCGCTGTGATGTCACGGGAAATTACAGTAATGAATAAAAAAAAATTACTGTTCCATACATTCTGACCGCGTAGGTATTGTACTTTTCTATGCTACAGCAGATAGTTTATTTATAACTGTCGTAAAATTTCTAGAATCATGTGCTAAATTCATGGTTTCAATTTGCACGTCGATGTCCCTGCACTCCCTACCACCCTGTGTAGAAACTCGCGAAAACCCCAAACCCTTCTTTGCCTCTCCTTTCTTTGTCTCTCCTTTCTTTGTCTAGTAAAAATACGGCGAAATACGGTTTCGCAGATGATGGGGATAACCACACGTTACTTAGTCAAAACGTCTAGAGTAGTGTGTTTGTTACTTTTATTATAAGTTTTTATATTGTGTGCCTACTATGTAATATACTTCTGTTTGTTATTCCTATCAAATAAAATAAAATAAAGTAAAACAAACAGAAACAAGGTAGAAATAGTTTAAAATAATGTTGCGCGCCAAAAGTTACCACTATCGCCATCTAGTATCGAGTAGCAGAACTAATAGATTCTTCCAGATATTTCGATGCTAGAACTTTCTAGAACTATCGACATCTGGTCAGTCGGGGCCCGTATGTACTCGAACATTCTAGATGTTTCTACAATAGAAGGTTCTAGAACTATCTGAGGCACTATATAAGGGCGGGATAAGGCGACCGAGACACAGTTGGATAAGCGATACATGCGAATACATCGAAGGCGACTTTTTTTTTTTTTTTACTGGTAGGAAATCATCAAATGACCCCTCCCGCTCTGGGTGGAGCGGAAGGGAGTGTCAGACTCTTACTGACTAAAACCCACCCATCTTCCTTCCTTCGCCCTTTATGTTCCGGGGTAGCGGTGCAATTGTGTTATAAAATTAGTGTGTTTGAGTTGTTATTAGTGTTGTTTAATTTAAGTGTAATTTTTGGTAATTTATATCAGCAGTTTTAATTGTCACGAACCCCGAAGCTCGTAACAATAACAATGGACGTTTGCCTTTACTGAGTGACCCATAGAAATGTAAAAAACAGGAGAAGTGGCAAGGGGGCGTGTCTGTGTTGTCGCGGCATGCCCGAAATGACCATGCGTTAGGCAAATGGTCGTCTCCGCGAACTAGTGCGCTTTCGACCGTGATCGTGAAAAAATATAAGAATGCCGTGTTGTTCAGTGGTTTCTTGTAAATAGAAGCCAAAACCAAAACTTCGATTCGAATCACTTACCATATATAAATATAAGTATTTTACTATATTTGTCTTTAAAACAATGAAAAGAACAAATTGTAAAATATTTCTTGCTTTTACTACGTTAATTTTGTTTTCAAATATCGCAACGACTGTACTATTTTCGCAGTAAATACATTGCTCCTTAACCACTGCCTAAGTATGTCACTAAGTGACTAGACAAGCAATGTAAAAATCACAAACCAATACTTTATTTACGCGGTGCATCGCATGGTACGGCCGCTGCTGGTTGCGGCCAGCTTGTGATGTGGCTGTGCAGATCCACTAACGTAGGCTATCGACATCAACGTCGATTACCCAACGAATATTTAGTTAATTTTACAATTTGTCAACCGTTTTAACCCAGTTGGAAGACCTATAAAGATGACGTTGAAATCCCTTGACGAAGAAGATAGATGAAGAAGATAAATATTAGTTTAGTCCTGTCAAATTAGTCAGCGCCTGACGTAAATTGGCGTATTTTTAGTAGCCATGTTTTTAATCACGTCTAATTTGTCTATGGAGTACCTACCTTAATTTGACAGGACTAAACTAATATTTATCTTCTGTCCTTTTGAAAGAAAACGATGCACTGAACTTAAATTTAGTTTAGTTTGTGAACAAGGGTATCGGTGCCAGTGTCAAACTTGTAACTTTTACGATTTTGAATACTTACGAGGCTTTTAGTTACTTTGTATTTGTATGTGTGTTTGTTTATTGTAATATGTTTTTGTGTAATATATCTTTTTTGTGCAGAATAAACTATATGCCTTGTTTTCTTTGATGATTTCGAACACAAATATTTTTTATTACGGCAAAATAAGGGGCTTGTGGCTAATAAATAACAGCCGCCCAGTTCGATCGACCAGCAACGCTTGCCGCGGTTGGTCCATGGATCTTTACATATCAAGACCCCTCCGTGCCTCGAAAAGCACGTTAAGCCGTTGGTCTCGGCTGTCATTCGTGGATCTTTGACAGTCGTTACGGGTCGTCAGAAGCCCGAAAGTCTGACAACCAGTCTTACCAAGGGTATCGTATTACCCAGTAACTGGGTTGTGGAGGTCAGAAAGGCAGTCGCTCCATGTAAAATACTTGTATTCAGCTGCATCCGGTTAGACTGGAAGCCGACCCCAACATAGTTGGGAAAATGCTAGTCAGATGATATTACGAACGCAGGTTTAGATAGGATGTAGATAGATAAACTGGTCGAGTCGCAATAAATACTTTTTTTTTCTTTCTTTATCGGGTTAAGTTAGTATAGCACGCAGATTGCGGGGTAATTGCGTAACACACTGACAACAGCAATGGGTTTCATTTTGTCAGTTCAACAATATTCATTGCGTTAATTGCATTGTTGAGCAGGCAAATTTTTCGAACATTTATGAAGAAATGCGTTAGTAATATCTTTCAAAATGATTCAGATTGATATTTATTTATATATACTTTATTGTATACCAGAAAATACATCACAAAAACAAATACAATTTTTAAGACAAACGGCCTTATCGCTGTCAGCGATCTTTCCCAGGCTACCCTGGAATGAACAGTGACTGCGTGGACATAAAAAATGTGGTTGTCAGCGGTGCAAAATAATATACTATATACTAGATATAATATGTGTTGCGCAATTAGGATGCCGGAAAAATATAAAAAGAGGAGGATCTAATTAGTCACATAAAACTGTCATAAAATCAGAAAAAGTGACACAAGTACAAAAAAAATACAACATGGATGTTCGCCTTTATTGAGTGACCTCAATAACAGACAGTGGTTAGCTCAGAGTACATTAAGCGGGGATGTGTTCCTTTGTGTTGTCCTCACAAATCTAGAGTAAGGCAGATTGTTTTAGTTTTTATACTGTGACGGTTTTGATGCGCAAGACACTTGTTTAGTTTTGGCTCAAAATAAAATCCATTTACTACATTACACTCATGGACAAATTTAGAGGAACGCAAAAAAGTGTGTATAAAACAAAATATAATGGATATTTGTAACAATTAAGATCATTAATTTGAATTTTGCTTATTATTCGTTAATTTAAAATTGCAAACGTCGAAAAAACAAACGATCAAATAACAAAAAAATAACTAAATTAAGAATAAAAGAAAAATTTTACAGGAAAGAGACATTTTTGTACATTACTTTTTATTTTTATTAATGCTTAAGAAATGCTATAACGTGGAGTATGATCAGAACTTTGTGTTGGCCCCTCTAGCTCTTGAATCTCTTCCAATCTCTCTCGCATACTCCTAATAAAGTTATCAATAAAATCTTGAGAGATTGTTCCATTCCCTTTAACACTTTACCCGACCCGTAATTAATAATTCCTTTTAATACTATTTCTTAATGGATATGGATAGGCTTTTGAGCATGCGGCATGTTGGGTAGGCGTTTGATTTAAAATAAGAACATAGTGAAAAATAACTTTAATTTCGGAAGTCGGTTAATAAGAACATATTGTACACAGATAAAAGCGATAAATAATATTTCTTTATCTTCAAACCTGCCAGCACGTGCATATTGTCATTCGAAGAAGGAACACTCGAGACTTGATGAAGTTCTCTAGATATATTTACTATTCTGAAGTAGTAGAACAATGAAACTAGTTTTGAGCCGTTCCATCTCAAAGCGTCTCACGAAATGTATTCAGTTAGTTTTCCGTCATAAATCTTTGCGTTTTCAAACTTTGTAGGTACTTACTTTAAAAGTAATTTTCATCTTGTGTACTAAAGTATTCTTATTCTTGAATATAAGAACAGAAAAATTGATTATCTAGAAGATTTTTATTTTTGCGATTTTAGACCATGTAATTATATATACTTTAGTCAGTCTTGTCCACAAATTTACTCAAAAGTTGTTGAAATATTCACCAATTTATGTCTTTATAACTATACTGCCCGAGTTTCACTGTTGACTTAAAGTAATGGTAACGCAAGTTCAGCCTTTAATCAAATCAAAGTCCAGTAGGCAACACCCGTCTGCGGAGTACAGCTAGCCAATTTAAAATAACCCTGTATATCATCTGCCTAGCCTTTTCCCAACTATGTTTGGGTCGGCTTCCAGTCTAACCGGATGCAGCTGAATACCAGTATTTTACATGGAGCGACTGCCTATCTGACCTCCACAACCCAGTTACTGGGTAATACGATACCCCTTGGTAAGACTTGTCAGACTTTTGAACTTCTGACTACTCGTAACGATTGTCCACGAATGGCAGCCGGGCCCAACGATTTAACGTGCTTTCCGAGGCACGGAGGGGTCTCGGTCACCCATCCACAGACCAACTGCGGCAAGCGTAGCTTAACCTGATCGATAGACCTGTGCGGCTGTTATTATTTTGCCACGGACCCCTACAAAATAACCCTGTATATAATGAATACAAGCTTCCATTACCGAGCTTAGCTGCCGCAGTGCTAGTTCTCGTGAAATATTCCCTCATTTATTACAGAGAAGTGACTCGTCAGGTTAGATTATGGCCGTCTACAGTGCCCTTAGTTAAGAAAAAAAAACAACAGAAAAAGTAGGGTTTATGTTAAAAAGTAGGTCCTAAAAAGAGGTTTTAATGTTGTTTTTTGTTGTGAAACTGTTTAATGTCTTTATACTTCTGGAAAAAGTGTTAAATCTCTACTAACATTAGTATTTGTAAATGTGTCTGACCGTTTATTTTGCTGATAAAAAAAAAAACCCATAAAAAATAAAAAATACCTGAAAGGGTATTTTTTTATTAATGGCGGGGTAGTAGGACTAGTAGTGTAGTCAGAAGCCCGAAAGTCTGACAATCAGACTTACCAAGGGGTATCGTTTTACGCAGTAACTGAGCTGTGGGGGTCAGATAAGCAGTCACTCCACGTAAAATCGTAAAATCTTGCCGTTTATCAGAATACCGTTCATGTTACCTCTCATAAAACCGCATTTTTCGGCAAAAGTGTGCTAGGTATAGCCCCATGAATATATGTATAATAGTATACCAGCAGCTATTAGAAATAAAGGGTGTCTGGGATCCTTTAAGAGATCTTTGTTTAAATTTCTTTTAGATAGATGTTACTACTCCATCATTGAGTGTACTACTGATAAACAGAGGTATGACGATTCCGACTTGCTAATTAAACACTTATGATTTTATTTATTGTGTTTATTTATCTAAAATTGCATAAGTGACATATTTTAAATAGTTTTGTTTTTTAAAGTAATACAACTTGTCCCGGAATTAACGCACACCACCAGACACCCCAATTAGAATGTTATGTTATAATCATAATACATACACTGATTTTTTATTATTATGTAATAAACATTGTTTTTCTCATAAATTAGTTACACTGATTGTGGGAGAAAATTGTGGTCACATTACAAATCTACGCATGCAAACAGTCGCACTCGTTTCGGGGTCTAACTCAGTAGGTACTTCATCTATTTTGGTTTGTTTTGACTGTACAGCGGAAGTGTGACAGTAATTTACGTAGTTTTAATTATTTTTGGGATAAAATATTACCTATATTAAAAATTACAGAAATCGATTCAGTAAACGATTCTGAACAAACTACTTTCATAATGTGCATTAATTCAGTAACACATTGTATATTGACTTGCCACCTTAATTGTAATTGCTTGTTTATGCTAATTTTGCACGCCATATATTGGCAAAACATAGTCCACATATTTTTAGACGATATACTATCTGTAACCATACTTATGTTTAACAAATTAAATGATTGATTGATTGAAAATACTGGTATTCAGCTACATCTGGTTAGACTGGACCCCAAAGTAGTTTTGACAAGGCGAGACAGATTGATTGACTGTAAATTATAGTGATTGTGATTTAGGTACCTATTGCTCATTTCATAATGAAAATTCGAAAAAAACTAATTTTTAATGTGACTTTACAAGGCGCAAACTCCCAAATTCCGTTCGAAATGTGTGTCTTGTTACTTTACCTAGCGCCTTAATATCCACATAAATATATTATTTATTAACATCAAGCATTTTCCGTAACCCATTTGGTCGGAAGAGACATGTGTCACAAACATTTGGGCCAATATTTGCCGACTCACGACATGCCTCGACGACGACAAGGCTAATTTATTTGTCTTACGTCTACTGTCACTTGTTAAATGTTTGTGGGAATGTCTGGCTGCTCTGTTGTGTGGTTTATTGTTACAAGTGTATTTAGGTACTATTAGTGCACCTAATATACACCGTGTTCTTTACGTTATCCATAAACTTTGGCAAACGCTTCTATAGCTTTTAGGTAGGTACAAATCAAATCTATAGTACTTAATAAGCCTTTGTTACAAAGATATTTGTAATTTAAATTAATGAAATTGAATTGAGCTATGCCGTAAGACAGTAGGGTCTTAATTTGAAAAAATAATAAATAAGAATTCATTAATGTGTCCATAATGAAAAATGCTTATTTGTATGGTCTGAACATCTGGTCGAACTTTATGCATATCGTCCGGAACACGGTGTATAGTAATGTGTTGTTTGTATGTAGAAATAAAGTGGGAAAACTTACCAAGGGGTATCCTTCGGTAGCCACTACATTAGATAGGAAGATGTCGGAGCTTAACGGCGACGGTTCGTGCTGATCATATCGGCGTTGCTTATCAGCGTCCTACATGAATATACCCTTATCAAGGGGTATCGTATTACCCAGTAACTGGGTTGTTAAGGTCGCTCCATGTAAAATACTGGTATTCAGCTGCATCCAGTTAGACTGGAAGCCGACCCCAACATAGTTGGGAAAAGGCCAGTAAATTGTTTTTTTTTCTTCACTGTGGGAAGACACGATCCGGTTATGGCAACAATTTAATTAAATAATCTTTTCACCATTTTTAGGCTTCCCTACTTCAAAAGGAAAAAAACGGAACCCCATGTCTGTCAGTCTGTCAAGACCCTTTACCTCAGGAATGCGTGACCACCAAAGTTGAAACGAATATAAAAAACAGTCCCTTGGAGCTGTAAAAAAATCAAGCTTAAAAAAATACGGCAATTTATGCGACATATTTTGATATTCGCAAATAAATCAAAATACGAGCAGTGGTGACCCGGAGGTAACGGCCTCGACTTACGAGTTGTAGGTCGTGGGTTCAAACCCAGGCAGGCGCTTTACTTTGTGTAAAATAATCTCATCACCACTGCTCTCAAAACGGTGAAGGAAAACATCGTGAGGAAACACAGGCATTTCCTAGAACAAAAAAATCGAAGACATGTGACATTTATCAACCCGCACTGGGCCCGCGAGGTACATGGCCCACTCCCTTTTGAAGAGAGGCCTGTGTCCCAGCAGTGGGAACATTATAGGCTGATTATGCTAAATAAATCAAAACCTACAGTGTATTCCCCGTTGACCTCGGCCCGTCACAACTAATTAAGTTTGTTTGAAAAAATCACGTTTCAATTTCGATGTTTCAAAACAATCCTATGCTGTATTACCAGTGTTTTCATTTATTGTAGTATTGTTGTCTCCACGATGTAGAATACTGGAAACCGTTAAATCCTACTACCCTCCTAATAATATTATAAAGACGAAAATTAGTGAGGATGGATGGACGGATGTTTGTTACTCTTTCACGCAAAAACTACTGAAGGGATTTTGATGAAACTTTATAGTAATATAGCTTATACATCAGAATAACACATGGAATACTTTTTATCCCGATATTCCCACGGGATCGACACTTATGCGAGTGAAACCGCGGGGCGCTGCTAGTCAATTCTAAAGCATAAAATCTCCTTATAAAGTGCAATATTATCAATTGGACCATCAGTTTATTCTAAAAAGCTTCGAGTTCTAAATAGTCTGATAGTTTATGCAAGTGCAGCTGCCGATAAATGTGTCAACGTGTTTTTGAATAGGCTCTGCATCGCAAACAATCACGACTGCATTGATGCTAGATCACGTTTCTATCGATTTTAGTCTGTTACGTATTGTATCTGTATCAGTAGACATTATTAGTACTAGTATCTGCCCACGACTTTGTTCTCGTGAAATTTCTTGTTCCCCCAACCTACCCCGTCGCAACGCATCACCTGCCAGCACTATCTTTGTTTCCGCTTAGCGTTCTATCAGCTTTTTTGTTTGCTAGATTCGTAAGGGTCATAGCGTGATATTAAATAGCCTATAGCCTTCCTCAAGACTATCAAATAGCCTATAGCCTTCCTCAAGACTATCAAATAGCCTATAGCCTTCCTCAAGACGATCAAATAGCCAATAGCCTTCCTCAAGACTATCAAATAGCCTATAGCCTTCCTCAAGACTATCAAATAGCCTATAGCTTTTCTCAAGACTATCAAATAGCCTATAGCCTTCCTCAAGACTATCAAATAGCCTATAGCCTTCCTCAAGACTATCAAATAGCCTATAGCCTTCCTCAAGACTCTCAAATGCATAAATAATTTTTCAAATCCGACTGGTAGTTCCAGAGATTAGCGCGTTCAAACGAACAAACAAATTCTTCTTACTATAGATTAAGAGTACTCATCGTACAAAAATATAAACGCTGACGCCTCATAGGCGTCATGTAACGTTTTACACCACATTTCCCGTGGTTGTTGTTTTTTGAGTAAGTCATACCTTGAACTTCGTGGCGGACGCATTATAATCATATCTGTGCAAAACCTATTAATAATTTCATTAAAATTCTTTTAAGGGTTCAAAATAGTTTTTTTTAAAAAAGGAGACTTGAACCTGCCCCGTAACAGTACCATAGTATAAGTATTAAAAAGGTACTGGCCACGTTAGGGGCTCATGTCTATCTGACCTCCACAGTCCAGTTGTTAGGTAATAGGATACCCATTGGTAAGACTGGGTGTCAGACCTTAGGGCTTCTAACGACCCGTAGCAACTGTCAAAGCTCCACCCGAGGCACGGAGGGGTCTTGGTATGTAAACATGGTCACCATGGTCCACGGACCAACCTTGGCAAGCGTAGCTTAACCTGATCGATCGACCCGTGCGGCTGTTAATACTTAAACGATGATACAAGACAGAACTGGGTGCGAAAAGCATGTTTTATTCTAAGAAGCTCCAGCTTCCCACGCAAGTTGATAAAGTTATGAAACTGAATGAAATACGCGTGGGCAGCTGGCAGATTATTCCTTGCATAACAATGATCTATTCTCATAAGATGCGACTCTCTATACCCGCAAATTCACGTTTTTAAATAATAAAAACGAAGGGCTAAATGGAAAGTAAGTATTATAACGTCAGATTTGTATTGTGTAGATCCACTTTCATATCGTTCCAGTTTTTATGACCCAATCACGATTATCGTAGACTGCCAGTATCTACTTGGTTATCTACAGTATTAATAGGATTTTGCGTCCCTTTTTATATAAAAATATTTATTCCTCAAATTTTCACAATAGAAGCCTGCCACCTGTTTGTCTCTGCATCACCCAAAGGTTGACTGGAACTGGAACTTGAAGAAAATGCCTATGGCATTAAGTCCGCATCTGTAAATTTGTGTACTTAAAGTAATAAATAAATAATGTAAAGCAACCTCTTCGTCAAGTATGCTTCCACTTCAGGCTTAACACGGAAGCCAGTTTAGGTCAATAAGTATAAAGGTTCAAAAATAAATCGAACGCTGACATCACTGACCCAATTCAGTAGAACCACTTTCCTAGCATTTTGCCACAACACTATTCACACGAATGTTAGCCAACACTATTTGTCAACCCCCAAAACTGTCACAGCACTACCGTAAAAATGGAGCTTTTAAAAATTAAATTTACAAAAATCTGTTCGTTTGCATATCCCTGTTTCAGTAACACGAATTTATGTTAAAAAACGGAGAGGTGTCGGACTCTCTACGTATATAAATCAAGGGGAGCGCAGCTTCGCAAATTGCGCCAGGAAATATATGCCAGCTTTTAAAACTACAAAAGCATACGGACTGGGTATAATGTATGCTAGTTTTAACACCCCCTGTAATCGTATAAATGTCTAGTTTTCGTATATTTGTGGTGCGTATTACCTTTATCCAGAATGTGTTCTTTCTTTTCATGCATATTTTGACCTCGGGGGATATTTTCTCACTCGGGGAGTTGAACAGTTTTGTTTTGTTAGGCCGGAAAAAGAAATCTCGCTGGTAAATAAATATGACAGTCATAAACCAGAATGGTTTAATACATTATTAATATATGTTATAGATCCTTCACGGAAAAACAGATGCTTCTGACCTGCACGAGGAACTGTCCCATCTTTATGCTCCGATAAATTATAGCCAACACAGATCATTCGCCGTGCCTGGGAGTCGAACCGTCCCTCGAGCTCAGTCTCTTTTACCTTACAAGCTTCAATCACTCTTGCAATTTTAATTATCTACAGAACTTATTGAACTCACCAAGTCACTGATACCGCGAGCTAAAGGTACTCAAATAAAAGGCGTAATGATGATACGAGTATATCAAAAGGGCTTGTGCATATCGAGGGCACGCCCGTAAATTCAGTCTAGCCTAGCTGGGACGTCAGAGTGAAATCCGTGCGACTCACCGGTTACGGAACTCAATATTTTTAGGATGGTTTACGGTTGACTTCATTTATTTACGTACCATTTAATTTGAGATATTGGAGTTTTAGATAGTTGCTTTCTATGTTATTTTATGATATAATGTTTTTAAGGGGCTCGTGGCTAAATGATGTCAGCCACACGGGTCGATCAGAGGTTTCGTGGATGGGTGACCATACATAAAATATGTAGACCCCTCCATGCTTTAGAAAGCATGTTAAGCCGTCGGTCCCGGCTGTTATTGGCAGATTTTTGACAGTCGTTACGGTTAATCGAAAGTCAAAAAGTCTGACAATCAGCCTTACCAAGGGGTATCGTGTTACCCAGTAACTGGGTTTCGGTAGTCAGATAGGCAGTTGTTCCATATAAAATACTGGTATTCAGCTGCATCTGGTTAGACTATAAGCTGACCCCAATATAGTTGGGAAAAGGCTGGGCAGATGATGGAAGGAACGGTCAAATCTTTTCATCGGGTTTTCTAGACGGCCGTCATGACCGAACTGCTTTCCTAGGAAGCCAAACCTACTTAGCTGACATATGTGCTAAGTAAAGTATACAGGGTTAAATTATATAAGCTGGCGAAACTGTGCAGGTTAAAAAGGGGGTATTGTTTATTTTCACCCTGTATAGTAGACCTCGGCCTTATAGCAGTGTCACGACTACCTACCTAAATAAGAACGGTACACTCCGGGCAGGCTAATCTTTCTTTCTTTTTTCTTTTCTTTTCTTTCTCTTTTTTTCTTTTATTTTATGTTTTCTTTTTTTTTCCTTTGTTTTAAGTATTAAGTATTGTACAGACGCTAACACATCAAGCTATTACATATACAATGTCTTTAATAGATTTTCAACTTTATCGCCAAAGCATTAAGCTTCAAGGTGATTGGGAAAATTTGACAGTTTCGGGTAGCTTGACCTGCTGGCGTCTGTACATGACCTTCCTCATTATAATTCATTATTCATTTCTTCATTCATTTTTCTCTACATAATTAACAAAGTAACTACGATGGCCCCTTTAATCACCCTTCAAATACTGCCGCCATCTTTATCAAGGCACAATCCTCATTGGTCAATTAGCATGCATGAGGTATCAGAAGTGTAATGGAGCGATCGAGGCTATAATGTTTCCCATCGGGCTTTTTTACGGGTTGTTAAACCACCGGATTTCTGCTATAAACGCTAGCTTGTTCATTGTGTAGTTCACATCCATCAAACTATGTAACTAAGGATCCAATCTTGTGATCAATTTTTCACCGGCTTCCCAAAATTAAATTGAGTTGATATATTAACTGTTTTTAAATATTTTGCGTTCGTTCGCCGTTCTTGTACGGACGCCAGCACATCAAGCTACTACAATCTGTCAAATTTCTTTAATAGATTTTCAACTTTATCGCTAAAGCATTAAGTTTCAAGGTTGATTGGGAAAATTTGACAGTTTCGGGTAGCTTGACCTGCTGGCGTCTGTACGTTGAAACTTTTGCACTAAGGTTGCCACATAACGGGAAGTGGACGAAAATTCGATGAAAAATATAACCGTTTTTATGGGTGTGAAACCTAATCACATCGTTCCAAAAGTAACTGTATAAAAAATAGTTAACCAAAGGCCCATAAGAAATCAATACCTAACCCTCATTCATCACCCCTAATAAACATCACACAATATTTCACTTTACCTAATTAAATATTATTTTGCGATACACCTTTCCATTACTTTTAATAGACCACCAACGAACGGCCACGATCGCACGCTTAGACCAACTAGGAACCTTTCACGGACATTTATGACGTCATAAAAGCCTTCGCCAACAAAAAGGTGTGGTGTATTTAATGTCCTTATTATATGGATGCCAATAAATAGACGAAATTGGCAAGTTTGTTATTGGAAATGGTGTTATTTTGGTGTGAAATTCAACGCGTTCTTTTTTTTGGTGCGAAATTGTTGCTTTTATTTTCGCGAGGTCCATGATGTATCCAAGATGTCTAAATGATGCTTCAGGCCTCAGGTACAGAGTCCCGCAGGAGAGGAAAATAATGAGCCAAATCTGCAATCACCACCGTCTGCAGACGCAGATACAGTGTCGGATCCGGTTTCAAGGAATCCGGACAGACTATTGAGAAACATTCCCAGGGTAGATTACAAACCGTTTCTATGAGGTTGATATCTATGTAGGTATCTATTTATTAATCTTGTATTTGTGCACAACTCTTACATTTATGGTCAAATAAGGGAGGAAATGTTATGTGTATATATATGTGTGTGTCAACATGTTGTATGTGTGCATGGACTGCGTCCCTGCCCCGCTCTAATAAACCAGTGTGCTATTAGCTGTCAGTGGTTTCACTCGTGTCCCTACGTACCTATATAACACTACTTAAACAACCAATGGCAATTAACACATAACACGTTGTGTCACCTAAGCTATTGGTGAACATTCTCTAGTGATCTTTTGTACATCTGACTTGTATATTACCTACCAGATTTAGCAAAATAGCATGTATTTAATCAGTCCACTAATAATTCCCATTTTGCGTCATTAAAAATATTATTGAATACTTGAATAATGATTGCGCGTCTTTTTGTGAATCTCAAATAATTCCTATTTTGGGGTCCTAAATAGTGTTCTGACCTAACCTAATCTACGAGGCAATCTCTGAGAGATTTGGTGTCACAGCATATGAAATCGGGATACTAACACGTTTTTGCTCCAACATTATTGGATTTATCTTATTACACTAATATTATAAAGGCGAAAGTTTGTGAGTGAGTGTGTGTGTTTGTATGTTTGTTACATCTTCACGCTCAAACGGCTAGACCAATTTTGATGAAATTTGGCACACAGATAGTTTATAACCAGTATTAACACACACGATACTTTTTATCTCGATATTCCTACGGGATCGAAACTTATGCGAGTGAAACCTCTGGGCGCAGCTAGTAAAAAATATAGATAACGGAATAAAAACTTGTACTGTTACTCATACAATATTTATACAACCAACTGTTTACATTCCGTCGTAAAAATATTTTATAGCTGAAGTGATAAAAAATACAGTAATATTATATTTATGTATTTTGTGAACCTATACAGTCCATAAAATTCTATAAATCGAACTTAGTAGGTTGAGGCATGATGTTCAATATAAAATATTCCTTCCGTTACTTGACATTATGAAAACCGCATTTTGAGGTTAGGAATACTAGCACGAATATTTAAAATGTGTCCTAGAATCCAAACAGCTAAGTGAAACTCTCCAGGGCTATGACCACTTACTGATTCCTTACTTCGAAACCACGTCAATTCCTTAGTAAATCACGACGTCTGCTATTAACGTATTCTCTGACATAATGAACGAAACCTTTCGAAATGAACGCGAAGTTGGCGTGGTTTGAACTGTCAAAATACATGTTGTCCGAACGTTTGACATTTCGATTCCTTGCCGTTACAGGGGTTTCTACAAGACACGATATTGAAGTGGTTTCCACGTGATAAAACTACACGGGGGATAGTAATTACCATACAGAATTGGGGCCCCTGTATAGAAAAAAAAAAAATTCACGGAAAAGCTTGTCAGTAGTTTTCCACACAAAAACAACGAAATAGAAAAAAAAAATAACTTAAGTAAGCATTTTTTATCTGTATTATGTTTCCCGCCACACTGAGCTGTCAAATACAATACTCGTCATACCATAGACATGACCCAGATGGGCACAGTACTCGTTTGTTTATTCCATAGATAATAAATATTATCTGTGTGACTGTGACAATTTTATAGAGATCGTCTAATCTAAAATGACGCGCCCCACTACATAATTCGTTCATTTATATGTGTGAGTGCAAATATCAATAACGACACTGCATCTGTGTGGGATCGTCGATTGTCAATTACAATTGCAATTGCCAATTACAATTGCATGTTTATGTGTACTGCGTCCATATTTGAAGTTTCCTTGTGTGCGTAAATGCGGAGGTGGGGCGCGTCATTTTAGATTAGACGATCCCTTTAAGAACAGACAGGCGCATTGCAGGCTAGGCAACAACATGTTTGGTTAGAAAAGAAACGGTAGACAGGTTTAAAAGTATTTTTATACATTTTCAGAGCGTCATTATACCTACACTATATTACAGTTTTTGTTAAGGCCTTAATAGTGGGGCCTTCGTTAATAAAACTTATGATTTTCTGTGTGCATTTACCGATTAAAATAACAGTGCCAAATAACGAAAAAAGACCCAGAATTGTTAACTTTCTTTCGATATTTCAGTGGAAATATGAGCGTGGGTTTCTAGTCACCCATTAGACCGGCTGTTGTCAAAAATAATCCATTGCTTAGTAAAATCATTGAAATTGCACTAAATTCCCAAAAGAGAGGACCGTCACAGATTTATCGTGCGGTCCATGTCACAGCTTAATAGCTTGGAAAACCATATCTATTGTATGGGATGACTGGTTAAACCAGGGACACACTACGGAACATGAAAATTCATGCTCTATGATAACGAATAAAATAGGGGCCCGTGGCTAAATAATAACAGCCGCACAGGTCGATCCATCAGGTAAAGCTACGCTTGCCGCGGTTGCTCTATGGATAGGTGACCATCTTTACATACCGAGACCCCTTCGTGTCTCGGAAAGCACGTTAAGCCGTTGGTCCCGGCTGTCATTCGTGGGTCTTTGACATTCGTTACGGGTAGTCAGAATCTCGAAAGTCTGACAACCAGTCTTACCAAGGGGTATAGTGTTACCCATAACCAGTAACAGGATTATCGAGGTCAGATAGTCAGTCACTCCACGTAAAATACTGGTAAAGAAAGAAAGAAAGAAATACGTTTATTTGCGGCAAACATGACGCATAAAAAAGAACATAAACACAAAAAAAAAAAGTAACAAGTTGGGGGTAAGCATGCGTCACATTCACGCAAAACGGCCATCGCTCAGCATAATGCTAAGACTCTATACGAGACAGAGCCCCAGCGCTGGTTTTCAGCGGCAGCCGGCGTTAAAGTGATGACGTCAACCAGCAACCAGCCGGTATTCAGCTGCAACCGGTTAGACTGGAAACCGACACCAAAAATAGATGGGAAAGGATTTAATCAGGGTATTAATTTTTTTCATCTGCCTAGGCAGATGAAAATAATTATTACAAAATTGATTAAATAATAATACATATAAGTATGTCACCTACTCATACACAAGCAAGAACGGGAACTCACCCACACGCACAGGCACACACCTCGCACACACACACAGCACGATATAATATAATAATAAATTATATCTTTGATATTTTTTCATATTTTTAATTTCATGTTTTTATTTCTTTTAAAATTGTATTATAAAGCACACATGTTTGTCTATTCCTATGTTGACATTAGTAACTAAGCCAAAAAAAATGGAAGAGGGCACTGACTCCTGACATACTCGTATACCTAGTTCAGGAGTCAGAGGCTTCAAACAAGTTTCTGTTACCTATTATGTCCATAAATAATAATTATTATTACATATCCACAGCGCAGTACGAGTATACTAGGATCGTGCTCGAAACACAATACTGCGCTCCAAAACAAAGATAGCTGACGTGGCTCAAACAGCTGCTCAACTTAAATAGGACTGGGCAGGACATGTCTACCCCATGCCGCACAAACTGTGGGCCCAAATAGCACAGAATTGGTGCCCTGAGACAGCGAGGCGGGGTCGCGGCAGACCATGTAGGAGATGGCGGGACGAGCTGGATAGGTTCCGTCAAAACTGGAAGGAGGACGCGCGGGCTCGCGAAAGATGGAATGAGTGGAGGGACCCTTATATGTCCCACGTTTACCCAGTCACCCCATTATTGAATTCCAATTCAAAACACTGCAGAATTTTAGCCAATTTAATGCGTTCAGTATTAGTGGTTTTGATATTCCGTGCAATTAGCACGGTGCAAGCTTTGAAATATTTTGTGTGGCAAAATTGATTATTATTGCATATTTAGTAACTTGATAGATAATTACTAAAGGCTTGTTTGAAATTTGATTAAACGCTGCAGTTTTAAGTGTATGTCGGTAGGTAGGTAGTAGTTTAATGGAATATTTCAGCGCCAAAACGTTCAAAATTTAGGCGTAATCTCATCTCAGCGACAATCAATGTCAAAAACTTGTCCACATTGTAGGGAAATTAGAGTATTTTTGACAGATTGAGACTGAGATCAGACTGTGAACGTTCTTAAAATTACGAGAATTGCCCCTCTGTTAGTGGGAACGACGGGAAGATACGTGTTTTGTTTTCGTTTTGTTTGATAACAGACATAGCCAAAGAGACACGAATAAAACTGTGTTTTTTTCTGGGTTGCTGCGCCCTGATAATGTATCATGATCTTCCTGTCCTAGTCACAAAACATGAGACTAGGGCGGGAAGATAATGTTAAATTAAACAAAGAAGAAGAAGGCGGTAAGTTCTATTTAATTATCATCATGTTTTGGTAGGACATTTCATACAGATTCCATTCCCATTTTTTCTTTAAACAGTAGTGGACCAGTGGTATCGGCCCCGACTTTCGAGTTGTAGCTCGTGAGTGTGAACCTAGGCAGGCACTTTACTTTGTGTATTTAATTTCATCACCACTACTCTCACATTGCTTAAGGAAAACATCGTGAGGAAACCGGCATTACCTAGAACCAAAAATTCGAAGACATGTGGCATCCACCAACCCCCACTGGGCCCGCGTGGCAGATTATGGCTACCACTTCCACTCCCTCTGACAGAGGAGGCCTGTGTCCCAGCAGTGGGAAAATTATAGGCTTATTTATTTATTTTACCATTCAACTTTCAATCTCAATACCAAAAATTGTTACGCACAGGTATTTTTACGCATAGGAATGCTTTGTTGAGGAAAATTGTTTTTGGTATGGCACCGACTATTTTTAACCACATTCCTAATTCCATAAAAGAGGAACCAGTAACAACTTTCAAAAAGGAACTAACTGCACTTCTATTGAGTAAATGTTACTACTCCGTATCGGATTTTTGATCTGAATTTTTTTTGTTGTTTATGTCTGTGTTTGATGATGAACTGCATCAATGTTGGCATGCCAAAATGGTAGAATGTACAGGGATTCTTTCATATTACTGTAACCACCTTATTGTAAATAACTACATTCTGAGCAAATAAATGAATATTCTATTCTATTCTAAGCTCTTCATTCGAAAATAGAACAGAAAAAATTGGTACAGAGGTGATGCTTATTTCATAAGAAATCTCTTCCAGCATACCTGCGATATGACCTGACCTGGCCTGGACCTGATTATGCTTATCCCATTTTTTTCTAGGAAATAGAGCTTAACTGGAAACTGTATATTATATAAATGATTTACCATTCCATTTGAAGGGCATCTGTGACGTTGTACTGTTTGCAGATGATACCTCTCTTATTTTTAAAGTAGATATGAATAGGCAAGATTTTGACGACGTAAACAGTGCACTCTCAATAGTAATTACAGATTGGTTTACGTCAAATAACCTAGTTCTCAAGACCAATAAAACGAAATGTGCTAAGTTCGCCCTACCGAATGTTAGAAATCTAGGACCCAACATCGTCTTAGATAAAGAGGTGCTTGAAACTGTAGGCTCGGCAATTTTTCTAGGACTAACAGTAGATGCTAAACTTCAGTGGGAACCTCGTATATCAAGTCTAGCAGGAAGGTTCAGTTCGGCTGCCTACGCTGTCAGGAAAGTAAGACAATACACTGACGTTGATAATACAGCTTGTTTAGTCTATTTTAGTTATTTTCACAGCGTTATGTCCTACGGTATTCTGCTGTGGGGCAAAGCTGCTTCAAAAACGAGCTGTTCGAGCAATTTACCAGCTGCAGTGCCAGAGTTTCTCTAAGAGATTTTTTTTAAAAAGATTTTTGTATTCTCTCGGTTGCATCACAATATAATTCATCTTCGCCAACATCTTATATGTATATTAGGCAAAATTTACACTTGTACAAACTACGTGCCCCCTTTCACCGGCTTCATAAGATTCATAACTCATTTGTTGGGCTTGGTATAACCTTTTATAACAAGATACCATCTTCTTTGCTAGACTTGCCTTTCAATGCGTTTAAAGCTCAAGTAAAATCCAACCTTTGTTCAAAAGCATACTATTCCATCAACGACTACTTACACGATAGGAATAGTTGGTTGCCTTAGTTACCGCAAGACAATGTTTATGTTCTTTCTTCAGAATTAGTATTAACTTATTTATTTATTTTAATTCGATGGTCCTAGTTTATCATTTGTGACTTCAAGTGACAGCTATGTGAACAGAACCCAGCAATGCATAAATATGTAAGCTGTCATGCACTTTATGCCTGGAGGCTTTTATTTACATTTTAATTTTAATTAATTATTTTTAGCTTGAATACCATAGTTTTTTTTTTATAAAAACGTTGCCCCACACTAGGAATTTCTCCTGTATCGTGGGTGCGTTTACAAACATTAAACTCACATACACAAACAGCCAGACCCGGAGCAACTATTTGTAGGTCATACAAATATTTGTTCCGTGCAGGAATCGAACCCGCGACACGCAGCGCATCAGTCAATCGCTTAACCACTGCGCCAACCGTGCCGTCAGCGTCATATTGTTGGTATATTGGCGTGGCTGGCTGACATAAGGCAAATAATTTAATTTTATGTTCTGTGTCTTGTGATGTTAATTACTTAACATAGGTACCTAGTATTGTATACAATCAGTTTTCTAACTGAACAGACAGCTGTGTTGCTGATGCTGGGGAGTTTGTTGGTTGCGCTACTTCTTCTTCCCAGCACTAGGAAGTGGTGAAGGGCGGGCGTTTTTGGGGGACTGTATTTTGTAATTTTGACGTTCGAAAAGTTCTCAGCCTAATTTGAATAAAAAATGACTTTTGATTTTGACTGTTATGCAGAATTTTAAACATTAATCGAACTCTCAGCAAGCATTAAGCAAGACTGCAAGGGAAACCGCTTAAAAACAAAAATCTCGACGCGCGAATTATGTTTCGGCGGTCGGGATTTTAGTTAAAAAAATATTTATTTATTACAATATTAATTTAATTATAAAAAAATACAGGATATCGAGCTGATGGCTGATGCAAGACTGAATACAATGCAAAGAAAAATAATTCTATTGAATTTCCGGTAAATGCATAGTTGCAATATGACGCATGATGACGATGGCTGCATGCTCAGCGTAAACGCGTGTTACGATGAGTTAACTCCTCCCTCCATAAGATAGAAGCAACTCTTGCTTCTGGCGGCGTCCGCGCTGCCCTTGGTGTACTCCGGGATGTTCTTAGTTTTCCATTGATACAGCTTCCAGGATGCAGCGACCAGTAGGATATATAAGATGATTGTGTTCCAGCTAGGTGTAGCTGCTATGATGTGCCAATTATCTTCTTCTGGTACGGATATGTCGCCGGCCTTATTGATCATGGATCATGGTTCATGGATGCTATTTAGTGAGATGTCTTCTAATTGGAGTTCGTATTGTATTGATTGTTCTGAGACTTGATACTGCTCAGGTAACGGTATGACTTCGTTGATGACGACCGTGTCAGTGTGAGATCGCAGTGTCTTGTTCATGATGTTCATCTGGCAATCTTCTGATAGTGTAACGAGATGAATTCCAGATAGCTTCTTATAGTCTGCCTTGGTGTTGCATTGCGTTTTGGTGACTTCGTCTTCTCTGAGGACTAGTAGCCAGTTGTTGTCTCCGATCTTCTGAACTTTTCCTCTTCTTAAATTCATCTTTGCGTGAGTGCAATTAGCTGGGCGATGCTGAATGAGTGATAGTATGCAGTCATCTGTATCTTCAATTCTTCTGGTGTCGAGGAGCTTGCAGAGCTGGGTGTTGTCGGTCAGTGGCTGACAGTCTTCTTCCAGGTAAGCGTACTCATCGTTACCAAGTGCTAGGTATTTGGATTTAGGGATGATAGTAAGGTTATTTTTATTCGGGATTGAATAAAGGTGGATAAGGTCAAATGTTTGTGGGGTAATTGAGGGGATTTCAAGAATAAAATTAACCGAGTGTTCTGTGCTGTAAGCTTTAACTTTAATTGACTTCTCTATTTTGTATATGTTACTAATACTAGCTACTGGTTTAAACAAAAACATATTTTCTAAGTTTCTTAGCTCTTCTATTAGATTCTGAGGGCTTATAATACTAGGGTGCATGGTGCCCATCTGAGCAAAAGTCATCGCATTTTCTAATAACATTAACCTATCTAAAATTATCTGTAAACCAAAATCTATCTGTACGTAAATATCTAAGAAATGTAAATGATTAGATACTCGTAAGTCGTTGGAATTATTAGTAATATTTTGTAATAAACTAGCCAAGTGTCTCTGATTATTGTTTAATTTTGTTAACTGTTTACTGAACTCATCTATTGTATTATGTGCTAACACTAAGGATTTCCTTTGTGAATCCTGGACGTTTTAACCCTGTTTTTAATGTTTAAGATTTCTTCTTCGAATTTAACTGCGTCCTCATGGTCGAGATTTCCTGTGATAGACTTAATGACAGTACCTAATCCATCTTTAGGACCGCGTCGCTTTCTAACTTGCGGCGTTAAAAACATAATCTTCCTACTTATACTACTAAGGCTATATTCTATTTGATTCCTATACATTTTATGTAAATCTCCAGCTGTTGTATTCTCAGCGTTTTTCACTCTTGCGTATAGGGCCATCAATTGGGTTGATGTAAAGTGCAGATTGGTAATGTTATAAACGCAAGCAAGGATAAAGTAGTTATCTTGTTTAAGGAGTTGACCTTGTTTTAGAAGGAGGATCCCATTATCGTTATCTACATGGGTAATGGTTACGGTTGCTGTTGCGTTGAGCACGACGGCCCCTGCGATGAAGGTCCTGCAACAAGATGAGGCCTCCGTAGTAGCTTGAAGTGAACCCTAATGGAATTAGAATTTGGATGGTTACCTATTATTTCGGCCACGTTATTTGGGTGAAGGTGTATAATTTTGTATGGTCCTTTGAAGACTGGCTTCGTTTTGTCACTGCGTGCTGACTTTGCTACCTGTTTATAGACAGTTTCACCTACCTTGAATTTGATTTCTTCTGCTTCTTGGTTACGTTTAGCGATCACCTGCTCCTTGTTTTTGGACAAGTGTGCAGCGATGCGCTCTTGAACTGCCTCTGCATTGGCACGATGCTTAATAACATAGTCCTGGTAAAATTCCTTTGGGTAGTACAACTCCAATGGGTTTCTGGATGCTGTGTGTCCGAATAGTAACTCATGAGGTGTGTAATCGGTTGCCGAATGTATAGCGTTATTGTATGCTATAATAGAGTACTTCATGATTAGGTGTATAGGGTCATCTTTGTGTCGGCAAGTAGCTCGGCTAGTGCGCCTCGCTACGCAACAGTGGCATAGTATCCCCAATAACGAACGTTCGACTCGACTGTAGAGTAAATTACTGTACTCGCCTAGAGATCTTGCGAGTTATATCACTGGCCGCCAGTAGCTGGGCGAGTTCGCCTTGCTACAAAACTGTAGCGTAAAATACCGAATAATGAACGATCGCCTCCATACCTATTACTACACTCAACCAATGATCTTGCGAGTCTGTCTTCGCTCTAACGATCGCTCTATCACGAAAAAGATTACGGTACTGTTTCAGTTTATGAATATTATTGTAACAAATACATTTACTCATTGCCAATCAGTTTGTTTCCAAGTATAATCATGAAGTTTGTAAAGCAACCACAATCGCTGCATGTTAAAACAATCTGCGAGGATGTTTGTAAGATTAGTTTTCGTCATGGAGAATAGATACCTGACTCAGTTCAATGTATCATTTGCGGACCATCCAATTCTGGAAAAACCAATTTATTGATTGGTCTTCTCATACACGAAAATGGATTAAGATTTGAAGATGTAATTATGTTTATTCGAAAACTCTGTACCAACCCAAATGCTTTTTTTTAGAAAAAGTTTTACAACGAGTGCCAGGTATATCATGGAAATGAGGAAGTTCAAGACGCAAAACCTAACTCTGTGATAATATTTGATGATGTTGCTTGCGAAAATCAAGATAGCATGCGTGATTATTTCGCAATGGGAAGACTCAAGTTCATCGATTGTTTTTATCTAAATCAAACTTATAGTAAAATCCCTAAGCAGTTAGTAAGAGACAACGCGTACTTAATCATACTTTTTAAACAAGATGACATTAATTTGCGACATATTAGCACCATGCCCATCACTCAGTTCTTGGCATGCGGTGGAGTCGGTGTCCCAGGCGTCAGACTGCGAGGCGTCGCCCTGTTCATGAACAGGGAAGGAGAAAGGTTGCTCGAGCTAGGGCCCGTATACCCATATCACCAGGCCTTGCTGCCTTGATCAACGGAAGCACCACCAAAAGGAGCATGAAAGGCAGCAAGTATGCTGCACTGCCTCGAGTGGAAGTAGCCTCTCACCAATGCCGTCTAGTGCGATCCAAAGGAAAGACGATTGCACTATTCGAGTGGGGAGAGGAGACTCCATTCGCTCAGGCAAGCTCATTGCTTCAAAAGATCTGGAAGGCAGGAGAGCATATGGCAGTCTCAGCACGCACCATAAGCGTTGACGCGATGATGGTCGGAGGGGAGAGAGGAGACGTCGCAGACCGCTTCGGCTGTTTAAAAACCTCAGAACATCACGAGGTAGTAGTCTATGAGGACAGAGGGGAAACTCTGAGTTTCCTCAAAGCCCCCAGACACCCAACAGCCAGTGCGACGAGCCCCAAAACAGCGAACCCCGACCACTCAAAGCGGTTCAGAGAGGGCCCAGCAGAAGGTAGCCGACGAAAAAGCTGCTAAGCAGCAGAGCAAAACCGTGACCCCGGAGGACCAGAACCGGTCAAGGAGTCGCCTGGAAGCCATTGGCACTTTCCTCAGTGCACTGCTCCCAAGCACAAGCCGCACATCACCATCCCAAAAACAGGAAGCAGCAGTGCAGAGGTTCTTCAGAGAATGGCCAAGGGAACCTCCACAGCAAAAGCCCACACCAACAAGAGCCGACAAAGGGCAGGTCAGCCCGCCGCTCCTCGCAGTAAACTCAGGCACCACGGACCACGTGAAGAGCGCTTTCCTCGAGTACGTAGCAATCGTGAGAGCGACCAGAGAGGTCAATCTTATGACATGCAGAAAGATCCTGCAGACCTTCCAGAGAGACTCGGAAGGACTGCTAAGGGTACTACTCGAGGAAGTGGGGGCAGCAGTGTACGACAACGTTAAATCTCAAGTCATCAAAGGGGAAATGACGGGGTCGTACATGGCAGCCTACAGCGCGGAGAGCGGTTTTGTGTCCCTGGACGAAGAGGAGACGGAGCGCTCGGGGAAAATCAAGTTCAGAGCACCTAACGACGACCCAATAGTGGTTACCGCCAAATGTACCAAGATCATGCTGGACGATAAGATCCTTGAAATGGCACAGTCCATTTTGGGGACCTCAGATATCCCAGCATCGCAGGAAAGTTGGGCGGTACCCAATATCAGGTAGATAAACGGAGTTCCGGGTTGCGGCAAGACAACCTGGGTGGTGAAGCACTTCGAGGAGGAGACGGACGTCGTAGCCACCACGACAACCGAAGCTGCCAAAGATCTCAGGGAGAAGCTTGCGCACCGCTTAGGAGACCGAGTAAAGACAAAGGTGCGCACTATGGTCTCAATCTTAGCCAACGGGTTCAAGAAACAGGAGAAATGCTACCGTCTCACGGTAGACGAGGCCCTAATGAACCACTTTGGGGCCATAGTCATGACAGTAAAGTTGTCTGGAGCAAGCGAGATTGTCCTCATCGGAGACGTAAACCAGCTTCCATTCTTGGACAGAGAGAACCTATTCGACTTAAGGTATACCCGTCCAAATCTGGTGGCTAGCATCACACAGGAGTTGCTTTGCACGCACCGCAATCCGATGGACGTGGCGTTTGCACTGAGCGAGATATACTCCGGTATATACTCCTCCAAGTCGTCGCTGTCGCGGGTCCACTCCCTGAAAGTGAAAAGTTACACAAAACACAAAACACCCAAAACACCCTGTTCCTGGTTCATACGCAAGAGGAGAAAGCTTCTCTTACGAGTCAGGGATATGGGTCCGACGAAGGGTCGCGCACGTTAACCATACACGAGGCTCAGGGGTTGACCTACGACAGCGTAATCATGGGGTATAAGAAATGCAAACAAGGTACTAAACAAATGTTACGAAAAGAAATGGCAGTGTGGCACAGTACCAATAGTTTACCATTGGCCCAACAAGCACAACCACGACATAATATGGTGTAGATATGTGAAAGTTAAAACAAGTGTGAAAAAGTGTGTTAAAATAAGAAAAACAAATTGTAAGCAAATTATTATAAGTATCATAATTGCAATACAGAGTGTAAATCTGGTTATTCTTTAAGAAATAAGGACATCCTGTTGTTAAAATGTAACACAATACAGTGACTATAAGTGTATGTACCAACTATAGATAATTACTATGTACCTTAGAAACAATATTGTAATGTAAATATAAACTAAACAAAAACAAAGTAAAAATTATATTGTACAATTTTTTTTCTAAACAAGGGGAGGAATACTGTGGGGACACACACGCCCACACTTAACAATGTATAATAATAAGGTTGTCATGAAATACAATTCAGTTGGCATTTGACTCTCGAGCCTTTCATTACTATCCCAATAGGCAACCCAACACACCTACACTAACACTGTAATAGATATAATAAAAAATAATAATAATAGTATACTAACAAATAATATTAAAAAATATTAATAATAATTATATTATAAAACTGCATGGCGGAGCGAGTCTGTCATACTCACTTAAATGTCCTGCCGATGGTGGCGTTGCATATCCGGTCGTTGGGTTCCCTATGAAATGCTTGAACTGAACGGCGCGGATGTGCAAGTTATGTCCGTGAACGGATGCCGCCGGTTGGGGCTGGCCGGCCCGACCTGCCACGTAGTTCCTTACCAATGAACCTAGATTGCTAGATTTATTTAAAGTTTTATAATTGTTGGATTGTAGATTTAGAAAAAGTTGTAAACAACAAAAAAAAAAATAGATGGACTCACGTAGATTTAAGCTTAGTTAAGTCAGATGTAATGTGTCCGCCGTAGGAGCACTTTAACTGTAATAATAATAAAGAAAAACCTGTAAACAATCCAAATATGTAAACAAAGGCGCGGACCTTCATGTCCGTGGTAATAGAACTAAAAAAAAAAAACCATTACTCATCATTTTCTACCAAAAAAGCTTCGATTGTAGAGCGACTGATTAAAACTACATATTAAAAATAAATTAGTGTTCATTTCACGAATAATGCTCTACTCTACTTGTTTCAACATATAAGGTACGAGCTAAATGGAATGGAATTCGCTGGGTCGTCATTCGATGCTACCTGAAACATCCTTAGTCTTTACTTTTTGAACAAGTATAATGCGTCTAAGGAAAAAAGTTGTTTTTACAAAACATTATATGAACGGTTGCAGGCATTTTTAATATAGTGAATTATCGTTCGTTTTCCGATTTATAACCTACATGTTTTCGAAGTACTCGGTACAAACTAACTGAAGTCTACAAATGTGGAAGTAATCTTCAAGAAGTGCTCCGCGATCCTGCTGCGTTATCCTGTCAATATCAGTGTTGATAGCTAACCGCTGCCTGCTGCCGTCAGTCACTACGCCTGCTTTCATCAGCCTGCCATATCGATTGGACATAATTGGAAAATGTAAGTATAAAACATTCCACTCGGTTCATACTTCAGAGATCTGACCCGATGTACTTATTGTAATAATTACGTTTGACTATTATTTTGTTGTTTCATTATTTCAGGTCTGAGTCTGAGTGCGAGTACTTTCAACAAGCTCCGATCACCGATCAGAAAACGAAACCCAGCCGCAAACCGTCTGCAGACAACAATAGGAAACGCAAGTTGCACCCACCAACAACAAATTTAATTCGTACGAGGTAAACAAACTATTCAATAATTTAGTTCACCATACCAGTTAAAAATAGTCAGTTATTCGTATAATGATACAAGTCTGCTGACAGATATGGCTTTATAAGTGCCTGATATATGTTTATTCGTACGTCTCTCATGTTCTGCAGGTACCTATTTTGACTGAGTGCGTATTTTTTCCTGTGCGTATCTAAACGGTAAATGTACCCTGTAAATGTATGATGAACTAATAGAAGCTTTTGTTGTTGTTTCAGTAAAAAAACAAATACTGATAATGATGTATTCGGTATCAGTAACATCTACGGGTCTGACACCGTGCTCAAAGAAGATTCAACGCGCGCCGCACCGACTCCCTGGAGCTGTGGAAGAAGGCACTTGTGCGACTCAAGTTCCAGACCGACGCGGATTCGTCTCAGTGGCAAAAACTACAAGAGTTCGTGCGTTCGGTAGATACGTTATTCCTAGAAAAACCAATGTTTTACGAAAAATAAATCTATCTAATATGTATCTACCTTGTTTATTATGCAGATCCACTTCAAAGCAGTGAATTAACAAGTCGTTTCTAATATTGAAACGCATGTCAAAACACCAAGTCGTTTCGACCCACGAAGCGCATTACAAAAACCAACAAGGCGTTTCTAATACTGAAATGCATGACCAAATCACTAAGTCGTTTCCATTGTTGAAGCGCATTACAAAAACTAACAAGTCGTTTCCACCGTTGAAGCGCATATCAAAATCACCAAGTCGTTTCCATTGTTGAAACGCATTACAAAAACTAACAAGTCGTTTCCACCGTTGAAGCGCTTATCAAAATCATCAAGTCGTTTCTAATCACGAAACGCATGTCAAAATGACTAAGTTAAATCTTAATCATTGATCGTGTCGATAGTCGTCACCACTGTCCGAAGCGAAGCAAACTCGCCTAGCTACTGGCGGCCAGTCGTATAACTCGCATGATCTCTGTATGAGTACAGTAATACCAGTCGTTTGTAATGCTGAAATACGTGCCAAATTCATCAAGTCCTTTCCATTGTTGAAGCGCATTACAATAACCAACAAGTTTTTTCTTTGTGAACTCGCCCAGCTACTGGCGGCCAGTGGTATGATCTCCAGGTGAGTACAGTAATGTACTACACAGTCGAGTCGACCTAATTCAATTGACGGGTTAAACGGGATACACTTCTTTTGATCGCTATGATTAATTACTGATGTTTTAAAAGAACCGTTTGTAACGTTAACTATAGCTGCTGGGGACATTAAACCATCTGACCAGATTTAATAGTCCATCTAAGTATGTAATTTGTTTTTACTTTGACTATATTTTCGCATCTGGGTTCGATACTTATCTTTTGAGGTGGACAACGAAAGTGTATTGGTATTTCCGCTGTAGATGTACGTAAAAAAATATTATTTAAATCAATGTTACTTTTTAGTTTTTGCAAAAGGTCAATTCCGATAAGACCTTTATATTTAGGGTCGAAGTTGAATATTAGAAACTTATGTGTTATCTCGCTATTAAACGCGGGGGGTAAGGGAAGGTAAACTACCTTGTAGTGAACTGATGAACTGTGTGCCGTATTAATTTGAAAAGGTTCTGCTTCTACGCAGTACTCAAATATAGTGCCTGCAACTACGTCAGTTGCTATAGTTGAATGACTGGCCCCTGTATCTAACAGGAATTTACCGTCAAACTCTGGTAGTAACCTGTACGGTAAATATTTCTTGGTTTGGAAATTTATTGAAACTAATTCTGGCTGTATCGGTTGGTGTCCAAGGTAAAATCCTGGTCACCACCTACCTCTTGTTCGTCCATGGTTGCATTCGGCTCGACCGATATGCTGTTACCGTCTGGGTCCTGGTTGATCTTGAGTGGCCATCTGAATCGGAATGTAGAACAACTGCTGAGCGAACTGTGGTTTTTCTGGCTTACCTGCCGTACGCATTGTGACGTCCGATGATACTGCTGTGGCTGTGGGAACCGGTGGTTTTGGAATGTTAGGTTGATTCCTAAAGTTATTTGAACCATTTGGTCTAGAATTACCTGATGCTGGTTTGGACTTCCAGGGCAATACGGACTGTACCCATTGTTGACGCTGTTCGGGGGCCATATTATTTTGTTGAGGTACAAAGTTTTGCAAGGGGATAATAAACAAACACAACAAACAGTAGAAATGGGTTTACTGTATTACGGATGGGGTTATTATTGCCTGGTTGTTTAGATAACTCCTTTGGCTTTGCTTGTGACGCTGAAGGATTATTATTATTATTGTAATTAGCTCTATTATATGAAAGCCTAGCTTCTTCTTGTCTAGCCGCTATGATGGCTGCTTCGAAGGTGTCTGGTTTAGCGATTCGAACGCCCAACGAGACGTGGAAGTCTAACTGGTTTATATACTGTTCAATAACCATCTTTTCGTAATATACGATTTATTACCATGCTCCCCTACAGAATACAGAGTATCCAACAGCTCACGGAGGCGTTTGCCGAAGCTTTCGGCGTCTTCTGCCTTAGACTTACGCACCCACGTTAGCTCCTGCATTACTTGTATTTCGTTTCGTGGTTCGCCAAGGCGCCTTACGCATTCTTAATTGATAACCATGAGTCTAAGTGGCTTTCGTACGCTATTGCGTCTATAGCTGGACCACTGAGCTTACTTTTAATTAAGCAGGTGAATGCTGGGTGCGAGCGATCTGCCTCAGAAGTTAACTGTAATAAGTTTTCTACTTCCCTGATATAATAATTGAGTAATTTGGGATTGCCATCATATCTTGGCATTAAATCTGCGATTAGTTTGTACGGTCTATAGTTGGCATCGTAATCCCTGAGCGACATTGTTTTTCTGTAGCTTGCCTGCCTAGTGGCGCTTGACGTAAAACAACAGAGGTGTCAAATTAAACACTTGCAGCCTTATTCATAAAAATCTCGCTAATCACTCATTAGCGACTGTTTAGCTTAGCATTTAGTTAGCTCTTAATCAATGCTTAACTTTTCTTTATTCATAAACGCTAGTTAGCAGGTGATTAGTTGCGAAACGAAATAGAGGTGAAATTATGCGTTCGGCACAGATTATAATCAAAATAGTTGACTAAAAAACGGAATTTTTAGAATAAACTTGTCAAAACAACGATTTTTTATCTGTCGTGACCATGTCGTGACTTTGGCAGATAAAAGTCAGAAATTTCATCAAATAATTAGAATATAAATAAAATAATGTATTATGTTTAAATCTTTGTGTTTGCGATGTTAGCAATGAAAATAATAAGCTGCAATAATTGTAGTAAACAGAAAAGGTATTTATCTCTGAATTTATATCTACTTACTAATATAAACTGACCAAATTAATGTTAAAGCAGTTGCCGATAATAGCTATGTATTTTCATGCCCTCTAGGCTTGTTAACATGAATTTATTCTTTTAGATATGTAAGTGGGTACTTGTGTCTATATTATATTACTTCCTACTGCTTTTGTAACGGGATTTCGGTGTCTTTTAGTAATAATTATTATACTTGTTTACAGATACAAGTTTGACTGCTGCTATGAAAGTCACTATTAATACCTAGCACCAATACTATTCAACCTCACAAAGACGGCGAGCCCGCTAGGAATGCTTAACACGGTCTACCAAGTGGAGTGTGTGGGTATAATACAAGCGGCCCATGCCATAGCAGCCAGGACGATTACGGACACTCATGTTCGTATAATCTCTGACAGCGCATCGGTCCCCCAATCCCTGAAGAAGGGATGTATCACATCGCATCTAATATTAGAATGTCACAAGGCGCTTGAACAGGTGACTTTATCAAGCCGCACCACAGTGACACTACAATGGATAAAAGGACACAGTGAATCACTAGGTAACGATGCGGCTGACGAGCTGGCCAGAAGGGCATCCAGCACGTCAGTCTATGGTCCAGAACCAGTCGTGCCCATCCCCTTTAATCAGCTACGCAGGTGGCTACAGGAGCACACCCATACACAAGCGGAGAACTGGTGGTCCTCGTCACCGGGCTGCAGGCAGTCCAAGGAGGCCATGCCATTACTAGATGGCAAACTAACGAAAAGACTACTACGCCTGGATAGGAAAAGCCTGCGAATAGTGACGGGGACCAACACGGGGCACTGCTCACTAAACAAACATTTTCACACGATAGGTATAACGGACAGCCCCCTGTGCAGAGCCTGCATGGAGGCTGATGAAACTGTCGCGCATGTGCTCTTTCAGTGCACAGGCATCACCCAGATTAGGTCAGAAACCCTCGGAACACCCAGATCATATACAGATGTTCTTAACAGACCAGGAGACCTAATAAGCTTCTGGAGGGAGGTGGGCTGGTTGGAATAACCACCGACGGCCGCCATGGCCCACGTACAATGGTCAACCTGAAGGACTAAGTGCGGAAACCAATCCCCTAACAACTACAACAATACCTAGCACCAATACTATTCAACCTCACAAAGACGGCGAGGGAGGAGACCATGCCATGTGAAAAATATGAGGAATGAGAGTGGCATGGCATGACGTTGGAGTAAAAGTATTGGAAAACAAAAACAAGGAATGTAGAACAAAAATGTAGTTTTATTTGTATCAAAATAAATGATTTCTACAAAATGTCTCTTATTGATTGTTTGTGACAGCCACAATGTAGCTTTTCTTTAGTTCTGTACCTTAGAACTGGCGTCATAAGATAACACAAGGGCACATGGGATAACATATTGAATAATCACTATTTGTGATGAGCTTCTTCACGAACTCATTCTCTTGAAACCTCCTAAGCTCCTACTGAGCCACGTCATTGAGCTTTCCCTATAAATCCTTTCATCATGTGTACTCGGAATGAACAATATGCAATAGGTAACAATTCTCGTAGCGGTTTTGTTCGAGCTTTGTAGGTCTTCCTTTTTTTACTTCCCTCTGTCGTTTCAAAATTGTATAACTCTGCTACATCGTTTTGGAAATCCAGAAAAGATTGTCGAAATCCATATTTACGCACTACTCAATACTATGAACAAAATAACATCGAAATGCAATGGTCCGATCAGCTGTTTCAAATAAAATCCGCCATGTTGCCTCTTAGCATCCTCTTAGCAGTGGTCCGGCGGTGTTTAAATTTGACAGCTACTAATCAATTGCTTAGCATCCTCTTAGCGCTAAATAGCTATTATGAATAAGAATTTTGCTAATCAGTTGCTTAGCAATTGATTAAAGTTTTATGAATAAGACCGCAACGGTCTTATTCATAAAACTTTAATCGTGGGATACTTAACGCTACTTATTATAATTTTGCGGTTGCCTACTGCGATTTTAGCTTATAGACAGACACTCATAGATTAACATAAAATACACAAATTAAAATAAGGCAGGAAATCGAGCAAGGACACTTGGTAACTAAGAGCACTTACCAAAGCAGCCACTGCATCTCCTGTCGAGTCGAGTCTCGGCCAGCGCAGCTTTCTCCAATTCTCCGGAGATGTATCCCGTCGACCGTAGAGGTGTCCGACCGCGCGACAGGTTCTTTGTAGATCACGATAGAAAGATTTGAGAACCGTCGCTCTTAAGATGAAGAGTTGGATTCGATCTTAGAACGTCGCGATACTACCGGCTGCGCCAATTATGTTTCGGCGGTCGGGATTTTAGTTAAAAAAATATTTATTTATTACAATATTAATTTAATTATAAAAAATACAGGATATTGAGCTGATGGCTGATGCAAGACTGAATACAATGCAAAGAAAAATAATTCTATTGAATTTCCGGTAAATGCATAGTTGCAATATGACACATGATGACGATGGCTGCATGCTCAGCGTAAACGCGTGTTGAGTTAACTCGCGACGACAGCGCAAATAAAAAAAAACAATATTCCTTCCACAACTTAATTAATTCAACAAACTCTAAAGCAAAATTAATCCAATATCTATAAGAATTTAATTAGAAAACAGCGGGGCTGTAGTTAATTGCAGTTTTATATCACAAGTGCTACAAAAGTCGTTCTGAACTTGTTTCACTGGAAGCGTCGGCGGCTGAACCTAAGCGGGAAACTTTAACTGGATCATTACCCCTTCCATTCTAGAAACTATTCTAATTCCGTGACCGTAATCGCGATTAGATTATCGATGTTATTATTGTCGGCTGAAATAACCGTAAATTGCGGTTAAGAGTATTCTAAGGGGGAATCTTAAAGTTAATTCACAAGGGGGCAATGGTAAGTTGTCTTTGTAAAATAGGGAGTGTTTTCAAACGGCATTAGTTATTTTTTGAATCTGTGTATTTTATGTTTGGCAAGATCTTTTTTTTTTTGCCGAAAGTTGATTTCGCTATTCATCCCTGGACGACAGATGTGTCTAGCCCATTCTAGCCTCTTCCCAACTACGTTGGGAGTCTAACCGGATACAGCTGACAATATTTTACAAGGAGCGACTGCCTATCTGATCTCCACAACCCAGTTACAGGGTAGGTAATACGAAAGCCCTTGGTAAGACTGATTGTCAGACTTTCGGACTTCTGACGACTCGTAACGACCGACTGTTAAAGATCCACAAATGACAGCCGAGACCAACGGATTAACGTACTTTTCGAGACACAGAGGGGTCTGTAAAGATGGTCACCCATCCACGGACCAACCGCGGCAAGCGTAGCTTAACCTGATCGATCAACACATGTGGCTATTATTACTAAGCCACAATGGAATGCGCTATTTTAGAAAACAAAATTTAAAAAAAAACTTATTTATACCTGCAAATTGATAAAAATAAAATATGGTCTTTCCTGAGTTTACACCACAAACTATCTCACACAATCAATCAACTCCCTTCACACATTGATTTATTCAAATTCTCGTGATCACTAAACTCCCCAACACAAAGTCCTGACATCTATTTCCCTCCACATTTCAACTATCAGAGCCTATTTGTCGCAAAGGAGAGACAAAAAAACACGTTTACATTACGACTTTGCCTTGTTTTCGAGATTCCAGTACAAAGGGCGAGACTTTTTATTCAATTTGTCGCATCTTTGATACAAGTGTGACAAAGGTCGCGTGGTCTTATTTTCTTCCATTCTTCTAGGTAATGGTGGAAAGCTTTGTCGTTTTTACAATAGACTGGCAATAATAGGTTACCAAGATATTCAGCCAGTATTTTTTTGTGAGACGCGTTCGAATTTTGCGTAATGAATTTCGTTTTTGAATTGGGGCTGTTTTTTTTTCTTTTTATGTGTATAGGATTTTTTTGTCGCGTTCGAATCAGGAATATTGAAACGTTTTTGAATTGTGTTTGTTTTTTTATCTTTTTGTGGGTTTAGGATTTCTTGGTTTAGGTATTTCTTAAAGATCATTCTTCTTTCAGCGAGATTTATGAGAAATACATTTACGGTTTAGGATTTCTCGGTTTAGGTATTTCTTAAAAAACAATCTTCTTTGAGCGAGGTTTATGAGAAATACATTTACGGTTTAGGATTTCTTGGTTTAGGTATTTCTTAAAGATCAATCTTCTTTAAGCGAGGTTTATGAGAAATACATTATTTAAAATTTTTGTAGTCTATATTTGTTTAAGATACGCGTTTCGTGTCCTAATTACTGGTATTTTAGGTACATATTCATTATTGGTTATGGGTTGATATTTCCAACGCCAGATAATTTTATTGGAGGAGTAATTTGAATTTTTGACAATTCTTCCATACAAAAATTGTCAGACGTCAATTTTATTCCACGAATAAAAATTTTCTGACCATTGAAAAAACAGCCCATAATCTTCCAAAATAAAAATCTTACAAAATGTGTTTAGGTACATTATCGTGTAATTTAATAAGATAAAAATATTAAACATTATTATGTAATTCAATTCAAACATCGGAAAACATCAGAAAACACAAGAAATAAACGGGGGCTTTGCTTTGAGGACCCCCTCAAACAAAAGCCACTAAAACACCGAGCTCATTATTCAACCGGTTCCCTTCAACAGCGAGCAACAAAATCCGCGTGCTATTCATTACATTGTAATTAAATGAAGATGGTTGGCACGATATTTAATATTGGCTTCAGGCACCATCAGTCAATGTCGTTCAGTCCAACAATATTAGGTATAGCAGGAGATTGATGCGGCCTGCCGCGCTTTGTCTGTCTCATTGTTACCAGCTTGGACGCTGATATTAAAAAAATCACAATTGCTTATGGTCCTCACTTTACAGCGAAAATTCTACTCTATTCTAAAGACGTTAAGGTTAGGTTTACTTTGCAGAGGAAGGCCAATCGATTCCCCTCTTGTCCCGACGACCTGTGTAGAGTGCTTAAGTTTTTTTCTTCTTCATTTTATGGCATCAGTGAAGAGGATATCTATATTGAAAGTAATGTTGTCTTTGGCCTTTGATGTTCGTGTGTATTTTTTTGAAGATGGAATCTTCAAATTTTTATTTTCTTTTGTCGAACTTCGCCTTTTCGTGGAATTTCTTTGAGTCTGGCTTTCGTATCATTAAAATTATTTGAATATTTTTTTTATTTAATCATTGATAAAATGAAGAATAGAAAATGTATGTAAACAATTTCTTTGAACACAAAAATTACTACCTATTTAATTATTCAAAAAATTGCATCAACATTTTCAAACAAGAGGAATTTAAATTAAGTTAATTAAAATTTCGCTGCATTTTAGGGCTTAATTTCCATATTTTCATTACAGAATTAACTAAATACTTTACTAACCACAAAATGTTCCTTTTAATTAAAAACGTCGTATTTTAAGGTTCATAATTATAATTTGAACGCAGTTATTAAATCTCTCTTCATTGTTTGTTTCATTAATTTTATTTATCTTCAGTATGACAATACTTGATTTAAATTTCACGTTGTTTTCAATTTGACAAAGGGAATCAACACAATAGGTGGGTAAACCTAGACAATACGAATAATCTAGTCCGAATTGTCTCGTTGGAATGACAAAGCGCTGTCGAATTTCAGGATTTTCATTCATTCTAAATAAACACCTTTCTACGTATTTTTCTGTTCCTTTCTTCCTGTCTGCGAAATATAAAAAAAATCGTGTGATTATCGCCGTAGATAGTGCCAACTAGTTATTGCCTTCAAGTAGTGTGCGTAGTGAACTAGCGGTATTTATCTAATTTTGATGGTTCCTACGAAGAAAACGGTGCGCGACGACCAAATCGCTCGCCTACGAGCACGTCGTGCGGACATGTTCTAAATTTACTTTATAACACGTTGAATTTCAAGATATTTTAATTTGTCGCACCTATTCAATTTCATCCTGTATATGTGTACAGACGCCAGCAGGTCAAGCTACCCGAAACTGTCAAATTTTCCCAATCAACCTTGAACCGTAATGCTTTAGCGATGAAGTTGAAAATCTATTAAAGAAATTTGACAGATTGTAGTAGCTTGATGTGCTGGCGTCTGTACATAAATGGTTAAATTAAAAAAAAAAAACACTCGCCTTCCCATGAGGGTAGGGGGGTCTACTACGAAGTGCAAAGTGTGAATGATCGGATCGGACCGACACATGGCCGAACCGAATATTATTGAAAAATGCGAAAAAAGTTCGTATCGGCTCAGTTGGGTCGGGACCATAGTCAATATTCGAAAGAGTGTAGGAGTATAGGATCGGGACCGACCGAACCAAATAGTAACTTCGTAGCAGGAAACGGCCGAACATTCGGCCGGTACCGCTTCGGAGTAGACCCCAAGATACTCCTTTTGCTTCGTTGTTCGTTTGCTTGTACATGCGTGTCTATTATTATATTATTCCCAAGATACAGGCAAATGCCCAGTTTGGGGGTCGCCGTCTATTCTATTCTTGTACAAATGGTGATTAATAAATTAAAAAAAAAAAAATAGCGTGCATTTGTTTTACGTGGAGGTGACATCGAGGTAGCGACCTAAACAGTGACCGAGGTATCGCAGTGAGGCGTCATCAGCATGTAATTAACCTTAAAGAAATTTTCATTTAAGAAAATAAAAATTCTCACATAAAAATCTTTTCACTGTTATAATAAACAAGTCTCGTTTCCAGCGAAATACAAGGAAAATGGCTAGACACAAACTTGTCAACACTAACTGAATTACCAACACTAATCCATCACAGAATGTATTAAACTCCTCGCTCTGGCTCGGCTTCATTAATATTGGTAGACTAATCATAATTCCGAGAATTATTATGGCAGACGTGTCGACTATCTTAATTCGTCATACGATCCTGTGATGCAGGAGTAGATATTCAACAGAGCCTTAACTTTATCAAATGATTTTCGATACCATATGAAAAAAATAAAATTAAATTAAATAAAACTTTAATTCAGATTAGGTCCATAATTTTGTTAGTATTTTAGTGTTAGTAACAATAATGCTTATGTAAATAGGTTAGTATTGTTTGTTTTCAAACAGTCATTATTATTAATTCAGAGCTAGGACTGTCGCCGCCCAGTTTCCCTGACAGGGAAACTGGGCGGCGACAGTCCGCCTGACAGTCCGCTCTGGCAGAGATCATTTTTAGAATGCTGTTCTTACTACTGCTCTCAAAACGATGATGGAAAACATCGTGAGGAAACACACACTAGAACCACAAATTCAAAGACGTGACATCCACCAACCCGCACTGGGCCCGCGTGGTGGATATTGGCCCACTCCCTCTCACAGAGAGGAGGCCTGTGTCCCAGCAGTGGGAACATTATAGGCTGATATGTTGTTACTACCATATATGTTGTAGTTATATTATTTATGCGACGAGCCCCTTGGATACCAATTTATCGCTGCGCTACTATATACTGTGAAGTTGGGCCTCTGTTCCATATCTACTCATGGTCCTATACCAAGTTTTCTTGACGTGTAAACAAAATGGTTGTTGTAATTAGTTTCTGTAAGCGAGAGTGCTGTTTTAGTATTTGTACGAGCAGCCTTACAAAAAACCCTCTGGATGTTATTTGATATTATTATATCTAACGATTAGAGAGATTAAAGAGAAAGAGTGATGGCCCAGTGGCAATGACCCCGAGTTAAGAGTTGTAGATCGTGGTTCGAACCTAGGCAGGCGCTTTGCTTTTTGAAAATAATTTCGTCACCACTGCTCTTAAAACGCTGAAGGAAAACATCGTGAGGAAACCGGCATATCCTAGAACAAAAAATTCGAATACATAGTAATATATATGCTACTCCAATGTAAAGGACAATGACCAAAAGTCGTACCAAATAGTCTCATGCATCAAGATCAAAATATTATAGTAAATATTTTCATAATTTTTTACGACGTTACGCGTCTGGTATTTGATTTTTGAATAGGAAATCTAATTTAAAGTAAAAAAGTGTTGAAGTTGTTTTATTCCCTTTACATGACGTTCCGTTTCAAATGATATGATTAATATAACCTTGAATTTTTGAAGTGCCATGATCACTTCTTTTAAAACAATTAAAAAAATTATACTTTGCCGATTCTACATTAATTAAAAATAACTAGAGTAAAATAGAATATAATTTTTATTTAAACGATTATCATTTTTTTAGAGCAATAATGGCTGTACGTGTATGACATGTCAAACAAAATAAAGTACCTAGTTTTTAGGTTATATCGATTTTTTTGAAAATCTCCGAAACCCGGATTTTGTTTACACAAAGAACTTTTGTCTCCTACAAAAGTTCTTTTTGTAAACAAAACCCGGGTAAACAAAACACCCCATTCATTTAACATCAAGTTTCGCACAAACAACTCAACAAACAACATACCTGGCGAAATGTACAGACGCCAGCACAACTAGCTACTACAACCTGTCAAATTTCTTTAATAGATTTTCAACTTTATCGCTAAAGCATTAGGTTCAAGTTTGATTGGAAAAATTTGACAGTTTCGGGTAGCTTGACCTGCTGGCGTCTGTACTTTATGAAGGTGCATAAAATAACACACTTAGAAATTGAATCAGATATTCAATGTCTTCCTTCACCTTTCACAGAATATCAAAAGCAAGGCTACCATGCTAGAGAACAGTGGTGGCCCACTGGTCACGACCCCCAGTTGTAGATTGAGGGAACCCAGGCAGGCGCTTTATTTTGTGTAAATAATTTCATTACCACTGCTTTCAAAACGGCGAAGGAAAACATCATGAGGAAACCGGCATGTCCTAGAACCACCCAGAATTCAATGACATGTGCATTTTTTTTTTCGTATGGACTTTTATTATACCACGCGGGCCCAGTGCAAAGTGGTAGATGTGTTCGAACATCCGAAGGAGGTGGCGGGACGGATAAGGGAGAGAGCTTCCCGTCCCAGCCGCCGCGGGAGACGCTCCGGGCGTCGGGAGCCGCGTGAAATCATCAAATGACCCCTCCCGCTCTGGGTGGAGCGGAAGGGAGTGTCAGACTCTTACTGACCCACCATGAACCCACCCATGTTCCTTCCTTTGCCCTTTATTTTCCCGGATAGCGGTAACCCTTTCGGACCATCCCGCTGACTCGGCAGGCTTCGGCCCTAAGGGCCCCCTCAAATTATGCTGACAACTCTTTGAGGCGCGTGGAGCTTTTACGCGCCGTCCGGCACGGGCCTGGTCCCGATCGGACGGTGAGCTACCCATTGCTCTCCGCCCGCAGGCCCGCGCCTTCGGTGGCCGGGAGTCTTCACGCGGCTCCCGACGCCCGGAGCGTCTCCCGCTGCGGCTGGGACGGGAGGCTCTCTCCCTCAGCCGTCCCGCCACCTCCTTCGCATATGCATTCGAACACATCTATCACTTTGCACTGGGCCCGCGTGGTATATTAAAAGCCCACTCCCTCTCGAAGACAGGGGGTCTGTGTCCCAGCAGTGGGATCATTATAGGCTGATTATGCAATTCAATGTCTTTGCCCTTTACAGAATAATACAAGCAAGGTTACAATAGCAACACCGCTCCTTAACCGGAACAAGTTATCTCGAAACCCCTAACTATTACCAGAATAGGTAAACCGAAACTTGTAACCAAAATAGAGTTTGAAATCAACATCGCAAATAGTTCCCGTCACACTTGATGCATGAGGGAGGGGACGATGCCGGGACAAGGCCGGGACGACCGACGTGCCCCGGGAACAAATGCGCTACACTACAGCTTCGGCAACAAGGAAAACATTGTATAAGACTGATGCAGTGTTGCCAGATTGAACGGGTCTTTTTTATATTATTTATTGAGGGCGTAAGAAGTAGGTTTATGTTTGAGTAAGTTAGTTTGTAAGTCAAAGTGGTTGATTTATTAAGGGAAACAAAAAGAAAAAGGTGTTAGTTAATGCAGTTACGACAGCGTATTTCACGTTCTTTATATTTGTTTTTATCTAATATCATTTTGGATCACCGACCAATAAGGTTAAATTTTTAGAACCTGGAGATTCAGGTCGGGGCAAGAACATAAAAATTCAGTCATTTTGCTACATACATAAAAAAAAAGTTTATTTACACCTTCAAAATTAACATAAACAAACAGGTTTACAGTAAAATAGGCCAAAAAAGAAGAAGAAAGAAGTGACTACCTACCGACCCGGTGACAACTTAAGGAGGTAGGTTTGCCAATTTTCATGCCAGGTTTTGCACCCTCTGAAGCCATACAAAGACACTGTAAGTTAATTCCACAACACACGTTCATTAAACACGTCCACTTAAACCTGTCACATACAAATTAAACTAAATTACAACATTTGTGTACAACTTTACCTCAGAGCGCCGCAACGAGCTCGCGTTCGCAACGAAATACATTCAAAGTGACGTTGTACACATGGGAAAAATGTTTAGTGTACAGTCAACTTGCAATAGTGGAAAGAAAAAATAAATTGTTCAGTACAAAAACATTATTAGCCGAGCAGCAGGAACTTCAAATTGGAATATTTTCTTGTTGCATGTTTTTCATAGTCCTGTTTTGGTTATTTTTCATTATAATCATTTCAGCCACAGAGCACTTTATAATACGGGTATAGAGTGCCATCTCACGGTATTTTTATGCCAACCTGTCGCGAGTGGCGCCATCTGGAAATCTTGTTCCTAACTAACCATACTATACATACCTATACTATATATATCCTTCATTTTCATTTGATTGCTTTAGCAAATATTTCCCAGTTATAGATTGATTTACGTAAAACCATGTTTGGCAGTGTGAAATTAATTTTACAGTAGTTTGAAAATAAAAACCGCTCCAATGAATTTTAACCAATCTATACGCCTGGAAAATATGCACATTTATTCTCCTAAATCGTTTTTAAAGGTTAATTTAGTTTTTAATTAAACAAGCTTGTTTTTGAATACTGAATGCATAGATTTATTTGCCTGTTATTGTTCTCGTTTACCTACTTTAGTGCACATTTTTCACTTCAAACATGTCGACAATTCTATTTACAATAATTATGTAGGAATAATATTATTAATTAATACATAATTAGCAAAATAAAATATGATGGCGTTAAGAATAATAAAATATGTTGGTCCATACACATTATTTTGTCACTAAAACAATGTTATATACCTACTTAAATATAGTTAGTGCCAAATGAAGATTATAAGTCAAAATGAAATATGATGATGATGATGATATGAAATATTGGATAAACATTATTTTGTCACCAAAACCTTGTTTTGTGGTCTTCACAGTTATCAACAGAAATGAAAAAAATGTCGACAGTTTCAATTAATATTATTAGTAAGTAATTACATACATATAAATATGTTGATAAGTTAAGATTACTTAAAAATATATTTATTTTTCAATTCCATATTTTTTTCGTTTATTATAATATTCTTGAGCATATTTTTTCATTTCCAACCATATTTTAAACACTTTGTGATGACACATCCACAAACGTAACCTCTTTATCCAGCTCCTTCCATTTGTTGAACATTTGGAGCATCGAACAATAACTCTTCATTTAAAACGTTTTCTTCATTTGGAAAATCGTCATACTGCTCAACATAATTTTTTTTCGTCTATCATCAAAACACTTAACTAATAGCGTCCAAATATCGCAGAGACCGATTCAGTCGGCCTTCGCCCCGCGGATAAACTCAACGCAAGGACGGACTGACGAATCTGATGATGCTCTCTTCAAGCTTTTACGGAGGAGAAGAGCTTCAACTCAACATATTAGCAGCAAAGAATACTATGAAGAATACAGTATAAACAATACGAAAACCACTCAGCGCACACGCAAGTTGCATAACGTACCGGCCATAATGTTTCAGAAAACAATAACAACGGTTTCGACAACTTCGAACTTTGACATTTGTTTTTTTTTATAGCAGTCGATAAAATAAATCAAAAAAAATATATTTATCCGTAATTTAATTCTTTAAAATTAAACTAAAATAATGAAAATTTATTAGAAATTAATATAGTCATTTTCAACAATTATAAAGTCTAAGTCGTTCTGTAGAGACATCTAGTACGTTTATGTGAATTATTTGGCTTAAGTCTAAGGAAGAAGATTAATAGATGGCGCACCTAAAAAAATAGCTGTGAACATGTATGGAAGTTTACCCCCCCCTGATTTCAGCTGAAAGACGTCGACTGCTGTACAGACGCCAGCAGGTCAAGCTACCCGAAACTGTCAAATTTTCCCAATCAACCTTGAACCTTAATGTGTTAGCGATAAAGTTGAAAATCTATTAAAGAAATTTGACAGATTGTAGTAACTTGATGTGCTGGCATATGTACATAGGCCTCCCCCAAGTACCGCCGCTTCGACCGGTGCTGTACTTCTCACATCCAGCAGATTCCGGCAGCCTCCACCAGGTCATCGGCCCACCTTGTGGGAGTTATTTTAACTGATACTAATTGTTAATTTAATAGGACAAGAGTCGATAAAAAGTGAATGTGAATAAAGCGTCATTAATATTATTATAAGCTTAAAAACTCACTAAGCTGCAAAAAGTAGCTCTCAATCTGCATGAGAATGAATAATCATGGCATAATCAGCCTATAACGTTCCCACTGCTGGGACACAGGGCTCCTCTCGGTGAAAGGGAGTGGGCCGTAATCCACCACGCGGGCCCAGTGCGGGTTGGTGAATGTCGCATGTCTTCGATTTTTTTATTTTAGGACATGCCGGTTTTCTCACGATGTTTTCCTTCACCGTTTCGAGAACAGTGGTGAATAAATTATTTACACAGAGTAAACTACCTGCCTGGATTCGAACCCACGACCTACAACTCTTAAGCCGGGGCCGTTAATACTTACTAAACTGCAAAAAGCAGTTTCCAATGTGCACTAGAATAAATAATCAAAAGATTAAATAAACTAATAATATTAACATTTTTTTTTTTTACAAATCGTTGCCCCACACTAGGAATTTCTCCTATATCGTGGCTGCGTTTACAAACATTTAAACTCACATACACAAACAGCCAGAGACCCCGAACAACTACTTGTAGGTCATACAAATATTTGTTCCGTGCGGGAACCGAACCCGCGACACGCAGCGCAGCAGTCAATCGCTTAACCACAGCGCCAACCGTCCGTCCGAACCTGAAAGTTTTTTAACGAAACATTTAAGATATTATGCCACGTTTTCATAGACGGAGGCAAGCCACTAAAGTCTCAACATTAACAATGTATGGAACCTGCATACTAACCAATTTTTCCGTTAGTACATTACCTATGTAGGAAATGCACAGTTTTCTCTGGGGAACAAGCAGAGATTCGAGTCACATTTATGAGAACTGGGTAGTGCAGCGTAATAACATGTAGGTCGTAATGCAATTTGGTATATGGCAGCTACAAAACTCATGGATTTATAGTTTTAAAAGTTGTAACTGTGGTGGCCTGGATACTGATTTGAAATATTAGTGTTCTTCTTGAATTTGACTTGGCTGGTACCTGAAATCCAACAGGGATGATGATTAATATTAGAAATATTCGAAGAAAAGCAAAAGAATGCATGGTAAAATTAGGTCATTAAACAATCTGTAATATCAATAGAAATAAGATGAAGCTATACGCTTTAGGGTGAATTTCACCAAATTTTTATACCTAGCCCGACCTATGTTTTATACTGAGAATATATTTTTAATTTTTGACAGTTTTTCTATACTAGAACTGTCAGACGTAAAACACATCTGACTATGGTAAAATCAGAAGTTTTTGGAAGGCATTATTCCCGTCTTTATCGTGTTTTACGTACAATTTATGGCGTAGTATGAAGTTACTTGGTCATGACTTCACTTCCGTGATAGTGCCCTCCTTGTGTATATAAAACATTTAAAACTTTGCATTTTTTTTAGTTTTTACGCTTACGTTGTTTGCATTATTTGCAAATAAATATTAGGAAAGAGTTTAAAATAAAATAAAATATCCTCGCTATAACTTATACCCTATCCATTAGGTAAACCGTTTTTTGACAGAAGTAACTAGTGATTGCAGCAATACACAATACATTAATTAATACACGTACGGTATTATAATGTCTGCAAGAAGCCACAAATAAGATAATTCAATAAGATAAGGCAGTTTATATATTTATTTTATTACGCATTTTAAAGTTAACTTTTTGCGTAATCTGGAATAGTTACATTCTAAGACAGCTGTCAAAAAACGGTTAACCTAATGGATAGGGTATAGTTCAAATTCAAGTAATCTTATCTCAGCGACAATCAATGTGAAAAATTTAGATAAATTAGAGGTATTTTTGGACAGATTGAGACCGAGATTAGAATTCGAATACGGGAATTACCCCTCTGATGTCTCAGGTAGATTAAGAGAACCTATACAATGTATGAAGCTGTTCGCCCTCGAACCCTAATGTTTTTATTAAAATAACTAGCAACGCCCCGCGGTTTCACCCGCATAACTTACGATCCCGTGGGAATATTGGGATAAAAAGTATCCTAAGTGTTAGTCCTATCCAATTCCGTTCAGTAGTTTTTGCATGAAAGACTAACAAACATCCATCCATTCGTCCTCAGCAGCGCCCCGCGGTTTCACCAGCACAAGTTACAATCCCGTAAGAATATCGAGATAAAAAGTATCCTATGTGTTAACCCTGGTTATAAACTATCTGTGTGCCAAATTTAATCCAAATCCGTTCAGTAGTGTTGGCGTGAAAGAGTAACAAACATCCATCCATCCATACAAACTTTCGCATTTAATATTAATAGAAAGTAGGAAGTAGAATAGTAGAATTAACTAGGAAATATGTAATAATATATGTGGCTGTTAATAAAGCGTTTACAGTACATATGTGTGTTAAACGCTTTAACTTTACGCTACTAGGTGTAATGTTAGTAGCACTGCTTGCACGTTCAACAAATAACTTGTCCACGGAAACAGGGAACACGTAATTTGTAAACGTTTTGTACATGTGCTCAAAACTGGCATTAACACACAAGCTCACGATTACCTATTCCAGTATACCTGGATAAACTAAGTTACAATATAAATTTGCTAAATCTGAACTAAGTAAGTTCAGATTCAGATATTAAGGGGACTACGTTACGTACTTTTCATTAGTTATATGTTAATCATTTTGTATCAATCCGCTTAGCCTTTTCCCAAATATGCTGGGGTCGGCCTCCAGTCTACCCGGATGCAGCTGAATACCAGTATTTTACATGGAGCGACTGCCTATCTGACGTACACAACCCAATTACTGGGCAATACGATAAATTTTGGTAAGACTGGTTGTCAGACTCTCGGGCTTCTGACGACCCGTAAAGACTGCCAAATATCTACAAATGACAGCCAGGACCAACGGCTTAACATGCTTTGTGAGGCACGGACGGATCTTGGTATGTAAAGATGGTCACCCATCCACAGACCAACCACGGCATGCGTAGCTGAACCTGATCGATCGACCCGTGCGGCTGTTATTACTCTGTTAGTACTTAGCCACAATTATATGTCACCCTATAATTACGAACACGTTAGTTTATAAATCTATCTCGCGAGATTGTAAACTGCCGATTAATTTTCGATAGTTTATAATTGCCAGTTACAAACCATGCTGCGGTCCAAAACGGGGATCCTGGACGCAGGCAAAAAGGCTGCTAAGCTGAAATCGGATTGGGCGGGTCACGTCAGCAGCATGCATAGTGACCGCTGGGCAATAGTCTCCATACGGTGGGTGCCTGAGGATGGACGGCGCCGTCAAGGCCGACCCAGAAAGTGGTGGCGAGACGATCTATACGTGTACCGCAAGGGTTGGATCGAGGTGGCGCTAGAAAAGGATGCATGAAAGGATTTGGGGGAGGCTTTTGCTCCCCAGTGGGACAGTATAGGCTAAATAAAATATAAATAAAAAAGTTTATAATCTATTCATATTAAACCCATGTGCGGTTTTACCGCCCGGTATTAATAAACAACCTGAGCATATACCGGTAGTGTATCTCAATGGGGTGTCTTTGAGTCGGGTCTCTCAGTTTAGGTATCTAGGGCATGTTGTAACCGAAACCCTTTATTATGACGCAGATATTGAGAGAGAGCGAAGAGCATTGTCGATGCGCGCTAACATGTTGGTACGGACGCCAGCACATCAAGCTACTACAATCTGTCAAATTTCTTTATTAGATTTTCAACTTTATCGCTATAGCATTAGGTTCAAGGTTGATTGGGAAAATTTGACAGTTTCGGGTAGCTTGACCTGCTGGCGTCTGTACATAGGTTTGCAAGGTGTACAGCAGACGTAGAGATAACTTTGTTCAAAGCGTACTACCAAAGCTTTTACACCGGACAAACTACACGCAGCGAGCCTACAATGCTCTCAGAGTACAATATAACAACGCCTTTAGAATTCTAGTGCGACTACCTCGATTTTGGAGTGCCTCGAGCATGTTTGCCGATGCGAGAGTGGATGAATTTTACGCTAAAATGCGCAAAAAGTCAGCCTCACTGATTCGCCGAATTCGAGGAAGTGGCAACGGAATCCAAAGGATGATTGCAGACAGACCAGTATCGGCAGCTGTGGGGAGGCTCATCGGGCTGCGTGTTACCTGATACTTTGTATTTTAATTTAATAATTTATTTCAATTTAACTAAAATTGAAATAAATTATTTTCGATTATTTATTTCAATTTTATTTTCATTGTTTTTCAATATTTGTTCTCCTCATGACTAACATAGTTTTAAGATAATGTAATACTAACAAAATATGGACATTTAAACAGTCTGGATTAAACGAATTGTATTTAATTTTATTTATTTATTTCTCAAAAATATCAATTTACCTAAAATCTTTTGAAAAATTAAGATTTCTGATATTTTTAGTTCACAATCACTCTACAAAACAAAATTCATAAAGTATTTTTCTTACTGTCAACTCGACTATTCGAAAGCCATTAAAAAAAAAAAAGTAGTTTCAATTTAGAATTCTAAACGAACTGTCCCTTTGCCTCGTCTGGCGCGGAATGATAAAATTCATGAATCTGACAATACCTACCTTCTTTTATTCCTCATTCAGGGATGACAGAGATCAATTGAATTTTTTTGTTCGCTTTTTCAGTGGAGTCACCTCAGTAGTTATTTCGTATTAACAGCGGTTTGGATTTGTGCCCGGTTGATAATAATAGGCTCGCCCCCTATTACATTGGTGAAATATGGGTGTGAGTTAAGAAAAAACTACACGTTTTATAATATTGTACTCTTATTACATCTGTGCGCTAGTGTTCTTTTTTCTATACTGCATACAATTCAAAATGTGCCAAAAATAATAATTGTGTGTGTGAAAAAATAATATTATTTAAATGTGACGATTCGCCCGTTTCGGGCGATTAAATTCGTGCGAATCGACTAATAGGCCTGTACTATAGGTAGGTACACCTCTGCCCTAGCCCGTCGGGGACTACAGACGTGGTGTTATGTTATGTGGTAAAGTGGTAACTTTATACCATCACGCCTGTGTGTGTGTGTGCTAACGTATAAAACCAGTTTTACAAAACAGAAAACACCAAACGGTCTCCACTTTATTTTTGTGTAGTAGGTACCTGCCTTATAAATAAACATTTCCATAAACATAATCGAATCAACTCATACATAAAGTTGGCGCAGACAAACCGTGTAAAATAAAGTGGCGGGCTCACAGGCAGAGCTATTTAAATAAAACTTATTCTTATGTACATACGAGTATTGGAACTACGCTTGGTGACTATTTCCGATATGTGTGAAATTATATTGAATTTCACCTATGTGTTCGGAGTACAATCGAGTTCATGGTGACATTAGTTTGTGTTGCAGGATCACAAGTAGGTCCCAGGGATGTGCCTTACAGGCGTTGTGCAGGGGTGGTTCCGGAATTGGTCTTTTAAGAGGAACCGGGACTACCCCTATATGCGGATGGTGATCACCGGGGTGGTTTTAGTGAGGTAAAAATCCCACACTCCCCGACCTCACTCTCCGGAGGTCGGGTGCCTTTTGAAGGTGTCCCCCCGAAAAAAAAAGGATCTCAAGTAGGTACTTGTAGTATGTGTCAGGTTTAGACTTTGTGGATTAATAAAAGAAATTACAATCTGCCAGCCTTTTTCCAACTATATTGGAGTTGGCTTCCAGTCTAACCGGCTGCAGCTGAATCCCAGGTCAATTCCCGTCATTTAAAACGTTCAGAATCTAGACGCAGCGACAAACACATGTCAAATACTTGTCAAAATGTAGGGAAATTATTGGTAATTTTGACAGATTGAGACTGAGATCAGAAGGTCAATTCTCGTAATTTAAAATGTTCAAAATCTAGTCGCAGTGTCATCTCGGCGACAAACAAATGTCAAAAACTTGTCAAAATGTAGGGAAATTAGAGGTATTTTTGACAGATCCACGGACTAACGATGGCAAGCGTAGCTTAACCTGATCGATCGACCCGTACGGCTGTCATTATCTAGTGATAATTCTTACTTAAGTACCTATTCCAAAAGTAATAATAAATATTTCTCCTAAAACGAATCAACATTTCCAAGTTTTCAACTCAAATAAACCACCAACATAATCTGAAAGCTTTTGCCATTCGATTGAGCACGTTCTGACGTCGTAAGAGACTGGGACTTTACGTCCCTCGTCCACGTCTAAAGTCCAGTTCCCACATCCCTATTTCCACATAGTATCTTGAGACGACGGATCCTACACTAAATAGATAATATGTACAGAAGGTTGGCTAAATACAATGACCGAAAACAGGCGCACACAGACATAGGGCCAGCGGAGTAATTGCGTAATACACTATCAGTAGCAATGGCTTTCATTTTGACAGTTCAACAACATTCATTGCGTTCAACAAAATTATCGCAAAATGAATGTGAAAAATTGTCAAGCGTTCGTAAACTTTTGCGATTGGCTGTTGATAAATTATTTAACCAAACACAGCAGTTGACATGCGCTTGACAATTTCTACCGCTGACGGTAGGCGCGGACGCGTCGACGGCTGCAGTCGACGCGTGTACGGCTGCCGCCGACGAGTGTCGCCGGCTGCAGTTGCCTCCGTCTGCGTCTATCTGTTTAAAGTATATGAAGTAAGGTTATAAAAAATAACACACACTTTTAAAAAAATACGTCAAAACTTTAAACTAACTTTACTTCAATATCTCTGTAACGAGGCGTGGTCCAATACAAAAATTACAATAACAGGGTGAACCAGTGACTCTCGGCTTTGAAGGGTATCTTTACACCCGTTACAAATGTCCTTCTGTATATATCTATTTAGTGGCTCCTAAGTCCGTGGGGAGCGATTTCCCTAATGTTGTTCACCGAACTTACATAACATTTGAATATCTCATCATATTTCGATTTTTTATTTTGTCTATTTCCTTTTGAATGGCTTCGACGGTTTGGCGTTGTTATGCGAAATTGGATCCATTTTTGTGTGTGGTGTTTGCATATAGAATGTCAAGTTATTTTCTTTTATTACAATGGTGTTTTGGTAATTATACAGGGTTGAATCGAATGAGTTAGCGAAACTCGACAACGTGATGGGATGGAAGATAAAACAAAAAAATATATGTATATAATAAAAATATAAAGTCTGACAACCAGTCTTACCAAGGGGTATCGTATTACCCAGTAACTGGATTGTGGAGGTCAGATAGGCAGTCGCTTCATGTAAAATACTGAAGGCCAATTCTCGTAATTTAAAACGTTCAAAATCTAGTCGCTGTGTCATCTCGGCGACAAACAAATGTCAAAAACTTGTCAAAATGTAGGGAAATTTGAGGTATTTTTGACAGATTGAGACTGAGATCAGACTGTGAACGTTCTTAAAATTACGAGAATTGCCCCTCTGGTATTCAGCTGCATCCGGTTAGACTGGAAGCCGACCCCAACATAGTAGGGAAAAGGCTAGGCAAATGTTGAAAAATATAAAATTATTTATAAACCTCAATAACAAATTTGGTACAGACGCCAGCACATCAAGCTACTAAAATCTGTCAAGTTTGTTCAAGGTTGATTGGGAAAATTTGACAGTTTCGGGTAGCTTGACCTGCAGTGCGATTCTGTAACCAACTCGCCGTGAAAACTTAGGTTAAGTGAGCGTGGAGTGAGCAGTCATTCCAACTAATGTTAGGGATCGACACTATTGACAGCTCACTCTAAGTTCACTTCACCTAACTTTTCACAGTGAGATTTTTACAGAATCGATCGGCTGCTGGCGTACAGACGCTTTCCGAGCAGGTATAGGATATAATTACCTTTCTCCTTCAAGGAGCCGATGGCGTTGTCTTCAATGGGCGACCTAGTCCTTTTTTAATACAATGAATAAACTCAAAAACACAAACTCATCATTTTTTCTAGACTTTCCCAAACATGAAACTTACAATTATTTAATACGGCTTGTATTCTAACCGGATGCAGCTGAATACCAGTATTTTACATGGAGCGTCTGCCTATCTGACCTCCACAGTCCAGTTATTGGGTAACACTACACCTCTTGGTAATACTGGTTGTCAGACGTTGAGCTTTTGAGTACCCGTTACGACTGTCAAAGATCCACGAATGACATCCGGGACGAACGACTTAAAGTGCTTTCCGAGGCACAAAGGGGTCTCGATAAGTAATGGATGATCACCCATCTACGAACCGACAGCGGCAAGCGTAGCTTAATCCTAGATCGATCCGCACAGCTCTTAAAATAAAAAAAAATAAAAATATTTTATTTGATATACACACAGGAAATTCTAACAATACAAAAGGTATACATTGACTCCTTCTCAATTCTTCAAAATCATGAAGAAAATAAAAAAAAACACTAAAACTTTTAAGTTTCTCTAATATACTATCTCAGCATGAAGCTGCGATACTAGTATAAAAATATCATATCAATTCTTAATCAACAATTAAATTGCCCAGTGACTACATAACAAGTAATTTCAATACACACTATTGTGCGGGATATAATTGGTATTCAGTACAATGGACGGCATGTAATTGGTACAGCTTCAAAGGTATTCTGACAATCAGCCGTCTGTGATATTATGTAGACCCACTAGGTATTGTTAACGAATTATTTAGGTTCACTCAAGTGCAAGGGATGCATACATAATTAGGTACCTATTTTGACGGTGTGCAATGGCAAATGCTCACGCGTATCAAACAACGTTTATAACACACTTGCAAGCAAACAATAAATAACATAAACACATATGTATTCAGTAACAAATACTTACTCGTATTATTGAAAAAAGGCTCGCCGAAAAAAAAAATGTGTTCAAGCAAAGTATCATTTTAAATGATAATGAAATAAAATGAAATCAAATGATATAAAAGAAATAAAGTGAAATAAAATGTAAAAAAAAGGAAATAATATGAATTAACGTTATATAAAATTAAATTAAATAAACTAAAATGAAATTATTTATTCTGTAAATAGGATGTTGAAATTACTGTTTTGGGTAGAAGTCATGGGAAGAAGATGCATTGTTGGCGTGATTAATAAATGTATCAATCAATCAACTCAGCCTATCGCAGTCCACTGCTGGACAGAGGCCTTTCCCAGGCTGCGCCACAACACCCTGTCTTCCACGTTTCACATCCAGTCTGTCCCAGCGGCCTACTTTAGGTCGTCCGTCCATCTAGCTGGAGGGCGTCCCACACTACGCACCGGAGTTACCGACATAGCTTGCAGAGTAAGAAAACTGAAGTGGCATTGGGCTGGCCGTGTTTGTTGAAGGAACGATGGCCGGTCCAGCCAGTCCTGGAGTGGAGACCGCGTATCGGCAATAAATGAATACCCATGCTAAATTACAGCTTTCTAGTACAAAGAGTCTCCGAGTTAAGTCACGGACAGACAGACGGACGGACATTGCGAAACTATAAAGGTTCCGTGGTGACTACGGAATCCTAAAAATGAAATACTGTTCGTTGGTAAGCGTTGGTTCTAGGACATACCGGTTTCCTCACGATTTTTTCCTTTATCTCTTTCATTTTTTCTTTCATTTCATTTCATTCTCTGGGTTCGAACCCACGACCTGCAACTCGTAAGTCGAGGCCGCTACCCCTGGGCAAGCACTGCTCTCGTTCATTCATATTTAGGTACAGAGTTGTAATATTATTTGAATAATATTTTAGTTAATTAATAATAATTAAAGTCAACCATCAGACGATGCCTCCACTATACTAGGTAATTTACGAGGACAAATCGCCAGAAAAATACCTTTGTATTTTTATTTCTTTTGTGACTTTTAGGCGCGACACAAAACATACAGTCACTTTTCCTCGTACACGTCAATACAACCATATTTTGGTTCATTAATCCTTCTGTTTCCATTCAAAATGAACGCAAAAATAAAATAATACAGTACCAGTGTTGCCCTCATTAACTACTAATGAGGGCAACACCTTATTATAAACAAAATTAATCTGTGTACCGAGTATCTGCAAAAACCGAGTTGATAAAAATGCTGTGTTGTATTTACGGTCGGGAGTTGTCTATCCTAGAGCAGTGGTGGCCTAGTGGTCAGGGCCGTAATCCACCACTCAGGCCCAGTGCGGGTTGGTAGATGTCAAGTGTCTTCGAATTTTTGGTTCTAGGACATATAGGTTTCGTTTTGATAGGGGTAGTGATGAAATAATTTATACAAAGGAAAGCACCTGTTAGGGCCTGACAAGCTCTTGTAACTCGTAAGTCGCATCTGTTACTACTGAGTACTGGGCCACAGCTGCCCTGATAATGAGTACTTAAAGTAACATAAAAAACACAACAAAAAAGCGGTCATTTCATCATTCTATTAAGGACTCGGTTCAAAACCGTCGAAGTATAAGCTGAACTGCGAGTCCCAGGCTATAAATCAAGGCAAGTCCTCATTTTTGTTGGCCTAGCTTTTTCGATTTACTGCCGAATCGCCATGCGCATTAATGTCATTAAGCGTTGAACGCTAGCTAGAGATTTTGAAATGTAAAAAATGGTGGAAAAACGCTTACTTTAAAATTTCCGGTGGATACACTTTTGGGGTATCGCGAAATTCATCTGTACTGGATTATTATCTCTATGCGTAAAGTAGGGTACTGTAAGCCCTTTACGAGCTCGTGGTACCAGGATGAATAAATTAAACGAGGTTTTATCGAATAACTTCCATCATTATTCATTCCTAAGAACGGTTCTACTTTTTTTAATACATTTTATACTTTTCAATGATATGACTTCGATTATTAGCGAATCTGAGCTTTACACTTATTTCTTCTATTCTTTATATGTATAAATCAATGTATGTTTCGTATTTTTGCCATTAACTTTTAACGGACACGCGGACGTTGCATGTTAGCACCAAATAATTAAAAATAACTCTACAGTACGAATACTACAGTACTAGAATTAATAACAAGAATTAATAAATTTTCCTTTCAGCTTAGTTCTGGAATAAATAATTGAATCAAGCCACAACCTGTCAATACTTCAGTTAATTACCTCAAACCTCAAACTAATCCAATTTTCTGAATGTAGTATATGATTATCCAGGAAATGTAGTCTAATAAAATATATACATCCAAAATGTATGCTTGGGATTGAAAATTAATCAACATTACAATTATTTTGATGTGGGTTGATTAATTTTGGCAAAATAAGGTTCTTTGTTAATTGTTTACACGAGTTGTTTATTCCTTTTTAGTTGGCGTTTATGTCGTAGTTGGCTTTAAGATTTTAATTTTTTTTTATTTCAATTATTTTGGCGTTTATGTTGTTATGGGTTACGTTGGATGGACTGTCTGAATGATGATAACCATATTATGGTTAGAATGGGGGTGACTACCGAGATGATGACTAAAAGAGAAGTATGGAAGAGAAAGACAGAAAGTTGCGCAGACCCCAAATAAATTGGGATAAAGGCAGGCGAATGATGATGGTGTTATTATAGGTAACCAATATAATATTTTAAAAAGTCTTCCTTAAGATCTTTCATTTTTGACATCTCACATCACAGAGACCCCCAGTTTTTTGGACTTAACGTCCATCATATTGATTTTTCTCGTATAAAATTTAACTTATGTATTTCACCCGAACCATAATAAAAAATCCATTGACACCTCATTCATTATAATCGTATGAGTAGTTTAGGCGCTACGGAGGAACAGACATACATAGGCTGCTGAAAACATAACCCTTTCATTTGGTTTCGCCGGAGTCAGGTAAAATAATCATTAAACAAAGTATTAATACGTCTAATTTAAACTAGATCAATCTTCAGATAAAAGATGAAAGTAGTGCTCTTTTTACAGAAACAGGGCTGTGACAGTAATAAAAATAACTAGAAAGGTCAATAGGACTAATCGACCCCTCTCAAACAATTCGTTTTAAGGACGCTTGAATCTTGAGCATCCTGTTAAGACTTGCGTAATGTTTTCGAGGAGTTTGAGCATCTGTCCTTATTCTGGAAGTGTTCTTTTATACTTTTTACGTATTCAAAATGATGAAGGATAGAATTCGTAAGTACAGCTCTTTGGGAAGTAGCTTGTGTCCTGTGAAGTACAATCGCCGTAGGTACAGACGCCAGCACATCAAGCTACTACAATCTGTCAAATCTCTTTAATAGGTTTTCAACTTTATCGCTAAAGCATTAAGGTTCAAGGTCGATTGGGAAAATTTGACAGTTTCGGGTAGCTTGACCTGCTGGCGTCCGTACTTACATCCGCCGGTAGGCCGCGGTGACCACATATCATGAAAGTAGATAGAATTGCATAGCACAGCATGACCTTAATCAGCAAAATGTTACCACTGGCCTCCAGGCCTCCCCACTGTGAAAGGGAGTGGGCCGTAATTTAAAAAATACTCACCGAGGTTGCATAGGGAATCCATGCAGGTTAAAACAGTACCACTGAACTTAAAACTTTTTCACTTTTGCTCAACACTGAGCAGTGGTGGACCAGTGGTAACAGCCGCGACTTACGCAGTTGTAGGTCGTAGGTTCGAACCCAGACAGGCGCTTTACTTTATGTAAAGTAATTTATCACAACTGCTGTCAAAACGGTAAAGGAAAACATCTTGAAGAAACCGGAATGTTCTAGAGCTAAACATTCGAAGACATGTGACATCTACCAATCCGCACCCACCGCACCCTCTCACCGAGAGGCGGCCTGTGTCCCAGCAGTGGGAACATTATAGACTGATTATGAATGATTATGCTCAACACTGAAAATCTTGTTATATTTTGCACCAGTTTCCGCAACAATGCCTTAATATGAAATTTTCGGCAATATATTAAGTGGTCGGTGCGTTCTAACAATTTATATGAAGACAAGACAGAAGCAATCCGTCTTCTTCCCTCCGAGGGAGGGATAACTTGAGACTTAATTAATTTGCTAAAATTCTCTCGTCGACGTGAAGGCCTTAACGCTGTAAGTCTTTCAGGAAATCACACTTTGGTACTTAGATGTCGAGATTGCGAGGGCCGCTTGTTTGTTCTTAAGCCGCTTAGAAATGTTCCAAAATTTTATCTTGAAATTGGTGCTTGAGAAACCGCATTTTAGGATGTTCGAGTGTGTTGTTCGTCTGCGTATTTAATGCTACAAATATTATGAAGGTGAAAGTTTGATGTTTGTTATTACGCTATAATGGATAAACAGATTCAGATGAAAATTAGCTCGCAGATAGTTTATCTCCTGGATTAACACATATAATACTTTTCATCCCGGTAGCTGTACGTTCCCGTGGTATATTTTCCCGCATATGTTAGTATTTCATATATTTTAAACAAATATCAGCTAGGATGAAAAGTAGTCTTTGTCCAGGTCCCAGGATACTTAACAGTCTTGCATATCGATCGGTTCGGGATCGGCTTAGGCGTGAAAAGGTAACAAACAGACAGACACAAAGTTACTTTCGCATTTCTAATATTAGTAAAGATAGCAAGATATAACTAACTTAGGTCCTAGCTTAAGCGTAGCTTGTGATTAATAATTTATTAGCTAATGAGGTACCAGCAAACTAACCGTCAATGAGGCTTATTATATCCTTAAACGTTGAAGTCCCATTTAATGCTTCCACAAGCTTAACAATTGGCTTGTTTGATAAAAACATATTGAGCACTGTTATTTGTACTTGTTGACCAGATAATTTGTAACTCAGATATTAACTTGAAATTGTGTATATCTGACACTAAAAAAGCTGCGTAAATGAAAACTAATAAGAAAAAGAAACGTGTGCGGTCGGGGGACCAACTGCACCGTCAGGGACGAAATTCCCTACGCGATACACGCACGCATACACACAATCGTATACATATAACTCCTCCAGACCGTATTTCGGCCATGACGGATAGTCTCAATCGAGACGAGCCTTCATACTAGCCACCAGTGTGTGCGCAGGCACAAGTGCGCTGTCTCTTCCCTCACTCTCATAGTCCGATGGAACGGCAATCCGACACGGCTGGAGAGAGAACAAAAGGCCAATTCCCGTAATTAAAAACGTTCAAAATCTAGTCGGAATCTCATCTCAGCGATAATCAATGTCAAAAATGTAGGGAAATTAGAGATATTTTTGACAGATTGCGACTGAGATCAGACTGTGAACGTTCTAAAAATTACGAGAATTGCCCCTCAGGTGTGTTACCCCCGTGCCTCGCAAAACACGTCAAGCCGTTGCTTGGTCCCCTACGAGTATATTTTATAATAGAAAAAGACACACAGAGAGAAAGTCGCGTGGAGGTGGCATAGCACTGTTTCCTTACTGAACGATTTCTACCAGTCAACTCTACCACAAGCCGCGTTAAGGAACTTCGTTCCAAGAGCAATAACAAGAAATTATCTCCATAATAAACAAAACAACATTACAACCAAGCAAATAAACTCTAAACATAAACAATAAAGTCTCAGTTTCAGTACTAAACATTCCCTTTTGAGTCTGGTTACAAAATGGCGCCGCCTCAAGAAGCGCCACTCAACTGAGCTTGTAACTCCGCTTTTATTGCACTTTATCATCTAGATAATATCCTGCCTTCTACAGCGATGCCGTTAAGCCTCGTACAACATGCTCTAACATCTACAGTCTAGACCATAGGTTCTCAACCTTATTTTGCCCACCGTCCATTTTGATAATATACAGGGATATTTGGTAAAACATTAACAACCTTGCAGGACTGGATAACTAACATCATAAACAACAACTTTTGTTCTATGACTTTTTACAAAACATTTACCAAAAACAAACCTTTAAGATTGCGTTGTTTTATCTAACCCTTCCGCTGAATTTTGTACAGGACATGGCAGTATGTTCACCTAACTAGCGCTTTATTTTGCTTCGCGTATAGTTCGTAACAGAAAATCGAATATTTCAATAGGTTGAATTGAAATATTTATTTATTATAATTTTATTTTTGTAAGAAGGTTTAATGAATTAAAATCTAATGAATTAATAAAAGTCATCTTTCAGGAGTAGTCAAAAGTTGAATTTTGTTTTATTAAAACAAAAGTCAACTTTTGACTACTCCTGAAAGGTTGTTAATGTTTTACAAATAACCCTGTATTTTTTTCTAGAGCTCCCCAATTATTTTTATTTACCATCTGTCCTTGAGGGCCTTTGCCCTGCAGTGAGACAGTACAGGCTAGTTAGATTAGATACCATTTGTCGTGAGTCTGAAACAGCTATTGCCACGATCATATTTAAACGATTGTATACATAATTTTCTCTGGGTCTTCTACTGCCCCTCTGAAAGTCTTAAACGCCCACGAGAGGGCGTTATCGCACACGTTGAGAACCTATGGTCTACACTATCTGCTTCTATTAAATATACTTGACGATGGACTTAACAAGATACCTAAGACTACGTTCGTAACACATTGTTGCTTGAATTTTGTTATACATTTGAATGCAGTATAAAGTGCAGTGGTTTGAGGATGAATGAAAGACGACTAACAAAATGTACACATTTTCAGTACCCTAATTGCGTAACACAATTTCAGTCACAATCTGAATCATTTTGAAGGCTAACCCATTGCTCCATATGTTCGAAAAATTTGTCTCCTCAACAACATAAATAACGCAATGAATGTTGTTGAAATGTCAAAATGAAAGCCACCGCTACTTCTAGTGTATTACGCAATTACCCCGCAGGGCAGAGGTGAGTGAAAACGCCGGCAGGGGACACCCTAGAAGGACTTAATTATAGTGACTTTATTGGTGACTAGCTGAGTCACCCGCATAAGTTTCGATCCCGTGGGAATATCGGGATAGAAAGTACCCTATGTGACAATCCTGGTTATAAACTATCTCTGTACCAAATTTCATCCAAATCCTTTCTTTAGTTTTTACGTGAAAGAGTAACATCCATCCATCCATCAATTCATCCATCCATACAAACTTTCACGTTTATAATATTAACTAGCTGCGCCCCGCGGTTTCACCCGCATACGTTTCGATCCCGTGGGAATATCGGGATAAAAAGTATCCTATATGTTAATCCTGGTTATAAACCATCTGTGTGCCAAATTTGAATATTGGAACTGAGGACAGTCGAGCTGTCCCCCAATACGGTATGGGTATGGTACGGTATGGCTGACTGTTGTTTGACACGTAATATTACATACTCAATTTATTACAGCATTAGATAAAATGAGAGTAGTGGAGGCCTCGACTTACGAGTTGTAGGTCGTGAGTTCGAATTCACGCAGGCACTCTACTTTGTGCATTTCATTTCATCACCACTGCTCTCAAAACGGTAAAGCAAAACATCGTGAGGAAACCGGCATGTCCTAGAAATAAAAAGTCGAAGACATTTGATATCTACGAATCCGCACTGGGCCCGCGTGATGGATTACGGCCCCTTCTCGCAGAGAGGAGGCCTGTGTCCCAGCAGTGGCAGCGTTAGAGGCTGATTATGAGATATAATAAGCCATGTAAAAAAATCAAAACATAGAATAACGATTTTGCCTTGAACTGGCATGCAAAATACTATAAAGGTTTTATGAATCTCAAGAGTCAATTAAAATGAGCTGAAGGCTGAAGCTCGACTTGAAAGAAAGGGTCAAAGAGAAAAACTATACTCTAGATCAAAGTTAGCGTAGTTGAAGTAGGACCCCTGACGTAGGAGTGAGATGGAATACCGGTTTGGTTTTTAGTCAGTAAGAGGTCTGACAGACCCGCCCCCCCCCCCCCCCCCTCAGGGCGGAGGACATACAAGAGGATTTTCCACACCGGGACAAAGACAAAAAAAATATCAAAAAGGAGATAACAATGTGCTAGAACCGAGATTAACCTTTCGTATACGAATTAGATCTTTATTGTGTACAAGCCGTGTACCCAATACCTATTGTCAAAGTTTACAAAATGTGGGTGTGTTTTATTAAACCTTTCGAGAGAGGCTCCTGCTTTGGACCTCGTTTCACGGGCCACCCTATATGTAGTTCCATAAAGAGCAGGGTGACCCTTGCTTTGTTGATTGATTCGTTGTTTTAATACGATGTTAAAAAATTAATTCTGATAATCATAGGACACATGATGAATAATTTATTCAAATGTATTATTATATTAAAGGTAAATATTTGGATACATATGTGTGATGTTTACTTAACGAGAACCACTTACTAACAAATTAAAATAACAAAATGCCGGAAGGTAAAATATTTTAATTTGGTAGTACCACTCACCAAATGAGGTCTTATGATCTCAATGTACGAGAATCGCACAGCCGTTACTGTGCCTCCGCTGAGTATTACGACTTCGGTTCGACCTGATAGAGAGATTCCTCCCTATACCATGACATGAGGACCCCCAAATGTGTAACTTTCATGGCTACAAGCATCCGAAAATCGCTCACCTTCTCGTCTCCATACTGTAATGCGACGATCATTACTAAAAAAAATTCACTTTACACTCATCAGTAAACAATACTGTGCTCTATTCACTTATGTCCCAGTCCAGGGGGTTTACTACGAAGTGCAAAGTGCGAATGTTAGGATCGGACTGACACAATGGCCGAACCGAATATTATTGAAAAATGCGAAAAAAGTTCGGATCTGCTCAGTTGGATCGGGATCATAGTCAATATTCGAAAGAGTGTAGGATCGGGACTGACCGAACCAAATAGTAACTTCGTAGCAGGAAACGGCCCAACATTCGGCCGAGACCACTTCGGAGTAGACCCCCAGGTGCAGCCTTGCGAATGATAATCGGTTTGCATGGTGTACACTAGTCAATGGAATCTGCACTACGCGTCTCCTAGAAATCTGCTGGTCTTCATGTAACCGATTTCTAATCGTTTGGTCACTCACGCGGGTGTCGGTCGCCTGGCGCAAGCGATTTTGTAAGGCGCGGGCGATGACGTCGTGCTCTCTTCGTGCAGTCAAACTTATGTAGCGGTCTTCCTGTGAGGTGGTTGATCGATTAATGTCAGATCCCCGTCTTCCGGTTACACTCCCAGTCTCTTGAAATCGATTCCAAGCATTCTGGATCGCTCGCCTTGAATAGCCAAGCTGTAAAGGTACAGAACGTTGCGAATGTCCCTCTTGGATCAATGTGATGGCTTTAGTTGCAGTTTTGAGATCCATATGTCTTCGAATCCTCGGCATAGCGCTTTCAAAATGTTTATCCAAATTTTAACCTATCAAATGTAAGACTGTTCACAAAAGTATCCACAATTTAAATGACTTAAGAATTCGTCTTAGAATAGGGTAAATTCAAATGGTTACAAAAAAAAAAAAAGTATCAAAGTTAAAAATTATGCAAGTGGTATCCTCACATTATGTTTGTTAACACTTCAGGAAATACCACATAAAATATATGTCGTTTAAGAACGCTTTAAATTAATTAAATCAGTCCGGATGTTAAAATTCACAAGTGGCCCTTATTTTGTTTTGACTAGTTTATATACAAATGCATTAAATGTAAGTATATCATGCCTTTTTATTAGCTCCCCTCATTCTGAAGGACTAGAATTCAAAAATAACAAAGAGCATCAAGGGGCCAGTATCGATTGATTGATACTTTGACCATAATAATTAATACGAGCTGATGAAAAAAATATGTCAAATTCATTTAACCAAATTATGTACATATATCAGTGGTAGATGAAAAAATAATAACAAGGTAGGTACTCATTTTTATGTAATTTTGATTGATTAATATTTTTATGAATTACAGAAAGCTTTGCAGTCCGTTGAGTAAAATAAAGATGTAGTTATAATACTGAGTTACATATCAGTGATGTTGATGTCAGTAGTTGCTGGGCAGTTGGTGCGAAACCAAAGAGGGGTTTTTTCTGGTGGGAAATCATCAAATGACCCCTCCCGCTCTGGGTGGAGCGGAAGGGAGTGTCAGCCTCTTACTGACTAAAACCCACCCATGTTCCTTCCTTCGCCCTTTATGTTCCGGGGTAGCGGTAACCTTTCGGACAGTCCCGCTGAACCAAGGAGGGGTTGGCCCGACTGTACAAGACAATGATTATTGGTAACATTTTATTTATTTCGTAATTTTAGAAGAAAACATATATATAATTATACTTAAGAACCATTGATTTCAGCTTCACGTGAACCTGAAATGAAATTCATAAAAGACTTCATACGTCTGATCAAGAAAAATCCAATAGTGATCAAGTTATTGTCCAACATTCCTGCTGGGATGTACATGCTACCAGTTATACTCACGATGGCTGTAAACTATCTCATTGTTATGTTACAGTTTAATCATATTATTTAATCCCACTCATATGCCAAATGTTAAAGTTTACAAATACGTCTGGATGTTTGTAGCTTAGTCACGCCAACATTTACATAAAAGGACCGAGGCCGATGCCCAAAACTGTGGCGACCTTTCAGTTTCAAAGCCTGAAGTAGTGTTGCTAGTAGAAATCTATTTAGTTAATGTTAACGTGATCTTCACGTGAAACTGAAATGAAATTGATAAAGACTTCACTAAGACTTCACTAAGACTTCATACGTCTGATCAAGAAAAATCCAACAGAGATCAAGTTATTGTCCAACATTCCTGCTGGGATGTACTTACATGCTGCTTCATAAACTCACGTTGACTGTCAACTATGCAATCGTTATGTTACTAGTTCAATCATGTTATTTAATTAATTTTATACAATAACTTCGCAAATGTCGTAAATCAATATTTTTTTATATTAATTTGTGTGATTGTAAACTATTTATTTTTATTTTTTTTATTGGTAGTTCATGGATGTTTTTTTTACTGAGACTTTAAACTGTACTGACTTTAACTGACAGTTTTTAGATTGACAGAAGCGATCTAGATCACTCTTTTGGCCTGTTATATCTAACCAACTCCCTGGTGGTGGCTCGGGAACTCCTTAACCAGCATCTTTAACTTAACCTGTTCATCTTTTCACATCCACACCTAAAACTATTCTTGTCACATCCCCCTCATATTCCCACATAACAATATGTGCCTATCAGGTTTTCATTTAAATGATTTCAACTTATTTGTTAACGGTATCTTCAATTTAAAACATTAGGTGATGAACAATGGTCTAACCAAATGCAGCTGAATACCAGTATTATACATGAAGCCACAACCTCCACAAACAACCCAGTAACTGGTTAACACGATACCCCTTGTTAAGACTTGTGGTCAGACTTTCGGGCTTCTAACTACCCGTAACGATTGTCAAAGATCTACAAACGACAGTCAGTACCAACGGCTTAACTGTTTTCCGGACACGTAGAGGTCTCAGTATGAATGGTCACACATTCATGGGCTGACCTCGGCAAGTGTAGGTTAACCATTTATCAACTCATCTGGTTGTAATTATTTAATCACGAGCAAGACTGAAGACAATATTCTATCTATCTATGATATGATTATAAATAATTGCTAAAAAGTACTTGACTGGTGACAGCTGTTGTGATGTTTACTTAACTTAGGTAAATTACTTACCCACATTAAAGTAACAAAAAGTTTCCTTTCATTAATACAAGAACAAGAGACAAGGCAACGTTACAATAGAAATGGAGACAATTTTGAATAAGTGGTTAAAACATTTTTTATATATGGAAAATCTCTTAGGCATATACAGAAATTATTCTAGCCAGAAGAAGATCAAGAAATGTTTAATTATTGGCCAGATAACAGTTCAGACTCTGCTGCACACAATAATCCTTTTTAAAGATGAACATTTCCTGTTAGGAGGAAAGGAATTTAATCGAATTAAACTCATGCATGGTGGTTTCTCTGCCTTGTCTTATGCAAACTCGGTATCATCCATCGTGACCGGTATCTGTTACAGCCACGCCTTCATATCTTATATTAGAATTATCAGCCGTGTCTCTGAATGTTTTCAAGATGACATTCATTTTAGTGAGTTTATTTATGCTATTAAGAATACATATAGGTTCAGCATCGCTTCTACAATATTATGTATGGTGTTATCTCTGTTCAGATCTTCACAGATTTTAATGAATTACTTGTTAATGGACGGTGATGCGGATATGTTAATTTTTATTTCCGTTTTTGTGTCACAAACTTTCATCAGATTTACAGTAGTTTTTGAGAAAGTCTTATTGTTTTTTTTTATCATGATAGTGATTCAATTGACCAAATGCTTGAATTCAATTATATTAGCCGTTCATGAGAGGTTGAGAAATTATGATACTAGTTCGGATGAGCAATGTAAAATCACAAGCGAGCACATTCAAGAATGGGTTGAACTGTATCGGGATTTAGCAAATTGCTGTGGAAAATTGACTCTTGGCTTCGGACGTCAGGTAAATTTTATCATAAGATATCCTAGTTAGTACTCAGTGTTATATATTTTATTTGTCTGATTTAGCCGAGAATGGAATTTGTAAAAATATGCATCACCAAGCCGAAATCTACGTATTTTGTACGTCATCAAAATATAATTAAATTTTAAACTTAACTTTAATTATCACCACGTAAGACGTGATGGTATTGGGCACGCCACAATTGCGGCGATAAGTCCCCTCTTTGAGGAGTGGATGGAGAGGCGCCACGGCGCCCTCACCTTCCGCCTGACGCAGGTCCTCACCGGACACGGTTGTTTCGGGAGGTTCCTGTTCAGGATAAGGCGGGAGGAAACGCCAGGGTGTCACCACTGTGTGGATCGCCCGGAGGACACGGTGGAGCATACGGTGGAGGTCTGCCCGGCTTGGGCGGAGCACCGCCGCGTCCTCGTGGTGGCGATCGGCGGCGGCGATCTCTCGCGTCCGGCCCTGGTCCAGGCCATGGTACGGAGCGAGAGTGCATGGGAAGCCGTCACCTCCTTCTGCGAAGCAGTAATGCTCGCAAAGGAGGAGGCGGAACGCGTGAGGGAGAGGCTATCTCTGCGCCCTCACGCCCCTAGTCGCCGCAGGAGACGCCCTGGACGTCGGGAGTCACCAGCCGACTCCCGGCCACCGTAGGCGCGGGCTTGCGGGTGGCGAGCTATGGGCAGCTCGCCGCCCGGCAAGGACCAGGCCCGAGTCGACGGCGCGTTGTGTTCCACGCGCGCCTCAAAGAGATGTCAGCAAGAAGTGACGGGGTCCGTTAGGGCCGCTGCCTGCCAGGGTCGCGGGTTGTTCGGAAGAGATACCGTGGTCCCTGGCATAGGCAACTGAAGGAACACGGGTGGGTTTTAGTCAGTAAAAGTCTGACACGCCCTCCTGCTCCGCCCAGAGCAGGAGAAGTCATATGATGATTTTCCACCCAGAAAAAAAAAAAAAAAGACGTGATGGTATAAAAAAAAAATACGTGGCGGTATAAAGTTTAGTTTAAAATTAATATTCTTAAATAATCGTTGGAACTTTAACCCTCAAAGGCTCCAAAACCAGAAATTTCTCTCTCAGACAGGGTTCCTATAAAAAATCCCATTGATGAGAAGAATATGTGACTCTCGGTCTGGTCTTTTACACCCGTCATATTGCTTTCTAATTGTGTTCTCGCGTTTCAGTTTCTCTTTTCAGTAATGATGTCAATGACATACTACATGTTGCTGACGAACCATCTATGCACGAAGAGAGTTTCAAATGTAAGAATATTTGAAACTTTTACTATATAAATACTATTACTTGTTTTTAGTTTTTTGGGATCAATATGCTTTACTTATGACGATTGAGTCTTCTAAAGCGCATTTTGAAATTAAAAGCTGAGGACTGATATTTAAGCCGAATAACATACGGTCTGAAAATGTCTCTTCGGAGTTGTGGAGCTCGGTGTGATTTTCGCAGTTCTGATCCTCTCCACCACACACCGCCTAGCGCGTCATTGTCGCTTTTGATCCGTTCAACCACACATACGTATAAAATCAGCGCTGTGTCACTTTAGGCAACAATTTTTATCTTTATTTTTTTTAACTCCTAAATGTGCTGGCTCTTGACCTCGATCTCACCTGGTGGAAAGCGATAGATGAGAATCACTGACCACACAGTCTTTACAGTGCTAGATAAAGTAAGTGTCACATATGAATGTAAATATTATTCGTATAGCATGAATGTTCAAATTCGAACGGAAGATTTACTAACATTCGCTTATACGAATATGAACATTAGAGATATTAAAATTATATTCACGTATGGAACTCTTACTTTACTTACTAAACTCGAAGTGTGTGTGTGTGTGTTTATGTTATTCGCCTCATACTCACAATTCTGCTTAGTTGACTCGACTAATTAATTATTATCAATTACAGCAAGAAGACCTGAGATCACTATTTATTGTGTTCAGTTACTTAGCACTAACGGTGTTGCCAATCATTGCTGGACAATGGGCTCGTAACCAAGGGATAAATCTCCACAGACTGTTGGCTCGACTTTATAATACAATGATAGTAATCGGTGAGACCGTTTCTAATGATATTTATAGCACTCTGTGATCTAAACCCGCACTTAAGTCACGCTTTTCTGTGACTTAAGTAGTCCGTTTTTGAATGATAGATATTTAATCCAATCAGTATTTTAAACATAGGTAATTCGTAGGTAGGTTTTAGTTGCTTAGGTATTTAAAAACATTAGGTATTTAGATTTTAGGGATTTTGAACGTAGGTTATTTTACGTTAGTTCTTATAATTTTAGATATTGCAATACGTACCCGCCAGCAGGTCAAGCTACCCGAAACTGTCAAATTTTCCCGATCAACCTTGAACCTTAATAATTTAGCGATACAGTTGAAAATCTATTAAAGAAATTTCACAGATTGTAGTAGCTTGGTGTGCTGGCATCTGTACTATTTTCTAATAACTGACAACTAAGTTAACGGAAATTATATTACGTCATTCAATTTTAGATTCAAGTGAAGCTGAAGCAAAAGTGATAAAGGACTTCATACGTCTTTTAAAGAAGAATCCAATAGAGATCAAGTTATGGTCTAACCTTCCTGCTGGGATGTACATGTTGCCTGTTGTGTTCACTTTGGCTGTCAATTATATCATTATTATAATGCAGTTTAATAATGTCATTTAAATATGTCTGTTTTAGCAAATGTACGATAATGTAACTCTACGAATTTAAGTATAACTCAATTAAAAATTTTGAAGTCATATAAGTTTATATTTTAACCAGCTGCGCCCCGCGGTTTCACCCGCATAAGTTTCGATCCCGTGGGAATATCGGAATAAAAAGTATCCTATGTGTTATTCTGAGAGGCAATTCTTGTAATTTTAAGAACGTTCACAGTCTGATCTCAGTCTCAATCTGTCAAAAATACCTCAAATTTCCCCACATTTTGACAAGTTTTTGACATTTGTTTGTCGCCGAGATGACACTGCGACTAGATTTTGAACGTTTTAAATTACGAGAATTGGCCTTCTGCTATATATAGCTATATTACTGTAGAGTTTCATCATAATCCGTTCAGTAGTTTTTGTGTGAAAGAGTAACAAACATCCATCCATCCATCCTCACAAACTTTCGCGTTTGTAATATTAGTAAGAAATAGTATTTAAGATCACGGCGCAATTCTTAGGAACTGGGCAAAAAGAAAAAAAAAATATCACGCGAACGATGTCGCGGGCAGAAGTTAGTATAAAATATACAGGGGAAAATGTAGCTCGGAGTAAATCCGTCGTGTGACTGAATAATGACGATTCTTCTTCAGGGCTTCCAACGGTATATTATGGGATTTAGGGAGAAAAAGATTTACCCTCCAAAAATTATTTATGTATGTTGCTACAAATGTATGTTTTAACACATACATTGTTGTAAGACATTTTCGTTCGTTTTACTAAGGTGTAATATAAAAATAAATATTTGCATTAAATATATTTTCATAAGGCTACGGGTATGAAACTTGCGTCGGGGGATTTTCTACACTCATTTGTTTGTTTTATCATTAATAGATTTCGATACCCATCACGGTTACGACTGTGGCGGCATCTACAAACCATGCGAACTACGCATCACACTGATCCCACGAAAAATCCTGCATCGCGCAAGCAGAGTTTACCGCGCGACTGGCATATATACAACGTCCGGATAACAATCGCCGGGCAGTTCCCATCAGACACAATACCCGTCTGGTCGAAGGATCCTCCCTTTTCTATGGAGGATGAGTGAACTTTACGCCCTGTTCCTCATACCTCTATACTGATAACCCCGAGTATGAACGTCAGCGCAGACTTCGTGCAACTACTTCAGTGTGACTGCGTGACGTTTCGGCACTTAATTTAATATGAAATTGTGTATTGGTGGAATTAAATAGCTTCCTGTTTAAAAGTCAACTTCGCGCTTATTGAGAGGAAAGAACTAGATGTTTGCAACGGGAAGCAAAACAACGAAAAAAGAAATTTAAAACAGACAGACGAGAATTATACGTTGTCCTTACAAGATCGTAGGTTTACAGTAATAATAATAAAATTCCATTTAATAATCAATTGTGCTCTTTATTCAGACAGACAAAGTAAACGATAAGTCATGTTGACTTGGCAGTCAAAATAATTGTTGTCGGTACATCGCCTAGCAACTACATACGTAGATACTGCTTAAAAAAAAAACTACTTTTTATTGAATTAATGAGACTATTTAAAATGTATCCGCGTTATTACTTTATCGTCGCCGAAGCACACAGTATTACTTACTACCAAACATGTCTCCAATAAAGTGGTTGAACAATTTCCTGTTTCTGGAGAATGTCATCGGCATATACCGGAATTATTGTACCCAGAAAAAGATTAAGAAATATTTTTTTGCTTTACATTTATTCGTTTATACTATATTTAACACTTTAATTACTATCATTGAAGTATATTTATTGTTAACGAGAGATCAATATAATCAGATAGATCGTATCTATTGTGCGCTCGTTATTTCATGCTATATCTCTTGTGGTTCATCAGTTGTGACCGGGATCTGTTACAGCCGCACTTTTATGTCATTTTTTGACAGCGTCAGTCGTATCTCAGAAAGATTTGAAGACGATACGAAATTAATTAATTCTTTGAAGAGATTGCACTGGTTCAGTATATCTTTTATTTTATTTTGTATTACGTTTGCTGTTCATAGATCGATTGATCTTGTTTTCAATTATGATCAGATAGACTATGATACGTATGTGTTAGTTCGTGTTCCCATGTTTTTATCACAAACTCTAATGAGAAGTACTTTATTATTTGAGAAATTTATATTTTTTGTTGTTATTATGATAGTGGTCCTTTTGTGCAAATGCTTGACTTCGTCGATATCAGCCGTTCGGGAGGAAGTCGGGGGTTTCGATATAGGTTTGAATGAGCAATGTTTTATCACAAGGGAGCAAATTCAAGAATGGGTTGAACTGTATCGGGATTTAGCAAAGTGCTGTGAAAAAGTAACACTATGCTTTGGACGTCAGGTACTAGAATCAAAATCAAATTGATTATTGTGTAACACGGTGTCTCAAATATGTTATCTTTAATTGTATTAAGTTCTTCTGTTGCTTATATGCTTAGGTCATATATATTTTTTCGTAATTAGTATCTGATGTTTCAGTTTACCTGTTCCTTAATAAGTTCAGTATTTTATTACATTTTACTGACATACCAAATGTGTTATTTGAGTGTTCTGAATGTAAGTATATTATGTCTTGTTTTAATTTTCTGCTAAATTTTAATGTTTGTTTTTTTTTCTAATGATGATACAATTGGCTAATTCCTGGCTTATTTTTTTCGATTTAACTGTTATTATTTTTTATAATTTACAGATACAAGATAAGAAAATAGCAATTGTTATAGTAAGTTACGTATTATTGACGATATTTCCAATCGTTGCTGGACAGTTGATTCTTAACCAAGGGGTGAAATATCACCGAATTTTGGCCCAACTCTATAATAAAATAATTATTAATGGTAAGCAAACGTATTGTTATCCTACTAATATCCTACTTAATATTATAAACGCGATGAATGGATGTTTGTTACTCTTACACGCCAAAACTACTAAACGGATTTGGATGAAATTTGGCACACAGATGGCTTATAACCAGGATTAACATATAGGATACTTTTTATCCTGATATTCCCTCTGGATCAAAACTTATGCGGGTAAAACCGCGGGGCGCAGCTAGTAAATAAATAGAAATATTTTCAGATTCAAAGGAAGCAGAAGCGAAATTGATAAAGGACTTTATACGTCTGATAAAGAAGGATCCACTAAAGATCGAGTTATTGTCCAAAATTCCTGCTGGAACTTATTTCCTACCGGTGATACTCATGTCGACTGTCAACTATATCATTGTTATGTTGCAGTTCAACAATATTGTTTAATTTGCCATTTTGTAATTCCTTACATCATAACTTCTTTGGTGCATGTTTGGTGCGCGTACGTCAAATACGGCGTTTCGAAATGTTGCCACTACATAAAGCGTAAAACGTTTATTGAGGATGATATTCTCTTAGCATGTATATTTCCTTTTTTTCTTTTTTATATTCCTGTTTGTTTCTATCACACTTAAATTAAATTGTATTATTTTGCTTTAAGTACGCTGTACCAGTACAGCGTCAGAATAACTGTTTGCTTTAAAAATAAAAATAATTGTTTTAATACTTGTTGATGAATAATTGTTTGCTGCACCGGACGACGTCATTACGTCGGCGCCGGCTGTCACTGAAAACCAGCGCTGGGGCTCTGTCTTGCATAGGGCCGCAGCATAATGCTGAGCGATAGCCGTTTGTTTTTTGTTTTACGCTCTTTTTTTCGTCATGTTTACCGCAAATAAACGTATTTTCTTTCTTTCTTAACTAATCACACTGACAATGTACAGGTGACAAGAGACCTCACCAACGGGCTGTCATGTCTCCCGGCTAATGCAATGATTATTTTTGGTAAGAAAATGTCACGTTATAGGTATACTGCTAACAAAGTTAATGGGAACTATGCTCTGAAAAAGGCAAGGTAAAAAAGTTTTTCCATACCTGGAGCAAGTGAGCATGCCTGAAAAAGAAACGATGTGAAGATTTTTCCCTCTCTCGCTAAAAGGAAAACTGATGGACTCAGACAGACATGGAGCGTTAACGCACCTGCGTCTATAAGCTTTCCTTTCTAATTAAGTAAAGGTCATATTTCATAATAGGTGTAACTTTGTATAGCTTCTGGTTTAATTCGATAACGATTCGCTAAAGCTATATATAATTTTATATGTGTACTTTTTGTGTCAATTAGGTATTAGAACTATAATTTTACTGTGTGATAAATTGTAGCTTCACTTCATACTGATAAAATGAAAAGGACAGACAGAAAGCATCCATAAATTATTTATAAATGACAAGTTCCTAGGAAAGAAAGTGATGAGTTTTTATGTTATTCTTTGTCCACTTAACACAATTTGTTGAACACAATTTGACGTTTATGTTTTGATGAATTTGACAAGTCAGGGCGATGCCGATGTACAACCGACTTGAGTTGTCTTCATAAAACTAAATTGTCACCAAGTGATGCCTTTGCCGTTGCCGTTGATGTCCGGCGTTGTGTTGGACCTCATATAACATCTGTTGCGGGGCGGCTAAGCTCGGCCGCATATGCTGTTAGAAAGATAAGACATTAACAGATGTAGAAACCGCGCGTTTGGTCTATTTTAGTTACTTCCACAGTATTATGTCATATGGCATTTTACTGTGGGGTCGGGCTGGTGACATTGATTCCATTTTTATTTTGCAAAAGAGAGCTGTCAGAGCCATTTACAATCTACGTCGCCGCGAATCTCTTAGGGAACTATTTAAAAGGGTTAATATTATGACGGTACCTTGCGAATTCATTTTTTGAAAATACTATGTATGGCCGAAAAAATCAACATATTTTTAATAAGTGATAGACCTAATTTTAATACTAGAAATAAGGATAAATTAGATCAACCTTTTTACAGATTATCAAATGTACATACATCTTTTATGGGGTACTGTGTTAAATGTTACAACAAAATAACTTGCGAAATATTGCAGTTAAATGAAAGAAAATTTAAAACTTATGTTTAAATTACACTTTGTAAACAAGGATATTACAAATTAGAGGATTATATCCAAGATAAGAATGCTTAGAAACACGCTGGTCCTGCTCCATAGGACAATCTCTAAAGTCTAGACAAAATCAAACTGTTTGCTAATGTAATTGTGTAAATTATCCTTTTTTTTGACATTGATTTACATTCTGTAATTACTTAAAGTCACACCAGGACTTATTACTTTTTATTTATTTATTTTTTATGAAAATCGTCTACCTTTAGAATGTTTGTATATGTGAGCACCGTGTATCTATCACATAGTTAATTTATATATCATGGTTTCATTAATCCATTTTAATTCTTTTACCTATTGTGGTATAGTAATTTTATTTACACACACACACACACACACACACACACACATATAATTATATAATTAATGTATGCAAAATATTAGAAAACATTTTAAAAGAGTAACGGTGGAGTTTCTTGCCCATTCTTCTCCATACGAAAACTACCTTTTGGAAGGGGCGACTAGAATCAATTTAATTTTTGACATTCAAAAGTGCCTTTTATGTGCCTATTTGAAATAAATGATTTGACTTTGACTTTTTTTTTGTAGAAATAATGAACGTTGTGTTGTTTTAACATTAAAGGTTATAATAACTTAGGCTGTAGTTTTATTTCACTTACTGACAATAGAGTTGCTTCCTATTAGGCATAGGGTACTTAAATGTTTTTAGAGAAATATGGGTGAGAATGTACAGTCTCTTTGTAAAATGTAAAAAGTGGAGAGGGCCAAGCAGAGTTCCTTGTGGCATTCCTAATAGCACGCTTAGTTTGTTACTTATTTGATCAACAACTATTACTCACTGTAGACTGTGAAGCCGTGAGGTACTAAGCCAGTTCACAACTTCATATCTTATACCAGCGAGTCCAATTATTTCAAAAGAAATTGGGGTGATATGGTGTCGAATGCCTAGGCAAGATCTATGAATACCCTTAAAAAGCATTTATTAAACAAAAAATGTGACCCAAATTATTATCAGTTAATTTATTTACGAAACTACTTGTAAAAATGGAGTCAACAGAAGTCCATTCATCATTCATTATTGTCCATTCATCATCCGTTAAAACCAGATAATAGTGAGCGTCGTCGCCAAGACGCACAACATTACAAACAAAAATGTCTGCATTAAAGTGGTTGAACAATTTATTGTTACTGGAGAATTTCTTAGGCATATACAGAAATTATTGTAGTCAGAAGACGACTACGAAATGTTTTATAATTTTCCTATGAAAAGGAGGGGAAAGTTATAATTTGATGCCCTATGATTAGGTATTCATCTCCCTTTAACAACAAAACATAGTTTCACTAATTAAGATTATATTATACAGGTTGGCAGGGATATCGAAAATATACTACTGCTTATGCTGTACATAAGCTGTTCTCGAGAGTCGTCAGGAACGAAGTAGTGAAGAAGTACAGTCGACCAACGTGTTTAGTTTACATGTTATAATGTGTGGGTGAACACACGGTTATGCACACAAACACCAAATAAAACGAGCGAGCTCTGTGTTTAGTAGTGCGCGTATGTCACTATAATAATCATTCATTGATGTTACTGAATGAGATATCATATTTCGCATTATATCACAAAAGCGACCTTGGCGCAATGGCTATCGTCTTTGGGCAGTGAACAAGAAGTCGTAAGTTCAAACCATGTGTGCAGCAATGGGAGTACATAACCAAATAAAAGAGTAGAAAAAAACAGGAAAACCACCGAAGGACCGTCTAGGCGTAATTACACACCCTGTCTATTATGTAAACCGTTTTTTGAAAGATGAAACTAGTAATTGCAGCAACACACAATACATTGATTGATACACGTACGGTATTATAATGTCTGTAAGAAGCCACAAATAAGATAAGGCAGTTTATATATTTATTTTATTATGCATTTTTAAATTAACTTTTCGTAATTCGTAAAGACGGACTTTACTTCACAAAAGAAGTCTCGTAGACGCGGCGCAACTGTCGTAGGACGGAATCATAAATATTGATTTATTTATTTATCTCGACATCATATACGAGTAGCAGGCTTGATTATTGATTAATAAAATGCACATTCTTAAATAAAGAAAGGTGTCTGGGGTAGGAGAGTTGTTGTTGGAATGTTGCTAACTATATAATAATAATTAGTTCCACTTATTGCCGCGGGACTTCTTTCGGGAAACGGACTCTAACGTAATCTGGAATATGCACATTTTAAGACAGCTGTTAAAAAAACGGTTAACCTAATGGACAGGGTATACTAAATATTACCTACCTTTGCCCGTTAAAAAATTCAAAATACCCAATCCCCAAGTTTGTTTAGAAATATTTATTTTTAAACAAACTTGGTGATTGGGTATTTGGAATTATTAAGGCACAGGAAATGAGAGTTTGCCAGAAAGTGATGATGATGATTAGATAAGTCCTTGGTTATCTAATCATCATAAAAAAAATCAGACTTAGCTATCTACGGATACCTTTGTTTTTTTGCTTCCTTTGTAAAGTATTGTAATTCAAATTCAAGTTGTCATTTTATTTATTTAATTATATAATTAAATAAATAAAATTATATAATTACATAAATAAAATGACAACTTGTCTGTTTATATATGTGTGTACATAATATGTACACACATATATAAACAGACAAGAAAAAACAGAACAGAAAAATAGGTACAGAGGTGATGCTTATTTCATAACAAATCTCTTCCAGCATACCTGCGATGTGAAAATAGATACAGAGATGTGGACAGCGCAGTGTTATTTATTTTTCGATTTTTTTCTCTCTGTTCTGTTACTTTTTGTCATGGTCTGGCAGTTTGAGTAATTTATGTGGCCTACCCAAATGTCTTTTCTTTGGTATTATACGTCGAATCGTTGAGCTCCTTAAGTTTTGAGTTGATCTGCACACGTAGTGGATAGGTCCTCTCAATCTGTGTGGTTCTTCCCTCAAAAGGCCATCTCAGACATCGATCTACATGGTCTTCACATGATCTGACAAGATTATCTCTGGACTTTAAAACTCACTGTGACCTGAGAGTTTGTTTCGGCCTTTCTTCTTGGAATAGTCAGATAGGAAACGCAGACGTCATCAATTTTTTAAAAAATATTATTGACTTAAATATGATTCACTTTATCTGTAGGTAGCTAAGCTAAGTATGATTTTTTTTTTAAACGTTGCCCTACTCTAGGAATTACTCCTGTATCGTGGGTGCGTTTACAAACATTTAAACTCACATACACAAACAGCCAGACCCGGAACAACTACCTGTAGGCAATACAAATATTTGTTCCGTGCGGGAATCGAACCCGCGACACGCAGCGCAGCAGTCGATCGCTCAGCCTCTGCGCCAACCGTGTCGTCAATTTTTAGGTGCTCAATTCGAAATTTCCTTTGGATTTTGTTGTTATTGTGGTCCAGAATGACTTTGTATTTTATCTAACTAGTGTGTTATCATTATAACTGTTATAAGTTAAGCAGTTATATTATTTTTTACTGATCTCATTGATTTTAGTAGACCCAATGGGCTGTGATTAGTTTTTAATAGGCATTAAAGTCACGTTTGGTCTGATTCCAATTAAGTGAAATGAACGTCTTCATTGCACTCAATTGGAATAAGATCAAACGTGTCTCATATAATTTGATTTTAAGGTTTTTGTTACATGGTAATTTTTTCGGAATATTTCTTCTGCATCGAATTACAACTTTGAATTGCTCTCCTTTGAAGTACGTGATCTGAAGTTTCGATAGTGTTTGTTGCGGCAGTCGATATGGGCTCATATTCCTTCATTGTGAACTCGTTTATTTTATCTTTAACCGCGTGTGTATATCACGTATACCCACACATTAATAATGACAGTTACCAATGTATGCGCGATTTAAACTAATTAACTGGGCCCAGTGTACGTCTACATACCGTTCGGTGTCTAGGAATTCATTGAAATTACCAAAGTATATTATTGCAAAGTGTTCAAAACAATATTATTAAATGTGAATATTATGTTTGTTATTAATGAACGTTTTCAAGTACATACTTATATTATAAATGTGATTTGAAAAGTAACTCTGTCGATCTGTTTTCTTCTCACGCCTAAACCACTGAATCGTTCGTTACGCAATTTGACAAATAGGTAGGCTCGGACCTGGAAACGGAAATAGGCTACTTGTTATTCTGAAAATTTGTATTAAAAATGATAAAATATATGCAGACGTAGTCGCAGGCAACGGCTAGTATATACTAAAATTACTTTACTTCTGCTGGGACAGAATGCTTGGCCGTATACAAAGCGGACTGATTTCGAAACAACCCGGCAGTAAATTGATTTGCACTTCATTACTGATGGACAATGTCTAGCCGAACATACTATAACAAAAAAACGACCCTGATGGGGTTGTGTCAGGTAATTGAAATTAATTTACGAGTAATTGAAACAAACCAATCCAAAAATTATTTACAATCACTTGATTGAAGTATTTTCTTACTAGTATCTAAATTAAAACTATTTACTCTCGACCAATACTGTAACATTATAAATATTAGAAAACATTTTGACCTATACTGTATGTGGTTCCATACAAAGTATGTCATGAATTCGTGATTAATTGGTTGTTTTAATATTATGTTAAATATAATTCTGACAATCATAGGATAGATATAACGATTAAGAACTACTTACTACTACATTATAATAACGAAATGTTTCCACACAGTAAAACTTTTATCGTCGTCACCGAGACACACAACATTAAAAATAAAATGTCCCCAATAAAGTGGTTGAACTATATATTGTTTATAGAGAACCTTCAAGGTATACACAGGAACTATTGTAAACAGTCAAATATTAAAAAATGTTTAATTATCTTCCAAACATTCACGCAAATTTTAATACACGCTATTGTTGTCAACAGTCTAATCCCAAAGTTGCTAGGAGGAGTTGACTATAGTCAAGTCAAGTTGATTATTGCTTTTTCTGCTGCTTTTGCATATGTAAACTCTTTGTTATCCGTCGTGACCAGCATCTGTTATAGCCGCGGCTTCATGTCTTATTATAGGAGTATCATTTGCGTCTCCGAATTCTTTAAAGATGACACTAAATTCCTTAACTCTCATAAAAAAATATACTGGTTCAGTTTATCTTTGGTTTTTTTGTCCATCGCTTATGTAATATATAAATCTGCAATGGTTTTATTACTATTTCCCCAATCAGATCTGTTTTTTTTGGTTATCCTTTTTGTATCACAAATAATTGCACGAATTAACATAGTATACCAGCACCTCACAATGTTTGTCGTTATTATGATGGTGGTAAATTCATTAAAATCTTTGAATTCGCTGATATCAGTCGTGCAAGAAACAGTAGGGAAATATGATATTAGTTCGGATGAGCAATGTGATATCACAAGGGAGCAGGTTCAAAGATGGGTTGAACTGTATCGAGATATAAAAAATTGCTGTGAAAAAGTAACACTATGTTTTGGACGCCAGGTATTTGGTTCTATTATTTCATCAATGATGATCTTGCTCCTAGTAATCTAACTTCTATTTTTTTGTAAACATTTTTTTGTTACAGGTTTGCTTCACAATATCAATCTCAACATCTCAGTTGATTTTTGTAACGTATCAACTGTGTTACCAGATTGTTTCGCAAGTAAGTTTTTGATATTTCAAACTGAGTTTCAGGTTCCTATTGTAAAAGTTGTCCGTATTCTAAGTTGACGAGTTTTGTAACATTATTTAATATTATACATTTTAGAAAAAGGATGTGGGTGGATTCAAGAAAATTATATTTGTTCTATGTTTTTATATTTCATTGATGATATTGCCAACCATTGCTGGGCAGATGACTCGTAACCAAGGAGTGAAGTTCCATAGAGTCTTGGCTCGGCTTTATAACGCAATTATCAAAAGTAAGAATAACGTTTTTTTTCAATGTCAACACTGTTTAATTACCAACATTATTTGTAAAATTATAATTTGTTATTTCATTTTAGATTCACGAGAAGCTGAAGCGAAATTGATAAAGGACTTCATACGTTTGATAAAGAAGAATGCAATAGAGATCAAGTTATTGTCCAACATCCCTCTTGGGATGTGCTTGCTGCCAGTTATACTTACGTTGGCTATCAACTATCTCATTGTGATGTTACAGTTTAATCATATTATTTAATCGTACTCATATTGCAAACGTTAAAATTTGCAAACACGTCTGGATCTTTGTAACTTACGCTAAAATTTACATAAAAAGACCGAGGCCGATACCTGTGAAGACCTTTTAGAATTAAAGCCCGAAGCAGTGTGCAAGTAGAAATCCATATAGAAATCCATAAAGTGGTTGAAAAGTTATTGTTTCTGAAAAAAATATCTATCTAAAGTGTACACAGGATTTTTTGTAGCCAAAAGAAGATTTAATGTATTATGTGGAATTATAATGTAAATGATTGTAATGGAGTAGTCAAATAGTGCGAAAATTTCTAATAGTCAGTTGGTAATTAATTCAGAGGTGATTGTTTAGAAACATTAAACGAAAAAACAACTTGAAGAACATGTTATATTCTATAATAATGGCATATTATGATATAAATAATGTATCTACGTTGCTTAATGTTATGTAAGGAATAACGTCTGCTTAACTACAATGTATTTGATGTTTAACCGAGTCCTTACTTTATATTGTAGTGTATATCGGGCTGGTGTCCTTAATTTGACGTTGCAAGCGCGTGTTTTAATGAACACTTCTTTGAACTTTTAGCAACGATTATTTATGTTTTGTTTTTTTCTACATAATATCGAAACAACCGTCATAATTGACAAGTGATGGACTACAATTAAATACATTTATGGTATATTTGTTAATTTTACAACCCGCCTAAATAAAGTGGTGTCCTCAAAATGATTGACAGTCAAGTACTTAAGTAACTTTCTAGTGAATTTGAATTACAAAATGTTTTGCGTCTTTCCATATAAGTACTTACACTTCCATATTATTTGGACGTTCATTAATTTCAAAAAAGTTAGTCAAATACTTCCCTTTATTAAATCAAGGTAACTTCCTCACATATCTTTTTCTTTAAGTGAATTCAGATATGCTTTCCTAGGATTAATGAATGTTACAACAAAATACCTTGTGAAATATTGCAATTAAATGAAAGAAAATTTAAAACTTATATTTAAATTACTCTTTGTAAACAAGGATATTACAAATTAGAGGATTATATCCAAGATAAGAATGCTTGGAAACATGCTGGTCCTGCTCCATAGGACAATATCTAAAGTCTAGACAAAATTAAACTGTTTGCTAAGTAATTGTATAATTTGTTCCTTTTTTTGGACATTGATTTACATTCTGTAATTACTTAAAGTCACACCCGGACTTATTACTCTTTATTTATTTAATTTTTTATGAAAATCGTCTACTTTTAGAATGTTTGTATATGTGAGCACCGTGTATCTATCACATAGTTAATTTATATATAATGGTTTCATTAATCCATTTTAATTCTTTTACATATTGTGGTATAGTAATTTTATTTCAGGTGCATCGTCATCACATATAATACAAATAATAACTTAGGTTGTAGTTTTATTTCACTTACTGACAATAGAGTTGCTTCCTGTTAGGCATAGGGTACTTAAATGTTTTTAGAGAAATGGGGGTGAGAATTTACAGTCTCTTTGTAAAATGTAAAAAGTGTTGAGGGCCAAGCAGAATTCCTTGTGGCATTCCTAATAGCACGCTTAGTTTGTTAATTATTTGATCAACAACTCTTACTCACTGTAGACTGTAAAGCCGTTAGGTACTAAGCCAGTTCACAGCTTCACATCTTATACCAGCGAGTCCATTTATTTCAAAAGAAATTGGGGTGATATAGTGTCGAATGCCTAGGCAAGATCTATGAATACCCTTAAAAGCATTTATTAAACACAAAATGTGACCCAAATTATTATCAGTTAATTTATTTACGAAACTACTTATAAAAATAGAGTCAACAGAAGTCCATTCATCATTCATTATTGTCCATTCATCATCCGTTAAAACCAGATAATAGTGAGAGCGTCGTCGCCAAGACACACAACATTACAAACAAAAATGTCTACATTAAAGTGGCTGAACTAGTTATTGTTAATGGAGAATTTCTTTGCCATATACAGAAATTATTGTAGTCAGAATATGACTACGAAATGTTTTATCATTTTCCTAATTTTCGTCCAGGAATGTTGCACACAATTATAGTCTCCAGTCAGTTATATTTATTGTTAATACTAATATAATGTTTTAAATTATATTTATTGGTTTTTTGTAATTTCAGCTTTTATCACGAGTTTGATATCCGTCGTGACTGGTATCAGTAACAGTAGTGCGTTTACATTGTATATACAGAGCACCAGTCGTCTCTCTAAATGGTTTGAAAACGATGAAAAATTCCTTAAAAATATGTACTGGTATTGTATTACTTTTATTCTACTATCTATTGCATTCGCTGCTTTCAGGTCTTTGGATCTAATAATGAATTTTAATCCAAAAGACTATGAAATGTTTGAATTTATTTGTGTTCCCTTTTTTTCTCACAAACTTTATTATGAATGACTACATTGGTTCAAAGAAATATATTGTTTGTTTGTATTATGATAGTAGTTTATTGATATCAGCCGTTCAGGTGATTATGTAGTTGTGATATTAGTTCGGATGAGCAATGTAATATTACGAAGGAGCAGATTCAAGGATGGGTTGAACTGTATCGTGATTTAGCTAACTGTTGTGAATATGTAACATTATGCTTTGGACGCCAGGAGTTTGCTATTTAAAATGTAATATGTAACATATTTATGTTATATTTAAGCATATTATGTATAAGTAAGCGTCTATTGTTTGGTTATTTTACTTTTATGTTTCAGTTTTTCTTTTTGTTAATAGTCTCAGTATCTTACTATATTTTGCTGAAGTACCAAATGTTCTACTTGAGTGTTTTTAATGTAAGTAAACTACAACTCGTTTTTTACTTTCTGGCCGGTCTGTTTATTGCCCCGCCTAATTATTGAGCATCGAAAAGCTGATGATAATTTGACCAGTTTCATAGTAAAATTACGTAGAATTCCGGAGTTACTTTAATTTATATGTATAAAATGATTCTATTTTTAATCATTTGCAGAAACAAGACAAGAATAGCAATTGTTATAATATCTTATGTATTTTTGGCGATATTACCAATCGTTTCTGGACACTTGGCTCATAATCAAGGAGTGAAATTCCAACGAGTGTTGGCTCGACTTTACATAAAAGGCTATGTTTGGTAAGACAATTTATTACAGGAATGATTTAAGTAATTCAAACGTGAAATTAGTTAACGGGACCGATTTGTTTTAAAGAATGGCAGCTTGAAAATTTGTTACACGTATCGTTGCTACCTGGGACATATATTGGTCGATAAAAGAAGTAATGAAAAGATATCTTTTGATATCTTTTCATTTCGCTAAGCTCATTGGCGTATTCTCCTCGCGCTCATTTAATGAGGGTAGACGCAGTGACTACTGAAACACCAAAAGATGTAACTTTGGTAGTGACCACCCTTATTATGAACTCAATAGATACTGCGCTCAAATACAAACTCCTTAAGTGTGTCATTGGTTTGGTCATATCTGCCACATGATGAACTCTTTCATCTAGGCATTAATCTTTCATATAGGCGAAAAAAACAACGTAGAAATGTTAATTTGACAATACTTACATGATTTAAAAATGAAAAGACTTAAAAAAAATGTACATGTACATAAAAAAAGGAGGGAAAATTATTATTTGATGCTCTAAGATTAGGTAATCATCTCCCTTTAACAACAAAACGTAGTTCCACTAATTAAAATTATATTATACAGGTTGGCAGGGACATCGAAAATATACTAATGCTTATACTGTATATACGCTGTTCTCGAGAGTCGTCAGGAACGAAGCAGTGAAGAAGTACGTCTACATACCGTTCGGTGTCTAGGAATTCATTGAAATTTCCCAAAGTATATTATTTGCAAAGAGTTCAAAACAATATTTTAAAGGTGAATATTGTGTTTGTGATTGTGATAACGACTGTATTAAAAAATCACTGCAGAAATTAGAAATAAAGAACTGTGAACAGCGCAATTATATCCTAGATCTGGAAAAGAAAGTAGAAGATCTACAGTTGAGCTCGCGATCATCTTGTATTGAGATAAGGAATGTCCCTGCAATTGAGAAGGAAACAACTAGAGACTTAAATTCTATTGTTTTAAAAACCTGCGAGACAATTAAACCGTCGGAAAATACACCTCAACTACGTAATGTATATCGTCTGCCCGGAAAAACGGGCTCAAACAGACCGATAATTGCAGAGTTTCTGACAGTCTCCTCCAAGAATCAAGTACTGGATGCCTGCCGTACGTTCAATAAGGGTCTGCCATCAACCGAAAAACTAAACACGGGACACATTGGTGTTCCCGGTGAAGTGAAACCAGTCTATGTGACTGACCACCTACCTCGCACCCAGCGGCAACTATTCTTCGAGGCTCGTTCATTTGCTAAAACGAACAAATATAAATTTTGTTGTTCACAAAATGGAAACATTTTTCTTCGAGAACGTGAAGGAATGGACTCCGTTGTTATCAACTCAACATCTTGTATTACGAAACTGCTTACCCCTGCAAAATAAACGCAAGGAATCTCATTTTTATTCATATTGCATGCTTTTAGAATTTATTGGAACCTTACATTATCGTTTACTTAAAAATCGAGTACTACCTTCTTACAAATCGGTTTTATATTATTTTATCTTTTCATCCTACCTTATAATAAAATCATTAAGATTGTTAACTTTATGTAATGCATCTAGTATAATCCCTCGACGAGCTACTAAGAATATCTTCAGATGAAAAGTCCTCGGTCAATAAAGGCAACGAATTTTTCGCCAATGTTGGCAGGAACTTAGCTGACAAATTCTTGCCCACCTCGTGTACCTCGGATTATTGCCTTGATGCGCTGCCCTCTAACTCGCTACTACCTACAGATGAAGTGGAGGTATCGAATCTCATTATTGGGTTACGAACTGATGCTGCGGTTGGTTGGGATGGCATTTCATCGAAAATATTAAAATCCGGTCTGCCCGCGATTGTCCCAGCCATTACTCATATCTGCAATCGCTCTATTTCTACAGGCTGTTTTCCCAGGGTTTTCAAAAGGGCTATTGTTCACTCAATCTACAAAAATGGGGACAGACACAGTGTTGATAATTATAGACCGATCTCAGTTGTGCCTGCCTTCTCTAAAATATTAGAAAAGATCTCAAGAATCGATTGGTAGACTATCTTGAGTCTTACAGGTTACTAAGTAATAACCAGTATGGTGTTAGACGTGGCAGGTCAACTGAAAATGCTGTTGCTGCCTTGGTAGACCATGTAGTACCTAAATTAGATGGCAAAACGAAATGCTTGGCTATCTTCTTGGATCTTTCTAAGGCCTTCGACACTGTGTCCGTTCTCCACCTCCTATCTAAGCTGGAAGCTACGGGCATTCGCGGACATACCTTAAATGTTTTCCAGGATTACCTGTGTGATAGAGCTCATTGCGTTAAGATAAATTATATTATTAGTGACACCATTTCTTAGAGTTTTGGCGTTCCTCAGGGCTCAATCTTGGGTCTATGTGGATGATTCTATGAGCTGGAAACCTCACGTTAGTAATCTCATATCGCGTGTCCGCAAGTGTATATTCATTTTTAAAAAACTAAGGCACTCCGCGGACTTTCTTACGATTAAAACGGTTTATTATGCCCTATGTCAAAGCATATTAAACTATTGCATCACGGTGTGGGGTGGAACTGCTAAGACAATCTTCCTGCCTCTGGAACGTGCACAGAGAGCGGTTCTCAATGTGTGTGGTGACCGCAAAGCCTTTTAGGTATCCCAACACGGCTCTCTACAGCGAATGTCAGGTCCTCCGCAAACATCCCTTTGTGGTTTACGATCCGAATGCTACCAAAAAACGTAGACACTTCGAAGTATGTTCAACTCACGGATGTAGAACGGCCCTTGCTCACCGTCATTTTGGTATACTGTCAAACCATTTATATAATAAAATAAATAAACTCTGTTCCATTGCTCCCATGTGTCTAAATGAATGCAAAACCAAGGTCACGAAATGGCTCTTGACATTGACGTCCGTTTCTATCGTTCGCTTAATATTGTTAATAAAGTAATATATTCATAATTATTTTTTAAAACAGTCTTAAATTAACACAAGTTTTCACCATATTTATCTCCCCCCTCACACTCACAAATACACACACACATACATAGCCGCATAAATAGGACACAATATTAGCTTGGAACTTAATGATAATTAATTATTGAAAATGTTAATGATGACGTACTGTGTTCGTCTTACAACTACTGCTACATGTTGAAATCTTAGGCGAGGACGCTGGCACCCTAAACACAAGTTAAATCTTACATTGGGTGCCAGAGCTCATCGAAAACACTCTGTTTCCCTAGTTGAAAAGCTGCATAGTGTTGTTATAAGTGTTTTTGTACAATTGAAGGAGATTAAACAATTTTTTTTTGTGTTTGTTATTAATGAACGTTTTCAAGTGCATACTAGTATTTTATATGTGATTTGAAAAGTAACTCTGTCGATCTGTTTCCTTCTCACGCCTAAACCACTGAATCGTTCGTTACGCAATTTGACAAATAGGTAGGCTCAGACCTGGAAACGGAAATAGGCTACTTGTTATTCTGAAAATTTGTATTAAAAATGATAAAATACATGCAGACGTAGTCGCAGGCAACAGCTAGTATATACTAAAATAACTGGGACAGAATGCTTGGCCGTATACAAAGCGGACTGATTTCGAAACAACCCGGCAGTAAATTGATTTGACAATGACACTGAACACACTGACACTGATGGACAATGTCTAGCCAAACATACTATAACAAAAAAACGACCCTGACGGGGTTGAGTCAGGTAACTGAAATTAATTTACGAGTAATTGAAACAAACCAATCCAAAAAATATTGAAACAATTATAATCACTTGATTGAAGTATTTTCTTACTAGTATCTAAATTAAAACTATTTACTCTCGACCTGTAACATTATAAATAATAGATAACATTTTGACCTATACTGTATGTTCCATACAAAGTATGTCATGAATTCATGACTAATTGGTTCTTTTTAATATTATGTTAAATATAATTCTGACAATCATAGAATAGATGATTAATAATTCATTCGGTCTGGTTCCGGTTCTCTTCATTACCTAAATATAACGATTAAGAACTACTTACTACTACATTAAAATAACGAAATGTTTCCACACAGTAAAACTTTTACCGTCGTCACCGAGACACACAACATTAAAAATAAAATGTCCCCAATAAAGTGGTTGAACTATATATTGTTTATAGAGAACCTTCAAGGTATACACAGGAACTATTGTAAACAGTCAAATATTAAAAAAATGTTTAATTATCTTCCAAACATTCACGCAAATTATAATATACTCTATTGTCGTCAATCGTCAAACACCACTGTTTCTAGGAAGAGATAACTATGGTCAAATCAATTTGATTATTGCTTTTTCTGCTACTTTTGCATATGTAAACTCTTTGTTATCCGTCACGACCAGCATCTGTTACAGCCGCGGCTTCATGTCTTATTATAGGAGTATTATTTGCGTCTCCGAATTCTTTAAAGATGACACTAAATTCCTTAACTCTCATAAAAAAATATACTGGTTCAGTTTATCTTTGATTTTTCTGTCCATCGCTTTTGTGGTATATAAATCTGCAGCGGTTATATTACTATCTACCCAATCAGATCTGTTTTATTTGGTTATCTTTTTTGTATCACAAATAACTGTACGAAGTAACATAGTATTCCAGCACCTCACAATGTTTGTCGTTATTATGATGGTGGTAAATTCATTAAAATCTTTGAATTCGCTGATATCAGTCGTGCAAGAAACAGTAGGGAAATATGATATTACTTCGGATGAGCAATGTGATATCACAAGGGAGCAGGTTCAAAGATGGGTTGAACTGTATCGAGATATAAAAAATTGCTGTGAAAAAGTAACACTATGTTTTGGACGCCAGGTATTTGGTTCTATTATTTCATCAATGATGATCTTGCTCCTAGTAATCTAACTTCTATTTGTTTGTAAACATTTTTATGTTACAGGTTTGCTTCACAATATCAATCTCAACATCTCAGTTGATTTTTGTAACGTATCAACTGTGTTACCAGATTGTTTCGCAAGTAAGTTTTTGATATTTCAAACTGAGTTTCAGGTTCCTATTGTAAAAGTTGTCCGTATTCTAAGTTGACGAGTTTTGTAACATTATTTAATATTATACATTTTAGAAAAAGGATGTGGGTGGATACAAGAATGTGATATTTGTTCTATGTTTTTATATTTCATTGATGATATTGCCAACCATTGCTGGACAGATGACTCGTAACCAAGGAGTGAAGTTCCATAGAGTCTTGGCTCGGCTTTATAACGCAGTTATCAAAAGTAAGAATAACGTTTTTTTTTCAATTTCAACACTGTTTAATTACTAACATTATTTGTAAAATCATAATTTGTTATTCCATTTTAGATTCACGAGAAGCTGAAGCGAAATTGATAAAGGACTTCATACGTTTGATAAAGAAGAATGCAATAGAGATCAAGTTATTGTCCAACATCCCTCTTGGGATGTGCTTGCTGCCAGTTATACTTACGTTGGCTATCAACTATCTCATTGTTATGTTACAGTTTAGTCATATTATTTAATCGTACTCATATTGCAAACGTTAAAATTTGCAAACACGTCTGGATCTTTGTAACTTACGCTAACATTTACATAAAAAGACCGAGGCCGATACCTGTGAAGACCTTTTAGAATTAAAGCCCGAAGCAGTGTGCAAGTAGAAATCCATATAGAAATCCATAAAGTGGTTGAAAAGTTATTGTTTCTGAAAAAAATATCTATCTAAAGTGTACACAGGATTTTTTGTAGCTAAAAGAAGATTTAATATATTATGTGGAATTATAATGTAAATGATTGTAATGGAGTAGTCAAATAGTGCGAAAATTTCTAATAGTCAGTTGGTAATTAATTCAGAGGTGATTGTTTAGAAACATTAAACGAAAAAACAACTTGAAGAACATGTTATATTCTATAATAATGGCATATTATGATATACATAATGTATCTGCGTTGCTTAATGTTATGAAACGAATAACGTCTGCTTAACTACAATGTATTTGATGTTTAACCGAGTCCTTACTTTATATTGTAGTGTATATCGGGCTGGTGTCCTTAATTTGACGTTGCAAGCGCGTGTTTTAATGAACACTTCTTTGAACTTTTAGAAACGATTATTTATGTTTTGTTTTTTTCTACATAATATCGAAGCAACCGTCATAATTGACAAGTGATGGACTACAATTAAATACATTTATGGTATATTTGTTAATTTTACATCCCGCTTAACTAAAGTGGTGTCCTTAAAATGATTGACAGTCAAGTACTTAAGTAACTTTCTAGTGAATTTGAATTACAAAATGTTTTGCGTCTTTCCATATAAGTACTTACACTTCCATATTATTTGGACGTTCATTAATTTCAAAAAAGTTAGTCAAATACTTCCCTTTATTAAATCAAGGTAACTTCCTCACATATCTTTTTCTTTAAGTGAATTCAGATATGCTTTCCTAGGATTAATGAATGTTACAACAAAATACCTTGTGAAATATTGCAATTAAATGAAAGAAAATTTAAAACTTATATTTAAATTACTCTTTGTAAACAAGGATATTACAAATTAGAGGATTATATCCAAGATAAGAATGCTTGGAAACATGCTGGTCCTGCTCCATAGGACAATATCTAAAGTCTAGACAAAATTAAACTGTTTGCTAAGTAATTGTATAATTTGTTCCTTTTTTTGGACATTGATTTACATTCTGTAATTACTTAAAGTCACACCCGGACTTATTACTCTTTATTTATTTATTTTTTTATGAAAATCTTCTACTTTTAGAATGTTTGTATATGTGAGCTCCATGTATCTATCACATAGTTAATTTATACATATATCATGGTTTCATTAATCCATTTTAATTCTTTTACATATTGTGGTATAGTAATTTTATTTGAGGTGCATCGTCATCACATATAATATAAATAATAACTTAGGTTGTAGTTTTATTTCACTTACTGACAATAGAGTTGCTTCCTGTTAGGCATAGGGTACTTAAATGTTTTTAGAGAAATGGGGGTGAGAATTTACAGTCTCCTTGTAAAATGTAAAAAGTGTTGAGGGCCAAGCAGAATTCCTTGTGGCATTCCTAATAGCACGCTTAGTTTGTTAATTATTTGATCAACAACTCTTACTCACTGTAGACTGTAAAGCCGTTAGGTACTAAGGCAGTTCACAGCTTCACATCTTATACCAGCGAGTCCATTTATTTCAAAAGAAATTGGGGTGATATAGTGTCGAATGCCTAGGCAAGATCTATGAATACCCTTAAAAGCATTTATTAAACACAAAATGTGACCCAAATTATTATCAGTTAATTTATTTACGAAACTACTTATAAAAATAGAGTCAACAGAAGTCCATTCATCATTCATTATTGTCCATTCATCATCCGTTAAAACCAGATAATAGTGAGAGCGTCGTCGCCAAGACACACAACATTACAAACAAAAATGTCTACATTAAAGTGGCTGAACTAGTTATTGTTAATGGAGAATTTCTTTGCCATATACAGAAATTATTGTAGTCAGAATATGACTACGAAATGTTTTATCATTTTCCTAATTTTCGTCCAGGAATGTTGCACACAATTATAGTCTCCAGTCAGTTATATTTATTGTTAATACTAATATAATGTTTTAAATTATATTTATTGGTTTTTTGTAATTTCAGCTTTTATCACGAGTTTGATATCCGTCGTGACTGGTATCAGTAACAGTAGTGCGTTTACATTGTATATACAGAGCACCAGTCGTCTCTCTAAATGGTTTGAAAACGATGAAAAATTCCTTAAAAAAATGTACTGGTATTGTATTACTTTTATTCTACTATCTATTGCATTCGCTGCTTTCAGGTCTTTGGATCTAATAATGAATTTTAATCCAAAAGACTATGAAATGTTTGAATTTATTTGTGTTCCCTTTTTTTCTCACAAACTTTATTATGAATGACTACATTGGTTCAAAGAAATATATTGTTTATTTGTATTATGATAGTAGTTTATTGATATCAGCCGTTCAGGTGATTATGTAGTTGTGATATTAGTTCGGATGAGCAATGTAATATTACGAAGGAGCAGATTCAAGGATGGGTTGAACTGTATCGTGATTTAGCTAACTGTTGTGAATATGTAACATTATGCTTTGGACGCCAGGAGTTTGCTATTTAAAATGTAATATGTAACATATTTATGTTATATTTAAGCATATTATGTATAAGTAAGCGTCTATTGTTTGGTTATTTTACTTTTATGTTTCAGTTTTTCTTTTTGTTAATAGTCTCAGTATCTTACTATATTTTGCTGAAGTACCAAATGTTCTACTTGAGTGTTTTTAATGTAAGTAAACTACAACTCGTTTTTTACTTTCTGGCCGGTCTGTTTATTGCCCCGCCTAATTATTGAGCATCGAAAAGCTGATGATAATTTGACCAGTTTCATAGTAAAATTACGTAGAATTCCGGAGTTACTTTAATTTATATGTATAAAATGATTCTATTTTTAATCATTTGCAGAAACAAGACAAGAATAGCAATTGTTATAATATCTTATGTATTTTTGGCGATATTACCAATCGTTTCTGGACACTTGGCTCATAATCAAGGAGTGAAATTCCAACGAGTGTTGGCTCGACTTTACATAAAAGGCTATGTTTGGTAAGACAATTTATTACAGGAATGATTTAAGTAATTCAAACGTGAAATTAGTTAACGGGACCGATTTGTTTTAAAGAATGGCAGCTTGAAAATTTGTTACACGTATCGTTGCTACCTGGGACATATATTGGTCGATAAAAGAAGTAATGAAAAGATATCTTTTGATATCTTTTCATTTCGCTAAGCTCATTGGCGTATTCTCCTCGCGCTCATTTAATGAGGGTAGACGCAGTGACTACTGAAACACCAAAAGATGTAACTTTGGTAGTGACCACCCTTATTATGAACTCAATAGATACTGCGCTCAAATACAAACTCCTTAAGTGTGTCATTGGTTTGGTCATATCTGCCACATGATGAACTCTTTCATCTAGGCATTAATCTTTCATATAGGCGAAAAAAACAACGTAGAAATGTTAATTTGACAATACTTACATGATTTAAAAATGAAAAGACTTAAAAAAAATGTACATGTACATAAAAAAAGGAGGGAAAATTATTATTTGATGCTCTAAGATTAGGTAATCATCTCCCTTTAACAACAAAACGTAGTTCCACTAATTAAAATTATATTATACAGGTTGGCAGGGACATCGAAAATATACTAATGCTTATACTGTATATACGCTGTTCTCGAGAGTCGTCAGGAACGAAGCAGTGAAGAAGTACGTCTACATACCGTTCGGTGTCTAGGAATTCATTGAAATTTCAAAAAGTGTTCAAAACAATATTTTAAAGGTGAATATTGTGTTTGTGATTGTGATAACGACTGTATTAAAAAATCACTGCAGAAATTAGAAATAAAGAACTGTGAACAGCGCAATTATATCCTAGATCTGGAAAAGAAGGTAGAAGGTCTACAGTTGAGCTCGCGATCATCTTGTATTGAGATTAGGAATGTCCCTGCAATTGAGAAGGAAACAACTAGAGACTTAACTTCTATTGTTTTAAAAACCTGCGAGACAATTAAACCGTCGGAAAATACACCTCAACTACGTAATGTATATCGTCTGCCCGGAAAAACGGGCTCAAACAGACCGATAATTGCAGAGTTTCTGACAGTCTCCTCCAAGAATCAAGTACTGGATGCCTGCCGTACGTTCAATAAGGGTCTGCCATCAACCGAAAAACTAAACACGGGACACATTGGTGTTCCCGGTGAAGTGAAACCAGTCTATGTGACCGACCACCTACCTCGCACCCAGCGGCAACTATTCTTCGAAGCTCGTTCATTTGCTAAAACGAACAAATATAAATTTTGTTGTTCACAAAATGGAAACATTTTTCTTCGAGAACGTGAAGGAATGGACTCCGTTGTTATCAACTCAACATCTTGTATTACGAAACTGCTTACCCCTGCAAAATAAACGCAAGGAATCTCATTTTTATTCATATTGCATGCTTTTAGAATTTATTGGAACCTTACACTATCGTTTACTTAAAAATCGAGTACTACCTTCTTACAAATCGGTTTTATATTATTTTATCTTTTCATCCTACCTTATAATAAAATCATTAAGATTGTTAACTTTATGTAATGCATCTAGTATAATCCCCCGACGAGCTACTAAGAATATCTTCAGATGAAAAGTCCTCGGTCAATAAAGTCAACGAATTTTTCGCCAATGTTGGCAGGAACTTAGCTGACAAATTCTTGCCCACCTCGTGTACCTCGGATTATTGCCTCGATGCGCTGCCCTCTAACTCGCTACTACCTACGGGTTACGAACTGATGCTGCGGTTGGTTGGGATGGCATTTCATCGAAAATATTAAAATCCTGTCTGCCCGCGATTGTCCCAGCCATTACTCATATCTGCAATCGCTCTATTTCTACAGGCTGTTTGCCCAGGGTTTTCAAAAGGGCTATTGTTCACTCAATCTACAAAAATGGGGACAGACACAGTGTTGATAATTATAGACCGATCTCAGTTGTGCCTGCCTTCTCTAAAATATTAGAAAAGATCTCAAGAATCGATTGGTAGACTATCTTGAGTCTTACAAGTTACTAAGTAATAACCAGTATGGTGTTAGACGTGGCAGGCCAACTGAAAATGCTGTTGCTGCCTTGGTAGACCATGTAGTACCTAAATTAGATGGCAAAACGAAATGCTTGGCTATCTTCTTGGATCTTTCTAAGGCCTTCGACACTGTGTCCGTTCTCCACCTCCTATCTAAGCTGGAAGCTACGGGCATTCGCGGACATACCTTAAATGTTTTCCAGGATTACCTGTGTGATAGAGCTCATTGCGTTAAGATAAATTATATTATTAGTGACACCATTTCTTAGAGTTTTGGCGTTCCTCAGGGCTCAATCTTGGGTCTATGTGGATGATTGTATGAGCTGGAAACCTCACGTTAGTAATCTCATATCGCGTGTCCGCAAGTGTATATTCATTTTTAAAAAACTAAGGCACTCCGCGGACTTTCTTACGATTAAAACGGTTTATTATGCCCTATGTCAAAGCATATTAAACTATTGAATCACGGTGTGGGGTGGAACTGCTAAGACAATCTTCCTGCCTCTGGAACGTGCACAGAGAGCGGTTCTCAATGTGTGTGGTGACCGCGAAGCCTTTTAGGTATCCCAACACGGCTCTCTACAGCGAATGTCAGGTCCTCACCGTGAGACAACTTTTTATTCTAGGTACTATTCTCCGCAAACATCCCTTTGTTGTTTACGATCCGAATGCTACCAAAAAACGTAGACACTTCGAAGTATGTTCAACTCACGGATGTAGAACGGCCCTTGCTCACCGTCATTTTGGTATACTGTCAAACCATTTATATAATAAAATAAATAAACTCTGTTCCATTGCTCCCATGTGTCTAAATGAATGCAAAACCAAGGTCACGAAATGGCTCTTGACATTGACCTACACTATCGTTCGCTTAATATTGTTAATAAAGTAATATATTCATAATTATTTTTTAAAACAGTCTTAAATTAACACAAATTTTCACCATATTTATCTCCCCCCTCACACTCACAAATACACACACACATACATAGCCGCATAAATAGGACACAATATTAGCTTGGAACTTAATGATAATTAATTATTGAAAATGTTAATGATGACGTACTGTGTTCGTCTTACAACTACTGCTACATGTAGAAATCTTAGGCGAGGACGCTGGCACCCTAAACACAAGTTAAATCTTACATTGGGTGCCAGAGCTCATCGAAAACACTCTGTTTCCCTAGTTGAAAAGCTGCATAGTGTTGTTATAAGTGTTTTTGTACAATTGAAGGAGATAAAACAATTTTTTTTTGTGTTTGTTATTAATGAACGTCTTCAAGTGCATACTAGTATTTTATATGTGATTTGAAAAGTAACTCTGTCGATCTGTTTCCTTCTCACGCCTAAACCACTGAATCGTTCGTTACGCAATTTGATAAATAGGTAGGCTCAGACCTGGAAACGGAAATAGGCTACTTGTTATTCTGAAAATTTGTATTAAAAATGATAAAATACATGCAGACGTAGTCGCAGGCAACAGCTAGTATACACTAAAATAACTTTACTTCTGCTGGGACAGAATGCTTGGCCGTATACAAAGCGAACTGATTTCGAAACAACCCGGCAGTAAATTGACTTGACAATGACACTGAACACACTGACACTGATGGACAATGTCTAGCCGAACATACTATAACAAAAAAACGACCCTGACGGGGTTGAGTCAGGTAACTGCAATTAATTTACGAGTAATTAAAACAAACCAATCCAAAAATTATTGAAACACTTATAATCACTTGATTGAAGTATTTTCTTACTAGTATCTAAATTAAAACTATTTACTCTCGACCTGTAACATTATAAATAATAGATAACATTTTGACCTATACTGTATGTGGTTCCATACAAAGTATGTCATGAATTCATGACTAATTGGTTCTTTTTAATATTATGTTAAATATAATTCTGACAATCATAGAATAGATGATTAATAATTCATTCGGTCTGGTTCCGGTTCTCTTCATTACCTAAATATAACGATTAAGAACTACTTACTACTACATTAAAATAACGAAATGTTTCCACACAGAAAAACTTTTACCGTCGTCACCGAGACACACAACATTAAAAATAAAATGTCCCCAATAAAGTGGTTGAACTATATATTGTTTATAGAGAACCTTCAAGGTATACACAGGAACTATTGTAAACAGTCAAATATTAAAAAATGTTTAATTATCTTCCAAACATTCACGCAAATTATAATATACTCTATTGTCGTCAATCGTCTAATGCCACTGTTTCTAGGAAGAGATAACTATGGTCAAATCAATTTGATTATTGCTTTTTCTGCTACTTTTGCATATGTAAACTCTTTGTTATCCGTCACGACCAGCATCTGTTACAGCCGCGGCTTTATGTCTTATTATAGGAGTATTATTTGCGTCTCCGAATTCTTTAAAGATGACACTAAATTCATTAACACTCATAAAAAAATATACTGGTTCAGTTTATCTTTGATTTTTCTGTCCATCGCTTTTGTGGTATATAAATCTGCAGCGGTTATATTTCTATCTACCCAATCAGATCTGTTTTATTTGTTTATCCTTTTTGTATCACAAATAATTGTACGAATTAACATAGTATTCCAGCACCTCACTATGTTTGTCGTTATTATGATGGTGGTAAATTCATTAAAATCTTTGAATTCGCTGATATCAGTCGTGCAAGAAACAGTAGGGAAATATGATATTACTTCGGATGAGCAATGTGATATCACAAGGGAGCAGGTTCAAAGATGGGTTGAACTGTATCGAGATATAAAAAATTGCTGTGAAAAAGTAACACTATGTTTTGGACGCCAGGTATTTGGTTCTATTATTTCATCAATGATGATCTTGCTCCTAGTAATCTAACTTCTATTTGTTTGTAAACATTTTTTTGTTACAGGTTTGCTTCACAATATCAATCTCAACATCTCAGTTGATTTTTGTAACGTATCAACTGTGTTACCAGATTGTTTCGCAAGTAAGTTTTTGATATTTCAAACTGAGTTTCAGGTTCCTATTGTAAAAGTTGTCCGTATTCTAAGTTGACGAGTTTTGTAACATTATTTAATATTAACATTTTAGAAAAAGGATGTGGGTGGATACAAGAATATGATATTTGTTCTATGTTTTTATATTTCATTGATGATATTGCCAACCATTGCTGGACAGATGACTCGTAACCAAGGAGTGAAGTTCCATAGAGTCTTGGCTCGGCTTTATAACGCAGTTATCAAAAGTAAGAATAACGTTTTTATTCAATGTCAACACTGTTTAATTACTAACATTATTTGTAAAATCATAATTTGTTATTCCATTTTAGATTCACGAGAAGCTGAAGCGAAATTGATAAAGGACTTCATACGTTTGATAAAGAAGAATGCAATAGAGATCAAGTTATTGTCCAACATCCCTCTTGGGATGTGCTTGCTGCCAGTTGTACTTACGTTGGCTATCAACTATCTCATTGTTATGTTACAGTTTAATCATATTATTTAATCCTACTCATATCTATTACTCGTAGAGCAGTGGTGGCCCAGTAGAGCAGTGGTGGCGCAGTAAAGCAGTGGTGGCCAAGTGGTAACGGCCGTGACTTACAAGTTGTAGGTCGTAGGTTCGAACGATTCGTTCGAACGTTCGAACGACATCTACCAACCCGCACTGGGCCCGCGTGGTGGATTACGGCCCACTCCCTCTCACCGAGAGGAGGCTTGTGTCCCAGCAGTGGGAATATTATAGGCTGATTATGACTCGTACATTACGTCTGGATCTTTGTAACTTACGCTAACATTTACATAAAATGACCGAGGCCGATGTCCAAAACTGTGGCGACTTTTTAGAATTAAAGCCTGAAGCAGTGTTGCTAGTAGAAATCCATTTAGTTAATGTTAAACGTTGCCGAAACATACAACATTATAAACGAAATGTCTTCAATAAAGTGGTTTAACAAATTATTGTTTCTAAAAACTCTATCTATTAAAGTGTACACAGGATTTTTGTAACCAAAAGAAGATTTAATAATATTATGTGATATTATTTTATATAATTAAAAATTTAAAAAAATTAAATTAAAATAGTTTATTTCTGTAACTTTCTTGTACAATATTGTTATGTGGCTAGAACCTCCCAGGAAGCATGTAGTAATGGTTGTATTGGGTGGCTCTGCTCCTCCCTCGGATAAACATATTTTTAGGTAACTAGATAACTAAACTATTTTAAGTAATTACAAACAGGTACACAATGAATGAAAAGTTAGAGATATCGGTATGACTTCTCTTTATGTGTGTGTGTGGATGCGTGTGTGGTGTATGTGTGTGTGTGGTGAGTGTGTGGGGGTGTGTGCGTGTGTGTGTGAGAGGGTGTGTGTGTGTGTGTGTGCCTTTATGATAGTTAGAACATACTATTTCTCATATAGGCTGTGTGAATTTGACTCCTAATTAGGAGGCTTCTAGCCCTACGATGTAATATCTTGGGATCGGGAAGTACCACTAGAAGTCGCGAATATTGTCTTAGAGTTCGTATTTAAATAATAGGTTCTCTATGTCACAGTAACCAAGCCGCTCGAGCTCGTGAACGATTGTTTTTTTACATTCATGGAATTGAAGGTTGTATATTGTATATTTGTTGTGAAGCTTATTATATAGATAGGCAGAGTGGGCTTGAAGTTGACGCCTGGCAAAAAGAGTTCTACAGCGAGGAGCAGTGGCCACATTACATTTTCTTCTACCTGTTTGAGCTGTATAAACGTAAGGTAATGTTTTATGTAGTTTTAGTACTGAGTTTATAATATAAAGTTTTCGAAGTGACAATATTTTATGATTTAGATATAGTTCGTCAGTAGGAAATCTAAATGGCTTAAAGAAAATTGTTTTTATCAAACATCTCTGGGCTCTTTCTGCTTCAAGGAATTTAATTTTAGTGGCGCCACCCCACATGGGAATACAGTAACACATAACTGATTGTGCCAATGCAATATAAGTACGCTTTAGGAGGTCTTGAGTGGTGACATGTCTCAACTTTTTAAAGACCCATATGAGTTTACGGATCCTATCATTTATAGCTTCAATTTGAGGGTGCCAGGAAAGTCGGTGGCCCAGGATTACTCCAAGGTATTTAGTGGATTTAACACATCCAATCTCTTCGCACCCACATTGCGTAGTATTAGAGAAGTCACAAGTATGAATCCTCAATACCATGTTTGGGAGGGGAAGTGTACGCTTATTTATAGCAAAGCAAATGTAGTTTGTTTTGGCGATATTTAGGGTAAGAAGGGCAGACTTGAGCCAGTTTGCAACCCTATGGAGGCCATGCTCAGCAGCTTCAAAGACGGAGTTCCAGGAAGTACCATTAAATACAATGGCAGTATCATCCGCATATGAGAATACTTGCCCTCTCTCAATTTCGAGATTAGTTAACTCGTTAAGGTATATCAAGAATAATGTGGGGCCTAAGACGCTTCCCTGGGGCACGCCGTACTCAATTTTAGTGTCAGAACTGGTGAAATTGTCAATTTTTACGCGCTGGGTACGGTCTTTTAGGTAATCAGTTAAGATATTTAGTGGCATACCCCTAATACCCATATACTCCATCTTTTTCACAAGAATGGGGACAGAAACAGTGTCGAATGCCTTTTTTAGATCTATGAAGACTGTCAGACACTTCTCCACGGTATAGACACTGAGTTACCAAAGAGGACAATCCTGAGACGGCATCTTCTGTAGATTTTGCTTTTCTGAATCCGAATTGTGAACTGGATAGAATATTAAATTTTTCGAGATAAGTAATTAGGCGTGAGTTGATTAGCCTTTCAATAACTTTAGAGATAACCGACAATACTGAAATAGGTCGATAATTATTGATATCTCTTTTATCACCACCCTTGTAGACGAGTGTAACAATAGATTTTTTAAGTAAGATCGGGAATATACCTTTTCTGAAGCAGAGGTTAGCAAGATGGCTAATAATGGGAGCAACGAGCGGTTTAACCATTTTTATGAATTTAGTCTGGATACCGTCCCAGCCCGGAGCACTGTCAGTTTTCAGGTTTGATATAACACTGTCAACTTCCCTTGGGTCAGTCTCCAGAAGTACGAAAGAAGATGGTTGTGTTTTTGGAGTAGATATTAGACCTCCAGCTGGCTGCGTGGAACCACTGAGGATGCTTTCTGCGAGCCGCTTGCCGACACATGCGAAAAAACCATTAACACAATTTACCGACGCTATAGGAGAGCTTCGAGTATTGAGTAATTCACAGCTTCCAATTTTAGAAGTGTTAAGATGCGCTATTTGCTTGATAGATTTCCATAGGGCTTTAGAGTTTTTAATATTAGTTTGTAGTAGTTCAGATTCATATTTGCGTTTCAATTTTTTAATTAATTTGTTACAATAATTACGGTTTCTAGTAAATGTTATTTTTAATATTACATTATACGGATCGGACCTTAATTTTAGCTGCATTCTGTTTCTGTTCCTGATACAGCGTAATAGACCACTGGTGATCCAGGGCTTAATAATGCGCTGTTTGCTTGATATCCTCTTTACCTTAACACTGTCATCCAAGGATGATTTAAGTTTATTAATTAAATGTTCGATTACAAAGTTAGGGTCATCGCTAAATAATAAGTTGGATAGGTTTTTGTTTATTAGCTTTTCTGCAGCTGCTTCAAAGTCAACGAAGGTCTTGATAGTTGGAGAACGGTAGTTAGTTTTCATTTTAGATATGCTCATGAAGACCGTGGCGTGATCAGTTATAGTAGTGTTTAAAACTGCAATACTCACCGATAGCTTGGTTTTGTCAATCTTTAAAATGAAATGGTCGAGACAGCTATTTTCTCGCGTAGGAATTATGTGTCCTGGTAGAAGACCATGAGAGGACAGCATGTTAAGGTAAGAGGCCCGATTACTACATTCGTAAGATGATTCATTCTGTTCTATAGATAGGTTAATATTTATATCACCAGAAACTATAATATTTCGATTGCATTTTATCGTGTCTAATAAATTATTAAGTGAGGTAATAAAATTAGACGCGTTTTGATGTGATGGTGACCGGTATATTCCCAGTATAGTACTCCCGCAAATGTTTAATTGTATGCACGATGCGTTATTCAGGTTATGTTCAATAAAAACCGGATTTAGCTTCGCTTTAGCGTAAATACCCACTCCATAATTTTGATTACAATTGTACGTAGTAGCGTAATGATTATAGTTTATTAAAGAGGGGACGGGTTTGTTTGTGTTGAGGCGACATTCGGTAAGTATTATTACGTCAATATCTGAATTAAGATCCGAGAGTGTGGCTTCAAAGTTATCAAAATTGCAATATATACTTCTTATATTTTGCTGGATTAATGTTAGATCATTATTGTTAAATTTTATATGTTTGTTTAAATCCACTAAGTCACATGTTACCGACTTTGCAACCACGATGTCGTCCAATTCATTTAAGTTTCTGAGGTTATCTGCCATTTATTTTTAGGGATCCAGGCTGAGTTTCATTTAGAGGGGGAGTGGTCACTTGCACCAAAAGTAAATATGAGCGCTTAAAGTGAATAGTAGAGTTATTCTTATTTAAAGCTAAAGTGTAATTATAATAAGTGTTAGAAGTGAATGTTGTGTATGTGAATGGGTGGAAGTGTATGCGAGTGGTTTTGAATATACTGGAAAGCGTGGTGAGTGTATATATGGTAGAATTGTTTACAATATTACACAATACATGAAATAGAGATACCAGTATTAAGAAACAAAAAACATGGGCACTAATATTACCACAGTCTATAAATAAATCCAGTCATACAGTGTTGAAAAGCTGTTTGACTTGCGCTTCATTTGTGATAGTTATTTTTGGAGAGTTCTCATCCTTTTTAACGTATACATTTCCGTAGGCCGTCCAACAGAAGGTAAAAGCAGTGGATTTTATAAGATCCCGCGCAAGGAAATATAATCTTGAGGCCTTGGGTGTCAATTGCTCAGAGACGAAGACAGCGGTCTCTTCGTTAACAACGAATCCCAGGTGTTTTGCGCGAAGTTTTGCTTTATTATTTGTGTTAAAGGCCTTACATTTCTGCAATATATCAGACTTTAGTAAGGTTGAAGTCAATTCCACAACGATAGGTGCATTAGAGACAGTCCCTTTTGTCACTCGAACTCTGTATATGTCCTTGATGTCCAATTTCGTTATGCTTGCACCAACGGATGTGGATAGGCTGGTAGCATATTTATCAGGTCATCTTGTGTCTCCTTCTCTAATTTTGGTACATTTTTAATTTCAATGTTGGTTTTTCTGTAGGTTTTTTGCATGATTTCAATTTTATCTTCAAGGGTGAAGATATATTTCACATCTTCTTTTTTCTGTTGTTCTAAATTCTCAATCTTCTTTTTCAATTCTGCGTTCTCATTTTGCAAGTATTCAATAGAAGTTTCAATCTTGGCATTGGTTTCTTGAATTTTCTGCAACGTGGGGCTTATATTATTAAATTCTTGTCGCTGGGCGGCAAGTAAGGAGGCAAACATCCCCCGCATTTTATAATTATGATTGTAATTGACTAAATTCGAATGGTCAGTTGGTAATTTTGTTAGAAGTGATTGCTTAGAAACGTTAAACAAAGAGATAACTTGAAGAACATGTGTTGTATTGCTCTTCTTCACTCCAGCCAGGTGGACGGATTCCACGACCAACAGATGCAGTAGGGCCATATAATAATGAAGACACGGTTGGCGCAGTGGCTGAGCGATCGACTGCTGCGCTGCGTGTCGCGGGTTCAATTCCCGCACGGATCAAATATTTGTATTCCCAAGAGGTAGTTGTTCCGGGTCTGGCTGTTTGTGGATGTCAGTTTAAATGTTTGTAAACGCACCCACGATACAGGAGTAATTCCTAGTTGTTTTAGTATATTTCAAATATTCATTTACACTATTATTCTCTTCATTGCATATGTATATTTTTTGTAGGAAAGAGTTTACTACACTACCCAAATAAATTTGTTTTTTTTTGCGGTTATGCTATTTCAGCGTATGTAATCGCAATGTCATCTAATTCATTTGGGGTCGGCGCAACAGGTATTTTTTTCCAGACCTCTATTAGTCGTCTTGACAAAACAGCTATTATATATAATAAAAAATAAATATCGAAAGCGATACACGCAAAGTTACAAACACTATGAAAAAAAAAAACGCAGCCGCTGTCTTGGATTTTTATTTTGACTTCACTATTTGGCTTCAGCACCCCAAACCATAAAAACTTTCTAGATAGAGTTGATAGAGTAAGATGAAAAAGTCGCATATGGGGGGCATAAGAACGACCATTATTCTGTTATTCATATCAGCTAACACTTTGGCCTGTACTGTAAGTAGTTCCATATAAAGTAGGGGGTCATGTATTAATGATTGTTTATTTGTTATAAAACTATGATAATTATAATTCTGACAATCATAGGATAGATGATTAATAATTCATTCGTTGTTATGTACATACCTAAATGCTTGCACGTGTCTGGTAGTTATTTAAAGATTACGATTAAAATCTACTTCCTATCAAATTAAAATAATAAAACGTTTCTACCCAGTAACAATTTTGTCGTCGTCACCGAGACACACAACATTAAAAATAAAATGTCCCCAATAAAGTGGTTGAACTATATATTGTTTATAGAGAACCTTCAAGGTATACACAGGAACTATTGTAAACAGTCAAAGATTTAAAAAAATGTTTACTTATCTTCCAAAAATTCATGCAAATTATAATACACTTTATTGTCGTCAATAGTCAAATGAAACTGTTGCTAGGAGGAGATGACTATGGTCAAATCAATTTAATTATTGCTTTTTCTGCTGCTTCTGTATATCTAAACTTGTTGTTATCCGTCGTGACCAGCTTCTGTTACAGCCGCGGCTTCATGTCTTATTATAGGAGTATCATTTGCGTCTCCGAATTCTTTAGAGATGACACTAAATTCCTTAACTCCCAATAAACAAATGAAGTGGTTCAGTTTATGTTTGATTTTTTTGCCCATCGCTTTTTTTGTATATAGATCTGAAGCGACTATAATACTATGTTCCTAATCAGATCTGTTTTATTTCGTTATCATTTTGTTATCGAAAACAATTGTACGACTTAACATAGTATTCCAGCACCTCACAATATTTGTCGTTATTATGATCGTGGTAAATTCATTAAAATCTTTGAATTCGCTGATATCGTCGTGCATGAAACAGTAGGGAAATATGATATTAGTTCTGATAAGCAATGTGATATCACAAGGGAGCAGATTCAAGGATGGGTTGAACTGTATCGAGATATGGAAAATTGCTGTGAAAAAGTAACACTATGTTTTGGACGCCAGGTATTTGATTCTGGAATTTCATTAAGATGATCATGCTCCTAGTAATCTAATTTGAAATTGTTTGTAAAATTCTTTTGTTACAGGTTTTTTTTACGCTAACAATCTCTTCATCTCACTTTATTTTATTAACGTATCTTATGTGTAGCAAGATTGTTTTGGAAGTAAGTCTTTGACCTTTCAAACTGAATCCTTTTAAAATTTTCAAAATTTGTCGACTGAAAGGGCCCTCCTTTAAAAAAAAATGTACTAGAGTGCCTTGGCAAGTGCCATTAAAAGTTGGCGCATTTAATCAGGATTGTAATATAGTACAATACGTGTTAGTTTCATACTAAAAAAAAAGAGTAAAAAAATAAAAACCTCAAGTAACCCGATTTTTGCTAACCCATTTTACTCAGTTAAAATGTTTTTTATTCGCACATGCTCTTGGTAGGTTTTTAATTTTACGGCAAAATGATGAGAGACTCTCTAGTACATTTTTTTTTGAAAAGAGGGCCTTTCAAAGTTGACAAATTCTTAAAATTTTAAATTCATATTTTAACAAAGTCATAATTCTAGGAAACTTGGGGCAATTGTGTCATTATTTTTGACTGTGATTCTTTGAAATATTATTTAGGGTTACGGTTCCAAAGTTTAAATGAACAAAAATAATAAAAATTAACCTCAATAACCGAAAAATGGTTACAGATTGACCAAATTTTTAGGTTTTTCTTAAATGCCCATAATTTTCAAACTGCATGGCATAGATTTTTTTTCTGATTTTTCTCATGATGTTTACAATCAATCCTGTCGCCCCGTTTCGGCTTGACGTTGAGTTCTGGGACACCCTGTATATAAGTTCAAGATAATGATACTTCTTATATGTTTTTATATGTCATTGATGATGTTGCCAATCGTTGCTGGACAAATGACTTGGAACCAAGGGGTAAAGTTCCACAGGGTCTCGGCCCGACTTTATAATACGGTTAATAAAGGTAGAAATATTTTTTTAAAATGTCAACAATGTATATGTACTACAATTATTTGGTATAATATATCATAATTTGTTATTACTCGTACATTTTAGATTCACAACAAGCTGAAGCGAAATTGATAAAGGATTTCATACGTTTGATAAAGAAGAATCCAATAGACATCAAGTTGTTATCCAACATTCATGTTGGGATGTACATGATGCACGGTGGCTGTCAACTATCTCATTGTTTTGTGGTAGTTTAATCATATTATTTAATCCCTCTGATATGCCAACATAAAAGATTGCAAACATTTCTGGATGTTTGTACTTTGCAATAATATTGTATTGATTTAGATAATTTCAAAGCATTCCTAGGCACTGAACGGTCCGGGTGCATTCGCTCATTCTCTCAACTTTATATTAAAACAATTTCTGATTAAGTCAAGCTGCCCAGCCTTGTCTCAATTACGTTAGGGCCTCATATTGGGAAGGTGTAACCAACCCAATATGTGCGTAATTAATGAACGTCTTCAAATCCATGCTATAATTATAAATGTGTCTTTGAAAGTACCTAACTCTGTTTCACGCCTAAACTACTGAAACAATCGTTACAAAATTTGAAAAATAGTTAGCCTGGAGAAGGACATCTACTTGTCATCCTAAATATTTGTATTAAACAGCTAGTATAATGTATAATTTAAAAAAGCGTAACTTATGCTGACTCGTACTCGTGCTTGAACCGTGTTACCGACCGTAGTATATTATTAAAGACATATAGCAGACTGTGTTTAAACAACCCGACAGTACATTGACTTAAACTTAGTTACTTACAGAAGATGTCCAGCAAAACATGCTATAGCGACCCTGATCAACGTAATGGGCAAACAACTGTTACTTGAGAGATTAAGTCAAGTAACCGAAATTAATTTAATTGAAAAAAAAACATGCACGTACTTAAAAACTACTTACTACCAAATTAAAATAACACAATGTTTCACCCAGTGAAAGTTTTATCGTCGTCACCGAGACACACAACATTAAAAATAAAATGTCCCCAATAAAGTGTTTGGACTATATAGTGTTTATAGAGAACCTACTAGGCATATACAGGAACTATTGTAACCAGTCAAAGATTAAAAAAGGTTTAATTATCTTCCAAACATTCACTCAAGTTATATTGCACGCTATTGTCGTCATTGGTCAAATGAAACTCTTACTACGAAGTGATGACTATGGTCAAATCAATTTGATTATTGCTTGTTCTGCTGCTTCTGCATATATAAACTCTTTATTATCCATGGTGACCAGCATCTGTTACAGCCGCGGCTTCATGTCTTATTATCGAAGCATCAGTCGTGTCTCTGAATGCTTTAAAGATGACACTAAATTCCTTAACTCTCATAAAAAAATATACTGGGTCAGCTTATCTATGATTTTTCTGTCCATCGCTTTTATTGTATATAGATCTGCAGTGGCTATAATACAATTTTCCCAATCAGATCTGTTTTATTTGGTTATCATTTTGGTATCACAAACAATTGTACGACTCAACATAGTATTTCAGCACCTCACACTGTTTGTCGTTATTATGATCGTGGTAAATTCATTAAAATCTTTGAATTCGCTGATATCAGTCGTGCATGAAACATTAGGGAAATATGATATTACTTCTGATGAGCAATGTGATATCACAAGGGAGCAAATTCAAGGATGGGTTGAACTGTATCGAGATATAGCAAATTGCTGTGAAAAAGTAACACTTTGTTTTGGACGCCAGGTATTTGGTTCTGGAATTTCATTGAGATGAAATGCTCCTAGTGGTCGAACTTCTATTTGTTTGCGAACATTCTTTTGTTACAGGTTTTCTTTACGTTATCAATCTCAATAACTCAGTTTATTTTATTATCGTATCGAATGTGTTACCAGATTGCCTTGGAAGTAAGTTTTAGATATTTCAAACTGTAAATGCTGTTCGTATTCTAAACTTTCGATTCTTGTAACATTATTTAATTTTATACATTTTAGAATGAGGATATGTATAAATTCAAGACAATAGTATGTGCTCTATGTTTTTATATTTCATTGATGATTTTGCCAACCGTTGCTGGACAGATGACTCGTAACCAAGGGGTGAAGTTCCACAGAGTCTTGGCTCGGCTTTATAATGCAGTTATTAAAAGTAAGAATAACATTTTTTTTTAATGTCAACAATGTTTAGGTACTAAGATTATTTGTTATATGAATCATAATTTGTTATTTCATTTTAGATTCACGAGAAGCTGAAGCGAAATTGATAAAGGACTTCATACGTTTGATAAAGAAGAATGCAATAGAGATTAAGTTATTGTCCAACATCCCTCTTGGGATGTGCATGCTGCCAGTTATACTTACGTTGGCTATCAACTATCTCATTGTTATGTTACAGTTTAATCATATTATTTAAACCTCATATTGCAAACGTTAAAATTTGCAAACACGTCTGGATCTTTGTAACTTACGCTAACATTTACTTATAAAGACCGAGGCCGATGTCCAAAACTGTGGCGACTTTTTAGCTGCCCATTGCTCGCCGCCCGCAAGCCCGCGGCTACGGTGGCCGGGAGTCGGCTGGTGACTCCCGACGTCCAGGGCGTCTCCTGCGGCGACTAGGGGCGTGAGGGCGCAGAGATTGCCTCTCCCTCACGCGCTCCACCTCCTCCTTTGCGAGCATTACTGCTTCGCAGAAGGAGGTGACGGCTTCCCATGCACTCTACACGGCGACAGATCGCCGCCGCCGATCGCCGCCACGAGGACGCGGCGGCGCCCAAGCCAGGCAGACCTCCACCGTATGCTCCACCGTGTCCTCCGGGCGATCCACACAGTGGAGACACCCCTTTTTTTTTTTTCTGGTTGGGAAATCATCATATGACTTCTCCCGCTCTGGGCGGAGCAGGAGGGCGTGTCAGAATTTTACTGACTAAAACCCACCCGTGTTCCTTCAGTTGCCTATGCCAGGGTCCACGGTATCTCTTTCGAACAACCCGCGGCCCTGGCAGGTATCGACCCCGTCAGTTTGTGCTGACATCTCTTTGAGGCGCGCGTGGAACACAACGCGCCGTCGACTCGGGCCTGGACCTTGCCGGGCGGCGAGCTGCCCATTGCTCGCCGCCCGCAAGCCCGCACCTACGGTGGCCGGGAGTCGGCTGGTGACTCCCGACGTCCAGGGCGTCTCCTGCGGGGACTAGGAGCGTGAGGGCGCAGAGATTGCCTCTCCCTCACGCGCTCCGCCTCCTCCTTTGCGAGCATTACTGCTTCGCAGAAGGAGGTGACGGCTTCCCACGCACTCTCGCTCCGTACCATGGCCTGGACCAGGGCCGGACGCGAGAGATCGCCGCCGCCGATCGCCGCCACGAGGACGCGGCGGTGCTCCGCCCAAGCCGGACAGACCTCCACCGTATGCTCCACCATGTCCTCCGGACGATCCACACAGTGGTAACACCCTGGCGTTTCCTCCCGCCTTATCCTAAACAGGAATCTCCCGAAACAACCGTGTCCGGTGAGGACACGGGTCTGCGTCAGGCGGAAGGTGAGGGCGCCGTGGCGCCTCTCTAGCCACTCCTCAAAGAGGGGACTTATCGCCGCAATTGTGGCGTGCCCAGCACTGGGTTGCGACAATCGCACTCTTCATGTCGCCATGAGATCCCGCTGGAGCTCTGTCCGCTGCACCGTGATTTCTCGCGGCAGCGGAGTTACGCCCCGGCGTTTTGCCTCCTCTTGCCACTCCCATATGTGGGCGAGGGCTTTTGCCTCCAGATCCCATGGCGGCAATCCGGCAAGGAGGCTCGCCGCCTCAGCGGAGACCGTGCGGTATCCTCGGATCAGCCGGACGGCCATGGCCCTTTGGGACGCGTTCAACCGGCGGACTGGTCGCCGCCTCAAGAAACGCGCCCACACTGGTGCTCTGTAAAGGGCCATGGACCACATGACCCCCTAGATTGGACAGGAACCGCCTCAAGGCAGCCCCGGCCCGCTCCAGTCTAGGAGCCAAACGTCGGAAATGCTCCACGAAGTTCCACCGGCTGTCGAGGACGAGTCCCAGGTACTTCATCGTCGACTCGACGCCGATGTGAACCCCTCCTACCGTTATTTGGGAACCCGACGGTGGCGCGTCCCGAGGACCATGAAAACACATGGTCTCGGACTTGTGCAGGGCCACCTCGAGTCCCAATTGCCGGATCCTCTCAACGATTATCGCAACCCTGCATGTCGCTATTTCGGCCGCCGCCTGGTGCGACCTCCCCTGCGCTAGGACTAGCGTGTCGTCAGCGTGGCAAACCACGCTGACGCCGCTAGGGAGGTCGGCGCGCAGCACCCAGTCGTACCCGATATCCCACAGATGCGGCCCCAGGACCGATCCCTGTGGGACACCGCACGACATCTCTCGCCGGTTCCACTCTCCCCGGTGACCGGGGTAGATGACGGCTCTGTCCGTCAAATAGGCCTTGACAATGCGACAGAGGTAGGTCGGCATCCGGTGATACCGGAGTGCCTCCCTGATGCAACTCCAGGGCAGGGTATTGAAGGCATTGGCGATGTCTAGAGACACCGCCAAGACAACCCCACCCCGGGCCACGGCACCCCCCTTCGTGAGGGCTCGCACGCGCATGATGGCGTCCACCGTAGAGCGCCCCCTGCGGAAACCAAACTGGCTTTCCGCCAAATCCGGCCCCACCCGCACCAGCCGCCCGACAAGGCGGTCTGCAATAACTCTTTCAAAGAGCTTGCCCACCTCGTCGAGCAGCACGATGGACCGGTAAGCAGACGGAGAGTTCACAGGGCGCCCCGGTTTCATGATGAGGACCAGTTTCCCCGTTTTCCAACATAGTGGGAACCGGTCCCTCTCTAAGCATGCGCTTAGTAGCCCCCTTAGTCGAGGCTCGAGAGCCTCCAAGGCCAGAACCCAGGCTTTTCCGGTAAGCCGTCGGATCCTGTGGCGGTATTTTTGGCATTCAGCCTACGTACCGCCACTCTCAGCTCTACCTCGGTCACCTCCGGAGCATCGACGTCGTCGGTGGTGTGGTCCGCATCTGGCACCGCAGGAGGCGGAGCCATGGGCGGGAGAGTATGTTCCCGTCGCAAAGGAAACAGAGCGCTCACCACGTCCTCCACGAGCTGGGGCCGGAGACTCTGCGTCAGCGGGGGAGCCCATGGGCGGAGATTCTCCCGCACCATCTTGTATGGGCGTCCCCACGCGTCTCTGTTCACAATCTCTAGCGACTTATCGCGGGCCATACCCTTAGCCCGCAGGATCTCCGCTCGGAGGGCGGTCTTCGCCGCTCTGTACTCCTCGTACAGCTCCGCCGCAGGCTCCGTATCCGGAGGGCGGATACAGAGCCTGCGGTGCCTGGTGTACCGACGTCGCGCAGCCACGCACGCCTCGCGCAGAGACGTCAGCTCCGGCAACCACCAGTACACCTGGCGCCGGGCGCGTCCGGGCTGGACCCGGGGCATTGCCACGTCGCATATTTCGGACATGGCCTCCCGGAACCACTCCGCCTCGTCGTTGATGTCAGCAGGCCTGTCCGGTGATGACACCCAGGCCTGCACGATCGAGGCTTCCAGGAGAAGCTCCCGGTCCAGCTGCTTCAGCGCCCACCGCGGACCACCCGGAGCCTGTCGGACCGGCGCGCTCGAGGTCTGGGCGGAGACGTCGAACCGGATGTACCGGTGGTCGGAATAGGCCTCCACCTCCTCCATGTCGCCCCCCACACATCTGGACCCGAGGTGGCGGCGCGTAGTGTTCCACGCGCGCCCCTCTTAGACGTCGCGGGGGGAGTCTAACACCTCACTCCCCCCCCTGACCCGAGGAGGCCCGCGGTGGCGGGCCGGCACCAGTCGGGGGTTGCGGAAGGATTTTACGATCCCGTGACCCCAAACCATAAAAAAACTTTCTAGACAGAGTTGATAGAGTAAAATGAAAAAGTCGCATATGGGGGGCATAAGAATGACCATTATTCTGTTATTTCTATCAGCTAACACTTTGGTCTGTACTTCAAGTGGTTCCATATAAAGTAGGGGGTCATGTATTAATGATTATTTATTTGTTATAATACTATGCAAATTATAATTCGCTTCGGAAAGCACGTTAAGCCGTTGGTCCCGGCTGTCATTCGTGGATCTTTGACAGTTGTTACGGGTCGTCAGAAGACCGAAAGTCTGACAACCAGTCTTCGGTTTCGTATTACCCAGTAACTGGGTTGTGGACTGAGGTGAGGTGAGGAGATAGGCAGTCGCTCCATGTACTCGTAAAATATTGTTACTCAGCTGCATCCGGTTGTAGACTGGAAGCCGAGCCCAACATAATTGGGAAAAGGCTAGGCAGATGATGATGATGAATTATAATTCTGATAATCATAGGATAGATGATCAATAATTCATTCGTTGTTATGTAAATACCTAAATGCTTGCACGTACCTGGTAATTACTTAAAGAAGACCAAATTAAAATAATAAAACGTTTCTACCCAGTACCACTTTTATCGTTGTCAACGAGACACACAACATTAAGAACAAAATGTCCCCAATAAAGTGGTTGAAGTATATATTGTTTATAGAGAATCTTCAAGGTATATTCAGGAATTATTGCAACCAGTCAAAGTATAAAAAATGTTTAATTATCTTCCAAACATTCACGCAAATTATAATACACTCTATTGCCGTCAATAGTCAAATGAAACTGTTGCTAGGAGGAGATGAATATGGTCAAATCAATTTGATTATTGCTTTTTCTATTGCTTCTATATATGTAAACTCTTTGTTATCCGTCGTGACCAGCATCTGTTATAGCCGCGGCTTCATGTCTTATAATTATAGGAGTATCATTTGCGTCTCCGAATTCTTTAAAGATGACACTAAATTCCTTAACTCTCATAAAAAAATATACTGGTTCAGTTTATCTTTGATTTTTCTGTTCATCGCTTATTTTGTATATAGATATGTAGCGGTTATAATACAATGTTCCCAATCAGATCTGTTTTATTTGGTTATCATTTTGGTATCAAAAATAATTGTACGACTTAACATTTGACGGCACGGTTGGCGCAGTGGTTAAGCGATTGATTGCTGCGCTGCGTGTTGCGGGTTCGATTCCCGCACGGAACAAATATTTGTATGACCTACAAGTAGTTGTTCCGGGTCTGGCTGTTTGTGTATGTGAGTTTCAATGTTTGTAAACGCACCCACGATACAGGAGAAATTCCTAGTGTGGGGCAATGTTTTTAAAAAAAAAAAAAAAAAAACATAGTATTCCAGCACCTCACAATGTTTGTCGTTATTATGATGGTGGTAAATTCATTAAAATCTTTGAATTCGCTGATATCAGTCGTGTATGAAACAGTAGGGAAATATGATATTAGTTCGGATGAGCAATGTGATATCACAAGGGAGCAGATTCAAGGATGGGTTGAACTGTATCGAGATATAGAAAATTGCTGTGAAAAAGTAACACTATGTTTTGGACGCCAGGTATTTGATTCTGGAATTTCATTGAGATGATCATGCTCCTAGTAATCTAATTTCAAATTGCTTTTAAAATTCTTTTGTTACAGGTTTTTTTTACGGTAACAATCTCCTCATCTCACTTAATTTTAGTAACGTATCTAATGTGTACAAAGATTGTTTTGGAAGTAAGTTTTTGATATTTCAAACTGAGTTCTATTGTAAAAGTTGTGCGTATTCTAAGCTAACGATTCATGCACATCACTCATTAATTAATTTTATACATTTTAGATTGACGATATATATAAGTTCAAGATAATGGCACTTACTATATGTTTTTATATGTCATTGATGATGTTGCCCATCGTTGCTGGACAAATGACTTGTAACCAAGGGGTGAAGCTCCACAGGGTCTTGGCCCGACTTTATAATACGCTTATTAAAGGTAATACTATCTTTTTTATATCTTTTTTTGAATGTCAATTATCAAAATATGTACTACAGTTATTTGTTATATCATAATTTGTTATTACATTTTAGATTCACAACAAGCTGAAGCGAAATTGATAAAGGACTTCATACGTTTGATAAAGAAGAATCCAATAGAGATCAAGTTGTTATCCAACATTCCTGTTGGGATGTACATGATGCCAGTTGTAGTCACGTTGGCTGCCAACTATCTGATTGTTTTGTTGCAGTTTAATCATATTATTTAATCCTACTCATCTGCCAAATGTAAAAGTTTGCAAACATGTCTGGATGTTTGTAACTTAATCACGCCAACATTTAAATAAAAAGACCGAGGCCGATGCCCAAAACTGTAGCGACTTTTTAATATTAAAGCCTGAAGCAGTATCTAACACAACAACCAACAACAACAACAAAAACTAACTAACTAACTAATATTTATCTTCCGTCCATTTCTTAAAGAAATAGAAAGAAAAAGATGCACTGAACTTAAATTTAGTTTAGTTTGTGAACAAGGGAATCGGCGCCAATATCGAATCAATTATCATAATTATTAAAAAGTGGTTGAATACAATAAAATTAATGTATGGCAGATTTATTAATTTTTTATACCGAAACTTCTCATTCATGTATTTGGATTAAACAATAAATACATATGTACATATTAAACAAAAGCTTCACTTACGCTTAGTCAGCACCCTTGACCGTATTATCAGACACTAAGCAGCAGGCTGCATTTAAACAACTCGACAGTTCATTGACTTGCACTTAGTTGCTGTAACTAAGACAAGATAAACAGACAAGACATTAATAGTAAGACATTTGTCTTTAGTTCGACCCTGATCAACATTATGGGCAAACAATTGTTACTTGAAGGGTTGAGTCATGTAACCGAAATTAATTTAATTGAAACAGACAAACAACTTCGTCCATCAAAATGATTGACATAATTATAATTCTGACAAAGACAATGATTAATAATTTATTCATATTTGTAGTTTACTTAACGATAACTACTTCCTTCCAAATTACATAATGATTGAAATAATTATATCTCTTGATTTAAATATCATCTTACTAATACTAAATTAAAATTACGGAGTGTGTTACTTCTGACTATTACTATACAGTTAAACATATCAGTTACCTAACATTTTGACTTGTACTGTATGTGGTTCCATACAAAGTAGGAATTGTAGGTTGTTTTAATACTATGTTAAGTATAATTCTGACAATCATAGGATAGAAGATTAATAATTAATTCGTAATTATAGGTACATACCTAAATGGTTGTCTGGTCATTACTCAAAAATGACGATTAGAACTACTTACTACCAAATTAAAATAACAAAACGGTTCCACCCAGTAAAACTTTTATAGTCGGCACCTAGACACACAACATTAAAAACAAAATGTCCCCAATAAAGTGGTTTAACTATATATTGTTTATAGAGAATCTCTTAGGAATATACAGGAACTATTGTAACCAGTCAAAGATTAAAAAATGTTTTATTATCTTCCAAATATTCACGCAAATTATATTGCACTTTATTGTCATCCTTGGTGAAATTAATTTGTGGATAGGAGGAGATGACTATAATCAAATTAACTTCATTTTTGCTTTTAATGTTGCTTCTGCATATGTAAAATCTGTGTCATCCGTCGTGACCGGCATCTTTTACAGCCGCAGCTTCATGTCTTATTATAGAAGTATCAGTCATGTCTCTGAATGCTTTAAAGATGACGCTAAGTTCCTTAACTCTCATAAAAAAATGTACTGGTTCATTTTAACTTTGGTTTGTTTTTCGATCGCTAATGTTGTATATAGATCTGCAGCGGTTATAATACAAATTTCCCAATCAGATCCGTTTTATTTGGTTATCATTTTGGTATCACAAATAATTACAAGACTTAACATAGTATTTCAGCACCTCATATTGTTTGTTGTTATTATGATGGTGGTAAATTCACTCAAATCTTTGACTTCCTTGATATCAGTCGTGCAAGAATCAGTAGGCAATTGTCATATTAGTTCAGATGAGGCATGTTATATCACGAAAGAGCAGATTCAAGTATGGGTTGAACTGTATCGTGATTTAGTAAACTGCTGCAAAAGAGTGAAGCTATGCTTCGGACGCCTGGTACTTGTTCTGGAACTTCATTGAGATAATCATGTTCTAAGAAATCTAATTTATGTTTGATTGTAAACATTCCTTTGTTACAGTTTTTCTTTACGCTAACAATCTCAATATCAAACTATATTTTACTAACGTATAAAATGTTTTACAAGATCGTTTTGAAAGTAAGTTCTTGATATTCCAGACTCCATATCCATAAAAGTTAGTTAGCCATATCGTAAAAGTTTTTTGTATTCTAAGCTATCAATTCTTATAACATTATTTACGTTTATACATTTTAGAACGGGGATATCGATGAGTTTAAGAAAATGGTATTTGTTATATGTATTTATTTATCATTGCTGATGTTGCCAATTGTTGCTGGACAAATGACTCGTAACCAGGGGGTGAAGTTCCACAGAGTCTTGGCTCGGCTTTATAATACAGTTATAAAAGGTAAGAATAACGTTTTTTTTAATGTCAACAATATTTAGGTATTAAAATTATTTGTAATGTCATAATATTTCATTTTAGATTCACAACAAGTTGAAGCAAGATTGATAAAGGACTTCATACGTCAAATAAAGAAGAATCCAGTAGAGATCCAGTTATTGTCCAACATTCCTGCTGGGATGTACATGCTACCAGTTATACTCACGATGGCTGTAAACTATCTCATTGTTATGTTACAGTTTAATCATATTATTTAGTCCCACTCATATGCCAAATGTTAAAGTTTGCAAATACGTCTGGATGTTTGTAACTTAGTCACCCCAACATTTACATAAAAGGACCGAGGCCGATGCCCAAAACTGTGACGACCTTTCAGTTTTAAAGTCTGAAGTAGACTTGCTATTAGAAATCTATTTAGTTAATGTTATCGAAGCTCGTGTTCAGGCCAATACTGGACAAACTAGGTTGAAGGTGATTACTCGCTCGTAAAATAACATACAAACGATTAAAACAAGTATTACCATAAACTAGTGCCGTCTGCTTCCTTGCTGTTAATTCAATAATATAGGTAGGCGCTATTGGAAGTATTGATGACGAAAATAATTAAACCGGACAGGTTGTCGTTAAAATTAAGTCAACAAAATTTGTATTTACCTACTTAGAAAATTAAAATAACATAATTTTTAGCCTCCGTCCATTAGAACCATTTCTTTATCGTCGTCAACGAGAACAGAACTACAAATAAAAATGTCTGTTTTAAAGTGGTTGAACAATTTACTGTTTCTGGAGACTCTTTTAGGCGTACACAGGAAATGTTGTAACCAGGAGAAGATAACAAAATATTTAATTCTTTCCAAAATATTCTTCCAGACCATTTTGTACTCTATTGTCATTACTATTAAAGTGTATTATTTGTTACAAGGAGATGTGATTGATCAAGTGAATGTCATTTATTGTATTTTTGCTGCTTCAGCCTATATAAACTCTGTGTCATCCGTCGTGACCGGCATCTGTTACAGCCGTGCCTTCATGTCATATTATAGAAGTGTTAGTCGTCTCTCTGACTGGTTTAAATATGACATAAAATTAAGAAAATCCCTGAAGAGAATATACTGGTCCACTATAATCTTCACTTTATTATTTATTGCTTTCGTTGTAATCAGATCATTCGACGTTTTGAGAAGATTTAAACAAATGAATGAATTTCTTATTGCTCTCATTTTTGCAGCTCAATTGATTATGAGATTTACTGTTGTTTATCAGCAAATAATGTTGTTTGTTGTCGTTATGATAGTTGTTAACTTGTCCAAAAGCTTGAGTACATTGATATCAGCAGTTCGGGAAAAAGTAGGGAGATGTGATATTAGTTCGGATGAGCAAGTTGATATCACAAGAGAGCAGATTCAACAATGGGTGGAACTGTATCGCGATTTAGCAAATTGTTGTAACAAAGTGACGCTATGCTTTGGACGCCAGGTAGGTACTGATATTTAAAATTAATTTAATCGATTTTATAGTCCATTGGTGCTATAGATATCGTATGTTCCGTTATTGTGTTAGCTCAATTTGAATTATTATGTTTCAGTATTTTTTTTCGCTAGTTTTGTCGATGCCCAACTACATTTTGATGATTTACCAGATTTGTTCAAATGTAAGTATTGTGTAATTATCTAGATTTAGAAGTAAAAAATACATCAAATATGGAGGATTAGGCCCTTACATATTTGTGAAATTGGCGTTTTGTCGAACTGACCGAAATAAAATCAGCTGTTTCATAGAAAAGTGCAATATCTAGGTATATACGCGGTCAAAATGTGTCTCTTACAATGCATTCAAAACTAAACTTAGCCAGCACATAATTGCGGATCGATCACTTCTGGAGAAATGAATGCATTGGATGGGTAAATTGTAATACTGATGACGAACATATTGTAATCCTTATTTTTAGTAGTGTTCTCAAGTAAGTGACTTATGTCTTTATTGGGAATAAAGTTTCTTTAAACCGAAACCGAAATGTATGGGGTTCAGAATTATGTACTGAATCCATGGTAACACGTTGCGCGTCGATGTCACTGCCACTGTGTATGTTTTACTTAACATACTATTTTATGTCTCTCGAAAACTACGTAATTGTTAACTACGCAGTCTACCTGCAAAGCCCCAAACGTTACACATGCTACCTAATAGGTAACTTGGTGTGGAGATCAGATAGCAATCACTCGACGTAAAATCTTGGTATTCAGCTGGTTGGATTGGAAGCCAACTCCAACGTAGTTAGGGAATGACAAGCCAGATGATATAAGGAGCAAATGCTAGCGTATGGCAGAATAAAAATGTTTTTTTTTTTTTTTGTTATTTTAGAAGGGAGTATACACATTTGAGTTGAAGAAAGTGATAATTGCTTTATTTAATTATGCATCAGTAACGCTCCTGCCCGTTTTTGCTGGACAATTGGCTCGTAACCAAGGGAGAAAGTTCCACAGAGTGTTGGCTCGACTTTATAATACAATGTTAATAATTGGTAAGATATTTGAAAATATATACAATATGTAACTGAATTAATTCACATTATGAAAGTAGTTTGTTTGGAATCATTTATTGAATCGATTTCTGTCATTTTTGATATAGGTATTTTTTTATCCCAATAATAATTAAAACTACGTAAATTACAGTAAAACTTTTGCTGTGCAGTCAAAACAAACCAATTGAATGAAGTACCCATTACACTAGGCCCCTATACCTGTGCGACTGTGTGCGTGCGTACGTTTGTAATGTGACCACAATTTTCTCCCACAATCAATATAACTAATTTAATAAATAAAAAATGTTTTATACATAATAGCAATAATTACAATTCTAAGAACTGTTAGTTAGTCTTGGGGTCGCAAGCACTATTATTGAGCATGAGGTCCTGAGTTCGATTCTCAGGTCCGGTTGTATGGGACTTCAAACATAACTGGCAAAAATGGGGTACTATAGGTACACCTCTGCCTATCCGTTCGGGCATTACCGCACGTTACAAAATTTTGTTTCAGTGCGGTTAGTGGAAGTGCTCAGGTGCGATTCGGGCAACTGCAGTTGAAATCAGTGCTCTGAGTGGAATACCACGTAATTTTTATTTATTTATTATTAAAACTTACACATAGTTCACAAACATACAAGTATTAGTATGCAGTTCTAACCAACAGAAAACTTAGACTGATTTAACAGCGGGTCCCAAACTAGGCACCGCCTGTATCTTGGTGACCCAAACAGTACACAAAGTTACTAATTGAATCAGTTCTGCTAGCGCAAGATTGGTATTATTGTTTTATATTATTGGTGTGGATTGGTATTCGTATTATATACCACGTAATTAATGTGTTGCAAGAAATATCTCATGTATGCAAACTTATGTCAACTATTTCAGATTCTGGCGAAGCTGAAGTGAAATTGATAAAGGACTTTATACGGCTGATGAAAAAGAATCCAATAGAGATCATGTTGTTGCCCAACATTCCTGCTGGGATGTGCATGTTGCCAGTTATACTCACGATGACTGTCAACTATGTCATAGTTTTGTTGCAGTTTAATCATGTTATTTAATTAATAGTCCTTGTTATACACATATTTATTTAATTTTGTGTAACATAATAATGATTGTATGTATTTGTTCACCTATCTCCATGTAAATGATAAATTATTTTATTTTGTAAGTAGGTTTGTACAAACACTTTTACACGTAAATCATGTTTTAAAAACTAGATGAGGTCGGAGTTTCCTATCTGACTAGTCTGAGAAGAAAGGCCGAAACAAACTCAGAGGTCACAGTCTATTTTAAAGTCCAGACATAATCTTGGTCAGAGCATATGAATGCCAAGTAGATTGATGTCTGAGATGGTATTTTAATGAAAGAACACAGATTGAGAGGACCTGACCAGTCAGCATGCATTTGTCAGAAATCATGTAGCTCAACTCAAAACTTAAGGAGCTCAACGATTCGACGAACAATACAATACAAAGAAAACGAATATTTATTTTATTACGTTTGCTATTCTTTTTAACGTGTGCGTGCAAAATTTAAAGGTAAAAGTATAGATATACTTTTCAAAGTAACGCAAATACCTTTTGCTGACGCAGCCATTAGGTCCTCACTTGTGCAGGTGACAAGCGGTGCAAGATGGGAGGTGAGCCATTGTCTGTGGAGAGACGCCGCATACACACCGGAGGTATGAGCCATCCATAAACCCCCACGTTGGCTATTAGTAATTATAGACTAAATATACATAGTTTTAAGATAAAAGTATAATATCTTGCATAAAATGAATAATTTTGTACATTTGGCAGTGTTGAAGTTCCATGTGCGAATAATAAGTCGGTTGCTTTAACATTAAATATTGTAACCCTACTTTGTACTTTTACTCCATTAACCACAACTCTACTGATCTTTAATTTTAAAGCTATAGAATAGAATGTATATTAAAGTAACCAAGACTCAACAAGATTGTTAGTAAAACTTACGACTGTGTGTTAGTAAGCACAGACAAAATAAAAATAGTGACCCACGTATACTTAGTCCAGGCGACTCGCAACCATGCTTAAGACACTGCTGCAGCCGCTCCACACTCTGCGCACCAAGGAAGCATATTACGCATTATTGCGTAAAAGCAATCTACACCTGCGAACATCCCTGACGCACTACAGAAACGGGCAGCTCCACCAGTATCCTAAACGCATTGTTGTATTGAACGCGGAGAGCACTGTACGATCTTTGCGTATATCTAGCCCACAGGCTGGCTATGGAACTGCTGTTAAGATAGCTAAAGGCTGGAGTATTTTTACTAATTCTCAGACGTTTTGAGTAGGACAATATTATTTTTTCTTTGATCGTAAGTATTGCCTGTTCTACCCGGCGACTGATGCTGTTTTCACGACTTTACACAAGACAACACCTAAATGAATGCCTAAATAAAAGTGCGCTGTTGGATTTTCAACTTTTGGCACTGAGCCGAGGGTGGAAATTCCAACAGTGCGGTTTTATTCAGGCATTCATAGTTCGGCGACATAGCCATTTCTTTCTATAGAATGAAAAGGAGGTTCAAAAAACCCAATTGTCCTAAAACACTTTTAAGAAAAAAGTGCCTCTAACATTTTCTTTTTGCTCTATAAAACACTAATTTATTAGACGAAAAATCAATAAATTACACACTTTAGGATGTATCAAACGTCTAGATAGAGGAGAAGGAAATAAGGTCCGAAACTAATTTCCTTTGGAGTTCTTCGAAAAACTTAAGAAAAAAATATGGCATTCAAGATGGCATTTTAGGATAATGTCAAGTCCAACGTCTAGAAACGGAAGTACCATAGTATTTTTCTCTCACGAAGCGCTCTTTATTTGTGGTTACCAATCGTACAAACACGCTGTGAATGTTAGTGTAAAGCCTGCCGGGTCAGCGGGATTGTCCGAAAGTGTTACCGCTACCCCGGAACATAAAGGGCGAAGGAAGGAACATGGGTGGGTTTTAGTCAGTAAGAGTCTGACACTCCCTTCCTCTCCACCCAGAGCGGGAGGGGTCATTTGATGATTTCCCATCCGGAAAAAAAAAAAATGCATAGGAGCCTCGGTACTGTCCTAGACGATGGTGAAGTCGGAGGTGTGTGTCATGTGCTGATGCTACTCGTCTTGACAGACATTCACAGAGGGTTTGTACACTTCGTTACCGTTACAAGCGGGCGTCACTTCGTGAGAGAAAAATACTGTAATAAAATTTGAGGCGCTAAGAGCGCACAACTTCTGTCATCTCTGCCATTCAAAGCTGTCAGTTTCTATCCGTCATTTCGCAGCGTGTCACATTTAACTAGCTCTCGTCGCCGTTGATCCGCCTTTAGTAGCAACCGTTGAAGCTTCTCCGCGCTATATGTTTCTGATAAAGGGTAGGTCCTCAGGCTAGGTTGAGCAATATTTGCAGACAGGCTGTTAATAGCTGGATAGTTGCTAGATAGATGATGCAAATGTAACACAAATACATCTTCGTAAACAGAGAAGGATCGAGTATGTGCCAGCACGCAGAAAGGCAGAGCCTATTTCAGCTAATCAGATTTCCACATTATGTTTTACTTCAGCAGAAGTTACAGAAGTAACATTGTTACTTGCCGAGTTCCGCCCCAATACCCAACCCAACTCAGTGTCATAACGATATTTCTTGATAGGACGAATCTCTTTAACGCGGCTTGCGGCAGGAGTAAACTGGTAGAAATCGTCATGTAACGATAAAGCGGTATACTCCTTCCATCCGATAGTTTACATACTCTTCGAGGGTGCTTAAGTCGATCGTGTGGTCAAAATATCCAAGATGCGGCTGCAAAAAAAAAACAAATTTTTGGTCATGATCGCGTTTTCAAACATGACAAAAATGAGCACTGAGAATGTCGGAATAAAATGAGCACTTCAAAGCTTAATATTTCGCAAACGGATCACTGAATCGAAAAATGGTTTTTACACATCGCAATATTTGTGAACGGCCTATCCAACGATACCTATGGGAAAGATGAGAAAAAAACATCATCCACACTTTAGATGTAGGGGAGGAGCCCTTAAAAAATAAGTATTAAGAGTCTCTGAACTAAGCCATGGACAGACAAACAGACGGACGGACATGGCAAAACATGCATGGTATGGTAAGGGTGGTTGGTTTCCCCCCCGGTGGGTTCCCGCATTGTCGAGGCGGGGGGGCTCAGTAGCCGTGGCTTGGACAACCACAGTGAAGCTAAGAGGAACCCGAGGAGGGGCCGCTCGTCAGGGCTTTGCCAGTAAGCCAACAAGTAGGTTGCGGTGCCGCTTGGGCGACATCGCAACTGAGGCGGGCCGTGATGTGGTATGGGAGGCATCGAGGGTTGGAGGCCACGGCGGGGGAGGAGTGCCGCTATTGCGGTGCACCGCTCTCCCTACCTTGTTGGTATGACGTTGGCCGCTCTCCCTATCCTCTTCCTCTGCGGCCGAAAATTGGCACGCGGCGGGGCCAATGACCTGACCCGTCGCAGGGGGACCAAGGATGCCCACACACGGGTTCGTCTGGCGCCCATGTGCTGGTTTGGTCCCTGGGGTGGTCACGGCGTGCCATGTGTTCTGGTGCGCCGGTGATGGGGAGTAATCCCCAGAGGAGGGTCCGGTGACGGACGGCCGCGGCGGGTTCACGGATGAGTGCTAAGGCGTGCCCGTGTTCCCGCCGTAAGTGGCAGATGAGGACACCGTGGAGTTTTAGTGGGTTAGAGTCCCACATAACTGCACTATCTCCCCGTGGTAGTGCAGAATGCATGAGCATTTCTCCACGTTAAAAAAAAAAATGATGAAGTTGACTCACAGGCTCACACGACCTACCGCTGGCCTCGTTACCATCGAGGCGGTCCGGCCGGTGCTCGAGCGCTGGCTCGGGAGGAGGCACGGCTCCCTGTCGTTTCGGGTGACGCAGGTGCTCTCGGGGCGTGGTTGCTTCGGGAAGTACCTGTGTCGCATAAACAGGGGCCGGACGCCCGGTGTCACCACTGCGTGGACCGCCGGGAGGACACGGCGCGGCATACGCTGGCAGAGTGTGCCGCCTGGGAGGAGCCGCGCCGTGCCCTCACCTCAGAAGTAGGCAGTGACCTGTCGCTGCCGGCCGTGGTCGAGTCGATGGTCGGCAGCGAAGAGTCCTGGGACGGTGGTTTCCTTCTGCGAAACGGTTGTCTCGCAGAAGGAGGCTGCGGAAAGGGAGAGAAAGAAAGAAAGAAAGAAAAGAAAGAAAGAAAATGCATTTATTTGGCACAAACTAAAAGACACACAATGCACCAGATACATACAGAGGACAGAGAGAGATCTCGTCCTCTCACCCGGGCCGCAGCAGGCGCACCGGGCGTCGGCGAAGGGCGGACAACGCCCTCTTCCAGCCCCCCTAAATGGGTCCAGGGGCGACGGACTCGGGGAAGTCCGTCGATACATCAACGGACGTCCCCGTAAATACATCAACACCTTTCTAATTACTAAACCGTTACCAATGAATAATGAACCTTATTTCATGCTTCGTAAAACATCATTATTAATCTTCATCTACCCAACCTTGAAGTGTCACCTAGATACATTCATATTTTCCAATTTAATAGCATTATCAGAGTCCTAGTCATGACGTGTTTATTTTTCATAAAGGCAAGTGCCTAAAATGATTAAGAAAATGTTCCTACATTAAGTTTAACGAGGTCACACGTTCCATCATTCGTAACAACGTATATTTCTAGAACGAGTGACAGTCCAGTCGCCATCATGAATTTATTCTACAATTTAATATATGGCGAAAATTTTATGTGTGTCTACAGGAACTACTTGAGTTTAAATAAAAGTCAAAAGATTATAGCAATAACGCGTATAATCGTTGATCTATCCCTTTCTACAGCCATTACCGTGAACAATGTCATCTTGACGAATTTCATTAATTTTGACTACAGCGATAAGGATAAATTGGTGACAGATCTGTTCCAGTTACTGATTCTATTAAAGAGCTTCGTAATAATAATTGGTGGAATTGTAAATTCGGAATCGTTTAGCAAATTCTACGAGAATATGCGAAAGCTCCATGACTATTTCAAGGATGAAGTCCATTATAAAAATTCTAAAAAAAAACTAAAGGTCAAATGTTTGGTTGGTTTCGTGGTGTTCACTGTGATGGCCGTCATACTTCTGCTGGTAAGGCTTATTGACTGGTATTTAATGGAGACATATCTTTTGAGAGACATTCTGGTACTGGTCGTCTATGAATTATGGGTAGACATTCGCTACACGCTAGAACATCTAGTAGTGTATTGCGCAATAACTAGCACTTACGATTACCTCAAATGTTTGAACGATTCTGTAAATAATATACTCAAGAAGTACAATGAGCAAGAAGCCAATGAAATCAGTCTCAACATGAATGAGGAAAGCATTTATTTGCCTGGGAAAGTGAATAGCTGGACAGAAAAGTACCAACACATCATGGCTTGCTGTAAAAATATATCAGTGTGTTATCAAGAATTGGTGAGTATTTACCTAATTAATTTTAATTTCACGCACGTTGCAAAATACAGATACAGTCCGAATGAAAAGTAGGTAATTGTTAGTAAATCATTCTACCCCGTCCCCGAGGTTTTCACACTTTAGCTTTAGCCACTTTAGCAAAGTACTAGATACTCAAAATTGCTCTGATATGAGCTTTCGTTGATCTAAGCAAGACCTTCGATAGGTTGAGCACGAAAAGTATTTCTATCTACGTAACATTGCAGTATAGAAGAAGTCTCATAAAACTGAACTTTGTTTAATGTTCTTATGACCATTTTTTGAAATATTGAATTTTTTAATATTGATTATCTTTATCAGCCATAAATATTTAAAAAACGGGTAGGACTTCTTCAAGGGTACATCCTTGGCTCTTTATTTGGTGGAATGTTTTTAATGTGAGTAACACTCACATAGCCAGAAAAATATTGTTTGATACTACCGAAAGTTAGAAAAACAATGCTACTTCTTCATAAGGTACATAATATGCTACATCTTATTGGTAAACTAAAGTAACTTTATTTTCAGCTGCTGTTTTCCCTCGGTGTAGCCATGGTGCAGTGTATTTCATCAATGTATGGAATTTTTAACGCAATTATTAAAAAGGTAACGTACTTAAAAGTTAATTTTACTGTAATAAGTGCTTAATTCAATAATATTCTTTGTCTAGCATTGACAAGTTTATTATTAGATCGTATAACGTTAATGACTACTGAGAAATTCCTAATGGAAAACCCCAATAATACTTTGGCCTACCTTTTTTTTTTGTTTTCGGGGGGAAACCTTCAAAAGGCATCCGACCTTCGGCGAGTAAGGTCGGGGAGTGTGGGATTTTTACCTCACTAAAACCACTCCGGTGATCTCCATCCGTACATAGGGGTGGTCTCGGTTCTTCTTAAAATACCAATTCCGGAACCACCCCTGCGCAATGCCTGTAAGGCACATCCCTGGCAATCGAAACCCCTTGCTCAGCTTCTTTTCCTTCATTGCTTGCGCTCGCTTAAAATAACACAAAATAAAATAAAAAGATTATTTGCAGGACTTAGAAAGAAGTTTCGCAACAACAAACGTCGTGTATGCTTTAATATATCACATGTCGGCTACGTTCACTCTTTTAGTTGCCGGTCAGAAGTTGCAAAATGAATTTGATAGTTTTAGCAAGGCTTTGGCAATTCTTGCGTGTGAAGTGTCCTCTCGTAAGTTTATTTACTCATGTATTTCTGGAATTATTTGCTAAAATATCTTAATATATATAATTCTTCTGTACTTGTGTTTGTCACCTAACTCCTCCAAAACGGCTGGACCGATTTGGATGAAATTTTGTGTGTATATTTCAATGACTTCCTGGACGGTTTGAAAACACAATTGGACCCGGTAGTTGGCGCTGCTTTTCCGGGCAGGAAAACGTCTGCAGGGTCCGCTCGTAAAGTTATATACATTTTCGTGACGTCATGGTAAATCCAGGAAAATATGTCTTGACGTCCTTAGGCAGGAATGATCCAGTTCAAGATCGAGTGAAGTTTAAAAAGGAAAGTGAAGCCTCCGCCCTGCAGTGGGACTACTACCATATTCCTTAGCAATAATAAGTTATTAAAGGAATTGTGATAAAAATATTTACAATTACTTTAATTTTATTGTTCATTTTCAGATCGTGCAAAATCCGAAACGAGACAGCTAAAGGATTTAAATCGTTTAGTTACGACGAATCCTATTGTCATAAAATTTGGCACTTTTTCTCTAGGAATGTACTTGTTTCCTATGATGTTGTCGCTGTCTGCTACATACATTGTTGTCATGTTGCAGTTTAACCATGTTATATAACCTAATTTTAATTTAATATTTGTGTAGTGTTCGTGTTCGCAGTGTTGTTAATTTTCATAGATTTTGCTGTTTGTATTTCCTCGGAAATATTTACCATAATATACAAGTATATGGGGTGGAACTGGAAGGGACGTCATCGACGCGCAAACTGTAATCATGAATTCAGCACATGATTCTAGACCCTCTAGCATATACATTTAAGGTCATAGAAAGGGCAAAAATGTATGGAACAGCTATTTTGTTTTTTAATAACCGATGAAAAGTTTCCACACAAGGGATTCAGAATCATATACTGACTCCATGGTAACAGGTTGCTCATCGATGTCCCTGCCACCCTGTATACCAGGGTCAGCCAAGCTCTTAATTATTAATTTATACAATATTGAAACAATAATAAAAATGGCTGTCACGAGAAGATACGAACCGATGATATTATCAAAGCAATGGAACTTTTAAACTTTATTATAATTTGAATAATTGTGTAATATCATCAATAACTGCCAGCTATTTTCTGAGCTGACACGTGTCTAGTTATTTTCCTATAATAATGGTAAACATTTTAACGGTGTAGAGTTGAAAGGAATGTTTTATTTTTGTTTTTAGTTAGTGTAAACAATTGTTGAGAGACTTATTAAAAAATAAAATAACAAATGAAAACATAATGAGTGTTTACAGAAAGCTCTAATCATAAGTCGTGTGCTTTTTGACGTGTTTGTATGCATTTGTGTTTCTAATTAATATTGATTCGTATAAATCATTTACTTTAACTTGTAAAAGGATGCCTCCGACTGTAAAGGAGATATTTTATTTTTTTAACTTCGTAAGTGGTTTCATTATTATGATACGTCGTGCTCAAGTTTCGCGTTCTTGACGAAGTGACGGGGTCCGTTAGGGCCGAAGCCTGCCAGGGCCGCGGGTTGTTCGAAAGAGATACCGTGGTCCCTGGCATAGGCAACTGAAGGAACACGGGTGGGTTTTAGTCAGTAAAAGTCTGACACGCCCTCCTACTCGAGCGGGAGAAGTCATATGATGATTTCCCACCCAGAAAAAAAAAAAAAAAAAAAGCTTTCGCGTTCTTTCAAAATCTCTTTAACTGACTTCAGGGCCATGCACCATATCTTCCAAGGATAATCTGCTACAAATAATTATGTTAAAAGAAATCAGAACTGTTCTTATGACAACTACTGTAGTACATTGATGTAGCGGCACAGTTATTTTTCCAACGAAAACACTTCGTGATATGTATGTAGAGAGCACAGGATTTACATTCAATTAGTTAGTGTTAGTAGTATCAGAAATATACATTGTAAACCGCCATATTTTAGAAAATATTGTATTATAATACTTATATTATTATGCTCCATTATTTTTTTATACTCTTAATGATTGTACATCGGATATTGTAAAGAAAGATGAAGAAATAGAGAAGAAATTTTATATGGACAGAATACAGACCCTTGATCATATGGTAGCGGTTGTAGAATTGGACGAGTGTACAAAATAGCGGTATTTAATCAGTTGCAGCAAGAAACTATCGGAATGCTTCATCAGTCAGGTAAATATAAATATTTTGATCTCTTAACAAGCTATTTATCTACAAGAAATGCCAAAAGTTCCTGTATTTACCTCCGTCAAGTCGTTTATAAAATCAGTCGGATTCATTCATGTAGAAGTTTCACCAACTAATTGCATTCTATAGAATAAAGTAGCGCATGGAGAGAGAAAAGAACTTGGGAGATCTTAAACATAAAAAAAAAACATTATAAAAATACCAGCCTATTATAGAAGACCCACTGAAGGGCAAAGGACCTTTCCTTTTATAGAGAACACTAAGTGGAAAACTCCAGGTTAATTTAAATAAAACTTTTAATATTTCAGACCCATCAGCGCCAGAAACCAAAAGTTTAAGAAATCTGAATCTTCTAGTACAAGTAAATCCTATCCAGATAGAATATACTAATAAAATAATTCTAGGAATGTACCTTATTCCAATTATTTTATCTATTCCTGCCACTTATGTGATAACTGGTTTGCAAGTTAATCAATCATAGCATTTAAGGTTTTATAGAGATATTAAATCTAGATGTCAATTTTATTTAGTAAATATTGTTTATTTAGTTAGTATTAGTTGTGTTATTAGGATACCGTGTTAAGTTTTTGTTTTTTTGTGATTGTTGTGAGAGTTTTTAATTTTCTTTATAATTCAGCTTATGCTTCAGCATTTTCCTCGATGACCTGTAATTTTGAACTTGCCAAAACAGGCTAGACAAAAATCACCTTATGTTGCTTGTACATAATGAAGCGAATTTCTGGTGATATGCCATAAATATTTTGTCTCTCGTCTGTTCTCCCCAACGAAATGGGGTTGAAGACATCCGTGACTCTTCTTTTCTCTCTACTCTTCTCTTTGTATTTTCTTTATTTAATTACACAATTTTTGTAATTTGCTATTTAATTGTGTGTTTATATTATTTTTTTATATTTACTTTGGTTTATAATAAAGTGATCATTATTGGATAGTCAAATATTTATTTTCATTAAATAAAATCCTCCCACTCCCTTACACGAGCTATAAAATTGTAATGTACTATTTCGAGGGATTTTCAGGAGACCGACAAACTTACTTGTTCGAAAACTGATTCATACTAACTTCGAGTCGGACTCAGTGGCGTGCATTGCATAAAGGCATATAAGCAGTGCCTTCCCCGATAAATCACCATAAGCCTGTCAATTACATTTTAGTGTGTGTGCCCCACAATTAAAAAACTCACAAAATTATTACACCTAACAAAAAACAAAATGTTCATACAAACACGCGCGGCAATAAACCTACGGCCTACTCGACTCATTCGCACATTTCATTGTTCTTTACTCGTTCAAGTTAATTCGACGTAATCAAAAATACGTACGTCTCACGCCTAATACTATGACATTCGATCTTCGCAATTTATCACCCTTAAGTAGGCATGCCTACTCTTATCCAACCGAGTATGAATGTTAAAATTAAAAATATACTTCGTAATTTGGCCGTGCAAAGAAAGAAAAGGATGGATAACGAGGTCGCCGATAGAGAGGTAAAAATGAAAATCCAAGATGGCGGCTGCAATAAATTTAGAATTTTTCGTCATGGGTGTCGTTTTTATGGTTTGCGAGAGTGCTAGAGCCGATAATAAAGTCAAAATGAAAATACAAGATGGCGGCTGCGAAAATTTTTAAATTTTTCATCATGGCTGTTGTTTTCATGATTTTTGAGGGTGCTGAAAAGCCAATACTGAGGTCAAAATGAAAATCCAAGATGACGGCTGCAACAATTTTCAAATTTTTCGTCATGTGTGTCGTTTCCATGGTTTTCAAGGATGATAAAGCTGATAGTGAGGTTAAAATGAAATTCCAAGATGGCGGCTGTAATTTTTTTTTTTCCTCGTTTGTGTCGTTTTTATGGTTTTCAATGGTGCTGAGCCGTTAGTGAGGTCAAAAAGAAAATCCAAGATGGCGGCTGCAACTTTTTTAAATTTCTCATCATGGGTATCGTTTTCGTGGTTTTCGAGGGTGCTAAAGCAGATAGTGAGGTAAAAATGAAAATCAAACACGACGGCTGCGAAAATTTAAAAATTTTGTCATTTTAAAAGTTTTGGATTCTTCATCTTGGATTTTCATTTTGAACTTCGTTCCTGCCGGGGGTCCCCCGACCACACACGTTCTTTTTTTATACCCAGTAAATCAATTACTTTTTAATTAAAGTACCTGCCTACCTATTCTGAAAACTAATGCACGCCACTGTCCGTGCCTCTAAACTTTTAGCCGTTGCTTTGTTCAGTATACACATCATGTGCGTATTTTATGTAATTATCAACAAAGGTTATGGATCGTTTTTCGTTACCAAAAGTAAAAAGTAGTCACAAAGTAGGTAGTCCTAATCATTGTTAGTCAAGCTGAGCATAATTCATGGTGATCAACCAATATACTAACTTATCAGAAATAATTGACATATCGACTGAATTTTGAAATTTAAATAAAAAGTAAGTTTTCAAAGAAAGTTACAAATAAAAATAATAACAACATAGTAACAACAATTGGTAAGGTGCATTTTTGTTACTAAAAGTGAAACGTAGTCAGATAAAGTTGCAGAGCTATACTTCTGAGAGTGTGCGTAGGAGCTCCACGACCAGATCCTAAAATAAATAAAAGTGACTCATAACAAACATATAATATGTAATTAAATAAATACTAAGCAGTAAATGGAATTAGTCGCTAACAAATCTATCTAGGAAGTAGCGCGCGCTTGGTCACAATTCTAACCTAATCTAACACATTTGGTCGGGCTTGATTACTGCGAGCAATTTGGCTTAAGCATGGTTGATCACAATTCCAACCGAACCTATGAACTCCCGAACTACTCGTATTTACCTAACTGCCCATCCCAACATTTTTACTGGTCATTTATTACACTACTTGAGCATTTTTTGTACCGACATTGTGGGATAAAATAACCGACCAATTTTCATTTCATTACCGTTAATGTTTTACTGTCACACTAATTTACCAACCGCCGAAAAATATAATGACTGCCCGTTAATTGTCTTGTCCCTAATGTTTAAATAACAGTTGTATAATATCATATTATAATATGATTATTATGATATGATGGTATGAGGAGGCCTGTGTCTCAGCAGTGGGAACAATATTGGGTGAGGCCTGCTGAGACACAGGCCTCCTCTCTTCGAGAGGGAGTGGGCTATAATCTACCACGCGGGCCCAGTGCGGGTTGGTAGATGTCATATGTCTTCGATTTTTTGGTTCTAGGAATGTTGCTGATTGTTGCATGCTGGTTTACTCAAGATGTTTTCCTTCACCGTTTTGAAAGCAGAGGTGATGAAATAATTTACACAAAGTAAAGCGCCTGTCCGGGTTTGAACTTACGACCTACAACTCGTAAGTCGCGGCCGTTACCACTTACTGTTCTTGTGTTTATTAGAATCAAAATTTACATCCCAAGAAATGATTCACTGCATAAAAAAAAAGATTCTGCGCCAGGCGAAGATAAAATTACGTATTCTATGATTTCACATTTACCAACGGTTGGAAAGTTATTGTTGCTTGAAATTTACAATATTATTTTGAAAACCGGTGTTGTTCCATGCCAATGGCGGGATATTAGAGTTATCGCAATCCCAAAATCGGGACCAAATACTAACAAACCAAGACCGATATCATTGATGTCCTGTACTTGCAAAGTATTCCATTGCATGTTAACAAAAAGGCTAGAACGGTACATTGAAAGGAAGCAAATTCTATCGCCATGTGCAACGGGTTTTAGGAGGGGTCAATCTAGTCTTGACTGTTTAACGCGTTTGGTGACCCAGGTTCAGATAGGCTTTTCACGGAACTGTTCAACCCTAGCTTATTTTTTGGACGTTAAAAGTGCTTACAATAATATTTAATAGAAAAGTTATTGTCCATTATAGATAGTTTTGATGTTGGTAAAAGTATATGCAATTATTTATGGAACTTTTTAAGCGAACGTCACCTCAAAGTTACTGATGAATCAGCGGGGGGAACTGATATGATCAGATATGCAGGAAAGGGATTAGCCCAAGGTGATTAAGTTTTGTCGCGAAATCATTGAGGTGTTTATATGTCAGTACGCCGATGACTTTGTACTATTTACAACTTTTAATAATGTTTTAGAGGGTAGGAATAAAATTCAGAATGCATTAAATGTATTTATCATTTTACTGGATGAATTAGGGTTAGAATTATCTAATAGTAAATCTAAATATTGTATTTTTGGCAGGGGATTTAGACAACAACAAATTCAGCTTTTAGGAAACAATTGTGAACTTGATTCCGTATTCACTTACAACTATTTGGGTGTTTGGCTAGATAAGTCATTGCGCTGGGGTAAGCACATTAATGAAACTGTCGAAAAGGTTCAGAAACTTATTAATGTGCTTAAAATTCTTACTGGTTCTTCTTGGGGTGTCCATCAGATTCACTTACGTAGGCTATAAGAAAACAATTGTGAACTTGATTCCGTATTCACTTACAACTATTTGGGTGTTTGGCTAGATAAGTCATTGCGCTGGGGTAAGCACATTAATGAAACTGTCGAAAAGGTTCAGAAACTTATTAATGTGCTTAAAATTCTTACTGGTTCTTCTTGGGGTGTCCATCAGATTCACTTACGTAGGCTATATATTGCTTTGATTAGAAGTAGATTGGATTATGGTTTCTTGTATAGTGCAGACTCAAATATCTACAAGTTAGTCAAGGTGCAAAATCAAGCTTTAAAAGTAGTAGGGGGCTTCATAAGAAGCACCGATTCATATAATGGAATCCGAGCTTTGTGTTAGTCCACTGCATTTAAGAAGAAGATGGTTAGCCGTTAAGTATTATTTGAAGGTGCGTTCATTGTCAAATAATATAATAACCAAGCTGTTGGCAGAGCTTAGCGCTGTTAGACACATCAGATATTGGTCAAAGAAGAAGATCCCGTTACTTGTTAGTATTTTTGAAGAAGTTAAGGAAGAGAATGTGAGCTCATCTTCCATCCTGGAAATGTTTACCTTGGACACATGGGTCACGAATATTAATACTCAAAATACAATTGCAATTAATTTAGATTCAATTAAAAAACCTAAAAAAGATTATGAGCCTAATTTAAATGAGGGAAAAATATAATGATTATCATATTATTTATACTGATGGGTCTAAGAGCGTTAATGGAAATGGCGCTGCGTACTATGATCCTTTGAAACCGGAAAATAGTGATAACAGCTGTTTTAAAATAATTAATTCTGTGTCGGTAATGACTTTGGAACTCCTTGCAATCTCAGAAGCACTTAGTTATATTCAAACTATCAACAAAAGAAAAGCAGTAATTTGTGTAGACAGCAAAAGCGCGTTACAACATATAACTCGATGCGCCTCTGGTTGCAGAGGTGCACCGATAGCTTATGGTATTCTGTCTAAGATACTAAAGTTAAACAATAGCGGGTTTGATTTGAGGTTGCAATGGGTTCCATCGCATATAGGCTTACAGGGTAATGAGGAGGCGGACCGTTTGGCAAAATTGGGAACAGATGAAGGAAAAGAAATACATGTTAAATCCTTTTATGTGGAACTATTACCTAAATATAAATACAAGTGTGATCTTTGGAAAGAATATTTCGATGAGAGATCGAAGAATAAAGGAATATGGTATAGATGTATGGTATCGGAGCCTCCTCATATACCATGGTTTTGTAACACTCAGCTAAACAGAGGGCTGGTTGTGGTTGCCCACAGACTGCGGTCTGGGCACATGCCGCTCAATAAATTTGGATTTTTGATGAAGAAGACGAATTCACCCAACTGTGAGGTGTGTGCAACGCCGGAGGATGTCTTACATTTATTGACGGAATGTGTCCGATTTCGGTCTGAAAGAGAAGACTTAATTAATCAATTAGAGCTAAATAGATATGATATGGGTATATTTCACCAAATATTGTCTACACCTAGTTCGGAGGCGGCCTTCAAAGTTTTTAAGTTCGCTAAGTTACGATTTAGTTAATTAAGATTGTGTATGAGGTACGATGGGACTGGCATACACAGTTGTGTAAAAGTCCCTAATTAAAAATAAAGAGAGAAAAAAAAAAAGTCGCGGCCGTTACCACTTACTGTTCTCTTGTATAATATACCTAGTCTTGCCATAAGTATTGTCAAGAAGAAAAAAAAATTTGTTTTATTGCAAATAATATTTATTACTTTTGCAGTGTTTAGTTTAATACATAAATATAAAACAATTTAAAATATAAAAAGCTTATTCGAAGTGGTCGCCATTGGCTGCAAGACAGTCCTTTAAACGTTGAGGCCAGTTATCAATAGAAGCTGGCACTCTTTCCACGGGAAAATTCTTCACTGCCAATCGTATGGATTGTTTTAGGGACTCCAAATTATCATGGCGTTTAGAGCAAGCCGTCCTCTCTAAAACTGACCATAAATCATAATCCAGCGGATTAAGATCGGGACTAGACGACGGCCAGTCTTCAGCTCTGATGAAGTCCGAAACGTTCACTTCGAACCAAGACTGCGTGGACCGAGCTTTATGACCCGGCGCTGAGTCTTGTTGGAAGGACCATACTTGGTTATTGAACATGGTGTTGTTAAGGGGCTTAAGTACCTTCTCAAGAATGGTACCTTGATACACTTGTGCCGATGTTTTGATACCTTTTTCACAAAAATATGGCTCAGTCACTCCTTCATAGCTAACACCCCACCAAACCATCACTGAAGTCGGATAATGCCCACGTTGCACTCTGTCGACTAATTGGGAAGCTTCCTTAGAGCTTTGAGCATAAATACGGTCATTTTGTTTGTTAAAATGTTGCTCAATTGTAAAGATTTTCTCATCCGTAAACAAAAATTTTCTGTGACCTCCCTTTGCGTACCGCTTCAGTAGTTGTTTCGATTTTACCACCCTATTCTTTTTTAAATTACCAGTTAAAAAATGACCAGTGCGTCTCTTATAGGCTGCAAGTCCAAAGTCATCTTTTAAAATACGCGACATGGTTCTGGGTGCTATCTTCATCTCCCGAGATAAAATCTTTTGCTTTCGGACAGGATTTCTTCGAATTCTTTCCCTTACTGCTTTGACCACCTTTTTCGTATGAACACTACGTGGACGGCCAGATCTTTTTCTGTCACAAACAGAGGAGGTCTCATTGTTCCTATTAATAGCCCGGTACACAAATATTTGACTAATACCAAGCGTATGGAGAGTTTCAAAAATTGCATTTGACTCCATACCAACTTTGTGTAATGCAATCACAGCGATTCGGTTCTCTTTATCACCCCACTCCATTTTAATATCGCAAAATATTGTACAAGGTATTGGCGACAAAATTAGAAAACCCAATGAACAATCGTATAAAAATGACAGATTCCAAATTCAAATGTAATATCTTTCTTATTTTTAATTGTAACAGTATTTATGGTCAGACTGTGTATATTATTATTTCTTAGCAGTTGGCATTTAAACTTGGGTGTTTTTTTTGAGATTTTCTTTTGAGATTCGTAATAATTTTTCAGTTCCGATTTTAATAAACGTCTTTAAAATCACTTGGTTTTTTTTCTGAACGCACTTGTTTTAATCTTCATTTTCGGAAACATTTGCACTACTCGACGCTATTTTTGTTGTTTTGTTTAGCAGCGCCTCCGGTGGTAGAAAATAGAACTAGTTGTGTCAATTCGCCAAGGTATTGTGTATACGACGATCGAATCATCAATTGCGTTTCAAGGACTTTTACATAATAATAATAATAATTTTATTTACGTCCTTAGTTATGTGCATATTTATGTGATGCATATTTGTGTTTTTAATGCCTTTGCGTTATACATTTTGCCTTAGGCATTATACAGAACGGCGACAATATGCAAACGGGCGATGCCGTATATGTATAATGATGAATTCCAATAAAATAGTTTTTCAGATGTCTACATCCAGATTATCAAGATCTACACGGAGAAAATAATATTGGGACTGTACCTAGTTCCGACAGTTTTATCTTTCTCCGACACTTACGTGATTGTTGCCTTGCAATTTAATCATATAATAGAAATCGAAAGAACCCAAAGAGCTATACTGAAAGAGTCGTCTTTTCGCCCGTATCGCTACCCCACTGAACAGCTATACAAAGAAAATGAAGTCCTGACAGTGCGCCAACTATTTATATTGCACATTCTGTTGAAAAAACATACACTCTTGGTCTATAATCCAACGCTGTCCAGGGGGAAAAGACGATATGACCCAGTGGACCGCCATCATCTACGTCACAAAACTATTTTTGCAAAGCGTTTCTTTTGCTATCTAGGTGGCTACTTATATAATAAAACTAATAAGGTGTTACATATCTATAGTCTCACAAAGCATAAATGCAAAAAGAGGCTAACTGACTGGCTACAAAAATTAAATTATAATGATACTGAAAATATCCTTACAATGACCTAAACACAGAATCACACTCTCTAACACACCCACACACTTACACACCCACACACCCACTCAATCACACATACTACAGATCTACTAACATTTGTCTCGCATACTTAATCTAGATATTAATTAAAATAAAACTATCAAATGTCATACCTTACTACATTCTGTCAGCGCGCATAGCACATAATTTGTAAAAAGAAAATGTAAAGGGGTGGGATCCTGGTGTCCTGAAACACAGGCCACGAGCCTAACTTAGGCACCAGTCTCCCACAATATATACTCAACTGAATTATATGTCATTGTCGAATCTGACCGATGTAAAATAACATGTATATTGTGGTGAGAAAATAAAGCTTATTATTATTATTATATCATTGTCGTGTCGTGTCGTGTTTTGTGCGCAACTTTTTAGACAGTAAAATAGCTAGTAAGAATTTTTTGTGTTGGTAATTCTGGAACGCATAATCCGATTATAATGTTCACAACTGGGACACAGCATGGATTCTAATCCACGACCCACAACTCGTAAAATTCCGGATAAAAGCAAAAAAAAAAATTACTTAAATGAATGACTCACAATTTTTTTTATCTATGTATCAACATACTGACTTTCTTACTTTTGAACTTACAAAATCAATCAAATGTGTGACAGTCAAGATAATTATTCACAGATAATTATTCTAGCAAGATTGTTTTTCCTGGTTATTCAATTACTTAGGAAGAAAAATAATTATAATTTGGATTGAAACATCAACCCACTCACTGCCAAGCCAGCTCAAACTTCGCACGTGAACACTTGCGACGTCAAAATGAAACACACAACGTTAGACGTGTTATTAAAAGCAGAAAATATAATGGGTGTTTACAGAAATTACAGTTTGCAAATAAATGATCGTAAAACTCGAATTATACGCGTCGTTTTAGAGATTCTGATTGCTTCATTAATCTTGTTGAATATCACTTATAAATTGGTTTCAGAAGAACCTTCCGAACACAAATTTACGAATTGTTTTTTCAAGTATTATTATCATTTCACGAATGTTTTGAATACTTACATTATAACGATTTGTGCTATTCAAACTTCATGTTCTTACAACATTTTCATTAAAAATATGGTAGCTGTGCACCAATGCTTAAATACAGAATCGACAAAGAAATGTTCAAGAAAATTTAAGAACTTTTTCATCATCTCAACAGCAGTAATGTGCTTCATTATAACGTGTTATTTACCATTAATGATCTCTTATGAAAGTTTTGTTCACAACCGGGCTCCTGCCCCGAGCTCAGTTGTGTTACTTACATTAGAATTATTAGCTGAACTTCGTTGTTCTACAGAACATATTATATTTTACATTTACGTAAGTATGATTCGATGTTTATTGAAACATTTAAATGATTATATATCGAATCTGCAAGTCTATTATAAGGACCAAGACAAGGAGTTTTCTGGTGGGAGCAGGGAAGCAAATGATCAACTGACAGAAGAACGAACGGAAGAGTGGGCAACAAACTATATGTTATTAGTTGGGTGCAGCAAGGAACTATCGGCATGCTTCAGTTATCAGGTAAATTTCTTAATAACATTCACTCAGTGATTTCTTGGCTCAAATAATATAACGTACGGATATATAAATTGAGAAATAGAATTATGCTGTCATCAATGTCGATTCTTTAAAAAAACTGCATAAAATCTAAGCTATCGAAATACGAATGTAAGTCTATGTCGAATTATTTTCGAATTTAGAAATGACGTTTTATTTTATAACTGACACTTTGTTTCATTTGTTTCAGATGATATTTTCATTGGGCGTATCGTCACTGCAGTATATTTCATCATCATTCATAATTGTTCGATTATTCCTTGAAAATGTAAATATCGAGAGAGACAGAGAGTATTTATCCATACATATATACATAGAGATGGAAAGATTTATGAAGATGTAGAAAGGAGACTAAATACGAAAATAAAGTAGGACCATTCGCTTACACGCGATTATGACCAACCGTTGAGAAAGGCTCGACTGGCTTCACATTGTGGTGCTGGTGCCTAAGCTTATATACAACGTGTAACATTAAATGCGCAAAACCTGAAAACAGTTTGATCAGAATAACGAGCAGAATCAATTGAACCACTTTTTAATTAGGTAACATTTTTCAAAAAATCTTCATTAAAATGTTGCGGTGTCTATTTATTAATAGGTCAAGCTATCACAAACCCGCCAAAATAGGTAAACAAACACAAATTGTTGTCGACCAATTTAAGTTTTCTTATACGCGGGATAATAATAGCTTTTATATCAATGCAAATACGAATTGAAAATGTGGGTTACCTAATTGGCAACATTAGGTAGTCCAAAGCCTGGAAAAGTTTGATGGAAACATTTAAATTACTGTTCAAAGTTAACCTAAGTTCTTTATGAGCGTAGATAGTAAATAATAATATCAGCGCGGCGCAGTGGCCCGGTGACAACTTCTCCGTCGAGAGAGCGTCGTCGCAGACGCAAGAAACGATCTGAATTGCCAGTAAAACTAAAACAGCACATAAAATCTTTACATTTTTTTAGATGTTTTTTTTTTCTATCTGAAATAGGTCAATCGAATTAAAAATCAGTTGGGGTATCTGAGGTTTGCATTTAACGTTACACGTTGTATAGAATGTGAAAGTGAATGTTGGGAGTCGCAAAAGATGCACGAAGTAAAGATTGTTCCTTGCGAAGTATTGTGTGGTGTAACTCTAATGAAACTATGAATGATAATTTTGGAATGATGTGCTAAGACAACGTTGTGGTTTTAAGGAAGATACAAATTGAAAAGAGTAAGCTGAGATACAGTGGCGTAGCTACGAGACCAGGGGCACCGATGCGGAAAAAAAGTTGGGGCTCTATCTAAACTGGTTAGGTTTTGTTTTTTCTAACCTAACCTCTAAATTTTAACTCAACCTTTTTTTCAGAAGGTGGAAGAAATTTTTTGCTAGGTCAGTTCGAGGTTTGCTGGTCAGGGGCCGAGGGGCTCCCTGAGATTGGGGGCCCCAGTGCACGGCACCGCCTAGCCCTCCGATAGTTACGCCACTGCTTAGATGGTTTGTTGAAAGCATGAATGAAAGGCAACTAATAAAAGGTTTTTACAAGGCTGATGTGAGTGGAGGAGATAGAGGGAAAGAAGGAAGAGAAAACGTCCGAGTCCTAATAGAACATATTGGTGATGTTCTTCAGAAAAATGAGGTGTGTAGTACCTACTCGCAACCGGTGTTCGTGTATGACTAGATGTGTGAACGTAAAACAGGCAAAAGATGTGTGGAAGGATCGTAGCAGGCAAAAAGCCGTAAAAGGAAGAGTTTATGTACATATGTATGTGTAGTTATGTAAATATAAACTTTTACCAAGCGTTCCGAATTTCTTTTTGCTTTTGAATCTGACAGCTCTTTTTTTTTAGGAAACATACAAGTATTTTGGTGCTTTCCAAACTTTATTAGTCCTGATATGTAATCTAAGTGTTGCAAATTTAGTACTATTTGCGGGACAAAGACTTATTAACGAAGACATCAAAACAAGAAGGGTTTTGTTGAAATTAAACAACACATTATTGATTTGTGAGTAACTATTTATCCATTCTTTTCATGTGTTTCGAAATATTACATAATTAGCCTATAATGTTCCCACTGCTGGGACACAGACCTCCTCTCTTCGAGAGGGAGTGGGCTGTAATCCATTATGTGGCTCCAGTGCGGTTGGTAGATGTCACATGTCTTCGAATTGTTGGTTCTAGGACATGCCGGTTTCCTCACGATGTATTCTTCACCGTTTTGATAGCAGTGGTGATGAAGTAATTTACACAAAGTAAAGAGCCTGTCTGGGTTCGAACCTACGACTTACAACTAGTAAGTCGTGGCCGTTACCACTGGATCACCACTGCACCTCTCGAAATATTAGTGAAGCCAATAATATAGAATAAAACCCTAACGCTTAGTGTCAGTATTTTTTTGCGAATAAGACCCTGGATGAACGAAGAGCTTCTTGAAAATCCTTGAATTGGGTTTTCTCTAAAACCAAGCTTTACGATGCTTTGACCACTTTGCTTTTTATATAGCCTTCGTCTTCACCCTAAAGTCATATTACATTTATTGAACAGGGTCGGGTTTGTAGAAATTAAGCGACAATTTATCAATATGTGAGTTCATTAAACGTTTTAAACCATGTACAAAGACTTATCATATTAATATGGGTGTTTTATCCTTATCAGCAAAATTATGGCTCAATGCAATAATACAGGGTAGGTAATTTTTGCGTGGTACTAGTCCGATTCCCGGGTGAAGCAAAAAACTAAAATTGTCGTTTAGTTATCTACAAAATCGAGCTTATGTTACCTTTGATCACTTTGCACTTTGTACCCACAGTTTCAAGTAGTACCATCTCAAAAATACTTTATGTATTAAATTAACTTATTTTCAGATCCTACATCAAAATCAAAGGCTATCAAGGATTTATATCTCCTAGTAAAAGCTAATCCAATCAAAATAGAATACACTGGTCGATTGCTCCAGGGAATGTATTTAATTCCAATAATACTTTCTCTGTCTGTAACCTATGTCATAGTTGCATTGCAATTCAATCACCTGATATAAAATTGTTGTATCGTATAAAAAAAATATGGTTGGTTTTGTTCTATTAAAATAATATCACTTAAAAATCACAATTGAGTGGATAAATGCATCACCCAAAAATTTGTATAGGTATACAACTATACATATTGCATTGTATGATGTGTTGTCCTTTGTAATTGTATTTAAGTACTAACAATAATTTCTAAGTTTTTGTGTACTAACTAACCTTTGGATCTAGTTGTCCCAGAATAAATAATTTTGAATTTGAATGTATTAGTATTTATTTGGAGCAAACGGAGTCGAAGCACAAAGAGTAACTAAGATCTGTTCCAAAAGTATCTGAAGAGACACAAGATGCCATTAAAAATATTTACCGACCTCTCTAAAGCGTTCGATTACGTAAACCATGAGACACTTCTGCTGATACTAGAGCGTTACGGGATTAGGAATAGAGATCTTGATTTGATGATCACACTTGAAAAATAGAAAGGTTAAGGTTCAGGTAAACGAATAAACTCATTAGGGTTTTAAATGACAATGGGCTTTCCTCAGCTGAAGTGGCAATGGGCGGGACACATAGCGAGAAGAACCGATGGCCGTTGGGGCGGAAAGGTTCTGGAATGGCGACCGCGCACCGGACGACGCTCAGTGGGTAGGCCCCCGACAAGGTGGACCGACGATCTGGTGAAGGTCGCGGGAAGCCAGTGGATGCAGGCAGCGCAGGACCGATCGTCGTGGAGATCCTTAGGGGAGGCCTATACCCAGCAGTGGGTGTCGTGCGGCTGATATGATGATGATGATGATGGGCTTTCCTCAAGGTTCGATATTGGGTCCATTCCTCTTTTTGTTTACATTAATTATTTACCCCAAATACTTCAAAATCAACATTGAAAAATAACATTGGTACTGTACCTAGTATTGACAGTTTTATCTTTCACCGTCAGTTACGTAATTGTTGCCTTGAAATTTAATCATATAATTGAAGTATTTTGTGTTTAGACAGAATACAATAACCAGTAAGAATTTTCTGTGTAGGCATAATCCGCCTATAACGATCCCCCAACTGGGACACAGCCTGGGTGCGAACCTAGGATACTTAAAATTTCTTCCGAATTACTAAAACAATCCCACGTAAGGCACTCATAATTTTTCTTATCTATGTTGATGTTCTCACTCTTAAACTTACAAAATCAATCAAATGGCTGACAGTCAAGATAATTATTCAAATTTCTAACAAGATTAAGCAACCAATGGTGTTTTTCCCGGTAATTCAATTACTTAAGAATAAATATAATTATAATGTTCACTGCAAAGTAAGCTCAGTCTTCGAACGCGAATACTTTCGACTTTAAAATGAAACACGCAACGTTTGACTTGTTAATAAAAGCAGAAAACATAATGGGTGTCTACAGAAATTACAGCTTGCAAATTAATTTTCGTACAAAACGAATTAAACGCGTCGTTTTAGAGATACTGATTTCTTCAGTAATTTTGTTGAATATCATTTATGAATTTGTTTTAGGAATACGTTCCGATGAGCAGTTAAAATATCGTATTTTCACATATCATGTCAGGATTTATTTGTTTACTTGCATTATAATGATTCGTGCTATTCAAACTTCACGTTCTTACATAAAATTCATAAAAAATACACTAACTGTGCACCAATGCTTCAATACAGAACTGGTAAACAAATGTTTAAGAAAATTGAAAAATTTTTCATCACCTCAACAGCAGTAATTTGCTTTAGTGCAGCATGATTTGTATCATTAAGGATTCTGTATACTAGTCTGATTCAAAGCAAGCCCAGGATTTTTTTTTTCTGGGTGGGAAATTATCATATGACTTCTCCCGCTCTCTTGTGTCAGACTTTTACTGACTAAAACCCACCGGTGTTCCTTCAGTTGCCTATGCCACGGGCCACGGTATCTGTTTCGAACAACCCACGGCCCTGGCAGGCATCGGGACCCCGTAAGTTTTTGCTGACATCTCTGAGTCCGCTGGTGACACCCGACGTCCAGGGCGTCTCCTGCGGCGACTAGGGGCGTGAGGGCGCAGAGATAGCCTCTCCCTCACGCGCTCCACCTGCTCCTTTGCCCTCCACCGCCTGTTTCCACGCGACTATGCGCAGGCGGAGCATCTCTCTGGTGCGCAGAGTACGGGCCAGCTCCAACGCAGTCCTGGCGATGATTGTTGACAGGCTGGACTGCCCCTACATGCTGCATTGCTGCAGCAGGCCTGTTCAGGCAAAGCCGTTTAGCAGACGTTATTAATTGACTGTATTGTATGTCTTTGTATGTATTTAAAGTATCGTAATTTTATAATTTTAATTTGAATGCTATCATATTTTGAATTTTGACAGTTATTTTGAACTTATTTTATTATTATTTTATTCTATTATATTATTAGTGTGAAATGTTTTGTTATGTTTTGTAAATTGTCTTCTATGGGCCTAGTTACCCGAAATATTTTATTTTTTTATTTTTATTGCGAGCATTTCTGCTTTGCAGAAGGAGCTGACGGCTTTCCATGTACTCTCGCTCCGTACCATGGCCTGGACTAGGGCAAGACGCGAGAGATCGTCGCCACGAGGACGCGGCGGTGCTCCGCCCAAGCCGGGCAGACCTCCAGCGTATCCTTCGGGTGATCCACACAGTGGTGACACCCTGGCGTTTCCTCCCGCCTTATCCTGAACAGGAACCTTCCGAAACAACCGTGTCCGGTGAGGACCTGCATCAGGCGGAAGGCGAGGGCGCCGTGGCGCCCCTCCAGCCACTCCTCAAAGAGGGGACTTATCGCCACAATTGTGGCGTGCCCAGCACTGGGTTGCGACAATCGCACTCTCCATGTCGCCATGAGATCCCGCCGGAGCTCTGTCCGATGTACCGTGATTTCTCGCGGCAGCGGAGTTACGCCCCAGCGTTTTGCCTCCTCTCGCCACTCCCATATGTGGGCGAGGACTTTTGCCTCCAGATCCCATGGCAGCAATCCAGCAAGGAGGCTCGCCGCCTCAGCGGAGACCGTGTGGTATCCTCGGATCAGCCGGACGGCCATGACCCTTTGGGGCGCGTTCAACCGGCGGACTGGTCGCCACAAGGCAGCCCCGGCCCACTCCAGTCTGGGAGACAAACGTCGAAAATGCTCCACGAAGTTCCACCGGCTGTCGAGGACGAGTCCCAGGTACTTCATCGTCGACTCGACGCCGATGTGAACCCCTCCTACCGTTATTTTGGAACCCGACGGTGCCGCATCCCGAGGACCATGAAAACACATGGCCTCGGACTTGTGCAGGGCCACCTCGAATCACAATTGCCGGATTCTCTCGACGATTGTCGCAACCCCGCGTGTCGCTATTTCGGCCCCTGCCTGGTGCGACCTCCCCTGTCCTACCCCAGGCTCAGTTGTGTCATTAGCATTAGAAATATTTAATGAACTTCATTTTCATATAGAACATGTCGTATTTTACACTAACATAAGTCTGGTTCACTGTTTATTGAAACGTTTCAACGAGTCTGTATCGAATCTGCAAGACTATTATGATGCCCAAGAAAAGGAGTTTTGTGTTGGTAGGAGCGAAGTAAATGATCAACTGACAGAAGAACGAACGGAAGAGTGGGCAACAAACTATATGTTATTAGTAGGGTGCAGCAAGGAACTATCGGCATGCTTCAGTTTTCGGGTTTTTTTTTAATATCATTCACTCGGTGCTTTCTTGATTATTAATAAAAAAGCGGTTTTAACCAAATAAAGTTCTTACATTTCCAGAGAACTAAAATATAAATAAACTACTCCTAAAGTCATTGTTACAAGGGAAACATTTTTTAAATATTTTAACTTGTTGACTCCACACTAGGTCGAGCTTGTCTCGCGGAGTCCTTGAAAGTTTAAATAGAATACAAAATTTAAGTAATATAACGTTTGGATATTTGAATTGAGAAATAAAATACAGCTGTTCTTAATGTTTTTTCTCTAAAAAAAGGTTCAGAACATCGAAACTAATGATTATTAATAAAACTCTATTTAGAATTATTCTAAATGTTTGAAGAAAATAATTTTTTTGACATTTTGTTTCATTTGTTTCAGATGATATTTTCACTAGGCCTATCGTCACTGCAATATATTTCTTTAATATTCACAATTTTTGGAGTATTCCTTGCAAATGTAAATATAGAGAGAATTAGAAAAATAGATTTTATGTGTTTATATATAGAGACGGAAAAATGAATGAACATGTATGAGTATTCCTTGTAAATGTAAATATCGAGAGAATCAGAAAAAGAGATTTTATGTGTTTATATATAGAGACGGAAAAATGAATGAAGATGTGGAAAGGAGAGTGAATGCGTGAATAAAAGGAGATTGTGACCAAACCAGTTGATGATTTAATTGCTGTGGAAATATGTTCCTTGCGAAGTATTTGTGGTGTAACTAATGAAACTATGAATACTAGATTTTGGAATGATGTCTTAAGACAACGTTGTGGTTTTAAAGAAGATGTAGTTCCACAAATTGAAAAGAGTATGCTTAGATGGTTTCTTCATGTTAAGAGGATGAATGCAAGGCGACTGCTCATCTGCCTAGCATTTTCCCACCAGGTATGATATACGGAGCGACTGCCTACCCGACCTCTACAGCCCAGTTAATGGGTAATACGATACCCCTTGGTAAGACTGGTTGTCAGACTCTCGGGCTTCTGACGACTCGAAACGACTGTCAAAAATCCACGAATGACAGCCGGAACCAACGGTTTAACGTGCTTTCCGAGGCACGGAGGGGTCTTGGTATGTAAACATGTTCACCCATCCACGGACCAACTACGGCAAGCGTAGCTTAACCTGATCGATCGACCCGTGCGGCTGTTATTACTTAGTCACAAGCCCCTCAATGAGAGGCGTCTAACAAAAGGTATAAGGTACAAGGTAGATGTTAGTGGAAATACCGGTAGGAAATGTCCTAGTCCTAAGGACGATGTTGATGTTCTTCAGAAAGTTCAGGGGCTTAGTACCTACGCGCAGCGTGCGCGTATGACCAAATCTATGTAAGTAAATGGAGCAAAGGGTGTGAGTGATCGTAGCAGATTGTAACATAATGTAAATACTCACAGTTATCTTCATTCATTCCTCCAAGTCAGAACAAGCATTCCATTACCGTTAGGCGCTGTTTTGATTATCTTTCACGACACACGCCACGTTTTTTATCCACAATCAGTACACAGACACAGCCCCAACTTTAACATAAGACTACGACGATTTAGTGACATCCAAGGGGTGGGAATTTCGCCCACATTGATTGATATCATTTTTTCATATAAACACTAAACGTTATAAAACAATTTAACTATAGAATTTATTGTATTTTATTAGTATATATTTTATCATGACAACTTTGAAAACGACGTTCATTACGTCACCATGACAACTTTTCTTACAGATTCTTAATGGCCAGTAACTTTTTAGCGAATTATACATTCATACACATAACACATAATCAGCCTATAATGTTCCCACTGCTGGGACACAGGCCTCCTCTCTGTGAGTGGGAGTGGGCCATAATCCACCACGCGGGCCCAGTGCGGGTTGGTGGATGTCACATGTCTTCGAATTTGTGGTTCTAGGACATGCCGGTTTCCTCACGATGTTTTCCTTCACCGTTTTTAGAGCAGTAGTGATGAAATAATTTACACAAAGTAAAGTGCCTGCCTGGGTTCGAACTCACGACCTACAACTCGTAAGTCGGGTCCATTACCACTGGGCCACCACTGCTCTCATTCATACTTCTTCAAAAATTACTCATGGCCATTAATATATCTCAAATTCATATTTTCTATATTCATATATTTTCAGATCCTCCATCAAAATAAAAGGCTATCAAGAATGTGTATCTTCTAGTAAAAGCTAATCCAATCAAAATAAAATACACTGGTCGAGTGCTCCAGGGAATGTATTTAATTCCGATAATACTTTCTCTGTCTGTAAGCTATGTCATAGCTGCATTGCAATTCAATCATCTCATTTAAATATTATATTGCAAATAAAAATTGTGGTTGGTTTTGTTCTATTAAAATCACTCACTTATCAAAGTAAATCACGATCTCTTTCAAAAGTATCCAATCACTGTTCAGCAGGGTGATTGCGTAACATACTAGCAGTGGCAATGGGTTTCATTTTTACAGTTCAACAACATTCATTGCGTTATTTACTTTGTTGAGCAGACATGTTTTTCGATCATACGAAGCAATGGATTAGTAATATCCTTCAAAATGATTCAGATTGAGATTTATATTGTGTTACGCAAGTAGGTTAAATTCTTACAAAATCACTCATCAAATCGACTTAGTAACACATTCATTAAGGAAGAAGGTAAGGACCAAAAAATATTGTTTGGATCGCAATTGTAAAATAATCAACGAAAATTGACGTTATAAAATTAACTCCAACTGTCAAATAGTTTTCAAGTGACTAAAAAATTTAATTTCGGATTTAAGTATTCAAATAGTCAAATCAATTTATAAGTGGAACTACAAAATGACAACCACAGGTACCTTTTCTGATCTATTTGATTACATTTTCATCAGATATTTTTAGAACTATATGAAGACACCTCGAGGCTATTGTTTACCATTTCGGGACGTCAAAACGACTATTGATGTAAACACTAGCAATACTGGTGCGTAAGAGTAATTTGAAACCATCGAATACCTTAAACCAAATTAGAAAAAAAAAAAACATAAATATCTAAATAGTAGTGATGACCCGACTATAGGTTTTGCCAATTAACCCACTAGCTACCGTGACCAACTGGATTGTAGATTTTTTTTTTGTAGACTGGGCTAGTCATTAGATATATATTTATTTATTTATTTACCATTTATGTACACACATATATAAACAGACAAGAAAAACAGAACAGAAAAAATAGGTACAGAGGTGATGTCGTAGCCAACTGGTTAAATTAGCCGTTTAGTCAACCGCCTGGCCTTTGGAAGTAGTGCTCGCCTCGCTTCGCTCTCTTGTTCGCACACGGTTGTTCTAACCTAACCCATTTGGTCGGGGTGCCCTGGCTTAGTTACTGCGACCAAGGCTGTGACATATATACGAAGTAAACATTATAAACGTGAAAGTTTGTATGGATGGAAGGATGGATGGATGTTTGTTACTCTTTCACGCAATGAATACTGAACAGATTTGGATGAAATTTGGCACACAGATGGTTTATAACCAGGATTAACATATAAGATACTTTTTAAGCCGATATTCCCATGGGATAGAAACTTATGCGGGTGAAATCGCGGGCGTAGCTAGTACGAAGTATAATTTATTGTCGTATTGACGTCCCGTTGTATATAAGTGTAACAGGAATATTCATAATTATGTTGAGTAGAGTGATAAATCATAAGACACATTTTTTGTTTTATTTAATATCATCCGATGATTCATGGTAAAATCAATGAAATGGCTGACAGTCAAGATAATTATTCAAATTTCTAGCAAGATTAAGCAACCAATAATGTTTTTCTTGGTAATTCAATTACTTAAGAATGAATAAAATTATAATGTTGATTAAAAAATCAATCATTATAATGTTCACTGCAATGTAAGCTCAGTCTTGGAACACAACCACAGAGGTTGTGTTTCTGTGAATGCTTTCCACGTCAAAATGAAATACGCAACGTTAGACTTGTTAATAAAAGCAGAAAATATAATGGGTGTCTACAGAAATTACAGTTTGCAAATGAATTTTCGTAAAACTCGAATTATACGCGTCGTTTTAGAGATACTGATTGCTTCACTAATATTGTTGAATAGAACTTACGCATGCGTTTTTGGAGAACTTTCCGATCACAAGTTAAAGTATCGTATTTTTACATTTCAAGTCAGGATTTATTTGTTTACTTGCATTATAATGATTCGTGCTATTCAAACTTCACGTTCTTACATAAAATTCATAAAAAATACACTAGCTGTGCACCAATGCTTCAATACAGAACTGACAAACAAATGTTTAAGAAAATTGAAAAACTTTTTCATCACCTCAACAGCAGTAATTTGCTTGTGTGCAGCATGTCTTTTACCATTACGGATTTTGAATAGTAGTCTGTTTCAAAGCAAGCCTCTTACCCCAGACTCACTTTTGACATTAACATTAGAAATATTTTATGAACTTCGTTTTCATATAGAACATGTTATATTTTACATTTACATAAGTCTGGTTCACTGTTTATTGAAACGTTTCAACGAGTCTGTATCGGATCTGCAAGACTATTATGATGCCCAAGAAAAGGAGTTTTGTGTTGGTAGGAGTGAAGCAGATGATCAACTGACAGAAGAACGAACGGAAGAGTGGGCAACAAACTATATGTTATTAGTTGGGAGCAGCAAGGAACTATCGGCATGCTTCAGTTTTCAGGTATTTTTTTAATAACATTCACTCGGTGCTTTCTTGATTAATAATAAAAAATCATTTTTAACCAAATAATCATCTTACATTTCCTTATAAATAAAGTACAAATAAACTACTTCTAAAATTATTGTTACAAGGGAAACATTTTAACTTGTAACTAGGTTGAGCCTGTCTCGTGGAGTCCTTGAGAGTTTAAATAGAAATAAAATTAAGCTTTTCTTAATGTTGATTCTCTAAAAAAAGGTTCAGACAATCAAAACTAATGATTTATTAATAAAAGTCTATTTATAGTTATTCGAAATGTTTGAACAAAACACATTTTATTTTATAACTGACATTTTGTTTCATTTTTTTCAGATGATACTTTCACTGGGCCTAGCGGCACTGCAGTATATTTCTTTATTATTCACATTTTTTGGAGTATTCCTTGCAAATGTAAATATAGAGAGAATCAAATAAATAGAGCTTATGTGTTTATACATAGAGACGGAAAAAATAACGAAGATGTGCAAAGGAGAGTGAATGCGTGAATTAAATGCGATTGTGACCAAACCAGTTGATGTTGAAAAAGGTTGGACTGGCTGTTCACAGTTAAATAGTGTACTGGTGACACGTTTATGTATGGCAGTGAATGTAATTGCTTTTTTTGAGTGCCTTAAAAGAGGCATGACAGAAAGATTACTGTGGAAATGTGTTGTCCGTGCGAAGTATGTATGGTGTAACAAATGAAACTATGAATGATAGATTTTGGAATGATGTGCTAAGACAACGTTGCGGTTTTAAAGAAGATGTAGTGACACAAAATGAAATAGTATGCTTTGATTGTTTCATCATGTTGAAAGGATGAATGAAAGGGGGCTAACAAACGGTATTTACAAGGCAGATGGGAGTGGAAATGCCGGTAGGAAACGTTCTAGTCCTAAAAGGACATGTAATCATTATTGGCGATGTTCTTGTTCGGTGGAACAGACGAGTCCTGGAGTGGAGACCGCGTATCGGTAAGCGTAGTGTGGTACGCCCCCCAGCTAGATGGACGGACGACCTAAAGAAGGTGACTGGGACAGACTGGATGCGAAAAGCGGAGGACAGGGTGTTGTGGCGCAGCCTGGGAGAGGCCTATGTCCAGCAGTGGACTGCAATAAGCTGAGTTGACTGATGTTCTTCAGAAAGTTCAAGAGCTAAGTACCTATGCGCAACCAGCGTGCGTGTATGACCAAATATAAGTACGTAAATGGAGTAAAAGGTGTGTGTAAGGATCGTAGGTGGCGTTCTGTAGTTTCTACCTACCCCTATGTGCAAAAGGTGTGAGTTTATGTATATATGTGTACCTATGTAAATAACGTTTGCTAAGCGTTCCAAATATACCTTTTTTGTTTTTGAAACTGATATCTCTGTTTTTCTCAGGAACGATACAAGTATTTTGGTGTTTTCCAAAGTTTATTAGTCCTGATATGTTATTTTAGTGGTACATGTTTCGTATTACTTGCGGGACAAAGACTTATTAACGAAGACATCAAAACAAGAAGGGTTTTGTTGAAATTAAACAACACATTATTGATTTGTGAGTAGCTATTTATCCATTCTTTCCATGTGTTTCGAAATATTACTGAAGCAAAGATTAAAGAACACTTACCAATATATTTACCTACATCCAAATAAGAAATGTAGCAATGGCTTTCATTTTGACAGTTCAACAATATTCATTGCGTTATTTGCCTTTTTGAGCAAAAAAATTATTCGAACATTATGAAGCAATGGATTAGCTGAAGGTATGACCTTTAAAATGATTCTGATTATGATTGAAAGTGTGTCACGCAATTAGGCTGCGATTTGATTCCTGAGTGAAGCAAGAAACTGAAACTGCCTTTTAGTTATCTACAAAATCGAGCTTGCCTTTGTTGACCACTGCTCTTTGTGTCCATAGTTTGAGGTTCACCCCAGATACCAGGGTACCATCCCAGAACATAGTCAGGGAAATGAATGAATAAGCAAATTTATGAATTTGCCGTGTTAAATACATGTTATATAACGTTTAAGTTAACATACTATTAACTTGCCTAACTTTACTTTAAAAACAAAAAAATAATAATTCAGTTATATATATCAGGTACAGACGCCAGCACATCAAGCTACCCGAAACTGTAAATTTTTCCCAATCAACCTTGGACCTAATGCTTTAGCGATAATATTGAAAATCTATTAAAGAAATTTGACAGATTGTAGTAGCTTGATGTGCTGGCGTCTGTACCACATAACCCATATTAGAACATCTTTAAATTAATTATTACAAATTAATAATCACACATCAATAAATATAAACGAATAAATACAATTTAAATACAACATCACAAACACACATAAATAAGTAAGTCCTAACCTTAAATTTCTATATTTTCAGATCCTCCATCGAAATCAAAGGCTATCAAGAATTTGTATCTTCTAGTAAAAGCTAATCCAATCAAAATAGAATACACTGGTCGAGTGCTCCAGGGAATGTATTTAATTCCAATAATACTTTCTCTGTCTGTAAGCTATGTCATAGTTGCATTGCAATTCAATCACCTCCTTTAAATATTGTAATATTGCAGACATAAGCTATAATAATATGCGTTTGGTTTTGAATAATAAATATACTTGCAATATGTTATTTAAAACTAGTATCCACATAATGTTTTGAATTTTAATCTTTCAAATGTGTGTATTTTGGTTTAATTAAATAAATTGAAATGGTAATAGGTATGGTTTATTTATTGCCCAATCAATTTAAAGCTCTAAGGTAAATGATCATCGCCAACGAGGAAGCAACTAGCTATCAAAGATTTTCTCGCTCAAGAAATGTAAAAAATATTGCAGGTAAAAGACATACAACACAACACAATCAGCCTATAATGTTGGGACACAGGCCTCCTCTCAGTGAGAGCGAGTGGGCTGTAATCCACCACGCGGGCCCAGTGCGGGTTGGTAGATGTTACATGTCTTCGAATTTATGGTTCTAGGACATGCCGGTTTCCTCACGATGTTTACCTTCACCGTTTTGAGAGCAGTGGTGATGAAATTATTTACAAAAAGTAAATCTGGGTTCGAACCTACGACCTACAAATCGTATGTCGCGGCCGTTACCACTGGGCCACCACTGCGTAAAGAGATAGATACATATATTAATAGTTGATCGCTGACTGTTCACAACGCCAGCGAGTAGTTGTTTGTCGCGGTGACAAGAGCTATCAATGAGAATACCTACTCGCTGAGTGACGCTCGCTTGGCGAGCAGAACTCGCTGAGAGACTTAAACTTGGTACATACGCATCATCATCATTATTTCAGCAGAAAGACGTCCACTGCTGGACATAGGCCTCCCCAAAGCACCTCCACTTCGACCGGTTCTGTGCTTCTCGCATCCAACGGGTTCCTGCGACTTTAATAAGGTCGTCGGTCCCCCTTGTAGAAGGCCTTTCAACGCTACGTCTTCCGGCACGCGGTCGCCACTCCAGAAACTTTCGGCCCCATGGGCCATCTGTTCTGCGAGCAATGTGAAGTGCTCGACGAAGTTCCACCGGCTATCGAGGACGAGACCCAAGTACTTCATCGTCGTCTCGACGCCGATGTGAACCCCTCCTACCGTTAGTTGGGATCCCGGTGGTTTGAACTCACGACCTCTCACGACTCGTAACTCGGGTCCATTTCCACTGGGCCACCACTACTCTCACTCAAAAACAAAAACAACAACATCAAAAAACAAAAAACATTCAAAAACTACTCATGGCCACTAATATATCTCAAATTCATATTTTCTATATTTATACATTTTCAGATCCTCCATCAAAATCAAGAAAACCAAGCTATCAAGAATTTGTATCTCCTAGTAAAAGCTAATCCAATCAAAATAGAATACACCGGTCGAGTGCTCCAGGGAATGTATTTAATTCCGATAATACTTTCTCTGTCTGTAAGCTACGTCATAGGTGCATTGCAATTCAATCATCTCATTTAAATATTATATTGCAAATAAAAATTGTGGTTGGTTTTGTTATATTAAAAGCACTCACTCATCAAAGTAAATCACGATCTCTTTCAAAAGTATCCAATCACTGTTCAGCAGGGTGATTGCGTAACATATTAGCAGTAGCAATGGGTTTCATTTTGACAGTTCAACAACATTCATTGCGTTATTTACTTTGTTGAGCAGACATATTTTTCGATCATACGAAGCAATGGATTAGTAATATCCTTCAAAATGATTCAGATTGAGATTTATATTGTCTTACGCAAGTAGGTTAAATTCTTACAAAATCACTCATCAAATCGACTTAGTAACACATTCATTAAGGAAGAAGGTAAGACCAAAAAATATTGTTTGGATCGTAATTGTAAAATAATCAACGAAAATTGACGTTATAAAATTAACTCCAACTGTCAAATATTTTTCAAGTGACAAAAAATTTTAATTTCGGATTTAAGTATTCAAATAGTCAAATCAATTTATAAGTGGAACTACAAAATGACAACCACAGGTACCTTTTCTGATCTATTTGATTACATTTTCATCAGATATTTTTAGAACTATATGAAGACACCTCGTGGCTATTGTTTACCATTTCGGGACGTCAAAACGACAATTGATGTAAACACTAGCAATACTAGTGCGTAAGAGTAATTTGAAACCATCGAATACCTTAAACCAAATTAGAAAAAAAAAAAAACATTAATATCTAAATAGTAGTGATGACCCGACTATAGGTTTTGCCAATTAACCCACTAGCTACTGTGACCAACTGGATTGTAGAATTTTTTTTTTGTCTGGTTATATTAGCCGTTTAGTCAACCGCCTGGCCTTTGGAAGTAGTGCTCGCCTCGCTTCGCTCTCTCGGCTCGCACGCGGTTGTTCTAACCTAACCCATTTGGTCGGAGTGCCCTGGCTTAGTTACTGCGACCAAGGCTGTGACATATATACGAAGTAAACATTATAAACGTGAAAGTTTGTATGGATGGATGGATGGATATTTGTTACTCTTTCACGCAATAAATACTGAACGGATTTGGATGAAATTTGGCACACAGATGGTTTATAACCAGGATTAACATATAAGATACTTTTTAAGCCGATATTCCCATGGGATAGAAACTTATGCGGGTGAAATCGCGGGCGTAGCTAGTACGAAGTATAATTTATTGTCGTATTGACGTCCCGTTGTATATAAGTGTAACAGGAATATTCATAATTATGTTGAGTAGAGTGATAAATCATAAGACACATTTTTTGTTTTATTTAATATCATCCGATGATTCATGGTAAAATCAATGAAATGGCTGACAGTCAAGATAATTATTCAAATTTCTAGCAAGATTAAGCAACCAATAGTGTTTTTCTTGGTAATTCAATTACTTAAGAATGAATAAAATTATAATGTTGATTAAAAAATCAATCATTATAATGTTCACTGCAATGTAAGCTCAGTCTTGGAACACAACCACAGAGGTTGTGTTTCTGTGAATGCTTTCCACGTCAAAATGAAATACGCAACGTTAGACTTGTTAATAAAAGCAGAAAATATAATGGGTGTCTACAGAAATTACAGTTTGCAAATGAATTTTCGTAAAACTCGAATTATACGCGTCGTTTTAGAGATACTGATTGCTTCACTAATATTGTTGAATAGAACTTACGCATGCGTTTTTGGAGAACTTTCCGATCACAAGTTAAAGTATCGTATTTTTACATTTCAAGTCAGGATTTATTTGTTTACTTGCATTATAATGATTCGTGCTATTCAAACTTCACGTTCTTACATAAAATTCATAAAAAATACACTAGCTGTGCACCAATGCTTCAATACAGAACTGACAAACAAATGTTTAAGAAAATTGAAAAACTTTTTCATCACCTCAACAGCAGTAATTTGCTTGTGTGCAGCATGCCTTTTACCATTACGGATTTTGAATAGTAGTCTGTTTCAAAGTAAGCCTCTTACCCCAGACTCACTTTTGACATTAACATTAGAAATATTTTATGAACTTCGTTTTCATATAGAACATGTTATATTTTACATTTACATAAGTCTGGTTCACTGTTTATTGAAACGTTTCAACGAGTCTGTATCGGATCTGCAAGACTATTATGATGCCCAAGAAAAGGAGTTTTGTGTTGGTAGGAGTGAAGCAGATGATCAACTGACAGAAGAACGAACGGAAGAGTGGGCAACAAACTATATGTTATTAGTTGGGAGCAGCAAGGAACTATCGGCATGCTTCAGTTTTCAGGTATTTTTTTAATAACATTCACTCGGTGCTTTCTTGATTAATAATAAAAAATCATTTTTAACCAAATAATCATCTTACATTTCCTTATAAATAAAGTACAAATAAACTACTTCTAAAATTATTGTTACAAGGGAAACATTTTAACTTGTAACTAGGTTGAGCCTGTCTCGTGGAGTCCTTGAGAGTTTAAATAGAAATAAAATTAAGCTTTTCTTAATGTTGATTCTCTAAAAAAAGGTTCAGAAAATCAAAACTAATGATTTATTAATAAAAGTCTATTTATAGTTATTCGAAATTTTTGAACAAAATACATTTTATTTCATAACTGACATTTTGTTTCATTTTTTTCAGATGATACTTTCACTGGGCCTAGCGGCACTGCAGTATATTTCTTTATTATTCACATTTTTTGGAGTATTCCTTGCAAATGTAAATATAGAGAGAATCAAAAAAATAGAGCTTATGTGTTTATACATAGAGACGGAAAAAATAATGAAGATGTGGAAAGGAGAGTGAATGCGTGAATTAAATGCGATTGTGACCAAACCAGTTGATGTTGAAAAAGGTTGGACTGGCTGTTCACAGTTAAATAGTGTACTGGTGACACGTTTATGTATGGCAGTGAATTTATTTGCTTCTTTTGAATGCCTTAAAAGAGGCATGACAGAAAGATTACTGTGGAAATGTGTTGTCCGTGCGAAGTATGTATGGTGTAACTAATGAAACTATGAATGATAGATTTTGGAATGATGTGCTAAGACAACGTTGCGGTTTTAAAGAAGATGTAGTGACACAAAATGAAATAGTATGCTTTGATTGTTTCATCATGTTGAAAGGATGAACGAAAGGGGGCTAACAAACGGTATTTACAAGGCAGATGGGAGTGGAAATGCCGGTAGGAAACGTTCTAGTCCTAAAAGGACATGTAATCATTATTGGCGATGTTCTTGTTCGGTGGAACAGACGAGTCCTGGAGTGGAGACCGCGTATCGGTAAGCGTAGTGTGGTACGCCCCCCAGCTAGATGGACGGACGACCTAAAGAAGGTGACTGGGACAGACTGGATGCGAAAAGCGGAGGACAGGGTGTTGTGGCGCAGCCTGGGAGAGGCCTATGTCCAGCAGTGGACTGCAATTGGCTGAGTTGATTGATGTTCTTCAGAAAGTTCAAGAGCTAAGTACCTATGCGCAACCGACGTGCGTGTATGACCAAATATAAGTACGTAAATGGAGTAAAAGGTGTGTGTAAGGATCGTAGGTGGCGTTCTGTAGTTTCTACCTACCCCTATGTGCAAAAGGTGTGAGTTTATGTATATATGTGTACCTATGTAAATAACGTTTGCTAAGCGTTCCAAATATACCTTTTTTGTTTTTGAAACTGATATCTCTGTTTTTCTCAGGAACGATACAAGTATTTTGGTGTTTTCCAAAGTTTATTAGTCCTGATATGTTATTTTAGTGGTACATGTTTCGTATTACTTGCGGGACAAAGACTTATTAACGAAGACATCAAAACAAGAAGGGTTTTGTTGAAATTAAACAACACATTATTGATTTGTGAGTAACTATTTATCCATTATTTCCATGTGTTTCGAAATATTACTGAAGCAAAGATTAAAGAACACTTACCAATATATTTACCTACATCCAAATAAGAAATGTAGCAATGGCTTTCATTTTGACAGTTCAACAATATTCATTGCGTTATTTGCCTTTTTGAGCAAAAAAATTATTCGAACATTATGAAGCAATGGATTAGCTGAAGGTATGACCTTTAAAATGATTCTGATTATGATTGAAAGTGTGTCACGCAATTAGGCTGCGATTTGATTCCTGAGTGAAGCAAGAAACTGAAACTGCCTTTTAGTTATCTACAAAATCGAGCTTGCCTTTGTTGACCACTGCTCTTTGTGTCCATAGTTTGAGGTTCACCCCAGATACCAGGGTACCATCCCAGAACATAGTCAGGGAAATGAATGAATAAGCAAATTTATGAATTTGCCGTGTTAAATACATGTTATATAACGTTTAAGTTAACATACTATTAACTTGCCTAACTTTACTTTAAAAACAAAAAAATAATAATTCAGTTATATCAGGTACAGACGCCAGCACATCAAGCTACCCGAAACTGTAAATTTTTCCCAATCAACCTTGGACCTAATGCTTTAGCGATAATATTGAAAATCTATTAAAGAAATTTGACAGATTGTAGTAGCTTGATGTGCTGGCGTCTGTACCACATAACCCATATTAGAACATCTTTAAATTAATTATTACAAATTAATAATCACACATCAATAAATATAAACGAATAAATACAATATAAATACAACATCACAAACACACATAAATAAGTAAGTCCTAACCTTAAATTTCTATATTTTCAGATCCTCCATCGAAATCAAAGGCTATCAAGAATTTGTATCTTCTAGTAAAAGCTAATCCAATCAAAATAGAATACACTGGTCGAGTGCTCCAGGGAATGTATTTAATTCCAATAATACTTTCTCTGTCTGTAAGCTATGTCATAGTTGCATTGCAATTCAATCACCTCCTTTAAATATTGTAATATTGCAGACATAAGCTATAATAATATGCGTTTGGTTTTGAATAATAAATATACTTGCAATATGTTATTTAAAACTAGTATCCACATAATGTTTTGAATGTTAATCTTTCAAATGTGTGTATTTTGGTTTAATTAAATAAATTGAAATGGTAATAGGTATGGTTTATTTATTGCCCAATCAATTTAAAGCTCTAAGGTAAATGATCATCGCCAACGAGGAAGCAACTAGCTATCAAAGATTTTCTCGCTTACAAAATGTAAAAAATATTGCAGGTAAAAGACACACAACACAACACAATCAGCCTATAATGTTGGGACACAGGCCTCCTCTCAGTGAGAGCGAGTGGGCTGTAATCCACCACGCGGGCCCAGTGCGGGTTGGTAGATGTTACATGTCTTCGAATTTATGGTTCTAGGACATGCCGGTTTCCTCACGATGTTTACCTTCACCGTTTTGAGTGCAGTGGTGATGAAATTATTTACAAAAAGTAAATCTGGGTTCGAACCTACGACCTACAAATCGTAAGTCGCGGCCGTTACCACTGGGCCACCACTGCGTAAAGAGATAGATACATATATTAATAGTTGATCGCTGACTGTTCACAACGCCAGCGAGTAGTTGTTTGTCGCGGTGACAAGAGCTATCAATGAGAATACCTACTTGCTGAGTGACGCTCGCTTGGCGGGCAGAACTCGCTGAGAGACTCAAACTTGGTACATACGCATCATCATCATTATTTCAGCAGAAAGACGTCCACTGCTGGACATAGGCCTCCCCCAAGCACCTCCACTTCGACCGGTTCTGTGCTTGTCGCATCCAACGGGTTCCTGCGACTTTAATAAGGTCGTCGGTCCCCCTTGTGGGAGGGCTTTCAACACTACGCGGTACGCGGTCGCCACTCCAGAACCTTTCGGCCCCATGGGCCATCAGTTCTGCGAGCAATGTGCCCTACCCACTGCCACTTAACTTTGGCAATACTTCGGACTATATCGGTTACCTTGTTTCTCCTGCGCATACCACCGCGCATACATACGCATACCAGCAGGTAATCGCTCGTCGCCGTCGCGCACTCGCTGCTCGTTGCTCGACATCTCATTTTTAGTTGCTAGCTATATTCGCTTCTCGTTAATCGCCGGCAATGGGATACGTACCTAAAAATATGATATAAAAGAACTAACAACTCAGTACACTCACAACATTTTTAAAGTAGCTATACCCTGTCCATTAGCTTATTAGCGGTTTTTGAAAGCTGTCTTAGAACGTACATAGTCCAGATTACGTAAAAAAATATTTTAAAATGCGTAATAAAATTGAATTATCGTATTTATGGCTTCTTACAGACATTATAATACCGTACGTGTATCAATCAATGTATTATGTTGCTGCAATCACTACTTCTATCTGTCAAAAAACGGCTTACCTAATGGACAGGGTATACAAGTTGGCTGCCTGTATACCAATCTCTTTGTCCGACGTACCATTTCAAGGTTGTCTACGTCTTTAGTTAACTTGCGTTGTCATGGGAATTAGGTCTAAGTATGGCATGGAAACAATTTTTTCATTGCTGAACTAAAGTAGAACATTAATGTTATTAGTTTGTTTCTCTTCTGTCAACTATCTTTTCCAGAATGAATAACTGAATAGTTAAAACCTCTGCCATTAAATGATAGGTACTTGTTATTATTTGTACCGTTCTACTTTGGAATAAGTGTCTTGATACGGCTTGGTGTTTTCCAACGTCCGTTTAAGTTAGTCCATCAATAACTATTATAATTCGCGGCTATTAATGTGAAAAAAACGCCTAAAATGGCAGAAAATGAAATAATAAACATGTTAATAACCACTGAAAATATAATGGGTGTTTACAGAAATTTCTCGTTCCTCTCAAAAAGACGTCAAGATTGTATTCTGATACGTACTGCTGTGGAAGTTATTCTCACCATTTGTTTGTTCTGTAACCGAGTGTACGAATTGTCTGCGAACCTCGTGGAAAGCGATAACTTTACGTCACACCTCAAAATAATTTTTCACTTAACAGTTCTCTTCAGCGGTACCATAATCATACTATGTGGCATCCAAAGCTCGAGTAATTACAAAATCTTTATAACTAAATACACGAGCGTGGAGAATTTCTTCCAAAATGAACCGACCCACACCAAATGCTTGAAAAAGCTAAAGAAATTCTTTAAATTAGCTTCATCGATATTTGTGGTTACTTGCACAATCAATTTCATATTAAAAATGACAACTCGATACTATTTGCAAGACGTAGAGTTCTTGATACCTTACTTCATGTTAATGGTGGTAGAAATGATACTTGAGGTACGGTTTATGCTGGAACATGTCGTGTTATACATTTACATAACTATGCTACAATCCTATTTGAAATGTATAAACCAGTACATATCGTACACTCAAATAAAATATGATTACATTGAGAAGAGATTATACAAAGATAGAATTCAGAATAATGAGATCTTACCCGTTGAAGAAGTGGAACATTGGGCTAAGATGTATGAATGTTTGGCGATTTGCAGCAAGCACCTTTCGATGTGCTTTAAAATGCAGGTAAGTCTTATCTTGAGATAGTCGAAAAGGTAGACAGTAGAGAGATAGATAGATAGTGGTAGATAGTTGGAAAGGTAATCTCATTTTGGCACGCAATCAAACTTCCGTCTAATAACTTAGTGAGTTGATATTGAAGAAGCAGGTATTACCAATTAACAAGAGTTATATATAGAAAAAAATGTACAGTACCTACATTTTTATTTTTCGTCAATGATGTCACGGATATAATATCATCTTTATGTATGTTTCAGATGAGATTTGCATTGTTCTTTTCATCTGTACATTTTGTTACTTCGGCCTACGGGATGTTCTGCATAATTTTAACAAATGTTAGTACCTATATGCCATCAATATATTCCAATGATTTTTAACAAAGTGTGACAACCCGTTACCTGGGTTATTGAGCTCTGATAGACAGTCGCTCCTGGTAAACTACTTGTTTTCAGCTGCATTCGGTTAAACTGGAACCCGACCCCAACAGCCCAACATTCTTGGAAAAAGGCTAAACAGATTTATTTGATTTGAATAGTTTGTCATTTTTATTAAATATATTTGTTGTTTTTACAGACTATATACCAGTATTTCGGCGGTATCAACATATCGTATGTTTTGTTATTTTATATATTTTGTACATATTTCGCGGTTTGCGCTGGTCAAAATATTGTCAATGAATGGTCAAAAACACAAAGAAAACTATCAAAATTATACAGCACATTGTCAGTAGGTAAGTATAATTCCTGTATAATATATGTTTTTTGTTTAGCATAGCACGTACGAGGCTGCCTCGCTTCTTAAGTTCTGAGTCCCACACGATTACTGCAAATGCTTACACGGACTGGACTGGTCCACTCAAATCTGTGTGATACTTTCCTCAAAAGTCCATTTCAGACATCAATCTACATGGTTTTCATATGATCTGACCAAGATTATGACTGGACTTTAAAAGAGACTGTTACCTCTGGGTTTGTTTTCGGCCTTCTCAGAGTAGTGTAATAAGAAACGCCGACCTCATCTAGCTTATATTTTTTTATAATATGCCGTGTAAAAGTGATTCCGATGTCCTATTTATACGAGTAAACAATTTCATTTCATTGAAGGCTTCAATTACGAGTAATTTCACTCGCTTCATATTCAGTACCCCCTAGTAAATAGTATCCTGTGTCCAAAGCCTGTCGTCCACGACGCTACTCATAAGTAACGAGTTACGTACTCAAATCGCCAATGAGTAGCCAGAATGTCACAACACTTGTATTTCAATGGTGGTCCGTGCACGACGCGACTTACTAACGCGTTATTAACTGGCTTGAGATTGGTCGCATTGATAAAGATCGCTTAAGGAGATAAGACATTCTATTGTGTCACCCTATGTACATTTTTTTATTTATGTCTGTAATTTATAACCCGAATTCTCCTTTAACTTAAGGGAAAGATATATAAAACCATGATTGGTCTAATCATGGTTTTATATATGTTCCCCTTGCTGCTGTCTTGTATGGATAAGAATGTTGGGCCACAAAAGAGATGAATGAAAGGCAATTACATGCAGCTGAGATGAGAAGGCTAAGAGGGATGTGTGGTGTTACACGAATGGGAAGAATAAGAAATGAGTATATAAGAGGAAGGCTAAAAGTGGCACCGGTAACTGAAAAGTTGTGTGGAAATCGGTTGTCATGGTATGGGCATGTGTTACGGAGAAATGAAGAAAATGTCGTGAGGAGAGTTTTGTGTATGAGTGCAGATGGCTAAGAGTAGGGGTAGACCTAAGAAATGATATGGATGGACTATGTGAATGATGATATAGTTAGAAAGGGGGTGACTACCGAGATGACCACTAATAGAGAAATATGGAAGAAAAAGACATGTTGCGCCGACCCCAAATAAATTGGGATGGGCAGGAGAATGATGATCTGTAATTTATATGATGTACATAATAAAAAGTATTTCCATCTATTCCACTGCTGTGACATGTTATGTTATGTTAGCGGGTTTGGTTTCCGTACTTAGTCCTGGTGGATCATTGTGCGTGGGCCATGGCGGCCGGTCGTGGTTATTCCGACCAGTCCACCTGCCCCCTGAAGTTGATTACATCTCCTGGTCTGTTAAGAACATCTATGAGATCTATGAGAACATTTATAAGATCTGGTTGCCCCGAGGGTTTCTGTCCTAATCTGGGTGACGCCTGTTTATTCAAAGACCACATGCTCAACGGTTTCCTCAGCCTCCATGCAAGCCCTGTATCTGACTGTCCGTTATGTCTATTACGATATGCTACTCGTAAACTGCCGTGACATTCTAGCTACTCATTGGCGATTTGTAGTGATTGTTTTGTTGAGAGCAGTGATGGCCAAGTGGTAACGGCCGCGACTTACGAGTTGTAGGTCGTAGGTTCGAACCCAGACAGGCGCTTTACTTTGTGTAAATTATTTCGTCACCACTGCTCTGAAAACGGTGAAGGAAAACATCGTGAGGAAACCGACATGTCCTAGAACCAAAAATTCGGAGACATGTGACATCTGCCAACCCGCACTGGGCGCGTGGTGGATAACGGCCCATTCCCTCTCACCGAGAGGAGGCCTGTGTCCCAGCAGTGGGAACATTATAGGCTGATTATGTTTTGTTGAGTGTTTTTATGTAATTGTTGTTGTGATTGTATCACTAACATACATAGTTGTAAGTTTATTTTATTGTTACTAGCACTGAATGAGTTTCATGATTACTCTCAATAAATAATTTATTTATTAGAGTTTGTAACGCGATATTTTACACAATGGACAATGTGCCTTATGTATATCAGCGATATCAATTTCACTAGCAATTGTTCCGAAGGTAGCCGAATTTAACGTGACGTGTAGACACGTGTTTGAGACATATCTACGTGCATGGAAACCTTAATTATAATATGGACCATGTTGCTAACAGTCAACAAAATATACATTTTATGAAGGTATATAAATTACCTTTATACTCTTCTACTTCCTCGCCTTGCATGCCTCGTTGGTGTAGTGGCAAGCGCTACTGCTTACTAAGGTTCTGATCGCGACTGCCATATCGGGCAAAGTGTTGACGGCAGTAGGCTCGCCTCATACTACATGGTACTTAAACGTAACTGGCGAAATGTGGTCGTACAGAAAGTACTGTGAAGAACTAATGACCCCCTTTTTTTTTTTTTCTGGTGGGTAATCATTAAATGACCCCTCCCGCTCTGGGTGGAGCGGAAGGGAGTGTCAGACTCTTACTGACTAAAACCCACCCATGTTCCTTCCTTCGCCCTTTATGTACTGATGAGCCCTTCAAAGAAATCAAACAACGTTACGATTTCCTCACGTTCATATTGATTGAAAGTCTTTACATATAGCCGACTAAACTAGCCCTGTCTTTTCCTAAACAAAAAACCTAATAAAATATTTGATACCCCGTTCTAATCTTGCTTGAATGTTCGAATGGAACCCGCGCTAAATTATAGCTAACCTATACTAAATAAGGTTGACTTTAGTGGACAACCTTTACAGTACCCATCTGTCTAACCATTCGGGGAATACAGGAGTGATTTCATTTATTTTATTTATTTATTAATTAACCACAATTTGTACAAGAATAGAATAGATGTTATTGCTATGTCGTGTTTTGTCATTATTTTTTATGATTTCAGAGCCAGCCGCGCCGAAAACGAACAGTGTAAAGAATTTAAATCGACTAGTGCGAGTAAATCCTATCAAAATTGAATACACCGATAAAGTACATCTTCGGAAGTACCTGATACTTACAGTTCTATCTCTTTCATTATCTTATGTGATAACGGCTTTGCAATTCAATCATCTTATTTAAATTATAATTAGTTTTAATAATACTTATTTAGGGTTCCTTAGCAAAATGGCAAAATCGGAACCCTTATAATTTCGTCATGTCCGTCTGTCCGGATGTGACAGCCGTTTTACTCGGAGACTATTTGCACTATAACGATAAAAATTATAATGGAAGTGTACACATTCTGTACACAGCAATACAATGACGTAGTGGCATAACGAAAAGTAAATACATACACGTACGTACATGGAACCAAATGGATAAAACAAAAATTCAATGTACATAAGCGTGTTGTTATATCCCATAATTAAAAATATTATGATGGCTCTATGTTTGCTATCTAAAGGTTGATTTTTCCAACGCCAGATAATTTTATCTGAGGAATAACTTTGAATTTTTGACGAATTTCTGTCGATTGTAAAATCAACCAAGGGCAAATTTTTCAATCGACATAATTTGTATTCGTGGAATAAAATTGACGTCTGCCAGTTATTGTAAGAAAGAACTGTCAAAAATCTTTGCAAAGGAAAAATAATGAAGGTGTAATGTGCTAAATTTTCTTTAATGTTCCATCAAAATGTAACACGCTTTTAATTAGTAGGTACCTATATAATGGTATTTTTCTTATCAGGTTTAAATTTTTTTAACTTTTTAGTTCCTTTTATTAAGAAGTCATACCTATTCCTTTTGTTCCTGACTATTGTCAGAAAAAATATGAATATTAAAAAAGTAAAAAACAGTAGCATTAGTTGGTAGTAGTAACAGTGGTTGGTTGGTTGGTGCGGTTGATTAAATCAGTAGTCTAGGTTGCCAACTAACAACCCAGTCATCCCAACTAAGGCACTTTTTACTATGCGTGATCTGACACGCAGTCAGCCAGTTTTTCGTATTTGCGTCCTACAAATTCATTCCCTGCTTTCGTATCGACTGTAGGTATATATGAACGTCGTATGCTGTTACCTGTGGTAATATACAGGCTAGCAGCTACTGTAACCATGATTCTAGACCACTGCCAGACTTACGACTGTTGATGTCTATAATCAGCCTATAATGTTCCCACTGCTGGGACACAGGCCTCCTCTCTATGAGAGGGAGTGGGCCTTAATCCTCCACGCGGGCCCAGTGCGGGTTGGTAGACGTCACATGTCTTCGAATTGTTTGGTTCTAGGACATGCCGGTTTCCTCACGATGTTTTCCTTCACCGTTTAAAGAGCAGTGGTGATGAAATAATTTACACAAAGTAAAGCGCCTGTCTGGGTTCGAACCTACGACCTACAACTCGTAAGCCGCGGCTATTACCACTGGGCCACCACTGCTCTAGACTGTTGATGTGTTACACTAGAATAATAAGTTAAAATGTCCACAAATTAATTCGAGTTGCCTTTTTGATCTTTAATGCCTATTAATGTGAAATAAAGTTTTGTTTGTTATTCACTATCGTGATTTATAATTTTAATACCGAATTATAATATCCACTGCGGCATTACTTAAAATTATTAATGTTGTAACAAACTTATAAATAAATAATAAAATAATGTATGTATCTATGTGTCTAATGTATGTAGTATTGTCAATGTCAATTAATGTGTGTTGTCTTTGATCCCTGGCCCTGACATCAAGCAATGGACAAAATTGACAACATTTTATATACTCGAGTACGAGGCTTTTCACTACGGTGTATGTGTATATTTTGTCTTTTTTTATTATTATTTTATATGTAATTTGCGTTTTGTTTATTTTTTTAAACTGTTTTTCTTTCTTTCTTTTTTTTATAAATGTATTTTCATTACTAGCTGCGCCCCGCGGTTTGACCCGCATAAGTTTCGATCCCGTGGGAATACCGTAATAAAAAGTACCCTATGTGTTAATCCTGGTTATAAACTATCTGTGTGCAAAATTTCATCCAAATCCGTTCAGTAGTTTTGGCGTGAAAGAGTAATAAACATCCATCCATCCATCCATCCATACAAACTTGAGCATTTATAATATTAGTAGGATGTAAGATAGGATGTAACTGGATGTATCTGATTATGATAGCGTCGTTATTTGTGGGCAAGTCATTTTAAAATGGTAAAATATAGTGCAAAGCCAGTCGCTTTTTATTGTGAAATAGTAGAATAGAATAGATGTTTATTTATTTCATTAGTTGAGAAAACTGTGTTACATGTCACTTATAAAATGTAATTTTACAAGAGCATTGGGTATGCATTTTATATCGGCGCACTTTGTCCGGGGAGGGATCTTTTGCAACCTATTGTTGAGATCTTTTCTCACATAATTGATTTATAGGTATACAGATCAAGTGTGAGAAATTTTGGATTTAGGATCCCATTAGGTCTAGACCTAAAATTACTTATAAGCTAAGAGATTTGTTTATGTATTCAATTTCACCTATCCTGTTTGAGAAAAGAGATGGATTGAACTTGCTAGTTGCGTGGTGAACTCTGTGTGCGAGATGCAGGATTTTGTGTGACGTCAGTATGATGCGTAGTTCGCGTGTGGCATTTGTAGATACCGCTAGAGATTAAACCTGAAATACTTTATTACTTATTTAAAACACGTCGTGTGAAAAAAGATGAACTTCCATACAAATTTTCATCCACCATATAATCCCTTTAGGGGACGAATTTTCATAAATTCTGCCTTTGAGCTCATTTTTGTTGTATAAGGAACTTTTGTGAAAAATTTTATGCTTCAAGACTCAGTGGTATGGGCTGTGTATTGTCTGTCTGTCAGATTAGTCTTAAAACGGGGCATACCATGCCTCGGGCGTTTTATAAGTTTAATAAGTTTTAAATTATAATTTCTAGTATTTTTAGACCTTCACCTCCTCTATTATTTACAAAGAAAGAGAAAACAAATAATAATTACGTTTATATAGACATAGTACGTGAAACACAGAATAAAAATAATTACGTTTATTTGGACACAGTACGTGAAACACAAAATAAAAATAATTACGTTTATTTAGACACAGTAAGTGAAACACAAAATAAAAATAATTACGTTTATCTGGACACAGTACGTGAAACACAAAATAAAAATAATTACGTTTATTTAGACACAGTAAGTGAAACACAAAATAAAAATAATTACGTTTATTTAGACACAGTAAGTGAAACACAAAATAAAAATAATTACGTTTATCTGGACACAGTACGTGAAACACAAAATAAAAATAATTACGTTTATTTAGACACAGTAAGTGAAACACAAAATAAAAATAATTACGTTTATTTGGACACAGTACGTGAAACACAAAATAAAAATAATTACGTTTATTTAGACACAGTAAGTGAAACACAAAGTAAAAATAATTACGTTTATTTGGACACAGTACGTGAAACACAAAATAAAAATAGTTACTTTTATTTAGACACAGTAAGTGAAACACAAAATAAAAATAATTACGTTTATTTGGACACATTACGTGACACACACATAAATAATGTTTTAACAACCATCGTGTGCGTACTGCGCCAAAAAGGTTCATTTCAGCATTAATGCCAGACAGATGCTGTTTGTATACTATCAAAATCAAAATCAAAAATCAAAATCAAAAAGGTTTTATTTCATTAATACACGTTGCAAATTATACAGTTGGTGGCGTCTCCTTTTAAGCATATAGATGCCTGTGCCAGGAGGCGCCGCTCTTTTATATCTTATACAATTAGTGCAACCTGTTAAAAAAGAAAAATAAAGAGAAAATTATGATTAGTCTGTTGGTGTGTGTGTGAGTGTGTGTGTGTGTGTGTTTGTGTGTGTGTGTGTGTGTTTGTGTGTGTGTGTGTGTGTGTGTGTGTGGTTTTTTTATACAGGAAGCGGATTTACCTTATATTTTGTAGAAGATTCTCTACTTCATCGTAGCTTAACTTATTTATCCACTTAATCAGCAACGATTTGCATTCTTTGAACGATTTAGTATGAATATCAATTTGCTTATTTATTTTATTATATAAGAAAGACGAGCGTTTGTCGTACTGAATATTTGCAAATTCTGTTTTTACAAAAGGGGTGGTAGCAATATTGTGTTTTCTTCTTCTAGCTAAAACATTAGGATCTAAGGGTAGGGTTTTATATTTTTTTAATACTATGTGTATAATATATAATTTTCGGACTGTTATTAAGTTACTTATTTGGTATAGCTCATGGGTGGGAAAGGTCCTTTTTTTGAAATACATTACTTTTATTAGTGTCCGTTGCGCTCTTTCAACATCAAGGAAACGTGTTCTACGCGCGCCCCCCCAGATGGAGATACAATATATTATTACTGATTGAACAAGTGAGATGTACACTTCATTTAGAAGATTTTTTGTTATGCTACTTCTTGGGACTATGTGTCGCAAAGTTTTGAAAATCCAAATAAATTTTCGTATTCTCGCAGAAATTTGTTCAATCTGAGGATACCAGGACAGGCTTTGGTCCAATAATATACCTAAGTACTTGACATGGTTAACTTTACTGATGGTTGGACAATTGCAGAAGTAATCAGCCGTTCTCCTACACTCATGTATTTTAATGTTAAAATTTGGTTCTGGTTGGACATTTTTATATATTGAGAAGCAGATATAATTAGTTTTGCTTGTGTTTAACGTAAGCAGATTTGTTTTTAGCCATGAAGCCACTTGTACCATACCATTTTCCGTGTTGGTTTTGGTTTCAGCCCAGGTTGAGCCAGTGAAGACGATTGCGGTGTCGTCGGCATACGAAAATATATTAGCTTTATTCACTATAAGTGCATCAACTCTTTAGGTCAACGACAGCTTTGAAGGTATTCATTAGGATGTTATATACCTAAATAACTGTAATTCACTGAAAAAGCTGACAAAAAATTTCAACGCATGGGAATCCAGAATCATGTACTGAATCCGTGGAAACAGGTTGCGAATCGATGTCCCTGCCACCCTGTATATATTGTCCAGTAGAATCTCGTTTTTACTCTTTCTAAGTCAAAAAACCAATTGAGGTCAATGAGGGTTCAATCATCTCTTCCACATTTATTTCATTAGTGGATAACTCTGGGGTCAACAGAGTTAATGGACGGGGTTTAAAAGCACTAAGTACCTCTCGTTCACACCAGTCCATGCTTCAAGTCACCGTTATACTATTACAGGATGATAATATAATATATATATACATATATATATTACTATATACAAACATAGTAATGACTAAAATATTATTTACTATAATAAACTTCACTGACCTTCTGACCACGAACTGTACAATTTTGCCAAACTTCGTCTGAATTTCCCTCCCTCTTTTAAAAGTCTCTGACCAGCATTGCAGATAAAATATGTACGACAACAACAATATAATAAACCCTGTAATGCGATCAAGGTACTCCTGTAAAGTACTGTGTTCTGTATGAAGAGAATAAAAAACGAGCATGCATTATTTATTACATGTGATGCAGATATACAAGAAACATGTATTTATAATGAATGTGAAAAGTAAGATAAAAGAGGGATTGGCTTTATGAAAGTTGATATATGGCCAAGAAGATGGCAACTGAAAGAGATGTGCTGGACTGAAACTGAACTACTGACATAATTTTTTCATGGGCAGAAAGAAACTACGAATACAAACATCAACAACAATATTCAACATCATTTTATACTTAGTACTTCAAATCTAATATAACTAGCCTGTATTGTCCCACCGCAGGGCAAAGGCCTTTCCCTTTTCCACCGAATTCTGTCTTTTGTATGTGGCCAGTCCTTACAGTAGGAGTCAAGCTCATTCCGCCATCTTCATCATGTGGCAAACATGTCCGACCCAGTCCCACTTAAGTTTAGCTGCTTTCTGGGTAACGTCCCTTATCTTGGCTTACACGCATTAAAATTATTCTGAACATCACATTTATACACATGTGATGCAGTGGAAGAAGGAACAAGTATTTTGAATGTTTAAAGCAATAAATAAGAGGTAGTTATTGGCCTTATAAAAGTTGACAATATGGCAACTGAAAGAGATATATGGAAGAAGAGACAAACTGAACAACATACTTATGTAAATTTGGTCATGGGCAGAGGGACTAACTAATCAAATACTTACGCCTTTTATAATTGTTTTGAACGTCGCATACGTTGAAGTTATGTAATGCACCGATGAAAAAGCGGTTAAAAATAGCATCTGAAAAACAATTGAGGAAGTTGTGTATACATTCTGTTGATGTTGGCTATATTATATTATAACTGGTCACGAGCCATTTGAATACGGTTGTATAGGAATGGTTAGTAGAAAATAGGTTAATATAATTTTAAGTAACGTAATATTCACCTCCATTTTGAAGCAGTCAGATAATGCATTGCTGCAATTCTCTAATCTTTGGTACATTGTCGCCCACTCATCAACTTGGTCCACCGTCAACAGATCATTCTCTTGGATCATATCTGAGTTTTGTTTCTTTTCTATTAAATTATACTGAGCTTTAATCTCACAAATACGCGTGTTCATAGAATTCAAATAATATTGTAATATAGATATATAAGTGCAGAATATAACACCTTCTAAAATGTAACGTATTTCAATGTATGTTTCTATCAGTAATAACACTACGTAAGTTTTTTCAATATGTGTATTACGGACTATGAGAGTTATCAAAATGACGTTTACAAAACCAAATGTTGATGAGGCTAACATGAAGACGAGTTTGAACTGTTTAATACATTTTTTGTACATTTCGACATTCCAGAAGCAATACTGGGCTTCCATTAAGTTACTTATAAATAATTTGTGAGAATGCGAGCTTTGAACGGCACACGTTATGATGCTGATACCCTTTAGAAGAAAAGCCAAGTGATATACGATCAACACCGGTGATGTATTTTCACGGAGTCCCAAACTTGGAGAAAAAACGATGAAAGTTTGACAAAAAATAGCCACTAAAACCACAATTTCAACAATAATACGAATTAAAATAAGAATTTTTTGATATTTTCCAACAGAACTATAATTTCTGTGAACGCCCATTATATTCTCAGCGGTTATCATAATTTTGTTTTCTAACATTTTGACGTGGAGCAATCGTTCGTCCTTGCTCGGGAATGAAGTGAGCACTTATGTCTGCAGTATACTGACAAACACTACAAAATCGTTTACGAAAATGTTTCTGATCTGATCATTCAAATGTTTATTTATGAGCTAAGTATATATATTAGTGATAATTATCTTGATTAATGACCTGTATGCCATTAAAGTAACAGGAAAGACGCAGTATGTAAATGAAAAATTGCTTTTCCAACAGCGAAATAATTTGTTAGAAAGACGATCTTAATACTTCTGTAACTATACGCAGTACACTTAGAACATTATCGAAAATTTTATTATTCCAGCAATACTAATAAAATGGTGGAATAATAAAATTTTCGATAAACAACAATAACGTTATCAGTTACTGATAACATTTTAGATTGATACGTTCATGTTGACGTTTATTGGGTTCAACTTTATGTCTATAAACTATTAGGTTTTTACAACTAAACGACTATTTAGGTGTCTAAATAGTCGTTTAGTTATAAAAAATACCTAATTTATGGAAGTAATTGGAATAGGATAATTCATTTATTCTTGAAACCTTCCGAATAAATTAAATTAATTAAATTAATCTTAGCACTTAGTAAAAAAAAATAGGTACATACCGTATGTATTCATTTTTCTAAAATACACCAGAACATAAACGAAAACTGCATTTTATGATTTTTTTTTTCATTTTAGTAAATGTTTTGTGTTCAATTTCTGGTGTAAAATCTCAAAATAAAATACATATGATTATGTATTTTATTTTATTTTATTTTTATGTTGTGTATTAGGTGGTTCAAAGGGCCCATGGCTACATAATAACAAAGGCACAGGTCGATCGATCAGGTTAAGCTACGCTTGCCGCGGTTGGTCTGTGGATGGGGATCTTTACATACCGAGACCCTTCCGTGCCTCGGAAAGCACGTTCAGCCGTTGGTCCCGGCTATAATTTGTGCATCTTTGACAGTCGCTACGGGTAGTCACAAGCCCGAAAGTCTGACAACTCCGAAAGTCTCACCAAAGGGTATTAACCAGTAACTGGGTTGTGGAGGTCAGATAGGCAGTCGCTCGTAAAATATTGGTATTCAGCTGCATCCAGTTAGACTGGAAGCCGACCCCAACTTATTTGGGAAAAGGCAGGCTAGGCAGATGATGATGACGTTTAACTAGGATGGATAATGGGATCAAGTAAAGAAAACAATAAAATGTGTCTTATCATTTATCACTCTTGTCAACATAATTATGAAAATTGTTGTTACATTTATATACAAGGTGGGGGTACATTTATATACGTCAGTACACGATGGCCACGAGATACGATGTTTACATAATATCTGATGAAAATATATCAAACGGATCAGAAAACGTATTTGTGGAAGTCAGTTAATGGTTCCACTTACAAATTGATATGATTATTTGAATACTTCAATCAGTCAATCAATTTTATTCTAATTTTTAATTTAAAATTAGAATAAGATTGATTGATTTAAGTATGCAAAAAGTTTTTCATTTGACAATTGAGGTTATTCTTATTAGAAGAGTAAAATAGCACTATCTGTCCACTTCATCATAGTTGTGTATGTATTTATTATTTTGAGTATGATATAATTATTATCATTCTAGTGATATTTATTTTAGAAGTATGTATGTATATTTATTTGTATGTATGTTAGTATATTCTCGTAATATTTATTGAGTTTTTTAAGTGAATTGTTTTTGATTTCATGTATTATTCTTTTGTCTCCTTTACTATTTCACACGCTGTCTACATCTCTGTATCTATTGTCCTGTCTCGGGTGTGCTGGAAGAGATTTCTTGTGACATAAGCATCACCTTTGTGCCTACTTTTTCTGTTCTGTTTTTTTCTTGTCTGTTTATATATGTGTGTACATAAATGGTAAAATAAAAGAAATAAAAAATAAATTAATATATTAAGTATTTCTTAGATGATACTACCTTAAACTATGGGTACAAAATGCAGTGGTCAAAGGCAACATAAGCTCGATTTTGGAGATAACTAAAAGGCAATTTTAGTTTTTGCTTCATCCAGGTAGCCAAACCGGTCTTCTTCGCAAAAAAAATCCTACCCTGTATTATTGCACTGAGCCATCATTTTGCTGATAAGGTAATACATATAAGTGTTATGTTTTTGTACATTGTTTAAAACATTTAATAAACTCACAAAATTATGTATAAAATTTTGTTTAATTTCAACAAACCCGTTCCTGTTTATTTCATTTTTTTATTGTAATTAACAGGCTGAAGTATTTCTTTATTGTGAATTTAGGGAGACGACCAAGACCATGCATTAAAAGCAAAGTTTTTAGAAAAAACAAACAATCTAGAATGGTCTTTTGAGAGAAAAGACCATTCTAGATTGTTCAATAAGCTACTGGTTCATCCAGGGATGCAGGTCAAGGTCTTATTCGCAAGAAATACTGGTACTAATTGGTAGTGTTGCAAATACTGTGTGTTGCGGTACCTTTTATACTTTTTAAGAGTAAAATGACTGTCACGTCCGGACAGTTAGAAATGACGAAATTATAAGGGTTCCGTTTATGCCATTTGACTACGGAACCCTAAAATTGCAATTGGAACTAATTATAATTTAAATGAGATGACTCAATTGCAAAGCCGTTATCACATAAGATAAAGACAACGATAGGACTATGGGTATCAGGTACTTCCCAAGATGTACTTTATCGGTGTATTCAATTTTAATAAGATTTACTCGTACTAGTAGATTTAAATTCATTACACTCTTCATCTCCGGCGCGGCTGGCTCTGAAATCATAGACATTAATTTGAAAACGCAACATAACATATATATTGTATATATACAGACTGGCAGGCACTTCGACGCGCAACCGCTTACCATGGATTCAGTACATGATTCTGGACTCCCCGCGTTGCGTTGGAATTTTTCGTCGGCTTTTTCTTAATTTTTACGTTTTTTTCTGTATTTTTTTTACTGTAAACTGTATAACGTCATTATTTATATCTAACCCAATGAGGTTTTTAATTAAAAAATAGTAAATTTACTTGTTTCACTTAAAACAGAAACGTAAATAAAACTCGAAAGGGCAGAGCGCGGTATCGCGGTAGGTAGCGCGCGCGCGCGCGCCATTCGCGGAGCGTTTTGATCGCGTTGTTTGCAATACATTGCGCACCCAAAAATGACAATTTTTTCAACCGGTCATTTCCGTGATGAATGACTTTCGTAATTTTATTTATGGCATCAGGTGTAACCTTTTCACGACGTTTGCGCGTCGATGTCCCTGCCACCCTGTATATTATATATATTAACATAAAAAACATAAACATATACACATATTATATTCCTCGAAAGGATAGACAGAAGTGTACTTTCTCTACATTTCGCCAGTTCACGTGTTCAAGTGAGGAATTCCACTTAGAGCACTGATTTCAGCAGCACTTGCCCGAACCGCACCTGAGCACTTCCACTAACCGAACTGAAACAAAATTTTGTAACGTGCGGTTCGGAGGAACCGTTTATCAATATGGTTTTCAGTTCTCGAAGGCACCTGCATACAGTTTGTAGTAATGGGACTTATGTCCCTTACCTACTCATTGGTAATATGAGCTGTAACACGTTACTTTTGAGTAGTGTCGTGGACAGGATACTATTTACTAGGGGTACTGAATATGTAGCAAGTCACTTACTCGTACTTAAAGCATTAAAGCCAGGCATCCTCGTTCGTGTTATGCTGAATAAAATAAAAAAAATTATACAAAATAAATTACTTACCTACTGATAATGTGCTGTATAATTTTGATAGTTTTCTATGTGTTTTTGACCATTCGTTGACAATTTTTTGACCAGCGCAAACCACCAAATATGTACAAAATATATAAATGAACAAATTATACGATATGTTGACAACGACGACATACCTGTCTATATTCTGCGAAAAAAAACAAATGTATTATTCAAATCACTGGAATATCAAATCAATCTGCCTAGCCTTTCCCAATTATGTTAGGGTCGGCTTCCAGTCTAACCAGATGCAGCTGAATAAAAAAAACCAGTATTTCACATGGAGCGACTGCCTATCTAACCTCCACAACCCACTCACTGGGTGAGACTGATTGTCAGACTTTTTTTTTAAATCATTGGAATTTAATGATGGCTGATAGATACTAACATTTGTTAAAATTACGCAGAATATCCCGTAAGCCGAATTCACATAATGTACAGATGAAAAGACCAATCCAAATCTCATCTGAAACATACATAAATATATTATTAACTTACGACCCAGTGGGGAGCTTGCAAACGATACCGCGGCAAGCCCAGACGGAGATGGCGGGATGAGCTGGACTCCTTTGATAAAGATTGGTCCTTGGGAGCTTTGGACAGAGAGAAAAAAGGTAGTAGGGAGGCCTTTGTCCAGCAGTGGGACATTAACGGCTAAAAATCAAATAAATAATATCCGTGACATCATCATAGTCATTGACGATGAAGAAAAAGAAAAAAGTACTGTTATTTTTTTTTGTAAATATGACTTGTAATTTACCTACTTATTCATTCCCGACTCACAAAGTTCATAGACAGATTTTTGGTTGCATGCAAAATTAAAAAAAAGGCTCTTCGGTACACTACCCAAAAAATGCCTAACACGTAAGGAGCGACCTCTCTTCTTCAGCCTTTCGCCATCCAATGCTGAGTGCAGGCATCCTGCAATGCACGCCGCTCTTCTCTGTGTCTAGCCTTCCTAAGCCAGAGTCGTCCTGCAATGTTGACCAGGTTTTCGGTCCACCTCATCCAAAGAGAGACCTAAGCCCTCCTAATCGTCTTAACTCTGCCAGCCAACTCGATGGACTTAATTATGACCGGGTTTTTAAAACAAAATTCGACCTGGTGAGTCATCTTAGGGAGGTCCACGACGGCCTCTCGCGTCCGGCCCTGGTGCAAGGGCCGGGCGAGAGGGAGTGGGAGGCAGTCGCCTCCTTCTGCGAAGCAGTCATGCTAGCGAAGGAGGTGGCGGGACGGATGAGGGAGAGAGCTTCCCGTCCCAGCCGCCGCGGGAGTCGCTCCGGGCGTCGGGAGCCGCGTGACGACTCCCGGCCACCGTAGGCGCGGGCCTGCGGGCGGAGAGCTATGGGTAGCTCACCGTCCGATCGGAACCAGGCCCGTGCCGGACGGCGCGTAAGTGTTCCACGCGCGCCTCAAAGAGTTGTCAGCATAATTTGAGGGGCCCCTTAGGGCCGAAGCCTGCCGGGTCAGCGGGATTGTCTGAAAGGGTGCATGGGTGGGTTTTAGTCAGTAAGAGTCTGACACTCCCTTCCGATCCACCCAGAGCGGGAGGGGTCATTTGATGATTTCCCATACGAAAAAAAAAAAAAAAGTAGGTCACGAGCAACTTTTATCTCTATCGAGTCTACGGGTTTGTATGAAAGTGTATACATGTAGCGACGCCACAGCTTGGAGATATTTTTGCCCGAAGGTTTACACGCAACTGTCGCCCGTCTATTGATTGCAATGCAAGTGCGTGCACGGCGACAAACCTGTTGCTGGTTAGCCAAAACGCCGCTCAAACGAAAATTTAACCAAAAAATTAGCGTTGCTGCCGCTCCCGTATGCGCATCGTCCAAATCTCGGCGAGGAGACAGCAACAGAGACAAAAAAGTTTCTGGGAAACTAAGTTGCTCGTGGGTGCCCTCCCTTTTTTTCTGGGTGGGAAATAATCATATGACTTTTCCCGCTCTGGGTGGAGCGGAAGGGCATGTCAGACTTTTACTGACTAAAACCCACCCGTGTTCCTTCAGTTACCTATGCCAGGGGAAACGGTATCTCTTTCGAACAACCCGCGGCCCTGGCAGGCATCGGCCCTAGCGGACCCCGTCAGTTCGTGCTGACATCTCTTTGAGACACGCGTGGAACATGACGCGCCGTCGACCCGGGCCTGGTCCTTGCCGGGCGACGAGCTGCCCAATTCTCGCCGGTGGTTGCCCTCCCTCAGGGCACACGCTAGGAAATAATAATTTTGAAGAGTCACCGTTATCAAAGGAGTCCTGCTTATCGATATATATACATATATATATATATATATATACATATATATATATATATATATATATATATTTTAAACGTTGCCCCGCACTAGGAATTTCTCCTGTATCGTGGGTGCGTTTACAAAAATTTAAACTCACATACACAAACAGCCAGATCCGGAACAACTACTTGTGGTCATACAAATATTTGTTCCGTGCCCCCGCGATACGCAGCGCAGCAGTCAATCGCTTAACCACTGCGCCAACCGTGCCGTCAAATATTGTATATTCGGCTATCTCAAGATTTACCTGCATTTTAAAGCACATCGAAAGGTTCTTACTGCAAATCGCCAAACATTCATACATCTTAGCCCAATGTTCCACTTCTTCGACGGGTAAGACCTCATTATTCTGTATTCTATCTTTGTATAATCTCTTCTGAATGTAATCATATTTTATTTGAGTGTACGATATGAACTGGTTTATACATTCCAAATAGGATTGTAGCATAGTTATGTAAATGTATAACACGACATGTTCCAGCATAAACCGTACCTCAAGTATCATTTCTATCACTATCATCATGAAGGTTTGTAAAAAGAACTCTACGCCATGAAAATAGTAATTAGTTATAATTTTAATCATAAAATTGAATATGCAAATAACCAGAAATATGGATGAAGCTAATATAAAGAATTTCTTCAACTTTTTCAAGCATTTGGTGTAGGTAGGTTCATTTTGGAAGAAGTTCTCCACGCTCATGTATTTAGTTATAAAGATTTTGTAATTACTCGAGCTTTGGATGCCGCATAGTATGATTATGGTACCGCTGAAGAGAACCACAAAGTGGAAAATGAAGATGTCGAGCGGCAGTAAGGTATCAATTGGCAGCTTCGCAAACAAAGAGGATACTCGGTTACAGAACAAATAAATGGTGAGAATAACTTCCACAGCAGTACGTATTAGAATAAAAACTTGACGTCTTTTTGGGAGGAACGAGAAATTTCTGTAAACGCCCATTATATTTTCAGAGATTATTAACATGTTTATCATTTCATTTTCTGCCATTTTATTCGCGTTACTGGCCGAGAAATGGATAATTGGTGGAAAAACTTAAACGGACGTTGGAACACACCAAGTCGTACCACGACACTTCTTCAAAAGTGGAACGGTACAAATTATTATAAGTACCTATCATTAATGGTAGCTGTTTTAGCTATTAAGTTATTAACTATGGAAAAAAACAAATGACAGAAGAGGAACCAACCAATAACATCAATGTTCGACTTTTGTCCTGCTAATTAAAATCTACTTGCCATGGCATATAGGGCCTAATTTCCATGGCAATCACTTCTTGCTGCTGTGCTAGGTACAAGGGACCCACAATCTTTTGTACGTTACTTGAGCTAGAAAATCGTTGATGGCGAGTTGCTTACTCTCATCGGCGGCGGGACAGGTACCTCAGTATACTCGTATCTTAAGCGTAAAAAGCTTCTAATTAATAGGGCGACAAATGTACTACACCCACTTTTCAATATATTTATTTATAACAAAATACACGCATTTAAAAATATATCATTAAAACAGTAAAAAAATATACCTGGAAACTATTTTTAAATAATATTGACAAGGTATTTGCGCGTAAAGCAATTACTAATTAATTTCATAACTGAACATTGTTGCCAATTTTTTTGTGCACAAGCTAAACTTAATTAAGGCTATTTTATCTTTTTCTCTTTTGTAAAACCAGAAAGGGCTATTTTTATCTTTTTCTCTTTTGTAAAGCCAAAAATTCTCTTGACTATCGTAACTCGTCAGAAGTCTGGAAGTTTCATAAAACTGTCGGCATTGGCAAGTCTCCAGTCGTTTCCAGTAATGGCATTGACGTGTGTGCTCTTAACAAACATTTCTCACACCCCCCTGTCACTTTTGATCCGCACGTCAGGTCACCTACGTTAAATAAACTTTCTGGTCTGCCATTGCCGCAGTGTTCCACTTTCGATTTAAATACAGGGTTAATTTTCAAAGACCAGCCAAATTTAAGGGTGTGGTACAGACCATCAAACTGAACAATTTTCTCCATGGGACCAAGATCGTAATCGCGAATAAAAATTCAGTCGTCCCATACATCTACGTCGAGTAGGTATTGAAGTTTTCTATGGGATAGTTGATAAATTTTTCGCGATTACGATGTTGGTCCCATAGAGAAAGTTGTTCAGTTTGATGGTCTATACTACACCCTTAAATTTGGCTGGTCTTTGAAAATTAACCCTGTATAGTGAGTGAAAGTGAGGTCAAAAAATCTATTTGTGCTATCTCCTCTACTGCAGTTGGTAATGATAACATTTGTTCAAGAATGATTTCTTCTATCCTCCCTACACTACTTCCTGTCTTGATCCACATTTTTAATTTCTCCTTGATCTCTTGTACTGTTCCTGAGGCCTGGAAGCAAGCTCATATCATCCCCTTACCCAAATTTCCTAAGCCAGTCTCACCCACCGATTTCCGTTCCATTTCTATCCTCCCATTTCTCTCTAAAGTTCTTGAGCATATTGTTCATCAACAACTTTCTGCCTTTCTATCTGCGAATGATCTCCTTAGTCCTTTTCAGTCTGGTTTTCGACCTGGTCATAGCACAGTAACGGCTCTTTTGAAGGTTACTGATGACATCCGCTGGGCAATGGACCACAAATCTCTTACTTTACTCGTACTTTTCGACTTTAGCAGTGCCTTTAATTCTGTCGATTTCGACATCCTTCTAGGGATCCTTAAATCTCTAAATTTCTCCTCTTCCTCTATTGGTTGGTTTAACTCCTATCTTAATGGCACGCTCACAGCGGGTTCGTCTTGACGAGTCGTCTTCTGATTGGTGCTCTCTTATCGCAGGTGTGCCTCAGGGTGGCGTTCTCTCTCCTCTTCTCTTTTCTATTTTTATTAACTCTGTCACCAGAGTCATCTCTTCTTACTTCCATCACTATGCCAACGACCTGCAGCTTTACAATAATTTCCTAAGGGAAGATGCGGAGGCCGCTGTTTCAGCCATGAACAGTGACCTGGATTTGATTAGCGAGTGGTCGCGGTCTTTTGGACTGCAAATCAACCCTAGGCCATTATTATCGGCGGCAGGTATATGCGGAATAGGCTTGATGTAGCGTCGCTGTCTCCACTCTGTCTTAATGGAGTTCAGATTGAATACGCACAAACAGTTAAAAACCTGGGGGTGACCATGGACTCCTACTTTTCGTGGACTGCTCATGTTGCTCAGGTCAGTCGCAAAGTGCACTATACGTACCATTCCTTGAAATGTCTCCAGGGCTTCTTGCCCTTGAACACCAAAATCTCTCTTGCTCAAACCCTCATTCAGCCCATTATTTACTACGCCGATGGCTGTTATTTGGATGCCACCGAGGAGCTTTTAAATAAACTTGAGCGTTTGCAAAATATCTGTATTCGTTTTGTTTTTAACCTTAAAAAGTATGATCACGTCTCCAACTTTCACAAGATACTCAAGTGGCTCCCCATTCGACTTCGCAGGAACTCACGGATTTTGTGTCTGCTATTTAATCTCCTTCACAATCCTAAAACACTATCCTATCTGCGGGAGCGCTTTAACTACGCTCGCCCTTCAGATGCACCTTGCAGGCCGCATCTTAAAAACCTTCTCAATTCCTCTCCCCACTCCACCGACTTCTACTCCTACTCCTTCACAGTGCACGCGGTACGATTGTGGAATTCACTACCGCCTGACATTAGGGACTGCCAAACTGTTGCAGTTTTTAAAAGAAGAGTAAAAGAACACTATCTGTCCACTTCATCATAGTTGGGTATGTATTTTTTATTTTTTTTTGAGTATGATATAAATTATTATTATTCTAGTGATATTTTTCTTAGAAGTATGTATGTATGTATGTTTATTTGTATGTATGTTAGTAAATCAATCGTCTCGCAATTTTTGTTTAGTTTTTAAGTGTAATGTTTTTGATTGTATGTATTATTTTTGTCTCCTTTATAATTTCACAGGCTGTCTACATCTCTGTATCTATTGCCCTGACTCGGGTGTGCTGGAAGAGATTTTTTGTGAAATAAGCATCACTTCTGTACCTATTTTTTCTGTTCTGTTTTTCTTGTCTGTTTATATATGTGTGTACATAAATGGTAAAATAAAAAAAATAAAAATAAATAAAGGGACAAGGTCAAAATGAAAAAAAATAATCAAAAATCATTTATTCTATAATTATATATTATAAATAAGGTACAGAAGGTTGGTAAAGTGTACAGAATTGTTCTCTTATTCTGCCTTTAATTTCGGCGTGCAAATATAAAATAAGGTTACATATTTAATTAAAATTAATTATTGATTATAATCATGCAGTCAGTAAGCAGATAATCCCATTAAAATTGTGTAATTGAATTAAATAAATGTCACTATAAAATTGAAAAAAAAATAATAATCATAAATGTCAATAATGGGAGAGATTCGGCACACAATAATAATAACAATAACAGATTAAAATGACCGTGCAATTCACAAAACTTATAATTTATAATCCAAAAATTCATGCACACTATAAAAGCATTTCCAATTAAAAACCTCGTCAAATTATTTTTAAATCTAGTAAATGGTAGCGTTTTTATAGAATTTGGTATTTTGTCATACAACTTTATGCACATAATATAGCTGTTGTTTCCTGTAAATGTGAGATTCGTCCGCGGTTGAAATAGCTTATTAGTATACATAGATCGTGGGGTATAGTAGCTTGTAGCTTGCTGAAAAAGTCTCGCGATTCTCGGCAATTAATATAGCTACCGAAACTCCGTCGACTTAATCGATGATAAGCTCCATACGAACTAACTTTTGGAAGGGGCAACTAAAATCAATTATGTTTTCAAGACTAAATAGTTTTTCCATGACAATCAAGTCAAGTCACTGCGTCATTGTGTGTCAGAGGTGTCAAAACGAAACAGAAACGCGATTATGTTTTGACGCGGTAGCGACGCTAATCTTTGTTGCTGTCATCATTTTCATGACAGACCTCACTGCGGCCGTTACGCTTTCCTAAGCGGTGGCAGCCACCGCAGTTTTAGGAAAGCGTAGCTTAAAAGGCATTTTATAAGGATTGATCCAATAAAACCACTCGCAAACCAAACTTAATTCCAAAGGATATTTAATGTTCTCACAATTTTAACAACTACACACTAATAAAGTTTTAACACTCCCACGACGGAAGTACTTGATATGACCGCCCGATGTCGGTTCCTCGAATGGATGCCGACCGTGCAAGCCAGAGAGCGCTCAACTGCCCGAAACCGTTCCGAAGGAAGCGTGTCCGTGCGAGCCGAACTGAGAAATGGCAGGCGTGCATGGCCTTAAATACTCTCTGGCCGCGGAGTGGCGGTGGCCGCATGCGCTAGAGTGGGGATCGGTGGGAGGAGCGCGATCACGTAGACGCGCACGCTGTGAGGCCGTGTTACAGTCTCCCCCTCTGTCTCCGAAGACGTCTCGGTGAGGAAGACAGGACTCAGGTAGGCTGCTACTTCTTTGGCGGCCTCCCACGGGGACGGGGCTTGACTGTGGTTGTCTGGTCCTCCAGCGGAGTTGGCTTGTTCTTCCGCGGGCGGCCTCGCCGGCGTAAAGGTAAGACCGGCTCGGGCAGGGCAGCTGATGCCAACCCTTGGTATGGACGCAGGGCTGAGGAATGATACAACCCTGCAGTCTGGTTTGGAGTGGCGGGATCAGCAATCTGAAAAGAAGATGGTCCATGAATGCCTTTGATAAGGTATGGGCCATCTCGGCGAGGTGCTAGTTTAGCACTGAAACCTTGTGACGATTTGCTTAAGGCATGAACATCAACCATAACCTGATCGCCAGGCTGATAGTTAGGACATGATTGACGTCTCTTATCAGCGTATTCTTTTCGCTTCTCCTCTTTCATCTCCTGTATTTCATGGGCTCTTTTTAATGTAGAAGCCATCATCAATAATTTCGGTGTTATTTCGGGAACGAAATTCTCATTTTGTACTATCTGTCGCAGATCATGATCTATGTCGTCGATCGTGCGAAGATCTCGGCCAAAAGTTAAATAAGCTGGCGTGTACCCAGTAGATGAGCAAACAGCTGTGTTCATGGCAAAGCGTATGCTTGGCAAATGTTCTGACCATCTGTTATGGTTATCTCCTACTAGTATTGCCAACTGTGTTTTTAAATCTCGGTTGCGCCTTTCAACGGGGTTGGTTTCAGGATGATAAACAGGAGTAAAACCGTGTTCGATGTCCAGACAGTATGTCAATTGCTGCATCACATTACTAACAAATTGAGAACCGTTATCGCTAATGAACCGTCTTGGTGTGCCATACCGTAGAATGATCTCATCCAATAATACTCTAGCACATTCCTCTGCGGTAGCTTGCTTTAATGCGAATAACTCAACCCATCTACTAGCCAGGTCTTCTATAATGAAGATCCATGACTCATCTTTAGCCGTTTTAGGTAAAGGTCCAAATAAATCGAAGGATACGACTTCGAATCTTTGGTTAAGAGCCGTAGTTTGGAGCAGGCCCGCTGGTTTGAGATTGCTTGATTTGTATCGCTGGCATTGGATACAGTTCCGGATATAACTTTCTATTTGGGTTCTCATCCCTTTCCAGAAGTATCGCTTAGCAATGCGTTCAATAGTTTTCTCCACTCCATAATGACCAGCGGAGGCTTCATCATGATACGCACTGATAACTTTTGCTTGCTCATGCTTGGGAACAACTAGTTGAGCATTTTCATTGTCATCTTCTGATTTGTATCTGTAGAGTAGCCCTTGATTCATAAGATATCCCTTCGTACTCCAATACCTTCCTTTTTCATATTGGTTTCCTTCTAGTTCGTTAATTATTTTCTCTATGTCTTTGTCTTTTAATTGTTCCTCTCTTATTTCTTTTGATTTTTTCCTAGGCATATCAATTACCATACTGCATACTCCACAGTCTTTTTCCATTTTAGGATCGCAATTAGGACGTGACAAGGTGCCGGCGACAACATTCGTTCTTCCGTTGATATATTTAATCGTCAGATTATAGGGTTGCAGTTGCAGGGCCCATCGTGCTAGTCGACCGGTTGGGGACTTCAACGACATAAGCCACTTCAGGGCTTGATGATCGGTCAGTACAGTGAAATTCGTACCCTCGATGAAACCACGAAATTTGTTCACCGCCCAGATTACAGCTAGTGCTTCTCGTTCTGTGGTTGAATAATTTCTTTCAGCTGGAGTGAGGAGGCGGCTAGCATACTCAACTGGATGCTCATTTTCTCCCTCCCCCTGCACCAGAACAGCACCGATCGCATAGTTACTTGCGTCTGATTTAATTGTAAAAGTTTTGGTGTGATCTGCCTGGACCAAAACCGGTGCCGTAACTAAAAGTTTCCGCAGCTCGTCAAATGCCGTTTTCTGTTCATCGTTCCAGGTCCAAACAGAATTCTTCTTCATCAAACGAGAGAGTGGTTCGGTGATCTTTGCAAAATTAGGGATAAATCGTCTATACCACGAACACATCTGCAGGAATGATATCAAATGCTTCAAATTTGTTGGCGCAGCCATATCCATTATGGAAGCAACTTTGTCTGGATCCACTTGAAGACCATCAGGTGTTATATAATGTCCTAGATATTTGACCTTAGAGCAGAAGAAAACACATTTGTCCTTGTTTGCTGTGAGATTGTACTCATTTAGGCGATTGAAGACGTCTTGCAGGTCTCTAAAATGTTCATCTAAACTGGCAGACATGACAATTAGGTCATCTAAATATATAAGGAGCTTAATGTGACTGAGGGATATCTGAAATCGGTCCATAAGGCGCTGAAAAGTAGCAGGTGCATTTCGTAAACCAAATGGCATTCTCAAAAATTTGTACATACCGAAAGGTGTGATGAAAGCCGTCTTTACTTGGTCTTCATCCTTAACATGAATTTGCCAGTAACCGGCGCGGAGGTCTATGGTGCTCATGTAACGCGTAGGCTTAGCACTGTGTAGAAGATCGTCTATACGTGGCAGTGGATACACATCTGCAGTCGTGATCGCGTTCAGCTGGCGGTAATCAACACAGACTCGTGTACTGCCGTCTTTTTTCGGAACTAGTACGACTGGCGCTGACCAAGGTGAGGAACACGGCACAATGACTCCTTGCTCACACATCCTCTTTATTTCTACCTTCAAGGTTTGCATCTTAACTGGCGATAGCCTATATGGTGGAACAGATATGGGCTTGTGTGATCCTGTATCAATGGTGTGTTCAGTCTCCGTTGTGGGCTTGCCATTGGATATGAATACCGCTTCATTTCTCTCAAGGAAATGTTGTAAGCGCTTGGTCTCTTCCTCTGTCAGCAGGCACTCATGGCTACACATGGAAACAGAACACATCTCAGTTCCTGGGAATAAACCAGCAGAGTCTGGTGACAGCTCGACGTCGGCGTTATTGACGTTCCTACGCGCATCTTCGTACAAGGCATCAATAATCGGAGAGTATCCATCAAATAAGTATGTTCGTGATCTCTTGGGTGGAGTTGAGAATCCTATGGGTATTAATGGTCCATAAGGTCGTTCCAAAGCTTGCTCTGTTGCTCCAGGCACAATAAAGCCACTTCTCTGAGGCGAATGTGGGGGCGTCATCATTTGCATGGACGGGTCCTGATGCTGTTGCGGAATGAATTTTGTCATACCAACAGGCGATAGTGCAGGGCTGGGTGTGTTCATCATTGGCGATACCATTGCTGGCAAGCACACACCGGATAAAACACCCGCTATATCCTTTGATGCATCCTCTGGATTTAGGTCGTACGTCTTGTGGGGTTCATCAACAAAATAACAAGTTCGTTGAGGTAGGTCTAGAGCCAACATAGCATCTTCTATAAATCCTACCCCAAGTAGTGTCCTATTTTCCCGAGCGTCAGGAAAGATCACAAAGGACGTGGTTACGTCTCGGCCATAGAGATTGACAGTCGTCTTGACTGTAAGGACGTCCTGTTTCCTTGGTACTCCATCTGCGAGCGTTACGTACATTATCTCTTTCCCAAAACTTACGCCGTTTCGTTCTAGACGTGTATATAGTTGGTAGGAGGCAACACTTGACTTTGCACACGTATCGATATACGCTATCCCAGTCATTCCTTTGACGGTAATAGGTACAGTGGGACGTGGTCGTACATCAGCAGATATATTGGCTGAGCAGAAACAAAAATCGACGGCCGTTAGAGACTGCTTGATTTTGCATTTTGGGCAACGACTGCGTATCACACCTGGCTCACCGCAACCATAACAGGCAAACTTCGGTTTGTCCTCGTTTTGGGTGTTTGAAGTAGTTTCAGGCTTAACAACCACGACATTATGCTTGTCTGTGTCTTCTCTTGCCTTCTTTCTACATATCTCAGCCGTGTGACCGGGAAGACGACAGTAACCACAGCGTGTCTTATTTTGTTTTTTATTGTTTTTATGTTGTGTTGTTATATCTTTGTCGTGTAAATACTCCGATTCCTCTTTTTGATTATTTTTTTCTACTAGTGTTCTTTCAATATCCCTTGCCTTTTTTAGTAGCTCATCAAAAGTTTTTATAGAATCCCTACAAATCTTCTCCCTCACAGCGAATTTAATCTGGCCAAAGATGAGGCTGATCTCTTGCTGCACTGTATGTGGCTCTGACATCTCAGCAAGAAGCGCCCGCTTCTTGGCAATGAAAATCTCGGTAGGGGTCTCGTTATCCTGCTTAACACCAACTATTTCCTGATAGATTACGTAGTCTAATTTCTTTGGAGCAAAGGTATGGCGCAAGCGTTCCTTAAAAAGTTCCCATGTCTTCACACTGCTTTTAACGCCTTGCCACCAAATCGCTGCGTCACCGATCAGAACTAAAGGTAGGCCTTCAAGAGCGTTCGCATCCGATATCTTTTCTACTTCCTTAAACACTGTCACTGCTGCCAAGAAAACTTCAACTTCCACCTTTGATCCTCCAAATTTAGCGGGGCATTGTGCAAAGGTACTCCTCCCTCGTGTGCCGGTGGTAATTGCAAGAATGAGCTCCTTAAACTGGCTGTCTGACATGTTGATAGCCATTTCTTCCGGTGTACTGCTTCCAAATCGAACTGGTTTCCGAGTGGGCCGTGGCCTTAAATATTTTCTATCTTCGGCCCCACGTTGGGCGCCACTTATAAGGATTGATCCAATAAAACCACTCGCAAACCAAACTTAATTCCAAAGGATATTTAATGTTCTCACAATTTTAACAACTACACACTAATAAAGTTTTAACACTCCCACGACGGAAGTACTTGATATGACCGCCCGATGTCGGTTCCTCGAATGGATGCCGACCGTGCAAGCCAGAGAGCGCTCAACTGCCCGAAACCGTTCCGAAGGAAGCGTGTCCGTGCGAGCCGAACTGAGAAATGGCAGGCGTGCATGGCCTTAAATACTCTCTGGCCGCGGAGTGGCGGTGGCCGCATGCGCTAGAGTGGGGATCGGTGGGAGGAGCGCGATCACGTAGACGCGCACGCTGTGAGGCCGTGTTACAATTTTCTAATTTTAGTTTAATTTATGAACAAGGGAATAAACGGCGCCATTATTTCATAATACAATATTTTATATAAAATGGTTAAACTGCAATGCTATTATAATGTAACTCATACAAAGAGATATAATCGCAGGCATTAAGTACATTCCAAAATTGACTTTAAGAGTATATTCTATTTGAATAGGATGATTTTGTGCGAAGACAATCAACTTCTTTAGAGTCTTCGTTTCTGCCGCTTGAGGATCTAAAACAAAATAATGGATTTATTTAAAATAAATAAACAAATTGGCACAGGTCTGGATGAGGTAAACAACAGAGTAGAATCTGGATTAGGCTGGTTCAGGAACGTGGGGCGTGGCATAAGGATAGAGAGGCTTAAGCATGGCAGTAGGTGAATTAGGGCTGTGGATGATGGTGATGGTGATGGTGATGAAACGATGGGGTCGGCCAGCACAACAACTAACGAATGCATTATATTCACGTATCAAAATCCTTCGGATTGTGAGTGCAATTCCTAAATATAGTGCAAAGCCAGTCGCTTTTTATTGTGAAATAGTGCAGTTGTGCGGAATAAAAGTGTTAGCAAGAAAATAGTTCTTTTCTCTATATTATATTGAAATACTTCTAAATAAATAAGTATTTATTTTATTGCAATAGAAATAAAAACTTAATGGATTATAGAGGTATGATGGACAGGGTGTCAAGTTCAGTCATCCTCCATAGAAAAGGGAGGATTCTCCGACCAGACGCGTGCGTGTTATATTTGGCGGGCAACTGCCCGATGGTTCTTGTCGGGCCGTTGTATATATGCTAGTTGCGCAGTGAACTCTGTTTGCGAGATGCAGGATTTTGTGTGACGTCAATATGATGCGCAGTTCGCGTGTGGCGTTTGTAGATACCGCTAGAGATTAAACCTGAAATACTTTATTACTTATTTAAAACACGTCGTGGAAAAAAGATGAACTTCCACACAAATTTTCATCCACCATATAATCCCTTTAGGGGGCGAATTTTCATAAATCCTGCCTTAGAGCTCATTTTTGTTGTATAAGGAACTTTTGTGAAAAATTTTATGCTTCAAGACTCAGTGGTATTGGCTTTGTGTTGTCTAACGGTAAATTTTAGATTTTTATGAAGATTAGATTAGATTATCAATCTATACTTCATAAAAATCTTAAGATACAGGAGCAGTGGTGGCCCAGTGGAAACGGCCGCGACTTACGAGTTGTAGGTCGCAGGTTCGAACCCAGGCAGGCACTTTACTTTGTGTAAATTATTTCATCACCACTGCTGTCAAAACGGTGAAGGAAAACATCGTGAGGAAATCGGCATGTCCTTGAACCGAAAATTCGAAGACATTTGACATCCACCCACCCGCACTGGGCCCGCGTGGTGGATTATAGCCCACTGCTTCTAACAAAGAGAGGCCTGGTTCCCAGCAGTGGCATTATTATAGGCTGGGGAACAATAGGGTTTCAAAATTCTAACGATTGTATTTCAAACTAAGTCAAAAATGGTATTTGTTATAAGAAATACCTTTTTGTTTTGCTCAGAATAGTCTTAAAACGGGGTATACTCGGGCCTTTTATCAGAACTGTTTAATATATTAAAGTTTTAAATTACAATTTCTAGTATTTTTAGACCTTCACATCCTCTATTATTTAGAAAGAAAAAGAAAACAAAAAATAAAAATGATTACGTTTATTTGGACACAGTAAGTGAAACACAAAATAAAAATAATTATGTTTATTTAGACACAGTAATTGAAACACAAAATAAAAATAATTACGTTTATATGGACACAGTACGTGAAACACAAAATAAAAATAATTATGTTTATTTAGACACAGTAAGTGAAACACAAAATAAAAACAATTACGTTTATTTGGACACAGTACGTGACACACACATAAATAATATTTTATCTACCATCGTGTGCCTCACTGCTGCGCCAAAAAAGTTGATTTCAGCATTATTGCCAGAGAGATGCTGTTTGTATATAAGTGCATCAACTCTTTAGGTCAACGAGAGCTTTGAAGGTGAAGGATGTTATATACCTAAATAACTGTAATTCACTGAACAACACAAAAACATACTTTTGTACAGTCTTCATTAGTGGTGAGCGTAGTTGAGAGTTTAACAGTAAAACAACTAGGTTTTTTCTAAACCAGTGTTTTTTAAACTTTTTCATGGCTTGGCCCCCTTAGTACGGAAAATATTTCGCGACACCCTTCCCTCCGCTGCTTCTAACTTGGAATTCAAGTCTGTTACCTTGGGTACCTTTTGGTTAAACAGAACAATATAATTCCCACAATCAACCACTGAATCTTTGAAGTGTTTCATTCCATTTGGAACATCCTATAATTTTAAAGAAACGGCGGCCGCATTAAAGAGGCTTGGCGACCCCCTAGAGTGTCGCGACCCACACGTCGAAAAACACTGTTCTATTAATTAATTGCGTGATCGCGGCTGTCTTCTGATGGCAAAGAAGATGTCGGAGAGCCGTTTTTCGTACCATGTCCACAACGAACTGCTATATTCCGGCACAGTCCTGATGATATTGAAGCTGCGGAACCACTTATACGATGCCAACTTCTGGTAAAGGCTATCCTACGTCGTTGTCATGAAAAAGTTAGTATACTAATGCATCGGATCAAAATATTTGACCAAATCCCGTAAAACTTTTGAGTGGATTTGATCTGCTGTCTTCACTTTAGTAGTAAAGTGACGCGACAGCATTTATGTGGCATATGAGTGCAACGTGTAGACGTTGCACTCATATGCCACATAAATGCTGTCCTGTGACTAGACATCTAAAGGTAAGAGCATACTCAGCGCATAACACGGAAGTTTTTCATCATGAGAAACACATCAAGCTTTGGATTTTATACAGTCTGTCAAAAAAAAAAAAAAATAAGAGGTAGGTAGGTAGGCAGGAGGAGGGAAGTAGGACACAAAAATTAGATTAATCACTTTGTCACTTTTACGAAAAGCAGGGCCTTAAAAGCTAAAACTTATTGAGGTCATCTACTAAAGTACTTTGTTGTTTGGATAACTTGGTAAATATGGTGGATTTTTGTGATAAGGGTAAAGTTTTTTGCAATTTAGGCTAATACTCTTATGTATTAAACGGCTAAGTTTTTATTAAAGAGATACTTCTTATGACGTTATTAGCTATTACGCGTCCTTTTAAAAATCACCTAAAATATTTTAGTGTAATCTCAGCTTTTTTTCCACTTTTCTCTTAATGGAAGATGCACATCGTATAACGCTGACTGCGCTACCAAAAAAAAAGGGTTTTTATTATACCCAGACATGACACCTGAATGTGTGACGCGGGGAAATGGTGACTGAGAGAGCCATCAGGACAAAAGGAAAATAATATTAAAGTAAGGTTTTTAGGAAATAACATTACACCGTGACAGCTGACTGTCAGTTTGCAACGCAAAATCTCGTAATAAAAAAACAAGAATTCAAAAGTCTAGGTTTCCTCACAATATTTTCCCCGACAACTCAGAAAGTACATTATGAATAATTTCGTTAAACTTTCTTTACCGCCGCTGCCAAAACCCGCAAATTATGCGTCTTGTCAGTCCGTCTAGACGCTGCTACAAGACGCAGATTTGTCATCCTCATCTGCGTCTTGTTGCAGCGACTTGACGCGGTGCTGTCGTTTGCTACTAGATGCAGACGCATCTAGTCGTTACGACAGAGTTTCGACGCGCTTTGACGTCCGATTTGAAAACATCGACATCGATCGTATCCTTGTTGAGATTCTCAATACAAACACATGCACCTTCATTAGCGCTCACAGCATCACAGACGCTCGACGACGATCTGTCACATGCAACTGTCTCTGTCAGTTGGCGCTAGTCCTTTTCATATACTAAACATCTCTTAACCCTCCAGCATTAATTGGAAACAATGTTGCAAAACGATTGCGGAACATTGTTGCTAGCAACCATGAAAACGAAACATAAGAATGTTGCCAGCAACTCCGCAACATTCCATGTTGCCAGTAATATCAATTTATTTCAAACCGCAACACAAAAACAGGTTGCTGTAACAATATTGCACAACTTTGTTTCCCAATCAAAATGCGGTTTTGACCTAAATAATGTAATGAAATTATAGTTTAATATAATACGATTATGCGGGAAATCCTCATTATGATGCTTTGACCAATAAATTGAATTACTTAAGTACATATGACTGCGCGAGGCACTTATGTTAATCTAGTGATTGATATTGACTTATTGAATAGCTGAATAATGTACATATATTGTTGTGGAAAACGTTGGAAGAAAGGCGATACAGAATAAATAAGCCGTTAAAAAAACGCTCGTGCGTATTACGGGCGTTTTTTTTAACGCGACTATGATTTATGGTGCACCGGATTTTCAACTCTCAGTGTTGAGCCGAGCATTGAAAATCCAACTGTTAAATATAGGGCGGGATTTCAACACAAAACAGTAACACATATATACACAAAATTATTTATTTATTTTATGTTTATTGTATCTTTTATTGTTTTCATAGTATGTTAATTTTCTATGAAGATTACATTGTTATAATTATAAGGTTGTATTGTTTTAGTTATAAGTAATTTGGTGTTAATGTATTGTGTAGTTATTTGTAATTGTTAGTAATAGTGTTATTTAAAATAGTTAATATTATAAGTAGGCTTAGCTATCGCATTAGGTTTCTAAACCTGTAATGATAGTTTAAGAGTTTTTAATAAATAAATAAATAAATAAATAAATAAAACTTGCACATAGAACATTCACAGAACAAAATAAAAACTAGCGTAACTATAAATTAAACATAGGTCTAAGAGACTAAACTGACTTTGGCGGGAACGCCTGAGCGATTAGACACATGCACTGGTATTCTATGTTCTATATTCTATGTTATGGGATTGGTTTCCGCACTTAGTCCTTCAGGTGGACCATTGTACGTGGGCCATGGCGGCCGTCGGTGGTTATTCCAACCAGCCCACCTCCCTCCAGAAGCTTATTAGGTCTCCTGGTCTGTTAAGAACTGTTGTGTATGATCTGGGTGTTCCGAGAGTTTCCGACCTAATCTGGGTGATGCCTGTGCACTCTAAGAGCACATGCGCGACGGTTTCATCAGCCTCCATGCAGGCTCTGCACAGGGGGCTGTCCGTTATACCTATCGTGTGAAAATGTTTGTTTAGTGAGCAGTGCCCCGTGATGGTCCCCGTCACTAGTCGCAGGCTTTTCCTATCCAGGCGTAGTAATCTCATCAATGATGCACTGGTGTTTCAAGTGCACTGATTTTGAATGATGCGGCGCGGCGCGCGGCGTTTTGCTGCGTCGGTCAGGGAGCGCGCGAACACACAAGGCGACCCCGCGCATTAACTGATGGGTTCCGCTAGGGCTGACGCCTGCCAGGGTCGCGGGTTGTTGGAAATATTTACCATGGCCCCTGGCACAGGCAACTGAAGGAACACGGGTGAGTTTTAGTCAGTAAAAGTCTGACATGACCTCCCGCTCCGCCCAGAGTGGGAGAAGTTATTTGATGATAACGAACCCAAAAAAAGGTGGCCCCGCGCATGCTTACAAGGCAAGTATCAACTATACCCCAGTAGTGGCGGCACGCGGGGTTGCTAGTTCGCTTCGCTCGTGATTCAAAACTTAAAATCTAACATACTATATCCTAAATTAAGCGAATAATTTGCCCACACCTACAGAGTGCATCCCAGCGCGTCAAAAAACACACTGTTGTATTTTCAACTTTCGGCGCTAAGCAGTGCGTTGAAAATGCACTGCGCGAGGAAAATTCGCCGCGTTAAAAAATCACCCGTTGGTTCGGAGCCCCAATCGCTCAGAAGCGTCTAGTAATAGATTGTAAATATGTATGAGGAAATTATCAATAAATCACCAACAGACTGTTACGTGAATAACGGAATAAAGAAGTTATTTTACTGAATCATTTATTGTGATCTTACTCTGTAAATACATTTAATTTCATACACAAAATTATCACATATTTTAAAACACCAATATATAACAAAAGAACCTTGCCAATTAGAGCCCGATTCAAACTTTATGGCGGCTCGGGACATGAGGCGAGTCGATGCGCAGTAACAAATTCATGAGTCAGCGGGGGTGAGGGGTGAGGTGCTGCGCAGCGAGTATCGCACTTCAGAGCCGCCAAAAAGTTTGACGCGAACTATACGCTAAGTGATAATTTAAACATAAAAATCAACTAGTTAGGTGTACTGCACTCACATCTAGATCCTGATACAAAAACTTCAAATTCATTTAGGAGTAAGCCATAGACAAAACAAACCTTTAGACAGTCCGTGTTAGGAATAAATTTATTAGGAATAGATTTTAAGGTTGTAAGTTCAAACCCAGGCTGTCCCAGCTGTAAGAACATCATAATGCTGATTATGCTATAAAAACCTTTTTTATAACCTATTTTTTACTGTTGGTATAAATATTGTCACAAAAAACACCTAAATGATATGATTAAATTGCAAGGCAACAATCACGTAAGTGACGAGGAAAGATAAAACTGTCGGAACTAGGTACATTCCCAATGTTATTTTCTCGGTGCACTGTATTTTAATTGGATGTATTTTTATGAAAATTATTAAATTTTGGAGATGAGTTGTTTCTGGGGCTTCTGGGCCTGAAAAATATAGAGTAAACAGTTTTAAATGTCAATATACATTTTCCAGATTGCGATATACAGGGTGGCAGGGACATTGAAGCGCAAACGTCGTGAAAAGGCCATAGATAAAATTACGAAATTCATCACGAAAATGACCGTTTAATTTTTTTTTCTTTTTTTAGTGCGCAATGTATTGCAAACAATGTGATCAAAACGCTCCGCGGATGGTGCGCGCGCGCGCTACCTACCGCGATACCGCGCGCTGCCCTATCGAGTTTTATTTACATTGCTGTTTTAAATGAAACAAGAGAATTTACTATTTTTTAATAAAAAATCTCAATGTGTTAAATATAAAAAATGATTTTATACAGTTTACAGTAAAAAAAATGCAGAAAAAAACGTAAAAATTGAGAAAAAGCCGACAAAAAATTTCAACGCATGGGAATCCAGAATCATGTACTGAATCCGTGGAAACAGGTTGCGAATCGATGTCCCTGCCACCCTGTATATACTGTCCAGTAGAATCTCGTTTTTACTCTTTCTAAGTCAAAAAACCAATTGAGGTCAATGAGGGTTCAATCATCTCTTCCACATTTATTTCATTAGTGGATAACTCTGGGGTCAACAGAGTTAATGGACGGGGTTTAAAAGCACTAAGTACCTCTCGTTCACACCAGTCCATGCTTCAAGTCACCGTTATACTAATTACAGGATGATAATATAATAGTATATACATATATATATTACTATATGCAAACATAGTAATGACTAAAATAATATTTACTATAATAAACTTCACTGACCTTCTGACCACGAACTGTATAATTTTGCCAAACTTCGTCTGAATTTTACTCCCTCATTTAAAAGTCTCTGACCAGCATTGCAGATAAAATATGTACAACAACAAGAATATAATAAACCCTGTAATGCGATCAAGGTTCTCATGTAAAGCACTGTGTCCTGTATGAAGAGAATAAAAAACGAGCATGCATTATTTATTACATGTGATGCAGATATACAAGAAACATGTATTTATAATGAATGTGGAAAGTAAGATAAAAGAGGGATTGGCTTTATGAAAGTTGATATACTCGTATGGCCAAGAAGATGGCAACTGAAAGAGATGTACTGGACTGAAACTGAACTACTGACATAATTTTTTCATGGGCAGAAAGAAACTACGAATACAAACATCAACAACAATATTCAACATCATTTTATACTTAGTACTTCAAATCTAATATAACTAGCCTGTATTGTCCCACCGCAGGGCAAAGGCCTTTCCCTTTTCCACCGAATTCTGTCTTTTGTATGTGGCCAGTCCTTACAGTAGGAGTCAAGCTCATTCCGCCATCTTCGTCATGTGGCAAACATGTCCGGACCAGTCCCACTTAAGTTTAGCGGCTTTCTGGGTAACATCCGTTATCTTGGCTTACACGCATTAAAATTATTCTGAACATCACATTTATACACATGTGATGCAGTGGAAGAAGGAACAAGTATTTTGAATGTTTAAAGCAATAAATAAGAGGTAGTTATTGGCCTTATCAAAGTTGACAATATAGCAACTGAAAGAGATATATGGAAGAAGAGACAAACTGAACAACATACTTATGTAAATTTGGTCATGGGCAGAGGGACTAACTAATCAAATACTTACGCCCTTTATAATTGTTTTGAACGTCGCATACGTTGAAGTTATGTAATGCACCGATGAAAAAGCGGTTAAAAATAGCATCTGAAAAACAATTGAGGAAGTTGTGTATACATTCTGTTGATGTTGGCTATATTATATTATAACTGGTCACGAGCCATTTGAATACGGTTGTATAGGAATGGTTAGTAGAAAATAGGTTAATATAATTTTAAGTAACGTAATACTCACCTGCATTTTGAAGCAGTCAGATAATGTATTGCTGCAATTCTCTAATCTTTGGTACATTGTCGCCCACTCATCAACTTGGTCCACCGTCAACAGATCATTCTCTTGGATCATATCTGAGTTTTGTTTCTTTTCTATTAAAGTATACTGAGCTTTAATGTCACAAATACGCGTGTTCATAGAATTCAAATAATATTGTAATATAGATATATAAGTGCAGAATATAACACCTTCTAAAATGTAACGTATTTCAATGTATATTTCTATCAGTAATAACACTACGTGAGTTTTATCAATATGTGTATTACGGACTCTGAGAGTTATCAAAATGACGTTTACAAAACTAAATGTTGATGAGGCTAACATGAATACGAGTTTGAACTGTTTAATATATTTTTTGTACATTTCGACATTCCAGAAGCAATACTGGGCTTCCATTAAGTTACTTATAAATAATTTGTGAGAATGCGAGCTTTGAACGGCACACGTTATTATGCTGAAACCATTTAGAAGAAAAGCCAAGTGATATACGATCAACACCGGTGTAGCATTTTCACGGAGTCCCAAACTTGGAGAAAAAACGATGAAAGTTTGACAAAAAATAGCCACAAAAACCACAATTTCAACAATAATACGAATTAAAATAAGAATTTTTTGATATTTTCCAACAGAACTATAATTTCTGTGAACGCCCATTATATTCTCAGCGGTTATCATAATTTTGTTTTCTAACATTTTGACGTGGAGCAATCGTTCGTCCTTGCTCGGGAATGAAGTGAGCACTTATGTCTGCAGACACTACAAAATCGTTTACGAAAACTGTCCCTGATCATTCAAATGTTTATTTATGAGCTAAGTATATATATTAGTGATAATTATCTTGATTAATGACCTGTATGCCATTAAAGTAACAGGAAAGACGCAGTATGTAAATGAAAAATTGCTTTTCCAACAGCGAAATAATTTGTTAGAAAGACGATCTTAATACTTCTGTAACTATACGCAGTACACTTAGAACATTATCGAAAATTTTATTATTCGACCAATACTAATAAAATGGTGGAATAATAAAATTTTCGATAAACAACAATAACGTTATCAGTTACTGATAACATTTAGATTGATACGTTCATGTTGACGTTTATTGGGTTCAACTTTATGTCTATAAACTATTAGGTTTTTACAACTAAACGACTATTTAGGTGTCTAAATAGTCGTTTAGTTATAAAAAATACCTAATTTATGGAAGTAATTGGAATAGGATAATTTATTTATTCTTGAAACCTTCCGAATAAATTAAATTAATTAAATTAATCTTAGCACTTAGTAAAAAAAAATAGGTACATACCGTATGTAATCATTTTTCTAAAATACACCAGAACATAAACGAAAACTGCATTTTAAGATTTTTTTTTTCATTTTAGTAAATGTTTTGTGTTCAATTTCTGGTGTAAAATCTCAAAATAAAATACATATGATTATGTATTTTATTTTATTTTATTTTTATGTTGTGTATTAGGTGGTTCAAAGCGCCCATGGCTACATAATAACAAAGGCACAGGTCGATCGATCAGGTTAAGCTACGCTTGCCGCGGTTGGTCTGTGGATGGGGATCTTTACATACCGAGACCCTTCCGTGCCTCGGAAAGCACGTTAAGCCGTTGGTCCCGGCTATAATTTGTGCATCTTTGACAGTCGCTACGGGTAGTCACAAGCCCGAAAGTCTGACAACCCCGAAAGTCTCACCAAAGGGTATTAACCAGTAACTGGGTTGTGGAGGTCAGATAGGCAGTCGCTCGTAAAATATTGGTATTCAGCTGCATCCAGTTAGACTGGAAGCCGACCCCAACTTATTTGGGAAAAGGCAGGCTAGGCAGATGATGATGACGTTTAACTAGGATGGATAATGGGATCAAATAAACAAAACAATAAAATGTGTCTTATCATTTATCACTCTTGTCAACATAATTATGAATATTGTTGTTACATTTATATACAAGGTGGGGGTACATTTATATACGTCAGTACATGATGGCCACGAGATACGATGTTTACATAATATCTGATGAAAATATATCAAATGGATCAGAAAACGTATTTGTGGAAGTCAGTTAATGGTTCCACTTACAAATTGATATGATTATTTGAATACTTCAATCAGTCAATCAATTTTATTCTAATTTTTAATTTAAAATTAGAATAAGATTGATTGATTTAAGTATGCGAAAAGTTTTTCATTTGACAATTGAGGTTATTCTTATTAGAAGAGTAAAATATCACTATCTGTCCACTTCATCATAGTTGTGTATGTATTTATTATTTTGAGTATGATATAATTATTATCATTCTAGTGATTTTTATTTTAGAAGTATGTATGTATGTTTATTTGTATGGATGTTAGTATATTCTCGTAATTTTTTTTGGTTTTTTAAGTGAATTGTTTTTCATTTCATGTATTATTCTTTTGTCTCCTTTACTATTTCACACGCTGTCTACATCTCTGTATCTATTGTCCTGTCTCGGGTGTGCTGGAAGAGATTTCTTGTGACATAAGCATCACCTTTGTACCTATTTTTTCGGTTCTGTTTTTTTCTTGTCTGTTTATATATCTGTGTACATAAATGGTAAAATAAAAGAAATAAAAAATAAATTAATATATTAAGTATTTCTTAGATGATACTACCTTAAACTATGTGTACAAAATGCAGTGGTCAAAGGCAACATAAACTCGATTTTGGAGATAACTAAAAGGCAATTTTAGTTTTTGCTACATCCAGGTTGCCAAACCGGTCTTCTTCGCAAAAAAAATCCTACCCTGTATTATTGCACTGAGCCATCATTTTGCTGATAAGGTAATACATATAAGTGTTATGTTTTTGTACATTGTTTAAAACATTTAATAAACTCACATAATTATGTATAAAATGTTGTTTAATTTCAACAAACCCGTTCCTGTTTATTTCATTTTTTTTTTTGTAATGAACAGGCTGAAGTATTTCTTTATTGTGAATTTAGGGTGACGACCAAGACCATGCATTAAAAGCAAAGTTTTTAGAAAAAACAAACAATCTAGAATGGTCGTTTGAGAGAAAAGACCATTCTAGATTGTTCAAAAAGCTACTGGTTCATCCAGGGATGCAGGTCCAGGTCTTATTCGCAAGATATACTGGTATTAATTGGTAGTGTTGCAAATACTGTGTGTTGCGGTGCCTTTTATACTTTTTATGAGTAAAATGACTGTCACATCCGGCTACGGAACTCTAAAATTGCAATTGGAACTAATTATAATTTAAATGAGATGACTCAATTGCAAAGCCGTTATCACATAAGATAAAGAAAAAGATAGGACTATGGGTATCAGGTATTTCCCAAGATGTACTTTATCGGTGTATTCAATTTTGATAGGATTTACTCGCACTAGTCGATTTAAATTCTTTACACTGTTCGTTTCCGGCGCGGCTGGCTCTGAAATCATAGACATTAATTTGAAAACACAACATGATATACAACTTGTCCCGGAATTAACGCACACCACCAGACACCCCAATTAGAATGTTATGTTATAATCATAATACATACACTGATTTTTTATTATTATGTAATAAACATTGTTTTTCTCATAAATTAGTTACACTGATTGTGGGAGAAAATTGTGGTCACATTACAAATCTACGCATGCAAACAGTCCCACTCGTTTAGGGGTCTAGCGCAGTAGGTACTTCATCTATTTTGGTTTGTTTTGACTGTACAGCGGAAGTGTGACAGTAATTTACGTAGTTTTAATTATTTTTGGGATAAAATATTACCTATATTAAAAATTACAGAAATCGATTCAGTAAACGATTCTGAACAAACTACTTTCATAATGTGCATTAATTAAGTTACACATTGTATATATTGTATATATACAGGCTTTTTTTTCGGATGGGAAATCATTAAATGACCCCTCCCGCTCTGGGTGGAGCGGAAGGCAGTGGCGCCGATTCCCTTGTTCACAAACTAAACTAAATTTAAGTTCAGTGCATCTTTTTCTTTCTATTTCATTAAGAAAAGGATAGAAGATAATTATTAGTTTAGTCCTGTCAAAATAAGATACTCCATAGACAAATTAGACGTGATTCAAAACATGGCTGCTAAAAATACATCAATTTACGTCAGGCGCTGACTAATTTGACATGACTAAACTAATATTTATCTTCTGTCCTTTTCTTAATGAAATAGAAAGAAAAAGATGCACTGAACTTAAATTTAGTTTCGTTTGTGAACAAGGGAATCGGCGCCAGTGTCAGACTCTTACTGACTTAAACTCACCCATGTTCCTTCCTTTGCCCTTTATGTTCCGGGGTAGCGGTAACCCTTTCGGACAATCCCGCTGACCCGACAGGCTTCGACCCTAAGGGGCCCCTCAAATTATACTGACAACTCTTTGAGGCACGCGTGGAACATTTACGCGCCGTCCGGCACGGGCCTGGTCCTGATCGGGCGGTGAGCTACCCATTGCTCTCCGCCCGCAGGCCGGCACCTACTGTGGCCGGGAGTCGTCACGCGGCTCCCGACGCCCGGAGTGTCTCCCGCGGCGGCTGGGACGGGATGCTCTCTCCCTCATACGTCCCGCCACCTCCTCCGCTAGCACGACTGCTTCGCAGAAGGAGGCGACTGCCTCCTACTCCCTCTCGCCCCGGACCATGGCTTGCACCAGGGCCGGGCGCGAGAGGCCGCCGCCGCTGCCGATCGCCTCTACGAGGACACGGCGGTGCTCCGCCCAAGCGGGGCAGACCTCCACCGTGTGCTCCACCGTGTCCTCTGGGCGATCCTGGCAATGGTGACACCCGGGCGTTTCCTCCCGCCTAATGATGTGCAGGAACCTCCCGAAACTTCCGTGTCCGGTGAGGACCAGCGTCAGGCGGTAGGTGAGGGCGCCGTGGCACCTCTCTTGCCACTCCTCAAAGAGGGGTCTTATCGCCGCTATCGCGGCGTGCCCATATATACAGGCTGGCAGGCACTTACGACGCGCAACCGCTTACCATGGATTCAGTACATGATTTTGGACTGCGACCTGCGACTGGACCCCTGCGTTGGAATTTTTCGTCGGCTTTTTCTTAAATTTTACGTTTTTTTCTGTATTTTTTTTTTACTGTAAACTGTATAAGATCATTATTTATATCTAACCCAATGAGTTTTTGAATTAAAAAATAGTAAATTTACTTGTTTAACTTAAAACAGAAACGTAAATAAAACTCGAAAGGGCAGCGCGCGGTATCGCGGTAGGTAGCGCGCGCGCGCGCGCCACCCGCGGAGCGTTTTGATCGCGTTGTTTGCAATACATTGCGCACTCAAAAATGACAATTTTTTCAACCGGTCATTTCCGTGATGAATGTGTTTCGTAATTTTATTTATGGCATCAGGTGTAACCTTTTCACGACGTTTGCGCGTCGATGTCCCTGCCACCCTGTATATTATATATATTAACATAAAAAACATAAACATATACACATATTATATTCCTCGAAAGGATAGGCAGAAGTGTACTTTCTCTACATTTCGCCAGTTCACGTGTTCAAGTGAGGTATTCCACTTAGAGCACTGATTTCAGCAGCACTTGCCCGAACCGCACCTGAGCACTTCCACTAACTGAACTGAAAGAAAATTTTGTAACGTGCGGTTCGGAGGAACCGTTTATCAATATGGTTTTCAGTTCTCGAAGGTACCTGCATACAGTAGTCATGGGACGTATGTCCCTTACCTACTCATTGGTAATATGAGCTGTAACACGTTACTTTTGAGTAGTGTCGTGGGCAGGATACTATTTACTAGGGGTACTGAATATGTAGCAAGTCAAATTACTCGTACTTAAAGCATTAAAGCCAGGCACCCTTGTTCGTGTTATGTTGAATAAAAAGAAATATATTATACACAATAAATTACTTACCTACTGATAATGTGCTGTATAATTTTGATAGTTTTCTATGTGTTTTTGACCATTCGTTGACAATTTTTTGACCAGCGCAAACCACCAAATATGTACAAAATATATAAATGAACAAATTATACGATATGTTGACAACGACGACATACCTGTCTATATTCTGCGAAAAAAACAAATGTATTTTTCATATGTAATAACAAGCTATTCAAATCACTGGAATATCAAATCAATCTGCCTAGCCTTTCCCAATTATGTTAGGGTCGGCTTCCAGTCTAACCGGATGCAGCTGAATACCAGTATTTCACACTCACTGGGTGAGACTGATTGTCAGACTTTTTTTTTAAATCATTGGAATATAATGATGGCTGATAGATACTAACGTTTGTTAAAATTACGCAGAATATCCCGTAAGCCGAATTCACATAATGTACAGATGAAAAAAACAATCCAAATCTCATCTGAAACATACATGAATATATTATTAACTTACGACCCAGTGGGGAGCTTGCAAACGATACCGCGGCAAGCCCAGACGGAGATGGCGGGATGAGCTGGACTCCTTTGATAAAGATTGGTCCTTGGGAGCTTTGGACAGAGAGAAAAAAGGTAGTAGGGAGGCCTTTGTCCAGCAGTGGGACATTAACGGCTAAAAATCAAATAAATAATATCCGTGACATCATCATAGTCACTGACGATGAAGAAAAAGAAAAATGTACTGTTATTTTTTTGTAAATATGACTTTTGTAATTTACCTACTTATTCATTCCCGACTCACAAAGTTCATAGACAGATTTTTGGTTGCATGCAAAATTAAAAAAAAAGGCTCTTCGGTACACTACCCAAAAAATGCCTCACACGTAAGGAGCGACCTCTCTTCTTCAGCCTTTCGCCATGCAATGCTGAGTGCAGGCATCCTGCAATGCACGCCGCTTTTCTCTGTGTCTAGCCTTCCTAAGCCAGAGTCGTCCTGGAATGTTGACCAGGTTTTCGGTCCACCTCATCGAAAGAGAGACCTAAGCCCTCCTAATCGTCTTAACTCTGCTAGCCAACTCTATGGACTTAAATGTGATCGGGTTTTTAAAACAAAATTCGACCTGGCGAGTCATCTTAGGGAGGTCCACGACGGCCTCTCGCGCCCGGCCCTGGTGCAAGGGCCGAGCGAGAGGGAAGCGATATATATATATATATATATATATATATATAAACGTTGCCCCGCACTAGGAATTTCTCCTGTATCGTGGGTGCGTTTACAAAAATTTAAACTCACATACACAAACAGCCAGATCCGGAACAACTACTTGTGGTCATACAAATATTTGTTCCGTGCACCCGCGACACGCAGTGCAGCAGTCAATCGCTTAACCACTGCGCCAACCGTGCCGGCAAATATTGTATATTCGGCTATCTCAAGATTTACCTGCATTTTAAAGCACATCGAAAGGTGCTTGCTGCAAATCGCCAAACATTCACACATCTTAGCCCAATGTTCCACTTCTTCGACGGGTAAGACCTCATTATTCTGTATTCTTTCATTGTTTAATCTCTTCTCAATGTTATCATATTTTATTTGAGTGTACGATATGAACCGGTTTATACATTCCAAATAGGATTGTAGCATAGTTATGCAAATGTATAACACGACATGTTCCAGCATAAACCGTACCTCAAGTATCATTTCTATCACTGCCATAATGAAGGTATGTAAAAAGAACTCTACGCCATGATTATAGTAATTAGTTATAATTTTAAACATAAAATTGAAGATGCAAATAACCAGAAATATCGATGAAGCTAATATAAAGAATTTCTTCAACTTTTTCAAGCATTTGGTGTAGGTAGGTTCATTTTGGAAGAAGTTCTCCACGCTCATGTATTTAGTTATAAAGATTTTGTAATTACTCGAGCTTTGGATGCCACATAGTATGATTATGGTACCGCTGAAGAGAACCACAAAGTGGAAAATGAAGATGTTGAGCGGCAGTAAGGTATCAATTGGCAGCTTCGCAAACAAAGAGGATACTCGGTTACAGAACAAATAAATGGTGAGAATAACTTCCACAGCAGTACGTATCAGAATAAAAACTTGACGTCTTTTTGGGAGGAACGAGAAATTTCTGTAAACGCCCATTATATTTTCAGAGATTATTAACATGTTTATCATTTCATTTTCTGCCATTTTATTCACGTTACTGGCCGAGAAATGGATAATTGGTGGAAAAACTTAAACGGACGTTGGAACACACCAAGTCGTACCACGACACTTCTTCAAAAGTGGAACGGTACAAATTATAATAAGTACCTATCATTAATGGTAGCTGTTTTAGCTATTAAGTTATTAACTATGGAAAAAAACAAATGACAGAAGAGGAACCAACCAATAACATCAATGTTCGACTTTTGTCCTGCTAATTAAAATCTACTTGCCATGGCATATAGGGCCTAATTTCCATGGCAATCACTTCTTGCTGCTGTGCTAGGTACAAGGGACCCACAATCTTTTGTACGTTACTTGAGCTAGAAAATCGTTGATGGCGAGTTGCTTACTCTCATCGGCGTCGGGACAGGTACCATACAATTAATAGGGCGACAAATGTACTACACCCACTTTTCAATATATTTATTTATAACAAAATACACGCATTTAAAAATATATCATTAAAACAGTAAAAAAATATACGTGGAAACTATTTTTAAATAATATTGATAATTAGGTATTTGCGCGTAAAGCAATTACTAATTAATTTCATAACTGAATATTGTTGCCAATTTTTTTGTGCACAAGCTAAACTTAATTAAGGCTATTTTATCTTTTTCTCTTTTGTAAAACCAGAAAGGGCTATTTTTATCTTTTTCTCTTTTGTAAAGCCAAAAATTCTCTTGACTATCATAACTCGTCAGAAGTCTGGAAGTTTCTTAAAACTGTCGGCATTGGCAAGTCTCCAGTCGTTTCCAGTAATGGCATTGACGTGTGTGCTCTTAACAAACATTTCTTACAACTTCCTGTCACTTTTGATCCGCACGTCAGGTCACCTACGTTAAACAAACTTTCTGGTCTGCCATTGCCGCAGTGTTTCACTTTCGATTTAAATATAGTGAGTGAAAGTGAGGTCAAAAAATCTATTTGTGCTATCTCCTCTACTGCAGTTGGTAATGATAACATTTGTTCAAGAATTATTTCACCTATCCTCCCTACACTACTTCCTGTCTTGACCCACATTTTTAATTTCTCCTTGATCTCTTGTACTGTTCCTGAGGCCTGGAAGCAAGATCATATCATCCCCTTACCTAAAATTCCTAAGCCAGCTTTAGCAGTTCTGTCGATTTCGACATCCTTCTAGGGATCCTTAAATCTCTAAATTTCTCCTCTTCCTCTATTGGTTGGTTTAACTCCTATCTTAATGGCCACTCACAGCGGGTTCGTCTTGACGAGTCGTCTTCTGATTGGTGCTCTCTTATCGCAGGTGCGCCTCAGGGTGGCGTTCTCTCTCCTCTTCTCTTTTCTATTTTTTTTTTTTTTTTTTTTTTTTTTTTTTTTTTTTTTTTTTTTTTTTTTTTTTTTTTTTTAAACTTTGCCCCACACTAGTAATTTCTCCTGTATCGTGGGTGCGTTTACAAACATTTAAACTCACATACACAAACAGCCATACACAGCAGCATTAACTCTGTCACCAGAGTCATCTCTTCTTACTTCCATCACTATGCCAACGACCTGCAGCTTTACAATAATTTCCTAAGGGAAGATACGGAGGCCGCTGTTTCAGCTATGAACAGTGACCTGGATTTGATTAGCGAGTGGTCGCGGTCTTTTGGACTGCAAATCAACCCTAGGAAATCCCAGGCCATTATTATCGGCGGCAGGTATATATGGAATAGGCTCGATGTAGCGTCGCTGTCTCCACTCTGTCTGAATGGAGTTCAGATTGAATACGTACAAACAGTTAAAAACCTGGGGGTGACCATGGACTTCTACTTGTCGTGGACTGCTCATGTTGCTCAGGTCAGTCGCAAAGTGCACTATACGCGTACCATTCCTTGAAATGTCTCCAGGGCTTCTTGCCCTTGAACACCAAAATCTCTCTTGCTCAAACCCTCATTCAGCCCATTATTGACTACGCCGATTGCTGTTATTTGGATGCCACCGAGGAGCTTTTAAATAAACTTGAGCGTTTGCAAAATATCTGTATTCGTTTTGTTTTTAACCTTAAAAAGTATGATCACGTCTCCAACTTTCACAAGATACTCAAGTGGCTCCCCATTCGACTTCGCAGGAACTCGCGGATTCTGTGTCTGTTATTTAATCTCCTTTACAATCCTAAAACACCATCCTATCTGCGGGAGCGCTTTAACTACGCTCGCCCTTCAGATGCACCTTACAGGTCGCATCTTAAAAACCTTCTCAATTCCCCTCCCCACTCCACCGACTTCTACTCCTACTCCTTCACAGTGCACGCGGTACGATTGTGGAATTCACCGCCTGACATTAGGGACTGCCAAACTGTTGCAGTTTTTAAAAGAAGAGTAAAAGAACACTATCTGTCCACTTCATCATAGTTGTGTATGTATTTTTTATTTTTTTTTGAGTATGATATAAATTATTATTATTCTAGTGATATTTTTCTTAGAAGTATGTATGTATGTATGTTTATTTGTATGTATGTTAGTAAATCAATCGTCTCGCAATTTTTGTTTAGTTTTTAAGTGAAATGTTTTTGATTGTATGTATTATTTTTGTCTCCTTTATAATTTCACACGCTGTCTACATCTCTGTATCTATTGTCCTGTCTCGGGTGTGCTGGAAGAGATTTTTCTGTGAAATAAGCATCACTTCTGTACCTATTTTTTCTGTTCTGTTTTTCTTGTCTGTTTATATATGTGTGTACATAAATGGTAAAATAAAAAAAATTAAAATAAATAAAGGGACAAGGCCAAAATCAAAAAAAAAAATCAAAAATCATTTATTCTATAATTATATATTATAAATAAGGTGCAGAAGGTTGGTAAAGTGTACAGAATTGTTCTCTTATTCTGCCTTTAATTTCGGCGTGCAAACAGATTAAAATGACCGTGCAATTCACAAAACTTACAATTTATAATCCAAAAATTCATGCACACGATAAAAGCATTTTCTAATTAAAAACCTCGTCAATTTTTTTTTTTTTTTTTTTTTTTTTTTTTTTTTTTTTTTTTTTTTTTTTTCTTTTAGTTTTATTCATTTGTCCTTGGTAAGCGGATCCGTCATATTATAACGGCCGTCATGAAAATCTGTCATTTACACCAGTATTTTTATTTATTTACATTATGTCAAACCCCGCTGCCCAAAGATTTATGTTGCTAGATTTTTTCTCACCGTACTTAGTCACGCGAAAAAGTGTACATAATAAGGAGAGTGAGCTCAGACAAGACTAAATAGTTTTTCCATTACAATCAAGTCAAGTCACTGCGTCATTGTGTGTCAGAGGTGTCAAAACGAAACAGAAACGCGACTATGTTTTGACGCGGTAGCGACGCAAATCTTTGTTGCTGTCATCATTTCCACCGCTGTTTTAGGAAAGCGTAGCGTAAGAGGCATTTTCCAATTTTAGTTTACTTTATGAACAAGGGAATAATCGGCGCCATTATTTCTTATTACAATATTTTATATAATATGGTTAAACTGCAATGCTATTATTATGTAACTCATACAAAGAGATATAATCGCAGGCATTAAGTACATTCCCAAATTGACTTTATGAGTATATTCTATTTGAATAGGATGATTTTGTACGAAGACAATCAACTTCTTCAGAGTCTTAGTTTCTGCCGCTTGAGGATCTAAAACAAAATAATGGATTTATTTAAAATAAATAAACAAATTGGCACAGGTCTTAATGAGGTGAACAACAGGGTAGAACCTGCATTAGGCTGGCACAGGAAAGTGGGGCGTGGCATAAGGATAGAGAGGCCTAAGCATGGCGGTGGGTAAATTCGGGCTGTGGATGATGGTGATGGTGATGGTGATGAAACGATGGGGTCGTCCAGCACACCAACTAACCAATGCATTACATTCACGTATCAAAATCCTTCGGATTGTGAGTGCAATACCTAAACCATTGTTTCGTATGTTCGAAAAAGTCATCTGCCTGACAACTTATAAAAACGCAATGAATGTTCTTGAATTTCCAAAATGAATACATACATGCAATACAAGCATTGCCATTCTAAGCTTGTTACGCAATATCTCCGCAGGTCGGTCCAATTATTATCACCGTTATCATTCTCCTACCCTTTTTTTTTTCGGATGCGAAATCATCAAATGACCCCTCCCGCTCTGGGTGGAGCGGAAGGGAGTGTCAGACTCTTACTGACTAAAACCCACCCATGTTCCTTCCTTCGCCCTTTATGTTCCGGGGTAGCGGTAACCCTTTCGGACAATCCCGCTGACCCGGCAGGCTTCGGCCCTGAGGGGCCCCTCGTTATGCTGACATCTCTTTGAGGCGCGCGTGGAACACTTACGCGCCGTCCGGCACGGGCCTGGTCCTGATCGGGCGGTGAGCTACCCATTGCTCTCCGCCCGCAGGCCCGCGCCTACGGTGGCCGGTAGTCTTCAATCGACTCCCGACGCCCGGGGTGTCTCCCGCGGCGGCTGGGACGGGAGGCTCTCTCCCTCATCCGTCCCGCCACTTCCTTCGCTAGCATGACTGCTTCGCAGAAGGAGGCGACTGCCTCCCACTCCCTCTCACTCCGGACCATGGCTTGAACCAGGGCCGGGCGCGAGAGGCCGCCGCCGCTGCCGATCGCCTCTACGAGGACACGGCGGTGCTCCTCCCAAGCGGGGCAGACCTCCACCGTGTGCTCCACCGTGTCCTCTGGGCGATCCTGACAATGGTGACACCCGGGCGTTTCCTCCCGCCTGATGATGTGCAGGAACCTCCCGAAACTTCCGTGTCCGGTGAGGACCTGCGTCAGGCGGTAGGTGAGGGCGCCGTGGCGCCTCTCTAGCCACTCCTCAAAGAGGGATCTTATCGCCGCTATCGCGGCGTGCCCTGCGCTGGGTTGCGACAGTCGCTCTTTCCATGTCGCCATGAGATCGAGCCGGAGGACCGTCCGCTCCGCATTCTCCTACCCTTAGTTTAATTTATTTTACTGCACGAGGTCAAAACTATAGCAAAATGAGTTTTATAAAAAAACGACTGACAGTCAGTTAGTGTCCGTCTCTTTGTAAATCTCGATATTGCTCAGGTAGTGTAAATACTCAAAGAAATATGTACTTACTTATCGACAACGTGCTATATAATTTCGATAGTCCTCTATGTGTTCTCGAACTTTCATTCAGGAGATTTTGTCCCGCAACCATAAGGAAATATGTGCAAAATATTGAACATAGTACAAAATATAATGCAAGGCCGACCTGATTACGTCCCAGTGATAAACCCTGTTAAAAACAGAAATCAAAGTTATATTTAATTCGTAATATGAAAGAAATAAAAACGAATTTAGTGAGTATATTTACATTTGTAGCTAATGTAAGAAATAGCATGTACGACGAAGAAAGATAATGCATTACAGCCATAGCCAATGATAACACCATCTGAAAATAATAAAAACGCAGAATATTAGTCATAGTCAAGCCATATATATGTCTCTCCGAAAAGCTGTAGAAGAATCAAGGAAAGGCAAGACAAGGTAGGAAGCATCAAGAATTGAGAGCCGATTCCCGGCCACCGTAGGCGCGGGCTTGCGGACAGTGAGCAATGGGTAGCTCTCCGTCCGCTAAGGACCAGGCTTGACGGCGCTTTGTGTTCCACGCGCGCCTCAAGGAGATGTCGGCACTAACTGATAGGGTCCGCTAGGGCCGATGCCTGCCAGGGTCGCGGATCGTTCGAAAGAGTTACCGTGGACCCTGGATCACGGGTGGGTTTTAGTCAGTAAAAGTCTGACATGCACAGCTTCGCCTAGAGCGGGAGAAGTTATTTGATGATTTTCCACCCAAAAAAGAAAAGGCAAGGTAGGAAGGGAAGGTTCTGAATAAGAAAATTAAAATACTTTTCAAATTTTTTATAGCAAAAGTATTCGATAAAAAATCGCCATCAAGCAGGGTTTTAAGGAATTTACCTGGACTTTAAAGCAAACTGATAAGTTTCTGCTGCAACTCATTAAGCATTTAAACTGTATAGCCCACTGTTCCACTTGTTCAACCGTAAGAAGATCATTGCACTCTTGACGATCTAAGCAAATCCTCTTTTCGATATCATTGTACTTTATTTGACAATCAAATATACTATCATTCAAACATTGCAATACGTTTTGAATCATGGTTATATAAACGTGCATTGTTGCATTCATCAAAATAAATCGTTCTGCAGTGAACACATCAGAAACTGCTCTCATGAATGTCCCTACACTCAAATTTTTAGGTTCGATTACAATATATATATATGCTATAAAAATTAATGTACTTAATGAACAAGACACTGCCGTGATAACCACAAATTTGATCTTTAACTTTTTTGAACATTTGATGTAAGTCGGTTCGTTCTGGAAGTAATGGTGCACGGACATTAAGTTGTGTATGAACAGTTTGTAAGAACGTGAGTTTAGAATACTACTGATCATGACAACTAGCCCACTAAGGAGGCTCATAATCTGAAACGATTGTAACATAAGCACCATCCGATTATCTTTTATTTGAGAAATAAAGAAGACAGATTTAAGGACAAAAACTGCAAAAACTGTTTCAACAACGAGACGTATGTTATATAAAATTTTACGGATTATGGATAGAGAAACGTAATTTCTGCGAATCCCTATTGCATTTTCGACTTTCCTTAACATATTTATAATTTCTCTTGCCGTCATTTTGTAACTAGAGAACCACAACTACCTACTAAACTAACGGATTGGGCACTTTTTGTTTTATATTTACTTTGTTAAAGATATAAATCGGGTACCAAGTTATTTTTTTATTCAATAATATTATGGAGGTGATTAATTCTAAAGGCGCTTGTAAACGGGCCATACCTTGGCTGCAATTTATGGCTGAAATATGTTGCCAGCTCTGACAGCAACATTCTGTTGTTGCCCTGTACGTTGTCACCGTTGTAAAAAACATTAAACTAAGTTTTTTTTGTGAATTTGTGACTATTTTACCTCTGTTAGTCTAGAACCTTTTAATCCTCATAAAAACTTCATCGATGAGCATCATGAGAATAAAACATGAGGATTGACTTTTCTCCAGCTGACTGTTCCATTATTCCCGGTTGATGGCAATATTTATAGGCTCGCCCTTATTACATAGGACTTCATATCTGGCGAAATGTGAGTGTGCACCTCAAATTAACTCTTCGAGGATTACAGGCGTGATACCATTATTCCAAAATCTTTGATTGCAGTCAGCAATTAGTCAATTAGTTTTAGTCAGTCTCGTAAGAACGTTATCCTGTAGCAAAACTCCAACCACAACAGTAATTGTATGTCTCTTTTTGAAGGAACTTGATTTTTATATTATACTCAAACCTTTCCTCACGACGTTTCTTCATTGCTCCGTATCACAGGTCCAGCCATATTCTACATTCAGCAAATTGTTGGCGCCAGCATTTTCAAGTCATATACAGGACAACTTTTTTTGAGGAGCTTGTGGCTAAGTAATAACAGCCGCACGGGTCGAGCGATCAGGTTAAGCTACGCTTGCCGCGGTTGTTCCGTGGATGTGTGACCATCTTTACGTACCAAGACCCCTCCGTGCCTCGGAAAGCACTTAAAGTCGTTGGTCCCGGCTGACATTTGTGGATCTTTGACAGTCGTTACGGGTCGTCAGAAGCCCGAAAATTTGACAACCAGTCTTATCAAGCCGGTTAGTCGGTCGGTTATCGGTTGTGAGGGTCAGATCAGGTCAGAGGCAGTCACTCCATGTAAAATACTGGTATTCAGCAGCATCCGCTTAGACTTGAAGCCGACCCCAACATAGTTGGGAAAAGGCTAGGCTAGGCTATACAGGGGGAAGTGGTCGCAGCCCTCTTCCCGGCGAGAGCGGAGCATACGCCGCCGCCGATGGCTCTGTCCACAGCCACAGAGCCCACAGAGGAGAACGCCATCAGCGTCCCAGAGGTGACACAGGCAGAGATGGGGGCAGCCGTGATGCGGCTCCGGGCCAAGAACGTGGCTCCGGGGCCCGACGGGATCCACGGCTGCGCGTTAGCCCTCGCTCTGAAGGAGCTCGAGCCCCAACTGAGAGGACTCTACACAGCGTGTCTTGAGCAGGGCCAGTTTCCCTCTTTGTGGAAATCTGGTCGTCTGGTCCTGCTCAGGAAGGCGGGGCGCCCTGCGGACTCGTCGTCCGCGTACCGGCCCATAGTGCTGCTAGACGAGGTGGGTAAGCTTTTTGAGCGAGTAATCGCAGCCCGCCTCGTCGGCCACTTGTGCAGAGACGGGCCGGACCTGGACGACAGTCAGTTCGGGTTTCGGCATGGGCGCTCCACCGTACACGCTGTGTCGCGAGTGAGAGTCCTGGCGGAGGAAGCGGTGTCCCGGGGCGGGGTGATGTTGGCGGTGTCCTTGGACATCTCCAACGCCTTCAACACCCTGCCCTGGAGTTGTATTCGGGAGGCACTGCGGTATCATCGGGTGCCTCCCTACCTCCGCCACATCGTTGGGGCTTATCTGTCGGAGAGGTGTGTCACCTACATGGGACGCGATGGCGGAAACCAGCGCCGCATGTCGTGCGGCGTTCCCCAGGGCTCGGTCCTAGGACCGCTCCTGTGGAACGTCGGGTACGACTGGGTGCTGAGGGGCGAGCTCAGACCGGGGGTAGACCTGACGTGTTACGCGGATGACACGCTGGTCACTGCCCGGGGGAGCTCGCACAGGGAAGCAGCGTTGCTGGCGACGGCTGCGGTCTCACAGGTGGTGGGCCGCATACGTCGCCTAGGCCTGGAGGTGGCCCTCAGCAAGTCGGAGGCCATGGTGTTTCATGGCCCCCGGCGGGCGCCGCCGCCCGGTTCACACATCGTGGTCGGGGGGCTCGGATCGCTGTCGAGTCTACCATGAAGTACCTAGGATTGGTGCTCGACAGCCGGTGGGATTTTGGCCCCCACTTCCGGCGGCTGGCGCCCAAGTTGTTGGGCGCGGCTGGGGCGCTGTCAACGCTGCTTCCCAATCTGGGGGGCCCGAGCGCCGCCTGTAGGCGGCTCTACGTGGGGGTCGTGCGATCGATGGCCCTGTATGGGGCCCCGGTGTGGGCCTCTGACCTGACGGCCGGCAGTATCGCGGTACTGCGGAAACCGCAGAGAGCGATGGCCGTCAGAGTCATCAGAGGATATCGCACGATCTCCTACGAGGCGGCCTGCGCACTGGCCGGATCCCCGCCCTGGGACCTAGAGGCGAAAGTACTCGCGTCATTGTTTCGGTGGCGCGAGGAAGCGAGGGCGCGGGGCGAGCGACCGATGCAGCGACACATGGAGCTGCGTCGGTCTCAGCTTCGCGAGGTCCTGGTGGCGGAGTGACGGGACAGGCTCACACGCCCTACCGCCGGCCTCGTCACCATCGAGGCGGTCCGGCCGGTGCTCGAGCGCTGGCTCGGGAGGAGGCACGGCTCCCTGTCGTTTCGGGTGACGCAGGTGCTCTCGGGGCATGGTTGCTTCGGGAAGTACCTGTGTCGCATAAACAGGGAGCCGGACGCCCGGTGTCACCACTGCGTCGACTGTCGGGAGGACACGGCGCGGCATACGCTGGCAGAGTGTGCCGCTTGGGAGGAGCTGCGCCGTGCCCTCATCTCAGAAGTAGGCAGTGACCTGTCGCTGCCGGCCGTGGTCGAGTCGATGGTCGGCAGCGAAGAGTCCTGGGACGCGGTGGTTTCCTTCTGCGAAACGGTCGTCTCGCAGAAGGAGGCTGCGGAAAGGGAGAGGGAGATCTCGTCCTCTCACCCGGCCCGCAGCAGGCGCACCGGGCGTCGGCGGAGGGCGGATAACGCCCTCTTCCAGCCCCCCTAAATGGGTCCAGGGGCGACGGACTTGGGGACGCCCGTCGCCCCCCACACATCAGGACCCGAGATGGCGGCGCGTAGTGTTCCACGCGCGCCTCTCTTAGACGTCGCGGGGGGAGTCAAACACCTCACTCCCCCCCCTGACCCGAGGAGGCCCGCTGGGGGTTGCGGAAGGATCTTACGTTCCCGCGACCCCCGGCGTAGGTGAGAGATGGAACACTGGGGTGGTTTTTAGTCAGTAAGAGTCTGACAGACCCCGTCGCCCGCCCCAGGGCGGCGGACATCCATGAGGATTTTCCACCCCGGAACAAAAAAAAAAAAAAAGGGCTATACAGGGCAACTTTTAGTTGCACCAAAAAGTTGTCGTGTTGACAAGAGTTGACCATATTGTAGCAACATATTGTACAAACAAAATGGCCGGTTTGTATAGACCCTTTATATTAGTTTTTAATCAAATTAAGAATCTGACAGATACCGGAAGGTTAGTGACAAACATCGATGTTGATTAATTGTTTTCCATTTGTGATTCTTTTTTCTAATATACGGTATGGCCATGTTTCTTGATATAGTTCCTAATGAAACTTAAACATACCCAGCACAGGTATCAAACGTTGTAATACCTACATCATTACATAATCAGCCTATAACGTCCCCACTGCTGGGACACAGGCCTCCTCTCTGTGAGAGGGAGCAGGCCGTAATCCACCACGCGGGCCAGGTGCGGGTTGGTAGATGTCACATGTCTTCGAATTTTTGGTTCTAGGACATGTAGGTTGCCTCGCGATGTTTTCCTTCACCGTTTTGAGGGCAGTGGTGATGAAATAAATTTACCCAAAGTAAAGCGCGTCCGGGTTCGAACCTACGACCTACAACTCGTAAGTCGCGGCCGTAACCACTGGGCCACCACTGCTCTACATCATTACTAAGATTTATTTTTATTTTTACAAGTTTGCATTTAACTTGCAATTTTTACTTTTACTTAAAAGTTACGGCGTGAACTTCCTTCTTACATTTAAAGTTAAGCTTTTAAGGTACTATAAAATTTCTATGTTAATCTAAGTTTTCTTGAGTACTTAAAATCTTGTTTTAAAAAAGGTTTGAACTTAATTTTTTGGTAACTAATATCACTGAAAAATTCTTAGTATTCTTAAGGCGAAAGCGTCCGGGTAGCCTGCGAAATTCAAATGGTCTTTAGACAATTTTGTATTAATGATTTAATTTAATAGATTGAGATTTGATTTTGAGATTCAGATTTAGTTTTTATTATATTAATAAACATCTTAAATTCATTAATTCACTGACAGACAACGCACAGCCTAAATCACTGGTTCTAGAAGCATAACATTTTGCACATCACTTTCTTGTATAACACAAGTGAGCACTAAGGAAAGATTTTTGAAAATTCTTTCCTTAAAGGGTTAAATAGGGGGTCAAAGTTTCTATGAAAGTTCGTCATTTCTGCCGATGATATATCCGACCAGGCACACAGCTTGTAAAACTATAATCTCCAGTTGGTTATAGGTAGGTAACTACATATTTAAAAAAAAGCGGCCAAGTGCGAGTCGGACTCGCCCATGAAGGGTTCCGTAGCAGCAAATTGCGGTTTACGATTTATGACGTATTAAAAAAAACTACTTACTAGATCTCGTTCAAACCAATTTTCTGTTGAAGTTTGCATGGTAATGTACATCATATATTTTTTTTTAGTTTTATCATTCTCTTATTTTAGAAGTTACAGGGGGGGACACACATTTTACCACTTTGGAAGTGTCTCTCGCGCAAACTATTCAGTTTAGAAAAAAAATGATATTAGAAACCTCTATATCATTTTTGAAGACCTATCCATAGATACTCCACACGTATGGGTTTGATGAAAAAATTTTTTGAGTGTCAGTTCTAAGTATGGGGAACCCCCAAAATTTATTGTTTTTTTTTTTTTATCTATTTTTGTGTGAAAATCTTAATGCGGTTCACAGAATACATTTACTTACCAAGTTTCAACAGTATAGTTCTTATAGTTTCGGAAAAAAGTGGCTGTGACATACGGACGGACAGACAGATAGACAGACATGACGAACTCATAAGGGTTCCGTTTTTTGCCATTTGGCTACGGAACCCTAAATACCGGCTAAGTGCTAGTCGGTCTCGCACACGAAAGGTTTCGTACGAACACTAAATATTTTTTTTTAAAACACGTTGCTTGTATGGGGACCCATACAAGCAACGTGATTTTAACGTTTTTTACGTGTTTTTTAACTTTATTTTTGTCCCTTTAATTTTTAACTTTATTTTTTGTCCCTTTAATTTTTAACTTTATTTTTTGTCCCTTTAATTTTTAATGAAATTTTCTCTCTATCTTATGAGATAGAGCCCTCTGACAGACAGACGGACGGACAGCGAAGCCTTAGGGTTCCATTGGCACCCTTTGGTCACGGAACCCTAGAAAAGTTGGCCATTAAAGCCACTTTTCTTTATTTCTAAGACCTGCTTGCTGAATGATATATTCAAAAACTAGGTTAACGTATTTCATATTTTGTCCGGACGCCTTCTGAATACGAACCACAGTGCTCTTTTATATTCCGAGCCGATATTGCTCTATTGATCCATTATATACCATACATCTTCGTCTTTTTCCTTACATTCAATAGTAACGACTTTATGTATATTACCTTAAAGGAGATAAGGGAATGTATTTCACTTTTCAATAGACTTGAATACAATCTTACATACTTACGTATTATGTACATACTTACCAGTGAACCTGCTTACTGTATTATCTTGAAAATAAATATTTTCTCTTTCTATATGTACTTACATAATCTGCCTAGTTTTTTCCGCTTCCAGTCTGATCGGATGCAGCTGAAGACCAGTATTTTACGTGGAGCGGATGCCTATCTTTTTTTTTTTTTTCTGGGTGGGTAATCATCATATGATTTCTCCCGCTCTGGGCGGAGCGGGAGCGCGTGTCAGACTTTTACTGACTAAAACCCACTCGTGTTCCTTCAGTTGCCTATGCCAGGGGCCACGGTATCTCTTTCGAACAACCCGCGGCCCTGGCAGGCATCGGCCCTAGCGGACCCCGTCAGTTCGTGCTGACATCTCTTTGAGGCGCGCGTGGAACACAACGCACCGTTGACCCGGGCCTGGTCCTTGTCAGGCGGCAAGCTGCCCATTGCTCGCCGCCCGCAAGCCCGCGCCTACGGTGGCCGGGAGTCGGCTGGTGACTCCCGACGTCCAGGGCGTCTCCTGCGGCGACTAGGGGCGTGAGGGCGCAGAGATTGCCTCTCCCTCACGCGCTCCGCCTCCTCCTTTGCGAGCATTACTGGTGGTTACTGAAGGTGATGGCTTCCCATGCACTCTCGCTCCGTACCGTGGCCTGGACCAGGGCCGGACGCGAGAGATCGCCGCCGCCGATCGCCGCCGCGAGGACGCGGCGGTGCTCCGCCCACTACAATAGACCCCTTGAAATGTTAATGGCACTTGTTAGTACCGTTAGTAGATAGCTGTATTTTAAAATGAAATAGCGAATGAAATACGAAGGATTTTGCGGACATTTTAATTTAGTGAATCCGTTTGGGTTGTATTATTATGTTAGGGGGTTTAACGAATATTTTGTTTGGCGTATGGTCTTGTTTTGAACCAAAGTTTTGAAGTGTCAGTGACTATACAGCATTATATCAGAAAGGAGTGGTCATATTTAAGGGTGTAGTACAGGTCGAGAGCAGTGATGGCCCAGTAGTAACGACCGCGACTTACGAGTTGTAGGTCGCAGGTTCGAACCCTGACAGGCGCTTTACTTTGTGTAAATTATTTCACCACCACTGCTCATAAAAACGTTGAAGGAAAATATAGTAAGGAAACCGGCATGTCCTAGAACCAAAAATTCGAAGACATGTGATATCTACGAACCCGCACTGGGCCCGCGTGGTAGATTATAGCGCACAGGGAGTGCGCTCACAGAGAGGAGGTATCCCAGCATGTTATAGGGTGATTATGCTTACAGGTGGTCAAACTGAAGAACTTCTTCATGGGACCGACATCGTAATAACGAAAAAAATAGCAGCCGTCTAATACATTTGAGTCGAGTAGGTATTGAAGTTGTTAACTATTCGAGATTACGATGTTGGTCCTATGGAAAAAGTTGTTCAGTTTGTTAGTCTGTACCACACCTTTCTGATACATTCTGTCATCGTCATTACCGTTATTTCAGCCGAAAGACGTCCACTGCTGGACATAGGCCTCCGCCAAGCACCTCCACTTCGTGTAGGTTTGTGCTTCTCGCATCCAACGGGTTCCTGCGACCTTTACAAGATCATCGGTCCACCTTGTGGGAGGCCTTCCAACTCTACGTCTTCCGGTACGCGGTCGCCACTCCAGAACCTTTCGGCGCCATCCGTCATCTGTTCTGCGAGCAATCACTTAAGTTTGGTAATTCTTCGGCAATATTTCTTTGGCAATACATGCTGTATTTCGTAAATATTAACTAAAACATTTTTTTTTTATTCGGAAGTCTCTTTTTCTAGGAAGTTTTTATGCACTAATGGTGGTTCCATTAGCGCATAAAAACTTCTTAGAAAAAGATACCGAATAAAAAAATAGTTTAGTTAATATTTATAATAAAAGCGATTTACAGTTTCAGAGAAAACCAAAGACCTATTGATTCTGTTAAAAGCTTGTTTTCACATTTTTTTAGGCTTTTTATACTCGCTACGTTTTTTGCGCTTGAATAGAGCATTAAAACAAACTTCAAGTAAATCATGTCATTTATTTCTTTACTAGCTTCTGCACGCGGCTTCGCCCGCGTGGATGTCGGAAATTATCCCACGGGAACATGCTACCGAGACAAAAAGTAGCCTATACAGCCTATTAAGGCATTAAGTCAGCCTTTGTACCTTTTTTGTATGCAAAAAGTTTAAATAATTAAATCTATGTTACTCCATAACATCAGCTATCTGCCAGTGAAAGTCCCGTCAGAACCGGTCCAGCCGTTTCGAAGATTAGCCGCAACAGATAAAAAAAAAAAAAAAATGTTTTTTATATAAGTACTTAGCGTGTATATTTTCATTTTCATACGCATATAAATAATGATTAAGATCTCATAATTCATTCAGAAATGAATGAATTGTGAGATCTTAATCATTATTTATTATTTACGTCTACGCCTTATGAAAGTAAACCTAAGTACCTACCTAATTAAAAAAAAAAAACTCAATAACAGAAAATAAAATACCTACCTACCTATATAAACCTATTTCTGATGATAACTAATCTAAACTCAATAAATAAGTAAAATCTTGTGAAAAATTTTGCGATATTGTATCTTAAGATAAAATATTATAGTATCTTAGCCGTGTGCAGCGCCCCTTAGTGAACTCCACTGCGGGTGACGTAACCTACGACAAACTTATTATTTGCGGTTGGTACAGTAATCGGGTCTAGGGATCAAACCGCAAAATTAAGTTTGTTTTTTATTGTATATACTTTTCCGGGATAAAAAGTACCCAGTGTGGTGCCCAGGATATTAAAGAATAATTATATCAAGTTTCATCGTAATCGAACCCGTAGTTTTTGCGTGATGCCTGAACAAACAGACAGACAGACAGACAGACAGACAGACAGACAGACAGACAGACAAAAATTTTTTTAATCACATTTTTGGGTTCGGCGTTGGTCTAGTAACACCAAGTGCCAGTGCCATTTATTTTTTTGATATTTTCAATGTACAGAATTTTCACTTCTACAGATTTATTATAAGTATAGATTTATTTATTTGGTTCCCCAACAATTGAATACACTATTATAAGCAATTTAAACATAAAAAAATAAATCGGAATAAAGTGTAACTCACTTATAGGTAAACTCTGCATGCACACAAATCGTTGTGGTAACAAAAAAAGAAAAAGAAAAGACAATGTGAATGTGTATGTGTGTGGGTTGTGCGTGTGTATGTATGTATGTTTGTGTAAGTTGCACTGATTAGAACTTAATAAATTAGTCAATCTAAATTAAAACAAACAAATTAAAACAAAATCAAAACAGACTAAACTAAACAAAACTAGGTATTATAAAAAATACGTTATACGTAGCCTAAATTCACCCACCCAGTGAGACAATGCAGGGCCAAGAAACTCAATATTCGGGGAGATACTTATAAAAAATGGCTTTCAATTTGCCTAAACTGTCAAAAAGGAGGTCGATCCGATCACTGCAATCATTCACAATCCTGCAAAACCTCGCGTAGGGAGAGTCAGCAGTCATTCAACACCGTTATTTGTCAAAACCGCAAAATATTACCTATAACATAGGCTATCTCCAGGTTTTTGAGCTCACCCTTCCCACCTGTCGACCAATTATGACAATGTCTCAATTAGCCCAGATTGAATCTAGTTTAAAGCTAGCGCTATAAAAAGTTAATTTTGTAAAAGTGTAAAATAAAAAAAATATCTTTTTTCTTTATAATCCTACTAACACAAAACTCGAAAGTTTGTGAAGATGGATGGATGGATGTTTGTTACTCTTTCACACAAAAACTGCTACTATTTATCCCATACGATACTTTTTATCCCGATATTCCCACGGGATCGAAACATATGCGGGTGAAACCTCGGGACACAGCTAGTATTTAATCAACAAGAGAAAAGATCTGATTTTTTATATGTTTGATTGTGACACTTTTACGCTGAAACGGCTGAACGGATTTAGATGAAATTTAGCACATGGGCAGACCATGATCATTAGGACATAGAATACTTTTACCCCGATATTCTTACTGGATCGGGACCTATGCGGGTAAAACCGCGGGGCGCAGCTAGTTTTTAATATAATTCAAAAAGCGATTATTATATATCACGTTACGAGGGACATTAGGAGCAACGACCCCTTAACGAGGTCTCAACGTGAACCGACTAACTTATAATTAATTCGACTCCCGACCAAAAAGTTAATTGTTAAAAATTATTCATATTTCCACAGAAAAATAACAAATTGAATTAGTTTAGTATATTCATTGTTGAAAGTTTTTCTATTACTGGAATTAATTTTACTGGTAGCTGTTTTTAAGGTACATTTTCTTTGATCAAATTCAAAGTATTTTTTCATGTTATCATAAGGTGTAGGTAGGTAACCTAAAATTTTACAAAGAATTATGAAACCCTTTGTGTAAATTATTATATTTCAACACAACTGCTCTCAAAACGGTGAAGGAAAACATCGTTAGGAAACCGGCGTGTGCTAAAACAAAAAATACGTAGACATGTGACATCTACCACTCCACACTGGCCTGCATGGTGGATTATGGCCCACTCCCTCTCACACAGAAAGAGGCCTGTGTCATAGCAGTGGGGAAAAAAATCGAAGACATATGACATCTACCAACCCGCACAGGTCCCGCGTGGTGGATTACGGCCCATTACCATTCATTCGAGAGGAGGTCTGTGTCCCAGCAGTGGAAACACTATAGGCTGATTTTGATGAAACCCTGTTAGGGCACAACTACATTTGTTCTTCAAAAATGTCACACTATAAGATGACACGTGGAAGTAGAAAGGCATGTCGTAATTATCGGGAGCGGAAAAGAGACAAGACGAAATGTAGCTTGGCTAGCTAGCCAAGTTTTGACTTGCCACTTGCAAAGCGCGTATAACCGCCTACTATCTCAGGACGTTTGTCCACCGCATAGGGACGTCACCGAGAAACGAGATTATTCGAACCGAATGATTCTGAAAGCAATAGATATATTGAGCCTCCTATTTACTTATAGTAATCCAACAAACGATCTGTTTGCGGACGAATGGACGAAGATTTTGTCGGCATGTCAGAAGTACTGTGAGAGGGATTTATGAAAGTGTTAACTTTTTACTTGATGATTTTATATTTTATGTGCAATGTGCAATCTGTGTCTTTAATTGGTTTTAAACCGTTTTAATGAAAGAAATAAGTTACATAATTTAAAGTGGGTACATATTATTTAGATTCCATAGTTAACATGACAAGCAAGTTAAGACAATAGTCAGCAGTTGGTATAACTGTGGGTATGACGTCACAACAAGATTATCTCGAACAAAACAGCGCACCGCGAAATCGCGCTAATCCTCGCTTAGTTTGACAGCGACACTGGTAATTTACTATACCTACGTACGTTTGTAGTGTGGGAGGGTTTGTTACTAGATTTTAATACGTATAATCGTTTGGAAGATTATGTATTGTGTCATCTCTAGTTTATTTTTAGACCAAATTGTTCCACTGTAGTAGCCGAGTTGTAGGTTCTGCGGGATAATTGCGAAACACACTATCAGTAGCAATAGGTTTCATTTTGACAGTTCAACAACATTCATTGCGTTATTTACGTTGTGGAGCAGACACATTTTTCGAACATATGAAGCAATGGATTAGCAATATCCTTCAAAATGACTCAGTTTGATATTGATAGTGTGTTGCGCAATTAGCCGCTGGCTTGCTTTCGATTGCAAAAAAACCGTCGAACTTTGCTCATGACATTTGACATTAACACTCGGCGCAGCCGCCCCTCATTAAAACTTGATTTACAATCGATCCGAGAGACCTAGCGTAATTTTGTTTATTGTTTTGTGTAGACAAAAAGATAAGGAAAAAAGTGACGTTTATTATTTTGACAAAAGTTGTGTGTACAATATTTTATAAGAGGCTAAAGTTAAGGTCGAGCATATTTTGCCGGTTTCAGTCGAATAACGTGAAATTGTGAAAAAAATTGCGCGATAGGTAAATAGTTTTTCATCATTTTTATAAACTAAACTAGTTATTTGTACTATTGAACAAGAAACAATAACGATTGTGGTAAAAAATCTTCATTAAAAAAATAAAATAATCCACACGCCGTTGCAGAATTCACCACTAAAACTAGACGGACAATCATAGCCGATTTACACAAAAACTATAAAACCTAGAACAAAAATATACATACGTTATGAAAGGCCAGTTTATTAGCTTTAACAACAATATGAAAAGTCCTCCATAAGTCTATAAACTCCAGAGGTATGTGACAAACATTCCAAAGTTAGATTTATTTTTAAAGAAAAAGATAGCAATTTCAAACTAAAATTACGACGACACTATGCTCTCTTTTAACTAGTTGCAATCATGTAATGGATAGATATAATCCTATAGTTTAGTTTTGTGGCATAAAACGACAAAATATTGTTAGATATAAAATAAATTAAAAACTAATACTTACGACGACTTTCAGTTAAAAAACTCGCAACGACCTTGAACGAGTCCCATAAATCGCAAGATGGCGGTTGTAGAAGCTAGGGTTGCGCTTGACTAAATAATTTATTTTACATACCGGGTTAGAATAAAACTCCGAAAAATGTAAAAAAGAAATATATTTAATAATATTGCGGAAGTTTAATAACAAAAAAATGTAATAAAGGAAATACCTATATATTTATTGAAAAAAAAAAACGAATTAAAAATTTTTTTCTTGTTGTGGAGCTCAGCAGCCTATATTGGAAATTTTTTAAATAATTATTTAATAAAAACAGAATATATTTTTTTTATTAAAAAAAAAAAAAAAAATTACTAAAAATTGTTCTCAATATTGGCAGCCGAGGTCCACAACAATTAGGCCTGCTGTAAGACTTATAATGGCGCAGTGAGGTATTCCTCAAAGCATATTTCTAAGCAGAGCCACCGCACTGCTTACAAATATAGCTTGTGCGGCTTTTCATGCACCACTCACACCGTGCCAACTTACAGGGGTCCTCTAATTCGCCTTCGTTTCTTGCAACTCCTTGTCCTCTTCCACTTTCCCCTCTTCCCCTTCCTCCTCGTCCAGTTCCCCTCCCCCCTCTTACTCTTGGACCACTCCCTCTTCAAACCCCACCACCACCACCACTTCCACCAAATACTTCTAGTTCACTCCTATAAATAAAAAAAATACAGATACAAAAACCACCATTATGATAAATTAAATATATCAAAAAATTTAAATCATATTGTTACTTCTTTTAAAAAATCAAATATCAATAAAAAATTACAAAATATATAAATAAATAAATAATTATATTATTAAATATGAAATGTAAACAAATAAAAGAATATTAATAAAATAAAAGAACGTAAAAAAGCCCAAGCTATTTGTACCAACCCTACACGGTGAACCTTACTTTGCTTTCTGGAAACGATTGTTTCCAGAGCAATATTTCGTAACAACTTAGGTACTTGTCGTCAATATTCATGTAATCTAGCACATCTACAAGATATTATATGTCCATTTTACATTAAATGATTAAAATTATGTCTAAACTTTATTATTTCACACATAGTTACCCGCAGTTTTAAGGAATTACGGTGAATTACCACTTTAAAATACGTAAACAAACAACGTCGATGAAGACGCGTTCGACTCTTTCGATTTTAGCACATTTCACTCAAACTATCATTGACTAAAATATTGAAATATTATGGAACAGGTTTTCTTGCTTAATTTGGTACCTTAATTTTTGTAAAAAACAATATATTAAAATACTTACGGCATTTTTTCTTGAAGCACAACAGAGCACACAATGACACAGAGCACAAAGAAACACAAAATGTCGGCCTCAAACTTCACTTATTAATTGTCAAAAAAAATTCGTCGGCCGATGTTGCAAACTTGCGTTTAAATGTTAAACAATCTATTATTCTATGGTTTAAAGGCGTTTTGAAAGGACTTTACAGTCTTTAAAATAGAGTTTAGAGTCATTTGATAAAAAATATTTTTTGGCAACGATCGTTGCCAAGAGCAAAGTTCGAGTTTTGGTTTTGGAAACGAGCATTGCCAGAAGCAAGTTAGCGGTTAGGGTGCTGGATTTTGCTTTATAACTCAAGCAGAGGGCTTAGAAAAAGTGACATTCTATCAGCAGTAACAATGACGGGAAAGTAAAATTATTGACATAAGCTACTGAAATGCTTATGTCAATCCTTTTGAAAGGCGGTTGAGGCAACCGAAATGCTTAGAAAGCAATTATCAATGTTAAGGGTCTTTGGACCTGCGTTATAGCACTGGTTTAACTGTCATGTTAGTATCCCACTAATGGGCAAAGACCTTCCATTCTGTCTTGCACATACTTCTGTTCGCAGTAGGTACCTGTTGTCACTTTCAGTAGAACTAAGAGGCAAACTTGGCCCGTCATTTCCACCCTGGTCTGCCGCGATGTCACTTTGCATTCAATGGTTTTCTTTATAAAGGTCTACAAGGCCGAAATGGGTCTCAAAAGAATGTGTTAATAGTAGGTTTTCTGAGTCAGTCTGCCTAGCCTTTTCTCGACTATGTTGGGGTCGGCATCCAGCCAACCCGGATGCAGCTGAATACCAGTATTTTACATGGAGCGCCTATAAAACCTCCACAGCCTTGGTAAGACTGATTGGTCTAGCTTAACATGGTTTCCGAGGCACAGAGGAGTCTCGATATGAAATGGATAGTTACCCATCCACGAGCCGACCGCGACAAGCGTAGCTTAACATTCATTCGACCCGTGCGGCTATTATAATTTAGACACGATCCCTTAGTACTAAGGTATTCTAAGTAAAGAACAAAAAACGCCGTTACGAAAATACAACTTTAGCCCTTAAACGGCTCCAATTTATACATCATATTGCGCAAACTGAGTTCATGATTACAACAAACAATGATCCATGGTTCGTATCCGCTACCCCGGTTTAACCTCACGTCCTGTAAACACTTCGTCGGCTGCAAACCTCTTTTTGTAATAGCTATGAATATGAAATTATGATTTTTTATGAGTAAAAGAGTTTTCAAGCAATATTGTAGCTGGCCACATAAAAATAAAAAATACGAAAAATATCAGAAAAATGCTTGGCACGTAATATGTTTTCTCTATTAAATAAGTACCCTTATTATGCTATAATCGCTCACATCAATAATAATTTGCGTTCCGATTTAGATATCACGTATATGACAGCTGAGACCTGACTACAATTCGGAACGCTCATGGACGCGCTCACAGTGCTCGCTCAACGTCAAAATTATATTCACTTGAAAACTCATGGTTAGATTACAGTATTTCTTTGTGTATCCATCACAAATTGCTTCTTCTTTTTTGGTTAAGTGGCGACTGTAGCCAGAAGCAAAATTTCGAAAATGCCACGACGCGATGATAATGCGACTTAAAATAAAACAGCACAATTATTATTGTCATATATGACAGCGCTCGCGGTGATATTAATTTAGGGCATGGTTGGCGTTATCGCAAGATGGCGCATGTCATGACGTCATCTATGGCGATTCACGGATATGGTTATCGCGCTCACGCTACTTTGGAACGGATGTAAGCACGCTTAAATCGATTACAGCGCAATTTGAAATGTAGCCTAAGAAGTTTTTCGAATAAATTAACTACGGTAAACAATTATCTGCTACTTACAAGTTGTAGGTCGTAGGTTCGAACCCAGACAGGCGCTTTACTTTGTGTAATCTGTTTCATCACCACCGCTCTCAAAACGGTAAAGGAAAACATCGTGAGGAAACCCGCATGTCCTACAACCAAAAATTCGAAGACATGTGACATCTACCAACCCGCACTGGGCTCGCGTGGTGGATTACAGCCCACTCCCTCTCACCGAGAGGAGGCCTGCGTCCCAGCAGTGGGAGTACTATATTATGATTATACTAAGCGCCGTAAAATACAAAAATACATTTACATAAACTTAATAAAACAAAACCCAAAAAATATGAGGTTCTCCCTGTGCTAAAAGTATCTGGCTGAGATAATCAAAGAGCGTTTTTTAATTACAGCTCTTAGGAGAATATTAATCGAGAATGAATGAATGAATGAATATTCACTCATTCAATCACAGTTTACCTACAGCCTGTGACGTCACTCAAATACAACATTGGCGCCGATTCCCTTGTTCACAAAGTTAACTAAATTTAAGGTCAGTGCATCTTTTTTTTTTCTATTTCATTAAGAAAAGGACAGAAGATAAATATTAGTTCAGTCCTGTCAAATTAGTCAGCGCCTGACGTAAATTGACGTATTTTTAGTTGCCAATTTTTTAATCACGTCTAAACTGTCTATAGGGTATCTTAATTTGACAGGACTACTATTGCCTAAAGGTTCTAACATAAACTAAAGCTGTCATTCAAGAGACAGTAATTTCCTGCTAGATAAATTGTGTGGCAGGCCAAACTTTTACTACCAACTGTTTATGACATAATATTATTATTTTTTCATAAAGGCTATGTTTTTATTTTCTATTTGTTGTTATTTTAATGTCACAGAAGGCAAACGCAGAGGACACACAGAAACACAGAGGACATGAGGCAAAAGGAGTATGCAAGGATCTTAGCAGGTGGCGTTCTGTAGTTTCTGCCTACCGCCATGGGAAGAAGGCGTGAGTTTATATATGTATGTCCACTGCTGGACTTAGGCGTCCCCCAAGCACCTCCACTTCGACCGGTTCTGTGCTTCTCGCATCCAACTGGTTCCTGCGGCTTTAACAAGGTCGTCGGTCCACCTTGTGGGGGGCTTTCCAACGCTACATCTTCCGGTACGCGGTCGCCACTCCAGAACCTTTCGACCCCATCGGCTAAGGTCTGCGAGCAATGAGCCCTGCCCACTGCTATTTTAGTTTGGCAATTCATATGACGATACAATTCGAGTCCCAATACCTAAATACTTTTTCTTTCTTTCTTTTTCTCATACAAAAATGAAAGGTGTCGTTTTGCATCCTTGTCAGATTCAACGAGGTAACTATGCTACTGATTCTCGACCCGAATCAATAATAAAATAATTAGGTTTTTTTTTTCTAATTTTCGGAAATCGGCATGTGTGGGACACGCCTTTAAAACGCGGCCAGTGTGAGACCGCAGACTCAAACAGCTATGAAAGAAATCTACCAGTACTTAGAAGCTTTTATTTAAGTTACTGTGCCGCTTACAAACTTGTAACTTGAAACTTTTCATTAATGAAAGAAACTCAGGATGTGCAAAAATAATAGGCATGTGTTTGAACGAACCTAAAATCATTCTTATTTTCGGTCCTTAAAATATTATTAAACACTCTAATATAATAATTGCACCTCTTTCTGTGAATCTAATAATTCCCATTGGCCATAAATCCCATTGGTGGCTGCAAATTTTTTAAAATATTTCGTCATAGCTGTCGTTTTCATAGTTTTCGAGGGCGCTGAAGCCGATAGCTTGAAACCATGAAAACGCCGATAGTGAGGTCAAAATGAAAATCTAAGATGGCTACTGAAAACTTTACACCTTTTTTTCTTTGTGCTCAGCTCCTAAGGTTCATAGCGTGATGTTAAATAGTCTTCCTCAAGAATTAGGCTATCAAATGGAAAAATATTTTTTCAAATCTGGCTGAAGGTTCCAGAGATTAGCACCATCAAACCAACGAATAAACTCTTCAGTTTTATTATTAGTAATAGAAATTGTAGTTAGGCGTTTAAATGAATATTCATAAAATACCCGGGGATCTTCTAGGCTTTACGAACAGTCCTGAGATGGGGACATTGAGAGATAAAACTCGTTTTAAACGAGAACGTGCGATCATGGTAATTCATCAAAGAGGCATAGGCCTTTCTCAAGTACCTTTGAAAGTTTAAGGTAAAGCTTTCAAAGGTACTTCTGGGTAGTCAGAAGTACCTTTGAAAGCTTTACCTTTTTTAGAAACAAAAATATGTTTTTGACCACCATTATAGAATATTATAACTAAGTCGAGAGATACAATAAATTCTACCTATTTATTCTAGAAATTATAGAGAGGGCTTGTGGCTTAATAATAATACTAGCTATAACAGCCGCACGGTTCAATCGATCAGGTTAAGCTACGCTTGACGCGGTTGGTCCGTGGATGGGTGACCATCTTTACATACCAAGACCCCACCGTGCCTCGGAAAGCACGTAAAGCCGTTGGTCCCGGTAGTCATTCGTATATATTTGACAGTCGTTACGGGTCGTCAGAAGCCTGAAAGTCTGACAAACAGCCTTTTCAAGGGATATCGTAATAATAATAATAATAATAATGCGGCATGTCGTGTAGCTCACGTCAAATTTGCCAGTGACTCTAGAGCTACACGACCGAAACCAGCCATACCACCTTGGCAGTGCAGAATTGAGCGTCGTATTGGTGGGGCCAGAGCGCTCATCGGCAAACTAATCTGCTTCAGGGAGGGCAATACTCGCCCTAGAGTGATGCGCTTTGTGAGGCGGGCGTTCTCGGGGACTGATATTAGTTCTCAAGATTATTTGTCCCACGTCACAGAGCGTATCGACTTCCTGAAGCAGAAAGTGTATGCATGGGCAAACCGTATTCGTCGGTATAAGCGGCGAGTAGACCGATACACTCAGAATCGCACCTTCCAGAGCGATGAAAGGTGGGTTTATAGGGGTTGGGAGCGACCGGACCAAGGTGTGGCTGACACGTGCCTGCCGGATGATGATGCCATGTATTCCTTTTGGCGTAGTATCTGGTCGGTGCCTGTCAGTCACACCGAAGGTGATTGGGCTCGGGAAGTCGAGCGAGCTTGTGATCCAATACCAGAAATGGAGGCCATTACCATCTGCGCCCAAGATGTAGCTCGTGCAGTCCGTCCGTTGCCTAACTGGAAATCTCCAGGGCCGGACGGGCTGCACAACTTTTGGATCAAATGGTTCACAAGGTCGCACGCTCGCTTGGCATCTCAGTTCCAGATTGCTTTGGAGTCTGGTTCGCTACCCCAGTTCCTAACCACAGGAGTTACCCACCTGCTCCATAAATCAGCTAGCACTGCGGAACCCAAAAATTATAGGCCGATTACATGTTTACCGACGGTCTATAAAGTTCTTACATCCATTTTGAGAGCTAAAATTAACAAACATATAGACACCAACTCCATTATGTCTGCCTCTCAAAATGGATGTAAGAATGGGTCCCGCGGTACTAAGGAGCTACTCCTCATTGATATGGCCATTAGCCAACAGGTTCGTCGTTCCCGAAAGGATCTGTCGACATGTTGGATAGATTATAAGAAGGCCTATGACTCGGTACCACATACATGGCTCATGAGGGTGCTGGAGTTGTAAGTATAAAGTAGATACAACTCTGCGCACCTTCCTGATGACGTGTATGGGGCAATGGAGGACGGTCCTTCGCTATCCAGGATGTCGAAATATCCAGAGGAATAGCGAGCCGATAAAGATCGAGCGAGGCATATTCCAGGGCGACAGTTTGAGTCCGCTTTGGTTCTGCTTAGCCTTGAATCCTCTAAGCACGCTGCTTGAAGATTCAGGTCTAGGCTATCGGTTGAGGAGAGGTGGTCAGGTTATATCTCACCTCCTCTACATGGATGACCTAAAACTCTTTGCCCCCAACAATTTGCAACTGATGGAGCTACTGAAAATTACTGAAACCTTCAGTAGCGCCATCAGGATGGAATTTGGTGTGGACAAATGTGCGGTCATGCATGTAAAGCGAGGGGAGATTGTGGAATCCGTGGGAACTCAACTCTCGGATTCCACAAACCTTAGAGCCCTCTCCGCATCCGAAACCTATAAGTATTTGGGTATGTCGGAAGCGTTAGGCATCAATGTTACTGACATGAAGCAATCGTTGAAGGAGCGCTTCTTTGGCCGCCTGAAAAAAGTGCTTAATAGTCTTCTATCAGGCGGAAACAAGGTGCGTGCCTTCAACAGTTGGGTCATGCCGGTTTTGATGTACTCTTTCGGCATACTCAAATGGACTCAAACCGAACTAGACGCCCTGGATAGGAGGGTCCGGACGCTGTTGACTGCAAATCGAATGCATCACCCACGGTCATCGGTAATGAGGCTGTATATCCCGCGAAAGTGTGGAGGTCGAGGCTTTTTAAATGCTAAGACCCTCCACAATCGCGAGATATGCAGTCTCAGGGAATATTTCCTAGAAACCGACGTGGGGATGCATCGAGATGTAGTCGCGGTGGACAAGGGCCTCACCCCGCTCTCCTTGGCTAAAGAGAACTGGCGCAAACCAGTAGTTCTTGACACCAATGATCGCTTGGAAGTATGGCAAAGTAAGGAGCTTCACGGACGCTTTTACCGGGCCCTACATGGACCCGATGTAGATCTACTAGCGTCCGTAGCCTGGCTGCGTTTCGGTGACCTCTTTGGAGAAACCGAAGGTTTTGTCTGTGCAATTATGGACGAAGTTATGATGACGAACAATTACCGGAGATTTATTGTGAAAGACGGCACGGTTGACATCTGTCGGGCATGCCACCGGCCGGGGGAATCAATCAGGCATATTATCTCCGGGTGTTCTTGTCTAGCTAACGGAGAGTATTTGCATAGACACAACCTTGTAGCCAGGATAATCCATCAGCAACTTGCTCTGAAATACAGCCTTGTGGAATCTGAGGTGCCGTACTACAGGTATGTGCCCGACCCAGTTCTCGAAAATGGACATATCACGTTGTACTGGGATCGATCCATCATCACTGACAGGACTATTGTTGCCAATAAGCCTGATATAGTGGTTGTGGATCGATCAGAGCGGCGCGCAATGATTGTTGACATAACCGTCCCGCATGATGAGAACCTCGTGAAAGCCGAGAAAGATAAACAAATCAAGTATCTTGACTTGGCTCGCGAGGTTGTTGACATGTGGGATGTGGACTCAGCGATCATTGTGCCGATAGTCGTGACAGCCAATGGCTTAATAGCCAAGAGCCTCGACCAACACCTGAGGAGGCTCTCGTTGGGCAGCTGGATCAAGGGCTTGATTCAGAAAGCGGTACTTCTGGACACGGCTCGCATTGTCAGGAGGTTCCTCTCTCTGGAGCCCTGACCGCCGGTAGCTTGGACCCTGTTCCCGATACCGGTGGGCTACTATTTTTTATATTTTTAAATGTTTTTTTTTATCTTTTTGTTTATAAAAATATTTAAAAATATAACCTGTAAGTAAGTAAATGAAATAAAGGAAATAAATCATTTATTTGCATAAATAAGGTACAGAAGGTTGATAACATAAATAAAATTGGTCTCTTATTGTGCCTTAAATTTCGGCGTGCAAATATAACACATAATAGTTTGAATAAATTAAGTATTGAATTATAATCATGCACTCATTACACAGATTTCAATTCCATCAAAATTCAAATAGTACTGTTGAATTAAAAAAGAAAAAATGACAATATAATAATGAAATCTAATAAAAATAACAATCATAAGTGTCAGTAATAATCATGTCAATTAAACCAATATCAATAACAATAATACCAATGTTAATAATAAACATGTCAATAATAATCGTACCAATAACCATCATGTCAAAACTTACAATTTATACTCTAAAAACTCATGTACACTATATAAACACTTTTCAATTAAAAATCTCGTCAGATTACTTTTAAATCTAGAAAAGGGTAAAGTTTTTATAGAGTTCGGTATTTTGTTATACAATTTTATACACATAATATAGCTATTGTTACCTTTTTTTTTTTTTTTTTTTTTTTCTGGGTGGGAAATCATCATATGACTTCTCCCGCTCTGGGCGGAGCAGGAGGGCGTGTCAGACTTTTACTGACTAAAACCCACCCGTGTTCCTTCAGTTGCCTATGCCAGGGACCACGGTATCTCTTTCGAACAACCCGCGGCCCTGGCAGGCATCGGCCCTAACGGACCCCGTCACATCGTGCTGACATCTCTTTGAGGCGCGCGTGGAACACAACGCGCCGTCGACTCGGGCCTGGTCCTTGCCGGGCGGCGAGCTGCCCATAGCTCGCCGCCCGCAAGCCCGCGCCTACGGTGGCCGGGAGTCGGCTGGTGACTCCCGACGTCCAGGGCGTCTCCTGCGGCGACTAGGGGCGTGAAGGCGCAGAGATTGCCTCTCCCTCACGCGTTCCGCCTCCTCCTTTGCGAGCATTACTGCTTCGCAGAAGGAGGTGACGGCTTCCCATGCACTCTCGCTCCGTACCATGGCCTGGACCAGGGCCGGACGCGAGAGATCGCCGCCGCCGATCGCCGCCACGAGGAAGCTATTGTTACCTGTAAATGTGAGATTTGTCCTGGGTTGAAACAACTTATTAGTGTACATAGATCGTGGGGCATAGTAGCTTGTCGCCTGTTGGAAAAATCTATTGTGTTTGAAAACAAATAAACAGGATTCTAATATATAAATACATGGCAGGGTTAGTATTTTGTGTTTTCTAAAAAATGGACGACATGACTCTATTTGCTTTAATCCAAATATAGCTCTCACACATTTTTTTTGCATTACAAATGCTTGATCCATCTCCACGCAACGACCCCAAAGGATAACACCATACCTTAGAGTGGAGGTTATATAGCCATGGAAAGCCGTTATTGCGGCATTTCTAGATACCTCGCAGCTAATACGTCTCAAGGGGTATATAAAACTATTTATCTTGGCGCAAATGTCATTAACATGCTTTTTCCACGAGCAATATTTATCTAGAGTTATTCCAAGAAATTTAACTGAATCAGTTTCTGTCAGGGCGACTCCTCTATACGATATATTTAAATCCAGTGGTTTTGATCTGTAGGAATGAAACTGAACAAATTTTGTTTTACTAATATTAACTTTCAAGTTATTAGCCTCTAACCACTCTATAGTTCTTTGGAGAGCAATGTTGATTTCTTTTTCGTAAGAACTTTTATCGTGTCCCTTAATTATGATTGTAGTATCATCGGCAAATAGTACACATTTATGATTTATTATGTCTGGGAAATCATTTATGTAGAGCAAAAACATTGGTGGCCCTAAAATACTGCCCTGCGGCACACCATATCTATTAAACATAGGCTTAGATTTGAACGATTCTAACGTTTTAGTTTGTTCATTATAATTTGTGACTTCTACTGATTGTACTCTGTCAGACAAGTAAGATTTAAGCCAGTTATATGCTGTTCCTCTGATTCCATATCTCGAAACCTTCTCCAATAATCGTTCATGAGAAACATAATCAAATGCTTTACTCATATCCATAAACAAAACTGTAACAGGTATTTTCTTGTCAATGCAGTCTGTAATTTCCTTTATTAATTGAAAGGCTGCTACAGATGTACTTCTATTTTTACGAAACCCATTCTGTTCGTCTTTAATAATGTTATGGTTTTCAATAAAGTTTGATAATCTATCACTAAACGCTTTTTCAAAAATTTTAGAAAATATAGGTATCAAAGTCACGGGCCTGTAATTGTTCATTTGAGTGTCATCTCCTTTTTTAAATATTGGTTTTACTACTGATATCTTTAGTAAATCGGGAAATACTCCCTGTTCTAGTGAGAGGTTCACAATATGTAGAAGTGGCTCTACAATTACATTGACCGACAGTTTTATGATGTCGGTGCGAACTTCATCATAACCACTAGCTTTGGAATCATTTAGAGACATCACAATTTTTTTAAGGTCGCTACCATCCAGTGGGTGCAAAAATATTGAATTGCTAATTGATTCAATATGCTCCATTTGTTTTAACATAGATTCCCCTTTACTATCAATGCTATTATTGGTAACCGTGTCAATGAAAAAATTATTGAAATGATTTGAAATAGAGTCGGGATTACTTATTACCCAGTAACTGGGTTGCGGTGGTCAGATAGGCTCCATGTAAAATACTGGTATTCAGCTGTAGATCTAACTAGCCTGTACTGCCCCACTGCAGGGCAAAGGCCTCCCGCTCCCTTTTCCAGACAATTCTGTCTTTTGCGAGTGCCGGCCAATCCTTACGATAGGAGTCACGCTCGTCCCGCCATCTTCGTCTCAGCATGCCGCGATGACGTCGTGCTTTTAGTGGGACCCAATCGATGGTTCTCTTAGCCCAATTGTGATCTAACATGCGGAAAACATGTCTGGCCCAGTCCCACTTAAGTTTAGGAGCTTTCTGGGTAACTACCGTTATCTTGAATGCAAAAGTCTAAAATGCAAAAGCGTTGTAATCGGGCTATGTTTAAGATCAAAAATACCGACAGCTGTCAACCACTGCTTATAAAATACCATATACTGACACTTCCGTCACTATACATCTTGGAAATAGCTTTATTTGTTTGAAACAATCCTCACTGGTTTCCTCTTTTGTCAGACAATGTCACTAGAAATAGACGTACTAAATATAAGAATTTCTTAAAGCCTCACTCTGCGAAAACAGCACTCCTTCATAAAAGCGTGTTTTTTATAGCACCAATAGTATTTAAAAGGTTCCAGAGGCACTAAACGACAAAGGCTACTTTACCGTAGGCTACGCCGATGACATAACCATAATAATAAATGGCACCCACGAAAACACCCTGTGCAACCTAATGCACCAGGCCCTGAAAATAGTAGAAAACTGGTGTAGCACACACCAACTATCAGTGAACCCAACAAAAACCGAACTGATCCTCTTCACAAAAAAGAGGAAACTCACTACACTACAACTTCCAAAACTCTTTGGCACTACCCTAAGCCTATCAACTGAAACCAAATACCTGGGCATCTTTTTGGACAAACAGCTGAATTGGGCAAAGCACATCAACTACATCACCACGAAGGCCAGCATATCCTTGTGGCAATGCAAGAAAATGATTGGTAAAAACTGGGGCATTAGCCCCAAGATCACCTACTGGCTTTATACCACAGTCATCCGACCAACTATCACTTACGGCTCACTAGTCTGGTGGCCCAGAACAGACCTGAGCACAGCCCAAAGGGATCTCGAAAAGCTGCAGCGATGCGCCTGTGTGGCAATCACTGGCTGCATGAGAACTGCACCCACCGCTGCCCTTCAGGCTATACTTGGACTGCCTCCCCTACACCTTATCGTGCGGGAGGAGGCGGCCCTGTCCGCCTTCAGACTCCATCTATCAGGAACTCTGAGCAAAGACTCGAGGATCAAACACACACGCCTAAAGGATGAGGCGATCAAACGGCAGCCAATGATGGCAGCACCCTGCGACAAGGCCCCTAAGCAATACAGCTTCCAAAAGCATTACAACATAGTGCTTGAAGAGGAGCAGCACGACTACTCGGGCCCAAGAGAGCTGAGAGTCTACACTGATGGATCAAAGACCGACTACGGAACTGGAGTCGGAGTTTTCTCACACGACCTCAACATTAACATATCCAGCCCGCTAGGAATGCTCAACACGGTCTACCAGGCGGAGTGTGTGGGTATAATACGAGCGGCCCATGCCATAGCAGCCAGGGGGATTACGGACGCTCATGTTCGTATAATCTCTGACAGCGCCTCGGTCCTCCAATCCCTGAAGAGGGGATGTATCACATCGCATCTAATACTAGAATGTCACAAGGTGCTTGAACAGGTGACTGTACCAAGCCGCAACACAGTGACACTACAATGGATAAAAGGACACAGTGAATCACTAGGAAACGATGCGGCTGACGAGCTGGCCAGAAGGGCATCCAGCACGTCAGCCTATGGTCCAGAACCAGTCGTGCCCATCCCCTTCAATCAGCTACGCAGGTGGCTACAGGAGCACACCCATACACAAGCGGAGAACTGGTGGTCCTCGTCACCGGGCTGCAGGCAGTCCAAGGAGGCCATGCCATCATTAGATGGCAAACTAACAAAAAAACTACTCCGTCTGGACAAGAAAGGCCTGCGCCTGATGACGGGGATCATCACGGGACACTGCTCACTAAACAAACATTTTTACACGATAGGTATAACGGACAGCCCCCTGTGCAGGGCCTGCATGGAGGCTGATGAGACCGTCGCGCATGTGCTCTTCGAGTGCACAGGCATCACCCAGATTAGGTCGGGAACCCTCGGGACACCCAGATCATACACGGATGTTCTTTACAGACCAGGAGACCTGATAAGCTACTGGAGGGAGGTGGGCTGGTTGGAATAACCACCGACGGCCGCCATGGCCCACGTACAATGGTCCACCTGAAGGACTAAGTGCGGAAACCAATCCCATAACATAGAACATAGAACATAGAAGGTTCCAGAGGTTATTAAAAATATAAACCAGCCAAACTTATTCAAAAGAGAACTTATGAAGTTACTTACTGAAAAATGCTACCATTATGTTAAAGATTATTTAAATTATAGTTTCTAATCTATTTGTGTTATATTTTAATTTTGTTATGCTTTTTTTCTGTCTTAATTGTGTTATATTTCAAGTGGCTATAATTTATTTTGTACGCCAATGGTAGCAAAACGGATTGAAATTCACAGATTTTCACATTTGCATGTATATGTATAATGTTACACATGTTTACAAATAAATATATCTTTATCTTTATCTTAGTTTTGACGCGCAGTATTGTATTCCTAACAAGGCTATGTGTAAAAATAAATACAGGTGTGAAATTGAGGAAAAATTAAGGAGACCCTTCGAAGTCCTTGATGAGCTCAAGCTTTTATTTTGAGTTTTAATAACTGTTTCTTAATTTTTTGTCGAGTTCGAAAAAAAAAAAACTTCTGGACGACAAAACTATTACTCTACGTTTTAGATATTATTCAGATAACTTAAAGCTGAAAGCTGTAATAAATATTTAAAATAAATTATTTGCTGATGGAGTAGGTACGCACGGCTATACATCAAGCTAAACATAACCAGTATAAGCTGACTTCTGATTGTACGAAAAACATATACAATGCGGGGTCAGCTAAAACTGGAATATAACTCGATGTGTTACCGTGTGTACGACTTATAAAAAAACCGTTAAAACTATCACTAAAAATAATTATTACAGTTAAACACTTATTAATTTTACTAGTAAATAACTTTCTCACTTTTTTTTTTCTTTTTCTTTTTTTTTCTTTTTCTTTCTTTTTTAACTTTTTTTTTCTGTTCTGTTTTTCTTGTCTGTTTATATATGTGTGTACATAAATGGTAAATAAATAAATAAATAAATATAAACTTTTTACCTTATTATTTGACATTATATCTTTTCTTAACCATTCTAGTAATCTTAATTAATTCATTATATCTCAGAAAAATAAGAAAATATTGTCAAAAACCAATAAATTACTAGCCGATCTATTCTGTAAAAATCTCAGCATGAAAACTTAAGTGAAGCGAGCTTGAAGTAAGCTATCAAAAGTGTCTGTTTTACCGAATTATTTTAGAAACTGTTAAAAAACCCGACCGTCTTTAATGTAGGAACTATAATTCTTGCATTCTTCTACATTTCATTTCATTCCCTAGCATCAGATGTAATGACAGCTCACTTCAAGCAGATTTCAAGTTTTCACGGTGAAATTTTAACAGAATAGACCGACAGGTTTACGGAGCCATCGAACTGTTTCAGTATTATCTTGGAGATGAACAGCCACTAAAACGAGTTCCTACTTTATATATCATATGCTATCATTTTGATTTATAACTAAGGAAATGGCCCTCACATGATTAAATGACTCAATATAGGTAGAAGTTCAGAAGGTGGGACCATCGTTTAGATATCGAAGTTTTTATTTTCTGGTCAACTTATTTTACAGTAATGGATAATATAAGCTACTAAAATAATATGAATAATCATTATGTAAATGAGTTATATAAAAAAGATGGAAAATAATCAATCAATGCGGACAAATCTTTACTATTTATTCGACTACTTATATCATTATACATATGACAGAAGATATCCCGCTTCCTCAAAACCAAACAGGAAAACGGCAAAATATTCTGTCATAAAATTACACGTCACACGGATAACTGGCTGACCGGGTTCCTGACCCGGTCAGCCAGTTATCCGTGTGACGTGGCGGGAACGTCAGACGAACTTCACTCACAAGATATGAATGCATAACAAAACAAACCCTAAAATACGTGCGGCATAAAGAAAAAAAACTTTCCATAGTTTGAACTGCCCTAAGTCAAGTGCCCGAAAACTTGCCACCAAAATAAGGGCTGCAACTTACTTGTAACATAAGTTCTCAACTTGGCAATGGTTCATTGTACAGGACCTTTTGTGTTTCTGATATATGGCCAGTAAAGTTTCTTGGGAACAATAAGTATTGGCAGCTTGGTATAATCTGTGCCTCGCAATACAAGTGACCCTGCTAATTTTCTTGAGTATTAATTTTGCTTGACTTTAGAAACCTTTGAGAATGACTCAGCTGTTTTTGGGACAGTATCTTGAAGATAAATGATGGAAGTTGCTTTTGTTGTAGTCGATAATTTGTGGTGATATTTTGACAATTTTGACTTCAAAACTCTAGAGCCAGCTGGAAACAATCCTACTAATATTATAAACGCGAAAGTTTGTGAGGATGGATGGATGGATGGATGTTTGTTACTCTTTCACGCAAAAAGTACAGAACGGATCTTGATGAAAATTTACAGTAATATAGCTTATACATCAGAATAACACATGGGATACCTTTTATCCCGATATTCCCACGGGATCGACACTTATGCGGGTGAAACCGCGGAGCCAGTTATCCATATTCTTAGGGTGACATTTTAACAGTAATTGCTAGAGGTATTATTGGCCATTGTCTCATAATTAGACCTTGTCAGTTTTTAGAGTTCTCAGGTATTTCATTATCAGGTTCTTGTCTTAATTCCAATTTATTTGGCGTTGGCACAAAATGTCTCCTTCGTGTTAACGCTCTTTCAAAAGAAAAAAAAACGGTTAACCTAGTGGACAGGGTATAGCCATTATTATACTCTTTCACACATCGTTTCTTTGGACTTCTTTTATTTTTATAACCCACATTCATATATAAAACTTTAAAACAAAACAACACCAAACAAACCAAACCAAACCAAACTTACCAAACCAAACCAAACCAACCAAACCAAACCAAACCACCAAACCAAACCAAACCAAACACCAAACCAAACCAAACCAAACCAACCAAACTATCAAACCAACCCAAACCAAACCAAACCAAACCAAACAACCAACCAACCAAACCAAACTTTTCTTAACACCATGCAAGACATGAAAATAGTGAGCTATCAGTTCCAAAGAATGCTTTAGGAGAACGTCCACTGGTCCGCACCAGCCGCAACGCACGCACGGCACGCAACGTATTGAACGGATTTCCTGATGGCATGCTTCCAATGTATCCGTATATTATCTTGTCTTTGCAATTACAATTCTTACAATTCTTTATATCTTTCTACCAATACAATTAAAAGTATGTCATCCATTTTACAAAGTTTTTGGCGGTTCTCGCTTCAATTATAAGCAAAACAACTTGCGGCTGTGAGTGATGCTCTCGGTGCATATTATGACGTCACACCGGCGCACCGAGCACGCAACTATTTTGTTCTTATATAAGAACAAAGGTTCTGAAGTGACGACCCCGCGTACCGGAAGACGAAGCGTTGGAAGGCCGGGCAAGGAGGACCGACGACCTTGTGAAGACTTCAGGAACCCGTTGGTTACGAGAAGCACAGAATCGGTCGAAGTGGAGGTGCTTGGGAGCCTATGTCCAGCAGTGGACGTCAGTCGGCTAAAATGATGATGACGCTCAGTGCAGGCGATACCGATAGTGTACGCAGTGCTACATGAATTCATACAAAGCAAACCAAAATCCGTTGCGTGCCTGTGCGGCCCAGTGGACGTTCACCTTTAAATCTCAAAAAGTGTTATTTATAAGACATAATAAAAAATAATTCTACGCGTATAATACGTAGGTACGCGATAAAACCACTCAAGCACTGTATATAGTTTCAGCTTATCTAAAACCACAAGAACCAGCGTAGACTGAAAACATAAAACAAACTACGATCGCTAATACAATGGCGACCTTCAGAAATCAATTTCCCAAAACGTTTGACCTTTAGCTGGTTGGCTATATTTTGTCTCGACTCTGTTAAGGACTTGTCAAATTCAATTATTTAGACACTGTGACATGTAGAGGATTCCTGTATGAGACAAGTAATTTAATTGGATTGTTATGTGGTCTCGAAAATCGTTATGTTCTTGTGAAGTGTTGGATACGGTTTTAATGTCGATTAAATAAAGTTAAATATCATACATTTTGTAAACGTAATTACATAATAAATTAATTAAGGATATGAATGTATAAATGTCGCAGATGGATTGTTTAATGCGCTGTTTTATTAAACCGCTAGTGGTTTTATAAAAACGTCCGTTATGTAAAACAACTGAACTGAGTTTTTGGCATTTTCAATCTCAAATGATAATTTGAGATTGAAAATGCCAAAAACGATATTCGTCAGTTCGGTTAGTGGAAGTGCTCAGGTGCGGTTCGGGCAAGTGCTGCTGAAATCAGTGCTCTAAGTGGAATACCTCACTTGAACACGTGAACTGGCGAAATACATAAATATATTATTAACTTACGACCCAGTGGGGAGCTTGCAAACGATACCGCGGCAAGCCCAGACGGAGATGGCGGGATGAGCTGGACTCCTTTGATAAAGATTGGTCCTTGAGAGCTTTGGACAGAGAGAAAAAAGGTAGTAGGGAGGCCTTTGTCCAGCAGTGGGACATTAACGGCTAAAAATCAAATAAATAATATCCGTGACATCATCATAGTCATTGACGATGAAGAAAAAGAAAAATGTACTGTTATTTTTTTGTAAATATGACTTTTGTAATTTACCTACTTATTCATTCCCGACTCACAAAGTTCATAGACAGATTTTTGGTTGCATGCAAAATTTAAAAAAAAGGCTCTTCGGTAGACTACCCAAAAAATGCCTAACACGTAAGGAGCGACCTCTCTTCTTCAGCCTTTCGCCATGCAATGCTGAGTGCAGGCATCCTGCAATGCACGCCGCTCTTCTCTGTGTCTAGCCTTCCTAAGCCAGAGTCGTCCTGGAATGTTGACCAGGTTTTCGGTCCACCTCATCGAAAGAGAGACCTAAGCCCTCCTAATCGTCTTAACTCTGCTAGCCAACTCTATGGACTTAATTGTGATCGGGTTTATAAAACAAAATTCGACCTGGCGAGTCATCTTAGGGAGGTCCACGACGGCCTCTCGCGCCCGGCCCTGGTGCAAGGGCCGAGCGAGAGGTTGCCCGAAGGTTTACACGCAACTGTCGCCCGTCTATTGATTGCAATGCAAGTGCGTGCACGACGACAAACCTGTTGCTGGTTAGCCAAAACGCCGCTCAAACGAAAATTTAACCAAAAAATTAGCGTTGCTGCCGCTCCCGTATGCGCATCGTCCAAATCTCGGCGAGGAGACAGCAACAGAGACAAAAAAGTTTCTGGGAAACTAAGTTGCTCGTGGATGCCCTCCCTTTTTTTCTGGGTGGGAAATAATCATATGACTTTTCCCGCTCTGGGCGGAGCGGGAGGGCGTGTCAGACTTTTACTGACTAAAACCCACCCGTGTTCCTTCAGTTACCTATGCCAGGGGAAACGGTATCTCTTTCGAACAACCCGCAGCCCTGGCGGGCATCGGCCCTAGCGGACCCCGTCAGTTCGTGCTGACATCTCTTTGAGACACGCGTGGAACGTGAAGCGCCGTCGACCCGGGCCTGGTCCTTGCCGGGCGGCGAGCTGCCCAATTCTCGCCGGTGGGTGCCCTCCCTCAGGGCACACGCTAGGAAATAATAATTTCGAAGAGTCACTGTTATCAAAGGAGTCCTGCTTATCGATATATATACATATATATATATATATATTTTAAACGTTGCCCCGCACTAGGAATTTCTCCTGTATCGTGGGTGCGTTTACAAAAATTTAAACTCACATACACAAACAGCCAGATCCGGAACAACTACTTGTGGTCATACAAATATTTGTTCCGTGCACCCGCGACACGCAGCGCAGCAGTCAATCGCTTAACCACTGCGCCAACCGTGCCGGCAAATATTGTATATTCGGCTATCTCAAGATTTACCTGCATTTTAAAGCACATCGAAAGGTGCTTGCTGCAAATCGCCAAACATTCATACATCTTAGCCCAATGTTCCACTTCTTCGACGGGTAAGACCTCATTATTCTGTATTCTATCTTTGTTTAATCTCTTCTCAATGTTATCATATTTTATTTGAGTGTACGATATGAACTGGTTTATACATTCCAAATAGGATTGTAGCATAGTTATGTAAATGTATAACACGACATGTTCCAGCATAAACCATACCTCAAGTATCATTTCTATCACTGCCATAATGAAGGTATGTAAAAAGAACTCTACGCCATGATTATAGTAATTAGTTATAATTTTAAACATAAAATTGAAGATGCAAATAACCAGAAATATCGATGAAGCTAATATAAAGAATTTCTTCAACTTTTTCAAGCATTTGGTGTAGGTAGGTTCATTTTGGAAGAAGTTCTCCACGCTCATGTATTTAGTTATAAAGATTTTGTAATCACTCGAGCTTTGGATGCCACATAGTATGATTATGGTACCACTGAAGAGAACCACAAAGTGGAAAATGAAGATGTCGAGCGGCAGTAAGGTATCAATTGGCAGCTTCGCAAACAAAGAGGATACTCGGTTACAGAACAAATAAATGGTGAGAATAACTTCCACAGCAGTACGTATTAGAATAAAAACTTGACGTCTTTTTGGGAGGAACGAGAAATTTCTGTAAACGCCCATTATGTTTTCAGAGATTATGAACATGTTTATCATTGCATTTTCTGCCATTTTATTCACGTTACTGGCCGAGAAATGGATAATTGGTGGAAAAACTTAAACGGACGTTGGAACAGACCAAGTCGTACCACGACACTTCTTCAAAAGTGGAACGGTACAAATTATAATAAGTATCCTATCATTAATGGTAGCTGTTTTAGCTATTAAGGTATTAACTATGGAAAAAAACAAATGACAGAAGAGGAACCAACCAATAACATCAATGTTCGACTTTTGTCCAGCTAATTAAAATCTACTTGCCATGGCATATAGGGCCTAATTTCCATGGCAATCCAAGTCAACTAGACACCCTTGTTATGTACAGCCGGACAAAGAGATTGCTATATAGGCAAATAACTTGCAACTACTTTATAAATGTTGTGAGTGTGCTGAGTAGTCGGGTATTTTAGATCACTCTTTCAAGCACCTGTCCTACCGGGTAGCAGGATACTTTCGCGTAAGATATTTCCACTTCTTGCTGTGTTGTGCCACTTCTTGCTGCTGTGCTAGGTACAAGGGACCCACAATCTTTTGTACGTTACTCGAGCTAGAAAATCGTTGATGGCGAGTTGCTTACTCTCATCGGCGGCGGGACAGGTACCTTAGTATACTCGTATCTTAAGCGTAAAAAGCTTCTAATTAATAGGGCGACAAATGCACTTTTCAATATATTTATTTATAACAAAATACACGCATTTAAAAATATATCATTAAAACAGTAAAAAAATATACGTGGAAACTACTTTTAAATAATATTGACAAGGTATTTGCGCGTAAAGCAATTAGGTACTAATTAATTTCATAACTAATCATTGTTGCCAATTTTTTTGAGCACAAGCTAAACTTAATTAAGGCTATTTTATCTTTTTCTCTTTTGTAAAACCAGAAAGGGCTATTTTTATCTTTTTCTCTTTTGTAAAGCCAAAAATTCTCTTGACTATCGTAACTCGTCAGAAGTCTGGAAGTTTCTTAAAACTGTCGGCATTGGCAAGTCTCCAGTCGTTTCCAGTAATGGCATTGACGTGTGTGCTCTTAACAAACATTTCTCACAACTTCCTGTCACTTTTGATCCGCACGTCAGGTCACCTACGTTAAATAAACTTTCTGGTCTGCCATTGCCGCAGTGTTCCACTTTCGATTTAAATATAGTGAGTGAAAGTGAGGTCAAAAAATCTATTTGTGCTATCTCCTCTACTGCAGTTGGTAATGATAACATTTGTTCAAGAATGATTTCTCCTATCCTCCCTACACTACTTCCTGTCTTGACCCACATTTTTAATTTCTCCTTGATCTCTTGTACTGTTCCTGAGGCCTGGAAGCAAGATCATATCATCCCCTTACCCAAAATTCCTAAGCCAGTCTCACATTTCTATCCTCCCATTTCTCTCTAAAGTTCTTGAGCATATTTTTCATCAACAACTTTCTGCCTTTCTATCTGCGAATGATCTCCTTAGTCCTTTTCAGTCTGGTTTTCGACCTGGTCATAGCACAGTAGCGGCTCTTTTGAAGGTTACTGATGACATCCGCTGGGCAATGGACCACAAATCTCTTACTTTACTCGTACTTCTCGACTTTAGCAGTCCTGTCGATTTCGACATCCTTCTAGGGATCCTTAAATCTCTAAATTTCTCCTCTTCCTCTATTGGTTGGTTTAACTCCTATCTTAATGGCCACTCACAGCGGGTTCGTCTTGACGAGTCGTCTTCTGATTGGTGCTCTCTTATCGCAGGTGCGCCTCAGGGTGGCGTTCTCTCTCCTCTTCTCTTATCTATTTTTATTAACTCTGTCACCAGAGTCATCTCTTCTTACTTCCATCACTATGCCAACGACCTGCAGCTTTACAATAATTTCCTAAGGGAAGATACGGAGGTCGCTGTTTCAGCTATGAACAGTGACCTGGATTTGATTAGCGAGTGGTCGCGGTCTTTTGGACTGCAAATCAACCCTAGGAAATCCCAGGCCATTATTATCGGCGGCAGGTATATATGGAATAGGCTCGATGTAGCGTCGCTGTCTCCACTCTGTCTGAATGGAGTTCAGATTGAATACGTACAAACAGTTAAAAACCTGGGGGTGACCATGGACTCCTACTTGTCGTGGACTGCTCATGTTGCTCAGGTCAGTCGCAAAGTGCACTATACGCGTACCATTCCTTGAAATGTCTCCAGGGCTTCTTGCCTTTGAACACCAAAATCTCTCTTGCTCAAACCCTCATTCAGCCCATTATTGACTACGCCGATTGCTGTTATTTGGATGCCACCGAGGAGCTTTTAAATAAACTTGAGCGTTTGCAAAATATCTGTATTCGTTTTGTTTTTAACCTTAAAAAGTATGATCACGTCTCCAACTTTCACAAGATACTCAAGTGGCTCCCCATTCGACTTCGCAGGAACTCGCGGATTTTGTGTCTGTTATTTAATCTCCTTTACAATCCTAAAACACCATCCTATCTGCGGGAGCGCTTTAACTACGCTCGCCCTTCAGATGCACCTTGCAGGTCGCATCTTAAAAACCTTCTCAATTCCCCTCCCCACTCCACCGACTTCTACTCCTACTCCTTCACAGTGCACGCGGTACGATTGTGGAATTCACCGCCTGACATTAGGGACTGCCAAACTGTTGCAGTTTTTAAAAGAAGAGTAAAAGAACACTATCTGTCCACTTCATCATAGTTGTGTATGTATTTTTTATTTTTTTTTGAGTATGATATAAATTTATTATTTCCTTTATTTCATTTAAATACCTACAAATTACATTTTTAAATATTTTTATAAACAAAAAGATAAAAAAAACATTTAAAAATATAAAAAATAGTAGCCCACCGGTATCGGGAACAGGGTCCAAGCTACCGGCGGTCAGGGCTCCAGAGAGAGGAACCTCCTGACAATGCGAGCCGTGTCCAGAAGTACCGCTTTCTGAATCAAGCCCTTGATCCAGCTGCCCAACGAGAGCCTCCTCAGGTGTTGGTCGAGGCTCTTGGCTATTAAGCCATTGGCTGTCACGACTATCGGCACAATGATTGCTGAGTCCACATGCCACATGTCGACAACCTCGCGAGCCAAGTCAAGATACTTGATTTGTTTATCTTTCTCGGCTTTCACGAGGTTCTCATCATGCGGGACGGTTATGTCAACAATCATTGCACGCCGCTCTGATCGATCCACCACCACTATATGAGGCTTATTGGCAACAATAGTCCTGTCAGTGATGATGGATCGATCCCAGTACAATGTGATATTTCCATTTTCGAGAACTGGGTCGGGCACATACCTGTAGTACGACACCTCCGATTCCACAAGGTTGTATTTCAGAGCAAGTTGCTGATGTATTATCCTAGCTACAAGGTTGTGTCTATGCAAGTACTCTCCGTTAGCTAGACGAGAGCATCCGGAGATAATATGCCTGATTGATTCCCCCGGCCGGTGGCATGCCCGACAGATGTCAACCGTGCCGTCTTTCACAATAAATCTCCGGTAATTGTTCGTCATCATAACTTCGTCCATAATTGCACAGACAAAACCTTCGGTTTCTCCAAAGAGGTCACCGAACCGCAGCCAGGCTACGGACGCTAGTAAATCTACATCGGGTCCATGTAGGGCCCGGTAAAAGCGTCCGTGAAGCTCCTTACTTTGCCATACTTCCATGCGATCATTGGTGTCAAGCACTACTGGCTTGCGCCAGTTCTCTTTAGCCAAGGAGAGCGGGGTGAGGCCCTTGTCCACCGCGACTACATCTCGATGCATCGCCACGTCGGTTTCTAGGAAATATTCCCTGAGACTGCATATCTCGCGATTGTGGAGGGTCTTAGCGTTTAAAAAGCCTCGACCTCCACACTTTCGCGGGATATACAGCCTCATTACCGATGACCGTGGGTGATGCAATCGATTTGCGGTCAACAGCGTCCGGACCCTCCTATCCAGGGCGTCTAGTTCGGTTTGAGTCCATTTGAGTATGCCGAAAGAGTACATCAAAACCGGCATGACCCAACTGTTGAAGGCACGCACCTTGTTTCCGCCTGATAGAAGACTATTAAGTATTATGATATAAATTATTATTATTCTAGTGATATTTTTCTTAGAAGTATGTATGTATGTATGTTTATTTGTATGTATGTTAGTAAATCAATCGTCTCGCAATTTTTGTTTAGTTTTTAAGTGAAATGTTTTTGATTGTATGTATTATTTTTGTCTCCTTTATAATTTCACACGCTGTCTACATCTCTGTATCTATTGTCCTGTCTCGGGTGTGCTGGAAGAGATTTTTCTGTGAAATAAGCATCACTTCTGTACCTATTTTTTCTGTTCTGTTTTTCTTGTCTGTTTATATATGTGTGTACATAAATGGTAAAATAAAAAAAATTAAAATAAATAAAGGGACAAGGTCAAAATCAAAAAAAAAATAAAAAATCATTTATTCTATAATTATATATTATAAATACGGTACAGAAGGTTGGTAAAGTGTTTTCTTATTCTGCCTTTAATTTCGGCGTGCAAACAGATTAAAATGACCGTGCAATTCACAAAAATTACAATTTATAATCCAAAAATTCATGCACACTATAAAAGCATTTTCCAATTAAAAACCTGGTTTTTTTTTAGTTTTATACATTTGTCCTTGGAAAGCGGATCCGTCATATTATAACGGCCGTCATGAAAATCTGTCATTTACACCAGTATTTTTATTTATTTACATTATGTCAAACCCCGCTGCCCAAAGATTTATGTTGCTAGATTTTTTCTCACCGTACTTAGTCACGCGAAAAAGTGTACATAATAAGGAGAGTGAGCTCAGACAAGACTAAATAGTTTTTCCATTACAATCAAGTCAAGTCACTGCGTCATTGTGTGTCAGAGGTGTCAAAGTAAACAGAAACGCGACTATGTTTTGACGCGGTAGCGACGCAAATCTTTGTTGCTGTCATCATTTTCATGGCAGCCTTCACTGCGGCCGTTAGCTTTCCTAAAACAGCGGTGGCAGCCACCGCTGTTTTAGGAAAGCGTAGCGTAAGAGGCATTTTCCAATTTTAGTTTACTTTATGAACAAGGGAATAATCGGCGCCATTATTTCTTATTACAATATTTTATATAAAATGGTTAAACTGCAATGCTATTATAATGTAACTCATACAAAGAGATATAATCGCAGGCATTAAGTACATTCCCAAATTGACTTTATGAGTATATTCTATTTGAATAGGATGATTTTGTACGAAGACAATCAACTTCTTCAGAGTCTTCGTTTCTGCCGCTTGAGGATCTAAAACAAAATAATGGATTTATTTAAAATAAATAAACAAATTGGCACAGGTCTTAATGAGGTGAACAACAGGGTAGAACCTGCATTAGGCTGGCGCAGGAAAGTGGGGCGTGGCATAAGGATAGAGAGGCCTAAGCATGGCAGTGGGTAAATTCGGGCTGTGGATGATGGTGATGGTGATGAAACGATGGGGTCGTCCAGCACACCAACTAACCAATGCATTACATTCACGTATCAAAATCCTTCGGATTGTGAGTGCAATACCTAAACCATTGTTTCGTATGTTCGAAAAAGTCATCTGCCTGACAACTTATAAAAACGCAATGAATGTTCTTGAATTTCCAAAATGAATACATACATGCAATAGAAGCATTGCCATTCTAAGCTTGTTACGCAATATCTCCGCAGGTCGGTCCAATTATTATCACCGTTATCATTCTCCTACCCTTTTTTTTTCGGATGGGAAATCATCAAATGACCCCTCCCGCTCTGGGTGGAGCGGAAGGGAGTGTCAGACTCTTACTGACTAAAACCCACCCATGTTCCTTCCTTCGCCTTTTATGTTCCGGGGTAGCGGTAACCCTTTCGGACAATCCCGCTGACCCGGCAGGCTTCGGCCCTGAGGGGCCCCTCGTTATGCTGACATCTCTTTGAGGCGCGCGTGGAACACTTACGCGCCGTCCGGCACGGGCCTGGTCCTGATCGGGCGGTGAGCTACCCATTGCTCTCCGCCCGCAGGCCCGCGCCTACGGTGGCCGGTAGTCTTCAATCGACTCCCGACGCCCGGGGTGTCTCCCGCGGCGGCTGGGACGGGAGGCTCTCTCCCTCATCCGTCCCGCCACTTCCTTCGCTAGCATGACTGCTTCGCAGAAGGAGGCGACTGCCTCCCACTCCCTCTCACTCCGGACCATGGCTTGAACCAGGGCCGGGCGCGAGAGGCCGCCGCCGCTGCCGATCGCCTCTACGAGGACACGGCGGTGCTCCTCCCAAGCGGGGCAGACCTCCACCGTGTGCTCCACCGTGTCCTCTGGGCGATCCTGACAATGGTGACACCCGGGCGTTTCCTCCCGCCTGATGATGTGCAGGAACCTCCCGAAACTTCCGTGTCCGGTGAGGACCTGCGTCAGGCGGTAGGTGAGGGCGCCGTGGCGCCTCTCTAGCCACTCCTCAAAGAGGGATCTTATCGCCGCTATCGCGGCGTGCCCTGCGCTGGGTTGCGACAGTCGCTCTTTCCATGTCGCCATGAGATCGAGCCGGAGGACCGTCCGCTCCGCATTCTCCTACCCTTAGTTTAATTTATTTTACTGCACGAGGTCAAAACTATAGCAAAATGAGTTTTATAAAAAAACGACTGACAGTCAGTTAGTGTCCGTCTCTTTGTAAATCTCGATATTGCTCAGGTAGTGTAAATACTCAAAGAAATATGTACTTACTTATCGACAACGTGCTATATAATTTCGATAGTCCTCTATGTGTTCTCGAACTTTCATTCAGGAGATTTTGTCCCGCAACCATAAGGAAATATGTGCAAAATATTGAACATAGTACAAAATATAATGCAAGGCCGACCTGATTACGTCCCAGTGATAAACCCTGTTAAAAACAGAAATCAAAGTTATATTTAATTCGTAATATGAAAGAAATAAAAACGAATTTAGTGAGTATATTTACATTTGTAGCTAATGTAAGAAATAGCATGTACGACGAAGAAAGATAATGCATTACAGCCATAGCCAATGATAACACCATCTGAAAATAATAAAAACGCAGAATATTAGTCATAGTCAAGCCATATATATGTCTCTCCGAAAAGCTGTAGAAGAATCAAGGAAAGGCAAGACAAGGTAGGAAGCATCAAGAATTGAGAGCCGATTCCCGGCCACCGTAGGCGCGGGCTTGCGGACGGTGAGCAATGGGTAGCTCTCCGTCCGCTAAGGACCAGGCTTGACGGCGCTTTGTGTTCCACGCGCGCCTCAAGGAGATGTCGGCACTAACTGATAGGGTCCGCTAGGGCCGATGCCTGCCAGGGTCGCGGATCGTTCGAAAGAGTTACCGTGGACCCTGGATCACGGGTGGGTTTTAGTCAGTAAAAGTCTGACATGCACAGCTTCGCCTAGAGCGGGAGAAGTTATTTGATGATTTCCCACCCAAAAAAGAAAAGGCAAGGTAGGAAGGGAAGGTTCTGAATAAGAAAATTAAAATACTTTTCAAATTTTTTTATAGCAAAAGTATTCGATAAAATATCGCCATCAAGCAGGGTTTTAAGGAATTTACCTGGACTTTAAAGCAAACTGATAAGTTTCTGCTGCAACTCATTAAGCATTTAAACTGTATAGCCCACTGTTCCACTTGTTCAACCGTAAGAAGATCATTGCACTCTTGACGATCTAAGCAAATCCTCTTTTCGATATCATTGTACTTTATTTGACAATCAAATATACTATCATTCAAACATTGCAATACGTTTTGAATCATGGTTATATAAACGTGCATTGTTGCATTCATCAAAATAAATCGTTCTGCAGTGAACACATCAGAAACTGCTCTCATGAATGTCCCTACACTCAAATTTTTAGGTTCGATTACAATATATATATATGCTATAAAAATTAATGTACTTAATGAACAAGACACTGCCGTGATGACCACAAAATTGATCTTTAACTTTTTTGAACATTTGATGTAAGTCGGTTCGTTCTGGAAGTAATGGTGCACGGACATGAAGTTGTGTATGAACAGTTTGTAAGAACGTGAGTTTAGAATACTACTGATCATGACAACTAGCCCACTAAGGAGGCTCATAATCTGAAACGATTGTAACATAAGCACCATCCGATTATCTAATATTTGAGAAATAAAGAAGACATATTTAAGGACAAAAACTGCAAAAACTGTTTCAACAACGAGACGTATGTTATATAAAATTTTACGGATTATGGATAGAGAAACGTAATTTCTGCGAATCCCTATTGCATTTTCGACTTTCCTTAACATATTTATAATTTCTCTTGCCGTCATTTTGTAACTAGAGAACCACAACTACCTACTAAACTAACGGATTGGGCACTTTTTGTTTTATATTTACTTTGTTAAAGATATAAATCGGGTACCAAGTTATTTTTTTATTCAATAATATTATGGAGGTGATTAATTCTAAAGGCGCTTGTAAACGGGCCATACCTTGGCTGCAATTTATGGCTGAAATATGTTGCCAGCTCTGACAGCAACATTCTGTTGTTGCCCTGTACGTTGTCACCGTTGTAAAAAACATTAAACTAAGTTTTTTTTGTGAAATTGTGACTATTTTACCTCTGTTAGTCTAGAACCTTTTAATCCTCATAAAAACTTCATCGATGAGCATCATGAGAATAAAACATGAGGATTGACTTTTCTCCAGCTGACTGTTCCATTATTCCCGGTTGATGGCAATATTTATAGGCTCGCCCTTATTACATAGGACTTCATATCTGGCGAAATGTGAGTGTGCACCTCAAATTAACTCTTCGAGGATTACAGGCGTGATACCATTATTCCAAAATCTTTGATTGCAGTCAGCAATTAGTCAATTAGTTTTAGTCAGTCTCGTAAGAACGTTATCCTGTAGCAAAACTCCAACCACAACAGTAATTGTATGTCTCTTTTTGAAGGAACTTGATTTTTATATTATACTCAAAACTTTCCTCACGACGTTTCTTCATTGCTCCGTATCACAGGTCCAGCCATATTCTACATTCAGCAAATTGTTGGCGCCAGCATTTTCAAGTCATATACAGGACAACTTTTTTTGAGGAGCTTGTGGCTAAGTAATAACAGCCGCACGGGTCGAGCGATCAGGTTAAGCTACGCTTGCCGCGGTTGTTCCGTGGATGTGTGACCATCTTTACGTACCAAGACCCCTCCGTGCCTCGGAAAGCACTTAAAGTCGTTGGTCCCGGCTGACATTTGTGGATCTTTGACAGTCGTTACGGGTCGTCAGAAGCCCGAAAATTTGACAACCAGTCTTATCAAGCCGGTTAGTCGGTCGGTTATCGGTTGTGAGGGTCAGATCAGGTCAGAGGCAGTCACTCCATGTAAAATACTGGTATTCAGCTGCATCCGCTTAGACTTGAAGCCGACCCCAACATAGTTGGGAAAAGGCTAGGCAGATGATAATACAGGGCAACTTTTAATTGCACCAAAAAGTTGTCGTGTTGACAAGAGTTGACCATATTGTAGCAACATATTGCACAAACAAAATGGCCGGTTTGTATAGACCCTTTATATTAGTTTTTAATCAAATTAAGAATCTGACAGATACCGAAAGGTTAGTGACAAACATCGATGTTGATTAATTGTTTTCCATTTGTGATTCTTTTTTCTAATATACAGTATGGCCATGTTTCTTAATATAGTTCCTAATGAAAATTACAATTCTTACAATTCTTTATATCTTTCTACCAATACAATTAAAAGTGTGTCATCCATTTTACAAAGTTTTTGGCGGTTCTCGCTTCAATCATAAGCAAAACAACTTGCGGCTGTGAGCGATGCTCTCGGTGCATATTATGACGTCACACCGGCGCACCGAGCACGCAACTATTTTGTTCTTATATAAGAACAAAGGTTCTGAAGTGACGACCCCGCGTACCGGAAGACGAAGCGTTGGAAGGCCGGGCAAGGAGGACCGACGACCTTTTGAAGACTTCAGGAACCCGTTGGTTACGAGAAGCACAGAATCGGTCGAAGTGGAGGTGCTTGGGAGCCTATGTCCAGCAGTGGACGTCAGTCGGCTAAAATGATGATGACGCTCAGTGCAGGCGATACCGATAGTGTACGCAGTGCTACATGAATTCATACAAAGCAAACCAAAATCCGTTGCGTGCCTGTGCGGCCCAGTGGACGTTCACCTTTAAATCTCAAAAACTGTTATTTATAAGAAATAATAAAAAATCATTCTACGTATACGTATACTACGTAGGTACGCGATAAAACCACTCAAGCACTGTATATAGTTTCAGCTTATCTAAAACCACAAGAACCAGCGTAGACTGAAAACATAAAACAAACTACGATCGCTAATACAATGGCGACCTTCAGAAATCAATTTCCCAAAACGTTTGACCTTAGTGTGGGTTGGCTATATTTTGTCTCGACTCTGTTAAGACTTGTCAAATTCTATATATTTAAACACTGTGAAATGCAGAGGATTCATGTATGAGACAAGTAATTTAATTGCTACAAAGCTTTCACAGATTGTTATGTGGTCTCGAAAATCGTTATGTTCTTGTGAAATGTATGGATACGGTTTTAATTTCGATTAAACAAGGTTAAATATTGTGACTGTTCCTAAATTACCCTAGGCTGATAAAATTTTCGTTTTTCCTAATTATGTGGAAATTACAGGAAAAAGGGGTAGGTCCCCCTTGCGGGGGAGAACAGTACCCCGCCTCCGTACTGTTCTGTAGGGCTCGGCTCCTGACTGGACACCCTTCCACCGATATAGATTAAATGAATTCCAAATATGAAGAAGTCCAGTGCCTTGTCTCATCAATAGAACAAGGAAAGGATTGAAGGAAATGTGAAATAAAACTTAGGAATTCATAGTTATGAACATAGATTGAATGTGGTTTTAGAAAGCTAGTAATAATAGAGGGATGCAAAGTATATTATTATTATTAAATTGTGAGTATCCCATACGCTAGCGTAACAGGTATTTGATCAGTCATTACTCACACGATACCTCACATCTACACTCGGAGTACGCAGGGCAACACTTCCATATAGTGACGCAAGCGGCTTTTCAGCGGCATTGTGTCGTCATCATGCTCTTTTGGAGACATGGTCCCTAGCAGTTCTTTCGAACTGATAAACGTGACGAAGCGGCTTTCCCTGCAGCAACCAAGCGACCGTCCTTGTCTGACTATGGAGCGGCTAGTTCCAGCGGCATTACGTCGTCATCATGCTCTTAAGGAGACATGGTCCCTATCAGTCCTTGGACTGGATATAAGATAGATGTGGTCACCCCAACCCCTGGAAGTTCACCCTTTACACAACAAGCATATCTGCAAGACACGTGTTCATGTCAGTCTGACCGAATTATTGGTCTGAGATAAAGAATTCAACATTCAAGAATTGCTAGACAATAGAGTTGAGATTCGAAACTCGAAACTAATCATATAACAGAGTTTTTGAATAATCTCTCTCTTAAGGCACTATTATTGGCCGGAGGCAAAGAACACAGCGTTCAAGAATTATAGTACTAGGATTTACTAGATAATAGAGCAGAGTAAAATATTAAGAATTATTAATTATTAGAGTCGTGGATCAACTCTCTTGAAGGTCTACAGACAGCCCCAAAGCTCCCACCCTTCACCACTTCCTAGTGTTTTGGGCTGGAGAGAAGAAGTGGCGCAACAAACTCTCCAGCAACACCTCTGTCTGATTAATTATAAGAACTTTAATAACCCTATCAGCCCGGGATAATTATTATGATGAAGGACTCACCCAATCACACCAACAAACACACACACACACACCACTTTAAATACTAGATTAGCTTATCTGGGCTCCAACCCAACTATATTAATGTACTCGCTATTTATTATACAATTGCAATATAAAATAGGGTTGGGAATTCATAGATAAGGTGATTAAGGAAAGGAAAATCTACTTTTCTTTTAATTATGAAAGTTACAAGAGATGAGAGGAATACAAAAGGGGCAAATTGACACGTAACGCTTGCGTTGGGGAATACATTGTTTTGAGTTACGTTACTGAATGTTCTTACAATAATCGAGGAACCCCCCCCAGAGACGTAGGGCCGCTTTACAACAGCTGTTACGTCGTGCGTGTGCCACCAGTCCTAACGTGCATAGGCCTAGAGAGGACCTGCTGCGGTTCCAGCGGGACACGCTCCCTACACTCAAGCATGTCTTACTCAATCCTAAGGTAAAGGACTGCGAAGTGCCTCTACCATTGAGCGAGACAAGTTTCCAGAAGTACTGGATGCGTGCAGTAGTAATAACCCCTCATTACGGCCTACTCACCCTTTACTAATACAATACAAAACTAGCGCAAGCGTACCGCATCGTCAGTCGGTTGCAGAATTCCTTACGATTGCCTTGCTATACGCCGAAGTGGTTATTTTAAATCGTCACTTCACACTTCCCTAATCTACCCCATTTAGAGATGCTTGCAGTGTAATCAGCAGCCGTGCGTACATACTGGTCTACCTACATATTTATGCAGCAACGGGGCCTTTCTATCTGGGCATCCAAATTATGTGTTTCGCTAAATATTATTTTTTTGTTCAGTAAGAGGCCTACGGGGGCCGGGTGTGATTTAACGAGACACAATCCCTAGCGTTCCTTAGAACGACTATCAATCCAGTTAAGGGTACTTAGTGATGCCTAACCCAACTCCCTGGAAGAGTGCGTATATCAAGAGCAATGCAAGGTGTCCTGCAGTTAGTCTGTCCTTAAGGAAAAGGTCGCCATCACTAACGTTTGGTTGGTTTGTGTTCGTAAACAACAGACTACAAGGAAGCACTATTATTAAAATTGGCCCTAACGAGTTGCGAGTTCGGTTCAGCCTTCCATAAGCGGTGTGACTGCCCTAAGCGTCATGTCTTGGTTGAGGTTGTCTATAGTCAGTTGGTAGAGTATTTGTCTACATTATGTTGGTAAGAGTCACACCTTATAGCGGGCTTTCCCCGAGTCCCTACGACCAAACGCATGTGTAGGATACCTCGATAATGTCAGAGAAAGGAACATGGAGGGATAAATTAGCCAACACTCACCTGGACGGTCACAAACACACTCACTGAGATTCACGCGCCTTACACGCTACTTACATCCGTTGTAGGCTAATATAACCTAGTCTAAAACAACACTTATTATTTAATGTATTAAATAACACTCTCGCACTCTCGATCTCTCAACAGACACACAGGTTCGATGCCACTGCCCTAAGTCCTAGCTCTGCTAGCCTAGTCTACGCCATCCGCTCACTTTCGTGGTCTCAAACCAACCCTCTCACACACTACTTTACTTTAAATACTAGATTAGTATGGTCTGGGCTTCAACCCAACTATATTAATGTACTCGCTATTTCGCGACAGCCCATTCGGACATAGCCTCCTGATATTCCCTAAATCTCCTAACTTAACTAGCCTGGACTAGGGAGTCCGTCTTCTCCCGTAGTTCGAAATCGAGTGTCCTCTCTTCGTCTCCCTTCCCTAACAATCACCACGTTCCGAGCTCAGCGCTCGTATCCCTTTTTTTTGTCGGAACAAATTCTGAATTGTTTCAAGGGTCCTTTCTCACGCCTCTGGACGCATTTTATCCTAAACAGATGTGTGGCTAGCATTTTACAAGGGTCCAAACGTTCTCAGAATTCATACAAAGTATTGCAACTTAAGGGACTCAAAATTATCGCTTTCTATTGATAACTGTCTATAATTGCCGGGCCTGTCTCCCATAAAATATAAATGAAATGGGTTTGTGAGTGTTTCAATATTGTTTCACTGGTTTAAAGAAATAGGATATTTTGTTATTTATTACGGGAACATGTCGAGCTGTCAGGCCATAAAGTTGAGATTTAATGCGTTTCTAAGAGGGCCGATATCGTGGGACGGTGTTATAACAAGAATTTAGAATAAAACACTTTGCCATTAAACAGGAACAAGTGACAGACAGTCACATTCCCCCCTCTGAAAATCAGACGCGTGACGCAGTACAGCGTATGAGCTTTCACAATAGGATGAACTATTCCTTTCCTCGAAAGTGTCACAGAATATAGACCTGTACTTATCTGATGTATTTGTCTGATCAAATACTTACTAGAATATTGTAAGTATTCTAGTATCAATCCTACAAGATCCCAATAAGATGAAATGTCTGCTATAATGTATTAGTGTATCGCAGAGCATCTTCAATCGATATATTTATGATTGCTCTTTAATATTTGAACGGTTCTCGCAAATACTCTTTCCATTTAAATAAAATTACCGCGCCTCAGCTACGCTCTGTAAGCCCGTGCATGCTTATTATTTAGTTGTACATACCAGGGACTCTTTTAAGAGTATTTATGTTATAGAGCCACGCTACCTACGCTGCTCCCTCGTTCTAAACTCAGCCTGTCGCAGTTGCCGCCGGACAGAGGCCTCTCCTTATGCACCTCGGTGCTGAGCCAGCTTAATCAGCTGCCCGCAGTCGTATTCCAGGAGTAGCTGAAATAGTCCGCACATAAACATATTAGATTTGATTCCAATTAGACGCCCCCCTCTGATTCTAAGAGGTTAGAACAGTTTTGAGTTCTATTAAGAGTTGGGAATTTATACTGCTTAGAAAACATAGGAATCCTAGACTGTGTAACCAATTATCGGCTTACTAGCACACAATGCGGTTAACTATCCCCTCAGATTATAAAGGTGTTGACATGAACATTCTCTGGCATATTTGAACTGATAACTATCGTACAGTACCTTTGCCCTAATACATAAATCTATAATATTTCATGAGATAACAAACATCATACCGCGTAACTACGGATAACTGAAGTGTGTAAAAAAAGTGAAACTTAGCTTCGCAAAAGGAGCCACGCCATAGCTACTGCTGTTGGAGTCAGCCGATGTCAGCTGATTTTGAAGGAACTTTAAATCACGCGCAACTCACAAACCAAAGGTTCAGACATAGCGTAGTGGCAGCCGAGTGAAGACTTAAATATCCTGGAATTTGAAATAAGGCCAAACGAGTATCTATTCAATTATACGACATACGTCGCCGACTGCAGAGACGGAAAGTTTTATGTTTACTTCTATGACGATAGTTAATGTACCTTCTTGGTAAATTAATTTTCATTTTATAAGCTTCACGCTTCGTAGGTCTTACTCGCTAATAATATTAGATTTACCCGTATTAAGGGCGTGTCTTATACCTAACCTCATACCACATACACACAAATATAAATCACAAACGCACAACCACATTTTCACATTCACATACTATCAGATACTAAACTCTCGCTTGCAGAGAGTCGAATCTATTATTACAGTAGCACAGACACCCAAGCTCTACAATCGATGCGGGAATTGAACCCACTAGCCGTGACACAGGAATTCCAAAAAATCATAAGACCAATACATATAACGGGAATCGAACCCAATATCCATGGTAATGGAAATCAAACGCTTACAAACAAAGAACATCAGGTGGGAATCGAGCCCACTGCGAGTACTTACAGAATTCAATCATCATTATCAAAACGTAACTTAATTAAACATAAGTTATTGTATCAACCAATAACATCAGGCGGGAATCGAACCCAAGATCCATGACAATGGAATCTAAGCACATCAGCAATTAAATCATGCGGGGATTGAACCCGCTACCAGTAGTTGAAGAATTGAACCACATTATCGAACCGTAACTTACGCATAAGTATTGTAACTGATAAAACGCTTGCCGTCGCTAACAATGGATAGAACCATAAAATTACGTTGTGTTATTTTTTTGTTTAAATTCGTTGTGTTATTTTCATAGTAACCCATTTTTGTTCTTTCTCGTTGCACTGAAGTGAATCAGTACATTTAATGACGAGAATCCTGGTCACGGCACCACATGTGACTGTTCCTAAATTACCCTAGGCTGATAAAATTTTCGTTTTTCCTAATTATGTGGAAATTACAGGAAAAAGGGGTAGGTCCCCCTTGCGGGGGAGAACAGTACCCCGCCTCCGTACTGTTCTGTAGGGCTCGGCTCCTGACTGGACACCCTTCCACCGATATAGATTAAATGAATTCCAAATATGAAGAAGTCCAGTGCCTTGTCTCATCAATAGAACAAGGAAAGGATTGAAGGAAATGTGAAATAAAACTTAGGAATTCATAGTTATGAACATAGATTGAATGTGGTTTTAGAAAGCTAGTAATAATAGAGGGATGCAAAGTATATTATTATTATTAAATTGTGAGTATCCCATACGCTAGCGTAACAGGTATTTGATCAGTCATTACTCACACGATACCTCACATCTACACTCGGAGTACGCAGGGCAACACTTCCATATAGTGACGCAAGCGGCTTTTCAGCGGCATTGTGTCGTCATCATGCTCTTTTGGAGACATGGTCCCTAGCAGTTCTTTCGAACTGATAAACGTGACGAAGCGGCTTTCCCTGCAGCAACCAAGCGACCGTCCTTGTCTGACTATGGAGCGGCTAGTTCCAGCGGCATTACGTCGTCATCATGCTCTTAAGGAGACATGGTCCCTATCAGTCCTTGGACTGGATATAAGATAGATGTGGTCACCCCAACCCCTGGAAGTTCACCCTTTACACAACAAGCATATCTGCAAGACACGTGTTCATGTCAGTCTGACCGAATTATTGGTCTGAGATAAAGAATTCAACATTCAAGAATTGCTAGACAATAGAGTTGAGATTCGAAACTCGAAACTAATCATATAACAGAGTTTTTGAATAATCTCTCTCTTAAGGCACTATTATTGGCCGGAGGCAAAGAACACAGCGTTCAAGAATTATAGTACTAGGATTTACTAGATAATAGAGCAGAGTAAAATATTAAGAATTATTAATTATTAGAGTCGTGGATCAACTCTCTTGAAGGTCTACAGACAGCCCCAAAGCTCCCACCCTTCACCACTTCCTAGTGTTTTGGGCTGGAGAGAAGAAGTGGCGCAACAAACTCTCCAGCAACACCTCTGTCTGATTAATTATAAGAACTTTAATAACCCTATCAGCCCGGGATAATTATTATGATGAAGGACTCACCCAATCACACCAACAAACACACACACACACACCACTTTAAATACTAGATTAGCTTATCTGGGCTCCAACCCAACTATATTAATGTACTCGCTATTTATTATACAATTGCAATATAAAATAGGGTTGGGAATTCATAGATAAGGTGATTAAGGAAAGGAAAATCTACTTTTCTTTTAATTATGAAAGTTACAAGAGATGAGAGGAATACAAAAGGGGCAAATTGACACGTAACGCTTGCGTTGGGGAATACATTGTTTTGAGTTACGTTACTGAATGTTCTTACAATAATCGAGGAACCCCCCCCAGAGACGTAGGGCCGCTTTACAACAGCTGTTACGTCGTGCGTGTGCCACCAGTCCTAACGTGCATAGGCCTAGAGAGGACCTGCTGCGGTTCCAGCGGGACACGCTCCCTACACTCAAGCATGTCTTACTCAATCCTAAGGTAAAGGACTGCGAAGTGCCTCTACCATTGAGCGAGACAAGTTTCCAGAAGTACTGGACGCGTGCAGTAGTAATAACCCCTCATTACGGCCTACTCACCCTTTACTAATACAATACAAAACTAGCGCAAGCGTACCGCATCGTCAGTCGGTTGCAGAATTCCTTACGATTGCCTTGCTATACGCCGAAGTGGTTATTTTAAATCGTCACTTCACACTTCCCTAATCTACCCCATTTAGAGATGCTTGCAGTGTAATCAGCAGCCGTGCGTACATACTGGTCTACCTACATATTTATGCAGCAACGGGGCCTTTCTATCTGGGCATCCAAATTATGTGTTTCGCTAAATATTATTTTTTTGTTCAGTAAGAGGCCTACGGGGGCCGGGTGTGATTTAACGAGACACAATCCCTAGCGTTCCTTAGAACGACTATCAATCCAGTTAAGGGTACTTAGTGATGCCTAACCCAACTCCCTGGAAGAGTGCGTATATCAAGAGCAATGCAAGGTGTCCTGCAGTTAGTCTGTCCTTAAGGAAAAGGTCGCCATCACTAACGTTTGGTTGGTTTGTGTTCGTAAACAACAGACTACAAGGAAGCACTATTATTAAAATTGGCCCTAACGAGTTGCGAGTTCGGTTCAGCCTTCCATAAGCGGTGTGACTGCCCTAAGCGTCATGTCTTGGTTGAGGTTGTCTATAGTCAGTTGGTAGAGTATTTGTCTACATTATGTTGGTAAGAGTCACACCTTATAGCGGGCTTTCCCCGAGTCCCTACGACCAAACGCATGTGTAGGATACCTCGATAATGTCAGAGAAAGGAACATGGAGGGATAAATTAGCCAACACTCACCTGGACGGTCACAAACACACTCACTGAGATTCACGCGCCTTACACGCTACTTACATCCGTTGTAGGCTAATATAACCTAGTCTAAAACAACACTTATTATTTAATGTATTAAATAACACTCTCGCACTCTCGATCTCTCAACAGACACACAGGTTCGATGCCACTGCCCTAAGTCCTAGCTCTGCTAGCCTAGTCTACGCCATCCGCTCACTTTCGTGGTCTCAAACCAACCCTCTCACACACTACTTTACTTTAAATACTAGATTAGTATGGTCTGGGCTTCAACCCAACTATATTAATGTACTCGCTATTTCGCGACAGCCCATTCGGACATAGCCTCCTGATATTCCCTAAATCTCCTAACTTAACTAGCCTGGACTAGGGAGTCCGTCTTCTCCCGTAGTTCGAAATCGAGTGTCCTCTCTTCGTCTCCCTTCCCTAACAATCACCACGTTCCGAGCTCAGCGCTCGTATCCCTTTTTTTTGTCGGAACAAATTCTGAATTGTTTCAAGGGTCCTTTCTCACGCCTCTGGACGCATTTTATCCTAAACAGATGTGTGGCTAGCATTTTACAAGGGTCCAAACGTTCTCAGAATTCATACAAAGTATTGCAACTTAAGGGACTCAAAATTATCGCTTTCTATTGATAACTGTCTATAATTGCCGGGCCTGTCTCCCATAAAATATAAATGAAATGGGTTTGTGAGTGTTTCAATATTGTTTCACTGGTTTAAAGAAATAGGATATTTTGTTATTTATTACGGGAACATGTCGAGCTGTCAGGCCATAAAGTTGAGATTTAATGCGTTTCTAAGAGGGCCGATATCGTGGGACGGTGTTATAACAAGAATTTAGAATATTACACTTTGCCATTAAACAGGAACAAGTGACAGACAGTCACAATATCATACATTTTGTAAACGTAATTACATAGTAAATTAATTAAGGATACGAATGTATATGTCGCAGATGGATTGTTGAATGCGCTGTTTTATTAAACCGCTAGTGGTTTTATAAAAACGTCCGTTATGTAAAATAACTGAACTGAGTTTTTGGCATTTTCAATCTCAAATTAACATTTGAGATTGAAACGAACGATATTTTTAAGAATAACATTTAAAAAAAATCACTTTAATTTTTGGGTACGAAATGAACGATTTCCTTTCGAAAGCACATTAATTAAATTAAAGAAAAAAGAAAAAAAAAATAAACCTGTTCAGTCAGTTCTCACTTTACTGGAATATATTTTCAAAAGTCCATTTTTTTATCTACACAGAGTGAGATAATACTTCAGTGTCCTCTTCCGACAATAACTCTTTATGATGTCAAGGTTATGGAGTTTTTTCCAAGAGTAGCTTTTAGATAAGGGTTGCGCGGGTCGGCTGACATATGAGCCCCATAAGTGAATGACACGAGAGCGACGTTCGAAACAACCTTGACGGACGGGAGCGATGAATTGACTAGTAAGGTCATGGTTACGGGGAACGGACGTTTGAGATGAATGGAAAAATTCGGGAATAAACGTATATATATTCGTTCATTCCCAAATATCTATACATATACAGTTGAAAACCAGCGTCAGGCATTTTTGCTGAACTGGGCCTTTTTGGCGCAGCCGTGAGGCACACTTTCCTGCTAATTTCTTACATTGGACTTTAATACAAAAAGTTTACACTTTTATATTTGTTTTTAACTAATTTATGTCTCTGGTGTGTTGTGTGCCTTTTAGTCTGTTCTGTCTGTTGTGTCTAAATGTTTTTCTTTCTTTCTTATACTAGTAATAAGTATATGGTTTGTGTATGTATGTATTTATTGTATATGTCGGAGTTATTCGTTTATTCGGAACGCCAGCGCCATCTCGTGGCGCTTGACAGAGTCTAGCCTGAGTTCGTGGGGGTGGCTAGGGAGAGCTATATCTACAAGAGCGGTGTGAGCAGAGCTCTCGGGATCATTGAAACATTGGACATCGTACGGACAACATGTGCTGAGAAACTGTCTCGCGTTCCGTATCATTAATTTGTGTATGTCGACCTGGCGCTGCCGCGGAAAATTGAGGAGGTAGAATACGACAAAATTATCCATCTGTTGGACTGCCATCTTACACCGAAACGGCTTGCTTTTGCGGAGAGGTATCATTTCTACTCGGTTACACAGCGCCAAGGTGAAAGTCATACTCAATGGGCAGCAAGGATTAGGGGGTTGGCGGCACACTGCGGGTTCAAAAATCTGGAAGAGGCCCTTCTCGACAAATTTGTAATGGGAGGGGGAGAAATTATTCGCGAAGGATCTGCAGGAACTGACGTTGGTCAAGGCCGTGGAGTTGGCTGAGAACGTGTGCGCGTCGCGCAAAGCAGCAACGACCACCCAAACATCGAGCGGCGCGGGCGGCAACAGCATGGCCGCCCCGGCCGCCGGCAGCGCGGGGCCTGACGGCGAGTTCGGTATCTCCAGAAAAGAGCAGTGTGTGCGGGTATACCAATCACAAATCAAATCAGTGCCGTTTTAAAAATTACAAGTGCAAAAAGTCTAATCATAAGGGTCATTTAAGTAGGTAGAATGTGTGCGGCTAACTCAAAAGTAAATTACGTCACGAAAGATATTGTGGATGTCGGAGACGATAGTAAGTCACATGTACTTAACATTAAATGCGTAAGGGTAGACCAATGTCAGAGTTAATACAAGTAAATGGTGTATTTTTGGAGTTTGAAATAGACAGTGGATCGGCCGTTAACGTCATTTCAGATCATATGTACCATTCTTATTTCAAGGAAGTGCCATTGTTTCACAACGATAAAATATATTTAGTTATACTGGAAATAAAATTATAACTTTAGGGTTCATTCTGTTGTCCGTGCCGTATGTAGATAGCATTCATGTGTTAAAGTTCTATGTAGCGCGCAGCGGCGGGCAGTCGCTCCTAGGCCGCGAGTTCTTACATACATTTAATTTAGAGTTTGCACCATAGATAAACCACAGAATCTTGAAATCTATAAAATTATTTCGCAACTCCTCAAACTTTTCTCTAGTAAGTTAGGTGGTTTCAATAAAAATAAGGTATCTTTAAAATTAAAACCTGATGCAAAGTTGTTATTTTTTAAAGCAAGACCTGTCGCTTTCGCATTGATGGAAAAAAATGATGCGGAGCTGAATCTTTTGTAGATCTTGGGAAATTAGAACCTGTACAATATTCGGAATGCGTCTCTCCCATAGTCCCGGTATAAAAAGAAGACGGTGGTATTAGAATCTGTGCAGATTATTCTGTAACTATTAACAAGCAATTAATGATTGAAAAATACCCAATACCAACTATCGATGAATTGTTCTCTAAATTACATGGTGGTGAGCAGTTCACAAAACTAGACCTTTCTCAAGCCTACAACCAATTTTTACTGACAGAAGACTCACAAGCACTTACATGCATCAACACGCACCGGGGCCTTTTCAAATATACCCGTTTAGTATTTGGGCTGGTGAGTGCGACTGCCGTGTTCCAAGGCGCTATGGAATGAGTGCTCGCAGGATTAGACGGGGTAATTATTTTCTTAGACGGGACGGGACGGGATAACAGGGAGTAATATTAATGAACACATTAATAATACTCCCTGTTATCAAAATATCGTTATATATTGACAGGTTAATGGTAGTTTTAAAACACCTAGAAGATGTAGGATTAACAGTTCAGAAAGATAAAATAAAAACTGTAAATGAATAATAAAAACTGGGAATGGACCCCAGTTCACGACGAGGCATTTGACCAAATTAAGAAACTACTTGCTTCCGATCAGTTGTTAGCCCATTTCGATCTTGCCGCAAAACTGATACTAACTGTAGATGCTTCGCCACAAGGTTTAGGAGCTATGCTATTACAGTTATCACGTACCGACAATCACGAGAGACCTATCGCCTTTGCTTCACGGACGCTCACGGCTGCGGAAAAAAAATTACTCGCAGTTATAGAAAGAGGCTACGGCCATAATTTACGGGGTGAGAAGATTTCACCAGTACTTATAAGGCCGTGCACACCGTTCGTATTACGTACAGATCATAAACCGTTGATAACGACTTTCGGCCCGCATCGTGGAATCCCTGAAATATCTGCGAATGCTACAACGCTATGCGTTATTTTTGTCAATTATGCCATCGAGTATATTCGTAGCGGCCATAACAGTGCAGATTTTTTATCCCGGGCGACGTTAATGGACGACAACCGGGTGCAAGACGAAGTGCGGGGGGAAGACCGCGACTGTGGAGAGCGCGCTGCTTACGTTAATTTTGTTGTTGAAGGAAGTCTACCTATTATGCTGAAAGAATTACGTTACGAAACCGACAGTGACGAGATTTAAAAAAAAGTTAAAAATTATGTAATCGAGGGTTGGCCGCGTAAAGTTCACGACCCCGAATTGAGAGCATATTTTGATTGTCGTTCCCAATTTTATTAGCATTGGAAAATGAATGCTTAATGCGTGGTCATAAAGTAGTTATTCCGCATACGCTTAGAGAGAAAGTGTGTGGAGAACTACACGATTCGCACTTCGGGGTTGTAAAAATGAAGGAAGCCGCGCGCGAAAAATTTTGGTTTCCGGGAATCGACGCGGCGGCGCTTGAACGGTTGGCAGCCGCGTGCAGCGCAGCGTGTGCGCACAGCTGCGGCCCTCGCCACACCGCGCGCCTCCCTCGCCGTGGCCCTATCCGCCGCATGCCTTCTATAGAATTCATTTGGATTTTCTTGGACCGTTTCATAACCAAATGTTTTTAGTTATAGTAGATGGTTTTTCTAAATGGGTCGAATGTTATGCAGTTAGTACAACATCTTACGGAACAAAAACTGTTGTAAGTAGATTATGTGATTTTATGTCTAGGGTAGGTATACCACACACGTTGGTGATGGACAATGGAACTTCTTTCACGTCTAGGGAGTTTGAGAATTTTTGCAGTTTAAACGGTATTCGACATGTTTTATCACCCGTATACCACCTGTCAAGAAAGCCGAAATTTACGTTAAAATAATTAAAAAAGGACTCAAGAGTATCATATTACAATCTGACACTAAGGTATGTACAGACGCCAGCACATCAAGCTGCTACAATCTGTCAAATTTCTTTAATACATTTTCAACGTTATCGCTAAAGCATTAAGGTTCAAGGTTGATTCGGAAAATTTGACAGTTTCGGGTAGCTTGACCTGCTGGCGTCTGTACCTCTACAAGAGAAAATCGCAAAGTTTTTATTTGATTATAGAAACTCCAAAAAATAGTACCACAGGTAAATCTCCAGCAGAAGTACTTTATGACTTAATTAATCCACTTCAAGTCGCTTAGACATGCATGGATCTATTGCTGACCGTAAGGAAAAATCAGTCTTTACAGACAGAGTAAGACCAAGGGAGGAAAGGAAATACCAACATTTAATTTAGATGACATTGTTTGGATAAACTGATTCTGTGGAAACGATAAATTTTGTTGGGTGCAAGGAAAAATCAAAGAAGAAATTGGGAATGTCATGTATTCGGTGTATATTCCGGAACGGAATTGCAAAGTAATTCGTCACATAGACCAGATTTGACGGTTTCAAGCCGAAGTCGTTTCAAAGGTCCAGAACAAAAAGAAGGATTGGCATTTGGACATAGAAGCAGATGATAGTAGTTTATCTCCACATGCTGAATCCGTAGACGTAACAGCTGAGAACGGCGATTCCATAGGCGCCGAACTTCCAACACCCGCCGAAGAAGTTCAGCTTGGAGAGGAGGCAGGGACGAGTGTTGAGCAATTAGCCTCGCATTCGCCCTCGACATCAGATCTTTCAAGAAGAATGAGTCTCGACCGGTCTGTACCGCAACTAACAGAAGACCAACAGAATCCTAGATCCAAACGACGTGTTTTGCCTGTTAATTATAAGCCCTTTTTCTAAAGTATGTGGGGAAAGGAATGTTGTATATGTACCTACTGCGCGTACGACACGCGTGTGTGTGTGTCGGCGCGCACACGATATTGTATCGAGCATCGCAATAAACAGTATGACACTGACTCGCGGTTTGATTGTACGTGTGCTACCCCCGCTCCCGATAAATACATAACAGTTGTGTACCCACAGTGTGTGATTCGCTAGTGTGACTAACTTGCTCGTAAATTATAATCTGATTTGAACTGCAAACCGTTTTTCTATTGCACTATAACCAACACAACCCATAGTAATTAAAATATGCTGATGTTAACGAGAGACAGACGTACCTTCTCCGATATATATTTTATTTTCATTATTTAGGCAACCAACAGAGATACAAATAGTATGTATATTACAGTATTGTATGGCTATTAATAAGTTTCCCTGTATAACTAGGATAAGTATAATACATGCGAACGGGCTACAGACTAAAAATGTTTAAATACTAAAGGCTCAGTTTTAGGTGTTTATGTAAATGGCACACCACCCTGCAACCTGCAGTCTCTCCTTTCTCTCTAAATCCATCCAAAGGTTGTCTTTTAGCGACAAGACCGCCCGTTGTGTCATGCCTTATAAAATTTCTACATTTATATTCTGTAATATTTATGGTGTACATAATAAAGAATATTAAATTCTATACTAACAATAAAGCTGAAGAGCTTGTTCATTTGAAGGCGCTAATTTCTGGAACTATATACTATAATAGTCGTATTTGAAAAAATGCTTATTACATTTGATAGCCTAACTGTTGAGAAAGGTTATATAGACGTATATATTTACCAATAATAAAGCTGACACACTACTTCACACACACACACACACACACACACACACACACACACACTACACACTACTTTCGCCGTGGTCTACTTCCACGGTTAAATATACATAATTTGTTAACACTTTGACTGTCCGCAAAGTAGACACAATAGTTAAAAAATCAACCTGAATCATATATTATTCATGGGACAGGGAATGGGTTAAAATAGTTCTGCATTGTCGTTATTAAACTTATGTCACTAACGAAGCTAAAAGATAAGAAAAGAAAATAAAATATAAATCCAATCTAAATAATATTCAATATTCATAGAACAAAATGGCCACTTAAAACACTATCTCTATTAATAAAGGCGACGAAAACTCAATCCAATCAAAACTTTAAAGTGTGTAGTCAACTCATAATTTATCACTTTAAATGCATTTTTAAAGTCCAATAATCAGAACTGCGTCTAGACGATGCTATAAAAAGAAAAGGCGCCGAAATAAAACAAAGTTTATATTTAGTATCGCAAAGTTTATATTTAGTATGCGATATAAGTTTATATACACATCTAAAAGCAGTTATAAGTAAACGCAATAGCGTTTACTTATAACTGCTTTGTTATTATTAAATGTTATTCAATAAATTGTTATCTTTTTTGGGTTCCGTAGCTCAAAAGGAAAAAAACGGAACTCTTATGATCACTTCAGACAATTTTTCTTCAACATTAATTGTTTGCAAACATTGATGATGGGGCTAACCCTAATGGTAAGCTTACAACGATACACACGATGTAGGTACGATTGAAACTGAATTGCACTACTCCTATCGACGGTACAGTATCTATGCAATCAGTAGGCCAATTCTCGTAATTTAAAACGTTCAAAATCTAGTCGCAGTCTCATCTCGGCGACAAACAAATGTCAAAAACTTGTCAAAATGTAGGGAAATTAGAGGTATTTTTGACAGATTGAGACTGAGATCAAACTGTGAACGTTCTTAAAATTACGAGAATTGCCCCTCAGATCTCACACACGCGCCACGCTCCGGTGCGCAAGGCGACGCATCCCCACGCACGGCGACGGAGGCGCGGATCTGCACCATCATGTGGTTTTTTCTGTGTCTCCGTGCGGGGCTGCAGATTTCGATATCCCCCCAAAACGAACCTGACGACATCAAGTTCCATCGTGGACACGTCCGTTATTTGCAAAAATCTGCTTACTGTAGATCCTAGTGTGCCGACGGGACGCCACACGCCCCCGCGGATGATTGCGTGATTTGCGCGCGATCTACACTCACTCGCGTCGACGCATTGTCAATGTCTCAACGCTCTCTTGGACGCTCTCTTGGACTTATCAATATGTGTGTATGCAATGTGCGTATGTCTATCGAGTAGTTGTATACTTTATGTTATAGTAATTACATTAGTCTTTGCACTGTGCGTATTTGTATATACAAACTGAAGTACAAGGCGGATCACAAACAACAACTCTCTGCGCCCCGTCGCCTGGCGCGTCGTAGTGTGTGATCGGCCTTACCAGCTCCGCGTACTGGAGCGTGGCACTTACTAGTGTGAGATCCGCCTTACCCTCAGTATTATATAGCTGGACACCCGAGCCCGTTACTGAATGGATTTCGGCGAACAGGGATCGTGCAGTGTTTATTCGACCCCTAACTCAATTCAGTACAGCCATTGACTGAACCACGAATATACCGTATACGTATTTATCTTTCACTTGACTTTTCGAGCAGGTGTCGGTTGAACATAATTAATAATATTATTACGTTTGTATTTATTATGTGGTAGGCAGAGATGGTATATAACATCTTCTTTACGCCAGTAAAGGTTATCATCATCGTCATTTCAGCCGAAAGAAGTCCACTGCTGGACATAGACCTCCCCCAGGCACCTCCACTTCGATCGGTTCTGTGCTTCCCGCATCCAGCGGATTCCTGTGGCCTTCACAAGGTCATCGGTACACCTTGTGGGAGGCCTTCCAACGCTACGTCCAGAACCTTTCGGCTCGAATCAGAAACGAAGAGATCCGCAGGAGAACAAAGGTAACCGACATAACCCGAAGAATTGCCAAACTTAAGTGACAGTGGGCAGGGCACATTGCTCGCAGAAAAGTAAAGGATTATAATGGACAACAATAACAAGCCAATATTTTAAAAAATCTGCGAGAAAATTAAATCATTTGGGATTATTACATTTTTAACATATAATTTTTGTTAACTTTATCCATTTAAGACTCCGGAACAATGAGAGGTCAAGAATGACATATACAATAAAGAATAGCAATCATCATTTCAGCTCGGACTCCCCTTTCTTCTGCCACTTTCTACATCCTAGTTCTGTGCGTCTCTCATCCAGGTGTTTCCAGCAACTTTGGCGATATCGTCAGCCCAGCGCGCTTTTGGATGGCCCTGGTTTCTTTGGCCTATCCTTAGCCACCATTCAATCACAGCTTTACTCCATCAGCCATCTCTTTGTCTAGCTAGATGTCCTGCCCAACGCCACTTGAGGAGCATCGCTCTGTCCCCGACGTCGACTAAATTCAATAAATAAACTTTAAATTTTTCCTTCAGATCGTTAGAGAAATTAGACTGGAGCAGAACAAATTAAACTTATTAAGTTGATCAAGAATTTACGCCTTGTATTTCTAAGTCCTTCTGTGCCAAAGTGAAGTTTTGTTTTAATAGTTAGGGCTCTTACCAATTAGGAGAGGTTGAGTTCAAATACTTATGTATCCTATATAGCCTATTTCTGACATACTCAGACATAAAGGTTGATCAACATCCACAGTTTCAGAAGAGACGTTGAATGAAAACATGCTATTTATTACTTGTTAAATAATAATAATAATTTATTAATTATATAATTAATCATTATATTATATAACAATTTATTTTTTTATATTTTATGTTCTTTTTTTACCTAATTTTTATATTAAAAAAATATTTTAAAATATAATAAAATAAGATAAGTAAATAAATAAACGAATTAATAATATTATTATATTTAATATTTTTTTTTTTGTATTATTATTTTTAGTAATTTTATTAACATAGTTAAAGTATTATTTACTAACAATGTATGGAATGTACAGTTATTCCGAAATAAACTGATTAATAATAAGTTATTGTTATTAAAGAAACTTTGAAGGATATATATATAGTAGGTACCTATTATTTTGGTCAAAATTCGACTTAGTTTTGATATAATAGTTTCATGACTGATTAAATGAGAGATATTTTTTATGTTACGATCCGAAAATAATAAATAAAATAAGTTATGATTGATAATGACTTTGCAAATAACAGACTATAATTTATCAACAAACTGTGAAACGATTATTAAACAATATAATCGCTTGTAATTTCATACCTTCGCAGTTCGCAACACTTCGTAATTTCATAGCAAAAACACCGAAACCCATGTAAATTCAATTGCGCACAAGTAACCCTAAAACCCGGAAAGGATCCCCGAAAACTCTTCAACCTCTGAATCAACAAGGTACCTGAAATGAGCACCATCGAACAATTCCATTACGATACGAGGGGCACTTAACCCATCTCTGCTGAGAAAACAACATCCCGGTAATTTAATTTCTCGTGGACTTGTTAACTTTTTCCTTTTGCTTGCCCCATTAGCTGGTCGCGTCCGTGGGGTTGATAAGGTGCTGTGTTTTCTTGGAAGCAAATAGGATAGGTACGGTTAGCGGCTTTTATAGCTACTGATGAAATTCCAAAATTGACATGTTTTTTATATCGCTGTTTGCAAGGGCCGCAAGAGACCATATAGGCAAGGGCTTCGTCTTTTATAATTAAGGGCTGATTTTTCAATCATCCGAAAACTTTATTCGAGGAATAGTTTTGAAATTTTGACAGTTATTTCGTACAAAAACTATCAAACTTCAATTTTATTCCTCGAATAAAAGTTATCTGGCGATGGAAAACTCAGCCCTTAATTAATTAATCCATGTCATAACATGAAGATTAGTTATTAAATTAACGATACGATATGGTTGGATATCACTGAGTATTTATGTTGTTCTTGATTTATTAATCCACTAGCTGCGCCCCACGGTTTCACCCGCATAAGTTTCGATCCCGTGGGAATATCGGGATAAAAAGTATCCTATATGTTAATCCTGGTTATAAATCTTACATATGTGTGCCAAATTTCATCCAAATCTGTTCAGTAGTTTTTGCTTGAAAGAGTATCAAACAAACATCCATCCATCCATACAAACTTTCACGTTTATAATATTAGTAGGATAGGATACATGGAGGCAGACACATTGACGGCATCCTGTTACCATGAATTCAGAACATGCTTGGAAATTTTTAGTCGGTTATTAAAAAAAAAAAAATTGCTCTGTCATAAATTTTGACCGCGTTACCTACGCACTGCACTTTTCTATGAAATAGCAGTCTTTTTTTTATAGACTACGAAAAGTTTCTATGCTAACGTAGAAACTTTTCGTAGGTATCGTAGGTAGGTACGCCGCACAAAAAAAAAACTAAAATCATGTACTGAATTCATGGTTACACACCATAAATTCAGTACATGATTCAATTTGTAATTTTGTCATCATCCTCCGCCCTTATCTCAATTAATTTCTAATTATGCAATCCAATGAATTGCCACCCAAAAATATTTCTTGTTGACATTATCATTTTGCCCCATAATATTTTGTATGAAACGAGGGGATAAGGGAGTTTCCCTAAATACCGGGCTTCCTTAAACGCGGTGAGAATTCAAAGCAATGAGGTTACCTGGGACAGTAATAAGGGTGCGATTTGCAAAAGGGTTCTTTTCTCCACAACGTAAAGAGTTTTTAACTCGATTACTTAAAAAAAAACAATAATATGTAGAAATAAAGAAAGAAAACGTATTTATTGCCGTACGTATTTATTTTCGTACAGGAAGATCACAAACTAAACTAATTAAAAAATAATAAACTAAATTATATAAGAAAAGTAACAAAAAGAAAAATGAAACAGGCCTTACACACCTTACAGCCTCCGCATCCTTACCGGCCTTTTGGCCTATACGACGCCAAAAGGCTACTTCGCATGATGCCGCGATATCAAAAAAAAAAAAAAATTATTCGCGCCAGACGTAACTTGCGCCTTGAATGTCAGAGACACTCTGTGGCATTGCTGTATATGTTTATTTTGGGTTCATAGTTAGGGTATCTACACGTATCAGGGTTAGAGACTTTGGGGAATCGAGGCATCTGGGCTTATTGTCTTGTCAAAAACGGGGAAAAGCCCAGACCGTCGGTCTTCCGAATTAAGATTTAACGTGCTCACAAGACGGCCCCAGAATGACCCGGAAATGTATGAGCTTTTCAATGTACTAAGGGTAAGAGCATTGGTGACCTAATGGAAACGGCTGCTTGGTAACTTACTAGTTGTAGGTTTGAACCCAAACAGCTGAGGTGAGGAAATGATTCCACGGGAACTTACTATCCAGGATAAAAATATCCTATGTGTTAATCCAGGTCATAAACTGTCTGAGTGCTAAATGTCATCTTAATCCGTTCATCAGTTTTTGTGTGATTGAGTAACAAACTTCCAAACATACAAACTTTCACATTTATAATGTTCTAGCTGCGCCCCGCGGTTTCAACCGCATGAGATTCGATCCCGTGAGAATATCGAGATAAAAGTATCATATAAGTTAATCCTGGTTATAAACCATCTGTGTGCCGAATTTCGTCCAAGTCCGTTCTGTAGTTCTTGCGTGAAAGAGTAACAAACATCCATCCATCCATCCAAACTTTCACGTTTATAATATTAGTAGGATATTTATTTCCGTGAATTCTTCGCATAAAAATGCGGCCCCCAAGGCCCCGATCCATCGCATCGCATCCCATCGCCCACCCGCGCTATTACTACGTTTTCGCTTAGCAATCTCTCTGGCATTTTTTTTATTTTTCTCGGCATCTAAGGGTAGTAGCGTGATCGTAAATAGCCTATAACCTTTCTCAAGAATTGGGCTATCAAATACAAAAAGATTTTTTTTAATCCGAATGGCAGTTTCAGGCCAACAACAACCTCTTCAGCACAAACTAACAATACCATCAATTCCCAGAAGACAATACGCGTAACACAATAACTGTTTGTGTATACAAAAATACACAAACAGTTACGTAATCGATTGCTACTCCCATCTAACTCCATTGTTCTTCATAACTTTGTTTTTGTCTCTAAACAAATAATTAATTACTGACTAACTTGATACTGAAGTCTTTTAGTTTGGGATTTGGGAACACCATTATTTCGTGAACACATAGGTAATAAATAAATAAGTTTGTTTCATATCATTTTGGCTTACAATGCATGTCGAGGAGTTTCCATAGCTACAGTCATTAAAAGAGATAAGTAACCAGGGTCGTCGGATATAGTTGAAGTTTAGTAAGAAACCGATGAATAATTTCGAATGAAATTTAATTTGAACTGTTTGTTTTTTTTTAATTTAAATTAAATTTTATTCGAAAACATCGGTTTCTTATGAAACTTCAACTATATCCGACGACCATGGTTACTTATCTCCTTTGGTGACTACATATAAACGTAGGCCTTACATTGACGCGTGACATAAACGGAACGTAAATTCGAAAATTTTTTGAATCGATAATACAACTAATGTTGTGTTGTTGTGTTGTGTTGTTGTGTTGTGTTGTGTTGTTGTTGTTTGTTGTTTGTAATTTTTTTTTTTATTATTATTTTTTGATTATTTTTATTATTGATGTGACTGAATGAGTGTATTTGTTTGTATTATGAGTCAGTGATACTCGAATTATTTTTTATTTTTTTTTTATAACTCAAGTAGTGGATGTTGGAAAAAGAACAGCGAGGCTGAAGTGGGAGTGGGCTGAACATGTCTCACGAATGCACCCGGAGAGATGGGCAAAGATCGTCACTCACTGGACGCCTGAAGGAAGACATCGACGTCGAGGTAGACCATGGCGAAGGTGGTGTCACGGTCTGATAACGTTTGCAGGGCCAACATAGCCAGAGATCTTATAAGACAGGGTTTGGAAAGAAAAAGGGGAGGCCTTTGCCCAGTAGTGGACACAATAAAGGATACCAAAAAGAAAAAACAACCCTCCGATAGCTTATTGGTTTAAATTTGTGTAACGAGCACAAAATTTAATGTTATTTTTATTTTTATTAATTTTTGCGTAATTGCAAAATTTTAAAAACACTCATAAGAATGAAGTCTTAACACTAAGTAAATATAATGTGCGTAACGAGTATTGTCAATTTTTAAATCGTTCCAATTTACAGTATTTTTATCTCACGAAGCGACGCGCATTTAACTTGTGGTAACCAAATGTACAAGTGTGAATGTGTGCGTGAAGACGAGTAGCGTCAGCACATAAGACACACACGCACACACTCACCCTTCCGACTTCGCCATTGTCTCGGATGGCACCGAGAGCTCCTACTCTTACACACATATTCATAGCATGTCTGTTCACTTGGTAACCACAAGTAAAGCGCGAGTCGCTTCGTGAGATAAAAATACTGCACGTTTACTGTGCGTGTTCGTGGCAGGCCCACATATCAGTACAATTATATATTTTACGTTCCTTTATTTCATTTAAATACGTATAAATTAAAGTTTTAAATATTTTTATAAACAAAAAGATTTAATAATTGTACGAGTTGCCCACCGGTATCGGGAACAGGGTCCAAGGTACAAGGTCAGGGCTCCAGAGAGGAACCTCCTGACAATGCGAGCCATGTATTTTTACATTATTATTTATTTTTAGCCTATGTTGTCCCACGGCAGGGCAAGGGCGTCCCTTTTTCCTTTCCACTTACCTCTGCCTTGAGCTAGTGTGAACTAATCCTCTCTGTAGACGTTAAGCTCGTCCCACCATCTTCTCTTGGGAATCTTTTACATTGTTTGTCAATAATAATATCACGCTAACATGTGGGCGTACCACTACACCTTTGCCTGCCTACCCCTTCAGGGAATTCTTTCATATTTACGGATATAGTTTAGCGCGTAGGTGTTGGAAAATACATTGTGTGAAACATTGCAATACAGGTTGAAGTATTTATAAAACTCCCACCTGAATTGGTTTAACTAGAATAGTATGTAGTTTTTGCCACCGAATAGTAGAGTATAGAAGATCGGCTTCATACAACGAGGTGCATGCCATATTAGTCGCACGCACACATTGATGCGTACCCCGATGTTTGGGGTTGCATATTAGAAAATCAAAACTTTGTCGAGCAAATTTTCAAAAGAGCAACGTACAAATCAACAAAGTTTAAAATAACGATGGTCATTTGATCAAAAGTACAGCTGACCAAAGTCTGGAATATCAATGTTTAAGTTATTTATTACACTATTGACCAAATCGTTTAAAGGTCAAAATGGATTACTGGATAAATTATTATTTATCAAATGCCCAACCAAGTCATTAAAGCCTTTGTACTAAATAAAATAACTCTTTTGTTTGACCCGAAAGTTTTGTATTTTATCGAATATTCAATTGGTGTAATGTAATGCAGAAAAGAAAACATGATGACATGACGTCGACCGTCTAGGGTTAGGGTCGACGTCAGGGGCACCCCGAGGTTCGGTTGGTTAGGTTCCTTTAAACCCTGCAGACAGAAATAGGAGCCCCGCGCAGCGGGGGTTCCGTCGACCTGCTAGCAAATTTATTCAGTCGTCATTTGTGATCATGTAATTTGATTAGTAATGATTTGATATTTTAAAATTACATCTAGCAACTTTTGATCAGTCGTTCATTTGATGTCACATACATTGGGATTTTAATTTTTTTCTAAATAAAACATTTGGTCATTTAAATTTTGTTATTTCGTTTATTGTTCTTTTGAAATTTGCTCGAGAAAGTTTTGATTTTCTAATATGCAACCATGTATGGAGACCCCCTTTTTTTAACTATATTTAATTTTTATTATTTGTTGTTACAGCGGTTATAGAAATACACATTTTGTGAAAATTTCAATTGCCAACCAGTTACGGAGATACAGCCCGCTGACAGACAGATGGACTGACGGGTACGGAAAACTAAAAACGTTCAATCTCAAAATTTTAGATTTGACCAATTGAGACTGAGATTAGAATGCGAGCGTCCTCCCCCCCCCCCCTCAGTTTATCTCAACCGAATGAAAACCAGAGAATGCCAGGTGAGAGCAGTAGTAGCCCAGTGGTATGTATACCAGCCAGTGGGAAGTTGGCTTAGGACCCAAGCAGGCCCGCGGCCTTGACGGGGTCGCCACCGTCTGATGGCGGACGCGGTGGGGCCGCAGGGGAAGAGGAGTGTTGGTATGACGTTGGCCGCTCTCCCTATGCTGGTTTGGTCCCTGGGGTGGACACGGCGTGCCATGTGTTCTGGTGCGCCGGTGATGGTGAGCAATCCCCAGAGGAGGGCTTTTCACGGATGAGTGCTAAGGCGTGTCCGTGTTCCCGCCATAAGCGGCAGAAGAGGACACCGTGGAGTTTTAGTGGGTTAGAGTCCCACATAACTGCACTATCTCCCCGTGGTAGTGCAGAATGCATGAGCATTTCTCCACGTTAAAAAAAGAAAAAAAAGGACCCAAGCAGGCACTTTACTTTTTGTAAATTATTTCAACACCACTGCTCTCAAAATGGTAAAGGAAAACATCGTGAGGAAACCGGCATTTCCTAGAACTAACAATTCGAAGACACGTGATATCCGCCATACAGATTACGCACTTCCTCTCACAGAGAGGAGGCCCGTATCCCAGCAGTGGGAACGTTATAGGCTGATTACAATCATGATGAATGCCAGACATGAGTGCGCTTGCACGCGCTGTTCGTGAAGCGTGTCTGTGCGTGCGATTGCGCTTGTTGCATAGAGCCAACCTTCTGCAAGATTCTGTGACTTCCCTGCACTGCGACAATAACAAACGGGTATTGTAATCGTGTTCTAATTAAACGCAACACTTTGATGACCGCCATATTGCTAATTAATTTTGCGAAGCGAAATGTTATGCTTTTGCTAGAAAGTTTGTAGTGTACAGTTTTAATTACCTAGAATTACGTATTTCGACGAAAGATTAAAAATGGAATGAGTTAAATATGGGTGTACTATAGGTATACCCGTGTCCGACCCTTCCGGGAAACAAGGAAAGGTTATGTTATTAAAAATATCCGCGATATTTTTTCCGGAAAAATAGAAATTGAGTAGGTATCTTACAATAATTAATAAAATATTGACGACAAAAAAAATGTTATTATAAAAAGAGTGATTTGCTAAAAACTAAAAAGATAGGTTTGCTACTGGTCTGTTTACAACATCTAAAATAGAGGATTTAATCATACTTTTGAATTTTTTGATGTCCTATGATTATTTTGTTTATTTTTTCACATGTACCTACGTTATTTTAAATGTTAGCTTATGTATATAAATATCGTCAATAATTATTAAATCATACGTTTTTCCACATTTTATAGTTTTTTTTTTGTGTCATGAGACCTACCGTCCTTCTTTGTTAACTCAAAGTTTTGTTTTTTTCAGTGAGCCTTTTATAACTCGATATCGAGATAAGCACGAAGCTATTTTTTTTAAATCCCAGGTAAAAATCCATAAAATAAGAAACAGCATTTTAGATATCCATTTAGCTGGTTATTTAAACATTAATAACCAACAAATAACAGCGAGCACCGACTATGAAAATAATTTCAGGAACTACGATCATTCCAGAAACTCCATGCCGAAGTTACCAAAAATATGTTTTTTCACGCTACACTACTTAACAAGGTACCCGACTATTAACAAAGTATGTACTGTCATAATATCCTCATATTCCAACATTATTACTCAAGTATAATAATTTTTCCCCGAACGAAAATTCTGCTTAATATACAAAGTTTCATAGCAAGAAACCAAATACGACGAAACTTGTTCTTTCTTAAAGCATAAAATATTAGATGTAATATTATTATTCCAGTTATTATAGTTTTGCTAAGTATTAGTCCATTGGCTAGGCGTAGCGGCGTAGCAAATATCATGCGTAGCACTCAGTCGACTTCTGGTGGCGTAGCGCGCTACACGTAACTTCGTAGCGCCGTAGTCGCGTAGCCGGGTTGTTGGAAAGTTGTGCGCGGGAAAGATTCAGTGTTGTTTTGTGTTGTGTGAACGAATTGTTGTTGTTATATTTAGGGGTAAGTGAATAGTTGTTATTTTTATTTAACAAGTTTAGAGTAATATTGTGTATTTTAATAGGTTGATTTGAACAAAGGACAAGGGTTGGTTGTTAATGAATTACTTAAACATTTATTTCAGTGAACTTTAAGGTGACATTTTCCAAATATTATTTACAAAAAAAAAAATATTCTTCCATTAAAAAACAAACTTTATGATTTAATACAAATAAAATTTTGGGAATCTCACCTAACTTTAAAAATAAATTAATTACTTAAATAAACAATTTAATTGACTCCGCAGACATTCGTATGACAATTAGAATGTAATTAGTGAAGTCACAGTTGAACAAACACACCTAGAAACCGCACGCCATTGTCCTATATACATTATTAGTCTTAATTAAGTAATTAAAAACAATTACTTAACGCACACGTGGATATAAATTGGTTGTTAATTATAAAACTATACCTGTGTTTTTAATTATTTTGTTACATTAATTTAATGTTAAATTAATTAGGCATACTGTTACTGATAGTGCTTACTGGTGATATTTCTTCTACATTTAATTACTAGATTTAACACCTGAATTAATTTTGATTTAATATCTTTTTTAACAATCGAACAGTGAGTGTAGCTCTTTACACTCACTAATGATAATGTGTGATCCAGGGCTAATGTGATCCACATTAGCCCTGGCTCAAAAGAGCTGGAAGTCATGGGGAGAGATCTTTGCCCAACAGTGGGATGAGTAACATTGAATTTTATATGACGATATTGTCCTACTTCAGGACAAAGGTCTTCTCAAAAAGCAGTGGAACAATTATCATTATTCTTCTGAACTCCATCAATTTACTCGGGGTCAACGCAGCACGTCTTTTTGTGGAAAAAATGGGTGACTAGATGAAATCTTTATATTAAACCTTGGGGCCAAAACAAGTGACAGTCGCTTTCAAAACGTTTCAATGACACAGGATTGATAAAGGTTTATCAGCAGCCTATAATCCCATGACCTCGGAGTTTGTTTCCGCATTTCTTCTCATGGACCAGTCAGCAAGGAAATGCCGGCGCTATCTAGTTTTTTTTAAATATTGACCAACAAAATATTGACGTGTAAAAGTGTCTTAAAATATCTACTTACATAAATAAATATTTAATACATTTTTGACTTTTCCGTCATAATTAATAACCCTGGTAAAATGTCACTTTGTCTTGGCACTCATGTCGTTTCATTGCCGTTTTGTATAGTAATTAGCATGGTTTGTGATTTTACTTATTCTCTTAAACTTACTGAGACTGTGACGTACCTACCTATCCGAATTTGTGTGGTCAGACGGAGACCTTTTTTGTTATATTTATAACTACTATCTGCCCGCGACTTCCGTCCACGAGGAAGTTAACTATAACACAAAACATATCCTATGTCACTCAGCTATAGTGCAGCTTTCTATCAGTGAAAAATTGTTTGTAATCGGATCAGGACTTCCAGTGAGTACTCCCTACACACAAGCAAACAATTTTACCTCTTTAAATATAAAAGCCGCTCGGTTTCACCCGCATAAGTCTCGATCTCGTGGGAGGATAAAGTATTCTATATCCTAATCCAGGTCATGGAGTATTTATGTGATAAATTTAATCAAAATCGGTTTTGCTGTTTTATCGCGAAACAGTAACAAACGAACAAATTTTATCTCGTCTTTTCTCTATATAATATTAAATAAACGTTTTATCTATCTATCTATTTATCTAAATACCCTGTCCATTAAGCAAACCATTTTTTGACAGATAGAACTAGTGATTGCAGCAACACACAATACATTGATTGATACACGTATGGTATTATAATGTCTGTAAGCCATAAATTAGATAATTCAATAAGATAAGGTAGTTTATATATTTATTTTATTACACATTTTAAAGATAACTTTTACGTAATCTGGAATATGTAAGTTCTATGACAAAAAAAATAATGTTTGATTGTGTGAACATTTGCGACTTGCTACTTATTTTTGTTAATGACCTCTAGTCTAATAGTTGTTTTCTTATTAACATTAAGTGCCCAATTCATATTCCTTCTAGAACATACGCTAAACGTGAGCACTCAGCTTCTAGATGGTGACTAGGAAAGTAATCAACATGCTGATAAAAGCTGAAAAAACTGTAGGAGTTGATAGAAATTACGTCGATCTATATATAAGTCGTAAAATTCTAAGTCAAATGCGTATCGTTATTGAATTGATAGTATTTTTAGCTATTTCGATAAGCAAACTATATTATGTTCCCGCAGACAAAAAACTAAATGGATTCGTCTATATGTTTGAATTATTTCATTTCGTAGACCACCTTAGAGACCACTTAGATCTTAGAGTAGCACTGATCATGATAATTGGACCCAGTTATCATGATCAGTGCCACTATAAGCTCACGTTCTTACAAACTGTTCGTAGACAACTTCATGTCCGTGTACCATTACTTCCAGAACGAACCGACTTATATCAGATGTTCAAGAAAATTAAAACGCGTTTTTGTAATCACCACTGCAGTAACTTTTATCGCAAGTGTTTTCCTTAAAGTAGTAGGAGTGGTTCTCGAAGTTTATTCTAGAAAGACAGACTCATTTAAAGTAAATATAATTCTTTTACATCTAACATACAATAATGTCCGTTCACATAACTATCGTTCGAGAATTGTTGCCATATTTGATCAATAGTATATTTGTTATTCAAGTAAAGTACAATGATATCGAAAGGGGTTATGCTCAGGAAGCAGCGATTGGAATGATCTTCTTGTGGTTGATCAAGTGGAACAGTGGGCTACACAGTTTAAATGCTTATTAAGTTGCAGCAGAAATCTATCAGCTTGCTTTAATGCTCTAGTAAGTTCCTTATGATATTTGTATGACGATATGTCTGGGTTCCTGTTATCATCTCTGGCAGTGTTCATAATCTCAGATCTTTTACACTCTAACGCCATTTAATCAGTTATCTGCTTTCTCTAGTCGAATGTTGTCTAAGTTCATTTTTGACTGACAATTAATAACAAAAAGATCCTATTAAGTTTTTGTTGCAATGGAATTTGAACTTTGTTCAGTAAGCGATTCAGTTTATTGTTCCAAAACTTGAAAATTATCTCTAATTCTTAATTCAGATATAGAGACAAAGATGACATTGACTGATCTATATTTTATTTTCAGATGTTTCATTCATTGGTTTTGCCCTTAATGCATTATATCACTTCGGCATCTGGGTTCTTCAACATAATAATTAATTCTGCTGTAAATATTGATTCCAGATTATTTTTACTTAATTTTCTTTGTGTTAATTCATTTGCTACAGTACTGTTTAAGCACTTTAATTATAATTTTATTGTTACATTCCGTATTTTGTCCATATTGCATTATGGGCGCCGGTCAAAATCTTCTCAATGAAAGTGCAAGAACAAAAATAAAATTATAAAAATTATATATAATACGATGTCGATGAGTAAGTGCATATTTTATATCTAAAACCAGTCTAGCAGTCCACTGCAGGGGGTCTACTGTCTAAATCCGCCAACAAAGATATGGGCCCGAACGAAAGTAGTTAATCCGTCAAAACAAGGGCCAAATCTTCTAGAATCAACCTAGAATGTCCCACTGTTGTGCACTGAATGTTAACACAGCAGAGCAAGTGCTAAGCAAGTGTATAGCAAGTGTAATTAATTCAATGGAAAGCCCATAAACAATGTGGTTCAAGATAGCAATATCAGCCTATAATGTTCCCACTGCTGGGACACAGGACTCCTCTCTGTGAGTGGGAGTGGGCCTTAATCCACCACGCGGCCCCATAGTGCGTGTTGGTAGATGACACATGTCTTAGAATTTTTTGGTTCTAGGACATGCCGGTTTCCTCACGATGTTTTCTTTCACCGTTTAAAGAGCAGTGGTGATGAAATAATTTACACAAAGTGGCGCCTGTCTGGGTTCAAACCTGCGACCTACAACTCGTAAGCTGCGGCCGTTACCACTGGGCCACCACTGCTCTCAATATTCTAGGTTATGCAAATTGAAACTCATTATTTTGTTTTAGATCCACAAGCACCGGCTATAAAAAGTTTAAGAAAATTAAGTCTCCAGGTAAAAGTAAACCTGAATAGGGTTTACTTTTACCAGCAAATTTGCTTTTCTAGCAAGACAGAACCCAATATGGTCACTGTGCTATTTTTATACTTCATGCGATGTAAATGATGACGTCTTTTCATCTGCCATCTGAACCATTGTTGGCATCGCTGTCATTTATTTTATTATTATTTATTTTCTTTTAGATCCTCGATCACGGGAAACGAAGACTAAAAGAAATTTACTTCTCCTAGTAAAAAAGAATCCTATTCTGATTGTGTATACTTCTAAAATTAAGCTAGGAATGTACTTAGTACCTGTAATTCTATCTCTCTCCATCACTTAAGTAATAATTTTATCTAAGATAATGGTGGTATTTAAAATAAAATTGCGTGTTACTTGTATAAAATAAAATTATGTTGTGATTGTGTGAATATCAGATCTATCATTTCACAGTTGGTTTATTTCGAATGTTGAATACTTTTCACCCCCTTCTTTTTCCTTTAGCCTATATTATCCCACTTCTGGGCAAAGGCCTCCCCATATTCTTTTTTATATACATATTATTATTTTAAGACTGTTAGTTATATTATGTAAATATTATCTTATTAGAAAATAAAATCTCAGACTTACTCAAAAAAAAAGTTATTAAGCTAAGAACTGAAGAATATAATTAATCACGTCGTCACGATCTTGTGAACGTAAGACTACCTATTAAAAAAATACAATGAGTTTGATTTAATTGGGATAAATCATAATTATAAATGTAGACTAAAACGAGGAATGGACTCAATATTGAACCTTGAGGAACACCCATTGACGTATTAATATTGTTATATTTAATGAGTTATCGCCATTTACCAGAACTTGAGCCTCTTATTTTCCTTCAAGTATAATCTTGATTGATTGATGTATTCTGCTGATTATGATCTAATAACTTAACAGTTCCATTTAATATAATCATGCTATTTAAATGTCTCATTCATTTCTATACTGTAACGTTTACTAAGCGCTACAAGATGGTGGCATTAAATTTAATAAAAACGTTAACAAGAGCTGAAAATTTCAGAGAATATCCCAAAATGTTAAGTAAAATACGTGTTATTTTTGAAGTTGTCATATTTGTTATAATTTTATTCAATAATATAAAGGTAATTTATAGACGAACACATGGTAGAATTATCAAAATGGTACAACTATTTCACATTATAAAAATCGTTAGTTGTCCGGTTATTATTATAAGTAGTGTTCTAAGCTCACATTCTTACAAACTGTTCATAGACCACTTCATGTCCGTGCACGGTTACTTCCAGAACGAACCGACTTACATCAAATGTTCCAAAACGTTGAAAATTATTTTTGTGATTGCCACAGTAGTGTCTCCTGTTACGATTGTATTATTATATAAATTAAAATTACTTTTTTCATAAGAAATGAGGCGCTCGAACTGAACTTCGTGATATTAATATCGGCGCATGTAGTACTAGAAGAACGCATTATTTTTGAATACGCAGTAATGTACATTTACATAACAATTATTAAAAACTTGCTGAATTGTTGAACAATTGCGTATTGGATATTCAATTTATTAAAGTACAATGATATCGAAAAGGGGTTAGGCTCAGACAGCAAAGAGTAGAATGATCTTCTTACGGTTGAACAACTGGAACAGTGGGCTACACAATATAAATACTTATTGAGTTGCAGAAGAAATTTATCATTGACCTATATAGCCGAGGTAAATTCTTTAAAAACATTTCCTGATCTTTTATAGAAATTAAAATAAATAAAACTGCAATCGAAGAAAAATTATTCAATAAATAATTCACTAATTCCTTACGTCGAAATCACGTTAATTCCTCAGCAAATTCAACAACATTTCTGCTATCAACGTATTCCCTGACACAATGGCGTGGTTTGAACTGTCAAAATACATGTTGTCCGTACGGTTGACATTTTGATTCCTTGCCGTTAACAAGACACGATATTGACGTGATAAGATTTCGCAGATAATACAGAATTGGGGCCCTGTTGTTTCTAAAAAAGACTTTACCTGACTTTGTGCATCTTCTTGTAGATGTTATATTCATTGTCCTTGTCTTCAATTATTCATATTACATCGGCGTACGGGATATTCAATGCGTTTATAAATAATGTAAATATATATATATATATTTCTTTAACATTTTGTATTATATTATGGTAATATGTAGTAAAAGTAAATATAACCTTTTTCACGAAATGTTAACCTTGACATGTCAAAACATAGAACTTCCTTCTTCAATAGAAACAAAACTGGGTCAAATTAAATTAGCTAGCTTAACTTTGTAGATTACAGCTTCGATATTTGGTTTTAGATCCACAATCGTCGGTGACGAAGACTGTAAGAAATCTAAACCGTTTCGTAAAAAAAAAAAATACAATACATATAGATTGTAGGTACTTCTAAAATAAAGCTGGGAATGTATTAAACACTTGTCATTCTGACTCTCTCTATCACGTACGTAATTACTGCCCTATAATTTAATCGTTTCATATAAAACTGTAAAAGATTTTATTTTAGAAATAACGTAAGTAATTGGTGTGTTAGCTGTTTTACTCGTAAATAATTCAGTTTTAATTACTAGACACCAATTATATTTTACCCAATTATATTTTTAAGAACAAGGTCAAGAATATTCAAGTTTATGTTGCTAGTTTTTTATAACTAGGATTTGTATCTGAAATTTTTATTTGATCGATTGGCTCTTTAAATGTGTACAAAGATCGGCCATAGCTATTCACAACTATTCGACATGCTATCGTATCGAAAATAACACATTTCGGTAAGATGATTTTCCTTGGCCCCGACAGCAAACAGCTGTCGGAAGAATAGTGGTTGTGATTTGAACTGACAAAATTTTCGGGATTTGGATGTGTGAACAGCGTCTAGAGGACTCCTACGATCAATGATTGATGTTCGATACGGTACGGAAGCGTTTCGAAAGGTTGTGATAGCTATGCAGTATTACTCACGTTGTGAAGGCCGCAGGAACCCGTTGGATGCGAGAAGCACAGAACCGGTCGAAGTGGAGGTGCTTGGGGGAGGTTTATGTCCAGCAGTGGACGTCTTTCGGCTGAAATAATGATGATGAGTACTCACGTTTGTAAACTTACCCATGTGTCACTTTTTTCCCTAAAGGTTTAATTTTGTCAACAGTTTCAGGGCTGTTTATTAATAGGCACGAGCCATAAAGTCCATTCAGAGCTCTTGATTGAGTGCTTTATGCAATGAGATTGATGCTTATGATAAAATCATAGCACACTCAGATATTATGTAGTTGATGGGTTTACACAAAATTTTGTTTGTACTTGTTGTTTTTTGCATCATTACAAGTTTTGATGTTTTTCAATAAATAGTTTTAAAATAAGCGATCTATTTTTCGTATTCCTAAAACTATTGCCGATTCAATGGGTCTAGCCGGATAGATCTCGTTTAGTTACAAACAGCATATTGAGGTTTTGTATCAATATAGCCAGGCATTCAGTGAGAGTCACCCATGCGACAATAGAAAAAGTAATCAAATCATCAAGATCATGTGATGACTTTCACTCATTCCTGACAGATTTATGTTGACGTCACCTAACGTATTGATGTCCTGGTTTGTGGATACTAATATATAATCCACATATATACTGGATAATCCTCATATCCTATATCCTCATATAAGGCTGATTTTTCAATCCACGGATAATTTTTATTCGTGAAATAAAATTGACATTTGACAGATTTTGTATGGAAGACTGTCAAAAATTCAAAATTATTTCTTCGGATAAAATTATCTGGCGTTGGAAAAATCAACCCTAAATTAACTAATAAACTATTAAAATAAAAATAAAATATGGTATCCTAATCTAACTAAAACTATTAACAAACTAAAATATGTCGTAGAAAAATTCCTCCACATCGCTGTTGACAGGTAATGTGTACCTAAGAGACTAGCAGCATTACTACGGTGAATGGCAATGCTTAGCCTCTGGCCGATGTAAAAGCCAGCCCTTTTATCAATATCCTTAATCAAGTGTCAACCAGCCGTTTGGAAATTTCGTTGAACAAACCATGAGCGCTCGGACCCCAAGGCCCGAGGGTTTCCACCCCAAACGGTTCGATAGTAATTACTGAAAAGGTTATTATACCTTCGCCGCTTGAGGTCTATTGGGATCTTTCTGATTAACTTGACAATTTCATCAATAAATAACAGCTTATTCGTTTTAGGTAATCTATAGACAGAAAATATATTTTTCGTTGAGTGGTTAACGTTTATTACGAGCCTGTGTTGTCCCACTGCTGGGCAAAGGCCTCCCTTCCCTCTTTCCACTTTTCCGGGACTCCTTAAAGGAGAAGGTTTCCGGCTTTTAAGGAGTCCAGCTCATCCCACCATCGCTTTCTGGGCCTGCCGCGCGGTCGTTTCCTGCCATTTGGGGTTCACTGAGTGGTGGCTTTTGCATATTGCTGTCCCGACATGCGATAGATGTAGCCAGCCTGGTTCTACTTTAGTCCAGCAGTTGTGCGGCCAGCATCCGCTATTTGTGTTTTGGAACGAAGTATCTATAGAGTTCTTAATGCGGTCTGTGAGTTTGACACCTAGTATACTTCGTTCCATAGCCCGTTGGCAGACTCCAAGTGCAACAGTGAGTTTACCATGAACGCCTTCCTCAGAACTCGTCAGGGTTTTATTTGCATTATAATATACTCCTCAGCATTAATGACCACATCATTCATAAATTAAACCCAGAGCTTACTTTTTATCAACTTTCACATAAATCATCTAAGTTATTTTGAATAGGAACCTTCTCTAAAAAGGTTTTATTCCAAATATCCAACGCCGCGCTAGGAGCTATACCCTGAGCAACAAAACCTCAACTAAAAAATAGTGCCCAAAAACCTACGGTGACGCAATCGAATTCAATTTGCGGTAGCCGTTAGTCCCCACTGGGAGAGTTTGTTTATTTTTAGGAAGAACTGTAAAATGTCTATCTTTATTCCTCCTTTGTCTTTTTTTATGGTCAGGGTTTCACTTTGATTGTTGATGGGTACCTCATACGGTTAGACTAGAAGCAGCTGAATAGCAACAACAACGAGCAACTGCCTGTCTGACCTCCACTACCCAGTTACTGGGTAATACGGTACCCCTTGGTAGGACTGGTTGTCAGACTTCCGGGCTTCTTACGACCTGTAACGACTGTCAAAGATCTACAAATGACAGTCGGGACCAACAGCTTAACGTGCTTTCCGAGGCAGATATGAATATAGAGAGATGCGACTTGCTGTCTGACATCCTCTAAACAGGTAACATTCTGGAGCTCAGTCCTATGTAGGCAGACAACAAAGAATAAAAATATAAAATAAACAAAGAAAGTTACTACATACGATTATTATCATATGTTATAATAATTTCATAAAATATATTCAAAATAAAATACAACGTATCGTTTTGCATCCTGCTGATTCTCGACTCGAATCAATAATAAAAGAAGTAGGTTTTTTTCTAATTTTAGGAAATGCGACCTGTGTGAGGCCGCACTGTCACTGCACTTTTACACACACATAAAAACGCGGCCGCTTATACGATACCATAACACGATTCTGTTCTTTGAAAGTGGTGTATTCTGAAATACTGTCAAACTTAAATAACTAAAAATAATAATAATTATGCATCCATTATTTACCAGGGATCGTAATTTTATTTGATTGTTTATGTCTGTCATAACAGCCTCCTGAAATTTGACGAGGATGCAAAACAATAGCTTGTATATTCAAAATAAAAATTTGAATTTTAATCTATTCCAATGTCTAACCGTCAAAGTTGTTTCAAAATGGGTAAAAAAATTACAAAAGTTATTTAAAAATTAGAGCGGTTATTATAATCGGTTGGAAAAACTGCCAGTAATTTATATAAACAGGCAGTAATTTATTTGTTCGGCGGGTGGTAAATTAGTGTGACAGTAAAATATGATCAGTAATAACTAGAACATAGGTCGGTTATTTCAGCCTACAACACAGTAAAAAAAAACTCGTAATAATAGTGTAATAAATTAATGGCCAGTAAATATGTTCTAATGGGCAGTTAGATAAATAGTTCGGCAGTTTATAGGTAAGGTTAGAACTATGGGCCACCGCGTGCGCTCAGCAAGCGCTACTTCCAAGTTAGATTTCTTACCGACTCATTCCGTTTTTTTTAACTGTCCACACGTAATTGCCCGTTCAGTCATTTTACTGCTTAATTATTTATTTAAATTACCCATTTATATATGTATTTGTTTTGTTATGACTCATTTTTATTTAGTTTCTTGCTCAGTTTTTACTGCCGACCTTGTGAATAAACATGCATTTTGTCATTTTTAATTTACCAAAACTACAATAAACAACTGCTCCGTTAAATCAGTGCCTTTCAAAATGGCAGATGTAATCATCATCATCTGCCTAGCCTTTTCCCTACTATGTTGGGGTCGGCTTCCAGTCTAACCGGCTGCAGCTGAATACCAGTATTTTACATGGAGCGATTGCCTATCTGAACTCCACAACTCAGTGACTCGGTACGATACCCATTAGTAAGACTGGATGTTAGTTTCGGGCTGCTGACCATCCGTAACGACTGTCAAAGATCAACGAATGACAGCCGGGACCAACAGTTTAACGTGTTTTCTGAGGCACGGAGGGGTTGATACGCAAAGATGGTCACACATCCACGGACCAACCGCGGCAAGCGTAGCCTTAACCTGATCGATCGAACCGTGCGGCTGTTATTACTAGGCCGCAAGCCCCTAAAATAGCAGTTTTTTATCACAGGTGAATTTCATTATCTTTTCTTGGCTTGGCGAAAATAACGATCCAATTTACCGGATCGTATGTATATTAGGGTAGGTACTCAATTTGAAAGCCGGTATTGTTTTTAAATGGACTTTCAAGCTTTTTATTGAAAAAAAAAAACGGCGGAATAAAACCTTTATTGGTTTTTTTCCTCAGTCATTACGGGTACGAGATCACGCATACGACTCTTTATATTGTTTTGTGTTCCCATTTTTTTCCTTAGAAGTCGTCAAGAAAACTTTTAATAAGTATTGAAAGCTTTTTTATTATGCTTTTAGGTTTTCATATTTGCTTTGAATACCTGGGCCCATTGAAAGGAAAACTTTTATTCGGTTACAATAACCCAAAAATAAGTATGACAATCTGGAATACTGAAAAAAAAAGAATTACCGAAATAATAATAATAATCCCCCTAATCGATTTCGGTCACGGTGGCCAATCTCGCCAGGGTCGCAGGAGAAATATCTCATGCGAACCAGCAGTACGATTCTGTAACCATCTCACCGTAAAAACTTAGGTGAAGTGAGCTGTCATTCCAACTAATGCAAGGGATTGACACTATTAACAGCTCACTCTAAACTCATTTCACTTAACTTTTCACGGTGAGATTTTTACAGAATCGATCGGCTGGCTAATCTCCGTTGACTATAATAATAGTGCACAAGTGTGTGCTCAAACACCGGTGCACTTTCTGTTCCTTTACTCTCATCGTCCGATGGATGAGATCAGGCGCAGGACCAACGACTTTTACGTGCTTTCCGAGGCACGGGGGTATCACGCAACTAACTTCCAAACTCCGGGCTGCTGAGAAATTCCTGATGGAAAAACCCAAGAACACTTTGCCCGACCTGGGAATCGAACCCAGGACCCCATGTACAGCAGTCGCGCGTGACCACGAGACCAACGGGGCAGTTTTTACCGAAATACCGATTGCTTAAACGAAATTATGAAAAGCAAACTCTCCTGTTAGGTATTTACATCACATATTACAAGATCGAAATTATATTTCTTTATCGAAAAACATTCTTCATATTCATACAAATAATTAAATACATAGATACCGAACGTCGTTTCCTTAACAATGAACTGAATTGATTCATAAATAAGCCATAAGGCATTGATGTTAGGAATATCAATCAACTCAGCCTATCGCAGTCCACTACTGGACATAGGCGTCTCCCAGGCTGCGCCACAACATCCTGTCCTCCGCCTTCCGCATCCGAAGTTCCGCATCCGTTTGTCGAAGGACCGATGGCCGGTGGAGCAGACGAGTCCTGGAGTGAAGACCGCGTATCGGAAAGCGTAGAGTGGGACGCCCCCCAGCTAGATAGACGGACGACCTTAAGAGGGTTGCTGGGTCGGACTGGATGTTAGGAATATAGAAAAGAATAATTCTATTCAATAGATATATTCGCTTTATAGGGTTCAGTAGACGTAAGCTCGGTTGTCTCGGTCTATGGACTCCACAAGACAGGCTCGACCTGAGTTCGGAGTTCATTAGCAAAATGCTTCCTTTGCGTCTTATTTTGTTTTTTTTTTTGTAAACATAGCTAAGAGGAAACGTAAACACTGTTTTTTGGCAAATAAACATTATCTTATCTCTGTTATTGACTTAAAAAAATGTGGTAGTTTGATTGAATGTCGTACATAAGGGACTAAGCATTGTCAGTTGACAGCGACGCGGAATAATTTACGATCGACGCCATATTTTAGTTTTTTACCATTTTTAGTTATAAATTAATAAGGTGTGTCCCAGCAGTGGGAACATTATAGGCTGACGATTATGATGAATGAATAAGGTATAGTATTTTATCTCACGAAGCTACGCGCTTTACTTGTGGTTTCAACGAAGTGTACAAACACGCTGTGAATATGTGTGTACGTAAACGCAAGAGTTCTTGGTACCATCCGAGGCAATGGTGAAGTCGGAAGTGTGTGTTTGTGAGGGTGTGCGTGAGTGTGTGAGGTATGTGCTGATGCTACATCTTCACGCACACTTTCACAGCGTGTTTGTTCGTTTGGTTACCGCAAGTAAAGCGTGCGTCGGTTCGTGAGATGAAAATAAAGAAAGACAGAAAAAGTATTTATTGCGACTCGTACAGGAAGATCACAAACTAAACTAAATAAATAAACTAAATTATACAAGGTGTCGTTTAGCATCCTCGTCAAATGCAAGGAGGTAACTATGCTACTGATTCTCAACACGAATCAATAATAAAATAAGTAGGTATTTTTATTTTCTAATTATTGGAAATCGGCATGTGTGGGACACGCCTTTTAAAACGCGGCCTGTGTGAGAGCGCACTGTAACTGCCTTTTTACACACATATAAAAACGCGGCCGCCTACACGATACCATAACGCGATTCTGTTCTTTGAAAGTGGTGTATTCTGAAATACTGTCAAACTTAAATAACTAAAAAAACAAGTATATATTTGATTATTTATTTCTTTCATAACAGCCTCCTAAAATTTGACGAGGATGCAAAACAGCACCTTGATTAAAAAAATAACAAAAAGCAAAATGAAACAGAAAGTCCTATACGAGGCCAAAAGGCTCCTATCTCAGCATGATGCTGCGACATTTAAAAAATAAATGTCACAGCGCTTGTATCATAGAATAAAGTAATATATGGCTTGTATTCTGATAGGGCCGCTGTGATGTCACGGACAGTTACAGAAACAAATAAATAATAACTGTAAAAGTTGTTATTTATGTTAATTTAGTTTTAATTAAGAATAATACACTAAACGACAGACTAAATAGAACACAATACAATAAATTAAAAACATGGCTTCTTGAAACCTGAGATAATAACAAAACAGAAAATAATATAATAGGCTCAGAGATAAACCCGCGATCCGAAACTTAAGTCTATTATTTGTTATCTTGTTCTGCGGATTACTAAGTACCTAGTACAATGGTGAAGTTATATCGTTAGTCCTAATGTTCGCAGCAGTTATTTGACTGTTTATAACAACTTGTGGGTATTTTATTTATTTTGTTGGAACATAGTTCTGAATCATTGTTTAAATTACTTTTTGGTTCAATTCCAGTTGTTTTTCTACGGTAGCTTCTCTTATTAATATACAGGAGGAACGGCTAGTCACCACGGGTTATCAGTGTAAAGCAGTCCATTGCTGCTAACAGCCATGCTGTGATAATCATCGATCCACCTAGCCTGAGGTTGTCCTACATTGTTTGCCGACTCGCAGTCTCCTCGCAAGAACACATCTACCACAGTGGTCATCGGTTCTACTGCTAATTTGGCCAGCCCATTGCCACTTCAACTTTCTTATTTTGTGAGCTTTGTCGGTATAATCTCATAATAATATACATAAGGAATGACTAGTCACCACGTATTGTTCATCCTGATGGCATTTTAAAAACAATCCACTCCTGAGGGGCAATTCTCGTAATTTTAAGAACGTTCACAGTCTGATCTCAGTCTCAATCTGTCAAAAAATACATAAAAATGTATTATAAATCATCAAATGTGTATTATATTCTTTAAAGTTTAGGGAAAACAGGAGACCAAAAATAAAAATAATGTAGGTAGTCTAGCAGGATAAAACTTTACAACGAGGAGGTTGCCAACTGCCATGGTACAGACACAATTTATAGTCGGTGTCGTAGGTATACGGGGTTTTTGTGCTAGATGTGGCCTGCATCGTCACAGGTTGATATTGCAAAAATGCCTGGAACATTTTTACAAGTTCTTCGTAGAAAAACGGGTGAAAAGTTTTATTGTCATTATTAGGATCCTGATCTACCTATCCACCTCTTGACGAGGAGGAACCAAAAAAGACTAATTTATTGTATTAAAAATACTAGTGACCCACCTGCTCCGCACTGTTTTTACGACTTGATAAAATATCGAGATTTCTTTATTATGTGTTAGGATCATAATATTAACCAGTTAAATGCCGTAATTACGTAATTATAGAAACGAAATAGTTAATGCAAAATTAAATGAAAACTGCACTATAATCTGTTGCGTAGTTTAAATGAACAACGCGGTCACACAGGCAGTCTTGAAAACCAATTTTAATACTCGTATATACCAAACTGTTCCACCGAACCGCACGTTACAAAATTTTGTTTCAGTGCGTTTAGTGGAAGTGCTCAGGTGCGGTTCGGGCAAGTGCTGTTGAAATCAGTGCTCTAAGTGGAATACCTTAACACTACCTACTTATCACATTTAAAATATAGCCATATATTTTTCTATCACCCTTTACTTTCCTTTTTCCTTTACGTTTTTGTATTATTTATAACTCATCGTATAGTGTACCAGTTGACGTCATCACGTCAACGCCGGCTGTCGCTGAAAACAACGCTAGGGCTCTATCTCGCATAGGGTCGTTAAAACGTCTCTTTAAGTGCAGCGTTTATAATTAGGTAAAGGGATAGGCCTAGTTTCATTCTAATTATACTATCCATTATATAAAAATGTGAGCTAAGTAAGACATAGATACTTTTAACTAAAAATGACACAATGTTTTTACTGTTGTTTTGTATTTCTGAATCATTGTTTGAGGGACTATAAACTTGTAACAAAAACCCACATCCCTTTCAACATGCATGTTCTATTTGTCAATCACGGAGCTGTGACAGGTGATGACGTGTAGATATTATTTACTATCTATACATATAATAAAACCGTAGCGAAGTGAAAACTGTACATTGATTTTTTATTTAAAATTATTATTTTTTGAAAAAAATTAACAAAGCTTTTTTGAGTAGTTTTTGAGTGATGCTGGAACACACATTCAGACTAACAGATATAATATACACGTCGATGATTCGTCACCAGGGGGTTGAGACATCATTGGAGTTTCGAAATAATACTCGCCAGACTTTGGTTTACACCTGTAATTACTGTTAACAAACTTAGAACACAAAATAATCTAGGATGCCTAGGATCTAGATAGATTAGCAATTAGGAACGCGGGAAGTTTAGTGCGGAGTAACAGCCAACCACTCAATCTGACGGTCCAACCAGAAAGTCCGCGCTCCACCGTCCATCTTTTTCTCGTTCAGGTTAGCCCACCTAACTGTCAGTGTCTACCATCATCCAAGAACTAATTCGGTCATGCGTTCGGTATTGCCATTACTCCACACTGACCATCCCCAAGTTATTACTTGACGTTCCTAAACGAACGACTAACTGTCATTCGACTTAGTTCCTATAAAGGAAGATAAATGGCGTTAATTTAAATTGAGGTTAGATACGCGACGTGTGCGTTGACGCTTCGACATACAAATATAGATTAGTGTCAACTATTCACAAGACAATATAACCTCAAAAACTGTGTCAGTTGGAATTAAGCTTTTGAAAATGTAACAAACCCTTCCCCTTTTCAGCCGCGCGGGGAATGTTTTCCAGCAGCTCGGAAAACAAAAACACAGTGTTTTCATACACAAATGTGTATGGCCTCTATGTTTTGACGTTTTTGTGTAATTTTTCGAAAAAAAAACGCGCAGGAAACACGGCTTTATAGATAGTAAATAATATCTACATATGTGGGAATGATGATAATGTCCAAAATAAGTTTTTTTTTCGATTTTCATCTGTTTATCTCTTTGTCTGAAAAAAAAAGAAAGAAAAATGCATTTATTAGCATTACACCAAAATACACCTTAAAACTATAAAAACAGAAAACAAAGATTATAATGTCAAAAGGGCCTCGGCTCAACGTTAAACGTAAAAACTAAAAATCTATGAATGAATCGTTTGAATGTATGTTCCAGCATCATGCCAAAACTAAATAATAAAATGTTCAAATTTTGCACAGATGTTTCCCATGAGTCTGGTCAGTCTGTAGGCTACAAATGATCACGTTATTGGTTACGGGGGATGAGCAATATTGCAATTTGTTCGTATACTTCTATAGTTTACCACAAATTGTAAAAAGGCAAGCCAAAATATTGCAGAAAGTTACTAAGGGCCGGTTTTTTGATCTGTAGTTAAACTCAACCAATTGTTAAAAATAGTAACTAATGGTTAAATTTTTGCAAAATATGTTTTTTGATAAATTTTTAGTTTATGTAATGATATAATATCATTGCTAATGGTCAAATAATTAACTATTAGTTTAAAAAAATAACCATTAGTGACCATTAGACAAACTAAAAATTTATCAAAAAACACATTTTGCAAAAATTTAACCATTAGTTACTATTTTTAACAATTGGTTGAGTTTAACTACGAATCAAAAAACCGGCCCTTCGGGAACAATAATAGCTTAAACAAATAAATGGAAATTAAGTTATCGTAAAACTAAAACCTGTTTGCGCTTACTTTATTCATGAAAACAACTCTGGTTATCTTCGAAGATTTTGTTGTTGATTATTTTAGGCAAAATTTTAGAATCAGAATCAAAATTTTATTTGCATCGAATGTAGGTACAGGTATAAATAAGATGTTATAAGTACATAAATTAATGAGATCGGCTACAATCTACCTTGCGGCGTGCAAATTATTACATAAATTAAAATATTAATAGAAACAAAAATAATGTCAACAAAACAAAACAGAAATTACAATGGTATCAATTAATAATATTATAGTCAGGTACATACATAAGTCTTACATGGTCAAATTTGCAATTAATTATAACATTAATAATTAGGGTAAATTTATATCATTCAGAAAGTCTTTTACTGAGTAATAACATTTGTCGAAAAGTAGTGCAGTTACCTTAGATTTGAAAATGTTTACGGAATAATGCTTAAAATCATGAGGTATTTTAATATAAATGACAGGTCCCATTTTGTCATAATACTTTTCCTTAAAAGTGATGTTTTGTAATTACCCGAATGTAACAAGTTCTTGTATTGGGATTCTCAAGGGGCCATTGCGTGTCTAACGTCTAATATTGGATTTTACAAAAATTGCCATCTCCAATATGTACAAACATGGAAAAGTCAGTATCCTAAGAGACCGAAACACAGGTTCACAGCTGTCTGTTATTTTAAGGTTTGACATAGATCTAATACACCGTTTCTGGGCCTTAATAATCTCCGCCCTCTCACTACAGTAAAAACAACTTTTAAGCTTTTAGTAACTACTAAAGATACACCTGAGTGTACCTCCGGCGCTTTCAAACTAGGGCACATCCGGGGACGGACGGACAGCTTGTCTATTCTTAGGCTTAGAAGTTTACCGGCGGTTTTTTAGGCACAACATTATATCAGAGGGGCAATTCTCGTAATTTTAAGAACGTTCACAGTCTGATCTCAGTCTCAATCTGTCAAAAATACCTTTAAAATCCCTATATTTTTTGACAAGTTATGACATTGACTGCCGCTGAGATGAGATTGCGGCTGGATTTTGAAAGTTTTTAATTTGGATTGGCCTTCAGATTGTTGATGTAACATATTTCTTAGTATGTTTCGTAAAAAAATAAAACATTATTAGGTATAGGTATCATTTTAATAAGCGTGCTATGAAGGATAGATGTAATCCTTTAAAATAACTAATCTATTAAACTATCTGCCTAGCCTTTTCCCAAGCATATTGGGGTTGACTCCAGTCTTACCAGATGCAACTGAATACCTATATTTTATATGGAGCGACCGCCTATCTAACATCTACAACCCAGTTACTGGGTAACACGATACCCATTAGTAAGATTGAAAATTATCATATTTTCGGAATTAAGGTTTTTATATTTTTTACAATTTTGAAGGAGTATTAATTACTATATAAATATAATTAATATATATAAATAAATTTATTTAAGTAGGTAGTTAGGCAGTGTTCCTTCGAGTAGTTATAATATTACCTACTTATAAAGTCCGTGTAACAATATTATTATAAAAGTTTTGGACTAAATTGCTTCGCAGTTGTATAATACTTCAGTATAATAGATATTAATAGTCTTTCACTTTATAACTTTTCTATTTCGTTCTTTGAAAACAATGACTAAGCTTTTCGGTGTTACAGCTTTTCAAAGTTTAACGACGTAGGTACCTAAGTTAATAAATTAGAAATACCTACCCAAGTATTATTATTGTTATTATAACCAAGAAAGAATTGTATTGATTACGAAAACACGTATCGAAATCGGTCAAACCGTTTTGGCGATAAACATTGGGACATTTGTTTTTGTTTGTTCACACACAAACAAACAACGTGTCACCCTAAACGCCACCACAGCACCTCCGTTCCGACGTGATTAAAAACAGCGTCAGATTTAAAATCCAGGAAAAAAGAAAAGTCGTTCCTTGTAGCAAAATCATTCTGTTACCATAAATAGATGTTCAACATTTGTCGCCTGTTACATACATCGTTTATTAGCCATCGTGTAACGTGCTGCCGGCGACAGAAGTCACGTACTCGCGTCACACAATAAAAACTGTCACGCTGTTGTAAGCAACAGCGTGACAGTTTTTATTGTGAAACCTCTTACACAATGATTATGAACATTTTATAAAATGTACAGTATTTGTGAGAGAGCTCGTCCGGGGAAGTGCTACCACTGTTTACTATTTCTGCTGCTTTCTGGTTTGTATAGTTTGTAATAAAGCTGAGACTTTTCATATATGTCTCTGGGGTATCAATATATCTGCAAATCAGCGATGCCTCCGGTATTGGCATCATGTTTTGTAATCTATACTAATAATGAAGTGGAATAGTTTGTTTATTTTTTCGTTGGTTTGAACGCACTATTAGTCTGGAATTACCAGTCGGATTTGAAATTTTTTTTTGCGTTAATTGAGTGCCCAATTCTTGAGGAAGGTGGTGGATCACACTATGACCCTTAAAAAGAGAAAAAAACATCAGAAAGAATGCTAAGCAAAAACGAAGTAATAGCGGGGACGGGCAATTCGATGCGACGGGGTGGGTCGGGGAACAAAAAAAATCACGCGGACGAAGTCGCGGGCAGAAGCTGGTGTATTATATTATTTCTAAGATTTATACTATATTTCTCTGATTTTATTTTTTAATAAATATTATGTATTATTATTATTTACTATCATAGGCAGCGGTGACCTCTTGCAGTCGAATAGTTTGCCATCTAACAACTTAAAAAAAAACCAGTATAAAGCCAAATCTATTTCAAATGAATTCTAAGTTTTCCAAGAACTTCATGTAAATTCTACATCAGTCATAAATACTACATGAAGTCGTAAATTCTACATCAACTACATAACACAAAGACGTACAAATATTTACGGAACACTGCAGCGTGAAACCGCATGTCATTTATTAGTCACGGCGTGGAGCGTTGCGGACGCGCACGTCACGTCACACAAATAACGTTGTCACGCTCTTGCACTCGGTGATGTCATGTTACTGTTTATTTGCAGGAGACATTCGCTGTAATTTTATTGTTTTCGTTTACGTGATGTTGTAAAGTAAGTTATTTATTACGGTTTTTTATTTATAAGCTAGCTAGCTACAATCTCACGTGTCACTTGATGACGTTATTTTACCGTATTAGTTGATGATATTGTTACTTCGTTGATTAATATGCTAATCTTTTAATAATTATACGAACCATAACTCCACGACTGACTAATTAACACCGCACAACTGCAATAAACACGGTAAAGGGGTACTTTTTATAATGAAGAAAATTAAATCATTACAAGATTGATATCACGCTGTTGCACTCCGTCACACAAATTCACCGTGTTTGCGTGTTGACATGAATAAAACGAGACGAAACCATGTTTCTCTTAAAGCCATTTAACAATTTAAATAATATATTCACGTCAAAGTTATTCTATTCGTAAATGCGAATTTCCTCTTCCTTAGTATTAATTACAATGTTACTTAATATAAATGGAGGGCCCTCAAGAATAATATTTGACTTAATTGTCTTTATAATTGAATCGTTAATTTTAATTGTACTGTGCGTGGTCTCGTTTCTCATTATTGACGGGCAATTTTTATTTGGGACAATCAGGACCTGTCACAGCGTTTGATTTGGATAACAGTCTTGATTTAAAAGAAATAAATGTTATTGAATTAATGATTTATTATTTATTTATTTATATATACCTTATTGTTCACCACAAAAACCACACACACATCACACACACACCACACACACACACCACACACCACACCACCACCACATTCTTCTATGTCCACAAATACTGATATCTATATATACGTTACTTAGCGTGTAGTTTGGCTAACCATCAGACATGGCGCACACTATGTGACAAGCGACTGGGACAGCTCGGTGACTATACACAACGACATGCTGCGGCTGAACATTTTCATATTTTTGTGTTTCGCAGACTTGCCGTCGTGTCGCACAGTTGCAACGACAGGCTAGCGTAGTCACACGCTCTCGCTTTTTGTCGCAGCGACTAGATACACGTTGCACACGCATACACAATGACAAAGGCATGCTATAGGTCAGTGTCAGTCTTGCTGTGAGCGCTGAGGAAAGTGCATGTGTGTGCTTGTGTACGAATCTCAACATGGATACGTTCGATGTCGATGTTTACAAATCGGACGTCGAATACTTACTCAAAGAAAATAATCGCTTCGACGTAACGACTAGTCGCAGACACATACGACAGCTTTACGTTTAGTCGCAGTGACAAAACGCAGACGCAAACGACAACTCTGCGACTTGTCGCAGCAACTAGACGAAGCGACAAGATGCACAGTTTGTGCTGACACTGTAAAACTACAAGTGCAAAATAAAGATGGGCACATATGTAAGGTAAAACACGAGCTAAGGTTTATAGATCTCCCGTTGGGCCGTTGATCTGCCCCGTTGGTCTCGTGGTTGCAAGCGCGGCTGCTGAGCGGTCCTGGGTTCGATTCCAAGGTCAGGCAAAGTGCTAATGGGTTTTTCTATAAGGAATTTCTTAGTAACTGCCCGGAGTTTGCAAGTTAGCGGTGCGATACCCCGTGTCTCGGAAAGCACGGTGAACCGTTGGTTCTACGCCTGATCTCTCTCCAGTCGCGTCAGATTACGTGATGTCCCATCGGACTATGAGAGTGAGGGAAGAGAGAGCTAGTCTCCGTTGAGATTGGCCATGGCCGACTACGATGTGGAGGACTATTATACACACACACACACACAACAGACGTACACACACACACAACACACATACACACACATACAACACACACACACAGAGACACTCACACACACACACATATATAACAGATCTCGACCTAAATCTTTGAAACTGAAGAAGGGTAGCGTTATTCAGTCTTCGTTTTGACATCATAAGAAATGTTAGAATTTACTTATCCTGATAAAATCTTGATAAACAGCACTTAGGAGCTTGTATTGAAGATTATTTAATTATCACAAAAATAACTCTAAAACCTTTTCAGAAGTGGCTTTTAATGAATTCGTTTAAGTCTCTTAGATATTTTCTCACAAAGGAATCAAAGTATTCCTCTTCATCAAAATACAAAATTGACCTATTTAGGAACTAGAATAGAATTAGAGGACTAATTTACCTTTGAAAACACTTCGAAAGGCATCATTAATACTGTAAAGACTGATATAATTTGAATTTAATTGCCAACTAATGTTTGACTTTACTGAGTAAACAATCCTATCTGTGAATCTCTCAGTAAAGTTGGCAGTCAATTTAAATGTGTTTACTGTTTATCGCTAACCGTCAATGGATGTTTTCCGTTGATACGGTATAGTCTTTTTATCTCACGAAGCAACGCGCGCTTTACTTGTGGTTACCAAGAGTACAAACTCGCTGTGAATGTATGTGTAAGCGCAGGAGAGGAGCTCTCGGTACCGCCCGAGACAATTGACAATGGCGAAGCCGGAGGTGTGTGTGTGTGCGTGTGTGTGCGTGTCTGTGTTACGTACTGAGGCTACTCGTCTTCACGCACACATTGACAACGTGTTTGTACACTTATTTACCACAAATAAATCGCGCGTCGCTTCCGGTGATAAAAATACTGTAGCGTAATAATATTGAATTTGCTCTAGCTTTTTATTAATATCTTAGTATTTACATATTTTATCATAACTTTTATTCGTGACTTCGCCCGGGACCCTGACCAAACCGGGATAAAAATATTCTATGCCCTAACCCAGGTAATGGTCTCTCCATGTGCCAAACTTGATTTTCGTGTATTCAACCGTGCAGTCGTAAAATGAAACAGACACACAGACAAACAGACCAACAGTCTCTGACTCAGGCAGTCAGTCGGTTATATATGAAACTAACTGTTCTCCGTGACTTCGTCTGCGATCCAGGATGAAAAGTAGCCTATGTCCTTACCCATGTCATGGTCTATTTGTGTGCCAAAGTTCATCCAAATCCGTTCAGCTGTTTTAGCTTGAAAGCGTAACAAACATACTTTCGCATTTATAATATACTCGTATAAGTATATTATTTAATTTCATGCGGGGGCCGTGGCAGTCACTTCTTGTAAAGATTGTTTCCTTTGTAATGAGTAAATTAGAACCGTTACAGAGAAGAAATTTGAAACAAATACGTAGAATGTTCATTACATTTTTTGAACTCAATTGATATGTAAACGTGAAGTTTGAATTTCTCATTTATGTATGAAGTCCTAACACAGACTGAAGTTAAGCGCTTTATACTTAAACAACGACACGACTTAAGTTTACACATTTTGCGCTGTAAACAAGGAGATACATTTACTTTTGTCTAGACAAGTGTTTACATTATGGAATATGTTTACATTCATTTTCACTTTGACAATAATTAATTTTATATATACAATGACATTTGTTTACTTTGTAAAGTATTCTATTATTTTAATTATTGTGAATGTGAAGACTATGTGGGTTATTTTATTTTTTATTTTTTCTCTGTTCTGTTAGTTTTGTCATGGCCTGGCGGTTTGAGTAAATAATGTGACCTACCTAAATGTCCTATCTTTGGTATTGTTCGTCGAATCGTCGAGCTCCTTAAGTTTTGAGTTGAGCTGCACGATTTCTGACAAATGCGTGCACTGACTGGACAAGTCCTCTCAATCTGTGTGGTTCTTTCCTCAATAGAGCATCTAAGACATCGTTCTACATGGTCTTCATAATATGAAGACCATGTAGAACGATGTCTTAGATGCTCATGATCTGACCAAGATTATGTCTAGACTTTAAAAGAGACTGTGAGCTCTGAGTTTGCTTCGGCCTTTCTTCTCAGACTAGTCAGATAGGAAACGCCGACCTCACCTAGTTTTAAAAATATGATTGACGTGTAAAAGTGTTTGTAAAAACCTACTTACAAAATAAAATCATTTATCATTAAATTATAACTAGCTACTTTTCGGTAAAGTAAAGTCACTCTACGTAATATCTATTTTATGTGATACCAAACCGCAATTGGTTAAGCTACGCTTGCCGCGGTTGGTCTGGATGGGTGACCATCTTTACATAACGAGACCGTGGACTGAGATTCGTGGATCTTTGACATTCGTTACGGGTCGTCAGAAGCCCGAAAGTCTGACAACTTGCCTTACCAAGGTATCGTATTACCTAGTAACTGGGTTGTGGAGGTCAGATAGGCCGTCAATCCATGTAAAATCGACGACAACGACGACACGGTTGGCACAGTGGCTGAGCGATCGTTTGCTGCGCTGCGTGTCGCAGGTTCGATTTCCGCACGGAACAAATATTTGAATTGCCTACAGGTAGTTGTTCCGGGTCTGGCTGTTTGTGTATGTGAGTTTAAATGTTTGTAAACGCACCCACGATACAGGAGTAATTCCTAGTGTGGGGCAACGTTTTTTTTTAAAAAAACTGGTACTCAGCTTCATCCGGTTATGCTGGAAACCAACCCCAACATAGTTGGGAAAAGGCTAGGCAGATGATGGTGACGCGAAACCAAATTAGTAGGGAGATATGTCTTAGTAGGCTTGATAAATTTAATGACCTTTCAAATACCTTTCAAACGTTATATTAATTCATGGCTGTTCCATTATTGGCTCTAGTGCAAGTTTGATATATATTGGACGTAACGATATGGTTGGCGAACTGGCTGAGCGATCGACCACAGATAGTTGTACCGGGTCTGGCTGTTTGTTTATGTGAGTTTAAATGTTTGTAAACGCACCCACGATACAGGAGTAATTCCCAGTGTGGGGCAAAGTTTAAAAAAAAAAAACTTCACAATAAAGAACATAATGACACTCCAAAGGTCGGACAAAGTGTTATCGAATATTCTATTCTATTCTATTGCGTATGTCCATCATACATTTGTCAGTAGCAGTCCAGAGTCTGAATTTAAACCCCGTTGATGTCAATAGACTTGCCCCCTATTAGGTACAGACGCCAGCAGGTCAAGCTACCCGAAACTGTCAAATTTTCCCAATCAACCTTGAACCTTAATGCTTTAGCGATAAAGTTGAAAATCTATTAAAGAAATTTGACAGATTGTAGTAGTTTGATGTGCTGGCGTCTGTACATTAAACATACTTGGCGATAAGTGGGTGTAGGTACTATAGGTAGTACACCTCTCTGATGAACATATAACACCCTAAAGGTCGGGCAAAGTGTTATGGTGTTTTTTTATTAGAAATTTCTCAGTACTCGGATTCTGGATTTGCTCCCGACTGATGTCAATAAACTCATTGTATTTTTCATTGATTGTATTTTTAAGGTACGAATTACGAACGCATAAAAATTCGAACGAGTTGGGATTGATTTCGGACGTCGGAACTATACGCGCATACAGTACACGCACGACTAGCTCGAACCTATTTTGCGAGGTACCTAACACAGTACCCGGAGGGTCGGGATAGATCGTACGTATTCGTATGTGTTCGTGCGAAAACGCATTCAAAGTGCGGTCGGCCTTACTCTTAAAAGCGGCATGACAGATTTACACATACGCACACACTCATACTCTTCCGGGGTTAATTGGGCACCGATTACGGTAATGTAAACATACTGTTCGAAGTGAGAGTGTCCGTAGGGGAAGCTACAAACTGTTTAGTTACCTATGTTAACAGTTGACGTAATTTTAGTTACAAGTTGTTAAAGAGCTTGGCGGCACAAGCTGGCTCCATTATAGCAATTAGTGCGCGTGTGTAAAGGGATTTGTGATGGCTGTGGTTGTGTCTGTAAGGAGGTTTATAAGTAGGGAAGAAAAAGAAAATATGCGTACATAAGAAATTCGCCTTCAAATTGGCAATGACATCTGCAAAGGCAGAGCAGTGGTGGCCCATTGAGAGCAGTTATAGTGGTCCAGTGGTAGCGGCCGCGACTTATGCGTAGGTCGCAGGTTCGAACCCTGACAGGTGCTTTACTTAGTGTACATTATTTCAACACCACTGCTCTCAAAACGGTGAAGGAAAACATCGAAACAAAAAAAATCGAAGCCACGTTACATCCATCAACCCGCACTGGGCTCGCGTGGTGGATTACGACCCATTCCCTCTCACCCAGAGAAGGCCTGTGCAGTGGAAACATTCTAGGCTGTATTCTTACCGATATAAGAGTTGCAGTGCAATCTCGCGGTTTTACGTCATAACATTTTTTATCGTGAATATGCTGTCATGACAGGATTTATCCTCTGCTCGATAAGGAAATATTCCCATCCACAATGCTAAGTTTCCGAAGATTAAAGTTTGTTGCTCCTACTCTTTATCGCATAAGCATAATCAGCCAATAATGTTCCCACTTCTGGGTCACAGGCCTCCTCTCTTCTAGAGAGGGTGGGCTGTAATCTGTAGACATTAAGTCCGCCTTTGTACCTTTTTGTGCGAAGTTTAAATAAATAAATAATCCACCACAAGGGCCCAGTGCGGGTTGGTAGATGTCACATGTCTTCGATTTTTTTATTCTAGTACATGTCGGTTTCCTCACCATGTTTTTCTTCACCATTTCGAGGGCAGTGGTAATGAAATAATTTCAACAATGTAATGTCTGGGTTCGCTCTTTATTGATTCATCTTTTATAACCCTCAATGAAGAATTGGCTAGAATAATCCTTTTCCAAATTATGACTTTGCTACAGCTACGACCTAGAATATAATCAGGTACGAGTACTTTCAACCAAGTACACTCCCACACATAATTACGGTATAGCATGTCTAATGGGGCCATTTAAATCCATGAAATACATACGTCATTGGAGCAGTTATAAAATTTGAATAATAACTGTTTTATTCTACAGTTCATTTGTTATTGTTTAAGTTTACATACATTTCATATTATAAGTATGGGAAAGAGGAATAAAAGGGTTGTTAAAGTATTGAGTAGGTACTGCTCGCGTATTATACAATAGTTTTGTTGACCAATTGAAACTTTCAGCAAGGCTGCGCGGTCGTTTGAAAAGTATACCGTAAACGCAAATGGATGCTCTAAATAACGAATTTCTTTGCTGAATAAAATAATGTGTTCATCATTATCTGCCTATTCTTTTCGCAACTTTGTTGTGGTCGGCTTCCAGTGAAACTGGATGCAGCTGAATACCAGTATTTTACACGGAGCGACTACCTATCTGACCTCCAAAACTCAGTTACTGGGCAATACGATTCCCCTTGGTAAGACTGGTTGTCAGACTTTTGGGCTTCTGATGACCCGTAGCGACAGTCAAAGATTCACAGTATGCCAGTCGGGACCAACGGCTTTACGTGCTTTCCGAGGCACTGAGGAGTCTTGGTATGTAAATGTGGACGGCGATAATGGGCGGTTGGTCCCTGGAGAGTTATCCACGGACCAAACGTGGTAAGCATAACTTAACCTGATCGATCAATCCGTGAGGCTGTTATTATTTGGCCACAAACCCCTCAATAAATGCGTTATCTATAGTAAACTAGCTGCATACCACGGTTTCACCCGCATAGGTTTCGATCCCGTGGGAATATCGGGATAAAAAGTAACCTATATGTTAATCCTGGTTATGAATCATCTGTGTGCCAAATTTCATCCAAATCCGTTCAGTGGTTTTTGCGTGAAAGAGTAACAAACATCCATCCATCTATCCATCCATACAAACTTTCACGTTTATGATATTAGTAGGAAGTAGGATAAACAAAGAGATTTAGATAAAAAAAAGCCCTTACTTGTATGATGATAGATTGTAAAGTCGACTTGCTAGACATGGATTTGGAGAATAAATGATGACTTACTAATTACTTGTGTCCGGAGAAAAGATTTGATTTTTTGTATGTTTGTTTGTTACCCTTTCCCGCTAAAATGGCTGAACGGATTTGGATAAAATTTGGTACACAGATAGTTTATAACCGGGATTAACACATACGGTATTTTTATCCCAATATTTCTACGGAATCGAGACTCATGCGGGTGAAACCGCAGAGCGCTGCTAGCATTTTATATTCTTGTAGAAACAGTACCCAAATATTTAATTAAAACCAGATAATAACACAACATTATAAATCAACAAAAGTATAAATTAAATCCTTGTGAATAATAACTAACAGTTTTAATAACAAGCACTTAGCGATGTCCACTTTTTGTTCTTGAAGAAACTTTGCTAGTAATGACGAAAGTTGGAAACTAGCACAAATGTTCCTCTGAAACTGTAACAGATATCTTTTGAGTAAATAAAATAGCTTCTTGCTGCAATTGTTACCATCAAAGGATGAATTATCTTGTGAGTTAGTTCGTTAGAAGCGTTCCGCAATTATGAGGAATCAAGAAAGTTATTCGGGACGGTAAGAACTTGGCATTTATAACTAACTAGCTGCGCCCCACGGTTTCACCCGCATAAGTTTCGATCTCGTGGGAATATCGGGATAAAAAGTATCCTATGTTAATCCTTGTTATAAACTATTTGTGTGACAAATTTCATCCAACTCCGTTCAGTAGTTTTTGCGTGAAAGAGTAACAAACATCCATCCGTCCATCCATCCATCCATAAAAAACTTTCGCGTTTATAAAATGAAATCAAAAAAAAAAAAAAGAAATTTTCAGGTTTTTGGAAATTCACTTGTTATAAAGTGAAATTCACTTTATAACAAGTGAATTTCCAAAAACCTGAAAATTTATTATATTTTAAGTAGTCATTTTAAACGCTAAATGTCGATAAAAGCTCCCGAGTATAATTACACAGCCGGTCGAAGTGAAGATGCTTGGGGAAGGCATATGTCCAACAGAGGACTTCCAGCTGAAATGATGTTGGTGATGAAGTCAACTCTTACGGCACCAACTTGCAAATACTAGGTTACTTTCCTATCATTGCCCATCACACGCCAACGGCAATCATACAGAGTACCAAGACACGCGGTACATCAAATTCTAATTATTAAAAGTCATTTCAATAAAGTAAAAACATCCCTACTCACCAGTAGTGGCACTAATTACTAGTGTACTCTACCAATTTGGGGTGATTAGTGGAACGAGTTGAAACTACACGCCACGTCGACAGTTGTTCATAGTTGTTGTTACTAACGATTAGTACGGTGGAACGATATTAAATTGTGACGTGCGTGGATTGTTAATAAAGGCTATTATGCCGTCCGCATTAATAATAATATATCTCATCGTTTGACTCGTGGTCGAAAGCCTGACTGCTGCTCAGTCCTGCGTTAGATTCCCAGATCGGGCAAAAAGTGTTTTGGGCTTTTCCATTAGGAATTTCTCAGTAACTGCCCAAAGTTTGGGAGCGATACTCCCGTGCCTCAGAAAGCACGTTAAGCTGTTGGTACTGCGCCTGATCTCTTTCTGGTCGTGTCATTGCCGTCTCATCCGACTGTGAGAGTGTTGGACGAGTGATTGCACTTGTGTTTGCGAACACACTTGTGCACTACAATCATAATAACATACATAATAAACTCCGCTGAGGTTGGCTGCCACGAGGCTCTTGGCTATTATGCCATTGGCTGTCACGACTATTGGCACAATGATCGCTGAGTTCGCAATTCACATGTCGACAACCTCGAGAGTCAAGTCAAGATACTTAATTAATTTATCTTTATCGGCTTTCACGAGGTTCTCACCATGCGGGACGTTTATGTCAACAGTCATTGCGCGCCGCTCTGATCGATCCACCACCGCTATATCAGGCTTATTGGCAACAATAGTCCTGTCAGTGATGATGGACCGATCCCAGTACAATGTGGGATTATATTATATTATTTATTATACATCCCATTCCGATTGCGGCTACGCTGACTGTTTTTCTTTCTGTCGACTAAAGCTTACGAGCGTGTGCTCTGAGCTGTGGCTAATGTAACCTATCTTGTCTGTGAAGGTGTGTGTACACAGTGCGGACATTTTAGAATACCATTGTCGTCCGTGCAATAGAACCAGCGGACCTATTCTGTAAAAATCTCAAAAACTTAGGTATTTCTATTTTTATAGAATATTATTTGCAAGAATCAAGGTTTTGAATTAATTGATTGTAAAAAAAAATAACTAATGAAAGCGGCTGTTTTTAATCAGAAAGTAGACCTACTTATATCTACATAAAACCATAAACCTGTATGTTCGTATTTTATGTTTAAACCTTCGTATAATTAGTTAACCAGCAGTTTTCCCTTGAGACAACAAAATTGATTTCCCGAAAACTATGTGGAGCAATTTTAAATAACTTCAGTTTCAGATCCTGAAATTCCAACGAATCGCAACAAAGTTCTATTAACAAGGCGGCGGACAAAACCAAGCTAACATACTAGTTAATCACAAGTTTGTAAAGCCACAGACTCGTCAAACATCTGTGCAAAATCTGACTTGACCATTTTAATGAAAATAAACTTTTAGAATTTACAGGATTTACGACACCCCTTAACCGTTTAAGCTACAGGAAAACGGTTAGCAAACTCTCTTCAGCCTAAACCGGTCGGTCTAGAAGCACGTGGGGTCCTGGATTCGATTCCTGGGTCGGTCAAAGTGTTGTTCAGTTTTTCCATTAGGTATTTCTTAGTAACAGTTTGGAAGTTGGCGGTGTGATACCTCGTGCCTCGGAAAGCACGTTAATCCGTTGCTCCTGCGCCTGATGTCTCTCCTGTCGTGTCGGATTTGCTGTCCCATCTGACTAGGAGAGTGGGGGAAGAGAGAGTGCATGTGTGTCTGCGCAAACATTTATGTACTATAATATCTCCGCCGAAGGATAGTTTCCCTATCCGCGGAGCCTTCATGGCTGAAATACGGTCTGGAGGACTTTATTTATTTAGCACCCTAATTGTGTAATACACTATCGATCTCAATCTAAATGATTGTGAGGGAGGGATATTGCTAATCCATAGCTTCATAATATGGTCGAATAATTTGTCTGCACAACAACGCCAATAACATAATGAATGTTGTTCAACTGTCAAAATGATAGCCATTGCTATATAGCATAGTGTGTTACGTAATTACCCCGCTAATGCCCATTGCTGTCCATGTCCACTGAAAAGGACAATCAAAATGCCAGTAAATTTAAGATTTTTACTGAGTAGATTTTATAAATATGGATTAGTATGGATGTTCAAGCGTAGGTTGATTTTTTTAGTATTTTCCTGGTGACTTTGTATTAGATATTTAACACTTTTTACAAATCGTTTGAGAGCGTACACACAGCCCATTTCGGTTAGCGTATAAACTTCGGCGGTAACCTCCAAATACTTGGCGTTTTAGTACCAAGTACATTGTTCTAAACATTGTTTCGATTATAATGCGGTATTACAGGCGTTTGCGGTAAATATGTGAAGGTATTAAAGGTGTTACATGATGTAAATATTGTATGAGTGGGTGTTTGTTATGAATATATTATATTGGAGGACGTGTGTGTGTTTTCAATGGGTACAAAAAGAAAAGGCCCCCACATGGGGGGTATTCCACTTAGAGCAACGATTTCACCCACACTTGAGTGAACGGCACCTAATCTATTCCACTTATGGCACCGAAACAAAATTTTGTGCTGTTCGGTGGAATAGGTAAATTTTATTCCACAGACCCTTGTACTGGCCGTTAGTGGAATAAAATTTCTACCACCTTTCGGTTCTCGGTGTTTCTTTATTTTTTTTTTACGTAAACCTCATAATTATTATCTCTTTTGTTTAGAAACAATGTATTTACTACCTATTCCATTACAGAATACAATAAAGTCTCCCGTAATATACTCGGAAATCATGAATAAAAATAACAACGGACTATATTGAACACTCACCGAGTTGAAGTGCTTTTGTTGCCTTTGTAGTTCTATATTGACTGTTTGTGGACTCTGTGGAATTAGATTCTAGTCATTGGTTTTATTTTTGATGGAATATTTTTGTCTATACGATTCTGGTCGGAGATCAGTATCCACCCTGCCCAGTAGTTTAATAGATTAGATAGGTGAATACTTACATTCGTTCAACAACTGTCCTTATTACGACTTTTCGTCGGTTATCGATCGCACAAACTCGCTACATAATCAGCCTATAAGGTTCCCACGGCTGGAAAACTGGCCTACTCAAGTCCTCCATTATACCTTTTTGTCGAAAAGTTTAAATAAGTAAATAATCTACCACGCGGGCCCAGTGCGGGTTGGTAGATGTCCCATGTCTTGGTCCCATGGTTTGGTTCTAGGACATGTTAGTTTCCTCAAAATATTTCCTTCACCGTTTTGAGAAACACAGACTGACATATTTTCTTTAAAATTGAAGTAGGTTAAAAAATATTACTAAAATGGTTTTCAGGTAGCATCATCTGCCTTGCCTTTTCCAAACTATGTTGGGGTCGGCTTCCATTTTCATGGAGCGACTGCCTGCCTGACCACCAGTCCACCAGTCACTGGGTAATACGATAGATACCCCTTGGTAAGACTGACTCTTAGACTTTCGGGCTTCTGACTAACCGGGACCAGCGCAACGGCTTAACGTGCTTTCCGAGGCACGGAGGGGTCTTGATATGTAAAGATGGCCACGCATCCATATACCAACCGCGGCAAGCGTAGCTTAACTTGATTGATCGACCTGTGTGGCTGTTATTATTTAGCCACGGGCCCCTCTAGCATAGCACAGGTAGCAACAAGGATTATTCAAAACTCTCTTACAAAGTCTATACAAAGATATCGTTGCCAGGCGCTAATGACCCTTCGACAGAATTCCAACCCAAGCAAAAAATATAGATACGAGTAGGTACTTACCTAAATAAATGAAACACAAAAGTAATTTTCGTTTATAGAAAGCCTCTCCGAACAAAAACATTTAGAAGGAGAAGTGAGCTTGTCCGAACTTGTTAATAAGGGTGGAATTAATGAATTTTGATGAACCATGAGCCGGTAATATGATTCGATGTATTTTTTCAGATGAAAACTTCCTTGTACCGTTAAAAAACATTTCGTAGAACTCAGTGTTTGATATTTTATAATAATTAACATTATCAAGTCTGTTCTTTGTGGGTAGGCAAAAATTAGAAATTATTTATGCGCTTTCATTCGCGTGTAAAGTATAATTTCTTATTATAAAAATGATTCTTAATTTAGAAGTACAGACGCCAGCACATCAAGCTACACTTCAATCTGTCAATTTTCTTTAATATATTTTCAACTTTATCGCTAAATCAGCTCAAGGTTGATTGGGAAAATTTGACAGTTTCGGGTAGCTTGACCTTTTTTTTGTTTTCTCGGGGAAACCTTCAAAAGGCACTCGACCTCCGGGGAGTGAGGTCGGGGAGGGTGGGATTCTGGCGTCTGTACATATTTATTTACATAATCAGCCTATAATATTCCCACTGCTGGGACACAGGCCTCCTCTCTGTGAGAGGGAGTGGGCCTTAATCCACCACGCGGGCCGAGTGCGGGTTGGTAGATGTCGCATGTCTCCGGTTTCCTCACATATTTATTTAATCATCATCGTTTTCCTGCCCTCATCCCAATTTTTTGGGGGTCAGCGCAACTTATCTTTTTCTTTCATACTGCGGTATTAGTTAACGACTAATAGCGGTCTCTGTAGTCACCCCCTTTTTAACCAATATACATATTTATTTAACACCAAAATTAATTTCCTAACTCTGCCAGAGAGTCATAAAGTTACGAGGGCATGGCGGCTGTCTGTCCCGCTGCATTAGATGTTTCACATCAAAAAGCAAATGGCCGCGTTCACACCAAGCGTATATTCGGCCGTCAATTGTCCAGTATACAATGTATGAAAAAACAGCCTCAGTCGTCACATACCGTCCTTTGTTTTTTCATACATTTTCATAATCGGCGACGGCTATACGCTTGGTGCGAACGCGGCCTTAGGGTCGAACTTAGAACCTCTTCCTTCAAGGTTTTTGATAGTCAGTAATAAATTGTTACGTAGAATTTCTACCAGATACACTGAAGCTTCAATGGGTACAACGTCTAACGAACTAGGTACCTATATACTAGAGAAAAGGTTTTCCGGTCCAATTTTCTGCAACGGAACAGCCTTTTACCTTTCCTGGCCCTTAAGTTAGTTGCACCCCTTTTCACTCGACCAAGCGCATTAATCCTTTTTCTGTTCTTTTTTATCCTAGCCATCTGTGACCAGCCTTACCACCATTTTCTTCGACGAAAAAACAAATTTATAATGACTCAATCAAAAGACGCTTCATGGAAAAACGAAATTCATTTTTTTATTTGTATTTCAATACCGTCTTTCCGGCCTTCCGGGTGCGTCTAAAAATACAAAATAATTTCTTTAAATGGTTTAATTAATCGTCAATTTTGTACTTTTCTACATCGTGCGTTTGTCTATATTAAGTCGTCAGTTATTACTGGGCTATGTTTTTCACTTCCGTTTTCGTCAAAGTAACTTTAATTAAAAATATTTATATATATTTACGGGGCATTATTAGATACTTGGTGGCTCCCAGTATCCAATAAGGTTCAGTTGAAAACGAGCGTCAGGCATTATTGTATGGCATTTTTGCTGAACTGGGCCTTTTTGGTGCAGCCGTGACGGGTTTGGTTCACTTTCCTGCTATTTTCTTACATCAGTCTTTATACTTTCTATTTGTTTTTTTTATTTCTTGCTATCTGACGTAAGTATCTGGTGTGTGTTTTAGTATGTGCCAAATAAATGTATTATCTTTCTTTCTCTTTTAATAATGCCCCATAATTTTTTTAAAAGAAAAATTAACAGGATTCTTAAAAGAAGCGATCATTTAATAGTAATCAGCTGTATAGAGTTCTTGTATCGACATCTATTGAATGTAGATGCAACTGAATATTATTATTTTACCTAGAGTGGCTTTCCTTTTGAGCCACATGTACGACCCAATTCCTTGTCCAAGGATGTGACCGGTGTACAAAGGGCTTCTGTCGCAGCCTTTGTATGTAGTAGGAGTATGTAGCTCTGTTATGGTTCGGACAGTCAAAATATCCATTGCGATTCTGTAACCATCTCACCGTGAAAACTTAGGTGCAGTGAGCGTGGAGTGAGCTGTCATTCCAACTAATGCTAGGGATTGACACTATTGACAGCTCACTCTAAGCTCTAATGCTATGCTTTAGCTGCTAATGCCATTGAATATAAACTAGAAGTTTGAATTTGTGGACCAGCATGAGACTAGAAAATTTAAAAAAAATCTAAATACAAAATATTTATTTGCCAGAAAATACATAGTTCAACAATGGAAGATCTTAAAGCCTAGAATAGAATAGAACAGAATATCATTTATTTGCAAATATAGGTAATACATAAGTAGATAGTAGTAGGAAAGAGAGAGAGAGAAAGAGAAGAAAAAGAGAGAAGAGAGAAAGAGAAGAGAAAGAAGAAAAGAAGAAGAGAGAGTAAAAGAGAGAGAGAGAGAAGAAAGCTAAGAGCTAAGCTAAGAACTAAGAGTTATTGTATTCTGCCTGCAAGCAAGCGTGCAAATTACATACATTAATAAGGTAATTCATTTTCACATCGTACCCAAACCACAAGTCGTAAACATTAAATTAAAAAAAAGACAGACCAAACCAAAATAACATTGATGCATTTCAATACTTTAAATTGTCCGATTATAAAAGTAACAAACATTTAAAAATAAAATAAAAAAAGGTAATACAATAAATTTTAATGTCAATAATTAAAATTAAAAATATCAATCAAATCAATTAAATGTCAATAACTGTAATTAAAAATGTCAATAAAATTAAAAACAAACACTTACTATTCAATCAAAATTACCATTATACAGCGTGGCGATTAGGTTATCACATTAAATTGTACAACTTGTATTACAAGTTGTTATCAGTCCTTTAAAATAATAAAATAAATAATTTTACTAAAATTAAGAAAATTCATTCTTCAAATAAAATCAATGGCGTTATAATTGGTAAAAAATAAATCATCCTTTATAATATTAGTTTACTGACCTGTAAAAGCGGCAACGCCGCGGCGCCGGCGGAGCACGCGCTTTGCCTACGCGAGGTACGAATACCTACTTGTGGATGTAGGCACGCGCGCGTGGTGCGACTGAAAATCAACATTTTAACAACATACTTAATTACTTATGATATTGTTTTATGAAATAATCACAAATAAACTTTATAAATCTCCATTGAAATGTTCCTCGGTATGCTCGTAACGTCAGCGCTGCGTTATGGTGGCATTCTCCATAAATCAAAATTATATCGGTATACTCCGACGCGCGACGATGTAAAATTGATTAGAGGCATCTTGGAAACAATAACACAATGAAAATAACAATAATTATTATTTAAGCGTCTGATTTCGCATGAACACACACCACCTTCACTAATGTACTATCGTATTATTAACATATCCTATTCCTATTACCTATTACTGTCCTATTCCTATTGTTATTATTACACATAGTTACAAAGATTTTTATCCAGACGGTTAATTAGCTTTTATGTAGACATATGGGCATCCTGACTCTGAAAATAAAAATCGTTTTCATCTATCAGCTTTAGTTTTTGAGATATGACATATGTGTGATTTTTTAGAAAAACACAAAAAATGAATAGGTACCATAATAAATATTTAATTTTTGGAAGCCGCCAAAAATGATCTTTTTAGTGATTTTCTTGCATGTGATACCTGTGGTAGGTCTCGTTTCAAACTCCAGCAATAATCTGCCATCATATGCACATCCCATCTGCCCCTATATCGTTTCTCCATGGTGCGAATTTCTTGATGGAATCTTTCGCCTTGTTCATCACTAAAGTGGCCAAGATTTGCAGGAAAGTGGTCCAGATGGGAGTGTAAATAATGAAGTTTTACGCTCATGTTGCAACCAAGATCCTTCAGACAAAATTAGACACTTGTACTTTACAATAGTCGGTATACGCGACTTTTACGAAATCTGTCACCGATTTTCTATAATCTTTAAAAACATATTCACCACAAACAAGCAAAAACACTTCGGATCGTTCAAACAACGTCTCCTTGATGTAGACATCGCTAAAATTTTATCATAACTGATATCAACACTGTTAAATTCGTAAATGTGCGCCTACCCTCACATAAAATACCAAAATGCTGTGTACGAAAAATAAAAGCTGATGGATAGAAAAGGCTGGTAGATTTAAATTTATTGTATCAAAATATGAAGGAATAGTGAAAAAAACTTCCGGAAAATTTTAATAAGTAACATTTTGTAACTATGTGTTATCTTCCTGTACGAGTCGCAATAAATACTTTTTCTTTATTTTCATTTCTTTCTATTACAAAAATAAAGTTAACACAAAACAATGTCCACAAAATAAAAATAATAACAATACTACGAAGGGCGCGCGCGCGGATATTAAACTCGTCAGTCCCTCAAGAATTTTGGCGGCGGACTATTTGTAAAGTGACTCATCCGTCGCACGCGCCAAAGAAATTAGAAAATAATATTGTTTATTATTAAATTATTTTAATTGTGTATGATAAAATACCTAATATAGAGTACGTGGTTTCAATCAATGTACCTAAACGCCACGCTGTATACAGTTATCTGTCCAATTACTCATAAATAACAATTAATTCATCATTTAACAACTATGTCTATGTTCTATAAATTCCCTAAGGCTATAAAAGCAACTATTTTGTAGCCACGCTGTCAATTTGATTTTCAAAACATTATCCTGCAATAATTTGAATTAATTTGGTAAGTTATTATAAATCAATATACACATATTATACACATTTTTCTTGTAAATATCTTTATGACTAGATGGATGATATAATAAGTTGCGAAAGTTAGATCTTTTTTGTCTTGGCATAACTTCGGTATGTTGCTTAAAGTCACTGAGGTATTACTACTACGCTAGTAATATAGTTCAATGCTTAAAGTAATGCATGTGTTTCTTTGTAAAGATGCAGATGTCTCGTAACTACATACAGGGCGGTGGAAGAATTTTACTATTTTTAAATAGAGGTTTACAGCTATCTAAAAATATAGTTTTTAGTCTTCGATATTTTTTAAATGTGTCCTCAACCCACCAAAAAAAGGCTTTGACTTTTCTTCTTAGTGTATCAATGGCAAAAATAACACGAAAAAAATATAGTTTTTTTTTTTTATTTATTTGACCCAAAATTCAGCAACGCGGATACCGTTGACTGACGCAGCCATTAGATCTTGACACTCTGAAAGACCGACAGACAGGCAAAAAAATCTTTACTTTCCATTTTCCGAAGATATAAAAATGGAGAACAGCTCGTAAAAAAAATATGATAATACCAAAGTTTACACGGCAGCCTACAAACCGTTTATACATAATATAATCGAGGTATCGTCCGCTGGGGTTCGACTGTTTAAGTTAAAAAGGTCTGAATGGCGGTATCTAACTTATCGACAAGTTAGACAGGCGTGAACTAGTTGGAGGACTGGTTATGTTGCTTTGTGGTTATCTCTGTTATTTCCAAATGTTCCTTGTTGTGGCGAGATACCTATGTTTGTGTGCAAATGTGCCAAAATGTGCGTGTGTGGATTTTTTGTGTGTGCGTTCTTACACGTGTCTGAATTTCAAGGTCTTATTTATAAGCAGTAAGCTGGTAATTTAATTGATATTTTACCTTGTAGGTCTGATTACATATAAATTGGAAATCCCACGCTAGAGAGTTAATTTATAAGCGCCAGATTGAATGCCTGAAATATATAGATATAGATTTTAGTTGAGACAGGTTGCTTAGTTACAAACAAAACAGTTCTAAAACATATCGAAGGGCGTTTAATGATCTCCGGTCACCATAACGAGGGGCTTGCAGGCGGCAAAATTGGGGCTGTGTCGTCCCTCGAACAGTCAGGCCCAAAGAAGTGGCATGCAGTTTATGGAAGGACATGCGGTCGTGGGATCGGCCGCACGTGATGATGGGGCCCGCCTTGCATACCGGGTTGATACCAGTCGTGGTTACGGCGAATGTACAAGTATCTCCCGGGTCCTCGACACATAGTAGTAGATAGTTCAGCGTGGTTTGGTAGGAGTCCGATATAACCCTCCGTTCTCCCCAGACGGAGGGTATCCATGAGGATTTTGCCACGGAAAAAAAGGAGAAAAAGAAGGAAACTCAAGTCAACTTTAAATGAGGTTGATCGAGGGTAGTTATGTGTTTACATGGCTGAATTGCTCGGAGTGCAGGTGGTTTTTATTCGTGTACTTTAAGGGTGAATGCTGTAAATGTTTGTTTTTACGAGAAAAGTAATATTGTACACGTAGCGAAAAAGTAATTGAACTTTTTGCATTGTTTCAAGTACCTTTTAACAGGGTCTTGGTGAAGAATTGCTAGGCAACTGGATATGTTTTTTTTTAATTAACGTAGTTAAAATATGTCGGTAAATATTAAAAACTTTAGTTAATAAGTAAATGAGTAGGAAAGATACTGGCGCCGATGTGTGAAATCTCACTCTATAGACAAGTTTTGATGTAAATAAAAAATTGGCGACTAAAAATACGTCCATTTAAGTCAGGCGCTGACTAATTTGACTGGTCTAAACAAATATTTCTCTTCTGTCCTTTTCTTAATGAAATAGAAAGAAAAAGATGCACTGAACTTTTTAGTTTAGTTTTTGAACAAGGGAATTGGCGCCAGTATCAACTCAAAACATAAAATAAACGTAGCAATACTTTGGTGCACGTGTCTCTTCCCTTGATTCTTCTATAACAATAAATGGTACCTACTTTTTATTCAACATTGCATGTACGTAAATCGAAAAGGACGAATATTGAAGACGTGTTCCGATTGTGTTACTTCTTCAGGCGTTTTTTTAGGCTTGAGGAGATCTTTACGACTTTTGTATTTACAGGAAGGTTTATGTCGAACCATAATCCTATTATCAGCCGTGTCGGGTACCACGTGTGACCTATATTTTCTTTTTGGTTTTGCGTTTGAATTTTTCGGAATATCTTCAATTATTGTTATGTAGTCGGGTACAAAATAAATAAATGTCACTTGGATAGCAAGTTACTTTGTTCATTTTAAACGGGACTATTTTTTAGACTTACTGTGTTCTAAGTAATAACAGCCGCATGGGTCGATCGATCAGGTTAAGCTACGCTTGCCGCAGTTGGTCCATGGATGGGTGACCTTCTTCACATACAAAGACCCCTCCGTGCCTCGGAAAGCCCGTTAAGCCGATGGTCCCGGCTATCATTAGATAGTCGTTACGGGTCGTCAGTAGCCCGAAAGTCTGAAAGTCTTACCAAGGGGTATCGTATTACTCAGTAACTGGGTTGTGGAAGTCAGATAGGCAGTCACTCCATGTAAAATACTGGTATTCACCTGCACCCGGTTAGACTGGAAGCCGACCCCAATATTGGGAAAAGGCTAAGCAGATGATGATGACTTTGTTAATTTTAAACGTTTTTTAAACTTACTATGTTTCTTAAACTTATGTTCTAAACCCAACTCCAGAAATCTTAAAATCCAAAATCAAATTCTTTGGAAATACCTACACATACATAATCAGTCTATAATCTTCCCACTGCGGGGACACAGGCCCCCCTTTCGGTGAGAGGGACTGGGCCCTAATCCACCACGCGGGCCCAGTGCGGGTTGATAAACGTCACATGTCTTCGAATTTTTAGTTCTAGGACATGCCGGTTTCCTCACGATGTTTTCCTTCACCGTTTTGAGAGCAGTGGTGATCAAATTATTTACATAACGTACAGTGCCTGCTTGGGTTCGACCTACAACTCGTAAGTCACGGCCGTTACCAAGGACCACCACCGCTCAATACCTACAAATGAAATCACAAAGAACAATAAGCAAATCCGACCAATACCTTTCAAAATCGTCTTACGATTGCAATCACTCGTAAAAGAGTGACTAGCCTCCCATACAGCATTTAAGGTTCTCGTCACTGGCGTCTGAAACTGTATAAAAAGCGGGTGAAACGACCACTGAATAATATATGAGCTAGCGTTTATAGCCATCTTTTCCGGTCGCTGTTTGATTAGTATGTCGGAATGGGAAGTTATTCAGCTCTGTAAGTTGTTCAAACACGTTTTTTTGTCGGTAGAATTTTTTTGAGGTTAGGTCATGACGCTGACGATTTAGCAATTCGGAAGACCTAACAGTCCAGGTAGGTTTAAAAGCATCATCAACTGCCTAGCTTTTTTCCCAGCTATGTTGGGTGCGGTTTCCAGTCGAAACAGATACAGCTGAATAGCAGTATTTTAGATGGAGCGTTACCTATCTGACCTCCACAACCCAGTTACTGGGTAATACGATACCCTTTAGTAAGACTGGTTGTCAGACTTTCGGGCTACAGACTGACGACCCGTAACGACTGTCAAAGATCCGCGAATGACAGGTAGGTCTAAAAGCATAATATGCTCAATTATACTGAACACGACTGCCTCATTGGTTTAGTGGTCGCAAGCGCTACGGCTGAGCATGAGGTCCTGGGTTCAATTCCCAAGTCAGGAAAAGTGTAATTGAGTTTTTCCATAATGAATTTCTCAGTAGCAGCCCTGAGCCTACTACGAAGTGCAAAGTGCGAATGATCGGATTGGACCGACACATGGCCGAACCGAATATTATTGAAAAATGCGAAAAAAGTTCGGATTGCCTCAGTTGGGTCGGGACCAAGACTGTAGGAGTGTAGGATCAGGACCAACCGAACCAAATAGTAACCTCGTAGCAGGAAACGGTCGAACATTCGGCCGATACCACTTCGGAGTAGACCCAATGACACCGACACTAGGATTTATGCTCGGTCGATGGCAATGTAGTCGACCCCCATTACGTGGGACTTAATCACGACTGGCGAAATCTGGGTGTACTTAGGTGCACCTCTGCCTAACCCTTCGTGGTGTACCTACAGGCGTGATGTGATGCTATATACTAAACATTTATAATTCGACAGTTCTGCTGAACCATTTTCGCCCTTCAATACGTAGATACGAGTAGGTACTAAAAGTTTATATTACAAATGACAATGCAAATAAATTTAACTGCGACTCTCTTGCGAATAAACTTTCGATTGAGTGACATTTCACATTGTTTTGTTGGCTTCAATGTTTAGCACCTCTATAGTTGACCTGCATATATCACAGTCCCATCTCGCCCGCCGGACGACCAATATACACTGTTTAGATCATGATAAACCAGTTGACCGTTAACCGTTTTTTGACAGCTGACTTAGAATGTTACTATTCCAGATTACGTAAAAAATAACTATACCGCATAGTAAAATAAATATATTTATAAACTGCCTAATCTTATTAAATTATCTTATTTATGACTTCTACACGTACGGTATCATAATGTCTGTAACATTATGATACCGTACCATTTTTCTAGTTTTACTCTCATGTATTGTGTCCAGTCCGCCTCCATCTTTTCTGGTCAATTCAATAAAGAAGATGGGAGGAAAAGATAAAACTTACAGCGGGCCAGAAGAGGCGGAAACAGAGGAGGCCTTTGCCAAAAGACATGTTGAATTAAGACCACACAACAGAGAAAGCAAAAGAAAGTGAGGGGCTTGTGGCTTAGTGATAACAGCCACACGGGTCAATCGATCAGGTTAAGCTATGCTTACCGCGGTTGGCCCGTGAATGGGTGACCATATTTACATACCAAGACCTCTCCGTGCCTCACAAAGCATCGCCGTTGGTCCCGGCTGTCATTCGTGGATCTTTGACAGTCGTTACGGGTTGTCAACCCGAAAGTCCCGAAAGTCTGACAAACAGTCTTGCCAAGGGGTATCATATTACTCAGTACTGGGTTGTAGAGGTCAGATAGGCACTCGCTCCATCTAAAATACTGGTATTCAGCTGCATCCATTTAGACTGGAAGCCGACCCCAACATAGTTGGGAAAAGACTAGGCAGATAATGATGATGTACAGCGAAAGCAATTCAGAATAAAGAGGCTTACAATAATAATTTCTAAGTAATATAATATACTAGCTACGCCACGCGGTTTCACCCGCGTAAGTTTCGATCCCGTAGGAATATCGGGATAAAAAGTATCCTATATGTTAATCCTGATTATAAACCATCTGTGTGCCAAGTTTCATCCAAATCCGTTCAGTAGTTTTTGCGTGAAAGATTAAAAAACATCCATCCATACAAACTTTCACGTTTATAATATTAGAAGGATTGTCTATGCTTTTTAAAAGATTTTAGGGACGTATTCTTCATAAGCAAACATATTTTGATAACATACACTAATAGGTTCGTCCAGCTGAAGGCTGTCATATCCAACATGACATGTTGTCATGTAGCAACATCGACAAATTGAAAATCAATCATCTACCGATATAATCAGTATCAAAATCAGTACCAGGGCTGACACACTATTAACCTGTATCACGATAAATTATGTGAAATCGATTAAATTGTTTCTAGGCTGAACCTAGAATAATCAGCCTATAATGTTCCCACTGCTGGGACACAGGCCTCCTCTCTTTTTGAGAGGGAGTGGGCCGTAATCCACGTGGGCATAGTGCGGGTTGGTAGATGTCACATGTCTTCGAATTGTCGGTTCTAGGACATGCCGGTTTCCTTACGATGTTTTCCTTGACTGTTGAGAGCAGTCAGAGAAAATTAATGTAAAGTAAAGCGCCTGTCTGGGTTCGAACGAACCTACGACCGCGAGCCATAAGTTGCGGCCGATATTACTTGACCATGACGTCTAACTAATAATATATTGTATTTTTTTTAATAGTTGTGTCATTTATTCTTTATTACGTACAAAGATAAGTTTATTTCCTACCTATTTGGAACTGTATTAGTGTATAATGTTATTTTATTACCATAATAAAATTATTGTACAGACGCCAGCACATCAAGCTACTACAATCTGTCAAATTTCTTTAATAGGTTTTCAACTTTATCGCTAAAGCATTAAGGTTCAAGGTTGATTGGGAAAATTTGACAGTTTCGGGTAGCTTGACCTGCTGGCGTCTGTACATGATTATAGTTGATTTATATTTCTACGCATATATTGTTTCATTATATTGTACTCAAATAAAAATCTTTAAAACTATTCTGTAAATCGATTAGATGGTCGTTCGAGAAATGATGTTTCAAGATAACAGGTCTTCGCGCAGCCGATGATTCGATCTTATAGTTATTCGAGATTTTGAAGCATCGAGGTAGTGAACTGTCGCGCTCATAATTCATCGATTTCATTTACTATAGAGTTAACGTTTTCGAGCAAGTGTTATTCGATGTCAAGTAGGGAACCCGATCTTAGTATATGAGGTACGAATATCCTATATTCCGTACCTCGGAAAGCAAGTTAAGTCGTCGATCTCGATTGTCATACAAATAAATATTCAACAGACACGGACAATCAGAAGCCTGAGAGGATGCTGGATTTAACCTAAAGATATCGTCATTTCCCAATAATTCCGTAGTACCTAGAGTTAAGATAGCTGCCGCGTTCTATAGTTGTCGAATATTCAACTACTATTTTGAATTTCTTATTCCCCCGACTGCCTGTGCTATTACCGAGGTAATAGCACAGACAAAAAACACAAAAATCACAGCAAAAAAGTTAGAAAGAAAACGAGTTTTCTTTTTAACTTTTTTTTATTTTTGCTCGGCTCCTAAGGGTCTTAGCGTGATTTTAAATAGCCTATAGCCTTCCTCAAGAATTGGGCTATCACATGCAAATAAATAATTAAATAATTTTTCATATCCGTCTGATCGTTCCAGAGAGTAGTAGTAGCGTTCAAACAAACAAACTCTTTAGCTTTATGATTAGTATAGATTTATAGAAGCAGACCCAATGTAGTTCGAAAAAAGGATGATGTCCAACATACTAACAAATAATCCAATCCCAAACACATGAGATGCCAAACTTCAGTGGGGACCTCATATATCAAGTCTAGCAGGAAGGCTCAGTTCGGCTGCCTAAGCTGTCAGGAAAGTAAGACAATACACTGACGTTGATACAGCTCGTTTAGTCTATTTTAGTTATTTTCACAGCGTTATGTCCTACGGTATTCTGCTGTGGGGCAAAGCCGCTGATATATACAAAATATATTTGTCCTTAAAGAACAAGCTGTTCGAGCTATTTACCAGCTAGGTGCCAGAGTTTCTCTAAAATATTTTTTTATAGATATTGGTATTCTCATGGTTGCATCACAATTCATCTTCGCCAACATCTTATATATTAGTCAAAATTTACGCTGTGTGTAACAGCATACATTTTGATATTCATAGTGAAATTCACAGTGTTAACAGTAGAACTACAAACTCAATACAAACTAACATACAACTAAAGAAAAAAACAATGTCACATAACCTGAGAAATAGATATAAAAACAAACTTGAAGTCACCAGCGCACGCACTCATTACGGTAGAAAGACAATGTTATTTGAAGGAGTTAATCTGTTCAATGAATTGCCGGACGATATTAAAGAGTGCCATAACGTGAATACATTTAAAAATAAGCTCAAGAAACACGTATGTACATCATAACTTCTAAATACTCTGGAGGAAATTGTACCGTACTGTATTATCATACTTATTACTTTATATCTCATTGTAAGCGAACTGAATGTTCTTATGAGAAATAAAAAACCGAAATAAGGACAAACTACGTGCCCCCTTTCACCTTCATAACTCATTTGTTGGGCTTGGTATAACCTTTTATAACAAGATACCCTCTTCTTTGCTAGACTTGCCTTTTAATGTGTTTAAAGCTCAAGTAAAATCCAACCTTTTTTCAAAGGCATACTATTCCATCAACGACTACTTACACGATAAGAATAGTTGATTACCTTAGTTAACGCACGACAATGTTTATGTTCTTTCTCCAGAATTAGCTTACTGACAGGTTATTGTTATTAGTATTAACTTATTTATTTATTTTACTTCGATGGTCCTAGTTTATCATTTGTGACTTCAAGTGACAGCTATGTGAACAGAACCCGGCAATGCATAAATATGTAAGCTGTCACGCCCTTTATGCCTGAAGGCTTTTATTTAGGTAGTAAGTTTTTATTTACATTTTAATTAATTATTTATTAGCTTGAGTACGTTTAGATTTTTTTATTATATTTGTTGGTATATTGGCGTGGCTGGCTGACATATGGCAAATAATTTAATTTTATGTTATGTGTCTTGTAATGTTAATTACTTAACATAGGTATCTAGTATTGTATACAATCAATTTTCTAACTGAACAGACAGCTGTGCTGCTGATGTTGGGGAGTTTGTTGCGCCACTTCTTCTTCCTAGCAGTAGGAAGAGGTGAAGGGCGGGCTTTTTTTGGGGGACTGTCTTTTGTAATTTTGACGTTTGAAAAGTGCTGATTCTCAGCCTAATTGAATAAATTACTTTTGATTTTGATTTTGATGAACAGGTAACTACGCCAAACGACGTCATAACCGCCATAAGCCGCTTTTCGCATTCAGTTACAAAATAACCGCCCAGTAACAGAATAAAACCCGATGCACACTAGCGAGCCCGTTGTTAATTTAATCTCATACCGTTAAGTCGTAACAAATCACGGGTCCTTACCACCATTTTATTGCGTTTTAGCCACGGCGCTACTTTGCACGTATGTACTCGTAACTAGGTTAACACTTGGCCCGACTTGGCTTCATGTTTATGCAAAACTGACTTCCTCAGGACACTGCGAGGGGAAGATAAGCTTTGTATGAATAATAACGGTGTCCGTTTGAATACATTTTCTAATATATTAAGAGGCGTTAAAGTAGTTATGGTTGGTGATGTGTTTGCGTTTTGTTAACCCTAGCAACGGGGTTTTTATGGTGTGGTAGTGTTCGACAAGATACGATAATATAACCATAATCAAAACATGGCCTTTCATGCTGTGCCAGCTTTACATTAAACCTTAAGTCGAGTCGTTTTTTTTTTAAATAAACGTTGTCCCACATTAGGATTTATTCCTGTATCGTGGGTACATTTAATCTCACATACACAAACAGCCAGACCCGGAACAACTACCTGTAGGCAATACAAATATTTGTTCCGTGCGGTAATCGAACCCGCGACACGCAGCGCAGCAGTCGATCGCTCAGCCACTGCGCCAACCGTGTCGTCAAATCTTAGTTATGTACGCAAATTTTCACGGTTATAGGCGGTTTGTCTGTTTTGACTTGGTAAAATTAACCACCTGTGGGCGCAGCGTCATTTGAAACATGAAAAAAATACGCCACTGGCCGTGACGTCAGTGAAAGTGACTGTGTGTGTGTGTACGTGTGTGAGGAATGTGTGAGTGTGGTTTTGTTGACTGGTAGAGAATGCCTAAGGCATTAAGTCCGCCTTTGTACCTTTTTTTCTGTGTGCGAAAAGATTAAATAAATAATAAATAAAGTGTTAAGCAAATACAATATTACACATAAATACAGAGCAATTTTATATTAAGATTTTGCTTCACAACATTGTCCGCCCAGCTACAAAGCGTCTGGTCTGTAATCAAAAAATATATTTAGCAGACCGTGAATCCGTGACCGGCTTTAAATGGACTTAAAGTCATCAACACCATTATTTTTTTCTCTTCCTTTTCTTTCATTCGTTTTATGAATAATGCTGAACTTTCCGTGACCTCAAGTTCACTGATATTTAGATTTTTAAAGATAAAGTAATAAAGAGCTCTCGATCTTCAAAAATCTAAATACTCTATTTTTTAATTAAAGCTACCACAATCTCATCATCATCATTATCTGCCTAGCCTTTTCCTATTTTACATGGAGCGACTGCCTATCTGACCTCCACAAACCAGTAACTGGGTAATACGATACCCCTTGGTAAGTCTGGTTGTCAGACTTTCGGGTTTTTGACTAGCCGTAACGACGGTCAAAGATCTACGAATGACAGCCGGGACCAGGGCGGCTTAACGTGCTTTCCGAGGCACGGAGCGGTCTCGGTATGTAAAGATGGTCACCCATCCATAGACCAACCGCGGCAAGCGTAGCTTAACCTGATCGATAGACCTGTGCGGCTGTTATTATTTAGCCACGGGCCCCTCTACCACAATCTACTAATCTAACTATCTGACTATCTTTACTAAAAATAAAACCGAAGAGTTAGTTTTCATGGAGTTTTATTGTTTTGTTGGTTTTTTGAATTCGTTTGAACGCGCTAATCTCTGGAACTATAAATCAAATTTGAAATAATATTTTTTTTAATTTGATAGCCCAATTCTTGAGGAGGGCTATAAAAAGGCCTAACATTACACTAGGTCCGTTAGGAGTCGAGTAAAAAGAAAATAACGCTATGCGAAAACGAAGTTATAGCCCGGGCATGCCATGCGATGCGACGGGGTGGGTTTGGTAGAACATGAAATTTCACGCAGACGAAAACGGGGGCAAAAGCTATAGGTTTCATAGTTCCGACCAAGGTGCAGAAATCCTATACCTCCGAATATGCCCTTCCGGGACACAATGCAAGTGAACATATACGTGTCAAACTCCACCCTTGCAACGTTTCACGAAATCCAACTACTGGCAGAAATTCAGAATTGAACCACTAGAGCATTTGAAAGGGAAATCTTAGTAACGTTATAGAGCTCAAGAAGACCACGTTGAAGAAATCTCTCTCCTGAGAGACAAAAAACTCGACATCGATATCGATTTTCGTATTGCCGAAGTCGCTCGTTATTACTAATGCTCGGTAAGCAACCGATTACTAATGGTAGCATTTTTTATTGTCAAACTGGGCATATAAAAAGATTCGTAAGGTAATTTTAGCTGTGATAGATACTTCCATATTGGAGCGTCTAATATGCAAAGTTTCTGCTTCATTTTTGGTAAGATACAAGAGTCTTAATTTTAATCAGTAATGGTCCGTATATTATAGGAGTCGATCATGTCATGCAGTTGAGGCCCTTACGTGTGACTCCGGCTATTCGATAAACGAAAAAAATCACTTCCGATTACTTGTTTAGTTGGCATTTTTGACGTTGTTAGATTTTAGTTTATAAAGTAATTTTCATTTTTATTATTTTTGATATAGGAATCATTTAACGACACCTCGTTTATCGAAATACGACTTTAGGAGTTATGAGGAAACAGATGAACATACATGCATAGCCTGTTAAAATCTTAACCCTCATTTGGCCTTGCCATAGTCGGGTAATAAGGTACCTCAATATCACTTTATGTACATAGACACCTTGAATTGGACACCTTGAATGAGGGCCCCGTGGCTAAATAATAACAGCCGCACAGGACGATCGATCAGGTTAAGCTACGCTTGCCGCGGTTGGTCTATGGATGGGTGACCATCTTTACATACCGAGACCCCTCCGTGCCTCGGAAAGCACGTTAAGCCGTTGGTCCGGCTGTCATTCGTAGATATTTGACAGTCGTTACGGGTAGTCAGAAGCCCGAAAGTCTGACAACCAGTCTTACCAAGGGGTATCGTATTACCCATTATCTGGGTTGTAGAGGTCAGATAGGCAGTCGCTCCATGTAAAATACTGGTATTCAGCTGCATCCGGTTAGACTGGAAGCCGAGCCCAACGTAGTTGGGAAAAGGCTAGGCAGATGATGATGACCTTGAATACTATGAACGGTCTGACTCCCTAATTCATATTCCTCTACCATTTACCTAAACGCCCAAATCGATATCGCTCCCTATAAAATATAGCTAGGTACGACGCGTTACAAGATAACAATGAGCAATATGAGCGTATGAAAACGTTGTTAAGGGTACGCTTGTTGAATACAAATCGTTGGAGATACCTACGCATGTTCGTTCGTAATAATTACGAACGTACAACTAGGGAAAGGGACGGGGCTAATCGAATTCTGTTTTGGTGTTCGATTAATCGAATGAGAGACTAATTACTTAGGGCCGTATATAATAAATCAGAATAATTTATGAGTGAGCTCTGCAATTAGAGTGGTTTGGTGTAGTTATTTAGGATACTGAGTTGAAACGAACTACTTTCTAAGTCTATTTATGTTATTCTGGGTTATTTGTGCAAAATTGGATAGGAGTTTTTCTGTTGAGCCATCTGGGAAATAAAACTGGTGGTGATAATGGTTTCTATATTGAATAATCATAAGCTACTGGTCCATAAAGCATCATCACCATCTGCCTAGCCTTTTCTCAACTATGTTTGGGTCGGCTTCCAGTCTAACCAGATGCAGCTGAATGTCAGTATTTTACATGGATCGACTGCCTATCTGATTTCCACAACCCAGTTATTGGGTAATACGATTCCTCTTGGTAAGACTAGTTGTCATACTTTCGGGTTTCTGACGACCCGTAATAACTGTCAAAGATCCACATTAACGGCTTAACGTGCTCAGAGGGATCTCGGTATGTAAAGATGGTCACCCGGCCACGGACAAACCGCAGCAAGCGTAGCGCTCGGCTGTTATTACTTAGCCACGAGCCCTTGACCTAGGTCCATAAAGCATGCTCTTCTTTAAAAAAAATACATGCCTTGTACTTGACAAAAAACTGCCTCCAACATACCCAAGAAGAAGATATATAAATTGTGACAGATATCATCCGGAACAACCAAATTTATGTGCTGCGAAATTGTTATTTCATACATGGAAGGGATCGAGTCGTTTAGCATAATTTTGTTTCACCTCCCCCCTTCTCCCCAGACGACACGTAATCGGGACTAATCAATCAATATTTTTTTCGCTAACCCTTATAATATAGTCATGGAAATGCTAATCTTGTTCCGGGTGTCTGATTTCGGGATCAACATGTATTAATTAATGTTTGATTACTTTGGAGTTTGGTTGAGGTGTGCAAATTAAGGTTTTATATAATGTAACTAAGATCCAAGAGTATATAGGCAGCGAGCGGTATCTTCATAGCTGAAGAAAAATGAAAAGGCCAAAAAAAAAACTTGTATGACAGTTAATAGTCATACAGAGGAATGAGGAACGGTTCGTTCATCCTCCATAGAAAAGGGAGGATCCTCCGACTAGACAGGTGTTATGTCTGGTGGGCTACTGTCCGACGATAGATGTCGGTACGTTGTATACATGCTAGTCGCACGGTAAACTCTGCTTGCGCGATGCAGGATTTTTGCGTGACGTCACAGTGATGCGTAGTTCGCATGTGGCGATATAGATGACGCCGGAGTCACAGTACCAATTTGGAAATTTCTCTTTTCACTATTCCTTCCCTTACTAAGCAGATCTGGTTATGGGCTGGCCAAATTAAATAAAATAATTATTGTTCTTAATGATCATTGTAGGTTAGCATCAGCCTACCCACTAAGAGTTTTACTTTGGCATACTTAAATCTCAAACTCATGTTAGCTATAAAATCGATAAAAAAAGAATCGCTTCTTGAGTTAAAATCTATTTAAAACTAAAAGCCACAATTGCCTTTATGGGTAACATCACTATCAATAATGATTACGTCACATATATCACCGATGTCAAAGTGAATGTTACTGAATTTACGTGCTGTGAAATTATTATTATTTTCAATATTAGGGTGCGACCAGAGGCCTATTTAGCTTCGACTGTAATAATTAGATAGATAGATAGATAAAACGTTTATATTATAAACGTTAAAATTAAACGTTTATATAATTAGTAGAAGGTCGAGTTGCCCACGAAATACATATCTATGACGGAGAAGGTAGGTGTCTCTTGTTATCATCAGCCATATTTTAATTAATGTGGGCGTACTATGGGTAGTGTTGGTTATTGCGCAATGGGAAAACTGTTTACAGTTCAAATCAAATTATAATTTCACGAAAAATTTAATCACACACAACGTTTAGGTACACGACACAACTAGATACGGAACGCGAGACGCTTTTTGAGCACATGTCCGTACGATGTCCAATGTCCAATGTCCAAGAGATTGCTCCACCTCGCTGTAGCACTCTCTCCCGAACTCAGGCTAGACTCTGTCAAGCGCCACCTGGTGGCGCTGGTGTACCAAATAGTCAAACGCTTTCGCTTAGCATTCTTTCCCGACTCATTTTCTTTTTTCTCGTCTCCTACCATGATATTAAATAACCTATATCCTTTCTCATGAGTTGAGCTCAAAATTCAGAGATTTTTTTCAAATCCAACTGGTAGTTTCAGAGATTAGCGCGTTCAAACAAACAAACTCTTCAACTTTATTATTAAGTATTGGTAGTTATTGACATATTTTTTGTAGATAGTTATGCATTAATTTATTTTTGTTCCCTTTTACTTTCCATAACTTATTTGTAGTCTGAACGTAGCCTTACAGTAATATCTACTCGTTTAGCATAATTTAGCCTCCCTTCGCGATCGGAATGAGATCGCACTCGCACCTACGTGTTTGATGCTTCAATACGGCCTGTAATAACCTGAATGAAGACTTTTACTTACTATTAACTCACCAAAACTTTTTTTTTTTTTTTTTTATATTGTTATTGCCTTTAGATTTTCATGCAATAAGTACATACCTAAACGTTACTTGTTAAGTTATGGAAGAGCGGAGTCTCCTAACACAGGCTTATATGCTTAAAAGGAGGCTCCAATCGCTAGTTTTTAAGGTTCACTTGTTATAATAATAAACCATTCTACATTTTTCATTATTTCAACCCTTTTCGTTCGGAGTTATACATTTACGTGCGTTAAAATACTTGAAAACAAAAGAATACGCTGTTATATTTGGGAAAAAAATGCGGGTGTGCTTTGCTCATTTTTTTGCCTCAACTGAATAGGGTCACACACACAAATCATATCCTCGGTTTACGAAAATCTTTTATTCAGTTTGATTTTGTCAATAATGTTTCAACAAACAGCACTCAACAATTTGTTTTTGGTGCCGTGAGTGGAATAGCTTAGGTACCCACAGACTATCTGCAGTATTGTCTCTCCTTCTTCCTCAATCCATCCAAAGGTTGTCTTTAAACGATCGCTTTTAGCGATAAGACGGCCCATTGTGTCACCCCTTGTAAAATTTCTACATAATAATGTCTGTAATTTTTATGGTGTACATAATAAAGAGAATTCGATCTATTTACCCTCGCTCTAGTTCGTTTGAAATCGGTACTCTAAGTGGAATACGTCAAATCTATTGTCTAGAAACTAGATTTTCTGTTGTTATTCCTATCAGGTATTCCAATCTCAAATAATTTCCACCTGGATGCTTTCAAACAATGAATTAATTTTAAAACTAATTAAATAGTTTCAGACATGGAATCTAGGTAAAACAGAGAACTAATGAAAGTTCTAGCGACTTACTCGTATTTTTGCAAGAAGTACCGGTAAAACGGGGTGAATAGGGATGCAGGGGTGAATCGGGACGAAACTTTAAAATGGATTAGAACTTTTAAATAATATAGTTTGTTGCTAACAGGGACACATCATCTTTAATTAAAAGACAGTAAACACATTAGAGTCTTTTCTGGCAACAAACTACATTATTTCAACGTTAAAATCCATTTTTAAGTTTCGTCCCGATTCACTCCTGCATCCCTATTCACCCCGGTTTACAGTAGGTATTATTTTTAAACTTTCTAAAAATCTTCATAAACCTTTCTGCTTTTGAATTGCACGCGGATGGTTTGTATTTAATTTAACAATGACATTATAACACTTTGAACAATGATGGCTCAGTGGTGATGTCCCAGTGGTAACGGCTCCGGTTTACGAGTTGTAGTTCGTGGGCTAGCAAGCAGGTGCTTTACTTTGTGTAAATAATTTCATCATCACTGCTCTCAAAACGGTGAAGGAAAAATGTGAGGAAACCGGTATGTCCTAGAACCTAAAATTTTAAGATATGTTACATCTAACAACCCGCACTGGGCCCGCGTATACTGCGCAGATTACAACCCACCTCCATTACTAATAAACATTAGTAATGGGCTGATTATGTTGTAATAACAAAGTTCAGTAAAAATGTGGAGTCTGCAGGGTAATTGCGTAACACACCACCAGTAGCAATGGGTTTCATTTTGACAGTTCAACAACATTCATTGCGTTATTTGCGTTGTTGAGCAAACACATTTTCCGAACATATGGAGCAATGTATTAGCAATATGCTTCAAATTGATTCAAATTGAGAGTAATAGTGTGTTACGCAATTAGGGCTGATCTCCACATTTTTACTGAATTTTCATGCCAACTGCGATAGTTAAAAACAAAAATAGCCAAACCCCAAGAATTCAAAAAGACTTTTTTGTCCAAATTAACCGCGATTCGGTTTTAAGCGTGAAAATAAGCATTAATACCTTTCTTTTAAAAAAATATTCAAAGATAAAGATACTGTCTTTACAATCTTTTACAATCTCAAGGAGATCTCGCCGCCGCTTAAAGATATTAAACGGCATAAGCTTTTGTTTTTTTTTTTTTTTAAAACATAAACGTAAGATGGCGGTTTTGGCTACTGTTAAGAAATTCACAGTGACCGCCGATCATTTAGATATTAGACGGTTTTCATATAGAGATTAAAATATCACTGGGTACAACATACTGGGTAACACGGACGGTACCCAGAAAGCCGCTAAGCTTAAGTGGGACTGTGTCGGACATGTCTGCCGCATGTCAGATGACAAATGGGCTAAGGGAGCAACCGATTGGGTCCCATTAAACGAACGATGATGTCGCGGCAGGCCGAGACGAAGATGGACGAGCTTGACTCCTGCCGAAAGGACTAGTAAAAGACAGAATTATGTGGAAAAGGGAGATGGATGCCTTTGCCCTGCAGTAGCACAAAACAGGCTAGTTAGATAGATTAGATAAACAACAAAATAATACCTATTAAATACACAGAGTATAAAGGATTTTGTTTTTCTTACCTATGTAGATTACGCCTTTCCTGGCTATTTAGCGTCAAAGTTACTCCTGTATTAAATACCTAGGTAACATCCAACGTATTTGTGCAAATTTTTGATGTTAATATACCTAGACATATAAGTTAACATCGTGAGGAAACCAGTATGACCTAGAACCAAAAATTCGAAGACATATGATATCCATCGACCATAGGTTGATTAAACATAATATATTTATTGCTTCGCAAATTTGGCACACTTTTACTACATATTATGTAGTAAAAGTGTGCCAAATTTGCGAAGAAATAAACCTTATTCAAAAGGCTCATAAAATATTTGAACAGCTTACAGCAGGCAGGTCGTGCTCAAGTACTTTCATGTTTAGTTCAGCGGGAAAGTGCACTTCAGCCACGAAAAACAAAACAACAAGAGCACTTTAAAAGCCATACAAAATTGACAGGTGAGGTTTATTCGACGTCGGAAAGAAAGGATGATCGGATCCGGATGAATTATTAAAAAACAACATTCGAGTAAATAGGCCGACGGTACCCGAAAAACTGAAGCATAACATTGTATTGAACAATTTCCCTCTTTATCATAGGAGCTCCATGTATCCGAACGCTTCGGGACACATCCTGTTATATAACAGAGTCCGTTTTAGGCTGACGGTAAGAGGAATTTTGGTAGTTATCAAAGAGATTTCGATGCTTTGTAATTTTTTTACTTTTTTATCTATGTTGATGGCTTTGTTGAAGAGCAGCGTGGATCAGCCAATATTGAACACGAGGAACGGCGATTGAAAAATCGAGACAACAATAAATCTACGACAAACGAGGAATGCTTTGAGATTTTTTGTTCGATCTGACTAGTGAAGTTTAGAGCTAAGTTGGGCAGTATGTGATAGGAAAACAGCTTGAATGTGTTTTAGAAAGGACTAGAAAGCTGATAGGCACTTTAAAGGTGCTGTTTAGCACCCTAATTGAATACTCACTTTAACACACTTTCGCTCAGAATCCAAATGATTTTGGACGAAAAATCCATTGCTTCTTGAGTTTGAAAAAATCATCATTTCGACAATTTACCTAAACAACGCAATGAATATTGTTGTATGAATATGTAAGGCAATTACCCCGCTGGAATATCTAGTATTAAAAAATTAATTGTCAATACGTCTTTCGAGTTCACACGGAAGTCATTATCTGCCTAGCATTTTCCCAACTATGTTAGGGTCGGCTTCCAGTCTCACCGGATACAGCTGAATACCAATATTTTACATGAAGCGACGCCAATCTGCCCTCCACAAACCAGTTACTGGGTAATACGATACCCCTTGGTAAGACTGCAGATACTGACTGTACCGTAACGACTGCCAAAGAACCACGAATAACAGCCGGGACCAACGTGTCCCGGCTGTTATTCGTGGATCTAACGTCCAACGGAAAGCACGTTAAGCCGTTGCTTAACGTGCTTTCCGAGGTACGGAGGGGTCTTGATATGTAAATATGGTCACCCATCCACGGACCAACCGCGGCAAGGAGAACTTAGCCTGATCGATCGATCCTTGCAGCTGTTATTACTTAGCCACAAGCCCCTCACGTTCCGCTCCGAGTTCACGCGGAAGTATCGCAGCAAATGCGCCGAATCGAACAAAATGGCCGCGACATACTAGAGGATATGTTAAACATGACTAAAAAAAAATAGATCGGACAAATAAATACTCTAGCTAGGTAGCGTAATATAAATTACACAACGGTTGATTCCTACGACTTTATTGGCTGGCTTCGAGCGAGATATATAATGTAATGGATTTAAAAATTTATGTTCACTGCGGAACCACGCAGTTTAGTCGATTGACTTTTACAATGCCTATGTTGCGGAATTTAATAGTTTCAATGTTTAGAGTGAACCGTTAAAATAGGTGTACGGTTAACTTTTATGGTTTATAACGGAATAACCTCATCATTCTCCTGCCTTTATCCCAATTTATTTGGGGTCGGCGCAACATGTCTTTTTCTTCCATACTTCACTATTAGTCGTCATCACGGTAGTCACCCCCTTTCTAACCATATCATCATTCACACATTCCATCCATCGTTTCTTTGGTCTTCCCCTACTCTTATACCCATCGACATTCATACTCAAAACTCTCCTCACGACATTTTCCTCATTTCTTTGTAACACATGCCCATACCATGACAACCGATTTCCACACAACTTTTCAGCTACCGGTGCCACTTTCAGACTTCCTCTTATGTACATTTCTTATTCTATCCATTCGTGTAACACCACACATCCTTCTTAGCATTCTCATCTCAGCTGCATGCAATTGCCTTTCATTCATCACTTTTGTGGCCCAACATTCTGATCCATACAAGACAGCAGGTCTAATCATTATCCATTATTATCATCAATCATTAAAACGGAATAACCTCTATAAAATAATACACAGTGGGGAGGCAGAAGACTGTTAAGCACGTACTACTTCAGTATATTTATTACAAAAGTCTGACTACCAGTTTTACCACGAGGTAGCAATTGGCCTCCTGTAGTTTCTGCCTGCCCTCATGGGAAGAATGCGTGAGTTTATGTATGTAAGAGCACAGATAATATAATATTATACGTACAGATACTCAATCCCATACAAAGAAATGAAACCTCTCTAAGCTTCGGGGTTCGTGACAATTAAAACTGCCGATAAAATTACCAAAAATAACACTTTAATTAAACAACACTAATAACAACTCAAACACAATAATTATAAAACACTTGAAGATCGCTTTCGATGTATTCGCTTGTATCGCTTATCAAACTCTGTTTCTCGGTCGTCTTATCCCGGCCTTATATAGTGCCGCAGATAGTTCTCGAACCTTCTATTGTAGAAACATCTAGAATATTCGAGTACATACCGGCCCCGACTGACCAGATGTCGATAGTTCTAGAAAGTTCTAGCATCGAAGTTTCTGGAAGAATCTATTAGTTCTGCTACTCGATACTAGATGGCGCTAGTGGTAACTTGTGGCGCGCAACAATATTATGTGGTAAAACGTAATACGGGCTGTTGTCCGCAACTCCACGTCAGTGCGCGTATTTTGCGTACGGATATAAGAGGTATCGTGTTACTCAATTACTGGGTTGTGGAGTTTAGATAGGCATACGCTCTATTTAAATACTGGTATTTAGGTGAATCTAGTTAGACTGGAAGCCGATCCCAACATGGTTGGGAAAAAGTCAGGCAAATGATGGTGTAGATTATACTCTACAATTTATAAATATTTTGGTACTCTAGAACGACGGTTTGAGCGACTAAACGCCTGTACACGTATTAACAATAAAACTTGTTTTGTGTCTCTTTGTCCTTCAACCGATTAAGCATGCATATAAAATTCTCTATTCGAAATTGACCAATATCATACTATATTTTGGTTAAGAATTTGAGATAATTCTCAAGTTATGGAACAACAAACTGAATGTCATACTTAACAAAGTTCAAATTCCATTTCAACCAAAAACTTCTTAGGACCTTTTTGTTACAAATGGTCACTCAAAAATCAACTTAGAATACATTTCACTAAAGTAGATAACTGATTAGGTGGCGATGTAAATTATCTGACATTATGAACACAGAACACTGCTTATGGTATAGTACCAGTCATACTTTGACAGCGTTCTAGAATACTGGCCGGAGACTAAGGAGAAAAAAAAAGTATTAAAAAGTATAGTTAGTTAGTATTAAAATGTATTAGTAGAATTTGAAATTGAGAACTTGTCAAACCCTACATGTCAAATTACGCAACACACTAACTAGATGAATCATTTGGAAGGATATTGCTAATCCATTGCTTCATATGTTCGAAAAGTTTGTCTGCTCAACAACATAAATAACGCAATGAATGTTGTTGAACTGTCAAAATGTAAGCCATTCCTTTGTTTGTGTGTGTGTGTGTTTCTGGTGTAAGAGTATTTATTTTGAGGATGGTACACAGTACCTACTCAAGCAGAATATTCATCAGTTGTTGCTACAAGACCCCGTCGAACCTTGTGATTTAATTAATGTCATTTCCGCCACAAAACATACTAATTTCCATCCACGGAGTTCATAATGGAAAACAAGGGTATTCAAATTATACTTTGTTGAATTGCAAAATATTTTAAGGGTTCCGTACCGAAAGAGTGCCGATGGGACCATAATACTAAGCTTCCGCTGTCCGTCTGTCCGTCCGTCCGTCCGTCCGTTCATCTGTTTGTCACCGGGTTGAATCTCATCTACCGTATTAGGTAGACATTTGTAATGTTCACAGTGCGTATTTCTATTGCATCTATAACAACAAATAATATAAATAAAATAATGTAAAAAATAAAAGGGGGTCTCCATACAAGGAATGTGTTTTTCGGCGTTTTTTACGTTGTGGTACGGAATCCTTCGTGTGCGAGTCCGACTCGCATTTGGCCGTTTTTTTCTACACTTAAATTGCCAGGGTAATCAATGATATTGACATTGTATATTTATGTCTGTAAATTTGTGTATACAAATAGAATAATATGAATAGAATACTCTTTATTATTGTGTATACAATAATAAAGAGTATTCTATTCTATTCTAGTGTTGAATTGTGGTAACTACCGATTTTTCGACGATGTTACAAGCGCCGTGATCTCGGAATAACTAGACATTTTTCTTTAATACTCGTACCTATGCTTTTTCATTTCACCCAAAAAAATCGTCTTATTTTTTCCGAGAAAAAAATGGGAACCTACTCGTAACAAAAATGTGTTATATTCTGCACGTTCGTAAATAAAGCTTTGACCTCTGATGCTGATGACCATGTGCCGGGGCCATACATGAGGACCACACGTGTGTTTTATGCACTTCATGTACGAAAAAATATATAGGCCTACCTACTAGTCCCAGACTTTTTCCTCATACATCTCTATAATTTGTAGGATTTCTTATTTTTGCATCAAACTCGAGAACGTAGAAATGCCTAAATACCAGCTGGGTTCTTCGTACAAATTCTAGAATTGGATTTTATACCTACTAAAACTCTGAAAAGAGTGAAATACAAAAATATTTTTCATATTTAACGCTGTTGGACTTAGGGCTGATTTTCCAACGCCAGATAATTTTAACCGAGGAATAATATTGAATTTTTGACAGTTCTTTAATTCAAAAGCTGTCAGAAGTCAATTTTATTCCACGAATAAAAATTATCGGTCGATTGAAACTTCAGCCCTTAGACACAAAAATTGATTGAATATTTGAGTAGATCTTAATAAAAGTGAGAGAGCAGTGGTGGCCCAGTGATAAAGGCCCCGACTTACGAGTTGTTAGTCGTGGGTTCGAACCCAGCCAGGTCCTAGAACCAAAAATTTGAAGACATGTGACATCTGCCAACCCGCACTGGGACCACGTGGTGGATTACGGCCCTCTCCCTGTCACAGAGAGGAGGCCTGTGTCCCAGCAGTGGGAACATTATAGACTGATTATGCTACAATAAAAGTAAAACGTATGTTTGTTAAATCTGATTAGGTATTAATGATTTTATTTCTGTAAGTAGGTTTGCACAAACACGTCAACTATTTTTTTAAACTAGATGAGATCGGCGTTTCCTATCTGACTACTCTAAGAAGAAAGGCCGAAACAAACCCAGAGTTAAGAAAGAAAGAAAGAAAGAAAATACATTTATTTGGCACAAACCAAAAGACACACAATACACAGATAAAACAAACATTAAAATAAAAAAAAAAGATTAAATAAAAAGTGTAAAGCCCGATGTAAGAAATTAGCAGGAAAATGTGCCTTACGGCTGCGCCAAAAAGGCCTAGTTCAGCAAAAATGCCAGACTGCTAGGTCACAGTTTCTTTTAAAGGCCAGATATAATCTTGGTCAGATCATGTGAAGACCATGTAGATCGATGCCTGAAATGTTCTTTTGAAGATCCACACAGATTCAGTGGACCTCAGCCAGTTAGTTAAGTCCTTTCGGATTGCTTGCATTTCAATTATTCCAAAGTAGCGGACCCGGCAGACGTCGTCCTGCCCGATAAAGCAGCGCCACCTACCGGGTTCAGTTATGTACACAAACCATGTCCTATATGACAATAACAAACACAAAAAAAGACTTATCCAATGTGGTGCAGTCGATCAGAAGTTATGCGCGTACATACATTTCGGTGATTCATTTTTATTTATATAGATAGTTATATAGATAGTTCTACAATAAAGAAAAAAACAGTTTTCTACAGTAAAGAAGGTGGCTGGGACAGACCGGATGCGGAAGGCGGAGGACAGGGTGTTGTGGTGCAGCCTGGGAGAGGCCTATGTCCTATGTAGTAGATGGTTTTGCCTACCCCATGGGTTAAAAAACGTATGAAAAACATTATCAGCATACCCAATAAGTTCCTTAACACACAAACCCAATTTCTGTTGGTTGGACAATGGACAGCTTCAACTCATTGTCCTTTTGTCCTGGCACAAAAGGTCTGGTGTACATCGTACCAATCGAGTTGACATCACTAGGGCAGGAGTTTTCAAAAGTTCGCGCCCCATGAGTTTCGCAACGATCGATTCGACAGCTGTCAATTTGGTAATTGTGCATTACGAGATGAGAATTTTTATTCGGAAGGTAGTTCGATCGTTAGCTAGAAGTTCTGTACCTTTTTTTTTATTTCCGCTGGGATACCTCATGGATACACTTCGCCTGGGGAGAACGGATGAAAACCCCACTGTTCCTTATTCTAACATGACTTGGGGGCCCGGGAGATACTTAGTTACTGGAAGTATGAGTTGAGAAAATCTTCGTTTTTTTTGTTTTTTTTCAATTTTAGATACGATATCCATCACGTCTTTGGAGTTTCGCTAGCTAACCAAATTGTTCTTTCTTCTACCATGACTTGGGGGCCCGGGAGATACTTAGTTACTGGAAGTATAAGTTGAGAAAATCTTTGTTTTTTTTTTCTTTATTCAATTTTTGATGCGATATCAATCACGTCTTTGGAGCTTCGCTAGGTAGTTAAATTGTTCTTTTTACTACCATGACTTGGGGGCTCGGGAGATACTTGTACATTCGCAGCACAGGAATAAGTCCGCCATGACTAGCGGGCCCCGTCACCAAGTACGGCCGATCCCACGACCGCACATCAACTAGATGTTTACTACCTGCCTACCTTCTTACATCTTAGCTTAGCTCTAGCAGGCAGGATATATAATCTTCTTCTTGTTAGCGTGTCGATGGTAATCTAAAAGGACTCTGCCGAGAATTTGGCTTCGTGTTTGGCTCCATCACTAGTATCCATCAGTTCCTGTAACGTGCGGTTGACAGGACACGTAAGACATGATATTAAATGTCCCATCTGATGGGACAGGAGACATAATGATGTAGCCATAAAGGTTAAATCATACATAATAGACGTTTATAACTTGTGTGTCAGTCGTTTTACAATAATCCTACTTCCTACTATCCTATTAATATTATAAACGCGAAAGTTGTATGGATGGATGGATGGATGGATGGATGGATGGATGTTTGTTACTCTTTCACGCCAAAACTACTGAACGGATTAGGATGGAATTTGGCACACAGATAGTTTATAAACAGGATTAACACATAGGATACTTTTTATCCCGATATTACCATGGGATCGAAACTTATGCAGGTGAAACCGCGGGGCGCAGCTAGTAATACATAAATCAAGTAATTTGCAATTTTATCACAAGAAATTCTTGCTCTAGCAAAGCAGAAGTCTAGTTTATTTTTTTAATTTTACATATTGTCAAATTAAGATATTCCATAGACAAATTAGACGCGATTAAAAACATGGCTACTAAAAATACGTCAATTTACGTCAGGCGCTGACTGACTAATTTGACAGGACTAAACTCATATTTATCTTCTGTCCTTTTCTTAATGAAATAGAAAGAAAAAGATGCACTGAACTTAAATTTAGTTTAGTTTGTGAACAAGGGAATCGGCGCCATTGTTTTTTGTTTGAAGGCGCTAATCTCTGGAACTGCCAGTCGGATTAAAAATATCTTTTTGCATGTGATATACCAATTTGTGAGGAAGGCTGTAGGCTATTTAACATCACGCTAAGACGCTTAGGAGCCGAGCAAAAAGAAAAAAAGAAAGAACGCTTAGCGGAAACAAAGTAAAAGCGAGGGCAGGCGATGCGATGCGACGGGGTTGGTCGGGGTAACATGAAATTTCACGCGGGCGAAATGGCTGGCATAAGCTAGTAAACTGATAAAATAAAGATAAAAAACGGCATCTAAGCTTAGCTCAATTATCTGAAACGTAGTGTACGCCCCAGTACAAAGATAGGTAATAGAGAAGGGTAATTAAAAGTAGTTCTACGAATCGTTAATTAAATAATGCGTGGAAGCACTTGATTTCTTTAATCGCTGTATAGGATTCTTTCGCAAAGGCTGGATTATCGGATGTAGCTTTAACATACCAATCTTGTAAATTCAGCTCGACAACATTGAAGAGTTGCAGTAACCGTTCCAGAGCTTTGTTCTTTGTTATCCCTTTATTTTTTGTATTTAATGTATGTACGTCAATGCTCAAAAATATTTATTTATCGTGGATGGATGGCGCCACAGTACAGCGGACAGCGCCATCTAAAAATTTGGTTGGTAAACGAATAATCATGTGATCGGAAACGCGAGCGAGCCGTATCGCTTGGACACGATCGTCGGTGGAGGGGATGCAGCAAGGACTGACGTAGACACCAAATGTTGCGACTGTCTACAGTCGACAGTCGTACTCGGACAGTCTTGGCAAACGCTCAGTAACGTAAGTGTTAGTTTCCGACGCACATGTGTGATTTGTTTGTTAATCGGTAGTTAATTAAAGTTACTTTAAATTCAAATTATCTTTTCGTTCGAGTACCCACTGCTGTGCCCACACCTATCTAAATTATGTTGGATCGTGAAGAAGACACGATTTTTCGTATCTCGGCCACCCATGATGCGACAATAATTAGGTAAATAGTGTTTTATTCCAACTTTAAAATGTCGCGGTAGAGCATGCTATGGTCTTGGTAGCTTTCTACTTGATTACCTGGTAAAGACCGCCAAAGGCTTTCAGATCAACATTGAACTTTTTAGTGCGTAAAGTATAAATTAAATAAACAAACTCTAGGTGCGTTTATCCACCGCAGCCGTCACCGGGACATCACCGAGAACGAGACGACGGCGCCGAAGTAGCGAAGTAAATACATTTACTGTGGCCGCGTGTCCACCGCACGTCAGCCGCCTTAGCAACGTTATCCTGGCCGCTGATGTCAAGTCAAGTGATTCTTTATTACCGCTAGTACTCGGCCCAAAATTGTGACGGGCCGATGTGCTGGCAATACAAAACACGTTTGATCTTGTCCACACACTGCCGTCGTCGTCACTATTTACCCGGTTTTTGTTTTGTCTATCATAACATACTAACACATATAAAACATAAAACTACTGTAGACACACAATCGCCGTCACTGCACTGGGACGTCACGTTCGGTTCAAATAATCCCGTTTCTCGGTGACGTCCCGGTGACAGGTGCGGTGGACAAACGCCCTTAGGCAACACGATATTCTTATATAAACCAATAGACGATAAACTATTCAGATACCTATAAATGTAATAAATGTACAAAACTTATAACTACGTAACATGTAATAATGTAAGCCGATTGATATATGTATTATTATTTACCAACAATCACAAAGAAGATACTGAAGTACATTCATGAATACCTATTTCTCTAGTTTATTAAGTCTTTGAGTAACGTTATGAATGCTTTGATGTTTCTCTATTACGAAGATTCGAATTGATTACTACATAGTTCCCTTCTATCTCTGTGTCTTACAGAGTGTGATTCATCGAATCATGATTATAATAATTATAACGTTACTGTCGGATACAGTTGCCGAGATCCAATAATTATGAAAATGCTTTGTATAGACTAAATTAAATTAAAAATATTTATATATTAAAATTATACTTACACAATTTACAGGATGAAATTGAAAACTAGCGACAAATCGAAATAGGAGGTGCAGTAACCGTTACATAATCATTATAAATTGAAATTTCCCAAATCTAAATTCTTGAAAAAAATCGTGTAATTACCGTCTTAGATAGTGCAAACTAAGTTATTGCCTTCAAGTAGACACGAATTATCGTCGTTTCAATTTTTTTTTTTTCAAAATTATCAAAACGAATAAGAAAATTAAAGTACTTATCAATTTTAGCGCGCGACCGATAAGCAAACCATTCATCACTGAGTTCAAACCATGAAGCAAGTTCGCACCGTGTTGAACTAGCAGTATTTACCTAATTTAGACCGTTCCTACGAAAAAAGAGCGCACGAAGACGTTGCAAATCGCTCGCCTATGCGCACGTATGTGCTTCCCTTTCCTTAATATCATGCTCTAAATTTATTTTATAGCACGCTGAATTAGATATTTTAATTTGTCGCACGTATCCAATTTAATCCTCCTATATACGGTATATACATGTTCAGATGCTTATAAGGAAATCAGTAATAGGTTTAGAAGATCGTTCTGTCGAAATCATAATTTCAGCCGAAAGACGTCAACTGCTCCACCCCTAAACACAGCCACTTCGACCGATTCTGTGTTTCTCGCATCCAGCGGATTCCTGCGGCATTCACCAGATCATCGGTCCGCCTTGTTGGAGGCCTTCCAACGTTACGTCTGTCTAAATACAGATGATTAAATTATGAAACGAAAACACCTTTGTTTTTTAGACGGTTAAGAACTAAGTTTAAGAGTGGCTCGTGGCTTAATAATAACAGACGCACGAGTTGTTCGAAGGTTAAGCTATGCTTGCCTCGGTTGGTTCGTGGATGAGTGACCATCCATTACATATCGAGACCCCTCTGTGCCTGGGAAAGCACGTTAATCCGTTGGTCCCTGTCATTCGTATATTTTTGACAGTCGTAAGAGGTATTCAGAAGCCTAAAAGTCTGACATCCAGTCTTACTAAGGGTGTTAACTGGGTTGTGGAGTTTAGTTTCCAGTCACTCTATGTAAAATAGGTACTTGTATTCAGCTGCGTCCATTTAGACGGGAAGCCGACCCCAATATAGTTGGGAAAAGGCTAGGCAGATTGATTGTATAAGTTTAGTTTACTAAGTAGGTTAGGTTTTGCGAAACTTTACCGTTGAGCTCCTCGAAAAAGTATGTTTTGAAGAGGCGAATAAAGTACTTCATTCAAAGCAAAACTATTAATCATAAAACACTCTGATTTTATAATAATTTCTTCAACGACTGCCTCGTTTGTCTCGCATTCACTACTGCTGACCATGAAGTCCTGGGTTCGATCCCCGGGTCGGGAAAATTATAATTTGGTTTTTCTGATTTAGATTTAGAGTCTGGATTTAGAATAGAATAGAATACGCTTTATGTAGGAACACCATATAAATTACAGACGTAATTGTAGAAAATTTACAAAGGGTGACACAATGGGCGGTCTATCGATAAGAGCGATCTTTTAAAAACAACGACGGTTTTGTGCCCGGCTCGTCTCCTATTACATGGGACTTCAACATAACTGGCAAAATGTGGGGGTACTATAGGTGGGTACACCTCTACTTGACCCGACGGGGTTATATACCAAATATTTATTTTCACTTCAAGACACAAACATCAGTGTAGCCCCGACTCTTGTAGTAGAAGTTCCTGTATCAAAAGAGCCAGAATAAAGGTGTGATGTTCTTAACTTCTGCAGGGAGGTGGGCTGGTTGGAATAACCACCGACGGCCGCCATGGCCCATGCACAATGGTCCACTTGAAGGACTCAGCGCGGAAACCAAACCTCATAACATAGAACATAGAATAAGGTGTGATGTTACGTTTGTTGGTCAACGATCAATATTAAACCCGCAATAGTACATAAACTATACTTTTAACAGTCATTATAGTTGAGAACTAAACAATAAAAAGCATAAATGGTAGAAATAATTAAGGAATTCACTTGGCGTCGCGCCAAGCGTTGTAACCCAAATGAAGTAAAATGCTCCGTTGCACTTATCAAATTCTTTCGTATGGAACAAAAGTTAATTGCATACTAGCTGCACTATTTTATTACAATAAAAAATAAAATTTGACTGGTCCTGAAATATGCACTTTTTTCCCCGAAGTAATTTTTTTCTAAATTATTCGTTAGTAAAAATTACTAGATTTTTTCTGCTAATCTCTCCTAAGACTCACAACACTTTTATTAAATCCATTCAAAATCAAAAACGTTTATTCGAATCATCATCTGCCTAGTCTTTTCCCAACTATGGTTGGGACGGCTTCCAATTTAAGCTGATGCAGCTGAATACTAGTACTTTACATGGAGCGACTGCCTATCTGGAATCCATAACCCAGTTAATTGGTAATACGATATCCCTTGGTAAGACTGGTTGTCAGACTTTCAGGCTTGAGACGACCCGTAACGACAGTCAAAGATCCACTAATGGCAGCCGGGACCATCGGCTTTACGTGCTTTCCGAGGCACGGAGGGGTTTTGTCATGTACAGATGGTCACCCATCCACGGACTAACCGCGGCAAGCATAGCTTAACGACCGATCGACCCGTGCGGCTGTTATTATTTATCCACTAGCCCCTACAAAACGTTTATTTAAATAAGGGTAATAATCAGCACTTTTTGAACGTCAAAAGTTACCAAAAACAGCCCCGAAATGTGCAGCCCATAATCACTGTCTAGTATTTTGTCTTCGAAGAAAATAGCTCTTCATCATAATCATCATGATTAGCAGCCTTGATCCACCTTCTGTTGCTGAGACCTCATCTGACTGACTGACTGCGGAATTAACTTAGGTGCGCTGGACCTGCACCATCATAATCAGTCTATAATGTTCCTACTGCTGGGACGCAGGCCTCCACTTCTTCGAGAGGGAATGGGCTGTAATCTACCACGCGGGCCAAGTGCAGGTTGGTATATGTTACATGTCTTCGAATTCTAGGACATGCCGGTTTCCTTACAATGTTTTTTTGTTTGGACGTAAAACTGCTTACCTGTTTTTTCAAACTCATAAGAGAACCGGATTGGCCTCTATGCTCGCAAAACTACTTTAACCAGCAACCTAGCAAAACAAAGTTATGGCTAACATAAACACTTCCATAAATACATTTCCCCCTACTTTTTCTAGCTTCAGCAATAATTTTCAGCTTAACACAAGCTAATCTTGCATAAAATGCTTATTTAATTTTATCAAATCGTAAAAGGAGACTTACTGCAAAACAGCTACTGAACACGAGAATGACGTAAGTTGCGAGACATTTTTATTATTATGAACTTTAGTACTTGGAGTTAAGATTGAATGTCTGGTGGGTTGTGATGCAATTAGTGATGTAGACTACACAGGATGGTATAAATAAGGGATTGTAGGGGGAGTAAGCAGATGGTATGGATGCATTGAGAGCTTGCAGTATGGAGACGCGGATGTATGTGTGTTCAGGAAATTACATCGGGATCGTTGAGATAGAATATTACTATTAGATACACTAATCACATACTCAATCAGTACTCAAAGTAGATATATTATGTCAGCGGGATTGTCCGAAAGGGTTACCGCTACCCCGGAACATAAAGGGCGAAGGAAGGAATATGGGTGGGTTTTAGTCAGTAAGAGTCTGACACTCCCTTCCGCTCCACTCAGAGCGGGAGGGGTCATTTGATGATTTCCCACCAGAAAAAAAAAAAAAAAGTAGATATATTATGAAATTACAGTGCACGGATTAATACATTATTATGACAATATGTTGGAACGTGGAAGTCAGGCAACGTTTAACACAGGTTATTGTTCTGACTCGTTTCGAAGAATTTCTGTATTTACTAAAGAATCATGCCGCCACCTCATTTGTTTATTTATCAGTATTTTTTGTTTACTTTTATAATGTTACTCAATATCGCACTATTTATACCTACATAATTTCTCATTACTGTTTTTATCAGACACAAGTTAATTTTATTTATTTTAGTATGCATACATACGTCACGTTGTAATATAAAACTGATTTACATCCGTCAACACATCAGGTCCAGTTGAAAACCAGCGTCAGGCACTTCTTAGTTGTCTGGCATTTTTGCTGAACTGGGCCTTTTTGGCGCAGCCGTGAGGCACATTTTCCTGCTAATTTCTTACATCGGACTTTACACTTATTAATTTCTTTCTTCTTTCTATATACTTCATTTTTCCTAGAGATTTTCTGGAACATTCCGCGGGTCTTTAACTACTTTTTTTACCTTTTACCATTAGAAGGAAATTCCGTAGCGATGTGGGGTGCTCAATGTTACTTTTAGGATTATTGCTGGTGGGTTTCAAAATAGAAACCAAACGGTATAATTATTAATTATCTATCTACTCTAATATTAAAGCTGAAAAGTTAGTTTGTTTGAATGCGCTAATCTCGGGACCGGTCAGTCGGTTTTGAAAAATTGTTTTTGTAATTGATAGCCCAATTCTTGAGGTCTTCGCTAGGACTCTCAGGAGCTGAGCAAAAATAAAAAAAGTAAGAATTACTCTAAGAGAAAACGAAGTAATAGCGCGGACAGGCGATACGATGCGACGCGGTCGGTCGGGAAATTCCACGCGGACGAAGTCGCGGGCAGAAGCTAGTTTTTAATTGACGACACGGTTGGCGCAGTGGCTGAGCGATTGACTGCTGCGCTGCGTGTCGCGGGTTCGATTCCTGCACGGAACAAATATTTGTATTGCCTACAGGTTCCGGGTCTGGCTGTTTGTGAATGTGAGTTTAAATGTTTGTAAACGCACCCACGATACAGGAGTAATTCCTAGTGTGGGGCAACGTTTAAAAAAAAAAAGAAAAAAAAACAAAAAAACATATCATCGTCATCATCATCATTTCAACCGGAAAACGTCCACTGCTGGACATAGGCACCTCCACTTGACCGGTTCTGTGCTTCTCGCATCCAACGGGTTCCTGCGTTGCTATGTTTTTAATGTCAATCAATCAACTCAGCTTGTCGCAGTCCACTGCTGGACATAGGCCTCTCCCAGGCTGCGCCACAACACCCTGTCCTCCGCCTTGCGCATCCAGTCCATCTCAGCAGCCTTCTTTAGGTCGTCCGTTCATTTAGCTGGGGGACGTCCCACACTACGCTTGGCGATACGCGGTTCTACTCCAGGACTCGTCTGCTCCACCGGCCATCGTTCATCATATTTTTAATATAGCACAAGATAATACTAATACCTTGGTTATTCCCACAGATTTATAAACTAAAGGAAGATATGCCAAGGGGGCGTGGCGCGTGCGAACAATGTATGCACAAAACAGAAACAAACGCGGGCGACGTTGATTTGTCAATAAGAATTGTCAATGTAGTTGTGTGTCTCAACGTTGCGATCTGCGTTACGCGATTGGCTCGCGTTGAGTGAGGTGACTGTTATAGTGTGAGTGAGCGCGTGTCCATATTGTAGTGCATATGTAGTTGAAGGCGACAGCCGGACTCGAACAGTTGGGCAGCCACACCATATCTCCATTTAGTTTATAAATCTGTGGTTATTCCCTACAGAAAGGGCGCGGTACATCTTTTACCTGCAAGGACCTCACTGCTTGCATGACACAGGCAATGCAGTATTTTCCATGAATATTCTATATTTGAATTTCAGCTCTGCGCTCGCTACGTCCCTAGCCGTATTTCGAGCGCATCCGGTGGACGTGACGTACGCGTTTGTTAGCTCCTTCCTGTTTAAATATCCTGTGCAAATATGTCTGTGATACACTCGAGACTTTGTTTGATTTTTTGTGAAACAGAGAATTTATTTTGACGTTTTCGCTCTATTGACTTTGTTTCGTGGAACAGAGTGATGAGATTATCGTGAATTAGACATAGTTATTTGTAATAGTATATAAATATTGAGAGCATTGGTGGCCCAGTGGTAACGGTCGCGAATTACGAGTTGTAGGTCATGGGTTTGAACCGAAGGAAGAACTTTACTTTGTGTAAACTACTTATTTCATCTCCACTGCACTCAAAACGGTGAATGAAAACATCGCGAGGAAACCGGCATGTCATAGAACAAAAATTTTAAGACTTTCCATCTACCAACCCGTATTGGACCCGCGTGGTTGATTATGGCCCATTCCCTCTCACAGAGAGTAGGCCTGTGTCCCAGTAGTGGGAAAATTATGGGCCGATTGTTTAGCTTAGCTTATGCTATACATATTGACGTAATCCATTTCTTTAATTGTTCCATGCTCACACGTCGATGATCAGTACAACATTGTACGGTAAAAAAATGGTACGTAAAAACTGGTACGTAAAAAGTTTTGATCACACGACAACATCCCAATGTTCATACGGTTCAAAACAAATGAATTATGGAATTATGTGATCTCTACATTATTCAGTACCTAATCTATTGTACTGATCATCTCTGTGTACGATGCCTGAAGCCCATATTCCGCATTAGTAGACATTGTAGACAGAATACTACGAAAACGGAACGGCTCGCGACGGTACGGTTGTTCCATATATTCAAGGTCACTCAGCGAGCTATGGAACGGGCTATGCTTGGAGTCTCTCTGAGGGATCGAATCCACAACGAGTTGATTCGGCGGAGAACCAAAGTTGTCGACCTATGTTTACAGAATAAGCACGCTGAAGTGGCAATGGGCCGGCCATATTAGTCGTAGAACCGATGACCGTTGGGGTAGACGTGTTCTTGAGTGGAGATGGCGAATCGGTGAACGTAAGGTGGGACGTCTGGTAGCGGTTGGATGAGCGTTGCCGAAAATCGAATTGAATGGCGTGCAATAGGAGAGGCCTATGTCCAGCAGTGGACTGCTTTAGGCTGATGGTGATGATGATACGAGTAACTATGAAAACTAGGTGTGCATACACACGAGCGACACGCGTTGACGACAGAGGCAACTGCAACCGTCAACAACATGCTGCTCGTGTATTTGAGTATCGTACTCAAATACACGAGGGACGCGAATACGCAGACTGCGGAAGATAAAACAGTATAATTCTCTTTTGAAACTTTAAAAGAGAATAAACAGCATTCCTTATCATTATAGATTTAGGAACTTTGTAAAACTTTGTAATTTCAAATTGAGATCACAATAAACTCCCACACAGCAACATTTAAATCAACAATAGAATCGAAGAAAACCGTACTTAAAGACGATCCGTATTTATCGGTTTCCTAACACAATTTCCAACTTGAATTATCTGGCAAAACATCTTGAAAGCAAATGGAAGCGACAATTTACATCTAACAATGAATCTCCATTAACGTCGCAGTTTGAAGTTCAATTCAAAATTACTAATAGATACCGATTCTATTTACTGCTTCGGCAATTCCATTCAATGAGCTCCTTGCGAGGTGCTGAGGAGAATCGGAAATTCAGGCTTACATTCGAGATGGTTGGGAATGAAATTATACTTAGCTTCTGTCCGCGACATTGTCCGTGTGAAATTTCTTGCTCCCCCTTTCTAAACTCTTTTTATTTTGGCCCGGCTGCTAAGGGCAATAGCGTGATGTTAAATAGCATATAGCCTTCCTCAAGAATTGGGCTACTAAATGCAAAGATATTTTTTTAAACTGACTGGTCGTTTCAGAGATTAGCGCGTTCAAACAAACTCCGGTGCCGATTCAGCAACACTGAATCAATGCCATTCCAAATCAGCCATTATTCCAAATTACGAGTCTTAAATCCTGGCCTAAGAAGTCTAACCAGTCTTATCAAGAGGTATAATGTTACACAGTAACAGGTTTGTAGAGGTCAGATAGGCAGTCGCTTCATTTAATACTGGTATTCAGCTGCACCCGGTTAGTCTGGAAGCCGACCCTAACATAGTTTGGAAAAGGCTAGGCAGATTGATTGAAATCCTGCCCTAAAGAAGTAGTCAGTTTTTATACCGGAAAAACAACCAAAACAACCGACACGAACTAATAAGCATGTAGTAGAAAATAAAACCTTACAGAAGTGAACTCAGTCAATTTCCCCGAAGCAAATATGGCACGGAAACACTAAAAAAATACAAAATTGCAAAGGAAATACATGCGGCCATCTGTTATGTTACCTAACACAGTTAGCTATGAGTTATAGCCCTTAGCTCGAGGCCTGGCTCGAAATATAGTCGAGAATTTAGACTTGGAAAATTGTACGAAATTTTCCAGCCGCTTCAGCGCTTTCCTAAGCCGAAAGGCTGCGAAGCGGTCGTGGATTAAACTTCTATGTCAGGTAAAATCTTAATATACTTTATCTGGATCTTTGGAAAATTGGTAGGATTACAAAGTTATTATAGCAAAAGAAGCTTAGAAGAACCATTATTTATCTCTAGAGCGAACTATTGCTTACATTTACGGGGACGTACTTAAATCATGAAACAAGCACTTAAGTTTTAACACAGCATAATAAAGTACGAGTAATATTGGTTTAAATGCGTAGATGTCTGGTAGAGATGGGATCTTTTTTTTGCGATAAGTTTACCGTTTTCAGTTACAACTTCATAAACATGACTTTTTGTCTTATATGTTTAAGTATTTCACTACATTTAGGTCAAGTATTAGATAGTTGATTGTTTTTTCGTGATTACGATGTTGGTCCTATGGAGAAAGTTGTTCAGTTTGATGGTCTGTACCCCCCCCTTAATTCTACCACGCACTTCTGATACACGCTCTTTGTATGTTTCAGCCTTTCCCCTCAGAGTAATCGGATAGGAAACGGTGACCTCATCTAGTTTTCTAAAAATATTTTTTTTTTTTTTTCCCAACCCAACCACCCCTGCAGGTCGCCCCAAATCAGTAGCATGGCACTAAACAATACTTTTTTCATCAGCTTATCACATTCAAAGTAATTTTTGTGAACTCATTCAGAGAACAGGTAAATAAATCCACCCTTTCCGCGATTTCGTTGAGTGTATGCATGGTGCGCGTCAAAGGTGCTTTACCCACCAGGTTGGTCCGGTGTAAAAGTATTTGTACAAACCTACTTACAGAAATAAATCATTTATCATTAATAGGGTCTTTATCATTTTTATTATAGACTTCTGCCCGCGACCCCGTCCGCGTGTAATTGCTTGTTCCCCCGACCTACCTCGTCGCATCGCATCGCCTTCAAGCGCTATTACTTTGTTTTCACTTAGCGTTCTTTCTGACTTTTATCTTTTTTCTCGGCTCCTAATGCTCCTAGCGTAATGTTGAATAGCATGTAGCCTTCCTTAAGAATTAGGGTATCGAATGCATAAAGATTTTTTCAAATCGGACTGGTAGTTTCAGAGATTAGCGCGTCCAAACAAACATGTTGACACAACAGGTTGACTTGTAATTTGACGTATTCTTTTCGGCACGTGATAGTACTCGTACGACTCATTTGCAACAATTAAGCACCCCCATAAAGCACAGGCGCAAATTCATGGGATTCGAGAAAAGCCAGTTTTCATGTATTTTTTTTAAACCCAGAATTCGTCACTAAATATGACTTTTATTTTAACTCTGAAACTGAATGGCCATCATTGCTATTACATAATTATTCCATTGTATGTGGGACCTACATCCTACTAATATTAAAACGCGAAAGTTTGTATGGATGGATGGATGTTTGTTACTCTTTCACGCAAAAACTACTGCACGGATTTGGATGAAATTTGGCACACAGATAGTTTATAACCAGTTTTAACACATGGGATACTTTTTATCCCGATATTTCTACGAGATCGAAACTTATGCGGGTAAAACCGCGGGGTGCAGCTAGTCTAAAATAAACAAACTACCTCAAAACTACTACAAACTACTCACAGAGTACTTAGAGTAGGTACTTATGTACGTGTGGATACACGAGCATCCAATCCGACTAATCTAATTACATCAACAGTCTCTTAAGATAATTAATTGTTTATCAAGTGGATGCAAACTACGTTGTTTGATGAGGCAATAAAATACTAACTTAAAACAAACTTGATCACGACTTGTTTGTTTAAGTTAGGCGTTAAGTTTGGCAGTTCAAACAAACAAGCGATTGAATGAAGACAAACGCTTGGGAATTTTTGATTCGTATGTGGGGCACCACAGGCGTTTAATCCAATATTTTTTATAAATTATAAGTTGTTAGAAGAAGTTGTACAGTTCTGTATAGTTCCATAGAAGCCTCACTCACGTGACCGTAGGTACTCAATTCGAAACTAAATTATTTTGTTTCTATATAAAAATAAAAAAATACAAAAAAAAAACAACCATCTTCTAAATAAAATACCACAAAGTGCAAAATAACTTTAATTTTGGAAGCCGGTGGCTAAAAACCAAAATAGAACACCAAAGACACTGACTTCCGAAATTAAAGTTATTTGTCACTTTTTAGTTGTGGTGCTTACCCACATAAATTCATATACCACTTCTTCTTACTACTTCGAATAATCAGCCTATAATGTTCCCACTTCTGGGACACCAACCTCCTCTCAGTGAGGGGCCGTAATCCTCATCGGGGGATGTCGCATGTCTTTTTTTGGTTCTAGTGTAGCGGTATCTACAACTCCACATGCGAACAACACGACATAATGAAGTCACGCAAATCCTGCATCTCGCAAGCGGAGTTTACCGCGCAATTATCATAGGTACAATTTCCCAACATCATTCGATGGCCATTGCCCGCCAGACACAACACCCGTCTGGTCGGAGGATCCTCCCTTTTCTATGGAGGATGAGTGAACTTTACACCCTGTTCCTCATACCTCCAAACTAGTATATATGCCGGTTTCCTCACGATGTTTTCTGGTGGTCACCGATCTACTTTCAAAAATATTATATTAAGTTACCACGGTGATTTTTTTTACCGAACAACACTGCAGAACTATTCGCCATTTACAACAATACCCTACGAACTTAACTATCCAAGCAGACATTTGCCATATCAGGGATGACAGACTAAATACTGGAACTACTAATGAAAGCAGTCTGAACTTATGTCCCGTTTAACGACGAGATTAAGCGGAGCTACGGTTACAAACGACATATAGGGGCAAGCTACGTTATGACAAGCTAGGATTGGCTAGCTTTTATTAGGTATAGTAACGTGTTATTCATTTATATAACATAATCAGCCTATAATGTTCCCACTGCTGGGACACAGACCTCCTCTTTGTGAGAGGGAGTGAGCCTTAATCCACCACGCGGGCCCAGTGCGGGTTGGTAGATGGCACATAATATATCTTCGAATTTTTTGGTTCTATGACATGCCGGTTTCCTCACGACGTTTTCCTTCACCGTTTAGAGAGCAGTGGTGATGAAATAATTTACACAAAGTAAAGCGCCTGTCTGGGTTCGAACCTACGACCTACAACTCGTAAGTCGTGGCTGTTACCACTTGGCCACCACTGCTCTCTGTTATTCATTTGTTATCTGTATATGTAACATTGCACAACATAACTTCACGCCTGCATTCTCCGAAGGGTTAGGCAGAGGTGTACCTAATAGCACACCAGGTACAGGTAACTGGGCACAAATCCAAATTCCAGAATCACATAATACGTTGCCCTACCCAAAGGAAATCGGACAGAAATTCGGGTTATCTGTATCTACACACTATACATATTAAAAATGTACGTCGTTTTTCGTGTTTGTTATTGCTGAGTTGTTCTTCTAAACTACCCAACGGAAAGGTCATGCGTATACAATGTGTAACTGAATTGATGCACATTATGAAAGTAGTTTGATCAGAATCGGTTTCTGACATTTTTATTGTAGGTAGGTTTTAGGTTTAGAAGTGTGAGTATAAAATCACACTTCTACTGTACAATCAAAACAAACCAAAAAGGGACGAAGTAGTTATTTTGATGGTTTACCTATAAGATAACAATTTATAAGGAAATTTATTAAGAGGAAACGTGGTCATGTTTTTGGCGTTCAATCCAAACAATCGTATCGTATGTTTTCCCCAAGGATAATGACACTACAACAAATATATTTTTACGATAATTCTGAGCTTCACAATTACTGATAAATGCGTGCACTGACTGGACAGCTCGACTCATTTTGGTGTGGTTCTTTAATCAACAGACACATGGTTCTCACATGATCCAAGATTATGTCTGGACTTTAAAAGAGACTGTGCCTTCTGAGTTTGTTTCTTCTTAGAGTAGTTGTATAGGTAACACCGATCTCATCCCCCCTGGATGTGCAAACTGTCTACTACGAAGTGCAAAGTGCGAATGATCGGATCGGACCGACACACGGCCGAACCGAATATTATTGAAAAAACTTCGGATCGTCTCAGTTGGGTCGGGACCAAAGTCAATATTCGAGAGAGTGTAGGAGTGTAGGATCGGGACCGACCGAACCAAATAGTAACTTCGTAGCAGGAAACGGCCGAACATTCGGCCGATACCACTTCGGAGTAGACCCCCAGTTTTTAAGATATTATTGACTTGTAAAAGTGTTCATAATATAGACCTACTAGGTACAAAAATAAAATCATTTATCATTTTTGAGCCACAAGATACAAGCGCTTAGTTTGAGGCTCACCGAATTTGGCTAAATTGTGTAAATAAGTTTAGGATTTGGTAAAATCTATTTCTACCACTGCCATATTATGATTTGACAATTTCCGTATTCCTATCCCTGTTTCGTCTCCAATAAACGACAAAGACAACAAAAAGTATCAATATATTTTTATAACTTGCAATACCATTGCAAATCTGCTTAAATCTGAGATATTAAAGCATAAAGTTGAGTAAAAAAATGTATTAAGTATGAGCCTTCATCGCAAGCTTCACCGTCTAAGCCACTTCTTTAAACCTCATTATGCGCAGAAGTAAATGGGATTATGTGAGATATAATGCGTCTTCCAGTTGAACCGTCTAAGGTGGCCTTAGGTTTATGGAACAGAATTATGTTTTGAATAATTTATTTATGGAAATCGTATTTTTTGTCGCCTGCTTCAGTCCGCTGCGTTGTTTTGACGTAATTCCTGCATATACTTTGTTTTTACCGTCGCTTTAACTTTGATGAATTTTAAACTTCTTTGAGTTGGTATTGAATATGATGAAAATATTTACATAAAGGACGGTACTCAAAATATTCGTTCATGAGCACAGCTATTAAGGCGCACCGTCTCCGGCATTCGCCTGTAATGTAACAATCCAAGATTCCACTGTAGCGCTTTTGGCTTTGCAAGTGGACTGCGCAGGCCATGAACTGCTAGATAGTGTAGAGAGATAATTTAAACCAGCAGGATCATCATCATCATCTACCTAGCCTTTTCCCAACTATGTTGGGGTCGGCTTCCAGTCTAACCGGATGCAGCTGAATACCAGTATTTTACATGGAGCGACTGCCTATCTGACCTCCACAACCCAGTTACTGGGTAATACGATACCCCTTGGTAAGACTGGTTGTCAGACTTTCGGGCTACTGACGACAAAACCAGCAGGATGAACCATAAATATATAGATACAAGTAATCGTTACAGGCGAATGCTCCCATTGAGGGAGCGCCTTTAGGATTTGTTTTTCGTGTTTGGAATCACATGCATGTCGGGTAGTGTGGTTGACCGAAATAAAGTATCTTCACTGCTTGAAAATTTCTTAGCGTAGGAATCATCTTATTCCTCTCATATAGTCTTATGATTGAAGTCTTGTTAGTCTTGCGTGGCCACGGAAAGCAAGAACATCGCTAGGTATTGGCGGCGATTCCCTTGTTCACAAACTAAACTAAATTTAAGTTCAATTCATCTTTTTCTTTCTATTTAATTTGGAAAAGGACAGAAGATAAATATTCGTTTAGTCCTGTCAAATTCGTCAGCGTCTAACGTACATTGACGTATTTTTAGTAGCCATGTTTTTAATCACGTCTAAACTGTCCATGGAGTATCTTAATTTGACAGGACTAAACTAATATTTATATTCTGTCCTTTTCTTAATGAAAAAGAAAGAAAAAGATGCATTGAACTTAAATTTAGTTTAATTTGTGAACAAGGGAATCAGCGCCATTGTAACGTTTAGTTTTCAATAATAGCCAAACAGCGGTAGCCCAGTTCAGTAGTCTTGACGTGTTAAGAACGGTTACCCATCTATGAACTGGCCGTGAAAAGCTTAGTTTAACCTCACATTATTGTACAAAATATAGTATTTGGGAAGCCAAACTATTATGATATAGGTCTTATTTATTTATTTTATTATTTATGTACACACAGTAAAATGTAATACATAGGGATATGACATAATTATAATTTGAGTACAAAGGTACTGCTTATTTCTTAAGAAATTTCTTCCAGCAGACCTGCGAAAGAAAAAGAAAATGAAATGTAGACAAAAAAATGTGTGAGAACAAATAAGAATAAGAGAAAAATATGAATGTTTGAAGTCCAAAACTAAAATATTAAATATACCTACACATATAATGCAAAAAAAATCATATTATATCAGCTTTACAATATTTATTCCATGAGAAAATCGCTTCAGACGGATGGATCCAAGTGACTTTGGTTTACTCACGAGTCCCTCAAGGATTGTACTGCAATATCTGAATAAAATACTACCTATATCTACCTACACTTTCTATCCAGACCTAACTGTAAATAATCCTGTCCAGATCACTATCTAGAAACTTTTTATCCTGGAATTGAATCCGGTCCCTAAGGTACGTGCACAATCGATCAAAGCCACAGCGTATAGACAAACTTTTTTTAACAAGTCTGATACCTAAATAAATACTTTTTCTAGCTTTCTTCTTAGATCTGATAAATAAATAAAAATGACAAGCACACAGGCCAGTGGAGGTGAGGAGATAAGTTAAATCGAATGTCAGCCGTTTGTAACAAATGTACGTAAAATATTATTCTGAGCATGTAGATAAAAGTCTCAAGGCTCAGTACTGTTATTTTCTTTGACTGGTAACTACATTTTTGTCCTGCGCTATTCACTTTTTTTCTGGTGTCTGTGATACAATGATTTTTATTCTGTACCAACGACACATTTTTGTAATGTTCATTTTTTAAGGGCTGATTTTTCCAACGCCAGATAACTGTACCGGTGGATTATGATTAATTTTGAATTTCTGACAGTTCTTTCATACAAAAACTGTCAGACGTCAATTTTATTCCATGAATAAAAATTAACGGTGGATTGTAAAATCAGCCCTTAGTTGAAAAATATTTTTTTTGTGAAACATAAAAGTATCATTCTAAAATAAAAAAATCGAATTCGAGTCTAGATAGAGAGAAGAGCAGTGGTGGCCAAGTGTTGGAGGTTCAAACCCAAACGGGCGCTTTACTTTGTGTAAATTATTTCGTCACCACTGCTCTCAAAACGGTGAAGGAAAACATCGTGAGGAAACTGGCATGTCCAAATTCGAAGACATGTGACATCTGCCAACCCGCACTGGGCCCGCGTGGTGGATTACGGCCCATTCCCTCTCACGGAGAGGAGGCCTGTGTCCCAGCAGTGGGAACATTATAGGCTGATTGTGAGTCGAGATAGGAATCCGCAACAATTTATTTTAAAAACAAATGAGTTCGATTTGGAATTGTGTGCTGTCACTTGAGTGCGGTTGAAATTCGAATAGCATTTTACTGGCCAGTAGATTCCTTCTACGCGCTATGTAAAATCAGTTAGAAGTTTAAGAAGCTATTTAAACTCATGTTTTTAAGACGTCACGTTTCACGTACAATGGTCCACCTGAAGGACTAAGTGCTGAAACCAAACCCGTAACATAGAACATAGACGTCGCGTTTAATATTCGATGCGTGAGAAATACTGGGTTAAATTAAATTAGCTAGCAGAACTCCGCATGCGTATATTTATCTTCTTTAGATATCGATACCCATGTATCGATATCTAAAGAAGATAAAACAAAGAATAAATTAATTTGATGATTTTTTTAGTGAAGTCATCGACCGCAGTTAGTGTATTCACTTAAAGACTGATATTTGAACAATAGATTAGTATCGATACCTAAACACGATAAAACATATTTTCTCGACTCTTACTTCAAGTAACAAAGCTAAAACATCAAATCTTTTTATTTTCAGTTTATCGTGTTTTCAAATCGATATTCATCACGTCTACAGAGTTTCGCTAGCTAAATGAATTTGACCCAGTATCCAAAAAGCTTTCAAATTCATGTCATGCCACTTTCAGAAATATAAGTAACTAGCTGGGTCCCGCGGTTTCACCCGCATAAGTTTCGATCCCGTGGGAATATTGGGATAAAAAGTATCCTATATGTTAATCCTGGTTATAAACCATCTGTGTGCCAAATTTCATCCAAATCCGTTTAGTAGTTTTTGCGTGAAGGAGTAACAAACATCCATCCATCCATCCAAACTTTCACGTTTATAATATTAGTAGGAAGTAGGATTACAGGAGGCTTTACAATCATGTTATACGAACAACGCTTTAAATTAATTTTAAGACTACCGGATACGTAACTTGTCAAACTAGCGTCCCATTTTAACTAAATCATGTACTAACACAATTTAATTTGACATTCTGTCTCCTCGCGAAACAGGCTCATACTGTATTCAGATTCTCGACTGTCAGTGGAGAAGTTTCGAGAACTTTCGGAAGGACCAACTTGTAAGGCCAATTTGGACAAGCGTGGTCCAGTGTCGGCCAAGCTTGGCTAAAGTACTGGTGGCATTTAATTAACACTGTGCCATTTAGTGAGACGGAACTTTGTTGGTACAGGCTATTATTTTCTTAAACGAGTTAATTATTTGTTGCGGTTCGAGTGATATTTTAATTAAAATTATGAATAATTTTATTCGTGGAAGTAGTTGCTACTGCTTATGACTAGCAGCGCCCCGCGGTTTCACCCGCATTAGTGTCGATCCCGTGGTAATATCGGGATAAAAAGTATCCTATATGTTATGCTAATGTATAAATTATATTACTGTAAAGTTTAATCACAATCCGTTCAGTAGTTTTTGCGTGAAAGAGTAACAAACATCCATCCATCCATCAATCCATCCTCATAAACCTTCGCGTTTATATTATTAGTAGGAAGTAGGATTTGTGAAAGTAAAACTCGGGGATCGTGGCTAAATTATAACAGACGTACGAGTCCATCAAAAGTTAAGCTACGCTTGCCGCGGTCGGTTCGTAGATGGGTGACCATCCGTTACATATCGAGACCCCTCTTTGCCTCGGAAATCACGTTACGCCGTTGGTCCCGGCTGTCATTCGTAGTTCTTTGAAAATCGTTATGGGTAGTCAGAAGCCCAAAAATCGGACCATCGGTCTTACCAAGGGGTATCGTGTTAGCCTGTCACTGGGTTGTGGAGGTCAGATGAGCAGTCGCTCCATGTAAAATACTGGTATTCAGCTGCATGCTGCATCCCGTTAGACTGGAAGCCGACCCCAACATAGTTGGGAAAAGGCTAAGCAGGTGATGAGCTCGTGTGACTTATGTCAAGCTTTTCTGTGTAAAAATGGACTACCTACTTAAGTCACATAAAAGCATGACTTAAGTGCGGGTTTAGGTCACAGAGTGCTATAAAAGTATTCAGCGTTCGCTAAAAAGACTAGATTTTTTATCATCTGTTTTTAAAATAAATATTACTGGGCATGTACTTTATTTTAATACTTTTTTTCGACCCAACCGAACAAAGAACATGTAAATAATAAAATTATAATTAAAATGTTTTGTTTTTCGTAACAAAAAGACCATTGTACGGTATTTATTATACTTTTGACTTAAAGAGGCATGAGAAGATTTCTCCCAAAACCCGAAAACAATACGAGTACGATAGGAAAATTTGCGAAGGGTAAAAGTTTTTATAATAAGGGAAACCGTTTCAAAGATATTATTATGCGCAAAATTATAGACTCTCATAATTATTATGGTTATATTTTGAAAGGGAAATGTAAAGGAAACATTTAGACAAGGGTTTCGCCAACAGGTCAATTGACATTTGTACCCCTAAGGGTTCTAACCTTCAAAGGTCTAAGGACAAGTAGGAGGATGCTAGGGCATGTCTTTATCATCTCAGCTGACAGGCGTCCACTGCTGGACATAGGCCTCCGTAAGCACCACCACTTTGACTAGTTGTTTGCTTCTCGTATCCAGCGGATTCCTAGGGCCTTCACAAGCCGATCTATTCTGTAAAAATCTCTCCGTGAAAACCGTAATATGAGTTTGAAGTGAGCTGTCAACCGTGTCAATCCCTAACATCAGGTGGAATGACAACTCACTTCAAGGTCACTTCTCCTATGTTTTCAAGGTGAGATTTTTACAGAATACGCTACGTCTTCCGGTACGCCGTTGCCACTCCAAAACCTTTCACCCCATACAAACAAAGCGACTAGTTATATAATCTTTGATGTCTCAAGGGATCGACCGTCATTAAAAAAGGTTGGTGTACAACATGGTTTAGCCTCTTTTCGCCTAGCTAACCAATAAAAGAATAAAAAACTCCGGCCCATCTTTCCCGCCTGATTAGTATTAGCATTTCGAATTTTGAAAGGCCTGGATAAAAAGACAGACATTAGCAAAAAGGGTTCATTTTACTTTTAAATCTTACTTCTTTCTGTTTTGATATTGGTATTTTTCTCATTTTCACAAAAAATCCCCTGAACACGAAAAATCCTGACAAATGACAAGACAGGATAAAGTCCGAAGGGAGGGCAAAAACATGGACATGTCCGGACAGCGCCTGATAGCATTGAGATATGCTTACTTACCTGAAAGTGACAAAAATAAACCTAAACTTCGTGTTTTTATAATACCTCGGAAGTTGTTCAACTCCGTCGCTCTGTGGACCCGAACAAAATGTACAACCAAGAAATCCTTAGGGATCGCTCCAAATCCCGCTTGTTTTTGTAAAAGTAAAAATGTATTGAATCTCGTACCCGCAGCTAATGAATTGTTCTGAGAGTGTTTTTTTGGAATAGGGAAACGTAAACGTCGTACTTATGAATAATAATTAGAAGATATGCAAAAAAAGTTGAACTAAATGCAGCTTTAATGTTGAACGAGCATCTAGCGACGGAAGCTTCGCATTTTTTTGCATAAACTGTAGGTATTTTCTATTAAATTATACTTATTTACTTATTTTCTCAATTACCTATAGTATGTCGGAATATCTAAGACAGAGCCCTGACCGGTAGCTTGGACCCTGTACCCGATGCCGGTGGGCTACTATTTTTTATATTTTTAAATGTTTTTATTTTTTTTATATTCTAATATTTCAAAATATAATTTTTTATGTATTTATTGAAATAAAGGAAAGAATTGGTGTGAACAGAATAGGTCAAAAAAGCTAACGAGCTTTCAATATCGTTTTTTTACAAACAGTAGAACTCTTTATGGAAGAGTTCATCCATAGAAGTCCTGCCTACCAACAAGGGTATGAGTGCCGGTACCGATGTAAAGGCACGTCAAACATTTGAGCTTTGTCTCCGGCCTGACAATGCACGAAAGGGCTTTTGTTGTGTAGATGTGCACCGCCGCCATACCACATACCACCTGTTGGTTTACCTCCCAACAATCTATTGAAAGTTGTAAAAAAAATAATATATAATCAGCTTCTATAGTTCCCATTGCTGGAACACATTCCTCCTCTTTGCGAGAGGGAGTGGGCCATAATCCACTACGCGGGCCCAGTGCGGGTTGGTAGATGTCACATGTCTTCGAGTTTTTGGTTCTAGGACATGAAAATTGGTTGGATGGTCAGCACTAAGAAGTGTCACGTGGCAACACAATTTTTAGTAATTTTTATCAAGAATTGATCTTGTATTTTATGTAGTTTATGTATGAACCTCCCCAGGTTACCTATATCTATTCCCCACGATGTTTTCCTTCACCGTTTTGAGAGCAGTGGTGTTGAAATTATTTACACAAAGCAAAGCGTCTGTCTAGGCTTGAACCAACGACCTACATCTCGAGCAAATGTTGATAATGTTTTATTTGTTGCAGAGTCAATGATGATGTAGCAGCGATGTGCGCGCCGGCCACAGCGGCGCTGCTGCTCGCCGCTCTTGCTGCACTACCCTGTCGAGGTAAGATCACATTTAGAAACCAGTTTTGTTAGAAAGCATACGTGAATTGCCCATCATAGTCATGCTCCGCCTGGAGGAAGCGACTGAAAAGAATAAGGAAAATTACATAAACATAATCTAACAAGCCTCCTAGATACCTACAAACGGAGTGAATAGGGATGCTGGAGTGAATCAGGACGAATTTTTAAAATGGATTTGGATTTGGATTTGAATGGATTTTAATTGTTAATTATAACACGTTTAACACATTAAAACCCATTATGGCAACAAACGATATTATTTGAATATTAAAATCCATTTTCAAATCCCTATTCACCCCATTTGTAGGTAGTGGTCCTATGTCGAGAGTCATCAATCTTTTGTTTGATACCGGTAACACTACCTGGGCACTAATTCACTATGGCCACTTAATGATTTCTTACTTCGAAACCACTTCAATTCCTTAGCGAATCAGGACACTGACGGACAATTCTCGTAACTTTAAGAATATTCACAGTCTGATCTGTCTCAATCTGTCAAATGTCTAATTTCCCCACATTTTGACAAGTTTTTGACATTTTTTTGTCGCCGAGACGAGACTGCGACTGGATTTTAAATTACGAGAATTGGCCTTCTGCTAATAACGTATTCTCTATGACACAATGAATGAAAACTCTTGTTCTCTGGCCGCGTCGGCGAATGCTACCCGCATTGCTGAATTTTGGGCCAACAAATTTAAGAAAAAACCAACCAAAAAAACTAAGAAAAATGAACGAAACCGCGCGAAATGAACGCAAAGACGGCGTGGTTTGATTGTCGAAATACCACGCTTGAAAACCGTACGTGGCTTGCACGTGGTAAGATTACGCGGGGAATAATAATTACCATACAGAATTGGGGCCCTGTTGATCACTCTAATTACCGACTATTTTTCTATTCGACTATTTAATCACCAAGTCTAATGAGTTGGATAATAATAATGAATCATTCATTTGCACCCCTAAAAGCCAGACACATAAATTACAAGGCGAGATGGATGAATATTTCTACAATAATTGATTTCAGATAGGTTCTACAGGGTAGAACGACTTTATGTCTACTTGGTACGGTGTCAATAAGGTCGAAAATATCCTTTTTGTGTCTCTCGTCTTGATTTTGAACATAATTTGATCTGTCAAAACCTGCTCCAGATTCTCAATGCCGCTGAATTTTATTGTGTCCTGCCGGTTTCTGATTTACATATAATATTTCCCCAAATTGAATCATTTCGTTGCCTCCCTTGTTTATTTGTATTTCATCTTCCTCAATGGTACTTCGCAGACATAAAGCCAAGATTCGGAATGACCCTCGAGAGCATTACAAATTTAGTTTATTTTGAAGGAAGTATGTTCAAAAGGTCCCATTTCGCAAGCCGTCGACCATTTAAAAATTATTTTCTTTACGCGTCGTCTAACAAATTAAATTGCAAATTCTCGGGAGCTTTCAGCTTGTATTCCTAAGTGTCCTTATTATATTTTAATTCTAGAGAGATTTTAAATAAACTGTGCGGAAGTATCTTTGAGGGAAATTGCTTGAGTTGAAAGAGATTATTGAATATAGAGGCTCAAGTTAGTGCTTAAAACATTGCAAATACATGAACCTAAGAACGTAAACTGAGAGCTTAATACTTTACGTAGCTCTTTTGCTATCCCTGAAATCGAAATGAAGTTTAGTCACATATTAATTCCAGTGAATTAACCACGTTTTTATGCAGTTCTAAGTAACATTTACTCCGCTAATCTCTCAAACTACATGCGAGATTGAAACATGCTCGTAGAAACATCTTTCGGTACATTGTTTTGAGAGGCACCAAACAGGCAAAAGTGGTTACAACCCAATAGGAAACTTCCAAAGTATACCGCCACAGACTGAAATAGTTGATTGTTTATCGAGTTCAAAATTTACATTTCCATTTTCAGGCACCGATGCTGACGTCGCCTCAAGGATATTGAACGAAACCAACAATTTTCAGGAGACCGGCTCCCTCCCAACCATAAACAAACTCTATCAAATGTTACATACTAACTCTGACCTACATAATCAAAGCAAACTTGGCGAGAACTTTAATTACTCTAGTGTTAATCTTACACGTGGTTTTAACTTATACAACAATCTCAAGTATCCGACGAGTGTAGATAAGAACCACGTTGAGTGCTGTCTGAATGTTGATCAGGTTGGTGAAAGCAATGTTAGTTTATCTAATGAGGGTGCTAAAGTAATCTTAGACAAAGTGAAGGAAAACTCCCCAGCTGATAATAAGAAGAATAGAAAGAGAAGGGTTGTGAATGTCGTAAGAACATTCATAGAGGTGACGACAAGCGATACGAGACGGTATATTGAAGCGACGGCAATGTCTTTCCTTTCGAGTCACCCGCCGTCGATCATGGAGAGGAGAAGAAAACCAGGAGAGACTGGATCAAGTGCCCCGCTACTGAATTACATATTCGATACTTACTCCAATACACATCAGCATAGGAATGAGAAGTAAGAACCAATCATATGATAATATTCAGTTATTAATGTTAATAATTTTTCCGGGAATGACAAGGTAATGAAAAAGTCGTCATCGTCTCATCCTTTTTAGTAAGTTGTGCCCAGGAAAATTCTGTCTAGTTCATTCTAGATTAGAACATTGATGATTATGAAACTTAGTCATAGTAAATTATTTAAGCTTACCTCACAAACCTGAACAAACACATCGAAATAATTCACCTCTGTAACATTTGTTAACAGTAAACAATTTAATATGGTAATACAGAAATTGTATTCACAAAGTTGGAATCCCTAAAGTCTAAACAAAACATTGTATAAGTACTTTATCAACAATACAATATGTTTACAATAGAATTGATGAACCAACATTAATGCTTGGCCGTTTATAACAAAACCTTATTTGCCCACGGTTAATGGTTTGGCAGAACGGCATTGCCAAAATTAATTCGGCTCTGTTGACTTAACGAAGAGCAAAATTGTAATGAAGAATAAAATTGTAAACATCGAAAACCAACTTTAAGACTATAAAATTTGGTAAACACGGAATTCTCAAAAATATTTTCGTTGAAAGAAAACTTCTTAGAACATAATTTCCTTCTATTTATCTTTCATGTTATAGAGGGGAAATTTTTGCAGCATTTCAAATCATTTAATCATTTCGCAATCGGATTTAAAGGTAAAACATTTCAAAGTTAAGGAGTTTGAAAACACCTTTAATATTTCTGTGTAACTTTTGGGATTCTTCGCGGAGTCATTAATTACAAACAATTTCTGTCTTATCAGGGTCGGGAATGGAAACAGCATTTATGCGGCGGCTGCGCCTGAGATCGAAGCTCTAGTGGGTTCCACTGCTCACTTAGATTGCAAAGTAGACGCTCTTCATGATAAACTGGTAATAAGTATGTTTCTTGTTACGTTTCATTGGCTTTCATTATTCTTTTTATTTCTTTCCGTTCTTTTCTTTCTTTTATCATCTATCATTTTATAATTTGCTGGTTATCTTTAATGAAGTTATATCTTTTTCTGCACACAATGATTAATGTTGTCCAGGTGTCGTGGGTGCGGCGGAAAAACGATGAAGAGCCGATGGAGCTGCTAACGACGGGTACACAGCAGTACACTGCAGATGACAGGTAGAACTTTGCCAAGTTAACAAAACAAAAACACTTACTTATTGCACTCAATTATCTCGACGGCTTCCTGGAACTTTTTAATATATTGCTCTTGAATAAACTCCGTACAAAGTTGGGGAACGAAAATATAAATAAGAGTGTCTTCCAGCAGGATAAGCAGAGTTTCGTATACTTTTCAAACTGTTTGAAATTATGTATGATGAAGAATTTTAGAACGCTCCTTGAGAATTCTTTTGGAACTTTGTTTATTTGCTATAAGGAAAACTTTGTGAATGATCGAAGCTACGTGGTTAAATTTTTAAACAGTGTCGGTGCTATTCATTTTTTGTGGCGTAACTTGAGAATTGTTTTATGCTTTGCGATGGGTGTGACTGTGGCTGCTATTGATGAACTAGTCGTAATTGATAGGTTTATCATAGATAAATATGTCGGTAATCCATTTTACCATCTTTAGTTTTAAAAGTAACGTCATTAATAACGTCAAAGATAAAAAAAAAAATAAAAAAAAAAAATAAAAAAATCCCTGGACATTTCACACAGCACCATTTGTCCCAAGCTAAGCAACCTAATGCTTGTGTTATGGTAACAAGATGGCTGATAAACTACTTATATACAATTTTAAAGGAAGATTAGAGGAGGATTTTTAAGATGTATATTAGGTACGATTATATCATATGTATCTCTTGCCTATTAATGTAAATGTTGATGATGTACCTATATCTTGCCTTTTGCTATTACAAGATTGTCAGAAATTATAACGGAATTTTATTCTACCCAGGTACTCAGCCCGCTTCATCCCTCCAGACATCTGGAGACTAGAGGTACGAGAGGTGCGTCCGACTGATGCGGCACACTACGACTGTCAACTGTCTGCCCATCCTCCTCGCACGGCGAGGGTCACGCTCCGGGTGCCAGGTTAGTTGATGGAATGATTTGAATTAATTTATTGACGAAGGAGGTTCTGCCTAGATTGTGATTTGAATGTCACCATTCATTTACATACCAGCCGGTCTATTCTGTGAAAATCTCAATGTGAAGACTTAGGTGAAGTGAACTTGAACTGAGTATATATTCCTAGCATTGGAGGCCAGCTCGCTTGAAGCTCACTCCACTTTACTTTTCACGATGAGATTTTTACAGCATAGATCGGGTGAAGGCATGGACACTATTGACCACTCATTTCACCTAAGTTTTAACGATGAGAACTTTACTGAATAGATTGATGTCTATGCCTGGACAGGATTTTCGAAAAAATTAAAAGGAACACGTGCTATTGACGATATTTTCTAAATAAATGAACATAAAACAACTTTATATTTACAACACATGCATTTTCATCAGAAATATTCTCAACAAAAGCGTTCACTCAAACATAACACTCACTCAATATAAACAAGTTAGTCAACGCAGTACACGGCGAGCAAGCTTGCTAGTTTTACCAAAAACAAGAACAAACTATGGCAAGAAAATGCTAACTTTTGAAGGCGCACAGCTTTATAATAAATTACCGTCTTATATAAGAAATGTACTCTTTTATTTTTTTTTCTGGTGGGAAATCATTACAATGCATTCAAAACTCAATTTAGCCAGCACATAATTGCGGATCGATCACTTCTGCAGAAATGAATGCATTGGATGGGTACTATTAAATTGTAATACTGATGACGAACATATTGTAATCTATATTTTTAGTATTCTTCTCAAGTAAGTGACTTAGGTATGTCTTTATTGGGAATAAAGTTTGTTTAAACCGAAATCTGTTGTAAAATGTATGGAACAGTTTAGTACTTACCTTAATATTCCAAGGTAATCCCATTTAAGCCAACAAACATTAAACCATTATTATGAAAAGCCACTGAAGCCATTTAAAGAAACTTCAGTTGGATTAACAAGGAACTTGAAGAAAGAAATTGTTGTTTTATTTCTTCAAAAGTTTTTTTTTTTTCAGTAATTTGCAAACGTTTTTGTTTTCCCAAAAAGGCTACGATGGTCTGCTGACTTCAGTAATTGGACATTATTACTTTTTTTTCGTATTTACTGAACCATTCCTGAGCTTATTAACGTATTATCGGTATGATAAATTATCCAGGATATAGTCTATTGTGCGCCAAGTTTTATCCAAATCTGTATTAAGGTTTCTTCGTGATTTTGTATATTCACATTTAATATTTATAACAATAGTCATCCAGATCGAATATCGGCCATGATGACCGATCTCAGCGGAGATTACCCTTTGTCGCAGGAGATGTTATAGTGTACAAGAGTGTGCACAGATACAGGTGCACTCTCTCATCCCTTAGTTTCGTAGTTGGATGGGACGGTAATCCAACACGACTTCTTCATCAACATCCTACTTCCTACTAATATTATAAACGCGAAAGTTCGTGAGGATGGATGGATGGATGTTTGTTACTCTTTCACGCAAAAACTACTGAATGGATTTGGATGAAATTTGGCACACAGATAGTTTATAACCGGGATTAACACATTGGACATATACATATAAGCACTTAGGTAGTAGTTTTGTGTTAAAAAATCTTTAAACATTTACTTTTGTTACAGAAGTGTCAGTCCGTATCGTTGACGGTGCCGGCGCAGCGGTGTCGGAACAAGTGTGCGAGCTTGGCAGTACCGTAGCCCTGCGGTGTGAGGTCAACGGCCTGAAGATGGAGGGAGGTCCGTCCTTGCTATGGTATCGGAAGGATGATCTCCTGAATGATGACACCACTAGAGGAGGGATTAGGTTAGTAGAAAAAACCGCTTGAATACGTACAATTCATTCGTTGTTGAAGCACGATCATCAACATTGTTTGTTCTTGGTAACCCCCAAGAAAGCGGAAAATCCTGGCCGCTTATGATTCGGCTTGTATAGCCAAAATATCTCTTATTTTGAAAATAGACATCAGCATCGTTTGAAAAGACACTTTTTCAAAATACATATGTATGTCAATGATTTTACCTACGAGTCGCATATTATGTTTAATTAGTGACTGCCCGAGTCATAGTCATTTATTCATAAACTCATCAAAAATAATCAAAGGAAATCATCAAATGACCTCTCCCGCTCTGGATGGAGCAGAATGGAGTGTCAGACTCTTACTGACTAAAACCCACCCATGTTCCTTCCTTCGCCCTTTATGTTCCGGGGTAGCGGTAACCCTTTCGGACAATCCCGCTGACCCGGTAGGCTTCGGCTCTAAGGGGCCCCTCAAATTATGCTGACAACTCTTTGAGGCGCGCGTGGAACACTTACGCGCCTTCCGGCACGGGCCTGGTCCTGATCGGGCGGTGAGCTACCCATTGCTCTCCGCCCGCAGGCCCGCGCCTACGGTGGCCGGGAGTCGTCACGCGGCTCCCGACGCCCGGAGCGTCTCCCGCGATAAACAAGTACCTTGTATCTGAATTTACACACAAAATTACACAATCACAGTATACACACTAATATAAATTACAATCGAATTTCATAAATTATAATTATCAACAATTTCAAAATAATAAATTTACATTTCCTCAATATTACTTCGACATGTCAATTAAACAATAAGTCACACATTCATCATTTAAAATATTTACTATAAGATAATTATTTAAGTAAAGATAAATTAGCATAGATTGATTTAATTAATTAAAAATAACAATATTAAGTTGAGTTGAGTTAGGTCGATACTGCAGCAAAGTAAGGACTTTCTTCAACTTATGAATAAGGATTCATAAGTTGATCAGTATATATATGTTTTATTACGACTCAAACTTTAACGCCATCTATTAGTAGTTATAGGTATTTTAAGTATATTAAACTACACTCAATACCTATTTATTGTCACAGTGTACGAACCGAGTTTGGCTCAAACGGCGCGAACTCGATACTGCGAGTGGCGCGCGTGCGCGGTGACGACGCGGGTCGCTACACCTGCGCGATCGCACGCGCCCCGCCTCCATCCCCGTCGCCTGCGCATGTCATACTGCACGTTATCAAAGGTAAACGATTATGTTATAGAAGTGAAGTGCTATGTTGTAGAAAAGGTAGCTGTGGTTTGGGTTTCGGTCATCATGGCAATGCTGAGAACATGGTATGAACATCTCTCATTTATGTACGACAACCTTTATCATCATTTATGCGTATCACGATGCTTACTTATTTATTTTATTATTTATGTACACACAGTAAAATACATAAGGATATGACATTTAAATATATGAGTACAAAGGTACTGCTTATTTCTTAAGAAATTTCTTCCAGCAGACCTGCGAAAGGAGAAGTATAAAAGAAATGTAGACAATAGTGTGTGAGAACAAGAAGAGAAAAATATGAGTGTGTGAAGTCTAAAACTAAAATATAAATATACCGACACATATAATGCAAAAAAATAAATACATAAGTATACTTAAATAAATACATAATACAAAAATATATAAACGTATATATATATATATACTCACGGTATAGAGGAAAAGTAAGGATGCTTATGTCAGTGAGCCTTAATACAGGCTCACTGACTTAGTGAGATGTCAATGATTTTGCTCTGTATATTTTTTAAGTTACTGGACCTTTCAGCATCATCGTCATCATTCAGCCAAAAGTCGTCCACAGCTGGACATAGTCCCAAAGCACCTCCACTTCTACCGGTTCTGTGCTTCTCGTATCCAATGGATTCCTGGTACGGACGACAGCAGGTCAAGCTACCCGAAACTGTCAAATTTTCCCAATCAACCTTCAACCTTAATGCTTTTACGATAAAGTTGAAAATCTATTAAAGAGATTTGACAGATTGTAGTAGCTTGATGTGCTGGCGTCTGTACCTTTACATAATTATTTTAATTGACTGGAACCACGAGCCGCAAACGAGTAAAATGTTATCCCCAACATACTCCTAATGTTAATTAAAGCAGCTCATAAAATATCAACGTCATTTGTAAGAGATAGGGGTTACTTAAGTTGGTGCAGCACAGAGGAGTTCTGAAACGCCTTCCTTGTTGTCAAAGTCTCAACAAAACTTAGGCTTTGCAAAGTTGTAGTGCATACACTTGCATGGCAAAAAGTTGGCCCACCCTGTGCATCCGTGCCCGTCATATTTGAAAAACGATGTTCAAAAAATGTTTATGAATATTTTAATTATTTTTTATTTTGTGAAGAAATGTAAAATTATTTACACTTACCACTTTGATAAAAGCAATATTCTTGGCAAGATCGAGTAGATTCTTCTGAAGCCCTCATCACTCATTTTTTCTCGAAAAAACTGCGTGACTTTTTTCGTCAGTGTTGTTGACAAAAGCTTTTTTTTAAGGCTTTAAATTGGAGTTACAATCGACTTCATAAAAATGAGGTTCAGAATCAGAATCAGAATCAGATCTTTATTTGCTTTGAATGTAGGTACAGGTATAAGATATATAAGTACATAAATTAATGAGATCGCCTACAATCTACCTTCCAATACTCCAATCTTCCTTCCTTCCTTCCAATCTTTCTTTATAAGACCTGTTGGTTTATATACATGAAGGATTTAGTGTAAAATATATTTAGGTTATTCTTAGTAAAACTTGTTGAAGTATCTTGTACCAAATCGAAGATCACGGGGTCGGTCAATTTTTAATTTTTGTGCACAAACCGAATTATGAGTATTATGTTGTGATAGTTTAAAAATACCAGTCATAATATTTCGTTCTCCTTGGACTTGAAATGTTTGAGATTACAGCTGCGTTTTTGCTGTCGACTCATGAAATATCGAAACTAATTTTCTTTGTCTTATCTGTCTTCTGTGCTTCTTATTATCATTTCTTACTACTTGAATTTCTTCTTTAGGTGAGAGCCTAGCTGAGCTGCATCAGGGCGGTACTCCAACATACATCACCTCGCCGTGGGTGCTAACAATGGCGCTGTGCGTCCTTTTACAAACTTACTATTAACATTTGTTTATTAATAAATTGTTCGTATTTATTTCGGCGTTTCATTTTTCTAGTACCCAACTTTAATTTTTTTAAGCTGACTAATGTTAATCTCTTTCAAAGAGTTGGGATTTCTGGAACACATAATCATTGTACAGTCAGTGCTCTGCATAACCAGACCTCTCTTCTTCCCTGTAAGAGGCGCAAGGTAATGCAGAGCACTGACCATAGGTGCCTTAAAGTGGGGTATACTGAAGTCTCTGTTTCCCGACAGCATGAACTTGGGAGCCTTCAAGCCTCACTTGAATTGACTACTTCTAGGCAAGTTTACACCGACGTCCCCTATGTGAGATGCTGACCAAACGGAAGCCTTTACAAATCCGATGTAATATTATAAAGAGAACAGACTAGATTTTTCATATTGTATACACAGGGTTATTGGTAAAACACCAACAACCTCTTAAGAGGTCATTGTACTCATCATCATGAACAACTTTTACTATGGGACCAAACCAGAAATCGCGAAAAAAAAATCAGCTGTTCCCTACATTTATGTTCGTATAACTCGTCAAAATGTAGGGAACAGCTAATTTTTTTTTCGCGATTTCTGGTTTGGTCCCATAGTAAAAGTTGTTCATAATGATGAGTACAATGACCTCTTAAGAGGTTGTTGGTGTTTTACCAATAACCCTGTATATATATATATATTTTTTGTTATATGTATATATGTTACAAGTTCACGCTAAAACGGCTGAACGGAGTTGGATGAAAATTGGCACATGGGTCGACAATGACCTTGATTAGGACATAGAATACTTTTTATCCCGATATTCCCACGGGATCGAAACTTATATGGGTGAAACCGCGGGGTGCAGCTAGTAATTAAATTAATTAATTCTTCAGTTTTATTAGAATCTGTTCACTTTCAATTAATTATTGTTGTAGTACTAGCTTTTACTCCTTTTGCGGGAAATATTTCTGGAAAACAAAAGCCTGTGTCACTTTCCAGGCCATAACGGTATAAGGCCTGGATTTGTTGGATAGCATCTATCCGTTGCTGAGATGGATATACCAACAAAAAAACTTTCGCATCTATAATTTTAGTAGGATAGATGAACGAGGTAGGTAAGTATTCTGATAAAAGAATCGCGTGGTAGCCTGAATTGCAAACTAGAGCGGGTAGGTACAACTGGTAAATACTGTCAGGTAACACACAAATAGAAACCAAAGAGGTTCCGAATAGGTTCTGAGAAACCGAAGAAACTCAAATTGAAGTTTTAATTTCTTATAGTTTCCTTATTAGTTCCTTATAATTTATTTATTTATTTATTTATCACGTTTCCTTTGACATTACAGACAGATATTTAATCTAATGCGACAAAGTAAATTAAAATATATTTAACTATATAATACCTTACATGCTACCCAGTACGTGGCCCTTGTAAACTCACCCAGTGTACAGGTGAATATGTCTTTGGCATCTGCCACCGTGTTGACAGTGAGCAGCGCACGAGTCAGCGGTGCGCGCCCCAGTAGGTTAGTGCGCGCAATTATGAAGTAACCATCAGTTAATAATATAATAGTAATTCCAGCCTATTAAGGCTATTATTGTCCCACTGCAGGGCAAAGGTAAAGAAAGGTAGATGAAAGTATTTTTTTTTAAATCAGGCGCGGTGTAAAAGTTCCTTGCTTAATGCGAGTACAAGTTGCCGAAAACCGCCAGAAGTAGTTTAATATTTAAAAGCAGCCATTTCCTAGCCATTTAAACATATTCCTCTCAACATAAAAATAGCTACTTCTGGCACAAAACTCGTTAAATTTATGTTTATCACCAAAATTGGACAAACAACCCACTCGTGGTACAATGAGAGTGTCATGCATAATCTGATACGTTAGACACAACGACATTTTTATCTAGCTATATATTTCCAGTTTAACCTGACCTCGCAGTGTATAGGCTTTCCGTACAATAAGAGGTCAGCTAATACTGGAATGTGTAGCCAGTTAAGTCCTCCTGGGTACCAACCTGACAAATAAAACGGTCATTGGACCAGACGGTAACATTTTTCTCGCATTTCCTGTTCCCATTATCTGCGAATGGATTATATAAATAACCGTGATGATGGCCCGAGTGTGAGATTTGGTGTTTTATTACTCGTATCTATGCTAATAACTATGCTATAAATTGGGGTGGGGCTTTAATGTCGGCATGTAATGGGTTACCTACACCCCGACATTATGCAGGAGATTTAGAAGCGGTTGATTTTTGTAAAAAAAAAAATTTAAAGGCAGTGCTTGAGATTTTGGAAAAGGGATGCGAAAATACACATTTCATTTCAACTAGTCAATCTGTATACCCGGCGAAACGTAGTTCGAAACTCTATTAGGAACTTTATTAGGTAAGAGACTGACATAACTAGTCCTCTCCCTAAATATATCATAAAACAAAGAAAGAAGGAAAAATGTCTACCTATAGCTGAATCCGCTGAGATTGAAAACCTCACTGCAAAACTCGAATTTTTACATCATGAAAACAAATATCTATACTTAAATACAAAGTGCATCCTCGTCAAATTCAAGGAGGTAACTATGCTACTGATTCTCGACACGACTCAATAATAAAATAAGTAGGTTTTTTATTTCTAATTTTCGGAAATCGATATGTGTGGGACACGCATTTTAAAACGCGGCCTGTGTGAGACCGCACTTTAACTGCCCTTTTACACACACAAAAACGCGGCCGGTTATACGATACCATAACGCGATTCTGTTCTTTGAAAGTGCTGTATTCCTTTGAAAGTGCTGTATTCTGAAATACTGTCAAACTTAAATAACAAAAAAAACAAGTATGTATTCATTATTTACCAGGGATCGTAATTTTATTTGATTATTTATGTCTTCCATAACAGCCTCCTGAAATTTGACGAGGATGCAAAACAACAGCTTGTATAATAAAACAGTAACGACGAACTTTCGTCCGTTTGTCTGGATGTATGTTCCAGATTGGCGGAAACGCCAGAACAGATTTAAATTAAATTTGGCACACAGATAGTTTATAACCTGGATTAACACAGGTTACTTTTAATCCCAGTAGTACGTTCCCGTGGGATATTTTCTAACATCCAAGCGAGAGAAGGGAAACCGGGCGAAGCCGCGGCAAAACCTAATTCAAAATATAATCATGTTGAACCCAAGTTCGTTGATGTTCCGAAGCTACAAAGGTTAATAAAGGCAACATTTTCGTGTTTACCGGGACTACATTAGTATGCGTTGTAACTGAAGTGTTACCAATTACTAAAACATACTAAAAGTTTACACTTGAACAATCACTATAAATATGGAGATGGGTATCCATATTTATGAGGGACCTTGCTACGCTCGTCTGATATCGGATAAACTGGTTGTTTGTTAACTAGAGTGTCTAGTTGAGTAGTTGTAACTGGTCCGAAATAGGGCTGTTACAGGGTAGGGGTGCAATTGAATTTGCGTGTAGGTTTAACGTTAGTTTTTCGGGGTAGGAAAGTTCTGCTTAAAAAGAGAAGTCTATAGAAAACGTGTCTACACAAGAGGTTCCATGATGGGACTATTTATAATGGGATGGACATCGACGAGCAACCAGTTACCATGGATCCTATACATGATTCTGAACCCCTAGCGTAAACATTTTTCGTTAGTTCATCATCTGCCTAGCCTTTTCCGAACTATGTTGGGGTCGGCTTCCAGTCTAACCGGATTCAGCTGAATACCAGTTTTTTACATGGAGCGACTGCCTATCTGACCTCCACCACCCAGTATCTGGGTAATACGATACCCCTTGGTAACACTGGTTGTCAGACTTTCGGGCTTCTGTCTAAGAAACGACACGACGCGACGTAACAACTGCCAAAGATCGAATGGCAGCCGAGACCAACCGCTTAACGTGCTTTTGGAGGCATGGAATGTTTGTTACCATTTGACGTAAGTACACGTGCAAATAATTATCTTATTAGTTATCTTCTATATAAAAAAAGCAATTCCCGTGCATTAGTCTCGCAAAACTGGAAAATGGCTCGACCGATTGGAATTCCTTTTTTTCTTGTTCGGCACAATACTGACGGAGTGCGAACAAATAAAAAAGTTTGAATTGGGAAATAAGAAAATTAGGAAAACACAGCAGAAAAATCTAAATTTTGTATGGGAATGAGGCCAATATTATCGATCTCACGTCGTACAAAATTCAATGGGTCATCTAGTTGTTTTGCTTGTCTGCTGTCATTCGTGGATCTTTGACAGTCGTTACGGGTCGTCAGAAGCCCGAAAGTCTGACAACCAGTCTTACCAAGGGGTATCGTATTATCCAGTAATTAGTAATTGGGTTATGAAGGTCAGATAGGCAGTCACTCTATGTAAAATACTGGTATTCAGCTGCATCCGGTTAGACTGGAAGCCGACCCCAACACAAGATAATCTAGAAGATGACCTAGTTATACAATGTTTTGATTTCTAGTAACTATTCAATTTTGTACCAACTTGACGAACTATTATACGTTCAAGTTGCTTTGTTTACATAAAATTCTTCATAAATCCATGCATTTTATTGAAATCATTTAAAATTTTCGAATCACTAACCCAGTTCATTCATAACAACGGAAGAAAAATAAAAGACTTCATGAATTGAACGTTGTTTGTCAAAAGACAGTCCAAATATTAACTTTCCTCGTTGAGTAACAAACTTTACTCATCCCTCGTGAATCCTGTGACTCATTTTGTTATCCACAATTTGTTTTGGGTAAGTACTTCTTTCGTTAAGAGCTACTTGTGATGTCTTTGGATCTTCAATTTGATTATATTCAATACAATATACAAGCCAACTTGGACTATGGATCAGAATGTTGGGCCACAAAAGGAATGAATGAAAGGCAATTGCATGCAGCTGAGATGAGAATGCTAAGAGGCATTTGTGGTGTTACACGAATGGATAGAATAAGAAATGAGTACATAAGAAGAAGTCTGAAAGTGGCACCGGTAACTGAAAAGTTGTATGGAAATCGGTTGTCATGGTATGGGCATGTGTTACGGAGAAATAAGGAAAATGTCGTGAGGAGAGTTTTGAGTATGAATGTCGATGGGTATAAGAGTAGGGGAAGACCAAAGAAACGATGGATGGAATGTTTGAATGATGATATGGTTAGAAAGGGGGTGACTACCGAGATGACGACTAATAGAGAAGTATGGAAGAAAAAGACATGTTGCGCCGACCTCAAATAAATTGGGGTAAGGGCAGGAGAATGACGATGACAATATACAAGCCAACGCTAATATATATAGGTATATTTAAAAGAAAGGGAAGAGCAGCTCATTGGGTATCAAAAAAATTGTCGTTGTCAGTGGAACAAGTGCTCAGAAGGCTGGCAGCATTACCACATTGGATAGCAATGTTGATTCGCTTTTGCAGTATAATCAGCCTATAATGTGGGACGCAGGCCCCTTTTTCTGTGAGAGGGAGCGGGCTATAATCCACCACGTGGGCCCAGTGTTGGTTGGTAGATGTCACATGTCTTCGAAATTTTGGTTCTAGGACATGGCCGTTTCGAGAGCAGTGGTGATGAAATAATTTACACAAAGTAAAGTGCCTGTTTGGGTTAAATCACGACCTACAACTCATAAGTCGCGGCCATTACTTCTCGGCCACCACTGCTCGCTTTTGGCCGCTTTTATTACGTAGCAAAAGTGTGGTTACGGTCAAAATGTTACACATGTTTTAGGTCAAATTCTCATTCGCCAAGTGTACAGAGAATAAAGCGCGGTAAGGAACTTCGTTCCTAAAATCAATTTGTATCTTTTCCAACCGCTTGAGGGGCTTGTGGCTAAGTAATAATATCCACACCGGTCAATCGATCAGGTTAGGCTGTGCCTGCCGCGGTTGGTCCGTGGATGGGTGACATACCAAGGCCCCTCCGTGCCTCGGAAAGCACGGTAAGGGCCGATTGACACCGGTACGGCAGCGGCCGGCAACGACACGGCAAGCAAGTTCAGTGTGAAATAATTTTAAACTTTATCTAATATAATAATTAAAATACCAGTATCGCTTGAAAAGGTCGCGCGGCCATGCGCGTATTCTCGCGGTCGCTCGCGGCGCCACGAACATCATATGGTGCATTCTGAATCGGCCCTAAGCCGTTGGCCCCGGCTGTCATTCGTGGATCTTTGACAGTCGTTACGGGTAGTCAGAAGCCCAAAAGCCTGATAACCCAGTTATGGGTAATAAGATAGTATTAACCAGTAACTGGGTTGTGGAGGTCAGATGGGCAGTCGCATCATGTAAAATACTCGTACTCAGCTGCATCTGGTTATACTGGAAGCCGACCACGCCGACCCTGCTAGACAAATGATGACTTCAACCGCTTGATAACCGTCATTAGTGTAAAAATGTAAGAAATTCATATCTAATAGTAAAATAGCTTCACTTATCAAAGTTGTTTCTTAAAAAAAACACAAAAAGTTTCCCGCAAATAGTTCTGCAACTAGCAACTCAAACAAATGGGCAGACAGTATAGCTTAAAAACTTTGCCCAAGTTTACCTACTTTTGCCCAGTTTGCCCAGATGGATTTAGCTGCTCGTATATTACTTCCGGCGTATATTTTTCTCGTTTTAACGGAAGGATTTAAAAGAAGGCATTTCAATGTTGTTTTTTTTGTAAAAAGTGTGAGATAAATTGTTGTTGCGAATGCCTGCATTTTTCAGTAAGAATATATTGTGTCTGGTTTTCTTTGGCATTTGGTACAGCCACGAAAAAAGAGGGTAGAATTAACAGGGATTCTACCAAACCAAGGTCATACCTGTGTTATTTGTATCTGCACGGAATACTAAACGGGTCTTTGGGTAGAAAGGCTCTGAAAGTCAATTAAATGATACCCAAACTAATAAAACGTACCCAAATATCTAATTCGCACCCACCCCCTCCCACCCCCCTTACACACGTACTACATTTTATCAATGAAAATAAATAAAAATAAAAAGTACATTAGTTAATGCAGTCATTTCAAAACTTAAAGTTTTGATACTAATTAGCTACCCCGCCCTTTTACTACTGGACTACCAGATGTACTGCAGGGTACCATCCCCACTTGGTTGATATAACGAACAGTTATACTCAGCATTTTTCCTCCACATTCATTATGCGCACAACCAGAGTATGGAACTCTCTCCCGGCGACTGAGTTCCTTCAAAGCCAGAGTGAACAGGCATTTTCTAGGCACGCTCGTTCGCCTCATCCATCGCTTCATCATCGGGTGTGATCGAGGTGAAGAGCGGACCCATTCAGTAATAAAAAAATAATTTTAAAATCGACAGACTCCATCTAAAGTTGTACTATACTTCCCGCAAATGGACGATGACCAAGACACGACACAATGTAAGTAGGTATAGGTAGCAACACTTTAACAAATACACTCTACTTCCACTTCAATAACACTAAAAAAAACACTCAATTTTCATACCTTTATCGTAAAAAGAGCACATAATTTAGAAACAAACATAAAAATAAAGCAACTTCTGCAGGTCAGGCACCTAATTCCGATCCGGGGGAACCCGCAATTTTTCTTCCCGAAGCAATTGCAAAGAAAACCCATTATTTCCCAGTTAGGAATCCCCCGGAGATACGGAAACTTTGTCATTAAAAAATGTGCATGCAATATATCCCTGCTAGGTACCCACTGGAAGTAGGACAGTGTGCAAACTAATCTAACTTTTGTTTGCAAAGTGGCTTCGAGCTTAAACCGTGCTGTTTTATTAACCGATTCAATTAAATTGTTTAAAGACATCGAGTAATTAACGCATTTGTGTGAACGAGTGCGGTTTTAACGAGGACGAAATTGGAGCTTGATATTTCCGAGTTTATTTGTGATATGTCTCCTTAAACATCATCATTATAATTTCTATACTCCTGCTTCATGTTTAATATTTTATTTCGATTAGTATAATATACTTTATGTATGTATTTGTTGTATTATGTAAATCGTACACCATAGACTACTTACAGTATTTGTCTCTCTTTCCCCTTTTTAATCCATACAAAGGTTGTTTTTAAAAGATCGCTGTTAGCGATAAGACCGCCCATTGTGTCACCCTTTGTAAAATTTCTATATTTATGTCTGTAATTTATATCGTGTATGTACATAATAAAGAGTATTCTATTTTATATACAGAATTGGATGAATGAAAAATCTGTTAGTTAATACATATGACGGCTTGCTAATAAAACAATAGTTCTTGTAGAGTATGGAAATATTTATTTCAAGGTACCTTATCCAATTACATACCATACACAGGTACGGACCCCAGCAGGTCAAGCTACCCGAAACTGTCAAATTTCCAAAATCAACCTTGAACCGTAATGCTTTAGCGATAAAGTTGAAAATCTATTAAAGAGATTTGACAGATTGTAGTAGCTTGATTTGCTGGCGTCTGTACATGGATAAATAACATTGTTATAGAGTCAAAAATTGCAATGTTTTGTACATTTTAATTTTCATGAAATAGTCTTATTTTCTAGAATAACTAATTATAGAAATATATTTATATGACTGTTATAAAAAAAGCCTTTTATTTATTGCTGTTTGAATTACAAAAAAATAGTATAAATACTGCATGCAATAATAATTTAACATTTAAATTCATAATATAACACTTTTTTTTAAGCAACTCATAACCTTTTCTAAACCTTACCTAATCTACAGAATAAGATTATATATTTACACTGTTACATTTTATTTTTATAATTGTTTTAGCGTAGAAGGATTTCAGCTTCAAAAAAAAATCTTTAAGATTTCTATGATTAAAATTCAATAAAGACATGTGAATCACAGTTTGATCGACATACGACGCAGGGTTGAAAAACGCAATTTCGTACCGTAGAGCATTCACCTTAATTGACTAAACTCCAAATCCATTCTATATTGCAAAACAAAACTTTGTGCAGCACAAACGCATCAAACTATCGTTACCTCAACCTTTATATCTGAAGTTGAATCTTTCAAATTCTATTTTAACGGTTTAAAGGCCATCGCGAAATAAAACACGTTTTATTCGTACATATTTAAATTTTATTTACGAGATTCTGCCCGCAACTAGCCCGCGTGAAATTTCTCGATCCCCGGACCCATCGCATCGCATCTCCTGCCCGCGCTATTACTTCGTTTTCTTTTCTTTACTAAGGGTCTTAGCATGATTTTAATAACCTATAGCCTTTCTCAACAATTGGGCTATCAAATTCAAAAAGACTTTTCAAATCCGACCGGTAGTGCCAGAGATTAGCGCATTCAAACAAACAAATTCTTCAGCTTTATTCTTAGTATAGATTACACAAGGCTGCTTTTCAACCAGAGATGTACGAGGTAGCTAAGCGGCCTGCCAGGGCCGCGGGTTGTTCGAAAGAGATACCGTGGCCCCTGGAATACGGGTGGGTTTTAGTCAGTAAAAGTCTGACACACCCTCCCGCTCCGCCCAGAGCGGGAGAAGTCATATGATGATTTACCACCGAAGAAAAAAGGTAGCTAAGCGGCGAAACCAAGCTACAAAACTATGTGTCTTTTTCTACCAGAGCTAAGTGGGAAGCGAAGCGGGTAAGATGTTCAAGGCAAGGCAAGGCAGTCTTGTTCATACCGTCCGAATAAACTCTATCCACCGAACAAATGTATTAAATGGTATATAACTTAAAATAATAATAAAATATATTTTTAATAAATATATTTTATTATTATTTTAAGAAAGAAATAAAGAAAAATATTTCATCTGGGACACGCAAAGGAAAAACAAACAATAAAAGAAAAAACTTTTAAGTTTATCTAGAACTACCAAAATAGTAAAAAAAAAAGGGAAGACCTGTGCTATTAAGGCACTTAGTCCTAAAATAACAGTAACAATCAAAGTCATTAGAAATACTTACCTTACTATAAAAATTAATCACAAAGTCAAAAAAAAAAAGTAATAAAGTTAGTTAATGATACCTTTCTTAATGCCATTCATTCGTCGGTGAAACAATTTAATTTCGGAGGTTGGCAGTTTATCCGAAATGGCGATTGAACCCAAGATAACACTCTCAAAAAATAAAGTCGCACTTGTGATCAGCGAGGCAGCAAAGTTTTAAAATTATCTTCCACTAGACCCAAGCGCCATCTATGGGCTGTTTCAAAAACTTAAAATCGCAATCCCTTTGAAAACTAAATTTGCTTCCTCCGAGCTCACATAGACAGTGTTAATTTAACTTTTCTAGCTCAATCGACTGTGTGGACAAACGAAAATTGTGAACTGGAAGTGTTGTTGTTCTTTAATAGGTGAATTCCACTGCTGGGATCGCCGTGGATATATATTCTAGACACAATTTGTTTAGTTGTTCTGTGTTTAGTGTGTGGATTTATTGTATCGCAGATTGTCAAAAATCTCAGAAGGATGAATAATTATTATTCACGGTTACTTTGTGTGCAATTTTATTTTAGTTCAAATTATCTCATGATGTTTTCTTTATAATTCAGATCTAGTTTTGTAACCTTGGGATGCCCAAATCGATCTTGGTAGGTAATGTAACTGTAGTAGTGTAGTCTTAAACTTGTACCGGAAGAGTTGGATCGAGGTAGCTCTAGAAAAGGATACCAGCGGGTCTACTACGAAGTGCAAAGTGCGAATGATCGGATCTGACCGACACATGGCCGAACCGAATATTATTGAAAAATGCGAAAAAAGCTCGGATCGGCTCAGTTGGGTCGGGACCATAGTCAATATTCGAAAGAGTGTAGGAGTGTAAGATCGGGACCGACCGAATCAAATAGTAACTTTGTAGCAGGAAACGGCCGAACATTCGGCCGATACCACTTCGGAGTAGACCCCCTGGAAGGATTTGGGGAGGCCTTTGCTCAGTAGCGGGACAGAGTAGGGTCATATAAAAAAAAACTTAAAAATAAGCCCCTGGTAAAGTTATGCCAAACTTAGATACCTTATAAAATGTATGGCTAAACTGAATTTACGCGCAGTAAAGTTACAACTAGTTTTTGTTGTAATTCCACGTTTATTAATAAGGGTGTTGATATTTGTATCTGCATTACAGTATATTCGCTGCATCGTTCTCACATGCATAATTTTTAACATGAATAATGTAACTAATACTTTGTAACCATATTTTGATTTAAAAGAGTGTCCATGGAGTTTCTTGCCCGTTCTTCTCCATAGGTACCTACTACGCTTTGGAATGGGCAACTAGCTTCATTTTTCTGACTGACCGACACCTTGACAATTCAAAAGTGCCTGTAATTGGTTTAGTTGAAATAAATACTTTGAGTTTGAGTTTGAAATTCAAATTGATACAAAATCTAAACACTCACCATAATCATCATAGCATCATAATCAGCCTATATTGTTCCCACTGCTGAGACACAGGCCTCCTCTCTTCGAGAGGGAGTGGGCCCACCACCACGCGGGACCAGTGCGGGTTGGTAGATGTCACATGTCTTCGATTTTTTTCTTCTAGGACGTGCCGGTTTCCTCACGATATTTTCCTTCACCGTTTTGGTAGCAGCACACCATAATACCAAACTCCCATATTTAAATCAACCCCAATCACTTCCATTCATCTCAATCATTCTAAAAGCTCTTGTAATTGCGTGAAGTACTTATATCTATCTATTTTTCACTCCTCCACTCAACATCACCTTCATCTCGTCGGAGAGGTGTCAAAGACAGGCCTCCTTCGTTAGCCCGCACAATGATGATGGTTGTTGAATGGTTTGATATGAAAGCAGCTGCTGAAGTGTGATGTAATTTGCGCTGAACTATTTGGGAATATGGGGGTACTGAAAGTTTGATTAGAGTTTGCTGTCTTATTGTCTTCAAAGTAGACATGAACTTTAGTAATTACCAAAGAATTCTGAGTTAGAAATCAGTTAGCATATTATCAGGTATGCAGAATGGTAGGGACATTTACGCGCTAACTGGAACTATGAATTCTGCAAATGGTTCTAGACCTACTACTTGGCGTAGTAATTTTTCGTCAGATAGTAAAAAGAAACAGCAATTTCATAGAAAAGTCAGACTAAATAAAAATACTACTTTTTATTTCTATTTTTTTTTTTTGGTAGTTACGAGAAAGTTTCGTGTGCACGCAGAGTTTACCTGTAAGTGATTGTTACACTTTATTCTGATTTGTTGCTTCTGTTTAATTTGCTTATAGCAGTGTATACAATTGTTGGTAAACGAAATAAATAAATAAATAATAACAGCCATTTTTTTTTAAATAACATGCGGAAAATTTCCATGCAGGGGCCTTCAGAATCTTGTACTGAATCCATGTTGACACAGGTAGAGCGTCGATGTTCCTGCCACCCTGTATACTCGCAATCATGGATTAGGTTTGTATAATGAGGAATCGTGTGCGCCTACAAAGAATGGGAGAAAACTGAACATTAAAATAATAATTTCAAGAAGACGAAACAAAAAAAAAAGAACAATGTCACTACACACGTCCTTAAATACCTACTCTTATGACTACTCGTAAAACATTGCCATCCTTTTCACAAACAAAAACAAAACACAACAGGCCCACAAACCCTTGCAACTTCTAACAAAAAACGACTCGAAGAACAAAAAACGGCTAGAACAGCTTCAACACTGAAACAAAATAAATCATAGTCACATGTTCTAAACTACAGTTGGCTGTAAACCGATAATCGGGCTTTCGGTAACCGCTGCGAGATACTTCAACATAACGAAACCACAAAATGGTACCAGCAGTGTTCATAATAGTAGAACTTTATGATGAATATTAAACCTACTAAACGATTGCCTCAGGATATACCTGAGGGGCAATTCTCGTAATTTTAAGATCGTTCACAGTCTGATCTCAGTCTCAATCTGTCAAAAATACCTCAAATTTCCCTACATTTTGACATTTGTTTGTCGCCGAGATGACACTGTGACTAGATTTTGAACGTTTTAAATTAAGAGAATTGCCTTTCTGTTTTATTACTACCGGCTTCATAAATATGGCTCATTCAAAGAGATTAAGATCGGGAAACTCAAACTGATATTTTATTTGTAAAGCATTGAGAACATATGCGGTAATATTTCGTTGGTGAATATCAAAGGATGTTTCGAGTATATTTGCTTTGAAAGGCATTAATCATTGCCTTTCTGATGAGGCAATAATCACACTGATATTTTTTTCTGAATGAGTTGGACATTTTTAATTAATCCTGTTTTTATTCCTGGGTTCGATCCCCAGGTAGGGCAAATCGTTTATTGGGTTATTAAAAGCGAATGAAGGGCTAGGCTATACGCGAAAGAGTCAGGTTTCAATAACCTAGCCACAGTTGACACTGGCACTATATCCAGGTGTTCAGAAGATATATGAATTTCTCAGTTGCAGCTCGGACTCTGGTTATGGCAAAAGGCTCGCCTGTAAAAAGGGGCTTAAAAATAACTGGTAAAATTTTGGTGTACTTTTGCCACCTCTGCCTAACCCTGTCTATCTGAATAACACATCGATATTATTAAACAGTTCAAAATCAGTCATGTATGTACACGACCAATCACATTTGATATTGAAAACTAGTGACACCCCAGAGGCCGTACCTATTCTCTATGACAAAATGAACGAAACCGCGCGAAATGAACGCGAGGTTTTAGGATTAGCTAAGGAATTAACGTAGTTTCAAAGTAAGGAATCCTTGACTGGTCATAGTAAATTAGGTTCCTGCACCTTTATTGCGTAACGCTCTATAAATCTCAATCTGAATCATTTTGAAGGATATTGCTAATCCATTGCTTCATATGTTCGAATAATGTGTCTGCTCAATAACGTAAATAACGCAATGAATGTTGTTGAACTGTCAAAATGAAACCCATTGCTACTGATAGTGTGTTACGCAATTATCCCACTGGTTCCTATGGCTTTTATGGCTTGACAAAATATACGATATTTCTTTATTATAATTATTTAAGTTTAACATTATATATACGTAAATTAAGTGACTGTTTCTGGGCATCAAAAAATTCGTCCGCATCGCTGTCAACATGACAGCGATGCGGACGAATTTTTTGATGCCCTACGATTCTTCTGCTTATTTTTTCACATGTACATATTATTATTTTAAATGTTAGCTTATATAATGTAAATCTTATGTTATGAATAAATTTAATCCATACGTAAACCTTCCGGAATACATTTTGTTAATGATGGTGAAAACCGCATCCCAATCCGATGCGGTCACACAGACAGACAAGAAAAGCTTTGTATTTTAATATCCTACCGCCCCTACATCGCAAGGTTTTTACGACTTGACAAAACATCGAGATTTCTTTATATAAGTAACTTTAATATAAATTTATGTATTATACACAAAAACCTTCCCGGCTTAATTCTTTAAATTGTTGTGAAAACCGCATCAAAATTCGTTGCATATTTTACTTTATAATATACATATGTATGGATATGGTTATGTGGACCCATGGCTAAATAATAACAGTCGCACAGGTCGATCGATCAGGTTAAGTTACTCTTGCCGCGGTTGGTTGGTTGGTTTCCGTGCCTCGGAAAGCACGTTAAGCCGTTGGTCCCGGCTGTCATTCGTAGATCTTTGACAGTCGTTATGGGTAATCACTAGCAAGAGAGTCTGACAATCAGTCTTACCAAGGGTTATCGTATTACCCAGTAACTGGGTTGTGGAGGTCAGATAGGCAGTCGTTCCATGTAAAATACTGGTATTCAGCTGCATCCGGTTAGACTGGAAGCTGACCCCAACATAGTTGGGAAAAAGGCTAGGCAGATGATGATGGATATACATAGATGCCAGCTTCATTTTGAACTGATAGGAGACAGACTGTTGGTTTCTGATTCCTGTTTAACTAAGTGGAATTCCCCGAAGTATGTAACACACAACCAGGGTGAATAGGTATTCGCTTACAAGCTTCTAATTAATCTTAACTGCCGCAATTACCTCGGCAATATATCAGTCAATTTGCGTAACATTGCCAGCTACTGACGTGGGCTATCATTTTCTATTATACGTACTACGATCGCTAGATAATGTCTAATTATTACGGGATTTTGTTAGCTGCGCCCCACGGTTTCACCCGCATAAGTTTAGATCCCTTGGGAATATCGGGATAAAAATTTCTATATGTTAATCCTGGTTATAAACTATCTGTGTGCCAAATTTAAAAAGGAGGCTGGAACAGACTGGATGCGCAAGGCGGATGACAGGATGTTGTGGCGGAGCCTGCGAGAGGCCTATGTCGAACCGGCCTAGGTCTGCAATAGGCCGAGTTCAGGATTTGTCTGCCGCATACCTAACGAGTTGTGGGCCCATAAAACACAAGATTGGTGCCCTAAAACAGCGACACAGTCACGACATGGTATTGGGGTCGATCTATCATCACTGGCAGGACTATTGTAGCCAATAAGCCTGATTATTGTGGTGACAGATCGACGAGAGTGCCGTGCAATGTGGATATCGCTGTCCCTTATGACGAGAATTTCGTGAATGGCCTTTGGGTCGACGCGGCTTGATTCAGGAAGAAGAACACGGCACGCACACATTTAAAAATGTAAGCAATATTTATATCAAAATGAAATAAAAATACTTCATTTAAAAACAGTTATTTAGCTGCATTAGGAAAAGCTAAAAGAGAAAGCTAATGGCGCCGATTCCCTTGTTCACAAACTAAACTGAATTTAAGTTTAGTGCATCTTTTTCTTTCTATTTCATTAAGAAAAGGACAGAAGATAAATATTAGTTTAGTCCTGTCAAATTAAGATACTCCATAGACAGTTTAGACGTGATTAAAAACATGGCTACTAAAAATACGTCAATGTACGTTAGACGCTGACTAATTTGACAGGACTAAACGAATATTTATCTTCTGTCCTTTTCCAAATTAAATAGAAAGAAAAAGATGAATTGAACTTAAATTTAGTTTAGTTTGTGAACAAGGGAATCGGCGCCAATGCCTGATTTGCTCTGAGCATATTAGTCACTATATTAATTCGAGTCCACATGCATAATATTAGATATACCTTCATAGAAAAACGCTTCATTCAAAAGGGCATGTTCATTCAAAAGTTACATTCAAAAGCTCCTCATGAAATCGAGCGCCTGTGTTCAGTTCCACCTTTAACCTGTCTGCCTTCAAAGCCAGAATGAACAGGCATCTTCTGGGCATGCTCGTTCCATCATAGACCTCATCCATCGCTTTCGATCAGACGTGATCGAGGTCAAGAGCAGGTCATTCAACAATGAAAAAAACGATACAACTTCTGAACTTGAAGTCTTATTCGTTTTCTTTATCCTCTTAGTGCTTACGTGTACAGAGTAAGCACTAAAAATTGTGGAAAGTTGAAGCGGGCCCTACAGTTAAAGTACCCTAAATATAGATGCTGCCAATTTAGACTCAAAGGAAACATTCGATTTTTTTCAAAAGTAAGTATATCTGTATGGAAAAGGGACCCACTTGAATTTTCCATCCAGTTTATACACGTGCAAGATGTATCAGTGTCGGGTAGATGTATCTTTAATCGTACCCACAATAGGTACAAGACTAATTCCAAGATTAAAGAAACGGTAGTCTAAATGAAGAAAGTAACAGTTACCCACCATAATAAAAACCCCGTGAACGTGAGTCTTAGCTTTGTCCCGTGGATGAATCAGTGACTACTTAGCCTTTTAATACACGAGAATGGTCCTTAAGCGTCCTAGTTTAGTACAAATGAGGCCGCTATTCCCTGTCATGGCCGCCGGGGGATATTACGGCCATTTTATCGGGCACAAGGGACCTATTACATAAAACGGTCGATCAGGCACGCTGTGGTCCCCAATCTGTGATATTTTAATGGTTTTATGAATAGTGTTTAGAATCCTACCTATGTATTATCTTGTAGGTGCTTAGTAATTTTTTTAGGTTTTTACTGGTTTTGATAAAAGTTGACTGATTTGAAAAAGAATAAATCAAATTGAAGTCATTTATTCAAATTAGGGTAAGAATGAATACTTTAAAAAAAATATAAATAAACAATAATAAAATAATAATTGAAAGGAGTGGTGGCCCAGTGTTATCGGCCACGACTGACGAGTTGTGGGTCGTGGGTTGAGAACCCAAGCTGGCGCTATACTTTGTGTAATTTATTTCATCACCACCGGCGAAGGAAAACATCGTGAGGAAACAGGCAAAAGAAATATATAATAAATTGAACGCCAAAATTACATAACACAGTCCCCCAAAACGCCAGCCCTTCACCGCTTTCTAGCGTATTGGCTCAGAAGAAGTGGCGCAACAAATTCCCCAGCAACACATCTGTCTGTTGTTGTTTGTGTGCATACACACGAGCGACACGCGCAACGGCAGAGGCAACTGCAACTGTGCTGTGCCGTCAACAACAAGCTTCTCGTGTATTTGAGCACCGTACTCAAATACACGAGCAAAACGTTGCCGACGGCAGACGCTTTGAGGGCGGGCGTCAAAGGGTATCGACGGTTGCCGTCGACGCGTGTCGACCGATGCAGTTGCCTCTGTCGTCGACGCGTTTCGGTCGTGTGTATGCACACTTAATAGTAGAACTGAAATAATAGATGTTGAGTCTACTTTACAACCTACTTAAATCAACTCGTGAAGATCTTGACGTGGCCCTTATTTTTAACCGACTTCAAAAAAAGGAGGAGGTTTTGTTATGACGAGTAGAAACTATAATGTAAAAACAAAATACCAACCATACTTCAACTAACAAGCTGCTAAGAATACGCGTCGCCCACTCGGCCACTCTCATAAAATATTTAATTACAGAGATCTTAGAGAAGATCAAACTTGATGTTAAAAAAAAAAACTATGAATATATCTAGACTCGGAAGCCTTAAGCACTTCAGTCAAATCTTTTTGTATGCAAAAATTTTACAGAAAGAAAATACGTTTATTTGCGGCAAAAAAAAGAACAAACACACAAAAAAAAGTAACAAGTTAGGGGTAAACATGCGTCACATTCACGCAAAACGGCCATCGGTCAGCATAATGCTAAGACTCTATACGAGACAGAGCCCCAGCGCTGGTTTTCAGCGGCAGACGGCGCAGGAGAAGGTTTTATACGATTGGTATCAAAAAAATGTACTACGGTTTTTGTTTTTATTATTTATTATTACACAATTATGAACTGGTTAAATAACAGAGTATGGACATTAAGGCTATAATCGTAATTATTATTTACTTAAACATCTGACATAAGTTTCTTTGAACGTCGAAAAATTTTCTCGTTTCAATCGACTTACGAGTAAGTGTTTATTACCGTTGGCCTTTTATTTTATCTTATATAATAATGATCAAATAAATTTATCATCATGTCCGCTTTTCCCAAAGGGATAGGTAGAGACGTAATTGTACTTACACCAAAACTTTCTTGGTTTCATTACAGAATAGGATTTCAGGCGTATTCCCTTTTGTGGTGTTCCGATATGGCTGTTTCGATATATAGTGAGTATCTCACCTTTTGCATGATTGCTGTCTCTCTCTCGACTTGGCTTGCGAGGTTGTTGACGTGTGAGATGTGGACTCAGCAAGCATTGTGCCGATAGTCGTAACAAGTAATGGTACAATAGAGAGCCTCGACCAACACCTGAGGAGGCTCTTGTTGCTGGAGGCAAGGGCAGAATTCACAAAGGGTTCCTCTTTCTGGAGGGCCTGACCGGTATCGGATCGGTAGCTTGGACCCTGTTCCCGATACCGGTGGGCTACTATTTTTAATATGATTAAATGTTTTTAAATACTAATATTTAAAATGAAATTTATTTGAATATGATGAAATATAAGAAATAATACTAATTTATATTTTTTAAACAAAACAATTAATATAGCTGCACTACCACTTAAACTTTGGAAAAAGCTAAAAGAACCTGATTTACTCCACACACCTCTTGCAAATCAGAAAAGCACCCAATGGTACAGACGCCAGCACATCAAGCTACTACAATCTGTCAAATTTCTTTAATAGATTCTCAACTTTATCGCTGAAGCGTTAAGGTTCAAGGTTGTTTGGGAAAATTTGACAGTTTCGGGTAGCTTGACCTGCTGGCGTCTGTACTTAGGGGCAGAAATGGTGTCAAGAAGAAACATAGTGAATATTTTTTCTCAAGCGATCCTCTTCACAACGAACATTCTCAATATACGAATGATTTAATAAACATACCATCACACCCTTATTCTTAAAAGGGTTAGGCAGAGGTGTATCTATCGTACACCCACATTCCTTCTCAAGGCTATTGCCATCAACCGGGCACAAATCCAAATTCTGGGCTACTACTGAGAAATTCCAGATGGAAAAACCCAATAACACTTTACCCGACTCGGGAATCGAACCCAGAACCTCATGCTCAGCAGTAGCACTTGCGACCACTAGACCAACGAGCCAGTCATGAATGTTTTATTTGCCAGAGTATGTATTCTAATATCGCGACATATTCGCCAAAAACGTAAACAAATATGAGTTTATGGAAAAATAACTTTAATTCCTACACAATAAAGTTTAGTTTATGCTACAACTTCAAACATTTGTATAACTTTTTCAAAAGTGCTAGTCACTCTGAAATCAACTTAATTACCATTAAAAAAAGGTTGATATTTGTTTACCTTGAAATAACGTCAACTTGAAACAAATAAAATTTTAATATAGGTACCTAATGCTACTTTTACTCTTAAAACACAGAACAAGAAGTTTTTATTTATTTTTTCTAATTTAACTTTACATTCAGAATTCGCGGTAGGCAGAATGACGACGAAACTTCGTAAAGGCGAAGTGATGACGAAATTTTGAACCAAGTCACGCACGCTAAGAAATTTCGGAATGCTCCCCAGGGGTGTAAGTAAACGAGCTGAAAACTTCAGGTTCCCGGAAAATTTCATACACGAAAGGATAAATAAATTATTAAGTAGAGAAAACAGGGAATTTTGCTGATGGTGTAATCAGAGGGAGCCGCTGACTGGAAGCATTTTGTTAATCCAATGAAAATGTTATTTATGTTTCAGGGGACGGTAAGCCGACGGATAAATTAATGAAAAGTGATTTCTATCTGAGTTATCATGTTGTAACCATTATCGTCAATTTCTGGCCAATATACGAGTATTTAGGGTGCAGCATTTCTTGCAGTCAATAGTGTAATGTTCACTTCGAAATTGAGCACAAATAATCTAAAGAGAACTCCTTTGTTTAACAAGAAAAATCTTCATGAAGTTAACAGGGGGGTACTGTTGGTAAACTTATGAAAAAGCAAGATGGCGTCTTTAGTTCCAATTTTGGCCACGCGCCAAAAGAATCTTGTAGCGCTATACACATCTTGTCACTGTTCAAATTTCGAATTTCATAGCACAAGAGGTATTTGTCTTGCGTTGCCAATTTTAGAGGAAAAGTTAAAAAGTGTTATGTGCCTGTACTTTTTTTTGGTCCTATGTGTGTATGCACTGCGTGCACACTACCCTTTGCCCGTTCGTTATGCCCATTGATTGGAAGCGCCATGTACAACGATAAAATTTCCTGTGTATAACAAAGGTTACAAACTTCGTTACAAATGGAGCTTTGTGGTAGAAACCTCTGCCATATTGCACCAAAATGTAGCAAATACTATTAACAGTTACAGAGGTCCATAAAAACTGGTTTTCAAAATCTATACTAAAAAGTGAAACAAATATTTTCGAAAGTCGGTGTCGTTTGTTCTGCATTTTCGTTTTTTTGCTACAATTTATCACTTTTCAGTTGTACCTACCCCACACAAATTCGTACAAAACTACTTCGTATGTAAATATCAGTGACAGGAAGTTATTATAACATCATTAATATACAAGCTGTTGTTTTGCATCCTCGTCAGATTTCAGGAGGCTGTTATGAAAGACATAAATAATCAAATAAAATTACGATCCCTGGTAGATAATTAATACATACTTGTTTTTTTTAGTTATAAAAGTAAAGTTTGAAAGTATTTCAGAATACACCACTTTCAAAGAACAGAATAGCGTTATGGTATCGTATAAGCAGCCGCGTTTTTATGTGTGTGTAACAGGGCAGTTACAGTGCGGTCTCACACAGGCCGCGTTTTAAAATGCGTGTCCCACACAGACCGATTTCCGAAAATTAGAAAAAAAAATATACCTACTTATTTTATTATTGATTCGTGTCGAGAATCAGTAGCATAGTTACCTCCTTGAATTTGACGAGGATGCGAAACGACACCTTGTATAAATGGAAAAAATACGTGTTATTGAAGCTTACTCCAAAACGACCCTAGCAAAGCTAATAAAATTTATACCCTTGGGCATACCCTATCTACACAATAGCCGGAGATATCGCGTACCGTACAATTTTTTTTAATACGTCAAATTGAGAACCAGCGGGGTAATTGCGTAACACACTATCAGTAGCAATGGGTTTCATTTTGCTCAACAACATTCATTGCGTTATTTACGTTGTTGAGCAGAAAGATTTTTCGAAGATATGAAGCAATGGATTAGCAATATCCGTCAAAATGATTCAGATTGAGATTGATAATGTGTTACGCAATTAGGGTGCAGACTCCGGCTGAACAAATTGTGGACTTGACAAAATAGAAATTGAATTATTGAACTAAACAATTGAGAATCCTCATTTTTCAAGTCGGTTTTAAATTTATTTATTAGTATTAAATTAGCATATTATTAAATTGAATTGTCGCCCATAGCTCTTTGTCCATAACAAATAGATAAGGTGAATCTCCAACCGTTGACCCGCAAAACAAACATGAAGGATGATTACATTTGAACTCCTCAACGTGCAAACTAAGTTTCCGTGTTAACCAAGGTTTAGTGAGACGGTAATTGGATAACGTACAAACCTAACATTAAACTGAAGTCTGTTTTCTATTCCCTGGAGTTGCTTTTGCCTGTTGGTATTGCCTTGTTGCTAGTTGATTGTGTTCGTTGAGATGGAGAATAAAGCCGGGAACCAATTGCGTTTGCGGTTTTGGAACACAACCTCTTTGAATCGAAGTTTTGGTGCGATTGCTTTGCGGGAACCAAATTGTACTATGGAATTGGTGAAGAAGAACCTATATGCATGCTTTATGGTGGAAATATGTTGTTTTATGGCGTTATTTTTTTCTTAACCGTAAGCTTAATGGTGATGGCGGTATGAGCTGGATTCCTTTCATAAATATTGGTCTTTGGCAGCTCTGGGCAGAGATAGGTAGAAAGAGAGTAGAGAAGCCTTTGCCCAGCAGAGGGACATTAACGGCTAATAAAAAAAAAAATCTTAAACAGTCTATGGTGTTCCCACTGCTAGGACTCAAGCCTCCTCTCACCTTTTAACATTACGCTACGACCCTTAGGAGCTGAGCAAGAAATATAGTCAGAAAAAACGCTATGCAAAAATAAAGTACAGACGCCAGCACATCAAGCTACTACAATCTGTCAAATTTCTTTAATAGATTTGCAACTTTATCTCTAAAGCTTTAAGGTTCAAGGTTGATTGGGAAAATTTGACAGTTTCGAGTAGCTTGACCTGCTGCCGTCTGTACTTAATAGCGCAGGCGGGCGATGCGATGCGTCGCGGGCAGACGCTAGTTTCCCAAATAAAACTTCGAAATTCGGACGTCATTGAAGTGTGAATTCGCGATGACGAATTATTTTAAAACTGGGTTCGTTTTGCAAGTGTGTGCCGGTTATGACGAATACAGATAAGCAAAAAATCGATATGAATGAAGAAGGTCGGTCATAACTAATTGTAGATAGCGTGACCATAGATGCGGCCTGCAATAAACAAATTTCGTTCTTTAATTCCATTTCGTGTTCGTTCATGTGTTTGGTTTTATTTCATTACTTTCAGTGATTTGAATAGTTCAAATTAATGTTTTTTAGACGTGGACGATGTCAGAATTAAAAACCTTAAATATTGCTCATTTCCTCGTAATCACTTTCTTCATAATCTCTCTTCACTTTAATCAAAAATGTTTCCAACTTCAATTACTTACGTTAATCAAAAATGTTTCCGACATAACCTCAAACAGTTTAATTAAAACACTTTCTACGAATAGCTTATAATTAACTAAGCATCAGCGTCGGTTGGAAAATGATAGACTCCAATCTTTGAGCATTTAGGAACACAACAACAGTTATTTTCGAAAAAAAAAGACACCTAACGCTTTGTATTATTAGCTTGTGTTGGGAACTAGCTACGACAGCGCCATTTTGACGGTTGCCTTCCCTGACGGTAGAAGACAACTTCTGTCTTAACATACAAGCCTATGTGATGAGTAAACAGCTGACCACTAAGTTACCAAAACTTGCTGTATACAATGATGTTAAGCAACTACAATATCTAAGCCTGGCAGATCCGACTTACCATTTACCAGGGTTGATCGATCTTCTGCTAGGAGTGGAGGAATATGTAGACATTCTACAACCGGAGCTAATGAAAGGTCCACCAGGTACACCATGCGCACAATGAACCAGCTTGGGTTGGATTTTAGTTGGAGAGATACAAAACAAAGACGAAGATAACTCTTTTCTTGTTCTGCACCATCAAGTAGATATGGATAATATGTTAAAATATATCCTGTGGAGAAAAGACCCGTCCGAACCTGTCAAAGATTATCGTTTACTTACCGTAACGTTTGGCAAAGCTCCGACACCCTACTTAGCATGCAGAACCTTACTCCAGCCAGCAAATGATGAAGGCCAAAATTATCTTATCGCTGCGCAAATGATATCAGATTTTTACGTCGACGATCTCTTGTCTGGAACGGACACGCTAGAAACGGGTATTGAAGGCAATCACTAATTGAAAGAGTTAATGAAAAAAGGCGGTTTTGTATTAAAGAAATGGTCGTCAAACAATGTGGACTTCATAAAATCCATATCACCAGAGGAGAGATCTCAAAGTGCACTGCTTGATTTGAATATCGCTGGAAAGATGAAGGCGCTGGGAATCCTTTGGAACCTGAAAACAAACAAATTTGTATACAAATGTACCTTCAAAACTGTATAAGAATACAACCAAACGAAGCATTTTCTCAGATGTGCAAAAATTATATGATCCTCTGGGATGGTTGTCCCCAAGCATAATTACAGCTAAGTTAGTAATGCAAAAACTCTGACTGGAACGAATCAGCTGGGATGACAAAATTAGTCAGGACTTACAAAATGAATGGTTACACTAAGATCTGATTTTAAGCATATTAACATTTGTGTTGATAGACGAAGAAAAGAAAACAATCAAAGAGTTACAAACAAACTTAAAACTTAATAAAACGGACAATGATTACACAAAATTAACAGAACAATTTAAAAATTTCATTACTTTAAAGGAACTGCTAGGATTCCTACATTATAAAAGCAACATAGTTATTTCTGAATCCGAGAAACATATCACGACAAAAGTACTAGAAGAGTCAATAAATAGATTTATAAAAATGGCACAAGAAAACGATTTTCAAGAGGTAATTCAACCACTGAAAACCGGAAATGAAGTAAAGAAAACAAGCCCTTTCAAATCGTTCGTTCGTTTCGATACCAATGAAGTCATAAGAGTAGGAGGAAGATTGAGAAATGCCGACATTGCATTTGAAAGTAAACACTCAATCATATGTACTTGGAAACAGAAACGAATTGATTCGATTGATTATAAAGAATGCACACGCAGAGACACATCATGGAGGGGCGCAATTGATGCTGACCTATATTAGATCCAGATACTGGATACTACGAGCCAAAGATATCGTGAAAGCATGTATCCGACAATGTCTGGTGTGTGCGAAACATAGTGCCACCCAGCCAAGAGACAATTAATGGGTGATTTACCGAAAGAGCGCGTTACTCCAGCCAGGCCATTCCTTCATAGTATAGTCGATTTTGCAGGGCCATTGCAAGTATTGATATCAAAAAGGAGAAGAGCTAGAACCAACAAAGCATATATCGCCATTTTTATCTGTATGGCAGTTAAAGCAATATGCCTGGTATACCTGTGAAGTTGAATCGTCAAACATTGTAACTACTTGGCTAATTTACTGATGTTTGATTAATCCATAAAGTTGAATCAAGTTTATATAATTGAGTTAGCAATCATGGTACCAGCCTTTGTTAACAATACGATTTTGCATGTTAGTTAGTCATGGTGGGTGGTGGTAGTGGTCCATGGTAGTAGTCCTTTGAGGGCCGGTATGTTGAATGTACGTTGTATAAAGACGTAAACCAATGTCCATTCAGTTTAGTCGCAATAAAGGTGTCGTCAACAAAGCACGCTTTTCATTCGCACAAAAATCTGAACAAACAATTTGCAACCTTACTACCATCGAAACAAGTATTATAGATATTGTGTAAAACTTCTTCTGTTTTGTTAGCGGCTCGAAGAATTTTCAAACAAATTATGGATTCCACTCTCTTTAGGGATTTGTGAAAGGCGATTATCGACCCGGGAGTGACCGCAAAAGTTAATATTTTATTTGGATTAAACAGGATGAAATTGAAAACTTGTAACAGTTACATAATCATAATAAATTGTCATTTCTGAAATCTAAATTCTTGAAAAAAAGTGTAATTATCGTCTTACATACTGCTAACAAGTTATTGCTTTCAAATAGACACGAATTATTGTCAGTCGTTTAAAAAAAAAAAAAAAAACAAAGTTTTCTATATTACTCGTATTAAGAAAATTAAAGTATCAATTTTAGGACGCGCCGAGAAGCAATCCATGGATCACTGAAAAAGAAAATTAGGCTCCTACCTAATTAAATATTTTAAACCAAGCTATTTCGAGGTTTACAAATTGAAAATAAATCAATATCATGGCCGTTTCAGACAGCTACGTCAAGCAAGATATGTATGTAGATGTCAGACCGTACCTAATCATATTTTTTTACATTTATAATGAAATGGGACTCGTGGCTAAATTATAACAGTGCTAAAAAGGCAAAGCTAGGCTTGCCGCGGTTGGATCGTGGACGGGTGACCATCCATTACATATCGAGACCCCTCCGTACATCGGAACACGTAAAGCCTTTGGTCCCAGCTGTCATTCGTAGATCTTTTACAGTCGTTGCGGGTAGCCAGAAGCCCAAAAGTTTGACAACCAATCTTACCAAGGGGTATTATGTTACCCAGTAGGCGGTTCGATAGGCAGTGACTTCAGATCAATCAATCTACATAGTTAGGAACAAGCTATGTAGATTGATTGACTTTATAGTACTTTTTCTAGGCCTAATATTTTTCGGCAAAGGATACTTTCGAATACGATTGAATTGAAAATACCAACATCTCGTTCTACTAATTTTAACTTACTTACTTCTAGAACCCAAACGAATAATCAGCTGCCTCCAGAGATAACTTCTCGCATATATTTCCAACTTACACCCCAACGTATCTACACATAGTACCTACAACTAAATACTACCCTCGTAAAGTTATCGGCTAATATATACGGGAAGGACCTACCCTTCGAGAGTTTCAGCTAAAATAAAATCAGTCGTGCGAGACCGAAATCTCTTGGAGTGATCCTTCAAGCTTTAACTGTACGCGCTCAAATATGGGAGTTAATTAAAGCCTATATATATTTATGATTACCTAAACATGTTACGTAGAGTTGGAAAGCCTTCTACAAGATGGACCGATTTCTTGGTGAAGGCTGCAGGAATTCGCTGGATGCGAGAAGTATATAAACCGGTCGAAATGGCGATGCTTGGGGGAAAGCAAAGCCATTTCGACCGGTGCAGTGGACTTTCGGCGGAAATGATGATGTTAGCAACCCAAAATACACTTATTTGTAAAAATAACGCTGTACAAACGTTAGTTTTAAAAGGAATATGCAAACATTTTATTTGAGATCAGTATCTCGATATTACATTATACCATACTTTATATATATCACAATCCAAAGGATTTTAAAGGAAATTCGTAAACCATGGCTTCATTACGTTTGAGAAATTCGTCTGTTCGACAATGTTAATAACACAATGACTGTTGTTGAACTGTGAGAGCAGTGGTGGCCTGTTAACGGCCCCCGGCTTAGGAGTAGGTCGTGGGTTCGACCCCAGACAGGCGCTTTTCTTTGTATTATTTATTTCATCACCTCACCTCTCAAATATGTTGAAGGAAAACATCGTGAGGAAACCGGAAGTCCTAAGACCAAACATTCGAAGACATGTGACATCTACCAACCGGCACTGGACCCGCATGGTGGATTACGGCCCATTACCTCTCACAGAGAGGAGGCCTGTGTCCCAGCAGTGGGAACTTTATAGGCTGATTATGTTATGCTATTACCCCTGGCGTATTCCTAATGTTTAAGTATTTTACCAATGGCAGATAGTGCATATTGCACGCAGAACAGATGACGGATTGGATCGAATTGTTCTAGAGTGGGGACCGCGTACCGGTGGACGTAGCGTTGGATACCTTCCTACAAAGTGGTCCGATGACCTTGTGAAGGTCGCAGGGAACCGCTGGATGCGAGAAGCACAGAACCGGTCGCAGTGGCGATGCTTCGGGGACGCCTCTATCCAGCAGTAGACTTGTTTCTGGTGAAATGATTACGGTGACGAAGTGTGGAAGCACGCACTATTTTCACGTTAAAAGAGTTTTTATTACGAAATATGAAATGTTACTCGCATTTAGACAAGCCCTGTGTTCTCTTTTGTAGCATTAGATTATATTTTCATTATCTAATATAATTTCGTTTAAAGCTTTTGTTCGAAATGTATAAAGCAATAAGAATGTATATCGGTAGATTGGGTCTTACCAGGCAGCTTTATTGTACGCTCTTCAGACTCTAGGGACTTTGATATTTTCTATCCTTAATCTCGACCTAGTTTAAGGAGCTAAGCCCTACAGTAAATATGATCACATAGAGAAGAAAAAAAACGTCGTTGGTCGTAAAAGGTTCTGTCTGCGTGATGCATTACAGCCCACTCCCTCTTACAGAGACTAGGCCTGATGAATGATTACATAGACACAAAACGTGTGTCTATGTTATCTGCATTCGCGATTCATTTGCCAAAAATGTAAACAAATATAAGTTTATGGAAAAATAACTTTAAATCCTACAAAATAAAGTTCAGTTTACAATACAACTTCAAACATTTTATAACTTTTTCAATAGTGCTAGTCACTCTGAAATCAAGTTAATTACCATTTTAATAAAGTAGTTTGTTTAACTTGAAATAATATCAATTTGAAACAAGTCTGAATAGACTTTAGATGTCTTATATTCTTGTCGTGTCTGTACACGACAGAAAGATATAGAGAGAAGAAACAGAAACTCGGTACCAAATAAGGCAGTACAGTGTCCAGGGGACAATATTAAACCAGTAAATAGAGTCATCATCATTATCACTTCCACCGAAAGACACACCAAATACACAGACATAAACCTCCCAAAACACCGCCACTTCGACCGGTTCTGTGCTTTTCGCATTCAGCGGGTTCCTGCGGCCTTCACAAGGAAACAGAATAGAATAGAATACTCTTTATGATGTACACCATATAAATTACAGACAAAAAACATAGAAATTTTACAAAGGGTGACACAACGGGCGGTCTAATTACTAAGAAAAAAAAATTAAATGTGTGGGTGAGGTTTATAATATAAAAAAAAAATTATATCTATGGTGAGGTGTATTTAAATAGAGAATAATATGTATTGGTATTAGTAACTAGGTATTATTAATACAATCTTTCATCACATTATGCTGTGTTGCAAAGTCAACAAAATTCTTTGTTAAACAAATTGCCTGCTTACTTAAATTGTCCGTATATTCAAATCACAACTGGCATTATTTGACTGTGGTATAAAATGGCTATAATACGACAAATTGACGTTGGTAGGGTTTCCATTTGCTAAACAAAAACGGGTTTCTTCATAAACGTTGCTTAAAGTAAAGTTATATATTCTTGAAGTATTAACGTCTCTTAATTTTAAGCAACTTTTATAAATAGTTTTAGTATAGTAGTTATAGTTATAATATATTATAGTTAGTTTATTCATTAAAAATGCTCATCCACATTTATTTAATTCACGTAACCATTTTGCTGTACGCATACAACAGCTGGCAGCAGACGAAAACCGTAAAATACCCAACCAAAATATAACACAAATAAAGCACGACATTGTCAACGAGCAATTACCGCGAAACATTTTAACGTAATCAGCACAAAATGGCCGCCTTACGTCACATTCACCCGAAAAAACCGTTGTCAAAGAAATATCGAATACACGCATCGTTCCTTACATTTCGAGGTTCTTCACAATAAAAGGTTTTATGGAAAATGTATTTTCGTTTTCTGTCTACTCTCTGGGGAATTCGTGTAAAAACCTGCATGCGACGTCGAAAAAAAAGCCCTTGGGAGGTGTGCATGTACGGGTGAAAAAATTTAGTGTTCTATTTTTGAATACGAACTTTTCCGATAGCTATCGTTTCTCCTTCTGTAGTTATGCATATTGGTATGGAGCCATCTAGTGTAGGCATTCGTCGAACGTATACGCTGCGTAAAGCTTCGGTTTCTTAGGAAAACGGTCCCGTCATAGTATGACAGCCATTATGAAAATCTGCCGGTCGATTCTGTAAAAATTTCACCGTGAAAACTCATGTGAAGTGAGCTTGATGTGAGCTGTCAATAGTGTCAATCCCTAGCATTAGTTGGAATGACAGCTCACTCCACGCTCACTTCACCGAAGTTTTCACGGTGAGATGGTTACAGAATCGCACTGCTGTATATTTACACGAGTATTTTTACATTATGTCAAACCCCGCCGCCCAAAGATTTAAATCGCTAGATTGGCTCTCACCGTACTTAGTCACGCGAAAAACTATCCGTACTGAGAAGAGTGAGCTCACACATTATTAAATAGCGTTTCCATGACAATGAAGTCAAGTCACTGCGTTATTGTTTGTCAGTAGTGTCAAAACGAAACAGGAATGCGACTATATTTTAACGTGGTAGGGCGAATCTAACGATTTAAATCGTTGCCGCTGTCATCATTTTCATGACAACCTCTTCTAGGAAACCGCAGCATAAACGCGACGCTAACGCAGCGGCCACGCGTCGTATACGCAACGTCAAAAAACGCTAGGCATGAAAGTGTCCTAAAGGATTACAGTAAGCAATAAATTCTCATTTCCTTATTGTCATTTCCAGCAAATAATTGTCATTTTTAAATATGTGAACATAGAACTCATCACTCTTTGTTAGCTATAGAAGGTAATTTGGAACCAAAATAGAATAAAGATGATGTAACTGGCATGAGAGCTTTTGTATGTAAATATTTTACAAAGAAAATGCGGGGATGCCTGAAACTAATTAAAACGAATTGGGATACCAGCCAGATGGAAAATGAATAAATTCAGACTCATATTGTGCTCGAATGTGATTCTCGGAAAGAATACACTCATTTTTATCTGTCAAGTCATAGAGATCTTGTCGGACTATTGGTTGCAAGAACGACTGCTGATCATGGGGTCTTGGGTTCGATTCCTAGGTCGGGCAGTGTTATTAGGTTTTTTCATACATAGCCCAGTGTCTGGATTTCTGGCCGGTTGATGGCTCACACCCTATTACATGGGACTTAGACACACCTCAGATTACACGCCCATAACCCATAGTCGGAAACAATAACAGTTACCCTAACCGAAATCGGCTTGGGATGATTGTACATGTACATGTATGTTATGTTTAAGTCCTAAGTATTTAGGACTTAAACATAACTGGTGAAATGTGGATGTTACTATATAAGGTGGAGACGACAATACACAATAAACGAATACACTGGCAATACTAATGTATAGAAGTATTTATAGAACACTAGGGCCATGGGGTCCGAGTGCCCACTTGGTTTTTCGAGATATCGCCAAGCGGTTAGTCGACTCTTCACGTGACCTGAGGGCTGCTCTGTTTCTTGGCCAAAGAATTGGCATCGCCATATAACGTGGCAACGCTGCCAGCCTTTTGGGCACATTTTCTATTGACAGCGATGGGGACGAATTTTTTGATGCCCTTTTATTATTTCCCCTCCTTTTTATATACTTGTACATATTATAATTTTAAATGTTAGCTTATATAATGTAACATATATATGATAGTTGTTTGTAGAAGTATTTTGGAACTATCAACTAAATCGCAGCTACGAAATCAAAAAAGTGTTTTTTTCTAACAAACTAAATAGTAGTGATGGGCCTGCTATGGGTTTTGCCAATCTTTGACCAGCTATAGTGACTGAACTATTGGATATATTTGATTTAATTTTCGTATGCAGACTGGGAACGTCATTGGATATAAGAAGTTTAATTTTCTGTCGTATTGTCGTCCCAACTTGTATAGGTACACCTCTGCCTAACACTTCGGGGATTACAAGCGTGATGTTATTATTATGTTAGTTATAGAGTTGAAATCTGAAGTTTCTGTAATTTAACTGATTTAAAATTAAAAGTTAAAACAGCAATGCTGTATGCCGGCAGAACACGCGCACACACGAGCGACACGCGTTGAAGGCAGAGCCAATTGCATCCGTCTTTTTTTTATGGCTTCTCGCAGTTCAGTCTATGAGGTTGTCGTCTGTTTAACCGGGCTTGCCTGTGGATGCTTCAATAAATTAAGGCCTCCAGGCAGGGCTTAAAAAACTTAAAGCGACTTCACGCTGAGGGCACGGTACGGATCTTGGCTTAGAGCGCCGCTGGGAGAGGGCAGGGGAAATTAGCAACTGCAGCCGTCAACGAATTTCGACTATACACCGTGTTCCGGACGACATACATAAATAAAGTTCAACCAGATGTTCTGACCATGGAAATAAACATTTTTCATTAAAGACACATTAATGAATTCTTATTTTTTTGTTAATTTTCATACAAACTAAATACCTTAACGTAAATCACCCGATATGCATGCCTCTTTATCTCTTTATCCGAAGCATTTCATAGATTTATCATTTTAATTGCACTAAGCGGCAACATAGGCCAAATTAAGACCCTTTCTTACTGCATAGCTCAATTAAATTTCATTAAATGATTTTTTTTTAAGTTCTGCTTTCTTTGTAGAAGCGTTTACCAAAGTTTATGGATAACGTGAAAAACACAGTGTATATTATAAGCCGCGCCGAAAAAAATACTTTTCAGTCAACAAGCTTCCATAGTGATCCATACAACACTGACGACCGTGCCTACACACGGTAAAAAACAGTAGTTTTTCACAGCAAGAAAACCGTGTGTGCAAAAAAGCCTTCGGCTAAGCGCGCACTGCGATGCGATTTTTTTTAATCGCATGTACATGCGAAATAAAATCGCAAACGCTCATATATTTTTTCAAGCGATTATTTATCGCAGTTCGCGGACTCCAGTATATTGGTATTGTTCACAGATTGCGAATTATTTTCCGCAACGATTTTTTTTCGTGGTGCGCGCTTAGCCTTACACTGAAAAACTGTAGACAAGGGCAACATAAGCCGCGGTCCCACACACTTTTACACAAAAATATCTAAACAATTGCCTGACTTTCATCTGGCGACAAAATTACATCGTGGCTTCGCTGAAAAATAAAAAAAATAACATATGCGAAGCTCGGAGATTGCTTGCCATACATAATAAATGTTGGGTATATTTACACTTACATATGAAAGAATAGAGGTAATTTTTAGATTACATTTTCTCGTAGATTATGCATAATAATGCTTTTTTTTTTTTTTTTTTTTTTTTTTTTTTTTTTTTTTTTTTTTTTTTTTTTTTTTGCTTTCTCCGAGCGTTGTTTGTATGACCCAATTTTTTGCGGAACCCTATTCGGGAAAAATGAAATTGGTTTTGTGCAGTAGTCTTCTTCTTTTTGGTGTGACAGTGTCTCCCTCTAATGGATCGCTTTTCTGTTCTCTCTCGACTCTAATGGACTGGAGTGTTGCATTTTGATTTAAATATGAAAATAAAGGTAGGTGAGGTATGAGGAACAGGGTGAAAAGTTCACTCAACCTCCATAGGAAAGGGAGGATCCTCCGACCAGACGGGTTTTGTGTCTGGCGGGCAACTGCCCAATGATTCATGTCTGGGCATTTGTATATATGCTAGTTGCACGGTAAACTCTGCTTGCGAGGTACAGGATTTTGCGTGACGCCAGTATGACGCGTTGTTCGCATGTGGCGTTGTAGATACCGCTACAAACACATGCCTACTTGCAAAAATCCACGTTTCTTCACGATGTGTTCCTTCATAGATGTCAGTGATTGTAAGAGTAATGTTGAATTGAAGCGATCTTTTATTCATAAGGGAGAGCAGTGGTGGTTCAGTGGTAACGACTTACGAGTTGTAGGTCGTGGTTGTGAACCCAGACAGGCGCTTTACTTTGTGTAAACAATTTCATCACTACTCCTCGTAAAGAACAAAACCTGTGTCCCAGCAGTGGGAACATAGAAGTAAACACTTAAAAATGTAAGGAGTTAATGGAGAACTGTAAGTGTAGACGAATACGTTTAATAGTTAGATTCCATTTCTACAACCAGACAACCAATCTTACCAAGGGGTATCGTGTTACCTAGTAACTGGGTTGTGGAGGTCAGATAGGCAGTCGCTCCATGTAAATACTGGTATTCAGCTGCATCTGGTTGACTGGAAGCTGACCCCAACATAGTTCGGAAAAGGCTAGGGAGATTGAGTTAAATTCAATTTCTGTCTTACATACACAAATGACTGAGTTTATCTATCCCCTACACAAAAATTCCCTCTAGGCTATTTTGACTTATTCGGGCACATTATTCATGGCATTTAGGTCCCAGAGGCGCGAATTAGTTATTTTATTCCTATGTTCAAGAGCTAAACTTTATGAATAAAATTGAGATTTTTATTAAGAAACATTTTAACGTTTACAACGCGTCTTTTGAGACTCTTTAAAAGTCCATTGGGTACTAAGCATTAGAACGTACCAAGGAGATTTTACAGCTTTTTTTCAGTAAACATTTTTTCCGTAAAGAATAATACATTCACAGTCTTATTACTAGACTAGCTGCGCCCCGCGGTTTCACCCGCATAAGTTTCGATCCCGTGGGAATATCGGGATGGAAAGTATCTTATGTGTTAATCCTGGTTATTAACTATCTGTGTGCCAAATTTCATCTAAATTCCTTCAGCCGTTTGAGCGTGAAGAAGTAACAAACATTTAAACACACCCACACTCTCACACTCACTCACAAACTTTCGCTTTAATATTGGTGTGATACGAACGGTTTAACGTGCTTTCTGCGGCACGGAAACGGCACGCCGACTTCCAACTCCGGGCTGTTCTTGAGAAATTCGCAATGGAAAAACCCAATGACACTTTGCCCAACCTGGGAATCGAACCCCACTATTTCCACACCCAGTTTCGGTCGGGCGGCCGATCTTCTCCTCCGTCGTGTCTGATGACGTGCTATCTGACGTGATATTGATCGATTAATAATAATGAACTATTTTTAAACGAGTAAAGAAATAAATTATATTAAATATAATTAAAGAAATAATAAAGAAATAGATAGACATGCATATACAATATTAATAGAATAAGTAAATGAATGGAAATTTAAATACATAGATAATAGCATATAAAATAATTTCTAGTGGATAAATTCAATAATAATAATACATAATTATGAATAACAGACATATTTTCATAAGTAAAATAACAAAAATAAATTATAACATAATACTTAATAACTATACTACATTTATAATAATGAAAAATGTTTAAGCGAGTAAAGAAATAAGCAATATTAAATAAAATTAAATAAATAATAAATGAATAGATCGACCAGCATATAAAATATTAATAGAATAAGTGAATGAATGGAAATTTAAATACGTAGGTATAAAATAATTAATAGGATATAAAATAACTCTAACTGAATAACAAAGAAAATTAATAAAGCGCTTTTCCTCTCTCTACTTATTAAAAAATTTGCTGTGCCCGACAGGGTCCATAATTGTTTGTATTATTTTTCTTTTATTTACCACCTGTAACATTATGGATTGCAATAAACGATTTGAGATTTATCCCATCGGACTAGGAGAGTGTGGGAAGAGAGAGTGCACCTATAATATCTTTCGCGCCGAAAGCTTCCGTTGGGATTGGCTGCCATGGACAAAATACGGTCTGGAGGACTATTAAACTATTGTACAGTCCAGAAGAGAACCTAAGTTGTCGTCATAGTTCACAGAATAAGCAAGTTGAAGTGGTAATGGCCCGGGCATTTTAGCCGTAGAACTGATGAAAGAAAGAAAGAAAATACGTACAATTGCGGCAAAAATGACGCATAAAAAAGAACATAAACACAGTTGGGGGTAAACATGCGTCACATTCACGCAAAACGGCCATCGCTCAGCATAATGCTAAGACCCTATACGAGACAGAGCCCCAGCGCTGACCCGTTGACCCCCCGATGACCGTTGGGGTAGACGTTTTCTTGAGTGCAGATTGCGAGTCGACACACGTTAGATAGGACGCTCTCGGGCTAGATGGAACGACAATCTTTGCAGGGTGGCTAGTAGCAGCTGGGTGAGAGTTGCCGGGAACCGAGTTGAATGGCATGGAGTTGGGGAGGCCTATGTCCAGCAGTGAACTGCTGTAGGCTGATAATGAAGACAGGAAGCGACAAATGTCTATTAACACTGTTTTTTAAATATTAACTATTGAGCTACATATTTATTTGATTACAATCGGAATAGAAGTATCGAAAAAAAGACATGTTTTGCAGACCCCTAATAAATTGGGATAAGGGCAGGAGAATGAGTTTTTATAATTTGAAATGCTAAGAACAGTGTGTCGAATTTTTTTTTTTTTTAATTTTGAAGATGTGTAAATGTAGCTGTGTTATGAAAAATTTGTCGCTGACAATTAGCGACAAATTTTTCCACCTACTTTTTTTAAATTACACAAAACAAAAATACTGCTAAATTTAGGGCTTAGGCTAAAAAATACTCCTATTTGCATTACACATCAATAAAAGTAACCCACCTTCACTGAAAGTAAAATAAAAGCACAAAAAAGGAATTCCAAGTTTAGTACATTAACATTTAGTTCCCAGTGGTCGTGGGAACTAGTAAAATTGCCCCACGGCAAAAATGTACTCATCATGAGCCATGCCAAGGTATTAGACCTAGCTTCCTATGGCTAGAAAGAGACAAAGTTATAATCTTAAATCGCTCTCTTTCACGCTGAAACATTTGGGAAACTGTAGGTTCAGAAGATGTGCGACTAAGTAACTAGATTGCAGAACTTAGTCAGCCAATCATTTATTTATAGGAAATGCTAATTGAACAAGCTAATTCCCTTTCTTTTTTGGCAAACTGCGCTTCGATGTGAATCATACAGTCGACGGTAAGTGGTCTTCTTCTTCTTCGTGTCGCTAGCATGACTGAATTTTATATCTTGTTGGCCCAAAACTTTGCCACTTCCACGGCGTCGTCAGTGGCAGCGCAGAGGTAACTTTGACTGCATGTTTTGGGACACAGAGGGCAGGATAGGAGGTGGAGCTTGGTTTGCGACATAGCTCCTCAATCACACCCTACCGCCGTTCTGTCAACGTAGCCCCACTTTACCAGGTTGGACTTACATGTTCCCACTATTAATATTGTGCTCCTTCCTATGTGATGTTCTTCTTAGAATAGTTTGTACGTGTCTTTGGCTGGACAAGTAAACTTGGTCGACGAAGACTGTTAACAAGAGATTTTTTGGTAAATGTTATGTGATGATATATAGTGGTTACACACGTAACCACTATATATCGAAATAAAGTTGTTTGATATTCATCTGTTTTCTTTCTTTAACAATTTTTTATTGGTATCAAGTGTGGATAGTGAAACAGGTCTTTGTAAGCGACGCAACTCGCAGAAGAACTTCTTGTAATAGACTTTATTGTAAAACGTCAAATACTTTGTTTTCTTTTTAGCCATCCAAAGTATTTGACTAACAAAGTATTAATTTTTCCATCGCCAGATAAATTTTATTCGAGGAATAAAATTGACGTTTGACAGTTTTTGTATGAAACAACTGTCAAAATTTCAAAATTATTTCTCGAATAAAGTTATCAGATGATTGAAAAATCAGCCCTTAATCGACGATGAATACTATTATACGATGTACTATTTTTTTCTGGTATTTTTTCTAATACTAATAAAGTTGTTTATTCATTTACGTTATAAATCCGCAATTTTCTTGCACTGTAAGTACTTTAAGGGCTGATTTTTCCATCGCCAGATAACTTTTATTCGAGGAATAAAATTGACGTTTGACAGTTTTTGTATGAAATAATTGTCAAAATTATTCCTTGAGGAAGGTTATCAGATGATTGAAAAATCAGCCCTAAGATCATTACAGTCTTTATGATCCTGTTCTGCATTCTCTGCAGTTTATGTAGCTTTGTTTTACCGGCGCTATCCCAGATTTCTATGAATAATAATAAATGTGGTTTGACAAGTAAATTATAAATGTTTAAACGCAGTTCTTGGGTATACATTGACTTATATTGCGGAGTATTCCAATTAGTGAGCACATTATTATAGATAGGTACGTAAAAACCCAAGCAATAGGCTTGATTCATATGACGTGTCGAAACTAACAATTCATCAGTCAAAGATTGACCTTGAACTGGCGGCTTCGCCCGCGTGGACGTCAGAAATTATCCCATGGGAACGTACTACCGGGATAAAAAGTATTCTATATGTTAATTAATCCGACATCACCCTCCGTTCTCCCCAGACGGAAGGTATCCATAAGGATTTACCCCCGGAAAAAAATAAATGAAGGTTATACCGACGAAAAATTTCTACGCCTATTTACAATACTTAGATAATGTTGTTTCACACAATCAACTCAAAGATTCTGTGGGGCTTGTGGCTAAGTAACAACAGCCACACGGGTTGATCGATCAGGTTAAGCTACGCATGCCGCGGTTGGTCCGTGGATGAATGTGACCATCTCCGTGCCTCAGATAGCACGGTAAGCCGTTGGTCCCGGCTGTCATTCGTGGATATTTGCCAGTCGTTACAGGTCGTCAGTGGCCCGAAAGTCTTACAACCAGTCTTACCAAGGGGTATCGTATTACCCAGTAACTGGATTGTGGAGGTCAGATAGGCGGCCGCTCCATGTAAAATAGTGGTATTCAGCTGCATCCGGTTAGACAGGAAGCCAACCCGAACATAGTTGGGAGAAGGCTAGGCAGATGATGATGAAGTAAAATGATTAGATAGAATAACTCTAAGCTTTAAGCATTAAGAGAAAAACTTTTCCTGCGCAGTTGCGTAGTGTGTGAGTTGGTAAACATCAAACGTTTATCTTTGAATTTTGTACTTCTAGAACAAGTTTCCTCACAATTTTTTCTTTTACCGTTTCGAGTAGGTACCTACTCGTACATGTCATGCTGTTTACCGCACATGTTGGTTATAAATGCGTAATTTGATTATACTGTTCATCAGCATTGTTTATTTATTTATGTATACTTTATTGTAAACCACAAACAAACATATAACAACAAAAAAAAAATCGAACAATACTGTTCTTTACTGTTCTTCTGAATTAAAGTTTTTTTTTTATATAAAAATATACAATGGGTGGACCTTATCGCTTTCTGCGATCTCTTCCAGGCAACCATGGAATCATTATTTCAGAAACCTAATTATGTTATACAGAATTACAACGGATTTTCCATGTTTGGTGGGTTCATATCAAATTCAGAATTATATTTAACGTACCTATCTTGTTAAAACGAAAATATAAATTCACAGTTTTTAAAGTGCGTTTTGGGCTCGTGCACTTCTTGCCACCAAAACTATTTTGGTTTACCTACTTTTAATGCATAATGGCACAGGATAGCCTTTCCTAGAAATGTTCATCGTATGAGTGGTTCAGCCGCTTCAATATCACCAGTATTGTGCCGGAATGAGTTCATCGTGGACCAGCCGATCGATTCAGTAAAAATCTCACCGTGAAAAGTTAGGTGAAGTGAGCTGTCAATAGTGTCAATCCCTTAGCATTATTTGGAATAACAGCTCACTCCACGCTCACTTCACCTAAGTTTTCACGGTGAGATGGTTACAGAATCGCACTGCTGTTACTGCCTGCGTCATCTCACTGCTGGGCAAAGGCCTCTCTCCATGACTTCCAGTTCTTTCAAACCAGGGCTAAAGTGGATCACTGGTCGTTTGTTTCCTCCGCTCGTTCCACCATCTTCTACAAGGTCTGCCGCGACGCTTTCTGGCTGACAGGGCTTCACGTTGTGGTTATTTTGGCCCACAGCTTATTGGGCATATGGCAGACGTGGCCAGCCCAGCCTCATTTCAGCTTAGCGGCTTTTTGGGCAACGTCAGTAATACGTGTTTTGGAGCGCAGTGTGGTGTTGCGAATATGGTCTGTCAATTTGACACAGAATACTGCGCTCCAGGCAAACCTTGAGTTTGGACTTTTGAATATTTGTCAACAACCAAGTCTAGGAATGCAGAAGCAAAAATATATATTTTTTTACATTAGAGCAAGCTTATGAATGACGATTTCACTGGCAGAGAAGGCACAGTTTATATGCACCTGTCATCAATCTGGAAAGATATTTTAAGAGTATAAGTCTAGCTACTTAGTACCTAGCCATACCTTTTGTAGATGCTACAACATAATCAACCTGTAGTGTTCCCACTGCTGGGACACAGCCCTCCTCTTTTCCAGAAGGAGTTGGCTGTAATCTACCATACGGGCCCAGTGCGGGTTGGTAAAATGCTAGAGAAATTAGTAAAACCATTTTATCTAATGCCTGAACACAGTCTTTGTACCAATTCAGAAATAACTTACTTATATACATCTAAGAGAGCGTCATGCCGTTTGCCGTCATGGCATACGAGTCGGTTTTATTTCCAATCTAAGGGGCCGTCTCCACGAGCGAGAAAATCGCGGCGATATTATCGTCGTGCCATCCAATTCTCGTGATGATATCGCCGTGTGGAGACAGTGTCTAAGAGAGTGTAGAGATATACGTGGCACGACGATAATATCGCCGCGATTCTCTCGCTCGTGGAGACGGCCCCTAAGCTCATAAGGCGGACAGTTCTCTCAAAATCATAATTTAGTATTAAACTGCTCGTAACATTCCATTACCCCTTACAAAAAGGGCAAGACATGACCCGACGAGAAAAAAGAAATCTAGAACACTGGACCGATTTACCCACAGAGCACGGATACTCCACGCCGACGGCGGCGTCCAGACATGCCAGTAGTGCCGTACTGGGTCTGGAGACCGGGCCTTGTGGTGCCAAAAGTGCGTTTAGCACATAACTCCTGTCACGGACCACTATTCAAAACCGTCAGTTAATAGGGTTCCGTACCCAAAGGTTGCCAACGGAACCCTATTACTAAGCCTCCACAGTCCATCCGTTTGTCTGTCAACGGGCTGTATCTCATGAACCGCAATAGATAGACATTACAAAAAATAATAAAAATAAAATAAAAATTAAAGGGGGTCATACAATAGACGTGCTTTTTTCGGCGTTTTTGCCTTGTGGTACGGAACCTTTCGTGTGCGAGTCCTTGTATACGCCACTAGCTTCTGCCCGCGACTTCGTCCGCGACAAATTTCTTGTTCCTGCCACCCACCGCGTCACATCGCCCGCGTTATTACCTTGTTTACACTAAGCGTACTTCTCGATATTTTTTACTCGGCCCCTAGGGGTTGCAGACTGATGTTAAATAGCCTATAACCCTCCTCAAGAATTGGGCTATCAAATTCAAAAAGAATTTTTCAAGTCCAACTGGGAGTTCCGGAGATTACCCCCTACATACAAACTTACAAATAAACTACCTCTTTATAATATTAATTAATAATTATATTATTTGCGCCATTGTCATTTTTGGGGGGGTTCTGGAGTTTGTCCACGAGGTGGCCTAACGACCTTGTGAAGGCAGCAGGAACTCGTTGGATGCAAGAAGCACAGAACCGGTCGAAGTGGAGGTGCTTGAGGGAGGCTTATGTTCAGCAGTGGACGTTTTTCGGCTGAAATGATGATACGCCATTTGTCTAACGATGACACGCTAGGTTTGTATGGGAAAAGTTGGCAAAACCGCCTCTACCAGCGGCCGCCGAGGTTTCTCCGTGCTCTGTGGATCTGCCATTTGTATTCAAAGCCACGTCTCCTCTAACAATTCATGAAAATCTGTAAAAAGCTGTTCAGTGTAATTCAGTAATAGTCCCGCGAACTGAAAATGTTATTTAAGTGGGGACTCGAAAATGATGGCCACTAAAATTCTGTAACAATATCCCAGTTTACGATGTTTGCCGTAAAAAAAGATAATTCGCCCGTTTTGTTTAGAAGCATTTTTTTCGCTTTAAGACCGTTTTTAGTTTGCAGGTTTAACTAATGTTTGAGGGGATGATTTAAAGGTTCTTGATTGCTTAAAATTTTTGCTCAAGAACTGACACGAATGTAGGATCAGGTTCATCTATCCAACAGTTTGAGAAATGTGCGCTTTAAATATAAGTTCTAACGTGTTGATATTGTCGTGAGCGTCCACGTCCGTAAAATGTATAATGGAAATACTTGCAAGTTATAACTTGCATTTTTACGCTTTTAAATTCAATGTTATAACATTATCGTGGACAGGAATTTAAAAGTGTCTTAATATGTTTATACATAGGGGCCCCTCAAGGCCGAAGCCTGCCGGGGCAGCGGGATTGTCCGAAAGGGTTACCGCTACCCCGGAACATAAAGGGCGAAGGAAGGAACATGGGTGGGTTTTAGTCAGTAAGAGTCTGACACTCCCTTCCGCTCCACCCAGAGCGGGAGGGGTCATTTGATGATTTCCCATCCCAAAAAAAAAAAAAAAAAAATATGTTTATACATTTTACTTCCCTCTGTTATGTGTTGATATTTTCGTGGGCGTCCACGTCCACATCGTAAGACATGGCCGTTATCAATGGGCCACCACTGCTCGCATATTTTTTAATGAAGAGACTAAATTAATTACTATTACAACATAGTTGAGAGCAGTGGTGGCTCTCAGTTTCAGAAGCTTTACTATGTGTAAATTATTGAATCACCACTCTGCTCTCAAAAAGGTGAAGGAAAACATCGTGAGGAAACCGACATGTCCTAGAACCACACATTCGAAGACATGTGTCATCTACCAACCCGCACTGGGCCTGTGAGATGGATTACGGCCCACTCCCTCACACCGAGAGGAGGCCTGTGTCCCAGCAGTGGGAACATTATAACCTGCATACAACAACATAGTTAAAGACTTACCTAACATGAATCACGTATGGGACAAATTAAAGTAGCAGTAGAGTGTTTTTTGACAAAAGACAACAAAATTCCTGTTTATCACTCGGAAAAGTGTTTAATCCTCTTTCGTAATCGACTTTTCACAGGGATTGCACGGGATTTATTTTGTACCGTGAGTGCATTTATAGCATTTTGTAGGCACAAATTAATCATGCTGTCCAAAAATCAAAATCAAAAGTCATTTATTCAAATTAGGCTGAGAATCAACACTTTTCGAACGTCAAAATTACAAAAGACAGTCACCCAAAAACGCCCGCCCGTCACCACTTCCTAGTGCTAACGCTGGGAAGAAGAAGTGGCGCAACAAACTCCTCAGTTGTAATAATATCCTCCCGATCGATGTCGGTCACGGTGGCCTATTGGCTTTTGACATTTCAAAGGAGATTAGCCAGGTACGCAGGAGAAATTATAGTGCACAAGTGTGTAAACACAGGTGCACTCTCTTCGTTCCTTTACTCTCATAGTCCGACTTGACGGCAATCCAACACGAGCGGAGAAAGACCAAGCACAGGACCAACAGTTTTACCTGCTTTCCGAAGCACCCGGACTATCACACCACCAACTTCCATACCCCGGGCTGGTACTGCGAAATTCAGATTTTATTGATTCTCGATCTACTATTATAACTGAACAGTGTACTATTTTACTAAAATATCATACCGATGATTTAGTAAAAGTGTAGCCTATACAGCAGTGAAAGGAGAATGCACTTGGGCTGCAATAACTTGCGGGTCACAACCAAATGTACTCTAACTTCATAAAAATACTCCTTTGATTTTTTTAAATTAGGTATATGTTTTTTTATTAAGAAAAAATCTTTCGGGTTTCTGATATCGGTGAAGTCAAAAAAATGTTTACGAATAAAAACCAGCTCCAAAATTAAATCACTACAAAGTGAAAAATTATTTTAATTTTGAAAGTCAATGACAAAAAACGGAAATACATAGTTAACGATTTCCGATATTGAAAGTTATTTATTTTTCATTTCAAAAGATTTTGATTCTTATTTTTTTGTTGTATTGATATATCCTACTAATCCTACTTCCTACTATTCCTATTCCTACTAATATTATAAACACGAAAGTTTGTATGGATGTATGGATGTTTGTTACTCTTTCACGCCAAAACTACTTAACGGATTTGGATGAAATTTGGCACACATATAGTTTATAACTTTTTATTCCGATATTCCCATCGAAACTTACGCGGGTGAAACCGCGGGGCGCAGCTAGTAAGTTTATATCCCACATAATGATTTTCAACTTGAGGCACTACAATAGGACTGAAAATCGATATCTCGCATGGAATGTCCTCAAGAGTACTACTCAGATTCATATTTTTAATGGTTTCCTATATCGCTTCCTAAGTCAATATTGCCATAACGTCCGATGGCACAGACAATATATTATTATCCTCCTTTGTGATGGATACATGGAATATGTATATGTAATACTTTCTTTATTCTTTGTATTGTAATATTAAAGTGAGTCATATATTTTTCCGTGGTCATTAGTCACTTTATAACCAACTTCAAAAAAGGAGGAAATTATGTTCTTGTTTTCAAATATGTACAGACGCTACTACAATATGTCAATTTTTTTTTAGTAGATTTTCAATTTTATCGCTAAAGCATAAGGTTAAAAGTTGATTGGAAAAATTTTACAGTTACAGGTAGCTTGATGTGCTGGCATCTGTACACTGATTGTTCCGTGATCACAGGACGTGATTCTTTTTTCATTTAGAAGAACAAGCTTGCGAAGAAGTTTTTGAGGTAGCTTCAATAATACGTATCTTTTGCCACACAGTGGTGTCGATTCCTTGTTCACAAACTAAACTAAATTTAAGTTCAGTGCATCTTTTTCTTTTTATTTTATTAAGAAAAGGACAGAAGATAAAATATTAGTTTAGTCGTGTCAAACTAGTCAGCGCCTGACGTAAATTGAAGTATTTTAAGTGGCCATGTTTTTAATCACGTCTAAACTTGCTATGGAGTATTTTAATTTGACAGGACTAAATTAATATGTATATCCTTTTCTTAATGAAATAGAAAGAAAAATATGCACTGAACTTAAATTTAGTTTAGTTTGTGAACAAGGGAATCGGCGCCAGTGTCTCTGACACTCAAGGCATAGACAAGGAATGAGGTTACGTCTAGCGCAGAGTAAATGTATATTTCATTTTATTTGCCAATATTTTAAATTAATCTATTTTATTATTTATTTATTTCTGTAATTGCCCGTGACATCACAACGGACCCTATCAGAACACCAGCGCTACGACATTTATTTTTTAAATGTCGCAGCATCATGCTGAGATAGGAGCCTTTTGGCCTCCACCATAGGACCATAGAACCATAGGACACCACCACCACGAACCATACATATGTGAACCATAGGTCAATAGGACTTTCTGTTTCATTCTTCTTTTTGTTGCTTTTGTTTATATATTTGTGTTTAGTTTAGTTTGTGATCTTCCTGTACGAATCGTAATAAATGCTTTTTCTTTCTTTCTTTCTTTTTCCACTTTGTGTATGTCAAACTCAAACTCAAATCGTTTATGTCAATTAAACCATTTACAGGCACTTTTGAATAATTGTCAATATTAAATAGTCGGTCAGTTAGTCAGAAAGTTGAAGCTAGTTGCCCATTCCAAAACATAGATCTCTATAGAGAAGAACGGGCAAGAAACTCCACGGACACTCTTTTAAATCAAGATATTATTACAGAATCCTGGGTACATTATTTTTATTGCTTCTATATGTGAGAACAATGTAAAAAAAACAAATAAAGAAACAATTAAAAATAAGCCCCGGCAGTTAAAAAATGACTAGTCTCAACCGACGGCGCCCATTCACGAACATGACGCGTGGATCAGCACCATCCAGCTCAACCATTTTGTAGGGAACCGAATGATCCAACACACGCACCAGCACCAGAGAGACGTTTAAGTGAGCATGACATATTCTCAACCGCCATGCTCTTTCAAGTCAACATCAAAATATCATATTAAACGGATCCATTGTTACAAAACTATAGATAGCAATTTGTTTAAGAGATGAAAAAAAAAATTACTGCCAATCAGGAAGAGGTATTTAATATTGAAGTAAAAAAAAAGGGGAAGAGAAATGTCGATGGGTCTTATTGGTTTTATTGATCCCAGGAGAAAGTAGTTTGATTGACGACACGGTTGGCGCAGTGGCGGAGCGATCGACTGCTGCGCTGCGTGTCGCGGGTTCGATTCCCGCACGGTACAAATATTTGTATTGCCTACAGGTAGTTTTTCCGGGTCTGGTTGTTTGTATATGTGAGTTTAAATGTTTGTAAACGCACCCACGATACAGGAGTAATTCCTAGTGTGGGGCAACGCTGTTTAAGAAAAAAAAATATGACCACACCTACCTGAAAGCCAATACTCGTAATTTAAAACGTTCAAAATCATCGTGGGGTTTACCACCAAATCTTATAGCAGGGCAGAAATTGAACCGCACTGCTTTTTTGTTCTAGGACTAAGTACAAAAAAGCAGTGCAGTTCAACTTCTGCCTTGCTGTAAGAGCTGGTGGTAAGCCCCAAAAATGTAGGGAAATTAGAGGTATTTTTGACAGATTGTTCTTAAAATTACGAAAATTACCTTTCTAATACACGCTGTTACCACCGGGTAACTTGCTCTTAGTTAACTTAGTTATGCATACCGATCTACCCTCTTTTTATACAAGGTAGATTAAAGTGGTCCCAATTAAAAAATTAAACTAATTCTCTTAAATTATTCAGTACAATTTACTTTTTAGTACAAATTAAACAGTTTTGAAAGTTTTAAACGAATTGTCTCTCACAGGATTGAGGTAAAACTTTACAGACATAGCGACTTCATTTAATTTTACCTCTCAATATATTTTAGAGAAACAAGTTAACGAATGGAATACGTGATGGAGAGGTGTTTCATAATTAAAAGTTTCATTCGGGAATGTGTTTCAAGGAGTTTTAATAAAATTTAAAGCAATGCGTGTTAGATAAATTTATTTGTTCACAAATTATGTTTAAAAGTTAAGATGGAGTTTATTTCTAAAGTGGATTTTGGCTCGTATTTGTTTAATGATTTCAATTTTGTCTAAGTCATTCAACTCAGCCTATCGCAGTCCACTGCTGGACATAGGCCTCTTCCAGGCTGCGCCACAACACCCTGTCCTCCGCCTTCCGCATCCAGTCACCCAGCCACCTTCTTAAGGTCTTAAGGTCGTCCGTCCATCTAGCTGGGGGGCGTCCGACACTACCCTTGCCGATACGCAGTCTCTACTCCAGGACTCGTCTGCTCCACCGTAAATCATTTTAAGACCTTAATTCTCTATAATGCTGATTCAGAAAAACCACAATATTTTAAGTAGCGTGCAGTGTGTGATAATATTGTATGTAGCTTAAGGGAGGATGCGCTAAGGTAGCCCGCGAAATTCTTTACTTACGTTTTTTGCAATTTTCAGGTCAGTGTCAGGTTATTATGATGATTCGGCGGCGGCGATCTCTCGCGCCCGGCCCTGGTTCAGGCCATGGTACGGAGCGAGAGTGCATGGGAAGCCGTCACCTCCTTCTGCGAAGTAGTAATGCTCGCAAAGGAGGAGGCGGAGCGCGTGAGGGAGAGGCAATCTGTGCCCTCACGCCCCTAGTCGCCGCAGGAGACGCCCTGGACGTCGGGAGTCAACAGCCGACTCCCGGCCACCCGCAAGCCCGCGCTTGCGGGTGGCGAGCAACGGGCAGCTCGCCGCCCGGTAAGGACCAGGCCCGGGTCGACGGCGCGTTGTGTTCCACGCGCGCCTCAAAGAGATGTCAGCACGAACTGACGGGGTCCGCTAGGGCCGTTGCCTGCCAGGGCCGCGGGTTGTTCGAAAGAGATACCGTGGCCCCTGGCATAGGCTACTGAAGGAACACGGGTGGGTTTTAGTCAGTAAAAGTCTGACACGCCCTCCCGCTCCACCCAATCAGCAATACAGCTCCTTGAGTTAGAATTGGCCTCAAATGTCATGATTTCATGAAATAGTCATTCAATAGGGTAATATGAACTTAGAGGGATATATTGATGACTTTTATGATTCTCTTCTTCTTCAGCCATTCGCCACCCAATGCTGAGCTCTACTCTCTCGCTCGCTCAAGCAACGTCTAGCAGACCAGATCGTCGGTCCACCTCATCGGCTGTCTGCCCACACTTCTACTACCAGGACTCGGTATCCAGTCCAACACTGTTCTACCCCATCTGCCATCTTTTCACGCCCTGCATGGCCCGCCCATTTCCACGTTCTTCGCGTAATCACTGCTTATTGTATGGCCGCGAAATCATATTTAGATCGACATACAACCATATGCTGACCTTTGAATTGCAAAAAACGTAACAGGGCTGCACTGACGCTTTCGCCTTAACCACTTACTTACAAGAAACTTGAGTTATGTTATACGTCAAAAACCTCAAACTACGATAGCCAAACAATTCCATTGTGTAGTTATTGATGTATTTTCCTTTTGATGGCGTTAGCTGTATGAAACCTACAACCATATATGTCGATATAAGCAAAATATATAATATATACACGTGTACGCCATTACACAACATCATCTGCCTAGCCTATTCCCAACTATGTTGGGGTTGGCTTCCAGTCTAACCGGATGCAGCTGAATACACCAGTATTTTACATAGAGAGACTGCCTATCTGACCTCCACAAACCAGTAACTGGGTAATATGATACCCCTTGGTAAGACTGGTTGTCAGACTTTCGGGCTTCTGACTACCCGTAACGACTGTCAAAGATCCACGAATGACAGCTGGGACCAACGGCTTAACGTGCTTTCCGAGGCACGGAGGAGTCTCGGTATGTAAAGATGGTCACCCATCTACAGACCAACCACGGCAAGCGTAGCTTAACCTGATCGATCGACCTGTGCGGCTGTTATTAATTAGCAAAGGGCCCGTTATTTGTGACCACGAACACAGATTATTTTAAAATAGGTTAAAATTAGACCCATGTAACTAATTATTGGAAAACCAATTATGGCTAAATTTTAGTGAACACGTTGATTATTCCCATGGTATTTAATTAGTTTTGGTTACTGAATATTACAAAATCTATCAGATATAGAGCAGAGGTAACGGCCGCGATTTACGAGGTTTAGGTCGTAGGTTCGAACCGAGTTGCGCTTTACTTTGTGTAAATTATTTCATCAGCACCGCTCTTAAAACTGCGACGGAAAACATCGTGAGGAAACGGGCATGTCCTAGAACCAAAACTTCGAGGATATGTGACATCTGCCAAGCCATACTAGGCTTGCGTGGTCCACCACGGTGTGAGGGAGTGGGCTGTTATCCATAACAGCCCACTCCCTCACACAAAGAGGAGGCCTGTGTCCCAGCAGTGAGAACATTACAGGCTGATTATATATGTGTATATCAGGTACATTATTAATGTGGCCGTTTTCTCTATAGTTCTTCTTCAAAGCATCTGAAAATCGTTTTTTACTTCTTTTACAAATATAGGTACAGACGCCAGCACATCAAGCTACTACAAGCTGTCAAATTTCTTTAATATATTTTCAACTTTATCACTATAGCATTAAGCTTCAAGCTTGATTGGGAAAATTTGACAGTTTTGGGTAGCTTGACCTGCTGGCGTCTGTACGTTGTATCGTAGGTACTCAGTGAAAGCATGTGCAAGTGCAAGTGGCGCCGATTCCCTTGTTCACTTACAATTAAAATACTCCATAGACAAATTAGACGCGATTAAAAACATGGCTACCAAAAATACGTCAATTTACGTCAGGCGCTGACTAATTTGACAGGACTAAACTAATATTTATCTTCTTTCCTTTTCTTAATGAAATAGAAAGAAAAAGATGCACTGAACTTAAATTTAGTTTAGTTTATGAACAAGGGAATCGACGCCAGTGTCAAAGAGTGACAGTTGTGATCTGAATATAATGTTAATTTGATAGTCCATTTGCGTACTTTTCCCTAAATTCTCTGACTTTATTTTGCATTCAGTATTTACCTATTATAGGAGTTACCTTGATGACAATACGGCTTTACAATAGTTCTTTGTATACGTGCATATAGGGATATGGTAGCAGCTAATAACAATACCTTTAAATGTTTTTCCTTGTGAATGCTATTAATGTTTCTAACATCATGGATTTAATTATACGTTTCAACAGAACTTTATTCATTGAGATTTCCTATTAATTTTGTTATTGGGTTTTATTTTTTCGCGTTTACCCTATTTCTTATTTTTAAATATTCCTTCACTATTTGAAATTACTTCTTTATACGCTGTAGACGGAGCTAGCACGGCGCGCGCCTCTTTCAAAGCGAGCCAATAATATAAACCTGGGTGAGTAAATTTTTACGTGATTTATAACTTAATCAAGATAATATTTACATAATATAAGCTAACATTGAAAATAATAATATGTAGATACATGAAAAAATAAGCAAAAGAATCATAGGGAATTAAAACATTCGTCCGCATCGCTGCTGTCAACAGGAACAGTGCCCAAAAGACTGGCAGCATTGCCACGTTGTATGGCGATGCTAATTCTTTGGTCAAGAAATAGGCCAGCCCTCTGGTAACGTGAAGAGTCGACTAACCGCTTGGCGATATTTCGAAAAAACAAGTGGGCACTAGGACGCCATTGCCCTATTGTTATTTATAATTAGATTGGTACCTAGACCTCCTTATGTACATTGATGGGCAAATAGATCGTCTACCAAATGCAATTGAAGCGATTGATAACATTACTACAATGGCTATTGATTACAATTGATCAATTGTAATGGATCGTTTCCGTGCTCTTAACCCCTTGGCCACATCACCGCGATGCGACTTGAGCAGCGACGGTTTAGCGCGTATTACAAACCACAAATCTATTCTGTAAAAATCTCATCTTGATAACTTAGATGAAGTGAGCTTGAAGTGAGTTGTAAATAGTGCCAGTCCCTAGCATCTGGTGGAATGCCAGCTCACTTCAAGCTCCTGAGCTAATCAACAGAATAGAACGGTCAGGTGGCGAGCAAATTGGAGCGCGAGTGAACTAGCTAACAGAACAGCGGCCACGACTCCAGAGCGGGTGCTACCGATCGGCGAGTGCCGTCAGACAAGTCGCTGCCGCCACTACATGTCGTGGCATGGCATAGAAAGAAAAAAAAGAACACAAACACAAAAAAATAATAACACGTTGGGAGAAAACATGCGTCACATCCACGCAAAACGGCCATCGCTCAGCATGAAATATGTTAATAGATTTTTATATGGAGCGTCGCGCCATTTTGTTTTTCTTTTATCAAAATGGCGGTGGCGCTTGGAACCTCTCGGAAACGAGATACGTATACGAATATTCGTATACTACTACTAGCTATGTAAATAACAGTGACATGAAGTTATTATAACATCATCAACATTCACAAAGTGGAAAAAATACGTACCATTATTGAAGCTTACTGAAAACTTCCCAAGCTAATTTAATAAAATTTATAATGGACCACTTCGCGAGCTTCCTCTACCAAATGAAAAAGAACCACGTAAATCGGTGAAGTAATCACGATAAAATCGATGAACATATGTATATAAGAAAAATACATACAGACGAACACAGAACCTCCTCCTTTTTAAAGTCGGTTAAAATAATGGAAAGATAAGTATGTAGGTGTTTAATGATTACCATACATTTAGCAGGAAATATTTTAAATTACTCAGTAAGCTTATACGTACCAGTCACACAACGAATCACAGTAGGATTTGCCTGTTTACGCGAAGCAGTTGGAATCTTTATGGTTTCCTCAACAGTTCGTTTTAAATAAAGCGTAGCAAAATATCATGGTATCATGTTTGTGTCTAAATACAGATAAGTGATCGACTAATAAAACTATTTAATCATTATATTACGAGGAAAATATGACAGGTAAGTGATTTTAAACCTGTAATTCAAAAATCAGTGGTAATTTTTTTTTATACAACATGTCCATATTTGTATATATATTCTCATAATTCTTGTTTAGTTTTATTCAGTAAATTGGATTTGAGTTATGTATTGTTTTTTGTCTCCTTTACTCTTTCACACGCTGTCTACATCTCTGTGTCTATTGTCTTATCGCAGGTGTGTTGGAAGAGATTTCTTATGAAATAAGCATCACGTCTGTACCTATTTTTTCTGTTCTGTTTTTTCTTGTCTGTTTATAAATAAATGTCCCGGAACGCACGCGCACCACCAAATACCCCAATTAGAATATTATCTTATAATCATAATACATACACTGAATATTTAGTATTATCTATAAAACATTGTTTATCTAAATTATTTATACTGATTGTGGGAGAAAATTGTGTTTACACGTCCTATAAGGGTCTAGCTTAGTAGTTACTTCGTCCATTTTATTTATTTTATTTTACCATTTATGTACACACATATATAAACAGACAAGAAAAACAGAACAGAAAAAATAGGTACAGAGGTGATGCTTATTTCACAAGAAATCTCTTCCAGCACACCCGAGACAGGACAATAGATACAGAGATGTAGACAGCGTGTGAAATAGAGAAGGAGACAAAAAAAATACATACAATCAAAAACAATTCACTTAAAAACTAAACAAAAATAACGAGAATATACTATACTACTATACTATACATACAAATAAACATACATACATATTTACATATTTGCTTTGTTTTTACTGTACTGCGGACTGTGGCTATAATTGACGTAGTTTTGGGGATAAAAATTACCTGTATTAAAAATCACAGAAAATCGATTCTGAATGTGTGTTCTTATTCTTAGCATTAATTCAGTTAAGAATAAGAATCATTTTGTTGGTCCATTGTTACAAAATAAATTTCAAAAATAATAATATTGTCTGCTGGTAGCAGCTGGATGAGATTTTCCGAAAACCGAGTTGAATGGCGTGCTATAGGAGAGGCCTATCTCCAGCAGTGGACTGCTATAGGCTGATGATGATGATCGTGGTGGTATCTAAAATATTGAACATAGTTATTTGAACAGCGTTATCTTAAATTTTAATTCGAGACAAACATATTTGCGTTAACTTAAATTTATTTTCAGGATGTTTGAAATTGTCGCCGATTCCCTTGTTCACAAACTAAACTAAATTTAAGTTCAATGCATCTTTTTCTTTCTATTTAATTTGGAAAAGGACAGCAGATAAATATTAGTTTAGTCCTGTCAAGGGTAGTAAAATTACTACCCTTGACAGGATTTCTTTTCATTGGCGCTGATTCCCTTGTTCACAAACTGAACTATTTTTATTGTATCTTGATAGTTCAAGATACAATAAATTTAAATTGAACAACATATAATAGTTCTAAATGATGTTGTAGGGTGTGTGAATGTGAGATTGTCTATGTGAGTGTAAGTGTGGTGGTGACACTGAGGAAATCCCAAAATTTACAAGGAAGTCATTCGAACAGACATTCAGTTGACACAAAAACCTAAACCAGTTATAGGTTTGGGTTTTTTCGTGAAGGAACAGAATGACTGTGCGTATCACTAGCTTGTAGATTTTGAGGTTAACTTATTATTTCCTCAGTGTCGTTGTATGACACAGAGAGAGAGAGAGATAAAGATATTTTATTTTGCAAATATGGGTACAGTACATGGTGATAAAGTCAAATAGGTTCAGCCATATTTTTTATGCAAAAGTTACAAAAAGAGAGTTGCAAGCTGTTTGTCATTCTATTAAATAGGTGGGTTTATTGTAGATATAAGTGTGTGAGTAAGAGGCACCATGGTCAGAAGACTGTGAAGACTTAGATATTTAGTGTGCTTGGTGTTGTTTGTATTGTAGATATCAATGTTATGGTATTTATACAATTTATTTTTTCAAAGCTCTCTATATCTATTATACTTATTATAAATTAATGTCGTTTTACGTGTCTATCCTGACATCCTGTTTAACTGCGTTGTTCTTCTAAACTACGCAATGGATTTTCATGTATAGATTTTCAACTTTATCGCTAAAGCATTCAGGTTCAAGGTTGATTGGGAAAATTTGACAGTTTCGAGTAGCTTGACCTGCTGGCGTCTGTACATAGTTTTAACCATCATTTGAAGAATTTATTCCGGAATGTTTATGTGTATAATACAATAGTATTAAACTTACACTGACTTCTTAGTTTGACTGCCCCCGTTGGTCTTGTGTCCTAGGTTCGATTCGCAGGTCGAACAAAGTGTTATGATTTATTTATTTTTTTATAACAGCTTAAACTATCATTACAAGGTTTACCCTAATGCGATGCGATGGATTTTTCCATCAGGAATTTCTTAGTAAAAGCCCGGAGTTTGGAAGTTGGCGGTATGATAATGTGCCTCAAAAAGTATATGTATTATACCGTTGGTCTTGAGACTGATCTCTCTGGTCGTGTCGGATTGCGTGCCGCCCCCTGTGAGGGAAGAGAGAGTGCACCTGTGTCTACGCACACGCTTGCGCACTATAATATCTCCCGCACCGAAGGCTAGTCTCCGTTGAGATTGGCCGCCATGATGGAAATACGGTTTGGAGGACAATTATTGTTATTAAAAAAAGAGTTAACCACGAGACCAAAAGGCAGCCAACTCAATTTATATTCCCATCGACATGCTAAGGACGAAGGGTGGTACTGTGAGGTGCTAGACGAGCCCTTCAAGGTACCGGGAGGAATAATCAAACTTCGGTTTATCTCGTAACGTTAAATAATTATTCCTATTAAAATATATTACGTATTTTACACCTTAATCTATTGCTTGTCAGCCTAATCTCTTCTAAACTTAAATCTTTATGTCTGTCTCGTCTTTTTTACCAATCACATTTTGACAAACTTGCGGAGGTTGCATGTTAGCACCGATTAAGCTATAGTGGCACCGATTCCCTTGTTCACAAACTAAACTAAATTTAAGTTCAGTGCATCTTTTTCTTTCTATTTCATTAAGAAAAGGACAGAAGATAGATATTAGTTTAGTCCTGTCAAATTAGTCAGCGCCTGACGTAAATTGACGTATTTTTAGTAGCCATGTTTGCCATGTTTGCCATGTTTAGCCATGTTTTAGTGATCACGTATAATTTGTCTATGAGGTATCTTAATTTGACAGGATTTAAAATTGTTCTTATGTTACATTACAGAAAGAAAAATGTTAGCTGTTCTAGCCGTACTCCAAGCAGTACAATGCGCTTCTGCTATGTTCTTCCATGAACCATCAAATGTTGTCATCCAGATTAGTGAACCTAAAACTGCCTCAGATTTCGGTTTTGCTATGACCTTCAGGAATAATACTAACACTCTGGGTAAGAAACTTTGTATTTTTTCATAAAGCTTGTTAGGACTTCATAATAGCAAAATCAGCATATAATGTCCGCACTGCTGGGACACAGGCTTCCTCTATACATATAAGAGGTAATGTCCGAGAACTGATAAAATCATATTTAACAGACCGCCAACAAATAACCCAAATATCAAAATTTAATATAAAAACTAAAAGGGAACAGATTTTCTCCTCTGATAAGCATTACATAACATATGGTGTTCCCCAGGGAAGTGTATTAGGCCCTCCTGGGCTTTGTTCTTACTATACATTCATGATCTACCAAATGCAACTAAGGAACCCCTGTCATTGTTTGCTGACGACAGTACTGTTACCATAGCACCTAAAAATATGAGCAACTACCATTCCGATTCTAATGATTCATTGAATTAATGATAATAATTTGAAAATTAATCTCAGTAAAACAAACGTAATGCATTTTAGACAACGAGAAAAGTTACTTAATACAACACAATTTAATTTAGCATACAAAGACAATATATTACAAGATACTGAAACGACCCGATTTTTGGGATTAATCATTGACAAGCAATTAAATTGGAAAACTCACATTAACGAACTTTGTAAAAAAATTAGTACTTCGTCATATGCGCTATTAATTTATGCTTTCGTTAATCTGTGCTTCTATATCGCTCGTATCAGTATAATTTTATTTTGACAGTTGTCGGTGCCCCGAAAGCGGACTTCATAGGAAAAGTATTCAATTGTGAATTGGAATTTGCTGATGTCAGTCAAAACATTTCTTGTGGAGAGCAAGACCTTGATATTAACTCGACTGAATATAATATCGGTAAGAAAAAAAATATGTACAGACGCCAGGTCAAGCTACCCGAAACTGTCAAATTTTCTCAATCAACCTTGAACCATACCTACTGCTGTAGCGATACAGTTGAAATTCTATTAAAGAAATTTGACAGATTGTTGTGGCTTGATGTGCTGGCGTTTGTAACTACCCGTTACTTTACACCCGGTTATATTTATCCGGGTGTAAAGTGCCTATAAATAGTAACAAATCGCAATTATTTACATTTTTTTTTATATTCAGCTTTTGCCCGCGGCTTCACTCGATGATTTTATGAACTATGTTTTTTTTCATCATAGCATGCATAAGGGACCAAAAAATAAAACTACGCAACAGATTTTGATGTGATTTTACAACATAATTTAGAGAATTTATTCTAAAAGGTTTTGGTGTATAATTCATTAATATTCAACATAGATATAATAAAGAAATTTTCATGTTTTATTGAGTTGCAAAGACCGTGCGAAGCAGCGGCGGGTAACTAGTATGTGGGAGCTACTAAGTTGCCTATACCTTGTACATTAGGTTAACCGTTTTTTGACAGCTGTCTTAGAACGTACATATTCCAGTTTACGTAAAAGTTAACTTCAGTAAAATGCGTAATAAAGTAAAGATATTTAAACTGCCTTATCTTATTGAATTATTTTGTTTATGGCTTCTTCCATACATTATAATACCGTACGTGTATCAATCAATGTATTGTGTGTTGCTGCAATCAATAGTGCTATCTGTCAAAAAACGGATAACACAATGGACAGGGTATAGTGCCTTATCTTGATTATAGCCGTTTATAGGAATGTCTCTACGACTATTATCGCAAACAATGATGAAATGTAATAGAATATCGGAATCACTTTTACTCTTATAAATGTATTATTAAAAAAATAAGCTATATGAGGTTGGCATTTCCTATCTGACTACTTTGAGAAGAAAGGTGCAAAACCAAGTCAGAGGTCAGTCTTTTAAAGTCAAGACTCTTTTTAAAGTCCGAATCTTGGTCAGATCACGTAAAGACCGTGTAGATTGATGTCTGAAATGGTCTTTAATAATGATGGTGGAAATTAATATATGAGGCTAAGTAATAACAGCCACACGGGTCGATCGATCAGGTTAAGCTACGCTTGCTGCGGTTGGTCCGGGGATGGATCTTCACATACTAAAACCCTTCAGTGCCTCGAAAAGCACGTTAAGCCGTTGGTCTCAGCTGTCTTTCGTGGATCATTGATAGTCGTTACGGATCGTCAGAAGCCCGAAAATCTGACAACCAGGCTTACCAAGGGCCCAAGAGGGGGTGGTTGGGTATTAACCAGCCACCCCCCTTGGCCCTAGGGTTGTGGAGGTCAGATAGGCAGTCGCTCCATATAAAATACTGGTATTCAGCTGCATCCGGTTAAACTGAAAGCCAACCCCAACATAGTTGGGAAAAGGCTAGGGAAACTAATATACTATTTTCGGACAGATATTTATTCGTTGTTTCCCTATAACAACACGCTGAGTTTACAAATCCTTAATCAGCAAAAAAACCCACTAATTACGCGAAGGGTTAAAGATTTGATATTTGACGAATTGATACAATTTTTTTTTTTTTTCAGAAAAATTTCCTACACAACACTTTCACATGGGTGCCACGATAGTTGCTACAAATAAATACTATTTTGTAAGTATATTTTTGCTTTGCTTTTTTATTCAGTTTATATTTAAATTTAAAAGGAAAAAAAATCAGACTAATTATTTGCCCATACTTCTTCAAAGGTCTTAAAACTATGGTGGGCAATACTAAAATCAAAATCAAATAAAATCATCATTCATAAAATTATCCTTAATCCAAATGATAAAATCACTTATGTCAAAAAATCATGTCAGAAAAATTATTTATATGTATGAAGATTTTTACAAACTTTTGTGAAATCGGTAATTATTATTATTTCATTGTAGAATTCGGTACTTGTAAAGATTAAATAACTGCAAAATTTGACGTCCAATCAGAGTAGGTAGTGGCAAAAAAAAATGTAAACATTCGAGCTGGCCACTCTGTACTATTTTCGGCAGGTATTTACCCACCAAATATAAAAAGTGGCCTAGCTCCTCAGATACGTTCAAATGAGGAGTACAAAAGTTTATATCCGACTCCTAAAACTTCATGCAGTTTAACAAACAGCTAATGTTAATAATGAATCATTCATAGCCCAAGAAAAAGATGACGAAACGACCTGCATCGCTTTTCAAAACCATCCGACAGGCTATCCTATCGAAAATGACTCATTTCGATAACCAGATTTACCTTAGCGGCTGTCTATTTGATTTAAACTGACAAATTTTTCGGGTTTTGGGCTTGTGAACAGCGCTTAGAGGACTCCTACATTGATTGATGTTCGATACGGTACGGAAGCACGGGAAAAAACCCCATCCAAGAGTACGAGCTTACAAAAAGAAATGCCCAAATATTTTGTTACAACTTATGACTTTTTTTAATTTACAGACGTGTGCCCCTTTATGGACCACGAATATAAATGAAACTGCTCAAAATGGTACAAAATTTGAAGTATCGGATGCTTTCGGGACATGTTTCGTGCATAATGATGATGAAGACACAATTCGCTATAAAGGCCTTTTAGAGTATTACCTGAAAAAAACCAGTCCAAGAAGTAAACGTTTCAAATCATTACATAACCCCTTCAAAGTTGGTAAGTATTCCTGCACCTCAACACACTTTGAAATCACAATCTAAGGGATGCCAAAGGATATTGTTAATCTATTGCTTTATATGCTTGAATGATTTGTCTGCTCGATAACGTAAATCACGCAATGAATGTGTTTGAAATGTCAAAGAGCAGGCATTGTCATTGTCAGTGTGCTATGCGATTACACCGGCTATTGTTTAAAATTGGTGAGAATTCTTTAATCATCACTACTTTTTCATTGGTGATTGATAGATATTAGTGCTCATAGTGCGGTTATAAAATATATGACCAGAAATAGTATCAGTAAGGTTGGTAACGAGGGTCATAAACATTTGTGAATGCACTTTCTTCCAGCAGCTGATGTAAAAAATCCAATGGATACATTTTTGCTGCCTGTCATGTTATATATCAGTGCCTCCAGTAAAAAGGGACAGAACTCAAATTCGTCACTTTTCAGGAGAAGCAAAAACCAACACTTTTAATGTTTTTTTTAGTATTTCGCAATTAAAAATATTACTTTTTTCGAATTTACATTGTAGATAAAAAATAGCCCTTTCATTTAATGGGAATCACTTCCACATTGAGTCACGCTTACTATATTTTTTTTGTTTTCCTTGAGTTGTTCCTTTGTTAACGAAATAATAATGGCATAACGTTATTTATATTAGTCAGTTTGGTCATATGTAAAGTAATATTACGAGTTATTCCCTTATTTTATAAATGACTTAGACAAATAATAATGATTTATGTCCTTCGGCTATCGATGTCGAGGATTTAAAGTACTAACAAGAAATCTATAATTAAAACAATGTGCCCGACGGGTCCATAATTGTTTCTATTATTTTTATTTTATTTACCACCTGTAATTGTACATTATGGATTGCAATAAACGATTTGAGATTTAATAGACATATTATACCCTTCGGAGAATAAAGTCGCAGGCGTGATCTTAGGTATATTTATGTAAAATCTTTAATAACGATCTTATTTCTAGATAGATTTACTGGAGGAGCCGGCTGGTCTACGTTAGTTGACGAGGACAATGATTTGTTGCTGATAGCGAAAACATCATTGTCCGGAGACTTCTTCTACTTACATGCATCGAATCCTTATACTGATGTCAAATCATTGGTAGACGACACAACGTTACAAACTTACTTGCCGGGGTTTTTGAACATAGGTAAAGTTAATCCTCATTTAAATTATTTTTTTCTGTTCCCTGTACCACCCTGTCCCATTTCATCGTCCGCCCCTTCTGTTTCTTTGTTTTTGCTTAGCGTTATTTTATTTTTGATCGGCTCCTAAAGGTTGTAGCGTGACATTAAATAGCCTTAGACCTTCCTCGAGAATTGGGCTATCAAATACTCTCTCTCTTCAAGATTTGTTTAATTCCAACTGGCAGTACCAGAGATTAGCGCGTTCAAACAAGCTAAGGCTGAGTTTATCACCAGAGCTGATAGCAGAGAGCATTATCCTACTATAATATCATAAACGTGAAAGTTTGTATTGATGGATGGATGTTTGTTACTCTTTCACGCAAAAACTTCTAAACGGAACGGAACGGACGGATGAAATTCGGCACACAGATGGTTTACAACCGGGATTAACATATAGGATACTTTTTATACCGATATTCCCACGGGATCGAAACTTATGCGGGTGAAACCGCGGGGCGCAGCTAGTCTTCACATATACGGAGATAAATAAAGATTTACGATTATTTTATTTTATTGCAGGGTTTGGCCTCACTGCTGGAAAGTTCTTTACAAAGAAAACAGTGTACGCGTTCAGTATGCTACAGAACAACATGAAAGGCATTGTAAGTAATCAAACGCGATCTAAAAGTAATTAAATCGGCTCTGAGCCTCCTTTCAGTGTTTTTCGTTATTTCTTATAGTTTCGGATTAGGCCATCCAAATACACTTTCCTTTTTATCATACTTAAATCATTCATTTCTATTTACGGGTCACCAACCATTGGATTCAACCAGCCGATCGATTCTATCAAAATATCACCGTGAAAAGTTAGGTGAAGTGAGCTTAGAGTGAGCTGTCAATAGTGTCAATCCCTAGCATTAGTTGGAATGACAGCTCACTCCACGCTCACTTCACCTAAGTTTTCACGATGATATGGTTACAGAATCGCACTGGTGCATACAGGGTGAATATACAGAGAAGTGACCTAGTGACATAGAAAAAGTTAAGACTCTGTAAAAAAATGTTTTAATTTAAAAAAAAATAGCGAAGTAATAAGCGTTTTAAATAGGTATATATAAGTCTTAATGCATGTATAAAGGCTGTACCAGAATGAATGTATGGGACCCTTAATTTGACCATACCTTTGTATGGTTAAATTAAGGGTCCCATACATTTGGGTCAAGTAGTTAATGAAGTTTTGTATGTGACGACAGATTATTTTTTCGCGATTACGATATTATTCCCATGGAGGAAGTTGTTCGGTGATGGTCTGTACGACATCGTTAATTTTGACCCCATCTCTCTGATACACAGTGTATTTAACACTGTACTCACTGTACACTGTATATATTTTTGTGTGTGTGTGTGTGTATTATGAATACTGGGGCTGACAGGGCGACTTCTCCGCTGTGGAAGTCCCTTATTAAATCAGTCATTTAATTATAAATTACATTTTAAGTTTGACTGTAATTTTTCATTTTTATTTTAATCTACATTTTAATTTTCGTTTGTGTAATATTGTTATTTATAATGTACCCATGGATCCTTGGCCCCTGGCACAGGAAACTGAAGGAACACGGGTGGGTTTTAGTTAGTAAAAGTCTCAAACCCCCTACCGCTCCGCCCAGAGCGGGAGAAGTTATTTGATGATTCCCCAGCCAAAACGAAAAAATCCTTCATATCTGAATTACAATATTATATTTATTTAACACTCATTTACCGATTCAATAACTTTAAAACATCGTTTTTCAGATATCGTTCCTCGAATATCGAAGGAAGAGTCATTGGTTATTTATGTTGGCCCAAAATCGCACGGAAGCCTCCCATTTAAGGTTCATTCAGTTGCACAGCAATGATGTTGGCACAATGTTCGGGTCGGCAATGAGCGCTGCAGACCTTAATGCTGATGGACTAGACGAACTATTAGTGGGTGCGCCTGCGCAGTCTGAAGACGAATGCTTCGAGTGCGGAGCCTTGCATATTTACACAGGGGGAGATATGGTAATACACACAAAAAAAAAATATTGGTACAGTCAGGGAAATTAATTGTTAAGCTAATTTAAATTTACACTCTACATCATCATCAGCTGCCTAGCCTTTTCCCAACTATGTAGGGGTCGGCTTCCAGTTAAACCGGATGCAGCTGAATACCAGTATTTTACATGGAGCGGCTGCCTATCTGACCACCACAACCCAGTTACTGGGTAATACAATACCCTTGGTAAGACTGGTTGGCGCTCTTCCGACTACTCGTAACGACTGTCAAAGATTCACGAATGACAGCCAGGACCAACGGCTTAACGTGCTTTCCGAGGCATGGAGGGAGGGGTCTTGGTATGTTAAGATGGTCACCCATCGACGGACCAACCACGGGAAGCGTAGCTTAACCTGATCGATCGATCCGTGTGGCTGTCATTACTTGACAACGAGCTCCTCAAATTTACACTCTACGTCAATTAAAAAACTTCTAGTTGGAACAGTCAGAAAAAAGACATGTGACATCTACCAACCCGCACTGGGCCCGCGGGGTAGATTACGGCCAATTCTCTCTCACCGAGAGGGGGCCTGTGTCCGAGCAGTTGGAAGATTAAAGGCTGATTATGAATATATGTTATGGAGGTATTGAAGTTTTGTTTTGTTCTGTGTTTGACATTGAAAAAGTTATTCAGTTTGATGGCCTGTGCCACACCCTTCAGTATAGCCTTTCTAATGCATGCTGTATATGCTATAATATTAACTTATCGTCCACTGTTGTCCTCAGAGTACTGTGAATGAACGGAAAAGGCATCGTTCAATTTTTGCCACTGCACACTTTGGCCGCTTCGGGACAGCCATTGCTGCGAAAGACTTCGACGGTGACGGGATACCAGGTTTGTATTTAAGTAGTGAAGAGCTGTGTTTATAACTTAAGTTTTTTTAAGATTCCCGCAGACTAACATTCTTGTAGTTAACCATTCGGGGCCGTATAGGGATTTGTGTTGGAGTCAAACGGAAAAAGAAAATGCATTTATTTGGCACAAACTAAAAGACACACTATACACCAGATACATACATCAGATAAAACAAACAATAAAATTAAAATAAAAAGTGTGAAGTCCGATGTAAGAAATAAGCAGGAAAAGTGTGCTTCACGGCTGCGCCAAAAAGGCCTAATTCAGCAAAAAATGCCAGTTAACTAGTGCCTGGCGCTGGTTTTCAATCGTCCACCAACACGTATATTCATCACTCTTTTAGTCACATGCGTTTCGTCCCTTCTCATCACATGCCCATACCAAGCCAAACGATTTCCTTTCAACTTTTCTGTGACTGGCGCCACTTTCAAACTTCCTCTTACATACTCATTTCTTACTTTATCCATTCTCGTCACTCACACATCCATCTCAACATTCTCATCTCCGCTGTATCCAATCTTTTTTCATCCGTCTTCTTCACAGCCCAGCATTCAGACCCATAAAGTCGTTTTAATTAACTTTTAACTTTATAGAAATAGTAGTAAGTGCGCCATACGAGAAATCAATGAAAAAAAATGAAAAAGATAACCATGGAAGTGGAGCTGTTTACATACTGTCCGGTTACGAGGTTTACAATACCCTGATGAAGACCCAAGACAAGAGCCCTGATAAAGACAAGAGTATTCAGCTGTCAGACCTGAAACTGACGCAGCGGATCCAGAAGGAGTCCTATAGGACCCTCGGCTTTAGTCTCCAGTTTATTGATGATGTTGACCGGAATGGATGTGATGGTAAGAATACAAACATTTTATTAGAAACCAGAAGGCCAATTCTCGTAATTTAAAACGTTCGAAATCTAGTCGCAGTCTCACCTCAGCGACAAACAAACGTCAAAAACTTGTCAAAATGGAGGGAAATTAAAGATATTTTTGACAGATTGGGATTGAGATCAGACTGTGAACGTTCTTAAAATTACGAGAATTGCCCCTCTGTTTTTAGTAATAGTAGGGTTATTTTAAATTGACTAGCTGAACTCCGCATATGCGATGGGTATCGATATCTAAACGGGATATCATAAAAAAGCAACCCTTTGCTCAGGGAAGAAAGGTTTGGTTTTGATTATAACACAGTTGGTTCGGTGTTATGTACATACTAGCTGCGCCCCGCGGTTTCACTCGCATAAGTTTCGATCCCGTGGGAGTATCGGGCTAAACATTATCTTATATGTTAATCCTGGTTATAAACCATCTGCGTGCCAAATTTCATACAAATCCGTTCAGTAGTTTTTGCGTGAAAGAATAACAAACATCCACCCATCCATCCATCCATTCATACAAACTTTCACGTTTATAATATTATAATAATAATATGCAAATCCCACGGTCATCGATAATGGGGCTGTATATCCCGCGAAAGTGTGGAGGTCGAGGCTTTTTAAACGCTAAGAACCTCCACAATCGCGAGATATGCAGTCTCAGGGAATATTTCCTAGAAACCGACGTGGGGATGCATCGAGATGTAGTCGCGGTGGACAAGGGCCTCACCCCGCTTTCCTTGGGTAAAGAGAACTGGCGCAAACCAGTAGTGCTTGACACTAATGAACGCATGGAGGTATGGCAGAGTAAGGAGCTTCACGGACGCTTCTTCCGGGCCCTACATGGATCTGATGTAGATCTACTAGCGTCCGTAGCCTGGCTGCGTTTCGGTAACCTCTTTGGAGAAACCGAAGGTTTGTCTGTGCAATTATGGACGAAGTTATGATGACGAACAATTACCGGAGATTTATTGTGAAAGACGGCACGGTTGACATCTGTCGGGCATGCCACCGGCCGAGAGAATCAATCAGGCATACTCGTATTATCTCCGGGTGTTCTCGTTTAGCTAACGGAGAGTACTTGCATAGACACAACCTTGTAGCCAGGATAATCCATCAGCAACTTGCTCTGTGTTGTGGAATCTGAGGTGCCGTACTACAGGTGTCCGACCCAGTTCTCGAAAATGGAAATATCACATAGTACTGGGATCGATCCATCATCACTGACAGGACTATTGGTGCCAATAAGCCTGATATAGTGGTGGTGGATCACCAGAGCGGCGCGCAATGATTGTTGACATAACCATCCCGCATGATGAGAACCTCGTGAAAGCCGAGAAAGATAAACAAATCAAGTATCTTGACAGGGCCCACGAGGTTGTCGACATGTGGGATGTGGACTCAGCGATCATTGTGCCGATAGTCGTGACAGCTAATGGCTTAATAGCCAAGAGCCTCGACCAACACCTTAGGAGGCTCTCGTTGGACAGCTGGATTAAGGACTTGATTCAGAAGGCGGTACTTCTGGACACGGCTCGCATTGTCAGGAGGTTCCTCTCTCTAGAGCCCTGACCGCCGGTAGCTTGGACCCTGTTCGTGATACCGGTGGGCTACTATATTTTATATTTTTAAATGTTTTTAGACCTTTTATATTCTAATATTTAAAAATATAATTTATATGTTTACATTGAAATAAAGGATAATATAATAAATATAATACAATTCACTGTAAACACACATTATTTTTCAACAGAATTGGCGACAAGTTCTACGGGCTCAAGTAAAGTGCTACTGTTCAAATGCGTCCAGAAAATCAACGTGACACTGTCCAGCCAACTAATTGGCGAACAGGTATGTAGCTCTGTCTTGTTAGTGACACGACACTTGGACGAGCCAGTGAAAGGACCATTCTGATAGACACTATTTCGTAGTTATACCTAAATGTAGTTTCAACTACATCAGACTTCCTACTAATATTATAAACGTGAAAGTTTGTATGGATGGATGGATAGATCGATGTTTGTTACTCTTCCACTCAAAAACTACTGAACGGAGTTGGATGAAATTTAGCACACAGATGGTTTATAACCAAGATTAACATATAGGATAATTTTTATCCTGATATTTCCACGGGATCGAAACTTATGCGGGTGAAACCGCGGGGCGCAGCTAGTATTATATAAATGTTGTGACGATTGTTAGCTGCGTATCCACTTGAGTATTGCCAGAACGAGCAGCCTTGACAACCAGGTCGTAACCAGCTATCAACCATTTTCTCGATCAAGAAATCTACAATAGATTATATGTATGTACGAGGTGCATTCAATAAGTACCTAGCCTCATCGCCAGAGGGCGTTGTAGTTTCAAAAGAGTTTTACCACAGTGTAGCACTTTCTTTATTAATTCTTTTTTCAAATTTTCATTCCAATCCCTTCATTTGTTTTAATTTGACAACTTATGGAAGCGAACATGTCGATCGGTTTTACAAAAATGGAAAAAGAGCAATATCGTTCGGTGATTCGATTCCTATTTTTGGAAGGGAAAACGCGCATCGAAATCAAAGAGCGCTTGGATGCTGTGTACGGTGACTCTTCTCCATCGATGGCTACCGTCAAGAATTGGTTCAACGAGTTTGCACGTGGCCGTACGTCGGTTTTTGATGAACCACGTCCAGGTGCACCGAAAACAGCTGCTACGGAGGAAAAGATTAAAAAAATCCATGATCTCGTATTGGCAGATCGCCAATTGAAGGTTCAGGAGCTAGCTGAGACTGAAGGCATTTCAGAAGGAACAGTGCATCATATTCTTCACGAGGAACTCGGCATGAGAAAGCTGTCGGCGCGATGGGTGCTGCGTTTACTCACACCAGAAAACAAGCGCAACCGTGAGACCACATCGGAGACGTGTTTGGCGCTGTTTAAGCGGAATCCAGCGGAGTTTTTGCGTCGTTTTGTGACCGTCGATGAAACCTGGATCCACTGGTACACACCAGAGACCAAGGAGCAATCAAAACAATGGATCCAGACCGGGGAACGTGCTCCAAAGAAGGCGAAACTGTAAAATCGGCCGGAAAAGTTATGGCCACCGTTTTCTGGGATTCACAAGGTGTGATCTACATCGATTACCTCGAGAAGGGTAAAACAATTACAGGGTTGTACTATGCCGATTTATTGGGCCGATTCGACGCCGAATTAAAGAAAAAACGACCCCATCTGGCGAAGAAAAAAGTGCTGTTTCACCACGACAACGTACCGGTTCACACGTCTGCCGTTGCCATGGCCAAATTGGTCGAATTACGCTACGAATTGCTGCCCCATCCACCGTATTCTCCAGATTTGGCCCCTTGTGACTTCTTTCTGTTTCCTAATCTGAAAAAATCACTCGCCGGGAATAGATATGGATCAAATGAGGTGGTCATCGCCGCCACGGAGGCCTATTTTGCAGAGTTTGACAAAAACTATTTTTCGGACGGGTTAAAAAAGTTGGAGCATCGCTGGGCTAAGTGTACGTTCGAACTAAAAGGAGACTATGTTGAAAAATAAATTGCCACTTTTCCAAAATTTTCGTTTACTTTTTGTAGGCTAAGTATTTATTGAATGACCCTCGTAGATCCCACGGGATCTACAATCTTTTGTACATTTTCGATCTGTAGTACGGTTTCGCCCTGCGATCAACTAAACTATTAAATAATATGTATTTATTTTTGTTGCAAAATGGGCCAGCTGTTGACCTCTATTTCGCTTGGTGGAAAGCGATTGATGAGGTCTATGATGGTCCATATATTAATAGTTGATCATTTTCACATTTGTCGCAGCGACAAGAACTATCAAAGAGAGTACTCGCTCAGCAACGCTCGCTTGACGGGCAGAACACTTGCTGAGAGACTCATGCTTGGTACATACGCATACTAGCGAGTAATCACTTATCGCCGTCGCACACTCGCTTCTCGTTAGTCATCGGCAGTGGGCAGGTTCCTTAAAACAAATGCCCACTTGCTCATTAAATCACTTAATCGTTTGGCGCTAAACGAATTTAAAGCATCGTTCTGTTTCTTTCAATCGTCTGAAGATTGAAGAATGATGTTTAAAATATTTTGTTTTGTAATTTTTCTAGTGCAAATGGACCAAACCTGAGTCTTGGCCTGATTAAGTACTGTCTTGGATTAGTTTTTAGTCGCAAACTCGCAATGTCTTTGATTTTAATTGATATCCTGCTGAAGTTCATGGTTTAAATGTGGTGTGTTTACCTCTACAGTTCTTTCAGGGTTGTTTTACCTCTGATTTTGCATCACTATTCACTATCCAAATCACAGTGATCTTTATCCTCATTCTAATAAGGTTCCTGTTGGGTTGCTGCCATTGACATTTCTGTCAAAATCATTGTGATCTTTATTCTCGTCACAACAAGGTTGATGTTAGGTTGCTGCTGTGAGAGGTAAAATAACTGTGAACGGACTGTACTTAATATCCTTGGATTGTACATGATCTATTTTGTTCACAGTTAGTAAGAGAGCAAGATACATCATTCACTGTTCAAGTGTGCGCTCGAGTGCAGCTTCCTGAGCTACCAGAAGATATTGCTGGAAGTAAGTTTTCAAACAGTTTGCTCCTCTGCCTTGCGACAGATGTGACCAGCCCAGTTCATCATTCTAGCAGCTGTTGCCTTTGTTTTAATGTTAATCTAGCCCCGCGTAACCACCAATATATAAGTTGTAATACTTGTCTACAACAAGTCTTGTAAAATACTTGTCAAAAACATGTCGTATATAAAAAAAATGAATAATACTTACGACGTATTGACGTTGGTTCCGAGAAGTCATGTTAACTATTTTTTGTTCACTTTTATGAAATTTTTGACAAATTTTCTACATTTTATATAAAACTAGTCAATTAGTCTTTACAACTTATTCTGGGTGTAAACGATAAAAGAAAACCATAGACACAGCGCGGGGTCACAATATTATACACTTTTTAGCTTTTGACCTTAATACTAGTCTTGATGATATATGTACTGCTTCCAGATATTACCATCGAGAACAGTATTATCGGTGAAGCGGCCATCGTTAAGCAGCCCAATATTGTCATTGACATATCTTGCTTCAGCTGCCAAAAAGACAGGAAAAACCTGTGCGAGAATGTCACCGTGGAATTGGTAAGTAATGACACCGTACTATATACGGAGCAGTGGTGGCCAAGTGGTAACGGCCACGACTTACGAGTTGTAGGTTCGAAATAATTTATACAGAGTAAGGCAAATGCCCTGATATTTGGCTTACTCTGTATAAATTATTTCATCACCACTGCTTTCAAACCGTGATGGAAAACATCGTGAGGAAACCAGCATGTCCCAGAACCAAAAAATTCGGAAACATGTGACATCTACCAACCCGCACTGGGCCCGCGTAGTGGATTACGCTAATAATATATGTATTTTATGATGCGTCATACAGTCATTTACTAATATTTATTTACATAAATAATCATTTTTTTAAAGTGTTATCAGTACCTATTAGCGTCTTTAAGCAGTATCATTTTATATCTACCAACTAACCTACTTTTCTTTATTAATACTGGATTTTATATCGAATTGTAATATCGAAGGACTTATTCAATTGTTTTCCGATACATTTCTTTTATTGCGAGACTCTTTGAAAGATATCAAATTGTCGTAGAATTAATTTAGGAATTTAAGTGGCATCGATGTCAAAAAATATCTCGGCAAGTGGTCCTCGTTGAACTCGTTATTGTATCGGGTTGCTTGGTAGATTGGTTCGTGTGGTTGGTTGGTGGGTTGGTTGATTTGTTGGTTGGTTTGTTGGTTAGTTGATAAGTTTTTTTTTTTTTTTAAAGTTGCCCCACACTAGGAATTAGTCCTGTGGCGTGGGTGCATTTACAAAGATTTAAACTCACATACACAAACAGCCAGACCTGGAACAACTACCTGTAGGCATTACAAATATATGTTCCGTGCGGGAATCGAACCCGCGCGGTGGCATTTTATTTGCGTGGTAAGGGCAAAGGTCAATGATATCCTTAGCATCTTAATTGCAGCCATGTTGTCCTTTTTCTTGAAAAGGATGATAGAACAATGTCGAACGAACGAGTGTCAGTGTGTGAGGGGCTCGAGATTAAATGATAACCGCCGCACGGGTCGATTGAAGGTTAAGCGACGCTTGCCGAGGTCGGTTCGTGGGTGATCATCCATTATATATTATTATCGACACCTCTCCGTGCATCGGGAATCACGTTAAACCATTGGTCCCGGCAGTTATTCGTAGATCATTGACAGTCTTTACGGGTAGTCAGAAGCCCGAAATACTGACAACCAGTCTTACCAAGGGGTATCGTATTACCCATTGACTGGGTTGTGGAGGTCACATAGGCAGCTGCTCCATGTAAAATACTGGTATTCAGCTGCATCCGGTTAGACTGGAAGCCGAGCCCGGGAAAAGGCTGGGATGGTGATAATGATGGCACAGTGTCAGTCCTAGGCTTAAGCCGAATTTACATTAAGAGAGTAGTTAGCAATATTAGTTTCATGATAATAATTTATGTAAAAAAAAAATAATTAAAAAATAAAAATACTGGAATTCAGCTGCATCCGGTTAGACTGGAAGCCGACCCCAACATAGTTGGGAAAGGCTAGGCAGATGATGATGATGATATTAGTTTCATTGATAGTTTCACGTGCACATAACATAACACTAATGCACGATTACTCCATTCGGAATAAGAATTAGACATTTAAACAAACCTTTTTTGCAGTCCGTTCAACCGATTTTGACTTCTATTGCGTTGGTGGCATGACAAATGGCAGCTGCAGTAAATAGTTGGTATTGTAACCACTTTTTTGTTTTTAATGCCTTCCTTATACCTACGGAATATAAGTTAAAATCGGTTGAACGGACTGTAAACAAGGTTTGTTTAAATGTCTAATCTTATTCCGAATGGAGTTATAGTTTCGTTACGTAAATTCAAATTATTGTAAAATAATTTAATAAAAGTGATTTCGATATCCAAATCACTTTTACACGTATATATCTCAGTACTCTGAGTAGAAAGGCCGAAACAAACTCAGAGGTCACAGTCTCTTTTAAAGTCCAGACATAATCTTGGTCAAATCATGTGAAGGCCATGTAGATTTATGTCTGAAATGGTCTTTTGAAGAATGTACTACACAGATTGACTGGACCAGTCCAGTCAGTACAAGCATTTGCCGGTCATCGTGTAGCTCAAATTAAAACTTGAGTAGAAATATTAGTCCTATTTACCTACCACAATTGGCCTGTTCTAACTGCTGAGACACAGGCCTCATTTCAGTGAGAGGGAGTGGGCTGAAATCTACCAAGCGGGCCCAGTGCGGGTTGGTAGATGTAACATGTCTTCGAATTTTTGGTTTTACGACATCCAGTTTTCTCACGATGCTTTCCTTCACCGATTTGAGAGCAGTAGTTCACCTACGTAACTGCCGATCGATTTTGTAAAAATCTCACCGTGAAAAGTTAGGTGAAGTGAGCGTGGAGTGAGCTGTCATTCCAACTAATGCTAGGGAAAGACACTACTGACAGCTCACATCAAGCTCACTTCACTTGAGTTTTCACGGTTAGATTTTTACAGAATCGACCGGCTGTTCGTAATATCAATTGGACTGCCTCAGACTTACGTTATTCACGCAATATTCGAGCCTGGCTTTGTGCCCGGTTAGTGACAATAGGCAAGCCTATTATACAGGATGGCGAAAGCCCCTACGTTGAAAATTAACGTCGGTTATTAAAAAAAAAATGACGTTCCATACATTTTGACCGCGTATGTACCTATTGCAGTTTTCTATGAAACAGCGTTTTTTTTTGTAACAGACGAAAAACTACGCTAGTGGGTCTAGAATTATGCCCTGAATACATGATAACAGATAGTGCATCGATGTCCCTTTCAATGACTACAGCTGCATTTAATTTACACGGTCAATGGAAATTGCGCAATTTTTGGATTTTCCTATATTTTGTTGCGTTTATTTGTTTGCAGCAAGACAAGGAGCCAGGCGATTACACTTTCAAATCGAAAGCACGAATACAAAACATTTTTTTGTACGACAGATATACGGAAGGTAAATAATTACTTAATTTATCCAGAATATAAATGTATACTAGAGCATTTACTTGTAACAGAACATCGAGACAAACGCTCGATGTTTTGTTACAAGCTGATTTATAAAACCAAAGAGCGTATTGTTGTAAGATTTTATCAAGCAAAGGCACGAGATCAAGAACGTACAATCATCAACAATGATATAGGTAGATGCTCACTCGCCGTGAGCGTTACGTCGAACGCAGCACCGAGCATTCGCAGGAACGTTACATTACATGTAAATACTTTTAAAACTGAGCTTTTGCCTGTATTCCATTCGTTAATCAGAATATTTTATCATTTAATCGATTGCGTAGAAAACGGGAAGAAAGGAAATAATCTTAATATGTTTTTCAACAGCATTCAACAATTCATGGGTCGAGGCAAGCCCGTATAGTAAACTGAACACAAGTTTAGAGGTTGCCCGACATTGTAAGGGTGACGATTGCACACCTAAGCTGGAAATGGATCTGAAATGGTCTGGCGGGTAAGAGGAACAAACATACACTGAACTAACATTTCTTTACAATTTCACAAAAAAAAAAATTAATAAATCGACAAATAATATAAGAAAGCCTCTCTACGCGCGGAAATTACCATTGAATTCGTAGCGACTATAGCAAGAACAACAAGAGGGGCTTGTGGCTAAGTAATAACAGCCGAACGAGTCGATCGATCAGATAAGCTACGCTTGCCGCAGTGGGTTCCGTGGATGGGTGCCCATCTTTACATACCAAGACCGCTCCGTGCCTCGGAAAGCACGTTAAGCCGTTGGCCCCGGCTGTCATTCGTGGATCTTTGACAGTCGTAACTGGGTTGTAGAGGTCAGATAGGCTTCATGTAAAATACTGGTACTCAGCTGCATCCGTTTAGACTGGAAGCCGACCCCAACATAGTTGGAAAAAGGCAGATGATTGTATAGCAAGAACAACGGTATTAAACTATAGCTTAGCTCCATTAACTCTATTTTAATTACAGCGACTCATACTTACTGGGCTCCACTGCGACCGAGACAGCGACGGTAACAGTCAGTAACACTGGCACCGCGTCTTATTCAGCATGCGTGTGGTTGCGCGTGTATGGTGCTCCGCTGTTCCGAGTCGACTGTGAATCTTATAATAAAGGGTACAGGTGCTATCTACCGAAACCACTGAGGAGGGATACAAACGTAATTACTTACCATTTTTCTTAAAACATTACGGAGCTATGAAAACTTTGAACAACATAACCAGCCGGTCTATTCTGTAAAAATCTCACCGTGAAAACGTAGGTGACGTGAGCTGTCAATAATGTCAACTCCTCTCATCAGAGATTTTTACAGAATAGCCCGGAAGCCGATCGATTCTGTAAAAATCTCGGTGAAGTGAACTTAGAGTGAGCTGTCAATAGTGTCAATCCCTAGCACTAGTTGGAATGACAGCTCACTCCACGCTCACTTCACCTAAGTTTTCACGGTGAGATGGTTACAGAATCGATCGGCTGTAGTGAAAACTTTGGTGAAGTGAGCGTGAAGTGAGCTGTCATTCCACTTGATGCTAGTGATTAACACTATTGACAGCATACTTCACCTATGTTTTCGAGGTAATCCTTGTAACGCACCGACCGTCTTCAGCTCTTGGGAGTTGAAATTTCCTCAAACCTAAACTTTGGGCGGTTCATTGAGTCCAAAGCCAAGATGGCTGCTAGGAAACTTGGCGTTCTTGCAAAGCTCCGGCGGTACTTCACAACGGGACAGCTCCTAATGTCCAAATGTAATGTCAAAGCGCAGGTCCGATCGTGTGTGGAGTACTGCAGCCACATATGGGCTGGTGCTGCAAAATGCCATCTATCAATCATCAAATTTTCCCAATCAACCTTGAACCCTAATGATTTAGCGATAAAGTTGAAAATCTATTAAAGAAATTTGACAGATTGTAGTAGCTTGATGTGCTGGCGTCTGTACCATTACTTGTTGGGCTTTATCAATATATAAAATATGTCAAAAACATGTTTTTCTTACAGTACACCATAAACCTCATGCTGAACATGACTAAACTAACGAACGCTGCAGAAAATCTCATCGTCAAAGCGTTTCTGTATGGAAACTGTTACCAAGATATAGTTAACAGTACCAGGACCCTAACAGTACCTTTTAATTTAACTACAGAAGGCGTCTTCAATGATGGGTGAGTGATTAAGAAAAATTGTGTGCGTTTAAAAGTGGTGAAGTTAAGCGCCAGCTCGACGGGTGAGAGAAACACGGCGATGGACACGTGGTGCCATCAAATTCTCGTAAAAATGAGTTTCTAATTCATTTGGCAGCACCGTGATTTACCGTGATTCAGTCGCCCTCGGAGATGGCGCAGAAAACCTTTTTTCTTTTCTGGATGGGAAATCAACATAATTATGTCTTCTCCCGCTCTGGGCGGAGCAGGAGGGCGTGTCAGACTTTTACTGACTAAAACCCACCCGTGTTCCTTCAGTTGCCTATGCCAGGGGCCACGGTATCTCTTTCGAACAACCCGCGAAATGAAGAAATGGCGCAGGAAACCGGAACCCCAATTCTGTATTATTCCCCGCGAAATCTCACAACGTGCAAACCACGTCAATATCGTGTCTTGTTTACGGCAAGGAATCGAAATGTCAACCGTACGAACAACATCTATTTTGACAGTTCAAACCACGCCAATGTGTCATAGAGAATACGTTAATAGCAGAAGGTCAATTCTCGTAATTTAAAACGTTCAAAATCTAGTCGCAGTCTCATCTCGGCGACAAACAAAATGTCAAAATGTAGGGAAATTATAAGTATTTTTTGACAGATTGAGACTGAGATCAAACTGTGAACGTTTTTAAAATTACGAGAATTGCCCCTCTGATGTCGTGAATAACTAAGAAATTGACGTATTTTCGAAGTAAGTGAATTAGGGCCCTGTATGATATTGGAACAGCTCGGACAACAGCAATTGTTTTCGTATGATAATCAACCTTTTAAAAAATCCAATCTTTGCAGGGACACTCACAAGCTAAACATTACAGACAGACAGATTTTGGAAAATACAACTATTTATGATCATCATGAATACCAGGTAAGATTTTTGTTAAGATTCCGTGCCCAATGGGTATCAATGGACCCATACTAAGGTGAATCACACACTACAACGCGTCACGCGACGTGGCGCAAATAACGGTTCCCCGCGCGTGATTTTTTACATACAAATTCAATAAAAATTTGGCTGTTTCCCGCGTCCCGACGCGTCTGTTTGTCAGTCACAGGGCATCTATAGAACCGAAGAAGCTATGTAACTTGTCAAAATATACAAAACACGTGTAACTATGGCTACTATCAAGCAAATCCTACTTCCTACTAATATTATAAACGTGAAAGTTTGTATGGATGGATGGATGGATGGATGTTTGTAACTCTTTCACGCAAAAACTACTGAACGGATTTGGATGAAATTTGGCACACAGGTGGTTTATAATCAGGATTAACATATAGGATACTTTTTATCCTGATATTCCCACGGGATCGAAACTAATGCGGGTGAAACCGCGGGGCACAGCTAGTACTAATAAAACAACCAAACTAAAACGGCCTGGTTTTGACCGTTATCTAGCCAAACATGAAAGGTCGTCTTTAGTCCTTTTAATATTTATTTACTTTTAGTTACAATAAAGTTAGGAAAATCTGCGACCTAAAAGTCTGCTCAACCACCACCTGCGAGAAAACCCTAACTTTAGCTTTTTTTTAAATTATCATACGATGCCACCGAAGCTTTGATATAGCACCTATACACACATGCACACACCCCCTCACCCTCACACACCCCCTCACACACACCCTCTCTCACACACACACACTCACACACCATAGTACAAGCCTTAGGTTAAACCAATACTATTTTATTTTGTGATCCATATCGCACGAATGTTTTATTTTATAAAAACTCTTATCTTTTTGTAACTACGAGTATGTAAAATCCTTAAATTGTAATATTTGTTGTGTTTGTAATCCTCAAACTGTAAAATAAATTAACATTGTAAAATTGCACTCCATAGCCAAACAAGCAAGCGATGCTTAGTTTGTGGCTCACCGTCCATTGTATTTTTACTTTTTGATGAATATACTATACTTCTTATAATATTATACTAGTTTACTTTGTGTTTTATCTAGATAAGGAACAATGGCAGCATTACATGGCAGCACGTGGAATTCACTGTTCTCATGCCAAAGAAACCGTACATCAGTTCTTTCAACGTAAGTAGTGTTTTTATCCTTACAATATTATTTTCTTACATCAAACCTCAATTTATTCAGCTTTCTCAAAGTACTTGAAATCTGTTAGTCTGCACCACTAATACTTATCTCTTACTCGTAAATTTTTTTGAAGAAGTAATTAACACAGAATGTGCGCGCCTTTGTTTTTGTGAAGTTAGACTATGACCACCGAAGTGCAAAACTTAAATGGTAGTACAGCATTATTTACACAATATAGTATTTTATATATTTAGATTTCAGCGACGAAGTTGAAGAATTGCCGAAAAGATGACCCAACACATTCAAGCTTCATCACATACCACTGCATCTTGGATTTACTACCAAATACGACGGAAACTATCGTCGGGAATACGGAAATACCTGCAGGCATGTTAAGTAAGTAAACATTAATACCATCATAACGCGCGCCCCCTATTACATGGATCTTCAACATAACTGGCGAAATGAGAGAGTGAATAAAGCATCTCTTGACACATCTTTTTGAAATCGATGACCGATGTTTAGTTTGTGATCTTCCTGTACGAGTTGCAATAAATACTTTTTCTTTATTTCTGCCTTTCAAGATGCAGCATCCTTTATTCGGCGTTCTTAGTCTTGTAAGATATTTTTGGTGTTCTTTCGTTGCCACATATTTGTGCTGCCACTTTTACGTGCCTCCTACTAATGATTACATAATTATATTTACCGTGATTTTAACGACAGATACTAATGGATGAATCATGAAATCAAATATTATTGCCGAGTTTTTTCATAGTAACATACCTATGTATACTCGGGACTGAACATGCAGAGGCCAAACTGAAAACAGTCGAACTTGCGTTAGTTTAGCCATTTGTTATATTGTAAAGTGTGGCAGGGACGTGCAACCTGTGACCGTGGATTCAGCACAAGATTCTGAAGGAAGCCGGCATGTCCTAGAACCAAAAATTCGAAGAGATGTGACATCCATCAACCCGCACTGGGCCTGGGTGATTTTTTTTTTGCTCTAGAATCATGTACTAAATTCATGGTTACAGTTTGCACGTTGCTGTCCCTGCCACTCTGTATACACATACTCGATACAGACTCATTCTATTCTTACGGATGAGACAAAACACGAGAAAAATATGAATTAACCGGAAAACATTTTGTACGAGTCATATTTCCTAATTGTGAAGTTTTTTACAGAAGGTTATATCAACGGGGGAGAATTAAACATAAGCTCTACGTCCACATTATATCTGTCCGACCGAGTCCTGACGTTACCTTCCATGTAAGTTATCTAAATACACTTATCACTTATTTCATTAACGGTAAAAATTGTGCAGTTTTTGCCAAACCCCATGTCAGTTTCCTAGGCCTGGACTATGAAAAGGCCAACCCGTATTATGCAAGAATGGTGATTAATGGCCACCTTGCTTCACAATCAATCTGTTTACCCACTGCAGCTAGGACAGTAGACCTTTACCACACTACTCCATTGTCCACGCACCTCTTCCTTTTCCACACACCTCTCTCATTTCCACACACCACTCCATTTTCTACACATCTCTGCATTTTCCCCACACTTATCCATTTTCCACACATCTCTCCCATTTTGCACACACCCATTCCTTTTCCAATCACCTTTCCTTTTCCACATACCTCTGCATTTTCCCCACACTTATCCATTTTCCACACATCTCTCCCATTTTGCACACACCTGTCTCTTATTTCCACACTCCTTAAATTTTCCCCACACTTATCCATTTTCCACACAGCTCTTCCATTTTACACATACCTCTCCCTTTTCTACCCACCTCTCCCCACTCACTTCTGTTAGCTGCTAGTGCAGGCCAGCACCCTAATTGCGCAACACACTTTTAATCACAATCTAAATCATTTTGAAGGATATTGATAATCCATTCCTTCACAATAATTATGTTCGAAAAATATGTCTGCTTGCAGTAACGTAAATAACGTAATGAATGTTGTTGAACTGTCAAAATGAAAGCCATTGCTACAGTTAGTGTGTTACGCAATTACCCCGCAGATCTTTAGCTCAAGCTCATCCGGCTGTTTTTGCCTGGGTTTGTCCCGATGTCTCCACTCATCCAGAGATTCCTTGAGTCCACAGCTCATCTAATATGCGGCAGACATAATGAAAAGTACTGAATAATGGAGTTTAATTCGGTGGCACACAGCATATTTTTGTAAAATATGTTTTTTTTTTAGGTCGTTGACTTCGATAACGATTCAAAAGGAAATCAGATTGACCAATAACAAATGGCTCATTATTTTGATAGCTATCATAGTCGCGTTAATCCTACTGGCTATTTTGACATTTGTTCTTTACAAGGTAAGTTCGTATATTATAATACCTTTTACAACAATACACTTCTTTTTAAGCAGCATTACTGTGTTCCGATGAGTATAGATACCATTGACATCACAGGCACATGCAGCGTTATCTCTGTGATGCCGAAGATGCCTTACAACCGCGATACCTCGCGATCGCGGATTAGTTCGCTTCCTCGATGTCACCTCCATCACTGACCTTGAATGGCATTTGATTTTTGTGCTGATTCAAAGCGCACCGTTCGAGCGTCTCAGGAACTAAAATTGACACACTGTTGCAAATGGTTATCGTATATTTAGGTCTAAATCGAGGAATAAGACTTTTTTTATCTTTATTACGAGATATTTAGAACATTTTTATCATGAGAGTATGCGCCTTTTGTAAAGCTCACTATCAAAAATATTAGTTCTACGGACGCTCACGTTGCGTTATCAGCGCCAAAATGGCGAAAATCAAATGTCTTCGTTTTGTCATCGATAGTATGATGTCCAGCGTACTTGTATAATATAGGTCAGTGACCTTCATGCATAACAAATGCATGCTAATAGACACACACGAACAAGAAGACATCTTATTGAATTTCAATTTGTCTGGCTACAATTTTTTAAAATCATTTTCCAGTGCGGTTTCTTCAGAAGGGAACAAAAGCGAAACCTACACTTGAAGCAAGAGAGTATAAGACAAAAGAGTGTTGTGAGTATTGAGTACTAATGTTATACTTATACCTACTTGTACCCTGTACATTAGGTAAACCATTTTTTGACAGATAGAACTAGTGATTGCAGCAACACACAATACATTGATTGATACACGTACGATATTATGATGTAAATAAATAAGTCAATAAGATAAGGCAGTTTATATATTTATTTTATTACGCATTTTAAAGTTAACGTTTACGTAATCTGGAATATGTACGTTCTAAGACAGCTGTCAAAAAACGGTTAACCTAATGTACCTACAGAGTATAAGCACGATTTCCTAGCAGAGCGTTTCCTTCTCATCGTGAAAATCTGTCTTTTTCACTTGTATTTGACACTAGCTTCTGCCCACGATTTCGTATGCGAGAAATTTCTTGTGCCCCCGACCCACCCCGCATCGTCTGCCCGTGCTGTTACTTCACATTCGCTTAGCGTTCTTTCTGACTTACGGTTTTGGGGCTTATAATAATATTAAAACAGTTAGTTTTGTAACAGGTACACACGGCTACACATCAAGCATTTCCAGTTTTAGCTGACCTCACATTGTATAGGTTTTTCGTACAATCAGAAGTCAGCTTATACTGGTTATGTAAAGCTTGATGTGTAGCTGTGCTTATACGTAATTAGTTAGGCGTTAACTAATTGTATGCTCGGCACGGTATTATTTTTTATTTTTTTTAACAGAGGCGGAACACTCATGCTTCTGCGATGGACGGACCAGTGGAAGGCGTAAGCCCAATTTCCTTAAATCATTAATTAATTTATTTATTTATTTATTGACACACCAACGACTTATTCACTAAAACATTACAATAAATATATTCTAATTCAACAGCTTTGCGGTGAATTCGTCACTTATAGATGTGCACAGCACTTGTATAATCAATAATAAAAATTGAAATGGAAAGAAGTATGTCAATAAAGTAGTAGCCTAACCTTCCCTGAGGTTCAAAGTATCTCCATACTAAATTTCATCAAACAATCATCAGACGAAAATGTATAAAAAAAAATATAATGTTATTTATACTCTGCAGGCTAACAAGTTAGGCGCATCACACACTACAACGCGCCACGCGACGGGACGCTGATAACGCGCCTCCGCGCGTGATTTTGTACATACAAATTCAACAAAAACGCGCTTTCGCAAGGAGAATTGGCCTCCGTTTTCCGCGCCCCGTTGCGTGGCGCGTTGTAGTGTGTGATGCGCCTTAAACGAGGGATATTGATGAATGAGGGTTGGTATTTTATTCTCGTTGCAAATAATGTAAAAAGAGAACCTCATCTTTGACTTCAATTTTCAATACTATACAGGCCATCAAAGTTGACCCTCGCACTATTAACTGTTCTGCCTTATCAAAATCGAAAGTGTGATGATCAATGATTATGTCCCTCTTTTAACCAGTCATACACACATACCACAGTTGACTAGGTAGCTACTAATTAACTAACCTTCCATTTTGACCTATGGATCTCAGGCTTTATCTTTGACAAACATTCAAAAGTCCAACCTCAAAGTCGTGCAATACATAATCATAACCAGCCTATAATGTTCCCACTGCTGGGACACAGGCCTCCTCTCGGTGAGAGGGAGTGGGCCGTAATCCACCGCGCGGGACTAGTGCGTGTTAGTAGATGTCGCATGTCTTCGAATTTTTGGTTCTAGGACATGCCAATTTCCTCACAATGTTTTCCTTCACCGTTTTGAGAGCAGTGGTGATGAAATAGTTTACAAAAAGTTAAGCGCCTGTCTGGGTTCGAACCTACGACCCTTACCACATTGCACGATAGAATAGGTGATGGAAACATTTTTAGGAAAACAATGGAAAAGCCTACAAGCTACTCAGGGTACAGTCTCCACCACAAATACCTTACACATATGCAAGATTCAAAAGCAATTTTCTCATAAAGTTTTGATAGATATTCTATGGTATTTTCGAAATCATACTATCACGAAATAGGTATTTTCTCAAAGTTACGATTCACGAGAAAAACGCTTTTAAATTTTGCGTAACTGTAAGGTATTTTGTAGGCACGTAATAGAACCAAAGTTAGGGGGAAAATTAATCTAACTTCTAATTTTTTCAAGTTATTTCAAAAGATTTTTTTTTTCAGTTGCAGATGGACGTGGATGATGACTGCCCATTTGACGAGGCTCGGCCAGTCACGACCAAAGACAACGTGGGTTTAGTAGTTAACGACAAACCTTAAGGAATTGTTTTTGAGAACAATGACCATAGATAATAGAAAAAAAACGGTATATGTTTTAAAATAAATAAATAAGTACCTTGTAGAATATGTGAATGTGTTCAGATAATAATTAATAAAGTAAGTGATTAAATTAAAATTGGCCAGAGTTTTTATAACTTTTTTAAGATTAAAAAACACTTCCTCTCTCCTTCATTATCACCATTATAAGTATGTCCTTTGCTCCTATTTCATGATTATACCTCTAATTTATTAAAATACTTATAAATTAATTTTTTAAATATGTTTACAAAGAAAAAGATAAAAAAATACATTTAAAAATATTAAAAATAGTAGCCCACCGATATCGGGAACAAGGTCCAAGCTACCGATGGTCAAGGCTTCAGAGAGAGGAAGCTCCTGACAATACGAGCCGTGTCCAGACGTACCGCTTTCTGAATCAAGCTCTTGATCCAGTTGCCCAAGGAGAGCCTCCTCAGGTGTTGGTCGAGGCTCTTGGCTATTAAGCCATTGGCTGTCACAACTATCGTCACAATGATCGATGAGTCCACACCCCACATGTCGACAACCTCGTGAGCCAAGTCAAGATACTATTATGATGTTATTATTAATATACAATAGATTAGTATATGCTTTATATGAGTATTTAATGTATTAAGTAAATAGTACACCACAGACTACCTGCAGTGTTGTCTCTCCAAAGGTTGCCTTTGAAAGATCGCTTTTAGCCATAAGACCACCCATTTTGTCACCCTACGTATTTGTAAATAATCAGCCTATAATGTTCCCACTGCTGGGACACAGGCCTCCTCTCGGTGAGAGGGAGCGGGTCGTAATCCACCACGCGGGCCCAGTGCGGGTTGGTAGATACGTTGATAGATATATACGTATAACGTGTTTGTATTGCACCATATTTTAATTGCACAGTGTAGGATAAGTATTTCGCAGGTCATGCTCACGCGAAAATATTGAAGCTTATGGTTCAATGTTAATGCGTAAAAATAAATGGATCGTTTGTGTTCAAGGGCTGTTTATTGTTGGTGTAGGGGTCGCCTTAGGTATTCAACTTTTCAAATCAAGGTCTGTGCTGTACTCTGAATCATAAAATCACACACCAAATTTTTGTCACATTTTATTTATAACGTTAGGTAAATACAAACAACGCACAAAAGAAATCTAGTTAAAAAAAAATTGACATTTTTCCTACAAGTATCCCAAATTGCGAGCTTCCTTAACAAGCCCGACCATCATTTGGGTGACCTCGTCTCCTTGCTCATGGATCCTGCTGGGAGGCCACGAGAAGTAGTATCCTCGAAGTTCGTACACGTACACGAGATCTGTGCCCTGGGTGCGACGCACCCAGTCTACACTGCCTCCTGATGCCTTATCTGAAGGAAAAAATATCATTTTGTTAAATTATATAGACCCTAATGCCATCTGCTACGGTATTTTAGAACTAATTTTGACAGATCAGTGGACAAGTCCGCGGAAACGAAAGAGGACAACATAGAAAAAAAATTTTTTTAAAGAAGCAAGTGGGCCTTCTGATAATTAAAATGTAGACAACTGTATTCCAACAATTTTGCAGTATTGTCACCTAGTCAGCGATTTTTTAGTGGGTCATAAATTAAACTCCTCTAAACAATGACTGTTTTGGTTCTGAAACTGATAGTTGTGGTGACTTGGAAGCAAAAACTTGAAACTTTCAGTTATATCTCCAACACGACAACAATTATATCGACAGCAGAATATCTCCTTTGAAGGGTCTTAGTTTGGTCAGCGGGATTGTCCGAAAGGGTTACCGCTACCCCGGAACATAAAGGGCGAAGGAAGGCACATGGGTGGGTTTTAGTCAGTAAGAGTCTGACACTCCCTTCCGCTCCACCCAGAGCGGGAGCGGTCATTTGATGATTTCCCACCAGAGAAAAAAAAAAAAAAAAAAAAAAAAAAGAAGGGTCTTAGTTTTGGAGTCGATTTTCTTTATTAGACTTCCGTAAAAGCTCGGATAGAAACTTGCGAAAGCAGATGCGAGGCAAAGTTCCGTTACAACCATAGTATTTTAGAACTAGGTAGTTTTGACATAAAGATTGATAGATCGGTAGTTAACTTCATTTGATTCTGATAGATGTCGCTCATCAAACGCAACCCGACGAAGGACATTCAGTTCAAAATACACCGGAATCACACTAGAGTGCGCGCAAGCGCGTAAGTATGCGCGCGGCCGAAATCGAAAATAATCGTTTGGCGCTATCTGGACGTTGATTTCAAGTGTCAAGAGTGTTCCGTATTTTCCAAAGTAAATAATTTCTATTATTACGCCCAAAGTGATTAAAAGTGCTGCAGTCCATGCTTCCTCCAAGGAGCGCTTTACATTTACCATAGGTAATAGGTAGGTAGGTAGGTAGTTTTAAAACGATAAAAAAGGATATTAATATGTAACTTGTATAACAAGTTCTCTTACACAAAATTTCAGCAGCTGTTCCCGGACCATCGTATTTAGCCTTATTCACTGCATAGCCGTAACGAAGAGATGTCTCACCGATTTTCTTCTGCAAAAACAAGTAAATAATACTGAAGTGGGGTGGTTCTGAAGCAAAAGTTGAAAGAAACCACCGACAGTACCGGCGGCACCCCCTGAGATCCCAGACAAAGTGACATTCTGGCAGCGATAAAGATGATAGAAAAGTCAAAAATGTGATGGAAAAGTCGAAAACGGATTGACATAAGCCAAAGAAAAACTTATATCAATCCTGTTGAAAGTTTTTGTTTTGTAGAAATACGAATCGCTTTGAAAGTAGCTGTCAGTAATGTCAGAAAGTACAGTCACCAAAAGAGATAAATAACCAGGGTCGACGAATATAATTGAAGTTTAGTAAGAAACGGTATGAATGTTTTCGAATGAAATTTTATTTGATTAATGAACTGTTTGTTTTTATTAATTTAATTAAATTTTATTCGAAAACATCCATCAGTTTCTTACAAAATTTCAACTATATCCGTTGACTTTGGTTACTTATCTCTGTTGGTGACCGTACATATGAATTTAAACCTCGTGCATGAGAGGCGAGGCCTACGCCTCAGGCATCCTTGAGTGCGTTTGCCAAATCGCGGTCTCCAATCAACACAACTAAGACACTCACAGTAGCAATAGCTTTCATTTTGACAGTTCAACAACATTCATTGCGTTATTTATGTCGTTGAGTAGACAAATTTTTCGAACATACTTTTGAAGCAATGGATTAGTCCAAAAGCGCGCTGGGTTGACGATGTCGTCAAAGTCGAGGGAAACACTTGGATGAGAGACGCACCACCGTGCAGAACCGGGAAGTATGGCACAAGAAAGGGGAGGTGTATACCCAGCAGTGGGTGATTCCGGGCTGAATGACGATGATGATGAAATGATGAATGAAATGATGAATGAAATGATGATGATATCCTTCAAAATTATTCAGATAGTGATTTAAACTGTTTTACGCAAACTAATTGCGTAGTGTGCATGTGTAAATCAAAATCAAAAGTAATTTATTCAAATTAGGCTGAGAATTAGCACTTTTCGAACGTCAAAATAACAAAAGACAGTTCCCCAAAAACGCCCGCCCTTCAGCACTTCCTAGTGCTATCGCAAAGAAGAAGAAGTGGCGCAACAAACTCCCCAGCAGCACAGCTGGCTGTTCAGTTAGAAAATCGAGTGTATACAATATTAGGTACCTATGGTTAAGTAATTAACATTACATAATTTTAAGTTCTGTGTCTTAGAACATAAAATGAATGTCTATTTCTTAGAAATTCTTACCAAATCATCATAATTGTCAACATGTTCGGTGGAGTCGGAGTACGGCAGAAGCAATGTCTGCGCTGTAGAATGGTACGAGATATAACCCAACATGTTCTCTAGTCCAGATATATACTCAGACAGCGTTCTGGTCTCTATCTCTGAGAATGGTTTCGATCCAGCATAAAGCTGGTAGTTGCATGGGTTGTCTGATGAACTGTAATCTGGAAGAGATAAGGAAGATCAATATACAGTCAATTATTAAAAACCTGCAGGGTAAAGACCTATATTTTCAACATATTTTCTCTGAGTGTCTCTGACACTCAAGGCATGGACAAGTAATGAGGTTAGGTCTGGTGCGGATTAAGTGAATATTTATTTTATTTACTAATATTTTACATTATATCTATTTTATTTATTTATTTATTTATTTTATTATTTATTTATTATTTATTTTTTATTTATTTACATCACAGCAGGCCATATCAGAATACCAGCGGCCAGCGCTGCGACATTTATTTTTTAAATGTCGCAGCATCATGCTGAGATAGGAGCCTTTTGGCCTCGTATAGGACTTTCTATTTCTTTTTTATTTCTGTTACTTACTTTTTTTATATAACTTGATTTTTGACAGTTTTTAGTTTAGTTTGTGATCTTCCTGTACGAGTCACAATAAATACTTTTTCTTTCTATATTCACAGAAAAAAACATGAGATTTTGAACTCGTATTCAATTCTGAATTCTTACATTTAAATCTGTATTCAAATTCAAAGTCAAAATTATTTATTTTGGGACAACTAGATCCAAAGGTATTGGCTTTCACCGATTATTATTTTGGGAATGGTTGCTGGCGTAATTTGATGAATTTAACATCAGCCTCTTGTGTTGCAGATGTCTATAGGAACAGCAGTGAACACTTTTTAAACCGACTTCAGAAAAAGGAGGCGATCCTCAATTCGGTAGTTTTTTTATGACACTTTTTACAGCTGGTTTGCTGCCTGCAATCATGTCATAAAAACTTTTTCTCGAGTCCATACCAAGAACGTCTCAGACGCCGCGATTAATGTGGTCATTTACTGGGCCAAAGATTTCTTGAAGAGGAAGAAATTAGAAGTGGGTACTAAGAAAAATATTTTTCATACTCATCCAGTTATAGTCCCAATTCCGGTTAGGGTCAGCCCCATAGCATCCATTAGCAGAGCGCGATCTGGTTTTCCTCCACATTCGGTCCTGAAATTTGTAATTATCAGAAATGTTCATAGTGACTTGCCATTTTCCTGTTTCATCATTATCATTCTGAAATTTATTTCCCTAAAAATGAGCTGTGGGCCTAAATAACCACTACGTGGAACCCTGACACAGCTAGAAGACGTCGCGACTCCGTAGAAGATGGCGGGACCAGCTGGAGAAAACAAACGACCAGAAGTTTCTTTTGAGTGTTAATAATGTACTGTAATATTATTATCTTAATCTAATGCCATTGTTAGTATTAGTATATAGTATTCAATAGATTATTATTAATTATTAAAGAGAGCTATTGTTAGAATGCAAGGTTTTTTTTTATCAGTTAGGTTATTCGTAGGTATTTTTTTTATGACCACACGTTAGATAGTATTTTATGAGGAAGTCACATACAATGAGATTCATGGCGGCATAACAGGATATTAATATCATGGAACAAAACGGTATGGAAGTTTGATTCATATCCCTTTTTTTTTTTTCTAGCCTATTCTATCCAACTCCTTGGCAGAAGCCTCCCTCCACTCCTTGCATCTTTCGCGAGCCCACACGTAATTATAAACAGGCACGCACGGCTACACATCAAGCTATACATAACCAGTATAAGCTGACCTCTTATTGTACGAAAAACTTATACGATGCGAGGTCAGCTAAAACTGGAAATGTATCGCTTGATGTGCAGTCGTGTGTACTATTGTTTTTTTCGTTCCCATTAACCATTTCAAGGTTCTGCAGTGGCGACCGCGTACCGGAAGACGTAACGTTGGAAGGGCTCTCACAAGGTGGACCGACGACCCTGTGAAGGCCGCAGGAACCCGTTGGATGCGAGAGGCACAAAACCGGTCTAAGTGGAGGTGCTTGGGGGAGGCCTATATCCAACAGTGGACGTTTTTCGGCTGAAACGATGATGATGAACCATTTCAAATGCATTAATAACCGACTAACTTTAGTATAACTGTAGTGATATCCATCCGGATTGACAGTAGGGAAGATATGCCAGTCAAACTGGTCCCTCATTGACGTTATGTCTGGGTCACTGCTGGTCAGAAGTTCGTTGATAAAGTAGGTCGTCGTGGCTGGAGTGATCCATTCCCTTGCGTGTATGCCTGTCGAATTAAAAAAAATGCTGTGTCAGTTTTCGTGGTTTTTGCATTATGGCTGGCAGTATTTCAAAGGAGGTTGCATAATATATGTATTTTGCTTGTGATTATGATAATGCTGGCCACTAATCATGTAAGGAAAGAAATTATATTTGAACTAGCTTCTGCCCGCGACTTCGGCACCGTGAAATTTCTTGTTCCCCCGCCCCACCCCGTCGCATCGCATCGCCTGCCGGCGCTGTAACTTCGTTTTCACTTAGCGTTCTTTCCGACTTTTTTTCTTCTTGCTCGACTCTAGCTTATAGCCTTCCTCAAAAATAGGGCTATCAAATGCAAAAGGAATTTTTCAAATCCGACAGTTAGTTCCAGAGATTAGCGCGCTCAAACAAACAAACAAACTCTTCAGCTTTATTATTTAAAAAAAAACAAATCTTCATCCGTCTAGCCCTTTTTACAACTATGTTGGGGTTGGTTTCCAGTCTAACCGGATAAATAAATAAATAAATAAAATTTTATTTTTCTCACCACAATATTTAAAAGTTAACAAGTACTACAATATTGTGGGAGACTGTTGCCTAAGCTAGGCTGAAACCTGTGTTTCAGGACACCAGGTCTCCACCCCGAGGAACAATGTCTGGGCGTACTAAAGCGTTACACCATTTATTATACCGCGAGTACAGCGATGTGGAAAGTTGTGCGATTGAGATGCATCTGAATACCAGTATTTTACATGGAACGACTGCCTATCTGATCTTCAGAACCCAGTTACTGGATAATACGCTTTCTGAGGCACGAAGGGGTCTTGGTATGTAAAGATGGTCACCCAACTACGGACCATCCGCGGCTTACATAGCTTAACCTGATCGATCGATCGACCTGTGCGGCTGTTATTACTTAGCAACAAGGCCCTCATAACTGCTCTTACAAATACAAAAAGTTTTATTGGTCTTCTCGAGAAATGAAACATACATTCAAAACTAGTTTGACTAAAAATAATGCAGATTGTCAACACCAATACTTGCCTGATTCAATGAACATGACTGGTTTCTCCTCATCAGTCGGCGTGTTTATCCGTAACCCCAAGATCTGTCGACCCTCGTAACTTTGCCCACCGACTACCACCTGCGCCCACTCAGAGTGTTGTTTACTCATGTTTTGAAGGTAGCCGTAAATCTGAAAGTAAGTAACATATATAGATAGGCGTGGAAACGCCGGTAAGGGAACATCCCTTACCGGCGCTAGGAGGACATGTAGATACCTTATTGGTGATGTTCTTCAGAATGGTCAGGAGCGTGGTAATGTTCATACATCTCCAGATCATACATCATACATCTCAGGTGTATGTTCATCCTTTTGTTTACGAACGTAAACGAGGCAAAACACACCAACTTACTTTCATAAATAACGAATCAGTGACGTCATTCGACGGTAAATTGCGGACGCTATGTGGCGGCCGCCGCAGTCTTAGGAACTTTAGACTTACTCTAATGAGAAAATAGATTTAAAAAATATTGGTATTACTTGAGGTAGGTACTCACATCATCAACATTGTAATAAGCAGTCCATGAGAAACCTTCTTTGTATTGTCTATTATTTTTTTCGTTGCGAACAAATCTTTGAAAAAAAAAAACATATTTTTAACCGACTTCCAAAAGTGGTGTTAGTGCTTCGTTTATCATTAAAGTGTATTTTATCTCTTTGATGATAAAAATCATTATCGTCAAGATGTTCGCTATGACTTAGAAGTCGGCTTATAAAGCATGTATCAGAAAGGTGTGGTGGTACCTACAGACCATCAAACCGATCCACTTTCTCCATAGGACCAAGATCGTAATCGAGAAAAAATAATCAGTCATCCCATACATTGGAGTCGAGTAGGTATTGAGGTTTTGTATGGAACAGTTGATATTTTTTTCGCGATCAGGACGTTGGTCCTATGGGGAATGTTGTTCAGTTTTATGGTCTGTACCACACCTTTCTAATACATGCTGTAGATCGAGTGCGCAACGTGCGAAAACGCTTGCCGTCGACGGTGATCTTAAGCGGGGTATCCACAAAATCGCGCACCAACAGTGGTGATATCATCTGCTTTGCTGAAGTGGCCATTTTTATGCAAACAAAAAGGAGATGCGCTGAATACAGTTGGTGCGCCAAGACCGTCGATACCTTGCTTTACAATCCATGAAAAGACTGGCAGCCCATAACCATTACATCCCCATCCATCATCCATCCATTATTTACTATCCTGAAGAAACCTTTTTTAAAATCTCTGGGCTGGTTATTATTTGCAGCAATATTGCAAGTAACGTAAGAGAATTTAGCAGCTGCTGATGCTCTTGACTCTTGCCGAGCCTTAGAAAGAGCTGCCAATAGTGTCAATCCCTAGCATTAGTTGGAATGATAGCTCACTCCACACTCACTTCACCTAACTTTTCACGGTGGGATGGTTACAAAATCGCACTGCTGATTCATTTTTTATGTGATCGTTTGCAATATAGGTACCAAGCCGATGCATGAACGGCATGCAATAGGGGAGGTCTATGCCCAGCAGTGGACTTCTATAGGCTGATGATAATGTTTGAAGTATAAGCTGGCACAGGAGCGTCGATATAGCCACAAAGAAAGAGAGCCGCTCTTTCTTGCAAAAGAGCCTCTCTTTCTTGAAAGAGAACCTCTCTTTCTTGAAAAAGAACCTCTCTTTCTTTGTGGCTATATCGACTATAGTGACCTCGGTGGTATCGTATGCCTAGTAGTGGCATCGGGCTGTGGATGTTAATGTTGATGAGTAAGTTATTTAACATTTTAATAAACATATAATTTGATATGAAATCAGTGTAAACTCAATGTGCCACTTGTTGTCAATTGGTTACACCACTGACCTCTATAAAACAAGTACGCTGGCTGGACTTCATGTTATCTATGACAAAATGAAGACATTTGATTTTCGCCATTTTGGCGCGTACAGCAACGTGAGTGGCGGTGAGCGTCTGTGGAACTAATATTTTTGATAGCGAGTTATAAAAGATGCGCATACTCTCATGATAAAAATGTTTTAAATATCTCGTAGTAAACACAAAATACACAAAAAAGTCTTATTGCACGATTTAGACCTAAATCGTCAGAGACGTACCAAAACAAAAAACAGCCATTTGCGGCAATGTGTCAATTTTAGTTCCCGAAACGCTCGAGGCGCTTTGAATTGGCACAAAACACAACTGTCATTTCGTATTTAGTCTAGCGTACTTGTTTATTAGAGGTCAGTGAGTTACAGATATTTTAAAGGCATGAAAGTATCAACAATTCATATTCTTCTTCTTTCTTTCTTTCTTAATGCTGAGGATCGCGACCACATACGAAGCGTCTCCAAGCTATGCGGTCTTCTGCAGTGTGGACTGCCTGGTAAATGCTGCATGCTAATCATTCATATTCTACTTACTCAGAATAATCATCGAGGACCACTCTGGTGGTCAGGCCTTCGATTTTCGCGATATCTTCCACAATTGGCACCAAAGATGGCGCCACCAGCATATGACATCCTTTTGGTGTGTTCGAGTGATATGGCAACTCCTGAAAACAAAATTGTATTGAATGATGCTAGACCGAAGAAACACTTTACTGTCACACTTTAGCTCTCATTTGTCGAGTGTACAGAGTTTATTGTGTGATAAGAAACTTTGTCCCAAAAGGTTCCGTTTTCCTTCAGAGGCTGGAAACCTCAAAATTACTATAAGACCACCCATTGTATGTTTTGTAGTGTTAAGTGTATTTTTAGTTAAGTATTTTCTGGTGTACATAGATAGATAATCAGCCTTTAATGTTCCCACTGCTTGGAGACAGGGCTCATGCCGTAGAGAGGGAGCGGGCCGTAATACACCACACAGGCCCTATGCAGATTGATGAATGTCAGATGTCTTTGATTTTTTGCTTCTAGGACATACCGGTTTCCTCACAATGTTTTCCGGTTTTTTGTTTTCTGGTGTACAATAAAGTATATATATAAATAAATAATTACTCACATGATTCTTCATGAGAAAGTCCACTAGTTTATCCATTCCTTCCTTTTTTCCCTGTATATGATACATTTTATGATTGTTATACAAATTATAATTATCGTCACTCTCCGTCAAACATGTTTGTAGTAAAAAGAAACTGACAAAAAGGTGAAATAATATCATATTGCTGGTTGTCGTGTCGTGTTACTAATCGATTGCTGCCCGCACTTAGGGCTTATATTTAAAAGATAACAGCTGTTTACGTATAAATAATAATACTTTAGAGATTCCTAGAATTGTTTTTTAATGTGACACCTAACTGTGTAATAAGTTTTAAATAAATCTCTATGTTAAAGTTTTCAAAAAATAAAAGGCTTTTTTGACATTGACAGTTCTAGTAGTTAATAAAGATCAACACGTATTCGTTTGTATGAAACTGACAGGTGTCGCGCATTCTCAAATGTCAAAACGGGCCTTTTATTTTTTGACAACTTTATGTGGCAAGTGCCAGGGTATCCCGCGAAATTCCATTTTTTTAACATATTTTTAAATTTTCAGGGTAGTGCCATGTCAAATAATCAATTACCCTATACCCGCCTGTAGCCTGTGTAATGAATACAACCCTCTAAGTTCATATAAAACCTATTTACTTAATGATTATAATTCTGTAAAGTCATATTTGTTACGCCCGCGAATCATATTTTTGTCAACATACGCGTACAACTTAACACTGACCTGATAATTGCAAAAAAACGTAAGAAAATTTGAATTTCGCGGGCATCCCTCTTAAGGTGACACTAGTCAATATTTTTTCCATACAAATTTCGGAAGGGGTATTATTACTCCACTGTTTGGCATTGTAAATTCAAAGTTAAACCTGACATCGTTTTGTCTTATTATTAATGTTGTATGTGCGAAAATAAAAAGCCACCAAAAAGTTATGAGCCAACAAAGATTCGTTTTTCTTGCTAATTTTAACGTAACCTTGGGTGTAAATAACTAATAAAAGAAGTGTAAAATCTTCAAACCGAAAGCGCAATTATTGAAGAGTTTAATAAACTTTATTAGTAATTTAGCTTTATGCAGTGGTTTTTTCATGATTTTCCGAACGACTCGACTTTTTGTATTTTTTTTTACGCGCGTTTCAGTTCGGAGCGGTGTTTGTGTGTGTGTGTGATGTTTGTGTGTCACTGATATTATCTCTGTCGGAAAAGATGCCAGGTGAGAGAGCGTGCTTTTTGGCCACCAGTGAGTTCGAGCCCGCGACTGAATCGAATATTGAAGTCGTTGTTTTTAATAACGGAATAATTCCTCTTCGTAGCCATTTTTTTTTTTAACTTTATGTCATAAAAATTATTTTAATTTTGATTTATAAATCGTAATGAAACATTATTTAGCTTGCTGCAATTTTAATAAAAAAAATACCTTAAAATTTATAATCAGACAGGCAGTCAGACAAACCGACAGTTTTTCCAATTATTCCGGTACTTTTTAGGGTTTCGTACCCAGAGGGTGCCAACGCGACCCTATTATTAAGCTTCCGCTGTATGTCCTTCCGTCCGTCTATCTGTCAGCGGGCTGTATATCATGAACCGTAATAGGTAGACAGTTGAAATTTTCAGTGTGTCCTTCAATAACTACAAATAATAAAAATCGGTGCAACTTACACAAACGCACATACATGTGTATGTATGTATGCACAACACACACACATACACATTGTCTTTTCTTTCTCTTTTTTGGTTACTTACCTACTACGTTTTTTGTGTATACAATTGTTGGTGAACCAATAAATCAATATATAAATAAATAAAAATAAAATTAAGTTAAAAATAAAAGGGGGGTTTACATACAAGAAACGTGTTGTTAGGGAGTTTTTTTGCCATGAGTTACGGAACCCTTCGTGTGCGACTCCGACGCGCACTTGACCATTTTTTATATTTATAAATATAAAAAATGGTCCCACCTACCACCTAAGTACCTAAGTACTACCTATAAGTAGGCACTAGCTATAGCTAGTGCCTATAAGTAGGCACTAGCTATAGCTAGTGCCTACTTATAGGTAGTACTTATACACATACATTGCGTAGACAGTAAGTATGTTAAGTACCTTCAAATACCGTGTCTAGGCCGTGATTGGCTTGCATCATGATAATCTCTAGTATGCCAACTATTACTCACTACTTACAGTGCCAACGTGTGCGGGTTTTCAGAGTAACGGTTCATAAATATACATCATAGTACATACTTTGCTTATCAACGAGTGAAAACAAATATAGTATGTCAAAGCCAGCAGATGGGCAAGGGCACGCATCTTAAGGTCAATTCCCGTAACTAAAAACCTTTAAAATCTAGTCGCAATCTCATCTCAGCGACAATCAATTTGTCAAAAATGTAGGGAAATGGTAAACTCTTCTTGCGCGATGCAGGATTTTGAGTGACGTCAGTGTACTGCGTAATTCGCATGTGGCGGTATAGATGCCGCTACAAATACGTACATAATAGAGGTATTTTTGACAGATTCTTCGCGCTTCTTCAGATTCGCGTGGCGCGTTGAAGTGTGTGATCCGCCTTAAACATTATCTTGACATCAGCCTTCGAGGCGATGCTTACAGAACAGTACTACAATTTCAAAGATAAATTTAATCAAACACTTATCAGAATCTAGTGTTTCGAAGAGCTGAAACATCACTTGAATTAAATTGAGACATAAGTTAAATGAACAATGTTTAAGTAACGATGTTTGATCACCTGATGGTGGCTCCGCGTCATAGTCCCTTGCCGCAGTCAGTTCGTGGATGGGTGACCATCGACGAACGAGATGTTCCATGTCTCGGACAGTACATCAAACCATTGGTCCTGACCGTCATTCGTAGATATTTGCCAATCGTTACGGGTAGTCAGAAGCCCAAAAGTCTGATAACCAGTCCTACCAAGGGGTATCGTGTTACCCAGTAAGTGGGTTGTGGAAATTATAGGCAGTCGCCCCATTCTAAATACTAGTATTCAGCTGCATCTAGTTAGACTGGAAGTCGACTCTAAATAGTTTGAAAACGCTAGGACGACACAAATTTGATCACTAATTGATAGATAGTACTATAGTTCGATGACCGCATCATAGTAATGTCCTTTATAAAAAAAAATTTGCCTCTGGTGTAATTTCAATTTTTCTCTGTATGTTTTACTAGCTTTTGCTCGCGGCTACGTCCGGCTAAAGCTCGGAAATTATTCCACGGGAACGTTATTCGAGAAAAAGAAAGTTTTCACAGTGAGATGGTTACAGAATCGCACTGCTGGACATAGTCTACCTGAGTGCAAACTTTAATCGATATCTGCCCTTAAGGGGTGAACGGGTGGAGAGCCTCCCGTCCCAGCCGCCGCGGGAGACGCTCCGGGCGTCGGGAGTCGCGTGACGACCTGACGACTACCGGCCACCGTAGGCGCGGGCCTGCGGGCGGAGAGCAATGGGTAGCTCACCGCCCGATCAGGACCAGGCCCGTGCCGGACGGCGCGTAAGTGTTCCACGCGCGCCTCAAAGAGATGTCAGCATAACGAGGGGCCCCTTAGGACCGAAGCCTGCCGGGTCAGCGGGATTGTCCGAAAGGGTTACCGCTACCCCGGAACATAAAGGGCGAAGGAAGGAACATGGGTGGGTTTTAGTCAGTAAGAGTCTGACACTCCCTTTCGCTCCACCCAGAGCGGGAGCTTTACGGCGCACCGGTGTGGGCGCGTTCCTTGAGGCGGCGACCAGTTCACCGGTTGAACGCGTCCCAAAGTTTCATGGCCGTCCGGCTGATCCGAGGATACCGCACGGTCTCCGCTGAGGCGGCGAGCCTCTTTGCCGGATTGCCGCCATGGGATCTGAAGGCAAAAGCCCTCGCCCACATATGGGAGTGGCGAGAGGAGGCAAAACGCCGGGGCGTAACTCCGCTGCCGCGAGAAATCACGGTACAGCGGACAGAGCTCCGGCGGGATCTCATGGCGACATGGAGAGTGCGATTGTCGCAACCCAGTGCTGGGCACGCCACAATTGCGGCGATAAGTCCCCTCTTTAAGGAGTGGCTGGAGAGGCGCCACGGCGCCCTCACCTTCCGCCTGACGCAGGTCCTCACCGGTCACGGTTGTTTCGGGAGTTTCCTGTTCAGGATAAGGCGAGAAGAAACGCCAGGGTGTCACCACTGTGTGGATCGCCCGGAGGACACGGTGGAGCATACGGTGGAAGTCTGCCCGGCTTGGGCGGAGCACCGCCGCGTCCTCGTGGCGGCGATCGGCGGCGGCGATCTCTCGCGTCCGGCCCTGGTCCAGGCCATGGTACGGAGCGAGAGTGCATAGGAAGCCGTCACCTCCTTCTGCAAAGCAGTAATGCTCGCAAAGGAGGAGGCGGAGCGCGTGAGGGAGAGGTAATCTCTGCGCCCTCACGCCCCTAGTCGCCGCAGGAGACGCCCTGGACGTCGGGAGTCACCAGCCGACTCCCGACCACCGTAGGCGCGGGCTTGCGGGTGGCAAGCAATGGGCAGCTCGCCGCCCGGCAAGGACCAGGCCCGAGTAGACGGCGCGTTGTGTTCCACGCGCGTCTCAAAGAGATGTCAGCACAAACTGACGGGGTCCGCTAGGGCCGATGCCTGGCAGGGCCGCGGGTTGTTCGAAAAAGATACCGTGGTCCCGGGCATAAGCAACTGAAGGAACACGGGTGGGTTTTAATCAGTAAAAGTCTGACACGCCCTCCTGCTCCGCCCAGAGCGGGAGAAGTCATATGATGATTTCCCACCCTGAGAAAAAAAAAAGTACCTGTTTTTCAGACGGTAAAAAAGTCAACCGGTATTATAAGTATTTTATTGAATACATTGGGTAACTGAATACATTTTTGACCTGCTTAAGGGGGATGCGCTATAATTTTAATAATTCTGTAAATACATATTTGTTACGGTCGCGAATCACATTTTGTTCAACATACGAGTACAACCTACATAAGCGTTAAAAACATTGAATTTCACGTGCATTCGCCTTAACCCAGATTCACACTAGCCTTCGGTTAAAGTTAAAAACAGGCTCAAATATTTAAAAAAGTGCTCAATTTGACGGCACGGTTGGCGCAGTGGTTAAGCGATTGACTGCTGCGCTGAGTGTCGCGGGTTCGATTCCCGCACAGAACAAATATTTGTATGACCTACAAGTAGTTGTTCTGGGTCTGGCTCTTTGTGTATGTGGGTTTAAATGTTTGTAAACGCACCCACGATACAAGAGAAATTCCTAATGTGGGGCAACGTTCCGAGGAATAATTTAATTTAAATTTTTAAAAGTGTTCATCATTAGCAGGCAAGTTAAATATTTCTCTTTATTAAATCAATTTCATTTCCTCACATGTCGTTTTTCTTCAAGCGAAGTCAGACATGCTGTCTTAGGATTATTTAAACTACTCCATGAGGGCAACAAAAATCAACATCCTACTAATATTATAAACGCGAAAGTATTATGGATGGATGGATGGATGTTTGTTACTCTTTCAAAACTACTACATGGATTTGGATGAAATTTGGCACCCAGATAGTTTATAACCAGGATTAACACGTAGGATAATTTTTATCCCGATATTCCCACGGGATCGAAACTTATGCGGGTGAAACCGCAGGGCGCAGTTAGTAGTTCATAACGCTATAGTTAACTTGTGTGTCTGGGTACGGTCTTACCCATTCTCCTTTTCTCAACAAAAAAACATCACCGTTACCTTCAATTTTCACATCTTTTCGATTTGTACTTAGTATGCTCATGACTAATAGGATAAAAATTTGGTAATTATTTGTACCTATTTATTTGTACAAGGCGACAAAATTTGTCGAAGCATTTTTTTAAATTCCTTTTATTTGTGGTTTTATTACAACGACAAGCATAAGGCACTTACTTACTTATTTTCGGCTGCGCTGGGATATAATTTATTTGCGTAAATAATATTTTCGTAAGTTATCACATTGTAGGAAAGAAACTGTGAAATAGAAAACATGGAAAAACCACTAAAACCACTTTCGAAACGATTATTAAAAAGCTAAGAATTGATAAACTAAATAAATACCGAGGCGAAACTATACAATAAAATAATTAAAATGTTTCATTATTGATATTTGAAAACTCAAGATGACATACATGATTATTTGACAGATTTGTGACTGGTATACTATAACTAGCGCCATTGCTCTGCATTTCAGTCACTGACCTTTATTATACAAGTACACTGGACTTCATACTATCGATGACAAAATGAAGACATTTGATTTTCGCCATTTTGGCGCTGACAGCAAGGTGAGCATTCGTGGAACTAGTAATTTTGATAGCAAGTTTTACAAGATGCGCATACTCTCAGGATAAAAATGCTTTACATATATTATTGCGTAGTAAACACAAAATACACAAAAAAGTCTCACTCCGCGATTTAGACCTATGTAAATCACCAGAGACTTACCAAAACAAAACGACGACCATTTGCGGCAATGTTCCTGAGACACTCAAGCAGGGCGTCGAGCGTCGCTGCCGTTATATCGGCACAAAAACAACTGTCATTTCGTATAGTATATTTAGTCCACCGTACTTGTATATTAAAGGTCAGTGATTTCAGTCAATTTTCTTGCGGAAAATACCATAGAAGAATAGAATAACATAGCCATCTCCTCCGCCTTCCGCATCCAGTCTACCCCAGCCACCTTCTTTAGGTCGTCCGTGTAAATATTTTTAGTAACAGTTAATCTTGCTATTTCTTGTTTGTTTTAAGATATTGTTAGGTATTATTTTTGCGTAAGTGCGTACATTAGGAGTATGTGGATCCCTCAACTTAATTATTTTTTGTTCTAGTACTTATTTGGGTCTGCCTAGTTCTGGCGACATGGTCAAGCACGTTTGCACTGTACTACACAGGAATAAAGGAAGTATTTCAACCGCCAACAAACCGCCAACAATTCGTATTTCGACTACAGCATCACTTACGATGGATTTAATGAAAAAGTAAGTTTTGTATTTTAAATCTGTTACTTTTCTCATTATTTACTGTTGAGATATTTCTAGTGATTGTAGTTGTTTGGATATCGCAATATTTAATTGAACCGCAAATAATCACTACTTTCATTTCCTAAAAATATGAATTGAGGCTCTAATATAATGAATGTGCCTCTTCTTGTGGTCCTCCATCGATCACTAATAAGTTCTTTATTAGTGATCGATGTGGTCCTCAAATAAATATCATTTTTATCGCGCACTGGATTTTCAACCCTCGGTGTTGAGCTGAGCATTGAGAATTTAACAGAGTGCATCCCAGCGCGTCAAAATAACAGGGTCACACTGTTGGATTTTCAACTCTCAGCGCTTTTTGAAAATCCAGTGCACGAAAAAAAAAATCGCCCCGGGAAAAGCGTGAAAACCTGGGCTAAATAACATCAAACTCAAAATCAAAATATTTTATTTCACTTAAACCTACATAGGCACTTATGAAACGTCAGAAAACGATGGAGAAGAGCCGGCAAGAAACTCCACGGTTACTCTTTTAAAAATAATTGGCTTTTACAATGTTTTCAAATTACAGTAGATATGGGAGGACGGCGTAGGCGTTTCAACAAGTACCAGGTACTTGATAAAATAAAAAATGGTCTACAGATCTAAAGTCTACAAGGCTTACAAAGTCCTCACATTTACAAAGTATAAAATAATCTATCAGAAGGATAAATCCTACTAATAATATAATAAACGTGAAAGTTTGTATGGATGGATGGATGGATGTTTGTTACTCCTTCACGCAAAAACTATTGAACGGATTTGGATAAAATTTGGCACACAGATGATTTATAACCGGAATTAACATATAAGATACTTTTTATCCCGATATTCCTACGGGATCAAAACTTATGCGGGTGAAACCGCGGGGCGCAGCTAGTAAAATATAAAAATCTATTAAAACCAAGTGATATGGTTGTCTAATAATTGTGTCGTAGGTACACTGACCGATCCAATGACACCTATTAAATTGAAAGGGGAAATCTAACTCATCGTCATCTGTATGCCCATCTCCCATGTTCCTTGGGATCGGCGCAACACGTTTTCTAAAGGGAAGGGAAATCAAACTGATTTTGATTGCTTTTTTTATGTCTAATTGTATGCTGCATTGGTTGACGTCAACACGTCAACACCGGCTGAAAACCAGCGCTGGGGCTCTGTCTCGTATAGGGTCATTATGCTGAGCGATGGCTGTTTTGCGTGGATGTGACGCATGTTTACCCCGAACTTGTTATTTTTTTTGTGTTTGTGTTCTTTTTATGCGTGATGTTAGCCGCAAATAAATGTATTTTCTTTCTTAACAATTTCCGTAATGTTTCAGATTAGTAGTAAGTGCGCCAAGTGAAAATAACATTGGCGAAGTATATAATTTCAATATAGAAAACCGAGCCTGCGTGCCAATTGTTAAGAATGTTAAAAGAGGTACGACATTCTTTGGCTAATTAAAAAAAAAACGTAGCCCCCCCACTTAAGGTTTTTTTCAGTATCATCGGTTTGTCTGTCTAGGGCATGAACTGTTTTACTTGTTTTTCTTTTTTCAAATGCACGAATTTAACAATAGTCTTTCATTATTTAAGTTTCTTCTAAATATACACATGACTGCTGGTTTGGAGTAACCGTTAAGGCCGGGCCAGACTTCGTTCGGCCTGTGTAACATTAAGCCAAAACCGATTTTCGTAACTAAGTTTGTATCATTACAAACTAAGTTTTAACTGTAATTGGACCTTAAACTTTCGAGCAATCCAAGTATTTCTCAATATTGTACATAGTTCTTGAAAAGAGATAAGTATGCAGGGTCGTCGGATATAGTTGAAGTTTAGTAAGAAACGGATTTATGTTTTCGGATAAAATTTTATTTAATTAATAGAAAACAAACAGTACATTTATCAAACTAAATTTCATTCGAAAACCTCTATCGGTTTCTTACTAAACTTCAACTATATCCGACGACCCTGCATACTTATCTCTTTTGTTGACATTAGAGAAATTTTTGACATTATTGAGACTGAGTTCAGACTGTGAATTTCTTAAAATTACGAGAATTACCCCTCTCGTCATACACGCACGCCAGTGGCGATTACTACGCACCTGACCTTTCCTAAGAACATCACCAATAAGGTCACCATAATGTCCTTCTAGAGCGTCCTCTCCCGGCGTGTCCAGTCACATGTTTGAAAATACCTTTTATTAGTCGCCATTCACTCATCATCTCAATGTGACTAAACCATCTAGGCATAATCTTTTTATTTTTTGCCCGTCCATCTTCTTTTTTAAACCACACAGATGCCTTTTTACGTCAATTACTAGCTGCGCCCCCCCGTGGGAATATCGGCATAAAAAGTATCCTATGTGTTAATCCTGGTTGTGATTCTTAAAATTACGAGAATTGCCCCTCTGATGTCTGAACTTGTACTCAATAAATGCTGATAACTTGCACAAACACTAGAATTATTATTTATAACCTAAATGGCGACCTGTGGGTTGATATTTGCGTTCCTCTAACTAATAAAAGCATGATGATACGAGTATGTTATGTTGTACTTTCAGATGTGTACACCAAGACATACGGATACCCTAGAAGAATACCGCCATCATTTTCGTAAGTCATATTAAAAGGTTTAAATATTTTTTTTAAACTTTGGTTAAGAAATAAACTACTACCACTATATCTATATTTGATTCTCAAAAATGTTTGTAAAATGTAGTTAGGTATGTGGCGTTATCTACAACACAGCGACCACATGCGAACTACGCATCACACTGACGTCACGCAAAAATCCTGCATCGCGCAAGCAGAGTTTACCGCGCAACTAGCATATAATTATACAACGTCCCGTATCGTCTGGTCCAAGGATCCTCGTTTTTCTATGGAGGATTAGTGAACTTTACACCCTGTTCCTCATACCCCTATAGGTGTAAAGGTACAGTCGCAAAAAAAAATATTTTATACAAGGACTGACTCACATTAAGCTGGTTTTTAGGGTTCCGTACCCAAAGGCTGCCAACGGAACCCTTTACGGTTTATCGATATGACACCGTCGTTTTTGCGTCGGGGGTTAAAAATATCAAGTTTCACAGAACGAGTGGAGTATTTTGTGTGACAGAAATAGACATATCTCTTCGACGCAAGAGTGCGTAATTGTCGCGTTTGTAAAGCTCTGAAGGGCTCCAGAGAGAGAGGAACTTCCTAGCAATACGCCCCGTGCCCAGCAGTACCCGCCCCTGTATCAAGCTTTAGACCCAACTACATTACGAGAGCCTCCTCGGGTGTTATTCTACAATTACAATTATCGCTGAAAGTACAATTCTACGCCACAACTATGACGAGAGCCTTGCGAGCCACGTCAAGGTTCAGGATTTTTTTTATGAGGTTTTTTAAAATATTTACTATGTGTTTTACATAGAAAAGGATGGATTCATTTGGTTGGAGTATTGACGTCGCTCCCGATAACTCCACAATAGTTGGCGGCCCCGGCATGTCCCATGGTAAGTTTATGTCTTAGGAGCTCGAGGCATTAGGGCGGGTTGTGTCACGTCCACTTGACGCACGCGTATACGTAAAAAATGGCGCTAACTATCGTCCAACCAAAAAAAGCATTGTTTCAAATTACAATCTCAAAATGTTGGCCTTGGCGTAGGTACGTCAAATATTAAGAGTACGTAATCGTTATTATTTGACGTATGTATGTTACGTTAACCAACCGTTTGAAACAAGCGGCTCTTAGTATCGTAGTGGAAAAACGCAAGTTTCCTACTATAAATGTAATGGTAGGATAATATAATATTTCATTCAAACTTTACTCAATTATTTTAAAGCTCAAGCAATGATTTATAACCAATACGAGTATAAAGTTCCGAAGCTCATCATGTCTAACAGAACTCCAGAATTTAACTTTGGTAAGATCTATTTTAAATCATTTTTTACACATTAAAATTCCAATGTGCTAGTTTAATATCGCACTATTACTTAGTGGAATACCAGCAATGACACATTAAAACTTAAAGACTTCAATTCACAAATGAATTGGTTTCTACTAAAGGTGGGTTAGACCAAACAAGCAAATGCTCACTCATTATATCTCAACACTATCAAATGCTCTTCGAGTACAGAGAATGCCAATGTTTTCGTTGTTCTATATTATACTGAAATATCAAGAAAATCAAGAATACCATGATCTAACTCTTGCTCTGGTTCTATGTTCATTTGGTCTAAATCGACCGGCAGGCTCAATAAAAAAGTTTACACACTTGAATTCACAAATGAATTGGTTTCTACTAAAAGTGGGTTTAGACCAAACGAGAAAATGGCCGCTCTTATCCCTACTCTATTAAATTCTCTTTGTGTAAATTGAGAAAAGGCATTCTTTCGTTGTTCTACCTGTACTAGAATATCAATAAAATGAAAAAAAAAAAATGTCTAACTCTTGCTCTTGTTCTATGTTTGTTTGGTCTAAGACGACATTTAGAGCATAAGTTTACTCAGACTGTGGTCATAAGCGAACAAATCAAGTTTAAAAATCACTGAGATTTGGTTTTGAAAAAAAAAAAACTTATAAAAACATTCTCCTTGAATAAATACGGTGATCAGTCAAAAAGTGTTGAAGCCTAATCTCACACATATATTTATGTATATCATCAATTCATCATCCATCGATACATCATAGTGAATTGTGTTCGAATTTTTGTACAGAATTAAATCTACAAAATATAAAAGCGAAACCACTCCTACCCTTACTGACTGACTAACACTGAAACTTTTATAAGAAAACTGAGACTTACTCTAAAACTTTTAAGAACACTTTCATACTTTTCTCACATTTTTTTACTGATAAGCAATTCTGATAACACTACTGATAAAAGTACTGAAATTTTAAATCCCTCGCCCTCACTCTCTTTTGATTCACGTTTCAGCCTGTCCGATTGAATTTAACTTTAGGCATGTACGGACGCCAGCACATCAAGTTACTACAATCTATCAAATTTCTTTAATAGATTTTCAACTATATCGCTAAAGCATTAGGGTTCAAGGTTGATTGGGAAAATTTGACAGTTTCGGGTAGCTTGACCTGCTGGCGTCTGTACTAATGTAACTGCGATGAATGAATGAAAGTAACTCCAAAACAACATTTTTAAAAAAATCCGAAGAGATGTCTATTAAAGTTTGCACCTTCATTAGAGCCTATACTGCCATACTAAGCCTTAACATTTAATTCGTGTGGGGATCAAGGAGTCTTCCCGGATCTAAAGAAATATAGAAAAGTACCAATACAGAAAATTACCATTCTCTAAACCTGGGGACAGTAAAGGCTTCAATAATTAAAGACCAGTATCCTTGTTGCTAGTTTTCAGCAAGGTAACATTTAATCCTTCATGATCAGCAGTACCCCATACTTTTGATCATGAGGGATCAAATTTTTCGCTCAAAGACATACGACTGACGCCAGTGGTATTATTCATAACGCGCGAGGAGAGGCCCAAGATTTCATATGTATGTTTTGTGACCTGTCTAAGGCATTTGATTGCCTAAAACAACATATATACTCCTGAAACTTGAGTATTACGCAATTGCCCAATTAGTGCTAAGCTTAGAAAAATCATATTTGGATCTTTGACAGTCGTCACGGGTTGTCAGAAGCCCGAAAGTCTGACAACCAGTCTTACCAAGGGGTATCCTATTACCCAGCAATTATGGGTTTAATTTTGACAGTTCAACAACATTTATTACGTTATTCACGTGGTTGAGCGGACACATTTTTCGAACATATGAAGCAATGGATTAGCAATATCCGTCAAAATGATTCAGATTGAGATTGATATTGTGTTATTAATTTCTAGCATCTAATTCATTCTCTCAATTTATTATAACGGACACACACTTCCCCATGTGTTTGTTATTCCAACGCATGGCACTCGTGGGTTGTAGCTGAAAATCAGCGTCAGGTGTCAACACCTTGTGTTATCATCTGACATTATGCTGAGCTGAGGCCCTTCTGGCATTATATATTTGTTTTCTGTATTTATAGTTCTAAGGTGTATTTATTTTGCTGTAATGCCATTAAATGCATTTTTCTTTCTTTCTTTCTTTATGGTGTAAGTTTACTATCCTCCGAAAACTAAGATTTATTTCTAACTGTACATTCGGCAGTCGATCGCACATATTGTTTTGCTATTTTATCTGTTTTATTTGCGGAGAACAGGGTGTTGTGGCGCAGTCTGGGAGAGGCCTATGTCCAACAGTGGACTGCGATAGGCTGAGTTGATTGATTGATCTGTTTTATTTTGTTTTTTTTTATATTATTCATAAGTAGTTCTGTTTATCTTATATATTATTTGTTGTTTTTTTTTAAGTGTAAGTATATTTTCAAGCCTTTTATTCTTACATGAAAGATTGATGCCTGGTAGTTTCCAATCCTACTAATAGCATAAACGTGAAAGTTTGTATGGATGGATGGATGGATAGATGGATGGATGTTTGTTTTTTATTCTTTCTCGCAAAAACTACTTTGGAAACGAACGGATTTGGATGAAATTTGGCAGACAGCTGGTTTATAACCAGGATTAATATATAGGATACTTTTTATCCCGATATTCCCACGGGATCAAAATTTATGCTGGTGAAACCGTGTAGCGCAGCTAGTACTTGTATAATTTGGTTTTGTATAGTTTGGCAACGGGTGCGGGGGCACCCTTGCCTGTATTGCACAGGCTTCCACCAGTTTCGGACGGGAATGGCCAGCAGCGCGATTCTGTAACCATCTCACCGTGAAAACTTAGGTGAAGTGAACGTGGAGTGAGCTGTCATTCCAAATAATGCTAGGGATTGACACTACTGACAACTTATATCAAGCTCACTTCACGTCGCTCGTTCTCACGGACCCACAACACTTCACACACACACACACACACACACACACATCCTCCCTCCCACATACGTATGACATAACCTTACTAACAATAATTTAATTTAGTTTACTCTTAGTTTGTATTAAAGTTTAAAATTTCCACTCGAGCCACTCTTTTTATAATGTTGTTTTTATTTCCTTTGGTTGTCAGTGTACAAGTACATAACAACATAAAATGTATTTTAGCCTAGTTTAGGCTCCAGTCTCCCACAATATTGAAATGCTGTCTGACTGTGATACCATCTAATTTGTATTTTGTAATATTGTGGTGAGAAAATAAACATTATTATTATTATTTGTTAGTATACATTTTTGTATCTCGGCACTGATCTGCCGGTTTTTTTTGGGTAACACGGGCCAAAGCCAAGTGCTACCCTTGAAAGTCCTAACCTAAGTGATAATTGATGATGATATGTGGCGTGGTGATATAATGTGTTCACTTTGTGTTGCGGTGGTGAATGATGTTTGTGGGTGTGCTATTTGTGCATCATTGTCGTTCTGCAGGAATTTCCGAACAATTCTGCAAGTGTTCAGGATAGCAGCTTTCTGTAGGGTTTGATAGGTGGAGGGTATTATTATTATTACTTGAATTTTCACGGTGAGATTTTTACAGAATCGACCGGCAGGTGTTCCCAGCCATTCCCGTAACCCCCCAGCCAGGGGGGCAGGCGGGGCCCGCCAGCTAGGCGCCGGGAGGGTTCTGGAAGTAAAGGCTGAGCCGGTTTCCCATGGCCCTTCTATCACGGCGATGCGGGAACACCGCTGAGTTTTAGTGGGTATACTGTCGGTGCTGTTTCGACAGGAGTCCCACATACCCCGTCTCGTCCCCCGCGAGCGGAAATGCGTAATGCATTTCTCAGCGACAAAAGAAAAAAAAAAAAGTTTTAGGTTTTATAGTTATGTCGGTTTACCTATGTGTTATTAAATGCTTCATAGTTATCAATTTAATTTCCCGTTTGTTTTTATAGTTGGATATTATTGTTATTGTGCAGCGGGTATCAGGAAGTTGTGCTCATATTCAAAACATACCAACTGTTCCACACAAAACTACAATACCTACTCGACCGAAATGTATGAGACGGCGCATTATTATTTTTTTTCCCAATTACGATGTTGATCCAATAGTGGAAGTTGCAATGGATGGCTTGACGGAACTGGCCAGAAGAGCATCCGGCATCACTCCGTGGACCCGAACCTATCGTGCACTTTGCCGTGCCTTTCAACCAGATACGAAGGTGGCTACAGGAACACATCCTCACACAAAAAGAGACCTGGTGGACCTAGAGACCGGGCTGCAGGTAGTCCAAGGAAGCTATGCCATCATTTGATGGCAATCTAACCACGCCTGAACAGGCACGGCCTGCGACTGGTGACGGGGACTATCACAAGAACAAACAGTTCTACACAATAGGTATAAAGGATAGTCCCATATGCAGGGCTTGCACGGAGGCTTGGGAAGCTGTTGCGCATGTACTGTTTGAGTGCACAGGCGTTACCCAAATTAGGTCAGAAACCCTCGGGATACTCAGATCTTACACCCAGGTCAGAATGGGCCAGGAGATGTAATCAACTTCTGGAGATAGGTGGCCACCATGACCACTTGAAGGACTAAGTGCGGAAACCAAACCGTCTAACATAGAACATAGTGAAAGTTGTTCAGTTTGATGATCTGTACGACACCCTTAAAAATGTCCAAACCACTCTGTTACACGCTGAATAGTTTGTTTAGTATTTTGGGAACAAAGTCATGTGTATATATAATAGTACAGACGCCAGCAAATCAAGCTACTACAATCTGTCAAATTTCTTTAATAGATTTTCAACTTTATCGCTACAGCATTATGGTTCAAGGTTGAATGGGAAAATTTGACAGTTTCGGGTAACTTGACCTGCTGGCGTCTGTACCACTATGATCTGAGAAACCCAAGTCCTTTACTGTTGTGTGCAATTTGCTATTCTTGATGTTAGGCTGTCAAAGTGATGTCAGATATTATCGATCACAACGAAGCATCATATTCTTCTAAAATGTAACTGAGCACGCAGAGGTCTTACTAGTTCTACTTACAAATTTTAGGTCGTAGGATCGAACCGAGACAGGCGCTTTATTTTGTGTAAATAACACACCACACCTCTCAAAACACCACCACCACACCACCACCACTCTCAAAACGGTGAAGGAAATCATCGTGTGGAAACGGTGAAGGAAATATAAAACCATAAATTCGAAGACCTGTGACCTCTACCAACCCGTACTTGGCTCGTTTGGTGTATTATAGCCCACTCCTTCTCACAGAAAAGAGGAGGCCTGCCTGTGTCCTAGCAGTGGAAACCTATAGTTCAATTATGATGAGATATTTATGACGCACGATATGTCCGTTAATATTGCATTGACGCATATTTTTAAAGCTTACATGTTGGCGTCGCATATTTCCCCAGATAGTTTTATAGTTTTGGTATTCCTTCGAAGTTACATATTTGTGCTGTCACTTGTACAAGTACCTACATGCCTTCCACAAATTAACATACCATATATGCCGTCATATTATATTAATGGATGAGTCATGAAATCAGCTGAGCTGTCCATCTTAACTAATATTATTATAAATGCGTGAGTTTGTTGTTTACGCGTTCACGCTAAAACGGCTGAACGGATTTGGATAAATTTTGCACACAGATAGAAGTACTGATTTTTTAATCAAGCCTTTGGATCAGCCACGCAATGAGAGCATTCTGAGATGTTGCTCCCCGCTATTAGGCCATTTACTGTAACGATTATCGGTACAGACGCCAGTACATCAAGCTACTACAATCTGTCAAATTTCTTTAATAGATTTTCAACTTTATCGCTAAATCATTAGGTTCAAGGTTGATTGGGAAAATTTGACAGTTACGGTTAGCTTGACCTGCTGGTGTCTGTACAATGATTGCAGAGTCTACGTCCCACATATCGATAACCTCGTGATCTAAATCAAGATACTAGACTATTTTATCTTTTTCAGCTTCCACGAAATTATCATCATGAGGGACAGCGATATCAACAATCATTGCACGGCACTCGATTCACCACAATATCAGGCTTATTGGCATAGAATACGCCCTGTCAGTGATGATAGATCGATCCCAGTACAATATGACGTAAAAATTCTCCAGAACTGGGTTGGCACACCGAACTACCGGAACTCGGCACATAACTGTAGTATGGTTTTTTTTTTTTTTAATTCTATTTATTTAAAGAATTTTTATACATAAAGTACATGTCAATTCCATCGCACCCTACCTTAAACTAAAATTCATCTACTTACTAAATTATGGCTTATGACTAAATAACATAAACAGCGCTTTAGCAGCTTCAGACAAAGGAGAGGACAACATCTCGTGGAAAATACCCACATTAGTTCTGCTCAAGTAGAAATTTTCTATAATGAACTCTCGATCCGTCTCGTTACGGACACATTCCACCAACAGGTGATGTACATCTTCAATTACACCGCACACAGCACAATTTGGGGAATCTGATTTCCTCATCATGTGTGCGAACTTGTTAAGTGGAACATGACCAGACCTTAACCTGAACGCTGTTACTGTAGTATGGTACTTCGGACTCCACAAGGGTGTGCTGCAAGTTGCTAGTGGATAATCCTAGCTACTAGATTGTGTCTGTGCAAGTACTAGCCGTTAGCAAAACGAGAACAACCGAAAACAATACGTCGGATGGATACAACGGGACGGTGGCATGCCTGACAGATGTCGACCGTACCGTCCTTGACAATATATTTCCAATAGTTAAATTATTCTTCTAACTTCATCCATAAGCTCACAGACAAAATATTCGGTTTACCCGAAGAGCCAAAAAATCTACATCAGGCCCATGAAGGGCCTGAAAAAAGCATCCGTGAAGCTCTTCGCCTTGTCATAACTCCTTGCGATCGTTAGTATCAAGTACCGCAGGTTTGCGCCAGTTATCTTTTGCCAAGAGCGGAGCTCACTCCGCTCTTGGCGAAAGAGAACTGGCGCAAACCCGCGCGCCCTTGTCAACTGCGACCACATCTCGGTGCATCCCCACGTCAGTTTGAAGGAAGTATTCCCTGAGACCGTAATGAAGGGTTTTAGCATTTAAGCAACCTCGATCCCACACTTCCGCGGAATGTACAGTCACATCACTGATGACCATGGATGAGGCATCCGTTATGCCGTCAACAATGTACGGACCTTCCTATCCAGAGCATCAAGATCCGTCTGAGTCCATTTGAGTATGCCGAAAGAGTACATCAAAAACGGCATGACCCAACGGTTGAAAGCACCTTGTTTTCGCTTGATAAAAGACTATATAAGACTTTATTCAGGCGGCCAAAAATGCGCTTTCTTAACCGCGTCATGTTTCATGTCGACAGTATTGATATCGAACGCTTCCGACATACCTAAATATGTACTTTTAGGTTTTGGTTGAGGAAAGATTATTTATTTCTAAACATAAAGTCTAATATTGAACGTTAACACAATTTCCATATTGAGGAAATAAAAAGCAATTAGGTAAACGTGATAGTACGGATATTCAGTTGTAACTGTCACTCTGACGGGTTTGTGACTTAAAGTTGTTTGGACTCGGGTTTTACAAAAGGAATCATGAATTGTAAGTTTTTTTTCAAGGTTTTTTTTAAATAACGAAATAAATATTATGTTTTTTTTTTTAATTGTGTATAGTTGAATAAATAATTTTACTGCAGAATTTTAATACAATCATAAAAATAATCTACTATTCATACATTTTTTCAAGTTATGTTACCATAAAGGCTCTCCCCTACAGGCGCGTTACTATCGGTCGACAATATCGGATGCGTTAATGCGATATCTGTAATATCGAGAGAGAGTGAGAGTGTGAGGGTGGGGTGGGGGGTGTGGGGGTGGGGGGGTGGGTGTGTGGGTGTGTGTGGGTGTGGGGTGTGTGTGTGTGTGGTGTGGGTGTGAGTGTGAGTGAGTGTGTGAGGGTGTGAGTGTGGGGGAGAGTCTTTAATGGAACACCAGCAGTGCGATTCTGTAACCATCTCACCGTGAAAACTTAAGTGAAGTGAGCGTGGAGTGAGCTGTTATTCCAACTAATGGTAGGGATTGACACTATTGACAGCTCACTTCACCTAACTTTTCACGGTGAGATTTTTACAGAATCGATTGGCTGATAATTTGTTCGCAGTGTCGGGGTTGGTCCCGTAATTATTTAAATTCAATGACCCCTTTTCGGTTTTTGAGTTATTTCAGTACACCCTGTATAGCCATGGATATTGTCGGATTGTCAAAATGAAAACAATTGACATAAGCGGAGAGTTTGCTAAGAGGTTTTTCAATTATGCTGCTGGATTTATCATCTTTATGTTTTTTTCTAGTAATTATTTGGATGTGTCTGGCGACATGGCCAAGCGCATTGGCACTGTACTACACAAGAAAAATGCAAGTATTTCAACCACCGACAGATCGCCATCTTCGCAAAAATTCGTATTTCGGCTACAGCATCACCTACGATGGATTTAATCAAAAGTAAGTTGCTTTAATTTTATTTACTGTATATTACTGTACTGGGGGGATTTCCTAGGATTAAAGTTTTTTGGATATGGCATATATTCAATAAATGACCATTGGTGGCGTAGTAGAAACGGCCGATATTTTTTATTCATGGAATAAAACTGACGTCTGACAGTTTTTGTATTCTGTCAAAATCATTCCTCGAATAAAGTTATCTGAGGGGCAATTCTCGTAATTTTATGAACGTTCACAGTCTGATCTCAGTGTCAATCTGTCAAAAATACCTCTAATTTCCCTACATTTTGACAAGTTTTTGACATTTGTTTGTCACCGAGATGAGACTGCGACTAGATTTTGAAAGTTTTAAATTACGAGAATTGGCCTTCAGATGATTGAAAAATCAGCCCTAAATAGTAATCATTTGGTAGATGAATAGTGAACATTGCCATATTGCCAAGAGGGACGCACTGCCAACCAGTGTTGTTCCTTTCAACACCATTTCTTTCGTCTATTGGTATTGCAAAAGAAACTGTGTGGGTGGCGGAGACATTGAAATTAGCTGTTCCATACATTTTGACTGCATAGGTATCGGAGGTCTTTGCCTAGAAGTGGGACACAAAAAAGGCTAATGAAAAAAAAAAAGGTTTTGTACTTTTCTATGAACCAACAGATTTTTATTTTGATAATCGACAAAAAATCTAGAATCATGTGCTGAATTCATGGTTACAGTTAGCGCATCGATATCCCTTTGAAGTTGTCGTCTGAAAGTCGTGACGTGTCGCGCTCTGATTCGCGTTCCATGTCACGTGACCAATGGCTAATCACTTAAAAAATTACGTTGGTTTTTTGATATTTTTAGTCAGTCTGCAATGCCTATTGTTTCCCTTTACAATTTCTAAAATTCGACATCAAACAATATTATTAAAAGGGAAATCTATGTATATTAATTAATATTTCAGATTAGTAATAAGTGCGCCAAGGGAAAATAACATTGGCGAAGTATATACTTGCAATATAGAAAACCAAGCCTGCATGCCAATTGTTAAGAGTGTTCAAAGAGGTAAGACTTTCTTTGTTTAATTAAAAAAACAGAGGTCTGTTTGCCTGTTTGCACCGCCGTCTGCGGCATACAGGACTAACAGGGCGAGTGCAACTATCACTAACTTTCATGTCGAGAAGATTTGTCTATTTCTGTCACTTTTCTCATTTCCCGCCAGGAAATGAAATGTTTATTTCTGTAAGTAGATCTTTTAAGACACTTTTACACATCAATATTTTTTGGTCAATATTTTAAAACTAGATGGCGCCGGCATTTCCTTGCTGACTGATCCCTGAGAAGAAACGCCGAAACAAACTCAGAGGTCATGGAGAGACCATGACCTCTGAGTAAGTCTTTAAAGTCCAAACATTATTAGGATTTTATGCCAGTCTAACAATGCAGGGCCATGTCTGGAAGAGCCTTTTGAAGAAAGAGCCATTGCAGCTTTGAGTTGACCTAACCCAACAGACACATGCGTCAGTCATCGTGTAGCTCAACCCTATTTTAAGCTCAACGACCCATCACACGATGCTACCAGATCTGCAGGACATTTGCGTAGCCCTTAAATAAAATACTCAAATCGCCTTTCCCTTTGTTACTTATGGTGATTAGTGAGCTTATTATGTGCCACTAATTTTCATTTCTGTTATCTTATAATTTGATTTCGGCATGAATTTTCGTAATAAGCCAAGAAATAATAGCCATGACGAAAAAGTATGTATGTTTGCATAGACGCCATCTTGAATTTTGACCGACCTAATTTTCGTTAAACTTGTAGGTACTTACTATTAATTTTATTAGTTGCTCGTGATTGTTGAACATTTTAATAATAGGATAAACCTCTACTTTTCCTCCTGCAGTGGTACAACATAGGCTAAAAATAAATAATTATAAAAACCAGCGCACATCGGTGGACGGCGGGGCAGAGTATTTTAAATTTACCGACGTAAATTCTTAGGTATCTAATGGTGACAAGATATAGATTCCAAAGCTGAGAGACCAGCCACGTACCATCAAAGGGGATTTCTCTCTGCGGCATTAAAGAGCGCGCTAAAGCATACTGCGGTGGGATGCGAAGCCAAGCGATGATATGCGCAAGAGTCAGTTAGCATATTGATCGCGGGGGAGAGGCGGTGCAAGCGGGGGTGCACACCGCATTTCCCCCGTAGAATACCTCGACGAATCGTCCTCGATAACACTAGTTAAAATAGTGTACCAGTTAACAGAGCGACGCTGGTTAAGTACTTACATAGTTCAATGGGTCACGAAGGACCTCGCTGATAATAATAAAGTAATAAAGTTTATTAATAAAAAAAAGTAACAAACAATACAATTTAATCAAATTTGGTAAGCCACAAACTAAGCGTCGCTTGTATATTGTGGCTCAAATATGACGTAGACGTTGAGAGGGATCGAAGGGTGTTGGCTGTCCGTGGGGACATGCTGGCTCGCAGGTTTAAACGGTGCCTGAAAATTCTAGATCATTCGTTTCACTTCGCTACTCTCACTGTGACACGCCAGGCTCTAGGCACTACGCAAGCCATCGGTCAGTGCAAACGTAGCCTTAAACATTAGGATGACGTCAGAATTGTAGATAAATCTCGACAAAACGTCAGAGAGAGCGTTGTCACGTTTGCCGTGTAAGCCCTGATGAACTTTTGACTCTCATATCGACAAAATGCATGGGTTTGTCACTGTTTTTTTCTGTTCTGTGGGTTTGTCAATAGTCTTTCATTATTTCAGTTTCTCCTAATTATACACATGACTACTGGTTTGGAGCAACCGTCAAGGCCGGGTTTGACTTCGTTATGGTAAGTCTGTGCGATATGTTATCGACCAAGCCCGCCTGATTTTTGGCACAAATTCTGTTTCAAACCAAAGTTTAACTTTAGTTCAAAGTGAACTTTCTTCCCACGAAGGTATTATATTTATTAAAGGCCATGATGGTGGATAATTTACAAATTCTCATGGCCGCCAGCTTGAATTTTGAATGACCTCATTTTCGGCATCCGCACCCTCCAAAGTGTTGTTTTTCTACACTCTCTGAAGTATGTTGTGTTTGTATACCTAATAAAAGATAAGTAAATCGCTTCTTATTACATTAGACTCATTATTTATAAGTTTAATGGCAAACTGTGGGTTGATATTTCCCTAATAAATTCGTGACGATATTTTATTTATTTATTTATTCAGTAGTACACATACGTTTTATAAATTTCAGTTGGTGCCGACATAAACTCATTAGAGTAAATATGTTATGTTGTATTTTCAGATGTGCGCACCAAGAAATACGGAGTATCGTAAGTCATATCACCATAGATATACTGTTTTTTTACATTTGTATGCATATCACAATCATCATTAGCCTGCCCTTTTCCTAATTTAATCTTCCATACTTCTCTATTCCGTTCTTTCCGTGCCTCGGAAAGCACGTTAAGCCGTTGGTCCCGGCTGTCATTCGTAGATATTTGTCAGTCGTTACGGGTAGTCAGAAGCCCGAAAGTCTCACAACCAGTCTTACCAAGGGGTATCGTATTACCCAGTAACTGGGTTGTGGAGGTCAGATAGGCAGTCGCTCCATGTAAAATACTGGTATTCAGCTGAATCCGGTTAGACTGGAAGCCGACCCCAACATAGTTGGGAAAAGGCTAGGCAGATGATGATTACTTCTCTATTAGTCGTTATCTCGGTAGTCACCCCTTTCTAACCATATCATCATTCACACAGTCCATCCATCATTTTTTTGATCTTCCCCTACGCTTATAGCCATCGACATTCATACCCAAAACCTTCCTCAAGATACGACAGGAGCATCGTAAGTCATTTAACCAGAGTTATTCAAATTATTTTTTTTAAATTTGGTAAAGAAGTGAAATTCTAACAACTTACCCTGTCATACCATATGTAGCTTCTCAAAAACGTTTTGATAAACTTATGGTTCAAAAATGGAAAAATATTTTTCTCATCGAGGTACGGAAGTCTCGGTGCGCGAGCTCAAGTCGCACTTTGCTGGTTTTTTATTTTTATTTAGTACCTAAACGTGTAAGAGGTGACAGCTGAAAAAAATTTCTTCATCGCCTTAACTAAAATAGTAAAACAAAAACAGAAAATACGTTAGTTAACAATAACAGTTTGATCACCCTGTTTTTTTTTTATAGGGAACAACACATATGTAACATATGGTAAATGCTACTCATACGAGAATGGTGTTTTGAAGGAAAAGAAAACTATAGAAGAGGAAATAAGAAATGGCGATATACCAAAAAACGATCTTATTGGTAACTATTCATTTTCTAGATCCCTTTTCGACTAAGTAATAAAAACAGAAAAGACCTTCGTTAAAAACATTTTATCAGGAACGGGGTCAAGCCAGAGATGGTCAGGGCACCAGAGTGAGGGACCTCCTAGCAGAGTGTAGACGTGTTCTAGTTGCAAAGTGCCCAAATATACAGGATTTCCTTGATAAGGTTTACTAAAATCTTTACTGTGTATTTTACAGAGAAATCGATGGATTCATTTGGTTGGAGTATTGACGTCGCTCCCGATGGCTCCACAATAGTTGGGGGCCCCGGAATGTTCCATGGTAAGTTTATGTCTCTGCTCGAGGTACAGATGCCAGCAAATCAAGCTACTACAATCTGTCAAATTTCTTTGATATATTTTCAACTTTATCGCTAAAGCATTACGTTCAATCTTAATTGGGAAAATTTAACAGTTTCGGGTAGCTTGATGTGCTGGCGTTTGTACTTTAGAGGTATGAGGAATACCGCTACAGTACATTAGTATCGTAGTGGAAACACGCAAGTTTTCTACTATAAATGTAATAGTACGATAATGTATTGTTTCATCCAAACTTTATTCAATTATTTTAAAGGTCGAGCAATGATTTATAAGCGATATCAACAATTTCCGAATCTCATCATGTCCAGCGGAAATACTCCTATTTTTAACTTTGGTAAGATCTATTTTAAATCATTTTTTCTCACATTATAATTCCAATGTGCTAGTTTAATATCACACTATTACTTAGTGGAATATCAGCAATGACACATTAAAACTTAGAGACTTCAATTCACAAATGAATTGGTTTCTACTAAAGGTGGGTTAGACCAAACAAGCAAATGCTCACTCATTCTATCTCAATACTATCAAATGCTCTTCGAGTACAGAGAAAGAGAATGTTTTCGTTGGTCTAAAATATCAAGAAAATCGAGAATACCATGATCTAACTCTTGCTCTGGTTCTATGTTCATTTAGTCTAAATCGACTGGCAGGCTCAATAAAAAAGTTTACACATGTGCCGGCGCGCATGCGAACTACGCATCATCCTGCATCGCGCAAGCAGAGTTTACCGCGCAACTATCATATGTGCAGTTTTTTCATTTCAGGCTATGCGGTCGCCTCTGGCAAGTTTATCAATAATTTTTTATCGTATGCCGTGGGTTCGCCATATGGGACGTTTGGGGAGGGGAAGGTAAACTACGCATATGATATTTTTTAAATAAAACAATTCTATAATGGCAAAAAATGTGTACAAACAAAGTGAAGCCCCGACTCCTGCGCTAAGTAACAACACCTGTGTCACAGGAGCTTTATGTTACATACCTTTTTTGATACCTTTAATCTTATCCTGGCTATTACTTTATTATTTATTTATTTTATATTTTTGTTTTATAATCCATTCCAAATCCATTATAAAGATTGTAAGTTTCTTTCGAAAATGCACAACTAAAACATAAGAGGGTATAAATAAGTTATTTTACACTTTTACACTAACATGAAACTCAAAGTAACAATGCTGATCAATAGTCATAGTCATTTATTCATGAACAATAAATTTTATCTGAAATTACATGGTATAAAAAAAAAAATACTTTAGGAAAAAAAACCCGTTAAATATTACAACAATAAAAGCCACTGACGAGCGACCCGTCAGTGGCTTTAACTTTAACTCTTATTAACGTTAAGAAATCGATTTTTACCACCTTTTTTATGATGAAGTGGTCATCACAGGAGCAAGTGCATCTTATTCTGCCATGCCACACCTCTAAACAGCAGTTTTAAGTGTGTACTTGCGAAGTACAGTCTACATTAGGGTCGAGCAGATATTGAAGTTTTGTATGGGACAGCTGATAACTTTTTCGTCATTACGATGTTGTTCCCATGGAGAAAGTGGTTCAGGTTGATGATGCACACCCTTACATATGGCCACACCGTTCTGATATCATCATCATCTGCCTAGCCTTTTCCCAACTAGGTCGGGGTCGGTTTCCAGTCTCACCGGATGCAGCTGAATACCACACCTTTCTGATATATGCTGTATAATAATATCATTCCAAGTCTAAACGTTGGGAATCGCGTTATAAGTATTATAACATCCTAATTCTTGCAGGTTACATTCTACAAAGACGTGAAGTATCAAATGAATATAAAGGGAGACACTCTATCGCAAGTAGGATCGATGTTCGGAGCGGTGCTGTGTGCTGCCAGCTTGTATAGCCATAGGACTGATCTGCTCGTGGGAGCACCTACTTATGCCTCAAAAAATACCTATAATCTTGGAGCTGTTTTTGTTTATATTACCCGCAAGTTTGGGGTTAGTATTATTTAAATATGTTAGTAAAGTAGCCTGAGGTAAGGTAACCCATGAAAATCTAATTATCTAACGTGTTTTGCAATTTACAGGTAATTTTCGTAACGCCGAATTTTTATCATTAGAAATAGCAACACAACTTTTAAATGATTATTTAGAATTAGCCTCAAATGTCATGATTTTAATAGTCAATCAATAAAGCAATTCGAACTCAGAGGGATGTTTTCAAGATTTTAATAAACATAATATACAATTCATAATATTTGTTACGGTCGCAAATCATATTTTAATGAACAAACAAGTCTCCAGTATGTTCTTTTTTGTATTTTTTTTTTTCAAATTGTGCCACTCTCTACGACGCACTAACAAAATAATCATGTTAACGTAAAAATATCTAGTTAAAAGTTCACGGTTTTGACGCGAATAGTTATTTAATCATATGATCAAAAAAATAAAAGAACTAGTACTAATAGTTAAATATCCTGTTATTATTGCGACCATGTGCAACGAGGATTCAACACACTATGCTTCAACTTCTGTTTCATCAATTGACACAACAGACAACGAATATTTTTAAATTAACCGACTTTATTTCTTGCAGTTCGGTCTAAAGTTTGAAAGAAAAATTGTTGGTAAAGTATCTGGATCAATGTTTGGTAGTGCAATTGTAAACGTGGGCGACTTAAACGGCGACGAGAAACCTGGTAAGACATTTTTTAAGAAATATCTCCGCTGTCTCCGTCTGTTTCGACTCGATATTTTTTAACTGAAACAAGCGGATACAAACTCGAAATACTCGTTTCACAACATCTTTTTCTACTGGCAAGCTGGCTGGCTACTTTCTAAAGGGCATGTTTGGCCTATTTCTCGTTCTACGTGAACCACACTATGGTTTTACCAAAAGGCGTTTAGTTAACAACGCCGTTGACACCTTAACAACATTTTTAGCGCCTGGGACCAGAAGCACTAAGTGATTAGGACCTCTCAAAGGCGTTCGATTGTGTTAAATACGAGATACTTCTGCTGAAACTGGAGCACTATGGAATAAGGAACGTTGCATTTAATGTGTTTAGATCATGCCTGATAGAATGGTTGGTAAAAGTTCAGGTAAACGGCGTAAACTAATTAGGATCTGAGATGGCAAAGAACGTTCCTCAGGGTTCAATGTTTGGTACATTTCTGTCTCTTAAATTTAAATAAATGATTTGACTTTGACCACAGAAATAGCGATCGGAGCTCCATTTGAAAACGAAGGCCACGGCGTTGTCTACCTATATAGTGGCGCTGACATCATCAGTACGACAGAGCGGGACTTAAAATATCTGCAAAGGATCGAGCCTGAAACTCGTTACAGCGAATCTTTCGGCATGAGTCTCACGACATTGCTAGATTATGGCGAGAATAGATGTAGAGGTGGGTACTTCATCGTGTCATTAACGTATAGGTTATATGTAGCTAACCAATAAACGCGCTCCTAGAAAGCAAATTGCTTTTTAAGCAAGCGGGTGCTATTTAATAGATTTTGTATTGGTGTCTTTTTCTTATAGAATTAGCAATCGGCTCGCCCTTCAAAGACACAGTAGTGCTCCTAAAATGCATGGCAGCAGTAGTTGTGAAGACATCAACGATATTCCCCGTATTACAGGTAAATAATATTTCAAAAGTACATTAAAGTATTATGTAACATTATTTCCTTTTTTATTAGGACATGTCTCACCTCCCAACAACTGCTATTTCTTTAAACCAAGAATGACGTGTAACTGCATTTTTGTCTCGCACTGAAATAATTTATGACTTTGACATTTCTGCTGTCTATCAGGACAGGTCAACTAAAAGCTGCAATGGCTCTTTTTTCAAAAGGCCCTTCGATATCATTATGACTATGCATTGTTAGTCTCGCATAATATCATAATAATGAAGGTTCAACTTTAAAAGAGACTGCCGGGGTTGTTTCAACATTTCTCCTTAGGGATCAGATTCAGCTAGGAAACGCCAACACCATCATCATCTGCCTAACCTTTTCCCAACTATATTGGGGTCGGCTTCTAACCGGATAACCCAGTTACTGGGTAGGTAATACGATACCACTTGGTCAGACTTTTGGGCTTCTGCCGTAACTACTGTCAAAGTTCCACGAATGGCAGCCAAACGGATGAGTCTTCGGATGTAAAGAATTAAGGATGGTCATCCATCCACGGACCAACCGCGGCAATGTAGCTTAACCTGATCAATCGAACCGTGCGGTAGTTATTACCTAACCAGTAGCCCCCCCTCCCCCCTGATTTCAAAAATGATGGTAAATTGCATTTTAAAATGGCTATTTTATTGATTTGTTTTATTTACAGGGTCGCACTAGCTCTAATAAAACAGACTTTGAATTCGAAATTTGTTTATCAGTGAAATATCCGAGATCACCGCAAAAAATCACAGCGCGTAAGTATGTTGGCATGGATCGCTATACGAAAATCCTGTAGGTTATGAATATGAGAGTTTCATCGAATTTTAAAGAAGTTCGTCTGTTAGAGCGTCTTCTCTGACACTAATTACTATTTCATTATGTTTCTTAAGCTCAATGAGAGTGTTTTTTATTACTCAGTTATGTCAACAACTGTGGAGATGGAGCACTATTACGCCAAGCTGGTCGACACCGATGGCACCGGCCATGTTTCATTCAACACGACCCTGGACGAAAAAAAACCAGTGTACTGCAAAAACGTTTCTTTTGTTTTACCTTTAGTGAGTACAGTTTTATGATCAATATTTGTTATAATTTGTAAATTATGGCACTGGGTACATAACAACCGGCCGTGAGTAGGAACCCTAAGTATATTTGTTAATACTAATAATAATATATTTCAAGGACGGCAAATACGACACAAAAATAAGCTACACAATATCATCGGAGCTGCCAACCGATCCCAAGACACTCCCAAATTTTGACAGCTCCCGTGTGATCCTAAGCGACCGCAGTGACTTGACCATCCGGGGTTTTCTGTGGGCAGCCGAGTGTGCTGGGAACGAGACCTGTGTGCCGAAGTTGGAGTTAACACCCGTTATCAGTTTCCGGTAAGTACCCTACTCATTGAAGATTCCCTTCCTTGGGACCAAAAGTAGGCGTCATTCTCTATACCCGTTTTCTTTGCCATCTCCTCCAGATTACAGGTACACCAAAGTGCTAAAAGATGAAAGTAATAGACTTATAAGTTATCCAAGTGCTGCAATTGATTTCGACGCTAACCTCCGATAGGTTCGCGTCGATATCAATTGCAGCACTATGGGTAATTTACATTTATAACAAGTAGAAAAGCCACATTTTTGCCGTTGTGGTGTGGCTGCAGAACCTCTGAACAAAACCTAATGCTAGACTTTTTGATATTCGATGATCGATTTCTCATTGCGGCCAATTTAAGTGTGATATTATGATGACTTGCTTGCAGCCATATAGATGACGACTCGTACATAATAGGCTCGAGTATGAAAGAAACTATACACCTCGTTGTTGACAACTACGGGGAGGTGGCGTATGACTCGTGCGTGCGCGTGCACATCTACGGTGCTAACGTGCTCAAGAATCCCACCGGCTGTGTCTATGAAGATTCAGCTGATAGAAATAGACTTAAGTGCGAACCGTCGAAGCCCCTCCAGAGCAATGAAACTTGGGTACGTTTCCTTTATTATCTTTTTTTTTAACTATGAGAATGTGGGTGCTTCCGACATCGCATTACAATACAACGCGATTGGTAAAAAAATGTGCTAACGTGTGACATTTACAAGTATTATAGTTTATAATAGCGACTATCGTTCGACCTCACCAACCCAATTATTGGGCAAAACACGTATTCTAGAATTAAAGCTGTTATCAAATTTTTGGGCTGACAGACTGTCCTTAGGAGCTGTCGTTGATATAATAATCGAAGCCCACTTCAAGGCTTGGAAGGATTTGTGTGAGTATAAATAACCTATAACTGGCGTGATATTATTTGTTATATTATAATATTCACAGACCACCGGTCAAATCGAACTGGAGATGACGCATCTTACAAACGTGGACAAGATGATAACATTCAAAATGCTTCTATACAATCACTGCGAGGATGTCGTCACCCAGAAAATCCCGATCGCGATTCCTGTGAAGGCTGATCCTGGTAGTATTGTCGCCAAAGGGTTTGTATCGTTGTCATTTTCATTCATGTTATTATTACAAGCTTTTATTTAACTTGCAATGTATGTATGTTTGTTAGGGTGGAATCTTGCAACTCAATTTTGAAGCAGATATCTTCAACCGATTGAGCTAAAATTTTGTATACACGTTCAGTTTGGATGACAATGCATGGTTAACTGTATGACGTCATTCTAAATCGAATATGGCAGCACACCCAAGATGGTGGCCAAATTATTTTTAATGCACTCCTACAATATGGGTATCAAATGAAAGCGCTGCTAAGAATAACTCGAAAAATAAAGTGACGTCACTCTAAATCCAATATGGCGGACTTCCAAAGCTTGAAACTCAATTTTGAAGCAGATATCTTCAACCGATTGAGCTGAAATTTTGTATACACATTCAGTTTGGATGACAATACATGGTTAGCTATGTGAAGTTATTCTAAATCCAACATGGTGGAACATCCAAGATGGCAGACTAATTATTTTTAATGCATTCCTACAATATGGGTATCAAATGAAAGGGCTTGCTGAGAACAACTCGAATACCTAAAAAGTAAAAGTAAATTAAAAGTGAAAAACCTTTTTAAAAAACAAGCATTTACTTAAATGCGCTAAAAAGAAAAAAATAAACTTTTACTTTAAAACTTATAGTAAAAGTTTTAAAGTAAAAGTTTATTTTTTTCTTTGCTTGTCGCGAGATTTACTTGTGTAGATAAACAAGTAAATTACATAACTTGATGTGATTGATTTTAACTATTAAAATGTTCAAACTAAATTTATATGATATAAAAACTTTTATATCATATAAATTGTGTAATGACGTTATAAGTTGATAGTAAAAGTTTTAAAAGCTTCTTTTGTAAAAAGGTTTTTACTTTTAATTTTCTCCAAACATGTTTGCATGTTTTTCTCAATATGGTTTTTGTATTCCTATAAAAATAAAATTGAAAAGTTTTAATTTGGTTAGTTACTTTACTCTTTTCTTCGTTTGCAGAGAAACTAACATCGGTACCATTGTCAACATGACGGTAGAGGATATCCAACAAAACGGCAAAAAGATGCAACACGTTTATACGGTGAGAAAAATTCAACTTTTCGTTCTTTTCGTTCCGAAATTACGAATCTGTGCCATCGTGTCTACCAAAATCCGGAATCATCCACTGTTTAATTATCTTTTAATTTAGATTGACTTAAGTGTAGATTACGATAATGGAAAATTATTTGGCCAAACAAAAAAAGTTGGGAGACAGGTATAGGCGTGTTATGGGACCAAATGTCTTACTAGCTTTAGCCCGATGCAATGATGCTTTAACTATACACAACGAGTGGTATCGGCCGAATGTTCGGCCGTTTCCTGCTACGAAGTTACTATTTGGTTCGGTCGGTCCAGATCCTACACTCCTACACTCTTTCGAATATTGACTATGGTGCCGATCCAATTCAGCCGATCCGACTACTTTTTTCCTTCCTTCCGATTACTTTTTTCGCATTTTTCAATAATATTCGGTTCGGCCATGTGTCGGTCCGATCCGATCATTCGCACTTTGCACTTCGTAGCAGACCCCCAGGTTCGAGAGAACCAAGCTTGGGTTGGTAGGTACTTAGTTCAAATCAACCGAGGTATTTTGGGTTAAAGGTTGGTTGCAGGAACCATTTGGTAGAGATGACCTGATGTTGCAGCCACGATATCTGATCTCTGTACGAGGGAACTTGTAAGAGTTACTGTTATCGTTTTGAAATTCGGTTTAACTGAAATTGAATATCAAAACATAGAAAAAGAGAAAGAGTACCGAAAGAGTTACCGCCAGCTGATTTAGTTTAACGTTGTTTTTTTATTGCAGATCACAAACAAGGGTCCGACCAACTGGAAGGAGTTACAAGTCCAAGTAACTTTGCAGAAGCAGCCGTACATTGAATACGGTGATACTCCAGTCATAGTAAGTCACTATTTGCTTGTATTAGTTCAATAAAATGTACTGACAGGTAACATACAGTTCAACCAAATTGATTGAAAGAGTCGGAAATGTAAGACACGATCGACATTATATGCAACACGTTCATTTATGTTTACGCAATTGAAAGGCATACGTATGTACCTAGTTAAGACGTTGCTCCATAGTAGCCCACCGCTAAGCTACGCACGTGTACTTAGCTGCTAAGTAAGCTTAGCTGTGGGCAAAGTCTTAGCTTCTCTTGGTATAAAAATGTAGGAGGGATCGTTCTACGTACGGATGCATGGTACCCAAATGAACCACGCAGCTAAAGTGCACATCTTAAGGCGGAGACTAGCAACGTTTGTTTGTAATGTATCATTCCAGGCGAGCTTGGTTACAAAACGGCCATATACGAGACGCGTCGAACGCTCGCTTCGAGCACATGGCTCAAGTGCGCTCCATTTTTTGTTACAAAACGGTGATACACAAGACGTGGCGAACGCTCGCTTCGAGCACATGGCTCAAGCGCGCTCCATTTTTTGTTACAAAACGGTGATACACAAGACACGGTGAACGCTCGCTTCGAGCACATGGCTCAAGTACGCTCCATTTTTTGTTACAAAACGGTGATACACAAGACGCGGCGAACGCTCGCTTCGAGCACATGGCTCAAGCGCGCTCCATTTTTTGTTACAAAACGGTGATACACAAGACGCGGCGAACGCTCGCTTCGAGCACATGGCTCAAGTACGCTCCATTTTTTGTTACAAAACGGTGATACACAAGACGCGGCGAACACTCGCTTCGAGCACATGGCTCAAGCGCGCTCCATTTTTTGTTACAATTCCGTGGTTACAACACGGCGCTACACTAAGGCCTGTTTTACAGAACCTCACTCAAGACTCAAGCACTACTTAAAACTAGTTTAGAGTCATTTGATTGGCTGAAACTAGTTTTAAGTAATGCTTGAGGCTTGAGTGAGGTTCTGTAATACTGGACTAAATGTGGCGAACGCTCCCTTCGAGCACTTGACTCAAGCGTGCTCCATTTTTAGTCAGAACGGCGGACGTAGAGGTTCTATGTGCTTCATTAATGTCATTTAGTTATTGTTATTGGATGCAGAAGAAAAAACAAAACGATATGGGATGTCCAACGCGTTACAAAAACTCGATAAATTACAAGCAAACGTTGTAAGTCAGTCTCCTTGACTACGTAGCATTGGAGAAGCGCCTTCGTTGTCTTAATTCAGCGTTCGTGTGAATGTTCTCATTTGACCAGCCGGTCTATTCTGTAAAAAATCATCGTGAAAACTTAGGTGAAGTGAGCTTAAAGTGAGCTGTCAATAGTGTAAAGCCCTTGGCATCAGGGGGAATGACAGCTCACTTCACCTACATAAGTTGTCACGGTGAGATTTTTACAGAATCGATCGACTGTAACTTACTTTTTCCATTAACTTTCAGCTATACTTTTCCACGTCGAAATTTTATATTCCCTGCCCGTATGTATCAAAGGATGAGACGTCAAACTCTTACCTCTGCGAGATAAAAAGTTTGACGAAAAAGGTGGAATTTGCCAAGATCCTTATACCGATGTACATTTTGCCTGGAACTCTTGGTAAGTGTGATTTTCTGCTTATCAGTCTGGTAGAGATGATGGACACATAATATTACAAAATACTACACCTGTATTCCCCGAAGGGATAGGCAGAGATGCACCTATAGTACAGTCACGAGCACCAATATGTCAACACTTGGCAACATGCAATTGCGATTTTCTCTTGAAATAACGAATGCAACATTGAAATACGACACATCACATAAACGTATGGGTTCAAAAATGCTATGTTTGTAACAACATAAAATTTCATTCAAAAATAAAGGAGTAAATCGCTTTTGAATAAAGCCGATTGTATACATTTATAATATGTATGTATTTACAAAAAAAAAAAAAAAAAAATTCTATCTATAATATGTATGTATTTACAAAAAAAAAAAAATTGTATATAAGTAGTTTATCAGCCATCTTGTTACCATAACACAAGCATTAGGTTGCTTAGCTTGGGACAAATGGTGCTGTGTGAAATGTCCAGGGATTTATTATTTATACATACTTTGCTTGTGACTGTACACCCACATTTCGACAGTTATGTTTAAGTCTGCTGGGACTGACAAATTCCAGATGGAAAAACTCAATAACACTTTACCTGACCCGAAAATCGAACCCAGGACCTCATGCTCAACAGTAGCACAGGTGACCACTAGACCAACGAGGTAGTCAACAGCCTCCTCTCGAATTGGCACGAACAGATTTTAGTGTATACGTAGCGAGTTCACCCGCGTTTCGTCAAGTGCAGCGCATAAGTTTCGATCCCGTGGGAATTTCGAGATAAAAAGTATCCTATGTGTTAATCCTGATTATAAACCATCTGTGTGCCTAATTTCATCCAAATCCGTTCAGTAGTTTTTGTGTGAAATAGTAACAAACATCCATCCATCCATTCATCCATCCATACAAACTTTCGCGTTTATAATATTAGTAGGATAATAGCACTGGTCTTATCCTACTTACAAGATGTAGGTCATGGGTCCGAATCTAGGGAAGCTTTACTTTGTGTAAATAATTACATCACCGCTGCTCTCAAAACGGCGAAGGAAAACATCGTGAGGGAACCGTCGTGTCCTAGAACCAAAAATTCTAAGACATGTGACATCTACTAACCCGCACTGGGCCCGCGTGGTAGATTACAGCGCGCTCCCCCTCGAAGAGAGGAAGCCTGTGTCCCAGCAGGCCACATCATAGCCTGACTATGCTATGCACTAATATGTATAAGCCACCAGCATCGAATCGGCATCGCATCATCGCAAGCAGTTCCCTTACTTTAAGGAAACAAACAAAATAATACATAATCAACCTATAAAGTTCCCACTGCTGGGACACAGGCCTCCTCTCGGTGAGAGGGAGTGGGCCGTAATCCACCACGCGCGCCTAGTGTGGGTTGGCAGATGTCACATGTCTTCGAAATTTTGGTTCTAGGACATGCCGGTTTCCTCACGATGTTTTCCTTCGCCGTTTTGAGAGCAGATATTTATTTATTCTGCTTGTTTTATTTGCAGATGGAATACTGGATAAAGATAACAATGTGACGATACTGTCTTCTATTAAACTACAACTTAATGATGTCGACTCCAAAGTGGAAAGGTAACTATACGGGTTGGCAGGGACATCGACGTGTACCTCCATGAGAGGTGGCCTGCGGGCGGCGGCGGACTAGGGGCGTCCGTCGTCTGAACAGACAGGCCCGAGTCGGCGCCGCAGTGTTCCACGCGCGCCACTCGAGAGTGCAACTCGTACGCATCTTGTGGCCAAAAAAAAATGACGGACGCTGTGGGTATACCAGCCAGGCTCCATATAATAATCTTCAATCCCCTTTGTCAAGTTTGTAAGATGCGCGGTCAACACTAAACTGAAATATTCTTTATTTTTTTCAGTATAACCACAACTATCACGCTGCTAGATGCGACGGTACCGATAAAGTGGATAATACTTGCAGTTTGTATCGCCCTTTGCATCATAATCATCCTCCTGGTGATACTCTACAAGGTACGTTGTATTAATTTGACATTCGTATTCGTTTGATAAACGATATTCATTTATATTAATTGATTCGGCCAAAGAAACCTGGGGGTCTAGGTACTCCGAAGTGGTATCGGCCGAATGTTCGGCCGTTTCCTGCTACGAAGTTACTATTTGGTTCGGTCGGTCCCGATCCTACACTCCTACACTCTTTCGAATATTGACTATGGTCCCGACCCAACTGAGCCGATCCGAACTTTTTTCACATTTTTTAATAATATTCGGTTCGGCCATGTATCGGTCCGATCCGATCATTCGCACTTTGCACTTCGTAGTAGATCCCCAGGGCCGTCCAAAAGCGCGCTAGGTTGACGATATCGTCAAAGTCGCGGGAAACACCTGGATGAGAGACGCACAGAACCGGGAAGTATGGCAAAAAAGGGGTTGTGGGAGATTCCGGGCTGAATTGATGATGATGATTAAAAACGCACGAGTTAGCAACGCGCAGCAGACCTATTCTGTAAAAATGACACCGTGAATACTTAGGTGAAGTGAGCTTGAAGTGAGCTGTCAATAGTGTAGTGAAATACGACTAATTTGAAAGTCACGTGTCCCTTAGCATATACATACAACCCACGAGAACAACATGCGTGGTAATTTCATATCACAGTGAAGATGCCTGTCATTTTGACAGTAAGTACTGTAGAGGGCTTGAGGAGCCCTCTGAGGTAACGGGAGGAATCGAACAACTATACGACTCCTTTAAGATTATATTATAAGCACGTCTTTAAATATTTCTGTCTAAATTACCACTGACTGTTCTAAACAATAATCTTAATAGAAAATATTTGACATCAGCTTGAACGTTCGAATGTAACCCGCGTTAAATTATCGCCGGCCTGCACAATATGAGGTTACCTTCGGCAGACAAACCTCTACAGTACCTACAACAACATTATTTACGTAGTGTAGCAGACGAATTATTTATTCATGTGAAGCAATGGAAGTAGTATCCTTTAAAATCTTTCGAGTTATGATTGAAAGTATATCACGCAATTGGGGTGCTGGAAATACTGCACGCGTTGGAGCGGTACTTCCCTCTGCCTTGCTAGAAGTTCCTTCATAATCAAAATCAAACTCAAAGCATTTATTTCAAACTAGCGCGCCCCTCGGTTTTACCCGCATAAGTTTCGATCTCGTGGGAATATCGGGATAAATAGTATCCTATATATTAATCTTGGTTATAAACCATTTGTGTGTCAAATTTCATCCAAATCAGTTCAGTAGTTTTTGCGTGAAAGAGTAACAAACATCCCTCCATCCATCCATACAAACTTTCACATTCAAAATACTCGTATTAGTAGGAATAGTAGGATAAACCAATTACAGGCACTTTTATATTGTCAAGGGTTCAATCAGAAAGATGAAGCCAGTAGCCCATTTCAAAGCGTAGTAGGTAACTATGAAGAAGAACGGGCAAGAAACTCCACGGACACTCAATCAATTTTACTAAAAATATAAAAACAATTATTAACCATTCAACAACAAATGGTTTAATGTTGTTAATACTCAAACGAAAAACAAGGACCTACGGCTAGAATGTTAATTGTTATATTGTTAAAATACGTTATGTAGAATACGAGGTTTCAATTAATGTATGTGTGTAACTAATCGCTACACTGAATACTCTCCATTTTCTTTCAGGTTGGATTCTTACGACGCAGGAAGAGAGAACAATTGATACACTTAAAATCAGAATTAAAGCGACAGACTATTGTAAGTTTTCTTAATATTGTCATAGTTTAATTATGGTGTCAGTTTTTTCACACAAAAACTGTCAGACGTCAAATTTATTTCACGAATAAAAGATAGAATATCTGAAGGCCAATTCTCGTAATTTAAAACGTTCAAAATCTAGTCGCAGTCTCATCTCGGCGATAAACAAATGTCAAAAACTTGTCAAAATGTAGGGAAATTAGAGGTATTTTTTGACAGATTGAGACTGAAATCAAACTGTGAACGTTCTTAAAATTACGAGAATTGCCCCTCTGGACAAAAATATTCATACAATGTGTAACTGAATGAATTCACATTATGAACGTAATTGGTTCAAAATCGTTTACTAAATCGATATATTATGTAATTTTTAAAGTACCTACTACGCTAGACCCTTATACGTATGCGGCTGTGTGCGTGCGTAGATATGGGGTGTGACCTCAATGTACACTCAACTCTAATCTACAATCCGTATAATTCAATAATTAAGCAATGTTTTATACGTAATACTAACAAATCAGTGTATGTATTATGATTATAACATAATTTTCGTGGAGTGCGTTAATTTTGCTAATTCTGCTAATATAAAGACCAATGATAATATATATCAATTTGTTATTATTCAGCTGAGGAGTTCAATGATGCCAAAGCAGCCAGCCGAAGACCAGAAGCAAATTCTGGAGGAGATGAAAGAAGAGGAAGAAAATGATTACACTGAAGGCTCAATTTAGATGTGCCGTCGAAAAAACCTGCGGGGAAATTGCGTACCACACTTACAGTCACCGGCACGTAACTTGGCAAGATAGTTAGGAATAGTAGATAGTTAAAGAAAGGGGAGGAAAAAGAAAGGACTCTTTTCCTCCACTTTCTTTAACTATCTTCTAAACAGACATGTTTAAAAATAAATTATGCCAATAACCATAGTATAATAAAAGTGACCATTTTTTATAGCACTAAGGCCAATTTCACCAAACTTTTATACCTAGAATAAGTCTTATCCTACGAATAAATTTTGAATTTTTGACGGTTTATCCATACTAAAATTGTCAGACGCCAATTTTATTCCTAAATTAATAAAAGGTATCTGACGTTGGTAAAATCAGCCCTAAGTGTATGCTATCTTTGTTTTGTTTTGGAGCGCAGTATTGTGTTTCGAACACGTTCCGTTAACTTAACGTCTAGTATACTGCGCTCCATTGCTCGTTGGAAGACCTTGAGTTTGGACTTCTGGATGTTAGTCAAAGACCAAGTTTGTACACCATAGGTTAAGACGGGAAGAATACACAGATAGCTGACGTGGCTCAAAAGGCTGCCCGACTTAAATGGGACTGGGCAGGACATGTCTGCCGCATGACAAACTGTGGGCCTAAATAGCTCAGAATTGGTGCCCTGAGACAGCGAGGCAAGGTCGCGGCAGACGACGTAGGAGATGGCGGGACTAGCTGGATAGGTTCCGTCAAAATTGGAAGGAGGACGCGTGGGCTCGCGAAAGATGGAAGGAGTGGAGGGAGGCCTTTACCCAGGAGTGGGACAGCGTAGGCTAACATAAAAAAAAAGTGTATGCGCGAACTCTTACACCCACTTCGCCAAAACCTTGCCAAGTTACATGCCAGCGACTGTACAATAGCAATGTCTTTCATTTTGACAGTTCAACAACATTCATTGCGTTATTTACGTTGTTGAGTACACGAATTACTCCAAATTAAAATCAAACCTATGAAGCAATGGATTACGACTTTCTTCCAAAATCCTTCGGATGGTTATTAGTAAGTGTAGAACGATCACCATACGAAACCGTTGATCATTTTGGACTTCATCACATTCGTTTAGTGACGTCACATTTTAGACATTGCCATTGCATCCTAAAACTATTGTGATAAACATTTTCGAGAACACTGTACAGCTGTTCCTGCTAATTACTTACATCGGACTTTACACCTTTTTTATTCGTTTTTTAACCGACTTCAAAAAAGGAGGAGGTTCTCAATTCGACTGTATTTTTTTTATTTTTGTTACCTCAGAACTCCGTTATTTATGAGCCGATTTTCAAAATTCTTTTTTTAAGTATGTGAAAGGCTTTCAGATTAATCCCATAGAAATTTTAGCAAAATCGGTTTAGGAGTTTGGTTTAAACCAAAATTACGGATAAAAATTCAAGTAAATAAAATTGCGTCGTTTGCTTTTCACAACTAAAGAGTGAAAATTAAAAACTTTTTTACAAAAAAAAAAAAACAACAGACTTCCATAAAAACACTACAAAGTGAAAAATAACTTTAATTTCGGAAGTCGGTGGTGAAAAACGAAATACAGAAACCAAAGACACCGACAGAATAAATGTTATTACTCAAATGGCGAATTTCTGACCGATAACAATTTAAATTGACAATATGACAATCTCTGTATTAAATCATTTAAATTTTCTATTTAACTGTATTGACCCCGAACTTGACGAATTTATAATCCCATTTTATTAAACTTGACATTATGTATTGTGTTGTCTATTTCAAATAATGTACTGAATTTCATCTTGACATGGTAAACTTATTGATTTGATTGAATGTGTTAATAATAATATAAATAAATCTTTATTATTATAGCCAAAACTGTTTGCATGCCTTAGTTAAGAAAGTAGTATAAGGATGGTAATACCCCTGTTGGCATAAAATTTTAAGGCATAATATAGTTTGGCATAACGTTTTCGCATAACTTTTATTAGCATAATCATACTGCTGCATAACTATCATTTAGTCTAATATGTTTTGGCTTAAGTTGGAGTTGCATAAATTTTAACGGCATTTAGCATAATAGTATTTAGGCATACAATTATTAGGTATGATGTTTCCTGACATTTACTACTGTTATTGAATCATATGTGTTAGGTTAGGTTAGAACAGTGACCATTAACGATGACGCCAGATCCCCTCTATTGTTGGTGTTGTGGTTTGGGTTAGAATGCGTTTTTAACATTATGTTTTATAAAATTATGCTTCATTATTATTATGCTAGCAGTATTTATGGCAACAAGCATTATGGCAAAACATTTATGCCTAATAATATTATGCGTAATGATCATTATGCTGAATTTCGTTATGGCAGTGTAAATTGTGATAATATATTTTATGCTTATCTTTAGTAAACCAATAAGGATCATTTTATTAAACTTAACATCTGTAACTTCTGCCTACTTTCTGTGCAAATAAAGAACTATTATATTCTATTCTATCGAGCCGGAACCTGTTTGGGTTTTTAAAGTCAGCTGTACGTCTCGAAATTGTATGTCTTGAAACTCGGGGTAGAGACCCAGGGCGGTACAGCAATTATCAAAGTTATCCGTATGAAAATAGGATTACGCTATAGTCATTTGACAGGTGGCTAGAAAATTAGACTTTGGCCTGGCTTATGTACTACAAATCCCTCACAATTTATTTATTTAAAGTTTTCGCACACAAAAATGGTACGAAGGCGGACTTAATGCCTTTGGCATTCTCTACCAGTCAACCAAGGGGGATGAAGAGATTAGATGGCAGGTGCTTTGGAAAAATGATAAAAAAACTAATAAAAATATATAAGTTATAGAAAGTAAGTTTATATTATTAGGTTTGGTTCACTGTTGCATTGGGTTGTACCTGTAATAATAGTTGTAAGTGATTAAATAAATAAATTTAATCACTTACAACCATATTATCAGCCTCCCTTATTCAGCCCATTATTGACTACGCCGATGCCTGTTATTTGGATGCCACCGAGGAGCTTTTAAATAAACTTGAGCGTTTGCAAAATATCTGTATTCGTTTTGTTTTTAACCTTAAAAAGTATGATCACGTCTCCAACTTTCGCAAGATACTCAAGTGGCTCCCCATTCGACTTCGCAGGAACTCGCGGATTTTGTGTCTGTTATTTAATCTCCTTCACAATCCTAAAACACCATCCTATCTGCGGGAGCGCTTTAACTACGCCCGCCCTTCAGATGCACCTTGCAGGTCGCATCTTAAAAACCTTCTCAAGTCCCCTCCCCACTCCACCGACTTCTACTCCTACTCCTTTACAGTGCACGCGGTGCGGTTGTGGAATTCACTACCGCCTGACATTAGGGACTGCCAAACTGTTGCTGTTTTTAAAAGAAGAGTGAAAGAACACTATCTGTCCACTTCATCATAGTTGTGTATGTATTTTTAATTTAATTTTTTTTTTGAGTATGTTATAATTATTATTATTCTAGTGATATTTATTTTAGTAGTATGTATGTATGTACGTTTATTTGTATGTATTTTAGTATATTCTCGGAATTTTTGTTTAGTTTTTAAGAGAAATGTTTTTGATTGTATGTATTATTTTTTGTCTCCTTTACAATTTCACACGCTGTCTACATCTCTATATCTATTGTCCTGTCTCAGGTGTGCTGGAAGAGATTTCTTGTGAAATAAGCATCACCTCTGTACCTATTTTTTCTGTTCTGTTTTTCTTGTCTGTTTATATATGTGTGTACATAAATGGTAAATAAATAAATAAAATAAATAAATAAAATATCATAATTAATTAAGTATTCAATATTCTAATTAATTTAACCCCACATTATAGTATTTGTAATCAAAATACCTGTGTATATGCCCTCCTTATTTTTTAATTAATTAGGTAAAATAATATTATTTATAGCAGTAGGGAAAGATTGACCCCAAAAACAATTATCAAGTCATGTGCCTGCCACCCTGTAAAGTAAATAGTACCTGCTCGCTGATGAATGTTTTTGTAAAAAAAATTAGAACAATTTTGATTTTTGCAACATAAATCGCAATTCATTGTTTCCTTGTAACTTTATCGCCAAACGAGTTAATTCTACTCTATAAAATACATATAAATGTTTTTTGTTATACTGTCTACCTAGCTCTGTAAATCTGACCAGGTAAAACTAAGGATAAATACCAGAATAAAAATGAGTATCTCTTTTGTTATAAAGTTTATTATCGATGCATAATAATCATATGATGTGCAAGTGAATAGAGGAAAATTGTTCCTTTTAATTACGGAAATTGGTGATTTATGATTTCCAACGTGACCACTAAATACGTGCACCTTTTTAGTGGACAAGAATTTCAATGCATCACCATACGCGATAGGGTGACGCGACATCTTCGCGCAATCTGTTACCTTGGATTTAGTACATGATTCTAAAGCCCGAGCGTTAGAACTTTTCAACGGTTTTAAAAAAAAAAATGCTTTTCCATACATCCTGACCGCTGGCATTTTTTTTTTTTTTTTTTGTAATACAGCTGATTTTTGTTTCTACGCTAGCGAGTCTAGAATCAGCGTCCGCCGTCCGACCAGACAGGCCCGAGTTGGCGCCGCAGTCTTCCACACGCGCCACTCGAGAGTTGGTGCGACCATTGTGGGAATGGCCTCTTGGGTGACCCGTGAATGCTTATGCGAATCCCGCACCATAGGCAGAGGTGGAACACCGCGGTGGTTTTAGCCGGTAAGAGTCCGGCATACCCCTCTGTCACCCCCATGATGGAGGAAGTCCATGAGGATTTCCACCGCGACACAAAAAAAAGGGAGTCTAGAATCATGTGCTAAATTCATGGTTACAATTTGCGCACCGGGACATCAACGCATAAATTGTGCCGCCATGTATATTTTTATATAATTGACTTTCCTGTATTATCGTGGTGACGTCCATGGTAATATGGTCACGTTAGAAACGCACATTAATTTGCAGAGGGAAAGAAAGAAAATCACAATAGCCATTGACAGTTTTACTGTCAGTGCCAAAGAATGCTTAGAGCTGCTTGTCGCGGTTTTCAGTAGCATCGTAGGCAAAGTCAGTTATGTGGTGCTAAACTTCCAATTCATGATTCGGTGGACCAAGATCTTGGTTAGGGGGCTGAGTAGCCAAGGACGGAGATAATGACGTGCAGTTGGGGAAGCTAAACTACCTAGCTGTTATTTTATTATGCTACAACGATGGTGCCCCGCTGCCAAACATAGAGAGTCAGCAGAATTGTTACTGAAGACCAATTTGTTAAACAAATTGACACCCTACGTCAATTTTTCTGTGTTATAGCCATTTCATACAACTGGATTATAATACAGGATGAAATTGAAAACTTGCGACAAATCGAAATAGGTGGTGCAGTAACTGTTACATAATTATAATAAATTGTCATTTCCCAAATTTGATAATTCTTTAAAAAAAGTCATGTAAATATTGTCTTAGATAGTCCAAACTAAGTAATTGCCATCAAGTAGACACGAATTATCATCGTTTCAGTATTTTTTGTTTTCAATATTATCAAAACAAATAAGAAAATTAAGGTATCAATTTTAGCGCACGCCCGATAAGCAAACCATTCATCGCAGAGTTCAAACCATGAAGCAAGTTGGCAACGTGTTGAACAAGCGGTATTTACCTAATTTTGACCGTTGTTCCTACGAAAAAAAGAGCGCGCGACGACGTTGCAAATCGCTCGCCTACGCGCACGTATGTGCATCCCTTTCTTTAATGACATGTTCTAAAATTTACTTGAATTAGATATTTTAGTTTGTCGCACCTATTCAATTTTATCCATACAGGATGAAATTGAATAGATGCGAACCATATGGACAATTTGGTAATCAATTTTCTTAATAATTTATTTACGTATTCGGTTTAATATATTTGTGTTACTGTATTTCAGTTAATTAATATAGAGCGCTTTTCCTGCATCACCATTGTTGTGTTGTTGGACTCCAGAATGTGTATCTACCAATGACATCAGGATGAATAGTTTATAATTAACTGTATGACCTCATTATTCTGAAACAGGGATAATACGTAGTTATTAAAAGCATAGGAAAAATCTTAGTGTCGTGATTGAGAGCCATAACTATGTGGACCAGTGTTTGTTAGGAGGAATCATGAATTGTAAGTGTTTTATTTTAATGAAAATCCTACTTTATTTCTTATTTATTGAAATATTTTTTAAATTCTCTGTTATATTTTCTTTTATTTATCGTGTCGTAGTATTTTAATTGGAATTTTAATTAAGAGCTGATTTTTCAATGGACAGATGACTTTTATCTGAGGAACAAATATTGTTGTTTGATAGAATTTGTATAGAAAACATGTCAAACTGTCAGATTTATTCTTAAGATAAAAGTTATCTGACTATTGAAAAATCAGCCACAACTGAAATAATCAAACAAGGTGTCGTTTTGCATCCTCGTCAAATTCAAGGAGGTAACTATGCTACTGATTCTCCACACGAATTAATAATAAAATAAGGTTTTTTTTCTAATTTTTGGATATCGGTATGTGTGGGATACGCATTTTAAAACGTGGCCTGTGTGAGACCGCACTGTAACATCCCTTTTACACACACATAAAAACGCGGCCGCTTATACGATACCATAACGAGATTCTGTTCTTTGAAAGTATGTGTCCTGAAATACTATCAAACTTAAATAACTAAAACAACAAGTATTTTTCAATTCAATTCAATTAATTTATTACATCAAATATGGTAGGTACATGAAGTTCTTATATAAAATATTTAGTAATACACGTAACAGCATGCGATGGTACAGGTTTTTACAGTTAATATATTAATTACTAAATAACTACATTTGTATGTATTCATTATTTACCAGGGATCGTAACTTTATTTGATTATTTATGTCTTTCATAACAGCCTCCTGAAATTTGACGAGGATGCAAAACAACAGCTTGTATTATACTAGCTGATCGTCGTACCGCCATGTTTTTTTTTCTTTTAATTTTCTTCTATACAAACCTAGTTCTGATCCTGACAGTAACGAAAACAAAAAAAGAATTATCCAATTTGGTGCAGTTGATCGGAAGTTATGCGCGTACATACATTTCGGTGATTCATTTTTATTTATATAGATTCTGCTCTTAATTGCCCTTGATTTGTTACTATACCTATATACTCACATACGGTGAGCGGTACGGGCGGTGGGTATAATAAGACAGGAAATATGAAACTCAGAACAAACTGAGGCAAAAGGCGTTCGTATCCAATCGAACGCCTTTTGCCCGAGATACATATGTATTATATTTAGATAGAACGCTAGATATTCATCCGTTTTAATAGCGTTCTATTATCTGAATATATAGGGTGACTGGTAATTAGTGACCGATACTTAAACACATGATTGTACTCATCATATTATACAACTTTCCCAACATGAGAAGTGTGCGGACCGGGTTTTCTTTGTCCTATTGGTGATATTTTTACCTCTGCATATTTTGTAAAAATGAGTCATCGCTTTTTAGCCATGTCAATTCGTCTTCAAATTTCTAGTTCAGAACTACCCTTTTTTTTCTGGTGGGAAATCATCAATTGACCCCTCCCGCTCTGGGTGGAGCGGAAGGGAGTGTCAGACTCTTACTGACTAAAACCCACCCATGTTCCTTCCTTCGCCCTTTATGTTCCGGGGTAGCGGTAACCCTTTCGGACAATCCCGCTGAACTACCCTTATTGGTAATTACAGAGCCCAGACACTGAAACTGGTCGACGATTTCATATTCTGCGAAACTCAATTCTCCTCAATCACTTCGAAACCATGCAGCGTGTCGGTACGCTGCATGGTTTCGAAGTGATTGAGGAGAGTGACGGAGATTGTCTTACTTTCTGTCATACTTTTGTTTATCGCAAGACCCACTCATTGTGTCATAAAACTATGAAATTAGCCATTGCCATGTCATGTTTTACCATCATGTCAAAATCCATCATCACCATTGACCTCATAATCTTTTTCCTTCTAGTACTTATTTGGGTCTGTCTGGCTCTGGCGGCATGGCCAAGCGTGTTTTCCAAGTACTGGACAAGGAAAATTGATGTTTTTCAACCACCAACAAAAAATAATCGCAACAATTCGTATTTTGGCTACAGCATCACTTACGATGAAGTTCATAAAAAGTAAGTAGTATTCTTATTTAGTTAAGTTTGTGTATATTCGAGAGAAGTGGTGGCATAGTAGTAATGGTGGGGCCGTTGCCCTTACTTGCAGGTTCTAGGTCGTGGCTTCGAACCCAGGCAGGCTCTTTATTTTATGTAAATTATTTCTCCCAAAACGGTCAAGGAAAACATCGTGAGGAAACCGGCATGTCCAAGAACAAAAAAATCGAAGACATGTGACATTTACCAACCTGCACTGGGCCCGCACGAAATATTAAAGCCCAATCTCTCTCGGAAAGAGGCCTGTTTAGTGTCCCAGTATTGAGAACATTATAGGCTGATTATGCTATGTATATTCGACCTCGTAAATGCTTTACCACCAGTTAAAAGACACAAGTCATAAAACGATAGGGACTATTTGTCTATGAGACAGTTGGCTACAGTTTCCAACTCAGGACGGAGTTCACTAATGAAACGGAAACTAGCTTTTGCCACCCACGTGGATGTCGGCAAATATCCCACGGAACCAACCGGGATTAAAAATACCCTATGTGTTAATTCAAACTATCTGTGAGCTAAATTTCATCCTAATTTGTTGAACTGTTTTTACGCCAATCCGGAATATACAACCAGACAAACGGACTAAAAACCATATTTTCGGCATCAGACTCGTTCCAACACCTCAAAGCAATTACGTTTTTTCAAAAATATTCAATTTACGGTTTTGACTTTACTTTTTGACGTTACTATTTTATTATACGTACTAGCTGCGCCCCACGGTTCCACCTGCGTAAGTTTAGATCCCGTGGGAATTTCGGTATAACAAGTATCCTATGTGTTAATCCTGGTTATAAACCATCTGTCTGCCAAATTTCATCCAAATCCGTTCAGTAGTTTTAGCGTGAAAGAGTAACAAACATCCATCCATCCATACAAACTTTCGCGTTTATAATATTAGAAGGATTAGTAGGATAGAAATTGCACCTATGTGAAGTTTAAATTAACTGGCAATCGTTGTCAAAAGTGGTAAAGCCACAACAAGGTCGACTATACTTAATACTGAAAAGAGACCAGAGGGGCAATTCTCGTAATTTTAAGAACGTTCACAGTCTGATCTCAGTCTCAATCTGTCAAAAATACCTCTAATTTCCCTACATTTTTGACAAGTTTTTGACATTGATTGTCGTTGAAATGAGATTGCGACTAGATTTTCAATGATTTTATTTACGGGAATTGGCGTTGAGATAATAATATATCAATTGTTTTAAAATCCCTCACAAAAATACCTATATTGAAGTGGATCATGCCTGTATGCCATGTTAAATCGTTGGTATTTAAAATATTACAATGATATCGAACGTAGCCTATTGTTTGCCTGTAGGTACAATACCTAATAATACAGGATTATTGACATTAATACAATTTAAGGAAAATCTATTTCGGTCATTTCAGATTGGTAATAAGTGCGCCGAGGTTATCTACCATTGGAGAAGTATATGACTGCAATATCGACAATCAAGTATGCGCCAAAATTCCCAGGGATAATATTAGGAGGAATACGGGAGAAGGTAAGATTTTTTTTTACAACAAAATAATATTTGATTGATCAAAATGCACACATATATATTTATTTAATAGAAATTAAGTATTTACATTATATAAGCTAAAATTTAAAATAATGATATGTACACGAAAAAAAATAAGCAAAATAATCATAGGGCATCAAAAAATTCGTCCGCATCGCTGTCAACAGGAACAGTGCCCAAAAGGCTGGCAGCATCGCCACGTTGTATGGCGATGCTAATTCTTTGGCCAAGAAACAGGCCAGCCCTCTGGTCACGTGAAGAGTCGATTAACCGCTTGGCGATATCTCGAAAAACCAAGTGGGCACTCGGACCCCATGGCACTAATGTTTCAACCCCAAACGGCTCGAACATATAACATAAATGCACACTCAACAAATTTGCCTAGCCTTTTCCCGTCTATGTTGGAGTCGGCTCCTAGTCTAGCCGAATGCAGCTGAATACATGTATTATAATACTGAATACAAGTATATATAGAGCGACTGCCTATCTGACCTACACAACAGAGTTACTGGGTAACAAGATACCTACTCCTTGCTAAGATTGCCAGACTTTTGAGTCTCTGACTACCCGTAACGACTGTCAACGATCTAGGAATGACAGCCGGGACCAACAGCTTAACGAGCTTTCTAAGTGACGGGGGGTCTCGATATGTAATGAATGGTCACCCATCCACGAACCGACTGTGGCAAGCGTAACTTGACCTTCGATCGACTCGTGCGACTATTAAGCCATGAGCCCCTTTATAATACGCACACATAACCGATGTTCGCATGTACATAAAATATCATGGCGGGATATTTTCGTACACTGGATTTTCAACTCAAGTACGCACGGGCGCGTTTTTCCCGCGGCGATTTTTTTTCACGCACTGAATTTTCAACCACTGAATTTTCTAGCGCCTTAAGTTGAAAATCCAACAGAGTACTTTTTTGACACGCTAGGATGCGCTCTGTTGGATTTTCAACGCTTGGCTCAACACCGAGAGTTGAAAATCCAATGCGCGATAAAATCCCGCCGCGATATTTTTACTTTCCTGCGAACGTGGGCTTACAGTTTAGTAAATAGTATGAATATTTCAGGTGGGGAAAATTATATGCATGACTACTGGTTTGGAGCGACTGTCAAGGCCGGGCGGGACTACGTTTTGGTAAGTTTTTTGATTGCCTAGAAATCATAGTGGGTTAGTTAGCACTTCTTCGGGTTAGTATGATTTGGCAAAGTCGGGCAGCAAAATCAAATATACCAGCTAACTTTTATTACCGTCTGGACAAAAGCAGGGTATAAAATGTGAACCGAGTAAAAGCAGCAGCACAGAAGTTTCAATTTTATTTTCACAATTTTTAAAATAAAAAATCTCTTTTTTTACATTCAATCCTCTGCCTAATTATAATATTGTAATTTCAGATGTGCGCACCAAGATATACGGAATTATCAAAGCGTAAGTCAATCAATAACGTTTCTTATCTTAAAAAAAAACTCATATCTCATCGTCACCCATAACTATGTTTATAAACACAATTCGAATGTAAAAAGATAAAAAAAAAACATTTATAAATAAAATGTGGAACTCTCTGCCAGCATCTGTGTCACATATAATCCGTCTGGTTTCAAATCAAGAGTGAACAGGCATCTTCTAGGCACGCTTGTTCCATCACAGACCTCATCCATCGCTTTCCAACAGGCATGATCGAGTTCTTATTTTGTTATCCTTTCTACTCTTACACACGTTGTCTACATCCCTTTTTGTACTCTCCTATCGCAGGTATGCTGGAATAGATTTCTTTAGAAATAGGCATCACCTTTGTACAGACCTCAGCAGGTCAAGCTACCCGAAACTCAAATTTTCCCAATCAAACTTGAACCTTAATGATTTAACGATAAAGTTGAAAATCTATTAAAGAAATTTGACAGATTATAGTAGCTTGATGTGCTGGCGTCTGTACGTATTTTTCTGTTCCTTTCTGCTTTGTTTATATGGGTGTACATAAATGGTTAAATAAATAAATAGATTGCTTAAATCTTTTTCGTTGGTGACAGTCCCATTTCAGCGCCAGTGACGAAGGACGGTTGCGGGAACCGTAGTAAAATACGTATGGGCAGCAGGACTCCCTAGGCCCTAACGGGAACGTCAGTCGCACGCCGACGTTTTGACGGCAACCCGTGCTCGCAGACACTGCTGCACGTCTCAAAATGCAAATAATACTTCAAAAATGAAAAAAAATACTGGAGGCCAAACCAAACAAATTATTATGAAGATGTATAATTTGAAAAAATAAATCCTATCTGAACATAAAAATTACCAACAGCGTTATAGAAGAGTAGTAGACTACTAAGTAAAAAAAAAACGTGCACGGTCGGGGAACCCCGTCAGGAACGAGGTTCCCAAGATGAAAATTTGAATATTTTCGCAGCCGCCATCTTGGATTTTCATTTTAACCTCACATCGGCTTCAGCACCCTCGAAAACCATGAAAACTATCAATCTCATTGCCCCTTATTTATTTATGTACACAGAGTAAAATTGATACAGATACGACATGTTAGTATTGAGTACAAGAAGAAAAGAATTCGATTTTTGACGTCCTAAACTAAAATATTAAATCTCTTCTTCATAACACTTTTTCGTTACGTGACGATTTCTACCAGTTCACTATACAATTAAATCTTTATATAGCATAATAATACTCCTACCGCATGCCGCGTTAAAGAACTCCGTTCCAAAAATGCCGAATTAAAGCAGGATGTAATATTATGGTTTGTGGAGTTATCTGAATAAAACAGTACTTATTTTCATGCTTATTATTTATAGTAGTTTATTTCCACAAAACGGCACTGGAATGCATATTATTAAATATTTATACTTTGTACACGAGCAGGGAGAGGGCACAGACTGTTTTGTATAGATAACATTTTTTAAATGCAAATTTTTGTAATACTAATATTTAAAATCGTTTTACATCTCAAAAAACGTTCAGTGAAAGTAAATTACGAAATAGTGCATAAAGAAATCTGTAGACTCATCTTTGACAATGCAATTCCTTGTGCGGTCAGGTTCGCGTTATTTGTTTTACCCGATAGGACCATGGGACTGTCACCAACGAAAAAGTTGTCTTAGAATTAAAGGAATATATCACAGTTCGATTAACCGGGTTTTCCTTATAGGGTTCGGCGCTTATATAACACAAGGCAGGTGCTATGCACACGAGAATGGTAAGCTTACCGAAAGAAGAACCATAAGTGAAGAGGATAGATTGGAAGACCTGTCAAAAACGATGGGTAAGTATATCTACTTTCTAAAACCGTTCACCTAAAACGCGGGAAAGAAGTGAAAGAAATCAACGTAAACAGACGGGAGGGGACGGGTGGTGACGAAGGTGTAGTGTGTGTGTATGGCTGGTAGGTTTTTTGGTCATGCTGAAAGGATGAATGAAAAGCGACTAACAAAAGGTATTTACCAGGCAGATGTAGGTAAAAACGCTGGGAAGGGACGCATATGGTAATGATGTCACAATATGTCCTAGGGCGTCCCTAAAGGTATTTACAAAGACGTGATTAGATACGCTGGGAGAGGACGCTCTAGAAGGACATGTAGTGACCGTATTGATGATGTTCTTCAGAAAGGTCAGGTGACTAGTACTCGCAACTTGCGTGCGTGTATGACCAGATGTATGAACGTAAATGAGGCAAAAGGAGTATGGTATGGATCGTAGCAGGTGGCGTTCTGTAGTATCTGCCTACCCCCATGGGAAGAAAGCGTGAGTTTATGTTTTGTTTTTTTTTTTACCACGCACTGCATTCCAACAGTAAGCTTTTTTAACACTCGAGAGATGCGCTTTTGTGGATTCTCAACACTCGACTCAACGCCGACAGTTGAAAACCTGGGCGCGGTGAAATAAGCGCCGCGTTAAATAAACGCCGCGTTAAATAAACGCCGCGTTAAATAAGCACCCGTGCGAACGTGCGCTCATGAGGTGTTTCAGACGTAAAAACGTTAGTTTTATTAAAAGTCGTTACTGTCTGTTTCGCAGAGTCAACCATGGATTCATTTGGTTGGAGTGTTGACATCTCTTCGACTGACTCCGTTATAGTTGGCGGCCCCGGCATGTATCACGGTAAGTATAAAGACATACTGGGGCCATAATCATATGGGAGCAAAACGTGGCAATAGCGCGTGAAATTTCAGACGCATGTTTTTTTGCTTATACCGGCTGACTTTTTTTAGCGTCTGGGCTAAAACAGGGTATAAAATATAAACGGAGTAGAAGTCTATGCCACAGAAATTTATTTTTTACGCTACGAATTCATTGATAATTTCCGCGCGTATTGCATAAAAGTTGATTTTTAATATTATTTGGCGAACAATCGCCTCCAGTTGATGCGTGGATTTGTTTTATTTCTCCATAATAGATTATTGTGCGGACATTGGTGTGGGTTACATGTTTACCTCTATTACCCTAGTTTATTATTTACTATAACCGTAACGTGTAACTGTTTTATGTCCCAATAAAATAAAATAAATAAATAGTTTAAAAAAAATGTTTATGCATGCCAAATGTTACATGCATAATATCAAATTAGATTTTTGAAAAAATAATTAAAAAGTCTCTTTTTTTCCATATGCTTCTACTCCATGCACCTTTTATACCCTATTTTTGTCCAGACGGTAAAAAAAGACAGCCGGTATATTACACCCTCGGAACATTCCGATCTTTTGCTATGATGGAGTGGAATTTATTTATTCACCTTTATCCTTAGTATGTTTTCTACTATACTACATATGTGATGCTACCAAAATGTATTGCCTATTTCATAATAAAACTTTTCTATTCATTCTAAGGTCGAGTAATGATTTATGACCGGCCACAAGTTGTTCCGAAGATTATCAAGACATCTAGGGTCATGCCTGCATTTAATTTTGGTAAGACTTTTTTTATCAATTGCATTTTGAGTGTCATCATCTGCCTAGCCTAGTTCCAAAGGTTGTCCTATGTTGGGATCGGCTTCCAGACTAACCGGATGCATGCCGTCCGCAACCGGGGTGCGCCGGCCCATACAAACTAGACGTACCTTTACATTCTTGTGTATACTCATGTATCGTTAAGTTACCTATATCGGGGAAACATGCATCACAACCACGCAAAACGGTTGGTATACTAGAACCCACATGCCCACCCCTTCCCTTGAACCCCCCCCCCCCCCTCCCTTTTACCCTTTGCAAACATGACTTATTATTACATTACTCTCTAAGAATTAAATGTTTTCTTTAAATAGATGCTTAGTTCTTAAAAATTTGAAAGGTATCATTACAATATTATTCCAGGCTACGCTGTTGCCTCTGGGACATTTATCAATAACGATTTGTCGTATGCCGTGGGTTCGCCGTATGGTCCAGGAGAGGTAAACTTATTGCATGCAATCTTTATATCTTGGATCTTAATATTGAAATGATAATAATATGATTTAATACATCAACATTCTTCCTCGCAGGTACTATTCTATAAAGGCACAGTATACCTGCGTAGATTGGTCAAGAAAATCGACACTAATATAATAGGTTCGATGTTTGGAGCGGTGCTGTGTGCTGCTAAGTTGCATGGCAGAAGGACTGACCTCCTCGTGGGAGCACCTACTTATGCCAAGAAAGATAGCTATAATAAGGGAGCTGTTTATGTTTATCTCGCCGTAATTCTTAAAGTAAGTATTAAACTCTGTTAAGTTTTGACAGAACAGTAAAAGAACAGAAAGTCTATTTTATTGTGCATTAAGGAGTCGACTCACCATATGCATTGAATCAAGGAAGAATTGTATCAAATTAACCTGCCCGTTATTTCTTGCAGAAACCGCCACAGTTTCATAGAATAATTGTAGGTGAAAAACCTGGATCCATGTTTGGTAGTGCAATTGTAAACGTCGGCGACATAAATGCCGACCATATTGATGGTAAGACTTTTAATTTAAAAAGGACGTTTTTGTTCTATCGGGGATTAGGATTTAGGCCCACCAAAAATGAAACTTCGACCACTTCTGAAACGCATGTTGATATCTTCCTTATGATCTCTTGATTGCAGCGGTAGTAATAATTATACTTCGTCCAACGGATGTCACATGTCTTCGAATCTTTTGGTTTTAGGAGATGCTGGTTTCCTCACGATGTTTTCCTTCACCGTTTTGAGAGCAGTGGTGATGAAATAATTTACACAAAGTAAAGCGCCCACAACCCGTAAGTCACGGTTGTTACCAGTGTGCCACCACTGCTCTTATAGAAATCACGATCTCGATATTTCTAATGAAGATTCATCCACGAGTGCGTTGTAAAGAATACAGTTATTAAAAGCCTATATTTATGTTTATGATCAACGCTAAAATAAACCTTATTTTATCTTTTGAAGTGAAACTTCTTTACGCACGCTTGACTTGGGGAGTAAGCTGGCGAACGCGTGACGTAAGCGTTACGAAAAGTGTGATCGGGCGAGGCGAACGGGAGTTGAGTGGGGGATATAAGCAAGAGAAAGCAGTGCGCGCGCACATTTTCTTTCTCTCTTTCTCTTATAGCTAGTAAGTGAAATATGTATGTATTTCAGTCAGTAGTTCATTTGCGAGTTTACTAGCGTTACGCGAACGGTGATTCTTTGATTATTTTTCGTAATTCTATTTCGTTTTGAACAATTTAATGAATTAATATTTTGAGAAAGAAGTTTCACTTCAGTCGTGTGGTCATAAACACACTCGGTTTTTTTTTTTTGTAAAAGGATTCGTCAATATTTGTAACAACAGATTTTTACATTCATAGCAAATAAATACATATATATTCTATTCTATTCTACAGATATTGCAATTGGAGCTCCTTTTGAGAATAACGGCCGTGGCGTTGTCTACCTATACAGTGGCGCTGCCCTCAGCAATAAAATCTTAGAGGGTTTAACATACCTGCAAAAGATCGAGCCTGAATCTACTTATGGCGAGTCTTTCGGCATGAGTCTCTCACCATTGTTAGATTATGACGGGAATGGATGCAAAGGTAACTTACATCATCTTGTCTTTAAGTCCTCAAGAAATTCAATTCCATGTTTTACGTAGCTGTTACCATAACCGCTGTAGCTTTCTTGGTTTTTAAGATTATGTGTATTAAAAACAACGTCAAAATTACTACGTCTGAACGAATATGAAGATGTGAAGACTCATGTTAATAAAAACCGCACGGGTTCCACGCGTAGTGAGAATCGCACGGGATCCACGCGGTTCGAGAACCGCGCGGTTTCTGTCGTATCTGAATACGCGCTTTACCCACAGATGCATCTAACACTTCTCTTATAAAAGTTTATTTTTCTTCATTGATTTTTTATCGTGTTTTTTTTATATAGAATTGGCAATCGGCTCGCCTTATAAAGATACAGTAGTGCTCGTAAGGTGCATGGCAGCTGTACTTGTGAAGACATCAGTGATATTTCCCAATGTACAGGTAGGTAATATTTCAATTCAAACAAAGTAGATATCACATAAGATTTAACATCCCTTTCATTAAGACAAGCTCACTTCTCAACCACTGCAATTTCTTGAAACAAAGGTTGATGCCTTAATAATAATATGTCTTGAGAGAACCTCGTGAAAGCCGAGAAAGATAAACAAGCCAAGTATCTTGACTTGGCTCGCGAGGTTGTCGACATGTGGGATATGGACTCAACGATCATTGTGCCGATAGTCGTGACAGCCAATGGATTAATAGTCAAGAGCCTCGACCAACACCTGGAGGAGGCTCTCGTTGGGCAGCAGGATCAAGGGCTTGATTCAGAAAGCGACACTTCTGGACATGGCTCGCATTGTCAGGAAGTTCCACTCTTTGGAACCCTGACCGCCGCCGGTAGTTTGGACCCTGTCCCCAGTGCCGGTGGACTACATTTTTTTTTATATTTTGAAATGTATTTTTTTATCTTTTTGTTTAAAAATGTAATTTATAAGTATTGAAATGAAATATAGGATATGTCGTGTATATCTCTATTTCTTTCAAGTACTTCCCTATACAGCCCAAGGATTCAAAATGGCGGCGAACCCTGTGAATTTTGTACACATTTTTTAAATGGCTTTTAATATTGACTTGTGTATTTTCAGGGTCGCAGTGGTTCTCGTACAACAGACTTTCATTTCGATCTTTGTTTAACAGTTACATATCCGAGCTTACTGAAAACCGTCACAGGGCGTAAGTATACGCTATACAATGACGCCGATTCCCTTGTTCACAAACTAAACTAAATTTAAGTTTAACGCATCTTTTTCTTTCTATTTCATTAAGAAAAGGACAGAAGATAAATATTAGTTTAGTCCTGTCAAATTAGTCAGCGCCTGGTGTAAATTGACGTATATTTAGTCGCCATGTTTTTAATCACGTCTAAACTGTCTATGGAGTATCTTAATTTGACAGGACTAAACTAATATTTATCTTCTGTCCTTTTCTTAATAAAATAGAAAGAAAAACATGCACTGAACTTAAATTTAGTTACCTTAAATTTTAGACGTAGTTCGACTCTTTAGTCACTATTTCCTGATTATCAGCCTCTTTTTTAAACTCAACTTGCCATAACAACTTCTGCCGGTCTATTTTGGTAAAATCTCCCCATGAAAATTTAAGTGAAGTCAGCTGTCATTCTACTTGATTGACACTGTTGACAGCTCAACTCACCTAAGTTTTTGGAGCGATTGTTCCGAAGGATATACTCGAAGATAGTTCCATTTTGCTTATAATGGTTTGAGTAGGCTGTAAATATAAAAGTTATTTGGTCTTACTTGAGTGATTATCACTTGAGTTAGGTAGGTATATATTTTCTTATAGTTAACGTAGGTACGTACAGTCACCATAGGAGATAAGTAACCGGGGTCGTCAGATATAGTTGAAGCTTAGTAAGAAACCGATAGATGTTTTCGAATCAAATTTAATTTGATAAATGAACTGTTTGTTTTCTATTAATTAAATTAAATTTTATTCGAAAATATCCATCGGTTTCTTACAAAGCGTCAACTACATATATCCGACGACCCTGGTTACTAATCTCCTTTGGTGTCCGTACCTACTGGTATATGAGGCCTAACAAATGTTTTATTTATGTCAGGTATTATAACAACGGTGGAGATGAATCACGATCACGCTATGCTGGCCGACACCGGTGTCAACGGCACCGTTTCACTCAAGACGGACCTGGACGTTACAAAATCTGTATACTGCAGGAAAGTTCCGTTTATTTTGCCTACAGTGAGTACATTTTTTGCAACAATAAAATAGAGAATTCACATAATAAAAGACAATAATATAAACCACATCGACATCGCGGCAGGCCCAGACTGAGATGGCGGGATGAGATGGACTCCTTTGATAAAGACTGGTCCATGGCAGATCTGGACAGAGAGAGTGGAAAGGGAGTAGGTAGGCCTTTGCCCAGCAGTGAATAAAAATATAAACCCTAAGAAAAGTATTAAAAGTCTTTAACTACAGCTACTTCTACAGCTCAAACGTCCGTTACTGTCGCGGCCATGATGTGACGTCATTAACCACAATACTACTTTCTTTACACTGCATTTTTATTTAGCCTCAAATCATATAATAGAAAGAAAGAAAAGAAAAGAAAGAAAGAAAATGCGTTTATTTGGCACAAACTAAAAGACACACAATACACCAGAAAATACTGGAAAAACTGAAAATACTGTTTGTGCTTAATTCACGCCGAAATAGCTCTAACTTAATTACTTTAGTGAGATTTCAAGCGATTCGCAAGAATAGAATTAGATATTTATTCACATGACTTTCAACATCACTTCCAGCAATTTCGAAGTCGACGCGTTTCGAGTTTGCGATCCGTTCCACCGAAAAACGTAACATTAAATATAATTAATTGTAAAATAACTAATGTACTAAAACAAATAAGTTTATTTCTTGACTCGTAAACATTGTATAAAGCATGATAAAGTTTTGGTTTACTTGCAAATTTTCCTATTGGACAATCTGTGGCCTAGCTCTTGGAACTTTACTCCTCTTTCTGGTATCAAATAGGAATGTGGTCAAGATAAGACCTGGTACTGAGGCTAGCTTAATAAATACTGATAATATAATATTTTCTTTAAAGAACGGAAAATACGAGATGGTAATACGCTTCTTGATATCCTCGGATCTGGAAGTCGATCCCATGGAACTCGATGATTTTAAAAGCTCACGTGTGATCCTAAGCGACAGCAGTGACTTGATCATCCAGAAGTCGTTGTGGGCAGCCGAGTGTGCTGGCAATAAGACGTGTGAGCCGATATTGGACTTAAAACCACATATCAGTTTCCTGTAAGTACACTACTCGTTGTTCGAAGATACGTCGATCGGCTCCCCTTTCTCTGGATCGTCTTCCAGATCATAATACATGCATATTTTCGGCACATACAATTATTTTATACATCATTTCAAATACTCATCTACACTAGATAGAAGATTAGCTGAATAACTTAACTAAAAGATGAGACTAAAACTATATAGACTTATATCTCCAAATACTACGATTAGTACAGAAAAATAACCACCCGTAAAATCATTAAGATAGTATATTTAGAACTGCAGCTAACCTCATCGGCCCAAGCCACGCCGGTCAGTGGCTAGAGTGGCTCTGAAAGAAAGTCTGTAAAGAATCTTACATGTTAACATTTTGTGTTCGATGATTGACACCTAATTGTAACCAATTTCATGATTACAGAAATGTCGAACCGTACATAATTGGCTCGAGTAAAACAGAAACGATGACCATCACTATGACAAACGCCGGGGACGTGGCGTATGACTCGTGCGTGCGCGTGCACGTTGACGGTGCTAACGTGCTCCAGCCGGGTGGCTGTGTGTACGAACCTTCGACAGATAGGGTCGTCAGACTTATGTGTGAGCCCTCTAAGCCCCTGTGGAACCAAACAAGTTGGGTATGTTTGCTCGCTGCCTCATTGCATTCCGCATTATCTATTTTTATCCAACAGAAATAATCATTATGATCGTAGTCAAACGTGCACTTCAAGGCATTAAGTGTCTATGAGAGGATGTGTCTTGGATGCATAGGCTTCTACTCCGTTCACCTTTTATACCCTGTTTTTGTCCAGACAGCAAAAAAAGTCAGCCAGTATATTCCCTGTCTAACCTTTGGTGCAATCTAATCTCGATGATAATATAACGTAATCTAACGTATAATCGCGACATATTCGCCAAAAAATGTAAACAAATATGAGTTTATGGAAAAATTACTTTAATTCCTACACAATAAAGTTTAGTTTTTCGCTACAACTGAAAATATATTTATAATTTTTTCAATAGTTCTAGTCACTCTGAAATCAACTTAATAACCTTTGTTTAACTTGAAATAATGTCATTTTAAAACAAATAAAATTTTAATTTAATTTAATATTCACAGACCACCGGTCAAATTGAAGTGGAGATGGTCCATCTTACAAACCTGCACAAGAGTATAAACATCACCATGTTTCTGTACAATCGCTGTAATGAAATCGATAACGTCACCAAGAGTGAGCCGTATTCGATTCCTGTGAAAGCCGATTCCAGAGGAATTACCGCCAAGGGGTTCGTACTGTTATCATTTTATTTAATTTTAGTTGTTTTTATCTATATTTTGTGTGTCGTTTTCAACTTCAATAAAATAAGAAGGTTACAATTATTTAAAATAATTTATTTACATTCTCTTGGCTTGCAGAGAGACGGATATCGGTAACCCTATTAATATGTCGAAAGAGGAAATCAAAGAAAATGGAAAAAGGATAAAACACATTTATACGGTGAGGAATTTTAAACCTTTTTATTTCTGTATTTGTGTCGAGAAATATCAGGGTATGGGTCAAATCTAGCACCCTGCTTCTTTCAATTATAATACGAGGGTTTTGAAGATAATTCGTAATCCATTGCTTCATAGGTATTTCAATAAAAACAATGTGTTTCTATATTAAGGCAAAGAATCAATTAAAATAAGTACTTAAAAAAAATCTTGTACACAATAAAGAACTACCTACATATTATTTTACTAATCCTATCCTACTAATATTATAAATGCGAAAGTTTTTTGGATGGATGGATGGATGGATGGATGGATGGATGCTTGTTACTCTTTCACGCTAAAACTACTCAACAGATTTGGATGAAATTTGGCACACAGATATTTTATAACTAGGATTAACACATAGTATACTTTTTATCCCAATATTCCCACGGGATCAAATCTTATGCGGGTGAAACCGCGGGGGCGCAGCTGATTCTCAGCCTAATTTGAATAAATGACTTTTGATTTTGAAACAATGTTATAAGTAGTAATTCAAATAAAATTTATCATGGTTTATAATTTCGTTCATCTCTATCTAAAGAAACACTTTAAGATAATCCTACTAATATTATAAACGTGAAAGTTTGTGTGGATGGATGGATGGATGTTTGTTACTCTTTCACGATAAAAAAATACTGTTCTGATTTGGATGAAATTTGGCACACATATTGTTTATAACCAGGATTAACACATAGAATACTTTTTATCCCGATATTCCCATGGGATTGTAACTTATGCGGGTGAAACCACGGGGCGTAGCTTACTACTAAATATCCAAATCCGTTCAGTAGTTTTTGCGTGAAAGAGTAACAAACATCCATCCATCCATACAAACTTTCGCGTTTATAATATTAGTCGGATTAGAAGTTTGTATGTAAATACTAGCTACGCCCCGCGGTTTCACCCGCATAAGTTTCGATCCCGTGAGAATATCGGGATAAAAAGTATCCTATATGTTAGTCCTGGATAAAAACTATCCGTGTGCCAAATTTCATCGAAAACCCGTTCTGCAGTTTTTACGTGAAAGAGTTACCAACATTCATCCATCCATCCATCCACACAAACTTTCACGTTTATAATATTAGTAGGATTATCTTAAAGTGTTTCTTTAGATATCTTAGAGATATTAAAAATTATAAACCATGATAAATTTTATTTGAATTACTACTTAAAACATTGTTTCAAAATCAAAAGTCATTTATTCAAATTAGGCTGAGAATCAGCACTTTTCGAAGGTCAAAATTACATAAGACAGTCCCCCCAAAACGCCCGCCCTTCACCACTTCCTAGTGCTTTCGCTGGGAAGAAGAAGTGGCGCAACAAACTCCCCAGGAGCACAGCTGCATGTTTAGTTGAAAAAAAAAATCTTGCTTGGATATACAACAGTAGGTTTGCAAAGTAGTTAATATTATGAGACACAGAACATTAAATGAAACTATTTGCCATATGTCAGCTAGCCACGCCAGTATACTCGTACGTACAGACGCCAGCACATCAAGCTACTACAATCTGTCAAATTTCTTTAATAGATTTTCAACTCTATTTATGAAGCATTAAGGTTCAAGGTTAATTGGAAAATTTTGACAGTTTCGGGTAGCTTGACCTGCTGGCGTCTGTACCTACCAACTAATGTATGCAAAAAAATAAAAATAACGGAAACTATAATATTAATCTTATTCTTAATCTGAATCATTTTGAAGGATCTTGCTAATCCATTGCTTCATATGTTCAAAAAATGTGTCTGTTCAACAACGTAAATAACGCAATGAATTTTGTTGAACTGTCAAAATGAAACCCATTGCTACTGATAGTGTGTTACGCAATTACCCCGCCGCGTTTATATAACAATATTACGGTAGGTTAATATCACGGCTTTAACCATTTTGCTGCGACACATATACGTTGACGTTAAAATTCATATCAAACCGTTTGAAAAATAAGCAATTTAATAAAATTTGGTTTTGTTTTTATTGCAGATCACAAACACTGGTCCAACCAACTGGGAGAAGCTGCCAGTTTTTGTACAATTGGCGAAGCAACCGTTTATCAAGTATGATACTGATGCTTCAGTCACAGTAAGTTACTACATTATCTATATCCACGATCTATATTATCTAAAAAACTACTTTTGTGTTTTTCTTTTGAGGTACGCAACCCTTGCAAGTAGCACGGTTCACTTTTATTGAAATTCACTTTAATTCATGTTTACGCGATTGAATTTGGTGCTTTATCATCATCAAGAGCCTTATTCCACCTCCTGCTGAGTATAAGCGTCCTCCTTCTTGTACCATGCTTGTCTGGCATGTCCGTGTCTCATCCAAGTCTAACTCAAAATCTTTTAAGGGTTGTTTCCATCAGGGAACAGCAGTGAGCAGTGGTGGCCTAGTGGTAACTAGTGATGGGTCGTTGAAGGTTTTTCCGTCAACGAAACGTTAACGTTGAATTAAGTTTGTCAACTAGTTGATCAACTAGTTAATTTCATCAACGAGTTAACGTGTTACGAACGTCAACTTGCATGAACGATAAACGCCTAAACGCTTTTATTAACGTATGCTGTTGCAGCCAATCAGCCGCTTCAACCAGTCACAGGCCCGCCGGCGCGGAAAAGTTTCATTCCGCGCACGAATATGATAATTTTAAGAATTAATAATGTCATCCTTTACTTTCTTTTAAAAATAATGACATTGGTCAAATTACTAAATCAATATCAAATCTTGTATTCGTTATTTAGAGTTCAAATTATTGCGATCGCGTCGTAGTGGGAGTTTTATTGTTAAAGAAATACAATTTACGTACGTTGAAAATAACAAAACGTTGGGTTCAGTTTCTTGTTTCGTCAAACGAGTTGGATTCATAAACGTCGTTGTCTCGGAACTCGTTGACGAATTCAACGAGTTGATTTGTAAACACGGTCAACGTTAATCCCGTTGAAGAGACATCAGCGTTGATTCAACTAGTTCGTTGATTCAACGCTCATCACTAGTGGTAACAGCCCCGACTTACGAGACTTAGGGCCGTGGGTTGGAACCCAAGCAGGCACTTTACTTTCATCACTACTGCTCTAAAAACGCTTTACACCGATCGAAGTCAAAAGAATGTATAATAAGTAAAGCATACTACATAAAAACATTGATATAAAGTATGTGAATATTAAATTAAAATTGTATATGTGTATTTTAACATATTCTATGTGTATTATTAACAATTGTATGTGTATTTTTGACATATATAATTAATGATAATATATTTTAAAATGAGTGATAATGTTAGTGAATGTTAATGGATATTGACATGAGTGATAGTATTAATTAGTTATAATGTATTTTGACATAAATAATGATATTGATGATAAAATGGATTTTGAATGACTACTAGATATTGTACACCCTTATGGGTACTCGTATGTTACAGCAATCGATATATTATTGTGGTGAGAACTGCTTTTCCATCTGTAGCAAACAATAAATTGAATTTGAATTTGAAGTGGAGGTGCTTGGGGGAGGCCTATGTCCAGCAGAAGGACTTCTTTCGGCTAAAATGATGATGACGATGGTGGCTCTAAAAACGGTGAAGGAAAACCTCGTGAGGAAACCGGCATGTCCTAGAACCAAAAAATCTAACACCATGTGACATCTACCAACCAGCACTGTGCCCGCGCGGTAGATTATAGCCCACTACCTTTCGTAGAGAGGAGGCCTGTGTCCCAACAGTGGAAACAATTCACATTACTGATTTTATTTATTTTACCATTTATGTACACACATATATAAACAGACAAGAAAAACAGAACAGAAAAAATAGGTACAGAGGTGATGCTTATTTCACAAGAAATCTCTTCCAGCACACCCGAGACAGGCCAATAGATACAGAGATGTAGACAGCGTGTAAAATTGTAAAGGAGACAAAAAATAATACATACGATCAAAAACATTTCACTTAAAAACTAAACAAAAATTGCGAGAATGTACTAACATATGTACATACAAATAAACATGCTGTTTATGCTGACTATGCTTCCATCAGGGTGTTGGTCTCCAACGCCAGTTGATTAATAGCTTGATCCAAATACAATGAACCGTGTAATACTGCCATATCGAATATTAACATTTGACATTTATTTTCAGATGGTATTTTCCTCGTCTACATCTTCGAATATATATTCTCACTGCCAATTTGAATCTGAAGATGCGATATCAATGACTTACCTCTGTGAGGTAGAAGTATTGACTGCAGCTATACATACAGCTAAGATCCTTGTACCGATGTACATTTTACCTGGAACTCTTGGTAAGAATCATGATAGCAAAATAATTCAAACTCGCCCTTTTACTAACGGACTATCAGACTGCAAGGTTCCATCCCTACTCAGTTGATATCCTGACCAGTCGTACGCAGCGCTTCACCTCCATATGCGCATAACCAAAGTGTGGTACTGTCTGCCAGCGTCTGTGTTTTCCACATTTAACCTGTCTGCCTTTGAAGCAAGAGTGAACAGGCATCTTCTGGACGCGCTCGTATCCATTATCGTTCCATCGCTTTTCATCAGGCGTGATCGAGGTCAAGAGCCTAAATAAAAACACCATGCTGTTTCTAGAAAAAATCTGTAGGAATAACTTAGTGACTCCAATAGAAGACTCCTTTGCTAGGAGTCTTCTATTGGAGTCACTAAGTAAGCAAGACGGTTCCTGATACTCTGAGCAATTTTAACTAACAAATTCAGAGTAAAAGAAACTTATCGAGTAATCAGCCACTTATCGGCTTATCGAGTAGTATGCCGTGGGTTCGAACCCAGGCCGGCACTTTAATCTATGTAAATAAATTCATCACCACTGCTCTCAAAACGGTGAAGGAAAACATCGTGAGGAAACCGGCATGTCCTAGAACCAAAAATTCGAAGACATGTGACATCTACCAACCCGCACTGGGCCCGCGTGGTGGATTACGGCCCACTCCCTCTCGAAAAGAGAGGAGGCCTGTGGCAACAGTGGGAACCTTGTAGGCTGATTATGCTAATCGGCCACTATTATATGGGACTTAAACATGCTGGCGAAATGCCTGGAAATGTATACCTTCACCTCTACTTAACCCTTCGAGGAATTGGTATGATGTTATTTGATCTAAGTAAGAAAGAAAGAAAGAAAGAAATTTTTTTTTTTTTTTTATCTGTGAAACTAAAGTAATGTAAGTACTAGATTTACCAAGTGAAATTCTTGTTGCTCTCGATCTTAACATAATGCAACACTTTACTCGTTATTAGCCTGAAATATCTCACTTTAAAAAAAAGGTCTCCCTTTGATTTCAAACTAGACAACGTTGGGTTAAAGAATAGCCGGTCTATTCTCACCCAAAACTTATGTAAACTACGTTCGCGATTAATTTGCCAAACATGTAAACAAATATGAGTTATTGGAAAAATAACTTTAATTACTACAAAATAAAGCTCAGCTTACGATACAACTTCAAACTATTTAAGACTTCTTAAATAATGCTTGTCACTCTGAAATCAACTTAATTACTTATTACATAAAGTTGATACTTGTTTAACTTGAAATAACATAAATTGGAAACGTAAATTTGAATAGACCTTAGGTAAAGTGAGCTGTCATTTCGCGTTACTGATACAAGGGATTGACACGATTGACAGCTCACTTCACCTAAGTTTTCACGGTGAGATGTTTACAGAATAAACCAGCAGGCTGTATTCTGATGTTCATAATCTGATGTTTTTTTCTTCTTATTTTATTTGTAGAAGGACTTCTAGATAAAGATAAAAATTTTACGATAACGTCGACTGTTACACTAGTAATTAATGATATCGAGCACAAAACTGAAAGGTAAATCCTACTATCCTACTATAATTGTTTCTACACTAAAACATTTACTCGAACATTTCCATGTATTCTAACGATCTTACGAATGGTACTATCACCAAAATCTATATCTGACCACCGTAAGGACTATTCCTGCTTGCAGCGCATATTATTAGTCGACCTAAAAATGATCCTCTTTTGTTTTACTTACGGACGCAGCTGTCATCATGTGGTCATGTGCACGGGATTTTATTTTCAAAATGGTCAGATATAGGTTTTGGCGGTACAATACAGGTAAAAGCTCAGTTTCTAAAAACATTTCTATGTAATGTAACATTCCTGCGAATACTCGACGCTGCATTCGACGTAAGGCTCACGGCGAGTGAGCATTTACCTGTTACATTTATTTCTACCTTGCGTTCATTGTTGATGATTGTGCGTTCTTGAAGTCGTGCCTTTGCTCGCTAAAATGTTACACCAATACGCTGGTTGTAACAAAACATCGAGCGTCATGTTCGAAGCGCGGTTCGATGATATTTAATAACAGCGAATGCTCGATGTTCTGTTACGAGTAAATGCTCTGGTGTATACTAACATTTGCATTTCGCTAAGTGTGTTAAATGCGTGGTCAAACAAGCTGAAATATTCTTTTTTTAGGATAAACTCAACCATAACGCTACAAGAGGCGCCGGTACCGTTCGAGACGATAATAATAGCAATCATTGTCGGCCTCTGCATCTTAATCATCATCGCGTTGATTCTTTATAGGGTAAGTACTATCAATTCTAATTTTTTTATCTTCTCTCGTATCGGAATGTAGTATGTAGCACAATCAACTCAGCCTATCGCAGTCCACTGCTGGACATGGGCCTCTCCCAGGCTGCGCCACAACACCCTGTTCTCCGCCTTCCGCATCCAGTCTGTCCCAGCTACCTTCTTAAGGTCGTCCGTCCATGTAGTAGTATTAGCATACTGCGGGGTAATTGCGTAACACACTAAAAGTAAGAATGGCTTTCATTTTGACAGTTCAACAACATTCATTGCGTTATTTACGTTGTTGAGCAGACAATTTTTTTGATTATATGAAGCAATGCATTAGCAATATCATTCAAAATGATTCATATTAAGATTAAGGTCCTTTATTTCATTTAAATACCTACAATTTACATTTTTAAATATTTTCATAAACAAAAAGATAAAAAAACATTTAAAAATATAAAAAATAGTAGCCCACCGGTATCGGGAACAGGGTCCAAGCTACCGGCGGTCAGGGCTCCAGAGAGAGGAACCTCCTGACAATGCGAGCCGTGTCCAGAAGTACCGCTTTCTGAATCAAGCCCTTGATCCAGCTGCCCAACGAGAGCCTCCTCAGGTGTTGGTCGAGGCTCTTGGCTATTAAGCCATTGGCTGTAAATTAAGGTTATTATTATAGTTTTCGTTATTTTTATTTTTTTTTGCTTGAATGTAGCATACATTATATTTATTGGTAGGTACGAGTATATTGGCGTGGCTAGCTGACATATTGCAAATAGTTTAATTTAATATTCTGTGTCTCGTAATATTAATATTGGATTAGCAATATCAAGATGATTCAGGTTGTGATTGCTGGTGTGTTACGCAATAAGGGTGCTGCTCCTATGTGCTTAGTGAGGAGGTAGTAGAGCTGACTACCCAGAATACCATGAGGGGACGATAATACGACAATAAATATCAACACTGGCAATACCAGTGCGTAGGGGTATATTTTGAATTCATAAAACATCTAAATTTAAACGTCGATATCTAAAAAAATTTTTTTTCAAGCAATCTAAATGCTCGTAGTAGTGATGGACCCACTATAGGTATTGCAGATCGGCCAACCGACGACCGCAAATTACGAGTTGTAGGTCGTACGTTCGTACCCTTTGGCGCAATAAAACAAGCAGAATAAATAAATATCTACTCTCACATCGGTGATGGAAAACTCCGTAAGGAAACAGGCATGTCCTAAAACGAAAACATCAAAGATATGTGACATCTACCAATCAGCACTGGGCCTGCTTGGTGGATTAAAGCCCACTCCCTCTCACCCAGAGGAGGCCTGTGTCCCTGCAGTGGAAACATGAAGGCTGATTATGTTTTGTTTTTTATTGATTTTGTTTGTGAACTGGAAACGGCAACAGGCCCTTATTTTTGACAAGGTTTAGACATTGAAAGATGAGATTGTACCTAGATTTTAATTACGGGAATTAGCCTTCAGGAAGCCGGGACCACAGAGGCCACTGGGAAACTCCGCACATTGAAACGGAACTACCCTCCGCCATAACAAAAGTTTTTTTTCATAGCTACCTTAATTCTTTCAGGTTGGTTTCCTGCAGCGTAAGAGGAGAGAGGAATTGCAGAAATTACGAAAAAGTGTTAAGCGCCAAACTATTGTAAGTTTTCTTTATACTTCCAAATACTACCACACCTATCTATACACGATGTCTACATCGTGGTGGTGTATTAGAAAGGTGTGGTCATATTTCAGAGTGTGGTACAGATTTATCTGTTCTGTGGTACAGACCATAAAACTGAACAACTTTCTACACGGGACCAACATCGTTACTGTTACTGTTAGTCTGAATCATCGCACTGCTGGCCCCAAGACTTCCAGCTCTTTCGATCCAGGCCTAAAGTAGACCACTGGTCGTTTGTTTTGTCCAGCTCGTCCCGCCACCTTCTTAGGTCGAGTAGGTACCTATTGAAGTGCCCGTAATTGCTTTATTTGAAATAAATACTTTGAGTCTTAGTTTGATCTTACAAAAAATAAAAATAAACTAAGTATGAATATACTAAAATACTGGATAACAAGATGTTTCAATAAGATTGTCGTTAAAATAATTTACATTTCTTTGTTCAGCTGAGGCGTTCAACGATGCCGTCGCAGGGTCAAGCGGCCGAAGACCGGAGGAAAATCCTGGAAGGCATGAACGAGGAAGATGAACATGCCCCAAACCTAAAATAAACGTACCACCACATTAAACTGGGACCCTTTAACTTTTAACTGGTGGGTTCAGTGGTGATTAGGTTATCATGTTAAGGGCTGATTTTTCCAAAGTCAGAGGGCAATTCTCGTAATTTTAAGAACGTTCACAGTCTGATCTCAGTCTCAATCTGGCAAAAATATCTCTGATTTCCCTACATTTTTGACAAGTTTTTGACATTGATTGTCGCTGAGATGAGATTACGACTATATTTTGAACGTTTTTAATTGCGAGAATTTATTTGCCTTCTGATATATTTTATCCGTGGAATAAAATGACAGTTTTAGTATAAAAAACTGTCAAAAATTCAAAATTTATTTTCAGGATAAGATTATTCTGGGGAAGTATAAGAGTTTGGTGAAATTCGGCCTTTGGGCTGATTTCGCCAAAGTCTGACAGTTCTAGTGTGGAAAAACTGATAGAAATTCAAAATTTATTCTCATTATTCTGTGTATAAAGATTTGGTGGAATTCGCCCTTAATAGTACCTACATCGGTTATTACAAATTGTTATCAATATGTTAAAATAAACAATTTTACTAAAAATAGAAAATTATATTTTTTAAACAAAATAAATAGGTAGCGTAAAATTTGGCACGAAATGATAACCCTTGATAATAATGCACTAGACACGCGCGAGGCGATGGTATCAACAATTCAACACAAACTTTATGGTATTGTTACCAAATAATCACATATTAAGTTTAATGTTGTATACTAAAACGAAAAAAGGTCTCACGACCAGAATGTTCAATGTTGTTAATTATTAGAATTGTGTATGTTTAAAACACGTAATGCAGAATACGTGGTTTCAATTAATGTGATAAGTCAATCGCCACACTGTATTTGAAAGTTTTTAAATTAGATTTAAGTTAAAACAGAACTGCAGTGCGACTCTGTAATCATCTCACCGTGAAAACTTAGGTGAAGTGAGCGTGGAGTGAGCTGTTATTCCAACTAATGGTAGGGATTGACACTATTGACAGCTCACTTCACCTAACATTTCACGGTGAGATTTTACAGAATCGATCGGCTGGTCTTAAAGCATTTTTGACTTTAATACATAATCTCCACAGAACAGAAAAAACCAGATAATTTACATTCCATCGCCACTTACTCAACCATCTACTCAAACGTTATGTATTCTAAGTTGATTTTTGAGTAACCAAAAGTTCCTTAGAAAGTTATGTTACAATAGAATTTGAACTTTGTTCTGGATGTCATTGAGTTTATTGTTCCAAAGCATGATAACTATCTCGGATTCTAAATTCAAATATAGGCGACTTATGGGTAACGTTTCACAGTCAAAACATCAATGACGTCACAACATGGCTTAAGGTCCGAGACAGTATTCATGACCTTGGGGGCCAATCCAATTTTTTTATTTGTGTAGTACTTAGGTTATAAAAATAAATATTTTAGGAACATGAAAACTTTTTTGGAAACGTCGGAAACACACACACACACACACGACACACGTTGGAACATGGAAACGTTTTTGTCTTGAGTCTCATGAAAGTAAGTTACAAGCATAATACGTATAAATAATAGAATATTATAGATTTTTCATTTTCAAGAATTGTTTGAAAATATTAGCATAGTTTTGAATACAGTAAGCTGCACGTAAGTGGCAACACTTTGACCTTGAGCTGGTCTAACGGAGTACGGAGTTTCAGTAGAATAAGAGGCCAGCTGATACTGGTTTCGTTACCTCTGTAATGCAGGTAGGCATTAATTTTCTACGTTAGGAAGATTTTAACGAAGAAATTTAAGACGATAAAATAAAAATTTTAATGATATTTTTTTTCAACCTGAGGAGGTCAACCAACACGGTTAGTTTTGTTACTACCGCAAAAAAAAATCACCAATTTTTTTTTGGTTTAAATTATTTTTGAAACCGATGCCCATCGCATTTGCAGATTTTAGCTAGCCAGTTTAAAATAACCCTGTATAAAGGACAAACATTTCCTTAGATTACCTATTTATTTAGGTTTCTGGTTCATATCAGCCTATACAAATGTCATCTCATGTGTGTCATGTCAATGGCTAAATGACTGGTTCAATACACAATCCAATATGCACGCAGAGCACGCCCTGCTTGCCCTCCCGGTTGGTTTACTTCATAGGGTATTGCTAATTTTAAGGTGGAAATAAAAGTCCTGTATATAAGTATGCAGTTTTTAATTGTTACACACTCACTACTGGACATGAATTTATTAACACAACCAGGTCTTGGAACCGGTACCAAAAGTACAGGTTCTGTACCTGTAAGTAGTAGTTCTTGTCAAATTTACACGAACGCAGAATTTAGTAAGACAAGATTATCACATAAATAAAACCAAAATAGTAGAATTAAACGCAACAAAAGATCTCGGTGTTATTTTTGATACTAAATTAACTTTTACTCCACATCTAGATTGCATAATAAAAAGGTCTTCTAGAATGCTTGATTTCGTTTTAAGACATTGCAAACAGTTTCCTAAAACTGGTGTCCTAAAACTAAAATTATGCTTTACAATAGTCTGATTCGAAACCTGTTGGAATATTGTTGTGTGATCTGGCGATCGCACTATGCTTAACATTCGTTGCGTCTGGAGAGAATCCAAAAACGCTTTCTGCAGCACCTGGCGTTTACCATTTAATAGCAAAAAAATGCGTTCATATACCAAGCGGTTTTTTTTTTTTTTTTGGGATGGGAAATCATCAAATGACCCCTCCCGCTCTGGGTGGAGCGGAAGGGAGTGTCAGACTCTTACTGACTAAAACCCACCCATGTTCCTTCCTTCGCCCTTTATGTTCCGGGGTAGCGGTAACCCTTTCGGACAATCCCGCTGCCCCGGCAGGCTTCGGCCCTGAGGGGCCCCTCGTTATGCTGACATCTCTTTGAGGCGCGCGTGGAACACTTACGCGCCGTCCGGCACGGGCCTGGTCCTGATCGGGCGGTGAGCTACCCATTGCTCTCCGCCCGCAGGCCCGCGCCTACGGTGGCCGGTAGTCTTCACTTGACTCCCGAAGCCCAGGGCGTCTCCCGCGGCGGCTGGGACGGGAGGCTCTCTCCCTCATCCGTCCCGCCACCTCCTTCGCTAGCATGACTGCTTCGCAGAAGGAGGCGACTGCCTCCCACTCCCTCTCGCTCCGGACCATGGCTTGCACCAGGGCCGGGCGCGAGAGGCCGCCGCCGCTGCCGATCGCCTCTACGAGGACACGGCGGTGCTCCGTCCAAGCGGGGCAGACCTCCACCGTGTGCTCCACCGTGTCCTCTGGGCGATCCTGGCAATGGTGACACCCGGGCGTTTCCTCCCGCCTGATGATGTGCAGGAACCTCCCGAAACTTCCGTGTCCGGTGAGGACCTGCGTCAGGCGGTAGGTGAGGGCGCCGTGGCGCCTCTCTAGCCACTCCTCAAAGAGGGGTCTTATCGCCGCTATCGCGGCGTGCCCATATACCAAGCGGTTGAAATACTTTAAAATGATTTGACGCTGGAAAAGCGCAGTCGCCTTATTGACGTAAAGTTTGTGCGCCAATAAAATTGACTGCCCACATATACTAAATTCTTTTAAATTTCGTGTGCCTTCATGGATTCCTCGTAAGCCAATTACGCCACTCTCTCCACCGCTCTGACGAACAGTCTTGGGCGCTAGTTCCCCTGTCGCGAGGTTAAGCAAGATAATTAATGAATGTAGCGATCTAATCGACTTGCACTTTGACTCACTATACCTACAGTTTAAAAGCGAAGACTTGGAGAAACCTAGATAAGGATTAATTTACCTCTTTGTTTTTTTCTTCTTTGTTCTCTGTTTCAGGATCTAAATTACATGTAACAATTTGAATACTAGTGGTTGATATAAATTAGGGTAGTTTTCTTTTAATTTTTTTCTCTATCGTACGTACAACTTTCGTTTTGCATGCTGAGTTTACCTATAAGTGATTGTACACTATTGTTGTATCTGTTTTTGCTTGTTTTTTTATGCCCATAACTGGTGTAAGCAATCGTTGGTAGAAAAATAAATAAAATAAAAATTGGCATTTTGGTACTAGGGCTAGACGGGTACCGGTATTCCACCTAGCAAGTACCGGTACCCGCCGCGTACCAGAAACCTCGTATTTATTACCTTAAAGTTATATTTCTAATGCCTATTAACTACCATTAGTACTACTAGTTTTTGGTAACAGTACAGTGCCGATATTGATTAGAAATACCAATAGTACAGATACTACGTCTGGTACTGGTACCAATAGTACCCGTACTACTCTGGTACCGGTATCACATCAAGACTAAAGATACTGGTTCCCAAAAATACCAGTATTACAAACCCTGATCACCACCAAAAAGGTATAGGACGACTCGGGCCTCAAGTGTGTGCGCCGTCTCTCCGCAGACAATAGCCCACATCCCATCTTGCCTTGCATGCTGTCACCTGTGTTCTGCGTCAGCGAATGGAATGACGTGTAGCTGAATTTTGGGCTTCTTCTTCGTGTCGCTGGCACGACTGTATTTTAGATCTTGTTGGTCCAAAACTTTGCCACTTCTACGGTGTCATCGGTGTCAGCGCAGAGGTCACCTTAAATGCATTTTTTGGGACTCTGAGGGCAGGGACACACGTGTACTTATATTTTGGGCTTACATGTTGTATTCAACTTTTCACAATTCAAAAACATTAAAAACATTTCTTATTTGCTAAGAAGAAAAAGAGGAACAAAAAAAGTACTTTTCTACATACAAAAGATAGGAAGGACTAAAAACTACAGCCAAGAAATGATCTAAAAATCTTGACGAGCAGAGTTAGATTATTTTACACAGATAGTCAGACCAAAATTTTTGGTCTTCCCAGGGTACCAGAACACCATCAACTATTCCGGATGATGCGCATCTATAACTAGATTTAAATGAACTGTAAATATACGCTTTATTTTATTTGTCTGCATATAAGCACTACTTTTCACCAAAAAATACACGCTGGAAATATCTGAAAAACTATCGGCCATATTTGAATGGTTCGCGCGCCAAAAGCAAAACAAATATGCAGGGAAAAACGAGTTTAAAATTGTGTATAAAAATCTACGACCGACAGCCGAATTTTAGTTGGTATACCGTTGTTTGTGAGTAAAATCCGTTTTATATAGAAACTAGCGACCCATCCCTAGTTCGAACGGTTTGTATGACTTGACAAAAGCTCGAGATTTCTATACTTATATGTAAGTTTAAAATGTATGTTTTGTAAACATAAACCTTCTAGAATAAATTCTCTCAATGATGGTGAAAACCGCATCGAAATCCGTTACGGAGTTTAGAAGAACAAAGCGGTCACACAGACGGACACGAAAAGCGACTTTAATCTATACTTATAATAAATATGTAGAAGTGAAAATTCTGTACAATATCTACTGTGAAAATATCAAAAAAATAAATGGCAGGGGGTGTTACTAGACCGACACCGAACCCAAAAATGTGATTAAAAAAATTTTTGTCTGTCTGTTTGTTCAGGCATCACGTAAAAACTACCGGTTCGATTACGATGAAACTTGGTATAATTATTCTTTAATATCCTGGGCACCACACTGGGTACTTTTTATCCCGGAAAAGTATATACAATAAAAAACAAACTTAATTTTGCGGTTCGATCCCTAGACCCGATTACTGTACCAACCGCAAATAATAAGTTTGTCGTAGGTTACGTCACCCGCAGTGGAGTTCACTAAGGGGCGCTGCACACGGCTAAGATACTGTAATATTTTATCTTAAGATACAATATCGCTCGCCATACAAATTTATCTTATGATACGAAAATATGAAATATTATTTATTATTTTCGTCGTGTGTGATAGTCCATTGAATTGTATAAAATATTATAGTATCTTAGCCGTGTGCAGCGCCCCTAAGTTATGCTGTAAATGTAGTGCTGAAGGTTGAATTTGGCTTGCACCGTTCGCAGCACACGCGTGGCGCGCGGCCGCCACGGATCGGTTATCCTGCTAAACAGGTACCAAAGTAGAAATCTACTACAAAAAACTTACAGAACGCGAGCGATGCCGCGAGCAAAGATATCATATACCCTCTTAATCACCGCTAATGAGACACAATTGATTTTCTATTGTAATTAGCCACAAAGGGCCCGCGCCGGGACAGAAGTATTAATACCGGTATGCTCGATAGATAACGTTCTACACAAATAGCACTTTACACAAAAAACTCATACATAAGTTTCGTCATCCACGCGTACGAAGTCGCGGGCACAGCTAGTTTATAATAAGTAGAGATGCCACGAATATTCGGCTACTATTCAGTATTCGGCCTATTCAGCAACTTTTTTTAATATTCGGTATTCGGCCGAATTGCTACTGATAGTGTGTTACGTAATTAGTTAGTGTGTTTCTTCCTGTACAATCAACAATCAATCAACTCAGCATATCTCAGTCCACTGCCGGACATAGGCCTACCCCAGGCTGCGCCACAACTCCCTGTCCTCCGCCTTCCGCATCCAGTCTGTCCCAGCAACCTTCTGCAGGTCGTCCGTCCATCTAGCTGGGGGGCGTCCCACACTACGCTTGCCGATACGCGGTCTCGACTCCAGGACTCGTCTGCTCCACCGGCCATCGGTCCTTCGACAAACATCGCCAGCCAACTGCCACTTCAGCTTACTCTGCACGCTATGTCGGTAACTCCGGTTCTTTTCCGGATAATTTCATTCCTGTACGAGTCGCAATAAATACTTTTTCTTTCTTTCAATTACCCCACTGTTTTAGGAAATAGTAACTTTAGTTATATAAAGTCTTTTCTTGGACGGTCACGATAAAACCTTCAGCCTAACTTAACAAAAGAGTCCAAACAATAATGAACGGGACAATCGTGCCGGTAGGGGGCGCCACAATACCCATAACTTTAAGATCCTTGGTCATGATTGATGGCCAAAGTTTGGGCTACAGTAAGATTAGGCTACTGTATTTTCGTGGTAACAGAAGGGATCTGGTAGACTTCGGCATACTCAGTCAATGTAGCTTTATTGTAATGTTCAAGAATAGTGTGCGCTGTCCAGACGCCAGCACATCAAGCTACTACATTCTGTCAAATTTCTTTGACAGATTTTCAGCTTTATCGCTAAAGCATTAGGTTCAAGGTTGATTGGGAAAATTTGACAGTTTCGGGTAGTTTGATGTGCTGGCGTCTGGACAGCGTACACTATTTTTGAACATTCCAATAAAGCTACATTGACTACAGTATGCCGAAGTATGTATGAAGTATGCTCAAATACAATAGTATTTGATGTTTTTTTTTCTCTTTTCTGTTCAAGTATTTCATTAATTTAAAATATTATTTTTTCTAAGTCACAAAATATAATGACACCTAATGTGTCACTTACAAATTTGTATGTCTTAATAATATGACAAAACATAGCGCACCTATTTATGTAAACACCTGTGTAAACACATCTATGTTTCACAAATAAACTGATTGATTGATTAAATGGAGTCTGGTCTTACCACGCTGGGGTCGGTATTTTATTCATTCATATAGACAAAAAAAGACTCGAAGATCCCGATTCCATGTGATTTTCTCGAAAAAAATCATTCAAAGAAAATTATTATCACAAAAGTCCCCGAGTAATAAAGATTTTCAATAAGTATTCTTTGAGCGACGTCAAGTATATATTTCTGTCTTTCAGTTCTTTTAGTGAATTTTGAAGTATTACCCGGTCGTATCAGATTGCGTGCTGTCCCATCGACTATGAGAGTGACGGAAGAGAGAGTGCACCTGCGTCTGCGCACATACTTGTGCACTATAAAATCTTCTGCGCCGAAGGCTAGTCTCGGTTGAGATTGGCCGCCGGAGCCGAAATACGGTCTGGAGGACTATTATTATACGACATGAAAACTTTCGCCTACATGTATAGTCACCAAAGGAGATAAGTAACCAGAGTCGTCGGATATAATTGAAGTTTAGTAAGAAACCGATGGACGTTTTCGAATGAAATTTAGTTTGATAAATGAACTGTTTGTTTTCTATTAATTACATAAAAATTGATCCGATAACATCAATCCGTTTCTTACTAAGCTTCAACTATATCTGACGACTGGTACATACCTACGTTAATTAAAAGAAAAGATATACCTAACTCAAGTGATAATAACTCAAGTAAGACCGAATAACTTTTTTATGTACAGCCTACTCAAACCATTCTAAGCGAAATGGAACTATCTACGAGTATATCCTTCGGAACAATCGCTCCAAAAATTGTTGACATCGAAGCAGCTCCAATTACAGAAGAACCCATCTGATTCTGATTGCAAGTTACACAATATCTTCGACCCTTCTTTTCTGCAAGGTTGGCATTATGGCTCGTAGGTACGATTTTTACTCTGAGGTTGTACAATTGTTGTTGAAACATTTTTTATACGGAAATTGTCTGCTGAAAAGGTTGTGAAGAATTTCAGCTTCATCAGCTGTTCCCTTTCCAGTCAATTCTAGATATATGTCAGAAAAATATCTCCTCCATTTTCGACAAGGTCTGTTGCCTTTAGTTGTTATCAGATAAAAAGATTATGATTGGGTTAATGATATCGTCAAAATTACGGGAAACAGTAGGATTAGAGACGCACGGAACCAAGAAGTATGGCAAAAGTATCGGGAGACCTATGCTCAGCAGTAGGGGATTCCTGGCCGCAATGATGATGATGATGAAGGAACTGTCAATCAACTCAGCCTATTGCAGTCCACTGCTGGAAATAGGCCTCTCCCAGGCTGCGCCACATCCTCCGCCATCCGCATCCAGTCTGCCCCAGCCACCTTCTTTAGGTCGTCCGTCCGTCTAGCTGGGGGGCTTTCCACACTACGCTTGCCGATACGCGGTCTCCACTCCTTGAAATTATCCGGAAAAGAACCGGAGTTACCGACATAGCTTGCAGAGTAAGCAAACTGAAGTGGCAGTGGGCTGGCCATGTTTGTCGAAGGACCGGTGGCTGGTTATAAACTTTTGCTATAAAAAGTGTACCTGTCCCAATTATAATAAACATCGCAAACAAAAAGACTGACTCTAAAAAATACTTATTCATTTATAAAAAAATCTTAGTTACTAAAGTTGTCAAAAAATAAAAGGCCCGTTTTGGCATTTGAGAATGCGTTCTTGATACCTGTCAGTTTCATACAAACGAATAAATGTTTTGCGAATTTGATCTTTATTAACTACTAGAACTGTCAATGTCAAAACGGGCCTTTTATTTTTTGACAACTGTACTAACCAAACAGTTCAACCACGAAATTTGAAACGGTGTTAATAAATTGGCTTAATTTAGCACCCCGGTAAGTAGGGAAACGGCCATACACAGGTCGTGGTCACCAACTTTATGTAGGGTATCGACCTCTGAACAGCCAATAAATACGTACCTACTTACGGCTTGTTTTATTTATTGTTTTAATAAATACAGGGTAAAATTAAAATAGCTAGCGAAACTGCGCAGGTGTGATGGGTGTCGATATTTAATGAAGTAATGATGATAAAGCAAAAGATAAACTTAATATAACTTTTTCACACCACCTGCTCGCTAACGTCAAATTATAATAAAAACCTAACTTAGAGCAATTCATTTAAGCCCTAGGCTCTAGGCGGGCATTAATATAGTATTGAATTTCATTATGACCCGGTCATTAATGTGATTTGAATTAGGAATGTCAACTGAGAAAATCGTATGGAAATATTAAAAAGAAAACTTTTTTCAGTTAATGTACGGACGCCAGCACATCAAGTTACTACAATATGCCAAATTTCTTTAATAGATTTTCAACTTTATCCCTAAAGCATTAAAGTTCAAGGTTGATTGGGAAAATTTGACGGTTTCGGGTAGCCAGGGGTCTACTACGAAGTGCAAAGTGCGAATGATCGGATCGGACCGACACATGGCCGAACCGAATATTATTGAAAAATGATGTTCGGATCCGCTCAGTTGGGTCGGGACCATAGTCAATATTCGAAAGAGTGTAGGAGTGTAGGACCGGGACTGACCGAACCAAATAGAAACTACGTAGCAGGAAACGGCCGAACATTCGGCCGATACCACTTCGGAGTAGACCCCCTGACCTGCTGGCGTCTGTACAGGTCGACCAAAGAGTTATCACTTCATAGGTTTTAGTCGCCGATGACCGTTTGCTGTTTACGTTTATACATCTGTGGGTTAATTGCGTATCATACTAAAAGCAGCAATGACATTCATTTTGACAGTTCAACAACATTCATTGCGTTATTTAAGTTGTTGAGCAGACAAATTCTTCGAACATACGAAGCAACGGATTAGCAAAATGATTCAGATTGAGATTTAAAGTGTGTACTCAATTAGAGTGCTGTTCATATACGCACGGTTGTGAGGACCACGTAGTACTAAGACATGTTTATTTTGATAACTAGCTTCTGCCCGCGACTTCGTCTGCGTGAAATTTCTTGTTCCCCCGACCCACCCCGTCGCATCGCATCGCCTACCCGCGCTATCTCTTCGTTTTCACTTAGTGTTCTTTCTGACTTTTTCATTTTGCTCGGGTCCTAGGAATCATAGCGTGATGTTAAATAGCCTATAGCCTTCCTCAAGAATGTGGCTATCAAATCCAAAAAAAAAATCAATTCCGACTGGTAGTTCCAGAGATTACCCCCTACATACATACAAATAAACAAACAAATTTTACCTCTTTATAATATTAGTGTAGATAACATTACAGTAAGAATATAACAGTAGATATTTCAATTTGTATAAAAAATTAACACTAAAACTGTAAGAAAAATTTATCACTATCCGAGAGAAATAATGAAAAGGATCTAAAATTGGAAAAACAATCGGAATAAACAACAAAAGAAAGCTTACTCACAAAAACTAAACAGAATTTTAATAGCAACACTATATTAATGAAAACAGACTAAACAAAGAAAAAACCTTTTCCAATAATAACAGACCCAATCTATTGTTCATTTTAAAGCGGGGCGTACACTATTTATCTTTTAAATCATTTAATTCTGGCAACAAAGACCCTTAACATAAATACCTTATATACCCAACCTGCCTACCCTTTCCCTAACTATGTTAAGGTTGGCTTTCAGTTTAACCGAATGCAGCTGAATACCAGTATTTTACATGGAGCGACTGCCTATCTGACCTCCACAACCCAGTTACTGGCACTAACACGATACGAGTACCCTTTGGTAAACCTGGTTGTCAGATTTATGGACTTCTTACTACCCTTAACGACTCTCAAATATCTACGAATGACAGCTGGGACCAACGGATTAACGTGTTTTCCGAGGCACGGAGAGATTTTGATACGTAATGAATGATCATCCAGGTACCGACCGCGGCAAGTGTAGCTTAAACCTTCGATCGACCCGTGCGGCTGTTATTATTTAGCCATACGCCCCTCCTTATAGACTAATAAATCACAAAAACATAACAGACTACACTTGGGAGCTGGTTTTGGTTGTACTTCGCTGTAACGTCTGTACACAACTTCTGCCGGCCAAAAATCTGAGCTAAGGAAGACAGCCTTCTACGTCACTAAAACCTGGAGGATGATGAACTTAAAATGGTCTTGGTTGACTCCAACCACGACAGTTTCAGCAACTTCTGTTCCTCGGCACCAATTTTACCTTGGCTTCTCCTGATGATGTACTGAAGGAGTTCCTGAAGTCATTGGGCCCAACCGTGAAATGAACAGGAACATGGTGGGCATTGCAGCGCGGAAATCCTCTCATGCATGTGCATCACCAACGACCCCTCTTGCCCTCAACCAAAGTAAAGCTGTTCTCATCCAGTTTATTGGTTTTAGCAGCCGCCGCCATCTGCTTCTCTGTCTCAGTAACCGATGCCACACCAGCAGAGGTCGGCTGAGAACGTTGGCGAAGGCATGAAGCCTTCTTATCGTGAAACTGTTGTCGTAAAACAGTTGGTTGACCTTTATGTTTCGGATTATTGATGACTAACACCTTGTTTTCGGAAAGCTGATAATTTTGACTAACACGCTGTCATATACAAACGCAGAGTAAGCAAGCTGAAGTGGCAGTGGGCTGGCCATGTTTGTCAAAGGACCGACAGCCAGTGGCAAGCGAACGAGTCCTGGGGGTCTACTACGAAGTGCAAAGTGTGAATGATCGGATCAGACCGACACATGGCCGAACCGAATATTATTGAAAAATTCGAAAAAAGTTCGGATCGGCTCAGTTGGGTCGGTACCATAGTCAATATTCGAAAGAGTGTAGGAGTGTAGGATCGGGTCCGACCGAACAAATAGTACCTTCGTAGCAGGAAATGGCCGAACGTTCAGCCGATACCACTTCGGAGTAGACCCCCTGGAGTGTAGATCGCGTATCGACAAGCCTAGTGTGGGACGCCCCCCAGCTAGATGGAATGACGACCTCAAAAAGGTGACTGGGACAGACTGGATGCGGGAGGCGGTGGACAGGGTGTTGTGACGCAGTATGGGAGCGGCCTATGTTTTGCAGTAGACTGCTATAGCCTGAGTTGGTTATTTAATTGACGCTGTCATATTTCATGTTATCTTGTCAGATTAGTTGGCTAGAATAATTGACAATGGCCCTGATTCCCTTGTTCACAAACTAAACTAAATTAGAGTTGTGTGCATCTTTTTCTTTCTATTTCATTAAGAAAAGGACAGAAGATAAACGTTAGTTTAGTCCTATCAAATTAAGATACTCCATAGACAGTTTAGACATAATTAAAAACATGGTGACTAAAAATACGTCAATTTACGTCAGGCGCTGACTAATAGGACAGGACTAAACTAATATTTATCTTCTGTCCTTTTCTTAATGATAATTAATGATGCACTAAACTTAAATTTAGTTTAGTTTGTGAACAAGGGAATTGGCGCCATTATTTCTCTATATGTCAGCGTAGTTCAATGTATCAGCTTTAGAAAAAACGGGTTTTAGTTAGCTATAGCCTGAAAAAGAACTGTCAAGCTACTGTTTCACGAGAATAGTTTTATAGTGTAAACCTCGCTTTAGAGCAAAACGTGTGACAAGAGAATCCTCTTCGAGAATAATGGCGAAGTTTACGAACGATTGTTTTGATTAAAAATATGTCAAAATGGCCACTAAACGGTTGGATCACTTAGCTAACAAGAAAGATGTGAACAGTGTTCGTTCCTCTCAATTCCTCTTCACTCCCCCATGTTCATCCACATTTCCCCACGTTCCTCCAGGCTCCCCATATACTTTTTGAGAAGTGTTTTTAGATAACATTAACTGCGCCCGCGACTTCGTTCGCGTGAATGTCGGAAAATAATGATGTGTCTTTTTACTAATTATTTTTCTTTTTCTAAAATAATAGTAGCCTACGTTACTCCAGCTATCTGCCAGTGAAAGTCCCGTCAAAATCGGCCCAGCCCTTTCGGGGATTAGCCGGAAAAAAAGACAAAAAAATAAAAAATAAAAATTGTTATAAGTAGGTAAATACCGTATATTACTTTTTTTTCCGGATGGGAAATCATCAAATGACCCCTCCCGCTCTGGGTGGAGCGAAAGGGAGTGTCAGACTCTTACTAACTAAAACCCACCCATGTTCCTTCCTTTGCTCTTTATGTTCCGGGGTAGCGGTAACCCTTTCGGACAATCCCGCTGACCCGGCAGGCTTCGGCCCTAAGGGGCCCCTCAGAACCGTATATTACTTTAATATGCATTTATTAAAAAGCCGATATTTTTACAAACAGACACTTCAACTTTATTTATTTGTTGACATCAGCTATCTGCCAGTGAAAGTCACGTCAAAATCGGTCCAGCCGTTTCGGAAATTAGCCGGAACAAACAGACATAATTAAAGAAAAGGTTTTTTTCTGTCATAAGTACGGTAGGTACATACTTTTATAAGCATATAGTAAAAAGCCGAGGGGTAATACTCGTAATTTTAAGAATGTTCACAGTCTGATCTCAGTCTCAATCTGTCAAAAATACCTCAAATTTCCCTACATTTTGACAAGTTTTTGACATTTGTTTGTCGCCGAGATGAGACTGCGACTAGATTTTGAATGTTTTAAATTACGAGAATTGGCCTTCTGTTATTTTGACATTACAAACAGACACTTAAATTTTATTTATTTGTATAGATTGATTAAATAAACTGTAAATGGAACTCAACTGATGTGAAAAGGGCCTCAGTCATTTGTCTTTATGTCTGTCCTTTACAAATACTATTAAGTGAATGAGACATTTGCCATACTAAGCCAAGCGATTTTTTTTTTATGAAACTCTTTTGTGTTACGCCAGAAATACTCAACAAATATACATTACGTGATGTGAAAAAGGCCTCAATCATTTGCCTTTACGTCTGTCCTTTATAAATACTACTAACTTCTGCCCGTGACTTCGTCCGCGTAAAAATTCGGACACCAACCCCCCACTCACTACTTCGTTTTCACTCAGTGTTTTTTCTGACTTTTTTTTGTTTTTACTCGGATCCTCAGTGTTCTAGCGTGACGCCTTTCTCAAGAGTTAGGTATATATTGACTATCAAACGCAAAAAGAGTTTTTTCAAATACGACTGGTAGTTCCAGAGATTAGCACGTTCAAACAAACAAACAAACTCTTCAGCTATATTATTAGTATAGGTTAAACGTCAATGAGACATTTGCCATTCCAAGCTAAGTGGAGAGAAAAGAATTTCACCAGAAATACTACTTAAACAATTACAACAACATTATGTTCTGAAATCTTAACATACTATCTGCTTGGCACTTAGGTATTTCCCCAAAATTACTTTATTATGTTACGCTGGTAACACGAGCATTAGCCGGGTTTGAACTCACTACCCAGCCACATAAGAAACGGATCCTCACACATATTTTTCTTACATTCACACTTGATTAAGATAACTTCCAAAAAAAAACAGCCAAGTTCGAGTCAGATTCGCACACGAAGGATTCCGTACTACAATGCTAAAAATGGCGAAAAGTTCATTTCTTGTATGGGCCTCCTCCATACAAGAAATTTGCTTTTCGGCATTTTTAAAGAGAAGTAAAAATTGCGAAAAATAAAATAAAGAACTATTATATAGAATTATTTTATTTTTATTACTTATTTGTTTTTGTAGCGGCAATAAAGATACACACTCTGTGAAAATTTTCAAATGTCTACCTATTACGGTTTATGAGATACAGCCCGCTCCAGAAAACGCTGAAAAAACAGGATTCTTGTGTGGAGACCCCCTTTCATTTTGAACTTTTTTTATAATAATAACGGCCATAGAAATACACACGCTGTGCAAATTTCATCTGTCTACCTATTACGGTTCATGAGATATAGCCTGCTGACAGACAGACGAACGGACGGACAGCGGACGCTTAGCAACAGGGTTCCGTTGGCACCCTTTCGGTACGGAACCCTAAAAAAAGCACTCGAATAATAATGAAAACCAACCCTACTCTCCGACAACCTGGGCAATGTAACACAGCCCTAAGGACGTGTACCTAAGTACCTACATATATTATGATGTTCTTGCAACAAACACCAGGTGTCGCTAATAAGCATTTATGTTACGACCAGAACATTCTTACAATGAACTGGATTTTATTGCCTTGCCAATTTGCTCCATTAAGTTATTGCTTGTCTAGTGATGACCCTATGAGGGTAATGTATAAAGGGATGCAGTGGCTATAAAAATCATTGGCTTGTCGTGTTGAAGAAGACGAGATGTGATAGGTTGGTGGTACAAACACACACTTGTCGTGGAACACTACTTGTCGCTGTGATCTGGTCTTCTAACTGCAATCATCAACAGTCTTCTTTTATTTTCGTTGCTTATACAGGGTTATTGGTAAAACACCAACAACCTCTTAAGAGGTCATTGTACTCATCGTTATGAACAACTTTTACTATGGGACCAAACCAGAAATCGCGAAAAAAAAATCAGCTGTTCCCTACATTTTGACGAGTTAGACGAACATAAATGTAGGGAACAGCTTTTTTTTTCGCGAGGTTGTTGGTGTTTTACCAATAACCCTGTATTATATACAATCTACTGTATAATAGATACATAATTAAATACGGTACAAACTAAATATACATATAAACAACGAAAATAAATGACGACTACAGATTATTGCAGCTACGAAAACATGATCACAACACAACAACAAGTAATGTTCCTTCACGAGTCTCTTAAATACAGCTAACGATTGCGCGCGTTTTATTTGAACTGGCAATGCTAATATCTCTGACAGCGTCAACCTAAGGGTACGAGTCGGATCTTCAGGTGACAGCAACCTTATTGTAACGAGATTAAAAACACAATGATTTTGACAGACTTGTCAGTGGTAGCAACCCCACAACAACCTTATAAGAATGAGAATAAAGATCACTGTGATTTGGGCAGTCATGCTAAATCAGAGGTAAAATAACTATGAAAGGACTGTACTTATACTAACTTTCAATTTAAAAACACAAGAAAACAACAAAAATGTGTCAAAACACAAAGGAAAAAGTTTTAAAAAAATACTAAAAAGGTTGACTCGTGAAGGATTTGAACCTCCGCCCTCCGATGACCAAGATTTGAATTATATCGGCGCTCTAACCTACTGAGCTAACGAGCCTTGATGCTTCGCGTCGAAAACAGCGTTCCTTACCTTCAGAATGACGTCATGATTACTCATGCGTACTCAGTGCTCACATTGTTAAAGGACTGCCGAGGTGACTCAGCGCGAACCGTATTAAAAAATATGGCGTAAGTAGATAATGTAGATAATATAGCATTCGGAGTGAAATAGAGTGTTTATGTGGTAAGCAAAGGATGCTGTTTGTATTAGAATGTGGAATATTTGTATTTTGATGACAATTTCGTGGAAACCGTACTTATTAATGAATGACCTAATAAAAAAAAACTGTCAACTGGTACCTATACATAACCGATCAATTTTACTGTTGTAATGTTTCTCTCTGAAGGAGGGGGGGGGAGGGTTCCTCAAACCTTAATTATAATCATAATCGTTTATTTGCTAAGAAAGAAGGTACAGACGCCAGCAGGTCAAGCTACCCGAAACTGTAAAATTTTCGCAATCAACCTTGAACCTTAATAGGTACCTACTTTAGAGATAAAGTTGAAAATCTATTAAAGACATTTGACAGATATTGTATTTCGATGTGCTGGCGTCTGTACATAAAATATATTTCACCCTTCGGCATCTATTTTCCCTAAACTTAAAATGTTCAGCTGCTCCCATAGATATAGGCTGTTTTTTACATTTCTATGGCTGTTCCGATGGTCGATGTCCGAATGGTTCAAGAATGTGAATCGTTTGGACGCAAAATATAAGAGAGACATCGACTATCGGAACAGCCATACCCACCCTGGCATTCGAGTAAACTAAGACTCTAAATTAGAGATATAATCCGACTTCAAAAAAAGGAGGAGGTCCTTTTTTTGAAGTCGGTTAAAAAACAAGTTTTTATTATTCATCAGACAGATAGATATATTATATTCATTAATTACATTAACATCTACGTACTTGTAGGTACCTACATAACCTACTTCAGCAGGAGAGTATTAATAGTAAGTCGGATAATAAGAGTAAATTAGTAAGAGTACCTATACTGCATTCACGATTTATTTGCCAAAAATATAAACAAATATGAGTTTATGGAAAAATTACTTTAATTACTACACAATAAAGTTCAGTTTACGCTACAACTTCAAACATTTTTATAACTTTTTCAATAATACTAGTCACTCTGAAATAAACTTAATTACCATTACAATAAAGTAGATATTTGTTTAACTTGAAATAACATCAATTTGAAACAAATTTGAATACACTTTACATTTAGACATTACCTTTCTATTGGTATATTTGATAAGTTAATGTCTAATGTAGGTATCCCAAACACAATACATAGAAATGAAGCCTAATCACACAAACAAATGATATTGTCCCGTATTTTTTTTTATCATTACCTTGTGATAAGTCCTGTTATTAGGGTTCCGTACGGAAACGGAATCATATTACTAGGCCTCCGCTGTCCGTCCATCTGTCTCTGAGCGGGCTGTGATCACATGAACCGTAATAGGTAGGCAGTTGAAATTTTCAGAGTGTTTATTTCTATTGCCGCTATAACTACAAATAATAAGAATAAAATAAAGTTTCAAAATTTAAGGGGGTCCCTTACAGAAACGTTCTTTTCGGTGTTTTTTGCCTTATGGTATGGAAGTCTTCGTGTGTTCGGTTTTTATTATAACACCCACCTACAGAGCCGTGGATCATTCTTTGACCAAAAAAAGCAATTGCAGTAAGTAGCTATGAATGTCAGCTGCATCCGGTGAGACTGGAAGCCGACCCCAACGTAGTTTGGAAAAGGCTAGGCAGACGATGAGTAATTAATGTCACATAGCTTGCAGAGTAAGCAAACTGGAGTGGCAGTGGGCTGGCCATGTTTGTCGAAGGACCGATATTCATTTCTCATTTGTTTACGATTTGGCGGCAAATTGAAAATTGTCTGCGTCACGTCAGCATGAATTTAACGCGAGAAAATTTTCGTACAATGATTTTTTATGACTTTCGATGTCATTTAAGTCAACAAGAAAGTTATGATAGACTTCGATTGGCCTTTCACGATGAAGCCCCATCTCGTGCCACTGTTTACAACTGGTTTAATGAGTTTAAACGTGGTCGCACTAATCTCACAGATGATCTGCGTGAGGGACGGCCTTCTACGGCGACGACTGAAGATAACATCAGTGTTGTGCGGCGTATGATAGAGACTGACAAAAGAGTGACTTATCAGCAGATTCGGACAAGCTTAGGCATCGGTATGAGTCAAGTGCACACAATCCTCCATGAACATTTAGCGGTCAGGAAGCTTTGCGCCCGGTGGATACCTCATAATTTGACAAAGGCCCAAACCTCTGTCGTGTTGATTGGTGTCGTGAAATGGTTCAAAGATTTAACGGAGGTGACTCAAATGCTGTGTTCGACTTACTTACGGGTGACGAAAGCTGGATTTATTGTTATGATCCTGAAACTAAGAGACAGTCTGCTGTCTGGGTATTACCTTCCGAGGAGTTGCCAACTAAAGTGAAGAGAGGTCGAAGCGTGGGAAAAGAGATGGCGGCCTCGTTCTTTGGAAGGACAGGTCAATACGCAACAATTGTTTTAGAGGATCGAAAAACAGTTACTGCAGAGTAGTACACTAACAATTGTTTGCTACTTGTCTTGGAAAATCTTCGGGAGAAACGACCTCGCAGTAGGATCCTCCTTCACCACGACAACGCCTCGTCGCACACCGCCAAGCAAACAATCGACTACTTGGCGACGTCAGACGTGGAATTACTGGGTCACCCGCCCTATAGCCCCAACCTCGAACCTTGCTATTTTTATTTATTTCCGAAAATAAAAGAAAAACTTCGAGGAAAATGTTTTATGGACACCGAAGAAGCAGTGGCTGCGTTTCAAAATGCCGTCGAACAGACCCCTAAGGACGAGTGGGCAAAGTGCTTTTCTCAGTGGTTCCATCGGATGCAGCGATGTATTGGTGTAAATGGCCACTATTTTGAAAAGATATAATAAAACGAATAACTTGCTAGTTTGTTCAGTTTTTGCTTTTCTAAGAACTTTCAGTGTCACCCCCGTAAAAAGGAAAAAGATCACAATAAGGTTGACTCAGACGGTTCACAGTTAATTTACCTACCTTTGACAGCAGCAACCTAACTGATTTTAACAGACTTCAGTGGCAGCAACAGTAACCTTATTTGAATGAGAATAAAGAGCACTGTGATTTGGAGAGTGATGCTAAATCAGAGGTAAAATAACTATGAAAGGACTGTACCTAAACAAATTTCCAACTTGAACACCGAAGAAAAAAATTTAAGGATATGTCCAAAAAACAAATGAAAAAGTAAAAAAAAAACCACAAAAGGTTGACTCGTGAAGGATTTGAACCTCCGCCCTCCGATGTTCAAGTTTAGATTTTATATCGGCGCTCTAACCTACTGAGCTAACGAGTCTTATTACTTCACGTCGAAAACAGCGTTCATAATCCGCATTATTACGTCATGATTACTCATTCCTATGTCAAAAACAAAGCTTTTATTAAAATGTTGCACGAGATCATTATGGTTATCTAAGTGTTTCTACCAAAATTCTACGTGCATGCCCAATTTTAATACGATAACAATCTCATGTAGCATAAGCATAATTAATCAGCCTATAATGTTTCCACTACTGGGACAGAGGCTTCCTCTCTTCTGTGAGAGGGAGTGGGCCGTAATCCACGACGCGGACCCAGTGCGGGTTGGTAGATGTCACATGTCTTCGAATTTTTGGTTCCAGGACATGCCGGTTTCCTCATATGTTGGTGTTTTCCTTTACTGTTTTGAGAGCAGTGGTGATGAAATAATTTACACAAAATAAAGCGCCGTTTCGGTTCGAAGTTCGACCCTACGACCCAGAACTGTTCTCATGTACGGAGACGATATTGTACTGGCTGCAGCATCAGGTCATCCTCCAATTTTAAATGCATTGCTATCGGAACAGAACAAGTATCTATATAAACTTCAACTATAAAACCCAAGAAAAAACCAAGGATATGTCCAAAAACCAAATGATAAAGTAAAAAAAAAAAATCACAAAAGGTTGACTCGTGAAGGATTTGAACCTCCGCCCTCCGATGTTCAAGTTTAGATTTTATATCGGCGCTCTAACCTACTGAGCTAACGAGTCTTGTTACTTCGTGTCGAAAAAAGCGTTCATTGCCGTATTATGACGCCATGATTACTCATTCCTATGTCAAATACAAATCTTTTATTAAAATCTTGCAGGTGATTGGTTACGCGTTTCTACAAAACCACTACGAGCATACCCAATTACAAAATACGATACCAGTAACCGTCAAGGAGTTCCCATGTACGGAGGCGATATTATATCTATTGGTTGCAGCATCAGGGCCATCGTCCACTTCATAAATGCATTGCGATCGGAACGGAACAAGTACAGCCCATTCACGGTACTATAATAGATACAGGGTTATTGGTAAAACACCAACAACCTCTTTTTTTTTTTTTTTCGGGATGGGAAATCATCAAATGACCCCTCCCGCTCTGGGTGGAGCGGAAGGGAGTGTCAGACTCTTACTGACTAAAACCCACCCATGTTCCTTCCTTCGCCCTTTATGTTCCGGGGTAGCGGTAACCCTTTCGGACAATCCCGCTGCCCCGGCAGGACAATCCCGCTGCCCCGGCAGGACCAACAACCTCTTAAGAGGTCATTGTACTCATCATTATGAACAACTTTTACTATGGGACTAAACCAGAAATCGCGAAAAAAAAATCAGCTGTTCCCTACATTTTGACGAGTTAGACGAACATGACTGTAGGGAACAGCTGATTTTTTTATATATTTTATATGTAATGGTTTATCACCCATCCACGAACCGACCGCGGCAAACGACCCGTGCGGCTGTTATCATTATTTAGTCACAAGTTTTTCTGTAATTTCATTCAGTAGAAAAAATACATAAATGTATTCTTAGCCATTCATTCTTCTATTTCTTTATTATCACTACAAGTACTACAACCCTCAAACTAAACACTCTATCTCAGATAAGAACAACGTGCAAAGAAAACACAGACTGGCACAATAGGGTTGTACAATCGCAGAATAGTACTGTCCTCAATTCTGTGTTTGCACTACAATTGAACTGTACAATTTCATTACGGGAGCACACGCGATGTTTGTCGGTTGTGCCAGCCCTAGTCTTGGAGTTGAGTGACTTTTGTTTTAGCTTGAAGTGCATCTATTTGAGTTGGATTTATTTTTAACACGATGTCAATGTTGTCTCAATAAACGAAAATAATAGGTATGGTTCCGAACTTACTGGGATTTTTTCTGGAGTTTCTTGCCCGTTGTTCTCCATAATTACCTACTTCGGAATTGGAATGGGCAACTAGTTTCATCTTTCTGACCCCTTGAAAATTTGACAGGCATGTAGCCTGAGAAGGACATAGCCTAGATTTTATAATAGATCCCAGACAAAGTCGCCGTCAACAGCTAGCTAGTATTGTTACCTATATAACGTGTAACAGAATAAACGTAAGTCCTGAGAGTAGCAACACGATTTTCTTGTTAAAAATAGTTCGCATAAAAAATATAGTTATATTATGGTCATTGCAGTATTCTTTTAACTCAATACATTTATTCTCAATACAATTGGGGTGCATGAGGTCTTGTGTTAACTATTTTAGGTACAGACGCCAGCACATCAAGCTACTACAAACTGTCAAATTTCTTCAATAGATTTTCAACTTTATCGCTAAGGCACTAAGGTTCAAGGTTGATTGGAAAAATTTGACAGTTTCGGGTAGCTTGAGCTGCTGGCGTCTGTAAATATTGTATATTTTTGTCGGAAAACTAGTTTTCAGTACTGCGGATATTGGGAACGAAAAATTTACTTATTTTATTTACATAGTTGTTGGATTTTTACATCATGGAGGTAGTTTAGTTTAAATAGAATGTTGTTTACTGACTAAACAGGATGCTGTTCGAGCAATTAATTTGTTAATTCGTGATTCGTGATAAATATTGGACGTGGACTTGGATTGGACACAATGAACACAAATCTATTTGAAAAAAAAAACATGAAGTCATGTTTTCTGTCGGCAGTCCCCATGACAGAAAAAAAGAGATATTAAAAAAAAATAACATGTTTTTCTTTTACTTACAATTTTTTATGACGTTTGGACTGCCGACAGGAGAGAAATAATTATAACTATAAAAAGTCGCGTCGGTGACGGGAACCCATAAGATTTTCCTTTACAAAAATCGCTTAACGAGCCTAAAGAAGTTTTCACATCAAAATCTAATTTGACAAATACTATTCAACTGAACGTAAGAAAACGAATTTTCTTCCTTTCTATAAATTGGTAAATATTCAAAAACTATCTTCAAAATTACTGATGAAAATAAAATATTAATATACTACTCAATAATAAATAAGTCTTAATTAAGAGTGGCCCCTAAAAATTACATCAGGACCAATAAATTAACGAAATCACGTGATTAAAATTGACAGAAATAATTCCATTAAGCATATTTCAATTTTCATTAAAAAAACTCAAACATAAGAAATTATTTTCGCGTCGAAGGACGAAACGCGACCTGTTTCATACTTATCGACTTTTTGCTGAATATCGTCGTGTAGAGATGCGGACAAATTGACTATCGATATTTTTTTGGCTGTGAAATCTAAATCCCTTTCCTCTGATTTATGATTCTAAGCAGTGCTAATAAGATTTTGTGCGACGAAATTATTTTTCCGCGATTTCTTTCAAAATGTGCTTGGTTAGTGGTCCCGCACTTGAGACTAAAATAAATATATTAAATCCGATCATAGATCACAGTGTTAGGTCTGAAAATGATGAACGGGTTACCTAATCGTCAACTTCATTGGACTAAGAAACCTAATCCCTATAATGTTTAACATCATCTGCCTAGCCTTTTCCCAACTATGTTGGGGTCGGCTTCCAGTCTCACCGGATGCAGCTGAGTACCAGTATTTTACATGTAGCGACTGCCTAATTGGCCTCCACAACCCAATTACTGGGTAATACGATACCCCTTGGTAAGACTGGTCGTCAGACCTAACAAAAAAGATAAAAACAAAAAACTTAAAAAACACCAACAATTATTTATAATCCTCTAAATAAAAATCAAAATTATATAAGCATGCGTGGTGCAGCTAACTGGTGACTGATAGGCTGAGGAATATTGTTGAGGCGGCTTAAAGAAGATGAAGATTAACCAAGCATATTCTGCTTAGATTTTTTGGTCAAATTGAGAGGATGAATAAAAGGCGACTAACAAGAAGTATTTACTAGGCAGATGTAAATGGAAACGCCCTCGAAGGACATAAATAGTGACATTATTGGTGATGATCATCTGAAAGGTCAGGTGCGTAGTTTTCACAACCAGCGTGCGTGTATGACCGTCAACGAGGCAAAAGGAGTATGTTAGGATCGGCGCAGGCGGCGTTCTTTATTTTCTGCCTACCCCCTTGGGAAGAAGGCGTGAGTTTAGGTATGTATAGATAATTTCGTATTTGAATATTCATAATTATTTTCGACGTAAACCGCACATCACTAATCGTTACAAAATGGACTCGGCTTCATAATGCGTGCATATTTCAAGGGACATAATAAGGGCCCGATCACATGTACCACAGCATAACCACGCCACTACGACAACACATGGACAGGCGCTTATTTGTATGAAAATGAATAGTTTATTTACACGGAGCACATTTGACTGACATAATCAACTGTTTGGGAGTTACCGACCGCATCAAGGCCACGTCGCAGCCTCAACGCAACCACCAGAGAGACCGCACCCGAGTCCCACCTGCGCCCTCCCCCCTTACATATCAATCTCTAGTCACAACGCGACCATATCGAAGTTACGTGTTACCACAACGCAACTGCAAGATGCTGCAGTGACACTAGTCACACGTAACCACAGTTTGCCCACATTTCGTCGCTGCGAATTTGTGTGGTTGTGATATGTGTGTTCGGACCCTTACACACATATTCCCTCATACATTTTGGCTGTGGAGGAACATAATTACATTGACAAATGCGGAGTGTGCCGCTGTAGGTCGCAATGATAAGTGGATGATGTTTTTCATGTCACAGCACCTTGTGGCTGGTCCATGTTATCTGGCTGGAAGGGAATAATAATAATAATCTTTATTACATAAGAAAGTGGTTACAAAATAGAGTGAAGTCCCTGACTCCTGTGCTAGGTTATAGACCTGTGTTACAAGAGCCAGTGCCCTCTCCCAGTAGCAGATAGTACAGAATCTTATGCAAAAAGATTAACAAAAATAAAAAGAATATGGTAAACAACAAAAATTAAGATAAACTAAATGCGGTTAAAAGAAGCCTGCACTGAGTTTGTGTTGGTGTGTGTGTGTGTGTGTGTGTGTGTGTGTGTGTGTGTGTGTGGGTGAGTGTATATGAATGTTTGTCAGTGGTTGATTAGGAGTGGTTTTAATGTTACGAAATAGATATGATAACTTTCTCTGTTTCGTCATAGTTCAGCGACAGTAGCCATGGCTTAAGAGTCTGCTTGACTTTATGTGGGGTTAGGTGAGAAAGAGTAGAGTTTATGTGTATTGTCAAAGACAATACATATTACTTAGTCTCGGTTAGTCTTAGTCTCGGTGTGGCTGTCGTACACAGAATAAACATGATTCGTCATTATGTCATCATCTGCCTAGCCTTTTCCCAACTATGTTGGGGTCGGCTTCCAGTCTAACCGGATGCAGCTGAATACCAGTATTTTACATGGAGCGACTGCCTATCTGACCTCCACAGCCCAATTACTGGGTAATACGATACCCCTTGGTAAGACTGGTTGTCAGATTATCAGGCTTCTGACGACCCGTAACGACTGTCAAAGATCCACGAATGACAGCCGGGACCAACGGCTTAACGTGCTTTCCGAGGCACGGAGGGGTCTTGGTATCTTAAGATGGTCACCCATCCACGGACTAACCGCGGCAGGCATAGCTTAACCTGATCGATCGACCCGTGCGGCTGTTATTACTTAGCCACAAGCATCTCCCGTTAAGTATATATTCGTCATTAAGTATATATACTAATTAATCATTAACAACATCATTATCATCATCATTTCAGCCCTGAATCACCCACTCCTGGGTATGGGTATCCCCTTTCTTCTGCCATACTTTCCGGTTCTGGACATCTCTCATCCAGGAACAACATATGGAATATAAAAAAAATGTTTTATTTTATTTGATATGGTTATGATAGTGTTATTAGTACTTAATTCACTATAAAATCGTTTTGCGAAGAACACAACGTACGAGTACTTAGTAACCAATCGTGAAAACGTACCTAAATCAGAAGGCCAATTCTCGTAATTTAAGGGCCGTCGCCCACGGCGACTTTTTGTAGCGATGCAGTCGCGCGTTTAGCAAACGCGCGACAGCATCACTTCTAACGCGTGTTAGTCGCATTTGCAACGCGCTACTGCATCGCGATTGTATCGATACAAACGCGCGACCGCGTCGGACGACATCGGTAGAGAGAACGGAGGGGGGAGGGAGTGTGGCGCGGCGCGTGATTGGGAATCGGCATCAGTGCAACGAGCAACACAGACAGGTCCAGAGTGCATGCTATTGTCCGTCACAGGCGTAAAATGGAGTCATTTGACACTGAAACTTTTATTACGGCAATTCAGGAGCGTCCTGTAATATGGGACTCACGTCTTCCTGTGACTAATGTTGCCTCAACGGAGTCCATCTTGCAACTGTACTGATCCAAGGTATTTTTGTATCGTAACTGCATCGCGACCAAATCGCGTTTGCATCGCGACTGAATCTGGTCCCGTGGGCGCGGGCACACGGCTAGCGACTGCTTCGCGTCTGTATCGATGCTACGCGCGAGAGCATCGCGACTGCATCGCTACAAAAAGTCGCCCGTGGGCGAGGGCCCTAAAACGTTCAAAATCTAGTCGCAGTCTCTTCTCAGCGACAAACAAATGTCAAAAACTTGTCAAAATGTAGGGAAATTAGAAGTATTTTTTTGACAGATCAGATCAGATTTTTGAGAGAACTAAGATCAGACTGTGAACGCTCTTAAAATTACGAGAATTGCCCCTCAGATAAGTATCTGAGGGACAATTCAATTCAATCTAGGTAGATACGAGTACACTATACTTAGTGACACCCAGTGCGAGTGCGATGCTTCCGATCAGACCATGCCCCACTTGCTGGAGTGTCCTAAGTGCCCGTTCCTCTGCACCGAGAGGGGCACCGAAAGGACACCGAGGGACACGAGGGATACCGAGTGGGAGTGGGCCGTAATCCACCACGCGAGCCCAGTGCGTCTTGGTAGATGTCACATGTCTTCGAATTTTTGGTTCTAAGACATGTCGGTTTCCTCACGATGTTTTCCTTCACCGTTTTGAGAGCAGTGATGATGAAATAATTTACACAGTAAATTGCCTATGTGGGTTCGAACCGATGACCTGCAACTCGTAAGTCGAGGCCAACACTACTGGGCCACTACTGCTCATCACGTCGCGCAACGTACTGGGTAAACAACGAGTAAGAGTACCATCGACACGAAAAGAAGAAGAGGCTACCTAGATAAAATTGAATTACCAGTAACTAGCAGTATACCCATTCACGTAATTCGGGGGTAATGCTAACAGTCTTCATAAAAGGGCATTATTATTTTAGTCTGTGGTTCAACGACGAGGTACGCCGCGATATATTAGGGTAGGGTTTTTGTGCAAAGTAATTAATGGTCCCGCATAATTATTACCTACTGTGATTCCAAGGTACTTTTAAATATACTGTGTAGAACATTAAGTTCTAACGGACCTGTGTTAAAGTGATAAGGACTGATTTACATTATCTACTCCACTTTGGTAATTTACTTGGTCTCAGGTGCTTTGGGGTGACTTATTGTTGGATGGGGAACTTTCTCTTTTGGATGTAGTATCAATTTTTTTAAAGAATATGGTTAGATGGTTTGGTTATGTTGTTCAGAGGATGAATGAAAGACGACTACAAGTGTATTTACAAGGCAGATGTGAGTGGACACGCCGGGAGAGGACGCCCTAGAAGGACACTATATAGTGACCTTATTGGTGATGTTCTTCAGAAAATTCGGGTGCGTGTACTGGCGTGGATGCATGACCAGATGTGAACGTAAAAGTGTGTGATAAGCGACAGAAGTGTGGGAAGGATCGTAATAGGTGGTGTTCTGTAGTTTCTGCCTACCCCGAAGGGAAGAAGGCGTGAGTTTATGTATACACTAGCTGCGCCCCGCGGTTTCACCCGCATAAGTTTCGATCCCGTGGAAATATCGGGACAAAAAGTAAGTAAGTATCGATTTAGTCTGTGCTAAATAAATGTATTTTCTTTCTTTCTTTCTTACTTAAAAGCATTCTATATGTTAATCCTTGTTATAAACCATCTGTGTGCCAAATTTAATCCAAATCCGTTCAGTAGTTTTTGCGTGCAAGAGTAACAAACATCCATCCATCCATCCATAGAAACTTTCACGTTTATAATATTATAGTAGAAAGTGGGAAGTAGGATAACAAACCTGTTTCAGTGCGGGTTGGTAGACGGCTCATGTCTTCGAATTTTTGGTTCTAGGACATTCCGCGTAAAGAAATTAAAAACACACAGTAAAGTGCCTGTTCTGGGTTTGTAACTTACGCCCTGACGATACCACAGAGCCACCACTGCCCTCAATTATTATTTATTTTTCGTGTCGAGGGCACGGCTGAATTTTAAATCTTTTTGGCCCAAAACTTTGCCACTTCCACGGCGTCGAATGCAAACAGGAATCCGATCCCAGACACCCACTATCTGGCGCACAGCTACCAACGCAACGGCTAAAAAGCAGGTACAGCTTCTTGAAATCTACAGCGTCCCTGTCAGGAAACCCGGCCGACGCCCGTTGCAAACTATGGCAGGATACTCTTCTCAATTATTGAAGAGTACAAAGTTGTTTTAGGGCGAATTTGACCAAACGTTTATGCCTTGAATAAGACTTATCATGAGAATAAATTTTGAATTTTTGAGCGTTTTTCCATACTAGAACTTTCAGACATCAATTTTATTCTACGGATAAAAGATATCTGACTTTGGTAAGCCCTAAGTAATAGGTAGATCCTTTTAATTCAACTCATGGAGCCAATTTCTAACACCTAATTACTTTTACAAGAATTGTTATAGTCATCGTACAAATAACTTAAACTAATCCCTCTTTGAACGGTAACGCACCGCTATCGTCACAACCCAGGAGCTCGCAATTAACATCCAAATGTCCTTCGGAAAGTTCTCGAAGTCTCGTTCGCACGACACTTTCGCGGTAATAAAATCACGGGCTGTCTAGAATGAAACTCTGGTACTTTAAAAAGTAACAAAGTTTAGAGCACGACACCGGCTGCCAGAAGAACGTGAGATGCAACATAAAACCGTCACGTTTTAAAACCGGAACGGCCCAGTGGGTACGGTTATTTAAAAGGAATTTTGAACTTTTTGGACGTAATAAAATCGGACCGCTAATCTCTTTGAGTCGTGATGTGGGGCTACGCGTAGGCGCTACGTGCTACGTACTAAGAGCTACGTGAGTGCTACGCAGCGTGTTGACTACGGGAATATTTTTTTGATCTCGCCTTCAGTCAAACGTAGTTTTAATAATTCATGAGATAATATATCTGTTGATGGCCTTAGATTTTATCTGAAAGCCTTGTTTAACGAAGCAGTAATCATAACGTCAAAAAATACCAAGCGATAATTCTTACATCTACTCCTTTATTTATATAAACGTTACTAAAAGTTAATTAATGATTAGTGACTGCTTAACCGAACATTTTTGACGTGTTCTCGTGTATCTCTTAACTTTAAGCGACGTTTATGAATAAACCCCTTAATATTCTGTCACTTGGCTGAAAAGACAAATACTACATACGCCAACAAAAATATACATACCCTCCATTTTCCCACTAAAATACAGAAATCGTCCTCCTAAATCTTCTCTACAAAAAGTCAATTTTAAACACTCCCCATACCCAAAAAAGGGTCATTTCTAAAACGCCACAGTATAATAATTTACGAACAAATGACTCGGACGGTTGGTCAGCAAGAAACAATTGAAATGCTAAGGGTAGGGTCACACTATCTGTTGACCACGCTCCGCCGGGTTCACACGACGGGAAATTAGGGCTCGAAACCATTAGCTGGTTGATGATGGTGTTAATGAGATTGTCCATTGAAAGTGGACGGCTCTGGACGTGTATAGTTAGTTTGTATGGCCGAGCATAGCTTGAATGGATAGTTAAATAGTGTTTGGGATAGAGTAATTTTTGTTTAGGTATTTAGTGCTTGTGATTAGTGGTAGTCAGTTAATCTATTACGTTTTTAGCCAAGTAAAGTGAACATGAAACGTTTAGTTTAAATGTACAATTTTTTTTGGGATTGTGGTCGGTTTACACACGCAAATTAAATTAATATCAAAATAAATAGCTGTAAACTCCTTAGTTTTCAGCTATTTATTTTAATATTACATTATATTATACATACATATATATTATTATTATTACATTATATTTTATATTTATTTTAATATTTTATTATTTTTATTTTAAACTCCCGGTATAAGTATACCGGGAGTTTCAGGAAGTCAATTTCAATTTACAACATACATGCCTAACATAAAATCAAGCCTGTATTCCTCGAACTGTGAGCTTGAGTTAAACTACCTAATATTACACCCACATTTCACCAGTAATGTTTAAGTTTCATGTAATAGGATGCGAGACGCTACTGGTTTTAATGTATGAAGTTGATAAAATCTTAAGTAACCGATCAAAACAACCAGCTAAATGGACGGACGACCTAAAGATGGTGGCTGGGACAGACTGGATCCAGAAGGTGGAGGACAGGGTGTTGTGGCGCAGCCTAGGAGAGGCCTATGTCCAGCGGTGGACTGCAATAAGCTGAGTTGATTGATTGAATCAAAACAGTTAACATGAGATTTGATAGAAAATACTGACTGAAAAACTATATGAATTATCATTTGTTTACAAATACCCCGCTCACACCACTTAAGTTCTGAGTTGAGCTGCACGTTTACTGACAAATGCGTGCACTGACTTGACAGGTCCACTCAATATGTATGGTTCATCCCTCAAAAGACATTTCTAACACCAATCTACATGGACTTTACATGATCTGACCTCTGAGTTTGTTTCGGCCTTTCTTCTCGATAACCTCATCTAGTTTTCAAAATATGATTTAGGTGTGAAAGTGTTTGTACAAACCTACTTACAGAAATAAAATCATTTGTCATTTAAACTACCTATTATAGTCTGAAAAAAAAAAAAAAAAAAAAAAAAAAGGTTAGGTAGGTAACCGTTTTCTGACAGATCGAACTAGTGATCAATTATATATTCATTGTCAAAACTGATACACGTATGGTATTATAATGTCTATAAGACGTCATAAATAAGATCATTCAATAAGATTAGGCAGTTTATATGTTATGTATTTTATGCATTTTAAAGTTAACTTTTACATAATCTGGAATATATACGTTCTAAGATAGCTGTCAAAAAACGGTTAACCTAATGGACAGGGTCATCATCATTTGCCTATAGCCTTTTCCCAACTCTGTTGGTGTCGGCTTCCAGTCTAACCGGATGCAGCTGAATACCAGTATTTTACATGGAGCGACTGCCTATCTGACCTCCACAACCCAGTTACTGGGTAATACGATACCCCTTGGTAAGACTTGTTGTCAGACTTTCGGGCTACTGACGACCCGTAACGACTGTCAAAGATCCACGAATGACAGCCGGGACCAACGGCTTAACGTGCTTTCCGAGGCACGGACAAAAAATGACAGAAAAATCTAATCTAACGGACAGGCTATACTAGATAATTACAGGATAGCTAACCTATTTCTACCCCACATTATTATTCTATTCGCCTCTTTTGACAGATAAACTAATCTCTCTATAAATTATAAATTAGAGTACAAATCGGACTCCTCGACTCTTTCGATTGTATAGATTTGATTTATTCCTCGTTGAGGTAGTCACGTCTCTATAGGGGTCCGACAGTCTCTGAAAAACAAACGGGCCTTTTCCTGAAACCATTAATCTGATCATACTTTTGGAAAATAAAGTTGTGCGAAATGGCTGTTGGCAATGAAAAAAAAAGAAAATGACTCGTTAATATTTCGTATTTTTGTGAGTTTAATATTTGATAAAATTCGTTGTTTGTAGAAGGTTTTTTTGTTTGCATTTTATTTTCTAATTCTTCAAAAAGGTTTGCCTTTTTTGGTAAGATTCTTCTCTCAAAAAAATTTAAAAAATCCGTTTGAAAAACAAAATCTTTTGCCCGATTTTATCATCGCGACCTACTTGTATTTCAACTCCGATTTGTGGCTTGATAAGAAGGTCTATAATGTTTTTTATATGTAGAAATTACCTACACAACATTGTACAGGTATAAAACTGATGCACAGTGCCCTCCTGGCTCTCCTCCAAAAGTTAGTTGACATCTTTTCATATCACCTGTAATGCCACAACATGAAATAAAAAATTCTAATTTAAAAAAAAAAAAAAAATGAATTTAGTTTAGGCATTACAGCTGAAGTAAGTAGTAAAATGTCAAGTACTTTTTGGAGGGCACTGTATATTAAAGTATGCATTTCCAGTATTGAGCTGAAAAACCATTAAATCATTCTCTTAAATAACACAGAAAACATTCGTGTGTTTACGTTAGCAAATCAATGGCACAAAATAAGATATTCGAATGCACAACTCGAAAATTTTAACAACACAGTGACATATGGTCAGCAAAAAAAGTGTTTTACACATATAAACAGTTTTACCCGGTTAAATTGATGGCCATAAGCTTGGCTTACCCTCTCCCCATTCGATGATCCCATTGCATGGGACTTAAACATAACTTATAACGCAACCTTTTGTGACGGGGATATGAACTGTTTCTCCTAAACACAAGTTATTTTGTAACCTATCTGGGAGAGCAATACGGCACCCACTAACTAGACTAAAAAACTTTATGCTTGTGCTTTATGTTATACTAGCTGCGCCCCGCGTTTTCACCCGCATAAGTTTTGATCCCGTAGAAATATCGGGATAAAAGTATCCTATGTGTTAATCCAACCAGGATTAAACTATGTGTGTGTTAAATTTCATCCAAATCCATTCAGTAGTTTTGGCGTGAAAGAGTAACAAACATCTATCCATCCATCCATACATCCATGCATACAAACTTTCGCATTTATAATATTAGTAGGATTACTTTGCCATGTACATAATCTAGTCCTAGTTAACCAAAACATCTTTATTATCAAAAAATAAAAATATAACTGATGAAATGTGACTGGCCTATACATCTGCCTAATCCTTCGAGGAATACAGGCCTGATGTTATGTTTAAATATTTTAAAAGAGATTTAAGACTGAAATGTTGCTTAATCTGACCTAATTGTAATAAATTATTGAAGATTACTAATTACTAATTGTAATAAATTATTAATTGAAAGACTAGTCTTCTGATTTATTTAAAACGATAATTAGATTCTAGGGCTAAATATTCTTAAGTCCGCAACGCTTGGTTAAATGTTTTTTATGACAATTAAGCTTTGACGATTATTAATTTTATAAAATCAGAGGTAAAATAAATGATATTCAGTCTTTTCATTTATTTGATTTGATTTTGCATTACTGTCAAAATCACAGTTATCTGTTTTTTTTTTTCGTTATAATAAGTTTTGTGTTGGACTGCCGTCACTGACAAGTCTATCAAACACACAGTATCTTTATCTTTTTTCTTTGACAAATAATAACTATTTTTATTTCTGTGATGGTGAAAATGTTTGCACAAAACTCTGGGTGCACGAATGACTGTGACCTCTGCGGCCTTTCTTCTCAGAGTAGGCAGTTAAGAAATACTAGGTGAGTTCGGCGTTTCCTACTAACTACTCTGAGAAGAAAGGCCAAAACAAACTCAGAGGTCACAGTCTCTTTTATAGGCCAGACATAGTCTTGGTTTGATCACGTGAAGATCATGTAGATCGGTGTCTGAAATGGTCTTTTGAGGAAAGAGCCACACATATTGAGTGGACTTGTCCAGTCAGTGCACGCTTTTGTCAGTAACAATGCAGCTCAACTCAGAACTTAAGGAGCTCAACTTTTTACTTTCGTTATAACAAGGGAGCTGTTCGATTTCTGGTGTCAGAGGCAAAATATCTGTGTAAGGATTGTAGAGTGGCTCGGCAATGTTTGTAGCTGACTGTACCACGTCGGTAAGGTTGTCACTAGTACACAATAGATCACACTGTCATGTCGACAGCTTGGCACACGCGGCGGCGGCCACTTGGCATTGTGCGACGTTTCAAGTACCTTCTGGTTGCATAGATAGAGCTAGATATTGTCGAGGGAGTTTGTATTCCTGATACATTTATCTAGTTGTTTTTTTTTCAACTTGTTTGTTTTGTCATGATTACCGCAAATAAACATATGTTCTTTTGTTTTATTTTCTTCACATCTTTTGTGTTTTAAGTTCGACCGTCAGGCGTCATTATCATGAACTATGTACTTGAACAGTTTGGACATACCCGAGATAAGTACTGGAGTAAAGCGGTAACTAATACGGAAAATAATAAGGATTTCAAACGATTTATTAGGTTTTCCTATCATCCACATATCTAAGAAAGCAAAATATTTAAAAATCCGTACGTACAGTCTTCGAATCCAAATGCATGATTAGGTACTTCAAATCAACGACTATATTTATACCTACTTTAAAAACTGTAGTATGTGCCTATCTCCCTGGGAAGAAGGTGTGGATTTATTTATATATATATATTTTGTATGTAACAACTAAATGACAAGGCCAAGTATAAACAAAATATAAACAAAATATACTAAACACCATAATTTCTTAATTGACATAAAGTAATTAGAGGAAATTCAGAGCTAAATACTTTGAATAAATCTCCAACCAAATTAATAGGACTGAATGAAATCAGGTTTACTTCAAAATATTCGCCCCAAATGAAAATTATTAATTGTATCAATTACAATTTCCTAAGGGTCTAATCAATCTAGAATATTCTTCTGTTAGGGAAAGGCCTCTTAACCAATAAATAAACAATACCAACCTATTATTGTTCCACTACAGGACAAAGGCCTCTCTTATAGAACAGGCACCACGGCATTGATCACCACGCTTGCTCAAGACAGGTAGGCGATTTCAGTCCTATATCAACTACTAGCTTCTGAGGGGCTTGTAGCTAAGTAATAACAGCGGCAAGGTTCGATCGATCAGGTTAAACGGATCAACCGCGGCAAGCGGTACACACCATCTGTACATACCAAGACCCCTCCGTGCCTCGAAAAGCACGTTAAGCCGTTGGTCCCGGCTGTCATTCGTGGATCTTTGGCAGTCGTTACGGGTGATCAGAAGCCCGAAAGTCTAAAAACCAGTCTTACCAAGGGGTACCGTATTACCCAGTAACTGGGTTGTAGAGGACAGATAGGCAGTCGCTCCATATAAAATACTGGTATTCAGCTGCATCCGGTTAGACTGGAAGCCAACCCCAACATAGTTGGGAAAAGTCTAGGCGGATGATGATCCTAGCTAGCTATCTTCTGCCCGCGATTTCGTCCTCGTGAAATTTCTTGCCCACGTTAATACTAAGTTTTCGCTTAGCATTCTTTCTTATTGTTTTTTCTCTTTATTCAACTCCTGAGAATCATAGAGTGATGTTAAATAGCATTTAACTATCCTTAAGAATTGGGCGATAAAATGCAAAAAGAATTTTCCAAACCCGAATGGTAGTTTCAGAGATTAGCGCGTTCAAATAAGCAAAGTCTTCAGCTTTAGTAAGTATAGATATACAAATAATAAAGATGAGGAGTTTGTTTGATTTTTTTATTTTATTTTTTATTTTTCAGATATAGAGAGATATATAAGTACAAGCCTCTATTGAATTAATATTCTCGTTACTATACCGTTATTTTCCAATAATCGAATATTTTTTTTCAAGTAGCTTTTCGTTGGTTGGTACAAATTATAAAGCATACTTAACGAAATGAAATATAGCTCCATGTGTCACAGAAACACGTACCTAAAAATTTACAAAAACAGATCTACTATAATCAGACACATATAACTGAAATATACAGCAGTGTTTTATAATTTGTACAAATCAGTAAAATGCTTCAGGTGTAATCCTGAAGCTGAGCAGTGTTACGAAATTTCAGCATCATTTGTAATGAAAAAACAACTCCCAGCCACACGTCCTGCCGCCATGGGATCTGGAGGCGATAGTCCTCGCGCGCCTGTATGAGTGGCGCGCGGACGCACTACGCCGGGGGGAAAGTCCGCTCCCGCGGCAAATTGCTGCGGAGCGGACGGACCTCCGGCTCGATCTCATGGCGACATGGAAAGAGCAACTGTCGCAACCCAGCGCAGGGCACGCCGCGATAGCGGCGATAAGACCCCTCTTTGAGGAGTGGTTAGAGAGGGCCACGGCGCCCTCACCTACCGCCTGACGCAGGTCCTCACCGGACACGGAAGTTTCGGGAGGTTCCTGCACATCATTAGGCAGGAGGAAACGTCCGGGTGTCACCATTGCCAGGATCGCCCAGTGGATACGGCGGAGCAAACGGTGGAGGTCTGCCCAGCTTGGGCGGAGCACCGCCGTGTCCTCGTAGAAACGATCGGCAGCGGCGGCGGCCTCTCGCGCCCGGCCCTGGTGCAAGCCATGGTCCGGGGCGATAGCGAGTGGGAGGCAGTCGCCTCCTTCTGCGAAGCAGTCATGCTAGCGAAGGAGGTGGCGGGACGGATGAGGGAGAGAGCCTCCCGTACCAGCCGCCGCGGGAGACGCCCCGGGCGTCGGGAGTCGAGTGACGACTACCGGCCACCGTAGGCGCGGGCCTGCGGGCGGAGAGCAATGGGTAGCTCACCGCCCGATCAGGACCAGGCCCGTGCCGGACGGTGCGTAAGTGTTCCACGCGCGCCTCAAAGAGATGTCAGCATAACGAGGGGCCCCTCAGGGCCGAAGCCTGCCGGGTCAGCGGGATTGTCCGAAAGGGTTACCGCTACCCCGGAACATAAAGGGCGAAGGAAGGAACATGGGTGGGTTTTAGTCAGTAAGAGTCGCGGGACGTCATTTGATGATTTCCCATACGGAAAAAAAAAAAAAAAAGCCACACGTCCTGTCTAATGACTTTTCAATTTTTAAAGTAACGTCCTTGTGAGCCTGACAGTACATGAACATGCAATCGCGTAGTGGAGTGCGCAATTTGAGCTCAAAAGCCATGGCACTCATAGCTCTCTATCGGCGTCGAACAGTGGGGGGGTTTAACACAATTTACCGGTTTAATCCGGATCACGTGCCGCCCGCCGTCGCATTGTTCACAACTGTACCGAAGAAATGCAGATATTTCACCCTGGGTGTGCGAATAGGGACCATGGCTGATATTAGAAATGTTCAAACAACAGTTTGAATGTCCTTTTTTATTTTGTTTTTTATTGTCTTCACGATTTTGTTAATTTAATGTTCATTTTTATTGAATGTTTTTCCTGTGCGTGTCGGAAATAAAATATTTTTCTTTCTTTCAACAAATAATTGTTATTTCAAAGAAGGCATGGTAAAATGAGATAATCGAAAATATCGATGATATGAAGTTGCACAGTCGTGACGTCACTTCTGTGATAGTGTCTTTGTCTAGCAGTTATTTTATAATGTCTATAACTTGGCCATTTTTTAAGCTTTTACTCTTTTTATAATATTGTTTGCATTATTTGCAAACAAAAATTTCTGGGAGTTCACACAGGCGTCTTCGCTTGGAGAGGGAGCGGGCCGTAATCCACCACGCGGGCCCAGTACAGGTTGGTAGATGTCACATGTCTTCGAATTTTTGATTCTACGACATGCCGGTTTAATCACAGTGTTTTGCTTCACCGTTTTGAAAGCAGATGAAATAATTTTCACAAAGTAAAGTGCTAAATTCGAAAATCTTCGACCTACAACTCGGTAAGTCACGGCCGTTTTCACTGGGGAGTTTAAAATATAAAAACGTCCTCATCCCTATTATGACGTATTTGGAATACTGTCGCCTTTGTGTACGACTGTACTGCGAGTAATTGAGTTTGCTCGTTTTTTCCTTCTAATTAAATTGATGACGATAAAATTAAATATGGCGTAGCAGTAATTACATTTTGTGTCTTTGTACTTTTTATTTGACTTACTCCCCGGGATTATTTAATGCTAATTATTTGTATGGGATAAAAACATTTTTACCTTTTACGCACTTAGGTACTTATGGAAACGGAAAATTGTGTAAGGTTTTCAAATAATTTGACGTTTATAAAGGAGGTTACAAACAACCCTGCATTCCATAACTCAAGTAACGTATGTTTGAAAAAAACAGCCAGGCTGAAGTGGGACTAGGCCGGACACGTCTCACGAATGCACCCGGAAAGATGTGCGAAGATCTTCACTCACTGGACGCCTGAGGGAGGACATCGCCAACAAGGTAGACCTTGGCGAAGGAGGTGTGATGATCTGATAACGTTTGCAGGGCCAACATAGCCAGAGATCGCACAAGACAAGAAGGTTTGGAAGGAAAAATGGCAGGCCTTTGCCAAACATTGGGGCACAATAAAAGCTATTTTTTTTTAAGATAATTTGGATGTTAGGTACCTATTCCTCGGAGAAGGAGGCATCGGGGAGGCAACCGCCTTGGCGCCTAATACGCCGAAAACCGCTTACCAATTAAGGTAGGTGGACCTTTGGGGTCGTGGGGGCATAGAGAGGGGACTCTGTCCGCCTACCAAGCGACCCCAGGGAAGACGGTGGCACAGTGGTCACGTGCTGCCGTGCATAGCGAGACTTTGGGGAGGCCCCTTTACAGTCTCCTCAGGGATGTGCCTTACAGGCGTTGCGCAGGGGTGGTTCCGGAATTGGTATTTTAAGAGGAACCGGGAGCACCCCTATGTGCGGATGGTGATCACCGGGGTGATTCTAGTGAGGTAAAAATCCCACACTCCCCGACCTCACTCCCCGGAGGAGGTGCCTTTTGAAGGATTCCGCCCGAAAACAAAAAAAAAAAAGGTGCCTATTCAACCCTACAATCCTTATCTAAGGTCTTTAAAACCAGACATCCACTATCTCTCGCACAACTACCAACGCAACGGCTAAAAAGCAGGTACAACTTCTTGAAATCGACAGCGTCTCTACCAGGAAACCCGGCCGACCCCCGTTGCAAACTGTTGCAGCATAGCCTTCCCCCTCCTATTTACTATCTACTACCACGATGATACTTAGTATAATCTAAAAAGGAGCAGCTCCCTGCAAGGTGTGACCTTTCGTAGTCCTATTGAAAGTCCCTGAACCGTTTCCGGACACAAGTGGGAAGATGTAACTCCGACCTGGTAAAGTGGGGCTACATCGACGGAACGGCAGTAGGATGGATAAGGAGCTGTGTCGCAAACTATGCTCCACCTGCTTTTTGTGTCCAAAAACATGCAGTCAAAGTAACCTCTGCGCTGCCACCGAAAACGCCGTGGATGTGGCAAAATTTGGGCCAACAAGATCTGGGTATTGTGTATTTATTTTATTTTCTACTAGATGCACCCCGCGGTTTCACTCGCATAAGTTTCGATCCCGTGAGAATATCGGGATAACAAGTATCCTATGTGTTAATCCTGGTTATAAAATATCTATGTGCCAAATTTCATTCAAATCCGTTCAGAAGTTTTGGCGTGAAAGAGTAACAAACATCCATCCATCCATCCATACAAACTTTCACATTAGACAATATTACATAATATTAGTAGGAAAAAGTAGAAAAGTAGGATTTCTTATTGTGCATATTTTACTCCAACTTATTCTTCTTTCTTTCTCTGCGTTATGTTTATAACAAATACACGTATTTTCTTCCTTAAAAGCTATAACCGTTCATAACTGTAAAACAAGCGTAGTTTTGCGTGTTGAACGCAAAACTTCCAGTTCAGTAAGTAGCCGCAGCTGACAGCGCAGTGGGGCTTGAAGTATTGCTTGTAAACTGCTGCTAACGTTAAGGGCGTTGCGCTAAGGTAGCCCGCGAAATTCAAATTTACTTAAGTTTTTTGCTATTTGCAGGTAATATTGGTATTTGCAGCTTTAGCGTTAAAGTTGAAAATCTATTAAAGAAATTTGACAAATTGTAGTAGTTTGATGTGCTGGCGTCTGTACCTACAAGTAAGTACAGTATATGGCTAGAGCATGATGTTTTTCAAACAAGTGTTCCCGGAAAAGAGTTTTTTGTTTGTTTTCAGATTTGAAATAATAATATCACGCCTATTGCCTCTTTCCCATAATAGGCAGATTTGTACCTGAAGTACCCCCGCAGTTTAGGCCCTATGTATGTTAGCTTGCATCTGGTAACCCTGCTGTTAGCTTATATCTGGTAACCCTACTTATAAAATCGACTAATATTCGTATGTCACTCAATCAATTATTCGTTCATTATCAAATTCGCTGTCATTCTCTATGGGAGACAGCATCAGCGTCATAAGTCATTGCAATTTAAATCCAAATCTTAGCGAGTAAGTACAGAATTTATTTGTATCTGTGATATTTGAGTGTTTTTTATATATATTGTGGAAAATGTGTTTATGTTTGTTTAGTTTTATTGCGAACCCTTTTTCATTTCTGAGCTGTAGCTAACATGTAATATAGGGCGAGCCAATTGGCATCAACGAGCACAAATCTAGACTTCAACCAGCTACTTAAAAAATAATTTCAGAAAAATCGGCTTATTCCGATCGGATCCCACAATCCGATCCTTTTCACTTTACAGGATTCGTTAGGAATGTAGATTTGTATAATATTTTGTTTTTAAACCGATAACAGTACCCCAGATGCCGTAAAACGATAAATGGTACAGTCACGAGCACTAATATATCATCACTTGGAAACTTTCAATAGCGATTTTTACGTGTTTAGAGGTATGAGGAACAGGGTGTAAAGTTCACTCATCCTCCATAGAAAAGGGAGGATCCTCCGACCAGACGGGTGTTGTGTCTGGCGGGCAATTGCACAACGATTGATGTTGGGAAATTGTATCTATGCTACTTGCGCGGTAAACTCTGCTTGCGAGATGCAGGATTTGCGTGACGTCAGTATGACGCGTTGTTCGCATGTGGCGTTGTAGATACCGCTACAGCGTGAAATAACGAAAACAACAATGAAATACGACACATTGCAAAAATCTATGGGTTCGAAAATACTGTATTCGTAGCAACATAAAACTTCATCTAAAAATAAAGGAGTAAATCGCTTTTGAATAAAGCCAAGTGTATACATATTTATGTTCGTGACTGTACACCGCACGAAATTTAACTTTTATAACAAAAAAACAATGCTTCATTTTAATCTCCCTAATTCATATTTCAAGCTCGACATTTACTGCCATTAAATACTCACAAATCCCGAGCCACCAATAAAATAGTTTGAATAACGATAAAGTGCTGTAACTCACTTCAAAACACCGCTGTAAAATCAGGCCAAACTTGCCTACTTAATATTCAAGCAAAGTCAGATGTTTTTGAAAGTTTTCATAGAAAATACGTAATTTGGCCGCAGAAATTAGTAAGCGGGCACTGTAAATTGATGAAGCAGTAGAACCCATTCGTACCACCTGCTGACAATCTCCCAGCTGGACTTGAAATGCCTTGTGTCACCTAGAAGTCTTTAAATTAACTCCAAACCCAGGCAGGCCGAAGCAAGGAAAACCTGCTCAGGTGGAAATTCACTGATGACTCCGCCCTGGAGTGTAAATGTGGTGCTGACCCACAATCAAATAATATGATCTATGTATTTGTGTTACTAGTTTTATTTTTTTATTTTGTCATTGTTTCTCTCAACCAAAGCACCTGCCATCTAATCCCTTCACCACCCTTGGTTGACTGGTAGAGAATGCCCAAGCCATTAAATCCGCCATTGTACCTTTTTGTGCGAAACGTTTAAATAAATAAATCAATCAATGGTGCACTTAATATCCAGCGTGTCCTGTTGAAGGGAGCTGATGGTACTAATGAAGGTGCCAAACTCGAAGCCAAATTCTGACTGACTCCTCATATACAATGTGTAACTGAATTAATGCACATTATGAAAGTAGTTTGTTCAGAATCGTTTACTGAATCGATTTCTGTAATTTTTAATATAGGTAATATTTTATCCCAAAAATAATTAAAACTACGTAAATTACTGTCACACTTCCGCTGTACAGTCAAAACAAACCAAAATGGATGAAGTACCTACTGCGCTAGACCCTTATACGAGTGCGACTGTTTGCATGCGTAGATTTGTAATGTGACCACAATTTTCTCCCACAATCAGTGTAACTAATTTATGAGAAAAACAATGTTTATTACATAATAATAAAAATTCAGTGTATGTATTATGATTATAACATAACATTCTAATTGGGGTGTCTGGTGGTGTGCGTTAATTCCGGGACAAGTTGTATAGATTGCCTAAGAAGAAGTAGAAGAACTTTGAATGATGGTGGACACGCGTCATCTAGGCTTGCTAAATCTTTCTCTAAACGATAATAAGCATAGTCCTACGAATCCTACTATCCTACTTCCTACTATATTATATATTTATATTTTATATAATATTATAAACGTGAAAGTTTGTATGGATGGATGGATGGATGGATGTTTGTTACTCTTTCACGCAAAAACTACTGAACGGATTTGGATGAAATTTGGCACACATATGGTTTATAACCAGGATTAACATATAGGATACTTTCTATCCCGATATTCTCACGGGATCGAAACTTATGCGGGTGAAACCGCAGGGTGCAGCTAGTATTAAATAATAGTAAAATAATATCCTAATACTGTACTTGTAGTATACTAATAATAATATACTAGTATTATCATCCATTTAAGTATTATGTTTCTCTAGTACACACGACCTTTTATCTACAGAAGTCTACAATGCAAAATGTTGTCAAGTGTAAACGACCAATTCCCTACTTCTCAATTCATCCTGTGGTTTGACCGTAAGGTCGTGTTTTAAAACACGACCTTACGGTCAAACCAAGCGAAAATAATTCACAAATACGGGCTAGTTACGCTACTGTTCTGCACACTGTACTTCGTCCCATTTACAATCTCTTTATCGAGCTCGTGCCGCAGGATGTAATCGGTTTAACCCCCTCACCACAATATAAATAAATACAGAAGGTCGTCTTGATACAACGAAAACACGCACACGCATACAAAAATTAGAATTTTAGAATTTATTTCTTTGTACGAATGTAGTTTCTCTCTTTTTCACTGACTCTTAAGATACTGGTATACCCTAGTTTAAGAGACAGGGTAACTTTAATTGTCAACAGATGTACCATCAATATGTTCTACCATATATTGTAGTAACACACTTTGTGTACCTTGCTAGTTACTAGTACAAGTTTTGTTTTTTCTCACCATCTGTACCTTTTTGACCAATAAACAATTATTATTATTATTAGTTTTACATACATAGTATGGTGTTAATATTTTTTAAGTTCTATACACTCTACCACAACATATGGTATTGGAATATTCAAATATCATTCTTATATATTTAACTAAAGGCTGATTTTTCAAAGAATGAATAGATAATTTTTATTCGAGGAAAGTTATCCACAATATCTGGAAAAATCAGCCCTTATAGTACAATTCTTCGTCGACGGGTTTCACGAACAGGCCCCCAGAGCCGACCTTCTGTACCTATGTGTTTTGCGCTCTCGCTGCGGACGCTACAAGCAAGCGACAAAACTTTAAGTCATTTGCTTCATTGCAGGCGGAATTTTGCAGATTAAATTATGTTGTCAGCGTATTTTTGTCTGGGGACATTGTTGATTTGACTTTTGACAGGACTGCCTGAAGTTTGGTTTAAGTGTTCCTTTGAGGAGAAGGTTTTAAGTCACCTCAGTTTTATGAGGTTACTAAGTCGCCTGACTCTGACAAACGCTGTCAAATAGAGAACATGCATTAAATTATGTAATGTAGAACGCAAACGTAGCCCTCTCTAAGCTAATATTACAAAGAGAAAAGATTTGATATTTTGTAAGTTTGTTTGTTACGCCTTCACGCTAAAACGGCCGAACGGATTTAAATGAAATTTGGCACATGGGTAGAGCATGACCTGTATTATGACATAGGATACTTTTTATCTCAATATTCTTACGGAATCGAGGCTTATGCGGGTGAAATAGCGGGGCGCAGGTAGTGATAAATAAAACCGTTCATGTTTTCCTCTAAAAAAAGAACATATTCAACGTGAATACGCCATCTCGTCGTCTGTACACTATTAAAATGACAACTCGGCGAGTGCACCTGCTTAAAACTGTAGTAACTACGAAATGAACCTTGTCAATCGACCAGCTAAAAAAATACTGTTAAACCAAAACAATCAATACGAAAGTTAAAGGCACGTTAAAGTCTCAAAACGAATGATCTATTTCATGAAAAGATACACCTAATGTACAATATTTCACTCGTAATAAATCCGGCAATAAACCAACGTATTTAACAAACAATTTATCCAATTTTATAGCGAATAAATTATTAACGAACAATAATGCACCCATTTGCTGCAATGTTTTGTCTTGCTAGTCACACTCTTAGGGAGCAGCGGGTACTTGGATAAACGAGACTTGATACGAGAAATTTTTATGTAATGTTTTGTATAATCCAATGAAGTTGTCGGAAGTTATACCAGGCCATTTGATGTAGAGGGTTCTCTATCCCACTCTCCCTCTTTTCAAACTTTCCTTATGGCAATATCACGCCTATAATCGTCTAAAGGATAGGCAGAGGTGTACCTACAGCACAAACACATTTCGCCAGTTATTTTTAAGATTAATAATTAATAAGAATTAACCCAAGACCTCATGCCCAGTAATAGCGCTGGCGACCACTAGACCAAGGAGATAGTACAGTAACTTATAACACACTATTCGATGTAATACAGAAGGGCTAGACAGTTGGCAATTGATTTCAAAGCGTTTCCTATGTCTCCAATAACTTTCGACTGGATTGACATGTTTTTCGATAGTTTTTCACTCCAATACATTTTCGACTTTTCCATCGTCGTTATCTCTGAGAGAATGTCACTTTGTGCAAGCCACTTGACGGAGAGAGTTCTCTTTCGCACTGTAATTCTCTTCAAACTAAACCAATTTGAAATCGACTAAAGCTAAATGTAGAGCATGTGGTAGAAAGGGCTGAATAATTTATTAAAGAATAATTTCCCTAAGTTTTTACAAGAATTTTAAACGACTTGAGCTACTACGTTTCTAACTAATTTCGCTAGATTACGCACAGTATACAGTGTACAGTATATCAACTCCGCCTATCGTAGTCCACTGCTGGACATAAGCCTCTCCCATGCTGCACCAGAACACCCTGTCCTCCGCCTTCTGCATCCAGTCTGTCCCAGCCACCTTCATTTATCATTTTTTTACGCTTGCCGATCCGCGGTCTTCACTTCAGGACTCGTCTGCTCCAAGGGCCATTGGTCCTTTGACAAACAAGACCAGCCCACTGTCACTTGAGCTTGCGTACAGTATAATATATATAAGAGAAACTCGTGTCTTTGTTTCATTAAAAAAGATAAGAACCCACAACCTCGTGCATGAGAAGCAAGGTCTTATCACTGGGTCATTACAAATAAATACTCACATAGACCGTGCAATACGTATCACATTTACAGCTGCCAAATCGCCTAACTGACCATGCAAGGCAAACACCGAACACAATTTACCGCGGCGCGATTTCCCGCACAGTGTACGTTTCCCCTAAACCGGTATCATTAGTGGTGCCCAGGTTGGAATGCACCTCTCGCCCACCGAGAACTTACTTTGGCCGGACGCCAAATAACTACGATGGTACTATCAGTTTTTACTAGTTTATCTCGTTGCGAACTCGCTTTGCACTCTATATTTTTGTTACTTTGGAATTGGTACTTTTTGGTTTGCAGTTTCTACGTTTACATGAAACTGCCATGTGATGTAATTAAGTCGTACACGCTAAAAAATACGTAGACAATGGCGCCGATTCCCTTGTTCACAAACTAAACTAAATTTAAGTTCAGTGCATCTTTTTCTTTCTATTTCATTAAGAAAAGGACAGAAGATAAATATTAGTTAAGTCCTGTCAAATTAAGATACTTCATAGACAATTTAGACGCGATTAAAAACATAGCTACTAAAAATACGTCAATTTACGTCAGGCGCTGACTAATTTGACAGGACTAAACTAATATTTATCTTCTGTCCCTTTCTTAATGAAATAGAAAGAAAAAGATGGTGAACTTAAATTTAGTTTAGTTTGTGAACAAGGGAATCGGCGCCAGTGTGTAACTATCTATTTGCAAACACTTACCCAACTTAGCCTATCGCAGTCCACTACTGGACTTCGGCCTCTCCCAGGCATCCAGTCTCTCCCAGCCGCCTTCTTAAGACCGTCGGTCCATCCAGCTGGGGGCTTCCCACACTACACTTACATGCAGTGTCCACACCAGGACTCGTCAGCTCTACGAATATACCAAACTACCTATACTTTTAATGTTTTTTTGGATGGCGCAGTTTACATACGCAGTCAGCTAAACAAAATGGCCAAAGACAACTCGAAACCAACTTTATCCCATAGTAAGAACCAAAGAGATCACGAATTCTCGCCAGTTAATTGTGGTGGACGAAGTTGGCGAGCCAACATCCAGTGCAGGCTTACCTTCGAACTTGTGACCCGCTTGCCAAGACAACTCGAACATGCGACCAAGTTTCAAGTAGTATGCTAAAAGATTTGGCAGTTTTTGAGGTTGGTAACAAACTGGCAGATATTTTGATAGATTCTTGGTTCGTTGAGTTGGTTGCTGTTAGGAATAATCACAGAAAGCATTAAGATGTATAAGAAAATGGGTTTTTAACATTACATCACACCTTAGGGGCAATATCCGTAATTTTAAGAACGTTCACAGTCCGATCTCTGTCAAAATACCTCTAAAATCCCTATATTTTTGACATTTTTTGACATTGATGGTCGCTGAGATGAGATTGCGACTAGATTTTAAACGTTTTTAATTGCGGGAATTGGCCTTCTGTAATGCTCAAAGGGTTAGGCAATAATACCTGGTAGTACACCCTACGCCACCGTACGCTTGCCATAAACCGGGCAACCGGGCAGCTACTGAGAAATTCATAACATAATATCACGCTTGTATTCCCCGTATAAGAGTTAGGCAGAGGTGTAGTACACCCACATTTCGCCAGTAAGGTATGACATTTCAAATAACACAGGATACCCCTTCAACAGAAAGTTGGAATCCTCAATATTAACGTAGCTTGTAAATTGTAGACCAACTTCACCGTCCGTACTGATAAACTGCAATGTAAAATAACTCCAACATCAGAGCTAACAACTTTATACACCCTTATGTGCACAGTGCCAGAGCATAAACTTTAATAAACAAGTTGGTTTACAAATACAAGCAGTAACAAGTATCGGATAAAGTTATTACTGATATTATAAACTCGAAAGAGTTTGCAGCACCTTAATTGCATAGTACACTAAATCTGAATAATTTTGAAGGATATTGCTAATCCATTACTTCATATTATTTTATTTGTTATGCGGAACCCTAATTCTTTTCTAAAATAAAAGTTAGTAAGTAAATAGTAAGTGACCTTAGTTACTCCTTATAGCACCTGCTATCTATCAGTGAAAATCCCGTTAAAATCGGTCCAGCCGTTTTGGACATTAGCCGGAACAAACAAACGGACAGACAAACATTTTGAAGATAAATATTTTATTTGTTACGTGGAACCCTAATTATTTTCTAAAATAAAAGTTAGTAAGTAAATAGTAAGTGACCTTAGTTACTCCTTATAGCACCTGCTATCTACCAGTGAAAATCCCGTTAAAATCGGTCCAGCCGTTTTGGACATTAGCCGGAACAAACAAACAGACAGATAAACATTTTGAAAAAAATTATTTTGTTATAAGTACCGTATATACTTCCATATGCGTATAGAATTATCTTATTTATGGCTTCTTACAGACATTATAACACCGTACGTGTATCAATCAATGTATTGTGTGTTACTGCAATCACTAGTTCCATCTGTCAACAAACTGTTTACCTAATGGACAGGGTATAAGAATCAGCACTTTTTGAACGTCAAAACTAAGAAAAGCCAGCCCCTAAATGCTCCACCACTTTCTAGTGTTTGAACTAAAATTGCTTATTATTTTATGAAAAATATTGAAGCTCTAAGATACACACGATACAACGATGATCGTTCTGAGGATATCAAATACCTAAGTACAAATAACTAGCTCAATATGTTCCAAACCAAAGCGAACATGTCGTAACATCTGATATTCCTGAAATATTCTGGCTTTATATTAGAATACCCTTCCACCTGACGCCTGAAGCCGAAATTGTTCTTATTTTTCAAGATAAAAGAATTCTGTCCTATGTTAGATATCAAGTTGCTCGCCATATTTTTCTATACAAATAAAATAAAATGAACTGTCTATTTGTAATGTCAAAGTAACAGCTTTTTACTACACGCATATGAAAGGATAACAAAAAAAGTTTTTTTTATTACGCATTTTAAAGTTAACTTTTACGTAATCTGGAATATGTATGTTCTAAGACAGCTGTCAAAAAACGGTTAACCGAATGGACAGGGTTTAGGCCCACTTGCACCACAAAACACTAAATGCATTTAAGGCGAAAACGTCGGTCATCATCTGCCTAGCTTTTTCCCCAACTATGTTGGAGTCGGCTTCCAGTTTAATCGGATGCAGCTGAATACCAGTATTTTACATGGAGCGAGTGCCTATCTGACCTCCACAACTAAGTTACTGGGTAATACGATACCCCTTGGTAAGACTGGTTGTCAGACTTTCGGGCTTCTGATGACCCGTAACGACTGTCAATGATCCACGTATGACAGCCGGGACCAACGGCGTAACGTGCTTTCCGAGCCACGGAGAGGTCTTGGTATGTAAAGATGGTCACCCATCCATGGATCAACCTCGGCAAGCGAAGCTTAACCTGATCGATCGACCAGTACAGCTGTTATTACTTAGACAAAAGCGTCAAGATAGCCCATGAAATCAATTTTTCTTAGTGGTCTTATTTTTGTATCAAGTTGTATGTTGATTTAAATATGATTCGTGGCTACAACAAATATTTATCTATAGTTACTTTAACATTCATAAAAATCATCAATACAACTTAAGTTCATAATACCCTACATGAATTAATTCCTAAACAAAAACGTGATATTTGAGGACAATTTTATTGTAACTCACGGAATTTTATTACTGATTCTAAGATTATGATCACTGACCTATATTATAATAATAAATAATTAATAATTATAATTCTGTAAAGTCATATTTGTTATGGTTGCGAATCATATTTTAAACGAATAAATTAATAGAAATAGAATGATGGTTTAAATACTTTAAGCGCTAAATGCGTTCAGTGATTTGTGGACCTGTATAAATTAAGTTTAAATTCGAATTGTGTTGAATGAACAATAGAATGTGATCCTAAAAACCTTTTACAGAAATAAATACACAACACAATAGTGATTTAAACCTACGTAGCGGCCGACGAGAGAATGTGTTCTTGACACCTGTCAGTTTCAAACTCAAATCCAAAGCATTTATTTCAATTAAACCATTTACAGGCACTTTTTAATTGTCAATTAGTAGGTCAGTTAGTCTGAAAGTTGAATGTAGTTGCCTATTCCAAAACGTAGATCTCTATGGAGGAGAACGGGCAAGAAACTCCAAGGACATTCTTTTAAATCAAGATATTACAAAATCCTGGGTATTATTCTTGTTGCTTCTCTATGTGAGACCAATGAAAAAAAAACATCTAATGAAGATACAATTCCAAACATAAGATTTAAAAATAGAAATGACCAACAACGGCGCTCGTTCGCATGACGCGTGGATCAGCACCATCCAGCTCAACCATTTTGTAGGGAATGTTATTGTTCATATAAACGAATACATGTTTTGCGAATGTGATCTCTATTAGTTACTAGAATTTTATTGTCGCATTGACAGGTGTCAGGAACGCATTCTCGCGACGGCTCGACTGTATTCACAAAACATTCATAGCATAAGTAATGAACTGCCTATGTATAATTATAGCAAAATCATCATAGAATAGAATAGAATACTCTTTATTGTACACCAACAACCCACCATGCCACATCAATCCATCATTCAACCCGGGTGAGCCTCGGCCCGACAATAGGCGAATAAACAAGTAATTTACGCGCGAAACCGGCACGTCTTAATCACGGCAAAGGCCGTAATAGCCCGTGCAAGGAATTCAATTAAGTGACACGTTGGACCAGAGCCGTTAATGGAATCGACCCTTATAACGGCCAGGGCTGCCCTATGTGTGGTGTAACTACAGGCAACGCAGAAGGTAATGTAATAGGCATTGGATTGCACATACTGGACATGAAAAATAGGTATACCTACATATACACTATTACTGTCATCGTTTTCATTTAATGTCGTCTCCACATTGTGTATTTACATACAAGCTGTTGTTTTGTATCCTCGTCAAATTTCAGGAGGCTGTTATGAAAGACATAAATAATCAAATAAAATTACGATCCCTGGTAAATAATGAATACATACTTGTTTTTTTAGTTATTTAAGTTTGACAGTATTTCAGAATACAGAACAGAATTCTTCAAAGAACAGAATAGCGTTATGGTATCGTATAAGCGGCCGCGTTTTTATGTGTGTGTAAAAGGGCAGTTACAGTGCGGTCTCACACAGGCCACGTTTTAAAATGCGTGTCCCACACATGCCGATTTCCGAAAATCAGAAAAAAAAAACTACTTATTTTATTATTGATTCGTGTCGAGAAACAGTAGCATAGTTACCTCCTTGAATTTGACGAGGATGCGAAACGACACCTTGTATATCATTCTCTGATCTCCATGTTGTATATTTATATCATGACTGAAGACTTGTGTAGTGATAATTAAAAAAAAAAACGTGTGGGATAGGGGATCCCCGGCAGGAAGGAAGTTCGGTTTCAAGAAGTTCAAAATGAAAATCCAGGAGGGCGGCTGTGGAAATTTTAAAATTATGAAAAATTTTAACATTTTCGTAGCCTAAAATACCCTAGGCTGATAAAATTTTCGTTTTTCCTAGTTAAGTTAAAAATGTATGTTTAGGTCGGTTCCCCCTTTAGGGGGAAGAGCCGCACTCCACCGCCGTAGGGCTCTATAGAGCTCGTCTCCAGACTGGACACTGTCCCACCGATTGTAACGAATTCCCAAGAAGTATTTTGCCTTATACGGTATTTATGCTCGTGAATGTACTCGTATGTGAGTGTAGATGTCACAAGGATGCGAATTTAAAAGTTTTTACCTTTGTTTGTATTTGATTAGGTAAACGTATAAATAAAAATCTATAATATCTTTATATAACTAAGCCTAAAAATTAGAAGTAGTAGTTCTGCACAAGTGTGTGCGCAGACGCAGGTGCACTCACTTTGCCTTCAACTCTTATAGTCCGATGGGATGGCACGCAATCCGACACGACCGGAGACAAATCAGGCGCAGTACCAACAGCTTATGGTCCTTTCCAAACTCTTGGCTGTTACTAAGGAATTTCTAATGGAAAAACCCAATATCCCTGCCCGAACTGGGGATCGAACTCACGACCCCACCACTCTCAGCACGATCACGAGACCAACGGGGCAGTCAATTAGTAAATACATTTTTTTTTTTTTTTCTGGTGGGAAATCATCAAATGACCCCTCCCGCTCTGGGTGGAGCGGAAGGGAGTGTCAGACTCTTACTGACTGAAACCCACCCATTTTCCTTCCTTCGCCCTTTATGTTCCGGGGTAGCGGTAACCCTTTCGGACAATCCCGCTGACCCGGCAGGCTTCGGCCCTGAGGGGCCCCTCAAATTATGCTGACATCTCTTTGAGGCGCGCGTGGAACACTTACGCGCCGTCCGGCACATTAGTAAATACATCAAAAGATATTTCAGTATAACCATTCGTAGAACTTATCAATAAATCAACTTAGGTTTTTGCTGTAGAGACGCCATCACATCAAGCTACTACAATCTGTCAAAGGACCATGCAAAAAAATGTATGGGCAGTGTCCCATCCCATCAACAGACATGGGACAAGTTTCAATATCATTATTACGTCCCATGAAAAGTCAGTACCAATTTTTAGTTCGGAATTCGACGGGGTTTTTTTTTTAAAAAGACTTTTGACAAAAATAAAGTATTTTTATTTTAAAATAAAAAATTACATTTTAGACGATAATTACAAAAAGCAATTGTTCAACTAGACATTTTAAGTATTAATAACACAAAAACAATTGTGCAAGTAGACACTTAATAACAACAGAACTATTATCCAGACAAAAATAACGTTATATTATTCATCTATTATAATAGTCGATAACATTGCCGCTGGTAGATTAAAGTCGATATGTCGACCTTTGCCCATATACCATATAATTGATATTATATGGGCACAACTTCCAACCGTACGCGCCCCTGTTAGGCATGTGCAATACCACTGTTCAATAGCACGTCTGCCAGTTTCACTTCGGTTTATTAATATGTAACAATAATAAACGCGCGATCTAACGTGTAGTAGTAGTAGTCCGTGTAGTAGTTGTCCACCGTCATTATTATTGGCTCTCTGCCAGCATCTATGGCATACTGCCATTACGTTATTGAATACTACCTGAAAAGGGAAAAAATGAAGATATCAGCATATGTGTGTTTTTGTAATAAGCAGAAGTATTTTTTCTGTGTTATATTGATTATATCGGTGTTATATGTGTGCTTGTCAGTTGTCTAGAACTCGGAACAATATCTACACTCACTTTTGGACTAGACTATAAAAATATTAAGGTGAGATTAAATAATTATGCAGGTAAAAATATCTCATTCCTCATAGGAATTATGGCCGGACGATTGAGTCGTTCCTAACGTAAGCTATACTTTAAGTGCTATATTTCTATTCAAGCAATTCTAAAATGTATCATATAGTATCGTAGCAATGTTCTATCTGCTTATATATTCTAACTACATGACACTTATTCTTATTCATTATACGTATTCTACATAATATCTAAAAGTTATCGATATATGTATAATAAATCAGTAAATAAATACAATGACTGTGACTTACTTGTGTCAATCCATTTTGCAAAATGTAGGCCGCTAACTCAGGACTACTATGAAGCAATGTTTCTTGTAATATATGTCGTCTCTGTCTTAAAACAGATCTAGGACACATTACACATTGGCGTCCAGTCTCCATATTTATAAATCACAGTCCATTAAACGTGCCGGGGTCATCGAGTAGCAATCAAAAGGTCCAATAAACAAGCAGAGGTTAGTAATAGTCGCAAACAAGCCGATAACGCACAAATAAACAACGCGAACACAGCAGAACGTACTAGCCACGACTGAGGGAGGTGCGCGGGCGCAGGCGTCGAAAGGGTGCGGTCGGGGTAACGGAGCAAGGAGGGAGGGTAAAGTACGTCTTACGGCTGTTCTCTCTCGAGTTTTTTTTAGTTAAATAGTACATTTTTAATTCGATTCTTAATACTTAATAAAACTGTATAAGTATAACATATTTTTTTTTATTGCACGATAACCCCATATCCTACAGTGATGTCGCCATAGTAAAAAATAATCATAATGTCGAGATGTATTTAATGAGATATGTTTGGCATCTGTTGATGATATGGGACGATTTTTTGCATAGTCCTTTGTTTTCAACTTAATCGCTAAATCATTAGGTTCAATGTTGATTGGGAAAATTTGACAGTTTCGGGTTGCTTGATGTGCTGGCGTCTGTACATTGCTGCTACAATGAGCCCGAGTTGATCCAAGATGCATTCCAAAATATTTCGCTTATTTTTATTTACCATTTATGTACACACATATCTAAACAGACAAGAAAAACAGAACAGAAAAAATATGTACAAAGGTGATGCTTATTTCACAAGAAATCTCTTCCAGCACACCCGAGACTGGACAATAGATACAGAGATGTAGACAGCGTGTGAAATAGTAAAGGAGACAAAAAAAATACATACATTCAAAAACAATTCACTTAAAAACTAAACAAAAATTACGAGAATATACTAACATACATACATACATACTTCTAAAATAAATATCACTAGAATGATAATAATTATATCATACTCAAAATAATAAATACATACACAACTATGATGTAGTGGACAGATAGTGTTCTTTTACTCTTCTTTTAAAAACTGCACAGTTTGGCAGCGGTTGTGGAATTCACTACCGCCTGACATTAGGTCAGGCGGTAGTGAATTCCACAACCGCACCGCGTGCACTGTGAAAGAGTAGGAGTAGAAGTCGGTGGTTCTCTTATGACTGATGGATGTTTTTGAATGAAATTTAACTTGATAAATGATGTGTTTGTTTTGTATTAATTAATTTAAATTTTATCCGAAAACATCCATCGACGACCCTGGTTACTTATCTCCTTTGGTGAACGTACAGTACGTACACACACGTTTTTCTTGCTTATAGAATAGAATAGAATAGAATAGAATAGAATAGAATATTTTTAATTCAGACCAGAGTCCATAGGGTTAGTAACAATTTTAACTTAAATTCTAGTGTTAGTAGGTTACAGACACATACAGGTATACAATTAAATACACCGCTTATACACCGACACCGCCTGTGTCTTTAAAATAGAGCATTTAAATGGTCGGGTTGTAGAAACACAATGGAGTGGCACATTTATTTTAATTTAAAAGACTAGTTTCCTGGTTAACTAGTTGCAAGGTTTTAATCCTATCTTAAATATTAATATTTATTTTATTCTTGTTCGTGTTAACTTTTTACAACTTGTGTGTTATGATTAATCATAGTACTAAAATGGAAATATTTCACTGTTTCTCTTAAAACTTATTGCACGTTTGTGCCGCTACATCCGAGTAGTATTTTTAGGCCCCAAAATAGGAATAGCCTTAAATAGGTTTAATGTTTTTATGAAAGCAAAATGGGAACTATTAAAAGTTCGATTAATTTTTTTTTTTAGTCAATTACATATACCTACCAAAAATAGTATTGATTTATTAAACACAGAACCGCAAATAAAGCCACAAACAGACTAAACTCTAACATCAAACAAAACTTTCTGCCCACTGAACTCAATGCACCAAATGTATAAATAAGCTGCGCAGAATTAGGCAGGTGTTCCAATTAATAGTAGAGCAATAAGCTTTAAGGTTATAATAAGCGCACAAACCATCACTTACAATTCAAATTATATAACAGCTACAATTGGTATTTCAGTAACCATGCAAATAACAGGTATGTATGACATTGACATATATGAATGTGAATATTAGAGATAAATAACAATAAAAAATTGGCCAAGTGCGAGTTGGACTCGCACACGAAGGGTTCCGTAGCACAAGGCAAAAAACGACGAAAAAACAAAGTTTTTTGTATGTTCCCCTTTAATTTTCACACACACACTCTGTGAAAATTTCAACTGTCTACCTTATACGGTTCATGAGATACAGCCCGCTGACAGACGGACGGATGGAAGGACTGACGGGCAGCAGAGGCTCAGTTGTAGAGTCCGTTGGCACCCTCTGGGTACTAAACCCTCAAAATTATGCCTAGTAGACCTTTTTTTTTTTTTTTTTTTGGGATGGGAAATCATCAAATGACTCCTCCCGCTCTGGGTGGAGCGGAAGGGAGTGTCAGACTCTTACTGACTAAAACCCACCCATGTTCCTTCCTTCGCCCTTTATGTTCCGGGGTAGCGGTAACCCTTCCGGACAATCCCGCTGCCCCGGCAGGCTTCGGCCCTAAGGGGCCCCTCGAATTATGCTGACATCTCTTTGAGGCGCGCGTGGAACACTTACGCGCCGTCCGGCACGGGCCTGGTCCTGATCGGGCGGTGAGCTACCCATTGCTCTCCGCCCGCAGGCCCGCGCCTACGGTGGCCGGTAGTCTCCTATAGACTCCCGACGCCCGGGGCGTCTCCCGCGGCGGCTGGGACGGGAGGCTCTCTCCCTCATCCGTCCCGCCACCTCCTTCGCTAGCATGACTGCTTCGCAGAAGGAGGCGACTGCCTCCCACTCCCTCTCGCTCCGGACCATGGCTTGCACCAGGGCCGGGCGCGAGAGGCCGCCGCCGCTGCCGATCGCCTCCACGAGGACACGGCGGTGCTCCGCCCAAGCGGGGCAGACCTCCACCGTGTGCTCCACCGTGTCCTCTGGGCGATCCTGGCAATGGTGACACCCGGGCGTTTCCTCCCGCCTGATGATGTGCAGGAACCTCCCGAAGCTTCCGTGTCCGGTGAGGACCTGCGTCAGGTGGTAGGTGAGGGCGCCGTGGCGCCTCTCTAGCCACTCCTCAAAGAGGGGTCTTATCGCCGCTATCGCGGCGTGCCCTGCGCTGGGTTGCGACAGTCGCTCTTTCCATGTCGCCATGAGATCGAGCCGGAGGTCCGTCCGCTCCGCAGCAATTTGCCGCGGGAGCGGACTTTCCCCCCGGCGTAGTGCCTCCGCGCGCCACTCATGCAGGCGCGCGAGGACTATCGCCTCCAGATCCCATGGCGGCAGTCCGGCAAGGAGGCTTGCCGCCTCGCGCGAGATCGTGCGGTAGCCCCGGATTAGCCTTACGGCTACCACCTTCTGGGGCGCGTTCAGGTAGTGGGCGGCTCGCAGCCGCAGTGAACGCGCCCACACCGGGGCCCCGTATAGGGCCATGGACCGCACGACCCCCGCGTAAAGCCTCCGGCAGGAGGCGTTTGGCCCCCCCAGGTTGGGCAAGAGCCGCTTGAAGGCGGCCCCAGCCCGTTCCAGTTTGGGGGCCAAACGTCGGAAATGCTCGACGAAGTTCCACCGGCTGTCGAGGACGAGACCCAGGTACTTCATCGTCGTCTCGATGCCGATGTGAACCCCTCCTGCCGTTAGTTGGGATCCCGGTGGTGGCGCGTTCCGGGGCCCATGAAACGTCATGGCCTCGGACTTGTGCAATGCCACCTCGAGACCCAACTGCCGGATCCTCTCCACGACTATCGCAACCCCGCGTGTCATCGCGTCGGCCGCCGCCTGATGCGACCTCCCCTGCGCCAGGACCAGCGTGTCGTCAGCGTAGCAAACCACGCTGACGCCATCAGGGAGGTCGGCCCGCAGCACCCAGTCGTAGCCGATGTCCCACAGGAACGGCCCCACAACCGATCCCTGCGGGACACCGCACGACATCTCTCGCCGGTTCCACTCCCCATCGCGACCGGGGTAGCTGACGGCTCTGTCCGTCAGATACGCCTCGACTATTCGACGGAGGTAGGGCGGCACTCGGTGATACCGGAGTGCCTCCACAATGCAGCTCCAGGGCAGGGTGTTGAACGCGTTGGCGATGTCGAGTGACACCGCCACGACGACCCCACCCCGGGACACCGCGTCCCCCGTCGTGAGGGCTCTCACGCGCATGATGGCGTCCACCGTCGAGCGCCCCTTGCGGAAGCCAAACTGGCTGTCCGCAAGATCCGGCCCCGTCCTCACCAAGTGCCCGACGAGGATGCCTAGTAGACCTAACTCAAGAACACGACAAAAACAAACCAATTTGAACTACATGCACGTGCACTTAAAGTTTAAAACAATCAAACTGTTTAAATAGGAAACGTCTGTATGAAGCAAAACTCTCTATGTTTCTCTATGTATGTCAGGTATCTTGATAAATGTGTAGACACACCGCATTGCTTGACTACTTTCCAATGGTACTCCGCCAACTTAATCATTAAGGCTAGCCTTTTCCCCTTTTTTACATGAAGCGACTACCTATCTGACCTCCACAACCTAGTTACTGGGTTACACGATAACCCTTGAAGACGGGTTGTCAGACTTTTGGGCTTCTGACGACTGTCAAAGATCTACGAATGACAGCCGGGATCAACTGCCTAGCGTGCTTTCCGAGCCACAAAGGGCTCTCGTCGTGTAATGGATGTCACCAGGCAGAGAGCTTTACTTTGTGCAAATTATTTCATCACCACTGCTCTCAAAACGGTAAAAGAAAATATCATGGGGAAACATGTCAAAGAACCAAAAATTCGAAGACATGACATCTAATAACCCGCACTGCGCCCGCGTAATAATTTATAGCCCCTCGAAGAGAGGAGGCCCGTGTCCCAGCAGTGGGAACATCATAGGTTTATTATGATATGCATACGTACGAGTAGGTACGGACGCCAGCATGTCAAGCTACCCGAAACTGTCAAATTTTCTCAATAAACCTTGAACCTTAATGCTTTAGCGATAAAGTTAAAAACCTATTAAAGAGATTTGACAGATTGTAGTAGCTTGATGTGCTGGCGTCTGTACATACATTTATTATGGCCCACTCCCTCTCACAGAGAGGAGGCCTGTGTCCCAGCAGTGGGAACATTATAGGCTGACTAAGCTACACTACACATGTACCTATTGTTTTAAACAGCAAACTTTATACATTGATATCGCTGACAGTAAATGACAAATTACACTGGAGGACGTAAATTAGACGCATGTCGCTACAGGATGACAAAGTTTACGTTAATGATCCGAGATACGGAACCACACTGTTTTGTTGTGTAACTGCTGTTAATACGCGTTATAGTTATATATTTCGCTCTTGTAATGTGTTTGCTCATGTCTTGTTAGAACGTAATATTTATGAAGCAATTTTTCATGCAAGTGCTGTGTACGCCTGTAAATGACTGATTCACTATAACTCAATGCTTATGTTATTTTCTATTATGTTAATGTTTCTGGTGAATAGGTCATCGGTGAACCTATCAAATAAAATATAAAATATAACGCCCGACACGTGGCTGGAGACCGTACAGGTACCAATTCTGAAAAAATAATAACCCTAAAGATGCGAATGAAGAACGGAATTGGGCAACTATCAAGCTGCCTTTTTAAACATTAGATCAATAGACGACTACATCTTTACGCTTAAAAGGGTCTTATATGAAGAACGGCGTGCAGGTAAAAGAATTTATGTACTCGCTTTATGAGCATTCAACACAGCAGAGCAAGTGCTAAGCAAGTGTATGGCAAGTGTAATTAATTCAATGGAAAGCCCATAAACAATGTGGTTCAAGATAGCAATATCAGCCTATAACGTTCCCATTGCTGGGACACAGGCCTCCTCTCTGTGAGAGGGAGTGGGCCATAACCCACCACGCGGGCCCAGTGCGGGTTGGTAGATGTTGCATGTCTTCGAATTTTTTGGTTCAAGGACATGCCCGTTTCCTCAGGATGTTTTCCTTCACCGTTTTGATAGCAATGCTGGTGAACTAAATTACACAAAGTAAAGCACCTGCCTGGGTTCGAACCCACGATAATGCCGTAGAATCGCCGCCTAATTCTTCTTCTACTTTCATGTTCGTTTATATGGTCAGCAGAAAAGATTAAGTCTCGATGGATGTGGCAGAATACTAGCTCCGTTCTTGCTAAAAGAGGCGCGAAAATCACAGGAATACGACCAACAATAATGTAAATTAATAGTGTATTCATTGTTGAAAAGCCTCCATACTAATCCCAGCCTCCTCCTCCAGTAGGTTTGCATTTAAGCGGAAATTGCAGAGTTATTTTCAAAACAAATAGCGTAGAGTCATCTCAACACTTCTCTCCCTTGATTTTGTATATTATAAGTATATATTTTAGTAATGGTATGTATGTGTATATAGCCTATTTATGTATTTGTTTACCTAGTTTTAAGAGTTTTTTTTTATCACTGTCCCTCTCAACCAAAGCACCTGCCATCCAATCTCTTCACCACCCTTGGTTGACTGGTAGAGAATGCCTAAGGCATTAAGTCCGCCTTTGTGCCTTTTTGTGCAAAAAGATTAAATAAATAAATAATAATAAAGCTGAAGTAGAAGAGTTAGTTTGGTTGTTCGGACGCGCTAATCTCTAGAACTACCAGTCGGATTTAATAACATATTTATGCATTTGATAGCATGAAGAAAGCTATCTACTTAACATCACGGAGAGGGTTCTAGGTCCCTAAGGAGCCGTAGCAAAAGGAAGAAAAAAAGAAAGCTTAGGAAAGAAGAGCTTAGGAAAGGAGTTTTAGCAAAAACGAAAAAAAAAAACAAATAACGTTAAGCGAAAGGAATTAATTAATTACAAAGTAACAGCGCGGGCGATGCGATGTGACGGGATGGGTTAGGAGAACAAGTAATTTAACTCAAACGAAGTCGCGGGCAAAAGCTACTAATAAATAAATACACATTAGGATGATGAACGCAATGAAATGTCACAAACTTCTCAGAATGGTACTTCAAAGGTACGCAGCCTCTGGAGTATTTAATCGCAGCTGTTAACGTAAGCTTCAATTTAATAAAGCGAGTCCTCCACCAGTCTGTCACTTAGATAAATAAAAAGTACCAACTTGAAATTCCACGAGGAACTCCGTCATCTTTCGCAGCATCCCTCAGCATGTTTACAATACGCAGCTACCGCGGATGACTCTCATTATTTTGGAAATCTAATCTCTTAACCCCTAATCTGCCTAAGGCTGCCTTTCCATGAGAAGCTGAGTGTGGTCTGTTCGAAAAATATCTCATAAAAATGTAAACAAATGGATCAGAAAACATTCCAGTGGATGCTAATTAATAGCGGCACTTACAAATTAAGTGCGTTGATTTCATTGTTTCAATACTTGAACCCGAAATTCTAATTTAAAATCGCCTTAAAGGTGTTTTTCGTTCAACAATATGAGGTTAATTTTATAACCTCGTTTTCGTCGTTGCTTTTCAATTACAATTTAATAAACTTATTCAAACAATTATTGTTGGAAAAGTGGTGACTTATAAAGCTGAAACCTTCTAAATTCAGATGAATGTGTTGCTAATTCCCTTTAGTGATTTATTGCGTAAAAATGTAACCTGATCAAGGTTTGTTTACACTTTCATCAGATATTTTTGAAGCAGACTATATCGATTATTGTGTGTGATATCGACCAATTAGGTCGTTTAATTTGCATAGCGTAGCTTAACTTAGTTGTGATGGAAAAAGTTTCAACGTACAGACGCCAGCAGGTCAACCTACCCGAAACTGTCAAATTTTCCCAATCAACCTTGAACCTTAATACTTTAACATTAAAGTTGAAAATCTATTCAAGAAATTTGACAGATTGTAGTAGCTTGATGTGCTGGCGTCTGTACATAAGATCTTCATATACATACATACACATTTTCATAGCACATCTTACCCGCTCCGCTACACTTAACTCTGGTGGAAAAACATACATAGTTTCGTAGCTAAACTTTACCGCTTAGCTTCTGCTCATATCTCTGGTGGAAAGGCAGCCTAAGGGGGTCGGGTGGTAAACAAGTTTGCACGATAAGGGGATGGTCTAAAATCTACTTAAATTACGATTAACAAATTTGCAGGCGCACCCCTATCTCAGGGGCTGGCATTACTGAACGATTAGTGACAACACTCGCGTCTACGTCATCTATTTTAGGGATGAGAACCTGTCGGCTTTGTGTACAGTGACGTTAAATTCCTTGTCTGTAATCCTTTTAAGGCGGGAAATTAAGAAGGTAAATAAAGATGTCGATGATAATTTTTAGCTGTATCATTTCAAATTCTAGGTCCACGAGGATCAAAAAAGGTTTATTGAGCTTTTCAAAAGCTAGAAAATTGTGAGCAGTTTTCTAGTTTTGTGCCCGGTTCATGGCAAAAAGCTCGCCATCTTAATATTACATGTGACTAAACAAACCCTACAATGTAGTTCTAATGTAATGTAGACTCAGGGACAGGCTAAGGACGAGCTGGTACACATTATGTCCCACAAGAATTTGCAATTCAAAATTAAATTAGGTACTCGTTAATTCGGTACGGTCCCTGAGAGAACCGAACTTAATGAATAAAAACGAGAGTGCCTACCCTCCCTTTGTCTCAAGGCATCTTCAGGTGCGAAGTGTGTGTCATATTTTTACCATCAAGTAAAACAAATCAGAAACATTCCCTGGCTGGGTAAACATACCTATACCAACAAAAAAGGCTTCACGCATCCTAGAGGAAATTCGTTGTCACACATAAAAAGGCATAACATATCGTAAAGGTCCTATCATATACAAAACCAGACATCGCAGGATATTGGGCTAAGGGTGCTTCTAGACGAGATGTGCGTCGTACGCAGGGATAAGTTATGTTCTCGTCTGGACCAGTGCTTGAATAGATGGATATAATGTGATATCCTGTCTGCTGTTTATAGGGCTGTAGTAGTGGTTTATATTTTGTGGTATTTTGGTCTGCTTCTTTCGTTTTCGTACAGTAAGTCCCAAAAAGATGACATGACATGGACAAGGAACCATTTTATTTTCAACGATCTTTGTTCCATAACATTGTACCTTACAAAACATAGTATACAATTTATTTTTCCAAAACTAAGCCTACATTTTGTTCCAAAACATCTATACGACCAAAACAATGTTCAAAACAGTGATAGCTCCAAACCAGATAAATAAGACTGACAACGTCATACAACTTATATCAATATTATGGAACAAAGGTTATTGACAGTTCCTTGTCCGTGTTATACATCGTCAAGGTAACGATAGCTCAACTGACGATTTTGGCTCATCATCCGAAGAAAATGATTGAATAAAGATTTAATCACTTTAGCTTTTTCTTGACTTTTTTGTGATTAATGTTTTTAAGTTTTTAAATTGAACTAAAAATATTAAGACAAATTGACCTTTCGTACCATTGCATCATTTCGAAATACCTACAATATTAAAGTTTAAGTTAAATTTTCTAATCAGAACTTTAATCCAATGCACTTTACAATACATAATCAAATCGATCAAATATTCATACAAACTTGAATCGATTTATCGTGAGTATCGAGTACCGAGTCGTACGGCTACTTCACTAGTTACGTCGCGATAACAAGTGTCAAAACGGCCCTTTTATATTTTGACAACTTTAGTAAACGAGATTCTAAGCTAACTTCATTCCAGGAACGCCATACAGATAAGGTCAAACACTAACGCTTATTATGCCATCTACGAATACTACATATAATATATCCAATGTTAATTCCACGATAACACTTGTCCAATGTGTCATCAGCTTGATGATAATAGCGTCATTTGATAGCCGAATACCGATCACAAACAATAGTTTGTTAATTCGTAGACGCGCGGCAATAACTGCGGTGCAAATTACACATAGTTCGACCGATGCCCCAACTATTCCAATTGCGTCCGAATCTAATTCATGTGATGTCACTGTACGTGGATATGAGCAGTAATCTAAAGTGACAGATGTCAAAATTGTATGTAAACACGCCTGGATTGTAACGTCACGCCTGTAATCTTTCAAAAGGGTAGGTAGACGTAAAGTACAGTCAGGGCAATTCATTGTTTATCAAATTGACGCACTACGTCATTTATTCGCGTTAAAAAGAAAGAAATATATTTCATTCCGGACACGCACAGGAAATAAAAACAATATAAAAAGAACGTAAAAACTAACAAATCATGAAAACAATAAAAAATTAAATTAAAAAGAACATTAAGCAACAACAGAGTCAAAGTCAAAGTCAAAGATCTTTATTGTGAGACAGTGGTTACAGAGTTCTTATTATGTTAACTTTTGTGCTTTTGCACTGCTCCACCATGTAAGGCATACAATAGTTTACAATTTCATATTAGACCTAAGTTTATGTGATATTGTAAGGAGAATCCTCTCTTACGTCAGTAACTACCCACTACCTCACCTATAAAAGCAAAGCGCCGGGGATAGTTCGCCCCTTTTGCTGCTCAGCGCTCGGACTGGACGGACGTGTGAATCATCATTAGTCGCAAGGTTACGTAAGCCATTTGAGTTTTGTTTAGGAAAAAGGTGATAAAGTGACATTTCGTTTAGTGGATCTTAATTGTTAGTAAATTGTTGATTGTGATTTGATTAAACTGTAATTATGAAGTAAAAATGGTTCTTTTGTCATGATTTGTTTTTTTTTAATGAATTTCCACTTCTGAAGCTTATATCAGAAGTGGGATAGAGAACTTTTTAAAGCCCACTTAGAGAACGTTTCGTAGCTATAAATTATCGTGAACAGAAAAACCGTTTTTTATTCCTTTTATTTTTGTTGGATCTACCCACTTTATCACTTTTATTTTTATTCGATCATTTCGTTTGTTTGTTTTTTTTTGTGTGTGTGATAATGGGACGTGAAGGCTCGTGTGCTCGTGACAGACGGTCACATACTCGGGATAAGACACGCGGCCGCAAACGACGTCGATCTCGTGGGTCAAATGATCGCAGTAGTGGTAGATCGTACCGCAATTCAAGTAGCAGTCGTCGTACTTCGCGAGATGGCTTACGTAATCGAGATAGGCATGATTCCCGTAGTCCCGAAAGGCACCGATCGTGTACTAGGGATAGGCGTGATTCGCGTGGTAGGGATCGTTCGCGTAGCAATATTGGCAATAGAAAGCGCACTTATACTCCTTCACCCCCGGTTCGAACGAGCCCTACGTACAAGAATAGCGAGGTTTTGCAAAAAGCTAAGGAGCCGGTAATCCTTGATACGTCGGAACGACATCGGTCTATGGAGCTTAGTGTCCCCGGTTCCGAGGCGTCCACTCTCGCTCATGCCTTGATGCAAGCAATAAAAACGATGCAACCAGCAAGACCGCAGCACTATTATGTGTCGAACTTTGACCCATCAATTAACAGCATCGAGGCATGGTGCGACGAAGTGGATCGCGCTAGAGAGGCCAACAGTTGGAGTGACCACGAATGTCTGTCGCGTGTGGCTACTTGCCTTAAGGGTGACGCTAAGGTCTGGTTAGGGGAATGGGTGACGAACGATAGGACGTGGTCCAATTTCGTACGCGAGTTCAAACCCCTTTGCCCGAGTAAATTAGACTACGCGAATATTTTGTTCGAAGCTATGAATACAACTTCAGATAAGTATTCAACTTACTCAGAATACGCCCGTCGTACCTTATTGCGTTTGAGAATAGTTCAGGGGCTGAGTGATGAATTACGAACGCTAATAGTTATACGCGGTATAGACAGTCCACAGGTGCGTGCAGCTGCTGCTAACGCAAACTTAACCCCTGACACTATTGTCTCGTTTCTGTCAATTTACGCGAAACCGTCTAGGCGCGACAAGGTTGTCGATTCTAAAAGGCAAGGTCAAATAAAATCAAACCAGCGTTCGGGCCCAAAATGTTTCAATTGCAATCAAACTGGTCATATCAGTCGCAACTGTAGAAGACCTAAGGCAAATACAACCAATAGTAAGCCTGCCAACGTGGCTTCGGACTCATCTTCCAATACACAACCCTCTTCTAGCAAATCTTGTGCGTTCTGTAAGAAGTCGGGGCACACTGAGGACAAATGCTATACTAAAGCTAAATCTGAGCAACGAAATCCGCGTAATGTTAATCTATGCTCCTATCGATCAAGCATTGCACAAAGTAACGACATGACTACCGCGATAGTAGATGGAATACCTGTAGACGTGCTCATTGATAGCGGAGCCCTCGATGTATCCCTTATTTCTTCAGATATTTTGAAACATTTTACGTGTCAGCCAAAACCGAGACGTTGTGTGTTGAAAGGTTTGAGTGAGAAAGAAGTGGTCGCAACGTCTTACGTCACGCTCACAGTGGAATTCAGCGACATTGCTATTGAAGTCGATTTAGTAGTAGTTCCATCGACTTTTATGAACGCTCCTATCATAATTGGCACTGATGTTTTGAACCGCGAAGGCATTACCTACGTTCGTACTAAAGATAAGCAATACCTCACGCGTTGCGATAACATTAGCGCAAAAGTCAATGCCATTTGTGTGAGTGATCAGGTCAAAGTAAATACACCCCTTCAGGGTGCAGAGTTGGATAATCTTATGTCCATCATATACGAGTTTTCCGACTATCTAATATCAGGGACTGCTATGAGCACAGTGCAAACAGGTGAGATGGAGATAAAGCTTACCAGTTCCACCCCTGTTGTGTATCGTCCGTATAGATTATCCTACTCCGAAAAACTCAAAGTTAGGAAAATTACACAAGACCTTTTAGATAAGGGAGTGATTAGGCGTTCGAAATCTGAATATGCGAGCCCGATTATACTTGTCAGAAAACGTGACGGCTCAGATAGGCTTTGTGTCGATTTTAGGGCGTTAAATCGAATTACAGTGAAAGATCGATACCCTCTGCCACTTATAGATGATCACATTGATAGGCTAGGCGCTTGTAAATTCTTCTGTAGCCTTGATATGGCTACAGGGTTTCACCAAATTCCTCTTAAAAAGGAATGTATTCACTTCACTGGTTTTGTGACACCTGAAGAACACTTTGAGTACGTAAAAATGCCTTACGGTTTGGCTAATTCCCCAATAGTTTATCAGCGCATTATAAATGACACCTTACGCAGCCATCTTAATGAGGGAAACGTCCTAGTCTACGTTGATGACGTTCTCCTGCTAAGTAATTCTGTGACAGAAGGGATTGAACTGTTGCGTAAAGTACTCAGGACACTTACATCAGCCGGTTTTTCAATAAATTTGGCTAAATGTTCGTTCCTTGTCACAGAAGTAGAATATCTAGGGAGGTTAGTTAGTCAGGGTCAGGTTAGGCCGAGTCCACGAAAAGTGGAAGCCCTGGTTAACGCCTTGCCACCTGAAAACGTAAAGCAAGTACGCCAACTCTTAGGTTTGGCGGGCTATTTTCGGCGGTACATAAAAGATTACTCCACTAGAACTGCTCCCATCGCTCATCTAACCCGTAAAAACGTTAAATTCAGTTGGACTCCCGAATGTGAGGCCATTCGCCTCGATCTCATTAGAGAGTTGACCAATGAACCAGTCCTTTCCATCTTTAATCCAAGCTTTCCCACCGAAGTCCATACAGATGCCAGCAGTGCTGGATACGGCGCGGTACTCCTACAAGTACACCCAGATGGGAAAAAGCACGTTGTGGCCTATTTTAGTAGGTCCACTCAGGGTGCCGAAGGAAAATATCACTCCTACGAGCTAGAGACCCTTGCCGTCGTTAAAGGCCTCCAAAACTTTCGTCACTTTCTGGTTGGTCTGAAATTTGTGGTGGTAACTGACTGTAACGCCCTTAAGGCAACCGAACGAAAGAAGGACCTTCTGCCCCGGGTAGCCAGGTGGTGGATCTACCTCCAAGACTTCGATTTCTCAATCGAGTATCGAAAAGGAGTGATGATACCCCATGCTGACTACTTAAGTCGCAACCCTATTAGTGTCAATCAAGTTTCTAGACCCAGAAATTGGGCTCAGGTTGCACAAGCAGCCGATAACGAGACGCAAAATCTCATTCAAAGACTTCACGATGGCAATCTTGATGCTGATCGTTATTCCGTTCGAAATGGAGTTCTTTATTACAAGTACACCCCAGTAGGCCAAGACCCACGCCTACTCTGCTATATACCCAAAGGGCACAGACTTAGTCTTTTGAGAGTATTTCACGACGAGCACGAACACATTAACGCAGAGAAGACCCTTGACCTTATCCTAAGACATTTTTGGTTCCCCGGACTCAGACCGTTCGTTAGCAAATATATAGCCCACTGTCTCGTGTGTGTGTCGCAAAAGAGAGTTCCTCGGGCTCCCTTGCAACCAATTACTTCCTGGGAAAAACCCGATACACCGTTTCACACTGTTCACGCGGACGCCTTAGGCCCTCTGCCTGTGTCTGAAGGGTACAAATTCGTTCTACTCATTGTCGATGCTTTTACCAAATATACCCTCCTCTATCCGATTCGTAGACAAGATGCTAGTGAGTTAAAACGGGTTGTTTCTCAAGCTATTTCTTTGTTCGGAGTGCCTAAGCTTATGGTCACTGACAAGGGACGAATGTTTGAGTCCAGTGATTTCGTGACTTGGATAGATGAACTCGGTTGTAACCTGCATTACATAACGCCGGAAATGCACCAGGCGAACGGCCAAGCTGAGCGTTACATGCGTACCGTCCTCAACATGCTACGAATCCAGACGAACTACAAGAACGTCCCCTGGTCAGAAACGTTGTGGAAACTTCAGCTGGTCTTAAACATCACAAGACAGAAGACTACGCAAGTATCACCATTGAATCTTCTGATTGGCACCGAATCTACAACCCCTGTGATTCAAGCTCTGGTGCGCGATATAACAATTGAAGGATCGACACCGAACAGAGAGGCCCTACGTGAAGTAACCAGAAGCAGGGCCCGCGAACTTCTAAGGACCAATCAAGCCAGGCAAGACGAACAGGTTAACCGACGTCGCCATACGCCTCGCCAATATAACGTTGGTGACTGCGTGTTTGTTATAAAATTTTCTCAGTCAACAGGAAAACTTGACTCTGGAATGCGTGGTCCGTATAAGGTAGTAGAAGCACTGCCTAGTGGACGCTATACGCTGCGTTTGCTCAGCGGTAGCTATGGAAAGATTACACAGGCTGCCGCCCAGTACATGGTGCCGTGGCGAGGCGAGTGGTGCCCAGAAACGTGTGCCGCATTCTTTGAAAGTAAGTAAATCATTGCTATTTGATTTACAAAAGTAGCATCGTGTTTGTTTGAATTTACAGACAGGAGTGATGTGTTGGCTGCTGCGTTGTACTGCGGTACCGCCGGTAGCAGGAGCATTTGTGTCGACCGATCGTGTTGGCACCCGTTGCCGAGTCACAGGTAGCCGTGTTGGTTTGACCATGTACGGTCAATTTGTGGTCTCACATGTATGAATACCATCTGTGTGTTGAGAGAACTCGTGCGTATGAATACGGTCTGCGTATCGAGTGGGCTCTTACGCATGATTGCGATCAGCGTATGGGTCAGCTTACACGTATGAATACGGTCTGCGTGTTAAGCGGCTTGCACGTATGAATACGGTCTGCGTGTCAAGCGGGTCTACGGGTTGGTAGACCATGTTGCAGATGGTGGAAGCTGAATGCTGGTCGCGGTCGCCGACAGCAATATGGCAGCGAAGAACCAGTACTCGTGCGATGGACACATACAGGACAATGCTTTTGTTTTGCTTTTAGTTTGAGAAAGATGATGTATGTGTCTATTTACAACCTTATGAACTATTTAAAAGAATGATGAATGAATTAATTGGCTGAAGACGAATGGAACTTTATGAGAGGCTGAACGCTTTTATAGAAATTGTTTGAGTAGTTCCTAATAAAATTTTGTTTCAGATGAAGATACTGATGACGACTCTGAACAAACGGAGTCTTCCATTGCGGTCGACCCGTCACCTCGACCAGTTGCCGAAGCGGAGGTCGAGCCGCTGACCTCTCCCATCGCGGGTCCTAGCCGGCCCACCCCAGGAGTTTGTGCCGAGGACGACACCTCGTCAGGAGAGGCCGTGTAAGGAGAATCCTCTCTTACGTCAGTAACTACCCACTACCTCACCTATAAAAGCAAAGCGCCGGGGATAGTTCGCCCCTTTTGCTGCTCAGCGCTCGGACTGGACGGACGTGTGAATCATCATTAGTCGCAAGGTTACGTAAGCCATTTGAGTTTTGTTTAGGAAAAAGGTGATAAAGTGACATTTCGTTTAGTGGATCTTAATTGTTAGTAAATTGTTGATTGTGATTTGATTAAACTGTAATTATGAAGTAAAAATGGTTCTTTTGTCATGATTTGTTTTTTTTTAATGAATTTCCACTTCTGAAGCTTATAATATATTATATTATTTCAAATAGACATTTCTATTGCAATAGAGCTTTATTTTGCATCAAAACATAAAAACAAATTGGCACTAACTCATCACGAATCTGTCTGACGAAAATTCATGTACTGTATAATATGGTCTGTTTACTAAGAAGTCGTTTAATTATTTTTTTTTAATTTAATGTTTTCAATTTCTCTTATTTCCTTAGGAAGCTTATTATAAATTTGTGAAGACATTCCGAAGAAACTTTTAGAAAGTAGGGCTGTTTTTGGGGGTATATTATTTGCTATTTTCTCGACATGCCGACGGGAGTGCAGGTTACCAAACTTTTCCCTATTGGTTTAGACGAAGCAAAAACCTAACATTAGTGTTATATCCATTTCATACAACAGTCACAATGACAGATATGATGTTTTGAATATACGGACAATTTAAGTTGGTAAACAATATGTTTATAATAAAGGGGCTCGTGGCTAAGTAATAACAGCCGCACGGGTCGATATAGCAGGTTAAGCTACGCTTGCCGCGGTTGGTCCATGCATGGGTGATCATCTTTATTTTTTAGATACCGAAACCCCTCCGTGCCTCGGGTTAGTCCCAGCTGCTATTCGTGGATCTTTGACAGCCGTTACGGGTCATCAGAAGCCCGAAAGTCTGAGAACCAGTCTTACCAAAGGGTATCGTATTACTCAGAAACTGGGTTGTGGAGGTCATATAGGCAGTCGCTCCATGTAAAATATAGATACTGGTATTCAGCTGCAACCGGTTAGACTCGAAGCCGACCCCAACATAGTTGGGAAAAGGATAGGCAGATTGATTGTTTTTTTTTTTTTTTAATAATTCCACACACATTACACCAGCTATTTTATAAGCCCCATGCTTTACGGGGCGACTCTTTTGGAGTTAACCTGTATAAATTGAAATTCTAGGCTGCTACTTACTGGGAAATTCTACACAGAAAAACAAAATAAATCTTTGTTTGGCCTGGGGATATTGTTTTACCGCTTACAGACATATTACAGGTTCAAGAGTAAGGTCAAGCAACACTGCGGCTTCTAAATGATACCGATACCGACCCGATTGAACTGATCGAACCGATCAAGGCCGGGTCCCCCCCCCAATGGTCAGGCAGGGATGTACCTACAATACAACCACATTCGCCAGTTATTGTAGGGGGTTGCCATCAACCGAGCACAAATCCGGGCTCCAGGTTGCTACTGACAAAGTCCAGATTGAAAAACCCTATAACACTTTGCCCGATCCGGGAATCGAACTCCTGCTCAATAGTACCACTTGCGACCATAGACCAACGATATCGTCACTTTTACGTTAATTTACTTTTTAAGGATCATAAACAATGGCCGAACATGACTATTTTTTTTCCGGGAAAATCCTCATGGATACTCTCCGTCTGGGTTCTTCCCAGGAAGTACATTTGCCGCAAGTACATCGGCTAGAACTAGAACTAGAAAGTAAAATAAGTGTTCTAGCCGATGATAGGTTTAATAGGATAGATAGGTTTTACCACCGGTGTACGGCTGCACCTAGTTCTAGCCGCTATGATGACGGCTAAACCTAGGTCTAACCGAAGCTAAGTAGGATACATCGAAGTTTAACCGTATGTAGCCGGCTGCACCTAGTTGTAGCCGGCTAAAACTAGGCACTTCGGCTATCAGTCGTAACATTATTTTGTACAACTTCTTTATGTTTGCGGAGTTTGCCTGTAGATGATTGTTGCACTATTGCAAATACGTTTTTGCATATTACCTTTAGCATTAAACCATTGTGAACAAATTGTTACATACTACACCACAGATGAACCCATAAAATAAAATAAGTAAATAAAAATCTACATTCGTTTGAAGATATACTTCTGAATCTGTCTGTATAACATATTAACAAGGTAGGAATTATTGCATCAAAATGACATCGAATTCCACAGTCTCACCACATTAATACGAACGCTACACCAAGTCATTAACTGAAAATTTATTACAGATACATAATCAGCCTATAACATAACCCTCCACTTCCGACTCGTAAGTCGGAACCGTGTTACCGACACAATGGTAAAATTTATCTGGAAATAAGCTTTTGTTCACTTTATGTTACTTCAATAATTGCAATTACAATGTTTATTATATTGTTTTCTCATCGTCAGGACCGAATAAAATAACGTATTAATTAACAACTAAATAAATAAAAACACAAAGCGTTCCTAATAACTTTTAGCTTAGTTTTACGCTCCTAAACGTACCGACGAGTGACGTCACTGAAACGTTAATGAAAGTAGGTTGGTGTGCTTTCCTAGAGAATGTTTTTACCAACATAAAGTCAAAATCTCAATCTCCTCCACATTTATTATACGCACAGCCAAAGTGTGGAACTCTCAGCCAGCATCTGTGTTCCTTGCGTCTGCCTTTAAAGCAAGAGAAGATTCTAGTCACGCTCGTTCCATCATAGACCTCATCCACCGCTTTCCATCAGGCCAGATCGACCCAAGAGCAGACCTATTCAGCAATAATAAACACTTTTTTAAATCAAGATATTACAAAATCCCGGGTACATTATTCTTGTTGTTTCTATATATATGTGAGAACAAAGTATTTTTTTTTATAAAATAAAAAAAAATATTATAACAATAAGTTAGGAGATCACCAGTCTCAAACGACGGCGCCCGTTCACGAACATGACACATGAATAAGAACCATCCAGCTCAAACATTTTGTAGGGGACCGAATGATCCAACACGCGCCACCAAATGTGCCATTGCCAAGTTATCAAAACAATTTGAACAATATTGTCTGAAAACCCCAAACGCTAGCAATAAATAAACCGCAAAGATAAAATGTCTGCCGTAAAAATACAAATGGAACAGGTTATGTACCAAATTGTGGGGAATCGTGAGAATTTGTCTCACTAGCTCATCTCCGCTTGTAGACAGCCAGCTTAGTCTATTTCTCTGTTGATAATCCGGGTTTTAAATGTAATTTATATTTCTAGTAAAAAATACCTGAAAGTTCTAATAGTAGGTACTTTCTGCGATGAAAAAAATTAAAAATCAAACAATGTTTTTATGTATCTTTCTTATTTTCGAGTCGATAGCAAAAGTACATAATCAGCCTATAATGTTCCCACTGCTGGGACACAGGCCTCCTCTCTGTGAGAGGGAGTGGGCCGTAATCCAGCACGACAAGTGCGGGTTGGCAGATGTCACATATCTTCAATTTTTTTGTTCTAGGACATTTTTCTTAAGACACGTTTCTTCACGATGTTTTCCTTCATCGTTTTGAGAGTAATGGTGATGAAATAATTTACACAAAGTAAAGCGCCTGCCTGAGTTCGCACCTACGACCTACAAAGGTAGGATAGCAAAGGTAAAAATGTTATAATATAACGTAGTGTAACGTGGTCACGCCCTTAGCGGGCGCATCAGTGGCGCTTTTTAGGTGCTCTGAAATGCAGTACTTTTGACACTCCATTTGGGACCTGGGGGTCTACTACGAAGTCCAAAGTGCGAATGTTCGGATCGGACCGACACATGGCCAAACCGAATATTATTGAAAAATGCGAAAAAAGTTCGGATCGGCTCAGTTGGGTCGGGATCATAGTCAGTATTCGAAAGAGTGTAGGAGTGTTGGATCGGGACCGACCGAACCAAATAGTAACTTCGTAGCAGGAAACGGCCGAATATTCGGCCGATACCAGTTCAGAGTAGACCCCCTGGTTTGGTATATGAATGACTGTATGAGAACAGGCAGATCAAAGCTTTTAAGAAAAAAATTACCTGTTTATTGAGGAAGCAACCAATAAAATGTGTTGATAAAACTCACTCAGCTGATGTGACTCATGGAATGGAAACAGAATAAAAGCAGACAGATGCATGATACAATGGGAAAGAGATTAGAAAGTGATTGATAAATAGTTGCTAAATCAATTCTGCAACCTATCCTATTCCAATATAAGTCTGAAATCGCCAACCCGTCTTGAGCATGCGTGATGATGAATGCTCGTGCCTTCTCTGTATGAGAATAGGCCTTTGCCCTGCAGTGGGACAGTTTTCCGTAGGCTTGAATATAATTACTATCCTATTCCAAAATCTCGCCTTAGATGAGACAAGTTATGAGGAGAGACCAACCGAATGCCGAGCATATGTTTATTTTTCACTAGCCTATTTATTTATTTATTCAACAAGAAATTTACATTTGTGTCGAACAGTGGTTTCAACAATAACAATATATGTAACACAAAATTAAGTAATCATCGTAAAGCCGGAAAAATGAAATTACATCCCACATTGGTCACAACATTATTAGTGTAATTACAATAATTTAACTTAATATTGCTCAAAATATAATATAAATTCAATTCAATGAAATGTATGTCAATAAAATTCATTAAGATGCAATGTCATGATAGAATTTTACATACTTATATCATTTAAAATCATTTAAATATAATCACATATTAGTTCGAACTACTTTTATCTTTGAGAAACTCTCTGTAATAACATTTCTTCAATAACACTTACTCACACACACTCACTCACTTACTTACACTTAGATTAATACCAAAATCGTCAAAGCCTGCTGCAGCGAACTGACCAGTATTCTGACGCATTTAATAAACACGTCATTTTCACAAGGCATCTTTCCTGAAAAATTAAAACTGTCTTTAATAAAGCCCTTATTCAAGAAGGGAGATAAATGTGACATCAACAATTACCGACCTATAACTCTAATACCCATATTATCTAAAATTTTTGAAAAATGTATGTTTAAAAGGTTAACTGACTTTTGCAATAAATTTCATATTATAAGTGACCAGCAGTTTGGATTCCAAAAGAACAAGTCCACATCGTTAGCTATTTTCTCCCTCATGCAAGCTATACTTTCAAATATTAATAATAATTATATAACTACAGGCCTCTTTTTTGATCTATCGAAAGCCTTCGATCTGGTGTCACATGACATATTGCTACAAAAATTGGAAGCTGTTGGTATTAGAGGACCGGCACTTCAGTGGCTGTCGTCCTATTTATGCAACAGAAAACAATGTGTCATCATCAATAAAAAAAATGAAAATAATGTCATAATATCCTACTCATCAGAATATAAACATAATAAATATGGCGTTCCACAGGGAAGCGTGCTGGGCCCGATATTATTCCTCATTTACATAAATGACATCATAAAAATAACTAACCATAAATGCGTATTATTTGCTGACGATATTTCTATTATAGTGACATCTAATAAAAAATTAAATACCATTTCAGAACATGAACTTAACATTAATAATACAATTGACAAATTATTGCATTGGCTTGACATTAACCATTTGAAGATAAATTTAGACAAATCCGTTTACATCCAATTTAATCGATCAAATAATACCAAAAATGACATTAAACTCAATATTAATAAAATCAATGAAGTAACGCGTACTAGATTTTTAGGTGTAATAATAGATAAAGACATTAACTGGAAAGAGCATATAGATAATGTTAGCACTAAAATTAATAAATTTGTTTATGCATTAAAACAAGTAAAAAATGTAACTAATATAAAAACTGCTCTAATGTCATACCACGCGTACGTCGAATCGTTGTTACGTTATGGACTAATAATGTGGGGTAACAGCACTGACTTCCAAAGAGCATTCATCGCTCAAAAAAAGTGCATGAGAACAATTTGTGGACTTAAGCCCGACGACTCATGTCGACCAATATTTAAAAAACTTGGTTTGTTACCGTTACCGTCGATTTACATTTATGAATTATGTGTTTTTGTTATGAAAAACAAGCAACTATTTAAGACTGCTAATGATGTCAATCCTCGGAACCGACGAGACCCATATAAACTGGTGTTAAATGATTTGCCTAGACTGTCTAAATACAATAGAAACTGCATGGCAATGTGTGTGCGCATTTATAATAAGATACCAAGGCATTTCAAAGCTTTAAATACAAAATTATTTAAAATAAAATTTCATAAGTGGTTACTCGAGTGTAGTTTTTATAGTTTACAAGAATTAATAGATAAAAAATGTTGATGTTTTAAAAAAAAATACCGATTATTGTTGCCTTAACTTTTCTTTTCTTTAAAATTTTGCATGCTATGTTATAACCTAGCTAAACATGCTTGTGCCTCAATTTGTATATTTAACACCCTTGTATACCATGTTTTACGCAAATAAATATTCTATTCTATTCTATTCTATTCTACACGGACTTTAATTTTCTCTTGAATGCGTTTGGATTCATAGAGTTTTTAAATTGTACAGGCAATTTATTGTACATATTTACTGATTGCACTTTTGAGGCATTTTTAACGACATTAAGCTTAGGCTGTATGAAATTAGGTAGATCCTTTCTTCGTGTTTTATTCTGATATGTCTCTGTTCTTCTGTCTCAAACTTATGGATATTTTTAATAAAACGCCTACGCTGTCACACTCCTGGGATAAGGCCTCCCTCCGCTCCTTCCATCTTCCGCGAGCTCGAATTTGATTTAGTTCCTAATTCCTCGAATATAATTTAGTTTAAGTTAATTAGTTTTGTTGCCTCTATTTTCAATTTCCAAATAATTGTTTTGTCAAATAAGTTAAAAACTAACAGCAATAAGGGCTACTTTTATTTATTTACTTTATATTTCAAATCCCAGTTGTTAAATAATTCTAAATATTACGAATTCAGACCAACTTTCTTCTCGAACATCGCAGTATTTATTACATCAAACCCCAAAAAGTAATAAAAACAAATTGACCTCAGAAAATCAAAATTATTATTTTTACTCAGCCACAAAGTTTACTCAGCTGAATTCTAAAATTCTTACTTTGTTTATACATCTTGAACGAACCGCTATCTTGTAACGAGGCCCTGGAGAGAAATTGCAACTCCACAGTTCAGTTCAAGACTCACGTCAAATATCTTGACCGTGACCTTTTTGGGTAAGTTTTTCTCTCCAAAATATACTGAATATAATTTTTCTTCCTTTTATGAATTTTTGGTCCTTTTATGAAGTGTGACGGAGTTTATGAACTGAAAATGTCTTCACTTTGAGAAACTTTTGGTACGCAACCTCCCGTAAATTAAGGAAAATTAAAACAGCTTTACATCCATAGTGATTCATTAAGCATACCTATGTTTCTGTAAAACAGCTGGTTTTAAGGCTAGGTATAACTGACGCTTACTTATGAAAAACACTTGGTGGTCGTTTTAAAAAGGTTTATTTGGGCTAAATCTACCACCATGTGGGTCCCAGAAAACGTTCGACGACATCGAGGCAAACCCAGAAGAAGATGGCGGGACGAGCTTAACGCCTACAGACAGAATTAGTCTATACTAGCTCAAGACAGAGAGGAGGTGAAAGGAGAAACGGAGGCTTTTCCCCAACAGTGGGACAACATAGGCTAAAAATAATAAACAAATAAAATTATTATTAATAGGATCCCCTGTCGAAGACGCCTTCTATCCTACAACTATGATATGCTATGTTTTCGCAACGTCCCAAAATAGTGTTCCTAACCCGTATCACGTTCAACCACAAATTGGTAATTATCACACCAATTCCCACAAAAGAACGAAAAAAAAACAAGGTAAACTGAACACTGAACAGAAATAGCAATCCGTCAGTTAGCACGCGGACACATGATTACTCTCCGAAACGGATAGTTTGCGCGCTCCTGACAGATCTGGTCGCGTCCAATCGGACGGCCGGTCGCGTTGGACGAGGGTCGGACACCGGACAGCTGCGTGCGGTGATCCGGACGCTAATGACATGTGTAGTGATGTTCTGTCTGAATGTATCCGATAATAAGGTTTTTGTGGCCGTCTTGTGTCGCTGTTTGGGTAATGGTAGGTATACGAATTTACGATGAAGCCCCAATGGAGCCTGTGAACTGATACAGTGCGGTAGAAAACTGTTTGTAATAGATAAGTATGCTACAAGCTGCAATGACACCACGAGTGGTTATAAAGAAAGAAAGAAAGAAAAAGTATTTACTGCGACTCGTACAGGAAAATCACAAACTAAACTAAACACAGTCAAAAATAAAAAATCAAGTTATAAAAAAAAAAGTAACAAACATAAAAATGATACAGAAAGTCCTATACGAGGCCAAAAGGCTCCTATCTCAGCATGACTATGATGACTATCACCAAGACTCAATGCCTACCTACTAGATTAAATATATGTATGAATTTGATCAGCGTATTTAAGTTTACGTTTGACCAATTAATAGACCAGCTTGGCCAATAAAATGAAAGCGTGTAAATTAAAAATGTCAGAAACAAAAACGAAATTGATGGTGTAAATATAACAAAAGGCTAAATTATGCCATTGTATCGTAGCCAAAAATATCGTTACGTTGCCGACGACACCAAACAATCGCGTTTTCGCCCTAAGTGAAGCCAATTGTGTACCTACTCGTACACTGGACACAAAGCTCAGCAACAGTCAACAACACACGTCTGGAGGGAACAATGGCTGGCAAATTTTAAATTGGATGTGTTGAGCGAAACGGGAAGTAATCGTATTTTTTGGGAAATATCAAAACAACAAAATATTGTACCTTTGGGACATGTGAGAGCACGACACAACCTTTTTGATGTCGGATTCGGTTCAAAGTGTTACACAAAGCGGTGGACGCTTAACAAAATGTCTTATTTTGGAGTAAGATCGCTGGAAAGCGTGATACACTTTTGCATGTGGCAAAATGACAAATATACAGTGACCTCCAAAATTTAGTTGACATTTTTCCACCTCAACTGTGACACACCACTGACTGACGGTGCTTTCGTAATAATTTGTATCAGAAACTTGACACGTCATGAATAATTATTTTTCTTTCCATTATTTTATTATTATTTATTTATCTATTTAGGGGGCAATTCTCGTAATTTTAAGAACGTTCACAGTCTGATCTCAGTCCCAATCTGTCAAAAATACCTTTAATTTCCCTACATTTTGACAAGTTTTTGACGTTTGTTTGTCGCTGAGATGAGACTGCGACTAGATTCCGAACGTTTTAAATTACGAGAATTGGCCTTCTGCTCATGCCATGCTATCTGCTATCCGCTCTATAATATTAATATTATATTCATTTGAATTGAATGTCATCTGCCTAGCCTTTTCCCAACCATCTTGAGGTCGGCTTCCAGACTAACCGGATGCAGCTGAATACCAGTATTTTACATGGTGCGACTAACGGACCTCCACAACCCAGTTACTGGGTAATACGATACCCCTTAGTGAGACTGATTGTCAGAATTTCGGACTTCTAACGACTCTGACTACCCGTAACGACTGTCAAAGATCCACGAATGACAGCCGGGACCAACGGCTTAACGTGCTTTCCGAGGCACGGAGGGGTTTTGGTATGTAAAGATGGTCACCCATCCACGGACCAACCGCGGCAAGCGTAGCTGACCGATCGACCTGATCGATCAACCCGTGCGGCTGTCATTACTTAGCCACAAGCCCCTCTATAATAAATTACTCAAAATCTCAACTACCAACAACTGTTGTAGAGTACCTAATCTAGAGTATTTAGTAGTCTAAGCATTCTAGTCAGGTAAATGAATGTGATTCCATTCACAAAACTAAGCTAGCTTGATAACCCTTAAAGCTTCCATTAAATCTGAACCTAAGCTTTTTCCAGCTTAATGCTTATTCCAGGTATTAACAACTAAAATGGCTATATTATACAACTTATCGCCCAGTTCCCTTATCACTATAATGTTCCCTTATCACTGTAATGCGTTAGATAATAAGATTCCGCGGAAGTCAGTGTAATGTAACGACTCTCAGAGCGCTTAATGTTCGTTTTGATAAAAATGGGATTAAAAAGAAATCGAATGTTACCTGGAGCGATACACGCTTTTTTTTTAAATATTGTACAGACACCAGCAGGACAAGCTACCTGAAACTGTAAAATTTTCCCAATCAGCCCTGAACCTTATTGCTTTAGCGATAAAGTTGAAAATCTGTTAAAGAAATTTGACAGATTGTAGTAGCTTGATGTGCTGCCGTCTGTACATACTGCTGAAGAGGAATTTCTCCCTTATATATTTATGAAGCAGAAAGAAGGCAGGTAAGATAATGATAAAATAACAGTAGGTCCCTTTATTTATATTAGCATAAGCATACTAAGTAATAACAGCCACACGGGTTGATCGGTCAGGTTAAGCTACGCTTGCCACGGTTGGCCGTGGATGGGTGACCATCTTTACATACCCAGACCCCTCCGTGCCTCAGAAAGCACGTCAAGCCGCTGATCCCGGCTGTCATTCTTGGATCTTTGACAGTTGGATCATCAGAGACCCGAAAGTCTGTCAACCAGTCTTATCAAGGGATATGGTATTACCCAGTAACTGGGTTGTGGTGGTCAGATAGGCACTCACTCCATGTAAAATACTGGTATTCAGCTGCATCCGGTTAAACTGAAAGCCGACCCCAAAATATTTGGGAAAAGGCTAGGCAGATGACGATGATGGAGAAATCATTATACGAAATAAACCATTATAATGCTTTAAACAGATTCAAAACATGTGTCCGCCATTACTTTAGGGAAAGTGTATGAATGAAAGGCCTGCCCTTTGTTCAAATACACAATGTTAGATAATATCAACACGCTTTTATTCGCAAAAATATTCAATTTTAGCATGAAAGAGGATTCCTCCTAAATAGGAGGATTCCTCATTCATGTAAATACATGAATGAGGAATCCTTGCGTAGGATTTTAAATGTAATTGTCTCGGAGTAGCAATGTATCAAAATTTGGAATACTTATTTACATAAATACGTTATTTGAATGAAGATTCTAGGTAGAATTGTGTTCATTGGGTTTTGTTGAACGTTATATTGTAATACGATTATGAATCTATTGTTATGAATAGTTATTTTCGGCGAACTAAGTTCCCTGAAGACCATATAGGCACATTTTAATTTAGTAAAATATAATAAAGGACCAGTGGTCCACTTTAGCCAAGGATCGAAAGAGCAGGAAGTCATGGGGCGGGCCTTTGCCCAACAGTGGGATGGTGCAGGTTAACAGTAACAGTAAAACGTGCCCATAGAAAATATCCCATCTATACACTGTTATCATATAACTGTATTGGTTTACGCGGCGCACGCCAGTAGTTTTTTTTTTTTTTTTTTTTTTCCCCGGTCGGCATGATTTTTTCCGATATCTTCAACAATGATTGCCATATTTAAGTCAATTTACACAAAGCCTTAATGAATTATACACTTAAACCTTCCTCATAAATCATTCCGTTCATTGGTGAACCGTATGAAAATCCGTTCGGTAGTTTTTGAGTTTATCGCATTCAGACAGGATTGGACAGACAAATTACTACCAATCAGGAAGAGGTATTTAATATTGAAGTACTCAAGTATTAGATCTTGATTGAATAAAATAAACATTAAGTTCGTAATGTCAGAAACACTACAAAACAAAAAGGGGAAAAGGGGAAGCATGCAAATATTGAAATTGTAATCAATTAGTGAGCCCAATAGCCTGTGGAGCAGGACCAGCATTAAGCCAAGGATTTTTATCTACGATATACTCATCCAACTTATAATACGCTTGTCTACATAGTGTGCGTTTAATGCATATTTTAAACTTCTTATTTAGTAGAAGAATATCGAGTGGCATTTTATTATAACATTTTACACAGAACCCATACAAGAAGTTTTTACTTTAGACAATATGAAGCGCGGTTGATCTAGTTTGTTCATATTCATAGTGTTAAATTTTAAATTATGCCTGTCATTTATCTTACTAAAAAGATGATGTAGATTTTTCGAACGTACATAATGTTTTCGTATATATATATTGAAAGGAACCGTCATAATGTTAATGTTTTTAAACAGTTCCCTTAGAGATTCGCCTCTGCTGAGATTGTAGATGGCTCTGACAGCCCTATTTTGCAGAATGAAGATAGAATCAATATCTGCAGCCCGTCCCCACAGCAAAATACCGTAAGACATGATGCTATGGAAGTAACTAAAATAGACCAGTCTCGCGGTATCCACGTCTGTTAATTGACTGATTTTTCAAACAGCGTAAGCGGCTGAACTTATCCGCCGTGCAAGTGATGTTAGGTAGGACCCCATTGCAGTTTTGAGTCATGCGTGATGCCCAAGAAAACCGTATCAAAATCAAAAGTAACTTATTCAAATTAGGCTGAGAATCAGCACTTCTCGAACGTCAAAATTACAAAAGACAGTCCCCCAAAAACGGGGGGCGTTTTTGGGGGACTGTCTTTTGTAATTTCACCACTTCCTAGTGCTATCGCTGGGAAGAAGAAGTGGCGCAACAAACTCCCTAGCAGCACAGCTGTCTGTTCAGTTAGAAAATTGACTGTATACAATACTAGGTACCTATTTTAAGTAATTAACATTACAAGACAGAGAACATAAAAATAGTTTACCGAGTCCGTAATGCTCAAGTTTCAAGAGCAGTGTTTCGTAATTTACGCAGTCAAATGCCTTGGATAGGTCGCAAAAGATGCCTATTGCCTCTTGTGCCTTTTCTTTAATAAGGTGACACCGACGTCAGTTGTACAACGTCCTTTGGGGAAACCATACTATTGATCGTGTAGGATTTTGTTACGATTAAAATGATCTTTTTTTTTTAATTGAATCATTTGTTTTAACATTACTCTTTCAAACACCTTGCTGAAAACCGCGGGCGAGGAATTTAAAGTTTCTGTAGTTTTAATTGGGATATTGGTAAAGAGAGTTGAAAATTCCTAAAATGTTGTCACTAATGAGACCGCGGGAAGTGTTCAGTGTGTATTCAGTATTTCGTGTTTTGTTCCTGTTTGTTTCATTGTTAATAATCTTCCAAACTGTCTTTATTTTATTGTCTGCTGATTTAACCTTGTTAATAATTAATGAAGCTTTAGCTGCTTTGCAGATATTTTTAAAAGTTTTAGAATAAGTAGCAGCATACTTATTAAAAGTATCCGTTTTAATATGCGGCTTAAGGCCATATAACAGTTCAAATAACCTTTCCCTACTTTTCCTGATTCCTTTAGTTGCCCAGTCACTGAATAAAAACTCAGGGCAAATAGTTTTATGAGTTCTTCTTAAAATAATTATTGAACTCTGTTTGTAGTAATGAAAATAATTCTTCATACAAAATATTACCGTTAGTCTAATATGGCCGGCCCATTGCCACTTCAGCTTGCTTATTGCGTGTGTATTTGAGTACGGTGCTTAAATACACGAGTGGCATGTCGTCGGTGGCAGCCGCGAACACGTCGTCGGTTTCTCTAAATACCTACTTAAAAATCCAATCAACACCTTTTTACTTCAAAAACAGCAGTATCTACGTACTTAACCAACAATACAACGCGAACATTCGTTCATTCATTCATTAAGAGATGTTATCACATCAGCGTGGAACACTCTAGAATAATAATTCTCGTCGGCAGCTCGTTACACGTATCAACGTTGAATAAAATTATTCGTAAATGTGTAATGTCATTGTCTCCATCTGTTGCCATGTTGAAGTTAATTTTTAGTCGTAAGTAAATGTTAGTAAATGTTTCATAATCAGCTTTTTTGTTCCCACTGCTGGGACACAGTAGAATATAGCCCACTCGCTCTCGAAGAGTGGGCTCTCTTCGAGAGCGAGTAGGCTATAATATACCACGCGAGCCCAGTGCTGGTTGGTAGATGTCACATGTCTTTGAATTGTTGGTTCTAGGACATTCTAGGAGGTTCTATTCATTTTCTAGGACGGACAAATATTGGATTAAAACTGTCATCAAGCTAATCTGACTTAATTACTACCAACTTAGGCCGACATCTATGAACGTTACTTAGCACGTACGAGTAAGTTCTTTGACAAAGCCTTATTCCTGTCACTGTCGCACAACTCTCAAACTACAAGTGTAAGATAGAGACGGGAACATGTCCAAGTTAAAGCACGTGTTCCAAGTAACGTTTATAGATCTCGGGCTTTGACTCGACCGCTTATATTCTCGTACGTACATGTATTATAAAGAGAAAAGATTTTATTTTTTTGTATGTTTGTTTGTTACGCTTTCACGCTAAAAAGACTGAACGAATTTGGATGAAATTTGGCAGGACCTGGATTAGGACATGGGATACTTTTTATCCCGATATTCCCACGGGATCGAGACTTATGCGGGTGAAACCGAAATTTCTTTATTAAATGTAACTTTAAAATAAATGATAAACATAAACCTTCCGAAATAAATTCTCTAAGTGATGGTTAAAACCGCATCAAAATCCGTTGTGTGTAGTTTAGAAGAACAACGCGGCCACACGAAACGTGACTTTAATATATAATATGTATTAATAATTTATTTATTTCACCAAAAATAATACAACGGGTTATAACATGGGAGCATCTGTGCTGAACTAGGACGAGTCCTGTATCTCGGCATACAGCGCCAGGTCCCTAAAAACAGACAATAATTATTTATATTTGCCCAAAAGACATCCAAAAAGATCTATAGATTGGGCATGTGCCATTCTTAATAGTTCATGCCGAAACCAGGGAAGGAGAAAATTCACAAGGCATTATTTCTACTTAACTTTCATCCTGGGACTACTTGAATCTAAGTGCCGACGAAACTTGAATATTTTTGTTACAGTAAAAAATATTGAATAACTACGAGATGATTTTTTTTAATTAAAATGAGGAATGATTTAAGAGTCTGTGCTAAGGGGTCATTGAGGGCCTCTTTCTCGAAAGTGCCTGTTTTTTGGACTGCGTTAGGGAAAAATCTTTACTCTGTAAAAACCTTGACATATTGGATTTTATGAAATGAATTATTTGTTTTTGTTATTTACGGTTCAGTTCGACAGGGATTAACTACAGTAAAACTTTTTGTAAGAAAAATAAAAACCGCATTTAATTAAAAGGCCTTAGCTGGTATTTTTCGAGACCCCTCCATGCCTCGGTTAGCACGTTAAGCTGTCCCCAGCTGGTATTCGTAGATCTTTGACAGTCGTTACGGATAGTATGTAGCCCAAAAGTGTGACAACCAGTCTTACCAAGGGGTCTCGTATTAACGAGTAACTGAATTGTGGAGGTCAGATAGGCAGTCGCTCCATATAAAATACTGGTAACTGACCTTAGGCCTTCCACAAGGTGGTCCGACGATTTTGTGAAGGCCGCAGGAACCCGTTGGATGCGTGAAGCATAGAACCGGTCGAAATGGAGGTGCTTAGGTGAGGCGAGGCTATGTCCAGTCCAGACAGTGGACGTCTTTCGGCTGAAATAATGATGATCTTAACATAGTTGAGAAAAAGCTAGGCACATTGATTGAGCTAGTATTTTGGTCACTAAATCATGTACCTATAGCTAAATACTTACTTACCCAACTAATAATTAATTGATAGTAGAAAGAAAGAAGAATGAAAGAAAATACGTTTATTTGCGGCAAACATGACGCATAAAAAAGAACATAAACAAGAACAAGAACAACAGCAAAAACATAAGCATAGTAAATATAGTAAATATAAATGACCCATTTAATCTGGCGTCCAAACCTGTCCAAGCAAGTGACCTTAGGTACTTACTTACCTACCTATCTTATGAAAAATTTGTACCTACTCTCTTACAAAATGTACACTACATAATTCTTTGAAACAATGTCACCGTACTTCTGTGGTCATCTGGAGAGGAAAACAAGCAGTAGATTATGCCATAGAACAGAAAAACCGTAGTGAAGCGACATGTACAGACGCCAGCACATCAAGCTGGGCTAGGCTCAATGTTGATTGGGAAAATTTGACAGTTTTGGGTAGCTTGACGTGCAGGTGACGTCTGTGCTTTCCGTTGTGGGAGCGTCGATCCCACTTTAATAATTACCTATGTACTGCTACCCATAACCACCACTGCTATGGCCCAGGCCAAAGTAAAATTGTCAATAATGTTGTGAATAACCAAGCGTAACCTGTCAGTTTTTTCTGTAAAAATCGCTGCGTGAAAACATTATGTTGATGAAGTTAGCTGTCATTCCACCCGATGCTCGGGATTGACACTATTGACAGCTCACTGTAGCTCACTTCACTTAAGTTGTCACAGTGAGATTTTCATTTCACAGAATAGGTCGGGTGTCATAAATAAGTTTTTATTTATCCTTCAGTTACAGGGTTTAGTGTTCGGAACCTCCCTTTAAGCCAAAAATGCCTGTGTTAGGAGACTCCGCTCTTTCATAGTACAGCATAATTCCTTAAAAAACCGTAGGTACTTAAAATATCAAATAATAATAAGGATGTAAGAGAGAGTACGGTTTGAGTGTGAATACCTGTGCGTAAAGTATCGTCTTACCAAGGGGTATCGTATTACCCAGTAACTTGGTTCTGGGGGTCAGATAGGCAGTCGCTCCATGTAAAATACTAGTATTAACTGAATCCGGTTAGACTGGAAGCCGACCCCAACATAGTTGGGAAAAGGCTAGGCAGATGATGAGTGTGCATCGGTACACCAGAAATACATACAGAATGTATGTCTGGTGTACCGATATCGATACAACGAATTCACTGCGAAGAAAGTTTCTTACGTCCGAAACTGTAGACACTTATAACGCTTTCGAAATGAAAGTGTCGCTTCTATACTTTCCTGCTCTATGGTAGCACGTACCTAAACAAACACACTGGCATAAACAAAATGTGTTTGTTCTCAACGACTCTGCATTTATAATGTGTTTAAATTATACACCGTGTATGAATGTGAGAAGGGTTAACTAAGCCTAAAATAACTAAGAATTAGGGACCTAGGCAGGCCTAAAATAATTATAAATTTGGAAGGTATTTATAAGATAATAATGTGCTGTTAAAGATCTATACATACATACATACCTATACATAACAATAAATGTACATCTTCATCACCATAATTTCAGCCGAAAGACGTCCACTGCTGGACATTGGGCTCCCACAAGCACCTCCACCTCGACCAGTTCTGTGCTTCTCGCATCCAACGAGTTCCTGCGGCCTTCACAAGGTCGTCGGGAGGCCTTCCAACGCTACATCTTCCGGTACGCGGTCGTCACTCCAGAACCTTTCGGCATATAATATCTACATATTTACATACAAATAAATAAAATTGAAGTGTCTGTTTGTAATGTCAAAATAACAGCTTAGCTTTGCTGCATAATGACAGTAATACGGTACTTATAACAAAAAACGACAATTAAAAAAAAATATGTCCGTCTGTCTGTCTGTTTAATCCGGCTAATCTCCGAAACGGCTAGACCGATTGTGACAGGACTTTCACTGGCAGATAGCTGATGTTATAAGGAGTATCTGAGCACAAAAGTGCTCAATAAAAGTGAAATAAAAATTTCAGACACAGAATTAGGGTTCGACGCAAAATTAAAACCTATGAAATCCAATATTATACACATCAAAAGTGTCTAGGGATCAAGATATTATTTTTTTAAGTACTCTCTTCTTTTGCATTAATGAAGACTGTTCGCGATATTTGCGTTCCTTTGCTGGATTTTTCATCTTAGTTAATCCTGACATTAAAATGTGATTTCGTTTTTTTTTTTTGTTAGCATATATTGTATCCCACTGCTGGGCAAAGGCTTCAAAATGTGATAAGAAGATAAAAATAAAAAATAAATTATTGCGTAAAATAGACAATTAATAGCCTGTTTCTTGCCGTTAATACGTATAACACAATCGCAGCGATACTCAATATGAGTTCATCCAAATGACGTGGCGAAATGGCCGCCCACGTCCGTTGTAGGTAACAGGCAAAAAATAATTCTGGTGTGTGTACGGTAACTAGGAGACATAAATTTACACCCTCGAAAACCCTCTCCTTCTGACTCTCTCTATTATATGTAATAAAAAGTCGCATGGTGGTGGTATAACGCTTTTTCGTTACGTGACGATTTCTATCAGTTTACTCCCACCGCAAGCTCCGTTAAAGAACTTTGTTCGAAAAATTGCTGTGACAAATTATAAACGTGACAAACCGTGGTCATTCTAATTGGCAAATAAATAAAATATAATTTCTAGATTCGAAAGAGATCGAGATTTCGTGTTTTCCCACCATAACAGCTAAACCCTGATTATCGATAAGTAAGGGCGTTTGTCCACCGCTGCCGTCACCGGGACGTCACCGAGAAATGAGCTTATTCAACTGAATTTGACGTCCTGGTGACTGCGATCGTATGTCCACTGCGACCGAACTCGGCGGTTCAGTATGTTATGATAGAACAAACAAAAGCCGGGCGAACGGCGACATTGCGACGGCAGTGTGTGGACAAGATCAAACGTATTTTGTATTGCCGGCACATAGGCCGTCACAATCTAGGGCCAAGTTCTAGCGTTCATGCCGAAATGCTACTACTCAAAACTTTACACCCTATCAATCACAATCTGACTGATTTTGAAGGATATTGTTACTCTATTGCTACATATGTTCAAAAAAAATGTTTGCTCAACAACGTAGATAATGCAATGAATGTCGTTGAACTATCAAAATAAAAGACGTTGGTACTGTTAGTGTGTTACACATAACCCCGCAGGCGACGACGCTCGGGTGACGGAGGTACGGTGGACACGTGGCCATAGTAAATCTATATTATCGCTATTTCAGCGCAGTCATATCATTCTCGGTGACGTTCCGATGACGGCTGCGGTGGACAAATGCACTAACTCGGGAAATAAATAAAGAAGGAAACTGTGTTCATTTATTTATAAGTTCAATGACTACCTTTACGCGTATTTCCTGAGCCTTTGATCTATTAAATTGAAGGAATATGATTTCAACTGAAACACATTTCTGTACCAATGAAAATATACTCTCTTTGAACGTTTATTACCGTTCTGAAGTGTTTCTGAAAAAAAACCTGGAGTATTGTGTGTGTAAAACAAGCCCCTGGAAAATACATAATACAACATTCGCTTTTTTTTTCTTTGTACAATTTTATTTGTAACTTTTACAGTATTTAACAAAAATGAAAATGAAAAATGTTTATTTGTCCCAAAACAGTTACATGGATTATAAATGAGACATCCCCAGTAAGTAATTGATAATACTTGTGTTGGGGTATCTCGCTTTTCCCTTAATTATTACAATATTGAGACATTTTTTTTTATAAAAGGTGACCAACAATAAAAATAAAATATAAAATCTAGGAATAAAAGATAACAGTAAATGACTTATAAACTAATTAACAGCTCTTTGTGTAAGTGTAGTGTATGCCTATGTGAAACTATAAATGCATCTTATTTTTAAACAGTGTTTCTGATGTTGTGTGTGAGGGTGTGTGTATGAGGGTGTGTGTGAGGGTATGTGTGTGTGTGTATGTGCGTCTGGGTGTGTTTATGAGTGTGAGTGTGTATGTCTTCTTTGAAGTTTTTGAAGTGCCGGTGTGTTCGAAGCGCGATTTATAGATTAAACTCGGTGAGTACTTACATTATTGATAAGAAGGCAATAAAAAGAAACTGTCTAAGCAATTCTAGCTAAAACTTGTTCAGTTTCCTCGTATGTTAAGGTCTTTAGCCACTCGGTTATTACCTTTTTGCCTACGTGTGAGATTTCCTGGTGAAATCCTAATTTTGCGTTTATTTTATTATATATGTAGGCTGATTGGGTTGCATACTGACGCCGTGCAAAAGCGGTTCGGACCCTTGAGGTGTAAGGCACTATATCCTTTCGTCTTTTCTCCTGACTGTCTTGGTTAAATGGAATAGATTTTTGTAAATATAGGGTTGTTATTAAAAATATCGTTTTCTTACTGAAAGTAAGCCACTGATTCTATATAGATCGACTGTGGGGTATCTGTATGGTTTATAGTACATAACTTTTATAAGCGACCTTTGGGCTCTTTCTAACTCAAGGAATTTAGTTTTAGTGGCTCCCCCCCAGACTGGTAAACAGTATGTAATAACTGATTGCGTGAGCGCAATTTAGATGCTGTTAAGTGTCTTCGGGAGCATCACATATCTTAATTTTTTTTTAATCCGTATAAATTTCCGCACCCGTGACGTAACAATCTCAATATGCGAATGCCAAGTTAATCACTCGTAAACCATTACTCCCAGGTATCTTGTGGACGCTACATGTTTAATGGCTTGGCACATGTGTGGATTCGTATTTTAAAATTAAGGCCTGGTTTAGACCTTATACTAAGAGAAAAACAAATGTAGTTTGTTTTAGGAACACTAAGGGTTAATAGATTGGCTATGAGCCACCTATCTATAACAACTAATCCTTGCTCGGCATTATTGCACGCAGCTTCCCACGTGTCCCCAAAGTAGACAATCGCCGTGTCGTTCGCGTAGGAGAAGATTTTCCTCCCACCGCTTCGTAGATTGCAGAGTTCATTAATATACACCAGAAACAGTGGTGGGCCGAGGACAGATCCCTGCGGAACACCAAATACAATGTTTTCCTCCTCACTATGCGAATTACCTATTTTAACCTGCTGTCTCCTACCACGGAGGTAATTATCAAAGAGGGAGAGAGCCTTACCTCTTATCCCGATATCCTCAAGTCTCTGCACAAGGATGGGGACAGATACGGTGTCAAAAGCCTTCTTCAACTCTAGGAACACCGTAACGCATTTATAATCATAAAAAAATTAGCACTTTAGACCAACTTTTTCATAACTTTCATCACAGTTACGAAGCTGATTATTTTATGCATAAAAGTACTACTCACGAAGATTCAGTTGCAAAAAAAAAATCTCGACAAAGCCATTTTTTAGATTGGTCAGGTCGATCATTCTCAAAAAATCAGAAAAAAATTCGTAACTCGAAAACTATGAAAAGTCGCGGAACATACATGGGGGTGATTCGGATACCCCACGATACGAGGGACCTAAATTTTATTTTTGGACGTCAATGTTCCGGCCACCCTGTATAACGTTTTAGCACGTCAGGAAATATGCCCGTTTCGAAACACAGATTAGTTAACTTGCTGATAAGAGGAACAACAAGTTCTCGAGATAATTTAAGGAAGCCACAGGTATGCGATCCCACCCCGAAGCACTTCCTGGGTCAAGTGTACCAAGTATACTATCCACTTCGGCCAGATCTGTCTCCAGCAACACGAGCGAATTAATTTGAGATATTGAACATAAGTTAGTGACAGGTCTAGGAGCTTGTTCAGTTAGGGTTATTATTTCTTCCGCAAGTGTTTTTCCAATAATTGCGAAGAATTGGTTTACACGGTTTAGTGAGTCAAGGGGACATGGTGTGATATGCAGTAGGTGTGTACAGACGCCTTGGGTTTTTTTATAATGGGTGATGTCATTAATTTTTCGCCGGAGTAGTTTAGGATTTTTTAAAGAATTTGATATCTGTTTTTTATGATATTGCCATTTAAGTTTATTTACAAGATTAGCACAATATGTGCGAAAACGCATGTACGTTATGGTCAACATAACGTTAAAAGGGTCTTTCCTCTTTTGTAGCTGTAATTTATTTCTAAACCTGATACATCTTAGGGCCCCCATAGATATCCAAGGCTTTAAAGTTCGCTTGGAGCTGGACACTGAGAAAACTTTAGTATTTTGGAGGAGACAAGTCCTAATCACGTCTATCATCGCGTTAGTTGAAATGTTTGGGTCTCTATGTGCGCCAAGAAAAGATATATCTGTGTCTACAAAGTGCTTACAACAGAAATAACTATTTACACTACCTACTAAGTTAAATGACTAACTAACTAACGAAACAAATAATACAAAAGTCTCTCCACAGACAATAGCTCACCTCCCATCATGCACCGCGTGTCCTGTCACCTGCACACGTGAGGACCTAATGGCTGCGTCAGCGAATGCTATCCGCGTTGCAGAACTTTGGGTCAAACTTTAAGAAAAAAATTATATTTTTGCCATTGACGCTAAAAAGAAGAATACAAAAACCTTATTTTAAAAGACATTAGCGTAGATTTTATCAAGAATAGCGTCGTCTTTTTTATACATATTTGGTTAGTCCTCAAAATATTACGACCACAGTCCTTTAACGTACAGTATCTCATAATTACAAGTCCTTAAATAAAACCTAGGCTTGATACCCTCTAAAAATCTAAGTCCTCTATATTTTTATAAGAAACCCGTCCCTACTTCATCACCATTTCATATATCGATGGTCATTTTGTATTTAAGTCACCATTCTACTTAGACCCCCAAATATTTCCAATTCTGATTGAATTATAAAGAGTGGAAGGGTCAGTGTAGGCTGGGCGGTATTAGGTGTAGGCTTAGAGCTAACTTCGGACAGTCATATGACATAATATCGGGCTCTTTTGTTAGAAAATCGCGTCCATTTCTCAAGGGGATGGCCGCGTAGGGTTGAATGCAGTGCACGATTTTACGACAACATTTGTTGACCGATATTATTCCCATTGTGAAATGGAGATGGAACAAAGTGTAGAAACCTTATGGTTCTTTTTAGAATTGGTTATGTGTTTGTAGTTATTATGTTGCTCCATACTATTTCTGGAGCATAGCCACTTATAGAATTATTATACAAAGACAAAATAAAGGCTGAAGCTGTGGCTAGGCAGTGCTTCCTTACCCAAACCATTCGTCCCACTCGCTGAAGATCTCCCACATGAGTTGCCTTGGGAAACCTGGAAGTCTAAACAGACTCCAAACCCAGGTTGCCCGAAGCAAGGAAAACCTGTTTAGGAGAAACTTCATAGATGACTCCTTGATGACTTCATGATGCCTTGGAGTGTAAATGTGGTGCTGTTCACAAACGATGGGTCACTTAATATCATGCCCTGCGTGTCCTGTCAGCTTCATGTCACAAGAACTGAAGGACGCTAGTGATGGCGCCAAACACGTAGCTGAATTCTGGGCCGAGTTCGTTTCGATTGCCATCGACACGCTAAGATAAAGATGCATAAAGATGTTAGCAACAGCCTTAAGTAAAGTACAGCTTGATGTTTGGCCCATAAAGCCAAAATTACATTACGAAATTAATGGCATGAAATGACATAATATTATAAGGCGACTTTTCGTTGGTGACATTCCCATGGATCACGCGGGCGAGTGACTGACGCTCCCGCCAGGCGGTCCCGAAAAGGTCGTCCTATAATTTTAGGTCACCAATTTCGTAATGTAATTTTGGCTTTAGGGTAATCTAACGTCTACTTTTTCCGAGATTGGTATGGTAGGTCGCCAGCCAGTGGTAATAAAACTAGTACAAGCTGGCCTCTTACTTTATTAAAATTCCGTACTAAGTTAGATCAGCTCAAGGTCAAAGTATTACCACTACTGACGTGCTGTCTACTGTATACTGGGTGATAGGGCCACCGCGCAACCTGTTACCATGGATTCAGTACCTGATTCTGAAATACAACATCGGCTTTTAAAATAAAGCTGTTCCATACATTTTGACTGCGTAGGTATTGCACTTTTCTATAAAATAGCAATTTTTTTTTGATAACTGACGAAGTATTTCTACGCTAGAGGGTCTAAAATCATGTACCGGATTCAAGGTTTAAGTTTGAGCGGCGATGTCCCTGCCAGCCTGTATAATTATGGTGAGTTGATTCCCATTTTAACTTAATCCACAGAAACCCGGGTCAGGGAGCTAGAACCTACATGTGCAAGCGATAGAAATCCTCATACAAAATAGGACAATGTTTAATTTAAAAAATCCAACAAGGAACATTAAACAAAGTAAACAAATTAAAAACAAACACTAACCGTGACGTAATCAACTTCACAATGTTCAATTTCCGAACTTTGCCGAGCCAACACGAGCGCAAACATGCATTTTACTACGAAATTAAACGAGTAGCGGAGCAGCATGGACGGTGCCAATGGGCCATTCACTTCAATGTATTTTGAAAGAGACTTTCAAAAACTGCTTTCTTATCTAAATTGAATATTCGTAACACCTGTGCTTATTGCCCATTGCTCTGTGTATTGCTGAATGACAACTATAGCACCTACTAAGTATTTGTGAAGTGGTTTTGTTTGTGAACGGTCGCTACTTTTTTGTCAATATTTTCTGAACAAAGTTCTTTAACTGAGCTCGCGGTAGGAGTAAACTGATAGAAATCTTCACGTAACGAAATAGCGTTATGCCCCCTCCATGCGACTTTTTATAATAGAAAGAGTCAGAAGGAGAGATAGATTGATAGATGATAGAGATTTTCATGGTTTTCGAGGGTGCTAAAACCAATACAGAGGTCAAAATGAAAATCGAAGATGGCCGGCTGTGAACATTTTCAACTTTGTCGTCAGTATGAAATTTTCGCAAGCGCCATTTTAAATTTCGTTCTTGTCAGGAATCCCCCGACCCCACACTTTTTTTTTTAATATGCAAGATGTAACATAACATGCCGCCTTATTCTCCGAAGGGTTAGGCAGAGGTGTACCTATAGTACACCTACATTCGCCAGTTATGTTTAAGTCCCATAGGCGAGGCCTATTGCCATCAACCGGGCAAAAATCCAAACGCTACTGAGAAATTCCAGACATACCTAATCAAATCAAAACATGTATAAATGGGTAGAGGTTTTTCAAGACATCGTATTTTCTTAAATAAACTTTAATTTTCAGACGCAACCCCTTAGAGGCTGATACTCGTACCAAATAAAAGGAACAGTTTTATATGTGATTTAGGTTGAGCGTTCTCTTAGAGTCAATCAACCATGAGGATCTTAGCACAACTCCATCGCGAAAATAATGATGGAAAACCGCTTAACGAATACCGCTAAGAAACATTACACATGACATGTCGCCGCTTTCGACTTAGCAAATGCAGTATAGGACTACTTCCAACCTCTCAGATCAGTTTTTCCGTAAAATCAACATCCATTTTACAAAAAAAAAATGAACGCTTTATAAACTTTTCGACTGCCACAGATACGTGCGAAACAAACGCGGCTTCGCAACATAACAGCGGGCTGAGCGCGGAGGTGTAACTGGCTTCCGACCAGATCGGCGAAACGACTCGGGAAAGAAATAGAACCATAATTAAATATTTTAAGTTAGAACAAACAATTTCGCTTCTGTTTCGCTTGTCGTATAAAAAAATTCTGTGGTTTCACTGCTGTGGTTTTGCGGCGGAGATTTGATACCCGCCTGAGCAGTGGCTTTTCTGTCCAGCTGATTATTTGTACTGAAAGTTAAAACCAGAACTGTACAGTTAATAGTAACACTTGGCCACCTCTAAGGTCTGCCTTGGGCTGTTAATAAAAGTTATGACTAATAATAATACTACGAGCATTGATCACCACACTTGCTCAAGACGGGTTGGCGATTTTAGACTAATATTACGTTACAGTTATTGAGGGGCTTGTGATTAACTAACAACGAAGACCACGTAGATCGATGTCTGAGATGGTCTTTTGAGAAAAGAGCCACACAGATTGAGAGGACCTGTCCAGTCAGTGCAGTCTTCACATTCACAATAATTAAAATAATAGAATACTTTACAAAGTAAGCAACTGTCATTGTATATATAAAATTAATTAATGTCAAAGTGTATATAAAAAAAAACAACAACAAAACAAAAAAAAAATAAAAACATTCAATTTGTAAAAATTGGAAGCAGCTCAATCCCAAGCCTTTTTGTCCTCGATATAATCCTTAACGGTATAAAAGGCTTTCTGGCACCACTTACATTTAATGAATGATTTGAATTTATTAAGGCTTAGATCTTGAACGGGGCTTGGAACTTTATTATAAAAGCGTATACATTGGTATCTGAACGAGCCACCTATTTTCTTGAGCCTTGTTGTAGGTAAAACAAATTTGTGTTTATTCCTAGTATTTATATCATGGATATCACTGTATTTTTTAAACATTTTATATTTTTATGGGCTTATAAAAGATTTTCATAAATATATTGAGAAGGCACAGTCATAACATTAATCTCTTTAAAGTCTCTGAGCGAGTGTCTCGGACTTAATTTATAAATTGATCGAACAGCTCGCTTCTGCAAAACAAAGATAGTGTGAACTAAATATCAGCGGCATTTCCCCACAATAGAATACCGTACGACATTACACTATGAAAATGGCTAAAGTACACTAAACGGGCTGTCTCTTTAACAGTTAAATTACGATTTTTTCTAACAGCGTATGCTGCGGAACTTAGCTTTTTTGACAATTTATCTATATGTTAAAAAATTATGGAGCAGTGGTGGCCAAGTGGTAGCAGTGGCGACTTACGAGTTGTAAGTCGTAGGTTCGAACCAAGACAGGCGTTTTACTTTGTGTAAATTATTTCATCACTACTGCTCTCAAAACGGTGAAGGAATACATTGTGAGGAAACCGGCATGTCCTAGAACCAAAAATTCGAAGACATGTGACATCTGCCAACCTGCACTGGGCCCGCGTGGTGGATTACGGCCCGTTCCCTCTCACCGAGAGGAGGCCTATGCCCCAGCAGTGGGAACATTATAGGCTGATTATGTAATGTATCTTTATGTGGACCCCACTGAACTTAGCATCCAAAGTTATACCCAAGAATACTGTGCTGTCTTCAGGATTAAATTCTTCGCCCATTATAAGCACATTAGTTTTCACCTGCCTAACATGAGGTAGCGTAAAATTAATGCATTTGGTTTTATTAACATTGAACCAGTGGACTACTTTAGAGATCGCGCTATTTACATCGAAGTAAAAGTGAAGTGTCATCTGTAAACAACACTGTATCATGATTATCCTTTATGAGGTACGGCAAGTCATTTATATAAATAAGAAACAAGAAAAGACCAAGATTTGAGCCCTGTGGGACTCCCATTGTTACTATAGATCCAGGAGATCTTTTTCCATTAACGTCAATCAATCCTCTTACTCAAGTATGAAGTAAGAAGATCCAAAGCAGTGTTCCGGATTCCGTAGTGGCGGAGTTTCCTGATTAACGTTTCGTGAAGAACGCAATCGAATGCCTTGGAAAATAAAAATCATGAGCGACTTTCTCTCTGAAACACGTAGTAATATTGTACGTGCTTGTCTAAAAACTAAAATTAGATTCAAAAGACTATATTCTTTTCACGTAGCAGTGTGCCGTGTTATCGCGTCTTTTATGGCTACATGTGATATTGTTACAAAAGTCGCCGCCAGCCAATATCAAAGGTTACTGGGTCATATTGCCCTAACATGTCTAAAGTACATAATTATATTTGCTGATATGTTCACATGGTATTATGTTTGCACTTGAAAATGTATGAACATTTACAGTTTTATACATTTATTTTCTCAAAAGATTTACACAATCATTTGAAGAGAAAATACAATATTAGAACTTAAAAATACTTTAGTGGTACAGACGCCATCACATCAAGCTACCCAAAACTGTCAAATTTTCCCAATTAACCTTGAACCTTAATGCTTTACCAATAAAATTAAAAATCTATTAAAGAAATTTGACAGATTGTAGTAGCTTGATCTGCTGGCGTCTGTACTATGACAAAATTACATTAGGATTTCGTAACAGTTTTAGCAAAAGGGTAGTCGTAGAGAGAAAAAAAGGTTCACACGAAACTAAGTGCATGACGTCGGATGCGTATCGCCACTGCGGGTGTGCATGAGTTGAGGGATACAATACATGTTTAAATTTATATCAGTATATTTTAGAATTAATATGCATAAGTATAATCAGGCCTCCTCTCTGTGAGAGAGAATTAAAATAGAATTAATAACGGCTTATACTCTTAATACCCCGTTTTATAGAAAACCCGTTATGTGCGAGGCTGTAGATCAATGCTCGTGCCTTCTCTGTATGAGAAGAGGCCTTTGCCCTGCAGGGGAACAATAATAGGCTGTTATTATTATAGAAAATAAAAAGTTTAAGTACATGTAAAAGCTCCTTTAACGTTTTATAGGAAAAGATATCCAAAACATCATTATAATATTCCACATCCTTTCACACCTTTACTGAATAAAATTTATATTATCTTCGCTTCAATACTTTGTTTATACCATTACTAGCAGCGCCCCGCGGTTTCACCCGCATAAGTGTCGATCCCGTGGTAATAAAGGGTTAAAAAGTATCCTATGTGCTATTCTGATGTATAAACATATTCCGATGTATTACAGTAAAGTTTCATCAAATTCCTTATAGTAGTTTTTGCGTGAAAAAGTAACAAACATCCATCCATCCTCACAAACTTTCGCGTTTAAATTATTAGAAGGATTACGAGCGAAATCCCGATTGATATTTTCATGATCATGATTTATACTAAAAGAACGCACTCTCTCGCGTAACATTAACTATTTAATAGATATGTAAGCACTGTCTCATTCACACAAGAGGGGCTGCTGTCACTAATGTCACCTGTCGATTGACAAGTGACATTAGTGACAGCCCCTGACTCATTCCAGACCCTGATTTACTTTTGCCTGTTTCCCGTCATTCCTCGAGATTTCGAGGAATGGCGGGAAACAGGCAAAAGTGAATCAGGGTCTCTACGATAGCGCTTGGGATCGTAGTGAGCAATATGGAATCAAAAGGATTCTACAATTGGTTTTTAGAATAGAATAGAATAGAATAATTTATTTCAGATAATTAAAATCCATATCTTGTTAGTATGTATTAGCAACAATATTAGCTTACAATTATGTTAGTATTGTTAGTATTTATCTTTTGTAGACTACCTATACAAAACCATTCACTACCCTCACCCAGTGTTTTTGAATGGGGCAGTCAAATCTAGCAGCAATGACTTTCAGAATGCCATTTTTAGCACCCCGCAGACGCTGCAGCAAAGAAGCCGATTTTTTGCGAATTATGGCCTTGAAGCCGTCTGTGTGGTCTTATGCAAACATCCCGGAGGCACTACAGCGCCACGGTAGCCTTAACAACATTCTGAAAGCATTGTTATATTGAACCCGCAGGGTGTCGTAAGATCGTCGCGTATAGCTCACCCACAGGCCACTCGAGTAAAAAGATTGACAATACGCTTTAAAGAGCGTTATCTTTACTTGAGTTGTACATCGAGCGAACCTGCGAGCAAGCATATTACTTCTCACCGCCAACGCCCTGCGTTCCCGCTCTAAATCCTCGTCATCCTTGAGGTCATCCGTCACAATATGCCCCAGATATTTAAATTGTCAACCAGCTTTTTTGGTTGCCTCCTGAAAGATATGAATGTATCTATCCATTATTATGAGAAACTTTTAAACCGCTAAAGTACAGCTGGGAACTTCGGTTCCCGGACTTTCTAAAGGCCCACCCCGAAATAAAATTAATCAGCAGTTCCAGACATTTATGTGAACACAGAGCACTGGTGGCCAGTGGTAAAGGCCCCGACTTATTAGTTGTAGGTCGTAGATTCGAACCCAGACAGGAGCTTTTACATCGGACATCTAGCAACCCGCACTAAGCCCGCGTGGTAGATTACGGCCCACTCCTTCTAACAGAGAGGAGGCCTGTGTCCCAGCACAACAACAAAAAATAATATATGGAACAACAGATCTTATTTTTACTTACATTGCTTGACAGTTGATTATAAATCTCTATAAATATTTAAAACAGAATTTAATCAATTTAAAGCCTGCAATAAATCACTTAAGCACGAACACAATTTATCTAATACATCGTTGGCGAGTCCTAATTTATTGATCTCATCATGTATTCATCTGGAAAACCCTTTAATGTTATTTATGTGGTGCATATCAAAGATTTAAATCGTAAGATTTGCCCTGCCGTACTTAGTCACGCGACAAAGTGTGACTTTGACACACACAATGACACAATATGCAGCAAATAAAATAATGACTTGTATTCGCTCGAAATTTGAAGTTTTTTTTTAATTGTTAATTTTCGGGCAGTGAAGTAGTCAGTCTAGTCCATCCATCATAAAATATATATATACATATATATTATTATTATCTACGAAATGCATGGGAAAAGTTATTTTGCGATTTTTGACTTTTCTAGTACTCAAACCTCAGTTGTCGATACAGTTTTTTGATCCTTATAAGTAATAGGATGATTGGCATAAAAATTAGGTATTCATTAAAACTTTTTTCGATGGCAATCGATCCTTGCTCATAATTTAATTGTACAACCAAATGGTGCCCATTTTTTTCTTTCAAAAAGTTAACGTTAGTTTCCTGACACTGTTTTCATGTAGCTACAACAGTTAAGGTTCATACTTGCCCAGTCTCAAAAATCCACCTGTATTTTGACGCGGTATGGCGAATCTAACGATTTAAATCTTTGGTGTCTAACACAATTTAGTATTCATATTATGGCTGCTAATATAATTTGTGTTTTATGTGACAGACTCTGCAATCCATCGCCATTTAGAGGCTTTGCATTTTGTTTAGAATTTACTACTAATGGTGAAGCATACATTGTGTACAAGTTATGAGAATTTAAAATGAAAATAAGACGGATTTTATACAGCCTGTGAGAGAATTCAATTTGTAGATACATGATTCTAGACTAACATATCGAGCCTGTTCCCACTGCTGGGACACAAGCCTTCTTTCTTTTTGAGAGAGATTGAGCCATAATCCACCACTTGCGCCCAATGCGGGTTGGTAATTCTAGACCCACTAGCGTTTAAAGTTTTCGTCGGTTATGTAAAAAAAAAAGCAATTGTTCCAAACATTTTGACCGTGTAGGTTTTTATGAAACAGCAGATTTTTTTTAAAATAAATGTTGATAAATTTCTACGCTATGGTTGTCCACAATTACGTTGAATTCATGTTTACAGTTTGTGCGTCGATACCCCTTACACCGTGTATACATATGTAAAAATACAATAGTTATAAAATACAATAGTTATAAAATACAATAGTTATAAAATACAATAGTTATAAAATACAATAGTTATAAAATACAATAGTTATAAAATACAATAGTTATAAAATACAATAGTTATAAAATATGGCTCTTGAAATAATTTTCAAAAAACACGTCATGCAAAAACCGCCTCGAATGGCTGCAAATGCCTAAGGCATAAAGTCCATCATCATCATTAGCCTACAGCAGTCCACTGCTGGACATAGGCCTCTCATATTGCACGCCATTCAAACCGATTTGCGACAACTCTCATCCAGCTGCCCAGCCATCCTGCGAAGACCGTCGCTCCACCTAGCCTGAGGGCGTCCCACCTTACGTTTACCGATTCGCGATTAAATTCCACTCAACAACACTTCTACCCCAACGGTCATCGGTTCTACGGATAATATGGCCGGCCTATTGCCACTTCAGCTTGCTTATTCTGTGAGCTATGTCGACAATTTTGGTTCAAATCTGCACAAATAGTGCAATAAAACGCTGTATAATAAAATGATTTAAAACAAAACAAACTATCGTTAGCAATCCTCGCCTCGTTCAGCAAATAAATCAGTTATTTAATTAAGTTTTACTGCTCCAACAGAATTAAAAAACCAGTCAAGTGCGAGTCGGACGCGCGCACCGAGGGTTCCGTAGAAATTTGTAGGTATGTAACTACAAATTTACGGATTTCGGATTTGTTTCCTATACTTGTGCTACATGACATTGCTTCTTGCCAAATTTCATGATTCTAGGTCAACGGGAACGGGGACCCTATAGGTTTTGATTCCCTTGCGAGTTTCGAAAATTTGCGGCATAAACGGCTGTATCTTTTGATTGCGTTGGCTTAGAAGTTTGATATTTTCACAGCTCCAAGGGACAGTAGACCTGAGTATTTGATATAAATTTCAGTTTGATACCTCCACGCGTTCCTGAGAAAAAGGGTCTACGACAGACGGACGGACGGACGGACGGACAACAAAGTGATCCTATAAGGGTTCCGTTTTTTTTCCTTTTGAGATACGGAACCCTAAAAATAACATCTGTCTTGAGAATCTGTGTGCATAACTTAGTGTTATACTTATTTAGTTTTTTCTACTTTCAGAGCGCGGAGTGTCATTTGCAGCCTCGTCCTCAGATCTACACAGCTGATGACTGCCAGTACATTTTTTAGATTGGTATCTTGGCATGGCTATCGTATCCTATTACCCAGTAAATAGGTTGTGGAGGTCAGATAGGCAGTCGCTCTATGTAAAATACCGATATTCAGCTGCATCCGGTTAGAATGGAAGCCGACCCCAACATAGTTGGGAAAAGGCCTGACAGATGATGATATTGGCGTGGCAACCTGACATATGGCAAATAATTTTATTTAATGTTCTGTCTCTTAATGTTAATTACTTTACATACCTACATACGTATAGAATCAAGTATTTTCTAACTGAACAGACAGCTGTGCTGGTGGGGAGTTTGTTGCGCCACTTCTTCCCCCCAGCGAAAACACTAGGAAGTGGTGAAGGGCGGGCGTTTGGGGGACGGTCTTATGTAATTTTGACGTTCGAAAAGTGCTGATTCTCAACCTAATTTGAATAAATGACTTTTGATTTTTAATTATAGTTATTTTTATAATCTTTAGTAGAGGTCACATTTCAGAAGTTTCAAAATCATAGTAGTTAATAACATTCCCGTGTTTTAGTTCGAAAGGCACTTGCAATATTTCAGATCACCTGCTTATAAAATAAAAATTTGAACGTGAACTTATAAATTATGTTGGAAACTGTACATTTCCAAAAAAAATCACTAAAAGTCACCAAAACTCTTCATCATTTGGAGTATGTTTTTTTTATTATTATTTATACATTTATTTTAATTAAGGAACAAAGCAAAATATACACAGAAACATCACAAGAACCTCAGCTTACTTCAAGACTGTTTATCTAATACGAGTATAGCTGTACTAAACATCTGAAGCGCGGGTAAATTTAACGCACATCACGTAGGCCCCTACTCCTACTCTCTTTGTGTTTTCATGACCTTAAACGATTTCCAGTACTTATGTACGTTGTTCTAAGTTCTAAGGCTTTGGCATAGAGGCTGTTTGTTGTCGCAAAGTTAGTACTTATAGATCTACATCTAAGAACCAAGCCCAGTACTTAAATAACTAAGTATGTCTCTTAATGTGTTTTTTATTCTTTACATGATGTAAATTGGGAGATAATTAACATTTATTTGTGACACAATTTTCCTTATACGAGTATGTAATTAATTGTAAGATTTTAAGGTAATTTAATTTATTATAGAAATAGATAATATACAGGGTGGCCGGAACATTGACGTCCAAAAATAAAATTTAGGTCCCTCGTATCGTGGGGTATCCGAATCACCCCCATGTATGTTCCGCGACTTTTCATAGTTTTCGAGTTACGAATTTTTTTCTGATTTTTTGAGAATGATCGACCTGACCAATCTAAAAACTGGCTTTGTCGAGATTTTTTTTTGCAACTGAATCTTCGTGAGTAGTACTTTTATGCATAAAATAATCAGCTTCGTAACTGTGATGAAAGTTATGAAAAAGTTGGTCTAAAGTGCTAATTTTTTTATGATTATGAAAGCTGAGAGTCTGGCGCATTCTTGAAGCCTACTTAGGAACCATGAAGTTTCCTGTTTAAATTTTTTATTTAAAGTTAAAATGCTAAGCCATAATTTACCTAACGTAATTTTTTCACTTTAGACCAACTTTTTCATAACTTTCATCACAGTTACGAAGCTGATTATTTTATGCATAAAAGTACTACTCACGAAGATTCAGTTGCAAAAAAAAAATCTCGACAAAGCCATTTTTTAGATTGGTCAGGTCGATCATTCTCAAAAAATCAGAAAAAAATTCGTAACTCGAAAACTATGAAAAGTCGCGGAACATACATGGGGGTGATTCGGATACCCCACGACACGAGGGACCTAAATTTTATTTTTAGACGTCAATGTTCCGGCCACCCTGTATATGGACAAAAATTAAACTTAACACGATTTAATTTAATTTTATTATTTGCTTTTACAATAATATTATTAATGATTAGTCCTGTACATAATTATTAGAATTTTATTAGATCTACTTACTTAACTATGTATATGAGAGCAGTGGTGGCCTAGTGGTAGCGGCGGTCGTAGGTTCGAACCCAGGCAGGCGCTTTACTTTGTGTAAATATTTCATCGCCACTGTTCTCAAAACGGTGAAGGAAACATCGTGAGGAAACCGGAATGTCCTAGAACCAAAAACTCAAAGACATGTAGTACGTGACATCTACCAACTCGCACTGGGCCCGCGTGGTGGATTATGGCCCACTCCCTCTCACCGAGAGGAGGCCTGTGTCCCAGCAGTGGGAACATTATAGGCTGCTTATGACTCGACTATTCCAAATTTTCCTCTATTTGTGCGATAAAGCCTTAAACTAAGTGAAACCGCGGATAAAGGCTAGTACTTACTCAATTATTTCGAATTCATCTATCTATCCGCTGAGCTACAAACGAAATTATTGTCACCCAGTTTCTCGGAATATATTATTCGCCAATTAAACAGTAACCTTGTACTAGTAAATAACATCGACATAACGAGATATTCGTTCAGTGAAGAGTACTGCATATTAATAACAGCCTATTATTAATTATATAATTAAGGGTTGACGATTGCAGACTTATTTTACGTAACTATAAGTCCAGGGGGTCTACTACGAAGTAAGTATAGATAGATACAAATAATAAAGCTGAAGAGTTAGTTTGCTTTTTTTTTATTGTTCTATACAGGGGGTCTACTACGAACTGCAAAGTGCGAATGATCGGATCGGACCGACACATAGCCGAACCGAATATCATTGAAAAATGCGAAAAACGTTCGGATCGGCTCAGTTGGGTCGGGACCATAGTCAATATTCGAAAACGTGTAGGAGTGTAGGATCGGAACCGACCGAACCAAATAGTAACTTCGTAGCAGGAAACGGCCGAGCATTCGGCCGATACCGATACCCTGGTTTCCTCACGATCGTTTTCCGGCACCGATGTCAGTGATGCCCAAAATAAACCCAGATATTACATATAAATTAAAAAGTCACATTGGTACTTTTCTATTTATTTATTTGGATCTCCAATAGAGGCTGCACAATGTCATGTAAGTTTACAAGAACCGGGACAAATATTAGTGTGCAATCAAGATAGATACAGTAATTTTGACAAAGCGAAAATATTAAAATAAATCAAAACATACAACACGAAGATCATAGAAAGGAAATAAAATTAAATACATTGTTTTGTATTTAATTTTGTTTGTGTGTGTGTAATGAATAGGTAATAATAAAAAAACTTTTTTGCAAACTTTTTTACAAAATTGAAGTTATTTTTCACTTTGTAGTGTCTTTTTTGGATGTCGGTTTTTTTTTTTTTTGTAAAAAAAGTTTTTTATTTTTCACTTTTTATTAGTTGTAATTTTCACCAGTAATTTTGGTTTAAAAAAACGATGTGTGGGCCCACAAAATTTGAGGGTTGCCCTCGATTTCTCCAGGATCCAATCATCAGATCCTGTCTTGGTGACTATGGGACCACTTCAGAAGTTATCTCCTTTCGAAAAAAAAAAGATTTTTGAAAATCGGTCCACAATTGGCGGAGTAATCGCGTAACAAACACACAAAAAAAAACATACCGTCGAATTGAGAGCCTCCTCCTTTTTTGAAGTCGGTTAATAATAACCATATAAAAGACAACGAACGAACTCGTGCATGATAAGCGAGGCCTTAACCGCTGGGCCATCGCATCCGAGAGAAAGTATTACATAAATAAGTACAACTGGGTTACAGGATATCCGCCCAGACAAAGAAATAACACATAAAAATCCATTATTGAATCCAATAAACACGAAATTCTCTCCCAACTAATCAATCAACAACTTGACAAACGCAATCGAAAATCAAAAGAAAAATAATCCTTGAAAATATAGAGCTTAGTTCGGCCTCGGTTAAGTCCAATATTCGGCAGTTCCCCAACGCCGGCTGCGAAGGTATTGATCAAACTTATCCGGTGATAATCTTCGTCCCGACCGAAACACGACCTTTTATTCTTTCTCTAGGGTTCCGTGGTAATTAATGGCTTTAACTCGCCTAGAATATTTAATTACCGCTTTGTTATTTTTTTAGCGGGTATCGCTACTTTTAATTTTGTGTTCAACGCGGCGGAAAGTTTAACTAGATTATTTTTAATTTGTGGATTCTAGAATATAAATTAGCTTGAATTTGAAAGGGATGGTTGTGGGACTAACCTAAATGAAATAAAAGAATAATGATGATTGAAACTCTTTTTATTTTAAGAAAACAATATGTCCAGACTGACGTTAATAACCAAGGATTTTTTTTATACCTACCTCATTTAATTAAGATTTTTAGAGATACTCTTCATTTATCTTTAAACTAGTCTTTCTGTCTCTCCAATAAACCTTAAAGTGAGTAAGACAGATCGAGGCTCGCGACTTTTAATTCAGTTGCGTCTACGTCGTGTTGTATATTAGCTAAGGTGCACTTTTATAATTTCTAACATGACGATATTATTGAGGACGTCCGCGTCTTTAAAATGTATGGAAATACGTTACCGTGGTCCGAAAGTTTTAAAAGCGTCATCGTATATTTTCTTACATTTTACTTACCCGTTATCATGATGCCGTGATGTGAACGTGGACGTCCACGAATTACCCCTTTATTCATAAACGTTGCTTAAAGCTTTATGTAGTGATTAGCGACTGAATAACCAAACATTTTTGACGTTTAAACGTCACTTTACTTTTTTTTTTTCTTGTTTGGCACCTGAGCCGATGTCGACTATTCTGCCAGCGCCGTCACCATCGTTTATAAATAAACTCCAAAATCGTGACGTCAGAAATTATAAGACTGCACATTTACTTACATAATTATACCGTATAACGGTACTCCCTTTATTAGGAAAACACAAAGTTCCACTTAAAAAAAAACTACTTGTGCTTCTAAAGAACACATAAATATTCTTCTTCAAAATAGCTAACTGATTGTTAGGAGCAGTCGTATTCAGTTACCCACGTCCGCTGAGTCGCATAAGTTATTCAGAGCACGACTGTAACTTGGAGGCACGACTCGCGAGGATATCAGGACTTACATACTTTATATTCGTAATTGCTTACAAATTCCCACGTAAATGCGCGTGTCTTAGAGAAGGTTCTTCGAATAGTAAGAGGGCGAATTAACTTTTATCGATGACAAAAAATCTATGGTCAATAAATGAAAAGTGACAGATGTCAGTTTGACACTAAGTATACCTAATAACATTTTTTTTTTATTCCGTAATCATTTTCTATTATCTATGAAAAAAAAATAACAGCTATCAGTTTGACACACTGCATGACAGTTTTTTTAAAAATTCCGCGATCCATTCTGCTGTTATTAAGTTCAAATGGGTTTCCATACACAACTGTTCTTGTGGTAGTTAAAAGAGACAATTAATTATTCTTAGACTTATTCTCAAAGACCTCGAATAGTCGTTTGCACATTGAAGTATATCGTATCACAATATAAATTTTTTTCTGTTCTCTGTCACCGTCGGATCGTGTTACGTACTCCAATAATCTTTTAGTTTGCAACTCAACTACACGGAACCCAGCCTTTTTCTTTCCCAAAAAAATTTGTGAGGCGGGTTTTCTTTCAGTTCGCTCCCTGCGGATGATGGATAGGGGCTTTGTCTTTACAAATTGAGATCTCGTTGAGCCCGGCTTTGCTCACAGAAAACATGTATAAATATCGCTACTTTAGTGAAATACATAATACAGGCGTTTTATTAAAATTATGATTGACGCTCTCTCGGATTACGTGGTTATTTCTATGTGGCTGTGTTATATGTATTTTATTTACTGAAGGATTTTTCTGTAAATGTTAGGATTTATTTTCATATAGTTGCGATTCATGAGCATCGTCAACACCGCAGGCCATTACTTACCTACACACCTACTTGGCCTATGCCAAGTAGGTGTGTAAGTAATGCCTGAGGTGTATTTTAAATAAATGTTCCACCAATGGTCTATACCTCCTTTCTTGAACAGAGAACACTTATTTAAAAAGTACCTTACTATAACAAATATAGGCAGAATGTAATTACAGTTTTTAATGTTTCTGAAATTTGAGTAGGTAATTCGCGTGCGTACCTACTTAGAGGAGACGGTCGTGCGTATGAAATCCGTCAACCGTGATAAACGAGTTTCTGGTTTCACTCGGAATAACGGAATAACAGACTATTATTATTGTTCTACTTTACATAAAGTTGTTTGTTATTCCGATCTGCCTGCAACGAAAATACTGAACCAAAATAAAATATTTATAATAGCATAAAATTACGACGAACAAGTCCAAAATAAGAACGCATCAAAATTTTAACCCAAACAATAAAAAAAATTCTAAGAAAATAATATTCAAAAATGGAACAAAAGTAACATGGCGTTCTTTCTGCCGTCGAGTCGTGTTCGTCCACATTTTAAAGTTATTCATATAAGTGCACTCGCCGCACCACATTTGCACAGGATGAAAAGCGTATTATCTTTGCCCGGACTAGAAAAATAAATATCAGTTGTAATAGAGTGACATTTTGGCAAACGACGACAAGATTACTGTTTTATGGCAGCTAGTATATTGTGTTGTCACATTTTGCATAGAAAATTGCAGATAAGTGTCAATTTGCTTTATTTATTAGTTATTTCATGAGACTGATATTAGGAGTAATGTCATACTCATTGTTTTAGATTTACACGAATGCAAAACGCTGCCATTGAAAGAAAAATATAAAATCTTTTCGTATTGTTTTGTGTCCCGGTTAGTTGACAAAACCCAAAAAAATCCAATCATAATAGTAGTAAAATCAACATAGCCATTTTTGAACCCGCGCCTAAAAATCCGTGTCAAACAAACGTCAGTTTTTATCTGGCACCAGATTTAAAAGTCAACACAAGTCCTTTGTTTTTTTCGGCCTAACCATTGTCAAAATACAGATTTACGGTGGGTTGGTCATGCGTTTATTTCACAGCTGGCCGTTTTGAATTTTGCACTACATTCGGCACAAACCTTCTCGGTACGTAAAACTTTTTGATACGTAAAACCTCCTATCTAGAATATGTCCGTGACACCCGACGCGATAAAACCTTTTTTGTTTCGTTTCTTTTTTTTCCCTATGCACATGCGTCGTTACGCGAGACATATGAAACCGGCAATCGGTTGTTTATATCAGTTTTGTTCAGGAAAAATATTTTCTAGTTGCTACGGAAGCTTTTCAAGCTTGCATTTTGTTCTTTTATTTGTATTTTATTCTTTATTGCTGGCTGAAAATGGATTAAAAGTAACTAGAGTTTGCATCGATGGTTTCTGTCGCGTGTGTGTAAGGTCTAATTTACAATCTGAATAACTATTGTTCATTTTAATTGCAAATAGATGAGTGATATTACACGCCTGTACTCCCCGAAGGGTTAGGCAGAGATGCACCTATTAGTATACCCACATATTTTTAAGATCCATGTAATAGGGGGCGATCCTATTGCAATCAACCGGGTAGAAATCCAGACTCTGGGCTGCTACTGAGAAATTCCAGATGAAAAAACCTAATTACACTTTACCCGACCCGGGAATCAATTCCAGGACCTCATGCTAAGAAAGTAGCACTTGCGACAACTAGACCAAGAAGGCAATCATCACATGTTTATAGTAAATAATACTAAATAACTTTTACAGCACGGCAGGCAATAACCAGCCAGCATTACAACAGCAAAGAAATCTCCTTGATTTATATCCCGATTTAACTTACACAAAATCGTCGTAAAACTCTCGAAGTGGAACCAATAATGGCAGGAGCTGGCAGCCTTCCCGAACATTCCATATGAAACCCATCGGGTTTTTAATTTAATGGAAAAATCGCTTGGTTAATAGACAGGGATGTGCAATCATGTAAGTGCCTTATCTATGTGAGTTATTCAATGTTTTCCTTTTATGTAACATCAAAACCGGAATAATCATAGTTGGTAAATGCTTTAAAGTATTTATTGAGTACCTTTAAATGGAATTTTCTAACTTGTCTTTTGAAATGGCCTGCCCTTAGTGATCATGATGGCCAGTGGTGACTTACGAGTTGTAGATCGTAGGTTCGGACTCAGACAAGCGCTTTACTTTGTGTAAATTATTGAATCAGCACTGCTCTCAAAACGGTGAAGGAAAACATCGTGAGGAAACCGGCATGTCCTAAAATCATAATCTCGAAGACTGTGACATCTACCAGCCCGCACTGGGCCCGCGTTTTGGATCACGGCCACACTCCCTCTCATCTAGAGGTCTGTGTCCCAGCAGCCATATCCGCTTTAAATAGTCCCGAAAAACTTTCTCTTCTCTTGCATTTTTCCGCTTAATTTCAAATCAAATTTAGTGATTACACCTTTGGAAAGCGTGGCAGGAGTCGAAGTCGAAGCCAACTCGCAAATGCCCGTTAGACACACAGTGAAATGAGGTACCAACTGGCGATTATCTCTGTATGCACTATGCACGAGCACTCAAGGACCATCCTTGTGCAGGACGCACTAACCGAGTATATTGCAGTATACGGAAACAGATATTTGACCATCGGTTTGGGTGGCTAAAGTGACTTAGAACCCTAGCGTTGTGCTAAACTGCATAAGTTCCAAAAATGGATGATTAGGATGTTTGATAGCATGAAGCTTAACCAAATGAGTGAAATTTGTCCCCTTATTGGCGCCGATTCCCTTGTTCACAAACTAAACTAAATTTAAGTTCAGTGCATCTTTTTCTTTCTATTTCATTAAGAAAAGGACAGAACATAGGTATTAGTTTAGTCCTGTCAAATTAAGATACTCCATAGACAAATTAGACGTGATTAAAACATGGTTACTAAAAATAAGTCAATTTACGTCAGGTGCTGACTAATTCGACAGGACTAAACTAATATTTATCTTCTGTCCTTTTCTTAATGAAATAGAAAAAAAAAGATGCACTGGCCTTTAATTTAGTTTAGTTTGTGAACAAGGGAATCGGCGCCAATTGCAAAGTTTCTGACCCACAATACCACATTTTTGCTTCTCTTAATTCAAAGACAAATCATTAATTTCAAATAGGCACCTAAAAGGCACTATTGAACGTCATAATTTCCGAAAAAATATAAACTATTCTAGTCGTTTCTCCCGTACGGAGAAGAATGAGGAAGAAACTCCACCGTTACTCTTTTAAATGTTTTTTATACATTAGTTATATAATTACATGTGAAAAATACACCTAGAATAACATAAAATTACAAACACAACATTTTTAATAGGTAAATACCATCACAGCACAAAATAACATAAAACCAAATATTTTGCCCAACCAGACTGTTTCACGTGAAAAGCTGTTTCATATTTATAAACTTTTTTCATTACTAAGTATGAAAACACCCACTTTCTCTGTATTGTCAAAAATTTGTGTGAAAAGTTTTTACAAATTAAAACCGAGGTCTGTTGTTATATAAAATAAGTATAAGTAAGTTAGTATGTTTCAATGTGATGCTGTGATGAAAGCAAACAGATTTTGATTTGAGTTTTCTCTCACAGGTAGATTATAACTTACCCAACTTCGGTCGGCTAAATAAGAAGTGTACAAACAACCTACGCGAACACAAAATCACACAGAAACAGGACAGGATGAGGAGGAGGAGGACAGGGTGTTGTAGCGCAGTCTGGGAGAGGCCTATGTCCAGCAGTGGACTGCAATAAGCTGAGTTGATTGATTGATTGAACACACAATTAGTTGAAGCCGTGTTAACAAAACTAGCAAGATGGTAGCGAGACCAAGATGGACGTACAGACGCCAGCAGGTCAAGCTACCCGAAACTGTCAAAATTTTCCAATCAACCTTGAACCTTAATGCTTCATGGATAAAGTTGAAAATCTATTAAAGAAATTTGACAGATTGTAGTAGCTTGATGTGCTGGCGTCTGTACATATATTTAGCTATCATCATTTATTGAGGGATTTTATTTTTAATTAACTGACCCGACAGTCGTTGTCCTGTCAAAAATTGTAATAAATCATACAAAAACGGACGTTCAGCCAATCGATTCCGTAAAAATCTCACGGTGTAAACTCAAACTCAAAGCATTTTTATTTCAATTAAACCATTTACAAGCACTTTTGAATCGTCAAAATTAAATAGTCGGTCAGTTAGTCAGACAGTTGAAGCTAGTTGCCCATTCCAAAACGTAGATCTCTATGGAGAAGAACGGGCAAGAAACTCCAAGGACACTCTTTTAAATCAAGATATTACAAAATCGTTTTTATTTATTTATTTTATTTATTTATTTATTTACTTATGGTCTGCCAACAGTTGTTACAGTAATGTATGTACTAAGTGTGCAATCTAGTTTTAAGTATCACTGCACAACCAATTATAGGCAAACACTGCATGCTTAGGATGTTTGCCTTTACAAAAGGAGTAGAATTTTAGCTTCTATATGTGAGAACAATGTGAAAAACAAAAGAAGAAAATTATGTGAAGTGAGCTGTCAATAGTGTCAATCCCATGCATCAAGTCGAATGACAGCTTACTTCACGTGAGTTTTCACGAACGAACATTTTAAAACAAATGGTTCCAGCCTTTCTAATACACCCCTACTTACTTATTTCCAATTTATGAATCTGCTAAACGTCCTGTTATGTCGTAGTCTAACATTACACAAACAACTACGCAGCTATTTAATTACAAATTCACTCACGCAGGCCCCTACTTATAACGTAATAAGTATTCCCTTTACTTATGTATATCATACTTACACTCAATTCCTAGAACCGAGGCTATTTACATAGTTCAAACAAGGCAAGTTACAGAGTTGCTAATACCCCTAAACTTGACGAGACAAAACTTCACTCTTGTATATCGAGTAAAATTTTGTGTAAAACCTTCTTGGTAACTCCAATGTACTTAAAATTGAGTTCCGTACAAATTATGTTTTGAAGAAGCTTGAGTTATGTTGAAGAAGTTCGAATTGGGATCGGAAGGGGATTTTATTTGAATGTAATTTAATCAGCACGTTCGACGCTTGTTATCATTTTATACATATGTAGTAAGGATTGGGTGAGAGTAAGTATTTACGAATGTATAAAAAAAATAAGGCACGTGTGTCAAGTCACATGAAAACCTGAACGCCGTTCAATGCACAGCTTCCTCTGTGCATAATCAGTCTGTAATATTCCCACTGGTGGGACACAGGCCTCCTCTCTTCGAGAGGTGTGGGCTGTAATCCACCACGCAGCCCAGTGCGGGTTGGTAGATATCACATGTCTTCGAATTTTTGGTTCTAGGACATGCCGGTTTCTAAAGCGCCTGTCTGGGTTCGAACCCACGACTACTACTACGACTCGTAAATCGAGGCCGTTACCACTAGGCCACCACTGCTCTCCAGCTTCCTGTGTGAGGCCATAAAATTGTACTTAACCTTCTGTGTACTTATTGAACAAAGGAGTCCCGTTGAAAAGCGAATTTAAAAAGAACCTATATCATTATCATTTTAGAGGTATGAGGAACAGGGTATAAAGTTCACTCATCCTCCATAGAAAAGGGAGGATCCTCCGACCAGACGGGTGTTGTGTCTGGCGGGCAATTGCCCAACGATTGATGTTGGGAAATTGTATCTATGCTAATTGCGCGGTAAACTCTGCTTGCGAGATGCAGGATTTGCGTGACGTGAGTATGACGCGTTGTTCGTATGTGGCGTTGTAGATACCGCTACATCATCATCATTGTCCTGCCCTTATCCCAATTTAATTGGCTAGTTGTCTAATTTTTTATTATTATTTAAATTGAAGCTTTTTTACCTCACCAATAGCTTGGTATAACCAGTTTTTTAATATCTTCGGAAATTAAAAAGATATAAGCGTTCAAAACTCTCAATTAGACAGAGAGGGAAATACTGAATTGTGACATCATAGTTCAGTAGAGATCGTCTAATCTAAAATGACGCGCCCCACTACATAATTCGTTCATTTATATGTGTGTTTGTTGACATGTTGACGGTACTTTTGGGATCGAACGATGCGTGCTTCTACGTTTGAGTCTAACCGGCAACTGAACGACCAATTACAATTGCATGTTTATGTGTACTGCGTCCATATTTGAAGTTTCCTTGTGTGCGTAAATGCGGAGGTGGGGCGCGTCATTTTAGATTAGACGATCTCTATCGCCATATAAATTACATGCAAAACTCCGTTTTGCGAGAAAGAGATAGACAAAAAGCTTTTATAAGTTATAAGTTTTTTTTATTTTTCGACCGATTTTAAATTTGATTTCGAATTCTGTTATCGTATCACGCATGTGAATATATTATCTACTAGAATATATAGTATTCAATATCATGCAACTACCCAATTGAGCACATGTATTTTTCTCCCATACTCTCTATTAGTCTTCATCTCGGAAGTCACCCCCTTTCTAACCATATCATCATTCACACAGTCCATCCATCGTTCCTTTCCGTCCCTACTCTTATATTCATCGATATTAATACTCAAAACTTCTCTCACGACATTTTCCTCATTTCTCTGTATCACATGTCCATACCATAACAAGCGATTTCCACACAACTTTTGGCTAAATTATCTCTGCACATACTCTGACTTAAAATATTTAACACAAATTCACGCTTTTAATCCTGTAAAAGTAAAAATCACAAATGAAATAACACAACTTCTACTTTTAAATCCTATCCGACACAAGCTTTATAAAAATATGATGTAATACAATTTCTACCATTGTATGCCAGCTAACACAAGCTAAAACGATGAAAAAAACTACGATATTTACATGTTGTTTTCATTAAAACGTTCTAGTTAGTCACGTCGGAAACGAGACGCGTAAATACGTGATAAAATTGAAATACCTACCAGAATACTACAAAACCTTCAAACGAACACGTAAGGAATGTTGAACCTTACGCCTTTACAATTAGAGTTGTGAATTTAATATTTGAGTGAAAATTATAAGTTGGTAAAGTACAAAAGTAAAGCCATCCGAACAGCGACTTCTGCCTTCGACAAGCATTTTGTATAACAAGTGAAACGTAGATTTACGAGGGCACTAACTTTTCTATTAAAAAAACTAATACAAAACAGACGAGATGAAATATGTCTTTTGGTAACATGGTTAGAAACATTCCCACAAATGTATTGTGTGTACAGACGCCAGCACATCAAGCTACTACAATCTGTCAAATTTCTTTAATAGATTTTCAACTTTATCGTTAAAGCATTGAGGTTCAAGGTCAATTGAGAAAATTTGACAGTTTTTGGGTAGCTTGACCTGCTGGCGTCTGTACACGGTTCATATTTACAACATAACATAACATGCCTGTTATCCCCGAAGGGTTAGGTAGAAGGAAAGGAAGGGTTAGGTGTACCTATAGTACACCCAAATTTCGCCAGCCCATGTAATAGAGGGCCTATTGGCAATCAGGCATAAATACAGACTCCGGACTATTACTGAGGAATTCCTAATGGAAAACTCAATAAAATTTTGCCCGACCTGGGAATTGAACCCAAGAACTCATGCTCAGTATCTAGTATCACTTGCAACCACTAGACAAACATACATACATAATCAGCCTATACTGTTCCCACTGCTGGGACACAGACCTCCTCTCGGTGAAAGTGAGTGGGCCGTAATCCACCACGCAGGCCCAGAGTGGGTTTGTGGATATCACATGTCTTCGAATTTCTGATTCTAGGACATACCGGTTTCTTCATGATGTTTTCCTTCACCGTTTTGAAAGCACTGGTGATGAAATAATTTACACAAAGTAAAGCGCTTGTCTGGGTTCGAACCTAAGACCTACAACTCGTAAGTCGCGGCTGGTACTACTGGTCCACCTGACTCCCACTGACTGACACGAGAGAAACGAAGCAATCATATTTATAAAACCTAAAATAGTTCCCTAAGGGTCAGCGCAGACGGGAGATGTTTTGGCATGTCATTTCATGCGAAGAATCACAAGGCAGCTCATTCGAAATGTTCTTCTAACATTATTCTTGTGGTGTTATATTTATGTAGGGCAACATCTAGCTTTTTCTCATTCTCAGGTCAGGCAGTATCATTGGGTTTTTCAGCAGCCCGGAGTCTGGATTTGTTCTCGGTTGGTAGCATTAGGCTGTCCCCATATTACACGGTACTTAAACATAACTAGGTACACCTCTGCTTAACCCTTCGGGGAAATAAGGCGTGATGTTATGTTCATATCTAGCTTATTGAAGGGCCATAATAGCATTACACAGTCTGGACAGATGGTACGCACACACCAATCATTGTTCAACTCAACCGTTCCTTAGGGAGCTCAACGATATCAATCAAACTCTCCGCCATACACGAGCTACTTGCTTTGTCCCTGCATCAGTGTTGCCAACCCTACTGTATTAATTTGTAGATTAGATCTGCTGTTTTTTCAATGGCATCCGTTTCTGTTTTAGTTTATAATTTCTACTGTTTTTTGAACTTTAGGCGCCATGTAAAAGAAACAGTCTAAAATGCTTCTTTCTTGCTTTTCGTGTGGGTATAAACAAGGTCTACCATCAAAATTTATAAAAAGTAAGTGCTGAAGATAGGCAAACTTTTTATTCTTTATCTTATGCTGCACAGAAGAATCATCATAATTATAAGCAGCCTATAATGTTCCCACTGCTAGGACACAGGCCTCCTCTCTGTGAGAGAGAGTGGGCCGTAATCCACCACGTGAGCGCAGTGCGGCTTGGTAGATGTCACAGTTTGAACCTACGACCTACAACTTGTAAATTGCGGCCGTAAGCCCAGTGACCCCCGTTACCACCACTGCACAGAAGTATGACTGTTCTGAAATTACTATTTACTGTATTCTATTGTTTTTTTATTGTTAATTAGCTGTGCCCGCGACTTCGTTCGCGTGTATATTGAATTTTATAGGTTTTTTTTTGCGTGGAGCCCTAATTCTTTTTCCAAAATAAAAGTAGGCTAAGTTACTCAGCTATCTGCCAGTGAAAGTCGGTACAACCGTTTCGGAGATTAGTCGAAACACAAAACAAAAAAAAAAACATTGTTTTTTTCCGTTATAAGTACCGTACACACTGTCATATGCATTTAGTAAAAAGCTGTTATATTGACACTAGCAGCGCCCCGCGGTTTCACACACATAAATTTCGTTCCCGTGGGAATATCGGGAGAAAAAGTATCCTATGTGTTAATCCCGGTCATAAACTATCTATGTGCTGAATTTCATCCTAATCCGCTTAGTAGTTTTTGCTTGAAATAGTAACAAACATCCATCCATCCATCCATACAAACTTTCGCGTTTATAATATTATTAACAGACACTTCAATTTTAAACTAAAAATTCTATACAAATAGATTTATAGTTTGTTAGGGTTGGCAACACTATCCTGCATTACATAGGTATTGATCCATTGTGTCTTGATTGAGTAGGAAAGCAGTCATATTTCATTCTACCCCTTAGGGTATACCCTGAGGGAAAACAGTCTCAAATTCCCGTTACGCAGACTTCCTGTGTTCAATATTGTTGCTAGATTGACTAAAAGGTCTCTTCTTTCATGTTTATATTCAGATTCAAATGTATAGTGGATGGAAATACGTTTTCCTTTGTGGTGGCTTGGTAACGAGTAGGACTGAACACGTTTTTCTCCTTATTGTCGTTGGGTTCGCATTTTCGCTGTTTGCCACCGACTTCCGAAATTAAAGTTATTTTTCACTTTGTAGTGTCTTTTTTGGAAGTCGGTTTTTTTTTTTTTTTTTTGCAAAAAAGTTTTTATTTTTCACTTTTAAGTTGTAATTTTCACCAGTAATTTTGGTTTAAAAAAACGATGTGTGGGCCCATAAAATTTGAGGGTTGCCCTCGATTTCTCCAGGATCCAATCATCAGATCCTGTCTTGGTGACTATGGGACCACTTCAGAAGTATCTCCTTTCGAACAAAAAATAATTTTGAAAATCTGTCCACAATTGGCGGAGTAATCGCGTAACAAACACAAAAAAAAAAAACATACCGTCGAATTGAGAACCTCCTCCTTTTTTGAAGTCGGTAAAAAAGCGGGCCAGTGCGAGTCAGACGAAGGGTTTCATACCTCCCTACCATCATAATCATCATTTCAGCCGAAAGACGTCCACTGCTGGACATAGGCCTCCTCCAAGCACCTCCACTTCGACCGGTTCTGTGCTTCTCGTATCCAACAGGATAAAATTGCCAAACTTAAGTGGCAGTGGGCAGGACACATTGCTCGCAGAACAGATGGCCAATGGGGCCGAAAGGTTCTGCAGTGGCGACGCGGTGATGGTGCGGCATACCAGAAGACGTAGCGTTAGAAGCCTCCCACAAGGTGGACCGACGACCCAGTGAAGGCCGCAAGAATGCGTACCATATTTAACACTAAATATTAGCTGCAGACAGCTGTGCTCCTGGGGAGTTTGTTGCGCCACTTCTTCTTCCCAACGATAGCACTAGGAAGTGGTGAAGGGCGGGCGTTTTTGGGGGACTGTCTTTTGTAATTTTGACGTTCGAAAAGTGCTGTTTCTCAGCCTAATTTGAATAAATGACTTTTGATTTTGATCAATTTTTAATACTTTAGTAAAAAAAAAAAACCCATTTCTTGTGTGGGGAACCCCCTTCAATTTTTAAACTTCACTTGTATTAATTGTTGTTATAGCGACAGTAGAAATACATACTCTGTGCAAAATTGAAGTGTCTACCTATTTTAGTTCAAAAGATACAGCCTTGTGACTTTGTAATAGGGGCCTGTTGGCACGCTTTGAGTACGGAACCCATTATAAAATTATTTGGCTTCAACAAAGGCTGTGCAGATCAATGAACAGCCGCTTTGCTTAAAACCAGAACGATTTAGGCAAATATACTGTAAAATTACGAGATCACTTCCACAACAACTGTTGTTTTTAACCGTACTATGGCCAACAACCTATATCTGACCATTTTGAAAACAAAATCGCGTGCACATGATGACCACAGCTGCGTCCGTAAGTAAAACAAAAGAGGGTCCTTTTTAGGTCGACTAATAATATGCGCTGCAAGCAAGAATAGTCCTTACGGTGCGGTGGTCAGATATAGATTTTGGTGATTACCTATAAGCAGTGGAATTTGGAAGTTCGACTCAACTTTTTATCGCCTTGTGAACCCCTAACTGTTCTTTACTGTACCAATATTTGAGTAATGAGACCGCCACTTTGCATTTCATCTTCAGCAAACTCGAGAACCTAATTAAAAAGCTTTAATTCGGGCAAAATTTCGATGTGGATTCGTCCAAAACTCAACTTTCAAAGCAAACATGAAATAAAATCAAATATATTCAAGAGCTACTCAATCAAGAGCCCTGTAGGAGCACCTTTGATCAATACCCCTTAATTTATGAAGTCCCCGTACACATTAATTTGGTCCGTAGCAAGTTGCTCGGACCGATAAATGAGACTGAATCAGAATTTCTCTCACGAAACGTTCTGGGCGGAGTTACGACTTCCAAGACCTGATTAAGGAGGCTTGTATGCTTTGAGAACTTGTGAAATTAAGATGAGGTTGGGATTAAAAATGTACGCGTAATTTTAATCTTTTTAGCAGTTAAGGTTGCAAAATAATCGGATAACATAAATTAAAATACGTAGACCTAAGAGGAATCCACAGAAATGAGTGTTGCTTCTTATTACAACTTTGGTTAAAAAACAAAGGTTCTCTGTTTGTTTGCTACACTTTGTGTGCCGTCCTATCTGACTATGAGAGTGAGGAAAGAGAGTGTTTGAACGCACACACTAGTGCACTATAATATCTCCAGCGCCGAAAACTGGTCTCCGTTGTGATTGGCCGTCATGGCTAAAATACGGTCTGGACGACTTTTATTACCTTACAGATTTTGATTATATTGGCAAACAGACAGGTTGACAAAAGGATGGGAATGCTCACCTCAGAAAACAGGTCTATCCACGCCGACGAAGCCACGACATCCCGTAACCCGGAACAGCGAGTATTCCGTAACCCAGTAAAGTTGATAAAGTAATATAACGCACTTAGTAAATCGAATTAGTTGCCTCGCCTCCTAACTTGAAACGAAATTAAAAAGGATAACTTCCCAGAAGAAATTACAGTTTTATACTATCTACGTAATACGAACGACCATTAATCTTAGTCTGGTTTAATTAAAACCTTACGTTTATTAAAGTGAATAGGTAGTGTTATTTAGAAGGATAAACATGGATAAACTTCTAATACTAAATAATTTAAAAAATTATTGGAATAAAAATATAATATCCTAACCGAACTAAGACTGTTGACAAACTAAAATATGGCGTCGAAAAAGTCCTCCGCATAGCTGTCAACTGGTAATGTTAATTGTGTTTTTAGTTAAAATGTCTGATCTCCGGTATTGAAAAAGTTTACACGTGTCGACACGTTTAAAGTGGTGGTAGGATACACGTGCATCGGTTTGATGAACAGATAGCAGAATCAAGTTACAATAGAATAGAATAGAATATTTTTAATTCAGACCAGAGTCCATAGGGTTAGTAACAATTTTAACTTAAATTCTAGTGTTAGTAGGTTACAGACACATAAAAGTATACAATTAAATTTCGGCATGGAGCCGCATCCACCTCCGCAACATCGGGGAATCCCACCGATCTACGAATACACTATACACACTAAAAAAAAAAAAAAAAAAAATGGTTTCTTCTGTAAGCAGGACATAGTAATCACTTTTTCACGTCATTTAAAAAAAAGAAAAAATAAGCTATGGTCGATATATCTTATCTACCGCTGAGAAGAAATGGCGAAACAAACTCAGGCTTCTAAGTCTCTTTTAAAGTCCAGTCATAATCATGTTCAGATCATTTGGGGACCATGTAGATTAGTGTTTTTTTTTTTTTTTTTGGGATGGGAAATCATCAAATGACCCCTCCCGCTCTGGGTGGAGCGGAAGGGAGTGTCAGACTCTTACTGACTAAAACCCACCCATGTTCCTTCCTTCGCCCTTTATGTTCCGGGGTAGCGGTAACCCTTTCGGACAATCCCGCTGCAATGTAGATTAGTGTTTGTAGTGGTCTTTTGAGGAAAAAACCATACAGATTTAAGTAGACCTGTCCAGTCAGTGCACGTATTTGTCAGTAATCGTGCAGCTCAACTCAGATCTTAAGGAGCTCAACGACTCGATCTTAAAACCTATAGGTAGGCTTTTGCATATAACTATTTAATTGTCTTTCCTTATTTCGTTACCAATCGGTTGTGATTTTGATAAATACCGTTTATGATCGTTTTTACTAAATACTTATTTAGCTGTAAAAATGCTTGACTTTCTAGGCAATTCTGTCTCTTACCCTGCAGATTCAAAAACAAATCTTGTTTTTTTTTTTTTTTTTTGCGTCGCTACTATACATTTAAAAGTGACGGAAACAGCATAAGACCCAACAGTGACTTGAAATTGTGTTTGAGAAATCAGTCGTATTGAACATCCATGTCTGTTGAATTCTGTGTACATTACATAAATTTCTTACTGTATCACGGAAAATTAAGAAACTCGAGTGGAAATCAAAAGCTTCTGTGAACCTGATTACTCAAAGAGTCCGTAATATTAAACGTATTTATAAAATAAAAGCGTTTTATAATTAACTTGCACTGTATTAAGATACGCCTTGTAATACAGTTAAACAAATACAATTAAAATAAATAATATCCGATCGGAGATAAAAGCTTTGTACTTTAATAATTACCATGGATAGTCCTCGCACAAAAGGTTTCGTTTACTTATTTATCTGTTACAATTACAGGTTATTACAGTTCCTACCATCATGTACAGACGCCAGCACATCAAACTACTACAATCTGGTAGATTTTAAACTTTATCGCTAAAGCATACAGTTTCAGGTAGCTTGATGTGCTGGCGTTTGTGGCATTAAAAAGCCGAAATCATATAAAGGACATACGTTGATGGAACAATTTCTATGAAAACTTTATGGCAATTGATCTACCGAAGTCGCGATGCGCCTTCGGGCCTTTCTGCGGGAGTCTTTATTGTGTTGTTTCGTGACGTCTTTGGACATACGCTTGAGGCTTATCTTAAAGTGTAAGAAAGACGTCTTGCAAACATCGTCTTTTAAGCCTATAAACGAACATTTTAAAACATTGGCCGATGGCTAGATGCCGTTTTAGGAGCAATGTTTTTAAGAGTGATTCGGCCGGACATAACGTTAAGCCTGCTGCATCCCCCAATGGGGTTAATATATATGCCAATGGAAAGAGCTTTCAAAAAGAATCTTTGCTACTAACAAGACTTTTATCGCCAAGAAGGACGCCAAAAACATTCCTAAATTTCGGTACCCAAGTAGTCACCTATTTAGGTCACTAACTAAACCCAGTGCCTTTTCCATTCTCCTTTTATTTTGTACCTTTCAGCATTAGACTTTGTTTAAATATCTGTTCTATCACCTTCGTTTGAAAGGTTAACGAGAAATCCAACGAACCCAAACACGCCTTTACACAAGTCATGGTAAAGGTCATGGTAAGTCACGGAAACAAAACATTTTTTATTTTTATTTAATAGTACACAAAATTGATTGATTGTCAATCATTTTGACGATAACACATTATTATTCTATTGATGATTTCAGTCAAATGACATTCACTTAATAATATCGATCTTATTATGCCATGTCATGCCACTTTTATCGTTCCTAGGTAATTTGACTGTCATGCAATCAACTAGCTCTTTTCCCATAGTTATAAGGTTGAGTTTTAGTTTAATCAATAGCGACTATTCATTGGAGGACTACAATTTTCAACTATTTCGGTAGCATACAACATCTGTACACTTCAAACTGCAACCACAAATATCGTCAACGTCATTCTCCTCTCTACAGATGATGACCTCAACTAGTTTAAAAAAAAATATTGTTAAAATGTTCGTACAAACCTACTTACAGAAATCAAATAATTTATCATGTGACTAACAAACATTGTAAACGGAGTCATAAATATTTATTTAGGTACACACATATATAAACAGACAAGAAAAAAACAGAACAGTAAAATAGGTACAAAGGTGATGCTTATTTCATAAGAAATCTCTTCCAGCGTACCTCCGATAGGACAATAGATAGATGTAGACGCGTGTGAAAGATTAAAGGAGACAAAAAAAAACATAAATAACATATGACAATACACTTACATACATACAAATAAACATACATACATACATACTTCTAAAATAAATATCACTAGAATGTTAATAGTTATAACGTACCTAAAGAAACGAATAAACAGTACAAGGGCTCATTGAATTTTTCGGGCCATCGCCAAGCGGTTGGTTGACTCTTCACGTGACCAGAGGGCTGGCCTATTTTTAGCCCAAAGAATCAGCATTCCTATTCAACGTGGTAATGCTGCCAGCCTTTTGGGCACTTATAACGACGGACGATTTTTTTTATGCCCAATGAGCTCCTGCCTTTTTTTTGTTTTTATTATATAATTGTATATAACCTATATTTTAGTGTTAGCATGTAAAAATAGAAATTAATCAGTGTATGTTAAATAAATTATTTATTTTAATTTTACAGGAATATAGTACAGACTATATTCCTGTAAAATTAAAATAAATAATAAACACATACTTGGACTTGGGGAGGCTCGATTAAACACAATATATTGTCCTGTATAAAATTCGACATCAAACGAATTTATATGAAATTAACGTATGATATTAAATAAAGCGATTAAACTGCAGCATAACAATAACATGGTACGGTAAATTGCATGGAAAGGAAAAACTATATTTTATTTCAGCTAATTTGTATAAAGTAGCTCATTATTTATTAAAGTACTGTCACTTTAGCCAGTGACCTTTTTCGTTTCGACATTAATATACTCGTTTAACATACCGGGTGGAAAAGTCCCATCAAATAGTTGTTACGAGCGCATTCGGAACGTCAAACTAAGTAACGTTGAACAAAAATTATTCGCTTTGAAAAATCGCTGTTTACGGCAGCGCGCAATGTAACGCACGCAAATTATTGGGCTTTTGGATGCATGCACCGGTACAGGGGTGGTGGGGGTAATTAGTGTTATGTGAAAAACCTGTTTTCTTGAAAAGAGTGTACCCTTGAATTTAAATATTTGCGTGACCAGACGGTTCCCAGGTATGTATCAGCACTAAAAGAATATCACAATGACGGGGAGTACAATTGACTTTCAGCTCTTTTACACCCGCTAAATCTGATTGTCTGTTAGGAAATTAAGGGAATCTTTTTAAATTAATCGAAAAAATACCTTGCCAAGACCTACTGTTACGTCATTCAATTTCAATCTCTTGGCAAATCTGTTTGGAGTTTCACCAATTTCCAATACTTGGACAATAGGCACATAGGCCCCTTGTAATTGAGTTTGTAATGCACGCCCATTACTTAATGTAATTTGAGTAATGGTTGGTACTTCAGATCCCTTAGCAGATATGACATGGTTATGATTACAATGTAATCTTAGAGAATTCTGCGTCTTAATTGCGTAACACATTATCAATCAAAATCTGAATCATTTTAAAGGATATTACTAATCTATTGCTTTTTATATTCGACAATGTGTTTGCTCTAACAACATAAATAACGCAATGAATGTTGTTGAACTGTCAAAATTAAAAGCCATTGCTACTGATAGTAAGTTACGCAATTACCCCAGTGGTTATTTAGTATATTGCAAAATTTCGTGGTTTCTAAATCACATTATTGATATATAGAGTAATCTTTACTTGGTCCTTTAGCTCGAAACTATTTTTATAAAGAATTCATCATATTATTATTTTTAATGCCGCATGAGTGTGGTTGCTTCGCCAGGCTACGCAACTCTACGCTTTACACTCACCAGTACCTACGTGCTACGAGCCTTGTCTACGAGCCGTAGCAGTACTCTTACGTGAACTGTTGGTCATCTATTAAGTACGGTACGCCCACACACAAGACTAAATATATATTTGTCAATGTAATTTTCCTTACATTTACCTACTGTTTGTTCCCTTAATATATTTCTCTGCTAAAATACAAAAATACGCTAAAACCTCCTCTGCCCAAACAAACTTTGTTTGAAACCGTAGAAATTCTCTTTAACATTTTCCACGAGTATTATAAGCATAAAAAGTTCTTATAAATAAATATCAAGGGAAAAATTCAAGTTCAATGAAGCTTAAAAACATGGCTTTCGTTTCAAAGCGCAATTTATTTCAGTTTTCCTCCTTTTGAGAGTGCCTTAAAGTGTAAAGAATGGAATTAATACAAATTAAAACCTTTTGGAGGACGACCTTGGTGGCCAGTGTTGGTAGCCAACATTGGTGGAATTAGAATGTATTTACATTGGCATATTACTAACCATACCAGGTACCAGGTAGCCCAAAGGGTTTTTGAGCAAACATATACAGGGCGAAAAGTTGATAGCTGAGTATGTGCGGCATGTTGAGACAATAGCGAAAATATATTTGAAAAGTTTCAGATAGGACTCCTATCTCAAACTTTTCAAATACATTTTCGGTCAGGTCAGGAGTACACTTTCAGGTTCCGAAAATGAACCAAAAATAAAGGTAAGGACAAACTGTCATAAATACATAGGTAATAGGGATATAAAATAATTCTAACGTAATAACAATGAAAATTAATAAAGCGCACTTCCTTTTCCTACTTATTTAAAAATTTGCTGTGCCCGACAGGGTCCATAATTGTTTCTATTATTTTTCTTTTATTTACCACCTGTAATTGTACATTATGGATTGCAATAAACGATTTGAGATTAGAGATTTATCAGTTCCAGAGTCTGTTCGGAGCGGTAGAAATCGCTCCGTCTCTCTCTTTTACTGATTTAAAAAACTACAGTTTTTATCGGCCTAATTTTATGTATAATGCGGCGTGATAATCGGAAATCATCCCCCTACTACGGGAATAAAAAAGTATTGATTTACAGACAAATATTTTTCAAGACATAATCCTCTGCAGAAGCAGTTTGTTGACAGACATGGCTCCTTTTTTAGCACATAAACATTTTTATAAAAACATTTTTCACCTATGCTAAACCATGCATTCTTTTAATGGTCTAAAAAGTATATCCGTAAAGCAAAAATCCGAATTCGTTCAACCGTTACGGCGTGAAAACATAACAGACAGACAGACAGAGTCATCATCTGCCTAGCCTTTTCCCAACTATGTTGGGGTCGGCGTCCATTCTAACCGGATGCAGCTGAATACCACGATTTTACATGGAGCGACTTTCTATATATCTAACCTCCACAACCCAATTCCCCTAGTTGTCAGAATTTCGAGCTTCTGACGACTGTGTCAAAGATCCACGAATGACAGCCGGGACCGACGGCTTAACGTGCTTTCCGAGGCACGGAGGGGCCTTAGTATGTAAATATGGATGGACCCATCAACGGACCAACCGCGGCAAGTGTAGCTTAACCTGATCGACAGACAGACAGAGTAATCTTCATTTTAAAAATATTAGTTAGTATAGATATGGATGTTTGCGTGGTGAATCAATTTGCCGCGTGCCCAAAAATAGGGCGGTTCAATAAAACGTGACGAGTCGGCCAACACAGGTTTTTATGAATTCGATTACTTTGGATAACTTAATCCCTGGTCGTAACTAGTGGTTTGTTACTGATTGCCACTGGTTCCACGTGATTGGCCAGATGAGAGGATTTTTGAGATTGATTGCTAGGTCAAACGCAGTCGGATTTTTTGAAGAGAAATATAGGCTGGTTTCTGTTTGGATTATAATACGTAGTTCTGTTATTTTGGAGAAGTTAATTCGTATAACTAAAACTCAAAGCATTTATTCAATTAAACCATTTACAGGCACTTTTGAACTGCCAATGAGTTGGTAAGTTAGTCAGAAAGTTACAGCTAGCCCATTCCAAAACGTAGATCTCTATGGAGAAAAACGGGTAAGAAACTCCAAAGACACTATTTTAAATCAAGATTTTACAAAATTCTACGTGGTCCAAACAGTGACGTCATAAAAAAAATTAGATTCCTCGTGCCCAGGGGTATCGGAAAATGCCCCATATATGTTCCGCGATTCTTGATAGTTTTCGAGTTATAATTTTTTTGTTAATTTCTGGAAAATTTTATGGGAACCGCTTCAAAAAATTATGTTTATTTTATATTATATTATATGTGAAAAAAAATATTTTTTTTCAGATTATTTTTTTGCAATTGTCATTGTTATGGAATATTCTTGTAGACATAAAATCTTCCTATCATTAATGAAAAGGAGGAATTCACGTTAGAGTGACACAAAGTCTAAATTTCTACTTCAAATAAAAAATAATAAATATAAGTTTTTGAAATAATAATTATTTTTTTATTTGAAGTAGAAATTTTGACTCTGTATCACTCTAACGTGAATTCCTCCTTTTTGATACCATTTTTGTAACTTGCTTTAATGATAGGAAGATGATTATTGATTATTATTAAGGATAAATAGGCTGATGCTGAAAAGCCAGCAAAAAACAATTGATGTAATGTAATCAACATCTCTACAATACATATAATTAATTAATGACACTTCGGGCTAATTTTTCTATAGTCAGATAACTTATATCTGAAGAATAAATATGACAGTTTGACATAATTTCTATACAAAAGCTGTCAAACCGCAATATTTATTCCTCAGATAAAAATTACGAGTATCTGACTATTGAAAAATCAGGCCTTAGTGTGCAACATAGTGTGGACCCCGGACGAATAACAGGAAGATTATAAAACATTTCTTAGTCTTCTTCTCGCTACAAAAATTCCTGAATATTCCGAAGAATTCTCCATTAACAATAAATTGTTGAAAAACTTTACTGGAGACATTTTTGTTGGAGACATTAATGTTGTGTGCCTCGGCGACGACGCGTTGGTATAATTTTTCTGAAGAGTAGCAAACCATGGGTAAAATTAAATAACTAATGGATACTAAGCTGTTGTTTAGTAAGTAATTGACTGTCAATCATTTTGACAACACGACACTATTAAACATGTTCGTTTAAATATATATCTCTTTGATTTATATCGCTAAAGTACTGAAATAGAAATGTTTTGTTCTGATCGTGAACCAAACATTCCTTTAGTTTCATTTGAGTAGTTTGTGCGGTACGACGCTTAAAAGAATATTATTAAGAAACGATTTTAATTATATACTGAATTTTAGATGTAAGTACGTACCTTCAACTTTTTTTTTGTTCAAAGAACTTCTCAGGAGGGAAATGTAAATGTAAATGTAAATGTCAGACTATTACTGACTAAAACCCACCCGTGTTCCTTCAGTTGCCTATGCCAGAGGCCACGGTAACTCTTTCGAAAGATGCTCTCACAAGATTAGTTTCATGCATTCAGATTGGTTTTTCAAAAAAATGTGACACACTGTATTTATTTATTTATTTCCAATTTATGTACACACATATAAACAGACAAGAAAAACATAACAGAAAAAATAGGTACAGAGGTGATGCTTATTTCACAAGAAATCTCTTCCAACACACCCGAGACAGGACAATAGATACAAATAAACATACATACATACATACTTCTAAAATAAATATCACTAGAATAATAATAATTATACCATACTCAAAACAAAAAAATAAAAATATACATACACAACTATGATGAAGTGGACAGATAGTGTTCTTTTACTCTTCTTTTAAAAACTGCAACAATTTGGCAGTCCCTAATGTCAGGCGGTAGTGAATTCCACAACCGCACCGCGTGGACTGTGAAGGAGTAGGAGTAGACGTCGGTGGAGTGGGGAGGGGACTTGAGAAGGTTTTTAAGATGCGACCTGCAAGGTGCATCTGAAGGGCGGGCGTAGTTAAAGCGCTCCCGCAGATAGGATGGTGTTTTAGGATTGTGAAGGAGATTAAATAACAGACACAAAATCCGCGAGTTCCTGCGAAGTCGAATGGGGAGCCACTTGAGTATCTTGCGAAAGTTGGAGACGTGATCATACTTTTTAAGGTTAAAAACAAAACGAATACAGATATTTTGCAAATGCTCAAGTTTATTTAAAAGCTCCTCGGTGGCATCCAAATAACAGGCATCGGCATAGTCAATAATGGGCTGAATGAGGGTTTGAGCAAGAGAGATTTTGGTGTTCAAGGGCAAGAAGCCCTGGAGACATTTCAAGGAATGGAACGTATAGTGCACTTTGCGACTGATCTGAGCAACATGAGCAGTCCACGACAGGTAGGAGTCCATGGTCACCCCCAGGTTTTTTACTGTTTGTGCGTATTCAATCTGAACTCCTTTCAGACAGAGTGGAGACAGTGACGCTACATCAAGCCTATTCCGCATATACCTGCCGCCGATAATAATGGCCAGGGATTTCCTAGGGTTGATTTGCAGTCCAAAAGACCGCGACCACTCGCTAATCAAATCCAGGTCACTGTTCATGGCTGAAACAGCGGCCTCCGCATCTTCCCTTAGGAAATTATTGTAAAGCTGCAGGTCGTCGGCATAGAGATGGATGTAAGAAGAGATGACTCTGATGACAGAGTTAATAAAAATAGAAAAGAAAAGAGGAGAGAGAACGCCACCCTGAGGCACACCTGCGATAAGAGAGCACCAATCAGAACATGACTCGTCAAGACGGACCCGCTGTGAGCGGCCATTAAGATAGGAGTTAAACCAACCAATAGAGGAAGAGGAGAAATTTAGAGATTTAAGGATCCCTAGAAGGATGTCGAAATCGACAGAATTACAGGCACTGCTAAAGTCGAGAAGTACGAGTAAAGTAAGAGATTTGTGGTCCATTGCCCAGAGGATGTCATCAGTAACCTTCAAAAGAGCCGTTACTGTGCTATGACCAGGTCGAAAACCAGACTGAAAAGGACTAAGGAGATCATTCGCAGATAGAAAGGCAGAAAGTTGTTGATGAACAATATGCTCAAGAACTTTAGAGAGAAATGGGAGGATAGAAATGGGACGGAAATCGGTGGGTGAGACCGGCTTAGGAATTTTGGGTAAGGGGATGAGATGAGCTTGTTTCCAGGCCTCAGTAACGGTACAAGAGAACAAGGAGAAATTAAAAATGTGGGTCAAGACAGGAAGTAGTGTAGGGAGGATAGGAGAAATCATTCTTGAACAAATGTTATCATTACCAACTGCAGTAGAGGAGATAGCACAAATAGATTTTTTGACCTCACTTTCACTCACTATATTTAAATCGAAAGTGGAACACGGCAATGGCAGACCGGAAAGTTTATATAACGTAGCTGACCTGACGTGTGGATCAAAAGTGACAGGGGGGTGTAAGAAATGTTTGTTAAGAGCACACACGTCAATGTCATAACTGGAAACGACAGGAGACTTGCCAATGCCGACAGTTTTAAGAAACTTCCAGACTTCTGACGAGTTACGATTGTCAAGAGAATTATGGAAATAGCGTCTCTTTACATCTCTACACATAAGCCCGCAGCGATTACGCAGCACCTTATACTGTACTGTTTTTTGGACATAGAAAGTGCCTACAATAATGTTTTAATAGATAAAGTTGTCACTATACTTGATGGTTTGTCGGTAGGTACTCGAGTCTGTCAGTATTTATGGGGATTTCTCAGTGAAACGAGACTAAAAATTAAATGTGAAAATGATAATAAATTTATTGAAAGGTATACAAACAGAGGCCTAACACAGGGTGATCCTATGTCGCCACTACTGTTTAATATCCCACCCCACCACATCACACCCATAACACCATAACATCCCATAACATCTGTAAAGTCATTAGAATTGTAACTGTTTCTCAATACGCCAACGATTTTGTATTGTACACTAAAAATCAAAAATTACACGACAGTGTTATTCAACTTCACAGTCAGTTAATCTCATTCAGGCCGTTAGTTGAACGACGCCGTCTAGTTAAAAGGCTAGGCAGTTAACTGCGACTACATAATCGCAGAATCAAGCGACCATTTAGTAGTGAAAAGATGCGACCATATAATCGCGAAAAGAAGTGACGAGCAGTGCAATAGCAATTCAATAGCAATGCAATTGAAATTCAATAGCAAAGCAATAGCAATGCAATAGCAATGCAATACATTAAAGCAGAGGGTACTTCCTTAGAGTTAGTTAAGAATTACAAATATCTGGGTATGTGGTTGGATACTAAATTGCTTTTCCAGAAACATATAAATGAACTACATGCAAAAACACTAAGACTTTTAAATTTATTAAGGAACACCCAAAACATTTACGTAGATTGTACATATCCTTGATTCGTAGCAGAATAGATGGTGATTTTTCAATCATCAGATAATTTTGTTCGAGGAATAATTTTGAAATTTTGACAGTTATTTCATACAAAAACTGTCAAACGTCAATTTTATTCCTCGAATAAAAGTTATCTGGCGATGGCAAAATCAGCCCTAAGTGTGAAAGAATTCTCTATTGATAAGAAAGTAACAGATAAAAAATATTACTTTTATTAGATAAAAATAGTTCCTGATTTTCATTATATTACCAACTTTTTGTAAGTACCTATTATTCTTAAGAATTCAGTAAAGTTATGAGATATGTTGAACAATAATTTTAACAAATTAATGTACCTTTTTAATTTTTTACATGTAACGTGTTTAAATATTTGTATGCCAGTCCTTGGCGAAACATGTGAGATAATAATTATATTTATAAGACCTTAATATGTACCATGATTCAAAGCGTATAAATATATTCTATAATACCTATGACAAGGTATAAGCATCACCTCTGTACCTATTTTTTCTGTTCTGTTTTTCTTGTCTGTTTATATATGTGTGTACATAAATGGTAAATAATTAAATAAATTTAAGGTTTGACAACATCAACTAGATGATGATAGAATTAAGCAGAAAATGATTAATGTAGTGTCATCAAAATGAAAGTCGGACAATTACTTACATAAGAAACTACTCGTTAGGAAATTAAAAGTATGTAATTGAAATGTTTGCTTCCATCCATTAAAAGTATTACTTTATCGTCGTCACCGAGGCACACAACATAAAAAACAAAAATGTCCCCGATAAAAAGTTTCAACAATTTATTGTTGGTGGAGAACTTCTTCGGGATATACAGGAACTATTGTAGCGAGAAGAAAACTAAGAAATGTTTTATTATCTTACTAATCTTCGTCTTGACTCTGTTGCATACTGTAATTGCTATTAATGAATTATACTTGTTGTTAGGAGAGGTTAATACCAATCAAATCAATTTAATTTTTGCTGGTTTATCAGCATCAGCCTATTTATGTTCAGTGACGTCCGTCATAACTGGTATCTGTTACAGCCGCACCTTCATGTCATATTATAAAAGTATCAGTGTTGTCTCTGAACGCTTTAAAGACGATAAGAAACTTATAAACTCTTTAAGGAAAACATACTGGGTCAGCATTACCTTTATTTTATATTCTATAGCGTTTGCTATCTTCAGATCTGTAGACACTTTTATAAAATTTTCACAGTTAAGTCCATCAATTTTGGTTCCAATTTTGATATCACACACAATAACAAGAGTCACTATAGTATTTCAGTACTTAATGTTGTATGTTGTTGTTATGATCGTGGTTTATTTGTTCACATGCTTGACTTCGTTGGTATCAGCCGTTCAGTTAAGTTTAGGGAAATGTGATATTAGTTCGGATGAAGAATGTGATATTACAAAGGAACAGATTCAGGAATGGGTTGAATTATATCGAAAATTAGCTGAATGCTCTCACAAAGTGATGCTTTGCTTTGGACGCCAGGTATTTCGAACATAATATTACACATAGAGGTCCTAGATATGTTAAACATGTAAGTACTTATTTAGTTATTATATTTGCATGATTTGTTTTCTTATGTTTCAGTTTTTTTTCTCGATCATATTGTCAACATCCCACTACATTTTGATGATGTACTATATTTTTTACAAGAATGTTTTAAAAGTAAGTATCTACATATATACACACATCAACAGAATCTAGGGATATTTTATATTTCATCAAATATCTAAAAATCTATGAAGAATTTTCTGATATAGTAAATGCAGGAATTATAGGTTACGAGTATTTTATGGTCTTTAATAAAAAATGTAAAACATTTCGTGATTTTTTTGTATTAAATATATGTAAATGTTATTTCTTTTTTTAATCACCGTAGTAAATTAGTTTGGTAAAAAAACTTAATTTCTTCTTATAAAACTATTAATTTTAATTAAAATTGAAAAAATCTCATAAAATAAAATTATTAATAATCAGTGTTGCCACCTCTAACATTAATTACACATCGACACGTCCTTGAAATACAAACATACTTAAAATTGAATTGTCAATGTCTTGCTGCGGTATGAGGTCCCATGTTCTTGGCAAGTGTTCGTAAAGTTGTGGTTCCTTCGTCAAATTTGGCGGGAAATCTCTCACAGCTTTTCGTTGTAACAGGTCCCAGGTATGCTCGATAGGATTAAAGTCGGGCGACTGTGCAGGCTAATCCAAAACTTGAATATCGTGGGCCAGGAATTACTATTCATGCACGATAATGCTCCTTGCATTATCGTGCATGAATAGAAAATCCTGGTCCTTTTGGATTTTGTGTGGGACAATAACTGGCTCTACTACCTCCTTGTGGTATTTTTGTGCAGTCATGCTGCCTTGGATCCAAACGAGCTGGGTTCGTCCGCCAAGACTAATTCCTGCCCACACCATGATTGTCCCGCCTTAGTATGAGTGGACCTCCTGAGGGTGCCGTAGACGGCTAATTCTCCCTGGAGTTCTCTAAACGCATGTTCTTCGTGAATCCGGATGAAACCTAAACCGGGACTCATCGGTGAACACTACCAAAGACCATTGTTCATCACTCCATGGTAAATCCCGAGCCCACGAAAGCCGCCGACCGCGATTGCCACGTCGCAATGCTGGAACACGTAGCGATCTTCGAGCATGATGGTAAATGCTCGCGAGCCCACGAAAGCCGCCGACCGCGATTGCCACGTCGCAATACTGGAACACGTGGCGGTCTTCGAGCATGAAGACCAACTTCATGCAACCTCCTTCGCACGGTTTGGTCGCTTACCAGCAGCTGGTGGTCCTCCTGGAGCCTTTGTACTAGTTGCATCGCTGTGATATTGGGTTGTCTTCTGGCGGTCATTTGGAGAACTCGACCCTGTCTCTGCGTAGTAACACGATATCTACCCGTGTGCCGTTCAGCAACATCCCCACTACCACAACCTTGATATCACATTTTGGCTGGTTTGTAGGGCCTCAGCAACGACTCGTTGAATAGCACCATTTTCTAACATGTCCACGGCTCGTAACATTTCATCTCGACTCAAATGACGACGTGACATGACTCTTAAAACTCACACGGTACGTTAAATTAAAAAAAAAATACAATCTAATCCCTTTTCAATAATTAATATTACTAAAACAATTTTAATTTTCCATAACGTAACGAATTACTAACAATTTTGTTTTTTTTTTATTTTTTTTTATTTTTTTTTTTTAAATAGAATAAAAGAGGTTTCAATCTGTATTATAAACTTTTTATGGAAAGTAAAAAGATTTTAAACTATAAATTCGTAAATAATGTAGGATTAACGTATCCCTAGATTCTGTTGATGTGTGTACTGCAAATAAATCTTTAACTTTTATGAACAAAATGACTGTGCCTGACACATTTTGTTATACTCTCCCGGCTTGTACTGGTAGTTGGAAATCGACAAGTCTGATAACAAAGAGATCCATAATTCTGCAGCTAAGGTATTTTATTCGAAGTTGAAGGGAACGCGGCAGGTCGGGGATTCCTTATCCTGGTGATCGAGAAGTGAACACGCTTCGGAACTGTCCTACGTTTTGTTGAAACTATCATACCAGCCTGTTATTGTCAAATAGCAGTTGATTCAAATCAAATCAAATCAATTCAAATCAAAATCAAATAAAATTGATTGTAAGAATATATTGCAAAGTGATTGTGTGCCTGAGTAATTGTTATTTCTTTGTACGATACCCACATAGACCCGCCTGGATTTATGATCGTAGCTCGAACCATCCTGATGATCCGTCATCAGCTAAGTATTGTAAGAGGTTTTGTTCTTTAAAATGGGTGCCAATACTTTGCTCATAATGATTTTGCTCCAAATTATTTGAGCAAAATCTAAAGTATCGTCATTTTCCTAGCCTTTTGCGAACTTTGTTAGGGTCAGCTACCAGTGTAGCTGGATTTAGCTGAATACCACTGACCCGACCTGAGCTACTCGCTCAGATCAGATTGTCAGTCGAGTGAGGATGGTTTTTGAAATTACAGATTGGGAACACCGAAGAGTATACGAGAGTTGTAATTGTTTTATTCGGTTACATGTCCGTGTTGATGATGCCATTAGTTGCTGGGCAGAGGGCGAGTAATCAAGGAGTGAAGTTTCGACGGGTGTTGGTGCAACTTTACAACACTATGATTATTGGTAAGACCACTTTTATTGTTGACTAGCTGCTGTCCGCCGCTTCGCACGCGTGGTTGTTGGAAACGATTCCATGGGAACGTGCTACCGGGACAAAAAAGACTTATGTTACTCCTTATAGCATCAGCTATCTACCACTGAAAATCCCGCCAAAATCGGTCAAGCGGTTTCGCAGATTAGCCTGAACAAACAGACAGACAGACTAAAATTTTAACAATTGTTTTTTTATTATAAGTACTGTATATAAATGTTATAAATACTTTCTATATGCATTTAGTAAAAAGAAGTTATTTTGACATTATAAACAGACACTTCAATTTTATTTATTTGTATCGATATACATATTGTGGACAAAAAATCGCGCGTAAAACCGCGTTGACCTTTTGTTACAGGTTCAAGTGAAGCTGAAGCGAAGTCGATAAAGGACTTTATACGTCTGATAAAGAACAATCCAATAGAAATCAAGTTATTGACCAACGTTCCTGCTGGGATGTACATGCTGCCAGTTATACTCACAATGGCTGTCAACTATCTTATAGTTATGTTGCAATTTAACCATGTCATTTAACCGTTTTGAGAGAAATTGTGAAGGAAAACATCATACTGGGCCCGCGTGGTGGATTATGGCCCACTCCCTCTCACCGAGAGGAGGCCTGTGTCCCAGCAGTGGGAACACTATAGGCTGATTATGCTTATGCTATTTAACCGTTATATGATATATTTCATAATGTTACTTTTAAGGGATATATATAATTATATTATGCGTCATATTTATAGTATCATTAGAGTGTATTTAATTTAATTTTGTGTTAACTTTATTAAATTATATAATAATAACTTCGTATAGATTTTCATTGTTATAAATAGTCATGATTTCATCAAATACCTTATTCGAGTTCACACTCGGCACGATTGGGGTTCCTTACCGGTATTTTGTTGATTGCTCCTGAACCAATTACACCCCCTATGCAGTCTTTACGCTCAGTCAGAAGCCGGAATAAATGACAACTCGTCCACATTGTCCTATGATACGACAGAAGTTTAACTGAATAATATTTGTAGAGAAAATGCTAGTTGATTGCAACGCGCAAGTAAAAGAATGAGAATCTTAATCAAACACTGTTTCCTTTTCAAGATGTTTTACCTCACGAAACCCCATTGGGCTAATGTCTACGTGCAAATTGACGCAGACTTAATTAGAATTTTAGATGAAGGTGTGTGTGGGCGTCGAGAATCGAGAGCCGATTCCTGGCTACCGTTGGCGCGGGCTTGCGGACGGCGAGCAATTGATAGCTCGCCGTCGTAGAATATGCGGCACACAAGTCACAGCTGCAGTAATCTTGGGCCTTTGCAGTTCATTCTTATGATTAATGATTTGCCAGAAGTTGTTAAAGACGCCAAATGTTTACTGTTTGCTGATGACCTCAAGCTGTCGCTGGAGATAAGTAAATTAGAGAACTGTGACAGGCTTCAAAGAGGCATAGACAGAGTGGTGACCTGAAGCAAGGCTAACATCTTGCAGTTCAACACCTCAAAGTGCGTAACAATCACTTTCTCTCGCACGCGCACTCCTATTCTATATACTTACAATATAGCCGGGTTGCCAATGGCTAGGGCTACGGAAGTTAGGGACTTAGGGGTTAAATTCAACACTAGGCTAACGTTTCATGATTACATCACAAGCTGCTGCAGAAAAGCTTACCGTAATTTGGGTTTTATGCTACGTATGGTGCGTGGTTTTAGTAACATTAAAGCTGTTATCGCCTTATATAATGCTTTAGTTAGAAGCCAATTAGAATGTAACGCAGTCATTTGGACTCCACACCAATCTAAATATAGGTTCATGCTGGAGGGAGTACAAAACAAGTTTGTGAGGTTCTTGTACTTGCGCTTGTATGGTGTATACCCATTTTATCCGCTTACGCACCCAACTTTATTAATTTTGAGTATGGTTGGATATAACGAACTGAGGGTCAGGAGGGATCTCGCACTCACCTCATACATATCCAAAGTACTTAGAGGGAAGGTACATAATGCGGACATATTAGGGCACCTAGGTTTGTGTGTTCCGGACAGGTACGTGTGGCGACGAGGACAGCCACGGCTGTTGGCGGAGCCGCGCGCTCGGACCAATCTTTTAAGTGAGGCGCCACGGACGCGTGCACTCTGCACTCTCAATCTCATAGCTAGTGACCTATTCTGTTGTTCTCTGAGTGAGTTCACAAAGAATGCATTGTTTGTAATACAGTTACAAAATTTAATTATAATAAGGACACATAATAAGTTAGGAAAAGAGTATAGATAAATCGCAATACGTTTCCCTGTAAGGATAGATGTAAGTTTGGAAATAAATAAATAAATAAACATCGGTAAACCACGGTATCCGAGGAGGCTCACATTGCATAGTTTTGAACCATATTCCTTTTTCTCGAGATTTGATGTCAAAATGTTCTTTCCACTTTTGTTGCCATATTGTCTCGCACCGTGAAAAATATTCTGAGTAATCAGGAATTATGAACACCTTGCTTCCGTCTGTACAACATCTTTTAGCCAAAATGTCAGCCTCCTCATTACCCATCAAGCCAACATGTGAAGGGATCCACTGCAATCTCAGAGTTACATCACTAACTAACCCCACTACTAACCTAAGCACTACTATGCCTAACAGCCATGCCTGCCTGCTATGTTACTATGCCTAAGCATTGTATAAATTTTATCAACATAAGCTAACGCTGTCCCTCTGCAACCAGAGGCAGAGCGAGCTATGTGTTCAAAAGCGCTTTTGCTATCGGAAAAAAATTACAACATTTTTAGATTTTAAACCCCTATTTTTTAAAGAAGATCTGAGATCGCAACTAGCTCGGAGCACATAATGTTTACTTCAGAAGAAATTTTAAAACCATTTTTTTTTTCTGTGTGGGAAATCATCATATGACTTCTCCCGCTCTGGGCGGAGCAGGAGGGCGTGTCAGACTTCGGAGCAGGAGGGCGTGTCAGACTTTTACTGACTAAAACCCACCCGTGTTCCTTCAGTTGCCTATGCCAAGGACCACGGTATCTCTTTCGAACTACCCGCAGCCCTGGCAGGCATCGGCCCTAGCGGACCCCGTCACTTCGTGCTGACACCTCTTTGAGGCGCGCGTGGAACACAACGCGCCGTCGACTCGGGCCTGGTCCTTGCCAGGCGGCGAGCTGCCCATTGCTCGCCGCCCGCAAGCCCGCGCTTACGGTGGCCGGGAGTCGGCTGGTGACTCCCGACGTCCAGGTCGTCTCCTGCGGCGACTAGGGGCGTGAGGGCGCAGAGATTGCCTCTTTTGTGCATATTTGTAATTCTTAACTAACTAATTACTGAACTTACTATTATAGATTACATACTTACTTATTATTGAATTGCTATTGCATTGCTATAGCGTTGCTATTGCATTGTTATAGCTTTGCTATTGCTCTGTAATTGCATTGCTATTACTTCGCTGTTGAATTTCTATAGCGTTGCTATTAGTAATTAAGGTGTGTGCATACACACTTTAATTACACACACACACAACTCAGAGGTAAATACAACTGTTGAACTAAAAAATAGGATTATTTTAGCATTTTATAAATCAAAGTGCTTAGCGACGGACAGTGATTTAATTATAAAAATAAATAACAATAATATATTCTCCGTCGGTATAATTTGTGCATTAATTAATGTGAATGGAAGACACATCGAGAATTTAAAAATTTTGTGTGTTTGTTTTTGTGCGCGTACTTCAAAACCTTACCTAACATAAATGCCAGACCGCCACTGGCCGCCCGCCTCGACACGAGATAACACACGCCGCGCTCAGCGCGCGCGCGACGTTGCCACTCTGTTACCTAGCCATCTAAGGTTAGTCAAATTTCTTTACAAAGAGTGGTTACGTTTTATTCTGATTTGTAAGCTATTTAGTTTGTTAGAAAAAAATATTTTCTCTTTTTTGGCGCTTTTTATTTTTATACCGTATCGAATTAATACTAAACACGTATAGTATACGCAGTGTAATTGAATGTACCCTCTGTCGTTTCAACTCTGTAGAATAGGAGTGCACGCGCGAGAGAAAGTGATTGTTACGCACTTTGAGGTGTTGAACTGCAAGATGTTAGCCTTGCTCTAGGTCACCACTCTGTCTATGTCTCTTTGAAGCCTGTCACAGTTCTCTAATTTACTTATCTCCAGCGACAGCTTCAGGTCATCAGCAAACAGTAAACATTTGGCGTCTTTAACAACTTCTGGCAAATCATTAATCATAAGAATGAACTGCAAAGGCCCAAGATTACTGCCCTGACTCACCCCCGACCTGTTAAAATATGGCTGTGACTTGTGTCCCGCATATTCTACGACGGCGAGCTATCAATTGCTCGCCGTCCGCAAGCCCGCGCCCACGGTAGCCAGGAATCGGCTCTCGATTCTCGACGCCCACACACACCTTCATCTAAAATTCTAATTAAGTCTGCGTCAATTTGCACGTAGACATTAGCCCAATGGGGTTTCGTGAGGTAAAACATCTTGAAAAGGAAACAGTGTTTGTTTAAGATTCTCATTCTTTTACTTGCGCGTTGCAATCAACTAGCATTTTCTCTACAAGTATTATTCAGTTAAACTTCTGTCGTATCATAGGACAATGTGGACGAGTTGTCATTTATTCCGGCTTCTGACTGAGCGTAAAGATTGCATAGGGGGTGTAATTGGTAACAGGAGCAATCAACAAAATACCGGTAAGGAACCCCGATCGTGCCGAGTGTGAACTCGCATAAGGTCTTTTATGAAATCATGACTATTTATAACAATGAAAATCTATACGAAGTTATTATTATATAATTTAATAAAGTTAACACAAAATTAAATTAAATGCACTCTTATGATACTATAAATATGACGCATAATATAATTATATATATACCGTAAAAGTAACATTATGAAATCTATCATATAACGGTTAAATAGCATAAGCATAATCAGCCTATAGTGTTCCCACTGCTGGGACACAGGCCTCCTCTCGGTGAGAGGGAGTGGGCCATAATCCACCACGCGGGCCCAGTACGATGTTTTCCTTCACAATTTCTCTCAAAACGGTTAAATGACATGGTTAAATTGCAACATAACTATAAGATAGTTGACAGCCATTGTGAGTATAACTGGCAGCATGTACATCCCAGCAGGAACGTTGGTCAATAACTTGATTTCTATTGGATTGTTCTTTATCAAACGTATAAAGTCCTTTATCGACTTCGCTTCAGCTTCACTTGAACCTGTAACAAAAGGTCAACGCGGTTTTAAGCGCGATTTTTTGTCCACAAAATCTATATCGATACAAATAAATAAAATAGAAGTGTCTGTTTATAATGCCAAAATAACTCCTTTTTACTAAATGCATATAGAAAGTAAATACAATATTTATATACAGTACTTATAATAAAAAAAACAATTTTTAATATTTTGGTCAGTCTGTTTGTTCAGGCTAATCTGCGAAACCGCTGGACCGATTTTGGCGGGATTTTCAGTGGTAAATAGCTGATGCTATAAGGAGTCACATAAGTCTTTTTTGTCCCGGTAGCACGTTCCCATGGGATCGTTTCCAACAACCACGCGTGCGAAGCGGCGGACAGCAGCTAGTCAACAATAAAAATAGTCTTACCAATAATCATAGTATTGTAAAGTTGCACCAACACCTGTCGAAACTTCACTCCTTGATTACTCGCCCTCTGCCCAGCAACTAACGGCATCATCAACACTGACATGTAACCGAATAAAATAATTACAACTCTCGTGTACTCTTCGGTGTTCCCAATCTGTAATTTCAAAAACCATCCTCACTCGACTGACAATCTGATCTGAACGAAAAGCTTAGGTCGGGTCAATGGTATTCAGCTAAATCCAGCTACTCTGGTAGCTGACCCTAACAAAGTTCGCAAAAGGCTAGGAAAATGACGACACTTTAGATTTTGCTCAAATAATTTGGAGCAAAATCATTATGAGCAAAGTATTGGCACCCATTTTAAAGAACAAAACCTCTTACAATACTTAGCTGATGACGGATCATCAGGATGGTTCGAGCTACGATCATCCATCCAGGCGGGTCTATGTGGGTATCGTGCAAAGAAATAACAATTACTCAGGCACATAATCACTTTGCAATACGAGTATATTGTTACAATCAACTGCTATTTGACAATAACAGGCTGGTATGATAGTTTCAACAAAACGTAGGACAGTTCCGAAGCGTGTTCACTTCTCGATCACCAGGATAAGGAATGCCCGACCTGCCGCGTTCCCTTCAACTTCGAATAAAATACCTTAGCTGCAGAATTATGGATCTCTTTGTTATCAGACTTGTCGATTTCCAACTACCAGAACAAGCCGGGAGAGTATAAGAAAATGTGTCAGGCACAGTCATTTTGCAGTCATAAAAGTTAAAGATTTATTTGCAGTACACACATCAACAGAATCTAGGGATACCTTAATCCTAAATTATTTACGAATTTATAGTTTAAAATCTTTTTACTTTCCATAAAAAGTTTATAATACAGATTGAAACCTCTTTTATTCTATTTTAAAAATTAAAAAATAAATAAATAAAAAAAAAAACAAAATTGTTAGTAATTCGTTACGTTAAGGAAAATTAAAATTGTTTTAGTAATATTAATTATTGAAAAGGGATTATATTAGGGATTGTATTTTTTTTTTTATTTAACGTACCGTGTGAGTTTTAAGAGTCGTGTCACGTCGTCATTTGAGTCGAGATGAAATGTTACGAGCCGCGGTCATGTTAGAAAATGGTGCTATTCAACGAGTCGTTGCTGAGGCCCTACAAACCAGCCAAAATGTGATATCAAGGTTGTGGTAGTGGGGATGTTGCTGAACGGCACACGGGTAGATATCGTGTTACTACGCAGAGACAGGGTCGAGTTCTCCAAATGACCGCCAGAAGACAACCCAATATCACAGCGATGCAACTAGTACAAAGGCTCCAGGAGGACCACCAGCTGCTGGTAAGCGACCAAACCGTGCGAAGGAGGTTGCATGAAGTTGGTCTTCATGCTCGAAGACCGCAACGTGTTCCAGCATTGCGACGTGGCAATCTCGGTCGGCGGCTTTCGTGGGCTCGGGAGCATTTACCATGGAGTGACGAACAATGGTCTTTGGCAGTGTTCACCGATGAGTCCCGGTTTTGGTTTCATCCGGATTCACGAAGAACACGCGTTTAGAGAACTCCAGGGAGAATTAGCCGTCTACGGCACCCTCAGGAGGTCCACTCATACTAAGGCGGGACAATCATGGTGTGGGCAGGAATTAGTCTTGGCGGACGAACCCAGCTCGTTTGTATCCAAGGCAGCATGACTGCACAAAAATACCACGAGGAGGTAGTAGAGCCTGTTATTGTTGCACACAGAAACCAAATGGGCCAGGAATTTCTACTCATGCACGCTAATGCTCCTTCCCATACGGCACGCCTGGTGTCGGCCGCTCTCCGAGACCACGATATTCAAGTTTTGGATTAGCCTGCACAGTCGCCCGACTTTAATCCTATCGACCATGCCTGGGACCTGTTACAACAAAAAGCTTTGAGAGATTTCCCGCCAAATTTGACAACGGAACTACAACTTTACGAACACTTGCAAAGAACATGGGACCTCATACCGTAGCAAAACATTGACAATTTAATTTTAAGTACCTATGTTTGTATTTCAAGGATGTCGATGTGTAATTAATGTTAGAGGTGGCAACACTGATTATTAATAATTTGATTTTATGAGATTTTTTCAATTTTAATGATAATTAATAGTTTTATAAGAAGAAATGAAGTTTTTTTTACGGTGATTAAAAAAAATTAACATTTATATTTAACACAAAAAAATCACGAAATGTTTTATATTTTTTTATTAAAGACCTTTTTTTTCGATGGGAAATCATCAAATGACCCCTCCTGCTCTGGGTGGAGCGGATGGGAGTGTCAGACTCTTACTGACTAAAACCCACCCATGTTCCTTCCTTTGCCCTTTATGTTCCGGGGTAGCGGTAACCCTTTCGGACAATCCCGCTGACCCGGCAGGCTTCGGCCCTAAGGGGCCCCTCAAATTATGCTGACAACTCTTTGAGGCGCGCGTGGAACACTTACGCGCCGTCCGGCACGGGCCTGGTCCTGATCGGGCGGTGAGCTACCCATTGCTCTCCGCCCGCAGACCCGCGCCTACGGTGGCCGGGAGTCGTCACGCGGCTCCCGACGCCCGGAGCGTCTCCCGCGGCGGCTGGGACGGTAGGCTCTCTCCCTCATCCGTCCTGCCACTTCCTTCGCTAGCATGACTGCTTCTTATTAAAGACCTTAAAATAACCTATCATTCTTCCATTTACTATATCAGAAAATTCTTCATAGATTTTTAGATATTTGATGAAATATGAAATATCCCTAGATTCTCTTGATGTGTGTATACACCACTAATTTTTAATTAGTACAAATACTTAAATGACTTATTGGAGAAGGTCTTGTTATTTTATATGTAAAGTCTCAATAAATAATATTCATAAACAGCAAAGTTATTACAGTTTATTTATATCCCAAAATCTCAGTCAATTTATGGAGATATTGTACAGGTCATTCATAATAGTATTCATTATTCATATTGTCTCGCTCTCGCGTCCGCGTATCTCGCTCAAACTTGCCCCGCCTCCAACAGCTGTTATTGTATTGTAGGTAACATAAACGCATCTTAAGCTTTACGATTGAAAACTAAGAAAATGTAAAATAAAAGGTCCACGATAAATAATAGGCACATAATCAATTCAAACTTTTCCTTCATACTTTAATTGGGCTTAGGACCAACAAAATTACCAATTTTTTACAATTAAAACAATCATGTAACGAAAGTAAAAAGAAATTAAATTAAAGCTTTAGAACTTGTTTAAAATGTAATTTTGGCGTATTTAAAAAGGTTGAATCAGCTGATATTTACAATAATTAACGTATTTACAAAACTCAAAAAAAACTTACAGGTATTTTAATTGTCCTTCAAAATGTCCACCACCATTATCGATGCAAAGACGGGCACGTTTAATTAAATTGTTTTTTAATGATAAGAGTATGTTTCGCTCACTTTTCACTTGGTCAAATGCGTCCAATATGCGCTGTTTTAATTGTTCGGCACTTGTTGGCTCACTAACGTACACTCGCCGTTTAATTTCACTCCACAAAAAAAAGTCCAAGGGTGTGAGATCAGGTGAGCGTGGAGGCCATGCCACGGGGCCGCCTCGACCAATCCACTGACTCCCGAACTCCTCCGTCAGGTACTCACGCACTGCGCTATGGTAGTGCGGAGGCGCGCCGTCTTGCTGGAACCAGAGGCCTCGTAAGTTGGCTAATGGAATGTCATCTAACATTGAAGACACCATTGTCCGAAGCAAAGTTAAATAACTTTCGCCATTAAGACGCCCTTCAATAAAATAAGGGCCAACGATAGTGTCGTTTAGGATTCCTGCCCAGACATTTACAGAAAACCTGTGTTGAAAGGAGTTCTCCTTTGTTATCATTGGATTTCGTAATGACCACCAGTGTTCATTGTGCTGGTTAAACAATCCGATACGAGTAAACATACACTCATCGGAGTATAACACATTTGCTTCTGTGTTGTTCAGTACCCACCTGCAGAACGCCATCCTTGGTTCAGTATCCACAGTGGTCAATTCTTGACCCTTTCTGTAATGGTATGGGTGAAATCCAGACGAACTAATAATCCTCCATGCACAGTGCTGGCTAATATTAAAATGATGAGCTGCCTCATTCGTACTTCGTCGGGGATCTTCTTCAAAGTAGGCCACTACATCGTCGTACAGGTTTTGCGAATATGCCGGTCTTCCACGTCCTTGGCTATGGGCCGGTGCGTGGAAAGATCCATGGTCGATTAAACGCTGGTAAGCATTTACCACAGTCCGAACGTTTGGCTGGCGAACATTTGGATACAGTTCCCTGTACATACGTACAGCGGCACTCGCGTTCTCACCAGACAAAAAGTACACACGCAACATAGCCGCATACTCCCGAAATGAAAACTGGTATGCCATCGCGACAGTAAAAAAGTAGGTAACAATTTGGGTAAAAGAAGCACGCGCACACTTCCGCTAACAAATTTGCACTGATGCACTCGCTTGCTCAAAAATTAATCGCTGGCCAGCTGGCGCGTGGCGGTAGCGCCGGCGCAGAAGGGGGCGTGGCTTGAGCTTAGACGGGAGTTTGCCGGAACTTATGAATTGCGAACTTGCGACCGAAATGGAAAAATACTATGCGTAGTATTTTCTAGTAGTAATTGTTATGAATGATTGATTCAAATATGAGTTTGCCAATTATGTTGAATTTTCGTAGACAATTTTGGGATTTCGTTTTTTTGACTTTTGAATACAGAAATATGATCAGTAAAGGGTACGGATAGAGCCCCATTTTTTTTTGTACTAATTAAAAATTAGTCGTGTATATGTAGATACTTACTTGTAAAACATTCTTGTAAAAAATATAGTACATCATCAAAATGTAGTGGGATGTTGACAATATGATCGAGAAAAAAAACTGAAACATAAGAAAACAAATCATGCAAATTTAAGAACTAAATAAGTACATGTTTAACATATCTAGGACCTTCATGTGTAATATGATGTTCGAAATACCTGGCGTCCAAAGCAAAGCATCACTTTGTGAGAGCATTCAGCTAATTCTCGATATAGTTCAACCCATCCTTGAATCTGTTCCTTTGTGATATCAAATTCTTCATCCGAACTAATATCAAATTTCCCTAAACTTAACTGAACGGCTGATACCAACGAAGTCAAGCATTTGAACAAATGAACCACTATCATAACAACAACATAAAACATTAGATACTGAAATACTATAGTGGCTCTTGTTATTGTGTGTGATACCAAAGTTGGAACGATAATTGGATTTAACTGTGAGGATTTTATAAAAGTGTCCACAGATCTGAAGATATCAAACGCTATAGAATATAAAATAAAGGTAATGCTGACCCAGTATGTTTTCCTTAAAGAGTTTATAAGTTTCTTATCGTCTTTAAAGCGTTCAGAGACAATACTGATGCTTTTATAATATGACATGAAGGTGCGGCTGTAACAGATACCAGTTATGACGGACGTCACGGAAGTTAAATAGACTGATGCTGATAAACCAGCAAAAATTAAATTGATTTGATTGGTATTAACCTCTCCTAACGACAAGTATAATTCATTAATAGCAATTATAGTATGCAACAGAGTCAAGACGAAGATTAGTAAGATAATAAAACATTTCTTAGTTTTCTTCTCGCTACAATAGTTCCTGTATATCCCGAAGAAGTTCTCCATCAACAATAAATTGTTGAAACTGTTTATCGGGGACATTTTTGTTTTTTATGTTGTGTGCCTCGGTGACGACGATAAAGTAATTCTTTGAATGGATGGAAGCAAACATTTCATTACATACTTTTAATTTCCTAACGAGTAGTTTCTTATGTAAGTAATTGTCCGACTGTCGTTTTGATGACACTACATTAATCATTTTCTGCTTAATTATCTAGTTGATGTTATCAAACCTTGTCATAGGTATTATAGAATATATTAATTATACGCTTTAAATCATGGTACATATTAAGGTCTTATAAATATAATTATTATCTCACATGTTTCGCCAAGGACTGGCATAGAAATATTTAAACACGTTACATGTAAAAAATTAAAAAGATACATTAATTTGTTAAAATTATTGTTCTAACATGTCTCATAACTTTACTGAATTCTTAAGAATAATAGGTACTTACAAAAAGTTGGTAATATAATGAAAATCAGTAACTATATTTTTTATCTGTTACTTTTTTATCAATAGGGAATACTTTCACACTTAGGGCTTATTTTTCCATCGTCAGATAACTTTTATTCGAGGAATAAATTTGACGTTTGACAATTTTTGTATGAAATAATTGTCAAAATTTTATAATTATTCCTCGAACAAAGTTATCAGATGATTGAAAAATCAGGCCTTCCTGAAATTACTTTAAACAGTTGTTCCTATTTCAGGTTTCTTTTGTATTCTGTTTCTTTTTTTTTTTTTTGAATTGTTTTTATTTTTGTACGAACGTTTTTACCGTGCACGTCTTTCTAAATCTTTCTCACATGTATAATTTCAACATGAATTGTGTAACCAATATTTTGTAACAATTTTATGATTTAAAAGAGTGTCCGTGGAGTTTCTTGCCCGTTCTTCTTTCTCCATAGGTATCTACTACGTTTTGGAATGGGCAACTAGCTTCATCTTTCTGACTGACCTACCCCTTGGCAATTCAAAAGTGCCTGTAATTGGTTTAGTTGAAATAAATGCTTTGAGTTTGAGTTTGAGCTAAAAAAGTACTTCGTACCCATTCATAAAACTGTCAAAATATTTTCCTTTCTCTCTCAACTCGACTGATGTACCAACTACTACAGTCAAACCTGGATAAGCGAGAGTTCAAGGGAGCACAATCTCATTCTCGCTTATAGAGGTTTCTCACTAACCCGAGTTTCTCGCTAATGCAGGTACATGGGTAGCGTTTCTCTCTTATAGAGGTACGCAACATAACAAGTCACAGCAAGTACGAATGTAGTAAATATGTAATATGATAAAATGATGTGCATGATATGCACAACATATATTATGTACATATATACATATTTTTAAATGCTTACGAAAACAAAACAAAAATTCATGCATGCATTAATTTTATTTTATTTGGAACTTATTAACACTTAAAAAAATCCGGCAATTTCGTTTGGGTTTCTGTTTTTGTATTTTGAATGTTTTTCTCTAACTCATAAATTTTGTCGAATATTGCTATTGAATAGTGAGAAAACAATACAAAAACAATGGTAGGAAGTTCCACGAAAGTTAAGAATGAGTCATAAAATAGCAGGTGTTAAATTTGTAAATAAAGCTCGACTGTCGCTTATAGAGGTATAGATAAGTAGCAGTCTCACTTACGGAGGTCTATGAGGGAAAAACGACTCTCTCTTACAGAGGTTTCTGTTTCTCGCTAATAGAGGTTTTGGGAGCTTAAAACGACGGGTCCTGGCAATTACTCTCACTTATAGAGTTTTCTCACTTATCCAGTTCTCACTTATCCAGGTTTGACTGTATTCCATAAATTCGTCCTACCTAAACGAATTCTGAGAACCGCCAAAAACAGATTCCTGCTCTATATTCCATACATTTATATTAATGTATTTTATGTCTAAGATACCTCCACGTGGCTTAGATACCGATACCGTTTCGAATTAGAGGCTTAAGGTACCTTACACGATTAATACTGTTTGCGTATGCTTCAGCCGGTTCCAATTTACTAGATCGATATTGCACGTGTTAGGGTATATGAAGACAATACCGACACGTGTTATACAAGGTCAAATTAAATTAGCTAGCAACTTAAGTCCAATTCAAATGTAGCCTCGTATCTCAATATGATCACATTCAATCTACATGGTCAAATTCAATTAGTTAGCAAAACTCTGTAGGCGTGTTTGGTATCGATAAACTAAAATAATTTGATGATATCTTTTTTGGATTGGGTAATGTATTTACTTACTTAAAATATTGGTTTAAAAATCCAGGTCAATTAGAGGCTTTTTCTAAGTTCTGTAATTTAGATTGTTTGTTTTATCATATTAAGATATCGATACCACAACAACCACGGAGTTTCGCTAACTAATTGAATTTGACCATATAGATTGAATGTGATCATATTCAATATATCATAGGAGGCTACATTTGAATTGGAGTTAAATTTTCTGAAATAATTTACACAAAGTAAAGCGCCCGTCTGCGTTCGAACCAATGTATAAATACTTATAAATACTTATTTATTATTTCGACTTTCATTACAATTGTAGTGCCGACTCCAAAAGGGTCTTTATAAATTAAAACAATTGGTTTACACAATAACCGCCAGCAGTAATTCCGCTCTTTTGTGCAGTACGAATATTCAAATGATGCTGTAACTACCAGGTTGTCAATAGCTCCGTAATGATTTCCAATCAATCCATTAATTAACAATGTATTCACAACATGTCCACAATACATTTGATTAATTAACAAGTTTGCTTTTGGTTCGAAATTAAATAACTTTGGTGTGGCTTTGGTGTGTGGCTTTAGCCACACTATGTGGGTCGGTTGTGTCCGACAGTAGGTACGCATCTGTGGGGTCGTGGGCGCATAGAGTGGGGACTCTGTCCGCCTACCAAGCGACCCCAGGGAAGACGGAAGCACAGTGGTCACGTGCTGCCGTGAGTAACGAGACTTAGGGTTTTTTACAGTCTCCTCAGGGATGTGCCTTACAGGCGTTGCGCAGGGGTGGTTCCGGAATTGGTATTTTAAGAGGAACCGGGACCTATTTACGGATGGTGATCACTGGGAACCACCCCAGTGATCACCATCCGTAAATAGGTCCCGGTGAGTAGTAGTGAGGTAAAAATCCCACACTCCCCGACCTCACTCCCCGGAGGTCGGGTGCCTTTTGAAGGTTTCCCCCCGAAAAAAGAAAAAAAAAAGAGTTACGCATCTGTGAAGACCTGCGTTTAGTGTGTCGGAAAGTAGTTATTTTTAATTTTTGCTTAGCCTATAATGTCCCTCTGCTGGGTAAAGGCCTCCCCCAACTCCTTCCGACTCTTTTCCCACGACTCCTCAAACCAGAGGTGCTATTTAAATTAAATTCAATCACATTTAAATTAAATTATATTATTTTGCTTTAAGTACGCTGTACTAGTACAGCGTCCTAATAACTGTTTGCTTTAAAAATAAAAATAATTGTTTTAGTAATTGTTGGTGAATTTAAAAAAAAAAAGAATAAAAGTTGGCTGCACCGGACGACGTCATTCCGTCGGCGCCGGATGTCGCTGAAAACCAGCGCTGGGGGTCTGTCTTGCATAGGATCGCAGCATAATGCTGAGCGATAGCCGTTTTGCGTGGATGTGACGCATGTCAACCATTTCTTATTGTTTTTTTTTTTTTGTTTTTCATGTTCTTGTTTGCGTCATGTTTACCGCAAATAAACGTATTTTCTTTTTTTCTATTCTGTACAATATCTCGCCGTAAACCCAAAGGTGAAGTGGGCTGTCATTTCACCTGATGTTTGACACTATTGACAGCTCACTTTAAGCTCACTTCACCTGTTTTCACAGTAAGATTTTTTTACAGAATTGCACTACTACCCTCGCGGTACGCATCCAGGTTGTCTCGCCAACCGTTTCTGGGCCGACCTCGGCGGCGCCGGCGCCGTCAGTCTTAGACATTCATTGTGTGGAGACCTTTGCCCAGCAGTCATCGTGCATGCGGCTTATGTCACCCGCCCAATCCAATTTGAGCCTAGCAGCCTTCTTGCCTGCGTCCATTATCATGTTTAACTCTCGGATACCTACTTTTAGCACTGAATATTGATTAGTCCTCATTTGTTTCTTTTTGCATTGTGTATTATTCAGGGGATCATAAAGGAGAGAAAAGAAAAAACATTCAGCCAACTACTTTCAAAATTTTCGCATAGTTTGAGTAAAACGACCCTTACCTAAAATACGATCGTCAATAGATTTCTTTACAAAAGCGCTTCAATTCTCAATACTTTCCGAAACACTCGCCCACTTGCTCCAAGTTAGTGATACAATCAAAGCAAACTAAGTAAAAGTTCCGAAGTGTATCGCGATTTATGAATATTGGGAAGACGCGCGACGCGACCGCAACGATCCCCTGTCCATTTTTAGTTTGTCCGGGCAGTCAGCCGTGAAATCAAGGGTTTTAGATCCGACAACCTACATCTGCAGTTCACGAAACTTATAACCAACCGTAACACGGTAAAAATAGAGTGTAGTGTGTGATAATTCAGCTGAAAAATATAATTGTAAACTGGACTTTTCTTATGAATTATGATACAAACTAGAAGACTGTAAAATAATGAGTCGGGCAAAATCTTTATTTTATCTTTTATGGTTGCTTGTTCGAGATTTTCTTGACTGGTTTTAATACTAAACTTGAGGGCAATACAAAAATTATAGTCTTATAGAGCTTTCTTTGATGTCGATGTTAAAAATGTCCATTATCCGGCACGATGAAAATGTTCCGATTCCTTACTTTTACCTCCCTAAGTATAATCTTTATTTATTTTGTAACCAATGTACATACTGAGCACCTTTTACTATATCTCTTCGTAATTGTTTATAATCAATACATATTATATTTAAATGAAACTCGCTTTTCATGTCGGTTTGTATGACCGCGTTGTTATTCTAAACTACGCGACGGATAATGATGCTGTTTTCACCATCATTTAGAGAAATTATTTCGGAAGGTTTATGTGTATATTCAACTTACATGAAGTATAGAAATATCGATGTTTTGTCAAGTCCTATAAAACGTACGAGGCTAGTTACCTATATAGCGAAAATAAGAAACTCGAGGTCAAACCAAGCATATTTCAGCCCAGTGATAACTTACCGAGCTGTAGGTCATGGATGCGAAACTTCGACCCTAGACAGGCGCTTTACTTTGTGTGGGTAATTTCATCACCACTGCTGTCAAAACAGTAGAGGAAAACATCGTTAGGAAACTAGCAAGTCCTAGAACCAAAAATTCAAAGACTGTGACATGTACCAACCCGCACTGGGCCCGCGTGGTAGATTACGGTCCATTCCCTCTCATAGAGAGGAGGCCTGTGTCCCAGCAGTGGGAACATTATAGGGTGATTATGCCATAAACCGTGCGAGGCTAGTTACCTATACAAAAATATCGGAAACAAAAATCACGAGGTCAAACCAAGCATCTTTCTGATCGCAATTTAAGATAGTTATTGTAAAAGATACATCCTCGACCATTAAAAACTTTCCAACAGCCAACAAAACAGCTTACTACATCATGTATCACATAACAACTACAAACAACACCACTTTGTCGCGTCTCCACGAAACTTGTAAAAAGTAAACACAGAGGGACAGCGTGAAGCGGCACCTTGAAATAAAACAAACTACGATCACGTTGATACTTTCGTTGGGAACGGAGCTCACTTGTTTTGAGGAAAGCCGATATGGAATAGGTAGCTATAGAGCATTCTGTGCGGCCTGTAGTAAGATTGGCAGTCTCTCTGTTCGTGATATAAGGTTATTAAATAGAAAAGCCGTGTAAGGTTTTAAGCACACGAGTGCTCAACATTTCCGGGAAAAAGGACTACTCTACTCATAGCTTCCTCTTAAGTGTTGATTTAGTTTTTGGAAGGACGCCATTCTAACTGATAAATCCAAATAACCGTGAAAGTGCTACTTTGAAATACCATATTACGACCTTTTATAGAAATAGATAAAGATATTGTAAGTTTTTATTTATTTACTTAAACTTTTCGCACAAAAAGGTACAAAGGCGAACTTAGGCATTCTCTACCAGTCAACCAAGTTTTTTTATATAATTTCATTACTTTTTGTTTCATTTAATTAATTATTTCTAAGTATCTGACTTTAAAAAGCGTTTAATTAACCAGCAAACAGTTCCGCACACTTTCAAAATGAAGCTCTCTTAAGCTCTCGTAAAACTGAGCCAACCCAAGACAACAAATCGTATTAAACTATCCAGCCGAACAGCGTCACCTCTAGAACAAAACAAGCTGTATCACGTATCCGGTAGCTGGGACAGCTTGCAGCGAAACAGCTCGGAATAGCTCGGAACAGCTCGTTCTCGTTTCAGACATGCTTCGCAAGTGACAGGGGCGATGTGCTTCTATTTCGGAATGAGGCTGTGATGTCTTTTATGGTGGACCATTTTAGGTAGGAAGACATCCTTATCTTTCTCACGTGTCATTGTAAAATATGTCTGTTTGTCCGTAAGTGTACATAATCGAAAACCACTACACACTACACCCCTACTTGCCTGGCACCACCACCCACGCTGCCGCCACCACATGTCTGGAGGTAGAAATTGAAATCGCGGCATACGTCAAGTCAAAAACTTCAAGTCTTTTGTGGTACTCATCAATGATTATCTTAATTATACTGAGAATCAGCACTTTTCGAACGTGAAAAATTACAGAAGACAGTCATTTAAAACGCCCGCCCTTCACCACTTGCTAGTGTTTTTTTGGAAAGAAATGGCTACAGCCGCATGGGTCGATCGATCAGGTTAAGCTACGCTTGCCGCGGTTAATCCGTGGATGGGTGACTATATTCACATGCCTAGACCCCTCCGTGACTCGGAAAGCATGTTAAGCCGTTGGTCCTGGCTGTCATTCGTGGATCTTAGACAGTCGTTACAGGTCGTCAGAAGCCCGAAAGTCTTACAACCAATCTTACCAAGGAAGGGGTATCGTATTACCCACTAACTGGGTTGTGGAGGTTAGATAGACAGTCGCTCCATGTAAAGTACTGGTATTCAGCTGCATCCGGTTAGACTGGAAGCCGACCCCAACATAGTTGAGAAAAGGCTAGGCACATGATGATGATGAATTGGCGCAACAAACTCCCCAGCAACACAAGTCTAAAAATCTTCTAAACGTAGCAGGGCCTCGTACCTACAGTACATATTTTGTTACGTTATGTAGCATAGTTATAGTTGACTAGCTGCGCCCTGCGGTTTTACCCGCATAAATTTCAATCCCGTGGGAACATCGGGATAAAAAGTATCCTATATGTTAATCCTGGTTATAAAGTTTATAACCAGAATTAACATATAGGATACTTAGATATTAGGATAAAAAGTATCCTATATGTTAATCCTAGTTATAAAGTTTATAACCAGAATTAACATATAGGATACTTAGATATTAGGATAAAAAGTATCCTATATGTTAATCCTGGTTATAAAGTTTATAACCAGAATTAACATATAGGATACTTTTTACATACAGATGGTTTATAATATAAACCATCTGTATGCCAAATTTCATCCAAATCCGCTCAGTAGTTTTTGCGTGAAAGAGTAACAAACATCCATCCATCCATACAAACTTTCACGTTTATAATATTATATGTAATATAATATATAATATAATATAATAGGAAGTAGGACTACAGCTTAGCGGACGGGTAGATAACCACAGTTTACTGTTATCACACTTATCACTAATGGACGATGCTGCTTACCCTGTTGACATTAGCCCTTTATAATCTGTTACCCAACCCGTATAAGGGAAAGGTCACCATCATTACTGTTATGCCTCTAAGTATTAACGCTATTACGAGTAAAACAGCTATAGGACAAAGAAAATACGAAGAAATATAAATATTTTGATCGGGCTCTTCGCTGTTATTCGGTCTGTAGAATGTAAGGAGATAGATGATATTGCTGATAGACATAACTGCTGTGTTCTACGCCGGAACGTGGATCCACGCGAAACACGATGGCTTTTTAATGGTTTCTGTAATTACGGTTAAATTGTTCCTTCAATAGACCCCGCGAAATTAAAAACATACGGTTTTTGCAAATTGCAGCGCGGTTTTACATCGTATGTTAGTCAAGATTCAATTCGCGGCAATTATGATAAAATAATTACTCAATTATAATAATTTATAACATCAATATAGCTCTTGAAATTATGGATATTTGCTACAAGTCGTAATTATTTCACGAAATAGTTTTATTTCTTTCAAATCTAATTTCGAGGGCTCAATTGAGGTATTAAATTATTGAAAACTTGCAATAATTTCAATATTCTTCTTTTTCAAATTCAAACGTTTTCAATTTTGCCGACCTTGGCGGATCCTAAATCAAATAATTACTCCACATCAGAGGGGCAATTCTCGTAATTTTAAAAACATTCACAGTCTGATCTCAGTCTCAATCTGTCAAAAATACCTCTAATGTCCCTACATTTTGACATTGCTTGTCGCCGAGATGAGACTGCGACTAGATTTTGAACGATTTTTTTTACGAGAATTGGCCTTCAGCTCAAAGAAACCGTCAACAGACCGTAATAGCGCCATTCCGTAACACTCCTACCACAAAATGTAATATGTTCCTCACTTGTCGCTTTCCTAATTCAATTCAATTCATTTATTTTCAGATCATAAAATCCAATTTGTTAGTAGATACATACACAACTTAAACACTAGTGTTAGTACATCCATAATAATTGTTAGTTACAAAGGTCTTAAGACTATGTTAATATACATAGTATTATACTACAAACTAAGTTAACAAAACAATGAGCATAGAGCATTTTCTTAAAATAAATGTATATAATGAATCACCAATTTAACATAATTAATGACAATAAACCATTGCTTAGAACCATCACGATCGTAATTACAGCCTGAAGAACATATATACGAGGGCGACACTGAAAGTTTTAGAACTGATCACTTGTAAACGATATAATAAAAAAATAAGTTCAAATTTTGAAAATGGAACTCTTTGCCAATATTATTGTGTAAGTATTATATTAATTTGTCATTTGTTTGCGATTTGGCGGCAAATTGAAAATTGTCCGTCACGTCAGTATGAATTTAACGCGAGAAAATTATCGTATGTACGGACGCCTGCAGAGAAAACGGACCCCCCCGCCTTACAAATAAACTATAAGCAGTGAGCGTTGAGGGGTCCCGTTTTATCTGCAGGCGACTGTACAGTGATTTTTTATAACTTTCGATGTCATTTAAGTCAACAAGAAAATTATGATAAACTTCAATTGGCCTTTCACGATGAAACCCCATCTCATGCCACTGTTTACAACTGGTTTAATGAGTTTAAACGTGGTCTCACTAATCCCACCGATGATCTGCGTGAGGGACGGCCTTCTACGGCGAAGACTGAAGATAACATCAGTGTTGTGCGGCGTATGATAGAGACTGACAAAAGAGTGACTTATCAGCAGATTCGGACAAGCTTAGGCATCGGTATGAGTCAAGTGCACAAAATCCTCCATGAAAATTTAGCGGTCAGGAAGCTTTGTGCCCGGTGGATACCTCATAATTTGACAGAGACCCAAAAGCTCTGTCGTGTTGATTGGTGTCGTGAAATGGTTCAAAGATTTAACGGAGGTGACTCAAATGCTGTGTTCGACATACTTACGGGTGACGAAAGCTGGATTTACTGTTATGATCCAGATACTAAGCGACAGTCTGCTGTCTGGGTGTTTCCTTCCGAGGAGTTGCCAACTAAAGTGAAGAGAGGTTGAAGCGTGGGAAAAAAGATGGTAGCCTCGTTCTTCGGAAGGACAGGTCATTACGCAACAATTGTTTTAGAGGATCGAAAAACAGTTACTGCAGAGTGGTACGCTAACAATTGTTTGCCACTTGTCTTGGAAAATTTCGGGAGAAACGACCTCGCAGTAGGATCCTCCTTCACCACGACAACGCCTCATTGCAAACCGCCAAACAAACAATCGACTACTTGGCGACGTCAGACGTGGAATTACTGGGTCACCCGCCCTATAGCCCCGACCTCGCACCTTGCCATTTTTATTTATTTCCGAAAATAAAAGAAAAACTACGGGGAAAACCGTTTTATGGACGAAGAAGCAATGGCTGCGTTTCAAAATGCCGTCGAAGAGACCCCTAAGGACGAGTGGGCAAAGTGCTTTTCTCAGTGGTTCCATCGGATGCAGCGATGTATTGATGTAAATGGACACTATTTTGAAAAGATATAATAAAACTAACAACTTGCTAGTTTGTTCAGTTTTTTATTTTCTAAGAACTTTCGGTGTCACCCTCGTATTAGGCTTATTATAGCGAAATTAAAAACAAATCTTCGCTTGTACACGTTTTAATTTGTCTAAGTAAAATAAAATATTAATAAGACATAAGAAAAGACACAGAACGAATATTATTAAAAAGAATTACGTCGTGACGCCGACGTGGACGTTTTTGGTGTTCGAGTCCTATAATAAATTTTACGTAGGTATTCTCGTTACGCGTCGATTAACATACGTTTGCAAACGTTCCTAAAACTTACGTAACTAAATAAATACGAGGATGACCTAATGGGTAATTGGCACCAAGACAATTTGAGAAGCAAGATAATAATTTAAATTACCGCCTGATCAAAATTGTAACAATGATAATATACGGCTAATTGGTAGTACCTACATCAAGTATTAGGCTCTACTGAAAACTAAGTTACATCATATATGAAACTCCGGTCCTAGGCTCCACGCTGACAATCGGAAGGCATCTCGCTGGCCGGAATCAGAATCCTCTTAAAGTGCAGGTCGTGCGTAAGGTGTTATGTTGGGTTCGATTCCCAAGAAGAAAGCTTGCAGACGTCTGGTACTAGGGTGGCGGGTAGGGTGAATTCTAGATCGACCTACAGTCTTCGGACAAAACTACAGAAAATACCGAAAAATGACAATACGAGACGCAGGCAGAATCTTTTATAACAAAAGAGCTGAAGAAAAGTTAAAATACATACCGAATCTTAACGCTTCGCCTCGAGACCACTTTTTAGTAATGTACAATACGTTTATTTTCGGGAACACTACCTATTACAAAGAAAAGAATGGAATAAAATTTAGGAAACGATAAGAACTTTTGAATAATCAATAGGAAAGCAAACATACTCTTGGATCCAGTGGATGACCGCACAGAACTCGGTCTTTCAATCCTTAATGGATTACCGTTAGCAAATTATTTCATTGTAATTTGAAAGCAGGAAAAAATAATATTTAGACTTCCGTCCTGCGTCCAAAAATCCTTCAAATGAAATATCTCGGTAAGAGAAAAGACATGACACTTTTTGATTCAAAATTCAAAACCAATATGAAGCAAAAACCTTTCTGGTTAAAAATAAGGTTGGATTTGTTATAAAAGAAGGTCGTTCGTGACAAAATTATAATGTAGCATTTGCGAATGCTGCATTATGTAGTCTGTTTATTACTTCCATCAGGCATTTGTACCTTTGATGTGTACTTCCCAAATCGAGAACGGAATCAAGGAGTGAGTACGATATTACTTTTCTATTTTTATTATTTATTTAATTAGGGACTTTTGAGGGGCTTGTGGTTAAGTAAAAGCCGCAAAGGTATATCGATCCTTGCCGCAGTGGGTCCGTGGATGGGTGACCATCTTCACATACCAAGACCCCTCCGTGCCTCGGAAAGCACGCTAAGTCGTTGCTCCCGACTGTCATTTGTGGATCTTTGGCAGTAGTTACGGGTAGTCAGAAGCCCGAAAGTTTAACAAGGGGTATCGTATTACCCAGTAACTGGGTTGTGGAGGTCAAATAGACACTCGCTCCATGTAAAATACTGGTATTCAGCTGCATCCGGTTAGACTGGAAGCCGACCCCAACAAAGTTGGGAAAAGACTAGGCAGATTATGATGATTTAATTAGAGACAGCAATGCGTATGTCAGTACCGTAGTCAGTACCCTAAATACATACTGCTACGGATTATTTGGCCATGGAGCATGAAGTCGCACACGCTTGTCGTTGTGTGCCGTTCAGGGTGGTGACATAGCCATTGTTGTATTTTGCGGAAAAAGGATGGCGCTTTTGTTCTGTATACACTTCGCTATACATAATATAACATGTCGTCTGTACTCCCGAAAGGGTTAGGCAGAGGTGTACTTTTAGTGTACCCACATTTCGACAGTTATGTTTAAGTCCAATGTAATAAGGGGCGAGCCTATTGCCATAAACAGGGCACATAACACGGGGAAATTCAACCAATAGCAATGTCTGATCTGGGAATCGAACCCAAGACCTCATGTTCAGCAGTAGCACGGCAGCAACTTTCTTCCTTATACGGCTCCTGAAAAACTATTGTAAAAGGCCGTCATTGAAAACATGCCTTTGACTAAAATGCCAATGTAACAGCTAAAACGATTAGCCTGTTCCAACATGAAACGACCCATAAAGTCTGTTGCACGTAAACTTTTCAATCTATCGTCATTGTCAGAGCAAGATTGATTGCCGTAAAAAAGCTGTATGTCCGTAAAGTTCGATTTATCAACCAAAGCTCGATGTCATTCTGACTGCTAAAAGGTATTACTTCGACAAACTTGTTATTAATTTAAAGATCAAAATAAACGTAAATTCAACCTTGAAAACTGTTTCTTTTTGTCCCTACTATCTATGGAAATATCTCATCATTATAATCTGCCTAGCCTTTTCCCAATTATGTTGGGGTTGGCTTCCAGTCTAACCGAATGCAGCTGAATACCAATATTTTACATGGAGCGACTGCCTATCTGACCTCCACAACCCAGTAACTGGGTAATACGATACCCCTTGGTAAGAATGATTGTCAGACTTTCGGGCTTCTGACTTCCCGTAACGACAATCCACAAATGACAACTGGGACCAACGGTTTAACGTGCTTTCCGAGGCACGGAGGGGTCTCGGTATGTAAAGATGGTCACACATTCACAGACCAACCGCGGCCTGCGACCTGTGCGGCTGTTATTAATAATAAGCCACAGGGCCGAGCACGCCACGGGCTTTCTATTGAAAGGCCTGTTATGTGGAAAACGATTGTCATATTTTCTTTGGTGCATGTTGGGTGCGCGTACGACAAATAGGACGCTGGGGCTCTGTCTTGCATAGGGTCACAGCATAATGCTGAGCGATAGCCGTTTTGCGTGTATGTGACGCATGTCAAGCATTTCTTATTGTTTTTTATGTTCTTTTTTGCGTCATGTTTACCGCAAATAAACGTATTTTCTTTCTTTTCTTTCTTTCTTTCATAGTATGGGCATATGATATGGAGAAATGAGGATAATGTCGTGAAGGAAGTTTTGAGTATGAATACGGATAGCTATAAGAGTATGGGAAGACCAAAGAAACTATGGACAGACTGTGTGAAAGATGATATCGAGGGGTGAAAGGCTATTTGTTTGAAGCGACATTTTGGACGATATTGAGTTATATACATATTCGGATTCAGCGAATTTTTCTGCGTCGGCTGAGCCGGTTTCGTACAATTCTGAGCAATTTTATGGCGCTAAAAACAATGCTATTTTAGTGCATAATTCACAAACATGATGTATGATCCGACATCAAATTTGCCATATTTTTTTAGTATATCATTTAAGCTGTACACAAAAACAGAGAATCGGAACATAAGCCGTTATTCTCGTCCTAAAATTTCAGTTCGTTGGCAGATAAATCGTTTTTCGATATAGCTAACTTTAGATGAAAACTCCCTTCATACATTTTGCTTACGACTACTTACACTATGCAATGTCGCTTCAACCAATTTGTCAATGTCAAAATCAACAACCAAGTTATAAAAACTCCTTTCGAAACCTGAGACATCAAACAACTCATTAAGAATGTTCATCGTTGCTTAGGCCAACTTGCCTGTATCGTTAACAAAACCCAATTAGCCCAATTAGGTAGTTAAACAAAATAGCCTATTCCTATTATTATTGAGTAACGTCGATTTAATCATTTTGCTTTCTCCTGCGTAAGTACTGTAAAGTCACTTAAACCATTTTGCCTGCTACTGATTAGTGACAATGTTGGAAGTTGAATAATTTTTCCTTACTCTCAAAATAACGCGATACAGATCATTTTGTATTAAGCGACATTTATCTTGGAACTCATAACTGTTTTTTTATTGAAAATTATACCAAAACATTAAGGGATTTTTTTGCAATAAAGATTTGCGATCCCCATTAAAGTAAGAGCAGTAGGTTTTTCATAACGATTTTTTTCCCAAATTTTGAATCTTTAAATGGCTCTCCTGTAAAGTTCGTAAAATGTCGCTTCAAACAAATAGCCTTTCACCCCTCGATATGGTTTGAAAGAGTGTGACTACCGAGATGACGACTAATAGAGTAGTATGGAAGAAAAAGACATGTTGCGCCGACCCCAAATAAATTGAGATAAGACCAGGAGAATGATGAGTCCCTACTACCTCTCACACCAGTTGATCCATTTCATGTAGCCACGTAACAACAGATCGTGATTATTTTTTGCATAAAGATAATTCATGGACCGGTTTTTATCCCGGAAAAATGCTCGGTCCTTGTGGGATAAACCATGGGTGCCGCCGGGAGCGAAGCTTGGGTAAAATCTTGTTATTCATATTTCTCAATTAATCACACTGACCGTAAGATTACACCCATTAGGTTCAAGTTTAAAACTGTATTTCTCTGGACGGAATTGCAAGACCGCAAAACCCTCTTAAATCCTTCCGCTTATTAGCTTCATAATTCAGTTTAAATTCACTCATAAGCTGTATTGACAAGCGACGATGCTGCCAAAGGTTGGCAGTAATTAGATGGCCGATTAATGGCAACACTGGCGCCGTTATAGGGTTCAGTGCCAATACCGGGCTTTTGCGCCAACGGGCGATGCCAAACTACGGCATAATAGATGGAGGGATTTAGTTTAGATTATGTTGTTCGTTAATGTTAATGTCGAGTGTGGTACGTATCTATATTTTGAGAGATTGTATTATCGTTGACCACAGTTTATAGGATCTCGGTGGTCGGCGATATGTTGAATAGCCTAGCTAACTGGATAACAATTTAAGGAAGAATGTAGCCGGAAATACCCCGTCACCCTTGGTTGACTGGTAGAGAATGCCTAAGGCATTAAGTCGGCCTTTGTACCTTTTTGCGGGAAAAGTTTAAATAAATAAATAAAATAATAGTGCCGTTAGTTGCCGTGGCCATCAATGGCAATGGCACAAACTTACGAGTTGTCGTGAGTTAGAACCCAGGCAGGCGCTTTACTTTGGGTATATATTACTCAAAACGCTGAAGGAAAACATCATTAAGAAACCGACATGTCCTAGAACCTAAATTTGGAAGACATGTGACATCTACCAACCCGCACTGGGCCCGCGTGGTTGGTAGATGACCCACTCCCTCTCGAAGAGAGGAGGTCTGTGTCTGGGACACATACACGTAAAGTCATGCTTTTTACTATACTTCAATAACCAGCAATTTACCCTTTGTTAACCTAAAAGTGTACAAGGTACTAAAACGACATTATTCTCAACAAAAAAAATCAGAGATAAAAATAGACAAACAAACCGACAGAATCCCTCCAAGCCTTAACGGACTTCGCTCGTCTTTCCGGGACCCGTGACGTGTGTATTGTATTCACACCCCCCGGAACCCCCCAGAATTCCTCACATTGTTACACTATACGACCTTATGTAAATACGAGGGATTTCACAACTTTTTGTGTCAATCTGAACAATCGGAGATACTTCGAACATTGTTCGAATGCATTTGGTATGCGACACAATAAGTCGGGGACACAATAGTGTTACTCATAGTAAAATTCCTTTCTTTGACATTTTCTTTGCTGATGTTACCGTTTTAAAATATTTATATGTTCGTTTTGCCTTTAATTTTGTAACTCATGGTTCGTATCACGGGGCACAAATATTCGTTTCTATACTAATTATAAATGCGAAAATCACGCCTTAACAGCTAAGCGGATTTGGATGAAAGGTACACACAAACAAAGGATAAACCATGACCTGGGTTCGGACATAGGACATTCCCGTGTGTAGCCGCGGGCAAAAGCTGGTTTGCATAATATTTTGCTTAATTCACAGTGTATCTTCCTAAATTGTGTTCCAGTTTTACTGATGTAATAACAAGGGACCATTCAGGACATGGGTCACAACGGATCGGTCCTCTTTATCTATTAAAAAAATGCTTATACTTTAAAACCATCAATACTAAAACTATTGAACTACTGCAAATAGTACACACACACGCTTACGTCTTAAACAGAAATCTTCGCTAAATCCAATAGATATTACTACGCTCATACAGTAACTGTATAATAGTATTGCAGCAATGTACATCACAGTCTTACCTCCTATGAGCTAGGTATATCGACTTCGTCGGATGCATCCTCTAAGATTCCACAGTCAATGTATCGGAAACATGCCTGGTTGAGTATCAACGTACCAACCGAGCTCGGTTCACTTGGTATGCGAAGCAACATTGCTAATAAGGAGATATACATGGTTACATCGACGCACAAACTATAACTATAAATTCAGTACATGATTCTAAACAACCTAGAAATACTTCATCGCTTATCAAACAAAATCTGCCGTTAGAAAAAGCAATTACTACGCGGTCAAATCGTATGGAACAACAATTTTTTTTGTTTTAATAATCGAAAATTTTCAACGCAGTGGGGAGTCCAGAATCATGGTAAAAGATTGCGCATCGATGTCCCTGCCACCCTGTTTATGTAGTTTATGTAAATTATTGTAGTGCATCCGGAAAATTCGGTTTTAACGAAAATCCGGGAGTTCTTTAACAAAGATATTTTTCACATATTTGCTTGGTAAAATAAGCAATACGTAGAACTCTTGCATCCAATAATTTTATTATAGTATGGTAAATGATATTACGAAAGGAAATAATCAAGAGACTTCAATTTAAACTGGCTTTTATAAATGAATGAGCTTGATATTCTCTTTTTATTATGCCACATATTCTGGATTTTTCTTTCTTAATATTTAAAGGATGCTCGCCCCAACACGTTATAAAACCTAACGCACCAATCATAAACAATTCAGAAAACCATAAACAACCCAAAAGATATTTTGATTGCGTTCAAAAATAGAAACGTTTCCATCGCAGTGTGTCACGTTCGCGGTATACATTTTTCGAAAGCGTCGGGGCCCGCTGGCGTCCACATGGGCCTGAACGTGATACGACTCCCGAACACAACATTTGGCTACTTTTTGTTTTTAAATACGTCGCGGTTTTCAATCCTCCATTTTGGACATTAATTTTCCCTCACGTGGCTTTTCATAATTGGTTTCTTAGAATTTTAGGTTTGCTACAGAGTGTAACAGCTGCTGAGCCATTTTTTCGAGACTAGAAAATGTTTTATTAAAGTACGATAACGAGATCCAAGATAACAAGTTGCTTGTTTTCCTTACTTTCTTCTACTAATAATCCTAGACGGAATAAGCTCTTTATTCTGGAAATGTGGTTAGTGTAGTTCCCTTGCGCCAATTCAACAGAAACTTTTGCTTTACAAAAAACGTGTGCTCATTTTGGTGCTCACTTCTTACTTCTTAGCTCGTCTTTAAGCCATGACCCGAAAGTTTCTTATTTCATACTTCGCGTCCTGTATTTTGTCTGACTTAGGATCTTGATCTCCACCACAACAATGAAATATCTTTTCCAATAAAATATAATCACAGATCATTAACCTTGTGTCTTGAATAGTCTTATAGGTCTACCTAGCAGTATGTACCTTATATATATCTTATAGAGCTCTTTGTGTAAAAGCTTTATTTCAGTATTCAAAATTGTTTCTATACCATCACAATTCTTACTCAAACATTTGACTTTATCGTTAAAGTCATCGCATTTACATACCATTAACGTTAACGCTGGGTCTCAGGAGTTTAAACGGCGGGAACCACTTTCATTCGGATGAACCGTCGTGTTTACCAACAACAACATATTACGAAAAAGCAAGTCTATATCTCTCCAATGCCAAAATAAACGTATCTACATTATCCAATCACTTAAGCCTTCACACTTTTGACTCTCATATAACTTTTTAATCAATTAAAGAGGTATAAACGTTGATTGAAGTGTCGCTTGGGAGCTTCATCATCATCTGCCTAGCCTTTTCGCAAGAGGTCGGCTTCCAGTCTGATTGATGCAGCTGAGTACCAGACAGCTTGTGGCTTAAATATAATAACAGCCGCACGGGTCGATCGATCAAGTTAAGCTATGCTTGCCGTGGTTGTTCCATTGATGGGTGACCATATTTACATACCAGGATACTTTCGTACCTCGGAAAGCACGTTAAGCTGTAGGTCCTGGCTGTTATTCGTAGATCTTTGACAGTCGTTACGGGTGGTCAGAAGCCCGAAGGTCTGATAATCAGTCTTACCAATAGGTATAGTATTACCCAATACCTGGGTTGTGGAGGTCAGATATGCAGTCGCTACATTTAAAATACTTGGGAGCATATACAGCGTTATTTTGCCTCGGCCAGCATCTGGCGTGTGACATATATGGCTCGCTCGATCAACCCATTACTACGGAAATTGTAAGGTGATAGTAAATTTGCTTAAAAAATGGTTCTCCTGACTTTACCATAAACTTTAAAGGTCGACATAGAAAGCGGCAACCCCTTTCCATCAAATTAAATGTGCCCTCGTATCCTAACATATTGCTCATAAACACACCGCTATTTCTCTCCAATGCCAAAATAAACGTGTCTATACATGTACCAATCACTTAGCCTTCACAATTTTGACTCGAATATAACTTTTTAATCAATTACATTGCTATAAAAGTTGATTCGAGTGTCACTTGGGAGCATAATAGCATATACAGCGTAATTTGGCCTCGGCCAGCATCTGGCGTGTGACATATATGACTCGTTCAATCAACCCATTACCTAGATTGGATCTCGCTCAGAAATCTTGAGAACGTAAGTGTCTGGCATGTTTCTTGACAAACCCATCTTGGTATTAGATGAGATAGGTTGGTAACAAGTTTTTTTGTAGGTTTTATGTGTAATCATTTTATACTAGCTGCGCCCGCGGTTTCACCCGCGTAAGTTTCGATCCCGTGGGAATTTCGGGATAAAAAGTATCATGTGGCTTTTTTTATTTTATGATTATTTATTAATTTTATTTTGGAATTATGTATTAATTTAATATTGTGATTTTTATTGATTTTATTGTGATTATTTATTGATTTTATTTTGTGACTATTTATTAATTAATTATTTTTTCTATATTGATTTTATTGTTTTTGATTATTTATTTTGATTTGATTATAGTAGTTTTTGCGTGAAAGAGTATCTAACAAACATCCATCCATACAAATTTTCGCATTTATAATATTATTAATAGGATAGGAAGTAGGATGTTTTGTTTTTACTATTGACATTTAAAATTTATTATTGTTTGCTAATTCACGGAACATTAATTATTTTGACTTGAAATTAATAATTAAAAATCAGTACATACCCGATGCTTTATTTTTATGTTATTTTGCATGCATTTATCCTTGTAAGTGTACACATGTCTCACCAAACAAATATCTCTTATCTTATTTTAAGGTTTTTTTTTTTTTTGTTTTGGAACTACAAGAATGAGTTACAACTGAGGACTGACATATGTAGGTCAAACGGAATACTACCAAATTTGTTAAATACTAATTTGGTAGTATTTGTAAATACAAAAAAAGCAATATACCTATCTGATTGATAAAAGAAATTACCACGTACTCAAAGATTCTTCTTTGAGTACGTGGTAATTTCTTTTATTATATTTCCTTTATTTAAATGTAAACATATAAATTATATTTTTAAATATTAGAATATAAAAGATATAAAAACATTTAAAAATATTATTTTTATTATATTTATTATTAGTATTAACGAATTTTTCACACCTATTATTATAAGCAAGCACTTATTTAGTTTACAAACTGGAATTTTCATCAGATTTTCTTTAAAATGCTGTTTTGTTTGAAATGCTTTAAAGGTATTAATTTGGACAGGGTCTGAAATCTACATACATGAACAACTTATCAAAATGAAACTAGTTTCCATCACGCGTCGTAAAGTTAACAAAGGAACGAACGAATAACGTACATCAATTCGCTCCAAAGAACTCTTTAACTTCTCCACAGTAAAATCACAGTGAACGATGAACTATAAAACCAATGCATAGAAAATGTATTGAATAGCAATCTCTCTCCTGAAGTTAATGAAAACACGTAGCTCTGTTCTCGTTCCGACTGAAACTAATCATGGCGCCGAAATGTCGGGGGAATAGAGAATTAAGCACATTCTTTTAAACGAAATAGCGATCAAACGTGGCTGTGACATACGGGACTTGGTAGGTGACATGCATGATGGGGAAAAAATCATCATCTGCGTAACCCACGAACAGTAGGGATAGGTTTAATTTTGACAGTTCAACAATATTCATTGCGTTTTTTACGTTCTTGAGGTGACAATTTTTTCGAACATATAAAGCAATGGACTTGCAGTATCCTTCAAAATGATTCAGATTGATAGTGTGTTACGCAATTAGGGTGCTGTTTAAGAGATAAAAAGTCATCTTAGTGCTTAGAAAAGCGGCAATCGCTGTTCAGGCTTCATAAAACCTTCAAAAGTGGCAACATTTTATATGTGTTTTTATTATTATTATTTTGGCAACATGTGTTCGCTGTCAATGTCATAGTGACGTTATGACTAGTTTATTTGTAAAAAGCTTTATATACTCGGTCCTCGTAAAATAGAAATTATAATAGTGCAATTTCTGGGCTTTATTTACACCAGTATATCCTCAACGATATAAAAATCGCTTCCAAAGCGTTTCGGATGTCTACAACGGCTTTCAACACGATTGACATAAGCTTTTCGGTGGCTTATGTCAATCCAGTACATGTTTGACTTTTCCATTATCCTTATCGCTAATAGAATGTCACTTTATCCATCTGGGTAATTGCGTAACACACTATCAGTAGCAATGGCTTTCATTTTGACAGTTCATCAACATTGTGACGTTATTTACGTTGTTAGGTAGACAAATTTTTCAAACATGAAGCAATGGAGAATCGCAGAAGCTATAGAAATATCTTTCAAAATGATTCAAATTGTTATTGAATATGTGTTACGTTATTAGGGTGCAGAAAAGGGTGCCTATTGATTCTTTCTGAAATTCTTAAGTAAAAGTGCCAATTTTATATCCAACCACATCTAGTTTCAAAACAAAATTTATTTTTGGTGTGTTTAAGTAGTGTTTTTACTAATATCATTTATCAAGTGGCCACTATTAACCACACCTAAATTTCAGCTCCAACACGAGTCTAAACTCCAACATCACATCAGCACTCACCACCACAACACAAAGAGCATTAATAACATGACGACACCGTGACGTCACAACACAGTAAACTAATCTAATCCCGCGACATGCAATAATGGGCTAATGCACGGCGAATAGGGCTGCCTCCCATCTGCGCACACACATGAATATTATAGTACCACATATCTTGAACGCCAAACGCCGCAGTAAAGCCCGCTAAGGATCCGTACAGCTATCATCATTATGCTACAAATTGTGCCATCCATATTAGACCAGGAGACAGATGTGATTTTGGAATGAGGGATTCTGGAAGTAAATTACATGTTATGTGTGTATGAAGTGTGGGGTGATGACAGACAGGTCGATATGCATAGTTAAGATACTCTTCCGGTTGCTAACCGATGGACCTGGGTACACAAAGTGCTTTTATGGCCGATTCCTATGATTTACGGACCGTTTAAAATTAAGACTGATATCTATCAATAATAAAGCATAGTCCTCATAGCTTTACATAGTTGTCCCTCCCATATAAAATAAGCTTACGAATCAATTTATTGCCCAGTTTGGCAACAAAAAATTGCTACCATTGGTCAGCAAAACGATAGTGTAGTGTTTATAGGAACTGAGAATAAGAAGTTTTCATTTAAGAATTTCTTTGTTACTCGTTATAAAACGAATTCCGGAAAGGTATTTAGCTGCGTCTGGATATTTCAGGAATTTAAAATAATTACATATTTACAAAATCAAAATATTTTTATTTTGGCTTTTGTTCCATTCAAAGCTTTAATTGACTTAGATTTGGTTTTTAGAGCATATTCTACCCCAAAGGCATATTGAAGATTATCCCGAACTTAATTAATAAAAATAATTTTATTAAATAAAATGTCACAAACAGGGCTTTCAAACAATATTACGTTAAAGTAGAATTCCTTTAGCTACGATTTCCTAGAAAAACGATGACCGCGACGTTACGGCCGCAGTAACAGTTGTTACGAGTATGATTATGAAAATGGCAGCGGGGTTTGACTTTAACGTGCAAAAAAACGCTCTTTAGGGAAACACATCTACTTACTTTTATAAATAAGGTTTCAGTGACGTCATTCGACGGTATATCGCGGATGCTGTGTGGCGGCCACCGCAGTCTTAGGAAACCATTTATATAAAAAAGAGAGTGTTTGCGTTTGTGACCACACGATAGAAGTGAAAACTTGCGACTGGAGCCGAGTATACTCGATTTAGCGCCACCGAACCGAGCGAGACGGCCTAAAGACTGTTCCCTTAAAAAATGTGTCACAGCGGTCAAGAAATCTATCTCCTCAACTACATCCAGTATGGTATGTTAGATAATGTTTCCTAATACGACACTTTAGGTGTTGATAGTACAGCGGTCGTTTTATTAACTGCCGCTCTGCGTTCATCAAGTTATATACCAACATTTATGTAGATGTATTCCTTAATTATATAGTTAAAGTGTCCGAGGACGCCCGAGGGTCCCCGTAAAGTTTAAGAAGTTAGGGTAGAAAAGTTCGTAGACACAATTGTGTGTGGTCGGGTAGGGCTTCAGTAAGGTTTTTTACACGCATAAAAGTACTAGAATTTGCTAACATATGGAAAGTGTTTTTACCCTTGTGGTGAATTTCAAGGTTTCTGTAGTGTTTAATGAAAGTTTTTTTTTTTTTAATTTTAACAACGAATAATAACTTTTTAGGATCTGGGTAGAAACTTAAAACCTGATTTTCACGAAGTGATTTAATGGCATACAATAAGTTGAAGTTACAATGATAGTTGCACCATGTGCATAAGCAGTGGTGGCCGAATGGTAACGGCCGCGACTTACGAGTCGTGTTGTATGTTCGAACCCAGCCAGGCGCTTTACTTTGTGTAATTATTTCATCACAACTGTTCTCAAAACAGTGAAGGAAAACATCGTGAGGAAACCGGCATGTCCTAGAACCAAAAATTCGTAGATATGTGACATCTACCAACCCGCACAGCACCAGATTTTTTTTTTTCTTGGAGTTGTACTACGACCACTCGTAGTTGGCGTAGTATGCTACGACCACTCGTAGCTGGCCTACGCCAGAGCTTACTACTAAGCTACGACAACACGTAGCTGGCGTAGTATGCTACGACAACTCGTAGCTGGCATGGAATTGTACGATAACTCGTAGCTGGCGTAGTATGCTACGACAACTCGTAGTTAGCGTATTATAATACGACAACTCGTAGTTGGCGTAGTATGCTACGACAACTTGTAGCTGGCGTAGTATGCTACGACATTTCGTGCTGGCGTAGCATTGACATTTCGCGTCGGCTACGTCGAAGCATTTTTAAATGCTAACAAAGTACCAACCACCCCGTGGATTACAGCCCACTCCGTCTCGAAGAGAAGTTCCTGCAGGGGGACTATCATATAGGCTGATTATGTAATCTTCTTAAAACGAAAAAAACGCCTAAAAATATAACCTGACGCATTACGCTCAACTTACAAAAAATAAATTAAAAACAACATTGAAAACTTTTCAACGTTCATTCTCAAAAAAGGAAACAAAAAATTAATGTGACCGTTTAGCTTGCTTTTAATTATAAGTGTTAACTTAAACGTTGGACTCAACGCTTGGCACTGGGACGCTCTATTCTATGTATTTAAGAATGATAGAACAGATGAATAAAATGAATGTAATAATACCAGCCAATAATGTGGGACGTCCCACAGCTCGATGGACGGACGAACTAAAGAAGGTGACTGGGGTAGTCCGGACGCGGAAGGCGGGGGACAGGGTGTTGTGGCGCAGTCTGGGAGAGGCCTATGTCCAGCAGTGGACTGAGATAGGCTGAGTTGATTGATTGTATACCAGCCTGTTACCGTCCCGGTCCCAGTGGTTACCGTCTTAGTAGTTACCGTACGACTGCAGGGCAAAGGCCTTTACTCATTATAGAGAAGTCACAAGCATTAATCACCACTCACGGCGGTTTGGCGATATCAGACTTATAAGCATAAGCAGCCTATAATGTTCCCACTGCTGGGACACAGGCCTCCTCTCGATAAGAGGGAGTGGGCCGTAATCCTTCACGTGGGCCCAGTGCGGGATGGCAGATATCACATGTCATCGAATTTTTGATTCCCGAACTTACATAAAATTGTAAAAAAAAATGTTATACACACAGACGTTACCAGAGAAGAGACACACACACATAATCACGGACATTCATCTTTGAAAGTATGTATTTTCCCCGTTTCTATTATTATTCATTTACTAATCGCCAAACATAAGCCCACGATCACACATCCCACCTAAGATTCCGCCATCTTAAACAATCCCTGGCCTAGAGCGTCCCGTCATTTAGTTGTACACTTTAATTAAACGCGTGGACGCGATGCACTGGACAATGGACACTAGAGGGCATCACGAGCGGTCATTGCGCATTATATTCTCTTTATTAAACGTCCTCCGTCCGTGCTGCGATCCACACAAATAAAGCTGGGACACACGGAGGATTATTGCGTTGAACTTGTCGATTTAGGATAGGGGTAGGTTATAAAGAAACAATGAGGATAAAGCTTTTTGCCCTATAGCTCGTATGTGTAATTCCATTGCAAGGCATGGGCCACCTTTTGTATTTTCATCTGCATGCTATCATCAACACCTGTGTAGCCTTGTCCCAACTATGTTGGGGTCGCCGTCTAACCGGATGCAGCTGAATACCAGTATTTTACACGGAGTGACTGCCTATCTGAACTCCATAACCCAGTGCTCTTTTAGAAATAGGTGCAATCTCCAGTGCTATTCATGCTCATAGCTCGTCCAGAATACTATGAGATAAACGCCTAAGTTAAAACTTCATAACAATACAAGTTATAACATACATTTTGATTTTAGTGTTGTGTTCGAAACTACTATTATTTTAATACTTATTTAAATTAAATTATGCAGTTGCATTCTACGTAAGCTTCGTTGAAGCTCAATTAGTCATTAAAATATTTTAGCCTGAAATTATTGTGAAGTTTCGTTATGTAATCCCAACGTCAGTATGTTTGTTTAAAGAATAAATAATAAAAATAAATTCGGACAATATTTTACTTACACAACGAGTAACAAGGTGGACCGATGACCTTGTGAAGGCCGCACGAATCCGCTGGATGCGAAAAGCACAGAACCGGTCGAAGTGGCGGTGCTTGGGGGAGGCTTATATCCAGCTGTGGACATCTTTCGGCTGAAATGATGAATGATGAATGATGAATAGAATGCTAAGAGGGAAGTGTGATGTTTTGCGAATGGATAGAATAAGAAATGACTACATACATACGAGGACGTCTGAAAGTGGCACCGTTGAGTGAAAAGTTGAGTGGAAATCTGTTATCATGGTATGGGCATGTGATGCGAAGGTATGAAGAAAATGTCGTGAAGAGTTTTGAGTATGAATGTGGATGGCCTAAGAGTAAATATTAATTACGTAATAAATAAAAATAATAATTAAAATTTTACAATATTACTAAATAAATAATGTAAGTATCTAATTATATTCAATTCTGTATTAATAAAACAGTATAACTTGCAACAACTACTTAACTAATAATAAAATTCACCACATTAAACCCCAGCGTACTTCCTCCTCTCTCCTACTTGATTTATGCTGTGCCCGACAGGGTCCATAATTGTGACTAATTTAATTATTTCCTACTAACTATCTATATACATTATGGTACGCAATAAAGAATTGAGAATTGAGAAAAATAGGGAAAGACCAAAGAAATGATGGATGGACTGTGTGAAAGATGATACGGCTGAAGATAGTGGAAGAATGGGGGTGTCTACCAAGATGACAACTAGTAGAGAAGTATGGAAGAAAAAAAACGTTGCGCCGATCTCTAATAAATTGGGGTAAGTTCAAGATAATGATTAAAAGTAACATAACATGCCATTAACATCTCGTTCACTTCGACACACAATACCTATTGCAATGATCATAGAGTTCAATATAGTTTTTAAAGTGATATTATATATTTTAAAAGCTCAGTCTAACGGAATACTCCTCCAAACTCCAGACAGATATGCAAATACAAAGGATTTTCACAACAAACAATCCACTTTCCATCTAAATCTCGAACGCGAATGGATTAAAATGTCAACTTATCGACAGGGGTGTCGCATCGCACTTTTATATTTTAAATATATATTTCAGTCGTACAAAACGCTTGGGTTTTCCAAATAAATGTTATCACGTGGATACGGTTGGCGAGATAAGCGATATTAATATTGCTATAAATTGCCGATAGCTTTGACAGGATTAACTGTGCGCCTATTGTTTGGTAAACCATAAAATGTTGAATAATTTAAAGTTGTGTTCTGAATTTGTACTTACTAATTAAGTTTTTATTAGGAGGAGCTTGTGGCTAAGTGATAACAGCCGCCAGCAGGGTCGATCGAAGATTAAGTTACGCTTTCCGAGGTCGATCCTTGGATGGGTGACCATCCATTACATACCAAGACCGCCTCTGTGACCCGGAAAGCACGTTAAGCTGTTGATTCCAGCAGTAATTCATAGATCTTTGACAGTCGTTACTGGTAGTCAGAACACCAAAGTCTGACAACCGTTCCTATTAATGGGTATTATGTTACCTATTAACTGGGTTGTGGATGTCTGATAGGCAGTCGCTCCTTAAGAAATGCTGATATTCAGCTGCATCCGGTTAGACTGGAAGCCAACCCCAACATAGTTAAGAAAAGGCCAGGCAGATATTGATTATTATGCTGGTCATTTTGAAGACCTGTATGTTTTCATCAAACAACGTCTCAGGAATTCAAATATAGACTTTAAGCCCGTAATATTAAATTACCCCTCACATCAAACCTTTTTAAAAATGATTACTATGGCATCATTGGAGTGCGCCATTACTGAATAACTACTGCTATTACTGAAAGTTTGCTTTGCCTAAATAGTTTTAATCATTGTCTTTGATAAAACTTTAATAGCGAAGTATTTTAAATGCAAAGAGAGTTTCAAAGACATGTAGTCTTAAAGTTCAAAACTAGGGTACAGAAGACTTCGCAAACATTTACCTTCGTCTACAAACACTCATTAGGTATCTCTTTGAAAATGAAATGAAGTTAGTTTCTAATCGTCCACAAATGCTCCTTCAGCGTTGAATTATATTGTCTTAACCTTTCAGTACAACGTGGCTTTAAATTAACCGTTTTCAACGCGACGTATAAACACCTGCCTTTCATAAAATTCCTCTTTCTAAGTGAAGAATAAGGGCGGCATCCACAACATTTCTTAGCGAGACAACGATTTTACGCTGACAAAGTACCCTTTATACTGCCATAAGTTAAATAAGCCCGTCTCTCGCCATTTTGGGGAAGGATCGAAAAAATTGTTTCATATTTCCAACGTAGCGTCAATATTTAATTTGACGAAAAGCCACTTTGTATTTATTTATCGTGTACTTCAGTTACAAAGAGTTTTGTTGTTGGCACAAACAATATTGTCTGACAAACTGACATGACGAGATGAGCCTCCATTTTGCAACAATATCAAAATATTGGCGTCTTAGAACAGTAAAACCACCACTGCTGTTTGTAGAACACATGCTTGTATTAACAGATGAACTCGTAACGCAATGGAGCGTGTTCATTGAAAAAGATGGGAGCGTGAAATGGAGGTAAAAGGATCGGTTTTGTACGTCGGTCACGTCCGAGCTCATTCAAGCAGATCGAACGAGTCATCGCCTGAACGTATCCTTTTCTTATTCAAAACTTGATACCTACGAGTACCTTTACCTCTACATCACAAGTAGCAGTTGAGTTAGCTACTTTGCTATTGATAACGTAATGTTTTTGGATCGGGTTATTTGAGCTAAAAATGTGTACGTGCGTGTTTGATACAATTGCGGCTAGACGTGGTAGGATTTTTTTTTTAAACGTTCCCCCTCACTAGGCATTACTCCTGTATCGTGGGGGCGTTTACAAACATTTAAACTCACATACACAAACAGCCAGACCCGGATCAACTACCTGTACCTAGGCAATACAAATATTTGTTCCGTGCGGGAATCGAACCCGCGACACGCAGCGCAGCAGTCGATCGCTCAGCCACTGCGCTAACCGTGTCGTCCGTGTCAGGTTTTTCTGAACTAGTCTGATATGTAGGTTACGTGTTAAATGGCTTGAAAGAGTTTTATTTTGCCTTCTTGTTTCTTTATCGACGCTTTTTGATTGTAATGTTGAATAACGTTAAGGTTAAGTTATACTGTGGTATACTGTTGTCTTATCAGCTTTGATATTGTATTTTGATTAAATACAGCCTTTTTTAAGGGTGTACAAAAACTGTTTAATGCAATAGGTGTCATTTGAATGAAAAAATAATAAAATTTAGGGTTGCTTTTTCCAGCGCCAGATAATTTTATCCGAGGAATAATTTTGAATTTTTGACAGTTCTTTCGTACAAAATCGGTCAGACATCAATTTTCTTCCACGAATAAAAACTATCTGTCGATTGAAAAATCAGCCCTTATAAATATTGCGATTTGACAGCTTTTGTATGGAAAATTCAGATAAAAGTTATCTGGCTATTGAAAATTCTACCCTTAATCAACTTAATTATTTTGCTTATCGCTAACTCACAGCAAAATCTAGCCATAAAAAATTACACCGCATGTGTTAACAAAAAAAATAAGAAAAGACAAATGGCGCAAATATTCCAATATTCTTGGATTTTATAAATGTTCAAGCCGTTTGGGGTTGAAACTATGGTCATGTGGTCCGAGTGCCCACTTAGTTTTTCGAGACATCACCAAGCGGTTGGTTGACTCTTCAAGTGACCAGAGGGCTGGCCTATTTTTTGGCCAAAGAATCAGCATTGCCATACAACGTGGCAATTCTGCCAGTAGAAAAATGGGATCCAGATGTAGGATCTTAATCAATTATTCGACATGACTACAAGCATTTTCAACGGAATAAACCTTTTCTTTCGGGCTGTTTATTTTGTGCCAAACTGTTTGAACATGCCAGTATCTAGAAACGAAATTAATAAAAGGAATTCCTAGAACCCTACAATCAAGTAAGTCCCAACATTGCGTAAGATACTGAGCGTAATATTAATGTAAATACTTGTAACATTGAGATAAATAAGCCAACATACGTAGAAACAAGACGGTCGTGTTATTGCCATATTTGCTATCAGCTTTCCGGCTGAAAAGCTTTTACACCCTCATCAACTCACTATACTTCTGGAATAAACAATACTGGATATGTAAGATTCAATTAACAAGACGAATTTACTAGGCGAAACCGAAGAATAAGCAAAAGTCGGTTTTTTTCTTTTTTTTAGGAGCTGTGCTACGACATCTCGTAGCTGGCGTAGTGTGCTACGACAACTCGTAACTGGCGGAGTACGCTACGACCACTCGTAGCATGGTGTAGTATGCTACGACATATCGTGCTGGCGTAGCATTGACGTTTCGCGTTGGCTACGTCGTAGCATTTTTAAATGATTTTATTTAGCTAAGCACCACCACCACCTCCACTATAGGTACACCTCAGCCCTTCGGGAATTACAGGCGTGATTTTATGTTGTTTATTTGGCTTATTATTCATATATTTTTACACACGTACCGGGACGGGTGAAATACTAACAAAATCCCATTTCATTTGTGGTTGAATATCGAGTTAAAATCGGCTTTCCTACCGATAACTACTGTACTTATTTAGATTTGTTGATTTTCAATCAGCTTTAGAAAATATATTTTTAAACACTAACAGAAATCTACTGCATCAAGAAAATATAAACCACATTCCTTATCCAGTCATTCCATAATCCATCCTTGATACCAATCCAAGTGTGTCATTACAACATGACCACTTCAACTAGAGCCCTGACAGCTGATCGTTTCGCGCCACTTACTCCGATTGACAGCTCACGTCAAACTGGACGTCCCGGTATACAAGATGGCGTCGTCAGGATTTTATTTGTGACGTAATAACGCTGTGTGACGTATTTGATGATCTCGTTCACGCCAATTAGAGCCCATAGATAGGCGAAGGATATTGCATGTTCGCGATTAGTCGGTGTTGGCGATGTGTTGACGATGTGATCGTGAATGATCGCGTAAATTCAGGAGTTTATAAATTATTTTATTGCTGCTTATGCCCGGTTCCTATAAGCAAAAACAAATCGTTTTGCTTACCAATGTAAGCATTTTTTACTGTCAATTTGGGCATTTAAATAGATTCGTAAGCTAATTTTACCTGTGATAGCTACTTCCATATTATTATGGGAGGGTCTACTATACAAAGCTATGAGGTCTAAATTATTGGTAAAGATACAAGACTCTTAATTTTAACCAATAACTGTCCGTAATTTATAGAAATCGGCCACTAGTGAGGCAAAAGCAGAGGACAGTGTTTATTCATTTTATATGGGCACTAATGAACTTCTCTAAAGACACCATGACCTCTGAGTTTGTTTCGGCATTTCTTCTCAGGGATCAGTCAGGTAGAAAATGCCAGCGCCATCTAGTTTTAAAATATTGACCAGCAATTTACGTTTATAAGTGTCTTGAAAAGATCTACATATAGATGTAACATCATTGCATTTCATTTCTATAGTTTATTTTATATTGTATTGTTTCATTGGTAGTGTTTGACTCGTTGGTCTCGAGCTTGCAAGCGCGACTGCTGAGCGTGGTCCTAGGTTCTCGATTCCCAGGTCGGAAAAGTGTTATTGAGTTATCCATTAGGAATTTCTTAGTAACAGTCTGAAGTATGGATGTTGTCGATTTAATACCCTCGTGCCTCGGAAAGCACGTAATGCCGTTAGTCCTGCGCCTGATTTCTTCCCGGTCGTGTCGGATTGCCATCCCATCGGACTATGAGAGTAAAGGAACAGAGAATGCACCTGTGTTTACGCACACACTTGTGCACTATAATATCTCCTTCGTGCCTGACTAATCTCCGTTGAGATTGGACACCGTGACCGAAATCGGTCGGGAGGCTATTATTTAGTGTTTGTATTGATTCGTCTAGCAATAACTATGACAAACATTCCGAATTACGTCTGGCATAAATATAACTTATGAGGTTATTCTGTAGTATACACAAAGTTAGTAATATAAAAGAAAAAATACTACGTTGGAACTAGACTAATTTAGAAGTTTTCTGTATCTTAGAAAGGAAGCAAACATCCGCTGAAGAGGAAAAAAAATAACATACAAATGTTTCAAGGCTCTATTGATCAAGGCTCCGGAAACAGCCATACCTCTGTATAAATTGCTTATTGACGGATTATTTTATCTAGAATCGATTTCTATATTCTATACTTAAGAAATAAATTGATGTAACTAAAACTTTGTAACCATATTTTGATTTAAAAGAGTGTCCATGGAGTTTCTTGCCCGTTCTTCTCCATAGGTACCTACTACGCTTTGGAATGGGCAACTAGCTTCATTTTTCTGACTGACCGACCCCTTGACAATTCAAAATTGCCTGTATTGGTTTAATTGAAATAAATACTTTGAGTTTGAGTTTGAGTTTGATATAATTCAAGGTTCTCATGCTACACATGCAAAACATTCTGTAGCGGTATCTACAACGCCACATGCGAACAACGCGTCATACTGACGTCACGCAAATCCTGCATCTCGCAAGCAGAGTTTACCGCGCAATTAGCATAGATACAATTTCCCAACATTTGAATTTCACAAACGTTGGGCAATTGCCCGCCAGACACAACACCCGTCTGGTCGGAGGATCCTCCCTTTTCTATGGAGGATGAGTGAACTTCACACCCTGTTCCTAATACCTCCAAACTGGTGACCCCGAGCATGAACGTCAGCGCAGCCTTCGTGCAAACACTTCAGCGTGACGTCATCATCATCACTCCCGCAAGCTTTAGCGGCGAGTCACCCAGCCAGCTAGCATCCACGGCTTCAACGGGTATCCTGACCACCAGCATGCAGCGACCGCGCATACCTGGTCATCACCCTCAGCCTCATCAGTAACCTCGGCACAGCACACTGCACTTTCGGCCGGTCAACAAGAAGAGCTTCCTCTCCTGGTCGACGCAGCAGCCAGCCTCAACCCCGCGCCGTACGACATCCGACGCACTGGAGTATAACGCAGCGCCACCCCGACTCACTGGGGACATCTTCGCAGACAGTTCCGACTCACCGTGAACTATGCGCCACCCCGACTCACTGGGGCATCTCCGCAGACAGTTCCGACTCACCGTGAACTATGCGGCAACCGGTTCCGACTCACTGGAACCTCAGCTGGCCTGGCAAGCATCGCAAGATACAAGACTCAGCCCACTATCGACCTCCGGTCTCCGGAGGGGAGTGATGTAGCGGTATCTACAACGCCACATGCGAACAACGCGTCATACTGACGTCACGCAAATCCTGCATCTCGCAAGCAGAGTTTACCGCGCAATTAGCATAGATACAATTTCCCAACATTTGAATTTCACAAACGTTGGGCAATTGCCCGCCAGACACAACACCCGTCTGGTCGGAGGATCCTCCCTTTTCTATGGAGGATGAGTGAACTTCACACCCTGTTCCTAATACCTCCAAAATTCTAATAATAGACACTGAATTAAATGACTGGGTCAATTTGTATTGCTACTGTGTAGCTGGCATGATCATTATTACCACCTGCCGGGCTCAAACAATATAAAATATCGAAGAACAGTACAGACGCCAGCAGGTCAAGCTACCCGAAACTGTCAAATTTTCCCAATCAACCTTGAACCTTAATGCTTTAGCAATCAAGTTCAAAATATATTAAAGAAATTTGACAGATTGTAGTAGCTTGATGTGCTGGCGTCTGTACCATCGACACGAAAAGGAAAAAGAAGCTGGCGTGACCATTGTAAGGCTACGCTAGCTACGCGTTCACGTAGCGACTGTGTTACGCGGTTCATCGGTAAATAAATCCTACTAATATTATAAACGCGAAAGTTTGTTGGAATGGATGGATGGATGGATGGATGTTACTCTTTCACGCAAAAACTATTAACCGGATTTTGATGAAACAGTTTATAGTAATATAGCTTATACATCAGAATATACATAGGATACTTTTTATCCCGATACGAGTATTCCCACGGGATTGACACTTATGCGGGTGAAACGGCGGGCGCCACATCGCACACTATGCCTTATCTCTTATCATGCTCTTTGAACAATAATACCTGCACTATAGAAGACCTTTGTGAGGCCTACGATAATGCTTTCGAAGTGGCCGAATTCTAGCCGAACCTTAATAAAAACAAAATGGAGTCAGCTACGACGGAGAAGACTTGGTTATTGAACATTGAGCTTGTTTTTATCTATAGTTGTTTGATAAGAACAATAACAGTGCCTTTTATAATACCTAGTATATACATATAATAAAATAGTAGCGAAGAATTTTTGTCCGTTTGTCTGAATGTGTGTTCCGGATTGGCGCAAAAACGGCTACACGGATTTGGATGAAATTAGACACACAGATAGTTTATAACCTGGATTAATCACGGTAGTACGTTCCCGTGGGATATTGTCCGATAGTCACGCTGGCGAAATCGCGGGCAAAAGCTAGTACTACGAAAACACGGATCAACATCACGTTCATTTTTCATATTTAGGATTTGAAATAATTGCCTCTAGTTATTTAGACATCAATAACTATTGTAGTCAATCTGCCTAGCCTTTTCTCAACTATGTTGGGGTCGGCTTCCAGTCTAACCGGACGCAGCAGTATACCAACGAGTAACAGAGCGACTACCTATCTGACTTCCACAACCCAGTTACTGGACAACACGATACCCCTTGGCGAGATTGTTTGTCAGACTTCCAGGCTTCTGACCACCGATAACGGCTGTCAAAGACCAACCATGACAGCTGGCACCAACGGCTTAACGTGCTTTCCGAGGCACGGAGGGGTCTCGATATGTAATGGATGGTCACCCATCCACGAACCGACCGCGGCAAGCGTAACTTCACTTTCGATCGGCCTGTGCGGCTGTTATTATTTAGCCACGAGCCCCTATCATCAATGACTATTTTACTAAATGTCTATATTTGTTATATGGAAGAATTTTATTTCATTGGAGTTATTTGTTATGGAATATAAGAATAGAGCCGTATTCTTACTAGGCCATAAAGGGAGTAAAAAAAAAATACCCTAGCAAACGAAACTAAACTAACTCAACCCAGCATCATTATGTGAAAGTCCCCAAAACTTAGTTTGGAAGTACGAAAGACGGGGGTCAAACAGGTCCCAAGTTCGTGACCAATGGGCAAACAGGGCGATATCACAGATGGTATAACTAATAGCGCTGAGTACATTCATTAATCGTGGGACGTCTGATCATTAGTAACTGCCAACGTCGACTGAGAGGCACGCGTGGTCGCGCGTCGCAAACTACCCGCGAATTCGCTTAATTAGTAGATCGGGTGTTAGGTTTAGGAATGTTATGGAGGGTAGAGGTAAGGAGAACCGTCTCATATAGGGGGAAAGTTGGAAAAGTGTCCAGCTAGAAGCACTAAGTTCAAAAACCCTCCAAAATGGCGCTAGCGTAGGCAAAGGGTACGAGTATGAATATTGTTGACGGATTGAAGTATGCGAAGTTGGAAAATTTAATATGTCTTAGTGACTAGAGTAGTTAGTGACAACCCAGTATACCAAACCTCAACTCTATTTACGTAGTCCAAAATAATTTTGTAAACATAACCTAAAATCCTATTCTAATAACTTTTAGCGCTTTCTCTGAAAACCCTGTTGCTGCTAATAATTTAACGCAGTTTGACACTTTTTCACAAAGAGACAGTTCTCCTTACCTCTACTCTCCATATTTTATGTGAAGGTAATTAAAAGATATTGTAGGGTAGATGGCAGGTGGTAATAGGTGTCACATTTTTTATGAGTCATTTTGCCGTGTACATCCCCATTCACAGTTGTTTTACCTCTGAATTTGCATCACTGTCAAAAATCAAAATTGTCTTACCTTATTGCAACGAGAATAATCTCGTTGCAATAAGGTTCGTTTTGGGTTGCTGCCACTGACAAGTCTGTCAAAATCAGAGTGATCTTTATTAACATTACAATAAGGTTGAAGTTGAGTTGCTGCTGTCAGAGGTAAAATAACTGTGATAGGACTGTATCCTTTTTATTAAAAAGAAAGTTCAAAAGTTTCAAAGCTTGTTCCCTAGATAAACAGATTAATTAATTATCTTTTGACTGCAGTCTACAATCTCTTTGCTTCGTATGCTACGGCGATATACATTAACAACACACAACACAGAAATTCACACTTTATTACACAAAAAAAACACCATTCAATAACACTATTTTCATTGACTTTAAAGCAATTTCATTTGTACCGTTTTAAAAAGAAGCGACGTTATTTCAGAAGTTTTCTACGAGTACTTCCATTTTACTGCTCGACCAATCAAAGCTCTCCACGGTCGTGCGATATGAATTTTTCACGGATCTCTGGCATATGTGGGAAGAGCAATATTTTTATGAGAACACCTGTGTATTACTGACTTGCACGGATCAGTCGTCTGACAATGTGTGACGTCAAAATAAAACTCAATTTATTGTATTTCTGACTATCGAATGACGTCGCTTTTATTTTATTTATTAACCTACTAGCTGCGCCCCGCGGTTTCACCCGCATAAATTTCGATCCTGTGGGGAACATCGGAATAAAAAGTATCCTATATGTTAATACTGGTTATAAACCATCTGTGTGCCTTTCATACTACATAAATCCGTTCAGTAGTTTTTGCGTGAAAGAGTAACAAACATCCAACCATACAAACTTTCACGTTTATAATATTAATAGTAGGAGTACGATTGCAACTCGCCTGCTCCGCACAAGTGCAATGTGCTAATGTGCCGACATTAAAGAAAGAAAAAAGAAATAAAGAAAGAAAATACGTTTATTTGCGGCAAACATGACGCATAAAAAAGAATATAAACACACAAAAAAAGTAACAATTTGGGGGTAAACATGCGTCACATTCACGCAAAACGGCCATCGCTCAGCATAATGCTAAGACCCTATACGAGACAGAGCCCCAGCGCTGAATTTACGTTAACGCCGGCTGCCGCTGAAAACCAGCGCGCTGGTTTTCAGCGGCAGCCGGCGTTAACGTTCGTTAAAACATCGAGATTTTTGTGCTATATTTAAGTTAAATATTTATGTATTATACACACAAACCTTCCAGAATAAATCCTCTAAATGATAGTGAAACCGCATCAAAATCCATCATGGAGTTTAGAAGAACTAATCGTCACACTGACAGATGCGAAAGTGGCCTATAATGTTCCCACTGCTGGGACACAGGCCTCATCTCTGTGAGAGGGAGTGGGCCATAATCTAGCGCGGGCCCGGTGCAGGTACTAGAACCTACTTGTGTATCCGTTAGTATGTCACATAGAGCAAGAGCAAGGCTAACCAAAAAAAAAATGTTCTGTAATTATTCCCCTCGACAATTCGAGAAAGCTTGAAGCACCATCAACATAGCTAGATTTGGTTAAAAATTAAATTTTCTATCCCGAACTTTAACTTAACAATAAAAACTCAAACCCAGTCGAACAAACATTGTAAATCTCGTCACTTCCCAATCGAGTTTTAACTTATTCGGCCGGATCAATTGCATCGGAATCGAGTTTAAAATTGATTTTCATTGAGATTTCATTATGTATTCATGGAAGGCACACAATATACCCTGATTGATGTACTCGTGCGGCATTATTGCGTATTATGTGAGGATATAATGTAATTTAAGTTATTTCGGGGGAACTTTGTATGTGTTCGACATCCATTAATCCATTATTCGAATCTAAAATTATGTAAATTCAATCTTGAAACTATTGGTTTTACAGCTGTGTTATGGTAAGTGGTATTGAAATGGAAGGTATTCACAAAATTACCTACTCGAGTTCGTTGTAGGTACAGACGCCAGCAGGTCAAGCTACCCGAAACTGTCAAATTTTCCCAATCAACTTTGAACCTTAATGCTTTGGCGATAAAGTTGCAAATCTATTTGACAGATAGTAGTAGCTTGATGTGCTGGCGTCTGTACATAAATAATCTAACCCGTTGGTTGGCTCTGTTTTAAAGCGTCGTCTACCCATTATATTTTCAGGGTCGAAACCTTAAATTACTTTCAAAAACATTCTTAACACGACATCAAAGAAGTTATACACAACATGCACTTGTAAAGTGCAGTGGTGGCCTAGTGGTAGCGACCCCGACTTACAAGTTGTAGGTCGTGGGTTTGAACCCAGGTAGGCGCTTTACATTGTATAAATAATTTCATCACCACTGCTCTCAAAACGGTGAAGGAAAACATTGTGAGGAAATGTTCTAGATCCTACAATTCGAAGACGTGACATTTACCAACCCACACTGGGACCGCGTGGTAGCCCACTCCCTCTCGAAGAGAGGAGGCCTGTGTCCCAGCAGTGGGAACGATATAGGCTCATTATGCTATGCATAAGTAAGAGTTATTCCGGTAAGATCCCCTGAACTGATCCCTTGCTGGTTGTTATTACGTTTTAATTCTGATCCACTATAAACTTGTCATTCCATTCTGATCCACTTCTTCTTTTGTTTTTATTCCGGTCGGATCCGCTAGTTATCTATTAACAGTTATGTAAGTACATAGAGTAACTACATATATGTACGTAGATTTCGTACCCTGACCTAACGCTAACTACATAAGTGTCGGCTTCGCCTCCAAAAAGCAAAATGAAATGGTGCAATGCGTCCCGACGCGATTTCGGAATATAACGAGCTATCCTGTTATCAAGCCGGAGTTTGCTTTAATGGTCTCAAACTCAACTCGTGTCTAATTGAAGAGCGCTGGCTCAGCTCAAATAGCAGCAAAATATAGACTTAGCTCAAGCTGGATGGTGGCCATTTTGGAATCTGTATTTAATTTGGAGGGGCCTGTGGCTAAGTAATAACAGCCGCACGGGTAGGGTATGGTGTATTTACACACCAAGACACATAGAAAACACGTGAAGCTGTTGGTCTCGGCTGTCATTGATCTTTGACAGTCGTTACGGGTAGTCAGAAGCCCGCCAACCAGTCTTACCAAAAGGAATCGTATTACCCAGCCACTGGGTTGTGGAGGTCACATAGCCAGTCGCTCCATATAAAATACTGGTATTCAGCTGCATCCGGTTAGACTGGAAGCCGACTCCAAGATAGTTGGGAAAAGGTCAGGCGGATGATTTAATATGGAACAATCATTTAATTTGGTCTTCATTTTTGTCCGTCGTCTAACGGCATCGCGGAAGACCCAGGTATCGTAACCATATGGACCATAGCGGGACCAACTTGACGCCTATATGAGGGATTGGTCCTTGTTGGCCCAGGATCGAGTCGAGTGGAAAAATGAAAGGGAGGCCTTTGTCGTGCAGTGGGACAATATAGGCTAATTGTTACTCTTTTTTGTAGTCAGTTGTAAAATCCAGGTTTTTGCTGTCAAGGTTCTGTTTATTATTACAATTTTCTGGAAATATAAATGATAAGGTATTGTCGGGAATAAGTGTTCCGGTACCTATTAATCCAATGGCGTCGCCACCCACGTAACATCGGCATCGTAATCTGTTCATTTATTCGCGAAATGACGTAACTGTTTAATTAATAAACACTCCAACTACCACCAATAGATTCGTATGTATAACCTACCTACCGCTTTCGCACTTATGTAGGTACACTTAAAACCAAAGCATGCATATCATAGTAGCACTTTTTCTTGGCGAAATTCATATTTCAATTATTTCATTTGTATTCTCTAAGACAGACTAAATATCTAGATAACATCTAGATCTAATCTCTTCACCATCCTTGGTTGACTGGTAGAGAATGCGCCTTTGTACCTTTTTGTGCGAAAAGTTTAAATAAACCTGACATTAGGGATTGCCAAACTGTTGCAGTTTTTAAAAGAAGAGTAAAAAAACACTATGTGTCCACTTCGTCATAGTTGTGTATGTATTTATTATTTTGAGTATGATATAATTATTATCATTCTAGTGATATTTATTTTAGAAGTATGTATGTATGTATGTTTATTTGTATGTATGTTAGTATATTCTCGTAATTTTTGTTTAGTTTTTTAAGTGAATTGTTTTTGATTTCATGTATTATTCTTTTGTATCCTTTACTATTACACACGCTGTCTACATCTCTGTATTTATTGTCCTGTCTCGGGTGTGCTAGAAGAGATTTCTTGTGAAATAAGCATCATCTCTGTACCTATTTTTTCTGTTCTGTTTTTCTTGTCTGTTTATATATGTGTGTACATAAATGGTAATATAAATAATAAATATATCTTACTAGCGGACCGGGCAGACGTCGTCCTGTCCGAAAACGCAGCGCCACCTACCGTTCCGAAGTTATGCGCGTACTTACATTTCGGTGATTAATTGTTTTTTATATGTATTGATAGATAGATTATTGGGAAAACAAAAACAGCGATTATAAAGCTTTCGTTTTACATATTACTACACCAATCACTCACCCACAGGTAATGCATCACTCACATTCTCGTTAGCACCATCGTTTTAATCTCACATCAAACCACGGAATAATTACCGGAATACCTCCACCGAATTAATCGCGAAAAAGCAATTCTAGGTCGACGTTTTATTCGAGCCATTTTCGAGCTTTCGTTCAAAGAATGATTTATTTCTGCAATCAATGCGTCAACTCGAATATCATCGGTTTCCGGCGACAGCGAGACGGTGTTTCATGGACGATGCGGCGAGCTGTGACAACCGATATTAAATTAATTTTTTTATATGAGTTCTGTGGTAATTGGATATGGTGAAAGAATTGGGAGGATACGCATGGAAACTTTGATTTTTCTTACTCCTCCGTTCTTTCTGATTAATTTCGGTGAGAATTCCAAGACAATTAAATCATTTATCCGGGACTTTTTATTGTTGATTCTGTTTTTTAGAAGTGTGATGTGTGTGTGGGAAAAGAGTAACAAATCTGTCCCAAAAATAAACAAGGATATTGTGCATATTGAAAGAGCTTGTTATGAAGTAATATTGTGTACAATATGCTTAGGCATCTCCATATTAGTGGAGTCTTTAGAATGATTCGTCAATAGAAAACTTACAAAAGTACTGATCGGAAGCATTTTGTCACAGGTGTGATGAAGTTAATTTTATATTTAGCTGAATTAAGTCATTTTAGGTGAAATACCTGCAAAACTTGCATGAAAATACTTCGTGGATAGTCCCTACTTTTTGAAACTGTGCAAGGTAAACAAAGGTAATGAAGTGCCAGTCATTTAGGTGCAGCTTACAGGTGGCACTTACTGCCAGCAATCTGGCTGTGTGGCATTCTAAAACGCCTTAGCTTGAAAAGCGACAACTAGTTTAAAGGCTGGTTTTTCCAACGTCAGATAATTTTATCCGAGGAATAATTTTGAATTTTTGACAGTTCTTCCATACAAAAACTGTCAGAGGTCAATATTATTCCACGAATAAAAATTATCTGTCGATTGAAAAATCAGCCCGGTCTATCAAAAGTTAGAAGCAAGAGGCACTTTTACGTCAACTACATATTTAGTATTAACACATTACTAATCTGCCATTCAACAGTAATTTATTTTCTTCAATTCGAAGATTTCTATTGAAACTAACTTAAAGGTCGACTCCACTGGCATGGAAACGAAGTCAAACGCGAGACAGGATTTAATTACGGCTTAAAACCACGTCCAATTCATAACAGCTATTTTCTAGGAAAGCGATTCCATCATATTATTACGGACGTCATGAAAATCTGTAATTTTCAGCACTAATTGACATTAAGGTATTAAAAACGCTCAGGATTTGTTCAGCCGTGATTGTGGGACCGTTGTACACTTTCTCAGGAAACCAAAGGTTTAGATACTTATTATGACTAAACAATGAGCAATGGTAGCCCAGTGGTAACGGCCGCGACTTACGAGTCGTAGGTCGTAGGTTCGAACCCCGACAGGCGCTTTACTTTGTCTAAATTATTTCATCACCACTGCTCTCAAAACGGTGAATGAAAACATCGTGAGGAAACCGGCATGTCCTAGAACCAAAAATTCGAAGACATGTGACATCTACCAACTTGCACTTGGCCCGCGTGGTGGATTACGGCCCACTCCCTCTCACCGAGAGGAGGCCTGTGTCCCAGCAGTGGGAACATGATAGGCTGATTATGTAATGAGTTATAATAGTAAATCTAAATAACATGGCAGTTTAAATAAACATAACATAGAAAGGTGCATTCGACACTAAATATAATTTTGTAAAGTAACACCAAACATAAATATACATTTCCCGTAAATAGACATTTTCAGTTTTCGCATAATAAACCAAGTACAATAATAAAACGATAAAATTTCCGATTAATGCGTCCGGGGGCGATTTATAAATGCGGAATACCGGTGAAATAAACTGTCCGAATATAAAACCAGTGTGGGCTCAAAACATGAAAATATCAGTAGGTTTCATAATTAATTTACAACGGTCTTATTTCCGGTTTTGGTGCCCAATGAACAAATTAATTGAGTTCCACTGTTGGTTATAAAATAGCTGTTACGGTCATGTTTTTAATGTAAATGCAAATGTGTACCCATCCCTGATACATAACATCATTTGATAATTTGGCAATGTCTGACATGATTTAATGAAAGTTCATTCATCCATTCATTCAGGCCGATCAAACCTTTTCTTTTAACCGGTTGAATTCCGTATTATAATTACAGAACCAATTAAAAGTTGTGTCTCGCGTGGATCCACGTTCATACGTTTAGGTACGTTTCGTTGCACACGAAGGGTTAAACAACGCAGACAAAAATCCGAATTCTTCAATGTGTTGTGTCAATTGACTTAAAACCTCCTTTGTTAAATTTTGAGGCAAACTGGCAACTTCACCTCAAAAATAAAAAACATAGCCATTAGTAGTAATAAAAAAAAACATGGCTGTCATTTTTCTTTTTTTATTCTCTTCATTACACACTGCCAGTGTCTATGACTAGGGTCATGAAAAATAAACGTCTTCTAAAAAGTTTTATATTACAAACGTAAGGTGAAGTTTTCACAGGAAATTCTGTGGATAACTCACAGAGCATGTGTGGGGAATGTCTGCGGTTTCAGGTTCACAATAAGGCATAAATCCTTTTAGTGAAGAGAACTAGCAACAGAATACTCTGGAACACTTCTGTAGCGTCTAAACCTGTATGCTTTATGTGTATCTACAGTAAATGAGAGAGTTTTGTGCGTGACTTTCATTATAATGTTGTAAGTTGTCTCGTCTATAACGTCTTGGCAAATAGGAAATTCTGAAAACACATTACCTTTGAGGAAAGTCTCAATTAACACATATTCAACATTATAATTTATTAATTGAATTTTAATTCTGTTACTTTTATATTTCGACATTTTATTTTATTTTCCCTTCTCATCTGTATAATTTTTCATTTAATATTTTATTATAATTTTAATTATGTGACCGTTATAATTTGTACATACCTACTCATTCGTTTATTTCAATTGCATTGATATTTTATTCCATTCTGTTGCAGTATTGTAAAATTTAATTTAATTTTATGGTATTGCCAGACTTAAATGAATTTTATTTATTTATTTTATTAATAAATAAATGGACAAAAATTCTGAAGAATGTACGGAACAGTCATGGCAGTTTCTTAAAGGCTACTTTCGAACTTCTTATTTAAAATAGATAGGTACAATCCTAAACATTTTCGACATGGTACTTACGAATTCCGCGTTTAAAACAGACATTCGAAAACCATCCAAAATGCCTAGTCTCTTTAATCCAATTGAAGTAATCACTACCTCGCACTAACCCGCAACGCACCGCACTCGACGTCCGAAATTGGCCGCAAATGGCGAAATAGCACGAAGATTGCACAAATTGGCCTTCATCCAGTGACTTAAAGGAAAACTAATTTACTCCGGCCCAGTAGGGATTACTGAATTTTGGTGCAAACATTTATTCGAATGTATCGACGCCAACAATTTTACGAGCTGCCGCGCGCAGCGAATTATTTGTGGAGGATTCTGCGTAACGAGTTTTACCTGGGAATTTGTTGAATTATTGCTGGCGTTTTTTTGTATGAATTATAGTTGTTTTTAATTGTTTACTGCAAAATATTTTTGTTTACAGAAGCCTGTTGTTTATCGTGACAGTGATTTCGATTGTAACAAGCATTGCATTATTGGAACTTAATAAATACCTATTAATCAGTAAAAACTAGGTTTCCACGACACCTTGGCCACCTCTTGGACGCATCCCGTCCAAGTCAATGCAGCGATGGGTTCTTTCTTTAGTCATGACTAAAAGCTCTGGCTGGTATTAGGGATATCGGGCTAACCGCACATGGGGAGTTCGGCTCAGGTCTAATCCTTAAGCACGATAACCGTACTTACAGCCGAAGTCACGAACGTTTCCTCCTCTGTATTATGTACAGACATGTGAATAGTTAAGAACAAAAAAGACGAAAAGAAAAGCGTGAAAAGGCGTGCTCAAACTATGTCCACTTTTAAAATTACGATAAAAAAGCACTTCCTGAGAAGAACCGTCCTTTAACATCATTATATTTTCTTTGCTCCTGTGTCATGTTTATTATTATATATACATATTTATTTAGATTTGTATTACATACTTTATGTATGTATTTATTGTGTTATGTAAATGGTACACCACAGACTACCTACAGTATTTGTCTCTCCTGCCACTTTTCAATCCATCCAAAGGTTGTCTTTAAAATATCGCTCTTAGCGATTAAGACCACCCATTGTGTCACCCTTTGTAAAATTTATACATTATTTATGTCTGTAATTTATGTATATGGTGTACATAATAAAGAGTATTATATTCTTGTTGTATTCTAAGAAACTTATCTGCAGCGAGCTATGGCTCAGATGAGATTACACAATTTAAGTACGCTAACAAGCATAACTCCGACTTCTGAAAACTTACATCTAGCCGTACCGTCAGCCTTATCAAATCAATAAAACACAACAGCTACAGTATTCTGTATTTGGTTAACAGAAATAACAATAGCTCCTTTGGACGTATGCTGCTATGCTACACAAAACGACATTAATAAATAAAATGTTCAGCTTTTCGTCCGACTTTCATCCATTTTTTTGTCGTTTCATTTAAAGAATGAGTTATTATACAATAAACTTCTCAGCGTTATCTTAATCTTAGAGTGATTGAGAAACGACAAAAAAGAATATATTTTCGTCTATTATTATTCTATTTCTACCCTCATGGCAACATGCGCTAAGTATGTAATACTTTTCTCGTACTTGTGCCTATAGATTTGCATGTATTGCCATGGTGAGAAGGATAAGCAGGTTAGCAAGGTTGGTAGCACTGCCCAAGATGTGCTTTCCACAGTTTTTTGTTAAGGCTTGTGGCGGCATCTACATTGCCACATGCGAACTACGCATCACATTACCGCCACCGAAACTCCTGCATCGCGCAAACATAGTTTACCGCTAAACAAGCATACCTATATACAACGATGCGACATCAAGTGTCGGGCAGCCCTGGTTGGAAGTCTTAATTTATTGAGGCAACTACAGGCAAGTCCGGTTATGCAGATGACAACCTACTAGGTTGAACAGTGAGATGCCAGACATAAAAAAAGCAATTGTCGGACAGTTGCCCACCAGACACAAGACCCGTCTGGTCAGAGGACCTCCATTTTCTATGGAGGATGATTGAACTATACACCCTGTTCCTCATTACTCTACAGGATTCTACAATTCCCATATTAATTTGTTTTTGTATGTATTTGTTAACGTTGCTGTATAAAGTTCGAACGCAAATACTAAACTTTCCTAGGGTTCCTAGGGTAGCTGCTGCAATACTCCACCTAGTTATATAGATGACGAAAGGCAAAAGATGAAAGCTAAAAGAATTTTTAATCAAAATTTCGGTGATCAAAACTACATCGTTTCTAATCCTGCGTGACTTGTGTGAGCGTCAACCCTATTTACTTGTACTATAAGTTCGCACTATTGATTTACATCTGAAACTTGGTTCAAGTACTTCTTGTTAACGTTAAAGCTGTTCAGCAATTACTTAGTAATAGTGCCTAATTTAACTGAGTACAACGCGAGAGAGATTTTAAGGAGAGCTAAATTCGCTTTCTATGTTAATGTGATTATTTAAGTTAAAAGCTCACAATTACTTTAACTAACAACTATTAGCGCATTATATATTATTAAGTGCTTACTTCGATGAATGTCTGCAAAACTAACGATGTCTAGAACGAATGAATTGATGAAGAGCGACTGAATGAAAAGTGATTGAATGATTATACTCAAAAATTTCCTCACTTTGGACTTTTAATAAATTTAACAATAAACATAATATTTACACACTTCTAATACCAAATAAACCACAAATTATTAAAATAAAAATATAACTTTTATTAGGTTTAAAGCCACGATAAATAACAGGAAATTAAACTTCCTGGAAGAAGTCATAAAGAAAAAGCCAACAGATATCATTTCCAACCTTAACAACATTAATTTACCTTTAGCATTCCAATGTACCTGCTTACCTAGATAATGATATTGATTTACCTAAGAGTAGGTATTGGCATACCTAAAGTAATGCCGTTTGCCCACAGAACGGTGAACTTCGTAAAACTGGATGCCGAATCAAAATAAATGTGTGTGCTACTAATTCCCATTTGTCAAGGTTAAGGAACCATCATCCGCCTAGCCTGTTTAACAAATTAACATGCTTTCCGAGGCACGAAGTGGTCGTGGTATGTACAGACGCCAGCAGGTCAAGCTATCCGAAACTGTCAAATTTTCCCAATCAACCTTGAACCTTAATGCTTTAGCAATAAAGTTGAAAATCTATTGAAGAAATTTGACAGATTGTAGTAGCTTGATATGCTGGCGTCTGTAGAGATGATCACCTACGGACCAACCGCGTTAAGCGTGGCTTAACCGAATCGATCGACCCGTGCGGCTGTTATTACCTAATTATGCCGATTTTTTATTTTTTTTATTGTTCCTATACACTCTTATAGCTTTGTCTCAATTTGAAAACTAAATTCGTCTATGGAGACAGGATAAAGGTGGCTATGACTATTTTGCTCGATTTTCGTGCTAGGAGTCCTGGCCAACCATTTTCCCTTGGACCTTGGACATGCCTTGGACCGTTCATGGCTTCCGACATTGGGTGGCAACTGCCGTCCTATGTCCAGCAGTGCACGTCAGGATAATATAAAAATACTTTTAAGAACCTTTTAATAAGCACATAAAGTCTTGCGTCTCAGATTTTATAGTTGCAAATAAAATGGCACGAAAAGTTAATTAGATGAAAAGTTTTAATAAAAGTTTAACGATGTGGCTATCTCGTGTTACGATGTGCCGGATATTGCAATGCTTGTTAGCGGAAACTTACGAGTGTTTTTGAAGCAAACAATGTTGTAATTTTGAAAATTATTTTCGAGAAGCAATTTAAGTTTTTCGTGTTTTGATATGGTTAGCTTTGAGAGATGGTTCTTGGTGGCGGATTTATTCTTATCTGCCGTTTTACTCGTAATCAAAATACCATACAGACAAATAAACTTAGCCACATTTTAATATGAAACCGAACCGAACTGCAGTCGCCGAAAGTTCTTGCATCCAAAGTTCTATGTTGGGCTCGGCTTCCAGTCTCACCGGATGCAGCTGAATACCAGTATTTTACATGGAGCAACTGCCTATCTGACCTCCACAACTCCCAGTTACAGGGTAATACGATACCCCTTGGTAAAAATGGTTGTCAGACTTTCGGGTTTCTGACGACCCGTAACGACTATCGAAGTTCCACGAATGACAGCCGAGACCAATGGCTTAACGTGTTTTCCGAGGCACGGAGGGGTCTCTGTATGTAAAGATGGTTACCCATCCACGGATCAACCGGCAAGCACAAGCTAACTTGATCGAACGACCCGTGCGGCTGTTATTACTTAGCCACAAGCCCCACCAGATGATCGAGAACAGTCTCATAACTAATTAAAAATGTGCTTTTTCCCTAGTGGTATGTAAGATTACTAAGTCGGCAATGATGGTTCCATATTAGATATCATTCCCACTTAAACAAAATAATATCAACTCTAAATTCATAAATTTCGACCAGATGTTCAGACCATGGAAATAAGCATTTTTTTTTATTTAATGAATTCTTATTTTTTGTTAATTTTCATTCAAACTAAATAAGTACCTTGACGTAAACCACCCGATATGCATGTTTCTTTATCTCTTTATCCGAAGCGTTTGATAGATTTATCATTTTAATTGCACTAAGCTGCAACATAGGCCAAATTAAGACCCTTTCATACCGCATAGCTCAATTAAACATTAAATGAAATTACAAATATCTTTGTAACGAAGCCTTTTAAAGTACTACTTCCTTTGTTAGATTTGATTTGTAAAAGCTATATATTAAGCGTTTGCCTAAGTTTATGCATAGCGTGGGGAACACGGTGTATACTTATAAGTTGATTTCAGAACGACTAGTAGGAGCATTGAAAAATTATAAAAGAATTTAAGTTGAAGCGCAAACCTTAAGGGCTTAAATGTACAAACATTTTCAAATCAAATATTTGGCAATGGCTTCGAAAATACTATATTTCATATTAAAAAAAGTTGGCAACCCTACCTAACCCTTCGAGGATCACAGGTATGACGTTTGTGTTATCAAATCAAAATCGTAAATTTGCATAAAATGTGGTCGGTACAGACGCCAGCGCATCAAGCTACCCGAAACTATCAAATTTTCCCAATCAACCTTGAACCTTAATGCTTTAGCGATAAAGTTGAAAATCTATTAAAGAAAATTGACAGATTGTAGTAGCTTGATGTGCTGGCGTCTGTACAAAAGATGGTAATTATATGAACAAACAATGGCGCCGATTCCCTTGTTCACGAACTAAACTAAATTTAAGTTCAGTGCATCTTTTTCTTTCTATTTCATTAAGAAAAGGACAGAAGATAAATATTAGTTTAGTCCTGTCAAATTAAGATACTCCATAGACAGTTTAGACGTCATTAAAAAATTGGTTACTAAAAGTACGTCAATTTACATCAGGCGCTGACTAATTTGACAGTACTAAACTAATATTTATCTTCTTTCCTTTTCTTAATGAAATAGAAAGAAAAAGATACACTGAACTTAAATTTAGTTTAGTTTGTAAACAAGGGAATCGGCGCCAATAAACAATATACAACAATAAACAATATTTGTTAGTTCAAGACTTAAACATATTTACATACAATTTTTGTACCTTAAATTAGACTACAACTTAGTGGCAAGATACTAAACATGTGCAACTGGGCTTAAACAAGGAGGACTCCTGTGCACCAGTTAATTTAAAATTGTGGTGCAAAGACACATTCCGCCATGTAATGATAGCACGCAAATATTTAATCTTCTAACTAAATACCATACATAGAAAATATAGAAACTAATCACTACATATGATACATATACGAAGGTATAACTACAGCACAATCACTTGAGACGGTAGATACATATACTGCAGTAGGTACTTGTGACATAACAATTGTGCCAACCGCACTTCAATCAATTATTATCTACAATACACACGTTTGACATAATATTGATCTGTTATAACCACCAGTCCTCAACTGATAGGGCTGTTGATTGTCGGGTCTGATCTTATCTCCTGATAAGGAGTGGATTTCCATGTCAGTGGCATTTGCAGACATTAATTACTCAATCAACTCAGCCTCTCGCAGTCCACTGCTGGACATAGGCCTCTCCCAGGCTGCGCCACAACACCCTGTCCTCCGCCTTCCGCATCCAGTCTGTCCCAGCCACCTTATCTAGCTGGGGGGCTCCAGGACCCGTCTGCTTCACTGGCCATCGGTCCTTCGACAAACATGGCCAGCCCAGTGCCACTCCAGTTTGCTTACTCTGCAAGCTATGTGATATTAATTACTCATCGTCTGCCTAGCCTTTTCAAAACTACGTTGGGGTCGGCTTCCAGTCTCACCGGATGCAGCTGACATTCATAACTATTTACTGCAATTGCTTTTTTTGGTCAAAGAATGATCCACGGCTCTGTAGGTGGGTGTTATAATAAAAACCGAACACACGAAGACTTCCATACCATAAGGCAAAAAACATCGAAAAAAACGTTTCTGTAAGGGACCCCCTATAATTTTGAAACTTTATTTTATTCTTATTATTTGTAGTTATAGCGGCAACAGAAATAAACACTGAAAATTTCAACTGCCTAACTATTACGGTTCATGTGATCACAGCCCGCTCTGAGACAGATGGACGGACAGCGGAGGCCTAGTAATATGATTCCGTTTCCGTACGTAACCCTAATAAAAGGAGTTATCTCCCAGTACCTAATTATAAAAAAAATACTGGACAATATCATTTATTTGTGTGATTAGGCTTCATTTCTATCTTTTGTTTTTGGGATACCTACATTAGAAATTAACTTATCAAATATACCAATAGAAAGGCAATGTCTAATATAAAGTCTATTCAAACTTGTTTCAAATTTATGTTATTTCAAGTTAAACAAATATCTACTTTATTTTAATGGCAATTAAGTTGATTTCAGAGTGACTAGCATTATTGAAAAAGTGATAAAAATGTTTGAAGTTGTAGCGTAAACTGAACTTTATTGTGTAGTAATTAAAGTAATTTTTTCATAAACTCATATTGTTTACATTTTTGGCAAATAAATCGCGAAAGCAGCATAGGTACTCTTACTAATTTACTCTTATTATCCGACTTACTATTAATACTCTCCTGCTGAAATAGGTTATGTAGGTACCTATAAGTACGTAGATGATAATGTAATTAATGAATATAATATATCTATCTGTCTGGTGAATAATAAAAACTTGTTTTTTTAACAGACTTCAAAAAAAGAAGGCGGTCCTCAATTCGGATGTTTTTAAAGGTATGAGTGTAATGACTGTATTTAATGTAGGTAGTGATTATTAATTTTATAAACTTTATCCGCCGACAATTTGCTGATAAACAGTTTTTTATATATAATCTTCCGTAATTTTTTTTCGGAAAAACCAACATAACATAACAATAACATCACGCAGCAGGCAGAAAATGATGCAGGCAGATGTATAGGTAGTTTTCCGTTCCGATGACAAAGCATTTATGAAGTGGAGGATGCAGACGCGGAACCCTGGGCATTCGAGCAAACTAAGACTCTAAATTAAAGATACCTAAATATAGTTTTATAACTAGCTGTATTTTTACTTTGTATACAGTATATTACTAAGATATCAGATAGATAAGTCGTAGTCATCGTGACTACGACTTATCTATCTGATATCTTAGTAATATTTAGGTATCTCTAATTTAGAGTCTCAGTTAACTTACTCGAATGCCCAGGGTGGGTATGGCTGTTCCGATGGTCGATGTCTCTCTTATCTTTTGCGTCCAAAGTTCCAAACGATTCACATTCTTGAACCATTCGGACATCGACCATCGGAACAGCCATAGAAATGTAAAAAACAGCGTATATCTATGGGAGCAGCTGAACATTCTCTAGTTTAGGGAAAATAGATGCCGAAGAGTGAAATATATTATATGTACAACGCCAGCACATCGAACTACTATATCTGTCAAATGTCTTTAATAGATTTTCAACTTTATCGGTAAAGTATTAAGGTTCAAGGTTGATCGGGAAAATTTTACAGCTTCGGGTAGCTTGACCTGCTGGCGCTCTGTATCTTCTTTCTTAGCAAATAAACGATTATGACTATTTTTTCAAAAGGCTTTCAAGGTTTGAGGAACCCTCCCCCCCATTCCTCAGAGAGAAACATTACAACAGTAAAATTCATCAGTTCTGTATAGGTACCAGCTGACAGTTTTTTTGATTACGTCATTCATTAGTAAACTACGGTTTCCACGAAATTGTCATCAAAATATAAATATTCCACATTCTAATACAAACAGCATCCTACGCTTTACACATAAACAATCTATCTCACTCCGAATGCTATATTATCTACATTATATACGCCATCACACTTACGCCATATTTTTTAATACGGTTCGCGCTGAGTCACCTCGGCAGTCCTTGAACAATGTGAGCACTGAACACGCATGAGTAATCATGACGTCATTCTGAAGGTAAGGAACGCTGTTTTCGACACGAAGCATCAAGGCTCGTTAGCTCAGTAGGTTAGAGTGCCGATATAAGAACATAAACTTGAACATCGGAGGGCGGAGGTTCAAATCCTTCACGAGTCAACCTTTTTAGTATTTTTTTTAAACTTTTTCCTTTGTTTTGACACATTTTTGTTGTTTTCTTGTGTTTTTAAATTGAAAGTTAGTATAAGTACAGTCCTTTCATAGTTATTTTACCTCTGATTTAGCATGACTGCCCAAATCACAGTGATCTTTATTCTCATTCTTATAAGGTTGCTGTGGGGTTGCTACCACTGACAAGTCTGTCAAAATCATTGTGTTTTTAATCTCGTTACAATAAGGTTGCTGTCGCCTGAAGATCCGACTCGTACCCTTAGGTTGACGCTGTCAGAGGTATATGCATTGCCAGTTCAAATAAAACGCAAGGAACATTACTTGTTGTTGTGATCATGTTTTCGTAGCTGCAATAATCTGTAGTCGTCATTTATTTTCGTTGTTTATATGTATATTTAGTTTGTACCGTATTTAATTATGTATCTATTATACAGTAGATTGTACGAGTATATAATACAGGGTTATTGGTAAAACACCAACAACCTCTTAAGAGGTCATTGTACTCATCACTATGAACAACTTTTACTATGGGACCAAACCAGAAATCGCGAAAAAAAAAAACAGCTGTTCCCTACATTTATGTTCGTCTAACTCGTCAAAATGTAGGGAACAGCTGATTTTTTTTTTGCGATTTCTGGTTTGGTCCCATAGTAAAAGTTGTTCATAATGATGAGTACAATGACCTCTTAAGAGGTTGTTGGTGTTTTACCAATAACCCTGTATCTATTATAGTACCGTGAATGGGCTGTACTTGTTCCGTTCCGATCGCAATGCATTTATGAAGTGGACGATGGCCCTGATGCTGCAACCAATAGATATAATATCGCCTCCGTACATGGGAACTCCTTGACGGTTACTGGTATCGTATTGTAATTGGGTATGCTCGTAGAGGTTTTGTAGAAACGCGTAACCTGCAAGATTTTAATAAAAGATTTGTATTTGACATAGGAATGAGTAATCATGGCGTCATAATACGGCAATGAACGCTTTTTTCGACACGAAGTAACAAGACTCGTTAGCTCAGTAGGTTAGAGCGCCGATATAAAATCTAAACTTGAACATCGGAGGGCGGAGGTTCAAATCCTTCACGAGTCAACCTTTTTGTGATTTTTTTTTTTTACTTTATCATTTGGTTTTTGGACATATCCTTGGTTTTTTCTTGGGTTTTAAAGTTGAAAATTTGTTTAGGTACAGTCCTTTCATAGTTATTTTACCTCTGATTTAGCATGACTGTCCAAATCACAGTGATCTTTATTCTCATTCAAATAAGGTTACTGTTGCTGCCACTGACAAGTCTGTCAAAATCAATTAGGTTCCTGCTGTCAAAGGTAGGTAAAATAACTATGAATCAACCTTATTGTGATCTTTTTCCTTTTTAAGAGGGTGACACTGAAAGTCGCCCTCGTACAAGCCCTCATATTAGGTAATATGAGATATATTTATTTTTGACCCGAGTGACCGTGAGCTTTCTTCTTTTTTAGTCATAAGTACCTACTACAATTTAAAAACATTAATAGGACAACAATGAATGTAAAATAAATGTAGGTATCTAGTACTACAAAAGGGGATTGTCCACCTAAGCCCCTGTGCATTACAAATTCTATAAACCTACGAAACTAACCATAGATTTTACACAAAGAGACTAAGCTCAGGTATTTTGTACCAAAAATAACGCCTTAGCAACGAACGGGTTACGATCTAATACCCGTTATAAATATGAATAAGTATGTTGGTAGTATGCAGATACACTGCACCGTATGCAAAACTTTACGAAGCTTTTTCCTGGGTAAGTATTTAATTTATGCAGGTACTCCAATACTTAGCCTGTTGTTTAAATAGATAAGCTCTACTTAGTTGTACTCAAATAGGTAAGGAACTCGGCTTGAGGGAGCTATTGTACCTACTACCTACTTAACAAAAGCATAAGAGGAATGCGAAAACTCTACATAACAATGTCACGTATATATTTTTCCTTCATGTTACCTATGGTGTAATTCTATAGACAACATAACATTATGCCTGTCTTCCCTTAAAGGGGGAGGGTGCAGAGATGTACAATGTACATGTCTATGTAATAAACCCACATTTCCCCAGTTACTGTGAAACCGACGACGTGAGAATGCGTTCTTTACACCTGTCAGTTTCGTACAAAGGAAAACGTGTTTTGCGAATTTGATCTCTATTAACTACTAGAATTGTCGCATTGACTGGTGTTAGGAACGCATTCTCTCGACGGCTGGACTGTAGGATTAAGTCCCATGTAGTAGGGGACGAGCTAATCGCTATTACACCCTGTCCATTAGGTTAACCGTTTTTTTGACAGCTATCTTAGAACGTACATATTCCAGATTACGTAAAAGTTAGCTTTATTATTACCTATGCGTAATTTATGCGTAGTTTATTGAATTATCTTATTTATGGCTTAAATAATACCGTACGTGTGTCGCATGAATCACTAGTTCCATCTGTCAAAAAATGCTTTACCTAATAGACAGGGTATAACTGGGCTCACTAAAAAGTTGACTAAAAAGCTGCAAAAGATTTCCTTCGTCTTTCATTAAAATGCATTTCTTAATAGGAACTTAAGTGCCCTAACGAATACGGCTAGAAAGAGCACTAGTGTCATTAGGTGTAACGAGTCGAGAAGAATAATAGCGAACGAATTTATTACTCAAGTGAAAAGGTTGAGATTACCCTCTCTCTAATGAATACGAAACATCTGGAGCGAAATCCTCCGTTATTAATATCCAACAATTGTAATAAATTAATATAAAGGAATTAATCTTTTCACGGCGCCAGGGAACTTCGCTATTTTGTACATCTTAAAGTCTTTTTAATTTAAAGATTAATTAATACCTTTATCTAGGTCAGTCTAGGATTACCTTATTCTTTACGTATTACACTAGCTTCTGCCCGTGACTTCGTCCGAAAATATATTCTATGGCAACAATACTGTAGCTTTTCGTTACTGAAAGAACTTTCGGAATCGGATCAGCAGTTCCGAAGATTACCCCCTACATAGGTAACTCACAAATTTTACCTGTAGGTATATAATATAAGTATAGAATATATACTTAGGTGAGGAGAGGATATGCAGACACATCTCTATTCCAATATCAACATATTTACACAGGTACTGCTATAATCTAGGAGCCACTCCCCGCGAATGCATGAGACAAAGTTCCCCTGTGGACGGGCGATTAGTCTTCTTCTTCGTGTCGCTGGCACGACTGAATTTCATATCTTGTTGGCCCAAAACTTTGCCACTTCCACGGCGTCGACAGTGGCAGCTCACTTTGACTGCATGTTTTGGGACACAGAGGGCAGGATAGGAGGTGGAGCATGGTTTGCGACATAGCTCCACAATCACACCCTACTGCCGTTCCGTCAAGGTAGCCCCAATTTACCAGGTTGGACTTACATCTTCCCACTTGAGTCCGGAGACGGTTCAGGGACTTCCAAGTGGACCACGGAAGGTTACACCCTGCAGGGAGATGCTCCTTTGGTGGTAGATAGTAAGTAGGAGGGGGAAGAGTATCCTGCCATAGTTTGCAACGGGCGTCGGCCGGGTTTTCTGACAGAGACGCTGTCGATTTCAAGACGCTGTGCCTGCTTTTTAGCCGTTGCGTTGGTAGCTGTGCGCCAGATTAGGCGATTAGTAAATAAATAAATAAAAGCAAGAGTCGCAGTCATTAACTATTTACTCGCAGCTAAGCATAAGCATAATCAGCCTATAATATTCCCACAGCTGGGACACAGTAATCCACCACATGCGCCCAGTGCGGGTCGGTAATGTAGCTTTAGAATTTTCGGTTCTAGAACATGCCGGTTTCCTCACGATGTTTTCCTTTGTCGTTTTGAGAGCAGTGGTGATGAAATAATTTATGCAAAGTGAATCGCCTGTCTGGGTTCGAACCTACAACTTGTAACTCGCGGCCGTTACCACGTGGCCACCACTGCTCGCAGCTAAAGCCCAAAATTATTATGAGGGTTCCATTTCCACGATGCCAGTCGCAGTTATGTATTCACATCAATCAACTCAGCCTATCACAGTACACTGCTGGACATAGGCTGCACCACATCACCCTCCCCTCCGCCTTCTGCATCCAGTCCGTCCATCCGGTCGTCAAGGTCTGACGACCGTAAAAAAACGATTAGGACACACTGGCGTAGAGTGGGACGCCCCCCAGTTAGATCATCGGACATCGGTCCTTCGACAAACATGGCCAGCCTAGATACTGCCACTTCAGCTTGCTTATTGCAAGCTGTCTTTAACTCCGGATCCTTTCGGGATAATTTCCTTTGATTGTATCCTTTAAAAAGAGTAGGTTGTATATGATATTCGTACATAGCATCGTATTCTACAAAAATCATCACACCGAAGGGGTATACGCAGTAGGCGCTAGGCAGTGGTGTATAGTAGGTAGGTAGACCTGGAGTTCAACCACATTTCGTGAGTTGTTAATGTGCCATGTAAGAGGGGTGAGGTAGTTACCATTGACCGGAAATAAATCATGACTCCAGGCTGATGAGAAATTCCTGTTGGAAAACTGTTTTCACTTTGTCCAACCTGGGAACCCAACGGCAATATGTACACATATGGAATAATTTTATGCCATGTGACCCTACCACAGTTCTATTAGTTCATACTTACGTATTACTTTTTAGTTGTATTCGGGTATTTTCTTCTTCTATGTGTTTCGTAAAAGCGACGAAAATAATGGACAACAGCGTCATCTTATCTTAAGGAAATGTCCTTTTACAGCTTTTCCATTGTATGTAATAACTTGAAAAATTAAAATAAAACCACAAAAGTATACATGCATGGTGTTTTATTACACTGTACAATAAATATTGGGCTGTATACAAAATATAGAGGAATTCCAAAAGATATTGTCAACACTCTAGCATACGTTAACATGAGTGTAAAACGACTCCTAACATATGTTTTAAAATTCATAAAATACAACTACTTAGCAACCTCTTGCTTAGGGCTCCGTTAACTACCGAAATATTCCATAGGCCTAACGATGCTATGATTACAACTTACATTCGCGGATATTTCGAGCAATACGATTGGCACCCTTAGCTTACATCTACCTCTGTTGCGTGGAACATTACATGTTGTTTGATTGTGGAACGATAAAAATAATATTAAAAATAAAAAGAGGTAGATCAGGTTACCGGCCCAACATTCGATATTTAAAAACGCCACAATATCACTAGCCCAAGTTCGTACGGGCGCGATTTTCCCGCGGCTATTTTTTTTCATGCGCATGGATGCTCTGTTAGATTCTCAATGCTCGGCTCAACCCCGAGAGTTGAAAGTCGAGTGAGCGGAAAAATCCGATATTTTTAAGTCCGCGCGAACGTGGGCTTAGATGACACGTGGAAGCAGGACGACATGTCGTAAATATTATCGGGAGCGAAAATGAGACAAGACGATATGTAACATGTCTAATTAGCTAAGTTACTTGTGAGCTCGCATAACCTATCTACATATTTTTACTTAAAATATCATTGACACATAATTTGTGAATGAAAACAATGAATCGCGAATTGTATAATTAATTTTAAAATAATTTAAAAAAGATTAATAAATAAAAAAAATCAGATCATTGTGATAGATTATCGCGTATTATATCAGATCTAAAAATTCATAACAGCAAGTCATTTTATTGCAAACGTGACGAAAAACATCAGTTATAATTTTTAAGCTGCCATAGCAAAATTAACACTATGCGATGGATTTAAAGACTATTCAAAATTTGAGCTTCTATGATCAAAGTCGGCAAGAACTTGTTACTAGTGGCTAGCCAATCTATTCGAAAATTGAGCTGATCATTCCGACAGACCTACATGATTTAGCCAAGGTACCAGGGCGCGTTTTTCCGCGACGATATTTTTCGCGTACTCGATTTTCATCGCTCTGCTTAGCGCCGAGAGTTGAAAATCCAACAGTGTGTTTTTTTCACGCTCTGGGATGCGCTCTGTTCGATTCTCAATGCTGGGCTCAACACCTAGAGTTGAAAATCCAGTGCGCGATAAAATCCCGCCGCGATATTTTTCGCGCACTCGATTTACAACGCTCTGCTTAGCGCCGAGAGTTGCAACAGTGTTTTTTTCACGAGCTGGTATAATATGCTCTGTTCGATTCTCAATGTTGGGCACAACACGTAGAATTGAAAATCCAGCGCGCGATAAAATCCCGCCGCGATTGTTGTACGTCCTTGCGAACGTGGACTAATCTAGAGTAAATTTTAGTGATACTTAACAAGGGTAAAAAGCGCATTGCGACAAAATGTTGTCGTCGCTTTATCTCACGACATAACGAGACATGAATGAATATGTTTTCGCATAATCAAGTCACTTTATTTTTACACACGTAAAAAAAATCGCCTACACACATTTAAAAACCAGCTTACGAATTTCTTCCTTCGTGCAATTTTATTAATAACTATCTGGACAAAAAGTAGCCATGTCCTTCCTCCAGGATTCCATCTATATCATTGCCAATTTTTTCTACAACCGTGTTACAACAGTGTTTTAGGCGTGAAAAGGTAACATACAGACAGAGTTACTTTCAAATCGCACTAATATTAAATAAAGGTGAAAGTTTGTGAGTGGGTGAGCGTGTGTGTGTGTGTGTGTGTGTGTGTGAGTGAGCGTGTGTGTGTGTTTGTATGTTTGTTACTTCTTCACGCTCAAACGACTGAAGGGATTTGGATTAAATTTGGCACACAAATAGTTTGTAACCAAGATTAAAACACGATACTTTTTATCCTGATATCCCCACGGGATCGAAACTTAAGCAGGTGAAACAGCTAGTATATAATATTTAGTATGAATAACAACAAAGAAATGTTCCGCGCGACAGTAACTACAACAGCGTTGTATAAATCACACCTCGACTTAGTCGCTACCAAATTGAGACCCACATTCACCACACTAATACATTTGCCGACTTCATATAAACATCAGTTCATCTTTGTGAATGTATTGCAAACATGTAGTCGCGTGCAAAAATATGTATGCAGTTTGTGAAATTCAACAGCGAAATTATAAGATGTTGAGCATACTTGTAATCATATATTTTATTCATTTTCATATCCAACATTTGTATCGTAATTTTATGAGGAGAAAAATGCTATTGAATTTTTGTAACTGTATACACATTTTTGCACGGGACTGCACAGACAGCTGCATTTATTGGGAACCTCTCACGGGTGGTAATCAATTAATGCAGCTGTCCGTACTATACAACAGTCATCAGGATTGTAGTGTTCCATCTTTAAAGGCCTGACTCCTTGGAGACATATATTAGAAAATGATTGCACATGAAACTGGTATTGCTTGTTATATGAGGAAAAAAATACATTCCTATAGTAGATCAAGCCTTACAGTATTCGGTTGTTGAATTTGAGGGTGACGCAAAATTGGACTTAAATTGCAGCGTAAAAGGTTCAAATTGCAATGATTTAAGTGTTTTTGTTTTTTCATATCATAATTTTATTACGTCTTTAATATTATCTCATTTAAAAAAATACAAAAGTAACGTTAAAGAACACTGTATAATCTAAATAATTTTATTAACGTGTGTTATGAATAAACTGAGGCACATTCAACACAGGATATATATAGGGGAACTATTCACAGATATTTATCTAAGAAGCCAGGCCTTTGAATAGCTTGCTTTATTTCAGATACCAATACTGAGCACCTAACAATAGTATACAACGATTATCTTCGCGTCAAGATGTTAGTCAACCTTTGGCATCAATAAAAGTTAATTGATAATAAACCAGTGTAAATACCCAAACTGTCTTAACGGCAAAAGCTGTGGATTCTAGTAAAATAGCACTGTATTACATCGAGACTATTACAATATTATTCAGAATCATTTCTGAGCCAATATTTGATTTAAAATGTATTTTAAAATTTGAACGAATTTTACGCGGCAGTGTTGACAGTATATTGTTAGGCATGTTCTTTTTCCAGTGGCAACACTGTTTGCACCACACAATGGCACTACTAAATGCAAATTTATCACTGACATTGGAAATAGAATCCGTAATTCATATCTAACCGATCAGACCATTAAATTAACCAAAATTATTAAAAACTAAAATACTAAGAAACGATATACAGAGTAAAGCTAAGAGGTATTTACACATTTAGCCTCAGTAAACCATCCATAAAAATGTACACATAATAAATAGATAACTTCTATCTAAACTCTCACGTAAATAAACAGTTGTAGACAATCTCGAAATAAATATGCTAAATCTTATGAGACTTATTACTAAATGAGTATAATTATTATGATCGAAAATTATGCGTTGTACTTAAAATAATAATTAAAATCAGATCATTCCCTCTCACGTACAAAAGCAAGTGCAGATAAAATTCACATTAAAATTATCAAAAAGGTTGTACACCTTTGTGCGGCCCCGCCTTTAAAAATATAATTAACTTGTATATTGTACAAAAAATTTTATAATTAAAAATACGTGGTAGAAGTTATAGTGAGGTTACACGTCTTTGCATTAAATTGTGCCAAGGGACGGAACACTTGTAAGATTAGAACACCCGACTCAAAAGATACCAACATCAGCGCAATGAATCCAAAAAATTTGAGCGTCATTTGTCAACCGTGTCAAACGTCAAAAAGCATTTTTTTTTTTTTGTTGCAAGAGACACTTACATTTCGTTGCTGTTTACAGCCTAATACTTTTTACACTTTTAATCACAGATTATAAACGATTTTCTAACAATGGTTATTTATATACATTTTTACTCCCGGGAGGGATCTATATAAAGTCTTCCCAACGCAAAGGTGTTCCTTTGCTTCGTGGCACCCTATAAGAGCAATCTCATTGTAACTACATCTATATGATAGCGGCAGTCGGCACTACCACTAGCGCTACGACTTGGCACTGCTACCTTAAGAACCAAGCATTCGCGATACGAACGAGCCTGACAACTGTACTGGAGGAAACATTATAGTTACATACATACCAATTATTATAATTACATGTGGCTTCAAGCTGTGATACAACTACACGTGAAATTTTGAGAAAATCGAGTACTTACTAGGACTAAATAATAATAAATAAAGGTTACATGGCATTTTTATTTCATTTCACTCCGGCAAAATTGTCAAACCCATCACTATAACGTCATCAAGCGAATTTAGAGTGTTATCGATATAAAAAGAAATCTACAATCGTTGAGAAAATGTTATAGAAAACGGCACAAGTTTATAAAATCCCCCTGGCATACCGTACTTCGTCTAATTCGCTACGTTTATAATATTGCGCACTTAACTGTATGCGTGTTTCGTTACAGCACTACAGCGTGTTCGTACCTTTGCGGACAAACAACGCGTGTTAATATGTCGGTGATCATAATAATATTCATCACGTGCAAAATCTACATTTTTGGTCATAAATATACTGATATACAAATTTTGTAATTACAATACGTTACGACTAAGGTACATAGTTTTACCAAATCCCATACATTTGGTAAATAAATACATGTCATATTACATTTATACAAGAGCCGCTCCCCGACCGTTATAGGCCATCATCAACAAATCACATTCTTTGTCTTTTCAGATGTGTTACACTAAAGCTGCTTATCAAGTTATAGAAAAACACAATAATGGAAAAATCGCGAGATTGGATCACGAAGTGAAAATATTGCCAGCAGATATCACAATTTAACAATTCCAAAGGTGCAGTTCTTTTTGGTTCGTCACTGCAGCATGAGTGATTCTAGGTTACGATTGAGGATTGTGTCTTTGACGGAGTTGAAGACCACTTCGATGTTATGCGTGTCGATGGCGGTGGTGAAGTGGTGGTACAGCGTGGTCTTGGGCTCTCTGCGGACATTCGCGAACATGTTGAGCAGGTACATCTGCACGTCTCTGAGGTTGTGGGGGTCGCCGGCGAACTGCGGGTAGAACCAGCGTATGTCCGTCTCTTTGCTGGCGACCTTCCTCGCGAGCAGGTCGGACTTGTTGAGGAACAAGATGATGGAGATACCCTTGAAGTTCACGTTGTTCACGATCGTGTCGAAGATATTTAGCGCCTCTTCTAGGCGGTTCGTTTTCCTGGAATCAGAGAAGGATAAAATTAGTCATTTATTATTTTTCGTCGATTCATCCGCTTAGATTGTTAAATTATTTCGCGAGAATAAATTATATATAGATACGACCAGTTTTTTTAATGTGATTGGGCAATTTCTTAGTAATATCATATTACTAACGAACACTGATATTATTTTACACAGATTTTAATTAAAATTAATCGTCATATCTTTCTCAACACTGATAACACAACTCAATATCACAAGACAAAGCAATTTTTGGGTGAGCAGTGGTGGCCCATTGGTAACCGCCCCGGCTTGCGAGTTGTAGGTCGTGTGTCCGAACCCGGGCAGGCCTTTTACTTTGTATAATTTATTTCATCACCACTGCTCTCAAATACTGTAAAGGAATACATCGTGAGGAAACCGGCATGTCCTAAGACCAAAAATTCTAAGCTATGTGACATCTACCAACCCGCATTGGGCCCGCGTGGTGGATTACAGACCACTCCCTCTCACAGAGAGGAGGCCTGTGTCCCAGCAGAGGGAACGTTATATAGACTGGTTATACTTATGCTAAATAATTTAATCTTTACAGATCTCGCATCCGTGGCCAGTCCAGCATAGCATTTAATAAATATTTAATGGACATTACGACATAACTAATAATGCACATAATTACATGTCATCAATGACAATGCTCTGCATAATCGCGACCTTGATCTCGACATACGGATGTTGTTCACATAACATAACGTTACGGAAAATCAATCGACTGATTATCACTCTGCAATATGTGGTAGCAGTTGTTATCAGTAGCCATTTTAAACTCTAGTTTTTCGTATGCTCGTTCTGGGTGTGGAAGGAAGGAGGAGTATATTATGTCATGTGATAATTTCGTCAGCTTGATTATTCGTGTATAACCCCAGTTTCCCTTTGCGGGACTTTTGGCGTGGTTAGTGCAAGGTCAGTATAATGTCAGCTGGACGATTATGTTATCTACTTATTTCGTCAGTTCAATCCAATCTGCCCAGCCTTTTCACATCTGTGTTAGGCTCGGATGCAGCTGAATACAAGTATTTTACATGAAGCGACTGCCTATCTGACCTCCACAACCCAGTACCTACCAACGAGTCTTAACTCGTTGGCAGACTTTCGGGCTTCTGAATACTCGTAACGTCTGTCAAAGATCTATGAACGACAGCCGGGACGACTTAACGTGCTTTGCGAGGCACGGAGTGTATCTCGATATGTTACGAATGGTCACCCATCCACGGACTGACCTCGGCAAGCGTAGCTTAACCTTCGACCGACCCGTACAACTGTTATTATTTAGCCACGAGCCATCAGGAATAAAATTTATAATTTAGCAACGAGATCATCGTGCAAATGCCTGCAACCTACTGCTGAATAAATGCCTTTTCTGAAACAGAAATGGAACAAGCTTGGGTTACCAGTAATGCCGGCTGCTCATCATTTGGTATTTTTATAAATCAGTCAGTATATTTACAGCATAAGTAACGATCTCATTATTTTATTAACCTTAGTCTGTAATTTGTATTACAATGTAATACTAGTGTTATGTTGTTTTAATTACAAAAAATTGAATTTATGATCTGGAAAGAAATACCTACATGATGATGACGATGATTATTATAGATTTTTTCAGTTGTGCATATTTTTTCAGTTGTGCTTTTTTTTTATCTCTTCGAAACTTTTAACGCCTACAATGAATACGAAAAGAGTTCCACCCTACCTATTAGCAATCATTAATTTATTACACAGTACATTGTCTAAACAGCAAAAACGACCTATTTCAATCCGTACACGCATACCAGTCCAAAACACGTTTACGTAGTAACGCAAAAATCTAACCGGCAACATCAAAGGAATCTAGCGAACCAACGATATGTTTAGCAGATATTTTAGGGCCGCTATAAAAAGTTTATTAACAAAACTAACTTTGGCTGCGGTTTCCCTCGTGTCAGTAATGTTGAAATTGAGTTTGTGATCCCTCGGGCACCTTTTGATTTCGAAATAGAATTCTAAATTAAACTTTTCGTTAGATTATTTTGTGGCTGTGATTGTATTTATTATGTGAGCAAATTGTGTGATTCACTAGGGAAAACTATATTAAAGTTTGTTGCAATAAAATCTGTATCATCAACATCGGATTTTTTAAATTATCTATATTGATTAACAGCATTTTATTCTAAAAAAGTAAAAGGACTCTCTACAAAGATAATTTAAAAAAACCCGTATAATTGTATCTTCATAGCGAAAAAATATTATCTTCTAATATCTTCAACATTTGTATGTTTAGCAAAAAGGATAATGATTCTAGTAACTTGTTCTAGTATCAGAAGGTGGCTTTCTTGGCTTTTTGCTTTCCACTGGATGACACGATTCCCCTTCTTTCTAAGCGGTGGAATCATAATCCTGCATCCTATGGGTTTGAAGAAAATATCTAATCCATTTCTTCATAAGTTTGAAAAAAAAAAAATCTGCTTAACAACGTAATTAACGCAATGAATGTTGTTGAACTGTCAAAATGAAAGCTATTGCTATTGATAGTGTTACGCAATTACCCCACGGCACCCTAATTGCGTAACACACTTTCAATCACAGTCCTAGGGTTTTGAAGAAAATATCTAATCCATTTCTTCATACGTTTGAAAAATCCGTCTGCTCAGCAACGTAAATAACGCAATGAACGTGGTTGAACTGTCAAAATGAAAGGCATTGCGTGCGATTGCCATTGTATGTGAGTACGCAACTGCCTGCAGAACAGATGGCCGATGGGGCCGAAAGGTTCTGGAGTGGCGACCGCGTACCGGAAGACGTAGCGTTGGAAGTGATGACGATGACGCAACTGCCCCGCTGATTAGGCTAAATGCGCCATGATCACTCGATCCCGGAATTATTGCCAAAAAATTCTGATTAATAATATTAAAGAATTTTGTTCAAATAAACACGCACGCCGCAAAAGCAGGCACAAAGATTTTTACGCCACACATATTTGTAAAAAAATTATAATTATATATTTTATTGGCATCAAATGTTTTACGATGTAAACGTTACGAATGAGGAGTCGACAGGAATAAAATTAATGTATTTTTAGCATTAGTGTAACGTCAGTAATTTCATACTGATGTTTTGATGAATTAATGGAAGACATTAGTGTGCATTGGAATCCTACATGGGAAAAACAGAACATACGTACATATATATAATCGAAAGCCCATTTATGCATCTGATTTTCTTTTTAACTAGATACTCTATCCAAAAATGCATGTCCTGTTTTCTCCACAAGATTGCAACATCCAACATTGGCTGTTTCTGCTTTCCAGTCAATATGCCTAGCCTTTCCTTTTTATGTTGGGATCAGCTTTCAGTCTATCCGGATGCAGCTGAATACCAGTATTTTACAAAGAGCGACTGCCTGTCTGACCTCCACAACCCAGTTACTGGATAACACGCTAAGTACTCGTTGGTAAGAATGGTTGTCAGCCGTAACGACTGTCAGAGATCCACGAATGACAACCGTGACCAACGGCTTAACGTGCTTTCTGACACACGGAGAGATCTCGATATGTAACGTATGGTCACCCATCCACGAACCGTCTGGCTGTTTATAATTTCACCCGAATCCTAAAACTCACCCTGTAGCATTCAGTAGCGTCCCAAAAACAGCCGATTCATTGTCCTACTTACCTGCCGTCCTAATTCAAAAGTAACAAATCTTAATCAATAAACGCAAATTATTGCGATGTGCCCTTTCTGATACACCGAAGTAGGTTGTAGTGAACACGCAACCGGATTGGGGTCACCGACAAATGTTAAATGTCTTGTTTCGGAGACATGAGGTTAAACACCGTATCTAAGTAATGAACATTTAATACAACTACCGTACGTGACTTTCACCTTTTAGGCAGACTGTCTATTTGAGGTACTTGCACCTGCAAAGCATTTTTCATGGCATGGCAGTTACCAATATTTTGTACTTAAGGCGAAAGCGTCAGGGTAAAAGAAAGAAAAATTACGTTTATTTGCGGCAAACATGACGCATAAAAAAAAATAACAAGTTGGCAACATACATGCGTCACATTCACGCAAAGCAGCCATCGCTCAGCATAATGCTAACACCCTATACGAGACAGAGCCCCAGCGCTGGGTAGTCCGCGAAATTCATATTTTTTACGTTTTTTGCAATTTGCAGAATCAAGTTGTATGTCGATCTAAATAAGATTCGAGGACGTAACAAATATTTATTTGTCACTTGACAGGTCAATTGGTAATCGCTTAATAATATTCTGATTTAAATAGTGTCCGTGGAGTTTCTTGCCCGTTCTTCTCCATAGGAAGCTACAACGCTTTAGAATGGACAACTAGCTTCATCTTTCTAAGTGACCGACCCTTTGACAGTTCAAAAGTGCCTGTAAATTGGTTTTATTGAAAGAAGTGTGTTGAATTTGAGTAGTATCCGCTAATACAAATAAATACACCCCGAATCAGCACCCTAATTGCATAACACACTATCAATCACAATCCGAATCATTTTGAAAGATATTACTAACCCATTGATTCATTTGTTCGAAAAATTTGTCTGCTCGACAACGTGAATAACGCAATGAATTTTGTTAAACTGTCGAAATAAAATTCATTCCTACTGTTAGTGTGTTCCGCACAAATTACCCGCAGAATATGGGCTCCAATGTCCTTTTATCAGTATAATGGTTTCAGCCTGATTTGCTCGTCAACACATCAATGCACAAATGTAACCACGCATGTCTCTTGACAGGGCGGTTGATGATCGCTGCACTGACATTAATACAAATAAATAAATAGCTGCAGCTGCCCATTGCTGCCCATAGCTTGTCCAATGTTTTCATTCACTCATTCAGTTATCATTAAGACACAGGGAATATACACGGCAGCGATTTAGATGCGTGCAACCGTCAAGAGGGTGTTTCCACGTCATTGTAAACAACTTTCGCTATGAAACTCATACGAGTATCGTAAAAAAAAGCATACCTACATGCATCGAAATAGTCGGTATACTGTTAGGGGGAGCAGTGGTACCCAAGTGGTAACGGCCACGACCTACGAGTTGTAGGTCGTAGGTTCGAACCCAGACAGGCGCTTTACTTTGTGTAAATTATTTCATCACCACTGCTCTCAAAACGGTGAAGGAAAACATCGTGAGGAAACCGGCATGTCCTAGAACCAAAAATTCTAAGACATGTTACATCTGCCAACTCTCACTGGGCCCGCGTGGTGGATTACGGCCCATTCCCTCTCACCGAGACGAGGTCTGTGTCCCAGCAGTGGGAACAATATAGGCTGATTATGTACTGTTAGGCATACGAATTAGATTTTTTTTTCACGAATCGGGTAAGAGATATGTAGGGAAAGTTGACCCTTGACGGATGTAGGAGGCGAAATCGCCACCCTGTATTATAATTTGTCGCATGTGAAACATATTTCATATGAAAATTCTCTCAGGCCTTTCTTTCCTTAAACACACAGCAATCAAAAAAATCACCACAGAATTAATCATGGTATAATGACCTGTCATCGCCTTCCACCGCGATACTTTGAACCGTCCCATATAAGGCACGTTATATACCTATAAACACAAACGTTAACACTTAATGACGATTTCTCTTATCTTTTGTCGGAAAATACACGAGTAAACGTAGTTATGTAAATGAGATTCTAATATCACTTTGTTCTTGTTAAATGTTCCAACTCCTGACTCCCAAGACAGGCAAATGCTTAATTTGGGGGTCACCGTCTATTCTATTCTTGTACAAATTGCGATTAATATTTTTTTATTTATTTTTTTGTGTATTTCGCTTGGATGAGACTTTGTATGTAGAATCTAATGATTATTATATATATACCTCAAGTTTAAGGCCATAATCAAATACATAAAATTAAAGTTTCTGTTTGTAATGTCAAAATAACAGCTTTTTATTAAATGTATATGAAAATATGTACCTACGGTACTTAACATTTATTATATATTTTTTAAATTGTCTGTCAGTCAGTTCCGGATAATCTCCGAAACGGCTGGACCGATTTTGACGGGACTTTCACTAGCAGATAGCTGATGACAACTGGCAACTTTTATTTTAGAAAAAGAATTAGTAAAGAGAAACCTTATTGTTTTCCGACATCCACGCGAACGAAGTCGCGGACAGCTAGTATTGTAATATTTATGTACCTACATCAATTATTTAAATAAACAATTTCAATCTCATGATTTGGTGGTGATGCTTCACATGCACTTGAACATTTACGAAGTGCCTAATTCATCTGACCCGATGTGATTCATCGGAAGCTCCGGTGTCACAAACAAATAAACGATAATATTTGATTTGTGCGCTTCTACTTCGTTCACCTTTTATATCCTGGGTGTCTACTCCGAAGTGTTATCGGCCGAATGTTCGGCCGTTTCCTGCTACGAAGTTACTATTTGGTTCGGTCGATCCCAATCCTACTCTCCTACACTCTTACGAATATTGACTATGGTCCCGACCCAACCGAGCCGATCAGAACTTTTTTCGCATTTTTCAATAATATTCGGTTCGGCCATGTGTCGGTCCGATCCGATCATTCGCACTGTGCACTTCGTAGTAGACTCCCTGTTTTTGTCCAGACAATAAAAGTAAGCCGGTATATGTAGAAGCCAGGACATCAAGCTACTACAACCTGTCAAATTTCTTTAATACATTTTCAACTTGATCGCTAAAGCATTAGGTTCAAGGTGGATTGGAAAAATTTGACAGTTTCGTGTAGCTTAATGTGCTGGCGTCTGCACTTTCAAATGTCGAGTCAGGTGAGGTGATGACACGGTGAAGTCTCATGAAAACCCTGACTAAGATTTGAAATCACACCGTGAGCAAGCGTGGTGATCAATAGTTATTTTCCTTTCCGTATGATGCTTTTACCCTGTTGGAGAATATTAATGGTTGGTTGTATATTGAGTCATTAATTGATCATAACAATCATGTGTCACGATCGAAGGCTGCGACAGAGCTGTAAAGTCATTATCATGTCCGTAGCCTTGTCCCAACTGTGTTGGGGTCGACATCCAGGCTATACGGATGTACTCAAAATTCTGAGCCACAATACCACCACGACATTCCACCACAATAATAATAATTTTATGTGTATCATGCCTCAATTTTTTGGTCATAGTAATTTTTTTCTGTATGGTTTAACTACAGAATGGCTTAAGGCCTGGCTGAATGGCTATTTTTCTGAAATTCTAACTCAGTTCTGCTAAATTTCAGTACATATAACTGGCCGGCTAACATTATTCATTTATTATACATAACATGCCTAAACAAAGAATGATTCCGTCAATGACCACATATCTTAATAATACCTACATGCCCCATGGGTGCTGTCATGAAATGTGATTTTCTCGTCACACCGAACACCCGCTGATTCCATCATGACGCCTGAGTCATTAAATCGCAATCCTGACGTAATACTATATTTATTTACTCGTAGATAGACAACGTTTTGCCTGCTATGCAAGAGAATTACGAAACGATGTGTTACGGGTATTAGATCATAGATAAGATTAGCACTCCAGTTTAGGTTTTGTTTACCGCGTTATATCCAGGTGTTCTGAATCAGGCATCAAAGATAAAAGAAGAAATTTTTCGCTTCAGGAAAACTTCATTCTGACGTTCGTAACTAATCGACTGCGTTCGTTTGTTTAGAAAATAGCTCTCGATTTTTTTTGTTGTTTGTACGGACGCCAGCACATCAAGTTACTACAATCTGTCAAATGTCTTTACTAGATTTTCAATTTTATCGCTAAAGCATTAAGGTTCAAGGTTGATTGGGAAATTTTGACAGTTTCGGATAGCTTCTGTACACCCCCTCAGTTTGCCTACACGCTAATTATTTTCGAATATATGTTTATGTAATTAAAGCTATATGACTGTTTTATGGCATGGCGGCGTGGGCGGGGCTTAAACTGCAATTTGAATATTAAATTCTTTATGACGAGACTGCGGTAAGACTAATTACCTTTCGCATTTTATCAGTTGATTGCTTAATATATGAATATGCATTGGAATATGTAATGTAGGGTATAGTGAATGCGGAAGGCGAGTAACGTAGAGGCTTATGTATACTGTAAATAATAAAATGCAACAGGCTAGATTAAGAAATTGTTTTGAACTTTCTTTTTACGAAATAGACAGCAGTTGATACAAGAATTGCGAAACCACACATCATAGTTCAAAATGCATTTGCTCGCGCTCGCTTTGCTCAAGTCAATAACCACTATATTCTTGTTGAACTTACCTGTCTTCCGACAAGACTTGGTCGAACTCTGAAGAGGAGACGAGGAAGAGTATGGACGTGACAGAGTCGAAGCACTGCGTCCACTTCTGCCGCTGCGTCCGCTGCCCCCCCACGTCGACGAATACAAATGGCACATTGTTGATGTTGATGGTGCATTCCGTGATGCCTTTGGTGGCCTTCCGGCAGTGCAGGATATCTTGGTGAGAGGGCACGTAGTCAGGTCTCGCGATGCGTTCGAGCTCGTCGAAGAAGTAACTAACTGAGTCGCTCTGAAATTGGGAGAAGACTTACGTTAATATAATATTACGCGTGTATTCCCCGAAGGCAGAGGGTAGGCAGAGGTGTACCTATAGTACACCTAAATTTCGCTAGTTATGTTTAAGTCCCATGTAATAGGGGGCGAGCCTAATGCTATCAACCGGCACAAATCGTGAGCTGCTAATTCCGTTAATATATAGGTTGGTATCAAGTAAACACATAGTCACGATAGTTAGTTAAAGATTCCAGTAATCATTTCCTCATGACTTGCCCTTGGGATATTCTTTCGCGGAATTTGTGTGACGCTCATGAATTTAATTCGTAGATTATTAATTCACTTCTTCGTTGATTTTGAATGTTGGGGAGCATGCTCCTTTTAACTAACAATACTTCAACGAATGGTCGTAACAAAATACGGATAATCGAATTAATGACAAAGTAAAAACAAAGGATGACCATCTTCCTATTTTAAAATGATCTCTTCGCCACTTTTTTCGAAACGCATACAGCGAAAGTGGCCTCTTTTTGACTAGCAATAATAATGCATACATTATTTTTTATTTATTATATTGGTATGGATACTTCCATAGCCATACCAAAATAATAAATGCAAAAGTAACTGTGTGTGTGTGTGTGTTAACTGTTCACGTCTTAACGGCTGAACAGATAGACCATGACCTGGTTTAGGACACAGAATACACATACTGTTTATCCCAGTAAAATGATCCCATGGGATGTTTTTCAACCTCCAAGCGGGCGAAGCCGAGGGCAAATGCTAGTGCCGGTATAACGATCAGCGTCCAGGTGGACAGTGGACATAGCTTCTCAGTCATCTGACACCAATGTAGTCGCCTCTTACAATATCCACATCAGAAACAGTGACCTATTTCCGCGCAGCGCAGGAAGCCTGGCATGTTACAAAATAAATAAATCTGTTTGCCAATAGCTATATACGTTTAAAATGTAAGCTAAATAAGTACAAATATAATAACGGTATTTTGTTAACAGGTGGGTCATAGTGGGTACGTCACGCCGACAATCTGCGTTAAATATAAACGTACACAATGAACAAGTGACACGATTATTGTGGAATTTAACAAAACTATTTATTAACAATGTAATGAATAGGGGCAGGTCTTGAAATTAGTCACAACTGGCAACATTCATGATTTTGATCTGAGAATTTTGCATATACTGTGTTCTAGCGAAAACACGCATTGAAACTGCCTAGCCTGCCTAGTTGATGTTACATTTCATGTTGCACTGTATAAATCAGGACGAGATATGACAGTTATTACAATTCAATTTCATACAAACGAATACGTGTTTTGCGAATTTGATCTTTATTAGCTACTAGAATTGTTGCACTGACAGGTGTCAGGGACGCAATCTCTCGACTGCCAGACTGTAGTGTTACATTTCACGTTAAGTTTCACCAATCCGACATTAGATATTTGCTGCCTACATCAACCATGCATTACTTAACATGAACAGTGAACCAGAATTAGAATTCGACTTGTGCTAATGTTGCCATGTCTGGTATAAGGGGGTCAACAAAAAAAATGTTGATGACAATTCCTATGTAGTGCGATGATAAGTCAACTGCTTAGCCAGTTGATTGGACTGCAAGATTCAAAAAACTTTTTGTAAATCTTGTAGTCCTACCTTACCTTATTGGTGATGTCTTTAATAAAGGTCAGGTGAGTAGTACTCGCAACGTATGATAGTAAACGAAGCGAATGGAGTATGTTAAAATCGTAGCAGGTGGCGTTGTGTAGTTTCTGCCTACCCCATGGGAGGAGGGCGTGAGTTAATGTATGTATGTCTATGACACAAACAAGATACCTGTGCCAGTCAGTCATGTTTAAATATTTAGGTTTTTATTCTAGAATAAAATCAACAAAAAATACTGCTTCATAGACTCAACAGTTTATAGAGTTCAAAGAGTATAAAAATAGGTAACGACATACTTTTTTTGCAATAACACCAAAAGTAAGGCGTCATTCGGCCAAGTTATCGTCAAAATCTAGATTACCTAAAATAAAAAGTATAAATTCACGCACGCTACAAATGAATTGCAATTTTCCGTTTTTATTATAATTGTTTTATCCATTATCGATTGAATTCACCTTCACGGTAATAACTAGTGAGAGAAAGGAGATCGTACGAGCACCTAGCGTTATGCAATATAAATTAAGTACAATATTCTATTCAAACTTGGCGTTTCCCGGAACTAACTATTTATGTCATACAAAGAATGCAATATGACGTAACGTAGTTGTTCGATAAAAAGCAAAAGCCCATAATTGCCCGGAATTATGTGTGTGTCTGTGATTAGGTGGTGTGCTGGGTAGCCAGTCGCAAAAACTATTGAATCAAGTTGTTCTCATATTTCTATGTCATATGCCGGATGCATTAGTGTCGTACGAAATACAAGCAATAGGAAATTATTACTAGGCTGTGGGTGTCGACATTAGGAAGAGCTGCTTCTCACACGAAAAACTCCACATCTGTTGCTCTAACATCACCAGTCCTGACTCTCTTTATATTTTGGCTGCTGAGACCAAAACTACTAACGTAGTAGATAGGAAAGTGTGTTGTGGCTTCAGATTGTGGCTGTTATTTCAGTATATTGAGGTGTCTAAGTCTTCCACGCGAAAGAAGTCGCGGGCTAGTACGAAATACGTAGGGACCTACTTCAAGCCTCATACTAGTACATTAATAAAATTTCTGTAAAGCTAAGCGCATAGCCATGCCGCATCTGGCCGCATTGCGGCGCAAGAATGCGTACCGTACACATCACTTCAATACATTATATGTGAACGTTTCGCTAAAAAAGGTTGCCAGACCAACCGGAAAATCGATATAAACTCTAACTAAACAACTTAGATCTTCTTACTTGCTACGTAATTAATACGCGTTAGTCTTCAAGAAGCCAAACAAACTGTAGGAAAACCGGATATGCTTAAGTCCGGTAACGAATTTCTTTAAAGAAAGACTATGTCTGGCTACAAAGGCTACGCCCAATTGTCTGGAAACTTTAGACAGAAGAAAACTTGTTGTTACAGCACCAAATATGGGCGAAAATAGTCTCGATGTGAAAAAAAATACCTTTTTTGTCGAAAGATAGATAGTATGGTAAAGAAAATGCTTAAAAGCCACAGCCAATCCGATTTTCTTTGATTTTCCACTTTAAATTCGATACACAATAACAAATCTAATAACACGCTTCACTTTGTTGTTATTAGATTTTGAACTAAAATTACATTTAAGTTTACTGTAAACTGATACAGTACTAAAAGGCCTTTAAAGGTTATGAACTAAGTTATCTACGATGAACTTCAGAGTACAAGTGACCCGACTGGTATCAAAAGCATTACTAAGTATTAGTTGGAGTGAGAACAATTTGAATTGTGGTTTAGCTAGTGCCTTGGGCACTGGAAGCATTTCTTGTTTAGTGCTTCGAATATTAATGATTGTAGTCAACTAAGAGACCGCATATGAAGCAGCATAAGTAGATGTCTCGAAGACCCAATAGTTACAGACACGTCCTGCGAGGAATGACGAGAAGAGCCGACACCAAATAAGACGGGGTAGTAAGAGTCTGACACTCCCTTCCGCTCCACCCAGAGCGGGAGGGGTCATTTGATGATTTCCCAACCCGAAAAAAAAAAAAAAAAAAAAAAAGGCAGAAAGAGAGAACTATGAACCCCATTTTCAGTGTGAAAAACACCATGAAACGGGCTGATGCAAGTTATTACAATCAAATACAAAATCAAGATCTCGCTCAGGAAAAACTTGAAATATTAGAACAGTGCACCAAAATTCTACATGCGGGATTAATAACCTAGGAATACAGACTCGATCTAGTTCTAAAACTGTTTAATTTCACCTACGGCGCATGCGCATACTCAATACATCAGTCCCGAAACACCACAAATCCACGGTTACGGTACAAAATTGTAAATTATTAACAGCAAAACGGCTGGAAACTTATTTCACGATAAGCGTATCGGGTCAGTCTGCCCTGCCATGAATGAAACTGTATGTTTATGGTCAACGACATATAACAAAGACTGTAATATTCTACCTAAGATATGAACGTAAGATATTATAAAAATATAATGCTGACCTAAAAAATGTGCATTTATTCAGTCTCATTCGCAGAAGTCTTCCGGAGCTGATCTTGTTTATTAAACAAATTTCTTGCTCGAGAATTAATGGACTAGAGGAAAATCTTGTGATTATTAAAAGTTAGGTGGAGATGCACGTAATAATAACATTCTAGAACATTTTTTAATCAGACATGAATCAGACGGCGCCGGCGCTTCGATAGCCCACATCACATGTGACTTTATTTACAAATGACGCGTTTCCACGTTTTTGTGACTCAAATAATTCCCAACAAAGGTCACCATCTAACAAAAAAAAAAGGTTTTTAATTTCCACATTTTTCTATATAATAATTACTTGCAATCAAGTTACAACTTGACAGTTATCTGAAAGTAATATTAACCTGTCAGCTGTGATGTCACTCAATCACATAGTTACAAATCGCTGTGAGCGAATGTGACTACTTATTGCAAAAGTCACGGGATATGAGTTTCAAAATCATGATCTTAAGAATTCTCGCCAAGTATTTTCAGACATTAACAGAAGTGATATACAAACTAAGCTCTTGGATCTTTTGTTAGACAAAATGCACACAGCAGAAAAGCGAAAAGTATATCATTAACGAAACGGGAACAGTTTACTTAGTGTTTATTAGTCCGAGGCTGTTGTGGTGTGAACCAACACCGATAATTAAACCCTTTGTACCTACAAAGGTTTAACTATTTCACACCAAAGAGAACAAAAAAGAAATACACTTGATACCAAGGCACTGTTTGATCAAGATAAAGGCTATCATGTAAATGAAATCAATTTATCACAACTGATTAGGAAAACAGTTGTGTTAGCAAATAGTTTTACTACGCCTTGCATACTGATTCATAGCGTGTTGTGAAAAAAAGAAACAAATAAAAAAGAATGACGTCTGCGCTATGCTCCGTGTGTCAGAGTCAGCATCAATTGCCTTTTTTACAATCACAGATGTGCTGTGAATCACATTTTAAGGCCCTGTGCAAATTAGCCAGAACAGATAGTAAGTAGTAGTTTAAGAATGTAATTTTGACCAAGAACAAAAACTTCTGGATAACTACTGCTCAACATTTAATCCCAGGATACAGCTGATTGAAATCCCATATGACTAGGGTGGAAAACTATAAAAAGTTATTGTTGAAAACTTAATGAAATTATACAAACTGGAAGTTCTCACCAAGGGTTATACATTGAGGTGTTTCAGTCACAGTTTATGACCGCCGATTTGGCATTCTAATTTGGATTTGGCAAAATCGCTGGATATAGCCAAGCTAGCAATGGACGAGGGTGGTTCCATAACAAACAAATATGTGATCTAAGTAAAAAACGAGGATACGTAAATGACTACGAGACTTTCTTGGCCTAATAGGGAAGCATCGACAGGATGCTCATACTACTAGGTATATCATAAAAAATAAAAATATGAATATAATGGAATGGAGTATAAAGATTATGGTTATCAAACCACACCTCGAAGCTTATTATAATTTAATTTCCCATGGTGGTCGGACTGGTCGTAGTAAAAAAAACAATAAACTCTACGTTTAGAATATAAATTCCAACGTTGTGAGAAAAAAACGTTATTACATCAGCGGCTTGTTATTTGCACAAATCATAAGATTCAATGTACTTTTACCGAGCGATAAACTTCAATATATATGGATTAGAACTACTGAAATCTCTGCTTACTCTCTGGTATATGTATGTTTACGTGGTAGACGCCAGTCAGAGATGATTTAGAAACAGCTGTATGGCCGGCAGTTGCCAAAAGCGGCCATATGCGGTCACTTTAAAATCGCATCGATCACGCAGCTAAATACCCGAGCAGACACATTAACAAGTCAGTTTCAATCATCGTTAAACGACCGACGAACTGAAACATCGTGAATTAAGACTAGGAAACGAACTCTTCACGGTTTAAAAACTTGGAAGACAAGCAAGTGCCTTGCTGTGTTCCGGTAATACTTAATCTTGACTAAGCAAGAACTCGCTGTTCCAGATTTCATAGGACCACCTGACTATCTCGTAGCCATGCCGTAACTCCGTGAGATAATAGAGTATTAATTACCTAAGCGACTTAATGCTTCCAGTCCTGGCCTAATTACTGGAAATGTAAACTTAATCCCGAAGGATTAGCACGACGGACAGTGAACGAGTAATTAACCCGAAGAGCCGTTTCTAGAGCACATTTAGGAATTAGATATTGACCGTTGCACAATAAATTACCAATTGTCGAAAGGCTCTAAACAACCTGAACTTGTTTCAAACAAAACTATACCAAATACAACAGGTGCTAAGTAAACTAAGTTTAACCGAGAAAATCTGTGTAGATAGTCAAAGTTTTCGCAATATGCGACACGAACAGTTTATGGTAGGTGTACTGGTATGTAGGTCGATAAGCGATGCGTCGGTTACGCCGTGAATGCGAAAATGACGCCAATGACAGGGAAAGCAAACCAGGATGTAATGGTCGGGATTACTTAATTATTGTTTAACTATTCTTATTTATTTATGGATTCACGCTGTATTTATGAATAAAGAGGTGAGACGAATGAAAGTGGCAATGCTAATTGGTTTAGCTGTAATGGTAAATTTATTGTTTAGATACTGCCGGGTTTCAACTTGCACTGTATTTTAGGTGAGAAAATCAAGCTCTTCCTGATGCGGAACTACCGTAAAAGGAGGTCTGCTCCTTAAGCTAAGTTCGAAATCCGTGGTTTCGGCGTGTCCTGGTCCGTATCACCATCGGACATAACATTAGTTTGGGGCCCGAATGAATAATTAATAAAACTCGATTTGACAGTAGTCCTTACTTCCGATGTGCTTTTACCAGTCTGAAAAAGTTAATTAATCGGGAGTAGGGTTTATTCCGAAGTATCGTATAGTATAAATTCGTTTACGGACTTGGAATTATCCTTATTAGATTTATCCTCAATCCTATGGAGCTTGAAGACGCTAAGATATTCATAATATCCGCATTCAAAAAGGGAAAGTTTAACGATAACTACGTCGATCGATTCCAAGAATTTGCATGAATTAGGTCACGCCCCTCGTGAACTAAGGACGAATTCAATGACTATTTTCTATCACACTCAGCATTATCTAGTCCGACAGCGTTCGTTTGAACTTTTTCTAGACCAACGTACTAGAATGGTGAAAATTTTATGCTTGAAAGGTATATATTTCGTGAATACGCTGTTCTCGAACTAGTGACCCGAAATGGTTGGATTTTCGGTACCTAGTTTAAATGGAAATTATGAACTAGGAATAGTTGATTCTAAAATATATTTTGGAGTTGAAGCTTTTTTTATCGAGTATTGGTAAATCATTTGAATTATTTGCTAAAGTTTTTTTGAATGAAACTAAAGTTACGATCGTGAATGTGGGCGATAGCGTATTTCTTGACGACTTTATAAATACTGCATGTATTTGTATAATGTAAAGTCACCATACTTCATATACAATTAAATAGAAATAATGACTGATAAATTCAACAGACCTAGTGTTATTCGCAATCGATGACCAATATCCCGATTCCGAGAAAAGGTGGTCCTCAAACGAACGAAGTCGCAGGCTTTCCTAGTAAGAACAATTTCAATTAATATGAACGCATTATAGATTAGTTCGAACGCATGTGAAGAACACCTAAAGCATTGCCACAGAAGGCATGACGCAACACCAGAGTGTGACTAATCAAATAAGATAAGGAATGCAATTACGATTATTTTATTTATGCCCGACCCAAGACTTTATAGGAATAAATTCGTTCTTGAGATGGTCAACTAGACAGGAATGATATACCGAGTAATTTTATATTTATGGCATAATTAGGTAGGTACATATTTACTTTACTTGTTCATAGAGTTAATTGTCGTGGTCATACGCTTTATAGTATGGTCTTTGCCCCTTATAAATAAAAACTGCGGGTGTCGTTTGGTTTTTATTGTTTTAAAGTTAAGTAAACACTCTTCATCTGCCTTTTCTCAACTATGTTGTGTAACCGGATGCAGCTAACCACCAGTATTTTACATGGAGCGACTGCCAATCTGATCTCCACAACACAGTTACTGGGTAATACCACGGTAATGTTACCGTGGTAATACTGATACCCCTTGGTAAGACTGGTTGTCAGACTTTCGGCCTTCTCACGACCCGTAAAGACTGTCAAAGGTCCACGAATGACAGCCAAAACCAAGACCAACGGCTTAACGAGGAACAAAGGAGTCTTGGTATGTAAAGATGGTTACCCATCCACAAAACCGTGGCAAGCTTAGCCTAATCTGATCGATCGACCCGTGCGGCTGATATACCTAACTATTGCATAATAATTGTTATACATTTTTAACGATAGACTCAACTATTAAATCAAAGTCGACTTAATCACATAGCTAAAGTAGGACATGCATCGCCCACAGAGGAAAGGGTAAAATTACTGACTGACTAAGTTAAATTACCAATCTAAATAACTAAGCGAGCGAGGGGCAAGGCAGGTGCGAAAATGCTGTCTCTGAGTTCAATAACCCCAGAACTAAAGGACAATATGGACTGCACTTTGCAGACCTACATCTAGCTTATGAAGTTATGACCACGATCGAGAGGCGAAGAGGGAAAGTTTCATTAGGAGGTGCAAAGAAGTGCGTAAATATTGATACGTTGATACTACAGCAGTTATTGGCATTTTTATAAAAGGGAGAATATGTACCTTTCGACTTTGCGACGGTGACATTATGATGCGAGATAATCTGTTGAAGATCCGCGAAAATGTCTGGCGGCCGGAAGTTCAAGCGAGCGCATTCACCGATATTTCGTACTTCCGGATAAAGGGTCAGGTAGGTACTGCTGCGGATGTAATCTTTTATGTATTTTTATGAGGTTCTACTCTTTAGTCCCGTTGCATGAATATTTTATTTGAATGTGGCTATACGGAATTCTGATGAAGTTGAAGGAAGATTAAACTTTGCCTTGTGGAAATCTACTGAGTTTTACAGATACTTTTTAACCGACTTCAAAAAAAGGATGAGGTTATGCATTCGTCAGGTTTTTTAACTGTCTTTAATATGGGCTATAATTTTTATCAACATTTTAAGCCGATCTTATAAACGTAAAATGTTGCCAACAGCCAACTAGACCCTAATTAGTCGCAATTTTATTTGACCCTCTAAGCACGCACAACTTTCATGATACCAAGACTAAAACCTGCTTTAAGCTTTAAATATACCTAAGGGCATAAATCGATTCCGGAGCGAATGCCGAAAGACGAAAAATGGAACAACCCAAACTGGTTTCGCAACTAAATTACATTAATTGAGTGACAGGTTATCTCCATAATTCACGAGAACCGACCCATATGGACGGAATGACGATCGAAATACATTTTATTTATGTCATTACTAATGTTTTAAAGAAAAAAGGTTGGTATATTTCATCATCTCGTGGCTTAGGCACCCTTCGCAATGTACGCTAGCGCAGACGTTCAAAAGTATACGCTGCAGAGCATACGCAACGCCAACACCACGTCCGCTAGACGTTACTTTTTATACAAACATACCTACGCAACGCTAACGCAGCGTCTACGCGACGTCAACCACTCCAAATTCGATATTTTGTAAAAACTAAAATAATGCACATGACTCAAGTTTTCAATACTACTTACCAACTTAAAAAAATCAAAACAATAAAGATGATTTAGACATAAATGATATCAAAGGAGGTAACAATAAAAAGTCGTCAAAGTGTTTGCTGGAGCAACAATTTACCTACAGCCACCTAAACGTGTCAGCAAACTGGTTTTAAATAAATTAAGTGATAATTAATTGAGTATTCATTCATTTATCTGTAGTCTAGTGAGGCGCAGTCTATCAACATAGTATTAAGTTTTCATACTGTATTTTATATTCTGTAAAATTCTTTGAGCTAATGTTGAAAATAAATTTTCCTAAACTTGTTTTTTTTTTTAATAATCTTTATTTTAGTGATGGAATGGATTTTTGTATTCTTAACACGGTCCTCAAGTTTAATACCCATCTCAATCCACCACCACCATCATCAATACTTCGATCCATATCTTTTAAACAAACCTCGAGCTGTGGACCTCTGCTGAGGCATTTTCATTCAGACATTTTCTTTATTGACTTAAAAATCAAGGTATTTAAAAATATAATGCAAGGCTATAATTTAGTTACATTGGCTCAAACAAAGGTGAAACAGAACAAAATAATGTGCTGTCTATGATTAGCTTGAAGCCTTGCCTTTATTATGCAAAGTAAGCAAAACACTTAAATGTAATGTTGTTTGTTGGTGAATCATTGTCAAGATTAATGAAAGTCTACACTATTGCATCATTTTGGACAAAACAAAGAAACCACAAAATAAGGAAGGAAATATCTATTATTTACATCCCAGATCTCTAGAATGGTCACGCCACATTGTAATAGGATCAATTTATCATCACTACTGCTATAATAGTTACAGTAAATGGCCTAATAGCAGATAACTTAGACCAACCCTTCAGAAGGCTCTCATTGCGCGGCTGGGTTAAGGGCTTGATTCAGAAAGCAGTATTCCTGGACACTGTTTGCATAGTGAGGAGTTTCTCTCTCTAGAGCCCTGACCACTGGCACCTTGGACCTTTGTTCCTCATGCCTATGGGTTAATATTTAATGACATTATTTTTAAATTCGAAAAATATTTGAATAATGTGGCAGCGCTTCTTTAGCTTACGAATACCTAAGGAAATGCTGCCACACCATTCAGCCACTGTTTAAATAGTCTTTCTTTTTTAATTAATGTTTCCAAATTAAAATGTGCCTATGTCATTTTGTTGTAGATCATTGAAACTGCAAATATTTAGGACAAACTGTGGTCTACATAATTTAAAAGATCTTTCCAGTTGTACTATTCCTAATAGTAATATTTAATGGGTAGGTAGCACGTACAAGACAGCTGTGTTCATGAATCAAACATTAAATAAAGTCTTATCAGATACTAAACTAGTTATTACTGTAATTCACCTAACTCATGACCTCATAAGAGCCACTTAGTATTTTATAGCCTTACTTCTAGATACTTTATAATTAAACCTTACAATGATGTTAATATTCAAAAGATTTCAAACACTAACCTACATGGTCCTCACATGATTATATCTGGACGTTAAAAGAGACTTTAACCCCTGAGTTTGTTTCCCCATTTCTTCTCAGCGGTGTCAGATAGGCAGACTATTTTTTTTGTTTTAAAAGTGATTGTGATATACTATTATAAAAAAAAATGATAATTAGATTTAAGTATCATCCTTAAAAACATCACAAATGCACCATAGTTTACAAGAAACTGCAGGGTTCATGAATACCTTAACCAAAACTGCATCAGGAAGTGAAAAATTGGGCAGAACACTACAGGGCACGCTTTCAGAATCATCCAAATCCTTTAGCGAAAATGCTTACAATCATAAAAGGCAGCTGAGAGGTTAGCAGTAACAGACCTTACCAATACCAACTAGAACATGCTGTCATGAAATATAAAGAGGGACATCTCACTGGAGAAACCGCTCTGCACTATCAAATCCAACAACAAACCTGCTCATAGTCGAGGGACTGATCACAGAAAATAAAATTTTTAAATAAAAACTAGGTTTAATAGTTCAGCACCACAACAAAATTTACACAAGGATTTTCAGATAAATTTCTTACCAATTGCCACTTTAACACTTTAACCTGCTTCCCATTAATTAAAGTAAAACTAAAGAAAAAAACAAGTTCCTGATAAACAGAATGGATCATTAATATATTATGCATGCATGTTACATATGCAGGTGTAAACCAATGAATAAACATCATACAAATTGCAAACATTATGATATCAAAGTAATTGATATTCCTAATGTGTTACTTGATCGGTGCCAAACTTTACTCATTGCTGAAGCAGTGTGCATCATTTCACTTTTTATGTGAGGATAGGCTGTATTGTATGAAGGAACTCTATCGGGAAACTGGACAAATGTTTTGATAATTTAGTACAACTGCACAATTTCTAAATAATGTTTCTTTCAGTGTTTTGTGGTTTACGCTGTACTCTGTATTTCATTAATTGCTGAATTTTGGAATTCCTGTTTTTGTCAAAAAAAAACCAGTTATTGATTCCTTGCCACAGCCTTACATGCATGCATGCACATATTCTGACATTCAGATTTAGCATCCATTCTTAATAATATACTTGTTTCTGTCTTAAAAATCTCAAAAACATGATTCCTTGCCAATCTTATTCCTCAGTAAAAAGAGCCCAAGCAAAGAAATCTAGAACCTGTATTGAATCTTAGAAATCAGATAAGAAATAAATTGGCAGCAGCAAACAAACAAAGTTTGCAAGACACAAAAAGATTTATCACAAAAACAAGGAAAACACTTAAGAAAATCAAGAAGTAGTACAGATGTGTAACAATTTCCTGCAATAAGACCTAATTTAAGAATGAGTTAAAATAGTACTGGCAATTATAAAAAGTCAAGTATTCTGTTGTCTGTATGATTTTAAAAACAACAAAGGCTGAATGATTCATTCAACTCTGATTTTGCACAAAGTTGAATATAGAACAAAGTGAAAAATAATTCCACAATAATTAACAAATATTGTTGATCATATTCCACATCATCATTTATGAAAAACAATTGCCTACCAATAGAACAAACAATAACCTGTTTGTTTTATCAACTGCAGTCCTGATAATAAAACAATTGCCAGTTAATGTTTGGTTAACACAAGGTGATTAAACCTACCACATTTACACGCAACCTGTGAATTAATCATTAAGAATAAGTAAACATTGGGTTAAAACCACAGCAGGAATCCCCAGAGGACACACAAAGACACCTCTTGTACCATTGTTTACTTGGCAAACATTGAACATTGTAACTTACCAATTGAAATTCTCTCCGCCTGTCATAGGCCCTCTTTATGGCTCTGTCTAACCACAGAGAGTGTATGTGCGGCGCGTAATGCACGAACAGCCGACTGTCCAGCGATGACGTGCTGTTAAAGTGCAGCGCCTGCTGCCCGATGTCCAAATTCCTCGGGTTCTCCCACGGTATGGCGAGCTTATCCCTCGCGTCCACCAACACTTGGATCCCCTTCACTATGTTCTGGTATATCACATGCTGGTACTCTCGCACCAGTTCCGGCTCAAACTTCACTTTGTGTATTATCCTCATCTGTTTCAGGAATGTTGACTTTCCGCTTTCACCCGCGCCGAGCAACAATAGTTTTACCTGTCGTCGCAGTGTCTGTTTCTCCTTCTCTAGTATTCTATCTATTTCCTTGCTCCTGTATCGCTGCTCTATTTCCTCCGGCGACAGTTTTAGGCGCAACCAACACGTAAGAGCCTCCGTACAACAGGTACATGACCACAAATCGTTGGCCATTTTGCATGATTATCAACGCCCATAGAATAGAAAGAAACTGAGCAAAGTATGTTACACTATAGTTATAAGTTCATTCAACACACATTTTCGCAATAGCACAACGTACACACTATTTAACGACAATACATAATAAATTAAAGCATAAATCCGGAATTCAGAAATACACACGCATTCTACCCCTCCCAAACTCATTGAGAAATGAAAAACCACAGATAGCAAAACAGAAACTGACTGTCAATATCGCACTCTGTTCCACGAAACCAAAATAATTTTGAGTAAGACTTCAACAAAATACTAAAAAAGTCCTGTTAATTTATTATTAATAATACCCACCTATACCCATACCAGTTTGAAGCTGGAAAACCTTTTGTAAACATTTACTATTTTTATTTATTGGGTAGATCACGCTCAAATTCACATTTTGATCATGATTGTGATTTACTAAATTATAAGTTTCAATTTTGTATACAGATTAAATATTATCTTTGAAAAGACCTTGGGGTTCTGCATTTTTTAATAAATATTTCTTGTATTTAATTTTATTATCCGTTTGTAAAAAGAATCGACTAAAAGCTTTGAAAGTTACTAAAGAGGTAAAGTCAATAAAAAAAAGACAAAAATTTTTCCTTCTCTTTCAGGCGCCAAATAAAATATTCAAACAAAGGTTCAAACGTCAACTTGATTCAGCCAGCTGTCAAGTTTTGGTTCCGCGTAGTTGTGCACGTGTTTCCTAGCTAATTTTAACCATAAAAAGATACATTTGGATATACATAGCACGAGTGAACCTATAGGAACATACGACTTGTGCACTAAGCTTCACCTTACGTTCGTAAAGTATACTCTTTACGATGTAAAATTTGCGCAAAGCTATGTCCAAAGAAGGTTATAGTCCGGAGAAAAAAGAAGGTGATAACAAAGTGGTATTAGAGAGATTGCAGAATTATCTGAAAGACAAGAGGTCTTCTGAAGCCTCGGACCCGAGTCTCGGGTACAACAAGCCGAGTACCAGTTACGAACAGCCACCGCAAAGCTTGCCGACACTTGAAGACAGTAGCAACATATTGCGTGAAGTTTTGAACCACAAGAAGGCCGAACTGCTACGGCAGCCGGAAATAGTAGAATATCTTAAGTCAATATCGTCGGATCTTAAGAAATAGAGATGGCAGTAACGCCGAAGAGTGTTGCATCGTTGATGCAGAAGACTATGGAGCGGCAGGCGGCCCTGGCGCGTATGAGGCTGCGATTCACGAAGAGCCAAATAAAGCAAATACTTGTGAATTACGTCAGTAATAAAAGCACTGGACCCTACCACGAGTTGGTGAAGGTTTTGCGAGAGTATCCGTTAAATGAGGATAACTTTAGGATAGTTTTTGATGACAGTCTGTCATGTGTTGTCTTGTTAGGGCGGGACGTGACTCAGTTTGTGGATGTAGTGTGTAATATTGAGTGGTTGAGCCGGAGTGAGGGGCTGGTGGAGCTGTACCGGACGTTTGTGCTGGATCTGGTGACAGCGCACACATACCACTGCCCCCTTGTCATGTTGCGGCTCATCACACTGTTCAAAGGTGAGCATTCTTAAATATTGCACAATGAAAGCCAACTTGACTTTCTGTGTGTAATAATAATAATATGGCAACAGACCTGTGCTTTTGTGTAAAACAAGCCCTCTGCTTGTTTCTGCACCTTCAATGGACTGCAGCAGACTGTAATTATTCATAAAAATCCAAATCTATAATAATTATTGGGATTATCCTAAAAGAAAACTATTAATCCATATAACTTAATATTGTATAATTTTGTTATCTTTTTACTTTAATTTTTAACAATTCTTAATTTTTTATAAATTTCTCATATTTATATATTTTTTTTCTTATCATTTAACTTTGAATTAAGTATTTGCCACACGTACTGCTATTAATGTTCCTAGCGATTCGCTCTTTGTTTTTTAAACTTTTATGCCTAATTGTGGACAGCATTGTGGGTTACTTTATAACCAAATTGCTATTTTGTTAAACTAGTTGTAAGTCCTTATAATGTAACTGTTTGCCGTTCCTCTCAATAAAAAATAAAATAAAACTGTTTTATCTTGATGATAAACATTATGCAATGTTGCTGAAATTGTAATTTACTACCACAACATTATTTCACAATGTTTTTAAATCACTGGCAACTTATCTTGACATGAAGGAAATATTTTTTCTTTTTCAGGTAATGGTGAGAACTGGGAAGACAGTCCACCGCCAGAGCTTTTGAATAAATGGTCTCACATACATGATATAATAGGACACATAGTCGCCATCATGCCCATGTAAGTATTCAATGTTTTTTATTTATTTCACAACATCTCTTAATAAAAGGAACCTAGCTTATCCATCAATTGGGAAGAAAATGCGTGAAAAAAAAAGTGTTCTATTTCACAAACGCTTATAATTACAGAAATATGACCTATGTCACAATAGCCTTAAGTAAGTATCAAGAAAGTAGATTGTCGAGCCTTTGGAAAGCAATTCTGTGTAAAAAACATGAACAAGCTGAAACAAATTAAAATAATGATGTTTATCAACACTGAATATGTAATTTAGATATTAAAACATCTATTTTACAGCTTCATGTGTTACAACACTAAAACATCATCTGTGTTGGCAAACATGTTTTACATCAACAATGTTGTTGATGTGTTTGGACTATGTCCCTGACCTACTTAGCATGGTGACATACAGATATGGTTTGAGGAGTTAACCTTGGCCTTCAGTGGTTTTCAGTGTTATCAATGTGGCCTGGGACATTGACTGATATGATGAACCACAACTTTTTTAGGAAAAGTTGAGATAAATAAGTCATATTCAACTTTATATTGAAAATGAAAATTGAATTTCTGGCTATTGAAAATTTGATTGAATACAACTACAGGTAAATTGTGAAAAATATTGATTATAGGTATATTGCACAAGATATTCTTATGCCCTATGTCAACTGGTGTGACATAGTGCATAAGTGTCATACCTGTTTAATAAATTTGAATTTGTTAGTGTGGCATGAAAAATGTATGTCATAGTCATGTGCTAGTTTTCACATTGAAACATACATTTTTAAACACGGGAAATGCCAACAAGCCTTGTATTAACCTTGATTAACTTTATGGGAAATTGTGCAACAATGCCTAATAATGTGAATTCAATTGTTATGGCAGAATGCTTCCTTCCCTCACAGATCATGGTGATGTGGCTCCGCATAAAAAAAATTACTTGCCAGCTGTAATGGCAATCAGACTTATTTGATGTAATATCGTATTGTATTCGTTATGGATTCATTTCGTCTTAGTAGAAGAAAAGGTAATGCACAGTTTACACTAAGCTTCTCTAAATTCTAGGGGATGGGTTGGACAGTTTGATGAGAGCAATCACAAGATGTGAAAATGAGACAACTACATAACATTCTGAAGAAATCACTGTTCCTTGAAACAAACTGCATTTGACAAAAACCAAATGCATTGGTAAGAAAACTTTGTACATTTGGATATTGTACAAGTTTTGGAAAAAATATTTTCCTAAAACTTTTTCAATTTTTAATGCATACCAAGATTGGTTTAATCTAGTTTAAGGTCAACTAGACAATTTCTTTTCATTGAGCCAATTGACCTACTAGCGCACTTACTGATTATGTACTCATCTATGCACACATAAGAAAGCTGGTAAAAATGAAACTCAAAATTAGAATGGTTTATTTTTAAAAACATTTAAAGGAATTAAAGAAACATTTTTACTGTTTCTACCTTTTGTTCTTTGATGTTCATGAAAAGTAAGTATGGCTCAATAGTAAACTTATGTACTGCAAAGTGGGTCTACCTTTTATAGCAGAACTTTTTACGTCATAATATTGTTTTGCATAACAACGGATAGCATAAACTTCATTTCGCAGAAAATCATTTCGCATACACTCAGTTGTCATACATTCAAAACTCATAATTTTGTTAGTCAGAATCATCTTTAGGCATAATGTTTATATCCATAATAATTAAAAAGCAGAACCATCATATCGCAGAAAATTCACAGTCAGAATCGTCTTTTGGCATACATTTTATATCGATATTCAATGAATTGAATTTAATTATCATTATTCAATAAAACAGTTGATTCTGCATGTATTTACTCAATAAAACAGTTGATTGTGAAAGCATGCATGCAGCATGCATATAGCATGCAAGCAGGCATGCAACATGCAGCATGCATGCAGCATGCAAGCAGGCATGCAACATGCAGCAGGCATGCAGCATGCAAGCAGGCATGCAACATGCAGCAAGCATTGTTTCTGTCCTGCCGGGGCAGCGGGATTGTCCTGCCGGGGCAGCGGGATTGTCCGAAAGGGTCACCGCTACCCCGGAACATAAAGGGCGAAGGAAGGAACATGGGTGGGTTTTAGTCAGTAAGAGTCTGACACTCCCTTCCGCTCCACCCAGAGCGGGAGGAGTCATTTGATGATTTCCCATCCCAAAAAAAAAAAAAAAAAAAGCATTGTTTCTGTCACGGCTCCGGCGCTGCGGGGTTTGGGCGGCGCCACGCGAGCTTATCGTCACAGATGGTTTTAACGCTCACCACCGCAGCTTCGGCTTGCTGGCCGGCTTCGCCGGCCAGCCTCAGCCGCGGTGGCGGGCCTTCAAACCACCTGCTCCTCAGCTCGCGGGCCGCCCTACCCCTCCGCGCCTACGCGGGTTTAAATTACACTCTAGGGGTAGGGCAGACAAGACTGCGTAAAGTCGGTTTCGCAGCGATTCGTTTCTGTCACAAAATTTTGCAGCACAACGTGTTGACTTTTTATGACACAAATTTTATTTAATATTGAAAATGCTACCAATACATGCTATATTTAGAACATTCTATGTCACTTTTGCAGACCATTCGATTTTAAATACATTGCACGTAGGTTATCTAACCATTCGACAGCATAAATTTACTTTATTTAAATTATCAGTTTTATTCCATATATTATAAGTTTTTGATGTTTTGAACACTAATTTTTACAAGAAGATACATCTATTTTAATTTTTGATGTTCAAATATGCACCCATACCAAATAATCGTATCTCTAAATAAATGTTATGCTAAACAAAATTATGCATAATATTAATTATGGCAATGGTAATTATGCGAAACAAAATTCTGCCAAGATAAAAGTATGCCATTGTAAATTCGGACACGTAAATATTCTGCCAAACAAAAGTTATGCTAAATAATTTTTATGCCTTAAAAATATTCGATTAAATAAGATTATGCCATGTGAGTTATGCCAAATAAAAATCGGAGTATCAAGATTCTGCCAAATAGAAGGAACCCCTGCAAAGTTAATAAACAACATTTTTCAGGTAAACTTCAATTATCTTTTAGTGGAGCAAACTCCACTAAAAGATAATTGATTAAAATTGATTATTTCATCAAAATGAATTATGTTATTTAGACAGTAGATTGAATATAATACAGGTTCATTCCTTACAGGACTGATAATGTTGGAGAATTTACTGATGAACGAGTGAGATACTTCTACAGTTGATGTTTTTTCAGGCAGAGAGACACTGGCATTGTGCCAGTCTGGACCTTTTAGACCAAAGGGCCCCCTGGCATAATGCCAGGCTGGACCTATTAGACCAAAGGGCCCCCTGGCATATTGCCAGTCTGGACCTTTTAGACCAAAGGGCCCCCTGGCATATTGCCAGTCTGGACCTTTTAGACCAAAGGGCCCCCTGGCATAATGCCAGTCTGGACCTTTTAGACCAAAGGGCCCCCTGGCATAATGCCAGGCTGGACCTATTAGACCAAAGGGCCCCCTGGCATATTGCTAGTCTGGACCTTTTAGACCAAAGGGCCCCCTGGCATATTGCCAGTCTGGTTGCCATTGTCGTTAATCGAGAAAATATGAATATTTTCATATGATGCATGTGATTTTTAGGTGTTGGTCACCTCACTGTACCCTGCTAATTTTTTTTTTTTTTTTGGAAAAAATTGCGACCAGTGGTCAAGCTACCCGAAACTGTCAAATTTTCCCAATCAACCTTGAACCTTAATGCTTTAGCGATAAAGTTGAAAACCTATTAAAGAGATTTGACAGATTGTAGTAGCTTGATGTGCTGGCGTCTGTACTACAACTCAGATATGAAGCACAAATAAGTTTTAAGCCCGGTAGTCATTTGTTGCTTCAATTTTATTAAACAGACAGGAAGATAAGCAAGAAACTTGCGTCATGTTAATGTAGCCTATATTATTGTGTCCCACCGCTGGGCAAAAGCCGGGAGCCTGGAGGCCAGAGATTGTACAAGGCAGGGAGGTTTGGAAGGAAAAAGAGCCCAATTTTTTTTTTGCGAAATTGGACTTTTTCCTTCCAAACCTCCCTGCCTTGTACAGTCTCTGGCCTTATATTATACTTAAAACAAAATACTTAACCCACAAAGATAACATATCGTTAAGTTCAAACTGGTAATGGACAATATTATCACTTGTTAATCTTGTTATTGATGTTAAAATGTTCAATTTTATAGGCTTTGCAGTTGCAAGTTATGTAACAAGATAAGGATTGTTATTTTATTGAGGCTGGGCATGTACAGAATGTGGATCGGATGCAGGAGTGTGTGATACTACCCCACAAATATGCCTAATGAGTTGGGGCTTTAACTCCACTAAATTATAAATGATGCAATGATCTTGCCATTGTGAGTTTTTGACAGATTTTGTGTGGCAAATCTGTCAAAAACTCGCAATGGAGAGACCATTGGTAGAACGCACAATGGTCCACCTGAAAGACTAAGTGCGGAAACCAGACCCTCTAACATAGACCATAGCTAAATTTGTAAATTAGTAGACTTGGCCCCCTGCGTGTCTCAGATTTGGGGTATTACCTACCAGGAGTGCGTATGATTAATACTCTGAATTCATGAGATAAGGTGCTTGGAGTCTGTGCAACTAATACCAATTAATAAGTTATTACTAAAGTAATAACTTATTAATTTAAAAAATAATCCCCATTATGTGCAATGGGGATTATTTTTTCCCCAGTAGAAATGGCTTGGCAACTGGACCAGTTTCAATAAAGGTTTAATATAACCTGCCTTCGAGGCAACAGTAAAGAGCCATCTTCTGGGCACACTCATTCAATCGATCCATCGCTTTCTCTCAGGCGAGGTCGAGATCAAGAGCACAGGTCTGCTCTTGACCTCGATCATCAAATTCGACCTCTTTCACGATAAAAAATAAAAAGGTTTGCCAACAGAATTAGATCTTAATCTAATAAAGTTGTTACCTATTAGGTAACCTAAAATTAATATGAATTGCACCGATCCCAGCCTACCGGATATGCATCCTAGAGTAAGCATTGGACTAGTGGAGAGTTTATGGATGGGCATCTTTTAACGACGTCGCGGCCAGGTGCAGTTCAGGTCGAGCTTCACCTGTGAATCTTTTGGCGGGGTTTCAACTGCCTGCTCGGCTCTTTTCTATGTCCTTGCTCTGCTGTGTTAAATGTTGCTGTTTTCAATGTCTTCGTCGTAGATCTTGCTACTGTCAGCGTTTTACTGTCAGTGTTTTACTACTAAAATTAGTAGTCTTGGTTGACCCGCGTGAGTCCGCGTGACCAAAGAGGCAGGGTAGTTTTACTGATGTATTGCTTTGCCCTGGTCAATTTCTCTGCCAAGAGTGGTGAATAGTGCACTAGGGTATTGGAAATATTTCCCATAATCATTTGCTGACTGTGTGTATAATAAGCCTCTCCCTTTCATTGTCAAGGGGTTAATTCACTACCTCGCTGGTCAACTATCGGGACGTCCAGTGTGTGATGCACGATTATGAATGTAGGTGCAGTGTACCTCCAAGCAGGATAGGTAAAGTCCTTTCGAGTCCAGTAAATCTCACTAGCAGGTTTCTTGATCTTATTTCTGTGTTCCGCCGTATCCCTCCAAAATTTGATTCCCTTGTCGAAGTATTTCATGTCGTATTTTAAGTTTTCGTTCCGTGTGTAAATAGGTTGGCCGATCTTCTTGGATTTGGCCTTGTACTGCATTTCTGTATGCAGCAGGTGTAGTTCGCGGCGCTTATGAACATATGCTAGTTAGCACATCCTGTCGGTCTTGATGCGTTTGGTTCACAGTTTTTGCTCCTGAGATTTCATGCATTTTCTTTTGTCTTATTCCTAGCGTGGTTAATCAAGTCTCTCATGATAACTCGCTCATATAGCGAGTACATAAATTCTTTTACCTGCAAGCCGTTCTTCATCTAAGACCCTTTTAAGCGAAAAGATGTGGTAGTCTGTTGATCTATTGTTTAAAAAGGCAGCTTGACAGTTGCCCAACTCCGTTATTCATTCGCATCTTTAGGGTTATTGTTTTTTGGAATTGGTACACCTGCTCCAGCCACGTGTTGGGCGTTTCGTTCTGTGTCCAGGCTTTGTCCATGTGTTTGGTGACGCACGTGACGGTTTCTGTAATAAATGGGGTATTGCTTTGTAAATCTCAATTACCACTTGGTCAGTTCCTGGAGCTGTCCCGTTATGCATTTTATTAATGATTCCCACTTCATTTTTGTTGTTCATACTTTGTTAATGAGCTAGCCAATTGGGGTCTGTTTGTTTGAAACTGGGGTTTTCATGGATTGTCCTTGCTCTTCACGTGTGTTGTACTGGTTAACTAAAGGCTTAATATGTTGTGGTGTTTTGACGTTGGTTGTTTCGTTTTTGCATTAGAACTATCGGGTTGCTGTTGTAATGTTCTTCGTCGGTCATGGCCCAGCTATCATAATGCTGGTCCTTGTAGAAGATGAGTATGTTGCCGGGTACTGGTATCTGTGTGCACATGCACATTCAGATAGAACTGGGATGCGGCTATTAGGATATCCTCTCCTCCCCAGAACGTCATGTTAAACTGTGTGGTAATGTATTTTGTTATCCTTTGTTCCTGGAAGAGATTACTGTTACGGAGAAATTATTGTATATTATTTAGAAGTGCTATTAAAAAGCGAGGTCTTGACAGACAGTCACGTGGTCGAAAGTTAAACCCATATTTGGTGGGCTACCTGTTCGCCCCGAACAAAGAATTCCCGTCTTTTGTCATCGGCACAATTATGCCAATACATTGTAATAGCTTTTGTTTTTATGGTGTTACAAGAGCTTCTCGACACATGTACTCGGAACTATGGAATTTATGAGCTTCGCTCTTTGTTTATCTTTAGAAATACATCTTGGTATGCAAACTTAAGACTTCGGGGTAGTTTTTTGTTGCAAATTTTTGTTTGCAGCGGGCGCGGATATAGAAACTTGACTTACAAGTTAGAAAATAGATAACTTGTTCAAGGCAGTTTTGGTAATTTAGTACAATGTTACAATAAGAAAAGCGTGAAGTACGAAAGCTAGAACGATACCGCAAGAATAATAGAATGTATTAGTTTATACAACCCCTACTAAATATAATATAAATACATTGTCCTAAAGCTTAGCTATAGCGCCTATAGCATAAAATGATATTAATTCGCGCATAGCTTCAAAAGTCCTAACAAACTAAAACCCAGCCGGATACAGCTTTCAATGGATCTCCATTGGAAGCTGTATCCTGTATCCCTGAAATAAACGGAAAGATCTCACCAGATTGGCCCGCAAAGAGCCCTCAGAGTCACTCGACGTCACCAGGATCCTCGGCCGGAAAGCCTAGGCCGCTGGCTGTAGATCAGGAACGCACGTATGTCACTTTTCCACCGTTTTAAGGTGTTTTAATTTGCACCCACGAAAACAACACGCGAAACACCATTCAAATTTCAAATTCGAGTTTCAAACTCACAGTCAACCAACCACATGTGGTGCACGTGAAATCACGACGGCACACCTATTAGGTAACCTAAAAAGAAACTAAATTAAATACCTGCAAAGAAAGTTTTGTACTTTCTTCGCAGGTATTTTTATTTTTATTCATGTAATGATAATCCTATTTGCTTAAACTGCGTTCGCAATTTTGATTCCAAATGTGTAAACAAATGTGTTTTTGGAAAAACAACTGTAACCACACAGAAAGTTCAGTTTGCGACAACTGCAGACATTTTTATGACTTTTTCAACAGTTTTAGTGATTCTGAAATCAACTTAATTTACACTGTAATAAAGTTGATATTTTTTTATGTAGAAATAAATTCAATTAGAAACAAGATTTTAAATAAGGAATATGTATTTCTTGTTCACAGGACCAGTGATCTTCTAATGCACATAGTGATAGAACAGTTCCCATACTACAAAGCAGGATGTTACGTGAACAGGGCTTACATATACAATTTAATATGGATGAGCAAGTACATCCCATCCCTCCGAGAACAAATCATGATGGCAGTTGTTAATAAGTAAGTGCGAAATATGAGTTTTCAAAACAAACAAAACTTTTCTTGGAAGCATCTGTTCAAGGAAATGTCTTGTCTTCAGTGTCAACTGATTTGTTTAGTTTGTCCACTTCCCTGTGTAAACATTTACAGCAAGTAGACTTGTGGGTTTTAAGCTTTATCTAACTTTTCAAATGTCAACAACAGCCATCTTCTGGGCACACTCCTTCCATCGTAGACCTCATGCATCGCTTGCCGTCAGGCTAGAATGCGGGTCAAGGGTAGACCCATTAGGCAATAAAATATAAAAGTAGGACAATACAAATTCCCACTGTAAATAAATAGTTCATCATCAATAAATGTACTTTAATTTCTATAAAAAAATCTTTTTAATTTCCAGAATGATAGTTATGGACGTAAATATAGTAGAAAGTAAAAAGAATAAACCACAGTCGGACACAATGTTCGATATGGAAATGGACGACCAGGACGATGTCTCTGAAACCCTCGACTGTTGCATGCTGGAAGTTCTGAAGTGGTTGGAGGATGAGAGGGAACCCACCATGAACATACTCTGCAATGTGTTCGACAGGATTATACTACCTACTTATGGGATTAGGTGAGGGAAATAATTCTTGGTGTTTTCAGCATAAAATATGGTACCTATAATACACCCACATTTCGCCAGTGAAGTTTATGTTTCATGTAACAGGGGGCGACTTCATATAAATATGTTTCTTTTTTTTTTGCATTGGCAGTTTAATAACTGATCCAAGGTAGATCAGATAAAACACCTGACATGATAATACAAGGCATACTGCCAGAGTCTATACACGAGTAATCTATGGGTCAATTACACTAAAAGGTCGCTGGATGTCCTTCGCGTTCAGTTTAATAATGGTTTCAGGATGTTGTTGGGACTTCCTCGCTACTGCAGCGCGTCAGAAATGTTTGCGCTTGCTCGTACCGACGGGTTCCACGCGATTATTCGCAAAAAAACAGCGTCACTCCTGAGGAGAGTGAGAGACAGTCGCAACAGCATCCTGAGAACTGTAGCGGATAGTTTCGGCTCTCCCATTGTAAAACAGTTTGTGCAGAGGGTGATTGGTACTAACACTAGATAATAAGTTGTTTTAATATTATGTTACTAACACTCTATGGATTCTTTGGTCCGAAATAAAAATTATTATTATTATTATTATTATTAATACAACATTGTTTACAATTTAATTCACACATTTATATCGGAACAGCACAACCACTTACATACGCAAACAGATCCTATAGCCAGGTCCCAAGAGAGACATAATAAAAAATCAATGTTGACTTTAATTAAGGGGCTATATTTGTCACTAGCTTCTGTCCGCGACTATAGATAGAGGCTATATTCGTCATTAAACCGACTCTTTTCTTACAGACACGTCCAATTCCTCCTCCTCTACACGATATCAATAAACCAGCAGTGTGCTGATCGTGTCTTAGACAGCCTATGGACAGCAGCAGCAGGCTTACAAGGCTTGGGACCTGGAGCCCTAAATACACGACGAACAGCAGCCGTCCACTTGGCAGGCCTCCTCGCCCGATGCGTTCGAGTACCTAACACAAGGTTAATAAAGTACGTGAAGAACATGGCGGAGTGGTGTCATTCCTATATCTCAGCGACGCAGGAGTCCACGACGGCGAGCGATAATCTGAAAGCCCATGGAGCGTTTCATGCGATCTGTCATGCTGTTTTCTACCTTGTTGCTTTTAAGCATCATTTGCTGTTTCTGAATAAAGAAAGTGAGTATTGTTTGTTTTGTGTATAAGACCTATTTTATGTAGTATCGTTGTTGCATAATCCAGCATAATAGTACTTACGTAAAGTCCGTTTCACAAAAGAAGTCTCGTAGACGCGGCGCCACTGTCGTAGGACGGAATCATAAATATTGATTTATTTATTTATCTCGACATCATATACGAGCAGCAGGCTTGATTATTGGTTTTCTTAAATAAAGAAAGGTGTCTGGGGTAGGAGAGTTGTTGTTGGAATGTTGCTAACTATATAATAATAATTAGTTCCACTTATTGCCGCAGGACTTCTTTCGGGAAACGGACTCTAGGCTTCATAATTTCCACTAGAAGTTCAAGTGAAAGTGACACACAATATCGAATAGCATTTATTATCTGATAAATTAATATCACTGTCCAAAATCTTAGTTTTTTGAGAATTTTGACTTTTGACTATTTACCAAATTTTTTGCTAAAACCAGTTTGTTTATAAAACTATTTATTAATGACATTTTATTGATAGTTCATTCATCAATGTTTTATAATAATATTATTTACCTTTGACAGACATAAACTTCGTAGAATCCCTAAACCTGCCCCGACTAGTGACATGCCCGCTAAATCCGCTCCGGACATGCCCACCGCAAGTCACGCGCGCATTCTCGTCAATAACGCGGTCGCACCAGGTGGTGTACTGCCAAGGAATCATCGAGAAGAACGCGAGGCATACGCTGCAGTCTACAGCGGTGCAGCAGTACGATGAGTGGTTCCCATATGACCCTTATAATTTACCTATGTAAGTGGTTTTGGTTTTTTTTGCAAGCAACCGTTTTTTTCCAAGCCCTGCTTTGAACCAAGCCTTTCAAAGCAAGGGCTTGTAAAAAAGCGGGTTACTGGTCTACTGATGTAATGACAATATGTCAAAACATCGAGATTGCTGTCCAAGTGCAATGTGTATGTATCATATCATACACATACACTTTCTGGAATAAATGCTCTAAATGATAGTGAAAACTGAATCAAAATCCATTGTGTAATTAGGAACTAAGCGGTAAAACAGACCGATACGAAAATCTACTTTATTTTATACTATTTAGAGATGTAAATACGATAACTTGTACAAAATACCTACAAGAATTTCCATATTTCTATGTAGAAGAATGGTCGAGAACCTCTCGGAACTAATTCACTTTCTATTCATTTTTCAAATATTCATTTTTTTTTTTTTCAGTTCCGGTAAAGTTATATGGCCACTGTGCATAGACTACAAAGACTGGCAGAAGCAGGGCGAGGACGAAACCCAGTACTCGTCTATGAAGAGAAAACTAGAAGAAGATGACGATTACTTAGTGATGGCCAGTCCCACACAACGACTGGCCACCTCACTATCAAATGGCATCTCCCCCGGTTTTAGAACTAGTGAAAATATATTTATATAACCATTATTAGTAAATAGGAAAAATATATTACTCCTTTATGGGCCCGTTCACACGTACCACTACCAACAACGCAGCGACAAAATATGGGCAAACATTGGTTACGTGTTAGTGTCGCTGCAAGTTCTAGCAGTTGCGTTTTCGATGTGGTTACGTTGTGGCTAGTGTTTGCAGGCAGACAAATCGTTGTTTACGATGTCGCCGACCACTCGTGCACGGTCTCGCTGGTGGTTGTGTTGTGGTTACGACGTGGCTTGATGTGGTCGGTATCGCCCACATGGGTTAATTTTGACGGTCAAAAGTGGTCCGTAAATTATCGCCCGTCCACGTGTTGTCGTTGTGTTACGTGTGATCGAGCCCTACCAGTTACTAGACGTTAGTGACGAATTTCTGATTTTATTTTTAAGTTGTAACTCCTATATAGTTGATAATATTGTTACATAGTTATATGGTACTAGTGGTTCGGATAAAGTATTACTTTACTTTTTTAGTTTTCCGTACAACTTGTGACAAATCGCTTTACCTTTATGAACCTATAACATTCTAAAATATGTTTTATTGGCTCTGTATATGACTCATTGTCCTTTGAGAAGTGAGTTAATGAACTCATGCACAAATCTTCCTAATTATTCTTCTCCAATAAATAAGTAGTGACTATTTTAACATCCCATCGTATACTACCTTAAAACATGTTTAGTTTTAAAAGATTAATAGATTTAATTAAAACGTTTGTAGCGTATACAAATAGATTTTATATTTTGGTAACTAGTACAACTCGTCTGATTGTTATATATACGAGGGTCATTCAATAAATACTTAGCCTACAAAAAGTAAACGAAAATTTTGGAAAAGTGGCAATTTATTTTTCAACATAGTATCCTTTTAGTTCGATACACATAGCCCAGCGATGCTCCAACTTTTTTAACCCGTCCGAAAAATAGTTTTTGTCAAACTCTGCAAAATAGGCCTCCGTGGCGGCGATGACCTCCTCATTTGATCCATATCTATTCCCGGCGAGTGATTTTTTCAGATTAGGAAACAGAAAGAAGTCACAAGGGGCCAAATCTGGAGAATACGGTGGATGGGGCAGCAATTCGTAGCGTAATTCGACCAATTTGGCTATGGCAACGGCAGACGTGTGAATCGGTGCGTTGTCGTGGTGAAACAGCACTTTTTTCTTCGCCAGATGGGGTCGTTTTTTCTTTAATTCGGCGTCGAATCGGCATAGTAAAGCCCTGTAATTGTTTTACCCTTCTCGAGGTAATCAATGTAGATCACACCTTGTGAATCCCAGAAAACGGTGGCCATAACTTTTCCGGCTGATTTTACAGTTTTCGCCTTCTTTGGAGCACGTTCCCCGGTCTGGATCCATTGTTTTGATTGCTCCTTGGTCTCTGGTGTGTACCAGTGGAACCAGGTTTCATCGACGGTCACAAAACGACGCAAAAACTCCGCTGGATTCCGCTTAAACAGCGCCAAACACGTCTCCGATGTGGTCTCACGGTTGCACTTGTTTTCTGGTGTGAGTAAACGCGGCACCCATCGCGCCGACAGCTTTCTCATGCCGAGTTCCTCGTGAAGAATATGATGCACTGTTCCTTCTGAAATGCCTACAGTCTCAGCTAGCTCCCGAACCTTCAATCGGCGATCTGCCAATACGAGATCATGGATTTTTTTAATGTTTTCCTCCGTAGCAGCTGTTTTCGGTGCACCTGGACGTGGTTCATCAAAACCGACGTACGGCCACGTGCAAACTCGTTGAACCAATTCTTGACGGTGGCCATCGATGGAGAAGAGTCACCGTACACAGCATCCAAGCGCTCTTTGATTTCGATGCGCGTTTTCCCTTCCAAAAATAGGAATCGAATCACTGAACGATATTGCTCTTTTTCCATTTTTGTAAAACCGATCGACACGTTCGCTTCCATAAGTTGTCAAATTAAAACAAATGAAGGGATTGGAATGAAAATTTGAAAAAAGAATGTGCTACACTGTGGTAAAACTCTTTTGAAACTACAGCGCCCTCTGGCGATGAGGCTAGGTACTTATTGAATGCACCTCGTATATATATATATTTTTTTTACATAGTTTAAGCGACTGATGTACATTTTTTTTTCAATGCATTAATAAGCTTACTACATAATAAAATTTATTTATTGAATTTTGGTCTACATATTTTATTAAACACTAGCTGTGCCCCGCGATTTCATCCTTATAAGTCTCGACCCTATGAGAATATCGGGATAAAAAGTATCCTATGTCCTAATCCAGGTCAACCTATGTGCCAAATTTCATCAAAATCCGTTCAGCCGTTTTAGCGTGAAAAAGTAACAAACATACAATAAATCAAATCCTGTATCTTTATAACATTAGGTTATTCTAGCGATCTGACCCTATTTCGTAAAGTAAACGCATAAAATTTCTGGAATAAATTCTCTAAATGATGTTCAGATCCGCATCCAGGGCCGGATTAACCATGTCGGGGCCCTTCATCATAATCAGTCTATAATGTTCCCACTGCTGGGACACAGGATTACAGCCCACTCCCTCACACAGAGAGGAGTCTGTGAGAGGGAGTGGGCTGTAATCTACCACGCGTACCCAGTGCGGGTTGGTAGATGATTTCGATTTTTTTGGTTCTAGGACATGCCGGTTTCCTCACGATGTTTTCGTCGGGGCCCTTAGGCAATTCAATTCTCGAGGCCCCTTTTCAGCTGTTTAAAGATCATCAGCTCCTTTAAAAGTTGATGAAGGGATTTATTTCTTCAACATATTACAGTATTTACATTATATAAGCTAAAATTTAAAATAATGATATGTACATGAAAAAAAATAAGCAAAATAATCATAGGGCATCAAAAAACTCGTCCGCATCGCTGTCAACAGGAACAGTACCCAAAAGGCTGGCAGCATTGCCACGTTGTATGGCGATGCTAATTCTTTGGCCAAAAAACAGGCCAGCCCTCTGGTCACGTGAAGAGTCGATTAACCGCTTGGCGATATCTCGAAAAACCAAGTGGGCACATGAAGGGATGAATTTAAAAATCAATACAAGTTTACGATCCCTTCTAAGTACCTATTGTTTTTTTTTCTCGCTTAACTCTTTGTATGCCGGAACGTGGATCCACACAAGACACAATGGCTTTTTAATTGTTTTTGTAATTACGGCATTCAATTGGTTAATACAACTTGCAAGCCAAGGGAAGCATAGAAAATACCTTTTTTTTTTTAAGCTTTTGTCGTTTATGGATCAGGGTTTCACCCAAAAAAGAATTCGAACACTCTCGGGGAAAAACCCTCTTTGTTTCAAAATGCTTTGTGCATTTTAAAAGTCGTGGAAAAAAGACAGCCCCTCAAAACTTGTGTTGTGGTGAATCCCAAGGTTTATAACAATGCGACCGAAAACGAAACCTCGCGTTTGGAGAAACCCGAATGAATATACAGCCCGACACAACAATGGTAGGAAGGCAACCATTATCTTAGACCTTTTAAACCGACTTCAAAAAAGGGAGGAGGTTCTTGGTTTGACGGAATCTTTTGTTTTTTTTTTATGTGTTCTGTTGAGTTATCGAAGACGGCTCGACCGATTTGAACTATTCTTTTTTGTTTGAAAGGATAGGTATACTTCCCAGGTGGTCCCATTGTCATCAATTCAGCATCTGAGTCAGAAAAAAATTCGCCACATGGGATCGTCACTTTTGTAGGTGCTTTAAGTATCCAAGTTAAATATGTGTATGGTAGAAAATATAGGTAAAATGTTCGAGCTGATAGACTTTGATACAATCAGCATCACTTCAGAGTAAGTTGTAGACCTATGAAATTTTAAGTAGGTCCAGACGCCAGCAGGTCAAGCTACCCGAAACTGTGAAATTTTCCCAATCAACCTTGAACCTTAATGTTTTAGCAATAACGTTGAAAATTCATACCGGTATTAATACTTCTGTCCCGGCGCGGGCCCCTACCTATACTTGAAATTAAAATCTATACGGTCTACGCCTTAAAAATGTAAACCTAAGTACCTACCTAAAAAAAAAAAAACTCAATAACAGAAAATAAAATACCTACCTACCTAAATAAACCTATTTCTGGTGATAACTAATCTAAACTCGATAAATAAGCAAAATCCTTAAAAACTAATATCTATACGAATGACTAATCCTCCTAACAGTATTATAAAATAGATGATCAAACGAACTTACCTGTGTGAAGTTCGATCATTATTATACGAAGTGCTTCGTTCGAAGATATATGTTACTTTAACATGCAGATGTTTAGAGAGATGGTAAACTTGAGATAACCCTGACTCCTTAGTCATTATGTTCTTTAAAATAAATATTTTTATTAAGTCAAAACTGACATCTTAAATTCTTCTCTATAATTAAACTTAATTAACAATCAGTAATCATATTAACAATCAATTAATCAGCCTCATTCGGTAGGTACATAGGTAACCATCCGTTATTTATCAACTAATAATGACACATTTTTGATCACAATATCCATCGTGACATTACAATAATATAATAAGTAATAGTGTAACTAAAAATATATTATTCTGCATTAAGCACAGCATAGGCAAACTCTCCTGAATTGAGAATTGGCCTTCTATAAAATTTTGCAAATGTTAATGAATTATTTGTCCAACCAGCATTTGCCATTAGATGTAATCAGACAAACTGTCTGATTACATCTAATGAAATTCCTTTTAAGTTAGCCTTGGATGTAGAGGCGTATCGTGTACTATGACCTGAGAAGACGCGCGTATCAATACCGCAGTCTGAAAGAGTATTTTTAATCCATCTACTAATAGTAGAAGAAACTGGATTTTTTTTTTTTTTTTTTGTATGTGACAAAAACCAGTAGTCATTAAGACCTCTTATATCTCTAGTCAATCTCATATAATCACACAATGTTTTGGCTGGACAAATCTCAGGTTATTCAAAAAAGGGCAGGAAAAGATTAGGCTGGGTTCGTCCAGCAGCCGAAGTTTTAATCAAATCAGTAATGGCAATATTAACACAACTTTCACTCAGTGTTATGTTCGATATTTTTATTAATGATAAGGTTTGTGCCCGTTGAGCTGTGCTTAGTGCAAGCAAAATCATCAGTTTCTTTGAGATACGTTCAAAACTCAATGTCATATTGGGAGTCCAGTTGTGTCCAAAACTTTATTTGGATGTTGTTTGGTATTTTGCTAACGGTGATTAGTATATAGAGATAGATATAGATTATTATATAGAGTTATAGAATCCTTTAAATAACCTCTTAATACAATCATCCTCCCCAATTTTAGAGCCTATAATCAAAGATAGAGCTGATTTATGAGAGTTTAGGGTCCCATAGGCAGCTTCAAAATCAAATAATTTTGTTAAGAAATACATTACAAGTAGTATAGATGGGAGTGAATGGGTTTATACCATGCTCCTGGCAAAAGGTCCACCAAATTTTATATGTAACATTATATTGTTTTTGTGTATTATGTGATAGGGATGCAAGCATGACATCCATGATATACACGAGGCATGACTATGATTACCTGTTGCCTTCTCATTTTTAATTTTTTGTAAACCTTTTTCAAATTCGAATAATTAAACTGAATGGAGGAAAGGCATAAAAAAAAAAAAATATTTTTAAAATAAATTATTTTGTCCAGGACAAACCAGGAGACATAGACAGAATACATTTAGCATTTGTGTGGGATACAAATAAATCAATTTTCGGGTTAAACCAGCTCACATACAATTTTTTGAAACGCTCCGGTGCTTAGCACCCGTTCTGTCTGGATTGATTTTTCGGGACTCTTCATTAGCCTCTTTATTTTCACTAGACTTAATTGTAGGAGGCAAAGAGCCAAATATGTCTCTCTTCCCACCATTGCCATATGGATCTGGCCAAGTTATTTAAATGTGGGAGCTGAATACCACCCATTCTGTTTATATATGATATTGCTGTCTTATTAACTACACGCAACAGGATATTAAGGTATTCCTTATTGTTTATAAAAACCTTTAATGTGCAAGTAATTCTAAGTAGTTAATATGGTATGTTTTCTCATATTCGCTCTAGAAGCCATGGGCTCTTTTGTTTTTGTAAACAGCACCCCATCCAGTCCTGGAGGCATCCGTGAACAGTTCAATATCATGTTTATGATAAGCAATACTTTACATACTGTACTAATATTATTAGCCCACCATTGTAGATCTAATTTTATATCTGAGTGTAAGTCTGCTTTCACAACATAATTTTCATTATTTTAAAATAAATATTTATAATTATGATGTTCTATTTTTTTTTTTTTTTTTTGTAAATCCAGCCATATGTGGTAGCTGGGCAGGCAGCAATTAATATCCCAATTAATTTTGCCAGATCTCGTATAAAACAACTATCTCTAGATCTAGATCTAAGTATTTTTGAACCAACTTCTTAATATTTGATACTTTGTCTATTTGGCAATTGTAATGTCATATGTTTTGTATCAAACACAAAACCAAGAAAGTTGCAAGACTGTGATGGTACTATTACACTTTTATCAAAATTTATAACAAATCCCAGGCACTTTAAAAGAGCTATTCTTTCTTGAACATTCTGCAAACATGATTGATAACTAGATCCTGTACATAGTAGGTCATCTAGGCATTGAACTGATTTGTACCCTTTTCCTCTTAGATGTGTCACTACACTCTTCATGATCTTTGTGAAAATATTAGGTGCAGAGCACAGACCATAAGGGAGGGCATTAAATTCGTACAATTTTTCATATTGAAAACGTAGGTATTTTCTATCCTGTGGATTTATATTTACTAATAAATATGATTCTTTCAAATCAATTTTTGCCATGTAATCACCTGGAGAAAGTAAAGCTATTGCTGTCCTATAATCCTCCATTTTAAAATGGGATGTTTTTACATATTTATTCAATTACTTTAAGTTTAGTATGAATCTCTTTGTACCATTATGTTTTGAAATCAAAAATATAGAAGAGATAAATTGGTCTTTACAAGACTTGTAAGGGGATATAGCTCCCAATTTTAATAATTTGGTGATAGCAGTATGCATATCAGTATTTTCCATAGCTGATTTCACTGAAGGGGGAAGTGGCACTCACATAGGCTAAGCTATCTTTGTTACTAACACTGTAGACCATTGTAGTCTGAATCAATAAAGATTATTATTATTATTTATTAAATTCTGATGAGGTTTCTTTACAAAGGTAATTGAGTATCCTTTGATATAATTAATTATGGATTTGTCTTTGCAAATTTTGTTCCAGCACAGTAAAAAAAGTGTGAGCTTTCCAGCATGACTTACCTCTATGTGCGAGCATGAGGTTTCTCCTGTGAGGCTTTTGGCTTTTTTGGCCGTGGACTGATAAAAGTGCCCGTGATGTTTCCGGGCTTGTATTGAGGACTGGGTCTTCTTGTGTCAGTACCTCGTTATTGGCCTCGGATTGTAGCGAGGGGGACCTTGTAAGTTTCCCTTATTTAATGTATGCTGATTGAATGTAGGTTTATTGATGTACTGGCCACTTTGTTGGCAAGTTTACAAAGCTTTAATTTTTTCACTAAAATTAGCTTCATATAGTATACGAGTATACTCGTCTCTTTCAACATCTTTAATGATGTTCAAAAACTTCTTATCAATCACAGGGAAGATCAAGTTTTTCCTTGATTTTGTTTGGACAAAATGTAAATCAGTCAAGATCCTTCCAGCATCACTAAGTAGTGAGATCAATTTCAATCGGTCTCCTGTATCATTGTTTACCAACAATGATATTGCATTACTTATTATAGACAGTCCAATGCCTAGTTGGTTTTGTTCCAACTCTATATTTTTGTGTCTGTTGACAATAATGTCACTTACCGAAGCAGAAATCTCTGGGTTTAGCTTTGGTGCCTTTAATAAAGGGTGATTTTTTGGAATCAATTGTTCCATTAGATATTGTTTTGTCTTTTTATTAAGACCCTTTTTCATAATATTGCTCCAAATACGAGCCAAGTCCCTATATAGAGGGATCATATGCAGGTGCATCTGGCATGAGATCACCCAGTGCTAAAAGTACCTCTGAACTTATAGTTGGTGCTGCTGAGGTAGGCTCAGGATCAACCATTGGTTCAGGTTGTTCTGGAACCGGGTCTGTCATAGTTTCTGGTGACATATCTCGTGGTAATGTTTCAATTATTTTTACTTCGTTCGAAGTGTCATCAATAATAAAATCTGAAAAGGAAAATAATAAACATACCACAGAAAAATTGTACACAAGTGATTGATAAAAACTGCTTATTGAAGAAGCCTCACGGACTTCTCATAAGAGTCTAAAGATCTCGTCCGTATATCTCGTATAGGTACGCCCCGAGTCTAAGGATTTCGTCCGTACATCTCGTATACGACCCGAGTCCAATGAGCACGTCGATGTATCTCGTACACCACCCGTCTCAACCGGTACAAAAGGTTATGAAAACCTTGTGGCCTTAACTGCTATAAAAGCCAGTAGCCGTACCGGTATAATAGCAATCACAAGACAACGTTTTGCTACCTGGAATACTCGAAAGTGAGGCACCACTTTCGTAGTTATCGCGACGACGACAATAACGCTTCATTTTTCGTTAAATTTTTCTTATTTTCTTTTAGTAAATCCTTTTCTTCGTGGTGCCTTTTAGGCACAGTTAAATTAAGCAAGATTTCACTTTTAAAAACTCCAATTTACTTAAATACTTCTAAGAACACAGTATCAGTTGCCGCGCAAACGAAAATAATGACAGATCGCGCTAGGACACAGATTACGCATGCATACTAATACTTACGTTTAGTTTTAGCTCTGAAAATTGCGTAGTTGCCGAGTGACTCGAGAATGCTGCATGTTAAAGTAACATATATCGAGAACGAAGCACGCAGTATAATAACCTACGGTCACTACGTACACTATCATATGTATACTCTATACTTTAAAATTAAAATCTATGCCTACCTACGACTTATATAAAAATAAACCTAAATAACTCTACCTTAAACTGTACTTAGTAAAAACTAAAAGGAATAAAAAGGTCGCACTGAAAAGCACGGTTTAGAATTGCAAGTAGCAGTTAAAACATACAATTTATAGAATGCTAATATGAACGAACGCTCGCCACTCGACACGTCCGTTCACAATCAAAGTTCAAAAAATGTATGATGCGCGCGCTCAAACTCCGTCCTTATATACGGTAGCGATCCGTTGCGGCCGCACGCCATGCGTGTGCTGCGAACGGTGCAAGCCAAATTCAACCTTCAGCACTACATTTACAGCATAACTTAAGGGCGCTGCACACGGCTAAGATACTATAATATTTTATCTTAAGATACAATATCGCTCGCCATACAAATTCATCTTAAGATACGAAAATATGAAATATTATTTATTATCCTCGTCGTGTGTGATAGTCCATTGAATTGTATGGCGAGCGATATTGTATCTTAAGATAAAATATTATAGTATCTTAGCCGTGTGCAGCGCCCCTTAGTGAACTCCACTGCGGGTGACGTAACCTACGACAAACTTATTATTTGCGGTTGGTACAGTAATCGGGTCTAGGGATGGAGCCGCAAAATTAAGTTTGTTTTTTATAGTATATACTTTTCCGGGATAAAAAGTACTCAGTGTGGTGTCCAGGATATTAAAGAATAATTATACCAAGTTTCATCGTAATCGGACCGGTAGTTTTGGCGTGGTGCCTGAACAAACAGACAGACAAAAATTTTTTTAATCACATTTTTTGTTTCGGTGTCGGTCTAGTAACACCCCCTGCCATTTATTTTTTTGATATTTTCAATGTACTTACCGAATTTTCACTTCTACAGATTTATTATAAGTATAGATTAAGTTACAATAACTTAAACAACAATATTAACAATTAAAGAACAGGATAGATTTAGTAATGTACAGACGCCAGCAGGTCAAGCTACCCCAAACTGTCAAATTTTCCCAATCAACCTCGAACCTTAATGATTTAGCAATAAAGTTGATAATCTATTAAAGAAATTTGACAGATTGTAGTAGCTTGATGTGCTGGCGTCTGTACACAGTCTGGCCATAAATACTGTTACAATTAAAAATAAGAAAGATATTACATTTGAATTTGGAATCTGTCATTTCAGCATTCTCAATTTCTCATTTCGGATTCAGCATGACCTTTGACGTAAGCGTAAGTATGACTAACTAAATATACTAAGTAACTTTACTTTACTATTATTATGGAAATTGACTGATAAGGACTGGAAATTGACCTTTATCTATTAACAAATTAGGTTTACCAACTGGTTAGCAATGAATATGCTAGTAATTAAGCCATTATTGATGCTTACACCAACGTTTCCCGGTCTTTTCTCACATTAATTATTCTATAAGCATGGTCGTATGTGCGAATAGTATTTGCGTGATCTTGATATTTCTGTGTCGAAATGCAAACAATTGATCGTAGCAAAACCCGAACCGTCGTACCTGATTAAAATAGTATCTAGTATCTACTGATTTTGTTTTATATTTACCTACAATAAGTGGGTATGTAGGTAGGTTATTTACAACAGAAAAGTTTAGTATGTCCAAGATTTATGATAATAATTGGTTATTATTTTTATTTAAAACGTGCATATATACCTATATAACTCAATTTATCTTGTTATTTAAATGAAAGCACTTACTCAATAATAATAATTAACAATAATTTACTGTTTGCATTACAACACAATTAAAATAATTGCGTACTATCCAGGCATGGCCCTTTGTTTGTTGTAAACAACACTAACTGTACGCAGTTAATGTTATTTACAACAAACAAAGGGCCTTTGTAACATTTACGCTTATCAGTTGTTTACCTCAACCGAAGCAGAATTTAACTACGACAAGATCACGCACTCGATCACGTCGCATCTAACTACAGCCATGTATGTGATGCGAGGAATACGCTGGAGTCGTACCGACGTAACCCCAGGTACCGGAAAAAGAGACCGCCTCAACGAAGGCGTCGCTATTAACCTCACTTATGATCATCTGACCGGAGATTCCCTAAAAATTAAGGAGATGTACATACCGCACTGATCAGAGCACTTCGACGCCGCAGCGCTTAATTATGAGCTAGAAGCTCCAAACATCACCATCGGGGACCTCAACCTTAAAATGACCGCACTCAACCAGACGACAGACGAAGGGGCAGGAATACTCGTGACCTCTGTAACTCCGACGTCTGCACCACACACCACACTCTATGGCTATGGCATCCTCGATGCAGCCATCTTCTCGCACGATGCACAAGCTTTCGACAAACAACATCGGTTGGCTCTGATCATATGCCCTGGCTACTGGCCCTAAGCATAGTGGTGGACAGAGAGAAAACAAACAGGCCTTTTAATTATGTAGATAAAGTTTAAAATTATTTCATACTGAAAGTGCTCGCCGTACCGCTGCCGTTCCGGTGTGAATCGGCCCTAAAACTTCTTAATTCACGGCCACTCACAAATCGCTACCTAATGCTTCCAACGAATCGGGGATTCTCCCAATTAGAATGAAGTCTACACACTGTACTCACTCAACCGACCGCTCACCGGCTGCGTTCCGAATATAAAAATAAAAAATAAAAAAATTCTTACAAGTACAGACACCAGCAGGTCAAGCTACCCGAAACTGACAAATTTTCCCAATCAACCTTGAACCATAATGCTTTAGCGATAAAGTTGAAAATCTATTAAAGAAATTTGACAGATTGTAGTAACTTGATGTGCTGGCGTCCGTACTTTAACGGGGCACCGAGCTGTTTATACAAAAAAACGCGCTTTTATAACGGTTGTTTGAAGTAGTAAACAATTAAATTAAAATCTCAGGAAATAAATTGGTGTTATTGGCCATATATACTAGGCAGTATACAGGATGGAAACACGATTTGATAAAGTTGGCTCGATAGAATAAATTCACAGTTATCTCTAAAAAACACAACAAACGCTTAGTACGGCGTGAATACTTCGCGGAAGGTCATCAGTTTTTTAATAATAACAAAACTAAATGTTTTATATAACGTATACGATTTACATTTTCAAAATGTGTATTTGTTTAACAATAAGAAGGAAATACCTAAATTCGCGCGAGTTTTGCCCATCATAAGCAGAGACGCCGCGCCGCCCTCCTATCCGCTTTAGTCCGCCGTCGGCCATCGGACGGGGAGCTTGTGTCGCTTGCGCTTACGCACGGATTTAATAACGTAACGAAGAAAATTGTATGAAAATTAATTGTAGCGTATTTGAAATTTATTTATTTTTATTTGAAATGGGGAACAAAGTAAAGAAATCAAGACAGAGAAGGGGTTGGCGAAAAACCAATGCTAAACGCTTGCATGAAGAAATGAAGTAAGTAAAATTCGTATATTTACCTACTTATTTACTAATTGCCTTACCAAGTGGTGTTTTTTTTTTATGGGGTATTTTAAAAAGAATTGAATTTATCTTTTAGAGCAAGAAAAGTACAGGCTGAGAATGTTGAAGACAAAAAGAATACTCCTGTTGCTTCTTAAGTATACTCAGTACAGTACCTACCTACTTTCTAGTATCTGGTGACACTAATTCATGCAGCCAAATGCATACTGAAGACTCGGTAAGTGCTCAGTATCAAGGTTCGATGACCGTCTTTGTGAATTTCGTATTTTTTTTCTATTATTTTCCAAATCACGGATCACGGATTAAATCTACCGTGATTTGAATCATTCTGTATTATTTTTTTCTATTTATAGAGTAAATGTACCAGTTGTTGACATTTCACTGCAAAATAAACTTGAACCATCTGATGCCGAGAGAGAAAGACAACTACAGATAGAAAATTTTGAGGATAAACAGAATACTTTGGCTTCGTAAGTATAATCTTCCTACCTACTTATTATACTCAGTTATTAAAAGTAAGTACATAGTTGTCACTTATCTATCTATTTACGATATTTTAAGAAATAGTTACGCTGGAAAATTCTTTATCTTTTTCTGTTTATAGGGTAAATGTACCAGTTGTTGGCACCTCACTACAAAACAAAGAGTCGTCTGATGAACTGGTGAGGTAAGCGCAAAAATAATAGGATGTGTCTAAGAAAACATTGTAATAAATTAAGTACCACATTATCTTTATAACTTTCAATTTTCAGGGTAAATTTCATGGAAGACACCGATTCCAAAATTTATCAAACTCTGGAATTGTAAGTATAATAAGTCTTACTTTCATCCCAAAACAGATTTGTTGATAATTATAGAAATTATAATTAAATCAAATGTTCTTTTTTATTATAGGATGCCAATTACACCGGAACAAAATTGTTGTCTTCCAGTGGAAGGAGAAATAGACAGTGACATGACTTACTCACACAGAGAAAATATTGCCATGAAGCAAGTCCGATATTTATTATTATTGTTGCTTGTGTCCTCATATTTTTTTATATGCGTGTGTACACATTGTTACAAATCAAGTTATACTACTCCAGTATAAGCTGATCTCGCATTGTATAGGATTTCTGTACAATGAGAGTTCAGCTTATACTGGAAATTTATAGCTTGATATGTAGCCGTGTGTACATTGTGCATAATATTTAGGTATACTGGGCAATATTTTTATCACTAGTACCCTAATTTTAACAGGTTGCTGTTCCCACAGTTGGGACACAGGCCTCCTCTCAGTGACAGGGCTAGAGGGTCGTAAATTACGACTCTCTAGACCTGTCACGCAACGCACTGGGCCCGCGTAGTGGATTACGATTCGTAATCCACTACGCGGGCCCAGTGCGTTGCGTGCGTTGGTGGATGTCATAAATGTCTACTAATTTTTTGTTCTAAGACGTACCGGTTTCGTCACGATGTTTCCTTCACCGTTTTTGACAGCAGTGGTGATGAAATAATTTACACCTGTCTGGGCTCGAAGCTACGACCTGCGATTCTTAAGTCGGAGCCGTGACCTCTGGGCTACCACTGCTCCCTCCTCACAGGGCGCCCTCTATTATATTTTATAAATCCTTACAAAAATATTGATTGCTAACATAAATCTTCTTTTTTTTTTCGTTTTAGTTTTCCGTTTGATGAAATACAGAAATTACAGACGCGTGCTGCTGCAACTAGGACGCAAGACAATCCCAATGTAAGTAGTATTAGGTATGAATTTATCAACGTATCCTGAACCTATTGAGAAAAATAGGATATTTGTTTATTTGATTTAATATCATAATTTTTTCACCTTTTAGCATTCTACACATCATTCGCCAGCTAATTCAGATTCAGAAGAAGATTAGTACACAATAGAACCAGAAGAAAAATTGGAAGAGATCAAAATAAGTGGAAATAGAGTTGTAGATTTTATGTATTTATTAGAACAGTTGCAAGAAATTTCACACACATTGGACATCGTACGAACAACATGTGCATAGAAACTGCCGCGTTCCGTATCGTTGAGTTGTGTAGGTACCTACAGTGTGTGATTCGCTAGTGTGACTGACTTGTTCGTGAATTGCAATCTGATTTAAACTGCAAACCGTTTTACTATTGCGCTATAACCAACACTACCCTTAGTACGCCCACAGTAATTAAAATATGCCTGATGCTAACGAGAGACAGACACACCTTCTCCGACAAGTAGGTACATTTGTGAAGTTCATTGAATAGGTATAGTTTATTCTTACACCCACTCAAATAGCTGTTTTTTTATTCAAATCTGTCAAATTAACCATCAAGTCACTAAATGGAATTAAAAGTCGAACCTTACGTACTAACGAAAGTAGTTTACTGAATCTACTTTGAAAAATAAATAATTTGAAATTGAAAATAAAAGGTCGACTACTGGGATTTTTACCCTACTTATTTAGCTGATAAGTTATTTTACGTTATTGAAATCACTTTTAAGTTTATCTTGTACTTAGAAATTAGAATATTATCATAAAAGGTAACTAATTGAGTATTATTAGACTAAATACCTAATATTAATTTTTTATTGATCTGATCATAGATACTCATCTAACGACGGTAAATTATAAATTTTAAAAATTGTATATTTCCAATAAAAGTATTTGAATCGTGTTTTTTTGTTTAATTTTGTAAATATTGGTAGCACCTCGCGAGTCGATCGGTGCACGGCTCGGCGCGAGCGGCGCGCGGACGGCGCAGTGCTCTTATCTGTCTAGCCGTTCGCTCTCTTGCCGGTGTGCCTCACGCACACATACACGGAGCGCATAGAATACCTAAAATCGATTAGCGCTAGAAGCTCGGTGTGCCCTTAAGTATAAAATTATTTAGCACTTTTATTTTGGGACAATAAACAATAATATAGGCTCATAAGCAGTATTATCAATATTACTAATTTTTGGATAAGATCAAATAAATTGGGATTGTTCCTTATTATCACAAATAATTAAGATTATAAAAAGAAAAAAAAAAAGGAATTGACAGTATAATACAATACATTAATGAAAATAATTAAAGCGGTTGAAATAAATTACCTAAGTTTAGATTAAAGGACTCACACTAATATTTCCTAATATCATTAGATAAGATTTTAAAAACATTGGACCTAAATTTCGATTTGGAACATAAAAAATATCAATATCACAAATCGCAATTACAAATCTAGCATTTCATTACTTTTGTCTAACACAATACGCTACGTAACGCATCCGTACTATTAGTTCTACTACTCGATACTAGATGGTTCTACTGTAAGTATGAAGTATTTCATCAACTGACAGCAGGCCTCAAAAAAAAGCAATAATACCTATATTTTGTAACGGTCACCCGATTGCTAGCCATGCCAAAGCCATGCCATGCCAAAGCCATGCCATGCCAAAGCCATGCCATGCCAAAGCCATGCCATGCCAAAGCCATGCCATGCCAAAGCCATGCCATGCCAAAGCCATGCCATGCCAAAGCCATGCCATGCCAAAGCCATGCCATGCCAAAGCCATGCCATGCCAAAGCCATGCCATGCCAAAGCCATGCCATGCCAAAGCCATGCCATGTCAAAGCCATGCCATGCCTGCAGCCAAAGCCACAGCCACAGCCTCAGCCAAAGCCATAGCCATGACGCCACGGCAGCTCCAGCAAAGAGAAAGTCAATTGACTAGCACGTCACGTGCGTTTGCCAACCTCACGCGATGGGCGTTACCGAGCGGCGATCCCCTCCTCGATTTAGAGTGGGGGGTAAACTTATAAATAGGTCGCGCAGCGCACTTGGTGACAATTTTTCTGATCTAGAACCTAGCCTAAGCCGAAACTCTGTTCGATTATAATTTATACAATAAATACCTACAATCGAGAAAATTGTTTTTCGCTACAGGATAGCGAAAAACAATTTTCTTCAAGTTTCATTCAGAAGTGGGATACAGCGAAATCGCCATCAACTTCATGGACGTGGGGTGTGTCCATCCGGATGGGACCCCTCGAGTGACACCGAGCAAGATGAAGACGGCGATTCTACACTACCGCCCGCTAGAAAAATTCTGAAACACCTCCTGCAAAATGAGGTCGACAAGGCCTTCCGCGAACTGGATTCAGACATCGGTACATCCAAAATTACAATGACACCTACAAGAAAATAGCCAAGATCAACGGAGTCCACGTGAAGACCTACATCGATACCAGAAGCCAGGTGAACGTCATGACCAGTGGGATCTCCAAATTATTATCTCTCGACGTCATACCTACGAGTACGATCCTAAAAGGCTTTGCCGGCGGGTTAATTACTTCCCGTGGAGAAGTAAAATTTAATCTGGAAATAGACGGTATTCGAGTTAATTGCGATGCGTATCTGACAGACATCGAGACGGGTGACATTCATTTACTAATCGGTCAACCCGACATCAATGCCAGCGACATTACACTCGTCGTTAACAACGGAACAGCCACACTGATGCGCGAATCTGACTCCATGCCAAAGGAAGATGTGGTTGAAGAGCTCCACAAGTTCAAGATGGTAACGACTATGTGAGAACCGTTGCCACCTGGAGCTTCCATCATCAAGGTCCTGATAGTGGGCAACCGCCAGAACAACGATATCTGTACCGCTGCACGCCACTACGAGCTTCAAGGAGTTTCCTACTCCCTGCCCGCCACTCTCCTTCGAGGCGACAGCGGACACATCAAGGTCATCAACACCGGGGCTGAGGACATCGTGTGGGCGGCTGGCCAGGTCCTCACACGCGCCGAGAGCTGCAACACATCACCCACCATAAGTCAGGTTAGCCAAGCCAAGCCAAGCCATATTTGCCTTTAAAGCCTTCTGATTTGCCTATTTCATGTGATTTGCCTAAATTAACTGTGCTGGAAAATATGCCTTTTGTTTTGTCTGTGGATAAAGATTCAAATCTGTGCATAGGTGGAGTTTTGTTAGACGACATAAAAAAATAGGCAATTTGAGTGAAATGGAACGTAAAGATTTAATTAGATTTAATCAAAGTTTCGCAGTCAGCACTAAAGATCTCGGCTGCACAAATTTAATTCAAATGCCAATTACTTTGACTACCGATAAGCCCGTTTATCGACAACCATATAGATTAACGCACTGTGAACAAGAAATAGTAAAATCTAAAGTCTCAATTATTAGAAGCCGGTATTATTAAAGAATCAGAGTCCAACAATGCTTCTCCAGTGATATTGAAAAAAAAAACAACGGGGGTAGCCTGTGCATAGATTATCGCGCACTTAACGCCATAACAGTTAAAGACAGATATCCGTTACCTAATATTGACGACCATATTTCTAAGTTAGCCGGTAAAGAATATTTTACGTGCTTAGATATGTCTCAAGGTTACCATCAATTGGCGCTAAAACCCGAAGATACTCATAAAAGTGCATTTATTTGTCAGGCCGGTCAATTTATGCCGGCTTAATTAACAAAATAGTAAACTCCATCCATCTTTCCCAAAATGGCGGTAGCAGCGATTCATGCGAGATTTTAGCTTTTCTAGATGGCATATTGGTACCCTCAGTCGACGTTAAATCTGGTCTTGACATGTTAGAAGTTGTGTTAAATAAATTCGAAACAGAGAATCTGAAATTAAATATGAAAAAGTGTACGTTTTTAGAAACTCGAGTAACGTATTTAGGACATGAAATTTCCGAAAGTGGTGTGCAACCGGCAGAGTCAAAATTAACCGCCGTGTCACAGTTTCCGGTGCCCAAAAATGTACACGAAGTTCGACAGTTTATCGGGTTATGTAGCTATTTCCGTAAGTTTATTCATAAATTTGCTCAAATTGCACTTTAACAAAAAAAAACGTTGCATGAGATTGGGGTAGTGAACAATCAGAGAGTTTTAACGAACTAAAAAAGTGTTTGTGCTCCAAACCGGTTTTAGCGATATCCGATCCCCAGCTAGAAATAGAAATACATACGGACGCTTGTAAGTTAGGCATAGCGGGTATATTATTTCAAAAACAAATTGATGGTACTTTAAGACCGGTAATGTAATTCAGTCCTGTAACTTCTAAACAAGAAAGCGTATATCACAGCTACGAACTCGAAACACTAGCGGTTGTAGAATCTTTGAAAAAAAAATCCGCGTTTATGTAATTGGTAAACATGTAAAAAATTGTTACGGATTGTACCGCGGTGCGTTCCACTTTGACAAAACGTGACATTATTCCGCGGATAGCCAGATGGTAGTTGATGATTCAAGATTACGATATAAGCGTAGAATACCGGCCGGGTGAGCGCATGAGACATGTCGATGCACTTAGTCGAAATCCTGTTGACGCGCTTAATGTTAATCGCCTAGAAGTATCTGATTGGTTTTTTTACAGTTCAGTATCAAGATGACAAAGTCGAAAACATAATTGATCGATTAAAATCTGGTTCAGCAGAGCGCGACTTAACAAAGGATTTCGTACTAATAAATGATAGGTTATACCGGAAAACTCTGTGCGGTCATCGTCTTGTAGTGCCGGGACCAGCTTGGTGGAAAATTGTTCAAATGTACCATGATGAAATAGGCCATTTAGGGTTCAAGCGCTGCATCGAGCTTATTAAGAATGACTACTGGTTTCCGAGAATGACGCGGTTTAGTCGGAAATATGTTGCGGCGTGTTTACATTGCGCTTACGGAAAAGGGGAGCACGGGAAAAAGGAGGGTATGTTGCATCCTATTCCCAAACCAACTGAACCGTTCGGAACAGTACATGTAGATCACTTAGGACCGTTCTGTAAGACGAAGAAAGGCTATGGGTACATGCTAGTGATAACCGATTCATTTACAAAGTTTGTAATTGCGGAACCAACTCGGACGGTAAACTCAATCGAGACGATCAGGTTATTAAAACGTATTTTCGCTTTGTTTGGATACCCGGATAGAGTAGTGTCGGATCACGGAAAAGCCTTTACTAGTAGATTTTTATAAGAAGTTTGCTACAGACAAACAGTTCAAGCGTACTTTAACTGCTATAGCTTGTCCTCGAGCTAACGGCCAAGTTGAACGCGTTACGAGCTACCGACCCTAGTGAAGCCGCGAACAATTGGTCTAAGTGTCCAAACACACTATGCCGAAGGTACGCGACCGAAGTTCCGCGGCTGATTTTACGTTCCGACCTATTCGGCTGATATGACACACCATAAGTGCCGAACTTACGCGGCAGATATTCAGTTGCGCAACTTTGTGTGTATTCCGTGTCTCGAGTGCTGTCGTGGCGTCGTGTCGTGTTATCTAAACAGCCGGACAAACAACACTTTAAACGACACAACCGGATATAAACCTTATGACTTGATGTTTTCACGGAGTAGTAGGTATGTAATGTTTCTATTCCGGGGCGGGTAATCGAATCGACTCACGTGAAACGCACCAAGGCTAGGCAGCGCATTGAAAAAGCTAGCGCTAAAATGAAACACCATTTTGATAAGCGTCGTAAGCCATGTCACACATATAAGTAAGGTGATTTAGTACTTTGGAAACGGGCTCCTACAAGTAGCGCGGCTAGTCAGTACTAAACTAGATGATCTCTATTCAGGGCCGTATATTGTCACAAGTTGTTAGTGTATTCTATCTATCTATCTATCTTGGTAAGGACAGATACAGGATCAGGAGTATAAAAGGTTTGAGAGGATATAAGAACTTCATAGGTTTAGTATCTGGTGACTCCTTGCGACCCTATCAAAATGTGGCTCCTGTATCTGACAGTGCCAGCAGCTCTGATGAGCAGTTAGAGACAGAGGACCTAATTGATTTACTGGAAAGCTAATTGTGTTCCCTTTTCCCATTGCGGGAGCAATTGTTTCAGGATGGCCGACTGTAACGGTCACCCGATTGCCAGCCATGCCAAAGCCATGGCCATGCCAAAGCCATGCCATGCCAAAGCCATGCCATGCCGTGTCGTCTTGGTGCAGCCAAAGCCACAGCCACAGCCTCAGCCAAAGCCATAGCCATGACGCCACGGCAGCTCCAGCAAAGAGAAAGTCAATTGACTAGCACGTCACGTGCGTTTGCCAACCTCGCGCGATGGGCGTTACCGAGCGGCGATCCCCTCCACGATTTAGAGTGGGGGGTATAAATAGATCGCGCAGCGTACTTGGTGACAGACACTGAGCGGTGTTACACAACACAATACCGCTCACACACACACGAGTGCTCCTTAACCCGGAACGTAACCGGCTAGCTCTGGAAACCGGACTGGCGGGAGCAATACACCTATATTCTGTAGGAGCGTCGAGTCAGCACCTCTGTCGCTGGTCGTCCCCCGCCGGGCCTCCCCCAGGAAACTGGGGGTCTCACCTGGCGAGGACAGACCGCCGAGGTGTCGTGAAGAAAGCGGCGCTGTGAGTCGGCGTCGCGACGCGCCTACAGAAAAACACATTGCAATCATTCACATGGACGCGCGCGCAACTCACGCGCGTCCAACAGGCTTGGGCCAAACAGCGCCAAGCTAATGAGGGGCCTGCCTGTGTTTACAGGCCACCGTATGGCTCTCTGCGGCCGGGGGGCGAAGCCCCGGTACCGCTCGCCTCGCCCCCTTACGGGGGCGACGCGATCTCTCAGAATCTTGGTGACAATTTTTCTGATCTAGAACCTAGCCTAAGCCGAAACTCTGTTCGATTATAATTTATACAATAAATACCTACAATCGAGAAAATTGTTTTTCGCTATCCTGTGTTTCAATTTTATAATAATAAAGATGTTCTGACAAAACTAACACAACACTTCCACATATCTTTTAGGGAATTAAATAAAAAAAGATATTTCAATGTGTTAAAAGCTAATTTATTCACAACAACCTGCACACAAATCACATAAGGTAACCGTAAATATTTTTGAACTATGAGTATTAATAAGTTTGCACGCCATCTTGATATCGTGTACTTAAAAGCGATTCGTTGATTACTTTTATAGATTTAACAAACATAGTAATTGAACACACTGATGGTACAAGGCTTAAAACTATCTAGTATCTGTATACAAGACAACAATGTCAAAAGCTAATTTTTTAATCACAAAAATACAATAATTCCTTTCTAATATTAACAGCACCCTAATTGAGTCTGAATCGCAATCTGAATGAATTTGAAGTATATTGCTAATCATTGCTTCATATATTCGACAAACTTGTCTGCCCAACAACGTAAATAACGCAATGTATGTTGTTGAACTGTCAAAATGAAAGCCATTGCTACTGTTAGTGTGTTACGCAATTACCCCGCTGATTGACAAATTCTCAATAAGCTACATTTCTATCTCTCGATACTATTGTGACAACATTTCACTTCATAACTTAAAAACTAACATTCAATTATCATAATACTTATAAATAAATCACATTTAACGTCTTACCGTTAAAACTAGCATTATTTGCAAAAAAAAACAACACTACTTATACTAATATTAAGTGACGCTACTGTGATACTCTGCATTGCTTCGTCAAATTCTCTTCGTATAATATAGCAGAAGTTGATTATGAAGTAGTTACTAGATAATTATTGTACATACATGATGTAGAACTAAAGCGCAATAGGTAAATTTTTAATTGATCAACGAAAAAACAGTCAGTTTACAAATTGATGCACAGTTAATACCCTTGTTAAAGATAATTCGTTATTTTAAGCACTTCTAGATCAGATTATTTTATCTATACTAATATTATAAATAGGTAAAATTTGTTTGTTTGGATGTATGTAGGGGGGGTAATCTCCGGAGTTAATGATCCAATTCTAAAAATGTTTTCATTGGTAAAAAGCTACATTATGCGAGTGCTATAGGCTATAAATTATGTTTACATCATGCATTTTAGCTGAGCTATCACAACTTTTGTCTGGCAAGTCGGAAAGAACTACAACAAAGTCCGCGACACCATGTCTTTCAATATCACTTTTATGTTTTAAAAAAGTATTTTTTTCACATGCTTACGTTTGGATGAAAATATAATTTTTAATTATGAATGCTTATCAAAATGAATTATTTTATGACTACAAGGATATTATAGAGATAAGATTTACCCTTTCATAATGTGAATTGGTCATATAGTTTCGGAGATAATAGAAAATTACTAAAACGTAAAATGCCGCTAAAACTTTCACGAAAACAACTACACATGCTTTGTGCAGACGTTTTATCCATTTACCCATAGATGGCGTTGTACAAATACGTAATTTTTCTTACTCACTGTAAAATATATAATTTTTCTGACATACTTTACGCGGATTAATGACATTGTTGTAATTGGAGTCGTTCTATTGATTTTGGTTGTTTTAAATACTTCGTTCCTGCTCCTCTTCGTAATTCTGGTTTACGATTGTTTCTATCTCAAGTTGAGGTAATAATAATAATAAAGCTAAAGAGCTGTTTGTTTGAACGCAATCTCTGGAACTACCAGTCTGATATTATTATGAAAAAATATGTTTGCATTTGATTGATAGCCAAATTCTTGAGAAAGGCTATTTAACATCACGCTACGACTCTTCGGAGCCGATCAGAAAGAAGAAAGAGCGCTAAGCGAAAACAAAGTGCGCGGGCAGGCGACGCGTTGCGACGGGTCGGGTCGGGGGAACCAAAAATTCCACACGGACGAAGTCGCGGGCAGAAGCTAGTACAATAATGAAGTTAATAAGTAACATCAGAGTTTAACATAACATCATGCATGTAATCCTCTAAGGGTTAGGCAGAGGTGTACCTAACAGTACACCCACATTTCGCCAGTTATGTCCGCATGTTATATCAGAGGGGCAATCCTCGTAATTTTAGAACCGTTCAGTCTGATCTCAGTCTCAATCCGTCAAAAAATACTTCTAATTTCCCTACATTTTGACATTTTTTTGTCGCTGAGATGAGACTGCAACTAGATTTTGAACGTTTTAAATTAGGAGAATTGGCCTTCAGATTTTTTCCTGTTATAATGTTTTCAATCAAACAAATTTGCCAAAACCTTCCTGACTAAGGCCCAAATTGTACCGTAGCACAATAAAATGTCAAGCAAACACTAAAATAATTTCAAAATGAGACCCTAAAGTAAGCAAAAGCTTGAGATTATCGTGACCTTAAATCTAAACTTCACAGTAGCGCCTGCTTGCTCATTAACGAATAATTAAGGCATTTTAACTTTAACCTAATACCATTCTATCTCTTCTTATGGTATGGATGCCGTCTTCTGAAAGACGAAACAGACTTGTTCTGAGGTTGATATTGCTTCGTTTGATACTGCGTAATGACAGGAGTCTCGTTTGCAGCTAATTTGTTGATGACAAAGTCATCTCCTGCCTTCATGTTTTCCATCATTTTTAGTTTAGCTTCGATGGACTGGATAGCGGTCTTTTTGCTTAGCTTCAGCTCTGGTTTTGCTCCTGCTAGAACCGCTATGCCGAGCTCAGGTTTAGGTTTCTCTTGTTCATCCTGGAAACAGAAAGTAAGAAAGTTTAAATAAAGTATAATCAATATAACACCCCGTTGTTTTTGCGTCGGAGGTTAAAAATAGCAATGACAAAGAGTGGCATTTTACTTAATTTGTTTTAATCTTGAAAAATGTCAATTATTCCTAAGAACTATTTTCTATATTTAGAAAAATACAATGATTGAAATAGTAATAAAAACTTTGAATATTTTTTAAAAAAGTAATTGCTACAAGGTGTGTGTGTGTGTAATGGTTGTGGATTAAATTTGGCACACAAATTGTTTATAAGATTGATTAACACATAGGGTACTTTTAATTCTGGTATGTATGTACGTCCCCATAGGATAATTTCCGACATCCATACAGGTAAAGCCGCAGGCAAAAGCTACTAACAAATAAAACGTGATTCAAGATCAACTCACAGTGTTCTTAGCGAATTTCACGCTCATCCTTTTTGTTCCAAGCATCTGGCCATTCAGAGAGTTCATGGCTTTGATGGCATCCTGCCTCAGCTTGTACGTAACAAAGGCAAAGCCCCGTGGCTGTCCCGCGTTGGGACCACTTCGATGAAACAGCATGTCAAACTTCTCGATGTTTCCATACACACGGACCATTTTCAGTAGTTGATACCGGTAATGAGAAAAGGTAATTTGTTAGTAACAATGTTTTAATAAAGTAATATGTTAAAAACAGAAACTCAACTTTTAAATTTGTCTAGGTGGCTTAAAGATATTTCTTAAGCATTTATTGTTGATACAAAAAGAAAGTACTAATGACAGGTACGGAACAGTACGGTTTTTTTTTATTTAAAAAAAATATTTAAATAGTTATTCATAAGTATTTCAATGAAATAATACATATATATTACAACAATACATCTTTTATACTTAGCATAAAACAGCAAGTTTTGTCTACGTGAAGACTAAGTTTATGATTTTGAAAACCTAAAAGTGCATAGTCAAAAAAAAGCCATTGACACAATTTTTTTACTAATTTGAAGGGAATAATAGGTTTAAAAGATAAAATAACCATACTCATTAACTCTGGTGTCAAGATTCCCGATCCAGATCCTCTTGTCGGACACTTCTCCGTGCTGAAAAGGCTCCAAGTGCAGAGGCACCTGAAAAGGAGGTCAAGTATTGATCGATTATATTTATAACAACACATAGATTACGACCTTTTGCAGTATACTGCATAGATACCTAACTATACAAGTATATGAATGGCGCGAAAAAGAGACACGACTTAAACGAGAAATACGCTTTATATTATTAATAAAAAAAAAAAATTGTCTACATACCGTAGCGTCCTCCATAGTTTCTGTTCTCGAAAACGCAGGGATCAACACATAAAACTAATATTATATGTACACGCAGGATATCTTAACATCATAAATTAACCATTATTTCTATAGCAAAACACAATCAGAAAAAATTAACTCAGTATTCGCATCGAAATGCCATCAGATTATTCCGAAACTTAGAATTTTTAAGAAGAAACGTTGAACTGACAGATGCGCGAATGAATGACATCATTTATTGATTAGCATAGACAACGCCATACACTTTGATGAACGAATGAAGAAGGCTTGTTTAAGGTTCCGTATGAATAAAAGGAACCCTTATTCATCGAAAGATTATTTTTTGATTCTGGGATCCGTTTGCGAAGTTTGAAAGTTGTAATTTTTTATAGATGTACGTGTGTGTGTCACCCGTCTACCAGCTAAACCGTTGTTTTTGGATATGTGAAAAGTATGCACGATAGTAGTAATGTATAATAACAAAATTAAAAGGAGAACGATCATAGCTATGTAGGCTCTAGAAGTTAACATGTAATAGTCGACCACCTTATACAATGTCCTGGAACTGCATTAATGGAATACTTAATTCTATGGAATGTTTACGAAATTTTTACTAATCCCGAATTTTTTTGTTATCCCAGACTGGGATAAGTAAAAATTTCGTAAAAATTCCATAGAATTCCGTATTCCATTAATGCAGTTATTGGAGTATAATAAACTAATTTCATTTAAATCCTAGCAAATATAAAACTACTACTTTCTTGCGAACTCATTACCCCAATAGAAACAACATACGAGGTTGCGGGTGTAACGCTAGAACGTCTGACTACAATCCGTGACATAGAAAAACATTTTTACAGTACGGACGCCAGCACATCAAGTTACTACAATCTGTCAAATTTCTTTAATAGATTTTCAACTTTATCGTTAAATCATTAAGGTTCAAGGTTGATTGGGAAAATTTGACAGTTTCGGGTAGCTTGACCTGCTGGCGTCTGTACATTCAATTTCTGCGAACACTTATTAAAAGTTTGTAAAGATGCGAACAAATTACTTGGTCGTTTCATCAGTAGTTTTGTGGAATAATTTTCGTTTTTGTTTTTTCGATAAATACTATGAAATACAAACATATTTATGTGGTCGATGAAAATATTACTGTACGCACGGCTATACATCAAGCGATACATAACCAGTATAAGCTGTCTTCTCATTGTACGAAATACCTAGGTATACAATGCGAGGTCAGCTAAAACTGGAAATGTATAGCTTGTTGTGTAGCCGTGTGTGCGGAACCCTTCACAGTGCGTGGTACGACATGCACCTGGCTGGTTTTAACTAAAAAGACGCTGGATCAAAGTTTGATAAATTGCATTTTAAAAACAAAATTGACAGTTCGCGACTAGTCGATGCCATTTGAACTTATTTGAACTTGAATGACGCAAAACAAAATAATGTCATTGGGAGAATAACAAGCTAAGGTAAACAATAAACGTGCCTTCTAAGAGAATAAATACTTAAAAACATTGCATGCTCTTACATTATGACAGTCTGTGTTTACTTCTCTTAAACTATGAAGACAATAAATAGAAGGATCCCAGGTATATTGCCACCCCGGCCGAAATCCGAAGTCGACGGGAAGATCAACGATTTGTCATCAAAGAACATTGCAGAACTTTGTGAATTACGAGATAGGCAACTGAAACTCTTGAATAATAAATCTTTTATATCCAAGCTACCTGATAAGGGTGCGAAGATAAAAGCTTTTCATGATAAAATCGTGAGTGAACTAAAGGCTCAGCAAGATGAAGATCAGGCATGTCGTATGATGGATAACTTAAAACTTAGTGGTGTAGACAAAAATGTTGTACAACAAGTAGAATGGGTCGGCAAGATGCAAGGTAAAAATGACTCATATCTTGACTCAGATGATGACAGTGAACCAGAAGACGTGTTACATATCCTTAGTCAAACAACAGCTATGGAGAAACAAGTGAAAGTATTATCCCCTGAAACACCACTTATAACCACTGAAGATTTGTTAGAAATTGGTGAGTTACCCCATGTGAAGTACATAATAGATAAAACAGAGCTCAAACCTAAGTCTATATCCTCAAGGAACTTCAAACCGTATCAAACTACAACATCTAATGCTCATAATCCAGAGAAAGAGATATTAAGGAAAAAGCACAAGCATTGGGAGGTGACAGCTGCAACACCTCCACCGAGTGTATATGGTGCAGCCAAAGTTTTGTCTATAGATGAATCTTTGAAACTTCAAAAAGAATATAACACTCATTTAAAGGAAGTAGAGGCACATCATGCAGCTGAGAAGTTGCTGGCTCGTGCAGGAATCAAGATGGCCGAAATGCCAACAGATAGAAGTAATTTTGGGAAATATAGAGAGGGAGATAGTGATGAATCTGATGAATCAGACCCTGAAGGTAGTGATAAGGAGGTACATGACACAGAGCATGAAAGGGACGGACCGTTTATCACTGTCATTAAAACTGAGTATTGATATCATACATGGCTTTTAGAAATGCATTCTTGTGAAAAATCAAATCAAAAGTTGTGTCTCTTGATCAAGCCTTGAGATATCTGAGAGAGAGAATTTATGTAAATAAGGCTAATATTTATACTAAATAAATTATTTTGGTCATAGATCTTTTTTTATTTAAATTATGCCTTTCCTATATTTTACTTGGTAAAGTTATCAACCCACCTTTCATAATGTACGGTCACCACAGGAGATAAGTAACCAGGGTCGTCGGGTATAGTTGAAGTTTAGTAAGATACTGATGAATTTTTTCGAATTAAATTTAATTGAATTAATAGTAAACGATCTGTTCATTTATCGAATTAAATTTCATTCGCAAATACCTATCGGTTTCTTGCTAAACTAAGCTAAAGCCAAGTAACCCTAGTTACTTGGCTTTTGGTGACTGTACGGACGCCAGCACATCAAGTTACTACAATCTGTCAAATTTCTTTAATAGATTTTCAACTTTATCGTTAAAGCATTAAGGTTCAAGGTTGATTGGGAAAATTTGACAGTTTCGGGTAGCTTGACCTGCTGGCGTCTGTACCTACTTAGTTTTCCGACTTGTTTTTCTTTTTGTTCGGATCCGTGCGGACCTTGCGTCCGGTAGCGTGATGTTAGTGCCTATAACCTTCCTCAAGGAAATGGGTTTTAAATGCAAAAAAAAAATCAAATCCGACTGGTAGTTCCAAAGACTAACGCGTTCAAACAAACAAACTGTTCAGCTTTATTGTTAGTATAAATTAGTATAGGTACAGACGCCAGCACTTCAAGCTCTACAATCTGTCAAATTTCTTTAATAGATTTTACTTTATCGCTAAAACATTAAGGTTCAAGGTTGATTGGGAAAATTTGACAGTTTCGGGTAGCTTGACCTGCTGGCGTCTGGGGTACATAGATGAATCGTAAACAAAACGCATGAGGTATCAAACCTCTAATAAGGACAAACGATTCCCTACCACGATACGGGCTTTCGATTAGCCCGCGATTCGAAACGCTAGCTCACTCAAAGAGTCGCTCAATGTACTCTGTGTTCACTCACTCGTTCGCGCGCGTTCGCGAGTGTTGCACGTACCTCTATTATTTTTATCAATCGCGATAAGTATATCGAAAACTATCGATAGTAAACTCGTAGCAGTTTGTGAAAATGGCACCTTCTTCTAATGCTGTTGTTGGAATTGACGATGATCAGCGTTTCGCGTTGATGAAGGTATGTTTTATGAAAAACGCTTGTTTTTATCAAAGAATCCGATGTTATTTTAATTTTTACGCGGTTAAATGCTATAGAAATCGCGTTATGGTGTTGGTAGGTAACAATTTTGTTTATGCAGTAGTGTCTAAATTCTTTGTCAGCAACTTAGGCTGGAATGGTATCAGTAGGTTACAAAAGTGGTCTAGTTACTCTACGGCATTATTTCTCCCGCTTAATTATTCATAAAATGATTCTCCAACTTTGGCAAAAACATTAAATTAATTTAACTCTTTTAATTTTGGAGATAGTTCCCGAATTAAAAATAGTTCTATAGTCTAAGGCTTAGTTATAAAACGAAACAAAGTCGTTTTGCATCGCAAATTCTGTGATGCTCAAGGTTGTGGTTAAGGCACGCATGCATGGACAAAATCAGAAATCTCTCGCATACTAACTGCAATCATGTTTGTAAACTAGTTTCTAAAAGGCCTATTTGTGGATGAAAGCGCAAGCGCAGCTTTCATCGGTTCATCGATCTCTTGCAATAACGATAGGCCGCAGATAACGACTGCACTATGGAAAACGCAACGATGCGCAACTAACAGCTGATTTTTCTATCGATATCGACAGATAATTTTTATTCGTGGAATAAAATTGACGTCTGACAGTTTTTGCATGGAAGAACCGTCATAAATTCAAAATTAGTCCTCCGATAAAATAATCTGGCGTTGGATAATCAGCCGTAATAGGTATATTATAAACGTTAGGTAGGTAAACAACTATCTAGGTACTTAAATTTATTAATTATTACAAAAATCCTGTTATCATTAAGCGATTTGGAGATAAAACTGTTATGGAAACATTATTTAATTAAGTAGGAAGATAGAGTAGGTAAATACCTCGTTACGCAGGTACTTACATTCCTATGTACAGGTATTTAATCAGCGATAATTAGGTGCGAAGTCATGTAATTTTTTTTTCGCGTAGGTATTATCCTAATTTTACTCACTGTACCGTACATTGTTATCTACTCAATGGTTTTCCTCTAACTGCATTTACCTATTTTCCTCTAACTGCATTTACTATTGTATACCTATGTGACATTAGGTACTAAGATAAAAAAATACGTAAATTATATCTGAACGTACATACGCAGTTCCAATATTATAAAAAATACTAGCTTTTGCCCGCGACTTCGTCCGCGTGAAATTTTGGCCCATCGCGTCGCGCCCGTGTGCTACAGGTGCTACTACGTCGTTTTCGCTTAGTGTTCTTTCTGACGTTTCTTTTCATTTTGCTCTACTCCTAAGTGTCGTAGCGTGATGTTAGATAGCCTATAACCTTCCTCAAAAATTGGGCTATCAAATGCAATAAGAATGTTTTAAATCTGACTGGTAGTTCCGGAGATTACTCCCTACATACATACAAACAAACAAACTTTTACCTCTTTATAATATTAAGTATAGATATCGTATAACATCTCTGTGTTATCCTTTATCTAACAAAGAAGTTACCTAAGTTATCGAACAATAATAACAAGATAGGTACAGACGCCAGCACATCAAGCTACTACAACCTGTCAAATTTCTTTAATAGATTTTCAACTTTATCATTAAAGCATTAAGGTTCAAGGTTGATTGGGAAAATTTGACAGTTTCGGGTAGCTTGACCTGCTGGCGTCTGTACAGTCCGGCCGTCGAGAGACTGCGTTCCTGCCTGACACCTGTCAGTGCAACAATTCTAGTGACTATTATAGATCAAATTCGCAAACAACGTATTCGTTTGTATGAAACTGACAGATGTCAAGAACGCATTCTCTCGTCGGCCGAACTATACTTAGGTAAAGGTTTAGGTAGTTTAGGTTTATTATAAAAAAACAAGCGTTTTTTGACATTAGCATACCTCTGATGCTAACAGTACCTACGTAAATAAATAATTACACCAATGTTGACTGCTATTGCTATTCAATTAATCTAATAGCTAAGTACCTACCCACCTACCTATCTAAGCTGTGTTTACACGCGTCATATTTTTGCAGGTAAACATGAAGAGGTTATAATATAGTCTTATCATTAATCATACAGCTAGGTATCAGAGACTACTGAATTAAACTAGAAACTAGTTTTGAATGCGTCATTAAGAGCCATAGATATCTATGTCATTAATATCGATGTTAATTTCGTAACCTCAATTAAAGCCAGGCAATGCATGGCAATGGTGGCCGAGTGGTAATGGCCTTTACTTTGTGTAAATAATTTCATCACCTCTACTCTCAAAATGGTGAAGGAAAATATCGTGAGGGAACCGGCATGTCCTAGAACCAAAAATTCGAAGAGCAAGTCTTCCAATTTTTGGTTCTAGGACATGCTGGTTTCCACATCTGCCAACCCGCGCTGGGCCCGCCACAGAACAGATAAAAGATCTGTTCTGTGGGGCCCGCGTAGTACTTTACAGCCCACTCCCTCTCGAAGAGAGGAGGCCTGTGTCCCAGCACGCCCAGCAGTGGGAACATGTAAGGCTGATTATGTAATGCAAGGCAACCTACATTTTAAAATCTCGGGGACTGGAAAATTTTGACGTGAATTTTAATAATGATGACCAGTCAAACGAGTTTGGGGTGCCATTGACGTGATCAAATTAACTACATAACAATGGTACACAAAAAACAGCTTGCAAGTACCTACTTGTAGATTGTGCTCAATTAAAACAAAGCCTTTGTTTAATTTTGCAAACGTGTCTGTTATTATAATGCACACATACATGCGCAACAGATACATACATTGGCACCGATTCCCTTGTTCACAAACTAAACTAAATTTAAGTTCAATGCATCTTTTTCTTTCTATTTAATATAGAGAAGGACAGAAGATAAATATTAGTTTAGTCCTGTCAAATTAGTCAGCGCCTGACGTAAAGTGACGTATTTTTAGAAGCCATGTTTTAATCACGTCTAACTTGCTATGGAGTATCTAAATTTGACAGGACTAAACTAATATTTATCTTCTGTCCTTTTTTTAATAAAATAGAAAGAAAAAGATGCACTGAACTAAAATTTAGTTTAGTTTGTGAACAAGGGAATCGGCGCCATTATCTCTTCTCAAATGTTAGTCTGACAACCGGTCTTACTAAGGGGTATCGTGTCTCCGTGTTATGGAGATCAGATAGGACAGTCGCTCCATGTAAAATACTGGTACTTATTCAGCTGCATCCGGTTAGACTGGAAGCCGACCTTAAAATGGTTGGGAATAGGCTAGGCAGATTGAATAATCCGATCCAGCCTGTTCCTTGCTGCCGTTCCCCAGGGACACCCTAAGCTGAGGTCTGTGCCCTTACCGTGTAGTCGCTTAGTTTTTAAGTTTTTTAAGCCCTGGCTGGAGGCCTTCATTTATTAAGACACCCACACGCAAGCCCGGTTAAGCAGACCACAACCTCCTAGGTTGACCTGCGAGATGCAATTACAAAAAAAAGGCTGATTGATTGAAATTATATTTTATTTGTGATAGTCAACTGGTCAAGTCTCTCCCATCTTTGTTTTCCTCCTTCACATAGAACATCACTTCTGATTTACCCGATGGGTTAGGCAGAGGTGTACCCATAGTACACCCATATGTCGCCAGTTATCCTTAAGTCCCATGTAATAAGGGCCGAGCCTATTGCTATCAATCGGGAATGAACAAATCCAGACTCCGGGTGGTGACTAAGAAATTCCTGATGCAAAAACTCAATCACACATTGCCCGATCGATCTATTCTGTTAAAATTTCACTGTGAAAACTTAGGTGAAATGAGCATCAAGTGAGCTGTCATTCCACCTGATGCTAGGGAATTGACACTAGTGATATCTCACTTGACCTGAGATGTTTACGGAATAGATCGGCTGGGATAGATTCGATTCAATTGAACCCAGGACCGCATGCTCAGTAGCAGATGAAGCAGTGTTCCTTCACTTCCTTAATTTATTGGCATTGGAGCGTTGCGAGTTAATAAACTAGCGCAGTGGCACACCCGCAGAGTGGTTAGTCAGGTACTCAGGTCACTAGCATAAACTAAAGTATACATATACCTATTGGGTCACTTGCTTCCTGGCGCCCAACTGATGCGGACGTGTGACCTCTGCTGTTGTACAGTGAATTGTTGATTAATTTACGTATTCGAATACTTCCTTTAACGTGGTGTCACAGCACACCTATCCACTGAAGCCTCCCCTTATTATCTCTTACTAGAACGGACTCACTTTACTTAATTATATTCAGCACTCTTACGTAACACGCTATCCATCTCAATTTGAAGGATATTGCTAATCCATTGCTTCATATTATGTTCGAATTTGTCTGCTCAACAACGTAAATAACGCAATGAATGTTGTTGAACTGTCAAAATGAAACCCATGGCACTGATAGTGTGTTACGCAATTACCCCACAGGAAGCCGAAAGTATACTGCTGAGCGCGGCAGCACGAGGTTTTGGGTTCGACCAAGTGTCTGGCAGTTTATTTTTCATTGGGAATTTCTCAATATGAGGCTGGTGTCTGAATTTATGCAATGACTAGCATAATCAGCCTATAATGTTCCCACAGCTGGGAAACAGGCGAGAAGGAGTAGTAATCCAGCACGCGGGCCCAGTGCGGGTTAGTAGATGTCACGTCTTCGAATTTTTCGTTCTAGGACATGCCGGATTCCTCAAAATGTTACATTACACACATATACATATATTATTTCATTATTACCTACATAAAAAAATAAAAAAAAAAAAAAAAAAAAAGTAAAAAAAAATATTTACACAAAGTAAAGCGCCTGGCTGGGTTGAGATCTACGACCTACAACTCGGTAAGTCGCGGCCATTACCACTGCAGGGCCACCACTGCTCTATTGTTATGAATATAACTGCTAAATGATAACCTTTGCGTACCTCTGTTGTGTATGTTGTATTATGTCACACACATTATAATATACCTTGATATCGTCCACAATAAATATATTATATATCGTATTATGTAAATGGTACACCACAGACTACTTACACTCCTACAGTATTTGTCTCTGCTTCCCCTTTGCAATCCATCCAAAGGTTGTCTTTAAAAGATCGCTCTTAGCGATAAGACCGCCCATCGTGTCACCCTTTGTGAAATTTCTATATTTATGTCTGTTGTGTATGTACATAATAAAGAGTATTCTATTCTCTAAGTGCTATAATTCAATTTAACATTTCCTGCTGGAGCAAGATCATTGCATTAGAGTGTAAATATCTTGCCCCACATTTTCAAAGTCACTATTAATTTGTCTGACCCAGACTACTTTGATTAAAAATGCATACACTTGCATAATGCATTATATTTATTACCTAATAGAAATTAGACAACAATGCTTACTAAGCTGCTCCGATAATTACGTAAACATGATAATGTCAAACCGGAATGCAATTTCATTCTCGTTACAATAATTACATACTGAAACCTATGTAGGTTTTTGCTACTACTATGTTGGAGGGGCTTGTGGCTAAGTTATAACAGCCGCACGGGCCGATCGAGCAGGTTAACAACATACATCCTGACACTGCCCTGCAAATCGGAAAAAACGTAAGTAAACTAGAATTTCACGGGCTTCCTTAGCGCATTCCCATTAAAAATAAAAGGTGCCAAGTTACCTATTTGTATCTACATAATTATTCAATTCGGTTGTACCTACTTGGGTACTTTCATTTGTGATCGTCCATGGAAAATCTTTGTTAAATAATTAAATACGAATGGATAGACACTTATATAATATCGTCATTCAAACATATGAACTGTTATTTTTACGTTTTATAGTCATAAATCTTAAGTGCAATTAGTACACGTATGCTAACTAACTAAACTAATATAAATTCTCAGAATAGAAAACGGATAATTTAAATAACCCATTGAATAACTTCGCGCCCTTCACTTGAGCAGTAGACAATTTAGATAAAAAACAAAAATAGTTCCAATTTTAAAGTGATTTTAAGCGCATTCTAAGTACGTTTTCCCAACTTGTTACACCGCTCCGATAGTTACAGACAGATGACGTGATGCAAGTGACTATTACAAAATGTTTCCATTTCGCACTAACTGGCTAGCAGAGGTTGTCAACATTACTGCACACGCGATAACCATAGACACATCATAAAGTATTGACGTGTAAGGAGGTAAAATCGAAAATATTGCACGACAAGGATGCTCAAAATTACGTCATGATTACGATTATAAAATTAAAAAATACATAGGCAGTTCATTCGCAGCATTTTCTTCTCTTTTATCGTATCGAATGATATTAGAATATTAGCTCATGTCGTGGTTAAAACCGGCCAAGTGCGAGTCGGACTCGCACACGAAGGGTTCCGTACCGACGTCCAAAAACGCCGAATTAGTACACAATCTGTGAAGATTTCAAGTGTCTACCAGCCGATCGATTCTGTAAAAATCTCACCGTAAAAGTTACGTGAAGTGAGATTAGAGTGAGCTGTCAATAGTGTCAATCCCTAGCATTAGTTGGAATGACAGCTCACTCCACGCTCACTTCACCTAAGTTTTCACGGTGATATGGTTACAGAATCGCACTGCTGTTACGGTTCAAAAGATATCTAAGCACTGTAACAGACGGACGGACGGACAGTTGAGACTTAGTAACATACTCCCATTGGCTTCTAATGGGTGCGGTAAACTAAAAATGTTAGCCCGTTAGCTAGGTGACTACGGAGCTGACTATCCAAGTGTCCAGAGCGAGACAGAGACCTACCTACCTTTCCGTAATCGCTCAAAACCTCCATAATTCGCAGTGGTCAGTGATCTAAGAAGTACCTATATCTGCTGTGTTTTTCGTCACATCTCTACAGACGGTTTTTCGTCACATTTCTACAGACGGTTTTTCGTCACATCTCTACAGACGGTTTTTCGTCACATCTCTACAGCCGGTTTTTCGTCACATCTCTACAGACGGTTTTTTGTCACATCTCTACGGACGGTTTTTCGTCACATCTCTACAGGCGGTTTTTCTATCTGGAATTTCTCAGCAGCAGCCCGGAGTCTGGATTTGTGCTCGGTTGGTGGTATTACATGGGACTTAAGGGGGATGCAGGGACTCCTATTGAATGAATGTTCATATGTTGGAAATATATAAATCAATAGAATTATATGAACTTTTTAGGGTTTTATTAATGTTTATAATTCTGTAAAGTTATATTTGATGCGCTCGCGAATCAAATTTTTAATTAACATACAACCTGACACCCTGACACTGTCCTACAAATTATGAATGTCCCTCCCCTAACGCTTCCTCCTTAAATATAACTGGTGAAATGTAGGTGTAACCTCTGCCGAAACAAGATGTAACAAGGCGTGATGTTATGTTGTCTACAGCCGTGCTCTATCTACAGAATTACCCATCAATTTTAGTGATTGAGTCATAATCTGTGCGAACGCAAGCGCATTACGAATATTGCGATCGTGTAGCAGTGATCGTTGTGTCAACAGACAGCTACCGATCACGGTGACACTTGAGTTCTTTTTTTTAATTATTTTACCTTCACTTTCGCATGCGGTTAGAAAACGTGTTAAAGAAAAATAGTTACGTATTTACGTTTTTATTGATGGCAACATTGTGATTATGAAGGGTGTGCGCGTATTTGAAAGGACGATCCTCTTAAAACTTTCAAAACACGTAATATAATATGAGTAGGTTCCTAAACTATTAATGAACTTTGGTTTAATTAATTTCGGAAGTCGGTATCGTTGGGTTCGCGTTTTCGTTGTTTGCCACCGACTTCCGAAATTAAAGTTATTTTTCACTTTGTAGTCTTTTTTGGAAATCGGTCGTTTTTTTTTTTTTGCTGCAAAAAAGTTTTTATTTTCTTGTCTTTTAAGTTGTAATTTTTACTAGTAATTTTGATTTAAAAACTTTTTCGTTTTTGATGAAATTTCTATGGGACTAATCTGAAAGTATATCCTTACAATTAAAAAAGAATTTTTCAAATCGGCTTATAAATAACGGAATTCTGAGGTAACAAACATTAAAAAAAAATACAGTCGAATTCAGAACCTCCTCCTTTTTTGAAGTCGGTTAAAAATATGAAAAGATAGGTATGTAGGTAATAAACTAGGTAGTAAATTCCCTCTCACAGAGAAGAGAGATATAGGTTTTTCACACTAATATTAGGTATGTAAGTATATGGAGGTCAGATAGGCAGTCGCAGTAAAATACTGATATTCAGCTGCATCCGGTAAGACTGGAAGCCGACCCCAACAAAGTTGGGAAAAGGCTAGGCAGATGTAAAGATGCAAGCAAATCAAATTCTTGGTTACATGAATTACCAACCTAATAAACAAGAGTAGGTAAGTATGGAATAGTTTTGTATCAAATTACATTTTGACGTCACTGACTTTTTTGCTGACCGCAACTTCCTTTTATCTTGCTTGGTTTGTGTTGGTGTGTTTTGGGGCCGGATTTTTCAATCGACAGATAATTTTTATTCGTGAAATAAAATTTACGTCTGACAGTTTTTGTATGGAAAAACTGTCAAAAATTTAAAATTATTCCTGCGATAAAATGATCTGACGTTGGAAAAATCAGCCCTTAGTTAGGTAATTGTTTAATCTACGTCAAAGAATAAATACTAGGTGATGATTAATATGTATATGTCTGACAATTGAAACAAAATATAGGTAGGTACATAATAAGCCTATAATGTTCCCACTGCTGGGACACAGGCCTCCTCTTGGTGAGAGGGAGTGGGTCGTAACTCGTAGTCCACCACGCGGGCCCAGTGCGGGTTGGTAGATGCCACATGTCTTCGAATTTTTGGTTCTAGGAAATGTCGGTTTCCTCACGATGTTTTCCTTTACCGTTTTGAGAGCAGTGGTGATGTAACACAAAGTAAAGCGCCTGACGGGGTTCGAACCTACGACCTACAACTTGTAAGTCGCGGTCCGAAAGAAAATAGCTAATTGCAACACATTTAAAAATGGAGACATCTTTTTTTTCATTATAATATGGCTGTAGAAAGTCCGGCGGGGTAATTGCGTAACACACTAGCAATGTCTTGCATTTTGACAGTTCAACCACATTCATTGCGTTATTTACGTTGTTGAGCAGACGAACTTTTCGAACATATGAAGCAATGTATTATCAATATCCTCCAAATGCTTCAGATTGTGATTAATAGTGTATTACGTGCTGGACTGTCTCTACATAGTTAGGTAAGTTCGATTAAATTAAGTAATTTATAACAGAAGTAGGAAGTGCTTATTAGTTAATATTTCTTCTGTGCAACGGTGTCTGTCTGGAGCACCACTATAAAACGAGAACTGCATTATTTTATTTAATACAAGAGTGTTTTAATTATTTTGCAATCTATCTGACTGCAGCGCATTCGAAGCACTTATTAGTAAAGTTGCATTTGTAATGAAAACGTGAATAAAATTATAAAATAATTTGTATCGTCCGCTCTTAACGTTTTAATGATTTATCGTTTAATTTACGGGTCGTTGTCAAATTTTACGCAGGTAAACTAGTCCCTCAACACTTTTAATTTTTTTATTATGATTATCGTCACAACCTCAAATAAATTTTACATTAAATAAAAAATACATTGTTGAGTAATAAATATCCATTCAAATAAAGACAATGTATTTTTTATTTAATGTAAAATTTATTGGAGGTTGTGACATTATTCATAATAATAAAAAAATATTACACAACAAAGTTCATAATTGTTTAGTCCATGTCAAAAAATAAATACTAGGTGATGATTAATGTGTCTAACAATTAAAACAATTCTAAATACAATGTTAAAAATACATTTAAAAATGAAGACATCTTTTTTCATTTTAATATGGCTCTAGAAAGTCCGGGGCTGTCTTGTCTCTACCTAGGTAGTTAGGTAAGTTTGATAAAAATTAAGTAATTTATAACACAAGTAGGAAGTGCTTATTAATTATCATTTCTTCAGTACAATAACGTCTGTCGGAGTCACCACTATAAATCGAGAACAAGAGTGTTTTAATTATTTTGTAATCTGTCTGGCTGCAGCGCATTCAAAGATCTTGTTAGTAACGTTGCATTTGTAATAAAAACGGTATTAAAAATGATTAAACAATTTGTACCGTCCGCCTCTTAACGGTTTGTGTATTTTCTTTCAACACCACTGCTCTCAAAAACGACGGAGGAAAACATCGTGAGGAAACAAAAAATCGGCATAATCTAGGACTATGGAGGGTAGAGTAAGGAGAACTGTCTCTCAGCAATAGGATAAAAAATTAACAAGGACAGAAGAACTTCTGCTTGCTTTTATTTTGCTTTTTTTTCAATTATTATTTTTAACGCCTGCTTAATTTATACAATACTTAAAAATCGTTTTCTCACATTCACAGTAGTAATTTTAGGTTGTTTACAAAATTATTTTGGATTACGTAAATAGTTGAGTACCGCTCACGATACTTTTTCTTTCATACGTTTCTTTTTTTTTGCATTTGATAACTCGTTACACGTTGTTAATTTATTTCATTGGGGCTGTTATTTAATACATAATATACAGCGAAAGGAACTTCGTCCCAACCGGGTGTCCCACGACACCTCTCGACAATATTGTTATAATATTTATGAATAGAAGAAGTCTTTCCAAATCAAGTCATTTATTCAAACTATGCTGAGAATCAGCAGTTTTTGAACGTCAAAATTACCTAAGACAGTCCCCCAAAACGCCCGTCTTTCACCTTTTCCTAGTGCTTTAGCTGGGAGGAATAAGTGGCGCAACAAATCTTCATTGTAGGTAGGTACTGTAGGTATACACAATAATATACGATGATATTTGTTATTATTAAAATAAATATCGCTGGTTTTCTTATGAGAACGTCCTCTATGCTTTACCCTTAGTCAACAAACATTATTTATCTAAGGCTCAGGTAGGAAGGTCTATGTTTGTACTTGGCATTAGATATAACTAGGTACCTAACTGTAAGAAAAAAACAAACAAAAATAAACAAACTCTTGAGTGGTAGTAACCTAACCCAGAGTTAATTTATTTTTTACTCTAACGCAAAACGACTATAAAGGCGTAATTAAATTAACCTCTAATGTATATATTATATTATTATAAAGAAAAAAAACAAAAACTCCGACGACCGACGGACGACAGTTCGACGGCCGACCTCGTAATAACTTACTGCCTTTTTTTCAATGTCGCTTGCACAAGTTAGGGTAAGCGCGCACTGCGATCATCTGCCTAGCCTTTTCCCAATTGTGTTAGGGTCGGCTTCCAGTCTTACCGGATGCAGCTGAATACTAGTATTTTACATGGAGCGACTGCCTATCTGGCCTCTACAACCTAGTTACTGGTTAAACCTTGGTAAGACTGATTGTCAGACTTTCGGCCTTCTGACGACCCGTAACGACTATCAAAGGTCCACGAATGACAGCTGGGACCAACGGCTTAACGTGCTTTCCGAGGCACGGAGGGGTCTTGTATGTGAAGATGGTCACCCATCCATGGACCAACCGCGGCAAGCGTAGCTTAACCTGATCGATCGACCCGTGTGGCTGTTATTACTTAGCCACAAGCCCCGCAAACTCCAATGCGAATGCAAAATAAAATCACGAACGTGAATATAATTTTTCAAGTGATTATTTACCGCAGTGCCCGAACTCTAGTACGATACAAGTATATTGGTATCGTTCACATATTAGCGGTTATTATCCGCAACGTTTATATTTCGTGGTGCATGTTCGTTTTCCATATTACTACAACGACTTTCAACGGGATTGATAATATTGACATAAGCTGTTCCTTCACCGTTTTGAGAGCAGTGGTGATGAAATAATTTACAGAAAGTAACTCGCGGCCGTTACCACTGGGCCACGAGTCCACGACTGCTCTTCCATAACTTTAGCTTTAACGTAATTTTATAAAGATACGCAATACCTATATGAGAGTACATTATCGCTGCCACTTTCATAACTTTCTACTGTACCGTAGCACCATCGCTTATGGATTATCTAATGACAACCGTTCACAATAAAAGTAGTGGATAGCATGTGCCATCTCATTGGAAGTGCTTGTCAACATAATTGCGTCCTTCAAAGAGTTATTTGAGTGCCATTTTCGAGTGGTTCTTAAAACTTCTTACCTGCATCAAGCAATCTATCAATACCTTAATAATCTATAGAAATAAATAAAATTTAAGTGTCTGTTTTTAATGTCAAATTAACAGCTTTTTAAATAAATGCATATGACAGTATTTGCGATAGGTAATTATAAAAAAAAAAACATTTTTTTAAATTTTTGTCTGTCTGGTCGTTTATTCCGGATATCTCCGGAACGGCTGGCTGGGATTTGGACGGGACTTTCACTGGCAGATAGCTGATGTTATAAGGAGTAACATAGGCTACTTTTATTTTAGAAAAACAATTAGGGTTCCGCGCAAAAACATTAAATCCAACATGCACGCGAACGAAGTCGTGGGCACAGCTAGTAACAAAATAAACTAAATAATTAAGGCATTGGTTGGTCTTACTAGGTCGTTGGCCAAAATATTTGAATTTTACCTATTTAGTCCGTCGAATTAATGTGTGAATCTGCTATTTGTGTTGTGTCTGTCATTGACCTAACTTTCTAGCAAACATCTAAATTATATTCGAATAACTGACCGTCATCGTCGTCGTACACTGAACGTCGAACCGCCATATTTTAAACCTTGTCCTGACAATACAAACACAAAAAAAAAGAATTATCCAATTTGGTGTAGTCGATCGGAAGTTACGCGCGTACGCACGGCTACACATCAAGCTATACAAAACCAGTATAAGCTGCCTTCTGATTGTACGAAAAACCTATACAATGCGAGGTCAGCTAAAACTGGATATGCATAGCTTGATGTGTAGCCGTGTGTACATACATTTCGTGATACGTATGCATTGTGACATTGACAATTTTTTTTAGGTACGGTTTAAATATAAATTAATCTTGATTATAGTTTGTGGATATACATATATTAGCATATAATTTATATATCATTTATATCTATCTATTCTATGCATATAAATAAACATGAATTTATACATATACATAGAATAGATAGATATGTATGTCATTGACCTAGCTTCTAGCCAAACACGCAAGTAAATTTATATGCTAATATTATATCCACAAAGTATAATCAAGTTTAATTTAGACTTAAACCGTACCTAAAAAAAAATTGTCAATGTCATAATGCATACCTAAGTACGTATCACGAACTGCATATTATCATTAGGGCTGCTTAACTTTTAAGGCATTTTATGTAAAATACGAGTAGCTGCGCCCCGCAGTTTCACAAGCATAAGTTTCGAGCCCGTGAGAATATCGAAATAAAAAGTATCCTATATGTTAATCCTGGTTATAAACCATCTGTGTGCCAAATTTCATCCAAATCCGTTCAGTAGTTTTTGCGTGAAAGAGTAACAAATATCCATCCATCGATCCATCCATACAAACTTTCACGTTTAAAATATTAGTAGGATAGGATTTTCTAAACAACCTTGAACAGATCACGCGAGTAATACCATTATACAGTTCGTATACTTAGCGATGATGAGAAGCAACAGTCGATTGTTACATGTTTTACATTAACATCACGCCTGTGATCCCCGAAGGGTTAGGCAGAGGTGTACCTATAGTAGGTACATCCACATTTTGTCAGTTATGTTTAAGTCCCATGGTATAGGGGGCGAGCCTATTAGAATCAATCCGGTGTAAATCCAGACTCCGGGTTGCTACTGCGAAATTCCTGATGGAAAAAACTTAATTAGGGGCCATCCATAAATTACGTCACACGTTGAGGGGGAGGGAGGGTGTCGACGAAGTGTGACATTGTGTGACAAGGGGGTGGGAGGGGTCCTAAATTTCGTGACGTCACATTTCAAAATCTATTATAATCTAAGTGTTGAAACATGAACTATTAACGAAAAACTCAAAAACATTTGCAACTCTATCTGTATAAACATAAGGTTCGAATTGTTTTGTCGGCTACTCGCTCTACTAGTGTTACGCGCCGAACACTTAAGCGCCCTTTAGCGCGGGTATGTAATCATAGAAAAAGATGACTCCGAAGGTAAATTCGCTCCACTGACTTCAGGTAGCTTTGGATCTCCGAGCGTCATCACATTTGAAGCAAGTTCCGTATGATGGCTATTGCCCCAGTGTCGAGGCATACTTCTTTAAGCAATCATGTAGCATCTATGGTCTACATTTTGCATCATACAAGGCCACTAATCAACACAAGCAATCACATAAGAGTCAACAAGAAGTTTTGCCCATCGCGAAGATTTGTCCTCAAAGAATTGCTGCTAGACTTGCCAGAGAAATTCTTTGTTTGGATGATGACGGTGATGCTGTATGGTTGGATGAAAAAGAGGTTGACACAAAGAATGTTCCTGACATTAACAATCCCAACGAGAACGAAGTGAATGCTATGCCATTTATAAATAATTTTAAGGGTACCTAATGTCAAGGTTTAAAGTCCATCGACTCAAGGTGATTCAGTTTCATAATTCATAATCAAAATCAATCAAATAATTTAAATGGAAATAAAACTAATTTCTGAACTGCTGTTTTAATTCAATAATTTCTAGATGTAAAATTGCAAAATATGTGACGTCACACTAGGGAGGGGGAGAGTCTCACGAATGTGACCAGCTGTGACAAGGGGGGGGATCAAAAAATCATAAAATTCGTGTGACGTAATTTATGGATGGCCCAATATGCTATGCTCGACCTAAGAATCGAACCCAGGACCTCATGCTCAACTCCTACTTTTTACCAAGAACAAGTTCTACGAAAAGACTTTACTGACATGCACTCCGGGCTGCTACTGATAAATTAATGCCACTATTGGGAAAAAAACCAAAGACACTTTGCCCGACCTAGAAATCGAACCCACGAACTCATACTCGGAAGTAGTGCTTGCGACCATTAAACCAAATACTTAGGCAGTTGCCTTACGAGTACATTAAGTATTACATAAACTGAAGAAGCCACAAGCCCGGTAATTACTACTGCAACTGCATTGCATAGGTAACTTGATGTAACTATACCCGATTGTCTTTGGATGCATTAAAAAGCGATCTAGCTGGCATCACATTATATACGAGTATACGATATTTCGAAAATGGAAGTTTAAAAAAAACCGGTGGAGGAACGATGGTCATTGGTCACGACATTTTTGAATTTCGACAATTTAGAGAGAGAATTAAGTAAATAGAGAGAGACACGTTAGAAATATTCTAAATCTATTTTTAAACGCTTGTCAAAAAATACCTGAGGGGCAGTTCTCGTAATTTTAAGAACGTTCACAGTCTGATTTAGGTCTCAATTTGTCAATAATACCTCTAATTTCCCTACATTTTGACAAGTTTTTGACATTTTTTTGTCGCCGAGATGACACTGCGACTAGATTTTGAACGTTTTAAATTATGAGAATTGGCCTTCTGTTATTGCATAGTGACAAAATTCTCACAATTAAAATGACAAAGTATGTAAAGTACCTAGTGCTAGCTGATTATTCCGATTATACGGCATGACATCATTGTATCCAGTCTCAAAAACGCAACAACAGTTTTTTATTAAATTTGTAAATTAAAAATAAATTACCTACGTGCGAATCAAAATTCCAACCCAAACATGTCACAGGGAAGTGACCGGCACCTAATTATTCTGTCAACAATCATGTGTTTGCCATGACAAATATTTGGCAATAAGAACAGTTGTAAACAGTGCAAACGAACCCGAAGTGGAAACTATGGGAAGGCGTCGCAACTTCCAGGACGATAATAATAATCATCTGTATTGAAATAAACCGCGTAACTTGCTCAAATACGTGTTTTTATTGAACGAACGAAAAAAAATGCGGCATTTTTGAAGTCACTCCTGCATCCCTCTGCGCCACCGAGTATCGAAGTCATTTCTGTATCTGTCCGCGCCTCAGAATTTCGAAGTCACTCGTGCATCCGTCCGCGCCACTGAGTATCGAAGTCACTTCTGTATCCGTCCGCGACACCGAGTATCGAAGTCACTTCTGTATCCGTCCGCGACACCGAGTATCGAAGTCACTTCTGTATCCGTCCGCGACACCGAGTATCGAAGTCACTTCTGTATCCGTCTTGGCACAGAAGTGAGCTCGATTGCTAATTTTTGCAGAATAGCTCTTCATTGTTAAGGAACTGTGAAACTACCAAATTCTTTACAATATCATCCATATTTACGTAGAACAAAATGGACACAAGAGTTTAATTACCTATCAGAATATTTTATTTTTTATTTAAAATAAAATTTTAATTAGGTATGGGTGTTAATTAAAAAATATTTTAATTAAATTAAACAATAGCATTCAAAGTGTTTTTCTCACAGAATGTTTCTTTTTATACATAGGAATTTCCATTAATTATATTTTGAATTGTTTATATTTATTTCTCTAAATAATCTATTTGCAAACACATTAAAAAAATCTTTTATGTGATGTAGATTTAAGTATTTTGAAACTACTGAAGTTACGTTTTTATTTTACTGTGTTCCCACCATTTATCACAATGAATGATTGCCATAAGCCAAGGATGAGTTGACAAGTGTCTCATCACATCATACCGCACAATACATGACTTACATGACTTGATGCACTTATGACGTAAGTTTTTATAAATGTACTACGTGATATAAAGAAGGTGTTACTGCATCCAGATCATTATGACTGAGATAATCTCAATCTCAGTTATATAAAGAACTAAATTATTTCCGACGACCACAAATGCAATCTAGGATGTGAAAGTAATGCAAACCATTTCTGCAAGGTAATTGCGTAACATACTATAAGTAGCAATGGCTTTAATTTTGACAGTTTAACAATATTCATTGCGTTTTTTATGTTGTTGATGATTGCCTAAATTAATAGTTCACTCACACTGGCTCTTCCTGTATCAAGAAACTATAAATTGAACGATCAAATAAATAATCGGCTGTGAATTAAATTTTATTTTGTTGCCGCATCCTAAAAGCCAAAGGTGGATTGGTTGGATTAAAAAAAAACATTGTCTGTTGTGGATGTACTACAAGTACCTAGAATTACTTTGTGTAATTCATTTCATCACCACTGCTCTCAAAGGGTGCAGGAAAACATCATGAGGATACCGGCATATCCTAGAACCAAAAATTCGAAGACATGTGACATCTACCAACCCGCACTGGGCCCGCGTGGGGATTACTGCCCACTCCTCATAGAGAGGTAGCCCGTGTCCCAGGAGTGGGAACGTTATAGGCTGATAATGCAGTTAACCGAGGAAATATTTGTTGACGCTAACACTAACACTGACTAATAGATCCATTGTATTTACAAAAACAAAGACATTTTAACGATTCCTTAAGGCTGATTTAAATACAATGAAGCTGTCTTAGTTCTAATCGAACAGGAAGAAATTCTGTCGGCTGATCAGACCATATTATTAGACTAAGGTTGACACGACAAAGAACACGGACAGAACAGGAATAAGATGAGATTAACCCATGTATACAAACAGTGAGTCAGCATAATTATAACGTCAATCAAGTCGAATAAATTAATCTATTCTAGCCTATTCTAACTGACAGATCTTGAACACGGTTTAGATGTGCTGATCGAATTCAGTGTCACTGGTAAAATTCGCCCTTAATCGAGAATATAACAGCCATTAGCGATAGTTGTTATGTCTTTGTCATTATTGCAGCTGTATGTAATGCAGGAAGTCCTATCCTATCCTACTTCCTACTATCCTTTCTACTAATATATGTAATAAAACGTGAAAGTTTGTATGGATGGATAGATGGATTGATGGTTGGTGTTTGTTACTCTTTCACGCAAAAACTACTGAACGGATTTGGATGAAATTTGGCACAGAGATGGTTTATAACCAGGATTAATATATGGGATACTTTTTATCCCGATATTCCCACGGGATCGAAACTTATGCGGGTGAAACCGCGGGGCGCAGCTAGTCTGTTATATTTATATTAGAAGCTACCGAGCTACATTGTAGTATATTGCATGTGCAAATGTGCAATCACTGACCTAATTTGTTCTGCCCGGTTCTGTGATACGTAATACTACGCTAAATGGTCACTGACTCATGCAAATACACTGTTCAGGATGTCGTTAGCAGGGCTCTGAACCGGTTTAAAAAGAGCGGTTAATTTCGATTAAATACCGGTAAATTTATCGTTCCTTCATTAACCGGTTAAACAAGTGAACTGTTCTTATGTAACCCAAATGATAAAGGTTACCGGTTACTTAGGCACAAACGGTTTTGACAACCAAATTAACCGGTTAATTCCGTAATTCGTCAATATTTTTCATCTACTTTTTTAACACTTCCAACAAGTTATAGTGACATTAGTACCCCAGAAAACATTAGGGAAAAAAATGTTTGATCTGAGGACGTCAAATACAACCGCAGAACTTAAATGGTGCGGGTAGATTCATGTTTCGACTTGCTTAGTTCTTTGCGCGCCCGCAAACAAAGCGTCGAGCAAACCTACGCCAGTCGCTACTCACTCCTCGTTCATTGCTTTTGGTTTGGACAATTCGTAAACTCACAGCGGAGATTTAACTGTTTTCTTTATTTCAACTAAGTATGTACGGACGCCAGCACATCAAGTTACTACAATCTGTCAAATTTCTTTAATAGATTTTCAACTTTATCGCTAAAGTGTTCAGGTTCAAGGTTGATTGGGAAAATTTGACAGTTTCGGGTAGCTTGACTTGCTGGCGTCTGTACAAATAAATTACATTTTTAAATATTTTTATAAACAAAAAGATTAAAAAAACATTTAAAAATAGTAGCCTACCGGTATCGGCAACAGGGTCCAAGCTACCGGCGGTCAAGGCTCCAGAGAGAGGAACCTCTTGACAATGCGAGCCGTGTCCAGAAGTACCGCTCTCTGAATCAAGCCCTTGATCCAGCTGCCCAACGAGAGCCCCCTCAGGTGTTGGTCGAGGCTCTTGTCTATTAACCCATTGGCTGACACGACTATCGGCACAATGATTGCTGAATCCACATGCCACATGTCGACAACCTCGCGAGCCAAGTCCATTGATTTGTTTATTTTTCTCGGCTTTCACGAGGTTCTCATCATGCGGGACGGTTATGTCAACAATCATTGCGCGTCGCTCTGATCGATCCACCACCACTATATCAGGCTTATTGGCAACAATAGTCCTGTCAGTGATGATGGATCGATCCCAGTACAATGTGATATTTCCATTTTCGAGAACTGGGTCGGGCACATACAGCTTGGCAAAAAAGTCGTGAAAATAATGGTGGCGCCACTATCGTGCATGTTGTAACCCTAAATAGTACGACTAAAACGGTTTTGATATTAGTTTTTTTTTTAAATTAAGCGGGTTTTATAAAAACAAGAAAAGCTCTGAAACGCTTGTTCAGCCACTGCCTAGAACGATAACATTTGCAGTTATTTAATTTAATGAATTAAAAATAAAATTATTAGGTATTTCAAAATACTTTAATGTCAACTAATCCCACACTATGTGAGACAATTTTATGTTTCACAAGACCCCAGATCAATTCAATAGCGTTTAGATCCCAGTGACAAGTTGGAAGCTTTACTACTGTGTCACTGTGTCCCACAAATCCAAGTTCTCCTCTAACCACAAGCAAAATGTTCCATAGTTGGTGTTCTAATCAAAAACTAAAAAAATAATCAGAATAAACTTTTTTAATCAGAATCAAAAATTTTAATCAGAATAAAAAATGTTTTCCTCTAAGTATTCCACGCCCGAAAACTCTTCATCCATGTCTTGGTGTGAGCTTTCACCAAAACTCTGCTGGCTATGTTCAGATGTGTCACTGTTGCTGCTTTCATCTTGTAGGTTTATGATATTTTTTTCAATGTCACTATACACAGTTTGCCCCCTTCGAAAATAACCTTTTTCTATTTTCATGACATGATGACATGAATTTTTCCAGTCGTCAACTGATATGCTCTGAAACGCTTGTTCAGCCACTGCCTAGAACAATAAAATAAAAACAACTAAACATTTGCAATTACTTATTGTAATGAATTAAAAATATAGCCTTATAGTACTGATGGATTTACCTAAAAAATACTATAGTTATTTTTGTTCAGTGATTTATTTTATGCAATATTAACAAAAAGTATCAAAATTATACGAACGCGCTGCATTCCGAATGTGTTTTGTAAACATAACCTCAAATTCGTGAATGTACATTTCAATAATTGTATGAAAGGTTTATAATAGATATTGCACCTTGAAATACACACATTAGATCTGATTACATGTATAAAATATAATTTTACCTGTCATTTCAGCGGTTCTTTCATACACATCGTTGATTTCGGTTAAGATTTGTCCGGCCTCGAGTTCCGCCAAATATCTCACGTACACTTTATAAATTATTGCTCTTGCGGAGCTGCGAATAACAGATCTGTTCATTATGAACACAATGGGTCACCAGTATCACCACGACAAAGCAAATAAATAAATAATAACACGAGAAACAGTCACAGATTACAAGAAATGACAGAATATGTACCTTACTCGACGAGGCAGAGCGAGTGTTGCCAATGATTAAATATTTTAGTTCCGTTTCAGGACTTTCTTGCCAAGCTGTACCTGTAGTACGGAACCTCAGATTCCACAAGGCTGTATTTCAGAGCAAGTTGCTGATGGATTATCCTGGCTACAAGGTTGTGTCTATGTAAGTACTCTCCGTTAGCTAGACGAGAACACCCGGAGTTAATATGCCTGATTGATTCTCCCGGCCGGTGGCATCCCCGAAACATGTCAACCGTGCCGTCTTTCACAATAAATTTCCGGTAATTGTTCGTCATCATAACTTCGACCATAATTGCACAGACAAAACCTTCGGTTTCTCCAAAGAGGTCACCTAAACGCAGCCAGGCTACGGACGCTAGTAGATCTACATCGGGTCCATGTAGGGCCCGGTAAAAGCGTCCATGAAGCTCCTTACTCTGCCATACTTCCATGCGATCATCAGTATCAAGCACTACTGGCTTGCGCCAGTTCTTTTTAGCCAAGGAGAGCGAGGTGAGGCCCTTGTCCACCTCGACCACATCTCGATGCATCCTCACGTCGGTTTCTAGGAATCATTCCCTGAGACTGCATATCTCGCAATTGTGGAGGGTCATAACGTTTAAAAAGCCTCGACCTCCACATTTTCGCGGGATATACAGCCTCATTACCGATGACCGTGGGTGATGCATTCGATTTGCAGTCAGCAGTGTACGGACCCCCCTATCCAGGGCCTCGAGTTCGGTCTGAGTCCATTTGAGTATGCCAAAAGAGTACATCAAAACCGGCATGACCCAACTATTGAAGGCGCGCACCTTGTTTCCGCCTGATAAAAGACTATTAAATCCTTTTTTCAGGCGGCCAAAGAAGCGCAAATACTTGTAGGTTTTGGCTGTGGAGAGGGCTCTGAGGTTTGTGGAGTCCGAGAGTTGGGTTCCCACGGATTCCACAATCTCCCCTCGCTTTACATGCATGACCGCACATTTGTCCACACAATTTTCAGTAGCTTCATCAAATTGTTCGGGGCAAAGAGTTTTAGGTCATCCATGTAGAGGAGGTGAGATATAGTCTGACCACCTCTCCTCAGTCGATAGCCTAGACCTGAATCTTCCAGCAGCGTGCTTAGAGGATTCAAGGCTAAGCAGAACCAAAGCGGACTCAAACTGTCGCCCTGGAATATGCCTCGTTCGATCCTTATCGGCTCGCTATTCCTCTGGATATTTCGACATCCTGGATAGCGAAGGACCGTCCTCCATTGCCCCATACACGTCATTGGGAAAGTGCGCAGAGTTGTATCTACTTTATACAACTCCAGCAACCTCATGAGCCATGTATGTGGCACCGAGTCATAGGCCTTCTTAAAATCTATCCAACATGTCGACAGATCCTTTCGGGAACAACGAACTTGTTGGCTAATGGCCATATCAATGAGGAGTAGCTCCTTAATACCGCGGGACCCTTTCCTACATCCATTTTGAGAGACAGACATGATCGAGTTGCTGTCTATATGTTTATTAATTTTAGCTCTCAAAATGGATGTAAGAACTTTATAGACCGTTGGTAGACAAGTGATCGGTCTATAATTTTTGGGATCCGCCGTATTACCGTATTACCTGATTTATGGAGCAGGTGGGTTATTCCTGTCATTAGAAACTGGGGCAGCAACCCTGACTCTAAGGCTGACTGGAACTGGGCTGCCAAGGGGGCGTGCGACCTTTAGAACCACTTTATCCATAAGTTGTGCAGCCCGTCCGACCCTGAAGATTTCCAGTTAGGCAACGGACGGACTGCACGAGCAATATCTTGGGGGCTGATGATAAGTGCCCCCATTTCTGCTATTAGATTGCACGCTTGCTCGATCTTCCCAGTCCAATCACCTTCGGTGTGACTGACAGGCATCGACCAGATGTTTCGCCAGAACGAACACATGGCGACATCATCCGGTAAGGTCACACCTTGGTCCGGTCGCTCCCAAGCCCCATAAACCCACCTTTCATCGCTCTGGAATGTGCGATTCTGAATGTACCGCTCCACTCTCCGCCTGTACCGACGAATACGGTTTACCCATGCACAAATATTCCGCTTCAGGAAGCCGATACGCTCTGTGACGCGGGACAAATAATCTCGAGAACAAAGCGCATCACTCTAGGGCGAGTATTGCCCTCCCTGAAGCAGATTAGTTTGCCGATAAGCGCACCAATATGACGCTCAATTCTGCACTGCCAAGCTGGTATGGCTGGTTTCGGTCGTGTAGCTCTAGAGTCACTGGCAAATTTGACGTGAGCTACATGACATGCCGCTACAGCCGCGCAGTACAGAATTGAATGAGTATCGGTGAGGTCTTTGCAGGCATCAAAATGACTTGACAATTGCGCATCCAGAACCGCCACCAGCGCCCTATTGTTGTTATGCATGGGCAAACGAGGTAAGCGTGTTCTAAGTTCGGGCGACATGAACCGATATTCCCGAAGCGCACCCTCCAAAGCCTTCCTCAATAACCTTATACAGTGTTCAAAAAGTTTAACATGTTTACGTAACATCTTGTACGCACAAACGCGCACGGTGAGATATGCTTTAATTCCTCTTTAATGAGGTGTGCAAAATGGTCATTCCTTTGGTCAACTTCTACTTTTGAATGTTCTGAACAAGACAAACATATTTTATTTTCTTGTTTGGACACTTCTACTTTAACATTCTTTTTTTTTTCGACGTACTCATGTTTGGTTTTAACAAAGACGGAGATGAAGGACGCTCCAAATCGTCATCTTCTGAGTCTAAAGGAAATGGTGAATTACTTCGCTTTAATTCTGGAAAGAATAAGTAAATTAAGTAAAGAAAAGACGAAAGCTAGTTAAAATGAAGTCAACATTATTAATTCAAATAAAACTCGCCTCTGTTATTCATCCTTCTTTGCCTATTTACAGTCCTTGTATCAACTGCAGTCCGAAGTTACGAAATTTGGTGAAGGAAGACGGTGGCGGCGACGTTGCGAACTTGCATGCGTCTTGATGCGACTATTTTGTAACTAAATGACATCGCAACGTCCAGGCCGTGCTTGCGAGAGTGGCGGGGGCGGGGGGGTTAAAGTTTGGTTTTAACCGGTTAATTTTCACGATCAAAACCAAAATTCATGAAAAACCGGTTTCCCGCAAAAACCGGTAAAAACCGGTAAAGTGCAAACCTTAACCTAAATCGATTTCGGTTTGGGGTCAATGACCGTAACCGGTTAAGAATTTGAACCGGTTTCCGAGCCCTGGTCGTTAGACAGTTTATAATGAAAAAAAAGGTTACACTAATTAATTCAACCCGATTAAAACTTGGTGGCTCTGAAGTTCGCCACTCGCTGCGCAGTACCTCACCTCTCACCCCGGCTGACACGTGCATTTGTTAACTGTGCTGTGTTTGAATCGGGCTGTACTCGTGGTTAGGTTGTGCCAGAAATCTTTAACATTTCTAGATCTGTCTTTATTTATAATCCAAGATTGATATCTACATAACATAATTGCATTGTAGTGTCATTATGTCAACAATGAATAACTTCAGTTGACCCAAGGGCTAATTGATGTAGGTACCCATTATTTTCTGTGACGTCACGTCATTCAGTGTGTCAGTGCTAAGCCATTGTCACAGTCTCACTGTTCACAACGGTTCGCAGTGTCCCCACGTTGCAAAACCTCATTGGCGAAGGTCAGGAACTGCTACCACACGCTACTTGCATGCAATCTCAATGAGCGCTTGCGCAAGAAAGTATATCTACGTACTTATCAAACTTAAATTCAAGCACCTTTTTTTTATTTTTAGAGTTCCTTGTGTTTACGTAAAATATTAGAACCAATTTGTTTATTTTTTTTTCATTTAATCGTATCAGTTTTTTTTTCGAGCCATACCATTGTTCGCCAAAGTTAATGTGATACTTATAATGCATTATCGTAGCCGTAAAATAAATTACCTACTATCGTCAGCTAAGGGCATCAAAATGAAAGTTAATTAATGTAAGTATTTTATTGTTAGTGAAGAATAGGTACTTAGTAGGTAAATTATGGGAAAGTAAATATTAAAAGGTTTGTTTAATTTAGGCTCAGATGTTGGAAATGAGGTGTTGTTGTATGGTACATGTTAAAAATACATATGGTCAGTTTCCAATTTTTGCTAAGCACTGTCATTCTGCAAAAAGTTGACATAACTTACTATCGAAGTCACTTCTGTAGTTCAGCCGATCTATTCTGTAAAAAAATCCCCGTAAAAACTTAGGTGCAGTGAGTTCAAAGTGAGCTGTCAATAGTGTAGGCAAACCCCTAGCTTCAGTAGAAGTTAAGGCTCACTTCACCTAAATTTTCACGGTGACATTTTTGCAGAATAGGTCGGCTGTACTGGGATTTGAAAGTGACTTGGACGATTTTTCGTCTACTAAAGTTTTAAAGCCCAAGGGTGCGGAACTCAGAAGCCACGTCCAACTCGCGATTTATTTCAAGGCCTATCGGCTTAATAAACTGTCAATATTCTACGGACAGGTGTAAATCGGTGAAGGTCAATTCACACGACTTTTACAAGAGTAATTTCGTCAAATATTTGTCGTCTGTTTTTTGCTCCAACATTTGTAAATAACGCATGACAAACATTTGTTCAAACGCTCAAAAACGGAATGTTTTCCTGCCACTTTGAATGTTAATTGGCGCCTACAAATAGTTCCACATACGGTGGTGACTGTGTCCTTCTTTTGGTATAGAAATACTTTCTTTGTAATCAGTTATTATTTATCGTGAATTTTAGTAAGCAGTTGGTATTAACAATTTGTTGATTAGGGTTATCACATCTGAGTTTTGCATATTTTGTGCAATTGATAAATTGATTACTAACCTCATTAACCTACCTTAATTTGCCAAGCTTTCTGTTAAAATCTCATCGTGAAAACTTGGTGAAGTGAAGTGTCAATAGTGTCAATCCTTAGCATCAGCCGATCGATTCTGTAAAAATCTCACCGTGAAAAATTAGGTGAAGTGAGCTTAGAGTGAGCTGTCAATAGAGTCAATCCCCTAGCATTAGTTGGAATGACAGCTCACTCCACGCTCACTTCACCTAAGTTTTCACGGGGATTTGGTTACAGAATCGCCCTGCAGGTGGAGTAACAGCTCACTTCAAGCGCACTTCACCTAAGATTTAACGGTGAGATTTTTACAGAATAGTACCGCAGGTGAAATGACAACTCACTTCACCGTAGTTTTCACGGTGAGATTTTAACAGAATAGACCGTCTGTAATTTCCACCAAACACAGTTCAGCGTGAGGTCTCCCGTCAGATTAAAACAACAAAATGTAACGTGTTTGAGGATGTGGTTCAAGATAATCTTATGGGAATACCCGTTGGACGAGACCTTGAAAATTAGCGATAGTAGTTGGCCAAATTATTTGCTTTGCGAACATGATTCGACGAAGTAGATGACCAATCTCTGCACGTATGAATATTGACGTCAAAAAAGTTCGCGTTAAATCAAGGTCATTTTACATAACAAAACAAAAAAACTTAATCCTTAGATTGAGTACATCGGCAAAGTCACTAATGGAATATGTATTTTCCATGTGTATATTCTGCTGAGATGGGGTCCTATATACAGGATGGCAGGGACATAGTAGATGCGCAATATATTACCGTTTTACTGTTACATTCAGTAAGTAAATGATTCTGACCCGAAGCATTGAAATTGTTAGTAGGTAATTTAAAAAAAATTGCCGTTCCATACATTTTTACCGCGTAGGTATGACACTTTTCTATGAAGCAGCTGTATTTTTTTTTTATAACAGACGAAACATGTCTACGTTAGGGGGAAGAATCTAAAATCATGTGCTAAATTCATGGTTACAGTTTGTGCGTCGATGATGCCACCATGTATTTCGATGCCACAACATGATCGCGAAGTGACGGGATCATTGTGGATGTGGGTGGTTTCGAAATTCCATAATGGAACGCACTAAAAACACTCGTCACGCGTGCAATCTGTCAATCTGTTTAACAAATTACCAGCAGAATTTAAGAATATTCAGAATGTGAACATGTTTAAAAATAAACTCAGGGCTTTGTTAATCAAGAAAGCCTATTATAGCATTGACGATTTTTGTAATGACAAAAATATTAAAAATAATACTTAAATATCTATTTTTAAATATTTATTTTTTATATTCTTACTTAAAATTTCGACATTAAATGTATTTTTGTATCATTTTGCTAGGGACTATAATCTGTATCAATATGACTATTAATGTTTGTAAAGTTAATTGGTTTTAATTTGGATAGACGTTCTAACTTCAAATGGGTGAGGAACGAGGTTACTTATTAATTTTAATTGTTTATGTTGCTTCTTTTTGTGTACCTCCTGTGCAAATATTTCGACACAAATGTATTTTTGTTATGAAATAAATAACTTGAACTTGAACTTGAACTATAAAATTCCAGCGGGGTAATTGCGTAACACACTTATCAGTAGCAATGAGTTTCATGATCAATGTTGTTGAATTGTCAATGGGTTTGACAATTCAACAACATTCATTGTGTTATTTACGTTGCTCACCAGACAAATGTTTCAAACATATGCAGCAATGGATTAGCTATATCCCTCAAAATTATTCAGATGTAGATTTATAGTGTGTTCGTTTGTGACACATCTCAGGGCCTATGTATGTATATAATCTATACCTACCTACGCTTCTTCGCTAAATAATCTGACATCGTAATGGTTAGGTACCTATGCAATTAAAACTTATCTTGACACGTTCATCAGTAATTACACCGCAATTCCCTTATCTAATCTAGATTCAGTCACTATTTCATAATTGTGTACAAAACACAAAGTAATATTGCAGGCAAGCAAGCAATGTAATGCGAGCCAACTTTTCGGAAGACCGGACATAATTTGAACAGTTTTTACATCAAAATAATTATCACTGCTCCCTAATGAAGCAATCTTGTAAACCGTTACTTGCATTGCCAAATCACATATGTAGTTTGTATCGTTAAAGCGAAATACTTGCGAACATTAGCGTCTTAATGTTAATAAATAACCGCGAAGTGTGAATCCGGCCGTACATAAATTATGGTTCCGAATACGTATCTATTAGGGTCAGTTCACACCGAGACGCGACGCGACGCGACGCTGCGCGCACACTTTAAAAGAGTGACTCAAAATATACTTTATTTTCTACACGAAAAGGTACACATTGCATTGTGAGAGTTCGGCGCAACGTATTCTGAACTCTCACAGAGTCACTCTTTTAAAGTGTGCGCGCAGCGTCGCGTCGCGTCGCGTCTCGGTGTGAACTGACCCTTAGTTAGAAGAGTAGCTATTTTTTAACATTCTTCAAAAAGGTTCTCAATTCGACAGTTTTTTTTTCGTATATAAGTTACGCGATATCTCCGGCAATTGTCTCTGGAAATTCATTTTTTTATGGATAGTGTATGCCTCAGGGGTGGTCCCATTTTTGTTTTATTAACTTTGCTTCGGTAGTTTTTCAAAGTGAAAGATAAAAACTTTTTTACAAAAAGTAGGTGTTTTTTTTTTTGTAAAAGAAGTTTTATGAATAAAATTTAATTCTAAATGTCTGTGCTGTATTGAAGATCTTTTAAATACGTGTACAAAAATAGAAGAAATAACGTTACCTTTTTCGAGAATGACACTAAAAAGCCTTCATCTTCAACAACAGCCGGCGATGCATTGCGTTTCATAACACGGTGGCTGATTTGCAGTTTTGCACAACTCTTTTGTTTAGTTTGCTTACTATACACAAGAAAATATAAATGAACGACCTTACTGAGCGAAGTGCTTATATTATTATGACAAATAAGAGGTGCCTGATCATCGGACTGCGGATCGATTGGACCAGTTGTCGCTTCACTTTTGCCTAGTCCTTTGTGTCGACTTCCAGTCTAACCGGATGCAGCTGACCTCTATAACACAGTTACTGAGTAATGCCATACCCCTTGATAAGACCGGTCGTCAGACTTTCGAGCTTCCGAATAAAAAAATTCGCCTCTCATTTAAGCCCTAGGTACGGCCTACTGAGTACAAGACTGCATAACAGTGATGTAACTATTACAAAATCAATGTCCTTGCAAACAGACTTGTGTTCCGAACGCTACCGAGGTGTTGGCACTGCACTCATTGCAACCTTCCTTTCATTTACCTCCCCAGTGGAAACTGAATGAAGTAATAATGTGAAGTGCTACGAATTGAAACTGCAATACATATCTACAGCGTGTCTCAATATATGTTATTATTTAATTTGTAAAAAGAAAATTGTGCAACTGAGAAGCGAGACGGGAGCGACAAGAGTCACTTCTGTAGATATCATAACCAGCCTATAATGTTCCCACTGCTGGGACACAGGCCTCCTCTCGGTGAGAGGGAATGGGCCAAAATCCACCACGCGGGCCCAGTGCGGGTTGGTACAGTCGCTTGGCAGCATTATCTGACCCACCCTAAAAACAAACGAATTTGGACCCTCTGCCTGTAACATTAAGGTTTATTCAATTTATATGAGCTTATCAGACGGCGCTCGTGCAACGTTGTCGGAGCCACCGGCATTATACATATATCATTTTGTTAAGCTATTTTAATCATTATCTCGTTGACATTAAAGTTGAAAAGCTTTTAAATCACACTACATAATTAGAACCCAATCTTTAATTTCGCGTATTCCTAACAAGTTCTTGTGGCTTAACGGTTTGATGCTGGATTGGCGACGAACAACATGTGGGTTCGAAAACACGGTCCACCTTTAATCAGTTTCTTTTTTAATTTGTTTTCATTTCTACAATATTGCCTGCATTATTAAAGAACGACCAATATGATTTACGCCTAATAATTTATCTTGTAAACAGGTGGGTAAATTAAAAAACTTTAAGTTCACAGAATTTATATTTACCTACCAAGAATGGTTGGATACGAAGTAAAACATATATTTGCTTCGTGAGGTAGATAATAAATTCATTTATGTGACAAAAGTTAAACTACGCCTAATAGCAGTGACTGCGCACACACATTTGTAAATCGTTTCACATAACTCGTTAAGTATTTTTAAGCAATTTGGTGTAAAAAAGCATGTCGCAACTTAATGACTACTTATACCAAACAAAAAATCATATTTTTACATGAGCAGAATATTGGAATTAGAGAGATTGGTCGTCGACTTAATATAGCAGTAAGTGTTTTTATACCTATTTTATTTTATTGATTGTGATTAATGAATGCGTAGTTGGCTATTTTACCACTACATTCACTCCTTACAAGTTACATACACGGTTCCAAAAATGTTTTTTTTTTTGTTTTAGAGAAATACGGTCAGACTTTGGCTAAAACGTTATGGCGACAATGGAGATATTCAGCGTATTCGTCCAGGAGCAAAAGCCATTAAGTATAGTCCCGAATTCGAAGGCCGCCGGCCCATTCCGCAATAAACCACAATATTTCAGAGGAAACAGTGAGAAGGCATTTATACGCTGCTGAGATAAGGAATTATAAACCAGCACAGAAAATTACATTGACACCTGCTCATCGCGAAGAAAGGGTTCGTTTTGCCCAGGAATATTTAAATGGCAAAGATTTGTGTTGGAATATGGTGCGCGTTATGCGTAGCCGCTTACAGCAAGTTATAGCAGGGGACTACTAATTATGTAATCTAGTAGGTATTTTTAAACACACCATGTAAGTAAATGCTCAATGGATTGATTGTTAAACCATTAAAATGTTGCAGATTATGTGGTGATGTTATTGTTATAAATAGATTTTTTCTATTTAAATATCATGTTTATTCACTACATATAGGCAGCTATAAATCTGTAAAGCATTTCACAGATGAATTCATTTTCTCGATGACAAACTTTTAAGCATAAGCACGCCTTTTTTAATGTTTATAAATGGTTAGATTTGATTATGGCATACTAATATAAAATGTCTATTAATTTGGATATATATGAGCATTTACATACTTTATCTTACCTAAGTGTTTTAATGAAATAATAAACATTTTAAACTTGCAATTGTTTACTTTTATTCCTATACAACCTACCCGTGTAAAAAGACAAGACCCTACGTCGTCCATTAAAGAAATGTTTTTTACATTTCTTTAGTGTAATAAAATAATTAAAAAAAAAACAGCTGAGCAAAAAGATATATTTAGGTTAAACTTGGTTTCGAACGTAGACAACGATAAATACCGCACTACCATAGTGAGTGACCACAAGACCAATTCAACTCCTAGAAGGCGCTTTGAAATTTGATCTTAGTTGTAATGCTAGACGCATATTCTAAAGAATTTGAACCATATAGTATACTTCATAAAGTTTATTCTTGCACAGCACAAGCAGCCAACCTTCTCCTGGTGCAAATAGATTATTTTGTATTTTAAATAATCACTCCATTGAGACATGATAATAAAAAAACTACCTATAAAATAGAAAATAAAAAATTGTAAAGAGATGTTGTTTTTGCAATATAGTAAGGCAAGGTAAAACATGTTTGCGCGTAGTCACTGCATACCCTTAGTTGCTTTTGAATACCTACCAGTTTTATAATGAATACGACTATTTATTTTTCAACTACCCACTTATTACAAGTTATGCGAAAATATTACCATTTTAGAAAGTTTATGTATGAAGATCATCCGTCTATAGTTCTTTACAATAATATATTAAATAGTTTTGGAATACATTCTAAATTGAAAGCAAAATAATATCTTCGTCGCAGGATTTGATCTCGCAAGTTGTTTTTCTCAGTCTTATACACAGACCACGAGACCAGAATTACTTGAACGCAATTATTAAAATAAGCTATTACACTAATTATATTATAACAAGTAGTTTTAACATATAACCTAATGGTAACGTTATAAAGATCAAATTTGCATGTCTGTGTTATTATTGTAATTCTTGGTTGAGTCTTCGTGCACTTGTCTGTTAAGCTCATATAAATTGAATAAACCTTAATGTTACAGGCAGAGGGTCCAAATTCGTTTGTTTTTAGGGTGGGTCAGATAATGTTGCCAAGCGACTGTACGAGAGGTCACATGTCGTCGAATTTTTGGTTCTAGGACATGTCGGTTTCCTCACGATGTTTTCCTTCACCGTTTTGAGAGCAGTGGTGATGAAAATAAATAGACAAAGTGCCTGCCTGGGTTCGAACTCACGACCTACACAACTCGTAAGTCGGGGACGATACCACTGGGCCACCACTGCTCTCTTAGTAGCTCACAGCTCTCTGTAGATATAAAGGGTTTATTTAAAAACGTTGCTTAACGTTAAGTGACGTTTAAACGTCAAAAATGTATGGTTAAACAGTCGCTAATCACTAATTAACTTGTTTATAAATGGTCATCTAGTTTTAAGAATATAATTGACATGAAAAAGTGTTTTTACAAAACTACTTACACAAATAGCTTCATTTATATGATTTAATAAAGGGGTCTTTCACTTCTGTAGACTCGTACTTACTAATCTTGAAATTTCTTGACTTCTCTGGAGTGACAAAGGTTAGCTTTCCACTGGACTGCTCTAAGCTACAAATATTTGCAGATATGAGGAAATCTTACTAGATGCAACGAGCTAAAGTTGCAATACTAAGCCAACAATTTTGCAACAGTGCCTTTTTCCGGCACACTGCCTGTTGGGTTAACAGAAATAAAGTGTGCTCTTACTTTCTTTACAAAGTCTTTCACACACAGACACACAAAGTATCCTGCCCTAAATACTATATTTCTAAAATAAAATATTGTACAAATGACCCCTCCCGCTCTGGGTGGAGCGGAAGAGAGTGTCAGACTCTTACTGACTAAAACCCACCCATGTTCTTTCCTTCGCCCTTTATGTTCCGGGGTAGCGGTAACCCTTTCGGACAATCCCGCTGACCTGGCAGGCTTCGGCCCTTGGCTAAATAATAACAGCCGCATAGGTCAATCGATCAGGTTAAGCTACGCTTGCCGCGGTTGGTCTATGGATGACCATCTTTACATACCGAGACCCCTCCGTGCCTCGGAAAGCACGTTAAGCCGTTGGTCCCGGCTGTCATTCGTAGATCTTTAACAGTCGTTACAGGTAGTCAGAAGCCCGAAAGTCTGACAACCAGTCTTACCAAGGGGTATCGTATTACCCATTCACTGGGTTGTGGAGGTCAGATAGGCAGTCGCTCCATGTAAAATACTGGTATTCAGCTGAATCCGGTTAGACTGGAAGCCGACCCCAACATAGTTGGGAAAAGGCTAGGCAGATGATGAGACGTAACTTATTTTAATTTCTATACAAAATGGCGAGATAAACGCAGTAAGGCCGTACGGTGCGGCGAACCATCCACACTTTGTTGATACCCCGACGAGTCGTAGGTACTCAGCGCTTCTCCTCCACGTTTATTATGCGCACAGACAACTCTCTGCCGGCATCTGTGTTCCCTCCGTCTACCTTCAAAGCAAGAGTGAACAGGCGTCTTCTGGGCACGCTCGTTCCATCATAAACCTCATCCATCGGTTTCCATCAGGCGTGATCGGGGTGACCAGCCCGAGGCCCATTTAGCAATAAAAAAGGCCTGTATTAATCTCATAAAAGTGTAATGTTAATCACTACCTACCTACTTATTTTATTTTTATTTTTTTCTATTCAGGAAACTTACCTACAGCTCATAATTATAAACAGTGTTTTTAAACAATATGCATTTGCAGGCCATTTACAAGTTTCCACTGATAAACACATGAAACAAAAAGACAACTAAACTTTAAGCAACATTTATGAAAAAAAAAACCGTTTTTACAAAAAAAAAAAAAAAAACAACCGACTTCAAAGAAAACGTTAAAAATGGAAAAATAACTTTAATTTCGAAAGTCGGTGTCATTGGTTCCGCATTTTCGTTTTTTGACACCGAATTCCGAAATTAAAGTTATTTTTCATTTTGTAGTGTTTTTTTTTTAAGTCGGTTGTTTTTTTTTTTTTTTGTAAAAAGTTTTTATTTTTCACTTGTTAGTTGTACATACCTACACCACAAAAATTCATATAATACACTACTTCCAAGATTAGAGTTAGTTACCCTAATAATTATAATAGTTTAAATGTATGATACAAAGTTGGTTGATGCTCATTGTTTTGTTTAACTTAGTTTTTAGTGTAATAAGTATACTAACAAAGTCTTAAGACCTTTGTAACTAACAATTATTATGGATGTATTAACACTAGTGTTTAAGCTGTTAAGTGCATATATCTATTAACAAATTGGATTTTATGATCTGACAATAAATTGAATAACAACTTTGACAGAAATGAGGGTGTACCGTGGTATACCGGTAATACGGGGTGAATCGGGACGAAACTTTAAATTGGATTTGTACTTTAAAATAATATAGTTTGTTGCTAAAAAGGACACTTAATCTTTAACTAAAAAAACAGTAAACACATTAGTCTTTTCTGGCAACAAACTATATTATTACAACGTTAAAATCCATTTTAAAGTTTCGTTCCGATTCACCTCTGCATCCCTATTCACCCCGTTTTACGGTACTGAACACATCTGCGTACCCCTTTAGAGGGTACAGGCGTGATGTTATGTTCTGTGATTGCGTAATCAATGCATACATAAGCGATAGCAGCAATCGCGGTTGATTTGCTGGCATTTATTGAAGAGTTCCGTTATCTGTCTCCGAAACTCATCATCAGATCTTTAAGAAATTTAAATGGGACCATATCGGAATAAACGTATTTCGAACAAAAATGAATTTTACAAATCCGACTACACATAATTATATGACGGAGTCATGCCCGAACATACATTTAAAAAAAATATATAATATAAACATGCGAATTGAGAGCCTCCTCCTTTTTTTAGAATTCGGTTAAAAAGGGGTTAATGTTACTCGAACTATCAATAGATAATAAAATGCAGTTAACCGGGAAATTGATAATTAATGTTATGTGGTCTTTAACTACATAAATCCTCTTCCTATCTATTTTATTATTCTAATGACTGCATATTTCATAAAAGTGGTAGCTGTAAACTCATTAAAAAGTGCAATTAACACATTCATAAATTAAACGTTGAAGCAATATTCTGCAAGTGCATACTTAATTAGTGAGTAAAAGGATCTCTCATGAACAAATATTAAACATTAACTTAGCTCCGACAGTTACTTGTACTCGTAACTTGCATAAGTATATTACTTAACTTCAAACTGGTAGCTGTTAAAACAGTGTTCATGTTCTTCAGAAGTTACGCAAAATATGAACTTGAAAATCCATCTATAAACAAATAACATTAGAGTATGTAAGTAAGTATTTTTTTTTTTGGTGGGAAATCATCAAATGACCCCTCCCGCTCTGGGTGGAGCGGAAGGGAGTGTCAGACTCTTACTGACTAAAACCTACCCATGTTCCTTCCTTTGCCCTTTATGTTCCGGGGTAGCGGTAACCCTTTCGGACAATCCCGCTGACCCGGCAGGCTTCGGCCCTAAGGGGCCCCTCAAATTAAGCACAGACGTTTAGAATAAGTAAGTATTGAAGTAAAACAAATAAATAAAATTGAAATGTCTAACAGCTTTTTACTAAATGCATATCAGTAAGTAGGTACTTATATATTTTTTTTTATTTTGTCAGTCTGTCTATTTGTTCCGGTTAGTCTCCGAAACGTCTGGACCGATTTTGACGGGGCTTTCACTGGCATAGAGATAGCTGATATTATAAGGAGTAACTTCGGCGATATTTTTTAAGATTTGGTCTCCGCCCAAAAACAAACCCCATAACATCCAATATTTACCTTTTCACGCCTAAACCATAATGGGTTTCGGTCAAATTTGGCAAGGAGATCGATGGCATCCTGGGGAAGGACATGGGCTACTTTTTGTTCCGGTGGCAGGTTCCTGTGGGATTATTCCCGACATCCACGTGGGCGAAGCCACGGGCAGAAGCTAGTTGTGAATAATGTGAACGTTGTCTATGACCTAAACTTAGCAAGATGTTATGGTCATTTAAAAAAATATGTATTTTAATAAGATTTTGACTGCATGTAAACAGCCGATCGATTCTGTGAAAATGCTTAAAGTGAGCTGTCAATAGTGTCAATCCCTAGCATTAGTTGGACTGACAGCTCACTTCACCTAAGTTTTCACGGTGAGATGGTTACAGAATCGCACTACAGCAGTGGCGTAGCGTAGTAGGGGCGGCAGGGGCGGCCCGCCCCGGGCGGCACCTTTAGGAGGCGGCAAAATTTCATAATAAGTAATAATAATATCTTAATTTATTTATTATTATTTATTAATTTTATTTATTTTTATTTATTTATTAATTTGTCGCACTTACGAGTCGAACTGATCGAAATGAGCACAGAATTTTTCATTACTTATACTGTGACGAAATCGGGGAATGAATAATTATAATAATAATAATTCTTCAAATGAATGTATAGATATTAATGACATCTTGCTCATTGTAGCGACTGGCAACACCTTCTGTACTGATTAGTAGAAATTCCTCGTATTTTATTTTGCGCTTGGATTGTTTATTACCATTATTCAACGAGAATGACTTCTATCATATAAAGAATAGTGGTTAATATTGTATAATACCACCTGCAAATTAGGTTACAGTAGGGGTAAGTCCCTTCAGAGAAGTCCGTGAGTGATGCTTTGACAATTCAAATAAAGTTTGATTAATGGATCGTCAGTTGTCCAATTCACATTAACCTAATCGTATAGTTTATCGCTTTCCAAACTGTGAGATTAGTGCGCATAAGTACGTGTTGTGATTTTTCAATTATTGAACTTCGTAAAAAATTGGAAAGTTTTATAGAATTACTGTAAATTATAGTCTTTTAAATTGAATACCTAAATAAGAGGGCGGCAAAAATTTCTTCCGCCCTGGGCGGCTAACACCCACGCTACGACACTGCACTACAGCTCCGCATTCACACACACACCCACATGACATCATCAGTCTTCATCGTTCACATTTCGGAATCAATAAATTATGGCAGAGAAAGCATCGATACCTATTGTTGTACTCTATCGTAACAATATGTCTAAACCTCAAAGTTTAAAGTTCAGCACAATCAGTTGGGTGAAAAGGGCATCTATACAAATAAATAAAATTGATGTGTCTGTTTGTTATCTCAATATCTCATCTTTTTACTTAATGCTTATGAAAGTGTATACGGTACGTTTATCAAAAAAACATTTATTTTGATTTTTATCTGTCTTTCTGTCTGTTTGTTCCGGCTAATCTCCGAACTTTCACTGGCAGTTGATGTTATAAGGAGTAGTAACTAAGGCTATTTTTTTTTTTTTTTTTTGTAGACAACGATTTATTTGTCCGCGCAAAAAAATTAAAACCCACGAAATCCAATTTGTTTTTCGACATGCTCGCGAACGAAGTCGCGGGCGCAGCTAGTAATAAACAATACTTGGGACTGTGAAGAAACTTCAGTTTCGTTCATTTACGTATGACCACAAATTGTACACGAACATATACTTTGTTGAAGCAATAATGATGTACAGCCAGTAATTGTAATTTGTACAACTCAATGTCAAAGATCAAACTTCGTGGTCACAATGTCAGGTTTCCTCGTCTATGTTCATACAATGTTACACAGTTTTTTTGTCTGAATTTTAAGTATCTACGTCAGAACCGAGTTACCGACGCCTACACCTCATCCGTCATCGGCTGATCTATGTTCGTACGATATTGCAACCGACATCGTACGATGTCGTCCGATAAATAAATTTCGTTTTTTAATCCCCGGTAATAATCTGACATTTAAGTCTTTTGCGTTTTTTTAGTGTAGAAATTTGACATTACACTTGTCAAATTAGTATCTATGTTTATAAAACGAACTTTAGGTGTACGCACTCACTTTCTTTTACATTATGTTTGGTTTGAACTCCCGAGTTCGGCCGACGCCGTACGAATGTAGTTCGGCCAATGACGGATAAACTGATGAGCCGTAAGAACTGAGCAATCTTCAAAAATATTAAAATTATGAAAGGTGACGTCAGTTCATACGAGATTTAGCATTTGGCATCCCCAATTTTCCATAGTAGATAAGGTAGTTATTCGATTATTGATTAGTTTCCTAATCAACAATTAGTTCTTTAAAAACCGTGATTGATGTGTGTGATGTGTGAACGCCTTGAATTATGGATAACTAGCTGCGCCCCGCGGTTTCACCCGCATAAGTTTCGATCCCGTGGGAATGTCGGGATGAAAAGTACGTTAGTAAGTACAGCTACGTCCATACCAAATTTCATCAAAATTGGTCCAGCCGTTTGAGCGTGAAGAAGTAACAAACATAGAAATACACATACTCACAAATTCTCGCCTTTATAATGTAATAGACAACCAAATCCCTCAAGAGCGAAAATCCCCCCCCCCTTCCCCCCTTTCCCTTAATGCTGAGCGATAGCCGTTTTGCGTGGATGTGACGCATGTCAACCTTTTTCTTGTTTTTTTTTGTTTTTATTTTCTTTTTGCGTCATGTCTACTGCAAATAAACGTATTTTCTTTCTTTCTTTAAGGGGGATGCGCTAAGTAGTTCGCGAAATTCAAATCTTCTTACGTTTTTTGCATTTTGCAAGTCAGCGTCAGGTTGTATATTGATTAAGGCCAGGTATTCCTGCAAAAGTAGGCATGTAGCGCTCTATGCTACGCGCGATATATTTCGCGTGGACACAGCGCGCCAGTGAACTCGCATGACCGCGCCCAGCGACACAGTATAGAAATATGCAGTTGGTTAACGGGGCACCGAGCTGTTTATACACAAAAACGCGCTTTTATAACGGTTGTTTGAAGTAGTAAACAATTAAATTAAAATCTCAGGAAATAAATTGGTATTATTGGCCATATATACTAGGCAGTATACAGGATGGAAACACGATTTGATAAAGTTGGCTCGATAGAATAAATTCACAAAGTTATCTCTAAAAAACACAACAAACGCTTAGTACGGCGTGAATACTTCGCGGAAGGTCATCAGTTTTTTAATAATAACAAAACAACATGTTTTATACAACGTATACGATTTACATTTTCAAAATGTGTATTTGTTTAACAATAAGAAGGAAATACCTAAATTCGCGCGAGTTTTGCCCATCATAAGCAGAGCCGCCGCGCCGCCCTCTTATCCGCTTTAGTCCGCCGTCGGCCATCGGACGGGGAGCTTGTGTCGCTTGCGCTTACGCACGGATTTAATAACGTAACGAAGAAAATTGTGTGAAAACTAATTGTAGCGTATTTGAAATTTATTTATTTATTTATTTTTATTTGAAATGGGGAACAAAGTAAAGAAATCAAGACAGAAGGGGTTGGCGAAAAACCAATGCTAAACGCTTGCACGAAGAAATGAAGTAAGTAAAATTCGTATACTTACCTACTTATTTACTAATTGCCTTACCAAGTGGTGTTATTTTTTTTATGGGGTATTTTAAAAAGAATTGAATTTATCTTTTAGAGCAAGAAAAGTACAGGCTGAGAATGTTGAAGACAAAAAGAGTACTCCTGTTGCTTCGTAAGTATACTCAGTACAGTACCTACCTACTTTCTAGTATCTGGTGACACTAATTCATGCAGCCAAATGCATACTGAAGACTCGGTAAGTGCTCAGTATCAAGGTTCGATGACCGTCTTTGTGAATTTCGTAATTTTTTTCTATTAATTTCACGGATTTCACGGATTTATCACGGATTAAATCTACTATGATTTGAATCATTCTGTATTATTTTTTTCTATTTATAGAGTAAATGTATCTCACTGCAAAATAAACTTGAACCATCTGATGCCGAGAGAGAAAGACAACTACAGATAGAAAATTTTGAGGATAAACAGAATACTGTGGCTCCGTAAGTATAATCTTCCTACCTACTTATTATACTCAGTTAATAAAAGTAAGTACATAGTTGTCACTTATCTATCTATTTACGATATTTTAAGAAATAGTTACGCTGGAAAATTCTTTATCTTTTTCTGTTTATAGGGTAAATGTACCAGTTGTTGGCACCTCACTACAAAACAAAGAGTCGTCTGATGAACTGGTGAGGTAAGCGCAAAAATAATAGGATGTGTCTAAGAAAACATTATAATAAATTAAGTACCACATTATCTTTATAACTTTCAATTTTCAGGGTAAATTTCATGGAAGCCACCGATTCCAAAATTTATCAAACTCTGGAATTGTAAGTTCAGAAACTAATTATTTTTATGAAATAAGTCTTACTTTCATCCCAAAACGGATTTGTTGATAATTCTAGAAATTATAATTAAATCAAATGTTCTTTTTTATTATAGGATGCCAATTACACCGGAACAAAATTGTTGTCTTCCAGTGGAAGGAGAAATAGACAGTGACATGACTTACTCACACAGAGAAAGTATTGCCATGAAGCAAGTCCGATATTGATTATTATTGTTGCTTGTGTCCTCATATTTTTTTATATGCGTGTGTACACATTGTTACAAATCAAGTTATACTACTCCAGTATAAGCTGATCTCGCATTGTATAGGATTTCTGTACAATGAGAGGTCAGCTTATACTGGATATTTATAGGTTGATATGTAGCCGTGTGTACATTGTGCATAATATTTAGGTATACTGGGCAATATTTTTATCACTAGCACCCTAATTTTAACAGGTTGCTGTTCCCACAGTTGGGACACAGGCCTCCTCTCAGTGACAGGGCTAGAGGGTCGTAAATTACGACTCTCTAGCCCTGTCACGCAACGCACTGGGCCCGCGTAGTGGATTACGATTCGTAATCCACTACGCGGGCCCAGTGCGTTGCGTGCGTTGGTGGATGTCATATGTCTACTATTTTTTTGTTCTAAGACGTGCCGGTTTCGTCACGATGTTTCCTTCACCGTTTTTGACAGCAGTGGTGATGAAATAATTTACACCTGTCTGGGCTCGAAGCTACGACCTGCAATTCTTAAGTCGCAGCCGTGACCTCTGGGCTACCACTGCTCCCTCCTCACAGGGCGCCCTCTATTATATTTTATAAATCCTTACAAAAATATTGATTGCTAACATAAATCTTCTTTTTTTTTTCATTTTAGTTTTCCGTTTGATGAAATACAGAAATTACAGACGCGTGCTGCTGCAACTAGGACGCAAAACAATCCCAATGTAAGTAGTATTAGGTATGAATTTATCAACGTATCCTGAACCTATTGAGAAAAATAGGATATTTGTTTATTTGATTTAATATCATAATTTTTTCACCTTTTAGCATTCTACACATCATTCGCCAGCTGATTCAGATTCAGAAGAAGATTATTACACAATAGAACCAGAAGAAAAATTGGAAGAGATCAAAATAAGTGGAAATAGAGTTGTAGATTTTATGTATTTATTAAAACAGTTGCAAGAAATTTCACACATATTGGACATCGTACGAACAACATGTGCATAGAAACTGCCGCGTTCCGTATCGTTGAGTTGTGTAGGTACCTACAGTGCGTGATTCGCTAGTGTGACTGACTTGTTCGTGAATTGCAATCTGATTTAAACTGCAAACCGTTTTACTATTGCGCTATAACCAACACTACCCTTAGTACGCCCACAGTAATTAAAATATGCCTGATGCTAACGAGAGACAGACACACATTCTCCGACAAGTACATTTGTGAAGTTCATTGAATATAGTTTATTCTTACACCCACTCAAATAGCTGTTTTTTTATTCAAATCTGTCAAATTAACCATCAAGTCACTAAATGGAATTAAAAGTCGAACCTTACGTACTAACGAAAGTAGTTTACTGAATCTACTTTGAAAAATAAATAATTTGAAATTGAAAATAAAAGGTCGACTACTGGGATTTTTACCCTACTTATTTAGCTGATAAGTTATTTTACGTTATTGAAATCACTTTTAAGTTTCTCTTGTACTTAGAAATTAGAATATTATCATAAAAGGTAACTAATTGAGTATTATTAGACTAAATACCTAATATTATTTTTTTATTGATCTGATCATAGATACTCATCTAACGACGGTAAATTATAAATTTTAAAAATTGTATATTTCCAATAAAAGTATTTGAAATCGTTTTTTTTTTTTTTTGTTTAATTTTGTAAATATTGGTAGCACCTCGCGAGTCGCTCGGCGCGAGCGGCGCGCGGACGGCGCAGTCCTCTTATCTGTCTAGCCGTTCGCTCTCTTGCCGGTGTGCCTCACGCACACATACACGGAGCGCATAGAATACCTAAAATCGACTAGCGCTAGAAGCTCGGTGTGCCCTTAAGTAATATTACTAGACTTTTAAGAAATATTTTTTTTATGATATTTTTTTTTACCTACTCGCAGTAGCGATAAATTAGAGCTTCGTTAATAAATGAAATAATTGTCTATAAAATAGTCTTTATTGGGCAGTTGGAGTAATTAATTAAAAATAAGCAGCCAGTACACTATAAGTAGGTTTAGAACTGAAAACATAAAATGTTGATTTGTTTGTGTTTTTGTATAAATTGTATTAAATTTATTAATGTATATTTTTTTCAAAATAATTGTTTTTGTGGAAAGTATTTCAATTTGAAAGTATTTCATAAGCTACTTTACGGTTATTTACTTTAAAGATAGATTGGCACAAAAAGAACCTAAGGTGTCAAATAAAACAAATTTATAAATAAAATTTAGAATATTTTCATATAGGTACATTAAACAAACATGTCATAATTCTTTCATATAGGTTCATTAATCATCTCAAAATTCATCAAAATTTATTTCTCTTGAGCTGGTTCCGGGTTGCAATTCTGATTGCGCAGGTGATGGCATAGCTGAAGAGTCCACAAAATTCAAATTTTCCTTGTCATCTTGTAATGACAACGTTCGGATTGGCATTCCACGTGCGTGTCTACTGTCCACAATTTCCGGAATTAAACATTTCATGTAAAATTTGACCAGTTTTGACTCCATTTGCGTCTTCCAGAAATTATAGTCCCTTTCGATGCGTTCTGTAAGCAAGGGTTCATTTTCTCCAGCCCAGATGCCGAGCAGACAGAATCGTCTTTCAGTGACGTGAAGCTGCCCTTGTATTTGATAATACCAGTTCGATTTTTTATTTATTATGCTGGTGCAAGTATTTTTGTCGTATTTTAAAATTTGTATCTTGTTTTGCTGTATTGCATTTGTTAGACCTTTTTTTACTGCAGTTAAAGGGCACTTTATTTCTACCAACATATCATCGCCTACTAATCCGTCAGGAGTGGCGCCAATAAAGGGATAAGTCCTATCAATAAACAAACCGCAAGGCATAATATTTATATTTTCTTGTTTTTCAAGCTGTTGAAGTGCTTGCCTTTCGTGCTCTATTCCGTGTGCAACAGCAGCTACACATGTCAATTTTTTTTGGTATAATATGTTTTTTACCAAAGGAGCAGTATTTATACTAACTTTTCTTTTACAAATTTGCCCAAAATTTGATGCGGTGATTAGGTTTTTTCGTATTTCTAACCACTCACTGCTATCTCGTTGCAAAACTGTAGCTCTCTCGATAGCATGCCTATCAGAAGTAAGTATTTTTAAATTATTTAAGAACTCTTCTTCAGCTTTCTTTAAATCATGTGGAGACATATCTGGTGCTGTGCTCGCTGGACCATAGTCATGTTGCTTCTGATTGGCTTCTTTAAATTTTCGTACTTTTTTTATGGGATGCTCTAAGTTTAGCTTTCGTTTTTGTGCTCTCCTTCTTTCGATTATTTTAACCCTGCCTCTAGGACTTTTATTTAAAAAAGCTTTTTGAACTGCAGAAAGTCCGGATTGGCAGTTAAACGAAAGAACAGCTGCTGAGCACCTCCCTTGGTAACCTCCTTTTAGTGAAAAATTGATTCGTTTCCCACCAATGAATTTCGCGATGACACTATTAAAACACTCAACAGTGTTTGTGTCAACGTCTTCGATTAAGCTGCGTGATTTTGCAGCAACGTTTGAAACAATCGCGTTTATTCGGAAGCGAGCGCTTTTAATACATATTTAAACATAGTAAATAAGAAAATCATTTTATCAAGTCAAACTCTGCGAATTTGTCTATAACTAATTAGTTTCTTTAATTTAGTACAAAAATTAAATGTAAAATATCAGTAATATAGTCATAGTATTGAAAAAACGTTCTAAAAAGGGGTAACTTTGTGATTTTTTTCTATTGAGTGAAGTTCATCAGGTCATGCAACTGAATGCGATTTTGACTAGACAAGATCCTCATCTAATACATATATTTTTTTTGAAATTTAAAAGACTATAATCTTTGCCTCAGATTGTTTTAAAAAACTTAAATTCGGGGCCACCTAGCCTTAAAATATGATTCAAAACCGTAACAAACGTCAGATAAGTCTGTTTATTGGTTATCATGGTTAATTCGTGAGTTCCGAAATACTTGCAATCCTACATACTGTCTTGCTACTCTTGCTAGTGAAGGCCACTGTAGGTACTGGCTGGAACGGCTTCATTTGAACTTTTTTTTATTTACGTACTTACCAAATCCATGCAATCACTGTTGGCGCATTTTGAAATGCATGAAGTGTATTTTGCTAAATTTAGAATCGGCTAAACTTGAACTTTGTATATAATTATACCTACTCACCACAGTAAAAAGGATTAAAGTGTAATTAGTCTTTATTACAAACCATAATAATATTTTTTTATGACCATAATGACTCGCAGAATCGTTTTAATAATAAACAAGTAAGTACTTAAGTATTTGCGTGAGATCGTAAACTATGAAACATAAATCTTCAATGTAACACAAAAATAATAAACCTATTTATACGGAGGTATGCAAAGAATATAACTATAGCAGAGTTCATAATCTCAGATAATGTACATTCCATCGCCCTTATTCAGTTATCTACTTTAGTTCAATGTATTCAAAGTTGATGTTTGAGTGACCATTTGTAACAAAAAGGTCCTAATAAGTTCTTGGTTGCAATGGAAATTGAACTTTGTTAAGTATGACATTCAGTTTGTTATTCCATAACTTGAAGATTAATATAAGATAAAATAATATAGGTAGGTAATCTAACACTATTTGTCTTACCTCAAAATAGAGGACCAAATGACAATTATTTCACGTACTCGTAGATAAGTAACCTACTTAATTCATAATAGGACAAACTAGTTTTGAGGCCATTATTTCGAAATCTGGGGGTCTACTACGAAGTGTAAAGTGCGAATGATCGGATCGGACCGACACATGGCCGAACCAAATATTATTGAAAAATGCGAAAAAAGTTCGTATCGGCTAAATTAGGTCGAGACCATAGTCAATATTCGAAAGAGTGAAGGAGTGTAGGATCGGGACCGACCGAACCAAATAGTAACGTCGTAGCAGGAGACGGCCAAACATTCGGCCGATACCACTTCGGAGTAGACCCCCAGTTTAGGAATGTATACGAAATAATACAAAACCTGCATAACAAAATCGTTAATAAACTGGAAATATTACCTAAAAGGAAACTAATATTTTCTGTGGAAACATACTTAAATATAATCTTTATTTAATGTCAGGTGCAGTTTTTATGCAAAGGAAATATTATTCCTTAAAAAACCTAATAACATTAACAAACCTAAATAAACCAAAACCATATTTAAATTAGGACATTTAATTCAATGACTAGTTGTCCTCTAAAAAGCACAAAATAAACGTCTACATTTTTAATTTGACCTTCTCGGTGGCCAGTGCTAGTTTCCTGATGTTACAGAGACAGCCAGCCGATGCTTCTTGGAGGATAGGGTCCTTGGATCCTATTGTCTCCAGGAGAAATTGGACGACGCCAGACTGGAAGCAGATAAAAATGGATTAAGTGATCTGTGGTCTTGGTGGAATGTGGGGTACAGGAAAAGAGAGGCCCTCTTTTCCTGTGCTTACCCCACATTCTGTGCCAGCCTCATCCAACGGGGTAATTGCGAAACACACTAACAGTCGCAATGGCTTTCATTTTGACAGTTCAGCTACATTCATTGCGTTATTTACATTGTTGAGCAGAATTTTTTTTCGAACATATGAAGCAATGGATTAGCAATATTATAGAGGTATGAGGAACAGGGTGTAAAGTCCACTCATCCTCTATAGAAAAGGGAGGATCCTCCGACCAGACGGGTGTTGTGTCTGGTTGGTTGTATCTATGCTAATTGCGCGGTAAACTCTGCTTGCGAAATGCAGGATTTGCGTGACGTCAGTATGATGCGTTGTTCGCATGTGACGTTGTAGATACCGCTACATCACTCCCCTCCGGAGACCGGAGGTCGATAGAGGGCTGAGTCTTGTATCTTTCAGTGGGTGATGAATCTATGGTCCCAGCTCGGTAAACAAAACGCCAATGTAACGTATCTATGTGTTACGTTGTAAGTTGTTGGAGGTAGGCTTATAGGAAAAGTGCCAAAACGGGTTATAGGCACATCCTGTAGCAGGATAATCATAAATAGCTGCTCGCGTAGTCTTTTATAAAAGCGGATGGTATGCAGTACATAAATTAAAAAAATTAAATTTGTTTAATTCAAGTAACAAGACTCATATACAAACAGATACATAAAAGGATACAGACAGGATTTTTTTTTTTCTGGTGGGAAATCATCAAATGACCCCTCCCGCTCTGGGTGGAGCGGAAGGGAGTGTCAGACTCTTACTGACTAAAACCCACCCATGTTCCTTCCTTCGCCCTTTATGTTCCGGGGTAGCGGTAACCCTTTCGAACAATCCCGCTGACCCGGCAGGATTCGACCCTAAGGGGCCCCTCAAATTATGCTGACAACTCTTTGAGGCGCGCGTGGAACACTTACGCGCCGTCCGGCACGGGCCTGGTCCTGATCGGACGGTGAGCTACCGCGGGCGGAGAGCTACATTGCTCTCCGCCCGCAGGCCCGCGCCTACGGTGGCCGGGAGTCGTCACGCGGCTCCCAACGCCCGGTGCGTCTCCCGCGGCGGCTGGGACGGGAGGCTCTCTCTCTCATCCGTCCCGCCACCTCCTTCGCTAGCATGACTGCTTCGCAGAAGGAGGCGACTGCCTCCCACTCCCTCTCGCTCCGGACCATGGCTTGCACCAGGGCCGGGCGCGAGAGGCCGCCGCCGCTTCCGTTCGCCTCTACGAGGACACGGCGGTCCTTTGCCCAAGCGGGGCAGACCTCCACCGTGTCCTCGGGGCGATCCTGGCAATGGTGAATACAGACAGGATAACAAATTAAATCAAATAATTTTTATTTCAGGTATACACACATATAAAATTTAACCAGATTACAAATGATTCATTAATCATAAATTATTACAAAAGAACAAGAAAGGAATAGATGTGTTATTTTAGCTGGAATATTGATTGGTATATACGAAGAAATAGTTTACCTCGTATATGGCCCTCAATATTCCATAGTATGCGAACGAAGATTTAGAGCGCCCGAACGCCACGTAACACAAAACGGGGTGGCCTAGATTTCTCTGGAAGGCGTTTTGACAGTCCAAAGAAGAACATGTAACAAAGAATATTGTGTAGAATTGTAGCTCTTTCCCAGATCTTTTCATGACAATGCAATATTTGAATAAATAAGGCCAGGGGGTCTACTCCGAAGTGGTATCGGCCGAATGTTCGGCCGTTTTCTGCTACGAAGTTACTATTTGGTTCGGTCGGTTCCGATCCTACACTCCTACACTCTTTCGAATGTGACGATGGGTCCGACCCAACTGACCCGATACGAACTTTTTTCGCATTTTCCAATACCTAATATTCGGTTCGGCCATGTGTCGGTCCGATCCGATCATTCGCACTTTGCACTTCGTAGTGGACCCCCAGTTCGTCAGACACGATATATTAATAAATAATAATAAAATCAATTATAGGTACCTACCAATCCAAAAGTTTATAGCTTCGTGATTGTATCACCTATAATATTTACCAGAAAAAATAGCATTATCTACTATTCTCTAATTACAATTACGTGTTTATTCGTTTATTTTAACGATGTTCTTGCTTCATGTAGTTTCTGTTTAGTTTCTTTTTTTCTGCCACGGGTAGGAGGCGTGATTTTATACAGGGTCAAATTAAATTAGCTAGCGAAACTCCGCAGACGTGATGGGTATCGATATTTAATCATGATTAAACAAAAAATAAACAAATGTTTTGAAGGGTTTTTTTTGTAGGGTCAACGAGTGCAGTTAGTTTATAGTCACTTGAAATATCTGTTTAAAAATCTGTTTTTTTTTTGTGTAAACTTCACATACGTGAACAAAACAAATCTGATTTTCTCAAGTCAACCTTTAAGTAACAAAACTACCAGCGGTCGTTGACCCCCAAAAATACATCAAATCATTTTATTTTTTTATTTTAACGTTACGTGTTTAGATATCGATACTAATCACGTCTGCACAGTTTCGCTAGCTAATTTAATTTGAGCATATGTATGTATGTTTTGCTTCACTGTAATTAAGATTGTTTACCCGGAGCCTGCACTAACAAAAGATCAAGTATAAACATTTGCTTAAGCAACATACCCTATAAGGCTAAAAGTTAATGTTTAAAGATATCCCTTATAAGGTAAAGAATAAGGATGTTTTTAAGCAAACATGCATGTCAAGTTGATCTTTTGTCATGGCCCAGATTTTTGTAATGTAGGGCATTTAAAGTAAAGTTGTCAAAAAATAAAAGGCCCGTTTTGACATTCGAGTATGCGTGCTTGACACCTGTCAGTTTCATACAAACGAATACGTGTTTTGCGAATTTGATCTTTATTAACTACTAGAACTGTCAATGTCAAAACGGGCCTTTTATTTTTTGACAACTTTAAAACATTAAAGTACCTACCGTACTACCCAATAACAGGGGCTATATTGGCATAACGACGGGGTAATTGCGTAACACACTAACAGTGGCAATGGCTTTCATTTTGACAGTTCAACAAACTTTAATTGCGTTATTTACGTTGTTGAGTAGACTATTAGCAATTTCCTTCCAAATGATTCAGATTGTGGCTGAAAGTGTGTTACGCAATTAGGGTGTAGGTCAGATTCATTAAACTATAATATTTATTACAAAAGCTTGACATTAAATTATAAAAATAGTCATGTTTTCAAGTAATTAACCTACCTACTAAATATAAGTTATGTATTAGCCGTGGCAAGTTTATTTATGCATAAATAAATGACACGTTAATTAGAGGAACAAGTATTTAATTATCAACTGAGACATTAAATTGTTTACCTCCCACGCATTAACATACCATACACTAGTTTCTGCCCGTGACGTCGTCCGCATGGAAGAAACAAAAATATCCTAGGAAACTATCCCTTTACTATAAAGGAAAGAATTTTTGAAATCGGGTCAATACTTCTAGAGATTAGCAAATTCAGCCTATAATGTTCCCACTGCTGGGACACAGGCCTCCTCTCTTCAAGAGGGAGTGGGCTATAATCTACCATGGGGGCCCAGTGCGGTTGGTAGATGTCACATGTCTTCGAATTTTTGGTTCTAGGACATGCCGGTTTCCTCACGAGGTTTTCCTTCACCGTTTTGAGAGCAGTGGTGATGAAATTATTTACACAAAGTAAAACGCCTATCGTGGTTCGCCCCTACGACCTGCAACTCGTAAGTCGGAGCCGTTACCACTTTGCCACCACTGCCCTCCTTTTCGCTTTGTTTAGAAAACGGCGGTAATCAAATAACGCAAAATTTGCAATTTATGCATTCTTTATATACTTTAAAACTAAATCATCTCAAGGTCATCATCTCCTTACCTTTAAAACAAACAGAGCATAACCGTAGGGTCTTAATTTTTTTAATTAGTCTGTTTTTAGTTTAACATACATGAGATATTTATGATTATTAATGATATATTAGATTAATTGCTTATTAACCACTTGTGCCAAATTGTTATTGTTTAAGTATTTACTCACTTGAGTAACCTGTCCTGCCGGTCGATTCTGTAAAAATCTCACCGTGAAAACTCAAGTGAAGTGAGCTTGATGTGAGTTATCAGTAGTGTCAATCCCTAGCATTATTTGGAATGACAGCTCTCTCCACGCTCACTTCACCTAAGTTTTCACGGTGAGATGGTTACAGAATCGTACTGCTGTATAGCGCAAATTAATGTTTAAAAGTGTCCCTTGTTCGGTAAGGAATAAGGACGTTTTTAAGTGTATATGCATAACACGTTGATCTTCTGTTGTGGCTTAGATTTTTGTAATGTTGGGCATTTAAACAAGTGACATTCAAGTTCCTACCGTACCGCACAATTATAGGGGCTATATTGGCATACTAGCGGGGTAATTGCGTAACACACTATCAGTAGCAATGGCTCATTTTGTATCTTTTCATTACGTAATTTATTAAATATTTTCTGTTATCTTCTCCCACGGCATGAGCATCATCTTGAGCAAGCGTGGTAAATGCTTGTACCTTCTCTGTTTGAGAAGAAGAGGCTTTGTGCTTCAGTGGAGCAATAATAAGCTAATTAATATGAGCATTCATTTGTGCCGATCGATACGAGGGAAAGAAAAAGGTTTTATAAGCAACGGTTTTGTTTGCTACAAGATACGACAGGGTACCTGTCGATCAGAAGGCCAATTCTAGTAATTTAGAACGTTCCCAATCTAGTCGCAATCGGATCTCGGCGACAATCAATGTCAAAAACTTGTCATAAATGTAGGGAAATTAGAGGTATTTTTGACGGAATGAGACTAAGATCAGACTGTGAACGTTCTTAAAATTACGAGGTGTAAAAAAACGTTTAACTAAGTACATATACTCCCCGACATTGTGATCTTTTTTTTAAACTGAACCATACTTTTTGGTTACGGATATATTGAGGGTCGAAGTCGCAACATTTTTTTACTTTTTTTCATGAATACACGTTTTAAATGTTAAATTTAAATTCCATTCGGTGTCGTTGCTATGCACCCACACACAAGCACAATGTTTTGCGTTCATTACGTTGCGCGCTGCCGAAAACCGCGTTTCTTTAGAAAAAAAAATGTCGTATGCCAGCAATAATTAATTATGGTCTATGTGACTTAAGGCTGATTTTTCCAACTCTAGATAATTTTATCCGAGGAATAATTTTTAATTTTTGACAGTTGTGCCATACAAAAACTGTCAGAAGTAAATTTTATTCCACGAATAAAAATTATATGTCGATTGAAAAATCAGCCCTTAGTTTGATGTACAGATACAGGCACATCAAGCTACTACAATCTGTCAAATTTCTTTTCAACTTTATCACTTAGCTTAGGTAGCTTGACCTGCTGGCGTCTGTACAGAATGTGTAGATCTTCTTCTACTGTCTTCGTCGTATCGATGATTCCATTTGTTTGTTTTAAATAAGCTTCGACCAGAATTCGGCCATTTCGACAACGTTATCGTTGGCCTCGCGAAGGTCTTCCATGGTGCAGTGTAAATAACGGTTACGTACGAACTTTTGACATCCTGTACAAAACTGAGATTGATTGATGACTGATGACGATGACTGTTGTGTTTACATTCAGAACCGGAGTTTATCCGCAAATTACCTTTTACAACATACTTAGAATTATGAAGGCCAAACCGAGCACGCAGTGGCCATTATAGTGAATGAACTGGACCGACCGAAGCTTCGGTTTCATTTCATCATCATCAGCCTGCAGCAGTCCACTGTTGCACATAGGTCATTAATTCGTAGGCACATCATTGATTCGTAGGCATTCAAGGTATACAGACGTGCTTATCAATGCATTTTTAAAATAAATTAAATTAACGTTGCATAAATAGTGACCTAATTTTAGTGTATTAAGAAGTTATATAGAGAAACATGTTAAGTGACAAGTTTAAATAATGAACTATATTATTTTTAAATATTCACTTATATGGAAGGCAGCCCCTTTAATCGGAGTGCGATGATACGACGCAGAACTCCACCGACACCGACTCCGGTACTGGCCCCGGTACCGACCCCGGTACCGACACCGGTACCGACACCGACACCGGCACCGACACCGCCCCGACAACCAAGACAGGACCAAGATGAAACAATTTCAGTAGTGTCCACTTCGGAGATCCAGACCTGGATGACATCAATTGAGCAGTGTACCTGAATGAGGTGTGTGCTATTGCTTCTGATGGTAAGCTCAATCAGTATTGAGCTACTCAGTAGCAGAAACTGAAAATCACCAATCTTTGCCGAAAAATTGGACATGGAGTTTCGCAAATGGCTGTTCAATACCAGACATTAAAGCAAAAAGCCATTCAAACCCATACCTTTCTTAAAACCATGACCGAAGCTCGAGACCTATCCGACTGCCTAACGGAGATGAACCGGACGATTCAGGAGTCCTGTACGAAGGAGGATGCGGGTACATCTTTTGCCGATATAGTGAAGAAGGGGTCCAACAGTTATAAATGTATAACGTATGTGTGTCGTGTGTGTGTGTGTCGTATGTGTGTGTGTGTGTGTGTATGTGTGTGTGTTATGAACAGAACTTGACCGACAAACTGCAGACTATGTCCAAAGATACATTTTTGACCTCAATAAAACTGAGCCACAAATCTGGCAGGAAGGATGCTGAGAATTGCAATTATATTATAGAAGTTCCAGCCATCATTCGCAAGGCCCTCGTCACACAGAACAGATTATTTATAAATTGGACGTCCTGCCATGTACGAGACTTCACACTAGTAACTAGATGTTACAAGGCCAGCAGTATGGTCATGCAGCCAAAACATGCAAAATTGCTGCCCCCACATGCGGTCATTGCGGTGAAGAAGAGCACACAATCCAAGACCGCGCAAAGAAGGCCAATCCGAAAATCCAAAATATGCTACATGTTTGCGCTTTAAAAAACAAGCCAACCACAAGACGGGAGACACAGATTGCCCTGCTATAAAAGCTGCCGAATACAGGTATATTAATTCGATAGATTATGAAGGTACATACTACGCTTTGGAATGGGCAACTAGCTTCATTTCTCTGACTGACCGACCCCTTGACAATTCAAAAGTGCCTGTAATTGGTTTAATTGAAATAAATACTTTGAGTTTGAGTTTGAGAAGGCGCCTAAGAGCGCCACATACTAGTTTATATTTTAGACTTAATGTATTGTTCAAACTTTTAGTTTAATATGGATGACAACTTAATTACCGATATTAATAACATAGATAGTGAACGTGTTTGCGGACGTTTTTTCTATGGAAATTCTACTTGTTGTTTTGTGTCTGCCTAATCTTAATAAAAACGATTATCCTACTAATATTATAAATGCGAAAGGATGGATGGATGGATGTTTGTTTGTTACTCTTTTACGCATAAATTACTGAACGGATTTGGAAGAAATTTGGCACACAGATAGTTTATAACTAAGAATAACACATAGGATACTTTTTATCCCGATCGCAGCTAGTCGATTATAAAAAGAGGTTTAAAATTACGATGACCTTGTAAAAGCACCACAATATTAATAAAACTTGTTAATTTAATGACGCAAATAAATTAAGAACCTGTTGTCTGTTGTGTATGACTTTGTTTTTGTAAACTTGTATAAACTACGTATGAGTTGATTCATGACAAAAGAACTAATTCTAGTCGTGAGAATATCAAAAGCTAAATATACACAATACAAATCCGGTACCAGCAAAGTTGTAAAACTATCGTATTTTGCATATTAGGCCATTCTTTTCGATCTGGTGTCCTTGTAAATAAATCTAAAGGAAATTTTTCATGTATGTAAGTATACTCAAACGATGACAGGGTACCTATACCTATTTCTTCTCTAAGCTATCAAGCAAATCTAATCTTCGGAAGACGTGTATTCAACGGTCTCTATAATGCGCGAATTTTATTAAGACGAGTGCGAACTTACTGGACTGAAGTTAGACCAATAACTCTGAAAATTCGTTATGTGGCTACGTTCATTTTTGAGGGGACATCCCCCCTCCTTCAAGTATCCAGCAGTTCTACTTACGGCATGCATGGTGACGCAGTTGAGCGAGTAGAAGGAGAGGTGGTACAGCGCCAGCGCAGTAGATCGGTGCACGTTGGGGTCCCGTGACGTCATATAGTTCACCAGGGGCGTGATGGCGCCGCGCTTGCCGAACTCTTGGCGGTTCTGCGCCCATTCGCAGCAGTACGCTATCGCAACCCCAAGGTTCGCACGCAGATGGTCATCTGTCGTGTTCACTGTGAAGGAAATATGGAAGGATTACTTTAACGTTTCAATTAGTCCATGAGAACTTCAGAACAAAGTCCAATGGATTAAAAAGGCCAGCGGGGTAATTGCGTAACACACTAACAGTAGCAATGGCTTTCATCTTGACAGTTCAACAACATTCATTGCGGTATTTACGTTGTTGAGCCGAAAAATTTTTCGAACATATGAAGCAATGGATTGTCAATATACATCAAAATCATTCACATTGTGATTGAAAGTGTGTTACGCAATTATGGTGCAGTACTCACCAAGTTTCGATAGTTTACCCACAACACCATGATCGGAGATAACCGCCAGATTCTCCTGATCTTTTGCGATAGTCGCAATGGCGGCGCAGATGGCAGACAGAACATTATGGTCGTCAGAATCCAATAAGTCTACCGTAAGTTCCAAAGCCCCTACAAAGGATCTGACCATTTCACCGGAATCTGCTGCATTCTGCACGCAGGGGCTCAGTGCTAGAGCCGCGTTCGTTTGAACCTTCTTAGAATCGTTCTTCAGCAGAGACCAGATCAGTCTCACGCCGTCCAGCTCATCGATTTCATACATGCAGTTCTGTGACTTAGCGCACTCCATTAGAACTAGTGGAACGTTTTCCAGCAGCGGCTTGTGGGTGTTGTTGAGGTGATGAACTGCAATAGAAACATAAGTTATAACCTCATCCTTATATTGCTATAATTAGTTATTTAAAGATCACCCCGACTTGGTGGGTTTAAACATCTTCTTCGTTAACAAGAGGTAACTTACTTAGCATCGGAATTCCACCAGCAGTTTTAATTTTATCTCTATTGGGAGGGAACTTGGCGCATTCTGCTAGTGCACCAGCTACATTCGTCAGTACTCCGTCATTCTCATCATCTAACAATCGAACCAATATGGGTACTGCTCCGAGGGTGTCTAGTCTATGGACGCTAGCGTCACTGCTAGCACATTTCCATATAGCACCAGTCGCGGCGGCCATTAGCGGTTTGTTTGGCCTGTTGGTGGAGTCTGACACGGCTTGCACCAACAACTCCAGCCCCCCAGCTTCACGGATCATGTTCCTTGTAATGGCATCGCTTGCGCACTTGTAGATCGCTAAGCTGCAGTACGTCTAAAAATATTGCACACAATTCAATATTTATTTATGTTTTAGGCACACACATTTGTGCTTAAGTATAAAATGTAAAATTTATTATAATTATTATGACATCTACATATTTACACTTCTTTTTACATTTTGTTTTTTTGACATGACATCATTATTATTGATCGCTATTTTTGATATAAATTATTATTTTAAATGACTAGAATTTTATTTTATTAATTGCAATGTAATCAAAATTTAAATTATGAAATTATTACTGGTATTTTTATATTATTGATAATTACTAAACTGCGTGCGATAAGTATAACTAAGATGTAAAATCTAAATATTTGCACGGCAGAAATGCCGAATATAGTGAAACCCATCTTAAGAACTTATGTTAAAGTTGTCAAAAAATAAAACAGACAGTCCCAGTAGTTAATAAAGATCAAATTCGCAAAACACGTATTCGTTTGTATGAAACTGACAGGTGTCAAGAACGCATTCTCAAATGTCAAAACGGGCCTTATATTTTTTGACAACTTTAGCTATCTTTATTCTAGCAAATAAATATATCATTAATTCATTCATAAGTATTTATTATTTACGAGGAAAAAAAATTGAAGAACCTTGCGAATACTCTGATAGATTTTAAAATCTAACCTGAACCAATCTTTGCATACCTTCAGATCTTTGTCTTCGTTCGCTAGATGTATGATCAAGTCATCCACCATCTTTTCAGTTTGAATAGCAAGTTGGAATGATGTTTCGTTTGCGCACATTTGCAACAAACCTGCAGCGGGGATGGCAACATCAAGATGGATAGTTTTCAACATCTTGGCTATCAGCGGTATCATGCCATACTTTCTCATAGCTTCACGGTTTCTCTGGGATGCGGACATTGACCAAAGCGCTTTCGCTCCTGCTCTTGCGATGTCCAAAAACTGAAGCTCATTTAGGTTTAACTCTTCACGAGGTGTTAGCAAAGCCCTGAAAATAATACCTAATATTGTTAAAACACCAACACGAAATAATAAAAGTTTTGTTCTGGTTTTTGTACACTTACCTATCTCTAATATCGAGTAAATCAATTAATTTTGGGATGCCACCAAATTTTCTGCAGAACTTCCTGCTCTTTCTAATTCTCCCCAAATTAGCGATTGTTTCTGCTGCCAGAATCTGGACGTCTCTTGCCGGATCCGATAACAGTCCCACCAATAACGGGATTGCTCCTAAGTCCGTTACTTTTTTTCTTATTTCAATATTCGGAGTAATATCTTTAAGGACAGCCAAACCTCCCAAAATACAGCACAAGTCTCTGGTTTCCAGTAAATTGACGAGTAATTCCAGGCCTCCGATCTCTTGTATCGCTCTTTGATTTACCTCTATTGTTAGATCGTGGTCTTTAAGGCATGACAAAGCTACCATAGTAGCAGTCTGGTTACCAGCCTTCATATATTTGACGAGTTTCTGTATGTGCCAGTATTCAGGAGGTATCTCCGATGACTTGATGAGGTCTGCCCAGTTGTCTTCTTCCGGTGACGTAGACGAGGGCGACGAGATGGATGTGTCGGAGCCTTCTGTCACCATCACAATGCGTGGCAGCCCGACAGTGTCCTGCCCGCCTTCGGCACTAAACGTCGATACATTATCTACTTCTCCCATGATTTCAAATTGATTAATTTACGAAAATAAATGATAATAGGTGTACAAAATATCTCTCGTTTGATAGTGTTGACTAGATTTGACAAGCTTGTGTCTTGTCAATATGGTTGCATAGCAACGTTTCTTTCGTAGAGGCAAAACTTATTTTGTGATTGTATGTGCCCTTAGCCCAGCAGCCATACATTTTGATGATAGATTATACACTATATATGATTTTGACCGCGCAATGTACCAGCAGATTTTATTTTTTTTACAACCGTCGGAAAATTTTTGTGTCATGTACTGAATTCATGGTTCCAGTTTGCGCGTCGATGTCCTGCCGCCCTGTATTTAAATAATGTACAGACGCCAGTACATCAAGCTACTACAATCTGTCAATTTTTTTTAATAGATTTTCAACTTTATCTTTAAAGCATTAAGGTTCAAGGTTGATTGGGAAAATTTGACAGTTTCGGGTAGCTTGACCTGCTGGCGTCTCTACATTATTGTTACTCATTATTCCACCATTATTTATACTATCTCTATTAAGCTGCGTAATTAAACTATTTTGTACATCAACGGCAACTAAAACCTATGAAGTAAGAAATCTTTAAAAAAGTTTTTGTATGGTAAAAGTTTCTATACGATTTTGTTGGTTGAATTTTCATATTACATTATGCACCGGCGGGTCATAATGAAATTCAGTGCAATAATGCACGGATAGGCGCTAGGCTTGGGTCTGTCTTTATTGACTTGCTTTACGTTAGGTTTGCATGACATGTACCTAACGCTAATTTGACATTAGCGTGCAGGCGGTGTGAAAATATTTTAAAATTTTCTTTAATTATTTTAATAATATTCTGTATTGTTACAGTTCCGAAGGAGCGTGAAAGATGTTCTCAAGCCGGAACACAATGATCATTATCTACTGCGATGGCTCAGAGGCAAGTTGCTTGTTACAATATTAATATTATCGTTTATAGTTATAAACATAGATAACTGATGACATCGTGCAGGAAACCATTGCTAAACCAACAGATAATAAACAAAACCTTAACCCAGGACTTGAAAACAAAGCGCGGGGTAGTTGTGTAATACACTAACAGTAGTAATGGCTTTGATTTTGACAGTTCAACAACATTCATTGCGCTATTTACGTTGTCGAGCAGAGAAATTTTTCGAACATATGAATCCCATGGGATTCACAATCCTTATTAAGACTTAGGTAGTCAAAATAGGTTAGGTATTTCTTTGTGTTCAGATAAAGAAATAAACTCGAAATTCCTTTCGCAAAAATATTTAAACTCATTCATTTTTATATTTCCAGCGAGACAATGGGATCCAGAGGCAGCAGAAAAAATGCTCAGAGATGTAAGTACCTACATACTTAGTTAACAAACTTGCAGAAAATCTCATTAAATTAAAAAAATTGCAAGTCTGCGGTATGTACAGACACCAGTACATCAAGCTATAACAATCTGTCAAATTTCTGTAATAGATTTTCAAGTTTATCGCTAAAGCATTGAGGTTCAAGGTTGATTGGGAAAATTTGACAGTTTCGGGTAGCTTATTCGGGTTGCTGGCGTCTGTAAGATAATTTTAAGTAAGTGTTTGTCTAGAATAATAATACAAGGTTACAGAAAAACAACTACGCAATTAGGGTACGGTTAAGAAAAAATGGTCAAAGCTGCACAGCTTTGACCATTTTTTACCATTAAACCTGCATTCTCCATAACACATACCTGCAGTGGCCTCCAAAAGTTAGTTGACATTTTTCCACTTCAGGGCCCTAATTCACTATGACCACTTAACGATTCCTTACTTCGAAACCACGTCAATTCCTTAGCTATTCCCGCCAATCCCGCGTTCATTCCGCGCGGTTTCGTTCATTGTGTCATAGAGAATAAGAACCGCTGCTGTGACACACCACGGTTTAAAATTCTAGTGATCCAAATGTTTGAACTGCTACAACTTCTTTATTGACTAATTCGACTACCTTTGACGTATCATAAAAAATAATCAAGTAATCCCTTAGGAGGGGTGCGTCTCATATCATATAAAGTTATTTGGTACATTTTCATAATAAACGTGAGTTATACCAACTGTTGATATGATTTCTTTAGATGTAACATTTATATACTCTAAAACTTATTTCGTATAATGTTATTTATTTATTTATTTATCCATTTATTTCAGGCATCAAGGCCCATATAAACACATACAATACAATATTAATATAACTTAAAAATATTATAATTATACATACAAAATTATAATTACACTAAAAAACAAACTAACGCACACGAAGTGTCTGCGTCGTGTTTCGCTGACTGGTGGTGTCTGTTGGTTGTTATTGGATAAAACGTTTATTTAATCGAAGATCATTAGGCCTGTCGTTTAAAATATATAATATTGATACAAGTTTTATGGTTAACACCCCGATTAAAGCAATCCGACTCGGATGGGTTATATTAGGTTAGAAGGTTAAGGCGGGAGCGGAGCGGAGTGCAAGGTCCCCTCTATGTTGGTTAATCATTTGGGTTAGGTTTGGTTAGAACAGTGACCATTAACGCGTGAAGGCGAACGAGTGAAGCGAGCGTGCTGCGAGAGCGGCGTGACAGAAACGAATCGCTGCAAAACCGTCAACCAATTCCACGTAGTCTTGTCTGCCCTACCCCTAGTGTTATTTAAAATCGCATAGGCGCGGAGGGGTGAGGCGGGCCCGTATGTGACCGCGCCGGAGCCCCGCAGCGCCGGAGCCGTGACAGAAACCATGCCTGCTGTATGCTGCATGCTTGCTTGCATGCTGCATGTATGGTGTATGCTTGTTTGCATGCCTGCTGCATGCATGGTGTATGCTTTTTTGCATGTTTTTTACAGCGAAATAAAAACCACATATTATGTTCACAATTTCTCACATCACTATCAAATAACAAAATATATCATATTAGACTAAAAATGCTTATAAAAATTAGTTACTTTAAAATTATATCAATTGTTTATTATATTAACTGATCATTATATCAAATAAAATTATAGATTCAGTTGTTATATCTTGTAAATATTAGAGATTTTGTAATTATATCATATATTACTTACCCCCTTAGGAGTACCTGATTATTTTTTTTATTTTAAATCAGAAACTACATTCCTCATAATATGTATACAGATCTACCAAGATCAGCTCAAGGTTAATAAACTGTGGGGAAATGGTAGTTTACCGACTTACACTTGACCTGCGCACTACGTAACATAAAATTATAATACACGCTTCATAAAAAACACCTCAATGTCATAGTTAAGCAACACTTTCCGGCTGTTTTATGGCTATTAAAATACGAAAATATTTATAGATTTAGTTAAGTAATAGCTGTTACAAAAAATCTTTTTCATTCATTGAAATATGGTAATTTGTTGTATCTTTAGGCTCTCCCCACGGGTGCGTTATTATCGGTCGATACTATAGGATGCGTTATTGCGATAATGCGTCCCGATTCTTTGCCGTACAGCTGCCTTGTTATCGCCGTAGCGTGTGCGCCTAACCAACACTACAGGCCCCGCCCGCACTACACGTACGATATTAGCGCAGGTGTGTGTGTAAGATCGTATGCGTCCTAATACAAAATGTTCTAAGAACTCATATCGGAATATCGCAGGACGAAGGAACGCAAGCGTTCTACTTTTATTGCGTCGTTAGGTATTATCGCAGCAGTGTGTAACTTCGTGGCCGTCCTAATACAAAATGTACTGAAAACAGATATCGCAATAACGCAACCGATATTATCGACCGCTAATAACGCGCCTGTGGGGGAGAGGCTTTATACTTCATTTAAAACTGCATTCATGCTATTGCGAGACGGCCAATAATGTAGGTACCTTATACTTTAGTTAGGCGAAGTGGTTAAATCCAGCCATACCTACCAGTTACAAAATCTAGGCCTTTTCTAGGATACAGAGATCTATGAATGTAGAATTGTTGAGTTTGTAGTTGTAGATTTATCGGAAAATATTATACGTGATTTTGCCTCTCATGCTCGACGTAGCGGGTTCAAATCTGGACAAGTACCAATAAGGCTTTTTCAATTCATTAGTACTTTCTGAGTTGTGGAGGTGAGATAGGCAGTCGCTCCATGTAAAATACTGGTATTAAGCTGCATCCGGTTAGACGCAAAGAATTTTGTTGAACTGTCAAAATGAAAGCCATTGCTACTGATATAGTGTGTTATTTATTGCAATTGTTAGCTGACCCCAACGTAGTTGGGAAAAGGCTAGGCAGACGATGAGGATGTACAGACGCCAGCAGGTCAAGCTACCCGAAACTGTCAAATTTTCCCAATCAACCTTGAACCTTAATGCTTTAGCGATAAAGTGGAAAATCTATTAAAGAAAGTTGACAGATTGTAGTAGCTTGATGTGCTGGCGTCTGTACTTTCTGAGTTTATCTGGGACATAACTGACTTCGGTCAAGGAAAGACATCACAAGGAAGCCCGGACTTATAGTTAATTTAAGTCCGATATCTTCACCCCGTCTTGAGCAAGCAATGAAGCAATGGTGATCAATGCTCGTGCCTTCTCTGTATGAGAAGAGGACTTTGCCCTGCAGTGGGCCCATAATAGGCTGGTATCACTTTTACTTTTAAAAGCGAAAGTGAATGTGTCCCGGCTAAACCACCAAACAGATTTATATGAATAAAAAATGTTAATGTGCCTTGATGATGATTTCCAAAAGAGTCATTTGGTCCCGTACAAAAAAATCTCGACATAACCTCTCTCTAAATTACTTTAAAAGATAATCACATCATTGAGCGATACTTCGCGTGCCTCAAAACATGAGGTTTTCTGCCGGGCAATTGCGTAACACACTCATTGTCTGCCTAGTCTTTTCCCAACTATGTTGGGGTCGGCTAACAATTGCTTAGCACACTGACAGTAGCAATGGCTTTCATTTTGACAGTTCAACATCATTTGTTGCGTTTATTACGTTGTTGAGCAGAGAATTTTTTCGAACATATGAAGTCAATTTGAATGGACTCTAGGGTTATGTAATAAAATGGAGGTAATGACCATGTAATGTTATAACCTGACCGTTTACCAGTTTACGACTACATAAAATAAACGTAGACACTAGTATTTTAACGATCAACCATAACCTATTTTAATGGCAGGGAACTTAGGCAAGACCAATAAAGTTGCTTATTTATTTATTTATTTAATTGGGACAAACAAACAGTAACACATTATATCTGCGCAAACAATATAAACAAAGTGAGTAAGTAGTAAGTAAGCTTATTTAATTATTGACAACGCAATCAAGGTAGAATAATACATATCGCTTTAAGAAAAGGATTGAAGATTGATTGACATTCTTCAACAGTATTTAAGTGATTAATTAACACATAATTGTTATGCAAATTGGAAACATAATATTTATGTATGTCTTGAACTCTTGAGTAGATACTAGGTAGAAAAATAGATAGACTTATAGATTATTTTATACCAACAACTAAAACGGTAAGAAAGAATAGTCTTCTGTGCCTCTATGGGTTTAAGAGCCAAGTCCTTACGGGTAGTTAGTCAGAAGCCGGAAAGTTTGACACCAAGGAGTACTGCGTTAACGACTGTCAAAGATCCTCGAATGACAGCCGGGACCAACGGCTTAACGTGCTTTCCGAGGCACGGAGGGGTCTTGGTATGTAAAGTTGGTCACCACCCATCTACGGACCAACCGCGGTAAGCGTAGGTTAACCTGATCGATTGACCAGAGCGGCTATTTACTTAGCTACGAAATAGAATATGGAAACGAGTTTTTGTACCTGTTTGAGGAATCTAGTTCGACTTGTGGCACTACCGGAATCAAACGTAGGCAGACAAATATTTCGTAAACGCTCCTATTTACGCATCAATGGCTTTATAATTGTTACCACGGGTACGTAATCCTAATAGAAAAAAAAACTGGCCAAGTGCGAGTCGGACTCGCGCACGAAGGTTTCCGTACCATTATCTATAAAAATCACGTCTGTTGTAATTAAAATAAAATAAATATTTAAGGGAGCCCCCCTTAAATATTTATTTTATTTTAATTATTTATTTTTAAAGTGAATATACCTACAACTAAAAATTCTGTGAATATTTCAAGCGTCTACCTGTTGCCGTTATTAATATCGAGCAAAAAAACTGCAAAAAAAATCACGTTTCTTGTATGGGAGCCCCACTTAAATATGTATTTTATTCTGTTTTTAGTATTTGTTGTTAAAGCGGCAACAGAAATACATCCACTGCGAAAATTTCAACTGTACTAGCTAACACGGTTCATGAGATACAGCCTGGTGACAGACAGACGGACAGTGGAGTCTTACCCTTAACCCTAAAAATAGGGCAGCTATTTGGAAAACTTTAACAAATAAATACAGACAGCCGATCGATTCTGTAAAAATCTCACCGTGAAAATTTAGGTGAAGTGAGCTTACAGTGAGCTGTCAATAGTGTAGACATGTGACGTGTGTGGCGTTAGTTGGAATGACAGCTCACTCCACGCTCACTTCACCCAAGTTTTCACGGTGAGATGGTTACAGAATCGCACTGCAGTTCGATTCTGTAACCATCTCACCGTGAAAACTTAGGTGAAGTGAGCGTGGAGTGAGCTGTCATTCCAACTAATGCTAGGGATTGACACTATTGACAGCTCACTCTAAGCTCACTTCACCTAACTTTTCACGGTGAGATTTTTACAGAATCGATCGGCTGCTGTTCACATGACTTCATTCATGTGAAGTGAAGTTTTGATAAACTCTAGATAATGGTTAATGGATTGACAAATAATGCTCAAAGTATAAAATTAAATTAAAGTTTTTTCTAAATCGTGGACACCTTTATTTATATATTTACATAAATTAAAAAACTAACAGTCTTAAAATAATAATATGTACAAGTATATAAAAAGGAGGGGAAATAATCAAAGGGCATCAAAAAAATCGTCCGCATGGCTGTCAATAGGAAACTTGCCCAAAAGGCTGGCAGCATTGCCACGTTGTATGGCAATGCTGATTCTTTGGCCAAAAAATAGGCCAGCCCTCTGGTCACGTGAAGAGTCGACCAACCGTTTGGCGATGTTTCGAAATACTAAGTGTGCACTCGGACCCCATGGCCCTAGTGTTTCAACCCCAAACGGTTCGAACATATTAGTTCCAAAGAGATTGGAGTATTTGCGCCGTTTGAGGTGTTCCGCACCTGCAGCAGCCGCCCCAGCACAGCCCACCGTGCTTGGAAGATGGGATGGTGCAAGGGTGTGGACACACGTTGCATCCCACACCAAAGGCCTACCTACCTTCCAAGGCATTATGGTCATTCCGTCTGGTCTCTTCCCATCATTGCGTGCCAAGCCATTGGGTTCTAAAACAGCTGGCACCCCGGCGGTGACAAGAGCACGACGGATGATATTATTGATGCTGGCGTGCCTTGCTATCCGGCCTGCGCTTTGACTGCAGGATAAGCCATGGTGTCCTAGGCAGTCGACACCTTCACCGCATAGGCAGCGATGCGGAGCCACACAAAGGGCGCCCAGACGCAGATAAATAGCGAGCCGGAAGGTGGTGTCACCCAGCAAAGTGCCAATGTTGGATGACTGTAGCGCCTGAAGCCAGAGGCCCGACTCCCACTCAACCACAGCCAGTAGGTGGGTACGCTCAGCAGTATCTGTGGACGTATTAATAAGATTATTCCGTACCAACCAGCAGAGCGGCTCATCCCACTGCCTCCAGGAAGATCGATTATCATGACTTTAGCTAGAAGTCCCATCACTCGTCACTAGATGGCATTATAGAATTAAAAACAAAATAATTCAATCCTGCATCGATGATGAGCAGGGTCCGTGGTAGCACCAACACTGTCCTCAGAACGTTAGCGTGCAAAATAAACAGTCCTTTTACCGTGTACTGGGCAAGTGTGCACCTGCACAGAAATAAGAAATAGACTTAGTTTATTATTGTGTAACTTGTTTTGTTTACTAACAAATTACTAACACCTTTATGTATTTTTTTTTTGTTTACTACTAACAATCCTACTAACGCTATCTTTGTATAAATGTATTTATTTTAATTTATTCTATTCGGGAAACTTACAGCTAAACAGTGTTATTAAATAATATGTATTTAAAGGCCATTTACAAGTTTCCACTGATAAACACTTGAAACCAAAAAAGACAACAAAAAAGATCGGTACAAAATCGATCGACTGATACAAACTAAAAATCATTCAGACGCAAACAATTTATTTTTCGTAAAAAATCTTTTCACCGAGAGACACTGGTATTGAAAACGTCCAAATCATGTTCACTAGTTAGTTCAGTATGGACGCATGTCTGAAATAAAGATATAATATTATTATTAGTGTCCTGTCTAAGTATTCTCTTACATACATTTTCAGTCCCAGGCATGGCGAGAGAAGTGGGGCATCGACACAACTCTTCAGACATGGCAGGCTCCAGAGGTTCTACTGAAACATTTCCCTAGCGGAAGCCCCGGCTTCGATAAAGAAGGATCACCAAGTAAGTTTTTTTTCGTACTTCGATCCGCTCGCTGTGCAGTAGTGGCCCAGTGGCATCGGGCCCCGACTTTCCTGAAGAACCCGGGCAGGCTCTTTACTTGGTGTAATTTATTTAATTACCAATACCATATCGAAAACCGGCATGATTTGGAACCAAAAAATTCGAAGACAAGTGACAACCACCTTCCCGCACTGGTCGTGGTGACCCAATCCCCCCAATAGAGAGACTATGTCCCAGCAGTGGGAATATTATACGCTGATTCTGCTAATTCGCTCGCTTGGTTTTACATCAAACTAAGCAAGCGGTCATTGCCTATGTGAAGTCTGAAATTGGCCAAATCTGATTCATTTATAAAAATACTGTTGAATAATACAGTGACCTCGCTATATTAAATTAACTTCGTGGTCAAGGACCATCACATTAGGTTGTCTTTTTACAACGAATTGACGTATATTTCGACTAAACCGGTTCAATAGTTTTTACGATAAAATTACAAAAACATACTTCGAGCCGTAATAATTATATACAAATTTTTCCTCTTTGATAACTCTTCATGTTATAGTTAATTAATGATATCCTCCCGACCGAAATCTCAACGGCGATTAGCCAGGTACGAGTACGCAGAAGATATTATAGTGCACAACTGCATAAATTGTGTGCATAAACACAGGTGCAGTCTCTATTCCTTTACTCTTATAGTTCGATGAGACGGCACGACTGGGGAGAGGTCCCCAATTGCGTAACACACTTTTAATCATAATCGGAAGGTTTTGAAGGATAATGCTAATCCATTGCTTCATAGGTTTGAAAATTCGTCTGCTTGACAGCGTAAATAACGCAATGAACGTGGATGAACTGTCAAAATGAAACCCATTGCGATCAATTGTATTTATACGAGTATGTGTGTTACGCAATTACCCCGCTGGGCCAACAGTTTTACGTGCTTTCCGAACCACGGGGGTTAAATAACGTTTATTCAATTCGGGAGTCCGCATTCGAATGTTTATCTCATGTAGACCGGCCCTCACATTTGGATGCGCGCGCGTCGGTTGCGAAACAATTGGGTCATTGTCACTGCCACTCGCACACAGCGCGGAGTTACGCGACATGAACTTCCCCTCGATTTCTTCACACTCAAACCTTGGCCCTGACTACTTATTTAAGTACATAAGTGGTCAGGTTAGGAAATAAGAGATCAATAGGTATATGATGGCATGATAACTACTAAAAACTAAACTACGAAATATATGAAAATCCGGTCCTAGGCTCCACGCTGACAATCGGGAGGCTCCTCGCTGGCCGGAATCTGAATCTTCCTAAACGTGCAGGCCGTGCGCAAGGTGTTATGTTGGGTTCGATTCCCAACAGGAAGCTTGTAGCTCGCAATACAGGAAGCAGGTAGGCGCTGGTACTAGGGTGGGGGTAGGGCGAAAAATAAGGTTGGATTTGTTATAAAAGAAGGTCGTTCGTAATAAAATTATAATGTAACATTGCTAATGCTGCACAGTATTTTACATGAAGCGAATGCCTATCTGACCTCCACAACCCAGTTACTGGGTAATACGATACCCCTTGGTAAGACTGGTTGTCAGACTATCGAGCTTCTGACGACCGGTAACGACTGTCAAAGATCCACGAATGACAGCCGGGAGCAACAGCTTAACATACATACATCTATTTTCGTGGGACGAAAGAATAACCACCTTTTGCCTGTAGTGGTAATACTGCATGGAAATTGATACCCAAACAACACTAAGCGCAGGTTTCGAATAAACGTGCGTTTATTTTGGTGCAGGGCAATCGGTATGCGCGCATGCACCGTGTGCTCTACATTATTTTAGTCGTGAACCCGTTAGATACCGGTCGTCGTAACCTACCTACAAACATTACATAAATAAAAATTACCTATCTATCTATGTTGTTCATTGGTAAGCGCATGACTTAAAAACGTCAGGACTGATTTGATTATTTTTTTAAAGGCTAATTTTTCAATAGTCAGGTATCTCTTAACTGAATAGTAAATATTGTTGTTTGACAGCTTTTGTATAGAAAATATGTCAAACTGTAATTTTTATTCTTCAGATAAAAATTATCTGAATATTGAAAAATCAACCCTAAGGGCCGATTTTTCTATCGACAGATAATTTTTATTCGTGGAATATAATTGCTGTCTGACAGATTTTGCATGGAAGAACAGAAAAAAAATCAAAATTATTCCTGGGATAAAATTATCTGGCGTTGGAAAAATCAGCTCTAAATGTTTTTTTTAATGTTCGTAGTAGTCTGAGTAAGGTTTATAGGAATTATGAAAACCTGAAAGTGCTTTTTTCTATGAAATTTTTGTAAAACTCACGATTCGAACGATTGGACAGGACGTCGGTCGGGTCGGCTAGTGTATAATATAAAAATACATTGTACCCAGACCCAATTTCTTCAGCGGGATTGTCCGAAAGGGTTACCGCTACCCCAGAACATAAAGGGCCGAAGGAAGGAACATGGGTGGGTTTTAGTCAGTAAGAGTCTGACACTCCCTTCCGCTCCACCCAGAGCGGGAGGGGTCATTTGATGATTTCCCACCAGAAAAAAAAAAAAAGACCCAATTTCTTTTTGCCAATTCGGCCTCCAGGTTTTTGGATTTTTGGCCAGCCACACAGGGTGATTTTTTAATAACCTACGAAAACTTTCAACACATCCCTGAAAGTTATACACTATTGAAAGTTTTCGTCCAGAATCATGTACTGAATCCATGGTAACACATTGCACGTTGATGTCCCTGCTACCCTGTAGTTGTATTGTATGTTTACTATGTCAATGTTATTCCTTTTCAGTAATTATTGTCCCGTTCGTGGGTCTGGACGTGTGGGGTCTCCTGCACTCCGTCACCAAGACTGACGTCATCCGCATGATCCTCAGGCATCTGGAGGACTACCTCGCGACCGGCAGGAAGCAGGCGGAGAAGCATGGTCCGGCTGCGCTGAAGGTTCGTTATATCACTGTATACGGTCACAGTTCAGCACCTTTCAATCACAATCTACTACAATTTTGAAGAATATTGCTAATCCATTGCTTCATATGTTGGAAAAAATTGTCTGCTCAACAACGTAAATAACGCAATGAATGTTTTTGAACTGTCAAAATGAAAGCCATTGCCACTGTTAGTGTGCTGCGCAATTACCCCGCAGATTAGAACCTCATCATCTGCCTAGCCTTTTCCCAATTATGTTGGGGTCGGCTTCCGGTCTAACAGGATGCAGCTGGGTACCAGTATTTTACATGGAGCGACTGCCTATCTGACCTCCACAACCCAGTTACTGGGTAATACGAAACCCCTTGGTAAGATTGGTTGTCAAACTTTCGGGCTTCTGACGTCCAATAACGTCTGTCAAAGATCCACAAATGACAGCCGGGACCAACAGCTTAGCGTGCTTTCCGAGGCACGGAGGGGTCTTGGTATGTAAAGATGGTCACTCATCCACGGACCAACCGCGGTAAGCTTTGCTTAACCTGATCGATCGACCCGTGCGGCTGTTATTACTTAGCCACAAGCCCCTCTCCGCAGATCAGAACCTCTAAAGCAAATATCTTAGGAGATTTCAAATACCCATGTAGGTAGTATTCCCTACCTACATAACGACGATAATTAAAAAGTAGGTAATGACAATCAACCAGTAATCACAGCTAATCTTCGTTTTTACAGCATACATTATTGAGGAAAATGGCACAGTTTCGATGACACGGTTGGCGCAGTGGCTGAGCGATCGCCTGCTGCGCTGCGTGTCGCGGGTTCGATTCCCGCATGAAACAAATATTTGTATTGCCTACAGGTAGTTGTTCCGGGTTTGGCTGTTTGTGTATGTGAGTTTAAATGTTTGTAAACGCACCCACGATACAGGAGTAAATCCTAGTGTGGGGCAATGTTTTTAAAGAAAAAAAAAACTGTAGGAACAGGCGCACAGTGGCCACCTGTAATTACTAACTACCTGGTTACTGCAGTTACTCGTGTATTACAGTATCTAATGTTTATCTAAGAAACCCGTTCTTACCTACTTCAAGAGTACTGTTTGATGATACGTTTTTTAATGTTTTAAATGTTCGTATTAGTCCGAATACCTAAGGTTTTTAGGGTTTATGAAAAACTGGAAGGTTTTTTTTCTTGAGATGTTTGTAGGAACTAAATATACTCACGATTCGAACGATTGGCCAGAACAAAGTAGGTACCGAGCAGGATTAACGTTACAAAATTGCAATTATTAGAATAAAACCAAACTGTGGAATCTACCTCTATAATATATGGAGGTGTGCCGCGACTGACTCGGCCCGTAGATAGACGGAAAGCATGGCAATTTTTTTGCTTAACAGCCCAAGTTTTTTATTTTACCTGGTTGTGCAATTGTAAATTTTTCTCTAACAATGCTGCCTAGGAACCCAGGAGCAACTCCGTCGTTCGCCTTTCCAATCACTATTTAAATCTGCACTCCAATTGCGTTGCACACTTTTTATCACAATCCGAAAGATTTTGAAGGAAATTCCTAATCCATTGCATGGTTAAAAAAACCCGTCTGCTCGATAACGTTAATATCTCAATGAATGTTGTTGAATGGTCAAAATGAAAGACACTGTCATTCTAAGTGAGTTCCGCAATTACCCCGCCTTATAGAATCACTTGTAGAGATTTCTAACACAACATTTTATGACTGATCTACAGGTGACTGTGGTCTTCGACCTGGAAGGCTTCAACATCAAACAGTACGCGTGGAAGCCGGCCGCGGAGATGGTGTTCACACTGCTGCAGCTGTACGAAGCCAACTACCCCGAGATCTTGAAAGTCTGCTACATTATTAATGGTAAGTGTACATTTTTAATACAGTTTAGAAATTAGGTTGGGAAGGCTGCAGAGTTGACTTCGGTTCCTGTTCTTGAATCTTGGGCCAGTCGTGAGCCCCGATATTGGAACCAGCGGGGTAATTGCGTAACACACTAACAGTATCAATTACTTTCATTTTGACAGTTCAACAATATCCATTGCGTTATTTACGTGGAAACGTAGTTACGTGTTTGATTTTTATAAAGCAATGGGTGAGTGATATAATGGATTAGCAATATCATTAATTCAGACTGTGATTTAAAGTGTGTGAGGCAATTAAGGTGCAGATGCTACTTTATTATTTGACAATACTAAGTAGGTCGGTCCTCCTACAAGGTAGACCGATGACCCTGTAAAGGCCGCAGGAATCCGTTGGATACGGGAAGTACAGAACCGATCGAAGTGGCGGTGCTTGGGGGAGGCCTATGTCCAGCAGTGGACGTGTTTCGGCTGAAATGATGATGATGATGAAGTCGGTTGGACGATACCATAATAAAACATAACGATATCTATTAACACAATAGAGATTGTGTTCCTATGTAGGAAGGGTATCATGACGCAGGTCCTCACCGGACACAGAAGTTTCGGGAGGTTCCTGCACATCAGGCGGAAGGAAACGCCCGAGTGTCACCATTGCCAGGATCGCCCAGAGGACACGGTGGAGCACACGGTGGAGGTCTGCCCCGCTTGGGCGGAGCACCGCCGTGTCCTCGTAGAGGCGATCGGCAGCGGCGGCGGCCTCTCGCGCCCGGCCCTGGTGCAAGCCATGGTCCGGAGCGAGAGGAGTGGGAGGCAGTCGCCTCCTTCTGCGAAGCAGTCATGCTAGCGAAGGAGGTGGCGGGACGGATGAGGGAGAGAGCCTCCCGTCCCAGCCGCCGCGGGAGACGCTCCGGGCGTCGGGAGCCGCGTGACGACTCCCGGCCACCGTAGTCGAGGGCCTGCGGGCGGATAGCAATGGGTAGCTCACCGTCCGATCAGGACCAGGCCCGTGCCGGACGGCGCGTAAGTGTTCCACGCGCGCCTCAAAGAGTTGTCAGCATAATTTGAGGGGGAGGAGTTTGAAATTCTTATCCTAAAAGGGCTAGATTTTTGCTTCAAAACTTGAAAAAATCTGGATCTACCCACTGCCCAAACCCTGCCTAAAGAATCTACATGAACTTTCAGATTTTCTGTATTTGCTCTTTGCTCCTTATAACCGCATCTACTTTTCCATTCCAGCGCCAAAAGTATTCTCCCTAGCATTCTCAGTAATCAAGAAGTTCATGCACGAGTACACGATCTCCAAGATAAAGATCTTCAGCTCCGACGCCAAGAAGTGGCAGCCGCAGGTGCTCACCATGATCGACAAGGAGCAGCTGCCGCAGCACTACGGCGGGACAATGGTCGATGAGAATGGGGATCCGAGATGTGCGCTTATTGTAAGTTAATTGTGTTAATGGAATCTAGATTTTTGGAAGTCTTTAAACTGGTTCATAGAAGTGAAACTCTTAACTAAGTAGGTGTTCGTGGAATACTCACTGACCGAAAATGCACAGCCTAAGCCGCTGTGTCTAAATTCGAATCTAGAAAAATGAAAATTTGACAATAGTTCTTTTTATAACGAAAGTGACCAACAAGAAAGGATTTTAGAAAATTCATCCTCTAAAGGCGTGTGAAATAGGGGATGAAAATTTGTATGGAAGTTTTCACAAAGCTTTGACAACATATTACGAGTAAGTAAGATTCCGGATAAAGGCATTTGTTAGGTCGGAGATGTGAAGATGTCTCATTTGAACAATAACTTTCTTCCATTCTTCTTTTTGGTTAATTGGTTAGTTGACGTTTGGCGCAGTGTTCGGCTTCTACAAATATTTTTATTTTTGCAGGTGAAACCCGGTGGCAAAGTTCCTAAAAGCTACTACTCCAGCAACCAGACCTTCGATTCAGAGAAGGAGTTCAAGCGAGTCACCATCAAGACTGGAGAGAAGCATGTCATCGACCTGTTGTGTTCAGACAATGATAGTATTTTAAAGTGAGCTACACCTTTTTTACCAGCACCCTAATTGCGTAACACAGGAATGGCTTTCGTTTTGACAGTTCAACAACATTCATTGCGTTATTTACGTTGTTGAACAGACAAATTTTTCGAACATATGAAGTAATGGATTGGGAATATCCTTCAAAATGTGTGTGTCACGTCATAAGGGTGCAGCTTAGGTCCAAGGGGATCAAACGTATTCAAAAAAGGTTCTTTTTTCTATGGCTGAAAGTTGCATGTCGATTCGTAACCAGCCAGTCCAGTTGAAAACCAGTGTTACGCACTACTTGTTTAGCATTTATCCTGAACAAGGCCTATTTGGCGTAGTCTTGAGGCACGTTTTTTTCTGGTTTTGTATACCTGGCCAAATATATTTTTTCCTTTCCTTCAAAAAAGTGACACACCTACCACAATTACATCTTCATCTTCGTGTCCCTCCCACGACAGTTCTTTAAATTTTGTTGACCCATAACTTCGCCACTTCCACGTCTTCGTGTCCCTCCCACGACAGTTCTTTAAATTTTGTTGACCCATAACTTCGCCACTTCCACGGCGCCATCGGTGGCAGCGCAGAGGTCACTTTGGCTGCATGTTTTAGGACTCAAAGGGCAGGATGAAGCATATTTCCAATTACATGATAAACACTTACCCACACTATTTTTTTCAGTTAATTAACAAGTTTATCATTTTCAGATGGGAGTGCGGTGTAGACCACCACGACATAAAGTTCGTGATCAAGCGTCGCGACGAGGAAGGCAACGAGAGCGTCGTGCACGGACCCAGGAAGGTCACGGAGGGACCCCCAGACGTCGGCGTCCTGGCCGTCACTGGACCCGCTACTTGTAAGTACTACCTAATAGCTACTTAATTTTGAAGAACTATGTGTGACCCGATTGCCCGAACCATCAATTAGAACTGCACTGTTTTAACGAAGCCGCTCGGGAGAGCGTCAGATAGATACAAATGCATGGCATGGCATGTCACTCATTGTATTATAACACCTCGCACAGTCCCTCTAATGTCCCATCATGCACGACGCTTCTTTTGTTTGATACTGGTCTTGTAGGCCATGGTCAGTCGGGTTGTGCATTTTGGAGAGCGCACATCAAAATTATGCAACCGTCAGTAAAATGCTATATTGTGATTGCAATTTTATTAATGTCTACCGGGTAAAAAGGCACTTAGAGAAGCCGAGAGTCACGTGTACTCCCCGTCATTGTTATATTTTTTTTGTACTGGACCATACCTGGGAACCTTCTGGCTACGGAGATATTGAAGGTCAAAATTCCAACTTTTACTGACGTTTTTTTACGAAAACATGTTTTCACTTAACCTTAAATAACCCCACGACCCCTGTACCGTTGTATGCACCCATAAACACAATGTTTTGCGTGCGTTACATTGCGCACTACCGCAAACATCAAATTTTCACACCAAAAATGGAAGTCGTTTCTTATATATGTACATAATGCGTACTTGACGGCTATGTGATGTGTCTTTTTACACCCTGTTTTTATCATTTTTATCCCTACCAACAGATTCAGTGATATTCGACAACAAGAGCGCGTTCCTGCGCAACAAGAAGGTGTACTATGACGTACTGATCACCGTGCCGACCCGTGACCTCAACATCAGTGGCGAGCCCAGCGACGAGTCGCAACCCGCAGCCGCCTGTAGCAACAGCGCAGCGTCGTAGCGACAGAACAAATGTTGTAGCCTGAACAAATGCGGCGTAGACCATCATCATCAGTACCTAAAACATCGCCGCTTCACGGCACCCCGGATCTCTCCAGTACTCCCAATGCACCAAGATGCAGCTGAAGTTACGGGCGTATCACCTACTGATATAAGATTAGACAGTTGATCTTACTCCAGATGAATTTTTGCCCGTCCGAAAAAGTTAACTTATCGGAAGTTGGATTCACTCTGAAGACTCGAACTATGTACTTATGGACGCGCCCATATCTTCGTTGCCGGACTTTGAGAGTAGGCCCCATGCAGCCCGCAGCCAAGCTACTTACGTGTACCTACTTAGTTTCGCTTTGTAAGTTAAATCGTCTATTCCGACCCACGGACAGGGTACGCACGAATACCTGTATGGCAACCAAATGAACCGCGCAGCTAACGTGTGAAATCTCTCCTTGTACATCCTACGTAGCCCCCGTCCGGTGCCCCGTTAGTCTTGTGGTCGCAAGCGCGACTGCTGAGCGTGGGGGATTCGATTCCCAGTTCGGGCAAAGTGTTATTGGGTTTTTTCATTAGGAATTTCTCAGTAACAGCTCGATCCACTCGTGACTTCGGATTTCCATCCCATCAGACTATGAGAGTGCACCAGTGTCTGCGCACACACGCCTGCACTATAATATCTGCCGCGCCGAAGGCTCTCCGATGGGATTGGCCACCATGGCCAAAATACGGTCTGGCTGGATCACTTTTATTAGATATTATTGCGTAGCAGTAGACGGTCGATTTGAATTTCATATTAGCAGTTATGACTGATTGACTGAAGTAGTAACAACCAAAAATGTAAGTAGTATTGGCTGAAACGAGAATAGGCTCGCAGAAATGAAGCGTTTTGTTTGAATCAATACAGGAAATAAAGCACAGTTTCCTTCATTAATAGGTATTGCGCTGGCGCATATTTTCGCACGACAATTTTTACCGCATCGCGTTCATTTTAGTCACACTGTATTTTCCTTAAATATAGAAAACAGAAGTTACAGTATATATGTAAAAAATCATGACTAGCAAAATAATTGCCACAGCCCGTAAGAGTTAACTTGAGACTTCGCTCGGATGACGTAAGCGCGCGATACTGACTGAGACGTTGATGACGGGAGGGGCCGCTCGAGTGTCAAGTTAATTCTTGCAGGTTGTACTTTTTTTAACAAATATTAGATAGATGGGTGTGTTTTTAGATAATTTGTGTTATAAATAGTTAATTTAGATCTAAATGTACTTTTATACGTTCCAACTAAGTTCTTAAGAAAACAATGTTTTATATTGATACAGGGGAGTAAGGTAATTGGTTTTTAAGATAAGAAATTAAGAACAAATGCGAAGCATTTACATACATCTTTAGAAACGGAAGCATTTCTGTGATAGTTTCCAATAATGTAGTAAAACATAGCCTTTATCTAAGGTATGTGGAATGGAACAAATCTAGGTAAGTATATGAATTAATATGAGTAAACAAGTCTTGAATAGCTAATTATCACGATAGGCAATGGGAACGCCCCCCTATTACAGCATTCCCCCGATAATGGTCCCTAATGTTTGTCAAAATAATGATTGTTGACTTACCTATAATAAGCATTTATCAAAGGAAAATACTACTCTTTTACCCCATTGTTTTCCTTTGTGTTAATAAAACCTAGGGATTTCCAGCTTCATGAATAACAATTATAATGATTAGTAATGAAATAGTTGAAATAGGTAAAACGAGTAAGTAAATACAAGGTAGAGGTGACAATACAACAATAAATTAAACTGCGTATATCGAATGACGTTCCCAGTCTGTGTATGAAAATTCAATCAAATATATCCAATAGTTTAGTCACTATAGCTATAGTCAAAGATTGGCAAAACCCATAGCAGCCTCATCACTAATATTTACTTTGTTTGAAAATCACTTTTTTAATTGCGAAGCAAGGTTTTGTTGATAGTTCGAAGATACTCTTAGGCATTACCTACCTAGTATTGCCAATGTTTTTATTTATTGTCGTATTGTTGTCTCCACATTGTAGGTATGTTGTTTTCTTTTAATTCTGTGATTATGTTTCAATGTTATACAAACAAACAACATGCCTTTTCAAAGCACAGTGCTTATTCATTTTCAAAATGGCTAGAATAAATTGATGCCTGAGTATCTGTGTATAATTTCAATACCTTCTTAAAAGATAAATGATTGCTCAATTATTATAATAATCTATGATTAAGACATCAGTATTTTGTAGTAGATAATGTAATATCAATAAACAATGATTACACAAGCATTTTTTTTTATCTGTCCCACTCCTTCATCTTTTACATAATATCATATTATAAAGGACAAAATAATGGCGACTTTTATCATAAAATGTTTGTCACGCAAAACCGCTGATACGTAAATTGCAGAAATAAGCCTATATTATAAGAATTTATTTATTTTTAGCCTTACTTCGCGGCCTTACTTGCGTTAACGTAAGGTAGGACGCCCTCAGGCTAGGTGGCGCGACGATCTTCGCAGGATGGCTGGTAGCAGCTGGTTGAGAGTTGCCGAAAATAGACTCGAATGGCGTGCAATAGGAGAGACCTATGTTCAGCAGTGGACGGCTGATGATGATGATGAATAGTTACAGTTCAAGTACAGAGTCTCTGTACACCCTTTGGCAAAATCGTCCTCAAACCCCTTCTAGTTCTCCCTGTTCCTTGTCTGTCTAGTCCTGCTATACCAATACCAAATCAGTAAAAAAATTGCTTTGACTTTTCATCTACAATAAACGAATAAATAAATCTGCCAAAATGAATTTGTAAAATTATTTAATGCACAATTTGACACCACCTTCCTTAAAAATACATGATATATACAAGGCTATGTATGACTCCATCAGGTTGTTCACCGCAACCACCTTCAGTCTTCATCCTCAAAGAGCATTTGAAGCAGTTCTCTCTTGGTACACTGGGAACCTTCTAATCTCTGTACACCCTTCCAAAGGATGATTGTGGGGATTACCATGAGCTTCAATCGGGTGTCTGTCCGGAAAGAGCAAGCTTTGTCCTTCCACCTGCAAGGTAACATGAATTTGGATAAGAGAAAAGATATGAGATGTGGAGTTGCAGACAAGAGCCCATCATAAAATGCCATAAAATAAATTAGATACAAAATACCTAAAAGAAGATAACAGAAATGTATAATTTAAAACGGAGGCAGATAGCTGATTAACCCTTTGTATCCGTGCAAGGATGTGGATCCACGCGAGACACAATGGCTTTAAAATTGTTTCTGTAATTACAGCATTCAACCCATTATAGACCCACAATATCTATTAAAGAAATTATTTATGTCACAAGTCACAGTATTTTAAATAGTGTAATGGTTACCATATAACAGCATTATCATGGCATTATGTAATACTCACGTCTCTCTGTCACCAACATCAACGTAAACAAATATGATATTCTTTTTTAGTTCATTCAGATATGCCTTCACCACAGGCTCCGCTGTGAACAAAGATTTCTGATATCAAGGAGAATAAGAGCTATATTAATCAGGCCTACTTTTTAACTTATGGTGCCTAATGGGGGTGGGGGGTGTTTACGCCCTTCATCAGGTTAATGTCTGAGCTCTCGTAACACGCCACCCCATTCCCATGACAAGTATGGACCATCTCACCCAGTTGGCAGTAAATACACCAACTGCGGCCATTATCTTTTTTTTCACCAGTGAAAAAGAGATAAACTTTAGGCCCCTTGTTTGGTAGCTTATCAATGAACTCAGTGAATTGACCGTAATTTTGAACTTCTTCCATTTTTATTGGCATTAATGGTAAGTGATATTACAAGTTACTCTGTGGGTAAGTGTCAAGAAATGACTATTAGAACAGATAATCAAGTACTGTTATTTGGCGTTTAAAAGAGTTCTCATTTCGAGGAATAAACGACCTCTTTCTAAACAAGAAGGTAATGAAATCTGTAGCTTTTTATCTGCAGTCTGTTACTACAGACTCATGGAACGAGTCAATGTCTTAACATGTATTCTCTTTACCGTAAACAATAGCAACACATTTATAACGCATCCGCTTTTCGGCTAGGCAATCAGTTAATCTAATTAATTTGACTAATTTTGTAGGTGTACGTACCTTCAACACAATCGATACACCAACTTTCTCCAGACGGCAGTTTTTCACCAGAGAAATACATAAGCACTGGAAGACCTTTGGGATCTATAGTTTCAGCATATTTCACAAACTCGTCATACCCGTGCAACTCAACCGTAGTCACCATTTTTAATACAAAACACGAGCCCAATACGACAGGCACTATCGACGAATAGTGCACCAGAGTGACACGCGAATATTATCAATAATTTGATAAAAATGACAGCTAGACATTGACATTTGATTTTCAGCGCCACCAGCGTAGCGTTTATCCTCTATAGTTACGATAACTTTACTCTTAGGCGTCAGTTTATAAAGTTTTTTACTTTTCTGCAATATGCGCTATAAAATATAAAAAAATTAACGGACCTTCCGGGTCCGTTAATTTTTTTTCCAGAATATAATATATGTTATGAATCTCTTATTTATTTCTAGTTAATTCGCCTCTAAAATTTTAAAGATCGAAACGCACTATCGCCTTAGCACTATGAGCGGCACTAATTGCCATAGAGAAAAACTGGCCAAGTGCATGTTGGACCACGCACAGTGAAGGGTTCCGTAGTTGGGATGAATAACACTCATGCAAAGTATTGTTCTCCAATGAGAACAATACTGTGATTGTGTGTATGTTTTGCGATCGATACCGCTAAAATAAGTTTATATTTCATAGTTTATTTTTCGAAAAAACTATGATAAACTAAGTTATTTCTGCGGAGATATTTTCGGTTACCAACCGAAAATATCTCACTCTCTCTCAAAACTGTGGGTGGAATAGCTAATTCACTTAGTCAGTTATTATGGTATCCAATAATACCCCACGCGCTTATGTACCGCTCGGTTCTGTCTGCCGACCCCGCAAAGGAAAGCAAAAAGCTATAGTAGTAGTACATTTATGTAGTTGTTAGCATAAAATTTCATTCTTTTACACACCAAGTCTTGTGGATTTTTCGCGAAATTTTTACTTCTCACAAGTACATTTCATAAGTAAGTTGTCGACTATAACTTATTAACTTGTAAAGCATACTTAGATGTGATAGTTTGCTTGTAACTTCCTTATATTTACTACTATCGTAAGTACTTTTCACATATCCAAAAACAACAGTTTTGCTGGTCGGGGGGACGGACACCCGGAAACTTGACTCTAACAAAAATGGCCACTATAAAAAATAATATTTTGCTAAATGGATCCCTGAATCAAATAATGTTCACAACAAACCCTCAATATTTTTAAAAGATATTTCTAAGGACAGCCCTAACAATGGAATAGTCGACTAAAATCGTCCAAGCATTTGGTTTTTCTTTCAAGATTTAATTTCGCAACTTTGTAGGCGTGATTATTATAAGTAACCATGCTAAATTACAGCTTTTTGGTACGTCAAGGTCTCCGAGTTACACCGCGGACAGATAGACAAAAAGACGGACAAGGCGAAACTAAAAGGGTTCCTTGTTTTGTTAGAGACTATACAGAACCCTAAAAATAAATATCTATGGCGAGATTGCCACTTGAAAAAAAAACTGAAGCCGTTCCGTTTTATATAGAATGTTTGATTTTTCCAGAAATATGGCTAATGGTGCCGCAGGACTGCTCAGATTCTGCGTACAACAGAACTCAAAATTCAAGCCAAATCAAAACGGTTTTATCACGGAATATACGCCATACGGTTAACAAAAAATATTTGAATGTTTTCATGTGTATTTGAATTGTTTTTAAACTATAATTTCGAACCTGAGTGATAATATCTATCACAATGGATACGACGATAGGTATAAAACCTAAGTCAATGGCTGAATTGCTGCCCGGGCTTAGCGGTAAGTCAAATTTGTTTACTCGCCAAAGTTAAGTGTAGTAGTAACAACAAGTAACATTGTATCCGTTTTATGCAATGTTAACTAGAAATATCTTTAGTTCTTTGAAACTAGGTAAGAAGAATTGTTTATTATGTCAAACAAAATGTATAAGTATTGTTTATTTTATAGGTATCCTGTCCAAAGACAGTATGCAGACTCTGACTGCAAAGAAGCAGCCTCGCAAAACAATTGTAAACACTCGCACCAATGAGAAGATTATAAAGCCTTTAACGATTGCGGAAATGAGAGCTGACCTCTTATGTAAGTAAACAAACGATGAAAACAAGGCTACTAGGTTTACAATGAATGTTTTGTATGGTATTGATAATAGGATTATTATCAATACCATACAAAACATTCATTCTGTGTCCCAGCAATGGGAACATTATAGGCGGATGCCTATAATGTTCCCATTGCTGGTACACAGGCCTCCTCTTGGTGAAAGGCAGTGGGCCGTAATCCACCACACAGGCCCTGTGTGGGTATGGTATTAATAATAGGTACCAATTTATATTTCATTTCTTACGCACCATACTTTTCTACTATTCAATGTCTGTTTCAGCCCTAAGAGTACAGTCTCCCAGGAGACTCGCCCCGGGGGCCACAAGCACTAAGAAGAAGAATTGGAATTCATCAGTTAAAGTTGACAAAACAGTGAGCCACACAGCCAATGGGAAAATGAAACACAATCCTGTCAGAAAACTGCTGAATTTTCAACCAGCCAAACCTAAAGTATGTATTGTATACCTACATTAGTTGTATTGATGACCTACGTACCTATATTAATTGGGCAGTTTTCATAGTTATTACAGCTCCGTTTGGTAGTTTCAAGCAAAGAGACAGCACAAAAAAAACACTTTTAAACTACAAAAACAATTATTATTCTAAAGGACCTCAGCTCAGCATAATGTCAGATGATGACAACACAAGGTGTACCACCTGATACTGATTTTCAGCTGCAACCCATGAGTGCCATATGCTGGAATAACAAACACATAGAGAAGTGTGTGTCCATTTCTTTAAAGTATTCACCATTTGAATCTTGTTTTCTATTGATTACAGCCTGTATACAACATTAGACCTACAATGGCTCCGGAATCACCAAAGTTCACGAGGCCTGAATTCAGACCCAAGAAGTCTCTATTTGTATTTCAAGGTAATTTAAAGTTTTAATTTCTTGAATAACTTCTCATCATCACCCACAGCCTGACTTCACCCACTGTCAGCAGTAAGTGAAGTGTGGCACATAAAACCAAGCCAATCTTGATGCTCTTGTGCCGTCATTCAGGTTGGAAGCAATGTTATCTGCCCATCTCACCGCCGATGAGCAAATAACTTGAATAACTTACTGTTACCTATAACATTTTGGTATATCACTAATACCCATTTTATTTCAGCTCGTAGCAATGTGAGAATAAGTGGCATAAACAACATAGCTGAAACACCAGTTGTGAATAAGCCCATCAAAAGTCGGATGACACTAGCTAATAAAGAGAATGTCTCCAATCTGGTAAGCAAACCTGTTATCAAAAAGTTTCTTCCTCCACCAAAACCATTGATAAAGAAAAAGCTCATCCCTGTTATACCTGACACTCCCATATGCAATGAATCTTGGAAGTCCAGCTGTGACGCTAGCTTCTTACAAAAAGAGAAGGAGATTAACGATGCAGAAGAAAAAGTTAAAGCTATAGCAGAGGAGCCAACACTAGAGAATATAGCCGCAGTCACACCACCAGCGTCCACTCCATTTAAAGAGTACAGAAATGTTCAAGAATATTTCAACCACTCCAGTGAATTGGAAAGTTCTTCACTATATCATGATAACACCATCATGAGCTTTGAGAAACCTGCTGATACTAAAGAGAACAACAAGCGAGAAGAAAGTGTCATCGTCTCATTATGTGAACTACTCAACAAAGCTTCTGTTGCTAACTCAGGGAAAATGAGCACTGAACTTGAGGATTTATTACAGATTGAAAAACAGACTGAACAAAACTTGAAAATGATAGACATCAGCATTGCTTCGTTGAATAGAGTTAAACAGTCACAGTTGACTTCTCTGCAGTATGTCAGAAAACTAATTAAAGATAAAAAACCTTGTGAGGATGGAGATAAAACTGTAACTCATACCAAAGAGACTCCCAAAGTTATAAAAACAGAGAAATTCAGCCCGGAAAGAAAAGCTGTTATAAGTAAGCCATGTTCGGTAATAAAGTCCTGTTCAAAGTCTCCATCTTACAAGATACCAAAAAAGAATTTGTGTTTAAGGAAAAAAGTTGTTTGTAAATCTATGCCAAATATTGCAAACGAACAAATCACTCCAGTGAAAGCTGATATGGGTAACAAAGCTCTGAGCATGTACATGAAAATGAAAGAACACATGAACTTTCTGAGCACACCTGTTGCTAAGCGAGAGCGTCATGTGCCAGATACACCAGCAGTAACCTCACATAATCTCCAAAAGCAGCTTGATCAACTCTACGATGAAAATTAGAAATTCTTTAGAAAATATCGAAAATTAATTACGGTATATTGTAAAGAAAGCAATAATATTGTTATTTTAGATAAAATTTTAATTTACCTAACAACCTATAAATCGCCTTATTATAAATTTAGGAAAATTTCGCTACAGGTTGGCTGTACTATGCAATCGTCACACTTGCAACTTAAAAATTAATTTAATAGGTATTCTATGTTCTATGTTACGGGTTTGGTTTCCGCACTTAGTCCCTCAGGTGGACCATTGTACGTGGGCCATGGCGGCCGTCGGTGGTTATTCCAACCAGCCCACCTCCCTCCAGAAGCTTATTAAATCTCCTGGTCTGTTGAGAACATCTCTGTAAGATCTGGATGTCCCGAGGGTTTCCGACCTAATCTGGGTGACGCCTGTGCACTCAAAGAGCACATGCGCGACGGTTTCATCAGCCTCCATGCAGGCTCTGCATAGGGGGCTGTCCGTTATGCCTATTGTGTGAAAGTGTTTGTTTAGTGAGCAGTGTCCCGTGATGGTCCCCGTCATCAGGCGCAGGCGTTTCCTATCCAGGCATAGTAATCTTTTGGTTAATTTGCCATCTAATGACGGCATGGCCTACTTGGACTGCCTGCAGCCCGGTGACGAGGACCACCAGTTCTCTGCTTGTGTTTAATAGGTATTTACTAACACCGATTTTCTAAATAATGTAAATAAAAATCGTGACTGAACATTTGTTGTGATGGAAATGTTTTAAATTGAACCTAGCATGTTGTATTATTATGTAGTAATATATTTAAAATCTAATTAATTTGCGTAATGTAAACATTTTTTTGTACAAAATAAAGATTATTTATGTAAATAAGGAGTATTGTTTGCTTGTTTCTCATCATTGTTTGGCTTCAATTAAAATATTACTAAGCTCTCTGGAGGAAAAACCGCTTGACGAAAAAATAACTTACGACTCAATGCTTATAATTATATTTATTTATTTATTAATAACCAACATAAATTAACAGTTTGCACCACACATACAAGTTATCAGTCAATATACACGTCATACATGGAATATATGACGTACCGTATTTCAGCCATGGCGGTCAATCTCAACGGAGACTCCTTCGGCGCGGGAGATATAGTACACGTTTGTGCGCAGACAGAGCTGCAATTCCTCTTCCTTCACTCTCACAGTCCGATGAGACGGCAATCCGACGCGACTGGAGACATGCGCAGGACCACTTAACGTGCTCTCCGAGGCTCGGGGGTATCACACCGCTAACTTCCAAACTCCGGGCTGTTACTAAGGAATTCCTAATAGAAAAATCAATAACACTATGCCCGGGAATCGATCCCAGGACCTCACGCTCAGCAGAGCAGTCTCGCTCAGTCAATGGTCAGCGCGACTCGTCAATGCTTACTTATACTAACTACACAACGTCAAAGTGGACCATGTGCACCACACCGGTTGAGTATTTATGCAACTGGTGCACATGGTCCACTTTAGCGTTGTGTTGGCAATGGAATATAAATCAACTAACGTAAGCTCCAAATCATATTCTGAATTCGAGTAGATTTTACAAGATGATGCTTTCATCCTGCACCACGTCATCCCTGTTAACGTGAGCGTACTGACGTGCTCTCTGCTGCAGCGTCAGCGTACAAAAATCCTCGCGAGTCCTACGGACATCTTATCAGCAGGTTAAGAAGAGAGTCAGTAGCAGAAGGCAGCAACTGTCCTGAGTTGCTGCCCCTACAATTAGGATAACGAAATATAATGGTAAGACGGGCTGGTGTTCGCAACTTTCTGTCAAAACGCGTATTTTTTCGACCCGCACGGGACGCATTAAACTAGCGCGCTCAATAGTTGACAACAATAAAGATGCCTTGTCTTCCAAATCCTCCCATGATTCACAATTTCGTATTCTTCGTTTCGATTTCGTTATTTTTTTGTTCATGATGTACAAAAAAATAACGATGTTTAAAGAAGTTGGAATTCTAATTATTATACTCTTGGGTGCCTAAAGAATATAATAATAATCTTTTTAATCCTTTTCAACTATTGCAGTACATGCATGGGTATATAAATAAAATTATACATGGTAAAATTACAGGTTTGCTACAATTGTAGTGGGTGCAGTTCTGCAGTGCGATTCTGTAACCATCTCACCGTGAAAACTTAGGTGAAGTGAGCGTGGAGTGAGCTGACATTCCAACTAATGTAGGGATTGACACTACTGACAGCTCACATCAAGCTCACTTCACTTGAGTTTTCACGGTGAGATTTTTACAGAATCGACCGGCTGATCTCCTAACTAGGTTACAGTATAACCTGTATGTAGGAGTGACAGTTCCGATCCTCCTTGGATTACAAGGATTTGTATTTTTACGGTTTAGCTAAATGTATACAAAAAAAAAACAATTTTCATGTGTGTGTGGTGGATGAGTAGGTATGTGTGTGTGAACGAGCGTGTGGGGTGTGTGTGTGTGTGAGTGTGTGAGGTTGTGTTTGCTTGTGTGTATTGTTTATTTATTTTATTATACAAAGAAGGGCCAAGAAACTAAAAGAATCTTTTAATGAAAGTGGAACGTGCATATGGGAGAGTACAGATTAAGTCTTTTCTACGTTTATCGATTGTCCTATATGGCGTTCTTTGGTGTTGTAAGAGAACTGCTTGCATGATAAACCGTTGTCTTACGCTTAGAATATTTCATTTACGGTATAATTCATTAGTAGGGAATATGGTGGGGCGAAAGGTAGCAACTTTTAATACTGTTCTATGTGCTATCTCCAATGGTTTTAAGATCGTTTTAGCAGCACCACCCCAACATGAAATGCAATATGTGACAATAGATTGGCACACGGCAAAATAGACATTGCGTATAACAGTCTGATTAGCAATTTTCCGAAGTGTTTTAAATATGAATATAAGTTTCCGGACCTGCCTGTGAGAATGTTTATATGGGACTTTTTAGAGTTTTGTCCAATGTCACACCCAGATAATTAATTTGGTCTACAGAGGTTAGTGATGGACAGTTGCAAGGAGTTTGGGATTGATTATTGCAAGAGTGAGCTATTAACGTTATTGGGATAATGCGTGGTTGAGAGGCTGCACTGATTGAATATGTAAGGAAGTTGGTTTTGGAAGTGTTGAGTGTAAGGGTGTGATCATTGAGCCAGTTTAGTGCTGTGTTGAATGCGAGTTGCGCTCTAGTTTCCAGTTGCGACCACTTTTCAGCTACAACAGTTATCGCAGTATCATCCGCGAATGATATTATGTTACCATTCTGGATAGTTAGGTCGCATGGCTCATTGATGAAGATAAGAAAAAGGGTCGGCCTTGGTATACATCCCTGGGGCACACCTTAATAAATGGGAAGTTCATTACTGTTGTTATTATTTATGCTGACAAATTGCGATCGGTCTGTTAGGTAGCTCTTGAACATATCCAATTGAACACCTCTGACACCCACTCCTTCAAGTTTTGATAGGAGAGTGGAGACGGGGACCGTGTCGAACGCTTTAGCGAGGTCTAAGAATATGGTTAGGACTTTTTTATTATTATTAATACTTTGTACCACGTGATTAGTTAATTCGTGGACTGCGTCACATGTTGATAAGTTTCTGCGAAAACCGAATTGATGAGATGATATTAGCTTATAGTGTTCCAAGTAATTAACCAATCTCTTTTTAATTAAACTTTCGAGCACCTTAGATAACGCAGTTAGGACTGCTATGGGTCGGTAATTATTAGGTAAAGTCCCGTCCCGTCCCTTGAAAGTTGGATGAATAATTGCATTTTTAAATAAAGTAGGGAAGACAGCAGTGTCCAAACAAAGATTAAATATATGGCATAGGATGGGTGCCAGTAGGGTGGAGTATTTTTTTAGGATATAGTGTGAAATACCAACTCATCCAGTAGCAGGGTTGGTTCGTAGGGAGCATATAGTTGAAATGATTTCGTCATCGTCGGTGTGTTCTAGGACGAAAGATGTGGCGGGTGTAATTTTGGGTACCGTATCAAGAAGTTGTAGTTCCTTGTAGGGGAGTGGTTCTGATATTATCAGCAAGGGTTTTGGACATTGACGAAAAAGGAGTTAACTTTGTTACAGCATTCTATGGGTGAGGATGAGGTGGTTAATAGTTGTGTAAAAGCATTATTAGGTTTTTTGGTATAAGTGACTCGCTTTATTGTTTCCCACAGTAACTTAGGGTTATGACCAGCTTTGTCCAGTTCTCCTGTATCATAAAGACGTTTCGCTTTCTTTAGAATTCTTGTACAGAAATTTCTGTAGCGCTTGTATGTTAATGTCAATATTTCATTTTCTGGATCTTGTTTTGCCTTTCTATGTAATGCATCCCTATTTCTGATGCAGCGTAACAGACCAGTCGTAATCCAGGGTTTCAGTAGTTCCTTTCTAGCAGGTACTTTCTTGGTCAAGGTGTGTTTTGTAATGGCTGTGGTCACTAGTTCCAGAAGCTTATTTTTAGCAGCATTAGTTATGGAGAGAATTGGGTTAAAGTCTAGTTGAGACATTGTTTCATCTAGTTTCTCAAAGACAATATTGGTGACGGTAGGAATTAAGCTACTTCGTATAGGTCGATTGTCCAAGCAGAGTAGTGAAGGATAGTGGTTTGTGACCACGGAATCATAGACGAAGGAATATGAAGGAGAGTGTGTTCTTAAAATAAGGTGATCCAAACAGTTATCACCTCTAGTTGGAATGGTATGTGCTGCTAGAAGGCCATGAAAAGCCAGGCAATTGAGATATTCCTGGGAGCGGTTATCAGAGGTAGCAGGTTTTATGTCTAGGTTTATGTCATCTGTTAGAATTACCGTTTTAAAATTTTGGAGAGATGAAAGTATAATATTAAAGAGCTGATAAAAAGTTTTGGATGGTATCAATGGATGGAGAGCGATAGATGCAAATTATAGCCACCTCCGCCTTTATTTTAATAATGAGCCCAGAAGCTGATTGGTGTAAGTCGGGTTCTTCACAAGTAGCCGGTAAATCCGCGTTTACATACACCACTACACCGTCGCTTTGGTTCAGATGCTTAGTGGTTTTGAATGTGGTGTAATTTTTCAATTTCGGAATAGTGCCATTGCTAGAACATGGTAGCCAGCATTCCGTTAAAATCACTAGATCACACTCAAATGAAAGACGTTGCAAGAGCATATGTAGGTTTAAAAAGTTACAGTTAATAGAACGTATATTTTGTGACAGCAGTTTTAGGTAGTTGTTAGGGTGACGACTAAATATCGGGGCCGATATTTAGAATAGTGTAATAAGCTCTTAAACTATCCTGAATGTAGGAACGACTAAATATCGGGTCCGGTATTTAGGATGGTGTAATAAGCTCGGTGGAAAGAGTCAGACTTTTGGTCTATGACCAAAACGACATTTCTTTTATGAGTGGCGGCTGACAGCGATAGATGTCAAAGCAAATGTCGTACGATTCTTCTATATTCTCTATGAAGAGTGCTACGTTTGTTGATAAGCATTAGCAAAATACTTTCATTATCAGTCATATTTTATTCTGTAATTACATGCATAATCATCGAACTAGATCTTAGGAGAGCTTACTGTGATACTTCAAAGTAACATTGTCTCATTGAACTTAAGCAAAAATGGCCTTATCAAAACCAATTATGAATATGCTGGCATCGTATTTACAAAACTTATACATACATCCCATTAAAACTAAAGCGATTACAAGGTAAGTTATCTGTATAATTTATGAATTAAAAGACATCAGCTTAGCCTTAGTCCAGATTACGTATAAAGTTTGGTTCCAAAGTCTAACTTGGTTTGCATTGTAGTTTTTGCTTGTCCTGTGACCATGAATGTTACTAATTGTATAAATAATTAATTTCAGCTGCGTGGTGGGTACAGCCGCTAGCATTGCGTCTCAGTTAGTAGCTGGTGACAATATCAGGATAGATCCAATCTTAGCCTTTGGCCTATACGGGTAAGTACCAGATTCAAAGCATTAATATTTATTCGGGAGCACCCACATACCCTGGCAAGCATTCTACCCAAGTGCTTCATAAAGATGGGTTTAAATTTAGACCAAACACACATAGAACCAGAAAAAGAACATTCTTTGTTTGATAATTCTTGACATTTTAATAGGGAGAGACCAACAGAGGAATTTATCATCCCTGTTTACACAAAAATAATTTAGTGGAGTGGGGATAGTATATGTATTAGGTGCGTCTCCTATCATATAAAGTTATTTGGTATATTTTCATTTCAATAACGTTCACAAGATATAATAAATGTGAGTTATACCAACTGTTGATATAATTTCTTTAGATATAACATTTATATACTCTAAAACTTATTTCGTATAATGTTATTGGATAAAACTTTTATTTAATCGAAAATTATTAAGCTTTTCGTTTAAAATATATAATATTGATATAACGTTTATTTAATCGAAAATCATTAGGCCTATCGTTTAAAATATATAATATTGATACCATTTTTATGGTTAACACCCCGATTCAAAGCAAGACTTGGATGGGTTAGAAGGTTAAGGCAGGAGCGGAGCGGAGTGCCAGGTCCCCTCTATGTTGGTGAATCATTTGGGTTAGGTTTGGTTAGAACAGTGACCATTAACGTGCGAAGGCAAACGAGTGAAGCGAGCGTGCTGCGGAAACGAATCGCTGCAAAACTGGCTCCACGTAGTCTTGTCTGCCCTACCCCTAATGTTATTTAAAATCCCGTAGGCGCGGAGGGGCGCCTCACCCCTCCGCGCCGGCCCGCGAGCTGAGGAGCAGGTGATTTTAACACCCGAGCGTAAAACACATCTGCGACGATAAACTCGCATGGGACCGCCGGAGTCCCCGCAGCGCCGGAGCCGTGACAGAAACCATGCTTGCTGCACGCTTGCTTGCTTGCATACTGCACGCTTGCATGCTGCATGTATGGTGATAATTAGACAATGTAAAAAAATATATATCTCAAATTTCGCTTTGTGTTTTTTACTAGGCGTTTTATCATATTAGACTAAATAGGTTTTATGTCTTTTGAGTGGTACCTATATCAAACGATTTTATATTCAATGTATGTTATGCTTATAAAAATTAGTTACTTTAAAATTATATCAATTGTTTATTATATTAACTGGTCATTATATCAAAAATAAAATTATAGATTCAGTTGTTATATCTTGTAATTATTAGAGGGTCATTTGGTCTAAATTGACTTTATCAATCATTGTGTTCATGACTTATGAACTTCCAACAGAAGTTCATTATCACAATCATACTTATTAAGTTATTCCCTTTTATATTTCAGATTATTGTTTGGAGGCACTATCCCACATTACTTTTATGAATTTATTGAGAGGTTTTTTGCTGAAGAAGTCGTAGCATTCCCACTGGCCAAGAAGCTTTTATTTGAAAGATTAATATTTGCCCCTATCATACAAGCATTTTCACTGTACACATTGGCCAGGTTTGAGGGCAAGAACCACATAGCTGCACTGAAGCAGCTCGTAGCTCTGTACTTACCTATTTTAGAAGCTAACTGGAAATGGCTGACCTTGTTCCAAGTTATCAACCTAGCATTTGTGCCTCCTATGGTAAGTCAAGCTCATCTTAATTTATTTTAAACTGGATTCTGCTAATGCAGATGAAGTTGCGGGCAGAAACCAGAGGGGCAATTCTCGTAATTTTAAGAACGTTCAGTCTGATCTCCATCTCAATCTGTCAAAAATACTTATTTTCCCTATATTTTGACATTTGTTTGTCGCCAAGAAGAGACTGCGACTAGATTTTGAATGTTTTAAATCACGAGATGTTTGTTTGTGTTATGTTTAATAGAAATCTATTAACATAAAATATATCCTATAATACCCAACAATACTGTAGCTTCCCATTAGTGAAAGAATTCTCGGAATTGGATCGGTAGATCGGAAGATTACCCCTTACAGAGTCACAAAGTTCACCTCATTATAATAATCATGTATAGATTTTTCAATCAAAAATTTGCTGATATATGATAATCCAATGGTGTCTTATGAGTGGGCCTTAGTATCCACAACAATAGATTCACTCCTTATCTTGTACAATTCTAGGTACTTTTCCTGGTATTTTTTTTACCAATAAGGGCTGATTTTTCAATTATCTGATAACTTTATTCAAGGAATAATTTTGATATTTATTTCATACAAAAACTGTTAAACGTCAAATTTATTCCTAGAAAATAAATCTTGATTAAAATAAGTAAATTACTGTTACAGTTGCGAGTTCTATTCATGAATCTTGTGGGCTTCGGCTGGGCGATGTTCCTGGCCACTAAGAGACGTCAACAGAGCCAGAAAAAGAACTGAAGAAAATGAAATTATACTCAATGCAAGGTGGTGGATGTTATATTATTCTGTGATGGAAGTTGAACATTCTATATAAATCTTTTATTAATATTTACAAATGTTAGTGGCAGTCATGAATTTGTGGGATCAAGGGTTCATGGGGGCATTTGATGACCTCTCCAGTGATGTCAACATGTCTGTTTAATTCTCGTTTTGTTGATACTCGTGTGTATAGGACAGTGTTATTTTACTGATATGTAAAATCTATTTGGCACACTTGTAATTGTAATACTTATTGACACTGCCTTAACAAAAGTTAGTTATATTAAGCATTTAATGCATTTACGTTTTTTATTTAAATTGTTTTTAAAAGGAGTGATGTTAAATACTTATATAAAATGGTCAATTAAATATTATTGAAATTCTTATAAGTTGAATTAGCAATAGACAACATACTTGAATAAGTAGTAATTTCTAGTTATGTAACATTGAATTAGTAAGGTGCGAGGACCATTATCTAATCTTGTATTGATAATTTTATTATTTAATCAGTCTGTGTGAGGTATGTTTAAATTTTTTCATTATATGTTAGGATATGGGATATGGATTGAAGTAACATGTTTTGTTAATAAAAAATAATATTTTTGTATCAGGGAACTTTATTCGACAACAGCAATTCATCCATTATCTATGTACCAGTAGGTTTTACTTGATTATTTATACATGGTTTTGCGGAATTGCCTAGCACTATGTCACTAAATTCAAGTCTGCAAAATCAATTCTTACGCAGTGCATTTAATTATGATGAGGTTTCTCTATACAAACCAACTATGCAAAGTTCTGTGTATATTTTGATATTCGTATTAAAATGTTTTTACTGTTACAATTGAGTATTATTATTGATTATATCGTCATATTTATTGCTATGTTATTTGAAACAAATAGGCAGTTTCAATCGTTTACAATACAATAACTTACATGCTAGAATAATTTAGTTGTCAGTTTATCACCTATTCTATTAGAATTTCAATAAATAGAAAATAATCGATTGTAAAATGACTAGTACAATTAAATTAATAATAAAATAAGTTAGTGTAAATATCATAGGTAAATAAAATATATTGCACTTTATTATAATAAAGTAGGTACTCGGTTTTTTGACTAGAGTATTTTCGTTACTTACCAAAATAAATTCGAGAATAATTTAAATAAGATTACCAACAATTAAAAAGAAAATAAAATAAATACTTTTAGAGATCAAGTAATCGTTTCCAATAAGGAATTGATAGATTAATAACATTTGATTAGATAAACAGTATCTTAATCTATTTTTTGATAAATTTCAATCTAAAAGTCATGTTATTTGGTTTATTACCTACCTTACACGCGGTATGTATTTACAATTTCGACCAACATTCAAACCTCATAAACCATGTTTTTAGAGTGTGAATATGGTATGAGAAATTCTATTGTAGTAAAAATAAGTCGTTGGGTTTGAGTTTTAAGGGTTCCTATGTAGTAAATTTTAAGCGTGTAGTGTGACACGTGATGTGGTGAGCTCGTGAGCGTAGTGGTGGTTATTCTCTATTGTCAGGCCGTGGGGAGCGCGACCAGCTGTGATGCGAGGAGCGGCTGCTGACCGTGGAGGTGGGCGTCGACGGCGTCGGCCTCCGGTACGGGATGGGGCGCTTGCGCGCGCTGTTGCACGGTTAATTTGTTAGTAGGATGCATGGGCATTAGTATAATTAGATGAACATGCAACATTTGAAAGCGTTTAAGAAAATTATTAATTGGTATTATTGGTTTTAAATATAAATTTAGTTAAAATTCAGAGTTCAAAAAGTTAGTTTATTTATTTTTCAACATTATTACTCAGAAAATGTAATTAAAAACTTTTTCTCTAAACAAAACTGTTAAATTATGATGAATCATGCAATTTAAAAATAACAACTTACCTTTTATAATTTCTTAACAAGTACATAATAAAGTAAAAAAGTACATCCATAATTGAAAGCTTCTACAATTCTAATCTCTAGCTTCTTTACCATGCAGCAATAAAAAATAAAAACAACGAAAAATTTCGCAATAAACTTTAATGTGATAAAACAAAATGAATAATCTTGAAACAGAAAACACACTTGCAGCATGTTCTATATAAATAGCACATTGTCTACACCTGGCGGGCATCTCTGTAAACTGCGTAACGTGAATATCTCATTGGCACGTTATCTTCTTCTACACTTGAATTTGTTTGGCGGGTATGTAAGATCTATTATGGGTGCGCTACGGAGAAAAAACAACTATTAATTACGATCCCATTCCAGTTGGAGTCTCTCGCTTAGTTCATAATATATCACAAAGATTAGATTTTTGCAAAAGTCCATGTCCAAAATAAAAATATATCAAGTGATTCGTATAAAAGGTAGAATTTGACTAAAAAACATAATTATGTTAAGTATTAAAAATAACTAAAACTAGTAGCACACCCTGTTAGCATGATCAGTGTTAGAAGAACGCACACATCTAAAGTTGTTATAATATGATGCAAAGAGACTGACCAATGAGTGAGTATTCAAATATTTTTCACAGCCAATGGGTATATTGCATACATGATTTTTTTAAACCTAGTCAGCCTCTATACAGATATGGACACCCAGATTATAATAAGAAAGATGATAGAGGCTTTAGCGATATATTAAATGAAAGTAGAGCTTAATATTTTAATACAATACATAATATTACTTAAACTAATTCACACTAGCACAATCACTTCACTACTCGGAGCTACTACTCGTGTCTTCAGAACTCGTGCTATATTTTCGCGACTTTTTTCTATAAAGAAAACAAAAAAAAAAAAATAGATAAAAGGAAAAAAAATGAATAAAATGCCATATCATGGTGTTACTTGTGCTGTGGACCGTGTACGTGTGTTAGTAGGTATTAAGGTTCTCTCCCAACATTTGTAAACTTACTGTTGACAATGTTTTTAAATTTTGAAAATTTCAAAACTGTGCAAAAATGTGTTTAATAAGTAATGACATTGATGAAATTCAATATACGTAACATCGACCAGGGAGCACCTCTAAACATCAAACATATATATAATATTAAAATGAATTATGTAGCTACCATGATATGACACAACAAACGCAAAATAAAATAACAAGCACATCTATAAATCAAGATAAAAAAGCGACACACGGAAAAAAGTTAAAAACACACTTGTGCAGTAAATATGACATTCATTTGACAACCCGCACTGGGCCAGCGTGGTGGATTATGGCCCACTCCCTCTAACACAGAGAGCAGGCCTGTGTCCCAGCAGTAGGAACATTATAGGCTGATTATGTTATGTTATTTGTCAAACTTACAACAAAACTGTACAGGGCCCGTATTATGAAGTGTTAATGCCATCCATTCCATTGAAAAAAAAAGAGATGGTGCTATCGGTCTTCAATAGCTCCATCTCTCTCTCACATTGGAAAATGGTGGCATTAATAGGATTCAAAATTACGTTATGTTCAATATTTTATCAAATAAAATGTCATCTTTGATTGCACTTACAAAATCCCTACTTGGCAAGAACACAGTGCTTTTAGCAGACATCATATCTGTACGTTTTATGTATTTTTCTTAGACTGCCACGATCACAAATAGATGACAAACCAAGGCTAGCATGGTGGATCGAAGACTGGCAGGTCCCTCTAGCACAGTGTGGACTGTACCCACACTCTGTGCTAGAGAGACCTGCCAGTAATGGGAACATTGTAGGCCAATTATGGTGGGCTCAATTTGACTTGTCATATAATTGTGACCGTGGGTGTGAATATGTAGGCCGAATGTGAGCATCGCATGCTTATTTATTTTAAAAGCACTGTTCTTGTTAACTGTGATACCTCGTAATTCGTCGCCTATCCAAGAAGCTGGGCGAGCCAGCCCGGCGCGGTATGGAGAGTGAGCGAGAGCGCGTGCGCGCACGCGACTCGGTCGATCTACGGTAATCCGCGTATACGCCGGTCATTGTTCTGATCGATACCAATCGCATGCATTGATTGTATTCCGAGTTGATTCAGCGGAAAGAGAAATTGTATGTTAATATTTTTGGTTAACTTTTCTTATGGAAATGAGCAGTTTCATTTTGTTTTCGTTTGATTGAAAAAATAATGGTTTCTTTCTCCAAAATACTTTATTTCAAGACAGACTATTTTGGAAACAACTCATTTCTTGCATTTAGTATACTGATATAAAAATATAAAACATTTATATACCATAGAAATATAAACTACACAATATTTAAACAAACACAACCATAGTTATGTCTGTGCAGTTGTTAAATATCATATCATAAAAACAGTCCTTCATTTTATGTTTCGTAATTTTGACTCATCGTCGCGCAAAGACATGCCAAGGATGCTAGCTGTCCTAAAAAAATCAACGGTTTCCGAATTCGCAGCTAGAACATCTCTAACGTGTCATCGGTCATCTGTAAAGTGTCCACTTGGATGTAATTTGTTTTAGGACTCGTATAACGCAACTATAGACTATTTAGAACGTCTTAATGTGAGTCACGATTATTTTTTATCGATTACAGGATCAATTGAAACATTTTGATTATTGCTAAAGTTGTCAAAAAATAAAAGGCCCGTTTTGACATTGACAGTTCTAGTAGTTAATAAAGATCAAATTCGCAAAATACGTATTCGTTTGTATGAAACTGACAGGTGTCAAGAACGTATTCTCAAATGTCAAAATGGGCTTTTTATTTTTTGACAACTTTAGTGTCTGTCTCAAGGTTCTGCGTTACTTCAGAGGGGCAATTATCGTAATTTTAAGAACGTTCACAGTCTGATCTCAGTCTCAATCTGTCAAAAATACCTATAATTTCCCTACATTTTGACATATGTTTGTCGCCGAGATGACACTGCGACTAGATTTTGAAGGTTTTAAATTACGAGAATTTGCCTTCTGATAAACGCTGATTCATAACCAACAATAAAGTTTGTAGTCTAATAAAAAGCGTGACTTTTACGTATCCAAACCCTTTAATTAGGTATTGATTGAACAAGTATTTCACCACTTATAAATCACACAGTATTTAGTGTCATTGAACAAGAAAACAAAACGAGGGCACAAATAAAAACCATATTACAAGGTACTGGAGTGATTCCATTAAGGGGGGTGCGCTAAGTTAGCCCGCGAAATTCTAATTTACTTACGTTTCCTGCAATTTTCCGGTTAGTATCACCGGGGTAATTGCGTAAAACACTAACAGGAGGAGTGGTTTTCATTTTGACAGTTCAACAACATTCATTGCGTTATTTACGTAGTTGAGCGTACAAATTTTTCGAACATATGAAGCAATGGATTAGGAATATCCTCCAAATAATTCCGTTTGTGACTGATAGTGTGTTACGCAATTAGGGTGCAGGTTGTATGTTGATTAAAATATGATTTGCGACCGTGATGAATATGGATTTACAGAATTATTATCATTAGAATCAGCAATATAACCCGACAAATACATCGCCAAAGCCGTCGACACAATCTGTTCACACCGCCGTCATCTAAAACTGTCGCCAGAGCTGAGTCCCCTGTGTGTCGTACTTTAAGGATGCTCAATGCCCTCCTGTCCACCAATCCTGAATGTGATCTGTTTGCCGATGAATGGAGTAGAATTATGCGTGTATGTCTGATGTTTTGTGAGAAGAAGTATGCTAGGGTGTCCTCTATTAGAAGTTAGTAGTTGAAATATGTTTTGTATACCTACCATACCTGTTTAAATCTTTATGTTAATTAATGTAATTGGTGTTACCGTTTTAATCAACGATAAGCAGAGTAGAAATTGGCCTCAAATGTCAAGATTTCATGAAATAGTCATTCAATAGGGTAATATGAACTTAGAGAGTTGTATTGATGATGTTTATGATTGTATTCTATAAATAAATATTATATATAGATCAACATACAGCCTGATACTGACCTGAACATTGCACGAAACGTAAGAAAATTTGAATTTAACGGGTTACAGTGGGGCTTCACCTTATGAAACAAAACTAATAAAAACTGTAAACTTTATAAGCGATGTAAAATATTTTTTATTACTTTACAATAAATGTTGAAATCACGATAGGGTAAAAGTAATAAAACACTACTTTATTGTTGGTGTATGTACTTACGGGTAGTTGCTGCATCTCACGAGTGTTAACCATTGCAATTTGTACCTAATGTCTATGGCATAAAGACGCATGTCGCGAGCTCGTGATTTGCAACAACGCAAACTAAGGTAGCAATAGCGGTCATTACCCTTCTGATTTTATTCGTACAAAACCGTTGAAGACAACGATAGGTATCGATTCAGGCTATTAATAGACTTTGTTTTTTAAATAAAGGATGCTAGAACCTGCTTAGTAAAAATCTTAAATCGCTAAATTAAATTCGTTAAATAGGGAATTAAAAGTATGGAAATTCTTGATTTTAAAATCCCAACAGACACGCGACTTTCTTTAAAAATAAATGAGGGTGGGTCAGTGACCGCTATTGCCGCCTTGGAACCTATAATAATAGTTTAGTGTAATATATTGGAGAGCTCAAAGATGGTGCTTACCTAGATGAGCGGGTGGAGCGAGAGGAGCTGCGAGACGAGCGGGAAGAGCTCCGACTGCTGTACGACGACGAGCGACTTGAGCGGGACCGCCTGCAACAAACATAACGGATTTTGTATCAAAACCGTATAGGCATGAGAAAAAATGTACGTCACAAACTGAAGGAAATAGACATCATGGTAAACCAAAGTTGCGCAGCATCATTGCAGCACAATTTTTTTTTTCGTCCTATTTCCACAGGAAGAAAAAAATTCTAAACAGTTTCAAAGTATTAGCGATAATAGCGCGATTTTATTACTTGTGGAACAGTTAATTTCTACACTAAGTATAATTATTTTTCTATGACAGGATTTCAATATCAAGTATGAAGAAAACTACCCGGGTAGTGTTAGCTCAGTGTACCTATATATATAAATATATACACTAGGAATGAAAAAGTTTTCTGGAACGACAACATATTATAAATTTTTTGTCATTGCGCCTTATAAATTCGCTGAAAATGTCTATACGAAATTAAAAATGAAACAATAATAAAGACAAAACTGTACCTTGACGAAGAATATGAGCGCGACCTGGACCTCGAAGATCGCGAGCGAGAGCGAGACCGCGAGCGGGAACGCGATGACTTGTTGCGCGAACGCGAGCGAGAGCGCGACCGCCGCGACGCAGACTGCGAGTGCCGCGACGACGAGCGCGACCAGCGACGCCGCGGCGCACCCGACGCGCCTGCCGCGCCTCCCTTCTCTTCAACCTTCCTCACTTCCGGCGAAGATTCTACGTTAACAGGCGGACTTTTTTCCTTAGGAGTCTCTTTAACAGGCTCCGGACTCTTCTTAACTTCTACAGGTGGCGTTGGAGATTTCTCTTTGACTGCTTCTACTATTGTGGGACTAACACTTTTCCTTTTGGGTTTCTCGACAACGACTACTTCGGTTTCCTTCGGCTTGGAATTACTCCGCGGGGCCTGCGCCGTCGACGTCGAGGCAGCGGCCTCTTCCTCTAGCCTCCTCCGCTCCATGGTCGCTTTAGCGAGTAGAGCCAGTTTTTCTTTCAATTTATTGATCTCTCTGTTTTCTATATCCTCCTGTCGGTCCCTCGTCTCGTCTAGCCTCAGGAACTCGACCTCCGAGTCGTCGTGTTCGCTGGACGAGCTGCGCGTGCACACAGGTTTAGGTTTGTAGTTCTCGGCCAAATCTTTACTTTTCTTCTTCTTGGGTTGTAGATCGGATGGCGACTTGATGTATTTGCGTTTGTCTTTTTCTGGTAGTTTTTCAATGATATCGCGGTACCGCTCGGGACTGCGGCGCGCCGGTGAGTAGCTCAGACTGGACGTGCTGCGACTCTTGCGCGCCGAGCGGGAGCGGGAGCGGGAACGGTCCCTGTGCGCGTCCTTGCGCTCGTGGTTGGTGTCCTTGCGCTCGTGATGCCTGTCCTTGTCCGCGCGCTCCCTGTGTTCACCTCTGGCCGGCGACGTGTAACGCTCCGCGGTGCGACACTCGGATGACTTTTTGCTCTTCTTAACTGGCGTCACACTCTTCCGCTTCTCCTTTTTTGAGCTTTTCCGCGGAGATGGAGATTTGGACCGACTGGGTGCTTCACGTCGTGGTCTTTCTTCTGGTGAAGGAGACTTCCTTCTTGGTTTACTGCTGTCACGTTTGCTTTCTACTGATTTTCGATTTGATTTCAAGTATTTATCTGCTTTATTTTTTGGCGAAATGGACACTTTCCTCTTGTGTACGGGAGACGGGCTTCGTTTCCGTTGTTCCTTCTGTGGTGGAGATTCACTTCTCTCTTTGTAGTAGCGAGCCTTATTTTTAGAACATTTGTCAAGATTCTGTTTAGGTGGTGGTTCTGGTTCGGATTCAGACGATGAATACTTTCTGTCTGATCGAGAACTTTTATGCGATTTTTCGGCGTCCTTCCGAGATTCTCTATTTTTGTAACTCTTGCCGACAGGTGACCGTTCTTTATATTCTGGAGACGTGTCCCTTTTTTCTCTAGACACACTCCTATCCTTCTTTCTTCGCGGTTTCTCATCATTGGTTTCCCTATCTTTTCGCTTCGTTGGCGGTTCTTCATAACGATCATGATTATTTCTATTATTCTTTTCATATTTGGCATCTTTATCTTTCCTAGGATGTGACTCCTCACGCCTGCTGTGTCTAGAATTTGGAGATTCACTTCTCCTGTGAGCTCTTCGTTCATCTCTGTCTTCTTTATGATTTTTACTATTTTCTCTGATTGATTCTTTCCTGTTATAGTAGGTGTCTTCCCGCTTCCTGTAATCCGGAGACGGACTCTTCCGCCGCCTCTTTTCTGGTGGTGGGGAGGAACTGGACTCTCTGGTGTAGCTTTTCTTATTTCGTTTGTCTGGCCTGGTTTTGGGGGCGGGTTCTGATTCTGACTCGGGGGAGGAGCGTTGACGGTCGCGTTTGGATCGCTTGGAAGCCTTGCGTCGATCTGACTCCACAGATGGGTCACGTTTCTTGTTCTCTATCTTGGTGATGTAGGAGCGCTGGCGGTACTCGGGCGAGTGGTCGCGCAGACAGCGCGAGACGCTGCGTTCGCGCCGACGCTCGTTGTGTCGCGAGTCTCGCACGGGCGTGTCATCTCGCTTGTCGTACTTCTTGTTTCGCTCCTCGCGCTCCTTACCAGCTTTTCTGTACTGGACATCATTGTTTCTCTCTTCGACGGAGCGATCCCGTTGCTTCTCTTTCGTGTATTTCACTGGGGAACTAAAATACAAGTATTAGTGGTGCGATGCTGAAACTTATAATAAATAATATGATCGCGATATCAGGAGTGGGCTCACCTGTCACGGCTCGATGGTTCACTGCTGCCGCGTCGCCGGCTGCTCAACTTTTTCTGTTCAAAAATTCGACAACAAGCGTAAAGATCATGGTTCCATTAGACGGGCATACAACACCAGTGCCAATACAATAGACTATAGTGGTAATGGCAAATAAACATATTACACTAAAAGTTACACGAGAAATTCTTCAGGGGCATCAAATGTACCAGATGAAGAATTTCAATAAAGAAACATAATAAAAATATATCACTTGTACACATGCATTCTAATAAGGAATATTAATAAATAGAGGCATCAAACAAAAGGTAATAGTAGAAAATAAAATTATACTTAAAGCTATTGATGGAAGCAAGTATAAATAAATATGTATTTTCTTCGCAAGTGTTTTATTTTGGACGATCTCATAGAATGTTATTTAATAGCGTATCCATAACATTCTCGAAGGGTGAACTCAAAGTAAATAAATAAACAGATAGATAGAAGGGAACACAAGAACATATTGGTTGGTTGGCACCGGTGCGTTACTCGCTTATTAGAATGATGTTAGTAACACATTACGGCTCAACAGAATTAATCATAAATACATGTAATACACAAAAATCAAATGTAAATATAACACTTCGGTAACGTACCTTATTTAACAAACGGTGGTGGTATTGTATACCATTTAAACATGTGGAGCATCCTTAATTAGTTTTGGGTAAATGAGAAGAGGGAGAATGTTATGGATTAGTTACATTTTAATAATCAGACAGTCTGGATATTAATAAACTAGCGCGTGGTACGAAAACATGCTCCCTCGCTGAATAGATGACTATTCGTTTAGTCGCGTATTCACTTCGACGCAGAACGTTGTGCAAGACAAATAAATAAAATTGTAATCCTTTTATTTGTTCAATAACAATAGGATAGCGGTCTTGTTATCATATGCGTTCACAAATAGAGCACGTTTTTGTATCACACGCAGTCGCGTAACACGAACAAGTTTAAACCACCATCTGTTTGTAAGAACTACACACCATGCATAAGGTAACTGTGCACACTCGGACCCACGATCGCACATGGATGTAATTATATCTCTGTGTTAGTCACAAATGCGCTAGTTAACAATGCATTACCAAAATTATCACGGAGTACATAATTTTAGTATCACCTAACATAGTGTCTTACTGAGTGTTATTGCTTTGTGATATACTTACAGTATACGTTATTTCTTCAGATAAAGATGGCTATCCTATGAAATGATGCACAGTTAAACAGATAATTTTTACTGGCTATTTCTTGTATTTACAGAAAATAAAATAAAATGAGTTAAGAAGACAATAACATTTAAATCATACATTTCGTGTGCCCCACACGGACCGCTAGAGGAGCGTTCACAAGGTCGCGCGGTGCGACCAGCTATGCACAACGGAAGCTCGGAAACTCTAAGGTAAACTCTGAGGCGACTACAGTTAGTTCGACAGAACGATGCAAGTAGAGGGATGGAGACAGGGCCGTGTGAGGAAATTATACACAAACCAAAATTCGTGAAGCCAATATTTTATGCAAAGGAGGTGCCGAGAATGTCATATTCATTGTATCAGGCCAATGTGTTCGTCACACATTAACATAAAAGTAAAGAAAGCAATGTGCTACTCGAGCTAATCGATTGTTGCGAAGTCACTATAACATTATACTAGTTTACTGAAGGATGGAACATTGTCTGAGAGGTAGTGGAGTCGAGAGGCGGGAGGCACGCGGAAGAATCCCGAGTTAATCTAAACGAGGCATCGTGTGGCATTATACTGGCTAGTTTGTAGTCCCAAACCCCCACACACGGAGTAGTAACGTTAGATCTCAAGAATCAAAGATTATGTTTTACATATTCCAAGATCAATCAAGTACTTTAGAGCAATCAGAGCTGCTTTTTACTATAAAAAAATATTAACTCAAGTATTTTAAATAATTTGCCATTAAGACAAGTTTAAAAACAAAAGTAAAATATCCAAGCTAAGAATTCAGTTCCAAATGAATCTGTAAACATGTATTGAAGCATAGAGGTTTCTTTGAAGCGAACCAAACATAATCTTTGAACTGCGGCACTCCTATCTCAATAGCTAGAGTATGGCATCGACATTACAACATGGACTAGGTAAATGTGTTAATTACCTTCTTTTTCTTCTTCTGGCGTTCATCCTCCGAGCTGCCGGAGTCGCTGTCCTGCTGTCCATCAGAGCTGCTCGAACTCTCGGTGTCAGGCGACTTGGAGCGCTTCTTTTTTTTCTTCCCGGACTCTTGTCTATGACAAATAAACATACCATAGATACCTCAACATGTAGTGATACAACCTTCTTATTGAAAACAGCTGTGGTAATAAGGTTATTGTTATAAGGTTGATTAAATAAGGTTGTTGTAACACTTGTGTCATCATTTGGAAATCTATGTGACCTTTACTTATTAAAGGAGCATACTTATTATAGGCTAATTAAAACATGGTTTATACTATGGGGTGATTGCGTAACACACTAACAGTGGCAATGGCTTTCATTTTGACAGTTCAAGGACATTTATTGTGTTATTTACGTTGTTGTAGCAGACCAATTTTTCGAACATAATATGATGCAATGCATTAGCAATATCCTTCAAAATGATTCAAATAGTGATTGAAAGTGTGTTACGCAATTAGGGTGGATATTATAATAAAATAATCGCTTAAAGATTCACGTATTATCTTTACAGTTTTAAAAGTCAATATTTCATCTAGTAATAAAAAGGTTCAAAACTATAGCAAAATTTTATCTTGCTCTATTCGCTGAAACAGAGCAATAAAATAAAATCTTTACATCCGGAACGAACATAAAAAATAACGTTCATTAAAATAATAAAAGTTTATATTCAACCTCATACCATACCTATTCATGAAGTTCCATAACATTTTTCTTTCACTGAAATGATGACCAGACATATTTGATACTTGAATTCATAATATATCAAAATAATAAAGGCAAAAAGTAAAAAGTTTTGATACTTGCCTTGCTGACAACCGAAGCGTCACCTGTCTGGGTTCAAATGTAATCTATGAAATTTACGCCAACATTTACAAAAATTATACAAAAAAGAGATAAATAAACAAATATTTTGTATATAAATTGTTTAGGACTGATACTTACTTCTCCTTTTTATTCTTTTTTGACTTCTTCTTCTTTAACTTCTTAGCTTCTGGTGATACACTGAAATATAAATTGGATTGAGTGAACATGGATTTTAGAATATAAACAAAAGGGGGGTGGGTGTGTGATTTTTATTTAGAATAATAGTTGGCCGATGGCCGTTTTATTATAAAGATAAAACAAAAATAATCCCGAACGAAGAAATACATTACAGATTTAATAGTTAGTTACCCAATATAATTTGGTTTATCGATCCTGGGTGATCCAGGATGACACTTTGGTTCAGTTTTTGCATTGCTTTGAACTTAGAACAAAAACTTCCTTTGGTTTGAGACTCTCTGTCCAGTTTTATTCCCATAATAAGCAAATCTATCTAATAAGCAAAGACATATTGTTAGGTTTTTTCCTATTAGTGAAAGAAACCACGATCTAAATAGTCCTAAAAATAAAAGAATAAAAATGGTATAGTCATACTCAAGTCATAACACAATGAATGAAAAATAAGTTTTATTTTTGAAATGTAAAAAATGTAAATAGCTTTTGCCTGCGATTTCGTCTGCGTGGAACTTACAACCGAGACAAAAAGCATCCTGTACATTCTGCTAGGTCATAGTCTACCTGTGTGCCAAACTGTATAAATAATGTACCCAGGATTTTGTAATATCTTGATTTAAAAGTTGGTGTACCTTGGAGTTTCTTGCCCGTGCTTCTCCATAGAGATCTACGTTTTGGAATGGGCAACTAGCTTCAACTTTCTGACTAACTGACCGAATCTTTGACATTTCAAAAGTGCCTGTAAATGTTTTAATCGTTTAAAAAAAAAATTGTAGTACATATTCAGCCGTAAAGATTGAAAAAAAGAAAAAACACTTATTCATTCCTTTTAAAGCGACATCCAGTAACAAACAGCCAAACAACAACAACAAACAAAAGAATAAATGAAATAGAAATGTATATATCTGCTTTTTACAATGCACGAAGGAGAGGAAGAAAAAAAGAAGGTACCGCGAGACTCATACCTTCTCTTTTTCTCCCGTTCAGGCGAGTGTTTGCCGCGTTCAGGACTCGGCGATCTGGAGGAAGAGGGCCGCTGTGTGCGCCGGTCGTAGCTCGGCGAGATGCCGAATGCATCCCGCATCCGAGCATTCTTCACCTTCTGCGCATCCGAGAACGCTTGCGTCTCGGGAACGCTGATGAACAGTTTCAGTCCATATAAAGCAGGAGGGATATTACTGGATCTAATATAAAAAATAGCCAAGCTCCGAACCAGCAGGGTGAATTGAGAGAGTTCAAGGCTAAACAGATCCAAAGTGGGCCCAAACTGTCTCCCTGGGGCATTCCTTGCTCAATCCTGATAGACTCACCGTTTTCTTGAATTTGCCGACTTTCTGGATAGCGTAGGACAGTACTATATTCCTACACATACGACACCAGGAAGCTGTAGCTATTTTATCTCTGGCACCCTCATAACCCGAAAGTCGCATGTGTCACCGAGTCAAAGGCCTTTTATCTATCCAAAATAATGCAGACCTTCTGGGATCGACGGATCGGTTGGTTTATGAACATGTCAACGAGAAGCAGGCCCGTAGTACCGCAAGGTTTATTCCTATATCCATTGCGAAAGGCAGACATCATATTCATTAGTCATATTTTAATTTGGAGTTTAGTTGTTGTGGGCGTTGTGGCTGTACTATATTCAATCTTACCTATTTTTTTAGACTATTTAGTAGAACGTTTTGCTGAAGGATATTATTATGCTAACAGGTACTTTTGCTTGTGAGACCTTATGTCACAAAAAGGAATGTATTCCTACCTTCTCTTTTTCTTCCTCTTGGGCGGGTGGTCGTCGCGCTCATGGCTGGGCGTCCTGACCAGCGGGTACCTGGCCGCTTGGTCGCGTGCGCGCCGCTCTGGGTCCAAACTCGAGCCCTCCACGAAGCGCGGCGAGATGCCGAACGCGTCCCGCAGACGAGCGTTCTTCTCCTGCTGCGCCTCCGCGACCGCGTGTGTCTCGCGAACGCTGACAAACGACAATATTATATAGCCGACTGCATTCATGAACCAGGAAATATTTCAATAGGTCGATACCAAAACAATCATTCTACTAAGTAGGTATACTATTAAATTTTGTATGTAAGAATCAAATATAATCCTTCTAACACAACACATATTTACCTGCACAGCACCTAAGTGCGCTAAAAATAGGGAAACAGTATAATTTTAGCATGACAATCTCGACTAAAACCAATATTTTTATTAAAAATAAATCTTGACATTTGACAATGCATACAATCAATGATCTACGCATAGTATATCTAAAACGTGTGAAATCGTGTATATTTCAATTAATACCTGTTTATACTGCAAATATGTAACTTTTAATTAAATGTGAAATGGAATGCATATCGTTCGTTGGGTGTTCACCCAAATAAGTACAGTGGCCTATAAGGTAATCGATAAAACTCTGTGCACACCTTATGACGGATCGCATGGACTTCCTCTCCGCATCGTTGGAGAGACAGACCTGCAAATTGTCGTTAAAGTTGTTTCGATCTGTCGCGGAACAGTTACAGTGGCAGCAACACGAGTTGCGCAGGCCTTCGAGGATGGTGCGGAGCGCGGGCTCAAGCGCGATGGGCGGCGGCGCGCGGGGCGGCGGCGCCATGCTGGTTAGCGCTGCGTCCGTGCTGGGCTCAAGCGAGGAGGCGCGACCGCGGCGCCCTCCCGCCAGCACGGCCTGGAATGTGCCACGCCACAGTCGTTCGAACACGACCCTATTATTCTGCGAAGCGTCGCGTCGCGGAGCCCTGCCCCTTTGCATCTTAATCTACTTACTTAACTAATGGAAGACTTGTTTTCTTAATCCTAATTATATTTGTCTTAGACTAATTCATGGCGACTGGGCCGCGGAAGACTTGTTTGAGCAGAGGAGCGTTGAGGCTACATTCTGAGCGGCCGGCAGCGGGCCGGCGGCGCTACTGCGGGGCGTCGGGCGCCATAACAGGAAACACGCCGACGCGCGCAGCCTGCGCAAACATCGGATACGCGCCCTGTAGCGACTACCACACAAAGGGCTCTCCCCACACCCTTTTGTGCAACCCTCAAGTCATTTATTCTCATTTGCTAAAATATTTTCAATTCTTCTACCGCTCTTAAGAAAATGAAAGGTTTTGAGTAAACAATTATTGGGAATCTGGATATTTAAACCTGCGCAGTTAGTAAAGTTGTTGTTTACAACGACAGTTTAATAGGCATCCCATCCATTATAATATTCTCGTATACATACATGTGTTCCTATAAAAGTCATCTTATTAGTAGTGATGTATCAAATCGAATTATCCGCGGTCGCGCCTGTTTATGGACGACATGAACTACATATAGCGGCTTCTTTAGTTCTATTCTTGAACAGCGCGTATGCACACGCTATTGAATAAACTGAACATCTAACTAAAAGAATATTTTTGGATCGATAGTACTATTTTTACATTGTAAAATTGTTTGAATTCTTTCACTTCATCGGCTCATTAGAGTCGTTTTCTAGGAGTAATTAATTCGTTGTAACGTGGAGTAATTCGCTATAATTAATGAGTGTCGTTGTAACAAACACGTTGACACAGTCATTCCAATCGTAATAGTAAATCAATCTTGCTAGAAATCTCAGTGAATTAGACGTGTTGTTTTGATTTCTGAGTATGATACGTATCTAAGGAATGTATTTAATTTTCATACTAGCTAGTACCACTTATTACATTTAATTGTGCGTTAATTATTTCAGAGTCATATTGTCAATTTAATTAATTTGAAATGTGTTTCATTGTTATTATACATATTATTTTAAATATGAGTATGAGCAAGTATGAAGGCAAAATCGTTACATAGTTCGTGCTCCAAGCCTGAAGTACCAACACGATTTATACATTTACACCTGCCAAGATTTGTGAGAAAAACGTGAACTAAATCAACAAGACCTAGTTTATACAATAAAACACATGTTAGAGTTTAGTTTATTTCCCGTGTTGCGATAACGAAAATAATAAAATGTTTTTACAATAAACGCTGACCCAATTTGTTGTTAACCTTGATGTAGCCGTGGTTTTTCAAATAATGTACTCGTAAATATTTTCGCGAGTATATCGAGCATCAGCGTTGAGGCCACGTACACACTAATGATACGTTGCGCTAGCGTTGTGGTGACACGGCGTAAGAATCCCGTTTGCACAGAGACTACGCGGCGTTAAAATTACAGTTGCACACTTGCACAGTCTATGCGGGCGATACTGTCACGTTTACACGGAGTCTACGGGGCGTTAGTATTACGTTTGCACGACTACGCGGCGTTTGTATTGTTTTTGCAGTATCTACGCGGCATTAGCATCGCGTTTGCAGTATGTACGCGGCGATAGCGTCACGTTTGCACGGAGTCTACGCGGCGTAAGCGTCACGTTTGCACGACTACGCGGCGTCAGTTTTGTTATTGCAGTATCTACGCGGCGTTAGTATTGTTTTTGTAGTATCTACGCGGCATTAGCATCGCGTTTGCAGTATGTACGCGGCATTATCATCGCGTTTCCAGTATCGACGCGGCATTACCATCGCGCTTCCAGTATCGACGCGGCATTGGCATCGCATTTGTAGTATGTACGCGGCATTATCATCGCGTTTGTAGTATGTACGCGGCATTACCATCGCGTTTCCAGTATCGACGCGTCATTAGCATCGCATTTGTAATATGTACGCGGCATTATCATCGCGTTTGCAGTATGTACGCGGCATTACCATCCCGCTTCCAGTATCGACGCGGCATTAGCATCGCATTTGTAGTATGTACGCGGCATTATCATCGCGTTTGCAGTATGTACGCGGCATTACCATCGCGCTTCCAGTATCGACGCGGCATTAGCATCGCATTTGTAGTATGTACGCGGCATTATCATCGCGTTTGCAGTATGTACGCGGCATTAGCGTCGCGTTTCCAGTATCGACGCGGCATTAGCATCGCATTTGTAGTATGTACGCGGCATTATCATCGCGTTTGTAGTATGTACGCGGCATTACCATCGCGTTTCCAGTATCGACGCGGCATTAGCATCGCATTTGTAATATGTACGCGGCATTATCATCGCGTTTGCAGTATGTACGCGGCATTATCATCGCGTTTGTAGTATGTACGCGGCATTACCATCGCGTTTCCAGTATCGACGCGGCATTAGCATCGCATTTGTAATATGTACGCGGCATTATCATCGCGTTTGCAGTATGTACGCGGCATTATCATCGCGTTTGCAGTATGTACGCGGCATTAGCGTCGCGTTTCCAGTATCGACGCGGCACTAGCATCGCATTTGTAGTATGTACAGACGCCAGCACATCAAGCTACTACAATCTGTCAAATTTCTTTAATAGATTTTCAACTTTATCGCTAAAGCATTAAGGTTCAAGGTTGATTGGAAAAATTTGACAGTTTTGGGTAGCTTGACCTGCTGGCGTCTGTACGTGGCATTATCATTGCGTTTGTAGTATGTACGCGGCATTAGCGTCGCCTTTGCAGGGCGTTTTCGCGGTACGCTAGACGAAAGAAATTAATTTTCCTGAAAGATATATCAGTACCTACTTATCTTTTTTTCGTATGCCGTTTAGATGTATAAAACACTGGATCCACTACGGCATTCAGGCAAGGAAACAGAGCTCCCTGAAGTCTGTCTAGTGGTCTTTAAGAGGGCTCTATTCTCTGCCGTGAATGGGGGCAAACAATTAATTTTCACACAACGAACTATAATTGGATCATTAGGAAAGGTTTGCCTACCAGGCAGATTTTATACCGTTGTGTGATGGAAATACTTAATTATTATTTATGTGCTAGTATGGGTGGCAACCAGAAACACAAAATATTTTAATGAACCAAAGCGTTTTACGCACGCGATCAAGATAGGGAAGTAATGCAGCAGTAAAGCACTTTTTTAAGGGAAAAAAATATGTATAACCCTTTTGTGAAAACCTAAACACAGCTGTAGTCCGGTCAATTTAGATGTTCACCTTTGCATAAATTCCCAGAAAGCTGAAAATTTGCATGGACGTCATTGTCATGAAATTGTGAAAAGTCCCCGTCGAACCCACGTCTGCAAAAAATTTTATTCAAGGTCAAAATTCGCATAAATAGGTTTTTTGTTTTCAGCGAAACGGTTACTTTTATGATTGTCGATCATGCAATTATCTACAAAAACTGTCCTTACACTCTTTTCAAAGCGATTGAGAAAAAGCGATTACAAAATTTACTTTAGCTGTATTCTCCATAATATGAAGATCAAACGGCCCCGAAATTGGACTTTCAAAAACTGCTTCGTTGCATGAGCTGTGTGACTGTGTATCGTTCCATTGCATTGTCAACAAATTCTCTATCTACAACAAACCTAAGTATCAAATCAAAATGACATTATAACGCCATTAAGAAAACATTATGACATTACTTTTGGCCCACCTTCTAATAGGATTGGAAGTCTCCGAAAATAAATAAGTTTTAAAGAAACAGTGACGTGACACATATCATAGCACATTTTTTTGCAGAACGAAACAAATGATAAAACTGGCCTGTATTTTTATTGACAAATAATAACTGTCACAGTCGAGCGCAAGCATCCGAAAATGAGAATTATTATCGTCCAGTGTACAGACAACCGCAAACTGTCAAATTTTCCCAATCAACGTTGAACCTAATGCTTTAGCGATAAAGTTGAAAATCTATTAAAGAAATTTGACAGGTTGTAGTAGCTTGATGTGCTGGCGTCTGTACAATGAGCACCTGTGCCTGATCGCTCAGTGCCACGCTGCCAATCGTAGTGTTGATCCTGGCAGTCGGGTCTCATCTCGTGCCAAATACCCATGTATCACGGGTATGAATATCTTTAGATATACATAAGCACGGAGGCGCGGTTTCTGGCACGCACTATGCCTATCCCGGGGCCGCTCCCGTTAATTACGATATGCGTCTGTCCGTCTCAACGTTCATTTGTTTCGCGATCGCGTGACTAATAAATAAATGTGTCAAAATTTAGTGCGTGCTCGGATTTAATAGCGGGCACGTTATGATTTGTTAGAATTTGGAATGTTTATTAGTGGGCTTTATTTTCCTGGTGTGCGCGAGCTTTTTATAAGCCCAGGTACGCACGGGCAATTTTTTTATTACGCACTGGCTTTTCCACTCTCTGCGTTGAGCCGAGCATTGAGAATCCAACAGAGAGCATCCCAGCACGACAAAAAAATAAACTGTTGGATTTTCAACTCTCGGCGCCAAGAAGTGTGTTAAAATCCAATGCGCGATAAAAAAATTCGCCCGTGGGTACACAACAGTGACATGTTTATAATGCGCGATGCATCGTAATGTTTCGGATATAAATAAAATCAAAACAGTACATTATATGGGGCGAACTAAAACGAAAACAATTGGTCTGTTGGTACGCACGGCTACACATCAAGCTATACAAAACCAGTATAAGCTGCCTTCTGATTGTACGAAAAACCTATACAATGCGAGGTCAGCTAAAACTGGAAATGCATAGCTTGATGTGTAGCCGTGTGTACGTCCTACCTTCTGAAATCAAGTTTTCTATGGCCTTTAGAATTTGAAAAGTTTATTAGTGGGCTTTTATGTTCGTTGTATAGGCGAGCTTCTTGTTGTTACTAAAGCGAAGCGAAGAGAAGCGAAGTAAAAAAAAAAAAATCATTATTTGGGGCAAGCTAAAACGGAAACAATTAATCAATTGGTTTATTAAGCCCCACCTTCTGAAATCAATCAAGTATTCCGTGGCCTAATTGACTGGAACTATGGTACGATGGTGTTCATAAAACTGACTCAATTACATAGGTATAAATACATATACAACTCAAAACAGATATTTTAGGAGAGCACGACACAGCTATATTATTTATTTTATCGTTTCATATAATAGTGCTGTAAACACGCAAGTAAATGTCGTGGAATATAATAATTAAGTATGACAGCATAGAAAGAGAGAGAGAATCTCACCTATCAATACAGGGTGGGAGGGACATCGAAGCGCAAACTGAAACCATGAATTCAGCACATGATTCTAGACCTCCTAGGTAGCGTAGAAAATTTTCTTTTAGTAACTGACGAAAAACTACAACGCAGGTTCAGAATCATGTACTGAATCCACAGATAACAGATTGCATTGTCGATGTGAGTAGTAGTAGACTTCTTAACCTATAATACAGAGTGGCAGACTCTGTATTATAAGTTAAGAAGTCTACTACAAGACATATTTATTGAGGGTATTACAGTGTCGATGAGTACCTAGATGGTAAGCGACAACCGTGATATTATCGTTCTGGAAATTAATTTATTGATTGGAATTAATTTTAAATGGTATGGTTACCTATTATTATTTTTAAATTTGTACACTTAATATTGTTTATTTTTTATGTCATTTTGTTTTTATTATTGTATTACTCATATAGATTATTAAATGACATTTTATCTCTAGTAAAATTTCTACACAATGTATATTGTTTTGAAATAAATGACTTATGTCTCACTAACATAAGATGAAAATCCTATAAGAAACAATGAAGCAATAGACATTTTACAGACCGAAAAATGTACAGAAATGGAAACACAACTGTTCTCTTCTGAGGTCATAAGTAAGGTCAGGGGAGTTTATTTCCAAACGTTACAAGTTAGGTCAAGCGAGGTAGAAAATTCGATCTCAAGTGCGGTGCTTACCCGTGCCACGAGTACGTTTAAATTGAATCTAAATTGTCAATTTATTTGGAGGGTTTATTTTCCGTCTGTTACACGATTTCAGAGCGATGTTACTGGCATGTTTTCCTCCTATTACTGTAATATACTGGCTGACGCTGACTTGGAATTGTTTAGCAATTCAGAGGGTGAAGGTACTCATGAATTTGTAAGACCAACTTTTATTTCAGGGTCAACTCGACAAAAACCAGCACGTGTTTACACTTTTTCATTAAGTATTGAATTTTTGTATGAAAGAGCAGATATTTTTATACGTGGTATAAAAAATGGACTTTCAATATCTCCGTAACTAGGAGGTTCCCAGGTATGGTGCAGAATATTACAATGACGGGGACTTTATATGACTCTCGGCTTCGTTAGACGTCTTTTTACACCCGTTTATATTTTAGTGTTAGTCCCCTTGCAAAAACTGTTCGAATTCGTGAGTATTTACACCCCTTAAAGGATCACCAAAGATGTAAAGACAACCTGTATTAACGTTAGTTTCGAGTTTCTGACCTTAGTTATTACGAGAGCGGGGCACAGCGGGGTGCGACTTCGACATATTAAAAGTCCTGTGACCTGTCTCCCCTTACCGGGGCGCGGAGTGGGTCGTGGGGGACAGACGTCATCCGCGATCGATATGCAAGGACCCTAGAATATCGGTAACGTGAGGAGAGGTCCGCGAGTTTAGATAGGCGTACATATACAACAGGTTTCAAAATATTGAAGCTATGATTCTGAGAGTGGCAATTTTCGTTTTCGTCTTGTTACTGAGGGAATCGGCCGCTGAGCGTATTTTTGATAACGGGTTCAGTTTGTAGAACATGTTTCCGATACGATATAATATTTTTGGGTCTACCTTGTTTCATAAAAAAAAATTGACAAATTATCACTGCCCAAACAATTTTCCGCATAATTTCATTTGCCAAAGACTCCAGACTTTAGTCTTAAAAAATAAACTCTTCACAAATAATTGTAACGCAAACCTAATGTGTGATGAAAATAATTCTGGGCACGATTTTATGAGAGGACTGAGGTAATTGGCTTATCCAATTACTACTGTTCAGCGAGAAAATTAGCCCGTAGTCGACTCTTTAGGGGTTCTCTACAGGGAAGGTCCAGCAGTCAAGTGCTACTTAAAATAACATCAACACAGAAACCATTTTTAAAACTACTGTAAATGAGCCTTGAGGGACCCATTTCAACTTTCATCGCGAGTTTGAATGTAATCTATTTAAAACCTTAGTAATCTAATCCATTAACGTATAATAAACGTGTTAAATTGTAAGGTTTCTTTCAAACCTTTTTCGATAGCAAGGGACAACCGGAAACAATTTCCCCAAAAGACTTCCCTTTCGACAAAATTTACCCGAAAGAAAAACATTTTGTCAAAGACGTCTATACCCCATTTTATAGGACAAGTAAGACCATAATACTCAGATCATAACATGTAACAATGTTGCCGATCTATCGGTTATGTGAGACAAAGGTTTACCTGACATTTACGAGACAATACGCTGCTGGTTATAAATTATGTTATCGATGTGGAGCAACTGAAATAGATCGGCGAACTAACGCAAATAGATTGTCTTCGTTTTATGATGTATTGAGGCACAGTTCACCTGCAGTAAGATTGAAGAAAATACATGAAAAAAGCGAATGTAGAGTCATGAGGGAAACACTATAGAAGTCAAAACTTACAACTGGGGCTGAGTATAAGCGTGAATCGCGTATACTCGACTACAGCCACCGACCGACTATATCCGATTTTCAGCGTCACCGAGCCGAGCGTGACGGTTCAGTTTCGTTGGCTGTTCAGAAAGTGCGCCTGAAGAAGTTTTCACTTCAAAAACAAAGATAAAATTAGATGACAAGTGACATCCACCAAACCGCCTTGGACCTACGTGGTAGGTTACGGCCTATGGCCCACTATATTTTTAAGGCACAGGGTGGTAGCCCGGGTCATCAACGCGCCACCTTTTACCATGGATTCAGTAAATGTTTCTGGAGTCTTCGTTGAAATTTTTCGTCGGTTATTAAACATATTTTTTTACTGTTGCATACATTTTGGCCGCGTATTTTTTTTTTTTTCGATTATCGACGATACATTTCTTTTAGGGTGTTTAGAATCATAAAAAAAAATATAGGCAGCTAAAAGTACTAACATTGAATAATGTAAGATGCAAATCACCGATCAGTGCGTGTAAGTTTTGGATGCATAGGAGACATTTTACCTGGTATGATAGTTGGCGGTTGCGTGATCAGGGGGTCTATTCCGAAGTAGTATCGGCCGTTTCCTGCTACGAAGTTACCATTTGGTTCGGTCGGTCGCAATCCTACACTCCAACACTCTTTCGAATATTGACTATGGTCCCGACCCAACTGAGCCGGTCCGAACTTTTTTCGCATTTTTCAATAATCTTCGGTTGGGCCATTTGTCGGTCCGATCCGTTCATTCGCACTTTGCACTTCGTAGTAGACCCCTGTTTTGTATGCGTTTTCTTGTGTGAGCTTGAATGTATTGATCGGACGATTCACGAAGGCTAGACAATGTCTTTATATGCTTTCAAATTCAAAATTATTTATTAATCACAATTTGTACAAGAATAGAATAGACGGCGACCCCCAAACTTTAGTCTAAGATGTGTTAGTTTCAGCTTTTTTTCAGCTTACATAACACACATAAAGCGTTTAATGTTTACACTGCTGGAACACAGACCTCTCTGTGAGAGGGAGTGGGCCATAATCCACCACGCGAGCCCAGTGAGGGTTGGTGGATGTCACGTCTTCGTTTTTTTTTTGGTTCTAGGACATGCCGGTTGCCTCACGATGTTTTCGTTCACTGTTTTGAGAGCAGTGGTGATGCAGCTTAGCTACTTCGAAGCTACATATTTTGATCTAAACAACGCTCCTACTTGATCTTAGCCAAAGAAATGTTGAAATTAGAAGAAGGGCTCATTTATAAACCAATGACATTTTCCTCACGTATTTTTATTTACGTCAAAATTGTTACAAGTGGCCACGGCTATCTAATTAAACAAGTAATAACCGGTGAAAATTAATTTAACGGTGGTAAATTGCCAATCACATTAATTAAAACCGCGATTATTTCTCCAACAACACAGCAGTGCTGGAGTTTCTCTACGTATTAAAGATGAAATGAAACTGAAATTCGTTAATTTCATGCATCGGATTATGACTAATTGGATTACGTAGCAATGCTGAGCGTTTGTGAAAATGTTACATGAAGCGAATGGCATTATTTTCAGATTCTTTTAGCAAAAAAAAAAACCATAAGGGATATAGTATTTTTTTACCTAATTTGCGCTGTGTAATTTCTAACGTGATATAATCGTGGACATCCACGGCATCGGCATCACGATAACACGGGGAAGTAAAATATATGGAAATATATGAAGACGCTTTTAAATTTTTTAAATTCATTTTGTGGACATTACTACGATATTGTCGTGGATATCCGTCACGTCCATATCGTGAAAATTATAAAAACGCACATTAGGTACTCATACAGTATGAGAAAACCTAAGAACCACAATACGTTTTCCGGTTCCCATGTCATACGCAAACGACGCCAGAATTTGTTTTATTGACACACCGATTGACAAATCGGAAGCGTAGATTCCAATTCCCAAGCGATAGCTCCTTTGTAAAATCGTGAAAGCATACGACACCGGTGACATAGGTACTAAAATTATAAATGGCACACTAATGTTCGCATTAGTAATATACCTACATTTTCATATTTATTTTCGTCGAGCTTATTAACAACCCATTCCAACTAGAAAATTAATCACGTTTTTTTACTTAAATAAAAACCGATAAAGGTAAACGTAATGCGGTAAATTGAATGCTCGATAATCGCGCATTATGTATTTTTTCTCCTTGCTAAATTATAATAACTGTAATAAAATACAAGTGATAATTTCAACACCACAGTATGCGCGTGCGCAAGTGATCTTAATAGTCTGGATGCATGCCGATTTTTGCTCGTCTAGATTTATGTTAAGCAGTACATTATAATGTAAGCGTGATCATTAGTAGGAATTAATGCATGAATTACTACCTAATATTATTACCTCTTCAAAAAAAAGGACAATTTTCTTTAAAAACAATACTCCTTTAAAATTTTCTTGAAGAGTTTTCTGTTAGCTTTTAATAAATAAATAAAATATAACTTGGAGCAGTCCCAAGTCCTAGTTGATAAATAAAAGATGACTCACGCAACTCTCCCGAACTCGTCCTTCGGCACGTCCTTGTCTCCAGCGCCGGTGGTGCACAGCTTCGCCCGGAAGGCAGCCACGCGCGCCGCGATCTCCTCCTTCGGCAACCTACGCAACCATACCAGTGACACACTCATTATTCACGAACAAAATATTATAATACAAACGAAAAACTAAATAAAACGCGTGCGCCGCCGAACGCGCGTGAACGGTTTACTTGCAGCCAATGGATTCACGAATGTCTCAGTGAGCGACCGCGTACCGACAAGCGTAGATGAAAATCTTATAATAAATTTCTCAGTGTAATACCTACCAGTGCATGATACGCGGAGCCGCTATAACGGCGTAGAATTACTTTTCGAAAACAATAAAACCCGATAAGACGTTCTTGTTGCGCGACTGTTAACTGAATGCGGACGGGTACAGCTTATTGAATACTATTCACGAAGGGTGGCCCGTGGCCCAGTCTCGCACTGTTGAATTATTGATCGGACTCCGGCGCAGCGGCCATCGCCCCCAAACAAGGGTGCGATCTATCCGTATGGCCTTAGTGGGGTACTTTCTATTGTGCAAAATAACAAGGGATTTTATTGAGTAATAAATCGATAAGGCAACGTGACCTAAGTGAACATGTGCAAGTGCATGTAAAGCTAATAGAGAACCTGCTACAACTCGACTTACAAATGCCGACAAATTTTACAAATTCGAAATTGTGTTCGGATGTTTGTTTCTTCATTACGGCTGATTGGATGAGATTTGGATTTTTTTTTTCGCTTTGATTCAGTCTCCGATTAAGTAGAGGAAACGGAGCTTGTTTTTTCTTTGCTTCGATTCAAGAAATGGAACTTTCAATTTCCTCGGTTTGCAATCCAGCGTCAGGATCGTTTTGAGGCTTTAAATTAAGCTACTCCATCGCAGGGCCTTAACGAATGTCGTTGTCATTGATACTTTAGATTAGATGGCTTCTGCGATTTTTATTAGACAGGTATAAGAGACCAATACGTCTATCTATTGGATTAAACGAAGTTTCGACCACACATACTTTTCGACTAAAAAACCCGCAGTTTGGCGGAGCACGAGCGCGGTTTGCGATTAATGTGACAGAAAAATGAAATAACTGGGGGTTCCCAAAAAGGAAGACTGTGGCAGAGGCATTCATCTAAAACAATTTTATGTTGATGATTTTCAGCCGAGGTCACGCATGACCTGGTGCAGAATATATATTATGGTTTTAGGGCTGTACGTATCTAGATACGTAAAGCCCTAAAACCATATATTCTCACGGCTAGCCGTGTGACTGTGAACAGATACTTTACAATAAGGATTATTATGGCCGTTTTGGCGAAACAAAAGCGTGCTGTTGGAATTTCAATCCTCGGCTCAACATCGAAAGTTAAAAACAGCGCGCTTTTATTTAAGCATTCAATAAGGGTTCCTGAAAACGGGTGAAGTGCGTTATCTGCCTCGCTAATCTTGGAAAAGCAGCAGTAGTTACATTTGAAGTCCTTTTTTATTGAATGACACGCGCGTAGATAGCGCGTAAAAAACGCCCTGAGCCAGTGCAAAGAGCGCCGCACCAATCAAAAATGAACATAACATAAGATTACGCCTGTAATCCCTGAAGGATTAGGCAGAAGTGTACCTACAGTACACCCACATTTCGCCAGATATTTTAAGTCCCATGTAATAGGGGGGCGAGAAAAAATATTTTAACAAATAAACAATAGACAAGGTTCCGAGAAAGTAAAGGACAAGGACACGTCACGTTTGCTGGCGCTAAAGGTCTGCGTGTTCGGTGTTATGATCATTAATTATTACAGCACTGCCCAGGGGCAAGGAACTGGAAAGCCCGCGCAACGGGGTAAACCTTACCTATTAAAGGGATAGCTGTGTGTGTGTGTGTGTTGAATTATTTATCAACTCTGGCGCAACGTGGGGCGGTTCTTGTAAGGGATGACAGGTTAACAGTTTCTTGTCTAAGTCACGGAGGAATATGAAATGGAGTATTATTAATTTATTTATTGCTAAATGGGCCTGCTCTTGACCTCGATCGATCACGCCTGATGGAAAGCGATGGATGATATAGTCTATGATGGAACGAGCGTGCCCAGAAGATGCCTGTTCACTCTTGCTTTGATTAATACCCCGGTATTAATCTACTTGAGAATTTGCAAGCCTCAATGTTGGTTCGGAGTAGTTAAAAATCTCAGAGCAATTAAATTCGTACCTGGGATCAGTTTTCCTGCTTCTTGTTTGCGCAAGCGATGGTATTGTTAACATTATAGAGCATATTTGTTTAGCTTATCGACACTTCCCATGTAGGTATTACTGATAGCCAAAGATTTCATTCTATGGTGTTTTATTGACTTTAAAATTCAAAGCAAACTCCTAAAAATATCGTAGGTCTTTCCAATATGATAAATGTTTTCGTATGTGGAATTTCTCAGTGGCAGCATAGAGTCTGAATTTGTGTCTGGTTGATGGCAACGGGCTCCTATTTAGAGAATACAATCGGTCGGGAAAACGGTCGGGATCCTGACCGTTTTCTGGCCCCGAAAAACGCAGACTGTACTTGGTTAATCTCGGGTTTTCGGGATTGCGACAAACAAGTCTAGTTTGTATTCCGTAGTTCGTTGCGCCTTGACAATAACCTTGCCTAGATTATATTAATAGCATTTATTACATAACGACAAAAAACAACCCTTAGATATGCCGGATACGTACCTATTATACATACACTACACAGGTACAGTCCTAATAATATGTTTGTCGTAGAACTTAGAAGGGACTTCCCCACTCGGAATACTTCAATACAATACTCTTAAGGTAATTCCCCAACGGACCAACAGGGGAATCCCCCGATCATCTCATATCATAATACTGTTGCGGGTATTTCCCGTCGGGGATTCCCTGTACGAAAGTATAAAAATATGCCAATCAGGTTTTATTTCTTTCATTTATTATTCTATCAGTGACGGGCACTGACGGGTTACGTAGGCTACGTTATTTAAATTTAAAAGTCCATTATCTGAAATTAAGGATTTCAAATGGCGGGAGACTTAGTTAAACATAAAAAAGACAGTGATACGACGTTAGTATGGAGTTATTTTTTAGTTGCGAAGGACGGGAATAGTGCTAAATGTAAGCGATGCCCAGCCATTCTCAACACTTTGGGTGGATCGACTAAGGAATTACATACACATTTGTTATCAAAACATAACATCAAGGTTATATCAGCTACAACAAGTCAAGTTTCTGAAAATCTGAACACAGCACCGCCGCCAGTCAAGCGAAAGTTAGATGATTATTTTACTAAAAGTGCTGACAATAGCCTGGATGATGTTTTGGCAAGAACGATTGCATTAGATGGATTTCCATTCAGTGTATTCATAACTTCAGATGATTTGAGAAAATTGCTCTTAGCAAAAACACGAATTTACCAAAGTCAGCCGTCACCGTTCGAAAACGTGTTATGAATTACAGTGAAAAAATCAGAAAGCAAGTAACTGCAGAATTGAAACATTTGAAAAGGGCAGGTGAAAGATTTAGTCTTTCTTTCGACGAGTGGACTTCAACTTCCAATAAACGATACATGGCTGTCAACATTCATTCATACATTGGAACCTAGGACTTCTCCCTATTTATGGAAGTATGATATGACAGCTGAAAACTGTCTTCGTATATTGAAAGAGCGTTAGGTAAATTTGAGATTTCCCTGGAAACTGACATCGTGGCTATTGTAACCGATGGACCGAAGGTTATGATAAAGGTGGGACGGCTTGTTTGCACTGAACAACAACTGTGTCTCGCACATGGTGTCAATTTGGCGGTTTGTGATGTGCTTTATGAAAAACATGATTATTTACAAGATGCCCTACCTCAGATGATATTCTAAATGAACCAGCTGTGACTATTGTATAGACGACAGCGATGATGAACACCGTTTAGAAGACTTAAGACTGTCCAGAATCAGGTTTAATCGTAATGTCACAAAATGATCTTGCGCCAGAACACGTACCAGAGTTAACACAAGATGAAAACATTAATGAGCTGATAAAGAAAATCCGCAAAGTAGTAGTGTATTTCAAAAGATCACCATTGAAAAATGGAACAGTACTCCAAAAATATGTGAAAATTAAACATGGAAAAGAGCTGGCACTTCTTTTGGACTGTAAAACCAGGTGGAATAGTCTTTTAACAATGCTGGAGCGATTTTATCTTTTAAAAGCATGCATTCAAAAAGCTCTTACAGATCTCAAACATCCAATTCATTAAGAAGATGTTGATTTTGAATTGGTAAATAAAATTGTTGATGTGTTGACCCCAATTAAATTGACAGGAGAAGCAATCTGTCGGCGAGATGCTAATTTATGCACAACTGATGCTGCTTTGAAATTTCTTAGAAAACAACTGTCTAGCAAAAACTCAGCACTTGCCAAAAAAATTAAAACATCCTTAGTGGAACGTATAAAGCAACGACGAAGTGATGATTTAGTTTGTGTTTTGAATTATTTACAAAATCCACGAATGGATGATGAAAATCAGTTATTATCGGATTTGGAATGGCATGAGTTATTTCCAGTTCCGACACAGGCTTTAGTGAGGACGCAAATAAAGGGTATTGTTAAAAGACTTAATAGTCGAGATGACACGGAAGAAGAAAGGTCAGGATTACAAACAGATAATGAGCTAAGGTCAGGAAACTCCCAATCCCAATTGACATTAAAGGAAAAGTTACAGCTGGAAATTAACAAGAGTATAGAATCCCCAGATCCTGAAGTATTAGTCGAGAAATGAGCCTGTTCGAAAATGGAGGAGTTCCTGGATATCACTTAGAAACAGCATATAAGTATCTATTGTCTATTCCTCCAACCAGCGTAGAACCTGAGCGAGCGTTTTCAGCTGCTGCTTATGTTGGCATTAAACTACGAAGCAGGCTTGGGAGTCAAAACATTGGATGCTTTGATATTTCTGCGATTATATTTTCGAAATTCTAAATAGTTTTTTGTGTTGTGTTTTTGATTTCTTGCAAAAGTATAGTTTTTTTATTTTGTCTTTTTTCTTTCTTATTTTATTGTGATTTGTGTTGTGCAAAGACATTAAAAACATTTTTTTTAATTAGTCAAGTTTTTTTTTTTTCATTTGAGCCCAATTAGAAACCACATAGTCTAATCCCGGGAACCCGGGATTACGCTTCAAAATCCCGTAATCCCGGGATTGAAAAACATGCTCGGGATTGTATTCTCTACTCCTATTACATAGGACTTAAACATAACTGGCTGCTTGAGGGTGTACTATAAGGACATCTTTGACCAACCCTTCAGGGAAACAAGGTGTGATATTATATTATTCTGCGATTTACAATTACTTTGCGGGTATTTACTATCCGTACCGTTAAAAGTGGTCACCTGTAAAATTGAGATTTTGCTTACATAGCAACATGGAAATAGAAATAAAGAAAATACATTAATTTAGCACAGACTAAAATAGAGACTGGGGAAAACAGAAAATGTCTTAATTTGTACAAAGTATAAGTTTCTAGATTGAGAATATAAAATAAAATGTTAGGCTTCGATTTCCATAGCAATAATGTGATTGTACGAAAATTGGGTCAATATGGGGTACATGACACTGTTTATTTTCTCTCATTTGATCAGAAATTGTGAATTTGCTCAATTCAGTACTCACAGAATAGTATCTAAAAATACTCTGTGAGAGAGATACCTTATAACCATGGATGGTGAAGTGAAAGATATTATAATTATCTGAATATTCAGTTTGTAATGGTAACTTTAAGCACATTTATTGGATATATACTTCTGGAGGGAGGTGGGCTGATTGGAATAACCATCATCGGCCCCCATGGCCCATGCACAATGGCTCACTTGAAGGACTAACTGCGGAAATCAAACCTTCTAACATAGCACATTTATTGTTGAGTTGATAAAAAACCATGGACAAAAATTCTTCCTTACGATAAAGCCAGTGCTTTATTTTTGGCTTGACTCCAAAAAGTATTACTTTTTTTTCAGAATATTGGCACAGCATTGAGCAGTATGACTGAATTATTGTAATAGTCACATTTTATACAGGTCATTATGGGCATGTCATTCTACGTAACAATAATATAGGCTAATCATTATTGGCACTGAATCTTGATTAACAGGGAAATGGGCCGATTCCCTTGTTCCCAAACTAAACTAAATTTCAGTTCAGTGCATCTTTTTTTTTCTATTTCATTCAGAAAAGGGTAGAAGATAAATAAATATTATTTTAGTCCTGAAAAATAAGTCAGCACCTGATGAATTTTTAGTAGCAAATTTTTTTATCACGTCTAAACTGTCTATAGAGTATGTATCTTAATAACAGGACTAAAGTAATATTTATCATCTGTCTTTTTCTTAATGAAATAGAAAGAAAAAGATGCAATGAACTTAAAAGGTTAGTTTGTGACCAAGGGAATCGGTGCCATTATCATAGTTTCCGCACATAGTCAAGTCACCTCTCTAGTGTGTCTAGTTGGGGCTCACTGGCAAATAATATATTGTAACCTAGCGATTGGTAATATTTTAAGCTACTCATGTCGTCTCAACTAGGTGTTAACCTGAGAACCTGCGTACTGTATTACCTGGACACTAAATTATTTCTAGTCATGGAAAGTTTACTCGAAGCTCATGAAACAAAAATTTATTATTATTAATGGATGAGTCAGATGAGAATTAAGTACTTCTACAGGAAAAAAAAATAACCAGTACGCAAACTGTAGCCATGAATTCAACACATGATTCTAGGCCCCTAGAGTAGAAATTTTTCCATGGTTATAAAAACAAATCTGCCGTTTCATAGAAATATGCAATACCTAACCTACTTACACAGTCAAAATTTATAGAACAACAATTTGTTATTTTATAACCAACAAAATATTTCTACTCTAGGAGGTCAAGAATCATATGCTGAATTCATATAGTTAGTTTGCGCACTGGTTAAAAAAAATCCTGTATGCACATAAATACACTCATTTCCTAAAATATTTCCCTTCTGCCAAAAATATTGTTGTAATCAATGTAGTTTTTATCAAGGGGTGTTGAAAGAAGTTGATAAATGCTTCCTGACTTTGATAACACAAGGCAAGTTTGAAAGTGATAAAGTATTGTATTGTTCTCTTCCTTCTGTGAAGGGGGCAGCGCCAGGGTATCCCACAAAATTCTTATTGATTATAGGGTATTGATGATTTTAATTCTGTAAATACATACTTAATGACATGCTGAATCAACAAAGATTGCATTTCTGAGTTTTATAAAGTTATGTGTATGTTATGTTATATGATTACTTCCTTCATTTTATTCAGAGAATACAATTTAATTCAATGCAATGTTAAAACCAAGCAAAGCATAATGATTTGATAGTTCAAAATGATGATAGTTTCGACGTTAGAATATGTTAATTGCATTGAACTCATTTACAGAATTTTGGTGTTAAGTTTAGTTTCAAGATGGTTACAAGTAACATTATTCTAGACTCAGCATGACGTGGACGATAAAAAGTGCATGAAAAAAGATACTGAATAATAATTGCTTTTCTGATTACTTCCAAACTCAGAAACTATTACGTCACATAAATATAGATATTAAAAACAAGGAAGCTTCGCAAGTAAAAATTATATATATGAGTTACTCACCCCTGCTCCTCGAGACTGTCCTCAAGTTCCGCACACTTCACCTCTATCTTCCTCTTCCTCTCATGGTCGAGTATCTCCCGGTTTGGTTGTTTATTTGACGCAGAGTCCAACTTTGCTATTTCTTCTTCGGTACGATAATTCACAGAGTCTTTGGTCTTCCGCACTCCTGCCCAGTTTCTTTGCACATAGCCATTCGTACCGGAGCCCCGTGGCGTCGTTAGACCAATACCATTATACATTTTGCCTGTTTATTTACCTAAAAATCATAAATCAATTTTATGGCATGCTGTGCGAAGGGTATGGCTGCACCGGACAATCTTAATGTAGGAGTCAAAAGGGAAATGACTTCACTACGATGTCGTAGCCATGCTCGCACAGTTATTTAGGTAAATTACCAACACAAATATCTCACCATTTACAAGCACCTCGTTATTTTAATTTTTATTCATAAGACACACGTCCATCTTGGCTGGTTCTGATTTTTTTTATGGTTGACTTTGTGACAGAGTTACCATTTCGGGAAAAATTTATTTGGATAGATATTAATATTTACAACTAATATTTCATCAAAGAGACGATTAAGTAGGAAGCAATTTTAAAATCATTATATATTTTAATATGACATTTAATTGAGATAAAAACACCACCACCTATTGAACCGAAATGATTTGGTATCAATTTATGACTTATCGGGGTGTAACAAAAAAAAAAAAATTGACGTTTAAAATGAAGTTCAGTTTGTGTGTGTTGAGGTTATGTTTTGTTTACACACCAAATTGACCAAACCAAACTAAAACAATCCTTAAAATATCAAATATTCATAAATTGAAATTGCATTTAAGTGCAATCAGAAACTTTAATCATGCTTGATAAAATTCTGTACAACACTGTTCTCTCGCAAACAGTTTCACCTTGTGGAAAATATTTGGTTGCCGGTAATATTTATGGTCAGATTGCTGTTTTTGAGTGAGTATTTTCTTCTGTGTGATATGATAATGATATACAGTACATCCGATGTCTCTCATCATCAGTCGCATCTCTCCTCTTAATCAGTTAATCTTTTTTTTTCAGTCTTGATAGAATCCTTAATCCTGTCGCGGAGCTGCTCACTTCAGATTACAATAAGCCAAAACACACCCACACTCTCGAATCTGGTCGCCAAGTCTGTAGCTTGGTCAGCACAGAAAAGTTTCTAATAGCAGGTACAGTTAATGAAATCTTTGGATGGGATTGGAAGAATGCTGTCAGTTCAAAGCTAAGCAAACCTTCATGGACGATCAGGATACCTTCACAGCCGTCCTCCTTTGAACAGAATGACGTGAATAGTCTATGGTTGTCTGAAGATGAAGCAAAACTGTATGCAGGATGTGGTGATAGTAAAGTGTATGTTTTTAACTTGGAAGATGGTACCCTGGTGTCAACTTTGAAGGGGCATAAAGATTTCATACACTGTGTTCATGGAAAGTGAGTATATTTTTATGTTACACTTGTTCACTGTAGAAAAACTATTGTAAATGTGGTGACTAGGTTTGTATTGCCTACATTAATTATTATCATTTTTCTTATAAGATAAGTTACTAACAAATTAATCCTTAATCTTATAAATAACTCAGGACCTTATTACCCAAAACGGGCTAGACGTAAAACAGGAAAGTTTGTTGATGCATCCTTAATTTGCAGTCTGTAAATTTTCTTTTTCATTAAAATTACAGCAACCAACAACTCATCACAGCCAGTGAAGATGGATCTGTCATGCTTTGGGACACCCGTACTTGCAAGAGTCACAATAAAGTGGAGCCCCATACCAACAGCAAAGTGAGCCGGCCTGATATTGGCAAGTGGGTGGGCTCCGCTGCCTTAGGAGATGACTGGATTGTGAGTATAGCTTAAGAATCCACATACTTGCACTTTAATGGGAGGAAGTGTCTTAACTCTACTACTCGTAAGCCTTAACCGTTTAAGCTACGCTTGCCACGGTTGATCCGTGGATAGGCGACCCCTCCGTGCCTCGCAGAGCATGTTAAGCCGTTGGTCCCGGCTGTCATTCATGGTTCTATTGATCGACGTGGATTCGAGGATTGTCGTGAATGGTCATCAGTCTGATGCAGTGCATATAACCTTGGTTGTTCCACAAGGTTCAATCTTGGGACCACTATTGTTTATTTTATATATGTATGTGATGTAATGACATAGACAAATGTTTTAAAAATACTAAGTTGTTGACTGTTCCAACAAGATCTGGACAGACTCGCTGACTACTGTCTAAACAATAAACTACACCTTAGTCTCTCCAAGTGCAATTGCATTAATTTCACAAAGAATAAAATAGTTATTAACTTTAAATACTCATTGCACGATCTTGATGTGTTGATTGATGATAAGTTGTCCTAAACCAACATGTAGAAAAAATTGTAAATAAAGCATTTAAGTTGTATGGTTTTGTTATGAGATCGTCCACTGAGTTTAAGTAGGTCTCACACACATACCTTTACCTGTATAAGACCATTGTACGATCACAATTAGAGTATTCCCTATCTGGAACCCGTTTTACCAGAAATACATAGACAGATTGAAAAAGTCCAGCGTAAGTTTCGGGGAGCCATGCATTATAGATGCCATAAAACGTTTTTGTCATACTCACAATTGTTCGATAAATATGGACAGGTCAACCTAGTATCAAGACGTAAGTATCTAGAAGCTTCTGTACTGTATGGCATTGTTATGTAGTCCCTAGGATTAATGTGATGTAATTATTTATTACCTATCTAGTGGCACTCATTATCATATTCTCTTTTGTTAATGTGCGGATCGACTGCTGCGCTGCGTGTCGCGGGTTCGATTCCCGCACGGAACAAATATTTGTATTGCCTACAGGTAGTTGTTCCGGGTCTGGCTGTTTGTGTATGTGAGTTTAAATGTTTGTAAACGCACCCACGATACAGGAGTAACTCCTATGATATATGAAGGATATTTCTTAATAACTTAATACTTACTCAACATAGCGCATTTATCAGCTGAATATAATACAATGCTAAGAACCAACTTGATAAAAGAGCCTTCTAATTTTTCTTTTATTCTCTTCTTTTTTCATTTTTTTTTCTTCGCCTTCTTTTTCATTTGCCTTCTATTCATTTTTTCTTTTTTTTTTCAATTTTGCTTTCTTTTTTTATGCCTTTTAATTTCCTTTTTTTTTTCAAGTGCTTTCTAATTCTTCTTCGTTTTCGGCTCCTAAGGATCCTACGTGATGTTAAGTTGCCTATAGCCTATATTCAAATTTTATTTGTTTCAAATTGACGTTATTACAAGTTAAACAAAATTCAACTTTATTTTAATGGCAATTAAGTTGATTTCAGAGTGACTAGAACTATTGAAAAAGTTAGAAAAATGTTTGAAGTTGTAGCGTAAACTGAACTTTATTGTGTAGGAATTAAAGTAATTTTTCCATAAACTCATATTTGTTTACATTTTTGGCAAGTAAGTCGCAAATGCAGATTAGACGATTTATTCTGGGTGTAATGATGCTGCATGGTATATGTAATAATAAATTCGACTGCATTCCCTTATCAAATAGCCTACTTTATCAATACATCTGGTATGCTTCGTGGGGTACGTGTGCCTCGGCTATTCCACACGAATTCGTGCAGGACTAACGCTGGGGTGCGCGTGCCTCTTCATCGCCTTGTTGATGCGTACAACGCTCACTTTTCTCACGGAGCTTGAGGTATTTACTCTTTCCAAGGATCGTTTCAAGGCAAGAGCAATACAGTTACTAAAGTTGTCAAAAAATAAAAGGCTCGTTTTGACATTTGAGAATACGTTCTTGACACCTGTCAGTTTCATACAAACGAATACGTGTTTTACGAATTTGATCTTTATTAAGTACTAGAACTGTCAATGTCAAAAAGGGGCTTTTAATTTTTGACAACTTTAAATTCATAAATATATTTTTTTTTTTCTTTCTTATTCTTCTTACTAGTCTTTTACGATGCACACTATTTGTCTGTTTTCGTTTTTCTTGTGAATTCGTGGACAATGTTGTGGGTTACATGTGTAGTAACATAAATATGGAATAGATTGTGTATAAATATATTTTAAGTATATTGTGCTAATTTAAGAATCTCTAGTTAAGCTTGGCATGTAACTGTTTTTTACCCTAACAAAAAAAAAAAAAAAAAATATCCTTACTCAAGAATTGGGCTATCGAATGAATTTTTCAAATCCGACTGATTCAAACTGTAATGTAATCTTTAATGTTGTAAAATTGCACTCCAAGTCCAGAGCCACAAGATACAAGCGATGCTTAGTTTGTGGCTCACCGAATCCGTCACATTGTATTTTTACTTTTTTGAAGAATAAAATTTATTATTATTATTATTATTATAGTTTCAGAGATTGCCGCGTTCGAACAAACAAATAAACAAATTCTCCTAAGTATAGATTAATTTTCTAATTCTAATCAATGTTATTTCTCAGGTGTGCGGGGGGGGTCCTCGCCTGGCTCTCTGGCACCTTCGCTTCCTGGATGCCGTCACAGTCTTCGACCTCCCTGACCACGGCATCCACGTCTCCTTCTTCCACGATGACTGCGTCTTCGCGGGAGGAGAAGCCAAGCACCTATACCAACTGAACTACTCTGGAGAAGTGAAGGTTGAGCTACCTGTCTCAGCAACTACAGTATACTCCGCAGTCTTGAAAACAACCCCCAACAAAGTCCTGGCCATCGCAGGCTCTAGCCCAGAAATAGACCTCTGTACCACGTTCAATTATAGAGATCAAGTCCTGCACTTCAGATAGGTGTGTTAAAGTTTTAAGTTTTTTTCTGTTATCAATAAGTCCTTTTTATTATCAAACAATAAACGAATGAATGATGTAACAAAACTTTATTATTTACAATTTTATTGCTATTAAGCGTAAACGATCAGAAACCAGTTTTAATTACATTTTTATACTGGCAACACATCAAAGCAGAGTATTGCTACACAGCATAACACAATTAGGGACGTATTAGCTTCAAAACTAATTTGAACTCTACTGACCAACACTTAAAGTTCCATTTCACACACAGTTTCATAAATGTATACATGATGTATCCTTTGCTGTTTTAAGCTTAAATATAGCCATGTCCAGCCACTACAGCCGGGATGAACCCTTGGCTGCCATCCCTCTTTTTAACATAGAACCACTCCGCATCCACGTCAGTTTCCACACCCCCACCTTGCACTAACACAACCACATCCCCTTTCTGCACTGTCAAAGTTTTATTTAAAACACTTCCTGTATAGTCACTGTTCACTACTAACAGAGTCTGTCTCTTCACTTGTTTGTAGTCCCTATTCTCTTTTTCGTGTATCTTATCAATATTGGAGCAAACGGATTTGGTCTTTAAGTATAGGGTGTCAAAGTCTTTTTCTGCGCACGAGTTCTTGGACTTGCGTCGTGTGGTTTTGGAGGGGTAGCGGCACTCTGAGCGCGTGCGTCCTCGCAGCTGTTCCTTCTCGTTGTCCGTGAGGTTCCCGCATGGACGCGGGTAGATGTCCGTGCTGCTCTCCCAACATGGCGTCTTCTTTTGTGGTGATGTTCTGGAAAGTTGGGGAAATATGTAGTACTGGAACTTACGTGGAACGAATTTGGAATTTTTACAGCACTTGATAGAAACCAGACAGCATTTAACTGAAACCTAATAGCATACAGCGAAAATTATATAGTTTGCTAAATCTCTAAGATTTTTGAAGACAATATGTACAGCAACATCTGTTTTATTATAATTACGTACTTAGGTATACAGACATGCGTTTATTTATCCAAGCGCTTTTCTACACTTATCCTTTTACTTTTGCTCCGATTATTTGAACCTGCTGCGGGAGCAATGGTAGCCCAGTGGGAGGAGTATTGGCCCAGTGGTTACGGCCGCGTCTTACGAGCTGTAGGTTGTAGGTTCGAACCCGGACAGGCACTTTACTTTATGTAAGTTATTTCATCACCACTACTTTCAAAACGGTGAAGGAAAACATCGTGAGAAACCGGCACGTCCTAGAACCAATTCGGAAGACGTGTGACATCTTCCAACCTGCACCGGGCCCGCTTGATAGATTACGGCCCACTCCCTCACACCAAGAGAATCCTGTGTCTCAGCAGTGGGAACATTAGGCTGACTATGCCCAGCCGCAAGCATGCGCTATATAGCATGTATCCTTCGTCGCCGTGTGGTGTCTACGTACACACGGCTACATATCAAGCTATACATTTCCAATTTTAGCTGACCTCTCATTGTATAGGTTTTTCGTACAATCAGAAGTCAGCTTATACTGGTTATGTATAGCTTGATGTGTAGCCGTGTGTACAGACGCTGTTAGTTCATGAACATTGCGTTAATTACCTCGTACAGTCACAAACTCACCTATTAGGCAGTATTCCCAGCGGCAAGCACGCGCTATACAGCACGTATCCCTCGTCACCGTGCGGCGTCTGCGCATACAGCCACTGTTCGTTCTTAAACACTGCGTTCACGACTGTACCCAGCGGTAATGGCAGCTCTTGCTGGATGTCCTTCTGCGTTTGGTATAGAGTACTCGGGTACGCGATGACTACGGGAATGTTGCCGGGACGGTCTATTGTAGCCTGTAAGGAGAAAAGGAAGGTTCTGTAGAGATGCAATTTGTAATTATTGGCCTTTCAATTAAGTTTGAGAAGACGATTTAAATAAAATAAAAAAATAATATCAACGTCATTTAGGCATGGTTGAGCAGTGGTGGCCCAGCGGTAACGGCCGCGACTTACGAGTTGTAGGTCGTAGGTTCGAACCCAGACAGGCGCTTAATTTGCGTAAATTATTCCATCACCACTGCTCTCAATACGAAAACATCCTGAGGAAACCGAGATGTCCCAGAACCAAAAATTCGAAGACATGTGACATCTACCAACCCGCACTGGGCCTGCGTGGTTGTTGTGGTGCGTGATTACGGCCTACTCCCTCTTACCGAGAGGAGGCTTGTGTCCCAGCAGTGGGAACATTATAGGCTGATTATGCTATGGGCATTATTGGGCATGGCTTGTTGTTTTGGTTTTTATTGCAATATGTAGGTTCGCCCTATTACATGGGACTTGTAAGACAACTCCAGGCGTAATGTGTGTGTACCTGCTATATACCTACACCTCTGTCTATCCGTTCGGGTAGTTCAGACGTGATATTATGTTATGTGAACAGTTTGAGTCTGATGTTTCTTTTTTCTTATTCTCAACTTAAATCACGATGACCTAGATGTTTTAATCTAAAAATGTCATTCTGATTCTCAAATTATTGTGAAATCAAATCAATATAATGTCAAACGCATTCGTTTTCATACGCCTGATAAAAAAGTAGTAAATCAATCCCCTAACTTTTATGTAAAAAATAAAACTATAATAGACCGCAGAATTTAATATTAGTACTTATTCAATATCGTGTAAAATCCGAATTTGTTTTACTTTGCGTCCAACGTTATTTACCAAAAAAATATTTTGTATTTACCTATAAGTAAATACTCTTTTTTGTATTTAAGTTCCTATAAATACCTACGCGTAAAATTCATCGATATTTTTAAGACACTAACAAAATGAAAATAAACTTTTCAATACACTTGCTCGAAAAGTGGCTTTTCACGCACCGTTTTTAGGTCACAATGCAGTGTATTGAAAACGCGTGCTTTTTACTTCGCATTCCCGCACTTGTACGGAAAAGTACGCCACAGATAACTAAATACTAGTCGGAGAGATTCTTGTTTAATCGCAGAAGAACGTAATCCATCAAATTTTTAATTTTATTTTATTTTTGTCAACATATTAACATTAAATTAAAGTTTTATATATATAAAATAATAAGTTTTTAGTTTTAATATAAGGCTGTTTGGCGGCTTCGCGTATGGCAAAATCCGCGAGCCCGTCCTGCTTGATACAAATTTTTGTTACCTACAAAATATTATGTTTATGTACTTAGGTATTTATTTTTCCTATGCAAGTGCGTTAAAAATTCTCACTTTATTAGGCAGGATTTCAGCCCGAGCTAAAGGTGAAGTTAAATGGAGCCGAGAATGCGATGTGAAACTTCGCAGATGCAGCATAATCCGCCTATAATGTTCCACTGCTGGGACACACGCCTCCTCTCGGTAAGAGGGAGTGGGCCGTAATCACGCACCACACACGCCCAGTGCGGGTTGGTAGATGTCTTCGAATTTTTTGATTATAGGAGATGCCGGTTTGCTCATGATGTTTTCGTTTTGAGAGCAGTGGTGATGAAATAATTTACGCAAATTAAGCGCCTGTCTGGGTTCGAACCTACGACCTACAACTCGTAAGTCGCGGCCGTTACCGCTGGGCCACCACTGCTCAACCATGCCTAAATGACGTTGAGAGGTGAGAGGGTGTAGGCCGTAATCCACTACAGGCTAGACCACGCGGGCCCAGTTTGAGTCGGTAGGTGTCACATGTCTTCGATTTTTTTGATTACAGGAGATGCCGCTTTGCTCATGGTGTTTATGTTTTCCCTCACCGTTTTGAGAGCAGTGGTGATGAAATAATTTACACAAAGTAAAGCGCCTGTCTGGGTTCGAACCTACGACCTACAACTCGTAAGTCGCGGCCGCTACCACCACGGCTCCCCCCCTCGCACTTCTCACACTTTCATCAAAAGTACTATTAACATTTTCCCAGAGGAACCTATGCGATGAAAATCTAAAAACTACCAACCGGACTGAATTTTATTTATTTCTACTAGCTTTTGCCCGCGACTTCGTCCGCGTGAAATTTATCATTTTGACATAAAAGAAAGAACTCCGAAGAAGAGTTCCGAAGATGTCCCGACATACAAAATCGCAAATTTTAACTTTTTAGAATACTAATACCTACATCTTATAGATAAAACATAATGTACCTACATACGACGTGCTGCACCGATAAAGTATAATGAAGTATAACTTATCAAAAACTCTCGCTAACTCGCTATTTCGTGCATCAGACTAATATTAAAAAGGCGAAAGTTTGTGAGTGAGGGTGAGTGTGTGTTTCTTTGAATGTTTGTTACTTCTTCACCCTCGCACGGCTGGACCAATTTTGATGAAATTTGGTATGGACGCAGCTGACACAGGATAATATTTATCCAGATATCCCCACGGGATCGAAACTTTTGCGGGTGAAACCGCGGGGCGCAGCTAGTCAATCACAAAAGCAATTCGTGTGCGTAACAATCAGTCATCAATAAGTCACAGCTTTACTTGTTAAATAAAGTTGACTCGTCAAAAATTATCACATTGCGAGAGGGTTTATCGGCTTACTAGCAAGCGAGAAATCAAGCACAGGGGTTATACCAGCCTCGGGAACGAAACCATAGCGACTTCTAATTTGGCCCGTAACGCCATCTATCGGGTGGAGAGTCATACTTTATTTCTTATAAGTTCCCTTGTTGAACAATGTTGTAGTTCTTTTTGAGGCTTTCGGCGAAGTATTGTCTGAATTTAAACCGAAAAATATAGATAATTGGAAAAAAAAACAGCCATTTGAATCGCAAGAAATTTTATTGCTTATATTGTCGGTTGTACTTGCTCTTTTTTGTGTTTGTGTTCGCTCTCTGCATCTTGTTTACCGAGGATTTTCCATCAGGAATGTTTTGCATTAAACTTTTTACTGTCAATTAAGCATCACATTTTTTCAGTCAGCATTTGCACGTTGCAAATGCCGTAGATATGTGTATAGGCCACTGTTTCCGGAGAACGTCTGCCACTCTCTTATCAGAATCGGGAGTGGAAGATGGAAATCATCTAGGGTAGCTTAAGGATATATAGAAGAATCTATTGAAAACAAAGCCAAAATTTGCCACCGAATTGTCGAAAATATCAATTTAAAAGAGCCGTCTCCTTGCCCATCTACTAAAGTAAGTAGTCTAAAGAACATCGTGAACCATCACCCATGGCAGAAAATAATCAAGTTTCTCAAAGAACATCGTGAACCATCACCCATGGCAGAAAATAATCAGGTTTCTCAAAGAACATCGTGAACCATCACCCATGGCAGAAAATAATCAGGTTTCTCAAAGAACATCGTGAACCATCACCCATGGCAGAAAATAATCAGGTTTCTCAAAGAACATCGTGAACCATCACCCATGGCAGAAAATAATCAGGTTTCTCAAAGAACATCGTGAACCATCACCCATGGCAGAAAATAATCAAGTTTCTCAAAGAACATCGTGAACCATCACCCATGGCAGAAAATAATCAAGTTTCTCAAAGAACATCGTGAACCATCACCCATGGCAGAAAATAATCAAGTTTCTCAAAGAACATCGTGAACCATCACCCATGGCAGAAAATAATCAAGTTTCTCAAAGAACATCGTGAACCATCACCCATGGCAGAAAATAATCAAGTTTCTCAAAGAGTACATCCTGAGACACCGTTTTCTGAGACTATTTCTAAATCTCAAGCTGTAAATAAATCTACAACTGTAACGGATGGTAGTAATAAAATAGTAATGATGCACTTCCATAATTGTTTCTCTTATTTTCGTGGAACCCTAATTCTTTTTTAAGCAAAAAGTAACCTTGTTAGTTTCTAAACAAAAAGTAGCTAGTTAAATCGGTCCAGCCGTTTCGGAGATAAGCCGAAAAAAACAGATAAAATAAAATAAAATGTTTTTGTTATAAGTACCGTATATACTCAAAGTCAAACTATTTATTAGTGCGAGTTTTGGTGATATAACAGGTCTTACAGATATTTTATAGAAACTCAAAAATCTACCCTTTAGCATACACTATTAATTTAACAATATTAGAAATTAAATAATACATTAGGTATACCTATACGATACAATTCAAATAAATTAAAAGTCTTCAGATAGGAATATTACATTATAAATCATAAATACAGGATTAGTCACAAGAAATATTGTCAACAAGAACTTCGTCAATGGTATAGTAGCATTTGTCTATTAAAAAATTATTTAGGGTGCGTTTAAATTGAGTCAAGTTTCGATCTTTTATGTCATTTGGTAGCTTACTAAAAATTTTCGGAGCCATGCAAAGTATGCTCTTGTACATAAGGGCAGTTTTTGATCTTCTTAGGCATAATTCATGTGGGTATGTTGGTCGTATAGATCGATAACTTTGCTCTGAAGATTTTTTAAATAGATCACCTTTTTTTTACGAACAATGCGGTCTCGTAAATGTAAAGGCAAGGCAGCGTTAGTATTTTGAGAGAAGTAAAATGTGGTTTGCAACTTTCTATTAATTTAAGATTACTTAAAGACCTAATGCACCTCTTTTGTGCTTTAAAGATATCATGCTTTTCGCATGAATTTGCCCAGAAAATGACTCCGTAACGTAGTATGGAGTCTACAAAGCCATAATACGCGGTTACGACAGCTGCTTGATTTACATTTTTTTTTAATTTGTGAAGAGCAAAGGCAAACCTGCTTAATTGTTTAATTAGGATGGATGCATGTTCTTTCCACGTCAGTTTAGAGTCTATTGTTAATCCTAAAAAATGTATATGACCTACTTCTTCAATTATATTATTATTAAACGATATATTAATGTCAGGAGTGGTAATTCTTTGTTTAAGCTGCATAATTTTAGTTTTATTTAGATTCAATACTAAGTTATTTTGTTCTAGCCAGTTTATTGATTGTTGTAATGCGTCTTTAATGTCACATTCATAGTTTCTATTTTTATTATGTTGTATAATTAAAGTGCTATCATCGGCAAAAAGAACCAAAGGAAAAGTGACGTTTTTCGGAAAGTCATTTATGTAGACTAAAAACAGTAGCGGGCCCAATACACTGCCTTGTGGCACGCCAAATGTGACTTTACGTTTTTCTGAATTGTATTTATATTCCACTTTATCCTTTTTACAAATTTGTCCAACTTCCGTACACTGTGTTCTATTGTCAAGATATGATTTTTTAAGAGAAAGTGCATTTCCCACTGTCATATGCATTTAGTAAAAAGTTGTTATATTGTCATTACAATCAATTAATCATTATCATCCCTCTTATTGGTGTCAAATCTAACACAAAATTATTTATAACACAGCAAATAATTATTTATTTGAAATAATAAATAATGATATAACCGTATGTTTTATTAGTATACTAGCGGACCCGGCAGACGTCGTCCTGCCCGGAAAAGCCACATTAAATATGATATTTTAAATTTAAAATTTACATTTTTGAATTTTGCGATTCCATAATTACTTCTAACGAATCTACGGTTGAGTCATCATATACCGACAGCAGCGCCACCTACCGGATCCATTTGTGTTTTCAAACCATCCAGGAACCCATATAAATATACATATACACAAAATTTCATCCGTCAATCCAGCCGTTTAGGAGGAGTTAGGTGACAAACAAACGTACAAAAGAAGAATTATATATATTAAAGATATTTAAGACACAAAATGGTGCTCACATAATATTGTTATTTCCATACAGTTGTTTATTATTTAGAAGTATGTTAATAACATCATTACCTCTAAGCAACTAAAAAAGCGTGATAGTAAAATGCTAGACGAACACCTAACAATTAATTAGATAATAATATGTTGACCGCACACGCTACAGGTAATAATTTTCCAAAGAGCTTTTAATCTTATGTTCAACAAAGGTCAATTACAAATTATAGTGACCTCGGGAGTCGATTTTTAAAAGTCTCTCGTGATATATTGTATTGCCGACCCGTCGAACTGGCGCAATTAACACCGTAACGTTTAACCCCTACAAAGATATATTGTTTTAAATAAACCACGCTGATGAATGGCCCTCTCCTCTCGAGATTATCTTGTAACCCCACATTACAACAACTGTAAAAAAACATTCACTTAAGGGCCATTATCTGAGCACATACCACAGAAATAAAATTGCTTCAATAATCTGCCAGTCTCCAAATTCACCCGAATTTATACTAAAAACTTCGGAAAGGATATCGAAATTTTTAAATGACTTGCAATTTATGCGTTGCCGTTGTCCAATTTTGCGCCAATTTCGCGGCTTACGTTGTACAATCGAGTTTATGCTCCGAGGTAACGCACAAAAACCGTATGTACATCGTAACGTCATAATAACCCCAAGAAATGAATAATGATCGAGATTTACAGGTGCATTTAAATTCTTTTGTAAAAAAGATCCGTTAATGTCGCAATAACGAATGCCAAAAATGATGAATGACTTTTTACAAATTAAATTGGGTTACGTGATAAATTTTGTTTAAAAGGGTTCCTATCTTTACGAGCTTTTAAGTGATTGGATCGGCTTTAACCGTACATCAATAATCAAACAGTTTCTCACCTCTGTAAGGAAGCTGTCCAAATCTCGGATGTCATATCCGAATTTTCCACTTTGGCTCCTCTTCTTTCTTCTATGTCGATGCCTGTGTTTCTTCCTCACGTACTCCTCTGTCCCAACACTAGTGTCAGAGTATGTGTCCTGCACGTTAGCGAACTCTTCACACGCATTCCTAAACCTAAGATTATGGTAATACTCATTACGTCCCACGACCCTATCATTCACATCTCTGGGCTTGCACTTTCTGTAGCGTTCGATTTCATTTGGCTTCTGATTGTGATTCTTATCCACTTCGCTTTTGATTATAGTATTTTTTATTCTATCTTCAGTTTGAAACTTATCACCCGTCAGTTTCGCATTCTCTAAGTTTTCTTTCAGCACCCATGTAAGCGATATCTTGGATTTATGACGATGGGCTAAGGGTGTGGAGTGCCACAGACCCATATCTCTAATTTCGGCGTACTCAACACTGGTATCTGAGTGGTCATCTATTGGAGACGATATCTTGCAGTTCGCTAGCAAGTCTAAGACTTCGCATGCTGGAGGTGCGTTACTCTGGAATTTACAAGTCACTAACTGTAACAGCAATTCACGGTGATTAAAATGTTCATGTTTTGATTCAAAGAAACGTACCGTATTGTTCAATCCTTGATGTTCAATACCATCAAAATCATTCACTCGTTCACTATACGGTGGCGGTAACTCTTTAAACGTGATTTCTGGAAGTTAAATAATAAACGATTAAAAATCACAATCGGCCGTACTTAATGCCCCACCGGATACTATTAATAACGAGATTTATACCATAGTCAGCTGAGCGGATTATTGGGCATAAATAATCAAGTTGCAGTCATAACAATGAAAGTGGGCGAGTGCGCGAAACAATGCCCTCCCGAGGGGATGCGCGCTCCCGGACTACCCGGCGGCTCCCGTGCGCAGGCGCACCAGCGACTCGCACTCGTCTCTCGGCATAAATCCCGATGCGCGCGCCGCCCACCGTCCGCGGCTTCGCGCCCAACACTGGCTCCCCGTGCTGATACACTATCGACATCGCCCTCCTCAAAAAAAATCTCGGCACATTCTCACAGTTCAAAGTGGGCGCACTCATGCGAGCGCAGTGGAAGACGTCGAATTAGCCTCGGGACACGATTTGCAGCCGCCGCAAACATTCGGTCAGACGTTGAGCCATCCATCAAACAATCATTTTCATAAGTCAATACACTATCTATGCTCAAAGCGCACGTGGTATCTAATGAAATCGGGTGAAATTTTAGAAATGCGGCAGTCACGAGCCACTAATTGTGAGGTGCTAAGAGTCAAACAATAAGTTCTAAAGGCCAGCGTTTTAACACTTCTCACGTTTTTCGAAGCGCACAGAATAAACACCTGTGTTTGTGTTTCGTTATCTTGTCTCGTGCTTGATTTGTATTGTATTTATATTTGTATTTGTATTCCTGTACGGTTGAGCGTTGTTTAACTTACCGTAACGTAACAATCGTAAATACTGCACATCATAAATTAAAGCTTTCCCGCGTGCATTTAGATATTGTAGTTAAAATTATTATACAAACTTATTAGCCCCCATTGTGCTGATGAATACTTGGACTTAAACTGTGTACAAAGTTATATATCATCGCGGATTTCTGAGATGAACTATGCACGCAATGCGTATTTGCATGTGTAAATCCGCGTTGAATGCAGATATACTTTTCTTCGCATTAGACGGCCGACGGAGATATTTTGCGATTTATTTTCTCCTTTTTTGTTTAGTGGTCTCTACTGGCTGAATCAGTCATTAACGTATAATATTAAAGTTTCTCTTCAGTCGATTAGACGTTAGTGCTACTAAAAGTTGATATCCTTCGCCAAGATTAGAAAAACAAAGAAAGAAGCCTTATCGAAATACAGTAAAACTTAAAGAAATGAAAGTTTTTTTATAGTTCGTGGCAATTTGTTCATGCTCATATATTATTTCAGTCATTCTGAATTTGCACCCCCAAAAAAAACACCCGTAAGGTGTGTGTACGGAAATACGTTTCCGTACACCCACCTTACGGGTGTTTTTTCTTCTCTAGAATCCACTCTATAAGCTAGGGTGGATAATGGGAACTATAATACTACCTAATTTAGCTTTCGGTTTCCATTCCTGGGCGATGTTTAACTACTGCTTGATATAGGCCTCTCCTAGGGTGCACCACAATACTCATGTAAACTCCTTCTGCATTCAGTCTCTCCCAGCCGCCTTTTTAATGTTGTCAAGTCTATCTAGCCGAAGGGCGTCTCTCGCTTCATTTGCCAATATCACAGCCGGTAGGTACCGACGCGGTCTCCACTCAAGGACTCATCTGTTCCATCCCACATCCAACAGTTATCTGTCCTACTACAGACATAATGGCTCGTCTGCCGCCACTTCCTAACACTGCAGGCTATGACGGTAACTCCAATTCTTTTCCGGATAATTTAATTTCGGTAACCTTGGCGTTGTACAGTCATGACTGTACAACGCCAAGGTTACCGAAATACAATCTGGAACTACAATCTACCTTTATCCAGCGCAGGCTTTGGGAAAATTTTCGGGCCTAAGTCTATAAGGTTTATTCATATGCATTTTTTGTGGTAGTTGGACACCATAACTGTATTATTTGACAGATTTGTATTTCGAAATTCCTACATCCGTAGTTAATGCTTTTAATTTAAAATTAGCTCTGTAACAGGGTTTCACGAAATGCTTTACAGCTTGATCCTCGTCTTCTAGGATAATTGTAGATTCTGTCTTGACCAGTCACGGGTCATTCACACGTCCCCGAAAATACCTACAGCCTACGCCGCGTCGTTGGCGGTTTAGGTTTACCCCAGATGGTGACAATTTTATTGCTTTCTTTATTTACGAACACTATAAAATAAATGCGACAGCTGTAACATTTACGCGTTTTACATTCCACGAAATTGGAAAGTGAGACAGTTTGTTGAGGCTGTGTCGCGTACGTTACTCCGACGCCAATTTCACGGGTTTATTGCGTCCAGTATTACTTTACCGCTCTCACATAATAATTGTTATTACATACTTGAAATACGCACGTAATTATACAATTCGTTACAAAATATGGCCACAACAGACGGTACGGTTCCGCGAGAAAACGTATTTATGTCTGCTGTTACTATCGTTTAATAGACGAAATTAATTACTTTCATTAGACGCCTTCGCCGCCCACCCACGTCGGGACTTTTATTAGAAAATAACTAAAGTGTTATATTGGTTCCACGAATACATCGTTTTATAGCTTGTTAAAAAAATCACGCCTAATCTCTGAATCTTCGATCTCTCGATAGAGTTGAAATTTTGGGGCTTTTTGCGTGTCTCAGGTTCTGCTACGATCTTGTTCATGTCATGGTCGAAGGTCCCTACCTATCTACCGTCATGAAATCTAATTTACAGAATATCTTTATTTAAATTACTTAATGTATTTAAGTAATCTGACATGTATGTTAAAAGGATCCTTTTCATTAAACAAACTAAGTTCATTCGCATAATCTAGAACTGTTACAAGAGGTTTCCTTGCTGTTATGTTATAGTATTTTTCCTGTAGAACGTTAATTAAGCAAGGAAACCCTTACAATAAGATACAATTCATTGGCAAGTATTCCAAAAATATTTCATCGATCTTTTTCCGTATTCTTTTCATGGTTTAAAAAGCGTGAAAACGGAAGACAATGCGTTTAAGCCCAAATCACGAGCATATCGCTATGTGGGGAATGTGTCCCCACAATGAGGAGGAATGCCGCGCAGATCACGACAACTGCCGAAAACGTGCGCACACGCATCCCGCCGGCAATCCCGTCGCGCGAGCAAGCAACGCACCTCATAAAACAAATTAATGATCTTTAAATACTAGTTCTATTTTTATGAACGATGGATGGACTGTGTGTAAGATGATATGGGTAGTAGAAAGAGGGTGACTACCGAGATGACGACTAATAGAAAAGTATGGATGGAAAAGACATGTTGTGCAGACCCCAAATAAATTGGGATTGATGAATGATGAGTTAGATTTTTTATCATGCCTGTTTGATATATTAAAGTTCCCATAAAAATGGCGATGTGTTTCGTTCACGTTCTTAATAATATTGCACGGATACGGATCTATATGTTTCTGCTTGATATAATGACCAATTAATAATAAATTACGAAACCGTTCCACTTGAGTAAATTAAATGGTTTGCAGTTCAAGTTAGATTCTAGGCGGTCCTGCTATTATCAAGATGATGTACTGCCTTATAATTCTCGCGTTATGAGCAATTACGGGAAATACCGCTTTACACTAAACAGTTGTGTATTATTCATATTACAAAGAGGTATTTGTTTTTTTGTATGTAGCGGGTAATCTGTGGAACTATAAGTCGGATTTAAAAAAATCTTTTTGCTTTTGATAGCCCGATTCTTGAGGAAGGCTATAAGATATTAACATCACGCTGGGACCCTTAGAAGCCGACCAAAAACAAAAAAAAGGTGATAGTGCGGGCAGGTGCGCGGTGTGACAGGGTGTGTTGGAGGAACAAGAAATGTCGCGGGCAGAAGCTTTTTACTAATATGAACATTAGAAAAACGAAAATTTTACTCGCCTATAGTTCGTTTTTTGATTACAGAGACTAATCTGACATTTAAGTCTTTTGTGTTTCTGTTTCAAGAATTTATTTCTCTAAAAGAATTTTACAATATTCACTTACAGGAGAAACAAAACAAAAAGATCTTTCGAACAACCCGCGGCCCTGGCAGGCATCGGCCCTAGCGGACCCCGTCAGTACCTACCCTACGTTTACAATTTATATTTGCCAAACATGTAAACTTAAAAGAGTTATTGGTCTTACAGTTAATAACGGTACCAACATCGGGAAGAATGACTATTTAAATTAGTCATATCCAATATCACTTACAATTTATAAGGTTTACACAAAACTGTTTCAGCCAAATATTTTTTTTGTCTAACTTTAAAGATATTTATAGATTTTGACATTTTGATATCATTTGGCAACCTATTATATAATTTGGCTCCCTCAAATTTTATATTATATTTGCCATAATTTGTTCTTGGAATAGAGACTTCTAAGAGTGTTTAATTTACTGCTTCTTGTGTTATACTGTTTGCGTTTTTTTTTTTAATTGGAATATAAGGTTGACATTACACCTGCCAGATTAGTCTCTGGGATTAAAATATGGGCAATATTGCGCATCCGTTATATTGACATGACATGTCCGTATAGGTATGAATTTTGTATTTTTTTTTTAAAGCTTCTGATACAGTCTAAATCAAAAAAAAAAATTAAGGGCGTAATTTTAAGAACGTTCACCGTCATCTCAGTCTCAATTTGCCAAAATACTTACATACCTCTAATTTCTGACATTTGTTAGTCGCCGAGATGAGACTGCAACTAGATTTTGAGGTATTTTACATTTTAACTGCTCAGTCGCACTTCTGATCGCGATTTTATATTTTTGACATAAAGATCTGTTTTTTTTTTGGATTTCCAATATAAACTAAATCAACATTAATGTCTCGACCGGCTTTGAATTTATTTTGTCGTTATTGATACACGAATTTATTACAAAACATTAAGTAATAAGTATCTGATATTATATATGTTACTGTGACATTATAGCCTTTTTTGTCGTAATTAAGTTAAGCCAACATTAATAATTTTAATATTTATGGCTTTTTAGGGTTTCGTACCAAAAAGGTGCCAACGGGACCCTATTACTAAGGCTCCGCTGTCCGTCCTTCAGTCACAGGGCTGTATCTTCTGAACCGCATTAGGTAGACACTAGAAATTTCCACAGACTGTGTACTACTATGGCCGCTATAACGAGAAATAAATAAAATCAAGTTCAAAATTAATGGGGTCCCTTTTTCTCAGCGTTTTTAAAAAATATTGTTATATATTGTACGGTGCTACGGAACCCTTCGTGTGCAAGTCTGACTCGCACTTGGCCGCTCCATAGGTATCGTTCGCTCGTTTATTAAATCTGAGCTTACCTACTTATTCCAAAATAAATTATAGATGTTCGATAATAACATTTAAAATTCACCATATAAACTACAATATGAACTAGCCATTAGTTGAAACGTATTATTATATCGATCATTATCGGTAACTCATTATGTTCGTCCACGAAATATTTTTTAGAAACGCCTACGTTCCTCGTAGATATAAACTTAATAGCGTTAACTTTATCTCGCCAAAATCTACCATAAGTTCATGTTTAAAAGGTGCCAAGTTTTGATAATTTATTATGTTTTTCGAACTTAAAGGCTCCAGCAGACAGGCGCGACTTCTTCTTCTTCTTTTCGTGTCGATGGTACTCTTCTTCGATTTTTTATATTGTTTGAGCCCAGTAGGTGGCCACGTTGCTTGCGGCATCAGTGGCATTCATTAAGTCATCCAAGGTGGACGACTGGTGGACGGGCACTTAGGGCACTCCAGCAAATGGGGCATGGTCTGATGAGAAGGTCAGTAATCCCTCATTTCGGCAAATGGTGTCCGCAACGCCCTACTTGGCGCGACGCGATTCTGATAGAACAATTTCCATGGACTTTTCATAGAAATTGTTCTACTAGAGTTGCGCCGCGCCTGTCTGCGGGATCATTAAAGCGGGCTTGGATGATTCTGTGATGTCTCCGGCAACAAGTTTGGTGGTAATTTGTTACAGTTAATAAAGAATTCTAATTGGTCATTTGGATAAGAAACTGGTTGACACTTGAGTATAATGGTTTGTGGTTTATTTTGAATGATTGTTGACTTTGTCAGTCATAATGGTCGAAAGCTCAAAATTTACGTGGCTGTGAATATAATTGAACACGTAAAAGAAAACACGTTTATTTGTGGTAAACATGACGCAGAAAAAGAACACAAACACAAAAAAAATAATAAAGGAAAATATGCGTCAGATCCACGCAAAACGGCCATCGCTACCCCTCATAATGCCAAGACCCTGTGCAAGACAGGCCCAGCGCTGGTTTTCAGCGACAACCGGTGTTGACGTGATAACGTCAACTGGCGAAGCACGTCAGCATCGTCAGCGGCGTGAACATTAATGGAATACGCAATGAGCACGTAAGAGGATCTTTCGGCGTGCCCTCAATAACAGACAAACTAAAAGAAAGCGGAAATCCTCAAGCGGCGTAAATATGGCATTTGGGGTTGAAACCCTCGGGCCGTAGGTTCCCAGTGCGCATGGTATTTTTAAGGAAACGAAAAGACTGGTCGACACTTCCCATGACCCAAGGGCTGGCTTTTACCTTGACCAGAGGCTAAGTATTCCCATACAACGTGGCAATGCCGCCAGTGTCTTGGGTACATTAGGTACCAGTCGACAGCGATGCGGATGAATTTTTCGACGCAATATTTTAGTTTGTAAATAGTTTTAGTTAATTTAGGGTATCATTTTGTTATTAATTAAAGAAAGTAGGATTACATGGTACCTACGGCCACATAATGATGATAGTTTCTCAGTAAAAATAGTCCTGAATATCTCTATGAAACGCCTGGGAAGAGGAAGACCCACTGCTACATGGTAGTCCAGTATCAAGAAGGAGATGAAAGCCAGTACCTATCTACTATGACAACCCAGGACAGATCGTCCTGGCGCCGCTGTACAAGAAGACCTGACCTCAGATAGAACTGGGATTAAGGGATGGAATAAAAAAAGAAGAAACACTGGACGTTAAGATAATGTTCTCACAAATAATTGTAACGATTCTATCAAATTCCTGACCACGCTATACACTATCTTTGTCGCTTCATAAAAGTCATACTGTTCATTCAAATCAAACAGGCTTCATCAATTTAAAACTCTCGAAACTCTTTAATAATTTCTCCTTTTAAATCGCACTCATGATGCGTCCGTGACTCAAATTTGTGAACGCGTCAGAGAAGCATCATTGGTCGAACTGGTAGGAGGGCAGCAGGGAATTAAGGGTAAGTGTAGGCAACCGATAATTGCGGCGTGGGAACGCTCCCCGCCGCCTGCGCCTGCGCCTGCGCCGATAGCACAAAAGTATTGCCAATTTAAAGTTCAAACAATTCATGGTTGGTGAATGGTAAATTGAAATAAATACTTTGTTTATTTCTATTAAACCATTTACAGACACTTGTGAATTGTCAAGTTTTCGGTAAGTAAGTTAGTTAACCATTCCATTTGTAGTAGGTTCTTAGGGAGAAGAACGGGCAAGAAACTCTATCAACACTGTCAATTCTGTTAGTAGTGAAAGTAAAATAATACTTACATTTATTACTAGTTCTTAGATATCGTTGTGTAATAAACTTTAATATTTATCTGTTTTGTTAATTAGACGGAAGAAGACGTAACAGTTTCTGTGTCTCGCAATTTGTTGGCAGTTTGGCACCGATTCGTTTTTTTTTATTAATCGATTCGTGATTTTGCGATTTTATGTAACTGATTTAGAGAGTTAAACTAAGTTTAGAGTTAAACTAAGCTAATTTAAGTTTTCCAGTGAGATATCAAGAGTCAATCGTCACAGTCGTGATGACTGTTCATTCCAAAGACGTAAAAAAAACTTCATTTAGAAATGTTATGAAATTGACATAGTTTTGTTTAATTGATACCTATTAAATTATGTACTTAGGGCTGATTTTACCAAAGTCAGATATATTTTATCCGTGGAATGAAATTGACGTCTGACAGATTTTGTATGGAAGAAATGTCAAAAATTCAAAATTATTCCTCGGATAAAATTATCTGGCGTTGGAAAAATCAGCCCTTACTTGTTTAATTAAAATTATTTCGAGATAAAAATTATTTTAACTCAGAAATCTTAAATGAACGTAGGATTAAAAATTGTATTAGATAATTAGTGTAAGGTGACTTTGCGAACTCTACTTCCCCTATGCGCCTCCTACATCGCATTGCACGCCACAATCGGCGAAAAGGCAAAATTGCAGCGCGGGCGCATTCTGCGTCCCGAGCGCGCCAAACCATGTCACAAGCGACTACAGAAGGTCCATTACCGAACTTTACTTGAAAGTTTACTTAACCAAGGTATTCCAAACGTTACATTTTATTTCTAAGGGCAACTCTAAAACTAATGGTCACTGATTCATAAATTTTCCCAACAATTGTATCCAAGTTTCTAGCCCGGCAACATTGCAACGCAATAACAAAGCAGTGCGCTTACTGCAGAGCCATTTATGGTGGCTTCCCGCGGCCCAGCGCATACGACGCACACCTGCACGAATCATGTATTGTGTGCATCACAGTGCATCCCGTAATGACTGCATGTATTCCTAGATATTCCTCCTTAAACGCAGACGCAAAAAATGTAGATGCGGTCACGTGAATGCTGCGGAACATCGAATCACTTTTAAAAGGCTCTTAAACCCATTTGAACAGCACTTCGATTTTCACCGTTATCTATACAAATAAAGCTGAAGAGTTTGTTTGTTTGGACACGCTTATCTCCGGAACGACCAGTCTGATTTAAAAAATATTTTTGCATTTGATAACCCAATTATTGAGGAAGGCTATGGGCTGTTTAACATTACGCTAGCACCCTTAGGAGCCGAGCAAAAAGAAAAAGTCAGAACGAAAGCGAAAACTAAGCAATAGCGCGGGTAGGCGATGCGATGCGCCGGGTTGGGTCGGGGGAACAATAAATTTCACGCGGACGAAGTCGCGGGCAGAAGCTATGCACATATAAAGTTATCCATAAATTATAACAGCATCACACTCACTCAATCCGGTGGACCAAGACTAATCTCTTATTTATCTAGTCGCGTGCAAACTGGTTTTTGCTAAAGAAAGTGGCACTTTTTGTCTGCCAATATTAGGATTCGACGTCCAATCCAAATAATGTAGAATTTACTGACAATAGAAAGTGAAATCCGCAGAGGTTAGTGGAACGCTTTCCTAATGTCACAAAACATAGTATGACTATGACTGTAACGAATAGGTAATCACAAGTACGGGCTGCGCGATTCGTCCCGCCCACCCGGCGCGACCACTGACGATGGGTGTTGACATCTTTACAATATGGACACGCAATTATGGTTAAATTCTTTATTACGTGCATTACCATCTCGGGCTAAAGTAAGTGCATTACAATTGGTGGTGATTTGCGTGTTACTCAAAATGCCGAGGACATTCTAGTCTGTCTTTGTGAATATAGCGACAAAGATGTTAGAAGTACGCACGAGTTAGTAGCGAAGAATTGTGAAATTGATTTTGTTGTCTTGCAGCCAAAATGAAATGTGTTGGGTGAATGAAGTTTGGTATCGTTTTTATGGACAGTAATTTCATTGAAGTTCAAATGCAACCTAGATTAGCTCCAAATTATAGAATCTCTATTAACTAATGTGATTTTTTAATTTTGATCTCAGGAATGTCAATATATCCCTATAATTGAAATAGTTGCGTTTGTAAGTACATTTAAAAGTCCCTCTACACTTGTGCCACTTGGCGCCCATTCCATCCCAACTCCTATTTCGTTGGATCTATCCATAAAAGTACCAACATAGTATAAGTTATCAATCAAAATGTATCTGTACATCGAAAGTGAGCCAACAATACCTATTGTATAGGTACTCTACCTTTTTGATAAAATACGCCTTGATAGGAAAAACAATAATACTACTAATAAATAAAAGTATGCCACAATAGGTCAATAGAGAGGATGATTAAATTAATCTGAACACACTTTTATTATGCAACCAAGTCTGTGAGGTTGTAGCGGTATCTACAACGCCACATGCGAACAACGCGTCATACTGACGTCACGCAAATCCTGCATCGCGCAAGCAGAGTTTACCGCGCAGTTAGCATAGATACAATTTCCCAACATCAAACGTTGGGCAATTGCCCGCCAGACACAACACCCGTCTGGTCGGAGGATCCTCCCTTTTCTATGGAGGATGAGTGAACTTTACACCCTGTTCCTCATACCTCCATAAGGTCATTACAATAGAACTGCAACTGACACAGATCAAGCGAGACTAGAAGTCATAGGTATTTATTTTATAGGAAGACTAGCTTCTTGCTCTTCTTGTGTCCCCCCCCCCCCCCCCCGACTCACCCCGTCGCATCGTATCGCCCTATTACTTCGTTTACGCTTAGCTTTATGTTTTTCTTGGCTCCTATCGTGATGTTAAGCCTTTCCTCAGAAATAGGGCTATTAAATGCAAAAATATTTTTTTCACATTCGACTGATAGTTCCAGATATTAAACAAACAAACAAACTCTTCAGCTTCATTATTAGTATAGATACGAGTAGATGATGAAGTCAAAGAAGATGGAGGACACCGTATAAAGGATTATGGGCGGACGAGTTGATGATTACGACGATGGTGGACGCTTTCAGGCTCAAGGTTATCTGGAAGAAATTACTCGACGCGCTTAATTGAAATTATTTGACGACACGGTTGGCGCAGTGGCTGAGCGATCGACTGCTGCGCTGCGTGTTGCGGGTTCGATTCCCGCACGGAAGAAATATTTTTTTTTTTTTTTCCTACAGGTAGTTGTTCGGGGTCTGGCTGTTTGTATATGTGAGTTTAAATGTTTGTAAACGCATCCACGATACAGGAGTAATTCCTAGTGTAGGGCAACGTATAAAAAAAAAAAAATTGCAGGAGATGAGCAATTATTAGCGCTGAGAATAAAGTATTTACGTAAGTAAGTTGGCTAATTTTGATGGAAAGTCAAGAAAATAATGTCTACTGTATTGTTCACTAGTAAGTATATTATTATTGAACGGGTAAGCTGACCCGACGCAGTTCCGTCACATTATGGCATGCCCAAGGTATACGCACTGACGTGACATGGTCAAGGAAGGGCCTGTCCCTTCCAATTGCATCGAGCTCACTGACCATATTCCTATTCTTCTCGGATTACAAAATCTCGCATAATTTATCTTAACAGGGAATGCAATTTGCTTAGACTGATGCAGCTCGGACAATGCTCTATGATTCGTTTATGATATCATTTGTTTTACAGCCCCTAAACACAGCCTCGTATTTGTCTCAATCTGAACTTATTGCAGGGAATAGAGACTTCTATAATATTATCTGTAACCGTAGATTACCCGATGCTTACATCGCAAAACGTTTAATTATTATATCTATGGCCAGTTCCAAACGTATCATTAACAATTCGACGTAGCGATGGTATCATAAAAGCGCGATCATCGCTCGGCTGATTTTCGGCATCCTCATGGAATTCCTGCTACACTGGCATTCGGGAAACCGATTAAAATTCAGAAAAAAGAGCTTTACGTACAATAATTTAAGGTCAAGAAGGAGCGTGATCTCGACGCAGTGGATAAAAATTATTTATTTGCGTGGGGCGCGGCAATTAGGGGGGCGGAGCGCGTCTGCGCGCACGACCTCTCGACCCTCGGCCTGCGCCCGCGCAGCCGCGCCGCCTGTGGACACTCGTCCTGTCACGGTGACGCGGGCGGCCCAGCGAAACAATCTCGAAATTGCATTCGCTCTTCGCTCCGCAGCACGATCTCACCTACTTTCGTGAAATATGTTCAACATTTTTGCATTTTTCGTGTGCAAGTCATTAAAATTACCTGTGCAGTTTATCCAAAAAGGTTTAAACTTTAAAGAATAGTAATTACACGTTTTCAAAATAATAAGACGGACAATGAACAACAACATTGCCATTAAAATCAATTAGGTAACAAAAAAATAACTCATCGTTTCTCAATGTTCATGGTCTAAATACCCATATGCCACGGGTCGCCTGGTCAGTTTTATTATTACATTCTTAAAAGGAGATGCAATTACCGATACAGCGTGTATCGATGGACGCACGCGCACGCATGCTCTCATCGGCAGAGCGCGCCGACGAAATGTAGGCGGCGCGGGTAGAAATTAACCTGACTCTAGTATCTGATAGCATACCATGTTGCTCTTTAGCTTTGTGGTGCTTTTGTTTCGGACGATAGAAGCGACGGGTACCAGCCATGAAGACGATTAATTTACGCGCTACATGACGGCCACTCATGTTATATGCAACGAGATGAAAATATGCGTGTATTCGCGGTATTTTGCAGAATAAAAATAGAGTCCGACTTTGAGTATACTTACGTTTATAATGATCGGGGCTGGTAGGATCTTGAAAGTGAACGGATATTTGTTTCATATATCTAAGTACCGTGCATAACATCATTAATTAGACAAAGAAACCGCAACAAATCTCTAAAACTCTGCCTCAGTTGTTCACCGGAACAGACTCTCAGTCGCTCACGTACTTGACCAGCATCAATTAGCTCACATGTAACAATTATATCATGATGTTAAATAACCGACATTACACAAGTTGATGTTCAACTTACTCTCTCTGAATCTGTTGAAGATCCTCTTCATGGTGAACTGGCTGGCCGGCTTAGCCCTTTGCGTTTGTTGATAGTTCGGCAGGTGGGTTACTGTAATAGGGGACTCTTTAGCCAGGTGTTCCCGCGCACGCGCCCGCGACACTAATGCTGTCTGCGCCGAGCTGGCCACCGTCACGCTTGGCTGCGCCTGCGCCGGTAGCGTCGCGGGGTGGATAAACTTTACATCTGAATGTAGGGCCTCCTGATACGGTGTGATCGTTTAATTTGCGGATGACTAAGCTTTGTTTTTGATTCGGTCTTTGTGTCCTTTGTTTTTGGTTTAGGAGTTTGGGAGACGCAAATTAATGTGATTTTCATTCTTATACCTTAGGTAAGTACCTACATGTCTGGAATAAGGTTATTGGCTGTGGTTCCTTCTTAAATGGAGAAAGCAAGATCCAATCTTAGCTGCATCATCGTCAACCAAATAAAATAAAACTGAAAATGTTCGACAGAATTGATGATAACAGTAGATATGATACAGCGGAACATGAAACTATAGGTACGTACATAACATACTGTTACATGAAAACAAGATTAATCATTAGCTTATTATAAAACAAAATCGGCTGAAAACATTTTTCCTCAGCTTTCCAATTATTGCTCCAGCCATAATGCCTGCATATAAGTAACAGTTGTTGCAATTAAAGTAATGGCACATAATAACAAAACTGTGACCCAAGGCGGGTGATTAAGACCACAGACAAGTACGGTGGGGTGAGGCCCATAAGCGGAATCACGCTCGGCAAAGCACAACGCGGGTGAACGGCGTGCGATATGCTCTGCGGAACCCATATCTTACACATACGACAATATAGCTATGTACTGCAACATGGCAACAGCATTGATTTTTCCTTTTTTTTCATACTGCGAGGTAATTGCGTAACACACTAACAGTAGGAATGGCTTTCATTGTGACAGTTCAACAATCAGCACCCTAATTGCGTAAGACACTATCAATCACAATCTGAATCATTTCGAAGGATATTGCTAATCCATTGCTTCATATGTTCGAAAAAATTGTCTGCTCAACAACGTAAATAACGCAATGAATGTTGTTGAACTGTCAAAATGAAAGCCATTGCTACTGTTAGTGTGTTACGCAATTACCCCACAGTTCAGTTCAGTTTCAATTTTTATAACAATACAATGGATTAGCAATATCTTTCAAAATGATAAAGATTGTGATTGATAGTGTGTTACGCTATTATCAAGTATCGCTACCAAATTCAGGTAACGACGCATAGCACAGCATGTATGCATAGCATAGCATACACGGCATCGGTTGCATAGCATGCATGGCATAGAATGTATAGCATGCATGATGCATGGCATAAAATGCATAGCATAGCATGCATGGTATAGCATGGATAAAATGCGTAGTATAGCATGTCTAGCATGGCATAGCAATATAGCACGCGTAGTGTAGCATGAATGCCATAGCATAACAAGCATGCATAGCATGCATGCCATAGCGTAACATGCATGCATAGAATTCGTAGTATAGCATGCATGCCATAGCATAACATGCATGCCTAGCATGGCATAGCATGCATAGCATAGCATAGCATGTAAAAAATTCAAATTTTCTTACGTTTTTTGCCACTGACACTGACGTGTAAATTGCAAAAAAACGTAAATAAATTTGAATTTCGCAGGCTACTTGGCTTGAATTAAGTTGCACGTATAGACGCGTTGGACAGCTAAACAACAATGATTTACATATTTTGGTATAGTTACTAGCCGGGGTTCAAGGTATTTATACACAAAGCAAATCTGATAATTATAATTAGAGTTGAAGGTTGTGCCCGACGATATCTTAGAGGGTGAATAAACTTCGATATTTTGTTTGCAAGCGTTTTTATTAACACTATATATTCATCACAATAAATAACTAGTTATATTAATTACATAATTATTTAATTTAAACATAAAGTAGTTCTATTAAACTTGAAATATAATTAAAAGATTCATACTCGCGCTCTTAAGGGATCCTTATGTACAGACGCCAGCCGGTCAAGCTACCCGAAACTGTCAAATTTTCCCAATCAACCTTGCACCTTAATGCTTTAACGAAAAGTTGAAAATCTATTAAAGAAATTTGACAGATTGTAGTAACTTGATGTGCTGGCGTCCGTACCATCAAAACTATAATACTTAGTAAGTTTTCTTTCTTTTTGTTATTTGCCTCGATAAAGGCCACACGTATACACGCATAGACACGAACCTATTCTGTGAAAATGTCAACTGGCTAGGTAAGAGTAGGTACCTGTGTTTTAAAAGATCTGAGCTCTGGGACTGACACGGCTTAGGTACGGCGGGGTACCTAGGCTTTATAATTCGGTCCCGTTGGCATCCTTTAGGTAAGGAACTTTAAAAACTGCAATCTAAAAGTGCTTACAGAAAAAAAATTGAGGTGGGATTTCTGTGTTTTTGGCTACGGGACCCTACAACAGCCATCAGTTATGATGTATCTCGCTCCTTAAACTTTAAAAGTTTATCGAGTTGCTTTAGCATGTGCGGCCTAGTGCAAAGAGCTTCCTTTATAGCATCGTCCAACATTTTCCTCTGGTCGAACGGAGGTATCGGTGTGTCCTCTAAGTGGAACGTATGAAGTCTACCCAGTGTGTCCCCGACAAAGACGTTATGCCCCGATTCCTCAAACTTTACATACGTCAATGTCACATTAGCGGGAAAATTGTACTCTGCACATGGCATGTGAATTTTTCGACGAAGATCCCAAACTGATAGCGAGTGCCCACTCGCGGAAAGTAGAATAGTCGCATTTATTGGACAGAAAGAGATCCCGCTCACTGCAGCAGGACAAGTCAATGTCATGATGACGTCGTCCATGCCGTCTATCCAGAGTCGAACTGCGTGATCAGCGCCGCAAGATGCCAACAAATACTTCAAAAAAGGTGAGACGCACATGTCCGTGACGGGGCCTGCGTGAGCGCGATACACGTCCATGTGTTGGTTAAGGTAGTGTGTGGAGCACCTGTGTATGCAGCCCTCGTCAGTGCCCACTAAGTAACAGTGGTCAATACTATTATGCCATAACATGCACAGCACAGCTGGGTACCTTATGATAGGAACGTCCACTTTTAAACATGTTTTGGCTATTTCCAGACCCTTTAACTTTCCCTCGACAGTAGATATGCGCATCAGGGGTGAACTTATAAAGTCATGCGTCTTGGTACTCTGCAACCTGCGGATCCTTCCGTCCTGACAAGTTGTTATTACGTAATCGTCTCTTTCTATGGTGCGCCAAGTAATTACCCATATCGGCTCGAAGCAAGGATTTGTATCACGTTTGCTTCTAGCTAATGTCTTAATAGTGTACGAAGTAATATCCAATATTATCACATCACCATTACAAAACCCACATGCCAACCAGTTCGGGTTCTTGTCAGAGAAGCACACAGACGTGACAGAATCCTCGAAACGGTAAACCCTTTCCGGTTCACGAGGATTTTTGGTACACCAAATACAGACTACACCTGTACAATAATCAGCGTACCCGAATTTTCCATGAGCTACTGCGCAGATATTTGGACATTTTGGATTAAAAGATATACCTGCAATTGGTTTGTTCAGGGACTCCTCACATTCGTAAGTCCACAAAGGCTTTAATGAATAAATATATACCAAGTCTAATGCTAGTGGATCCATAGTAACGAGTCCTCGGAACTTCTTCTGGGCGGCATCATATTCTAATGATGCGAGCACACGTTCTGTCAAAAGCACCGCATCTAAATATTGCGGCGTGACCGCTATTTCTTCAAAAGTTTTACCTCGGCCCGTGTATTGGATCTTCTTCTTCTTTCGTAGCAGATGGCGTGCAGCAGATTGATACATGACCATTTCGTCTTCCTCCTCCACGAGCTCCGCTGTGGCTATGCGTGCGTAAGTGTCGTGCATGTCCCACATCGACGCGAATGACATCGCGTTCTTCTTCTGTGGCCTCGTAGCAAGTGTATGTCTCGACTGCTTTATAGTTTCTTTGGTTTGAGTTTCTTCACCGACCATTTTTCGATTTCTTCCTTTTCCAACGGTGATGTACTCATAGTAAGTATTTTCTTCTTCAACTATATTGCCGTCAGGCGTTCCTTTATCGTAAGTTAAACTTGGTAACGCAAATAGAAAAACTGTTTCAGTTTCTTTAAGTGTGACGGATATTTCTGGTGGATATGATGTAACCGGGTGCATTTTTGGTAAATAGAATGCGGACGGCGCTATGGAGAGATCGCCGTCGCCGGGCTCTATGCCCTCCTCGGTGTTGAGTGTGTGATCGATTTGTATGTCGTCAAGGTTGATAGTGGTGGCGTACACCTTCGTGCCGTCCGGGACTAAGCCGCCCGTTTTGGACTTCGATCTCGATAGTTTAATAGCCGCTTCGCTTCTAGCTCGAACTTTAGCATCAAAAGCGGCGTGTGGTTGCGATTCGTCCATAGCTACATACTTCGGATTGGTGATGGGATCCGGAGTGACGTCAACATCGTTGAAGATCACTTGGTACACCACCCGCTTGTTCTCAGAGGCGAGCTTCACTTCTTTCTTATTGGTCTGAGTGTCGGCGATAGTATATTCTGACGGTTCTAGGTTTTCAGATGCATTGCTATCAAGATCGACTCCACCTTCGTAATCAACCATTATCTTTCACTACAAAAAGTAATGATAAAAATCAAATTAATTTCAGTGAATACGTACCTAGCGATAATAATATTTTTTATTTAATATTAGTAAAATTCTTTAAAATTGACGTTCTAATGTCTTTAAGTGACAATAGTTTTGTCACAAGGTGCAAAGGTTTAACACTAATAATATTGCGATAGTATTCATGGCGATAGCTCAGTACATAGAGGTTTTATTTAAAATTGCATACCCCTCCAAAAAATATTTATGCAAACAATTAATAAATGATTGAAATGTGTACGTACTGTTCTGAGGTACGTGCGAAACAAGAGTGGACGAGCGTACTTTTAAATTAGATTCTTTTTCTTTTTTTTTTTTGTCTATACCATTTTTTTACTCAACCAATACTGTCCCACTGCTCACACCATTATACCAGTTCTGGGGGCTTACCACCAGCTCTTAAAGCAGGGCAGAAGTTGAATTGCACTGCTTTTTTGTTATATGTTCTCTGCCCTGCTATAAGAGGTGGTGGTAAGCCCCTGGACAGACTCTGGCTTCCCTAGTTTGTCAACTCAATGGTGTGGTGCACCTCTCATGCAGCCATTCGAATACATAACACACATAATCAGCCTATAATGTTTCCACTGCCGGGACACGGGCCTTTTATCTGCGTCGGATGGCGCCATTTCACCCATCCTTCACTAAGACCAGGGGGTCTACTCCGAAGTGGTATCGGCCGTTTCCTGCTACGAAGTTACTATTTGGTTCGGTCGGACCCGATCCAAATAGTAACTTCGTAGCAGGAAATTGAATATCGACTGTGGTCCCGACCCAACTAAGCCGGTCCGAACTTTTATCGCATTTTTCAATAATATTCGGTTCGGCCATGTGTCGGTCCGATCCGATCATTCGCACTTTGGACTTCGTAGTAGACCCCCTGGTAGTGGACGAACCTCTGTGCAGTTTGTGATGTGACATCCTTAAGACTGTAGAAAGGAGGCAGAAAATTAATAAAAGTGGGTAGGCGCTTTCACATTATACAAGAATCCATGACGAGTATTTTTCTCCAAATAATAATTACTATTATCGACTAGTGCTTACCTTTCATCCTTATATTTTTTTCGTGTATGTTTTTTTACTTCCATCTCCACTTTCGCCAACAATGTTCAGCTAAATTAATTATAGACGTTATATCCATCGTATTGCACTAATCCCAATACGAACCATAGCTAAGACAATTTCAATATACACAAGTTGCAAAACTGTCCGCAAATAGTCCGTCGCGCTCGGCTGTTTGCAGCGTATTGAGCGATGAAATGCACGGATTAATTAATTATGACAATGTTTTGGAACGTGGAAGTCAGGCATCGTTTAAAACCGGCTTATGTTGTTCTGAGTCGTTTCGAAGAACTTAATTATTTACATATTAACGAAGGTTTTTTTTTTTGCATTGTTACTCAACTCACACTATTTATGTACAGACGCCAGCAGGTCAACCTACCCGAAACTGTCAAATGTTCCCGATCAACCTTGAACCTTAACGCTTTAGCAATAAAGTTAAAAATCTATTAAAGAAATTTGACAGATTGTAGTAGCTTGATGTGCTGGCGTCTGTACATATTCGTTACTATTTTTATCTGACACATATTTATCTTATTTAGGTATGCATTCACACGTCACGTTGCAGTGTAAAACTGATTTACATCCGTCACCTCACACATCAGGTTCAGTCGAAAACCAGTCTCAGGCACTAGTTGTCTGGCATTTTTTGCTGAACTGGACCGTTTTGGTGCAGCCGTGAGGCACGCTTTCCTGCAAATTTTTTACATCGGTCTTTATTTTATTTTATTTTATTTGTTAGGGACAAAAAACAGTTACATGCCAAGCTTAAATAAAGATTCTTAAACTAGCAAATTACTTAGAAATACATTTAAATATAATCTATACCATATTTATGTTATTACACATGTAACCCACACCATTGTCCACGAATTCACAAAAAAAAAGTTAAAAGAAAACAGACATACAGTACAGTGTGCATCATAAAATACTATTAAGAAGAAGAAGAAGAAAGAAAAAAGAAATATATACTTAAGAATTTAGTAATTCTATTGCTCTCGCCCTGAAACTATGTTTAGAAAGAGTAAATATGTCAAGCTCCATAAAGTGAGTGTTGTATACATCAACGAGGCGACGAAGAGGCACGCGCACCCCGGCGTTAGTCCTGCACGAATTTGTGTGAAATAGTCGAGGCGCACGCACCCCACGAAGCATGACAGATCTAGGTACTATATAATGTAGACTATTTGATAGAGGAATGCAGTCGAATCTATTATTACATAAGCCATGCAGCATCATAACACCCAGAAGAAATCGTCTAGATTCCAAACTAAGAATATTATAACGTTTCAGTAATTGCTCATAGGAGACTTTAGGACGATAACATTTATAATTCATAGTACGTAAATACTTTTTCTGCACAGTTTCTAGCCTATCCTTGTATTTATCATATAGAGGATCCCAAATTTGAACAGCGTATTCTAACTGCGACCGAATTAAGGCTTTATATAGTATTAAGAATGTAGAGGGTCGCACAAAGTTACTTGAAGATCTCATCACGAGTCCATACATCTGAAAGGCCTTTTTTACTATATTATCAATATGAGTATCAAAATGCAGACTAGAGTCAATCGTAACACCCAAGTCACGGACAGATTGAACTTCATTAAGGCTTATATTATGTAATGAATAATTAAATTTAATCAGATTTTTATTTTTAGTAAAAGAAATTGTGTGACATTTGGGAAAGCTAAGAAAGAGTTTATTTTTGCGGCAGTATTCATAAAATCTGTCAAGATCCTGTTGTAAATAACAGCAGTCACGATAATTTTTACAGGTGATATAAATTTTCATATCGTCTGCATACATCAAGAAATGTGAGTTGACAAAACAATGTTTAATGTCGTTAACAAGCAGCGGGATTGTCCGAAAGGGTTACCGCTACCCCGGAACATAAAGGGCGAAGGAAGGAACATGGGTGGGTTTTAGTCAGTAAGAGTCTGACACTCCCTTCCGCTCCACCCAGAGCGGGAGGAGTCATTTGATGATTTCCCATCCCAAAAAAAAAAAAAAAAAAAAAATGTCGTTAACAAACAATACAAATAAAAAAGGACCTAATACTGATCCCTGAGGAACACCGGATTTAACAACAATAGAGTCAGATTCATGCCCATTAATGACGATCTAGTGGTGGTGGAGCGACGTTTGACAAAACCCTTATACTTTCTATTTGTTTCTTTATTTGTTGCTATCTGATGTATGTATCTGGTGTATTGTCTTTGTCTACCGCCCATTGTGTCACCCTTTGTAAAAATTTTGTATACTATTTATGTTTTATAATTTGTATGGTGTACAATAAAGAGTATTCTATTCTATTCTATTCTTAGTCTGTGCTAAATAAATGTATTTTCTTTATTTCTTTATAAACCACCACGCGGGTCCAGTGCGGGTTGGTGGACGTCACGATTTCGAATTTTTGTTTCTAGGACATACCGGTTTCCTCACGATGTTTTCCTTCACCATTTTGAGAGCAGTGGTGATGAAATGAAATACACAAAGTAAAGTGCCTAGCTGGGCTCGAACTCACGACCCACAAATCGTAACTCCGTTACAACTGGACCGCCACTGCTCTCGAAGGTTCTGCAATTCGAATGTCTTTAATTTAAATCATAGGATTCAATTAATAGCTCGCCAATAAATTATGAACTTTATTCTTATGTGTCATAAAGTACAAAATGTAACAACAGAGTGTATCTTGACAAGATAAATAAATTATAATATAAAAAGTAATATACATGGGTACTATACACTATACATAAATCTATACATTTGGAATGACTAGGACTTGTTCGAGAGTTTTTGTAGTTGATATTCCCTTTTCAGTTCTTTCAAGTTCTTCTCCAATATTGCAACCTGCGAAAATGAGACAAAACATTGTTATTAGCTGTTTCGTTCAAAGATTTATATCGTTAGATTCGTCCGACCGCGTCAAAAGATGGTCACGTTTCACTGACATTTGCATAGTATTGTCTCGCTCTCGCATACTGAAAATCGTATCTATCGTCCCATGCAGGATGTGTGAGCTAACTCTTTTCAATATGGGCGCTTTTTCGCGCAGCATAAGTATCGTAAGGGAAATCTCATTATTGAAATCTTTGGTTACGGTAGCTTTAAATTCAGGTAACAGAGTGCACAGTGATTGGGAAACAAAAAATGCACTTTTTTTAGTTTTAGTAACATAGAAACCAACATTGGTTTCGGCAACATTATTCTACTTTATTCATTCATAAACGTTGCTTACGTAGTGGTAGTGATAGTGATAGCGACTGTTTAACCATACATTTTTGATGTTTAAACGTCATTTAACTTAAATCATCGTTTATAAATAAATACTATGATGTTGCGTCTGAAAGCTATGGTTTGAGGGTAGTAGCAGGATGTTGGTACGGACGCCAACACATCAAATTACTACAATCTGTCAAATCTCTTTAATAGATTTTCAACTTTATCGCTAAATCATTAAGGTTCAAGGTTGATTGGGAAAATTTGACAGTTTCGGGTAAGTTGACCTGCTGGCGTCTGTACATAACAGCTTAGTCTCTGGAATGGGCTTAGCAACACATCTGCATTGCCTCTAGTATTGCAGTGTTGTGTACGGCCGGCTGTGACCACTTCAGTGCAATGCACTAAGGTAGCCCGCGAAATCATTTTTTTCTTATGTTTTTTTTTGGGATTTGCAGGTCAGTATTCGGTTGTATGTCCATGAAATTATGATTCGTGGCCGTAACAAATATGTAATTAACGAATTATAATAATTACAATCATCATAAGCGAGATGATCTGGACGCGTACCGCGAGAGCTGGTAAGAGGTGGTAAAGGAGTTCCTAGAAGGACTTGGGGGAGGGATTTGCCCAGTAGTGGGATAGTACAGGCTAAACAAAAAAAAAAAAAACATCATTATATATCTCTAAGTTCAAATTGCCCTATTATTTATTTATAAAGAGCCCTCCCCCCTTCCAGAGTCCCTATTGCCAATTTCAATTGAAAAAAAAAACGTAAGAACATTTGAATTTTTCAGGCTACCATGGCGCTTTCACCTATACATTAGGTAGTATATCGGATTTGGCCATCCAATAACAAAGACTAACCTCTTCAAACTTGAGTTCCTTCCGCGCCTCCTTAATATACTCCCTGATGATATTCATCTGCTCCAGCAGCGGGTTATCATCATCATCCTGACTGCTCTCGACCCTGGTCGCGCTAGATCCTGCCACCGCCTCCATTTTCCCTCTCTGTCGTTCCATCCTCTCTCTTTCCATCTGTATTTGTTTTTCCGCTCGCTCATATCGTTGTCTGCGTACTTCTTCTATTTGAGCTTCAGTTGGCAATTTCCGTAAGGACAGGAGGTCTTCCTGAAATGATGAATGTTGATATTGTACGGAAGAAAGAAAATATGTTTAATTGGAATATGTCATAAGTACAGACGCCAGCACATCAAGTTACTACAATCTGTTAAATTTCTTCAATAGATTTTCAACTTTATCGTTGAAGCATTAAGGTTCAAGATTGATTGCGAAAATTTGACAGTTTGGGGTAGCTTGACCTGCTGGTGTCTGTACACACAATGACATATTATAAAAAAAACCAAGTGCGAGTCGGACTTGCGCACCGAGGGTTCCGTACACATTTGTCTACAACATTACGGTGTTCGGATTTTTTCCTTTACTTGTGCTACATGACATTGCTTCTTGCCAAAGTTCATGATTCTAGGTCAACGGGAAGTACCCTGTAGGTTTTGATTCCCTTGCGAGTGTTAAAATATACGGCATAAACGAAACATAGACGCCCGTATCTTTTGATTACGTTGACTTAGAAGTTTGATTTTTTCGCTGCTTTAAAGGATTGCAGCTCTGAGTATTTGATATTAATTTAAAATTGATAACTACACGCATTCTTGAGAAAAAGGGTATTGACAGACGGACACCGAAGTGATCTTATAAAGGTTCCGTTTTTCCTTTTGAGGTACGGAACCCTAAAACAAGAAAAAAACTAAATTCAAAGGTTGAAATTCAAAGGAGACTGTTACTAAGAAATTCCGGTTGGAGAAACTCAATAACACTGCCCGACCTGGGAATCGAACAAGATGCTCAGCAGTCGCGCTTGCGGTCACTAGACTCACGGGTAATATACAGGGTGTAGAAAAAGCCCACAAATAAGCCGAAATCTTACTAACTAAAACATATTGCTTAGTTGCAATTTAAATACATGGATGCAAATAAAACTAATGAATGGTTTGAATGGAATTTGATCATTTTTGCCGATGAGAAACCCCATCGGACGGGTTGACAGCTTGTAATAAAGAAATATCGATGTTTGTTAAGTCTTAAAAGTCGCGCAAAGCAGGGCGAGACGCTGTAGTTACCTTTATATAGTGAGCCGCAGCTTGTCTGATAGCAGTCTGTAGCCTCGCCTGTCGGGTGCCGGGCTCGGCAGGGAAGGTCACTATCTGCTTACTCAGCAGGTCAATACCCTCTGCCAGTTTGCCGATGCGTCCACGCATCTTGTTCACGTCATTCAGGTTATACGTCGTCTCACCGTCGAATAGGCTTTGACACATCTGAGGAAATAATTTATTCTTGGTTAGACGATCGAATTACAAGGATATTATATCTTATAATCAGAAGGCCTATTCTCGTAATTTAAAACGTCCAAAATCTAGTCGCAGTCTCATCTCGCGACAGACAAATGTCATACATTTGTCTGTCGCCGAGATGAGACTGAACTTGTCAAAATATATGGAAATTAGAGGTATTTTTGACAGATTGAGACTGAGATCAGACTGTAAACGTTCTTTGAATTACGAGAATTGCCCCTCAGAAGGCAGCAGCGAGCCTCGGAAACCACGTTAAGCCGTTGGTCCCGGCTGTCATTCGTGGATCTTTGACAGTCGTCAGAAGCCCAAAGTCTGACAACCAGTCTTACCAAGAGGTATCGTATTACCCAGTAACTGGTTTGTGGAGGTCAGATAGGCAGTAGCTCCATGTAAAACACTGGTATTCAGCTGCATCCGGTTAGACTGGAAGCCGACCCCAACATCGTTGGGAAAAGCCTAGGCAGATGATGATGATCTTATAATCAGCAGGTTTAAAAAATAAAATCTGCTGTTCCATACATATTGATTTTGTAAGTATTGTACTTTTGTATGCAGAGGTGATTTAAAAAAATCGTCGTCTACAAACTTGTACTGAATTCATGAATACCATTTTCCAATGTCTATTTAAGCATATAAACAAATCAGCTGTTCCCTACATTTTGACGAGTTAGACGAACATAAATGTAGGGAACAGCTGTTTTTTTTTTCGCAATTTCTGGTTTGGTCCCATAGTAAAAGTTGTTCATAATGATGAGTAAAATGACCTCTTAAGAGGTTGTTGGTGTTTTACCAATAACCCTGTATATCGCAATCGTCAAAATGCCAGTATCGGTGTTATTGAGGTCGTTATATGACGGCTCCGCTGTCTTAGGAAACCCAAGAATCAGTGACACGATCTATTTTCCAATTTCGACCTTGCAACTTTAACTGGAAAGATTTGGAGTGGCGACCGCGTACCGGAAGACGTAGCGTTGGAAGGCCTCCCACAAGGTGCACCGACTACCTTGTGAAGGCCGCAGGAACCCGTTGGATGCGAGAAGCACAGAACCAGTCGAAGTGGAGGCGCTTGGGGGTGGCCTATGTCCAGCAGTGCACGTCTTTCGGCTGAAATGATGATGATGAAGTTTAATTGTACCCACTAAATAATCACCTTCTCATACATAGCGACATCCGGCCGAGCCTTGTCCATCAAGCTCCTCATTTGCTCATACGCGGTCACCAGCACAGTCTTAGCGTTCCGACTCTCTTGCACCTGTTTCCGTAACTCTATGAGATTGTAGCAGTGCTCACAAAGACGGAGACCGTTCTTCTCTGTTATCTCCTGGTCTGGCTGGCTTGATGTCTGTGGTGCTGATGGGTCTACTATCGCCCCTGTAACATAAAACATAACGATAATCAGCCTATAATTCTCACTGTTGCCACTCATATCTCCTTTGTGCGGGAACAAGATAACCCTGTCCATTAGGTAAACCGTTTTTTGACAGATGGACTAGAGATTGCTGCAACACATAATACATTGATTGATACACGTACGGTATTATAATGTCTGCAAGAAGCGATAAATAAGATAAGTCAATAAGATAAGGCAGTTTATATATTTATTTTATTAAGTTAACTTTTACGTAATCTGGAATATGTACGTTCTAAGACAGCTGTCAAATAACGGTTAACCTAATGGATAGGGTATAGGCTGTAAACAACTATGCGGGCCCATTGCGACCCATATTATATTTTTGGTACTAGAACATGTAGGTTTCCTAACCCTATTCCTTGACTGTTCTAAGAGCAGTGATGAAGTAATAAATTGCACTATGGGCTGATTTTTCAATCAACAGATAATTATTATTTGTGGAATAAAATTTACGTCTGACAGTTTTTGTATGGAAGAACTGTCAAAAATTCAAAATTATTCCTCCGATAAAATTATCTGGTGTTGGAAAAATCAGCCCTAATTGTAAGTAAAGTTCATGACTAGGTTCGAACCAAATACCTACATCTAATGAAATGTAGGGTAGGTGGCACAGTGGTCTAGAATAGCTACAGTCATATTATAGATTCACTGGAGTCATCATTCTCCTGCCCTTATCCCAATTTATTTGGGATTGGCTCAACATTTAGATTCACTGGAATAAAATTAAAAAAATAATATGGTCTGTATACTATGAAGTGACTAGCATATACTTACTGGCTACATTAATATCTAGGAACAGTGAGCAGTCATGGCAGAGGATGGAGCCGCACAGTCGACAGTGGTGCTTCCGCCGTGTCAGGTTGAAAGTCTTGGCGCAGTTGGGGCACAGCTTCACTGAGGACCCATCTAACCAGGGGACTACCTAGAAATAAGACACAATTTATTAAACTAAGATGGACATACAGCATACTGTATCTAATTACAAACTAAATGTTGTTCACTGGTTAGCGCATCTCTAGAGAATGGCTGGAACGATTTTTTATTTTGTTTATGTTCTTTATAGTCCTAAGATGTTTAAGCAAAGAAACATTGGAAAAGTTGGTCGGGTAAATGGGAAATTCAGAAAAAAACTGTCAAAAATTGATTGTTGTTGAGAGCATATTTTGCAAAACTGGTTCATACAACATTTGTTGGGTTAAGTATAGGTTACCTTTTCACTGAGCGTTCAAATATAATAAACACAATAGATTTCAAAACAGTAGAACACACAGTATACGTGGTTAACAAAATAAAGTTTGTCAAAATAAAAATATATCTCTATAACATACCTCTATGGTGTACAATAATAAGAAAAGAAAAAGAATATTCTTACATGGATAGAATGAACTTTAATGAAAACTATGGCTAGAACTATGTACCTACAAGATATACAGGGTGGCAGGGACATCGACGCGCAAACATCGTGAAAAGGTCACACCTGATGCCATAAATAAAATTACGAAAGTCATTCATCTCGGAAACGACTGGTTAAAAAATTTTCATTTTTGAGTGCTCAATGTATTGCAAACAACGCGATAAAACGCTCCGAGGATGGCGCGCGCTGCCCTTCGTGTTTTATTTACATTGCTGTTTTAAGTGAAACAAGTGAATTTACTATTTTTAAAAATCTCATTGGGTTAGATAAAAATACTGATTTTATACAGTTTATGGTAAAAAAAAAAAATCCTGTCACTTTTTAAATTCATCGTCATCATCATATCAGCCGCACGACACCCACTGCTGGGTATAGGCCTCCCCTAAGGATCTCCACGACGATCGGTCCTGCGCTGCCTGCATCCACTGGCTTCCCGCGACCTTCACCAGATCGTCGGTCCACCTTGTCGGGGGCCTACCCACTGAGCGTCGTCCGGTGCGCGGTCGCCATTCCAGAACCTTTCCGCCCCAACGGCCATCGGTTCTTCTCGCTATGTGTCCCGCCCATTGCCACTTCAGCTGAGCAATCCTTCGAGCGATGTCGGTTACTTTAGTTCTCCTGCGGATCTCCTCGTTTCTGATTCGATCACGCAGGGAAACGCCGAGCATGGCTCTCTCCATTGCACGCTGGGTGACCTTGAGCCTTCTTATGAGACCCATTGTTAGCGACCATGTTTCACTGCCGTAAGTCATCACTGGCAACACACACTGTTCATAGACTTTTGTCTTGAGACACTGAGGTAAGTCGGACGCGAAGATTTTTCGAAGCTTCCCGAATGCTGCCCACCCAAGTTGGATTCGACGAGAGATCTCTTTCTCGATGTTGGACCTACCTAGCTGGACTGCCTGTCCTAGGTATACGTAATGGTCAACAACTTCAAGTGTAGTGTTCCCAACATGAACTGGAGAGGGTACAACATGGGCGTTTGACATAATTTTCGTCTTATCCATGTTCATCCTAAGACCCACTCTTTGGGAAGCACTACGGAGATCTTCGAGCATTGTGTTCAGGTCTTCCATGGTCTCAGCCATAAGGACTATATCATCGGCAAACCGAAGGTGTGTTAGGTACTGGCCATTAATGTTGATGCCGAGTCCTTTCCAGTCCAAGAGCTTAAAGATATCCTCCAACGCAGCTGTGAACAGTTTCGGAGAAATAACGTCTCCCTGTCTCACACCACGCTGCAGTTGGATAGGATTTGTGTTCTGGTTCTGTACTCGGATCGTCATGGTGGCATTTTGGTATAAGTACCTCAACACTTCGATATACCTATAGTCCACTTGGCACCTTTGGAGAGACTGCAGTACCGCCCAGGTTTCAATCGAATCAAAGGCTTTCTCATAGTCCACGAACGCCAAGCAAAGTGGCTGATTATACTCCTCAGTCTTCTGTATAACCTGCCGCAGCGTATGGATGTGGTCTATGGTGCTAAAGCCTTTTCGGAATCCGGCTTGTTCGGGAGGTTGGAAGTCGTCGAACTTGCGAGCGAGACGATTCGTAAGGACTCTCGAAAACAACTTATAGACATGACTCAGAAGCGAGATGGGTCTATAGTTCTTTAAGAGGGATTTGTCACCCTTTTTAAAGAACAAGATCACCCCACTTATGTTCCATGTCTTTGGCGTTCTGCCCTCGACGATGACGGAATTAAAGAGCCTCTGGAGGACTTTGAGTATCGGCTTACCGCCCGCTCTCAGTAGCTCTGTAGTGATTCCATCGTCACCCGCCGCCTTGTTGTTTTTCAGCTGTTTGAGAGCCAAACTAATCTCGTACAGGCTGACGTCCGGGATATCTTGGGTATAGTGTCGGGTAAGCTTGGCTCTGGGGTCTTTAGCCTTGCTTTCAACAGGTGTCTGCGTGGAATATAACTGCCCATAGAAGCTCTCGATCTCCCTCAGGATTTCAGGCTTCGATGAAATGATGCGTCCGTCGTCAGTTTTCAGCTTCGCCATCTGGCTTTGCCCAATAGACAGATCTCTCGCGAACACTTTGGAGCCTTTATTCCGCTCGATGGCCTCTTTAATACGATTCGTATTAAATTGGCGAAGGTCGCTCGTCAAAGACTTAGATATCCGTCTATTAAGCTGCCGATAGCGATTAGCATCTACTGAACTCTGGAGCCTCATTTCACGTCTCTGATCCATGAGTAGGAGTGTGTGGTCGGAGAGTTTCTTTATCTTGGGACGGCGGGTCTTAAAGAATTTGGACCCTACCGTACGGACAGTATCCACCACCATGTTGTTTAGATCGTTCACATCTATGCTGTTCTCAAGGGCTTCGAAGCGGTTTTGGAGTTCGAGTTGAAAGCTCTCGGGGTTTTGAATATGGGCCGGCAATGGTCGAATTGTTGACTTTATCAGTCGAGATCTTTCCAGCTTTGGGTTGATATTCAATGTGCCACGTACCAATCGGTGATCGCTCCCTGTCTTAACAGCGTTGATCACAGTGACATCATTGAATATTTGCTTTTTCGTCGACATGATAAAATCTATCTCATTTCTGACTGTACCGTCCGGACTGACCCAGGTCCACTTTCGGCTTTCCGGCTTTCTGAAGAAGGAGTTCATCATAAAGAGGTTCTCCTTCTCCATAAAGTCAGCCAGCATCTGGCCTCTGTCATTCCGTTGCCCAACTCCAAATTGCCCCACTCTCAGCTCATCACCGCATCGTTTCCCCAACTTTGCATTGAAGTCCCCCATCACAACGGTGTAGTGGGTTTTGTAGCTATGCATGGCTTTAGAAATCTCCTCATACATAGCCTCCACTTCGTCATCTTGGTGTGTCGAGGTCGGTGCGTAGACCTGTATAACATTCAACGAATACCGTTTAGATATTCTGAGTATAAGGTACGCCACCCTGGTCGACACACTTCCGATGGTAATCACGTGGTTGACAAGGGACTTGTGGACGATGAACCCGACACCACCTTGGGACTGTTGGTCGCCCTCCCGGTAGTATAGCAAGTTACCGGAGTTGAGGATTATCGAGTCCTCTCCCTCTCTTCGGACTTCAGATAACCCGATAATGTCCCAGTGTAACTTGCTGATAACTTCTTCCAACTCGGTTAACTTCGCGTCGGTCCTCAGTGTGCGCGTGTTATAAGTTGCCAGGTGCAGTTGTCGTCGTTGTTGGTAGCCGAGCCGCACCCGGGGATTCTTAGCACCCCCTGCCCCGCCGTTACCGTAGCCGCTACCGTAGCTAGGAATAGCGGGGCCGCCGGGGACTGGGGGCCGATTTTTCGATCCATTGTGCATGAGGGGGGACTTTTTAAATTAGCGGATGCAAATTTTGAGTAACTAATTACATTATTCAATTCAAAATAAAGCACATCTCACTCATATCTTTATTACCTTGGTCATATTATTATAGATAAGTAAACAGAACAAACTGATTAAATGAATGAAAACAATATATAATTTTCATATAGTAATAGTTAAGCAAGGAGAATCTAACCATGTGATTAATTTAATGTCTGTGGAATAGAAATCAGGCAACAGGATGTGTACTTTCATTATTAAGTATTTTATATATTATTAATGAACTAAAATTTTCATTAAAGAATGAAAGAAGTTAGTAACATTGTTGACCACTTTTAGTATGTACCTAAAGCAAATAAATGCTTGATAAAAACCTACAACTACCACTATCACATTCGCCTTAAACATTTAAACAAGAAAGGATACCCAAAGTTCGACTCACTTCCTGTTCATGTAGTTTTCTCTGACTGGGTTCAGTAGGCATGTTACACACGAGCTTATCCAGCCTTATCAGCAGCTTATTGGTCTCAGTCGCATATCTCTCCAGCCGCGTAGACCTCACTCCCTTCAAATAATCCGTGGAACTACGCGACACACCTAAACCTTGCTCCTCATCCAAGTACCGATGCTCCTGGTAACTAAACTTTAACGCACGATCAAACGTTTCTTTCAAATCAGAATCGTCATTGTTCAATATTATCTTCTTCGCTTTACCAAAGATATCCTTCAAGGATCTTAAGACGTCCTGTTCTTCAGAGTGTAAACTCTCGAAATGGCTCGTCAGTTGAGAAGGGGATTTCAAGTCCGCTTTACATATTGGACAGAGAAAACCCTCTAATATCTCCTCGTCGTTAGCCGTAGCCATGGTGAAAGAGTTTTAATTAATGCACCATTATACATGCACGGTAATTAATTATAATTTCTAGGAAAAAGAAAACTAACACCCCCTCAACCTTCGCACAAATTATGACAGCTACGTTTAGTTTTCGCTAATACTCTGATGACCCGAGGTTTCTTTCCTAAAACTTCTGTGACTTAGGTTGATTTGCTTCACATTTAAAAGTATAAAATAATATAAATAGTATAAATTCAGTCAAAATCATGAAAACTTTAAAATAAAACTAATAAAATAAAATGCGCGTTTAATTTTTTTGGTCGAGGAACGAAACGTTGAAATGACAATTTGATTGAAGTGCTACCCACGTAAAATTGAAAGAACCATTTTAGTAGATTTTAACTAAAAAAATATTATTGGGTGTCACATTTCAAAATGGTAATATCGTGTCACAGAGCACTGTATCGTGTATAACCTAGTGAAGGCCGCAGGAATCCGTTGGATGCGAGAAGCACAGAACCGGTCGAAGTGGCGGTGCTAGAGGCCTATGTCCAGTAGTGGACATCTTTCGGCTGAAATGATGATGGTATGGAGATTTACCATAACCAGCATTTGCCTTTTGAAAAATTTTAGGGTTAGTTCATAAAGTAAATAAGAATATCTTAGTATGATGATGTTTCGTAGTGTGTGTCATAAAGGCCTCAAACACAGCATGTTTACACCCATACGCTTTCGTAAGAGCGATGAAAGAAAAATAAAAAAACACCATTTACATTACTGATTTAATATATTCTGTAACACTAGAAAATAACGATTTTAAATCTTCCAAGCCTTTTTTAGTATCTGGCCAGTCTTGTTTTTCAGCTGCCCTGATGACCGCCTGACCAGTTAGTCTTGCAGATGACAGTTGTTGATTAGCTTGAAGTATTTCCTTCTCTTCAGACTCTTCCCTAGCTTTTTTACTTAGTTCGAGAAGGGCCTGGGCCATTTCTATCACCTTTTTACATGTGTCTGGATTGTTAGCCCAGTTGCCACTCTGAAAAAACAAAACACATCGAATTAATTCAGTACACACCTTTTTTATGCTTACGTGATCATTATTAGATTGTATAATTACCTGGGTAAAGCCTTTGTATGATTTTAGTAAGCGTTGCGCTTTTAACAAATATGTTGGACTTAAATCTGAGTACAACTGCCATATTTCGGGGTTATTTTGATGAACCGACGTTATCCTTCCGAACAACTCCAAAACTCGTTTGCGCAATCTAGAAGAAATATACATATTATTAAATATGTAAATAAGCAGATTCAATATAAAAACAGTAATTTACAAGAGATTTTTTACTTTGGATTTGTAGTACAAAGAAATCCATCACATTAAAAATCTTACCTAGCGGCACTGTTCCCATCAGCATCAGTACTGTCCTGAATAACAGCTCGAACCAGTAGTCCTAGCACTTCCACATCTTCAAACTTTTGCTGTAGGTCGAGCATACGATGGCAACCACGAATCACGTCTTCGAAGTGCCCCGTGTCCATACTCACTATTATTACGTTCTCCCAGAGCTGCAACAGATTTATTCTGTTATTTTATGCTATGATGGGCCAAAAAGGAAAGAAATTAACAGAATGAAATTAATATATGCTATTTATTTTCTCAGCAGCTGCCCGGAGTCTGGATTTGCGCCCGCGGATTGCAGTTACTAGTCAATAAGCTCGTATTATATTAGATAAGACATAACTGGCGAAATGTGGTTATTTTAAAGACTTCTGCATGCTCTTTGTAATATTTTTATGCACATTTTTAAAAGCCTTTATCGAAATAGTTCACCAATAAAAACTAACCTTCCAGTTATCATAATTGAACCTGAGTGCCTCAATCAAAGCCCTGTAAGCCCTATTTTTGTCCCCCTGTTTTACGTATACTTTAGCGAGATTGTTCCACGCTTCAAACGTGTTCGGCTGCAGATATGTATAGCGACGATAAGCCTTAGCTGATACCTCCCAGTTCTCCATCATAAGGGCTGCGTAACTGAAATAAATATTGATTAGTATGCTGTTAGCAGAGAAATAATTGTAACATGCCACTGGTAAGCAAAGGCAAACTTCTCAATTTCCAAAACATTCACACGATATGGCTCTAAAAATGTCCAAAAGAAATAAAGTTAATTGACAGAAAGGGATTGTTTTTTGCAAGATTTATATTCTCATTGTAGATCTATCTGTATCACATGGTAGAACTATCTGTATCAACTCAATTTAAAATATCTCACGTATTTAAAACTCACCCTAATCTAAGCCAAACTCTCTCCTGTATCGAGTTAATTTCGACAGATTTCTCGAAATGTGGAATACATTGTTCATATTCTTTGTGGTCGAACAAGAAGTTTCCCCAATGTCTCTGGGCTCTACTGCTCTTATAGTTTGAAAACTCCCACGCTTTCTCAAAGCATTTGACATCATCTGGAAATAAAATAAGTGTTAGCAATATGATTGAAAACAGTAGAAATTATATCCCATGTTGGCAACACTGCAACTATCATTGATAACTTATTTATTATGGAAAGGCTAAGGCATAAATTCTTTTGATTCTCAAAATAACCAGGAAGTAATTGATTATGGTTATATTGATACAACATTATGCTAAATTCTATGAAATGAAATTATAAAATCACTAACCTGTTGCATCACCTAACAGACAGTATAATTTTACTGTTGGATTCAAATCAATTTGCTGTTGTATCACTTCAGCTGCCTGAAAAATAGAAAAAGACTTTTCTACATCTGGAATTTTCTATCACTGAAAATACCAACAAAGTTAAAGTTTAAGCACCAAACTGGAAATAATTAGCTAAAGAAACAGAAGAAAAAAAAATCAGCGCAGACTTACAAGCACACAGCATTATATTGCTACAAGGCCCTGTAGCTATAGCAGTAGCTAGCATGCTAGAACTGAGAAAATCATATATTTTATTATATATGCTTTAGTGACTAATTCCACCAAAAAAAATAATAAAATCCTACCTTATGTCTCAACTGCAGTGTAGTATAACATAAAATAACGTCTTCCCATAACTGCAACTTGAGGTATTCTTCCAGGGCAGCTTTCACAAGTCCCAAGTTGAGATACAGGTCTGCTAGCTGCTGTCTCCACATCCATGCAAGTTGTAAACCAGTTGCCCACAGGTATGATAATCTGGAGAAAATATAATTCCAATAAATATTATGAAAATTATTGTTTATTTGATAAGGCATGGTATGTGAAAGAGGAAAAGAATATAAAAAAACAAAAATAAATACCAATTGATCATCCATTTCCACCTTAGCATTATCAAATGATAAATATCACCTCATAGCATTGAATGGATATACATATAACATTGATGGGGCACCCTTTCAAGAGTGTATTGTGTTTGTCGTTTTGGCGTCAGTAATCAAATAATTTGCAATAGTTTAAGCACTGCAGACTTTTAAGTTTATTTTAAGACCTACCTGGTAGTAGAACTGGCACCCGTCTTATCATTAACAATCGTCTCGCACTGCAGCATGGCCCGCTCTACAGTTCTCTTATGGTTAGCCTCCAGTTTGCACCTGATAAGCAGGGCAGCTACCCTGGTAGGCCAGGCGCCTTTCTTCTGTGTTAGAACAGCTTCGATATAGGGGGCGAGTTCTTCGTTCAACAACTCATCTTTCGGCTGAGCCTTCATTAGATATTGGCTGAAAAGAACAGCTTTTTAAGTTTAATATTTTTACAGTGCACAAAGCAGGTACATTAGTAAAACAATCATAGTACAGATCACTTGGCTGGGAATTAATCAAACATGATTTTGATACACATACGTAAGTAGGCGAAACAAAAGTTCTTGCAACTGCACATTTCCAAATAACCAAAATAAAAGTCAAATATCAAAAATATCCTCCGTTTCTTTTTTCGATCTTAGTTATTGCTTAAAAGGCGTAAAAAAAATAATACTCAGTCACTCACACAGTCAGTAAGCAAAGAATTTGCTCCAAACTTGGTAGTTCAGCTTGGTTGATGGTCTCAGTATACGCTATCTTGTTCAACCTAACATCATCTTGCAGTTCTAGGTCAGGAGGTAACTGAGAACCACCATGACTCTCCTCAGCTGAAGGTCTTTGTATGTTGGAGTCCAGCTCACTGGACAAAGCAAGCTGGGGTATTATTGTTTGTTGAAACTTTGTTCTTTTGCCAAGAATACCTGAAAAACGTTGATGTGCTGTATTATTTTCTCATTTGTTATATGGCACAGTAATTGAAAGTTTTCTTCAGTTTTCAGTGTAAAAGTGCAGACGCCAGCAGGTAAAGCAACCCGAAACTGACAAATTTTTCCAATCAACCTTGAACCTTAATGGTTTAGCGATAAAGTTGAAATACTATTAAAGAAATTTGACAGATTTGTAGTAGCTTGATGTGCTGGCGTCTCTACATCAACTTTTCATTTTAGAATGTCCATTGTGTTCCATTTTGTCTACAAAGGAAAAATAAAAAAGCAGCAAATACTGGTCTCACATTATTATCTTGGGCAGTATTAAAAAACCTACTATGTTTTGGTGTTGCCATAGTCAAAAACCAAAAAATCCCAAAAATCCTTCTATAAATCACCAATTCACATCCTATTAAATCAGAAAGCATTTTCCCAGTACCTTTTAACTCCAGCTTCAGTCCAGCAAGATCCCTGGCCCTGTTCAGATACTCCTCAGTCCGCTGCACCCTGCCGTACATGAGATAGGCCTGCCCTATCTCCATACACAGCAGGATCTGAAGCCTTGGCTTGTCTTGTATGATATGCAGGAGGTTCGTCAGTTTGGCTATTATAATCTCAAGTTCAGAATATAAACTGGCGCTGGTATCTTCTAGAACTTTCTGGTGGACTGCTTTGCTCCGGAAGTACCACCATAAGTGTAGCTGGAAATTAAAGTTGCAAATGGTGGTTTTAGTTTATCTTATAAGCCGTTTGAAAGTAAGAGCTCAACGGTTTTCAGTTTCACAATATTATTTATAGTTGTTTCAGGTGTATTTTTCTTATAAATAGTTGCTGGTTCATATGTCATTTGTTAGGTTAAAGATGACAAGTATTTCTCTGAAAATTCCTGATGTCATTTAGAAACAAGTAATCATTTTAAGACATAAACTGCTAAGTAAGGCAACTTGATTAGCTTAACCATGTACAGTCGCCAAAGGAGATAAGTAACCAGGGCTGTTGGATCTAGTTGAAGTTTTGTAAGAAAGCGATGGATATTTTCTAATGAAATTTAATTTGATAAATGAACTGTCTGTTTTCTGTGTTGTTGCGTAAACTAAATTTTATTTGAAAACATCCATCGGTTTCTTACAAAACTTCAACTAGATCCTACTGTCCTGGTCACTTATCTCCTTCGGTGACCATACCATAAACATTTTTAGCAAATTCATTCATGAATTGATAAGTTATCCAATACCTACACGTTCACTAAAATGATTATACAATTTTACTTGGAATTACAAAATGATAAGTAGTTTTTTCTGATTCATTATTCTTCTATTAAGTAAATAATAAGCTTACCAAACTTTGATCAGCATTACACAGCACATTGAAAACTTGTGTGGAGAAGTATAACAGTTCAGGATGGAGAATATTTACATATATTGGCTCTGAGTCCCTCTGGAGCATCAAACTAGCATCAACGTCTTTAGGCCATACTATACCAAAAAATTCTTCTATACTCAATGTTTCAGGGTGTGGGTTCCAATTGCGATCACAAAATGTTAGAAATGAACTCACTGATACAAAAAGAATATTTTCCATAGCATTGTTATCATATTGATACTTTTTTAATACATCCTTCAAAGCATCTGTTTCAAGACCCGTTGCTAATAGTTCTTTACATATCTCCATGTCTCCGACTGACCATTTATCCGACCATAGCTTTTTGATAGTTTCATTATCTGAAAGTAGAGGTTATTTAGATGGAAAGGTGAGTTTTTGAGATTAAACATAGATATTAGTTTAAAATAACCTTACCTGTGTTCAGTTGGTCGTCATAGTTGCATAAAAGTAAAATTGATTCCGGTGTCATTGTAGTATGCTTATTGAATATAAGATTAGTTATGTACTACACTGTATTATATTATTTCGGAAGTGTTTTTCAGTCGTCTTCAGCAATGTTTACGTCGTGTTTTTGACATAATAACCTCAAAAGGTCAAAATGAATGTCATTTTAAAATTTCTAGTGTCTATGATATTATTGGTTCAGTCCAAGGAACTTGGTTGGATATAAGAGCTTATTACAGTCGTTCCTAAATTCAGGATAGTTTGTTAAATGCGATTAAACTATCCTGAATTTAGGAACGACTAAATATCGGGCCCGATATTTAGCATAGTGTAATAAGCTCTATAGGGTCAGGGTCCATACTAACTCATTCCAGCGGTGGAATCCTAACACTGGATCGATCAATCCAATCCAGCATCAAGTATGCAGCACTGCGGGGCACTGAGTAGGATCGTGCCTTCTTATTTATTTATTTCTAGATTTATAATTTACAATTAACGTGATGGCTTACAAGCACTTGCTATCAATCTGCTGACCCAATCGAGTTTCAGTTTTTGTTCTATGCACAAACTTATGCCAAGCACTTGCGGTGCACCCCACACGTTTTTGTCTTTGCAGAGGTTTGTAGTTTGCGGCAAGTGCCATGCGTGTGGTACCGGCTTACTATAATTTTTCTCTATGCCTAGCGCTAGCCTTTGGGTAAAAAAAAACAAAATATAGTCTGTGGCAAACAAAATGGGTGTACTTTTAGGTTAGGGAATTTAAGAATTTTTAGGAATTATAGCTTAACAAAAATGAAATATATTTATAAAATGGAATCAGTGCTGATAAGTATAGCTGTTGTTTTTTGTACAGTGTTACTCGTGAAATTACTTTATAAACTACGGTGAGTTGGTGAGGTTATAGATAACGCTTTCCCGCCCGACGGAAACTAAAAAATATGTTTTAATTGTTTTTCCAGGTCTGCTTTGCCGTGGCGCGTAAACTGTTGGTTCTGTAATAATAATTTTTGGGTAAAATATCCAGCTCGCAACAGCTGGACTTGCCCAAAATGTGAGCAGTACAATGGGTTCACCAAGGTAAGGTTATTAGTGATTATGAATGTAATTACTATTACAATTAAGTGTTACATAATATACGTTGTTTAATTAGCTCTAAATCTCTTTAGAAACTCCTTTACTATACGGATTTGGGAAGAAGTTTTTTCAATTTTCTTACCTAATCTTTTTGATAGAAATTGGCAAAGTTTCAGCTTTGTAGGTCATTTGAGATGTTATAAAAAAAGCCGAGAAACTGGCAGTGTATTTGCTTCTTCCTATATATCCCATCATGAAACTCCATGTGCGTGGTAAACATCTATTGACAAAATTCATGTTTAGTTTATTTACTTGTTGTCAAATCCCTGTACGAAAACAGTATTTGAAGAGGATATGGACTACTGACAAGACGAAAATACAAATTGGCTCTCCTCATAATCGTATTTTTTCATAATTCTAGGATGGTGACTACAATAAACCAGTTACCGCATTCAATGACCAGGGTCACCAAACGCCTAAAGTATTCAGGAACAGTCCACCCAAGAACGGTCTCTGCAAGATGTGTAATATTAATCAACAATTGAAAGTGACACAACTAGCCAATTTTGTTCCTATGAATGAGAGGAAGTTTGATGATGAAATAGAATCATACAGGTAACTATATTTTAGACTATGAATCTACATTATATCTTGTTTCTAGGTCAAGATGACTATCAAAAGTACCTAATACTAGTAACATGTCTTCAAGACTTCAATCTTAACACAGAAAGTAAAATAAGAGTTGATTTCCCTTCAGGGTGTAAAAACAAAATGGGTTACGATATACTTGTGTAAAATGATCTTTCACACGTGGGATTAATTGGCACAAATATCCAAGCCATTCAGTGTCACAAAGATTTGTGAAAGTCTAGACTTGTGCATATTGTAAAGTGAATGGCTACTGTAACTCCCACTCAATGTAAATGTTTCTAAAGAGAACTTTAGTCTACGATTCTTGTATTATTTGAATTGCAAACACTGTTGACCAGTGGTGGCCCAGTGGTAACGGCCGCGACTTACGAGTCGTAGGTCGTAGGTTCGAACCGAGACAACTACTATTACTTTGTGTAAATTATTTCATCACCACTGCTCTCAAAATGGTGAAGGAAAACATTGTGAGGAAACTGGCATGTCCTAGAACCAAAAATTCGAAGACATGTGACATCTACCAACCTGCACTGGGCCCGCGTGGTGGAGTACGGCCCACTCCCTCTCACCGAGAGGAGGCCTGTGTGCCAGCAGTGGGAACATTATAGGCTGATTATGTAAACACTCTTATTTTCATGGCCATACATTAGAGGCTACATTGTTTAGCACATTTTACTTATCAGTGGCTGTTAATTGTTTAATTAATGTTATCAGTCACCATAAGAAGTCATGTTTACTGATCCAGTTTGAGATTAATCCTTGCTTTAGCAGAAAATTTGCATACCACTCGTAATCTGCAATTCTTTAGAACCACTACACTTTTAAATTATAATAATTTCCTGTTTGTGAAATGGCTACTTGGATTTGGAATTGGTAAACATGCCTAAAATTAATTAAATTACCATCTAATTTGATTGTGTACCATATATTTTTAATTTAAGAGACATTATTTTAGTTGCCTTGTAAGTTGTTAATTACCTGGTTGAATGCCGTAAGGGGCTTGTGGCTAAGTAATAACAGCCGCACGGGTCGATCGATCAGGTTAAGCTACGCTTGCCGCGGTTGGTCCGCGGATGGGGGACCATCTTCACATACCAAGACCCCTCCGTGCCTCGGAAAGCACGTTAAGCCGTTGGTCCCGGCTGTCATTCGTGGATCTTTGACAGTCGTTACAGGTCGTCAGTAGCCCGAAAGTCTGACAACCAGTTTTACCAAGGGGTATTGTATTACCCAGTAACTGGGTTGTGGAGGTCAGATAGGCAGTCGCTCCATGTAAAATACTGGTATTCAGCTGCATCCGGTTAGACTGGAAGCCGACCCCAACATAGTTGGGAAAAGGCTAGGCAGATGATGAATGCCGTAATAACAGAAACGATTAAAAAACCATTGTGGATCCACATACTCAAAGACATACGAAGGATTAATTTTGTTTGTAATGTTGTTGCTTAAGACGTGTTTCAAATTTTCAGGATGCAGTTAGAGAAGGCATACAAGCTATGCAGCCCTTGCCGAAAAGTTCTCCAAATGAAGCTGCACAAAGAGAAAGAAACTCTACTGGGCTCCAAATTATTAGAAACAAGGACATCAGATAAGATAAATCAGAAGCAGTTGAAACAAAACAAGCTGCTGAGAACACTTATAAACAATACCTCAATGCTTATAGCAGTTATACTTTTTATACTGGTTTCTTTTGAACTATACACAAGTCTAACGTTAAGATACAAGAATTTACTTAGTACAATAACTAATATAAAGGAGATAGTACTAGGTCTACTAGAAAGAATATACTCTATCATTGAGATGAAGACAACTATGACATTCCCAGCATTAGAAAATTATTTCTATGACATAAATATTGTGAACATGATGCCAAAAAGTTTTAATTTTAGACAGACACATTTAGACCAATTTAATATGACCACACAGGAAACTTTAGGAAGTTTTGTATGCTTTTTACAAATAATTGGACTCATCTGGAATGTGAACAGCTTGAAGAATACTATTTTAATTGACTTGCAATGGCTGATATTTGTTATTGCTACGATAGGACATCGCTATGTGCCTGTGGAACCTATTTATTTGAGCTTCATTAAGGTTGGTACCATCAGATCTTTTCAAGTCTTGTATTTCAAAATTCTTGTCAATTTCAGAACCAAAATGTATTGTCAGAGTTTAAACTAAATATAATCATAATTGGTGTTTGAATTATGCAAAGCAATAAAACAAAAAAAGTAATACTCATTAATTTTATTCTAAAATGAATATTCTTGCCAGTCTAAAAACTAGCTAAAATTTATAAAAATAAAATTAATCATAAAAACTTTTGTTGCAGACATTATGTACCTTTATAGTAATATTGGTGTACAAATCAATCAAGACAGAAACCAGAAGAGTAGACATGAGGTCCCCCCCTAATTCACCGAAACGGATGAAGAACCTGGCGAACTCCTCAGCAAGCTCGCTTATTGATGACGACGACGACCCTATGCATTTAGACAGTGATGACGATGTCTCATTAAGTAAATTTGGCTTACACAACTTTTCCGAGTCCTCAAATGAGAATCTCGGTCTGCTGAATGCCAGCATGATGAATGGCAGGACCTTTACACCAAGAGCTGACAGTATGTGGACAAAACCCAAACTAAATTCAACATTTTGTGTCAATTCTATGATAAGCAAAAGTCCAAGTTCTGTATCTGACACTGTCTTTGTTAAACCTTCCTTCAATAAATATCAGAAACTCATAAAGGATGACTCAGACTCTGAATTAGATGAAAGCATTAGTTCCTTATGTATAAGTAGTCCTACAAAGACAAAGAAGAAAACTAATTCTATCTTCTCTTTAAGAAAATTTACTGCTACTCCCAGTTTTGTTGCTCCGACGCCTATGGCTCGTTCTAGGCCGCTTATATCGCCGAGCAAGCTTGGTCACAGTACTTCTTGGGTGGCAGGTGGCTACTGGGGCTCCGAAGGTGAGCGCCAGATATTCAATGTAGACGGGAGTCGTTCCTCGAGCCAAAGTTCGGGTTTCGAATCTCAGACGTCTAGCTTGAACCAACGCAACGTGTTCTCGCAGCCTCCATCCCGCGAAGAGTCTGTAAGCGGGGAACCAATGGTGTTAGACCGCTTTCCAGCCATAAGTCATCATTTTAATAGTTTTCAATCGCCGCAAAACTTTAGCCGAATAAGCTCGCCAGTATTTCCACAAATGCAGTATAACGGTCATGTCCACATACCTCAGGCTCAATTTGCTCAACAAAACATGATGTCTGCGAACTTGTTTGCTCAACATCAGCATTACGTACAAAGCAGTATGTTCAAGACTCCCGGCGGGTCCGGTCTTATAAAGCTGCCGAAAGTGGATTCCTTCTCATCTCCCTGACGCCTGACGACTAGTCAATAAGTCAACTGCCTTGACATATTTTGTAACATGTTGTTTTCTTTAAATTCGTACGTATTTTTGTCTTGCTCTTACCTCTTTATTTTATAAAATTTTATGAAAGTTCCGTGAACTGCCATTATGTTAAGAACATTTTGTTAAGTTATATCATGTTAGTTGTAAGCGATTGTTAGTTGTAACGTTTGAGACTAAACTTAGTTTATAAGACGTATTTGCTGATCTCGTGCTGGTGCCAGGTGTTGGCGATATGAAAGCATTAAGAATTATTGTATTGTTAACAATTTTATATGGACGTCACTGTCCTATTCTCGAACAAAATGTGATATTGTAAAGACTAAATAATATTTTGCAAAAAGTGGAAAAATGATTCTTGATGTTATCATTGTTTTGATTTTGTCATCTTAAAACAGAAACTTTTTGTGAAACTCCTGCAATAAAAAATGTAAAACTGTATAATGTCGTTTGATTCTTAGATCACGTGAAAGATAAGGCGATTTTTGGGCAGACAGAGCAACAAGCAGCTATACAAATACTCACGAGTTTCGCGCCTTCCTCTCGTTTCGTTGTAGGTACTGGTCAGGACGTGGAGGCACAAACGTGTCTTCATACAGGGTCGATATGTAGTCGGACACATCTGTGCACTTCCACTCGTATTTTAACTGCTTTCTCAACCCCCACTCGGTCACATTGCCCTAAAAAAGGAGGGAAGTAAGTAGTAACGCAATAAAACCTGCCCAACTTGGGAATCGAATCCAGACCCGTCTTAGAGTGCTTACATAAAGAAGCGGATTGTCGGGCCTGACTCCCGGTACAGGTCTCAGCAGGTTGATCTTCGGAAGGAAACGGTTACATGTTTTAACTGTTCCTTTATGTGTGAGCACATAAGTTAATGTGGGACTATTTTAGCCGCACCGATCGGCACTGACTTGTCTAGCAAGCATTGAAAATCCAACAGAGCATCCCAGCGCATCAAAAAAACATGGTATTGGACATTCAACTTTCGGTGCTAATCAGTAAGTTGCAAATCCATTGCTCGATAAAACGATCGCCGCGTAGAAAGACACCCGCGGATACGAGCTTCCTTAAGGGTGAGGCCAAACGAGCGTAATTGAGTGAGCCGTGAGTCGCAGAAATTTTGTTGGGATGCCAGACGAGCGCATTTTATTCAGTTACTATTTACTATCCAACGTTTATAGCGGATATTTGTGTCGTGCAATGGAACCGCTGAGAATTTTGTGTATTTACGAAGCATATTTAGAAGACGAAGAATTAGATAGTGCCAGAAAAAGATGCTGGGTAAATCCGCATAATAGTGAAAGACTGATACTTGGACAGTTCCACACTTTATATGAACGTTAATGTGCAAATCCAGATATATTTGAAAAGTACTATCATTTGCCATTACATGTTATATTCAAGAATTATTACAACTCTTATAACCTTTTATTACTAAATCAAACACAAACATGAGACTAGCGATGGCTAGTCTCATGTTTGTGTGTCTTATTTCTGTCATTAGTCTTTCCTCCGGACTGATGATGAGTCCGGAGGAAAGACTAATAATTACACTCAAGTAAGTTTTTAAAGTGTTTAGTAATATTTAAAGTTTTACAAACAATATTGTATTACAAAACATAACTTGATGCTGTTTTTTTATGTTTCATCAAATGTATTTATAATATTAGATTCTAATAGAGACTCACGTAATCTGTACCAGACTGATGCTTTGCTCGCCCCGCGTTGGTCCCGTCGCCCCCCCAAACTAAATTCGGTCCGAATAATGCGTGTGAGTCGGCAGACAACTCATTTGGCGTCGCCTTGTGAACCAAATAGGACTTTTTTATGAAACCGAATGCAGCAGAATTTCTGAGACCGAAATTCTGCGACTCACGACTCACAAAATTACGCTCGTTTGGCTTCACCCTAACTGTTGGAGGAGATGATTACGTTAGTACAATTTGTAAATAGGAGAATACTTACAAAACATTTCATGAGGTCAGGTTGAGGATAGAACTGATGCTGCGCTCTTTTATAATAACGCTGAATGGGACCACACAGAGGCTTCGGCAGGTGCTGGTACACAAGGTCGTTTGTTGTCGCATAATTATCACACGCGTCATGGCTATCATGCCGTATTATAGATGAGAAATTACTCTGTAAAACGATACCAATTTAAAGGATCAATCAGCTACTTGTTGGTAGGCAAATAACGCGACGTGGCGATGAGGGACATGGGGCCGTATTACAGAACCTTATACTCAAGACTCAAGCATTACGTTTAAAACTAGTTTCAACCAATCAAATGGCTTTAGGTAATGCTTGGGTTTTGTTTTGAGTGAGATTCTGTAGTACGGCCCTTAGATAATACAAAATATTATAGGTACCTACTACCTATTTAATTTATTTTGCCTGACCTGTGTACTATTTAATTTGTTTTGTCTAAAGGCTCGCTGTCTCGTTTCTGGTGTCATTTTTTTATAGTCTATTTCTTCTTTTGGGGGGAAGTAGAGGGTTCCGTTTTTTAGACATTCTATCCGGTCTTCCACCCAGTTGCCTGAAGGGAGAGAGTGATTGTTCAATGACGTAGGTATACAAAGTGGTGAAGAAAGACCTTCCACAAACGGAAAGTACCTTAAATATTGATGTCAATTTTGGTTAAGTAAAGGAATCTTCCGTTTATGTTTTAATTATTTATGTATTATTGCATTTAAAGATTTTCCTGAATCGATAATTCCAGAGAGATTTAAATGTCATAGGTAACTAAGCTGGAAGGAAGACGTCGCGGCAGACACCGTAGAAGATGGCGGGACGAGCTGGGCAAAACAAACGACCAGTGGTCCACTATAGCCCTGGATCGAAAGAGCTGGAAGTCATGGGAAGAGGCCTTTGCCCAGCAGTAGGATGATGCAGGGTAACAGTAACTAAGCTGGTGCCAGCAATGCGATGGAGAAATATTAGGTTTTTCCAGAATATATTACTTTAACTAGATAAGGGCAGTTTTTAAATTTTCTAACTATGTTAAGAGCATTATTTTAAATTCTCCTTATGGCACAATTCTGGGTAATATAAGATGGCTATTGGAACAGTTGGGCACTAGGGTAATTGTGTGATACTAGCCTATAAGAACACCATTGGCATATATAGGGCGGTTGACGAGAGCTTTGGTAATCGCCTCCGTGCGACTCGGCGACTTCGCCCTCGTGCTCACTGTGATCTCCTCTGGCATTTTGACAACAGTTCAGCAAAGTTAGCTTATTTACAAAATTCACATTTTTTTAGAGGTTCTCATGAAACTTCATAAAATACCTCATTGACAGTTTATTTTTTAAAGACAGCATGCACATATTTTACTGTTATGGAAAGAGATTTTACTTTGCCCAAAAAGTTCAGATACAAAAAACTTTATTGCACCACCATAATTGCGAGTAAGTTACTGAGAAGACATCACGTTTTTCATGATATTGCTAAATATCCTACCTAGGTAAAGAACACCTCATCTGCATTGCACGTAGAAACTGTATTGCTCTACTCATCATTGACCAATCAATGCTGTGGAACATGGAAGAATGAATAAGAAAGCAATAGAAGAAAATTTAATTAAGAAATGAAATAACAATAATTTTGGTAACAATTTTTTATTTAAAATACAGTTATGCTGCAATTAATGTAGTTACTTAACTAAACTAGTGGAATACTTTAATTAATTAATTGATTAAGTAACTTTTCAATTCTCAAGAAGGTTATCCTGGTTTATCCTGGTGCATACCGTACTATTTTACAAAAATTCAGTCTTTATTTTAAATAAGATGTTGGTTAAAGGAGTCTCCTTACATATTATACTGCTATCCCATATTTTAAGTTTGTTTACTCCAATATTACAAACAGTGTCATTTTCAATCAGTTTCCATAGGAAGGTTAACACTAGGTTTTGGCAGTGATTGTAACAGCACAGACAGTTGACCCTCCAGAGGACCGGCTACTTGTATCAAGTTCTTAAGATTGTTTTCAACTTGTAATATGTCCTGGTTTATTGATTCCATGTTCTGTAAATAGAAGATGCCATTACAAAGATATTCAGTAAACTAAAACGTGCTGTCTTGGGAAACTTAAGATAAATCTAGTTAATTATTAGGTAGGTAATATTATTTTAGTATTTTACCTCTATCATGGAAGTGTACAAATTTTTTACATCTTTATTACTATAACGGTAGAAACCGCTGACGTTTGATTCTGAATCCGAAGGTGCATTTGATGCCATATTCCAATTTAATTTATTATTTTAAAATAAAAACAAGCAAGCACAGTTTAAACTTTGAAATTCAAATAAACCACAGACAGATTACTAGCAGTGTAGCAAATAAACCTGTGTAGTGAAATATAATGCTACGTTCAATTTTTCATATATGTTAATTTAGAACTTTGAACGTTGTGATTATTTTTATTTCAGTCTCACAGCGTTCATTCTTTATTGAAGCCGGACGAAAATAACAAAACCAATGCTAAAAATTGTAAGTTGTAGCCACAACAATCATCATAGCACATTACCACGTTTTGAACATCTCTTAGAGAAACAGGAGTAGCCATGATTCATCATGGCAAACTATACCACGTTTTAGACCTCTCTTAGAGAAACAGGAGTAGCCATAATTCATCATGGCACACTACCACGTTTTAGACATCTGTTAGAGAAACACGGAAGCGAACAGCCCTGAGGAGAGCTGACGCCACGCTTTGACGAACTGAGAGAAATAGGAGTATCAGGACAGCAGATGCCAGACGCCGACATTGTGTTCTCCAGCAACGCCAGTGTACTCCAACTTCGGTTCGCGGCGTCTTCATATCTTCTATCGCCGCGCCCGATAAGTTCACGAACACAGATCTGCACACAACGTTGGCCGCCTCGGAAAGGAAGCGCGAATTACTAGGCACCCATATTTATGCTTTCGGTGCGCACGCCGCGCCGCGCTCACTAACACACAGGCGACACCGTGCGGAAACCATTTGACAACAATCCGCTGTCGCCTGATTGGCTAGAAATGCGTTATTTTTATTCGTTATATTTTTTGTAAATGCTGGACTAATTTATTGTACATGTTTTTATTGGTTAGGTCATATATTGTAAATAGTATATAAGTCGCTTTATTTTACCAAAATATACATCTTATACATCCACACATCGGCGAGTATTTTCTTCAACCTTCTGATATCTCAGTGTCTCTAAAGTGGTGACCCCGTGCCTAAAACACAGTGAAGAAAGTTAAGATAACCGAAGCTCAGCCAATATCGCCGAATCACAATCCAAGATGTCGAATCCCTGCCAATCGGAAGAACAATCCAGCTCATCACCAAACCCAGTCCCGAAGGCGGAAGCTGCCGGTATATCTCTCAACATGCGCATTCCACCTTTCTGGCGCGATCGACCACGACTCTGGTTCATCAGTTTCGAAGCAGCCACCAACGACCTCAAGAAAGGCCAGGGCCAGCTCGCACAGATGGTCATTGCACAGCTCGAGCGACAAGACGTCGAGCAGATCGCGGACCTACTGTACAATCCACCAGAGACGGACCAATACAAGGCCATCAAAGAAAGGCTCATATCCACCTACGAGGAATCAGACAGCCGTCAATTTCAAAAATTGCTGTCCGAGATGGAACTCGGAGACCAGAAGCCGACGCAACTACTCCGCCGCATGCGAAACCTCGCCGCAGATAAAATTCCAGAATCCACTCTGCGACTTATGTGGACCAATCACCTCCCATCACACGTCCGCTCAGTCCTCGCAGTCAGCGAAACGTTCAGCACAAAGACAGCACTCGATGAACTCGCACTACTCGCAGATAAGATAATGGAGCAGACAGCAGCAACAGAAGTCGCAGCCGTGCATGCACCAGCACCACCAGCACCATCCGCACCGCAGGCAGATACGCAGTACCTTATCAGCGAAATAAGGAAGTTGTCGCTAGAAATAGCCGAGTTGAGAACAAAACAATACCACAACAACAACAACTATCGCCGCAATCGTTACCAATCTCGTAACCGCAGCACATCACGACCACGCAGCCGAGAAGCTTCCCCATCTCCATTCTGTTATTATCACCGCCGTTTCAAAGAACAAGCTAGACGTTGTACATCGCCTTGCTCGTTCAAGAAGCAAAACCCGGAAAACTAGACGGAACGTTAGCAATGGCGGACACTGACGTTCAAGAAAAGTCCCACCGCCTATACATCACTGACAAAACCTCGAAACTCACCTTCTTAGTTGACACTGGAGCAAACATATCCGTGCTACCGAAGAAAAAGGGACAAATACCAATGCCATTACCGTTCCAGCTATACGCAGCGAACAACACAACTATAGCTACGTATGGCGAGAAAACATTAACACTCGATCTAAATTTACGCCGTCCGTACTTGTGGAAATTCATCGTAGCTGACGTCACAAAACCCATACTTGGAGCCGATTTCCTCAAACACCACCAACTCATCGTTGACTTGAAAAACCGAAGATTAATCGATGGTGTGACGAGTTTAAAGGTAAACGCCCCGCTACGAGTATCAAGCGTGCCCACCGTACGCAGCATAGATATGTCACAGGCATACCACGACATATTAGCCCAGTATCCCGGCATAACCAGATTGACATCGATGCAATTAAACTCCGATATCCAAGTGCAGCATTTTATCGAAACAACAGGACCACCAGTACACAGCCGAGCCCGACCGATACCACCACATCTCTTCGAAACAGTGAAGAAAGAATTCGAAAATATGATCGAACAAGGATTATGCAGACCTAGCAAAAGCCCATGGTCATCACCTCTACACATCGTCCCTAAGAAAAATGGCGATATTAGAGTTTGTGGTGACTATCGTCGACTCAATTCCATCACCATACCAGATCGCTACCCCGTCCCACGCATCAAGGACTTCACTCATCAATTATCCGGAAAAACTATCTTCTCAACACTAGATCTCAACCGCGCATACCAACAACTGAGCGTAAGAGAAGAAGACATCCAGAAGACAGCCATAATAACCCCGATGGGATTATTTGAATTCCCACGTATGTGCCCTGGTTTGAAGAACGCGGGACAAACGTTTCAACGTTATATCCATGAAGTACTACGAGGATTAGATTTTGTCTTCCCATTCATCGATGACGTGTTATTAGCATCAGAAAACGAAGACCAACACAGAGAACACCTCCAAATCGTACTGAAGCGATTAGAAGACAATGGCATCACCATCAACCCCGCCAAATGCAACCTAGGCAAATCAGAAGTCCAGTTCCTAGGTTACACGGTAGCAAAGGAAGGCATCAAACCACCGCAACATAAAATCCAAGCAATTACCGATTACCCTCAACCGACTACAATCGAAGAACTAAGAAGATTTCTCGGAATGATCAACTTCTATCGCGATCATATTCCCAACGCCGCAGTACTACAGGCACCACTCAATGCATACCTACACAATGTAAAGAAGCGAGACAAAACTCAGATCACGTGGACCGACGAAGCAACTCAAGCGTTCCAGCAATGTAAAGCTAGCATCATACAAGCAGCTTTACTTGCTCACCCATCACATCAAGCTACACTTGCTTTGTTTTCCGACGCATCCGACAACTCAGCTGGCGCCGTCCTACAACAATACGTAAACGAAACATGGCAGCCGCTCGGATATTATTCCAAGAAATTCAATGACGCGCAAAAGAAGTATTCTACCTACGACCGAGAGCTACTCGCAATCTACATGGCAGTCAAACATTTTCGCAAAACATTCGAAGGACGCCACCTCATCATATTTACGGATCACAAGCCGCTAACATTCGTAATGACCAAAACACAATCGAATACAGAAACACCGAGACGAACGAGGCAACTTTTGTTTATTAGCGAATTTACCACCGACATACGTCACGTGAGCGGTAAACAAAACATCGTCGCCGACACACTCAGCCGCATAGAAACAATCTCATGCCCATCTGCGATAAACTTCAAGGATATAGCTAGCGCGCAAGACAAGGACAGCAACATTGAACAATTACTGCAAGAAAACAACATCAATCTCAAGAAAATAATAATACCAAACACAGACGTCGAGTTATACTGCGAAACATCTACACCGTATATACGCCCGTATATACCAGAAGATTACAGACAAGAAGTTTTTAACAGCGTGCACAACATCAGTCATCCTGGTACGCGCACGACTCGCAAACTTGCAACGCAAAAATACTTCTGGCCATCAATGAACGCTGACATCAGCCGTTGGACTCGAACCTGTATACATTGTCAGAAAAGCAAAATACAACGTCACACATCCTCGAACATCTCATATTTCCCGCCAAGCGATCGCTTTCAACACGTACACGTCGACATTGTTGGCCCGCTACCTACAACAGCTCAAGGCCATCGTTACTTAGTAACAATGATTGACAGACTAACAAAGTGGCCCGAAGCAATCCCTACCGACGAAATATCAGCTGTTCGAATAGCCGATATCGTCTACCAACATTGGATAGCAAGATTTGGATGCCCGACCACACTTACAAGCGACCAAGGTCGTCAGTTCGAGAGTGAGTTATTTCAAAATTTAATGAAACTAATGGGAATCAAGAAAAATCGCACCACACCGTATCATCCTCAAAGCAACGGAATGGTCGAACGATGGCATCGCTCGCTCAAAACATCACTAAGAGCAAAACTATCCGACGCAAGTACATGGATCAATGAGCTACCTACAGTGTTACTTGGTCTACGAGCAGCACTACGCACCGACACCGGCGTGAGCGCCGCCGAACTTACCTACGGGTACAACCTACGTCTACCAGGGGATTTTTTTACAAGTACCTACACACCTACAATGGATTATACTTACGTCGAAAATCTGCGTGACATCATACAAGTAAACAAACCGCAAGCAGTCACCGAGCATCACAGCAATAATAAGCGCGTATTCGTGCATCAAGATTTACTCAAATGCAGTCACGTGTTTATTAGAACCGATGCAGTTAAGAAACCACTCCAAGCTCCGTATGAAGGTCCCTACAGTGTTATAAGCCGCACAGACAAGACGTATACTATACAGCTACCGAATCGTCAAGCTAACATTTCGATCGATCGACTGAAGCCTGCATACGTCTTAGCAGAGTATACGAATACCGTACCTCCAAGGAACATTACCAATACCGTACCTCCAAGAAACATTACCAATACCGTACCTCCAAGAAACATTACCAATACCTTACCTCCAAGAAACATTACCATTACCAAGCAAACAAAGGCCAGTACCACACCAACCAAGCAACAAGCACGAGTACCTACGATCATCGTGACGCCACAGCCCACTATCAGCAAAACAACACGCTCGGGCCGCGTCGTCAAGCTGCCGGTACGCTTCGCTTGAGGGGGAGTACTGTAGCCACAACAATCATCATAGCACATTACCACGTTTTGAACATCTCTTAGAGAAACAGGAGTAGCCATGATTCATCATGGCAAACTATACCACGTTTTAGACCTCTCTTAGAGAAACAGGAGTAGCCATAATTCATCATGGCACACTACCACGTTTTAGACATCTGTTAGAGAAACACGGAAGCGAACAGCCCTGAGGAGAGCTGACGCCACGCTTTGACGAACTGAGAGAAATAGGAGTATCAGGACAGCAGATGCCAGACGCCGACATTGTGTTCTCCAGCAACGCCAGTGTACTCCAACTTCGGTTCGCGGCGTCTTCATATCTTCTATCGCCGCGCCCGATAAGTTCACGAACACAGATCTGCACACAACGTTGGCCGCCTCGGAAAGGAAGCGCGAATTACTAGGCACCCATATTTATGCTTTCGGTGCGCACGCCGCGCCGCGCTCACTAACACACAGGCGACACCGTGCGGAAACCATTTGACAACAATCCGCTGTCGCCTGATTGGCTAGAAATGCGTTATTTTTATTCGTTATATTTTTTGTAAATGCTGGACTAATTTATTGTACATGTTTTTATTGGTTAGGTCATATATTGTAAATAGTATATAAGTCGCTTTATTTTACCAAAATATACATCTTATACATCCACACATCGGCGAGTATTTTCTTCAACCTTCTGATATCTCAGTGTCTCTAAAAAGTCACCAGATGTCCGATTTTGAAACGTTTTCTTTGACAGCCAGTTGTTCGTTTAGTAATCTATAGGCATACAGCTGCACGATTTACTCGTTTTGTAACTCTACACTCGATTAAAACAAAGTGAAAATCAAATCTTTTCGGCATCATTATTATAAACGAATGAAATATTAACTTTATTTCAATGGGTCTTATTACAATTGTATAAAATTCTTGAAAGCCTTGTAAATAATATTTTTTGTGTAAGATCCGTATTTAATTTCTAAACAAATCAAATGTCAATGTCATCCGCTGCGGAAAGAATCGCCTGCATTGGAGAAAAGCCAATTTTTTTTCGAAAATCTCATAGAAAAAATTACCGACGGTGAATTTTGTGTGAAAAACTCAAAATATTTTTGCGAAAAGTGTATGTAGTGGTGTTATATCATTTTCCTTCTCTTGCGTCTCATAGTATCTGTGTGGCGGATATTGTTTTTATTGCATAGTTATTGATTTACAGAAAAATAAAAAAAATAACGATGCATTCTAATAACAAAATAATTTACAAATTTTACGTAATGAATAAGTTTCAAAGCGATAAGTTTATCTAAACATTTAATAACAACAACTAATGTGCTAATTTTATTCCTATTTATTTTGGTTGCATTATTATTTTTATTTATTAGCTTTATACCTTGCTTTTCCATAATTCTTTTCAATCTATTACAGGACGAAACATTATTTGCTAATATTTGGTCTTTTTTGTGCCCAACTAGAAAGTTCTTTCTGCATTTCTCTTGGTACCAACCCGCAATCCACAAATTGCTGAATGTGGTCCTCGCTATAGTTTAGTGTTAACCAGTTTATAGTGAAAACTATACTGCAGGCAATGTATGCAATTGAAAAAAATAAATTGCATCAGGATTGCATACAACTGTTATACTAAACAACATTATTTTGTTAAAAATTATAATTCATTTGAATAAGTACACATGAATAAGACCCCTGATAATTTTATCAATAGAAACCACCTTTTGTTTATGCACAATCTTGTTTTTCAAATGTATGATCTCTGTTATTCTACATTATCTCATATTATCATACATTCATCTGCTCGTGCTAAGATGTATGTAGTATGGACTTATTTACCTTGTAATCATATTTTATGTATACTTAATGTAAAAAAATTGGTTGCTTACATTTAGTCAAGCCTTTAATACAAAGAATTAAAATAAATATTAAATAAAGTAGAACATTTCCTGGTGCATATGGATTCTGTAATATACAGTGGTATATTATGCCAGTAAAATAACATAATATTCAGTGGAATATTACGTTATTTTCTACAATTACCATTTCGCATACATTCCCCTCTTGAAATACAATAATTGTCTTATTAGCAAATCTGTCTCTTTTATAACAACTGATATAATTGGAAAATTTATTGTGTGAGACAGAATCCTTATGTTAACAGTATCAGTAATCATTACACTTGTAGTGATTTGCTGAGACTTGAATAGGACGCATTAGTGGGCAGTAGGTCGACGGCGGCGGCGGCGGCGCCGGCCGGGCTGGCGTCGCGACGTCGCCGCCCGCCCCCGCCCCGCACTCGTCTCGCTACCCCCTCACCCCCCCATCGTGTCAGTCTCAGTGTCCCGTCTCACTAACTACCCTTACATTCTTGCTCCTGCATCTTGTAACTTTGTGAAGTTTGTTTGGCTACTATCGCGATTTTTCTTTTCCTGTTTTGTGAGTTTTATTTATTGCTTCGTAGTTTATTATGTGAGCTCATTGGATACGAATTGTAGCATATTTCCGAACATTTTAGTTCTTTTTCGATCCTAACATATTGGAGTCTTTTTTTCCCGAATAAAAAAACTTTAGTCAAATAAAACAAAAAAAATGTGTAACTAAATCGTGTGATTGAGAAGTCATGTCTGAGGAACATGACGTGGATTGTCCCATGGAAGACGTAAAACAGACTGATGAAAACGACGAAAAAGTCGTCGAAAATGAAAAAGCAGTGGTCGGAAACGGCGAAGTAGTGGTCGAAAACGACGAACCTGTGGTCGAAAATGCCGAAGAATGTCCAATGACGGTAGATACCGAAGAACTAAGTGCCAACACATCCAAAGAAGACAGTGCCATAGATGCCATAGACAAAGAGACATTGAGTAGTGAGGTGGATGAGAAGAAGGACTTATACGGTGCCAATGAGAGAGCGACACTGAGCTGGACGGCGGAAGGGAACCAGTTCAAGATTGCATGGAGCTTGCCGCAAGGAGTTGCTACGGCGAACGACTACATCGCACTATGTTGCACAGGTAAGATACCAACAATTAAGGCTATTTTATACTTCAAATTATATATTTAATTTTATATTTGAAATCCAGATGATTCCGTCGAACTTCCCCTTACCTTTAGAAATATTGGCTCCTTTTGCTAAGGTAAACTTACTGCTCAAACTATTCAATGTCAAAAGCATTGTCCGTAAATTGAAGAGCTATGAGCGTCAGACATGCGATTTGACATGGACGATGTCAAAATCACGTCGGTTATTGACGACTGTTCCACAAAACCGACGACGGCTCAAATATTCAATAAGAATATCCGGACTGCAGGATATATTAAAATGCTACGTACTACTAGGTCTCGAGTTCCGAGTAAACAGGGGCGAGTCCGGAGAAACGGTAGTAATATGAATGTAAAATCGAAGGCGCCTCGATGGAAATATTCAGCATTTATGTTCTGTGTATTCAGCGATCGACATTTCATAGGCAAACGGATCACAAATGCTACTCGTAGAAGAAATATTGTTGATATGCTTCGCGTGGGTGTTAGCTGCATTTAATTACGTCTAAGTTACATAATGGTAGCATTGCCTTGTTATGCCTTCTCATGGTTATATCACGCAATCCAGTTATGTTAAAAAAAAAATAGCAGCAGAAAAGAGTCGGCCTTTATTGCAATTTTTAAGGTTTCCGAGCTGTTCTTTTGTGGAAATTGAAACCAAACAAAAAGCGAGAAAGTTGACCGTCTGTTACCTAAAAATTCGCATCGAAATGGCATGGAAATCTACTCAATGAATGTTTAAATTCACTCTCTAGAGCCTCGATATCATTCATTCAACTGATGTCATTCATATCCAGCGGTTTTGATTCCCGCTGAGTTCAATGAAGTGAGTCATGAGTTCCTGTTCATAATTTTCGCTAATTTGAAAGCGATACATTTCGCTAATTGGATGGGTTAGGTACATATTATGTACCTACATTGTTTTTTCATATAAAACTACTTAGTAAATTAGTTTCTGCAGCTTTGTTTATGTTGTTTGCCTTCTCGGTACCGTAGCTTTAAAGTAACTACTTACTATCACTTTGTAACTTTAGAATAGACTGACTAACTAACGGCGAAAATCCGTATCCAATGCACCAGCAGATACGGGTTTTCTGGCAGATTATGCACCCTTTCTGAAAAATCAATTCCCCATCTGACTTTTATGACACTTTATTGATAAATTGTAACAAACTTCAGTGAGAGCTTATCCAGTCCTTTCATTCTCCCGATTTCCTCAGTACATCCTCTACCTTTAGTGACAAACCACCAACGATCTAATTGGACAATGATGTTTATCATCGAAGTCTTTCGCAATCAAGAGTGTCATTAAAATTAATCGATTATCTTTCGAAGTTTTGACTAAAGCCATCTTTCAAGGGATGTAGGTGATGTTGTGAGTACTATGTTTTTCTTTGAATATTCTTGTCCCATACTGGGAGCCCTAAAACTGTGAGTTCTATTAATTTTCAAACCGAGACCTTCCTTTAAAACTTGACCTTCCTTTAAAGCTTTAGTCAATAATTGCATTTTGTTTTACAAAATGCAATTATTGACTAAAGCTTTTCTGACATATTTGCTACCGGCAATTAAGTTCGTTTCTCACGAGAAAAGAGAGGCTTATGCTCAGCAGTTGGTGACGTCAGGCTGTGTATGATGATGATGATGATGAAGATGAAGATGATGAATCAAGTTAGTGTACGTTTTGACCACTAATACCGATTTACTACTTGTAATTGGTTGTCGTTAACCAGCACCCTATTTGTGTAACACACTATTACTCTCAATTTAAATAATTTTGAAGTATATTGCTAATCTATTGCTCCATATGTTCGAAAAATTTGTCTGCCCAACAACGTAAATAACGCAATGAATGTTGTTGAACTGTCAAAATGAAACCCATTACTACTGATAGTGTGTTCCGCAATTACCCTGCCGCATGTAGAGACAGTGTTATATATCTCCCTGCAAGGCGAGGATTGGTGTTATAACTGTATACAAGCGCTGTGGTACCGGCCATTGCATTAATTGACAACAGGAAGCGGCGTGAGTAATCGACCTACCCCCCCTGTAGATGCGATCACTGGCGGGAAAATGTGAGACGTTCCTTTTGGTTCATTGGGCTGTAGAGAAGATTTAGCCGTTAGTGTTTTCCAGAAATGAGTGTGACGAAATGACGATACAATATACAGGGCCAAATTAAATTAGCTAGCGAACTCTGCAGACGTGACGGGTATCGATATCTAAACACGATAAAATATAAAAATAAAAGATTTGACGTTTTCTTCTTAGGGCCAACGACCCCTGGTAGTGTATTTACTTGAAGTATGAGTTGAGAAAATGTGTTTTATCGTTTTTAGATATCAAACCAATCACATCTGTGAAGTTTACACAAAAAAAAGTGAAATTTCAAGTAAATACAACAACAGCAGTCGATGACCCCACAAAAAAAAATCATCAAATTATTTTCTTTTTTTTTTATCATGTTAAGATATCGACAACCATCACGTCTGCGCAGTTTCACCAGCTAATTTAATTTGACCCTGCATTCTGCTAATCTGTTGTGGGTTACATGCTCCCATTCTTTTCCAACTCTAATCGAATTTTGTTCTGTTATACGTCCTCTGCCGAGCTAAATGAGATCGGCCTACGATCAGGTTTAACAAAGTTAGTTAAACGGATATTAATTGACCTAGGACCTCTCGTTTGCTAGCCAACGCTTTCGAGCTGTTAGGCTTGGTTGCTTCCGCACATGCTACAATTTGCTGTAGTTTGATTCCATGGCCACATATTGTAAACGCAAAATAGAGTTGAATTGAAATTGAGTTGAGTTGAATTATTCCTGCTTGCTATTATTGTTATTAAAATTTTGAAAGGTATCGCTTGGAACAATTAAAACTATCTTATCTTTGTATAAAATTGCATCAGTTCCAATCAAACTACTTAATGGCTTATATTTCTTCACCCATTGATTGATTCTTTGAATATCTGAGGGCTAATTCTCGTAATTTAAAACGTTCAAATCTAGGCGCAGTCTCATCTCGGCGACGAACAAATTTAAAAACTTGTCAAAAATGTAGGGAAATTAGAGGTATTTTTTCCAGATTTGAAATCACACTGTTAACGTTCTTAAAATTACGAGAATAAAATTGCCCCTCGGATACCTCAACATAGTCTGGTTAAAATCGAGTGATTGATATTGTGTAAGTATTGAGTAATTTAGCACTTCTAAAACGAATTCATATTTCAATCACTCTTAACACCAGTTAATTTCATAACTATACAATATTGAACAAAGTCCATTCTTTTTTGCCTGGTCATAAGAAAACAAACCCAATTTTCTTTAAGTAAAATACTTAGAAAGGTTGTGTTGCAATTTAAAGTATTAATGAAAATACTGGGAACATTGTATTTGCGTGATTCAGAATGTTCCCCTGTTAATTTTTAGAGGTTTGCTCCTAGGAGCTATCCTTGGGCCATAGTAATCCTAAAATCCAGATTGATGATCTCACCGTGGTGATATTAATGTTTTTGCCTTAAGTGTCTTGCCCACTTCCCTCTTCCACCCTAAACTGCACTTTTCATAGCTGAGATAAATAATTCCATAAAGCATTCATTACTTTTGTATGTCTCTCTGGCTTGAGGAAACACATTCATTCAATCATTGTGGTGAAGTCTTGCATTAGCACTTAAACTGATGTACGCTTGGAATATGCTTGCTGCGGCTTTGTTACCGGTTTCTCCGTTCTTATGAAAACCCTCTCATTCGATAAACTACTATTATGTATCCCAATCAGATAAAGATGTTTTAAAGGACCCCGATTAAAAGAGATATCGTTATTAACAACAGACATACATGCTTAACGACGTAATTATACAAGATTACAATTATAATTATTTCTCAATTTTCTCTGCTAATCAACGTTCTTGCATTTCCAAACTGGTTTTAAATGCAATATAATTAAAATTATGTGCACTGCAGTGCGGCTTTAGAAATTCGCAAGACATTCGAATGGCTGCACTGAGTAAACGAATTTATAAGAGCTTGTGATCAATATATCACTGTGAAGACTTTATTAGCTACCGATTTAGAAAGCGATAAGATCGTTTAAGGGCGGCCTTCTATGAAAGCTACACCTAGACTATCCCGTTAATTAGGCGACATTAGTACAACCAGTTATTGCCAAGTCCATAAAGTTGCGTTGCAGTTTGTAGCCTGATGCCGTTTGCTGCTTATTTAAATGTAATTAACCAACTAGTTAGCTTGGCATGTGTTAGAAGTTTTATTTTTCCACTTTTCAAACTCGATGCTTAGCCTTTAAAGGGAAAATTGACTAGGATTACCACTTGAGCTGCATGTCGACGCTGTTATTCAAAGTTTGCGATAATGTTCTAGTTGGCTAGGTTATCGTATATGTGCATCTCTAATCCTGTTTCCGTTACCAGTCCAAGGAGATTAGTAGCAGACACGGTGATTATTAGCAACGCCACACAGTTTTTCTACTGGCCATAGGATTATCTTGAAACCTTCTTACTCACCTGTTGAGTTCTTTGTTGCCACGTCGTTACGCCTCAAAACGTAAAGGACGAATCATCAAATGACGTGTCTCACCTTAGGTCATTCTCTAGTTTACGTAGTAATAGTGGCGAGGGCGCCGAGCAGTCTCTCGTGTGGTTTAAGAATCGCCATTTACATTTGTATTAACCGGGAGTGACGAAAAAACGAAAGGTCAAGGATGAAATAAAACGATCACGTATTCATTGGTAGGATGCGATAAAAACCACTGTTGCTGTCGTGCAACCAAGGCAACACAAAATTGTGGGCCTCGAGGAACATGTAACATTGTTATTTTTGACTAAAGCTCTACGCCGAATATTCTGAGATCATCACACGCCGTGCGAATGTTAATGTCGTCTTCAGCGAAATAAAAAGCAATAAGCATCGCAATAAAGTGAAGCAACGCAAGGCACGTGCGATGCAGCCACTTTGTTACATAAACCGCTTGTGCCTGTACTTAGAGCCTTTCACCGGCACTGTTGCTTGTCATTTTCTTGCTTGCAAAGCCATTATTGCTGTAAATCCGTCGGTGGCGCAACGGGATCTGATTTCAAGTCACCGTTTTATACGTTGTGGTTTTAATCGTGATACAACGATAAAATTGTCGTCATTTATTATGAAGCGAATACCCGCAATGTCGATCTTTATGGAGTCTATCGCGAAGCATCGGGTATGCATGTCTTTAATTCAGCGTTATCTGAATTATGCACAGATGTCCTCCATAATACAAATACGACTCTCGAATTTCTCCTGACTTTCGCCGGTTCTGTAGTCGCATTAATTGTGTCAGGTCGCTGTCGCAATTGCGCACATGTATGACCGGTCGTATTGCCAAAGACTGTTATTGTATATTCATTGTTGAGTGCAATAAAATTCTCCAAATTGCTACTTACGTTATGCGGTTCCACAAACCGGTGTTTCGGCAAGAACAGGAAGCTGGCATGGTTTTCTTTGCATTACAATGAGTTTGTTGGAATGGTTACTCACAAGTTCGGTGTGGTGGATCGGGCGATGCACGTAGCGCTAGGCCGCAGGTCACCACACCGACTTGGTAATCGCATGAATGAGCCTATGGGTCAGGCCCCGCGCTCCGGTCCCCGCCACTCGATTTGTGAATGAAGCCCCCACCGGCGCGTGCCGCGCTCTCGCCGCTCACGTTCAGTCGCGCCGCGCGCCCTCGGTGAACGCGCTAACACGCGAGCGCATGCGAGTGTGAATATTTTGACGTTTTCAAATTTCAAATCGTACTTGTTTGTCTGTGTTAAAGTTTGATTGACAGTTGACTTTTAAGTGAAAATTGCTTTCGTGCTTGTTTCTGTTGCGATGCACTTTCCGCAGTGAGACTGGACGTTATTACCATAAGAAAACCAGCCTTCGGGAAAGCCGCCAACGGTAGACATAGTTTGACATATACGGTGAGTAAGTCGTTACGAATTTTTCTTTCATTCACTACTAATGCTAGGTTATCGAGCATTAGCAGAGGTGACACGTAGGCTTTAGGCTTATTGAACGAAAAATATGGTTGTGGGTCGGCTTGTAGGTGGGGTGCCCACGTACTTTTAATATTTGTAGGTGTACTACGCCATCGTGTCTTCTTGTATCTAGCACAATTAGCTTGAGCAATAATTGTTCTAAATGCAATGTATCAGAAATACATGACTGAATGAATATTTATATTTAAATAGTGCTCATTCATATTGCTTATCTATGTGTACCGACTAGAACTCGCCTGTAATAGCTTTCCTGTAATTAAGTACTTACTTATCATGAACATTTAGAAACGTCCGGAATAGATACTTCTGTGACTCTAGGGAAATTGTAAATGTAGTTTTCAATTTAATTAAAATTTCTAACTATACTTGCAAACTTAGCCTAAAGTGTTGATGTTGTTTTAGACTTCTTATATAGCAATCGATCCTAAAATAGTTGGATTTAAATATTCAAGGCTAAAATGGGGTACCTCGACGAGACAGATGCGTTCCGTTTTTGTTTATAAATTGTCTGCAAAAAATGGTCCGAGTAGGCGCCGTTGCAACACAATAGACCGTTTAATAAGGCGCTAAGCATACTCTACCTGGACTTGATTCTCGCCAATTTTTTCTCGCCACTCACGTCGGATTGAAATTGATGAGCCCCTATTGTTTGCGCGTGATATCGATCGGTTTCGGTATGACACCGTTTCGCGATTTCCCTTCTATGGACGTCAATTAAACATTTCAATCGAGGTTGAAGATTTTGTTGATCTCATAAATCTCCAATTTGTGTTTCGAAGTGAGCTTTCGAATGTATGAAAGCTAGAACACTAGCGGCTTTCTTGATAACATCGATTGATGTGTCGTGTAAGCACGTAAACTCCGTCCGGGGGCTAATAAAACAGCCATCCATCATGAGCCCACCAGCGGATATTAAATTGACACGCCTCGCTCGGACCACTCCTTCGTTTCATCCCATTACGACGATATTACTACATACGTTTCTAACTGGTCGCTTGTGGCGAACACTTTTTGTTACGATATAAACAGGTGCAAGAAATGTTTATTACGGAAATTACATCTAGTACAAATATGAAGGAAGATAATCTTATTTTATATGATGGTGTAGTGAGATCGGCACCGTAATTAAGTCTCAATTGAACAGGAAGCTGATCGACGGCACTGTCTTATCTCAGAGAATTATCAAGTGTCTTATCGTTGACGAGAATTTTTATAGAGCATGTTGTCGCATAATTAACTAGCGGTCTTACTTCTTTTTGTATCTACCGCTCGTTAAGAGCATCTTGCTGCGTTAAGTTGATTTCGAACTTATAGAGGGAATATACTATCATCCACCGATAAGAATTGCTTAGGTCGATATTAATATTTCCATGAAACTCGTTTGAAAAACACTGTAAATTCATAATATAAATTATCGAGCCCTGCGTGATGGTCAGCGGAAATTAAATGGACACGCCCTCTCTCCTCCCAGCACTGCGGCGTTGCATTATCCCATTAATGAAGACAAGTATGAGCTCTGTCAATACACTAAACAACATCTTGTTTTTTTCTGAATGTAACAAATCCGATTATTGTGGCCGAGCCCGTGTTAGGACCCCTCAACTTTCGTAATTCATTATACAGACTCCATTAAGCTTACAATTTGCTCCCTTTTCTTTATTACGACATCCAGTTTTATGAATGCCATCTACTCGATTTAAATAATAATTTCCTTCGTCTAGCAATTATCCAGTCATGTCTCATTAAACACATCCTACAGGTATATTTCTCACCATTGTATTTAATGGAAATGATGTCTAATAAAATTTAATTCAGAGCGGAAAGTACGTTAAACTCTAGACTCCGAGATACATTGTCTTGCTGGAAGTAAATCATTTAAAGAACGTTCAACTGCCCAGCTTCCAGCCAGGTTATAAGTTGTTACTTGCAAATATATCATTAAACTTTATGCTGGCTTCATTATCTGCGGCCGTCAAATGATTCTCACGGAGTTTCGACGTAGACGCTAACTGCCATTAGTCAAGTGGTGTGTTGCGACAAGTGAAAGAAATTGCGAGACAGTTTCTCACGAGGCGAGCTCGCTAAGAAACGACGACTCGGGATCCTGCTGTTTCGCTTGACTCTTGGACTCTTAATAAGATTTCTTTTTTGAGCATTGTATCCTTGCATTTAAAACTGCGGGGTGCTTTACAACAACTGTTGGAGGATGTTGAGTTTTTGCAGTTTGCAATTGGAATGGTCCTAGGTATTCTAACACTGCAGTGATAATGTGTAATGCTATCATACTGTATCCACAAACTCGTTAAAGCAAATTACACCTCGACACATCGTAAAGCCATTAACTTCACTCTTGGAGAGGCGAGCATTGTTGCCGAGTGAAAAACACAGAGGAAGCGATAAATTATGTTCGAAGTTTATACGATCGGCCGGTAATGGGCTATGAGCTCGCGATCGCAGCGCTCACGCAGCATCGCACGAACCCTCTCAAAGGAATTGTTCAGTATTCATTTTTGACGGTGGCTATTTTGAGCAATATTCAGAAACTTCAATTCGTATGAAAATACCGAATCAAATCGGAATAAGTTCATTTTAAGCATGGGTCTGGAAAAATAGTCACTTTCAACTCTTGGCGGACTATACTTGTTCTAATTAAGCTTGTTCTAAATAAAAAAATATTATTGTATGCTTCTCTATTTGTAAAAACCGGAAGTGTACGAATTCAGAACAAAGGTGCAGTTGACTTTTGAGCACTTATTAATATGTGTCCCTTCCGGAACAGCCCTCGCTAGGGGTGGTTACCGGTACACGCCAAAACGGAAGTAACAGACGTCTGCCATACCTTGGCTTTGTAATTGGCGGCACGGGCGTACTTCCGGCTCCTTTCAGGAATAACTAAGAATAGAACAGAGTGTTTCCTTTAGTTGTTATAAGGATTTCATCTAGCTTTAAACCCATTGAAGGTCTCTTAAACCTTTCTTTACGATCCTGGAGTTTGAGGTCTAAAATAGCCAAACCACTTTCTTAAGAAACATTGAGCTTGGTTTCCTGTTAGTCTATGTACTGTAACTGCCTGAGTCTTCACTGGCTAGATTTGTAATTGGATTGGACATATAAAAATGTTTTATAAGTACGTTTATAACGAAAATAGTAGTAAAAGTACGAAAATAGCTCCTGGAACTATTTTGAAAAGGAAACTATTTTGTTTTAGAATTCGGGATACTTGAAAATATGTAGGTAAGCTATTTTTGGAACGAGAAATAATCCCTCCCACTATTTATGTGAAAAATTAATGTTTGTCATTTCAATTCATTGAGCAAAAGTCCTTGAGCAGAGGAGGAGGAGGAGGAGAGAGGAATTTACGTTTCTCCAAAATAACTCTGCTCACTCATTTCATTGCATCAATGTTTTCAATATTTTGGTATTTGTGAATTCCCACAAGCTGACCTATTTTAGGCTCACAACAATGTCAGAATTCCGACACGTGGATTTACTCCAGCTGTAAATAGTTGGACCGATTTGGCGACACTGAAATGCGTTACGTTTCGAAAATAAATGGAGCTCTCATGAAGAAACGTTCCGTCTGGACGTACCGAGCCCATATAGAACACGCATTGAATACAATTACTCTCGTGTCCTCCACTTATGGATGTAATTGTATGCTTAGCAAGTTTTATTGTCCTGTACCATAGGCGGCTCAGGAGTTAAGTAGCTCAACCAAGGACGATTGCCTAAGGTGTGAAATCCGGTCAATGAAGTCACGTCTCCGCTGCGTATGTGACCGTATTATTGACAATAAAATATTCTTGACACCTAAGATTTCGCGGTTCTGTATATTTTCTCAAGACCTCTTTAAGTTCTCATAAAAAGATTAGTGAAGGGTGGAGGTGCTAATGCATGTGTATACGCACATCCGGTCCGACGGGGTCCGTTAATTGGTCCGCGTAAAAGGGATATCGTGTAGCGTGCCCCCGCGCCCCTTGCCCCAGCTTCCTGTCTCGCGACATCAGGCGACGACAGCCGAGATCGTGAGTCTCTGTTACTTTGAAGAAAATCTGCCGTAAAAGGTCGCCTGTCCAATTAAACGTCGGGATATCAGTATCACCCCCTGCCGAGTTTTGTCTTCTTTCGGTCTGCAGTCACGACTCCTTATACGTTGTCTTTTATATTATGGTCATGAATTAATGTTCCGCCGTTCAATATCACGGATGTTATTGTTTTTAATATGTTACAATCTAAATCGCTAATGAGTGCGGTCTCCAACATTATCTTGCGACAGTCGTGCTATGGTTTGCATTTACAGCAGCTAACTTGTTCTCCGAATGTTTTTGTGTCGTGTTCGTGAACGTCAATGCTTTTTATCGTTTTTTCTCAGCTAATGAACAGGTCCGCTTCAATTATCTTCGTTTTTGTTCTATTGATGTCTTATAGTGTAGGTGTAAGTTATCAAAGGATTGTTACAAGCTTGTTAATAAGCTCAGTGTTATTAATGATCATCTTGTTTTACAACTGCACTTGAATAGACAAATTGTTATGTATGAACTTGTAGTGAATTGTTTTTAGTTAACTAATATGGGAACTTTTTAGTTTTCCCACGAGGATGTAGCTCCATTCAGTCTGTGGAACGTTACAAGTAAAACTTGATTATAAATCGTATCTTCATTACAGTCTGTAGTCACATCTAGACTCGTTTTCCCATGACGGGCTTCTGGACTGTGACTGACTTTATGGCATCATCATGTACGTCTGTGCTCATCCTTGCATGTAGCTTATGAGTTGTTGCATGAAATCACAGACATTTGCGTTGCGTTTTCATTATTGTTTCCCCAATAATTTACCTTAACTTTGAAGGCGGTAAATAGAATTCATGGTGTTATTTCAAAGAAACGCTTGGATGCAGATATTCCAAGTTGCAGTGGCCAAAGGTGCCGTCCTGAGAACTAAACAATCGAAGTAGTTCCTAGAAACAGTCAATGGGCTCGTTAGGTGTGGTGAATGGAAAGAGTACTCATCGACGGAAACAATAGGTGTTAACTTGCACATTTAGTACGCGCGTCTAAAGAGGATGTGAACTGATTACTGACTAGTTCAATGTGAAATTTTTGCCCTATCTCACAAGTTCGATCTACAAACAATGCTACTTCTTTCGAGAATTTCACCGTTCACATCTTCTAAAGTGGCCTCTAATATGAACCAATTTTCTCCTCTGATATGTTTAAGACCAGCGAAGTTAGCACAAATAGAATTATTGTAAACATCTTACTTTGCGTTTTTAATTTACAGCAAAAGTTTGCGATGAATATTGTTGTCGACTGACGAAGTAGCCGCCTGTACGCGTGTTTATAGTGTGTATGGTATGTAAATATACTGTGTGTATCGGTGGCGATATGAGGCGGTTTGTTTTTGTTAGTAGACTGTATTGTTATCGTTCACAGCTCACACGAATAGACAATAACGTCGGACTTGTGAATGGGTGATTGATGGTGTTAGTCCCTTATTGTGCGAGTCCAGCTTAGTAATAGGTTTATTGTGTTGGCTCTAGTGTTTATGGAAATCTCATTACAATTAGTGTCCATCCACATATTTACCGGTGTGGCAGAAAACAAGGAACTATGTTCTAATATCCTGAAATTTTTTAAACCTATTTTTATGATGCATTGGTTAATAGTAGTAGGTATACTTTGGGCAGATATCAGATATTCATACTAGATTTACCAGTTGTTTATAAGTTCATGAGCGACGACGTTGGAAACCCGTATGGTTTATTTATTACCAATGGAGAGTGGGCCGGTTCCGGTCGGTGCTTGCGCAGGAAACCCGCAGGATATATCAAAATTAGAATCGCGAGCCGATGAGCGGTGGGGCACTTGCGCTATGTCGACCGCACTTCCCATATCCGTTTATCAAAGTCCCTTAAATCGTAAAACGTACATAGATTTCCTGAATTAGCGCTTATGTAGCTTCGTGTTCCAAAATAATAATTGAATAACGATGTCTGTTAAAAAATTACTTGGGGTATTATGTCATTCTAAAAACGTTAAGGCCACTGTTCAATCTGTTTTCACAATCTTTACATTTATATAGAAATACTTTCACTGCTTTTGGACAATGTGTTTTAATCGAATATTTTAATCTTCGCGATTCCAAGTCCGTTGATATCGGCGTGTCGTTTTATTTTCGATGATTCTCGTTGTCCGACGAACGGAAGTCATTATGCGCTTTCCGCTGTTCGTTGTACTGCTGCCCTGTAAAATGTATTCATTAAATCAGCGATCATGGGTTCACTCGTCGGATTTCTTCTCGCACGATCATTGTTTGACGTCAATTTCACGTTTATTTCTTTGTGATCGAACGTTGATCATTCGACGACTTTAAATCGCCTCTTTAGCTGTCGTTTGTTTTTATTTGTTTTCACGACTGGTCTCGCTTTTTGATCCCCGCGTTTGTTTGTGCACATCAAAATTCTGTAGGATGAGGTAGGCTGAGGGCGGCCTCTTGCAACACTCGCGGGGGCATGCGACAAATATTGACATGACAAATGTTTGTGTAGTAGAAAAAGCACGTACGTCTCTTATGACTACTATGTTCACCGTAGGTGGTGCGGTGGTGCGCACAGATAATACGGCTGTAAACCGCCGAGATAACATACGGTGTTTGCACAAAACAAATCATGTTTGCTTACTTTATGTCCTGAGGATAGCTGGCACGGATCACTAGCACTTGGATATTATGCGTCCTCACGTTCTATTTGCATTGGTTTATGGATATGCATTTACTGTCGGCACAGGTTAGGATTTGCCAGAGGCTAACAAATAAACAAACAATATAGGATAACTTATGTGCAGTTGTTTATTGTCAGGTATATTTGTTGCTTTCAGCTAGTATGCCACTTGTGCCACTGGTTATTCATCAATTAAAGTCTTCAGCAAAACATTGGTGTCATCGTTTTACAAAATTAACTTCACATTCGAGTTCATTTGCCAACGCATTTGTATCCGTAAACAAGCGCTAGCCAAGGCCGCGTATGTTTACGAGTCTACTAACTCTAATAACACGAATACATCGACAGGTTTATATAAAAGGTAATATTAGCTAGACATCACACATTATTTATTTAGATTTATTTGCAGCTTTTTTTTTCTCACTGTTCGGACAAAAGAGTCAAATAATCCAAGACAAGATAGATCTCAGATGTTTTAAATGAACATAGCGTTAATTATCTTGGGAATTGGATTATTGATGATGACGGATAATTTTTTTCAAAGCAAGCGGTGTTCCGCAATGAGAAAAGAGTGACAAAAAATGGCCTAAAATGAACAGCAAACGCTGTTTTGCTCTTATACAGAATGAAACGGTATGTACACAACTTATTTATAACGTAATAAGCCTGCTGATATTCCAATAGGCCGCGATTTATTTGCGTGTTGCGAATCGCCAACGGAAACGTATGCCAGTAATGAGCTTCGGATGTCGCTCACCTATTGTGACGAGCTAATAGATATTGACTTCCTTAGTTCAGACCGTGGTGGTAACAACACCGGTCTATAATGAGGCATTGTTCACATCTTATTCTGTTTTCAAGACGCAGATCCGGGCTGTGAACCGATTGCTAAACTGGTCATTTGTGCATTGAATATGAGTGCAGTATCATATGCTGTTAAGCCGTTCACAAATCCAGGTCAACGTTCCTTCACGGATCTGCAACGGCAATTTTAACTGACACCAAATGATAATGGATCTGGCATTTACTCGGCAATGCAAGCACCGTGAATCAGAATTCGTGCTTGAGTTAGGAGCTTATTACAAACATACCGTGGTCAATCATTGATCACGAGTTGACCCTCTGCCTTTGCACGCGCCGTCCAATTTCAATACATTTTTTGTGAGTAAATCACACAGACAAGATGGAAGCTTGAGAACACTGTTCAACAGGATCGTTCAAAAAGTCAACAGAGATTATCAAAATACGTCTTTTATAAGAAACCTATCGTACGTTTTTAAATGAAGAATAATGCAAGGGCGTGTCTTTATTGGCAACTCCTATAGGCGTTGCTCCGTTTGTTTGCTAGTAACGTAAAGGTTGGTAATTATTGAGCCAATAAGAGCCAATGCTCTTCTTGCTTGAATGTTCATTTGGACTTGGAGAGACGGATGGTCGGCTATATGACGGCGTAACGTTGCTTCTTCCGCACGTTCCGCGGCTTGCCTGAGAACCATCGTCACCAGTGGGACGGAACTCCTTAATGTTTACTTGACCATTCGTCCGCAGCATCACGGCTTCCGAAAGCTTTGAAAGGCGAACAAATACTGCATTTACTTTGTGAACTTCCGCTTTGTTTGTGTTATTGACCTCTAGTGGCATATCTGAAAGGAGAACAAGAATATATTCGATGCCTTTTGTTTAATCTTTAATATGCGCTACATGTTAATGCTCAGCACTTGTAAATAACAATTTGCATAAATCTTCGCGAAGAACTAAGAGTGGCAATGGCATTGAATTCTATTCGCAGGCAAACGTTGTATGATAAAATTGAAAACAGTCCTATTCACCCATGCTTTGGTCTTAGTTTCATGTAAATAGCAGTGAACAAATAAAAGCAAATCACCAGATGTTGTAAATGGTGGCGTCATTAGCTCGAGCCGTAATCCCTTGACGGCACGCGCAAGCACGCAGCGTTAAGTGGGTTAGCATGTCGATCCTGGCCTGTTCAAGGTCGCAGTCATTTACCTGCACAACTATATCATCAATAGACGCACTGCTATCCTTAAAGTATAAAACTGGCTTCAAAACTGTTATGAAATAACGAATACCGATGTTACCATTAAACAGGTTATGAAAGAAATTAAGTTTGAAATACAATAATGTAGAGTTGCCTTGGTGAATGGAGTAACAAATAATGTTCCAATATTAGCGTCCTTGATATAGTTGGACTCGTTTCACTTCCTGCTACGAGGCGAATTGTAAACGCTGAGCACGTCACTCATTCAAACTTAATCAAAGGATCGTGAATGAGATGTTTACCGCGCTCGTACACGCGTATGTGTGCAAGACTTGAAGCGTTTCCTGTTTTATAATGTAGTACATCATAGGTATGTATCACCCTATAGAAATATAATCATGTTTCGTTATTAAACAAGTTTTACGATTTTCCTGCTTCTTCAGTCGAAGAAACATTATTTTGGCTTTTATGCAAATCTTTGACAGCAGATTAGGTGCTACTGAATGTGCTAATGCAATAACTTATCATTACAAAAGTATTTATGAAAGCAATTCAGAAGAAAGCAATATATCACGAGGTATTAATGGGTTTATAGTGTTAGATGGTAAGTTTGTGTCCGTAGCTAGCCGCGGCACTGGAGGGCCGCAGGGCCGTCCTGCCAAGGCCAGCGAGTTCGTTAGGGCCATTCATGGATGCCTGCGCGCAACCTCCTCCCCACTCTCCCGCGGCGACAGGATATTCTCCCTCGCCGTGTGCTATGCTGGCCGATTGATCGGTTTATTTTTTTAAATCGAACTCGGAGCAAAAAGACACCACGCGCAATCGTAATTCACCGGATGCACTAACGAGTGTTAAATTTTTTAAACCTCACCGTGCAGCATTAGTTTGTTTTTGTTGAAGGCCGTTTCCGCCATGACTTAATCCATAACTCAACCGGTACATATAGTATGCGATAACCATTAGAGCTTATTAGTTTCTATTAAAAGAATCCACAACAGATTAAACTGTCTCCCCGTCGGACATTCCGTTCACGTAAGGACGCAATAGAATGTATCTATACCTTGCTGTGCGACATCTTGTATGCAGTTTCCGACTAGTTTAGTCGTTGAATAGACTTTAATAAACAGGAGATGAGGCTTTTGATCTGAATCTGAATATAAATGTGCTGTTTCTAGACACAGGGATACAAAGCACGTCGTTGACATTTGCAATGCACTATAACATAACAGTCTCGTGAACAGTGCTTCTGGTAGATAATTGCTAGTATTTTTATAACCAGTGCATTCCAGACAGTGCCCTTGGAATGAAATATTAATGAGTTCACAAACAACCTTCGGCAACTCGTAACTTCATCTAATTTCCGAAAAGGTCTAAGGATAACATCTTCATTCATACGAATATGGTTCCACGGTGGGTGGAAGTGGGCCATGAATCACTTTGCTCTGTGTTGTGGATGAACATCGGCGTATTTCGGCTGCGCATTGTGGGCAATTCGTCATGATTTGCGTATGTAAATCAATGGAGTTTGGTTGTGCGGGCGTAACGGTATTTTCGTCGGTCCACAGCAGGAAGGCGGATGCTATAAACACACTTTCAGCGGCGTTACCATAGCGGCGTACCTATAGCGCTTTTGTTTAATAAATTCGTTGATGACATACGGTGTTCGGCTAATCTTCACAAATATCTTGGAAGGTCGTGAGTTCTCCGAGGCACGTGCCCATACACTCGGCAGACGGATTAGCGAGTACTCTCGCAACCTCTTAGGGCTGGACTTAATGGCTGCCAAAATCGCATCAAGAATTTTTATGGAAATAGTTTTATGAATATTTGGTCAGTCATTTATCAATCTTGACGTTTACTGGTGAAGTCGTTTGGTAATCGACTTTTATCATTGAATTATTAATTCTATTGGCATGTCACTTCTATTTGATTTATAGTTAGGTTTGCTTTGCTCTTGCTGTAACGTTTTGATTTTTAAATCAACCTTTTACCTTGCTAGTTTTGCTCACCAAAGGTCTGCCGGCAGAAAACAAGTTCAACTAAAGTGACTGGCCAGTTATATTTATTTCTTATTTATGAGGCACTGTTAAAAATATAATATCCAGTCAAGTCAGTGTATAGAATGAACTAGTAAGAAAGCTATGAAGTTATGTGGTTTGCGGTTTCTTACCACGTACAGGAATTTATTAGAGAAATATTTCCCTTACATTTATTGTATTACTTAAAAACTTGTTGAGCATCGCATTACTGAATTATATTTCTTAAGATTGTGTAACTATCTCGGAGTATCCAGATTACATAACATAACATCATGCCTCTAATCCCCGAAGGGTAAGGCCATAGATGTAAGAAAGAAGTTTTGTTTCTTATTTTCTTCTGTTTTTTATATGTCTATGGGTAAGGCAGAGGTCTACCTAAAGTACAATCACATTTTTCATAAGAGTTCTCAATTCTTTATTGCGTACCATAATGTATATTGTTGGTGGGGAAGTAAGTATATTAGTCACAATTATGGACCCTGCGTTATTTTTAAATCGATGGTGAGCGCTAGGGAAGGCTTTTTGAAAATGCATCCTCTAAAGGGGCTAAAGAGGAGTTTAAAGTTTGTATGAAAGTTTGTCTTTTTACTGTAGAAAATCCGATCGGGTACACAGCCTATTTTTAAACAAAATTTAAGTTAAAAGAAAACTTCATTTAAACTGTTCGAAACAAAAGAGTGTTTAGAAAATCATCAGATTGTCCTTTTTTGTCATTGCTTAGTAAAATAATAAATGGCAAAATTGTGTTGTCCATAAGCAAATCTTTACCCTGTCATTTTCAAGGTGTCTTTCAATCATCATTTACCTACATAAAAAAGTAGCATGACCATCTAAAATGACCTCACATATACAATGCGTTAAGTAGTGTTGGTAAACAAATATATTGAGGCGTTCCTAAGCATATAAAACGTCTGAGAATTTGTTGTAATTCTATGGTCGGCAGTCGATCTCGTGTAAATATTGCCAATCATAAGTTGTCCCCCGCATAGTTTACGTAAAAACAAGTATTATGTGCGGTATTCCGTGTTTACATAACATACTGTGATTGTTCACTTCCCGTCTGCTATTATTCTTGTTGAATTGTATTATGCAAGGCTGCGTCACGCGTCACTATCACACGATAATAAGAACCAGCTCATTTGAGCACTAACTAGACTGTCGCTGGAGGGAGAAATGTCGCCGCCCCCGACTTACACCCACGCCCGCCTTCGTATTTCTATATACTTTCCTCCTGCCCACGGGTACATAAAGAATCTTTAGAAATACTTATTTACAACTTATGCAACGCATTGTCGTCACGAGGGCGTTGCATCAATAATAATAATCTCTTTACAAGCAAAAATCATAAATTCTGTCACACGTTTGGAACGCTGTCACTCCCACATCAAGGTTGATCAATCAAAAAGGATCGGCTGAATGGGATCAATAAGTATGGTGAATGTGGTGGGCGATCGGTCGTCGAACTGCGCGGGCGCAAGCCGGTGGTGCGCTCTAATTCAATTTAACGACAATCCATTGCGCACTAGGCTAACATTCCGCCTCGATGCCACCCATCCATTAGTTGTATTACTCAACTATCTACACGAGTGTTGCCTTGGCCCTGGCGATTGTCCCGCGGATTATATTACGGACTTTAATTTCAAATCTCACGTTGAGTAATGATTCAGTATTCTATTGACCATCATTATGGTTTAACGGTTAATGCTGAATGCTTACCATAATAATGTTGGACATTAAAGCATTCAGTAAGTGGCGTTTAATGTTAAAGGTTTCATATTTCTTAGGATTTATGGAGACTACACAATTAACTTCAAGCATTTATACTCTAAATGTACTGTCAAGATTGTCCGTCTATTGATTTATGATAATGGGAAATGGCTTTCTATGTTTTTCTCATGATAATTAAGCGCTGACTATTGTTTCTTTGATAATACTACTTTGGTCGGGACCGGATCTGCAAGGATGGGCCGTGTAACCTTGAATGCCGGATGCCGGCGTTCTGTCGGAGGAGCTATTGGCCGTCAATTGTGTGAGCGTCTCGCCATATTATATTATAGTCGTCTGTCTGTTTGTCTGTGCGACTGCGAGAGCCGTTTTTATTTTACGACCATCCACGTCCGCTGCGCGAGTCCTCCGACAAGGTCGACGGTTCTTAAAACCAATCAACCGGTGCATTAATCGAAACTATAAGTTAGTTGCAGTCAGATGTAGGTGCTTAAAATGCTTCAATCCAATAGCAGACATACCGTCATGTAGAATCGATAGGATCAAATAGAATAAAATGTTTACAAGAATTTCAAGGGAAGAACGTGTCTCGTCTCTGAAGTCCCCAACGGAAATGGATTGAACGTGGGCGACACCTACGGAGTGCGCGAGTGACCACTCTCAACACAAAGTGACAAATTTAATATCGATATCTATTTCTGTAACTCCTCATTTCAGCTCGTTTACATTTATTTTCTGCTCGTTTGTTCCAGGTAAGTGCTCCGCAATCATCGTTACGATCCGCTGAAGGTCAAGCTCTTCATCAATCAATTACATTAGATGGTAATGCGTGGATATTAATGGCTAGTATTTATCCTTATTTACTCGGACCCCTCGTGTTTATTACAATGTTAGACACGTGTCTACTGTAATCAATTGAACTCTAATATGTCAATGTCAGTGAATACAGAGTAGGATATATCTTAATCATACAATAGGATATTGTGACCGTGCTCTCTCTGGGCGTGGAGTGCATCACAATTTGTAACACTACGACTTATTTCCGCATCCGCTATTGTATCGTTGTCCACTGCAATTTAATCATCTCTTCGAGTGACAAGATGTATTAGAGCAGTTTCACGGTGGCTGTTATCAAAAGTGCCAGAGTGCGCTCTTTATTCACAATTTTAAGGTTCAAACTTGTTTGTGTTTAAAATTGAGTGGTTCCCTTTGATGTAGTACGGGAATATCGACAAAGACGGATGTCCGGTGCCGGTCAGGATTTGTTTCACATGAGCGTTGCTTCTCTGTGGCTTCGTCAAGATGAAGACAGAGCCAACGATTATTTTTCAACATTATTTCGGGAAAATATTCTTTGTAAAGTTAAATACGAAGGACCTTAACAAGTAAAGGCACTGGAATGGTGACAAATATCGTAATACAAATTTTCTGTTCAATATTGCTTGTCTAGAAGATATCAAAGGTGCACAAAGACCAAACCAAGCTACAAGAGTGCGTAGCTGTTATTCCCAGAGAAAGCGGAAAGTAAATCACGTAAAACTAAAATTAATGGTTTTTCTTAAAAATACCTCTAAAACTGAATATTTGCCCGGAATATACGCACGAATGGGTTTATCGTAAACATAATATTTTATTTGCTAAAGATTCAGCATCAATTTATTACGAGCTGTCAAAAAATATCTTTTGAAGTTTTAATCTGATGCTGAAAGGAAAATCATAAAGGTTGTTTGCTTAAAAAATTAACATTAGTTAGCGTAAGAAACGGAGGAAAGAAGCTCAAAATCCTTCCGGTCCTTTTTATATCGCGTATAAGCGGCGTACGCGCATTTCAAAGGGCCAGTGTGTTTGTCCGACGAAGCTTGGGTAAACATCATTCGTTGAACGGGTGTGTGATTTCAGCCTTTTGTGTTTTTACTGTACATTTGTTGCTCGGGAACGATTTAATCTCATTATGTATGCACGTCCGGAAGTTTGCCAGCGTTGGAATACAAAAAATCTTTGTGGACAAAGCTACAGTAGCCGATTAATTTTATAATTTGTATAATACCCCACGTTGGTGTGTTTTGTTCTCTCCGGTATTCCCATTGATACATCTTTGCATGTGGCAGCATACAATATCGGTTAGTCAGGCAATAATATACTGTTTTCCCGGGAAACCATAAACAGCGGAGTCTAACAATGGGCCGGGAAACGAAAGGGTGCACAAGAACGGAACTAAAAGAAAAGTAAAATAAGCTTGCGTCAGTTTTTAATACAGAGGATTTCTATGGTTTTAATCATTCTCTCTCTCTCTTTCTCTCATGGCAAAATCTCTTCTACCAACTTAATCTGTGTATGTTGAAGAATCTGTACAATTTCTCGATACCCTAAATCCCTATTAGTAAACTACCGTTAACAGTCGGTATTTGGCGAGCGGTGCGCGGACGTTTTGCATACAATGCCCATGTTGGTGCGCTTGCGCAACGAAGCGGTCATCGGGCCGGATGTGACGCTGCGACGCAGCCCGTGCCAAATTGTACCTACATAAGTGGACTAGATAGCCTTTCGATGTCCTAGGGTAATCAGCTATGTAAAACTACATCGAAATTATTATAAATACTCTTAAGACTTATAGCATTTCGGTAAAAAATGTGCCCACATAATTATTTCTTTTCCGTATTTGGAGTAGGTAGCATTTCGTTACTATGTAGTTCGGACGGTACCCTAAGGATCTTTCCTTTGGCTACCGTCCGAAAGGACGACACATTCTTGTGTGTCGTCCTTTTTATCATTCCAAATTGGTACATACTTAGTTTTTGGCCCAGTGGGTCATGAAGTGACAAATTATGCTTGATTTGATGTTCATCCAAAGAGTAAGCATTCTTCGACAATGTACATGTGAATTTGTGTTAAGAAGATATTATTCGGTTGATGATGGGAAAATTGTGAATATTTTTTGCATTTCGTGTCATAATTTGATTTTCTGACTGCATAGTGCAACGCTGAGAAGCTCCACTGCGACTGGTCCAACATGGTAACTGTCGGGCGCGGTTTTGTACTTACTTTCTGTGTTTCACTCGTTTACCTATAATTTTTAATACTTTGTACAGACGCCAGCACGTCAAGCTACTACAATCTGTCAAATTTCTTTAATAGATTTGAACTTTATCGCTAAAGCATTAAGGTTCAAGGTTGATTGAGAAAATTTGACAGTTTTGGATAGCTTGACCTGCTGGCGTCTGTACCTATAGTTTTGTATTGTGTGAACTTATGAACCGGATTATATTGTGTTTTCTAATGCCTAAACTTTATTTACACTACCTTTTTGATGCCGACTGAGAATAAAGCAAAGTATCCAGTGGTCTAGAAAGGTAACAAACTATTTCATAAACCGAAATTGAAATACTTATCAAAACTATTGCATCGATCTCTAAACTGATGGTTTGGTGTGATAACCAATTTAATTTCTAATTCAAATATAGTATAAATATTATTTTGTAGTCCAGATCGTGGCTCCATTCAATGTTATCACTGTGACCCGCATCGTTATTAAACTAACCTAAAAAATCGCACAATCATTTGCATCCGCCATTACTGTCAGTTATTAGTTAGGCAGTTTTTTTTAACAAATTTCTGATAAACTGTAATTAGATACATACTATTGTATTCTGTGTGAGAACGAAATACGAAGTTTTTATGTTAACATTAAAGAAAAAATCTCGATTTATTTAAACTTCTGTAACCTCGAAAGGCAGTCGACCAATTTGGATAAAGTTTACCGTTGGCATTGTTTTTATTCGGCAAATATGGCCAAAAGTATTTCAGAATGCATAAAATTGTTAACGAGGACTTTTGCAACACTTGCAACTGAATTTTATAAAGTTAACTGTCTGTTGATGTGCTCATCGCTGTATGTTAATCAACATTATGCTCTACTGCACTATTGCAATTGTAATGCATTCTCAAGAAATTTCAAAAACTCATTTTAAAGAAACTGCTTAATGTAATAGAATGTTTTTAAAGCATTGGGAGGGAAGATTGAACTTCATTCGGGTGATGTATGGCCGGTCTAGTGTGTGCACCGAGTGAGTGTCCAGTGAGTGTCGCCTTGGGAATTCGTTTCTATGGATGTTCTGTTTCATATCCTGTCTAGACACTAGACACTTCCTAATCGTATGATTAGAATACATACATTTTCATTTACGAAAATTCCAAATCGTCTCACTAATTTCTGCCTAGTCTTTGGACACAGAACTCTGTACAAATTATTTCAAATCTTACGCTGTATTCATTGAAGTAGATTGTATTGAATGTTATGAACGGACCACTCCACACTATTATGAATTTATGACCCGTTGTATGCGTGGGTTCCCTCTTCGGGCCAGCAAACAAATTAGCTCCACACCGCAAATCAACGCACAGTCTTGCTATTCAAGACAATTAGACGGGGCTAAAAGTACTAATGGAAAAACTTATTGTGTTCATTTTCATCCAACCGTCTGATTTTCGACTGTTCTACAGTCTAAACTGGGCGTGGAGCTAACCAAAGTGTCAGTGATTTACAAAAAGATTTAAGATACTAGGTGTAGAGGGGCTAGGAGAAATGTCATAGAAAACTGTGATCCAGAGACGCTATCTAGCGTAATATAGCATACATAATTGCCAAGTTACACGTCACACTTTTATCTACACAAATCTTTGAATTTTCTTAGATTTTTAAATAAAAAAAATATTAAACCTTTATTATTGAACATTATTAATTTTATCTAAATTCGGCTAAATAACAAAATAAACCGTAGTTAAGTACAGTCGTTTTATCACTACGAGATTTACAAAACCACAAAGTACAATTTATAGCATATTTTTTTTAAATAATTTTCTTTTAGCACTCAACACAAGACAGAACAAGACTGGGCGAAGTTTGACCAATAGGTTGTTGCATGTAGATAAAGATGTTGTTTGCATTGTGCCGTCTATCATAAGAGATAGAAAGTATATTTAAATGTCTTTGTTGGTGTCTGATGATGACCAATAACCATATCGTGCCGTAGATACCTTGTAGCCTAGTACTCGCGGGTGGTCTTACCAAGGTCAGCCTTGACCGGCTGCATCAGAGCAAGCGCGAGCATGCACCGCACGGACAAATGATGCCGGTGCCTGACATCCGGTCACAAGCTATGTAAATTAGTGTCACACTTCGACACATGTACGCACAATTGTCCTTGGTACTGTTTCAATCAGGTTCTTCGTTTTATTTGCCAGGAACTTCTTCCCGCGACTTCCTCCGCTTGAAATTTCTTGTTTTAACATAAAATATATCCTGTGATACTCCGCAATACTGTAACTGCTGAATACCAGTATTTTACATGGAGCGACTGCCTATCTGAGCTCGATGACCTGGGTTGTGGAGGTCAGTGGTAGGTATATATACGATACCCTTTGATAAGACTGGTTGTCAGACTTTCAGGCTTCTGACGACCTGTAACGACTGTCAAAGATCCACGGTTGGCAGCCAGGACCAAGGGCTTAACGTGATTTCCGAGGCAAAGAGGGGTCTTGGTATGTAAAGATGGTCACCCATTCACAGACCAACCGCGGCGTAGCTTAACCGAATCGATCGAACCGTGCGGCTGTTATTACTAAGCCACAAGCCCCTTATGATAAAGGGCGTTTTATTAACTGAATCAAGCATCCAAGTTGATAGTGAATCCATAAGAGCGCATAAACATTAGCACACTATATTACACGTTAGTTACGCTGGACAGCTTTATTCAGCGGAAAGCTCGAAAGCCAGGTAACAAATAAATACAAATAGCACAACGCTACAGTGCCTGTAAAGAACTGCACGTACCTAACTGAAATCGATAGTTCAGTCTGTCATACCGCCTGCCGGGCGCTGTATCTCCGTTCATTGGTACATATTCGTTTGTGCAACAAAGTAATCTAATGTAATTGTGTTATGTTGTAATCGAGGATGCTTTCAATAGCTAATAAAAAGCTCGTAAACGGAATAGAGTGCGGTTATTTTACTTGTTGCCTCTCATTGTTGTCGCTTACGCCCGTCCTTCCCGTGGGGCGCTGTCTGCGCAGTACTTCACTGATACGAACATGCGTACTGATAACGGACGTCATCGGTCAATAACGCATTGGGAGAAAGTGAACTTTTGGTTTCTAAATCCTTGAAAATCATCCAACCCTTGGATTTGATCCCAGAAACTGATTCCGAAGGTAAGCTGATGGTGCTAAATGTATTAAGACTGACATTTTCAAGTTGGAATTCGTGCATCGAAGTGCTATCATTGATTTTTCAAGTGTTTCATAATGGGTGCTCCGTCGGCTAAGCGGTCAAGTTAACGCCTTGCAAGTTGGTTTTTTTGATAGAGCACGTCGCGTCGGCGATCGCGACCAAGTTTAAAGTGTCTGATACTTGAGAAGTGAGTGTTCTAGTTTTTAAAACTGTTTTCTAGATCCTAATAGCTTCTAGAAAACTAGTGTGGTGTTATGTTTTGATATAATTAACTGCCTTTCTTTTTGACATTTCGAAGGCACTAATCAGATCTTCAGTGAATAGTAAGATCTCAGAGACTGAATGAAGATATTTTCTTCTCGTGGGTGCTGTTTTGAAAGTAAGTGTTTGTGTCAGTACGCCACTGCTTTCAAATTCAATACAAATAAACAATAAAACACCCATACGCTCACCAACTTTACATGGTCACTAATTCTATAATTTACACATACAATTATGAGGTTTGTCACGACATATTATTTCGTTGTGTCGTGAAAGGCTCTCACTGACGTGTGAATGAGTATAATTAAAAGAAAAGGCATAGAAAGTTTGAGAAGCTCTCTGACATAATTAGGGTAGTGCACTAAACAGTGACATCGGATGGTTTATCGGATTATGATCACATTATCTTTGAAAGGGCTTAGGAACGATTTTGGTGCTTAGCTGTTAAGTGTGTGTCAAATTTTCAAATCTTTTAAGGCATGCCACCATGTCATTGGTGGTGCTTAATGTTGAGAAGTCTGGTGAAGGGAAAATGTATTCTGGCCGTCTGAAACTGGCTCATCAACCAACAGTTTTAGCAACTTGGTTTATTTTAATAACTAAATTAATTAATTAAAATTTCTGGGAATACCTACAGTCTTGATGTTATGTCGTTATGTAAAATTAAAATCACTTAGGGCTGATTTTTCCATCGTCATATAACTTTTATTCAAGGAATAAAACGACGACAGTTTTTGTATGAAATTACTGTAAACATTTTAAAATTATTATTCGAATAAAATTATCAGATGATTGAAAAATCAGCCCTTAATAATTATATCTCCCAATCAAGTTCTACTCGGCTTCTTTTCAATAATGAACAACTTTGTTTAATTACAAGGTTGGGAACTTGGGACTTGGGAATGGTTCTGGTGTATCTTTAAACGGCAACTCCTTAGTAGGCTATACTAGCACGACTTCGGTGTTTTATTTTCTTGTAAACATCTGCCCGGCAATAAAAAGTTATACATTTTTTGCTGTCCCGTTTCAATATTTTATACCTGTCTTGTTTATCAGCTTATTTACGAGATCATCTCGCCTCAAATAACTTAATATTATGATGCGTTTGATCTACTTATGGCACATAAGCTCGCCAGATAAGGTGAGATATTGGGTGTTGGGTGTACGTAACTCGAGAACGCACCTCGTACGTCGCACGAAGGGCTCCAGTGACATGGCTTGAGCAACGTGTGGATTAATTAATATTAACGACCGCATTACCATAATTATCCCCAAACTCAGATAAAGCGGATTACCAGACACATAAAAACCTTTATAATAATTAGCGAGCCCCTTACAGCTGCACTCACTGCTCCTTTTATGAAATGAACACTTAAAAGCAAATTATTTTTTAAATTGGCCGTTATCGCGACGTTTATGACTGCAAAATATTGCAGCTCCGAATGCGGGCACCATGCGACGCCATGCAAATACATGTTATTAAATGTGAAGATGTAGTGGTTTAGCATGTAAGGGAAACAGGAAGTTTCACGTGTCGTTCAACAGTTCGCGCTATAACTGGAACGTCGTCATGTCATCGAAATATAAGCAAGTGTTGGTATGTTAAAAATGGAACTTGAAACTGCATACGCGCTTCCGCAGAGCACCGGAACACCGCCGAATAAACGCGCTAAAAACGTTGGGCTTCCCGTCAGTTTCTGTTTCAACAAACGGGTAGTTCAGCGACATTAGTATTGGAATGGAATAACACTTTTGGGATAGTTGCGAAGATTTCGCATTCATTATTAATTTGGACGGCTCATAAATAAGGCAAGGTTCCGGACGCAGGCCATCGTGGGAACGGAGCGATGTCCAGAGCAGCCCAGTATCGCTGACTGAACGATACGGACTTCCGCGGCGATCGCGTGGGAACATGCAGGATATCGATCGTATCAGTGCCGAGTGCCAGTACTATTTGCATGTTTACGATTCCTAGGTTATAAACTAAGAAAGTGGTACTGCGTGGTTGTTAATGGCCGTTTCGAAACAATAATAGAGGTGTGGTGCTGGTGAAGGACGTTCGAACTCATGGAACATCTTCACTTGTAATTACGATTTCTATTTCATTTATATGAAAAGGAAGGAAACGTTTGCATGTGAATGTTCTGGATATTAAAGGACTTAGGTACCTGGTACAACTGCTGTTTTTGCGCTAGTTACGAATAAGTCAACTAAGGTTAATGAGTCTTGCAAAGCAACTCAACGCCTACAACAATCTATGAACTGTTGCAATTTTTGCATCCAACTCGTTGCATCATGGAGATTGCGTTGAGGTAACAATGCACCTTCTGTTGAAACCAGTGATGGAAAGAAATCTTATCTTCTAATTTAACATCATTCAGGTTTTACGCCATCTTTTGCAAAATTAAGATAAGTCTAGCTTAGCAAAGCGACAGTCTGCGACCTTTCTATTTCTGAGGATATATTTATAGACGCCTATCCATTATGAAGGTCCAGCGACAATACCTGCCCTGTAGGTACATTTATACAAAACAAACCTGAATCATTCTAGCCAACATTTTGCGGGTGAAGCCAAAAACAGTCATTGAAGAAGTTGACTATCTTTGATGTTATAGGTACAGTAGCTAACAGGACTCCCCTTTTCTTTTACAGTTTTAACAGTAAAGTTAAAGATTCGCAAAATTCGCACGGCCCATGCAACAATTGAACGGAAGCGAATTGCAAAGATAAATCAGTTCCCTGCGTAGAGAAGGCACCACAATCGTCAACCAGCGGTACTTATCATGTGGGAATGCAACGCTCTACTTACGATTGCACTCGTTACACGAGTCTCTGAATATGACACTAAAATTATCTGTCTGTGTACCTACTTACATATTGAATACTGAATGCGTTTATTACTCAATAAGTGAACCATCTGCACGGTGACAGATGATGAAATTGAACGCAAACTAGTTTGCGGTACGGAAAAAGACGCATCATTTATTCATGTTGACGGCAAACCCTGCAGCCGATTGTGTTGTGCTCTACCTCGCCGAATCTGTGACTTCGTTATTTTGGTGTGAGGTGAAAAGTGATTCAGAATCATTTTAAAATTAGGCGCCCAAATTCACTGCTTTAACACAAGTTCCTCAATTCTTATTTACGGGATACTCAAAGAAAGAATTGTAAACGGTAGTAGGATATATGTAAATCACCAAATTCCTAAACTAATGCTTAAATTGCGTGAGTTTATTTGAGACAGGACATCGTAGAACACAAGAATGTTTGGGGTTTCGTGGGCCAAGTTGCCCGATGGCACGGCATCGGTTAGATAAAGATTTATCCAGGAATGTGGACACGCGGGACGTGGCCGCTCGCTCGTCGCCATTCCACCGTTACCGGCTCACCTGTCTGCCGTCCACTTCCCTTTCTCAGAAAAAACAGTACCATCTCTAATGTAACGAACGCTGCGTCTGACTCTGACGCCACACGACGCAGGAAGGCGCGCCAGCCTATTATACAACTCGTCAATTAGTCGGGATTCTAAATCTACACAATTAACGTTTTGTAAGACTAGTCTCGGCTGTCACTGATAGCCTCGCATTACCGATATTTTCGTGATGCAACTTTTTCTGGCGCGTTCACCCAATCTCCACTCAAAATATACACAAACATTTCAAAAGCCTTTGTTAATTCAGTTCTCACAATAAATATAATTTAAAAAGCCAGTTAATGGGACTGCACAATCACACGATACCTGTCTGCGAATCATGTTTTTACACAACCATTGTTTGCAAATATGCAAGAATTAGTTCCCACATTATATTCCGAAATTGTGGAGATGTAGAGATTACTTCAAAAGACGGTAGGTGCGAATATAGCAGATTATGATAATACTATTGTTACCGCGATAGAATATATTCGTTAACGTGGCGTGGTTCGTTTATGTAGAAATCCTAGTCGCCAACGACCTTTGACATTTGGACGAGGATCACGGTCAATGGCACGCGATGCTATCCGAGGCAATTTGATCGGGCACGTATGTTATCATCTCGTTACAAGCCTTACAAACGGTTATTATTAGTGGTCGTTGTTTTTTTGCCAATTGAATACCCGTAGTACAGGAAGTGCGTGTTAGTATTCGGCTCGTTGAAAGGCCGCGCGACAATACCGCCGCAATTCGGTGAAGGTGCTTCGACGCTCAAATTTTAATAACTGTTATAACTTTTGTCAGCGGCTGCCACATGAATATGCTAATTAACAGCCTAATTTGTAATACCTTTGGGCACAATGATGTCACTGGTATAGATAAAAAAAAGATTCCTTCATCGTATTTTATTGATTTAACCATCTTATATTATTTTGCTGTGGTCGTCGTGTGCACTTTTATTGCAATCTTGCAATGAATGCAAATAAGTTTCTCGTTATTTTCCCATGATTTATTACACTTCTGTGCTGACTGATCACATTAGTCGACTACCCGATTAGGGCATTTGTATTCGTTTTGCAGATGTGGAGGTCGTTCGTCCCGGTTCTCGTCTGATGTCGCTTATTCTTTTGCATGCCGCACTCTGAATCCCGATTCCGCTTGCGTATTTGTATTAACACGTTGAAAGCACTACGCCTATTGAATATCTTATTGAATGGAGTTTTAGCTTGGAATTCCCCATCGCACACAACTGGTTCGTTTACCCTATCGCTCTCACCTCAACTGTTACTCTCACGGAAGTTACACGTAGTGTACAATCGAAACGTAACCAATTTCGGTATCCTTAAAATGAAATGGGTATCGCATTCCGAAATGGGTAGTCGAATTTACGACGACCATTTCGTGTCCGGAATCGGAGTAGGCAAGTGGCCAGTCGATAACCGGTCGATGTCGATGGGCGAGGATGTCGCTGGCAACGTTCCCATAAATTCCGCGGAATCGTAGGAGATTTATAATGGCGGCGGCGTAACGGTGGGCGCGTCGCGCATGCCGAGCGCACGCGCCTACGTGACGCGTCACTCCTGGCAGTGGCACCACCACCGCGGCACCGCCACGCCGTCATACCGTACAGGCACCGCCCCCGCTCGCGATCTGTCACACACACTTGTCACATAGATTAGTATTGTCCCCCATACGGCACGGTGCTAAACCTTCTCTGATTGGGAACAATATGTGATAAAGAGAAGTATTCATATTAAAGTCACAATAGGGAAGGAGTTCGTAGGCGATGTTTGTGGATCGATCCTCCGATGGGAATGGTATGATCGAGTTGCTGATAAGTTTTGTTGTTGCGTCCACGATGTGCACATCACGCAGTGTTGTCATCCTCCTTATGTTTATTAACCTGTAACGAAATTGTGCGCATGCTGCATGTTAAGTATGGTTGCATTACCGTCTTGTTATTTGTTTTCCTATACCTACTGGTTTACCTCGCTAGTCGTATTAGATTTACATAATTATGCCCTTAGTGCTGCTGCAACACTTTACTTCGATGGATAAGATTCTGCCTCCTCCTTACCCTCAGATGTAAATGTGCATTGCTTCGATATGTATGAGGATGTTATGCAGATTACCATAACCACTATCGTCGGATGTACGACATCTGATCGTGATTTTAATTCTATCATTAACACGTATGTGGTAAATGTGGCAATTTGTATGAATGAAGCCTGTCAGGCCTTTCAATATTTGCGTTCCATCTGTACCGCGGAAAAGCAAATTGATTTCGCCCCCATGCGCTTTCTAGTTACTCCATTTCGTAGTGTTAGCTAGTAAACCATAGTGGGAGTTTATTGACTCGTCGTGCGCGGCACGGCCGCCCGGCATGCGGCAGGTTGGCGGATGTAGGTGTCCGCAAATATTAGCACTTGCCTAATTCACCAGGCAAACGCACGTTTACTTTATTACCTAATCGACTAGTTAATTTAATATTTTCGTTGTCACCTACACTCACCTTTAGGATCAACATTCCACGTTACTTAATTGCGGTGTAGGCGTAGTGATACGACGTCCCACTGACAACAAGTCGTTATTATTGAATGGGACGACTGTCAACAGAATCAGAGATCGGTCCCGATCGAGGATTAAAGATAACGCGATCTTTCATAACAATGACGTCGCAAGAGTTCATTGGCTCCGTTATGGATTAGTTCGGAATGACAAGGCGTCGGAATAATTTATGATTATGACACTAGTAATGTGAACCATGCATTTAGCGGTGAGTGCGAGGAGCGGCGCGCGGTGCGGGCGGCATGCGCCGGCGGCCGCGGCGAGGTCGCGATCGATGCGCGTGCGCAATATGAATGAATGAATCCCCCCCCACCTCCGCACCATCCGCACGATCAATGGACCGCACGTGGCGATCGATACTGCGCTAATCTAAACTACATTTCTTTATGTTATATTTAGAATGTATCTAAATTAGTGGGTCGATTGTTTGCTCGCATAGAATGTTTATCTCACATTCCGAAGAAGAATGCCGATTCGAAAGAATAGTAGAGGAAAACCGGGTTATTATTTATAATTTAATACGCAGAGCTCACCAAAATACCATGTTTTCGGTGAAAATATTCAGTGATTCAAAACAGTCATTCGTGACTGCAAAGTACCTTCAATTTGATAAACAAAATTTCTAATCTCCCATTAGTCTAGCCAGCTCGTTGACAATGGTATCAATCTGGAACACTTATCTGGCGAGCGAGTCGATCACTTGTAATTGACAGCTAAATGCCCTATTAGACCTGGCCACCATAATTGAGTGGCCGGCGATTGCCATGATACAGTCGGACTTGCGCCCGCGCCGCCCACGCGCCCGTCTATCGCTTCAATTACATCTTTTGGGATCTGAATTTGTTTTCGTAACCGCAATGATAATAAACTAGGCGAATGAATATAAATACACAGTATAAATGTCGATTTCTTTCATTCTGCGGTAAGTTATTGGCTCGCTGCATCCATATCACCTTAGATGGTGATAACGGGCAGCTCCGAAACCTAACACGGGAATCCCTTATTGGGTAACTAGCGCAGCCATTGTGGGAGAGGCATGGCTAACGCATAGGCGCAGTATTTTCCGGCCATATTCAGTGGCCCTTATGAGGTGACAACCATATCAAATGGACAGATAATATCACGCCTTATTTGGCACGGGTGAGGTGCCGAGGTTGCACGGTCGGGCACCACAAGGTTGTTTGTACCTGACGTAGGTAGTTAAGCTTAGTAATTAACGCTTAAACACAAGTCTGACTAGCACAAAACAGTGTAGCAGTTTAGGCTAAACACCTTTTAAACACGACATAATATTATGGACTTTGACATACTCATAACACTGACATTAGACACACGTTCAACAAGTGTTTAAGTTTTTATAGTAAGACCCTTTAGTTTTTCGAGGCAGGTCTTGTATTAATTGCGTCGAACTTCTCCAATTTCGATTTGTACTACCTGTCATGACATCACACAATAACGTGAGGCCCTCATTCACGTGCTAATGAATATTCTATTATAATGAATCACAATCAGTTCCAATAGTATCGGAGTGTGTTCCAGGGGCCCGGCACGGCGTACGCGCATTCTACTATTGCGATTAGACGCTAATGAGTCACGCCGGATTTACATATGGACGGCGGAAAATCAACGAAGGCCAAGCAGTTGAGGTTGTCTTTTCCATGAACCGATCAATTAAGATAAACATGTGATTGGTTTTACAGACTTCAGACTCGTAATTAATTTGGTCCTTGCACTTAGTCTTTGTACACCCTGGACTTGAATCTTTGGATCCAAAAAGACTGTTCTTAACTTCTAATGCTTTTCGTCCGTCATCAATCTTGGGTACATTGACACATTCGTCATCCTATTGACAGTAGGTAGACTCAAGTCGGTAAATGTCAACGTAACTTATCAGTGTAGGTGCTAATGGACTCATACGAGTCTCTGTCCGCAACATTCAATATCCGAGCCGATTTGTGCCCACCCTTCGGAATTTTAAGTGGTCTTTACTCGTAAAATTAACCGGTCCTTAATGGACCTTTTGAATGAACTCAAAGGTATTTTAAAATAAGTATTAACGTCGGGCAATTTTATGACGGCGAGTATGTTCTTCACTCATTTATTAAATTTGCTTCGGCTCTGGCTCAATTGTTACGGTTTCAATTTCTTTTAATGAGTTCTTACAGCAATACTTTCACTTGTTAGCATGCGGGAGTGTTGATGCTGCGCTTACTGTACTGTCGAAGTTCTCAAAGTCGAGAACAACACATAACACATCAATAGACAATGGTATGCTTTTGTACAAAAGAAGGTTCGCACAGAATATCAATCTGAACGTGTCGTTAAAAGCTGGCAGAACTGTTACTGGCAATACTAGGGATTGCCAAACATTTTTCCACAAGACCTGAAGAGTAACAGTTCTGCCTTTAGTATTTCCAGAAAAAGAAAGTTAAAAGCTCATCTTAGGTTACCTTACGTAATTTCTTGGCAAACCAAGCCAGTTAAGGCAAACGCAACTCTATCTCAAGCATATAGAAACAAACACAATACAAACGCGATGAATGACGTCCAACCTGCAACTGCAAACATCTTTACAATCCTAAAGGATGTGAAGACAAAAATAAAGCTGATTTAAGATCCTCTCGTCAACAAGTTGTTAATACGCTGAAAGGTATTCGTGTGAAATGGAAACAAAGCTCTGTTCAACGTCCAAGTCTCTAAACAGAGTTTAAAAGAGTCGTGAAACTGTCAAATCGTCACTTGCCTAATGGGACTCTGTCATCGAGCCGACCCCTTTAAACTGTCGTTTCTTCACTTCGAAATGTAATTTCGTTTATTTTAAGACGGATACGGGTAAGTGTCTGGTCTATTTTTGGCTTGGATAAAAAATGTGTGGTGCATTTAAATTATGGTGATTACTGCTCGTTTTATGCGAAAGGTACGTGTTATTTGCAGTAGCAATTATAAGAGACCTGTTATGGTGATAATAATCATTCTTATCCTTAGACGATGATTGACCATTTAGGTATATTACAGGTCTTGTCTCTTTAGAAACCATTCAAATGAAAGCAAAAAACTAAACTGCTGGTTAACTACTACGTGTATGTCTCACACATGGGACCAAGTGAACATTTGTACCACTGAATCCTTTCCCCCCTTGCTTCCCAAAAGTAAAAAACCCTCAAGTGGCACACACGTAACTGTCATCATCACCGACAGCCGTATTGTTTACCCAATTCGAGGATACGAGGTGTCTGACACACATCGTGTGAAACCGAGGGCACCACTTAAGACATATCATGTCGCCGTGTAAAAAACTCACTTAAACATCGGGGCGTAGGCGTAAAGTGACAGATGTGTTCAAGGGGTCGTGGAATGACCGGCGTTTAGTTTAACTACTGGCTTCCGCCAAACGGTCGGCTATGTGACACATAGTCCGCATTGCCCTTACACTTCTTACGTATGATAATCTTCTATGCGTTCCATAAGTGACGTTAATAGTGATTCATGTAATTGCTGCCATGAATTTTAAATTTAATCGCATGGTAATTTGTTTTCATGTTCTAATAAATACTTCCTTTGGCTTTTCCCATGGCGGTGCTTACTAGAGGAGTGTGATGCTGCTTGAGTTTATAATGGATAGTTCCCATGAACGGTTTGCAATATTAGCTGCGTTCAAGTTTAATTAATTTGATTAAGCTCTGGTATGATAAAGCTGCGTACGCGCGTTGAAATGTGACTAATATTCAATATAATATACAACATATATTAGAATCATGATTGTCAACATATTATGAGCGTGTAGGTATATTAATAGATGTGCTGGCTGCTAGGGAGTTTGTTGCGCCACTTCTTCTTTTCCAGCGATAGCACTAGGAAGTGGTGAAGGGCGGGCGTTTTTGGGGGACTGTCTTTTGTAATTTTGACGTTCGAAAAGTGCTGATTCTCAACCTAATTTGAATAAATGACTTTTGATAAGTTGCACTAGAGCATTGTTATCTTCATTGTTAATCCTCGTCTATGGTGCTACTGATAAATTATGATTATGTTCGTGAAAATAATTCTTGTGTTGTGTTGTTGGTGTTGTTTTTATTCAAAGTCCAAGTGGATTTCGCTTTATTGCGTTTCAGCTTTTAGATGTTTGAATGTTAAATTGTTTTGTGTATCCGTAAGGTATATCGGATACTGTTTATTGTTTCCTACTCCCGTAATGCATTTAGTTTCAATATTTATAACTCCTTCATCTTCTGTTCGCTGCGTGAAGCGTGTAAATAACGAACATGTATGTAACTTACTATCCAATACATCACAAGCCATTTTTATTCTAAAAGTCCAGGAAGTGTACTGAATAACAGAAGGCCAATTCTCGTAATTCAAAACGTTCAAAATCTAGTCGCAGTCTCATCTCGGCGACAAATAAATGCCAAAATGTAGGGAAATTAGAAGTATATTTTGACAGATTTAGAGTGAGATCAGACTGTGAACGTTCTTAAAATTACGAGAATTGCCCCTCTGATGTTTCCTTTTCATGTAGATATGTTATTTATATCTACAAGTACCTGCATAATTTTTATTTATAATATGATTATGATTCTCTTTTCCCGAAATTGAGCGGAAACATAGAACTAATGTGAATTTTTGTCTCCCTCGTCACCCTCCCAGAAAATTGATGAGTGTGTCTATAAGTAGTTTAAAAATAAACTTGTAGATAATCCCGGAATTTATATTTTGTCATCCGTTGTAATTCGTGGAAATAAAGAAAAAATATTTTTCATATTTTATGAAATTTTAATACCGACCCGAATTCCAAAAAAAACTGCCAACTGCGAGTCGGACTCGCGCACGAAGGAAAGGAGGAAATTCCGTACCATTATCAAAAAAATCACGTCTGTTGTGTTGTAAGTATGTAGTTGTAAGTACATATTTCCTATGGGAAATAAATATTTAAGGAGGACCCTTAAACATTTATTTTAATTTAATTACATATTTATTTATTTTTAAAGTGAATATACAACTAAATATTCTGTGAATATTTCAAGCGTCTACCTGTTGCCGTTATTAATATTGAGCAATAAACGCAGACAGACAGATGGACAGAGGAGTCTTAGTAATAGGGTCCTGTTTTTACCCTCTGGGTACGGACCCTAAAAATGAAGTCTGTTCTGTGTTTTAAACCTAGCTGCGTAAAACAGAACATCTATCGCTTCACCAATCATATCCATGAATTAATCCTCATAGGTGCAAATAGAAGAATATTGTTACGAGCTTCGGGGTTCGTGACAATTAAAACTGCCGATATAAATTACCAAAAATTACACTTTAATTAAACAAAACTAATAACAACTCAAACACACTAATTATAAAACACAATTGCACTTAAGGCGCACTTGAAGATCGCTTTCGATGTATTCACTTGTATCGCTTATCCAACTCTCTCCTTCGGTCATGGCTCACCCGGCCTTATATAGTGCCGCAGATAGTTCTAGAACCTTCATCTAGAATGTTCGAGTACATACCGGCCCCGACTGACCAGATGTTAACAGTTCTAGAAAATTCTAGCATCGAAATTTCTAGAAAGATCTTGACTCTATTAGTTCTGCTACTCGATACTAGATGGCGCTAGTGGTAACTAATGTCACCATGTACCAGGCACTAATTGTGGCGCGCAACAATATTATGGCAGTTCCTGTTGGTACATACTATACGGAACAGTCATCACCGCCGACGATAATGTCGATGGCTGCGTAACCTACATACCTACTACGTCTGGTGTAGTCATCAGTGTTTATCATCATTATCGCAAATCCCGCGGAAGCACAGCGGTTGATCTCCGCAACGCCGCGACATTTGTATCTTCTCCGTATCCTGCGGACGGAAGCGTGCGGATGTTGCGTCACCGCCCGGAAATAGACGCCCTCTGTGTCACCGCGCGCGTCACTGTCCACGACCACACTACCACGTGAACTCTGACTCGACAACACTCCATCATCACCCCTTAAAACAGATCACTCCAAAGGAAATTGCCGTCACTCAACAAATTTCAACGTGTGGAGTTACGTGCTTATCTGCTAATGTCCTTTCCCAAAAAGCTTTAACAAATGAGTCGAAACAAAAAAGTAATGACAGCGATCGATCTTGCGTCTGCCTCTAGAACCCAGTAATTATTTACAAACGGAAACAGTTTCGAGATAATACTGCGATTTATCCTGTCCTACGTGTATCCGCCTGAGTGTTTGCTCCACGACGCGCCCTTTCCTTTTCGTGCAGATATCGCGATGTTTTCCTGAACAGGACGTTGGTGCGGTTCAAAATACAGGCAAGTTTTGACGTGGAAGCTAACGTGCGCACTAAGTTTCGATATTTATGACGGCATCGAACACTTAATCAGCGACAGGAAGATGTTAACCGTCCGCTCGTATATTAGCCCAATCAAAATATGGTAATGGCCGGCTGAGCCTGGTAAATTTACTTGCGGAATCAATTTGCCCCCGTGAAATTTATGGTCGTGTTTCCCCAATTAACTGGCAATTCGGTGGCTTCGATTATTTCGCATAAAATGTGCGGGCGACTCCCGCATCCGGTGATTACGTCGGGCGCATAATTTGTGATGCGCCTGCGCCGAACTGCGCCCAGCCAGCCTACGCCTGCTTGATTTTTGTTAGATAAAAAAGCGGAGGGTTCTCTGAGCTCTGTTACTGCGTACTTGCCTCATTTGTTGTTTGTTTTTAATGTCGACTCTTTTGCACCTGCGCGTTTTGTGTTTCATGCTGGTACCCGCCCGCCCGCCGGCCGCACCAAATGAGATTTTGCGAGCGAATTTTTGCTTTTGTTTCTCACTAACGTGAACCTGATGGTTTCCTTTTATTATTTTATGCAAATTAGCTTCATTGAATATGCATCTGATTTAAAAACATTAATATTTTAAAGTTTTATATAGGTACCTAAGATAACATGGTTGAAAAGTGTCTCATATTCATAACTTCAGGTTTTATTTTTTGCGGTTTGGGTCGGCTTACTTGTTTTATTTTTTCTCATTCAGATCTTTAGTTCGTTCATTGAGTGTTTATGTTTTTTAACTTATCAGATTAATAATAAGTAAAGATGGTCTGTTGGTTGCAGAGTCGGCGGGCTCCGTCAGTGTCGTCGGGCGCGTGCCGGCCACCGGATGCGCCAGCGGCGACATAATGTGGCTTCTTGACGAGCCTAATCAACCTTATGAAGGTAATTATTATATTAACTGTTTATTACTCACAAACACGCCTGTAATGCTGTACTACGCTACGCCCAACCTAATTATGTATATCCCTCTTGTTTGTCAGTAATAATTAACACATAACGACTTTAATATTTTTTCTGGTTATTCCAGACTGTGAACAACTGCTATGCTTCCGCTACTACAATGGCGAGGGCGAGGAGTGCGCGGCGGAGTCGTCAGCGCTCCCCACACGGTTCAAAGTGGACCTCAAGAAGCTGCCCCTGCGGCTCAAGGAGGGCATGTCACGGAAGCGGAGCGGCGACCACGTGTCGCCCTTCTCCTACAACAACGAGAGTTTCGAGATGAACTCGGAGAACCCTCCGCGCATCGAGTTCGTGCCCGGCACCAGTCACGACATCAAGCATCTCAGCGAGAACGTCAACAAATGCTCAATTAGTGCTTTAGAAAGTAACGGGAACAATCTCGAACAAACAAAATGTGATCCTAGTAAATCTCTAGTTAGTAATTTAAGCCAAGAATCTCAAAATTTAAATAGTGAATCTCGAAGTGCTACAGACTGCAGACCCACGTCGTCGGGCGTGAAGAAGAAGTGTCCTCCGCCCGTGGACACCGGCGGCGGGCAGGCGCTCAATGGCGTCAAGAAGAAATCAATAGCTAACAGCGGCTTTGACTCGCCCACTTCACCAGGCACCGAGTACTATAAAATATGGTCACCAAAGAATCCTTGCAAAATAATGAAGTTCGTTTACGATGTGGAGAGTGCGAACGTGCCCAGTGAAGCAGAAAAGTCGCCGGTGCCACCCCTGCCGCCCAGACAGTCACACAAGCCGCTCGAGAGAATGCACGCGTTATCCCCGCCACAGGTACCCAGACATAGAAAGCCAAAAAAACTAACAAAGCCCGAAGACGCGTTCAACTTTGAATTGATAGACACGGATGAACAATTCTTCACTGACAATAACATAACAAACTCAGCTGCTTTACAAGGAGAACTAAATGATTTCAAACCAGGAGAGTTTTATTCTGGCAATCAGATAGCGACGTCGTCTACAGCGAGTTTTTGGAGAGGTGGCCAAAATGTCGCGCCCTTAGCGACACCTGAAACTGATGGCAGCTTGTGTGAATCCACAATTTCATCGATGAAATTATCTAGGTTAAACGAGGAGAAGAGATCTAAAGATGTACCTGATAGCGCCCCGAGCGTAAGTAGGAATAAGATACTGTTTATAAAAGATATAGGTCCCGATAATTATATTACGACAACATTCGCACGGAAAGAAAAACCCAGTCCTCCCAAAGATGTGGTGGACGGAGTGAACCGAACGCCAAATCATGCCAAGTCTGAAGAGAAAGCTCAACACACGTTTTTAAATGATATTAGTAATCATTCTGAGTTTGAGGACGACAATAGGAATCAGATAGAGGAGAAAGAAATCACGATATTGAAAGGACACAAGCCTCTGACGCGGCAGAACTCTGGTCGTGCTACACCCACAATGATGACGGCGTTCCTAAATTCTTCTCACGTAGATCCTCCAACGAGAGAGACAGATAACAACAGTTCGAATGGTCAAAGTTCCTGCAACTCCTCTCACTCGACGTCACCCGTCGATGAGTCAAACAAAATGATGCCAAGCATGGGAACTATGATGATGAACCGGAAACATTCTTGCGATTCGTCAACGCCAAAGCATTCTAGCTTACCCAGGCATTTGATAAAGAACCTGGGGTGTGAGGGTACTCCAAAGCACTCGCCTCTTAAGACGAATAACATTGAGAGTCCTGTGCGACCTCACCCGAGGGTGTTGACGAGGGTAGCGGCGTTGGCTGGTGGTGCAGTCCCGCAGTGTCCGCCCACGCCTACACACCACGCAAGAAGACCGAGGCCAATGCCACCACCGGACCTACACCCACCTCCGGTTCAAAACACTGAAGCTAGACTACAAGAAAACTTCGAAATGGTTGAGTTCACGAATGAACTAAGAACGTCAGAAATTAGGTCGCCAAACATGGAATTTGTGAACAGCAATCACTTCACGATAGTCCACGCGGGGCCTCCTGAAGATGTGGTGCTAAGGAGGCCGAGGCCAGTTGAGGATATCGATGACAATGACAACGCGGTGGCGTCACCCACGCCTCTGAGGCACATGGCCGGTATAAGGCTACCTTCGATACCGGAAAGGGCATCAAGGCAGATGGCTTTGACGGGCGATTTTCCTGCTAATATGATTGGAGGGATTATTGAATGCGAAGAACCTTTACCGGCAGGTGGGTAATGTCTTATTTTTTTATTGTTACGTTTATTTCGGATACATTATTTGGGTGTTATATTGTGCTATATGAAACAACTAGCGCCATCTAGCGATTCGAGCGAAAACTATGGTAAGCAATGTCGTTAGCTAAAGTTTTATGACATCTTAATATATCTATTCTGAAAAAAGCTTTCTCTCTGGGATTTCTTTTAGATAGATAGTACGAGTATATGCTATTTATCTTCCCAAAGATATCATAATATTTGTTGATATTAAAATGGTTGCTGGGACAGCCTCGATGCGGATGATAAAGAACCGACTCATGTGGCACAAATTCCATAATAATATATCTAGCAGTGGACCGTGATAGGTTGAATTTATTAACTTTTTGGTCTTCAATGCGTTCTTTTTCTCAAACGTTCACTATTATTTTCCAGGCTGGGAGGCGCGCATGGACAGTCATGGCCGCGTGTTCTACATCGACCACATCAACAGGACCACCACGTGGCAGAGGCCTGGACTCAATGGAACCACTCCGAGGTCACCAGCTCCTGAAGTGCAGAGGCGGCAGTTAGATCGACGGTGAGTTTTCCAATACCTCATGGGCTTTGTTAGAGAAGTTTAAAACTAAAACACGTGTCATTTCACATTTGTCTCCAATTTCCAAGCGCGGTCTAAATATATTCCACTTGATTCGCAACGTTGATTAAAATCATTGATCCATCCCGAACCTGCACCTAGGAAGTGGAGTTTAACTGTCAGGAAAATATCAATTTTATGTACATTGAAATAAAGTCGAAAATTAATAAACTTTCTTCGTCCTTATGCTTTTGCGGGCTATGGTTACGCAACGTAGCCGCCCATAACATGCAAATTCTCCTTCTTATTCTTAAATCAAATTTTCTCTCGACAATCCCAGCTACCAATCCATCCGCCGCACCATGACGCGCACCCAGCTGGCCGAGGAGGAAGCGGGCGCATGCGCGTCGCCCCCGCCGCCGTGCCACGCGCACGCGCACGTGCCGTGCGCCGGCGCGGCCGCGTCGCGCGCGCCCGACACGTCGCACGTGCCGCACCCCGCGGCCTTCTTCCTCGCGCGCCCTGACTTCTACTCCATACTGCATATGAACCAGGTATGTGAACATTCACTAAGGCCCGCTTGCACCATGAAACGCTAAATGCGTTTAACGCTATATATATTTAAAACATCGTTTTGTCTCTGTCATCTTCAAACGATTGACAGAAATAGAACGATGTTTTAAATTCGTTTAATGATAAATGCATTTACTGATTTGTGGTGCAAGCGGATCTAAGTAATGCTACGAATATAAAAACAAGACGATCGAGAAGCCTTTTACAATTCGCTAGTGGGTAAATAATCACAGACCTTTCTCTCTCTCCAATATGGTCAGCGAGTCAGTCTGACTCTGCATAACTATCGCTTTTTGGCACTATAATCAATTGACAAAAATTTACATGCAAGAATGGATGTAATACGAGGTCTACATGCTCCATTCGCCTTTTATGAAAACCAGAATGAAAGTTCCAAGTTACCTGTCAGAGTCCAAGCATCCTCTTCCTCATCCAATATCAACTCTTACTAAACCACTAAATCTTACCTTACAGGAAGCATCCATCCTCTACAACGGCAACTCCACACTAAAACACATGATCTCCAAGATCCGAAGAGACACGACCTCCTTCGAGCGCTACCAACACAACCGCGACCTGGTGTCACTGGTTAACATGTTCAGTGAGTCTGACAGGGAGCTGCCCTTAGGATGGGATACCAAGCTTGATCGGAACGGGAAGGTGGGTGGAGTTACCATCTTCTTCGACTATAAGGCCCGCTTGCACCACGAATCACACACATTTAATGCTAAATGTATTTAAAACATAATTTGGTCTCTGTCATCTTCCAACGATTGATAGAAACGGGACGATGTTTTAAATTCGTTTAGGGCTAAACGTGTTTAGTGATTTGTGGTGCAAGCGGGCCTTAATCTATTTAACGTCGCAGTTCCAGCACAGATAGATGAGGTGGTAGTTTTGGATTGTATGGAAGGTGAATGGAAAGAAAGGAAAGTATGACGACCTGTCCGACGATGGTGACTTGTCGAGTACCGACACATAATAAAGTTGATGATTGAAGGTTTCCTATATTACGGATCCTAGTGGGAGTTCGAACACAACTTCAGAGACGTGAGACAGACACACACGCGAGACACATGGCCTTTTAATTGTCTCTGTAATAACGGCATTCAACCGTGTGTGTGAATCGAATTATAGAGCGCTAGCCATCAGTTTTTTGAAATCTGTGTTATTATATACAATCATTATTTTTGGGAATAGAATATTATAGGACAGTTGTTTGGTTATTATTATGGCAAAGAACCAGCTACATGATATTCTGGTGTGACAGCGTTTCTTCGTGGACCACGTGATGCGTCGCACCACGTTCATCGACCCGCGAGTGCCGCGCGCGGCCGCGGCCGGTCCGTTCAGCCCGCTGTTGCCGCAGAGACGGAGACCAGCCATCGAGCCGCCACCGGTGACTTACATGAAAAAAGCTTGCTTGCTTATGATCAGTTTTTGTTATTTTTTTGGTTCATTTTGGTATGTTATTTTCTGATTGTCTGGTTAAATGCCATATATCCTTTCATAGCACGCAGTTATGTAGTAGGTAACTAAATGGAGGGCGTATTAAGGGGTGGTACACATTTGTTCAGGTCGGCGTGACCCAAAACATTGTGTTAAGCTTGGTTTCCTAAGAAAGCGATTCCGTCATATTATAACGGCTGTCATGAAAATCTGTCAGTCAGTATTTGACATTCAGTCAAACCCCGCTGCCCTAAGATTTAAATCACTAGATTTGCTCTCACCGTATTAGGTCACGCGAAAAACTGTCCGTACTGAAAAGAGTATGCTCACTCATTTTTAAATATCGTTTCCATGACAATCAAGTCAAGTCGAAGTGACTTGACTTGATTGTCATGGAAACGATATTCATTATGTGAGAGAGGTGTCAAAACGAAACAGAAATGTGACCATCTTTTGACGCGGTAGTGCGTATCTAACGATTTAAATATTTGCCGCTGTCATAATTTTCGTGACAGCTGGCACCGCTCTTCTTGGAAACCGTAGCTAAAAACGCTGAAGCGATTACTTGCACATTGTCATTCCATTTAGTTATTACTAGTTTCATACTCTCATTGGATACCATGGAAGCGTTCCAGTTTTATTGGACAAGATCGCCTCATTCACCAATTGTTGTTACAAGCATAATCTCCTAGTGATTGCATTTTTATCGGAGAATAAATTTTAGCGCTTTTTTTTTTGACGTCTGTATACCATTTGGCTATGAATGGCAATATTTCTCAATTCTCATACATATTTAGTATTGCCATTTTCGATTTCTTTTTTTTCTATTGCAATGTTTTTCGTACCTAGCATGGTTTGAATGTTCAATGTTGTGTTGTCTCGTTTTCACGCATGTTATTCGTGTATGTTCATTTTTGTTTGAGCTCGCTTGTTTTGTTATCGTCTAGATTTTTGTCTATGCCTGTTTTGTCTTGTCGTTGGTTATTTTATTTTTGGTTATGTTGTTTTTGCCTGTTATTATTATCTTGTGACGTTATTTTTTATGCGGTTGTTTTGGTTTGATTCGTTTATTTATTTCATTGGTTATTTTTGCCCATTTGCTCAGCGTAGTTGCTTATGCGCAAATGGGTTTTACCTGCCCAGGTTTTATTTTTGAATATTTTTACTGTGAAGCTCTCTATTACAAGAAATTTATTAATTTTATTATGTTCGTAGGCACCAACGCCCCCTCCGCGGCCACCGCTGTCAGCTGCAGACGCGCAGATACAGAACACACATCAAGAGATACCCGTCGCATATAATGACAAGGTGAGATGCCATAGGCGAATAGAATTAAATCATAATAATTTATGTCAGAATTTGGTACATTATAATTATGGTCTTCACACATCACATCACATTCTCCTCCGGGATTAAAGGTGTCTTCGACTAGGGCGAGAAGGAAAAACCCTCGCTGCATTCAAGGTTTGGACTTCCTCGATTCGGTCAGGAGGGCCCTAAAATATTTCGTTACGCTCGAGATTTATTATAACGCCCATAACATAGACACTGCTTTATCCCCTTGGTGAATAATCTACCAATTTGCAGATATGTATTATATTTACCCGCTTTCCTAAAAACAGCATCTCTTTGCCCCAGGTGGTAGCGTTCCTGCGCCAGCCCAACATAATGTCGATCCTGCGCGAGCGCTGCGGCGGCTGCGGCGGCGCGCTCCGGGAGAAGGTCAACACGGTGCGCGTGGAGGGCGTGCCCGCGCTCAACCGGTACCAGAACGACGTGCAGCTTACTTGCTTGCTCAGGTCAGTCACAATACGATGTTAAGATAATAATAATAGTCCTCCAGACCGTATTTCGGCCACAGCGACCAATCTCAACGGAGAGTAGCCTTCGGCGCGGGAGATATTACTTATAGTGCACCAGTGGGAGCGCAGACACAGGCGCACTCTCTCTTCCGTCACTCTCATAGTCCGATGGGACGGTAATTCGACTCCACCGGAGAGAAATCAGGCGCGGGGCCAACGGCTTAACGTGCTTTCCGTTATCGTATTATCACATGGCCAACTTACAAACTCCGGGCTGTTACTAAGAAATTCCTAATGGAACAACTCAATAACACTTTACCCGACCTGAGAATCGAACCCAGAGCCCCTCGATCGAAGCCACGCGTTCAGAAGTCGCGCTTGCGATCACGAGACCAACGGGGCAGTAAGGATCCTAAGAACATAGTATTATGAAAACCATACAACCAAGTTGAAATTTTTATTTCACGAGAAAAAAAGGTCAGTCGCTCCATGTAAAAAAAAAATACAGGGTGGCAGGGACATCGACGCGCAGCCTGTTGTCATGGATTGCAATTTACCGCCTGCGTTGAAATTAACAGTCAGTAATGAAAAAAAATTGCTAGTCCATACAATTTGACCGCGTTAGGTAAGTATTGGATTTTTCTATGAAACAGCCGACTTTTTACGAAGTGAATCCGGTTGGAGGATATACTTTTACTTTGTACTACTGTTGATGACTATACCATGACGTACCTAATCACTTCTCTTCCACAAAGTCTTGAGGATCTCAACCGCACAGTGTAACCTACTTTACCTACTACTAAAATTGTCAAAAAATAAAAGGCCGTTTGTATGAAACTGACAGGTGTCAAGAACGCATTCTCAAATGTCAAAACGGGCCTTTTATTTTTTGACAACTTTAGTTCCCTAGCAACTCGCCATTTGCCGAATGATGGGAAACTGAGCACCTGAGATACAGGTTTATTCCTAGTTCAGGTAGAATCCAATTGTTTCATACCTACATCTAGTTTCATGCCCTATTTTGTAAATATTTATGTAAATCAATTATTTCAATAAACAATTTCGATTTCAACTTCGACTCAAACGATTTGATGACGAACCGTATCGATTACAAGTTGTACACAAAGTAGTTAAATGCTCACAAATGAGTTGGCACCATCGGTTGGCACCTTGGCACGGTAACACAACAATTTAGATTCGGCATCCTTATTGTTACAAGTTGGCAATCAATGCTAATATCATTATCTAATCTAAGTTAATAGTACGACAGAGGACTTATATTTAGTTTTTAAATTAAGCATGGTTCTACTGTCCTAAGTTATAAACCAGTTTTTTTTATGCCGCCAGTCTCTTTGGTACATTACCAGTCGACAGCTATGCGGAGGAATATTTCGACGCCATATTTTAGTTTTTTAATAGTTTTAGTCAGGTTAGGATATTATATTTTAATAGTTTGTTAGTTTATTTAGTATGAGAAGTTTTCCATTTAATAAATGTTTTTATTCAAATTTTGTTAAAAACTTGATCTTTTCATCCCAATTCGGTGATTAAAGCGAGCGTGTGTGAATGCGGAAGCTCACCGACGATACTAAAATAGAAGTAGGAAACTGACGTTTTGTTTTGTTTCCGTAGTTCGTATTTGCCTCGATAGATGGCGCTAGCTGTCTCGAATTACCATAACTTCATATTGTTTTGGTCTTTATCGCTGTTCGAAACACGTGTTGGAAATGTTGGTATAGGTTATAATATATTCACATAACATTATACTAACACGACTGTTTTACATTATGGGGTAGGCAGATGTGTGTAGTCAAGTACTATTCTACATGTTAAAACATACAGATATATTTTTAAATAGTTTTTCATACAGAATTCCTCGAAATGGTGCTAATTTGAAGTAAGTCATACCAATTATACGCTAGCGGCACTCCGCTAGCGTTATTAAATTAAATATTTATTTCTGACATTATCGTTACAGTTCACTTACTACCTAATGATAATGTCAGAAATAAATATTTCTTCTGAGGAATTATTAACTAAATAACGGCGGATAATGTAGTTATGTATTTATATTACTGACATAAATCTTACTTAACCGACGTAATTAGTTCCTATGACAAGATAAGGTCAACCGGACATACATAATACTAGTATCAAGCTTGTTATCACGGTAGGGTAGGCAGATATGTATAGTACACTATAATAACATAACACCACGCCTGTAGGTTTTCCTCTAAGGGTTAGGCAGATTTGTACCTTTAGTACCAGATTTTGCCAGTTATGTTTAAATCTTATGTAATGGTGGGCGCCAATTGCCATTAACCGGGAATAATTCCAAATTCCGGGCTGCTACTGAGAAATACAGATGGAAAATCCCAATAACACTGACCGACCCGAGAATTAGACCCAGGACCTCATGCTCAGCAGCACCACCAACCGGAAGACGTAGCGTTGGAAGGTCTCCCACAACCGACGACCTTGTTAAAGCCGTAGGAACCCGTTGGATGCGAGAAGCACGGAGCCGGTCGAAGTGGAGGTCTATGTCCAGCAGTGTACGTCAGCAGTCTACGTCTTTCGGCTGAAATGATCATAACGATGATGACCACCAATCAGAACCATCATAATAAATCCCATGTAACAGGAGCTGAGACTATTGCTATTGAAAAAGCTGAATATCCTTATGAAAAAAACTCAATTCAACTCAACCTGGGAGTCGACACCAGGGTCTTCACGCTCAACAGTCACGCTTGTGTCAAATGACGATGTATGAAAATAAAGCATAGCGTAGGTAAGCCTAATCAGTCTATAATGTTCCCACTGCTGGGACAGGCCTCGTTTTTAGGGCGTGGGCCGTAATCCACCACGCGGGCCCAGTGCGGGTTAGTAGATGTCACAAGTCTTCGAATTTTTGTCCTAGGACATAAAAAATCCACTCCACAATATTTTTCCATCTTTGTAACAATGGGTCAATTATTTTCCAGACAGTGCACATACGCGACACGTTCCCACAAAAATTACACTTTCTGTCACAATCAGTGACACAGTTACCACTAAAATCCAAATCCACTAATATATTTGTAATTCCATATAATTCAGTGGCACAGATCGTTACACTGGGTGCCACTCAGTCTGCCCAGTAATGTGTAGTTTAGTATGCTATTTAACTTGCGTGGTATAATCAGTCACAGATTGTGAATGTATAACTGTGCTGTATTTTTCGTGTCCTGAATATGATTCACTGGTTGAAAAGTTGTTTGTTTTCTAGAGCGAGGTTTGGTGGTATTTTGCCGAGGCTTCTAGCTAGTAGATATAATTTCTGAATTTGTTTTTGGTGATTTAAATCTCTAAGGGCTGATTTTTTCATCGCCAGATAACTTTTATTCGAGGAATAAAATTGACGTTTTGACAGATCTTGTATGAAATAAATTTCAAAATTATTTCTCGGATTAAGTTATCAGATGATTGAAAAATCAGCCCCAAGTCTATTGCTGTCAGACTTCATTTTTTTGTCATAATTACTCTAATTATTATATCTACCAACCCGCACTGGGCCCACGTGGTAGCCCACTCCCTCTCGAAGATAGGACGCCTGTGTCCCAGCAGTGGGAACATTAAAGGCTGATTATGAAGTATTCTAATTTATGTGTTGTTGGCAGTACACAGCACTTGTTGACCATCTGGCTTCTACAAAAACCGTTTTTGTCGTATTCCTTTGTAATGCAGTGGGACAGTTATTCTAAGACTTTTTAGACTGGTATTATTATACAGGGACGTAGCGATATTGGCGCCGATTCCCTTGTTCACAAACTAAACTAAATTTAAGTTCAGTGCGTCTTTTTCTTTCTATTTCATTAAGAAAAGGACAAAAGATAAATATTAGTTTAGTCCTGTCAAATTAAGATACTCCATAGACAGTTTAGACGTGTTTAAAAACATGGCTACTAAAATACGTCAATTTACGTCAGGCGCTGACTAATTTGACAGGTAATAGCCTCGCCCCCTATTACATGGGACTTAAAAATAACTGGGGAAATGTGGGTGTACTATATGTACACCTCTGCCTGACCCTTCGGAGAATAGAGGAGTTTTCTTTTTCTTTTTTTTTCTGGTGGGAAATCATCAAATGACCCCTCCCGCTCTGGGTGGAGCGGAAGGGAGTGTCAGACTCTTACTGACTAAAACCCACCCATGTTCCTTCCTTCGCCCTTTATGTTCCGGGATAGCGGTAACCCTTTCGGACAATCCCGCTGACCCGGCAGGCTTCGGCCCTAAGGGGCCCCTCAAATTATGCTGAGAACTCTTTGAGGCGCGCGTGGAACACTTACGCGCCGCGTGTAATAGAGGCGTGATGTTATGTTTATGTTATTAATACCTTTTCATTTATGAATAAAACAACTACTTATCTCTATGCGTCTTATCAAGAAACGATAAATCATTATCAGTCCTGTAAGTATCTTTTCACAACTCAATAGATTACAATGTATTTTCCATTCATTCAGTCATTGTACTATAACCACATGAATCTATTAGTTTTTCTATGATAAGTACTAAATAACATTGCATAATAAGTAGTAATAATGTATACTAATAATAAAGCTGAAGAGTTTGTTTGTTTGAACGCGCTCATCTCTGGAACAACCCGTCGGATTTGAAAAAATATTTTTGCATTGATAGCCCAATTCTTGAGGAAGGCTATGGGCTATATAACATCAAGCTAGGGCCCTTAGGAGCCGAGCAAAAACAAAGAAAAGTCCGAAAGAACGCTAAGCGCAAACGAAGTCCTAGCGCAGGCAGGTGATGTGATGCGACAGGGTGGGTCGGGGAAGCAAGAAATTTCACGCGGACGAAGTCTCGGGCAAAAGCTTGTTGGTATTATCAAATGAATCATTGTATAGGATGATGTCATCGGGCGACCACCAGCATAACTGATAACTATATGATTTTATTTTTATACAGTTTATACTGAAAATTGTTGTTTATTTTACATTATTAAGTCATGCTAGCACATGCCTATCTGTTGTGTATAACAATATGTTGCAGATAGAATTTTAATTCAGACTTTTATAAAAGTGATACTTACTGGTATTTATCAGGGAATTTATTAGAATGCTGAATAGTTTTATTGAAAAACGATAAAAATGCAATCCGATGTTTTTTTAAAGCAGCAAGGATAATAAAATAGAAAATATACGCGATGGCTCACCCTTTATCTATCTATATCTATACTAATAATAAAGCTGAAGGATTTGCTTGTTTGAACGCGCTAGTCTCTGGAACTACTAGTCGGATTTGAAAAAATATTTTTGCATTTGATAGCCCTATTCTTGAGGAAGGCTATAGGCTATTTAACATCACGCTAGGACCCCAAGGAGCCGAGCAAAAGGAAAAAAGCAGAAAGAACGCTAAGCGAAAAGTCCGAAAAGTTAAAGTATTTTATAATAGTTCTAACATTACGCATGCGCGGCTTTGCGGTTGAACGACGGACGTGCGTATTTATAAAAATCGCCTTATAAACAGGACCAACAAGCTAATATGAACCTTAGCTAATTATGTTAAGGTCCATTTTAAGTTTATAAAACCTTTTTACATGTAATGATTTAGGAGGTATTATTGTCAAGACTGTCGAACTCAAATTATATGTTTTCGCTTGACTAGTGAACGGCATATTATCTACTCAATACTGTCAATATTTTAACCATTTTAATGTACTGGACTTGTGACTCGCTGGACAAAGAAATTATTCTAAAAGGCTATTGCACTTTAATTATATAACGAATGAAGGTTAAATACATAAAAAGGTTTACATAACGAATAAATTTTATTTATTCAAAAGCAATACATAATCAAATTGCTGAGAAAGGTATAGTAAGACGGTTAAATGGAGTTTTTTAGTTTTCGGATCTCCAATAATTATCCTAGTATTTTAACAACTACGTTGGGATGGCTTCCAGTCTGACCAGATGCAGCTAAATACCAGTATTTTACATGGAGCGACTGACTTTCTGACCTCCACAACCCAGTTACTGGGTAACACTATACCCCTTGGTAAGACTAGTTGTCAGACTTTCGGGCTTCTGACGACCCGTGATGGCTGTCAAAGATCCACGAATGACAGTCGAGGCACGGAGGGGTCTTGGTATGTAAAGATCACCCATCCGCGGCTCGAGTAGCTTAACGTGATCGATCGACCTGTGCGTCTGTTATTACTTAGCCACAATACTTTTATGATTAATTACTACAATAAATGATGCTGATGAAAAAATAAAACAATTAAAAGAAAATAAATGCCCATCTATTTTCTCTAATGCCTTTCATGATGAACAAATTAAAAGAAAAATAATGGTCATCTCTCTAACGCCTTCCATCCCGATACATTACTTCATTCTGTCAGTTCCAGAACCACTTCCTCTATCATTTCCTTAGTGGAAGTTATAAATATGTTATGGTAGGGTCTACCTTAGTTTTTGCGTCATGTCTGAGACCGCCACTAGTTATTAATGATTGCAAATTAATCCTCACGCCTAACTCTAGACTACACGTATGATGAATTATTTTTTACAAAACCTAACACCTGTTTTACTACTAACCATTTAAATTATAACTCTATTGCATTAGAAATAGAGTTAATTTTGGTGTGACAAAAGACAACATCTATTTTTTTTACTAACCACTGAAATTATAACTCTATGTAGTGAGTAATAAAGTTTAATATCGTTTGGCAAGCAGTGTATTAGAAGGATTTCTTGCATGCTTCCCTAATTATGTACTGCAGTTAATTACAATGATTGCAAGTACTAAGGTAATTCGCTTACATGATGTCACATTAGATTTCAACAGGATGTGTCATGCTTTCAGAGGGAGTACTTACAGTCATCGTTAAATTGGTACTATGGCGGTGGTTTAGGTATACGATAGTAATTTTACGGTAATCAACTGAATCATACTTATTTTCACTTCAATGCAGAGATGACGTGTGCAATTGGAAGTCGTTACTTTAAGTGCCAAAGCAATAATATGCTTCTGAAACTAAAACACCAGCTTAGCCAATTATATTTAATGTTTTTTTTTTTGTTAGAAATGTGTCCTGGTCAATACTATATACAGCGTGTATCATCACTTGACCAGGCCCAGTCCATTGGAGTCTTCAAAACAAATCATGTGAGCCCTAACTCGAGGGGTTTATTAGTAGCCACTGAAGAGTTCCACTATCCATCTCCTGGCTCCATCATCAAATCAGCTCCAAGCTACCAAATTAAATTGTTGTCACCCAAACCACATATACATACAAAGTTTCATTTCGATACGACTATTAGAAGTAGGTTAAAATTGACTTCTAAGTTTTTTTTTTTTAACATTTTTTGTTAGTTATTTAGTGAAGCTAAGAAAAGCATGTAATCCCCTCTCACTCAATTCTCACTTAAACATAAATGCGTAAGCTCAGTGAGTTAAATACAATAGTACTCGCACACATTTTTCAAACTAGCAAGCATCTAATTATTTGAAAGCGCAACCAGTTCGTGTAACAGGGCAATTTAAATCTATAAAAAAAGTTATTGCAGGCTCATCAGTAGGTAACTATGACTTGAACGCGATCTAAGCACAGATAGTCCGGACTATGAATAAAAACATTAAGTTCTTGTGCAAATGCAGCTTTCAGAATGCACGATGTATTTCTTTTTTATTTTTTTTACAAAAACGTTGCCCCACACTAGCAATTTCTCCTGTATCGTGGGTGCGTTTACAAACATTCAAACTCACATACACAAACAGCCAGACCCGGAACAACTACTTGTAGGTCATACAAATATTTGTTCCGTGCGGGAATCAAACCCGCGACACGCAGCGCAGCAGTCAATCGCTTAACCACTGCACCAACCGTGCCGTCATTTGATTGTACCGTTATTGTTGCAAGGATGGATAGGGCTGACTCGTGAAGTGATTTTATTTTTTGGTGTTGTCAATGTGTTTTATTTTCCGTTTTAAAGTTGTTGTGATATTTTGATGTCAGTACTAGTTAGAAACGATTTATTCATTGCAACGGGTTCAGGGGTCCACCAAGCCGCACTGGGCCCGCATGGTGGATTACGGCCTACTCCCTCTCACTAAGAGGAGGCCTGTGTCCCAGCAAGGGGAACATTATATACTGCTTATGCTTAGGTAGCCTACATTCTAAATCCGTCAACGAATATACCGTATACGGACCTGTCCAAAAGCAGTTCGAAACTTTGGAGTAAACCCGACATCCGAGTACTTTTTCGGACGGGTAAAAACACATTGGTAATAGGAACACCTATCAAATCGTGGTGTCATTCATTCTTAAGTCGGCCCCAAACTTCCTTGGTCCTTGTGTTATGTCTGGAGATACAGAGGAGGAATTGCCCGTAACTTCGGCCTTAACTTCGGACCAAACTTCGTGCTTAAGGAGTATAGACCTTCTGGCCTATACTCGACGTCTAATAGAAACTGAAATCCAGATATATAGTCATCGTCATCATCATTTCAAGCACCTCCACTTCGACAGGTTCTGTGCTTCTCGCATCCATATTTTTTGCTGAACTGGGCCTTTTTGGCGCAGCTGTGAGGGACACTTATCCTGCTAATTTCTTACATCGGACTTCACACTTTTTATTTAATCTTTTATTTTATTTTTATTCTTTTATTTTTTTATTGTGTATGTTTATTATTGTGTGTCTTTTAGTTTGTGCCAAATAAATGCATTTTCTTTCTTTCTTTCATCCAATGGGTTCCTGCGGCCTTCACAAGGTCGTTGGTCCACCTAAATAATAAACAAAAAAAAACAGTTAATAAGGAAAAAATAATGTAAATATAAGTAACAGGGTGTATGAAACTTCTGTGTTATCCTTACGTCTCACAACCCTACACATAATTCCTTTTGTCTCCGTTAGGTCTACATACCCTTTTACAAACGCAAATACGTAGTAAAAATCTGGGTCATTTTCCGTAACGGGCAATAGAAAAGAGACGGGCTTATTTATGGGATACTAAAATTAATTTATGCATAGATTAGTTTATGATGTTTCTGCCTTTGTTTCTACTATCCCAGATCTCTTGTTATGTTGTCTTAGTCCTCGTAACTACGGGCATTTTTTATCGTGCACTGGTTTGTGTCGTACTGCTTAGCGCCGAGAGTTCAAATTCCAAGAGTGAATTTTTTTGACGCGCTAATATGCATTCTGTTGGTTCCTCAATGCTCGACTCAACAACGAGAGTTGAAAATCTAGTGCACTATAATAAAAAATCGTCGCATTAAAAAAATATATATAAACATCCGAATGGAGAACCTCCTCCTTTTTTTGAAGTCGATTATAAAATCGCCCGTGCTTATCTGCGGGGTAATTGCTTAACACATTAACAGTAGCCATGGCTTTTGTTTTGACAGATAAACGACATTCATTGCGTTATTTACGTTGTTGAGCAGACAAAGTTTTCGAACATAATGAAGCAATGGATTAGCAATATCCTTCAAAATGATTCAGATAGTGATTGATATTTGCGTAATATCAATCACTATATTAGGGTGCTGGGCTAAGATGTAGTAGAGTCAATCAAATCATTTAGAACAATTTCTCTGACTTCTGAAAATTCGTTATTCAAATTACAAGAAGGTAGAGGATGAGGATAAACAGATTCAACTAAAAAAGTACCTAAGTCCCCTGAAATTAAGAGAAACTTCACCATTACCTATCTATTATTTAAACCTCCACCATTACCTTTTCAGAAGGAATTCAACTTATACTAAGTAGGTCGAGTTACCGACTACATACTAGGTATACCTACTACCAAAATATATTATCGTTTAACCCAAAAACTCGACATCCATTTAAATAGTCAGCATTGTCATCAATCGTAAAATGTCATCCATTTATCGTTTACCGGCAAGCGAGGCCACACAAAAACCTAATTGTTTGGAACCAAAAGAAATGCTGATAGTAACACAACAGTCATTAGTTGTAGGAAAGATAGAAAGACGACCTGTTAATTAGTATGGTGATACTAAACGAATAGTTTCGCAACACACCGGTAGATAAGAAGGCGTACAGTCCTTTTACCTCTTACAGCTGCAACCCAACAGCAACCTTGTTACAAACTACAATAAAGATCACTGTGATTTTGACAGACTTGACAGTTGAAAGAACCCAACAGCAACCTTATTGTCACGAGATTAAAGATCACTGTGATATTGACAGTGATGAAAAATCAGAGGGAAAATAACTGTGAATGGTCTGTAGTAAATACATAGTTTACGGGAGAACTTAAAGCTATTTGGAAAACAAAATACATACAATTGATAGAAGGAGGTATTACATTAGAAATAGAGATTATGGTACTGAAGCTATGCAAGCAAATGTTGATGGATGGAGACGAAGAGTAAAGCGAAAGAAAATATGGATGGATTGTGGGACGAGTGATATGAAAAAGAAGGGAAGGAGAAAGCAAGGAGAAAACGTGTTGAGGCAAACCAAACGTAACATGGAGCATGGGCAGGAATATGATGATGTACTGTAAAGCAAAGAGGTACTTCAAAGCACTTTTAAGCTGCATAGTGCTAATGAAATTGGCAAACAGAGGTTCACATTTCCAAAAAAACATAAGACATGTTGCATAAGTAAGACTAGTTTAAATAACTTTTACAAAAACATTAACAAGCAGTTTCGCATTGCGACAAATAAATAGTTAAACCACACCATAGTTATAACCAGCGGTGTCAGCGGTGTCACGGCACTCATATAATTGACAATGTTAACAACATTTTAACAACAAAACGTTTTAGTTTATCTATCCTTGTGTTGGTTTGCACAGAACGGAATTATAGAATTGTAGTAACAAGGCCTCGAACAATAGTAGTGATGTATTTGGGCAAAGTAAACAGACAAATGGATGTGTAAGAGCGTGTTCAGATTCTGTTCTTATTTACTCTTGTAGAGCTTTGCCTACCGTACACGAGGGAAAAACAAGCATGTCATATTTTTTGTGATGTATGTATCTGACAGACATTCGTAACTCCACACTGCGATCCAAAACATACTGACATTGCTCAAAAAGCCGCTAAGCTGAAGTGGGACCGGGCTAGCCACGTCTGCCGTATGCCTAACGAGCTGTGGGCCAAAATAACCATAACATGGAACTCTGAGACAGCCAGAAGGCGCGCGGAAGACCCCGTAGAAGATGACAGGACGAGCTGGAGAAAAGAAACAACCAGTGGGTCCACTTTAGTCCTGGATCGAAAGAGCTGGAAGCGATGGGGAACCTCTACCCAGCAGTGGGTTGATGCAGGCTGACAGTATTAGTAGGTAGTATGTATCTAAGATTTCAGCAGGGGAAACTTTAGGAACACCATGTTATCTTAAACCCTTTCTCTCTACATACTCCCTACCTCATCTACATACATTTTTGTCACATCAGTAGGTACCATTTACCAAATAATTGACCCGTTACTCCCATTAGTTAAACTTCCAATTCAATCTAAAGCTTACACTTAACTTATCTGAACAAGCCTTTAAGTTAAGATAACACCGGATAGTAATATTTGTTTATGCCATTATCACGCCTAAGATCATTTGTTGAGGTATAAGTGTGCGTTAAATGAGCTACCGAGTTACCGAGCCACCGAAGCATTTCAGGGTTATCTCCAGTCTTGAAGATAACAAAAGAAATGTATGTGATGACCTTTGTTCTTGGTTATCGGCGGATTAAGACTATGTTTGTTTTGGTTTAGTAACTATAGGCGACGGTGTTGTTGACACGTGCCGCATGATCGGGAGTCATGAGTGGTATTGGGTGTAATAAAGCACCTTTTTTTTATCTTGGAGAAATGCTCATGCATTCTGACTACCACGGGGAGATAGTGCAGTTATGTGGGACTCTAACCCACTAAAACTCCACGGTGTCCTCCTCTGCCGCTTACGGCGGGAACACGGGCACGCCTTAGCACTCATCCGTGAACCCGCCGCGGCTGTCCGTCACCGGACCCTCCTCTGGGGACTACTCCCCATCACCGGCGCACCAGAACACAGCACGGTGTGCCCACCCCAGGGACCAAATCAGCACATGGGCGCCAGACGACCCCGTGTCTGGGCACCCTTGGTCCCCCTGGGACGGGTCAGGTCATTGGCCCCGCCGCCTGCCAATTTTCGGCCGCAGAGGATAGGACGCGGTGGGGCCGCAGGGGAAAAGGAGTGTTGGCATGACGTTGGCCACTCTCCATTTGTGGCCAACGTCATGCCAACACTCCTTTCCGCGTCCGCCATCAGACGGTTGCGACGCCGTCAAGGCCGCGGAAGGTAGGGAGAGCGGTGCACCGGAATGCCGGCACTCCTCCTCCGCCGCAGCCTCCAACCCTCAGCCGTGATGCCTCCCATACGACATCACGGCCGGCCTCAGTTGCGATGTCGCCCAAGCGGCACCGCAACCTACTTGTTGGCCGCTACGTCACGGCTTACTGGCAAAGCCCTGACGAGCGGCCCCTCCTCGGGTTCCTCTTGACTTCACCGTGGTTGATCAAGCCACGGCTACTGAGCCCCCTCGCCTCGACAATGCAGGAAGTAATAGGCCACCCTGCTTAAAATGATATTAGTAGAAGAGGGGTTGAACTGCGTGTAAGGGGTTATCATTCATCCAACTGCTGGATAGTTAGTAATTAGAAATGTTTCTAAACTATAATATTATAAAGAGAACATATTTGTTTTTTTGTATATTTGTTTGTTGCACTTTCACGCTAAAACGGCAGAACGGATTTGGATGAAATTTGGCACATGGACACACCTTGACCTGGATTAGGACATAGGATAGTTTTTATCCCGATATTCCCGATCGAGACAGATGCAGGTGAAACCGCGGGGCGCAGCTAGTGTTTTTAAAAGACAGCTGCATTAACGGGTTGTTTATGCCATACTTCCCCCTGGCGAATTAAAATGCGTCAAAAGAGGGGGAGATTAAATCAGCTGTTTTTATAATTATCAACTGTATAAAACTGAAAAAGCCCTAATATTACTCTTCATTAAAAGTGTCTGAAATTAGTGTAGCGGTATCTACAACGCCACATGCGAACTACACGTCATACTAACGTCACGCAAAAATCCTGCATCGCGCAAGCAGAGTTTACCGCGCAACTAGCATACATACAACGCCCCGACATCAATCGTCGGCCAGACACGGCACCCGTCTGGTCGGACGATCCTTCCTTTTCTTTGGAGGATGAGTGAACTTTACACCCTGTTCCTCATACCTCTATACTAGATTCTTTTATAATGTAACTATAACACCTCGCTTTAGCTATCGGTAATTGTTTGAACTTAGAATTTCAGCGTCGTTTATCAAAGGTGACACTGCAATAATTCATAAGATCTAATGGTTTTTATATTTGATCCTATTGTCTTGATAAGTTTAATATTCTATAAGCTTTCCGAGAAATATAACTTCTAGGTTCGTGCGTCGTATATTTATGATGAGGACCACGGTTCGACGTTTATGGAACATAAATATCAAAGTACATAACGTACAGTCGCGACCAAAACATATACAACGTAGGTGGCAATATTTTTGTCCACTGTTAACTAGCTTATGTCGATATGGCTATGCCAATTCGTTAAATAAGAGCTTACAAAAAGCATAGGTAGAACAAATAAAGAAAGGTTTATAAGCAATGACGAAAATTACGGAAAAACTGACTGTGTAAACTCTCATGAAATTTCTTTAATGAGAGTTTTCATTAAAAAATCCTGAGACAGATAGATATAGTACGCAATGGTTGCCGAGAAACGGTAGAAGGGGCGTTGACAGACCGACGGCCAGGTGGGAGGACGACCTACAGAAGATCGCGGGGAAGACCTGGAGGAGACTCGCACAGACCAGGGAAGCATGATACAAAAGGGAGGAGGTCTATACTCAGCAGTGGGTTGAACAAGGCTGCCAATGATGATAGATAGATAGACAGACATATGTACGCACGCCAGCACATCAAGTTACTACAATCTGTCAAATTTCTTTAATAGATTTTCAACTTTATCGCTAAAGCATTAAGGTTCAAGGTTGATTGGGAAAATTTGACAGTTTCGGGTAGCTTGACCTGCTGGCATCTGTACTATTGCCAAAATCTTTATCTGACCACCGTAAGGACTATTCCTGCATATTATTAGTCGACCTAAAAAGGATCCTCTTTTGTTTTACTTACGGACGCAGCTGTGGTCATCATGTGGACGGGATTTTGTTTTCAAAATGGTCCTACCTACTGAAAAACTTCATAACTATAAACGCTGAGTTATTTGTAAATTGTAACAACTGTGTCATTGTTGTTCAATAGTAATCAAGAATAGCAACAAGGCTGCGTGAAATGAAGTAGCATCGTCCAATCTTGTTGCCAAGACAAAACAAATCACCATGATTCTTTATTTTAGTTTGATCAAGATTCCCTTTGATTAGAAAATGTTAAAATAACCAATTTAACGTAAAATTAACTCTAGTGGAATCGTTTTGAAGTCGATTGTATAAACTAAAGATGTTCGCAGTTCGTTCAAGGACTCTTGACAAAGGTTTCAAATTCCAAGTAGGATTTTAGGCTGTTAATTTCTACAATTTTGACAGCTAAAATTCCTTTGACAGCTTTTAATTAGCCATATTTCCGAGAATTCAAATTTATTCATAGTTCGCAAATGGCAAAGGGCAAAAGTTTATTTTGCGTCATGAAATTTAATATTATCTGGGTTCAACAATGGAAACAAAGTAAGGATAGAATATAGATAGGTATAAAGAGTTATACTCGCATTGCACAAAATACCGACAAAACACATAATTACTTTTGTCATAAATCATCATCTGCCTAGCCTTTTCCCAACTATGTTGGGGTCGGCTTCCAGTCTAACCGGATGCAGCTGAACACCAGTATTTTACATGGAGCGACTGCCTATCTGACCTCCACAACCCAGTTACTGGGTAATACGATACCCCTTGGTAAGACTGGTTGTCAGACTTTCGGGCTACTGACGACCCGTAACGACTGTCAAAGATCCACGAATGCCAGCCGGGACCAACGGCTTAACGTGCTTTCCGAGGCACGGAGGGTCTCGATATGTGAAGTTGGTCACCCATCCACGGACCAACCGCGGCAAGCGTAGCTTAACCTGATCGATCGACCCGTGCGGCGGTTATTACTTAGCCACAAGCCCCTCAACCCCGACAAAAAATTACTTTTGTCATAAATCTAAAACAAAAATAAGTATACATAATCTGAATGTACAATCGCTCCATGTTAATTAAAACATTTTGTAGTGAATTTACTTTCTTTCAAACTGTCGGTTTTCACCCGGTGGGCCTGCGCATGTTTCCATTTGCATTCAGAATCTGTCAGACCGTGAACACATTCATCTTTTGCCTCCTAAAGTACAATGTGCCTAACATTATACTTTAGGAGGCACGGATTCATGTGATATGTCACTCTTTATTATGATTCATAGAGCCAAGCCCAAACATAAAACAAGCTTTTCGTACTCGGTTTGTCTACATTAGAAGAGATTTTCTAAAATGATTAAGTTTGAGCTTAAAAGATCAAAAGTATCGAATCGATCATTTTGGCTCTGGAGACCTCGGGTCGTATGGGTACGACAAAATGGTAGCTATTGGTATTAATGATAGAACTTTTATAATAAGTAATAGAAGCTATGTAGTTATGTTGGTAGCTACTGTAAAAAATCAAACAACCTTATGATTTTCTACGTTTTATTCCGAACACTCCCGCTATATTATCACTGTTTTCTTTCAAATAAAAAACCTAATACAAAATTTTGAAAGCTCATTCTAAATTCGCTTGACTGTTCGAATGCAACCAGACCTATTTTATTGCCAGCCTGCACTACTTAAGGTCAACTTTTGCAGACAACCTTTGCAGTACATATATGTTTATACCATAGATATATGTTTTTTTTTATATTTCTATGATATAATAAGCACCCCAGCCTTTACACACCCAGCAGATAGTTTTGTTTGCGACACTTCATTGAAATTGACAAAATATGCCGTTTTACTTTTGTTCGCTAGCAAGGTTTCCTGCTGCGAAGGAAATATCTTTTCCACACCCATTTCAGAATGGAAGCATTCAATTATAAGTAATAAAATAACTATTTATTAACATATCTCATTAATATTCGCGATCAATTTCCATGGAACCATGTCCTTAGACGGACATAAATGAGCAAATTTTCCGACATGGAAATAATTTAACGCGAACACTCAACGCATATGGTTAGCAAGTGATTCATTGTGTGATTATGGCTTTAAGTTAATTATCTTCGTTAGTTTACGTCGCGAAATATCTTTGAAGCCTTTTAGAGAGCCTTAGCGGAAAGCTACCGGAGGAACTGGGGAACTTTGCAGTGTTATTACGTTTTAGAAACATGAGGCAGCTGCATCCGGTTAGTAAACTGGAAACCGACCCCAACATAGTTGTTAAAAGGTTTGGTAGATGATGATGAAAATCATGATTGTTGCAGTGTGAGAGAGGTGCAGCTATACAGAATGAATGCCACTATCTCTTTTTCGCAACGGAACAATGATGGCTTTAATACTTATCATAATATACGGCTTCCGGCATAATTTTCAGGGTGGCAGGGACAGCGACGCGCAAACTGAAACCATGAATTTAGCACATGAATTTCAACGCAGGGGGTGCAGAAACATGTCCTGAATCCATGGTAACAGGGTTGCGCGTCCCATCCTTTATAGTTTTACTAAATGATAACCACCTTTTTCGCCCATGTTTCAGTCTAAAACTTCATTCGCGCACTTTAGGGTGACATGTAGGCAAATAGATCTTCGACCCATATGTACACGCTCATACGTCTATTGCACACTATAGAGAACTTCAGCAGAAAGCTACTGGAGAAACTGGGAATTTACAGTGTTACAGTACCCACTACTTGAGTCATTCTCATTTCACAAATGATTGGTTATACAGCGATTAACTTAGATGATTATATGGTGGGATTTGAAGGTGGATAAGAACGGCGGAAAGGTTCGTTTTTTACGCATCAATGGAAGTTGCCATTCATGAGAAGTTTTTTGCGTACGATTCTCAAATGAATCGGGTTGTCCCTTTTTGATAGGAATATTTTGAAGCAAGGAACCATTTTTTTGTGTGTATGTCTGTTTTGCAAAATATTGGTACGCGGGCTGCGTCTCAATATTTTGCTAGTTTACATACCTACATAAACTCGCGCCTTCCCATCGGGGTAGGCAGAAACTATAGAATGCCACCTGTTACAATCCTTACAAACTTATTTTACTTCGTTTAAGTTCGTAGTAGTGTCTTTGTATTCTAATAAAATAGTTAAGTACTTCGTTAGAATACAAAGAACATTAATTACCTAATTCATTACTATTCCTTAGAAACAATGACAATTAACCGCAAGAATGCGATGGAAATAAAACCGTATGGTATGGAAGCTTTTTATTACTAACGTTTTCGCGAATATATTTATTGTTCTTTTCCATATAACGCTTGTAAAGTATTTATAATGAATCATTTAAACTCTAAGCAACTCTTCGTACACATGTGCAAGTACAGACTCCAGCACATCAAGCTACTACAATCTGTCAAATTTCTTTAATAGATTTTCAAAAGCATTAAAGTTCAAGGTTGATTGGGAAATATTTACAGTTTCAGGTAGCTTGACCTGCTGGTGTCTGTACCATTTGACGTTTAAACTGGATATGTTAATTTCTACGTCGTTTGTACTTCTCATTATGCCTGCAAATCATGACTTGAGAATTTTCCGATGAAATTGTTTTTGTGCATTTTTAAATTAAATTATAAAGAGCGTTCATTTGCATCCAAGTCAATTAAATTGTGAAGCCGTTCTATATAACTTGTGCAAGGTTTTTCAAAGCTTACATTTTTTAAATTTACTTAATTAGCCTTCTTTCAATGTATAAAATAAGATAAATTAACAGTTAAATTTGAAAATATAAGTTCTTAAAAAATAACCGGTTGAATGCCGTAATCTCGGAAACAATTAAATAATAAATAAATAAATCCCTGGACATTTCACACAGCACCATTTGTCCCAAGCTAAGCAACCTAATGCTTGTGTTATGGTAACAAGATGGCTGATAAACTACTTATATACAATTTTTTTTTTGTAAATACATACATATTATAGATAGAAAAACACCCAGACTCGGAACAAATACATGTAGGTCATACAAATATTTGTTCCGTGCGGGAATCGAACCCGCGACACGCAGCGCAGCAGTCAATCGCTTAACCACTGCGCCAACCGTGCCGTCGGGAATTAAAAATCCATTGTGTCTCGCGTGGATCCACGTTCGGAATTACGAAAGGTTAAAGGTGGAAGCTTTAGCAGCAGCTTTTAGCTTTTTTTCGAGTTTTGGTTTTTCTTATCCAAGGACACACCATCGAAAGTTTCATCATTCATAGTTTATTAGAATCAAATTAAAAGCTAAACAAATATTTGGCTCGAACTGACTGCATCATATGTAGAGCCTACATAACCATCTACCTACGTCAGTGAAAACCATTTCCCACATACTGACCGCACATGTTCCATTCAGAGTCAATATATAATCACACACATCAACTAGGTCGTGCTTACCAACAAATTATCGAATGGGATCCTGTCATTATCCAGAACACAGTGTGGGAAGGTCATGGGAATTTATGCCATGACCCTTAACATTCAGTTTCGAAAGAAGTCGCTCTTTGTTTTAGAATCATAAAGTGGGTTTGGAATTGACTTGGAATTTTCTTGATTTAGGTAAGGACCAGTGGTGGGCCAGTGGTAACGGCCGCGACTTGCGAGGTTGTAGGTCGTAGGTTCGAACCCAGACAGGCGCTTTACTTTGTGTATATTATTTTATCACCACGGCTCTCAAAACTGTAAAGGAAAACATCGTGAGGAAACCGGCACGTCGTAAAACCAAAAAATCAAAGACGTGTGGCATCTACCAACCTCTCTCTCGCAAATAGCGAAGGCCTGTGTCCCATTAGTGGGAAGATTATAGGCTGATTATGGTAGTAAGGACCACCATGGTGCATTTGTTTGTATAAAATGAAACATTTTTTAAATGATCTAGATTGTTTTGAATAATTAAGTAGCAAATAATTCAAAACAAACAGATAAATAAAACAAGATAATTTAACTTCATGACCTCCGCTAAATAAATAGAAGTAATTAAACGCGAAGTACATATAATTATATATTAATTTTAAAATAATAAAAATATAAACATGTAAAGTAAATATAAGGCAATTTACATCAGTCTAATAAACATGTCGGGTAATGAGGGCGTAACTTAAAGCTAAAGATTTACATATAATTAAAGCTTACACCAAATAATTACGTACTAACTTAAGATAGTACGTTCATATTATATGTCACCATAAAGTTAACCTTAGGGCTGCCAGTTAAATTGAAGGCCAAAGATTTAATTACAGGAATTCAATACGTGCAAAATCTAATTGCAATCTCATATTCTCAGCAACAATCAATGTCAAAAACTTGACAAAAACGTACGGAAATTAGACGTATTTTTGACAGATTGAGACTGAGATCTTTTTGGCAGTTTTTGTTTTAATTGAACATACAGCTGCAGCGCCACTTCTTCCCAGCGAAAGCACTAGGAAGTGGTGAAGGGCGGACGTTTTGGTGGGCTGTCTTATGTAATTTTGACGTTCGAAAAGTGCTGATTCTTAGCAATCTTAGCCTAATTTGAATAAATGACTTTTGATTTTGATCAGACTGTGAACGTTCTTAAAATTACGAGAGATATATAAATTACGGATCTTGGTTTGTAGAAATCCATTGCGTTATTGTGCCAACAATTAAGAATTTAACATAAGAAATAATTTTACAGTATGACATTTTATTTTGTTCTGCTTAACCATAAAACCAACAAAAAATATTGTAGCTATTATTTTAAAGAAACCTTTTTTTTATTTATCAATGGTCCCGCCAACCAGCTGCATTACTACAGCGGTTTTGTTTTGTTGTAATTAAAATATTGCAGTATAAAAAGTAACCGTGGTATTTCTTGTCGGCTCTTCTCCATAGGAAACAACCAATTGGAACCGTGCACCTAGCTACTGCCCATTTTTGTTGTGAAATAAAATATTTTTATTTGACTGATTGAGTTTTTTTTTAAATAAATAATCACAACGTCATGTTTTGTTGTCAACATCGAACAATAGATAAAACGAGAGATCTAGGACTTAAATCATAGTGAATGTATTCAAGCTTAAAAATCGCTATGTAACATATATTTTCTAGCGAGAACTACGCATTTGACAGCCCTACACGTAACCTAACGTGAGTCAAGGTAAAACATAACCATATCGACGTGATAATGAACGCAATTATATAATAAAAATATTGCACCTGAACTTGTACCTAGCCGCTAATAACTTAGTGCATCCGTTGTTCGCGTGCCTAGGTTCTGCGTATCTGTTTCACTAGGCTTTGAGCCGGACTCAGACGGCACATGATTCTGTAACACATGGACTTTTCCAAAGCATAATCAGCCTATAATGTTGGCCTCTATGAGAGGGAATGGGCCGTAATCCACCACGCGGGCCCAGTGCGGGTTGGTAGATGTCACATGTATTTGCATTTTTTGCTCTAGGACATGCCGGTTACTTTTCTTAAGGCAGCTCCAAAATGGGGTGGTCTTTCTGCCCACATCAAATATACCCTTCATTAAAAAAAAAAAACTAAGAGAAAAAACCTTTCATTAAAATGTTGCAGGCCAACTTTCTGTTCACCTTTTCTATCCAACCTCCACGTGCGTACAAAAGTTAAAGACCACGTCAGTAAATGTCAAAGAGTTCCGTCTTGCGGGGTCGATCCAGGCCCTATCGGGTCATTACTACTATAATCAGCCTATTCTGTGCCCATTGCTGGTACACAAGCCTCGTCTCTATAAGAGGGAGTAGGCCATAAACCACAACGCGGGACTAGTGCGGGATGGTGGATGTACTATTTACTAGCAAATAAATATGTATTGACATCAGAAAGGATACCATACAAAGTTTCAATCTGATAGACCACAACGAAGTGGTCTAAAATTGGCTTTTTTTTATAATGCATCCGTACTAACAAAGCTAAATAGTACCTTGTTAAAAGCTTACCTATATTTTGAAGAGCCTCAAGTTTAGATTGACCTCGGAAATTGCATCTAGCGTAAAAGGTCTTCTAACGCTTGTTGACTTGCGCTTTACAACATTTGTTTACTTCTGAAGTAGGTCCTTCAAATTCGTTGCAAATATTCTTAACCTTACTCAATCAAATATTGTTGTTATACGAGATTTTTGTTGCCTAACCTACGAAGCCAAACCCACGTATAATATGCGTCTAAATTTCTGGTTATTAAAAAACATTGGTCTTTTCATCTTCCTCCCCTTATTTTTTACTAGGTTCTGCCTGCGAAATCGTCCGCGTGAAATTTCTTGTTCCCCAAACCCGTCGTATCGCATCACCTGCCCGCACTATCACTTCGTTTTCGCTTAGCGTTCTTTCTGAATTCATTTTTCTCGGCTCCTAAGGGTTACAATAGCGTGATTTTAACCTATAGCCTTCCTCACGAATTGGGCCATCAAATACATTTTTTTTTATTCCGACCGGTAATTCCAAAAATTAGCGCGTTCAAACAAACTCTTCAGCTTCATTATCAGTATATAGATTTGTGGTCGCCACAACTTGCCATTTTGTTCCAATCATGTCTATCAGCTGTCATTTCATTATTTACTTCACCTTCAACCTTATTATACTACACCGAACCCATCGATCCCTTCTTTTTATCTTCTACACTTTTACCATTACCAGATTTTCTCAAGACATTTTCTGCATTCCTCCGCATCACATGAAGAAAATTAGTCATTGTTTCTAAAATCGTCCAGTTTAAGAACACTTCACTTTATTTACGTTTTCCGTCTAAATTCAGTGTGAGTTAACCAGCGCATCTGAAATAATTGGCACAATCATCGGCATATTATTTCTAATTTTAGATCAAAGCAGAAATCCAATAACGTTAGCCATTGAACCGAAAAATTACTACATGCCTACGTGGTATTTAAAAATTAAAGCAAATTGTTCGTAAATGCAAAGATGCGTTTAATTGGAATTCTAAGTACATTGTTAATTCTTGTATTAGTTCCAAAGCTTTAATTGTTTTTAGCATCACTGCTGTTTTATTTTAAATGTACAATCATTTACCTATATTGCGCTAAGCTTATATGCCATTAATTATTCCGGCTCTTTGGATTTCAGTCGACAATCTAGAAATCTTAATATTGTCATTTAGTGTATTCAACTAAGTAATGTTGATTAGTTAGGAATAGGGGCAGATCAGTCTTAACATTGAAACTTCCGGTTCTGAAGTAGTCTTCTACATTGCAATACAAATTGAATTAATAAAAAATAAATTGAACAAACCTATTGGCAATGTTGTCAATTTAAGAGATGCTTCAAGCAAATCTGAATCAAAAGAAATCGAGTACCCAAAGTTAAGCGCGACTTCAGGAACAAAGGATGAAAGGACCAATGAATTGCCCAAACGTACACAAAGTGGAGATTACATTTAATCATGCGAGAACTGGAAAATTAACAGTTGGTATTAGATAACGCCTTGGAAGTTGGGTAGGCCTTTGGTGTGGGATGCAACCTGTGTTGACACCCTCGTACCATCCTATCTTCCTAGTACCGCAGACGGTGCTGGGGCGGCTGCTAAAGGTGCAGAAAACCTCAAACGGCGCAAATATAACAATCTTATTGGGAGCTATGTGTTCGCCATTTGGGGTTGAAACACTAGGGCCGTGGGGTACGAATGCTCATCGAGTATTTCGGGACATCGCCAAGTGGTTGGTCAACTCTTACCGTGACCAGACGGCTCGCCTATTCTTATGTAGGTCAAAGAATCAGCATTGCCATCCAACGGCAATGCTGCCAACCTTTTGAGCACTTTTCCCACTGATAGCGAAGCGGACGAATTTTTTGATGACCTGAGCTCTTCCTTTTTTACCTTTATGTTCTTGTACATAATATATTTTAGTGTTAGATTGTATTTGGATTTAAACTTAATAAGCATGTAAATAAATACAAAGTTTATTTGAAAAAAAAAAAAGAGTTTTTTTATAAAAGCAAATTCTGCCAAAAACAAACTAACAAAAACTCTAGTAACTGTGGCCACTTAGTTCACAATAGATTATAATAATATATTCCAACTGCAAGTCAAGTCGTTGTTTATTTCACACGCTGGTCATTCAAGGCGCTAATTGTGCCTCAATTAGGTCAATAAGTACTATTGTAATGATTATTATGTAATAAGTGGCAGTCGGGCCGCGAAATAATAGTTCTATGTAGCTTTATGATACCTCGTTTGAAAATCATTTGTTTGTGTTGGAAAATGTTTATTATAGGTTTTCTTAATGGGCGATTTGAGCACTAATATTATCACGACGTTTGTGTTTTCTTGTTCTGCAAAATATGTGTAGAGACTGATGATGTAGTAACAATAGAGCCATCTGATGCATGGCATGAAGGGCCTTACATAACATACATAATCAGCCTATAATGTTCCCACTGCTGGGACACAGGCCTCCTCTCTTCGAAAGGGAGTGGGCTATAATCTACCACGCGGGCCCAATGCGAGTTGGTAGATGTCACATGTCTTCGAATTTTTGGTTCTATGACATGCCGGTTTCCTCACGGTGTTTTCCTTCACCGTTTTGAGAGCAGCGGTGATGAAATTATTTACACAAAGTAAAGCGCCTGCCTGGGATCGTGGGCGAAGGGCCTTGAATAGTCCTAAAGTTTTAGTAGTCTTAACGTGTATTATCTGAAGAAACTTAAAGAGTTTGAGCTGAGATTTCAATGATGAAATGAAATATGGTGAATCTTCTTGCGTTGAAATGCTTCGTGGTTATTCGAGATTCAACTACTTTCATTTTTGCCGTATCTTGTATGTACATTGATAAGTACGGCTACAATGATTTTCCAAGTAAATGATAAATCAAATTCTGTTGGATTTCACTTGTAGAAACAAAAGTTGTAGATTAACTTGTAACTTTTTTTTAGACTTTTTTTACAACTCCATTGGTGTCAGCACGCACTTGTTCATCATGACACCATACTTACTCCATAAGATATGCGCGTGCACACACTTTTACATTTAATTGTCCATTGTTTTAATAATCACTACTGACAATCACACAACTGCTGCATTGTCGTTGTGTTTCTGTTGCTATTGAGTAATTGACGAGGGCTCCTTCAAATTATAGCGATAGTGGCAGAATGAGGAAGTTGAGTGGATGCGATGGCCTCTTGTAATGTGGACTAGTTGAATGTAGAGTGGTTTCCAAAGACATAACGAAAGAAGTAACGTACTCACGTCTTCTTCCCATGGAGATAGGCAGAAACTACTGAACGCCACCTGGTACGATTCTCACATATGTACTCCTTTTGCTTCTTTTACGCACTTTACTCGCAACCGGCGTGTATGACCAGAGGGGCAATTCTCGTAATTTTAAGACCGTTCACAGTCTGATCTCAGTCTCAATCTGTCAAAAAATACTTCTAATTTCCCTACATTTTGACAAGTTTTTGACATTTGTTTGTCGCTGACATGAGATTAGATTTTGAACGTTTTAAATTGCGAGAATTGGCCTTCTGATGTATGTTCATACATCTGGTCATACACGTCGGTTGCGAGTACCACGCACCTGACCTTTCTGAAGAACATCGCCAATAAGGTCAATATATGTCCTACTAGCTTTTGCCCGCGGCTTCGCCCGCGTGGTGGTCGGAAGACACGTGGCGCTATCTATTATCATAATAACGTTATTGTTGTTTTCCTCGGGTACAGCACTTTTTTCGGAAAGAAAGATACCCTATGTCCGTTTCTGTACACCTGACAACGTATATCCAAAACTTCTGTATGATCGGTTCTGTGGTTTAGGCGTGAAAAGGTAACAAACAAACTTACTTTCGCATTTATAACATTAGTTAGGATGAAAGATGTAATTGCACTTATTTATGCATGTAGATCCAGAAAAATGGCGCCCCTCGTTAGTCCGGCTTGTTTTTAATGACGATGAAGCGTGCTTGAAACTTTACGCAGTCATTTGTTTCTCTGCTCATCATTTGGAACCTTGAGTAATGAAACACTTTCATTTATGATATGATTTACTTCTAATCGTTGTTTTATCAGTTGCATAATCTCAAGATTTCGGAGGGGAGGTAGACTATATACCAGAGAGAAACGTGACACTAAATGCACCATAACTTAGACTTATTTCTAACTTAGACACTAATCTATTAGTTTGATTTGCGAAGTAATTACCGAGAACAATATTGGAGTACTAAATTACCCTTTCATAAGCGGTAGGTACTGAACAACAAAGGGTTTCGCAAGACTATATTAATCAATTGCTACCAGTACTATGAAGGATCGCCTGCCCTCGCTGTGCAAGCGCATGCGATGCGGGTATTTGCATACAATCGCCCCCTGAACGAGATTAATTCGAGTAACCCACTTGTGAATGATTAAAAACAATTTAATTGACACTGAATTGAACAATTCAAGTGGATGAGTTTCTCGGAATGTTTGAACTTAGTTCTGGGTACTGAGTACGAGAATGTAACCGTTTTAAAGTTTAATACCAATAGATTTGGTGCTCGCAAAGTAGGGTCGGATTTAGTAGAAATTTTTAATATTTTCTAGAGGACACTTATACATGATCCTGCGGGTTAATTGCGTAACACACCATCAGTAGCAATGGCTTTCATTTTGACAGTTCAACAACATTAATTGTGTTATTTACGTTGTTGAGCAGACAATTTTTTCGAACGTATGAAGCAATAGATTATATAATTATGTATATTCTTCAAAATGATTCAGATTGAGAATTGAGATCGATAGTGTGTTACGCAATTAAGTTGCTGGTTTTATGACGTCATTATTTAAGAGGAGGCCAATATTCGTTTTGGAAAACATTCTGGAGAGAGAGCTTCTGTTAACTTCTTGTAAATCTGTTTCTCAATCCTTTAAATGCGCGGTACGTGATCGTTCGTTCATTCCAAGTACAAGATGGAAATAAAATCAGCACTGGACTCGTTGGATTCTCCTCACAAATAACTTTGAAAGCTAATTCGCTACACAAAGTTCTTTTGGCCGTCAACAGCGCTCTCCAGTCTATACACAACAGTGTTTCCAAATGTTTACGACTTCAGGAGTGTTCCACTTTGTGCGGGGTTTTATCGAGTTCCCGTGACGTCACATGCTATGTTGGCACGTCAATCGGTGGTAGAACAGTCTATTTTTGATTGACTTGACTTTCACTGTTTACTAAACATGTTAGTTTGGAATTTTATTTTTAGGTTGATAGTTCATTCGGGCGCACGAACTTTGACCTTTTGTCTAGTCGTTATTTTAATTATTTGACCTTATTTTAGTTTAACTACCTCACGTTTATTGATTGTGATACTTAAAGAAAAGTCCGTTCGTGGATGGGTCAGCATATCGAAACCCCTCGGGAAGCACGTTAAACCTTTCGTCCCAGCTGTCATTCGAAGATCTTTGATAGTCGTTACGGGTAGTCAGAAGTCTGACAACTAGTCAGACCAAGGGGTACCGTAATACTTGGTAACTCGGTTGTGGAGGTCAGATATAGCTGCATCCCGTTAGACTGAGAGCTGATCCGAACAAAGTTGGGAAAAGGCTAAACAGATTGACTTAAAAAAAAGTCACCGTGTCGTATTTTCAGCCCAGAATCTATTTTATGTCACACATGAACTTTACAACGTTGAAATACAAAATCAATCAACATGCTTCTATTATTTCGATGGCTATCTATTACAAATTATAGGGAAACCATCAATAAAAGCAATGTATTAAGTAGATTGATAGCATGTTTTGTGTTATCATATCAATCAATGCGCATTGCAGCTCTAGTGTATGGCGTAGCAGAACTTTTATACAATAGATAGTGTCATTCTGAATATACTAATTAGGGAAATGAAGTATTCATATATCGCATTCCTCTTCTCTTTGGTTCCGGTCGGTCACCAACAACGATGTCTGATAGTACAAACTTCTGTCGCAGTGCTCATCAAATACAACTCTGTCTTCGACAACAGTTGGGTAGTTCTAATGGGACTGTGTAGTCATGATCATTCGGGCGGCTTGCCAGTACATATACAGGTACATAACCCATATTCCTGTCAGCACACATCTCTCACAACGTCGATTTATTTGCGCCGCTATTATTGTTAATATACAATCGTTTCTTGTATCGATTACTCAGAAGCCCGAGTGCTTCTTAACGGCTTCTAAGACCTTGTTACTTAAATACTCATCTCATCCATTATTTAACATCGATTCTTCTCGTTTTAAATACAATACTTAGGTACTTGGAGTACCGTTTTTGCCGTTCGCCATCTTGTTTATATTTTCAGAGTAAGTAGGTAATCAGTTTCACGCTGGAAAACCGCGCAAATATAGGGTTTCACAAAGAAGCGCGTGCGCAGCTCGCCGCGTGGGGCGCTATTTTGGCGCGCGCGCATCGCCCGCGACGACTATTTTCAGTCCGTTCAGTGATCCTTGCAAGCTCGCACAAAACCAACAAACAAACCTATATCCTTACCATAATAATATTATTTAGATAACGTCGAGGAGGTTTACGAAATATTCCCAATTTATATTAAAAACATGACGTTGTTGTTTCAGGTAAGGGTTCTCTCCCGAAATTCAGCTGTAAACAAACGAGTGAGTACATTGTCCAGAAATTGCTTGGGGAGGGGAAATTAAACGTAGGTACCTAATAGGGTTGGTGACGTGGGCGTACGCGAGAGGCTTCCAGTTCACGTGACCCGCTGCTTGCGGTCACGTGACGTAGAAACCCTTCAACCCATCTAGTTAATTATACACAGCCACACGAGCTATGGAAATAACTTTTATCTGAGGCTCTGCACGCGAGCACATGAAACGAAGCGGCGATGTTACATGTTATTGCAGCTCTACTGGTTGGGAAATTAATTTGTATCAAAGGTACTTATTTGAAATATCAAATGTAAAATATGTTATTTTGATTTACTCGAAGGACCAAAATACTTAAATGTCATACTTTTTTAAGAACTGGAGCTATTTCAAACAAAAGTAAGTCTCATATTGGCCAGAATAATATAGTTTCAATATCGTACCTGACAATTAAGAGTACCTACTTTATTGTAGCTTTATATGCCTTTTTTTTTTTTTTCTGTTGGGATATCATCAAATGACCCCTCCCGCTCTGGGTGGAGCGGAAGGGAGTGTCAGACTCTTACTGACTAAAACCCACCCATGTTCCTTCCTTCGCCCTTTATGTTCCGGGGTAGCGGTAACCCTTTCGGACAATCCCGCTGACCCGGCAGGCTTCGGCCCTAAGGGGCCCCTCAAATTATGCTGACATCTCTTTGAGGCGCGCGTGGAACACTTACGCGCCGTCCGGCACGGGCCTGGTCCTGATCGGGCGGTGAGCTACCCATTGCTCTCCGCCCGCAGGCCCGCGCCTACGGTGGCCGGGAGTCGTCGCGCGGCTCCCGACGCTCGGAGCGTCTCCCGTGGCGGCTGGGACGGGAGGCTCTCTCCCTCATCCGTCCCGCCACCTCCTTCGCTAGCATGACTGCTTCGCAGAAGGACGTGACTGCCTCCCACTCCCTCTCGCCCCGGACCATGGCTTGCACCAGGGCTGGGTGCGAGAGGCCGCCGCCGCTGCCGATCGCCTCTACGAGGACACGGCGGTGCTCCGCCCAAGCGGGGCAGACCTCCACCGTGTGCTCCACCGTGTCCTCTGGGCGGTCCTGGCAATGGTGAAGCTTTATATGCCTATCTGCTGAAAGTTACACACTGGTTCCATTTCTATAATATCTCAATTCCCACGACATTAACTTTATTGCTTCGTGCCTTTTGCGTAATTTCATTAATAATATTATATATATGTATATAAAAGGAACTCCATTTTTATTAAGGTCATGTTCATAATAAAAATATACGATATTGGGTGGGTATGGCAAATATAAGTCGGTTCAAATAACAACCATCTGGGTGACATTTTCCAAATGCCAAGGATTGAGACGCTATCAAAAAAACGCTCTATATTTAAATTGGCGATGAATTTAATATTCTTGCATAGCAATACAAGGAGTTTCATGGAAAATAATATTGAAGTCGCACTGTTAAATAATGAATTAAGTAACCTAAAGGTTGTCTGTAAAAGGGAACCTTACATCATGCAGGCTGGCGGAAAAATGACTCAAGCGAGTTTAGAATTTGGTTTAAAATTGAATATGCAGCGATTGTTTTTATAAAACAACAGATTTTTGATAGGCGTGTAAAAGTGAGCTCGTCCTCTTGAAATGAATAGCTGAAATTCAGTATTGCTTGTTATTTTCTTATATAGCGCCTTCCTCGTATAGGTTAAGGCACTACCTATGCTCCCAGATTTGTTTGCTTTTTACGTAATCAAGTAAAAATGACGCATTTGTTTTACTTTCATGAACTAAAACCTACATAAGCCTTCATGAAAGGTTGACATTCTTGTATATAACAGTTTCAACCTTACATAAAGAGACCAAAGATCGAAAAGTTATGCCTAAGTAAACTTCACGCATTATCTATGCCCATTATGTGATCCAAAACACAAACGGAGCCTCAAAACTCAAAAACAGCCTTGTCCTAGATACTGACCTGAAATTTTAATCGCATGTCAACATTACCATCGGCATCCACTTGGTAAAGGTATTAGGTATAATTAGTTGCGCAAACAATGGACGCCTGATGGAAGATAACATCTGCGATGGATTCACTGGACAATGTTATATAGATAAGCCCTTCATGCCCTGAGCTTGAAGATAATTAGGGCTTGAATCTGTTGCTAGCTTCTCAGGGTTAAAAATAAATAAAGTTGTAAGAATCTGCTGGCAAGTTTAATTGCTGGGAGCAACTTAATTGGAGTGCAACGCCCTTATTTCTTATGCCTGCGACTCTGTACGTGTTTTTTTTTTATTTTCCCATTCTATTTTTAACTCCCCATTAACCATTCATAGGAGTTTTCCAAAGTTCATGCTTTGTCTAAACCAAATTCTATCAAAATGGGTTTAGCGATTTGACTGATAGAGCCACTTTTGCATAATACAATATTAGTCATCATAGCCTCGCGTTTTCCGAACTACGTTGGGTTCGCCTTCCAGACTAACCGGATGCAGCTGAATACCAGAATTAAATATTATAATTATTAATATTGAATTTACAATTTTAATACGGATTCAAAAGTTCAGCTTCGTATTACATCAAGATTAATTCAAGCTGGATTTCTAAGAACGTAAAAATGTGAATTATTTTTTTTCTCTAGCCCTAGTCTAAGAATAACTTATATTTAATTTTAAAATAAACTCGAATTGCTATAAAGTTTATTCAGATTATCTTCAAAGGTGGAATCGAGTAATAAACTATTAAAAAAAACCGCCATTCAAAACGCTACACAGTTCCCACGACGAAAATAAAAGATTCGCCAAGAATATCTAACCGTAAGATGCGTGCGCGCAGGTGTATACGCGACAATGCGCAGCAATTGTGCAGGAATCTTGTATTGTCGATTCTTTCGGGAGTCTGGTAACGGAATGCTGTCAGGATCTGACGGAGGAGCTACGGATTTTTTCGTACTCCGGCCCTTGTGTCGAGTTCCAAATTATAGGTTTGCGAAATATGTCACGTGTTGATGTTGATGAGGATAAATAGTCAGTATCTTGACGGGTTTCATTAATGAAAAGACTTCGTTTTGAAGTTGTTTTTTAATTAAAAGTTAAATTGCCTGAAATCTTTGAAATGCTTCAGTTGCGAAGGGTGAAAGTTTTCGAAAAGGAAGCCAACACAAAAACGGTTGCTAAATTCAAAAAGACAAAGGAAGCCGTAAGAAGTCGCGTTGTATAAACCCTTTGCCATTTATAGCTTCTTTTTAACCATTCGTAGGCACATTTTGTTTTTTATTGCTTTTAAAAAGGGGTCTGTTTCTGTGTCACTATTCCGGCTTTATAGTTTCAAGTTTACACAAGGATCTTTTTTACTTTTCTTTTAGTGCGTAAACGTTGCTGTAATCTTCGTCATTCAATTGGGTCGCAGTTACGATTAATTTATCTTTTATTCCAAAACACAATACTGTTGTACAAACACCCTCATTTCGCCATATATGGTTTTAAGTTACATGTAATATGGGACGAGCCTATTGCCATCGAATTCACGAATCCAGACTGAGGGCTGCTACTGAGAAATTCCAGATAGAAAAACCCAATAACACTTTCTCTGACCTGGACCTAGGAATCGAACCCAGGACCTCATGCTCAGCAGTAGCGCTTGCGACCACTGGACCAACCACGCAGTTAACTGTTGATAATGCAGTTACTGTTGTTGACTTCAAATGTTCCCGTTGCTGCCGACGAGCAATATTTGGTTTGAAAGTTACTGACAGCTGTGTTCCAATTTTTTAAAGTCATAATTTATTGAAATTTCCGTGCCTTTACATTTTAGAAATTGCTTTTTTTGTGAAATGTAATCGACAACTATTTTTAACTTTATCGGAAAGCAGATACCGAGGTGTAACTTTGCGATCTCAATACCAAAACTTGTTACGCACAGTTATGGCACCGGCTATTTTTAACATTCCTAATTCCACAAAAGAGGAACCAGGAACAACTTTAATAAAGAAAGTAACTGCACTTCTATTAAATAAATGTTATTACTCCGTATCGGATTTCCTAGCTGATAAATTTTAGTTCTATCAATGTCTGTATGTTTGATGATGCATCAATGTTTGCATGCCAAAATGGTAGAATGTACAAGGATTCTTTCATTATCATTGTAACCACCTTATTGTAAATACCTTCATTCTGAGCAAATAAATGAATATTCTTTTCTATTTTACAGTTTAGTTGATATCCGTCAAATTATCAGATTTACATTGTTGTTCTACAAAAAGGTTTAAAGATGCTTTCACATGTCACGAAAGTATCGCGCAGCTGTCGTTAATTTCACGGATTTGTTTAACTCTTTTTAGGGTCCCTTTGCCAGAAAATATACATCCATCTGTGTCCTTGCTAACTCTTTAAATGTCATGAGAAATAAATTGGATATTGCCTTGTGACTAAACAAAGGATAATTGCTGAAAAATGTAACCTTGTTTGAATATTATTTGTAGAATTTTATTATTTGCCTGAGCCTTCTATTATATTTTTTCTTCTTGATGAATGTGTACCTCGCAGCCAACTGGTTAAATTAGCCGTTTAGTCAACCGCCTGGCCTTTGGAAGTAGTGCTCACCTCGCTTCGCCCTCTTGGCTCGCACGCGGTTTATCACAGTTCTAACCTAACCTAATTGGTCGGGGTGCCCTGGCTTAGTTACTGCGACCAATTCGGCTCGCACGGTTACAGTTCCAACCTAAACTATAATTTATCGAATATCATTCAGGCCGTTAGTTAAAAGGCTAGGCGGTTAACTAAACGGCTAATTAAACCCGTTCGCTGCGACATGCATTTGTGGTATTTTGTGGTCAATTGAATTTGCCGAAAGCAAAAATTACCGAAAATTTAATTATTTAACTAAATTACCGAAAGAACCCATGCCTCCACATAGAACTTTCTTGAACATATTATTCCGTGAAAATAATTGACTATAAGGTCAGCCCACTAATCGCTGCACCCTTTGCTTCCCTGGCAACAGCCTGGGGCCACAATGGCGTTTTTTTCATCTAACGGTACGCAGTAGTACCCTGACGCAGGTAGATGCGCCTGCGCACCCGCCCGTTTCTGAGGATTCAATTCTTTGATTCACCATTTCTTTGAACTTTCCTGAGCTCGGGCTATAATTATCGGATATATAAGTAGATACTTTGTGCTGCAATGTGTTTTGTTTAAACATGTGTTTGGTTGCTCCTATTGTGATCAAACTTGAATATATGGATCAGTTAAAAAAATGAGTTCAGTAAATTAGGTTGGCTCTTTTGTAGCACAATTGAAGACAAATATATTGCAAAGTATACGTTGGAATGATGTCATTTTTGTATAACAGCACATACATTAGTATGGGTTAAAGTCAAACAGCTTCTGCTATGTTCCACTTAAAGCAAAATAAACATACTTTAGTTTTTAATATATGCCATAGCATGACACATTCAAACATTTACACAAATTAGTTCGGTATAACAGTATTCAATTGTTATAAGGCCTCGGTTTGCCGAAGGCGGAGCTTTGGAAGGACACATGTCACTAACAATAACAAATGTAACAAAGTAACAAAAATCCTTTTCTCAACAACCTAATGGCGTAGTAATTAGATGACAGACAAAGTAACGTTACATTGAGCGTTTATATAGAGTTCCGCGCCCTTGTCTCTTTGTTACGCCGGCTGTGAAAGTAAAAGTACTTGTAAAGAACGGCGCCCGTTTTATAGCACCTCTGAAACTTTACAATGCTGGTCGATAAAAATAAGGAAATCATTTAAAAAAATGTCCTCAATGGTATTGCATGTTGGTTTTAACTGTAGGCATAAGTATCGTTACGTCTCTTTTAACTAAGCATTTGTCTATTATACAAGTCGGTTTTTTATGGTTTGTCTACTGGTTCTAGTAAAAATGAAAAGCGAAATAGAAAAAACAAAACATCGCGAAAAGAATGACTGGCTTTTTTATATTTTTCATTTTTTTTTATTTTACCATTTATGTACACACATATATAAAGAGACAAGAAAAAAAACAGAACAGAAAAAATAGGTACAGCACAGTTACTCGTATAATGCGGTTAGTTGACGCAAAGCTGGTCTTTCGCGTCTCCTAGGTGGCTTGACGCTAGTATCTAGTTTCCAATAAACACATTCACATCTTAAATAATGATTGGAAGTGAGGTTGCTCTCCTCAATATCGTGTTACACCACCATACTTTACCGTCGCACGTAAAATACAGTGCGTTCCGCACGCGCGCACATGAGCGGTCCGTCTCTCAGGACCATTTCTGCGTTCAATAGAGAGGTATAATAAATAAATTATCCTCTATCCTCTGAAGAGGAGCATTTAAGCGCCATTAGCATTACAGAAATATTACCATCCTTGTTTAAATAGAATTGGCAGCATGCAAATGATTTTAATACTGAAATAACCGCTACGTGGGCTACGATCAAAGCTTACAAATGACTATACATATATACGTTGGTATACAAACAGTGCCGCACACTGTTACTGTAAGCCACGACGTTTGACAGCATAGAATATGACAGTGCGTGGTGCACGCGCACGGGAGCAAACCGGCCTGCCAGGCCATTCCTCGTGCGCGATGGCCCATCCACTTCCTCGGGATGACAGGGATACATGAGATGTACCCGACGTGTTGTTGAGTCGATAGAAAAACGAATTGGCTTAAGAAACGTTCGGACTTTAGGTCCAATTTCTTCGAAAAAATGCTGAGCTGAGAGTTGCAACACTGGTGCTCGTTTTACTATACGACACTTAAGTGAACACCTGTAAGTGTTAGTGAAAACGCACAAGAGAGGAACTTTCAGTCGAATCTATTGACTTTGGAAAACCATAAAACAGCTCAACCAGCTTTGGGCGTTATGTTATTTGATTAGTTTAATAACAAGGACGATTCAAAACATTGCACTTGAAATACCTAAACACTGCCTTCCCTGTACCAACAAATAGCATGACAAACGATTTCCTCCGTGAGTAACAACAATTTACAGGATAACATCTGTAAAAACGAGAAAACATGAAAAACTAACATGTTCTTCATTACCGTCGCAATTAAAAAAAACACGTACATATCAGTTACTTCCGGTTGGTTACGTGGATAATTGGAGGGATCATTATAATAATTTTTAACACATTATTATGGAGAAATATATATATGCTATAAAATAAGTCTTCATATGGCAGATAGGCAGTCCCTCCACGTAAAATACTGGTATTCAGCTGCATCCGGTGGCACTGGAAGCCGGACTCAAAGAAAAGAAAAAGGCTTGGCATATGATGATGGTGATGACTAGGATTTCACAACTATGTTATCGGTTTTCAGTCATCATACATTTTTCATGACAAAGAATGTTTAGATGAAGTATTATACAAATAAGGTGTTGATGAAATCAAAGCTGATCAGGACCAGCGAGGTTATTGCGTAACACACTAGCAGTAGCAATGGGTTTCATTTTGACCGTTCAACAACATCCATTGCGTTATTTACGTTGTTGAGCAGATAATTTTTTCGAACATATGAAGCAATGGGTTAGCAATATCCTTCAAAATGATTCAGATTGAGATTGATAGTATGTTATCCAATTAGGGCGCAGGACGAACAACGGTGTTTTCGACTCCGATCTCCAAAATTAGGGTTCTGTACTGTAATTCCTAAACCTTTATTCTATAGCAGTGCGATAAAAGCAGTGGTGGCGACGAGCAAAGAGCTACGCGGGGACCTGTGCACTGGCACAGGACAGAGTTAGGAGGAAAAGATCATGAGGCCATTGTCCCGTAATGAGACAATATTTACTAATAATACACGCTAAACAAATAACTAACACATATTTTCCTTCAGATAATGTTATGTAAAACGTAATTTATTGAATATAAAGCATTACGAGCTTCTCTTGCTTCATACTAAATTGTCTTGAACACTAAGTGACCTAAGTCCTATGATTGTGGTCCTATAAGGAATAGTGGTGGCCCAAGGGTAACGAACCCAGATAGCCACTTTCATCATCATCAGCCTATAACAGTGGACATAGGCCTGTCCTATTGCACGCCATTCAACTCGATTTTCGGCAACTCTCATCCAGCTGCTACCAGCCATAATTTTTGACAGGTTTGACAGGCGGTTTACTTTGTGTAAATTATTTCATCACCACTGCTCTCAAAACGGTGAAGAAAACATCGTTAGGAAACCGGCATGTCTTAGAACCATAAATTCAAAGCAAATCTACCAACCCGCACTGGGCCCGCGTGGTGGATTACGGCCCACTCTGTCTTACAGAGAGGAGCGCTGTATCTCAGCATTGGGAACATTATAGGCTGATTATACTACGAAGTCCTATGCTTTTTAATGAAGACACTGATGTAACTAATTAGGGTCAGCTCTAGTTATTCGCGACTGATGACTTTTTGACACTTGATACTAAATAAGTAGGTACTTTGAAAAATCGTCTCGTCTTAATTAATTGGTTATAACAAAGTCAAGAATGAAGTAATTAAATAAATATTTACTATTTTCAAAAATTCGTACGTCATAATTCTAGATAATGGGAAACAGAGTATTAGAATAATAATTAATTTAAATATTTTAATGTGGGTTTTTGCATTGTTTTCACAGTAATCTCAGGATATAAAACTGACAAAGAGATAATATATCATTTTACGTATGACGTGATTAAGCAACGTTGAAAATTAATTTTGAAACTTAATTTTCAACGCCGTATCTAAATTACAGTTAAACCAAGTTGGTGTAACTGTAATATATAAATTATATTCTTAATCTAAGATCAAAATATATTCATTTGGTCTCAGCTAAATGATAAATATGACCTCCCCCGCAGATTGCTATATCGATAGATCCTGGGGGAATCATGCCATAATTAGTTGCGAAGGGCACCCAGTGTACGCATGACTTCATCATCTACTTAATCACGGGGAAAGGGTATGACCTATATCTCATTACAATAATATTCAAAATATTACAAATCTCAAACACAAGAATTGACGTCGGATAGGAAAAAACGTTCATGATAAATTCCTGCCAAGAAACATGCTTGCATATACAAGCGTAAATAATCAATTACACAATTATAAGCAATGCCGATGTGTCAGCCAGCCTAAACTGTATGTCGAATTATAGTTATTCATCTATAAGGTATAATAACCCTTTACGTATCTAGAACTAGCTTCTGCCCGCGGCTTTGCCCGCGTTGATGTCGGAAATTATCCCAAGGGAACGTGCTACCTGGACAAAAAGTAGCCTATGTCCTTCCCCAGAATGCTATTTATCTCCTTGCCAAATTTTATCGAAATCCGTTCAGTGGTTTAGGCGGTAAAGGCGGTAACAAACATACAGACAGTGTTACATTCGAATTTATAATATTAATATGGATGACGTAGATATGATGACTAAATTAGGTACGTCTAAGTCTGTTGTACTATTTTTTCTAACTGCACCTTCATTTGCGTTGCAATAGGTATAGGGAAGATCCTATACGTAGTAGAACGTCATTTGTTTTCCTATTATGTGTATGTGGTGATGTTCAGGTTTTGACTGGTCTGCTCGAAGAGTCATTGTCGTTTCCAATGGGTACTGTCCCAATATTGATGCATATTGTTTCTTATTTCATGTATGTAATTGTGAAAATGCTGAAATTGTATTATAACTTATGAATGGACTGTCAAAATGAGATCATAAGAAGGTCTACTCCGGTTAGGGAAGTAAGAAGTTATGGGCGATTACAGTCATATGGTTAGTTGGGGCCCGACGTAAGAATGAATGACACCACGATTTGACAGTTGTGCTACGAGTACTTCCGATGACATGTGTTTAAGTCGTCCGAAATAGTTGATTAGTCGGGTGTAGGGTTCACTTCTAAGTTTCGAACAACTTTCCGACGGACCCGTCTTTTCATTGACGGACTTAATAAATGAGAGGACGCCCCAGTTTTGAGCAGAATTATTTTTCTAAGGTGCAGTAGTGTTTAAAATTTCAATACGCAGTAAAATTTTCTCGTAACGATATTACACGTTTATGACAAGAGCATTGCTCTGGAGCTACTTCGTCGCTCTAAGGCCGTATATGATGATGACTATAACACAACATTGTATTATGCTAATTGTAGTAGGCTATATGACCGCGAACCAAATTTCAAAAGGACCCCATTTTAAAGTCGCTAATTCGTTTAGACACGCGATTCAAAGTTGCATTATTCTGCTAATATTTAATTTGACAAGCAATGTGGAAGATAATTTTTGTTAACACGACAGCTTAGTTCTTATGGAATTGTATAAGGCCGCAGCTAATGCAAACTGAACAAAAACTGCGCGAATAGTTTCAGGGAGTTAAAATAGCTAAACTAAAATTGATTTAAATTAAATAGCTCTCCGTTAGATTTAAGTTTTTAGGGGCTTTTTCTCTGAATGAGGTATTTTTCATTTAAGATTAAAAATTTCCCAGCAGGTAGAGCCTTACACAGCTAGTTTTGCTTGCAAACACAATAATTCGTTGTTTACGTTGTTCAGTCGTTACGGGTAGTCAGGAGCCCTCGGAAAGTACGTTAAGCCGTTAGTCCCAGCTGCCATTCATGGATATTTGACAGTCGTTACGGGTTGTCAGAAGCCCGAAAGTGACAACCAGTCTTACCCATTAACTGGGTTTTGGAGGTCAGATAAACAGTCGCTCCATGTAAAATACCGGTATTCAGCTGCTTCCCATTTGACTGGAAGCCGGCCCCAACGTTTGGAAAAGGCTAGGCAGATTGATTTTTTGGTGCAGACAATACTGGCATTCGTCAAAAATGTTTTATTTCTAATGTCTGTTTTCTGAAAGTAGGTTATCATCAAAACATGCCAGGCATAAGTGAGGGGCTGAAACGGCAATTAGGGGTAATTACAGGTCAACAAGGACGTATTAGCAATATTGATGAAAGATAAACTACATTATTGAACCCTTGTGGGCGCCCTGACGTCATAATATATCGTATGAGCCATCAGGCCTTCGAGGACACATCGGAGGACAAAAGACTAATAATAAATATGTCAGGGAAACTCTTTAGAAAGTTGTTTTTGTGTATCGATGTTTCCATTAACGACAAAACCTGTTGGAAAATAAAGAAGGAAGTTATATAGCAACAAAAATAAAAGTATGTTTCTGAAGCTTTCATATATCACCTACGGTAACGAAAATGATCTGAAGCCGTGTTACGTTTCTGGTCCTTCCGGTCGCGCAAGTATTTTGGTCCTTCGTTCACAATTATGAAGAGATACTTTAAATTTTGGCTCGATCTAATAACATTATGGAGTAACTTTATTTATTCCCAACACCCGTGTTTCCGATTCCCCTCTGATAAAAATCTTTATGCAAAATAAACAGGAGTCACAAAGCAGGTCGTGACATACGGGTGCAGAGAACAGAATGGGATGAACATACTGGCGCAGATTTAGGTCAGCGATATGTTACACACACGTGTGGTTTTAACTTACACGCGTTACATTTGACGTAGGTATTGATGATCCTGAAGTTCTTCTGCTTGTATTTATTTATTTTTTATTATTAGCCATTACTGTCCCATTGCTGGGCAAGGCCTCTCTACTCTCCTTCCACCTCTCTCTGTCCAGAGCTGACAAGGACCAGTCTTTATTAAAGGAGTCCAGCTCATCCCGCCATCTCCGTCTGGGCCTGCTGCGATGTCGTTTGCCATTAAGCGGGACCCACTGGGTCGTAAGTTTGGCCCATTCTGTCGTCTGTCATGCGGCAGATGTGTCCAGCCCAATTCCATTTAAGCATGGCAGCTTTCCGAGTGACATCAGTTATTTTAGTGATGGAACGGATTGTTGTATTCTTAACCCGGTCCACAAGTTCACAAGTCTACTGCTTAGGACAGAAATATCTTTAATTCCATCATAAGACCTCTTGCAACCTAAGCTTAGAAAGAAGTCGGTTAAAATATAAAAATTATTTTGCATCCCCTCTGTAATATACAATTCTGAAGTAATTCGTGTCTGGGTTGTTTTCTTCAATTAAGCCTCGAGTTACTTAATTGTAAATCCTGAATTCAGTAGAATATGATGCGTAGACACACGTCTAACTGAAGCCGGAAGTGCAATTAACTTTCATCAGATTTTAAAATAGACAAAGTTATGTCGCAGGTGGAGCGGTTTGAACATGTCAAGGCATTAATTCAAATAGTATGCAGTTCAATAAATTGTCAAAGAATTCCTCCATGTTCGCTCCTTAACGTGTCTCAAGTCAGGATTGCGTTTATAAATAGTCTATAAATACTAGTAATAATGTTACCGGTTGAGCATGAGATCGTAAGTGGAGTTGCGTGCTGATGGACACTTGTTTTGCGCACATTCGTTCAGAGCCAAGGATGTAAAGGAATGACTTAATGCCAGGGTAGATGCTGTTCTAGTTACCCAGCAAGAAACGACTAGGTGCGAAATGTAGAAATATATATTATTTTACCTCTAATAATTCATATTTTGCTATTATCCTTAAATGTTTAAATAGCTTGTTTCCTCTCAAATAGCTTGTTGGTCGTATTTTAGTGGTCTGTTTTAAATTACAGCTTACTGCCTTTTAGTGCTCATATTTTAAATGCAGCCTACTTATGCTTTGAACCAGTCATCTATAAAGTTTAAAGACTTATGCATATTACTTCATCGATGAATAATAATGAAATTTTAAGTAAGTTCTAAATGCGGATCGTAATATAAGGTCTTGTTATGCCTGCACAACAATGAGTCAGGAGTCTGAGCTCACTCTGACATCAACAAATTGGCAGTGCACGAAAAGATTGCACTCCAACATCCTTGCAGTTTTCAAACATGCGTAGGCGATTACTCTACAATTTATTGAACAATTACGTCACTTCGCTCTACCCGAGGTCTATCCAGCACTCTGACAGCGGTCTAAGGGCCAAACGTTCACGCAAGAAACACCTCTAGGCGTTCAATGAGTTACATGAAAGCGAGCACCGTTTTTGAATCGTGCGTAATTGTCGCGTGCAAAATCCGACAACGTGCCCGGAGGTGTCTTCCGCGTAGAGATTTTCCGTTAAATTGAAATTGCATCAAACGAAATGCTATGCAGCCGCCTGGACAAACATAACGCCGTAAAACAACGCAATTGCAGCGTGAGTCAAGCGAGCTTACGAAGTCAAACAACACCCCCGTAGCGGCCGTAGAGCGTCCCCGATAGCCGGCTCTACGGAGTACGATACAATCACAGTAACGTAACGTCAGTCAGTGTAGACCGCGCCACCAAGCCGAGCGCACGCATCGTCCGAACACTCATCACTACGAGTGCGATGTGAATCGAACCTTCCGTGACTGTGCACCGATTTGATATTCAAATTGGACAATCGAAATAAGTCGTCAGGAGTGGATTGTATTGTAATGAGGAGGGCCGTACGACGAAAGGCCAGGGTGGGACCCTTCTAATATTTGGACTTACAGTTTCTTTGATGAGTTATGGAGTTTATGCAGTGCGGTATTAAGTTTGATCAGTGAAGTGACTGAGCCAGTGATGAGGAGTTTGGTTACGAGCTCCAACTCTGAAGGCCGGCAAAATTAATTCTTACACGGAGCTCGAGCAGCGCGCGGTGCCGCCCCGGGGGGCGCGCCGCCGCCAATTCATCAAGGGTTGGAAGAAGACCATGGGGGTCATCTCTAAAACATTTGGCGTTGTCTTCAGCCTGTAAGTAATTAGAATTTGCATTGAGTTAAGCGAGATCAACCTCCCAAAATTGTATCTCACTAAAAATTTTCTCCTATTACCATTTTACTCATTCGGGAGGAGAAAGTGACAATATGAAAATTCTAGTTATCAAAACAATTTATCATAGGACGCAACTAGAGTAGACAAATAGTTGTAATAAAAGCCCCATAACTCGGCAGTGAAGCAGCGAGTCGTCTCTATGCGCTTGCGCAAGTGTTCCTATTCGCACGTTCGTCGCATCGTAAAGATGCGTGCGCTTTCAGCTGCATGCGTAACAAACCGAACGTTTTTATTAATGTGTTCATTCATCTCAAAGCTGTTGTTTTCCGGCCCACAAAGTAGAAACCTCCTATAGGTTATGCAAAAATTACGCCACACATCTGCGCTGCCATCCACTCTCGTGCCATTCATCATTGTTAATTGTAAACGACTATTCTCACAGATTAGAGTCTGGACTTTCCCCTCAAGCCGCTGTTTTAATTAACGTTCCTTACATACAGACCTACCGGTAAATTAACATACGTTTATAACGTTCATACAAATAACTTGCAACTGCGTGCTGTCCAATCAATTTGAATGTAGTACTCGTAGTACATTTTTTACAATCTATAAAAGGTTCCCATTATGCGTCCTTATTAGTCAACAGTTCATGAATTTTCCAACAGTCATTATCATTGTCGATATCGATTGGAGGCATGAAATTGCCCCTTAATGTCCTCTGCAATAGCCTTGGTGAAGGCTCTTTGAAGGATCACAAATAGAGTTGATTATAACAAACTTATTAAGTGTGGATTACATGGCGATGGAAGCATTACCGTCACGGCATGATGAGAATCTAAGATGATCCTTAAATATAATTTGGGCAATTTAGTCGTCATAATTTTTGATGAATGTGCAACTTGAATGGGATTAGCACGCGTGGTTTTTTGAAGATTATGTGTTATGTATTCTTTTACTTTACGTAATAGCCTTATTGTTCCAAGTGAAACTGTTGTGAAGCTTATTTAGGTGAAGGTAGTCGTAAAGAAACTAGGTATCAGGTATGAACTACCGGTGTCGAGAGAGAATCGTGAACCATATGAATTAGTATGTTTACCTGTCAAAAGACATAATTTTGGTCTTCAAATGATTCCTGTCAGTGTCTTATACCTTTTTTAAGTCTCCAATCGATCATCTTCGTTACTAACAAAATAATTTGAAAACTTTTCCTTCCCAAAAATATTTGAAATCAAAAAGGACCAAAAAAGTAATAAATTACGACCAAACAATGTAACTGTATGGGACAAAATACGCCACTCAGCCCTTTGAACCCATGGATAATAATGTAGAGGTCGTTCGCGTTTCCGGACGACCTATTTTCTCGCATAAACAAGGGAGCCCGCAAAGCCCATTTTACAATTTATATCACGGAACAGTGACTGGACACAGACATTGATCATAGTAAGTTGTTACAACTCACGATTCCGATCGCGGAGTTGCGAATAAGTGGTGCACCGTGTAATTTCGCGGGATAGCCAATTATAATGACGTCACAAGGCATTGGCCAACACCGGTGCCCGGCTGCTGCTATCGGACCCTATCTAAAATTAATAGGGCAAAGTTCCGTAAATGTGGCAACGTCCGCCCGTAATAATGTCGATCGACCTTAATGTTTAAGATTATAATTATATTAAGATATATTAATTTTCTTGCTAATTATTATCTGCTAAATGTACGAAACAACAATGGCATAGCACTTGAGGGGAACGAAAAGCTTGACGAAGCTCAAGGAATGGTAATGGTTTTAACAATGCGCATCTAAATGTAATGGTTTCGCTTTATTTGGCTCGGCCGGAAATCAACATACCTCGCCTAGTTTCCGGCGCATCAATAATTTAGTAACTTTATGGAGCTTAGTCACTTCTATTTTTTAAATAATTATTTATGAATCTTCAATTTCCAAAAAATCTGTTGCGTGATTGGATTATTGCTTTCAACTAGTTTTAACTTTGATCTTAACTATCACACCGTAATTCCTATGACACGCAGCTTCCTTTCTCAACGTCTCCAGAAATATATATCCTGTTCTAAACTTAATGGTCGTGAGAATACTTAATTTGGAGTTTTCGTCTATGTTCTTTTTATAGCGTCAAATATATAAGATAAATAAAAGTGAGTAATGATCATTGATCGCTCTACAGACACTTGAATAGAGATAATGAAGTTAATAGCCGGTGTTGAAACTCGAACGACAATAGTGGAAGCGAAAATTACCGTAAATTAAATGCAGTATTGGATACTTAATAAATCACGGGTTAACGTCTAGGTAAGAGTATTAAAAGCGAAGGAATGGCTAACGCACAAATGGTTGGTATCAGCACTATCAGTTATATTATTTGAAATTGCAAGGAAAAATTTGAATAGTTTACTCTATGAGGATACAATAAAGCGTTTATCATCAGAAGGCCAATTCTCGTAATTTAAAATGTTCAAAATCTAGTCGCAGTCTCATCTCGGCGACAAACAAATGTCAAAATGTAGGGAAACTAAACGTATTTTTGACAGATTGAGACTGAGATCAGACTGTGAACGTTCTTAAAATTACGAGAATTGCCCCTCTGATGTTTTATTATCCTTTACTATTAATACTTGTCTCGTACGGAAATATTAAGGCCATAAGAGCTTCCGAAAACGAAGGGTTAGAGGCCTGTTCCACAATCGTAATCTTTATCCCAAACATATTCAAACGTTCTACGTTCCCATCTTCAATACCGATGCTTCGCAATAAACATCCTCGGTAAACACCACAGATCTTTGCAATTTAATCTGGTCCTTTGACGAGGTGCCCTAGAAAGGTGCACAATTGTGTGCTGGTCTTTGTGCTCCCAACATTTCGGGAACAGCGGTGATTATCAAAGAAACGCTCTTAAATGTTCAATGGGACGTTTGCTGGCAGCGGATAACCGTTTTTTGATACAGGTCTATCCCAACCTTTTTATTTGCGCTGGCTTGAGTGCCTTTAATCTTGAAATAGAAAAAGGGGTAGGAAGCTTCATCTATTTAATTTAGCGCGAGTACTTTCAAGTATTTCGAGAGTCGATATGTCAGGAAGGGCTAATGTCTAAATTCCGTGAAACTGGGACATCTGCCAAACTCTGCCTAAGACTCTTCAGGAAATGCCTTTGTGTGACATTCACGAGTGATATCACTTACATATAATATAAATTATACATTGACGTCAGCAGGTATTTCAGTAACCTTTATACTTGGTAATATTTCCATCGTTCTGTTCATTACTTATTCATATTTTCGAGCATTGTCCTTCATTTTCTTTTGTTGCTCCAATTTTGTTATCTACTTTTATTTCATTTGATGAATCGGTTCAATTCTATGGAAACGTCATTGATGTTCTTTTTTTAGAATCATCAAGTATTATTTATTTCTAGTTCAGATGTGATGCATTACAAACGATATGATTTAGATGAGATAAATTCAAAGTTTCAATCATTTTTACCAATCGTCTTTCAGGCGTGGTATTTAGTTTCCCTTTATCATCAAAAAGAAATACACCAGTAAAAACCCCACATTGTATGAAATCGATAAGAAATATCAAGTATTTCGTAAAACAAACAAATCGTAAAATAATAACCCGTACGCCGTTATCGATGCCTAAAACAAACGTTTTTAATGTGAGTTATCGCCGTTCATCGCTTTTAAATTAACAATAGGACACAAGTTTTACGAGAAGTCGTAAATTGTGGGCTTTTTACGTGTAGGTACTATACTTTATACGGTGTTGGCGTGCTCCTATATCGTTTGTTGCTGGGTACCAATCAAATCGTCGTAAAGCGTAATGGTTTCGGTCGTAATCCACTCGATATGGGAACTATCATTCTCTTAGATGGACCCGATGCGATACAGATAAACAATTTATCTAGACACATTAGCTACACGAATTTTGACTTTATTTCTTTCGAAATAGTGTTGTTCCTAAGTGCATATTCTCTTGGCGTCTCTAGAATTTTGGCCGCGTTAGCGTCGGTTCTCGCGTTTGGGCAAACAGCGCGCTATAGATTATAACGTGTGTGGAGAATCTTGGTTTCTTATGCTCATTGTTTTTATAACACTATTTTAATTATTTTTTTCTGTTCATCTTTATATGTGGTCCAAAAATAAAATTGATAATATTCGTATACTATTTAAAAAGAGCTTATAAATAGTAACGGATTCCTGATTTTTTTTTTGTTGTAAGATAGAGACGAAACCAAGGTTGGTAAAAAAATACTGTCAGTAATTTAATATGACCGAGACTTTCAATTCAACGACAAATATTTTCATAAAGCCAATACATGGCCCTTTTTTTAAATTTACACAACAAAATGGATCGTCTACTGTTACCAAGGCGTTGTTTTTTCTTCGCAAGCGCAAAGTGCGTGACAATAGGGCTTAGTTGGACACTAGGAGCAGTCGGCTGGAATGGCATTGTAGGACGAGTCTAACTGGTGTGTCCACTCACATGCCCAAGGACTGGATTGCTGACAGCCTACAATAGACTTGTCATATCAGTTTTTTTAACGTTTTCGTAACACCTTGAACTCCATTTAAAAAGGAGATGAGGTTTTTAATATTTATATATGATGAGAGAAATTACAGAATGGTTGTTTAAAGTGTACTGTATGTGGCAGTGACATCGACGCGCGAACTGCGAACTGAAACCATGAATTCAGCACATGATTCTAGATCCCATAGGATAGACATTTTTTATCGGTAAAAAAAGATATTGCTGTTTCATAGAAAAGTACAATACCTATGCGGTAAAAAAATTATGGAACGGCAATTTTTTTTTTACTGACAAAATATTCAACTCATGGGGTTCAGTTCAGAATCGTGTACTGAACCCCATGCATGCATGGCATTGCATGTCGATGTCCCTGCCACACTGTATACTATAGTGTTTACAAATAAATATGTCACAGCGTGAATCACCGAAGCTAACTATCATTACAATTTTTTTTCGCAAAGCTATTTGCTTTACTTTTTACTATCTACTGTTAAATAACAAATATTTAACAGTCCGATTACTACGTTGTGTACTCAAGCTTACTTTAGAAAAGAAACAAAACGAAGGCAGCGCTTCAGCCGGTGCGCAGGAGTGTTCCCGCCAATCGGTCATTGTCCTTGCGTTTCCTGTCATTAGAACATTAGTCATTGCACGAGTTACCCACATTTCGTTTATAGATCGTTCCCTTTGGCTTTTTATGTCAACAGTTGTAAACATAAACTGAACTTGTGTAAATAAGAAATAGGCCTTTAAAAATTCTTTGACGTCTTAGTGATCATACACATGAGCGACACGCGTCAAGGGCTGAGGCAACTGCTGACGGCTGCAGTTGCCTCTGCCGTTGACGTGTGTCGGTCGTGTGTATGCTCACTTACGTCACTTGTTCTTAGTTTTTGGTCTTTCGAGACGAAATTACGTTTTATACTGCAAATTCACGAATCGTAAAAACAGTTCTAACTATCACGTCGTATACATGTAAAGTGCTCTAGTTTCGCGGTTTTTTTTTTCTCATAATTGTTTCTTTTTTTGCGAAAGTCGTGTTACAGAAAGTAAGACTTTGCGAAAGTGAAACAAAATAGTTTTGTGTCTAAATTATCAGATTAGCGGCTTGCATTCATTGACTAGCGACACTGTTAGCATCGCTTTCAGTGATTACCAGTCAGTGTACCAAACATGGTGATTAACGGAATTGAGCGAGTTATCTATATCTATACCTACTATTAATAAAGCTAAAGAGTTTGTTTCATCGCGCTAATCTCTAAAACTACCAGTTGGTTTTGAAAAATTCTTGCATTTGATAACCCAATTCTTGAGAAAGTCTATGGGCTGTTTAACATCAGGCTGGGACCCTTAGGAGCCGAGCGAAAAGAAGAGATTTAGAAAGAACAATATGCGAAAACGAATTAATAGCGCGGGCAGGAGGTGCGATGCGACGGAGTGGGTCGGGAGAACAAGAAGTTTCACGCGGATAAAGTCGCGAGCAGAAGCTAGGGGCTGATAAAGTAATATCAACCTTTGCATCGCAAAAACGAAAATATAGCGCGGGCAGGAGATGCGATGCGACGGAGTGGGTCGGGAGAACAAGAAATTTCACGCGGACAAAGTCGCGAGCAGAAGCTAGGGGCTGATAAAACCATATCAACCTTTGCATCGCGAAAACGAAAAAATAGCGCTGGCAGGAGATGCGATGCGACGGAGTGGGTCGGGAGAACAAGAAATTTCACGCGGACAAAGTCGCGAGCAGAAGCTAGGGGCTGATAAAATAATATCAACCTTTGCACCATCCTACTTCCTACTATCCTACCAAAATTATAAACGCGAAAGTTTGTATGGATGGATGGATGTTTGTTATTCTTTCACGCAATAACTACTGAACGGATTAGGATGAAATTTGGCACACAGATAGTTTATAACCAGGATTAACACATAGGATAGATTATAGGACTTTTTATCCCGATATTCCCACGGGATTGAAACTTATGCGGGTAAAACCGCGGGGCACTGCTAGTAATGAATAAATATGATGATCGATTTTAGACCACTTTAAGTCTCATCTCAATGTCACTCATATCACTCATCGATATCAACTCTTTGATAATTGAGCGGTGCTCATAGCGATTGGGAGGTCAGAGTTTAACAAAGTCCCCATGTCAGCCATTGTTTCCCCCCTACTAACGCCATTGTGTCGACTTCCGGCGGCACTCGTATAAAACCGTTCATTAATTACAAAGAAATGAAGGGTGAACTCCTTATCAGGTGGACATGTTGGATACGTTTACATAAGTTATTTAACGTAAATATGTTTCTCTGGCTGGCTTTACTTATCAGTGCATGTGTATATATAGTGTCTTATGTGTGATTAACTGTCACAGCTTTTACTTACCTTTGATTATGTTTCACGGCATTGTTCATTATTATTGTTAGTTTTATGATAGTAAAATATTTACAAAAATATTATACAATATTAATTATGCAATATTTCCGTTTCTATCTCCATTAGAGTTTAATTTTGAAAACATGTGAAAAAAAAAATGAAAAAGAAAAAAAAAGAAATGAAAAATGAAAAAAAAAATATTGAAAAATTCCAAGACATGTGACATGTGGTGGTGGATTCCGGCCCACTCCCTCTCACCGAGAGACCTGTGTCCCAGCCGTGGGAACGTTATAGGCTGATTATGATCTTACTTTTATCGTCCTGTAATTTGTAGTATTTTTTTTTTATGAGACTGCGTCGTTGGTCGCAAGCTCTACTGCCGAGCATGAGGTCCTGGATCCGATTCCCAGCTTGGGCAATGTGTTATTGGATTTTTCTATCTGGAATTTCTCAGCAGCAGCCCGGAGATCGGATTTGGACCCGGTTGATGGCAATAGGCTCGCCCGGTATTACATGGTACTTAAACATTACTGACGACATGTAGCTGTACTATAGGTACACCTCTGCCCAACCTTTAGGGGAAACAAGGCGTGATGTTGTTATGTTTAATTGTTACGTAGGTACTAAAACTTAGTAAAGTTTAGTAGGTAATCTGTGGTAAACTTCCACGCACAAATATTCTAAGAACTGACTGTATGGATTAAAACAAACTACAGTCCGGCCGTCGAAGGAATACGTTTCTGACACCTGTCAGTGTGACAATTCTAGTAGCTAATAAAGATCAAATTCGCGAAACACGTATTCGTTTGTATGAAACTGACAGGTACCAAGAACGCATTCTCTCGTCGGCCAAACTGCAGATTTAAAAATGAGGTCCTTTTGGACATTTCTACTATTTGTTTACTACTATAATCTATCAAGCTATAAAGTCCGAGTACCCTTGCACTTGACTACGATACCAGATTAATCAATTGAGTACCGAGGAGTATCATTAACGCAAATATGCTACGATAAGTATGTACTTTAATTTTAACCACATAAATAAGTACACAATTCATTTATTTATATTATAATGTAGAATAAATACACTAAAACTTGTGTGGAAATCGGTTGTCATGTGATACGGAGGAATGAGGAAAATGTCGCGAGGAAAAATTTGAGTATGAATGTCGATGGCTATAAGTGTAGGGGAAGCCCAAAGAAACGATGGATGGACTGTGTGAATGGTGATATGGTTAGAAAGGGGGTGACTACCGAGATGATGACTAATAGAGAAGTATGGAAGAAAAATACATGTTGCCCCCCAAATAAGTTGGGATAAGGGCAGGAGAATGTTTATTATAATGTAGAATAAATAAACCATTAAGTTAATCAATATTAGTTTTCTAATAAAAACAGTTCCCGTCGATATTCACAAAATGGTGTTTTCAACCGACAATAATATAAGGATATTAGTTAATATTGGCATTTATAATTTCTAACATGACGATATTATCATGGACGTCCACGTCCACATCTCGGTACGATAACACAGAGAAGAAAACTGTAAGGAAATATATGAAGACGCTTTTAAATTTCCGTACACCAAAACGTTATAACGTGCACGTATTTCTACACATTTTATGGACGTGGACGTGGAAATCCACGATAATATAGTCACGTTGAAAGCGCACAATAAAAGGGGTGTTTATATAATTATTGCATAAATAATTTGTGTGTCCGCATTTTGCTATAGCAGCAACCAGTAACGGAAGTCCTTCGTAATATCCTAACTGGAGTGACGTGGCGGCCATGGAAAGCCATGCAATTTTCAGGATCATGATAATTACACTTCAATGTAATGAAATATGTTTTTCTATTGCAGCGTGGTCAGCAGCACTCTAATTGCGTAACACACATCTATCACAATCTGAATCATTTTGAAGGATATTGCTAATCCATTGCTTCATATGTTCGAAAAAAATTTCCGGCTCAACAACGTTAATAACGTAATGAATGTTGCTGAACTGTCAAAATAAAAGCCCTTGCTAAAGTTGTCAAAAAATAAAAGGCCCGTTTTGACATTTGAGAATGCGTTGTCAGTTTCATACACACGAATACCTACGTGTTTTGCGAATTTGATCTTTATTAACTACTAGAACTGTCAATGTCAAAACGGGCCTTTTATTTTTTGACAACTTTACTGTTAGTGTGTTACGCAACTACCCTGCAGTTGTGGTATTGTCAATACTTATGTTAATATAACTGTACTCATATTTATTTATCAATTACCTGGGACTTCAGCACCAGCAATATTTATAAGAAGATTTAAGTATTTTAAACATTTTGGGATTTCGACAGCTTTGTCATTAAATGATAGTTTATTTTGTATACATTTTAAACCTCTTTCTAGTCTTATACGTTTTAATATACATATAACCCCTTTATTCATAAACGTTGCTTACAGTTAAGTAGTGATTAGGGACTGTTTAACCATACATTTTTGACATTTAATCGTCATCGTTTATTGATAAACCCTTTTTGTATATAATGTCGCATAAATCAATGTCGGTTTCGTAATCGACTATTAGAGAGCTTTTGAAGTCGACTAATCGATTATTCGTGAAGCTGTAGCACACCTCCATTCAGAAAAAAAAACTAAAACAGGAACATTAATGTATTAATATTCTCCATAAAAGACTTAATTTAACGCAAATTTAATTTTTATGCAGCGCCCCTATTATCACATAATGCTTTAATCTCAAAGGATTTTTCAATTTATAAAATTTCTTGGAAACTTAATTTGTAGGTGAGACGGGGATCGCTATGATTTATGAATGAAATAAAAAGTTACCTGCATAATATGAGGCGTCAGTTTAAAATGTGCATATTTAGAACAAAAACCTAATTTTTAAGCAATAAGAGAATATTTTTGGTCATTTGGTCCACAGATTATTATACAAGTTTCAAGTTCATAAATTATTTTGTCATTCGTCTGCATAAATGTATGCATATCGTACTAGCTTATGGCCGCGGCTTCGCCCGCGTGGTATGTCGATAAAAAGTAGCCTATGTCCTTCCCCAGGATGCCATCTATCTTCTTGCCAAATTTTATCGAAATCGTGGCGTGAAAAGGTAACATACATACAGACAGTTAGAGTTACTGTCGAATTTATAATATTAGTTTGGATTTATTCAACTGTAAATGGTTTTATTCACATTAAAGCATATCATTATTTTTATCACTACAGTAAACCACAGGACCAGCACCATTCTGTCCTCCCTCTCCTTATAGGGAAAAACATTGGGATTTATGGTAAATGATAATAAATAAATAACAAATATTATATTAAATGCCTACAAAATGTACTATTCCACTTAATTAGCGGTTTGTCGCCTGGAATATTAGGTCATCACACCACGCTTCAATAATAATACGATTTATCGTGCTCCATGTACAGTCACGAGCAAAAGTATGTATACACTCGGCTTTATTCAAAAGCGATTTACTCCTTTATTTTTTAACGAAATTTTATGTTGTTATAAACATAGCATTTTCGAACCCATAGGTTTATTGTGATGTGTCGTATTTTAACCTTGCATTCGTTATTTCACGAAAAAATCGCAATTGAAAGTTGTCAAGTGTTGACATATTGGTGCTTGTGACTGTACTGAGGACAAAAACACTAGTTTGTTTGTAACAACACAAACAAAGCCCGGCTTTAGTTTCTTGACGGTACATTCATCATAGGAAGTAATTTAGCAAAATTATTAGACACGTATCTGCTTCTAATTCCGTTGAGGTCGCCCCAATGTCGGCCATTTCATAATTCCATTTTGCCTTCTAGAAACCGTTTGGGACTTAACATTTAAACAAGACGCTTATTGTTACGAAGCAATTTGATTCGGATCTACGTGTCAATATTAGATTTTGTTAACGGAAGTAATTTGATATAATATTTCGAGTACAGCTGAAATGTAAACGAAACAAAAACAGAAGAGATCTACAGGGTTAAATTAAATTAGCTAGCGAAACTTCTCAGACGTGTTTGGGAATCGATATAAAAACATGATAAATCAAATTAAAATGATTTTATGATAATTTATTTTGAGTCCAATGACCGCATTTATTTGAAATATCAGTTTTAAATTCTGTTTTCGTTTCTGTACACTTACTTCACAGACGTGATGGGTATCGAATAGTATCGATATCTAAACACAAAAAAACTGATTTTCTCAATTAAACTTCATCTAACAACACTACATACGGTCGTTGACCCCAAAATAAATTATCATCATTTTTTTTTTTGTTTTATCATATTTAGATATTGATTCGGAGCACACACGTCTGCGGAGTTTGGGTAGCTAATTTAGATTGACCCTGTATAGGCACAGTCTGCAAGCTTTACAGGTGTAATTTTTTGTATTTCAATAGGCATTCAAAGTTGTAGAGGTATAACTTAATAACTAAACACGTAGTTTACGACGAAGATTATGACTAGCCGCGAGTAATATTAAGACAACGAATTAAGAAGAAACTATTCCAAGTCGTTTGCCTACCGTGTGACGATTATGAATTAGTGACGGGTACAACAGACAGGCGCAGCTGTTCCCTGCAGCAATACTCCCATCTCTCCGTTTAATTCTCCCAATAGTTTTCTTGACGCTTCAGGTAAATGGCATAGAGTATGTACCTAAGTGACCAGGGGCCAGTGGGGCTAGCAATCAGCTTTCCTTTCCTCCAGCGAGGCATTCTAACGCGTTGCCATCGAGGGCCCGCGGCGAAGAGAGCTCATCATGGGTGATTATCTTTAGGGGACCTTAATTACACGCTCCGTGCCTAATGTGAAGCTTTATGTAATATTTTGAACCGCCAGTTAGCGTCAAAGTAACTAAAGTTTATATGGTTTTAAAGTAAAAATAACGACCATTTCAAGTGTTGAAAGTACACACATACAAAGTTTTATTGCTGCAGACAACAGTCAATATGTTATTTTAAAACATCAGGAGGCAAGCGCATTGTTACCAAACGACTTGGAAGTGTTCTTAGGAATCATCAATGGCAGCTGTTCGGCGATGAGTTACGACCGAGGGCAGCGCAGGCGCAGGTTGCGGTGAAAGTACGCCTTTACGCTACACACGTGCGCGCAGCCCGGCCGATTACTTCTAAACTATACTATCCAAGTGTCGTAGCATACCTCGTATGAGACTCTAAGCGGTCCCTCATCATAACTTCAACTTTGACGAGGCTTATCAACTATCGTCTGGACACGGTCACTGTTAATTAAATAACTACTACAGACACGAGATTGGGATCTCGCAACATCATCTTCGATTCAGCCCTGACACAGAATGAAGACGTCAAGCACGGGTAGCGTCCGCGTTATCTGCTCAGCTATCACAGTTGTGTGTGTACAATGAGCGGTGGTCGAAACACTCCTCGCGCACCTGTCGGCCAGCATGGGACGTGACCGGCGCGCGCGCTGCCTCGGGCGCGTGCGCCGCCCCTCCTCCGGGGGCTTCGGGGGAATGCCTCCGACACTCATTAACTTTCGGGGATTGGTGGCATTCGATGATATATGTCGACGATGCCGGCTGCTTGTGTAATGACTGCCCCATCATGCCATCACGAACACACCAAACTCCACACGAAACAGCCTTAATACCCTTTGTTGACTTTTAGAAAACAAAAATGCGATTCTAATTCGCTCTCGCATTGCGTGTCGGAAACTATTTTCTCACCGATCTTATAACAAACCGTACAATCTACACGTACACACATCTAACAGATAATATTATGTGTATCGTTGCGGGTAATTTTCGGTCATTCCCATCAAAACGGGCGTCGCGGTCGGTCGGGAGACGGCCTTGCGTTGCGCGCACGCTGCTGCCACAGACGCTGGTTCAAAGTTTCCTCAATTACCTTCACCATTGTCGCGCGACGCGATCCAGCAAACAATGCTACAACCGATCAATACAAAATATTACGCACGTGTCTAACATAAAGTGCCTCTCGCACGTCCGCCATATTAGATCAGCTAAACATTAGCCGAAGGTTCCTCTGTAAAAGGGCTCGATAGGTTCATATGGCGGACGCGTACGTGATTATGAACGATCTACGTTTCGGCGAACTCATTGTTTCAACATCGAATTACGTCGAAAATTCTCCATTTTTGTTTTGTCTACCCATTTTGTTCGGCGTCCGGCCTAACAATAAAAAATATCGATTACAATTCTAAGCACACAGAGCTATATCTAATGATCTAGGCAGCGCTGGGAGGTGTGCGTGCGCGCGCGGCGTGTCTTCACGTATAATTCTCCGGGTCCAATGCCCAAATGAAATTATTATACTAATTACCGAATCTCGATCACGAGCGGGGGGCGTTGCGGTTCTAAATCTCCCGCTCTCCTAAATCGATTACGGGTATTACGGGCCTAGAGCCCGGCGTTTTGTCTCTGTCTTATGTGGGCCGGCCTTGCTCTCGTCTTTTTGGTCATAATCTATCACGGTTCATTGCTCCTAGTGGCCACTTGGCTAGTTTGGCCGACCAGTGCGAGAGTGCGGACACGGACTTCGAGGTTCGAGATGTTCTCGAGATGCTCTTATCTCATTTGTTTAATGAAGTTTTTAATAATGGCTGGTGTGGTAAATTGTTTTAGAAGACAGTCGTGTCCCAAGCCTCCCACATTAGCGTCAGGTGCTGGCCGGCCGCGTTATGGATGAGCGTCAGTTAGTTTCACACCGCTCGCCTTTATTATTATACTTTTAATAGTTTACGCTCTGGTAAATAACGAAGGAGTCTCACTTTCACATGTTAAGCCTACTTTTAATTGATATTACGAGACTGGTCTACATAGAGTCGGCGAATATGGGGCTTTTTATTTTATTCATTTCGTTTACTTTGTAGAGGGACACAATTACTGTTGCAAGTATAGTGTTTATGTTTAATCTTTTTGCATGTAACAAGGTTGAAAATGAACTCATCAAATTGTTATGTTCGACCTTTGAAGAGATTTCATGTGCGATAGCCCCGTTGTATGCGATTATCATTACGTTGACACACACCGCTGGCGTGTCTGACTCTACCAGTCCATCATCATCATTTTAGTTCTTCTTTCAGGCCTGTTTCAATATGAAAATAGCCTCCATAAAAAACTGCTTTATAAATTCAGTAAGGATCTATAAACATTGCTATGCCGCTATAATACGTTGCAATTACAAAGCCTTGAACACGCCCTACATTGCGTTTTAGAAATACAAGTATAAATCTACTTAGTATACTTAATTTATTTCCTCATGAGTTAATAAAGGAAATTACTTATTTGAGGTTAATAATATACAGTTTGCAAATAAATACATAATTTAAATTGACCATTTTTCATTATTTATCTCGCTGTTTGATCTAAGCAAACGTTTTATTGTTGCTAAAATTGTTTTTGTTGTATGCATTTATGTTGGTTTATACTTTTTAATTTTGAATATAATTTAGAATTTACTGACAGTATGACGTCCGTACATAAAAAGTTAACAATGAACACAAATACCTCCTATCTCCTGAGATATTTGAGTTTCATGTGATACCTATTCATATCCCAGGGGGCCTTAAATAAATAAGAATTAATTTAAACTGTAGCTTAAGCAAAACATCACGCACGCCTCTTCCCCGAGAGAAAAGGTGTATAAAGGGTCACATCAAATTAGCTAGCGAAACTCTGCAGACGTGATGGGTACCTATTGATATCTAAACACTTTAAAATAAAAGAGATTCGAGGTTTTTTTTCTGAGGACTTTGACCGCTGGTAGTATTGTTACATAAAGTATGGGCTGTTTTATCGTGTTTAAATGACGTTACCAATCACGTCTGTAAAAATAAGACAAACCGCATATTTTAAAATGTCATTTTATCTGTCTTAACTAAAATCGGTCGATGACCTCACAAAAAAAATCTACTCTTTATTTTTCATGTTCATATGCATACTCATACCACCTACGGAGTTTCGCTAGCTGATTTAATATGACCCTGTAAAGTAAACACACATTTCGCTTAAGCTTAACTTAAACTCCCACTAAACATTTCGCAGTAAACCACATCACGTAACCACCCTCTGCCTGAAGAGGTAGCTGCGGCTAGACACATATTGCGGCCAGACGTCTGCGTATTCTGTAGTATGTAAAGGCTAATTTCGTGGTTAGGTAAACGAGTTAGGTCTACAAATTAGTTTAAAATAGCACTGTGGCGGCATCTACATCGCCACATGTGAACTACGCAGCACACTGACGTCACACAAAATCCTGCATCGCGCAAGCAGAGTTTACCGCACAATTAGATTAAATACAACGTCCTGACATCAATCGTCGGGCAGTAATAGCCCACCAGACTTAACACCTGTCTGGTCGAAGGATCCTGTTACTGTAGAGGATGAGTGAACTTTACACCCTGTTCCTCATACCTTTATAGCACTTATGTTGATAAAACCAACATATTTGGTAACTTGTTTACCTTCTGATTAAGATTAGGCTTCTGTTCAACGGGACCGGGGTACTCACACTTGACCTAAAAACTGCCCTACTGCTGGATAATCTTCTCTCGAATTGATTTAATATAAGCCTGTAATCCCTGAAGGGGGAGGCAAAGACGTACGTGTACCTATAGTTCACCCACACTTCTCCAGTTATGTTTAAGCCCCACGTGAAAGAGGTCTTTTGCCATCAACCGGGCACAAATCCTGACTCCGGGCTACTAATGACAAATTTTGAAAGTTGGGCCAAAAAGGTTTAAAATTCAGTCGTGCCATCGACACGGAAAAGAAGAAGAATGAGAAATTCCTGATGGAAAAACCCAATAATACTTCGTCCGACCTGTGTACCTAATCCTGGCCCTCATGCTTAGCAGTAGCGCTTGGGACCACTACATTAGCGAAACACTCAACATCGAACATCTTTGTGTTAAACGAATCCAAGTCCCGACTCCAAAAAAGCTTTCCTTTAATTTATTTAAAAAAAGCGTGTATCCTTATAAGTTCAATAAGTTTTAGAGGATCAAATACATTTCCTTTTCTTTTACACCTTATTCTTACCAAACGTTTTCTATCTTCCACAGCCTCTTCGAGCAGGAGATCATGAGCTACGTGCCCGCAGGCGGATGCTCCATAGCGGCGGCGTCGGCGGGCGCGTCGCCCTCGCCCGCTGCATCGCCAGCCGCCGCGCGCAGCACCCGCGCTCCCGCGCCGCAACGCCGGGACTTCGAGGCCAAGTTACGAGCCTTCTACAGGAAGCTCGAGAGTAAAGGATATGGTCAAGGACCTGGCAAGTTAAAGTGAGTACTCTCTTGTAGTCTTGTTCTTAGCGTGTCGATGGCATATATTTTTAGGTTCTAACATGTACAGTGATCTTGTAATAAAAAATGGACAGAATTCAATTAAATTTTCAGTCCTGCTGAAAAAAAACACGTAAAGAAAAACTCACATATGCGAATTCTTATTTTTCGCTTCAAAAGGCTACCTGTTTTTGCATTTCCATGATTTGAAAATGAATAAAAAGAGATACAGCTTATAACGATCCAATTGTATGGATATTAGCAGAAGTATGTATCCAGCGATAGACATCGTTTGGCGGGTATGGGTATAAGGAAGATTACGATGTAATGTTAACCAAATAAGTGATTTTAAAACACCCTTAAAATCTTCCAAATGCAATTCTAACCTCAAACCACCCTCTTTTCAGACTGCACATTCGTCGCGAACATCTTCTGGAAGACGCGTTCAGAAGAATCATGTCATGTGGCAAGAAAGAACTACAAAAAGGCAAACTCTGCGTGCTATGGGATGGAGAAGAAGGCTTGGACTATGGCGGGCCCAGCAGAGAGTTCTTCTTTCTCCTCTCGAGGGAACTCTTCAACCCTTACTACGGACTCTTCGAATATTCAGCGAATGACACGTACACGGTCCACGTGTCGCCCATGTCGGCGTTTGTCGATAACCATCATGAATGGTGAGTTGGTTTACTTATTTAGCTTGTGGCCTAGGCTAGGACGTAGGCAGCCAGAGGAGTACCTTCATTGTGGTTTTAGTTGGAAAGAGTTAGGTATCAATGAGAGTGATCAGTCGCAAAAAAAAAGTTATTATAATAATCCTAAACTGAGTAGGTACGGAGAGGAGGCCTGTGTCCCAGCAGTAGGACATTCTAGGCTGATTATCATGATTGTGAGTAGGTAGGAGTATGAATTGGTGGTAGTTTCATACTGCAAAGATTACGGAGGAAGACAAATTGCTAGGCTGTATTGTGCACAATTCAGGAACTGTTGCGGTTTGAAGGTTTATCGTTGCCGATATCACAAGCCCATAAGGCATAGCTTTGTCTATGGAATGGCAATGTATCTACGATGCCTCTGATATTGCAGATGCCCATTTCCTATTTCGTTAGTGCTCTTATACCAATTTGGAAATATTGTAAAAGCCAACTAGTTTTAGGGGTGATTTTCCCAACGCCAGATAATTTTATGCGAGGAATAATTTTGAATTTTTGACAGTTCTGCCATACAAAAACTGTCAGACGTCAATTTTATTGCACGAATAAAAATTATCTGTCGATGGATATACATGTAGTTTCTTGCCGGGCCTCTCTACAGGAAACTAATTGGAATCGTGCACATAGCTTCTGACGTTTTATTAGGGTCCACGTAGGTTTATGTGAAATAAAATATTTTAAATAACATTAAAAAAACTTAACTAACAAAGCTTTAAAAATTCATAATTTTAATTAGCATCATTATCTTGCCTCTCTCAGATGAATATTATAAATGATAGTTATAGAAATATCCCATGACATGCTTTTGTTTTCCATTTTTGGCAGACATTGAATTGCAAATGAGTGTGATAATCGTTTCCCACGATCTGAATCTGGGAGTTGGAGACATAAATAATGATTCTGAGATAAGTCTTGCAAATAAATATAATATAATAATAATAATATATAAGCCATCTAAACCCATAGCCCAATATGTTTTGTTTCCGTGTTCTGCAATAGTCCTGCACTAACCGGGGGTTGTCCTTGGATCCACTTGCATAGTGCATACAGGGATAATGGTCGGTTGGTGTCTCCTCATCATTTAAAATTATCTAAAGGGCCTCTGCGAGTTGGCTTCGGCCCCTGGTACGCCTTCTAAAGGTCCGGGACCCCAGGGTCATGAGATATGTCAAAAACAATAATATATAATAAAGTTTATTCATTAAATAGTAAAAACACAATGTGACTTCGGGATTCGGTGAGCCACAAACTAAGAGTGGCTTGTATCTTGTAGCTCTAGATAGAAAATTAGATATCCAAATCTTGTGAACACAAATATTCAGGTACCTAGGACGATTTTTTCACAGTTGAAATTATATTCTTCAGCTTGTCTGGTCACACAGAAGACCGTTGTTCTTCTAAACTACGCAACGGAGTTTGACGTGCATGTCACCATCATTTAGTTAAAGCGTTTATTCCAGAAGGTTTATTTGCTTAATACATTCAGATGAAACCCTGTTTTATCAAGTCATAAAAACCATGCCGAGCGGGGGCGGGTTGCTAGTGTAGATAAGTAAACACTAAGAACTAAATTACATACAATCAATTCAAATTACATTGATTACTTTAAGAAATGCGTGCTTCCTGGCGTCAAGCGATACGTATTGTCTCGATATAAAACATTATGTATTTGCTGTACATCATTAGGATATACCCGTAATAACCATTATATTGACAGTGACATGTTGTTAGCCGTGATAAGTATAGTATTTTTATCTCACGAACCGATGCGCGCTTTACTTGTGGTTACTAAGTGTTTACACGCTCTGTGTTACCATAGACTCAGTGCTTAAATACTAAAAAAAGAAACATTTCAACGTAGAGGGAGTTCAGAATCATTCTTTTTTTTTTTTTCGTTGCCCCACACTAGCAATTTCTCCTGTATCGTGGGTGCGTTTACAAAGATTTAAACTCACATACACAAACAGCCAGACCCGGAACAACTACTTGTAGGTCATACAAATATTTGTAACGTGCGGGAATCGAACCTGCGACACGCAGCGCAGCAGTCAATCGCTTAACCACTGCGCCAACCGTGCCGTCATTCTGAACCCCACGAGTAAAAATTTTAGGCCGTTTATTAAAAAAAAATTTGCTATTCCATACATTTTGACAGCGTATGTATTGCACTTTTCTATAGAAAAGCAATTTTTTTTTTATAACTGACGAAAATTTTCTACGCTAGGGGAAAGAATCTAGAATCATGTGCTGAATTTATGATTACGGTTTGCGCATCGATATCCCTGCCACCCTGTATAAAGCCTAATTTTCATACAAACTGACAGCTATTATTGGTTAAGTTGATAATTTTACTAGCGCCCCAGCTTTGAATCCCAGCAAAGTTCCATGTCATAAACGGCGAGCCTATTGCCATGAACCGGGCATATAAACCCAGACTGCGGACTGCTACTGAGTAATTCCAGATGGAAAAACCCAATTGGTAACACTTTGCCCGACCCGGGAATCAACCCTCAGCACTCATACTCAGCAGTAGCAGTAGTAGCAGCATCGCTTCTGACGACCAGACCAACCAGTCAGTTATTCTAGTGGGTCCTTACTATGAGTAAAAATTGTTACCACAGTTAAAAGAAGTAAATTACGGCAAGTTCACCTTCTTGGAAATGGAAAAAAATAAGTATTCCTTCTCAAACTGAAAGCATTTATTTCAAATAAACCAATTACAACCATTTTTGAATTGTCAAGGGGTCGGTCAGTCAGAAAGATGAAGCTGCCATTGCCCATTCCAAAGCGTAGTAGGTTCCTATGGAGAAGAACGGACGAGAAACCACTGACACTCATTTAAATCAAAATATGGTTACAAAATATTGGATGGCACCATTCATGTTGAAATTATACGTCTGTGGGTAATGAAAAGAAAAAAAAAAACAATTAAAATATTCAATAAAATGTTTCAAAATTATTATTTTACACCCTACATTGTTTTTTTGTGAGACGGTGGGAATTATTTTCTTGTATTGTTAAGATTAACGTAGTATGAACCTGCAGAGACCAAAGACTTTAAAATAAAATAAATAAAAACTGGTTTCAGGATGTATGTTGAAAAAAATATGATTGGCGAGCGTAACAAATATGACTTTAAATAATTATAATCATTAAAATCATGAATACAACCTTCTCAAGTCTAATGAATGACTATTTCATGAAATATTAATCAAACCCTGGCGCATATTACACCTACCACATACTAATTATATAAGTACTAAGTACATGTTATTATGCTATTGACGGGTTTGTATATTTATGTATGAATAAAACGACTGGACTCATTAGCTACTATGTATTCAGCCATAACGGGGGTACAGACAACAGACAGGAAGGCAGGAAGACCATAGATAATAAATGATATTATAAAGGCGGATACATACGTACCACTACATCATCCGTAGTAAATATATAATTTTACATAGTGACACATTGAATGCATACATATATCTATTCTATTAATTTATACTTATCTAATGTAAACTACTTATGTAGCACAATGCAGTGTCTAGTGAGTAACCATACCCATTGTGTAACCACTCAAGCAGGTAAGTACTAGGTACTTATGTATTACATATCTGAGGGGCTCGTGGCTAAGTAATAACAGCCGCACTGGTCGATCGATCAGGTTAAGCTACGCTTTCCGCGTTTGGTCCGTGGATGGGTGACCCATCTTCACATACCGAAACCCCCTCCGTGCCTCGGAAAGCACGCTAAGCCGTTGGTCCCGGCTGTCATTAATGGATCTTTGACAGTCGTTACGGGTCGTCAGAAGCCCGAAAGTCTGACAGCCAGTCTTACCAAGGGGTATCGTGTTACCCAGTAACTGAGTTGTGGAGGTCCGATAGGCTGTCGCTCCATGTAAAATACTGGCATTCAGCTGCATCTGGTCAGACTGGAAGCCGACCCCAAAATAGTTGGGAAAAGGCTAGAGTTGGATCAAGACAAAGAAGCAAAAGAAAGCTATGAGAAGCAGATCCAAAGCCTAATTGAAAAGGGATATGCAGAGAAGGCTCCAGAAACCCTCGAGAAGAATACGAAGAAACAGCCAAGCGGTCAATTTGAAACAGGACTCCTGTGGAAGAAAGAAGACGAGACACTACCCTACGACTACTCATCTCCTCAATAATATCCCGCCAGCGGGCCCGCTCCATAAAGTCAGTCAGCCACGTCAATAGCTGTGGCATATTGAATAGAAAAGATAGACAATAAAACTTTTAAGAAATTACATAATTGAGTGAGTTTAACAATTCTGGAATCATTGCAGCACCCATAGACGTGTAAAAAATAATATAACGGTTTATGACTTGTCATAAAATCTGACCCATTTACTCCCCAGTAAAGACAATCTTCCTGCCATAATAATAAACATCGCATCCCTTCCACAAAGCGCTACAGATATTTCCGTTATTATGATTTATTTTTACATCGCCGCGCGCGCCCTCTGTGTTTATTTTTACTCAGCGTCGTTCAGCGCAAGCGCACCCAAACCGTTCGCGTCTCGAATTACAATAAACACCATGTATTTGGTTACAAACAAACAGACAGATTTACAAAGTTTTTGTGCACATTCTAAAGTAACTATTTCATAATATCATGTTTCGAAAGAACTGATGTGTAACGAGTTCTACGCACCGTTGCTTGGGATCTGTAACACAAACGTAGTTGGAGATATTTCCAACATATTTCAGACACCCCATTATATAGGTCATGTGTTAATTTTAGGCAGACTGAGTTGTTCAGGCATTTGTAAATACAAAGTTAGTGTAGGTACATATATGCTGTTAGTTGTGTTGGCGTTGTATACCTCAACTAGGTATTATCCATGGTACTTATTTATTTTAACTTTTGGTATGAAATATAACAAGGTAATAAGTTAGGGAAGATAAGGTACTTTTGCCGATGACCACTATATTGATTGCCTATGTTTGTCTGCAGGTTCCGTTTCTCCGGTCGCGTGCTGGGCCTGGCGCTGGTGCACGGCTACCTGCTGGAGGCCTGGTTCACGCGGGCACTGTACCGCGCCTTGCTGCGCCTGCCGCCCGCGCTTGAAGATGTTGATGCGCTTGACGCGCAGTTCGCCGCATCGCTGCGGTGGCTGCAGGTGAGATAGTTGACCAATAGGAACTGATCATTGAGTCCCAATCTGGCATACTGACATATATATACTTATCAATATATAGATAAATATATGTTTCATGTATGTACCTATGTATTTATTGTAAATATAAATGGTTCAACACAGACTACCAGCAGTATTGGTCTCCCTTAATCAATCCAAAGATTGCTTTTAGTGATAAGACCGCCGCGAAGAATCTGTCGCCCTATGTAAAATGTCTACATTTATATCTGTAATTTTTATGGTGTACATAATAAAGAGCAGGTATTCTGTCTATCTGACCACAGAACCATTCTACCGAAGTGCTGACGTCTGGCGTACAGGCGACCGCACGTCTGTGGTAACACTGACCTTGAGCTGGCCTAGCATAGTACCTACGGAGTTTCAATAAAATAAGAGACCAGCTTATATTAGTTTTATTACCACTGACGTACGGCCTGCCTACTGTACCATAAGTGATCAGAAACTATTGAAAAAAAAAAAAACAAAACAAACAAATCAAATGTCATGTTTATTAGCTAGAAGTACATTGAACACTGACCTGCAGTGACCACTCACCCACTTAGCCTACATCTGGCACACATATCTTAGCACATCCGGAAGTTTTTTTCCCAAATTAAGTAGGTACGATAAGACAGTAAATAATATTTTTCCGTCGAATCAAGGCAATTTTATCGCTTATTCAAATGACAAAACCCATTTGATAAAACGTAATATAACATTCACGAACAGCAAGTGGTCCTGGGTTCGGATCTCCAGGTCATTTCTCAGTAGCAGCATTGAGACTAGATTTGTACCGCTAAAAAGCTATGAGTACGACGTGATACGTACGTTTATTTTGTTTATACTTATGTATGTAGAAAATTCATCTTGTAAATTGGTTAAATAGAGCATGTATGGAAGCTAGACATTTTGCTGATAGGAAATCCTGTCGAGCACACGGCTTGTACTTAATAATAATGGTCTCTCTCCCGATTCCAGTCAGCACGTTGCGTGTCATCCCTGGAGCTAACATTCGCGGTGTCAGAGCGCCTCGCCGACGGGCGCGTGCTCGAGCGCGAGCTGAAGCCGGGCGGGCGCGACGTGCCCGTCACCGAGCGCAACAAGAAGGAGTACCTCGAGCGCGTCGTGCGCTGGCGCGTCGAGCGCGGCGTGGCGGAGCAGACCGAGTGGCTGGTGCGGGGCTTCCATGAGGTGAGGGACATTACTTATTGAAAGAAAGAAAGAAAAGTATTTATTTAAACAAGCACGTGCAAAGTGGGGCATGCCACAGCATCCAGTAGTGTATCGCAAGTCATCAGTGTGCGCTGGCCAGCGGCAAATCTTCCTTGATGCTCCCGCCGTCCGCTGATGTGCGCTGGCCTTTAATTTGACAAATCATCGAGCGCGCGTAAACCGCTGTGATAAGTTGAATGAATTATCAACTACATAATTATATCACTTGACTTGCGTTTAATTTGAACGTGTCGATAATTTTCGTTACCGGAACTTAATACATATGTATTTTAACTTGATTGTCATTTGTTAGCATTGTCTAATTTGGTCGTCTGTGCAGGTGGTGGACCCGCGGCTGGTGGCCGCGTTCGACGCGCGCGAGCTGGAGCTGGTGATCGCGGGCGCGCCCGAGCTGGACGTGGCCGACTGGCGCGCGCACACGGAGTACCGCGGCGGGTACCACGACGCGCACCCCGTCATCCTGTGGTTCTGGCAGGCTATCGACAGGTACACATCGCACATTCATAACTTGCCGGACGGTGAATCATCATCATCGTTCTCTTGCCCTTGTCCCAATCTATTTGGAGTCGGCGCAACATGTTTTCTTCCATACTTCTCTGTTAGTCGTCATATCGGTAGTCCAATTTCTAGCCATACCATCTTGCACACAGTCCATCCATCGTTTCTTTGGTCTTCCCATACCTACTCTTATAGCCTTCCTATCTTCTTCCTTTAAAATCCATCCAAAGATCGCTTTCAGTGATAAGACCGCTCATTGGCGACGAATCCCTTGTTCACAAAGTAAACTAAATTTAAGTTCAGTGCATCTTTTTCTTTCTATTTCACTAAGAAACGGACAGAAGATAAATATTAGTTTAGTCTTGTCAAATTAAGATACTCCATAGTAAGTTTAGACGGGATTCAAAACATGGCGACTAAAAATACGTCAATTTACGTCAGGCGCTGACTAATTTGACAGGACTAAACTAATATTTATCGTGTCCTTTTCTTAATGAAATAGAAATAAAAAGATGCAAAGGGAATCGGCGCCATTGTGTCACTCTATGTAAAATTTATACATTTATATCTGTAATTTATAAACCTATTATTAATGAATGCGACCAAAAACATCGCCATCACACATAACCGTTGGCACGTTCATACTTCCTTATATTTTACCAAAATGCGGAAGTATCTGACTCCCGTCGTTGTGGAATTAGTACATGTATTTATTTCTATATTTTCATATTTATTATTTGTATGTATTCTTAGTTTAACCCTATATTTATAATGTATGTTTGGGTTACTACAACCTAATTTTAGTTTCCCTGTCTGTACTGTTTTTCACACTGTCTAGTCTCTCATCCAACTCTACTGTCGCAGGTCTGACGGAAATTTCTAATGTATTAAGCAATACCTTTTTTTTTAAACGTTTGTGCTCATCTATGTTTGTATTTATCTCTAAGTATTTTATGTATAGATACATAAATATTTTAATAACGTTGTGCTTTTCCGGCAGGTTCACGAACGAGCAGCGCCTGCGCCTGGTGCAGTTCGTGACGGGCACGTCGTCCATCCCGTACGAGGGCTTCGCGGCGCTGCGGGGCTCCACGGGCCCGCGCCGCTTCTGCATCGAGCGCTGGGGCCGCGTGGAGTCGCTGCCGCGCGCGCACACCTGCTTCAACCGCCTAGACCTGCCGCCCTACCCCACGCCGCACCTGCTGCACGAGAAACTGTTGCTAGCCGTCGAAGAAACCAACACCTTCGGCATCGAATGAACACATCAGCACGACTGATGCACCACATTTATAATGCTTTACGAACGACGCTCTATTCAGCTCGATTTCTTGAAAATGTAGCATTTTGTGTCTTAATGAGCATTACCTAGAGCGCTCCAGGGGGTCTACTCCGAAGTGGTATCGGCCGAATGTTCGGCCGTTTCCTGCTACGAAGTTACTATTTGTTTCGGTCGGTCCCGATCCTACACTCCTACACTCTTTCGAATATTGACTATGGTCCCGACCCGACTAAGCCGATCCGATCATTCGCACTTTGCACTTCGTAGTAGACCCCCAGTAGCGTATGCTTCGCAAAACACTAGACGATATCAAGATTCGGCCCGACAACGACTTAAAATCGGCATGTTGTTGAACATTTAGTTTGTGGTACCTACAAATGTTATCTGGCCCGATATGATACGATACCCATGATTGGCCTCCATTCTAAACCGCATTTGTATTCGCTTTATGAGGTAATAAATATAAAGTAAATTATTATACATCGTATTATGTGAAAGTTAACTGTATCCTTAAAATTAACACACTTATTAACATGATCGTAGTTAAGTTAATTCGACCCGAACAATGAGAGTTTGAGAGTACTGTATGAAGTATTGAAAATACATTTGCAGCTGTAAATAATTGTGACTAATTACAAATATTGTGGTCAATGTAAATAATAGTCAATTGATAGTGTGTAATGGACAAACAAAGATAGGGGTATTTTAGCAGTTTAATAAATAAACATGTGTAGATGTGCCTAGGTATTTATTGTTATAATAACTAGCCGCGTATTCTACGAGGTTTGTACTTTATTATCGCTTTTATTATAAGTGAACGTATATTGTGGCTGTGAAATGGGACTCAAGTCCTGTGTTTAGTAATTACGCTTTTACGTCACTAATTTATAATATTATAAATGTAACCTTTATCACCCTTGATAAGAACAGTTGAATTTTAAATTATTGCGAACACTGTATGTATTATTCCTGCATACTACAAAATTTTATCATTGAAACTAAATAATTTATTATTCGCAAATTGTTTAAATAATTTAAAAGTATTTTTTATCAATTAAGATTCTGAATCTCCCAATTTTATTACAAGCAACACTAGTCAGCTACAATGTTATTATTATTATCAATAATTTTGTTTTGAACTACATCAAACACTTGTATATTATGTATTTCCACTACCCGCGGTCCTAGCTATCCTGTTCTGGAATTTATAGATGTACCATTTTTACTATAAAACTAACATTATTGAGTCATGAATGTGCAAGTTACATAGTTCATTTAACAATTATTTGTGTTCCTTTATTATATTATAAATTAGAGTTGTATAGTTAGTAATCCTGCAGTTCATGACACAATGTTGCCCGTCTCAATATGCAGATATAGAACAGTATAGAATGTCTCTTAGGTAATGTAAATATATTATTATTTATTGTGCTTATGAACTCTACACTTCTGTGTAATTGATGTTTATTTTTGTAAGTAATAATTCTATTATGTTGAATATTTAACTCAAAATGTGTATTGTTTTATTATCTCTAAATTTTAAGTAAATTGTTTTTGCGTGAAAGTGATAAAATGTGTCAATATACAACATTACTTGAAAAATATTGCTTTTATTTGCCCCTTTGACTTGTAGTTAGGTACATGAGATTAACTCTACAAGATATTCATGTTATGCTACTTGATAGAAGGCTGGGGGAGGAATACAGAAAAATAGGAAAATAATTAAGAAAAATATCACACATACAAAATGTTTATTTTTCTGAAGTTGTGTAACAACAAAAATCAACCTTGTTATTTTTAAGACCTTATCTTTTAACATATATCAACTATTTACAGTTCCCAAAGTCTGCATTTGTCAACACAAACTCATGATAAAAAATGCAACAAGGGTTACTTTGCATGTTCTACTCTAAATTGTGACGGAGTTAATTCATAGCTTGTCACAGTCAGTAAGTTTTAAAATCCTTATTCCATAAAACTCATAGTTAAATCATAAGCTGTGATTACAATATGATAAAAGCTACTGTTATTATAGTTCCGTATGCATACTGTAGCTATGTGAATCCAAAATTAAAACTCTTAAAAATAATCCTCCCCCTCTACTACATCCTATGTGATTCGCGAGCAAGACTAGTCAACCCCCATATCAATAACTTTCAAATTGAACCTGATCAAGTCAATTAGTAAATTGAAAGGTGGTTTCCGAAGAAATCAACTAAATTTTAATGTAATATAATACACGCTCGTGTAAATATTTTGTATATTTACTTCAAAAATAACGGTACATACAATATTTTTAATTTGTAACTCTATCGAAAGGGAGAAGAGCGAAGGCTCACTGTGAGTCTAGCCAAGAGAGGGAAAATCCTTGCTGTCATCAACCTTAGGCGGTGTGGCCGGCGCACGCAGCGGCGGGCGCTCCTCCACCGGCTCAGGCTCACGCGGCGGGCCCCGGCCGCGCCCGCGCCCGCGCCCACGGCCTCGTGGCCCGCCGCCACCGCGCCGCGCCGTGTCGTTGAACGTGAACTCGATGCCGAGCACGCGCTTCTGACGCCCCACGCGCTGCGGGTAGTCGGCCATATCAAACTCGTCATCAGTGTCATCGTCCTCACCTCGTTCGCCTTCCTTTTTCTTCTCCAGCATCACCAGGTTCTTCCACTGGCTGAGGTCCTCGCCCTCGCCGGCCTTTCGCAGGTTGTACTGCGGCTGAGTGCGTTGGGCATTTCGGAGCGCCTTGTACTCGTCAAGTGTGAGTTCGCGCGGCTCCTCTTCGGTGGGAACGGCAGCGCGCTCTGCCTCGGGCTGCTGTCCGTCGCCGGCGCCAGTCGCATCAGCCGCTTTCTCCTCAGTCACCTCACCTTCGGAACCGGTCTTATTGAGCTCGTCGATCTCGTCCTTAAGCGTGCCCCAGTTATGAGGACCGGCACCCTCACGCTTGTCGACCGGCTTGACACCGGTCTTGTCGGAGCCGGATCTCCTATCAAACTCGCGCTTGCCTCTATTGTCGAACGGACGCGGCCCGCGCGGTCCGTCACGACTGTCGCGGGACTCACGAGGTTCACGCGGCGGCCTCGGCCCACGGCGCTCGGTTCCCTCAGGATTGTCACTGAAATTGCGTCGCTCAAAGTTGGGCCTGCGGTCACCAAACTCACGCCGGGGTGGTCGAGGGGCTCCTTCCTTGTTCTCGACGGCGCCGTTCTGCGGCCGTTCCTCGCGGCGACGCGGAGGAGGACGTTCGGTGTTGCGGTCGACAGGCTTGGGAGGACCCTTAGGCTTCTGTTGCTCACCGCTCCTGTTTTCTTGAGACTTTACATTTTGGGTTTCCTTAATTCCCTTCCTGATAGCGGGAGCGCTACCTTTAGGTTTGGTCTCAGGTTTGCCCTTGTTCTCCTTTTCGGCTTCTTTGGTCTTCTTTTTGAGCTCCTTCGCTTGCTCTCGCGCTTTTAACGCATCAAGAGGATCGGACTCGTCGTCCAAGAAAAGAGCATATCTGTTAACAACCCCCACACCGTAGGAATTCTCCATTGTGATCCTCTTGATGATTTAATCACACAATAACTGGATGTTGGTGGATTATTTTCACGCACTTTAGTAAGGCGACATTTTGTCTTATTTTATTGATTTCATTTAATATGGCGGACGTAAGCGAACGCACCTAATACGCCATATGACGAAAAGGAATAGAGAAAAGAATGAAAATGGCGGCACGGTTTTCTTTTTAAACTATTGTCTCTGGTTTTCTGAGGTCTATTTTTTTAACCAGAGACAATAATAACACTGACATTCTGTGTTATAGTGTTGACAAACAATAAAACTTGCTACGGGCCGGACAGTGAACGAAATCCGCTAGTTGAGACAATCGGATCTGCCACTTCTGCCAGTAACTTTGTGTGCACAGTTTAATATGCCCTCGAATCATGTTTCCCAATTTTTGTAGCGCGCGAAGATTACGATTGCTGTAGCGGCAACGTTGATGCCACCACAAAAATCAAGGAAGATAGATAAAAGTGTTTTATTGTCTTAGTCATGTCACTTTCTTTAAAAGTAAAAAAAAAACAATTATTTGTGCGTACTTAACGACCTTTTTCATCGTCGCTTTTAGCGCCTAATAAGTTAAGTGTTCTTTTTAATACTTATCCGTCACTTGTCCCTAAATGTGCGATCATGCGTTCACGCATGACGTACCACCACGAATCTGACCAAGATTATGTCTGGACTTTAAAAGAGACTGTGACCTCTGAGTTTGTTTTAGTCTTTCTTCTCAGAGCAATCAGATAGGAAACGCCGACCTCATTTATCTTATTTTTTATTTTCTTATAATATGACGTAAAAGTTATTCAGATATCCTATTTACAGAATAAAGCATTTCATTTTATTTCCACAACAACGTTTCGATCGTGAATGAGGCAAGTCTGGGTTTTACTTAAACCATAAAGTTCTGTGAGGCGAATTGTCCGATCCGACCGTACACATGCACGGATTTGGTACGGAGCCGACCAAGATTGGCATGCCAACGATCGGACTGGGCGGACAGTCAATCAGTTAGTGTGAGGGTTTTCGATACTTTTTCTGCCACCAGGCAGCGCTTCGTAGCCAGCTAAAAACAGCTGTCAGATAGCACAGAGTCGCGTAGATACTGAACATAAATTATTGAAATTCTATTGTAATTTGAAGTATTATTGATTTTATTATGGATTACGGTCAGAAAAAAGTCGCCGAACTAAAGATTGAGCTCAAAAACAGGGGCGAAAAAGTCACTGGTACTAAAGAAAAGCTCATTGAAAGGTAGATTTAATGTACTTGAATTTGTTTACACAATTTGATTTCGTTCTTGCAGTTATTTGTGTTTTAGTGAGTTGTAGTTGATTAATGTATATTATACATTTCAGGCTAAATGACTATGACAGAAACAACAACTTCAAACCAAATAAAAATAAGAATTATATCCTCTCAAGTCAGATTCTCTGTATGATAGAATGGCCAGAAGAAAAGTTATACAAAAGTGTGGATTCAAAAACAGTGTTACCTAATTTTGATATAGTTAATATAAATACGTATTTCCTTGAATTGTTTATAGAGGGCATAGGAATGTCAGATTATTCTGCAGTGCACAGAAGAGGTTATAATATGCTGCAAAATGACTACCTGCTAGCATTAGTGACTGCAAATACTACTACACATATATTTTTCAAAGGTCAAGTTCATTCAGAAAATACAAAATCCCTCGCTTATTTTGCTTGGGAATGGCTACAAGCCACTGTTTCAATTGGGTTTTATCTCGCGTGGGAAACTTATGCCCTCCTGTTTTATTTGCACACATAGGCACTGCACAACAGTGTGGCATTTTAGAAAACAATATTCCTAAAGTACTGATTTTAAGAATAAATAAACCAAAAAAATTAAAGAAAATTACTATTCGCGTATGCATTTTGACAGTTCATTGGACCTGACGCTACAGTGCTGCCATCTCACGTAGACTATTTCAGAAAACCCTCAATTTACTGCAACTTTGTGACATTGCAGGCGCTACAAGCTATATTTTGGCTTCTTTATAAATTTTCATCTTACTGTATTGACTTTTGAAAAAAAGTAAATATCTCTAAAACTAAAACCATAAGGCACAAATTTTTGTTACCCGCAAGATGGAGGGAGGACCAATTCTTGATTCTGCCCGAGTGGTGGATTACGGCCTACTCCCTCTCACCCAGAGGAGGCCTGTGTCCCAGCAGTGGGAACATTAAAGGCTGATTATTCATGGACAAAACTTTTTTGCAAAAGACAAAAACACTACAAGTGCACTGTGTACTACAGTGGTTCTTTGGAAGTCGACTGTTTTTATATTTTGTACAACAGTTTTTTTGCTTTTATATGGTTTTTAATAATAACAAAATTGTCGCAAGATTGTTAACTGATTTTTTACAGAACGCACCTAATAGTAACCTAGTAATAACCTTCGTCTGTCCTGTACCAAGTTTGATCGTCACTCATACACAAAAACTCATACGATTATATTTTCACCCGACTACAATCAAGAAGCTTAAATTTTGATAGCCCTATCACACTGCGAGGGCAGCGACCGGCAGCGCAAAGAGATACCGGGTACGGCAGCGGCCGGAGCTCGGCAAGAATAGACGCGCGGCTGCCTGCGGCACCTACCTACACATGAAACGTCGCAGCGTGGCAGGTTACAACATCGTGTCACGATCAGATGTGTCGTGTGTATGTGTTTTGGTCCTTCGACCATTTCGCTGCCGGCCCCGCAGCTGGGTCAGGACCACGGGTGTGCTGTCATCTCGTTGAGCAAAGTACGATTTACACACTGGCTCGCGCCGGAGGGCGACCTTGCTGTGCCACTATTGCATGAACTGCATTGCATCCAACTGAGGTAGGGTCCTAAAAGATATCCAATAAAATATAGCTGCAAATGAAACAAAACTTTCAAAAAAAAAAATTTACTTGATATTTAGGCAGCAACATAGGATAAATTATCAAAACTAAAATTAACAAGATGTTTCGAAAAAATAGGACACGTTTAACATTTCTTCTTCCCCCCACTATCAGGGGTTCTCCCAAGACAGGTTTCCATTAACAGTCCACAAACTCGGTAAGGGTCACAGTCTCCAGCAGGTCTACGATCCTCCATGAAACCTTTACCTTTCTTTTTAATATGTCTTTGCAGACGGATCGATGCCTTCCTGTTAGCGATACCCCATGAGAATATATCAAATGGTGCGGTCTCAAATTTTCCTGACAATCGCATTCTGTTTCCAGATTCATCAACACTGTATACTTTCATGTGTTTCATGTGGTTCTTCTCCAACCGCTTTATGCAATCTTCTATGAAAGCATATCCTCCGTCTGAGCGCATCCTCTTCGTACTGAAGTTATGATGCATTCCGATTCCTGGATGTAAATGGCCGAAAGGCTTAGGATGGTACGTGATGTCTACTCCGTATTCTTCGCCGATACGATTCATTATGTATCGTGACATCCACAAATCATCTGGAGCTTTAATGCCAAGAGTAGTGCCTACTTGCCACTCCCAAGAAGCAAACATCACTTCAGCATTAGTTCCTTCAAAATCAAGTCCAGCAAATAGACATGCTTTGCAGTGAGCTTCGGCTACCTCCCTTCCTGCTACATATTTTGTACCTACCCCGCAATATGAGAACTCGTATTTTACTGCAGGAAAACCACCTCCTTTAGGCCAACCGAGGCCCCATCCGTCATTGTCCAACATAGTATACTCTTGTTCCAAACCGAACCATGGCTCTTCAGCTTTATGTATCTCACACAACTCATTACAAAAGTTTCTGTGATTTGTTGCTGCTGGTTTCATATCGTCACCTAGATAAACTTCGCACAAAACGATGACGTGGGGATCAGCTCGGAACGGGTCTCTATAGACGGCCGCCGGTTTTAAAGACGTGTCAGAAGTCTCTGCAGTGGCTTGTCCTGTGGAACTGCCGTCAAAAGCCCAACCTGGTGCAGCTTCTGGGCTATATGGAACACAATCCAGGATACGATCTTTGCCTCTCATATTAATGCCGGAACCATCAATCCACACGTATGTAGCTAATATTTTATTACATGGCAAAGGAAGTCTTAGATAACGATCCATAATTTTTTTGTTGATAATGTGATTAACATTATGTGCCAATATCGTCCTTTTACTTAAAAAAATGCATTTTCTAGGCTTACGAATTACCGAAAAACATGTCCTTAAGATCGATGTCATTTTTATCAAACTTGAAATTTTAACAATTGAAAGCAAAATTATTTAAACTCAAATTTTGTACTTCTGCGGCTTCTTGCTTTCCACATTGAATTTTGAATTATTCCAAAATGATGTCATTTTACTTTAATGTTTCAAATATGTTTAGAATATTACAAAAGGAATTTTTAATTGCCAGTTACTTCTTTATTCATACAAATCAATAAAGCCGCTAATACACTAGGGAACAAAATATTCCCCAACGTGTGCCACGCTCAAAGAGTAAAGAAAATAAAGGAAGCCTCGCTATTTCTCGACGAGTACCGTCGTGTGCGCAAAGTGCCTCTCAACATGTCTGTACTGTGGGGAAATGAGACTGTGCTTTCGCTTCGCTAAACTGCTCGAAATAAGGGATAATTATACGCAGCACTAATCGCCACAACCTCCTCGGGCGACATTTCCGCGACGTTCTCTCGGGATATTCACGTAGTTGTCGAGCGTCATGTTCCGCAACATGTCGCTCCATTTGTCCCTAAGTGTGTTCTAGGCTATTTTTTGCTGAATCAGGATCCTGATAATTATTTTCTCGATTGTTTGATTTGAATCAATCTATCAAATCGTTATACGGATAACCGCACATCGGTGTTACCAAAGCCGGTTTAAGCTGGCCTCGTATTCTATTGAAACACTCAGACAGCTCGAGGTCAACGTGTTACCACTGACGTGCGGTCGTGGTGTGGTCCATACTGTGGAGCCATCCTTAAAGTACGTCACAGGAATTTCATGTTTTTTAGTCCCCCCCCCCTCCATTTCAAAGGTAGTCCCCCGGCGTGACGTCCCATATTTTGCAATTTTAAATTTAAAATTAATTAAGTGTTAGTAATATTTTAAAGTTTTTCGTTTCAGTTCAAGTTTAAAGTTTGTTCTTATAAACTAAGTACTTAACTGGTTTTGATATAGTGTTCACCATCATTTAGATAATTGACTCCGCTTTATGTATATAATATATATAAACCGGAGTCAATTAATACGTCAATATTAAACTAAATCTCGATGTATTGTCAAGTCGCAGAAACTGTGCGAAGCAAGGGCAGTCCATGTATATTTATAAAAAATAAGGTTTCATGGGTACGGTTAAAGGATTGGCGGGTCGTGGGGTGGCAGACAGGCAGGCTGTACTTTACCACTCGATCTGCTTGTGCATTTTTCTGTGTCATGACTAGGTAAAATAATAAAATTTCGATACATATTATCTACCGACTTTTCACCGTTTATTCTCTAAATATAAAAATAGAAACAAAATTACTATTTTTTTCGCTATCGAAGACATGTTTCTGCTATAAGAGCGCAAACTCTGTATGGATCGCAGTCACCTGCAGGTCTACGGTCTTCTAAAAAACCTTTCTTTTCTACCTTAACACTTCTTTGTAATCTTATCGAAGCACTACGATCGGCCACTCCCCACCTACATTCTTCAAATGAAGCAGTTTCGAATTTCCCAGTTAATCTTTTTCGATTTTCTTGACCGTCTCCTAGTCCGTAATTTTTCATATAATGTTCATGCTTCGCACATAAGTCTTTACATACCCTTTCAATTTCTGTGATTCCTCCTTCTTCACGCATTTTTTTTGTGCTAAAGTTATGGTGGCATCCTATTCCTGGCTGGTTCTTCCCCACAGGCTTTGGGTGATAGCTTATGATAATCCCAAAGTTTTCGGCAATTCTTCCTAGCAAATATCGTCCTACCCATAAGTCGTCTGCAGCTTTGATCCCCACCGTTGTTCCGACTTGATATTCCCAAGATCCTTTCATGACTTCTGCATTAGAACCGCCATAATCCAAGCCAGCATAAACGCACGCTCTGGCATGACATTCAACTAAATCCCTCCCTGCAACATGTTCGCCCATTCCGCAGTATGAGAACTTAGACTTAATTACGGGATATCCACGAGCTTTCGGCCAACCCAATGGCCACAGATCGAAATCAAACATTGTATATTCTTGTTCTATACCAAACCATGGATCTTGGTCTGATATTTTGCTCAGTACGTTTGCACAATGTGCCCGATAGTTTGAAGGAGTAGGGGTCCCATTGCCATAATAAGTTTCGCATAGTACAATAACGTGGGGGCTTTTGCGAATCGGATCTCTATATAAAGCGACTGGCAATAATATGGTGTCTGAGTCATCAGTTTTTGCTTGTCCAGTTGAACTTCCGTCAAACGCCCATTTCGGGACCATACTTAAGTTACAAGGCACTTTGTCTAAAAGACGATCTTTGCAACGTAAGGTAATACCACTGCCATCAATCCAAACGTAGGTGGCAAAAACCTTATTTTGTGGTAATTTTAAGTTTGTGAAATGATGAAAGTAGGCATTTAAAGGCGTATCAATCTTTGACAAACCAGTTGTAAAGTTTTCTTGGCTAAATTTTCGTATTTGAACTCTTGGAATCATTGAAAATACCCTAGACATTACGCTGCTTGTTACGAAAAATTTTGTCGAGACTGTTTTGCACAACATCATTACATACATATTATATTTATATAAAACTAATATTTGTTCTCAAAATGATCTCAATGTTATAAAATGAAAAGAAAAACTAGATAAATCTTGGTAGGCCGTGAAATTTTTTAAGTAAAACTAGCTAGCCATGGGAGTGGATAGTGAGGCGAAACAGCGGAATCACCTACCGAATGACACACTTAAGCCCGTATTACAGAACCTCACTCCAAACTCAAGCACTACTTAAAACTCGTTTAAAGCCATTTGATTGGTTGAAACTAGTCTTAATTAATTATCATTATTTATTTATATTTCAGACAACAAGATCCATTTTGTTAGTAAAAAAAAAGCTTAAAATAATGCTCGAGTCTTGAGCTAGGTTCTGTAATACGACCCTTACTCTCAGACTATGGCTGTTCCCCGCATTGCCTGAGTTACATAGGGTCGGAAATACAAATTCAACACAAATTTGTACTTCTACCTGTATTTTTGTACCGATAACTTACCACCTTTAATAGACCTTAGAGCGTATGACAAAAACGAGACACAAATCAATGTTACATTATTCCAGCAGAGAAATAAATGTCTTGTCTAGAATAGATTCTCATATCTTTGTTTTATTTATGTAGAATACCTACTAAGAATAATCCTTGGAGTCTAGTAAAAAGACTCATAACCAAAACTTAAAATTCTCTATAGTCTTTGATTATGAAAATTACATGTCAATGTCAAAGTCAATAAAAGTTACTTGTCACAATTTTTGTGACCCTTTCTTTGTTTACAATTTTTCCCGAACTTAATGTAGCCCATGATAATGTGATTTGTTAGAGAGCTAGTAGAAGATATCAAGTTAACAATAGTAAAATTGTGATGGAATGTCAAACTAACCCCAAAAAGCTAAAAAGCTTTTAGCAATTTGAAAAGACCTTCCTGATGGAGACGTATGTATTTATCAGAATCAGATTACAGTAGTAGATCGCTTTTAGCGTTAAGACCGTAAAAGTTCAAATTATAGTAATAGGTAATACGGGCTGGTGTCCGCAACTCCACGACAATGCGTGTATTTTGCGTACGGTATAGTATACAACCCGCACTGGGCCCGCGTGGTAGATTACGGCCCACTCCCTCTCACAGAGAGGAGGCCTGTGTCCCAGCAGTGGGAACATTATAGGCTGATTATGTATAGTATACAAAGATGTACAAATAAGCGTTGGTTAAATTTTTTGATTGACCCATGCGGCTGTTTTTACTTAGCCACGAACCCCTTTATTGCTACTAATTAATTAATAAATAAAATCCAAACTATCAACAATTTTTAGTACCAAATGGTAGTTGGCTTAAGAACTTTTTTTGTTTATTCAAAATCCAATTTTAAGTTGTTCCATTATTTTTTCAGCACTAAAGTGAATGCAGCTTTCCTTTGTAATTATGAGGTGATGCAGATCTTACAGCAGCTTAAAGATAGCACACAGAAGAAGCACAAACGGGAAGGCTCATTAGCAACCGTCACTTATGAGGTCAGGTGCCAACAGTTTCCAGTAATGCATTGTTAACACTATGATTTATTACATTCTTGAATAAATTACAGATAGACTAAGACACACACACCAGGGCCAGATTAGCCATGTACCATATGTACCAAATGCTACAGGCCCACGCTTTGGGGGGCATCATGCTTGCTCATGCAAAATAACAAGGCATGGTACCACCAATAGGTCAAATGGAATATTATGTATGAATGGTCAAAACAAAAAATAATAATAAATAAAAGAAATTCTTTGATTAGTGTTATATCGAAAAACCACCGCCTGCGTTTGACTTTAATACAAATCAATTGTTTAAAAAAGAACAAGATATCCTGAAAAATTATTTTGTAAAGTACTGTTTATATTATCTTTAGTACCTAAAGACACCAAGTTTTGCCAAGAATTAATAGAATTTGCTACAGGCCCCGCACTTGCTTAATCCGGTACTGACACACACTATGTCACAGATTATACATGCTTTGGGATCTAAGCAGTTGATTCTGCTGCCTGTGACCATGACCTTAACAAGAACTAGTTTAATTCTGCAATAAAACTGAGAAATTAAAGATTGGCAACTAAACAGGACACAATAGCACACATACTGTATTATACAACAGTTGAATGGTAGGAATTGCCTTGTTAGTGGCATGGGGGTCCACTTAAACTAGATGTTGCTGAAACTATTTTTTCCAGAAAAGCCAGGAAAAGGTGACCTTTTGAAAGGCCCATCATAATATAGGGGTTGTATGCTTGTTGTATGTATGTGTTTTTGGATCTTTTAATATAACTAAAGCAACAACCACTAGATAGTTAACTATTGTTTGCATAGTTAACTTTTAGCATTATAATGATGAATCTATTTCAGACAGTCCATTATCTGCAAGATACAGAGTGTAAGAAACAAAATGCACAGTCAATACAGAAGTTTCTAGAAGCCATGAAGAAGTTCAAACTGACAAAGACTGAGAAACTTATGATGGTGAACACCCCTCCACGGACGGAATTAGAGATTCAGCTGGTGAGTTATTTATTATATGTCATCAAAATCACCCACATCAGCCTGAGGTTCCCACATCCAGCCAAGATTCCCATGACTGATTTTGCCTTCATCTTGTGGTGGGCCTACCTTATTTAGTAATTAAAAGAGATAATAGCCAGCTTACTACAACTGTGGTTAGAACTTAGACATACTCTAATAACTAATGTAGACAAAATTACAAAAAAGGCTGTATGACTTCTCTAACCGCTTTGTAGACTGATATTTTTTTTTTACTACAAGTATACAATGTGAAGGCGACAATACGACAATAAATGAAAACACTGGCAATACTAATGCAGAAGAGTATTTTGGAAGTTTTTTTTTTTTAATGATATTAACTTGTGCTTGACTGCGATCCCGCCTGATGGAAAGCAGTGAAGCAATCGTTGATGGTAAAGCGCACTAATTTATTATGAGCCTATTCACTCTAGCCTTGAAGACACTTAAATTAAAGTAAGTAGTATAGAAGTTGTAGTGTAGTAGTATAGTATAGTAGTGTGTGTGACTAGTAAGTAGTATTAAGTATCAAATAGAAATAAAAAAAGGTATTTTTTCTAACAAACTAAATAGATTGACAAACCCATAGTCCCCATCACTAGGATGGGGTTTGCCAATCTTTGACTGGATATGCTATAATGACTAAACTATTGGATAATTGGACATATTTGATTGAATTTTTGTATGCAGACTGGGAATGTCATTAGATATGCAGTTTAAAATTTACTGTCGTATTTTCATCTCCACTTTGTATTTATAGCAATAATTATGTACAAAATGGCTGTAATGACCTTTCCATTTACAGATTGTGCAAGAAAGTGAGGAGCGTTTATCAGAGGAGGAGGTCCGTAAAGTTATTGAGCTGGTTAACGAGTTTCTACCACCAAGTGAACCCTCATCATGACACACAGGGAATGGATTGCTTATTAACCCGGTTATTTCGTGAAAATATTTTTAGTGCTTTTTTTTACTTGCATTAATTGGGTCTTAAAGCACTTAGAAAAATTATCTCCCCTTAAACTTTAAGGGATGTGTTAAATCAACAGAGGTTTTTAAACCATGTGTGAATTGAATGAAATATTGTAGTCACTATGATAGTGCCTAAGAACTATAAACTACTACTCCATGTAAACTCTTTTGTAAAATATCATAGTGTACCATGTGACACTAAGACATTTTAAGGTACTTATGTAAATAAATAAAAAATATAACTTCAAGTATTTCGAGTTAATAAGTTCCTTAAAAACAACTTGAGTATTCCAATCCCTGCTGAATTGTAACTAAAAATAATTAAAAAGAGACCAACAAGCCACCGGTAGCCCAGCGTCAAGCAGCTCACATGCGTTTTGTATGGAATCGTCGCGCACGGGTGGTTGGTGGCGGCCACACGCAGCACAGCTGCGTGCTACAGCTATTTTAATAGAGCAACACGGGCCCCCGGCGGGTGTTGCTCTATGGCTATAGCAGTACTCAACACCGCAGCAAAAGGCGACAGCCACCGGCACAGAACATATTATATACCCCAAAGGCCACCGGTGTGGCTCGTTTGTGCCGAGCCTTAGAGCCTGAATTAAGGCCAAAATTATGTCTAAGTACTTATACAGGGGTATTGGTAAAACACCAACAACCTCTTAAGAGGTCATTGAGTACAATGACCTCTTAATATGAACAACTTTTACTATGGGACCAAACCAGAAATCGCGAAAAAAAAATCAGCTGTTCCCTACATTTTGACGAGTTATACGAACATAAATGTAGGGAACAGGTGTTTTTTTTTTCGCGATTTCTGGTTTGGTCCCATAGTAAAAGTTGTTCTTAATGATGAGTACAATGACCTCTTAAGAGGTTGTTGGTGTTTTACCAATAACCCTGTATACGAAATATTTTTATTTAAATACAAAAATGATTTGACAAAGTTTGACAACAACATCATTACATGTTACATCAGCAGTGCGATTCTGTAACCATATCACCGGGAAAACTTAGGTACCTAATAAAAACGGTACAATGCGTTTTTCGTACATAATGTAGGTTAAATCTATACCTATGTTTTATTTTAGCACACTTCTACATGCGTGCGAGCGAGCGGTATCTATCATGCGTATCCAAAGAGATTTAAGATTTGTAAATGTAAATTTAATGTCTTTGTGCGTATCAAAGATTAAGGCCGCCCGCGCCGGTTGCTAACCCTCCTTTTGAGGTTATAATCACGTTGCTGTGTTTATCATTTATATCAAAGTTGAGTTTATTGTTATAAGATTGAGCGTGCAAGTGGGTTTGTGAAAGACGCATTCGTTTGTGTGAGTATAAAATATTTAAGTTATTTTTTCTATTACGTGCATGTGTTAGCTTATGTCAGGTTAGGTTAGGAATGGATAAAGACAATAAAGTGCTCTGTGATGTGAATGGAAGTATATAAATAAACATTAGGGTAGGTTATTTTTAACTTTTGCGCGAGTAATGTTGCTAGCTTTTTTTTTAATCAGCCTTTTTCTATGCGGTAGGTATCATTGTTTTACTTATATTGTAATTTCTACAGTACAAACTATGAAAAACAATAAATGCTTGTAGGACAGTACCTAATCTTAAAGTTGGTAAGTATTTATCTTTGTCGATTACCTATATGTATATTGTACAATCTAAACTAATAGGTACCTATTATAAAGATAAAAGATTAGATTTTTTGTACTTAGGTAGGTACCGTCAAACCTTACAAGATTGCCCAACTAATCTAACTTTGCCCAGCAAGGTACTTTTCACAAATATTCAAAAAACCGGCTAGATTTTTTAGTTGCGTCTACCTATTATTTAACTTAGGGAAGAAATTTAAATATGTCTCTGGCAACAGTACGTAACTGATGGTTCCTAAGGTCACTTCAGTCGGCTGTCAAACTGTGCCGAAGTAAGTAGGTGGTGTATTTTGCGGGCCAAAAATCGTGTGAAAAACTTTCTGTAAAACTTAATTTGTAATTACAGCAGTTAAGTAGGTTTTTTATCACTGTTAGTTTGTAGTAAATACACATGAATGATCGAATATCCAACGCGAAATCTCTCTTAAATTCGAAAATATGATGGTGGGCAATGTCAAATTAGTTTTTCTAAGGCAGTTGTTACGACTTTGCCCACCAAAATATTACCGCTAGGGTTGTCACCTCAATGTTAAATTAGATCTGAGATAAGTAGGTACTTTGTTTTTCATTCATTTCAGTAATGCAAAAGTAATGGAACTACATCAGTAATGCTGGAAGATAAATCGATTAATAATAAATAGTATTGTATAATTGTATAGCACATGTGTGAGTACTATGTAGGTACATACTATAAAGCTACCATTTACTGGGTACGTCTTTCATTGACTTGAATGTGCCTTGGCGGCTGAGAGTATGTCATGCTCACTCAAATGTCTCGCTGATGGTGGCACATGTGTTGGATCATTTAGCTCCCTTCAAAATGGTTGAGCTGAATGGTGCTAATCCGTGCGTCATGTTCGTGAACGGGCGCCGTCAGTGGGGACTGGTCATCTCTTTGCTGCCATGGCTTATTTTAATTTAATTTAATATTTGGATTGTTTTAGGCTTTTCATTACGGACGCTTTTAACGTTCTGCATCGTTCTCACATGCATAATTTTTAACATGAATGATGTAACTAATACTTTGTAACCATATTTTGATTTAAAAGAGTGTCCATGGAGTTTCTTGCCCGTTCTTCTCCATAGGTACCTACTACGCTTTGGAATGGGCAACTAGCTTCATTTCTCTGACTGACCGACCCCTTGACAATTCAAAAGTGCCTGTAATTGGTTTAATTGAAATAAATACTTTGAGTTTGAATAAATAATAAAATAATTTAGTAATATAATTATATAATTAACAATAATAATATTAATCAATATATGTACTTAATAATAAATAATCAGTGCGCAAACTACATCATGTTCTGAATTCATGGTTACAGTTTGCGCACTAGTTAAAAATTTATCCTGTAGATTTATTTCACTTGTAGTGAGTCTATAATGTCAATATTCCTTTTATTTATATTAAGAGTTTATATTAATCTTATATTACCTATATATTGTTTGTTTTAAAGCTAGTAAGCATTTGCTTTAAAATACTGCTAATTTAATGATTGTTCAAATATTTTTAGATTATTGTATAAGAGCGAGCTACGTGATCGTAACGTACCTGCGTACCCCGTACTGATTAACAATAAAAAGTGACAACCCTAGTTCACAGTTTTATTTGAATGACAAATTATGAAAAAATTGTTATGACTTTGCCCACTCAAATTTGACCGGTAATATGAACGTTTAAACGTATAATATTAAGATCCTATGACAAATTGACTATTTCTCTAAAATTATCTTTAAACATTATGTACCTAAGGTAGAAAATACTGCAGTTACGGAGGTTTCTGCAAAATGGGCAAACTTGTAAAAAGTACTATTTGGCCCGCTGACCAAATCGAGGTTTTTAGCACATAAACATACATGTATTGATATTATAATAATATATTCTATGCAAAGAACATTGCATTTATGAATGATGTAGCACAATCACAAATTAAAAGTACATATTACTATTAAACAAAATATTTAAAGTGGAATAAAAAAACCGGGCAAAGTTGTACGGTTTTACGGTACTAAGTATGTTTGTTTGTTATGGTTTCATGCTAAAACGGCAGAACGGATAGGTATGAAATTTGGTACATAGTAAGTAGTTGATTATGTATAGTATCACGACACGACTATAATAGGATAGGCAGAATGTAACATTTTATCAGTTACCTATGTTTTAAAAGTAAGAAATCATGTGCGGAAAGTTTTGAATATGAATGTGGGTGACTGAGAAAGTAGAGTAAGACCAAAGAAATGATGATTGTGCAGTGTAAGATGATATTATGCTTAGAAAGGGAGTGACTAATGGGAAGACTACTAACAGATGGAAGTGTGAAAGGAGAAGACCTAGGCTTACGCCGTCCCCAAATAAAGTGGGATAAAGGCCTATGTCCAGCAGTGGACGTTTTGGCAGAAATGATGATGATGAAAGGCAATAGGATGATGTAAGTATTGTGAAATCATGTCCACGTAACGTAATACTGGCATTAATTCTTTCCATTTTCCAGTAGCTTCCCAAGCTGCACATATTGAGATGTCTCGTCTCATACTACACCGGGTGCTGGGCAGTCCGCCGGCGCGCGCCGTCATGATGCTGAGCGATATACTGGGACTGCAGGTGCAGTTCAACGATGTCAAGCTACTGCAGGGAGAGCACAAGTCGCCGGAGTTTAAGAAGGTACCTATGCCAAAAAATCAATAATAGGCCTATATTGTGCCCACTGCTGGGACACAGACCTCCTCTCTGGGAGAGGGAGTGGGCCGTGGATTACGACCCGAACATTATAGGCTGATTATACTTTACCTCTCTGCCTTGTGTGATGGGGATGAGGGGATGTTGATTTCTGGCCATGTTTGTGGGACATACATGGCCAGAGATCAACATCCCCTCCATCCTCAAATAATCACTTTCCTCTCTAAAAATAAACTCCTCAACTCCTTCCCGTCTGGCTTTCGTCCTGGTCATAGCACCACCACAGCGCTTCTGAACATTACGTTACGGATGATATAAGGTCAGCCATAGAAAACGGTAATCTAACGGTTTTAGCTTTGCTAGATGTAATGCTTTTAATACGGGTGATTTTGATGTTTTGCTTGGCATTCTTTGTTCTCTTAACATCTCCATCGGTAATTGACTGGTTTCGTAGTTACCTGTTCGGTCGCCGGCAACGTATATTTGCATCGGAGAGACCTTGTCTTCCTGGAGTAATACGTCTGCCGGTGTACCTCAGGGTGGCGTTCTAACCCCTTTACTTTTCGCAGTTTTTATTAACTCAATCTCCGACGAACTTATTTCTTCTTACCATCTTTACGCAGATAATTTACAAATTTACTCGCGAGCGCCTCTTGGAAATCTGTCCGAGGCTATTTTAACGATTAATCCTGATCTGGTCCGTATATGCGACTGGAGCAAGAGATAATTATGGACTTATGGTCAACCCCATAAAGACACAGGTTGTAGTGGTGGTCAGTTCTAGGGCAGTCTCTAGAATCGACTGGACAACCCTTCCCCAAGTCTCTCTTGACAACTCAGTGGTTCCCATTAGTGATAAAGTTAAAAACTTAGGGATATTTTTATTGATAAGACCTTCTCTTGGACTGCCCAGCTACAGGAAGTTAGCCGCAAGCCATTTGCATCCGCCGCGTCTTTGAAGAGATTGCGTAATTTCCAACCGACTGCTACCAAGATTGCGCTCGCACAATCGCTTCTTCTACCCATTCTTGACTACGCCGATGCCAGCTATCTTGATCTTACCCAAGACCAACTAGATAAACTTGAGCGGCTTAAAAAAAAATGTTTATGGTTCTATTCGGTTTGCGCAAATATGACCATAATAATAATAACGTTAATAATAATAATAACGTTTATTGTGTCCAGAAGTTATACATAAACAATTTCGGGTTTGGAGTCTTCATTTAAGCAAATAATGCCTGTATTAGAAGACTCCGCTCCTTCACAACAGTAGGTACTTACTTAAACACAACAAAAACAGAAACATGGGTGTAGTAAAACAAAATATAATTATGTGAACGCGTGTGAGTGTGCATTTGTGTTGTTGAGTGTGAATGAGTGTTATGGATTTGTGGTTGTATGAGTATGTGTGTGTGAATGTACGTGAAAGTATGGGAGAGTCTACAGTGTGTGTGAGCGGGCCGTATACTTGTATTAGGTTACGTTTTGTAGGAGAGCTTCAGTATTTTCATATGTCAGTGGTTTTATCCAGTCAATCAACATTTCTTTACATATATGATGAGATTTTGCATATATAAAAATTTCTTTATTTATTTTGCTGTACAGTTGAGCAGATCGTTTACTAAGTTGCATAGATCCGAATTTGGTTTTGATTAAAGGTATTTGCACTATATTGTGTATTGTGTTTTGTGTTTTCTTCTCTTAGAGTGCATGTCCGAATTATAAGGTAAGGTTTTGTGCTTTTTTAAAATTATTTGAGTAATGTATAGTTTCCTAACTGACAGAACACCACTAAGTTTGTAGAGGTTCTCTGTGGAATCTCCTTTTTTTAAAATGCATTATTTTGAGCAGGGCACGTTGTGCTCGCTCCAGTTGGATGAATTTAGATTTTGTTGCCCCGCCCCAAACAGGAATGCAGTATATCAATATTGACTGCGCAAGAGAAATATATATTTGAGTGAGCACATTTCTAACAGGTTTACCGCTACTCTGTATAGACCTAGGGAGCACGTGACGCAGAGTCTTAAAAATCCAGTTTAGCTTGCGGACTCTGTTTGCAACTTGCTCAAGATGGGGGTACCAACACAATCTCTGATCCAGCATTACCCCTAAATATTTTGTGCTAGAAACTTTGCCAATACTAGAACAGTTACAACCATCAGCATTAGCACCATCACAAGTGTGTATAATAATTCGAAAATCGCCGGTTGGTTGAGTACGATTGCAGATGCTGAAACTTATAAATTTTGTTTTGGATGTATTTAATGTGAGAACATTGGCATTGAGCCAATTCGCAACCTGGGACATTCCTATTTCAGCACTTAGCTGCGCATTTTGCCATGTCCTACCATAGAAGATGACAGCTGTGTCATCGGCGTACGACAGGAGTTTGGCATTAGGAATTTTCATGTTACACAGGTCGTTTATGTATACCAAGAAGAGCGTTGGACCTAATACACTTCCTTGGGGGACGCCGTATGATACATCTGTGACATCACTTATATGTTGCCCCACTTTGACCCTCTGCTTCCTATTTGAAAGATAGTTCTTAAACAGATCAAGCGCGATATCTCTAAAACCTATTTTTTCTAGCTTGTTCACAAGGATAGGCGTAGAGACGGTATCGAATGCCTTTCTAAGGTCTAAAAAGACAGTTAGGCACTTATCACCATTGTCAAGATGATTTACAACTGAAGACGTTAGTGATATGACGGCGTCCTCAGTGGAAATACCTTGACGAAAACCAAACTGTGAGTCGGAGATGATATTGAATTTGTTTAAGTAACTAAGAAGCCTAACATTTATTAATTTTTCAATAATTTTGGATATACTAGTAAGAACAGAAATTGGTCTATAATTATTTATATCGTCTCTACCCCCACTCTTGTGCACAGGGGTAATAATGGCTATTTTTAACGGGGCAGGGAAGATGCCAGTTTTAAAGCAGAGGTTTGCAAGGTGGGCTATGATAGGGACGGCTTCCATGCCTATATACTTTAAGAATTTCGTAGAGATGTATTCCCAGCCAGGGGCACTGTCAGCTTTTAGGTTAATTAATATTCTGTATACTTCTTCGGCATCAGTTTCAAGAAGCACAAAAGAATTAACTATATTAGATGGGTTACTGCTCTGACCGAAGGCATAATTGACGGTTGTAGGTGGGATTTGTTGGGCCAGGACACCACCACCCAGAGCGGGAGGGGTCATTTGATGATTTCCCATCAGAAAAAAAAAAGGTCAACGGAGCTGTTAACGTATTCTAATTTCGAGATAGAACCACTAATACGCTGTCCTTTTCCTTCTGCAGTTAAACCCCATGGGTACAGTGCCGGTTCTACAAGATGGAGAATTCGTTTTGTCAGAAAGGTAAATAATTTTATTAGTAAGTGTATTTCATTAAGTATATTTTAAAATAAGTTAAGTAATTTTTATTTTAAATAAATACTTATATTTTAAATTATAAGTATATTCGCACACCTCTCGAAACTGTATCCTAAAGTCTATTCAAACTAATGTTTCAAATTGATGTTATTTCAAGTTAATCAAATATCAACTGTATCAACTAATCGTAATTAGGTTGATTTCAGAGTGACTAGCACTATTGAAAAAGTTATAAAAATGTTTGAAGTTGTAGCGTAAACTGAACTTTATTGTGTAGGAATTAAAGTTATTTTTCCATAAACTCATATTTGTTTACATTTTTTGCAAATAAATCGCGATTGCAGATTAAGTGTGTTGTTAATATTTTCAGTCACGCTATAATGAAGTACCTGTTGTCGGTTTACGGAGGCGACAAGAGCGAGTCGTTGTACCCGAGCGACGTGCGCACCCGCGCGCTTGCTGACCAGGCCATGTTCTTCAACGCTGGCGTGTTCTTCAGGGCGCTGGCAAACGTTGGGGTATGTTTAAACATTATTAGCTGTTACCCATAGCCGACACCGACGGCTGCAGTTGCCTCTACCGTGGACGAGTGCCGCTCATGTGTATGAAGACTAACGGTGCAAGTTACTTATATGGAAATAGTCCATGCCGTGTTAATCGTGCTAGCTAGTCACCAAGAAGTATAAAAATGTATTTGCTCGCATCCCCCTTCATCCGCTAGGACCTAAGCTAAGCTAACATTTAAAATAATAACATGTACAGGTGAAAAAATAAGCAAAAAAATTATAGGGCATCAAAAAATTCGTCCGCATCGCTGTCAACAGGAACAGTGCCCAAACGGCTGGCAGCATTGCCACGTTGTATGGCGATGCTAATTCTTTGGCCAAGAAACAGGCCAGCCCTCTGGTCACGCGAAGGGTGGACCACCGCTTGGCACTTGGTTTGGAATATTCATGAGTTTTAACAAGCGTAATTTTCATTTGCGACAATTAGCAATGTTATTTTTGTCGAATTTAAAATTTCTCGAAATTCGAGAATACCCGGAAATCAAATAAGTCGAGAAACGAGTAACTCTAGTAGGACCTACATTTCATTTTTTTTTTATTAGCCATTAATGTCCCACTGCTAGGCAAAGACCTCCCTACTCTCTGTCCGGAGCTGCCAAGGACCATTTTTTATTAATTATCGTCTAATAATCTATTTTATTTCAACAGCAGGCCACATTCTCGGGTGACATCACACAACCGACCAGCCAGCACATGAAGGAGATAGAGTCGTCATTCTCAGTAGTCGAAGCGTACGTGCGAGATCGCCCGTACATCGCGACCGATCGTCTGACGATCGCCGACTTGGCTGCTGGCTCCACAGCCACTGCAATACAGGTGTTCCATAAATTGGATGCTGATAAGTATGTATTTTCTCTTTTTATATTGCCGATCGTCGCGCACCCTGCATAATGCATAATCAGCCTATAATGTGCCCATTGCTGGGACAGGCCTCCTCTCTTCGAGATGCATTTAGTATATGATTCTGAACCCCCGGTGTTGAGATTTTACGACGGTTATTAAAAAAAATATTCGTTGTTTCATACAATTCGACGGCGTAGGTAAGCAGTTTTCTATGAAACAGCTATATTTTTTTTCCTTTATTCCCAGTATCCATGTAGCTAGTTCCACATGGAACTACTGCAACTCACTAGTTCCGTGTATGGAACTAATGGGAGTATTCAGTAGTTCCATGTCCTTTATTCCTAGTAGGTCCGTGTAGCTAGTTCCACTACTGCAACTCACTAGTTCTGTGTATGGAACTAATGGGAGTATTCAGTAGTTCCATGTCCTTTATTCCTAGTAGGTCCGTGTAGCTAGTTCCACTACTGCAACTCACTAGTTCCGTGTATGGAACTAATGGGAGTATTCAGTAGTTCCATGTCCTTTATTCCTAGTAGGTCCGTGTAGCTAGTTCCACTACTGCAACTCACTAGTTCCGTGTATGGAACTAATGGGAGTATTCAGTAGTTCCATGTCCTTTATTCCTAGTAGGTCCGTGTAGCTAGTTCCACTACTGCAACTCACTAGTTCCGTGTATGGAACTAATGGGAAGTATTCAGTAGTTCTATGTCCTTTATTCCCAGTAGGTCCATGTAGCCAGTTCCACATGGATTTATTGCAACCTAAAAAAATGAATATTTTGTACCACTACCTACTTCCATGTCATTTTAAACTAGTTTTATAGCCCGACATTTCTTTCATATGCTGTTCTATGGAACTGCTGCAGCTATTTGGTTCCATGTGATTATAGTCGAGTTCTATATTGTACTATTGCAACCTTTGCCATTAGTTCCACGTAATTTAACGCCAGTTTTACTCAATCAACTTCATTTAGTTTCACAATGACGATTATATTTAAATTTTATAATTTAAAAAAAAAAACTAAAAGCACAAGCTTTTATCACGAACTAAAAATTAAAAAATAATTAAATTATATGAACTTTTCTTATTAAATTCATGCTGACGTGACGCAGACAATTTTCAATTTGCCGCCAAATCGTAAACAAATGACAAATGAATAAAATACATACACAATAATATTGGCAAAGAGTTCCATTTTCAAAATTTGATTTTTTTTATTTTTATTATATGGTTTACAAGTGGCCAGTTCTAAAAACTTCCAGTGTCGCCCTCGTATAATAATAATCATAATACCAGCCTGTTATTAGCCCACTGCAGTACAAAGGCCTCTTTTGATACAGATAAGGCACAAGCATTGATCACCACGTTTACTCAAGGTGGATTGGCGATTTCAGATTTATTTTAACTACTGGCATCCGCCCGCGGCTTCGCCCGCGTTGTATGTCGATAAAAAATAGCCTAGCCCAAATGATGGGCTCGTATTGTCTTGATGTTTCTTCTCGCGACCTTGGGGACCCGGAACTTTGGAAGGCGTGTCGTGTAGCGACAAGAAACTAAGTTTAAATTATGAAATTAAAGAAAGGGAAGTAAAATCAATTAAAGATTTATTTATAAAATAAGAATGGAGATGAAAAGACAGTGGTGTGAAGTGTGTGGGTGAGGCAGGATGAAGATGAGTGATTGGTGGGTTGAGGAGGGTGAAGAGGTAGACGCGACGCGAGGCAGGTGGCGGTGACAGGAGCAGGCAGACGTGGAGAGGTGCTGGTGCGTGTGCGGCACGGAGGATACCCGTAGGGGGCCCACGCGACAGTAGTAGGTCGCAGCACGGCCGCACGGGAGAGCAGGCACGGTAGGGGCCCACGCGACAGTAGTGAGTCGCAGCAGGGCCGCACGGTAGGGCAGGCACGGTAGGGGGCCCACGCGACAGTAGTGAGTCGCAGCAGGGCCGCACGGTAGGGCAGGCACGGTAGGGGGCCCACGCGACAGTAGTGAGTCGCAGCAGGGCTGCACGGTAGGGCAGGCACGGCAGCGCGCGGTCAGCCCGCCAGGAGAGACGGCCCTCGGTTGAGGCGCGGCCCAGTAGAAGGTGTTCCGGCGAGGCACGCCAGCGGTCCGACTGGTACGGAGGACGGAGGACGTAGGTGCAGCGCTGGTACGACAGGTACCGGAGTCAGAGAGTTCCCTGGCTAGGTGACTCCGGAGTACCAGCACTACTTTGAGGGTTCCTTTTAGAGGCGAAACTCGAACTCCAACTCGAACTCGAACTAGAACAGAACTGTCAGTTGCGTTGCTTGGATTCCACAGGTAAACTCGCAGAACAGCAACTTGAAGAAATAAATATGAATTTGAAATATAATGGCCAGTATTGATTTGCAATAGTTTGAATATATTTTCAGCTAAAAGTGACAGGCTGATAAGAATTATTTTATAAGCAAACTTGTCATGGCGACGTATTAGACGTCGTTGACAGGACTGTCATAATAAAATATATTAATAAAATACAATTAAATATATAGTTATTTCGTATTAAAAGCGTATTAAAAGTATAGTGTTTATAGGAAAAATGATATCAATGAATGTGGGCGAAATTTCCAGCCCTTGGATGTTACTAAATCGTCGTAGTGTTATGTTGAAGTTTGATGACTGACTATGGATTAAACGTGACCTGGTGTCGTGAGGAATAGTCAGATCAGCGCCTAACGGTGACGGAATGCTTGTCTGACCTGGAGGAATGAATGTAGATAACTGTGAGTATGTACATTACGTTACAGGCGTACGAGGAACCGAAGCCAACTCGCAGAGGCCCGTTACACGTTCTTATGAATTGAGGCACCAACCGATGGTTATCCCTGTTCGTACTATGCAAGTGCACCCAAGGACAACACCAGTTGGTGTAGCACTATTGCAGGATATGGAAACAAAGATATTGGATTATCGGTTTGGGTGGCTTAAGTGAACTGGTTATTTAGGACTATGGAAAGTCTGTAGCCCCTGCCTGACCATTGCTTTATATAAATTACACAGATAAAATGGCAGGAGGTGACTTGCACACTCAATGATGGGCCCCCGAAAACGGTCGCTAGCACGTAGTGTCGTAGCGACAAGGGGGATAACATGTCGTGAGGTGCTTATGAGGAGTGGAGAGGTATTCCACGGCTATCAGGACAATCCCGGAAGTACGGTCAAGATCCCTACCAGCATCTTATTGGAACACTTCCTTCCCCCGAGAACGTTTGCTCTCGGGCTCGTATTGTTATTATTATTCTAGTAATAATTGGAGCTTTTTAATCTATTTCAGGTTTCCCCGCTGTGCTGATTGGGTGTCTCGTTTGGAAGAGGAGCATGTCTTCAAGACTATCATGACCCCAGGAGTTGCCTACTTCTCTAAAATTATGAACAAATTATGGGAGCACAATAAGGCTAAAAATAATAAGAAATAAACTAATATTTATTGTAAATAACAAAGTGCTTTGTGAGGTCTTTCGATAATCGCTCTTGTTAAAACCCTTTTTGTGGAAGAGGTAAGCAAGCATTGTTTTTTTAAACTTTTGTAGTATTTTTGTATAGGAACGAATTATCTATTTTATTATTTATTTATTTTTGTAACTGCCCGTGACATCACAGCGGGCCCTATCAGAATACCAGCGCATTACAATAATGCAATACCAGTGTATGTGTTATTATTGAACTGTTAGTGATGACAGTAGGGTGTCTGCTGACCCCGGTCACTACTTGAGGTGAAAAGTCAGAAGAAAAATCGGAAGTGAATTATGACTATCCACTCCGTCTGGGGTGGATAGATGAACATGCGTTTTCGAGTATCCCTAGGTTGGATAAACGGAATAACCATTTTGAGTCATCATTCGTTATAAGAAGTTCCTTAAAACATTGGCTGCAATCGAATTTGAACTTTGCTTTGAGTTTGTTGTTCTAAAACTGGATAGTTATCTCAGGTTCTGATATCAAATATATACAAGGTGTCGTTTTGCATACTCGTCAAATTCAAGGAGGTAACTAGGCATAGTTACCTCCTTGAATTTGAATCAGTAGCAACTGATTCTCGACACGAATCAATAATAAAATAAGTAGGTTTTTTTTTCTAATTTTCGGTAATCGGCCCGTGTGAGACCGCACTGTAACTACCATTTTACACACACATAAAACACTACTTACCGCATACGCAACGGGGCGATTCTGTTCTTTGAAAGTGGTGTATTCTGAAATACTGTCAAACTTAAATAACTAAAAAATCAAGTATGTATTCATTATTTACCAGGGATCGTAATTTTATTTGATTATTTAAGTCTTTTTTACAGCCTCCTGAATTTGACGAAGTCGCAAAACAACAGCTTGTATAGTATCACCACTCGTGAAGGGTATTCTATCTTTATTATGCATTGCTTTATTTTATAACATTACTCATAATTAGATGTTACATGAAATGATAGCAGAGATAGCAAGGCTGCTATCTATACCGATTAGATTTACGCAAAATGTTGGACCTTGAACTAATATTTGATAATATTATCATTGACTAGCAGCGCCCGTCTCGATCCCGTAGGAATATCAGGATAAAAAGTATCCTATGTCTTAATCCAGCAGCCTAATTGCGTAACACATTTTCGGCAAATGATTGAGATTAATTGGTTTCGTTTCGATCGCTTTTTATTTCATTTTACGTTTTACTTAAGCACATATCACTCTTTAGCGTTTCAAACCAACAGCTGTTGCTATTACATGATAGTGGAGTTACGCAATACGAAAATCGTAAAATGAAACAAAAAGCGATCGAAACGAAACCAATTAATCTCAATCATTTGCCGAAAATGTGTTACGCAATTTGGCTGCAGGTCATGATCGACCCATGTGCCAAATTTCATCAAAATCCGTTCGGCCATTTTAGCGTGAAAGCGTAACAAACAAACATACACGTACAAAAACTAGTCTTTATAATATAAGTTATCATTGATATGATATGTCCATTATAAACGTTTGATTGTGTTAACATTATCAGTTTGATTTTAGTTTTAATAGAAGGCTGTCGGTAAGAATATTTAATATACAAAATACTAGGTATTTTATATATATAAAATAGTATTTTTATTATTTTCTGCATAACGCTACTTGATATGATTCTTACTTTGTTACATGTTATAAAACGCACCGTGTCTTCGTCTGTGCGTTAGTGCACTTAAGCAGTGACAATAATATTATAAGGGCTGATTTTTCCATCGTCAGGTATTTATTGTGTATAACTCCAGCTTCCTCATATGTGATAGAATAATAATTCCCCCTATGCCAATATTTAAGGCGTAATAGCTGCAATAAAAGTTCCCAGTCTTAATTTAGCTGCCACAAAGGCTTCGTTAATATGAGTCTGAACTCCACCGCCCATTTACTGGGTAATATGGTACCCCTTGGTAAAACTGGTTGTCAGACTTTCGGGCTTCTGACTACCCTTAACGACGGTCAAAGATCCACGAATGACAGCCGGGACCAACGGCTTAGTACCAAGGTAAATAATGTAAATATTATTATAACGTTTTTATAAATTATGTTCTAGGATCAAAGATGGCACCGCTCTTATACAAGTTAGACGCGAGTCCTCCTGCGTGTGCGGTGCGAATGGTCGCGGACATTATCGGCCTGCAGCTGGACTTCAAAGACCCAGACATTAGCCAGATGGAGCACAAGTCTTCAGGCTATTTGCAGGTAATGTTTCACATTGTTTGAATTACGCAGATTCTGGAACAAAAAAAAAACCGGCCAAGTGCGTGCGTTCCGTAATTAGGATTAATTTATCCTAATAACAAACTTACCTTTTTGAATTAATGTCAGATACTGGTGAAAATGACAGATTTTCATGACGGCCGATATAATATGATATACCGTAGCTTAGCTAGGAAACCGTAGCTTATGGGTTCCATTTTTTCCTTTTAAGGTACGGAACATTTAAAACACAAAAAAGACTTGTAAAGTTTTCTGGTATATACGGCCCACTTATCTATACTTATAATAAATCTGTAGAAGTGAAAATTCTGTACATTGAAAATATCAAAAAAATAAATGGCAGGGGGTGTTACTAGACCGACACCGAACCAAAAAATGTGATTAGAAAAATTTTTGTCTATCTGTCTGTCTGTCTGTTTGTTCAGGCATCACGCAAAAACTACCGGTTCGATTAGGATGAAACTTGGTATAATTATTCTTTAATATCCTGGGCATCACACTGGGTACTTTTTATCCCGGAAAAGTATATACAATAAAAAACAAACTTAATGTTGCGGTTCGATCCCTAGACCCGACTACTGTACCAACCGCAAATAATAAGTTTGTCGTAGGTTACGTCACCCGCAGTGGAGTTCACTAAGGGGCGCTGCACACGGCTAAGATACTTTAATATTTTATCTTAAGATACAATATCGCTCGCCATACAATTCAATGGACTATCACACACGACGAAGGTAATAATAATATTTCATATTTTCGTATCTTAAGATGAATTTGTATGGCGAGCGATATTGTATCTCAAGATAAAATATTATAATATCTTAGCCGTGTGCAGCGCCCCTAAGTTATGCTGTAAATGTAGTGCTGAAGGTTGAATTTGGCTTGCACCGTTCGCAGCACACGCGTGGCGCGCGGCCGCCATGGTTCGTATAAGTAGATAAGTATATATAAGTAATAAATTGAAAATATGTAAATTGTATACTTGTCACTACAATTGATATATTTGTAAGGTTTTTCCGTTATAATCATGTATGATGTAGCTTAGAGTTTTGTGGTACAGACACTTGTAAATTGTAACGCTTTAGGGTAAAAGTATAGGGCCTTGCATCGTAATTGCGTAACTCTATCAATCTCAATCTGAATCATTTTGAAGGATATTACTAATCCATTAATTCATGTGTTCGAAAAATATGTCTGCTCCACAACGTAAATAACGCAATGAATGTTGTTGAACTTTCAAAATGAAAGCCATTGCTACCGATAGTGTATTACGCAATTACCTCGCGGATCTTCAAAATGAATAATGTTAAACTTTATATTTATTTCACAGCTAAATCCACTGGGAACCATACCGGTACTCGTGGATGACGACTTTGTTTTATCTGACAGGTAAATATTATCATCGATATTAATATTACAATAACTAAGCAGTCGCCTATTTTGACATTGGAATTAAAAGCTCTGCCTGTTCCTTCGGGAATGCAGGCGTGATGTTACGATATGAGGCATGAGATAACTATTCTTTTATGGGCTAATTTTTTCATCGCCTTTAATCGAGGAATAAAATTGACGTTTGACAGTTTTTGTATGAATTAGCTGTCAAAATTTCAAAATTATTCCTCGAATAAAATTATCAGATGATTGAAAAACCATTTCTAAGTCTATTGACTTTCATAAGAATATTAATAATTTAAATTCTGCAATATTGTTGGACGTATTGCAAAAACTAGACATTGGTGCAATATTATTTTGTGGGTAGATTAAAAGCTCCTGTGCTTACACATTCACGGCGTATTTATACACTTGGTAACCACAAGTAAAGCGCGTGTCGCTTCCTGAGATAAAAGAACATAAGTAGTAACGTATAAAATTGAGATTGTCTGTGCCGAAAATACAATCAGGGGTTTATATAAAAACGATGATTCAAGTTAAGTGACGTGTAAACGTCGAAAATGTTTGGTTAAACAGTTTCTAAGTAACTAACTAACTACTTTACTTTAAGCAACGTTTATGAATAAGGGGTAAGTCAATACCAGAAAGAAAGAAAAATTGTTTATTCTACACAAATAAAAGTAACATAAAATAACATGGCCCATCATGAAGACGTTAGGTCCATGTCTACCACATTTTGATCTCAATCCGTAACACGCATATTTCTCTTTACAGCCACGCCATAATGATCTACTTGCTGTCAAAGTATGGCGGCGACAAGGGCGAGTCGTTGTACCCGAGCGACATGCGCACACGTGCCATTGTCAACCAGGTTATGTTCTTCGATACTGGCATACTGTTTGTCAGGATTAAAGTTGTTGCTGTACGTATAAAAATATTATTACCAACCTATAATTGTCCCACTGCACTTAGATTAGAAGAAGGCTATCAGAGTAGGGAAAGACCAAAGAAACGATTGATGGACTGTGTGAAAGGTGATATGGCAAGAAAGGGGGTGACTACCGAGATGATGACTCAGTAATAGAGGAGTATGGAAGAAAAGGGGACGTTGCGCCGACCCTAAATAAATTGAGATAAGGACAGGAGAATTGATGATGATTACAAGAGGTTAATACGAGTAGGACAACTAGTAATGTGCTGTGCAGTTTGGTAGTTGTTAGTTTTCCCTGCTAAAATGTGGTAAACCGGAACTCAATAGTTCCGAAAAAATAAACTTTTGTTACAATTACCAAAAGTTATTTTTTTATCTGAGGGTTGAAGGAATCAAAACTCCCACACACGTAAACTGCGTTATTTAAACTAAACATGCCTTAACTGTAACAAAACACTACACTACGTACTACATATAAATTCCCATTCCAGCTACCGACCATAATGGAGGGTATGAAGGGCCCTACAGAGAAGCACCTGCATGACCTGGAGGAAGCCTACGGCATGATAGAGGCGTACTTATCTCGTAGCAAGTACATCGCAGCTGAACATCTGACGATAGCCGACCTCTCCGTCGCGACTACACTCGCGGCCGCTGAGGCGATACGTCCGTTGAACAAAGACAAGTAAGTCAATCCGCCTGACCTTTTCAGTTTCTTTGGGGTCAGTTTTCAGTCTAACAGCAGAATACCAGTATTTTACATGGAGCGACCGCCTATCTGACCTCCACAACCCAGTTACTGAGTAACACAATACCCCTTGGTAAGACAGGTAGTCAGACTTTGCCAAACTTGCGTCATTTATACCCTGTTTCCGAATTGAGAATTTGAAGTTGAGTACTTGTCAAATTCTATTAAGCATTACTGAAGGTGAACGCCCGCGAAGTAAAAATGTATATGTAAAAAACTGAAGTAATTTTCTCCATTCGGAAACGGGCTATAAATCCTATCGCAATATTGAGTATAAGAAAAAAATTGGCTTTCTTTCTAGAGAGAATGAAAGCCAATTTTTTTCTTAACAGCCAATAGAGAGCTATTGGCTGTATCAGGCAGTCTCTTTCTAAAACTCGATACTTATTGTTATTTTTAGATTGTTGTGAAGTTGATATCACTTATTTTAATTTACATGACATTACGCCTGTATACCACAAAGACTTCGGTAGAGGTGTTTTGTACACCCAAATCTAGCCAGTTATGTTTAAGTCCTTTATAATAGGGAGCGACGCTGGTGCCAACAACCGTAACAAATCGAGACTCCGAGCTGCTACTGAGAAATTCCTGATGGAAAAACCCAATAATACTTTGCCCACATTGAACCCAAGACCCCATATTTAGTAGGTACAGTTAAAACACATTAAAAATTGCTGTGTCTTCCGTTTCTCAGGTTTCCCCTCACCGCTAAATGGCAGGCCCTGATCCAAGAGCTGCCGTTCTTCAAGAACATCGCGACGCCCGGCATCGCCAAGTTCAACGTCGCCATGCAGTACTACTGGAAAAAGAACAACATATAATAAATATTATAATGAAACCATAGTTTTTTATTATCCTATCCGACTATATATATATTTATATATCCTACTTAATATTATAAACGTGAAAGTTTGTATGGATGGATGGATGTTTGTTACTCTTTCACGCAAAAACTACTGAACGGATTTGGATGAAATTTGGCACACAGATGGTTTATAACCAGGATTAACATATAGGATACTTTTTATCCCGATATTCCCACGGGATCAAAACTTATGCGGGTGAAACCGCGGGGCGCAGCTAGTTATTAGTATAAAATACCAGGACCCTAATTGCGTAACACACAATCTAAAACATTTTGCAAGATATTGCTAATCCATTGCTTCATATGTTCGAAAAATTTGTTGGCTCGACAACGTAAATAACGCAATGAATGATGTTGAACTGTCAAAAAAAAGCCATTGCTACTGATAGTGTGTTACGCAACTACCCCACTGTGTGAGTAAGAAAATAAGTACAAGTAGGTATACTAAAACCAACTCAGAGGTCACAGTCTCTTTTTAAAGTACAGACATCTTGGCAGGGCAGTGAAACTTCCATAAATTGGCTTCTAACAAAATATTAATTTATAGTTCTGACATCTGAGTGTGTGGGTACAGAAACTGGCCATAGTTTTACATTTTAGCTGATAGAGCTACTTTACAACACAACAAAAGTAAAACTGCTATTCAAATTAAATAATAATAAACAGGTATTATTCGTTATTTAACTATCGCATTAGAAACAAAATAAAATATAGTAGCACAATAAATAACATCTTTTTCAAAAGACTGCCCAAGCCAAAGAAACTTTAGTCGATGTTGCCACTTTTTTACGTGATTAATGTTCCGTAAAATAATATGAACATAATTAACTACATAAACCTCATTAATGAATTAAAGTAACTATTATTATCCTAACTTAACTAAAACTATTAAAAAACTAAAATATGTGACATTGGTTTACAGTTGACACCAAATGTTAGCAACCCTGTATTTTTATTTGCCGGTGCGGGTACATACACACAGCGCTTTCTTGTAATTTTTGGTGTTTTTGTGTTATTTACGTCGAGTTGACCTTTGGTTCCTCCGTACATCAAGAAACACCAACATTCCAGCATTGACTGTGGTTTGTGACATGCAAAAGTAGATAGGGATAGGCCCTCCATAGGGAGTTTGGACCATTTATGTTAGTGTAGTTTTACATTTTACACAATGCCGAAAATGTAGGTACTCCGTAATGCCGAGACACGTTTGCTGTGTTCCTGGTTGCTCAATCGTAGTAACAGATGGTGAGTATTATACCTTCAAACGTCATGTAACGAGACAATGAAATTTCTATTACTACCGACCTCTAGGAGGTTGCTTGACAGATGAAGGGACAATATGTTATGATATAATTTAGTTAAATAATACTGACGATTGGGAAGCAGAATGTTTTTCCTTAGTGTCCCCAATACTAAACCTATGCCAATCTGTCCGTCTGTCCATCTGTCTGTCACAGGGCTGAATATTTCAAACCGTCTATACCGTCTACGGTTATACCTTCGGGCCAGTTTTTTATATTATATGCTTTTTACTGCGGCTTCGCTCCCGTGGCTTAACCCGCAGAAACCATGCATTTTTCTAGGATTTAGAAATGCCTATGACACTCAACAATAGTGTAGCTTTCTATCAGTAAAAAACATTTCGAAATCAACTCAGTACTACCAGAGATTACCCTTTACAAACATAACATTTTATCTCTTTATTTTATTAGTTAAGATTCCAACTAAGGTAAATCCAAAAAGGTTATTTTTATATTTCCAGGTGTACCTCTGCATTACTTTCCAAATCCTGGAACATTTGCACAAAGGTTTAAACTTTGGGTGAAGAATATTGGGGGTGATATTGCGACTCTGGACAGTGCTACTATCGTCAAAACTCGAAGAATTTGTCATCGGCACTTTGAGACACGGTTTCTTTATCCAAAAAACAGACTTAGCAAATTGGCTGTTCCCACCTTGCATTTACCTTCAGGAGACATCTCAGGTACTTACAAATATTATTATAATAACTTTGAATTTATTTAATATGGACAATTACATCAAAAATCTGGTTTCCCCTGACTTATATGTTCTATGTTACGGGTTTGGTTTCCGCACTTAGTCCTTCAGGTGGACCATTGTACGTGGGGCCCTGACCTATAATATGTATGTGTAATTTAGACTGATGATATACCAGTAGAAGTATGGAAGTGTTTAAAAGAAGATGAATGTATGTGACTGACTTTATTCTTCAATAAGTTGTTGCATGAAGGAGGGATCCCACAAGAATGGTGCAATAGTTCACTAGTGCCCATCTTCAAGAATAAAGGTGATGTACAGGACTGCAACAACTATTGAGGGATAAAGCTCATGTCACATAGTATGAAGGTATGGGAGAAGGTAATAGAGAAAAGATTGCGAGAGGAGAGTGAGATTATGCCAGGTCGAGGAACAATGGATGCCACTTTTGCACTCCACCAATTGTGCGAGAGTCAGTTCTTTGTGAGAGAAGAGTGACAGAGTGCACATAAGAACTTGCACATGGTGTTCATTGATCTGGAGAAAGCGTATTATAGGGTACCTCGTGACGTGCTGTGGTTGGCCTTGAAAGAGAAAGGTTTGCCCGGGAAGTATGTAGAGCTAATTTGTGCTATGTATAGTCAATCTCGTACCTATGTCCGGTCAGCTGCTGGCTATACCGACGAGTTCAGTGTGGCTGTAGGCTTGCACCAGAGATTGGCTTTAAGTCCTTACCTCTTCCTATTGATTATGGACGCTCTTACGTCGGACATCCAGGAGGAGGCACCCTGGTGCATGTTGTTAGCCGATGACATTGTTCTCGTCGGTGAAGATGTACCTGAGATCCAGAGCAGATTGGAGTAATGGCAAAAGAAGCTGGATAATGTTGACTTTAAAATCAGCAGAACCAAAACGGAATATATGTTCTGCGATTTCGGCGATCTCTCCAGTTCTTGAGCCATAGCGCTTGATGGCGCACTTCTTCCAGTCTGCTCCGACTTTCGGTATCTCGGTTCACTCGTGCTAAGCGATGGCGAAGTAGATCGGACGGTTAAGCACAGAATTAACATTGGATGGATGAAATGGCGGCAGGTCACGGGACCAATCTGCGACTCCCGCATTCCCCTTAAACTTAAGGGGAAGATATATAAAACCATAATTAGACCTGCTGGGATGGGCTGAAAGGGATGAATGAAAGGCAATTGCATGCAACTGAGATGAGAATGCTAAGAGGGATGTGTGGTGTTACACGAGTGGATAGAATAAGAAATGAGTACATAAGAGGAAGTCTGAAAGTGGCACCGGTAACTGAAAAGTTGTGTGGAAATCAGTTGTCATGGTATGGGCATGTGTTACGGAGAAATGAGGAAAATGTCGTGAGGAGAGTTTTGAGTATGAATGTCGATGGCTATAAGAGTAGGGGAAGCCCAAAGAAACGATGGATGGAATGTGTGAACGATGATATGGTTAGAAAGGGGGTGACTATCGAGATGATGACTAATAGAGAAGTATGGAAGAAAAAGACATGTTGCGCTGACCCCAAATAAATTGGGATAAGGGCAAGAGAATGAATTTAGATGTTGTAATTACACGCAAAATATAGCAGCAACAATTACTATTTAATTTTTTTTAAATGTTAATGTTAAAAAGGGATTTTTATACATATATTAGTCTATGGTTGTACTCCGGTGATCTGTTTTGTGCTCTTTTACGACTTACGACTGTGCTTGTTTTCTTGATATCTGCTATAAACGTTTGACCCTGCCAATGTAATTTACGGCCTAGTCTTAGAAAAGAAGTCTGGCCCACTCTCTGAGAGGAAGTATGTCCCAGCTGTAGAGGGAACATTCTTAAGGAAATTCAGTACAAAGCTCTTCCAATTGTAAATCTATGAGGCATGTGTTCCTCAGTGGACATAACGAGGGCTGATGATGATGAAGGAAATGCATGACATAAAAATTCTTCTTTTTTTTATATGCCTTTAGACTTTATAGGTGTGAGGTTTATGTTATTTGATGATGATGATATAAATCCATCCCAACTACCCCAATAAAGGGTTCCATAGTTGGGATGATTGATTGACTAGTTTGTGGTCCGACACTCACTTGACCTTTTTTTTAAATATCAGAATTATTTGGCACATTCATCATGAAAATCATAATACATCATACATCAATCAGCATTTTAATAATGATGTTATAATTAGGTAAGTAATTGTTTCTCTGATTTCAGGCACTAAATCCATGAGTGTTGTAATAATAAACTAAAAATAGCTTTTCGCACTTTTTGGTTTAGGGCGCATATCGCAAAATAAAGCTTTTTTTAAAAAAGTCGTTGAGAAACTGTCTGAGCGTGCTGCCATTTTCACTAGAATACACAGTTAAAAAAAGCATCTGTTAAACAGTTAAACCAAGAGGAAGAAGATTCACAAGTAAAGAAACAAAAATTCAAACAGAAGCCAAACGTTTACAAATTATTACAAAGACTCTTTGCACTGCCTTCAAAAAGAACAATCCAGAAAATATTATATTGTACAGACGCCAGCAGGTCAAGCTACCCGAAACTGTAAAATTTTCCCAATCGACCTTCAATCTTAATGCATTAGCAATAAAGTTGAAAATCTATTAAATAAATTTGACAGATTATAGTAGCTTTATGTGCCCCAGCAGTCTGTACATTTAGTATTTTATCTATGCATCTTGGTCAGATCCTGTAAGGACCATGTAAATTACTGTCTGTAATGGTATTTATTATTTTGTAGGAGAAATTGTCATTGTATATTGTCATACCTTTATTCCACCTCTTTCTTATCCAAACAGTAGTTGCACATTTATCAATGTGACAAGACTTGAAACACAAAATTGCCAGTCATTTAATTATCAGTAAGGGACTAACCACACTTATTCAGCTCTATTCGACAAAAGCTGAATAGAGCTGAATAAGTGTGGTTAGTCCCTAATACATACTAATTATAAACAGACCACTGTTTGTTTGGTATAGTAACGATGAACGATAATGAGTATAATGAACTATACTAATAATAAAGCTGAAGAGTTGGAATGCGCTAACCTGGTGCAAGTATAGATAGGCAATCCACCGGGTTTAAACCCGGTGCTTTGGTAAACACCCGTAAACACGCAGGAAATTGGGTGTTTACCAAAGCACCCAGGCGGATTGCCCATCTATAGGTGCAATCAAAAAGGGTGCAGGTCCCTTCCTAAAATATACATCAATCAATTTGTAATTCCAATGGGTGCACGTGCGACTGTCTGGAGTTTATTAGTATAGCTAAACCGGCCCTGCAGATGTTATTTTCGCTCTTCGCGCCGCCTCACGTAGTATGACTTTTTTTTTTTATATATATATGGCATCTCGCAGTTCAACCTTTGAGGTTGTCGTCTGCTTAACCTGCTTGCCTGCGGATGCCTCAATAAATTAAGGCCTTCAGCCAGGGCTAAGTTTGTCTATTAGCAGCACAGACCACTATTATAATAATGATTAGCATTCCAGTAGTGGCCTGACCTGGTACAACTCGTTATGCCTGTAAGACAATGTTGTAAATAAATCAGTTTGTACATAGTAAGTACAGACGCCAGCACATCAAGCTACCCGAAACTGTCAAATTTTCCCAATCAACATTGAACCTTAATGCTTTAGCGTTAAAGTTGAAAATCTATTAAAGAAATTTGTCAGTTTGCAATAGTTTGATATGCTGCCTGGCGTCTATACATTGCGGCCAGTTGTACGTCTTTATCCTCACAGGATAGATCGTAATCGCGTATCGTGAGTTTTCTAAGTGAGAATAACTAAAGCTAGCAAGAAATTGTACATAAGTTAAATTGTTTTAGTTTTTAGGGTTTTACCCGGTATTCAAGGGTGCCAGCGCGACTCTATTACTAAGCCTCCGCTGTCCGTCCGTTTGTGTGTCAGCGGGCTGTATCTCATGAGCCATAATAGGTAGAAAGTTGAAATTTTCACAAAGTGTGTATTTCTATTGCCGCTATAACGACAAATAATAAAAAAATAAAAAATCTTTAATACAAAAACCTGTTTTTTTCGGCGTTTTTTTACTTTGTGGTACGGAACCCTTCGTGTGGGAGTCCGACCCGCATGTGGCCATTTTTTTTAAGTTGATCTAACAATAAAATAATTTCTTGATCGCTGGTTCTTGGTTTCAAGTGACCCTTACACACGGGTAACAAGAAAGAAAACTTACAAAGTAAGCCAAAATGGGCGGGGTTATTGGCGCAGTGGCTGTTCAGTTGACTATCAACGCTTCGATCGCAGTTTCGATTCAAGGAGGCAACCAATATTATTTTTGCGACATAATAATACAACGTAAAGTCTATTCAAACTTATGTTTCGTAATAATATTATTTCAAGTTAAACAAATATCAACCATATTTTTTTGTATTATATACTTGTATATATATTTTAATATCAACTTTATATTAATCAAAATTAAGTTCATTTCAGAGATTCAGAGTGACTAGCACTATTATAAAACGTTATAAAAATGTTTTAAGTTGTAGCGTAAACTGAACTTTATTTTTGTAGGATTTAAAGTTATTTTTCCATAAACTCATATTTGTTTACATTTTTGGCAAATAAATCGCGAATGCAGATTAGATTTTTGAGACGACTTTTTTACAGTAAGGTAATTGAGGCACGGGAAGTTTTTTGCGATTTGTGGCTTTTCGAGTACTCTGAACTTAGTTGGTCCTGAAGAGTATTTTAATCCTTAAAACTGCAACGATGGACATCGTAAAAATAAAACGTGAGAATTTACATTTTTCTAGCTGACTGTACCAGTTTTCCAATTTGCAATTGGCAATGATCCAAATGGTTAAGGAAAGTCTCCCAAGTACTTTTTCCTGTAGTGGACTACAGGAAAAAGTGCAGGCGGCGCAGTAAAGACTGCGCCGTCTCAAAAATCCCCTGTGCAATACCTAACTTCCTCATCATCCCATCTGCCTAGCCTTTTCCCAACTATATTAGGGTCGGCTTCCAGTCTAACCGGATGCAACAGAATACCAGTATTTTACATGGAGCAATTGTCTATCTGACCTCCATAACCCAGTTACTGGGTCATACGATACCGCTTGGTAAGACCGGTTGTCAGGCGGGCTTCTGAAGACCCGTAATGACTGACAGCCGGGACCAACGGCTTAACATGATTTTCGAGACACGAGGGGGTGTCGGTATGTAAATATGCTAACCCATCCACGGACCGACCGCGGCAAGCGTAGCTTAACCTGAACGATCGACCTGTGCGGCTGTTATTACTTGGCCAAATACCTAAGCTAACGTCAACAATTAAATGAATACAAATGCACAACTCACTCTCGATTGTGAGTTGAAATAATCGTCATTGATGACAAAACTTTATGCGTTATCATCCGTATTATTGATTCGAGGGGCCCCTTAGGGCCGAAGCCTGCCGGGTCACCGGGATTGTCCGAAAGGGTTACCGCTACCCCGGAACATAAAGGGCAAAGGAAGGAACATGGGTGGGTTTTAGTCAGTAAGAGTTTGACGCTCCCTTCCGCTCCACCCAGAGCGGGAGGGGTCATTTGATGACGTCCCATCCGGGAAAAAAAAAAAAAAATCATCCTATTTTAATATCTACAAAACACACAGTCGTATACAAGGCCAGTTTTATCTTTCTACTCGAGATTATAGGGGCACAGACCCAATTATCAGCACTTTGAAGTCCTCTGATTTCAATTATTTCTTATTATGTGTTAAACTGTATTATTAAATTTAAATAAATTTATGTATCCATAAGACTTGTTGTTTAATGATGTTTGATATTTATCATATTTTTATTTTTATTTTGCAGCTTATGGAATAGTATTTAAACTACAATTGAAATAAACCTACCTCCAATTATTGGCACACTTGTTGCCGGTTATTGGCACCAAATTACATAATTATCAGCATATAGTCTATGGGCAAATAAAATACATAAAAAAATGTGAATATATTGCTTTTTGTTGTTATTAATATTTAAGAAATTTCTTAGAAAGATACTTAACAAATTACAATAATTGTCGAAACTCAACAAACAAAAGCCTTTAAAAAAAAAAATTTAAAAATGTTACTAATCAAGCAATATAAAATCCAACTAATACTATAATTGGCGTATCAAGTGTTTGTACAAACCTACTTACAGGAAATAAAATAATCTATCATAAATCAGAGATCGAGGATTCAATTCCCTATTACCTAGCTATACTTATTTCCTAAAATAGACACAAACAGAAACAGAAATTATGAACAACTTGGCAGCTCTAGACAGAGAAAGGTGGAAAGAGAGAAGGGAGGCCTTTTCCCAGCAGTGGGACATTAATGGATAGTATAAAAAATAGAAAATACCCTTTAATGCAATAAATATTTTTATTATATAAAAAAAAATCCTATTAATCATTGAGTATATTTTCCAGTTCATTGTCTGGGTAATATTTCTTTTTGTATTTTGATTGCATTGAATATTTTATTTGATGCCCGAAACAACTTTTATTCTTTCTCTGGTAGTTTTAATTTGTGCTGTAATTCTGCAACTATAGTGAAATTCAATAAATCCAATTATCGGCATAAAAGTTAACCAATTCTCAGCACTTTGCTGATGGTGGAGTGCTAGCAACTGGGTGATTCACCCTACTTATATATTTTAGATATATATAAGACACACCTAGTGTTTAGCATTACTTCGTTCAGAACACACGGTAAGTTTGCTGTTATTTTGTATTCAGTATTGAATATTTGTTTTATCTTTTGTATTATAGCAGTGTTCATAAAATCAGATAAATTACATTCCGTCGACACTTAATAAGTTGTCTAGTTTACTGAATTGTATTCCAAGTTGATTTTTGAGTGACCATTTTGTAAAAATAAGTTTTTGGTTGCAATGGAATTTGAACTTTGTTAAGTATGACATTCAGTTTCTTGTTACATAACTTGAAAATAATCTCAATTTCTAAATTCAAATATAGGTTATGTATCATTGTCGTATTTTTATTGACTATCATTAATACTGGGTGACATCGACGCTCAACCTGTTACCGGCGCATGATTCTAGACCATAATGCGCTGAAATTTATCGAAGGTTATTAAAAAATGGCTTGGGGGTTGAGAATTATGTGCTGAATTCATGGTTACAGTTTGCTTGTTGATGTCCTGCCACTCTGTATACTTAATTCATTCGTTTATTCAAAGACAACTTTTGGTCCACAGTTGTTAGTAGTAGATACTTAATAGCAGGTATTTTAGTCTTAAAGTAAATAAATATTTAAAAACTATTCGTACATAACATTGGAAATACTAGGTATATAAAGTCAAGAATACTAATAAAATATTCAATACAATGTCACATTTCCATTTCAATTGTTTTTTTTTTATTTAAACGTTTTATAAATAAAAGCGTCAGATTAAAAGAGAAAAATTTTGCGATTACAATTACGTGTATTGATAGGTTATCGTTGCCAAATTCTGCTAGTTATGTAAACAGTTGATATCACGAAGTAAATGTTATACGACAGAAACGATTGCGTAACACACATGAAATTACAATAAAATTGATCATTATGACAGTGCATCCAAGTTCATTGCGTTATTTACGTTGTTGAACAGACGATTTTTTCAAACCCGTGAAGCAAAAGAATATCAATATCCTTCAGAACTCTCAGATTGTGATTTGAAAAAACAAGTGTTACATAATACGAAATACAAACATAAAACGTACTGTGGACATTTCTGTATTCACAAAATGATGTCATATTTCACTTCAAATTTTAACAGAAGATTTTATGTATTGATGCATTTATGTGCACAAATAACTAAATGCGTATCCCGCTAAACATAATATAAAACTTGTCTATGTCTCTTAAAACCTTCCAGCAATATACAAGAAACAATACGATGCTTATTAAATACGTTTTGCCGCAAAACGTATTCAATAAGCTTTATGAACTTCAGTAACATATCCATTTGACATTTTAAGCTTTCGGTATTTTAAATATAAGTGAAACAATCATTAGGTATTTAGATTTTAGGGATTTTGAACGTAGGTGATTTTACGTTAGTTCTTTTAATTTTAGATATTGCAATACGTACCCTGTAGTACCGAAATATATTTAACGATTTGTGGTGCAAGCGGGAGATAGTATTACATACTTTAGCACTCTCTATTTTAAAAGAGACGGAACCGTACCATGACTTTTTTTTTGTACAGACGCCAGCACTTCAAGCTACTACAATCTGTCAAATTTCTTTAATAGATTTTCAACTTTATCTCTAAAGCTTTAAGGTTCAAGGTTGATTGGGAAAATTTGACAGTTTCGGGTAGCTTGACCTGCTGGCGTCTGTATGTCGCTAGTAATTAGTGTTTATTCCCTAAAATATGTTACTGCTTTTTTTGCAAATCAGTATTTCGTCCTCGACCAGCCTTCCCCCACCACATTAACCAATGTTTTTTAATGCTATATGAAGACTCTCCATTCCGTTTAGAACCCCCCAAAAATCCCCCTTGACTTGGATTCGCGAAAACGCATGTCCGAGAAATCCTAAATTTCTTCTGGTTTTCCGCATGGACAATGTACTTAAATTCATGCCGATCAATACTACGCTCATGTCCGTTTTAATGATTAGGTTGTCATCGTTATACATAAAATAAGCATTAGCATAATATACAAGCTCCTCCTCCAAAGGCTTTCCAAAACAAAACAATAGATAAGTAATCGCTGGACACACATGGGGGATTTCGGAAAGCCCTTGTAGAGAGGCTTCAAACAAATCGTGTTTAGCCACTCTAATAGGCCACTCGGTATAATAAGTATTATTATTCGGTATCTATAACTACATTGTCCAAGGGGTAAGTTAACCTGAAAAAATTTAAAATTCATATTCCCATTGTCCAGCTTGGCTTGGGGGGGGATTCTCGGACATGCGTATTCGCGAAACCTACACATGGGGTATTGGGGGTTCTACACGGAATAACTCCTCATAAGCAGAAAATCGAATCTTTGCAATCAAAATCAAAAGTCATTTATTCAAATTACGCTGAGAATCAGCACCTTTTTATTTTCGATTCCCGCACGGAACAAATATTTGTATTGCCTACAGGTAGTTGTTCCGGGTCTGGCCGTTTGTGTATGTGAGTTTAAATGTGTCTCTTCTTTTTTTTGTGTATATTGTGTGAATGATGACGTCATGGTTAGAAAGGGTGTGATGACGACAAATAGAGAAGTATGGAAGAAAAAGACATAGACCCCAAATAAATTGGGATAAGGGCAGGAGAATGATGATGATATTGTGTGTCTTGTCCTGGGTCAAATATATCCTTTCTTTTTTCTTATGCATCTAAAAAATATAAGAAGTAAACCTTGAGATCTCAGACTTTTTAGTTTAGCTCTCGCCTTTCGACGGTCGAGAATGGCATCGATTCCCTTGTTCACAAACTAAACTAAATTTAAGTTCAGTGCATCTTTTTCTTTCTATTTTGTTAAGAAAAGGACAGAAGATAAACATTAGTTTAGTCCTGTATCTTAATTTGACAGGACTAAATTAATATTTTATCTTCTGTCCTTTTCTTAATGAAATAGAAAGAAAAAGATGCACAGAACTTAAATTTAGTTTAGTTTGTGAACAAGGGAATCGACGCCAATCTCTCCCTGTGTAAGCTTGACTGCTTATATTGGAAAATAATATTTGAAACTGCTCCTCTATCCAGATAAAAAAATGGCGCCGATACTATACAAGGTGGACGCTAGCCCGCCGTCGAACGCGGTGAGGATACTTGCAGATATCATCGGGTTGGAACTGAAGCTCAGAGACCGCGACTTTGGCACTCTGGAACACAAGTCTCCTAAACACGTTAAGGTATGATAATAAAATAATATTAAGAATGGAATACGATGTACAGACGCCAGCAGGTCAAGCTACCCGAACTTTCAAATTTTCCCAATCAACCTTGAACCTTAATGCTTTAGCGATAAAGTTGAAAATCTATTAAAGAAATTTGACAGATTGTAGTAACTTGATGTGCTGGCGTCCGTACATATGTACGCCATATAAATTACAGAATATAAATATACAAATTTTACAAAGGGTGACATAATGGGCGGTCTTGTCGCTAAGAGCGATCTTAAGATTTATTCTCAGACCAGAGTACGCAGGTTAAAAAATACAATCTAGTTACTCATTGGCGCCGATTCCCTTGTTCACAAACTAAACTAAATTTAAGTTCAGTGCATCTTTTCTTTCTATTTCATTAAGAAAAGGACAGAAGATAAAACATTAGTTTAGTCCTGTCAAATTAGGATGCTCCATAGACAGTTTAGACGTGATTAAAAACATGGCTACTAAAAATACGTCAATTTACGTCAGGCGCTGACTAATTTGACAGGACTAAACTAATGTTTATCTTTTGTCCTTTTCCTAGCGAAATAGAAAGAAAAAGATGCACTGAACTTAAATTTAGTTTAGTTAGTAACCTTTATATTTTACAACATTTTATGCAAATAAAAATCTTAGGTACTTACTATAAAATAATAATCGATCTGTTTTATTCTACAGCTGAATCCAATGGGCACATTACCGACGTTGGTGGATGGTGATTTCGTCATCTCAGAAAGGTAACGATTGTAGTTTTTATTGTTCGGTCTTATAACCACAAATGCTAAGAACGTTTGACCGCTGAAGCCCGTTCAATAAACAATATGGAGAGGCAATCTTTATCATTAATCTTGTGTCAGACACTTTTGTCCAACAACAAAAGTGTCTGACAGTCTGAGGTTTGAAAAATCTTGCATTTGCACTAAATAATATTTAAAACCTTGAAGATTCGAAGCATAAAACATACTGTCTCATTAAAATAAAGAGTTCTAACTTTAGTCCAAACCCAAACCTTCGAGCCAGATATTGTATTTAGAGCTTTATTCCGACAAACATAAAGTTCTAGATATAGAACTGACAACTTCCATTCGGGTTATCGTCAGTTTTTGTAATTAGAACTTTAACTTTGTCGGAATAAAGTTCGAAATAAAAAATGGTTTTATGCTACAAACCTGTTTCTAAAGCATTGTTTTGTACATACGCCAGCAGGTCAAGCTACCCGAAACTGTCAAATTTTCCCAATCAACCTTAAACCCATTAAGGTTTAAGGTTGACTCTTTAGCGATAAAGTTAAAAATCTATTAAAGAAATTTGAGTTTGTAGTAGCTTGATGTGCTGGCGTACTAAGACCTAAGGATTTTAGAGAAAATTTCATTGTTTTTTCCAGTCACGCTACAATGAAGTACCTGTTGTCTGTATACGGCGGCGACAAGAGCGAATCGTTGTACCCGAGCGACGTGCGCACGCGCGCGCTCGTCGACCAGGCCATGTTCTTCAACGTTGGCATCTACTTCATCAGGCTCAAAGTTATTGTTGTGAGTATTACCTACTTGTTAAAGTCAGGCAAAATAGACTACCAACTGAAATTGTCTGCATATTCAAGTCACAACTGTCATTCTTTGGCAGTTGTATGAAAGGGCACGGCAAATTGACGTAGGTTGTCAATTTGTTTGACAATTACTTTCACCTGACTACACCAGTACAATGGGAAAATTTGTATGGACCCCGTCCCCAGCAGTGTGCTATGGGCTATGTGTGAAAAAATGGATGTTATTCTGAATAACAAATTACTGAAAGAAAGAATGAATGAATGAATGTGGCAAACTATATTTTTTTCTTAATTATTTTTATATCTACATACGTCCGGTCGGCTGCTGGCAATACCAGTTCAGTTTGGCTGTAGGCTTGCACCAGGGATCGGCTTTAAGTCCTTAACTCTCCCTGTTGATTATGGCTTACGCTCTTACATCGGACATCCAGGAGGAGGCACCCTGGTGCTTGTTGTTTGCCGATGACAATGTTCTTGTCGGTGAAGATGGACCTGTGATCCAGAGCAGATTGGAGACGTGGCAACAGGAGCTGGAGAATGTTGGCATGAAAATCAGCAGAACCAAAACGCAATATATGTTCTGCGATTTCGGGCTATGGCTCCAGAACTGGAGAGATCCAGTTCTGGAGCCATAGCGCTTGATGGCGCACTTCTCCCAGTCTGCTCCGACTTTCGGTATCTCGGTTCACTCGTTCGCCATTGCTGGCGAAGTACATAGATCGGACGGTTAAGCACAGAATTAACACTAAATGAAATAGCGGCAGGTCACGGGCGGGACTTAATGGGCAGATATGTTTCTATCTTTATGAATGAATAACCTTTTCCCTTATTATTCACATATTATTGCCCGCTCTTTCATTTGATATATGAGAAAAAGCGCTACAAGGGTTGGGACGCTTTTTCCCAATGTTCTTTAGATGCCATACCAGTTTTCCACTAAATTGACCCAAGATACGAAAAAGAAACACAGTGTTTAATAATTCATTACCTAGTATGTTATTATGAGGTCATGGAGTCTTCATCCATTTATTTTCATTTTCATCAGATTTTATTTGGGACATGTAGAATCCTATTGATTCCCTATTTACGCTGAATATGACGGAGAAGGTAGGTGTGTCTCGTTATCATCAGGCATATTTTAATTATTGTGGTCGTACTATGGGTAGTGTTGGTTATTACGCAACAGAAAAACGGTTTGTAGTTCAAATCAGATTATAATTTACGAACAAGTTAGTCTCACTAGCGAATCACACACTATAGGTACACAACTCAACGATACGGGACGCGAGACATGCAGTTTCTAAGCGCATGTTGTCCGTACGATGTCCAATGTCCAAGAGAGCTCTGCTCCACACTGCTATTGTAGCTGTAGTTCCCCTCCACGCCCACGAACTCAGGCTACACTCTGTCTAACGCCACCAGATGGCGCTGGCGTTCCGAATAGTCAAACGAATGAATCCGACAAATATATCACTTCACTTCACCGGCTCACTATCGCGCCAAGCGGCCAAGCGCTATAGTTTAGATTAGACCCTAGCTGCTTCACTTTCCTCTTTTCCCGCCATTCCTCGTGACTGACAGATGACATTAGTGACAGCAGCCACCCCGCTTGTGTGAATGGGACAGTGTTTACATAATATCTATTAAATAGATATACTACAGGAAAGATTATAGTTAATAACCCGTACGCAAAATACGCACTTTGAGGCGGGCACCAGCCCGTATTACCTATTTCCTAGTATTAATATACGTTATTATTTAACAGTTACCAGCTTTATTCGGAGACCTAGATGGCCCCACAGAGAAGCACAAGGCGGATATCGACGAGGCGTACGGCGTTGTAGAAGCGTACCTCGCGAACAACAAGTACATCGTCACTGACCACCTGACCATCGCTGACCTCAGCGTCGGGGCTACCACCGTGGCTTTTCAGTACTTGTATAAACTGGATACTGCCAGGTTAGTATTATAGAGGCATGAGGAACAGAAAAGGGAGGATCCCCAAAACAGACGGGTGTTGTGTCTGGTGGGCAACTGCCCGACGATTGATGTCGGGACATTGTATATGTATATGCTAGTTGCGCGGTATTTTTGGGAACCGGTACCATTGGCCCTGGTGTGATACCGGTACCAGAGTAGTACGTGTACCTACTATTGGTATTTCTAATACGTATCGGTACTGTACCAGTACCAAACATTTTATTGGTATTTCTAATACGTATCGGTACTGTACCAGTACCAAACATTTTCGCAAGTTAGTGTTAGAAAACAGATATAGTAAGTAAAAAGATCTCAATCCATTGCTTCATATGTTTGAAAAATTTGTCTGCCCAACAATGTAAATAACACAATGAATGTTGTTGAACTGTCAAAATGAATCCCTAATTGTGTTTCACACAATCGATCTCAATCCATTGCTTCATATGTTTGAAAAATTTGTCTGCCCAATAATGTAAATAACACAATGAATCTTGTTGAACTGTCAAAATGAAACCCATTGCTACTGATAGTGTGTTACCCCGCAGGTCAAAATAATTTATTTTGTTTTCATCTATAGTCTGTCTGTGAAATTGGCTTCTTTTAATGTTGTTCCATTATTTCAGGTTCCCCCGTACCGCTGCATGGCTGGCTAAATTAGAAGAACACCCTTCATTCAAGAAAATCCTCATTCCCGGTTCCAAAATCCTTGGAGAAATTGTCAACGCAGCCTGGCAGAAAAATAAGAAATAATAAAATATATACATAACGAAAAATGAAACTATATTTATTAATCATACATAAAATTCTGAGGGATTCAAGAGTTAACAACAGAACAGAACGATAACATAACTATAGTATGTTACAGTGAATTGTGTATTACAGATTTCCCTGTCCCTAGGATAAGTATAAAACATGTGAATGGACTACTAAGAAGTATTTAAATTGAAAAGATACAATTTTAGGTATATCTTTTTAATATATATAATATAATTCTTCTGTACATGTTTGTCACCTAACTCCTCCTAAACGGCTGGACCGATGCGGATGAAATTTTGTGTGTATATTTCAATGGTTTCCTGGATGGTTTGAAAACACAATTGGACCCGGTAGGAGGCGCTGCTATTCTGGGCAGGACGACGTCTGCCGGGTAGTTACATATAGTTATTTCTTACTTATTATATTATTACTTTTGCTCTGACTACAGTTACATTTGCCTTGAGTTAGTAAATATCTGTTGTAATCTGTGGAAAATATAGTACATTTGCCTTGAGTTAGTAAATATCTATCTGTGGAAAATTTAGTGGGTAGAGTATTTGTTAAGTGTATTGTTCAGTTATTTCCATTTATTTTTAATACATGATGGCTGCCCAGCTCACTATGCCCGCTCCGTGACACAATATCTCAATGAAGAATATCCGGGCAGATGGATAGGGCGGTCTGATACGATCTCGTGGCCAGCACGTTCCCCTGATCTAAATCCATTAGATTTTTTTTACTGGGGAGCAGTGAAAGTGGAATTTTATTTAAAGCCAACTGAAAATTTAGCTGAGTTTCGGCAAGGAATTACGGAAGCAGCTGAATTTGTCAACAACGGAAGATTTGCCCGTCTGATAACCCAGTCTTTTTTAAGAAGATGTCGAGCCTGTATTGCTGCTGAAGGAAAGCAATTTGGACACCTTTTGTAATAAATCTCAGCATCCAAATAATTGTTGTTTAATTTTAAACTTAAGGAAAATTTATCCTAAATTTAAGAAAAAGTATGACTAGAAAGCGTCACTGTCTGTCTCACTCACACTTTATGGAATGATTGTTCCTCTCGCTAAAACTAGAATCTTAGTTACACTCAAGGAAAGCTTTGGTTACACTAAAATCATTTTTAGTAGATAAAAAGATTTTTTTCTAAACTGGGATTTTTGAAGAAAAATTATTTTTCCTGTATTCTCAGAAATAATGTAGCAAGTGCTATACCATTTTAGAATCCTTATTAAATGCGTCAACTTATAAGGTTACTTGCCAAACTGGCGTAGTACACTTTTTTTTTCAATACAGTGAGTTAAAGTTGGGCGAAGTATTAATTTTTCATTCTTGGTTAAGTTGGAACAGTTAGCTAAAAAATCGAAAAAAGTAAAGATTTGTAGCTAAACGAGATAAAAAACCATCACAGGAATTACTTTTTGTCGAAAAAACAGAAATTACTATAATTTAAAAAATACATGACTAAGGAGGTTTTTTATATTTTTCTGGTAACTATTATGATTTGTCCTTTCACCCGATTCCGGCTTGACGTCGACTTCTGGGATATCCTGTTTATTTATATGAAACTTGAGAACAACTTTACCGATTTTATTTATATCTTTTTCAAAAGTTAATACTTTGGTCGAAGGTTATTACGGAACGAAAAATTAAGAAACTTTAAAATTGTAGTTAGTTGTAGTAGTAGGTGTAGTTGTGGTTGTGGTTGTAGTCTATATAAAAATGAATCCCTATTTCCCTTGGTCACGCCCACGGAGGTCACGCCATAACTTGAGAACCACTTTACCGAAGTCAGCTATCTTTTTTTTTAAGTTTTCTAATACTTTATTTATAGAAGGTTCTTACGGAAAAAAATATTAAGAAAGTTGCTTCATGCGGACGAAGTCGCGGGCAGAAGCCAGTTGATGATAAACGCGTAGTGTTGTGATACACAGCGCCATCGTGTATATTATTTTAAAACTTAAATGATCATGATTTGAAAATTCGTCAGTAGATGCCGCTATAAGCCGTCATCATTTTCATATTTCAATTTTATTCCAAAACAAATTGCATTTTGTTCAATAGATAGATTTATAAAAAAAAAGGTTAATATTACAAAGAGTAAATTAATAAAAAAAATCATAATCATCTTTTTACTAGTGACATCTGTTATGCATTCACGTTATCAGTCTTATTCAAACTCGAAAAAGCGCCACCTATTAGTTCCAAGGAAAACTTCTAAGTTATTTACGCATTGACCTTGCTTTGCAACTTTCGAACTTAGAACGTTGGAACAACGACATTCGCTGGAATCGGAATTTGAATGGTATGGGCAGGCTCGGCTCGAGTCTCAACGGACCGACAGAAACGTGTACGGCGAAGTGCGATCGACTCGTCGATGCGCAGCTGTCCCGCCGCTCTTGTCAATTTTTAGTTTTTTCGGAACGCGTGTGTAAATAAACAAATTATTACTTTTCATTGCAAATTATTATGAAGTGAAACTTAAGTTTGTTTAATTATCGTGGCGATTCAAAGTGGAGCGTTTTGAATGAATCCGTAACCGCTTCTCGCAATGACAAGGGAGAGCACTCAGTTGCCTTTTGAGAAACCGGAGGCATTAAAATGTTTCATGTGGTCTAATTGATGCCATTTTTTACATAAATAAGTGTATACGTTGATTTTAAGGACTATTGTGAATCGTTTAGTGACGCTTTGAAGTTGTAACAGTCGTTTCGACTCGGTCGGTAGTCGTCTACACGTTTTAAAAATGAGTGTTTTAAGTGATTTGAGTAAGGCTGACTTCAAAACAGCAAGTGATGGACTGCTGGAACTGCCTGAGGAGCGGCTCCGCAGCCTCATGCGCACAGAGCCCATCACCTCCGTGTACCACGTCGAACAAACACCCTTTGCAAGGTAAACTTAGTTTCAAAAGTTTCAAACTTTTACACTACCTACCTGAGTAGTGTAGACAACGAACAATAAGTTTTTTTTTTACTCGTAAATGTGACTAAGGACACAAGCAAAGGAACTGCAAGCAAAAACCACGTATTTTTTGCTTGCATACTTGGTCTTGATAGATTGGTCCCACACTAGACACGACCCACACATACAGCTGTCAAAGTTGGTAAAACTATTTACAAACTTTTTTCTGAGGTAAAATTATCAATAATGAATTGATTCTACAAAGAATTAGATCAAGGGCATCAATTTTACACTATCTATAAGTTTTAGATCTCTTCAAAGTGTATAAATGTGCTCTAAAATGAGATATTTCATGGATATTATTGATAGCATAAACTGTCTGGTAGGCAGTAATCTTATATTTATCATTACTGCATGTCATAGAGTAATACAATAGATGTAACTTGGCAGAATTAAAGATACCTGTGCCTAGTGCAATATAAATTGTTATCAATAAGGTTACAAAATGGCCAAGTTATAGTGTCTAGCTTGGAATTCTTGATAAAGATGACTGATGAGTGGAGGAGCAAGATAAATGAGATAACAAGTGTTATTTTTGCTGTACAGGAAGACTTGAACAAAAGTTTTTAATGTAGGTAAATAATAAAACATGTTGTTTTAGTTTTTTTATAAATCTTGTACCAAACAATATTTTATCTTTCTGTGTAGGTACTTTTAATTCGGTTTTCTAGAAGTTTTTGTTGATGAAATAACAATTGTTTGTTTGAAGACTTTGATAACACATTATTTATACCTAATACATTCAAGTACTAATCATGACTTTAATAAATTATTAGTAATTACATTTAATTTGTTATCAACACTGCCTTTTGTGATTACAAACTTGAAGGTGGTAATGAATAAAACATCTCTTATTATATTGGTTTAATAATCAGAATACAGTTTAGTTTAGTCAGAGTAACAATACTTAGCAGGATAAATATATTTAATAGTTACTTTAGTTTCCAATAATCGCTGGTTGTATAGTGGAGGAAATAAATTAAACATTGCAAACAATCATACATCAGCTATGTACTTATAGGGAGTTCCATATAAAGGAAAAAAAAAATTGTCTGTGGATTAGGATTTGAAAACCCATAAGTTTCAATTTGGGGGAGGTCTTTACCCAGCAGAGGGAAAGTTTAGGCTAACAAAAAAAATATGTTACTGTATAGGTAATTCTTTTTAAATTTTAATGCACTAAATAAAAACTGGAAATAGATTACTTAGTTCAGAAGTCAGCTGTTCAGTCTGCTTTTAATTACTGCTTGTATATTCATGTTTAGTGTATGATTAACTTAACGGGTTTTTCAGCTTTTTAGTACTTACAATAAATATTTCTAAACAGAAAAAAAAAATTGATATAGGATGGACAAAAATATACCATTATTGAATGAAACTCACACCGTCACTTACTGTCATCAATGTTTAGTGAACTTTGTGTTTTTCATATCTTTAGCAAGTACTTATAATAAATATTTCCGAAATGAAAAATAAAATAGAAATAGCTTGGATTTGAAAAATAGACCATGATTGAATGTAACTCACCAACACTCATTGTCATCAAATAATTTCTAAGGTTTTTTTAAAAGCATTCTTTCAAAATTATCTGAATGAACTGTCTGCCTTAACCTTGCGGAACACAGCCTGCACATGACATCAGCTTCCCACTAAACCGTAAACAGCCGCCCTGTCGCCGAACGTGACATAATTAGCCAATCGAACTGCATCAGTCGTATGTGCGTCGCATGCGCAAGTATCGGCATTGTGGTCAAATGTAGAGGAACGTAGACGATGCTGCATGTCTGACTAGTTTTCCTGACGCGCCGCGCTGCGCTGGCGCAGCTTGGCCCTATTCGTCGTATACTGTATGAGAAGTAAGGAATTGATTTGAAATTTTTGATGGTGTTTTGCAATCAAATTCACTGAAGGACTACCTATTCTGGCTATTTTTTTCCGAATAATAGACCTCCAAAAGATCCTAAACTCCCGAAAACCTACCTTATTAGTTATGCCCTTACATCGAAATGTAAGGCTTAAAGTCCACGTTTGTACCTTTTTGTGTGCGTGCGAAAAGTTTACAATTAAAAAATGTAATATTTAATAAATGTATAATTTTCTTGGCGCATGATTGCATAGTAGTGTCCCATTTTAGAGGTCGAGTCTCTATTACAGAATTTTGAAACGCGTGTAAAAATCGTGATTTCACGGTCTTGAATTATTACAGAAATTCACAACGGTTCAGGTTGCATGTTCCGAAAATTACGTTATTGCTTACGTTTTTTTTGCGCTGATTTACTTTACATGAGAACTCGAGAATACGAATTGTAAATACATATTTTATTTAACCCTTCAGACGTAGGTACCAAGAATTTTATGTTAGAAGCTCAACTGCCACTAATTAGATACAATAACTTTTTCTATTGTTACCGAACTTAATAAGTTTGCTTAACAGACGAGGGGGTAGGCACTATCGCCAAAATCTATATCTGACCACCGTAAGGACTATTCCTGCTTGCAGCGCATATTATTAATCGACATAAAAAGGATCCTCTTTTGTTTTACTTACTGACGCAGCTGTGGTCATCATGTGCACGGGATTTTGTTTTCAAAATGGTCAGATATAGGTTTTGGCGATAGCACGTTATGCAAGATCGCGGGGAAGGGATGGATGAGGTTCACAAAAACCAGGGAAGCATGGCACAAAAGGGAGAAGGCTGATACTCAGCTGTGGGTGGAACAAGGCTGCCAACGATGATGATGACGTTTTGCACCAGCGGGATAATAGCGTAACATAAGTACTATCAATCATGTCGAAGGATGTTGCTAATCCATTGCTTCATGTATTCGAAAAATGTATCTGCTCAACAACGTTAATAACGCAATGAATGTTGTTGAACTGTCAAAATGAAAGCCATTGCTACTGATAGTGTGTTACGCAATCACCCGCTTTTCGTAAATAAAGACCATTCAAATTAAATGAGCTATGTCAAGTAAGGTGTTAGAAAATGACACCCTAATACAGATAAAGATAACAAAAAAGTACCGGACTCTCTTATCTTGTTGTCAGGTAGTTTATAAGCTTAGTTACGGGAAACAGGGTATTGTAACACGAATTGCATTATTCTTGTTATTGTTGTTGTTATTTGTTGTTGCATTATTATGTTTGGGTTTACTAATGAAAAGCATAAAATATATTATCATAATTTACATTGGCATAACGAAATTCAGCATAATGATCATTACGCATAATATTATTAGGCATAAATGTTTTGCCATAATGCTTGTTGCCATAAATACTGCTAGTATAATAATAATGAAGCATTATTTTATAAAGTATAATGTTAAAAACGCATTCTAACCCAAATCACAACACCATCAAAAGAGGGGATCTAACCTAACCTAACCCATATGATTCAATAACAGTAGTAAATATCAGGAAACATCATACCTAATAATTGTATGCCTAAATACTATTATGCTAAATGCCTTTAAAATTTATGCAACTCCAACTTAAGCCAAAACATATTAGACTAAATGATAGTTATGCTAACCTTTGCATTATGCCAAAGTATTATTATGCAGCAGTATTATTATGCTAATAAAAGTTATGCGAAAACGTTATGCCAAACTATATTATGCCTTAAAATTTTATGCCAACAGGGGTATTACCGTATGTTTGTTTCTTCCTCATCGGCTAAGGTTAAAACCCTTATCGCATCACGCGATATTCAGGGACCCTTAATAAAAAGAAATGGAATAAGGGTCACTATTAAAAAAAATCACATCACCTGAATATCGGGGCCTAAATATCGTGTGGTGCAAATAGTGCTTATATGTGTTTAAGTAGATAACGTAAAATACTTCACGTCATTAGACGTTACTAGTTTTAATTGACATATTAATTAGGTTATTAATTATAATCGTATAATTACATCGTTTAATACACAGTATTGTTCGTTAACAAGTTTATTATCCGACCTAGTTTCATTAATTAATTAAATAAGACGAGGAAATTTGTAGACTTGATACTTTTGTTAATATTGACAATTTAATTATTTTTATTACAACTGAACCACCATTGCACAATATAATTATTTAAAAGAAAAACTTATAAGTAGGTAATTATGATTATTCTGATGTAGGTCTGAAACCTCTACCCAACCCTTTCGGTTAAATAAGGTATGATGTTATGTTAGGTCTGAAAAGTACGTCGTACACACGGCTACACATCAAGCTATGCATTTCTAGTTTTAGCTGACCTCGCATTGTATAGGTTTTTCGTACAATCAGAAGTCAGCTTATACTGGTTTTGTGTAGCTTGATGTGTAGCCGTGCGTACAAACATCGAGGGAAACAAACAGCTGATTGGCTGTTATCAGTTATTTTATTGATTATTGGCGCCCTTGAGGTTTTTACTGATTATGCTAATTTAAAAACGTGTGAGTAATTATTCCTAGAACAGACAAAATGGCAGTTCTCATAATGATTAGCAAAGGATATGATAACTAGGTAACGGCCCCGACTTACGAGTTGTAGGTCGTGGGTTCGAACTACTTACTACAACTTTGTGTAAATAATTTCATCACCACTGCTCTCAAAACGGTGAAGGAAATCGGGTCTACCTTTTATAGCAGAACTTTTTACGTCATAATATTGTTTTGCATAACAACGGATAGCATAAACTTCATTTCGCAGAAAATCATTTCGCATACACTCAGTTGTCATACATTCAAAACTCATAAATTTGTTAGTCAGAATCATCTTTAGGCATAATGTTTATATCCATAATAATTAAAAAGCAGAACCATCATATCGCAGAAAATTCACAGTCAGAATCGTCTTTTGGCATACATTTTATATCGATAGTCATTAAAAGGCAGAACTGATTTTTTTAGCCACACACATGCGACGATAACGTTAATTGCTACCTCTTTCTGATCAGGCGTTAATGAAATCATTTATTTTTAGTTTTACAGTGGGAGGTAGTTTTTATTAGTTCCTTGTCAAATCGTTTTATTGTGTTGATCAAAACCAAGTTAAAGTATATTAATATTAAATATGGAAAAGTCAGAAGAAAGTCATTTAAAAGTGTTTAAATCAAACAGTTGATTGTGAAAGCATGCATGCAGCATGCATGTAGCATGCAAGCAGGCATGCAACATGCAGCATGCATGCAGCATGCAAGCAGGCATGCAACATGCAGCAGGCATGCAGCAGGCATGCAGCATGCAAGCAGGCATGCAACATGCAGCAAGCATTGTTTCTGTCACGGCTCCGGCGCTGCGGGGTTTGGGCGGCGCCACGCGAGCTTATCGTCACATATGGTTTTAACGCTCACCACCGCAGCTTCGGCTTGCTGGCCGGCTTCGCCGGCCAGCCTCAGCCGCGGTGGCGGGCCTTCAAACCACCTGCTCCTCAGCTCGCGGGCCGCCCTACCCCTCCGCGCCTACGCGGGTTTAAATTACACTCTAGGGGTAGGGCAGACAAGACTGCGTAAAGTCGGTTTCGCAGCGATTCGTTTCTGTCACAAAATTTTGCAGCACAACGTATTGACTTTTTATGACACAAATTTAATTTAATATTGAAAATGCTACCAATACATGCTATATTTAGAACATTCTATGTCACTTTTGCAGACCATTCGATTTTAAATACATTGCACGTAGGTTATCTAACCATTCGACAGCATAAATTTACTTTATTTAAATTATCAGTTTTATTCCATATATTATAAGTTTTTGATGTTTTGAACACTAATTTTTACAAGAAGATACATCTATTTTAATTTTTGATGTTCAAATATGCACCCATACCAAATAATCGTATCTCTAAATAAATGTTATGCTAAACAAAATTATGCATAATATTAATTATGGCAATGGTAATTATGCGAAACAAAATTCTGCCAAGATAAAAGTATGCCATTGTAAATTCGGACACGTAAATATTCTGCCAAACAAAAGTTATGCTAAATAATTTTTATGCCTTAAAAATATTCGATTAAATAAGATTATGCCATGTGAGTTATGCCAAATAAAAATCGGAGTATCAAGATTCTGCCAAATAGAAGGAACCCAAGGAAATCATCGTGAGGAAACCGGCATGTCCTAGAACCAAAAATTCGAGGACATGTCATATCTACCAATCTGCGCTGTGCCGCTTTGGTAGATTATAGCCCATACCCTCCCGAAAAGAGGAGGCCTGGTGCCCACTGCTGGGAAGCAGTGGGCACATTATAGGCTTATTATGCCAATGAGCATTTTATACTTCAAAAAGAACGGCTCGAATGCCGTCAAAACATACTTAAAGAGTGACGTGTCTGTCTTAATTACCCATATAAAGTTATGCAAATTAAGTAAAAATTACCCATTTCTATTCTTCCTGATCGTAGATATGTAAATACTCAGAAATGATACATACAGTCAATCGCACGACATTGGTAACACTGACCTTGAGCTATGCTAGCGTAATACGGAGTTTTAATAGAATACGCGCCCAGCGTAATACTAGTTTTGTTACCGCCTATATGGAAAGCTCTCAATTGATTGCGTACCCAAGTAGGTCGCTGCAGACATAATTTTTCGAAGTGGACTACTGACCCATCCAACACCCAGTGCGAGTGCGGTGCTTCTGATCAGACCATGCCCCACTTGCTGGAGTGTCCTCAGTGCCCGTTCACCTGCACCGCGGATGACCTAAAGAATGCCACTGATGCCGCAATCAACGTGGACGGCCACCTACTGGGCTCAAACAATATAAAATATCGAAGAAGTGTACCATCGACACGAAAATATGAAGACTTGCGGCCTTCTGTACTGGACCTATTCTAAGTTAATAAAATAAATGTAAAGTGCGATGATAATTGAAACACACACGGTTGTAATAGTCTGAATATCATTAACAAGGTCCATTGTAACGTCAGCCGTAATAATAGTTATAATTATGATGTGTTTATGACGTGGAACTCATCATACGGTTGTTTCGAGTCGCATCGGGCGTGTCGAGTTACGAATACGATAGTAGCCAACCTTACTTACGTAAATGATACTACACTATGGATAGGACACGTACAGACAGACGTAACGTTTGTTGTGTTGTACCATTAGAAAGATAGAATCTATTCTTTTTGTGTAGCTATAAATGATAACTGTTTAACATTCTCCAATATTTTTTCGCCAAAAGTCTGCCAATACAGGTTTATAATATGGTGTTTGTAAATAAATTGCTATTTTTTGTGGCAGAAATCTGCATCAAATCATATAGAAGACAGAATTATATTCTAAAGTAATACTAGCTGTGCTTGCGGCTTCGCCCGCGTGGATATCGGAAATCATTCGAATTCTTTTTGTAGCCAAGTTACTCCAGTTAATCTTAGATTTACATTTCCATGGTTACAACTTCTATGCTGTTTGTTTAGTTACGTGCCTCATTTATCAGCTCTAAAACCATTACCTACTGTACTTCGAATCGTGACACACCACAGTCTCGGGTAATACCGTCCGCTACTACCGGTCCCACTTAGCTACGAGTACCCAGTTAATTGTAGTTTTTGTCAAATGATTACTATTCTCCCCTCTGCATATACCGGCTCACAACGAGTTACACAGGTCGGGGAAACGATTACATTTCCCCTTACCTTGTGCTGTACGACAGTTTTTATCTAAGATTTCCGCAAATGTCGATGTGTTTATTACCTTTGGTTGCAGATGCTAGGCCTGAGTACAGACGCCAGCACATCAAGCTACTACAATCTGTCAAATTTGTTTAATTGATTTTCAACTTAATCACTAAAGCATTAGGTTCAAGGTTGATTGGGAAAATTTGACAGTTTCGGGTAGCTTGACCTGCTGGCGTCTGTACAATAATTTGTTCAAAATACTCAGCGCCTCTCCTCCACATTTATCATGCGCACAGCCAAAGTGTGGATCTCTCTGCCAGCGTCTGTATTCCCTTCCACATAACCCGTCAGCCTTCAAAGCAAGAGTGAACAGACACCTTCTGGGCACGCTCGTTCCATCTTAGACCTCATCCATTGCTTTCCATCAGGCGTGATCGAGGTCAAGAGCAGGCCCATTCAGTTTTTTTTCTTTGTAATAGCCTAAGTGGGAAAATAGGTGGTGAAATCAGTGCTCTGAGCGGAATACCTCGTTAAATACTGCAAAACTCAGAATAAAGCCACAGACACATGACTGTGTCGTGTTGTATCGTGACTCGGGATACACCAATTAAACGAATCTGTTCAGGACTACGTCAGATCACTGCGACGTTTGATTGGCTAACACTAAATTGACTAGTCGTCGGAAGGCGTCACGACACGACACAACACAACACAGTAATATGAATCCGGCTTTAGACTATGAGCACATATTGCCGACATTGCATTTCTATCCATAGATAATTCAAAAACGTGTGCTGAGTTACCAAAGCTTTAGATTAGACAGCAAATTAAACAACCTCCATAGTTGTAGCGACAGCCATACTGTTTCCCTAAAACAATTTTACTCTTAAAGGCTCCCGCAGAGAGGTGTGTCGCGATACTCGCGACTATAGTAGAACAATTTCTATGAATACTTCAAGGAATGGTGCTACCAGAATCGCGTCGCGTCTGTCTACAGGGGCCTTAAAGTTAAGAGAACTCTAACACATACACAAGTCAATGTGGAAATTTTCGCTCAATGAGCGTGTTCGTTCTTTGAACCCCACATAAATTACAAGGTGGAATTATTCCCAGGAATGCCTGGTCTTTATTAGAACCCATAAAAATTAGTACGTAGAAGTGATGTTAATTGCCATTCACAAAGTCATCGTTTAGTATTGCTTATTAGATTCACGTATTTACTTAGTAGGTTTCCGTCGCAAACAGAACGACTACTAAACTACTACACCAATAAAGGAGTGGTCATCATATGAGTCCACAAATGGATATTAGTGGCAACAAACTTGGGCTAGCACTCAAACCAGTCCGAGGAAGCCAACTTACACACCATTCAAGATGATTACGACAAACGCTTTTGACTACCGATTGCTGTATTATGGAATATTGCTATGAAACTCGAATGACTTAGCGGATTAGCCCCATTCGATAACGGGTCTTGTCTATCTAGATCACCTCGCATTTTAGCAAAATCACGATCCGTTTTTATTTCTAGGCTTGCCTTTAATTAGGTTTCAAACACTTCAATGACTTTCGGTATTTGTATTGAACAGACATTTAGGTTGCAGTTAATGTCCGAGGATAATCTTAGTCCGTCGCAGTAATCGTACTGGCTGAAGAAAAATAATATTAACGACACGGAAAAAACCTGTTCCAAGTAAAAAGCTGGAGTCAACCCAAACCGGATATGCAAGTTCTTTCTAATATTTTCATACGAATGACCATACATAAAAGTAACGTTAGATAATTTCTACGATTAGACCGTTGAAGTGATTTATTTTGTATATCACAAAAGTCAACTATCGGAAATAGCCCCCGGTCACTCGGTTACGGTTAGTTTAAGTGAAATTTAACATTTCAACAAGCCATGGCCGGCTGGCGTTTGAGTAAATGAAAGGAATCGTTTAGCGCCCGCCAGCGGTTATTGGCAATTTCTCCGCGCGACGTCGCCCGGGGCGCCTCGTTTCCCGGGAGCCCGGCGCGACTCGGCGCGATAGCAGTTTTTGCTCGTCCGGCGACGCCGGCGCTGGCGAGATGTAATCGTGGACTTTCTACAGCTGAGCGGTTGGTCGCCGAAGCGGTTTCACTTTCATGCGGCGGCGGAATGCGGCCGGACCTCCGACCCGCGGCCTGCGTGTCACCGCTCGTAGCCTTCCCCCACACGCGCCCTTACGGCTCGCCGAACAAACGTATGCACATGCACGCCGCCGATCATGCTCAACACGCTTTGCATATCAACGACGCCTCCGAGCCAATCGTATTATACAGTTGGATTATTGAATAACTTTCATGTGGCGGCTATAACGGTTCTCTCGCATACGATCACCGCCTGCAGGAACCAGTCCCGATTCCGACATTTGGTATCGCTAGAGTTAACTCATCACTTACCTATAGATAGATAGATTATCGGTCGCGGGTTAATTTTGATTCTACAAGCGGCCCGAATACCTGAGTTGGATGCCGGCGCCGACTGGCGAGCTATCCGTGCTAATATCTTATTCGTGTCATTAGTGCGAAATGCCAGCCGTTTGGCACCCGCGGCGCCGGCCTCAACGTTCCCTCGCGGCCGATGCACCGCCCTGGGCCGCACCAGCTAAATTCGGGTCCGTTGCATCACGCATCACTTTCGGTTTCGTTTGTCACGCGGCTATTTTAGATCGAGTGTCGATTATTAGAACGCTGTTTTCAGCCGTAGCGACCCGTTAGACATTCGGAACGCTCTGGCATCATGACTAACCCGTAAAACGCTCAGGAAACTTAATTAATTATTTTACTATAAGAGTAACCTCGCATTTCTTATTCAAATAAGACGACAGTAGCTAAAAGAGGAGACAATAAGGCTAGAGCTACGTTTCAAAGTCGGCTCCTAGTATGCAGTGAGTCTCGGCGTGCTGCAGTTATCTCGAGTTTGCGGAACGAAACCCGATCCGTATGCAGCGGCATGCGAGCGAGGCCAGCGCGTCCGTCGCACATATACCATACCTTATCTACCGTTGGGCCAAACAACTATTTTTCTTCACCCGCGAGCCGATTCGCTGCACCTCCCTTGCGTGTAGGTAGGTACGAGTATACGATGTATCCGGTCTCGCCGGTTCTTGGGTATCAAAATACAAGTTGATGGGGAGGCGGTGGTGCCTCGTTAGTGCTTGCAGTCGTCACGCTCCGCGGACGTTCCGGTAGCTCTGTGGTCGGTGGTCTTGCCCTTCATTCGCAAGGCCGTCGGGAAAATGGTCACCTGCGCCGGGATCGCAGGCGGGCGTGCGCCGACCGCCGGTTGTGCAATCAGCGCGACACCTCGGCGCACGTGGGCGATCGCCTGCCGCTCGAGAACAATCGAGCCTCTCTCATTCAACAACAAGCCCGCTGGAATGCGGGTTTTTGATATCGTTACAAAACCAACAGTAACGGTGGGCCAATGTCAACACGGCTCCTGTATTGACTTTTAGATTGTCTGTATGGTAATGCGATCGCCGCAGCGCGCGGTGTCTGCATCGCGTATTAGCCGCGCATTCGTGTAGGCGACTAGATTTTCCGACACTCGGGTTGGGCCACTTGGCATAATGTGGCCACGCAGCGCCGGTACGTAGCGAAAGTCTGGCCGACCTTCGGCGTCTAGATATGGGCAGTAATAAGTACCTCAGATCTCGATATATACCTAATTACGAATCGACTAAGAAACTGCACGGTGACAAGTTGTATGAATTAAATGTTGACTGATTGATTATGATACGCTGCTCGTTGGTCTTTCTTATCGCGTTTAGTTACGTGATCTGCACTCGATGCAATAATTAACGCGGTCTTATTGCTTCATCACGAGAGTCGTTTCTTCTGTGTCTATGTCAGAACTGGCGAGAAGATCGAGTCTCGAAATAGTTGGATGGATCGCATGCCTAGATATTTCCCGAGATATGATCGGCTCGGCGACGGCGCTGTCCTGTCTATCGTTGACAATATTTTTAGTAATAACAATCTTGGGTATGCACTGTCGAGATGGCATCACTTTATCAGCCGTGTCATTCGCTAATTTTAGAATACGATGTAGTGGAATGTTGTGTACTGTTTGTTTTTAAATCTCTCTATCTCTATACTGCACGTTTTTCTTGACCTGTATATAGTAAACAGTCTTGATTTCTTGAAGCTCGGGTATTGTGTTTATTGATACTGAAAAAACTAATAAAGATGGTTTATAGTTCTTGTGGGTGTTATGTGTTAGTGTTAGACTAGATAGATGGCCCAGTGAGCTCGATTGCCTCTCGTCTGAATCAGCCATTTTAGCATGAATCACAAAGTTATAAGATTTCGTGATGTAACGTGTGGACTTTCCCCAAGCCAAGAAATTCGGACACGTCTTCAAATGTGTCACATTAATAATATTGCAATTTATAAAAATGAAACGTTGCTTTCGTTTACACATGCGAGTGTTTTATTATCATATCAAGTCACCGTGTAATTATGTTGACATCAATTAGTCTATACAATATCAAATCGCGAATTTTCCTATATCAAAAATCGATAATTTCTCGTGCGTCATCCACTTCGCATTGCTTGTAAATATGAGTACCCTTATCGTTGTTATCTACGGCTGCAAATGCAATAAGCTGGTACATAAATGTACTGAGGTCTGGGACCAATATTGACGTGTCTCGGTTACTCTGTTTGCACGCTTGATGGATACGGTTCGCCGTTGAGACTGTTTACACTCCCTTCCATAACCTTGGGCTGAGTTCAGTGACTCGTCCGTCATACGCATCTCGCTTGTCTTTAATTGTACACTTCCGGAGTATTTCCATCCAGTCGGGACCTGCGGTATCGGGCGTCACGTTCACGTGCATCCTGCCCAAGAATGCGTTCTATTAATACGACGTGATTTGTGGAGCGCGCCGTGAACTAAACTTCTATAAGTGATGCTGACTGTAATGTTGAAATGTATTACATTTTATCGCTAGTTCACTAATTTCGGGCTAATACTCGCGTCAGCGGTGATGGATCCTACGAGTTCGGCCCGTATTGGCTGTAAACAGCGGTGTTATTCCAACATACCACGGTGAGGATTTATAGCGCGTCGACCGGCGCTGCGTAAATATAATTAGAGAGGCTATTTATCAGCACGGCGGAAGGGCGCTCGCTATCGCTGCCGTAAATCTCCTGCAGCCTCTGACGGCTCAATCCGGCGAAGAAATGGAATGTCATGCTAATCGCGACGGTGAGGACCGCGCGCGAATTTGTCCGTCGGTCGCGCGGATCTATCCCCCATACGTTACAATCAGCCGGGATTACGAGCTGCACTCCGCTTATTTGCGTAGACGGATAGACGAGAAGCCAAGAACCGCAGCCGCTACTTGTGCTCAGGATTAATTTATGCTTATTCTAACTTAAATCGAGCCGGCATTCTATTCCGTACGCATAGCTTGAACTGTAGATATTTTGTTTCGGTTATATCGTGTGTGAAGTAAGCAGCTAGTCCAAGGGCAGCGTCGTCGGCGGCGCGTGCGCAGCGGGGCGGGTAATTGGAGCCGTCGCCGGCCGCGCCGACTCCGCACACATCGTACTAAACGCGCACGATAAAATATCACTTCTATACTAGACTATAATTGAAAAATAGTATAAACAAACAATTTTTTTTATGAAAATTAACGTGGAACTGATTAATATGTTTAAATGCTATATGGTTATGTGATTCATGCATTTCATAACGAATAATTATTAGGTAACGTTTTAAGGTCACTCATTAATTTTAAGTTTGTTTTTGAAAGAAGGATGTATGTCATTATTTTACATAATGTTATAAACAAATATGCGATAATAAATAGCGTGGGACCCGGATTTGTTTCCCCAGGTTGAGCAAAATGTGAATGAGGTTTTTTACTTTATACCTACGCCTAAATTCTTACCCGATGCAGTCGGAACTGCTGGTGATCTCCCTATTCCTCCGAGTAGGTCTTAGATGCTCGCATAATCGATGTATTATGTGTAAGGTTGATAACGTCGTTTGTTACTTTGTAAGGTACGTTGATGTCGGTTGCGAGTGCTTGCGGGGTGGTCATGCCCAGGCCTGCGCCGGCGCAGCTGAGCATTAGCATAAACCGTGCTCGTGCGCCGCCCCGCGGCACAGCCACGATACATGTGGTGCAAGTGGGGAAATAACCGAGGGGATACTTTAAAATTCCAAGAAACATGCCGCAATTATAAAACTAAAGCTTTAAATAAAATAATTGCTGAGGGGTGCGAGAAAAGAACAAGACCACCCCATCGTTTTCCAAGATTGGTCTTGAAACTACCAAAAACACGTCTCCAGCAGATGTTGATTTAATTAATGCAGCTCTGTAAATCTAAGAAAAGAAGCATACGTTGATAACGCAAACATAATTAAAGACATCAAACAAAAACATATCAAGATGCCTTCCTAAATCATTTCTCAAAGCCGCCGTAAGACTCTGCAAATATTGAACGTACTTAAAATCAGAGTACAAGGAAATATAATTCCGCAAAGCTAAAAGCCTGAGAGCCACTGTTCGCCGCCGGTCAAATCACGTAGTCTCAATGTCATCGTGTACCATTTTATGATGCGAGTTCACTGGTAAAGCGTTATTGTCCTCTCTTATTGCACCAAGCGCATTAAAAATATTTTCTTTGTCATACAATACGCGAATACACCCATGAATATTTAATGGGACACTCGCCGCAGCCCTGACCTTTATTTTGGCCTTTCCCTACGCCCATTGTTCTTGGCTAGCCCTACGCTCTGTGGAACTTATCTAATGTTGCCTTATTTTGTTTCAGGTGAGTGAATATTACCATACAACAGTAAGTTTGTTCAGTTTTTTACCACGTCGATATCCTTCGGCCATCTTCTTTGTTTAGTTCAAGTCTCGGAACAAAAAATATGTATTTACTACGACGCTTACGTAATTGATGACCAATCTAAACGATTATCCTTATGACCGCTGACGCTGACTCATCCAAGTATACCACAAACCTGTGGGAGATTCAAAATATTCGGTTTTAATTAACCTTTTTCTGATGACTAATAAAACGAGAATTCGTATTTGCATTTCTTCAAGACTGACGGTCGACTGGCGAAACGTCACCTAATGAACCAATATTTTATTGGAATATAGAAAATCTTCTTGTATAGGATCGAGTTCAATGTTCTAGGAGTGATGAACTGAAAACAGCCTCGTGGAACGTTGTTAACGTGTCTAAAAAGGCCATTAGGAGGAGTGAGGGCCGTCGCCGTCGGCTGCATGTCGTCACTCAACTCTCGGTTTTTTGTCGCCAAAGACGACTAGTTATCTTCTTCCTAGTCGGCTGCTTTGATTAACGACCGTAACCCGATCTAGTGTGTTTTCGGTCTCTCCTTCCGAACGGCCAACATGAATAAATTAATACAAACGCTGATACACACCCACGCGTGGGACTAACACGGACGCTTGTAATAACAAGAATTTAATGATGTCGAATAAGTGTAAATCAATTGTGGCGTGGCCAGGCAAAAAATACACCGCTGGAAACAAACCCACTTAAAATAATGACTGTCAATCGAATTCGAAGCGAAAAAGCTATTCAAGCCGCGATGGACCACCATTGCTAATATATTTTATTTGATCTGTAACTGTGTCAGCTGATGGAATTGTAGTGATTAAATCACCGGAAATTACATTCAATTATGTACTTGCACGGTTCGGTGACCGATTATTATGGTAAACATGGATGATGACCGCAACGAGATGCCTCGATTGCTATCTGCTCGTTGAGAAACTAGCATCGTATGCTCCGATAAATAGGTGTTCAGATGGCGTCCGGATAATGCTGTCGACGCGGAATCCTACCGATGTGCGAGATCAAACAACCCGTGATACGAAGTGCGCGGATGCCAACACGCCAAATGTGCAACTTCAATGTTCTCACACAATGAACGACCCTCTCGTTTTACCTTGCACTGGTCTGCATTTGCTTGTCTCTTTCTATCGTCAGTTTGTTCGATTTTGGGCGAGTGTGGACGATGACAAAGCGTCACTTTCTACGGGGCGCACGCGCAGCGGCAAATGAAGTGTGTCGCGTACGCAGACAGCTGCGCGATAGACTCTGCTCTAATGTGCGCCGGAAACCATCAATTTAGATAGTGCGCCGGATTGCCGCCGCGAAGCTTCTGCCGTAGGATGCAACTGTTACACGGAGGAAACTGTGATTTATGACCTTCATTGTTTTGTGGCCGAGATCTCTTACTCTGCATCCTCATTTAATTAAACGCTGGCTGGTTACTCACTTAAAAACAAGACGTAATACTCTTTTCCGACTGTACGTTTTATATTTTGCTACTCTTGCTCTTAAATCATATTAAAACAACATTATGTTAAGGAAGTCTGCTATGATTTGGAAACTATCAACGTTATTGTTAATCCAATAAGGGTAACATCTGCTCTGCTATTCCCCCTGACTAACGGCACAGTACGCATGTCCCTCTGAATAGATAATAATCTGTCTCAATTATTAGGGTAGCGTGTCGCACCAAAACATGACTGTGCTTCTGTGGTTGGTTTTTATAACGGTTTTGTCTATCACCAAGTGCATATTTGTTTTGGAAATCTATATCAGTTTATACGAATCGTGTATCACAATATAGTTCACACGGTAAATTAAACTGCGCTCGCAATCGGATACTGCCTTTCTGTGACCAATTGGGTATTCGGATTCTCATTGCAACATGCATCGGCGGTGTTGTTCAGCAGGGCCATGTTATGGCTGTTGGTTAAATTGATACAGGCATCGCCTCTTGCATATTATCGGCTACTTTCTCGCGTCCGAGCGAGCGTTGCGCTGCTGTCGAAGTATTGTTTATGAAAAGCGGGTCAGAAGAAAGCGATAGAGGGGCGAGAGCGGCTGGTCACTCGCTGATATCTCCCGGTGAAGAGGTCACGGCCATTACACGAAAATAAACTGAAGACATAACTTGACAACAGGGCACAGAACGTTTATTGCAACCGTAAACTGTAACAGCAGCTGATTTTTTGTACGGATCCGTGAACGGCCGATAATGGAACTGATTTCTCTTTTTGCTCATTTTTCTGTTGTTAATTGGTTCTGTGTTTATTGTGGGGGCATTTTTATTTCCTTCGACAGTACTTTCAAAATGTGTTCGTTATCCGTGCAAGCGCTCGTGTAAATATTCATATGCGCGTGTGTGTTTGTACACTTGCACCGTCGCTGGCGCAGCGTTCTCTGTATCGAATCAGGAATGCGTTCGCACATCATGGCCGGTGTGGCAACGGTCGCGGCTTGTCACATGCACTCGCACAGTAGACAATGGTCTTGTATGTAATCACTCTTTGTTTAAGTGTTTTCTCGTCTCAAGGTCGGCCGGTGCGCGATCATTACTTTTATCTTTCGACTTCATCCTTACAATTTCGCAGCCTATTGCTCCGCTTTGTTTAAAGGCAGTCGTCCGCTCTGTCAAGCTTTTATCTGTACGAGTTTTTATTGCGTTCCTGTACTTGACACCCTTAGTTTAGTGTTCTATTGTATCCGGGATCCGTACCGGTTTCTACAAACATATCTCTATTGTTAATCTTTATTGTAGACGTTTTGTTTTATGTCTGTATCAGATATTTCTTATGTAGGTATTGAAGGGTGTAAATCATGTAATTCAACACCGCGTAGTTTGTTACTCCTAGGGCAAATCTTACCGGTATCTGCGGCCGCGCGGCCATATTTCACGCCGGTGCTGGGTCCCCCATAATTGGTATGCGGCATTTTGTCCAGGCTCGCGTCGATAAAGCATCTCTTCCTCCTCGTATGTAACGTAAGCTTATTGGAAACCAAGATTTAGAGGTTCCTTGAGCTCGTAACTTGTAGAATTCAGAAATATTTTGTAAGTACTCGAAGTTTAGCTTCTTTTACGAATTTAGTCAATATTCTAAGGAAGGAAGTATTATTTATGTGATCGTTCTTGTTAAAACCAAGAGGAATCGTATTCAGAGAGATGGCTAGCAGCTAAAGTATTTATAGTCCCATACACATGTTGCTTGGCTATGAAGAAACCGCTGCTTATGACATGTATTCTGGTTCCTGTTTTCATTACTAGACAAGTTCTCACATCGACGGCCAAGATTTTACGATTGCTGGTTTTATTAGAAATAATGTATGTACAACATTATCTGTTATTAATTGCATGTGTTCATCCGTTCGGCTGGATGGATGTGATGTTCGCATCGTGATTAATTTGTGTAAACATTCCTGCTAATTGCCCCTATTAGTGTAACGTGTTATTTAATGTTATGGCCCCCAGTGCTTTGATGTCTTGCGTTTTACCTGGATTATTTTATTTTATACTCCCGCTGGTAAGAAAAACATTAGCGAAGAATGTTTCAATTGCTTGGTTTCCCGCGCTTCGTGCTTGTTGATTGAGGGAAAGGTTGTAGCTACCTTCTACGAGTGTTCAGCACGTTGTAATGAGTGAATGTGTTAATTTTACCCAGTTTTTAACTGGCTTTATAATACCTATGGGATATATTATATTTGGTTTTACTTCGGTAACTCCGTCGAAGTTCTATTCGTTTGATATTTAAGTTTTTATGAAACTTTCAAGTTTTGTGTAGGAGGAAATTTGAACAAATACAGTTCTGATAATTCAGTAAGTATCAGTTGAATCATGCTCTAGATTGTATGTATTATATTTCATAATTATATATCTTTGTTAATCCAAGTTCTCGAACTGAATTTTTTGCTACATGTCAATAAATATGAAATGGTTCACTGCCATATTAATTACATCTAGATTAGGTATGCGAAAATGAATTAGTAACAGAACGATCGTCCGTCGTTATTTAAGTTAATGGCATGTGGGCTGCGCCCACGCACAAGGAGATCAATAAATTATAGAGACGTGTGGCGTCCACGATCTTTCCGCAATATGAACGTGCTAAATCGTTTAATATATCAAATGTATCGTTAATCTGGAAAATATCTTCATTAGACCAGAATAGACATAGGACATGACGTTAATTATAACAGTCTGTAAATGGTAGCGAATGATTGGTTATAATTTAAATAAACATAAAAATACCATGAATTTTCATCTGAAAAAGGTAAGGTCAGACATGGTAAAAGTAAGGTCAAAGTTTTCAAAACACATTAAAGAAAAAAGGAAGTAATAACAACACAGTAGAGTATTAAATTACTGGTTGATTTATAGGCAGAATCTTATTAGGTGGTTGGGAACGACGCCAACTTCGATCGCCGAGACATTCTATGCCGGAGCCGTGTCACTAGACTGTTCTGCATAGAAATGGTGATATGATTCAGTTTGTTCCATTCTTGGGCCAGATATACTGTGTACACTGTATACATTTTAGAACAAAATAAACTATTTCATATGATAACATACAATTTAATGATCTCAATACTTCTGGTGTTGAAGATGCAAGTAAAGATTCTGGAATAGTTTTCTAAACAGCTATTGCGTAAATCGAAGTTTATTTCTATAAACACATGGAATCAAAGCTGTCCTTTATAATGAAGGATAATGCAATAACAGTGCAACCTATTGATCATAAACTTGACCATGAATAAATAATCCTTGTATACAACATAACCAATGTTTGTTGTAAGCTCCTTATGCGAAATCGACATGGCTGCCATATTCGTTACAAGGAAAGATTTGCAAGGGATTTGCATAATTCTACATGTGTATCTGTTTGTAAGCCAGCGTCATCGACTCTATATCATAGCCAATCAGTAATCCATAAGTAAGGAGAGAAAAAAACACGATACTCTATGCAAACATAGCACGTTTTGAGCTGGCGAATAAAAAAGGAAAAATTCAGAACAGCGTTCAACTATGTCAGCTCATGGGAAATTAAGGACAACGAAATTACAGATTTTACCAAGAAGCTTTTTACTTTTTACAGTTTTAACCGGGCAGGTTTACGAGTTTCTTATGACCAGAGAGAAAAAACGGTCTGGTGGTATGACTCGCTAATCTAAATGACTGTTTGCTACTCGAACTACTTCAACAGCACAAACTTCCGTATAATTTAGGCACATGTGTTTTAGCACAATTTTGTTTTGGTGAGAACCAATTTGATCGCCATGTGGGTGGTAAATTAGGTACTGGCAGTTACAGGAACGTTTTTTCGCCTTCCAAATATATTCTGATGATTCAGACCTCCTGCGTAGTAGGATCTAGTGAGATGAGTTTTAATCGCAATGCGTGACAAATGTATTTGATAAGCAATGATTAATGCAAAGTACAACTTGGTTTTCTTATTGTGGACTTAAGCAGTAGAATGATTTTATTCGAGTTCGCTGAAACTTCTGGAAAGGTCCTGATACCGTGTTTTGTTAAATTAAAACAACGCAGTTGTGATAATTCGATATCAGTTTTATCGGTTTGTAGTTTATCGATTGGACCGAGATAAGCTTAAACCTTACCTACATATATGTATAACTCATGAGCGAACATATACAAAAGTTTACGAAGTCAATAACAAGTTGGGTTTCGATCTTAACTATTAGACAGCTACTACTAGACAGAAAATGATCGATTACAGTACCGACCATAGTATTTGATGAATCAGTTTTTCTCTTACTTCAGGAGTATGAATGATGTATGCAAAATTTTCCGTCGATGACGCAAATTATAATTTGTAGGCAAACCATCAATCGTGCTCGCAGTTCTTAGATCCTGCTGACATTCATCGATCAATATGTTCTTCGGCCAAAATTCATTGTGCGCCTGATCTGTCGTTTGTGTTACATAGATGAGATTTATGATGCTTCAGAGATGACCCGGTCACGAGGTCCATTACATAAGAATGAGCGATTAGTTAGCTGGTATGCTCAGCGATCCATCTTGCGTAAATATATCAGCCGTGAAGGTTACTGATATGATAAGGTGTAACATAGAAATAGACGCGAGAGGCACCGCCGAGGTTTTGTTCTGAAGATAAGGTTATTAACATTTAACATTTTAACTGAAAATTTAGTACTTATTGATTTGCATTGGTACCAAATGATCCTTGGAATCCAAAGATCCCTTGGAATGGAACTATAATTTGTAGTAGCAATTACTAACTAAGGATCTTCGTACAATATCTCTTCCGAGGCAATGACTCGTGTTGCATCTAATGTTATTTAATTATTAACGCCTGTGTCAACACATACTTGAACGTTTTCCTTGTACTGTTGACAGCTCATATTACCGCATATTGATCAAACCGTTGCTTAGAGATTTTACGGGTCGATAGCGTCAGCGTTAACTAATAGGGATTTCAGTAATCCTCCCGGAAGGGTGGCTAATGGGACCCAGACGAATTTAGCTGTTATTTAGTTTTCTATTAAAGCCAAAATTGAGTACAATGCTGCTCTGTCCGGTCATTTCCGCTATGAAATTAATATCTCCGTTTAACGTGATTTAAAAACAAGTCAGGTATATAAAATCTTTTCGCAACAGAAATCTTCCATCTGAGTCATCAAATCGAGTCAAAGACGTAATGAAATAAAATGTCAACTGTCTATATTTTGAAAATAAAATTCGTTGATCAGGTTATAACTCCGACAAACACTCCCCAGCAATTTGTGTAAGTGCATAAAATTATTTCGTCTTCTGTCCCAAATATGGTGTAAAATATTATATGGCCGAGTGCGTGAAATCGTGTTAACCAATAATCATTGTTCATCTTGAAATTAAATTTAACCTCAGCCGGTTTAAATAAACATTTCGATTATTCGCACAGCATCAACTACGGAAGCTCGTATTGTTAATTAATTTCAGTAGATATTCGACTCGTAAAACGGCAAAGTTATAGCCGTTTAACACGGAATTAATGGGGCGACAAGTGTGACCTCAGCCAGGCTTCTTTGTGACTTCATTTTATCTCAATAGTGCTATTTTGTTTCTGCTGGAACGTACGCACTTGGCTAAATCGTTTTTCGCCATTTACAGAATGTTTATTTTAATATTATTTTTCTTCTTCCGCCTGGCTCTTTGTCGAATAAGTCAGGTTGATAAGATTATGTCCAATAATACGGATTATGTCTGGGTGCGTCGGCCACGGGTGTCATTGCTTTGCGCCATGTTATAGACTCTTGAACACTATTTTGACATCCCATTTGTTTGTTTAACTTGTCATCTTCAGGGTAGTGTTTCACTTGCTTTTGTCAGAGTTCACCGTGGAAATCTTGCCTTAAAAAAATTCTTCTCACTTCAGTGGCTAAGTAGCAATGATGATAGGTCGATGTCACACAGTAATTTCATAATTGAGTTCTTGATAATATTAAAGCCAAGCCCCACTAACGAAGTTCAACTGGGAGGCTAGTTACGTTAACCGACAGCTTACCACGTTCTCGAGGATCCTGTACCAACAACTTTTCAATAAATCAACGTTCCTTTCAGCACGGGTGGTGGAAAATTTATTGCTAGAAACAATGTTACGGCGGCTTTGAAACAAATTGGATACGGCGGATACACTCACTGCGTAGTTACTTCATCAGAAACACTTGGAATAGAACCTTCAGTATCCCAGATTCACTTCCGACTCCAATTTTATACAATAAATCACCTATTTTCTTTGCTGTTTACGCTAATTTCAAAAAGGTTCGGTTCAATTCAACTTCACGTCATTACGAACGCACATTAATAATTGTAATAGAAAACACCATGTTAAGAGGTTAATTGATAATCTAATGGAGGCCCTGTGAAGTGTAAGGAAGCGTTTCTATCGTTGCATATAAGTCATAAATTATAGCGTTCATATCCTACGTGCCATTTATCACAATATTGTCTGGCGGCCGCGTTTTATCTCCACCATGGCAGGGCAGGTGGGTGTCTGCCTATTTCAATATTAATTGATCCTGCTGCGTTGCGGAATTGTTTTGTTTCTTTGTCTCGTCTGTCGATCTGTTTTGCAATCTCTTTGGTATGTTAGTTTGGAATCTGAAGTGGCAGGAGGCTGGGCTGCAACAGAACTTATGACCGTGAGCCTGACAGCTCTTTTGGCGAGTTAGGGAGGCGAATTTTGGAACGCCCATCTGAGTTAGATTTATTAATGTTCGCTAAAGTTTTTTGTCTGCTTTTTTGTGAGGGAAAACGTAAATAGATGACTGACTGTATTGATATGCGAGGAACATTATCCCAACTCCTCAATGACAGGCACAGAAGTCGATTGTTATCCAAATAGCTCAACGAGATCTTTATTAAACACGTTGATTGTATTACGTTGCTTAATATTTTGGATGAAAGTCTCCATATTGTAAGACGAAACAATGCTTACCTTACGTGTTGCGGAACTTAGACAGTTATTTAGTCATTTGTGGGTATTCACCGTGGGAAAACTTGGCTCATTATACGTATAAAACGGTATGTCCCTAACCTAATGAGTAATAGCTAAACAGGCGAAGTTGCAACACTAGTCAAGCCAAAGGTATCTGAATCAGTAAACGGTTGAACCAGCTAGTTAGCAACCGATCGTTTAATGTTACTCTCAGATGACAACGCAAGGTTATCGATGAGATCGCTGAATCATGACTCACGTGTAACTTTAATTTGACGATACTTGCCAATGTTTATTTGTACAGTTATTCGGCACACATAACCTAAGTCTTTTGACGCTGCAAACTAGCCGTTGTAGTGCTCTCGACCTCACGACCTTTATTCAAAGTGCTGGATAAATTCACCAGTCAATGTAGATCCCTGTGTTGCCAACACCAAGTGCAGTGTTTCACACGTCTGATAGCTTCCGAGTGGCTGGTCGTACGGAGGGATGCCCGTTAGACTGGAGGTCATCGGCAGGTGCGGATTTCTTGACGAGCGTGGTTTTCCTATTTTGGTTGTGCATTGTTAAAGAAATGAGCGTGTCTCGTTACGGCTGTGTCTCGGTGTCGGGTTCCCATCGTTAGTTGATGTGTTCAATATGGCATATGGCGGCTGTTTTGTATTTGTTTTTACGTCGTCAGTGTTGACTGTAACAGGATAAATTTATTTCGAGGTGTTAGGTCACGTCTACACCGCAAAACCGACAAACAGGATATAAATTGTCCATAATATTGTTCACCTTGTTCAATTATGCTTTGATTAATGAGATGCATCGACATTTATTTTATCACCTAACAACTGGCCTGACTGGTCTTTGTTATTTAAATAATAAAACAATTTATAAATGTATTCGGTCGATTGTAGTTAAAATTTTATCCAAAAGTAACCTGCCTCTGTTTTTATTAAACAATGCATTCACATTGTAATATAAATTGCAAACTTTATGTTGAAGTTAAAACGTTGGAGTGCATGTTTTAAAATATTACCATTTAATGGAATGAAAACAATGTTGTATTTTATCGCCGTGAAATTATTCGTGTGTAAAATAAAATTAATCGCGCGTTCCATGACGGAAGGATAAAAGAAACTCCGTTGTTCTCAAAAATAGCAACATTGTATGAAAAATTTAAATGGAGGATTCGAACCTCAAATTGATTATTAATAACGCATCCATTAATAAAATAGCCAAAAGCGCATGTTGGATGAGTGGCTACAGTAATTTGCATGAGATTGATGTCCCTGCACAGTGCTCGGATGACTTTTTGGTCGTGTTACAGTACGCTATTAACATTTTTACTGTCATTGCTTTATAATCGAAAATTATGGATGAGGCACGCTCCGCAATCAAGCTGACGGAAATGTTAAGTAGTTTTAATCCCCTGCAATTTGTACGGATTCTTTCAAGTGAAATGAGGATAATACGTTCGTCTGCCCCGAAACGTGGAACTGGTATTTAGAAGACTTCGTTATTTGCTGAGTTGAATGAATTTGATTTATATTACTGGAATTAGGTGTGGTGGTGTACTTTGACTAAACGTAGGTATTTGATATAGTTATCCGTGCAGTTTTAGGATTTGTATGGTTTGATCATTCTTCCATGCACGATATAGCTCAATGCAAAGCTGCAAAAATTGTCTAATAATACACAGTTATTCCCAATTTATTACATTGACGATATTCTTGCAGTATCATCATAATGGTCTGTGGCCACGAAATTCGAAGCGCGTCATATTTTCGTAATGTTTCCTGTGGTTTTATGATATTAATGAATATTGATGAAATCTTTACTATCACTTAAGTAAATAAATGATGTCGTAAAACGATCTTCGGGTGTCTGTGGTTGTCCTCATGTGCGGTGGCCATTTATACTCAATTTTACTATGTAAGTATTTTTTAATAAATATTTTTATGAGCACTTAAAGAGGATGGATTTTTTTTTTTTTTTTCGTGTAATGTAGTAGACTATAAATACTTGACGTATACGCCAGATGCATGCATGGGAAGTTGTTGAAACTTTAGCAGCTCACAAAAATAAAATTGGATACGTTGTTATTACCTTGTTATTCATTTAATATGCTCATTTTGATTCCCGTGCCTTTTTGGCCACAACCCGTTTCAGTCCACATCTGCCAGTGCATACAATCGTTAAGATGAACATCGGAAAGGGTTAAAAATCAACGGATTTTTTCGCTTTTATTGATTTTGACAAATCTTAAATACAATATACAAGTTAACACTAAAATATTTATATCAAGTACAAGTATATAAAAAAACGGGCCAAGTACGACACGAAGGTTTCCGTACGACAAGGCGAAAAACTCCGAAAAAACACGTTTATTGTATGTTAAATAAAGTTAAAAGTTAAAGGGGCCTTTTCATTTTTTAACTTTTATTATTTGTTAAAGCGACAATAGAAATACATCCTGTGAAAATTTCAATTGTCTACTTATTACAGTTCATCAGATACAGCCCGTTGAAAGACAGACGGACGGACGAACAGCGGAGGTTTAGTAATAGGGTTCCGTTGGCACCCTTGATACGGAACCTTAAAAGGGAAGTGTCAATGATTTTCGCTTGCAGAAAAAGACAGTTTAATAATTTTATGTTATTAATTGCATCATGTACTTGTGCAAGAGCCATTGAAATTGTAACTTCTAAATACCCCAGTTTACCATGTATCACAATTATAAGAGATTGTAGTACATACTTTGTGCTACTGTACTATTTCTCATCTGTGACATAAAGTTATTAGTTGCGGTTCCAATATCTTAATGCTTTAATTACTATTCACTGTCACAGCAATTAAACGGTTCCCCTCACATGTAATGCCAGTGAACAATTAAAGATAAATACTGTTATAAAAATAGCTAACTGGTCGCAACGTGTTGGGAAAACGTGGCGTTTTGAGAAACGGTTTTTAACTTCTGGGATTGAAGAAAGAGTTACTCTATGGAAATGTATACCGAAAAAACTTTTCGCATAAAGTTGACGCTAACCTTCAGTAAGTACATCTTTATTCTTCTTCATCATTTCATCGTTCTTCATCATCTTCAGTACAGACGCCAGCACATCAAGCTACCCGAAACTGTCAAATTTTCCCAATCAAAGGACCTAACGCTTTAGCGATAACGTTGAAAATCTATTAAAGAAATTTGATAGATTGTAGTAGCTTGATGTGCTGGTCTCTGTACATCATCATTATACAGGGTGGCAGAGGGATATCGTCGCGCAACCTGTTTCCATGGATTCTGGACCCAACTGCGTGGAAATTTTTCGTCGGTTATTAAAATTTCAACGCAGAAAGTTTGCTCGTCGATGTTCCTGCCACCAGTGCCGCCCTGTATAGGTTCAGCTAGGTGGGTACTTGTTGATTTTGTCGGATTTCCATTGTCTCAATATTTCTGTCTGTTTGATTTAGGGATTTACCAATCACGCAGTTATAAGGTGTGGCGATCATTAACAATGATTTATTAATAAAATTCCCTATACCTATTGTTTATCCATTTCTGTATTTAATTCTAATTTTCCGCCCATTGTGCACCATACGTCACAGAAATCAGAATAACATTACAGTCCAGTTTTATTATAATAATATAAAGAGTCACCGTTTAAAAATATTGCTCACCTACCAGAAGTTTCGTTCGTTTAACAAGGAGGTAAAAAGAGCATAGACAAATAAACAAACTCCTACACTGGTGGAGGCACCGTGGCACACGGTGGCTAAGTTGACGTTTCCCACGAGGCTGTTTGTGCTCATGAAATGTAAAATGTAATGGTGCCCCGTTAGCTTGTGGTCGTGTTGGTATACTTAAACATGGCAGAAGCGATGCTAAAGCTATGCCAAGATAAAATAAAGTGTCACAGAAATATTTCTTATTTGCTTTTGATTTTTTCCCAAATGATTTGGACAAAGTCGGAAGTGAAGTTTGTGAACTGCAGTATCAATCCGTCTTCTACTAAAGTTATACTCATCCCGAGTACCTGAACCCTTATTGTTTGCAATGCGAATTACACTGAGAATTTGCATAGAGTATTCTGACAACTAGTCTTACTAAGGTGTAACGTGTTACCCAGTAACTGGGTTGGGGAAGTCAGATAGGCTGTCGCTCCATATACTATACAAATTGGTAATCATCTTCATTCCTAACCTCTTCTACAACATTACCACAAGCAGGACCTACTTCAGTGGAAGCCTTATTTTCATTTTGGTTGAATACAGCATACAATAGCTTCTTCACAGCACTGCTGTGACTGTAACAAGATCTTGCAGCGTAAATAAAGTTGACATAATATTGTTGCTGGCTCGTAAGTCTCGTGACAGATTTGTGATGTGTTTCACCGTTACACCGCATGCTAATTCACTTAACTGTTTCTGTCTTAATTTTTATTATAAACTGCTAGACCTTTCACACAGACCGCAAAACTTGATAAGCTACATTTGTGGAACTGTTACAAGCTGTTAATTCTGTCTCCTTCGTCGGATCTCTTACACTCCCGATAAATAACGACATCCTCGAGCAGGTGACCTTATTTAAGCTTGTTACGATGTTTAATTAAAATCATTCAGTTCATCCGATATTTACGAGCAGCCGGATCGCCTTTATCAAAGCTGAACTTCAGTCACCAATCAACAGATCGCACGCGACCAAATTCGGCACGTTACCGTTAATTCGCAACGTGTCGTCTGTCCGGTCCGGATTCGATTTATAACCGACGTAATCGGGCCTTACGGTAAACTTGATCTCCTCTTACATATCGCTCTATAAAGCATGGAACACACGCTGAACACGCACGCTGAGTTCAACAGCGACCCTGTTTTGTGACGATACGTGAAGTCTAGTTTTCAATTACATTTGTGAGTTGTTCCTAATTGAGAGTCAGCGTGTTATAGGGACATGTACGGATGACGAGGGTTTGTGTGACAGATGTGTCGTTATAAAGTGCAATTCGTAGCAAGTAGGTATATCAAATTATACATCAACTAAGCGAGTTATCTCTCCAATCTCATTCAAAGTCATCTCGCGGAGAAATCACACTACATAGCTAACCTTCACTGCCATAATCACCTCTAGAACAATCTCAGTGTTATGTAAATCCCATGTCAGTGACAGTGATGTCTTGTGGCAGTGAGATGTTCAATTTCCCCGCTCGCTTCCCATCAACCTTTTTGCCGTTTGTGCAGACAAAAATGTGCTTAATGTCTCTCGTTAACCTTTTAGTAAGAACAGATGTAACCCTCCGGCGTCGGCGCATAATTGCGGAAGTAGACTCTGCCTCCTCTACCTGTTTGTGTACGTTTAAAGTGTTATCTTTGTCATCTGTTTTGCTAAATGGCCCTTTAAGGACTTTTGCTACACTCTTTGTGTCGTTTTCATTGTGTTTACCTACGTTGCTACGTCCTTCTGGAACGTGTGACATTTCATATCCGCATTTTTATCCTTTTATTTTCGTTTAAGTATCGGTTTCAGTCCTCTAACTGCGTATATGCGAGACTGTCACTTTGTCTAAATTATTTGGCAGCACTTTCCACATCACTTTCTATTTCATATACAATTAAAACACCTCATCGCGTTAGGTGTGTGCGTCCGCCCACTCGATGCTCGTCAATTAATTAGTCATGCTTCCAACCGTTCAGGAGCAAGCAAGGAACGTGAGCATATATCTCGGCTTAGGTAAACAGTGCACGCACGAAGTCCGCGGCGCCGGCGCACGCCAACGACCTAATTCTTTGAGTGGTGGCGCAGGCGTCGCGACGCCGCTGTGCATTTGCTCATTACATATGTTTTAACAATTAACAATTCAATCTTGAATGTTTTATGCATTTGTTTGTTAGTTTCCGCGTTGGATGGGAATAAAGGAAACATTGTGTGATTTGTTTATCTAGCGCGCCACTTCTTGGAACCATTTAGGTTCTATAAGTTAACTTTGTCGAGGCGAATGGGTTGTTTGTTTTTGCACTCATGCGCTGTTAGAGCTTTACAAATTGCTTAATAACTTCGATTGACTGCGGCTTGAACGTGACTAAAACTAAGCATTTGTATTTGTGTTGCTTAGATTTTCGTGCCAGAAATAGGTAAGACACGGTCGTTCTAGCCATGTAAGATGAATCATTAACCAAAACAAGTCTTCCATCTTAATAACACATTTACTTGTTCGGAATCTTATCGATTGCTTAATTGTCACATAATATACGTAACATTGACACGATTCTTAAGTAATTAAAACGTCAGCAGTGATCGGTTACAAAATAAATAGACCTTCGATATTTGTCGTTGAATAGTATTAGTTAGCTGGCTACAAGGGCGAGGAGTTCACGTCGACATGTGACGCGGCGGTCACGAACACCTATCGACTCCTGCGCACGACTTGTGCACTCAACTCATTGTGCAATTAAAATATAACTAACCGATGAAAGCTCCAAGGTCAACACTAATTTCACGTCAATACAGCCTAATTGAAATACTCAAGACCACTAACATACAATTAAGATGCAATATCATATCTTCGAAGTCTATAATTAAAGTCTATGTCCCAATTAATTCGATACAAACCTCTCAATGTGACGAAATGTTGCGGTTTCACTTCGCGATAAATAGTATCGATAAGGGACACCGACATCGAGTCCAGTTATTAGTGTCGATGCTTTTCAGTTTCGTCCTTAACATCGATGTTATTATAATCGATTTCTGAATTCTTGATTGTTTGAGTGATGGGAAAAGATCAACGACAACGCCTCCCGATGAATTAAATTTGAATCGATTCGCGCATAAAAGGCTATTTCGTGTCTTGTCTTATTCATGAGGCTGCATAATGATGAGCGGTTTTAGAGCAAAATGAAGAGTAGATTTGCTGTTGTTTTTTTCCTGCATGAAGAAATCCTTATGCGACGATGCAGTGTGTTAATAAAAAGAAAGTGCATGTCTACTTTTCTTTGTGATGCTTTGATTGATGTCCAACTGACCTTGCAAATTCTTTGAATATGTAGTCCTATTGGCATGATTTTTAATAAAAACGACGTAATACGCTGTCTGTCTTCTACTGCGTGTCCGATCAATCATTTGCAGTCCATTCTAACGCAACGCCTGTCAACAGTCATGATGAATATTCCTACACACGATCCAATTCACTCGCATTAATATCGTTATGAAATCGAGCGTATCGAGCACTCGATTCAATGCAGCCGTGAACTTAGAGTAGCGAGTTGACAGTGCACAATGAGCGCTATTAAATCATTTGTTATTAATCGAGTACCATGACAATATAGAATCGAATCGGTTCAATATGATGCGAGTCCTTGAACGGTATTAACCTTAATAGTTGTGCAACCGCTGGCCGATACAGTGCCGAAACGAATCAGAATCGATTCGGCCCACTTGGCTCCTCCCGTGTCAATCGATCTTATTGCGAAACTACACAGCCCAAGAGCCCTGCATTGACGGTGATGAATGGTAATTATTATTATGAGTCTATTGTGACTTGTGAGTACTCAAGGACAACATAGATGATTATGTAAAATAACTATAGTAAACAATGAAATGAATCGATTGATTTTTAAATCGAAAGCTCGAATAAAAATATACGACTTCCGATTGATCAATTAAGATTTATAGCCTATCATATTTAATTCAATTTGCCTAGTTAGATTCAGACCATTCTCAAAAAACGTTGTCAAACAAGCTAAACACGTTTTGTTGACCAATTAGGAAGAATAACAAACGGAATCTCAGTCTCGAACGGCTGGCCAGTTGGCCTATTTATTCCGTACATGTCAGAAGTAGTCCGTCTACCCATCTGTTTGATCAGTAGTTAATTTGTGTTTATTAGCCGTGATTGGCTCTCGGGTCAGCCCGTCACGCCAATTGTTAGACTCAACAATTGCTAGTCAGCTATTTGCCACTGATACTTGATTATTAATTTGTTTTGTATCTTCAATTGCTATAATGACAATTAAACCTAGTAGGTACGTTGTTTTTCTTGTATTCGCGATTGTTCCGTTTCTTTGTGCAAAGATAATGTCGCTCATTAAAATTGTGATGTGATCACGGTTAAACGTGTAACTAACTACATTTTTCATGTGATTGCTGAATGGCTTTCTTGGTATCAGTCGAATCGATCAGGAATGTTACAGTTTTCTTGGGAACTTCTTTCTCATTTCCAAGAAAAAATTACAATGTCTGTATCTAAAAGCATACAAACTTCATGTAATTTAGAACTAACTGCATAAAAAACATTAGTAATGCATTTACAATAATATTCCATTTGGTAAACATGGCCGGGTTCATTGGAAACATCGCGATGACGTAGCCCCCAATGATTCGAGCCGGCGATTAAATCGATTACAGATGCGCGACACGTCGCGACACACAATCGATTTATCGCATCACTAGCTCAACGCCCATTCGGTATTTTCCTAACACAATGTTTATCGGATAACCGATCGATGGGATTGAATACCGATTTGAATTCGCCTGTTGCGCTAACGCGTTTTAAATAAACTTTATGTAAGCAAACTGTAATATTTAAGTAAATCCTTACTGTATTCTAATAAATTCGTTATAAATATAATAATATCTACCTACATATTTTAACATTGACTAATAAAATATTTCATTTTGTTTCAGGTAATTATCAAAACTATTTGGCTGAGATTTCTCATATAGATGAGGTGGCTGCTCTATCTACAATACTTTTTCTCCGACATTCAATTATCAGGTAGCTGTAACCTTTCTATATTTTCAGATTTTTCAGTACTTACTACTATAGTCTGTTCCAAAACTATCTGATGAAAGTATAAACAAACCCTGTTCAGGTTTAATTCTTACGCAAACGTTCTCTATAGAATAGGTAACTTATTCATTTGTATTTAACAGATTTCAAGTTTATATCTCATCACCAACAATGATTATTGAATAACATAATTAAATTGTAATTCAGAAATCATTGACGAAAATTGAGGTTATAATAAAATTAACCTCAATTGTCAAAAAAGAAACATCTAATTAGAATTTCGGATTTAAGTATTCAAATAATCAAATCGAAGCATAATATTCGTAAGTAGCACTACAAATTGGCATCCACAGCACGTTTTCAAATTCATTTGTTTACATTTTAATCCGATACTTTAGGAACAGACTATATACTTACTCCAACTTTTGTGTGCTCCATCTCATTAATTGTAGCAGTTTCATTAGCGATAACCTAACCTAACAAAAACAATTACTCTCCTCTCCACTAGACACAGTAACGTCAAACTGTATTCATAATAGAACAAGGTTGTTGACATGCTGCCTAATGTCGCAACACCTCCTTAATTACCTATGTCAGTTAATTATCACTTGACACACATATGCCTGTGCCTTCATTTATCAATTGGCTTATCCGATTAGAGGGGTAATTAAAGCACTGATAGACTTGGTGATTAAATGGCTCAGGTCGTGAAGGGTTCGGGAATGTTGGCGTAATTAGATTATGCGGTGGTTATAATTTGTTGGAGACTTTGATGTTAATTAGGACTCGGCTGAAGAGTATTGCCATGATCCCGATGATCTTGTGAAGGCCGCAGGAACCCGCTGGGTGCGGGAAGCACCGAAGTGGAGGTGCTTGGGGAGGCCTGTCTAGCAGTGGACGGCTTTCGGCTATTATGATGATGAGAGTATTGGGATCCAGTCAGTAAAGGAAATGGAGTCCAATTATGGTGGGGGTTAGTGCTAAAGTCTAAGAGATATTTTTTATTGCTGAATGGGCCTGCTCTTGACCTCGATCACGCCTGATGGAAAGCGATGGATGAGGTCTATGATGGAACGAGCGTGCCCAGAAGATGCTTGTTCATTATTATCTGAGTGAATATTCACTTATCTGAACATCATTATTCTCTTGCCCTTATCCTAATTGGTTTACTAATGATAAGCATAAAATATATTATCATAATTAACGAAATTCAGCATAATGATCATTACGCATAATATTATTAGGCATAATTTTTTTGCCATAATGCTTGTTGCCATAAATACTACTAGCATAATAATAATGAAGCATAATTTTATAAAGCATAATGTTAAAAACGCATTCTAACCCAAACCACAACACCAACAATAGAGGGGATCTGGCGCTCGGCGGCCACTACCGCGGCACGCTCGCTTCGCTCGCTCGCCTTCGCGCGATAATGGTCACTGTTCTAACCTAACCCATATGATTCAATAACAGTAGTAAATATCAGGAAAAAAATTATGCAACTCCAACTTAAGCCAAAACATATTAGACTAAATGATAATTATGCTAACTAATACTTTGGCATAATGCATTGCATTATGCCAAAGTATTATTATGCAGCAGTATTATTATGCTAATAAAAGTTATGCGAAAACGTTATGCCAAACTATATTATGCCTTAAAATTTTATGCCAACAGGGGTAGTACCATCCTAATTTATTTAGTGTCGGCGGAACGTGTCTTCTTCCATTTATCCTCTTATCACTAGAGGTTCATTTCCGTGGAAAACAAAACAGAATTTTTTGTTCCAATCAACCAAGACATTTAAAAGAATGACGCGATAGTGTCAAGTAAACAGTTTACTGATTACTTTATAAATAGCGAAGATACTCGACCTTGTGCCGACGACCTTCCGAATGTTTTAGTCATAACAAATTGCACACGTTTTATTGAAGTTACTACATTATGTCATGAAGTTACCTGGGTGACGTAAGACTTGTATCGATTTTGGTGCAAACCCAAAGGTTGGGTACCACTGTGATATAAATTATTGTCAAAACAGGGCATGATAAGAGAACCTATTAGTTTTTGTCGGTAAACATAGTTTAAGAAGGAGACTTGTCTCAAATGTTCAGCCACCAAAACAGATACAAGTAATCAGGGTCCTCGGATATAGTTGAAGTTGGTTTTATATTAATTAAATTAAATTTTATTCGAAAAAAATCATCGGTTTCATACTGAACTTCAACTATATCCGAGGTCCCTGGTTACTTATCTCCTATGGTGACCGTACCTAGTTCAGTATTCAAATTCAAAATATTTTATTTCACATAAACCTGAGAAATGTATTGAAATATTCACGTCTATATTGCAATATCAAAACAAAGTAGTTGAAGGAGAAATCGCCATCGAATACAACGATAAAATATCCTGTACATCGCCCAAGGTGCTACATCCATTGCATAAGACCAGCGTTGATCACTGCACTAACAAATTACGATAATATTTTACGATCATACAATAATCTTATCGTAGCAATTAACTGGTATTACTTCGCGTGGTCGTCGTTAATTTATAATCGATAAAGTTATAAAAATATCGATAAATAAATCGATGTTACCTAACGGTGGTTGGAACGTATTCCGAGCTGGCGATCGGGTTTTTCCGCGGTTCTTAGACATGTTGAATAGAATTAGAATTATACCTTATTGTGTTTGGCTAGAAATTAAATAGAAACAATAAAAGTTTCTTGAAAAGTAGATTTAAGGTTATTCTTCTCTATAATAAAATTATCAATGCCCGGCTGTCATAAAAGGCATTTATATGCCATGGAGCCTTGATCTTGCTATAGCGGACAACATCCACAAAATATATTTAAAAAATCGTCAATTCTTGCTTCCTATTGCGCAATATAATTAGTTTTCTTTATTTGTTAGTTTATGCGCATGCGCAGGTTAGATTAGACATTTAATCTGTAGCTACGTTTCATAAAATGTAAGTCCTAATGACGTAGGTGCCATTATCATAAGGTGCCATTATCATAAGGTGCCATTATCATAAAGTGACATTACAGACTATCAAATGTACATAAAAATTGGGTTACTTGTAACGATGAATGTTCTACGTATTTAAAGATAAATAAGTTTGTTTTCTTCTATATCGTGACCAGCATAAGGGTGTTAACCTTAGGACCATGTAAACACGCGAAGTACATAGCTATACTTGTAGATATCTGGTTGATACTAAACACAATAGAATATTGAATTGTAAGCAGTACTGAAATAATAGAATTGGAATGGAGGATATTCATAGTTAACACCTTAATACATAATCAATGCTGACTACAAATTACGTTATTCCCTCTGTATCTTTACCTCTTAGATTCTTCTCTTTTTCTTTTGCTTTTACCAAGAAAAAGTATCCATTCATTTCATACACCGGTATTTTCAGTTTTTTCCGGTGAAAAACTTTAAATATTGATTTCACGTCAAACTGTGTTCATAACGGAGTTCATAAATAATGAATTCGTGACTAAATTCAGAGTTCAAATTAGAAACTTGAACACTGAATTTAGTCACGAATTCATTTGTAAACTCCGTTATTTCATAGAAATGTCAAACTTCAGCCAAATATTCAAGCGTATTCTAGCGTAACCAAAATCCTAGAGTTTTTGGTACAGCCGCCAGCGCATCAAGCTACTACTATCTGTCAAATTTCTTTAATAGAATTTCAACTTTATTGCTAAAGCTAGGTTTAAGGTTGATTGGGTAAATTTGACAGTTTCGGGTAGCTTGATGTGCTGGCGTCTGTACATGAAGACAAAATGGCTAACATTTTGAATTATTTGCTGATTGAGTACTTATTGACACGTATTTTTTGTTATTGACTTCTGACTTGAGTGTTTACTTTGTGTATTTAATTTCCTCCACTGCTCACAAAACGGTGAAGGAAAACATAGTGAGGAAACCGGCATGTCCTGGGACCAAAAAATTCGAAGACATGTGACATCCACCAACCCGCACTGGGACCGCGTGGTGGATAATGGCTCACTCCCTCTCCCACAGAGGCCTGTGTCCCAGCTGTGGGAACATTATAGGCTGATTATGCTTATCCTTATGCTGATTGAGTTTTTTTTTTTCAACTCTATTTTTCCACAAAAAATAGTATTGGATAATAAAAATATTGGTCATTTGATAACTAGATTCATCCTCCAAATTATCGTATGGTGGCCACATTTTTAAAGTCCCCGTTTCCAGTCCAACACAGTTCAACAACAACAAAAATATATCGTAGCAGACGATATATTTTTTCCATTATTCAGCAAAAGCAATCGGCCAGTGTTCCGGCGCCATTGTTCCGTGACGTCACCGCATCTAATAAACCTGTTGATCCATTTAACAAATTGCTAGCGCCGCGAATCGCCTGGAATGTCTCTGTTCTAGTTTCCAAACAAACTCAGTTAAACTGGCGTTTCTTCGCAGTTTACATAAATATACAAACCAGCATTTATCTCTAAACAGATGCTTCAAGTTTTCTTTATTTATTTTTTTAATGTTAAGGCGTTGAACTGGGCTAATCATTATTGTTATTTGTTTTTCTTTTATCTGTGAAAACCTGACCTGAAATTGTGTCTATAACTTCACCAGTCTAGTCTTCCTTATCTTTCCTTCCTTCAGTATCTTCATCTGTATCTACCAACAGTTGTTCAATTTCTGTTCAGATACAGACCTTAGTTGAATAACAATTCACGTCCAAAGGAATTTATCGCTATGCAGCAGCAAGTGAAGTTGTAGTCAAGTAACATTAGTACTAAAATGAAGCAGTATTTAGTATCCGAACTCATAACAGATTCAGTCTCGACAAGTGGGTGGCAGCGGTGCGCCGGCGCCGCTCCACCTGCCTACTTGTGCAAGATTTATGCGATCAGGACTCAATAGACAACTCGAAAGTTGAAACTTTTACACGTGTGTTTACAAACCATAAACAAGGTTTTCCCTTTACGATCGTTGGTACTATAGTAACGTTTTGATCTTAACCATAGACGGGAATGTGTTAACCCATAAATATTCTGTGTTTTATTTAATCGCTATCATAAAGAGGTCTTAATGTGTCAAAAATAAACTTGAATACAGACGGCAATCGTTATGCGTGATGACTCAGTGGTCTACACATGCAGAAAACTAACACAGGACGTTAAACATTTCAGTGTTTCAACAGCAGGCATCGATATGTTGAAAGTGGAATTTTCACATCCGATTCAATATTTCGGTCTTGTTCTAGACCGATATTTTGTATTTATAAAGCCAATACTTCACCAAATGAATAATGTATGAACAAAATGAAAGAATGTTTCACTCAGTCTGTTTAAAACCCATAAAATATTAAAACGCATCGCTACACACACGTAGTTAGTAAAACGCGATGAAGTGAATATAATCGGTTGTTTGGATTCAACGATTTAGCAAACTTTCGACATGTTTTGGTTACGTTCCCTTTGTTGTTTTATAACGGCTGGGGTCATAAGTCGTCGGTTACGAAACCTCCACTGACGATTTCTTTAACGAAAGTATCGTGATCTTGAACCTGTATTCGGGTGTTTGGGATCCGATCCGATCTCGGGCGTCGATTCGTCACGACGACAGCTTTCGCGGTGACCAACCGGAAATTCGCCATAAACGTTCGCCAATGAAAGGTGAATGTCAAGATTTGTTTACGCTCTAATGGAGGCGCAATCGATAGATATTGAATTCATTAGTGAAACTCTTTTATGTAAATAAACGTGTTGCTGATGCTTTTTACTCACACTTCATAGAAAACCTGTTAGTCAATTAGAAACAAAATATTAAAAATATTTATTTAGTCGTTGACAGCTCACTTAGCAACGAAGAATCATATTAATAATCGGGTTAATCTTAATAGTAGTAAAGAGTACATCTTTACAGCCGTAGCGAAATGTGTGTAATCGAACAAAACCTCAATTCAGGTCAACTTACATTGCTCCGGCGCCGGCGCATGTAGAGCCGTAACACTATAACACTGTAATTTCCCTTACATAACTATTTACTCACAGGATATTACATTGTTGGTACAAACGAGCTTTTAATGTTCGCATCGGAAGTGCGGATTAGAAAATTGCAGTTGCACATCGCGTACGGGACCACTTTCTCTGACATTGAAACATTTGCGAGGCTCTTAGTCCTCAGAGGGAAATTAACACTCGCTTTTAATTATAATTTATGTGATATCTTGACTGCGCTAAGTGGATTATATCATGCTAGCATATTAAATTGCCTCGACTCGGGAAGTTCGAAGGGCAAGTGAAACCTTCGAGCATTTTCAGGAAAATTGCATTGGTCAGAATTTGATGTTGAAAAACGTAGTTAACTCCAGTGCTGTTATCGAAATCTAGGTTCGCAACCCATTGGCATTCAAAATTGATAGGTTTTTTGTTGTATGCTTTGCATACCGAAAACGCTGATACACAAAACAATTTCAATGTACGTTTGAGAACAATAACCTCTGATTAATATAGTCCAGTACATAATAGAAATACTTCTTTAGTCACACATTTGCAATATGTGTTCTCCTCAGGGGCATTGTTTCAAGTGGCGTGTGTTAGCTTACCTGTTGCGACCTGCCTCTGACTATTCGCTTTAATTCGCTCATTCTATGAAGCTGATGTGTTGAAATTCTATTCCTAGAGAATGAGATTTCTTTATTTTCCTATAGAGAGAGTTTGTTTTCCTATTTGTCGTACCAATTTGTTTAAATAAACGTTGTAATTTCGGGTGTCGCTCACGCTCTGCTCATTTCAATAACATCTTCTTTACCTGAAAATTTGGACATCAGCCCGTTATACAGAGAGAGAGAGAGAGGGAGATAGAGAAAGAGAGAGTATTCTATCTATCTACCTATCTATACCAAAGCTCTACCTGTAAACTTGATTCATGTCATTCGTTCATCATAGGGGGTCGGCGCAACATGTCTTTTTTTCGACATATGGCTCGTTATCGGAGGAAGACCTAAAATCAAAAGATGTCCAGCAAAGAAAGAAGTGTTGGTCAAAGCATGATCGAAATGCATGGTGTAAGTGGAATTGCCATTGAAAATCAGGTCACGTTCAGGTACGTGAGGGGAAGAGTACTGCGCAAAAAGCGACCAGCTATTCATCGATTTTGATACAGCATTTGTATGGACACGATATTGCTTATAGATTGGATTGAGTTATTGCTTGGGAATGAAAGGTAACAAAATCCTGTGGTTTTCATTTCATTTCTGAATGATTGAAACTTTTTTAAAACTAATCTGTGCACATAAATAAGTGATAGGATCTAAGCAATAGATGAAATAGATCCAATTAAAATATAACACCATCAAGACCAGAAAACAGTTAAGATCAACAGTGTCCGTTAAAAGACTTGGCTGTGTAGGCTGATAAACATCATGGACAAAAACGATATCGATTTATTCAAACGGGACCAAAACATATAATAACCTGCAGAAGCATATAAAATAAACAGTATTTCATATAAGTGCAGTAACACGATAGAAGGCAACGTCGTTCAGTTAGTATTGCAAACCGGCCGCGATGAATAAGCACCGATATGGAATAGTTCTAACACATGATCTTGTCTATGTAAAATTGCCGAGTTATAGTTATTGCGTAATGGTAATCGGCGGATCGGGATCCATGGGAAATAACCGATTGAAGTCGGCTGTTGTATAAGTTGTATTGTTCATTAGCTTAAGTACTTGGTTGGATCGAAGATAGTTGTATTACAGACTGAAAAAAATCTTCAATTGCACTTAAGTTTTTGTTTCATGGAACTCCATAATATCCAGCACGAGTCTTTTATCATCTATCTATCAAATTATCTCATAATTTGTAAGTAACACATCTGGCTGCAGTCTTTGTACGATCAGAATATAAATGTTACTTCGCCTATTCACGATGACATGCACACGAAACACGTTCTCCACTCTTGAATACGAAGTGTCCACTACATTAACACATGCCTCTACACGCTTTATGTACTGAAACCCACTCAAATCTGCTTTGTTTGTTTCATTATAATCGTGTCTATTACAACAGCCATTAAAATTATCTTCGGCATTATTGACCGCTTTGCACCAATCGAATTTATACGACTCGACGACATTAAGTGCGCTTGGGCTAGAGCTATGTTGGACCGTAACTCAATAATATTTTCAATTTGGTCAGCAATATAAAGTTTATTGGCAAACGTCATCACAAGTTTTATCTTTATAGTCGTATCATCCTCTCAAGATGGTCTGGCAAAGATACCGCTCTCGAAGTCTCGAAGTACAATGGCCGGTCCTTCGCTTTCCATATACAATTTTGCTTACATAAAAGGTACGTGAGCCCTTCGTTCTAAAAAATGTTGTGTAACATGGTCTATGGAAAGTGTTTCTACGATCACTATGGTGTTTATCGTTCACACGACGTAATTATTTTCTCTTAGCCCTGCAATTTGCTCCGCTGCTAGCTGCACTGTGATTAATATTGTTCGGTATGTCATAATGGTACCGAGGAAAATTTCGTTGGGAACTCAAGAGACCAGCAACAAAGGAAGGAAATTGGAATTTGCGCACTTTGAAACTATTGAACTTGTTTATGTTGTCATTATTAGTTATGGGTTTTAGGCGAGTTTCTGTACATTGTACTCGCGTCGTTGTTGAAAGGGAAAGCTCCGGTTAAAGCCGTTTGTGTTGTACCAAACGTAACGGTTACCATAACTTATAATTTAAATTATATTAATTTCCATTCTCACTTTATGATAAAATATCTATGGCTTGGAGATAATTATCTATGGCTTGAGGTCGAAATAAGTGCTTACGACAATCGTAAAGCAGCGCGACAGCACTTGAGTCTCCCTGACACGTTTCGCAGAGCATTTGCATGGCGCGGGCGCAGCCGCTCACCGCTCTCTATTAATACGTTAGATATGATTATGATAGATCGATTTGCTTAATTGGCGCATGCGCCACTTGCCCACACAATTATAATGCATAAATATTAAGTGCTGGCGACAGTGCCAAAGGACAAGCCAACCATTTAGCGATCATAAATTTTATTCAGTTTTATGGGGTCTTTCACATCATTTTACTGTCCGTATTTTAGTCTGAAGTCTGAAATATTTACACACTATAATTAGTATTCTGATTCATGTACTTGTTAAGTCAATTAAAGAAGTAAAACATCTTCAAGTTCCATTAGTGGCGTCAATTGAACAGACATTTATTCATCATTACATGGACGATGTTATTTGCGGTGTTAAATAAAATTATTTATTTATTGTAAGTCGGCCCACTGAATGTCGACTCAATGTGAAATATGGTATGGCATGTTGATCAATTTATTTGAATCTCAAATTATATCGTTGGCGTAATGTTGACAAATAACGAAGACTTTGATCTCCTATTAATCAGCCAACGGCCGAGATCATAAAATTCAAAAGTAATTTACTGAATTGACAGAATTTGAAATGCTTATTTCAGAAGAGTCGACTGGTTGTGTAACACAAAATATCATTTGATTTGATAGTTGTTTTTTTAACACATCTTGAATGTCTTCCACTTCAACTAACACTTCATAGTAACACGCTAGCATTTACTATTTCTTTCACACCTTAACTCTTTCTCTTTTGACTACTTACACGTAAGTTCAAAATTGAACGAATCGAAAGCTTTAACCAAAACCAAAAATAAATTGACCCGTTTCCAAGTAAGACACCAGAAAAATTACATATTAATGTAATCAGTATTGTACCTTAACAAACCCGTTCGAATTGTCATGTGACCCTAATTACTACTGCGGTCTAAAAAGATAACATCGTCCAGTGAACCACTCTTATTACATGATTGAGTAGTTAAATAATGTGCACTCGCAAATCGACAGTAATGTTGCTTTTATTACCGCAAAAAACTCTTAAGCAACACTTAACAGCCGGTTCGGATGGTAACACTGGTAATGTGCACTTTTTTAATCATACACTTGGGAGAATATAGTCATTTGGCTTGCACTTATTATGGGTAATAGTAGGTTTGGCAAGAGTTTTGGTAACATGCAATTGAACAGCAGGCATGCTATTTAGACGGCTAATTAGTTTCTATTTGTTTTGAAATACTGATTCTGTTGTTGTTGAAATGCCATGCGCTGCAAAGAAGGAAATCGGAGCAGAAATAAATAATTCATTACGTGCAAAATTGCGTGGACAAGAAACGGGCTCATATTTAACACCGTATTTACATACAATCCGATGCAACAAATTGATACCTTCTTACAGTATCGTGGAACTTCTCTGTTTAATGGCATATTACGCAGTAGCTACTTACCAGTCGCCGTGAACGCTCGTAATCCACTTATCATTACTCATTTCCCTTGGCTCTTGACATGAAATAGTGGCAAGTTTTATTGATTCACGATATTGTTCGCGGTTCGGTGGCCACTAATTGCTGTGTGTTACAGCGGCACGTTAACTTACTCGTTATGTAACATGTTACACAGCTTAACGTGGTGCCAACACCCGTCCTGTCAACAAATTGTTGTATGAAAATCGTATGCGTCGGCGGCCTATCTGGTCGTCGTCTGACCGTTATTCCTAGGGCTGTCTGAAGACTGAAGTACCAAATTTTATTCTCTGTTTAACTATAGCCGGGTCGTTAGCAGGGTGTTAACGCCCAGTAATTTAAGCAGCGTGAAGTAGGACTGTATGGACGCGTCCTATAACTAATCCTTATGGTCCTGCCTGGTTTTGCCATCCTAAGGATGCCAACCACAATGTAATTTTCCAATCTTAAAAGATAAAGGAAAATATTATCTGTAAATGCCAGCCTTTATCTAATTATCTTCCAGTGTAAACACTGCGAGATAAAGACTGCAATGAGGAAAACAGGTCGGTACGACTTTCTCTGTTAAGAGAACTCTGCAAGTCTTTGTTTCTTTTTGAGTTAAACTAACAATATTGTTTCTGCCACTTAGGAGTTTAATTTTACTGACTGCTTCGACGATCTAGGTCGTCACATTCTTCATTCCCTTGCCATTTATCATCAACGCCAGGTTGCTCTTCGTCCAAACCTGATCCCAGACCCCAGGAATGTTCTCCAACCCAGCCCTACCCACAACAGACATTTCAGTCGTTTCCTACTTGCGTCTGGCGGTAGTCGGGCGACAAATTGCCGACGGACGCCATTTCGGCGACGCACAATTGCCCCTTAACGGCCCGTTCCCCAGATTTATTCGCCTACACGTAAGTTAAGAGCCCTGTTCACAGTACGCATTTCGTTTAAATCACGGCGACACGCTATTCGTCGTCAACACTGGTGCTCGTCAAAATTCCTGTGTGTAATATTCGACCCACGAACGCTTCCGTGTTTTGGTTCTCAAATAAAAACTGTTAGACGAGAATTGGTTGATTGTGATCGATTAGCTGTTTTAGTATCCAATGTTTCTCAATGGTAATTGGGCGATGTATTTTGCTCTTTAGCTATATCCGAATTATCATTGAATTTAGAACTATTCGAGTTCTTTGCAAGTTTTTTTATGATCAGTTTCCAAAAGTCTTCAGTACCTTCTGAAGCATCAACTGATACGTTTATAAATTCCAATTACTCCGACACATTCCCCGTACCGTGAATGTTCTTCTTTACCCGTGTGGGTAATGGCGGCGCTAACGACCAAACACCAGTAACGTGATCCCCGAGGTGTGAACTTACGAGGCGTTCCTGAGAAATTCGCTTATTATTAGTACCTGGAACCGTTTGCCTTTCCTGATCTAGTCGTTTAACACCAGTCGCTCGCTTTCGTCTGGTTGCTACCCGATCGGAATGTGGAAGTTCGTTTAAGGATTAACAGACACCATTAACGCTGAGCTATTAAGTAGAACAATCTTGGCAAAGTTTGGATGTCTCATTTTAGACATGGTGAGGCCGTTAAAGCTTAGATATAAATTATTTAAACTTAGCATTTTACTCCTCTGGTACGAGCAAACAATTCATGTTGATACTGAGCAAAACACAAAGCTCTATACTTAGATCTAAAATTAAAACATAATTCGTATTGGCCAATATCAGCTATTTTATTGTTATTGTATCTGAGCGCGAGTATCGGACATTACGGCTGGGTGGAACATTAGCATGGTGGGGGCTCAACAATGGCGGAGCGGCGCCGGCGCAGCGATGCCCACAGCATCCACCGATAACGTGCACTCCTCTAGTCTACGGGATACAGGATGGTTGGTTGGGAATTTCTAAACAATTTGATACATTGTTGGACGGAATTTGTGAAAAATATAATAAAATCTTAAAAGCTTTATTTCATTTAACCAAAACTTATTTTAGACTTTTAGAACAAAAGCTTCTAAAGTAAACTTCTTTAATTTTGTAAATTCTGATGCAATTTTATTAAAACGTCCACTCCTTTTGGTAATTCTCTGATCAGAATATTTAGCATCAAATTGCTTTGTTGTTAAAATAAAAACATTCCCATATCTACATAAATGAATTCTTAAAAGATTCTGATCGCGAAAACCAGGTAAAAATGTGTCTCGAGGCAAAAATCTCATACGCTTTAGAATTCAAATTTTTCTCAAACAATTCTAAGAATTCCCATAGCACCCTGTATCATGAGGTCGGTGGCGTGCGCCGGCGCCGACTCCTCTAATAATAGTCGCATTCCATTCCCTCGCCCTGGAAGGGCTCACCTCGCGATGCGCGCGCGCACCTGCCGTACACCACTTTCCTTTTTCATTTGCCAAATGCTTTCGCTACTCCGTGATTCTGAATTAATGTTATTGAAAAATGGCTTACATTATGCTTGTAAATTCCTCTGAGCATGAGTGAATTGATCGTGTTTATGACCAATAAAATTACAGTAGTTACCATCAGTGGAAGCTATGACGTAAAACGACTGATTAGTACTTTACAGTCTTGATTATATTAAAAGGCGTTCATACAAAACACATGCGCAATGTGAATATTTAAATGACTTTATAAATAGAGCTTTTGATTTAGAGTCTGATTCAATAAAAACATGTTGTATTTGTGTATGTTAACTGCGGGAAAGTTACGTTGTCCAGATTCCAGTTCCTCAAGAATTTTTGTCAGATGTTTCATTGTACAAACGGAACTCATTCACCGTGAAATGCCAAGGGCAACGTATTCAGAAGTGTAGGGGAGCATCTGGGGCCATTAGGGCGTCCAGGGACCGTGTCGAACTGCTGGCGTGGAACCTCGGCTAAGGGCGTGCGCGTACGCAGACTCGTGAGAATATCGCTACGTTTAATGTTTATGTTTCCATTATCGGTACTATCTTTATGTATTGCTTCGCACAGGAAAAAATCCATGGAAAAATTCTCAAGTTTTTCTTTTTCTTTAATTATCTGTAATATCTTTTCCGCTCCGTCGCGGTTTAGAATTGAATATTTCTACAATTATGTGGGACGGGTAAGAAAAAACCATATTTTCTAATTTTATTACTGATTTATTTATTGTTACGTAGTATTATTATATAATGCACTAGTACATATTATTGCGTAGTTTTAATTGTTTCCATGAGTAACAATATATTGGTAATTATGTCTGAATGCATGATGGTTATTTTTCCTTATTGCACGTATATCATCAAGCATTATGATAGCAACTTTAATTTCTACAATCCATTATAAAATATATATATTACTAAATGGTATTATGTGCCACTATTCTTTGAATTTTCATTGTACAAGAAGACATTGTTGTCAGCCACTTCAATCCAACGTAAATCCCTTTCTACTTAGCACTCAAGTTATTGTGTACGGGCTTAAATCCAGGTCTTGTTCTGATGGATTGCCCTCCTTTATGTCCCCATTGTCTTGTTGACGTTCAATCTTGTGGTTTTGCTCCACTATGCTAGTGGTTATGACTATGACCGTCATTGTTAGGATTTATGGTGATAAGCAATGCTGTTTTCTCTGTCTATTCGCGATATAGCTTAGGGAAAGGCAATAGTTTGAAGATTAGTTTTGGTTTTCTGACTTCATTAAATAGATTTTCCTCAATATTTGTTAGCTCTTCGGCTTTTTTGGCTACGTTTGCAAGTTTTGGTGTAGCGTTTTTTGCTCGTATATTTATAACACTCCCCTCGCAATGATATCCTATATGTCATTGTAACTCTGAGAGTATACGCATGACGAGGATTTAGAGTACTGAAGCTAGCATGTCTCAAGGGAAATAGGAGGGTTCGCTTGCACAGCAACCAAAGGAAATGTATAATGTGAAATATGCTTAACAGACATCTTTCTTTTCAAGTGACTAAAGTTAGGGACTATAATTATATAGCTTGCTTCCTTGTGTTTGATGTTCCTCATCATTATGATGTACGCCCCGCGGTTTTACCCGCATAAGTTTCGATCCCGTGGGAAGATCGGGATTAAAATTATCCTGTGTTAATCCTGGTTATAAACTACCTGTGTGCCAAATTTCATCCAAATCTGTCCAGTAGTTTTTGTGTGAAAGAGTAACAAACATCCATCCATCCATCCCTACAAACGTTCGCGTTTATAATATTAGTAGGATTGTACTAAATACTTCAAGATTGCTTTGTAACAATGACATGTTATCTAAAATTTCTTTACATATACAATACTCAAGTCTCTTATCATAAAACATTTTCCGAGTGTCATTGAATGTCTGAGGTATTTTAATAGCTAATAATCTTAAGTATAATAATATCTACTTATTTACACGTCACTCTTATCATTAATTGTTATCAGTAATTTTATTAAAGTTATAACAAGTACTTAGTACATACTAGAGCTGCTCCAAATACTTGCGCTTGCGCTGCTTATAAAACATTAAAGTTTTTTTTTTCTAAATACAATTACATGCCTTTGTACAGTGAAAGTCTCACTAAAATTAACAATCAACCGTTGAGCAATAATAAAAAATAACAATAACATTGTTTTCAGTTCGTTTCTGTGACCTAGAATAATAACAATAATGTACTGAATAATAAATCGTTTTCAAAATATTTTGCAATGCATAGACAACATGTCTCGGATGCTATCATAATAATTAGCACATAGTAGTAACTAATAGATAAATACATTAAACAGTCTCACGTGCCAGTAGATCGTTTAATTAACGTGTTATTTACTTTAGGCAGGTCTGGAAACGTTTTACACACTTTATCAGCTGATAATGTTATGAACGACTTAGCTTTGGGAGCAAAGGTTGAATAAACAATGTAACTCCTAACTTGAGCTATTTCATATAAAATTCTACACGAAGATAGTGTTTTTACTTATTCATCCTTGTCGTGTCTGCTTGTTTTTCCACAGTCGGTCAAAGCCCTCCTCTGCATTCCGGTAAATAATTTTGGTCATGCGCGAGCTTGACCAAAATTTTCTTCCAAAAAGTTTTTTTCCTCAATTAGAACTGTTTTCGGGCAACGTAGCTCGGTTTCGGATAAACAAAAATACAAAATACTTTCCCATAACCCCAAGGACTATCCGTTAAAGGACAAAAGAGGTAACATTTACTTTCATACCAGCGTCGTAGTTAGCAGCAGCATTAATTAGCTGCATTGAATATGCACGGCGGCTTGCCGGGCTCGTGCCGGAAGACCGGCTTCCGTCGCCCCCGGCGCCCTGGGACTTTCCAACGGGATTCGAAGCCGCCAAGGAGTACCCAATGTGTCTTTTATTACGTGCTGAGAGTACCTCGTTGGTTGCTCATTAAATATACCTTATTTTATAGAGAGGATTGGTACCTACTTGAATTCTTTTTGGTCATAAAATTACAAGGTTTCTTTGCACGCCTATAAGCTGTGTTTCAAAATGCCTTAAAAACCTCGCCCTAAATGATAAAGAGTACTCACATGCAATATTATAACTATCGGAAAAACACACAATTACGCCGCCAGCCACCGTTCCCGTCTACAAAAGGCTCAAACAAACAGATAAGCAATAAGGAGCGTACTCGGTACTGCGCACACGCAAATGGCGTACGTCGTTATCTAAACGCGCCGATCGTTTACACACAGTTAGAGGACGCAATTATCACCTACCGTACACCTGTTCCATGTATGCTAATGACCACAGTAAATCACTATCGATAGACCAGATATCTCCGATTATATCTCGGATGGTCACGCGCATACCATTTTCGGTGCACCGCCTATGTGCGGTCCAATTACTGAGGACCAAACGACACTTTCCATGTCCAGGCTTGCCCTTTTCAGACCTTAGATAGTTCCCGTCTGAACACATCCTGATCGTAACTTCAGATCAGTTTGTTAAGGAAATCTAGTCGACGGTGTTGAAAGAACGGAATGCTGCTGAGGGCCCTGCAGTCCTGCACTAAATAAACTTGACTTACCTGATAAGGCTTTTCAACTAACTTTTGCAGTCTGATGCAATGAACATCTACCTACTTCTTCTTCATGTCGCTGGCACGACTGTATATTAAATCTTGTTGGCTCAAAAATTCGCCACTTCCACGGCGTCATCGGTGGCAGCGCAGAGGTCACTTTGAGTGCATGTTTTTTTACACAGAGGGCAGGATAGGAGGTAGATGATGGTTTGCGACATAGCTCCACAATCACATCTTCTGCCGTTCCCTCAACGTAGCCCACTTTTGAGTTATATCTACCGACTCATCGTGGAGTTCAAAAAGTGTTTGATTCGATTTCGTTCAATGCTCATATCCTTGCCTTTAATCCAAACCAATCAAAATTATGTGTCATTTCAATACGCATTTGCGAATTAATCTTGCCTCTGTCACCATCGAAGGTCGACCGTTTAAGGAGATGGTTAATTAAACCTAGCTCTGTCGACGACTCAGAGTCGAGTTCCTCGTTAAACGATTTGATTTACGCATCATGGGCATCCTTGGCTGATGAGGTGTTAAACCGTGACCTTACGCAAAAGGCGTCGCCCGCTGAATCACCAATAATTTTGCTGTTTTGTTTTTTACAATAGATGTAGCCATATGCGGGCAGCTGCGGGCGGAGCTTTGTTTGGGCAATCAGTCAACGACCGGCTTCGCCGTTTCCCGACGCATTCCTTCTGTGCTCGTCACTGGGAAGATTCATGCAAGCGATATGCAAAACCCGCCGTTAGGAGCTTGCCCTCGCGCCGCGCCTCAACCGAATCCGAGCGATTTTTTCGCGATGATAGCGCGCCGACAACCACATCTAGAGCCCGCGTCTTGCCACCAACAAATGTGTTCCCATTTATAAACACGTTCTCGGGAATAGCTGGCTCGAATTAATACGTTTCCGTAAAAATATTGCGCAATTATAAATTTCTACGGAAAATTGATAATGTTCTCACGAACGGGCGCACGATGCGTTAATTGGTGCGCAATCCGCATTCTAAGCGAATTAATAGTTGCCCGCGGACTCTCGTTCGCCGCCATCTCAGTTATTCAATTTTTCGCTCAGTTAACATACAACCAAGCGACGGCCATTTTTTTTTGTTTACAAATTAAGGTAATTACCGTAATACCCCTGTCACAACCTTTTAAGTTCAACGCACGCATTATGCGTCTCGACGCTGTTTTCGGCTCGGAAAGGATTTTGACTCTTATGTCTTGGGGATAAAGGTGTTAGCTGAAATATTTTGGAATTTCGCGTGAAATATTGTTGTAGTGCGCCCTTGGACGTTCAGTTCCGGGCTATTTTAATGTCGTTTAAATTAAAATATGCAACGCGCTCTGGGCGATATAATTGCGCGCAACGAAGTCGCAAATCACGACACTGCGTTATGCTTCATCGAATTTATCAAAAACGTTTCAATTTTTCAAGGACGTGATAAGTGTTTTATTTGGTTTGGCACAGATTTATTCGTAGGAAACGTTTGCATGATTACTATTAATTATAGCCATGTATCACACCCTTATTTGGGTGCAAGGCGAAGTTCCTGCAGTGATAGAAAGCGCGCTATATTATACGATATTTACAACTTCCTAAACTGAGCACACCAATAAAATTACGGGCATTACTGTGAGTTTATCTGAACGGAAACACGCTTCATATCGGCGCAGGAGACGTATTTATGACTGGTTATTCTAACGTTGTTTGGAGTTCCCATCGCGGCGCGCAGCGTTCAAACATAACGCCGTATGTGATGGTGCGATCGCGTGTAATCTCCCATCTTACGGGCGAGACTATCTCGCCGACGAGACGCTTATATCTGATACAACCACGCTTCCCCTGTACATGGGTAATAATCTTTTATGCGACGCGATGAAGTTATTTACCCGTCGATTGGCCCTTGGACATCAGATATCGGCCCTTGAGGTTCTCAGTTGCCACTTTGTACAAGCTCGAAAAACTCGCATTTAGATTTCCATAATGTTGGTTGAACTATTGCTCCCAAACTCCCAAGTCACTTCAGAGGCATGACTAAAATAGTAGCAGAAGTTCGGGCATACATGCGTCGTTGCGTAAATATCTTGATTTTGAATAACGCGTGTCACAGGTGAGGGTCACGGCACCCAAGTTCAGATAACAATGTCGTGTTGACGCCTGACCCCGGCTCCGGACGGCGTCAACTTCGGCGCGTCAGCCGGTCGCGGTCGTGTCGTAATGCGATTACAATGATGCCCGATTCGCAAATTGGCAGTGACCCAGTTCGAGTACCGGTGGGCGGAGGCTCGGAGGTCCACCGGCTCCCGCGCTCGCGCCTTTTCTACACAGAAAGTTCCACGCACTTGCCAAATAGAACGGCTGTTAAGTAATCATGTGACAACTAAACGCTCTCGTTTCGCTCGATGCCATTTAACGGTCCCGTTACATCGTTTGCCTCTTGTGATTGAATTTCTTCGTACCGTTTTTCGATTATTTTGTCTCTGTGCATAATGCTAGGTTGTGCAACCGAATCGGCGTGTAATTGTACGGGGGTCATTGTTTGTAACGGAACGGCCCGGGTGCAGCGCGCGTGGTGTGAGATGAATTCCATTAGTCCGGGTGCGGTGAGCTTTGCCGTCGTAGGTCGTTTACACCGGCTAGCAGCGAGCGACGCACCGAACCGATCCATTTTAACTTAACCGCAACCCGTAAAATCATCCTTCTCCATTGTTAGCAGCCCATCGGGCTCTATTTCAACACAAAACAAAACATGTTTTGAGCCTTTGAAAGTTTTCGCCTTGGCCCAATACACCTTAGAAGTTCAGATGCTTGTAAAGACACTCGCTCTTTATGCGTCCTTTGCAATGTGCACTCATTTTAGGTCTCCCCTTCACAATAATTAACACTATGCATCAACCGAATCGTGCACGCAGATGCGCTCGAGACAAATAAAAGCTAAGAAGTGTTGTTCATTTCAACGAGGCGATGATTAATCAAGGATGTAATATGAACTGTGTGGCTTAATGATTTGTTTGTATTCTGGTCGTGCAGTGTCGTTCGTCATTTCGCAAGGCTTTTCCTAGAAAGCGTAGTGTCCTATTTGGTGCTAGGAACCCCGACCACCACCGGATACGACGGCCACGTCATACTAACTGTTGATTTTCACTTTTATAATGCAACTCAGCGATGAAATGGAACTTATTGTTTACACGATGCACCGTGCACGATAAGTAGGCACGAGTATAATGCAATACTGTCGTCTGGCCTAATTAAGGTAAGGTGATAGCACGGACAATAAATTAGGCGTGGGGTACCATAATTATCTTATCAGTGTATAGTTAGACAATGCGCCCGCTGAGATGCGCGAGCGCACGGCGCGTTATCGCGACCACCCGCCGCCACCGGGAACCGCATCGATACAACATTATTATGGGAACATGAATCAGCGAACACCGGCGGAACATACGAGTGCAACGCCATAGTTCTTAGAACGAGCGGACCCTGCACACCGTGTGATCAAACTCATAAAAATTGCTGGCTGCTGAGCGGTTGTACCTACCTTCTTAAGTGAGGGCGGCTAGCAAGAATCTCGTCTTCTCATAACTAGATAGAGGAGCAACCATTGCTCGGCTCCTTCCATGAAGTCGTTAACGATCCCGGCGACACCTCGTCTAATGGCCCGCGTGTGTACTTAGCTATGCAAATCATTGCGCGACTCCGGGCGCGCCGCGACCGCGTCTGACCAGACTTGCGCAATTATTCATTATTCTCTTTAAAATATTACCCCTTGCGTAATCCAGCCTGATAAATGACTACTATCGATTTATTGCTCCCCGCGAAACTGTTAACCCGCCATTTCGGTATCGCATAATTCTTTCAGATGTTATTTAGTGCCGCGGCGGTATTATCTCGTCGTGCTGCTCTCCTAATAATGTCTCGTTATGGGAAACTCTCGTTTGTGACCAATAAAATAATTGAATATCTGTGCGTTGATCGGCCGAGAACTAGCTCTTATCTGGAGCGTAATAAATCGGTGCTGCCGATCGCGATCGGAGTGCGGCCAGGCGCCTGATTAATGAGTTAACATTTTTTAATTAACGATCTCGCTGCAGCGAGGAATTATTGGTCCGCTGAGGGCACCGCGAGTGTAAGCACGCGCTTCGACAGCGCACATAGCTTTCGCCGGAGCGACGCGACGTTCAGCTAAATTATAAGCTCCGGCTGAAGAGTTAATTGTGTGTTTACTATGTTTACCATCGACATTATGTATTCTTCGATAATCGCTGCGGGGCGGTCGTGTCGTGATCTGAAGTTTTCCCGCGTTATGCAACCTGCCTTTTTTTGCGTTCGCTTCACATGCCTCGTACACGAAGCGGCACTAGGTACTCACTACGATCTGTATCGGTTTCGGATAGTAACGTCTCGACATTGTTATTTTTGTCATAGGTTGCACGAATCGTTTACGACATCCCCGTCACGATTGTTGACGTAATATCAGTTACCACGCTCCGATGACACATTATGTTTTATGTGTTTCACCGTATTTTCTTGCGGCAACTTGCTAATAATCTGGTTAGTCGCTTGCTTTAGTTAACCTCAGGTTTAATGAGAATTATTAGAATATGAAACGTGTATTATGGTTTGTGTACAATATTAATAACGTGACCCCAGTGTCGGGCGTAGTTACCCTCGCCTAATGCCAGCTCGTCAGCGCGCATTCAGGCTCGACATTTCGCAAGTGAAAACCCGAGACGAGGACTGTATTCGCTTGACCTGGACCCTCGCGACTCGGTGTAAACGACGACAGCGAAACACGACCATTGTTGAGTTGCGAGCAGAATTCCATACGGCTTTTTGCTCGACACGCATCAATTGGAGGTCTATTGACGTGGCGACTGGCCAAGTGTGAAGTTCGTTAGCGAACCATTGAGTGGACTCGCATAGTCGCATACCAGCGCTATTTCACACGTATTGTTAAAGCGCACGATGAGTGTTAAATTGTCTTTAGAAATGTATTACTTGAACAGCATTGCCGAGACGATGCAGACAATGTATTAAAAGTCGCATTCCCCATTCGTACTTAAACGAGTCGATGCGAGTTTGAAGTGAATAGCAAATAAATGTTTGCAACATAACATGCAAATGCATTATAATCATTGAACCCTTGCTAGTAAAAGGACTGCCCCGTTGGTCTCGTGGTGGCAAGAGCGACTGCTGAGCGTGGTGTCCTGGGTTCGATTCCCAGGTCGGGCAGTGTTAATAGGTTTTTCCATTAGGAATGTCTTAGTAACAGCACGAAGTTTGGAAGTTGGCGGTATGATATCCTCGCGGAAAACACGTTTAGCCGTTGGTCCTGCGCCTGATCTATCTCCAGTCGTGTCGGATTACGTGCCGTCCCATCGGACTATGAGCGTGAGGGAAGAGACAGTGCACCTGTGTCTGCGCGCACACTTGTACGGACGCCAGCACATCAAGTTACTACAATCTGTCAAATTTCTTTAATAGATTTTCAACTTTATCGCTAAAGCATTAAGGTTCAAGGTTGATTGGGAAAATTTGACAGTTTCGGGTAGCTTGACCTGCTGGCGTCTGTACACTAGGTAATATCTCCTGCGCCGAAGGCTGGTCTCCGTTGAGATTGGCCGTCGTGGCCGAAGTATGGTTTGGAGGACTATTATTACTAAAAGGAGAAATTGCTTCATTGGGATACAAGTCTATTGCTGTAGATGGATTGTGCGATGTAATTTTTTCAATTAGTATCGACACGTCGCTTATCTAATCACAAAAACGTGATCCGCATTTAGAAATAAAACTAAAGCGGTTGCGACACAGAATATTACGGATTGATAGAATCGATGTTCGATTAAAAAGGCCACCTTGAACTGTTTATGCCGTTTCGCGTCCAAACGTTGCGCAACTCTGCCTTTTTGTTAGCTGCGAGCTACCGATTCGTTTCATACCTAATTCAATTACAGAAACATATGTAAATGTCATAGTCTCTAATGAAACTATTGCACGTCTCTACTCTCTGCGTTTGCGCAAACCGTGATCTGTCTCTGCAGACTCTGTTTGTTCTTGAGCAATTGTTGCGTGTTGCGTTCACCTCGCAATTATATTGGATGATGGTGTTGTAAAAAAACAATAAACAACCACATTTTGGATTACTTTGTAATTTATGATTGTATGGAAACATTTATCATGCTGATAGTATCGAATGTTAGGCCACAAATGTGCTGCAATGTTTTCGTGGTTTTTCATGTCTCTATTCACTCCAGTGACTCTGTAACATTGAACTTAATGCGTTAATTTCTTTTTCCAGGTATGTGTGGTGTTGTGGAAGTGCGGGCATGCGTCTACTCGGTATGTGGCAGCCGTTATGAGTGTCAGTAAAACATGGTTGCTCGTTAGGCATGCACGGAGGGCGCGCGGTTCGTGCCCGCATCAATATGCGCCCGCGCACCTCACGGACACGATTTGACGAATGAATCACACCATTTTCTTCGTAGTCGACTTGTTCACGTGACGTCACGATTTCGGTGTCGCACGCGCACCACGAAATTAAATTATAATAATTATACATTTCCGCTTGCATAGCTTTCGTAATCTCGCGAATGGAATCTCCGAGAATAATGCCGAATGACTTAATATTTATGTAAGACAAATTGTGGTATTGTTCAAATGTATCATAATCGTAGCTTTATTTTACAAATGGTAGCAAAAACAATAGTGACATTCTAATTAGAAATTGAGAATCAATAATTATTTCCATTGCCTTAACTTTTAACTACAGCGTCACGTGTTACATCATTCGTGAGCCGCGGTCGAGATCGATTGAACATGCATCAATTTATGCCTTCTCCACTAAGACTGATATGTTTAAATATCAACATTTCTCAGATTCCGTCAAACCATTTAATATTTGAGGTCAAGTCGTATTGAAAGCATTGTAATATGAATTATAGACACACACTGTCTATTCTTAACGTTTATCGTAGCACAATAAATAGCGTGCACGGATGATAATAAACGTATGGAAACATACATCATATGGAGTGCGTTCGATCGTCGTCAGAACGGGACAAAACTAGCGTCGGAACCGGGAGCTTTATGGCCAATCGGTTAAATGACGACGGGAACCATTTAGTTCCTGCCATCTTTTACGACGAGCGCTCGCCATTGTGTCGCACTCTTGCGCAGCTCCACGTACGCAAACAATAGCCGCTCGGAAACCCGCTTACTTTTGTTACAGGAATTGTAAATGTCAAGGTGCGATTACGCTACAGGCAACTCTGGAATGCAATATTGTCTAGAATGGTGAGGCATTAAACGCGTGCCTGGAATTATAGCATCCCCAGCTCCGATGGCAAGGCGGATATGCGCCGCATCGGACCGGCTCCCATTTCCGTCATTATGCTTACCACGCCTTTATCTCGCGCGAGCATCGGACACATATCGGTGAAAAACGGCCCGCGAGAGCCGACGCGAAATTGAGATGGCGTAGCGGTCCCACCGCAGGGCAGGCCCGCAAGTGGGTCGCGAGATTACAGCGTTTCCTCGATATTATTAGCCGTCGACAAAGACCGTGGTTTGCGGTGATCGCGCCGCCGAGCCCTCCGCTTCACACTTTGTCACGGAGCGCGAGCCCCGAGACAACGGTGTTTTCCAGCGATATTCACGTTACACATCCGCGGTTGTCGTTCACATTTGAAACGGACACTCGTAACTCGATACAGTGTTCCGAGCAACTCTCTCCTTTTACCGCACAGATAGAAGTGCAGAGCGGAACGTTTCCTAGTGTGTCCCGGAGAGTCCGCACCGGAGTTTTGTTTCTATTGTGTTCGGAGGCGCGTGTGTTGCCATTCGGTCGCATTGTAGTTCAGAGTGCAATCGCCGTTACGGCGGCGGCTTCTCACAATAGGAGCGAGAGTTGGCTCCCGTAAGTGCAGCTTCCGCAGATCGCTATCGTGCTCTTGGACCTCCGACACGTCCGTACGTAACTTCCGAGTTTCCGAGGAACGCGGCCTCTCTCTCGCTTATAAACACTAGTTCAGATATCTACGAGTTGATTATGCCGTAAATAAGAACGTCAAAAAAGAAAAGCATTTATTTTTAACCTGTGAACAAATATCCTCAATTCCTCACGCGAACTACCGCGAAACAACGTGTAAATTTGCAGTTTACGCTTGAAGAATGGGCACGAGCTTTATGTGCTTACCCTAAATTGAATCCGAATTCCTGAACATTACATCATACGGGTCATGACGTAACTCAGCAATTTAAGCCACGAATATCGAAATGCCCAAAAATATCCTTTGCAAGAGCATGTCGATCATTTGCCCTCGATTTTTCGCCCTGCCAATGCCTGCCATTAAGTTGTTTGTGCGTGGCCCATGCCTCCCCATGTATGGCTTGATTCGCAATAAAATCGGCTAACGAGACACGTCTTTGTCGTGGGTGACCACCTCGTTGCCAAGTTTTCGTTGGAAAACAACGGATGTCACGTTGAAGGCCGTGATAATGATCTTTGCCATATCCGAGGAGGTCGTTGGAATTTTGCATTTGTTTTTGCTAAAATCATCCTTCAAATGACGTTTCATATCAGTGTATTAGATGGTAAACAAACAACTGTTTTCCTAAAGCATTCTCTATCTAGATGTTGCGTAGTTTTCCACTATCAAAGGCGTGCTGCCGCCTTTCTTGATATTTCGAATTAATCATACAAGTAAGCCACCGGCATACTTAACTTTGAGTTCATTGGAAACGTTTCATAACTAGTTTCAATATAGAAATACATATATTCATCTGGGTTACCGCAAGATTCCGTGATATTTCAAGTCGGGAGCGCCCCGAGCGGGCTTGCTGCTAGCATTTCATTAGGCCACGTCGACCACCCCGACAGGGATCAACTACTATACTTTGAAAACTGAACGGCCATTTATATGTGCTCTTTCTAAAGCATCGTCAATCGCTGTGCGTGACTGACATCTGCCATTTATAAGAAATCAGATGATATAAACACCAATCAGACTACATCTTACCAATCAATGTTTTTTCCGACGCAACGTCAGAACGATAGATAGAAGGTTGGTTCATTATGCAGCTAACATCCTTTTTCTGCTGGCTAATTTCGATTTTTAGTTTTATTTTATCTTCCATCAGTTAATTGATACATAATCTGATCAGTTATGAGATAAATGTTAGAAATATCGAACTAATATTAATCGATTGCATAATTGTTGTTTATCTCAACTTAAGCTAGACTCTCGAAATCACGTGCGAAGTCCCTGAACCACTTGTGATTGTAACATACGTGTGAGACCTAACGAGGCGTAGCTCAACAAATATTTTCGACATGACATGACCACTAAACTGTGCAAAAATCAAAAGGCGTCAATGAGTTCCGTTGGCCGAGGCTTGCGTCACCAGAATCTTTTCACCGAAAACAATAGTAGCCGCCAACCGGTGATTACTTTAAGTGTCGGATATTTGCATGAGTTTGTCTGTCCGACCCCCTAACCGAGGGCATTGTTCACCACCGTTTGAATGGCTGATAATAACTGAGCCTTCAGTCGCTTTCGTAAGTGGAACGGAATTTAGAAACTCGACAAATTATTTAAAGGTTTTTGGGTGGTTCCGCGCCACACCGCCAGAATGCTTTGGGTCGAATTAGCCAAATTTGAAACTTCAAGGCGATGACGTTTTGGCGTTCATGTAGCGATACCAAATTGGCAGAAGTAAATGTTTCGATAATTCTTTGCGAATTTTATTTTTAGGAGCGATCAATTACTTCAAGATTAATGGCAATCGGTTTTGCTTTTAAATGAGTACCGATAACAGCACCTGGCAATACAATATATATCTTATAAGTAGACGTGAATGAGTGTAAAGCGTCTCATGGTGGAGCAGATGCACGATTTCGGTTAGACGCACACCCTCAAGTGCTCTGAACTTGCATTCACATTTCGCCCTCACACTCACGCGCCTGTGGAAGGGAGCCTGTCAGTGACCCTCGAGTGGCGCGGTCCGTCGCCCATTAATTATTCTATTACAGCAATGGCACTCGTGATCGGTGCGCGCGCGCTCTCCTTTGATCACGCCATGCGCTTCAATTCACTACATCGCTCTTCACACGAACTGCACAAAATCGAAGCGCGTTGTCAGATAACACTTTTATTTTTCATCATTAAGAGTTTTTATCTTGATTGTACAAGAAGTTACAAGGCGGCTGATGTATCTGCCTGTAATTTTTATGATGGACTTTTAAATTCCTGTAGATAATGTTGGAGATCCTTAAAGTACGAGAATATTTCGCTAATATCTTGAAATTCTGCATTCTTGTTTTGATCATGTTTTGCTCTTTTGTGTAGGTGAGTCTATTTTATATTCCTCGGTACTTCATCGAGATAGACTGAATGGAATGGGGACAGCAATAAATTGCGCTTGCTTTCATTAACTAATTATATTATGGCTGATACAAGCGTGTGGCACACATCTGTATGAAGCGTCGGTGTAGTCGGTAATGATGCGTTTCCATTCGGCTCACACATAATTTACTAGCGTTTAATAAAATAATGCGCATGCGCCTGCTAATGACACTTGAATGGTTGATACGTGACCCTGCATGATTTGTGGGTGGTAACTGTTCATGAAAAGGGGTAATTTTAGCACAAAGGCGCTTTCAAAGATATCAAATTATCAGGCTATCAAAGTGAATGGAAAGGCTTTTTGATTGGCACACAGAAAATTTTGAAACAATAAAAGGAATTGTCAAAACATTTCGATTCAAGATCTTAATTTTCTGTATTACCACATATTAAGGACATAAAAAAACGCTTATAAAATCGCTTCTCGCTTCCACTGGCAACACAAACACAAGGTGAAAGGCGGGCGTCGTGATCTGCGTGTTCCTTCCGCGGTTGCGCACGCGCACCGTGCCCCAATTCACTAAGTGCCTGCCCCGCTGACGAATGGGGATCAACTGCACTCAGATAAAAACTATTTATTGCTCCATTCGCCCCTAAACCAAACCACCACTGTAAAATCATCAATTTGTTTATCGATAGTAAAATAGGCCGTTTCGCACTAGTTGCTTTTTGACTTAATTGGAATAATAAATCACTGCAAAATTTATTAGCTACATATATAAATTTTCCAGTACTTTCCATAACGCACATGAATGCAAAATACTGAAGAATTAAAAATAAAACATGCAGTACAATGGCGAACAAAAAAATATGGCTATGTAAATAATATCCTTATTCTTACAAGGCTGTGGATATTGTTATGATAATACGGACACAAAAGCACTTATTAGTGAATAATTCGAGAAGAATGAACAATCAGTGTGTCCAAGGATTAAGTCTTTACAAAAAGTCCAACAGCAGATTTAAATAACAGTACTGAGAGTGAAAACTTTTGTGTAAATGCAGTTTGCAATACCTTTTTTAAGTTGCACATGTGGAGTGTGACCAATTTGCCAAGTCTGGAAGCCTGAATATATTAAACCAGTCTGTAACAATGTTGCTGAGTTAATAACGCAGACAGTACGAGTAAAATAAGAAGAAAAAAAGCGCGTATTATTTGTCACAACTGTATTATTTTTAGAGCAATCCCATGCAATTTACTTTGTGTTAATTATTTCATCAGCCACTGCCCTGAAAACGGTGAAGGATAACGTCGTGGAAACCGGCTATTCTAAGAACCAACATTTCGAAGACGTGACATCCACCAATCCGCACTGGGCCGGCGTGGTAGATTATGGCCCGCTCCCTCTTACAGGAAGAAATGGCTTGTGTCCCAGCAGTGGGAACATTGTAGTCTGAATATGCTATGTTGTTATGCATGCAGTTTTTACTTACTGTGATTGTATTTGGTTGATTCCATTTGAAGTAGTTCAACATACGGAAGGTGTCTATTTTAAACGTTATCAAGATTGTTTCAGACTGTCAGGAATTGTCCAATAAAGTTGTACCATAAACAATAGAACTTCATAATCTATTTAGCAACCGTATTACCCATTTATCTGGCGCTTATCTAAGTGAGCGGTTATTGCAACGCGTCGCGCATGCGTGCTTGTTGCGATAGATCAGCTTCTAATTGTCTTAATGAGCCGCATCCTCTGGCGCCCGCGCAGCAATGAAACGATCAATGATACTGGAATAAAAAAAAAGTTCAACGTTTTCTTAATAAAGATAATTAAACATCAGAGTTGGAGAGGCTGAAATGAGGAGCCGAAATAAAAGGAATTATCCAGCCATTGTTGGAATTAACATTTGGTTATTGACTTAAGGAAACTGCTGCCATAAAAGCGCCCTAAAAACTAAAACCAATATTTTATTTAGGTGCTTGAACCTGTCAAAGCAATAAACGTATTTTGCAAATCAAAACACGTATAAGCTGACTCATGCCCAACGGCCACGGAAGATATCAGCAAAAATAAAATACAACAGATAAAAAAGATGTTAAACAGTTCACTCACCCCAAAATGGGAGAGGGGTTTAGGGGAGAGTACACGGTGCACCTTTAGAATCACCAAAGGACGGTGAGTTAACAAAAGAGATGCTTCCAAAAATATTGAGGAGCTGTGCTCGAAGCTAATCCTGACAATAAAACCTGATTATTATACGGACAGCTGCGGAAAATATTTTTTCGACTGTTACACTTCAAGGCCTTTGATGGGCAAAAAAAAAAGATATAACAAAAACATGGCCACCCGGCCACAGGGAGAGGATATAAAATATTAAAAGTAATAGCAGTTGAAATCTTTTGTAGTAATTTAATGAAATGTTTAGTCCTTTACAAATGCAATACTGAATAAAATCACTGACTATGAAAGAATTTGGAATTCAAAGCCTCAGGTCTAATAAGCTGTACGTTTTATAGCAGTTTATAAGTAGGTATGAAAAAATCTAGCCGTAATGTCACCACACCTAAGTGCAGCTGTCCTCAGCTCAGTGAAGGTGCGCGTGCGCAACCCAACCCAAGCACACAATAGAATATTTTACTCGTTATTAGAATACAATAACAAGGTCGCACTACTCCAATTTGAACTGCATATAACACTGCCAAATACCATATAGCTTGCCTTCTTCGTATCTTATCGGATCTATGTTCTTTCACAACGTTACCGGGTTATACACTATTAGTGGGATTGACATCTGAATGAGTGGAGTGCCGGTGACCGATGGTCGATGTAGTCGCGGTCGATATGCGCATGCGCATGTCTTGTAATTAGGCGTGTCAATGTCAATAGACGATTGTGTGGGCATCAATACGAGGACATACGTCGGTACGGCCATGTCTATCAGATCTATCAGGTTTTTGCTCGATGCCAGGACATTATTAATATTTAATGAGCCTGGACTCTGGACTGGCGGGCTTTGTCTAAAGGACTCTTAAATGACAATTGAAATATATGAGGTTTAAATGACAAAGGTAACTGCTCGAGTGCGGGGTGGTCGTCACTTAAAATTCATACTTTATGAAGTGTTCTCTTAGTTGCCTGGATACTTTGTTAAACGATCCTGCAAAAGGAAACATGAATTTTATTGACGAAACGGTCAAAAGAATCCCACATTAGATCCTAAAAACAAGATTTTAGATGCTCAAGTATCAAAATTTGATCCACCTCTAATTCAAGTTTGCATCGGAAAGTTCAAAGAGCTCATTAGGTTCCTTAAAGGCGGCTTTATCACAGCATTTTGATCAAATGTCAAAGAAACCTCATCTTAATCTCCGTGTATCTAGTTGCTGGTACATGAAGCTGCTAGTTTACAGCTAGACATCGTCGTGTTTTTGCACAACGCAGCGTCGTAAAATGTAAATAAGGCTCACGTATCGGTCCGTCCCACTGACATGTATCTATCTATCACCTAGCTAGCCAGTCGGTGTCAAGATCATGCTCTTGCGCACCCAAACATTTTGCAAATGACCCGCATCCAAATGTTGGCAAACTCTGAATAAATCATCATTGTAATGTTACTTAACTATTGAGGACAGATTTAATGACTTTCTACGATTTGCATCGATATTTGAATATCGAAGGGGTTTGTGGCTAAGTAATAACAGCCGCACGGGTCGATCGATCAGGTTAAGCTACGCTTGCCGCGGTTGGTCCGTGGATGGGTGACCATGTTCATATACGGAGACTCCTCCGTATCTTGGAAATCACGTTAAGCCGTTGGTCCCGGCTGTCATTCGTGGATCTTTGACAATCAGTCGTTACGGGTCGTCAGAAGCCCGAAAGTCTGACAACCAGGGGGTATCGTATTACCCAGTAACTGGGTTGTGGAGGTCAGATAGGCAGTCGGTCCATGTACAATACTGGTACTAGCTGCATCCGGTTAGACTGGAAGCCGACCCCAACATAGTTGGGAAAAGGCTAGGCAGATGATGATATGAGTATCGTATATTCACAACAAATAAATTATTAAAACGATACAAATCAGTACAAATTCATCACGAGGTCTAAGCTCACAAACACTAATAAATAACGTTTTATAGTTGTCACAAGCAATAACTAGTTCCATTTCTCAGTTCCTTCCACTGATATAATCTTGGAGTTCCAATAGTTGAGATCTAGCTTCGGGACGGTCTCCACTCAATAAGGAAATGCCTTACGCTAGGAGGTATTAGATATTTCTGCCTCACGGATGCTAAAGGACTTGGTATGGATGCCTTGACCTAAATGTTTGAGTGTAACTGCGAACTTATGTTTTGAAAGCATATACGAGAATGGGCTTAGCGAGAACTGGTATGAAGATCGTACGTAGTAAATTATCAGATAATGTCGTGGTTGATCCTTTGAAGGGATTGGCAGGAGGAGCTGCTAAAGCTTTTTCTGTAAAATATTGAAGTTATGGACACGTCGAATTTAGTAAAGTTCACACTGCTATATTGTATATAATTCTATAGCTGAAGAGTTAGTTTGTTTTGTCTTTTTTTTTTAATGCGTTTACGTCGAAACAAACAAATAATCTCTGGAATTACCAGGCCGAAATAAAAAAATATTTTTGTATTTGATAGCCCAATTCTTGAGCTATAGGCTATAGGCTATTTAACATCACCCTATGACCCTTAGGAGCCGTGCAAAAAAAGAAAGCCTACTCAGCGAAAACGAAGTAATAGCGCGGGCGGGCAATGCGATGCTACACTGTGTGTCGGGAGCCGAGGGAGTTATATAAAAAATATTTCTGTTATTTTAGTATATTATGTATATATACGACTTCTACGCGAACGAACTCGCGGGCAGAAGCTAGTGAATCGAATAATTGTCAGGTAGGGGTTTCATTAGTATGGAACCATGAATTATTTTTACGATGTAATCAATATCATATCAGCTATAAATAAAATTGTTACACAGGTCAAGAACAACAATTTAATTGCGGATGGTTATTAGTTTTTTTTATTGCAAATGGAGGCAGCATTAACTGTAGTATTACAGTTAATATGAGTTATTGTATGTGCTTTAATGATTTGAGACTCAGTTACGATACGCAGCGGGTTGCCTCATGTCCTAGATTCGGAATTTGCATGTATGTATTAGACCTTCGTGCTATGTGTTTAGGTTGTTTTAAGTAACACAGCTGACAGCCAATAAGCAGAAGTATTGTTATTTCAATTTCAAGACTTTCAAATGAATGTTTTCTCACCCTGAGAATTTTAGAACAGAAAAGTAATATCCCATAAATCTTGCTTAGAAAATACCGTCTTTATTCTCGTCGTCCTTGCCTTTTAAAATTCACTGCTCGAATTCCGTCTTGTTATTTATTACAATAACAGACATCCGAATTGTCAAACAAGCTAGCCACAACACGGTTGAATGCGAATTTGATAATTTTTCAACGGTTCCTCGTTATGATTCCACGGCGAGGCGGCTCCATGACTCACCGAGGTTACTGTACCTACCGGGCGTGTCTCTGACGATCCGGTCACATTTTAGCGAGCACAAACGCAAAACACGAACGACCGTTGTATTTGACTAAGAATTACTAAAGAAAACTTGGTTTCGGAGCCAACAATACGAGGAATGCACTCGCCGTTGCTAACTCAACGTACATGATCCTCCGGCTTGTTTACACAGTTGTACGCATTTTCATTGTCTCTCCTATCGATAACAAGATTCCACAGCTAAAAACATAGTTCAAATACACAGGCTGGCCGTTACACATACTCGAGTGTCGGAAGTGTCTGTTATAATTATTGCTTTCTAAGAATTGTTAGTGATAAACACATGCATTAACATGTCCATCCTATCGACAGATACCGTACGACCTTACAAAAAAGCTATATCGAATACTATCGACACAATAGTTAGCGCTCCGAGGTGATAACTGACCGGCTGCAAAATTTTTCTCTGACTCATTGAGACACACTCATTTGCATACTTTTTCCTCTAACGAAATTGTGAGAGTTTTTAACATGTCTGTTAGACACAATGGCGTCGAACTATTTTTATTGCACCTCGTAACGAGGGTCACAAGTGCAGTCTAAGTCTAAATACGGAATATTTTGCAAAAGTGCGAGCCACGCACGACCCAACAAAAGGTTATTGTCGCATATTTGTCGCCGGCTGTTCCCACGCCGGTCAGGTTGCCTATCGAAACTCGATCACACCCGGAGACCATTGTGTTCTACGTACTATACGTTTGCCAAGCTTCGAGTGAACATTTTTTTTTATGATAGTCGCTGATTTTGATGATCTGACCCTGAAAGAAAGAATTGACATTATATTTAGCTATCGCCAATCGCCCACTGATTTGCGAAAATACGATAAGAGAAGCAATTTGGTACGACCCAAATAAGAGCGATATACAAACCGATACGGTTGGCTATTGCGACGTCAGATAAATCTGTGTGCGTTGCCGTAATTGTAACACAATATAATATTAATTTGGAGCACGCCAACGCCGTGAGAGCGAGTGGGCGATCCGGGGGGACTCGAGGGCTATTCGGTTCTTTCGACATCTTCGATAGTCCGTCGATACGATCACATGCAAATTACGCACAACATTAAGGCGGGCGACTTTCAATCGTATACTCGAGATTCAATTGGGATCCTGTTCGGCTTTATTTATGACCGCGCGGTAAAGTAATTCTCGCGCCTTATATCACGAACTTAGAATGGCTAGGAGCTTTAATCGTGGGCAGCTTTGCTTAATACCCTGTTTAAATTACCCCAAAGATTTCCGTGATCCGTAAATCGAGAGATACAAGAGTTTCACGTTGTTTAAGTGCTGTGTGCTTGCGCAAACCGGTGTCGTGGCTCGCGCTGGCGCAACGCATTGTCTCCGCGCATCTAGAGCGACGATTCGCGACATGCTGCTAACGCCTACCATCAGTTACGCAAACATACAAAACATTCGCTGGAAACATATTTGAGGGCATCGCGTCTCAATCGATGTCATACGGATTTCGCAGCTCATTATTGGGATCACGTGAGATTGGATTCATGCTGAGAGGCACAATAATTGGCTGTGTTAGTGTCAAGCGCGCGCGCTCTACATTTACTTGCAGCGGCTGTGTTGCAATATTTGCACGACTCTCACGAGAGACGCCGCTTATCACCTCGCGTCGTGATAACGCGCCGATTGTGCAAACGGTTGCGACACCATTCCAGGAGAGCTGGGATTAGTTGCGACTAATTGAAACGTCCGCGTCTTCACAGTGGGCGGCGCGGGTCCGACAGCTTAATTACCTCAGTAAACAACTCGTGAATACCTCGCCGCGACCGTTGTGCAACGAGACAGTGACCGCGGGAACCTACGCCCGATGTACTAACGCTAATGTTGCGATACGCACCATCACAGACTCACAGTTGCAACCAGACGCTATGTTGCATTGTTCCTAAATCGTTACGTTACTCAGATTTCGATTCCAACAAGCCGTTCGGCCTTAATATACGCCTAACGTCCATTTGTTTAGTTTCGGAGAAGTGAACTTCGTCGAAGCGGAAAGAAACTAATACGAGTGAACGCATCAAGCGTTCACTCGTGTTTGTTTACTTTGTGCCCGGGTTGTAGCATTGTGCGGCGCCGGAGAGGCGCGTGCTTTAGGATGCTTATTTAAAAACTGATGAGGAAAATCGTGGCTTCGATCGTGAATAAACGGCGCTCCCCGGGGTGCACCTCGTTCGACATTCGGAAGTCTGCGCGGTAACACTGCAAGCGTGCGTACGCGCAATTAATCGCGCTGTGCGAGCCGCGCCCTCCTGTGACCCAACATAATGTCACCGCCAGAGGCCGAGCCAAATGTAAACAAGCTTTGAACAATTCACCTGTAAAACTCAGCTCAGGGTCTCCAGCCACTTAGGTGTCATTTCCGGGAAATAACACCTCAGCATAACATTTTATAACTGTTAATTATTTCAGAGGACGTTGTGCGTTTCTCGGTGCGATATTTCTAGCTAAATGCGGGTTGTTGGTTGTCATCTAGTAATAGTTTACAGAATGATGTTGATTTGAGCGGCGATTATCCCTTGTCAGAGCTGCACCTCGCCGTGTAATTAGCACTTCCGACGATGCTGGAATTAATTTATATTAAAATCCCTGTTCATGTGAATTTCGTGCCCACGTAAACGAGAGTACGGCGGGTATTCGAGGTGCGTAGGCGCCGCTTAATAGTTATAATTGCAATCGCTTTACCGACAGGTCAAGGCTGTCGGTACACTAAATCGCACCGGCGAACAAAGAAACAATAACATTCAATATTCAAGTAATTATAAATGTCAAAGTCAAGTGCTTACTGCGATATGTCAAAGTGAACGATATATGGGCGGGAGGATAGTTAATGTTGGCAGATTAAGATCGGTGGCAATTAGTTGGACATAATCGTATTACAGCTGACAATGGTAATAGTAGACCAGCCGGGGGGTATGCTAATAAATGTACTGTCGTTCTGTATAGTATCCATGTTGACCTTACGTTCACCGCTTGTTCTTGTAGGTAACTAAATTGCTATCATAGTGGAACACGGTTTAGTACTCCCATTTCAGTTTATTTATATTCCAAGAGTTTAGCATAAAACCTAATTGTGGTGTTTAAAGTTATTTCCTATTAGACACTTGGAAATGATTGCTAATGAATGTCGCTGTAAACTAAGACATTACGCAAGTACTGTTATTTTTTAACTTAATAAGTTAAATCAATCCGTTATTCAGAGTGAAGCTGCAAATTCAGTCAATTTTGATGACGTTAATTATATAGAAATTAATTTTTGTGTTCACTAGAATCATTTATTAGGGGGCTTGGGGTTTGGAGTAAAACCACCGAATTATCAGTAAGTACACAACAACTCAATGGGAACGTCTAGTCGGGACACTCTTGAGGCGCTATCATTGAGTTGTGTGCTACATTTAATTGTATACCACAATAATTAACGCTTAATCGTGAAGATAATTAAGATAACTTTCAAGAACAGTAATCCAATCATCTCAATATTTTCTCTTCCACTCGACTATGAACTAAAAGCAAAAGATATAAATAAAAACTTTTTACTGCAATTCTAAAATAACCTCAATGACTAAGAATAAAAACGAGCTGTCATTCGAGCCAGATACTGAATCAGCAAAAAATATAAGGACTAAATTAAATTAAGGTTATATAAATAAATACTAGGCAGCGATATAAGGAAATGTCAAAATGTATACAAGGTCGATATAATTCGTACATATTTTTTATGAACTCGAGACAATGTTGGACGTAGCGCGCCCTGGGTGCGCCTGTGCAGGTAAATAATAGCCTGGTGACATAATTGTTTGAATTGAATGCAAAATAGTTGTGTTATTATAAAATCTAGACAGTTCAATGTCGTTGCGATTGAAATCTCTAGAACAAATCCGTCTACCAAAGACAGAGAGATAGTCAGATCATAAAGTTAAGATAATCTAAATCTGAAAACATTCCAAAAATACTAAATTGATAGATTACTGTACTTACTTTGTTGGAATGACAAGTAAATATATATTTTCGCTGCAAAAAATACTACAATTTTATCAAACAAAACTTCCGACATTGTCCGATGCAAAAACTATATCCTTGTGTAAGCAAAAAGCAATGTGTCTATTTTGCACTTTTAACAATGCATGTTACTTCCAGTCCAGCTATTGAGTTCCGACCTTCGAGGCTTCAAGGCTTCGATAGACTCAATGGGACCGAATGACGGACTAAATTCTTTGTTCCCGACGCATTGTGGCGGCATATGCTTCGTAGAATAGAACGCAATATTTGTTTTTTTGTTTCCTTTCAAGTTCCAGCAAGTGTTAACTTCTTTTCAGGATGTGCATTCTGCATTTCAATCTTATTACGACGAAAATTCTTTCAAATAAAGGAATTTTTCGACCGGTTGTGTATAATTTGCATCTGCTTGTTGCCATTGTGATATGAAAACGCGTCCAAAAAGTTAATGAAATGAACTTGGTCATCGATCCTCCGTAAGTAGCCTATAAAATGAGTTTGGTACCAGGATTCACCCCAAAAACCACTTCGAAAACTACCACTAATGGAAAATCTGTAGGTCGTGCAGTTATGTTGCTTCGTAAATCGATTCCAGAAACCGGACGCATCGCCTTTAGGTCGTCAAAGTCAAAGTGCTGATGCATTCGACATATCTTCAAATTAATTGGAGGATCACACGGCACCTCATAAATATTTAGTCAGGTGTTGTCCCTTATGTAGGAGCACGGGTACGAGAGCCGGCGCGGTTCCGTGCCGTGACCCGGTCACGAGACGAGTCCGACATCCACTTGATGATGGCTTGGGTTCCGTAGGTAGGCTGTTTTGTTTGGTTACATTTGATGTCTCTAAGGGACAGTCAATTTTCTTAGAATTAACTGAGTCTTGAGATGCAAAGTGAGGATATGGTCATTTAGTTGCCAATCCGGAATGCATTGGAGACAAAACCACTTAAAAGTTGTCCATTGTCATGTTATATTTTTAGGTTCAGGTTGGAACCAGAAACGGGTCCATTGTCACGCGGATTTTAAAACAAAGCTTTCATACAGTTTTGGTTCACAGGAGTATATCCTAAATAGGCACAAAACCTCTTCTAAATTCCACGGAATTTAGAAGAGGTTTTCCTAAATCATATGAGAGAGGCATATCCTAAATCACCCCTACTATTTATTTCCCAATCTGTGTCAATTCTACGGAACCCTTAACGACTACTTTGCACTTGGTCACTTTTTCCACCGCATGGCCCGAGGTAAAGTGTCGGTTGCTCTTAGAACCCGCGCTAATTGTGTGTGGACGCGGCCTTTTTGATGTTTTTGCCTCCCCTCCGTACAAATGGTGAAAGAATCTGTATGATCTTTGCTACTGATTGTGTTCCTGAGAATCGGTATTAAGGTAACAACCCTGGGTATTAAGGTTTGAGATGTGTGACGGCTTTCTTGTGAGTTTATGTCGATGTGTTACTTTTTTGCAAATCGTCTTTACTGAGTACTCAATTAGGGCTCGACGTTTTTATTTACTTAAGTATTATCAGAAATGTCTGCAATTACGAATCCAGCAATCCATAACAGGGCCGATTACAATCCCATGCGGTATCCTTTTATGAACATATTTAAGTCGACGAAGTGACTGGTTACTATTAGCCTGCATCCTGCATTAGGGCTCCACTTGGTGGTTATTTTAGTCGACGAAGTACGAAGGTTAAATATTTTTTTATTCAGCAAAGGCCTTTGACATTGTCGTCACCAACTCGATTATTGATTGAACCCTGTAATTTTACACCATTATACCCATAATCATCTATTATGTATTAGCCATATGTCACCAACAAATTAAGGCTCTAACAACCTATTACTCATCGTCAGTTGAACATTAAGTAATATGATGCAATGTCTAAGGAATGTCTTGTTGTTCTTCCGACCATCGGCCTACTGGGGATAATAGGTCAAGGGATTATAAAGCTTGTTCACACCTCTGGATATTATGGCAACTGGGATTATACTGATCTTGGCGCCGTGTCGGTTCCGGCTACACTGTGGTTCTGTAGAATATGTCAGGTCCTTTTTCATCAGTTCGTTAGTAGTTCGTGTTTATCGCAGCCACATGCGACGTGATCTTTTCCGGGTTACCGCAGTTGCAATGGTTTTCAGAACCGATAATTTCTGAATCATCATTGATGGATTAAAGTACTCACTACTTGCGCCGGTTTTCGTAAGGGTCTTTGAGATACATAGATGTAATTTAAACTGCCAACTCTGAGCTCATAGATGAAGAAACTGACCGCGCGTTTGCCAATGATCCCACGACTAGTTGCCTAACCTGAATAATTTTCTGACAGTACGCCAAGAGGAGCCTATAAAGAGATGTGTGTACATCTCACACCTTCACCATTAATAGAATGTTGTTTGCTCTCTACCAGTCATAAAACCTCAAGCTTTGTTGTTCTTTGCAGACGATACAAAATTGAACAAAGAACTCGCTAACAAAACAATGTTGATGATGATTTCTTTACAGAATTTCTGAACAGTAAGTATTACTAATTAATGGAATTAGTAATACTGTTAGCCTGCATCATCCCACTGCTGGGCAAAGGCCTCTCCCCATGACTTCCAGCTGTTTCGATCCAGGGCTAAAGTGGACCACTGACCATTTGTTTTCTCCAGCTCATTTTTTTACTTACGGGGTCTACCGCGACGCCTTCTAGCTGTGACAGGGCTCCACGTAGTGGTTATTTTGGCCCACAGCTCATTGGGTATAAGGCAGACGTGGCCAGCACAGTCTCACTTCAGCTTAGCGGCTTTTTGAGCAACGTCAGTAATCCGTGTTTTGTACCGCAATACTTAATTGATTTTAAAATGAAATACAGAACCCTAAATCTTGAATTATACGTCGACTCGTAGATTATCTCGGCTGCCTAGATGTCGCTACATTTGATGGATAGTTAAGATAAGAGCAGACGAGTCGCCACCACGATTGAGATCTTAATTAAACGTTAATGTTGGGGAATTCTCATAAACAACACCGCAATTAGTTATCTGAAAAATATACGTCGTGCTGTTAAGAAAGTAATTAGTGATTGTATTTCTTTTTTAACTAAGTGACAATCTGACTTGTTTGAAAACTGTCTCTCTGTAAGATCTTGAATATGAATTTTGTATTTGCAGATTTGAGTTCAATATTAGTAAGGCAAAAATTCGCCCGTGGCATCGTTTAATATTTGATCTAAATCGAGAGGAAAACATAACCTAAAAAATAATTATATCGCACATAAAATTCGAGTTATCTCATATGAATAATTTCCGTGAATTTCATGTGGAATCTAGTTCGCCGTTTTCATAGAATCCTAAAACCAGTAATAATTCAATGATATAATCAGTTACATTGAATTAAAATTGCAAGTTTAGATTTTAATCGGATTTATGAATAGTGTATTCTTACTAAGATGTTGCGATAGTACGGTGCAGAGCTAGCTTTTGGTCTGAAATCCATTCATTAGACTAAATTTAAGTTACGTGCACCGGCCTACGCGAGTATTTTTCCTCTTGGCTTACTATCGCTGGATCTGCGCGGGCGCAATAACGAGCGGACTCATCGGCCTTGTTCGGTATTTTTCGCCACATCTTCTAGGTTAGGTCTAGGAGCACGTTTGTTGATGAAATCAATGTTTTTGGGTGAAAGACCTTCAAGTTCTAAACAATACACATGTCAGAGTGCTATCTTTGCTTAGCTACATATTTGGAGTTGCTTCTGAACGTTCACCGTCCAACTGCTGTCAGTAAATATTAAAACAACGAAGCTGAACTGACTTAACTGCTGTTAAACAAGTTTTCTAAACACGCCATCAATATTAAAGACTACTAATACTCTCAAACACTGCACAAGACAATTAAGAAAACTGGTTCCAGCAGCATTCGAACATGGAAATGTACAAAGAAAGTACAATAAAATTGAGATGTGCGCTCGGCAGCTATTTCAGATAATTCATGTGATTCCGTTCGCTCATGTGAAATTGAAAACCACTCGAAAGCCATTACATACATGGTTGCTTCACCCATAAACGTTGCTTTCTCAGTTTACTGCAAAAGGCAAAACAAATTAGTGTAGTTCGATTTACTTGCTTCCTAGTTTGCGAGCGATTTCTCCCATAAACCCACCGTGCGGCGGCCATTGTTCGTTTCGAAACGAAAGTAAACGCTTATTCCCATTTTTAGTGTTCGGAACCTTTGCTCTTTGGCGCTGGCGTGACATGCGGCCACTTTGTAATGCTTATGCTTTTGACAATAGCGATTCCAAACGCAATTGTACGATAGACTTTATACAACATAAGCTAAGGTGTATTTTTGTATGATTCATGCATTGATATCGTGTCCCAGTCTTGCGGGCCAGAGGGTAGCCCTTTGAACTGGCCGCAGGCACCAGGGGCGGCTTAGTCAAACCCATAAAATTTGCAATTTAACCGTGCCTTGGTGCACGTTTTGTCTCTAAAACACATTTCTGGGAAGGTGTACTTTGTAATAGTTTATTGCTCCGATGCCGCGATACAAAAATGGGCACAGCCTATTTATTCGAATCGTAAAACGTTATGAATGAAAACGTTGAGTGAAATTGAGGATGGATCCATTACAGTAGTAGTACTATCAAAGACTTTAGAGTAGACGTAAAACGATGAGGTCTAATGAAAATTGAATGCCTTTGTACCAAGTCGTAACTACTGAAAGCTAAACTTACTCTGGAATGTAATGTGACAGGAAAGAGAAAATTCGGATGTTTTTATGTCGTTGCCCGAATAGACCTCAATCACTAACTGTGCCAGTAATTTTAGCCACAGTGCCAAATCATCCCGAAAATATCCTTCCAAGAGAATATGCCATTCATCAAGACCTCTAGTTTTAAAGCAAAACCATGTTTTCGCTCCACAAATTGCATCTAATGATGCCAAAACGCAAATTCAACTACAAAACGTTGCTCATTTATTGTGCCGTGTTGCGCTGGAGATGCGGCAATTTTCAAACACGCTTGTTTGGAAAGTGGCTGCCGGATGTAGAATATTAAGCGCACGACGCAGGCGCATAAATCTTGCATCTTCGAGAAGACGGTGGCGCCCTCTTGTCGCAAGCACTCGATCTGTACCATAATGCGCGTCAGATATCGGTGGGCTTTATGAAGGAAATGACGCAAGTATTCCTGAAGCACAATGTTACTGGTCATATTTTCCAACTGGGGTTTTAAGTGGGCCGGAAACAGACAGCTTAAAATACACAGTCCAGCTTGGCTTTAACTTATGTACATACTTTTGCTGCCTTTGCATGGTAGCCTTACACTTTTGGTTAGATATTGTGATTGCACGATAGATCTTACTGTTATTCGCCTGCTTATCGGCTGTGCTGCCTAGTAAGAATTACCTTCAATCCTTAGCCAAGAAGTCCATGTTCAGCAACACTTAACATGTCACGTTCCAATACCTCACCTCATGCATCAAGCGTGATTTAATGCAAACCCAAGAAGGCAAGAAAACAGGATAGCGCTAGATTCTTACGATTGCGTTAGGTTACATCATCTGAGGGAGTTATGTTACGCTTGTGGGACACAACGTCACTGCAGTGCATGTTATGTTACACCACAAATCCACAATACAAGTTCTACTTTGTTACATTCAAGTTGCCCAGATGTGCATCCCTAGCTGTTACGATGTTTATTGTTACGGCTCAAAGCAAAGGAAAAATTGCATGAGCAATGTGTACGGGTATCTGATTGTTGCAACTCTCTGTGGTCTACTCTCGAGTTGTTTTAAAAGCATCAGCATTTGCATGGATGTCATCATCATGGTATTCCTGGTATGTGCTAGGACTCGAGTTACTGAGCTATCACGTAAATATGGAATTGAGAAGTGTTTTTCATGGTTCAATTCAAGTATATCTGAACCTGGAAACAAGCCAGGACACGCGGAAAAATAAAAATGAGAATTCTTAAAGAGACAAAGAGTAATTGAACGTCAAACTGACAAAGAAGAAAATACAAAAACTGGCTCACACAGCAAGCTTCAGTTCAATCGTGGCCAGCCATATGTAACGTTCTCACAAAACTTATAATTGTTGTTATGTATAATTATGTTGTGTGCTGTAATCGTCGGCGTAATGTTCGCAATGTTATGCTGCATCGCGTGTGCGCATATTATTAGCGCACGACCTCATTATACTGAAGGTAGCGATGATTGACAATACTGTTGAAAATTGTGGGGAGTTCCTCGTGTGCGTGCTGGTTTTTTGGTCTTTCAGATCATGCGAAACCTCAAGGGCCAAACACGAGTTTTGTATTTCAAGTTCGAACATTCCGAATAAAAGCTTACTTCATTTTCTGAAGCTTATGCGTCAATGCGGAAGCGCCAAAAGTCCTAAAAATAATTTTAAATTATATTTAATAGCTTTCGCTGGTGTTTAGTGAACACGAGATGAAAATGCGCGTGAAAAATATTTTTGTGCGTGCAATTGACAGCCGCAAATAAGTCAGAAATATGCTTTCGACAGATATTAATCGTTCAGTACAGATGTGGTCGACTGCCCCTGACACTTAGACTTAACATTAAACAAAACAATAAGTCCGTACACTGAATTTATGATCACATTTCATCCCGATGCATTGCAATGAAGATATTTATCACAGTAACACTTAATACCTCTTTATTAACCTTTTGTGGAGCCCTAAAAAGTCAAGAGCGATAATCGTTTCTGACACCTTAACATTTTGGTTAATGTTCGCAATTAAATCAACTTTCTCAAATGTCAATTAATACGCTTGTTGTGGGAGGGGGACGGGCATTTCTCTCAGTGCCGGCAGAGGCACGTAATAGAGCTATTACATCGCCATTAATCACATTGCGTATTACGTGGAATAGGGCTGGTGCCTATTAGGGCTAGCTGTTGAAGTAAAGTGGGTCCTTAGACTCATATGCACTTGCATATGAGTCTTTGAATTAGAATTTTATTCAAAGCCCTCAAATGCACTTGCATTTGAGGGCTTTGAATCAAATTCCGAGGTTTTTAATGAGTTGCACATGTATGATTTCATTTTGTAAACTTGCTGCACAATTAATGAGGTACCCACTTCCTAACTGGAATAAGAAACGAAACAAAACATGAAAGGGATGAGTGCTTCTTGTTATGATGTATGCTCCTGTTTCGTGTGTAAGTCCTTCACAACTTCCGATATCCCAAATTAGTAGTACATCGACGATGTTTCTTGGATGGAAGATACCAATGTCTTCATTAGCATCAGCGACGAAAGCTTTAGCATTTACCAATGCGTTTGGGAAAAATAATGAATTCTGCTAAATTTTTCATACTGAGGGCAGAAAAAAGGTAAATTATTCTAACCTTTTTTCAACGGCGCAGCCCTAGTCGAGAGAGTTGGCGTTCTTTACCAGTTGCTGCCGACAAATGCAAATGTGCGGAATGTGGATAACGTGGATTTTTATCAACACTCGTTTGCGCAGTGAAAAGAATATTAAACGCGCCAATTAATGTAATTGGCTCGATGATGTAGACCTTAACGAGGGGTACAGGAGCTCCTGCGAAATATAGCTGTTTTTTATTAATGAAAGCTTTAGGTTTAAGAGTTATGTTGCGTAAATATTTTGTCGCTTAAGAGATCAAGGCGTCAAATGATTGTAATTGACAAATCGGAATAGTGGTGCTTACTATTGCACATTGTCTGATAAGTGCTGTTTCGACGTCCCTTGTGAGTTGATCCGACTGTTGCGTAAAACGTACGCACAAACAAAAGAGTATAACAATAACAGATAGAGCTGCAATATTGTACGGCCATTGTGTTCCACGATAAAGATTAAATAGGAGCGAGCTACGCGTGCGCAGCAGGCAGCGCGTTTCCGGTATACTTGACCCTATTCGCGGTTATTATATCTGTTTAATACATTATAAAGTAATAAACAATGGTTTTGGAAAATTAATTACTCATAGAAAAGAAAAACGTAATTTATATTACATTTTTTCTCACGGGAAAGGCAACCGAAGGTCGTATTCTGAAACCTCACTTAAGTACAAACAGTTGCAGATATTTGCTTGATAAATTGTTGGTTGTCACTTTGCGGCGATTCGACGGTTGCGTTTGCGCAACGCGCGTGCGCAAACAAACGCGGCAGTTGCAACGCTATTCGGAATATGAAATCGCGAAATTTAATCACGTATATAATTTTGCACGCGATATCTCACGTTCCATTTACGAAAATCTCGGAATCGACCCGTTGATGTTGCTAATCCGTTGTGGTTCTCGCTTTAAAAGCATTGTCTTGTACCCACATAAATTATTTATATTTTTAAGCCGCCTGTCAAAAATTAGGGTCACTCTTTCTAAATTAACTTCTCATCAGATACGACATGCGTGAAAGCCTAAGTTAAATCTTGAGAAATGATTTATAAACATGGAAATAACATGCTAAATCAATCGTTCTTGTTATTTTTGGAACGAACTGTATGCTGTTTGATTTTCACTCAACAGATAAACATGGCTGTCCTTTGTCATGACTAATTGAAGAACGATTTCAATCTCTCAATAATGCTAACAGCTTTATACAACCATAAAAACCATATATTATGATATGACTAAGATTAGTCGTAGCAACAGACCTCCATGAGTCAGCTGAATGAACAGGCTCGCACGTGTTATCCTAACTTGGCAAAAACCATACTGAATCTGTAGCAGGCGATATTTACATACAAACGCTCGACTATCGCGTTGTCGCGCGACTTATCGCGGTGTCGCACGACTTATCGCCTCTAAGTATATCGCTTGTTTATCGCGTTTATTGAGCACGCTCGACTTTTACACGGCTTAAGTCGATTTGGCGCAAGTGATGGGATTTTGGGAAGGTTGTTGAACATGGATATCGTCTTCATACACAAAAAGGGAGAAACTGCTAAGCTACGAAAGATGCATGTCAGATAGGGATACTAAAGGGAGGAAGTCTATACTCAGCAGTGGGTAGATCCAGGGTGCCATTGATGATGATGGAACACGATCAGTTAGAAAACAAGAATGGCTAGGAAAATGAATACGATTTTTACGAAGTGTGAGATGTGGCGTATACAAATAAAGTTGCATTGACAGCATAAGTTGATAGATAAATGATGATTCTGACACAGGAGCACTAGAAACGACAGGATACTAAAGCTGAGAGGATTTTTGCATTTCCGGCGTAGAGGTCAATTGAAAGCATATATCTATCTGCTAATGATGCTATGCTCGACTTTCGTATAACTTAGACCACACACGCACCTGAGCGCGCGATGTGTGTAACATTCAGTGCCTCGGTGTAGCTATGCACTTATTGACCATAAACAAAATAAATCCACATGTAGGGACGCTGTTACACTAGCCATACACGCCGGCGCTGTTCGCAATAAATCTACTCTGTGGTCTCACTCCGGCCACAATGCATCATTGCACTACCTGTGTGTGGTCGCCATATATGACCGCTGCACCACAAAAAACTCGGCACAATTCATGAATTAATATTTTTCCTAGGCTTTATATGGATTTTTATTACGACTGTAGGTAAAGCCATCGGGCAGTTTAATGAACGTATTGTATCGCTGAATGGATTTATTATATTTATGTGTTTTTGTTCCGTGTGACTTGATTATGATGAGACGTCGCGGAATTTTTCCAAAACTCGTTCTTTTATCCTTTAAGAGTCCTGACATCTGCAGATGGCCACAATTTATGTGTCCAAAAAGACAAAAACTTATTGTTTATTTGTTTATCAGCTTCACACTTATACATTTTGTTGTAAAATAATAAAGATTCTTGAAATTTTATGATAAAATATACCACCTTTATTGTATATCACGGCAATAGCATCAACTTGTGGCATATTTTATTAGTAAAATATTCGCATTTCTTATCTGGCTATGCGGAGTCGCCCTCATAAACCCTGGTGCAGTTGATATGCGTCAGGGGCGTTATCGTAATCGATATGTGCGCTTGCGCATTGTGGCCGTGTTCCGCTTCAGATCGCGCCGATAGCGTGCGGGTCAGTGACGGCCGTGTTTTGTTATTAAATATGTTTCATTTCGTACACAATGCCATTCAGTTTATGTTGGGCGGGTTTAAAAATAAAATGAATGTATCAGCTGCTCAACAACACGCTCGACCGGTGTAAATACTAAGAATAAGCCTGCAAGTAATGCCTGTTCGTGTTTTTAGTAATTACTGATAAGAAATAAATGATATCGCTAAGCTTCTGTATACATTTACCTCACTATCGCAGTTTCTGGTTGACCTCGTTGTTATTCAACAGCCTTTTCTCATGTATCTTGATATAAAGCTTAGATTTTATGAGCAGTTTTCTGATTTACTTGTCTTTACGAAATACTGTGATTTATTACGTCACTTTTATCATATTTGTCTTGCACTTTGCACCCTATGTCCTTGCTTAAAATTATATCAGTATTTTGGTATTTTCGCCTATAAATATACCTGTACTCTCCATCCAGTTTTTGAATACTACATAACTTGCTATTAGGACTAGTTACAAAGGACGAATTTATTTATGATAGACTAGCTTCTGCTCGCGACCTCATCCGCGCGAAATTTCTTGGTTTAACATAAAATATGTATATCCTATGACACTCGGCAATACTGTAGTTTCCCATTAGTGAAAGAATTTTCGGAATCGGGTAAGTCGTTCTGAAGATTACCCTACATACAAACATACATACAAACTCAAAATTTAAATTTAATATATTTCGTATTATATTTAATTCAAAATTAAATATAATATTAAATATTAGTTTTGATAAGTATAGATAACTTACCACTTAAACTCTGACTCCTGAAACCTTCAAATAAAAGCCATAAGTACTGCACGATACATGATTTCACACAGAAAATTGCATTGGACCCGTAAACAAAGGGCGTTTGCGAAACTCAGTTGATATTTAGAATATAAATGGTGAAGGCTTAGCTAATCCTTTGTTCCTAGCCCGCTCGGATGTGAGGCCAGATTGATTGGGGCTGTAAAGTGAGCGGTAGTGGTTGGTATTTACTTGTTTAGACAAAATGAAATGTCAGCGATACGAGACTGAACAGTTTTTGTGTTGAAATCGCGAATGAAGTACGAAGCAAAAGGTTTCCGAAAGACTACGTTTTGACTTTACTAAATTGCCTTTATGTTACTGCCTTTAAGTCTTAAAAGATGAAACATTCCGGTTCTTCGAGATTTTATGTCTTACGACATATAACATAACTTAATATCACACCTGTTTTCCCCGAAAACTTAAGCAGAGGTCTACCTAGTACACGCACATTTCGCCAGTTATGTGGAAGTACCATGTAATACATATGTGTGTTCTGGTTCTTGTGATACAGGAACTCCTAGTACAGAAGCCAGCCCATCAATCTACTACAATCTGTCAAATTTCTTTAATAGATTTGCAACTTTATCGCTAAAGCATTAAGGTTCAAGGTTGATTGGGAAAATTTGACAGTTTCGGGTAGCTTGACCTGCTGGCGTCTGTACAAGAGCGAGGGCTACACTGATGTTTGTGTCTTGAATATTATGAAGCGAGACTGGGAGCAATATTTGAAAGCTTTGATCTAAGCCATAAGTTCATCTATTTTTAACTATAACCAATCTAATCCTATAAATATTCCAAGTATCATAAAACAGACTATCACCACAGTTTCCATGGCCGCACTTTATAAAGTGTATACTGTATACTTGCACTGCTAACCATATCTGTCTTTGTTCTAGGTAAGCCGTTGTGTCGACACTGACGTTTCTGCGAACGCTGCTGATCCCCATTGTGGAGCGATTCCGGTGATTAATGGTCGGTGAGCCGTGCTGAGACACCTTTCAAATCCCTTTAGCTGTGTATTTCTTGAGGAGGGTCTCTGGATATTAAAACAAATGATGAGGGGACTTGGATGGCTTTTTGCGATATTCGTGTCGAAATCACTGGTTTTTAGTGTGATATTCTAGATGAGACATAGAGCTTTTAGATATTGGTAATTTCTAGTATACAGGATGGTAGTGACGCGCAACCTGTTACCATGGATTCAGTACATAATTACATATTAAATACATTCAGTAATAAATCCCCACGAGGTGACATTTGTCGCTGGTTATTAAAAAAATAAATTGGCGGTTCCATACATTTTGGTCGCGTACTAGTAAGTATTGCACTTTTATATGAAAAATCAGTTTTTTTTAACATACATACATAATCAGCCTATAATGTTCCCACTGCTGCGACACAGGCCTCCTATCTGTGAGAGGGAGTGGGCCGTAATCCACCACGCGGGCCCAGTGCGGGTTGGCAGATGTCACATGTCTTCGAATTTTTGGTTCTAGGACATGCCGGTTTCCTCACGATGTTTTCCTTCACGGTCGCAGCCGTTACCACTTGGCCACCACTGCTCCTATTTTTTAACAGCTGACTAAAATTTTCTACGCAGGGGGGTTCAAAATCATTTACTGAATTCAAGGTAACAGGTTGCGCGTCGATGTCCCTGTATAATGAATATTTCCAAGAGTTCAATTAGCGATAGGCCGTTTTTAACCGTTTTCATTAACGTAATTTGTTGGTCATTAAGATTGTATACATTGATAATGTTTGAACATTTAGAACCTTTAATAGTCCGTTGTTATATCCGCTGCACACTTCAACCTTGCCAACTAAAACCTTATTCCTCAATATATTAATATATGCAAGTAAGTCACCTACTTCAGACCACACTTAACGAATATTAATCAATCCACAATTAAACGTACAATAATTTCCCGTCTTAAAAACACCTTTTATAATTTTTAATGGTGAAATAAACTCAACATTTACACAACTATAAATCGTTTTTGACATTTATCAATACAACACAATTATTATTAGTTGTCCGTTGCACTGGAGCCTATTATAATTTGCGCCCCCGGCTTCGCTCGGCCCTACAGCCAGTTCCTACAATTATAGGCGCACGTCCGAGACTCAATTGGCCCCCTACCATTAGTCTCTATCTACGGAGGCATGTAAATACGCTCTGAATATTAATGAGGTCCTTGGGAATGCAAAATCTTGTACGTAGAAAACCGGGCTAAGAATTTTCCTTACTTGTTATGTATCGAGGAAACTCGAAAGGCCACAATGTAGTTCTGTCAAGATCACGTTCTTATTAGTACGATAAACACACCATTTCTAATGAAGTTATGCTTCCGCGAATGTTGGGATTCGAACGCACTTAGTACCGATGATGCTATTCAAAACAACACGACTCGGTATCGTATTGTGTTATCATAAATTAATCTCAATTAATCAACAAACGCAAGTAACCTTGGTGGAAAGTGAAAATCGTCTAATTACAATGGATTAAGTCAATATCGCGCAGCCGTCGTGTAAAAACTTCAATAATTGACGTTTATATGAATACCAATAGGACGGTTTTATGCGTACATTCAGCTTTTATTTTCATTCCGGTGCGCTGGCGCAGCCTATACGACGACACCGAGCCCATCTCGGAACGGTATCAACGACTTGCGTGCGAGTGGTTATGCAACGGCGGGCGACGTCCTTGCGGCGCGGCCGCGGGGCGGGGGGGAAGGCCGCGCGGGGGCGACGACCCGGCTCCGTTCGGTAACCACCCCGCTTTTTATTGCAACCCAACCCAACCCGCCTACGGAACCTGTCCAGACGAGTTATGGCCACCGATAAAATAGACGTACTTACGCCAAGGAATTGCAAATTCTATCGGATATTTTTTAGTCTATTCAAGGGACGCAGACGCAGACCAAGAAAAAGAATAACGATTAGATACTTAGGCTGTACATAATTATATCATTATACCATTTTGGGCTAGACTATGTAATTTAGCATGATTACACGTGCGTGACTTTTATGTTGCTAGCGTACTGGTTAGTGCTGAATCTTTTAAGGAAATCAAATGATCACCTAAAATGGGCTGGTCATATTTAAATTGCAATAAAAACTATACCATGTAAAACACTGCAATTAATGTACACAGCTCTTAACACATAACAATATTATGTCTATTTACTGTTCAGCTACGGAATTTTATTTATACAATTCGCATATTGCTTTATGACTTTTATTTCTAGTATTCGTCTAAGACAATGATTGAGGTGGGTTTGCGCTGCGCACGCGTCGGTCCCACCGCAACATGGCGCCACAATAAATTACCACCAGATATGAACTGCGAACATACAAACACTCATGTTCACTTGTTTTTTGCTTTGTTTCGCAGGATATTTATTCACAAACGTGTAATATATAGCCATGTGTTCATGTGTTGCACAACACACGTCATGGAAAATGTTTTCGTTTTACAAGTCCTGCATAACATTAAGTAACATTCCACTTTGGTTGAGAGAAACTGCATGATTTATGCTCGGGGGTGATAGACTAATTATATTACTCCTGAAAGTACTTACTTCATTTTTAGTAGTTTCTGCTGTACAGTACAACTACAAGACCACAATGATGTTTGCTTATCGATCGTTCTCTCCCATGTCTTTGTCTGGTAAAGTTATTGGTTGGGATTTTTTTTGCGAAAGCACTAGGAAGTGGTGAAGGGCGGGCGTTTTGGGGGACTGTCTTATGTAATTTTGACGTTTGAAAAGTGCTAATTCTCAGCCTAATTTGAATAAATGACTCATTTAGCTGATTGATGATTCATTTAGCATAACTTCCTTGATTTCCGTTCAATTTGTCAGCCTATACATTGTCCAACAGAGCATGCTCCTCCAGTCATTTAAATTTCTGCCCATTTTCGCCTGTTTATTTTCCGGTCTGTTTTGGAAAAAAAATCACCTCCAGCATAGTTAATTCCACCTCTTCTCTAAAACCTTTTGGCATTTTATATTCCCCATCCGTACATGTTTCAGTAATTTACGATACCATCAGCAACACGTTCAAAGTGTGCAAGTAAATCACTGTACAATATTTGCACACTGAATCACGTGGGTACATACCGCACACTCCGTGTCACGTTTTTGGCAACTCGGCAAAGTGGCCAGGAGATTTATGCAACAAGTGTTTAATGTTCCATAATAGCGAATGAGAGGTAATTGGTCAATGCTTCGTTGGATAAGCAAGTGGTGGTTTTTGGGGAAGTAGGTAGATTTTTTGGCAAGACTAATGGTTCTTGCCCACGAACCACGTTACCAATTTACAGCGTTTACGTACAAGTCCCAGATGTCTGCTTGCAGCAAATGATGAGATAAACGATGAAGACTGCTAAGCCCTATGATCCTGAATTTCCGGAAAGGCTAAAATGCCCAATGGATTAAATTACAATAAATAAAACTGTTTAGAAATTCAATTTATGAGTTAGTTTTGTAAAAGCTCAGAAAGCCCCAGACACAATGCAAATTCTCCTTCAATATTCACCGGCTTACGATACTTCGAATTTATTTATTATACAATAAAAGTTCGCCATCGATATAAATTGAAAGCCTCGAAGTGTATCCTTAATATAAATCATACTTTCACTGTACGAAAGTGATGCAGTGTCAAACTCCTGCGCAACGTGTGTCCCGTCATTGTGTTACATCAACTTAATGCAGCGTTATGTAAGGAGGTCATTCTTCTGCCTTGGGTTTATCCCTTTATTATTAAGCTTTAGGGCTGATAAAGTATTATTTGCGTCGTCATCTTCCTTTCTCTTATCCTCACGCGCCTTTGCTTTAGGTTCATCATCATCATCAGTATACTGCACTCCATTGCTGGACATAGGCTTTCCCATTCATCACGACTTTCGGCAAATCTTATCCATTGCTTTAGCTTACCGAGTAAAATACTCACTAAGTTGTTCTTTTTTTGTGTTTCGTCATGTTTACCGCAAATAAACGTATATTCTTTCTTTTTCTGAAATTCTTAAAAGCGGTTTTGAAGTAAAAGGTTATCTATCCATTCGTTTACGACCATTATTTAAAACTCGTTTCCCTCACTCAACAACATATGTATATATGTTATGTAGTTATATGCAATTGGTGAGATCATCCACCTAAACAAATGATTGGCTCAAATCTGTTGCTAACGAGACCTCCGGCGCAGGAGTCGTCATCCTTACATAATGCACTTTAAGAGAATGAAGAATTGAGGAATTGCTAATATATGTATAATTAAAATTTACACTACCTGGTGTGTCGAAACACACGAAATGTGTTTTTGAGTACCTATCTCGAACTCTGTCCTAATTTCCATAAAATATTGAGAGAATTTGACCTCTGACCGTTTACGGCCTATTGATTGAAGAGTAGTTCATGTATTAATGGATTTCTCAATTAACAATGTTACGAAATATTTCATTTTTACGTTTTGACAATTAACCCTTTATATTCAGAGTGATATAGCACCATTCCTAATAAAAGCCAAGGGCAGCAGTAAAAAATCTTGATTGTCCTAAATTCAAAGTTTTTAGCAATTTTCTCGAACCGAAAAGAATCGATTGAACCGAGTCGAAAGCTTAAATTAACTCGAATTCTTAGGAAGTTGGCAAATGTTGTCGAATAAAAACTGATGGTATAAAATCGGATGTAGAATTAACATTTAGGTGATCGACAAGACGCGCAGACGGCAAAACTTCACTCCGTTGACAGATATTATCTTGCAAGCTTAATGGTTCTGTCGCTGCTAATAACCATTTCGAGATTTGGAAGTGTTCGTATTAAGTCCCTTCTGATGAGCTAGTCAGATTTGACATACAATTTATGAAGAGGCAATGCTTTTCGTTGTGTGTTTTCGAATTCCCAAACTGCTTTTCCCATACATGATGGATTCATGAGTGACTCACTTTTGAATTGAGTACCAGTCTTCCACTCTCCATCAGAACAAGAATCCTTTGTCGGACTTAGACTTCTGTTTTTTATTTTCATTTTTTTTTTACTTTTGTTTTTTATGTTTCTATGATTGTGTTTGGTTTAGTTTGTGATCCTTCCGTGGGAGTCTCAATAAATATATTTTCTTAATTTTTTTCCGTCATTCTGATACATTCCATACTTCATAAATTACAAACAGATTTGCAAATCGGCATTGACCCGCTAAAGCTTCCTCGTCTCTTTGTTTATAACCATCGTCGTCGGTTTTCCTTGTTGCATCACCGTTGTCATAATATCGGATAATAGACAATAACGCCACATTATAATAACAATAAATATTATATTCTGTACTAAAATCTAATGGAACTTTCCACCGGGGTTTCGTAACATTGCCAACTTTGTCTTAATTGTGTTGAATGGGAGTTGAGATGTAACTCAGACTATGTAGATGTCTTAACTGCTAAGCCAAGATTTATTTCTATGACATTGTGTTTCGTAATGAAAATATGTTACAGCTATTCAATTACAAATCCTCCCAAGTTTTTTAGTTGCACTGTCTGTTTTCTATAGGTTAGTCTCTCACTGTGGCTTGTATTTCCAAAGCCGTATCATTAACTTCGCATTTGATTCCGATTAAGCTTTTAGGATGGGCTGGCCATAAATCCCTTTAATTTGAAAATGATTCGTAAATTACATTTCCCAACACATGCTACAACAGATTCGTTTCGGTCGGAATACCTGCTTGGGTTGCTACACGTATCTAACCCCAAAAGGCGGCACTCTTTGGCGTCGCGATTCGGAGAAAAAAAAACATTTTAAAATTCGAGCGCCGCGCCGATCCGAACGTTCGCGTTCGTCCGGACGCGGCGTCCTTCGTGCCGGTGCCTGGAACGGCGGCCTTCGCTCGGGACGCGCTAAAAATAGCCGCACGCCCTTGAAGTATACGTCGAACAGGATTTATCGACCGACAGTCTCGGACTCCAGACGGCTTTAAAATAAAATTTTTGTTCAACTGTCAATTTCGAATCTTATTGTGTTCCATATTCGAATGCGACTGTTCTCTGACTTAATATTACATTTCGCGCGTAAATTATGACAGCTGTCAATGTTGCCATATCAAATATCCGTGAACTTTTTAAAAGACTTGCATGACGATCGGTTTCAAGAGAACTTTATATTTTTATTACAAATCTCCAATAAATTACATCTTTGTCGTCCATTATGTTACCAAGAAATTGTCTACATGGCATTAAAGACTCGCGTATCTCCAGATATGTCATATTTATGGCTGCTGCATACAAAAACGCATTAGTGTTACTTACCAATATTATCTGAAGGTTATAGTTTTATCATAATAATGGACTTGAATGAAAAGTATTGCCATACGAAACTGTTTCTTAACTGTGTTCCTTTAAAGTTGAAGTTTATGGTGTTTTAAGGTTTGTCGATATTCGATATCAGCACACGTGGCCCATTAGTGTACAGAGTCAAGATATAGTCGATGCGCATCAATAATGCACAGCGTACGTTGCGCCCGCGCACCACATACAAATGAACTATTTTTATGTGCCAAATATGGCTTTTTAACAACGGTCGTAGGCGTTTTATTGCAGCTTTTCGTTGAATTTAAAACGAGAAAATCCCAAGTTACCAGAACTCGTTTTTTTTTTTTACATAACGATGTTCCGTCGCGTCGGTGTTGTTAAACTTCCAATAGTAAAATAAACATAAGAGTTGTATGGTTGTTGTTTTAGGGCTGATTTTTCCAACGCCAAATAACTTTTATTCGAGGAATAAAATTGACGTTTGACAGTTTTTGTATGATATAACTGTCAAAATTTCAAAATTATTCCTCGAATAAAGTTATCAGATGATTGAAAAATCAGCCCTTAAACTTTTAACTATGGCCTCAAATTTTGTTTTTTATCAGTAAAAATTAAGGCATATTCTACGCAATGTTCCATTGCAATAACTTAGTTCATCCTGGCTAGAATCTCAACATCTCAGTATTTATTGCCGTCTGCCGCTCTAGCCTCACTTTTCTTGCCTTGCCTTGTCCAACTTCATAAAGCTGCATTGATGAGGCACTGCCTGTCAATACAAGTAGGTCGGCTCATTATAACGGTCGACGTAGGCGCTACAATGGCACTTGCATTTCCAGATCCGTTCCTGTTTGTAGAAAGATGCTCCGCTGGTTCGCCCGCGCATTGATATCCAAAATTTGGTTCTGATTGTGAAATGGTGTCTACTTTCTTATTTTTACCTTCTCCCTATTTGGGCTTGATAGTTTGAATGACGATTTGAATGAAATGGTAAAACCTTTTTTGTCAGCGTTTTGATTAATTATAACAATTTAGAAACATCAATTGGATTCCCATGAAATATTTCTCGTGTTTTTTTTCATGTGATTTGTATCAAAGTTTGCTACGGGTTTTCCTTCAACGTTTGTATATTTATTTTTGTTGGATTCCTATTCTGTGGTATCCATTTGACTAATTGCATTTGCTCAATCAACCATTGTTATTTGCATTGAAGCATGCTTGAAACTAACGGCCTATTCAACTGTTTACGTTCTGATTTGCCATTGTTTGGTAAATTTCCATTAGAATTGTCACAATCACACGTCACGTTACCCAATCACAATGATTTATTCGCAATTAGTTTCAATACTGTTAGCTTTCTCACTCGGAAATTATTAACGGCGGTCTGTGGACACGTGGCTAGCACATTAACAAACGGCATTTCGCATGTGTATTCTACTGGGGATTGCAATATAGGGTCTTGTCAATGAAAAGAAGGAACGGATTTTGTTTATTGAGCTGCGAAATATAAACATAGAAACATAAGTAAGGAAGTATTAAAGCGTGAACAGGAGAGTGCATCACGTGCCGGGTGCTTAATCCGAGGCGCCCCAGTGGCGCCCGACGTGGGACCCCGTTTGTTTGAACATTACTTAGCGTTAATGCACGCCCGCGAAATGCCCGCGTGTTTGCCAATCCATACGAAAATATTCCCCCTTGTTTAAACGGTAAACAACTTCATTCCAACAACTGCACAGTTTACTTAGGATGCAAATCTTGAAACAGCACACCATTCAGGGTCAATACTTGTCATTGTTATCTGAATCGCAGCGAAGTAACGGTTATCTAAATACTGTTGACATTCTTTAATACTAATATTATGCGTAACGGTCTTTGTCGTTTTACCATAATGAGCTCGCGGCCGCTGCAAAGTAACCGTATAATGTAGAAAATATCGGATATGTTGTCGGCCAACCCACACGGCGCATAAACGACGATTAATCGGTATCATTGGATCAGACAATATCGTTAACATGTACCACGTGCGTTCCCTTTGGTGTTGTGAGCTTGTGACAAGGCGCATAAATCAAATTGCACAATTAACGTGTTGCATACATTTAAAACAACTGACATACATATATGGGTTTGTCGTAATTGAATCTCGGCGACAATAGTGTTAATTCTAATGCAAAGTGATCGCCGTTTAATTTGGCGTGGGCGGTTGAATAACTAAGCTTCTGTCGGAAGCGTTCGTGAACAATGCCGACCAGTCCGTGTTTAATTAAGCATTTTATTGCGATTCTTGCATCGTGCTTAGCAGAACATCGTTAACTAGATTATAGATTATTACCAGTTTAATTTGATGCCATTAAGTTTTTCTCGTAACAAAAACGACGGCGACGTATCATGGGTGCGTAGGCGCACGTTAGAATGCCACATTCACGTATCAGATTCCTAACTGTACCAGCGCACGGTTTACTACCGCGACATAGATACTCAGCTAAAACGACTATAAAAATTCAATTCACCTATTCCAAAAGAGTTTTTTTATGTATTATATTGCGTCAAGCCCTCTTTGACGTTGGCGCCATGCTTTTGGAGGCGTCCGATGCATTCGGAGAGAGATGTTTGTTAGTTTAATGCAGTAATTCAACATTCTTGACGGGTCGTTTGTGTGACATGTGGTGTGTGGCATTTGGATCAAGTCTAGTGTTACAATGTCAGATGGACCAACTGTTGGGAAATTGAATACCTTTGTTTCAAGTGGAATTATCTTACGACTTGAAATAACATTTCCAACTTTGGAATTTAATGCTTAATTATAAGATTTACTGTGATGATTTTTCTTAAGTAACCCATTTGGGCGGGTCACGTCGGCCGCATGCAACGTGACCGCTGGGTAAGTCTCCATACGGTGGGTGCCTGAAGATGGACGGAGCCGCCGAGGCCGGCCAGGGTAATGGTGACGAGATACATTGGCGCGTACCGCAAGGGTTGGATCGAGGTGACTCTAGAAAAGGATGTCTGGAATGATTTGAGGGAGGCTTTTGCTCAGCAGCGGAACAGTGTAGACTAAGTAAAAAAAAACCCATTTCATTTTTTCACATCTCTGATTTACAATGATAACATGGCAAAGCTCTGTTGTTCCAAAAGCACTGGAACAAAAAATACATCGAGCCTTGTTAGACCAAATAACTACTATTAAAGCATGCAAAAAATTCGATTACTATAATAGCTTATTATAATTTAGACCACGACGAACTACCCACATGACCGAATGACGAAGTTGTAACAACATTGTCAACAGCTATTGATGTTTAATCTCAGAGTCACGCCTGTAATATTTCAGTGGTATTGTCGTCTATCTTAAGATTTTTTGTTCACTATTTGTTCACGTGTGTAGCTGTGTCGTCCGTCGTAACCTTTGTGTTGTACCAATCTGGGTATGAAATCATTGTTGAGTGGATTACTGAGTATTTGATCTATGGCAGTAATTGTAGTTCTGAAGTATTTATGTTTAGTCATTTCTTTGTCACTATAATTGTTGTGGAAAGTCCCTCGTCTATATCAGACGTGCGATGAAAGAAGACGTTGTTTGGAACCAGGAAGTTTGTATAAGCTATGAGGTCTTTGATCTCGGTTATCTGCAGACGTCGTGTGAGTGGTGGCCCAGTGGTAACGGCCGCGACTTACGAGTTATAGGTCGTAGGTTCAAACCAAGACAGGCGCTTTTTTTTTTTCGGATGGGAAATCATCAAATGACCCCTCCCGCTCTGGGTGGAGCGGAAGGGAGTGTCAGACTCTTACTGACTAAAACCCACCCATGTTCCTTCCTTTGCCCTTTATGTTCCGGGGTAGCGGTAACCCTTTCGGACAATCCCGCTGACCCGACAGGCTTCGGCCCTAAGGGGCCCCTCAAATTAAACCAAGACAGGCGCTTTACTTTGTGTTCATTATTTCATCACCACTGCTCTCAAAACGGTGAAGGAAAACATCGTGACGAAAAACCGCCATGTCCTAGAACCAAAAATTCACATGTCAGTCTCATTGACATGTGACATCTACCAACCCGCACTGGGCCCGCGTGGTGGATTACGGCCCACTCTCTTTCACCGAGAGGAGGCCTGTGTCCCAGCAGTGGGAACATTATAGACTGGATATTATGCTATCTGCACTCTGCAGGTTTCTTGTTTAATTGGAACTTGTAATAAACAATTTTATTTCTCACAAGTATCGGAACAACGAATTCATGCATTTAATTATTTCCCTGTGTTTACATTGAACACGAATCAACAACGCGACTTATCATTTTAATTACAATATTATGCAAATTGTATACCTGGATGATGTTATTCGTGTGTGTAAAAATAAATCTTAAACAGATATTCAGTTCCCATCAAGGAAAACATTCATTATACGTAGTCACGTGTTTTTGTGATGACTAAATGCTTTTAATGTGCGAATGAGAAGACAGCCGAAACGTTTTAGTGTTGTTTCGGCGCCTCCAACGCTAAATATTTACCCTCGTAACTTAACCAACCTTTGGTTTAAAAGTGACAATTGTCATTAAATTTGTAATACTGGCATTCGTGGATCTTTGACAGTCGTTATATAGGTAGTCAGAAGCCCGAAAGTCTGACAACCAGTCTTACCAAGGGGATCGTATTACCCAGTAACTGAGTTGTGGAGGTCAGATAGGCAGTCGCTCCATGTAAAATACTGGTATTCAGTTGCATCCGGTTAGATTGGAAACTGACCCCAATAAATATAGTTGGGAAAAGGCTAGGCAGATGATGATGATTGTAATTTGTAATATTGAATTATTTGCATTCAATATTAAGTTTCTGTCACGACAAACTACATTATATGTTTTTTTTACAGAGTGCATGTTTTAGTTTATTCGAAGTTCTGCAGCAGGATTGTGTTGTAACCTGAGTGTATTGGAATGTAAAATTACGTCATATTAACCACATTATACTTTTATTTTCACCTCGATACGATATTAAAACAGCAGTTACTTTTACAGTTTTTATAGTTTTTTAAAACAGTTTCAAAATACTTGAGAATCTCTGTCTGCATTTCCTAGTCACCTTTGATAATTATTCCTTATTAAAATCTGTCCCCTCAAAGAAGTTTTACACATATGTAAATAAAGAACTCATCTGTCTGGGGTTGTAATGACGAGGGTGGAGTGCATATGCGGTTGGGGGGTAGATTAATGCGAACAGGAGAAACGCACCCAGTTCGCGGAGCTTTAGACGGAAAGCGTCATATTTGGCTAAAAGCTTGTCTCTTAGCAAATGTGACTGTATCCGAATACGATGCTAATGATGGTGGCTTTTGTGTTTAGAAACATTTGTAAAACAAGAAAAAATAGTAGAGCTAGCAGGGAATTTAAAGTTGAAAGGATTTACGAGTATATAGCAAACTTGAGATTTCAATGTTTTTTTTTGGCTGGAGCTTCAAGTTTCATACATATATGGAAGGTTTTTTTCTAGATTGGAAATAAAAAGGCTTGTTTTGGCTCGAAATTCAAGTTGTCTGAGTAAATAAAAATGTCTGGCCAGCAAGACTTGGCAGTCTTCCAAGATCTTGTTAACATTTTTATTGCCATACGATACCCACTTATTTACTTGGTGAAAGTGTCTCAAGCCTGAATATGATACGGCCACCACACCTTTTCTTATTCATTTTATTATCCAACGGGTTACGACTGTTTTATCATGATATCATACGCCATGTTATCAACGAATAGGAATCATGACGCGACGTGCTTTATCGGCGCCAACGCAGCTGTACCGGGAATCACTATGACATAGTGAAAACAAATGCTTCCTATTTTCCTGCTTAAAGGTGGCTGCAGATAAGGTTACTTTCCTGAAACTGATAAAGGGAGTTATAGTCTTATCCGCCTTATCTTACGCTCATTATGTAAATATGTTTTGCAGCTTTTAGTAAAAGCTACATCTTCAATCACAAAGACGTAGACTGCTGGACAGGACTCCATCAAAACCCACATATATTTTAATATACAGGCTGGCCGGAACATTGACGTCCAAAAATAAAATTTAGGTCCCTCGTATCGTGGGGTATCCGAATCACCCCCATGTATGTTCCGCAACTTTTCATAGTTTTCGAGTTACGAATTTTTTTCTGATTTTTTGAGAATGATCGACCTGACCAATCTAAAAAATGGCTTTGTCGAGATTTTTTTTTTTGCAACTGAATCTTCGTGAGTTGTACTTTTATGCATAAAATAATCAGCTTCGTAACTGTGATGAAAGTTATGAAAAAGTTGGTCTAAAGTGCTAATTTTTTTATGATTATGAAAGCTGAGAGTCTGGCGCATTCTTGAAGCCTACTTAGGAACCATGAAGTTTCCTGTTTAAATTTTTTATTTAAAGTTAAAATGCTAAGCCATAATTTACCGAACGTAATTTTTTCACTTTAGACCAACTTTTTCATAACTTTCATCACAGTACTACTCACGAAGATTCAGTTGCAAAAAAAAAATCTCGACAAAGCCATTTTTTAGATTGGTCAGGTCGATCATTCTCAAAAAATCAGAAAAAAATTCGTAACTCGAAAACTATGAAAAGTCGCGGAACATACATGGGGGTGATTCGGATACCCCACGGTACGAGGGACCTAAATTTTATTTTTGGACGTCAATGTTCCGGCCACCCTGTATGAGGTTTTACTTGAGTCATCATCTGCCTAGCCTTTTCCCAACTATGTTGGGGTCGGCTTCCAGTCTAACCGGATGCAGCTGAATACCAGTATTTTTTTTAGAGTGAGATTAGCTTTTACTTGAGTACCAACCCTAAAACAATGTTCACTAAATTTGTAATTCATAATTTTTTTCCCAACATCATAATAAAAACCGCGCCAGAACAACAATAGGTGGCATTAACAGCTACTTAATAGGAATTACGGCAGGTTAACGAGCTTTTATTGAATAAAACACAATGACGTGAAATGATGCGCCGGCGCCGCGCGGTGCGGGGGGGATGTGATGCGCGCGCGCAAGGCCGCTGAGTCAGCGACGTCCGCGACGCCTATTGTTTTGCCGTCACCTGATGCGGTGATACACTAGATATTGTTATCTTGAAATACGTGCTTTCAGATTTTGATAAAGTAAGGTACATGATTCTCTATAACCTACTCGCAAATCGTCTCCTTAGAGTTGTTTGTAAAACTTTTGGACCTTATAACAAAAAGTGAGATGATTATTGTGTGATATACTGATATATCAAAGCTTCAAAATCTACCTACAATGTAGTTTAAAGGAATATTATCCTCCATCTATCACCTTTACACAATATGAATCTTCTATAAGTGATCTGAAAATAAAAATAAAACAATTTTCATTGGTAGGCAATGCGCATTTGTATGAAACTACTAAAATTGATTCCAATAGATCTTTTGTTCAAGCGTTTCCACTCCATTTGTTGATTTGATGTTACAAACAAAATTTAATACATATTTCGATTTATAATCTAGATATTTCGAGTATCAAATTGAATGTTATGCTTCATTGAACTATGTTTTGGCAACGAACGTGAAGAGAATTCTATTTTTTCAGCAAAAATTTCATCAAAACATTTTGTCAAGCATTTAATACAAAATGCCGGCAACATTATACCACTAGCAAGCAATGATTTGATTTACCAGTGGTATTGAGAAAATGTGAGATATAATTCAATTACGGTTGATAAATAAATTATGTACCAATACGACTTCGGTGGTCCCAACACAAATGGTAACAAAAGTTTTAATTATTACGTAATCATTTCAGACTATTACAATCCACTGTTGAAAATATTGTAAGGGCTTTTGTCTAAGTAATAATAACAGCTGCACGGGTCGATCGATCAGGTTAAGCTACGCTTGCCGCGGTTGGTACGTGGATGGGTGACCATCTTTACATACCAAGACCCCTCCGTGCCTCGGAAAGCACGCTAAGCCATTGGTCCCGGCTGCCATTCGTGGATCACTGAAAGTCGTTACGGGTCGTCAAAAGCCCAAATGTCTGACCCCCAGTCTTACCAAGGGGTATCGCATTAACCAGTAACTGGGTTGTGGAGGTCAGATAGGCAGTCGCTCCATGTAAAATACTGGTATTCAGCTGCATCCGGTTAGACTGGAAGCCAACCCCAATATAGTTGGAAGAAGGCTAGGCAGATGATGATGTTGAAAGTATTGTTGAACGGCATCATGAACAAAGTTACTTGCGGTTCCATCCTTCCGCCTTTATGACCAAATCCCATCATTCGTTAAATTGCCCCAGCTTTCTTAATGCAGATGTCACAATAGCAAACCGCGGTACGCAATGCTTTTCAAGTAAACCGAGAAAAAGCAATCTCAATCTCGGTGCACCGTATCATTATTACCCATATTTACCCCCACTTACCCATATTTACCCCGTATTTCATTCAAGTGTGTGACTTTTTGTCGTACGCGTGGGAATGTTTGAATACGTCGTTTATACGCAATTAGTTACTCATTACCGTTTGTTTTGTCCTTTAATAACGACTATTTTGTTACTTTTTCATATAATTTAGCCATGTTTTATTACTTTTAAATGGCTCTTTATTATGTCGGGCATATGTAAACTATGATCCACTTACTACAATGTTGGTGACGACTTATTGCTGACTATGGTCGTTTGTCCACCGCCACGTCAACTGGACGTCAACGCGAACGAGATGATGACATCGCTGTGGCGTTACATACATTTACTATGGGGCCTCGTGTCCACCGCACGTCGTCACCGGGACGGCACGCTCGGTTCGAATAATCTCGTTTCTCGCTGACGTCCCGTTGACGGTGAAGGGTGGACAAATGCTGTAAACGTGAAGTTCCACCGAGATCTCGGTCGCTCTTATTTAAAGTTTTATCGAGTGTAATCATGTCATTATTAATTCTGTCCTACACGTGATCTTAGCGGAAGATATAAAGTGTGGACAACTTTTATTGCCGTCAATTATGACTTATCGGGCAATATCCGATTAGTATCTCCCCTTCGAGAGGGTTAGCCTGTTGCTAGGGTTAGAATAACATTTTCAATCATATACCTACGAGCTGCCACCGCCTGACTCATGCGAAAGACCCTCGGCGCCGCCCCGCCCACCGCCAAACACGGACATACATACATCACACACATTTTTATCCCTTTTAAGACACATACGTGGGAATAACTCGACTCAATCGTTCCGTGGCATACTGCCAACCGCTAACCTATTACTAATACCTACTGCATACCACGGTCCCCGACCCATTGTTTCTCAACGACAGTGTACCGCTGGGTTGACATTTTACACGGCGGAGCTAATCTGATTTTGCTAACGAATGTATCGTATACAATAACGGTGGATGTCATAATATCCGCGTAATGGAGTCGATGTACGCAAATGAAGCGGTGAAGCTTGGTGCGCGTGCGCAACTGTGGCGCCATGAAGGTTTAAAGTTTAGAAGGTTCACTGCATTCATAATTTCAAACATATCTAACAACATACTAACAAGTACCAACTGCGTAGATGCCAATTGAATCAGAAGTATGTACAGTCAAATCTACGTATTCAGATAATCAAGCTTTCCGTGTATCTAAGTGTCCTCTGATCCTGTTAGGCTTTGAACGCAATAAGCCTTCTGTATCTTAATTCGTACTGTTCTTAAAGGGCAATAAATCCGGCGCACGCGCATGGCTTCGTCGGCGCCACGGTATTGTTGTTGTTGCATTGTGCAACCAGAACAGCCTGACTGTACCCTTTGTTGTGTCTCCGACTACTCCGACATGGGATTACACATACACCCTCGTGGAACACCAGTTCGCCATTGGTCACATTAGCATATTGAGTCTAGACACAGTCGCGGTGGCTAATGTATTAGATAGCATCAGTATACGACCCTCTATAAACGAAGACATTAAAGTATACATCCCATCTAACATTCTGCAAACATCCGTGTTGATATACAGCCCTCGATCGGAGCCTCCATAAAGCACAATAATTAATGATCAATAAACGTCTTTCAGCATCGTTACTCTCAAGCATAATTTCCCACAAACAGCTCCCAACCTCGCAGATATTTCATAATGGCGCCATCGAGCGCATTTAACAAATAATTAGCGGCGTTTAAGTGCGTATGTCGCTTCCCTTAACCGTTTCTCCGGAACTATAAAATTACGGCAGAGGCATGTTGGCCGACTCGGAGCAAAAACGTCGGACGATAGCGGACAGCCGAGCTAAAAATAAGCCGTGGCCGATGTTAATGAAGAACAACCGGATTGCTGCTGACAGGGACTGACGGATAAGGGTAAGGTCCAACCACCCGGTGACCGTTGCTGGCTTGACTCCCGATAAGAGGATCATTCATGTGCTTTTATGGCAACAGTATTTTCTACAGGATTTTGGCGAAAAATCTAGGCTAATGCTAGTCAGACCTTATTGTTATCAGTTGGCAGCTGATCAGAAACTATCTTTGGGCATAAATTGTGTACCATAATCCTAATTGGTTTTCTCGCAAGTCCTGCTCTATGTTCTATTCAATGTAAAGCGTGAGCGATATTCACGTGCAATATTCTTGTTATTGTTGTCTATACGACCTTTCGAACAGTAAATCCCTTTTGCTCGCGTTGCGCAAGCGTGCCGTGCGCCTGCACCGAACGTATGAACGACCTATTTCGATTAGATCGCTCGCCTGGAACTACGATTGTTACCGATCCGAGCACGACTCCTTTCGCAAAGGTGAAAAATACTTTGAGAATGCCACGACTTGTCATTTCGCAGTCACGATCCGCGCCAGCCAAATGTCATCTAAATGTGTGGAGATATTTTGTGTTGAATCAAACGAGTTGCAACATATGAAATATCGAGGTCTCTCGAAAGTAACTAGCTAACTAGTTGCAGTTTATATTGTACATATTTATAATGGCAATAAAATGAAAGAATGTTGCTCCATGACAGGTCATTAATATTATGTAGTCTAATCCGTTTTGCTATTTACCGGCTGTAAAGTTTCTCTAGCTTTTATTAGTGCTAAGAAGTACCATCCAGTTTAATGTCTTCCTACTCGCAGTACGAGTGATTCCCTCTCAGCTTAGTTACTGCAAGTGGGGAAGGCGGTAAGTGTGCGAGGTCGTCGCTGGCGCCGTGGGACACAGCTGGTATTCAGCTCGAGGCCTACCATCACTTAGCGTCCATTATTCCAATTCTTACAGTCATGTGCCTGTCTTCAAAAGCTAATAAGCTTAAGACATTCTCAAGGAAGCCCTAATACCCTACATTCCTCTTCCGCTGTCGCGCATTCCTCACATATTTAAGTTTTTTTTCCAATAATTCGCGATAGACACGAGTCGTTGACTGGCTTGCGTCCAACCAGTTCCCTAAAGGTCGGCATTTTTATCTGCCGTATTGATATGTATTAAAGCGTTTAATTAAATAAAGATTACTTTTTCGCGGCGTGTGCGCAGCGCGCTGTTAGCGGCCCGGCTGGTATTTAGTGGCATTTAAACTCGTGTTACTTGTAATGGAGATTATTTACGTGCACTTCGTTTAGGTAAGGATATACTGAGCGTTCATCACGATGATTGACGACCAATAAAGTAGCTTTTGTCTTAAAGTAGGCAAACGCGATGATCTTTTCTCATTATTAATCTGGACTTAAACACTTGAAGACCAATTCTCGTACTTAAAAAACGTTCAAATTCAACTCGCAATCTTATCTCAGCGACAATCAATGTCAAAAACTTGTCAAAAATGTAGGGAAATTAGACGTATTTTTTACAGATTGTGACTGGGAACATTCTTAAAATTTCGGGAATTTGCCCTTCTGGTGCTGGAATAGTTCATTAAGTTTCGAAAACACGAACCTCAAACATCCTTCATACCACTCAAACTCAATCCACATTGCCATTTATGCAGCACCAGACATTGAGTCCAAACCCCTGTACACAGCCTGCATATTCAAGCCAGCTGACCTCAAATAGTTACACAGTCCTTACATACCTTAAGCATGTAGGTAGGAGGAGCAGATTCTCCAATTAGCCCATGGAAGTGGCCGCGATAATTCGCCATGTCGCTTCCTGTTTCGCTAATGACTATGGACATTATCTACGGGAGCGTCCATGTCCATGTGAACAACGTTTACTATTCATGGTCTTTGTTATTATAAGTCCATTAATGCTGCGAGGGCGTGTAGGCTTTTATTTTGCTTCTTGGGTGGACTTAAGTGGACATGTTTGTGACTTAGGAGCGAAGAGTGATGTTATAAAAGATTTAAATATTGAGTTTCCTACGAAAACTGCGCCGTCATTGAACGGCAGCAATATGACGGCCGTTATGAAAATTATGGTGGGTGTTTGACATAATTTTTGACATTCAAAAGTGCCTTTATGTGCCTATTTGAAATAAATGATTTGACCTTGACTTTGACTGAGACTAAAGCGACAGAAACTTTTGTCCATTTTTGAAGTTTCTTTTTTTTAAAAGTATGTATCTGTCGTCCATATAATTTAATAATTAACCTACCCTTTGTGGTCGTACCCATTACTTTAAGAGTTCTATAATTAATGCGCTCTATAACTATGGCTGTCTCGCTTTAATTAGTACAAAATGACAATGACAGCTGGATTTATGGATCGTTTATAGGTGTGAAGTTTTTATGAACACTTGTAAGGCGTTATTTATGAGATCCTTACACCCGGAATGATGCTTTTACGATGCTTAATTAAACTACAACCAGGTTTCATGTAGATGGAAGGGATGTTTTAGTATTCGCACATTGAATATTCCTTCTTTTTATTTCTTAAAACAATCGTTTCTTTTCAATATTCCAAGTCTCTCTCTTTTATTAGTTTATCGACAAATAAGGCTATAAAACTTACGACTGGAGCCGCGATTCAGCGCTGAGTATACGCGTACCACCGCCGAGTATACCCGATTCACCCAACGACGACCGACGTCACCGAATCAGGCGTGACGATTCAGTTTCGTTCACAGTTCAGAAAGAGCGCAAAGTGCGCCTACTACAAATAAAATTTTATTTAAGTTTTCACTTCAAAAAGTCTATCTAGAATATTTTGTTTCCACCGGTCCTGCTTTTTGCATCATTTTGAACTCAAAATACACTACTCCTGATACTTCTGCCTACCCCATAACTACCATACTTACATACAAGCAATGCAAAAACAAGTGAAGTGTGCAGCATGCCAGGTCAGTGGTACACCGAGCCGGATTGTGGAGGAACGCGACACGAACAATACGTACTATGTTCTCACTTCATAATGTTCCTAGGAATGCCATGTTGGATGCTGCGGGTATGTCCGCGTTGGATGGTACTGGGGCTCGTAATATACTACGTTTAAATAGTTCTACGCTCTTAACTGCGGTATTTATATATTTGCAATTCCAAAATGGCGTCGACGTATGGAGAAAAAGTTCTTCAGAAGTTTGGGATAAAACAGGGGTTGAAGCTTTATGCTTTACTTGAGTAATAACATGCTAAAACAAGCTTAATTTAAGTACAACAACAGCGGTGACAGTTTTCAATGAAGTTTTGAAGAGTGCGCTGGTCTAGGCACCAAGTTGCGACACCAATAATTTTTCGCGTCGTTTGTCAAATTCCCCATTACTACTTTAATAGTGCCATTTGCAAGCATAAAATTAATTGCAAGTTTCATCTTCTTCGACCATTATAACAATGCCCGTAGTTCGTTACACTCTAAGAATCAATTCCAAGTAGTTAATTATTTTATCGCCATCCAATTTGCTTGAGCAAAATATAGCTAACTGTTGGTGGGTGGGTTGTTTTCAATTACTTTTTGAGCATAAAAAGTAGATGCACAAAAACTCTTTGATATTTATGTGGTAAGGTTGAAAATTGATTTCTGATAGTTCTGCTAACCGGATTGTATTTACTCGTGATTAGGAAAAAACTAGTAGTATCGAATCTAAACAATTAAGTGAAACAGGTCTCGACACTTGGAATTTATCAATTAGGAAGTTTGTCGTCGTTTACACGTTAAAACTCTTTTTTGTGTGACCACTTAGAAGCATCTGCTAGAATAGTACAACCACATGGAATGTTGACCTGCGTTGAATAAGTAGATTTAAAGCTACGTAATCATAAATACACACGTACGTAACATCACGCCTGTATTCCTGTATTTATGAAGGGTTAGGAAAAGTTGTACCTAAAGTACACAGACATTTCGCCAGTTATGTTTAAGTCCCATGTAATAGAGGGGGCGTACTTAATGTCTGACTGTTACTGAGAAATTCGTGGTGGATAAACATAATTACAATTTCCCTGATCCCAGGACCTCAGCAGTAGTACGTACGGCCACTATACCAAAGAGGCAATCGGTCGAGGCAGGGAGACCACGTAAATACTTGGCTAAAAAGCCCATTCTAGATTACCCAGCCAGACATTAAAATTAATGAATGGTTTTATTTACAGCAGTCTAATAATAGAAAGAAATGACAAGTATGGCGACCGACCTTGTCGCGGCTTAACAAGCAATTACATGAGCCTTCTTAATAGTCCCTAATGACGTGAGCTTCCTCCACACAAAACGTGACCAGACCATTCAGGTTTCATTCCAATTGTCTTAATGAACGAACGAATGAACGTCGAGACGAATCGCGGACAAAAACCGCGGAGCCGGGACAAATCTGATGAATCCATCTGCATTATAAGGAAGGTTCTTTTTTTGTTAATGGTAGCAAAAAGCTTGGGGCAGGTTGTTGACACTACTTTTATTGCATTTATAAAATACATTTGGTATGGTAGTTATATGTATAGGATTTGAGTTCTATCTTGGCAACAATAGGTTGGTATGATGCGTTGCGTAATTTAATAACTTATTTCTTGGATCAACAACAGAGGCTACACAATTATATGCGTTAACATAAACAGGGACAAATACAAATGTGCGCTTCCAATTATAGGAGACCACATCATTCACTTATTATCTAGATAAGTACAACAAGTTTGACAAGAACGAAAACATTAAAATAAATCAAAATAAAATACACGAAAATCATTAAAAAAATCCATTAAAATCTAAAAAAACGATAATTACAATAGCAGAAAGTCTATTAAGTGTGTTGAAATGTTCCAAGAGACGACGTCATAAGTAAGGGGTTTGAATGTTCCCGTTGAGCATCCGACGTATGAGCCAAATAAGGATGCACGTTCACTGAGTTTGTCCTACGATGAAAGGAATGACGTTGCAGCCTGACAAAGCTGTACTCGAAAATTTTTGGAAACTAGATGCAATTTTTGGTGCATGTTTTAACAGAATACTATGCTGAGTTTGAGTCTTTTGGCTACACATTATTTAATATTACTTTCTACTTCCTCTCATGCCGTTCTGCGTTCCCACAAAGCTTGCATTATGTGACTGTTTTAGACAGGCAAAGACTATAGTTTATTGCACAACACGCCTTGTATTTTCTCTCATTGTGGAGTGCACGCTAGCCCTAAGGCATGGTAATTAGCGATGGGCCACGAACGCGTTGCTCATCAGCGTTTACCATAAGCGGCCAGCGGTGGCGTTCACACGCTCCAGTTTGCGAAGCGCCCGCGCTCGCGTTTGTCCGCGTTCGAAATACAAAAGCGGCGAATCCGCTTGCGGTAATTAGAAACGATGCGTACGCGCGTGAGAGATGTACGTGAATGGCGAGGTGTGTGCCAGGGAAGCTCAGGAATTTAGGTGCCATGATTTGTTTTTATGATTAGAGCTAATGAAAATTTTAATGAGTGCCTTCAAAGAAACTGTCGAAGCGGATGCTTGACTCTTTTGAAAAAGACTTAACTAGCGCTAAGCTGGGATAAGGCCATCTAAGTAATAAATGTTGGTATTTTAATCAATGCTCGACCTTAACCAATCTGAAATCCAATCGCGTTAATTAAAGCCATTGATACCGTCGGCACATAATTTATACATTGTATGGCCATCTATTCCAAAACATTGTAAGCTTCACGGTCCCGTTTTATAATGTACAATAGTGCGTGCAGCAGTATTATCGGGTGTACCTACCGCAGTTGCGCTGGCGCATTGTTTTGCTCTCATTTACCGCGATCGCCGATAACATCGGCCGATCGGCACGGGCCGAGCGATAAATTTAATTAAACCACCTGTCGCACGCTACCGCCAGATTATGTTATCTACCGCGAAATACGCACACAGCTTGACAGAAAAAATAATGGCCAGAATGCATAGATAAAGTAGGATTAACGCAACATTGTGACCATAGTTTCTTGTTTGTTTACATGTTGGAGATATTAAAAATATTATACGTAGGAGCTTCTTTATTGGGGGTTGTCCTCAATAAACATGTTCACTAACCAGTTTTACTCGCATATTTTTAATCCTCGAAGAGGGCTGGTATTTATTTAAAAATAAAGGAGTGTTTCTGGGATAATATACCGCTATATCAGCCTTAAAAAGGTAAATATAGCTAGCCTTAACAGAAACCGTAGCACATAGGCAGAGTTAACATTAAAAGACAGGATGCTGTCAGTTCTACATGCAAATGCCCTTCTGTAAACTATTCACAGAGAAACAAGGCTGGAAATTAACGGCCGAAATTGAACAATGTGCGATCGTTAAGCATTCATTACGCGCCCGCGCATGTTCGCTCAAATTTATTTTCGCTCGCGACATCCCCTCGCCCCGTTTCCGGCTCGCTAATGAGCCTCGCTCGGTAACAAGGTTTGTTACTCACACGTTACACCTAATAGATAGGCGTTGTCAAGCGTCAACTTATGTTCTACAGTCCTACACACTTGAAAGCCAACAATTTCTCACTATTTTTAACTTATTTTCTATATTTATTCTCAATTCCTTAGTCGTCTTTCCATTTTGCATTACAGTACGCAAATTATTCTAAACCATAACAGGTTCGTGCTCTGTACAATATCAATTTCCATAGTTACGGTCTATTAATTTGACAATTCTAATTATTGTAAAACATGGTGCCCGGATTGAACAACTCTATTGAGTTATGACGCACGCCATTGTAATAAAGCGAAGTACTCGGATTATATGTACTAGAGAGAAAATGGCAACTAAACAAAATGCTCCTTATGAATAAAAAGATCATTGTTTATACATCGGAATCGATGATCGATGTTGCGCAATCGATAAATGGAAACAAAGCCGATGGTTGGAACGTCTCGAGCGGTTAATCGATTAGACGCACAGCAGTCTTGGTGCTTTTTGTCCGTTTGCCGTCGAGATGCTTGACCGAACATCTGAAGAGTTCATTTACGTTTCGATAATGGTAACAAAAAACATCATAGCAGAGGAAATATTGCGAGCTGTGATGAATGACCTCCGGTTTAGATAAAATATTTCAAGGTCTGGGATGATTCAGAGAATGATGAGAAGAATTTAACAAAAGAAAATATTCGTAATATTTTGCGTGATTGTTCGCGATCTGATTAGTAACGGACTGGTGGGTAGATAGAAGGCGACTTGAGAACGTTGCCACTTTTCACGATCTACAGCAACAGATAGAAATGTAGCCTAAAATCTTAAATCATTTCGCAAATATCCAAATCGTATCATATCAATAAACATTTCGAAATCCGATTGCACGATACTGTTTCATTTATCAACCTTTGTTTACGACATACGTCAAGCTGTCAGAACGCGTTCGGTTTTCGCTGTAACCTTTGACCTTTGGCCCGAGTCACGACCAACCTTGGGTGCTGGGTATTGGACCAGAGACCAGTGTGATATCTGTGAGTCTTTCTAAACGTGACTAGAATGCGGCCTTCGTCCGCCGCTCCCTTTTAGATTTGCGATATAGATCTGCCGCTCTTATTTATGCTCAGCTTTTGTTGCTATTTGTGTATTGTGGGAATTAGGTGGGGCGTGTGTTGTCAATTCTCTCTATATGGTGAGCAGATCTTCAAGCTGTTGTTCATCTAGTTGGCTAAACTCATTTGTTATAGCTTCTTCTTCATTTTTGTTATTTTCCAGTCCCATGCTAGCTCTTCCTTCTTCAAAGTCAACAGGTTATCTTCAATTAAGTTTTGATTTGATTACCAACAACAACATTTGCTTCATCCACTTCGTCTTAATCTTGTTGAACGGGATGATTGGCCTTTCCTTACATCGTATAGCATTGCAGAATTACTGACATTTGGATTGCAAATACATAAATGTTACAATCATACTTAAATCTAAACTAATTATATCGAATAAATAATCTAATTGAATTTCATAATGGCTTTGCTGTTTTCAATTCTAATTCGCATGCGGAATTCTTTTACCTAGTCCTATATCAATAAAAATATGAATACCAAGAAACATGTTCCGAGCACTTAAACTATTATAACATAAAATCTCGTTAGCCATTATTGTGGTCGCGAGCCACGTGAAATATGTATGAGAGTCATTACAAGGACAATTAAATACGTATCCGTAATGATATCGTACTGTCTGCGTGTCTGTGACACTTATTGCTAAGACTAGCTACGTTACGATTATGATACTCTGTGATGTCCTTAGCAATAAAAGATTATGACTTTTTATAACGCAATGCAATTATATTTATTATTTAAGAGCTCCACTCTGAGCAGTATCACTTTCAACCTGTATAACAGCCATTATAACCTGAGCTGTTTGGATCTCGTTGAGTTATTAATATAATGTGTGTAATTTACCTAGCCCTCTTCAATACTTAGTAATTTTGTTACGAAGTTATTGTGTATCGTGTTTAACATGCACATTAATGGGTAATTAAGAATACATTTTCGGAATCATTCTCTTAATGTATTCTATGACCTAGGTTGTAACTTGCAGCATATTTAAGCAAATTAATTATATGTGCACGTGAACATATATTATCCGCATACGTTAGTACAATATTATATTAGAGTTGGTTAGAAAATACAATTTAGCTCATGTTGTATTTTCTAACAATCTTTTTCACACATGCGATCGTTCACAAACAATTAAAACTATTCTCGTGTTTCTAGTATATCATTAAGCTAATGATATACGTGCTCTAGATTTAGACCGCTGTCTTTTGGAGCTCCACCTTCGTTAATTTTTAAATTGCTGCCGATAAATCTGTAATTCCAGCTGATTTCGAAGATGCAAATGTTCCAAATGCTAATGCTACAATTCCAAATAATGGTAGGTCTCCTAAAACTATTGGACAACGTCAATTCACCAGGCAATAAAACTCCGTTATCGTACAACAATTTGCATGAAACCATCTCATCGTTTTTGGTGTGCGGGCCAAACCACCGAGACATAAAAGACGGCTGCAAAAAACTTTGACCTTGTCATCTGACGTAACCGAGCGATCCCTTTGCGAATAACATTAGTTACGCTCCAAGGGTCCACTCACAAAAAACGGCTCAACTTTGGCCCGTTGACTTCACTGGTATAACTCGAATTTGAATACAATCCTTCGAAATTTGTTACCCGTTCCTTCATTAAAGTTCCCTTCGCTGTATCATCAGTATCATCACAAATGGTTGGATAATCCTACATTTTGGCGTACCGTGTAATCTTTAGCGTCGTATTCTGGAAGGCCTTCCGCGTCTTTAGCGCCGTGTAATTATTCCCATTGTGTGTGGTATCTAATTTCAGTATGGGCGTTTAATGGATCGCTGATTACTGCCTCCATGTCTACCGTACGATTCGCTGCGGTCTCAGAACGCGGAAAGAGCAATAAATTGCTGCAAATCCATTTTGACAATGCGCAAAGAGTAACAAACCTTGAACTTTTAGTTTCGCCCAGCCATTGTGAGTTTGACATAGCAACGAATTGTGAAGGACATGAATAGACTGTTATAGTTTTGCCTAATCATATGACCTATTGCGCGAATAGAAACTGTTGGAAAAAATTATTCTATTTTAAGCATTTCAGTTGAAATTTTCACGGTTTGTTTTGCTCATTAGTGTCGCCCATTTTTTGAATAGGTTTCGATGTATCTGTAGCACTAACAACGTTCGTTAAGAATGCGAACCACTTCCGCCATATGGCCAGCGGCGGCGGCGTGGTGTCCGCTTTACGACGCATGCGTGCTGTCGCGGTTACACTTTGTTGGTTTTTATCTAAACACACCACTGTAACCGGGACCCTTTTTAACTGGACCACACGTAGTGTTCCCTGGAAGTTCATTGCATCCTGCTCCAGATCACCTGTTTACATACATCCCATCGAAGTCTCCCCTTTCCCCTGTGTGGTCTATACTCCGAAGACTCAAACTCGACCGTTTTGACGCGCCCTTCCTCGTGTTTGTACACTGAATATTGTTCTAAAAACTTGTTTATTCAACCCCATATGTTAACGGACACTATAAATAAACGTGAAACTCTGACCGTAACCGGTCCAAGTTTCTTAACATCTAGTACGACAATTTGTCCTTGAGTAATTGATCGTAAAACACTTTTTCTTTTTTTTTACAGGTAAGGAACTTTATTGAGCCACACACGGCACCTGTCGAACGAGCCCTGGGCGGAGGTATGGGCCCTGGTGTCAATAAATTAACTATTTAACACAGGTTTGATGTTTAGAAAGGCCCCCGTCGCTATAAATGCTCTTTTTATACCGATGTTCACTGCATTGACATAATAATACTACATGAATAAAGCCATAAGATCCATTGCTCCATTTCTAAGAAAAATCTGAATTGAATGGACTGGTTTGATATCTTCCAACAATATACGATTATAAATTATATCATGCTTTTGATGTTTCCGACATAATATTTTTCTAAGAAACAGAGCGTGTGTCGTAATATTGATCTGTATCAGCATTTGATTTAGGAAGTATATTTGGTTTTCATTCGTCAATATCGGCCTTCGTTTCGGTGTTTATTCGTGGCTCGTGATCATTCACATCCGATCATTAGTCAAACTTGTCAGAATCAAGCCATTTTATAATGGCATTACATCTAACGCTTTTTTATTGCTAACCTTTTGACTTTTATTATTATTCTGTATACTAACTATATATGTATAAGTTATTGTTCGTATCTATGATACCTATAACAATGGTTCAAACATTGGAATCATCCTTGACCCGATCTCCTAACACCTGTCTCGCATCCTTCCTAGTCGGACGTGCGCTTACACATGAAACAATGGCCCCTAATGCCGGCGCCGCCCGAACAATAGCTTCTAATTCGGACCAACACCATACAGCCCATCTGATACACCCATTGTATAAAATTTAAGATTTGGTTTAATTGTTGATTTTTCGAAAATAATTCGAAAGGCGACCTCGTCTCGAAACGCTTCAATAATTAGGTTCATTGAAATTGGTCCTCAGGATCTAAACGTCGTCAAGGTTTTGTTAATCGGTGTCCAAAAGCTTTTGCCTTTTAATCTGGCTGGCTTTATAAAACTATTTACAAAGTGTGACGCAGTTGCAGCGAAATGATTATGCAAAAACTCTTCGTAATATGAGATGGCCCATATATTCACAGAATAAAATTTAAATTTAAAATTTCGTGAGGTCGCCACTAATTACATCGTCTTCCGAATTTCCTGATCGTATATCCAGCGGACTGTCAGATCTGAACGGGTAATTGGTAACCAATCATGGTGAAAGCCAGCGACGGGCAGTCTGCCGCTCCTCGATCATTCCACGTCATATTCTGTCCCCATTCACGGCTGTGCCCCACTTTGGGAAACCATTGTCCAAAAAGAAAGGCAATCCAGTTTACATCTTATGCAGTTCGCGATGGCAGTTAATTAATGGTTATTAATCATAGTCACGACCAAGCAGTTTCTAAAATAACAACACCTTTTTTGTCATGTTTTAGAATCTGTGTTTTGGTTTTGTACCTTGTTTACAGCGTTTTCAATTCTTCACGGATACTTTTGTTGTCTTCCGTGATACACTTTTGACTTTTTGTTGCTATATCTGGCAATATATTTTTATTGCACTTAATTATCTTCTTCAAATTTCACTGACCTATAAACCACCATGATTCTTCTTCGTTTCGCAAACTTAAGCTTCCTTCATTTCTCTGCAACTGTCAAGCTTGTGTGGTCTCACAAATTTTTCCAACAATTACGTCGAAAATTAATGGGTGTCATAACACAACCTCAAACTTCGACTATATTTTATCATTTCCATCAAGAATGCCGTTATTTTTTTTCACATTGTCCCCGTAAATAAATCCGGTTGTATAGGTTATTATTGGTTGGTCCGGTAACACCGTAATTTGGTCATAAGTCAACTGTTAATCTGATGCAAATTGCCTCTTGTATCACGAAGTTTGGTTGACCGATATCTGGCAAAATGCATGAGGAAAAATTTGACTGCAACAAAGACATGCAACAGAGATAAAGGTTCAGAACAATACTCTATTCAAATTACTTTGTGTTAAATGCCAGTCTAGCTCTAAGCAGTATTTAAGAGGTTATGAGAGCTGCCAACTTGAAGCTAATACGTTCTTAAGACAACACTGTATCCTCTTAGATGTCCAGTAATTGTTTTAATGTTGTATAACCGGTGATCTTTTCTGAAATGATTTTTAAAACGTGGCCATTACTCCTAATAGGCATGATGTAATGGGTCTTCATCTCCGTTGAGTCGTGTTCGTGCGTTCAATGGGTTTTAACTTCCATGTGTTATGTTTTGTTACATAAATCCAAAACACCTTTAGAGTTATCGGTATGTTTTACTTGTGTTTTATCATGAGTTCTGTCGTTCAAATCCCATTTTCATTTTCTGATAAAAGTGCGTGTCATTTAACTTGGTTGTCGACAAAATAACAATAAGGTAAATTAGTTTCGGTTCCATTACAATGATGGTTTGAATTGATTCAAAAGAGTCAAATTGAAATTAATTCAACAGTTTTTTTATGCAGATTGTAACTTGATCTTTGCAAAAATGAGCGGCGTTCGTCGATTTTTAATCGGTTTCTCTTACAAAAAAAAACGTTTTGTAATCATCCAAGTGTGAATGCGTATGGCGCCTCTGAACGATCGTGACAATTGCTAAAATTGCCAGAACCCGCGAAAGGTGTTGCATAATGCCGAACTCTTTAGCGTTTTCATGCTTTCTAATTAATTGCATAATTTACACCGCCTGTTGTAATTGGCGCACTGCATTTTAGTCAGATGTTAAAATAAAATTCGCAATAATAATAATAACACAGTAGTCTATCCTCAGGTTATTTGTAAAGTTCATCTTTATTAGCAGGCGGACATGACATCATTTTGACATGACATAAGTCAAATGTGAAGACATAATTACCAACCTACATGCAACATCCTGAATCAATCCGATTTCAACAATCTGGTATTATGTCGGTGAAATGTTCATTTAGCTCGTAAAGAGGGCCATAGGGCTCACAGCCGGCTATCGGTATAGTTAATACAGAATTTACAACCGCGTAAATTCCCATTTGTGTCGAGCAAATATTTTTATTCGTCTGCGAACTAGTTACATTCAATCCACTAACCTCGTTATAAGAACGGGTCGGGTTCTTTCATTACCTCTCGATTAAAATCGACTAACGATTACACAAAATCGATTCGAGTATCGTTGTGTGTTTACTCTTCGTATTTTTTCCTAACAAATGATATCGATTAATTTGTCGGCGGGCCATTCGTAGGTAATTGAAAAGTTTTAATGTTTGTATTGGGCAAATACCTCGTTAAGTCGACGATGTTACATTCATATACGAATATTAATTATGTATTTGATTAGTCGATTGTTGGGAGAATTCATTAGTGTAGGATTGCTTTTTCGTTTCTAGAGTCTGGATCTTAAAAGAAGTCTGGGTGGCATTTTAATTGGAACATATTTACGCATTAAAAATAATAAATATATGATGTCTGCTCGTTTGTTTCTCCACATTCCACAAACGTACGTTTCAGACATAAAAGTTAGCGAAGCAATAAACGCGATAAAATTCCGCGACTAATGGCCACTCTCGCGCAGAGACAATAACGAGGAGTGGAGTATTATTCTCTCTGCTTATCCCTCATGTCGTGAGTGCAGATTGCAATTTTCCATCTGTCACCGTTTTATTTGTGCGTCAGTTTTGATGGCTCGTTGCGTAGAGCAAACGTCATGCGCGGTGAAGGCGCGCGTCCAATTGATGGTGCCCACGCATCGCGCCGCGCGCGCATGCCAATTATTTTATTTGTAATTGTAGCTTTATTATTGCAAACCATGAAATACAAGCGTTTTACTCCAAGTTTAGACTTCAAATATTTTGCAGTTTTTTTTTCCAATTAATAACGTGACATTGCATACCAGTGACAAATTGCATGTCAATAACGAATGCTAATTGCTTCAAAGTTTCATGGTCATTATAAATTGTATTTCTAATATAAACCTGAAACTAATTCTCTTTAACCTTTAGTCTCATTAAGCTTAAATTAATAGCTCTATTCGTTTTAGAGGTTAAGTACTAAATAGCATGAAAAGTTTTGTTCGAAGGCACGCACACCGGCAACCACTAAAGAATTCAAGTTGGACGTATAACAATTAATTAAATTGCTGGTTTACTAACCAATTTAATTCATTGTTATACGTGATAATTATGAAACGCAACACCTTAGGCCTTATTAGTAGTTGACGCTTTCCCCAAAGTAGAAAAATGAAGCTTTTAAAAAAGGGTCGAACTAAACATCCAAGTTCCCACAGCACTTACCTTTGTCTAAGTAAAATCTGCCAGAAGTAAGTTAGAATTGCATCAGAGGGGCAATTTTAGCAAGGCAAGGGGCAAGATTGTTTAAGAACGTCAACAGTCTGGTCTCAGTCTTAAACTGTCAAAAATACTTCATTTCCCTACATTTTTAACAAGTATTTGACATTGATTGTCGCTGCGATGAGAGCGTGACTAGATTTTGAACGTTTTTAATTACGGGAATTGACCTTCTGGTAAGTTTTCGTTACATAGAGATTTGCTTGCCCTAATAGAAACAATTCACACGTTTCCGAACATAAAAAACAAAACAAAATTAACATCAGTGAACTGACAAAAATGATACACTCATTATACACGATGTACAGACATGTATACTTCTCATTAGGGTCAAAGCGTGGATAAACAAAGTTCGCCGCATGATCGATAGACTGCATAACGGGCCGCGTCCGGTGTCACTACCAACGGTGCGTGTGCGCATTGTATGTGTCGGAGTGACGGCTCAATGGTGTATGGCTGTTGTGTGCGAAATGTTGTCATTATGTTTGAAATTAGGTTCCGTGGGGATTAGGAGTTGTGATTTATAGTAGTTATTTAGACATAATATACATATTATGTATTGTATTTTGAAGCCTTTTCCGGCGACTTACGGTTACTTATTATACATATATAAGCCAAGTAGCTTTTGCCCGCGGCTTCGCTCGCGTGGGCGTCGGAAATTATTCCATGGGAACGTACTACTGGGACAAAAAGTATCCTATGTCTCTTAACCCAGGTTATGCTCTATTTGGGTGCCACTATGGGTTTCATTGAAATCCGTACAGCCTTTATGGCGTAAAAAAGTAACAGAAACACGTGATCTAGTTTCGCATTTATAATATTAAGTATGGATATATTGTCCCACTCCAGGGTCTCCCTAGGGCGTACTTGTCTCTTTCTACTTTTCCCGGTCCTCTGTTCTTCTTTCCTATTGCGTTCCAATCCATTAAGAACGAGTCCAGCTCATCCCGCCATCTCTTTCTGAGCCTGCAGCGTAGTCTTTTCCTGCTACTTGGGATCCACTGGGTGATTGTTTTTTTTCTAAATTGAGTCGGTCCCGAATTTGGCTACAAGTTGAACGCCTTCAGTAGCCTCCATCAATTCCTGTAACGTGCAGACAACAGGACACGTAGGACAGGATATTAATGTCCCACATGTTGTGTTTGTACAGTACCATAATTTACACTCCAGGATGGGAGTCATCTGTGAATCTCCACCTGTGCAAGTTTTCCTTGCTTCGGCCAACCGTTTTTGTATTAGCTTATCTTGCAATCAGTTTTTAAAACAATGAGTAGATGAGCTGTAAGAAGATCTGGCAGGTAAGAGTTATTCTTCATCAGGAGCAACTCTCTTATTAGTAAAGTAGCTCTCTACAAGTTATCTAATTGTAGATTGTTGCATCTTTTCAGACAACCTGCGTCCGGAGTCTGTGTGTACGTCTAGTGTAGATGTCTGATTCAGTTAATTAATTAAATATACTCTTTAAAACAGACAGTAAATACACAATTTCTTCGAATCAGTACGAGTTAATGAGTAGATTTCGACTTCTGTGCAGCTGTTCTGTCCGGAGATGTTGTTGCACCGTTAAAGGTTGCGCCCGCGCCGACCTCGCTTGTTTAATTAAGTTTTATTTACACAACAACATAACTCTGGCTTGTAGATATACTCGGTTTGTTTACCAGTTTTCTCTTTTGTATAGTTGGTGTTTATAAGGTGTAGTGGAGACGGAACAAAAAAGTTCGATATATTTTTTTTAAATTATCGAACGATTTTGGTCCAGCTACCCATACCACCTACCCATTTCCAATAATGATCATACTTTTGACTAAGAATTGGTCGAATATCTTGTCAAAGATTGTAGTGTTATAGATAAGTACTTAAATAATTATGTTTGTCTACTGCGTCATAATTGCAATAAATAGAACAACAGCTACTTATTCTCTTTATCGTTAATCCCGCTCTACAAATGTCTTCAATCCGATAGAAACTATTGAGATAATAAGAGTTCAGTGACTCCGCTCTACTGCGTTGAAACATAGCCAGTAATAAGTCACTACAGACAAGCATTTATTGTATTGTATTCCTTCCCTTTTGAGTCTGATGATTAATAGCACCGCTGAGAATAAATTAGAACAAGTCCGGCTGCGAACTAACGACTACTGTCTCGTTTCCGACATTACTAATTACTGAGCCATCAGTGCTTTTAATTATTGCTTTTTATTCCACATCTGTTTTAATGGGAGATGGTTCTTAATTAATTTAATGGTATTCAACCTGTCACCGTACTTCAAGCAGTTAGTTCCGGCTGTCAGTTGTAGATATTTGACCGTCGTTAAGGGTAGTCAGAAGCCTAAAAGTCTGACAACAAGACTTAGCAAGGGGTATCATGCTACCCAGTAATTGGGTTGTGGAAGTCAGATAAGCAGTCGCTCCATGTAAAATACTAGTCCTTAGACTGAAAGCCGAACCCAACATTCTTGGGAAAAGGCTTGGCAGGCAGATTTTTTTAAACCAAGTGATCAAACAATTTAAAATCTTTTCTTCGTGTCGCTGGCACAACAGTATTTCTAATCTGTTGGCTCAAAACTTCGCCAATTCCACGGCGTCAGCGGTGGCAGCGCCGAAGTCACTTTGGCTGCATGTTTTAGGACACAGAGGGCAGGATAGGCGGTGCACCATAGTTTGCAACGCAGCTCCACCACATCCAGACCCTGCTGCCGTTCCATCGAGGTAGCCCTACTTTACCAGCGGAATAATTGCGTAACACACTAACAGTAATACTGGCTTTCATTTAGACAGTTCAACAACGTTTATTGCGTTATTTACTTTGTTGAGCAGACAAATTCTTCGAACATATGAAGCAATGGATTAGCAATATCCTTCAAAATGATTTAGATTGTGATTAATACTGTGTTACGCAATTAAGGTGTAGAACTGAGTTACATCTTCCGATTTAAAAAGTCTACTATTTAAAATGAAATGAGAATTGTATTATTGCCTTTAAACTTACCTTCTTCTCTTCACATTAAAATTCAGTTACTCATATCCATTACCTTCAGCACGGACACATTACCAAAGGTTGACGTGAACGTTCTTAATAAAAATAAAGTATATAAGTAATAATTTCATTAATTCCCACATGACAGACATTACTCGTATCGTTCACCGAAATGAGACAGTCATCTCACAATTATTGTGGTCATTAAATATGGTGGTATGAAGCTATAAATTACTTTGTATTTTTATGTGGTTAATGTTAATAATTTTATAAGTTTTCGTGCGAAACGTATGTGCAATTGTGTAAAGATTTACTTACTGGACTGAAAGTATACTGTGGCGGGAAGGATGAGTCTACTGGTATGAAAGTATACTGTGGCGGGGGAGGGCGAGTTTATGATTTTTTATTTATTTATTTGTAAGAATGTAGTTTTACATAGTAGGCATGGTTTTAATATTTTTATTATACACAACATATGTAAAGGATACGTCCGAATTATATTTGCCTGTCAAATATTGTGTATGGACGTTCCATACACAATTTTTAACTCTTTGATTACTGGTGATTTAGTGTTTATCGTTATTATTTCGCAGTAATTTGAATTGAATTTACTGGCAACCGCAAACAATTCAATTACATAAAACTATTTTCCATTATTTCAAGTTTTACCACTTGTATTAATATCAAAGCGTGGAAATTACAGTTGATATAAAAAAAACAACTCATTTTGCAGGCATTCAAAACATTAGGTGGTATGATATCATTGTAATGTAACCTTTAACACAGGTGGTTGCTATTTATTAATAGTGATTAATGTGATTTTACATAGGCTTGAAATAACGAGAGATATTACGCGACACATGCTATGCATTTCGAAATAGACTGCGCTATTTAATAGCTCAAACGGGATCTATATTTGCTATTAAGGATAATAACATAAATAAATACTTAATCTATTATCATATAATCTATTATAATGACGATCTAAATGATAAATGATTTATTTCTATAAGTAGTTTTGTACAAACACCTTTACACGTCAATCATATTTTTAAATAAAACTAGATGAGGTCGGCGTTCCTTCTCCGACTACTCTGAGACGAAAGGCCGAAACAATCTCCGAGGTCACACAGTCTCTTAAATCCAGACATAATCTTGTTCGAGGACCATGTAGATTGGTGTTTGTAATGGTATTTTGAGGAAAGAACCACACAGATTTGAGAGCACCTGTCCTGTCAGTGCACGCATTTTTCAGTAATCGTGCAGCTCAACTCAAAGCTTAAGGAGCTCAACAATTCGACGAAAAATACCAAAGAAAAAACATTAGAAAGAACTGTAACTGCCAGACCATCATTAAAACTAACTTAGAAAAAAAAAACAATGGCCCACATAGTCCTCACATTCATAATAATTAAAATAATACTTTTGTTGGTCGCCTCTGCAGAAATAGTAACATACAGGTCATTGCCCCCCATAGTCAGGTCACAGCTCAAACAAAATTAAATTCATTCCATTCCTCTCGTCTCATTTCCCCGCATTTCCAACAGCTTCATCAAAATTCCGTCGCTATTCTGTCGCTGACACTTCAGACTAGCCGCGTATAGCATTGGCAGGCTCACTCAAGTGCCGACCCCCTTTTGTTCGAGGCGTGAATAAGTGCGGAATCTGCGTGCAAAAGCTTTTGTCCGTGCTGTTATGTGAAGCTAGGCTAGCGTTGAAGATCGTTAGGTGATGGGTCGAGTTGACACGACCGGAGACTGTTGTAATTTTATGAGCTCCTTGTACGCACGGCTACATATCCAGCTATACATAACCAGTATAAGCTGCCGTCTGATTGTACGAGAAACCTTTATAATGCGAGTTCAGCTAAAACTGGAAATATATAGTTGTGTTGTACCTCGTTTTGAATAGATGATTTTCTTTGACTTAAGACATCAATGATTTATTTATGTTTTTAACGCATTATTTAGTTTCCACACATATAAACAAATGTGTTGGAAAAATAACTTTGATATCCCTCACGTATAGTTTGCTACAACTTCAAATATTTCTATGACCTTTCCAATAGTACTTAGTCATTCTAAAATCAACTTAATGAACAATAGTATAAAGTTGATATTCGTTTAAGTGGGAATAACGTTAATTGTAAACGGAGATTTGAATAGACTTATTATAGTTTTGAAACATGAAAATCCCCAATGGGGTTTTGCAACTCAGTAACAAGTTATACTTGACTAATTTGTATAAACCTGCAACCTGTATTGTGTAGTCTAAACAACTAACTGTTAACTAACTAAAAATGTTAATAATATTATGTAAGGCATTGTTCGTAAAACAAAGAGAACTGCATATACCCTTCATTAACGATATTGATTGCGAGTACAATAATGACATAAATTACAAAACAAAATATTTACTCAAACACTGCAGCAGTTATTAATTTACTCAAGTTCGCTGAAATCAACAAAATTATACAGAATACAGCTTATACAAATACTAGGTTTATTGCAAAGGCATTCTTGATTAATACACAGTAATTAAATGTTATTTATTTGACGTAGATACAGTATCATATTTTTCTTAACATATTTCTTCATGGGTAAAAGTCGTAAACTTCAAAACTCCCGTTGTTCCGAGCGATTTCGGAAAACGGTGAATCGTGCGTTTACTTCGGCAGACTTCGGCTAAATTGATCATTGTCATAGCGCGGTGTGTTGATTGATTTGCGCAGACGCGATGTTAAATCATGGAACGGTCGGCGCTAAAGTCCTGTTATGCAAGAATACCGTGGGATGAGCCTCGGGCAATGAAGTGTACGGAATCGCAATCGCTGGTTATATTGGGAAAAATTTCCTTTTTTGTTGAGAATGATCCTCGCACCATATAAAGTTTGACATGCACTACACTGTAAAGACTTACAACGTCCAAAACTGCAAACGCAGCTTAAGAATTTTCAAAGTGCATTCAAAGGTATGTCCGGTATGAACTTTAAAACAAACAACCTGTATATTGACATCTGTCAAATAAAAGTCATAAAAAGTTTTAGACTGAACTGACTGGCTGACTGACTGGTTGTATCCATAAAGCAATACCTATTGTTGCTTTATGGATACTATACTCTGTCTCGAAGTGAATGAGACATTGGCAACTCAAATAGTTCTCATCGTAAATCACATATTCGCGGAACCCATTACAGACGGTTGCCGGTTGTACAAAAGAGGTATGTTTGTTGTCATAGAAGTGGGCACACAATGACTATGTCACGTGGTCCGTGTCACAAGAATGCGGAAGTGACATGACAACACAAAACATTGTCTCTACGTTTGTATGGTTTTGTCACCGGTTCATGACAGACGTCTATTTGCAACGTTCAAGTCTTTAAATTGAGACTGTGAGTCGTAAATAAGCAAGAATGTTCGCGTATTGCTTTTTCATACCGGCTATTCACTTTTCCTATTCCTGTAGTGGTTTATAAGGAAAGGCTTTTTTCATTTCTTTCGTATTCGATATTTCTAGTTTCATTTGGTAGTAAAAAATGTATTTTTATAAATAAAATATTACAATTATTGTTATATTTTTTAAATAGTACGAAGGTATTTCGTTTCTCTTATTTGGAAAGCAGTTCTATCCATAGGGTTGTCGCTATGCCGTTCACATTCACATACTCAAACCCAATTATATTCCAACCTGACTTTTTATAACAATGTCTCAATTAACTTGCATACAAATAAAAGAGAACCTCCTTTTATAAATATTATAGCAGTGTACAATACAGATAGATGTCTTAATTAAGACCTCATTTGCAGTATTCCCATACGAGTGCATTTACTTGGACGACATTCCTGTCAAGTCAGACTTAACCGGCGAATGTTCAAGACTTGCTGTTGGAGAGATAGTCTACTTAATATTATTATTTTTCTCTTAATAATGATAATGAATGCTTGCTTGACTGATGTATCATAAAATTGGTTGACTACGATGTTTGTAAAGTCTGTAAAATTGTGTACGTTCTACAAAATACTAAATAATACATATAATTAATGAGTGTAATTGCTCGGGAAAATTACGAATAGTTATTACGGCTTGATATATGTTTTAAATTACCTACGCCATTTTATGAAAATTATTCTTGAGTTTCTACGAAACCTCGCAGCGGTCATTTTTCGTTTCTGGTTTAATTAACCAAAGAGTTAACTACCGCTGTATCTTTGTAAAAATATTATCTCCGGTTGAGATGTACTGCCAGAAATCACGCTAGCCTCAAATTTACGAATTTCTCTCGCCAATTACCGCCTCACGAGATGTTCTTCGAAGATATACTGACTACCTACTCTATGACATATTGTTTGTGGTGTCACTTCGTTATTGCTTTGTTTTTAACATGGTCATTTAACTCTGTCTTGTGAAACTTCTTGATGAGTTCAAGATTTTCATAAATGTCATCTTGATTTATTTTTTATTATAATAATTAAATGTATAAACATCATTTTTACTTGTTAGTTTACAATCAACATTTGATTGACCTTTGTGGGTAAAATCCCAAATGTATGGAAAAAAAAGTTTAACACTTCATTGTTAAAATATTGTATACTTAGTGGCGTAACCTCAACATGTTTGCAAATGCCGTTCAGCCTGTGAACGCTTGACAGGTTAATTTCCTTGGCTATAAAAATCACGGCTATTATGTAGTGCTGGATATGTTCAAATTTAATAATAATCAACTGCCGTTTTACTTCGCCTACAGATGCTAAATTACAAGGTAACTGTGCCTTAATTTTAGAATTAAAAAAATCAATTATGTATGATAACTTAATGCAGGTGCTAGCTGAAGTAACAGTGGAGGTCAGCGGGATTGTCCGAAAGGGTTACCGCTATCCCGGAACATAAAGGGCGAACGAAGGAACATGGGTGGGTTTTAGTCAGTAAGAGTCTGACACTCCCTTCCGCTCCACCCAGAGCGGGAGGTCATTTGATGATTTCCCAACAGAAAAAAAAAAAATGCAGGTGCCGTTCGGGGACTGAAAATAATATTTTCAAACTGTTCCACCGAACCGCATTTTATAAAATTTGGTTTCAGTGCGGTTAGTGGAAGTGCTCAAGGCCCTAATTCACTATGACCACTCAATGATTCCTTACTTCGAAACCACGTCAATTCCTTAGCTAATCACTCCAACTTCGCGTTCATTTCGAGTGGTTTCGTTAATTGTGTCATAGAGAATATTGGCTCAGATGCGGTTCGGTCAAGTGCTGTTGAAATCTGTGTTACAAGTGGAATACCTGGTTGCCTGGTAGAGATCGCAGTAATGCGATAAGGCCGCCCATTGTATATTTTGTAGTGTTTAATGTATTTTTATACTATGTATTTTTATGGTGTACAATAAAGTATGTATAAATAAATAAATACCACGATTTATTCATTGTTAAATCTTGATTCGATTTTTGACAACCCTGAACACATAACGAGTGGTATTCGATTTTGGGTAAGCGTCGTTTTAATTATTATTTAAATTGGAATTGAGAATTACGTAAAGGCATGTATTTAATGCTTTTTAAATAATTTCAATAACAATTTTTAGTCGAGTCGCCGTATAACAGAATGATGTAAGAAAATTGTTTTTTTCTCTGTCTCTCAAACTCTCAATATGTCGAACGTCCTTGGATGCATCCGTGTGACGGTGGTGAGTAAACCACGAGAGAACCATTGACAGTATTGTTTCAAATGCATTGGAATTTGAACTTTACTTACCAACAATTACGTTTTTAATTACTCTGAAGAAGTTAGGTTCCTATAGTTCATTTTTATTTTAAGCTTAAAATGACGTACATATTCGAAGAGAGTATAAAAACATTTAATTTATAGGAATTTAGGTAACATATTGGATAATGTGCCTAGACCTCATAATGATTTCACCACCTCACGCACTTACCAAACGGTCTGAACAATATTGTGGTCCAAGCATACATGGTGTTCAAAATAACTGCGGTGTAAACAAGCAGCTTAAACGTCAAAACTGACAGTTAACATACAAGTAAACGTCAAAACAAACATTTTAGTGAATGATCTACATGGACTATTTAACGAATTTAAAAACACGTTAACACGCGCGACATATATTACCAACTGTTGGTACAACAATGTAAACTCTACCCCGCTGCGCCGGCGCATGTTTAATTGCTTGTATGTCACTTTAATGCCGGTTTTAAGTCGTAATGTTTGCGCTGAAACGCGTAAGAATGTCGCACGACTTTTTCCTTTTCGTACAAGACTGAGGGCCGGCCTATGTACAGTCAGCCTCAATCGACAGTAATTCATTTAACAGTCTACAATCTTTGTTCCATTTCAATGTGTAGCTACAATAATACCCAATGTGTAATATGTTTTTTTGGCTAAACATTGATACAGTATTAAGGAACACAAATTTTAGACGATTAAATTAATTCATGTCGATGTATACATCTTTTTGAGGCTGACTGTACCAAGTTTATGTTGCTATTCCCATTATTAAGTCGCTCTGGAGAAAAATACTACGTTGTCTGCAGTTCTGATAGGTGTGAATGCGCTGGAGTTGTGTTTGCGACGGTTTTAACGACTGTTTATTGGGGAGACGTGTTTATGGTCTCTTACGAGTGTTTTATTTGAAGTTGGTAAAACAAATACTAGTTTTTTCACATCCCACATAATGGTACCATAGAATTCAAAAACTCATTGAGCGTATTGATACTAAAAACTTCGTCCCAAAACATCAATATTCAAGCTTAAATAAATCAACTATGGCAGAAAAAAAACACTCCCGACACCTCAATTTGTACCTCTCTCCACTAAAAGATTTTTATCCTACGGGAGAAAAGATAAACCAAACACAAGCGAGCACAACAGTATCCATCATGTAGATAAGCGGCTGCTTTGTCCCGCACCGTCTCCTCAAACATGGAGGCGAAATATTATCATAAGCAGGACTGTAGGACTGCAGGACTTGCCGCTTGACTAATGTCGGTCTGAGTGTCACACACGCTGCGTCAGCGCAGCTCGGCGGATTGGGGGATCTAAGTTATAGGCGGCAGCGGGTTGTATCGAGGGAAAGGAAGAACGTTGCCACCACGTTCTTAAATAAAGTAATGGGCGAGGCAAAAACTGAAAAGACTTACGTAAAATCAAACGGCTTACGTTTGAATTTGCGTAAGTATTTTCAGTTTTTCACTCACTGCCACAAGTAGTACGAAAATATTACCAATGACAGATTAGAAAAAAGTTTGATTGTGACAGCTGTCAAACAAAACCCAGCTGGAGCGTTTAAAAATAAAAAATATATCTCAACCCTCAACATGTCATATTTAATCCGCTCCCCGTGCATCACTCAAACGCAGCCATCTTGAAATATGCGCGTGCGCCCAACCAACCCCCTTTTTTGTGTGCACCACGTAGGTGGGAACCTTTTTATAATGTTACCATTGGTAATAGTCCTTCGCTCGAGATACACGGCCCCGAGGGTCCCATTGTCTTATTTGTTTTATTTATTGTTTTCCGTTGCTTGTAATTTAAAAGTCGAGTGGGTTTTTTGTACGTCTGTCTGTAGTAATTAACACAATGGTAGGGGACGAAAGTGGAAGGTTTTTTTATTTTCTGTGTTACAGATTTCTTTTTTATTTTGGTTTGCATCTGTTTTGTGTAAGGATTACTTGATTGGACATGACGTTCACATGTCATAAGTCAAATATGATGACATTTCAAATTCCCGAATTCTCTATTGGTTAAGGTTCTACTAGAAACTTTTGAGGGGTCAAAAGTTTCTAGTAGAGCCTTTTGAGGGGAAATAGAGAACTCGTAATTTTAATCTAACGTTACCATACTCTTAGGTTTACTACTCTATTTAACAATCGATATAATCGAACACTTTATCGATACTTAATTTATAGCATCAGTCAATAACAGTCGGTACCTTATTATTTATTATTCACTTGTAAATCGATTTCCAATGTCTAAACTTTCTCTCGGTTCGCGCCTCGAACACTATTTATATGAGCATTGCCTCTCCCGTGCCCTGCTGTATTTCGACCACGTGTCTTTGAATAAATTTGGTGGATATACGGTGGTGGAAGTCTCATTTCCTCTAACGTTCACACACCCACCAAATCAGTAACCCTCGGACTGTTTTGGTTTAGTATTTATTTTTATCAAGCAAGTTGTGTTTCTATCTCCATGGTTACCTTATAATTATCTGCCTGCCCTTGCCATATTACTTGAGGTCGGTGCAACGCGTTTTCTTCTTCTATTCTTCCCTGTCAACCGTCACGCTATCATTCACTCCCTTCTCTTTCATATCATTCCTTACACAATCCATCCTTTTTTGGCCTTCCATCCATCTTTTATTTGGTCTTCCTCTCCCTCTCCATCCCTAAACATTTATATTCATAACTCTGTGGTTACCTACATATGTTAATAATGTTTTTTTTTTATTGTTACAGGTAAATTTCCATTCCATGCCACAACAGCATATAATTTAAAGTTCAGTAAGTTGGAAATCTTCTGATCCGTCTTCTCAAAATTGCATTGATTTGCTACTATGTATCCTCTGCCCTTATCCCAATTTATTTGGGGTCGGTTTGTTTTTTTTCCACTAGGAATCTATGACAATATTTTAACTTGACTTAAAAGAACTTGGGTCCCATTCCACCTTTCACACAATTCCAACATTCGATTTCGAGAATTACTACTCAATTGGAGTCACAGCAGGCGGTGAAACTATGCCCATATATCCTTAAAATTGATTCTTGATAATTAACAAATCGGCTATAATTCACGTATGTTTTACCTTTGAAACCACCGAACCGAAACGGTTCTCTGTCATATGCAGGGTGTAACTGTATAACAGGTAACACGACATGTTGCGCCGACCCCAAATAAATTGGGATAAGGGCAGGAGAATGATGATGCTGATACAGGACTTCACGAAGCCGTCATCTACGCATAATGTACATTATCAACTAAGTAGTATAATGCAAAAATAAGCACGACTTCCACTTTTGGTGTGAAAATTCACTGACTATGGTAGTGCGCAACGTAATGCACTCAAAACATTGTGCTTATGGATGCATGCCACGGTACAGGAATCGGGGACTATTTAAAGTTAAGATATAACATTTAAAACTAGTTTTCGTAAATAAAAAACATAAAAATATGTTGGAACTTTGACCTTTAATATCTCCGTAACCAGAAGTTTCCCAGGTATGGCACAAAACAAAAATAGCGAGAGAAACGGAACAATCGAACAAGACTTACGACTTTGTTAAGGGTACCTTTACACCTGTTATTTCTACCATTACACTAAAACCAATATTGTTCTTCCCCACTGAAAAAAGGCTTAAATTTACGTACGATTGGATAATATTAAGTGAATAGACTGTCAGAATCCCTATACTCTCTGTATGTATAAGACTAAAGAGTTAAAGACCCATTAAAACAACACTAGTCAGAAGAATAACTAAAAAAAATAAACTCGTTACCGAGTAAGGTAAGAATCTTAATAGAATCCTAACCCACTAACTCCTGAAATAAACCTTAATTACACCATAAAATCGCCTGGCCATCTTAAAAGTCGTAATGGGTGTTAAAACTGTAGCTTTTTCTATCAGTTGAAACGCATCTATATTAAAGTCTGGGTACTGGGAAGTGGGGTACTACGAGTACTTTGAATCTTAATCCAATCTCAGTAGCGTTGGCCTGATGGACAGCTTTGCAGGCTATAAACGGTTTATAGATATAGCCGCGGCCATGGATACTATATTTTAGGAGTTTTTATGTATTTGCTTGTATTGTTAAGACAGCTACGGTACATGTTTTAAATTACTTTTCACACAAAAACGGCCAATTGCGATTCGGACACGCACGCCCTTTGTGTGCGTGTCCGAATCGTACCATAGCGTACCACAGTGTAAAAAACGCCGAAAAAGACACGTTTCTTGACCCCCTTTGATTTTTAACTTTATTTTATTTTTATTATTTGTTGTTATAGCGGCAATAGAAATACACACTCTGTGAAATTTCAACTGTCTACCTATTACGGTTCATGAGATACATACCGCTGACAGACAGACGGACGGCCCTTAAATCGTTAATCGGACTTAAAATCTTTAGAGCTATCTGAACCTAGTTTTTTCGGCTGCATGACATATTTCATTGATGAGACAGTCCCACGTGTACAGAGAGCAAATAATGTTTAAAATAGAAGTAATATCCCTGACAATAACTTTTGATGACCCCTATCTATTAGTAGACAAGAGACGTTTCCGGCTGTCGTGTTCTTTCAAAATGTAAGTTTGTACCGAGCAGTGGTGGCCCAGTGTTTATTGCCGCGACTTACGAATTGTAGTTTGTATGTTCAAACCCAGACAGACGCTTTACTTTGCGTAAATTAATTATTTCATCACCACTGTTCTCAAAACGGCGAAGGAAAACATCGTGAGGAAACCGGCATGTCTTAGAACCAAAAATTTAAAGACATGTAACATAGCTAACAACCCGCACTGGGCCCGCGTAGGGGATTACAGCTCACTCCCTCTCACCGAGAGAAGGCCTGTGTACCAACAGTGGAAACATAGGCTGACTATGTACCTACTACCAATCAATTAAATACAATAAAATACAATGTATCAAATACATAATGTTAAACAAAAATAATAACATCTCTTCTAATTTATGACAAAACAGCAGTAGCAATCTTTACGATCAAATTAAAATAGCTCACATACAAGTTCACCGTATTTAGTCGAAAACCAGTATGGGACCCGTTAATACCACGTAATAAATTAAAATGTCGCCCCAAAATTGAATAGACCAATAGACTATAATGTCCATAATCCTCCCACCTTGTCATAAATTACAAAACTACGTATAAATGTAGGTAACAGTGTCAAAGATGACGGCAGTGTGAGAATCGTTTAATAGGAAAAAGGGAACAGCTAAGTTCTGAATAAAATTACCGTTTTAATTTCCTGCAATTGATACAGGATGTGGCAAGTTAATAGCTGTAGGGATTTTGCAAAAGTAATGCAAATAACGACACGCATTGAAGCGTTTTTTCAATGGGGATTTCTACCATAGAAATAACGGGTGTAAAACTTAAAGGCTTGTACTATGTACTACCTCAGATTGCGAAAATAGTATATTTTCTCGGTATAAAGAAATCTCAACAGTGTAGTTCATCGTAACTGAATCAGTTTGACAGTGCGAGCGGGATAGAGTGATACATGGCGTATGGAAGTGGAGGCAAAATGTGAATTTAGGCTGAACAAGCCCTTAATGTCATTCAATCTTGCGTACATTTATGTTTTGGTCAAAACATTTGCTGGAACGAGTTCTGACAGAGATTTAGTGTTCTTAGAAGTGGCTTGAGTTTTTAGGCCCGCTCTTGCACTACTAATTACTGAATACGTTCTGATTCTGCCAATCATTTGAAGATGACAAGTGACAGTATGATGTTTTAAATAAATATGTTTAGCGTTAAACGGATAAAATAGTGATTTGTGGTGCAATCCTGAACTCTAATTGCGTAACACACTATCCATAACAATCTGAATCTTTTTGAAGAATACTGTTAGTCCATTGCTTTATATGTTCGAAAAATGTATCTGCTCAACAACGTAAATAACGCAATAAATGTTGTTGAACTGTCAAAATGGAGGCCATTGCTACTGTTAGTGTGTTACGCAATTACCCCGCTGAGTTTGGTCTATTCGATTTAAAGCTATCAAATCTAATATCAACCTATAGTTAATCTCAACAGCTTCTATTCAGAGACTTGCTCAATGTTCAGGCTTTCAGTAACCTGGGTTACGTCTGCTCAATTTCCTTAGTTCGTTTCCTAGTTCGAGTCTGCAGCCACAATTTGCGCAGTTGACAAATGACTTACGTAAATTCCGTCCAGAGCGACTCTGGTATGTAAAATTGCATTTTGATTGCAATGTTGCGTGACTCACCTTATTGTTTTCCGTTGAAAACGAAGTGAAATATTTCTGTATATACGTGTACTACCTATGCAAATGTTGACCTGTTAGGACCTAGGTAATATACATACCAAACAGGTAGGTAGGTAGGTACCAAACAATGTAAGGAATTCTTCCACCGGTATCGGATTTCCCTATACACTATATATAGCGTTTTTCCTGTTGTTTATTAAATGACAGGTCATTTTAATTAAGTGCGCAATGTTTGTTGTTCGTCGGATCTTAATTAGAATTAATGCAAATAGTGATTTGTTTAATTGTCGGGCCGATGCCACGTTTTTCGTATCGCTGATGCGCTGTACATGAGGTAGGGAAGAATTACAAAGGGAGTAGTATTTATAATCGTTTTGTGTTAGCCACAGTTAATAAAAGAACTTAAATTAAACGAGAAAAAAGTTCCAAAACAGCAAAGTTGTGTATTAGTTAACAATAGTCTAACACATCATTATGCAGTCTGCGACTGCGCTCAGTTTTCGTCACAACTGACAAAACATTTGTAACCATGGCACAACTGGCTTTTTCTAAAAAAAATGTTATGTGCAAGCACGTACGATTTTCGTCACAGTGCATCCAAATTGGGCTTATCGCACATCGCATGCGCAACTCGCGGCAATGAACTTGCTCGCTGCGCCCGCGTAAGCCTTTGTTTGTGATACGAGGATCGAGCCGGTGTGCGCATACCCTTCTTCATGCACACCGCTATTTATTTATGTAATGTTAATTAACTGATAAGTTGATGCATTTTCTTATTTATTTATTACAATGTTGATTTAATTTCTCTTTGATGTCAGCCGGTGGAATAAAGCATGATGCATTCCGTTTGTGAGAAAAACAAGGATTGTTTTTAATGTAATAAATATAAGGAAGTGTTTTTGTGCCATTATTAAATTGCTATTGTTGTGTTTTAGACACAAAAGAATATAAACGGTCAAAGTGTAGTTAACATCTAATAGTCAGTCATTTTTCTTCCTGATTGACCGCTGATTGATCGGTGTTCTAACACTGAATTATTTGAAGTCGTCGCAACATCTGATCTATTCTGGGATTCCAACTTCCAACCATAATTTCATTTTGGCATTCTAATTTACTGGCTTCTGGTTTTCTATTGCTACCTTCGCTGTGTTTGTACAGCAAGTTTGGAATAATCAAAACGATTAAAAACTTTAAATGTTTATCATCGATGCGCATGCGACGAACTGTGACATTGATCACTATTTTTAAACGATCTGTAACCACGGGACGTCCATCAATCAGCAAAACGATTACGCAACTTCGTTCATAAAGCCATTGAGCCTATTCCTGTGCCTTCGACCTGAGTTATGAAAAAATAAATCTATCTGGTCTTCAAGTAGAGCAAGTTTTCTATAATCCAGTCCGATAGACTTAGACCTAGTTTTTATATGGAAAATATTTATCTATTTTAAATTATATCTCACTTGTTTCTTGTCCTATAAAATGCTGTGTGTCTAGGTGTTGTACTAGCTGTGTAATTACTTATATGCTGGATAATATACTTGCAAGCTTGGTGCTTGGTGTTTGCAAGCTTGAAATTCATGAGATTCAATGTCTCTGAAATATTTTTCTGAACATATGTATATCTTGACTCCAAATTAATTCGAGTAATCATTAAATTCATTACCATAAAAAGAGCATGTAATCTCTTACTTGATGCCTATGTCATGCCTTATTTAAAAACAAAACCCCCTTCAAAGCCCACCCACGGTTCCAATTTCAAAAGGCAAAAAAAAGTTTGTAAAAAAAAAGTATGTAACCCGTATTCGCACAATCGCAGCGGTAAAACGTTAGTCAACAACTCAACATGTGCGTTTAAAAGTTCCGTTTACTCTTTGCCGAGTTACACGCTCAATAGACATCAGAATCGCTGTCGGTATGAAATTTCATCGCAACACGGTTTTTTTTTTCTCTCGCTCTGAAATCGTTTCCGTACCGGAGTGCGTTGACCGGCCCGTTGAACCCTCGCGGGTTCACGACCGTTACCGACATTTGGACGCGAAAAAATCAAGCTCGTTTGATGAAAATTTGAAGGGGGAGTCTGCTCGAAATTAAGTTTTGAAGGGGAGATTGCGGTGCGATGAGGAAGCGAACAATAAGTGGAGTTATTCAATTAGACGGTCAGTTGGCCTAAATTCTCGGTCGTTTGTCAGGAAGGTGTTTATTCAGTAAACGAGTGTTTTCAGGCCCGTTCGCAAGTATACTTTTATGGCGCTTTTCCGTGCAATAATCCCGATATGGGTGGGCCATAAAACATTTAAAATTAAAATGCTTTTCATGTTATGCAATAAACTGTTGACTTTCCATATCAGCCTAGCATGAATAGACTGATAAATTCCAGCTCATCAGAATGCAAACTGACTATCACATCAATCGATCGGTACACATTGTTCAATTTCGTTAATAGTTTATCGACCGAATACCGAGAATTCGTGTACAACCACATAAAAACATCCACTAGGTACGTACAACTGAAGTATCTACTCGATTGAATAGTTTCATACCACATTCCACTGCGTTTTCTATCAGCTATTCTTATTGAAACACTTCAGAAAAAGTGCTATGGATGATAATCAGGTCTTGGAACTCCACAGTAGCAGTATACAGTAGTGGTGTGATTGTTTGACGTTTAAACAGTTACTGATTAATTTACGTCTTGTTCCAACGCTATGCGAGTGAAATATTCATTGTGCGTGTGTTCCAGTGTCAAACAAAAGGCAATATCCGTTAAGTTGACGCGTGAATTGGGTTCCGTACGAATTTATTACTTTACTATCGGATTTCAGTTGAAGCAATCGTTTTTGTGTCGCCATACTAATAATTTAGAATGATACCTCGAATAACTGTAATAACTGACGAGCAGAGTAACGAAATGATTAGAAAATTCCTTATTTTATGGTCGTTGTTGGAGTATTCGAGAGACCGTTAAAACGTCCACCTTCCGCATTCAACACCGCTAATTTGACCAATTTTCCGTTTTACACCAACAATTGGGCACCAAAACGGTGAAACGTAAATTACATAGTCGTCTGTTGGATATGTAAACAACGTAGTGATGGAGGTACACGTGCGCGTACGCCACGCCGTATGGACCATTTCGATGAAACAAGCGATTGGATGATCGCGAATATTGATAATATAGGGTTTATCGTAAGTTAATGACTGGTACACGTGTATAATAGATATGGGGTTTTTGATAGGATTATTGAATCTCATATAGCAGCGTACCTTATCTATTACATAGAATAACACTAATACTGTCGTGGATATAAGGGGATTAAGGCATTATGATATGGGAAATAGGAAGAATTTATTTGATGTTCAATTACGAAAGAATTGATATTGTTAACCAATATGTACAATGAAAAACAAAACTAGCGGCAAAACAGGGATCGAACCTTATTATTATCCGTTTTACCTTTTTGTTTTTCAGTGGGATATTGCTGGATTATCGTAGCGCCAATTACTCACCATCAGGAAATTGCGCACCCACCAGATAATAAGCTAATCAATAACTTATCAAAATCTATCACTGTTTCCCATCTATTCGTCATCCGCGCAATCTTATCGTTCGCGCCACGCGTTCGGGCGTCGTCGGACGAAGTCGTCGCGCCGCGCGCCGGCGCCTGCGCAACTCATGCAATATTTATGCCCTACCAACCATCACTTATTACTTACCGATCGACTAATTAAAACCCTATTGCTCTGAGGAAAAAATATTGTCTAGACAAGCGTAGAAACTGATACGGACGTGTTGTGCTTCTAAGAGATTGTTTTTGTTCTGATCAAAGATATTACGGATACTCTTCGAGTCGAATAGAAATTGTACGGAGATGGACGTGTTTCGTTAAAGCAAAAAAAATAATTTTTGTTGATAGTACGATTCTAGTGTTGTCTTCCCGCCATTTTTTTTTACTTCTCATCTCATGATCTGAGTTGCTGCATTTCCTTAGAACTTTTTGTTAGCAGGCAGTGCTTTTTTGCAAAGCAACAAACAAAGCATTGAAACAATAAGAAAAGTCTTGCTTATTACAATTTTATCCAAAATAGCTTTGTGTCAGCATTTGGTATTAAAGAGATCCGGAAGGACTAAAGTTCATTAAAAAATCATGCAAACTTTTAGGGAGATTTGAAACTTGATCTGTTAAAGCAATAAAACTTACAATATTAAAATAATAACTCAAGGCCCTTTCTACAATATCTCCCCTCATCTTCCGCAACCATTATCAAAGTAACAAGTGGTTGTAGGGGAAATAAAATATTGCCTCTGGGATCATGAATGTGGTTCCACAACATCAAAACTAATCAAGATGTGATCACTCTAAGATAAAAAGGAAAGTGGATTTAATGTATTTGGGGGACTCTCTACTATACTTACAGAGAGTGTGCACCTATGTCTGCGCACACACTTGTGCACTAGAATATGTCCCGTGCCGAAGGCTGGTCTCCGCTGAGATTGATCGCCAGAGCCGAAATTTGGTCTGGAGGACTTTTATTTAGAAGGTTTTGAATGAGCTGTCTGGCAAATATCCCACGAAGATAAAATATATGTAGAAGCGAATTTACAATCAGATAACTTAAATGATTCACCACAAAAAGCATACTACTGAATTACGCACAACCCCTGACGACGCAAATACATAACACATTGGCACATGACATAGCAACAATGAGATAATGAGTTATTGTGATTTGTGCAAACAAATAGACAATAATTCCCCACGTATCGATGCAATTACTGTTCGCTATTGTCAGCCGTCGCCTCTCAGGGCTGACAATACGCACTTGAGCCAAGTGGACTTCAACAAGGATGTGGTTCTAGATAGGATTGTTTGTTTGTGCTCTTAAGGATGGTAATTGAGCGAGTAGATTGTGTATAACATTGTTCATGTCTTTATTCAGTCTATTATTATGATCCATGAATGATTCGACCAAGGAAACCCATTGTCTGATCGCATTACGTTTTTCGGTTGTAACTAAATCAAAGATGGCATATTAGAATTTTGATTATGGTGCTTCTTCCTGGTCTCAAAAGCCGGAAACAATTTAGAATTCCGGCAACATGTCACATTGCCTTAACTAAGCGACATGTCAAATGAAATATTAGGCTATCTGACACCCCTAATGTCTCACCACGTCGCCGCCTGTCACACTGTCAACGTTGACATAAATATATATGTCACCACTTATCATTATCTTCATTACGATGCTATGTAGTCAGCAATTGATTATCTGTGCCGCCAACCACGCGATGTACGCGGATAAAAATGTTGCCTTCTGATATTTATGGGATATTTATGCTATGCTATCGCGTGTTACTAACCACTTAGCATATTTATATAATAAAGAAAAGTTATGTTGTTTCTTTGTTGGAGATTGACACGAGAGGTTATCAGTTGTGATTCAATCGGATAACCTGTTGTAACTTTATTACTTGCATATCTTCCGTCAAGTACTATCTTCACAGACATTAAAGAAATATATAATCACTAAATAATAACAGCCGCACGGGTTGATCGAACGTTAAGCTACGCTTGTCGCAGTCGGTTCGTGGAGGGGTGACCAGTCATTACATATCGAGACCCCTCTTTGGTCCCATCTGTCATTCGTAGATCGTTGACAGTCGTTACGGGTAGAAGCAGAGAAAATCTGACAAGCAGTCTCACTTTCTTGAAACAGCTATTCTTGCGACTTGTAACTATAAGAAACAGCAAATTAGATAGCACTTTAAGATATGAAGATATCACTGAGAAAACCAATTTGTTTAACTACATCTAAACAAAAGGTTTTAACAGAGACCGCAGAGCTCCACAATCCAACGCACAATGTATTTGTGCAGTCATTGTCTATGGGCGTGAGAAGCAGGCTGTTAACGGACCCCGCAGACACGACAAATTGACCCTAGACCGGTTACCGACCCGGCAAACTGCCACCTCTGGCTATTTAGTCATTTAGTCATAGATGGTGTTGTGAGACTGAGAAGTCGTTACTCTGAAGCGCATATTTTCGTGGCAAAAGTCTTGGACGTGCTTATAGCTGAACGAGCCAGTAGGAAATGTATTCTTTGGAATGTGGCGATTCTAATAAAAGACAGCTGCTGCTGCGAGTCCCCTAAAACTTCCACATAGTAAAGTTATTTATTTCGAGGAATCGTGCAACTGCGACCACAATCTTAGTCCTGTCAGAATTAGGATTTTCGCACTAGGTAACGTCAGTGCATTTAAATCTAGATTCTGGTACACATGAATATAAAACAACGTAAGCTTGGTCATGCAGTGCTTACCCGCGTCAAGTCACATCGTATGATGCGGTGACGTTGCACTTGCGTCGTACGGGGTCTTGCGGTTTTTCGATGAAATTGCAGTAATAATATTTATTATAGGCACGTAAATGAATTTGGTTAAACGTTATTTGGAAGGGTTCTTAGAACTGCAACTGGAAGATGTGAAACCACAAGTAAACACCGTATTCGGACAAGGTAAACCCGAATTTTGGCTGTTATATACCCGTCTTTGTAGCCAAGGTAAGGTCTTAAATTATTATGTTAGGAAAGACACAATAGATTTAAAGTTCCTACAATTACTGCGGCCCCCGCTCCTGTGTTTATTTTCACACCAGCATGTCATCTATGCTTACCCATATTAATGCGTCCATAAACATCTAATTCTGACCATGAGACTCCTTCATCGCAACAGTGATTTGGAAGAACAGCAATGCCATCATTAAATCCTGTACTTGAATCTAAAGTTTAATCAAAACAATTTATTTAAATAAAGTTCTTTTGTTGTTGTTGCGGTTTTCGACAGTCCAATTACAAAACTTCCTATTATGCTCGATGTTAATGATTAATATCAATCAGTGAATGACCCTGGTGATTGGCTGCAAGGCTGTCTCGCAGACGGTGATGCAGCACATTCTGGTGTAAGTAAGCAACGCTTGACACTGGGTGACATGCTCTGTAGTGTTCCTGGTACGAGGTTCAATAGAGGTCAGGTCGTTCTTGGAAAATGTTATGTCATTTAGTTTGCCCCGAAGTCGTGTTTGATTTTCTCACTCAAATCTACTGTATGAACTGTCTTCAAGGTTTTGTTTTCGTTATGGTTTCTGACAGGAAATTGGCCAAAATCCGTACTAAAGAGAGATCGCCTCGAATTCTTCAGAATTCGTTTCTTTATTTTGATCATTAAGAAGCTTGTTATTGGAATTTCTCATTGATCGCGTTCAATTGAATTGAAATGATCCATAATCGATTCCTTTATACAAACACACTTAAAAATAAATACTGTAATCATTTTCTTAGTACGCAATTTCCGAAATCCCATTATGACTGAGCAGTCCCCTTGACCCAATCAATTTCACGGCTTTAAGTAGTAATCGTCCAAAATCGCATATAATTACAATTGTAATACACTTCTAATAGAAATTACAGTGTAATTGTATTGGGTTCCCGCGATTCGTGAACAACTATCATTGTTCGTCGATTTCCGCGTTTGGCTTTCCCATGACCCGTTGTTCTAGTTTAGTGGAAATTGTTCAGTGGTGTTGTATTGGTAGTTTCTTTCATTTTTTTTTTGAGTCATGGTGTGGTTTGCGTGTCAAGGGTTTTGGTAGTTCCGGGTGTATGGCTGTAAGTATCGTGTTCTTGTTACTTTAAGTTTGTGAGATTTTAGTTTTTACTTCGTCATTCTTTTTTTATAGTTGATTTCGTTGTTAATTTATGTAATGTATTAAAATTGAGTTTTGGACAAGTGGTTGCTTTCTGAGGTCTTATTAGAAAACGAAAGGCACTTTAATCATTGGATTCTCATCACTTTTTTTTTTAACTTTACCAAAGTTTCATATTCTACCAAATTGCTATCTCTCATTCAAGTCTCCTTCATTTAAAGTGATAGTTTCATCAATGAAACTATTCTCTATTGGCTATGCTCTGCTCACCATTCTATCTTATAAACTTATCTAAAGGTAGATGCAACACGTCCACTGGTATTTTTAGCCGGTACTATGGCCAGGTCACCGGAGTCACACACGGCACGCGTGGGTCGCTTGAATGGGCGTCTTTAACAGGCGCTCGATGAATGGCCGGGCCATTCACGGCGGCGGACAGAGGGACGTTATTTGTGATCGCCCCAGGTCAAATAGACCAGGTTACGATTAAGTGTGCATATGGAATTTGTTTTAAGTTGTAAAACGGAGGTGCATTCTCGTGTGTCTTTTTAAATGGAGTAATAAAGCGGTCGACAAGAAACGATAAATTAGGTTAATGTTTCGGAATCGTAAAATTTTGCATGCACGCAAAATAAATTAGCAATCTTAAACGATAATTTGTTTTTATTTTGACCGCCACTTATCTATTCTTAAATGTCAAACTAATAAAAGACAACAACCGCCTACACTTTGAATAAAGTTGATCGATTTTTTAGTACACGGTTTAAGATGTAGATTTCCTACACTTTGAATAAAGTTGATCGATTTTTTAGTACACGGTTTAAGATGTCGATTTTGGCGACAAACTTACGACTTGACTAATCGTAAGTTTGTCGCCAAGTTTAATTGCGTATACGGGGAATAAATCTCTGCATATTTTGACAGTAAGTATCGTGTCACAATCACTAACATTCACACCATAATAGGTGTCACGTGTTGTGATGCTTCATGACAGCTTACCATATAAGGTGTTATTGCTATCAATACATTTAATTGGTCGGCTGGCGTCGGGACGCCGCGCGGGCGCACCGCAATTAAATTTCCATATCTGCTCAGAAATATGCATACCGAATATAGAAAAGCTTAGTGCGAATAACAATGACAGTTTATGTGATTATAATGTAAAAATAGCGGACGTGAATTCTTAATAATAAAATTAGTTTTGCATACACCTAAACTTTGAAAGTCTCGAAGCATGATATTGCTTGATACAGGCTATTGCTTTACGAAAACTTATAATAAAATGTATTTGATGTAATGTATGATTGAAGAAAATAAAATAGGCCTTACGGACGTTGCCCTGTGCACCATTTTAATCTGAAACTCATAACAGCTGCCCTAGAAACCGTTACTTTATTTCCTGCTCACACGATAAGCTCTCACCTCGTTCAAGAGCTTATATTTATGAAAATTTATCAGAATGAAGAGATTACACAGGCATGGCTCGCAATAATTAATAACTACAACAAAACTGTGATTAAACATGCCAAGACCATTACTCTAGATGTAAAGCCCACCTCTGCGATAGCATGTAATTGTGAGGAGAAAACATTAATAAAGCTAACTATGAAGTATGGACTCAATCAGTGCGCAATGGCGGCTAATTGAGAATATGTGCGCTTGCGCAAGCCGTACGAATCAGTTAACTACTGCACTTCTCGCCATATGCTCTTGACGAGGAGACCTCAATCGTACATGTGGGTCGATCTAGAGACGAATCAATGTGACTTCCAATCAAACAAGACTTGTACATTTTATTAATTCAGCAGTCATCCAAGATGGCAATAATGTTCAATTTGCAGCTGCTGATCAAAAGCAGTAGGCCACCCACTAGATGACTAGACTATATCTTGCAGTTACAAAAAAAAAAGACTGCGAAAGCAGTCTTTGCTTTTTCTATGGCATTTGAGCTCACTCATCACGTACCTATGTTTGTTATTGAAAAGAACACGCATTCAGTACGCATGGGTAAACTCATGGGCAAGAAAGATACGAAGAAAGGGTTATTAAATCATTTCTGGTTATGGCTGAGCGTGTAATTTCTGTTTATCGCTAAATCATTTTGCTGATTCAATTAGTGTTTCCGAGATTCTTGTGAACGTTTCATCTTTGAAGTTTGCGGATGCTTGCGAATGCATGAAATGCTTAATTGCTGCTTTGAGGATCCTGATTCAAAAAGATTCTTTCGCTTTAGTCACTTTTTTTTTTCCTTTACAAACGGCTCTTCTCAGTTGTAAAAATAATTTTGACCGAGGAACATGGATGGGTGGTCTATTCGAAGTTGCCAGACCTACCAATACAGCTCTAATTATATCTACAGAACTAAAAGGCCTCAATCTTCATTCACACGACCAAGTAGTAAATAATACGATTATGATAGTGCGTGAATCGGTTCAACAGGGAGTCAACGAGATCAATATGAACGTACGCAGTCGCGACGCTGTGGGGTCGTAGTCGCAAATAAATTGCTGCCCGTCTGCCGGGTTTGTCTAGACCGACACCCGTGTGGTCTTAGGATACAGACACACTAGGTTTTAGATCATTTCTTGCGAGAACAGTAAATGAGGGTTCAGTTTTGTGCCAAGAACTAGCTGAGGGGGAAGCAACTCTATAGTGCCCAACTAAAGGATTATATGTCCCAAGTTTTAATGTTACACAGTCTGCCACACAGCACTCTAAAAGTTTAATGGATAATACTGTAGACTCAGACCATGTTATTTATTCAGGGCGCAGTTTTCAACGAGGATTCCATTGCTAAGCTCCTTAACAAGTTTCGGTCACAGATATAGAAACTGCGCCAGACGTCTTTATTGCTCAAAGTTTGGCACAACACTGTACTTAATATTTTGCTCTTTTAAGGATTGAGCTGGACAGCTTCCAAGATTTTGCATTCATACGCGAATAAAACCAGTTATTGTGGGAGTTGGAAACTGGATAATATACGAATAATGTCGTTGAATCTGGTATTACTTTGTCAGTAACAAGGTAAAAAGCCCATAATTGCATTGGTTAACCTGAAAACCTGACTCAACAAGCCATCTGTGGTATCAACGAAAACAACATCTTAACGGTCAAAAAGGGAAAATACGAGACAGACTCGGTTGTGCCCACTTCCTTAGATAACAGGCACAAGGATCGCTTACTACTAAATGAAGTGGACATTTATGTAAATGAAGTAGCGACTATCAATGGGACCGCGTTTAAAAATGTGCTTGTACTATTTGTAGATACATAAAAACGACCACATTATGTGGTAGGAAATGTGATTTCATTTAAATATGAATAGGTTTAAACGGGCCTCAGATCCTTGGGTTGATAACCTTCGTAAATTATGTCGAAATTGTATTGCAGGAAAAAATATACAAGTTTATATTTTTGGAAGTTTCATTTCTTTCCAATGAATCATAATAGTATTCTTTGTAGAATCTGGGTCAAGCTTAGCTATAATAGCTTAGCTTATTCAGTCATCGTCCCTTCAAGGTTAATCCAGATAAAGGCATGTCTCGTTGAATAAAATAGATAAAATCTGATTGAAGCCTTCAACTCATTAACGTACGATTCGAAAAATGTTTAACAATTACGATAAATTCAATACAATCTTATATCAAGAATTTCCGATTGATCGAATTCAATGAGCGACCTTTGGGAATAGCGTCGGCGTTTATTTGAATTTCAACGTTCAATGGACACCTCATTTATGTAAATATCATAATTTCTTGGTTAAATAATTTATTAAATTACTATCTGTCGTACATGGCCGACCTTTGTCGTTGACAGCCAAATTAAATTATAGAGCCGTCATTACATCTTGTTAAATTCAATTTAATGTAAACATCGCTTTCATCATCCAATCGGATGTTGAAATATGACCCCTACTATCGTGTTTATGTAATTACTTACTATGTAAACTTCGTCCAAAAATTGGTATTACTTCTCCTTTGTGTAAATCTTCGTGATAACCTTTGTGTCTGTCACCTCACAATCGACTTATAATGTCCCACTGCTGGGACACAAACCTCCTCCCTGTGAGAGGGAGCCGGCCGAAATCTAGTTCTAGTACATGCAGGTTTCCTCACGATATTTTCCTTTACCGTTTTTGAGAGCACTGGTCGCCACAATTCTGTATCTGGTAATTGATTTTACCCATACTGAAGGCAACAAAAAGACTGGAATAAATAATTGTCATCAGAATATTTGCTTCGCAGTCGTGACCATGTTTTCTATTGAATTATCAACTTTCTATCATTATGTTTTCTATTCAAGACTTTTATTATTCTAGCTTTGCTCTCAATTTTCTGATCAATTGCCTCTAACTTTAGCTTCTAAGTTTCCAATTCAACATTCACTTTCCTCCATTTATCATCCATTACAATGACCTCATCATCTTCAAAATGTACATTTCGTAAGTATTCATATAGTAGTGTGGAAGTTAGCGCGTTACCTATGTCTTCAGAGCTGCGTGGGCGCAGAGTAGTGGCCGTTGCACCGGCCCACGCGCCGTATGTTGCGACACGTCTGCACTGACCACTGCGATCGTTTTTATTAACACATCAAAGTTGTTTGCGCTCGCTGGACCATCATGATGATGTGTGAACTTGATTTCTCTATTTTGTGGAGGAGATTGAGTCTTATTTCAATATTGAAGTTTCTTCACATCGTCTTGATATCATGGTTGTTAATTTGCACTTCTTTGTGTACTAAGTTGAGCAATACGACTGTTGCGCTTTTCATTATCCTTGGGTTACCTTTACGTACATATTTATATTTAGTTACAGGGCTTTAAAACTACAAAGTATTTATATGTCATGACTGTGAGGTATTGTATTTACGTAGCCAGAAGAGCTTCTTATTAAAGCATTATTGAATAACTTCTCAAAAAACATCGTATCCTTCTAAATGTCATTGCCAGACAATGTGTCACAAACTTTCAAATGTTGCCAGTTGCACTTTATTTTGGTACTAATAAATTTTAAATATACGTTCAAACAATGATTACTTTAGCAACGGCTCTAATGTTTAACGATCTCTTCCCACGACCGTTTTGATTTACACACTCGCTTTTTGTGTGTTAAAATCTCGTATAACAGGTCCAATTTCGCGACTGCTGCGCGCAGATAGAGATTTGTTTAGTGCTTTTAACTAATTCTTGTTTTTTGCTTGTTGCAGGTGAGTCACAGACAGACGAGGTTTTATTATTGAAGATTTTGGTAATGAAAGTCAACGTAAAGGTTTGTTTACATAGTAAGAAATATAGTTTGCTGAGATGTGGCGCTCAAATCGTAAACATCGATCACAAGTGTTAATAAACAACACAATATTGCCTACTTTCAGTTCCGGGTACGAAGGTGTGAATTCAATTTTAAGTAAACGACCAAAACAGCTCCTTACAAACTAGTCTCTCATACAAAATGACAACGAAACCAGACAGACCAGACCCCAACAGATACACGAGAACCCATACGTTATTGTAATGACCAACGTGGTGAACAAAGCAGTAGATGCACAACACGTGCTCAATTGAGTACTGCTGAGAATTAATTGGTGGAGCTATGCAAAGTGCTGTGTTAATTAATATTGTAAACAGTTCGCAGCGGAAATGCCATTGTCTGACATGTTTTAATTTTCGTATTTACGAGTACGTGCGCTGAGTGCGGTTTGTTGGAGTTGCAATTGGTCGTATTTGAGAATTGGCGAGTTCTTTGTTTGGCTGGTTTTCTTTTTCATTACTTTATTTGCTGCTCTTTTTCCCATCATCATAATATTGCCCTTAGTTGCCTTATGTTACTTGGAGTCGGTGAACACGTTTTCTTCTTTCATTCTTTCCCTGTCAATTGTTATGCTATCATTTACTCCCTTTTCTTACATATCTTTCCTCACGCAACCCATCTTTTCATTTTTTGCTACTCTTTCTCTACCACCATTGATTACTTCAATATGTTTAAATTTATTATCGGCTGAAATATTCGTGTCTTGTTCTTTTACTGTCACATCAATTTTGAAAATTACATTAGCATCTAGACTACCTCTATAATTCTGTGGGAGGAGGCTCTCCACATTTTAGTTCACCGAAATTATTTCCCCAAAATATTTTCTGCCCGGAGCTTTTAAGCTCAGCTAATATAATTTAATGATCAACTCCTCTTACTATCTGTCAAATATCTCGACCCACACTTTAAGCTTCATATTTATACCAAACGTTAAATGTCAGTATTTGGAGCAAGCTATAATTTAGTCTTAAATACCCACTGGCGATTCTTCGTCGATCTAGAACTAATTTGAACTAGGCTAGTCATCATATAGGCTATATAAAACCGAACCAGTTTACCCATAATGTGTGTAGTTATGTACTCTACTTACATAATATGTCTGTCTGCATTTGTCAATGGACCTGTATGTATGTGTCGCGTGTTTACTTTTTTACCTAAACAGCGCTGGCCTCCCGGTTGAATGAGTCAGCTTGAATGTCACGCACTACTAGGGCTAAAAGTAAAACCTGCCTTGGTTTTTATTTTTGTTCAGTTATTTTTGTACTTTTTATAAAATTACTTTTGTATTTCATCCTTTTTGGTAGCATGACATAATAATATAATAAGGCAATTCCCAAAATATGATTTCACGTGAATTAACTATCGCTTTCATAAAAATATAGTTCAGGAAGCAAAAATAATAATCGAGAAAATTGAGTATAAAAAATTATATTTTTCGGTGGATATGGGTAACCCTATAAATATCAGAGGCGCGTGGACTGAAATTCCAATGTAAATATTGCCAAATATTATCCTTGTGCAAACACAAACAGCCCCACGTTTTCAGGTAAGGCTATCAAACGTGTTTGGTTTTCACAAATATTTGGGACCCGACGCTGCCCCAATTTCATTTTTCATGGGAAAATTTATAGCTCGTAAGAAACTGAGGTATTTTTGGATATACGTGGCATTGTATGAGAACTTTGTGCGTTAACATATAGATCCCAGAAACTTGCTGTAGTTTATGACAACCACTTATATTTCCACCCATAAATCAAGCACTACCATTTAAAACCTATTCCTAGAAAGTATTAAACCTGACTACACCAACATTTGCATGCGACTAACAAAATGATCGCCGTGGCTTTCTTAAAACATTTTTAACACGCAAAACGCATTTATATGAATACATTTCCAAGACGTCGCACATAAAACCGTGCATCCTGACGTTAGTAAAGTGCGTTTCCGAGTTTTCAAACGTAAAAGTTAACGTTCAACGTGCCACACGAAGTACGAACACTCCTCGGATAAAATCTCAAACAACGGCTCACTACGGCGTTAGAATAAAATCAAATACTTAATGAGCCCCAGTCTAGCTAACTTCTTAATGTGCCAACTGTACAATAAATACATTATTTTAATGCTCCGCCACGAGTGGTTGCCGCAAATAATCCTTGCGCGGTACTATCACTGAAAATATTAATGGTTCTTTGTCTCGTGCTCTACGGAACACTTCATTTTCTAGAGAAATTGCTTGATATTGAGATATAGTCCCTATGCATTACAGGTACGGTCTGCAAGAAATTGTAAAGAAACAGATTTCAAAGTATTATATTAATCGATTGTTGGAACCTCGCGACGTTAACACGAATAGTTTGAAGGGCTTCCAATCCTGTGGGGCGCATTCCTTCCGCTCATGTTACCGCGGGTGTCACACGTGCCACGTGCCGAGGAATTTGTCACTTCACTACCCGCCGCCGCTTTCTCTCTCCATATTAGAACGGAGCACGCAGTGGTGTTTATTCTGGCACAGTTCGACGAACCGAAATTGTGTTTATTTAACAAATCGCGAGCCGTCAGCGCCGCAGCCAGGAATGCACCGCCACCGTACACGGCTTAATGAACCATAAATCCATTCGATATTATTGAGTGTCCGCGCCTGAAACGAAAGCGGCCCGCGGCTGAACGTTGACCGCCGGCCCGACGCGCGGCATCCCATTCATGCGAAGGCCGATGGAAAATAAACGAGAAAACGCGACTCCGCCGCGACGAGCGCTGCGCCGCGGTTTCCGTTATTCTAAAATTAAAATCACACACATCGTCCAGACGCAACGGATTCACCGCGCATGAAACCGAAAGTGAACTCTCGGCTGGAGAAATTAAGAATAAAATCGCATCCACTAAAAAGAAAAAAGCGTCTCAGCGGGAGTCGTCATCACAATGGACGCGACTCCATTCCGCCGCGTACTATGTGGCGGTGATGATTCACTGCAAGCGCGCAGATTCAGCCACGATCCCGTCAGACTTACTACAGACGCCACTACAGCATCTTGAAATTTTGCCAATGGTAGTTTCGCAAGCGATTATCGTAAAATTCAACGGCGCTCTGGCAATGACCCATATTGAGGTAGGTCACGGGCAGGGATAGACTGCTAATAGACGGGTGCTGAGCACACCATAGAACGGCATGTGCCGACACATCCACAGCTACTCTGTGTTGAGATAAGCATGTAATTTACTGCGCCTTTGATGTGAGGCGGCTCGCCGTGCCCGGAATACTGAGTGTCGCGCTGTGAGCCATTGTGCGCGCACAGTTAGCTTGCCCGCACTGCCGCCGTGGACAAAGCTCTGCTAATGCAGGTTCCTTGTCCAGCAGCGCACCACAATGCGGAAATAAAGGTTCACCGTTGTGCCGCTGATAATACCCCGCTTCAGTCATATTATCATTCGACGCAGCTATCGCGCACTCCTCCCAAAGATGGAATCAAGTTGGCAGCCGATACCGACTACGAAATGCACTCGGTCCAGTTAGCCTGCAGCTGTAATAGGCTAGCTATCAATAAAATTTCAATATTTATGAAGTCACATGCTAAGACAGTCGTTGACGTTCAACTGCGCCGGATAAATGGAATGAATTGAACTATACATTACAATAACAAAGACAGAAATATGATTTCAACACGTAAGAGCTTTTATGCTTGAGATGTTCAATGCAGAAATGTTCAACTATACCTTTGTTTATACAAGCGTCAATGAATTTAAAATGTACGACTCAATCGAGTCTCCTTAGCATACATTACCGTCCCTCGCATTATTGCAAATGGCACGCTAACCCCGCAGCGCGCACGTCGAGCTGCGCGGGCGCATCGTTATCATAATATCCATTTCCGCCGATATCGTTCGCCCTCCATCCCGGTGCGTCAACCTCGGAGATGATTTATTACATCTTAAGTATTACCAGTCGGCATTAGATATGATATACTCAATGGAGATCTCGATGTTTGTGTCGATATAGCAATTAGCTCGGCGCGTAAGATACCAATCGCAGTCACCAATTAAATGCTACGACATCAATCACCGCCTGTCATAAGTGAATTAACAAACTCTTCAAATGAACAAATGAGCATGTGTAGCCTTGAATGTTAAGTATTTGTCATTTTTCATAACGTCAGTACGTTGCACGGTAGCTGAGTAGTAAATTAGTCCAGGCGACCACTTGGGGTGTAATTACTTGTTGACAAAACATTAATTGTAGATCGTCTATCGGTCGTCGGCAATGTCGAACACGGAGCAAGGAACGGTAATGGCTGAAATATTGATTCGTCCTCCGAAATTACTGTCGATAGGGGTTCAGATCACGTGAAAGGTCCTTAACTTCATTATGTAGCAGGGAAAGTGGTGTTGTTCCACGAAGGTAGGCAGGCATCAGACGTCTAGACGAGGGCGTGGCGATGTGTCTTCGCACACTAATTGCTCCTGTAGGCAACTTTTCAAGCGCAAGCGCCCAACCCACGCTGTCAAGAAAAGCGTTTCCCTTAGTCGCTTAGAGAAAAACCTACAAATCTTTTACTAAGTGCTACTGACAAACTGTAGAGTGCATGCTTTTCATGAATAATTAGAATTATCCACACTGATTGGCAGTACATACATTAATGTTACAAAAATGATTGAATCAACATTTCTAACTTAGGCATCTTCGAAGTTCGATGTAACATCATAACTGACAATGACCCACATGAGTGCTCCAAATGTAATTCTAAATAATATCTAATTAAATATCAATACCGTGCAAAAAACAATAACAGCCAACTGTGTTGATACAACAATGGTTGCGCACGCGCACAATGCGCGACCTTGCGCTCTTTTCGATCGTATGGTATCGATCGATAACTCAGTACTCGCTAGATGCTATCGATGCATCGGTCTCGTGTTTTTGTCGTGTCTGTGCGGAACTGCGCTACTTGTTGGGTTAAATCGGGTTCAGCTTAGATTGTTCGTAGGTTGTACCTTGTAGGGCTGCTAACTTTCTTAATGATCATGTAAAATGGCTCGTGAATACAGAAGATTCGCTGGCATTATGTTTCGATGTGCATTTCATTCCTTAAACAAATATCAGGGATTCTCTATTAGATAGATAGATATCAGACATTTCATAGAGCAACACCAACTGCCCTGCCATTTTAGGACGCAAATGATTGCAATTTCTAAAGAAGCAATTTAATCTCATATCTAAACTTCTAATTAAGGGCACAAAACATAAATTAACTTTCATTTTCCAACCAAATAAACCACCAGCCCTATACCAGACACGACAAACAAACGCCCCGGCTATCAGGTCGCAACACATTTGGAGTAGAATAGAGTAGAAAACGAGCAGCCACGTACGGACTGCAAAGAACTCGTCGTGAGGTCAAACGATACAAGATCAGTACGAGAGTAACCGAAAGGTTATCGGGAGAAAGTTTAGTACGAGTAGCAACAACGCATCTCTTTGTATAGACGGAGGTAACTCGTCAGGCGGGATCGACGAGTTATTGGTGATTGGTGCATTCATGTGCAATGGAATTAGTGCGGCCTTTATCTTTGATTTAATCGGCTTTCAAATTGTAGTTAGATAACTAAGTTTTATTTGTCCCTTTATTGTCCAACGCGCGTTTCTCGTTGACGAGCGCGACGGACTTGCGATGGACACGCGGCCAAAGTAAATGTATGTATCGCTACTTCGGCGCCGTCATCTCGTTCTCGTTGACGTCCCGTTGACGTGGCGGTGGACAGACGGCCTTATGGTATTTTCCCAACCTAAAATATGAAATAGCATAGCTACTTCACTTGGCTTAGATATGGTTACTGTAATTTCTGCTTCTACCAATATCGATCGCCATGTCATCCATCTATGATTTCATATAAAATTGTAGTTAGAGAAGTAAGATTTATTTGCCACTTTATGGGCTCTGGAGCAGTGGTGGTCTTAGGTTCGAACCCAGACAGGCGTTTTAACCAAAAAGTCGAAGACATGTGACATCTACCAAACCCGCACTGGGCCCGCGTGGTGGATTACGGCGAGAGCAGGCCTGTGTCCCAGCAGTGGGAACATTATAGGCTGATTATGGGCTCTTCTCAAACTAAAATATGAAATAGCATGGCTACTTGGCTTGGCTTAGCTATGGTTACTTTAGCTCCTATCACTATCGCAATCGATTGGTCAGGAACTACGAATTCAGCATGAATAAATAATGTTAAACTGCTAATCGCTGTAGGCCGCAGTGACGTCGACTTTCATTCTTCAATCCAATTTATTTTAAGGCACTATATTGATCGACATGTGGCTTGATATTCAAGGTCTTCAATTTCTTAAATTAGGAAGAAAATACCAACTTTCCTGACACTTTTTCTAGGTATTAGCGACTACTTAAGTGTTGTCAACTCTCCATTCTTTTTAAAGTGCTACGTGGACAGCCGTGGCTGGACATGGTCTACAATTTGTTGAATTACTTCGAAGATGTAGCCCTTCCAACTTTTCTATCGATATTTCTTCTCATTATACCTACCAAATAGTTATTTTATCACTACAGACAGTGAAACATTGTCACTAGCACATGCCATTGTTAGCACACAGTCGGCAAGTCGGCACAATGTGCTAAACTGGGCGATCTATATGTAGGCCCGGCCTTGAGGCTTGGCGCTTTCCTTCTGCACAGGCGGCGGCACCAGTTCTAAGTAAAGAAGTATCTTGTTCGAAGTATTGTCGGACTAGTTTTTGAAGTGCCTTGTTGGACGTAGAGCGATGTATGTTGTGTGGTAAAGTGTTGTTATCTGATAGTCCACCTTACTACAATAGTCCAACCTTGTTTTTCCTTACGGTGCGTTAAAAACTACGTTGATATTGTTTAAACCTATTTAGCGCTATACAATGTGATGATATTGATGATGAATGTGAAGGGCGGGCGTTTTGGGGGACTGCCTTGTGTAATTTTGACGTTCAAAAGTGCTGATTCTCAGCCTAGTTTGTATAAATCATTTTTTATTTTGATTTTGATATAGCTGTCTACATAAGTGACAATTTCATCCATGTATCATTGGAGAAGCTTTCGTATCACCTCATTGAGTAATTGTTTCAACTAACTTTAAACATTCAGGCTTGTTAAGAATGAATAATTACTTAGGTGTAGGTCATACGTTCTCAACGTGGGCGATAACGCCCCCTCGTGGGCGTTTGACATTTTCAGGGAGGCAGTAGAAGACCCGGAGAAAATTATATATCCTATTTTACGACTATATAATGTTACACGTTTATATATAATCGTGACAGCCAGATTTGCGACAGATGATAAGTAAACATAAATGGTCTAGGCCAAATAAGGTTGAGAACTCATGGTCTAGGTAGTAGATACCAAAACAATCCGAGATCGCATAAGTGCATTTGCAAAGACATTGTGCAACCAGGAAGGACTTGCAACTATAACTTAATTAGCAAAGGCTTTATCTAGATAATTACAAACATCTTTCCACGTTTCCGCTTTACTTTCTAGAGATCCTCACTATGACTCGAATAATCGACTAATCATTCGAATCATCGGATGTTTTATAATCGAATAATTTTATGACAAGTTAATTGAAGCATTAATTAATCAAGGTAGCGATTATTGATATGTGCTGCGTATAGTGGACTAATCAAATCGATTTGGTTACCGAATGAATTTCATAATCGATTGGGCTAATGATGAATAGTTCACTAATTGAGTAGATGATTTAACTTCTAATTAATATTGGGCCGTTTTATGAAACATCCTGTATGGTGTAATATTTAATCAAATTTTATTAAGTTACTCAAGGGCGGAGTTTGTATTATTGATACTAAATAAAATTTCCATTCGGTATCGTATGTAGTTTCTAGTTACAACTAGCTGTTGCCCCCGACTTCGTCCGCGTGAAATTTCTTGTTCCCCCGACCCACCGCCTCGCATCGCCCGCGCTATTACTTTGTTTTCACTTAGCATACTTCTCGATATTTTTGCTCGGCTCCTAGGGGTCGCAGCGTGATGTTGAATAGCCTATAGCCTTCCTCAAGAATTGGGCTATCAAATACAAAAAGAATTTTTCAAATCAGACTGGCATTTCCGGAGATTACCCCCTACATACAAACTTACAAACAAACAAACTTTACCTCTTTAAAATATTATTATACATACATAGATTAAAATGGACGACAATGGCGCCGATTCCCTTGTTCACAAACTAAACTAAATTTAAGGTCAGTGCATCTTTTTCTTTCTATTTCATTAAGAAAAGGACAGAAGATAAATATTAGTTTAGTCCTGTCAAATTAGTCACCGCCTGACGTAAATTGACGTATTTTTAGTAGCCATGTTTTTAATCACGTCTAATTTGTCTATGGAGTATCTTAATTTGACAGGACTAAACTAATATTTATCTTCTGTCCTTTTCTTAATGAAATGGAAAGAGAAAGATGTACTGAACTTAAATTTAGTTTAGTTTGTGAACAAGGGAATCGGCGGTAATATGTATTTCATTATTAGATCGTTATCTACGCGGATTAGCTACTAACAAGCAGTGACAATACACTGACAACTAAACCCGGAACCGGTTCCCAAGACTATAGGTAATTGAATTACATGCCACGTACATAGAGCTGCAATATGTATAACGTTTATTTATTTTAATATTCATATATGTACATGATAATGCAGCTAAGAACAGTGATGCTGCCATCTCGAGCCATGTTGCGATCTGGCTTAGTTCAGTACAGAGAGAAAGTAAGAAAAGAATTTCCCAATTTCGGCAATATCTCCTGCACCCTAATTGTTTAACACACTATCAATCACATCGAAGATGTAATCATTTTTAAGGATATTGCTAATCCATTGCTTCTTAAGTTCGAAAAATGTCACTGCTCAACAACTTTAATAACGCAATGAATGTTGTTGAACTGTCAAAATGAAACCCATTCCTACTTGTTGTGTGTTACGCAAAACTCCGCTGGTCAGATGTCAGAAGCAGTATCTTTAATCGAAACAAGCAAGTAGGATTCCACGGTTACAGATATTAATTGGCTGCAAATTGACCATAAAAATTATGTACCTACTGTAAAAATGAGAAAGTATAGCTATAAATACAGACGTGTCACACTGTGAACCCCCAGTCTTCAAAATCATTCACCAATCCGAAGAATTGACGACCACTCCTTAAAAAATATACAATTGACATACAGTGTCAATTGTGTTAAATTGATGAGATGAAAGGATTTCAAATCCTAAATAAACATTGCACATAAAATCATCATTCTCCGCTCACATTACTGCACTTACCATCCACTCCTGCGCAGAAGCAATCTATCACAGCTCACCGATACTCAGCTGCCATCTTATCGGAACAAAGTGATCTTAATAGTGAGCGACAATGTACCGGTCAATTAGACCGGCGACCGGTTCGTATCGATGCAAATACAATGATACACTCTTGCGCAGGGTTACCATTCGTCCGGATTTGTCCGGACATGTCCGACTTTTTGAAGTGCCGGACTTTACTGCAGAAGGGGTTAAGTTTTCAGAAAATAAAAAAGTTATTTGAGAATTGGAAAAAAGTAAAAAAAAAATAAAATGTCCGGATTTTTTTTAAACATCCGGCTCTTTGTCAGGTATTTTCAAAACTGGCTCGTTGGTCTAGTGGTTGCGTTATTGGGGGTTCTCCATTAGAAATTTCTTAGTAGCAGCCCGGAGCCTGGATTTGTACACGGTTGAATGGCAATAGTCTCGCTTCATATTACATGGAACTTAAACATAACTGGCGAAACATGGGTACACTACAGGTACACCTCTGCCTAACCACCCTTCGGGGATCACAGGCGTGATGTTAAGAATGTTTTAAATTTTCAAAATGGTTGCCCTACTCGTGCGCAACAATGTACACGAGGAAGGTTTAGATTGTAGTCCAGCATTGGACTGGATTGCGTGTACAAAGATTATTAGGTTTAGTTGTACAGACGCCAGCAGGTCAAGCTACCCGAAACTGTCAAATTTTCCCAATCAGCCTTGAACCTTAATGCTTTGCGATAAAGTTGAAAATCTATTAAAGAAATTTGACAGATTGTAGTAGCTTGACGTGCTGGCGTCTGTACATTGCGGGATGTAGGGCTTGAAATTAAATTATTTATAATAAGGAAAATATTGAATTAATATGCTTGATTGGGTTTCGTGTGTGCCAACCGTTATTGTTTTTTTGTGGGATGTCCACCATCATTTTTGAAGTGCTGGGTTTATTTTGTATGCATCTTAAAATCCTGTCAGCGAAAAACGTTTTCATACTAATTCTCTAAAAGGTAAGGTGCTTCGCAAAACTATTTCATCGTAAAACATGACGGTAACAGCATTAGCCAAAATTCTCCTCGATATTTTATTACCAATTGATACGTGCATCCATCGAATTCGACACAGCGATTTAACGGCTGGTTAGAGAATCATATGATCCAGCAACCATAAAGAATGTATTTGCACACCGACAATAAAACTATCTGTTCCCACAATTATAACACCTCATAAAAATCAATGGCGAAAGAGGCAAACGGTTTTTATTTATTTACCGCACTTGACATCAATAAGAACCTGTTTGGTGTCTACTCTTTTTAATCTTGAACTTCAAAACCATACAATTATTTGCTCGTAAAACGTCAGGTGACGGTGTATCAAAGGCGATGGGCGGCGTTGCGTGGGCGCACCTATTAATAATTGTTCGTAAGACGCAACGCTTCCGCGGCGCCCGCGCTTGTGAGACCGTTTTAGCACTGATAATGACTTATTGAGGAGACTTGGTTCATGCTAATGACTATATTAGTCGCGGATCACTAGGCTGTGTCATAAAACGATGTTGGATTACGCTCAGTCGCCTTGGAGCTCTGATCTGGTGACAAGGACAGGTCCGACTGTTACTATGTCTTCATATAGCCATCAGAACGTTATTTTAAAATGAAACAAAGGTAAATGACGATTAAGCGATCGCTGATTTGTCTATATTTCAATGTCATGCGATAGAGAAGTAAATATTATTCATATATTTACGTAGACTTGAAATTACGAGTTTTGTGGACGTTGTAAATTACGCATTGTTTGAGGAAAATAGACGTACGTTTGTCTATACATATTAGTTGGTTAGGTGTCAATGTCTCACGATTTTTCCTTTTATAATTCTTATGAAATGAATTAGGTCAAAACCATATAACCGCAACAGTTTCGCAATACAGAAATATTTTAAGTGGAAACTCCACGAACTCGGTATTTAAATTTGAAGCATCTGGCACGAAGGTTCGTTATCTGTGAACCTTGATTAATTAAACCATCATTTTAATTTGGTTAACGAACGAAATTCCTATGTTCAATTAAAAAGTCTCCTTCATGCGATGTTAAGAAGCGGTCGCCGTAAAGTCAACATCAGGGTCTTCAGTTTTCGTTCATTTTTGCCTTCCATTCGGTTAAACGTCTGAACACAAAATTAATCAAAAGGGAAATTAATTTCGTTCGTGATATAGTGAACCGATCCAACGATGTTGGATTTCGGGACTGCGTCTTTCACTCACCCACATAATGATCGAAGAACTGAATGAAAGGAGCGAATCGTTCTTTCCTATACGGGGTGGCAAGGACATCGATGCGCAAACTTTAACCATGAATTCAGCACATGATTCTAGACGTAGCGTCGAAATTTTTCGTTGTCTATAAAAAAAATAATTGGTATTAGCTGTTCCATACATTTTGCCCGCATTGGTTTAACCCCTCAATTGCAGCGCCGAAGCCAGTCAACTACTAGCCGCTAAATGTTTACTAATGTTGCAGAATAGTTCTTCTAGCTTCAAAAAAGTCTTCTTTTCGTGAATACCCAGCTAACTTCTGCATAAGAATCTGTTACAATTGCTTTTACCACAATTAGCTGCACATGACGGTAATTTCATACTTAAAGCGGTATAAAGTAGTTATAACAGCTATCATAATTTCTGTTAAGTTACTATATGCTTCATAACAGAAACGACACCAACTTTATACTGCAGCTGAATAACTGTCAAGATGTGATGTGTAATACAGCTAAAAGAGAGCAGAACCAAATTATCCAGTATCATGCTTGATAGTGGAATTTTATACCAATGTTATACAAAAGGTAACACACACTCTTGAGTAACGGGTCTGTTTATGATGACTATTCAGCTTTAAGAAATAAAATCGGCATATTACAGAACTAACTCATCTAAAAGCATTATTATAGCAAAAAAAAAAACTTTAATACAGAACTTGGCAATACACTCAGCTTGTATACATTTATAATAAAGCTTAAACCTGCATAAGGTTAAATTGTTGGCCAATTATCTGACTTGTGTGCTGCCTGGGTACCGCCGGTATTGTACTTTTCCATGAACCAGCAGATTTTCGATTTGATAACCGACGAAAAATTTCAACGCAGGTTCAGAATTATGTACTGAATCCATGGTTACAGTTTTCGCATCCATGTACCCCTGCAACCCTGTATAATAAAGCAAAAATCAACTTTCACCCGAGTGAAGCTTCATTTTCTGTTTTGTTAGCGTCTGAAGGCTTAAGAGGTAATGTAGATGCTTCACTTCTCTGCGTCACCCACTACTTGCGCCCTAATTAGCTGTTACGCTAATACACCATTGTTAGCGTTATTGATGGGTCTAGGTAGCTATCGGTATCTCAGCAGCACATTTCCGTGATTGTTTCTGATCATACAATGTGCTCGTGGGCGATATGATTGCCAGGCGGCAGCTCTATGTTTGTATAGAAAAATGTAATTGCTTTATGAATCATTTAACAGTTGTCGGATTATGGAGAAGTACCTTTTATCAGCGGCGCGGCGTGTCTTATTTGATATAACCTTCACGTGGATAGTGATGGTAATGATGATGGTGTATAGGATCTGAAAATATGCTTATTCATAAGTTATAAGCAACTGAATTGAATGAATGCAAACTGGCAATCAGTCGTCCCATCAAAACTGTTAGCTCTCTTACACGTGGCTCTTATTATTCTCCCCTCATTATACAAAATAATAACGAGCAGACGAAGTAACAAGGAACACGAATCAAAATTCAACTCCACCTTGTTTCACAGAATCCATAATCTGGCTGCACCTGGAGTACAAAACAGACGCCACAATCAAAATTTCATAAGGTGCCCTTGCTATAAATTCCCAATTTCCATATTTCAAGCGTCAGCTGCGCACGCGCTGGCTCGGCAGGTGCTCGCGCACCGATTGCCCCGCCCTCCCCGCATTCCCCTCGCTTGTTTCATGTTAGGGCTACTACGTAATTGGCATTTTGCTGTCAAAACATTTAGACGGATAGACGAGATTGATATGATAAAATAAAACACTTCAAACGTTCTAACTCTCATCAGTTGTGTCGCGCGTTTGTGCGCGTGTGCCATAAGTGTCTTTACTGCATTCGAAGAATGCATGCATAGTAGCGTTATATTCTATTCGATGGATTGGACCAAAATGTGTCATCAATTTAGGAATCGGAAAATAATATTCATGTCACTAAATTAAAGTTACAGTCTATCCATATTTTAAACCATGCTGTCTGCATTGTTACATATTTGGCATCACCATCCCACCACAATATGACCGTAGTGGCGCCAATACCAGGAAATTTGATAACAGCAATAAATTTCTGCTGTCTTCAATGTTTTATAACGTTCAATGCGAAACAATTAATTATTCACATATTTGGTACCATGATGAATATTCAATTGCGTCCAGTCATAGAAATATAAAAACCAGATCTTATGCTTCTAGTTATACGGGCTGAATTAATTTGGAAGAAGGTTCTATCAACTTTTTTTATCGTAGTCCATTGCTTACCAAAGTCTCTCAAGGATTGAAAAGACCAGAACACCAATGCCTAAAATGGAATTGGGTTTCCCACCTATTGAATCCAAATAGCCAATTGTCACAGAGATAATTCATGAACTGGCTGCTCCTTTCCTGACTAAATGATAAGGCGTAGATGATGAAGGTACTTGCAGCTACCTTTGTGGTCAAAGGGCCAGCCCTGGCGCTTATATAGGGAATTTTAATTAATCTAATTTGCATGTTTGGCCGCGACACGCCCGGCGTGCAATAAAATTTACATTTTGTTTCTAACATAGCGCACGCTGCGGCGGCGCCGGCGCAGCTCTGCAGTTTTAGGACAAAGAAACTGAGATATTTGCTAAACAGGGCAGGAACAAAAGAATTTAACAGCTACAGGGCAGATTGTGCCAATGCTTGATGCAAAAGCCTTCAGAATTTTGAAAGCTACTTAGTTCTAGTATGGAAATTAAAGAAGCAACCAACTATGAGTTGAAAGTATTAAAGCTTGAACGACTTCCGATGCTTAGCTTTTTGGAGCGGAGCCTCCCTGTTTCACTTTAAAGTCGACAAAGTCCACGTAAGTTAACTTTTACAAGCAATTCCTATTCTATCCTATCGACAATAGAATCATAGCAAACAAAACCCCGCTCCAGTGACGCTACTAGCAAACTTTTAAAATAAACTAGAAGTAGAGACAAACATTTCCATGTTTTAAAATTCGCTCATAATCCAAATAAATTATTCAGTAAGCAATAAATAACAATTAATAATGTATTAGTGGTAACAATTATATTTTATAGCGCAGCGTGTAAGCCCGTGTCTCTATTTGCGCGGCACGCCCCCGCGACTAGCAGATCGGCGCGGGCGCACGACGCGACGCTCCAATAACATTAATAACCGACTAGATGTTATCCCACTTAGGATGTGGCTAGGAAATCGGCGAGTACCTGGATATTTTAATACGGAATTTTCGTGCTAAAGAAATAGGATTAAATAACACTTCCTTTGGAGAAATAGTCATGATGATGAGACAAGAGGGTAAAGACAAGCTTCTGTTTACGAAATCTTCAGGATGGGGACCCGGTTATGCAAGTGCTAGGTATTTAAAAATAGGAAACCTAATATAATATCCAGCTGAAAATCATATCCAACGATCCTAAAATCTGGTAAAACAATTGTATATTGTAAGATATCCATCTGCCCAATATAGCACGAGACAATTTTTTAAGACAAAGATCGAAGGATCCTGGCGATTCGATACGTAGGTTGGTTTGTTTGCGGATGAAATTGGATGGAATGGATTTGGATGAAATTGTTCTTTGTTGAAAGAAGCCTCTCCAACACATGGATACACCATGATCTGGAGAAGAACATAGGCTTCTTTTCTTCCTGGATCGTAGACGAAGTCGCGGGCATGATATATGGGCAAAAACGCTAGGCGTCCTCTCCAGCTCATTTCCTAGTCCCAACCAAACGATAGTCTATAAGCGTGTCAACCCCACTTATATTCTCACTAACTTTTCGCAATACTACGAGTAAAAGCTCACTAAGAATATTTTATTATTCATTTAATTCGATATTAACGATCGCCATTCACATAATTATGTTATTCTTTGCACAATATGTAACTTTTGTCTTATATGGACATGGTTAGGACATCGTCTCAATTAAGTATTTATAGTTATGGACATTTAACAGCTTTGGGTCTGACACAGGATTGCGAAATGTTTATTGTTTATTTGTGTTATAAAATTGTTGTTTTGCTCTTTTCTTTGTTTATTTGATTTTGCAAAAGCTTGCATTCTCACAGTTCTATAATATTTTTATGACTGGTCTAAAGTGATCTAATCTTCGCCGTCCTGTCGAGATGAAGTTTTGGCCCTTCAAAAGAGGCTACAGCTGCTTTTGCAGGTTGACTGTTATGATCCAGCTCGTTGACATGACCGTACCGTTCGTATCCGGCTGCAAGAACTATGTAGTTATTATTTAGAAGTCCATTTACCTCCGGCTGTCCAATAATATTACAATTTAACTCTTTCGACGTCCAAAATAAACCATTGTAATAGTTTTCTAATACAGTGATTTATTGTTTCATGATGTTTAAAGTGTTCTAAAGCAATACTGCCGTCTGCCACAGCCTCAAAATAACAATGAAATTACACACATTAAACTCCTTGCGATCTATCTCGTCGCTATCAACATTGCGCGGCCGATGTCGTGGTGCCCCGATAAGACCGAGTACTCAACTCATTGTTACCGAGCCCCATCAATCTAACGTTGCGCAAACTACACTAGATGGCATCGGCGCGGCGTGAGGCAACCGTTGCTCCCAAACCGTCCGTAATACCCGCCGTCCCCGCCCAGATAAAACCTCATCACTTAGCAAAAAGATAATAATTGCAATCCACTTCTGATTGGGGCTATTTCTTAAGTGTACCGACGTCATTGCAGCCTTCTTAGAAAGGCTGATTAAAATTCTAGCCGTCTGGAATTTCGTCATTTCAAGATATTTTTGAACAGAGATTGAGCTTACTTTATTTTATTTATAGCCAGAATCATAAAGAGGAAATTGTATTTTATTAACGACACATTAATTTGTATTTTATATTCAGCCCCACAAAAAATAAGCCTACTAATCTACAAATCCTTGTTACAGTTAACAATGGAAAATTCGATCTCTAAACTAATTAACTCCCCAACTAGGGGTGTAATTCATTTCGATTGACGCACAATACTATTGTACACATTTCTAATTTAAAGTTTGATTGCATCTCGTCGGAGCACCCCTTGCGTTCGCTTTGTCTGCTCGTGCGCGAGTCACGCTGACTGGTGTGTTGACCCCTGCTACTGCTGCCCATTTGCATGTACCAGCACAAGGGAGCAGTAAACCTTTCTATAAATCTAATCGAGGGCCGGCGACAACAGTTGTAAAATTTTACGACTTCCGTCGATCGCGGGCTGCTGCGGCCATTTGCTCGCCTTTCCACACGCGAGCGTCCGAGATACAAATCCCAATGTCACAAGCATAATCGCCCCGCTGAAGCTGTCTGTGCATCTCGCGCTCCTTATAGTAATTAACTAGTCGCAAGGTCGCCGCGTTTTGTCATTCTCCATATTTATGCGACAGCAATCCTCCTTGGGACACAGTTAGACGTCCGCGGCCACTAATCACAACCAAATCGGGCTCGCGACCGTCCACTCCGCCGCCGCTGTGCCGTTTCGTCCATCCACGTTTGACCGTAACCGCTTCTAGATCGAACCTTTTTAGTACAGCAGCTAGACGCCGGCGCTGCGAGGGCACCTGTCCGCCGAGCCTTATTTATAAAAGCAAACATACCAACGCGCGAATCTAAAACTTTTATGACATTCGCGGCAGCTGAGTCATGATTCAATCGGCTCGCGAGTCGCGCTCCGATGTATGATTTAACGCATTATCTATAAGATACGATTAAGAAATACGATCGAGATGATGGATGGTGCTGGAGGCGTCCTGTTACGCTGAGCGCGATCGATGGAGCGTGTCGATAGCCATCGGCGCGGAGGTATCGGGCGCGCATCGCTCGTCGGCGCGGGCGTCGTTGTGCAACGCTTATGAATAATTACCGGCCGGTAAGGCGGCGGACGCACTCGATTCACTGCCAAGGACGCCTTTTCGCTTTTAGTCGGTCATCGATCGCAGCGCGTTGCGCAACGCGACGGGGGTTTCGCTGTCGGGCCCGTCGCGCCCGTTGCGCCACGCACCGTGAGAAGTACACGCGACTAATGACGCGTTGCTCAAGCGGCGCAACCCGCCCACAAATCGCTTTATTATGCAGAAAGTGAGTCGGAACAAATGGACGCGCCGCGTTGCACCCGGCCCGCATTTATTACGGGACCCCGGCGGAAAGTGAACGCCGAGTATGATGAACGGATTCATATCAACCTGATTGTGATTTATAATGTCGCACCACCACTCTCGGCGACGATTTATATGAAAAAATGAGCTTTTTATCGGTGCATTACCCGCGGCTCGCATATTCATAAAACTGACGGGCCCTCATAAATATTTGTTGCAGACCAGCTTTATCATTGTGATAGGGAGCGATAAATAACTAAATTACAAAGATCCGATGCACGGATTGCGGTGTAACTGATTATGACATTTTTAATAAGATGTTGTTCGATCCATAAAACGCGAGATGTTGCATCAAACTCATAATCTTGTGATCTAAAATGTTATCGCTCTCAATCGTAGTTCGATTCATCATAGCTATCTTATAGGAGGGGCAGTAAATGCTAGTGGTAATGCAGCTCATTTCGATTACGCTATCTTCAGCATCGATCTTCCAATGGGAGTCCATTTTACTTTATTATTTGATGATGATATAGAATTTTAAAGGGGAATGAACTTTATTTCGTAATCTTTAGAAAAACTCGTCCAAACTTCGACCAAACTCGAACAACGTAGCTACAATTTGAAAGATTTTCTCATGTTTTTTTTGAAAAATGTGGACGCAAACAAGCTTTTTAATTACACCAACGCGTTTTATTTGATTTATAACGCCTGGCATGCTGCATGCAGCATGGCAACCAGCTTTGCAAGTAAGTGAGTATTTCCTTTCACATTATTATCGTGTCTCAAATTAGAGTGTCCTAAAAAAACAAGCTCTGCGTCCGTTCGGTGCGGGTTGCGTTTTTGCCAGTCCTGCGCAGCTGTCGCTGTCGTCGGGCAGGTGCGTTCGTTTTCGCCGAATTTCGTCGGCGGCGGCGACCGTTGCAGCACAGACTTCTTGCTCGAAAGACGTAATCACTGAACTAAATGCCGACTTTAAATGGGCAAAAAGATTTGATGCTATTTCGGGCATCCTGTGAGTAAGTGCTGCGGAATGATTTATAGCTAAGTCTGTTGGTAATTTACCAGTGACGTCAAATGGTACATATTTGTAATAATAAAGGAAATTTGTTCATAAACGAATTGATCGGAATACATATACTCGTATCTAGTGGTCCTTTCATATTATGGTGACGGTCAAATAAGCAGTGATTAGCAGCACTCGCTGCTAGTCTATAGGTCGCTGAAGAAATCTTCAGCGATGCAGTACTTATTTACCGGATCACGCTGAATAGGTGGAGGTAGTGGTGATGGTACTGGAATTACGTATAAGACTCGAAAGTCCATGTAAAATACTGAACATTTGTTGTGTACGCAATTGCTAGCGGAAAATTGCGCATTCCTTCCCTAAATAAAACATAAATTCCGTTATACTTACTAGGTACACAAGTCAATAAAATAATAAATTGTTGGCCCTCTTTTTATGTTTAGGTATAATTTCGCAGTACCTAGATCTGCCTACGTAGTCGGCTGCACTGCGCAACAGTTGTGTGGAATGCGCACGCGCATCTCAGGTCAACGCGCGACTTGACACAGTGACACGGTGTCAACAGTGTTTTCTTATGTTTTACACGATAGATAAACTTCTTAGTACTTGCGTTGGCGACATAGAAGTATCTATTTCTTTTTCTGTCTTACTATATTTGAGACGGGTGGGGGGTGGAATCATTCGTGCCTCATTTGGGTCACACATTAATTTACTTAGTCGGTATTTATCGGTGAAGGAAAACATAGTAAGGAAACCGGCATGTCCTAGTACCAAAGACATGTAACATCTACCAATCCGCACTGGGCCCGCGTGGTGGATTACGGTCCACTCCCTCTCAATTTACAAAATTATGTTATGTTATTGATTTAGTCTGTGAAACAGAAGTACTACCGGCTTCTCTACTTTAAAAATAATATTATCTTTGCCTTACTATAAAACACTACCAAAAACATACCGAGAAGCCTAGACTAAAAAATCAAAACAACCCAACCTGCTACACCATTTTGTGACCACCCCAACTTGGGTTGAACAACCCTAAATGTAAACAAACCATCCCCCATCCACAATATTATGATTTCCATCGTAAATCAGGATAAGTGTCATTGAATTAATGTCAATTTTACACGCGATAAGCGCTGTGTACAGATGAGCGTCATCCCCTTCCAAGGCCTATTTATTTTATTTGGGTTACGGAGACGGGGTCCATCGATCCGTGCCATACTGCCGGCACGCCTTTAGATAGCTAAGTATAGCTATAGAAGTGTGCATGGTTACTGCGGGGTAATTGCGCAGCACACGAACAGTAGCAATGGCTTTCATTTTGATAGTTCAAAAACATTCATTGCGTTATTTAAGTTGTTGAGCAGACAAATTTTTCGAAAATGTGAAGCAATTAGGGCGCAGGCTAGTGTAACGTAGATTTAAAGTAGTAGATGGGGATGTAGGTAATTATTTAGAAACAAAATTAATTATTTTATCTAAATTATTCCTCGAATAAAGTTATCAGATGATTGAAAAATCAGCCCTAAGGCTGATTTTTCCGACGCCAGATAACTTTATCGGAGGACTAATTTTGAATTTTTGGCAGTTCTTCCATACAAAAACTGTCAGAACGTCAATTTAATTATCGGTCGATTGAAAAATCAGCCCTAAAAAACAATACCGTGGATATTGTGAACTTTATTCTCATTTTTATTAATTTCTAATTTGTTGAAACTAAATGCAATATTACTGTTCCCACACTAATATTAATTAAATATAATAATAACACCCATAAATAATTCTAACTAAATTACCCCACAATAACAACCCTTATTCATAAATAAACTCTAGTTATAATTACACAACTCAACCGAACCAATACGATCCCTACCCAATCGACCTTCCCATTTTCCATTCTCACATAAGACCTAAAAATAGCCGTCTCGCCGGCCACCCCGCCATGACCGGAGCGAGGTCACTCGGCCACGGGGTGGCGATACGCCCTCTAGCCGCCCCCGATTGCTCTCCAATGCCCTCTGTTGCCCTCTGTTGCCCTCACTACGTCCTCCACGTGCCGACATTGGCCTCAATACCCAATTGTTTTACGTTTACGTTACGGTACGATTTGCGTAACCAGCTCTGGTTTTGCGTACGCTACGGCATTAATTCATGATACAATGAAGTCGCTAGTAATGTTTTTTGTTAATTAATAGAATATTATAGTCATTTACCCACGTAACGACATTGAACTAGATACGTGGGAAATTCTCTTTACTAAGATTTTTCCATGTTTTATTGTTTAATATTCATTACGGGTGTCCCTGTTTCGGTGACTGTATATTGTTGAGAAATACTTCTTGAATCAAATAATGTTGAATCAAGAAGGATTCATCTCATGAGTCAGATTTCGCAGAATTTTAACGAGCTTTTGATTCACCAGTGTATGTTCATTCAACAAGGCCCATCTCAGACGCTTGTGTTTACATTCAATATATCTTACCTTGGATAACAGTAATGAAGCAGCTTGGTCGCTGCAGTTTGCAGCATCATCATGAAGGAGCTTATATTTGCGTTAATCAGTCTTGAAACGTAACCCGCCCCAGCTCCGCTCGGTTTACGACTTGACAAAACAACGAGATTTCTTTGTTATATGTCTGTAATTTTAATACATATTAATGCATAAACTTACATACATACTTACATAAAATTTCCGGAGTGAATTCTAAAAATGATGGTAAAAACCATATCAAGATCCGTTGTGTTGTTTAGAAGAATAATGCTGTCACACATACAGACACGAAAAGAGTCTTTAGTTTATAATATGTACAGGCAGACTGGCAGATAAAGCAAGCTACTGTAGCCTTCAGTTGAAATCGATAGTCAACACGAGTTGTGTCTGGCCTCTCATGTTTGGTTGATGACTACCATAGAGTTATCCGATGAATCCTTTATTTATTCTGTTATTCATAATAAAGTCTAGGATGTCTATCGCTAGATATTCCAGTACACTCGATAAGTCTACTAAGTATTGTCTCTCAACTGTGATACAGGATCTTAAAGGCTCCCGCAGTCAGGCGCGACGCAACAGCGCGACGCATCTCTAGTAGAACTATTTCCGTGAAAACTTCATGGTTATTGTTCTACAAAAATCGTGTCGCACTGTCGCGTCGCGCCTTTCTGCGAGCCTTTACAGGATTCGCGTATTTCATGCAGATTTCGACCAAGACAACAACAAACAAAACAAGGACAAACAAAGAGAAACAAACAAAACACGAGAGTGGTGCTAGATGAGTGACAAATTCGCTCATATAGCACACCATCCCACCCAAACGGAATACCGCGAAATATTTCACACAGTCGATCTCTCGTTTAGCCGGCAGTAAATCTCGAATCATACACCAGTACATTCCGGGGAACGGTGTTGGTGGCGGCCATGAAGTAACATATGCCAGAAAACCCATTGAAACATGGCCTCTCATTGACATGAAGGAACACCAAATATGTATTACCTGCTGTAGTCGCTTTGTCAGTTTCTTCGCTTTGTTGAGACAGTAGTCAGAGAAATTGCCAACAGAGAGCACTGATATGAAAGAGGCACCTCTTCATGACAGATGTTTGCAACACCGCTTTTGAAAGAAAGCAAATATGTTTATTTGTGGCAAACATGACGCATAAAAAAAGCAAGTTGGGGTTAAACATGAGTCACATTCACGCAAAACGGCCATCGCTCAGCATAATGCTAAGACCCTATAGGTACGAGACAGAGCCCCAGCGCATATACAGCAGCATATACTCGGCAGTTTTAGATAAAGATGATGCAGCTTGCAATGATTATGATGTGCGTTTACCATTAAATTTTCAAATCCACCATTGCAAAGAGTGCTCCTTCTGTTCATATCTCGTGCTGTGGCCGGCGCCGGCGCCCGTACCACGCAGCTAATTGCGAACTGTGCGCGCGCAATCAAACCACAGATTTATGCGATACTTAGAATTAGCCGCAAAACTAAACACCTCTCTTTCCCACTCATTGTTGGTATAACTAAATTACTTAATATGTGCGCTTAATGTAAATAAACCTTTGTTCCGCAGTATAACAGCATCGTTTACGGTCCTAATGAGCCCTGTTCTACGAAATTTAGTGCTTGCTCCAGCAACTAGTTTTGGGAAATGGGTTCGTTATGCGCGAAAGAGAAAGTTTAAATAACGACCTAAGCTAATTATGCTATGCTAATGTAGATAGGTACACAATATTCTGAGTTCCTGATACCAATCAGGAACCTGAAGTATTATATTTATATGTTTCGATACCCTTCCTGAAACATTATCTACACTTTTCGTATCTCCGCCGTTCCAATACATTTCAGCTGTCTCATAAAAATAGTTCGGAACGAATTCCCATAAATCCTTGATGTACTGCGTCTCCATAGATCACCTGAAAGGATCCCCTCACGACTCTGCGGCTGTGCGCGTGCGCCGCTCCTCTCGACTGGTAATTATTCCGACTAATGCCGCCTAATGGCCGCCCCTGATGTGTTTACGAGCAACACTTCATCTCAAACGGCGACAGTGTAATGAAATCAACCGATTACAATGACGGTAATATCACATTTGCCTTCAAACCTGATTTAAAGGGTTTCAGTCAATTTCGTAGGCTGTAAGACTTTCTATTGCGAGAGCTTTCGCGCTGGCACTTGATTTTATGTCCTCAGTTTTGCTATCGCACTGGGAACTAATTTTAGATTTGCACATTACATAAATTTGTTTAAGCCCTTCCTACTGGCCTAAATGTGGGAATATATTGTATATACGACGCAATTGTAGCCATAACATTATTTCTCTTCGGGAGAATTATCCATAATGTTTTGTATTTAAGCTTCAAATAGTGCAACTTTTTTGTTTTTCGTGTCCTCATCAAAAACACCTCTTTATCAACATCGATATTAATTCTCTCCTTTCTGTTCTTTCAGGGGGAAGTTCGCATCAGTCCGCAAGATTCGCCACCTAGTTTCCGGAGAAGAGTACGCGGCAAAGATCATACGCAAGAGGAGACGCGCGGCCGACACGACGCGCGAGATCCTCCACGAAGTGGCCGTGCTCGACCTGTGTGCAGAGTGCACGCGCGTCGTCAGTCTACACGAGGTAAGAGAACGTTACATAATGATATTATGAAGTACTATCGGTTTTCTGCTCGATTTTTAAGCCCAGAAATAAATGTGGCGACGATTTCGACATGTAGGCAGACGTGGGTTTTGCCAAATGTAAAATATAAAGAGATGCAGAATCCTGTTTTGATTGATTTGAACTACAGTATATAGAGATTGGAATAGAAATGTGACCTTTCTAAGAATACCACTTGGATGTTACAGCATATTTTTTTTTAACTTACATTTGTTGGCCCAAACATTACACTAGAACTTCTCGCAAATACTCATTAGTAAAAATTATGCTATAAATAGGATGATCCAGTATTCAAGAGTAGTATTCCTTATCTTCATTCATCTAACAATCCACCTAAACTTTCCAGGTATACGAAACCCGTTCAGAAGTGGCGATTGTACTAGAATTATGCGCTGGCGGGGAACTGCAGCGTCTCCTTGACGAAGAAGACCGCCTATCCGAGGGTGCAGCCCGAAGAGCCCTCCGCCACGTGCTCGAAGGCCTGGCGCACCTGCACGCACGAAGGGTTGCGCATCTGGACCTCAAGCCACAGAACCTACTCCTCACAGCTGGTGGTGAAGAGCTGCTCATATGTGACTTCGGTATAAGTCGCGCTATACAGCCCGGAGCACACGTCCGGGAGATATTAGGCACAAGAGACTATGTTGGTGAGTGTCTTAGAATGTTTTTTTAAGTTTTTGTGCGTAAGCTGCTAATGGCCTTGTTATCTATGACACAATTATGGGGAAAATCTTGTGCCTAGCAACCAAGTGATGCGAAAAACATATGACCATGTCTCTGCATAAAATACTTACTGATATTCAGTCGCCTCTAGGTCAGTAACCACCCAACCTTATATCGAAAACGACTTGACTTAGCAACTATCTAGGCATTAATGAATTCTAATACAATGCCTAAGTGAAAGTCCAGGCCTTAAATTAGAAATCACATGACGACAACATTTAAAGAGCTGCCATCGAAATTTAATGAGTAGGGAGCGACACTTGTTCTATAAATTGGGGAAAGTCTTTATCGGCACGCATTTAGAAACCCCTCGTGATCGAAAAGCTGTAAGTTAAAGTAGCTTTTACACGTCCAATGTGGGTCAAACGAAATTGGTTCGTCAATTCGCTAAGAAAGTCCCATAAAATTCAACTTTTACATCTCACATAGGAGTCGTGAAAATGCGTGGTTATCGCCAAGGAAACAGGCACAAAGGTGAAACTTGTCCATTCGTTTTTCGTTCATTTTATACGCGAAAATCTAAAAATAACCTTTTACGGTCTTTTTAATTGCACCGTTAAATCGATTTTTTTAATAAGAGAATATAAAATTGTTGATGTTTAAAGAACTAATAATATAAGAGATATAAGAGATAAAATCATGGAAATAGCGACCAAATTCTATACATCTTTATATTCAGATTATTCACCACCCACGATCAGCACAGAATACAGTCTTCCAGATTCCATCCCCTCAATAAGCGGTTATGAAGTGCACAGAGCACTTAGAACCATGCGCTACAACAGAAGTCCTGGAGAAGATGGAATCACTACCGAAGCATTGAAAATTGGCTCTAACACATTGCTGCCCCACCTTACCAACCTATTTAACACAATATTAATATCTGGAAATGTACCTAAGTCAATGTGCCATTCAAACATAGTCCTTCTGCACAAAAAAGGTGACAAAACTGATATCGGCAATTACCGCCCAATAAGTCTAACATCTCATATTTATAAGACTTTTATTAAAGTAATACACAATCGTATAGACGGGAAACTGGATCAACATCAGCCACCAGAACAAGCCGGATTTCGCCCAAGTTTCTCAACAACCGATCACCTTCAAACAATAAACCAGATCCTAGAAAAATACACCGAATTCAATAAACCATTATATCTAGCCTTCGTAGATTATACGAAAGCCTTTGATAGTATTAAACATTCCGAAATATTTACATCCCTAGAACTCCAAGAACTTGAAAAACCATACATTGACCTCTTAAAAACCATTTACCACAATAGCACCGCAAACATAAAACTAAATTCTGCTGGACCTTCATTTCAAATTCAAAAAGGGGTTAAACAAAGTGACCCGCTCTCTCCTAAATTGTTTACGAGCACACTTGAGGAGATATTTAAGTCACTGGCAGCCTCATGGAAGACCAAAGGCATTGACGTCGGCAGGAAGAGGCTGACAAACCTCCGATTTGCCGACGATATCGTCCTTTTTGCCCCCACAGCTTTAGAACTCCAGACCATGCTCCAAGACCTGAGCACGGCTAGCTTCAGGGTGGGACTTGCGATGAATCGGTCTAAAACCCAAGTAATGACCAACAGCACTAATCGTAGGGTCGAGGTAGATGGGCAGGAAATAACTTATGTCGATGAGTATGTCTACTTGGGTCAGTTAGTTTCTTTCGAAAACAGGCAGGAGAGGGAAATCGATCGCCGAATTGAGAATGCCTGGAAAAGCTACTGGTCCATGAAGACGCTAATGAAGGGTGATCTGCCGATCTCCCTGAAGCGCAAGCTCATCGACGTGTGTATCCTGCCCGTCCTAACCTACGGTGCTCAGACCTGGTCGCTCACCGAGACACAAAAGTTCCGCCTTGGAGTTTGCCAAAGAGCGATGGAACGCAGCATTCTGGGTGTTAAAAGACAGGACAAAATTCGGAACACCACGCTGCGTTCCAAAACGGGCATAATGGATGTAGGAATGAAGGCTGCCAGGCTCAAATGGGATTGGGCGGGTCACATCAGCCGTATGCACGATGACCGCTGGGCAAAGGCCTCCACACAATGGGTGCCTGAAGATGGACGGCGCCGCCGAGGCCGGCCCAGAAAGAGATGGCGAGACGATCTGGACGCGTACCAAGAGGGCTGGTTCGATGTGGCGCGGGAAAAGAGTTCCTGGAAGGATTTGGGGGAGGCCTTTGCCCAGCAGTGGGACAGTATAGGCAAATAAAAAAAAAAAAAAAAAAAAAGAACTAATATTGAAAAAACAACAATTGTTTCATAAACTCTGCATTTGGCATGCCATGTCGTGCTAATCACCACCAAGCTGAATTTAGTATAGGATTATATATTCTTCCCTAAAGTTTTCAGCCAATCACACACCAGAAAGTTGGACTAAAACGTAACAATTTTTTTTCCACAGCCCCAGAAATCCTATCCTACGAGCCCCTATCACTCGCTGCCGATATCTGGTCGATCGGCGTGCTAGCCTACGTCCTCCTCAGCGGCTACTCGCCGTTCGCGGGCGAGACCAAGCAGGAGACGTACCTCAATATCGCGCAGTGCCAGCTCAGCTTCCCCAAGGACCTGTTCCGAGGAGTCTCGCAGAGGGCCATACAGTTCATCAAGGAGACGCTTGTTGTTGATCCTAAGTGAGTATTGTTGGATTTATTTTTGCAAAAAAAAAAAAATATAACTGAAACTCGTCATTAATTAAATTCTTGTGTCCTTTCAGGGGTCGTCTTACAGTGGAAGAGTGCCTGGAGCACCCCTGGTTGAAAGACGAGGCGGACTTGCCGCGCGCGATCGTCGGCGTCGGTTTTGACGCCACCGAGGTTGCCAGCGACGCCGACGCGGATGCCGACGACGACGGCGCCGACGACAGCGTCAACGGCGTCAATGGAACTAACGGAGTTAATGGCGTTAACGGAGTTAATGGAGTTAACGGGGTAAACGGATTTAACGGGGTTAATGGAGTTAACGGGCATAATGGCGTCAACGGATGCAATGGGACCAACGGGTCACATGATGATGAAAAAGGTGAGTTAATGTACGTTATCATCGTCATCATATCATACTTATCACTTACATTCTTGTTACTTACTTATACTTATTGGTTGTGGAAAATATTGCCGTAATCCTAAAGCTTGGTGAATGGATCGGAATCTTTATTTCACCTAAGAGGAGATTGTCCTCTGCTGGTCGTGTCATATCAACGTTAATGGGGGAAGGGAGTCTTTGTCAACAGCAACTCGAAAATGGTTTGACAGCATAAATTATAAAAAATAGAGGCATTCAATAAATCTAAACGACTAGATATATATTTTTTTTAAAGGAAAAAAGAAAGACAAACAAAACTTAACTATCCACACTTAAACAGTCTATCACCTATTTATTATTTCAAAGCATGATCTTGTCGTCAGCGAAACAAATAAAACTAATCATCAAATATCCTTCCAGAATCATCAGAGTCCCGTCCATCATCACCGCTGGGTCACGAGTGCGAGGAGCGCGACAAGCCGCTGAAGCATGCGCACGCGCGCGACGTGTCTCCCCCCTTCCCCGACGCACCCTCCACGCCTAAGGTGAGACGCGGCCACGCGCCAGTGTGAGCCCGCCCTAAGGAACACGTCACGACACACACACGCCCATTCACTGGCGGTCAGGTTAGAAGCAACATGTACAGTGTGAACGTAGTTGTGCTTCACGAATGTCCGGGGCTGCGCAGGAGTTTGTCTCGGCTGAAACTATTTTATAAATGCTAGAAAACAATACTCGTGTTGTGTTATGTGACTTGCAACAAACGCTTGCATGTGAGTGACGCTTCGGTGACCGCTAGTCGTAGTCGTGAGATGTAGTTAAGTTGGAAATTAAACGAAAAAGGTACTAATACAGTTTTTGCAACAGGTGTCCCGCAAATCCCACCCGCACGCGCCCTCCGTGCTGGCGCTGTGCAAGAAGTTCCAGCCAGACTACGAGAAGCCGGCCAAGCTGCACCACAGCGTGGGCCACGTGGGTCACGTGGGTCATGTGAGCCACGTGGGCCACAGTGAGTGCGGCTCGCTGGAGTGCACGTGCCGCGCGCTGCGCTCGGCGCGCGCGCCGCCGGACCGCGCCGTGCTGTGCTAGCGCTACCTGTGCTGCGCGCGCCTGCGCACGCGCCGGTAGCACTGCACGCCCTGTACATATAGACTAAGTGTCGCCAGACAGTTGTATATTTTCTTAGCGAAGCCCCGGTCGCGCGGACTGTTCGTTCGCTGACGACCGCGGCGCTCCCACGACGGTACAAAATGCATAATGATGCGCCCGCGCACAGCTAGCGCTTGTAAATGTGTAAGAGGACGCGTTGTACATAACGCTGAGTTTGCACCGCCGGCATGTATGTGACAAATGTTAAGTTCATACTATCGTAGTATTGGTTTACGTTCGCGCTGCAGAAGACACGTTGTAACGTTACAAGTGTAGAGACATTTCATCTGAAGTATCAGAGACTGCTGCTACCCAGGAGCTTGTGTATTCTCAGTGCTAACGTAACGTCGACGAAATGTTTTGAGGCATGTTTCGGCTCTTGTGTTTTGAGCGTCGCAACATGCGCCATACGGCGCGTGCAAGCTGCAGTAGGTAGTGTGGCTGTACATACATAGGTCGCGTCGCGTCGCCGTTATATTTATTAGGGCGCCGGCGCCGCGTCGCTATTACTTACTTAGATAATTAAATTGTTGATGTGTCGATCACATTTTATATTGTAGTATCTAAGTGTTCAAATGGTTTAACAGATGATGTACGTTGTATGTTAGCCGAGCGGTATAGATATATTACCGATATGTTCGAGTGTTGGGACCAAAATTTCATAAAGTAGGAGAAACGATTCCATATCGGTGCAGTTGTTGTCTTGTACGATATTAAAATTTTATCACCGTGTGTGACCGTTTACGGGATGTTGTTTAGGTAGGTAAATTGTTTATGATTGTCATGAGCTCAAATCTTGCGACTTAATTTTCTTTGTAAATGTGCTTTGATGAAACTTCATCGAGTGTTTAGTTAATTCATCCTCCATACTGAAAATATTTTCATAATATTGTATACTTTTGTTTTTCATCCATTTTGAATTCATTTTAACCATTTTGTTCAACTAAACTCGAAGATCCATTACCTTTGAAAGCTGTTGTGATCAATAACTCATTTGTAAAAAATAAATTATTGTGATATAAAATACTCATTGTTTTAATTTACATTAACCCTAAAACTACGACACTTAACCGAAGGCAAAGTAAGTATCCAACCAAGAAAGTAATAAAAAAATTATATGCTAGCAATAAAGGCGCAATTCCATAGCTGCGTGGGATGTGCGCGTGATCTTTTCTTTGCCAGACACGTATTTGCCTTTTACGTACGCCGCTTCAAAGATAACAATAAAGGCACAACTGTCAAGCCTGGCTAAGTTTTTTAGGCCCAATTTTTATGTAAGTATGAAATGTGGGCTACGGTTTTGATTGTTGAATGGGCCTGCTCCACGCCTGATGGAAAGCGATGGATGAGTTCAATGATGGAACGAGCGATTTGGATGGCGACGACGATACTCTCGACGACTCGGAAAGGAATTAAAAAACAGAACTATTGGAAACACATGTTTTATTTCTAAAACTACAAAACAGTCTTGCTGGGAAGTTGTATGTTGGATCATTACACAACTATAAGATACACAAGCTCAGTATCCTCTTAAGGGGTCACGTACTCATTATTATGAACCACTTTTACGATGGGACCAACCCTGAAATCGCGATAAAAAAAAAAACAGATGTTCAGTACATTTGTGTTCACATAAATCGACAAAATGTATAGGATAATTGATTCTTGGGTTGGTCCCATAGTAAAAGTTGTACATAATAATGATAACAATGGCCACTTAAGGGGGATGCGCTAATGTAGGCCGCGAAATTCAAATTTTCTTACGATTTTGCAATTTGTTAGAAAATTTCAATGTCATGGGCTACCCCGGCGTCTTCCCCTTAACCGGTTTAGGGTAAACAAAAACCAAGGTTAATAATATATAGGTTAAGATAAGGGAATTGGCACTATTTTAAGACGTTCATAGATACAAGTAATAGGTATTTGTATCACGTCATTTACAATACTTCTGTTTGTAAAAATCATTAGTTACAAAACTGGATTACTTCATTGTTATACTAGACCAGTCCACGTAGACACACAAACGCGTTAGGTCGCAAAAAATTGCGTTGCACTATTTTTTTAGGATTCTGTGAGGATCGATACCCATAGTTTAAAACCAAGTTCACAGCTTCGAACTTTTTGTGAAAAAATGGTCATTGTTTTAAAGTGGTTCTATTGGACCTAAAGATAAAATTGTATCAAATTTTGTATACTTTAAAAATGTAATGATGTCTTTTTACGTAGGACACCTTTTAGAAGGAGTTCTTCGTGCACCATGAAGTTAGCACAGGTCTTTCGAAGCTGTAAACTAGGTTACACACTATTGGCATCTATTCTAACAACATCCAAAAATATCCGTACCAGTGCAATTTTTTACGACCTACGATGTTTTAAATGACTGGACCAGTGGCGGACTAACAGGGGGGCGGAAGGGGCGGCCCGCCCCGGGCCTCCGGTCTTGGGGGGCCCCAAATGCCTCCGCGTTCCCCTGATCAAATTACTTATTACTTATTATTATTAAAAACTTACACATAGTTCACAAACATACAAGTATTAGCATGCAGTTCTAACCAACAGAAAACTTAGACTGATTTAACAGCGCGTCCCAAACTAGGCACAGCCTGTATCTTGGTGACCCAAACAGTACACAAAGTTACTAATTGAATCAGTTCTGCTAGCGCAAGATTGGTATTGATAAATTACAAAATTAAGTATTAATAATTTTACTCTTGTCTGGTTTTTTTTAATGTCTGGAAAAACTGCTGAGGACATGTCAAAAGACATTCAGCAACAGCTGGAAAAAGATGGACTGGATATTGCGTTGTGCGGGGCTCAAGGTTATGACAATGCCGCGTCAATGTCAGGTGTCCATGGTGGAGTGCAACGAAAAATCCGAGAAGTAAATCCAAAGGCACTGTTCAGTCCTTGTTCTAATCATTCCTTGAATCTTTATGGAGTTCATGCATTTGCATGCGTTCCTTCCAGCGTCATGTGTTTTGGAACAGTAGAGAAATTATATTCGTTCTTTCCGTCATCTACACAGAGATGGCAATTGCTGAAAGAGAAAACTGGAAAAAAATTAAAACGTTTATCGGATACTCGCTGGAGCGCTCATTACGAGTCAGTAAAAGTTGTAGAGACAATTGTGAGTAGTTGTAGTTTGGAATATTTTCGAGATCCAACAAAAGCAAATCTAGATACAAGATCAGGAGCAAGCCTGCTCCTGCCGGTGATTTTACCTTTCTAACCTATATACAATTCTGGCTTTCTATACTGGAGGAAGTAAATTTAGTTCAACAATATTTGCAGTCTCCAACAATGACTCTGGATACAGGAATCACCAAACTAAACGCCTTGAATGAGTATTTAATGACCGAACGAACCACGATTGTAGACAATGCTGTAACTTTTGGCATAAAAAAATGCAATGACATGGTCATCAACATCGAGAAACGAGGAAGAAGGAAGGTAAAAAGAACGATGCCGGGTGAATCAGCTCATGATGCTGGATTATCAATTCAAGAAGAAATACGTCGGTCAATGTATGAATGCATAGATCGATTTATACAAGAATTGTCGACACGATACGGGGCCATGAAACAAATCAATAACATTTTCCAAATTATTGAAACAAAGTTTATGCTAGAGGCTTCAGATGAAGCTCTGGCTGTAGCAGTTGACAATCTGATACAAATTTATGGTGCATTTGACAAGGAGCAGGTTTTCCAAGAAATAAAAAGGTACCGCAGTATGAACGTTGCTGCCAAATGGAAAGCCCAAGAAATCCTTCAATTTATAATAAAATGGGACTTCCGTAAATCGTTACCCTGTATATCGCTTAAACTTCAATACTTCTTGACCATTTGCATCTCGGTTGCATCATGCGAGAGGAGTTTTTCGAAACTTAAACTAATTAAAAATTATCTTCGATCTACAATGGATCAAGAGCGACTGATTAATCTAGCCGTGCTTCCAATAGAAACAAAATTTCCAAAGAAATCGATTTCACAGAAGTTATTGAGGAGTTCAGTAAATTGAAGGCAAGAAAACATAAACACGCTACAAAAAATAAAAAAAAAACTATCTTTGATTTATTTTATCTAATTTTCTTTTTACATACAAATGAGAATTGAATAAATAATAAATAAATAAATAAATAAATAAATAAATCCCTGGACATTTCACACAGCACCATTTGTCCCAAGAATAAAAAGCTTGTAAAACTACTTTTTTTTTTTAAAGCTGGGGGGGCCTCATTCAGCTTTGCCGCCCCGGGCCTCTGACGGGCTTAGTCCGCCACTGGACTGGACTACAAATATTGGCAGTTTTAAGCCTTATTTACAATAATTATATTTATTAACGATAAGAAAATTATCGTACGTGTACAAAATACATAAAATTGTTCCGATTTCTTTATTTAAAACATAAATAATATTTAATCTATTTATTGGAAGCAAATGCAAAAATATTCGGACTCTCTTTGTATTGAAATACTTTTCTATTGAATACACATTACACAAAAGGAAATTGAAATAAATTATTGCAGCTGGACAAGTCACAATTACCATTTTTTACTTTCTAATTAGGCATTACTAAAGAAGTACCACTTTTAATTGTAGTCAAATTGAAGATCATAATATTTCAAATGATTCTGAAATGGATAGAATACTCTTTTTTATGTACACCATAAAAAGAGAGCTAGAGTCATCTTTAATGCTCTTTGTAATTTTTTTAAATGAATGTATAATCGACGCCGTAATTGTATTACCACTTTTGACAACATCATAATTTTCTTGCCCTTATCCCAATTTATTTGAGTCACACAGTCCATCCATCTTTTCTGTGGTCTTCCCCTAGTTTTATAGTCATCCACATTCATAGTTTTAATGTGGACAGCAAGTGGAAAGTGAGTATGAATTTCATACTCACTTTTGACAACAATTTCCACTAGATTAAAACTTCACGTTGAAAACATTTAAGGTTGAAAACATTAAAATATCCAACTGGCACGTTGACAAATAGACGTTGTCGTTTTATGACGTGCAAGTAACATTCAACCTTAGAGTATAGCAATTACGAGGTCGACTAACCTATACTATTTCACAGGGCGGACATTTTTAAATCAGGATAGTAACGACAGCTTTCTAAGTAAATACTTCTTTAACAATTAAGACGTAATACTTTTAATAGGGAACCAATTTGACTAGATCGAAATAAACAATTTTCCGAAATACGAAAACTTAAATATAATTTCTTGATTTCTCAAGTATATTTCCATAGTTACACACATTAAACCTAGATTCAGCTAGTTCCTCAGTTTTTAACTGGATCCATTCACAACAAGGATAGGAAATAATGAATAGAAACAAACTATCTTACAGTAAATGAATTATTGATTTACATCGAGACATCATTTAAGTAGAGGGGAGGGAAGGCCAAATACAGGATGGATGGATTGTGTGAGAAATGATATCAAAGACGATGATCGAAACATAATATCACGCCTGTTTTCCCCATAGTACGAAGCGGTAGGCAGAGTTACACACCGTGTTCTTCGCGTTATTCATAAACTTTGGCAAACGCTTCTACAGCTTTTATAAATCAAATCTAAAACAGGAAGTTGTACTTAAAAAGGCTTCGTTACAAAGATATTTGTAATTTCATTTAGTGAAATTTAATTGAGCTATGCAGTAAGAAGGTGTCTTAATTTGAATACACTTAGTTTTGACAAGTTTCAACCCGCTAAATCTTATGAATGAAAATACGACATTGCCAATTCGGATAAAGAGGCATACATATCGGGTGCTTTACGTCAAAGTATTTAGCTTGTATGAAAATTAACAAAAAATGAAAAATAAGTATTCATTAATGTGTCAATGATGAAAAATGCTTATTTTCATGGTCTGAACATCTGGCCGAAGTTTATGTATATCGTCCGGACCAGTACGGTGTATAGTGTAATAGTACACCCACATAACACCAGCTATCTAGGTATAGTTATAGATATATTTATTATCATACACAGTAGACTATGTGCGATCGATTAGTGATTACATAATAAATTGGTGTTTCATTTATTAACATTATGGTGGCTTGGAGAGTGACGAAGTCACAGAAAACTTTTTATTTTTGGAAAGGCTCGCGTCAGAGTAGCAAGATTTGAGCCTGTTTTGATGTACGGATACGTACTATCTATATAAATACTCAGAAATCAAATTCGTTAAAATGGTCTTCCACTAGCTTTTGTCCGTGTCTTCGCTGGTGTGGATGTCGGAAAATATCCCACAGGAATCTACTACCGGGATTTAAAGAACCCTATCTATCTCGATCCAAGTTATAAATTATATAAGTGCCAATTTTCATCCAATATTTACGCGGCGCACGCCGGTAAAGCACCCAGTCGGCATGCTTTTTTCGACAACTTCAACAATCATCGTCATATTTCAGCCAATTTACACAAAACCTTAATGAATTATACACATAAACCTTCATCATAAATCTCTCCGTCCATTGGTGGAAACCGTATGAAAAGTCAGGTGGGTAATTTTTGAGTTTATAGCGTTCAGAAACATACAGACGCAGCGGAGCGACTTTGTTTTATAATATGTAGTAATATTTATTAATAAAGAAGAACGAATAACGACCAACGAATGAAACGAATTTTCCTTGTGAGCTGGAACATAAAATGAATTTTCCGGTGCCAAATGTGCGACTACCCTCCAAACCACATTTACAAGTGAACACGATTTACAACGTACTTACAACTATTCTATCTACTATCATAAGATGATATGAACACAACTTTACTGGCGCGTTGTGTAGTACATTATATTATTTATTATTATCCATTACCGTGTATTTTACCTTACATGTCTTATTTTGTAAGCTAATACGCTACGAATTCGAGTCGTTGAGCTCCTTTAGTTGAGAGTTGAGCTACACGATTTCTGACTCGTGCGTGCACTGACTGGTCAACGAGGTAATTGTGCAACACACTAACTAACATTAGCAATGGCTTTCATTTTGACAGTTGTGTATGAATTACACATAAAAGACAACGACCAAAAGTCGTACCAAAAATTCTCACGCATCAAGATCAAACTAATACATATAGTATTTATTATCATATTTTTTTTACGATATTACGCGTCGGGGATTTGATTTCTGAACAGGGAATTTAATTTAAATTAAAAAAGTGTTGTTGATATTGTTTTATTCCCTTTACATGACATTCCGTTTCAAATTATATGATTAATATAACCTTGAATTTTGAAAGTGTCATGATCACGTCTTTCAAAAAACATGTAAAAAAATTATACTTTGCTGATTCTACATTAATTCAAAATAACTAGAATAAAATAGAATAAAAATTTTATTTATACGATTATCATTTTTTTAGAGTCTTACTGGCCGTTCGTGTAGTGAAGTTATTTTGTTTGACATGTCTTATCATACCAAACAAAAATAACGTACCTAGGTTTCAGGTTATTTCGATTTTTCTGAAAATCGCCGAAACTCGGGTTTTGTTTACAAAAATAACTTTTTTAGGAGTTAATATGATAAAAAAACATAGTTTGACTTTGATGCAGCATGCTACGGGTTCCATACATCCATGAACATTGTCCTTTCTCTAAATCGAAATCTCAGTAGGTCTAAGCCGTATTTGTAAACGAAATAAGACATGTTCAGAAAATATCACTTACTTACCACTTGGTTACCTTTCGCGCATACAAATACATTAGAAAAGGACCAATTAATACAGACTTTCGCAAAATGTCATTTATTTTGTTTCACCAATTTGTTTTAAAATATTCTCAAGTAGCTGCGATACTTCCGGAAAACGTTTAAAAATGATCAGCTCGCCGGCTGACACGGAATCAAAATTAGGCCCCCCATTAAAATTGGTTGGGCAGCCTTGTTTTAATACCCTGTGGGAATTTCGAAAAATCTGGCCTTCTAACTTAACTTGGTTGGGCTGGGCACTGAAGAGTCAGTCAGTGAGTGAGGCAAGTTTTATTATTAGAGAATTAGTGCCCATCTTATTGTGCCCAAATTGATCCAAACAAAATACAATGACCATTTCAATATAGGAACTTATGAACTAAGCAACATACATAAATTTAGTTTAAGGCGGATTTCTCTCCAAACTTTTAATTAATGATTAAACGAACTTACTAGTAAGTGAAGTTCGATTATTATGACACGAACAGCTTCTTCGTGCACTACGTCGTGCGTACTTGCAGTATCGTTTGCCGTAAGTGTTGCCATAATGACACTAATTAGAGCGTTCAAAAATAAAAAAGCGGGTAACATTTTTTCTAAATATTGTTATAAATCAACACGGAAGTCAGACTTCCGTGTTGAGTTATTGGATTCATATTTGTATTTTCATCTGATTTATTATTCTGGACTCGTTTCCGGATGACAGTGATGATTACTTCGACGCCTATGTGTCCTTTTGTTATTCTATTTATTTGTATAGTTATATTCATTTAATTTAAGTATGGTACGTATTTATTAAAATATTGTAACGTCCAATATTAAGTCCATATATGTCTCAATATTAAGGATTAGTTTGGAAACTTTCGTCTGAATTATAAAAAAAAGTAACTAGGTACCTCTAGAGTTTATATTATTAAGGATTCATTTTGATACTTCCGTTTGATTAATTGAATATCTTCTCATCTAGAAAGGCGAAGCACGAGTATAATATAAGATAACGCCCATAATTATTGCTTCGACTCGTTCACAATTAGTAAAACGAAAACATTTATAAAGAAACTGCCCATGTACGCATTACAACTTACAACCTTTAATTTCTAACACCATTCACATAAGCACATCGAACTATCAACCTTAAGAGTTCAGCGTAAGGCATATTTTATAAATACATTCAGAACATATATTTACTTTTCAACATTTGTAACCGAAGATTTAAATCGTTAGATTCGCATGACCGTGTCAAATAATCAAGATTCTTTTTCGTTGTCTCGCTTACTCATACTGAAAATCGTATCTATTGTTTCATGTGGGGTCTCATGAGGAACTCACTCAATTTTTGACGTTCAAAATTTTATGTGCCTATTTGAACTAAATGATTTGACTTTGACACTCTGAACACTTTTTCGTGCGACATAAGTACCCAAAAATCGTGCCCATCCCTTTCAATCAACTACGGAGGTGAGGAGCACACCCACACACAAGCAGAAAACTGGTCGTCACCGGGCTGCAGGCAGTCCAAGGAGGCCATGCCATCATTAGATGGCAAACCAACCAAAAGGTTACTACGCCTGGATAGGGAAGGCCTGCGCCTGATGACGGGGACCATCACGGGACACTGCTCACTAAACAAACACTTTCACACGATAGGCATAACGGACAGCCCCCTATGCAGAGCCTGCATGGAGGCTGATGAAACCGTCGCGCATGTGCTCTTTGAGTGCACAGGCGTCACCCAGATTAGGTCGGAAACCCTCGGGACACCCAGATCTTACACAGATGTTCTCAACAGACCAGGAGACTTAATAAGCTTCTGGAGGGAGGTGGGCTGGTTGGAATCACCACCGACGGCCGCCATGGCCCACGTACAGACGCCAGCAGGTCAAGCTACCCGAAACTGTCAAATTTTTCCAATCAACCTTGAACCTTAATAATTTATCAATAAAGTTAAAAATCTATTAAAGAAATTTGACAGATTGTAGTAGCTTGATGTGCTGGCGTCTGTACAATGGTCCACCTGAAGGACTAAGTGCGGAAACCAAACCCGTAACATAGAACATCATAATCAGCCTATAACGTTCCCACTGCTGGGACACAGGCCTCCTCTCTGTGAGAGGGAGTGGGCCATAGTCCACCACACGGGCCCAGTGCGGGTTGGTGGATGTCACATGTCTTCAAATTTGTGGTTCTAGGACATGCCGGTTTCCTCACGATGTTTTCCTTCACCGTTTTGAGAGCAGTGGTGATGAAATAATTTACACAAAGTAAAGTGCCTGCCTGGGTTCGAACTCACGACCTACAACTCGTAAGTCGGGTACATAGAACATAGTACCCAAAAATTCTAAGACGTGTCATCCACCAACCCGCACTGGGCCCGCGTGGTAGAGGCCCACTCCCTCTCACAGAGAGGAGGCCTGTGTCCCAGCAGTGGGAACATTATAGACTGATTATCTAAGTACGGTGATGGCAAACCTAACGATTTAAATCTTCACACTACATAACATCGCGCCCGTATTCCCCGAAGGGTTAGGTAGAGGTGTACCTATCAAAAGTTTCTTCAGTTTTTCCAATTTTTAGGCTGGCAGGGGTAGGCATAACCTACAGAACGCCACCAGAAGGCCAATTCTCGTAATTTAAAAAGTTCAAAATCAAGTCGCAGTCTCATCTCGGCGACAAACAAATGTAGGGAAATTAGACGTATTTTTGACAGATTAAGACTGAGATCAGACTGTGAACATTCTTAAAATTACGAGAATTGCCACTCTGATCGACGATCGTACTCCTTTCGCCTCACCAATTTTTTCTTACCATAAAAACCTAATTCGTACTATTACGCACATTTTGAAACAACAAATAGTCACATCAGTCCAGCCGTTCTCAAGTGACTTGCTCACCAACGAACAGCATTTCATTTTTATTTATTTAATATACATATAGATACATACAGAAATTAAATAATACAGATACATCGTACAAATCTCAAATCGAATTAAGAATAAGTTACACTCACAGAGTGCTTTCAAAATAATAAAATTTTAAGGGTTCCGTTTTCCCATTTTGCTACGGAACCTTAAAAAGAGAGAGATACCGATATTTTTCTCGATGCACGACATCATAGAATAATTCATTTTATTAAAAAAAAAAAAAAAACGTTCTTAAACATACCGCAAATTAAGGAACCGTATTTTGACAACATTTCCATACAAATATTATTGCGTTACAACCTATAAACACCTCATCTTCACAGTCGAGATCTTTTCTCTCACTCTAACCTATAAATACGTGTTCTAACCACTCTATCGCCGTCTCTTTTTCACGTGGTGTCAGTGACCGTTGACAACGGTAAATTGCGTCTTCATCTCAGTTAATTGGTCGTTGTATTCTGCGTACATTCTCTGCCAGCGCAGTTGACGAATCAGGAGGGAGAGCATCTCTTCTAGGAGATCGTGTTTCTTTATACCCTGGAAGGAAAATCTTAAATAATTATCATGTTTTGAAGTCAATGATGTAATAAAGCCCAAAGTAAATTAGGAGCTATGGTCAATTAAAAATCAACATTATTAGACACGAAAGAAGATACAAGAGGCAATGAAATTAAATTATCTAAGATTCGTCTATTTATCTATATAAAAAAAAAATGAATCACCGAAATGTATGTACGCGCATAACTTCCGATCCGATTCAGACTGCACCAAATTGGATAATTCTTTTTTTTGTGTTTGTTATTGTCAGGACAGGGTTTGTATAGAAGAAAATTAAACGAAAAAAGGATAGGATACTTTTTATCGCGATATTCCCACGGGATCGAAACTTATGCGGGTGAAACCGCCTAGCGCAGCTAGTAGTAAATAAATTTAGGCAGTTTTCTCCGACTATTAGCTTAATAATACTTAATAACTTTACCGGTCTGCGCGGTTCATCGTGTTTGTACTTGGGAATAACTATAGCAGTGATTCCGGGTATCCAGAAGTCTCAAAACCGCTAGGCAAACCTTGGTTTAGGTATTTTACTGCGCTCAGTTATTAAATCACTCCAAGCAAAAAAAAACTAATATTCATGACCATCTGGTAAAGAAATGTAACACAACTAATAGGCGAATTTCTTTCAACGTGTCAACATTTCACCGATCTGCACCCGGATATACTGGAAGGTGAACCCTACATAGTTCACACGCAGATGGAGAGTTCAATAGAAGATGGTCTGACTATGTTGCCGTTGCAAACTAGACAACAATAATAATTCATATTTAAAGCCACTCACCAATATCGTGGCCTGCCATTTCTTGGGCGTTGAGGTGCAGTGACTCGGTCCCAGCATGTCATCCAATATCGACCGCAACTGATCTTCCGTGCCTGGAAAATGGTAAAAAATTGTGTTACCTTTTGTATAAGTTAGAGCAGATTCTGCGAAAGTAGTCTTTAAAGCGGAGAGCAGTGGTGGCCCAGTGGTATCGGCCCGACTTACGAGTTGTAGGTCGTGGGTTCCGACCCAGGCAGGCGCTTTACTTTACGGTAAATAATTTCATCTCCACTGCTCTCAAAACGGCGAAGGAAAACATCGTGAGGAAACCGGCATGTCCTAGAACCATAAATCTGTCAGTGACATCTGCCAACCCGCACTGGGCCGGCGTGGTGGATGACGGTTCACTCCCTCTCACAGAGAGGAGGCCTGTGTCCCAGCAGTGGGAACATTAAAGGCTGATTATGTAACCTTTAACAAAATGCCACCATCATCATCTACCTTTTTTTTTGTTTTCGGGGGGAAACCTTCAAAAGGTACCCGACCTTCGGAGAGTGAGGTCGGGGACTGTGGTATTTTTACCTCGCTAAAACCACCCCGGTGATCACCACCCGCACATAGGGGTGCTCCCGGTTCCTCTTAAAAGCCCAACCCCGGCCCCCCGCGCACCCCCCTGGGGTCACCACCTACCCGCCCCTGCCCCACGTTACTTGGTGTCGGTGCAACACGTTTACTTCATCCATTCTCCCCTGTCAACCATCACGCTATCATTCACTCCCTTTCTCTTCATACCATGCTGCCATTTACTTCATAGTTCCGAAGGTAGACGACGATTCCCGAAGCGCCTACTTTTCTTTGGAAAGCTGTAGTTGTAATTACCATGGTTGACGAGGTGTGTGAACAGCGCCGTGATCCAGTGGCGGTAGTCTTTAGCGAGTCGAAGGTGTAAGCACGACGCGACCTGCGCCTCTAACCAACTGCGAGCTGCGCCTGCGCTGTAGCTACTGTAAATTATAATTAAAGGAATATTAGTTGAGTATTTCTCAGTTTTGATAATTATAAATTCTCTTGATAACTATAAAATAAATAAATAATAATATTTTGTAACAATATAATTTAAAAGTGTCCTTGGAATTTCTTTGGAATGGGCAATGACAGTTCAAAAGTGCCTGTAAATGGTTTAATTGACGTTTGAACTACTCTTTACGAAGTCTTTAAGCCCGCTTGCACCACAATACTAAAAACATTTAGCGCTAAACATCACCGTTCTGTTTCTCTAAATCATTTGTAGATAACAAAGATAGAATGGTTTTAAATATGTTAACTGTTAAACACATTTTGTTATTCCCTTTCATTTCAGTGATTTGTGGTGCAAGGAGGCCTCAGTGTTTACCTGTTAGCGAAGGAGTTGGGTCTGTTCCTATTCATCCTAGCGAGTGGATACAGAGGAGCTTTAGACACGCGAGTGTTAGTAGCCGCGCCACTGCAGCGCCACACTGGGTCACATGCGTCTGCCCACACCACCCTGCAAAAAGACAGGGAAAATTATTTATTGTCTGTGAAAATGAATGATTAAAAACATCACAATACTTAAAGCATAAGGTACAGACGCCAGCAGGTCAAGCTACCCGAAACTGTCAAATTTTCCCAATCAACCTTGAACCTTAATGCTTTAACGATAAAGTTGAAAATCTATTAAAGAAATTTGACAGATTGTAGTAGCTTGATGTGCTGGCGTCTGTACCTATCAAAAATTCATCGTTTTCCAGGAACACGACTCAACGAGACATGCAATTCATATTGGTTTTCTAATGACTACATGGACAACTAAACAATGTGCACACAAAGCACTACTAGTAGTACAGGGATCACAAACATTTATAAAACACCTTTATTTTATACCTACTTTCTTAGCTGATAATGAATTATGCATATGACAATACCGCTGGGCAGAATAGAAGATAATACTCCATTCCACCTTTTCAAGGGCTATCGTATTACCCAGTAACTAGGTTGTGGAGGCCAGATAGGCAGTCGCTCCATTTAAAATACTGGTATTCATCTGCATCCGGTTAGACTGGAAGCCGACCCCAACATAGTTGGGAAAAGGCTAGGCAGATGATGATGATGTATCCATGCCACCTTTCTGTCTATTTTACTTCAACAATAAATGTTTTCTTGGTCACTTCATGGAAAAACTCTGTACCCGGCAGTAAAATATAGAAGCTAATAATAACATACCATGCACACAGTCCTTTACTGTAGATATAACTCTTGCCGTTGCTCAGTGAGATCATAGGGTTGCCGTCGTCCAGCAGAGAGCAGTTCGTCACCGTTACTGTAAAAAAAAAATATACATTTGAAGTAATATTACTATTGTAGGTATCAGATTCAGCTTTGAAAATAAAATGTATCGATTTTACCAAAGGCATATGTAGCGGTATCTACAACGCCACATGCGAATAACGCGTCATACTGACGTCATGCAAATCCTGCATCTCGCAAGCAGAGTTTACCGCGCAATTAGCATAGATACAATTTCCCAACATCAATCGTTGGGCAGTTGCCCGCCAGACACACCATCCGTCTGGTCGGAGGACCCTCCCTTTTCTATGGAGAATGAGTGTACTTTACACCCTGTTCCTCATACCTCCAAACGGTAAGGATTTGAATATTGTTAGTTTTAATAAAAGCATGAAGAGACTTTTAATAAATAAATGCTACTATAATGTTGCCGACTATTTGAATGATGTACTTTAGACATTTTGAACATGACATTTTTATTAATTTAACGTAACTTTATGATTTTTGTACTTTGAATTATATTATTTTTATATTTGTACGCCTTTCTAGGCAAACATGCTGAAACTTTTTTTTTTGTAATCGTTCCAATTGATTGTAAACCTACACATGTTTTTGACAAATAAATATATCATATTTTATCTTTGTATATAAAATCAACGAAAGACGATGAAAATCAACGAATTTTACTTCTCCACAATGAAGCAGCATTATTTTGCATCAGCCTTAGCGGTCGAGTTAAAAAATGACAAAGATAGAGGATGTCAAAGTCCAAGAAATATGGACGGATGTAAGTTTATTTTTAATGGACACAATTAAAGCCCCCTAACCCATGCAAGCAACTGCCCGATGAGTGATGTAGTTGCGCGGTAAATTCTGCTTGCCCGATGCAGGATTTCGTGTAACGTCAGTTTGATGCGTCGTTCGCATGTGGCGATGTAGATGCACAGGCTAGTTTTTTTTATTATTATTACTGGATGTATGATTAATATTTTAATCGCTTACCGCCGTGCGACAGTAGCGCTCTGAAGCAGAGCGGTCGTATGATGCAGGTGGCCGTGCTTAGCTCCCACATTGCTAGCTCAGCCGATGTGCTCACTACTGCTAGAGTATCACCGGATAAAGTCAGCTTAGCTGCTTGAGACATTAAGGCTGTGGAAGAGAAATAATAAATGACTAAATATACACTCACACATAACATAACATCACGTCTATTTGCCCCAAAGGGTTAGGCAAAAGGGCTGCTACTGGGGAATTGTACTATGATACTCACCGATAGGTGGAAGTGCTCGTTGCGCCGTGTGCCTGGCGAGCTGCCACACGTGCAGCGTGCCGTCCGCGCACGACACGCACGCCCAGCGCACGTCGCACGCGATGCACGTCACTGCTGACCCTGCACAAGCACAACTATATAGTGCCAAAACGAAAGGACATACTCTTTCAAGGATCTCTTGGCGCTCGAATGACGTTGACAGGGGGGCGCTGTTGGTGAACATATTGTGAAATGTTTTGAAAAAACCAGATGGCGCCGTTAATTCCGATTTTGGCCACGCGCCGAAAATATTGCATTTGCAATGTTGTCGAACTGAATGCGTAAGAAACTGTATATCGCATGAAACGGGCATTTAAAAACTGCAGCAAAACTTTTATACTGCCGGCAAATAGGACAGCAGATTTGTGTTTTAACAATATGTACAATGTCTATGCATATTATTATTATTTAAAGCCTATGCTGTCCCACTACGGATTCCTTTGCCCTACCAAAGGAACCCAAATGGCAGGAAAGGCAGGCGCAGAAAGAGATGGCGGGATGAGCTGGACTCCTTCTTAAAGGATTTTTTTTTTCTGTTGGGAAATCATCAGATGACCCCTCCCGCTCTGGGTGGAGTGTCAGACTCTTACTGACTAAAACCCACCCATGTTCCTTCCTTCGCCCTTTATGTTCCGGGGTAACGGTAACCCTTTCGGACAATCCCGCTGACCCGGCAATCTTCGGCCCTAAGGGGCCCCTCAAATTATGCTGACAATTCTTTGAGGCGTGCGTGGAACACTTACGCGCCGTCCGGCACGGGCCCGGTCCTGATCGGGCGGTGAGCTACCCATTGCTCTCCGCCCGCAGGCCCGCGCCTACGGTGGCCGGGAGTCGTCGCGCGGCTCCCGACGCCCGGAGCGTCTCCCGCGGCGGCTGGGACGGGAGGCTCTCTCCCTCATCCGTCCCGCCACCTCCTTCGCTAGCATGACTGCTTAGCAGAAGGAGGCGACTGCCTCCCACTCCCTCTCGCCCCGGACCATGGCTTGCACCAGGGCCGGGCGCGAGAGGCCGCCGTTCTTAAAGGATTGGCCCACAATCGCAGTAGACCGGGAAAAGTGGAAAGAGGTAAGGGAGGCCTTTGCTCTGCAGTCTATGAGTAAACCAATAATAAAAACTTTTTCATTCATAAACTGTGTTATCAATCGTTATTTCGAAGACTACTGAGTACAATGTGTATTTATATCCGAAGTAAAGATAAAGGTTACTTCCGTACGCAATATACGCGCATTGACTTCACCAGTCCGTGTTACCTAAATTTTGTGGGCTGGAGAGGTCAATGCGTAAATACATTTTTTGATATTTACCTAAATAAGTTTCCCACACAGGCTCACTGGAGGCGGAGTTATTGGGTAGCAACTGCAACCGGGACAACGTTCCGTACTGAGTGTTGCACGCCTTGTTTACTACCTGAAAGACACAGATAATTGCGAATGTTGAATGTACGATAAATGAATGCCACTGGTTTTGCAGTATGGAAAATATTTATTTTACATTTTATTGTAATAAGCAGGTATTGCTGGCATCTAAAAATGCCACAAGATCGCTTCTTTTTTTATTTATATATTTCACTTATTAGTTGAACAAGTATTTTTTGAAAAACGATACTGAAGTCATTTTGTCTACTAGTTTCAGCTCACTATCGACCTCCGGTCTCCGGAGGGAAGTGATGTAGCGGTATCTACAATGAAATGCGAACAACGCGTCCTACTGACATGACGTCACGCAAAATCCTGCATTTCGTAAGCAGAGTTTATCGCGCAACTAGCATACAAACAACTTCCCGACATCAACCATCGGGCAGTTGCCCGCCAGACACAACACCCGTCTGGTCGGAGGATCCTCCCTTTTCTATAGAGGATGTCTGAACTTTACACCCTGTTCCTCACACCTCTATATATTATAATAATAAAAAGTACTAGACTTGCCAGTACATTTCGTGAGCCAAAGAGCGGTTATATTTGACAAGAGTGCAATTTGTATGGGTCTTAGGATATGTAATAAATAACCCAGTAATATAAAAGAAGCCGAGAATTTTGTTTAATATAAAAATATAAATGTAATTAAAGGGGTTTAAATTTTTTTTCAGGAGCCTGGCATATGTACTGTCGCGTCATTTTGAAAATGGCGGCAATGCATGATACCTATATACACAGTCTGGCCATAAATACTGTTACAATTAAAAATAAGAAAGATATTACATTTGAATTTGGAATCTGTCATTTATATACGATTGTTAATTGCGTTTTCTAATTTTGGCGCCAATACATTGTACAATATTTTTATTATATTAAAATGGAATGGGGTGATAGAGAACCGAATCGCTGTGATTGCATTACACAAAGTTGGTATGGAGCCAAATGCAATTTTTAAAACTCTCCATACGCTTGGTATTAGTCAAATGTTTGTGTACCGGGCTACTAATAGGTACAATGAGACCTCCTCTGTTTGTGACAGAAAAAGATCTGGCCGTCCACGTAGTGTTCGTACGAAAAAGGTGGTCAAAGCAGTAAGGGAAAGAATTAGAAGAAATCCTGTCCGAAAGCAAAATATTTTATCTCGGGAGATGAAGATAGCACCCAGAACCATGTCGCGTATTTTAAAAGAGGACTTAGGACTTGCAGCCTATAAGAGACACACTGGTCATTTTTTAACTGGTAATTTAAAAAAGAATGGGGTGGTAAAATCGAAACAACTACTGAAGCGGTACGCAAAGGAAGGTCACAGAAAATTTTTGTTTACGGATGAGAAAATCTTTACAATTGAGCAACATTTTAACAAACAAAATGACCGTATTTATGCTCAAAGCTCTAAGGAAGCTTCCCAATTAGTCGACAGAGTGCAACGTGGGCATTATCCGACTTCAGTGATGGTTTGGTGGGGGGTTAGCTATGAAGGAGTGACTGAGCCATATTTTTGTGAAAAAGGTATCAAAATATCGGCACAAGTGTATCAAGATACCATTCTTGAGAAGGTAGTTAAGCCCCTTAACAACACCATGTTCAATAACCAAGTATGGTCCTTCCAACAAGACTCGGCGCCGGGTCATAAAGCTCAGTCCACGCAGTCTTGGTTGGAAGTGAACGTTTCGGACTTCATCAGAGCTGAAGACTGGCCGTCGTCTAGTCCCGATCTTAATCCGCTGGATTATGATTTATGGTCAGTTTTAGAGAGTACGGCTTGCTCTAAACGCCATGATAATTTGGAGTCCCTAAAACAATCCATACGGTTGGCAGTGAAGAATTTTCCCATGGAAAGAGTGCGTGCTTCTATTGATAACTGGCCTCAACGTTTAAAGGACTGTATTGCAGCCAATGGAGACCACTTCGAATAAGCTTTTTATATTTTAAATTGTTTCATATTTATGTATTAAACTAACACACTGTAAAAGTAATAAATATTATTTGCAAAAAAAAATTTAAAACTAACTATAAATTAATAGCTGACACCAATGTAAACAGATTTATATAGGTGTCATGCGTGGCTGCGGTTTTCAAAAGTGCGCGGCAGTAGATATGGCATGGATTTTTAAAGCTTTATAGTTAAGTGACAATAAAATGATATAGTTAATTACTCTTATTTTTTTTTAAACGTTGCCCCAGTTTAGGAATTACTCCTGTATCGTGGATGTGTTTACGAACATTTAAACTCACATACACAAACAGGCAGACCCGGAACAATTACCTGTAGGCAATACAAATATTTGTTCCATGCGGGAATCGAACCCGCGACACGCAGCGCAGCAGTCGATTGCTCCGCCACTGCGTCAACCGTGTCTCCAAATACCGACCGCGGGGGAATAAAAACTGTAATGAATGACTAATGTAAGAAATATTTTAATTATAACGGTGTAGCGGTTTCTACAACGCCACATGCGAACAACGCGTCATACTGACGTCACACAAATCCTGCATCTCGCAAGCAGAGTTTACCGCGCAATTAACATAGATACAATTTCCCAACATCAATCGTTGGGCAATTGCCCGCCAGACGCACCACCCGTCTGGTCGGAGGATCCTCCCTTTTCTATGGAGGGTGAGTGAACTTTACACCCTGTTCCTCTTACTTCCAAAACGGGTTCAAGCCGTAATATAGTTTGGGACTATTTGCATCCAAACTAGGTGGTAAACCTGTATCTCGGATTACATTTCATTGCTATAAATAAATGTTGAAACTTGTGTAGGTATACTCCACCTGCAGCCTCAGCAGTCCGGCGGCCCGCACCACGGGCCCGGCCGTGCCGAGCGCGGGCGCGGGCAGCGCGGGCGCGCAGTGCGGCGCGTTGGGCGGCGCGGCGGGCGGCGCGGCGCGGCGCGCGGGCGCCAGCTCGGCGGCGCGCGGCCCGGGCAGCGCGCGCGCCCCGCCCAGCGCGCGCAGGCGCTGGTCCAGGCCGCTGGGGGACCAACAACAATATCTTGTCAAATAACGTCACTGCACGTCTGTGTTCCACGAAGCGTTAGGGAGAGGTGTATCTATAGTACATCCACATTTCGTAAATTCTGTTAAAGTTCCATGTGACGGAAGACGAGCCTATTGCCATCAAACGGATACAAATCCAGACTGGCTGCTACTAAGAAATGCCAGATGACAAAACCCAATAACACATTGGTTGACCCTGCAATCGGACCCAGGTCCTTATGCTCAGCAGTAACGCTTGCGACCACTAAACGAATAAAGCAGTCAGTATTTTGGCAATTACAAATCTGATTCAACTTGAGCAAGTGTGGTGATCAATGATACAATATGACAAAATACTTTTGCTCTACAGTAAGGCATTAATAGAATGGTTGGTACCAAGCTCCGGATCGGGTTGAATGGAAAAAGGAATGGCAGACCTTTGCTGTGCAATGGGACAATACAGGCTGATAATTATTATATTATTTCAATTTTCTTTGAAATATCACGAGACCCTGGAGTCCCGGACCTTTGGAAGGCGTGCCAAAGGCCGAAGTCAACTCGCAGAGACCCTTTAGACAATTTTAAATGATGAAAAGGCACCAACTGGCGGGTATCCCTGTATGCACTATGCAAGTGCACCCAAGGACAACCCCCGGTTGGTGCAGGACTATTGCAGAACATGGAAACAAAATATATTGGGCTATGGGTTTGGGTTGGCTATAGTGGATGGTTACCTTGAACTATGGAAGGACTATGTTCCCTGCCGGGCCAATAATAATGATTATATTATATTAATAGCAGCGCCCCGCAGTTTCGATCCTGTGGGAATATCGGGATAAAAAGTATCCTAAATATTATTCTGATGTATAAGCTATATTACTGTAAAGTTTCATCAAAATCCGTTCAGTAGTTTTTGCGTGAAAGAGTAACAAACATCCATCCATCCTCACAAACTTTCGCTTTTATAATATTAGTAGGACAGGATTACGAATACCTAATAATCAATTAATACTTACTTATCACTGGTCCGGGAGTTGTTCTGCTGTGTGGACGTGGCATGGTTGCTGACGTTAGGGTGTATGACGATGTCGTCGCGCACTTCCACCTTTATCCGCGACTTGCTTTGTGACGATGTGCTGAAACAGTTCTCAGTGCCCGGCTGTGAGCCTAGAGATTCACTGGAAAATAAATTTATTATGTTAGATGAAGATGGAAGAGGTGGCGAGACGACCTAGATGCGTACCGCCAGGGTTGGATCGAGGTGGCTCTAGAAAGGGATGCCTGGAAGGATTTGGGGGAGGCTTTTGCTCAGTAGTGGGACAGTATAGGCTGAATAAATGTTAGATGACGCATTACATACATATTCCTTATTCTGCTTGAAAGGAATGAACATTTTTTAGAAGTATGAGGAACAGGGTGTAAAGTTCACACATCCTCTATAGAAAAGGGAGGATGCTCCGACCAGACCGGTGTTGTGTCTGGCGGGCAATTGCCCAACGACTGATGTCGGGAAGTTTGTATGTATGCTAATTGCGCGGTAAACTCTGCTTGCGAGATGCAGGATTTGCGTGACGTCAGTATGACGCGTTGTTCGCATGTGGCGTTGTAGATACCGCTACATTTTATTGACATAAACCATCTAAAACTTTATTGTCATCGGCAATCCACTGCTTGACATCCTCTCTCCTCTCTAATCGCACGCCATTACCTCAAATACATAACTCAATACGATAATCTAAAAATGAATATAAGTGTTGTGTGCCCAACGGTTGTGCCAAATAAGGGTTCCGCATAAATGAAAAACTGGTGCCTTACTGGAAAAATATTCATGCGAATTGAGAACCTTGTTCATTAAACTGACGCACGCGTTTTGCAGACGTAATATATCGCAGGAAAATTGTAATTTTACGTGCTTTTTGATCTCCTAAACGACAAGTAATGTTTATTTCTCAAAAAGAGTTTTGGATCATTGAAATAAGGTTGATTTTTTTATGACATTGCGGGTTAGGTCGGCTCTTAAGCATTCTCATTTAAAAAAGAAGTGACATGAACAAATCATCCTTATTTCAATAACCCAAAACTCTTTTTTAAACGCGATAGAAATGTACTCTCCTCTCCGAGCCGGTCTGTGTGAACTGACACTTACAAGGCATAACATTTAAAAAAACTAGGTGAGGTCTTTTTATTCGAATACTCTGTGAAAGAAATACCGAAACAAACTCAGGTCAGATGAGGGGCTTGTGGCTAAGAAATAACAGACGCACGGTTTGATCGATCAGGTTAAGCTACGCTTGCCGAGGTTGGTCCGTGGATGGGTGACCATCTTCACATACCATAACCCCGCCGTGCCTCGGAAAGCACGTTAAGGCGTTGGTCCCGGCTGTCATTGGTCGACCTTTGACAGTCGTTACGGGTCGTCAGTAGCCCGAAAGTCTGACAGCCAGTCTTACCAAGGGGCATCGTATTACCCAGTGGGTTGTAGAGGTCAGATAGGCAGTCGCTCCATGTAAAATACTGGTATTCAGCTGCATCCGGTTAGACTGGAAGCCGACCCCAACATAGTAGGGAAAAGGCTAGACAGATGATGACATTATCTTGGTCAGATCATGTGAGCGCCTGAGGGCTAACTAGGTTTCCAGAATACTTGGGTCTAATTAAGTATTCGCTACATATTCGCCAAAAATCTAAACAAATATGAGTTTATGGAAAAGTAACTTCAATTCCCACACAATAAAGTTCAGTTTACGCTACAACTTCAAACATTTTTATAACTTTTTCAATAGTGCTAGTCACTCTGAAATCAACTTAATTACCCTTAAAATAAAGTTGATATTTGTTTAACTTGAAATAACGTCAATTTGTATCATGAATAAAATTTGAATATAAGTTGGAACTTACTTGGCATCAGCGTGTGTGAGCGGTATGAAGACGGGAGTGATACGTCGCTTGCCGTCCGACGTGCGCGTCTCTATCTGTCTGTCCATCGGACGTAATGGCGTCGATGATATCCCACTCGAACCCGCTGAAGGACTTAGCAGGTTTTTGGGCTGTAAGATAACAGATTATAATTTCTGACTGTCAACTGCCAACAAAGAAACAGGTCTTATCACGTCTTTGGAACTTTCTTGTTTAATTCGGTTATGGTAAAACACCAACAACCTCTTAAGAGGTCATTGTACTCATCATTATGAACAACTATTACTATGGGACCAAACCAGAAATCGCGAAAAAAAAACAGCTGTTCCCTACATTTATGTTCGTCTAACACGTCAAAATGTAGGGAACAGCTGATTTTTTTTTGACTGACCTCTTAAGAGGTTGTTGGTGTTTTACCAATAACCCTGTATACACTTCATAGTACAGCACAACATTGCCTAACAAAAAATAGATCGAACACTACAAAATATACAATGGGCGGCCTGAAACAAGTCTGGGCTCAAGGGTCTCAGCACTGTGCTGAGCGAGGGTCGTTTTGCGTGGATGTGACGCATGTTTTCCCCCAAATTGATTTTTTTTGTGTTCGTGTTCTTTTTATGCGTCATGTTTACCGCAAATAAACGTACTTCTTTCTTCTTTCTTTCAACAAAAAAAGCTAAAATCATCCCAGTATTCAAAATGGGGTGCATCAGATTAGTTTTTACGAGTGCTAATATTTAAGTTTCACGAACCTAGATTACATCTACGGCTAAGGGTCAGTTCACACCGAGATGCGACGCGACGCGACGCTGCGCGCACACTTTAAAAGAGTGACTCAAAATATATTTTATTTTCTACACGAAAAGGTACACATTGCATTGTGAGAGTTCAGAATACGTTGCGCGGTGCAGTAGGTCGTTTTAAAGTGTGCGCGCAGCGTCGCGTCGCGTCTCGGTGTGAACTGACCCTAAACACTTAAAAACACAATAACACTTTATCCGATCCGGGGACCGAACCCGAGACCACATGCTCAGCAGTTGCGCTTGTGACTACTAGAGCGACGAGTCTGTGACTATGTATCATTGAATTATTAAAATTTTATTTATTTGCTACAATGCAGGTTATTACATGGTGGTGAAGAAGCTCGTGGCTAAATTATAATAACTATGCTCGGGTCGTTCAAAGGTTAAGCTACTCTTGCCGAGGTCGATCCCTGGATGGGTGACCATCCATTACATTTTGAGACCCCTCCGTGACTCGGAAAGCACGTTAAGCTGTTGGTCCCGGCTGTCAGTGTCTTGGTAATGTTAATTACTTTATATACCTAGTAACGTATAGGTACAATCAAGTATTTTCTAACGACAGACAGCTGTGCTGCTGGGGAGTTTGTTGCGCCACTTCTTCTTCCCAGCGATAGCACTAGGAAGTGGTGAAGGGCGGGCATTTTGGGGGACTGTCTTTTGTAATTTTGACGTTCAAAAGTGCTGATTGTCAGCCTAATTTGAATAAATGACTATTGATTTTGTCATTTGCAGATCTTTGACAGTCGTTACGGGTAGTAAAAAGCCCGAAAGTCGGACAACCAGTCTTACCAGGGGTATCGTATTACCCAGTAACTGGGTTGTGGAGGCCAGATAGGCAGTCGCTCCATGTAAAATTCTGAAATTCAGCTGCATCTGGTGGACTGGAAGTCGACCCCAATATAGTTGGGAAAAGGCTAGGCAGATGATGACATGGTGGTGAAAAAAACCAGCAATGATGATTTTGATGCCTCCAGGTTTTTATAAGACATCAAGATGGCCATACAGGTTTTCGAACATAGATTCGTAGTGACGTGTACCTGCAACTTATCACTCTTGGGCGTGGTCTCCTCTTTAACAGCTTCCTTTTTAGCGGCTTGTTTCTCTCTCGCCAGTAAGATCTCGGGGCACTCGACCAACAAGTTGGCCGACAAGTCGCCGCCCGACTCGTTGACCAAACATTTGCCGTAGATCTTTTCGTAGAAAGCGTTCTGGAAACGAAGAAATGTTTTTTAGGTGACAGTTACTTATTGTTTAATTGGGATTAAAGTAGTGATTTCAGAGATTAATTTAATAACGTTCGCAGTCAGAGGGGCAATTCTCGTAATTTTAAGAACGTTCACAGTCTGATCTCAGTCTCAATCTGTCAAAAATACGTCTAATTTCTCTACATTTTGACATGTTTTTGACATTTGTTTGTCGTCGAAATGAGACTGCGACTAGATTTTGAACGTTTTAAATTACGAGAATTGGCCTTCTGATCTCAGTCTCAATATTTCAAAAATACCTGTAACTGCCCTACATTTTTGACATTGATTGTCGCTGAGATGAGATTGCAACGAGATTTTAAACGTTTTTAATTACGGGAACTGGTCTTCAGATCTCGGCTTGTTTTTTCCATCCACCTCTGTAATCAACACTAAAGTAAATAACAATTCCTAATAAACAAAACGTACCTTTTCATCAAAAGTGAGCGGTGTTCCGATCTCCTTGTTAGTGAACTGTATGCATGCGACAGTGCCATCCGAACTGCACGCCAGCAGGTTTAGACCTGTATAAAATTAAAAATATATAAATGGAGGCATAACGTGATCAGCATATAATGTTCCCACAGCTGGGATACAGTAAGAAAGAAACAAAGAAAAATTATTTATTGCGACTCGTACAGCAAGATCATAAAACTAAACACAATCAAAATAAAAAAAAAACAAAATATATATAAAAAAAAGTAACAAAAAGAAAAATGAAGCAGGAAGTCCTATACGGGGCCCAAAGGGCTCCTCTCTTCGAGAGAGACTGGGCTATAATCTACCACGAGGGCTCAGTGCGGGTTGGTAGATGTCATATGTCTGCGAATTTTCGGTTCTAGGACATGCCTGTTTCCTTCACCGTTATAACCCAGAATTGGGCGCGCCTAAAAAGTTACGTAAACGGTCGCGTGGGATGAGTGACACCCTAAATTTGATCATATACATAAAATACTAAAATAAATGCTAAATCATTTTTTTATTGATTAAAATATTTTTACTCAGATATTAATTAACTTTTATACATATTTTAAACATAAACAAACAAATAGTAGTAGTAGTCCGAACATTTTTAGCACATAAAAGTCATGTGGTCATTGCACACATGTTTATGACATTTTACTTTTTTTACTTCTTTTGTTAATTACTTCTCCGAGCGAGCTAGCGTGCGGTCGTGTTGCTTGCGGATAATTGCTTTAAAATCAATCAAGTTTTAATTCTTGAGTACTTCAATATTAAATACCTCTTCCAGATTGGTAGTATTTTTTTTTTCATTTCTGAATTACATTGCAAACTATAGTTTTGTATAATTTAGAAGTATTTTTAAAATTTTGTAAATGTAAGAACCATATCCGTTTATTATGATATTTTGATGCTGACTTGAAAGAGCATGGCAGTTGAGAATATGTCATGCTCACTTAAATGTCTCACTGGTGGTGGCACGTGTGTTGGATCATTCGGTTCCCTACAAAATGGTTGAGCTGAGTTGTGCTGATCCACGCGTCATGTTCGTGAACGGGCGCCGTCGGTTGAGACTGGTCATCTCTTAACTGCCAGGGCTTATTTTTAATTTTATATTTTAAACTGTTTCTTTATTTGATTTGTTTTTAAATTGTTCTTACATATAGAAGTAATAAGAATAATGTACCCAGGATTTTGTAATAATATCTTGATTTAAAAGAGTGTCTTTGGAGATTCTTGCCCGTTCTTCTCCATAGAGATCTAGGTTTTGGAATGGGCAACTAGCTTTAACTTTCTGACTAACTGACCGACTATTTAATTTTGACAATTCAAAAGTGCCTATAAATGGTTTAATTGAAATAAATGATTTGAGTTCAGTTGAGTTGAGTTGAAAAAAAAAAAAACTTTGTTTTCATTTCCGGAAATATTTTCCTAAATGGATAAGAAATCTGACGGCTGTGATGATGTGATCATAGATTTGTTGTTGTTTGTTCACGGGACAAATGTTCATCTGAAGTGTCTTGCCTCCGCCGCGGGAGACGCCCCGGGCGTCGGGAGTCGAGCGACGACTACCGGCCACCGTAGGCGCGGGCCTGCGGGCGGAGAGTAATGGGTAGCTCACCGCCCGATCAGGACCAGGCCCGTGCCGGACGGCGCGTAAGTGTTCCACGCGCGCCTCAAAGAGATGTCAGCATAATCAGAGGGGCCCCTTAGGGCCGAAGCCTGCCGGGTCAGCGGGATTGTCCGAAAGGGTTACCGCTGCCCCGGAACATAAAGGGCGAAGGAAGGAACATGGGTGGGTTTTAGTCAGTAAGAGTCTGACACTCCCTTCCGCTCCACCCAGAGCGGGAGGGGTCATTTGATGATTTCCCATACCAAAAAAAAAAAAAAGTGTCTTGTCTGAATGACCCGAAAAGCACCTCCGTTAGAGGTGCTTTTCGGAGCATTCACGGAGGATTACAAGAACATGCACTATCCCAAAGAAAGGTGATTCTGTAACACCGGTCCGAGGAAACACAATGACGGACGAACATTATTTACCAAGTTACGTAAACATTGAGCGCGGCAGTCGTCGCAATCCAAAGAAATTAAAACTCGTCTGGATGAGCAAAGGAAGGAATTCATACCACTGCAAAATAAGTTAGTTAACACAGAAACAGGATTAAGAGATCTAAAAAGCTCAATACAAACTAACATACAACTAAAGAAAAAACAATGTCATATAACATGAGAAATAGATATATAAACCATCTTGAAGTCATCGGCGTACGCACAGCTGTTCAATGGATTGCCGGACGATATAACAGAGTGCGACAACGTGAATACATTTAAAAATAAGCTTAAGGGCTGATTTTTCAATCGTCTGATAACTTTATGCGAGGAATAATTATGAAATTTTCAGTTTTTTCAAACAAAAACTGTCGAACGACAATTTGATTCGTCGAATAAAAGTTATCCGGCCATGGAAAAATCAGCCCTAAGAAACATTTATGTAGATTATAACTTCTAATACTTTAGAGGACATTTTGTTTTACTGTATTATCATACTTACTACTTTGTATCTCATTAAAGCGGACTGTTAGTTCTTATGAGAATAGATCTTTTAACCCAAAAACCATACTGAAGGTAGTTCTAGAAAAAGCAAACCAAGTGGATATTTTAGAAACGAGAATTAAAGTAGGTACTATTAGAAAAAAATGAACAGTCAGTTATCAGTGTTAGTGGCAGAAATATTAAGGAGAGAAGTGAGACCGAAAGAGGATCTAACATACCCGCAGTGTCACTTGCAAACTTAGTTAAGGAACGTCAAATGGAGGTAATGAGTCATTTTGTACCACGGAAGGAATGTGTGGCCACGAAATCTGCCAACAAAGTCATTACCGGAAAAAAATAAGAAACATTAAAAATATAATATATAAATAATAAGTTTTTCCCTCTTATCTTAAAGAATGTTTCAAGTTCCTTCATGACACACATAATAGATATCTGAGGTCATCGGAAAACCTGAGACTAGAGATGCCGATGCATTCCACCAGTTTCTTTGACAAATCTTTCACTGTTCAAGCGGTACGGTTATGGAATGACTTGCCCGTGTCGGTAAGGCGTGCTCAATCTCTGTCCACTTTCAAAATTATGATAAAAAAGCACTTCCTCTCTCCTTAAACACCATCATTATTATTATTTATTATAATTATTTTTTTTGCTCTTGTTTCATGTCTATTATTGTATGTGTATATTTATTTAGACGAGTAAAATATACTTTATGTATATATTGATTGTATAATGTAAATGGTACACCACAGACCTACCATATTTGTCTCTCTTTAATTTTAATCCATCCAAAGGTTGTCTTTAAAAGATCGCTCTAGCGATAAGACCGCCCATTGTGTCACCCTTTGTAAAATGTTTGTATATCTTAAAAATGTTGTATGTTTTAAAATCTTCTGCCCTTTTCTTAATGAAATAGAAAGGAAAAGATACACTGAACTTAAATTTAGTTTAGTTTGTGAACAAGGGAATCGGCGCCATTGTGTCAACTAGAAAGTTGGGCAGTAAATATTGAGTTTTGCGAATGGGTGTGGTTTCGGAGACCAACCAATAAACCAAAACCCCCGGCGTAAATCGGTGGAGATAGTTTACCAATATGTAAGGGGTCTCCGTATTAAATTAGAGGATTTTTATATAGTCTATTCAAACTAACGTTTCAAATTGATGTTATTTCAAGTTAAACAAATATCAACTTTATTTTAATGGTAATTAGGTTGATTTCAGAGTGACTAGCACTATTGAAAAAGTTATAAAAATGTTTGAAGTTGTAGCGTAAACTTTATTGTGCAGGAATTAAAGTTATTTTCCCATAAACTCATATTTGTTTACATTTTTGGCAAATAAATCTCGAATTCAGTATAGGAGTTTTGTCTTCAAGCGCAAACTTATTTGATATAACGGAAACAGACTGCAAGAAATCTATTCATGACGCAGAATTAATTCCACCTGGAGAGTATCCAGGTGTATTATACGATATGATCGAACAGATGGGCGTAAACACGAAGGTGCGTGTCTCGTGGCCACATCGCGTTTGGAGCTGCGACGAGTGTTCCTACCTGGTGACGTCAACATCGATAATCAGGTGTTTGACTGGTGCAACAGTGTACCAACGTAATAGTTTATTGTTTTTGTTATGACTTGTTTAAATCCCACCTAACAGTAACGAAAATAAATACATGACATTATTTAGGAATACAGTTATGTAAATGTTATAATAGCACGATAGTAATATGTGACTTCAGCTTGTATTCGTGTGCTGTAAACATTCTCAATTATTTTCCAAACTTATTGTGGATTCACATGTTTTCAAACTTATTGTGGATTCACTCAGAGTAGATAATTGCAATGGCCGACAATTAGATCTAGTGTTGAGTACATTCGCGCAGGACGCCCGCTCCGCCGCGCGCACGCTCACACTCTCTGTGAGCGTGCGCGCTCGCCGCTCAATGATTGAAATTCACTCAATTTTCTGACAGAAAACATTTTGAAGCTGACTAAAACCTTAATACATATTTAGGTGACCATTTAAATCATAGCCATTTTTAATTTTATATGTTTTCATAAAATTCATTACGGTCGTAAATATAAGGACACAATGCCTTTTTTGCTGTTGGAAATAAAATGTTTACATAAGAATATAAATTAGATGAATGTTATGTGTCAAAAAAAAAAGATTAAATTTAATTTGAGATTAGCTGATGTCGTATCTTTTAGTCATAGTGCATTGAACTTATATAAGAAAGAAAGAAAAAGTATTTATTGCGACTCGTACAGGAAGATCACAATCTAAACTAAACACAGCCAAAGATAAAAAACCAAATTATATAAAAAAGTAAGAAAAAATAAAAATGAAACAGAAAGTCTTAAACGAGGCCAAAAGGCTCCTATCTCAGCCTAATGCTGCACATTAAAAAAATAAATATCGCAGCCCGAATATATACATATATCGGTAATCAATGCAATGACAGTCCGTGCAAGACAATATGTTTTTAATGTGTTTTTCCTTCTCCAAACGGAGTTGCTAAGTTCCGTTTAGTATTTTTCATTTTGTCTTTTCACGCAGCAACGGGGTAACGGATCGACGTGATTTCATGTATAGACATACAGTCCTATCACAGTTATTTTATTTCTGACAGTTGCAACCCAACATCAACCTTATTACAACAATAATAAAGATCACTGTTATTTTGACAGACCTGTCAGTTGCAGCAACCCAACAGCAACCTTATTGTCACGAGATTAAAGATCACTGTGATTTTGTATTGACTGATACAAAATCAGAGGTATGTACTCGTAAAATAACAGTGAATGGACTGTAGTTTATGTGCCCGAGAGTGACATAAAACTTTCCAAAGAAAAGTATGTGCTTCGGTAATTCTTCGTGTTTCCGAATAAGCACGGACATCACACCACAGAGTAACCCCCACAGAGGCAATGTTTCTTAATTTTGTACTGCCGCGCTTAAGTTTTCTCTCTGTCGAGTTACCTACCCCGGTCTCAGATCGTCATTTGTCACTCAAAAGTTTTTTGGAATTGCATAAAGTTGTTAATCCTACAATTTTGTAAACATGGTAATACAAAATAGGCAAGTACTTTCATGGTTGTTACAGCTCTATATGAGATCCTCATCATCGTGCCTTCGTGTTTTATGTTTCCGAAGATAGACGATGACTCTCGAAGCGCTTATTTTTCTTTAGATAGATGTATACACTTTTAATCCCGGAAAAATGCACGGTGTGGGATAAAACATAGTCAAAATTCATTTACCATCAGAGCTCCAAGACAGATCCAGCACGCTGTCACTGAACAAGTCGTGCACGACCACGAGGGGCCGCTTGAGTGACGTCAGCCAGATGCTCAGCGCACGGTCGCGGGAACCTACCGCCGCGCAGCAACACTTCTTGCCCTCCTTCACGAATATGTTGTTGTTGAAACGCTGGGGACAGAACGGTCATCAGTTAATGAAATAATTGGCAATGGTGAATATACAGGCTGGCAGGGAAATCGACGCGCAAACGTCGTGAAAAGGTTACACCTGATGCCATAAATAAAATTACGAAAGTCATTAATCTCGGAAATGACCGGTTAAAAAAATTGTCATTTTTGAGTGCGCAATGTATTGCAAACAACGCGATCAAAACGCTCCGCGGATGGCGCGCGCGCTCTACCTACCGCGATACTGCGCGCTGCCCTTTTTTACATTGCTATTTTTAAGTGAAACAATAACAAAATCTCATTAGGTTAGAAATAATAATTTTATACAGTTGACAGTTAAAAAAAATTCAACACACGGGGTCCAGAATCATGTACTGAATCCTTGGTAAGCGGTTGCGCATCGATGTGCCTCCCACCCTGTATACAGGCTGGTAATACAAAATAGGCAAGTAATTTCATGGTTGTTACAGCTCTATATGATATCGACTTGTTGTATTACGCGCAAACTAGTAAATATGGATTCAGTACATGATTCTGAGCCTGCGTTGAAATGTTTTGTCGGTTATTATAAAATAAAATTATTTGTTTCATATATTTTGTCCGCGTAGGTATTACACTTTTCTATGAAACAGCTGGGTTTTTTTTTTTTATAACGCGACGAAATATTTTTACGCTAGGGAGTCTAGACTCGTGCACTGAATTCATGGATAGTTCTCGCGTCGATGTCCCTGCCAGACTGTATTTATGTAGAAAACACAATAAAAGTGAAAATCAAGCGCATTCGAAATTAGGATCATGACAGTGAGGGCCGCAAAGGCCCGCAACACAGATGTAACACCATTTGACAAATATGACGAGCAGTGGCTTCACGACTCAAAATGTGTTCAATGACTTAGGAATGGCGTGTTATAAGTATGTTGTATGTGTTGTGTGTTGTATGTTGTGTGTGTGTGTTGTGTGTGTAAGTATGTTGTGTGTTGTATGTTGTGTGTGTGTTGTGTGTGTTGTATGTGTATGTGTGTGTTGTGTGTGTGTGTAGTATGTTGTATGTTGTTGTGTGTTGTATGCGAAAAGATTTAGCGAGTTGGTGTACCATGTTGATTAAGATTCTCCTTTTAATAATTTAAGTTTAAAGCATTGTTTCGTAGTAGTCTGTAAGTCTGTATAAGGCATGATGGGGTTGGCGTATCCATTGGGATAAAAACCCCAATTAAATCAATAAAGATATATAAAAAAAAAGTATGTTTCCGCCTTAATGGCAGAATTCTCAAACTCAACACAGAATCAATCTCAAAGTTTAAAAAGCATAAAACACTCATCACATTCTATGAAGCTCTCTACGCCTCTCCATCTCACTATGTCCATGGTGTAAGCGTGATAGCTATATTTCTAAAGTAACTTACAGCACACGTGACAGCTTTCCTATGTCCCACGAAGTCCTTGTCGCACCTCCATCCGTCTCGCTCTACCACTTGCGCGGTAGGACCGCCTCCGTTCATCGCGTGCGCAGATAATACATACTGGCCGTCCGGAGACCAGGATAGACGTAAAACGTGCGTTGTACCTGTAGAAAAAGTTGTTGGTAATGAAAATAATAAGTTCTTAAACTATGATTTAGATGGATGGGGCAGTTTCATGGATTTATTATATCACGAAAGCGTTTTTGCGTTTTTCGAGTTCTTCGAGAAGTAATTTGCGTAGGGACTTCCCTAACTTCTTTTCCCACGACTGCGCGTGTCCGTTGTTTTGTGCTAGTTCACGTACAACATGCGACAGTCTTGGCGAGTTCGTGTTTAGGCGATTAACACACTGCCACGCGCCATGCAGCGTAGCGCGTGAATGCGTGTTTTAACGTTGCTTGTAAGTATCTCCGTTTATATAGAAAACACGCACAGTCCAACACACAGAAAATGCATCCACGCGCGTTCATTCAGTGCGTTGACATGCAACATGCAGCGTGATGCGTGGCAGTGTGATAATCGCCTTACATTGGCTCCCAAGTGCGCGATATCGATTTGAGTGACAAGTTCAAACTGGTTCATCTTAACCGACGCTGCGCAAGAATCACGCGCGCTGCCGCTAGTTCGCCGTGACCACACACAAACAACTTCACACGTTGTTGCGCAGTACTTTGCCCTTCACCCCCGCTGACAGGTGAATTTGGTACTGCGCAGCGACTGGCCGCATGTTCCGAGCCGCCATAAAGTTTGAGTTGGGCTGTACCTCTCATAAAGGGGACCTGTCTTTGCAAACTTTAGGTGTTACTATAACATCAAGATCAAAATCTTTACCTCCACACTCCTCGAATGGCTCTGTGATAACAATTTCCGGTGCCCAGTCAGCCGTCTTCCACACCCTCAATGACTTATCATCAGACTGTGACGCTAGATATTTGCCCACCTGGAATTAGTTATGATAAAATAATCAATAATTAGATGGATCATGTGGCATTTCTGCCTACGCCCATAGGCAGAAAGCGTGAGTCAATGTTTGTATGCATAAGAGAGAACTCGTTATTGTTCAACATTATCAAACCAATGTTAGAAACTCAAAATTTCATTATTTAACTACAGCCAATCAAAATTCCACCTTTTTTTTTTCAAGTAACGTTGCCCCACACTAGGAATTACTCCTGTATCGTGGGTGCGTTTACAAACATTTAAACTCACATACACAAACAGCCAGACCCGGAACAACTATCTGTAGGCAATACAAATATTTGTTCCGTGCGGGATCGAACCCGCGACACGCAGCGCAGCAGTTGATCGCTCAGCCACTGCGCCAACCGTGTCGTCAAACCACTATATATGCTGTTTTAAATCACTATATTTGCTGTTGGAAATCTTGTCTGGACTCTAGATGAGAGTCCATGTCACACTAAAACGGTTTAAAGGATTTGAATGAAATTTGGCACATGGGTAGACCATGACCTGGATTACGACATAGGATACTTTTATGCCCATATTCCCACGGGACCGGGACTTATGCGGATAAAGTTGCGGGGCTCGCCTATTATTTGTATTCAGAAAACTTATTTAGCCTTTGAAAGATACAATACTTACTGGATCCCAAGCCACACCCTTCACAAGCCCGCTGTGCCCATTCAATACGCACACCATTTCTGGAAACTTCTCTGCATTCCAGATGATGATTGAGTTGTCCACGCTACAGCTGGCTAACCACTTGTCTAGCGGTGACCAGGCTAGGTCCAACACGTCACCTGTTTTACAAGAGATAGTACGTACGTAAGTACTTTAATATAAAAATTCTTATTGCTGTCACTAAAGCAAACGCTGTAAGTCGGCTCAGTTGGATTTCTACAGCAGGAAAAGTATTTCTTTGATAAAATATTTCCTTATAGTTGCTTAGTAACCAGCACTGCATAGTACAAATAATTTCGAAAAATGAGCTAACTTATTTGACTAAGCGCTTATACATATATAAACAAATAAATATAATTTAAGTGTCTGTTTGTAACGTCAAAATAACAGCTTTTTACTAAATGCGTACGAAAGTATATAAGTACTTATAACAAAAAAAAAAAAAAAATTGTTGTCTGTCCGTTTGTTCCTGCTAATCTCTGAAACAGCTGGATTGATTTTGAAGAGACTTTCACTGATAGATATCTGATGTTATAAGGAGTAACTTGGGCTACTTTTATTTTAGAAAAATAATGAGGGCTCTGTGCAAAAAAATTAAAACCCATGAAATCCAATTTATTATTCGACATGCACGCGACCGAAGTCGCGGGCGCAGCTAGTTCTACTAATATTATAAATGTGAAAGTTTGCATGTTTGTTACTCAATCACACAAAAACAGTTTTATCTCAGTAGTACATTCCTATGGGATAATTTCCATCCTCCGTGCGGGCGAAGCCGTTGGCAAAAGCTAGTAAAATAATAAATTCGAAAAATAAGCTAACTTACTTAGTAATAAGTGCTAATATTTGATAAAATTAAAATTGATAAAATTTGTAAGTACAGACGCCAGCCCATCAAGCTACTACAAACTGTCAAATTTCTTTAATAGATTTTCAACTTTATCGCTGAAGCATTAAGGTTCAAGATTGATTGGGAAAATTTGACAGATTCGGGTAGCTTGACCTGCTGGCGTTTGTACATTTATTTTGGAGCAAGTCTGATTAAAATTGATAAAAGGAAAATTAAAATTAATAAACTTGATTAATTTATAACATTTATGAATGTTGCATTCATAATTCATTAACTTTTGGACTGTAAATGTTTAAGCAGATTGAAGCATCCCTGGCAGAGTTCACCTCAAACTGTTTCATATTTATTAGATTCAGGAAGCTTTTGAATACTTTAATAAGCCAGGCTTTAAGAAAACTTCAATGAAATTTTATAATAATTACTATATTTCTTAAAATATGCAAAACTGTTAAAATTATGTGCCAATAAAGATAAATAAAAAAAAATTGCTACACAAACCTGCATGTCCTCTCAATGTAGCCAAACACCGCCAAGTCTCCGCCTTGTGTTTGCCAGGAGTGCCCATAGCCGCCACACTGAGCCCCCACACCATAACTAGTCTGTCATCACCACCTGATGCCAGGTACTTACCGCCATTGCTCCAACGAACACAGTTTACGCAAGCTGGAAATAAATCCAATTATTATTTGAAAGCTTGAGTTGTATTTTAAGCAAATAAATGGTCATTATTTTGTTCTGGAGGGCAATACAGGAGGCCGTTGACCATGGGACTGATTTGAATCAATTAATTAATTATAATGAGTTGAATGGTTTGCAATAGGAGAGGCCTATGTCCAGCAGTGGACTGCTGAAGGCCGATGATGATGACGAATTAATCATATTAAATTGAACTTTTGTAACAATTTTGAATTTTGTTTGCCCTGATTGGTTAATCAACGGCTTGTAATTTTGTGAGTAGCCGGTATGGGAGGTTTTAGATTTTAATAGTATTTTTTAGAGAGATAAGACGAATTCACCATTGCTTTCAAAACGGTGAAGGAAACCATTGTTCTAGAACCAAAAATTCAAAGACATGTGACATCTACCAACCCGCGTGAACAGAGGAGCCCTGTGTCCCAGCACAGGGCTCCTCTGTGCGGAAAATTGTAGGCTGATTATGCTAAGCTTAATTAAAAAAAAACTATTCTGATACAAAATAATTTAGCAGTTTTAACAGTGGGGAAAATTATAGGCTGATTATGCTAAGCTTAATTAAAAAAAAACTATTCTGATACAAAATAATTTAGCTAATGTGTGAAGGTGCTACATTGTAACATTGTATGTAAACTCAACGTAATCAACACATAATATACTGCTATGAAACCATTCTTTGATACTAAACTGACCATTTTATTTCATATATTGTTCTGTTATAATCTTGGTGGTCCTGCAGTTTGGACCAATACAAGCCAAATAAACATAGGAATAAAAAAGAAAATGGACAAGGGACAGATAATGAAGTACGTAATACCAGAGCTACTAACCTAAGTGATTGTCCATTTGACAAAGCATCTTGGGTACATTGGGGTCCACTTCAACTGCTTCAAACAAAACGGGGTTCAAGTTCCAAACCACGACCCGTCCGGAGTCGCCGCCCTGACCCCCGGTCGCAAACCGCTTCCCCGTTGGATGTATATCAACGGAAAATATCGGTTTATCTGAAAAAATGCCACTTTTCAACAAAAATCCTCACTCCAACTTACGTACCTTTTCAACGACAAAATCAAGAATATTTACCATCATGATTGACCCAACTGGGTTTTAGCAGCTTCATTTATGATGTATTGATTAAATTAAACTGAAAATAACAGCTAATGAGGGAAATAAATAAAGATTTTCCCACTTTATTTATTTTATTCTAAAATGACACTGACAGCATCAACACCGCCCGCCGCCCGGCAATTTAGCGTGCGTTTTGTTTGTTTTTTTACTAGAAAAAAAAATCACTTGGTGTATTTTTATATTGCGATAAAAACAGAATAGGAATAGATTTCCAGAAGAGGAATAAAATTACCTTGAATAACTGAATTTATAAATACTAGATAATTTACGATGTAATTTAAATAAGCCAATTTGTGGAATGGTAGTGGCGAAATATGGAACTAAATGAAAATATATTGAATGTGACTTAACGTTGTTTAATTTCCATAACCAGCAGCGCCGCCATGGAGTGCAAATCTTATCTTGGCATTGGCATCATAGACTCGATCCAAATATTGGTTTTATCTCATACAAACTTTATACAATAGAAAGAGCAAACTGCTAGTCGCTGCAGTGTCACAAGTGTCAATCAAATGCTCTAAATAGACTGGATACTGGATTGAAGTGGAACGCTATTGGCGTGCACGTTTTGAGTTGCTGCCCAGCTTGTTTCTTGATAAATTTGGAAAAAACTATTTATAAAAAAGCGGTATGAGAGGAGCGGACACTTTGATACCGGCTAGATTTTTAACTTTAACTAGTCATCTATCAGCGGTAATAACTTTGCTATGGGAGAGCCAGGAGAGCACTCGACACTGTTTGCCGAGCCACTTTCACGACGATCATTTCCAAATGTATCACAACCGGTAAGCTTTCTTTACTTAGATTTACAGAGTACAGTGTCAGAATAACTGTAAAAGTAATTGCTAATAGAGGCTACTAGATGTATGTTACTTTTTTGTCATAATTTTGCATTTTAGTGACTTATTGCATACACGCACGCACGACAGGCAACAGCGGATACAACACGATAAAATTGTGTAGGGCATTCAGCCAAAATTTAAATTGGGACAGTGGGACAGTCTCTGTCAGGTTAAACTGCGCATTTTACTGAAGTAGGTAGGTAATTTTTTTTGGGCACTGTATTAGTTCGCGCACTCATTAATATTTTCAAACGCCTGAAGAAATCGCTATAGCAACTCAGAGGCTGCATTGCTATAGTTTTATGGCTTATTAAAATCTTATTGTAAAACTATAACCATCATTTATTTAGTTTTATTTGGTTACTTATTTTATTACTATTATTACACAGAAATATAAGACTAGAAATACATACATTGATAAGAAAATATTCTTTATGCTACATCATAACTAATAATGGGTATTTTTACATGGACGAACTGCCTATCTGACCTCCACAGGTCAGGTCATGGTCATGTAAGAATACTGGTATTCAGCTGCATCCAGTTGGACTGGAAGGCGACCCCAACTGGGTAAAGGCTGGGCGGATGATGATGACATAACTAAGTTAAAATGACTAAACTCAATCATTTCTTAAATATATGTACATTGCTATGTTTTACGTAGGTATCCAATCTTATCAATAGTACTTATACCTTCACAAGTACCTATAATTTGATTGGTATAACAACATCTAAGGATTATGTTTAGAAAACAATTTGTTAATGGCCTGTCTCAAGTTCAATAACATTAGTAGGAAGCTTTGCTCTGCCAATGTATGTAAACATCTTGTAAGTTTATGGTTACCAGCACGAGGCAAACAGAGCAACACTATTGTTTACAATTTATGGTCTCTGTGGCCATGTAGCTGTTATAAACACAATGGTAGTGTTGAGTAACTCATTAGTTTCAAGTCATAGTTACCATGGAAGACTCATGTCTACCTAAGCAGGACTATAATATTACCAATAGATCAATTTAAAAACAAGAAAATGTTACCACAGACAGATTTTGTTGTCTTTGGTTGGTAGTTCTACTTTGAAGGACCTCTTTGTTAAACAATTATCTCTAATTATAAAGACGCTCATTTATTATGTAATACTTAACTAAGATTTCTAAAACCATGTTCTTTAATTGAATGTTGTACCAAAAAATGTAACTACCAAAATTCTTAATTAATATTAATAGGCAAATTCTTCAAATTCAAGCACTTGTAAGAACATTGACATAATTATTAAAAAAAGCTCACACCTAATTAGGGAAAACATTGTAGGTATTTCAAGATAATATTTTCTCATTCCTCGCACCACCTATCTTACATTTGCAGAATTAAGTCATATTGTTCTCAGAAATTAAAAACATTAAGTATTGGATGTAATTCAACACCAGATGGGAAACGCTTCACTGTGAGAAGTTAAACCAACTTAAACTGGTATAATGGGGTATGTCTGTTTACACTACTTCTGTGTTTGGGATTAGTGAGCCATTGTAGAGCACCTATGTGTGTGCTAGTCTCGATTGTTGTTGCGGCGACGTAGGGCTGATGGCTTTTTTTTTACCTACACTATCCCACTTCTGGGCAAAAGTCTCCCCTATGCTTCTTCATTCATCTTAGTCTGTTGCCTTTTCCGGCTAATCAGTCAATCACACGCGCCTGCGTTTTTAAGTCCTGCCTCGGTGACGACGCCCGTTTTTTGACACCCAATGCGCGCCCAGGGCCGTTTTTAACCTAGGCATTGGAGGGCCTAGGCATTTTATGAGAACCTAGGATGCAAGAGCAAGCGCAGTGAGCTCGAAATTTGTAGCACCCTGCCTCTGATAGCCCCTACCTACGACGCTGGCAGGAAATCGGAGGCCCTATGAATCGAGGGATCCTGGGCACTTGCCCATTTGCCAATGGAAAAGAAGGCCCTGTCATGCAGGCAAGTTACTTGGTTGGCGTAACTATGGGGCTCCTAGGCTAGCTGGGCCTCTAGGCCGGGGTCTTGTAAGGCTAGGCATAAATCCGGGGCTGCCGATGCATGACGACACTGGCCCATCGTGTTTGCAACTGATAATCGTGACGTCATCACGATTTTGCCACTAGCAAACAAAATTACCAGGATCTTCCTTCTGCCCTTCAATCAATATACAGGGTGGCCGGAACATTGACGTCCAAAAATAAAATTTAGGTCCCTCGTATCGTGGGGTATCCGAATCACCCCCATGTATGTTCCGCGACTTTTCATAGTTTTCGAGTTACGAATTTTTTTCTGATTTTTTGAGAATGATCGACCTGACCAATCTAAAAAATGGCTTTGTCGAGATTTTTTTTTTGCAACTGAATCTTCGTGAGTAGTACTTTTATGCATAAAATAATCAGCTTCGTAACTGTGATGAAAGTTATGAAAAAGTTGGTCTAAAGTGAAAAAATTACGTTCGGTAAATTATGGCTTAGCATTTTAACTTTAAATAAAAAATTTAAACAGGAAACTTCATGGTTCCTAAGTAGGCTTCAAGAATGCGCCAGACTCTCAGCTTATGATCATAAAAAAATTAGCACTTTAGACCGACTTTTTCATAACTTTCATCACAGTTACGAAGCTGATTATTTTATGCATAAAAGTACTACTCACGAAGATTCAGTTGCAAAAAAAAATCTCGACAAAGCCATTTCTTAGATTGGTGATTGGAACTCGAAAACTATGAAAAGTCGCGGAACATACATGGGGGTGATTCGGATACCCCACGATACGAGGGACCTAAATTTTATTTTTGGACGTCAATGTTCCGGCCACCCTGTATAACGCCAATTTGCATTAAACAAATACACACCTAGTCACTAACAGCAGTATAAAAAGCAAACATTTAAGCAATTAAGTCAAGTCGTAAATCCTTTATAGCTCTCATTGTTTCTTATTTATCTAACTAATTCATTATTGCTTTTCTGTAATCTTTTACAGTTTTATCAGTGTTTGTACTAGCTACTTGCACAGTTTAGTACTTCCCGAAGTACAATTATATCATTTCTAGTCAATTAATCGCTTTATTGCACAAATATAATGAAATGATGTGAAAGAGATTTCTTATCTGCCGAAAAAGTAAATATAAGAGAATAAAGGCAATTTCCGTTTATTTTTAGTAGTGTGCTTACTCCTTGACCACCATAGCTTACCCTACCCACCACCACCACCTCACCATACATTGGCCTTCACCATAGCTCTTTTAAAGCATTGCTTGAACGAAATGTCCCGAAAAGGAATTGCCCGGATATTACGTCGACAATACTGCAGTGGCGATCAGAATTTCTGATGTTATGGCAGCGGCTCCCGGACGTTCTTTGACAAAGCTGTTATTGTGTCAGCTTCGTCTTAGAATGCTGTTATTTGCTGTGTGATTTCTCTCTTGTCTCCTAGAGTCTCATCAGAGAACTCTACCGAGCTACTCAATTCAAAGGGCGTAAACATTTGGTCCTACCTACCACTTTGTGCCATCCCTGAACGCCTTGACCTGTCTTAATCTCCGATTATAACCGGTTGAAATTGCCACCGGCTATCCAAAGTTTACAAAACACGAGGTGTAGAGTCGGTTCTCCGGACACTACGGCTGTAGTGCGCCTGCGCAGCTCCGCAGCGGTCAGGCGACCATAGCGTGCACGTGACTAGAGTCCGTGTAAAAGTTCGATTTTTAAATCAATTTGGCTATATCGAGCTGTTTTGTACCTTCTGGTTTTATTATCAGCTAGATTTCAGTTTTTACGTGTCCCCCAGTTAAATATATGGGGTCAACGGCCTCTAGCGAAGTAAGTTTCTTTTGTTTTTTTTCTTTCTGTTGTTGCAATGACGTTATTTCCTGGGATTTAACAATCGTTGTCTTGTGCTTGAGATTCGATGTCGGCGAGTATTTTCCGATAATGTGCACCCTAGTGGGAATAATTGCGCATATGTAGCACAAACATCTAGGGGCTGGACTGCTAGGGGATCTCACTATTCCCGACTCACCGACGCAACTAAACATTGCTAAATTCCCAATCTGGAAAGCCTGCAACCCTGCAATGAATGAGCTACTGATTACAAACAAACGGCCAATTCCAGGTTGAACTGACTGTCAAGTGTCAGTGCACTCTGGAATTGGCCGTTTGTTTGTAACTGCAGTCTATATTACACTTAATCTGCTGACCTGCTCGTGGTTACTGGATTAATTATGCAGTGCACAGTGTATCTCACTGCATTCGACAAAGAGCGCAGTGATATGAACACAGTAGGACCGATCACGGAATCTATGCGGTTCGTGATGTCATTCGGATTTGTGCAGGAATAAGTTTTTAAAAAGCCGACATAGACCTGTCGAAACTGGATATAATTTTTCAAGACAACAAAGACCACCCCAAATCCTTCAACCAGAGAGTTTCTCGACTTATGAAGTTATGACTTTACTGAGACGTTCAATGTTGGTCTCTTAGACAGCAGAAGAGAAGAAAAAGGTGAATTTTAGTTTATTCCTTAATTTAGTTTTTATTCTGTCGGCGCAAACTATACGAAAATGCTATGACGACTAACAAGAAGTAGTTATGACTTTACTGAGACGTTCAATGTTGGTCTCTTAGACAGCAGAAGAGAAGAAAAAGGTGAATTTTAGTTTATTCCTTAATTTAGTTTTTATTCTGTCGGCGCAAACTATACGAAAATGCTATGACGACTAACAAGAAGTTCATGCATGGTTATAATACTAGTAAGCAAGCTGGTAACGCTGCTGGAGTGTACACACGGCTACACATCAAGCTATGTATTTCCAGTTTTAGCTGACCTCGCATTGTATAGGTTTTTCGTACAATCAGAAGGCAGCTTATACTGGTTTTGTATAGCTTGATGTGTAGCCGTGCGTACAGGGTGGCCCCGACGAAAGTTTAGCACCGTGACTCGTCGGGGTCCTTTTATTAATTAGGATTATATTTCTCCTCTGATACACCGTCATTATGTAACGAAAGCTGTATGCTACTTACTATTTTTCTACTTATTAAAAATCTGATACTCATTCTCTGACAGACAACGCACAGCCTCAGTTAATTTCATGCTTCTGGGCCCAGCCAGCAGCAGCAGCCCTAGAAGCATGAAATTTTGCACAAGAGTTTCTTATATAGCAAAAGTGAGCACTACGGAAGGATTTTTGGAAATTCATCTCCTGAAGAAGTTAAATAGGAGATGAAAGTTTTTAATTTTGGGCACACGCTTGTACAGACCGATTCAAACTTTATGGCGGCTCGGAGCATGAGGCGATTCGCTGCGCAGTAAGAAATTCACCTATCTGCGGGCGTTCGGGGTGAACTGCGCACTTCAGAGGTGCCATAAAGTTTGAATCAGGCTGTATCTACTAGAAAGTTTAGTACCAAACACCCGAAGAATAAAAATAAACAAAGAACTTGATGACGAGGAGGCAGTAGAATCAAAGATGGTCTTCAGTCTCTTTATCCTCTTTCCCCAGTCCCTTATGATCTATCAAGTACGTTACTAATAGAGCAATAGGAAAGGAGAAAGTGGCATTTGAATTCGTCATCATTGCCTTCCTCTAGCCCCCATCCTAATTTATTTTGAGGACAGTGCAGTACCGTCGTATCATTCTTCCACACATCTTTATCAACCGTCATCTCAAGATGATTTCTATCCTCCATAAGCCGCCATGTATAAAATTTCCCCATACGTCTTGTGCAAGCTGTTTCGTAACTTGTTTGCAAGTTATGCGGTGTTACGCGCCTCCGAACAGTTAGGAGAGTTCAAGGTTGGTTCCTCCGATCGCACGCGGTATCCGACTATTTACCTCATTCACGATTTGTCTCGCATAAACTTTGGTGGTGTTTATGTAACACATCATATTTTAATCATGGTTCGGGAACATGGGGAGAAAAAGGTTGGCAACTAAAAAGTTTTATTTTTGTTGTGTGATCAGTTGTGTTTTTAAATGTTGTGTCTGTAGTGTTTTTTTTTATTTCGATGTTAAAAAAATGAATGTTTTTTTTTGGTATCGTGTTTGAATGTGGTTTGTGGTGTGCTGTTTTTAGAAAAGAATGTATGGATTAAGTATAATTATTTATTGGGTAAGAAATTTCATTTTACTTGTGAGCAACAACGGCAACAACATATTGCTTTTAAATTAATTTTTAGCTAGCTGACCCGACAATTCGGAACATTTTAAAACAAAAAATTGCCAAATCGGTCCATCCGTTCTCAAGTGACGCGCTTACCAACTAATAGAATAGAATAATTTATTTCAGATAATTAAAATTCATACCTTGTTAGTATATATTAGCAACAAACACAATATTACATTTACTAATAGAATAGAATTGAATTGAATAATTTATTTCAGATAATTAAAATCCATATCTTGTTAGTATATATAAGCAACTAATAGTACTTATTTCATTTTTTTTAAAAAGATCTAGAGATAACTAGAATTAATTTTAGCGGTTATTACCCGACTGTGATGAAGGGATGTAGATGCTTATATTGAGTAGCTCAATTATAAATAATAATAATTCATCATTTTATCCTAGTTAAAAGTATTATTTACTAATTTATTGAATGGAAATTATTCTGAAATAAAATGGTTAATAATAATGACAACTGGGTCGCAGCTGTTAATTGAAAGACACAAATAGCAAAACAACTGGAAAAAATAATACCGTTTCGTGGTTAAACAGACCATTTGAAAACATTTGAACGCTACATAAGATAAGTAATCGTACCTATGAAGAAAATACAAAAATATTTTAGGTAAATAACACCCATTTCAAAATATAAACTAACATGTTTGATATATGTTATATTATAAACGTGAAAGTTTGTATGGATGGATGGATGTTTGTTACTCTTTCACGCCAAAACTACTGAACGGATTTGGATGAAATTTGGCACACAGATAGTTTATAATCAGGATTTATTTATTTATTTATTTATTTATTTAATTATGGCACTCCAACGACTTATTCACTAGAACATTTTAGGGGTACAATATCAAACTTAAACTCTAAAGTGAATTTGCCACTTAAAGGTGTGCACAGCACTTGCAATATTTTCAAGTTTTGTGATGTTACTATATATAAAAAAAAAACATACATGAAAACAGATTTGTAACATAAGAGCGAAAGAACACACAAATATAATTAGTTACTTAAAAAAAAAACAAATCAACAAAAAAAAAAAAAATCATATAGCATAATTGATAATAAATAATATAAAAACTATAAGTAATAAGTAATAAAAGTAATAATACATGCATTAAATGTGGTCACTGTGGGTCGATAACAATTTCTTGCGAAATTGAGAAAGCTTGTTGGCGAAGATGTCAATGCTATTAGAACGGTTATGGAGCTCATTGTATGTCCTCATCAACCTGTTCATTGGTGCCGAGTGTCCGAGATTAGTTCTTGTAGGGGATGGAGTGAACACATCTAGAACTCGTTCAGATCTGGGTGTACTATGGCGAGGGACAGATATATTTATTTCGGCAAGAAGCTTCGGAACTTGTATAGATCCGTTAATGATTTTATGGAGCAAAGTCAAGTCATTGTTATGTCTACGCTGTTTTAAGGTTATCATTTTGAAATAACTTAGCCTTTGCGAGTAATCTGCGTCCGGAGGGCAGCTATGAGATTTATATCGCATATAGCGTGTAAAGCTTTTTTGGACCCGTTCTATACGATTAACGTGTGTGCCATAGATAGGATTCCAAACCGGTGACGCATATTCCAAAACAGTTCGCACAAATGAATTATAGAGTACTGTTAAGGGTTGGACGGTTTTGAAATCATAACAGATTCTTTTTATGAATCCCAGTGTTCTAGCAGCCCTAGAAACAATAGAGTCAATATGGGGTATGAATGTAAGCTTACTGTCAAGGAGAACACCTAAGTCGCGGATTTTGTCGACTTTTTGAAGTACCTTACCGTTGAGCGAATATGAAGAAGCAAACTTAAGGTGTTTTTTTGTAAATGTTACATGGTAACACTTATCAGCATTAAGAAGCATGCAATTTTTAGTACACCAATTATATACAGAGTCTAAATCTTCCTGGAGTAGGGCAATGTCTGCACTGGTGTCAATAACCCGATATATTTTCAAGTCGTCCGCGAAGATGGAACAGGTACTGTGTTTGATACTGCTTGTTATATCGTTAACGAATATAACAAACAGTACTGGGCCCAAATGGGAACCTTGGGGGACTCCGGATATTGAGTAGTAAGGTAAAGACTGATGACCCTTCACAACAACTCTCTGTTTTCTGTCGGTCAGATAGGATTTAAACCACAGCCATAGTTGGCCAAATATGCCGAGGTTTGACAGCTTATGCAGCAAAATATTGTGATCGACTTTGTCGAACGCGCTGCTAAAATCGGTGTAAATCGAGTCGACTTGCTTGCGTGAGTCCACTAATTTGCAAAGGTTGTCTACATAAAGAACTAAGTTGGTTGTAGTAGATTTTTGAGCGCAAAAACCATGTTGTTGTGGAGCTACCTCTATTTTGGAATGGGCGGTTAAGATAGGGCACAAGAGAGACTCGAAAACTTTCGAAAATACAGACAGAATAGAGATAGGTCGGTAATTCTTTACGTCATCAGCCTCACCTTTTTTAAAGATGGGCACTACATGTGCGAGCTTCCACTCGTTAGGAAATTGAGAAGTTTTAAGTGAATGGTTGAATATTACTTTCAGTGGGAGAGATAGACTGACTGCACATTTTTTGACAAATATAGGTGGTAGACCATCTGGACCTGCGCCTTTGCATATATTTAACTTTCTTAATGCTCTGATCACGTCTTCCTCCGAGATAACAACGCTGCCCAACGTATTGTAAGAGTAGATCTGGGTATCTACAGAGCGATGTTCCGACTGTAAGGCTCCCGGTTGATTAACATATAGGATACTTTTTATCCCGATATTCCCACGGGATCGAAACGGTATCAAATAAAAACAAAAGACCATTTAGATTAGAAACTATTTTAACGCAACAGTACATACTTATCGTAAAGTAGATTTATTCAAACAAGTTTCGTGCGGCTGCGGCCTACTGATCTAAATCCCTTTTATCACTAACCTTGATAACTTTGGTACACATCATTAAGCAAACTGTGATTATTTAGATAATTATAACTTTAGGATAAAACTTAATAAATGAAGATTATTTGCTTTCAATCAATATTAACGCCACAAATGATTCCTCATTCAGAGGGAGATTTTGGCACGCGACTTAAAGACGAAATCTGAGAGGCAATTCTCGTAGTTTTTTGACATTGATTGTTGCTGAGATGAGTTTGCGACTAGATTTTGACCGTTTTTATTTTCGGGACAATTCCCGTAAATAAAAACGGCCTTCTGAAATAAGCACAAGTAAGAGGAGTGGAGGAGCCACATGCATGCTCTATTCTTATTCCGAATTTCGCTGAAAATTGCCATTCTAAAAAAATCCATCCGAAGTCCCAACAGGCCCAAAATCTTGAGACTATTAAAGATTTGCTACCGAGTCAACTTGGTGAATATGGATGCTTGAGTGAATCGGGACGAAACTTTAAAAAGGATTTGAACGTTGACATAAAAGGATTTGAACGTTGACATAATATAGTTCGTTTCCAACAAGGGCACTTAATTGTTAAATAGCCTTTTTGGCTACAAACTACCAATATTATTCAAAATCCCTTTTAATGTTTCGTCCCGATACACCCCTGCATCCCTATTCACCTCGTTTGACGGTACTTACCTAATTGAGTTCCATAAAACTCGAATGTAGTAGATATTTTTATTAAAGCTCTCAGGAATGTGTCATAACTATTAGGTAAACTATTATTGTATCTAATTACTTACGTAATTTATTCGTAACTGGTGCACCTGCGCAAGCGCAAGTGGTAACTTGTGGCGCGCAACAATATGATTGTTTTATACACATAAATCTTCCTGATTAAATTCCGAAGAACAACGCGGTTACACAGACCGACACGAAAAGCGACTTTAATTATTTAAATTTATAGATTCCCAAAAACGAAAGCTCACAAGTACGCTATCCCGAATAACTTCAGCCGAAAATAACGTTATCTGCACTCTAATTGGGTAACACTTTCAATCACAATCTAAATGATTTTGAAGGATATTGCTAATCAACTGCTTCATACGCTCGGAAAATTCGTCTACCTCAACAACGTAAATAACGCAATGAATGCTGTTGGACTGTCAAAATGAAAGCCATTGCTGTTAGTGAGTTACGCAATTACCCCACTGAATCACTCTCTGTGCTATCCCCAAATAACACCAAATATCTACAGAGATTCAGGCTTTCATTTGTAGATATGGAGACATGGAGTAGGCACAATAAGGATTCGCACCACAAATCGCTAAATACGTTTACCGATCTAAAACATCGTTTTGTGTCTGTCAATTGTTTGAAGATGACGAAGACAGAATTATGTTTTAAGTGGTTTTAGTGATGTGTGGTGCAAGCGGCCCAAGATTTTTATGATGATTCTTGCTAGCATCCAATTGATTAATTATCTGGTCATTACAGCACAATGCAGCAAACTCTTTTGTTAAAATATAGCACATTGCCAATGTACGTATAATTAGTCCTAATTATGATAGATACCGTTATGATTATGACCGTTCTTTTTAGCGGTCATTGGCTGGTTCACTTCAAAGAGTATTTTTTCTTGCATTATGACTATTGTGGGTATCACCTTGACCATCATTCACCCTGTCATCGCTGTCGTCTACGTTATAAATGAAGATTATTTGCTTTCAATCAATATTAACGCCACAAATGATTCCTCATTCAGAGGGAGATTTTGGCACGCGACTTAAAGACGAAATCTGAGAGGCAATTCTCGTAGTTTTTTGACATTGATTGTTGCTGAGATGAGTTTGCGACTAGATTTTGACCGTTTTTATTTTCGGGACAATTCCCGTAAATAAAAACGGCCTTCTGAAATAAGCACAAGTAAGAGGAGTGGAGGAGCCACATGCATGCTCTATTCTTATTCCGAATTTCGCTGAAAATTGCCATTCTAAAAAAATCCATCCGAAGTCCCAACAGGCCCAAAATCTTGAGACTATTAAAGATTTGCTACCGAGTCAACTTGGTGAATATGGATGCTTGAGTGAATCGGGACGAAACTTTAAAAAGGATTTGAACGTTGACATAAAAGGATTTGAACGTTGACATAATATAGTTCGTTTCCAACAAGGGCACTTAATTGTTAAATAGCCTTTTTGGCTACAAACTACCAATATTATTCAAAATCCCTTTTAATGTTTCGTCCCGATACACCCCTGCATCCCTATTCACCTCGTTTGACGGTACTTACCTAATTGAGTTCCATAAAACTCGAATGTAGTAGATATTTTTATTAAAGCTCTCAGGAATGTGTCATAACTATTAGGTAAACTATTATTGTATCTAATTACTTACGTAATTTATTCGTAACTGGTGCACCTGCGCAAGCGCAAGTGGTAACTTGTGGCGCGCAACAATATGATTGTTTTATACACATAAATCTTCCTGATTAAATTCCGAAGAACAACGCGGTTACACAGACCGACACGAAAAGCGACTTTAATTATTTAAATTTATAGATTCCCAAAAACGAAAGCTCACAAGTACGCTATCCCGAATAACTTCAGCCGAAAATAACGTTATCTGCACTCTAATTGGGTAACACTTTCAATCACAATCTAAATGATTTTGAAGGATATTGCTAATCAACTGCTTCATACGCTCGGAAAATTCGTCTACCTCAACAACGTAAATAACGCAATGAATGCTGTTGGACTGTCAAAATGAAAGCCATTGCTGTTAGTGAGTTACGCAATTACCCCACTGAATCACTCTCTGTGCTATCCCCAAATAACACCAAATATCTACAGAGATTCAGGCTTTCATTTGTAGATATGGAGACATGGAGTAGGCACAATAAGGATTCGCACCACAAATCGCTAAATACGTTTACCGATCTAAAACATCGTTTTGTGTCTGTCAATTGTTTGAAGATGACGAAGACAGAATTATGTTTTAAGTGGTTTTAGTGATGTGTGGTGCAAGCGGCCCAAGATTTTTATGATGATTCTTGCTAGCATCCAATTGATTAATTATCTGGTCATTACAGCACAATGCAGCAAACTCTTTTGTTAAAATATAGCACATTGCCAATGTACGTATAATTAGTCCTAATTATGATAGATACCGTTATGATTATGACCGTTCTTTTTAGCGGTCATTGGCTGGTTCACTTCAAAGAGTATTTTTTCTTGCATTATGACTATTGTGGGTATCACCTTGACCATCATTCACCCTGTCATCGCTGTCGTCTACGTTATAAATAAATCAAATGGCAAATAACCTTTACGCTACACGATTAAAAAATCTCGAAACGGACCAATATGAACCGAGACTTAAAGAATAGAATAGACACTTATTTTGCAAATATGCAAAACACATATGCACATTTATGTTATTAACATTCACTTAAGTTTAACCAAAAGCCAGTAGGCCAGAGCAATTTAGGCAATTCTTTTCTCTGATAAAAACTAAGTCACGCTGTAATCAGACAGTTTTTTTTTTTTATTTGAGTTACAAGACCATTTTCGCCTCTCATTTCCCCAGTGTTTTAAAAACAATGATCTTATGATGTTGTACAAAGGGCTGTCTTACCGCTAAATGTGCAACCTTTGGGCAGAGTCAAAGTAAAGATTCTATTCGTATCTACTAAATAATATTGCATCATCATCAACCTTCAGCAGCGCTAGCTGTTACAAATACACCTTTCAATCAAGTTGCACATTTTTATTCGATCTTCGTCTACTGCGCCACCTGTGAAGATCGACACTCCTTGCCTACTTCTATCTATGTTATGGGGTTTGGTTTCCGTACTTAGTCCTTCAAATGGACCATTGTGCGTGGGCCATGGTGGCCGCCGGTGGTTATTCCAACCAGCCCACCTCCGTCTAGAAGTTGATTACGTCTCCTGGCCTTTTGAGAACTTATGTGTAAGATCTGGGTGTCCCGAGGGTTTCTGACCTAATCTGGGTGACGCCTGTGCACTCACACATGTGCAACAAGGTTTCCTCAGCCTGCATGCAGGCCCTGCAGAGGGGACTGTCTGTATTGTGTGAAGTGCGAATTAGTGTGAAGTTCTAGCCTACCATAAAAATAAGGTTTTATTTTGCAAAACGGCCATTGATCATAACCTTATCGTGTTGTCAAGTGCACTATGCACGTAACCTTTGTTCAGGTGATGTAAACACGTTCGATTGACCGCACGTGTAACGTCTGCATGGACTCCTTTGTTTTCGGTCACGCGAGTAAATGCGAATGTTGACCGTACTTCGTTCTTAATTAATTGAATCTTGCGTTTTTGGACCTGCCAAATATTAGAATTAAGTAAACCAACCGACAATTTAAAGGGATGTCAGGTTCGACAACATTGTCAGTTCCTATAAACAAAACGAGTCATTTTGCTTACCAATGGTAGCATTTTTTATTGCCAAACTGGGCATATAAATAGATTCGTAAGCTAATTTTATCCGTGATAGCTACTTCCATAAGGGAGGGTCTACTATGCAAAGAGGTCTTCATTATTGGTATAGATACAAGAGTCTTAACCAATAACAGTTCGTAACTAGAGGAATCGGCCATTCATGTAATTTCCGGGACAACATGGATAGATCCCCTCAAGATTATCGTCTACATTGCTAGAGAAAAAATAAAGGCCTCTTGAATGAGTTCCATGTTATTGCTATCTAATGGAATGGCCAGGAGTTTATATGGCACGATACCTTTCGGGCAAAAAATTTAATAAATAAATTTCGTGTTGAGACATCTTTTGTGTAAACCGCCTCTCTTATGAAAACTTTTATTCTTCTCAAACCTACGCAATACGAGTTTCCGTTATTTTGATACAATTCAATAACCACGCAAGCTCACATTACTACGACAACGATTAAAAAGTCGAATACTAAAGAAAAACGGGTTTATTTTTCAAAACATTACCAAGGATTAGTGCTTAGGCGAAGGAAGATTGTAGTAATTGGTTTTGCTAAACGGATTAGTGGCCGTTTTCTGGCAAAAGAAGACATTGCTGCGTAGGGCCGTATCATCTCGAAATACGCCTGGGCCTTCTTTGAAAAGTAGGGCCTCCGCAACAACTGCCTTTGGGACACTTCTAGTAAAGTGTTTTTCCAATATATCAAGCAAAACAATATACCTAAACAAAATTCCTTTGACCGTCTTTGCTAATCCTTTGGCCTCTCCAGCGGGATAAATGCGCAACACACTAACAGTAACAATGGCTTTCACTTCGACAGTCCAAAACATTAATTTAGTTATTTACGTTGTAGTGCAGACAAATTTTTCGCACATATGAAGCAATGGATTAACGATATCTTTCAAAATGATTCAGTTTGTTATTGGTGTGCAGGTGTTGCTTTCCCTGCTACGTCCACCTTTGCATTTTCAACAAGAGCTATTATGAATGGAATATTGCAAGACTCATCATCAGACAATGCTCAATAAGCATTTCTGCTTACCTATTTAATTTTCTTCTCACAGTAGTGTTAGAAGCAATCAAATACATTGATACTTTGTTAGTTATATATACCTTTGTTTTAAACATACACACTTACCTAACTATTCATTGTCATTACGTGATTGACATTGTGTGTCCTTTGTTGAGTTAATTAAACAATCATACGATTGTATTCCTTGTCTTTCTGTTGTCCTAGTATAAAACAGTATAGTATTTGACATGCGGGAGATAAAATATTAATTAAACAGGTCACTACTAGGTACTGTCACGAATATAAATACTTTAAACTTACGGAAGATTCAAAATCGATTTTTTCCTAAAATATTTATGGGTTTATAAGCTGTTACGAACATGGTATTCCCTAAACCATACTATAATGAAATGATGAGAAAATTGCTTATGAATCTTGCGTAAGTACATATGTTTATGCTCGAGACTGCACCTATTTTTTACGCGTTCTGCGGGGTAATTGCGTAACACACTAACAGAAGCAATGGCTTTCATGTTGACAGTTCAACAACATTCATTGCGTTATTTAAGTTGTTGAGCAGTAAATATTCTTCAAATTGATTCAGATTGTGATTGATTGTTACGCAATAGAATAGTAACCGCAATTACATAGACAAAGCTTGTAAGTTCTTAAGAAAATCAATACTGCCTGCTTGCATTCAAGGTTTGTTAGCTTTTTGTTGAGGTTTGTGTTATATCCACTGTGTACTGTATTGTTAATAGGTGCCTTTTATGTTCAGTAATCAAGTAGTGACTTAATATACTACAGCCCGATTCAAACTTTATGGCGACTCGGAACATGAGGCGAGTCGCTGCGCAGTAACAAATTCATCTGTCAGCGGGGGTGAAGGGTGCGGTACTGCTCAGCGAGTAGTGCACTTCAGAGCCGTCATAAGCCCGTAATGAACATGCACATAAGTAGCGTGCATGCCAATGTGACGTTCTCCAATTAGAAGCCGTTTTGGCATACTAGCATGCTAGTTACTTGTATCACTCCCTCTGTGCTAGTTTAAGGCATGTGTATTGCGGGCTATTTAGTTTGAATCGGGCGAATATACCCTTTGTTCAGTATTGAGGCATGCGCATGATTGCAGGTTGGTAGCTGGCTTCGGGTCATCGCTAGCCCTTATCCTGCTAGAGTACTTCACCTTCCTGTCCGGACTAACCATGTTCTCCCCTGCAGCCTGTCTTACTTGTATCCTTTAATGTTTCGCTTTTAAACGTCGCACGTTAGTGGTAACTAAACCAGCGGAGTAATTGCGTAACACCTTGTCTTTCATGTTAACAGTTCAGCCACGTTTATTGGGTTATTTATGTTGTTTAACAGACGGAAATACAAACCTACGGAGCAATGGATATGGAATGAAACTGTGTTACGCAATTAAGGTACTGTATAAGCTGGTGGTCTACTCCGAAGTGGTATCGGCCGAATGTTCGGCCGTTTCCTGCTACGAAGTTACTATTTGGTTCGGTCGGTCCCGATCGTACACTCCTACACTCTTTCGAATATTGACTATGGTACCGACCCAACTGAGCCGATCCGAACTTTTTTCGCATTTTTCAATAATATTCGGTTCGGCCATGTGTCGGTCCGATCCGAACATTCGCACTTTGCACTTCGTAGTAGACCCCCGGGCCTCGCATTCTGTTGAAACTACGTACTTCGCTAAGCCAGCTGAAGGTCAAAGGGTTACCATCGACGTGTGGTCAAATGTACTGTAGTAATGTATGGCTTTCCTGTATTCTGTAGAATGGTATGTCTTGCGTGGTGGAAATATCTGAAGGACCAGCACCCTTATTGTGGAACACACTATCACTCACATAACTTTGAAGGATATTGCTAATCCATTGCTTCAGATGTTCGAAAAATGTGTGTGCTCAACAACGTAAATAACGCAATGAATTTTGTTGAACTGTTAAAATGATGAAGCTGCTGCTGCTGCGGCTGCTGCTGTTGATGATGTGAATGATGATGATGATGATGATGTTGATGTGTGATGTTTTGATGACCTGTTGTGTGTTAGGCAATTACCCCGCAGAAACTCGGTAGTGTTTTTGTCGCATCTGGCTCGCCAAATTTTTGTTCCTTTGGTATTCCATCAATTTATTAGCAACTAAACAGTGAATGGATATAACATATTTTTATGAAATTAGCTGATAACACTAATAATTAGTTTTTAGTAGTTTTTAGCTGTTCTGGCATCTAATATTTACCAGTAGCTCTAGGAGTTAAGGAACCCTCTTAACTCATTGATTAGTTTTGACGTTATTTCGGAGCGATGTTTGTTGTTTTAGGGGAATAATAATGCTACCTTCCCAAGGGCAGGTTTTACAACGTGCAATGCAGGCTATGTCGACCAATCATTAAAAAATTGAACATAATTAAGTTGAAATCGTCTGTCAGAAGTCAGATATCAAAGCTTATTGTTACATGGCGAAGCAGACCATATCCTTGTAATGTGTTAAAAGTTACGCTTAGTTGTAAATAGTCGTTTGTAACTACATAGTATAATATTAGCCAAATATGACTCATGCGTAGAGTCCGGCCGAAAAAGAGATTTTTTTGGGCCGAAAACGAAAACGTTTTTCGGGCTGATTTGCGTTTTGGACCGAAAACCGACTTTTTTTTTAATTTTTCGTTTGGTTTTGTTTTTATTAATCATTATATTTAGCCGTGTAAACTTAAATCACACGAAAACAAATTTTATACCTTTCCCAAAAGCATAATTTTATTATGATTAAAATGGATCGGGTATTAATATGCGTGAAAAAGCAATTTTTCTGCATTTTCTTAGTTGTTCTGCTTTTATGGATAGATTGTGAATTGAAGATGGATTTTCTCTGAAAAAATTAAAGGTTGGTAATTATGGATTTGCTGGAACTTAATTTTTTAGGTAAACACCGAAAATGGAACTGGCTGTTTCTGCCGGCAACTGCCGAAAATCGAAAACTCATAGTTGAGGTGTCTGTACTACAAAAATGTTAATTATGAAACACGAATGGCAACAAGTAAAACGAATGTTATTCGTGGGTTTTCGAAGGTCAATATTGTTATTAAATTACGTCATAAGTCGTACTTAGGCAGGTGTTTGTTCATACTAAAATGGTAGTTAATTCACATTCATGTCTCGTCTGGCATGTTTACCTACTTCAATTTTGTATGATCGTACAAGTTAATTATTTCTACGAAAAATTATAATCAAGGGAATATTAAGCGGCAAGCCTATGTAAATCCAAGATGTAGAATGAGAAAACCAGTCTTCAAATTATTGCTTGAATTCTGATTCAAACTAAAAACATTAAAATTAAGTCTAAAATTAGTACAGACGCCAGCAGGTCAAGCTACCCGAAACTGTCAAATTTTCCCAATCAACCTTGAACCTCAATGCTTTAGCGATAAAGTTGAAAATCTATTAAAGAAATTTGACAGATTGTAGTAGCTTGATGTGTTGTCGTCTGTACAAAGTAAATAAAGACCAGCCGGTCGATTCTGTAAAAATCTCACCGTGAAAACTCAAGTGAAGTGAGCTTGATGTGAGTTATCAGTAGTGTCAATCCATAGCATTATTTGGAATGACGGGCTCACTCCACGCTCACTTCACATAAGTTTTTAAGGTGAGATGGTTACAGAATCACACTGCAGTTTCTCCAATCACGAGTACCTATCTACAGTAACCAAGTACCTACATTCTAATAAGCCTCGATATAGACACTTTCTCAACTTTTACTTCACAAACTAGTTTTAGAGTAGAGAACCTAGCCATCTATAAACTAATTCTTGAACACTTGTCTTCAATTACGCTAGCTTCGAAAGGCCTAAGAAAATCTCTGATCAGTAAATCTGCTGGCTCTCAAATCTGCTGGTTCTCAAATCTGCTGGCTCTCAAATCTGCTGGCTCTCAAATCTGCTAGCTCTCAAATCTGCTGGCTCCCAAATCTGCTGGCTCTCAAATCTCATGAGTCCTATCCCTTTTTACCTAGCATACGCATAATTAGCCTCTAAAGTTCCCACTTCTGGAACACGGGCCTCCTCTCTTCGAGAGGTAGTGGCTATAATCTACCACGCAAACTTGTGAGACATGTGACATCTACCAACCCGCAGTGGTCCCATTATCATGATGCAAGTTAATTGCCTCTGGCATACGATACATTAAATTAAAATAACAAATGACTGGCATCGTCTAGACAGTGTTTAGACGATGCAACTTTTATTTTTGATCGACTTAAAAAAGGAGGACGTTGTATGTTCGTCTGTATGTGTGTTCATCGATATTTTCATCAATTGGGAACCGATTTTGAAAATTCATTTTCATTTCTCGAAGGTCACGTTATGGTCCCTATGAATTTTTATTAAGTTTGCTTTGGGAAGGTTTTTGAGTTGGCTTCTGATGATGTTATCAAATTCGTGTCACTGTTGTTTACATACCAAGTAGTGGTATACGAATTCGCGTGGGTTAGGTACGACAGCTACAAAGTGACAAATAAAAAAAATGTTTTTTTAAAAGAAGATACCGACTTCCAAAATGAAAGTTTTTTTCACTTTGTAGTTGGTTTTTATTTTGTGGAAGTCGTATTTCTTTTTCGCTTCATCTTATGCAATGATTTACACGTTGCGATATAATTGCCTGTATGGCGTTAGATTGGTTGACAAGAATAATAACAACCAACCGTAATAGTTGAATTGAGAATTGACAACATTCAATTAACCTTAGTCGAAGTTAGTCATATCACTTTACATTGGAGTCAGTGATCTTTTAACAGCTGGCGCTAACCACAAAAGAACTAAGAATACCTACGTATATTCATAAACTCCCGACTTTATTTTCTTCACGTTTTTTCGGAAAAAAAAAATAAGTTTCCCGAAAAGGGCTTTAAGGGTTTTAAGGGCTTTGACAGTTTAGGACATTATCACATGACCTTTTTTGTTTGTCTATATGCCCCCTATCCATATATATAAGTTTATCGTGCGACGCCATTTTCGACGAGCCAGTCTCCATACAAAAAAGTTCGATTACATTTGAACGTCCGTTTTTCTGTAGATTTTTTGTATTAGTTATTGAAAGGAGAGGTCAACGTCTGTTAAGTCAGCTAGTTGATAATAATAGAAACAACTACTCTTCAGTGACGTATTACGTCTTAGCCAGTGAATGAGTTAAGTCATTTAGCTTAATAATTAAGACTACTCATTGTATAAAAGTGGGCTATGAGGTTATCGGTAATAAGATAACAGTTGCCCCAAATTGACCTTACCTTACCCATGGCTGGACAATGACAACAGGTCCTTTTTCAGGAACACATCATTTGGATAGTTGTATATATTTTTATTTTTTCATTACAATCATATATCTAATTCGAATTCTCTATTACGAACTAATTGTACAGAATTTTGAAGATGTTAACAATAGGTAGGTTCTTACAACTTGTTACCTGTTAAGGCATTGCAATTTAAATTATTATAAATATTAAAAAAAAAAACATACTCAATATTACAGTTATACAGTTTACATTATACATATTATATTTATTAAAATTATAATTAACATAATATAAAAACTGTATAACTGGATGGACAAGAAACTCCATGACATTTATCATTGTAGAACATTTTTTAAAAGTAACTGGAGTTTCTTGCCCATTCTTCTTCCACATAACTAGAATCAATTCTATTTCCTTGTTTTAGGCGGTCAAAAATGCCTTTTGTGTACGTTTTTGAACGGACTGGAATGACGATAATTTAACTGTTGAACACCAACATCAAACTGCACCAACATCCTCAACTCATCAAACAGAATCACGAGACTCCAAAAATAACACGTCTTAACAACAAAATTGCTCCGTTAATAATAATAATTCCTTGACGATGTATATCAGCGATCGCCGGCCACGGAGCAGCGACAATAGCTCTCACATACTTCGTGATAGAAGGTTGGCTCTGCGACTGGTACTGGCCAATATTCGTCCTGTGTAGCGTGGTCCCGTCAGTTGTAGATGTGACCGCAGCCTTGCTTACTATGTGTTCTGTGAAATGGTGAAAGTGGACGTTTTTTAGACTGTATTTAGATTAGTGTATTTTATTTTATTTAGGATAATTTTTTCTTGTGCACGCAAAATGAAGATGAAGGATTTTCTTAATTTCTTTGTAAGTTGGATTTTTTAGACATTTTATGATTTAAACAGCTAAGATATAAAGTATAATAGGAATAACTCGTGAAAGCTGCTGGATATTTGTGCAAAAATACTCATCACGCAGTTCAAATCATTGCATTCTCTCACCTTGAATTTATAACGAAATCTCTAGGTGCAATAGCAATTTTTTTTTCAATATTGAAACATTTATGCACTGTAGAATCATCATACTTTTTACCTGGAGAAAACGTCACGGACAACCTACGTCCTTCAACAGATAAAGGTTTTAATTTCCGATAAAGCCCCCATGATAATGGTACCTATGACTTGCGCGCGCGCAGTCACCGACTTGATAGTCGGTTGTTGCTTGTCTATTCATATAAGCTTAAGATCTATATCCCTTTTAAGGGGGACGTAATAAATATGAATTTACATAATTGTAAACATTAAAATCATCAATATGACTTCCATGGTTTCATAAAATAGTCATTCAATATGGTAAATTGATCTTCAAGGTCAGTTCAATTGAAAAAACTTAAGAAAATTTTTGTTCCGCGGCCTACTTTGGCGCGCTTTCGCCTCAAGGACTCTTGAATACCCATTAAACTCCACGTGGTGGTATCCCCAGATAACCAACGAGCATCAACACCTAACCACATCGCACGACTACAAGGGGGGATGGTCCTTCTACTTAATTCTGGCCGGGATAGTCACCACACTGGGCTCTTCGCTTCCTGTCGGCTACAATATAGGAGTTGTTAATACACCTGCTGAGGTAAGTGCATAATTTAAGTAATTATTAACTGCATAGGTCGGGACAGACAGCAGCAATTTGTTCATTGATAATTTGAAAATGAAATGAATCTCAACTTGCATAGAGCTCAAAATAGCATGCAAAATAGTCATCTTCTCACAGGCAATCGCCTGTGGCATGTGTTCGAGCACTTTGCTGCTGTTTGTGCTGACGCTTGCATACTTAGCCCTCCTCTTCTTTGGAAACCTCCTTACCGTTGTTTTAAAACTTGAGATTGGGCTCCCATGGATGGGCAGTTTTCCTCTGTCTTTGACAAAGAGGGGAATTAGAATTTTTCGATTTAGCCATCTTGAAAAGGAATGCGTAATGATCACCACGCTTCCTGATCCGTTTAGCATCAACAAGTCGTAAAGATTTTAGAGCGATAAAAGGAGTAGTAAACAGTTTGCGTGCCATCTTAAAATTGTTATGGTTTCTCAAACACGTGTATACAAGTAGAAAGCAATCAACTAGAGTCGCGGATTCATTGATTGCTTTTCACTATCATGCTTTATTAGATTGGCAGCCTTATAAATGTAATGGAATACTCTTATTTATAATACTGTTATGACTTACGCATGTAGTTCAATTTTTTTTGAAAGGAGATACTTAGTGCAACAGGCGGTGCAATATTCAATATGTTGCTGGCAAATACAACAAAATATTTCATTAGATTTAAATCAGTTCATTTTCCATGCTCTAATTGTATTTTTTATACCCACGACGGTCACGCTAAAGCCGATTTTAGATGTTATTAAAAATTGAAGCTTAAGCTACACTACTTTATTATATGAGTGACTTTAAACACAATGTCAAATTGAATTAAGTAGCTAAACTTCACAGATATAATGGAACGACATCCAAAGACGATTTAAAAAACGTTGGGCGTTTGTATTTGTCTATGCTTGTCGTTCCGACTAAAAGACAGTACAATTGCAAAACCAGAGCGAAACTATCATGTCTCAAGGAGAGGTTCTCGCTAACAATGGTACAATTAGAGTAGTAAAAATATCGACAATGAAATCAATAATTGCATGATCAAAATTCAATTTTACACTCTCAAAATAATTTCTAATTTCAATAGAATGCTAATTTAAAAAACATTTAAATAAATAAACATCTGTCTGGCTTATTAATATTTTATTTCTTGCTGCCAGATTCATACACTTGACCCTGAACACGGGGTTCCCGGTATACGACCGGGCATCGGGATGCCCTCAGCAACGCCGAGCTCCTGAAGGTTCACCGCCGCCCTCGCCTTGGCAAGCACGTCGCGGTAGGACATGCCCTTCTTCTCCGCTTCCAGCTGTAGTGTGATCACTACAGCTGCGGACTTCGGGACACGAAGCCTTCCTGCGACCGCGACGCTTCGCTCCTTGCGCCGTTGCCGCCTCTCTTTCTTTTTGGCCGCCCTCGCAGCCTTCCCCGCCTTTCTCTTCTCCCCGACTACTTGCCAATCGGCGTCTACCGGAGGGGATGTAGGAGGCGGCGGGGGCGGCCGTTTCGCCGCCGGGGCTGGGGCCCTAGCGGGTTCCGGTGCGGTCCCACTTTTAGCCTACCCCGTGGCTGTGGCTGTGGCAGCCGCGGCGGCAGCATACGACACCGCGTTTCGCTGGCCTGAGGCCGGCCGGCTCGCCGCTAGCGGTGGGCGCAGGACAATGGCCTCCAGGGCGGAAAACCGACTCTGGAAGGCAACCAGCTCCTGCCGCAACAGGGTCAGAACCCGATCCTTAGCAGGTACTGGCCCACCCCACCCAGGTTGCGCTCGCTCCTGCGGCACCTCCCGGGGGCCGGCTGCTCGCAGCCCGGCCAGGTCCGCTCGGAGCTCCTCATTCTCCTTTCGGAGAAGCTCCATGGCAGCTGTCAAGCGGCGACCTCCGACCGCATTTCGGACATTCCATCCGGCGGGCGCCCGGAGTGGGTGACCTTTGCTGCCGCTATGACGGAGGCCGTGGCTGCAGATATGGCCTTGTCTTTGGAGGACTGAATCCTCTTCAAGGCCACACCCTTGATTGCGGCCACCCGCTCCGAATTCGAGCCACCAACGGCGTCCGGCTCACCGAATGACGACTCTGAGGCCGCTTTGCGGCTGGCCACTCCCGAGTGCTGCACGTCCGTGTCGAGCCTCTCGGCTCGCTGAGCTGGCTCGGCTGGACTGGCCCGGCTCGGCTCACTGGCCTCCTTCGCGCCGGCGAGCCCTCTGCCCATACCCCCCTCATGGACTCCGCTCCGCCGGCTTATTTTTCTGTGGGCCGAGCTTGACCCGCCATCCGACGGACGGACGGGAGGACCCCTGGGCATCTCCCGATTTTGGGCGCTTCTGGAAGAGCCTTAGGTTCTTCCCAGCAGCCCCCACCACTACGCGCTCCGGGCTCTTAAATGAGCCCGTCACGCCAGATGCGGCGTCGGACTCCGACCCCACATCACTCCCCTCCTCTACGCGATTTTTATTTTGTGTAACATTTTCCATATTTGTTCCCACAAAACTTTTTATTGTCTCAAGTTTGGGGTGATTTTTTATAGAGGTTTTCTACCTCGCGGCCCGGGCGGTTAAGCCAAGACCCTCGATCCCCGTCAAAAGTCAGAGACATGACCTTAACAATCTTCGGGGCTACGAGACTAACGGTGTCAGAAGAAGAAGACTTCTTCCTGCCTGCCCGGCGGCAGAGTTAGTGCACACCGAGGCCGCTCTTACTCCGCCGCTGTGCTTCTCTGCGAGCGCAGAGAAAGACACGTTGGAGCGTACCTCCGACAGGATATTGGCATACGGACAACGAGACCCCTTAGGCACATAGTGCCCAGTGAGTCATTGCCCGCACCCCAGGGTGCACCGTCCCGGAGACTGGCCTTCCCCCCGGACGTATCCATAAGGGAATTCCAGTCCACGGGCACACGGGGAGGTTTCCTGTCCAAGCACCCCTTGACCCTGAACTTCGTCTACTACCGGTCCTTGCTGCCTTTCATTCAAGCTGGTCGCTAATAATAAATTATGTATGAGAAATGGCGTCATTAAACGCACAATATTTTGCTATAGTAAAAACCGGCCAAGTGCGAGTCGGACTCGCGCACGAAGGGTTCCGTACCATTATCTATTAAAACCACGTCTGTTGTATGGGAGCCCCCCTTAAATATTTATTTTATTTTAATTATTTATTTTTAAAGTGAATATACAACTAAATATTCTGTGAATATTTCAAGCGCCTACCTGTTGCCGTTATTAATATCGAGCAAAAAACGGCGTAAAAATCACGTTTGTTGTATGGGAGCTCCACTTAAATATTTATTTTATTCTGTTTTTAGTATTTGTTGTTATAGCGGCAACAAAAATACATCATCTGTGAAAATTTCAACTGTCTAGCTATCACGGTTCTTGAGATACAGCCTGGTGACAGACAGACAGACAGACGGACGGACAGTGGAGTCTTAGTAATAGGGTCCTGTTTTTACCCTTTGGGTACGGAACCCTAAAAAGGAATTTTATGGCCTGTCTGCAAAAGTACAACAAAGTTATGGAGCTGAATTAGTATTAAATTAAAGTATATAAGCTTCAAACACGCAATGAGCAATGGTGATCAATACTCGTTCTTTCTTTGTAAATATAAAAAAAGACTGCCCTGTAGAAAAAAAAAACATACGATAACTTCTTAGTCATAACGGGCCTTCGGACAATATTCATAAAGCGCTCTTTGACTTCAACTAAAGTAAATGCTTCATACGAATATGAACATTATGCAGATGCTTTTAAAGTTCATATTCCAATGAAAAGCTTGGTCACATTTGCTTTTACGAATATGAACCTTATATACATAAGAATGAGATTCATATACGCTTGTTTTACTAAGCAAAGCCAAAGTGCAATAAAGCCCTTAATCACATATTACTCTGATTGGACGTATGCAGCTAATATTATGTTACTTTATAACATTTTCCAGGTAATAAAAAGCTTCTGCAACGAGAGTTTCATCACCCGATACGACGTGGTCCTCAACGAAAGATGGCTGAACGTGTTGTGGTCTTCCATCGTGTCTATCTTCATAGTGGGCGGGTGCACCGGGTCGATACTCGGTGCTGTGCTCGCCAACACTTTGGGCAGGTAAGAATAACATCGATAATTTACCATAGAACAAGAACGGGTGTAAAAATAAGCTGAACGTTTTGTTCCATATTCCTAGAGATATTGACAAAGTTCAAATACTGCTATTCAGCTGCATCCGGTTAGACTGGAAGCCGACCCCAACATAGTTGGGAAAAGGCTAGGCAGATGATGATGATGATTGACAAAGTTCCAGCTTTTTCTGACAGTTTTTTACGAAAACAAGTTTTAAATGTTATAATTTAACTTCAAATACCCCCACGAACCCTGGACCGTTGCTTGCACTCATAAGCACAATGTTTTGCGTGCGTTATATTGAGCGGTACCGTAAGTAGCTTTTTTTCACACCGAAATAAAGGACGTTTCCCAACAATTATTTGTGTAAAATGTTGTTTTGTTTGATGTACAGAATGCGTAGTTGACTCCTATATCTTATTCCATCCTGTTTACATGAAATAAAGAAAGAAAGAAAATACGTTTATTTGCGGCAAACGTGACGCATAAAAGGAACACAAACGCAAAAAATACCTATAACAATTTGTTATTATTATTATGAGCCTGTGATGTCCAAAGGCCCCCCTTCCCTTTTTCCACTTTTCCCGGTCTACTATGAAAATTAATACTAAAACTATAATACGTGTACGGCAATTACAATATTATTAACTGCAAGTTGGAGTTTCACTTCCGCTCTTCGATCACAACTTCACCTTCAATACGCGTAAGAGGAGACAGGTACTAGGTAGAGTACCTTCCACCTATGTCTCCAAAACCCAACACGATCCACTGCAATATTTGTCTCTTCTAAAGCAAACCCTATTAGTCAGTATTTACATTTTAGAAGACACATTATTATGAATACATTTGAGAAAAATCTTTGTTTGTGTCATATTAAGTATGACACGAACAAAGAACAGATCATATTGCCCTAACACTACAATGATGCTTAGCTTCTCGCGGCCCGGGCCGGTTTGCATAACATTCACTGGATAAACTCAACGCATGGTGTTCTGATGTATTAGTTAATCCTTTATTTACAGGGAGTTGAAAAATTTCCTGTGTACAGACGCCAGCAGGTCAAGCTACCCGAAACTGTCAAATTTTCCCAATCAACCTTGAACCTTAATACTTTAGCGATAAAGTTGTAAATCTATTAAAGAAATTTGACTGATTGTAGTAGCTTGATGTGCTGGCGTCTGTACATGGATTCCTTGTAAAAGTCAATATTTCTTGGCTTTTTCAATTTTTCGTTCGATATTAATAATTCGGAGTTCCAATGCAGTTTGCGGTTATTATCGACTACATTGCCACGACGATTACATTGACAGTTATTATAAAAGTTGTAATATTTCTCTAACTACTATATATATATAATGAGTATTTTGTGTATATTTCTAATAGAAAAATTTCTTTCTTTCGAGTCGTTAGAAGTCTAAAGTCTGACAACCAGTCTTACAAAGGGGTATCGTGTTACCCAGTAACTGGGTTGTGAAGGTCTGATAGGCAGTCGCTGCATGTAAAATACTGGTATTCAGCTGCATACGGTTAGACTGGAAGCCGCCCCAACATACATAGTTGGGAAAAGGCTACGCAAATGATGATGATGTATATTTCTAATAGGTATTCGTCTAACAACGTGGTCTCCGAAATTGTGAAGCACGAAAGGGTTATTAACTGAAACAAGCCTAACTTCAGCTCTCAGGTCAAAGTTGTTGTTTGATAACGAGTCCCTCATGATGATTACCTATTGATACTACACTACTGCGTCCTAAGTTGAAGGTTTTCTAACTTTTGAAATGTCGGTAATCGAAAACAAATATTATTATTTCATTCTTTCTAAGATGGATCGAAAGCCACATCAAATCATAATCAGTAGAATGTCATACGAATAAAATTATATACTTACCTTGTACTTTATTTGTTTCAGAAAAATGGCCACAATAATAACGAGCGTGCTGTCAATCGCAGGAGGAGTATTGTTTTTCTTCTGTCAACAAGCTAACTCAGTAGAAATGCTTATTTTAGGAAGATTACTAGTCGGTTTGTCTGGAGGTAAGTATATACTCACATACAATTTGAAACCCTTAACCCTAAAATTTAAGTTTTCTGCTTGCATTGATGTCCGCTATCTATTTATATAGGTTACATGAGTGGCCGCCATCCTGAAAAAAATCAAAATAGCGCGACAGTAGATATCCCGCCAGGCTCCATAGAAAAATCTTCAATCCTCTTTAAATTCTGCTGCTTTCTCCAATTCCAATTAAAATATTTATAGCTTGCGAAAATACTTGTTTCCTTCCTCATTTTAGTATCTTCGGAAACTGCTTCCCTTGTATGATACTATGTTGTGGACAAAAATATTGATATATTTGGTTGCCCCCAGGTCTAACCACCAGCATAGTGCCCATGTACCTCACGGAGCTGGCGCCTGCGCGGCTCACGGGTGCCATGGGCGTGGCGTGTCCCATGGGCGTCAACGTGGGCGTGCTCGTCGGGCAGGTCATGGGCTTAGATTTTATATTGGGTAAGCAGGAAAGTGTCAGGCCATATATGTGTGGTTAAAGATCGAGTGAATTTTAGGTACACCCTGTTCCGCATACCTTATAGAGGTATGCGGAACAGGGTGTAAATTCACTCATCCTCAATAGGAAAGGGAGGTTCCTCCGACCAGACGAGTGTTGTGTCTCGAGTGTGGGCTACTGCCCGACGATTGATGTCGGGACGTTGTTTGTTTGTTTATGTTAGTTGCGCGGTAAACTGTGCTAGCGAGATGCATGATTTTGTGTGACGTCAGTGTGATGCGTAGTTCGGATGTAGATGTCGCCACAGTTACTTTAAATATCTGTTGTATTGTTTCAGGTCGTGATGTTGACTGGCCCTACCTTCTGTCCGTCTACGTGTTGCTAGTCATTGTTTGTTTACCGTTGTTATTTATACTGCCAGAGAGTCCAAAGTACTTATTTGTAGTTAAGAAAAATGAGGAGAGAGCTTTAAAAGGTAAGAAAATAAGTTTACATTCTTCCGCCTAACTCGCATTTACATTGCAATGTGCCGCGTTGTTAGGCAGAGGTGTATAATCGCCACAATCTATATCTGACCACCGTAAGGACTATTCCTGCTGGAAGCGCTCGGGCGCTATAGAAGCCCTTACCTACGCTCATCAACCAATAGCATCGCAGTATCGCGGGTTTTTGCAGAGCACTTTGTTTTTGTCATTGAAAAAAAAAAACAACAAAAAACCAAAGCGGCAACATAACGATAGTTATTTTGTTATATTTTTGAAATGATTGCATTTTTGAGTTTAAATACAACATGGAAATAGTAAATATGTAGGTTACATTGCTTTGTATTTATCGTGAAATAACGAAGCTTAGCCTATATCCAAATAGCGAAACGGGTTATAGTAATTAAAAAATAAGCATTCTTTCATTTGTCTATCAGGTGCAGATTAGGGCAGACCTGGGAATCGAACCTGTGATCAACAGTCGCAATTGCTACTGCGAGATGCCATATTAAAAAAATAACTGCTATCTTTTCCAGAACTGAGTCGCCTCCGCGGCCTTTCCATAAGTCTACTGACCGATGACGTGGACCTCCTTCGTGAAGAGGTTCGCTGCGGGGAATCAGCCACAAACAGCGGCGAGACCTGGTCTATGGTCCGAGTGTTGCAAGACAAGAGGCTGCGACTGCCACTCCTGCTCACCTGCTCCATGCAAGCAGGCCAGCAGACAAGCGGGATTAATGCTGTGAGTTTTGTATTTAGTTATTAATAGAAAGAGAGAAAGAAAATACGTTTATTTGCGGCAAACATGACGCATAAACACAACACGAACACAAACAACTTTTACTTTAAAACTTTTACTATCAACTTATGTATAACGTCATTACACAATTTATATGATATAAAAGCTTTTCGCGAGATTTAAGTACTCGTATTTACTTAGTTTGAAAAGAACAATGCTCATGGATGTATGGAATCCCGTACCATGCTGATCAAAGTCAAACTTTTGTTTTTTATAGACTACTCTTATCATATTAACACCTATTAAAGTTCTTTTTGTAAACAAAAACCGGGTTTCGGAGATTTTCAAAAGAATCAATAACCCGAAAACTTACTGGTACTTTATTTTGTTTGACATGTCATACACGAACGGCCATTATTGCTCTAAAAAAGGATAATCGTTTAAATAAAAATTATATTCTATTTTATTCTGGTTATTTATAATTAATGTAGAATCGTTAGAGTATAATTTACACGTTTTTAGAAAGACGTCATCGTGACACTTGCAAAATTCAAGGTTATATTAATCATATCATTTGAAACGGAACATCATGTAATACAACAATATCAACGCTTTTTTACTTTTTATTAAATTCCCTGTTCAAAAATCAAATCCCCGACGCGTAATGTCGTGAAAAATTATGAAAATAATTACTATGATATACCTAAATTTTGATCTTGATGCATGATACTTTTTGGTACGACTTTTGGTCATTGTCCTTTTAATAGTTAAAATCACAAAAGTAAATCTCGCGACAAGCTTTTATATCATATAAATTGTGTAATTACGTTATAAGTTTTAAAGTAAAGGTTTATTTTTTTCATTTTAGCGCATTTAAATAAAAGCTTGTTTTTTAAAAAGATTTTTACTTTTAATTTATTTTTTATTTTTTAGTTATTTTTCGACTTACTCTCAGCAAGCCCTTTCATTTGATACCCATATTGTACGAATGCATTAAAAATAATTAGTCCGCCTTCTTTGGTGTACCACCATGTTGGATTTAGCATAACGTCACACAGCTAACCATGTATTGTCATCCAAACTGAATTTGTGTACAAAATTTCAGCTCAATCGATTGAAGATATCTGTTTCAAAATTGAGTTTCAAGGTTTAGAAGTCGCCATATTGGATTTGGATTAGATATAAATGAAAAACAACAATCAAAATAAGTTAAATTATAAAATAATAATAAAAACAACAATCATAATAATCAGCGGGATTGTCCGAAAGGGTTACCGCTACCCCGGAACATAAAGGGCAAAGGAAGGAACATGGGTGGGTTTTAGTCAGTAAGAGTCTGACACTCCCTTCCGCTCTACCCAGTGCGGGAGGGGTCATTTGATGATTTCCCAAACGGAAAAAAAAAAAAGAAAATATACGTTTACCAACATCTTCTGTATATCTTGCTAGCGACCCTCCTTTGCTTCGCACGGTTTTTCCGACTTGACAAACCATTGAGATTTCGATACTATATGTAAGTTTAATAAATATATTATACAAATTGTTGAAGACCGCATCTAAATCCGTTGCCTAGTTTAGAAGAACAATGCGGTCACAGACAGACACAAAAAGCGACTTTAATTTATAATATGTATAGGTAAAAGTTTACCAACAGTTTCTATAATACAGGGTTGCAGGCAGAGACATCAACGCACTCCCTGATGCTATGGATTCGGTACTTACACATGCGTCGAAATGATACGTCGATTATTAAAAAAAAAAAAAATTGCTTTTCCATACATTTTGAAAGAAAGAAAATAGGTTTTTTTTTGCGGTAAACATGACGCAGAGAAAGAACACGAATACAAAAAAAAATTGTTAAACCGACCCCACCCCAATTCTCCTCCAGCTTGTCAGCTGGAGGAGAATTGGGGTGGGGTGATAAACGAAATTTTACGTCGGTTATTAAAAAGAAAAACAACTGTTTCCCTGCCACCATGTATAATAAGAATAATAATAAGGAGGTTCCTCTTTCTGGAGTCCTGACCGCCGGTTACTTGGACCCTGTTCCCGATATTGGTATTTTTTAATGTTTTTATATTCTAATATTTAAAAATATAATTTATATGTATTTATTTAATCATCATCATCATCCGACGAGCTCTCGTCACCGTCAGCGTTCCAGCTGTATTAGAACCCAATGGTTTGGTACGCGACGATGGCAAGAGACCGGATGGCATGTCTTTATTTCCATGGAAGGTGGGTAGGCCTTTAGTGTGGGACGCAACGTGCGTCGATACTCTTGCGCCATCCCATCTTCCTGGCTCGGCGTGGTGTGCTGGCGCTGCTGCTGCGGAAAACCTCAAGCGGCGAAAACATAAAAACCTTATCGGAGATTATATTTTCGAGCCGTTTGGGGTTGAAACCCTCGGGCCGTGGGGTCAGTGCTCAATGCTTGTTCAATGAACGTTCTAAACGGCTGGTTGCCCTTCCCGTGACCCAAGGGCTGGCTTTTACATTTTTTAAAGCGTTGTATAGCAATGCTGGCCAGAGGCTAAGCATTGCTATACAACGTGGCAATGCCGCCAGTCTCTTGGGTACATTACCAGTCGACAGCGAAGCGGAGGAATATTTCGACGCAATATTTTAGTTTTTTAATAGTTTTAGTTAGTATAGGATATTATATATTTTTTTTTTAAATTAATAATTTGTAGTTTATTTAGTATTAGAAGTTTATTTAATGAAATAAAGAACATAGTATAATAATATCTTAAGTACAGACGCCAGCAGGTCAAGCTACCCGAAACTGTCAAATTTTCCCAAACAACCTTGCACCTTAATGCTTGAGCGATAAAGTTGAAAATCTATTAAAGAAATTTGACAGATTGTAGTAGGTTGATGTGCTGGCGTCTGTACAATAAGTAACAATAGCCTCGGACTTACACAGTCGCCAATTATATGTTAACCAGCATTCTCAGAAATAAGTAACAAACAAACAAACAAACATAACAATAATAAAACTAGTGGCTCTTGAAAAAGTTATGGCAAAATTCAAAATATTGACTTCGGATAATTAGTTTTTGAAGTAGCTTCCAAATAAGTATTTAATCCATCGCACTGAATTTCAAAATAAGATCGTGCAAAAGAAGTTTTTCTTATAAAAAGGTTTTTTCATTTCCAATACTGTTTCGACAACTTCATCTGTGTCAACCTGAATTGTCCGTGTCAATTTCTTACGAAACGTTTATTTTGTATGAATTTAATATTTTATTTATAGATATATTTTGTATACGCTGTTTATTTTCATTGACCTCATTGAATCAGTCTGAACAAAAATGGATGAATCAGACGAAAGTAATAGTGAGACGATGCCGGTCGAAACGGTCGTTTCGGCCCATTCCATGGTGAGTTCCGAGGATCCGCCGATGGAGGACTGGTCTTCATTAGAAACAATATTGCCTGAAGAAAACAGGAAGAAAATTTTATATAATAAAGGGTTGTATGACCGTGGTAGCGGAGAAATATGCGGAAAAAATATTACCATGTCAACGAGCTCAGTGCTCAGACACCCTTACTACAATTATCCGGCGATCATAGATCCAGGAATAGAGGACGCTTTGTTTGAATCTGTAGATGCAATCACATACCCGTTCGATGGGCAAGCCTTGTACCTAGCTATCTGCAAGGAGATGGATCAGTGCCCAGTCAGAAGTTTCTATAGAGGCCTCCTTGAAAGCCGAATAGATCTACGGTATTACTGCATCGATCCGAATGGATTCCGTCCAATGGCCAAAGCTTTGCAATACAATATGACGGTCCAAGAATTAAATCTAACTGATAACTTTTTGAACGATGATGCTTGCTATCATATTGGAGAACTGCTTTTGACAAACACCATAATTACTGAAATTAATTTGCGTGGTTGCAGAATTGGCCCTAAAGGTGCCAGAATATTGTTTTGTAACCTGCACCGTAACAGAACACTCACGGTTCTTGATTTGAGTTATAACAAGTTGGGCGATGAAGCGATGGAGTATTTAGGGAAGGCTATACTTTTCGGACTAACCGTGACAAATCTTAATTTACGCTACAACGACATAAGTGGTAAAGGTGTCGCGTTACTAATAGAACCATTCGAAACCCATAACAATTTTACTCACTTAGACCTTTCGTGGAACAAAATATTTACTACAGGAGGTTACGCTTTTCTCTTAAAATTTTCAGAAAGTATTTGTCTTGAAGAATTGAATTTGTCATGGAACTATATAGCTGGCGCTCGGTTTGCCCTGGCCATCAGTCACATTTTACTTTGTCCGCGCCTGAAAAAGCTAAATCTTAGCAATAACCACCTAGAAGGAGAAGCTATAATGAGTATCATAGGAAATTTAACGAAAGCTAAAAAATTGAATACGTTGAATTTGTCTTTCAATCCTATGTCCCCTAGCGACGCTTTAAATGTTATGCAGCAAGTAGCGATGAACGCTTCGAAAGTGAAAAATGTACTAATGGAGAACGTGACCGTAAATCAAACATTTTTAACTTTGCTCGACCATACGAAATTAAAGAAATCGAAGAATAACTTAGTTGTAACGTACGGGGACGTTGAAGGCGTTTACAAAGCTAAAGGGCCGGACCCTAGGGAAGTAGTTCTTAACAGAATTGAATATGTTACAAAATCGAAAAAGACCAAAGCTGACATTGCATTGATTGCGTTCCAACTACAAAAAGATAAACAAGTTGTCATGAATATTAAAGATTTTACTACCGCTCTAGGGGCGGGCGGGGCGCACCTAGATGAAGATCTTGTCAATGAATTGGGCGTCGCTTTTCCGGCACCAACTAAGAATCCTAAACTGAAAAATGTAAATATAAACTCATTGGTGGAATATATCAAACGAAAATGGCCAGATAGGAAGTTACCTCCAACTCCTCCTCCTGAACCGGAACCAGAACTCGAACCTGAACCACCAAAAAAGAAAGAAAAAGGCAAAGGGAAAGGAAAAAACTGAATAAAGATTTACTTCAATGTCATCATTTTTACTTTTTGACGTATTTACACGTATCGAGATTTATATACCTTTTGGAAGGTTTTATTTTCTACTATACGAAATGACAGTTGTTTTTTGTGCCGATTCAAAGCGCCCCGCTCGAGGTGAGCGTCAAAATGATGGGACCAAATCTCCAATGTCTGTCATACATATATAAAAAAATAATACCATTAATCTAATATTTCCTACCTTTGCTATAATTTTAGCTACCTCATCATATACATAATATTTTAACAAAATGCTTGGTCCCTCCATCATAGAACCAAGCTGATAGACTACTCCCTGTAATGTTCTACCTATTTAGTGTTATAATACCTTAATTCTACCTTAATATAATTGATTTTGGCTGCTCGAAACATTTATCGTTTTAAAGATATCAATTATACAGGGTTATTGGTAAAACACCAACAACCTCTTAAGAGGTCATTGTACTCATCATTATGAACAACTTTTACTATGGGACCAAACGAGAAATCGCGAAAAAAAATCAGCTGTTCCCTACATTTTGACGAGTTGGACGAACATAAATGTAGGGAACAGCTGATTTTTTTTTTCGCGATTTCTCGTTTGGTCGGTTCGGACAACACTATTCTTCCTAAGAAAAGAATTAGGCCCAAATTACAAAAAAAATATAAGACACAAAAAGTCAATGAAATTGATTAAATTTTTGCTGAAAATCCATAATTTGTTGAGAATTGGCGTGGCAAAGGGAATACTAAAAAAACTATAGTTAAACACACTTTCGGAAAAAGACCCATTTTGATTAATGGTTCATTACTAAAGCAGTAGATGGCTTATAATCTGTTAACACATGTGCATTTGATGCCTTTTCCCAATAAATAGCTATTGGATTAGTAGATGGACTTCAGCTTAATGTAAATATCAACAATACAGATGGTAATATTATGTTCATTGACTTTATTAAAAAACTTGTAAGTATGTATAGATACTAAACGTGATGATATTTATAAAACGCGTAATGCCATACTCAAGAAACATTTCATATTAACGCCTGTGGGAAACCATGAACAAATACAGGGCGAATGCAATATTGCTTAAATAATAGAAAATGTCAATTAAGTATTTTACAGTGTAGAGATTGTCAGGTCTTGCACGAACTGTGATTGTCCTAGTAATAACATTAGAAGGAAATGTGGGTTTATTCCTTTGTATTTAAACATCATTCTTCAGAAACAAGGCATTGGAGCGTTAAATGCTTCTGCTGAAACTATTTTGAGTGATAATGTGGCTCCCTGTAGAATAATAATAATCAGAAATGAGGACATCCGCAAGAGAACCAAGGTTACCGACGTAGCCCGAAGAATTGCCAAACTTAAGTGGCAGTGGGCATTGCTCGCAGAACGGACGGCCGATGGGGCCGAAAAGTTCTGGAGTGGCGACCGCGAACCGGAAGACGTTGCGTTGGAAGGCCTCCCACTAGGTGGACCGATGACCTGGTGAAGGTTGCGGGAATCCGCTGGATGCGAGTCGCACGGGACCGGTCAATGTGGCGACACTTGGGGGAGGCCTATGTCCAGCAGTGGACGTCTATCGGCTGAAATGATGATGTAGAATAACCGGTTGCAATGGTATAAAAACAGAGATTTACTCTCTTACCAACACAATATTTTTGAGCTATCTTCTGATCAAAAGCCAGACGTTTGTTATACCTAACACATTACTTTATTTACGCTTTAAAATAATTGTACATCATACGAGCGGCCGCCGGCGATTTCGGTCGCGTGAAATCATTTCTTAATTGACGTCACTTAATTATAATATAGGTAGATTAAGTATATGTGTAATTTTGTTAAGCTTTTGAACACCAGAGTATAAACGTATCGCCGTACCCCTGACGCCAGGCCACTTTTCTGTCAAATGACCTTCATAAAAAATAGGGATTCCAAAACTTATATCGATATACAACTGAGTTTTTATTTTCGTCTTTAATTTTCTAATAAACCGTACTCACGACACTGAAATTTTATTTAACCTGCCACTATATTCCAATATAGTAATCTTTACACAGCATTTAACAGAGACTATCAATGAAAAAGCAGATATTAGAAAACTAAAAAAATATATTTATTACAATATGGTTACAACACTATTCAAAATGACTTGTCATGGTATTGTGACAATGGCGTTGCTTGCCAGTCAATTTTATGAAATTCTCGCATCGAATTAGGGATGTAACAGTGTACACGTTGGTTATCGATTCTAATAAGTATTCTTATCTAATATAATACCTATACATATCTAAAATACGCAAGGATTTTAATGTAATAATAAAAAAAATTGAAATCAGTACCTATTTTAATTATCGTTTTTTTTTTACATGTAAAAAATGCGCAGAAATAATTTAAAAACCAACAGTTACATATACCTAATAATAATTATTACGAATCAGTCTTACAATTTCACAAATCTTTAACAAAATGTACCTAATAATATACTAGGAAGAACATCAGTTTAGTACCTAATAATAATAATAAGTATTGATTCCGCTTCCGAGAACTCTACGTTATCTCCATTCCTTCTAATATTCGAAACAGTTCTTCGGTAGTCATTACACTCATGATCGCAGTTTATAATATAACTAACTTCACGATATTTTAATAATAAATAAATACTTAATAAATAAATACTAGAGCTTGGGAGCGACCTGAACAAAACGTGACGGACGTGTGCCGCCCGGATGATGCCAACACGAATGCATTTTGGCGCAGCATCTGGTCGGTGCCCGTCTATCACGCTGAGGGTGGCTGGATGCAGGATATCGAGCGAGTGTGTGGAACTATACCAGAAATGGATCCAGTTCTAATTACGCCATTAGACGTAGCCAGAGCAGTCCGTCCGTTACCGAATTGGAAATCGCCGGGACCGGACGGTCTGCACAACTTTTGGTTAAAATGGCTAATTAGCTCACACAGTCGTTTGGCATCTCAATTCCAGTCATCCTTAGAGTCTGGGTTGCTACCGCAGTTTCTAACAACAGGCGTTACCCACCTGCTTCATAAGTCAGGTAGTCCTGCGGAACCCAAGAATTATAGACCAATCACATGTTTGTCGACGGTTTATAAACTCCTTACATCCATTTTGAGAGCAAAAATTAATACGCACATTGACAATAACTCGATTATGTCTGCCTCTCAAAATGGATGTAGGAATGGGTCCCGCGGTACTAAGGAGCTACTCCTCATCGACATGGCCATTAGCCAACAGATTCGTCGATCCCGCAAGGATCTGTCGACATGCTGGATAGACTATAAGAAGGCCTATGACTCGGTGCCACATGCGTGGCTCATGAGGGTGCTGGAATTGTACAAGATCGATGCAACTTTACGCACCTTCCTTGAGTCGTGCATGGGGCAATGGAGGACGGTCCTTCGATATCCGGGGTGTCGACAAATCCAGGGGAATGATGAGCCTGTATGGATCAAACGGGGAATATTTCAGGGCGACAGTTTAAGTCCACTTTGGTTCTGCTTGGCCCTGAATCCTCTAAGCACATTGCTGGAGGATTCAGGTCTAGGCTATCGGTTGAAGAGAGGTGGTCAGGTCATATCTCACCTCCTCTACATGGATGATTTGAAACTCTTTGCCCCCAACAAATTACGACTGCTGGAGCTACTGAAGGTAACTGAAACTTTCAGTAGCGCCATCAGGATGGAATTTGGTGTGGACAAATGTGCGGTCATGCATGTAAAGCGAGGGGAGATTATGGAATCCGAGGGAATTCAACTCTCGGATTCCATACACCTTAGATCCCTCTCCTCATCCGAAAGCTACAAGTATTTGGGTATGTCGGAAGCGTTAGGCATCAACGTTGCTGACATGAAGCAAACGTTGAGGGAGCGCTTCTTTGGTCGCTTGAAGAAGGTGTTAGTTAGCCTTCTTTCAGGCGGAAATAAAGTGCGCGCCTTCAACAGTTGGGTCATGCCGGTCTTGATGTACTCTTTCGGCATACTCAAATGGACTCAGACCGAACTCGATGCCCTGGATAGAAGGGTCCGTACACTACTGACCGCAAACCGGATGCATCACCCACGATCATCAGTGATGAGATTGTACATCCCGCGGAAATGCGGGGGTCGAGGCTTTTTAAACGCCAAGACCCTCCACAACCGAGAGGTGTGCAATCTCAGAGAATATTTTATAAAAGCCGAAGTGGGTATGCACCGTGATGTGGTTGCAGTGGACAAGGGACTCACCCCGCTCTCCATGGCTAAAGAGAACTGGCGCAAACCTGTAATACTTACTACCGATGACCGCAAGGAGGTATGGCAAAGCAAGGAGCTTCACGGGCGCTTCTATCGGGCTCTTCATGAACCCGGTGTAGACTTCTTAGCGTCCGTATCCTGGCTACGTTTTGGGGACCTTTTCGGAGAAACTGAAGGTTTCGTCTGTGCAATTATGGACGAAGTTGTCTTGACGAATAACTACCGGAGATATATTATGAAGGACGGGACGGTTGACGTGTGTCGGGCATGCCACCGTCCGGGTGAGTCCATCAGACATATTATCTCTGGTTGTTCTCGTCTAGCTAACGGTGAGTACTTGCACAGACATAACCAAGTAGCCAGGATTATTCACCAGCAACTTGCTTTGAAATATAAACTTGTCGATTCTGAGGTACCGTATTACAAGTATGTGCCCGACCCAGTTCTTGAAAATGACCATGTCACGTTGTACTGGGATCGGTCTATCATTACTGACAGGACTATTGTCGCCAATAAGCCTGATATAGTGGTGATAGATCGATTAGCGCGCCGCACAATGATTGTCGATGTTACCATTCCACATGACGGGAACCTCGTGAAAGCTGAGAAAGAGAAACAAATTAAATATCTGGACTTAGCACACGAGGTTGTTGACATGTGGAATGTAAGCTCGGCTATCATTGTGCCGATTGTCGTATCGGCCAATGGCCTCATGGCCGAAAGCCTCGATCAACATCTATCTAGGCTCTCGTTAGGCGGTTGGATCAAGGGCCTGATTCAAAAGGCAGTACTCCTCGATACGGCTCGCATTGTGAGGAGGTTCCTGTCTCTGGAGCCCTAACCACCGGTAGCTTGGACCCTGCTCCCGACATCGGTGGATCACTATTTTTTTATATTTTTAAATGTTTTTTTTTTTATACTAATATTTAAAAATGTATTAAAATAAGATATCTAAATAAATAAACGAAATAAATACAAAAAAAAAAAAATTAAAACACTTCACTAAACTTAATCACCTGCGCTTACGACGTCACCGCTGTGTCATACATTCCGGTAAAACGGGGTGAATAGGGATGCAGGGGTGAATCGGGACGAAATTTTAAAATGGATTTAAACTTTAAAATAATATAGTTTAATGCTAACAAGGACACTTAATATTTAATTAAAAAACAGTAAACGCATTAGAGTCTTTTCTGGCATCAAACTATATTATTTCAACGTTAAAATCCATTTTAAAGTTTCGTTCCGATTCACCCCTGCATCCCTATTCACCCCGTTTTACGGTTTATGACTATGGCGTACAAGGGACTGATAATATTGGTTTGCGCTAGGGATGAGCAAGAGATGAGTTTAACAAGTGTCGATATTAGACATTTGCATATTTTATTTTTGATTCTGTAGCTAGAGGCATGGTTGTATAAGGCTAAGTTGTTTTAAAAATACGTTTTATTTCTCCTGGTACCAACTTATACACTAATAATATACTCTGGACTAAAATTTCATATTCATCATCTTAAGTTTTTATTGATTTTACAATCATATGTCACAACACTAGCTGTCACATATAGCGGACTACGGCGTGTGAGGCACTCCTTTTATACGCGTTTAACATCTACTTTTAAAACAACAAATTTCTCGATATTGGTGGTTTATTTATATTAGTTTCATGCAATACAATATAGACGGAAGCTTAAACTTTTAAATTATATAAATAAAAACACACAAAAGTAATGATTAAATTGTTTATTTCATAAAATGGTGCGACGTGTATTTTGTCATATATTTGTGACGTTGGCGTTCAGGGTAAGATTTCGTTTGTCACGTATATGTGACAATGGCGTTCAAAAGGTTAATAAGAAATTTTGCACGATTAGAAGGTAGTAAATAGGTATTAAATATTTATCCTTCGAAGATCGAAAATAAACCGCCCATTTACCTGTTGCACTAAACAATTGAATCGGCAATTTGGAGGGACCAACTTATATTTAATCGATATCTTTAAAACCATATATGTTTCGGGCAGCCAAAATCAATAATATTAAGGTAAAATTAAGGTATTATAACACTAAATAGGTAGAACATTACAGGGAGTAGTCTATCAGCTTGGTTCTATGATGGAGGGACCAAGCATTTTGTTAAAATATTATGTATATGATGAGGTAGCTAAAATTATAGCAAAGGAAATAGTAGATTAATAGTATTATTTTTTTATATATGCATGACAGACATTGGAGATTTGGTCCCTTCATTTTGACGCTCACCGCTCGAGCGTCTCAGGAACTAAAATTGACACATTGTTGCAAATGGTCGTCGTGTTGTTTTGGCACGTCTCTGATAATTTAGGTCTAAATCGTAGAATATTTTTTTTGTGTTTACTACGAGATATTTAGAACATTTTGATCACGACAGTATGCGCATTTTGTATAACTCACTATCAAAAATATTAGTTCCACGGACGCTTACCTTGTTATCAGCGCCTAAATGGCGAAAATCAAATGTCTTCGTTTTGTCATCGATAGTATGATGTCCAGCGTACTTGTATAATATAGGTCAGTGGCTGTCGGTATAAGCACCGCACCGGATATTCTCATTTTTACCCATCCGCGGACCAAGACCCCTCCGTGTCTCGTAAAACACGTTAAGCCGTTGGTCCCGGTTCTTTGACAGTCGTTACGGGACGTCAGAAGCCCGAAAGTCTGACAACCAGTCTTACCAAGGGCTTTCGTATTACCCAGTAACTGGGTTGTGGAGGTCAGATAGGTAGTCGCTCCATGTAAAATACTGGCACTCAGCTGCATCCGGTTAGACTGGAAGCCGACCCCAACATTGTTGGGAAAAGGCTAGGCAGATGATAAATCAAGTTATATGCAATCGCGGCCACTTGAACGATGTATTTTTGTTCCTAATCTTTAAACTAGTGCTATTGTTGATCGAATACCAATAAAATTGAATGTTCTTTCCAGGTATTCTACTACTCGCAGACGATCTTCAAGCAAGCTGGTCTGACGCAGAAGAGCTCGCAGTTCGCGACGATCGGCTGCGGCTTCATCAACGTGTGCACGGCGGTGCTGATGCTGCAGCTGTTGCCGCGCTTCGGGCGCCGGCCGCTGCTGCTGGCCTCGCTCCTCTCCGCCGCGCTCATACTGGCCGCGCTGGCCGCTTGCTTGCGGTTTATGGTTCGTGTTTCATTGATTCATGTCGGTTTTAACCGACTTCAGAAAAAGGAGGAGGTGCTCAATTCTGATGTTTATATATTTTTTTTTAATAAGGTGAAAGCGTCATGGAAATCCTCTTTGTTTCCAGGACGTGGTGTCATGGATGCCTAACGTGTGCATGATAGCGGTAATGTCGTATGTTCTAGTCTACGGGTTCGGACTCGGCCCAATACCGTACTTTATTGCTTCGGGTGAGTTATAAAATTCATTAATTTTATTTTTGTTACATTGTTCTCACATGTACAGGGTGAAATTAAATTAGCTAGCGAAACTCTGCAGACGTGGAACAGGGTTGGACCTCTTCCTATCTGCCCTCCAGTTTTTAACACCCTTCACCAACATTATTATTGTCAGTTCACACCGAGACATGACGCAACGCGCCCTTTTAAAGATACCAACACAATATCGAACTTGATTACTACATACAGTTATCATTTCATGGCAAGCATGAACGCGTATCGAATTACGCTGAAATGCACCGTGCTGCGCAATTTCATACCTTATTTTTAACCTCCGACGTAAAAACGACGGGGTGTTACCTATAAGTTTGAAGTGTCTTTGTCTTGTGTGTGTGTGGGTGGCATCGTAGCTCCCGAACGCATGAACCGATTTCGATTTTGTTTGTATAATTAATAAGTTCGATTTTGTGTCGCGATCTTAAAAAGTGCGTGCAGCGTCGCGTTACATGTCGCTGTGAATTGAACCTTGATGGAAACGCAAATACCATATTGGAATATTGTTTAAAAGTCAAATAACCAAACTGTTTTTCCTCCCCACAGAGATATTCGAGGTAGGTCCCCGGCCGGCCGGCATGGCGTGGGGTTCCCTGGCCAACTGGGGCGGGAACTTCCTCGTCGGCATGTCCTTCCCCAGCATGCGGGAGGCCATCGGACCCTACTCCTTCTTGGTCTTCTCTGCTGTCACTACGTCGCTGTTTGTGTTTCAGAAGTGAGTAAATGTGGAAAGTTTTTAAATACATGGTGTATCAGAAAGGTGTGGTCGAATTAGGGGCGTGGTACGGACCATCAAACTGAACAACTTTCTCCATGGGACTAATATCGTAATCTAGAAAAGACAATATCTGCTGTTCCTCGAACTAAAAGTTAAAAAAACATTGAAAAAGTTCAAGTCCTACTCAACCCAAATGTATGGGAATTTGGGTCAAGTGGGGCTTGAAGTTTTCAATGTTTTTCGGGACAGCTGATAGTTTTTGCCCTTTCCTTTCTGATACACCTCTATATACGCCTCTACAACTAGAGCAAAAACAAAAAAAAAAAAAATAGTAAATGGCAATAACTAGTGTCTCAACAGACACTATTTATTGCTATTTCTAGAATGGAAAGACGAAAAGAATCGTGTTATCGGGAATCTTACTGTTTTGGCGCTCGAATGACGTTGACAGGGAGGTGCTGTCTGTAAACATTTGTGAAATTGTTTTGTACAGCCGCCAGCACATCAAGCTACTACAATATGTCAAATTTCTTTATTAGATTTTCAACTTTATCGCTAAAGCATGGTTCAAGGTTGATTGCGGCGGACTCAAGAAGGGCGGGGAAGAAAAAAAAAATGTTTATTTCAATTAACATAGTTGGTTTGCATTATATGGTTTGGAGACTCCTTTTAAGCAAGGAAATGCTTGTTTTAGGAGAAGAAGGACGGATCCTTCTTCCCCGCCCTTTTTGATTGTTATTCCTACATTAATATATTATTTTTATTCTCAGGATCTACTTCCCAGAAACGCGAGGTAAGACACCCACCCAGGTGACCCAGTTATGCAGTCGTGGTTTCAAGTCAAGACCTCTCTCCACACCCGACTTATCCAGCGTATGACGGCTGTACACGTTATGTTTGTTATGTGTAATACGTAAGTGGACTGCGATGTTATTGTGTTATTGAGAGTTACATGTTGAAAATATCTAAAAAAGTATAATATATTGCTACCGGTTTTAGCAGGAAAATAGTATTCTGACAAAGAAGTTTATTGATTTAGTCATAGAGCACGGAGATGATGAGAGGCCGCTGTTAAGCTATGGTTACCTAGAAGAGCGGTGGCCGTCACTAGCGGCCGCAGTGACGGTTGCCATGAAAATGATGGCTGTGGCAAAAATTTAAATCGTTAGATTCGTCCAAAGAGATTTAAAATACTATAGAGAGGGTATGCGAAAAAATGTCATAGAAAACTTTGATCCTGTTTCTCAGTGACGCCATCTAGCATAATATAGCAACATTAGAGCGGCATGCAGGCATACCACACTAGACTGAGTGACTTTTGCCCACTAGGACAAATGTATCGGATTACGATTTTGTTCGCCGTCCTGTCTATTGCTAAGTAAATAATTTAATGTCTTTCGATTCGTCCTACGTCCTACGCGTCAAAAGATGAGATTTTTGATAATCAGTGAGCTCACTCGTCTCAGTATGGACACGTTTCCGCTTGACTAAGCACGGTGAGGGCAAATCTAGCGATTTGAATCTTTGGGCGGGGTTTGACTTAACGTCAAATACTGGTGAAAATGACAGATTTTCATGACGGCTGTTGTTATATGATGGAACCGCTTATTTAGGTAACCAAAGCTTTAGATACCGTATTGTCAACACTTTTCGCGTGTCATTCGCCTGTCACTGTTTACTCGTAGAAACTGACAGCTCGTGACAATTTTAACAATGCCCTATGACAGCTAGCTTGCGCTCAGTTGCACCCGGACACGTATTTTTGTCATAAGGGCGTGTCTTGTCGCTGCTGGAGCAGGCGATTTCGTGCTCTGTGGATTCAGTGAACTCACTTCTACAGCTGGCTAGGTTGATAGATGAGCTCAAATCTTCTATCTTCTATACACATATATATAAAAATGAAACACCGAAATGTATGTACGCGCATAACTTCCGACCGACTGCACCAAATTGGATAATTCTTTTTTTTGTGTTTGTTATTGTTAGGACAAGGTTTATATACAATTGGACCCGGTAGGTGGCGCTGCTTTTTCGGGCAGGACGACGTCTGCCGGGTCCGCTAGTTGTTAATAAATGACTATCGAAGAATGACAGTACTTTGCAGGCTGCTACATCAGTAAGCTTGACAGATATGGCTCTAAGCACAAAAGGGCTCGTGCAGCTTATTAGAAAAAAGTAAAGTATAAAATAACGATTGGTTTCCAAAGACTACAGATTTGATGCATCACAAAAAAAAAAAAATACATCACAAATTATGATGATAATAAATGCAGTCTCATTTAAAATGATTCTACTGACATTGGTATAGAGAATAGATCTGTACGGTATAAATGATATTAATTTGTAAATTAATTTTAAAAAAATCGCTAGAATCTCTTCCAATTTATAATTAAATGGCAATCGAGTAAGGCAGCATATCGATTCCCCTATTTGTCTTATGTTTTCGATATTTAGCCAAATATCCAATTATATTTTTATACCAGTCAGCAAGGAGAATAAAATTCATTTTATACGTTCACGTTTTGGTGAAATCTCTTAGTACCAGTAGAGAGCCCAGGACCAACACTTCTGCCTTATCGTTTTACGAACAAAACAATATAAAAGCAATAGATTTGGTTATTCTAAATCCTAATTTTAGAAATTTTCCGCGTGACGTCACATTTGTCATTCAATTCCTTTCTGAAAATCAGACAAATTCAGCGGGATTGTCCGAAAGGGTTACCGCTACCCCGGAACATAAAGGGCAAAGGAAGGAACATGGGTGGGTTTTAGTCAGTAAGAGTCTGACACTCCCTTCCGCTCCACCCAGAGCGGGAGGGGTCATTTGATGATTACCCATCCGGAAAAAAAAAAATCAGACAGATTCCTGTGAAACAGATCGGTAATTCTTTTACATTTTTGAAAATGTCTGAAATGGCTCCCATTTAATTGCGACGTTTCTGTCTACTGAGTCGGGTTCCGAATCATCTAAACTAACGGTTTTGTACGGGTTTCGCCGTAAATCTCACGACACGGTTTCAGTCACAAAACAACGACATGGTTTTGGTCGTGGGCTTTACCTAGCGTCAAAATTGTTGATACATTTTTTATTATTTTTGTTTTATATTTAAATCTCGGAATACGCCCGTTTTTTGTACTATTATGAAATAGGTTATGCGTAAAGCTCAATACACAAGGTAAATAAATCGTAGCGATTTATCTGAAGAAAACCTAGAAACTAGTTTTTTTTTTTTTTAACAAGCGTATCTATTTTTAATGTAGCTGTTCTGCCCTTAATTACTGGTTAGCTACAAATTTATATAATATACAGGATGGCAGGAACATCGTTGCAGAACCTGTTACCATGGATTCTAAACAGACTATTTTTCGTCGTAAAAATATATATTAGCTGTTCCATACATTTTGATCGCGTAGGTATTGCAATTCACTATAAACAGCAGATTTTTTTTTAAAACCGACGACAAAATTCTATCCTAGAAGAGTCTAGAATCATGTACGAGTAGTACTACAGGGGGTCTACTCCGAAGTGGTATCAGCCGAATGTTCGGCCGTTTCCTGCTACGAAGTTACTATTTGGTTCGGTCGGTTCCGATCCTACACTCCTACACTCTTTCGAATATTGACTATGGTCCCGACCCAACTGAGCCGATCCGAACTTTTTTCACATTTTTGAATAATATTCGGTTCGGCCATGTGTCGTCGGTCCGATGCGATCATTCGCACTTTGCACTTCGTAGTAGACCCCCGGATTCATGGTTTCTCTGCGACTCTGTATGATTTTAAATGATATATTTTAGTAACGATCAATTAATTAAACACAATTACAACATATCAATCAGTTAAACGCTACGATTTATGACGAAAGTTTTCGGTTAGTTCGTTAACGGATATAAGGATAGTTAGACTAAAGTAAAGCTCGATTCCTGTAAGGCTGATCAGGTAACCGCATATCAAATCTCATGTTCTAGCTGTTGAGTGATTGGCTGTAGGAAATAACAACACCAAATAAAATTACCACTAAGCCGCACTGTATTTTCAACTCTCGGCGTAGAGCCGAGCGTTGAGAATCCAACAGAGTACACCCTAGCGCGTCGACAAAACACACTGTTGGATTTTCAACTCTTGGCGCTGAGCAGTGCGTTGAAAATCCGATGCGCGAAAAATAATCGGGGCGGGAAAATATCGCCTGACCGAAACTGGGCCAACTATAGCTGTACAAGGATCTTATGGCGATTGACAAATGAATAAATGACTTATAACTTATGACGAAAAGCGCATGTAATGCCGCCATCTTGTTTTATCAATATAATAACACAAAATGGCGGCGATAGTTCCGATTTTGGCCACGAGCCAAAAGATCCTTGTAAAACTAAATGCATGACATGAGATTTGAATTGGAAATTAGAAACCATCCCCAGAGTTGAATGTGCTATTAATTATTGAAGTGTGCTCGGTGAGTTGGTATTATTATAACATTAATATTATAGTGTAAGTGCACTTTTTAACTATTTCGATAGTAAGTCAAGAGTCCGAGACTTTTAGATAACTTCCAGCGTTTTTATATTTTGTTACTTAAAGCAGATATCAAGCGCTTCACTTTTTGATCATTCTTGTCTTTTATTCGACAGAACACAAAATAGAGCAAAAGTAAAAGTGAATTCATTAGTGAGCCAATCAACCCAAAAATGATGTTGGAGTTCGGCGCGGATCGCAAAACTAAATGAACGGACCAGATGTGACATGAGCGTTCATTCCTATGTCATTTCGGTGTAGTGTGAACGTGGCATGAAACAAAAATGAACCTTCATTAAAGTAAAGCGTTTGATCTCGGCCGTAATAATGCTACATTTACATTAGTGACAACTAAAAGCGAATAGGTATGCGTTTTAAAACGGCCTTCGCCTTCGGCTTCGCTTTCTGCAGCTAAGGGCCCGATCACACGTTGTGGTACGTGTGACCACGACGACACCACGTGGATGCCCGTCTATGTGGTGTCGCTAATTTATATGAAAATGAATAGTCTATTCACACGGACCACATTTGGCCGTCAAAATCAACCGTGTGGGCGATACCGACCACATCAAGGCGACGTCGGAACCACAACGTAACCACACCACAGCTACTAGCGACAACGCAACTGCAAGAAGTTACAGCGACCAATCCCCGTAATTAAAAACGTTCAAAATCTAGACGCAATCTCATCTCAGCAACAATCATTGTCAAAAATGTAGGGAAATTAGAGGTTTTTTCTACAGATTGAGACCGAGATCTGAGGGGCAATTCTCGTAATTTTAAGACAGAGTCTGATCTCAGTCTCAATCTGTCAAAAAATACTTCTAATATCCCTACATTTTGGCAAGTTTTTGACATTTGTTTGTCGCCGAGATGGGACTGCGACTAGATTTTGAACGTTTTAAATTAAGAGAATTGGCTTTCAGGCTGTGAACTTTCTTAAAATGAATTGCTCCTCGGATGTGGTTGCGGTACGTGTGAACGGGCCGCAAGTCAACCTGTGTTCGATTCGATGTAAATGGAACATTATTAAACACTAGGAACAAATTAGGTATAAGTTTGAATAAAATAGTTGTAACAGTTTGCCTCATCTTCAAGTAACTCAGAGATCCATACTGTTTGGTGCTTGCATGGTTTATGCCGACCGAAGTTAGAGTATCGAAATATCAGCACATAAGTAAACAAAAACCCTGCCTTGTTGGTGTAGGTGGTCGCAAGCGCGGGGTCCTGTGTTTGGTGTCTAGGACGAGCAGTGTGATTGGGTTTCTTTTCCCCATACAAATTTTCAGTCCTCAGCCTGGTTTATCGCAATAGGCTTGCCCAATATGATGTGGGAAATATAACATTCATATTACATGGGACTTACAACATACCTGGCGACGTGTGGGTGTACTAAAGGTACACCTCTGCCTAACTCTTCGGGTATAACAGGCGTGATTATGTTTTATAATCGGTACTCAAGCTTCGGGACGGTGTTCGTCTTCAAGACGTTTTAAAGTACAAAATACTTAGTAACAATTATGGTTCCGTAGCAACTTTGTAAGAGTAGAAATTAATACAGATATTCCATCCATATTTCAAATAGTAATTAACTTTAGCATTTAGTATGCTTAGTAATATTATCTACCATACTGAATGCAAACTTACCTGGCAAGCACGTTCTTAAGAAGTATGAGCGCGATGACATGAAAGAAAGAAAGAAAGTAAGAAAGAAAAAGTATTTACATGAGACTCGGTACAGACGTTTAAAAATCTCGTATTAAATATTCACCGTCCTGCTCACACGTTTTAAGACCACGACTGCCGTGATGCTGCTGTGATGAAAATTCATGCTTCGTTTTACTAGTCTAAGATTTCATTATCATTGGTACGGAACCTATAGTTAGCTACAGCTAGTTAGTCTCTAGTACGACAGTTTTTTATTCAAACATTTTTATAAGGCATCTACATGTCTTCAAAATCGCACAAAGGTTTTTTGTAGGCAGTGAATCCTTCCTGCGGTAACGTCCATCAACTTGTGTCTTCGAACATATTTACAATTTTTACTGGAACATCACTTTTAGCGCATAATTTATACCTAAGTGGAGGGATAAGAATTATTTTGTTTTTTAATTAATTTGTTTTAAATAATTATAGGTTTCAATGTAAGCTCCAATTGTATGAGTAGAGTATATTTTATCGTGCATTTTTACAATAAACATTGAAGTACCATTTATTTGTGGGTTTTATTTCTAATATTTCTAGGTTCAATTTTATCATTTCATCTCAAAATACCAGATTATCAAACACCAGATTCTCAAAATATCAGATTTCGAACAGTCGAAATCAAAATATATTATAAAAAAACCTGTCATCATCTGCCTAGCCTTATCCCATCTATGTTGTTATGCTTCCAGTCTAACCGGATGCAGCTGAATACCAGGAGGTCTACTCCGTAGTGGTATCGGCCGAATGTTCGGCCGTTTCCTGCTACGAAGTTACTATTTGGTTTGGTCGGTCCCGATCCACACTCCTACACTCTTTCGAATATTGACTATGGTCCCGACCCAACTGAGCCGATCCGAACTTTTTTCGCATTTTTCAATAATATTCGGTTCGGCCATGTGTCGGTCCGAAGCGATCATTCGCACTTTGCACTTCGTAGTGGACCCGCAGTATTTTACATGGAGCGACTGCCTATCTGTCTATCAATTTTATATCTTGTAATAAAACTAAATTGCAGCATAGTCCAAAATCGTAAATATTTGTGCATAAGAGAACTTGTTGGGACTTTGGAAATGGCCGTTTAAAAAAAAAAAATTGAACTTACAATTATTAACAAATCAAAATAATTTTATTGAAATTACGTGATCATGTCATATTTATAAAGGTTTTTAACAAAATAATTTATGTTGTTAAAAACCTTTATAAATATAGGTACATATACTCGTAAGTTTAAATAATTGTAAATATAATTTTTCTAAGGGCAGATTTTTTAATCGTCAGATAACTTTTATCTGAAGAATAAATATGATAGTTTGACATATTTTCTATACAAAATCTGTCAAGCCACCATATGTATTCCTCAGATAAACGTTATCTGACCATTGAAAAACCAGTCCTAAAAAAAACAGTGCATAAAATGGCAATTATTCCTTATCACAGCGGTTTCTTGTAAAGTTTAATCTCGTTATAATTTACAAATTTTTGTTGAGATAGCAGCCAGGAACAGAAATAATTAAAACGAAATATTCTAGTGTCATAAATCAAGTCACAACGCTAGAATAGCTGCCTTCATAAGAAAATAATATATCCTAAATGCGGCATTAAAATGACAAAATAAAAAAGAAAAATGTTTAGCATATAGTGATAAGATTACAATAATAAGAGTTATTAACGTCTTATTTGACACAGTATACATATTAGTCCTTACCCCTCGAACTACTGACATTATTCCATTTACTTTCACAGTCTAAGCAGTAGAGGCCACGCAAAAAAAACCTGAATAGTACTTTCAACAAAATAAAGTTATCAAAAAAATTACGCTTATAGCAAAAAAACTACGTAAAAAAATATAACAACGGATAAAAAAACCATTTCCGCTCGGTTAAATTCAAAATCAATTTAAACCTTTTTTTTTTCTGGTGGGAAATCATCAAATTAACCCTGACTTATGATTTAAGGGGGTCAACTGCGAAGGTAGTCATCAATTTCCTTCAGCTTGTCCCAACAAACAAGCAGCAATACCGTATGGGGGCCAAGTCTTAAATAGTTGGCCCCTACGCCTTTGTACAAGGACAGTGGTCCTTCGAGCCGGATCATTTTTAATCCGCAGTCTATCATGCCTTTGTAGAGTTTCCCTTTGTTTTGCGCGTCGACAGCTGAAATATAATGTGTGTAATTAGTCGGCTACACAGTTTGATTAATTTAGGTAAAATCTAGCTGCAGATGTTTTTTAGACATCACAAGCTTCTTCCGCAAACCAACAAGTTGAGCTCTTATAAAAGCAGACAAGTCCCCAATATATAGGCACCGCCTAGTTTGGGGTGGGAACCCCCGCATATAACAAAATTGATGTCACCAACAGTTACAAACAAAATGAAAGTGAAAGTGTTAGACAAATAAAGTAATCATTGTAACAATGTTTAAATAAATTTATAGTTAATGCATACTTTTTTTCGAAGAGCGATCACTATGTCATCTATCGCAACCGCTACTAGAGATAGCAAAAGAGGTTAGAAATCAATCGACAGGTTTAAGCGTTTTACTTTTTCCAAAAAAGTAAGGGAAATAAATTACTTACGTTGATTACAAAGTCTAGTAGCGATAACATCGAAGGGGTTCAAGCACAGCGTCATTACGATTCCCCCGAGATTGGCGCCGAAGAACGAAAGGATCAGTGGCTGTTCAGTGAACCAATTGTTTGATCGCAGCCACTCTTTAGCGTAAGTGAAGCTTAAGATTTGTGAGGCGCTGCCCACCATGCCGCGCGGGATTTGAGGACCGACGCCCCGGAACAGACCTGTAATGGTGATTATTAAAAGTGGTTAGAATTTTCTATTCACCTAGTGTCAATTTGACCATTAAAATAATCAAATTCGGCTGGATTCTAGCAGATCTGTGATTGCAGAAGCAAAATGGAGCTTGGATTCAATCTGTGATGTTTAGCACGGTGTTAATCGCTCACAACTTATCACAAAAATGCTTGCGGTAGCTGGTTAATCGACCTCTCTGGTCAGTCTGGTTAAATCTGGTGCCTAAACCGTTGAGTACTGTGTTTTATTTCCATTAAGGAATTATTATTAGTTGAGATCCTGTCTTGTTTCACTCCTGGTTAAATACTTTCCTCCATTTCCTAACGATCCAGTGCTACTTCTTTCCAGTCTACAATTACTGCCCAAATCAACGTCGTACCTTTGACACCTTCCTTTCTAAATATATCAGCCAGTGCGCTCATGGTGCCTGTGATTTCATGTTGATGTCCCACAGCTATAGCCCTGGCGGCCTGGGACTGCAGCCTGACCTTCACCAGGTAGTAAGGAGTGCCGGCTATAGAGCCCAGGGCTCCGCCGACGCCCGCGACCCCTGCGCCTCTTAGCAACGATGTGGTGCCTGTTGAGTCATTTAGTATGCCCCGTCTTTCAGCTATGCGGAAGAAACCTAATCTGGAAATGTGAGAATAGGAAAGATTAGAAAACTCTTTAACATGTACAAATTACATATATAAAACAAGAAAATTTCCATAGGGTGACACAATGGGCGGTCTTATCGCTAAAAACGATCTTTGTATATCATGAATTGTTTATTGCAGTTTGTGACTGAGATACGTCTTTTCATTGTTTTGGCCACGCCAGTTTTGTAACTAATCCGGCTCGAAGTACCAAAAATTCATTTGGTCTGGTTTGTAGATATTTTAATATAGGTAATTTCAAATTAAAATATAAAGATATTTTGTTAAATAGAAAATGTATTTTAATCTTACCTAAATATATTCAAAAAGAACTGAAACCCAAGCATGGCCGTAAGCCCACTCTGTAGCGCAACAAATCCTTCATTCTTCCCCACAACATAGAGGCCGTGGGGTACGTTCTTGTAGAATACAGGATGTGTCCCGCTCGCCTTCAGTTCCCCTTGTAGTTGCAACCTGACCTTCACCACTTCTATGGGGTTCGTGAAGACGGATGCAAACATGGCCGACACACCACCCATTAGCAAGTCGTTTATGTCACGACCAAAGCCGTTTTTCATTTTTGGTTCTTTTTGTTTCATCATTTTTTCTTAAGTTCTGTGGAAGATCAGATAATTTTGTTGGCAAGCAAGAAACATTTTATTTAATACTTATATGAGTTCTGAAGAGGCTTAATAATAACAGCCGCACAGGTCGTTCGAACAGGTTAAGCTACGCTTGACGCGGTTGGCCTGTGGATGGGTGACCATATTTAAATACCGAGACACCTCCGTGCCACGGAAAGCACGTTAAGCCGTTGGTCCTGGCTGTCATTCGCAGATCTTTGACAGTCGTTACGGGTAGTCAGAAGCCCGAATGTCTGACAACCAGTCTCACCAAGGGGTATCGTATTACCCAGTAACTGGGTTGTGGAAGTCGGGTAGGGAGACGCTCCACGTAAAATACTGGTATTCAGCTGCATCCGGTTAGACTGGAAGCCGACCCCAACATAGTTGGAAAAAGGCTAGGCAGATGATGACTTGTATGAGTTCTGAGAAAATGAATCATGTCTGCAATATTATAGGCCGACTTTCTACGAATTAAATCCAAGATATTAAGGGCAATTAATCTATTAATTTCTTGCCTCTCCAAAAGCCATCACTATGGGCAATCAAAAACGTGTGTACAAGCAGTAAATAAAACACCGTAATCAATTTAAAACTTTATTGCTACTCACATAAAGCTCAACCTTCAATTTTAATAGCATTACTTACTCTACAAACATGATTGTACATTTTTCTACATTTACTCATTTAATGCTAACAATACAAAATTTGTTTAAAAAGATAATAAACGTTATGTTTGAAAGTTAAGGTTTATGATTATAAAACTTAACTTTCAAACAAAGTTTATTATCGGTTATTATCGCACAAGTGACCGCGATTGCATATAGTTTGATTAAACTATATGCAACCGCGGTCACTTGCGCGATGTGTTTTTGTTCCAAATCCTTAATCTAGTGCCATTGTTGATCTGTGATTGCCTGGTAAATAAATTACGAGGTCGACGACACTATTTTACTCTAGACCAATAATTTCAGTGTATTTTAAGAAATAACAAGTGTCGACTCGAACAGTTTAACTAATAAACAATACAAATGTGGTTTGGCTATACAAAGAATAACATGGTAACAAAATTATTAGTCACAACACTTTGGCTAAGATTTCATTGAACGTAAGGGTTCCCATATAAAATAATATCAACTGTTTTACTTGAAGACAACACAAGTTGTACTTTAATTCAATTAAAATAGTATTTTTACTTCAATTATACTTCAGTTAAATGCTATTATTTTAAAGAAATACTAATTAAGTAAATTAAAATGCTTAGAATAAGGTATTCGTTTGCAATAATACTGAGATACACAGGGTTTGGGGTTATTAATAATGATAGAATGATCAGGTACTAAAATGTACGTAAAACTAATTTGTAACAATAGCAAATGTATTTTTAGTAAAAAGTATTTTTTTTATCGTATGCTAAAATAAAATACTATCTTGACATACGACCTTCACTGATTACAAGCGGAAGGGAAAATATACGTTATGTAAATACATAACTATATTCCACTAAGATGATGTCACAAATATAATGTAAACTAAGCAAACACTAACATCAAATTTATTCTTCCCGCAAGGTCGTGACGCAAACTAACGTAAACTAAGCTCACGGTAGACATTTTTCAATACAATATAAATATTTTATCAAACGTGTTTGTTACGTTATCACTTGATTTACAACATTTGCGATAGTTAAATAAAACATTTAAGTTATAATATCATGTATGTAACATTTTACAGTGCCTAAAACGATAACAAAAACATGGATAAAATTTCTTCGATTGTAAATAAATTAACTTCTTAAAAACTTAATAAAAATAAAAAAGTCAATAAACAGTGTAAAGACAATCTTAAATCCATCAACATAAATATAGTCTCACTTTTCTATTTTACGCCTCGAAACGAGGCATGCGCCTTCCCGCGAGGCATAAAAACTTCACCTACAAAATTAAATAATAATAATAATAACTACGTGTGCAATTCAATACTTTTTTGCAGATCTTTAAGCATATCCCAGAAAACTAATAGCAGAACAGTGTGAGGCGCTTGCCGTAAGTAGGAAGGTCCCATGCCTTTACAAAAGGCCAAAAGGCCTTCTGCCTTGACGATCTTTCTCGCACAGTCGGCGATGCCGGCGTACATAACGCCTTTACCGTTCGGGTCAACAGCTGAAACAAATATTTTGGTTTTAGATTTGGTATTTTTGATAACCTATAATTTCTCAAAGTCAAAGCATTTATTTCAAATAGGCACATAAAAGGCGCTTTTGAACGTCAAAAATTACAATAGAACTGATTTTAGTCGCCCTTTTCAAAAGGTAGTTTTCGTATGGAGAAGAATGGGAAGAAACTCCACCGTTACCCTTTTGAAAATGTTTTACAAGGTTTTGTATACATTCATTATATAATTATATGTGAAAACGATGCACCTAGAATAAAATTACTCTACCACAAAAGGTAAAAAGAATTAAAAATAAAGCAGTGACAAGTAAATCAATTATGTGATATATCAATCATGGGGCTCACATATTTACGAACATTGTAAAAGTAGATGATTTTCCTAGAATGTGTACAAGTGTGTGTGTGTATGTGTGTACAAGTGTGTGTGTTTATAGATGACTATGACACTGGGCAATACTGTAGCTTTTTATTAGTGAAAGAGTTTTCGGTATCCGATCCGTCTTCTAAAGATTACCCCCCAAATGTAAACTCACAAGTTTTACCTCTTTAAATTATTACTATAGTGAACTTACGTTCACTATAATAAAACAACAACAGATGGCTTCATGACAAAATTTCTCCGATTTTTACTCAGTCAATAAATAAACGAATCAATTTTCGTGTGCAGAAAGATGATGTGAAACAATTTTGATAAGGAATATATTTTCACGCCCGATAGCGAAAAGGTATGCTCCACTTTCTATGCTACTGCGTACGGCACATTAACACAGGTTGGGTGCAGAGCGGTATTTGCTCATCAACATTTTTAGCCAAGCAACGGGTTCCTGCGGCCTTCACAAGGTCGTCGGTTCACCTTGTGGGAGGCCTTCTAAGGCTACGTCTTCCGGTACGCGGTCGCCACTCCAGAACCAAGCAACCTACCAAATTTAAAACATGACCCGTCTGCTTTCACGAAGTCGGGTAAAAAGGCATACTATTGCCTTTTTAATTGGTATATTGCTAAAATTGCAGAAGGTTCTAGAAAAAGGATGCCATACCTTGGTTGTAAAGCCGCGTCATAATGACATCCATTGGGTTCAGGAACACGGTTTTCACCAGCGCCCCGATGTTACTCGCTATGAACGCTGACAAATACTTGGATTGTTGAAAAACGTCGTTGTTGTCCATCCATTCCTTACACCTGGAGAAACAAGGAAATACACGTTAATTATCATAAAATATTTGGCTGGATAAAAGTGGTTAATCCTACTAATATTATGAACGTGAAAGTTTGTATGGATGGATGTTTGTTTGTTTGTTACTCTTTCACGCCAAAACTATTGAACGGATTTGGATGAAAGGCACAAGGATAGTTTATAACCAGGATTAACACATAGGACAATTTTTATCCCGATATTCCCACGGGATCGAAACTTATGCGGGTTAAAGCGCGGGGCGCAGCTAGTAATCGATATAGATGGCGTGCGATATGAGAAACCACATAGAGCTCTCAAATCGTCATCTGCCTAGCCTTTTACCAACCATGTCGGGTCGGCTTCCAGTCTAACCGGATGCAGCTGAATGCCAGTATTTTACAAGGAGCGCCTGCCTATCTGACCTCCACAACCCAGTTACTGGGTAGTATCGTGTTACCCGGTTAGCTGGGTTGTGGAGGTCAAAGGAGACCTTGGAGACACTGGTTGTCAGACTTTCGGTCCTCTGACTGCCCAAGAATATTCTCAAGTTTTCATCACTAGGTAACGATGCGGCTGACGAGCTGGCCAGAAGGGCATCCAACACGTCAGTCTATGGTCCAGAACCAGTCGTGCCCATCCCCTTTAATCAGCTACGCAGGTGGCTACAGGAGCACACCCATACACAAGCGGAGAACTGGTGGTCCTCGTCAACGGGCTGCAGGCAGTCCAAGGAGGCCATGCCATTACTAGATGGCAAACTAACGAAAAGACTACTATGCCTGGATAGGAAAAGCCTGCGACTGGTGACGGGGACCATCACGGGGCACTGCTCACTAAACAAACATTTTCACACGATAGGTATAACGGACAACCCCCTGTGCAGAGCCTGCATGGAGGCTGATGAAACCGTCGCGCATGTGCTCTTTGAGTGCACAGGCATCACCCAGATTAGGAAACCCTCGGGACACTCAGCTCTTACACAGATGTTGTTAACAAACCAGGAGACCTAATAAGCTTCTGGAGGGAGGTGGGCTGGTTGGAATAACCACCGACGGCCGCCATGGCCCACGTACAATGGTTCACCTGAAGGACTAAGTGCGGAAACCAATCCCATAACATAGAACATTCTCAAGTTTTTCTAGCCACAGTAAACTTAGTTTTATTTATTTACTAGCTTCTGCCCGCGACTTCGTCCGCGTGAAATGTCCCCCCCCCCCTCGCTGATTGTGGGTATATTACACAAAGCGACTGATATTTACTATAGTTTGATAGTAGAGGTCAGTGTTACATATCTTGGCTGCAAATAACCGGGTGCTGTTACTAAGTTATCGCTAACGGGGCGTGCAACTAACTTAGCATCTGTATAGATATAGAACGAGATAACAATCACGCTGAGGTCATCCAGTCCAGCACCTTAATTGCGTAACACTATCAATCTCAATCATTTTGAAGGATATTGCTAATCCATTGCTTCATATGTTCGAAAACAAATGTGCGCAATGTATGTTGTTGAACTGTCAAAATTAAAGTCACTGCTACTGACACAACAAAAGTACAGTTAGCAACAAAAGTCGATTACCATTGTTACTTTTACCGTTAATAGATTTTTGTGCATGCATAAGCATAATTAGCCTATAATGTTCCTTCTGCTGCGACACAGGCCTCCCATCGGTGAGCGGACCGTAAACCACCACGTGGGCCATTGCAGATTGGTAGATGTCACATGTCTTCGAATTTTCGGTTCGAGGACATCTTGGTTTCCTTCCGATGTTTTGAGAGCGCCTGCGTGGGTTCAAACTTATAACCCACAACTCGTAAGTCGCGGCCGTTTCCACTGGGCCTCCACTCCTCACTGCTTTTGTACATCAGTCAATCAATCAACTCAGCCTATCGCAGTACACTGCTGGACATAGGCCTCTCCCAGGCTGCGACAGAACACTTTGTCCCCCGCCTTCCGCATCCAGTCTACCCCAGCCACCTTCTTTAGATCGTACGTCCATCTAGTTGGGTGGCGTCCCACACTACGCTTGCCGATACGCGGTCTGCACTCCAGTTTTTTGTACATATTCGATAAATATTGGAACTTATTGGTATTCAAAAAGAAAGAAGAGGCTGAAGTCCTCAATAAATAACAATTAACCACTACCGATAACCACCCTTGGTTGACTGGAGAGAATGCCTAAGGCATTAAGTCCGCCTTTGTACCTTTTTGTGCGAGAAGATTAAATAAATAAATAAATAAAATAACGATATCTCTGACGCAAGAGGAAGGCGTTGTCTAGTAGTGGCACTGCGGTAGGTCGAGATGATAAAGAAACGCAACTCCAATGGCAACAGTTTCATCAGCTGACTCTTGCAACAACGAGTTTTTCTTATCATTGTTATTTTAGTTAACAATTATTTTTTGAGCAGTGGTAGCTCAGTTGTATCGGTCCCGAGTTACGAGTTGTAGGTCGTGGGTTTTTACTTTGTGTAAATAATTTCATCACCACTGCTCTCAAGTAGGTGAAAAAAAAAACATCGTGAGGAAACAGCCATGTCGTAGAACCAAAAATTCGTAGACTTGTGACATGTAAAACACGCACTGGGCCCGCGTGGTGCATTAAGCCCACTCCCTTTCGAAGAGGGGAGGCCTGTGTCCCAGCATTGGGAACATTGTCTGATTCTGCTAATTTTAGGTCCAGTCTCTTTTTAGAACTACGAATACACTTCGAACCATTCAATTAAACCATCTATGTTCTATTTTAGAGGGTTTGGTGTCCGCACTTAGTCCTTCAGGTGGACCATTGTGCGTTGGCCATGGTGGCCGTCGGTGGTTATTCAATTAAACCATTTACAGGCACTTTTGAATTGACAAAGGAGTTGGTCAGTCAGAAAAACGAAACTACTGTAGTTGCTAGCTATTGAAAATGGACATTATCTTAGATGTGTCCTGTAATATATTGCTTGGTTTCTAGGCTTGACTTGCAGCAACATCTGAAGTACATATGTTTTTGGTACTTCGGTACAAAAAATTATAAAAACTTTTAAAAATTACTTACACAGCAAAAGAAGCAATTTGCGACGCAGACCCAATGGAGTTCCTCATCATCATTCCGTGGGCACCTCTCCACAATCCTAATAGACCATTCTTGTTGTAAATATTCTTCATAGCCACTACCATCCCTGGGTGAGCATGCTGGGTCCCCACAGCAATCTTCTGTGAGGAGTAGGACATCAGCTGAGTCTTCACCAGTTGTAGGGGGCTCCCGCAAAGTCCCCCACTCATTCCTGATATGCAGCCGAAGAAGAGACTGTTTAAGAATTTAGTTTTGTTGTCCTTGTCTCTCAAGAGGCCATAGTCATCTGCATGTTGGTAGATGCCTAACCTACAATGGAATTACTTATCACTGAAAGTTTTGAAATTATTTTAATCTAATATTTTATTGCGATCTGAATCATTTTGAACGGTTAGCAATATGCTAATCCATTGCTTCACATTTTCGAAAAATTTATTTGCTCAACAACGTAAACAACACAATGAATGTTGTTTAACTGTCAAAATGAAAGCCATTGCTACTGTTAGTGTATTACGCAATTACCCCGTATGTTCTTGGTTTTCACATCTTTCTTTTGATTTCTTTTTTTTTTTTTTTTTAATGTAAGTTCAATTTTTTTCTACAACAATATTTAAATGTCATTGCAAAAAAAATAAAATCCTGTTTAATAAAAACCTAAAAACCATACAACTTCATATCACAACATACAACATGCTTTCGAGGTTCAATTCAATCAAAACATTACCATAAACATACCAAAAAAACAAATTAACTAAACAAAACTAAAAACAGCTTACCTTACCCCGTTTACGACAAGTTGGAACCACAAAGCAGGTACGAGTCCCTTCTGCAACGCAGCGAATCCATCATGTTTCACAATGTTGAACATTGCATGGGGCACATTTTTATAGTGGACAGCGTGCTTTCCCCGGGCCCTGAGCTCCCCTTGCAACTGCATACGGGTCTTCACAACATCGAATGGGTTGCTGAAGAACCCAGCACCCACCCCCGCCAAACCACCCACAATGAAGTCCATTGTACTACGGAAGGTACGTTCTTTCAGCGCACAATATTGAAAACCTACCATAAGCTAGTACTTATTCGATGCCCAGAAAGTTATAGGATTCTGAGGAAGGCTTATTGATTTTGCATGAATGTAATACAATTTTTAAAACAATAAGTGATATGGGCTAGTGTCCACAACTGCACATCAATGCGCGTATTTTGCGTGCACCAGCCCTTATAACAATAAGTATTAATATTTTTAAAGAGTATGCAATCTTTTTTTTCACATGTAAAGTAAATAAATCTCAAACAATAGACAATTAACTAGATAGAAATGTTAATTACTAATATAGATTAATCTATTAGTGACACATCTGAAACATAGCTATTTGTCATTGGCTCCATTTCCATTGCTTAATTGTTCTCCTATAGATATCTTGTTCGTCATTTAAAACATTGATTTAAGACTGTCATAGCTACTCGATGAATCAATAATATGTTTGCTTTTGTTTTGCTTAATAATTGCCAAATGGCCTAGTTCTTTAATGAGTATAGGTCAAATAAGTATTTTCTATGAATATTGGTCTAAATATGTATTAAGGCTATTACGGAGAAGCAATGTAATGGAAAGGATAAAAAAAATATACATATTTTGGATTAAAAATATATAATTCAGTTTGGTCATGCCGGGTGAGAGTTATTTTAACTTTCAGTTCAAGAATCAAATAAAAATGAAGGAAGAGCATCAGATTTGAATAGAATATTATTTACTGAAGATGGTCAAAATAAAAAAAAGTATCTCTGCAGATCAAGTTTAGTTCTTGTACTTTTTATTCTTAACTTAGATCAGACTTCTGTGGCTTTTAGGGGTTTACAAAAAAAAGTTTACACACCTTGCTCAGCAAAACACACGTTATACAACAGCCTTAAGTTAACATTACATCGCACAAACACACTTTAACATCTTAGAATGATTAGATCTCGATTTTGTTCACAACAGACGATTTGAGATTATTTTATTGTTTAAAATAATTAATAGAGTACTGTTATACAATCTGTTAGTTGCGGGATATTTGTAACGAAGTTCAAACTTTATTTAATATGAGGTCCGAGTACTTTTAATTCTTAAAAGAGAAAGATTCCGATTTCCACACGGTACCTTGTTGTGGTGGTAGTCACGTGTGAATTGACGCAAAAATTAACGAACTGTGATGTAATAACAGTTAATTTATTGTTTTATCATCGCACATGCGTCACTCAAAACACTGTATTATCAATTTTTATTTAGAGAAGAAATACGTGCATTTGTATCATCACTTACCTAAAATATTCAGTGTCGTTGAGTATGCTGCAGTCATCTATTGTATTCTATTAATGATATATGGGTCACCATCATGGTCCGCTGTGGACTCGATTACGCCACGGAAAACTTATGGGAAAATGTTATAATTATATTTCCACTATGATTTCGTAATACAGGGATTTTTCGTATGTCAAACAAACACTAAGACAGACTTGTCAAATTTGAAATTGACAGCAATTAATCAGCTGATAAAAAAGTGCGTTCGCGTTCATTAATTTATTAATTCATTCAGCTGAAAAACATCCACTGCTGAAAATGGGCTTCCCCTAGCATCGCCACTTGGACTGGTTTTCATTGGATTCCTGCGCCAGGGTGGGGGAGGCCTTTCAACGCTCCGTCTTCTAATATGCAGTCTCCACTCAACCTTTTGGCCCCATCGGCTATTTCTTCTGCGAGTAATGTCAAAGCCCATGCCCACTACCATTTAAGAGCGTTCATGCCGCGCGGGCTAGCGTCGGATTTCTAGTGGTTTTTTTAACCGACTTCAAAAAAGGAGGAGGTTTCTCAATTCGACCGTATATATATATATATATATATAATATAGTATTTGTGTTCGCGGATAACTTCGTCGTTTATGAACCGATTTTGATGTTTTTTTTTTGAAAGGTGATGATGGCTTCCCAGAGAAATCGAGGAGAACATTCGAAAATCGTAGGGGCGACTAGTGCGTTTGTTAATTTTTTCATTAAGTATTTTAAAGCACTACAATTTAATGAAGGTCTGGAGTCGATCTGATGTCTGATCTGATCTACCGAAAGACAGTCGCGGGGACTCCTCAACGATTTACATCAGTTACCTTGTTTGGGCTTGATTAATTTGTATTGATGCGAACTTTACACCTAAATGGGTTGTGACTGTCATTAGGGGTCTGATGATGAAGACGAAGGACAGTTAAGGGAACTCCTCAACAGTTTACAGTAGCTACCTTGTGTTTGGACTTAATTCATTTTTGGGGTACCTCTAATCTAGCAGGTATATACAGGGTGACCGGAACATTGACGTCCAAAAATAAAATTTAGGTCCCTCGTATCGTGGGGTATCCGAATCACCCCCATGTATGTTCCGCGACTTTTCATAGTTTTCGAGTTACGATTTTTTTTCTGATTTTTTGAGAATGATCGACCTGACCAATCTAAAAAATGGCTTTGTCGAGATTTTTTTTTTGCAACTGAATCTTCGTGAGTAGTACTTTTATGCATAAAATAATCAGCTTCGTAACTGTGATGAAAGTTATGAAAAAGTTGGTATAAAGTGCTAATTTTTTTATGATTATGAAAGCTGAGAGTCTGGCGCATTCTTGAAGCCTACTTAGGAACCATGAAGTTTCCTGTTTAAATTTTTTATTTAAAGTTAAAATGCTAAGCAACAATTTACCGAACGTAATTTTTTCACTTTAGACCAACTTTTTTATTTTAGATTCGGATACCCCACGATACGAGGGACCTAAATTTTATTTTTGGACGTCAATGTTCCGGCCACCCTGTATGATTTTGTGTGGAGTAGATATGTATGTACAGACGCCAGCACATCAAGCTACCCGAAACTGTCAAATTATCCCAATAAAGCTTGAACCTAATGCTTTAGCGATAAAGTTGAAATTCTATTAAAGAAATTTGACAGATTGTAGTAGCTTGATGTGCTGGCGTCTGTACAACTAAAAAGTGAAAAATAAAAACGTTTTTACAAAAAAAAAAAAACGAATTCCAAAAAAACAGTACAAATTTAAAAATAACTTTAATTTCAGAAGTCGGTGTCAAAAAACGAAAATACGGAACCAACGACACCAGCTTCCGAAATTAAAGTTATTTTTCAATTTGTAGTGTTTATTTGGAAGTCGGTTGTTTTTCCTGATTACCTATATTATTTAAAACAAAGTACATACCTACTATTTTTTAACAGCCAAGTACTACTAAATCGTTGGTGCCACATGCCACATGTAGATGTGACATGCCGGTTTCCTCAGGATGTTTTCCTTCACCGTTTGAGAGCAGTGGTGGTGATATTATTTACACAAAGTAAAGCGCCTGTCTGGGTTCGAACCTACGACCTATAACTAGTAAGTCGCGGCCCATTACCACTTGGCCACCACTGCTTTTATTGATCTCTAATTTAGCCATTAGCATTGCGTTCCTAACTCCATCTCGACCAAGGACGTCGCATTAGATGTTTCACATCAAAAATCTTGCATGAAGGTCGTAATCGTAATAAATGAACTGGCTGAAAATAAATAGTAACGAGAGAAAAAATGTCAACAGAGTAAACAAATAATATCGTTCGACAAATTATATAATAAAAGTTTAAAAGGTTTTGGGCTAATAAATTAACAAATTTACACTATAATGTAATTTACATTACACATATTTAAACCAAATTTAATAAAGAAACAAAAAAACATGGCTGTTAGGACTGCAATGTTCCTATTCGAAGTGGTGGTAGAAAGCATCAAGAACGTAAGTTTGGTAGAGAGTCGAGGCTTGGTTATAAAAAGTGATTTTGCTAACATATTTTCATTGGAACTTAGAGATCCGAAACAAATGCATATAGTTATGCCAGAACCGCTCCCACTACCACCCGAGCCGCCAGGAAAGAAAAAAAAAAAGAAACCAAAGCCAAAACCCAAAAAGGGCAAAAAAGGTAAAATGGGTAAAGTGGTGGAACCACCACCAGAGCCAATTATACAATCCGGCCAGTCTGTATTATTCGCAAGTAGCGCAGAGGTGTTAATAAAGAATATGATGAACTCCCCTCTGGAACTGTCTTTATGGAGTAAGGAAGAAAATTTAGTCTTTATCGGCACAACGACCATACCTTGGGACCCACTATTTATAACGTATTTATCACAGATAGCTAATTGTGTGGTACCTTCTCCTGTGACCTTAAAAGATGAGTACAATATATTTGAAGAAGGCAAAGGGAAACTCCTAGCGAAAATATCAATTCAAGTTAAACTATCATTCTTGAACGATAAGCTTACAACATCATTTCGTGCACTTTCAGAGGATCCTTCTATCAGAAAATTTCTCTACACTGGAATTAATTCAAAAACGACGTCTTACATGTGTACTTTGAAGTCGACGGATGAAGCTTTTGAGGAGAATTGTAAAAAGATAGAAAATCAATTTATTGTAGACAAGCCAAAGCCCACTAAAATGGTTTTTGCCGATTACAAAAATGCTCCTGGGGCCAATCTTGCCTTCTTTAATGAAGGCGATTATTGTTGTATGGGTCATGCGGATAAACCTCCCGAATCGATTTACAAATCGCCTGAGACATGTCCGGACATCGATTTTATTATTGACTACGTTAGGAAGATCATTGTGTCCTGTAATGATAATTTGAGAATGTTAACACCTCGGCCAACAATAACTCCGCGAATAAAAGCTACCGATATTGACAGACTTTGCTACTGTCGGGAGACAGCATGGCCCAAGGGCACATTCGCTGAACGGTTTAAGAACGAAGCACAAACTGGTCCGTGCCCACTTTGTATCGATTCTGGCAAAAAACCCAAGGGCTCTAGGGCCGCAACTTTCGACATTGCTAATATCCGAGGCCCATGCGGTAAACCAGAATGTAAAATTGCGAGAGATATAAGGGCTTACATTGAAAACCTCGTAGATGAGGACAATGAAGAATTTAAAATCGATGATCTTATAGGACCGTGCGGAAGCAAAGAGTGTACACTAGCTACAACAATTCAAGACTTTCTGCGGCATGAAGGCGTGTTTACTCACGGAGCAACACACGAGGGCGCGTCTACTCAATGCGCTTGCATAGAAAAGATGAAAGAGTCAGTGACCAAGAGAGATTCGTGTGAAACTGTATGTAGTAAAGATTGCGAGCATGCGTCGAGTGAAGCCAGTATCTGTGAAGGAAAAGGGTGCCCTTTTAGAAAACAGAAAGTGTATGATGTGTTTTATTTCACAGTGCAATATGATTTCGAAAATAAGCCTAATGTTAGTCCATCGCCATCAGGCAATAAATCCGGTTCAAAAACTCCCGAAAGTAAAGCATCCGGTTCAAAGACTTCCGAAAGTGCTTCAAAAACATCTGAACACACCCAAAAAGTTAAAATTTGTCATCCTGAATGCCCTTCTGGACAACCACCGGAGACGATGCCATGCTCTAGACGCGTGTGTAATGTCGACGTTGATCAAGAAGTTGACCCCGAGTCTCTGAAGTGTATTACACCAGTATGTCCATTATTCAAAAAAGATTTCCCTCCTAGTCCTGCGGACAGTGATATAGAAGTACGACTCGACGAAATTCACAATATGTGTTGCGTAAAGTCGTGTGATACAGCCGAAAAAGTTAAAAATTTTATCGCTGAAGGAGCGTTAAGGAAACAAAAATGCCAACATGAAGAAAAAGAGGACCCTTGCTTCTGTGACTGCGTATGTACATTTAAATTTTCTAATAAAACTACTTACTGTGCGGTTTGCGGAGGCTACGAGTGTCTAGGAGATGATATGCGATACCAGCCAGAGCATATTAAACCTCATCCATGTCCGGTGTACCACAAATTGTACGATAAAAAGTATATACAAGTTAAAAGTCCATGGGAAGACGATCAAATGAAGGAAACTGGGAGTCAAAAGAGTTCAAGGGCCGCTTCAAGAGCTGGAGATAGGACTAGAGCTGCAAAAGGAGTTGTTGATAAAAAGGGTGTTCCTGAAAAAAAAGTGCCCGAGGAGAAAAGAAGAAGAAGTATAGAGAAGAAGGAAGGAGAGAAGCCAGCTCAAGAAGGTCTTGAAGAAGAAAAAGTTAAGAAGAAGCAGAAAGCCAACAAGGGAGAAGGTGATCAGAACAAGAGAAAGAAATCTAAAATGGAGAAAGCTGGTAAGCCTCGAAGCCTCCTGCCGCAACGAACCATCAAATTCAAATTCAAATTTATTTATTTGTACACATAGGTGTAATGTAGTGTTACATGTTTGCTTAAATTATTTTTTGAGTTATATGTGTAACTGATTGGTTAGGTAATCTACTTATTTTCATGTTATCTTTCAGTTGTACAAAAAGCACCCATCAAAAAGGAAGATTTGAAATATAAATATCATTATCCTCCCGTTCCCGGTAATATGGGTTGGAACTGGGTAGCGGAAGACATACCGGGAATGAAAGTAAGACATTTGATTTAGTTTTATGCGCTACAGTCAACTATGTCCACGTCCAAGTCACGTCGATAGTAAAAAGTCAATATTGACAGCGCCTTTATGTTGTAGCAGTTATGCAAAAGTTTCCTATCTAGGGAAAACACCAACTTAATTCCATAAATAACGTTTCAGTGACGTTAATCAACGGTAAATTGTGGACGCTATGTGGTGGCCTCCGCAGTCTAAAAATTTGTTTCCATAAGAAAGTGGTAAACGGTCACACAATAACGGACGCCCAAATATTGAGCGTTTATTGACATCTTAATATCAAATACTGGTGAAAAAGAGGCAGATTTTCATGACGACCGTTCTAACATGACGGAACCAAAGCTTATCGTAGTGCACTCAACCACATCAGCACCTCAATTGTGTAACACACTATCAATCTCTAATCAAAATAGTTTGGAAGGATATTGGTAATCCATTTCTTTTGTAGCGCTTAGGAGGTGTGAGGCAATAATACTCCAGATGTACGATGAAAGTATATTTAAAAGTAAGTGAAGTGTGGCGTGTAGCGTGTAGAGTACAGACGACAGCACATCAAGCTACTACAATCTGTCAAATTTCTTTAATAGATTTTCAACTTTATCGCTAAAACATTAAGGTTCAAGATTGATTGGGAAAATTTGACAGTTTCGGGTAGCTTGACCTGCTGGCGTCTGTACTTTACAAAAATGTTACATTTCTTATCCTAAAGTTAGGTGCACAAGTAGTGGACTACTTACAACATTAAATCAACCAATAGGAACGCAGTTGGAATATTCGTATTCGTATTCGTTGTTCGTGTTTCGTTCGTTCGTTCGTTCGTATTCGTTGTTCCTATAGAAATCCGTGCGGTGGCGCGCAGGTCGCCGAAACAATTCCTGCGCACAGCGGCGGCGAACGGATCGGAACGTTCATGTATTGCAGCTACACTTTATATGTTCGAAAAAAATATCTGCTCAGTAAAATCTATACTTATAATAAATCTGTAGAAGTGGAAAATTGTGTACATTGAAAATATCAAAAAAATAAATGGCAGGGGGTGTTACTAGACCGACACCGAACCCAAAAATGTGATTAAGAAAAATTAAGTCTGTCTGTCTGTCTGTTTGTTCAGGCATCATGCAAAAACTACCGGTTCGATTACGATGAAACTTGGTATAATTATTCTTTAATATCGTGGGCACCACACTGGGTACTTTTTATCCCGGAAAAGTACATAAAGTAAAAAACAAACTTAATTTTGCGGCTCGATCCCTAGACCCGATTACTGTTCCAACCGCAAATAATAAGTTTGTCGTAGGTTACGTCACCCGCAGTGGAGTTCACAAAGGGGCGCTGCACACGGCTAAGATACTATAATTACAATATCGCTTGCCATACAATTCAATGGACTATCACACACGACGAAGATGAATTTGTTTGGCGAGCGATATTGTATCTTAAGATAAAATATTATAGTATCTTAGCCGTGTGCAGCGCCCCTTTTTTTTTTTTTTTTTTTTTAACGTGTAGAAATGCTCATGCATTCTGCACTACCACGGGGAGATAGTGCAGATATGTGGGACTCTAACCCACTAAAACTCCACGGTGTCCTCCTCTGCCGCTTACGGCGGGAACACGGGCACGCCTTAGCACTCATCCGTGAACCCGCCGCGGCCGTCCGTCACCGGACCCTCCTCTGGGGATTACTCCCCATCACCGGCGCACCAGAACACATGGCACGCCGTGACCACCCCAGGGACCGAACCAGCACATGGGCGCCAGACGACCCCGTGTCTGGGCACCGTTGGTCCCCCTGCGACGGGTCAGGTCATTGGCCCCGCCGCCTGCCAATTTTCGGCCGCAGAGGATAGGGAGAGCGGCCAACGTCATACCAACACTCCTCTTCCCCTGCGGCCCCACCGCGTTCGCCATCAGACGGTGGCGACCCCGTCAAGGCCGCGGAAGGTAGGGAGAGCGGCGCACCGCAATACCGACACTCCTCCCCCGCCGCGGCCTCCAACCCTCAGCCGTGATGCCTCCCATACCACATCACGGCCCGCCTCAGTTGCGATGTCGCCCAAGCGGCACCGCAACCTACTTGTTGGCCGCTACGTCGTCGGCTTACAGGCAAAGCCCTGACGAGCGGCCCCTCCTCGGGTTCCTCTTAGCTTCACCGTGGTTGTCCAAGCCACGGCTACTGAGTCCCCCCGCCTCGACAATGCGGGAACCCACCGGGGGGGGGGGGTGTGCAGCGCTCCTAAGTTAAGCTGTAAATCACGGAATAGAAAAAACAGTGGAAGTGCCACGCAGCTATCGCGCGTGTGTCACAATTATGCGGAGCTCCGCAACACCGGCTCAGTCGGGATAGCTACTTGCTATATGTCGTCTCGAACGTAACGAAAAATATTACAAATATGCCTTATTATGCAATTTTTAATTGCAAAAACGATAGCAGGACAACAAATGTATCTTGCGGAGGTGTATCGTATCACCGGTAAGTATAAAATTATGATGTATTTCAATATATTTGTTTTTATTGACAAAACCATATTTATTACTTTGTTGCGAACTAAAAACTACCTTATGTCCATTGTTCAAAGTCTAAATCAACTTGCTCGCTGTCTTGAATATCATCGTATACATTCTAGAAACTTCGACGCTACTCGATTAGGGATGGGACACATTCAAATAGTTCGGTATCGATAAAATAATAAAATATGTATTTATATAGTGAAACTTACACGTTACCATGACATATTATATACTCGTTGTCGTTCTTCTCGATTAATTGAAATAAATGGTTTGAGTTTGAGTAGTTATATTCTGACAAATAAACCAATCATTCATTCATAGTTGGACGTAGGCCTCAAAAATAACTAATACTAATAAAGTATGTAAATATTTCATTTTTCCCAAAGATCCTTTTACCAAGGAGAAATGGATAGAAGCTGCGGGAAGACAGAACTGGATGCCGTCAAAATCAAGTACATACAATCTGTTCAGAGCATTTTTATGAAAACAATTTACAAACTTCAAAAAAAAAGGCTACAGATTTTTAAAAAGATAACGCAATTCCGACAATTATTGAACAAATATGTTTTATTTCAAGGACAATAAATCGTTTAAATTCACTATTTATCTTTTCAATTAACCATTTTACCTTTTATACTAATCGGACTTTGGTCCGTTACATAAGACAAAAGATTTTAATTATTACATTGTACAAACATCGACATTAAATTATCGATATTTTGTCCTCATCCCTAGCTGAGTAGAAACATAGATAACAAGTGCATACGAATATGACATCTATTTCAATGAAGTTAGGGTGCTAAATAGAGTAAATTGGTTACAGCGCCCTCTAGTGTTGAGAAGCTGAACTCGTTGTGGATTGCTCGAATTTGATTGGTAGATGGAAAACTGGACTTCATTGATTTTGATATGTAAAATATAAACAACATTCAGTAGTTGTAATAAGATTTAATTTTGAACAACAATAAATAAACTTTTCGCCAAAGTTGCATCTATTATTAGTAGCCAATTATATCATCGTTTTCTGTGTATTGAAATGTTCATTTTAATTTGCAAGTGTATGAGTTTGGCGACACTGGTTCCCGTACTAAGGAAGGGATTTTGCTTATTTATTGAGTTTAGATTAGTTATCATAAGAAATAGGTTTATTTAGGTAGGTAGGTATTTTATTTTCTGTTATTGAGGTTTTTTTTTTTAATTAGGTAGGTACTTAGGTTTACTTTTATAAGGCGAAGACCGTATAGGTTTTAATTTCAAGTATAGGTAGGGGCCCGCGCCGGGACAGAAGTATTAATACCGGTATGCTCGATAGATAACGTTCTACACAAATAGCACTTTACACAAAACACTCATTGATAAGTTTCATCATCCACGCGAACGAAGTCGCCGGCACAGCTAGTAACGCAATAAATGTTGTTGGACTGTCAAATTAAACTCATTGCTACTGATAGTGTGTTACGCAATTACCCCGCAGTGCTGACAATTCTTCATTGACTGCTCCTATATGTCGTAGCAGTAGGTCCTACAAGTTCTTTTGGTGCGTGGTCGAAATTGGAACTAACGTTGCCATCTATTTTTGTTTAATGCGAAAACGTCAGGGTATGGGGGTTGTTTTTTGCAATTTGCAGGTCAGTATCAGATTGTATGTTGATCTAAATATGGTTCGCGCCGTAACAAATATTAATTTATAGAATTATAATTATAAAAAACATCAATACAACTCTCAGTTCAATTATCGTATTGAATGACTATTTCATGAACTCATGACATTTGAGGCCAATTCTAACTTAAGACGTTTTTTTTGCTAGTTCTATTGTTTATAATTCTGTAAAGCCATATTTGTTACAGTCACGAATCATATTTGAATTAACATACAACCTGACTGACACTGGACTTGCAAATTAGAAAAAAACGTAAGTCTTTGAAGATCCGTAGCAAACCTACTGTCGCGCCATTTTGAAAATGGCGGCCGCGCATGTTCAAAGTTGATCACGTGACTCTATCGGTTTTTCATTTCGGTTTGGTGTTGGTTTTTCCACACTCGGTATTTAATAATATTACGGTCAATGTGAAAAGCAAAAAAATATATATAGGTCGGTTGTTGAACAGTGAACCAACCAGATACACTGAACCACTGCCATATTGGCAAAACTGCGACGTTCCCACTGTGACCGAGCTTGTTCATACTTGCCTCGTGGGCACCCTTCCCCTCTCCCGCAGTGAGCCGGCGGCCGCGGCTTGAGCGTGACGTGTGACAGCAGATTGTTTGTTTCCCGCCAAAAAAACGTAGTATTCTCAAGTAAGTGTCTCGATTTTTCTATATTTTGTTATTAATGATAAGAACAAAAGTTGTATGGTGTCAAAATTGTAGTACGTTTAGTCGTTTTATGAGCATATTGCGTTGTGACAATTCAGTGTATAACCATTTTTTTTTAATTTTTATAAGTTGTATAGTGTGTGCATTGAACAGTGAACCACGTCTGCATAGTTCTCAGTGAACCGGTTCACTGTGTACCTTACGATCCTGGTTCACTGTTCCTTAATAGTGTAATGTTGAACATCAATCATATTTTTGTTTGTTCTAGGATGCCTAGACCAAAAAATAAGGAACGGAAAATAGGAAAACACACAAAAGAGGACATGGTGTCAGCTTTACTAATGGTACAAAATGGTAACTCTATTAGGACGGCGGCAAAAACCTGTAAAATTCCGTACCCTACCTTGCGCCGTTACGTGAAAAACAAAAGTGAACATGGTGATAATATATCACTTGTACCTAGGTATGATATTAATAAAGTGTTTACTGAAGAACATGAACAAATATTATTAAAATACTACAAGGACTGTGCACTAATGTTCTACGGTTTAACCGTCAAAGAATGTAGGAAGGTGTCGTACGAAATGGCAAAGCGTAATGGCATTAAAATGCCAAGCTCATGGGAAAGAGATCAATTGGCAGGTTTGGAATGGTTTCGTTTCTTCAAAAAAAGACATCCTGATATTTCGGTGAAGAAACCAGAAGCTGTTAGTCTCGCACGAGCTACTTCATTTAACCGTGAAACGGTGGCAATATTTTTTAATAATTTGGAAGAGTTGCTGAAACGGGAGCCTAGATTCGCGGATGGAACTCGAATATTCAACCTGGACGAAACCGGCACAACCACCGTTCAGAAACCTCAGAAAGTTGTGGCTCCAGCAGGAGCTAAAGTGGGTAAAGTGACAAGTGGAGAAAAGGGCACTCTTGTCACTACATGCTGTATGGTTAGTGCCACAGGCCACGCCCTGCCCCCGGCTATAATATTTCCTCGAAAAAACTTTAAAAACTTGATGATGCACGGTGCACCTCCAGGTAGTTTAGGACTCGCGAATCCTTCAGGTTGGATGACTAGTGACTTATTCGTGGAGGTGATGAAACATTTCATTAAGTGTTCAAGCACGACACCAGAAAATCCATGTCTGCTAATAATGGATAATCATGAGTCACATTTGTCCATTGAGGCTTTAGATTTAGCGAAACAATCTGGTGTTATGGTTCTTACGTTTCATCCTCACACTACTCACAAACTACAACCCTTAGATGTGGGTTTGATGGCCCCTTTAAAGACCTATTATTATTCCGCACTTGAGTCATGGATGCTACAGAACCCAGGGAAACCAGTTACAATCTACGAGATAGCAAGATTCATTGGTCATGCTTATCCCAGATCTATGACACCACTAAATATATCGGCAGCTTTCGCAAAATGTGGAATTTTTCCATTTAATAAGGATATATTCTCCGATGAAGACTTCATGCCCAGTAGCGTGACAGACCGCCCCATTCCTGTGGCACTAACCATACAAACATTGCCTGATACTGAAGTTTCTGAAGTTGTAACCCCTAATCGAGAAAGTCCATCTATACTATCACAAGAACATAGTTATTACGAAAACGTGACACCACCAAAGAAACCAGATGAAGCATACAAAGATGAAAATCATCAACCAAAGTCGGAGCATATCATCACTCCCGTAATGTTCCGTCCTCCGCTAAAGGCTGGCCCTCGTACCAACAAACGGAAAGGTAGAAAGCTGGGCAAAAGCATGATAGCAACGGACACGCCAGAAAAGGAAAGAATAGCTGAGGAACGTACTGCTGCATTAAATAGAAAAGGTCTGCATAAAAGGAAAGTTCTACAAGATTGTGGAAATGAAATGCTTCCATCGACAAGTAAAATTAGAAAAATACCAAATAAGAGGAACAATAAAAGAAGAGTTGTACTAGACGAAGACAGTGAAACAAGTGAAGAAGAAGATATAATTCTTGAAAGTGAAACAGACCTAGAATCGGATGACGAAGATGAGCAAATTATAGATGTAGATTTTCCTGATTTACAGCGTAAGCCAATGATTGACGAATATGTCATTGTATTGCTGCAATCTAAGAACCGGGTTGTTCATTATATTGCGAAGATTGTGGAAGATTGTGGTGATGATGAATATGGCGTTTCGTACCTGAAATTAAAAGATCGTCTTAATAAAACGTTTATGTTTCCATTAGAACCTGATATGGCAAATGTGACACTGAGTGACATTAAAATGATTCTCCCTCCTCCTCGTGTGTCAGGTACAAAACGTCTGATTAAATATTCCTTCAACGTAAACTTATCTTTACTAAATATGGCGTGAATATTTAATTTGACGCATTTTGTTTTTTTCGCGGTTCTTTAAGTGGTAGGTAAATTAATGAAGACTGTTAATTATAGTAGGTACCATCGAAAAGGCTGATTGTTAATTATTTAGAGATAAAAAGTTAATTATGTTAAGTACCTAGGTAACTATTGAGAACCAAACTACCTATAAAAATATATATTTTGAAGTTATTATTATTGATAATTATGTCGTTTATTTGTTGTTTGAAGGCTGTTCAGTATACCATCGAAAAGGCTGGTTGTTAATTATCTAGAAAGGTTTATAAGATAACTTTAAGTTTTTTTTTGTAAGAAGAAACATTTTATTTTTTGTATTTTTTTAAATAAAAGTTGATTATCAAAAATTGTGTGATTTCTTTTCACAAATAAGTATTTTTTACTGTTAAAGAAGTTATGGTTCACTGTTGAAATATGGGTGGTTCAGTGTAAACTACCCATAGTATACAGTGAGCCAAATTTCATTTTTTTTTAAATTTTCTCTAAGGGTCTTAGTTTGTTTCTCTGGCTTTCTGTAACTATAAACTGAGAAACCTTATGAAATTACCTAAACGATGACACCAAACCAAAATCTTAGCTTTATTTTCTAGCAAGTTATGTGACTTTGAAAAAAGGGTGGTTCACTGTTCAACAACCTACCCTACATATATAAAAAAATCACCAATTAAAAAAGAACAAACAAGCAATACCTTTGTATTACTCAAAAGTTATACTGAACGTCCCTACATAAATAAATAGATAATTGAAAATTATACAAAAAAAAAAACAATATTGGTAATTTTAATTAAGTAAAGATATACTCGTTAAATTTTTTATTTAAAATTACCGACTTAATATATTTATAAAACTAGAGCCACCCATCCCTTCTTTGCACGGTTTTTACCTGACATAACGTCGAGATTTCTTTCTTTTCTTGTAGGTAAGTTTAATATTCATGTATTATACACATTAAACCCACTGAGAGGAGGCTTGTGTCCCAGCCCAGCAGTGGGAACATCATAGGTTGATTAGGATACACATAAACTTATACCTATATATACCTATACTATATATTTGTCATGATGCATTCAGGGTTCATAAAATGCTTCCAGAAGTGGCTAAACCTACTAACCTGTAATTGGACGTCTGGTGCAACTTGCTACTACATATGTATATTAATAACTGGATAATAATCATATTTCTGGCGCGGCATGAGCTATACAGGGTTTTTTTTTTTTTTTTTCTGGTGGGAAATCATCAAATGACCCCTCCCGCTCTGGGTGGAGCGGGAGGGAGTGTCAGACTCTTACTGACTAAAACCCACCCATGTTCCTTCCTTCGCCCTTTATGTTCCGGGGTAGCGGTAACCCTTTCGGACAATCCCGCTGACCCGGCAGGCTTCGGCCCTAAGGGGCCCCTCGTTATGCTGACATCTCTTTGAGGCGCGCGTGGAACACTTACGCGCCGTCCGGCACGGGCCTGGTCCTGATCGGGCGGTGAGCTACCCATTGCTCTCCGCCCGCAGGCCCGCGCCTACGGTGGCCGGGAGTCGTCACGCGGAGCTATACAGGGTAACAGGGACATCCACGCGCAAACTGTAACCATGATTCAGCACATGATTCTAAACCCCCCCAGCGCAGCAATTTTTCAAATGTCCATGATAACTGCGGGGTAATTGTGTAACACACTATCAGTAGCAATAGCTTACATTTTGACAGTTCAACAGCATTCATTGCGTTATTTACGTTGTTGAATAGACAATTTTTTTTAAACATATGTAGAAATGGATTAGCAATATCTGTCAAAATGATTCAGATTGAGATATACCTATACAGGGTTACTGGTAATTCGACGTATATCCGTCAGGGGCTGATAAGGGGGCCAAAATGCAACAAATTGAACCCCTCATATGTATGGCCGAAATTCAATAGTTTTCGAGATATTTGAATTTTAAGGGTTTTTCGATATTTACCCAAAATTTGACATTTAATTCCAAATAAAAAAAAAACTACATATTTGAATGGGTACCATTAAAAATGATGTTGTAGCTGGCACTTCAATTAAGCTATGGACATAATTAAAACTACTTAATTAAACAAAATAATTAAAATAATGAGCGATATGAGAATAATATCTTACCAATATTTTCATTTTACGCTTCAAAAATGTTGTCTCGTCACAAAAATTTCTATGACATTAATCGTACAAATAACTAAAACAACTTGCCTATTCTGTAAGCTTTCCAAAAAGGTATAAAAGTCAATTTTAAAATACATAATTCGTGGCATGGCATGTGTTTGAACCGGCGCGGGGAGAGAAATCATCTGTGTTTTTAGTTTATGATCCTCGATAAAACAACCGATTTTACTGGCGAAATTCTTGTTGTTGTTCTTGTGGCGGGGTGTGCGGGCGGGGGACTACACGGCGCCTGCTGCGCTCGCGTCGCCTTCCTAATCTTTAGTAAGTTTCGACTCTACGCCGCGCAAGCACGTGTGTTGTTATCTTGCTATTAACCAATCTCTCATCGCGTTAAATTGTTATCGATCATTATTGTTAATTCTTGTTTCTCTTGTTATTCTTTTTGTTATCATTGTTATTTCGGATAACATGGCTTCGTATTCTAATAACGAATACGCAGACATAATGTTTTGTTATGGTTTTGCCGATGGAAACGCGGCTGCGGCTCGGCGAGAATACCAACGCCGCTTTCCCGATCGTCGACTTCCCCACGTTACTGTTTTCGGGAGCACCTACCGACGATTGTCTGAAACTGGCAGTGTTCAGAGAGCACAATTCAACGCTGGCAGACCTCGACGGTACACGGCTGACGAAGAGGACACCATTCTTCAGTGTTTTATTGATGACCCAAATATCTCAACGAACATTGTTGCAAGACAGCTCAGTATGTCCCAGTGGAAAGTGTGGTCGGTAGTTCATCTATCAGGTAGACACCCATACCATTATCAACCTGTCCAAACATTGCACGAGGGAGATCCTGCCAGGCGACTAATGTGTTGGGCAACCTCATGTTTCAACATGATGGTTGCCCAACACATTACCGGATTACTGTCCGACAGTGGCTAGACGAGAGATATCCAAACCGATGGATTGGGAGGGGAGGGCCAATTCCGTGGCCAGCACGAAGCCCTGATATCACACCACTTGATTTTTACGTCTGGGGTCATATGAAGGAATTAGTTTAAGTGACCCCAATAAATTCAGTCGAAGAACTTCGACAGCGAATAATAATGCGGCGCAACAGATGAGAACAACGTTCACATCAAGAGTGACGAAAACCGAAGTTAGGAAGAGAATTCGAACCTGCATTCGTAATCGAGGGGCTCATTTTGAACAAGATGTGTAAAATTTTTAATAAAATTTGACGTACATTTTTTAATGCATTTTATTTCATACAAATACAAATGACCCTTTCTCTCCCCGCGCCGATTCAAACACATGCCTAGCCACGAATTATGTATTTTAAAATTGACTTTTATACCTTTTTAGAAAGCTTACAGAATAGGCAAGTTGTTTTAGTTATTTGTACGATTAATGTCATAGAAATTTTTGTGACGAGACAACATTTTTGAAGCGTAAAATGAAAATATTGGTAAGATATTATTCTCATATCGCTCATTATTTTAATTATTTTGTTTAATTAAGTAGTTTTAATTATGTCCATAGCTTAATTGAAGTGCCAGCTACAACATCATTTTTAATGGTACCCATTCAAATATGTAGTTTTTTTTTTATTTGGAATTAAATGTCAAATTTTGGGTAAATATCGAAAAACCCTTAAAATTCAAATATCTCGAAAACTATTGAATTTCGGCCATACATATGAGGGGTTCAATTTGTTGCATTTTGGCCCCCTTATCAGCCCCTGACGGATATACGTCGAATTACCAGTAACCCTGTATAGTGTGTTACGAAATTAGGGTGCAGGTTGCGGGTAGATGTCTTTGCCACCCTGTACGTAATAATCATGATATTCGTGCCGAAATAACAGAAGAAGTGTCAAAGGGCCATTTTCATGGCCGTTTTGTGGTGAGAATATGCAGTGTGAAACGAGGACGAGGCATTTTGTTATTACTATCATATTAATTTTCGTTTATTTGCAATTCACATGGTATATAGATGTTCACAAAAGGCTTATAGCTAAGAGCCATTGTAGACCCTGTCAGGTCATCAATACACCTCTGGCCAAGCCTTCGAGGTATGTGTGTTATTTAACTAATCAAATCGTGAAGTAGTCTTTCACGCAAAAACTATTGAACGGATTTGGATGAAATTTGGCACACAAATGGTTTATAACCAGGATTAACATATAGAATACTTTTATCCCAATATTCCCACGAGATCGAAAATTATGCGGGTGAAACCGCGGGGCGCAGCTAGTATACACATAAAAGGTAAGATAAAATATAAAATCATCAAGTAAAAAGTTAACAACACTTTCATAAATCCCTCTCATAGTACTTCTGACATGCCGACAAAATCTTCGTCCATTCGTCCGCAAACAGATCGTTTGTTGGATTAGTGTCCAAGAGATCATTAAGGGCGACCAGAGTACGTGGTACAAGGGATTTAGAAACTGAAATGGAAGAACAACAAGAACCGCTCTGCAGCAGATACACAGGGTCAAATTAAGTTAGTTAGCGAAGCCCCGCAGACGTGATTGGTATCTAAACACCATAAAACAAAAAAAAAAGATTATATTTTTTGGTGTTAACAATCAATCAATTTGCCTAGCCTTTTCTCAACTATGTTGGGGTCGGCTTCCAGTCCAACCGGATGCAGCTGAATACCAGTATTTTACATGGAGCGACTGTCTATCGGACCTCTACAACCCAGTTATTCGGTAACAACATTCCCCCTAGTAAGCTTGATGGTCAGACTTTCAGGCTTCTGATGACCTGTAACGACTGTTCACGAAAGACAGCCGGGACTAACCGCTTAACATTCTTTCCAGGAAACGGAGGGGGCTCGGTAGGTAAAAAATGGTCACCCGCGGACGGACCTCCGGCTCGATCTCATGGCGACATGGAAAGAGCGACTGTCGCAACCCAGCGCAGGGCACGCCGCGATAGCGGCGATAAGACCCCTCTTTGAGGAGTGGCTAGAGAGGCGCCACGGCGCCCTCACCTACCGCCTGACGCAGGTCCTCACCGGACACGGAAGTTTCGGGAGGTTCCTGCACATGATCAGGCGGGAGGAAACGCCCGGGTGTCACCATTGCCAGGATCGCCCAGAGGACACGGTGGAGCACACGGTGGAGGTCTGCCCCGCTTGGGCGGAGCACCGCCGTGTCCTCGTGGAGGCGATCGGCAGCGGCGGCGGCCTCTCGCGCCCGGACCTGGTGCAAGCCATGGTCCGGAGCGAGAGGGAGTGGGAGGCAGTCGCCTCCTTCTGCGAAGCAGTCATGCTAGCGAAGGAGGTGGCGGGACGGATGAGGGAGAGAGCCTCCCGTCCCAGCCGCCGCGGGAGACGCCCCGGGCGTCGGGAGTCCATTGGAGACTACCGGCCACCGTAGGCGCGGGCCTGCGGGCGGAGAGCAATGGGTAGCTCACCGCCCGATCAGGACCAGGCCCGTGCCGGACGGCGCGTAAGTGTTCCACGCGCGCCTCAAAGAAATGTCAGCATAACGAGGGGCCCCTCAGGGCCGAAGCCTGCCGGGGCAGCGGGATTGTCCGAAAGGGTTACCGCTACCCCGGAACATAAAGGGCGAAGGAAGGAACATGGGTGGGTTTTAGTCAGTAAGAGTCTGACACTCCCTTCCGCTCCACCCAGAGCGGGAGGAGTCATTTGATGATTTCCCATCCCAAAAAAAAAAAAAAAACCCACAACCGACCGCGGCAAGGCTTTGCGACTATTATTACTAAACCACAAGCCCCTCTTTTTTGGGGTTTTTTTATCGTGTTTAGATGCTATTATTTTTAATTTGACCTTGTACAGTGTGGAGTTTCGGACCAAGGTGGATATTGGCGGGTTCAGCAGCAACTGCTGAACCCGCCAATATCAACATGGGTGTTAGAGCCTGCAGCAAGATATATGTGTTTTTGTTTATCTTACATAGAATATATTAGAGATCATTCTGAGCCCTTAAAACTGTTACCGGTGTATTAATTTTAAGGGCTCGATCGATTGAAACCTTTTATTGTAGCATTTAATTTTTAAATTAAAATAATATTTTACTGAAACGAGTTCTGTTTTTATTATTTATGTTTTACTTCGTAATACCTACGTAGAAATGGAAGATTATGTTTTGATTGTGTAAAACGCACAAACAAGAATCAAATAATCAGTTCTTAATGTTTGTTTTGTGTTTTTTGCATGTCATTAGTATTTATAACAATGGGTAAAAGACTTATAATTTAATTTTATATCATAAGCCATACGTAATAAGTACATTTTATGAAAGTGTAGTGTTATAAGTACTTATTATATTTTTTAGGTCCGGCCGAACTGGAAACCTGGCGCTGCAAACGCAATCTTGGTGAGAAGGTACAGGGCGCAAAGAGAGGGCGGGGACAGCTTGAACAAGAAGAAGCGTGCTCTGATGCAGCGCAAGAAGAAAATCGAAATGAAGCCCACATTGGTCGTTACAAAGCGTGACGGAGAGTTCACCGTCCAAATGGAAGTGTTCAAGAAATTCTCCAAAGAGCGACTCCTATTTCAGTATCCATACGATGAAAAACCGCCTCTTATATACACAATAGGAAAGACGGCAGAAGAGAAACGCAAAATTCAGAGGCAGCGCGATAGAAGAGAACGCAGGGAGACCAGGAGAAAAAGTAGACTATTGCAGTCCACGTTCAGGGACAGGTGCCAAGAGATTTGTTTAAAAGCGTACAATCAAGCGATAGGGGTCCTTCCTTTACCAAACCCTAACGCACCGGACTGCCCTTGCTCAGGTAAACCTTTGCATGTCTCTCCACCTATTATAGATTCCTGTTCGTGCTCTGATGTCGCTAGTACAATTTCGACGAGCGATACTGATAATGATGAATGGGTCATAGAATTCACACCACCTGTAGCAAAATGGGATGCCAAAGCTAAACATCCACCAGTACTTGTTGAAAATGAAACTGTGTACAGTTATTTAGATTATAAAGTGAAAGTACTCGATAAGTCTGGCAACCAAGTGCCGAGGTTTTTCAAGGGTCCTGATGGTAAACAGGAATGCAGTGATTTAGGTGGATTCTGGGGTAAGGTTAACAATGTGAAAATGTGGTTGGAGATAAATAAAGATGGTTTTATAGGGCCAGATGAACGGTGGGTGCCATTGAACTTTACAGGACCTGATGGAATGATGTATTCATCAGAAGAAGGTTTTTTCACAGACTCCCAGTTGCGGGTATGGAAAATAGGTGTAGACGGATATGTAGACAAGGATGGTAAGTGGGTATGGTATTCTAAGAAGAAAGGACCAAGTCCACCAAAATCAAAGTCTACCCCTACGGCGTCAACAGTAGATGCGAAGAAAGGGATAAAAATTTCTCCGAATGGATCAACGAAGGCTGGTGATGGCAAAAACCACAAAAAAGAAGCCACATGTACAAAAGCCAAAACATTGGATGGTGCCAAACCCAAAACAACAGTACATATTGCAACAACATCCCCAATACTGAAAGCCCCTAAAACCCCGACAAGTGTAAAGCATAATTCTAATACAACTAAAACCCCTATAGTCATGAGGCTTTCCACGAACTTTGACAAAAAGCAACTACCACGTGTCTCACAGATGGACCGTAAGCCGTATATGGACCATAGAGCTCTGGCAAAGTATCGTGAAATAATTGAAGAATTAAGAGCATACGACGATATAGGACCAGTAAAGCCCCCCCGAAAAGCAAATAGAGCTTCGAATACCCCCCTATCTCAGCTATCTACCTTCACAATGCAGGGTCATTATACCAACAATAAGAGGGTGCCAATACTTACAGCGGATAGGTCTTTTGAATTCGGGACATCAACCACAATGTCACACGTTGATTCACAGATGGGTAAATCAATTAATGTATAATGATAGAGAATGTCGAACATAATTTATATTTTTTTTAAATATTTTACTTGTGTAAATCCAAAGAAAAGACTATTAAGTATGAGATATACCTACCATATTGTTTATAAAAAGAGAAAGTTATTAAATGCTCGTTTCGTTGTAGTTTAGCTGAAAGACCACTGAATCACAATACCAAAACGCCCTTTGAATGTTTCATCATCATCTTTATCACTCCTCCTCTACCCTAAGGTTCCGAACGTCTGTCGTCCATGTGACACTATATTGTGTAGTCCGTGTCCTTGAATGTTTAAACACATTTCATATTATTGAGTTATTCGCAACCTATACTGCATAAAGCGCATAGTCTTCTCATAGTCTACTCAGGTTAAATACTATGCTATGTCATGGCGCCAGTTTATGAGCAAACATTTTGGTCATGGGATACTGAACTGTACACACAGTCTTCATGTTAGCAAAACCTAGAAACACTTATCGAGGTAAGGTTGAATTGAGCTGAATCTTTTTTATAAAACAAAATTCTTAAAAAAAATATGTCAAAACATGGCTGTCTCGATTGATGCCTTCAAAAATCATTAGAAAATAAATTTCAAAATTGATGACACTGTTTTTGGCAAACTTTTAAATTGAAAACATTCCGAAAGCTAAATTTTATAGTTTGTTTAATTCTGGACGTGTAAGACTCGGGAAGGCGCATACTTAATTTAAATTGAATACCAGTCAAGTCAACATATATTAAGTGTAAATAATTAAAAATGGCTCACACGGATTTAATGTTCTTGTTTGAGATAATAATTGAAGAATTGAAAAGCTTTGTCAGTTGCAACGAGTTTAGTATCAGAGGTCAATTTGCAGATGTATTTAGTGTTCATCTAAAAGATCCCAATGAACTAGAACGGTTTTTGCCAATGCGGCCTGGGAAACTGAAAGGTAAGCGGAAAACAAATACTAAGAACAGCAAGGGCCCGGACAGGTCGTCTTCGACGGCTGCAGTGCAGACGGGGCAAACCATTTTATTTGCGACTAATGTCGACACACTGATTTCAAACATGCAACAGTATCCATTAGAGTTGTCGCTGTGGAGTAAGGTTGTACGAGACTATAAAATAGGATCGACTCACATTCCGTGGAGTGCACCGTATTACGAATATTTGAATAAGCTCCACAGGAGGCAAGGATATCAACCAATCTGTGTTACAGGCGATTACAACGTATTTGACGAGGTTACTTCTAAACGTATGGCCGTCATTAAACTGAATGTAAAATTGAGACACTTTAAAGAAAAAGTAACTTCTCAATTATTATTTAGGTCTATATCTCGGGAAACCCAGCAGACTGTTATGAATGCTGGCTTAAATTCTACGCCTGTTAGCGTGTTAAGCAGAATGATTAAAAATAGACCAATTAACTTATCTGAAGAAACTGGTACTATTAAAACTATTTATAGTGACGACAAACGTAGACCTATTCACACCAAAAAGAGGAACATTAAAAAGAAAGAAATAAAGAGTATTGACGACCGTAGCAGTAAGGAACGCGTCACTGAAGTCGAAAGTGGTGAAGTGGATAGTAAAATCAATAATAGAAGATTAAATAGTCGCATTATCACTTTAGTAAGAAGTGATAGAAACTTAGACAAAAATCCAACGTTATCTGTTATAAGATCCAAATCTTGTTCATCAATTCATCAAAGAAATTCTAACATATTAAATAATTACATTTTCGGGGGCACGCCTGCAGGGCCATTTGGTAACAAGGTCTATTGTGTTAGTTATTTTACGGTAAACAATGACTTTGCTGAGTCCCCATCTACCAAGTCTGCATCTCCAAAGTCTGTAACTCCAAACTCTCCAAAGTCCGAAAAATCTCTGAATGAAAATTCGAAATCCGAAAAATCAGACGAATTTGAAGAGAAAGCAAAATACAAAATTAGAATATGCGAGAGTGAATGTCCTAACGTAAAAAGAAAATCTGACTTACCTGGCACACAAAGTAGTTGTTCTTTGGATTTACCACAAAAATTATCACATTTGATCACAGTGAAAAAATGTGATGATGTCAAATGCGGATCTGAAAGAACAAGGGAAGTTCCCACGCCACCAGATGATCGCATTTTTTTAGACCTGAGTACTCGGAGAGCAGACTGTTGCGATCTCTCGGAGAAGGTGGAGCAAGTGGTAGCGGGAATACAAGCGAAGATGAAATTTGGTAAAGCACCTTGTTATTGTGAATGCGAATGTAAATTTGGCTTCATGAAGAAAACAACATATTGTGAAATATGCAGAGGCTTTGAGCATTTTGGTGAAGACTTTGGAAGAAAACCTGGATACGAACTGCCTTTTCCCTGTCCTATATTCCACAAACTGACCGAAAAAAAAAAGGTGAGTGCGTCTGGAAGCGACACTAAGAATAAAAAAGAGATTCCTGCTGTATCCGAAAAAGACGTAACAAAAAAGGGAAAAAAGAAAAAAATAGACAGCAGATTCAAGTTTAACTACGGCTATACAGGTATACGTACGTATTTTAATTTTTTTTTTCTTCTGGATATGCTATCTACTGAATGTTAATTGATTATTATCGTCGTATAGCGCCCCATATTGGCCACAGCCGCTGCGCATTGCCTTGTGTTGGCAATTTGAATGCGGTACCCAAGCGCATGGGTTGGCTCTGGAGTTGTGAAGACGTGCCTGGGATGAAGGTACGTACCGACGTAGTACTATAGCTTTCACCTATTGGAAGTAGTGAAGATTTTTATTTTATTTTTTTGTTTTTAGTACCGTCCGAATTGGAAGCCTGGTGCGTCGAATAAGCATGTAGTGAGATTACTGAAAATGGCCAAGAATCCTGACGAATTCTTGGCAAAAAAGAGAAAGAAAGCTCCAGGAAAGCCAAAGAGACCACTAAAGCGGCCGTTACTAATTGTGCAAAAGAAAGATGGTGAATATACTGTGACTATGGAAACCATGAGAACTTTCACAAAACAAAGGACTTTTAATCAATACCCGTATGAAGACAAGCCTTTATTGACTTACACGATCGGGAGGACTTCAGAAGAAAACTTACAAAGAAAGATAAAGAAAGAACGTGCACAAAGACGGCTGGAGAGACTGCAACGCGACTTCGTTCAGAGCGCATTCAGAAATATGTGTAAGGAAATTTGTGTGAAGACATACCAACAAGCGCTTGGTATGCTGCCCGATGCCGAACAACCCGACTGTACCTGCTTCCCAGCACAACCTGGTCCTGACGACGTAGATGAGGATCACTCCTGCTCTTGTTCCGAAGACAAGGACTTGTCCGAGTCTGACACTGACTCTGATGAATGGATTGTTGAATTCACTCCCCCTACTGCTACATATGATCCAACGTTCAAAACCAAAAAAGTGATAACTACAGACAACACTACTCAATATTCGTTCATGGACTACAAAGTAAAAGTATTAGATAGGTTAGGCAATCCAGTGCCAAGATTCTTTAAAGGTCCTGATGGTAAGCAGCAGTGCAGCGATTTAGGTGGATTTTGGGACCCAGATCATAAATGGCTAGAGATTAACGTGGACGGTTTTATAGGACCTGACGAGAAATGGGCTCCGCATAATTTCCTAGGGCCTAATGGAGAGCCAGTCGATGGTGAGCCTGGAAAATTCCAAGCCATGGATGGTAAGTGGTTGGTTATTGGAGTTGATGGATATGTTGATCAAGGCAAATGGAAGTACTACCCTAAGTCAAGGAGTCCAGCGCCAAAAAAGCACAAGTCCTGGAAAAAAACGCCCGCTGAAACAAAGGAAGACAAGCGATCCGTGGCCACTTGGAGTTGCTTCGGCAGTGTATCTCCGAAAATGTTATCCAAAATGGGGATTGTTGGTCATGGACACGATAAGAAGGTATTACATTCAAAATTAAAAGACATGTTGGCGCAAGGAGAAGATTTAAATATTCCACAGCTTCCAACAGTACCGCGGTCAAATAGGCCTAAAGGAAAACCTGCTCGAACCAGCGCTTTTGCTGAGAGAACACAATGTAAACATGCCACTCCTTCAGATAAAGGAGTAGTGGCTGTAGATGGTCATGGGCATAAGACATATTTTAGATTGAAAGACTATGATAATACAAGGCCCAAAGACAGGATGGCCTCGCTTACAGAGAAGGGTATTAGTGTAAGCTCATTTCATGTACCGTGTTTCCATTCGTTTATTAGTAGTGAAATTATGAAAAAGCAGCAGTATGACCGCCTGGTGGCGCTCGCTGAACGTCGGGCAGGGGGTACCACCCAGAGCCAGGGAAGTCGAGGGGCACGAAGTACTAACACTTCCACACAACCTGACTATTCCGGTGTCTACGTAATATAATTAGTTCTGGGTTCATAATATATGAAACTATTTGATGTTGGAATTTATATGGTTTAGATAGTTGAACTTTTATGTAGAATTTATTTGGTATTCGTCCTAAGTCAAATTTTGTAACGTTATGGTAACTTGTAAGATAAATAAATTATTTATTTGTATTGGCGTTTTATATTTTTACGTTACATCTTTATAATAAAATTATGATATTATGTCACAGGAATAATTACATTTTATACACATCACACACACACAATCAAACTAAAATCTTTCCACAGCTATGAGTGTATGAGTGGGAGTGGGGCCATACACAAAGAGATGTCAACAACGGCTTCCCGCGACTTCGTCCGCGTCAAAATTTCTTGTTCCCCCGACCCACCCCGTCGCAATCGCATCAGCCATCTTCTTCTTACTTCGTTTTCGCCCAGCGTTCTTTTTGTTTTTGCTCGTAAGGGCCCTAGCGTGGTGTTAAGTAGCATATAACCTTCCTCAAGAATTCGGCTATTAAATGCAAGATTTTGTTTTAAATCCAACTGGTAGTTCCGGATATCTCCCCACATACAAACTTAAACAATATTATATAGATTCATACCCATCATAAGACCTATTTCAAACTACCAAACAACTTACCCCGTTGTTATTTGGATCAAGTAAGCTATTTTATTTTATTGTTTTTTTCATTTGGTGAAATGAGGTGTACCCCTGCTTAACCCTTCATGCAATACAGCCTTCAAATTGTTTATTTTAATATGTTTTTATTAACGCTATTTAAAAGTTTCGATCGCAGAGCCTTCATTATCATTTTCTCCAATTTCAGGTGGCTCAGGGTTGGAAGCCTGGTGCGATATCCAAACGTCTTCTTAAGAAATTAAACAAAGCAAAACGGCAAACGCAACCAGAGCAAAGAGTGAAACCGGCAAAGAAGACGAATAAAAAGAGGGTTGAAGATAAACCGACCCTCATCATTTGTAAGAGGAACGGGGAGTACCGCGTCGAGATGCAGGTCTCTCCCGAGGATAGTGACGTGAATGTAGACCAGCAACAATGCAGTCCAATGGTATACAGGATCAGCAGAGAAGACAATGAGGAGAGGATTCAAAAGCGGTTGAGGAAACGGCGACGTATTGTTAAAGAAGCCGTCGACAAAGTTTGGGTGGATCCCTATCATCCTGAGGTTTGTGAGAAGACCTGTCTTAGAGCCTACAGAGAGGCCATAGGACTGTCCAACCCTAACAATCCCGAGTGCACATGCAGCGAAGAGGAAGAAGAAGATGAATGTAGTTGTTGTAATGACGAAGAGGATGACGATGACAGCTCTGATGGTAGCTCCTTAGATCTCGAATGGGAGATACACTTTTCGCCACCGATCGCGGCTCAAGCTTGATTTTTTTTTTTGCAGTCCTATATTTCTTGTTTTTTTGAAGTGTTTTGAGGTGAAATAAAACAAGAGTTTAAACGACGACTTTACTATCCATTTTACTGTTCGCCAGGAGGTTATTCAGCATGTCCCAAATGACGAGTGAGAGGGTAGTGTGAGGTGCTATCCTCAAGTAGAGTGGTCCTAATCCTTTGTAGAGGCCGTGGATGCCTTCGGTTCTGTATATCTTTGACAGGCAGTCGAGTACTCCAGTGTAAAGGACGGCACCGGTTGCTGCAGACCCTAGAAATTGAGTTGGACATTAATTTAGCGTTAGCGTTATGTTAATGTAAAGATGACAGTAAAAGCTTTAGAGAAAGTCATAGGAAAGTATTACATAGTTATCTAAGATTTTCAATACATACACTCAAGTGGGTACCTATATAGTAATAATAAGTATCTGTAGATTAGTTAGCTCTATTAACTTTAAAGGGCTGATTTTTCCAACGCCAGATAATTTTATCCGAGGAATAATTTTGCATTTTTGACAGTTCTTCCATACAGAATCTGTCATACGTCAATTTTATTTCACGAATAAGAATTATCTGTCGATTGGAAAATCAGCCTTAACACGTTCAGTGCCGGGAGCCCTCCTGGAGGGTCCACTTGCAATATGTATGGCGGCATGGTGTATGAGCTTTATGAAAAGTGGGTGGAGTCGAAAGTGCTAAGTATACAACTACTTAGATCTACTTCTACTTTGCCTTTACTTGGAGAATAATTTAAGAATGGAAGAGTAACTCAAACTGAAGTAGAGTAACCCACTGGACAGTTGAACATAAGACCGGTTATTCCATTTATCTACCCCAAAAAATCCACCTTAAGGTGGATACACAGAAACGCTCTACCCTAGGCTTAACCAAGCCTAGGGTGGATTCTCGTACATGCGTTTTAATTATCCAACTGGATAAACGGAATTTATAGGTTTAGGGCGGATTCTTGGAGATGCGTTTCCGCGTATCGACCTAAGGTTGGATTTTTGGGATGGATGAACGGAATAATCCCCATAAGACAGACTGAAGTTCATCAGAAGATCTTACATCTACACCTTAGGCCTAAAATACAAAAAAATCTACATGCAAGACACAACTAAAGGCAAGTATATCACTTGACGAAAGCTTCCCCATAGTTATGCACCAGAGAGCACCAGAGAGCACCCGGCCACCAATAAGCAGCGACAACGTTACCCTGGTTATAAAGCCGTGTATTCACAACATCCATCGGCGTTTCAACACAGACAACGATCACACCGCATACGATGCTCGCCACGAAAGACAAAGTCACTGGCGACTCTTCGAAATACCCCCGAGCAAGCAGACTTTCCTTGAACCTGTAAATAAACTTTAGAATGTAGTGTACGAACCCTGGTTGTATAAACGGACGGTGGTGACGTCGAAGGGGCAAATTGTGAGGGCTACTACCACCCCACTCACAGCGCTGGCCCCGAAGGCGAGTCCAAGCGGAGAGTTTGTGAAAAAGCCGTGTGACAGCAACTCTTCTTTTGCTCTGAAGTGGAAAATATTAGTTGAGTGCTTGGTTCTAATATTTTCCCGGACTGTCCTTTTTAGGGTTCCGTACCCGAAGAGCGCAAACGGGACCCGGGAGGCTTGGTAACAGTGGTCCCGTTGGCGCTATTCGTAAGTCGTTGTCTGTAAATCCATCCGTCTGTCTGTCTTACAGCCGGCTGTATCTCATAAACCGTAACATGTAGACGTTTTCAAAGAGTGTCTATTTCTATTAACGCTATAATAAAAAAATGGAAAATAATAATAAGGGGGTCTCATACAATAAACTTGTTTTATCCGCCGTTTTTTGCCTTGTGGTACGGAACCCTTCGTGTGCGAGTGCGACTCGCGCTTGGCCGATTTTTTGGCAGTGTTTTCTTTTTCCGTTCTGCGACTGAGATTAGGTGACATGGCACTTGGGGTCAACTTACTATAGACTAGGTGACCAAGATTAAACAAAAAAAATTTGATTTTTTTACTGACACTTTACGCATATGTCATTCTTGGGCCATATTTTTACTGTACCATGCATAGAGTAAAGTATATCGGGTAGTACCATGTCAGTCTATTGCTTAGCCTGCCCAATGACTACCGATTTAACAATAAATTACTCTTGGTTCTCTAATCACGGGAAGCCGTCCTCGACAATACAGATTTTTATTACTTTATTTTTAGCCGTTAATGGCCCACTGCGGAGCAAAGGCCTCCCTACTCTCTTTCCAGCTCTCGCTGTTCAGAGCTGCCAAGGACCAATCTTTAGCAAAGGAGTCCAGCCACTGACTTATATTATACAAGAACGCTGGACTAAATATACTATACGAAATGATAGTTGTTTTTTGTGCCGATTCAAAGCGTCCCAGGAACTAAAATTGACACTTTGTTGCAAATGGTCGTCGTGTTGTTTTAGTACGTCTCTGATGATTTAGGTCTGAATCGTGGAATATGACTTTTTTGGTGTATTTTGTGTTTACTACGAGATATTTAGAACATTTTTATCATGAGAGTATGCGCATTTTGTAAAACTCATATCGAAAATACTAGTTCCACGGACGCTCACGTTGTTATCAGCGCCTAAATGGCGAAAATCAAATGTCTTCGTTTTGTCATCGATAGTGTGATGTCCAGCGTACTTGTATAATATAGGTCAATGACCCACTGCTAGGCCGTCATATGCCAGTTACAAATCTGTACTTGGTTGTCTAGTATCGTTATGCCACTATTTCCTTTCTCCACGACCATCTACTGTTACCATTTACAAGTAGGCCTTTCCGGCAGTGGTGGCCAATAGACCATAAAGCTTTCTTACTTGGAAAATGTGGTTAGTTGTGCAGCGCTGCCTATGGCCAGCCTCGTGCAGGTCGCGGAGACTCCCGCGAAGAACCCCCTCATACCTTCAGTCTTGTAAATCGTGACGACTCCGTCACACATTCCTGGAACGATAGGCAACAGGTGAAATGCATTGGGGTCTTGATGATTTGGAAAGTAAAGGGCTCAGGGAAGGGCACATCCCATAACTCAATAATTTATTTGGTAATTTAGTCAGTTTTCAAGTTTAATTATGGTGTATAGTAGCATAACACCAATATAGACCCTAGATTAATCATGCGCTAGCTCATTCATGGTAATATTTTATTTCTGCATCTTCTTTCGTTTACTTATTTTTTTTTATATTACTCAAACTCGAAGCATTTATTTCAAATAAACCAATTAGGTACAGGCACTTATGAATTGTCAAGGGTCGGTCAGTCAGAAAGATGAAGCTAGTTGCCCATTCCAAAGCGTAGTAGGTACCTATGGAGAAGAACGGGCAAGAAACTCCACGGACACTCTTTTAAATCAAAATACTCGCCCTCTCTTGTTTTTCGCTCTTCAATGGCGACAAGAATAGATAGTTATTTAAGTTATTTTTCCACACTTTTAATAGGTTACTTTAAATATCCATCATCTGTCTAGCCTTTTCCCAACAGTGTTGGAGTCGGCTTCCACTCTAACCGGATGTAGTTAAATACCAGTATTTTCAGTACTAAATAAGCGATGGCCTATCTGACCTCCATAACCCAGTTACTGGGTAATTCGATACTCCGTGGTAAGACTGGTTGTCAGACTTTCGGGCTTTTGACGACCCCTAACAACTGCCAAATATCCACGAATGACAGCCGGGACTATTGGCTTAACGTGCTGTCCAGGACTTGGTCTTGATATGAATAAAAAAGACTTGAATTTACCTTTATACTTATGCTGCCTTCCAACAGCTATGCTAGGGTGCGCTCCTGCCTGTATCCTGGTCTTCACCACCGAGGCAGGGTTGCCAGTAACTCCGCTCATGACACCACTCACTCCTGACCAGAATATGGCCTTTTCTATGCTTATTTCGCCATCTTTGTTTTTAGTCCAGCCGTTGACCTCTGCCACGTGGTACATGCCTAGCCTGAAATGGTGGTATTTTGGGATATTATTCGACTGCAGTTAATGAGACACAAAGTCGAATTTTTACGATAATTGTTCATGAAAACATCAGCATGTATCAGAAAGGTGTTGTCATATTTAAGGGTGCAGTACAAACCATCAAACTGAACAATGAACATGGAGAAAGCTCCATGGGACCAACATTGTAGTCGCGAAAAAATTATCAAATTTCAAAACGTGAATACTAGAGATGAAACGGATATCCGGTACCCGGCCTATCCGGCGGCAAAATTACTATCCGATCGGATACCGGGTACAAACGCCTATCCGGATACCGGATTTCCGTGCTCTGTGGTTGCCATGAGGCTTTAGGACATGCGGCCGACACCTATTTGGTTTAATTTAGAAAGGTAAATACATTAAACATCAAAATATTACCTCACAGAATTCATAGTGAACCCCAACACCATAGCTGGTGCTAATCCCTTCTGCAACGCCATCGCACCATCGGCCCTCGCGATCACATACAACGCGTGGAAGATCCCCCGATACCGCGTATTAGCCTCGGTGCGCGCGCGCAGTTCTCCTTGCAGCTGCAGCCGAGTCTTCACGACGTCCATCGGGTTTGTGAAGATAGTTGCGCCGGCGCCGGCTAGGCCGCCAATTATGAAGTCCATTTTTAAGTTACTGAAATTTTAAGACAAGAAATATTATTGCCGTAAATTAAATACAACCAGAATTATTATTGTCGTAGGAACACAATAAATATAATTTACAAAAGTATTCTTGATGAATAATCAAATCAATACTACCTAATATTATAAATAAAGAGGTATTTGTTTGTTGTATGTAGGGCGTAATCTCCGGATCTACCAGTCAGATTTGAAAAAAATCTTGTTGAATTTCATAGCATATAATTCTTGAGGATACAACATCACGCTAGGACCCTAAGGAGCCAAGCAAAAAGAAATAAAATCAGAAAGAACGTCACAATCGACAGGGTCAAATATCACGCCGACAAAGTTACGGGCAGAAGCTAGGCTATAAGAAAATAATGGGCGCAAATATCAATAATCCTACTAATATTATCCTACTTCCTACTACATATATATATAATATTATAAACGCGAAAGTTTGTATGGATGGATGGATAGATGGATGGATGGATGGATGGATGTTTGTTACTATTTCACGCAAAAACTTCTAAACGGATTTGGATGAAATTTGGCACTCATATGGTTTATAACCAGGGTTAACATATAGGATATTTTTTATCCCGATATTCCCACGGGATCGAAACTTATACGGGTGAAACCGCGGAGCGCAGCTAGTAGTCTCAGCTAGTAGTTTCAAATAACAAGAGTAGCTTGTACCTAGTAGGTCCGAAAAATGATATACATAGATGTCCGCAGATTGGTCTTTATAGAATATAGAATAGAATTGTCTTTAATCAAGTCACAAAGACTCAACAAGATTGTTAGTAAAACTTACGACTATGTTCGTAAGCACAGACACTAAACAAAAACAAGGAAAACAATACAAGAAATGACGGTTGATCACCGTTACGACATCCCATGAGAGACGGCACAACAGTGACCCACGTACACACAGTCCAGGCGACTCGTAACCACGCTTAAGACACTGCTGGAGCCGCCCTACAGCCTGCGCACTAGGGAACCGCACCTTTTAGGTATTGTTGCGTAAAAGCAATCTACGTGTGCAAATGCGAACATCCCTGACGCACTACAGAAACGGGGCAGCTAATGCTTATAGAAATTTGAGAATGAATAATTCGCCAACGCCTAAAATACCGCTTAACAAGGATAAGTGACTTAACTTTGTGGTTAAGTGGTCTTTTTATAGAATACAGAACGTTCTTCGTCACTTTCTACCCCTTTATGATAATTCTAGCATGACATTTCGTTACTTGAGCTAACAATAAGGTCAATACCAAGAAACTGTCCCACGTATAAAAGTCTGGCACGTCGCCATCTTATCTCATCAGCACTGATAGATATGTTAGTTCGATGTTGGTACCTATTTAATTACTTACAAACATAAACAACATCGATTCCTACAATAGAACTTTTGAACATATACATTTTTGCATGTGCTCGCTATAGGTTCAAAAGTCTTATACTTAAGGAGCTGTCATGGACGTTATTCTCTATTTATTTATTTTTTTCTTTTATTGTGCCATTTTTTGAGTGTTATATACATACATTTTATATACATATATTCATATATTCTTTTCTATTATATATATTATATACATCTTAAACACGAGAGTTAATTTAATAACTTAAAAATTGTATTTGTAACCTTAGCGATTATTTTCACTATATTGTATTCTATTGTTAATCTGCAAACAGCGTTGTGGGCTGCAATATGGCTTATATGTTTTTCTTGTTTTTATGTTTTATATTGTAGCTGTTTGTTGTTCCTCTTGAATAAAACATGTTTGATACACGTGGTTTTCTGGAATTCCTAGCCACGTTATACTAACGGCATCTACTCCGCCACATGAGAACTACGCATCATACTGACGTCCCGCAAAATACTGCATCGCACAAGCAGAGTTTTCCGCGCTACTCGCATATATCTATCTATATAACAACTTCCCGAAATCAATCGTGGGGCAGTTGCCCACCACATACAAAACCTGTCTGATTGGAGGATCCTCCCCTTTCCATAGAGTATGAGTGAACTTTACACCGTGTTCCTCATACCTCTAAACTACCCACAGTAACTATCCTTATGGAATTAGGCATGACTAATTATAAGGCGTGATGATACGAGAACTTACAGGGCAGGAACACACAACCTACACCATGTATTCAGTACATGATTCTGAAAGCGCTGTGTTTAATTTTTTCGTCGGATATTAAAAAAAAATGCTGTTCAATACATTTTGCTCGCGTAGTATTGCACTTTTCTATGATACAGCAGATTTTTTTTTTAACCGATTAAAATTTCTACCCTAGAGGTAAATCATGTGCTGAATTCATGGTTTCTGTTTGCACATCGATATCCCTGCCACCCTGTACCTTATTCTGATAGACATTTCTTTCTCTTCTGTACTGTTGCATATGTTATGGCTGGCTGTACAGGCTGTAAATCAAAAAGTTCGTAATAAAAAAAAAAAACAATATGAACTTAAGTTCATATTGATTTTTGCGTCTTAGTTATTTTCTACCACCCTTTACAGCATCATTTCATCTTATGGATTGAAGAGATGAGAATCGTAATTGCAAATAATGAATGAATGAAAGATTTATTGCTGTCAGACTTAATTTTTGGCGCGATATTCTGCAAACAGCTGCAAAATAATGGATCATCCTAACTTCCAACCAGAAACCGTATCTAAACTTGTATGCTATATGATTTACATTTTCTTATTGGTAATCATCAGGCATGTATTGCCGACTCCAATCCACATCCAAGGGTCGCTTCTCGAAGTTGCAAAAGCGTATGTCTATCTAGGGCACTTCATCCAGCTTGGTAGACACAACTTTGAGAAAGCAGCCGGTAGAAAGATCCAATTTCCATTTGGAATTTTTTTTTCGTTTTTAAAAAAAAAAAAAAGAAAAAAAAAAAAGAAAAGAAGAATTGGTTTGGGCAGCGTTTGGAAAACTTCGTCAAATGTTCTCGTCGCCAATCCTGCAATGTTTGAAGACTAAGGTCTTCAACCAGTGCATCCTGCCTGTTACCATACGGGGCGGAAACGTGGACACTGACAGTAGGGCTGGTCCACGAATTTAAGATCGCTCAGCACGCTACCGAGCGGGCTATGCTCGGAGTTTCTTTGAAGGATAAAATCAGAAACGAAGGTATCCGGGAAAGATCCGAAGTTACCGACATAGCTTGCAGAGTAAGCAAGCTGCAGTGACAGTGGGCTGTTTGTCGAAGGACCGATGGCCGGTGGAGCAGACGAGTCCTTGAGTGGAGACCGCGTATCGCCAACCTTAGTGTGGGACGCACCCCAGATAGATGGATCAACACAAAACTAGATGCGGAAGGCGGAGGACAGAGTGCTATGTCCAGCAGTGGACTGCGATAGGCTGAGTTGATTGAATCATCTAAAGAAAATAACTAATAGTTACATGAGTTGGTGTCAACTGAACAATGAAATAACATCTATATGATTATTTATTTATTTATTTATTTATTTCAGGCGACGAAGGCCCATAGATAAATACCTTAACCTAAACATACATAATCTTATTTAGTTTTATTGAAGCTTCCTACACTAGCTTGTTCTTGTGCTGGTCTGTGGTACTTGTCCGCGGAAGCGACGGAACACCACGTCCTGCGGCCAGAAGTCTTCTTCCATGACGATGGGCAGATAACAATTCGGTACGCGCACCACGAACGCCTTGAAGTTGACGTTGCGGTGCGACTCCAGTAACTGCACCCTCGGCGTGTACCTCGTCTTCTGGCGCACGTACTCCGCGATGTCCTCCGCCTTAGTGGTGTAGTGTAGGCGGGAAATGTACACTGGTGTGTTCGGCTTTGCGGCACGCAAACTGACTTCAGGCTCCGTTGGAGCTTTGCCGCAGCGGTTCTTGTTCGTTCGCGGCCGGCGCTTCTTCCTTTGCACCGTCACGAAACCCTCATCAACAGCCCTATTCAGCGGCATTTCTGGCATGGGCTTCATAATTGGAGCACCTGGGGTACTCACGGTGACGCTAGCCGATTCCTGTTGTAGGGGCTTCGCCAGGGCTGCAGACACTGTCAGCGGAACGGAGCGAGGGGCTCGGGCGGCGCTGCGTGGAGGAGCCGCGTTGACGGGCGCGGCGCTGCGGGGCACGCGGGCGGGGCGCTCTGCAACCTCAGCAAACGACGGGTGCGCTGGCGACGAAACTGCTGACGCGGAATTTGACGACGATACATCGAGGCCAACTCCGCGACACACGTTTACGTTAGATGCATCGACTGATGACCTAGTTACCGCCACACTGTTGCGCAACTCGCTAAATTCTTTGCGCAAATCAGCGACGCTGTTTTGGGATGCATCTAACTTCACCAGAACATCCGCGAGGCGAGTCTTCAGAAAGACAATGTCCTTCAGAAGACTTGTTACATCGACGTGGTCGAAGGTGACGGGTGGCAGCTTGTGCAGCTCCTTCGCCACAAACGTCGGCACGTCGTCCGGGTCAGTCTCCTTGAACAGCGTGATAATGTCTTGCAGGCTTCTCTTAGTCCCGTCACGCCGGCGGGACACCATCTGGTCGCGCTTATTTAGCACACTGAACAACAATAGCTTGGCTGCAGCTATGTCATCCTCGCTGAAGTTCGTTGCGCATATTTGGACTGCGGATACCTCATCCATCACATCCAGCTTCTGCTGCAGGAACGCCAGCAGCTCATTCGCCACAAGTTCATTACTCATGGCGGAAAAATCACGAGCGACAGCTTGCGCCGCGCTAGTCAATACACAGAAAAATGCAAACACGTGCGCATCGGAACGCGGCACTAACAAGACAGATTACAGAAGAAAGACAAGACAAGAAAGACAAAGAAGAAGAAAACAGATTAAGACAGAAGAAGACAGATGAAAGACAGATTATATTATTATGCGTGACTACAATACCTCCATTGATAAACCGTGCTCGTACGTATTCTATTATCATAACGTGACTACATGACGCTGTTCATTATCATTACACCTCGTCAAGAGTCATCTATTTAATATCTCGTGAGGCCAGTGATTACTCTGACATGCAATCAAATTGGTCGTACAGTTTCGTACAGCACGTTTTAAAAACAGCTAGAAGTAGGACAAAAACATAGGCTGTCATGGGAACTGCCGACAGACGTGAAAACTTAAACTATACATAGCTGCATATATACTGGGGGCTTACCACCGGCTCTTATAGCAGTTGAACCGCACTGCTTTTTTGTTCTATGACTAAGTACAAAAAAAAATTGTGCAGTTCAACTTCTGCCCTGTTATAAGAGCTGGTGGTAAGACCCCAGTTAACTTATGCAGTGCCCTAATTGCGTAAAACACTATTAATCTCAATCTGAATCATTTTGGAGGCTATTGCTAATCGATTGCTTCATATGTTCGAAAAATTAGTCTGTTAACAACGTAAATAACGCAATGAATGTTGTTGAACTGTCAAAATGACAGCCATTCCTACTGTTAATGTGTTACACAAATAACCCGCATGTCGCTGATGTCCCAAAATAATTAAAAAAAATATAAAGGACATGAAGTTTTGTACAGACGCCAGCAGGTCATAGCGTGATCTGCTAGCTGACCCGAAAATGTCAAATTCTCCCAATCAACCTTGAACCTTAAGGTTCAAAGCATTAATGCTTTAGCGATAAAGTTGAAAATCTATTAAATAAATTTGACAGATTGTAGTAGCTTGATGTGCTGGCGTCTGTATTTTTAATGAGATTGTGATTGCTATTATGGACGGAGCGGAAGGCTCATGAATGATAAGTATGATAACTGTTGGCTGGGGAAAATGAGTCCTTGAATTCGTCAATTACTTATTTAAATATTTATGCAGAAATCAGTCCTATATCTACAAATACTAAAATCTTTAGGGCTGAGTCGTTAGTTAATTAACCTAAGTCATTACAGTTGTATCATTCAAGTGCATCACTGATAAAATAGGCACATAAACATCAAATTACGGCTTAAACATGAAATAATCTTGGTAATCCTTTAATCAAACAACTGCATTTTTCTATGTTTGTATTTGTTTATTGAGGTCAGCTTCCAGTCAACCTCGAAGCTTACTGCATTGCGGGTATAAGCAATAGTATTATTCAAATGCCATAATAATAATGTTTTGTACTTTTTCACATTATTTTGTCCTATTAAAAACTTTAATAAAGATATGAACAAATGACGCATAATTTGTTGGATTTTATCACTTACAATAATCAAGAAATCATAGCCAATGGAATTATTAATTAACCCCACTATTTAACATTTAAGACAATTAATAATTCGTCATACGCAATTTAAGAATACAAAAAAATAAAACATTTAAACTCACCTTCTACTATAGTAATAAGCGTTATATTATATCACAATCAATAAATTAATTACTAAATAAGTTAAAACAAGAACCGCATTGATGTTACATCGTCCAAATACATTTGTTATCACAATACAAACTATAGCGAAATAAGACCAAAAACATTATCAATCGCTCGTGACATTGAAAAACACAGGTAGGCGTAACAGAAACGTGAGTTTTAAATTCAAGCGATTATCACTACTATTTTAAAAGATGTAGAGTTAAAAATCGAACTGAAATCTTTTGACAGTTGAAATACCACGTGTCTTGGTATGTAGTGTCAGAGAATGACGTAGATGTGACGTAATAAATAATTTTGGCGCGCGAATGCGGAAGTGTGACAGTGTTATGTAACTCAGTCGACGGCTCGACGGTTGAGCGACTACTGAGTACTGAGTACTGGCGAGATTGCAGGGTTATCACGGCCACTCAAACGATTGAATGAACGACTTTGTTCTCAGAATTATGGCATAGCTTTTGGCATTGGGGAGTTCCTATATGGGGAAATTCCCCGTCTTTGAAAACGTAGCGTAGTATCTGCTATTGATTTTGAGTGTGACTCGTGAGCGGTATGAGTGTGCGCCTGGCTCGAAGGACCAAATACTTTGGCAGGCGGAATGAAGGCATACCCCAAGTTACATAATACATAACATTACGCCTGTAATGCCCGAGGGTATAAGCAAAAGTGTACCTATAGTACACCCACACACATATCTCCAGGTAAGTTAAGTCCCATGGAATGGGGGGCGGCCCTATGACCTTCAACCGGGTACTAACCCTGACTTCGGGCTGCTACTAAAAATTCCTGACAGAAAAACTCAATCAAATCACATCACACACGTAATCATTCACCATTCACCATTCATTCATCATTCTCCGTCTACATTTCTGTATCTATTGTCCTGTCTCGGATGTGCTGGATGAGATTTCTTGTGAAATAAGCATCACCTCTGTACCTATTTATTCTGTTCTGTTTTTCTTGTCTGTTTATATATGTCTGTAAATAAAATAAACAATAATTTCAGCCTGTAATGTAACGTTACTCAATAGACATTAAACATTTAGATACTTCGTCTGCATAATCAGCCATTAACGTTCCCACAGCTGGGACATAGTCCTCCTCTCTTCGAAAGGGAGCTGTAATCTACCACGCAGGCCCAGCGCGGGTTGGTAGATGTCACACGACTTCGAATTTTTGGTTCTAGGGTATGCCTTTTTCCTCACGATGTTTTCCTTAACCGTTTTGAGAGCAGTGGTGTTGAAATAATTTACACAAAGTACGAAGGTGGTGTGACGATCTGGTAACGTTCGCAGGTCCAACATGACCAGAGATCGCACAAGACAGGGAGGTTTGGAAGGAAAAAAGGGAGCCTTTTGCCCAGCAGTGGCACACAATGTACGGACGCCAGCAGGTCAAGCTACCCGAAACTGTCAAATTTTCCCAATCAACATTGAACCTTAATGATTTAGCGATAAAGTTGAAAATCTATTAAAGAAATTTGACAGATTGTAGTAACTCGATGTGCTGGCGTCCGTACTAACGAAAAAAAAAACACCTGTCAAGAATTGGTCTTCAGCAGCTTTAAACAAAGAGAAGTGGAAAGACTGATAATAATAATAATAATAAAGCGCCTGTCTGGGTTCGAACCTACGACCTACAACTCGTAAGTCGCAGTCATTACCACTGGGCCACCACTGCTCACTAAGTGCATTATTAACAAGTTACTTCATCTCTTCCTTTGCCGATTTAAGGAAAACATCACCCTAACTATTCTTTTTTAAGGATATTGCTAATCCATTGCTTCGTGTGTTTGAAAAATGTGTCTGCTCAACAAGGTAAATAACGCAATGAATGTTGTTGAACTGTCAAAATGAAACCCATTGCTACTGATAATGTGTTACGCAATAACCCCGCTGGTCGCCGTATTTCTGGGTCACAAGATTCGTGATAAATAGGCTAGTAGGTCACCATCGTCTGAAAAGGTCGCTGCGATGCCAAGACAAGGAAAATGTCGATTTTTCCTTATTCTGCGACAAATGTTTAAAAGGCCATTGAACATTTGCAGTGGAGCACTTAAAGTCTATTCCACTAATATTTCAAATTGATGTTATTTCAAGTTAAACAAATGTCAACTTTATTTTAATGGTAATTACGATGATTTCAGAGTGATTAGCACTATTGAAAAAGTAATAAAAACGTTTGAAGTTGTAGCGTAAAGTGAACTTTATTATGTAGGAAATAAAGTTATTTTTCCATACATTCATATTTGTTTACATCTGTGGCTCAGAAATCGGGAATGCAGATTAGGTATAAATTGAATGTTTTTCCTGTGCGTTAAAGAAGCATTAATTAGCGAGCTAGTGTCTATTCCTTTCTCGTTTTTTATGTCTTGCCTTACAGTGGCACAATTATACAGGGTCAAATTTAATTAGCTAGCGAAACTCCACAGACGTGATGTGTATCGATATCTAAACATAATAATACAAAAAAAAAAAAATAATTTCAGGTTGTTTTTTTTGGGGTCATTTACGCAGTTAGTGTAGTCACTTGAAATTACAAGTTTTTTTTTTTTGTGTAAACTTCATAGACGTGATGGCTATCGATGTATAAACATGACAAAACAGATTTTCTCAATTCATACTTCAAGTAACAACAATACAAGCCTAGCATTCGTGATTTAAAAACTATTTCTCTATTTAAACGTCGATTAAAAGAGCATTACCTTTCCTCTATAAGTTTCTTTTTTCTTTTTTGAAAAAACGTTGCCCCGCACTAGGAATTACTCCTGTATCGTGGGTAGCGTTTACAAACATTTAATCTCACGTACATAAACAGCCAGACCCGGTACAACTACCTGTAGGCAATACAAATATTTGTTCCGTGCGGGAATCGAACCCGCGACAAGCAGCGTAGCAGTCGATCGCTCAGCCACTGCGCCAACCGTGTCGTCAAATAAGTCTATACCGTGAGTATTTGTATGTATGTTTATATATTTTTGTATTAAGTATGTATTTATTTAAGTATACTAATTATGTCATTTTTGTGCATTATATTTAATATTTTAGTTTTAGACTTCACACATTCATATTTTTCGCTTCTTGTTCTCAAACACTAGTCTACATTTCTTTTTTTACTTCTCCTTTCGCAGGCCTGCTGGAAGGAATTTCTTAAGAAATAAGCAGTACTTTTGTACTCATATTATAACTATGTCATATCCCTATGATAATAAAATAAATAAATAAATAAAATAAATACAAGAGGCCGTTGCCCCCGCCCCCCAAAAAAAAACAGAAAATCAATTTTTGTATTTGTTAAATCGTGTTTTTAGATATGGATACCTATTACGTCTGCAGAGTTTCACTAAAGTCAAAGTCAATGCTTTTATTTGTAAAACATAGGTGTCAAAATAGGTGTTTCAAATATAATAGGTACAAAGATCTCTATGTTTTCCCGTTAACATCATAAATATCAAGTAGGTAGAAATTACGCAAAAGCATGCAAAGATAAAATGAAATACTAAAATTTTTGTTAAAAATTAAATGACAAGCTACGAGTAACAGAGTTAACTATCCTCTATCAAACTTAACAATATTGCGTACCAAATTTCATTAGAACATTTAAAATGTTAAAAATATAATAATATTTCTTATGTATTAGGTATTAACTAAATTAATTTGACCCTGTGTCAGGACTTCGAAGCGCAAACGTAAACCATGAATTCAGCACATAATTCTAGATTTAGACCAGGAATTTTTCGTCGTTTATTAAAATAAAAGCCGCAAGGGTTGATCAATCAGGTTAAGCTACGCTTGACGCGGTCGGTCCGTGGATGGGTGACCATCTTTACATACCGAGACCCCTTTGTGAAACGTAAAGCACGTTAAGCCGTTGGTCCCGTCTGTCATTCGTAGATCTTTGACAATTATTACGGTTCGTCAGGAGCCTGAAACTCTGACAACCAGTCTTACCATATAACCCAGATACTGGGTTATGGAGGTCAGATAGGCAGTGGCTCCATGTAAGCCCGTTGGTCCCGTTAAGTAATATATGGTCACTCATCCACGAACCGACCGCGGCAAGCATAGCTTAACCTTGGATCGACCCACGCGATTTTTATCAAGTACCCACGAGGACCAACCCAACTGTTCGACAATTACTTACTCAGTAATTTATCATGCGTTGCGTAGCTGTCACAAATACCGATAAAATTATATAATTAGTTGTACAAAAAATACGCCTAATTGTACCAATTGAACTAAAGGTAATTAGTACCGTTATCAGAATAAAAATATAAGTAATATTGATAATAACTTTCGTTCAATTGTCGTATCAACCTTGCCCCAATCACTCGACATAATTGCAACATTCACTAAGCTGTATGCAATTAAAATTATTGTTTGTGTATTTTAATTGGTTTTGAGTATGAATGTCCATGGCTATAAGTGTAGGGGAAGACCAAAGAAACGATGGCTGGACTGTGCGAATGATGATATGGTTAGAAAGGGGGTGACTACCGAGATGACGACTAATAGAGAAGTATGGAAGAAAATGAGATGTTGCGCCGACCCCAAATAAATTGGGATAGGGGCAGGAGAATGAATGATGATGTGTATTTTAATTGCATGTTTATTTTATCACATAATTGCATTCCTTTACTTAGTCGTAATCAGTAAAAATTACTCCGTACCAATACAGAAACTAACTTGTGTTGTGTTTAGGAGATATTCTTTCCAAATGTCCTTTCTTTGGTATTGTTCGTCGAATCGTTGAGCTCCTCAAGTTCTGAGTTGAGCTGCACGATTTTTGAAAATGCATGCACGGACTGGACAGGTCCACTCAATCTGTGTGATTCTTTCCTCAAAAGACCATTTCAGACACCAATCTAAATGGTCTTCACATGATCTGACCAAGATTATGTCTGGACTTTAAAAGAGACTGTGAGTTTGACCTCTGAGTTTATTTCGGCCTTTCTTCTCAGAGTAGACAGACAGGAAACGCCGAACTCATCTAGTTTAAAAAAAATATGATTGACGTGTAAAAGTGTTTGTACAAACCTATTTACAGAAAATAAATCATTTAGATTATTCATTTAGATTTCTTTAGGTACAAACGCCATCACATCAAGCTACCGGAAACTGTCAAGTTTTTCCAATCAACCTTGAACCTAATACTTTAGCGATATAGTTGAAAATCTATTAAAGAAATTTGACAGATTGAAGTAGCTTGATGTACTGGCGTCCTTTGCAAGTGGCTTTTTATATTGCTCGTCAGTATATTAAAAAACAATTTCAATATCTATAAGACTAATATGATAATGCCTGACCTTGAACTTAGGAAGGTCATAACCCTTAGGATTTTGAACTTTTGTCGTAGGTCGATAATGTCAACGAAAACCATCATTCATTAGGAACGTTCTATCCTTTTTGTTTTCCATTTACCATATGAACACTATGATGCTTAGACTTAGGGACATAATCACCCGCATATAGCACACTAACGTTGAATTGTGTCCGTAAATAATGAATGAAGCTTAGGACCCACGTAGCGCATCGCAGAAGTCTCGTAGGCGCATCGTAGCCGCAACGTAGCGGCAGCGTAGTCCCACCGCAGGCGAGTCATAGACGATTTGTAGGCCCACCGTAGCAGAGTCGAAACGGCATGTAGGTGCAGCAGGTTAGACCAATCGTCGGCGTATCGTAGGCGCGTCGTAGAAGCAGCGTAGCACATCGTACGCTCGTCGTAGACGCAGCGTAGCACATCGTAGGCGCGTCGTAGACGCAGCGTAGCACATCGTAGGCGCGTCGTAGACGCAGCGTAGCACATCGTAGGCGCGTCGTAGACGCAGCGTAGCACATCGTAGGCGCGTCGTAGACGCAGCGTAGCACATCGTAGGCGCGTCGTAGACGCAGCGTAGCCCATCATAGGTACACGTAGGCTCAACTGACATAGGTGTGGTGTGTATGTGCCGCGGCATATACGAGTACCTTCCTTCCTGACATTGTTGCGTAAACACGTTCATGCCTCATTAAATTACAGTCATACGTATGAGACTTTTCAGCTGATGGGCACACAACGTAGAACAAGATACGTAACCTAAGCGGTTCTAATAAATAGGTAAGATCACCCCTAAAAACCAGCTGGTCTATTTTGTAGTCCAGTGAGGTTAAAGTGAGCTGTCATTCCAACTAATGCTAGGGATTGACACTATCGACAGCTCACTCTAAGCTCACTTCACCTAACTTTCACGGTGAGATTTTTACAGAATCGATCGATGTGAAAATATCATCATCATCCACAGACCGAGTTCACTCACTGCTGGGTACAGGCCTTTCTTTTCTTGTGCGGTGTGCCAATCCCCACGCTCCTGTGCCAGCCTCATCTAGGGTTTGCCCGCGATGGCAACAATGTTATGCTCACATCTTGCCGCCGGACGACCGACACCTCGTCTTTCCCGTGCTTGGACGCCGCTCGGTCGCGATGCCTTACCAGGTGTCCTGCACAACTCCATTTGAGTTCCATAATACATTTATATACTACATTTCCGACTATACTAATAATAAAGCTGAAGAGTTTGTTTGTTTGAACGCGCTAATCTCTGGAACTACCGGTCGGATTTGAATAAAACCGAGTGTGCTTATGACCACACGACTGAAATGAAACTTCTTTCTCAAAATATTAATTCATTAAATTGTTCAAAATGAAATAGAATTACGAAAAATAACCAAAGAATCACCGTTCGCGTAACGCTAGTAAACTCGCAAACGAACTACTGACTGAGACATATACATATTTCACTTACTAGCTATAAGAGAAAGAGAGAAAGAAAATGTGCGCGCGCACTGCTCTCTCTTGCTTATATCACCACTCGGCTCCCGTTCGCCTCGCCCGATCACACTTTTCGTAACGCAAACGTCACGCGTTCGCCAGCTTACTCCCCAAGTCAAGCGTGCGTAAAGAAGTTTCACTTCAAAAATATTTTTACATTTGGTAGCCTAATTCTTGAGAAAGGGTATTTATCATCACGCTAGGATTCTTAGAGGCCAAGCGAAGAAAAAGTAAGAAAGAACGCTAAGCGAAAACGAAGTCGTCGAGGTGCAGGCGATGCGATGCGATGGGGTGGGCCGCGGGAACAAAAACATCAGAATTTTTTTTATTACAAAAAAATACTTACATTAAAATTTTGTGATACTCGTATTTTACCGCTGAAAGTGTTCACCGTACACAAACAATAGATATATACAACTGACTAAAACCAATAACATAACAGGTTGAAGTATTAATTAAAAAAACACGTCAGAAACAAAGAGAGAAATCGATATCATTATTTATGTTATAAACATCATTGTTTCCAAGTGCGTTGATAACAGGTACTTAGGTACTTTACATAATATCAGGTGACTTGAAAGAGGAGTGTTGTGGTCCTGACGTGTCATGTCAATCACGCTATTGTGTGTACCGTTCCACACGTGGACAGGTTACAGTGTAACGTGTCCATTAGAGCATTAACTCAGCGACGTCGTGGAGTCAGATAAAGTTACATTTACTTTCGTGTTTCATAAAATTAAATAATAGACTTAGAGCAGGTCGATCGATCAGGTTAAGCTACGCTTGCCGCGGTTGGTCTGTGGACGGAAAGCACGTTAAATCGTTGGTCTCAAATTTTAAATCTTTGGCTGTCATTCGTGGATCTTTGACAGTTGTTACGGGTAGTCGGAAGCCCGATAGTCTGACAAGCAGTCTTACCAAGGGGTATCGTATTACCCAGTAATTGGGTTGTGGAGGTCAGATAGGCAGTCGCTCCATGTAAAATACTGGTGTTCAGTTGCATCCGGTTAGACTGGAAGCCGACCCCAACATAGTTGGGAAAAGGCTAGGCAGATGATTAGAGAAAGAAGACGCAAGAGCAGTGGTGGCCCGGCAGTATCGGCTTAGACTTACAAGTTGTAGGTCGTAAGTTCGAACCCAGGCAGGCAGTTTACTTTGTGTATTTAATTTCATAACCACTGCTCTCAACCGTGACCTGGAAGTCATGGGGAGCGGCCTGTGCCCAGCAGTGGGATGTTGTAGGCTAATAGTAACCAGTAACTTGCTCTCAAAATGATAAAGAAAAACATCGTGAGGAAACCGGCATGTACTAGAACCAAAAATTCCAAACGAAAACGCCAAACAGGAGAGGCTGAGATACCCAGCAATGATAAATGTAAGCTATTGTAAAAAAAAATGGTTGCTGTTAACTTTTCATTAGACGTCCCCCGACGCAAGGATGCTTGGATCAAAATATTTCCTACAACTTATATTATTAAACTTAAAGAGCCAATATATATATATATATAGAATACTATGAATACAATATATACTATACTATATACTCTTTATTATGTACACCATAAAAATTACATAACATAAATAAATAAAATTTTACAAAGGGAGGTCTTATCGCTAAGAGCGATCTTTTTTTTATTTTTTTAGTTTTTAGAGGTTTTTGTTTGAGTCGGGTTTTGTTTGAAGTCGTTTTAAAACTAAACCTAATCCACAGACGGTTTGTTAAACGAGGACTCTGGTACCCTATGACCTTTTTCTACAATCAGTCACACCTACAACATCATGGTTATGCGTAACAGATTTCCAGATTACGCCAAAAAGGTCTTACGCATCACTTAGATTGTATTTCTATGCAAATTCTCAGATATCTTGGCGTGAGATCGCTAAACGCGCAGGAATTACTCAGACTCGTCTCCGGTGTACACGCGAAGGTTAAAAGGTCACTCATTCATGAAGAAAGTCAAGGTCAATATCATACTCAAACGTTTCAAGGTCAAGTGCTGTCGACTAATACATTTCCTTAGATATTTCTTTATCCGAATTTGCCTGTTTTAGAATCAATTTTAAATGGTCAAATTAGTGTGTATTTGTCCTTTTGAAAATTATATGTTATAATACAACCTTGTTTCAGAGAAATTAACTGTTCAAAACGCGATAAATTGTATTTTGCTCCATGAAGAAAAAATCCGAAACCGGGTCGATTTCAAAACCATTTTTCGTTTCATTACCTAATTGCAGCACAAAATAATATGAAAATTACAAATATGGACGCCAGCAAATCAAGCCACTACAATCTGTAAAATTTCTTTAATAGATTTTCAACTTTATCGCTAAAGCATTAAGTTCAAGGTTGATTGCTAAAATTTGACAGTTTCGGGTAGCTTTACCTGCTGGCGTCTGTATATTGGCTGACTTGATCGGATCATAAAATCAATAAAAATAAATCATTATCTACTTATCTACCAATCCGTTTAAATGTCCCCACATTTAAACGGATTACAAATAGATACATATTATTACGATGACTATTGTATAAATACCTGTCACTTCCATCCCATAAGTTCGTATACGGACACAGGCCGAGGTAATGGTAGCCAAGTATACGTACATTTATACGTATAGTTAATTATACAACCATATGTTAAGGATCCGATACATTTTTGATGGGAACGTAACACGTCCTCGACATGTTACCTTATCTTGACCCAAATAACGTAACAACTACTATCTGTTGTGATTTTATTGAGCTTTCTAATAGCTATTACAACAGCGAGGATAATTATGGAGTAGCCTTGTGTGATCGCATCAGAAATATGGATTTGTAGAAGAATCAAAATATCCGACATGGCCCGAAAACTACAATGGGTGCCTACTACACACGTCACGTTGCAGTATAAAATTGATTTACATCCGTCACCTCACACATCAGCTGTGCGATTCTGTAACCATCTCACCGTGAAAACTTAGGTGAAGTGAGCGTGGAGTGAGCTGTCATTCCAACTAATGTTAGGGATTGACACCATTGACAGCTCACTCTAAGCTCACTTCACCTAACTTTTCACGGTGAGATTTTTACAGAATAGCGCGGCTGGTCCAGTTGAAAACCAACGTCAGGAACAAGTTGTATGGCATTTTTGCTGAACTGGGCCTTTTTGGCGCAGCCGTGAGGCACACTTTCCTGCTAATTTCTTACATCGGACTTTACACTTTTTATTTGTTTTTATCTGATGTATGGTGTGTCTTTTAGTCTGTGCTAAATAAATGTATTTTCTTTCTTTACTATGTAATAATTGAAATAATATTTAAAATTAATGCAATGTAAATAATGTAAATGGAAAATTTATGTAAAAACTTCATTTAATTGTAAATTGATCTATGTCTAATATGTGTGTATGTGTGTCTATGATTAAAAAGGTGAGACGTGTAGCACTATGCAGTTTTATGAACACCTTTGTAAACACCATGTTTCTGGCAAATAAATATTCTATTCTATTCTATGCTGAAGTAGCAGCGTGCACATGGTTGCAGAACCAATTGCCGATGGGGCAGAAGAGTTCTCGAGGCGATCTGCAGTGCGATTCTGTAACCATATCACCGTGAAAACTTAGGTGAAGTGAGCGTGGAGTGAGCTGTCATTACAACTAATGCTAGGGATAGACACTATTGACAGCTCACTCTAAGGTCACTTCACCTAACTTTTCACGGTGAGATTTTTATAGAATCGATCGGCTGTACCTACCTGTAGAACAGTGGGTCCTGTGGCGTAGGAAATAAAGAAGGTATGCAGAAAAGTTCTAGAAGTAGGAGAATGTAAGATATAAGAGCGAGCGCAGCGAGTTCGAAATTTTTAGTACGCTGCCTCGAAAAGACTAGCTTTTCTTTTGACCATAGCATAGTCAGCCTATAATGTTCCCACTGCTGGGACACAGGCCTCCTCTCTGTGAGAAGGAGTGGGCCGTAATCTACCACGCGGGCCCACTGCGGATGGGTAGATGTCACATGTCTTCGAAATTTTGGTTCTAGGACATGCCGGTTTCCTCACGATGTTTTCCTTCACCGTTTTGAGAACAGTGGTGATGAAATAATTTACACAAAGTAAAACGCCTGTCTGGGTTCGAACCTACGACCTACAACTCGTAAGTCGCGGCCGTTACCACTGGGCCACCACTTCTTTTTAGTGCCTACAGTTATTTGCAAGAATTCTCACTTGAAAATTGTATAAGTACTTTAATTGCAGTTAATAATGCTTCCATCAATAAAAATTTTCGTCCTTGGCTTTGACTATTCGCTCATTTATAATTCAGTATCATTTTCATCGAAGAGACCGTGAATTAGCTGCAATTTGCGACCAATCATCCACTGCGATACCTACATACACAGCAGCTGTATGGTACTTTCCCACAGTCTGTTTGCCACATACGAGGGCCATTCAATAAATACTTAGCCTACAAAAAGTAAACGAAAATTTTGGAAAAGGGGCCATTTTTTTTTTTCAACATAGTCTCCTTTTAGTTCGATACACTTAGCCCAGCGATGCTCCAACTTTTTTAACCCGTCCGAAAAATAGTTTTTGTCAAACTCTGCAAAATAGGCCTCCGTGGCGTAGATGACCTCCTCATTTGATCCATATCTATTCCCGGCGAGTGATTTTTTCAGATTAGGAATTGGAATCTTGGGATTGGAATGAAAATTTGAAAAAAGAATTAAAAAAGAATGTGCTACACTGTGGTAAAAGTCTTTTGAAACTACAGCGCCCTCTGGCGATGAGGCTAGGTACTTATTGAATGCACCTCGTAAAACTTGGTTATTGGCATGTTATGACATTTGTATGATAAACTGTAACTACCCACCTGCTAGGTTAATAGGATATAGACCGTAGGACAAAGTACCTGAACATGATAAAACAAAAAATGAATTACTTAATTTGTTGTTTTTTTTTGGGGTCATCAACCACCGATAGTGCGTAGTCACTTAAAAATCTGTGTTTTTTTTGTGTTCACTTCACAGACGTGAGCGACACCCCAACACGATATATAAAACCGATTTTATCAACTCAAACTTCAAGTATCAATATTACCGGCGATAGATATCCCCATAGATATACCCATCATGTCTGCGGAGTTTCGCTAGGTAATTTAATTCGACCTTGTATACGGGAACTACCATTTAAATATGTTAGGGTTAAACTGTGCAAATAGAAAATAGTTTCTAGTACATATTTTATAGTTTATAGTGTGTGTCTTGTAATTTATGTACTACTAGCTGCGCCCCGCGGTTTCACCCGCATAAGTTTCGATCCCGTGGGAATATCGGGATAAAAAGTATCCTATATGTTAATCCTGGTTTTAAGCCATCTGTGTGTCAAATTTCCTCCAAATCCGTTCAGTAGTTTTTGCGTGAAAGAGTAACAAACATCCATCCATCCATACAAACTTTCGCATTTATAATATTATTAGGATATAGGTTTACACATATATTAACTAAAATAAGTACCTAAGTAGATATCATTACTGTTAAACTAATTTGCATACCCTCAACAGGCAATATATGGACTGTGCATAAACCACAAATGCAATTTTTAGTTAACAATCAAAATAAACCTCGAATCTTCTTGGAATGGAACCACTCGAGCTTTACCGACAACAATGATCGGCTTGGCCGACCAGTCGGTCTTGTAGCAACCGACTAGTCGGACAAAGTCATATCCAACGCGGATTAGCGAGCCTAACGGTGTTACATCGGATACATTTCTTAGTGTGCATTGGAATGGCTCAATTTAACTCCATCCATCTGTTTCAGTCCTTTCCAGGATATATGGTACTACGGAGCAGTGGTGGCCCAGTAGGAACGACGAGTTTAGGTTCGAACCCGGACAGGTGTTTTACTTTGTGAAAATTATTTCTTCATCACTGCTCTCAAAACGGCGAAAGAAAACATCGTGGGGGAACCGGCACGTCATGGAATCAAAAAAAAAAAATCGAAGACCCACACTGGGCTCGCGTGGTAGATTACACGAGGAGGCCTGTGTCCCAGCAGTGGGAACATTATAGGCTGATTTTGCTGCCATATCAAATTAATCATACTGAAGTGTTATTGTCCATACGCGTGTGTCACCTGACAAACAATATTTTTCCGACTCGCCCGCCTGAAGGTCATCGCATTCGATCGATGATGGTAATAATGGTCATTACTCCTCGTCCCGCAGTCCCGCTGTCCCGCCCAGCGTGACGATATTAAAGTGTGGTAGGTAGTAAGTACCCCTAAAGTAATCCTTTATTTGTCACACTACTATAAAGAAGCTATTTATTTTTGGCTGATGTTGTATAAGAGTATATCAAAATCAATCAAATTCACAAGTCATCATCTGCCTAGCCTTTCCCTAACTATGTTGGGGCCGGCTTCCAGTCTAACCGAATTCAGCTGAATACCAATATTTTACATGGAGCGACTGCCTATCAAAATCAAATTCATAAGTCATTTATTCAAATTAGGCTGAGAATCAGCACTTTTCGAACGTCAAAATTACAAAAGACAGTCCCCCAAAACGCCCGCCCTTCACCACTTCCTAGTGCTTTCGCATGGAAGAAGAAGTCGCGCAACAAACTCCCCAGCAGCACAGCTGTCTGTTTAGTTAGAAAATAGTTAAATTCCCTACATTTTTAACAAGTTGTTGACATTGATTGTCGCTGAGATGAGTTTGTGACTAGATTATGAATGTTTTTAATTACGGGAATTGTCCTTGTGTTATGGATAGTGTGCCTGAACTCTTAAACAGCTTTGGTATGATATATTATTGTGGCACTATTATTCTAGGGACTGTCTCGATATCCAGTAACTCGAGTTAGTTAGTTTATAACCCTGTACGAGTCGCAATAAATACTTTTTCTTTCTTTCTTTCTTTCTTTTCTTATTGCTAAATTGTCTTAGGTTCAATCCCAAGGTAGGTGTGATTGAGTTTTTGCATCACGAAATTTTGTTTGAGTTTGAAATGTATCCGATTAATGACAATAAACTAGCCCATAATTATTTATGGCAGTACTTATTATAACATAATGGCTTAAACACGAAGGGTAGGCAGTCAATTTTACAAACGCCAGTACATCAAGCTACCCGAAACTGTCTAATTTTCCCAATTAACCTTGAAACTTAATGCTTTAGCGGATAAGTTGAAAATCTATTAAAGAAATTTGACAGATTGTAGTAGCTTGATGTGCTGGCGTCAATACTTAGCTACTTAAAGGTAATTTTACGGGACATAATATTTACTAAGTTTGCTAGACTAAACTATCTATTAGGCTAAATAATTAGCATCGCCATACAACGTGGCAATGCTGCCAGCCTCTTGGGCACTGGTTGACAGCGATGCGGACAAATTTTTTGATGCCCTATGATTATTTTGCTTATTTTTTCACATGTACATATCATTATTTTAAATTTTAGCTTAACTAATGTAAATACCTATATTATGTCACAAATAAATATGTTTGGATTCTACTAGGTATTGGTAGATATGTAGAAACTTTTCTGAGGTTGACAAATTCACTTTTGTTGAACCTGAGTATTGGGGAACTGAAATTGTTACTTGTTACAATCCCTAACCTAGGTTTATTAATTTTATTAGTTTGTACATACTATTGTGTAATTAATTTAGATATTTAACTTACTTAGTACGAAAGTTCAACAAAAAGGATTTGCACCTGCGCAACAAAACCATCCTGGCTACTTTTAAGACCCCATGACAGTTGCTTTGACAATTAATTTTGGAAAAAACCTCAGGAAAAAACTATGAAATCGTCCAAATAACTGAAATGCCAAGAAATTAATATTCCTTGAGAAAATTTGGAAACTGCAGCAGTCACAGACCGTTGAGGGATACGGTTACATGGTGCGTTCTTCGTTCAGACGCTGTGCGTTGTTGCAGCGGTGTGCTTGTGTGCGCACGTGGTCAAGCGAGGGGAAGCGCGCGTGAGCGACGCACGGGGGGGCGACGTCAGCGGCGGCGAAGGCCGGACGCGGCTGTCGGCGGGCAGGCTCGCGCGCCTCCGCACGCCCCATGCTGCCCGGGCCACTTGCGCCGCTCGACCCGCACAAAACGCGCGCGCTCACGACGGTATACGCGCCGCGGAAGCTCAACACGCGGAAGAACAAAACGGCACAAATGAGAATGCTCGACAACGACATTCAAATTAAACCGTCCCTATCTCCCTTCCATCCTCTCCCGGCCATCGGACAGAAGCTGGAGAGGTCCAATACAAAAGTGATCGTGTTTGACCTGAACAAGAACGAATCAGGCTCGTTGGACCGCTCCGTCAAAATTCGCGATGTGCTCAAGCCTCTGACTCCGTTGCGGATACATGGGTTCACGAGGAAGCGTTCCCTGGACCAGCTGGACGTGAAAAGGCCGCAACAGTTACTCAGAGAGAACACTTATGATGTTATAAAACCGATATTCGTGACTGCAGAAAGTGTTACTGTGAGTAAGGATGACATGTCCATTACAAAGAAGACTCAAATAATACATCCGGCACCAAATTCAGAGAATACTACAAAGAAGGTAGAACAGCCAAAAGTTTCCCCAAAGACGAGGTTTAAGAAAGCAGCTCTGCAGGTAGCGAAGATGTCGACGATGCCGGAGACTGGAAAGCTGCTGTGTTTGAGAGAGAGACAGACGTACAAGGTCTGTAGAGTTGAAGAGGACAAGAGTATATGCAAACTGCAGGAGTTACCGCAGAGTCCCGCGCATAATCTAGACAAGTTATCCGAGATATTCCAGAGCCTAGAAATGAAAGGTCGCCACAGAGACAAGATGAAAAAGGAGAACAGTTGGTTCTAACACTTACTTAGATTAAGAGAGTGCAATCATTTACTTGAATATGTGAATATCCGTTGACGAACGTTGACTTAGTTACGATGTTAAAGTAAAAGTTTATTTTTGTTAACGTTGAATATATACGAAGATATTGATATTGCTCAAAGTGTAGTGTTGTGTCCTGTTGTGTCCGTCTTGATATTTTATTAAAGTGTGTCGAACTTTCTAATGGAGGCTCATTATTTATTAAATCCTTGGAAGAGTATATTTTATAAATCTTTCCGTCATCGATAATGGATGTGGGAAAGGTCATGTGTACAGAGTAGATTCAATGTCGTGACCTTGAATGAGTTTGTCAACAAGTGGCGGCTTGAGGCTTGCGTGATTCATCACCAGTTCTTAATGAACCTTTTACACAATCGCCAGTGTTGGCCACACTTCTACTACATCCATTGAGGAATTATTAACAGGCTTGATTAAGCTTTTGTTAACAAACACCGCGATGGATATCGAATTGACAAACAGCGTGGGTGTACGACAGTACAAAAACGCGATGTTATCGGTAGTTTAGATGCTTATTCATTTTTCCAGCAAATGATTCATTCCTGTGGTTTCATGTCGAATAGGAATGATCGATGTGAAAACGGAATGGAACTTTTCAGACTAAAGCACATTCGTTCTAACTATAATAGCTAAATAAGTTCCATTGGGATGTGTGGGCGATGTAACCATGTAAGGTCAAAGTCAAATAATTTATTTTTTAATAAGGCACAAATGCACTTTTGAATGTCAAAAACTACAAGAGAATAGCATTGATTCTAGTTAGTCCTTCCAAAATGTAGTTTCGTATGGTGAAGAGATGAGTGGGTAAAAGAAACTCCATAGTTACTTCTAAATGCGTATGCTGTCCCAGAAATTAACTAGAGTCAAAGAAAGCAATCTATGTTCTATGTTCTATGTTATGGGATTGGTTTCCGCACTTAGTCCTTCAGGTGGACCATTGTACGTGGGCCATGGCGGCCGTCGGTGGTTTATTCCAACCAGCCCACCTCCCTCCAGAAGCTTATTAGGTCTCCTGGTCTGTTAAGAACATCTGTGTATGATCTGGGTGTCCCGAGGGTTTCCGACCTAATCTGGGTGATGCCTGTGCACTCAAAGAGCACATGCGCGACGGTCTCATCAGCCTCCATGCAGGCTCTGCACAGGGGGCTGTCCGTTATACCAATCGTGTGAAAGTGTTTGTTTAGTGAGTAGTGTCCCGTGATGGTCCCCGTCACCAGGCGCAGGCCTTTCCTATCCAGGCGTAGTAATCTTTTAGTTAGCTTGCCATCTAGTGATGGCATGGCCTCCTTGGACTGCCTGCAGCCCGGTGACGAGGACCACCAGTTCTCCGCTTGTGTATGGGTGTGCTCCTGTAGCCACCTGCGTAGCTGATTGAAGGGGATGGGCACGACTGGTTCTGGACCATAGACTGACGTGCTGGATGCCCTTCTGGCCAGCTCGTCAGCCGCATCGTTACCTAGTGATTCACTGTGTCCTCTTATCCATTGTAGTGTCACTGTGTTGCGGCTTGATACAGTCACCTGTTCAAGCGCCTTGTGACATTCTAGTATTAGATGCGATGTGATACATCCCCTCTTCAGGGATTGGAGGACCGAGGCGCTGTCAGAGATTATACGAACATGAGCGTCCGTAATCCTCCTGGCTGCTATGGCATGAGCCGCTCGTATTATACCCACACACTCCGCTTGGTAGACCGTGTTGAGCATTCCTAGCGGGCTGGATATGTTTATGTTGAGGTCGTGTGAGAAAACTCCGACTCCAGTTCCGTAGTCGGTTTTTGATCCGTCAGTGTAGACTCTCAGCTCTCTCGGGCCCGAGTAGTCGTGCTGCTCCTCTTCAAGCACTATGTTATAATGCTTTCGGAAGCAGTATTGCTTAGGGGCCTTGTCGCAGGGTGCTGCCATCATTGGCTGCCGTTTGATCGCCTCATCTCTTAGACGGGTGTGTTTGATCCTCGAGTCTTTGCTCAGAGTTCCTGCTAGATGGAGTCTGAAGGCGGACAGGGCTGCCTCCTCCCGCACGATAAGGTGTAGGGGAGGCAGTCCAAGCACAGCCTGAAGGGCAGCGGTGGGTGCAGTTCGCATGCAGCTAGTGATTGCCACACAGGCGCATCGCTGCAGCTTTTCGAGATCCCTTTGGGCTGTGCTCAGGTCTGTTCTGGGCCACCAGACTAGTGAGCCGTAAGTGATAGTTGGTCGGATAACTGTGGTATAGAGCCAGTAGGTGATCTTGGGGCTAATGCCCCAGTTTTTACCAATCATTTTCTTGCATTGCCACAAGGATATGCTGGCCTTCGTGGTGATGTAGTTGATGTGCTTTGCCCAATTCAGCTGTTTGTCCAAAAAGATGCCCAGGTATTTGGTTTCAGTTGATAGGCTTAGGGTAGTGCCAAAGAATTTTGGAAGTTGTAGTGTAGTAAGTTTCCTCTTTTTTGTGAAGAGGATCAGTTCGGTTTTTGTTGGGTTCACTGATAGTTGGTGTGTGCTACACCAGTTCTCTACTATTTTCAGGGCCTGGTGCATTAGGTTGCACAGGGTATTTTCGTGGGTGCCATTTATTATTATGGTTATGTCATCGGCGTAGCCTACGGTAAAGTAGCCTTTATCGTTTAGTGCCTTTATCAGGCTGTCTACAACCAGATTCCATAGGAGTGGCGAGAGGACGCCCCCTTGCGGGCAGCCCTTTGCCACAATGGCCCTTGTGGTGTCGTTTACGGTCACTTGTACGGCTCTTTGTTTAAGCATATTGGTGATCCAGCCGCTCAGAGACGGATCTATGCCGTGTCTGTCTAAGGCCGTGTTGATACTCTTAAATGTGGTTTTGTCAAAGGCGCCTTCAATGTCGATGAAGGCAGCCAGTGCTGAGCATTTGTGGTCCACTGCGCATTCAATCTTGGATACCACGCTGTGCAACGCGGATTCTGTCGACTTGCCTGTGGAGTACGCATGCTGTTGTTTGTGGAGTGGTTTTGCCCTAAGGGGACCGTCTCGGATGTTTCGATCGCATAGTCTCTCCAGGGTCTTTAGTAGGAAGGATGTGAGGCTTATGGGTCTGTACGCTTTGGGTTGCGTGTAGTCAGCTTTACCAGGTTTGGGTATGAAGATGACTTTCACTTCGCGCCAGGCTAGGGGTATGTGTCTGAGTGCTATGCAGGCCCGATAGATTTCTACCAGGCATGGTGTAATGTATACGAGCCCCCATTGTAGTAGGGCTGGGAAGATGCCATCCAGTCCAGCGGACTTGTATGGCTGAAAGGTGTTGATAGCCCATTTTATCCGGTCTTCTGTTACTAGCCTGTGGGCGCAGGCCCAGTCCCGTTCCGTCGGGGTCCAATCTGGTGCGTCCTCCCAGGTTCTGTCCTCTAGAAGTTTGCAGTCTGGGAAGTGGGTTTCCAGAAGGACCTTGCTGGTCTCATGGTCCGTAAGTGTAAAAGTGCCGTCGGGTTTTCTCAGCGAGCCAAGGGTCCGGTCCTGGTCAGTTGATAGGATCTTTCTTACCCTTGCAGCTTCATTATTGGTTTCTATGGACTCGCAGAATTTCCGCCATGCTGTCCTTCTGGCGGTTCTGATTTGTTTTTTATATGTGTGTCGAGTTTCTGTGTATATCTCCCAGTCTTCTGGGAGTTTGGTGTTTTTGGCTCTGTTGAATTGCCTCCGTAGTGCATGTCTGAGTTTACCAAGTTCGGCGTTCCACCAGGGATTTCTCTCGGTGTTGGACCGTGGCGTCCTTAGTTTACAGCATGCATGGTAAGCTTCGGTAAGGTATTCTGATAGCTTTGTTACAGTATATTCCAGCTGTGCTGGTTCTCTTATTGTTATTTGTGATAGATGCCTAGCTAGCAGGGCTGCCAGGAGGCGCTTGTAGCCTGGTACATCGGTGCGCCGCGGATTTCTTCTCGGTTCGGGTTTCTTGGTGTTGGTGGTCAATGCAAAGCGGATCCTTCTGTGGTCCGAGCAGGAGGGTTCGCCCGATACGTGCCAGTCTGTGATGAGGTTTTTCGCGTTGAAAGAAAGCAATCACTCGTAGCAAGTTTCGTAGAGTAGTCCGTAGCGCATCTTATTCGTAGCATATCATTCGTAGACGCTCCCGTTTCGTAGCGAAGTCGTAGCAGATTGGAATTTCTTTTGTTGGCCTACGATCTATAAAGTAGGTACGTTATCCTCTTATTTACTAAGGTATTCTTGTTTCGTTTCTAGGGTTCCGTACTTCAAAAGGAATAAACGGAACCCTTATAGAATCACTTCGTTGTCCGTCCGTTTGTCAGTCTGTCTAGACCCTTTTTCTCACGAACGCGTGGAGGTATCAAGTTGAAATTAATATCAAATACGTAGGACTACAGTCCTTTGGAGCTCTAAAAACATCAAGCTTCTAACGCAATAAAAAAGGCGACATATTTTGATACTCGCAAATAAATCAAAAGTCAAAACCTAACACTACTTCCTGACGCACACACTCACACACTCACAGCACAACTTGTAAAGGAAAAGTCTAAAATCGTTAATTTGTAGTTTTGTAATGGGATCATTTATTATCCAATACGTAAAAACTATAATACTATATAAACTACAAACTATTAAAATAAATATATAATATCCAAACCTACCTAAAACTATTAAAAAACTGAAATATTGCGCCGAAATATTCCTCCGCATCGCTGTCGACGGGGCTTGTGGCTAAGTAATAACCGCCGCACGGGTCTATCGATCAGGTTAAGCTACGCTTGCCGCGGTTGGTCCGTGGATGTGTGACCATCTTCACATATCAAGACCCCTCCGTACCTTGGAAAGCACGTTAAGCCGTTGGTCCCGGCTGTCATTCGTGGATCTTTGACAGTCGTTACGGGTCGTCAGTAGCCCGAAAGTCTGACAACCAGTCTTACCAAGGGGTATCGTATTACCCAGTAACTGGGTTGTGGACGTCAGATAGGCAGTCGCTCCACGTAAAATACTGGTATTCAGCTGCATCCGGTTAGACTGGAAGCCGACCCCAACATAGTTGGGAAAAGGCTAGGCAGATGATCGCTGTCGACTGGTAATATATCCAAGAGATTAGCGGCATTGCGACGTTGTATGGCAATACTTATCCTCTGACCAAGGTAAAAGCCAGCCCTTGGGTCACGGGAACTGTCAACCAGCCGTTTAGAGTTTTCAAAGTTTCAAATTTACGTTTTATAATACAAATAGGTTTTTTTTCGCGGTTACAAACTTACATTTGCAGTTGGAGAATTAACCGTGACGTATAGCGTTGGAGAACATGTTTTTCAACTACAATGTTAAGTTGTTGTTGTTCTTGGGTAGATTCATCCCAACTACGGAACCCTCCATTGTGCGTGGCCCGACACGTACTTGGCCGGTTTTATTTAAAATCAAATCACCAAAGGACCCTACAGGTTTGATATTTCAAACATCTAAGCAACAAGAATATTCACATAAACCTACATGGGCACTTATGAAACGTCAGAAGCTAGGTGCACGGTTCCAATTGGTCGTTTCCTATGGAGAAGAGCCGGCAAGAAACTCCACGGTTACTCTTTTATAAATAAATTGGCTTTTACAGTGTTTTCAAATTACAGTGGGTATGGGAGGACAGCGTATCAGGATCAACTTTGAACGTTAATGTCTCGGAAACGTGACGCTTTACGGGGTTTGGTATATTTTCCGTTTGAATAGATGTCAGCTATCGATTTATACTATAAGTTTAATGCGTGGCCGGCATTGTGAAAAAAAAAAAAATGGCGCTACAGTTGGTATCCCAGCCACGCTCCCCAAAAATCTTCATTCCCCTTTAACTTTTAGAAATAAAAATATGCTAGTCTCACTTATAGACCAATATAAACGAGTGCCCTTGCTTGATAGCCTTGAATCGGCTATCCTTACATAAATATGGAGTAAATTGGCCACATTAACATCGAGGTATGCGGGTGACAGATAAATTACAACATTTCACCTTGTCACACTTGTTTGACAATAGATAAACTAATTTAAGTAATTTGTAACGATTTTAGGTAACGCAATTTAAAGGGTCATATTAAATTAGCTAGCGAAACTCTGCAGACGTTACGGGTATCGATATCTTGTATTTCGGATAGAATGTTGTTTAATGTAAATAATTTTTCAGTTGCTAGCGCATACAACAGAAGGCCAATTCTCGTAATTTAAAACGTTCAAAATCTAGTCGCAGTCTCATCTCAGCGACAAACAAATGTCAAAAACTTGTCAAAATGTATGGAAATTTGAGGTTTTTTTGACAGATTGAGACTGAGATCAGACTGTGAACGTTCTTAAAATTACGAGAATTGCCCCTCAGGTCTTCAATAGGGGGTGGTACCTTAATGTTCTGTAATAGATGATTTAGATATAAAAGGATAGATAGAGGAAGGAAAGAGAGGATATCACTAGCATGCGCAGAGGTTGAAGGCCATACTTTCTTATGTGTTTATCCACCAGGCTCAAACTTGTCATCATTTTTGACCATTATGGAAGAAATACTAAGTAAACCTGATTAAAATATAAATACTATATAATTCTCTTCTACAACAATGGCAAGCGACATCGTGTCAGGCCCAGACGGAGATGGCGGGATGAGCTTACTCCTTCAACAAGAATTGGTCCTTAGCAGCTTTGAACAGAGAGAAGAGGAAAGAGAGTAGGCAGGCCTTTACCCTGCAGTGGGCCATCACAGGCTAATAATAATAATAATTCTCTTCTAACTAGTCCTCGTTATTCGCTAACACTATGCAGTATATCCCTAGAATTTCGTCAACTACCCACACATCTAGTAACTAGCGTGATGCCGATACAACAGATAGGTGCACGCTCAGCACGCTCCACGTTAGCATGTTCACGCGATCTGTCGAACGACGCTCTTTGAATAACCTCGATATAGCGTTTGTTGACCAAATTAAACGCTTTAAAGACTCGGTAACCTTTGAATTTCTCTTTTTATTAGAAAAAAGAGGGTTAATTTGTTATACTACAACTCACTGTCCCATTGGTGCGTGGTTCTAATAGTAGTTGCAGCATGACTGCAGAGCGCGGCGTTATCGCCTGTCCCAGATCTGGCAAAGTAAATTTAGCTAGCAATAATCAGCCTATCATGTTCCCACTGCTGGGACACAGGCCTCCTCTCTTCGGAAGGAGTGGGCTATCTTCCACGCGGGCCCAGTGCGGGTTGGTAAATGTCATATATGTCTTCGAATTTTTTGTTCTCTCTTTTATCTGTTCTGTGCTAGGACATGCCGGTTTCCTCGCGATGTTTTCCTTCACCGTTTTGAGAGCAGTGGTGTTGAAATTATTTACACAAAGTAAAGCGCCTGCCTGGGTTCGAACCCACGACCTACAACTCGTAAGTCGCGGCCGATACCACTGCGCCACTACTGCTCGTTAGTTTCTTTTAGATAGTTATTGGCGCCGATTCTCTTATTCACAAACTGAACTAAATTTAAGTTCAGTGCATCTTTTTCTTTCTATTTCATTAAGAAAAGGACAGAAGATAAATATTAGTTTAGTTCTGTCAAATTAAGATACTCCATAGACAGTTTAGACGTGATTAAAAATACGTCAATTTACGTCAGGCGCTGACTAATTTCACATTACTAAACTAATATTTATCTTCTGTCCTTTTCTTAATGAAATAGAAAGAAAAAGATGCACTGAACTTAAATTTAGTTTAGTTTGTGAATAAGGGAATCGGCGCCATTGTGTTTTTCTATGGGGATTTTGTCTCTGTTTGAGAGTTTTTTTTATCTTCATTAGTTCTTGCTTAAGTGGCTCGTTCTGCCTCCGCTTTCCCTAACGGTACAGACCTAACTGGCAAAATATAGCTGGCTATGGCCTACATCTATATTTTGCCATGTTCCCATAGGAACACCTGTGCCTACCCCTTCGAGGAATATAGGCATTGGCGTAGCTATATTCAAATTGTATTTGTTTCAAATTGACGTTATTTCAAGTTAAACAAATATCAATTTTATTTTAATGGTAATTAAGTTGATTTCAGAGTGACTACCACTATTAAAAAAGTTGGTTATAAAAATGTTTGAAGTTGTAGCGTAAACTGAAGTTTATTGTGTAGGAATTAAAGTTATTTTTCCATAAACTCATATTTGTTTACATTTTTGACGAATAAGTCGCGACTGCAGATTAGGGATTTTGTCAAGGGAAGCCGTCCTGCTAATCTAACCACATTCATTTAATGACAGCCTAACTTTAAAAACCTTTTTCATCAAAATGTGCGACCTCTATAAGGGTTCCGTTTTTTCCTTTTGAGGTACCCTAATAAAAAGCGATTAAACACTAGTACTTCAAATACTGTCAATTTTTCAAAGGTAATTCTGGGGTGGGCAAAGCTAATTCTAGAGAGGGCATTACCTACCCTTGCCCCCCCTAGCTACGCCCATGAGTACAGGCGTAATGTTATGTGACAGTTACTTAAAACCAAATACCCATACAATGCTATTTCAGTTTGTTGGTAAACTGGCGGAAAAGTCCATTAATATAATAACTCTTTTGTGTTAGCTTTTCGTATTTGAATGCAACGATGAATGTTTTCATCGATGTGGGTCAATTAAGTATAACAGGTACCTGTATGTCAATTCTATTGAATTAGGTAGTTCAATGTCCCGAGGTTTCAAATCAATACATTTACAAAAATAGCTAGTTTTGGCAAGATTACGTTTAGCAATAAAGGACGCGTTCAGCCCCAATTTGTTTCATTTTTTACTTATTTTTAAGTATAGGTAGGACAATATTATAAAATAGAATTCCAAGCCGTTACAGACGTTACAGTGCAATTTACAAACTTAAATAATATTTGACATACATACATAGTAGGTAAGTAAGTAGGTAAAATACAATATAATAGTAGATTATGCACCGAGGGGCTAAAGTTGTGTCTTATGTCACGGGCGTCATATTGAATCTCGAGCGCAATGAAGGATTCGGGATTTAACTCCCGAGCGCAGCGAGGGAGTTAAGAGTTTAACTCACGAGCGAAGCGAGGGAGTTAATACAAGAATCCTGAATGCAGCGAGGGATTCAAGCTAGCCCAAGGCAAAGACACCTTTAGCCCAGAGGAGGATACTCTACTTTTTACACCTACTGTGAGAAAATAAGAGTACGAAAAACAAAGTATTTATTAAATAAACAAACAGTAAGAATAACATATTTAGAACTAGTTAGTTATATAAATATAAATTTAAAGTTTAAATGCCAAAAGTTCGCGCTTTCATAGCGTCTACCAATAAGTAGCCAAGACACGATCAATTCGATTTTCAAAAAAAAAAGTCTCATCTACGGTTTTGTTGTGTGTCTATTGATATCACTCTCATGGAAGTGGCGTTTGTGTAAACTAAGCTTTATACAGGGCTGGTAGAATGGTTTTGGATGATTGGCTGTATGCATTTTGAATTTAGAACGTCATTGGAGACGCTTGTGAAAATAGAGTATTTTTGATAAAATGTGATAAATCGACTGTAGTATAAATAGGTTTTATTATTTATTTATTTATTCACAAAATCCACAGCAATCTTTGCGCAGTTTACTTAAAATAAATTAACTAATGTTACAGCCAATTACTATTACGGTATTACGGCGCGGTACGGTATTTGTTATTATTAATGCCAGTTTTAATGTTATTCCATTCCTTTTAAAAAATGGTTCGTAGTTATCTAATTATTCTTACAATATTATGTCTTCGAAAACATGGCAACGATATGAAGAAGCAGCCGTTATGATTTTGTAGGAAATCGAGAACATCATCCACGTGTAGTAAGGGTATCGAGAATAGCTTTCCTCTTTCTGGCACCAAAGGGTGTTTGTTAGTACTATACTGCCAATTTAGCTGAGCATGTGAGATTCCAAATTCAAATCACATTATTGACCAGCGGGTCATAATGAAATCCAGTACAACATTATTGACCGGCTGTGCCCCCGGCCACTAATGACTCACTTTAGGTTAAGGTTGCATGACATATAATTTGACATTTTCGAGCAGGTGGTGTGAAAAATATATTATATATTTCATCTGCCTAGCCTTTTCCCAACTATGTTGGGGTCGGCTTCCAGTCTAACCGGATGCAGCTGAATACCAGTATTTTACATGGAGCGACTGCCTATCTGACCTGCACAATCCACTTATTGGGTAATACGATACCCCTTGGTAAAACTAGTTGTCAGACTTTCGGGCTTCTGACGACCCGTAACGACTGTCAAAGATCCACGAATGACAGCCGGGACCAACGGCTTAACGTACTTTCCGAGGCACGGCAGGGTCTCGGTATGTAAATATGGTCAACCAACCACAGACCAACCGCGGCATGCGTAGCTTAACCTGATCAATCGGAGCGTGCGGCTGTTATTTCTTAGCCACAAGCCCCTATTTTTAAGTATGAGTGCATACACAATATTACAGAATAGAATCCCAAGTCGTTACAGTGCAATTTACAAACTTAAATAATATGTGACAAACAGACATAGTAGGTAAGCAAGTACATTAGGTAAAATACAATTCAAAATATAAATACATATACAGGTTCAAATTAAATTAGCTAGCGAAACTCTGCAGACGTGACTAATAGAAAAATATAAAAACTGAATGTTTTTATACTTTTTAGTCAAATTGATTATTTTATTATTTTAACAGACTGAGACCAACTTGTAATGACTGCTGTACTAGTTAATGTGATAACCTAATCGCCACTCTGTATATACTCAGCGGGATTATCCGAAAGGGTTACCGCTACCCCAGAACATAAAGGGCAAAGGAAGGAACATGGGTGGGTTTTAGTCAGTAAGAGTTTGACACTCCCTTCCGCTCCACCCAGAGCGGGAGGGGTCATTTGATGATTTCCCATCCGAAAAAAAAAAAAAAACTGTTTATACTGTTTGTCCCTCCTTCCGCACAAATTGTCGTTCGGCCCAACGTAGCTTTCCTTTCCTCAGTAGCTACATCTATAACAAGGCTAATAAAATTTTAAATATATACCCTATGTGCAGATCAAAATATAAAAGGACTATTACGAAATGGCTACTTGAATTTAGATTATGCAGAAACTGAAAATACTTATACTAAATATTCTAAAATAATTTCGTCTATCGGAAATACTCAACTACTCAAATTAATCTTAGATCGCGTTTCACCATGTTAACCACACACAGACATACACACACACACTTTCGGGCAATTAGGTCATAAAGACAGTAGTAGTGTGGGTTAGGACATAAATCCTATATTGCACTCACAGATACACAATACTTTACAGACACACATAGCACATCTCCTTGTTTTGTATGTCTTCCTCTCAGTACGTGGAGCTTTTAAAATGTAGTGCAATTAAATATTGTAATTTTAAGGGTGTGAGCCTGGAGCTCTGTCATACAGGCCCCGAACGCAGTATAGACTCCAGCTCTCACAAAGGATAACGTGGAAAATGTAACTTGATACTATGAATCAAAATATGGTACCTTTATGAGAGAAAATAAATTACTATTATTATTATTACTTATCTTTCATCCATCTTTTCATAAAAATATTAATGTATTTTCGTGGCAATTAAGTAATTGGGGAGCTGACTAACGAAGCAAGCTACAAGTTTATCATACAGGGTGTAAAAAGACACTTAACGAAGCCGAGGGTCACTTGTGAGGGTCTACAGTTACGAAGGCCAGACAAAATAGCAGTCATATTGTTGAAAAGTTCAATACCGTAAATAATAAGTATTTTATTAGAGTTAATAGGTGTGCCCTTTTGACCGCATAACCAATAGCTACTCGTCCTACCTAGGTACATAACATTATTACATAGCCTCTAGAAACCAATTCACAGAGCACTTTATAATAACCAATTACTCCATTTCCCTTTAAACTTCATAGTAATTTTAAATTATAGCCGTTCAGTCTGAAGTCCATAAGATATTGACGTATAACTCGTGCGGCCACAGGCAAAGGCCACGCGTGGGAGTGCCTGCACTACGAGTAACTAAGGGTTTTGAATGTGAAGGCCCCGGAATAGCAGCGTACATGATTCATAAATGGTTCCGAAAGTAATGACTGGAAAAAAATGCTGGATATTGATCGCGTATAATGTACAAGGTGTAACAGAATAAACACTAGTCGCAACCGGGCGTGCTTGCATGATCAGAAGGCTAATTCCCGTAATTAAATACGTTCAAAATCTAGTCGCGATCTCATCTCAGCGACATCCAATGTGAAAAATGTAGGGAAATTAGAGGTATTTTTGACAGATCGAGACTGAGATCAGACTGTGAACGTTCTTAAAATGACGAGAATTGCCCCTTTATTATATGAACATAAACCAAACAAAACGATATGCAAAGATCGTATAGTATATCGCAGGTGGCGCTCTGGAGTCTCTGCCTACCCCATGGGAAGATGGCGTGAGTTTATGTGTGTATAAATTCCAATTGGAAAAATCTCTTTTCTGGGGATCGAATTTAGGACCACTTAGCGACTTCTAGACCAGTTGAACAACAAACCTGCAATGATTCCAACTAATACTAGGGATTGACACTATTGACAGCTCACTCTAAGCACAGTTCACCTAACTTTTCACGGTGATATTTTTACAGAATCGATCGGCTGTTGGGCTACTGTCATGGGAATCTTTGCCAGTAAGTAGGTACCTACCTAAGTTACATAGGAATGTGAGGAATAATAAATCAATTTTTGGCGACGTTGAACTTCAGCGAAACATCGATCGATATCAATATCAAGAGTGGCAGCTAAACCGCTTAGGTTTATGTCGCACTAAGACACCATAGTGGCGGAACCATGGTCGCGCTGCCAGCAAAATATATGTACACAGCTTTATGGTATCTCACCAAGTGTCCGGTCCGTTGCGCAACTAACCATACATTTTTTGGCAGTGCGACCACGGTTGCGCCGCCACTGGTGTCCTTCTGACATAGGGCCCATAAAGAGAAGGGTTTGTCGTTAAATATGAAAATATCTATAGGCCGACCGCTTCACTGAGACGTGGCTTGAGGTAGCTGCGTGGTGCGCACAGAACATATCTCTTTTATCTGTTCTGTGGTGGTGCGGGAGGGGTGATAGTTGTCACAAGTTGACGAATCACTGAGCTCTCGCATCACGTCACCACAACACAAAACCTACCTACAATAACAAAGAATTCTACGACTCGTGTTGGTTTTCGAAATATTTGTTCACATAATAACATTACGCTAATTCCTCCGAAGGGGCTGGCAGAAGTGTATAACACTGACTTGTCATGTTTGGCTATACTTAGGTTCATTTTGCTTTAGGTTTGGCCCATGTTATAGAAACCTAAGGTCATTTATAAGCAGTATTTATTATAACTCTGGGTTACTTGCCCGACCTGGGAACCAAACCCAAAACTTCACGTTCATAGCAGCCGAACTAGCGAGCACTACACCAACGAGACAGTTTTGTTAACATTCATCTGCCTAGCCTTTTCCCAGCTGTGTTGGGATCAGGTTCTAGTCTAATCGGATGCAGCTAAGCGAATACCAGTATTTTACATGGAGCGACTGCCTATCTGACCTCCACAACCTACTGGGTAATACAATACCCCTTGGTAAGACTGGTTGTCAGACTTTCGGGCTACCCGTAACGACTGTCATAGATCCACGAATGACGGCCGGGACCTACGGCTTAACGTGCTTTCCGAGGCATGGCAGGGTCTTGGTATGTAAAGATGGTCACCCAACCACAGACCAACCGTGGTAAGCAGTTTTGTTAACATTCTAAAGTAAATTAATATTCATGTCTCGCTTGATGGATTAAGATTGATATCTATAGTTGACAAGTTACCAATACCATCGCGACTCGAGCGAGTGCGGATCGATGGTAAACAACTAACATTGTATTGTAGCTAAAAATAGGACGTAACGATGGCTAGGGGGTAAGTTAAGTGGTTATGAGCAGGCTGTCAAGCTGTTGAAAGACAGGACTTTGTTAGCTTGGATGAAATAATGCTCAAAATACAAAGGCGCATGCATCGGTAGGTACAGCCAACCTCTAAAAGATGTTTACATCGACAAGAATTCATGTATTTGTCTATCTATCTATATATAATAATAAATGGGACTACAGAGGGAGGAATTAACCTCACAGCGTACCGAGGTCGAATGCTCTCTCTGTTTCAGGTGCTTGAACCAGCCTTCAACGTATCCGCCCAACGATTGTCGGATCAACACCTTAATTGCGAAACACACTATCAATGAGAATCTGAATCATTTTGAAATATATTGCTAATCCATTGCTTCTTTTTTTTTCATCTGCTATGTTCGAAAATTTTTTCTGCTATACAACGTAAATAACGCAATGAATGTTGTTGAACTGTCAAAATGAAAGCCATTCCTACTGTTAGTGTGCTACGCAATTACCTACCGGCACGGTTGGCGCAGTGGTTAAGCTATTGACTGCTGCGCTGTGTCGCGGGTTCGATTCCCGCACGGAACAAATTTTTGTATTACCTACAAATAGTTGTTCCGGGTCTGGCTGTTTGTGTATGTGAGTTTAAATGTTTGTAAACGCACCCACGATACAGGAGAAATAACTAGTGTGGGGCAACGTTTTTTTTTTAAAAAAAAACCTACCCCGCAGGTGCGCGTCATTCACCACAATCGTAGATTGGATGACGCTATATTAGATCCGTTGCGCTCGAAAATGCAGAGTAGCCCTGCCCTACCCCATCCCAGAAAGTCGTGTATGTGCCTGCCCAGGTTCCACTGCGGTCAAACCAGCATGGTACAGTTCCTTACTTTGATGAAATGTTACTACACAGAAAGCGCTGCGAACTTGCCAAGAGACCACTAAAGCACTAACAACGGATACATATGGGGAAGTGGTTTCCAAAAATTTCTGGAATCGAACCTAGGGCGGCAAATCGATTTACGACTTTTTGTAGACTATAGACGTATTAGGAACAAGGTGTAAAGTTCACTCATCCTCCACAGAAAAGGGAGGATCCTCCGACCAGACGGGTGTCGTGTCTGGTGGGCAACTGCCCGACGATGTTGGGACGTTGCATATAATTATGCCAGTCACGCGGTAAACTCTGCTTGCGCGATGCAGGATTTTGCGTGACGTCAGTCTGATGCGTAGTTCCTATGTAGCGTTGTAGATGTCGCTACAAGACTAATGAGCAAATATTAATAAAACAACAGATTTCATCTCTAGTTTATTTATTTTATTAAAATGATCACTTATGAGAATACAACTTTCAGTAGGTACCTAATACTCTTTCCTAGAGTTAATATAAACTTTCAAAAACCTCACGATGCTACAGTCCATTTTAGGGTTCCGTAGCCAAATAGCAAAAACGGTACCTTTATTTTTTATATTCAGGTTCAAAACTTATATTCCCATCAAATATCGGATGTTTACTTTTACTCATGTCAGTCTTCTGTCCAGGAAATTACAACGTTTAGAAATCATTCATTTCGTACCCAAAAAAAAAATAAGTACTGTTTTCTTATGGGAAATGACCTCTTAAGCATTTTTTTACTGTAACAACGTAAATCTACCATTAACCCCCTGGGATTATATATATTATTATATTTATTTGAGATTGAAAATGCCAAAAATCATATGTTTATAACAAGTTTATAGTTAAAACATGTTCAGGACGTAAAATTCAAATAAAAGTTGGTATTTTTTTATTATTATCCTTAAAACACTTGTTATAAAAATATGATTTTTGGCATTTTCAATCTCAAATAGCAGCCGGGGGTTTCATTCTAGACATTTGCTGTAATAATGAAAAATGCTCAAGATATTATTTTCCAGAAGGGGCTGTTCATTTATTATTAAGACCATTTTGACCACTTTCTGACCCCCCTCCCCCTACGTAAGAAAAATTAAGACTTGGATGAACCCCTTCCTCCCCTTTCAATCTTACGTAAGAACAATCTAGACCCCTCCCACCCCACGTAAGAAAACATAAGACTTGTTAGGGGACCCCCTCCCTCCCAAATCGTCTTACGTAATAAATGCGCAACACAACTAGCTTCATTTTTCTGACTGACCGACCCCTTGACAATTCAAAAGTGCCTGTAATTGGTTTAATTGAAATAAATACTTTGAGTTTGAATGAACAGCCTCTAAGAAAATAGTACTTTTTTTTTCTGGCTTAGTAGGTAGGTAATAGTACTTTAATTTTTGGGTAAGTATAACATGTTCGACACTTGCATGATGTCCTTTCGCGGTCACATAATTTTATTATGCATTTGTAATTATTATTATGTAAAATCCAGCTTACCTCTAAAATCTACGTACACACATTAATCTTTAAATGAACATAAAAGTGCTTCACAAAATTTAAACTCAAAACCACACCACATTCTCAAGGGCAATTAAATTAGCTAGCGAAACTCCGCAGACGTTATCTATATTTAAACAGGATAAAGATTGGTCCTTGGCAGCCCTGGACAGAGAGAGACGGAAGGAGAGTAGGGAACCCTTTGCCCAGCAGTGGGACAGCAACGGCTAATAAAATGAATAAAAAAAACAGGATAAAATAAAAATTAAAAAGATTTGATTTTTCTTTTTGTGGTCAGAGACCGATGGTGGGTATTGTAGTTACTTCAAAAATGGGGGGTTTCTTTTGTTTAGTCGTGTTAAGATATCGATACAAATCACGTCTGTGATGTGTAAACGTAACATAAAATAACCAAAAAAATCTTATACTGATATTTCAAGTGACTACACTGACTGCGGTCGATGCCCCCACAAAAAAAAAGTCGAAAAATGAATTTATTTTTTGTTCATTTATTTATTTATATTAAATAGAACGGCCGAAGCCAACTACACTATTTAAACATAATAATATAATTTATTTAACACAGTCATGCATTCATCTCACAAAAATTCAAACATTCTGACAATATCATCTTCCATTCATTCGCGAACATATCAAGATCTGTGTTTGAGTCCAGGAGAGCGTCCGAGGAATAGGTGACCTGGAGTGTGCCACAGTACGGCAAGTTGGAACAGTCAGTAAGCGGTGTTCTCTGCCACGACAGTAATTGTCTGGGACAAATAGATTGCAGATTTCATTATAGAGAGATGTTATCATCATGTTTTGATATCGAAACCCATTACGTCTGCGGAGTTTCGCTAGCTAATTTAATTTAACCCTGTATAAAGTCTGCTAATTGCTACAGTTTTCACTAAAGATTTACATAAACACCCAGAGGATTATTAAAAACACAGACTAAATATTTTGTAGATGTTTAGATGGTTAAGGGTGAGATTCACGAATGAAATTGAAGATCAGCTCTTGAACGCTGTGTAGACGTGCTGATCGTGTCACCCCATTGGTGAAATTCGTCTGATGCGACAAAGCCAGACAGTAGTCGGGAGGGCGCCCACGAGTAACTTGGGTCTCCGCGGTTTGTATGTGGCGACGCGACCTGGGAGACCTTTTTGTCCGCGGGTTTTAACGCAACTGTCGCCCGTCTAGTTGCATTGCAAGTGCGCGCACAGCGACAAAACACTTGCCGACTCTTGTTACCGCTCAACCGAAAATTAAAAAAAAAGTAGCGTAGCTGTCGCTCCCGTCTGCGCATCGTCCAAATCTCGGCGAGGAGACGGCGACAGACAAAAAAGTTGCTGGGCAACTAAGTTGCTCGTTTGCCCCTCCCGAGATACATAAAATGCATTATAGTTGAGTCTAGTATTCTATTTAAATTCATAATGAAAACATAACATACTGTCAAACGGGGTGAAAAGGGATACCCGGGGGAACTGGGACGAAACTTTAAAATAAATTCATTTTGTTTGTTGCCGACAAGGGCACTCAATCGGAAACACATTAGAGTCCTTTTTGGCAACAAACTATACTATTTCAATGTTAAAAACCCTTCTAACGCGAAGCTATTTCTAACCGCTCTCGCCACAATCCGCGCGCTTCTGACGGAAACACCTTTCATTCCCGCCCGGCCAATGAGAGCGAGTCGAAGCTGCTAGAACATTTTAGAAGCTTCGTTTCAAAACATTCGACGCGCTCCTCTTTTTGACAAGAGTCGTGTGACGTCCGTCAACTGGGCTGCGTACCGAAAGTGTACAATATTTTACGAGTCTTTATCTTCTCCCCATACCCTATTGTTTTAAATATGTATCATTGTGTGTATGTTAAACCCTTTTAAAGTTTCGTCCCGATTCACCCCTGCATCCGTAGTCACCCCGTTTGTAGGAAAATTCTAATAATTTTATTTTTATATTATTCTTTCTTATCAATAAAACTTATATCCCAGTCAACATACTGCCGCCCCCACTATTCTGCAGCTTGGCTATTTCGTCTTTGAACTTAGAGATGGTTTCCTTGGCCAGGTGCAGCTTGTCCTTCAGGTCTGATATCTCTGTGCGGACCTTTGTTTGTGCAGTGACTATCTTTTGTAGGGTTTTGTTTTTCTTGTCTTCAACTGAAATAAAACAAAAAGTTTATCATCGTCATCATTTCAGCTGAAAGATGTCCACTGGTGGACATAGGTCAAGCATCGCCACTTCGACCGGTTTTACACCGTGCGATCAGCAAATTAATTAAATAATTGTTATACCTTGCAATTACAACAAATAAAGCGCACGGCCCTTCGTGCTTTGTGTTACAGCCATTATGTATATCAAACTTACAATCAGTATCATGGTTCCAGGGTCCACTGGTGATGGGCTTCACATTGTTGAGCAAATGCTGCATTAGCTGTGTTGGCTCTTGAAAGACTATCTCCTCATAGGACTCACTGACGAGGTTCCGGCCTACTGTGGGTTGGGCACTGGCACCCTCTGTTGCTGGTGATTGGAACAGCTTCAGGATGTGGTATAGGGTAACCTGTAATATATTGTTTTGTTAGTTTTGATGGCGTTAGTATGTCTAGGTGTGATAAATCAGCATAGAATTTGACTATGGTGGAAAGGAATGCCAATATAGAGGTATATATAACAGGGTCTAAAGTTCGCTCATCCTCCATAGAAAAGAGAGGATCCTCTGATCAGACCGTTATTGTGTCTGGTGGGCAACTGCCTGACGATTGACGTCGGGACGTCGTATCTAACGGGTGTAAAAATACACTGGACTATACCTGGGAACTTTCTGGTTACAGAGATATTGAAGGTCAAAATTCCAACTTTTACAATTTTTTTTTTCCAAAACAAGGTTTTATTTTTATAATACAACTGTACGAGCCCTGTACTGTTGCATGCACCCATAAGCACAATGTTTTGCGTGTGTTACATTGCGCAGAACCGCAAACAGCAAATATTCACACCAAAAATAAAAGTCATTTCCCAGTTATTTTCCAATTATTATGTGATGTTACAATAACACACAAAGCCGTCAGTTTCACATTATGTACAGACGCCAGCAGGTCAAGCTACCCGAAACTGTCAAATTTTCCCAATCAACCTAGAACCTTAATGCTTTAACAATAAAGTTGAAAATCTATTAAAGAAATTTGACAGATTGTAGTAACTTGATGTGCTGGCGTCCGTACATCATAGTAGTGAATGTGTAACTGACGGCTATGTGATGTGTCTTTTTACACCCTGTATGCTAGTTGCGCGGTAAACTCTGCTTGCGCGATGCAGGATTTTACGTGACGTCATGATGCGTAGTTCGCATGTGGCGGTGTAGATGTCGCTACAACAACTTAATTTTCTGAAAACACTAGTTCTTAGTCTTCCCACTAAGTACTAGTATTTTCAGAAAATTTAATCAGCAATGGTGGTTCCTAGTCTTTTAAAGAATTACTAGCTTAATTTCGATGTTTTGGACAAAAGAAATACAATAAGTGTTTTGGTTGTGAAGCTAAATATGCCAAGTATGTGGTTCACTTTTAACTTAATGACAAAAATCTTAGTATTTTATTTGCAAATAAATTGAATGTATCATCTGCACCATAAAATTTCAAAAAATAAAATAGAGTTAGAATCTCACAGGTCTCTCATTAGGATCATGGAAGTATATTTTGATGACAATCTCGAACTCTCCCCAGCCAGTCTCCGTCAACTCGTACGGTGGCTTTGTTATTATCCTGTTCGGGTTAGCGTAACTCTCGTGCAGTTTAAAGTGAATCTTCTTGATGTACGTTGACATGTCCTCGTTCTCATAAGGCTTGACATACACTGTCCATTGATGGGTATGGCCATCCTCCTCACGTTTTTTACCAAAGTATCTTGCTATGTTCCCATATATCACAGGTTTTACAATTACGAGCCCCTGAAATTGATATGAAGTATGTTTGTTAGATGCAATAGTCTACAAGGTGGCAGGGACATAACAATCGAACTGCAAAATCGACCTGTGTTGACATTTTTGGTTGGTTATGAAAAAAAAACATCAGTTTCATAGTTAGGTGGAATATCTACAAGGTCAAAATGTAAGACAAAATTTCAGCGCTAGTAAGTTCAGAATCATGTACTGAATTAAACTGAGGTGACACATTGCGTGTTGATGTGGCCCCTAAGTCCACACAACAAAGATAAAACTGTTACATGTACCTATATTTTAATAAAAATATGATATTATTTTATATTTTAAAATGTTTTATATTCTAACATTTAAACATATACTTAATTTATATGTATTTAATTAAATAAAGGATATGATAATAAAACATTTATTTACTTAATTAATATTACCGAATTAAATTAATAAAATCGTTCTTTTTAAGAGTGTTGAAATATTTCCCGCCCGAGTTTAACCTACTATGGACATTACATGCAAACACAACTGCCACCGCAAATCCATTGTGAATTCATTTGAGAAGACGTAGTATTTAAAGAATTAGAGACTGCAATAACTTAACGTTGCGATGTACTACATATTGGTATGTCCAGTGATGATACCGGCTATTTATTTTGAAGATTTAGCCAAGTATATTTGTACTATTGTGAATGTCAACAAGAGTTCGTAAAAAGACCATAGTAAACAACATAGTTACGATAACATACCTTGACTCTTCCCCCTGAGTCGGGTCCGAAGTCTGTTTGCAAGCTCATATCCAAATCCTTTTTGGCCGACAGCTTGGAAACTGTAATTTTAGCTCTTTTGTATACAAATATAACCTCACTTTTGTGAGAAATTCGTACAAGAATCACTTTGACACTAGGTTTTTTTTATAAGTGCTTGGGTTCATGGATTTTAATACTTATTATAGAATATGAAACATACAAAAAGGCCTGACACAATTAAGCAATTGCTTAGGGCATTAAAATCCACTCCAGATGTTGACATATATCATGACTCCGTAAACATCTTTAAAACTCAAACTTTAAAACTTATTTCTTCTGTCATTTTATATTTCTGTTTATATAGTTTGTTACCACTCAATTTTTATACATTTCGAAATAAATTTTTTTTTTTCTTAATTTTTATACTTTAGGTTATCACTGTATTTGTCACCCATCCATCCATCTGGTTGGTCCGTGGATGGGTGACCATCTTCATATATCAAGACCCCTCCGTGCCTCGGCAAGCACGTTAAGCCGTTGGTCCCGGCTATCATTTGTGGATCTTTGACAGTCGTTACAGGTCGTCAGCCCGAAAGTCTGACAACCAGTCTTACCAAGGGGTATCGTATTACCCAGTGACTGGGTTGTGGAGGTCAGATTGGCAGTCGCTCCATGTAAAATACTGGTATTCAGCTGCATCTGGCTAGACTGGAAGCCGACCCCAACATAGTTTCGAAAAGGCTAGGCAGATGGCGATGATGAGGTTATCACTGTATTTGAGAATGTTGGTTCACATGTTATTGGCAACTGTATAAGCCCATGACTGTTATTTGATATTTTGTATATAAAACGCTGTTGGTGTACAGACGCCAGCAGCAGTGCGATTCTGTAACCATCTCACCGTGAAAACTTCGGTGAAGTGAGCGTGGAGTGAGCTGTCATTCCAACTAATGCTAGGGATTGACACTATTGACAGCTCACATCAAGCTCACTTCACTTGAGATTTCACGGTGAGATTTTTACAGAATCGACTGGCAGGTCAAGCTACCCGAAACTGTCAAATTTTCCCAATCAACCTTGAACCTTATTATTTAATAATAAAGTTGAAAATCTACTAAAGAAATTTGACAGATTGTAGTAGCTTGACGTGCTGGCGTCTGTACCTTTATAAATAAATAAATCACGTCTCAGGGACACCATAAACAGCACCGAAAAAATATTTGCTAGCACATGAAAGGCAAGGCTGTTTGTCTGCTTTGTCGGCTGGAGATATCATTGCGTTGACGTTGGAACGGCTCGATGCTATAAAAATATTATACAATAGAGGCAGATATCAACGTTGAACTTAAAAACTGTTGTCAGCGAATTTAATGCCCATAAAAGTCACAAGCCACATTTCATTAAAAAAAAAAATGCTTTCGTATATATTCTAAGTTACGTAGGTAGTCATCTATCTCGTTGTAATAAATACGTTTTTTTTTTAAAGACCGAGGGCCAGGACTGGGGTACTCAGGCGTGGATTGCTTAGGGTATCAAGTAGTCTTAACCCGGCACTGTCAGACACTGTAACGATTACGCTTCACGTCTTCAATATCATAATTATAATAAAACAGTTTTTAAATATTAGGTGATAAATTGATCCGGACCCGGGTTGGCCGAAGCAAGGAAAACCTGTTCAGGTGGAGGTTCATAGACGACTCCACCTTATAGTGTAAATGTGGTGCTGTTCCACAAACGATGGGACACTTAATATCGTGCCCTGCGTGTCCTGTCATCTGCACATGGATGCTGGTGATGGTGCCAAACAAGTGGCCGAATTCTGGGCCGAGTCCATTTAGATTGCTATCGACACACTAAGAAGAGAATCGATCAAAGGCTGAATAATAAAACTTCTTCTTTGTCGTGTCGATGGCACGACAGTGGATTAGATTTTATTGACCCAAAAGTTTGCCATTTCCAAGTTCCACGGCATCATCGGTGGCAGCGCAGAGGTCACAGGTCACTATCGCTGCATTTTTGGGGCACAGAGGGCAGGATAAAACGTATAACTAAGTAATGGATAACAATAAATAATGAGTGACACATTTGTCTAGTGGTCGCCAGTCGGGCAAAGTGGTTGGAGGTTTTTCCTTCAGGAATTTCTCCCTAGCAGCCCGGTGTCTGGATCTGTGCCTGGTTGGCAATAGGCTCGCCCCCTATTACATGGGACATACATATCTGGCGAAATGAGGGTGTATTATAGGTACACCTCTGCCTAACCCTTCGGGCAGTGATGTTATTATAAGAATATTTTTTAAATAAAAACAATGTGTTGCAATTTTTTATTTTATCTATTTCTTTATTGTGATACGCGGCGCGGTGTAGAAAGGCTGCTGTGACTGAAGCAATTTAATTGCTCCATAGAAATATGTATTCCTCGTAATGTTTCAAGGTACGGACGCCAGCACATCAAGTTACTACAATCTGTCAAATTTCTTTAATAGATTTCCAACTTTATCGCTAAAGAAATAAGTTTCAAGGTTGATTGGGAAAATTTGACAGTTTCGGGTAGCTTGACCTGCTGGCGTCTGTACCTAAAATTATATATTTAATACAAGTTTGTGGGTGTCAATACTTACATATCCGTACCAGGTATAGATCTGAAGGGATATTGTAAGTTTTAGCTTAGCAAATGAAACACACGGTTTATATTTCATATTTATTATTACATCTTAATAGAAGGCAAGTGAACAATGGTCCAACAAGCTCTTTTCTTAATCGCGATATCATATTTGAATAATTAACATTAAACTAAGTACAGACGCCGCAGGTCCCCTACCAACCAACCCGAAACTGTCAACCAACCTACCCGAAACTGTCAAATTTTCGCAATCAACCTTGAACCTTAATGATTCAGCAATAAAGTTGAAAATCTATTAAAGAAATTTGACAGATTGTAGTAGCTTGATGTGCTGGCGTCTGTACATAATTGCAGAGGCTCTAAGATATAATGAGCATAGTACAGACGCCAGCAGGTCAAGCTACCCGAAACTGTCAAATTTTCCCAATCAACCTTGAACCTTAATGCTTTAGCGATAAAGTTGAAAATCTATTAAATAAATTTGACAGATTGTAGTAACTTGATGTGCTGGCGTCCGTACAATCACAACATTAAGAATTGAATGTGTTGTCATCACACGACGGCTACGGTGCAGGCTGGGGGTTCAATGTTTAGGCCGTTTGGCAAAAAATACACCAATCTATTACATGCATCTATGAACATCGATGGGGATCATAATCAAGGGTCTGATTAGAGCATACTTATTTATAAAAAGTAAAGGGTATATAAGCAATCATTTAGCCTCGTGTGACATTTAAAATTTGTGGTCCGTGCGTGTGTTGTCTGAATCAGCCAGTAGTGGATCGCTCTCCTCCTTGAACTTTGACGAGCGTGAGCCATGTCGCGACGCTGAGACTCTCTGCGAGAACGTGAGCAGGGTAGGCACAAGAGAACTGCATGGTGTGGCAGGTGCAGAGCGCGATGAAGTCCGAGTTCCGGGTGAGATTCGTGAAGTCCTAACGGGGTAAGCGACCGACAACGGCATGTATAAGCTCGTTTTTCTTTGCCTTGGCGTTTTTTTTACGCTTTCAAGACGTCGATGGCGACGTTCGTCACTCGTCCTCCTCAATGTTGAATCCCTGGATGTCTGTGTGGGGCTCGTTGGCTGCGGGGGTGACTCAGGTGGATCAGGTTTACCAGTGTAATACTGTCGCAAACTGCCGTATGCCTCATGCATGTACATATTGTTGTCATCGTCTTCATCGAGGTTCTGTTGAATTGGTGGGGATGACCCGAGCCTCGGCTTGCACCCTCCATCGCAGTACATCTCGCAATCGATAAGCTCCAATTCAAGGTCGTAGTTAGAGTCCTGAAAAAGTGTATAATAGTGTGAATTGATGATGACGTGATAATTTGGTTATAATCTCTTTTATTAACATTAGTCACGATTTTAATTACCTAACATTGACGGTGGACTATGCATATTGATTATTTCTACATTTTTCTTTGTAACAAAATAAACGTGTCTTAGAGTTAACCCACTCACCAAGGGTTGGACCGGCGAAGTAATAAGATTGTCCCGGAAGGCGGCGGGTGGTTCACGGGGTCTGGTGGGCGTGGGTTCGGTGCGGGAGCGCTGGGGGGCGGGGGCGGTGGTGGTGCGCTGCTCAGTCAGCGAGGACAGGGATCGTAGCAGCGGTCCGCACCCCACGCCGCACTCTTCGTAGTTGCTCGCGCACGAGTACGGTGGTGGAATGATTGAATTTGCCTGAAGAAAATATGGAATTCCATTATTTTTGCCCTAGTCTCCAAAGCTTAGATTTTCTAAAACAGCGATAGGGATGGTGAATAGATGGTCGCCACCAATATCTTAGAAAACCCCAGCCTAAGCATTCACAGTTAGCCATGAGTGTAGTCTTATTGATAGGTATTGGCGCCAATTCCCTTGTTCATAAACTAAACTTTTAAGTTCAGTGCATCTTTTTCTTTCTATTTCATTAAGAAAAGGACAGAAGATAAATATTAGTTTAGACCTGTCAAATTAAAATACTCCATAGACAGTTTAGACGTGATTAAAAACATGGCTGCTAAAAATACGTCAATTTACGTCAGGCCCTGACTAATTTGACAGGACTAAATATTTATCTTCTGTCCTTTTCTTAATGAAATAGAAAGAAAAGGATGCACTGAACTTTAATTTAGTTTAGTTCGTGAACAAGGGAATCGGCGCCAATGTTGATAATTATAACGCTCAGCAGTTAGGTTAGAACCAGCAAATATCGCCACTGCTTTATGTTGTTTTCCAACTCCAGATGGAAGATGCCATATACATAGATAGGACAGGTAGATGAAGACGCCCCACTAATGACAACAAAATGTATGTAGGCTCCTATGCAACTGTATCCTACTAAACAGTTTTTTTCTAGTTACTGTGACATACAAAGCTAATGCATTTTATTAGCGCACCCTTAGAACTTCATGAATGATTATACCTACAATTAGTTTAACTACAGACCTACAGTGCATACGTTGAAGCCTTAGAGACGTTTAAAATGTCCATATTTCCGCATATGGACATTGTAAACGTCTTTCACCGCCTCACGACCGGTTCATGAATTATAAAGCGACCCTGGCGCATGACGGGCCAATCAATCGATCGATGCGGTTGAAATGTCGGATTCAATATTTACCTCATTTGCCGCGTTGCATATGAAACTGGAGTTGAGAGATTCTGCAGTACTCGTCGCTGATAGAGAGCCTGAAATTATGAAGAACTTATTAATTCACACTTACTATTAACCTTGGTCGTTGGCCAAATTCATACTGACTGTGGTAACGTTAAGTTTGGCAAGCCTCAACACTCCTTCACGTTTTTTAAAAGCTTTTTTGACGGGGTCCAACATATTTGAACATCGCAACCGTTTGAACTAATACACGTTTTTACAACGACTGTTTACGCTGCGAATGTAGTTCTTTACATTATTAATACTAAGTAATTCAATTAGTTTGAAAACTGTTTGCGCTCCCTGTCTCGTCGATAAAGCCGATTAGATGCAGATCGCTTGGGTGGTTTTCATTTTAATTATTTGTATGAAACGCAAGTACATTGCTTTATGGTAATGTCTGATTGACTAATATGACTAAAGTGGCTATAATTTCAGTTGAAATCGGTTAAAAACTGAAAAAAAGTGAATTTAATATTAATGGAGTTAATATATGTACATTCTATAAAAATTGCGAAAACATACCTGGTGCACGAATTACGTAGTTCCTGAAGTAATGAACCATGAGATAGTTTCCGGCTTTACCATCTCCTTCTCCGCAAGTGATGACAAGTGGGTAAAGATCAGGCTTAGATGCAACCTGAGATAATCGAAGAAAATGTTAAAAATAATATAAATAAAATATTTTTAAATAATTAAAAATACACATTAAAACTACTATGAAAAAAGCTCTTTAACCCCTTATCATTCTCATTTTAATAAAATTTAAAACATAAAAACAGCATACAAAATATGCTCGATCAAAAACAACAAAAAGCCCAATTATTTCTTCCAAAAATGATAAGTAAGTGTCAATAAAAATAAAACTGGCGAAAACAAATAAACCTCCAACTGTAGTAGTTTCACAATAAATCACTTCAGAATAGGGTGGCGGAGCCTGATGGAAGGATCCACAGCGGCTGTAACGAGGCGGAGGGTACACGGAGCCGGCTGAGTCGTGCTCAGAGGTCGGCCGACGCACGCAACATGCCATCGAACACATGTACACGCCATGAGTAGAAGACCTCTTGAAGAACAGGCACCAGATGCAGCAAATCAAAATACCGCCGAGAGTTCCCAGAAGAAAAAGCACGGGCCTGTGAAATAACAAACAATAAGAATTGTATTTTTATGATTAACTCATAAAAAGGGTATTTCTTTAAACTTGGCAACACCAAGCATGATTTTACTCTGTCACAAAGACAAAAGTTAAATCTGCCAACAGTATGGAATTAATAAGTAATATAGCACAAAATGTACTAATTCTTCTTCTAATATTTTAAATCCTCACCACTGAGCATACCAAGCGTAAGTGTATGGTAAGCTATGTTCCTTGAGCGGTGTATCGTCGGCATCTCGCGGAAGCGGCGCGGGCGGAGTGTTGTTGAGGTGCATCAGTGTCATGTTGATGCGCCGCGGCTTGGCCATACCGGTGCTGATCTCGCAGCAACCGAGGTCGCAGCACACCCAGTGTTGTGGACATAGATGCCCTTCCTTGCATTCAGCTTCAGACACGCACTAGAAAGAAATGGGACTTGTTAGACCTATTAAGCTATTCGTTGGCCTATTTGGTTCTAGTAAATGAGTTAGAGCCCGATCACACGTACCTACTACAACCACATCAAACAAAAACCATAACAACACATGGACGGGCGCTCATTTGTAAGAAAATAAATAGTGTATGTACACAGACCACTGACATTTGGCCGTCAAAATAAACCGTGTGGGCAATACCGAGCACAACCACATGAACGCCACGTCGCAGCCACATCGCAACAACAAGCGAGACCACGCTTTAGCGGCCGCCCACATCGCATACATAACGTTGTGTCGACGTCGTCCTCTACAAAAGCCGGAATCGATCTCTCTATCTGCAAGCACCAGCCACAACATAACCACATCGTAACCACTGCTAGCCCACATTTTGTTGCCGCGATGTGGTGTGGTTGTGGTGTGAACGGGCTTGGGATGACGTTAATATACTCGCCAGTCGCCACCCATTAGGTACATGGGAAGAATAAAAGAAGATGTCAAACTTGACGATGGAATAGTTAATCCATTACCGTAGCAGAATCCTTGCTTCACTAATAATGTCCCCAAATTAAACCTATTAATCAGGCAAAGCAGACAAAAGAAGACCTTTAACTAAAGATCAGACTGTGAACGTTCTTAAAAGAATTGCCCCTCAGATCTCAGTCTCAATCTGTCAAAAATACCTCTAATTTCCCTACATTTTTGACATTGAATGTCGCCGAGATGAGATCGCGACAAGATTTTGAACGTTTTGAATTACGGGAACTGGCTTTCTGTTCCATTTCCAAACAAATCTGACTTATCAACAAACTGATCCATTTTAGTATTTTTGTATGAAAATCAAAATAAATAAGTAGATCTAACTAATTTCAGAAAACCGAATTTGTCACTATTATCCCTATTTCCCACCATATTTTTATTTCAATTCGATGTCGACATTTTAACTCAAGGTTACAGCTCTCTGAAAAGCGCATGAAGGAGGCTCTTACATCAGTGAATAGGCATGACCTATAAATACGACAGAATGCAGACTGGCTTTTCGTATTGAAAGCTATGCAATTTCTAAAAGATGCTTCAAGAGGTCGACTGCTTTCTGAGTAGCTCTTCGTGTGAGCCAAGAGATAGTGGTCGTTTTCTCATCTAAGACTTGTTTACTTTTCTTGGTTCTTTCCGTATTTCTTTTTGGAAGACTTGGCTTTAAGGCGAAAACGTCAGGGTAGACCGCGAATTATAACTTTTTTTTTACGTTCTTTGCCATTTGCAGGTCAGTATCGGATTGTATTTTGATCCAAATAATTATGATTCGGCTGTAACAAATATTTATTTATAGAATTATAATAATCATAATCATAAATATCATCAATATCTCTTCATATCTATTACCCTACTGAATTACTATTTCATGAAATCATGACATTTGAGGCCAATTCTAACTAAAGAAGTTGTAATTGCTGATTCTAATTATTATAATTGTGTAAAATCAAATCATAGTGTATTTGTTGCGATCGCGAATCGTATTTTGTTCAACATACTTACGACCTGACACTGCAAAGTGGAAAAAAAAACTAAAGAAAATTTGAATGTCAAAATCAAAAAATCAAAATCAAAAGTCATTTCAAATTAGGCTGAGAATTAGCACTTTTCGAACGTCAAAATTACAAAAGACAGTCGGAGTTACGCCCCGGCGTTTGGCCTCCTCTCGCCACTCCCATATGTGGGCGAGCACTTTTGCCTCCAGATCCCATGGCGGCAATCCGGCAAGGAGGCTCGCCGCCTCAGCGGAGACAGTGCGGTACCCTCGGATTAGCCGGATGGCCTCATGACCGTCCGGCTAATCCGAGGGTACCGCACTGTCTCACCGCCCGCACTGTCGCACCGCCCGCCGGTTGAACGTGTCCCAAAGGGTCCAAGGTTTGGGACGCGTTCAACCGGCGGGCTGGTCGCCGCCTCAAGGAAGGCGGCCACACCGGTGCCCCGTAAAGGGCCATAGACCGCACGACCGACGAATCTGCTGTTGCCCTTAGAGCTTGTATCAATCTTCCAGAACGCGAAGAAATCCCTACTCGCTGATACCAAAAGCAGCATGTTTGCTAAGATCCTAAATAGATATTTATAAGTAAACATTTTTTGGGGTTTTTAAAAAAGGGTGAAAACGGGACCACATTACTAAGGGCGGGTTTTTTGATCCGTAGATTTTGATTTGTTAATAATTAACTAATGGTTAAATTTTTGTAAAATTTATATGTTTTTTGATCAATTGTTAGTTTATCTAATGGTCACTAATGGTTATTTTTTTTAAACTAATATTTAGTTATTTGAACATTAGCAATATATCATTAAATAAACTAAAAATTGATCAAAAAACACATATTATTGCAAAAATTTAACCATTAGATACTATTTTTAACAATTGGTTGAGTTTATGCACGGATCAAAAAACCGGCCCTAAGTCTATTCTGCCTGTCATTAGATTCTATCAAAACCAACAGTTCACAAACACCATACGGCAGTTTCGGTCGGGCTGAAAATTCGGCCGCTTTTGGGCCGACACCGAAACCGCGTCCGAAACTTGATTTTTGGTAGCCGAACCTTCGGTCGGTCACTATATTTTATAATAACCCTGTGTTGTCCTACAGCAAGGTAAATGTCTCCCTTTCCTCTTTCCACTTTTCCCTTTTTCTACTGTGATTGTGAGCCAATTCTTCAAGAACCGCATTAGGAACTCCATACTTCGTTCCAAAACACAAATAGCGGACGCTGGCCGCACAGCTGCTGGGCTAAAATGGAACAGGGCTGGCCACATCTGACGCATGTCGCAGCAGCAATACACAAACACCACTACAACACTCATTGAATCCCAAATAGCAGGAAACGACTACGCATCAGGCCCAGAAAGAGATGGAGGGATAAGCTGGACTCTTTCTATCATTGTTGTAAAAGATAAAACAAATAGGTACCTAGTAATCATATAAATAAATTACATTATGTTGCAGTACCTAAGAACCAGTCAAACTAGATGTGAAAATGTCGGCACTATCTTATCAGTTTTGAGTCGCTACTAAATATTATTTAGGTAGGTACTTACGTATTTTGTAAATTGTTAAAAATAAAAATTTTACAAGTTATTTTTTTAAATAAATTTTATCTAAATAAGGTCCTAGGGCGTTTACTCTGATAAACGTCAAAATCTATTTTTAAGTCCATAAAATGACGTACATTGTATAGTCGTTTCCATTATTATCCTTCATTCAATCAAAATAATATCATATTATGTAAGTATGTCGTACAAAATATTCAAAATATAATAAATAAATTAAGGGTCTGGTTGCCATGGCAACCCACGTTGTTTTGAGTTACGATAGCCATTGTTTTGTTGAAATATTTTCAATTTCTAAAACTTAAAATACTTGATTTAAAAGAGAACTTATAAAATGGCCTTCTTAAATCCTGTGCGTCGTAATATTGCGAAATGCAAGGCTTAATTTGAAAAGACAAAGTCACGTTTTCATTCAGTTTTCAATCTGCCCACGTTCAACTCCCACACACCCACCGGAACACGGCAAAGGGCATAGTTCATACAGCCATAAATCAATACTCCGTTGCATCCTCGCTAATAATACAGGTGACCAATGATAAAAATACGACGTAGGTAGTTTTAGCGGGAAACCGGGCGGCCTGCAACGCGCATGATTTCCATCGATCGATCGCGATATCAAGCCGGGCACAGACAAAGCTACAAGTGCTTCTATACAACCTTGTTCGATCTGAGCTAAAATTAGCTTTAATTTTATTTATTATCATGTATTGCACGAAAATAAGAAACTGAAAACTAAGACACTGAGAAACTGTCTGAGTTTGAGGAAATATGGTCTGAATTGACGCTGTGGGCATTCGCTTCACGGTATTTTGATAAATGTTGGTATTGTGTGAAATTTCAAATATATAGGTACTGAGATAAAAAAAAAACACTGTATGTGAAAGGCTAGTTAGTTATATTCTTAAAGACTATTAGAAAACCACACGAAAAAAAAACGCAAAAATCTAAAAATAGAATAAACAAAATACTTACAGGAGCAGGTTTTGTCATTAAAATCCCGATCATAGAAAAAGCATATAAGATGAAAATCATTGTGGATGTAATGAGCAGCAATTTCTGGCACGACATGGAGTAATTAATCACATCATTAATTATAATGAACGAAAGTGCAGTGTGCACTAACACCTAAGTCACTGGGCGGCTGTAAAGGCTATGTTTGGGCCAAATTGACACATCTGTCCTCACCGCGGGCGCGCGTGCCACTGGCTGGCTCTCCTGCCGCTATGCCGACGCCAGTACTGTATTAAAGGCAGAGCCAAAGAAGGCCAAGTCCAAACAATGCTACATTGCTACAAAAATCTTTTGGCGCTTGAATGACGTTGACAGGGGGGCGCTGTAGGTAAACATTAAAATTTGCAATATTGTTTTGTGAAATGTATTGAAAATCGAAGATGGCGGCGTTAGCCACGCGCCAAAAGAACTTTGTAATATTTCTCACTGTGTTGTTTCTAGATCTAACAATCAATTTAACAGCTAACATATCAATTTAAAAGCAACCAAACTAATGCTATACTCGTACTAATGCCGCCAGTCTCTTGGGTACATTACTAGTCGACAGCGATGCGGAGGAATATTTCAACGCAATATTTTGGTTTTTTAATTTACGGAACCCTAATTATGCCCGAACGTACATAAAAAAAAATATAAACGTCCTAATTAAAAACCTCCTCTTTTTTTTGAAGTCGGTTAAAAATGTGCCAATGTAATGAAGGAGGATTCTTGCAATGCGTTGCGCCGCGGTACGGCCCACCCATATCTACGCTAGCCTTTAGTTGCCCTTCTGCATCCATTCCCTAGTGGTTCGATACATCCCCTTCCACCCCTGTTGTAAATATAGATACTGCCGCGAACAAGCGTGGTTCTGTAGCACTGGACACTTGGTTTTTTTCCACCAACATTAACATTTGCGACCGAGAAAGAGAAAAGCTTCCTCTAAGTGGTGGTCGTTTGTTTCAGGAACATTGTTCGAAGAGCTTGTTTTTCGAACTGTGTTCGTATGGCTCTTTGTTGTAGTACCAGGAGTCCAGGAATGGTAGGCAATACATACATTGTTGTGTTCAGTACTGATACGCAGTAAAGAGATTTTGCAAGTTATAAAGGTCATAAAAGATGGAATTACGTAAATTCATATTCATGTTTACGTACAACTTACAATGTACCTACATACAGTCTTCGATTTTTTATCGTGTTTACAGTATGTAGGTTATGTTTCGAGAACAAGTTATATCTTTCTCCTTTATTACATTTTGAAACATATTATTTACGTTTTTAAATATTTTAACAAAAACATTTAAAAATATAAAAGTAGTGGCCCACCGGCATCAGGAACAAGGTCCAGGCGTACCATCTCCAGGAGTACTGCTTTCTGAAATAAGCCCTTGACTCAGCCGCGCAATGAGAGCTTCCTGAGGTCGAGGCTCCGCTATAAGGCCATTTACTGTAACTGATGAAAACTGTACTGTAAATGATTATTATGTTCCATCAGGCGTGATCGAGGTCAAGAGCAGGCCCATTAAACAATAAAAAAAATGCTCTAAGTAGGTATCAAATATCTGAAAAACGGGTCGATTTATTACAATATCATCGATCGAAGATGATCTTGTATCTATCGGTCGATACAAGATCATCTTCCTGCCCTTGTTGCCTTGTGCAAAAACGTATTGCGCAGATCACAAGTTGTGATCGGCGCAACACGTTTTTTTCCTCCATTCTCTCTTGTCAGCCGTCCCTATATCATTAATTTCTTTTTCTTTGATATCATCCTTCGCCCACTTCATTCATTTTTTAGTCTTCTTCTCCCTCCGTTAACATTAAATCCGTAAAGATACAACAATAATTGATACTTCAATTTCAATTTCAAATAGCCTTTATTAAAAATCTTACAAACTAGTTTAATAAAATATTTAAATTAAAAGTTTAGACATCCGAAATCTCCAGATCGCTTTGCTCTTTAGCATAGGCCTCCCTCAGGCTTTGCCATAGCTCACGATCGTGTAATTTTTCTCCTCCATGAATTTTATTGGTACTTACATAGTTGTAATGACTATAGAAAAACTGCTACGAGATTTCGTAGACAGGGTCTACGACAGGCGTAGGCAACGCCTGTCGTAGACCCTGTCTACGAAATCTCGTAGCAGTTTTTCTTCGAAATTATGGCTACTAAATTATGGCGATTCTACGAAACTTAGGGCTGATTTTTCCATCGCCAGATAACTTTTATTCAAGGAATAAAATTGACGTTTGACAGTTTTTGTATGAAATAACTGTCAACATTTCAAAATTATTCCTCGTATATAACGTTATCAAATGATTGAATCAGCCCTTAGCCAATTAAAACCGTATCCAGTGAACAAGTAGGATCTCATCTATAACTAAGTAAAATAACACGTTCATTTCGTAGAAAAATAAAACGAAGATTATACTTGTTTTAAAAACCTTGTCTCCTCATCATCATTAGTGATGAATGGTGGTGGTGGTGGGTGAATTTTAAATACAATAAACTAACATAGTTCTTAAGTTTACTAACACAATGAGTCCTTGAATAAAGAAATTTATTATTATTATTGTTTTCTTTTTGTTTGACATATCTCGGGACCCTGGGGTCCCGGACCTTTGAAAGGCGTACCAGGGGCCGAAGCCAACTTGCAGAGGCCCTTTAGACAATTTTAAATGATGAGGAGGCACCGACCGACGGTTATCCCTGTATTCACCATGCAAGGGCCCCCAAGGACAACCTCCGGTTGGTGCAGGACTATTGCAGAACATTATTATTGTTATTATTATTTCCTCGCACTGCTGAGAATATGCTTCCCCCTTTCTGTGCCATGCTTCCCTAGTCTATGCGAGTCTGAACCCTTGTATTATGAATACCTACAATAAATTACTCATTTAAGATTTTTCATGTCGCAAATTAACTAAATCCAGTCAGGTTGGTACAAAGGTTGGGAGCGGTGAATGCTTATGCGAATCCCGCACTCCCGGCCATAGGCAGAGGTGGAACACCGCGGTGGTTTTAGCTGGCAAGAGCCCGGCGTGCCCCTCGGCCCGTCCACACACAAAGGACACCCCCACGATGAGGGAAGTCCACTGAGCAGCAAAAAAAAAGGTATATACAGGGTCAAAGTAAATAAAAATGCTTGTTGTGAAAAAAATGTTTTTTCTTAGCGTTCAACGTCCATTGGTAGTGTTGTAACTTGAAGTATGAATTAAGAAAATGTATTTTATCGTTTTTAGGAATCGATACCAACCACGTCTGTAAAGATTACATTGAAAAATAAACTGATTTTTTCAACCGATATTTATCTTTTTAACTGATATTTAAATTAATTTATTTTTTGTTTAATCATGTTAACATATCAATACCCATCACGTCTGCAGAGTTTCGCTAGCTAATTTAATTTGACCCTGTATATTTATGCAAGCGAAATTAATCTAATTAGTTAACTTACAAAATACTACACAAAACCATAAATAGCACACAGGCGGACTACCAATAAATAAACTACTTCAAAGTATATTACCATAAAACCAGATGTCCTCGTACATTTACGTACTATCCCAGTTGTCTGCAAGCTTACCCTTGACCTCTGCCAGACCTAGATTAAAATTGGCGCAATGAAAGTCATATAAAATACGTAAAATATTTTATTCAGGCGCCTCGCTGGCTACGGCATAGCGATCTCGTAGCGATTCTCGTAGCAATGCTCGTAGCAATGCTCGTAGCAATGCTCGTAGCAATGCTCGTAGCACCGTAGTAAGCTTACTGAATTACTTATTCAATAAGTAGTTTGTAGGAAAAAATATATCCAACGTAGGAGGCAATTCCCTTGAGATGTACGATGGACGGTTTGGATGTTAGAGTAAATTGGGGTTTTCTATGTTCTAAATAACATTTATTTCTTAGTGGCTTCCAAAAGTTTGTTGACATTTTTCCACTATAATTAAAAAAAAAGACAGGTGCTCCTAATAAACAGCGGGGTAGTTGCGTAACACACTATTAGTATCATAGTTTTCATTTTGACAGTTCAACAACATTCATTGCGTTATTTACGTTGTTGAGCAAGCAAATTATTCGAATATACATATGAAGCCAATGGGTTAGCAATATTCTTCAAAATTTTCTAAAGATTCTGATTGAGACAGTGTGTTACACAATTAGGGTGCAGCCGATCGATTCTGTAAAAATCTCACCGTGAAAAGTTAGGTGAAGTGAGCTTAGAGTGAGCTGTCAATGGTGTCAATACCTAGCATTAGTAGGAATGACAGCTCACTCCACGCTCACTTCACCTAAGTTTTCACGGTGAGATGGTTACAGAATCGCACTGCTGACAGTTGAATTAGTCAATAAAAACGTTATAGTAGTTCAAACATTTGGATCACTATAATTTTAAATCATAATGTGGTGTGTCAATGTTGAAGTAGAAAAATGTCAACTAACTTTTGGAGGCCACTGTAAATACGCTGTAAGAGCAGTGGTGACCCAGTGACAACGGCCGCGACTTACGAGTTGTATGTCGTGGGTTTCGATCCCAAGCAGGCACTTTGTGTAAATTATTTCATCGCTACTGCTCTCAAAACTGTGAAGAAAAAAATCGTGATGACATGCCGATTTCCGGCATGTTGATCCGAAAATTCGAAAACATGTGACATCTGCCAACCCGCACTGGGCCCGCATGGTGGATTGTGGCCCACTTCCTCTCACAGCGAGGAGGCCTGTATCCCAGCAGTGGGGAAATTATAGGCTGATTATGTTATGTAGGATAAAGATAAAGGAATACCATTCCACTGTTGGGCGAAATCAGAATGTTGGGGAAGTGAGGGATGGTGAGGAACACATTGTTTATAATTATTTATAGATGTTAGTATATATTATTAATCGCATTGGGTTGTTAGAACAAGACAGTTGTTCTGCCTTAGCGTGTCGCTAAGACTGGGCCGAGTCCATTTAGATTACTATCGACAAGCTAAGAAGAAGAAGGGTTGTCCTGTAACGGTAGATGTAAGTAGATAAATAAAAAAAATTCTGCGACTAAGGGCGGGTTGTTTCACGGCCACTTGACGCATGCGTATACATCAAAAATGTCGCTAACTATCTCTTCCTATCTAACTAACTTGACTCTTCACGTGACCAGAAGGCTGGCCTATTTTTAGCACAAAGAATCAGCATTGCCATCCAACGTGGTAATGCTGCCAGCCTTTTGGACACTTATACCTTGACAGTGATGCGGATGAATTTTTTGATGCCCAATGAGCTCCTGCCTTTTTCTATATTTTTTTTTTGTATTATATACTTGTATATAATTGTATATATATTTTAGTGTACAGTTTATTCTAACTAACTATCTATATTATATAGTAAAAATACAAACGTACTTATAAATTATAAAACACGGGGTACACGAGGCTAGGTTTTAGAAACATCCCGGTCTGAACACATATTTTGACGCTGCATCCACGTTATTTTTTCCAAAAGGATGACTTATCTTCGTCTTCCAACTCATTACCTTTTACGGTGCAAGTAGCTATAGACATGTACTTAACAACGCTTAGCTTATCGTGACTTTAGAATTTATGATTTATCAATATCATTCATTCAACTCGGCCTATCGCAGTCCACTGCTGGACATAGGCCTCTCCCAGGCTGCGCCACAACACCCTGACTTCCGCCTTCCGCATCCAGTCCGTCCCAGCAGCCTTCTTTAGGTCATCCGTCCATCTAGCTGGGGGGCGTCCCACACTACGCTTGCCGACACGCGGTCTCCACTCCAGGACTCGTCTGCTCCACAAGCCATCGGTCCTTCGACAAACATGGTCAGCCCACTGCCACTTCAGTTTGCTTAGGAGTACTCTGCGCGCTATGTCGGTAACTCCGGTTCTTTTCCGGATAATTTAATTCCTGATTTTATCCTCCAAAGAGACTCCGAGCATAGCTCGCTCCATAGCGCGCTGAGCGACCTTAAATTTGTGGACCACTCCGACCGTCAGTGTCCACGTTTCGGCGCCATATGTCATGACGGGGAGGTCGCACTGGTTGAATTTATCAATAATCGGGATATTTTTTTTTATAACCTCCCAGTTTGGTATCTTTGTGGCAGCCAACTGGTTTAACTAGCCGTTTAGTTAACCGACTAGCCCTTTAACTAAACGGCGGCCGTTCAACTAACGGCCTGAATGATATTCAATAAATTATAGTTTAGGTTACCAATCTACTGTAACCAATCAAGTGCGAGCCGAATTGGTCGCAGTAACTAAGCCAGGGCACCCCGCCCAAATGGGTTAGGTTAGAACTGTGATCAACCGCGTGCGAGCCGAGAGAGCGAAGCGAGGCGAGCACTACTGCCAAAGGCCACGCGGTTGACTAAACGGCTAATTTAACCAGTTAGCTGCGACATCTATATTTCATCAATAAATATCATACCCATTTTGCATGCCCTTAAAAATATCTTGTGTCAATATACCAGAAAAATATTTAGTATCGGCTAGGGTAGGAACCACAGCCAATATCCAGAAAAATAATAAATGGCTAAAATGAACCTGTTAAACCTTGTTGTTGCTACGCCGTAGCACAGATGCTACGCCGTAGCACCTGTGCTACGGCGTAGCACCGGCGTACCGCACCACACCGGCCGTATTCTGTCGGTAATTTGTAGGCTGATTTTTCAATAGTCAGGTAATTCTTTTTTGTAATCTGAGGAATAAATATTGCGATTTGCGCTTTCGTATAGACAAGTTGTCATATTTATTGTTCAGATAAATGTTAGCCGACTATTGAAAAATCAGCCCTAAAACTATTAGCACAAAAATGGGATCTTTTTCAATTCAACAGGTATTTGCTTTCAGTTTCCGGTAATACTTCAAGTATTATTGGGAATTCGCCATCCGATATCAACGAGTTAATTCGTCGGTCAAAAAAAAATGTTAGATTTATTAAAATATTCGTCTGGAGCTATTGTAGTTGCAAATTGATGTATTTCTCCGACTCAGTAGACAGAATCTAAATACGGAAGAAATCTAAATAAGGCCATTATTTAGATTTCTTCTGTATTTAGATTCTGTAAAAATCTCACCGTGAACAGTTAAGTTAAGTGAGCTTAGAGTGAGCTGTCAATAGTGTCAATCCCTAGCAATAGTTGGAATGACAGCTCACTCCACGCTCACTTCACCTAGGTTTTCACGGTGAGATGGTTACAGAATCGCACTGCTGATTTGGTCTTAGTCAAGCTTACAGACTGAGGACTGAAAACCAGGGAATCAATAACTGTTTGCGTCTCTAAACGAATGCCCAAAATATAGTTGGCAAAAATATGATTTTTGGTACTTTCAACTCGTAGATCTATGTTGTAATAGTTCATGTTTTAACTACACAATATAGATCTACGATTCGGGATGTCAAATTCAAATAAAAGTTGGTATTTTTTAAATTTTATGCTTAAAACACGAATTATAAAAATATGATGTTTGGTATTTTCAATATCAAATAGCAGCCGGGGGTTAAATGTGACTTTCGTTGTAATAGTAAAAAATGTACAAGATGTTATTTCCCACAAGAAAATAGTAAGTTTAAGAAAATAGTAACTTTTCATTACGGACGCTTTTAACGTTCTGCATCGTTCTCACATGCATAACTTTTAACATGAATGATGTAACAAATACTTTGTAACCATATTTTGATTTAAAAGAGTGTCCATGGAGTTTCTTGCCCCTTCTTCTCCATAGGTACCTACTACGCTTTGGAATGGGCAACTAGCTTCATTTTTCTGACTGACCGACCCCTTGACAATTCAAAAGTGCCTGTATTGGTTTAATTGAAATAAATACTTTGAGTTTTCAGTTTGAGTTTTGAGTAAGTGCGGGTTTAGGTCACAGTGTGCTATAAATATTTATATTTAGAAAGAAAGAAAAGAAAAGAAAAAAAAAACGTTTATTTGCGGTAAATATGACGCAAAAAAGAACATAAAAACAAAAGAATAAACGATAAGAAAAGGTTGACATGCGTCACATCCACGCAAAACGGCTATCGCTCAGCATTATGCTGCGACCCTATGCAAGACACAGCCCCAGCGCTGGTTTTCAGCACTGGTTTCTGGTTCTCATTTATGGCACACTATGTAATAAACTAATATATTAAATCTATCCGTCGGCCGCACTGCAGCAATACATGAAGGTTATAATGAAATTAATGAAATAAAATAACATCTTTTTTTTTGGTTGCCTTTATTGAAAAATCAAAATTCTAGAACACTGATTATTATTGTAACTATGAGTATTTCTCTTAGGTATTTTTTTTTTGTATGACATATTTCCTTGACCTTAATTGCAAGCTCGTCAATGAGATTGGTAGTTCGCTAATTATGGCAACTACATCGATAAATAATTAATTTTATGTATATCTAAACATTCATACTTTCAAAACGGCCTATTTAAAATGTATTATAAGTTTAACTTACTACTAAATATGATTTAAGTAATACGTAAATATTAGTTCATATACCTAATTAAAATAACACATATATTTTGTGTAGAGCTGACCCGAAAATACACTAAGAGTTAATTAATTAAATTAATATAAAAAAAGATGACTCACACTAATTACGATTTCATGATTTCCTTACTCACTAAGAACATCGATAATGAATTGATGATTAATCTCTAACACTGACAATAATAATAATATGATTAAAATGCGATTAAATATATTTGGCTTTCGCCCCTGTATATCCCACATCATTCGACATTCCACCTCATTCATTCCGAAATAATAACACACATTCAATGTGATTCATTCTGCATTGTAAACAATTTCTTTATCACACAAATTCCGCCCTTATCTTCCACCCTGATCAGTCCGAAAAACATTCACCCCATCCTCTACATTTGTCCACTCTCATCCACCCTCATTCTCCTTGACCCACCCTCATCCTCCTCCACCCACCATGCTCATCCATCCACCACTTAGTTGTCGCCGCAGCGATGCTTCCACATGTTCTTAATCATGTGGATGCGGCTCTGGATGGTAGCAATATGGTCCACGAGCTCGCGGGACACGATCCGGAGATGGTCTAGTTGGTTCTCCAGGATTTGCTTTTGATCCTCGCTATCATCTGTGGATCAGACAGTAATACTATTTTAATTATATTTTTTGGAGAAATTTGTCCTTTATAACTACTCCTGTACATAGGTGCACAAAAACAATTAGCATACCATGTCCTGCGGGGTAATTGCGTTATAACACACTAACAATAACCATGGCTTTCATATTGACAATTCAACAACATTCATTGCGTTATTTACGTTGTTGAGCAGATAAATTTTTCGATTATATGAGGCAATGGATTAGCAAAATCCTTAAAAATGATACAGATGGGCCACCCTCGTACGAACATAGTGTTGTGGACACCATGCAAGGTATTATGAAATAGGTATTTTCTCAAAGTTGAAATCGTTATTTCACGAAAAACGATAACGAAAACATCGCTTTACGATTTTGCGGAATTGTTTAGCTACCCGTGACTGTACCCATGTAAGTAGTTTTATACTCACCAATATTTTCATTAAAGATGTTCTTGAGTTTCTTTGTCACATCAGATGGGTCTGAAATCAAAATACATTTGAGTTGTAATTACTTAGTATTAAACTTTTCTACTCTTTTGGAAATAATCTCTTTCTCTCTAAGTGTGTCGGTAGCAATAGTCTTTTTTATTTTTTGGCCCATTTTTCAGCAACACGAATACCGTTCGCTGACGCAGCAGAAGTCCTCATGTGTGCAGGTGACAGGGCATGCGGTGCAAGATGGGGGCTGAGTCTGTGGAGAGACACTGCATACAAATCACAGGATATTATGAAGTTCTAAAAAGCCATCAGTGTTCTTTTACGAAAAAGAGATACCGGAATTTTGGCTAGTATAGCTCCTTCATAGTCTCGCGTTGGAACACCACCTCATAATACGAGCCCAGAACTTAATTGCTTCCAAAGGAACAATTTCTCACCAAAAGGTTCATCTTCCTTCACGTGAATAGTCCTCTTCTTAGGTCCAACTGGGCAGGCGTTCTCGTCATTCGTAGAATGGAATACATTCATGAGCTGGACCTTCACCTTTACACCATTATCTGAAGCGCCAGAGATATCTTGCTTGAGCTCCTCGGCACCAAAATTGCCCGTGTAGGTCACATCCTGGGAAAAATAATGTTCGGTAAATGCTAAGGCTAGCTTACAAAGTAAGATCGAATTAGATTAATCTATGGGGCTGTTACGAATATTCATTTGTGCACAGTCTATGCTGGTGGGTCTTCCACCCCGTTGTTGCATAAAAGTCCTCCTTATAGCAATAGAAGTCCATAATATCTCAACATCTCTAAAATGTCTTTGTGGGTAACAAAATATGTCAGAATGTTTAATCACACTAGTGTTTAGAACAGTCTAAAAAATTTGATCTCTCTAAGATCTTGTCCATTTTGTCCACATGACGTAAAGTACTAGACTTGGGTACTTATGTATATGTATAAAAACCTCAGATTGATTTGGTCTGGAAATTACTTAAAGGTAGGTAAACTTACGACAATATTCTTGGCATCTTCCCTCTTTATGAAACTGTAGAAGCGCCTCTCTAAACGAGTCAGCTCCTTAGCATCTTTATGAGTGAGTCCTAGATTCGACTTGTTATATTCAAACCGCTCTTTGGACATTACATCCACCCCTTTATTTACATTATTGGCCCAGTAGCGCAGCACCTGTTATAGAAGATTTACGGTTTTTGACTTATTTATTTTGATACTGTAAGTAGGTATTTCAATCCAGCGTGAAAGCAGTAACTCTGTATCAGCCATCGGCTATTTAAAACCAGCTGGATACAGAGGGGTAATTGTGTAACCCACTATCAGTAGTGGCTTTCATTTTGACAGTTCAACAACATTCATTACGTTATTTAGGTTGTTGAGCAAACAAATTTTTCGAACATATGAAGCTATAGAGGTATGAGGAACAGGGTGTAAAGTCCACTCCTCCGACCAGACGGGTGTTGTGTTGTGTCCGGCGGGCAATTGACCAACGATTGATGTTGGGAAATTGTATCTATGCTAACTGCGCCGTAAACTCTGCTTGCGAGATGCAGGATTTGCGTGATGTCAGTATGACGCGTTGTTCGCATGTGGCGTTGTAGATACCGCAACAAGGCAATGAATTCGCAGTATCCTTCAAAATTATTCAGATTGTGAATAGTAAGTTAGGCAAAGAGGGTGCTAAATGCTGAACCGATTGTAAAAAGTGTTTGTAACTATTGGTATGTAAATAGGCATTGGTCCAAGATAGATTCAGCGTCACTAGATTGAAATACTGGATCAATGTCAATCAGCCTTTACGGAGGGGATCGTCGGGTCGAGCACGAGTCAGGGACAAAGGGAACGTCAATGAAAATCTAATATTTTAATTAATCTTGAGGAAATTGTAGAATAAAATAAAAATCTTTAGGGTGTATGGTTAAAATCCTCGCAACGAAAAATACGTTTGGCGGTTGTGTGAGTGCACACTTGCAGCCGCTAGTGCATCAGTACGACAGGTTTTAGACAACTGCAAAGGCCGCAAATATTCAAAGATTATGTTTCATAGCAAGGACTGTAACTATAAAAACTTACATATTTCCAGTTTTGAGTATCAAGCAATGCTCCACCGTAACATTCGTTCAATTTATCAGAAAGATCCAGCCATTTTTGAATGTTCAGGAAAGAGATCATGTCGGAGTCCGATGAATTGTACAACGACGGGTCATTCTCGATTGCCGCTAACATTATCTGTAGCTGAGACACCGACACTTTCGACTTGGGCCTGGCTTTGAGTCTGGGTCTGAGTCCAGTGCTAGTGGCCATCTAGAGGTAAAAACAAGAAAAACATTAATGGGATTTTTTGTCAATTAGAACATATAGGTACCTATTCTCTTCGCTAAAAAAGACGCAAGCAAAAAAAGACGCACGAACGAATAATAATTATATAGGTAAATCGATCGACTCGTCTCCGCTCTTTTTCAAGCTCTTTCCTCCGCCTCAGTGGTAACGCACCCTAAGACTGAACGTATCTATATACATAAATGCCTGAGTAGTTTTAATATCCAAGTTATTAGAGTACCTTCGTGGCTGCGTACAGACAGCAACGAAATACAGTTTACCTTTTTTTTAACATAAGTGAACGCCGTCGAGGTCGGTCCTAAAAGTGATGGCGAGATGACCTGGACGAGTACCGCGAGGGCTGGTTCGAGGTGGCGCGGGAAAAAAGTTCGTGGAAGGACTTTAGAAAGGCCTTTTGCCAAGCAGTGGGACAGTTCAGGATAATAAAAAAAAAAATGAACCTCATAATATTTAAAAAATCCAAAAATTTCATTTAGTCAATCCCAAATCCGTTATAAATATTGAACTACGAAAACCGCTTTTACTGCTACGAAATAAAGTCCAAGTCGAACTTACAGTATGGGCATGCAGCTGACTGTACCTGCATTAAAAATAACACTGTTTCGACGACTTCGTGAAGTATCAAAACAAAATCCATTTGGATTATATTTTATACTAGCCCCCGGTGCCCCGCGGTTTCACCCGCATAAGTTTCGATCCCGTGGGAATATCGGGATAAAAGTGTATTCTATGTGTTAATCCTGGTTATAAACTATCTGTGTGCCAAATTCATCCAAATCCGTTCAGTAGTTTTTGCGTGAAAGAGTAACAAACATCCATCTATCCATCCATCCATCCATACAAACTTTCGCATTTATAATATTAGTAGGATAAAGGTATCAGCTTTAACCGAAGTCCGTTGCTGACCATGTCTATGGACCTGCAGCCTGCTCAAGTGCTGGTAACTATATCCTATATACATCTATAGCTTCGGGAGGAACTAACATGACAAGAACAAAGAATGTCCGCGGCGCAGCTTTACAAAATATAAACCACCTCAATACCGTAACAGGGTAAGCCGTACCTACAGGGTATCAACAATATACACACTGCACACCAACAAAATAACAATTTAAAGAAACAATATGCAAAAGCCTTATCGCTATTTCCGAAAAATAATAAGAGTATAGCTACCCTAGCAAATGGCCGCCCGCCGTACAAATATACCGACAGCAGGGTGGGCGGCTAAATAATTTTCGCCCAAATATGAAATGTCGAAATCTCACGTAGCTCCAGCACCTAGTCCTCATTTATAAAACGCTAAGCTCGCACATGTTATAAATTATAAAAGGCACATAAAAAATTGGACTTCGATGGAGCATAAAAAAAAAGGAGGAAAATACCTAATAAAATGGAAGAGGAGTAAAACCGAATTTATAGACAGAAAGGAGCAAAAACAGTGCTTATTTCTTTAATTCAAATATGGAAATATAGAAAGTAATTAGCATATTACCTTTAATATTTTGTAAGGTGCACCGCGATGCAAAAGGCAGCAGCAGCAAAAAGGAAACAGTATCAGAGATTTATCGATCCAAAAGTGAAGGGACAATGCACTAAATTTTTATTGCCAATGTTATGATATCAAAATATTGGACCAGCCTGTTCCTCTGATTACCCCACAGAGATAAAAACCGAGAAGATGATACCGAGCCATGGCATTGTCATTTGTGACTTGGAAACAAGAAAAGTACTGTGGAAAAGTAAAAAAGGGGACATGCAAGTAAAAATGTCAAACCGTAAAATACTTTTGTTCTTTGTCTTTTGTAATTTATAATTATTTCTAAGATAAGCAAAATTACCCTATAATTTTAGCTATAAAATTGTTCTAAGGTTACGCTTTTGAGTTATAAAATAATATTATAAGAATGGTTTATTATTTTAACAGAAACAATATTAGTCGATTAATCACATTGAAAACTTATTACTACTCGTGTTTGATACCAATACATCACTATGGTCCAGCCAGCTGGTGAGTTGTCATTGTCAAATTCATGTGTGGGGAATCTGTCAAAAAAAGGAAAACTGAAACAGCAGTTTAGTCCCATTCTTGCACAAAAAGTAACATGATTTTTAAATTAAAATTAGATTGAATAGGCTTTATAACATGCGGTGGTGTTTATTGGTTTTGTGTACGCTCGTTTTGGGTGCGAAGGCGTGGGATGATGGTGACTTAGAAGTGTTCGACGTGGTCGAAGAAGTGAACCAAAATTTTTACGAATTAATAGGTGTTGCACAGGTAAGAGCTATGTTTAGCTACTGAAAGTAGCTACGAAGCTTAATTTTACATAGGAAAAACCCATCAAATAGGATAAAAGACGAGTTACAGACGTTGGAATAACTAACTAGACTGGTACTTTGCAAGTTTCGTCTTCCTTCGGCAGATTTAGTCGTTATCATTAAATATAGATAATATTATTGTATAAGATAATTGAAATCTTAATCGAAGTATTAATTAAAAGAGTTCAGAGATTTCTAAATACCCAATCACAATGGTTTTATAAATGACTCTTAACTAACATTGTTTTATAAGCTGCTACACTTATTATGCCATTGTTTCCTAATATGTCTCTCATGATAATCAACATTCATTTACTACAAGCTAATTTTACATGGTATAGTCTTTACATATAGCACCTCTTGTTTCTGGAAGCCTGGACAAGTTCCGGACCAAGTAAAACTGTTGAACATCTTTCTAATAAATATGACATATTCTACAATATTATTATTTCAATAAACATTTGCAGGATGCTTCACCATCAGAAATCAAGTCAGCATTTAAGAAGCTCACATTGAAACTCCACCCGGATAAGAATGACTCTCCTGATGCCGATGTTCAGTTCAGGAACCTGGTGTCGGTGCACAACATACTCAAGGACCCAGGGAAAAGAGAAAAGTATGTAGTTTTAGAATCCACCAGATCAAAAAGTAAAACTAAAATAAACTAAAAAAAAAGAAACAGGGAAAGAGAGACAGAGACAGACAGACATAGACAGAGATTTTAGTAAACTAAAATTTTAAGTAGTTGAAGTTACTTTAGCTGATAACAATGACTAAACTCTTAGACCGAATAGACCGAACAATGACTAAACTCTTAGAATGCTTATTTTATTTAAATCCTATCATATTGAAAGGAAGCAATTGGTGGCTCAGTGGCATCGTTCCCGACTTACAAGTTGTAGGTCATGAGTTCCCAGAGACACTCAGGCAGGCACTTTGTGTATTTAATTTCATCACCACTGCTCGCTTAAACAAAAACAAAACATCCACCGACTCGCACTGGGCCCGCATAGTGGATTACGGCCCATTCCCACTCACCCGGAGAAGGCTTGTGTCCCAGACTCCCAGCAGTAGGAACATTATAGGCTGATTATATTGATATTTAAAGCATGGTTCTGTCTCAGTCATCTTCAAATGATTGACAGAAATAAAATAATGTTTTAATTCACTGATGCACTACACGGATTGAGTGAATTGTGGTGCATGTGCACCGCCTTACTCTAAGACAATGTCATTGTTATAACCTATGTTCTGTTTACATAAGCTGCCATGCTATCTATTATGTCTTCAATAAACACCAAGTATCGTAATTTGTGTATTGAGCTAAGTAGCCTAGAAGTACAAGTGGATAAATCATAAGAGTAGGGTAGGAACAACAATATGATGGAGGGTAGACTGAAAACCTAATAAACATAAACTTATAAACTAGGAAGTATGTAGGTACCTTTATATACAACACTATCAACTGTAAATTGCAAACTATCAACTATGGGTTAAGATGAAAATTGGTGTATTACATGAAGCATACGATTTTGTGAATGTCTTTGTGCTAGGTTTTTGGGAAATTTGAACTTTTGGGAGGAGCTGTGTAGTCACAAGTAAAGCACCTTGCACCTCGGTGGGCTGGTTGCACCGACGGCCACCATGGCCCACGCCCTGGTCCACTTGAAGGACTAAGTGCAGAAACCAAACCTATAACATAGAACATATGTAGAAGCACCTTGTATTTGTATTCATTCTCACATGCATAATTTTTTACATGAATTATGTAACCAATACTTTATAACCATATTATTTTGATTTAAAAGAGTGTCCATGGAGTTTCTTGCCCGTTCTTCGCCATACCTACTATGCTTTGGAATGGGCAACTGGCTTCATTTTTTTGACTGACCGACCCCTTGACAATTCATAAGTGCCTGTAATTGGTTTAATTGAAATAAATAGTTTGAGTTGAGTTTGTATAGTATAATAGGCTAGTGTCCGCAACTTCAAGTCCAAGCGTGTATTTTTTGTACAGGTGGGAAAATCAATCATTTGATGATCCACTCCGATTCAAACCGAAAAAACCTTAAAAATAGCATTGACATAGCATTATTTACCAACATAAATTTCAACTTCAGGTATAATGAGGTGCTCAAGAATGGTCTTCCAAACTGGCGGTCCGCCATATACTACTACCGCCACGTGAGGAAGATGGGCCTGGCTGAGGGCTCCATCATCCTGTTCATCATCATCACATTCGGGCAGTACGCTGTTGGCTGGGCTGCTTATGCTGAGAAACGGTTTACTGCGGTAAGTGAATACTTAACCGGCTGGCTGGTTGGTTGGCTTTATATTTTTTTGGTATGCTAGGAATCTCATAGTCGTCCGTTTTTTTTTTTTTTCGGATGGGAAATCATCAAATGACCCTCCCGCTCTGGGTGGAGCGGAAGGGAGTGTCAGACTCTTACTGACTAAAACCCACCCATGTTCCTTCCTTTGCCCTTTATGTTCCGGGGTAGCGGTAACCCTTTCGGACAATCCCGCTGACCCGGCAGGCTTCGGCCCTAAAATTAAGCTGACAACTCTTTGAGGCGCGCGTGGAACACTTACGCGCCGTCCGGCACGGGCCTGGTCCTGATCGGGCGGTGAGCTACCCATTGCTCTCCGCCCGCAGGCCCGCGCCTACGGTGGCCGGGAGTCGTCACGCGGCTTCATAGTCGTCCTCTAAATCTGAATGTGTCCACATAAAGAAAGATGCATGGTGAATAGAGCATACTATGATTGTGTTGTAACATTATATATAAATGCAATCCACTGAAAAGCAGTTGAAACCATTTTCAGATTATGTCTGGACTTTTAAAGAGACTGTAACCTCTCAGTCTGTTCCGGCCTTTCTTCTCGAGAGTAGTCAGTTAGGAAACGCCAAGCTCATCCAACTTATTTTTTTATTTTATTCATAATATTACGTGTAAAAGTGATTCCGATATTTACAGAAACAATCTCATTTAATGTAATTTCTTGAGTGTGCCCTGGAAGCAATTTTTGCACACTAATCGGTATTAATTTTTCCAGGAGCAAATACTGAACAGTAGAGGCAAGAAACACTCCAAAAAGTCGGGATTCGACCAGGGCTTGTCTGAAATCTTGGACCAGCTGCCCAAACCCAGTGTTAAAGACACACTGCCGTTCCAAATCCCGAGGTGTGCGTGGTGGATGGTGACAGCCATACCATATGGAATCATAGAGCTTAGGAGAAGGTTGAAAGAGCAGGAGGAAGAAGCTAAGAGGCAGAAAAAGAGGTATGTTATTATTATTTATATTATACTAGCTTAGCTTAGCCCGCCCCTTACTTCATTTTCACTTAGCGTACTTTTTAACTTTTTTCTTTTTGCTCGGCTCCTAAGGGTTCTAGCGTGATGTTAAATAGCCTATAGCCTTCCTCAAGAATTGGGCTATCAAAGGTTTTACAAACAGACACTTCAATTTTATTTATTTGCATAGATTGATCTAACCCTATAGTATTTCATTATACAGTCTATTTTAGGTTATATCGTGAAATTGAAATCGAATTGCGTTGCTGCACGAAATGAAACGGCACGACATTGTTAAATAGTTGCCGCACTGCAATAGTTTTCATAGCAACGCCTGAATGACTTTCGTTGAAGTATTGCAGACAATTGAATCAATGTTATGTAATAATGGCCTCGCAATAATGGCTATTAAAATAAACAGAGAGGCTAACGATTGCCAATTCGCTGATTAGTCAAGGTTTGAATACGATAATTGCTTTGCTACTGTAACGTGTATCGAAGCGTAGGTATCAGGATGGATTTCATCAAGTTCCGCACTCAGTAAAATTACTATATATTTATAAAAATGCTTATTTTTTGCGCTTATCATTAGTTTGATAAAAGCGTAGGTATGCTGTTTTTTTACGCAAGCACGTGACGAGTTGTTAATTTAAATTAAACTTGAATTGGATACGAGTTTATTTATTCTAATAATAAAAAAATATATTTTGTTGCTTACTAAATTAACTATAGCTAAATATTTATACACGTTAAATCGTTAAAAAAAAAACAATGACATATCATTACTAAATTGCACGGCACGGTTGGCGCAGTGGTTAAGCGATTGACTGCTGCGCTGTGTGTCGCGGGTTCGATTCCCGCACGGAACAAATATTTATATGACCTACAAGTAGTTGTTCCGGGTCTGGCTGTTTGTGTATGTGAGTTTAAATGTTTGTAAACGCACCCACGATACAGGAGAAATTCCTAGTGTGGGGCAAGGTTTTTTTTTTAAAAAAAAAAAAAAAAGTTAACAACAAACTCAAAACCTGCGCGGGATTCGCCTCGATGTGGCCAAGGCTGAACTTTGCCCAATTTCATTTACTAAATTAAAACCTTATTATCCTCAGGGAAGAAGACGAAAGGGCTCGTGCAAACCGCGAGGCGGCCGCAGCGGCTGAAGCTAAAGCAGCTGGCGGCGGCGTGCGCAAGCGACGCGGGTTCGTGCCGCCGGCGAGAGATGCCGACTGTTTGCTGGATCCTGCGGATGAGCCTGAAGGGGGACCTGTCGTTATGGCTGTTAAACAGGTAACTTTTAGTTATGAATTTCTTTAATATAATACTCAATGCATGCGCAACCGACGCTGGTTTACAGATAAGAGCGAGTGAGTGGGCTATAATCCACCACGCGGGCCCAGGGTGAGTTGGTAGATGTCACATGTCTTCAGACTTTTTTGGTTCTAGGACTTGCCGGTTTTGAGAGCAGTGGTGATGAACATAAAATACAAAAAGTAAAGTGCCTGCCTGGGTTCGAACTCACGACCTACAACTTGTAAGTCGTGGCCGATACCACTGGGCCACCACTGCTCTCTTATCCCGTTGACTTAAGGATTGGTTGAAATATACCGTATTTTTATTTTATTTTCCAGCCTGTCACCCCATTGGTTACCGGCGGTCTCTGGACAGACGACGACTTGGCCGAGCTAGTGCGCCTCGTGAAGAAGTACCCGGGGGGCTCGGCGGAGCGCTGGGAACGCATCGCGGAAGCCATGTGCCGTAGTGTGCCGGAAGTGACGCATATGGCCGCCAAAATGAAGGTATTCAAATTAAATCATGGATTTCTTAAAGTTATACACATCACATAACGCCTATTTTCCCAGAGGGTTAGGCAGAGGTATACTTATAGTACACCCACATTGCGCCAGTTATGTTTGTCTCATGTAATAGGGGGCGAGCCTATTACCATCAACCGGGCTCAAACACGCTAAGTCCGAGATGGTACTGAGAAAAAAAAATGTCAAATGTACACGTCGAAATTAAAGGCAGACTAATACCTGCATTCACAAACATTCCTATGACATTACATTATTACAGTGCGCGCGGACACACAGGCAAAAACCGAAACCCCAAAACCTATTCATACACAATGCTTTTTTTTTTTTTTTTTTTAAACATTGCCCCGCATTAGGAATTTCTCCTGTATCGTGGGTGCGTTTACAAACATTTAAACTCACATACACAAACAGCCAGACCCGGAACAACTACTTGTAGGTCATTCAAATATTTGTTCCGTGCGGGAATCGAACCCGCGACACACAGCGCAGCAGTCAATCGCTTAACCACTGCGCCAACCGTGCCGTCACTTGAATGGCGGGTGGCTCTATGCGTCCCTTAATGTTTATGAATTTAAAGGCTTGCCATATGAACGCACTGAGAAATGCCTTACTTTGCATAGTATTGCTACTGAACTTAGACGAGTATTGTTTGTGAATACAGGGGGTCTACTACGAAGTGCAAAGTGCCAATGATCGGATCGGACCGACACATGGCCGAACCGAATATTAATGCAAAATGCAAAAAAAGTTCAGACCGGCTCAGTTGGGTCGGGACCATAGTCAATATTTGATAGAGTGTAGGAGTGTATGATTGGGACCGACCGAACCAAATAGTAACTTCTTAGCAGGAAACGACCGAACATTCGGCCGGTACTACTTCGGAGTAGACCCCCAGGTGTAAGAAGTCTAATTATCTTTGAGGCTACGGTCTCTTATAACGTCACAAGCTACCGACTGCCTGCGGTCACATGAAAACGGATGACCGACACGCCGCCGGTTGCCGAAACGTTCGTCGCCGCTGTCGCACATTGGGGACAGAATGTTCAAAACCACCTAGAGACCTCAAAGATTAACCAAATTAAACCATTTTTGCACAGAAATGTTTGAAATTAAATTCCAAAGACACCCACGAAACCCAATTTACGAAATTAGGTTTTTTTTTATAAAAAATGCGTATGAATTGGATATAAAAAAATATTTTGTTTATATTATGACTGATTTTATATTTTTTGACATCAGATTCGTTTTCAGCGACGAAAAATACATCGGAAGCGTATATTTGCACTTCCATACAAGAGCTAGTTGAAATGCGTGACTGAAAGGGTTAAAGAACAGGGTAAAACTCGCTTTACCTTGGTTTTAGTGGGTTATGAAGTTTTAGATTTAAGGAATATTAGAAATCCGGCTTCGTCAGTCTCTTTAGAATTTAATTACAAAGATTTCTGTCCAAAAATTGTCTCATTTGGTTTATTTTTGCGATCTCTAGGTGGTTTTGAACAAAAAATTGGCTCTATCCCCAATGTGCGTCGCACCTGGCGGTCGCGGGCGGCGTGCGAGCGAGACCGCGCCCGTGTACTTACGAACATAGCATTCGGCCATCGTCGGTCGCGGTCGGCCTGTAGTCAGATAGACCCCAGCCTAAGAACTTTCTGTACCTTATTTACGCAAATAACTGATTTTGATTTTTTTTTTTTGAAGGAGAACTGCTATAAGATACCGGGACAGGAGCCTGAAGTGCCGGTAGTGGTGGAAGCTCCTAAGAAGGTTAGTTTAAATAATATGTGTTTTTAAATTTTAAAAGCTTGTTTGGACGATAATTCTGCTAAAGCTACTTGTACAGACGCCAGCACATCAAGCTACTACAATCTGTCAAATTTCTTTAATAGATTTTCAACTTTATCGCTAAAGCATTAGGTTCAAGGTTGATTGGGGAAATTTGACAGTTTCGGATAGCTTCACCTGCTGGTGTCTGTACATTGGCTGACTTGACCGGTCAAGTACCATGTCAGAGCAGAATACCAGCTCATGATGGTACAACATTGCAACATAACCTTAGCATTTCGTATTGATGACTACTAATATGGCGGACATGCGATATGGACGAATTTAAGAGAAGTGTGTCTGTGTTAAAGTATGACAGCGTAACAGCAACTCCTCTACTATAACAAGTTATAATGTAATTTTCTCTTTTAAAAACGAAAAACTTAAACATGCTTACCTATTGTGAGCATTTGAGCAAGAAACAGCTTTTTTAAAGTCATTTCTCAAAACGAAGAAACTGCACTTTCACATATCAACTTCTTAAGAGTTTGTTACTGCACGTCCCAAACGCTGTGCATTAAAAGACTACTTAAGTTTGTCATATTGCACGGCGTCATAGTCACACGTATCATATCCTATTTTATAGCTCATGTGACCCAAACAAGCACTTAAGTCACACTTGTCTGTGTAAAATGGACTACTTAAGTCACAGAAACGCGTGACTTAAGTGCGGATTTAGGTCACATGAAAAAAAAAAAAAAAAAAAAAAATAATAATAATAAAAAATATAAAAGACTTTGCTAACACATCGGCCAAAATATCAGGATGAAACTAATTTCAAGTCGCCGCTCGTATTTCCAGGTTAAAACGCGCAAAGCAGAGGAGACGAGTAGCGGCAATTGGTCGCAGACGCAGCAGAAGGCGCTGGAGAACGCGCTCGCCAAGTATCCCAAGGGCGGCGCCGGGGACCGCTGGCAGAAGATAGCCAACACTGTGCCCGGGAAGACCAAAGTACGTTCTATACAATCATTTTGCGATCTAATCTAGTATCTATACTAATAATAAATCTGAATAGTTTGTTTGTTTGAACGCGCTTAACTCTGGAACTACCAGTCGGATTTGGGAAGTTATTTTTTGAATATGATAGCCTAAGTCATGAGGAAGGCGATAGCCTATAGCCTACATCACGCTAGGACCCTTGGGAACCGATAATAAAATCAGAAAAAAACTCTAAGCGAAAAGGAAGTAATAGCGCGGACAGGCGATGCGATGCGACGCGTCTTAGAACATTTTCGAAGATGAATTTGAGGTCCTTGTTGCGCGAAAAGCAGATTGTCCTGAGAGGTGTGAATAATTCCATCAGTCTTGCAAATTTTAATAGACAAGATTAATTTGCCCCCAAACGCTGAATTGAGTCACTTTCACTGCCACTTTTGTATTATCGCCAAAATCTATATCTGATCACCGTACGGGCTATTCCTGCTTACAGCGCCAATTATTAGTCGACCTAAAAAGGATCCTCATCCTTGTGGACTACTTAAGTCACACGTATCGTAATGTACTTTATAACAGTCTGTGACCTAAATCCTTTTTTGTGACTTAAGTAGTCCACTTTTACACAGAAATGCGAGTTTGGGTCACACGACCTATAAAATAGTATAGTCTACGATACGATAGGCTCCTTAAGTCACACGTATCGTAATGTAGTGTTATGCTTTGACATTGTAATAACTATGTACTTTTATTATTCTTATTGCAGGAGGAATGCATGCAAAGGTGTAAATATCTATCAGACATGGTCAGAAAACAGAAGCAGAAGGAAGAAGAAGAAGCGCAGCAGAACGCAGAAGGTGACGTCATCACAGAAGATCAACAAGACGAAGAGTGATAATAGGAATAGGTACTAATTGAAACTCGACACACGATTCACAACTATATGATGTAAAGCATAAGGTTCAATTTACATTATACTAAATTGAATCAGTTTGATATGTTATGCCATGGTATCCGGTTTTTGTTTTGGTACCGCTGAATAAAATATTGAAATTATTTATGTTTTTTTCATCACCTTTTGATCACCCAGAGTTGACTAGCAGAAAACACCTATGGAATGTGCGGCTGCACATTGTCTTCAAGAGGCCACAGGCTCATTATATTATTTTGTTATCTTTCATGGACGCTCAATTATACAGAATGTAAAAATATATATCAAACTAACTTTGTGCAAAAATAAGTGTTGGGAAACGACTTTCATTTTTGATGTGAAAATTCGCTGTTTACGATAATGTGCAATGTAACGCACGCAAAACATTGTGACTTCTTTGCTTAGGGAGTACGGTCTCCCTGTACCGTCGCTGCGTCGCCGCTTTGTTGGGACTAGTTCGGAGGTTCTTCGAGTGAAATGATAAAATCCCCGTCCACATTATGCGTGACATGTTGGTCACTTTGTTGGGACAGTTGTTGGCGCGTATCAGATTATACAGCGTGTATCAGAAAGGTGTGGTCATATTTAAGGCTGTGGTACAGACCATCAAACTGAACAACTTTCCATGGGACCAACATCATAATCGCGAAAAAATTCTCAGCAGTCTCATACATTTAAGCTTATAGATGTTTGAGGAATAGGGTCTAAAGTTCACTCATCCTCCATAGAAAAGGGAGGATCCTCCGACCAGACGGGTGTCGCGTCTAGTGGGCTACTGCCCGACGTTTGATGTTAGGCCGTTGTATATATGCTAGTGGCGCGGTAAACTCTGCTTGCGCGATGCAAGATTTTGCATGACGTCAGTATGATGCGTAATTCGTGGCTGTGTAGAGTTCAGAGTTCGGCTCGGGTTCAGAGTGCGCTACTCGAGTCGATTAGGTATTGCAGTTTTGTATGAGACCGTTTGTAATTTTAAAATATGACCACAACTTTCTGTTAAATATGCTGTATAATCGAAAACTCAATAAATTAAACGAGAATTATTTATTAATCATTGCTGTATTTCTTTTTTACAAAAATATATTACTGGTTTGAATAGGTACATACAGAGTAGTCTAATAAACTATTTAAGCAAAGTACCTATTTACGAATGCATATATCATTTGAACTTTATTGCTTTGAATTAAGGAGTATTATCGTTTATCGTATCGGGCGACGGGTCGAACCAAATCGTTGGTATATATCTGGAATGATGTCCTCTTCGTAACTTTCTTTTCTGGGAGGAGTCTTCACTCCGGCGTAACCTGTAATTAAAATAATATTGTTTTGTTAAAGCAGACGATAAATTAAATAATTAATTATTTAACTCTGCCTTCAAAGCCAGAGTGAATAGGCATCTTCTGGGCACGCTCTTTCCATCATAGATCTCATCCATCGCTTTCGGTCAGGTGTGATCGAGGTCAAGAGCAGGCCCATTCAGCAATAAATAAAACAATATTAATTGTGAATTCATAATTATTTTTGTATAGTCTGTTAATTCAAGTCTTGCAACGGAAAAGAGGTTTTAGAAATCTTGCTAGACTTACATAACATTTAACACAAAAAAAAAAAAATTTTTGGACCACCAAAAAAATTATATTTTTGTGATTTAAAAAAACATTTTTTTTAAGTCTCGCTTACACGACACACGATCAAATGTTTCTTTAAATCATCACTCCATTTCAGCCAATGATTTGAAGTTCACTCATGCTAGCGGGTCATAAAAATATAGACAAAATAATAACAGCCGCACGGGTTGATCGAAGGTTAAGCAACGGTTGCCAGGGTCGATTTGTGGATGGGTGACCATCCATTAGATATCGAGACCCCTCAGTGCCTTGGAAAGCTCGTTAAGCAGTTGGTCTCGGCTGACATTCGTAGATCTTTGACCCATCTTGAGCAAGCGTGGTAATACGACACGAACCTTCTCTGTATGAGAACAGAAGGCCAATTCTCGTAATTTAAAACGTTCAAAATCTAGTCGCAGTCTCATCTCGGCGACAAACAAATGTCAAAAACTTGGCAAAATGTAGGGAAATTAGAAGTATTTTTTGACAGATTGAGACTGAGATCAGACTGTGAACCTTTTGTAAAATTGCGAGAATTGCCCCTCTGCTCTTGTCCTGCAGTGGGACAATAACATGCTGGTACCGTAATATGACGGCAATATTGTCATAGTATTGTACGTTACCTGGTTTAGTGTTGCCGGGCCACATCGGCATGCCGGCGCCCCCGCAGGCGGCGCACGCGCACCTGTCGGGCGACGCCACGCGGTGCGGGTGGGTCGTGCCGTCCTGGCAACTCCACGTCACGTCTAACGCACCAAACTTGGTCGCCTGGCAACACTCGCATTTGGAGTCGTGGACCCCGGTTTCTAGAAGAAAAAATATAAAAATATAGATTTTGAAACTGGTTACTAGAAAATTAGAAAGTCGATTAACTATTTCATCGTCTCGTTCAGAAAAATAAACAACATCGGGATTTTATCGTGCATTGGGTTTTCAATTCTCGGTGTTGAGCCGAGCGTTGAGAATCCAACATAGAGCATGCCAGCGCGTCAAAAAAACAAATTGTAAAAAAAACACACAAACAAATTGTAAATGGAAAATAAATAAATTGTTCAACTCTCGGCGCTATGCAGTGCGTTGAAAATCCAGTGGAAGAAAAAGAAATCACCGGGAAAAAACGCACCCGTGCGAACCTAGGACTTAAACATAACCGACGAGACGTAGCTGGTACACCTCTGCCTAACCCTTCGGGGAATTACAGCCGTGACGTTATGTTATGTTATAAATATGAAACGACAATACTTACGATTATTATAAAGCGTGCCCGAGTCGCAAGTCCCGCGGCACTCCTTGAACCCTTTGAGCGGGTGCTTGTTGACGCACAGCCCGTGCGCGCCCAGGTGGATGCGGAGCAGGCCCACTGTCTTCGCGGGATCTATGCTTGTGGGGACGCATTTACCTGGAAAGGGGAGTTTCGTGAGTTTCATATGAAATAGGTGTTATAACTTAACATCTGTTGAAAAGGTCTTTTATGGCGTCTCGTATTGTGTATTTGTGAACGCACCTTAGAATACGTGGCGTCGCGTCGTCTCCTGTATTATGTTTTAGATAAGTATTTATATTTATAAGTTAGTCAGGAACGCACCCGTGTTACGGACGCTACTTGAGGAACGCACCGTAGCGTTCCTCAAGTAGCGTCCTTCTCTTGCTTGCCAACCGTCACGGGACACGGACCAGATTTAAGTCTCTATTTTATTTTGTCCCCACTAGTTTTGTTGGTAGCTTAAGGCGATGGCAACTGCAACAGCGTATGATGCAGGACTTTTGGCGACGATGGTCGCATGATTACCTTCACCAATTTTTGCAACGGAATAAATGGCAAAATAAAATTCCGGAGCCATCTGTTGGGGACATAGTGCTAATTAAGGAGGACAATTTGCCCCCTGGCAGGTGGTTGTTAGGCAAAATAACTTTAAAACATCCCGGATCCGATGGTGTTACCCGCGTAGTAACACTAAGGACGTCATCGTCCACAATAAAGCGGCCTACCTCAAAATTATGTTTGTTACCTATAACCAAATAATCATAATTTAACATTGTTATAGTATAGTATAGTAGTAGTATAGTATAGTCAGGCTTGAAGGACATTCGCCACAATGTCCTTGGTGGGCGGAATGTTCAGGTCAATATAGGTTAATTCGAAATAGTTTATATTTTTGTCAATAGATGGCGTTGTTAGTTGAGCGCCGGATCCTGAATCGCGGTGTTAAGATTCTCCGGCGCTCAACTAGGTCAAAAATGTTTTTTGTTTTTGTGTGTGAGCAACAAGCACTGTGGATATATATATTATACGCGCTTAATTTATAATCCAGTGTTTTATTAACCACCCTCTCCAAGTCGACCTACGTTCATGACATCCGGCTCGAAGGACCATGAACGTAGGTCGACTTGGAGAGGGTGGTTAATAAAACACTGGATTATAAATTAAGCGCGTATAATATATATATCCACAGTGCTTGTTGCTCACACACAAAAACAAAAAACATTTTTGACCTAGTTGAGCGCCGGAGAATCTTAACACCGCGATTCAGGATCCGGCGCTCAACTAACAACGCCATCTATTGACAAAAATATAAACTATTTCGAATTAACCTATATTGACCTGAACAAGTTTTGATTAGTTTTATGTGCTAAATAGTGTACCTAACCTTAAAATCTAATACGTGTAAGTAAATTAAAATATTATTAACTGCAAGTTGGAGTTTCACTTCCCCTCTTCAATCACAACTTCACCTCCAATACGCGTAAGAGGAGACAGGTAGAATATGTGTATGATTAAAATATTTATTAATTAAAATACCCTTATGAGAAATCCAGAAGTAGGTATCAAAAACGTATCCGTGATTGCGTGATCGCAGTTTGATTGTTGTTCGTCAAACGACAAGAAACTTATCATGCCATCATTTGAAGTTACGATAACCTAGGGTTACAAAATCGTGTTTTCTATCAATACGTTGGCAAGGAAAGTTTGGCCTTGACCCCTTAAAATAAAGTAATAGCTAAGTATATGGTGATATTATTTATATGGTGGTGATTGGTGTGGTTTTTTGTATGTGGTGATTGTTTTTAATCTACACTAGATTTGGGATTACTTAAAATTAGAATTTTACAGAAAACCTCCAGAGAAAACTTCAAAAAATTGTAACTCGATTTAAACAACTCGGTTTTTGGTAGTAAAATAACGCTGCTTTATTTTCTTGTTTATATTGTTATTAAACGTCTATAATCAACCAATCATAATTCCGTCAGCAGTAAAATATTGCTCCAGGCGAGGCTCGAACTCGCAACCCCGGCATCGCTCACGAACACTGTCTTATAAGTACCGTGCGCTAACCAATTGCGCCACTGGAGCTATGTAAATGCTTGCCTAATATAGCTGTGCTTCGAAACTATTTCATTGTTAAATAGTGTATTGTTGAAATGTGGGGTGGAATGCTTAGCGAAAAAGTAATAGAAATGTTTGTGTTGTTATTTCCAATGTAGATAAAAACTTAGCATAGGTACTATAGGATTCTCATATATTTGAGGAGTAGGTAAGGTAATATTACTATATCAAAGGGGTAATTCTAGTAATTTTAAAAACGTTCAAAGTCTGATCTCAGTCTCAACACTCTCAACGCGTCAAAAATACCTCTAATTTCCTTAAATTTTGACAAGTTTTAAGCTTTATTAACGCTGAGATAAGATTGCGACTACATTTTGAAAGTTATTAATTACGACATTCTGCAGAAGATACATAGCTTAAAGCCAGTTTCCAGTGACCTTATAACTTGCATGCACCGCCATATTTTTTAATTTAATCCATAATGTTACAGAGTTTTATTTTCACATTACACCCGCCAACCTGCAAAGCAGTTCGTGGGCGGTAGGTTCTCGTGGATTTTGCACGAATCCTTGCTTAACTTAACATTAAAATTAACTCTAAGGGCTGATTTATCCATCGCCAGATAACTTTTATTCGAGGAATAAAATTGACGTTTGACAGTTGTTGTATGCAAATTATGCAATAACTGTAAAAATTTCAAAATTATTCCTCGAATAAAGTTATCAGACGATTGAAAAATCAGCCATAAGTTCAACAGTTAAACTAAGGGTTGATTTTTCCATAGACCGACATTTTTTAATCGTCGAATAAAATTGACGTTTGACAGTTTTTGTATGGAAGAACTGTCAAAAATTCAAAATTATTCCTCCGATAAAATTATCTGGCTAAGACCATGGCACTGTAGACAAAGACTCAGTATGTGAACACAGAGTAGTTACCCACACAACCACAGATTCTACAACCACAGATACTAATATAAAGTTCTACTTACTCAGCGCCTCAGGCGGCTCCCTGCACACCTGGCAGCAGGTGTCGTTGACGATGTTCTCGGGTGCGCACGACGACAAGTCGGGACAGAACTGTCGCGCTGTTGTCACGAACACCTCATCGCCAGCTGTGTCGCAGGAGTAGGTGGTGCAGTTGTCCTCGGAATGCCATGTTGTGCCTGGAGGTATGGATTTGTGATTAAAAATGAATGGTGGTTATTTCTAAGGTTTTACCCCTGTTTTCTGATTTTGATCTTGTCAAACCTTGGGTCGCTTATTTTGGTCAAGAATCGATTTGAGATTTTGACGACGCGTGACTTTTGAGTGACGAGTTCAGGCTTACAGAAACCGGGGTTCGACAATCGGTAGGATGTAAGTTGCTGCACCATAGCGATTCGGGAGATTAGTGTTGTTCAATAATGTCTTTTTCTGGACATACACCAGACAACTCAGATTTTTTTAAGGAATAGGCGGTGTTTGTTGGAGCGAAGATATTCACTAAAAGATTCTACTTATTCTGCAAAGAGTTGGTACTTGAGCTCTCCCTTGTCTCCATACTTTGTCCGAATGCCTAAAGTTATGGTCTACCCGGGTAAACTACTTAGGATACCCAGGTATTTCTAGTATAAGTAAGCGATCATCGTACGAATACTCGATCGTCGTGATTATTTGTTCAGGTTCGCCGACTTACCCGGTTCAACCAGCTCGTCACCGTCCACGCAAGCAGTCTGCTGGCAGTGCCCGCAGCACTGTCCCGCCGGCGGCTCCCGGTAGGTCCAGCCGCGCTGGCAGGCCCGGCCGCACGACGCCACGCGCTCCGAGTGCGCCAGCTGCCCGCTGTAGTCGCGGCCGCACGTTATGTTCTTGCACGGGTCGTCGGGGGAGGGCCAGGTCTGTCCTTCCTGGGAGGGGGGGAGGGTGATGTGTGGTTAGGTAGGTGGCGAAACCGTGATTTAGGCAGAGATTAGATTAATTTTATCATACTTTTATGAACCATTTTAGACACCATGTCATCATCTGCCTAGCCTTTTCCCAACTATGTTGGGGTCGGCTTCCAGTCTAACCGGATGCAGCTGAATACCAATATTTTACATGAAGCGACTGCCTATCTGACCTCCACAACCCAGTTACTGAGTAATACGATACCCCTTGGTGAGACTGGTTGTCCGACTTTCGGGTTTCTGACTAGCCGTCTGTCAAAGTCTGCAAATGACAGCCGGGACCAACGGCTTAACGTGCTTACCGAGGCACGGCACTATGTAATCCGATTAAATCCAAAGTTCGCACTAATAACGTGAAATAACTTAACTACGACAGGTATATTTACCTAGATTGGAGTACTTGATCTTGGTTTGACGTCGTGCGATCAATATTGCTAAAAATATAGCTTTTCGGACAGTTTTCATCTTACCAAATAAAAAATTCGTTGTACTTTTATCAAGATAACGACCCTCAAGGTGCACAGATGACAAAGATTATAATAATATTTCAAGGCACAGTAACATTTTATAGCATCGCATTGACACAATTTTGCTGTAATGGTGTTATTTACGAACAATAACAAAGTTTTTCATTTTTAATCAAAATATGTTTTATTCATACTTCACGAGCAGTAACATGTAAACACTTGTAAACTTTCAATAGCGATTTTTGCGTGAAATAACGAATACAACAATGAAATACGACACATTGCAAAAACCTGTGGGTTCGAAAATACTACGTACGTAGCAACATAAAATTTCATTCAAAAATAAGAGCAAATCGCTTTTGAATAAAGCCAAGTATACTACATACTTATGCTTGTGACTGTACCTACTCCTCAGTCTGATTTATTGATTCAAGTATGTATAGTTTACCTGATAGATCTTGTTGCCAACTCTGCAGGCGACGGGCTCTTCTTTGGGACAGCACTTGCCCGGCAGCTTCTCTTCCTTCAGCACGAATTGTTTCTTTGTGGCGTCCGACACTTCAGCGCACGTCTCGTTAGAGCATTGCACTTGTAACTGTAACGGGAAATACGGTTTTGTGTTATTTTTTTCAGCAACGTCTTGTTTTACTAAACGTTTTGCTAAAGGCTTTATTCAGGTGACATTTTCAACACATACAAGGAGTATGTAAGGATCGTAGCAGGTTGAGTTCTGTAGTTTCTGCCTACCCCCCTGGGGAGGACAGCGTGAGTTTATGTATGTATGTAATCCTAACAACTAAATTGAACTTCGCTTCAGACTGACGTCACGAAAAATCCTGCATCGCGCAAGCAGAGTTTACCACGCGACTAGCATATATACAACGACCCGAGTTTCCGACATCAATCGTCGGGCAGTTGCCCGTCAGACACAACACCCGTCTGGTCGGAGGATCTCTTTTTTTATGGAGGACGAGTGAACTTTACACCCTGTATAATTATTTCTGTCTTTTTACCACGTCTGTAAGGATTCAGCAGTTAATTAAAAGTATTCTTGTATTTATCTCTATAATTAAATAACTACAGATTGTACTAACCGTTCCGTCCAAATTGACACATGTATAGTTGGCGCAGAAATCTGAAGAAGTCCACTTCTCTCCGATGGCTCGTTCCTTGCCGTCCACAACACATGCGACAGGTTTGCAGTTCCCGCAGCATTCCTTACTCTCAGGAGTTGCTGGGAAGTACTTCGAACCCTGGAGAGTTACAAGGGGAAGTTAGTTTCAGAGCAAATCTTCAAAGGTTCTTTGAAGGGCCCTACCGATTACAAGATAAACTGAGTTCTAGATAACAGCTAAAGTTATCAATTTACACTATCAATCACAATCTGAATCATTTTGAAGCATATTGCTAATACATTGCTTCAATATTCGAAAAAATTGTCTGCTCAACAACGTAAATAACGCAATGAATGTTGTTGAACTGTCAAAATAAAAGCCATTCCTACTCTTTGTGTGTTACGCAATTAGTATATTTTGTGTACAATTCAAATTGGGTTTTATATATGTTTGAGTTAAGACATCTGCAAAAGTTATCATAGTGGTCTTGGATAGAAATAGTGGCATTTTATTATCGTTGTACATCTTGTATCATTATTTAGCGAAAGTTTACGGATAACAACTTCAGTCTGGAGAATGCAGGGCCATAAGAATATAATTTTTGACTGCTGGATCGCATCAATACCTGTGATGCACCTTTGGTCAGACCTACAGGAAACAAAAGGCTTTATTTATAAACGATGATTAAAGTTAAGGTAAGTACGTGGTCTACCTTCGAGGTAGACCACGGCGAAGGTGGTGTGACGATCTGGTAACGTTTGCAGGGCTAACATGGCCAGAGATCGCACAAGACAGGGAGGTTTGGAAGGAAAAAGGGGAGGCCTTTGCCCAGCAGAGGGCCAATAAGTAGGCTGACAAAAAAAAAAATTAAGATTTTCAAACGTCAAAAATGTATGTTTAAACAGTCACTAATCACTACTTAACTTTAAGCAACGTTTATGAATAAAGGGGACGGCACAGATTTATAAACTAAAGGGAGATATGCCAAGGGGGCGTGGCACGTGCGATTTGCGAACAATGTATGCACAAAACAGAAACAAACGCGGGCGCCGTTGATTTGTCAATAAGAATTGTCAATGTAGTTGTATGTCTCAACGTTGCGATCTGCGTTACGCGATAGGCTCGCGTTGAGTGTGGTGACTGTTATAGTGTGAGTGACCGCGTGTTCGTATTGTAGTGCATATGTAGTTGAAGGCGACAGCCGGACTCGAACAGTTGGGCAGCCACACCATATCTCCCTTTAGTTTATAAATCTGTGGGGGACGGTGTTTACTCACCAGCTGGCATTCAGTGTGGCATTGTTGAACTGTGGTGATCTTCTCAAGGTTGCTGCCCGTATCGGTCTGCTCACACTTGTAACTTTCACATGGGTTTGTAGGGGATGTCCAGTTTTCGCCGACCTATTTAAATGATTATTACAGGTGAAATAATATGTTTCAAAAACTGAAATGGAGTTCAATCGATGTAGGAATATCAATCTGTTTAAAAAAATGCAGTTTTTCATAGATGACTCGGTCAGTCTGCCAAGCCTATTCCCAACTATGTTGCGGTCGGCTTCCAGTCTAACCGGATGCAGCTGAATATCAGTATTTTACATGTTGCGATTGCCTATCTGACCTCCACAACCCAGTAATTGGGTAATACGATACTCCTTGGTAAGACTGGTTGTCAGACTTTCGGGCTTCTGACGACCCGTGAAGACTGTCAAAGATCCAAGAATGACAGCCGGGACCAACGGCGTAACGTGCTGTCCGAGGCACGGAGCGTTCTCGGTATGTAAAGATGATCACCCATCCACGGACCTACCCCGGCAAGCGTAGCTTAACCTGAACGATCGACCCGTGCGGCTGTCATTACTTAGCCACGAGCCCCTCGAACTTGTAAGACAAATATTTTTTTTTTCTTGTGGGAAATCATCAAATGACCCCTCCCGCTCTGGGTGGAGCGGAAGGGAGTGTCAGACTCTTACTGACTAAAACCCACCCATGTTCCTTCCTTCGCCCTTTATGTTCCGGGGTAGCGGTAACCCTTTCGGACAATCCCGCTGACGTAAGACGACTATGGGATGGTATTTTTGATCATAAGTTGACATCAGCAGTATGAAATTTTCCTTCTACTATAGCAGTGTTATTTACATTCCATCGCCACCTAATCAGTTATCTACTTGGGCAGCGGGATTGTCCGAAAGGGTTACCGCTACCCCGGAACATAAAGGGCGAAGGAAGGAACATGGGTGGGTTTTAGTCAGTAAGAGTCTGACACTCCCTTCCGCTCCACCCAGAGCGGGAGGGGTCATTTGATGATTTCCCATCCCAAAAAAAAAAAAAAAATCAGTTATCTACTTTAGTGACATGTATTCTAAGTGGATTTTTGAGTGACCATTTGTAACAAAAAGGTCCTACTAAGTTTTTGGCTGCAGTGGAATTTGAACTTTGTTAAGTATGACATTCAGTTTGTTGTTCCATAACCTGCAAATTACATTGAAATGCAAATCTGCATGATAATTTTATTACGTGAGGGACTTATAGTTCGTAGTCCCGCCGAATTCCGGTATTTTAGGATGTGTACAAGTGTAAAAGTATTTTGGCAGAGAAGATGGTGGTGTTGTTACCTTGTAAATGTTATCAGCATCTCTACACGCGACATGCTGCGGCTGCGGACAGCACTGGAAGGGCACGGCGCGCGGCTCCAGCACGAACTGCTCCGTGCTCAGCACGGCGGGGCACTCGGTCAGCGTGCAGCGAGCTGATGCTCCCAGAGACGTAGACTCGCAGCGGCACGTGCGGCACGGACCGTCCAGCCAGACCGCGTCGATCTGGGTGAACAAAAAGGTGAGATGCAAAAGTCTTAAAATTTTCTTACATTTATTATTATTTATTGTTCCCTATTTCAGTCTCGATCCTATTAAAATGGTTAAGAAACTCAGGAGTTTGTTACCGCCATTTTGGGGCTATTGGCAAAATAAGAAGATACAGTATCATTCTCAAAACAGTGAACGAAAACATCGTGGGGAAACCGGCATGTCCTAAAACCAAAAAGTACGAAGATATGTGACATCTACCAACCCGCACTGAGCACACGTGGTGGAGCCCACTCCCTCTCACCGAGACATTATAGAATGATTATTATGTAGTATCATTCTGTGTTACCTTTTCCAAAAAATAATTTTGAAATACATCAAGAAATCAGTCAAAAAAGCGGGAACTAAATGGTTTTTTTTTTCTTACGTCTTTCAAGATGGTTTGCGGTGTGGTACGAGACTTCTCGCCGCCCTTAGACGCTGCTTCCCATTCCAATGTCACCACACATTTGTCCTTAGGTAGTTCTGAAACAAATGCACTATATTAATGTTGCTTTCGTATTGACCAACATTATCAAAAGTCAACATAAGATATGACAGCAGGTAGCCTTTTCCCGACTATGTTGGGGTCGCCTTCCAGTCTAACCGGATGCAGCTGAATACCAGTATTTTACATGAAGCGACTGCCTATCTGACCTCCACAACCCTAAGTAGGTTGTGGAGGGGGTAATACGATACCCCTTGGTAAGACTAGTTGTCAGACTTTCGGGCTTCCGACTACCGTACAACTGTCAAAGATCCACGAATGACAGCCAACGATTTAAAATTTGAGACCAACGATGTAACGTGCTGTCACGTGTCGTAAAAGTCTGACAATCAGTCTTACCAAGGGTAAGACTGATTGTCAGACTTTCGGGAAACTGAGGACCCGTAACGACTGTCAAAGATCCACGAATGACAGCCGAGACCAAAGGCTTAACGTGCTTTCCGAGGCACGGAGAGGTCTTAGTATGTAAAAATGGTCACCCATCCACGGACCAACCGCGGCAAGCATAGCTTAACCTGATCGATCGACCCGTGCGGCTGTTATTACTTAGCCACAAGCCCCTCTAGGTGTCTCTCTCTATAAAGGTAAAATGGGGATGAGACCTGTTCCACATTTAACGAGGTGTTTTTTAAAATGATAAATGTTTTTTTTTTTTCTCTAAGTAGTTTTGTACAAACACTTTATAAACTAGATGAGGTTTCCTATCTGAGTACCATGAGAAGAATTAGTACTTTATGTATGAAATACCATTTATCTTTAGAACAGTATAGATTATTTATTCACGTCTCCGGGGTGGAGACTATGACATATAAATACCCCTAGGGATATAAACATAGCAACAAGACGTTTTTAAAACATTATTTTACTTCGTTTTACAGTGTTTTATAATACGGTTTCAAACCTAATGGCGACGACCCTCCTCGAGGGTTGACTTTAGCTCAAACGTAATGCCGGTGACCCTCCTGGAGGGTCCACTTGCGGCACTTGAGGCGGCATGGTGTATGAGCTTTATGAAAAGTGGGTGGAGTCGAAAGTGTTAAGTAGGCTGCAGATATTCACAATAAGATAAAGACATTTTTTTTTTTTGTTACGTTTAGAAAGAAACACAAATTCTTGGCAAACTCCGTGCCTTTATGTCACTTACCACACTTATACTCCGCGCAGCACTTCCCAGTAGACAAGACCCTCAAGTCCTGGAATTTGGGGCACTCAGGTGGTTTAGGACACGTCTCCACTCGGCACAGGTACTGCACACGAGGACAGCACCCACTGTTGTCTACGACTCGCTCCATGCCAGGTTCGAACACTTCTACGTCTTTGTCGTTGAGGGAGGCGCATTGGTCGGTCGGCATACATTCTGGAAGGATATAAAGGTTTTATATACCTACCAATACTATGCTGCGTACGCGATTTAATTTCCAAACATGTAAACAAACATGTGATTATGGAAAAACAACTTTAAAACTCACACAAAGAATTCAGTTTGCACTACTACTTCAAAATATTTTTATGATTTTTTTAATAGAGCTAATCATTTTGAAATCACCTTAATTCACACTAATATAAAGTTGATATTAGTTTAAGTGGAAATAACATCAATTGGACACCAAGTATTGAATAAACTTTATATCAGGTAATATGTAGGTACAGTATCTGGGTTCTAATGCGGTAATCGATTGTCTGACAGGTAACCAAAATACTGTTTTGTTTTTATAAAACTCGATGACATAAGAATAACAATAATTAGTAAAGTAGACCTCGTAATTGCTTTATTTGAATGTCACTTACACGTCATAAAACAAGGACTATTAGTCCTGTCGATGTCGCCCTGCTTGGTATTTAATAAAAATGCTTACCACAAGCGAATTCCGTGCATCCATCAGGCGTGGTCTTCTGCTTCAGTACTTGTCCGAAGCCGCAGTCCATCTTCTTGGCTTCAGTGCAGTTCTTCTTCGGTTTTGGTACTAGAACACAAATGATATACTTTTCGTATTGGGAAATAAAAAAAAATTCTATTGACTCGTTTACGTGACTTCATTCCTCTTCATTCTTCTAATCGCACAAGTAATTAGCAAGCCTGGATATTCGGTGGTGGTTAGACCTACAATTATTCATTATTTTACCAAGCACAGGAGTGCCTTAGAGGCAACGGCCCCGAGTTACGAGTTGTAGCTCGTGGTTACTTCTCTACTCAGAACGGTGAAGGAAAACATCGTGAGAAAACCAGCATGTCCTAAAACCGAACATTGAAAGACATGTGACATCTGCCAACCTGCACTGGGCTCGCGTGGCAGATCACTGCCCACTCCCTCTCGAAGAGAGAAGGCGTGTGTCCCAGCAGTGGAAATATTATAAGCTGAATATGCGTAAGAATATTTACGAGTTCAATATATTTGCAATGGTTATTGCTGTGAATCGGCAAGCATAAATTGAGACGCTTCCCGACTAGATGAATTGACGACCTTAAAAAGATGGCTAAGACAGACTGAACTGAAGAAGAACCGGGTATTCTGACGAAGCTTGGTTTACCCAGCAGTGAACTGCGCTAGGCTGAGTTATTAAACAGCTGCTGTAGATGTCTAGGAGGTTCATTTTCATCAGCAGACCGCGTTGCTTCTTCTCTTCTGCTTTTTCTATATCTCTAAAGAAGATGCTCTTACCACACAAGTAGTCAGCACAACAGTCTCCAGGCTTGGCTGGCTTGGTGATGAGATCCTCGACCTCTGAGCACACAGGCGCCACACACGTTTGTTTAGTGCAGGACACGTGCGCTGTGTTGTCTCCCGATAGTTTGCTGCACGTGCATTTTGTGCAGGCGTCCTCCTGTGAATACAAATTGTGTTTGAACGCCCGAGTACTTTGACAAAGTAATTAATAGTATTTTCTGTGGTACGTTTACTGTCTTCGCGAGGACTCGTAAAGGTAACGCGTTGCCGTGGCTTCCACTCGACATACAAATAGTTTCATGTTAGGACAATTTTATCATCTAGAATTTTTGTTTTTGTTTTCATAGCCAAAGCCATTACAATAACAAAATGATACGTATGTACTAGCAGCGCCCCGCGGTTTCATCCGCATAAGTTTCGATCCCGTGGCAATATCGGGTTATAAAGTATTCTGGTTATACACTATCTGTTTGCCAAATTTCATCCAAATCCGTTCAGTAGTTTTTGCGTGAAAGAGTAACAAACATCCATCCATCTATCCATACAAACTTTCGCGTTTATGATATTAGTAGGATTCTATGTGCTGTTAATTAAAAATCAGTTTTCAATAGTTCTTACCTGCCATTCGTCGCCAGCATAGTGTTCCTTGTTAGCGTCACACGGGAAGCACTTGGTCGGTTCCATACATGTGTTGTTCACTCGCACCTAGAAATTAGTTTAGATGGTATTTAGGATGATCGAATAACACCCAAATATGTAGTTGTTTATAAAGGCCAGTTAGCGAGGCCTCTAAAATTGCAAATGTATTGGTATTGGTAGTAACAAAAGTCGCTGATCATTAAGGAATTTTGATAATTTAAAGTCACAAAATGCAATATGTGGTGTTTTAAATACATCACAATTCTCAGTCTTTAAAAATTTTCTAGCTATTCATCTATGTGGTTATAGAGGTATGAGGAACAGGGTGTAAAGTTCACTCATCTTCCATAGAAAAGGGAGGATGTCCTTTGGAGCCGAGCAAAAAGAAAAATGTCAGAAAGAACGACAAGACGAAAACGAAGTGGTAGCGCAGGCAGGCGATGCGATGCGATGCGACAACGAGGGATCAAGAAATGTCACGCGGACGAAGTCGAGATCAGAAGCTAGATTTTTTATAATATGACTTGTAAAACTACATAATTCTGATATTCTGATATCCTATGTACAGAAAAAACAATTTTTCATTTTTTTAGTATTTGTTTTTACTCGTCTGTCCTGAAACTGCATATGCTTGTTTTGCTTACTGTATCTTCCTTTCAGATGGCCGTAAAATAAGGATGAATTAAACCTACCTTTCCTTCAGGACAGAAGCATCCTTCAATAGCTGGTTTGTCGCACTTGTCAGGGTTCTTGGTCAGCTCGTCACTGTTCTCGCACGTCATCTCGCACTTCACACACGTACGGTACACCAGAGGCTCCTCACTATAAAGCAAACATTTTTGATTTCTTGTTTAGTATTCTAGAAAGTCTTCTCTACATGAGCCGGGAAATTTAATTTGTTTTCCTAGTCCCTCCCGACGTTTTCATAGACGTATTTTATAAAAGAGCTTTGGAGGTACCTATGAGGAACAGGGTGTAAAGTTCACTCATCCTCCATAGAAGAGGCGGACTCCTCCAACCAGACGGGTTTTGTGTCTGGTGGGCCACTGCCCGATGATTCATGTCGGGCTGATGTAGATATAAATGCTAGTCGCGCGGTAAACTCTGCTTGCGCTATGCAGGATTCTGCGTGATGTCAGTGTGATGCGTAGTTCGTATGTGGCGGTATAGATGTCTTTAATCAAAAATACTTCAATTACGCCCCTCTGCCATCTTGATTATAGACAGATCTTTACCACGGCCATGAATACAACAGAAGACTAGAAATATATTTGGGTACTGCGCCCGGTTGACAGCAAAACTGGCCGGGAAATATTAGGGGTTGCTTTACGTTCTTATAATTTTTAAATCTTGCAGAAAACATCATGTTAATAATAGAAGCTCTCACCAAGGGAACGGACAGAGGTCAGTCCTCCAGTCTTGCAGACACACTCCTTGTCGTCTACACTCGGCGACGTATCGTTCCGCCGCGACACAGAAGTCCGTTGCGTTTGCGCACAGATCCGCCTCACAAGCTTCCACGAATGACTGTGGTTCTACTAGCGCGTGGCACTAGACATACAGAGAACTTTATATTAGAAAAAATTATATGTTTAACTGACAACTTCACTACAAAGAAACTGGTCAGCAAGTCGCCTAAATACATTTCAAATAATATGATATTTTTACTAGGACTTTTGTATGTTTCCGATCTGATGGTTTTGGGAAGAAACACAGAAACAACTTCTAGATTTGAGCCCTACGAGACTCCAAGATCTTACGAATTATAATAAATCCGAATACCATACCTTTTGCTGCCGCCAAGCACCGTTTTGGAAGGTTTGTTAATTACAGAAAAATTATACATTTCAGTTTTGTCTCCACTCCTGCGACTCAAAGGTCGTGGGTTCAAACCTAGTCAGGAGCGTTACTTTTGGTAATTTATTTAATTACCACTGTTCTCAAAATGGTGAATAAAAACACCGTGAGGAAAGCGGTTTGTCCTAGAATCAAAAGTTCGAAGACATGTGAGATCCACCAACCCACACTGGGCCGCGTGATGATTTACGGCCCACTCCCTCTCAAAAAGAGATGAGGTCTGTGTCCCAGCAGTGGGAACATTTATTTATTCATAAAATGTTTAAAACGCAGCAATAACTACTTACCATCTGGTGAACTGCCTGCTTATTTACCACCAAATAACATTAATATGTCTTATACTTACAGCTCCAAACCTATCCGCGTTATAGAGGTTGTAGCATGGGTTAGACTCGGGCGGCGGTAACACACACTCTGGTATGAGAGGTTGGTCACACTGCGCTTGTTCTGAGATGTCCAGGGTTTTCAGGGTGTCGGGGGTAGCTTGCCAGGACTTGCCGTACTGGTGGGGTGAAATAAGAGCTATAATTAGCTGATTTTAAAACATTGCTAAAATTTGGCTAAAGACCTTATGTTAATTTTTTCTGCTAGCCGTAAGTACAAGATGTGGGAAGGTCAAATAATCAATCAGGACCAAATTCCTCACATTTCAATCCTGCCAAAATCAAGATCCTATGGCTCAATGCAGGGTGGTTTTAGATTTTGCTGAAATTGAGCGAATAGTTTCTTAGACCAGTTTGCAATATTTATCATAGTTCAAATTTTCGAACTGGACCCTCTTTAATATAGCTGACAATGCGGCTTATTTGTAAAAAAAAAAAATAATCAAAATTGACATATTTTCACGACAAGTGCTGTGAAAATGTTTTGAAAGAAACTTATAAAATTGTCGCGTGTTGTCTGGTTTTATTAAATATGCCCCTGAAATCTCATCTAAAAAAGCACCTAGTTTATCTTACCTCTTCAAAGTCCTCAGTTTCCGTGCCGTTGCTAGTTACCAACACTTCTTGGTAACCTGCGCACACGCCGCACAGGCCTTCCGTTTTGTTAGCGTACACGTAGGAAGGCACACGGACTCTAAACTCCATCTTGGATTGGAGAACTGTCAGCTGTTGAGTGTAGTATAAAATATAATGTTAGATTAACGACATTTTCATTTTTATCTAAATAGAAAAAGTTTTAGGTATCCCATGAAATTAAAAAGATATATGAAAATTTGGAAAAACTTTTCTTGAGTCTTCACGGCGATAATGAAGCAAAATGGTAAACTGGACGGAAAGACATAAGACAATTTACATCAAGACACTTCCTTCCGCTAACAAAAAAAAACATGGTGGAGGGAGCGCAAAAAGGAACACAACAAGAGTCTCAGTAACGCGTAACCTATGTAAGAGAATTAAAAAATTCTAACCCTTATTGGGTTAGAAATTTTTCCCAAATGTTTCTCCATTTTCTGGGATTACCATGAATCAGTAATTGACCAAGTATCAATACGAGTATGTCCTCCAGTGTACATTTTTCGGCTGAAATTTATAGTATCTAAGCAATAATTTCAATACTTAGTATTTTTACCACAATACATAGCTGATTCTAACCTATCAGGGACGAGCTGATACAAAGGCCTTTGAAGATTCGTGGTATACCTATTTGTCCGCCATTTTGTTTTTTTTTTTTCAAAATGGCGGTCACGAATGAATCCTATATAAATCGATAGCTGACACCAATGCAAACACGGTATGTCAGGTTCCATATAAAAAACTTCAATCCCTTTTGTACAGACGCCAGCCAGCACATCAAGATACCCGAGACTGTCAAATTTTCCCAATCAACCTTGAACCTAATGCTTTAGCGATAAGCTTGATGTGCTAGCGTCTGTACCGCTTGTACACATGTGTACCAGCTCGTGCTAATAAAGAAAGCGCCTCCATTTACATCTTACCTCGACATGTATATCCGGCAGTAGTATGGTAACATCTTGTCCGTTGTCCTGGCTGATGGTGACCCAATCCTTCTTCACTGGGTACTTGAACTGTGCCTCATCGTCGATGGTCGTTAGCAACTGTCAAAGATGTTGTATTTTAGTTTATATTGTAAAGCTAGCGGACCTGGCAGACGTTGTCCTGCCCGGTTGAGTCATCATATACCGGCAGCAGCGCCACCTGCCAGGTCCAATTGTGTTTTCAAACCATCCAGGAACCTAAAAAAATTCATGCAATTTGGTGCAGTCGATGATCGGAAGTTATGCGCGTACATACATTTCGGCGATTCATTTTTAAAGCAAAACTGTAGTTATCATAAAGAGTAACCACACCTCGGGGCGATTGATGCACTTAATCCCATTACCTTAAAGATTTACCATAAGAGATTTCATGATAAAGCAGATGTAATTTTTTGTTTGCTAATGTTTGAACTACATAATCTATATTCTAGCTGAAGAGTTTGTTTGTTTGAACGCGTTAGTCTCTGGAACTACCAGTCGGAATTGAATAATTATTTTTGCATTTGATAGTCCAATTGGAAGACGAAGAAGGCTATACGCTGTATAACATCATACTAGAACACCTTAGGGCCGAGCAAAGAGATAAAAAGTCAGAAAGAACGCTAGGCGAAAACGAAGTAACAGCCCGGGCAGATGATGCGATGCGATGCGACGGGGTGGATCGGGGGAACAAGAAATTATATTCTCCTATAGCTTGTGCCGACCCGAAAGAATAAGACGGAAAGAATTGATAACTCACCTTCTTAGTCTCAGCATTCTTGCTAACATGTATAACCTTCTTCTCATAGAGCAGATGTACCACTTGAGTACAGACAACGTCGCTGTTGTCCTCACAGGGTCCATTCGTCGAGTACACTTCATACTTGTGCTGGCCACTCTCGTTCCTGTCTCTAGAGGCTAAGTAGGTGCAGTTGCCCAGGAAGGGAAGGTCGTCACCTTCGAAGGTCACGTACTTGGCTGGGGTTCCTACTCCGTTACAGGCGCCTGGGGAAAGATGGGTCGATAGTATCAATGTTGTTTTGGTTTTGTCTATATAGTAGGTTAGTTTGGAAACCCATCTAGAATTTCGATTTTATGATATTTTTATTTTAAAACGTATGCGATTCATGAAAAATGAAGCTGTTTAAACAAGGTGTAAATTGAAATAACTGATAACTTGAACAGGGACCGGATTTTAGGAACACCGAAATAAACCAAGAGGTCAAAGTCTCTTTTAAAGCCTAGATATAATCTTGGTCAGGTCCTTTGAGATTATTCACATTTCTACCTGCAAAACGTGCTGATTCTCAGCCTGTTGATCTTATTTCCTCGATACTCACAATCTAGACATTCAGTAGGCGGTATACACTGGTCTTTCATCCTCAGCTTGCCCTCGGGACAGTAGCAGCCTGGGAAGCACTGGCCGTCTTCAGTGGGACAGGAGCGGGTGACTGCGCCGTACTGTGAGCAAGTCGGCTCGCACTGCTTGCGGTAGCAGTCGTAGTGGACGAGGGGTGCTGGGCAGTCGGCAGCTGTGGGGAAAACAGGGTATTAATAAAAACAAAATCTTAGGAAAAAAATCATTGTAAGGCTGCGTTTAAACTTAGGCGAAATCTTTCGTGTGGCCGTCTCTTGTTCAATAATGGCGAATCCTACTTCCTACTATTCCTATTAATATTATAAACGTGAAAGTTTGTATGGATGTATGGATGTTTGTTACTCTTTCACGCAAAAACTACTGAACGGATTTGAATGAAATTTGGCACACAGATGGTTTATAACCATGATACTTTTTATCCCGATAGTCCCACGGGATCGAAACTTATGCGGGTGCAATCGCGGGGCGCAGCTTGTAAAATAGTTAATATCTAGGCAACAGCATTCAATTCTCCCAGAATCACATAGTAAGCTTTCGTGTCACCCGAGCATTCCAGTCTCCTCTCCACCTGCTCCAATCAGTGTAAAGTCGCTTGCTCGCGATACCAGCGTAAAATCGCTCAAGCTGAAGCGAGATTTTCAGCTTAGTTTCTAAGATGACAAATTGGCAACTTGGCGTGAGCTGCGGTTCTTCTGTTATTGATAATGTCTATGGACGATGCTGACCACTTCCCATTTAGTGGGCCACCTGGGTTATGGTCACCAATTATTTAAGAAAAATACAGAGGTATGAGAAACAGGGTGTAAACTTCACTCATACTCTATAGAAAAGGGAGGATCCTCAAACCAGACGGGTGTTGTGTCTGGCGGGCAACTGCCCAACGATTGATGTTGGGAAATTGTATATATGCTACATAGTTGCACGGCAACAAAAAACACGGTACAAAAACATAGTTATATACTCACGACAGTCCATCATCATCCTCCAGTTAGACAGGTCTACATTCTTGTCGGCGGCGAGACACTCGGCCACCAGCTGTTCGACCAGCAGACAGCGACACTCCTCCTCCGTCCGATGGGTTCCGTTGACGATCAGTTGCGAGCACTCGCAGATCTTCTCCAAGCAGATGTTGCGCCATTTGTGGAGGTTGAGGACGTTGCCGCATTGGGAGAGAGGTTCTTTCCTGGCGGGAGGATGAGCGGTCACATAAAAAACGAATTATTATTTTTGGCTTGTAAAATACTCTTTAATAATTAAACTTGTCCACGATGACCCTTGCTACAGTAGTTTAAGTAAAATCAATTCCGTGATTACTTTTTACATATTAACTTTTGAATCGTTTCGCTTATCAATGGTAGCATTTTTAAGTGTCAAACTGGGCATATAAACAGATTCGTAAGCTAATTTTACCTGTGATAGCTACTTCCATATGGGAGGGTCTACTATGCAAAGCTATGAGATCCTTGCTTTATTATTGGACGACTAAGATAGACAGAAAAGAAAGAAAAAGTATTTATTGCGATTCGTGCAAGATTAAAGAAGAAGATGAGATAGAAAGGAAGAAGAAGGGGGGGGGGGATAGAAGAGTCTTTAATTTTAACCAATGACGGCCCGTATATTATAGGAATCGGAGAATTACACGTGCTAGTCAGGCTAAGCTCAAAGTTCTCCTGGACATTTCCAAGTCCGGCAAGGCAGTAGTAGATACTTGGAATGGAATAGAGGAGATTTGCGCAGTGAGGCATCTTCGGCATGCAATTACCCTAATCCTCTCCAACAAGAATCTTTGCGAATACGGGTTTAAATCTCGTTTGACCAGTCTGATCTTCCCACATCAAACACAATACTTACGTAATAACTTCACACAGCTCCCAAGCCTTCCTCTGCTTCTGATCAGAGATGATCTTGGTCTGGCACGCGTTAGCAGGCAGGCCAGGCTTGGCCCACGCTCGGCCAAACTCGTCGATGCTGGTCGCCAGCTTGCCGTCGGGGAGACGTCTGTCGTTCTTAGGTTCGCCGTCGAAAGCGCCGCAGAGGCCGTCCACAGCTCCCATATAGCTTTTGAAGACCTGGTAAAGGGAGAATTTTTAAGTTATTTTCTTGAGTTTCAGATCTTAAATAACTAAGTAACACAAGTTATTAATAACATGAATAAAATGAACGAATATGAAGTTTTACCGAAAAAACCGCAAGGTGTTTGATACGAGTATGTAACTGTTATTGTTACAGTTAAATGTCCCGAAATAACACAAGGGGGATGCCTTTGCAAAAAAATTACAATTCATTGGCGGGATACTATTATGGCATAAGCCAAATTCGAGCAAAAAATAAGCGTTTTTTTTAAACATTGCGTAATGATAGGCTGGTAAACAGGTTTTTTTCTATCATATTCATAAACACCTACAAAACCAAGGGAATTAAAAAAAAAAATCATTTTAATTCGAGTATCACTGACTCATAATCCAAAAAAAATACACTCATTCAGTCACATTACATACACAAAACCACTATTTGCCAAAGCATTGTCAACTTTAGAGGATAAGCTGAAAGGCTTCATAAGCAAATAATTTCATAATTTTAATTATATTCCAAAAATCCCTTGTTTATTTATAACAAAACTAAAACTCACCCCAATCTTAATATCTCCTTCAGAACTATACAGCACGGTAAAGTTGTACTTCCTGGACTTGATAGCAATTCCATTGCCCAGCCGGTCCACGTTGAAGCTGTTCTTCTGGAAGCAGATCTTGCTGGTCTGTTCCACCGTGTACTCGTAGTTATCGTACTCTATCATCATGTTCGGTTTCACTAGGATGAGCTGGTCGTCTTGGAGAATTAGGAGCTCGTTCTGGCAGCCGTCTAGGCGGCATTTCTTGCGGACTGTGGGGAAAAATTTGTTTTAATTATAGAAAAATAGTTTTGTGTCAGCCCGTTCATCTAAGTTATTATCTCTATCCACAGTGGTAGAAGTTGTTAGGCTGTGTGTCAAGGTATCAAGTTGTTTTTCAGCCAAATAATTATGAATCATTTCTCCGGAATTTATTCTGATCATCATGGCATGATAATTCATAGTTAATTTTACTAGTTTATCCTTTTTGGTACTGCTGTCGCCCTCAGGGGCGATTACCGCGCGCTCCGTGTGCCTTGAATTTCGCCCAGTGGCGCAGTAGCAGTGGCAGTAACGGTATTTCACCGAGTTTCGTATTTTAACTTTCGTACTTGTTAGTCACACGTCTACCTTCTGTTTTTTTTTTTAAATTCTCTTCATTTTATGTCATGTAGTATGCAGCAGATTTTTTTTACGATTCCAATGAATCTGTTCAAAAATGGTGACCAGCACATGCCACCACTTTATTTTCAGCCAGAACTTACCTAATATAGTCCATGCGTCGAATCTGTTCTCCCTGGCGAGGATGTGGAAGCAGGCGTCATACTTGTACTCGGTACCGTCGAACGTGTTGAACGTGCGTCCTGTCACGTTGCAGAACACGGGGCGCTCGGGCGGAGGCACGCACTCGTACCTGATGGTGGGAATAAGAATGGAATGTAGAATTCTTGTTGTTTATAGAGACTGTGTGATCGCCATGATGGGTCGATGTAGTTTCGGCTAGCCATTTTGCAAGAAGGTGGCATTTAGAAAAGGGAGGACCCTCCGACCAGACGGGTGTTGTGTCTGCTTGGCTATACTGCCCGATGATTAATGGCTAGTCGCGCGGTAAACTCTGCTTGCGCGATGCAGGATTTAAGCATGACGTCATTGCGACGCGTAGTTCGCATGTGACGATACAGATGTCGCCACTAAATATTAACAGCAGATGTCATATGCTTATGGACCTAACAATCAGAATCAAGGTTGACCTATGTTATATCAAACGGTCTTCATTAGCGAAGGTAAATAAACACGAAGTCAAGCCTTTGCCTAGGAGTGGGATGTCATAGTAAGTGCCTACCAGTAGCAGTGGTAAATGCTCAAATAGCTACTTATTTAATCATATATAACACCCTTCCTACAAGCTGAATGCATTAGATGTGTGTACCATATTGTTACCGTGACGTCTGTGACGAACTTTATATTTATTTATTTCAACCATTATTATTATATACTTTATTGTACACCACAAAAATACCTAAAATAAAAAATACATTAAACACTACAAAATATACAATGGGCGGTCTTATCGCATTACTGCGATCTCTTCCAGGCAACCTTAGAATGGACAGTGATTTTCCTGGACATAAAGTGGGACTGTCGTTGGTGCAAATAATATGTATACAATACACTAAAACAGATACACAAATATATACATATCCAAAATTATAGATACATAAATACATACATACTAAATATATAAGCAAAGAAAAATAAAAGAAGACAGTAGAGGATTGCAGTTAGGACAACAAGATCACAACAGCATTGTTCCTATGTAACTGACTTTGTGTCTTTTTTGAGAAAATATATCTTTTAATCAGGAGAAGAAGCGTACAAGTAGAGAGATGTGTGTGAGGTGGAAAAATGTGTGGTGTGGAGTTTCCTACTTACTGAGGACACTTATTGTATGCTTTTGCAGCGGTATCCAACTTCAGTGAGTAGCCAGATGGACAAGTGACTACAGAACAGATGGGCGGAGGAGTTACAACTCCAGGTTTGTAGGGAGGAAGCTTCGGGATGCACTTGAACTGCTGGCATTCTTGTTTAGGAGTCTGTGGGGTTGTGTTCACGTCAGGCTTGTCGAGGGAGAAGGCCTGGTTTGGACGTGATGGTGGTGGCAGACCTGTAAAAAACATTCTAGATGAGTTAACTAACATATAAAAAAAAAAAACTTGGTTGGTTTTGCTCCAAACAATTGTTAAGCTTGATTCATATTACTGTGTTGTGTCGTGTCGTGACGTGACGCCGTGTTAGCTAGTTAAAACTTATTGTGATTTGACGTACCTAGTCTTTTTTTTTTTTTTTTTCTGTTGGGAAATCATCAAATGACCCCTCCCGCTCTGGGTGGAGCGGAAGGGAGTGTCAGACTCTTACTGACTAAAACCCACCCATGTTCCTTCCTTCGCCCTTTATGTTCCGGGGTAGCGGTAACCCTTTCGGACAATCCCGCTGACCCGGCAGGCTTCGGCCCTAAGGGGCCCCTCAAATTATGCTGACATCTCTTTGAGGCGCGCGTGGAACACTTACGCGCCGTCCGGCACGGGCCTGGTCCTGATAGGGCGGTGAGCTACCCATTGCTCTCCGCCCGCAGGACGTACCTAGTCTTGAATATATTCGTTTCATTGGTGTATCCTGAGACACGATACAACACGACACAGTAATGTGTCTGTGGCCGATTGGCAGTTGAAATCAGTCAGTCTGAGTTAAAAACAGCCAAATAGGTTTTTTTCTCCTAAGCATAGAACTTTTTGAGACACATTAATGGTTTACGGTATTACTGAAGTACTGCTAAGGGAATGTCCGACTAGTTCTAGACACGAATGGAACTCTCAATCAAGAGCTCATCGCACGTATTGGGAATCAACTTTGAAATACAATGTTTGTGTAAAGTAACAAAGAAATATCCTTACCATAACCTCCTTTAGAGTATCCTCCCTTAGAGTAACCGCCCTTCGAGAATCCAGTCTTGGCGTATCCTCCCTTAGAATATCCTCCTTTGGAGTATCCTCCTCTCTGGTACCTCTGGTAGGAGTACCTAGGTCTTGGCGGTGGCAGTTCAGTGGCAGAACCGTATGAGGGTCGAGAGGAACTGGGTTCAGTAGTGGTGTAATGGATGCTGTAGCCTGGTGGACATTCTACCTTCGGACATACTAGAGCTGAAAGAAATTGTGGTAGTTTGGATTTTAGTTGGACTGTTTCGGCCTTATTACAAAACAAGGTTTTTCTATAGACATTGTTTAAACGTTAAAGCCAGTTTTTGCAATAAGAACCTTACTATCATCGAAATAAAGTTCCTTATACAAAACAGTCAACTTAGTCCGGTACCAAGGTGCTAGGTTTGTATTAACAACTTTTTCTTAGTCAGAATAAAGCTCAAAATACAACAACTGGCTCGAAGGTTTAGGATCTGGCTATAGTTAGATCCTGTTCTGTGATAAGACGGTATAGGTTTGGTTAATTCTGAGTTGTTAAATTGTTATATTGAGTTCTGTGTTATAAAGTCATAAATTTGGAGTCAATTAGCCAATTTAAAGTCATCTTGGTGTTGTGTTCTTCGTCTTTCCATTATTAAACTGATCAAGTCATGGTCAACAACGATAGTGATCTGAATTTTTTGGTTGATACCCAAGGATGATAGAAAATAATTATCATCAGATTTTCCTATGCAATAGGCAAAATAATTTTCTTGGTCAGGATTTTTGCTATGAAAAGGTTTGACAAATTGGTGGCAAATTCATGACAGCATTTTTTTTTTGCAATTACAATGGGCACAATCTCAATTCATGGTAATAATAAGTCCTTACCACGTGGTTTAGTATTAATTTTGTGGTACAATTTAGTATGCCCATTGGTTTTGAGGAGACGAGGTCGGGAACCTCTCCTTCTTGAGGATGCTAACTTTCTTGGAAAGGGCCCAGACCGGCCAGCAAAACGGTATCCTAAAACCATATACACATCATTGTTTTTCGTCCAATTCAATACCAATTTAATAAGTTTAACATTTTGAATTTTGGTTTCTCCATCAAAGTCCAGTCAAGTTGTTAGCTCGCGACGCGAACGCCCCCGTATCTAAAATTGCACTCACCGATGCGATCTACTGCTATTTTTTTTTGCCGCACGTATCATCGAAAAATTAACATTTTGTGACTAAATATAAGTTATCACTATACTATTAACGTAACATAACTTAGCCTTCGACAACGTGCCGCTCGTGTATTTGAGTACAGTGCTCAAATCATTGGCTTATCTAGAGATTTTGTCTGGGCAGCCGTCCTGCTAATCAAACCACAGTCAATTAATGAGAGCCCAACTCTACAAACCTTACATCTTGGTCAAAATGTACGGACGCCAGCACATCAAGTTACTACAATCTGTCAAATTTCTTTAATAGATTTTCAACTTTATCGCTAAAGCATTAAGGTTCAAGGTTGATTGGGAAAATTTGACAGTTTCGGGTAGCTTGACCTGCTGGCATCTGTACGACCTTTAGGGGTTCCGTCTTTTCTTTTTGGGGTACGCAACCCTAATAAAAAGCGATTACTGCAATGCTGTCGATTTTTCTAGGGTGGGCAAAAAGTTTCTAGAGTGGGCATCGCGCACTCTAGAAAAAATACACGAGCAGCATGTTGTCGACGACTGCCGTTGACACGAATCGCCCGTGTGTATAAGCACTTATACAAAGATATGTATAAAATAATTGCTTGCAACAAATATTTGTGTTGCAAACACACAAAACATTGTCCCACAACTCTTCCACGGTTCTGCTGGATTTACAAAGAGTTTGAAGTAAATTCAGTGAGTTTTCAGTGCTCAAAGTCGCTGTCGTAGTATACTCTAATGAAACTACAATTTTAAAGTAATAGATGTAAAACAGGTCACACTGAATACAGTTGAAGTCACTATATCCTACACTACTCACGTTTAGGCGTTGTAACAGCAGCTGCAACCGTAGGCGGCGTTTGAGTGCTAACAACCACTGGTTCAGTGACCGTTGTCCTCGGCGTGGTGACCGTGCTGGTGGTGCAGTCCTTCTCATCGTCAGGGCAGTCTTGCAGGCCGTCGCACCACTTCTCAAGAGGCAGGCAGAGCTTGCTCGTAGGACAGATCTTGGTGCCAGCGGCACAAGGCTCGCAGATGCATTCGCAGGTCGATGGGGAGAGCTTTGGTACTAGGTCCTAGGGAGGAAAATATGGATTTTATAGTTAAAATAGCTGTTGTTTGTGTTGAGAAGCTTCCCAAACACTGCCCAACCCAGCTGAACAATTCGGTTAGTCTCCTCTATTTTTCTACTACCTATTGGTTCATTACTGTCCTGTTACTTACCGGTGCACAGTTACATTTCTTAACAGGCTCGCACGCGGTGATACCTCCGAGCTTGCACACGCATTCATCGCAGTTAGCGCCACGGAACGTCGATCCTACTGGGTACCTGTTGAATGAAACATGTCACATTTTATAATCTGCATAGTAATTGCAGAACACACTCACGATCCTCACGACTCTTCATTATGACAATTCAAAAATATTTATTGCGTTATTTACGTAAACGTTGTTGTGCAGACGATTTTTTCAAACATGAAGCAATGGAAAATTTAGTTTTTTTTTTTCAAAGTGACCTAATTTCGCCAGTGCTGGGCTAGTACGATTATTTCCGTAAGAAGTTTAGTAAAGTAGTAAAGAATTGGACTTCAATTCAATCAGGTTTCAGTTCTGACCGTTTTTAACCGACATCAAAAAAAGAAGGTTCTCAATTTGTTAGATAACTTAGAGAATGGCTAGATAGAACAATAAGCCTTGAATTAAGGTCTTTATGATAGCCTCTAAATGTCGTGTTAAAATTCAAGTAACAACCAAAGCAATAGAAGTTTCTTTTGCGTAGGTATGACTAAGCCATATCTGCGGAGTAATTGCGTAACACACTATCAGTAGCAACGGCTTTCATTTTGACAGTTCAACAACATTCATTGCGTTATTTACGTTGTTGAGCAGACACATTTTTCGAACACATGAAGCAATGGATTAGCAATATCCTTCAAAATGATCCAGATTGAGATTGATAGCGTGCAACTAGGGTGCAGGTGACAATAACTTCTTCACTCCAATTAGTTTGACAACTTTTGGCACTATACTCACGACATAAATGACTCGATACACGGACACTGGTCCCTCGTGACGCAGTTCTCCCCGTCGTAGTACTTGGCAGGCGCCTTGCAGTTGCAGGCGTCTTCCTCAGTCTTCTGTACTCCGGGGCAAAGCTCGCAGGTTGTACGCTCTGTGACCATTGGTTCGCGGTAGCGGGATGTTGTCACTTCTGGCAGCTTCTCGGTTACGGCTAGGGGAAGAGTTTGTTTGGTTAAATATTTTCAATTTTTCTGTGCGTAAATCTACATATTAATAATAACGCTGAAGAGTTTGTTTGTTTGTTTGAACGCGCTAATTTCTGGGACTACTAGTCGGAATTAAAAAAATATTTTTAAATTTGCAAATTTCACATCATCAATTGAACATCATCTTAGGCGCCAAGCAAAATGAAAAAAAGCTCAGAAAGAAGGGTTAGCGAAAACGAAGTAATATCGCAGGCAAACGATGCGATGCGACGCGGTAGGTCGGGGAACAAGAAAGTTAGGCCCCCTGATTCAATCAAGTGCCTATGTAAAATTCTATTTATTTATTTATTTATTTTATTATTTATGTACACACAGTAAAACACATAAGGATATGACATTTAAAATATGAGTACAACGGTACTGCTTATTTCTTAAGAAATTTCTTCCAGCAGACCTGCGAAAGGAGAAGTAAAAAAGAAATGTAGACAATAGTGTGTGAGAACAAGAAGAGAAAAATATGAGTGTGTGAAGTCTAAAACTAAAATAATAATTCTATGTTATAATAAGAAAAATAAAACTCACGGTAAGGTTCAAAGCAGCCAATAGGCTCAATCCTCATCTCAATATTATCCTTCCACGTCAGAGGCAACACCTTCAAGTACTGCGCATGAATAGGGGGGTAGAACTCTGTAATTTCTGTAGTATCTCTGTCGAAGTTCCCTGGGAACACCTGGTCTGCCCCCTTCTTGTCCACTATAGGGTTGAAGGTGGACAAGTCTGAGGTGTACATTATCTTGAAGGTGGACACCCAGCCGTAGGGACCGCCTTTAGTTTTGATGCCTGTTATGTTCCGCGGTGAAGTGAAGTTGAACTGGGGAAGGAATTGTTAAATTCAAAGTTTTGTATAGGGAGTTTTAATGGTCTTCCTACATACGAGAAAAAACACGACAATTTTATTTTATTTCCATTTTTTTTTGTTATAGCGGCTATTGAAATACACACTGCGAAATTATTAACTGTCTACATATTTCGGTTTATGAGATACAGTGTGCTGATGGACGGACGGACAGCGGAGGCTAAGTGATAGGGTTCTGTTGGCACCCTTTGGGTACAGAACCCTAAAAACCGTTTGAAGAGCATCGTCTCTGCCAATCATACCTGTGTGAGTGTCTCTTTCTAAAGCGCTATTTGTTATATTCACGCTTGGGTATTGTAGTCAGGGGAATTCGTTGTTAAGCAAATTGACTCCCTACGTCGATTATTTTTCGTATTATAGCAATTTAATACAGACAATTTAAATTGTTAGTCAACTTGTTTAACAATTAATTACTCTGACTTTACATTTGTTTAAGATTTGAGGGTAGAAAACTAGATTGGTGGATAGAATTTCAAAGTGCAATCATGTTTAGCAAGAAGTATTACAGAAAAGTTCAAGTAAGCTGCGAGGAAATTCCCATGTGAAATGTTTTTATATAAAATGTTCATTTATTATGAGTTCTCACCATGATCCATTCCCCAGGAGTACTATACAGCGGCCTCCAGCCCCTATCTCCGTCCAGCTTGAAGTACTGTCTCGCATCATTGTTGGAGCTCACTTCTATCATCTCCACTGGAAGGTTAGCGCCTAAGCCGAGAGGTTCCATGCAGCGTTCGGGAAGAGGCTGTGAAAAGATGGGAAAAAATATTGCTTGAAATGTCCAAGGAGACAACAATTTTTTTTTTTTTTTTCGGGATGGGAAATCATCAAATGACCCCTCCCTCTCTGGGTGGAGCGGAAGGGAGTGTCAGACTCTTACTGACTAAAACCCACCCATGTTCCTTCCTTCGCCCTTTATGTTCCGGGGTAGCGGTAACCCTTTCGGACAATCCCGCTGACCCGGCAGGCTTCGGCCCTGAGGGGCCCCTCGTTGTGCTGACATCTCTTTGAGGCGCGCGTGGAACACTTACGCGCCGTCCGGCACGGGCCTGGTCCTGATCGGGCGGTGAGCTACCCATTGCTCTCCGCCCGCAGGCCCGCGCCTACGGTGGCCGGGAGTCGTCACGCGGCTCCCGACGCCCGGAGTGTCTCTCGCGGCGGCTGGGACGGGAGGCTCTCTCCCTCATCCGTCCCGCCACCTCCTTCGCTAGCATGACTGCTTCAAGGAGACAACTATCTCTTAAGTAATTTAGCCACTCGAAGAAGCTTTTTATCAGTGAGGCCTGCTTTCACCACAAATCACTAAATGCTCTGTTTCAATCAATCGTTTGAAGATTACGGAGTCAGAATTATGTTTTAAAAATGTTCAGCACTAAACGCATTAAGTGCATAGTCAGCTATAATGTTCCCACTGCTGGGACACAGGCCTCTTCTCTATGAGAGGGAGTGGGCCATAATCCACCACGCGGGGGCCAGTCAAAAACAGCATCATACAACTCAAACTTACTTGAATAGTAGTAGTAGTAGTGTCAATATTGGAAGGTTCCCTGCAGCCGATCAGCTCGAACCTGACGGCGATCTCTTCGTGCCACGTCAGAGGCTGCACGCGGTACACCTTGGCTTCTATTGGAGGTTCTATTATCTGCTTTGATGGAGTCTTATGGTCTACTGGGCCGCGGAAAACCTGGGGGAATAGGAAAAAAAGGGTATTAAAAAAATCAAAATCAAATATTTAAAATTAGGCGTTTCAAGTCCTATGAAATAGATCTAAATAGGTCTATTGCCATCGACCAGTCACAATTCTAAACTCTAGGCTGCAACCATGAAATTTTTATGAAATAAAAACCAATAACGCTTTTTCCGATCTGGATTGACTCAGGACCTCATGCGCAGCAGTAGTGCTTGGAGACTACAAGGCAGCTTATTTTAAGATTTTAAACTACAATTCAGAATCTCATATAATTATCAATTTTAAGACACACTTAGTATAATACAAGACAAAGTTCAAATTTCATTGCAACCAAAGAAAGTTTTTATCATTCAGAAACCAACTTAGACTACATAACGCTAAAGTTTAAAGTTGAGTAAGTTGCAATGAATGTAATTATATAAGTTTAGAAACGTACAATTCAATACAAGGAAAATTCCTATCTCACCTTCGGCTTCCCATCAGGTCCATTAACAGTGGAGAAGGTGTTGCCATCGTCTCCGTACAACACATGGTAGCTGGTGACGTACTCGTCGAAGAACGGACTGCCCTGCATCACCACGCCATAGACAGGCTCCCGCCGAGGGAACTGCACTTGGATGTACTGGTTCGTGTCTTGGGTTGCTGGGTTCCAGCTGCCGGCTAGATGAAATTGACAGAAGTAAAATGTAGTATAATTTCCGTTTTCAAAATATTGCTTTTGAAGGGTAACATTTCACAAAACTGTTTCAAGCAAAAAATAGTTATTTTGCTGTGCAACAAAGGTGAAAATTTTGTGAATGCCTGATAAAGATTTCCGATTTCATGAATATATACATATATTTTTTTGACGGCACGGTTGGCGCAGTGGTTAAGCGATTGACTGCTGCGCTGCGTGTTGCGGGTTCGATTCCCGCACGCAACAAATATTTGTATGACCTACAAGTAGTTGTTCCGGGTCTGGCTGTTTGTGTATGTGAGTTTAAAAGTTTGTAAACGCACCCACGATACAGGAGAAATTCCTAGAGTGGGGCAACGCTTTAAAAAAAAAAAATATTGAGAAAATCGGCAATCGAATTGTATGTGAGATGTTGCAAAATAAAATCAACCAATCACAGAATTGCACATAACATTACCACACTGTACTCTCATACCTGTTCACACTGTAATTTTAATACATTGTAGAAGCCAACTATTAAAAAAAAAATATCTGTGGAGTTTCTTCCCGGCTCTTCTCCATGGGGAACGACCAATTGGAACCGAGCACCTAGCTTCTGACGTTTCATAAGTGCCCATGTTGGATTATGTGAAATAAAATATTTTGATTTTGATTTCGATCATTGAATATACGTTGAAATTGAAAACGTTTCTGCCAGTAGCTGAGACGTACAAAAAAAAAACGCCAAAGAGTGTAGTTGACATATAACTGGCACTATAAAGACAGCTTTCGAATTTAACCATTTCAAGCCATCATTACCTGTGACATCAAGGGGATGACCGTTGAGCTTGGCATACTGCGGCTCGAACAGTCCGCTAGCGACGGAACTGGCGCTGAACGAGGAGTCAGGAAGTGGCTGGTCTCCGAACATGAGGTCTATGTAGCTGCAATATAGAGTGAAATTCAGGTTGGAGCTATTGAAAAAATAAACTTAAAATTTTCACCCTACTCTACGCGTGGAAATTATGAATGAATTCGTAGCGACTTTCAATTCAATCAATGGACAATAATGTAAAAAATTGTGAAAAAAAGATATTTCTGTGCCGCTTTTACTCCGTTCACCTTTTATATTTGTTTAGACGATAAAAAAGTCAGCCGGTTTATTTTTTTAAGCATTTAAAAGTCTCACCTGTCGGGATTACACTGAGGCGGCGGAGACACAGTACTCGTTATAATCAGTGGAGCAGCAATCGTAGTCTTACGCTTAGGCGTAGTTGGCGTAGTTGGCGTAGTTGGCATAGTTGGCGTAGTCGGCGTAGTAGGCGTAGTTGGCGTAGTCGGCGTAGTTGGCGTAGTTGGCGTAGTTACCGTTGTAGGCTCAGTCTCTTCAACTTCGGTAGTTGACGCTAGTGAGATAGATAGAAGAGGAATATACAAGGTGGAGACGACAATCCTATCCTATTCCTACTAATATTATAAACGTGAAAGTTTGTATGGATGAATGGATGGATGGATGTTTGTAACTCTTTCACGTAGAAACTACTGAACGGATTTGGATGTAATTTAGCACACAGATAGTTTATAACCAGGATTAACACATAGGATACTTTTTATCCCGATTTTAACACGGGATCGAAACATGCGGGTAAAACCGCGTGGCGCAGCTAGTACAACAATAAATTAAACTGCGTATATCGAGTAACGTTCCCAGTCTGCATACGAAAATTCAATTAAATATATCCAATAATTTAGTTACTATAGCTAGTTAAAGATCGGCAAAACCCATAGTCGGTCCTTCACTACTAATTGTTTGAAAAAATCACTTTTTTAATTTCGATGCTAGGATTAATTTGGTAGTTAGCATTATGCTGAGCGATGGCCGTTTTGCGTGAATGTGACGCATGCTTACCCCCAACTTGTTACTTTTTTTTGTGTTTATGTTCTTTTTTTATGCGTCATGTTTGCCGCAAATAAACGTATTTTCTTTCTTTTCTTTCTTTTCTTTCTTTCTTTTTCTTTCAAAATACTCTCACGCATTAGTATTGCCAGTGTTTTCATTTATTGTGAAAAGAAAAGAAAGAAAGAAAGAAAAATATTTTATTCTGCACAAACAAAACGCACAATTACAAGTAAAAAAATAATAATAATAAATTTAAAAAAAACGAAAAAGACATAAGACACAGAGACACACATAGTCAAAAGACACGTACACGTACGTACGTATTGTCGTATTGCTGTCTCCGCATTGTATAAAAAATACTATGGATGCTTGCGTATCGCATTTGGCGATTTTGCCAGACACTTTACAATAAAAACCATTATATTAAACGTAATTTTAATTAGTTTGCGAAACTACTACTACTACTAAACTTGAAGTTGTGATTTTAGGAAATAAGTTTATTCTTTTTGTATTAGGGCGGTATATTAGGTCGAATATTACCGCGTTGAAGAACTGTCAATGTCAATATTCCACAACAATGATGACACTGACAGCTCTTGGACGTGGGTTAGATATGCCGATCGCGTTCAGTTTCATTGGTGAAATTCGCCCTTAGGGTAATTACCTGCCGAAAGATACCTCACTGCGGTACATTGCGGGCTGCTTGGGGGTTACCTCGATGCGTGGCACGTGCGTGTGTGTCTATTAGTCACGTCGGGGTCACCAGTTTAGAGGTATGAGGAACAGGGTGTAAAGTTCACTCATACTCTATAGAAAAGGGAGGATCCTCCTACCAGACGGGAGTTGTGTCCGGCGGGCAATTGCCCAACGATTGATCTTGGGAAATTGTATCTATGCTAATTGCGCGGTGAACTCTGCTTGCGAGATGCAGGATTTGCGTGACGTCAGTATGACGCGTTGTTCGCATGTAGCGTTGTAAATACACATGCATTTGTTTTACATAGAGGCGACATCGAGGTAGCGAGCTAAACTGCGACCGCAAAGTACCGCAGTGAGGCATCTTCAGCATGTAATATATACGCTTAGACGCCAATAAAACTTCTGGGAATTTTCACCAACTAATTGAAAAAAAAACTTCAGTTTTCTTTAATAACCCCACACTTACTTGGTTCCTTGCAGCCAATGAGCTCGAACCTGACGGCGATCTCTTCGTGCCACGTCAGCGGACGGATGCGCAGGACCTTGGCTTCTACCGGAGGCTCTATCATCTGCTTCTTGGGAGTGTTGTTGTTTGAGGGTCCTTCGAATACCTGAAGGAAATATGTAACCTTGTTAAGCATTTTTGAGGTTCTTTGATTCAGTATCTGAAAGCTTTTCCTATTTTCTGCTGTAAAAATAAAAAATAAACCCACACCAGGCAAAGCTGAGTGCAGTGTTTCAAATTCCAAACGAATATGAACTTTGCGTACTTTGAAATAAGGTGGAAGAGCAGAAATCATAATTGCGCAGTTGGACGCTTTCATGCTTTTTTATTTACAACATTATCTCAATAAGCGCAAGGTTGAAATTTCTTGGCTGTGAATATCGCTCTTTACTACGCTTCGCAAGGCATTATACATTCACGAAAACGTCTTACACGAGATATAGTTGTAAGTGCAAGAATTCTGTAAACTCATCATAAATAAATTAAAACAAAATAGATAAATATTGTTGTTGAAGCTATGCATACTATGAATACTTAAGTTTGCATTTGCTGGATCCTCAAATTAAGTAAAATAAAAGACATCCACTCGTCTTGTAACCACGGGAGTAGGCAGGAATGGATAATTAACGAATATAGACTTTGAAAACCATGACCACGAGTTCCTACCTTAGGTTTCCCATCAGGTCCCTTCACAACGTTCAACTTTTCAGGACTATCTCCATACAAGACTTCGTAGCTAGTGACGTACTCGTCGAAGAGCGGGCTACCCTGCATCATCACGCCGAAGATAGGTTCAGGGTGGGGCAAGTCCACTTGGATGTACTGGTTTATGTCTTGAGTTGCAGGGTTCCAACTGCCGGCTGGTAAAGAGTTAAAAAAATTATTATATACAACTTGTCCCGGAATTAACGCACACCACCAGACACCCCAATTAGAATGTTATGTTATAATCATAATACATACACTGATTTTTTATTATTATGTAATAAACATAGTTTTTCTCATAAATTAGTTACACTGATTGTGGGAGAAAATTGTGGTCACATTACAAATCTACGCATGCAAACAGTCGCACTCGTTTAGGGGTCTAGCGCAGTAGGTACTTCATCTATTTTGGTTTGTTTTGACTGTACAGCGGAAGTGTGACAGTAATTTACGTAATTTTAATTATTTTTGGGATAAAATATTACCTATATTAAAAATTACAGAAATCGATTCAGTAAACGATTCTGAACAAACTACTTTCATAATGTGCATTAATTCAGTTACACATTGTATATTTTTTGAGAGTTTTCACCCTTACAAGTCCCATCTACAGATAAGTCAAGAAAAAAAAAGACATGAGCTCGATTTTAGAGGACTCTTCAACGAGTTTTATAGTTTTTGAAAAAGTTATTTTGTACAAATAATGACGATGATCGATACTGATGATGTGGGGTCAAATTCATAACTAGTTGCGGAAACCCGAAATTGACAAAACAGTAAAGCCTTTTAAACATTTTTTGCCTCCTAAAAGTAATAACCTCTGCAGCGGTATTTACACCGCCACATGCGAACTACGAATAATACTGACGTCAGGAAAAATCCTGGGGGTCTACTACGAAGTGTAAAGTGCGAATGATCGGATCGGACCGACACATGGCCGAACCGAATATTATTGAAAAATGCGAAAAAAGTTCGGATCGGCTCAGTTGGGTCGGGACCATAGTCAATATTCGAAAGAGTGTAGGAGTGTAGGATCGGGACTGACCGAACCAAATAGTAAGTTCGTAGCAGGAAACGGCCGAACATTCGGCCGATACCACTTCGGAGTAGACCCCCTGCATCGCGCAAAGAGAGTTTACCGCGCGACTAGCATATATACAACAGCCCGTCATGCAACATCGGGCAGTTGCCCGCCAGACACGACACGCGTCTGGTCGGAGGATCCTCTCTTTTCTTTGGAGGATGAGTGAACTTTACACCCTATTCCTCATACCTCTAAACATCTATTGGAATATAAACTTAACCTTGTGGTTTCTGAACAACGCTCGCTATAGTATATTGTGTTTCTCAACGAAGTTTTCTCTATCAGCGGTTGACCACGCGGATTTTGTTTTTTTCTTTGATCCCATTGTTGTAACCGTTTATAATAAACTAGTTGTGAATACGTTATATAAGTATTATTGTTTCATTACATTAACATCAATGATTACCTGTGACATCAAGGGGATGTCCGTTGAGTCTGGCGTACTGCGGCTGAAACAGTCCGCTGGCGATGGAACTGGCGCTGAATGCGGAGTCAGGAAGTGGCTGGTCTCCCCACATGAGGTTCATATAGCTGTGAGGATAAGTGGAAATGAGCGATAGATATTAACAGGGTCTATAAGGGGAATAAATAAAAGTTCCTTACTCATCCGGATTACATTCAGGCGCCGTGACTACTGTCGTTGGCTTCTCGGTAGTAGTGGTCCTGGTGCTGGGTGTGGGCAGGATGTGAGGCTCGATGATGGGCTGGTGAGTGGAGCCTTCTAGCGGAGTACTGATGACCACGCACTCGCTGGAGTCGCAGTGGAACTCGTTGTTGAGGCACTGGCATTTGATGCAGCCGTCTACTACCACGCCGCCTGGCTGTTGGGGGGAAAGTGGATTTTTAATATTGGCAAATAAATAAGTGGGCTATCCCATGGAATGTGATTATGCAAAACTCAGGCCCCCCCTTATTATTAACTGCGGACTGAAGTAACAACCAGTAAATCCGTCAGATTTACATTGCATTTTTTCGAGCATTATATTTGACAGGACTAAACTAATATTTGTCTTCTGTCCCTTTCTTAATGAAATAAAAATAAAAAGATGCATTGAACTTAAATTTTGTTTAGTTTGCGAATAAGGCAATCGGCGCCATTACTTTACTCCGCGTTAATTACAAAGGGAGAGAGACTGCAGATGCGTTTGAGATCTTAGATATAAAGCAGCGGTACTATTCTGTAAAAATCTCACCGTTAAAACAAAGGTGAAGCGAGTTTGAAGTGAGCTGTCAATAGTGTTAATCCCTAGCAACAATTAGAATGACCACTCACTTGAAGCTCACGTCATCGTTTTCACGGTGAGATCATTACAGAATAGAGTGGCAGATGCTAGGGATTGACACTATTGACAGCTCACTTTACGCTCACTTCACCTAAGTGTTCACGGTGAGATTTTTACAGAAGAGTTATGTGCCGCTGACGCCGTGGCAATGGCGAAGTTTTGGGCCAACAAAATCTAAAATACAGTCGACAGCAACACGAAGAAGAACAAGAATGTGACAAATTCTATCAAGCTTCCTGAAACCGATAGTTTTTACTGATTGGAAACTCTATCAGATTTTCAGTAAGTAAATATAGTCGTTTATGACATACCTTAACGATCTTTTCATCAGAGAAGCAGGTACAGTCCTTCTTGGGCACGCAGGTCTTCTCGTCGCGCCAGTAGGAGTTGAAATCGCAAGGTTGACCAACGCAGCCTTCCACGCACATCTGTAGAAGGGAAAATAATATAAAGCGCCTACACTTCTTGTTTTATTTTATCTTCTGATACTCCAGGGTGCAAAAACCGTACAAAGAAGAATGGGTAAGAGCGTATCCAGCGGACGCGTATCACTATCGTAAAGACTACACCACACACCGAGTGAGAACACCGTGTTTTAGGAAAAGCCGGCCTTATAGAGCGACGTCTCTTTCACTCATACCTCAGTGTCTTTCTAAAATACGACGTATCATATTTTCGCCCGAGATGCACTGTACATAATGTGCATGTTCTTACCTCTCCAATGCAGCGTCCTTTAGCTACGAGGGACCTCCGGAAGTAGTCGCACAATCTGTCACACCGGTATGCGCATGCGCTGTACTCTTGTCCGGGAGGACAACGAGACGTGGTTGCCGTAGGAGTGTATTCCTGTGATGATCCTGGATATAAATAGATATGAGGTCAATTGTTTCTGGTAGGAAATAATACGTTCCAAAACCGATAATCTGGATGTAGAGACAACTTTGCAAAGCAATATGATAAATTGTTTGTGGTTGATACGTACCTGGTGCAACTGTTGTGGGTGTCGTTGAGATGGTAGTCTTTACAGCACCTAAAAATTAAATAATAAAGAAACTATACAAATAATTCTAAAAAATAGCCAACATTTAACAAAATACAATGTCCGTCTGAATCCTACACGTGTTTTTTTTTTCAGAAATTGCGTTCAATAAATATGGCCCTATTGATTCTCACGTAGAATTCATCGTAGGGCCAGACGAAACCCAGACTGAGATACGGATGAGACCTTTTTTCATGCCTTTTCAGCCATGCAAATTACGCCATGTTACATTTGTTTGGCCTAGCTCCAAAACGGATAATTTATTTCTGAATTAGTTGCATTTCGACCTTTAGAAGTCCTCCTAAACTAAGGCCGTCGAAAAACCTTGTTTTACAAAATTACAAATGATCGCAATTCCTTTCATTCTGAAAATTCAACCATATTCATTGCGTTATTCACGTTGTTGAGTAGATGAATTTTTCAAACCTATGAAGCAATGGATTAGGAATTTTCTTGAAAACGCGTGGATTGTGATTAAAAGTGTGTTGCAATTAGAGTGCAGTTTCAGTCTGAGACTGAGCGAAAGCTTAACTATCGTATCAAATAGAAACAAAATCCACTAACCAGCAGTAGTCTCCCCACACTCGGGCCTGATCACGACCACATTGTAAGGCCAGTCGCACACCATAGTAACGTTGTTGTACATAGTGCCGGTGCCACACGACTTCAGTACAGGGCCGCTCGGGGCGCATTCGTAGAACTTCGTGCAGTCCGTCGGGTGCGGCTCGTTCGGGCGGACTGAGTTCTCGCAGAGAGATGGTTCTGTGTTAATTGCAAGATATTAAGTCAAAACCGGGAGAAATAAGCTGACTAGGTATTTGTTATAACCACTTTGGGTTGACAACAAGTAATATTTGTAACCGGACTATAACGCCTGATTTCTGAAGGCAACAAAAAATAGCAAAGAGCTGATTTGCGGGTTTACCCAGACTTCGAGAAAGTTGGAAGGAAGGAAACTTTAGGTTGACGAAATTTTGGAGAGAACTTTGTAAAGCAATGTGATAATTATTGATTGTGGTTGGTCATGGGTTTCTCAGCGTGTCAATTTATTTTTGTGTTGAGCAGCCTGGCAGGAACCGGGTGTTACGAGTTTTTTTTTGAAGTGAAACTTCTTTACGCACGCTTGACTTGGGGAGTAAGCTGGCAAACGCGTAACGTAAGCGTTACGAAAAGTGTGATCGGGCGAGGCGAACGGGAGTTGAGTGGGGGATATAAGCGAGAGAAAGCAGTGCGCGCGCACATTTTCTTTCTCTCTTCCTGCCATAGCCAAATACGTTCCGTATATCTAAGCACAGTGCAGGCTTATTGTCTGTATCACAGTGTAGGAGCAAGAGAGAGCAGTGCGCGCGCACATTTTCTTTCTCTCTTTCTCTTATAGCTAGTAAGTGAAATATGTATATATCTCAGTCAGTAGTTCATTTGCGAGTTTACTAGCATTACGCGAACGGTGATTCTTTGGTTATTTTTCGTAATTCTATTTCGTTTTGAACAATTCAATGAATTAATATTTTGAGAAAGAAGTTTCACTTCAGTCGTGTGGTCATAAGCACACTCGGTTTTTTTTTCTAACTCTACTTCTCGACCTCCTTGCAGTACAGCCCTCGGCTGTAAACTACATTATCTCTCATTTCTTTTGGAGACTTCCGCTGAATGGCATTGTATTTTCTACATTATTAGTACTCACCCTCACACTCGCAGTACACTCTAACCTCGAAGTCTAAACATTTCTTCCCGACTTCCTTGCAGTACAGCCCTCGTTGTAAGCTACATTCTACGTCCAGTCCTGTCTCTTTGGGAGACTTGTGGTCGCCCACTGTGCGGCATTCTATCTCCTTCATCATGCTCTCTTTGCACATTGGTGTGCCGATTGCCTGTTTATGAGGAAAAATATGTACTTATAATATTATATCAATCAAATAAAAAAATATTTTATTTTTCACAAACATAATTATATGGGTAATTGATATACAGGGTGGCCGGAACATTGACGTCCAAAAATAAAATTTAGGTCCCTCGTATCGTGGGGTATCCGAATCACCCCCATGTATGTTCCACGACTTTTCATAGTTTTCGAGTTACGAATTTTTTTCTGATTTTTTGAGAATGATCGACCTGACCAATCTAAAAAATGGCTTTGTCGAGATTTTTTTTTGCAACTGAATCTTCGTGAGTAGTACTTTTATGCATAAAATAATCAGCTTCGTAACTGTGATGAAAGTTATGAAAAAGTTGGTCTAAAGTGCTAATTTTTTTATGATTATGAAAGCTGAGAGTCTGGCGCATTCTTGAAGCCTACTTAGGAACCATGAAGTTTCCTGTTTAAATTTTTTATTTAAAGTTAAAATGCTAAGCCATAATTTACCGAACGTAATTTTTTCACTTTAGACCAACTTTTTCATAACTTTCATCACAGTTACGAAGCTGATTATTTTATGCATAAAAGTACTACTCACGAAGATTCAGTTGCAAAAAAAAATCTCGACAAAGCCATTTTTTAGATTGTTCAGGTAGATCATTCTCAAAAAATCAGAAAAAAATTCGTAACTCGAAAACTATGAAAAGTCGCGGAACATACATGGGGGTGATTCGGATACCCCACGATACGAGGGACCTAAATTTTATTTTTGGACGTCAATGTTCCGGCCACCCGGTATATATTTTTTACTTTAGGAATTTTTTTTTCTGTCGTCAACGGGTGTCCCTCGTGTGTAGCGGACACTTAGTGAAAATCGCCTGAAGAACTTCGTATTAGCAAAATTATTATATGGTAGTGTATTGTAGAGATACTTACCAGTTCGTTGGGTCGTGGTGGTGGCTCGTTGTCAATCGATTCTCCGTTGGGTCCGGTCTCGGGCGCTCCTCTGTTGATCCAAGATGTCCAGCCGGTCACGCACTTCAGTGGTTCATCGTGAGGTTTAGGGGATGTCACTTCTTGCGGCTGAGAAGAAAGTTCAAATTAAACTTAACATTACACCTCGACGGAATTCTCCAAAGGGGTAGGCAGATATTCTCCAAAGAGCTGTAAAGTATACCTACATTTTTGCCAATTATATTTACGACCGATGTACGGTCACCAAAGGAGAAAAGTAACCAGGGTCGACGGATATAGTTGATGTTGTGACTGTACAGACGCCAACAGGTCAAGCTACCCGAAACTGTCAAATTTTCCCAATCAACCTTGAACTTTAATGCTTCAGCGATAAAGTTGAAAATCTATTAAAGAAATTTGATAGATTGTAGTAGCTTGATGTGCTGGCGTCTGTACATGATACCCTACTACATCGGACGTAAACATAACTGGTGAAATATTTCATGTGGCAAACTCACTGAAATAGAGGTTGAAGGTCATATGCTGTAGGCATTTTTTTTTTTTGGGTGTGAAATTATCTATATATGACTTCTCCCCCCGTGACACCCTAGCGTTTCCTCCCGCCTTATCCTGAACAGGAACTTCTCGAAACAACCATGTCCGGTGAGGACCTGCGTCAGGCGAAAGGTGAGGGCGCCGTGGCGCCTCTCCAGCCACTCCTCAAAGAGGGGACTTATCGCCGCAATTGTGGCGTGCCCAGCACTGGGTTGCGACAATCGCACTCTCCATGTCGCCATGAGATCCCGCCGGAGCTCTGTCAGCTGTACCGTGATTTCTCGCGGCAGCGGAGTTACGCCCCGGCGTTTTGCCTCCTCTCGCCACTCCCATATGTGGGCGAGGACTTTTGCCTCCAGATCCCATGGCGATGCTGTATCTCCTCGGAAACGGTTTTGCAAAAATCCACCACTTACAGGGGCCGGGATGTTGTATGCGATCGAACTCGCAAGAACAACTAAACTAATCTAACTAGGCTGTATAAGTACTTTTGAGTTCGAGTTTGAACAGATGAGCAAGTCTGAATTTTTAATTTTATTATTCCTTTCTGTCTTTCAAATCCCCTACTCTACTCACCGCCTCAATAGTAGTACAAGGCTGGCCGGTACAAATCTTCTGCTTCTTGGAACAGCGGCAGGTGTGGCACTCATCTTCCTCCACGACCTCTCCCTCCGCGACCTCCCGGCCGCCCTCCAGCGTCATGCACACAAGCTTGCACTTGGCGCGCGGCACGCAGTCCTTGTGGGTACTGTTCTTGTACACTTGACCTTCGGGGCACGATTTTTTGGGTTTGCAACCTGTGGATAGTTGTATAAGTTGTTAAACGTGTACTTTTAACATGAAACCTATGCTTGTTTAAATAAGGACTAGTTTATAATTTAATTAATCTTGATGAGTATTTATTTGGTGAGGCATTGTGCTCAAACTGTGACTTTTCTGTATTTATTGCTAGTAAACATGAAAAAGTCTTCTGATGAAACAAAAGTGATTTAATGAAACATCTATGCCAGTATTGGGCAAACTGTAATCTAACTACTGATTACTAACCACGACTACATAAAGTAATTATAGTAGAGGAAAAGGTGGTAATGTGGTCCCTGCAGGTATATTGACCCCCCTCGATATTTATAGTTTAGAAACACGCCATCTAATTTTTTTCTATTGCAACGCGGAGCTCGTGTGACATTATTGATTTTAACCCAAAAAAATCCGTGACGGGTGTTACGATTTCTTTTTATGCGAACCAGTCGAAAGACGCAAGTGGCCAACTTTTAATACCGCTCTGCATTTTATTCAATTTTACTGGAAATACGTGAGTTTTAGCTTTGGTGATTTATACATTGTGTTCGATAAACGTTGTTGGTAATTATAAAAAAACATTTGATAGAATATTTGTTTTATGGTTCGTTTCACATATTCTTTCTTTTTTCAATTTGGCCCCCTCACGCTGTTTGTATTATGGTCCCGGGGGCCATATAACATGTATGACCGATATCACTTCCGTATTTTTTTTATTTTCTTCTCTCAGATGGTTCGACAAAGTGTGTTATCTCCATCTTCAAAGAAAAGGAAAACATGGGATCCTGACCAAATGAAAAAGGCAATTGAAGCGGTGAGGACCAAGGTCAAGGGCTATATATAAAAAGGCTGTAAAACTGTTTTGTGTGCCAAGATCTACACTGAAACGATTAGTGAAGGACTCTCAAGAATCTCTGGACTGTCTGTTACTTGTGCATAAGCCTCTTGGTAGAAAACCTATACTTCCATCTGTGCTGGAAAAGAAGTTAGTACAGTATATTTTGTTTATGGAGTCTAGATACTATGGACTTACTAGAATGGATGTTCGAAAAATGGCCTATCAGTTGGCATTAAAAAACAACATCGAAAATAACTTTCGAAATGTAGTAGCAGGCCGTGCTTGGTTGGATCACTTTTTGAAGCGACATAGAGACACTTTATCACTACGCAGACCAATGGGGACATCGTATTCTCGTGCTCAAGGATTTAACCGTTTAGCAGTCAAAGAATTTTTTGACGGTTTGGTAGCCGAATGAGAAAAACGAAATATTCTCCTGACACGATTTTTGCCATTAGATTTTGATTAAATGAATACATTTAATATGGCCCCCAGGGTGCCATATAACCCTCACTTGATCTCATGTTGCCAAATTTGTTTTTTTTTAGAATACATAAGTTTTCGATTGTCCTATGGCAGTTTCATTTATTACATAGTAAGTCATGTGTAGGTAAATGAATAAGGAACGATATAACATATTTATTACATTTCTGAGTCTCGTATTTTTTACATAAGGCCTCAAAAATAAATTAGGGGGCCACATTACCACCTTTTCCTCTAGTAATATTAGTTGCAATCAAGATTACTTGATTACTTTTTATAAGTACAGATGTAAAATGATGTTGCGTCATTAAAAAAGCAAACACGCGCGATGGTCGTTCATGTAAGTACATGAACGACTATCGCGCGTGTTTCGACTTGTCGTTTGGTATGTAGTTAGAGCATCGCATTGTACAGTCGAACAACCTAATTAGTTTACATTTTTATATGTGTGGGTGAACTCGTTCGTTTTATGTTGTGTTTGTGTGCATAACACAAACACTACATAAAATGAACGAGCTCTGTGTTTAGTAGTGTGCGTATGGCACGATAGTAATCATTCATTGATTTATTGAAGGAGATATAATATTTCGCACTATATTACTATAGCGACCTTGGCGCAATGGCTATCGTCTTTGGTCAGTGAACGAGAAGGCGTAAGTTCAAACCATGTGTGCAGCAAAAATGTCTTTTTCTTTTTGTATTCATTATTTTGTTAAAACATTACTTAAAAGTTGAACTTATAACGATTCGATCCCGTTCATGGATGAGTTATGAAGTTCGCACGTGTCTCTGCACGCCGGCTGCCGCTGAAAACCAGCGCTGGGGCTCTGTCTCGTATAGAGTCTTAGCATTATGCTGAGCGATGGCCGTTTTGCGTGAATGTGACGCATGCTTACCCCCAACTTGTTACTTTTTTTTGTGTTTATGTTCTTTTTTATGCGTCATGTTTGCCGCAAATAAACGTATTTTCTTTCTTTCTTCTTTCTTTCTCTCCCGCCTTCCGCGCTACAGTGCTCCCGCACTTGTTAATTGTACTCGTATGTCACTTCCAAGTAACCGCTAGTCGATAAACTAAATTTTGCCGCGTGAAAGTAAACTCTCGATTTAAAATGCGTAAACGTAAACGTGTTGTTCTTTCTATGAAAGATAAATACGAGATTAATAAACGGTTAGAGGAAGGCGAATCTGCAACCAAGTTATCCAATGAATACCAAGTTGGTAAGTCTACTATTACGGATATAAAAAAACAAAAGACGAGCATTTGTATCCCAGCTTGGTTCTTCTGACGGATCCACGAGTCGTAAAACGATGAAACTTGCCTCAAACACGAATATAGATGATGCTGTATATTTTTTACTCAAAAAACATCCCAGGGAGAACCTATTTCTGAGCAATTCTGTGTGAAAAAGCAGTTAAATTTAACGAAAAACTTGGAGGACCGTCAAATTTTCAAGCAAGCACAGGCTGGTTAAAACGATTTAAGTCGAGTCGAGACATGGCATTCGTGAGCTTCAAATACAAGCAGAAAAACTATCTGCGGATTTATCAGCAGCTAATTCATTCAAAATCAAACTAAGGGATATACTGAAGGAAGAAAATTACGCTCTCGAAAACGTTTACAATGCAGACGAAACCGGGCTCAATTGGAAAGCTTTGCCACGAAAAACTCTTGCTTCACGTCGTGAATTAGCAGCACCTGGTCCTAAAATAAGTAAGGATAGTATCACTGCTTTAGCCTGTGCTAATGCTACTGGCACCCACCAATTGCCTGCACTTTTTTTTGTTTAATTCCTCTTTCTCATTAAAGATATAAATGTAAATATGGTTTTCATTTACCTGTACGTAAATATGGATGGCTGAATCAAATACACAATATACATATAGGTAGTCCGATTATCCGAAAATACTGGTTTTCCGAACACCCACGTCCCCCAATTAGTTCGGATAATCGAAGCTCTACTGTATATATATTTATTATAATAATAGCTATTAATTTATAGGTAAGTATTTTAAATACTGTTTTGTTTTGTATCCACAGAGGAGAACCGTGCAGTTATTGGTTCGCCGATATGCGGATTCAGGCGATGTAGAACATCTTCGACGTGGGCCAAAACTAAAGCCTAATACATCGGCTCGACACCACGACATCGTGGCAAGGCTCAAGGCTGATTCCTTTTTGTTCACCCGCGTAACAGCAAGTACAGCAACAGCACACAATGTGTGCTTACAAACTGTGAGAAATCACCTTCATTCGGCTGGTTTACGTTGGAGTAATCCAGCGCGGAAGATTTTGCTGTCCACTGCGCACCGACAAAACCGGCTACAGTTAGCTAGGTCGTACGTTAATTTTGATTGGGAGTACAATGTGGTGATTTATAGCGACGAAAAAACGTTCAAGTCGGATAAGGATGGGCGTAATCGCGAAAAAAGAGTCAGCTGTTCCCTACATTTTGACGAGTTAGACGAACATAAATGTAGGGAACAGCTGTTTCTTTTTTCGCGATTTCTGGTCTGGTCTCATAGTAAAAGTTGTTCATAATGATGAGTACAATGACCTCTTAAGAGGTTGTTGGAGTTTTACCAATAACCCTGTATATGTTTAAAACCAGTTTGCATTAAATCATTGTATCGGCCACACAAGTGTTTTTTGCTAACATACAACCCACACCAAATTGAACCTTACAACAACCATTGTAAGGAAGGAACATATTGGAAGAAACGAGACGGATCATTTGCTAATGACCCAAGCGATAAGCTCGCTCATTCCAACCAATACCTACCAATGTTTATATCTAATAAAAAAGTAAAATGATTTTTTTTTTGTTTTATTTCATTAACTTTCTACTTTTTTGCTTGATTGTTTTTTTTTTTCGTCAGAAAATTAATTTAATAAAAAACAAAAAGTAAAAAGCAGCAAAACAAAATCCCTCAGTTGGGATCGAACTTACGTCGTCTAGCTTACATCAGTAGCTATCGCAGGCGCTTACACCAATTAGCTATGGGAACACTGTTATTATTATTTATTATTTATTATATTTGGGAAAACAAACAGTAGTACATAAAACTACTACACCTGCCCGCCGCCGCCGCCTGCCTGCCGCCTGTACTTATGTTAAACTGAAATATGGGCTCATATTCCTTCATTGTGAACCCGTTTATTTTAACTTTAACCGCGTGTGTATATTACGTATACCCACACAATAACAATGTCAGTTACCGATGTATGCGTGATGTAAACTAATTATATTGGCCCAGTGTACTCGCGTGTGTCAGAGCAAGAGCGCACTATAGCACGCTCTCGCTTTCGCTCGCTGCATGTCGATTCAAGTCATTTTTTGGGCAGTGTATTCAGTATATTACAAAGTACTCTGTGAGTGTATTCAATTGCGTCTAACAGTGTGTACGTCCGTTTGGTTTGCCACTGTTGTAGTTTGAAAACGCTACTGCGCGTGCGCCACTTAGTTATTTTATCGTATTGCTAGTTAGTTGTGCACTATGAATGAGTCAGATGAGTGTCTGGCACTGTGCCATGAAGCTTCTACTTCAACTTCAAGTTCTAACAGTTTGGTGGAAAATATTGACATAAACTTGCCACGTATTCTTGATGGCAAGTTTTTTCAATTTTCTAAAGAAGAGTCTACAGATCGCAAACGAGTTGGACTTTGTATGTTGTGCTTGCCAAAAAAAGTAACAATATCCGGAACGTTGCCTTCTACATCTAACTTTGTCACGCACCTAAAAAGAAAACATGGAGAAAGTGCACTCAATGACTATAAAACATATTTTGCCAGTAATAAAAAAACGAAGAAAACAACTCCAGAACCTCAGTCACAATCAAAGGTCTCACAAAAAGAGTTTAATGGAAACGTTGTCAAATTTTTCATACATTCTATGATACCCCTGAGAGCAATTGAAGATCCGTACCTGAAAAAAACCTATGAAAATGCGGGTATGTGTCAAAATGGCTTGACCTTAATAAGTCGACGATCTTTGGGACGAATTATGCAAGATTATTATACGAAAGAAATACATGACATAAAAACCGTGCTTCGAGATACTTTATATGTATGTACCACAGCAGACATATGGTCAGGAAAAGAAAGAAGTTTCATAGGCGTTACGGCACATTGGATTACATTAGATTTACAAAGAAAATCTAAGACAATGGCGTGTCGAAGATTCAAAGGAACTCATAGCTACGATAGAATTGCTTTTCTTCTAGAAGATATCCACAGCGCATTTGGAATTGACTCACGAAAAGTGCTATCTACGATCACTGACAATGGAAGTAATTTTGTAAAGGCTTTCAAAGATTTTGGTGTGGAAATAGAGTCTTGTGATTCGATTGAAGTAGTTGAATTTAACGATATAGACCCAGACGTTGAAGACAGTTTTAATGCTTCAGAAGATGTTCAGTCAGAAGTTAGTACGACGTCGCATGACAAGTCTGAAACCGATCCCTTGCCTCTTGAAAACGATCGTGTGTCTCTTGAACTGCCAGCTCACCTGAGATGTTCTGCTCATAAACTTAACTTATGTGCAACTACTGATGCTGGAAAAGTGCTGCGAAACCAAAACACACTACTTTCCAAAACGCATGAGCGAGTAATAAATAAATGCAACAAACTATGGAATGCTGCAGGTCGGCCCAAATCAGCAGAAGTAATCCAAACAGTTTTAGGGCACACGCTATCAAGGCCAGGAGACACTAGATGGAATAGTATTTATGACGCACTAGGACAAATATATGCTATAAAAGATAAAAGTATTTCGCTGTATGAAGTTTTGAAAATCAGTAGCAGTGGCCAGTTGTGGCAAAACGAATACAATTATATCGAAGAATATTTAAAATGTTCAAAACCAATAGCTGAGGCCCTTGACATCTTGCAAGGTGACAAGGATATGTTCTATGGATTGCTACTTCCGTGCTTATTATCTCTAAGAAGAAAATTACAAAAACTGTGCAATGAAAACTTTGTCTACTGCAACGATCTGGCAAGAAAGCATTTGGAAAGCGTAAATAACCGCTTTAATGACATTATTGATTTTTCTACCGCCAAAGCACAAAATGCAGCGATCGCTGCAATATCTTTACCACGCTTTAAAACCAAATGGTTTACCTGCATTCCCATAGAAGAGCATCAAAGGTTGAAAACCTTTTTCAAAACAGCTATTGCAAAAGAAGTTTCGGAAAATGCTGAATTCAGTTCAGCGATAAATAAACAAAACAAAGATGACTTTTTTCAATTTGATAGCTCTTCTTCAGATACTGAGGTAGATGTATGCCGAGTCCAGAGGCCAAAAGCAGATCTGATTGTTACTTGTTATTTATCAGATATGGATCGAGAACTAAATTGTCTTCATAGATATCCAGAAGTGAAAAAAGTATTCATAAAATACAATACTCCATTACCTTCTTCGGCTCCAGTGGAAAGACTGTTTTCATACGCAACTCTGATAAACCATCCCAAATCCCACAGGCTATCGGACGAAATGTTCGAAAAACGTGTAGTACTAAAAGCTAATTTAAATGATTAACTCAATCAACCTTTTTTGTTTATTTATTTGATTCGCAAATCATTTGAATTAAGTTGATGTTTGCTGAGTAATTATATTTTTTTGATTACATCTCACTAATTAAGATCTGGTAAGTATAGGTACATAATATCTACGAATTTAATCCTTGCATTTGATTATTCATGAAAATAAACATAGGTATGTGCAATAAACTGATTTTTTTTATGCAGCCATATTCCAAAACATATATTACGACACATTACATGTTTATTTAATTGCAAAATATAAGTTAAAACGTAAATAAACAGTAATTATAACTACTAGATTGCAGCAATCAAATCAATTACTACTTAATGTAGTTTGATTACTGTAGTTAAGTTACATGTAATCATAACTACATTACATAGTTAAGTACTTTTAATCGTAATTAGTAACCAGATTACAAAATTGTAGTTAACTATGCCCTACACTGCTATGCTAAGAATATTTTATCGATCGTGCTAATGACTGTGCAGGTGAATTAATCATGGAGATTTTTTCCCATTCTTCTATGGACTAGAATCTTCCAAAAAGCGGCAACTTTACCGATAGTATAGTCTAAATATATGGTTTTATAGTTGAAAAGATAAAATGGTTAATTATTTTAACAAGAGAACAGTTATATTATTTTTTATTCGTATGAATGTTTTTATGACATTTCATAGCATATTACCGTAGCAGGTATCGGAGCTTACCTTCAACGCAAGTGTCCTGTTCACAGTTGGTCTTCATTTCCGGGTAGTACAGGGTGTTGTCGCAAGTCTCCACTGGACACGCAGGTAAGCAGGCGTCGTAGTTTGAGCATTCCTCGTCACATTGCATTGCTGTTAGGCAAATAAATAATCAAATTTTAGTTCTAGATTAAATGTAAAATTAAGAATTAAATCCTGTTTTAGGAGGAAACTAAGCGCTTTAATTATTTGGGCAGGTTTTAGGTGGGTAAAATCCACGAAGACGATAAATATTTCCCACATTTCCCATTGATAAAGCTCTAACGACTGACAAATGATAAATTTAGCATGATCAGCCAATAATGTTCCCACTGCTGGGTCACAGGTCTCCTCTCCGAGAGCAGTGGCGATGAAATAAATTACACAAAGTAATGTGCCTGGCCGGATTAGAACCTACGACCCTCGTCCTACGGTCGTAGGTTCGAATCCGGCCAGGCACACTCGACTCGACTCGTAAGTTGACGATCGAACTTACCAATCTGTAAATCCTGGAGTGCTAATAGGCATCAGAATATCATAGTCTACCTACATCCTTTTCCTTAGTCGAATTTACGATAGTTAAGACAACTATCGTAGAAAATTAGTAGCAACAGATCCCATAAATCTTTAGTCAACACTTACGACAAGTCTCCTGCGTCCTCCACTTAAACGTAACGCCTCTAGCGGCACAAGCGTGCGCATACGCAGCTAACGCCGTGCAGGCGCACTCGCAGTCCGCGCCCGAGTCGCACGCGCACGCGTCGCGCGTGCAGCGCTCGATGTAGGGCGAGGGCGACACCTCCGCGTGGCACAGGGTGAAGGGGAACTGCTTCATTGTGCTGCAGATTGACGACGCCCATTCTTTACGTTCGGGACGTTGTTTGCAGTGATCCTGTATAATAAAAAATGAAGCTGAATACTTTTTTTTTTTTTTTTTCGGTTGGTAAAACATCAAATGACCCCTCCCGCTCTGGGTGGAGCGGAAGGGAGTGTCAGACTCTTACTGACTAAAACCCACCCATGTTCCTTCCTTTGCCCTTTATGTTCCGGGGTAGCGGTAACCCTTTCGGACAATCCCGCTGACCCGGCAGGCTTCGGCCCTAAGGGGCCCCTCAAATTAAAGGGGCCCCTCAAATTAAAGCTGAATACTTAAAAGCAACAGTATTTTCCTTTAGCCAATGAATACCGCATCTGAAATGACCGTAGAAACAAAACTCGAAAAATTTGCTTGAGTTATTACTTTGGACCTGGACAAGATTCTCTAGAAATTACACTTTTTTTCAGGGCACTTACCAAAAGCCGTTGCGGTTTAGGACACGTAGGCTTAAGTTTCCAGGAGTCAGCGAAGATAAGTGCTGAAGACTCGGCCATGCCACCTCCTGAAGGCGTCTGGAAGTCGTCGCGTCTGTCGCTATTGTAGTTGCCGCATAGACCTTTCACCTAAAAAAAAGAGGTTTATTAGTTGTACAGTAAACAGATCGGGATGAAGTTGAAGTTTCTATCTTTTTCAAGACAAAGATACCTTCATTTTCGTCCAGGAGAAATGCTACTTCTTAGTCTCGCAAATGAGTACTGCAAAAGATCCAGCATTTTTTTCAAATGCAGACGATATTCATAAGATTGCATGCACTTGATGAAAGGGAAGCCCTTTAATATCATAACCTTGGGGTCGGCTTCCAGTCTAACCGGATGCAGCTGAATACCAGTATTTTTCATGGAGCGACTGCCTATCTGACCTCCACAACCCAGTTACTGGGTAATACGATACCCCTTGGTAAGACTAGTTGTCAGACTTTCAGGCTCTTGCGTAACGACTGGCAAAGATCCACGAATGACAGCCGGGACCAACCACATAACGTGCTTTACAAGGCACGGAGGACTCTCGGTATGTATATGGTCACCCATCCACGGACCAACCGCGGTAAGCGTAGCTTAACCTTATCGATCGACCTGTGCGGCTGTTATTATTTAACCACGGACCCCACCAATAATATATAACTAGCCATATAATACATCAGAAAAAAGATGCAACTTGTAATGTTCCGGTGATAATTATGACTCACCCTTCCTTGCCAGATGGAGTCCACTTTGACGTACACTCTCATTCCCCTGTCCCACTGCAGGCTCATTCCAAGTGTTGGGACATCCAGGAAAACGTAAGCACCAGCCATACGCATCTTAATCCTAGAGGAAGAATGTATTATGTAAAGTTAGGACAATCATTTGTATTTTTTTTTTATGTTATGATTTCTATCACACCAAAAACATCAGCTAGAGGGGTCATTGCCTCCAATGTTCACAGGTTTGTAGGATCACATAAAGTTTAATCATGTACCAGATTGCACTACAATCGCGTTTCTGAGTTTTTTTTTCACTATCTATTAATAAGAAAGAATTAGAATATATGCTAAGAATTAGCATTGCCATTCAACGTGGCAATGCCCGATGCCGCCAGTCTTCTGGGCAGGTTTCCGGATGACAGCAATGTGGACGAGTACTTCGAGGCCTAAATATCCTTTTGTTTTTGTAATTATTTATATAGTTAGTTAGTCTTTTAATTTAGTACCTAGTGTAAATAGTTAAGAGATTATGAAAATCTAATAATATAAAAAATAAATATACATTGCAAAAATGTCTGTTTGTATACCTCTTCAGCTTGGAGATGTCAGGTATAGGTGAATCTTTGGTCAGTGACACAATCTCTTCATTACCACCGCTGCCGACCTTCAGGGTCACAGACTTAGAGCAGGTGGCTCCGGTTGTGCCGCATGGAACATTCTATGGAAACCGAAACGGTTATTTTACTACTGAACAAAGACGGTTACTCCATAGTCCGTCAAAGTTTTACATTGAATGCAGGACGTTCACGTCGTCAGATATTCGTTGGTGTATACAAAATATTGTAAAACCTTTTTAAAAGAGCAACGGTGGAGTATCGTGCACATTCTTCTCCTAACGAAAACTGCCTTTTGGAAGGGGCGACTAGAGTCAATTCTATTTAATTGTAAAGTTTGACGTTCAAAACTGCCTTTTCTGTGCATATTTGATATAAATACTTTGACATTGACTTTTATTCTAAATTCTTTAAACCTACAAGTATTAAACACCAAGTACGTTTATCCAAACGCTCGTTGCTCGTGGCTCGTTGTAAGTAAACTGAAGTGGCAGTGGGCTGGTCATGTTTGTCGAAGGATCGATGGCCGGTGGAGCAGACAAGTCCTGGGGGTCTACTCCGAAGTGGTATCGGCCGAATGTTCGGCCGTTTCCTGCTACGAAGTTACTATTTGGTTCGGTCGGTCCCGATCCTACACTCCTACACTCTTTCGAATATTGACTATGGTCCCGACCCAACTGAGCCGATCCGAACTTTTTTCGCATTTTTCAATAATATTTGGTTCGGCCATGTGTCGGTCCGATCCGAACATTCGCACTTTCCACTTCGTAGTAGAACCCCTGGAGTGGAGACCGCGTATCGGCAAGCGTAGTGTGGGACGCCCCCCAGCTAAATGGATGGACGACCTAAAGAAGGTTGCTGGGACGGACTGGATGCGGAAGGCGGAGGACGGGTGTTGTGGCGCAGCCTGGGAGAGGCCTATGTCCAGCAGTGGACTGCGATAGGCTGAGTTGATTGTTGAAGTTTATCCTATTCGAATATCCCCAGATGTAATTTGTAATAATTAAAGCAATCATATATGGTCACCTCCGTCAGGCTCCTTCATGTGTTCAACATTGCCATATTTTTTTTGAATTATTGCCACCTCTTGAAGAGTGCGTTTGAACTAGTTTGGAAAGAAAAGAATAGAGGAAATCCGCGTCACACCTCAACTTAATCTGACTGGTCTTTTGCTATCTTGGCTTCTCTTCACTATGAAAACGTAGCCTTAGCCATATTTACGACACGAATTTACACGCTAACAACCTCTCACCTGAATCTCTACATCGAACCCATCCTTGCTGTCCATGACGCCCTTGGCCAGCAGATAGGTGCAGACCCCTTCGAAGTCGTAGTCTGTCCCGTCGAAGGTGACCACGTGCGAGTCGCCCCATGCTGAGCACACGCCGGCGCATTTACGTTGACTGCACGACCAGTTGCCGCTCTTGCATTCGCTGTGCAAAAAGTTATTACATATTATAATCATTTAAATCTCTAGTGCTTGTTACTCCCGAAGAAGCAGTCGGCTTAACGACTATGATAAATGTAGGCATCGAGTTCCAATTCAAATTATATTTAGGGCTGATTTTTCAATCGACAGATAATTTTTATTCGTAGAATGAAATTGACGTCTGACAGTTTTTGTATGGAAGAACTGTCAAAAATTCAAAATTATTTCTCTGATAAAATTATCTGGAGTTTAAAAATGCAGAGGTATTGTTTGTAACATTGCTTTTAACAATAAAATTACAATGTATATTTACTGTTACGTACAGTAAACAAACATTATCTCAATTTAATTTATGATTTTATCTTCAGTAATAAGTAATAATCCAAGAAGTTAGGTTTTTCTTGTTATCTTGGCCCATTCAATAAGCCTTTTTTTATTTTTTTTTCTGGTGGCATATCATCAAATGACCCCTCCCGCTCTGGGTGGAGCGGAAGGGAGTGTCAGACTCTTACTGACTAAAACCCACCCATGTTCCTTCCTTCGCCCTTTATGTTCCGGGGTAGCGGTAACCCTTTCGGACAATCCCGCTGAGTTCATTAAGCCTTCTTCTGTTATTGCATTAGATAAGACTTTACTTTTGTATGGGTGGATGAAATGTGAAGGCGAGTTTTCAGTAAAAATACTCATAGGTAACCCAAATTGGCGTCAAGCCAGGAACATTTAAGTATATTTAATTCTATAGGTATTAACTCCCGAATATTGGAGTGAAGTACGTAGTACCAATTAGAGAGTAGTTCATCATCATCATCATCATCATCATCTGCCTAGCCTTTTCCCAACTAAGTTGGGGTCGGCTTCCAGAGTAGTTCGTGAGGAGTAAATTAAAAATAACATTTTCTTCCTTTTTAGAGGACCACAGCCAAATAAAAATGGAAGAAAGAATTTATCAATATTTTTTTCTAAATAATTCTTTTTTTTTTGTTCTGTAAACCAGTTTGCCGGTGCAATAAATAGTGTGTCAATGCTGACGAAGCAGTATCGATGACGCCTTGGCTCGTGTTCTACAAAGAAAGTGAAAGGCACGTACGCATTATACATACAAATATGCGCAATGTCCACCAACTATTGTTTTATTTGAAACCAAGATATAACGGGGGCGTAGCTCAGATGGTAGAGCGCTCGCTTAGCATGCGAGAGGTACCGGGATCGATACCCGGCGCCTCCAAATATTAGTTTTTTTTGTGAGGGAAAGTAATTTTTTTTTTTTCATAAAAATAATGTATTTATTGTTTTATATTCTCAATTCTCGCAGAAGATTCAAAAGATTGTACGTTAATACAACTATATAATTACAACATTTAAACTAGGTTGCCAAATAAAGAGAAAAGTGGTTCAGCTGAAATTCTGCAACGCTGCTTGAGGCATATTTCCGTAAGTCCTAGGAAAGTCATATTTAATTAGTAAATCCTATTGGATAACTGACTGGACGATGGAAGCGAACACCTACGAAGTTCGGGCTCCTGCTAACTTCTTGGCACAATAGAGACGAGGCACCAGTGTTCCTTTTGAACGTCGCGGAAAAATCAAATCTCTAATATTAATATCATCATCATCTGCCTAGCCTTTTCCCAACTATGTCGGGGTCGGCTTCCAGTCTAACCGAATTTAGCTGAATACCAGTATTTTACATGGAGCGACTGCCTATCTGACCTCCACAACCCAGTTAATATCTACATATTAATAATAAAGCTGAAGAATTTTTTTTTTTTTTGTTTGTTTGTTTGAACGCACTAATCTCAGGAACATAATAACATCTGGATACTTTTTGGATTTGATAGCACAATTCTTGAAGAAGGTTATACAGGGTTATTGGTAAAACACCTACAAACTCTTAAGAGGTCATTGTACTCATCATTATGAACAACTTTTACTATGGGACCAAACCAGAAACAGCTGTTCCCTACATTTGTGTTCGTCTAACTCGTCAAAATGTAGGGAACAGCTGATTTTTTTTTCAAGATTTCTGGTTTGGTCCCTTAGTAAAAGTTGTTCATAATGATAAGTACAATAACCTCTTAAGAGGTTGTTGGTGTTTTACCAATAACCCTGTATATAAGCTATTTAAACATCACGGTAGGAACCTTAGGAGCCGAGCAAAAAGACGAGCGTGGGCAGGTGATGCGATGGGGTGGGTCGGGAGAACAAGAAATTAAACGCGGACGAAGTCGGGGAAAGAAGCTAGTATTATCTATAAGGCTACTGACCATTTATTACACTCCTCCTGCATCATATGTCCGTCAGGGTAGCTCCTTCCTCCGTGGTGACAGGGGCACTGGGATGGCGGGAGACACTTCTTGGACATGGTGTCTAGAACGAAGCCCTTCTTGCATTGGCAGCCTGGACGGCATTCGGCAGTTGTTGATGTTGGCGGGAGATGCATGTTCTGTGTGAAGGAATAGTAAAAGTAAGAAAATAGGAGAGTTTCTGTAATCTTCTGTTACTCCAGATTAAATTGTGAAAAGAGGATCATCATCTGCCTAGCCTTTTCCCAACTTTGTTGGGGTCGGCTTCCAGTCTAACCGGATGCAGCTGAATACCAGTATTTTACATGGAGTGACTGCCTATCTGACCTCCACAGCACAGTTACTGAGTTATTTCTCACCATACCATACCCCTTGGTAAGACTGAATTGTGAAAAGAGGATATATTGTTATTCATTGTGACAAAAAAAAAAATGCAACATATAACTATAGAGATTCCTTTTGACTACGGAATGCTAAAAAGTGTCGTAAATTCAGTCATCAGTAACAGGTAGTCTGTCAAATTAATAATTTCAATTCATAATGCAACCGGTGACTCCCGCTCTGGGTCGTTCTTGGTGCAAAGGTTGGCCATCGCTATTCTGCGAGGCAATGCGGCGAGTGTTTTGGGCACCTTTGCGCCGGGTGCGATCAGGGGCGGGTTGTTTTGCGACCTTTGACTGTGTATTTTAACACTATCACTTTATTGTTTTGTTTTTTGTTTATTTATATACAGGGTTAATTTTCAAAGACCAGCCAAATTTAAGGGTGTGGTACAGACCATCAAACTGAACAATTTTCTCCATGGGACCAAGATCGTAATCGCGAATAAAAATTCAGTCGTCCCATACATCTACGTCGAGTAGGTATTGAAGTTTTCTATGGGATAGTTGATAAATTTTTCGCGATTACGATGTTGGTCCCATAGAGAAAGTTGTTCAGTTTGATGGTCTATACTACACCCTTAAATTTGGCTGGTCTTTGAAAATTAACCCTGTATAACACAATTCATAATTATTTACATTTAATTTTATATAGCTGATGCGGGAAGTACAGAACCGGTCGAAGTGGCGGCGCTTCGAGGAGGCCTATGTCCAGCAGTGCACGTCTTTCGGCTGAAATGATGATGATGATGAACGCCTTGGCTCAAAAGGAACCTTGTAAGTAAAGCATACATACCTTGCAGGTAAGCGGCTCAGCAATCTCACAAGTAGTAAACTCCATGTTGTTAGACGCGCTACAGTTACTGCGCAGATCTTCAGCTGGCGGGTAGTTCTGTATCTCCATCGGAGTGGCCGGCTTGCAGTCCCAGCGAGCACCCACGCATGTACTGGGTGAATACAGGATAATAGTCAGTAAGAATATTTGGTATTTTGGGGACTTAAAACTAAGTTTGAAGGGGTTTATGAGAAGTGCTCGTTAATAATAATAAGTTCATTTATTTCCGGTAATTTACGCACATTGACAAATCTTCTATATAAATAAATAAAAATGAACCATCGAAATGTACGCGTCTAACTCCCGATTGACTGCACCAAATTGGATAATTCTTTTTTTTTGTGTTTGTTATTGTCAGGACAAGGTTTGTATATACAATTGGACCCAGTAGGTGGCGCTGCTTTTTCGGGCAGGACGACGTCTGCCGGGTCCGCTAGTATAAAATATAAATAAAATCAAAATTAATATCATTAGTACCATGTCAGTCCAAGGACAGACGGTTTATGCAGGGTCAAATTAAATTAGCTAGCGAAATTCTGCAGACATCTAAACACGATAAAATATAAATATAAGGTGTTTTTTTGGGGTCAACGACTGCTGGTAGTGTCGTTACTTGAATTATGAGTTGAGGAAATCTGTTTTATGTTGTTTTATCGTATTTAGACAACGATACCCATCACGTCTGCGGAGTTTCGCTAGCTAATTTAATTTGACCCCTAGTCCTGACCTATTTGATAAAAGAAGTAGAAAGTCCGTTATTTCTATTATTGTCGTTTCGTTGACTTTTACAAGATACGCAGAATTAGAGGGACGACGTAAAGTCATGGGAATAACCAAAAAAAAAAATGTGAACTCTTTACAATAACTATCTCATTCCTCATTATAACAAAACGGAATGAACATTAATAAGTAATATCATAGTAGGTACAGTCAGTGACAAAAGTGAGGTCGATCCCGAAATAGTTACTTAGCAGTTTAAGTTATATTTAAATTAGCTAATAGGCTAGACAGTAATGTAAAGAAAGTATCACCAATTATAATAAGTTATAAAAGAAAAAAAACTAAATGATTAGTGACTTGTGTCGCTGTCTGTACCATTAATATTCAAACACGTTTCGCGGATTGCGGGCATGAATGAAATTATGCAATTCCACACGCGCGAAGTGAAAGGTAAGCAAGTTGTACGCACTTCAATATTTTACGTAATGTCTACCATAGTGCAGGATAATTTCGATGTAGTTCACAACGGGGGCGTAGCTCAGATGGTAGAGCGCTCGCTTAGCATGCGAGAGGTACCGGGATCGATACCCGGCGCCTCCAAAATTATCTTTTTAATTATATTTCTTTTTGATTTTTTAAAGATGTCAAGTGGAAGTTAATAGATTAAGCACCCGCACAGCTTTATGGTCGAAACTCCAGGAAACTCCTACCTAGCACTATCTACCAAATAAATAAAAAATCGAGCAGAATTTACAAAGAACATGTGCCAAGTGCAAGATAAGTTAACCGGAACTCATCGGGAGATGGAGAAAATTAAATATGTTAATGTAGATTCTGCAACATTGGATCTAGTCATGTAGTTAGGTCAAATTTGAAGCAGACGGTATTAGATATTTGAATAGCTGTGAAAATATTTTCATACAAAATTGAGTCATTAATTAAAATTAAATTTCGTATTTCTACAAATGCTTACCATAGTTCTCTCTCTCGCCTCCCGGCTCTGACTTCTTTGTATCCAGCGTTGAATTGCATTCCTTTGTGGTAGCACGGACATAGCCCGGTCGGCACGCATACGTTGTTGTCATCTAACAACTACAAAAAAAAAAAAACGTCTATAATAAAAAACCAGTTCTGACTTCAAACCTAGCCTTAACCTTCGAGCCAGTTACTGTATTTTGAACTTTAATTCCGACAACGTAAAGTTCTTAACTTCTCGAGCGCTTTACGAACACCGTTTGTACATAAGCAAAAACGCCTCGAGCGCCTTACGTACACCATCTGTACACAACAGACGTCGCTCACTGGACGTTGACTTTTATCATTTTATTCATTTTTGTTGTGTACAGATGGTGTACGTAAGGCGCTCGAGGCGTTTTTGCTTATGTACAAACGGTGTTCGTAAAGCGCTCGAGAGGTTAATGGAAAATTGACCACTTACACTCGGGTTTAACGACAGTTTTTGTAATAAGAACTTTAACTTTGTCGGATTGTAATTCGATGGTTAATGGCTCAATGGTTTAAACCTGGGTCTAAAGATAAACCTTGTTTTGAAATAAGAAAACTCGTACATTTACACCGACATAAGGTTGTATCTACGCATATTAGGGTCTTCTGCACCTCAGGCCGTACTAGGTTATTGTTGTTAGGGATGAGATATAAGAATGGATAAAAATGGTTGGAACTTTTTGTCATGTGTTCGTTGTCTGAGCTTTGGGCCGTTTGGACCCCCAGTGTTCAGAAGTATAGCGCACCGTAACCAGGCGCGGGGGCAGGGGGCGGGCAACAAGTGCAGTTGCCCCCTCCCCTTCCTCAGAGAGAAACATTTGCCCCCCCTTGAGCGAAAACCTAGATCCGCGCCTGACCGTAACAGTAACCTGACATAAACAAATTCAGAGCTTAACTTCCTGAATTCCGGAGGCTATGACCTGCTAACTTTAAGACCTGAAGGCAGTGGCGTAGCTAGGTAAGCAAGGGCCCTGGGGCAAATCAAAAAATGGGGCCCCACTGCTATCTAAACTGGTTAGGTTTTATCAAGTAAAAATATTAAATATACAAACACTTTAAAAATGCTAAGCTACTTTATCATCAGCTCTTTTTCGTGCACTGCAGGGCAGGTAATAAAAATATTAAACAATAACAACATAAATTACAATTAATACTTGGTGTAGGTATTGAGCAATAAAACGAAATAGAAAAGATTCAAGGGTTTATTATATAAAGGTCGCACCTACCAACTGACTAAATAACAATTATATTTACAATCTTTTCCTAGCTTTAATTTTCGCAAAAGTATCAATGACTTCGGTTAAATCCAGGCTTGATGCGGTTTTGTTTTCAATTGCTATTAGCGATAAATGTCGGAGTCGAGTTTGGCCCACACTATTTCTTAAATATTTTTTTATTATTTTTAATTTGCTAAATGACCTTTCAGCTGCTGCAGAAGTAACAGGAATTGTAAAGAATAATAACATTGCTGTAAATACTTCCGTTTGGTCGCATTCTAGCACTCCATATTTGCTCATTATTTCCTTACATAATTGGTGAACAGTCCATGCTTGAGTTAATTGAGGTAAAACTAGGTGGTAAATATTAATAAATTGAAGTGAAAAGCTAGGACCTATTATATCTGAATATTTTCTTTGAAATTCGTCACACTTTTGTAATAAAGTTGCTTCATCAACATGTAAAAAAATGTTGGTGTTAGAAAATCGAATATTTGACAGACTGCACTCATACCAGTAAAACGTGTATTTAATTGAGCTATTAATGTGTCTAGTACATTATTGAAAATCTCAATTTTAAATATTTCGTCTCTTTTTGGAAATCGGTAATCAGCAGCTAATTCATCAAAATGTTTTTTAACTTTCCTTTGCCTTTTTTCCTGAAAATGGGTATCTAAACCATATTTTCTTGCAATTTCACTGGCTTTGCACTTGAATAATTCGAAATCATTTCTATAAATTTGCAACTTTGCTTTGGTATTTGCCTCGCCCAAAATGATATCGCATTTCTGTAAAGTTTTGGATGCATATTGATTTCATTCAATACACTGTACATGAATTCGCAAAGCAACACGAACTCGAAATTTAGGAAATAGGAAATCCCTAGGTATAACTTTCGAATTTCTCTCAACTGAGTTGCCATGATTAAAGTCGGATTGCAACCTGTCATATTTAGTTTGAAAATGGGAGAAATTTTCAAAAGTTCAGTTCGATCGAGATTTTCTGGTAAGGATTCAAGGGCCCCCTGAGCTTGAGGGCCCCGGGGCACTGCCCCGCCTAGCCCCTAGGTAGCTACGCCACTGCCTGAAGGCCAATTCCCGTAATTAAAAACGTTCAAAATCCAGTCGTAATCTCATCTCAGCGACTATCAATGTCAAAAACTTGTCAAAAATGTAGGGAAATTAGAGGTACTTTTGACTGATTGAGACTGAGATCAGACTGTGAGCGTTCTTATAATATTACGAGAATTGTCCCTCTGTTTAAGCTTTAAGCTAAATAAGCATTAGAATAGTCTGGATGTCGAGCCCAACGGTTTTTTCTATATTCTTTTTTTTTCTATTTTTTTTTTTTACGTTGCCACACCTACTTGTAGGTCATACAAATATTTGTTCCGTGCGGGAATCGAACCCGCGACACGCAGCGCAGCAGTCAATCGCATAACCACTGCGCCAACCGTGCCGTCAATATTGTCAAAAGGCTAGGTGGTATAGTTAGGTACCTGCCCGGGCGGACACGCGCAGCCCTCGACGCAGCACGGCTTGCACGCGCCGCTGGCCGACAGCGACATGTCGGCACACTTGCGCAGGCAGCTGTCGGCGCACACCGTGTACTCTTGTCCCCCCGTGCATTGCAGTTCTGGAGAAAATGTACTTGGTTAAAGTCTTATACATCTTTCCAAAGAAGAATATACATACGCTTCGGAAATCATCGTCTATTTTCGGAAGTACGAATGTGCGATGATGAGATCTAATATAGAGCTGTTACAACCAAGGAAGTATTTGACTATTTTGTATTAATGTTTTTACAAAATTATAGATTAACAGCTCTACATAATTCCAAAAAACTCAACTTCAAACTTTTCAAAAGTTTTGAGTGAATAATGACGATCTGAGACCGGATTAGGTAGCCCGATAGAAATAAAACTTTAGAAAGAAGTTAGAATTTTCCTCAAATGTCATGATTTCATTAAATAGGGTCATTTGGTTCTGGAGAGTTGTATTGATGATTTTAATAATTATAATTCTGTAAATTCACACATGTTACGGTCGCGAATCACATTTTCATACAACCTAATACTAATTTGAAAATTTAAAAGCGTAAGAAAATTTGAATACAGGCTATTCAAATTATCTTGAGTTTATTTTTTAAGTTTATGCATTTTCAAATGCCCTGTGGTCACAAAAGACATAAGTATCAAACTTCTCTGTACATACCGCACTCCTCCACATTGTACCGCCACTGTATGACGACGCCCGCCTTAGCGCAAGTCATGGCGTAGTCGCCCAGCACGGGACACAGGCAGCGCGTGACATCAGAGCCGCACGCGCACATATCGTAGACACACGCCTCGTAGTACGGTTCTACGTCCACGTACCAGTGGCAAGCTGTGGGAAAGAAACGATGGTCAATATATTTTTTTTCATCGATCTGTTACTGTGAACAGCTAATGTTTTTTTTTTTGTAAATTAATGGAAATAATTAGATCTTATTTTGCTACAGTTCCAAAATACCATCAATCTGGCCATCCGCCCAGAGACCAGGGTAGACGGGTAACGTAACGTCGAAGCATCAACTCTCGATCATCATCTGCCTTGTCTTTTCCCAACTATGTCGGGGTCGACTTCCAGTCTAACCGGATGCAGCTGAATACCAGTACTTTACATGGAGCGACTACCTATCTGACATCCACAACCCAATTATTGGGTAATACGAAACCCCTTGGTAAGACTGGTTGTCAGACTTTCGGGCTCCTGATGACCCGTAACGACTGTCAAAGATCCACGAATGACAGCCGGGACCAACAGCAACAGCTTAACGTGCTTTCCGAGACACGGTGGCGTCTTGGTATGTAAAGATGGATTTTGATTATTTCATCCTCATACACATCCTTATTACATGCAGGATGCATTGTGATGGATAAATTAGTAACGGCCAAAAAACTATATCAATTAAAATGTCAACGTTTCACAATGGTCAAGCACACGACGTAATTCTTACAAAACTGTATCAAGAGAAAGGTACGTGATCTTTCGAAGGTTATTTTATTAAGTCTTGAATGTGGCGTTTAATTTTGTCTTTAGTAACAACGGGGGCGTAGCTCAGATGGTAGAGCGCTCGCTTAGCATGCGAGAGGTACCGGGATCGATACCCGGCGCCTCCAAACTACCCTTTTATTTTTCTTTCCTTAATGATTTTTTGGAAATTTTAAAAAAGACTAGCATTCCAAAGGCTACATTTTTAATATAACTGGACCAGGAAACTAAAGCATTCCTTCATCAAGTTATACGCCTTTCCGGGAAAGACAGAAGATATGTCAGTTAGGTCATGGGATTCTTCTCAAATTCTCTGTAAAAATAATTTTAATGCCCAAATAATATCTTTGCGTGAACTGTTAACAAAGAATACTGATACTTTTTTCACTAACACTAGACGATACACATAAATAAAAGCCCAAATAAAAGCGCGCTGTTTGATTTTCAACGCTCGGCCCAGCGTCTAAAGTTGAAAATCCAACAGCGCGGTTTTAGTTAGCTATTCATTTAGGGACCAGTACGAGTACTATATCAGACGAATAAAATACCATTTCTTGGTTATAGAAACCTACCTTCAAACACCTTGCTCTTCAGTTTACTGCAGTACTTCTCAGCAGCTTCCTTATTCTCCATGTTGGCCTTACAAGGATGCTCGGGCTCTTTCGTGTCTATGTCGGAACAGAACTCTCTGGTCTTCCACTTGTTGGCGAACGCTAGAGCTGATTGTTCGATGTCGTTTTCTGGGGTTAGGAAGTCGTCTTTTTGGTTTAAGTTGAAGGTGCCGCAGAGACCCTGGATGACAAACGTAAATTAAGCAAACTACACAACAATCTTTGTCGTGTCCATTAGGTTCACATTGTAAAAATCCGTATGCCGCTATTAGCGGCGGATGTGTCCTGAACTTATCCATATATACCAACCATCTTTGCACGTTAAATGTCTTTCTCTTTTTGTCTATACTATGAGCTGAAAACATCCACGTAGGACCCAAAGCCACACTGGGCCCGGGTGATGGATTACAACGAAATCGCTTTCAGTGAGTTCTGGCTTCCAGCAGTTGACGCATTACAAAATGATGATGTTATCCACAACAGGACGTCTTAATTTCAACTATTACTAAACCGTTTACCCAAAATGGCGAATATAGCCATACAGCCTTAAGATCAGTAAAGAGATTAGGCTAAAATTGTATACAAGCTGTTGTCATTCTTACCTTGGTCTGTCCTTGGAATTCAGCAGGCACGTCAATGAAGACGCGAGTGTTGCCATCCCACCACAAGTCCACTTTGTTAGGCAGTTGCACTAAAAACAAAGGAAAACATTATTAACTAACCGGCAACTCTAACCCACTTATTTGTAAACCCGAAGTTATGTCAAATTTAAAGCTCAATAAATGTTTCTTTAAGCGGTGCACCGTGTTTATTAATAAGATAATGTCCATGTATAGATTTTTTTTAGCATAGCTATATAAGATAGATTGTATTTTTTTTTTCTGACTGGGGCTTCTCTTGACCTCAATCACGTCTGGTGGAAAGCGATGTATGATGTCTATGATGGAACGAGCGACCCCAGAAGATGCTTGTTACCTCTTGCTTTGAAGGCAGACGTGTTAAATGTGGAAGAGATTTTTCCCAACTAGTAGACAATAGGTTGATGACCCAAAACTTGCCAATCCTACTAATTCTACTAATATCCTACTACTCGTATCCTACTATATTATAAATGTGAAAGTTTGTATGGATGGATAGATGGATGGATGGATATTTGTTACTCTTTCACGCAAAAACCACAGAACGGATTTGGATGAAATTTGACACACTTATGCTTTATAACCAGGATTAACATATAGGATACTTTTTATCCCGACATTCCCACAGGATCGAAACTTATGTGGGCAAAACCGCGGAGCGCAGCTAGTTGAGTTATAAGTTTCATGTAGTTTTGGTCTTAGCTAAGCTGGTGACCAATGGGGCAGTCTTATGGCATCATCGTCATCATTTAAGCCGTCCACTCCTGGACATAAACCTTATGGCACATTCTAATATAATCTTTTGACTGCTAAGAAAATTGCAATTTAATTTTACTTACCAATTATAAACATAGAAGAAGCAGCTCTGATCCTAACATCGCCCACCATGACAGGGAGCGTAGAAACCTCTTTCCCGTTCACTAGTATAAAGCCTCCTTGCTTCATGTGCACGTTTGCTCCGTCGTAGTTCAGGTTGATGGCTTTAGTGCAGGACGGCTTGCCTTCGCCTTTGTAGGGACTCAGGTCCATTGCCTAGGAAATAATAGATAGAAGTTTTAATGTTTCTTTGTCTTCAAAACTACTAAAATAATATGATTTCTAAAGATTATGGTATTGTTAATCTGCGATGAGTTGGTCAGTCTTTAGTTTTTACTCAATACTTTATTGAATTTCATAATATGTACATATAATAGCTGGTATGTTAAAACATCGAATCACTTATGGACCCTGTCGGGCACAGCAAAGTTAATTTTTAATAGGAGAGAGAATGACTGCGCTTTTTGTTAAGAAAAAATAAAATAAATATAAAATTAAAATAGATATAAATAGAGATAAATTAAAATTAAAATATAATATTTGCTTTTAAGGTACTTATATTTTATATAACTCAAAGCTACTTTATTTATTTTATTCTATTCGGGAAACTTACAGCTGATTTAAACATGCATTTGAAGGCCATTTACAAGTTTCCACTTGAAAAAAAAAAACAACTAAAAAGGTTGGTACAAAATACCTAGAACATAAATTAGGAAACAAAATAACACGATCCATTAACCGGCCGCTGGCTTAACCGTCTTTCAAAGTTTCAAAATACCGATATTAAGTAGCCGTACGTCTATAAGAGCATAATTATTCTTGCATAGCTGTTATCTGACTAAGGCCTAGAATAGGCCATCACAATTTTGATGAATCGTTCAACAACGATGTTATAAATGGTGAACTAATTAATTTTGTTTACTTTTGCGTATGGCCAAAATAAGTTTGACACGTAGTTTTGACACTAGCTGTAGTGTCAAACACAGACAAGGACTCTTAAACTATTTTTTTTCTAAAAACAAAATTCACCTCAGTAATAGCTCCGGAACAAGCCACATTTTCGACCTCGATCGTAAGGTTGTTAGCCTGCAGCATGGTGTAGGTGCAGTGGCCCATGAAGTCGTACCGCAAGCCGTCGAATGTGGTGTAGTGCGGGTCACCTACTGCCCCGCATCGGGCACCGCATGCTACTTTTGTGCAAGTCCATTCTCCTGATTGGCATGTGCTATAGAGGATAGAAAATAGAAAATGAGTTGCAATTATTCTCTAGGGTTGAAAACCAGTTTAAAAATAACTCAGTATATCAGTGTGGCGATGCATATACTCCCGGTGACATGACACCCATAAGCTTCGTAAAAAACAATTATAGGTACTGCGATTGCTTATCCGTCTACCAAGACTGGTAAATAATCGTCAGAATTAAAGTATTTCAGACTGGTATAAAATGAAAAGTAACAAGTACCTACACCAATTAAATCGAAGGTATTATTCAAACTAAAGATTTAACCAAAAATACGCTAAGATATATCAATTCTCAAAATAATAAATAGTTAAGCCCTCACCAAGTATTACAATCCTTCCTTATCGTAGCACCAGGCTTGAAGTTCTTATTTCTCAACCTACAGGGGCACTCGGTCTTGGGCACACACTTGCCGCCCTCCAGCAGTAACCCTTCGGGACAGAAGCATCCTTCCACGCAGGAGCTGTTGCCAGTCTGAGCTGGGACCAAGGGGAAGGCACAGCTGGGTTGGGAGTCAGGCCCGCAGGACTTGTAGATCTTGCCTTCGGGACACTTCATTGCTGTTTGAATGGAAATAAGAAGAGGTTACAGGACGTTTTATCATCGGTTACTGAAAACTGTGATTGGTTGAACATGATATACTTAAATGAAGGATTTGATACCAGAAAAAAAAACCGGAGAATCGCATATAAGCTTTCCCGGCGTGATGTCTTCTTCAAATCTGTTGGCAATGACTTTATCATTGAAAACCCATAAAAGTGTGGTAAACAGAGATAAAGAAACACATTTTCTGTCACATCGAGATAATCCATTAGCTCTAGAGGATAATAAAAGTAAGTGCTTACGACAGGTCTCAGGGTCACGCCAGTCCTTCATCTCTTCAACTCCATGTCTCAAACATTCCTTCGCGTACACAGATACTGTGCTGCATGCACATTCCTCAGGACCTGAACAAAGACACACAGATTAGTTTAGAATTAGACCATTTCCTAGCCTTAAGATATACATATTTTGGGGGAAGATACTCACTCAAACTGGTGGTGCAAGCGCAGAAGTCCCATTGACATGCGTCGAGCAAGAGAGAGACGTCCATAACCTACAAAAAAGAAATTTGTTGATCAAGAATATAAAACAATAACAAATGCAAATAGTAGATAGTGAAAAATAACAGTAGGACACGATATAAAAATAAAATTTTAGCAGTAACCCGCAAAATCGCAAATTCTATTTTATTAGGCTACTCCACATATACGTACCTACCCCAACTTTTCATGGTCTGGGGCCACGGTAGTGCCCCCGTCAAGACGCGCCAAAACAAAAAGCAGGGGGCACTACCTACCTTTTCTCGAAGCTTTATGGTATGATAAAGTTTGAGGGATTATGTAAGGTTTGTAGAGTTAGGGGCTTGGCTCTACATGAGACCTGACCACGTTTTAACAGTGAAAGCGTACATTGTACATTGTAACTTGTTTTTGGTGGGATTCAATATTACCTTATTATTAATACGTCAAACGTTGGAGTACATAACTAAAGTTAGCCGTAGCTGATATCTCTCTATATATGAAAATCGTTGACAAAATATTTTTACATGGAACTCGCCTTAGAGCATTTCCTGAATTTTTCTTTAGCGAAGATCGTGGTGCAGAACTGCTGAGCTTTCTTCATATCATCGTCAGATTTGGAAGCACAAGCGCTAGTCTCAGTAGGTTTACTGTCGCATACATCTGCAGAATAAAGTCGCGTTAAAACGTGCCAGATTCATTCATAATTTTACAGAATTGTCTTGAAAATAAAACAAAATGTTGTTCAAAACCATTTGTCATGTAAAATCAATAAGCCAAAATAAAGTAAAATTTGTATTTCCATACCTCCAATCTTATTAACCTGCCACGACGTAGCGAGCACAGACTTAGTCTTAGCAATAGTTTTGTCTCTTGTCATGAAGTCATTCTCAGGGTTTCCATCTAACGTCCCACAGAGACCTTCCGTGTTGTTCCACAGCAGGACTGAACCTTCCACCAGGATTATGTTCTGAAAAACCATTTTTATGATACAAAGGCATGATACAAAGAGTCCACTTGACTTTTATGTCTACAGACTGGCTGGGACATCGACGCGCAAACTGTACCTAACCATTACTGAATTCAGCACATGATTTACGTTTTAGTTATCTGTTAATTAATAAATATAAGTATTGCTTTGTCAGACACTTACATAGTTTGGTAAAGCTTGTTTTATTTATACGATAGATAACAAGACAATAGGCCAACCGCTTAACTGAGACGCGGGAGAGGTGTGGTGATGTGATGCAATAGCTCAGTGATTCGTCAACTTGTGAAAACTATCACCCCTCCCGCACCGCGCAGGTACCTCGGGCAACGTCTCAGTTAAGCGGTTAGCCTATTGTCATAGTTGCTTTATTAAGTATTTTTTAAATATTGAATTATTCTCTTCTAAAATTATAAGGTGTAGGTAGTCCATGTCTTTTTGAAGTGCTTTATTTTTTTTTTTTTGTAATTATTTTTGCCACTGTCCAAGAAGCAATTTGGTTTTCGTTTTTTTTTTTTTATCATAAATATTTGGTAAAGTTTTTCATTTGAAAACGGATTCGACTTGGCTAACTTTAGTATTACAACAGTCTTTATTAATCCTAGTTTAGAACAATATTTACATTAAGCTATTAATACAAAATTATCATACAAAGGATGCAGACAGAACGGATGCAGATTATCCAAGATCATAATAATATTAACGGATGTTCGATAAGCCAAATGTCCCGAAAAAAAACTAAATGAATGACATTGACACTGTTAAATATTATAAACTTTTATGTAAAGTGGTTGACCTAACAAGGTCATAGAAGAGCTTATCTAGGTATTGTTATCAATAGGGATGTTTTTTTTTTTTAACTCAAAGGTCATCAGTTCAGGTCACAAACAAATTGTGCGCTCAATCAATCACCATCAACAGGCTGCCTGATCCTTTTACTCTGTTAAAATCCCAAAGGAAAAAAAACGAAGAAAGAAAATTTCATATGCTGTTTAGCAGTAAATAGATAAGACTATCATGGTACAGATGCCAGCACATCAATCTACTACAATCTGTCAAATTTATTTAATAGATTTTCAACTTTATCGCTAAAGCATTAAGGTTCAAGGTTGATTGGGAAAATTTGACAGTTTCGGGTAGCTTGATGTGCTGGCGTTTGTACATTGCGTTTAGGATAAGAGGTATATTGTATATTGTATGTATATTGTATGTCTGTTACCACTTTATAACAGGTCGATATTTTTTTCTGTTATTTATTTATATGTATTTGTTTACCTAGTTCTAAGAATTTTTTTTTTTTATTATTGTCCCTCTTAACCAAAGCACCTGCCATCTAATCTCTTCACCACCCTTGGTTGACTGGTAGAGAATGCCTAAGGCATTAAGTCCGCCTTTGTACCTTTTTTTGTGCAAAAAGATTAAATAAATAAATAAATAAATAAATTTATTAATACACACACACACACACACACACAGTGTATACTTAAAACTTAATATTACTATGACAACATAACAAAATAAAATAACATGAAAAAACAACAACTGCAATAGTATCCGTGGTTAGAAACTAGACTAGACTATTTTTATGATATACTATTTTTATATACTATTTTTATGATATACTATTTTTATATACTATTTTTATGATATACTATTTTTGTATACTATTTTTATGATACACTATTTTTATATACTATTTTTATGATATACTATTTTTATGATTTTCAGAACTAGGGATCAATCTGGATCGCACAAAAATTAAAAAAATGCTACTAAAGACCTTTTATTTCTAAGATTATGTAAATTGGGCAAGCATTTTTTTAAATGTTTACTCAAGTTTCAACTTTCACAAAAGAATCAATTAAATGATTGGAGTGGAGTAGTTTTTTTCATAATTAATTGTTTTTGGTAACAAATCAGAAAATTTCAAAAAAATCGAACAACCGACACAGCTCGGTAACCATCCAGTTTTGACCCCTATTTAACTGGACTAAATTTGTTGCTAATGACCTCTAGTATGACGCCTTTCAAGGAATACGTCGAGTTTCCCTGTCACCCCGTTTATAGCTTGTCTATGCAAGCTTCATTGCAGAAGGGGATGAGCTAAAGTAGCCCACGAAATGGCCTCAAATGCCATGATATCATGAAAGATTCATTCATTAAGGGTTAATTGAAATTAGAGAGTTGTATTGATGATTATATGTAATTCTATTAGTACCTACATATTTGTTACGGTCGCGAAACATATTTTGGTCAACATACAATCTGAAACTGCAATTGCAAAAAAACGTAAAAAAATAATAATTTCGCGGGCTACCCTGAGGATTTCGCCTTAATATTTGAATCAATCAACATTTACTTAATTACGAGGGCGACACTGAAAGTTTTTAGAACTGGCCACTTGTAAACGATATAATTAAAAAATAAGTTCAAATTTTGAAAATGGAACTCTTTGCCAATGTTATTGTGTATGTATTTTATTCATTTGTCATTTGTTTACGATTTGGCGACAAATTAAAAATCGTCTGCCTCACGTCAGCATGAATTTAACGCGAGAAAATTTTCGTTCAATGATTTTTTATGACTTTCGATGTCATTTAGGTCAACAAAAAAGTTGTGATAGACTTCGATCGGCCTTTCACGATGAAGCCCCATATCGTGCCACTGTTTACAACTGGTTTGGACCTCGCAGTAAGATCCTCCTTCACCACGACAACGCCTCGTCGCACACCGCCAAGCAAACAATCGACTACTTGGCGACGTCAGACGTGGAATTACTGGGTCACCCGCCCTATAGCTCCGACCTCGCACCTTGCGATTTTTATTTAATTCCGAAAATAAAAGAAAAACTTCGAGGAAAACGTTTTATGGACGCCGAGGAAGCAGTGGCTGTGTTTCAAAATGCCGTCGAAGAGACCCCTAAGGACGAGTGGGCAAGGTGCTCAGTGATTCCATCGGATGCAGCGATGTATTGATGTAAATGGACACTATTTTGAAAAGATATAATAAAACTAATAACTTGCTAGTTTGTTCAGTTTTTGATTTTCTAAGAACTTTCAGTGTCACCCTCGTATTTCACTCTTTTTAAAACGCAACGTAGTCAATCTTTCACGGTGACAGTTTGGCTTTGACACTGCCATAATTTCCTAGCAGTAGTATTAGTATATTAGAGTATTTCCTAGTACAGACGCCAGCAGGTCAAGCTACCCGAAACTGTCATATTTTCCCAATCAACCTTGAACCTTAATGCTTTAACGATAAAGTTGAAAATCTATTAAAGAAATTTGACAGGTTGTAGTAACTTGATGTGCTGGCGTCCGTACTAACTTTGTTTATGTATTATTACTAATAGAATCGCGTTTGATGACGTAGAACCACTATCTCACCGCTGTTCCAGGTTTTTTTTTCTATTTTATTTCACCGACAAACTTCACATATCAGCACCAATCTAACTAGGACAAATAAAGTGAAGTATATCCTTACGTTGGTATCCCACTTGATGGTGACGCCCACAGCGTCCAGGTTGATGAGCACAAAGTCGCTGGGCATGGCCACGCGGATGCCGGGGAGGGAGGCCGGCATTGGAATCAGGCGCTTGGTGTTCCGGAAGAGAACGGAGCCGTCCTCTGTTGAAGACACGAACATCGAGTAAGAAATTAACCCAAAGGGTAAGATAGCTCATGTTTTATACCTTATCTGTACAGCTGTAGCTCCTTGCTAACACAACAGTACTTACAGTAATTCCTGCAATAAACCTTTTCAGAAGAATTTAACACATCACACAAAGGATCAACTACAACAAAGTAGTTGTAGAGTAAAGGTTATCTCTATTAAAACAAGCTGAATAAAGAAATGTGTACAAGGGAGCACCAAATAATATATTCACGATATTAAACCTTGTGACACAGAGAGCAAGGTGGGTTTTTAATTGATCATTTACAGGCACATGAGACCCTTTATCTCTGTCTCTCAGACAAATCTGGATCTGGATGATTTCAATGCATTTGCGATACCTCAGGTATGTCCAGGCGGCGAGGTGGACCAGCCATCCAATTGTCATTCAAATAACATAAAAAAGTAAAATACAGAAGTTTCTCTTACCTCCCACAGAGAGTATGTAGAACTTCTCATCAAGGTAGACCGTCAGCTCGCTGGGGCAGTGCGCCGTATTCTTGCACTCGCCGTGTTTGACCTCTACTGAGTATGTGTGTTCTTTAGCGTCGCGGACCAAAATGTGTTGGCAAGGGGATTGGAAGCTGTGGAGAGTGCATGTTGTTTAGTAAAAGAAATAAATCTTCTGTGAGATAGTTTTGGAGAAAAATGTTCGTCAGACAGGTTAATCATGAATAATGAGTGATTCTACTTTCCTTTCAAGGTGCGGAACTTCAAAAAGTACTGAAATCAACGGACGCTTTGACTCGACACTTTGATAATTTACATAAGCATCTTTCAAGAAAAAGTATTAGGTCCAAAGAGTGGATACTTGGCCACATACTTTTGCTGAACATTGATTTATAAAAATGAATAAAAAAGAATGAACAAGTGAAAATCGCGGGTGCGGATAGCTTTCTTTAGTTTTATTTATCTGAATTTTCAATTTATTTTTACGATCTACTCGAAATGCAGTCTAGTAGTAATAGTGGTTATTTGATAACGCCGCCAGAATTAAAAAAAACTGACTCATCATCATCATCTGCCTAGCCTTTTCCCAGCTATGTTGGGGTCGACTTCCAGTCTAACCGGATGCAGCTGAATACCAGTATTTTACATGGACCGACTGCCTATCTGACCTCCACAACCCAGTCACTGGGTAATACGATACTCCTTGGTAAGACTGGTTGTCAGACTTTCGGGTTTCTGACTACCCGTAAAAAAACTGACTAATAATTTAAAAAAGTCTGATCCCAGAAATCACAGGTATAATTTAAGTTTTTTTTTTCCTATAGTTGCAAAGGTGCAATTTATGAACAATCTCATGGTCCTTAGGTCCGCCTAAGAATCGATTTAGCAGAATACCTACGTCAAAAAATACTAAGAATTTTCTCAAGTTCTCCAAAAATTCAGGACCTCAAAAACATTAATTTACCTATAAATCTTCCCATCAAAAGTCTTATAATGCACACCAGCCCAGCTAAGACAGGTGCCTCCTTTGGGCGTCATATCCTGCACAACAACGATAGGCCGGCCCGTGCCGTACGTGCTGAGCGAGCCGTGCGCGCCGTGCGAAGCGTGCGCGCCGTGCGAAGCGTGCGCGTCGTGCGAGCCCGTGCCATACGTGCTGCCCGACAGGGAGTGGTGCGTGTGACTCTCGCTGACTTGCTGTTGGTGGCCGTGGGATTCGCTTGTTGTTTCGGAGTAGTACGTGTACGTCTGTAGGGTAAGATTATTTTTTGATTTTAGGTCCGAGTGTCGAGGGGTAGCTGGTTAAAATTAGATGACAGTTGCAAACGATCGAGCTCAATGGCTCTATAATATCAAACTCAATTACAAAAATATACCGACTATTTATCTACGTCGGATATAATTTAAAAGTTACTTACGCTATTGTATCTGTGGCTGCCTGGTGTGATAACGACGACTTCAGCTGCAAGAAAGAAAAATGTAGTTCTATTAATAATTTTTAGAACGTTTTTTTATATTTAAGTATGTACTTAAATTTAAAAAAATTCAGATGAGTAAGTTTTTTAAACGGCAACTCGAAAAACTTGATACAAGAATAAAAGATACATACTCAATTTCAATATTAATACAACATTTTTTTCGGCCTTATTACAAAACAAGGTTTTTCTATTTAAAGCGTCGATCCAGTTTTTTCAATAAGAACCTAACTATCATCGAAATAAAGTTCTTTATACAAAACAGACAACTTAGTTCGGTACCAATTTACCAGTGTTGCATTAAGAACTTTACATTGGTCGAAATGAAGCTCAAAATACTGAAACAGGCTCGAAGGCCGGCTTAGTTAGACCTCGTTTTGTAATAAAACGGTTTAAGTTTAAAAGTTCGCTATCTAAACTCACGGTAAACGCAGTGCGGTATCGGCTGCGGTTCGAACACTCCCGTAGCGTATTTGCACGTGTACAGCTCAGCGGCCGGGGAGCTGTAGGTACTGCCGGATGGACACGTCAACATGCAGCTTGAGGACTCGCTGTCGCCGAAGCAGTCGTAGGCGCCGTTGAATGCTAGCTTGCGGACGTCGCATTCGCTTACGGCTATAAGAAATAGGTGTAGTTAATGATGTTGGTTTCTTTAGTTTTTCTTGTCCCCTTAGACCTTAACTAACATATTTCTTTAGATATGTTAGTTAAGGTCTAAGGGGACAACTACAGCAATTGATTTACAATTTGCTTTTATTCTGCTCACGGACCTTCATAATCCATCAGCATTGAATTCCAATAATCTTAATTTAATTTGAATACACTTTGTGCTGTAAAGTTTAATTTTTCATCGTCGTTTGTAAACGTTGTAATGAATATACCCATAATCAGCCTATAATGTGTCCACTGTTGGGACACGCATAATCCAACACAATCCATAATCTACCACGCGGGGCCGGTGCGAATTCGTTTTTTTTTATTCTAGGACATCCCGGTTTCCTCGCGATGATTTTCTTCACAGTTTTAAGAGCATTGGTGACAAAATAAATACATAAAAACTTTTTTGCAAAAAAAAACCGACTTCCAAAAAAGACACTACAAAGTGAAAAATAACTTTAATTTCGGAAGTCGGTGGCAAACAACGAAAATGCGAACCCAACGACACCGACTTCCGAAATTAAAGTTATTTTTCACTTTGTAGTGTCTTTTTTGAAAGTCGGTTTTTTTTTTGCAAAAAGTTTTTATTTTTCACTTTTAAGTTGTAATTTTCACCAGTAATTTTGGTTTAAAAAAAAAAAACGATGTGTGGGCCCATAAAATTTGAGGGTTGCCCTCGATTTCTCCAGGATCCAATCATCAGATCCTGTCTTGGTGACTATGGGACCACTTCAGAAGTATGTCCTTTCCTCCATGTCCAAAAAAAAAAGAATTTTGAAAATCGGCCACAATTGACGGAGTAATCGCGTAACAAACACACAAAAAAAAAACACCGTCGAATTGAGTAGATACCTCCTCCTTTTTTAAAGTCGGTTAAAAATAAAGTGCATGTCTGGGTTCGCACTCACGTCCACAACTCTAAGTCGGGGCCAATACCACTGGCCCACCACCACTACTGATCCTCCACAAAGCTTTAAAAAAATCAATAAATACTCACAATACTGGCACTGGGCCCCCCTGAACTCAGCCGGGCACTCGCACATGTTCACTGCTAGACAAACCCCCCCATTTGTACAAGGCGGGCTGCACTCGGGCATACAGTCAGGAATGGTGGAGAAGTCAGCCCGGGTTGGCTGCCATTGGCCGTCAGCACAACGCATGTTGGCGATGTTGGAACCGTCCATGAATTTGTGGCCTTCTATGCAGGTTATTGTGCATGTTCTGGAAACAACATAATGATTTAGTTCGTTTTTAGAATACAGGAAATGGTTTAACAATATTTAAGGAAAAAGGATGTTTTAACCAGAATGGTGAAAAGAGGCCGTTGCCTCCTTTTGACCAGTGAAGAGTCGATACCATCACTTACAAACTCGACTAAGCAACCAGCGCTTCAACTTAGTTGAGGCTGACAATGGCGCTGATTCCCTTGTTCACAAAGTAAACTAAACTTAAGTTCAATGCCTCTTTTTCTTTCTATTTCATTAAGAAAAGGACAGAAGATAAATATTGATTTAGTCCTGTCAAATTAAGATACTCCATAGACAGTTTAGACGTGATTAAAAACATGGCGACTAAAAATAATTTACGTCAGGCGCTGACTAATTTGACAGGACTAAACTAATATTTATCTTGTCCTTTTCGTAATGAAGTAGAAAGAAAAAGATGCACTGAACTTAAATTTTGTTTACTTTGTGAACAAGGAAATCGACGCCAATAAGCACTTCTCTTTAGCTGAACAAAGAATACAACAAAAGAAAGACAGCCTACTAACAAACTTCGAAAGCCCACCCATCATCCCTACCTAGTAATTGGGCTGAGAATCAGAAGTGGCGTTGCTTAAAGCTATCAAGTAACACGACTTTGATAAGAGAACTTTTAATTCTATAATCTAAAAAGCTAGGTTTATTTTCAAAATCAAGATTACTTACTCAGGTGAGCATTTCCTCGCAGAGTTCATAGGCAGAGGGGGGTAGGAGAGACATGGCTTCTTTTCGAACTCGCAGTACTTGCCGTGGAAATTGGCAGGGCACTCGCAGGTATTCGTGTCGATGCAGATGCCTGAGTTCTTGCAGCCCGGCTCACAGTTTGCTGTTAAAGATAAAAAAAGAATTATAAAAGTGTAGTTTTAATAGGTAATAAGAAAATAATTCGGCGAAGATCTAAGTTTTCTTCTGACTTTCTTTGTTCACTAGCTATAGAATATAGATAAGCCCAAAAGAACCCTTTCTAATATTTTTCCAGGAGGTACGCACGGCTACACATCAAGCTATATATAAACATAACCAGTATAAGCCGACTTTTGATTGTACGAAAAACCTATTCAATGCGAAATCAGCTAAAACTGGAAATGTACAGACGCCAGTAGGTCAAGCTACCCGAAACTGTAAAATTTTCCCAATCAACCTTGAACCTTAACGCTTTAGCTATAAAGCTGAAAATCTATTAAAGAAATTTGACAGATTGTAGTAGCTTGATGTGCTGGCGTCTGTACAACAAAGGCTAAATCAATTAGATTAAATATAAATTAAAATCTCTAAACGCTAATATGAGCTTTTTTAGTATTAGGCATATAATACTAAAATACCTGAATAATAAAATAAGAAAATTCCTTTTCCCAAAAGTGTCACTATGGCATATTCAAATCAGGTAGTTTGTTAAAATGTGAATAGTGATGATTGAAATTGACTCATTAATTGTTTTCAAGATTATTTTCCGTTCAAAATCCTTGAGCTATCACGTAACCGACTCCTGAAACCACCAGTCAGACTATCTATGTAACTGTTAACAAGTCTAGGACACGACCCTGACCTGAACTGCATCAGCTCCATGCATTATCACTGACATTGGCGACAAAATTAGGTCACAGTTTGTTGTTTGCAAATCGGACGGACGGCAACGCCGGGCGCCGGCTTAGATTTGAGCCGCTTCCGTTAGGACAGATAGCGTGCCCACGCGCATTGATAATCGCTTATACCTACTCTGGTAGGTATATTATTTCTATTTTGAGACTGTTGTTGAGTTTGATTTTCATTTCAAGTTCATTTGAGTACCTATTTTAGAAGTTTGATACTTGATAGCTTATCCGGTTTATTTAAGGGCAGAACTCACAGAGCGCGTTTTGAGCGTTTCCTAGGAATATGAACAGTAACGTTAGACGATATTTATATTTGCGACGCTTAATTTAGGTAGTAGGCTCCTACTTTTTTTTTTAATGATATAAACTAGTGCTTGACTGCGATCCCGCCTGATGGAAAGCAGTGATGCAATCGTTGATGGTAAAGCGCACTAATTTATTATGAGCCTTTTCAGTAATTACCTACGTAGCAAAGTAAATGGGTGCGGTCTGTGAATCTTTTCCTAAGGCGATTAACACTGCCACGCACCACGCAGCGTAGCGCGTGAATGCGTGTTTTAACGTTGCTTGTAAGTATCTCCGTTTGTATAGAAAACACGCACAGTCCAACACACAGAAAATGCATCCACGCGCGTTCATTCAGTGCGTTGACACGCAACATGCAGCGTGATGCGTGGCCGTGTGATAATCGCTTATTTGTTGACTTAACCTTGAACGTGAGTCGTGACGCTATGACTAGACCAATTATGTTCTGACTTCTGACAGAAAAGAGTTAGAGAGAAAAGAGAAAGAGAGTGGAGACCGTTCTGAATACGACAATGACTATGTTACAGGACTAATCTAACTAACTTTGCGGTGACTAATCCGCTGACGATGTACGGTGAACGGTCACCAGACGGAACTAGGGTCAGATATAGTTGAAGTTTAGTAAGAAACCGATGAATGTTTTCGAATAGAATTTAATTTAAATTAGAGAAAATAAACAGTTCACATATCAAATTAATTTTCATTCCAAATTATCCATCGGTTTCTTACTAAACTTCAACTATATCCGACGACCCGGTCACTTATCTCTTTTGGTGACTGTACCTAACTAATAGATGCTATTATCGCGCAAAACCGGGCCACGTAACTAACCTACAGTCAGCCATACCTCTCATGAATGCCTGGTTCTTGAGGAAAACAAATGACGAGCGAAAACGAGTCATAGGGATTATGAGTCTTATTTTCTTGAAATTAGTGTTAAGGAGAACGATGACAACACTGATTTATTCACCCTTGTTTCTGAAAATCTATTAAATTTAAACTGTGGTCTCACGTCACCTTTTGACTGATGATGATTCATTTTTTTTTGCAAAACGTTTTAAATCAGCACTTTTCGAATGTCAAAATTACAAAAGACAATCCCCCAAAACGCCCGTTCTTCACCACTTCCTAGTGCTATTACTGGGGAGAAGAGGCACAACAAACTCCCCAGCAGCACAGCTGTCTGTTCAGTTAGAGAGGTGTATTTGTCAAACAGGCGTTATAGCTTATTATAGTTAAGTAAGGTTTCCTAGAAGAGCGTTGGCCGCCACATAACGGCCGCACTGACGACTGTCTTGAAACGCACCTTTGGCACCAGTCCGGGGTTTGACTCTACGGTGTCAAAAAACGCTAAGAAAAACGGACCAACTGCCTTTCATAAATAACGTTTCAGTGACGTCATTCGACGGTAAATTGCGGACGCTATGTCACCACCGCACTTCTAGAAAACTAGAACAACAACAACAACAGAACAGAACAGAACTAGGCTTCTAAAGACGGTGAACTTTTTCTAAATTAACTAAGAACTTGCTATGGTGGTGGGTTTACTTACGCATAAATGGCTGGTTGGCGTTGTTGTGGAATTCATAGTAGTTGGGCCTGAAACATAGAATGGTGGGTAATATAATATTTTTATGGGTATTTTTTCCTATGCTGTCCCACTGTTGGGCAAAGGCCTCTCCGAAATCTTTCCAGGAACTCTTTTCCCGCACCACCTCGAACTAAATGGATTAATTAAGGACCCATTTTCGCCAGATCCCTCATCATTCTCCTGTCCTTATCCTAATTTATTTGGGGTCGGCGCAACATGTCTTTTTCTTCCATACTTCTCTATTAGTCGTCATCTCGGTAGTAACCTTTCTAGCCACATCATCTTTCCCACACGCATCATTCATAAGATCCCTATCTATTTAAAATGGCATCTTGTGTTAAATGTAAGTATATAGACAAGAGCATAAACCATCCAACAAAACTTCTCCGACCACACGCGTACTCAACAGTAAATCAATTTTCCCTGGCGTATTTAAGGTCGGATCAGCTAATTTTAAGGACGAGAACGAAGCCGATACCTGCATGATCTTTTTCTCGGGAAGGTGGGATGTGAGAGGCAACCTAATTTGAGGCAATTTTACATTTGAACTGATTTGATTACTTGGCTTAGCATCTTTACTCAAACTAGTTTGAAGTAAGTGCTCTTTTAATCCAGACTTATAGGTTATGTACAGACGCCAGCAGGTTAAGCTACCCGAAACTGTCAAATTTTCCCAATCAACCTTGAATCTTAATGCTTTAGCTATAAAGTGGAAAATCTATTAAAGAAATTTGACAGATTGTAGTAGCTTGATGTGCTGGCGTCTGTACAACTCTTCAGTTACATCATATGTTTCTGTCGTAAAATAAACATTATTTTTTTATTCTTCGTCGGTTGCTTTTCTGTGATGCACTTATGCGTCAGCAAATGCTATAGCCGCATGATAGAGATCCGGGAAATGTGCCTGATGCAACTCTTGGTGACAGTTGACAATTTGACATCACGCACTCTGCTGTATGGCAGCTTCGGATCGGCGGTGAGACTACTCGCCCACTTCTCCTTCAAGGAGAGGGCCTGGTCAGTACAGCGGGAATCTCTCAACGCTCGGCACTGAGATTTTATGAAATTATCCATGTACTGGACCGCCTTCAGGGACGAGTACTCTATATGATATACGCGGAGAATATTGACACCGCGATTCGGAAATATACCCAAATGGTACAACACCATCTATCGAGCTTAAGGGAAAACTCGCGATCAAACACTTATATTTGTTTACATTTTTGGGAAACAAATCGCGAATGCAGGTTAAGTACCAACACTAACAACTTCTAGAAGGGAGACAAAAAAGTTAAAACCAAAAGTAATGAAAGGTACTTACGTGGCTCCGTAATTAGAATACCAAGTTTTACTCTCGGAATATTTAGACTTAGTCCCAGAATACCCATTCTTGGTACCAGAATACCCGGTTTTAGTCCCACTATAACCAGTTTTCGTCCCGCCATAACCGGTTTTCGTCCCACCATATCCAGTTTTAGTTCCTCCGTAACCGGTTTTGGTCCCACCGTAACCAGTTTTAGTTCCACCATATCCTGTTTTAGTACCGTGCCCATACCGTTGGTTCTTTAAATACGGCGGTACGTATTCCGGGGCTTGCACGTCCGATTGTCTGTAAATGTTAAATTATTTGTAATACAGTATTTTATTTTAAGCTTGAGTTTCTTGCTTATCCATGAAAGAAGCTCTGCTCTCAATATGCAAGTTAGTTGTATTGCTACCGGGTTGTTCGAAAGAGATACCGTGGCCCCTGGAACAGGCAACTGAAGGAACACGGGAGGGTTTTAGTTAGTAAAAGTCTGACACGCCCTCCCGCTCCGCCCAGAGCGGTAGAAGTCATATGATGATTTCCCACCCAAAAAAAAGTTAGTTGTATTGAGATTTTTATTGATTTTTTATGGGGTTTTGAAAAGTATACTCGTAAAATGGTGATACTATTATATTATTACATAAATGTAAAACATCTACGTGTGGTTTACTCAAATTTACAAATAAATGATCTATCTATGAAACTATGTAGACAACTTTAAAGTAGGTACATAGTGTAACTAAATCGGCATCAAATACCTATGAGGTGCTTGCTTTCTAATGCTGGGTACACACGCACCGACTTTACCAAGCATAATATAAACTCTTGGAACAAATAAACAGGTTTTGTGTAGCCTGCTACCCTAAGCTCGTATTCATTGGGAAAGGCAGACATATATGGTTTTTGAATAATAATTAGGTACCTCTCTAATTGATTTAATATCTGCTGCAATAGGAATAAAGTCGTAAAAATGGGGAAGCTGTTGGTATCAAATCTTACCTAACAACACGTTACAAAAACAACCAAAATGCAAAGGTAAATTCTTTCATTCCTGAATGTATACCTAAGTTATTCCTCCTAATTCCTGCTGCATATTTTTCTATTTTTGTTATATTTTAGAAAAACTTAATAAATAAAAGAAAAACCAATGTTGACGGGTTACCGAGGTAACAACGAAATATCATGATTCCCTATAAATATTTTTTTAAATAATGCTTACCTAACGAAATCGAAAGTGTTAAAATCAAACAGCCTTAAAAAAAAAATAACGGGCGGGCTAACAAAATGGCGCGAAAATTAATTATAAGTTACAGTGGTATCGTTTCATACAGCCAAAAGTCAAAAATGTGAAAGAAACTTACCCGTAATGATCGCCAGATGATGCCGGTATTCCATATCCAGCATTGCTGAGATATGTTGCTAGTAATAAAATAATTACTTGAGTTACCAAATACATTTTTACTGTAGTTAATTATCCATGAATTAGAGTTCTAATAAACCACAGTTGTCGTGTCGGATGACACGAGCAAACTGAGTCCCGAATGGTTTTGCGGAATATTATCTTCAGTTTATATAACACAGGATACTCAGAAATCATCCTCCCGATAACTGAAAAGTTATCAACAATTGCAGGATTTAGGAGTAAAATGCAAATAATTTCAGGCGATAGGAAACTAAGTTCCATGCTGAAACAATTCACAGATCTCCTAAACAAAAGATAATTAAATAAAAAAGTTATATGCAAACCATAGATCCAAACAAGAGCAGAATATAAAAAAAAAATCTTATTTTTTTCAAAAAAGGCGCCAAACTAATTCGTGACAGTTTTTTTGCGAAGAAGTAAATAAAATGCCTAAAAAAAGAAGAAATATGTCTTGGTCCCGAAATAAGAAAGAGGTAAGAACTGATTATATACTTGCCTATTTAAAAGTATTGGAAATGTTTGGGAAAGCAATCTGTTGTACAATTTGTATTTGCTTATCTGCCTACAGACCTTAGGTTTGAAGCGACGGGTGTTTCTTAGCCCTGTCTTGCAAGGGCTAAGCTTTTCGCGGTGAAGTTAGCAAGGGAATGCCCCGTAGTTATCTACTGATTCATTAATTTAGCGTTTAGTCAATTTGTTTTTTTTTTTTCATTTCCTAACTCTGATAGTGCTGGACAAAATGTATACCTCTACTATATATATATTCATTGAAATCGCGTTTTTTTCTGTCTATCGTGTTGCCCACATCCGCGAGCCGACCTTTACAAACCACGGTAACTTGTGACCTCTGCCAGCACGAACCTATTTAAACGCATGACTGTAGCAAGCAGGGCTGAATTTCCCTATACATCATTCCTCCCTCAGTAGGTAGGTACCTATAGTCGACCTTCTTGATTTACAACCCTAAGGTTGAATATCTCTTGCACGTTATAAAATGACAGGGTAAGTTTCAATTTACTGGGGATTGTTGTCAAAAATAGTAAAGCAATTACGAGGTCGACTATACCTACCTAGTAGATACGTACTCATCTATATGCCATAACATCGCGCCCGTATTCCCAGCAGGCCGAAGGGTTAGGCAGAGGTGTGCCTATAGTATACCCACATTTCGCTAGTTATGTTTGTCTCATGTAATAGAGGTACTCATCTACTACATATAAATAAATAAAAATAAATAATAATAATGCCAAATAAATGCATTTTCTTTCTTTCTTTCTTTACATATATTTATCTAAACTTGTTACAGAAACAAATCTTAACTGCAAGGCTGATTGGAATAAGCCTCAAAGTAGACGATTACATTTATAATCACAAGCTGATCTCAGTATGTGAAGCAGAACAATACATGAGAGAGGTGTGCTCCTACAAAACACAATGTAGTCAAGACGAGCGTTCCTTGCAGGTAGGAATTACTTACGACCTTACATCTTTCATAGGTAATAAGAATAACATTGGCTCGTTAATGTATTATATATTTGAAGCGGTATCTACAACGCCATATGCGAACAACGCGTCATACTGACGTCACGCAAATCCTGCATCTCGCAAGCAGAGTTTACCGCGCAATTAGCATAGATACAATTTCCCGACATCAATCGTTGGGCAATTGCCCCGCCAGACACAACACCCGTCTGGTCGGAGGATCCTCCCTTTTCTATGGAGGATGAGTGAACTTTACACCCTGTTCCTCATACCTCTAAATATTTATAGTTATTCAATAAAATCCAGAGGCCTAGCACTACATACGTGAGGTCACGCCTTTTTCCATGGGGGTAGGCAGACACTACAAAACGCCACCTGCTACGATCCTTAACGAAGCAAAAGGAGTATGTACTTCTGCTTCGGTTACGTTCATACGTCTGGTTATACACGCACGCCGCCGCGCCGGTTCCGAGTACCGCGCACCAGACCTTTCTGGAGAATAACACCAATAAGGTCACTAGTTGTCCTTCAAGGGCGTCCTGTAATAGTAGCTGAGCTTTTAATGAAGGAGGTAGACTGGCGAAGTTTTACTACCATCGGTCTGGGACTGGGGGTCTAATCCGAAGTAGTATCGGCCGTATGTTCGGCCGTATCCTGCTACGAAGTTGCTATTTGGTTCGGTCGGTCCCTATCCTACACTCCTACACTCTTTCGAATATTGACTAAAGGTCCCAACCCAACTGAGCCAGTCCGAATTTTTTTCGCATTTATCAATAAGATTCGGTTCGGCCATGTGTCGGTCCGATCCGATCATTCGCACTTTGCACTTCGTAGTAGACCCTCTGGTTCTTAGCAGCTTTGAACAAAAGGGAAGTAGAAAGAGAGTAGAGAGGCCTTTGCCCTGCACACTTGACATCACAGGGTTTTAATAATAATAACATCACCTGTGTAGCCTTTTCCAAACTATGGGGTCTTTTGGGGTCGGTCAACTGCATCCAGTAAAACCGAATGCTGTTGAATATTTTACTACCATACCTACTTACACCGTTACCTACCACCTTACCTTGCCCCACCTACCTTATACCGTTGGTCTCGTGGTCGCAAGCGCGACTGCTGAGCGTGGGGTCCTGGGTTCGATTCCCGGGTCGAGCAAAGTGTTATTGAGATTTCCATTAGGAATTTCTTAGTAATAGCCCCGATTTGGAAGTTAGCGGTGTGATACCCCCGTGCCTCGGAAAGCACGTTAAACCGTTGGTCCTGCGCCTGATGTCTCTCCGATCGTGTCGGATTGCCGTCCCATCGGACTATGAGAGGAAGGGAAGAGGGAGTGCACCACACTTGTGCACTATAATATCTCCCGTGCCGGAGGCTAGTCTCCGTTGAGATCGGCCGCCGTGGCCGAAATACGACCTGGAGGTACCGGAAGACGTAGCGTTGGAAAGCCTTCCACAAGGTGGACCCACGACCTTGTGAAGGCCGCAGGAACCCGTTGGATGCGAAAGCACGGAACCTGTTGAAGTGGAAGTGCTTGGAGTAGGCATATGTCCAGAAGTGGACATCTTTCGGCTGAAATGATGACGATGATACAGGGTGGCGGGGACATCGACGCACAACCTGTTACGATGGATTCAGTACATGATTCTAAACCCCCTGCGTTGAAATTTCAGGGATTGAGGGTTCAGAATCGTGTACTGAATCCATGCTATACAGTTTTTGTGTTGATGACCCTGCCACCCTGTATACGTAGGGACCACTCTTCGTCTCTCACTCACCATGGGCCACCCTTGTTTACCACCTAATAACATACAATAAAATCATTAGTCGGTAGGTAACGCATTGTTTTGTTTGACCTCATACAGCTTGGTTATAAGGCTTATCAACGTACGCAAAACTAAACTTTATCCGTTACAAAGTAATAAAAATAAATGATTTTTTAGATAAACAGCGGTAACACACAGGCCGGCTGACAGTCAGTAACGGTACCGGTACTGTCCCTGAAAATACCTAACCACCGCTTTCATATCAAGAGATTCTTTAAAATATCCCTTACTTATCGATGAAAGTAGCATAAAGAATAATCAGCCTAGAATATTCTACTGCTGCGACACAGGCCTACTCTCTTCGAGAGGGTGTGTGCTGTAATCTACCACGCGGGCCCAGTGCGCCTTGGTACATATAACATGTCTTCAAATTTTTGGTTCTCCGACATGGCGGTTTCCTCACGATGTTTTCCTCCGCCGTTTTGAGAGCAGTGGTGGCGATATTAATTACACAAAGCAAAGCATCTGCCTGGATTACCACCGGGCCACCACTGCTGCAATCATGAAAGTGATGGACAGGACATTATTCATTCCGTACCCAAAAATTAAAGTCCCGGCACTGCCGGCCAGGAAACAAAACAATACTTTTTACTGTTTTCTTATGGAAAATGACAAATAGAATAGAATCTTAAATAGCAGCCGGGGGTTTAATTACACTTTCGCTGAAATATCAAAAAATACTCAAGATGTTATTTCCCATGAGAAAATAGTACTTACTATTTTTTTCTGGCCTGCACTTCAATTTTTGGGTATAAAATGTTCGACATTTGCATCTGACTGTAATGTGTAAAGAAGGGTTTTGTTTTACCATGATGTCGGAGGCACGCATATTTTATCAGCCGAGTATATATACACGGAAATCAATTTACCAGTCTTGATCTTCTCAATTCTCAGTTCTTTCCCCTACCCTAAAAATCCTAAGAACAAAATAATGAAGTATGAAAATATGTCCTTTTGACTTCAGAATTACCCTTTTGTCATAGGACATGGGATGTGATACCCACTAGCGCCGGCGCTGCTTCCGAACGGAAACTCAGAGGCGTAGATACTAGATCTTCTTGGAATTATGCATATTATTAATTTTCCCTTTTAATTTATAGCTAAAAGCGTTAGTTGATAATGATTGTACTTATAGTTTTTCTACGTATTTCAGTGGATTTCATGGCGAGTTCTTTACCCATAGGACTGATAACGCCACTGATTGCAAAATCAGTTGAAAAAATACAGTACCTAACTGTTTTGCTCCCACATTTTTAATTAAGATAATAAAATCCTGATGACCCAGATTTTAAAATAACATTATCAACTTCAGGTCCAAAAATACATATTAATATAACCGACTTTAACTGCATCCCGTTTTTCAGGTTATTGAGAAACTAACTCGCTGCATGAAAGCAATAATTCGTAATAATCAAGAACTAAGGCCAAACATTCATGGCGAAAACAATGGCAGTTCTATCGCAGACGGTGGTGATCGTGCCGGTTCTATATCACCAGTATACTCTATAGCTGATGAAGACAGAACTCAACTCACACAAATAGCTGAAGCAAAACATGTAGACGTCACGGAAGCAAATAAAGATGTTGAAATTATAGACCTCTCCAACTTTGACGATGACGATGAAGATTTAATTCATAATGATACTAATAATGCAACAGCCGATTATGCAGGTTCTAAAATACCTATTGAAGTTGAAATACATAGAGGTATGTCTAGTCTTTCTCTGAGAGATGTAGGAGCCCCACATATAATATCTTCTGATGTAAATTGTTCACAGAGTATACTCAATAACTTTGAAGGTGTAGATCAAATGCAGCAGAATGAGATAAATATACTTTCTAAAGGAGCTGTTGCTGGTGGGTTAGTTAGTAATGTTGCTGATGAAGGAAAAACTATAAACGTTATGCAGGCTGTTAGCAATACCACTGTTGGTAAAATACCGAACGAAAAGACAACCCCTATTATTGAGCCTAATAAAATCGTGAAAACTAGTATTGCCCTAAATAAACCAACAATTCTTCATAATACTAATAGCAATTTAAAATACAAAACTGTCGTACAAAATAAAGAACCCACCAGTGTGATCAATACTGCTAACTACAGTGTAACAATGACTCCCAATCAAAATGATAATATCCTCTCCTCCCGATTACCATTTCATCTCGTTACCAATAATATTCACGAAATTCATAGACAAACTTGGTATGATTCGAACAGAAAATGCACAATCAATGATTCCAGTCATAAATTGTTAGACGCTAATCATTTCAGTCAGCCTGCACAGGTTTATAAAGTTGTGAACCCAGTCATAGTTAAAAATGTAGATAAATTTAACGGTAATATTCCAACAAATAGTTTTAACGCAGCTGAGAAAGGAAAACAACCAATCAAAGCTACTGAAAATTCAATTACACTTACGAATAACATAGCTATCGTACAAGATGATTCTACAACTATTAAAAAAAAAAGAGGTCCTCGCAAGAAGAAAACTTTAGATGAAAAAGAAGCAAAACCTAAAAATAAAAGAGTATATCATCGAGCCCCTAAAAGTAATAAAGAGAATACTTTTACTGAATCTGCGAAAGACAAAATAATACCGATTTACAATGAAAATGTTATAAACGATCTATCTTGGGTAGAGAATATAAGATACGTCAGGGAAATAAAAGTCGATGAAAATGATCCGAAACTTAATTTAGATGAAACTTTTTGGGATAATTATTATTTACCTGCAAATTGGAGTGAAAATGAGTTTGTTTAATGTTTTGATTTGAATTATATTAAAATTAAAACCATGAATGTACTTCCTGTTTTCAATTTTGTGTTCTCCTCCTGCACCCTAATTGCATAACACACTATCAATCACAATCTGAATCATTTTGAAGGAGATTGCTAATCCATTGCTTCATATGTTCCAAAAATGTGTCTGCTCAACAACGTAAATAACGCAGTGAATATTGTTGTACTGTCAAAATGAAAGCGATTGCTACTGATAGCGTATTACGCAATTACCGCGCTGTATGTCCAAGGTGAGGTGATGTTAATTTTTTCCAACTCAGAATGACTTTATCCAAGGAATAAAATTCAATGTTTAACGGTTTTTTCATACAAAACATGTCAGTCATCTGCCTAACCTTTTCCAAACTATGTTGGGATCGGCTTCCAGTCTAACCGGATGCAGCTAACTACTATTTTGCATGTAGCGGCTGCCTATCTGACCTCCACAACTAAATTGTCTAGACAACAATTTTATTCCACGGAAGAACACTGGAAGCCGACCCCAACGTAGTTGGGAAAAGGCTAGGCAGATGATGATGATGGTGATGAAGGTGTATCAATAAAACTACATAAAATATGATTCAAATATTTAATAAGATAATAAGACAAACTTCAATGACACGAAGGTCGAAACCATACGAGTACACAAACAGCAACATAATATAATTTGTATATTGTTATAATATTGTATGTAAATATGTAAATATAATGTTTTCTGTTCAATAATATTTGCTTAGTGTTAAGTGATGTGATAGCATAATTGTTACAAACTTTATACGCTTATTATTGCTTCACTTGGTGTATTTGCAAATTTTCACATTATTTTGGTAACACAAAATGGACTTTAACTTTATAAGATAGGGTTCATTTTGTAGTGGCCAATTGGCGAAAATATTTTTACAAAAATATCCAAGTTGAGCGTTAGAACCATTATTTTAGTGTAGGCCTTCAAAACATTAACGCACGCGCACGCGTGTTTGGTGTTATTTAATTATTTATATCGCTGATCTAAGACCACATTGGCTAATGTTGAATGCCAGACCTAGGAACCGTTTTTCAATATGAGTAATTATGACCCGGTGAAATGAATCAACCAATGACAGACAAGGACTCAAAACGCAGAACCCTTCAAAATGTATTTATGTTTTAAAAGTACACGTCTGATTCTGTTCCGTTTTTATAGACTATGTCTTTAAGGTAACAATATATTCAACGGAACAGTGAATTCTGCATTGCCATTTATATTAATAGAAGTATTTCAGAAGAAATTATTATTATTATCACTAGCACAATATTTATGAAACCACGTGAAGCATACAGTGTCAACTCGTGTTTTTGTGACATCGAACTGCAAAAACAATTTATTAGAACATTTTATAAACATCTCATTTATTAATTATTACCAGATATGTAAGAGTATTTTTAGTATACTGTAATATTTTGTTTGACCTTCACCCATAACTTCAACGTATCTGAATTCACCAGCCAAGCCGTGTTCTAAAGATACCCAAATATCGCTTTTTCAATACAAAAAATAGAAAAGCATTGCTAACTCATACAATATAATATATTTTAATATAACTATGTAATAGTAATATCTGAAAGCCCAATGAACTAAGATCTACTTTCATTTCATTACCTATAGACAATCACATTAATCTTCGAGCCCGTTTGTAAAGCATGTACTTATCAGAAAGGTGTGGTCAAAACGAGTGTGGTACAGGGGGTCTTGTCTCTAAGCCCGTCAATGAAGATACACATTGACAACTGTCAAATCCTGTTGTCAATCATTCTTAGTTCGAAGCGAACTAATCTTATGTCCGTAGGTCCGTAGGGCTGTTCATTTATTACGTAAGACAGTTTTGACCACTTTTTGACACCCCTCTCCCTACGTAAGAAAAAATAAGGCTTGGATGAATCCCCTCCACCCCTTTCAATCTTACGTAAGATCAGTATCTAACAAAATTGCAAAGAAAATAAACAACTTCCTTTTTGCTTACTTTTGAGATCTTACGTGGGAGGGGTCCCACACCCTCGTAAGAAAAAATAAGACTAGTTTCAAATCCTCTTACGTAATATATGAACAGCCCCGGAGAAGCAAACGCCAGTAATTTCGACCAGAACTATGGATTTCGTGCTTAGGGAGTAGACCCCCAAACCATAAACTTGAACAAGTTTCACCATGGAACCAACGTCGTAATCGCGCTGTATATGAAGTTGCTGACCAATCTTTTATTGTTGTTTCAACGGAATCTGGGTGGAAATTACATTATTGTTACCAGCACACCGCAATCTAATACTAATTAATAACTGCACAAACAAATTCCAAAAATATGTAAATATATCAATGTATAACCCATTCGCGCTGACTTTGCCGGTCCGTGGAATGTGGGTACCCTCGCTCCCAACCTCGTACCGCACCGCTGAGTCGCCTTCTCAGTCCCATAAGCAACGTCATCGCGTGTGATTATTACTTATTCGGCACTTTAATATTCTTCAATTTTCTCAATATTACTCAATACTTTATTACATTCCATAATGCGTACATATGATAGTTGGTACGTCAAAACATCGAATCAATTATGGACCCTGTCGGGCACAGCAAAGTTAGTTTTTATTAGTTTTACTAACGGTCAGCGGAAAACTCAGGGCGAAATGATTATAAGTACCTAATTTATTAACTTCAGACGTTCATAAGCCATTATTACAAATTATATTTATACACAGCACATAATTAAGTACCTACGTATAACATCAACTAAATATATTCTATATTACATAAACTTTAAGCACACAACCTAATGGTACATATGGAAGCAGGTACATTACATCAAACTATGTATAACTAACAAAATCCAACTATATTTTAAACTATGAAGAAAGAAAAAGTTTAATAAATAAATATTGTAAAAAGTATAATTTTTGTAATTCAATGCCAAATATAAATAATAAAAACGAGGCCTAAATACCTATGAATAGGATAGAAATTGCAAACATCAAACGTATTGTCGAAACACCTATATGACGAGCCTTAAAGATGCATATTATATTTTACTAAATTCTGCCCGCGGTTTCGCCTGCGTGGAAGTCTGAAATTATCCCGAAACGTGATACTAGGACAAAAAGTAGTCGTATATGATACTCCATAGCATCAGCTATCTGCCAGTGAAAGTCCCGTCAAAATTGGTTCAGCCGTTTCAAAGATTAGCCGGAACAAACAAACAGACAGACCAACGGACAGACAAACAAAAATTAAATAAATGTTCTTTCTTTATAAGTAGCGTATATACTTTCACATGCATTTAGTAAAAAAAACTGTTATTTTTATATTACAAACATATACTTCAATTTTATTTATTTGTATAGATGTATAAATTAAACATAATTTATGATAGCCATACATAATAATCACATTATTTCTGAGCAAAACTTACACTAAGTGCAGCAGATACTAAATTAAAGAATATAATACCTAACTATTATTATGATTATGATATTGTCATTAGAAAATGTGATGTACTGGAACATTCTATAACTAATATATGAGCAAAATTAATAAATGCAATTAAATCTGTAATTTTACATAAATAATAGTAAGTACAGTGGAAATAAATGGGTACATAAGTTATTATTTTATGTTTTTATTACAAATATCAATATTAAGTGCTATAATTTATCGACATATGAATAGCACAGGCCCAATAACTTCAGTCGGTGTATTACTAAACTAGCTACATTCAATCATTTTCTTTTGTTTTCAAGTTCAAACGTGTGAGTATTTTTCATCGACTTCTCGACTTATACTTAAGTATTGTATATACTTGATCTTAAGTATGTACTTTATACAAATACATAATATACAGAGTGGCATGACATCGACGCCCAACGTGTTACCGTGGATTCAGTACATGATTCTGAAACCTCTGCGTTGAAATTTTTCAGTTTTACAGGGTGACAGGGATAGCGAGAGCACATGATTCTAGACCCCCTAACGAAGATTTTAGGTATTGTACAGACGCCAGCAGGTCAAGCTACCCGAAACTGTCAAATTTTCCCAATCAACCTTGAACCTTAATAATTTAGCGATAAAGTTGAAAATCTATTAAAGAAATTTGACAGATTGTAGTAACTTGATGTGCTGGCGTCCGTACTTTACTATGGAACAGCTGATTGTTTTTATGATAACCGACAAAACAAATCTTCGTCAGGGGGTCTAGAATCATGTGCTCTCCCTGTCCCTGCCACCCTGTATACAGGGTTATTGGTAAAACGTTAACAACCTCTCAGTACTATAATACTAATATCATAAACAACAACCTTTGTTCTATGACATTTTTTAATTTATCAGATTTTCTTACAAAAATAAAAATATTTCAAGTTAACGAATTGATATATTCGATTTTGTGTTACGAACTCTACGCGTATCAAAATAAAACGCTAGTTAAGTAAACGATCTGCCGTGTCTAGCACAAAATTCAGCGGAGGGGAGCGGGGGTAGGTAGAACAACGAAATCTTAAAAGTTTGTTTTTGGTATGTTTTGTAAAATGTCATAGAACAAAAGTTGTTGTTAAAGATGTTAATAATCCAGTCCTGCAAGATTGTTGTGTTTTACCAATAACCCGGTATAATTATGATGTATCGTAATATAAGCCACCTAGATGACTGCTTAAATGGACTGTAACAAATGTGTTTATTATAACAAATACATAAAGATTGTATATTATTTGATTAATGCAAAAGCTACGATACGCTAATCAATATTCTCTTTCTAATGTCAATCATTTTATTATTGTATTTTGAGACTAATTTCATATCACTTATTCATATACAACATTTTTTTTACTCCTTTACGAATGTTTTTTTTTTTACTCCTATACGAAATATTTTATAATAACCATGAACAAGCTAAACGTTCTATAGAACTGTAGCATTCTCATTTAATTTTAAATAAATTACATACTTGAAAGATAATTTAGTATTTAGAAATGTATTTTTTTATAATATGAAGGATAATATTATAATTTAGAATTTAATATTATTATCCAATGTTTATCAAACTGACTCTATTTTGGTGATTAAAAAAATTAAAAGTTTATTTTTTTACAATTATAGGCCGACCGCTTAACTGAGACGTTGTCTGAGGTAGCTGCGGAGTGCGGGAGGGGTGATAGTTGTCACAAGTTGACGAATCACTGAGCTCTCGCATCACGTCACCACACCCCTCCCGCACCGCGCTGCTACCTCAGGCAACATCTCAGTTAAGCGGTTGACCTATAGTCGACTATATTTCATTTAAAAACACTGTGCTGGGGCACAAGTATATCTCTATATAATCTAGAATGAGATGTATGTAGTTAAAAACCAAACACAGTGTATTTTACAAAACATAACCAGTAAAAATACAATATAATAAAAATAAAAAATATTACATAATGTGGCAAAAATATTTAAAATTATCACAAGCAAGTAGGTAATGCCCTAAAACCAAGAATTCACGACGGGTTTTTTCCCGCTGCGGTCCTGATTAGTCTACTAAGCACCCGTGTGTTTCCACTTTGGGCCCTTGAACTTTTTTGCACCTGATGGCTGATTGTAGATGCCGCCGAGGATGGTGCATGTTTAAAAGTCATCAATTTTTTTTATTTTATTTTACTTTGCCTACTTTCCAACTGCTGAGCAAACGCCTCAAATCCTTCATCCGGCATCCTTTTCTCTATCCAACAGTAACAGCAACGTCCAACCACAATTGCTGTTACTGAAAATCCAACTTTGAAATTTACTTTGAGTTATAGACCTACAACCACGTTGTGACAATCAAAAACTTACTTAAATGTAGGCACACAAGGTGCAAAATCGCAAATCAATAGGCGCGTGCGGACATCGTGTCTTGGTCTCCTAGCCTAAAACTTATAAGTATCTCTTTTCAATCCTACCTCCATCTCTTTCTAACGTGAGCTTCTAATAAACCCTTTGGCGAGGCTTATTCTAATAACGCGCATTAAACAAGTACCAGTTTAAACCAGCTTCTTCGCTTCCAGTAATTTATATTTTAATAAGTAAATTAACAATATTATTCTTATTTATTTTTATATATACTTTATTAATATTGATTAAGTACTCGTAAACTGGGGAACCTTGCTATATTCACTTTAAAATTGCAGCTACATATCAAAATAATAACAATAAATGCAATTTGAACAAAATTATATAAATAAAGGCTGATTTTTCAGTCATCTTATAACTTTACTCGAGGAATAATCTTGAAATTTTGACAGTTATTTCATACAAAAACTGTCAAACGTCAACTTTATTCCTCGAATAAAAGTTATGTGGCAATGGAAAAATCAGCCCTAAAACAAGAAAAATCCCTTAGGAGTCTTAACCCGACTTTTTATCCGACTGCTCCAAAGCCAGAAGGGTAATGTTTTTTCTATAGAACAATCTCGGCATCAAGAACTCCGAACAATGAAAATTCCACACTAGGGATTCATAATAATATTCAGGCCATTTATGTTACGGCTTCTTTTATAAATAACTCTAGCTATTAAACATAACAAAGTCCCTTCATTATCTAACTAGCTTCAACTTTATAACATCGCCATTAACAACTGCTATCTCAACGTAATAATGATATTCCTTTAACAAAGGATTGTACCTTCAAAGAAGCCTTCTTAGAAGCTGAACTTCCCCCTGACCTTGAAGAATCCCATGCCAGTCTTGTTGTGGAGTAGTGACGTCACTCCTACGTAGCTCTGGATGACTATGGGGGAGTGGTGTATGCAGCACGCTGATGACGTCATGTGCTCGATTGCTCTTTGTATCTTTGTGGCGAATGTTTCCATGTCGTATGTTGATTTCTCTTCTGCTGTTCCCTCTGGAATTAATTATGGTAGGGGTGAATATGTGTGTTATATGATTTCCGACGACATTGTTGCCATCACGGGTAGAACCTGCGGGGTAATTGCGTAACACACTAACAGTAGGAATGGCTTCCATTTTGACAGTTCAACAACATTCATTGCGTTATTTACGATGTTGAGCAGACAACTTTTTCGTACATATGAAGCAATATCCTTCAAAATGATTCAGGTTCTGATTGATAGTGTGTTACCCAATTAGGGTGCTTGATGAGGCTGGTACAGGAACGTGGAGATTGGCACAAGAAAAGAGATGTCTATGCCCAACAGTGGGCAAAGTCAGTCAAGCGATACGCGTGCGCGTGCGATTCCGTTCGTCGCTCTGCAAGCCGTGCGCGGTGACTCGGGGCATGCACTAAAAAACTTCTTTCAATTATTTTCTTCGCATTCGTTATCGCAAGACACGTGACGCTTAAGCGTGTTGACTCGTGTCCACGGGGTAACTGGTCGAAGTCGCGACTGCTGATCCTATCCTAGGCTTAACAGACACAAACACAAATACCAAAAAAGTTGTCTGTACATATCACCTTCACCTTTATGCCAGAAAATGGGATGCGAGGCGTACGTGAGGAATGGCACGTCGTGACTGAAGGGGTTCCACACCGTCTTCAGGGGAACTGGCTCGCCTTTGTTCCACATCAGGCGCAAGCCGCGGAGGTGGCGCTCTCTGTAGTCAATAGTTATGTAATTAGCAATATTTTCTTTAATAATAGGGTAGGAAGAACATCATTAACCCTGGTTGAGTTTGTTCATTGGGGTTTTTAGCCCAGGTTTGCACTGGCGCGTTTCTTGCGCGGCGACTTTTTTTCGCGCAATGGATTTTCAACACAATGCTTAGCGCCGAGTGTTGCAAATCCAACAGTGTTTTTTTGACGCACTGAGATGCGCTCTGTTGGATTCTCAACGCTCGGCTCAACACCTAGAGTTGAAAATCCAGTGCACGATATGAATGGCTATAAATTCCGGCCGGCCGAAAATAGGGGATGACAGCTGGCCGTCCTCTATTTTCGCATCATAATACTGTGAGCATACAAAGCGATGTTGTTATCTTTCTTCACGACAACTCGTCTTGGGAAATACTTACAAAAGCGCATAATACAACATAATAATATTTTTGTCGACAACAAGCTAAATTAATGCAACTAAAAACATGCATGTTTAACAATATATTACGAAAAGTTAAAGTGTAAATAATATTAATTTAGTAAATTAGGTGAAATTATCTTATTGCTAAGTGCTAATTGTCATTCTGAAAGTTATACATGCTTTAAATATAATTTGCAATTTTTTGTAGATTTTCGTTCCATCATAGATCTCATCCATCGCTTTCCATCAGGCGTGATCGAGGTCAAGAACAGGCCCATTCAGAAAATGAAAATTCAAATAATGACACTGCACACACATACGCTAGGCGTTGCGCAGCATGACGCAGAACAGCGTTCAACTTTTGTTTAGCAATGTTGTGCCACACCAAAGCGCCCGTCATGTTGGTAGCAACAGATTGCGCTGTTTTGGCATTGTCACGCCAATTGATGCCTCTCAAATACAAAGCTCTACTGGACCCCAACTCTGTATGGTAATTATTATTACCTGCGTAATCTTAACACGTGCAAACCACGTACAACCACGTCAAATACACGCCAATTACGCGTTCATTTCGCGCGGTTTCGTTCATTGTGTGATAGAGAATACGTTATTAGCAGATGTCGTAATTAGCTAAGAAATTGACGTGGTTTCGAAGTAAGGAATCATTAAGTGGTCGTAGTGAATTAGGGCCCCGTTGTCTACCTACTTTCTAATTTTACAACACCGAGATATTACAAAAGCGCAACCGTGTGTCCATGTTCATCATCATCATTCTCTCACAACTTATTTGGGGTCGTCACAGCAGCCGTATCTGCCGATTCTGTAAAATCTCACCGTGAAAAGTTAATCGCTAGCATTCGTTGGAATGACAGCTCACTTCACCTAAGTTTTCACGGTGAGATGGTTACAGAATCGCACTGCTGGTCTTCTTCCATAATTCTCTATTAATCATAGAATAGAATAGAATAGAATGCTCTTTATTGTACACCAATAAAAAATCAATAAAAAAAAAATATAAAAAAAAAACCGAACAAATCAATCATCATCTCACTATAAGAATATTTTTGAATTACTCGAAACTAAGAAAATATTCAATAATATTTATGTAACGAACTTATTCTAGACAAGGAAAATAATCTGTTTGTGGTCAGCTAAGCGAGGAAACTTAGTTGCAATTATTGTAATTACTCTGGAGTGTTAATAATTCCCCATTAATAAATTTATGAAGTTAAACTAATGAAGAAACCACAAAGAAATGAGGACAGCCAGGCATAAACAGAAAACCTCTTGGTTAATTGATGTATTGCAGACATTATGTTTGTTTTATAGTTCCCCTACATTATGTCTACACAATTTAGTCCATGTTAGGTATTAACCCAGAACCGCTAATGTCAGTTTAGAAAGTTCAGACAATAGATTTGACGCAAAAAGTGTATTCTCAAAACTTTATTAACGTCTCATTACGAAATGAGATCTGACTTCGGTCCAAGCTTAAACCGTTCAGCTTGTTTTTGTATTTTGAACGTTATTCCGAATGAGATAAAGAAATAGGTATGTACAGACGCCAGCACATCAAGTTACTACAATCTGTCAAATCTCTTTAATAGGTTTTCAACTTTATCGCTAAAGCGTTAAGGTTCAAGGTTGATTGGGAAAATTTGACAGTTTCGTGTAGCTTGACCTGCTAGCGTCCGTACAAAATTGACAATTTAGTCTCGCTCGCACCATTATTCACTAAACGCATTTAACGCTAAACATATTTGAAAACATAATTCTGTGTCCGTCATCTTCAAACGATTGGCAGACCGATGTTTTAAATATGGTTATTGGTAAAAGCATTTAGTGTTTTGTGGTGCAAGCGGCCTATAGACTCAGATTTAAAATCAAATAATTATTTTTTGAACTTTAATGTTGACGGAATAAAGCTTGAAATTCTAAAATCGCCCCATGGTCTAAACCTGGGCCTGAGAACAAATAATATTTATATGATTTGTAATATTTATATTATTACAAATCTTGTTTTGTAATAAGGCCGTTAGCGTTAAATGAAAAAAAAAAATACTTACACTATACTCTGTCCACAAGGTTTACCGTTTTTTGACAGCTGCCTTAGAACGTACATGTTCCAGATTACGTAAAAGTTAACTTTAAAATGCGTAATAAAATAAATGCATACTGCGTAATCTTATTGAATTATCTTATTTATGACTTCTAACAGACATTATAACACCGTACGTGTGTCAGTTTAGGCAAAAAAAAAAAATATATAATTGCTCACTAGTTCGATCTGTCAAAAAACGGCTAACCCAAGTGGACAGAGTAAAGATAGCTCATACATTCTCTATATCAAGCTACGCGAATACACATAAAAATACGAAATTAACTCAAAAAAAGCTAGCAACGTTTAGTGTATCCTACAGCAACTGAAAGGTACCTAGGTTCAAAATACTTGGGATCGAACAGTTTGCTGCTCTGATGGTCCACGTCTTCGTGCGAGGGTCGGCGGCACAGCCGGTCTATGACGCAGTCTTTCACGACCGTCGTGACGCCGGAAGCGAAGCCGTTCAGGCGACTGTGTACCAATACATGGGTTAGGAACTTTAAAGTACCTATGCGTACCTACCTGCAACCTAATTGCGTAATACACTATCAATTACAATTTAAATTGGAGGATTGCTAATCCATTGCTTCATATGTTTGAAAAAATTGTCTGAACAGCAAAGTAAATAACGCAATGAATGTTGTTGAACTGTCAAAATGGAAGCCATTGCTACTGTTAGTGTGTTTCGCAATTACTACGCTGAAAAGGAACTGCATTTCGGAGTCACATTGCTGGATTGCTAACATTTTTTTAAATTTAAAATGTATATTTATAAAGACATACGTAAATAGTTGATGGATATCATAATCAAATCGGATCTTAGGTATACTTGCACCACAACTCACTAAACGTGTTTAAAAAAAAAAAGCTTTAATTACATCGTTATGTTTCTGTCAAGATGACAGAGAAGTGAAGAGGGTGGTGAAGGTCGGGCGATATGGGGGACTGTCTTATGTAATTTTGACGTTCAAAAAGTTCACTTTTGATTTTGATTGATTTAGAAAGAACGATGTTTTAAATTCGTTCGTAAGCGATTTGTGGTGCAAGCGAGCCTTATGACTCGACCATAGAATAGTAATTAAACAGAATCCTTTCTAATATTTAATAAAACTATGTCAAAGTCTATTTAATATGGCTGTATCTATATACAATCCTTTCACAGATTGTATCACTGTCCAAATCACAGTGATCTTTATTCGAATTCTAATAAGATTCCTTTTGGGTTGCTGCCATTTACAAGTATATCAAAATCATTGTGATCTTTATTCTCGTCACAATAAGGTTGCTGATGTCAGAGGTAAAATAAATGTGAACAGACAGTAGTTTATTTTACATTTTAATTTAAAGAAATCTTTACTAATTCCTTACAAATACTTAAAGTTCAAGAACACATGACAATAGACCTATTAGATAACATTACTACAGACATAAAAATATTTATTTAATTATAACTAGCTTCCTCCCGCGGCTTTGCCCGTGTGATATGTCGAAAAAAAGTAGCCTATGTCCTTCCCCAGGGTTCAAAGTACCCCCACACCAATTTTTATTGAAATCGGTCCAGAAGTTTCTGAGATTAGCCGCGGCTAATCTCCGAAGATTTTGAACGTTTTTTTAATTTCTGCCCGAAAACGTTCAAAATCTAGTCGCAACCTCATCGCAGCGACAATCAATGTCAAAAACTTGTCAAAAATGTAGGGAATTTAGATGACTCATTGCAGTTGGAATTCTGGCAACTAAATAAGTATTATTCTATTCTAAAGGTTTTTATAAAAACTTATAGCCAATATCAAATACAAATAATGATATCGTATTCTAGATCTATCACAAGAAAAACCAGTTGGTGCCTAATAATAAAACTATACTTAGGCAAGACCTATCAAGTATTTTTTCCCCTTATCTTGTACTAGCTTTGCCCGCGGCTTCACCCGCGTGGAAATCAGAAAGAATCTCACGGGGAACATTCTACCGGGATAAAAAGTATCCTATGTCCTAACCCAGCACCCTAATTGCGTAACACAATGTGCTAGTGTGCTAGTACTATCAATCTCATTCTAAAAACTTTTGAAGAATATTCTAATCCATTGCTTCATATATTCGAAAAATTTCTCTGCACAACAACGTAAATAACGCAATGAATGTTGTTGAACTGTCAAAATGTCATTTTGACACAATTACCCCGCAGGTCATGACCTATCCGTATGCTTCTCGTCTAAATCCGTTCAGGCGTGAAAAGGTAATAGACAGATCATAAATTCAAACAGTTTTTTTTTTTTTTATAAATAAAACGGATTTTTATAATTCTAAATATCTAGCAATAATAATTATATGTATATTCTTTTTAATATTATCACCATAAATTTGAAATACTTTTGCGTCGCCATTGACCACGTAATTTCCTATAATTTAGCCAAGTTACTTTGTGATTTCAAATTGTAATAACTATTGTTACCCCAAGATACGAACTATGACCATATTTCGAATCCCATAAAAATCTTTTAATTACAGATAGGTGCCTACATAATAATGTCAATTTTACATGTGAATTTTAAGCTCTATTTTTAGCACCTTGGGGTATGATTTTACAAAAACGCCAAAACACGTAATTCTTTATTTCTTACCAAAAACATAAATTTAAATTTTCATATCCCTAACTTAAAAAATGCTGGGTTTTCTGTAGGTACCAACATTCATCTCCTACATCAATAAAATAATCCTAAAGGGGGTTTGTCCTTTAGGATTATTTTTCAGACAAAAGTAGCCTATGTCCTTCCCCAAGATGCTATCTATCTCCTTGCCAAATTTTATTGAAATCTGTTCAGTGGTTTCGGCGTGAAAACGTAACATGCATACAGACAGACGGACAAAGTTACTTATGAATTTATAATACTACTATACTAGTATGGATGAGTATTCAAAACAAGTTTTCTTTTATATTATGTTTTCCTGTTTGCTTCTTATGACTCTCAGTAATGTTTCAAGTTTATTTTTCTCTATTGGCAATTTAAATGCATTTTTTTCATATAAGAATTAGTATTATTCTAAATTTTTTAAAATTTACGTTCATCATTAATATAGCCTTCTGTAAAAAGATCATACTTACGGTACTAAAGATGAGGGTGGGTAGACCAGCTCCCCAATAACGATAGTGTCCAGGTCATCCAAATACGTCTTCTTGAATTCAAGCTGCTTCATGGCAATGAAGTCATACTTGATTGTCATCACCAGTCTTGAAGTGAGGATCACAATCCTCTCCCTCTCATTATCCCATAGAGTTATCCTGGAAATTTATGAAATCATTTTGTATGAGAGACAGGATGTAAGTTCTGGTCAAAATAAAGCGGATCCCACGTGGAATGCGGAACGAAAATCGACATAATCATCCTATAATGTTCCCACTACTGGGACACAGGCCTCCTCTCTATGAGAGGGAGTGGGCCATAATCCACCACGCAGGCCAGTGCGGGTTGGTAAATGTCATATAGCCTCCTGACTTCTTGATCATTAAAACTATCAACACACTGTACCGGATTCGGCTAGTTTAGTCAGAGCTTAAAAAATAAGGAAAAATATTCCAATAGGATTTTTTTAAGCTAACAGATAAATATGCTACAATACTCTATGCTATAATATGCTACGATATATGATATGCTATGATAAAGATAATAAAAATATTTGCAGTAGCCAGATATGATAACAATATAACATATACAACAGTAACAACAAATTTTTGATAAGGTAAAGTTAAATGACTAATGTTGCAAAAATTAGCAAATAAATGGAAATCTTTGAATTAACCCGTATGGCCGGAATGTAGATCCACGCGAGACAGACAGAATTGAAAAGCCATTAGGCTTTTTAATTGTGTCTGTAATTACGGCATTCAAGTGGTTAAAGAGACTGTTATGGTCATCTTTTAGTTTAATAAAACCCACCTTATTTCCTTAGAAATAATGTTTGCTAAGCAAATTGATACCCTATGTCAATTTGCCGTGTCATAACCATTTCAAAACAACTGCCAAAGATTGATAGTTGAGATTTGAGTACACAGACAATTTAAGTTAATAGCCAAATTGCTTAATGGGGATGCGCTAAGTTAGCTTGTGAAATTCAAATTTTCTTATGTTGTTTGCAATTTACAGGTCAGTGTAACATTGTACGTTGATTAAAATATGATTTGCAACCGTAACCAATATGTATTTATAGAATTATGATCATTAGAATCAGCAAAAAAGCTCCACCTCAAATGTTATGATTTCATAAAATTAATATCAATGTAGGGACATGTATTGATGATTTTTATCATATTTAGATCAACATACAACTATACTGACCTACAATTGAAAAAACTGTAAGAAAATTTGATTTTCTCATGCTACCCTGACGTTTCCCTGACTTTATCATGAAGTGCATAGACATAGAAGTACAAATAACATATATTGACAATTTGCTTACTCTGTCAACAGCCAGGACCCCAAGTACTCTCCGTCTTCAGGGAATAATAGTCCCGTAATACATTCCTGTATAGCAGTGTCCACGACTCCCTTGCGGAATGTAAAGAAGTCTTTAATGTTCTCCTTGTCAAACGGCACATCGTAACGAGGGAATACTGCCTGTATGCCTGTTGGTGTAGTCGCTGCTGCTGCTGCTGCTACTGCTGGAGGGTTTGTTTGATCCTCGGGTGCTCTGGCATCTGTAGCATGAGTTGACATATTATAGTCTGTGTGTATAGTGTGAAAAGTACTTTGATGATAGTATGAGAATTAATAAATTCTAATCAAAGTAAACTATTTTATATTACAGTTAGTAGGTAGCTGTTATATGTATACAGGTAATGGATCAGTTCTATTCCACATTGGGAATTTTATAGTTACCTACACCAATTATAATGTTCACCTTCGCGCCGTATATAGCATACCTACGTTAAATATATTTTTATACAGTCTAGTATTGACTAAGATTATTTTTACCTCTCTGTGAGCCACATAAAAAAACATCCGACATGGTATGTGCTATGGCTTAATATTTTCAAAACATACCGGCAAAGGAAGATGTGGAAGAGGTCAAGGAATTTTCACCAGACAACACCGAGGGATTAACACTAGTCGGGGGTTTCCTTCTCGCTGTATTATCCGTAGTATTATTGCGATTACTTTCTGAGCTCTCCGCCACGGTTGTATCCGTCGACAGCTGCAGGGTACCGCCGCGGAACTCCAAGTCTTCATCTTGCAAGTCACTCATCCTGTATTTATGTAGTTTTCTTTATTCTATACACTGTTTTCTTTGTAAATTAATAATTGCTCTGCGTAAATAAAATAATCGACCGACGGGCTGATAAGCTACGTCAATGTCAAATGCGTTTCGTTTCAACGCTATGATTATTTTATGTGTTGAGTGAGTTTACATTTTCATGAATCGAATAAACAAAAAAGTTTTATATATTATAATAAAAATCTTAATTTATCCAGAATAATTTCAAGGTTATCATGTTTTAAGTTTTCATTGATTAAATAACAAAAAAAAACATTATAACTAAACGGAGAATACTACCAAACGCGGGATTTTGAAAAGTTTTCGATTCTATCAGAAAGTTTGGCTTCCGGTTTCTCTGACTTTTTTTAATCATGGGCTAAGTAAAGTAATCTCTCCTATTTCATATTTTTGTAATGTTTTTTATGTTATTCTTAACAAATTGGTAAGTCCAGGTTTGCCGTTTGATTTTATATAAGAGATCGCAGAAAGCGATAAGGCCGCCCATTGTATGTTTTGTAGTGATAATTATAATTTTGTTAGGTATGTATTTTCTGCTGTACAATAAAGTACATATAACTAAGCGTCACTATTGGCTGGTGTTTACTAATACTCATTTTAGAGGTATGAGGAACAGGGTGTAAAGTTCACTCATACTCTATAGAAAAGGGAGAATCCTCCGACCAGACGGGTGTTGTGTCTGACGGGCAATTGCCCGACGACTGATGTCGGGAAGTTTGTATGTAGGTGCATACCAGCATACAAACTGCATGCAGAGTTTACCGCGCAATTAGCATTAATTGCGCGGTAAACTCTGCTTGCGAGGTGCAGGATTTGCGTGACGTTAATATGTTCGCAAGTGGCGTAGTAGATACCGCTACACTCATCATTTCATTATCAGCCCTTATCCCAATTTATTTGGGATTTTGGGGTCGGCACTACATAATTATATTTTTCGGTCATACTTTTCTATTAGACGTCGTCTCGGTTGTCGAATACTACCTTAAATCGATTTCCCTAATAAGAATGTGTTATTTTTCAAAATCAACGGGATCGATTCGAGATTTGAAAATTAATTTTTCTAAAATTGAATGATGCAGTTTCCGTGTTTGCTAAAATCGGGTCAGAGGATACGTAATATAATAGGTGTTGTTCTTGTTCAGTAGCAGGGTGTACACAATTAAACACGAACTATAATTCACACTCAACTCTGTATTTAGGCAGAGCTACGTCCTTATCACTATTTCACAATATCATCACCGTTAGAACAGATTTGCCTCCCTTTTTGTACACTTTCCCGGTTTCCCGCCATATTCAATCAACTGTCAGTTCATTAAGTACTCATTTACTCAATACAATAAGTATACTAAATTATTGTTATAAAAATCAAATAAATGACTTATTATGGGAAAATAAATACAAAGAATGTTATTTAGACATTATTGAGAAGATTTGAAAGTAATTTAGGAATAATTAAGCAACTACTACGTCATAACCGTCGAGTATCTATAAGGTACTTGTTAACATAGGGCACTGAGAAAAAACAGTTTTATTCCCAAATCGTTAGTTTCTCGATTCAATCGTAACTAAAGACCACTTAAATATAAGGCTAAAAGTGTCTTGGTTTTTTTTTTTGTTTTCGACCTGCCGTTGTCGTAAAAACTATATCGAAGGGATCCTTTTACAGAGGCGTTTGGGACTTTTTGTCAATTTTTTTAAATTTATTTTTTAGTGTTCGCGAATCGTTAGTTACTCCATTCTATCGTGCAAGAAAATATAAAACATTTCGGAGTAAGCCGAGGCTGTGCAGGCGAGCAATAAGAGCTTACGCCTTATTACTCAAAGGCAAAGAGGCTGTACTTCCCGTAGCGCCGGAGAAGAGATGCGAAAATCGGCCTGGTATTTTCGCCTTTTAATGGCCAACCTATAATAAACTATTTCACTCTTGACTTTAATTCTGAAATACAGAAAGTATTGTAAGTACATACCTAGGTAGGTACATACATACTTACGTGTGGCACATACACGTAAGTATATATATACATATTAAAACAACAGTTACACAATATTTATTTATTTTACAAAAATAATTGGAACTAAATAAAAAAGAACTAAAGTCTTACTTTCTACTTTCTGGCACAATTTATCAAGTAATATGGCAAAAAAATATTTAGAATGGAAAATATTCGATACGTAGTACATTCACTTTTTTGCTTATGTACTTAGTATTGACAAAAATGCACTTAAATAATATCCTAAAAACTGTACAGTGTATCATTTATTACATATTACAAGATAATTAAATTACATACATTTACGTAATTGCTCAGTTATTTATATGACAATATTGCAAGTTCAAATTGTACCAACAATAAAATTGATTCAAGAAAAAAATGAACTTCAATTGGGTAATAAACTTTCTATCAAAATCCATTGCATCATATTATGTTCAAAGCATTCGTCTGCTCGACAACGTAAATAACGCAATGAATGTTGTTGAACTGTCAAAATGAAAGCCATTGCAATTGTATTCTGTTACGCAATTACCCCACAGGTTTTGTGTACAAGCATAAATATAATTATTATCTTCGAAATTCCTGCATTTCCAAATCGACTTTTTAAAACCAATAACCCTTGAAAGCGATATGGAGGAATTCAATTATACATAAATAATTATACCACATTATACATAGTCAATCACTCAGCTGTCAAAATCTTTCTGACAAGTGAGGGATTGAACTTTTGAAATATTATGAATACAGTAAAATTATAGATAATTACTTATTTTTATAATATTATACAAATGTATACAAAACTTGAGCTACTTTCAGAACATAAAGGAACTGTGTTTATTAAAAAAAAAATGTTCTATTTATCCTTTCTTTTCTACATGATCCTTTTAATAATTTGAATTGGTATCGTGTAATTTTTTTATTACCACAATTTGTTTTCCTATATTCTTCAAAAGTAGCTCAATAGACAATGCTTTCACAGTTATTTTATCTCTGATTACCTATGCATCACTGTCAAAATCACAGTGATCTTTACTTTCATTGCAATAAGGTTGCTGTTGGGTTGCAGCCATTCAATAGTCTGTGAAAATAACAAAGGTCTTTAATCTAGTTACAATAAGGTATATGCTATTGGGTTACTGCTGTCAGAGGTAAAATTACAGGAAAGGACTGTAGACGTCCTAGTAACAGCTACACCGGTTGGCGGGACAGTGTGGCGGGTACACGATGCACTGGTCCATGCAGTACACATCAGCCCCCGCGCGACCTTCCAGCTCGCCCACAGCGTTGCATTCTTGCCTAGAAATAATCACAGAAAAATATTAGCAACGTGGGTAGTTTGATATTGAAATTTGACAGACAGAACTAAGATTCATGCCACAGGTGGCGCCACTTGTCTGTTCTGTGGCTATCATTAATTTTTAATCTATTCAGTATTTACATAAATTATTGTTTCCAAATTGATGTTATAACCAATTAAACAAATATCAAATTTAAACTAGTGTAAAGTAAATTGATTTCAGATTTCAGTTTGAAAAAGTCATAAAATGTTTGAAGTAATGCGAACTGAACTTTATGTGTGGGTTTTAAAGTAATTTTTCCAAAAACACTTATCTCTCTCTCGTCGTCTACTAGTATGTATGAAACACTGAAACTCACGGGCAAGTACACAAGTCCACAGGACAGTTGGGCGGGTACCGCAGACAGTTGGTCTGACACCAGCTCAGCATGCCCGGAAGTCTTCGGTAAGCTTTAGTCGGCACACACACTTGATCCCTGGAAAGTTAATAAAATCTGTTAAAGTTAGCCTAAAATTGGCATATTTGGCGTTTTTATATACACAGCCAAAGGTTGAATACCTATAGCCAGGGATATCGTTTGAAACCAGCAGGCCAATTCTTGTAATTTAAAACGATAAAAATCTAGTCGCAGTCTCATCTCGGCGACAAACAAACGTCAAAAACTTGTCAAAATGTAGGGAAGTTTGACGTGGTTTTGACAGATTGAGACAGATCACAAGGCCAATTCCCGTAATTTAGAACGTTCAAAATCTAGTCGCAGTCTCATCTCGGCGACAAACAAATGTCAAAAACTTGTCAAAATGTAAGGAAGTTTGACGTGTTTTTGACAGATTGAGACTGAGATCAGAAGGCCAATTCCCGTAATTTAAAACGTTCAAAATCTAGTCGCAGTCTCATCTCGGCGACAAACAAATGTTAAAAACTTTTCAAAATATAGGGAAATTAGACGTATTTTTGACAGATTGAGACTGAGATCAGAGGGGCAATTCTCGTAATTTTAAGAACGTTCACAGTCTGATCTCAGTCTCAATCTGTCAAAAATACCTTTAATTTCCCTACATTTTGACAAGTTTTTGACGTTTGTTTCTCGCTGAGATGAGACTGCGACTAGATTTTGAACGTTTTAAATTACGAGAATTGGCCTTCTGACTGTGAATGTTCTTAAAATTACGAGAACTGCCCCCCCTGACTGTGAACGTTCTTAAATTTACCAAAATTGCCCCTCAGTTCGGTTGGTGACAATAAACCAGACACTAATAGAAACGAGTTTCATCATACATTATTGCGGTACACCTAAGCAAGAATACCTAAACGATAAAAAACTTTGATGTAAGAATTGAAGAACATAATCTATACAGGGTTATTGGTAAAACACTAACAACGTTGCAGGACTGTATTACTAACATCATAAACAACAACTTTTGTTCTATGACTTTTTTACAAAACATAATACATTTACCAAAAACAAACTTTCAAGATTTCGTTATTCTATTTAACCCCCGCTCCCCTCCGCTGAATTTTGTACTAGATACGGCAGTTTGTTTACCTAACTAGCACTTTCTTTTGCTTCGCGTCGAGTTCGTAACAGAAATTATTTCTGTATGAAAGTCTGATGAATTAAAATTTGATAAATTAATAAAAGTCATAGAACAAAAGTTGTTGTTTATAATGTTAGTAATATGGTCCTGAGAGGTTGTTAATGTTTTTCCAATAATCCTGTATATCTATACTAATAATAAAGCTGAAGAGTTTGCTTGTTTGAACGCGCAAATCGCTGGAACTAAGAGTCAGATTTGAAATAAAAATGCATTTGATAGCCTATTTCTTGAGGAAAGCTATATATAGGCTAATTAACATCACGCTAGGAGCATTAAGAGCCGAGCAATAAGAAAAAAAGTCATAAAACGAATTAATAGCGTGGGTAGGCGATGCGATGCGACGGGGTAGGTTAGGAGAACCAGAAATAAGGTTTAAAAAGTAGTGCGCGCAAATAAGAAGCTGGGGCATTTCAACGCATCTACATAATTTTTAGTCAACCGTTCCCGAAAACTAAAAATTCATCGCTAATACATTAATTTCTAACACAAAGCCTAGAAATTAAGCGTCTACTCTAAACAGGTAAAATACAAACGTTTTTTCTGTACATTCTTGCAACACAGGATCATTGTTAGTCACAACTAAGTTACACAACTGTACATTTATTATTATACGAAGAAAAGAGATTTGGGGTTTGACAGCTTGTTAGTTACATCATAAGTTGGACACGGACATGAGAGCTAAACTACAACATATAACATCCAAGAGGGGTGGAAAGTTTATTCACAAAGACACCACCACGTCGTCAGCCAAAACCTTTAAATCATTCCAAGGACATGAGAAGTATACCTAATGACCGGTGGAACAAAGTCCTCCACAGAATCTGTGTCAATATCGTTGCTGAAAGAAAATGATCAATATTATAGTGCACGTTATCGACAATAAACATATAATTTTATACATTACACATATATATTTATGTTTTACCTAATGATGTACGATTCCTTTCGGATATCCTTCAGTTTTTTTCTGAAATAATGAAGCCACAAGATACATATAGATGGTACTTACATATATAATGAAATACGTACAAAGTACAAACATATAACAGATAATAATAATGTGACAAAAGATACACACAATATAGACAAATGATACAATGGGATGAACAAAATTATAGATAGTGCTAGCGAACCTGACGACAAGAGGGTAGACATTTCTGGGCATGTTAAAGTCCCTGTAGTATAGCAGGAAGGGATAGTCCCTCCTAAGGTCTCCGGCGAAGGCAGGTGGTAGACCGCCGGTGCTGGTGATAACGCTGACGTCAGCGCAGTTCCTGAAGGTCTCCGAGCGACCGCACCCGACGGCCTCCGTGCCGTTAGAACACACTCCCCACATATTTCCTGGAAAAGGTAAGGAGACTTTAGTTTTCACGACTTGCTCCATCAAGAAGTGTCTCTATCTAGTACTCTATTCACTGGGTTGTGGAAGTCAGATAGACAGTCGGTCCATGTAAAATACTGCTATTCAGTTACATGGAAGCTGACCCCAACATAGTTGGGAAAAGGATAGGAAGATAATGAAATTGAAGTGCCTGGAATTATTCATATCTTCAATAGTCAGTTCATCTCACCAGTATAATAAGTCCATTGCAGCACACACTGCGTGCATGTTATGTAGGGAGGCAGCCGCACCCTGTACCTGAAGATCTCCTTCTTAGCAGTGTCCAGTGGAATCAGGAACCTGTCGTCTCTCGTCTCGGATATGTACAATGGGAATCTGGCGATTATGAAATAAATATTTTAAGGATGTCTCTTTTAGAGGTTATACTATATCCTGTTATTTATTAGCAACTGGTTAGCCCGCAAAATCGAAGCAGCAGGTTTGTTTCCATTTTGGAAGTGAAATCGTAGGCTGGAAGGGCTAAGACTATAGGAACTGATAAAAATAGCAATTAACTAGCTCTTAATTCTACTTAGGGCTGATTTTTCCATGGCCAAATAACTTTTATTCGAGGAATAAAATTGACGTTTGACAGTTTTTGTATGAAATAACTGACAAAATTTCAAAATTATTCATCGAACAAAGTTAGCAGGTGATTGAAAATCCAACCCTAAGGCCTGTTTTTTTCCAACACCAGATAACTTTATCATTTTGAAGGATATTGCTAATGTCAGCGGCATTGTCCGAAAGGGTTACCGCTACCCCGGAACATAAAGGGCGAATGAAGGAACATGGGTGGGTTATTAAAACCCACCCATGTTCCTTCCTTCGCCCTTAGTAAGTAAGAGTCTGACACTCCCTTCCGCTCCACCGAGAGCGGGAGGGTGGGTCATTTGATGATTTCCCACCAGAAAAAAAAAAAAAAGGATATTGCTAATCCATTGCATCATAATATATGTATGTTCGAAAAAGAATCTGCTCATCAACGTAAACAACGCAATGAATGTTGTTAAACTATCAAATGAAAGCCATTGCCAATGTTGGTGTGTGGCACAATTACCCCGCAGCTGTCCCATGCCACTGCTCCACTGTTCTGGAGACAAGGGGATGAGAACGGTAATAACTTAGGTTTACCAACCTGTCAAAACATTCCTGCGTGGCTTCTTGGTTCGGGTTATTGTTTGGACACAGCTTCATTACGAACGTCCCGAGATGGTTAGCTGTCAACTCCACTTCGACTTCGATTTCCTGTTGAATGCGATTAGTTTCCTACATAACTGCACTGTACTAGAATTGCCAAATGCACAGTGTGAGTATTCTTAGTTAATTTTGCTACATAATGGTCGTGAACTCTTTTAAAATATTTGAGACATCGCTGAAATTCTGACTGGACAGGCTGATTCTTGGCCTGAACTCAAACTATTGAATTTGAACACTTTTGAATTGTCAAGGGGTCGGTCAGTCAGAAAGACGAAGCTAGTTGCCCATTCCAAAGCGTAGTAGGTACCTATGGAGAAGAACGGGCAAGAAATTCCACGGACACTCTTTATGATTAAATTGTTACAAAATACTGGTTGATTCCATGCTTTGGGAATTTGGAATGGAGACCTTATTGCTGGTAGCACAATCATCAGTAAAATGTCAGTCAAACAACCGGTGATAAGTCTTTCCCCTATTCTATGTATCCCAATGCGATAACGTCAAACTCTTTGGGTTACCTACAATCTATCAACATATTTGTTAACACTGACCTGTCCAACACTATAATGCCTGGTGACGATGCCTTTGCCGTACATACCACCAGCTTCATGAGGCCGCGGTTCAGGTACGTGGTGCGCGTCTCCGCAAACCCCACATTTACCGTCGTTTTGCTCCCATTGGACTGAAATTGAAAGAATTATGAAAAGATTAGCAGCGCCCCGCGGTTTCACCCGCATAAGTGTTGATTCCGTGAGAATATCGGGGTAAAAAGTATCCTTTGTGTTATTCGATGTACAAGCCATATTACTGTAAAGTTTCATCGAAATCCGTTCATTAGTTTTTGCGTGAAAGACTAACAAACATCCATCCATCCATCCATTCTCACAAACTTTTGCATTTATAATATTATGTATTAGTAGGATAGGATAATAGGAAGTAGGTTAGGATAAAACAGTTCCAAAATGTTAAAACGAGGTTGAGGAGGAAGACCAAAACATTATCATCATAACCTATATTATTATTTATTAATAACTTAGATATCGATAACATTTTTTTATAAATACTTATAGCTTTTGAAGTGATACTAATCGCAAGGCAATTAAATATAAATTTATTTTCGTTTCTGATTTAAGTCCTACCTAATAACTTAAATAAATTCCTATCAAGGATTAGATTAGCTATCTATCATTATTGATAGGTACTTAATAACTTTTTAAAAATTGAACTATTGTCTCCAAATATGCTTATTTGAATAACTTTAGAACTAATTTACTTAAAATTCAAAAACTATTGTAGATCCTGTATAAAATGCTAGTAGATATTATTTTATAAAAAGGAGTAAAAGGAGAAGGGGGAGGGGCGGTGGGTGCATAAAAGGAGTATGTAAGGCATATTATGTATGTATGTAAAAAAATACAAGATAAACGCTCACTCGCCGTGAGCATTGCACTCGCCGTGAGAGCAGTGGAGTTTCTTGCCAGCTCTTCTTCATAGGAAACGGCCAATTGGAACCACGCACCCAGCTTCTGACGTTTTATAAGTGCCCATGTAGGTTTTTTTTTTTTTCTGGTGGGAAATCATCAAATGACCCCTCCCGCTCTGGGTGGAGCGGAAGGGAGTGTCAGACTCTTACTGACTAAAACCCACCCATGTTCCATCCTTCGCCCTTTATGTTCCGGGGTAGCGGTAACCCTTTCGGGCCCATGTAGGTTTATGTGAAAATATTTTTATTTTGATTTCATTACGTCGAACGCAGCGTTGAGCGTTACATTACCTACATGGAAATGCTCGAGAAAATTCTCTAATGTCTCTAAACTCACAATTACATGAACGTGACTCGAATTCGCTATTTAGTAAATTAACAAATGAAGTAGACTTCAACCTTGGAGGCTTTTATTGGTAGGTCATTGAACTTAATTTTCCGCAAATAGGTACATTGACTCCTCGCTTCATTAGTGGAATCAATAGACAAGATAAAAAAAAGTAATGTTCAAGCGAATGCAAGGATAATGCCCCTGTCTAGACTTCTAGAGAATCAATACGGATGTGATTAAATTATAAAATAATCAATCTGCAAAGTCAAAATCAAATAGGCACTTTTGAACGTCAAAAATTACAGTAAAATATATTTATTTATTTATTTTATGTTATAAAAAAAACGTTGCCCCACACTAGGAATTTCTCCTGTATCGTGGGTGCGTTTACAAACATTTAAACTCACATACACAAACAGCCAGACCCGGAACAACTACTTGTAGGTCATACAAATATTTGTTCCGTGCGGGAATCGAACCCGCGATTTGATTCTAGTCGCCCCTTCCAAAAGGTAGTTTTCGTATGGAGAAGAATAGGCAAGAAATCTGCCTAGCCTTTTCCCAAATTCTGTGTTGGCTTCAGCTTCCAGTATAACCGAATGCAGCTGAATACCAGTATTTTACATGGAGCGACTGCCTATCTTACCTCCACAACTGGGTAACATGATACCCCTTGGTAAGACTGGTCGCCTAACTTTTAGGCTTCCGACTACTAGTAATGACTGTCAAAGATCTACGAATGACAGCCGGGACCTACGGCCTTACGTGGTGTCCGAACCACGAAGGGGTCTCGATTTGTAATGGATGCCCAGCACCCATCCACGAACCAACCACGGCAAGCATAGCTTAACGTTCGATCGACCCAGCGTTATTATTTAACCACGAGCCCCTCCCTCCTCCTCGTTTATGTGATTAAATACTTTTAAATGTAGCACACAACTCAATGGTAGCGCCTCAAGAGAGTCCCGAGAAAAAGAAGGAAAAAAAAAAAAAGAGTATAAAAAGAATAAAGAGTATTCTATTCTATTCTATTCCCGCTCTATCCCCTCTGGCAACTAGACGTTCTCTGAGTTGTTGTGTACTTACTGATAATTCGGTGGTTTTACTCTAAACCCCAAGCCCCATAATAAGTGATTCTAGTGAACACCACATTCTAATGAATAAATAATTTGTTGACAGTTAAATTGACAGCTTTATGTCACTCCGATTTTGGCGCGTGTTCGTCATACAAATTTATTGATATAATCCACTAATTCCATACATTACACGACATTAAATAGATCACATTGATCCTTTAAACATGACTTTAATACACGATTAGAATGTGTTAATCTGTTTGCTATTTAGTTTATGTTTATTTTTTTTTTAATACTTAAGTAGGTGGCTAACATTTTGACATTACAATGGCATTTACGGGTTAAGGCGGGTGCGGCCACAATTATTATTTTGAGGTGGGTACCTACATAACATTCTTTCGATATACTTTAATTTAAATATTTGATAACATGAGCAATTGCGGAAGTTTCTTGTTACGTATTGTGTTTTTACTTTAAATTAGCATTTAGATTGATATGACATTAATAGACTTCTAACAAAAAGTGAGTAGGTAGTTCTTATGTATATCTGAGCCTCTGAGGCAGCAATAAAATACCTCACAAAGGTCACTCCAAAGAGGCACATTCCTTCCTTGTCCGCATTTATTCCATACGGCTACGAAACGATCACGGCCCTAATTCACTGTGACCACTCAATACCTTAGCTAATCTCGCCAAACTCGCATTCATTTCGCGCAGTTTCGTTCATTGTGTCATAGAGAATTACCTGCGCCTTGTTTGGGTAGATCTAGAAGTTGGTCATCACACCACCCATACATATCAGAAAGATGATATGTTTCTATAACAACGCCACGCGACGGGGCCCATATAACGTGCCCCCACGCATGATTTTTGAAAAACAAATTCAATAAAAACGCGATCCGCGCGGGAAAGGCTTGGCTTCCGGCGTCCCGGCCCGTGGCGTTATAGCCACCTAAATCCTTTGGGTATTGCAGCTAAACCAGTCTTTGTGACGACCAAGCATAAGTCCCCATCTACACTATGCAATTTTCTTGCCTGTGGCATACAATAAACTTGAAGCGACAAATGACTGATGAAGGCACCGTTTAAATTTTTATTTTTCTTCAACATAAGGTATGCCACAGGTAATTAAATTGCACCGTGTCACCAGCACCCTAATTGCGTAATACACTATCAATCTCATTTTGAAAGATATTGCTAATCCATTGCTTCATATGTTCGAAAAATTTGTCTGTTCAACAACGTAAATAACGCAATGAACGTTGTAGAACTATCAAAATGAATGCCATTGCTACTGATAAGTAGTGTGTTACGCATTTAAACCGCATGCTTAAAACACAGACAGAAGGTAGTTTCATTACCTGCATACCCCCCGCAGAAGAGCTCATTGTCATTGTAGTTGACAGGGTTGGGGAAGCCGAACCGCCACATGGAGTTGCGTGCTGGTGGGTCCATCAACCTGCCGTGACCCTCAGCTCCGCGGCGCGCGCTGCCTAACATCTGGAACACAGAAGGCAGAAAATTAAACTAAGTTACTAATCACCATAAGCGCAAAAAAGACGAGAACTCTCCGTAGTGTTAGTATTTGAACGGAAAATCATCAGGCGCATATTCGATGCAGTGCTGGAAAACAAGAAATGGCGAACGCAATAGAACCATGACCTCTACGAGATGTCTGACGAGCTTATTGTAATTAAAACCATCAAAATAGGACGTCTTCGATGGGCAGGACATATCGCAAGAATTGACGAGACCAAAGCACCCAAACGTTTACTAGTAAACCCGATGGTTGGAGAAGTCAAGGGTAGCCCACGCTCAGATGGTTGGATGGCGTAGACCACGGTTTAAAAACTGTTGGAGTGAGAAATTAAAGAGACAAAGCCGGAAATAGGTCACGTTGGAGAAATATACGAGACCAGGCTAATGCCCAGCCGCGTCTGTAAAGTCTCAGATGCTGAGGATGTTGACTAATCACCCTATTGAGTCTTAGGGTACTACCCATGGGTAGGGTACCTAGTACTACGTACTGTGTGGTGACACATGGGTAGTACTAGGTACCTACCTAATGTCTACTCCAAAAAAATAAAAACTCCTTTAACGTGATTTAAATTTATCATTTCGGTTTATGTATTTAAATAAGTATACCAAAGCAAAACACTCATTTTGAAAGTGGCATTACAAATTTGTATCCACCCTGTAAGCATTTTGAATCCATTTGTTTACATTTTCATCAGATACTTTTGGTACAGACCATACCAAATTTGCCGATATAACAACATTGAGTTGGCTTGTCACTCATAATTTTTTATCTGAACAAAAACCAATGTTTTTGATTTCCTTGATGCTGTATAATCAAAACAAAACCAAGATAGTAGTAGTTTGTTACAGCTGAAACTTAAAGTGTTATTGATTTGAAATGAAAATCAAAACAGCAATTTTTTGCTTTCGATTGTAATTAAATAGTCAAACTCAACTAAACAAATAGGTAAAAAATAGTTTAACGTAAGGAATGAAAAAGTTGCAAAAGAAAACTTAATCTGCAATCAATATTCAACGAAACGATTGTAGCAAAAAACTAATGGTTAACTAGGACAGTCTTACAAGCTCTGTAAGTACATAATTAACATAATAGTAGTTATGATTCGCGGGTTCTGGCGCAACCGTCAGGTGCGCCAGACCCCCGTTCTTTTGTGAATATTTTGCATTTTGTAGGAAGCTACTGTCCTCATCACGAAACAATGCGTTGCGCCAGAGCCCCGTTCTTTTGTGAATATTTTGTATTTTACAATGCGAGATTACTAGTGGTGATTCGCCAGAACCCCGACCCTCATCGGTCGCCGAGGGACGACGCAAACTAAAAAAAAAAAAAAAAAAAAAAAAAAAAAAAAAAAAAAAAAAAAAAAAAAAGTTTGGTATGGTTTCTATGGTTTTGATGTGTTCTGAGTTCGAATCTGCGGTCCATTTTAGTATAGGATGCACGGTTTCGGAGATGTGCAGATTGATTTCCTCATATCTAATTGATATCCGGTGTCATTGTTCACCTTCTCGGCGGTCGGCGGTCATATCTATTACTCATTGTGCACCCCGCTTATCACTGCTTTTGTCTTGAACTTCTTTGTTATAACCTACCTGCCTTTTCTGAATCATCAATAAAACACATTCCTTCATTTTACTACCATTTTAATTCCAAATAATTATTGATGAACATTTAAATTATAGTCTTATCTACTTATAAAATAGGAGCGAAACATCTCATCCACTAAAATATCGTTGTACAGTGTGTTCCCTGTAAATATGCTCGTAAAACTATGCATTGAATATCCCTGAAACTTATACAGCAAATACATTAAGCAATATTCACCACAAACTGAAGTCCAATCATTCTGAATCCTATCAAAATTCCAGTCCCATCTCTTACAATTCCTTTTCAAAAACTGGAGATGATATCGCTCAGGTGTTCGTCCATATGAATCAAAATATTGACCGATGCCATTCGTATCGATATGTATAGCTACCCAGTGTGAACCTGGTTTATCATCCGCATCCAAATTGCATATTATATACGTTGGTACATGGGTATACATAGGCAGTCTATTAGCAGCATAAACATTATTTTCTAGACTGGGATGAATCTTTTTCATATGTTTTTGTAATTCTAGTGTATCCATGATATTACTGTTATTAGCAGATTATTACAGTACCAATCTATTCAATGGTTGTCATAGGAATGTTCACTCATCACGAAACAATGCAAGATAAGTCTGTTGACTCATAAAGCGATACAAGCTTGTCGACTTGAAAGTTACTATCAGTTTTGGTACATGGGTATACATAGGCAGTCTATTAGCAGCATAAACATTATTTTCTAGACTGGGATGAATCTTTTTCATATGTTTTTGTAATTCTAGTGTATCCATGATATTACTGTTATTAGCAGATTATTACAGTACCAATCTATTCAATGGTTGTCATAGGAATGTTCACTCATCACGAAACAATGCAAGATAAGTCTGTTGACTCATAAAGCGATACAAGCTTGTCGACTTGAAAGTTACTATCAGTTTCACTGCGGAAATGCCTTAGATTAAATAGTGCTATATAAGCCGAGCAGCCGCAGTCATAGAATCAGTGTATGGTCGTCTCGTTAGACCGCAGTGGATCTTCCAATACTACGTGTGTGTTACTTCAACGCATCAATTGCCATGGAGGTAAGTGTTTATTTATTCTATTGACAAACTTACTTTTCTTTCTGTTGTTATTTCCTTACGTGTGTTTGTGTGTGTGATTAAGTGTAATCAATTTGATATTAATATGATAACTGTGTTGTTGCAGAAATCATTCAACTTCGATGAAAATACCTATAAACAGTATTACTACTCGCCACTCTCCCCTCAGCAAGAAGAAGAGAGTGACGACATCGTCATTAAGAACACATGCGATGGAGGAAAAAGGAAATCGCAGTCGATTGATCAATTTTTTGAAGTAGAATCAAAAACGAAAAAGAGCAAGAAGCTGTTATCGTCAACTGTCGCACGAGCCGCTAGAGATGGTATATCATACATTTCTACTAATTCTGACGACGGAGACCAAGCGACGCATCTCATAAAAATTGAAATGTACGATATGAAGAAGCTATGCAAGATTCCAACTACTGATCATTGGAAACATGCTACCACGAGAATTAAATATTATGTAAAGAATAATAACGATTGCATTTACGACAACACAAACGCCCTCGTATACAATATTACAAAGACAATAGCAGAAAGTGAAAAAGTTAAAAAATACTTTTTTAACAATGACACTCATTAGTGGATTAGTGAATGTGATTCTGTTTACTTAAAGTACTTCTGTGTACTCATTAGATTTTACTTGACTTTCCTAATCCTTTGCTAGACTATAAATATTGGACATTATTTGAAATTGGGTATCAGTTGCTCTACCAACACTTAACTGTTACTTTCCAGAAGGAAGAGATGAGTGTGGTATGTGTGTACAGAACACTTCATTGAAAAGCAAAACTACAAAACTGATTGGAGAAGAAAAAGTGGTGAATATGCAGTACCCAAGAGCTGAATATCCATTTTTCAGTTCAAAATCTAGACGGTTGATCAGTTTCGAAAACTGGCCTCTCGATATGCAACAGAAGCCTGAAGATCTTGCAGAAGCCGGTTTCTTTTATACTGGTCATGGAGACAGGACCAAGTGTTTCCATTGTGGTGGTGGTTTAAAAGATTGGGAAGATGATGATGATCCTTGGCAGCAGCATGTTCAGTGGTTTAGTCAGTGTGCTTATGTAAAGTTTAAACTCGAACAGTGTTTTGTATAAGATTAAATAGGGAGTTTATAAAGAAATAAAAAATAATACATTGCATACAATTTGTTTTATTTAATTTTATATTGTTTCCTTTAGTTACATATACACAAAATGCATTAAGCATAACACATAAATCTAAAACACAACACACATTATAACCTTAACTACTATAGTCTACAGTAACATTTCTATTTTTATCTATTTCAATAATATTATCAAACTCAGCATAAACAATACAGTTAATTGTTTGTATTAGTGAGGATTCAAATCGTACTTCTAATCTTACACTGCCATGCTTTATGAGATTCCAATGAGCTGATGAGTTAGCTGATAAATCAGGAGTTAAATCAAATGCTAAAAGACAGTAGCCTTTGGCATACTGTTCACGAGAGATTGCATTTCCTTCATTAAGAAAGTGAATACCAGTCCCCGAGAATAGAGTATGATATGCCGATGTAAATATATTATTATTAAAAGATGGTTGCAAAGCTTTTGAAGGTATTTGTTGACCATCAATATATAAGCTGAAAGAGTTAATACCATAGTTTTCAAAGTTAAATGGATTTTTAGTAAGTGAACCATTAAATGCAGAATTGTTCACAAATCCAATAATACATCTTTTGGGTACCTGTCCTAAGAATATATTATCAAGAGTTTTTCCTTGTACACCGGATGGAATTGTTAAAACTTTAACTTCAGCACGAGTAATAGGATATTTAGCAGTGGTAGAAGCTAAAACTTTCTGATGTGCGAGTAATACACTTGGATTAATTCGTGCTCTTCGAACAATAAGAGTTGCGTCCGTAATGCAAACTTTAAACTTTACATCATTTGACCCAGCAATTAAATTAAAACTCTCTCTTGACCGAACTAATTTTACACTCATTTCAACGCCATTAATTAAAAATTTATCTTGATTGAAAATGTCACCATGAAGATGACCAATCATTTCTATTTCCCTGCTTTCATTAACTAATTCCTGTCTTTTAACAAATCCTATGTTTTTACCATCTGTGGAATCCATTTTTCCTGCTGTATCCTCATACCAAAGACTACAAGTAAGATGAGATTGTTTAGCAGCAGGAGCATAGTTTAAAAGGGTTTCCATGTATGCTCGATAGGCATAGGTATTATTAGGTGGTGATATAAGTTTTTGGTTTAAATAAACATCGAGTTGACTAAAAAGTGAATGCAACCAATTATTTACAGGTGCTACTGCTGTAGCTGATATCAAGTTTGTTGAATCTTGATTTAATACTTTTGCCTTTATGTGGAGTAATGTATGAGACAAATCTATGTAGTCATCGCCTGTTCCAGGAACTTGAAACTCGATAGGTCCATCATCAGCAAGAGATGAAATTGGTTTATAGTGAATCCACAATCCATTTTCAATGCTTGTTTGTGTAGACGGTAATGCAAACAAATCTAATTCTGACTTAACGCACTCACAAGAATGATTATGAAGGAAAGACATACTTAATTTGAAAATATATCTTTGATGTTTTTTGGTTTTAGACCAAGTTTTTTCGTAGCTTTCACTTTAGCTGTTAGTGGTGGAATGAACGAGGCCAATCGTTTTCTTTTAGTTATATACCCAGATCCTGTCATGTTAAATCGATCAATTTTGTCATCAGCCTTTCGTTTTAAGTTCGTACTAACTTGCTTTAGACGATCTTTTATTGAGGCTTCCATAGGACGGGCTTGAACCATATCCGATAAAAGTCCTACTCCAGCGTTTAATGCCTCCTTACCAACCACTCGAGCACCACTTGAAAGTAAAGGTAAAACTGATCTAAATAACCCTCCTAAGAAGCTCCCAATACCATGACCGCGTTGGTATGGTGAACCCTTATAAATTACTCCAACTCCTGATCCAGCTTGATGTGAATAATAATTTTCATATGGACATTTATGATGATCATGAGGAGAATACATTATTATAATTTGCGGAAATGTAGTTTAATACACACGGTTCCAAATTGGAATGGTATTTTTTGTCCTGTGCTCGATCTTATATCTATTTCCAGCGTATCGAACTCTCTTCGCATAACAGGTAAGTAGTGAGGTGGAGAGAAAACGTGCATTTTATTCGCACCATAAATGTATTTTGAAGGATCTAATGAAATGACTCTTAATAGCGGAGTCATAACATCACCCACAATCTGAGGATCGATAATGTCGCAATATAGAAATAGTTGAGATGGTAACCCTAAGTGTAAATTAGCAGGACACTTCCCAAAATTTCTGTCTAGGAGATTTTTATCTGGTTCATAACCTAGTTGTAAACTTAATTTGGGTGATAATGTTACGGATGTTATATTTTTATCCAAAACAGAAACAGACACAAATTTTGTTATTCCATCATAACGAAATTTCAAGTTCTCTCTAACACCATTTAACGCTCTTAAAATATGTTCAACGTTATCGTAGTTGGTAGCGGGAATATGTTTTTTGTAGTACACTGTTGATGGTTTATCTTCAGTAGGCATTAACATGGTTTTTGTGATATAAACAACATTTTCATGATCTTGAACAGTAAACATGGTGCATGGATATTGAAACTCGACAACTCCAACCGACCATTCACCTTCTAATTTCATAGCTTTTGGTAATTTTGTTGAAAAAATTGTGGTCTTGTTATCAGGAAAGTATTCCATTGAACTATTGCTGAGCAAAGTTAAATAAAAACTTTCTTTATTCATATTTCTTTTAAACTAGAAGCTAAAATCCAACTGTTAAATTTATCTGGATAACCTTTCCACTTCACTAATACTTCTTTTCTGTTACCCGAATAACGAGTGCCAATTATTTTATCTATTTTATATTGTGAGGTGGGGTTGTAAGTGACCTTCTGTAATTCTCTTTCATAAAAAGTACCAACTATTGGTTCATTTTGTAAATCTGTTATTGTATAAACAACCCATGGAGATCTATCAATTATTGAAGATATAATGAATATTTCATCACTCCAATTTGATTCATATCCTTTTTGGAAAACATGTTTATATTTAGTTATTCGAACATAATCACCCACGTTGAAATTTGGTTTTGGATTTTCTAAAGAAAGTTTGTTTGACCCTCTATCATAAAGATTAGTCCAAACTGTCATAATATTGTTGGAACTTACATCACATGGGCACATCTTAATACTCGAGTGAATGCTGTGATTATAAGAGTAAATTAAATCTTGTAAAACATCTATATATCTATAAGTATTATTATGAGTGAAATAACGCCACATTTTCATTTTTAGAGTTCTTTGAAATCGTTCAACAATACTAGCCTTAATATCAGGATTGTTAGTGGTATAGTAATTTATCTTTTTGGATTTAAAGTATTTTTGTACATCTTTTGAAACAAATTCTGTACCTTTATCAGATTGTATGTGAGTAGTTGTTGAATTACTTTCAGTAAATATACTTTCAAAACATTCTTTAGTTGTTTCTGAGTTTTTCTTTTTCATTGGTCTTGCAAAAGCATATTTACTAAATACATCAATAACACAAAGTATGTAGTTGAAACCATCATTATATTGAGAATGAGTTCGCATATCACTTAAATCAGCTTGCCACAGCTCATTAATATTTGATAGAATGTACCTATTACGCGGGAATTTTTTCCGAATGGGTTTATGTAATGTATATGTTTCTTGTGATTGTAACCATTCCTTTACTTGCTTTTTATCCATTTTACCCTTCATAGCTTTTGATAATTTATCAATACTACCAAAACCAGCGGGGTTAGATGGATCATAATAAATCCTGTTAATTTCTTCTAGTACGGGGTCCATTTTTCCCAATCGATCTTTTTACGTATTTTAGTTATAGATCTTTTATCTCCACTGCTCGGTGTAGAAAACTCTTGAACTTCAATCTCAGAGGTTTTGTTCAGATCTTTTGTTTGAAGTTGGTTAATAAACTCACATCTCTTTGGATTTCCAATAAAAGTAAGTGGTACTTTAATATCTTTTAATGCTTTAGCAAATCTATCCCACCCTATCGGATCACTTTTTTTTAAGGGTCTTAGTGAATCATTTATTAAATCAACAATATTACTTCCTGGAATTTTTTCATTATCAATTATGACTGTGCCTTCATTATCCCAACGTATTTTACTTTTACTTGTTCCAATTAAGTTTAATAATGACTCACCTTTTTTATTATAAGTTTTCGGTATTAAACTGAGTATTTGTGTTGGTGAATACAGTGGATTTGCCTCACTTTCTATACTTTTAATGGATCCTTTCTCCTCCAACAAAGATTCAACATCAACTGAACTTTTTAGATCTCTATCTTTATTTTTAAAACCAATTTTAGACCCATTTGAATCTTCATTAGATGTATCAGAATAAATTGGTAATCTGAGTGGTTGACGATCCTCTTCGGTAAAGTGAAGGTATCTTTGTAGTGTTTGTAAATATAACATCCACTTCTTTCGGTCTTCCGTCTTACTATTCATAATATTTTGCATTTCAATATCTAATCGAGACAAATTACTAGTAACCTTATTTTCTTGTTTTAATTTTTCAATCAATCCAGGTTCAATAAGTATCATTTTTTTAGCATTTTCCATGTTAACTGGCTAGTCCACTTACTAATCCACTCAATATTGCACCTAATATTATTGGTAAGAAAGCCCCTCCTTTTTGTATAATAATATTTTTTCTTAGTTTATGTTTACACTTATGCACCAGTTTACGGAGTATATTTTTGTGTTTATTCAATTTTTGTTTATCTTGATCTTTAAGAGGTATCTTTCCTTGTAAAACGTTATGAATACATTCACAAATACAATTTATTTCTTCTTCATCACACGTTTTAAGTAACGCTCTTTGATATTTTGGTTTAAGCGTATGCAAAGCGTTTAGCAAATGCTTATGCGTTGTGAGTCGACGATGCATCATTTAGAAATGATTTGAATTGTTTGATTCTTGGTGTATTTAAACTCTTTCGTGGGGACGTAGACTGTGCAGTAACCATTAAATGGGAATACATTTGTCTTGATACGACAAAAATCATTTGTATTCTGTTTTAAATCTACCATTAAATATCCATGCGCTTCTAAAGTTGCATCCCTGTAGGCGTCTTCAATGAATTTTGGGTTATCTGGTGACACTTGTCGTGCTAAATATCTTATTTGAGTTTTATCTCGAGGGTTTTTAAAATAAATTATATAACTTGAGTTTAAAGAAATGTCTCTTTGACCTTTACCTTGATGAAATAAATTTTGTGTTAAATAAAATACACTAAGATTCCTGTGATGACTACCTTTTGTAAATATATCCACAATTCTTCCATCAGACTCTCTCATTAGATCATCAATAATAATAAGGTGTGGGTTTTCACCATCAAACATATTAAGATTTGGAATTCCTTGATGATAGTTAACATTTGGTAAATTATATAAAGGCTGCATTTCATCAAAGCACCATGTGATCTGATTAAAATCACAATTACATATTTCTTTAACTGATTTTATGAAATTTGTTACAAAATTTGACTTCCCACATCCACTTGGTCCTGCCACAATAGCAGTAAACGGATGGATAAAGTGAAACATTTCACACGTCTAGAGTTTAAAGGGATGAAATAAAAATGAAAATGTTTTTGTAAAAATTAAATATATATATTGCTAAAATGATAAAAGAGAAAGGTGATTTCACAATCACCTCAACGTCAAATTTAAGCACACAAATAGAAACTACAATTATTTTACATTATTTACAATCAAACAATAAATTTTAAATATGTAATAAACTATTATATAACATTATAGTAATATCATAATTTTACAATCAGTACAAAGTTTGTATATACACACAGAAATAAAAGTAAAAAGTATTACACTTAGCGTAATTTATAATGTCCCCAAGCCAATGTATCAATGTTGTTGTTCATAATACATCGTTTGGTATCATTATATGATAAAGATGTTTTATTTATTTTTTGTGTAAAAATAGTGTGTTTGATTGACTTAAATCGAAGCATACTACAATATAATACATTTTTATTAAACAAACACGATTTGTAATTTTCCATATTCATTTTTTTGGTAACACTTTTGTTAACCCCTTTTGCCTTTGCTATAAATTTATCTTCTATTTCTAAGGCATACATTTTTGATCGCAACCCTACAAATTCCTTCAATACTTTACCATTATTCTCATCTTTAAAAAAACCTAACTTTTTTTTATTTATTTTTGGATATCCGTAAATATTATTTTCCGGGTAATCTGATGTATCGAAATAGTGAAGTAGATCTGGTTTTATATCCTCATAAAAATTGTCTGTAAAAATTTGATATATCAAACTATCGGTATCGGTGTACAATAACTTAATTTTATTATGAAACTTTTTAATCATGTAGTTATAATGAAATTCATACATAAGGGTCTTAGATATATCTAAAATACAAAATCCTAAATAAATCGGCTTATCATAAATTAATTTTGTTTTCCGTAATTGTATTGCGACTAAATGTTCTGAAAATATTGATAAACTATGGAATTCTGGTTTTGCAATCCAATCTTGAGCACCTAAAACTTTACCACGATTATCCCAGTGAGTTAGTAGTTTAACGTTTACTCTTTTTTCAATATTTTCCATAGTCTTACCGAAGACAGAATTGTTCATTAATTTAAAAAAGTCTTTTTCAAAGTTTGATGTAGCTAACGTTCTCAAACTAGTATTTAAGTCTATGTATTTCTTTAACCAAGAACTCTGTTTAAATTTTAAAATTCTATGTACTTTAATTAATTTAATTCCCATTTCAATGCATTGTTTTAAATTCCTGTAGTGAATGATGTATTTATTTTTATTATTTAAATTAGGAACTAATTTAGTTTCTTTAGTATTACCCACACATATGTTTTCGGGACATAACGGAAAGTCAGAATGCAAATTATGAAGTTCATCATGATATTCCAAATCAACTTCTAAAACATAACCGAAATTAGAGTTATCCAACACATTATAATCTGTATTAGAATCTATCCATTCGAAACCACCAACAGGAAGAGATTGAGACATTGCCCAACCATATAAATTATTCGCATCAAAATATATTAGATATGAATTAGGTTTTTCACTATCATAATCCTCCATGAATTTATTATTTGCTCTAGCAAAACGATTGCTACACTGAGATACACCCCCTCTAATACCAGCTTTAAAAAAAGCAATTTTGTCATAGTCCGTTAACAATTCTAATTCTATTTTGGTAAATTTTAACATTGCATCCCAACTTAAACCTGGGGCAGTATAGTAATGAGCAGGATCTAATCCATAAGTTTTAATACAAAGCTTTCTAAAGTTTTCGAATACATCAGTCAAAAGTAAAACATCAGTTTTTAAATATAAATTGGAATAATCAGACATACTACTACACTTAAAATGTTGCCAAATATCTTTTGCGTGATTATAATCATCATTTGAAATATTTGAATCTGTGAGTGAACTATAAAATTGGTGTTGATCAGGAAGTGATGGATGTTTCAAGCAATCACTATTACACATAAATTCATAAGGATAAATACCTTTCCGTCTTAAACGTGAAAAATCTTCATTATTAGGATAGTTCCTTTTTAGTTCTGTAAACTGATCATCATTCAGATTTTTAGCTAGTTGATCTAAACTACACGATAAAAATTTCAATGAATCTACGAATCTTAAACTTACTGGTTGATTATTTATTGTTAACTGTTTTGAAAATGATATGTATCGTTCTTTATTTTGTGGAATAACTTCAACTTTGCCATCATCGAGGTTTAATGCATGGACAATGAAATGAGCATCGTAGTGACTGAGGTTATGTAAAAATATTGGAATATGACGAGGGGTTCTGTACTTAGAACTACACACTTGATGTGCAACACCCCTAAAACTGCCAGTGTGCCAATCAAAATCGTAAAAAGGATCTTCATTTAACTCAGTTTCACAAATATGACATATGTTTGAATTTGAAATTTTAATTTTATCTTCATCTGATAATGGAACGGGACATTTTTGGAAACTATTTTTTTTAACTATTGTTTTCACATCTTCACAAAGGCGATTCATAAACACTTGTGCACAGTTTGGCCCACTATACGTCTCATATTTTGATAATCTGTTATCATATGAACATTTAATGTAATATCCAAAACTATACACTTCATGTTTTTGAATATTAATTGTACTAGGCTTGGATGGATCGTTACTACATGATTCTATCGGATTCAAAAATGCCTCAAAGTCTGCATAAACCACAAAGGGCATTTCCAACTTTTTCACGAATTTATCAAATTTTAATTTATTATTTGAGGTTGCTTTACCAAACCAATCCTTTTTGGAATCCTCACCGTTTGGTAATTCCGTACAAATGTGGGCGCAATCATATTGTTGATGGTTATTAAGTCTTTCCTCTGATGGGAAATGAAGTAAACATGAATCACATATATAAACTGCACGATGTTGACTTGATATTTGTGAACTAACTAATCGCGATAAGTTTTTAATATAACAGTAATGTTTGTTAGTACCATTCGATATATATAGTAGGTTAATATGATTAGGTGTACGACATTTTGTTAAATATAAAGGACCTACAACAGAATTACACCTTTTTTCTTTATTATACTCTAAGCCAAAAACATTAATACTAATATTGTTTAATTTCTCTACTTTTGATATATCTGCAATTTTAACCGGAAAAGAAATACCAGTAAATTTTAGTTTATTTCCATGAATTGCGTAAGATGCTACCCGATCTACACTTTTACATACAGGATATAAACCAGAGAGTAATGCCCATTTGAAACACATATTATCATTATTTTTAACATTGATTACAGCTTTTTTTGATTTAATATCTTGAGGAAGGTCGATATATGAACTACCACGTAGGGGGTTGAATTTGTTAACATTCATATCTATGTATTTAATTTGATTAAGACTCCAACCACTATCTTTTTTTTCAAATTGACAAATTTTACCGACTACAGTGTCTATTAATGATGAATAAAAAATATTTAAGTCATCTCCCTGACAAATTATGTAATTAAACGTTTGAAAATCAAACGTATTTTTAATATCTTTAGTTTGTTGTATGAAATCAGCATGCAATATGAAGTTTATTTTAAAAATTGTATGTTGTTGAATACATTCATTTATCAAAAATAAGATATCGATTTTTAACGAATTTAAAAACGATTCCGGTGTTTCAAAATATTGTCCCGATTGAAGTGTTTTACTATTAATTCTATATGTTAAAATTCGATTGCCAAAAGCGCTTTCAACAACTGTAACATTTGTTAATGAATTATGTGATTTTAAAAGATTATTTTTATGTGTATTGCTTTTTAAATGGTTGTATAAATACCTTTTATTAATATAAACATGACATGTATCACATTCCACCTTATTGTTGTCCACGTCATTGGTTTCAATTGATGATGTAGAAGCTCCTTCATCAAATTTTGCTTTCTTGGTAACCTTATTTTCATCAGTAGTGATACCTCGTTTGATAAACGTTGTTTCAACCATCAAACATTGATTATACAACTCATCATCATACGATGAATCGAACAGTTCACGCTTCTCCATTTCATCACAAACTTTAGACAGCTCCTGATTGAATTCGCTGTTGGATTGTTCTATATTCTCTTCAATGGGTGCGGAAAAGAAAGCACTGGTGCACATTTCACTGAAGTTTTCCATCTTTATAATAAAGAAGAAAGTATGTAGCACAGTAAGTAACAGTTAAGTGTTGATAGAGCAACTGATACCCAATTTCAAATAATGTCCAATATTTATAGTCTAGCAAAGGATTAGGAAAGTCAAGTAAAATCTAATGAGTACACAGAAGTACTTTAAGTAAACAGAATCACATTCACTAATCCACTAATGAGTGTCATTGTTAAAAAAGTATTTTTTAACTTTTTCACTTTCTGCTATTGTCTTTGTAATATTGTATACGAGGGCGTTTGTGTTGTCGTAAATGCAATCGTTATTATTCTTTACATAATATTTAATTCTCGTGGTAGCATGTTTCCAATGATCAGTAGTTGGAATCTTGCATAGCTTCTTCATATCGTACATTTCAATTTTTATGAGATGCGTCGCTTGGTCTCCGTCGTCAGAATTAGTAGAAATGTATGATATACCATCTCTAGCGGCTCGTGCGACAGTTGACGATAACAGCTTCTTGCTCTTTTTCGTTTTTGATTCTACTTCAAAAAATTGATCAATCGACTGCGATTTCCTTTTTCCTCCATCGCATGTGTTCTTAATGACGATGTCGTCACTCTCTTCTTCTTGCTGAGGGGAGAGTGGCGAGTAGTAATACTGTTTATAGGTATTTTCATCGAAGTTGAATGATTTCTGCAACAACACAGTTATCATATTAATATCAAATTGTTTACACTTAATCACACACACAAACACACGTAAGGAAATAACAACAGAAAGAAAAGTAAGTTTGTCAATAGAATAAATAAACACTTACCTCCATGGCAATTGATGCGTTGAAGTAACACACACGTAGTATTGGAAGATCCACTGCGGTCTAACGAGACGACCATACACTGATTCTATGACTGCGGCTGCTCGGCTTATATAGCACTATTTAATCTAAGGCATTTCCGCAGTGAAACTGATAGTAACTTTCAAGTCGACAAGCTTGTATCGCTTTATGAGTCAACAGACTTATCTTGCATTGTTTCGTGATGAGTGAACATTCCTATGACAACCATTGAATAGATTGGTACTGTAATAATCTGCTAATAACAGTAATATCATGGATACACTAGAATTACAAAAACATATGAAAAAGATTCATCCCAGTCTAGAAAATAATGTTTATGCTGCTAATAGACTGCCTATGTATACCCATGTACCAAAACTGATAGTAACTTTCAAGTCGACAAGCTTGTATCGCTTTATGAGTCAACAGACTTATCTTGCATTGTTTCGTGATGAGTGAACATTCCTATGACAACCATTGAATAGATTGGTACTGTAATAATCTGCTAATAACAGTAATATCATGGATACACTAGAATTACAAAAACATATGAAAAAGATTCATCCCAGTCTAGAAAATAATGTTTATGCTGCTAATAGACTGCCTATGTATACCCATGTACCAACGTATATAATATGCAATTTGGATGCGGATGATAAACCAGGTTCACACTGGGTAGCTATACATATCGATACGAATGGCATCGGTCAATATTTTGATTCATATGGACGAACACCTGAGCGATATCATCTCCAGTTTTTGAAAAGGAATTGTAAGAGATGGGACTGGAATTTTGATAGGATTCAGAATGATTGGACTTCAGTTTGTGGTGAATATTGCTTAATGTATTTGCTGTATAAGTTTCAGGGATATTCAATGCATAGTTTTACGAGCATATTTACAGGGAACACACTGTACAACGATATTTTAGTGGATGAGATGTTTCGCTCCTATTTTATAAGTAGATAAGACTATAATTTAAATGTTCATCAATAATTATTTGGAATTAAAATGGTAGTAAAATGAAGGAATGTGTTTTATTGATGATTCAGAAAAGGCAGGTAGGTTATAACAAAGAAGTTCAAGACAAAAGCAGTGATAAGCGGGGTGCACAATGAGTAATAGATATGACCGCCGACCGCCGAGAAGGTGAACAATGACACCGGATATCAATTAGATATGAGGAAATCAATCTGCACATCTCCGAAACCGTGCATCCTATACTAAAATGGACCGCAGATTCGAACTCAGAACACATCAAAACCATAGAAACCATACCAAACTTTTTTTTTTTTTTTTTTTTTTAGTTTGCGTCGTCCCTCGGCGACCGATGAGGGTCGGGGGTCTGGCGAATCACCACTAGTAATCTCGCATTGTAAAATACAAAATATTCACAAAAGAACGGGGCTCTGGCGCAACGCATTGTTTCGTGATGAGGACAGTAGCTTCCTACAAAATGCAAAATATTCACAAAAGAACGGGGGTCTGGCGCACCTGACGGTTGCGCCAGAACCCGCGAATCATAACTACTCATAATTTCAATGTAAGTACATAGTTACCGATATTCCTGTATCGTACCAATAACTATTGATCCAGAACATATCCAAAGATGGCCTTAACTCCGTGAGTGAGCCTTATTTGTAGATACGATTCAAGTTTCTTGCCCGTGGGATACATAAATTTAAAGCAAAAACTGATTTGCATTACACCGTCTAAACACGAGTATATTGTTGCTTTTTTTTCCGGATGGGAAATCATCAAATGACCCCTCCCGCTCTGGGTGGAGCGGAAGGGAGTGTCAGACTCTTACTGACTAAAACCCACCCATGTTCCTTCCTTCGCCCTTTGTGTTCCGGGGTAGCGGTAACCCTTCCGGACAATCCCGCTGAAGTATATTGTTCTTCAATTTATGGTATGCGACGGGCAATTTAATCGCACCGTGTAAATCAGAGGGTAGTGGTGGCCCAGTGGTAACAGCCGCGACTTACGAGCTGTAGGTCGTAGGTTCGAACCCAGACAGGCGTTTTACTTTGTGTAAATTATATCATCACAACTGCTCTCTAAACGGTGAAGAAAAACATCGTGAGGAAACCGGCATGTCCTAGAACCAAAAAATTCGAAGACATGCGACATCTACCAACCCGCACTGGCCCCGCGTGGTGGATTAAGGCCCACTCCCTCTCACAGAGAGGAGGCCTGTGTCCCAGCAGTGGGAATATTATAGGCTGATTATGTTATGTGTAAATCAGGCTTAAGTGTGTTATCATCTGCCTAGCCTTTTCCCAACTATGTTGGGGTTGGCTTCCAGTCTAACCAGATGCAGCTGAATACTTGTATTTTACATGGAGCGACTGCCTATCTAACCTCCACAACCCAGTTACTGGGTAATACGATACCTTTTGGTAAGACTGGTTGTCACATACTTTCGGGCTTCTGACTACCCCTAGCGACTGTCAAAGATCCACGAATGACAGCCGGGACCAACAGCTTAACGTGCTTTCCGAGGCACGGGTCAGGCTTAAGTAGGTATGTAGTAACATTACTTAGCAGAGCACCATTTAAACCAGTTCTTCTGGGAAAATAATCACCATCACACCTTTTTACACGGCCAAAAAGCGTAGCTGTGACCCGGTAAAAGTATGGAAGATGGAGCCAATGATGAAGCTGATGGTCGGCAATTCAGCGTCTGTCTCCTGGTTGTTTCCGATAAACAATACGTGTCAGGTCCATGATAAATTGATCACTTGCTTGCAGTTTAGACGTATATTAAATCAAAGGAATAAATATATTGCAACGCACCTGTAGCAAGAATATCCAGAATGTGAGGAAAGACGTCCCACCCGATCTAGAGCTGTGCCTCCTTAGTTCCATCTGAAAAGAAACAGACCTTTTATTAATTTTCTTTCTTTCTACTTTCAAGAGCGGACAAGAATCCTTTCTACGAAATTATTTAGCTGGGGGAGCAAGCTTATACATATTTCGATATACACACAAACACAAGGTATTGAAGTAACATTTATTTAAATTAGGCTGAGAATTAGCACATTTCAAACGTCAAAATTACATGAGACAGCCCCTCAAAACGCTCACCCTTCATATATTGTATAAGTAGATATGAAAAAATATTTGGCCAGTTTGTGTCTGATGCTCAACTCGAAAATCAGGTTTTCTCACTATTTACCTATATAGTATTTTTATCGTCATTAAAGAGACAATTCCACAGGAAATCACATGCTCGTAAACAGTAACACCTGCAGATTCTGTCTTATTTTTAGTAAACAACCGTTATTTTGCAGCTGTGCAGGAATGCGACCAACTTGGACACATCGTAAAACCAATAGATTATTTTTATAACAACGGTAACTGCCTACCGAGAAATTTGATAGTGTCCTGAATGGTCCTGGTGTTTTGTATGCAAAATGTGATTTTATCGCTTTATACCAACATTAGTGTCAGCTAAACGAGGTTTCAAGATAAAAGGCAATTTACGTTTTAGGCACACAGCGGCACTAATCGTGAATTTATTCATTAGATGAAAGATTTAACCAATATACCTAGGGAATAAATGTCATTTCATTAGTAAGTATTTATGATACAAAATGTAATTTGCAGTGTACCTAGTGTGCAGTTATTGGAACGCTTGATTAAATAACAATGTCTTATTTCCTAATAACAAAATGTTATAGTTGAAAAGTCTTACAAGAAAGCTGGTAACTAGTATTTTTAGAACCCCAAAATAGAAAGTGTAGTTCTCCAGACCGTATTTTGGCCATGGAGGCCAATCTCAACGGAGACCAGCCTTCGTTGCGGGAGATTTTATAGTGCAAAAGTGTGTGCACAAACACAGATGCAATCTCTCTTCAACTCTCATACTCCAGGCAGAGATCAGGCGAAAAAAAAAGTGGCGCAGTCACTATAATATATTAGAGTGTCCAATAATATTTTTAGGAGCGAAAAATAATAATTCCCATCAGAGTTTGAATGAACACATGCCATTTAAAAAAAAAGTATAAAGTCTGACCTAAGCTCTCGACCGCAAACCATAACAGTCATCGTCTCATCCATGGTTTACTCATTCAGTTTTCGCATGAAATTCATCAGCAGGATTACCTACCACGAATCATTTGCATAGAATGGATAATGAATTGTGACCTCAACGACTCCATAACATTTTTAAATCAAACCATTTTAGCACCTAATATGTCAAGAATAGAGTTGGGTTTCCTTTGATAGTATCGGGAAGATGTGCTGGAAAATGCGTGGAACAAGGCATAAGCGTTAGCGGGAAAAATTATGCTTCGTTGCTGTTGCTGCGTGTTTAAAGATACTAGAAAATGCATTAAACGGAGAGTAAAGTTGTGTTGTAGGTGTAAGGCATAATGGATGTTGTCGAACTGTCAAAAGAAAAGCGATTATTTTTGAGAGTGCTTGAACCTGGGGCCTAACCGAAAGCGACAGCCGCGCGAATACGCGATTAAGCGATCGTTTACCTACAAAACGATGTAATACGCGACGTGATTGACCGCGCGAGTAATTTATTTATCTATCCTAATAATAAAGCCGACGAGTTTGTTTGTTTGAACGCGCTAATCTCTGAAACTATCAGTCGGATTCGTATTTTTTTTTTTGCATTTCATAGCCTAATTAGTGATGAAAGCTCTAGGCTATTTAACCGAGCCGAGCAAAAAGAAAAATTGTCGGAAAGAACGCTAAACGAAAACGAAGCATTAGTGCGGGTAGACGATGCGATGCGACGGGGTGGCTCGGGGGCCGAACACGCGGACGAATTCACGTGCAGAAACTAATATAATATGGTAGTTAAACAAACTCTCTTCAGCTTTATACTACTACTAGCTGCGCCCCGCGGTTTCACCCGCATAAGTTTCGATCCCGTGGGAATATCGGGATAAAAAGTATCCTATGTGTTAATCCTGGCTATAAACTATCTGTTTCCAAATTTCATCCAAATCCGTTCAGTAGTTTTGGCGTGAAAGAGTAATAAACATCCATCCATCCAACCATATAAACTTTCGCGTTTATATGAAAGTGTTAAGGCCGGCCTGACAATGAACCTAACTAAAACCAAAATGATGACGAATTCCCAACGAACAAATAACTGTAAATAAATTGAATATGTAAATGAATATATATATTTGGGCCAACTTATATGTACAGATGATTGCATGAATAAAGAAATAGAACGAAGAATAACTAATACTTGGAAACGGTTTTGGTCTCTTATAGAAATAATGAAGGATAAAGATATGCCAATGAACGAAAAAAAGAAAGTATACGAAATATGCATTATGCCATACTTACTATACGGGTGCCAGACATGGGCATTAACAGAACTACAAGAAAGTAAATTAAAAGTCTGCCAAAATGCAATAGAAAGGAGTATTTTAGGTATAAAAAGAAGAGATAGAGTAAAATTACAAGAAATTAAAAAGAAAAGAAAATTTTAAAATGCACACAGCCTACAGACAGCTTAAATGCCGTTGGACGGGACATACCCGTACGTTAAGATAAAGTAAAGAGAAATGGACTAAGTTAGTAACAGAATGGTATCCAAGAAATAGCAAAAGAAATAGAGGCAGACAAACCAAAAGATGGGAACATGACTTCAAGAAAATAGCTGGTCCGGTATGGACCCGTTTAGCAAATACTCAAATACTCAAATCTTTATTGCAATGCATATGTGTTACATAGCTGGTATATACAAGGTAAAAGATCAATATGGACCCTGTCGGGCACAGCAACATTTAGGAGAGAGAAAGAGAGCCAAGTGGCAATTCAAAATTCAAAACAATTAAATGGCAAGAGACAGGAATACGTGGAAATCTTTAGAGGAGGCCTTTGTCGACAGACAAGCTGTTCCACACAAACATCCAGTTGCCGATCATTCAAATGTAAGTTAGAATCGATTAAATCAATTAAGTTTTTAGTAAGTAGGCATGTATTAATTGTAAGGAAAGAAACAGCAAAAAAGGTTATTTTATTCAATTTATTTATTATTAGTAGGATATTAGGAAATAGGATTAGTAGGATATAGATGAGTTGAACCCAGTTACTTTTCGATATAAAGGCTCAATTTCCTTTTTCCTTCAAAAGGAAATTGTGCCCTGTAACTTTAAACTGCCGGCAGTGTAAAGCTTCATCTACTAAGGTGTATGACTCACACCATGCTCTTAACTTAGGGCGTTGACAGGCCAGCACTGTTTGTAGGCGTGTAGGTCAAGATCCTCGCGGCCTTGACAGCCGGCTTAGATGCGTGTGCGCATTTATCGGCGATTTGCTCATTATGTCAGCGGGGTGTCCATTATCATACATCTACATATACTAATTAATTATTGTTGAATGAATAGTGATTTAATTATGAGTAGATTATGATTTAAATGCTTAATTTACTCTGCTCTTAATTTAATTGTAACGGTACTTGCCTATTGTCTAAATTATATTCAACCTTCGAGTGTATGATTTAGGGTACAATGGTCTTAATATATTCAACAAAATAGGTTTAATTTCCCACTTTGGTTGGTCTGTAGGCTTACCCCGCGTCCTAACCAAGAGTACGCAATCATCACGCTCTTTTATATGAATTTGACATTCACAATTTGCGCGATCAATCAAGTCGCGTATATAATCAGCCTATATAACGTTCCCACTGCTGAGACACTGGCCCCCTTTCTGTGAGAGGGAGTGTGCCGTAAATCCGTAATCTATCACGCGGGCCAAGTCCGGGTTGGTAAATGTCACATGTCTTCGAATTGTTGGTTCTAGGACATGCCGGTTTCCTCACGATGTTTTCCTTCATCGTTTTGTTAAGTCGCAAATGAACGTCATAATTCATACAAACGATCGCGTATTCGCGATCGTTTCATTCGCGCGGTGCATCGCTTTGGTTACGACGCGGAGTTAGCATGAAATTCGAAGCAAGGGAAAAGGACAAGTAGATAAGATAAAAATGTAAAAATATCAATAAACAAGAAAAACACTTAGGTAAGTCTCTACCAAAAAGAAAAAAGTAAAGTTATACAATTTTTCACTCGCAAATGTCAGTGAAAAGGGCAACCATTAACATTATTAGTTTTTTATTGTAAACTTAAATTAATTTGTTATAATATCTTGTTTATACTGTAGCTACATAATTACTTAGATTTACATTTTTGTATCTATTGTTGTTTTTTTTAAGTAAGTACCTGTTTTTAGTAAGTATCCTAAGTATGTCACTAATTGCACCAATGAATCGGGTACCTAAACTTTTTTTTTTTAAACAAAGTTTTTTTTTATACTTTTAAAGTTTAGTGACAAATTCACCATAATCGTGCACATTTGCTTTTCCAATTTACTTTAAACATTGGCATAATCCTTCCACTTCCTGTACATATAAAAACAGATATAAACGGAGTCAGACTGGTAACGCGGGAGCAAGTGACGACGTACAGTTAGGTATCCGTGTGAGAAGTAGCTCGTCCTGGACACCCCGCAACCATTGTTTGCGAAGTTTTTCGTTTTAGTACCTTAAAAAAAAGGTTCCTAGGTACGGACTCCGAACCCGGAACAAGATATAGAAAGAAGAAAGAAAATACATTTATTTGCGGCAAACATGACGCATAAAAAAGAACACAAACACAAAAAAAAATAACAAGTGCGTCACATCCACGCAAAACTGCCATCGCTCAGCATAATGCTAAGACCTTAAACGAGACAGAGCCCCAGCGCTGGATTTCAGCGACAGCCGGCGTTGACGTGATGATGTCAACCAGTTCAGCATACGATTAGACAAAAATAAAAACAACTATCAAAATATGAAATAAAATAAATATCCTAAAACCACGTAGAAAAAACATAGGGGAAGCCGATTTTCGAAACCATCGTTTTTCTACCATAAACATATTATTGCCTCATATTAATAAGATAGGTATTTAAAAATAATTTTTATATTAAGTAAGCAATTTAAAAATATCTTCAAAATTAATTCGACGATGTTCATAACTTTTTCTCATTATCTTTTCACGAAGTAATTGAAGGTTCATCCGTTGAGAAATTAACATAATGACGGGTAATTGAGTATGTCACATTGATAATATACGAGAAGGCAGAATTACACATCGTATTTTAAGTAAGTACCTACTGCCAATAAATATTGGGTAATTGTTCGTGGTACCCACTTGTTGAAGAGAGTAATATTATCATGTCTCGGTATTAGTAACCATGAATTCGGCACGTCATTCTAGACAGAAAATTATAGCAAACAAATATTACGTCGGTTTTCAAAAAAAGAAAAAAATACCTACGCGGTTAAAATGTACCGAACAGCATATTTTTTTTAATAACCCATGAAAAATCTCAACTCTAGGGTTCAGAATCATATAAATACTGAATCCATGGAACAGTTTGCACGTCGATGTCCCTACCACCCTGTATTTAATTAAAAGCGAGAATAGTAAAGTATTTGTGGTTTTGGTGATTGTAGCTACTTACTATTTCAAGGGAAAGTAATTTTAATTTCTTTAAGCATACCTAACTTACAACTGTCAGTGACAAGGGCGGAGCCAGGAATTACTTCTGGTAGGGAGAGCCAGATAGATAAGTATCATCATCATCTGCCTAGCCTTTTCCTAAGTTGGGGTCGGCTTCCAGTCTAACCGGATGCAGCAGTACCAGTATTTCGAAACCATTAAACCAACCATGAAACCATGAAATTTTCATTTATACTATGTATATCCTTTGAACTTTTTTTTTACCATGTTTACATATATATGTAGATACCCATCGCGTCTGCGGAGTTTAGCTAGCCAATTTAAAATAACCCTGTATAACATCACGCTAGGTCCCTTAGCCGAGCAAAAAGAAAAAAAGTGTGAAAGAACGCTAAGCTAAACCGAAGTAATAGCGAGGGCAGGCGATGCGATGCAACGCGATGGGTCGGGGAAACAAGAAACTTCACACGGACGAAGTCGCGGGCAGAACCTAGTACAGACGCCAGCAGGTCAAGCTACCCCAAACTGTCAAATTTTCGCAATCAACTTACCTTAAAGCTTTAGCGATAAAGTTGAAAATCTATTAAAGAAATTTGACAGATTGTAGTAGCTTGATGTGCTGGCGTCTGTACATAATATATACAAAGACCTAGGTAGTTTCGCAAAATATATTTCTGTAAAGTTTTAACTCTGCAATTATTTTCATGTTACTCAATGACTTTGTAACACCGTGTTGTGACCATTATCATGATTTTATTGCTTCAGGACATACTATTCAGTAATTATGTTGTCATTATTATTGATGTGTCAATTAACACATGCTTTCGACTGTATTCGGTGCCTTTAAGCCCTTCGAATCGGTTTTTAAGAAAGGCAATAACAATTGTCGTTATTGTCACCTACTTTACGCTCCGTTGGTCTCGTGGTCGCAAGCGCTACAGCTAAGCATGAGGTCCTGGTGCGATTCCAGGGTCGGGCAAAGTGTCATTGAGTTTTTCCTTAAGGAATTTCTTAGTAACAGCCCGGGATTTGGAAGTCGGTGGTGTGATATGCCTCGGAAAGCACGTTAAGCCGTTGGCCCTGCGCCTGATCTCTCTGCGGTCCTGTCAGATTGCCGTCCCATCGGACTATGAGAGTGAGGGAAGAGAGAGTGTACCTGTGTCTGCGCATACACTTGTGCGCTATAATATCTCCCGCGCCGATGGCCAGTCTTCGCTGAGATTGGTCGTCATGGCCGAAATTCGGTCTGGAGGATTTTCAAAATTGAAATTTTTCACGAAAAATTCCTCGAAAATTCCGTGAAATTCCATTCAAACAAACAAGCTCTTTAGCTTTATTATTAGTATACATATAGATAAACCTACATGGGCACTTATGAAACGTCAGAAGCTAGGTGCACGGTTCCAATTGGTCGTATCCGATGAAGACAAGCCAGAATGAAACTCCACGGTTACTCTTTTCAAAATACATAGGTTTTTTCAATGTTATCAAATTACAGTATAAAAAAACAGGTATGGGAGGACAGTGTAGGTCAGTCAATAAGTACCAGGTACTGAACAAAATATAAAATGGTCTACAAATCCACAGACTTTTTTTTTATCGCCATGGCCGAAATTCGGTCCTGAGGAATTTATTTATTTGTTTTAAGGAAAAACATAATATATGTTCCATTACCGTACTTTTACGTTTACGAAGCAATGCTTGATCTTTTCAATATCAGTATCTCGGCAATTTTACCTTATTTAAAGGTGGGGCGCGTGCCAAGTTTATGAATACCACGATTCGAGCATCCATTCTGTTAAATTATCGCTTACAAACCAAAACTTATTGTAATCCATTTATCTTAACGTATTGTAATGTAATATATAACCACAGAAGGGAGGATATGATTTAGTAACTGTTATAGCGTGCAGCGATAAATAATGTAAAATTCTATTTAAATCAAAGACATTGAGTCTTCAAACTGTATGAACTAAACACCAAGAATCAATTGGAAACAGTGTGAACTACGACCCAAAATAGCAATCTAGGTTTTGTTCACGAAACGTTGTATTTTACTGGCATTGGGTACTTATAAGTTCCCATGCTGCGCTACAACACCCTCTCTTCCGCCTTCGGCATCCAGTCTGTCTCAGCCACCTTTTTGAGGTCGACGGTACATCCTGCTGGGGGGCGCCTCCGCTGCGCTTGCCCATACGCGGTCTACGGGACCAACGGCTCAACGTGCTCTCCGGGGTACGGAGGGGTCTGACCGCGGCAAGCGTAACTTAACCATCGATCGACCCGTGGGGCTGTTATTATTTAGCCACGAGCCCCTCGCAGTGGTTATAATAACCTACCAGAATTTAAATAACTTCCCACCACTACCTAAACATAAGTGCCTGCTTCATAACGATAAAAAAGCTATTTTTTTTTATGAGTTCCCAGAGACAAGGATTGCTTTTATTTCATGATGATTAGAAACCAAATCACGTTTCTTTGCATCGAATGACGCTCGGTCGATGCACCTTGGAAGCTATTCTGTAGCTCGTCACCCGAAAATAAGTTGTTTGTTCTGGGACCTATTTAATATAACTGACAATGCGACATACGTGTCAAGAAATGACACAATTGGTCATATTTTCACGACGAGCAGAAAAGTCTCTTTCTCTTTTCGTTCGTCTCCAAGATCGGGTAAAGTGTTTTTTGGGTTTTTCCATCTGGATTTTCCCAGCAGCAGCCCGGAATTTGTATTTATGCCCGTTGATGGCAATAAGCTCGCCTCTATTACAGTAGTATTGGGTGTACACCTCTGCCTAACCCTTCGGGGAATTCATTACGTGACGTTATGTTATGTTAAACTACTATTGAAAAAAAAAAGACCTTTTCACTCCACACCCCGCCCAATACCAACGGCTGTCTGATTGATTAATTAACAACCTAATGAACTGAAGGCACACTTTAAACGATTTCAACAACTTCTTAAAAATTCGAAGGCACACTTTAAACGATTTCAACAACTTCATAAAAATTCGAAGGCACACTTTAAACGATTTCAGACACCCATCACATGCTTACAAGAGAACAACAATATATCCATGGCAACAAACAATTGACACTCGGCGATAAAGTCATCAAGCTAATTGTTTACTTTAATTACAACATTAACAACTAGCGAGCAGAAACTGTGCAATTACGAAGAATTGCCTTAAAAATTCACATTGACCTACATACTGGGAACACGAAGTATTTCAGTGGAATTTGTGAGTCGTTGAGTTTTATGATGGATATTATGTTGTTAACAAATTGATTGTAAAATGTCTTGACAAACAACATTGAGTCTTAAATTGTGAGATTTTTGTGAAATTTTGGTGTTGTAGGAATCATCAGAGATACAGGCAAATTATATTGGTTTGTAAGATTTTATTTCTGTAAGTAGGTTTGTACAAACACTTTTGCACGTCCATCATATTTTTTAAAACTAGATGAGATCGGCGTTTCTCTGACTACTCTAAGTCTAGTACAAAATTTCGTGCTTCTAGAATCTAGAAACATGAAATTTTGCACAAGAGTCTTTTGCGCAAAGCCTAAACTGGCTACCGCAACCAGACCACGCACAGCCTAAACCATAGGTCTAGATTCTAGACCCAAAGGTTAGGCTGGGCGTTGTCTGTCTGCGAATGAATGGATGAATTTAAGAATTTTATTATACTCTGTCCACTGTCTGTTAACCGTTTTTTGACAGCTGCCTTAGAACATTACTATTCCAGATTACGTAAAAGTTAACTATAAAATGCGTTATAAAGTAACTATATAAACTGCTAACTAATCTTATTGAATAATTTTATTTATGACTTCTTACAGACATTACGTGTATCAGTTTGGACAAAAAATATATAATTGCTCACTAGTTCGATCTGTCAAAAAATGGTTTTAGTGGACAGAGTATAAGTAGACCAAAGATGACCTAGACATTAGACATGCGCCCTAAGTTTCAACTGTCAACCATGCAGCAACTAGAATCTTTATCCTCGAATAAAACTACGTGGCATTTGGGATGTAGGTATTGATTTTTCCAGTAAATTGCATCGAAGGTTTGTGACAATTTAATAACAGCTTCATACAAAGCAGCGAACGATTTGATTGATACCTACATTACTCAGTAAAAGGAATAATCGATGTTCTGCGTTTTTTACGCTCGCGCAAACGTTAATTTGAGACTACAAAAAGAGTGCTTTATCAACATTTTGACAGCATAGTAAGTATTGACAGCGAGTCAGATGTGTGTATGGGTAATTTACTTTTTTCTTTGTAGGGGAATTCCCCCGCAGCAAGGTTCTGTCAGACCAGACCTTCCTGATGCTGGGGGTGCAAGATTTCGGCTTTGGGGGTCGAAGTAACTTCTACATTTAAAAGAGTGTCCGTGGAGTTCCTTCCCCATTGGAATGGGTAACTAGGTTCATCTTTCTGACTGACCCACCGCGACCACTTGAAAATTCAAAAGTACCTGTAATTGGTTTATCCATACTAAAAGAGAAAATATTTTATTTTTTCTGTTGTTTGTTACGCTTTCACGCTAAAACGGCTGAACGAATTTGGATAAAATTTGGCACATAAAAGGACTATGACCTAGATTACGACATAGGATACTTTTTATCTCGATATTCACAGGATCGGGACTTATGCTGGTAAAACCGAGGGGCGCATCTAGTTTGAAATAAATGCTTTGAGTTTGAACATTAACCACCCCTTTAAGAACTAAGCAAGTACCTTGAATTAAGAACCTCCTCCTTTTTTGACGTCGGTTAAAAACGATACAATACTTTACAACTATGCTAACAAATTAATGAAATAACGACATTTACGTCCAATAAAGTGTTTTAGCATACATATTATACAAATTTGTCCTACGAACGATGCCCTCAAGCTGGTCGTAAGATGATATGGGAGTCTGGGAGGTAATGCGATAAATATAGCGGAGGACGGCGGACCATCGAGCAGGAGGGTCCATCGTAAACTACGTGTGTCGATACCACCATCTTGTTTCAACACCAAAAAATAAAAGGAAGATTTTTTATGCGTTGTTATTGCATTGAAAAGGGTTCTGGACAAAAAAGTCGGTCAGGTCATCATCAGTTGTTTGACCCTGCTAATTAATTTCACATTAGTCGGGTTTTCCTTGCCTTTTAAGCAACTTATTAGTCGAAATTGAAACACAATGCTGAATGCTACAATAATAATAATAGCCTCCCGACCGATTTCGGTCACGGTGGCCGATCTCAATGGAGATCTGCCAGGTACGCAGGAGATATTATAGAGCACAAGTGTGTGCGCAAACACAGGTGCACTCTCTGTTCCTTTACTCTCATAGTCCAAATGGACGGCCATCCGACACCGAACACCTTCCAAACTCCGGGCTGTTACTAAGAAATTCCTAATGGAAAACCCAATAACACTTTGTACGACCTGGGAATCGAACCCAGGATCACGCTCAGCAGGCCCCGCTTGCAGCCACGAGGCCAACGGAGCAGACCATGCTACAATACAGGTGTGGTGTATCCACATATTACAAAATGTCATCTCGAATTTTTGCTAGCTTTTGCCGGCGGCATTACCCGTGTCGGATATTATCCCACGGGTACGTACTATTGGAATAAAATGGATCCTGTATCGATGCATACGTCCTGAACTCCTAACCCAGGCCTTGCATGGTCTACCTCTTTGTCACCCCTTGTAAAATTTATATCTGTAATATTTATGGTGTACATAATAAAGAGTATTCTATTGTACTTGTGTGCCTTTCATAGAAATCCGTTTAGTTGTTAAGGTGTAAAAAGGCAACAGACAGACACACTCAATTTTGATTGCCATCGACATGGTAAGAAGGAAAGAAATCTTAAGCGCCAGCGCACGCTGCACAATGAGCGACTAATCGCATACAAATGTCAAGGACGTTCGTTACAACAAACACGACTAGTCGGAATTGACAGCGAATAAGTAATTTTTTGCTCAAGAGCTGAATATAATACTCGTAAAGCTGAAGAGTTGTTTGTTTTTTTGTTTGAGCGCGTTAATCTCTGAAACTACCAGCCGGATTTCAAAAAATATTTTTGCATTTAATAGCCTAATTCTAGAGGCAGGTTAGAGGTTATTTGACATCACACTAGGAAACTTAGCAGACGAGCAAAGAAACAAATCATCGCCATCAGAATCATAGCGCGGGCGGGAGAGCGATGCGTCGAAAATACTTATTACACATGTGTCTGTTCCTAAATTATTCTTGGCTGATGAAATTTTCCTTATTCCCCATATTATCAATCACTGTAATTGACATTATGATATTAAATTTTTATTTTATAGGGATAGAACTATTAGAATATGTGGGAAAAAATACGAAATTCACACGAACGAAGTCACGCGGGAAGTCCTAGTCGTATAATATATCGCGAAGTATCAATCACGCTTATTAAATGCGCGATAAGGTCGGTGAAGACAGTAGAATGGCGTCGTTATCAGCTAAATTAATATATAAAGTTACGAGCTGTGGCAGGTGCCTTGAAAAAGTGGCTTTGATAAGCGCAGCAAAGTTTCTTTCCTGCGCTTGTTCCATTAAAGTTCCAGATGTGGCATTTGTGGAAAATAAATGTCTGATATAAAAGAACTGACTTGGACATTCAAGATTTAACTGTCTTTTTTGTGTTCCAGGGTGGAAAATCCTCATGGATGTGTTCCGATCCTTCCGCAACCCCCAACTGGTGCGCCCGCTACTGCGGGCCTCCTCAGATCAGGAGGGGGGAGCTTTAACTTTAGGAAATTAAAATTAAAGGCAGTGTGCCTGTGCCAACTGCTTTCCAATTATAGGTATAGTCTCATGATTCAATAATTAAGTATAGGTAGTTGTTATGATTAAATTATACATAAGCCCACTTGTACAGACGCCAGCAGGTCAAGCTACCCGAAACTGTCAAATTTTCCCAATCAACCTTGAACCTTAATGCTTTAGCGATAAAGTTGAAAATCTATTAAAGAAATTTGACAGATTGTAGTAGCTTGATGTACTGGCGTCCGTACCACAAATCACTTATTCACATAATCTACTCATTTTAATGTTTTTTAATGAGTTGATTGCAATATATGGTTAGCTAGTGACCTCGACGATTGATCCTATTATTCTTGCCTGAACAACCGGCAGCAAGTTCGTCATGCTCTCTTCGATGTCACTGCTTGCGGTAGCGTCGGGGGTCGGGTTGCCTCCTTCTCTCAAATATGGCGAAGGGGTAATGGCTGATCTTTGCGTTATGCTCGTGAACGGGTGCTGCTTGTGGAGACTGGTCGTCTTGCTGACTACGGTTTATTGTTGTTATTAGTACCTATTAACTTATTTATTTATTTTACTTCGATGGTCCTAGTTTATCATTTGTGGTTTCAAGTGACAGCTATGTGAACAGAACCCAGCAATGCATAAGCAAGCTGTCACGCCTTTTATGCCTGGAGGCTTTTATTTAGGTAGTAAGTTTTTATTTACATTTTAATTAAATATGTTTTAGCTTGAGTACGTATAGTTTTTATTATATTTATTGGTTTATTGGCGTGGCTAGCTGAAATATGGCAAATAATTTAATTTAATGGTCTGTCTTGTAATGTTATTTACTTAACATACCTATTATTGTATACAATCAAGTATTTTCTAACTGAACAGACAGCTGTGCTGCTGGGGAGTTTGTTGCGCCACTTCTTCTTCCCAGCGATAGCACTAGGAAGTGGTGAAGGGCGGGCGTTTGTGAGGGTCTGTCTTTTGTAATTTTGACGTTCGAAAAGTGCTGATTCTCAGCCTAATTTGAATAAATGACTTTTGATTTTGATTGACTAATAACGTTTGTTTTTAACTCTAAACATAATTTTTTAATTCACCATTTTGTCTCTGTGACATAAACGGAGCGATTTTTCAAATTTGTTTAGCACTAAAGGTTTCCTAGAAGACCACATTACCGCGACATGTGGACGTACTGTCCACCTTTTTTGACGTTTTTTTACACTTAATGTCAAATACAGATTTTCATGACGTCCGTTATAAACATGACGGAAACGCTGAAAACGTAACTTTAGTAATAGAGTGCGCGCGTGTTTTAACTTCAAGACAATGTCCCTACCAGCACTTGTAATCACATTCGGCATAATGATGGCGAATATTTACTTTGGAAAACACGGAACACAGCACATTCTCTTGAAACTTGATATAAACGTCGAGATGGCGGCAAACGATTATTTTCGATTTGACGGCGCGCAGATTTAGTTTGCGCGGACTCTAGTGAGGCAAGCGTAGGTACATCTGTCAATAAAACAAAACGTCCAAGTCAAGTGACATTTACATCAACTAGGTAGGTACATAGTTAGTGGAAGGACCAGTAGCGATTAAAAGAAAATGCTCGGCACTTGACGTATTCAGGTAATGAGGGAAACAAGATCAATTAAACAAACAGTAACAAGTTGCAACGCTAAATTCCACACATTTCCGACATTTTTGCCACGTATACTTATAACGATCTTTAGGCGCGTTGACAAAATCGGAACTAACGCCGCCATCTTTTTTTTTTTTAGACATTTCAAGTGCCGTCAACGTCATTCGAGCGCCAAAATATTTTTTAGCAGTGTAGTTAGTACTTACTTTGTTCACACTTGTTTTAATGACAACAGTTATACTGACACTACTGTTTGTAAAACAGTTTCTTATTTAGTTAAATTTTCACCTACCCCATAATTAGGAAAACCAACAATTTCTGACTGAGCGCCGACACGTCAATGCAATGTTTGTTCAGTTACATACTTCGAATTTCCTACTATGAAATTCTAAAATGGGTGCTTTTGAGTCACCAAATTTGACAGTTCATCACGCAATTACCCCGCTGGCAAGCATTTCTTTTGGAAAGTAATTGTGTAACACACAAACAGTTGCAATGGCTTTCAATTAGACAGTTCAACACCATTCATTGCGTTTATTACGTTGTTGAGCAGACAAATTTTTCGGACATATGAAGCAATATCCTTTAAAATGATTCACATTGTGATTGATGGTGTAATACGCAATTTTGGTGCTGGTGTCCTCTAAGAAAATTATACCTTAACAAAGTAGGTACAGACGCCAGAAGGTCAAGCTACCCGAAACTGTCAAATTTTCCCAATCAACCTTGAACCTCAAAAATTTGAGCATAAAGTTGAAAATCTATTAAAGAAATTTGACAGATTGTAGTAGCTTGATGTGCTGGCGTCTGTACTCTACCGTTTCTCAGTAAAACTTAAATTAATGTTCCAGGATGAAGACATTGTTGTCAACACTTCTCAGAATCAAGCCTAGCCACCTATAAAGCATATTTTCCTCCTACAAGATACGACCAACGACAGTTCGAAGTCAGTACAAACACCTATAAAACAAACCGTTGTCCCACACATCAAACAATACCTTGAGTAAACATCAATTTATCGTCAGCTCAGGCGTAAATCAGGAATTTGTCAATGTCAACAGTGGTCCGTCTATAATTTGACAGTTCAAAGAACGCGCGGTATGTGGACACTGTCAATAATTAGCAATGTTTATGCCTCTCGTCGTGGGGAGTCGTCGCACCCGCCCTTGGCATTCACTGTGCGACATTGCTCGGGGGCTTGTCTGTCGCGCGTTTTATCGATAGCCTACAGACTTACTAAGCGAATAGACAACGGACAGTACTCAAACGATAACACCATTAAAAATTAACTTGTACACGTAAAAAAATTAAGAACGTAGACAATTTTCTTGTGTTTTGGATAAATTTCAAATAAAAGCGCGGACAGACGATGCGACGGGGTGGTTCGGGGGTGGGTACAAGAAATTTTGCGGACGAGGCTAGTGGTATGATAAAATGTTGATAGGTAAGACAATGCCTTGATTAGCATGCGTGGTTGCAGTCGCTCTACATCTGTTACTAAAGGCATAATACCGTTACCCCGATGGCACCGTTATTTTTAATGAACCCATTGTTGTATAGGGGACATTTTACGATCACCATGACTCGTCAGACGCAAATTATAATTTAATCAAATTCTTCATTCCAAAGAACCGTTATTTACCAGCGATCATAGAGATTGGATTTAGTATGGGGAACAACATGTTACTGATTTGTACTTTGTTAAAGTCATCCTAAATGTAGATAACAAACTACATATTACACTATAAATAACCAATAGGTTTTTAGCATGTGGAATTTCTCAGTCGCCCGTAGTCTGGATTTATGGCCGGTTGACGGCAATAGCTCCAAATTACATGGGACTTGAGACATTTCTAGCAAATTGTGGTTGTAACCTTATCCTTCAGGAAATATAGGGCGTGATGAATTACGTTATTTGTATTATACTAATATGGACTTTTTGTGGCCACGATTTAATGCTAGAGTGAACTGGATTTACCTCCACTTTTGTTAGATCTCAAAATAGGGTTAAGTAACCTACTCTTTCAATGCGTGGTGGATTACGGCCCACTCTCTCTCACTGAGAAAAGGCCTGTGTCCCAGCAGTGGGAACATTATAGGCTGATTAGGACCTACTCTTTCAACGATGACCTCAAGTGTATCACTTCTCTATTTGTTGTCTAAAATAAACATAAAGAAAAAATAAGCTAATTAAAAATATTTATGCACATGTTATAAATAATTCTGACCTCATATTTGAAAATCTTGTTTCTTGAATATCGTTTAATTTTGTCATGTTAATGCCGCGGATTATACCTACTTATTAACACGTTTTTATTAGCGTCAATAACTAACTAACAAATAATGTAATAAAATCATAGAATTGAATTTTAACCTATTTCTAATTGTTTAATTTATTTCTTAGCTAGTAGGTTCGAACCCAGACGGGGCGTTTTACTTTGTGTAAATTATTTCATCACCACTGCTCTCAATACGTTGCAGGAAAAATCGTGAGGAAACCGGCATGTCCTAGAACCAAAAATTCGAAGACATGTGACATCTACCAAAACCCGCACTGGGCCCGCGTGGTGGATTAGAGTCCACTCTCGCTTACAGAGAGGAGGCCTGTGTCCCAGCAGTGGGAACATTATAGGTTGATTATGCAATCTACGTAACTACATAGAAGGTATTCTCATTACTTTTGACTTTTTTTCCCAGCAACATAAGGAAAACGTAGGTAACTGCTCAATATGAATTTCAAGTTCAATTTAGATAGTAATTCTTGATAGGCCCTACGTGCAGTTTTTAGAGGCAGGGTTGTACAACCGTACAGCCGAAGCCAAAATCATACCAACCACGAAATATAAAGCCTCATCATCTATGATCTGTTTCAAAAGTATCTGACGAAAGTGTACAGAAATGGTTCAGGTTAAATTCTTACGGAAAAGTAACACAATCATCTGTATTTAGGAGGTTTCAATTTTGTATGACACCACTTTTTCCAACAATTATTCTTTTTATAATATTAAATTGTTATTGAGAAATTATCGATGAAAATGGATTAGGTATTATAAAATTAGCATTTCTGATTTAAAAGTAACACTCATTTTGTAAGTGGTACTACAAATTGGCATCTATAGGTACGTTTGATCCAAATTGTTTTCATCTTAATCATTGGTACAGACACCATGCTCCACTTTCTGGAGTGTCCTAAGCGTCCCTTCACCTGCACCTTGGATGACCTAAAGAATATTACTGATACCGCAATCAACGTAGCCATCTACTGCGCTCAAAAAAGCAACAAGGAAGAGTACCAACGACAAAAAAAGAAGGAGGAAAAGAGGAGACTATATTTCCGGTCATTAAAAAACGCAGTGGACTTCTCCCACGATTCCTAGGTCTACTGACCAAAAAACTGGAGCAGAAAACCGGCACTGAAGTAAAATAATCCAAACTGGTTCACTTTATTTACGTACAGCAGGTAGGTAGGTATAAATAATTGGTTAATCTTATATTCACAGATTCCGATCGCCGCGCCTCCAAAACGCGTATTTCTTCCTTGTATGGAAGTTCCAAGTTTTTGTTGCAATTAAAGTATCACTTGATAAAAGACACGACCACTGTTATTAGCTTGAAGTTAATAATTGACAAGCTTCGGCCGGCGACTTTGTCTGGGTGAAATTTCTAGTTTTAACATATCTACAATAGATTCTTATTTATCTTCTATTTGACGACACGGTTGGCGCAGTGGCTGAGCGATCGACTGCTGCGCTGCGTGTCGCGGGTTCGATTCCCGCACGGAACAAATTGTTCCGGGTCTGGCTGTTTGTGTATGTGAGTTTAAATGTTTGTAAACGCACCCATGATACAGGAGTAATTCCTAGTGTGGTGCAACGTTTAAAAAAAAATCTATAGATTAGAGCAGCTGTACCCCTGGGGAAAGTCACTTTTTATCTTCTTTTTGCTTGCCACCTAAGGATCATAGCGAGATGTAAAATTATTGTTATTTACTATTTTATTGTGTATATATATATGTATTGTGTAACACAAGACAATATAGGAATCTTACATATTATGTAACATTCCTCAACCAATAACCTGCCTCAATAATTGGGCTTTCAAATGCAAAAAGAATTTCAAATCCGAATGATAGTTCTAGAGACTAACGCGTTCAAACAAACTCTATTATTAATATTAATTCTTATAGAGATATTTAATTAATGAATTCCAGATAGTGAATAAGAAATCAGTGCAAATATTTAGATTATCCAGTGCTGGATTGGACCAGTTTTTTATGCTTTTGATAAAACGAAAAATAATAACTTGATTTATTACGACAATAGGTCAATAATTTCGTTCGTGTTCATAAATTAGGAATTAAGAATGATTTCTCGGTACGATTTAATTGCCTGTCTCGTGCATGTTGAACTAATAGAATAGAATAGAATACACATTTTTTTCTTTTTTTTTTCTAATAATACCAATAACATCGTCTAAGCACTGTTTAGACGATGTAAGTAATTATTTGTATGAATCTTGCATCATGTGAATAGGTCTGGGGCCATTCCATGCATTTTTAGAAGAATAATTTAAATAATGCATTTAAAAAAAACAATCTGCCTAGCCTTTTCCCAACTACATTGGGGTCGGCTTCCAGTCTAACCGGATGTAGCTGAATACCAATATTTTACATGGAACGACTGCCTTTCTGACCTCCACAACCCAGTTACCTACTGGGTAATACGATACCCCTTGGTAATACTGGTTGTCATACTTTCGGGCTTCTGACGACCCGTAACGGCTGTCAAAGATGTTTCCCGAGGCACGGAGGGGTTTCGGTATGAAAAGATGGTCACCCATCCACGGACCGACCGAGGCAACCATAGCTTAACCTTATCGATCGACCCGTGCGGCTGTTATTACTTAGCCACGAGCCCCTCTAAATAATACACCAATCTTCACAAATATGAAAACTATAATAGAAATCGAAAAAGATTCCTAACATTAACGTTGGCAGTTTAATTAGTACCTAAAATATAAAATAAAGATGACATCGAAATGTCAACGGCTTTTTAAATTTATTGGTCGAATTTATATTTATTTGAAAAACAAAGGATGATTCAGTCACTGTTTTGTGTGATTAAATTAATTTATCCGTATTCTAAATGGCCGCGAAGACATTGATCCCATCGGAATGGTTACATAAATATTAATGACAATAATGTTTGGTTATAATCTCGGTCTCCCACGCGGCTGTCGAGGTAAGCCTCAAAAAGATCGACAAGAATACATTTTGATTGTATACAATTTGTGTTCTATAATACTGTATCAATGTGTAGCTACAATTAAGTAGAAGTGGTATGAGTCATGACCATCACAGGAAGAGGAAAATATCTTTCATCATCATCAGCATATAGCAGTCCACTGCTGGACATGGGCCTCTCCTATAGCACGCCATTTAACACGGTTTTCGGCAACTCTCATCCAGCTGCTACCAGTTAATATCTTTTTTTTTTTTCTGTTGGGAAATCATCAAATGACCCCTCCCGCTCTGGGTGGAGCGGAAGGGAGTGTCAGACTCTTACTGACTAAAACCCACCCATGTTCCTTCCTTCGCCCTTTATGTTTCGGGGTAGCGGTAACCCTTTCGGACAATCCCGCTGAAGTTAGTTTATATCTTTAGTTATGACTTATGTCCATGCGAACTGTCCAGAACTAAGAAACCAACTGTTTGAAACTGTCTGACTGACGCATAAATCTGAAGCATGTCGCAGCCATTACCTACATCTGCTGACTGAAATATAGGTAAAAAGAAATGAAGAACCAAATTCAATTTATTCAGGTATGGGCCTTGTTTCCCTGAAGGGTTGGGCAGAGGTGTACCTACCTATAGTACACCCTCATTTTGCCAGTTATGTTTAAGTCCTATGTAATAGGGGGCGAGCGTGTTGCCATCAACCGGGCACAAATCCAGACTCCGGGCTGCTACTGAGGAATTCCAGATAGAAAAACTATTATGTTTTACCGTGACTACAGAATTATAGATCAACAACAATTCCAAAATATGTTTCAAAACTTTTGAGTGGCAAATGAGGAGTCCCGACCCGACTTCATGCAACTCTCAATGATAGGTGCATTGCAACAAAACGCGGTAATACAAAACGTAGAAACATTTACTCTGTAGGGGTCACTCAGTTCACTGTTCGTGCTAATTCGGAAACACGAAGATTACCGAAGCGCATATTTTTTTTTTATCCATTTATTTTTTAATATTTTCGACGATAACAGAACCTCTTTAGATGCTGTTATTTTCTCTGAACTCGATTAATTGCTTCGATAAACGACTTAAGAGAAGTTTGTGAATAAAGATACAGGTTTGTGTGCAAAGGAACGTTTAATAAACACCTTGCATGAGATGGTTTGGTGTAGGTACTAAATAGACCCAAAATTATTTGAAACACTACTTTTCAGAATTTCATGTAATAATGAAGAGGTTGTAGTATCTAAATTTAACTCCAGTTCTATTTTTTTTTAATATTGTGCTATTTTAATCGTGTTGCTGCTGACCGTACTAAAAGTTTTGCGATACATAAATTAAGGACATAAGTAAGTAATTATTACGAAGTTAAAAATATTCCGTTTTGTTTTCATAACCACCCTTTTCCTCATTGGTCTATTGATTGGCAGCGTTAAGCTTTAAAAGGTTCGTGACTCGACTAGTGATGCCCGATATCGATAAAAAAATTATCTCGATTTCAATCGACTCATTTTGCATTACCTACCAGCACCCTATTGCGTAACAATCTTTCAATCATAATCTGAATAAAGAAGGATTTTGCTAATCCATTGCTTTATATGTTCGTAACATTTACCTGCTCAACAACGTAAATAACTCAATGAATTTTGTTGAACTGTCAAAACTAAAGCGATTGCTACTGATATTGTGTTACGCAATTACCCCGCTGCCCTTTTCCTCATTGGTCTATTGACTGGCAGTGAAGCTTTAAAAGATTCGTGACTGGATTAGTGATAACAACGTAAGTTACAAATGCATAGTAGTGATTAGCGACTGTTTAACCTTACATTTTTGACGTTTAAACGTCACTTAACTTTAATCGTCGTTTATTTATTGCATCCCACAAGTGTACTTAGGCGGTAACTTAAAACCTTATGTGATCATTATGGACGCTGTCGGGCACAGCAAAATACTTAGTAGTAGCGAGGAAGCTTTAAAAACTTAATATATTTTCTTTTGAACTAAATTAAATGTTATTTTAATCGTTTAAAAAAAAATGACAATAACATAAGCAAGAATATAATACTCGTAGATAGGTATACCGAATCATCATCTGCCTAGCCTTTTCCCAACTATGTTTTGGTCGGCTTCCAGTCTAACCGGATGCAGCTGAATACCAGCATTTTACATGGAGCGACTGCGTTATCGCCAATAACATAAGTAAATGCAATAAATATATGCTTTTTTGAAAAACGAATAAAACACCTATCTATTCTTAGGGACGGTTGTTTCAAACGATTGTTTCAAACGGTTGTTTATCGTAACAAACGTACGTCAAGGCCGTAATTTTGTAATTGTAATTGGAAACAACGCTTTTTTTTTTTGACGATGGTTAGCGCCATTTTTGACGTATACGCGTGCGTCAAGTGGACGTGAAACAATTTAATATTTTAAAGGCGGGTTAAGAAATATACATAAATTAAGAAATTTATTATGTTATTCATTTGCCGCTAACAATCTAACATTTTATAGTTCCAAACCTATCATTTCTGTATTTTTTTAGAAGTAAATCACGCTTAAACCGATGAATTTCGCTCAGAACAGTTGATTGTCAAGCTGAATTTACATAATTTATCCGCTTACGTACATAATGCGTGATAAATGGTCTATAAAATACATAGAAAAGGAAAAATACCTGTCGGGGTCGTTAACCCAGCCGATGACTTATAAATATTTGGATATCTGCGTGTTTTTCTCTTTAAATGCATTTATTTTATTGACTTTACTGGCTTTTAAATAGGTACTTAAATATTTAAAGTCTTGAGTGCCACGTGTGTTTTGAAAACATTTTACGTGGATGACAAAAACTGGCAGTACATTTTATACGAGTTAAAATTTTACGAGGTAAAAGTTTGCATCAAAGCGTGGCTCACGGATGTTTTTTTTCTGAATTAAGTCAAATCCATATTATGCGATGGTCGTTGACCTCCCATCTTCGATACCATCTCAAACTACCTTGGAGATCTGCTGCTGCAATGCAGTACCTGATATTGTTCTCCAAAATCGAGCTCATGCTTTCTTTTACCATTTTTTGTTCAACTTATGACAATCTATGCTTTCACCCTAAAGTGCTCCATCTCCTATCCTGCCCTCTGTGTCCCAAAACACACAGTCAGACCGACCTCTGCGCTGTCACTGACAAAGCCGTGGAAGTGGCAAAGTTTTGGGAAAACAAGATTTAAAATACAGTCGTGCCAGCGACACGAAAAAGAAGACCCTGAAGTCCCTCAGAATTAGATTAGATTAGATTTCTTTATTTGTTTAAACTTTGTATACATACAAAAGCATGCAAGATATTACGTCGTTTGAGTCCAGTCATATTTAGCCGTAAGTATCGGCGTACAAATATTTCCATAACATTGAAAATAATTAATAATAAGACAAAAAAAAATACTTAGATTCATTTACACCATTTATGAAATGAAACTTTAGAAACCAAAAATTATTTTTATGTTATAATTTTAAAATTCAAAATAACTCAAAAACTATAATGTCAAACAAATACAAGAATAATGTCAAAGTTACAAAATATATGTCAAAATTAAAAGATATGTGAGATTAACAAGATTGATGTCAGAATTATAAGATTAATGTCAAAATTACAAGATTTATATAAAAATTACAGGATTTATATTATAAACCAAATTCTTATAAATTTTAGTGACAGGAAAATTATTAACAATCTTTTTCGGCTAGAAATTCGAAGACACTATAGTAAGCTTTCTGCGAAAGAAACATTTTTAATTGACACTTAAATGCACTACCATTTAGCTCCCAACGTTTAGGCAGTATGTTAAATATAGCAGGACCCATGCAGACGATACTTTTGCGCATGAGTGCCGTTTTTGATGGATAGTCGCGAAGAATAGTCATATCCCGTCTGTTACGCGGTACAGCGTCCTGTAGACGTGGAAACAGTTTGGGGTTTGTTTTAGCAAACATTGCGGTTTCGAGTATAAACAAACTAGGAAGAGTTAATATATTGTGCCTTTTAAAATATGGTTTACATGAATCAACCGTTTTTAGCCCAAACATAGATCTAATGCATCTCTTTTGGGCCTTGAATGCCGTGTTAGCGTCATAGAGTTTCTCCAAAATATGATGCCGTATCTTAGGTGAGACGCAGCTAAGCCATGGTAGGCCGCAATCAGGGTATCTACATTCACAACTGCAGCTAGAGAGTGCAATGCAAATGCAGAACTACAATTTTTTTTTTGCAATGGTTCTCTATTTGTGATTTCCAGTCAAGTCTTTTGACAATTACTAATCCAAGGAATTTAGTAGTATTTTCTAATTTCACCCTGTATTTTGTATTTCCGGGTTAAATGATATTAGCCGCACGAGGTGATTTTAGGTTAAGCTACGCATGCCGCGCTTGGTTTGTCCATGAGTGACCATCCATTACATATCACCCCCTCCGTGCCTATCGGAAAGCACGTTAAGCCGTTGGTCCCTGCTGTCTTTCGTAAATCTTCGAATCTTCGTTACGGATAGTCAGAAGCCCAAAAGTCTGACAACCAGTCTTACCAAAGGGTATCGTGTTACCCAGTAACTGGGGTGTGGAGGTCAGAAAGTTAGTTGCTCCATGTGAAATATTGGTAATCAGTTGCATCTGGTTAGACTAGAAGCTGACCGCCACATAGTTGGGAAAAGGCTAGGTAGATTAATATTGAGTTTCTATTATACTAGTGATGATTAGCAATATTATTAATGGAACAAACATCCAGGATATCGTAGAAAATATCGAGCATCTGCCACCTCTAGAGGCCCCAAGCCACACTTTCAAGTGAATCATCTGACAAGCCACAAAATGACAAGTGGACAAGTCACGACTCCCTCGTCACCTTGCAGTGAAGGTTTAGGTTTTACATGCGCATACGCAGGCGGGTAGTTTGTCAATTAATAATAATAATAATAATAATAAACGTTTATTTAGCCAAAAAATACAGATTGACAGATTAAAAGTTCACATTCAGAGTTCATGTTGCAAATCTGTACAAAAAGGTTGATCACTATGCCTCTTAAACTAGGATATTCACCTGTATCTTAAGAGGTATTTTTTTTTTTTATAATTGTTTGAAGACACGGAGGCTCTTGTCGTTGAAAGGACAATTCGTTTCGTTTTTTGGTCTTTTGTGGCGCAAGGACGCTAGGTTTTTTTGTAGTTTATATCCTTTGGTTGTTTTGCAGAATTTGTTTTTAGTGATTGATATATGGTATGGTCAAGGTTAAAGAATTGCAGGGTTTCTTCATCTGACATTCTCAGATTAAATAGGGGTCGCCTCGTCGTTTATACCGCGTACGTCGAAGGACTGGAACAATTTGCCTGCAGCGGTCTTCCCGTCCGATTATAATTTAAGTGTCTTCAAGGCTAGAGTGAATAGGCTCTTAATTAGTGCGCTTCACCATCTACGATTGCATCACTGCTTTCCATCAGGCGGGATCGCAGTCAAGCACTAGTTTATAACATACGGGTTAGTATCATTCTAGTTTTCTGTCATACAAACTCTACCAGAGAACCCAGGCGTAATAACGTTCTGTCAGAGATAATGATGATGGAAAAGTCAAAAATGTATTGGATTGATATTTAAGCTAAATACCAAAATGGCTAGGCAAATAATTTAATTTTATGTTCTGTGTCTTGTAATGTTAATTACTAAACATAGGTACCTAGTATTGTATACAATCAATTTTCTAACTGAACAGACAGCTGTGCTGTTGGGGAGTTTGTTGCGCCACTTCTTCTTCCCAGCGATAGCACTAGGAAGTGGTGAAGGGTGGGCGTTTTTGGGGGACTGTCTTTTGTAATTTTGACGTTAGAAAAGTGCTGATCCTCAGCCTAATTTGAATAAATGACTTTTGATTTTGATTGATTTTGATTTTGTTGAATGCTGTTGTAGAAATACGAAATGCTTTGAAAGCGATTGCCACTTGTCTACCCGTCTGATATCTCAGTCATGACAGCAGCACCCCAATCACTATCAACACTAATCTCCACTACCTAGTTATTGGTTAACACGACACACCTTGGTAAGACTAGTTGTCAGAATATTGGGCTTTTGACTACCCTTAACGACTGTCAAAGATCTACGAATGACAGCCGGGACCAACGGCTTAACGAGGCACGGATCTCGGTAGGTATGTAATGGATGGTCACCCATCCATGAACTGACCACAGCAAGCGTAGCTTAAAACCTACGATCGACCCGTGCGGCTGTTATTATTTAGCCACGAACACAAGAACAAAATAATTGATTGGGTCATTTTGAAACTCGCTCTTTCCCTTTAGCAGCTCCTCGAAAATCTGCACGTATAGATATCAATTCATAGGTAGGTACTTTTTTTTTAGGTAGGGGTGTCGTATTACCCAGTAACTGGGTTATGGAGGGCAGATAGGCAGTCGTTCCATGTAAAATACTGGTACTCAGCTGCATCCTGTTAGACTGGAAACCGACTCCAACATAGTTGGGAAAAGGCTAGACAGATGATGATGAGGTAGAATAGAATAGAATAGAATAGAATACTCTTTATTGTACACCATACAAATTATAAAACATAAATATACAAAATTTTTACAAAGGGTGACACAATGGGCGGTCTTATCGCTAAGAGCGATCTTTTAAAGACAACCTTTGGATGGATTAAAATTAAAGAGAGGCAAAAATGGTAGGTAGTCTGTGGTGTACCATTTACATTATACAATCAATATATACATAAAGATAATAGATACCTACTTAAGTTTTAGCCCAGCCTATTATTGTCCCATTGCAGGGCAAAGGCCTGTTTCTATACAGAGAAGGCACATGCTTGCTCAAGACTTCGGCTTTAATAATGTTTAAACTTGAACCCGTATAAAAAAATGGCGCATTTAAATAACCTCAGATATAATTATCAGTACCTAGGTACATTGACAATATAATAATATCCTGTATCATGTACACACTTTTTTGTTGGTTTTTTGCTTCAAGGAATGTGAAAGGGACTATAGCGATCACAAAAAAGATAAAATTTAATTTGAATACATTATCCACGCTGTTATTTATAATATTTATTAGTTGAGTGATAAAATTCTGATTTATATATCATAGGAACCTATTAAATGGTGACTTATCTATTTTGTTGCACTTGTTTGACATTAAAAATGATATTAGATATGTTAAAAATTCATTCGGACGCGTCGTGATCTGTTGATATCGAATTCATGTTATAGACGATGTAGGTACCTATTGTTTGTGTATTAATAGCTTTGTCGATATGCACGCCTATTGACTTTTGCTGTAAGTTTAATGAAATATATGTAAACAAATCACAATCAAACAAATTTGTTGAATATTCTGTAAGCTAGCTGCACAGTCCATCGACATTTCATTGACAACAAATGAGTTTACTCACAATCAACCCATAATGTTCCCACTGCTGGGAGCCAGGCCTCCTCTCTTCGAGAAGGAGTTGGCTTTAATCTACCACGTGGACCCAGTGCGGGTCGGTAGATGTCACATGTCTTCGAATTTTTCGTTCCAGGACATGCCGGTTTCCTCAGGTTTTCCTTCACCGTTTTGAGAGCGGTGATAAAGTAATTTACACAAAGGAAAGCGCCCGTCTGGGTTCGAACCTATACGAGCTACAACTCCTAAGTTACCAATGGGCCAGAACTGCTCTTACTGACAAATTAAAAACATTAATTGAATACTCTGCAATCTTTCACATTTCATAGTTAAAGTCGGTAAAGGCTACAATAAATCATCACAATAAACATCATTACATTTAGATATACAAATCATCGACGATTGGTATTTTACTTGAGAGAGAAGTTATAAAAAGTCAGTCTAAAGCGAATCCACTATCACTCACTCGACCCGTAAGTAAATTACGATGTTTCCTTCCAACATAAATAAAGTTCAATTCCTTACAAATTGATTTAAACACCTTATCCAAAGCCTACAGAAAACTCCATGCCCGTCACAACTCAGCGTCCAGCCATATCGGCATACATTAAAAACCTCTCATTAAAGGTCAATCTTTCGGTAGCCGGTGACATATTGGACAGAAACCTTTCACGAATAATCCTGTACGAGTCGCAGTAAATACTTTTTCTTTCTTTCTTTCTTTCTTTTTCACGGGGTCCGGTAAGAGTATAGTAAGTACTTATACTTACATAGATCAGAATATGCAGTCGTGGTATTTTATTACCGACGAATAAATTACGAGCGTAAGACTGTGTGCCCCACACATTATTCTCCCTCCCATATCCCAGCTTATTTGTTGTCAACGCAGCATGTCTTTTTCTTCCATACTTTTCTATTAGTCGTCATCTCGGTAGTCACCTCCTTTCTAACCATATCATCATTCACACAGTCCATCCATCGTTTCTTTGATGTTCCCCTACTCTTATAGCCATCGACATTCATACTCAAACTTTCCTCACGACATTTTCCTCATTCCTCCGTAACACATTTCCATACAACTTTTCAGTTACCACTAGTTTTCAGTCCACTGTCTGACCCACACCACGTGGGCTGTATTAATTGATGTTTGGAACCTCCTGCAGTTTAACCCCGTCTCCTGTGCGCTTTTATAATTTGTAACGACACGATATTATCGTGGACGTTTCCGTCCACGTTTATAAAATGTACGTGCGTACGGAAAAAAGCGTTTTAATATATATATATTTCCTTTTAAACCCTTCGTCTGTTTGGAAGCCTTATTAAGGTCGGCTAATTCCTTTTTCTATTGTTATAGAAAAAGTAATTGTGTGTCATTACTAACAGATGAGGTCATATATGTATGTATTTTACTTCCCTGTGAAATCGTGATCCCGTGACGACGTCCACGATAATATCATCATGTAAGAAATAATAAAAGGGCACAATAGAAAGCGATCGTCACGATCTCACCGATTTGTTCGGAAAAACCCAAACGCGGTTTACAGGCGCGATGCGACGACGGCGACGCGTTCGGATTCGCCGAATAAAAAGAACACGACGATCGCGTTTATGCGCGACGATCACTTGTATAGTAGGACACCACCTAAGAGTCATAAACCGCGAAGAAATTTATTTAACAGACCTGAAGGAAACATAGATCTCTTTTCGAGTAACACGGATGGAATCATATTAAATTGGAAGATAAAAAGTTCACATCCTTTAAAATTTAAACATTGAATGCTATTTACGACGATGCCATTTAAAAACTCCCAGATATGAAAATAAAAGTCAGAATAATAAGCTCTGTTTTCATAGCGAAATTGATAACCGAAAAGTATTTATTACTTCCATAACATAAACTCTGATCTGCACATCATAAAATATTAATGAATAATCATTATTAACAAGAGGCCTGGCCGCTTTATTTCTTATTATTTACACCGAACTTGGGTGTTTACCAGACGTTATCTTAAATCAGTGACTGACAGACTTTTTCCTTCTTTCTTTCTTGTGACACAAATTCAGAGAAGCCTAAGCGTTCTACCATATCGCAGCATTATGCTTTGTGCAGAAGCCTTTTTGGCTTTAGGACTTTATTTTTATTTTTTCTTGTTTATTTTTTTCGTGATTTTTAATGTAATTTATAGTAAATTTGTTAGTTTTAAATGCTCATTTTTACTGTTTGTATTGCTTGTGGGTGTGTCCCAAATAAAAAAAAAATCTTTCTTTCTGTCTGTTCTATGTCCAGCAGTGGTTGACATATATATTTCTGATGGTATTATTTTCCCTAAACATCATTAAACGACTTGATTACTACAAATTTCACAATGAAATCATCCAGTTAGCTTAGAATCCCTGATCCAGCTTCCAAAATAAATGCTGGACCAGTCTTTATCAATGACTGTGAAAGATAATACCATAATATATTTGGATATAAACTTGTTTGAAAATTTCAAAAGGTTTGAATACCTGCCCGAATCCTTTGACTCCCTTTCCATTCATGCCAATGAACTACCTTCCCCGTTTATTTATTAAATAACCATGAATTTTATACTCATTCCGCTTTTTAAACATGAGCGTGTAGCTTGTAAGGAAGATCTTCATTATGATGTCAATGAATATAAATGAAATATGATTTAAATTCGCTCATATTTAATATCGTACATGCACTCGACCGGGGAGGTAGCGACTATAAAGTTATTGTAGGTACGTAGTTAGTACCTTAAAATAGATCGATCTTTAAGGAAAGAATGTGGTACAGCCTACGCAGTTAGCAAAACGCAATAAAAGGTATACGATAAAAGTCATGATGCAGGAAGTTGAGATCATTATGATTGTTGGTGCACAACCTAATGCTATTAAGGCTCATATTCACAGTAGAACATTTAAAATCAAACTCAAAATCTTTTATTGAAATTAGGCTGAGAAACAGCACTTTTTGAATGTCAAAATAACAGAAGACAGTCTCCCAAAACGCCTGCCCTTCATCACTGGTGTTTCGCAGGGAAGAAGAAGTGACACAACAAACTCCCCAGCAACACATAGAAATTGCTTCTGATGAAAGAATGATGACAAGAATGCTACGGAAAAGTTAACCTTCAATTCGCCACACAATCGTGACTTGAAGATTCCGATTAGAAGATATACTCGTTCAACAATTACCATAGGACTAATAAAGCCCCAAACCTCATTACTGGTCCAACCGCCTTTGTATTAGCTCGCGGAACTGATGCTACTCGGAATAATAATGGTATAATGTCAGGGTTTTGTAAAGAGATTGATAGGTGCACGCACAGCCTAATGATATTAAAGCCTAATGATATTAAAATAAGAAAATAATGCTATGATCCTGACACAGTAAACTGTACCATTAAGCATAGAGACCAGAGACTATTTCGCCTTAACACAGGTTAATTTGTAACCTAGCTAGGAAAACAGTGCTTCACCCACTCGATTGTAGACTACCTATATTCTGCAAGAAAAAAAAACAAAAACCAGTAAACAATTACCATAACCATACTATAATGTTCCCACTGCTGGGACACAGGCCTCCTCTCAGTGAGAGGGAGTAGGCCGTAATCCACCACGCGGACCCAGTGCGGGTTGGTAGATGCCACATGTCTTCGAACTTTTGGTTCTAGAACATGGCTAGTTTCCTCACGAAGTTTTCCTTCACCGTTTTGAGAGCAGTGGTGATGAAATAATTTAAGTACTCAAAGTAAGGCACTGTCTGGGTTCGACCCTACGATCTACAACTCGTTTGTCGCGGCCATTACCACTGGGCGGTCACTGTTCTTTTTTTCTTCAAACAATGAAGAACCTTCAATTTCCCACACAGTCGTAACTTAACTATTTCGAATAGAAGATATAACGCTCAAAGTAGAGCATCAATCCCCTAGAGGCTATTATTGGTCCAGCCATCCGAATAGAGGTCTTTGTATTAGCTCGCGGAACTGATGCTGCTCCGAATAGTGACGGTAATGTCAGGGTCGCCAGCGAACTGGTCCCGCTTGACATTCTACCAGCCGATCTGTAGGTGTCACTCATATTCATTATATAAATCAATTCAGGAATGCTGTTATGATTAGAGTACATGATAGAACTATTTTGTTTTTGGGCACAAGAAATTGCGTTATTTTAATTAAGGTTTTTTTTATGTAATTTTGAAGTCAAACTTCTTAGGCGGCGATTCTATAATTGGACGAGAATTGAGAGTGAAAATTCAAGGACGTGTCACGTTTACGCACATTTCGTTATATGAGAGAGAAGAAATATATAGATAATGAAGAAGAATGAGAGAAGAAATATATAGAAATATATGAGATTTATAACATTCTTAGGACCATTCCTGTACAATAGATGAAATAGAAAACTAAGTATCTACAAACTAAGTTACTATAGCTGTAAAAAAATTATACTTAATTATTTACAAACCATCAATTATGCACAGACAGAAGACCTACTTATTGTCTGTAAATAAAACTGCTAACATGATATTTTACTTTTATTCACCACATTTTAATTTAGTTTTTACGTTATTCTCATTGTTAATTTATTATATTAAGTATGTATGCACTTCTTAGCCTGAAACACAGGTTCAACCTAGTTCAGGCAAATTAGCAACTGTGCGCTTTTTTTAATTGTTAAGGTAATCAATGTAAAATGTATTTATTCCCTTTTTATAAATAAACGATCTAATATTATTATATATAACTCTCTCTGTCTCTCACACTAAATCTCTCTTATTCTTTTTTTTATTACTTTTGCTTCTATCCTATTGCTTCTTCTTTTTGCTTATTATTATTCTATTTGCTTCTTCTTCCGGTGCTGCATGCGCAATAAGACTCAAAAATACAAGTTGTATTTTTGAGTCTTTTCGCTTCTGAGTTATGTCAATGTGTAAATTATAAAGAGTTATTTTTTATTCATTGGCTTCAGTGAAGTAGGTATAACACTGAGAATTTATTTTCTGCCGTACAAAGGAATAATCGTTTAGTTTAACATCGATCAATTCGACGAAGACTGGTTTTTCATGAGTTACGTTCAGAATCCATATACGAGTACAATACATATGTGTGAAAGGCCAAAATCGAAAGTATATACATCCCAGGGCTACTCAGCTAGGCTAGGCCAGGCTACGCAACGCTTCTATTAAATCATCGTCATCATCATTTCAGCCCGAAATCACCCAAGCTGGCCTTCCCCTTTTTCTGCCATATTCCCGGTTCCGTTCGTCCCTCATCCAGGTGTTTCTCGCGACTTTGACGATATGTCTTAAATGAAGCCATGAAAATATTTAGTTCGGTTTCTTAAAAAAACTGCACCCTTACCCATCGTGACTCAGTTTCAGCCTAGACAAGAACCTTTAGGATTTAAAATATATAATTTTTGCCCTTATGTCACTGTACATAATAACATAACACTATCACGAATAACGAAGATCGATAACATTACATAACCCTCATTGCTTAACCCTCATTGTAAACCAGAGGACAGCGGCAGCTGCGCGTGCGCATTGCCAATTACCGACACCAATACACGCCGTCGAATTGTAAGTTATATGCGTTACGGGGAGATGATGCAGTTGGGAATTCTGTAAAAGTACCAAAAAAATTTTTTACTTAATAAAAAGTCTTAAATTCACTCACTGACAGACAATGCACAGCCTAAACTATGAAAGGTCCATGAAATTTTGCACAAGAATCTATATACTAATAATAAAGCTTAAGAGTTTGTTTGTTTGAACGCGCTAATCACTGGAACTACCGGTCGGATTTGAAGAAATCTTTTTGCATCTGATAGCCCAATTTTTGAGAAAGGTTAAAGGCTATTTAACATCACGCTACGACCCTAAGGAGCCGAGTAAAAGGGGGAAAAAAGAAAGAACGCTAAGCGTAAACAAAGTAATAGCGCGGGTGAGCGATGGGATGCGACGCGGTGAGTCAGGGCCCGAAATTTCACGCGGACGAAGTCACGGGCGGGCAGAAGCTAGTAATATATATATGTATTACCAATTAACGTCTTGTGAATCATACCTACGTCCATGGAACCGCGAACACGGTAACTCAATTTTAAACGATTAAACCTTGTGGCCCTTTCACTGAAAAGGAATAATTACCTAAGTATTTATTTGTACTCTCACAGCAACATTATTATTTGTTCAAATTAATCGACACGCAACCACCACAAGGGGCTGTCAACAAGAAAACAGTTACAAGGAAAAACCAACCATATCACAAGCACTTGAGGTCCATTTTAACAGATGGCCCAACAGAACAAATGAAAAATATATTAATGTTAAATGTAAATTAGTTTATTTATTTGATAGTTCCGTAAATGGAAAGAAATGTCTTCTCAGTAATATCTCTTTGCCTTGTAAATATGGGTAATGAGTTCAGAGGGGCAATTCTCGTAATTTTAAGAATGTTCACAATCTGATCTCAGTCTCAATCTGTCAAAAATACTTCCAAAATCGCTACATTTTTGACAAGTTTTTGACATTGATTGTCGCTGAGATGAGATTGCGACTAGATTTTGAACGTTTTTAATTACGGGAATTGGCCTTCTAAACGACTTTTAAAGTTATGTCAATTTGATGGTGTTAATCACAGGCAAGACGAAAGTTTTAACTGCCTGTTGGTCTCGTGGTAGCAAGCACGTCTGCTGAGCGTGGGGTTCTGGGTTCGATTCTCGGGTCGGACAGGTTTTCCATCAGGAATTTCTTAGTAACAGCCCTAGTTTGGAAGTTGAAGGTTAAATACCCCGTACCTCGGGAAGCACGTAAAGCCGTTGGTCTTGCGCCTGATCTCTTCCTGGTCGTGTCGGATTGCCGTTCCATCGGACTGTGAGAGTAAAGGAACAGAGAGTGCACCTGGCCTATGCTAAGCACAAGCGTCACATCGACATCACGTGGAATGACAGCTCACTTCACCTAAGTTTTCGCGGTGAGATTTTTACTAAATACGAGTAGTAACACCTCTGGACCCAGAAGAATTCTCAATACTCAAGCCTTAAGTACAAATAATGTCGTGCATGAATAACAAATGCACATCTATACTTAGGCCATACAAATATTGGCTAAAATTGGCTTCGCGCATGAATTGCACTCGCGATGCGTTGCGCAGAACCCAACCCCTCATTTACAGAGGAAGGTAAGTAACTTCAAGAGTCAAGCAGAAATACTTAAACAAAACTTCATTCTGTTAAAAAGGCGTTAAGATATTACGTGGCATGAAATAAAAGATAATAGCTGAAAAAAAAAGAGGGCGTTTGTATAGAACCACGCTATAGAAGTGAAAACTCACCGACTGGAGCCCAGAACGGGAGAAGTTATTTGATGATTTCCCAACCAAAAAAAACCGAGTATACCCGATTCAGCGTCACCGACCCGAGCGTCACGCGTTCAGTTTCGTTCATTGTTCAAAAAGACCGCAAAGAAAAAAAGTTAAAAATAAAGAAGTTTTCACTTCAAATGCATTTTAATGTAAGTAATATTTTCCTGTAAACATAGCCGTAAATTGAAAGATTATTTGAACCAAAATACTGCATTTCAAGGTAAACAAGTCAATGAAAACACTAATTGTTTCATCATTTTAGTTGTTTTTTTTAATTATAAAATAATGGATTTACATCTCATAATATTAAAAAAAAAAACATTTTAACTAATGACCAAAACCATTTAAATCCTTCTACATTACTTTTTGCTCAAACTAATCATACCAAGTGTATCGAGACTATTAATTATTTTAAACCGAGTTAACTATACCAACCTAATTCCATTGGAATGATTAATTAATTGCTTGAATATATTGCCTCTACGTAAGTAAACACGTGCCAAATGCCAAGGATATTGACAAAAAAGGAACCGATTTTACTTATCCTGTTTCTTTCAGAGAAGAATGTAGGTATTTGAAGGAACTATGACTTCGCGACGCATCGCGGGACCAAGGCGAAGATGGCGGGACGAACTTGACTCCTATCGTAAGGACTGGCCGGCCGGCACTCGCAAAAGACAGGATTGTGTGGAAAAGGGATAGGGAGGCCTTTGCCCTGCAGTTGGACAATACAGGCTAGTTAGATTACGTTAGATGACTTCCCATGGACATTCATAGATAGATAGGTAAACCATTCAGCACCAGCATATGGATACGAAAAGAGGGTAAGTACATTATCATCATCACCCTATAGCAGTCCACTGCTGCACCTATGTCCAGCCTCTCATATTGCACGCCATTCAACTCGATTTTCGGCTTGATGTTCGGTAAGTACAGACGCCAGCAGGTCAAGCTACCCGAAACTGTCAAATTTTCCCAATCAACCTTGAACCTTAATGATTTAGCGATAAAGTTGAAAATATATTAAAGAATTGACAGACAGATTGTAGTAACTTGATGTGCTGGAGTCCGTACATACTAAACAATATTTAGCGACCAATAACAGCTCTTCATTGACATAACAGAGAAAAAACATTCTTCAAGCTGCAGTCAATCACACTTCTTGCTCCATTGTGCTTAAAATTACATTCCAGTCTCCAAAATTAGCCATGGTTAAATATAGTTTTATGCTACCTTAACAAAATACATCATGTTGAGAACACAATGGATGCTTAAACACTTCGTAAAGCAGTCCCTTTTGAAAGATAACCAGCATATCTTGACATACAACAAAAAAGGGAGAAGACTGCCTCAAAGGGCTGCAAGCGTTAATACTGAGAATGTGGTCCTGGGTTCGAGTCCTAGATCGGGTAAAGTGTAAGTATTGGAACTATATAGGAAATGGTTTTTACCAGTGCACAAACTGTGATCATGAAATCAGCATATGATTCAGTGTAGAAATTTTTCATCGATTAACAAGAAAAAAAAACCTACATTTTGACCGTGTAGACACTGCACTTTTCTCTGAAACAGCAGATATTTTTTTTGATAACCGACGAAAAATATCTACTCTAGGGGGTCTAGAATCAATGCTGCATTCAGTTTGCGCACTGGTTAAAATTTTATCCTGTAGGTACACCTCTGCCTAACCCTTCAGGGACACAGGCTTGGTTTTATATTAAGTTGCTTATGTTATATTTAAGAACGACTGTATTTGACAAATTCTTGACATTTTCCTTGGCAAGCAGCGCCATCATGAACGGTCAAGATTACTCGGTCGCCCCACACCCGTCACACTTGTTATATTAAATTAAAAGTAATAAAAGTAGTAATCTCAACCTCCCAGTTTTATTTATTGCCTTCGACTTCATTCAGGTTAAGATATCACAATAATTGGACTTCTGTTTCTTTGATTAATTATGCAGGAATACGAAAATACTGGAGTTCATTGATCTCATCGTGCTTAAACTTGATTTTATGAATATTTATTTTTACGACTCTGTCTTCAATGTAAATAGTTGAGAGACAATGATTTTAATTAACTTATGCATGCAGATGTGCTAAATATTTTTAAGATAATTAAAATCGGCATTCGGCATCTTTCTTGTTACTTTTAAATTATCGGTATGCAAATCTCCGAAGTCAGACTTTGTGGTATTTTGCATAAAAGCTTTTGTTCAACTGTAGGACTCAGGCAGAGTTCTCTATATGAAACCGACTTAAAACTTGTGGTACTTTTACATTTTACTGCTTCGTCTACACTAAAGCCGCAGGAAATACTCCTGTCTGAGCTTAGCAAACACAGATGTAGATATAATCTGACATTTACCGTCAAAAATCACATCCATACTATCCATATCCATGATAATATTTTTTATTTATTCTCTCCAAACATAGAAATATCCCTACAGGGTAGACCCAATGCAATATTGTAGTACACTTAAAAATTAAATAGTTCCAATGCTTGTACCATAACAAATTCTATAGGAAGCTACTCTTTCAAATTCACCCAAACCGCAACAAAATATGTCTACGTCATTAGCAATGAGGTTGGGAGTGCGGAGCGCGATATTATAAATACGAAAGAAACTCAGTATGTCTGTCTGTCTGTAACCTATCGTAAATTAGGCACACGTAAACCATGACCGGCGGGGTAGTTGCGTAACACACTATCAGTAGCAATGAAAGCCATTGCATTTTGACGGTTTAACGACATTCATTGCGTTATTTACGTTGTTGAGCAGAACATTTTTTTCGAACATAATTATGAAGCAATGGATTAGCTTCTAGATGATTCAGATTATGACTGATATTGTGTGTTACACAATTAGGGTGCTGGGCTAGTACCTTTAGAGCTAGTTAGTTTAGTTCCCTCATGATCATTTCCGGCTTCCATGGGGGCAAAGGGTTGTCATCTTTCTCATAAGCATAATCAACCTATAATGTTCCCTCTGCTGGGTCACAGGCCTCCTCTCTTCGAGAAGGAGTAGGTTGTAATCTACCACGCGGGCCCGGTGCGGGTTGGTAGATGTCACATGTCTTCGAATTTTCTAGGAACCTCCCCCCCCAAGCCCCCAAAGGGTCCTTCACCGTTTTGAGAGCATTGGTGGTGAAATTATTTACACACAGTAAAGCACCTGCCTGGGTTTGAACCCACGACCTACAACTCGTAAGTCGGAGCCATTGCCACTGGTCCACCACTGCTCTCCCAGTGTCCCATTGTCATCTTTAATCGAATCGAAATATCGAATCCTGCGCTACGGAAAATACCAAAAAGATTCACCCAACAAACAATAACAGACCGCTATGACAAGCTTACCCCAAGTAAAAAAAACCGTGTTGTATAAATAAATAATTTAAAAAAAATGATTTCCATACAAAGTGACGACTTGATACGTGGAAAGAAAACGATCCATCAAGTTTTATAGGCACCAAAATTGTTTTTTCGCCAATTATAACACGGCAAAGTTAAATGTTGGTGTTATGATTGATAGCGTATTGTAATTTCACCCTATTATCTTGCAAGAAGTGTAAAGTGAGCCTGTAAACCAATTAATATTGTGTACACGTTGTCTCCGTCGGGTTATACTTGTTGTTAAGTAATTGGCAGACATGAGAGAAAAGACCTACGATTTTATCTTGAATATTTTTTATGGATAAAGTAATTTGTATGGTTTTACACCTCGTTACAACTATAGGTACTGTAGGTAATATGGTATGGGATTCGCTTACATTGCTGACATGTTTTTCTTTACAAATATAAAATCTGAGTCTAAACAACTTTAGTTATAGGAACAACAAGGTATTATAGTGGGGTGCTTGTGGCACAATTATGTTTATGGGGCATACGGTTCGGACCTACAAGAAATTGTTACACTACTTGGATTTTAGTAAAACATTATTTAAATTGTTACCGGAAGAGGTGGCAAACCTAGACGCGTACCGTAAGGGTTGGAAAAGGATGCCTGGAAGGATTTGGGGAGGTCTTTGCTCAGTAGTGGTACAAAGAAGGCTGATTTTAAAAAAAAGTTACAATTTACAATTGTTGGCCATTAAAGATAATATATAAATACATATCTACTCTCAAATTAAGTAGTAGTGTTAAGTTTTTGAAAGGAGAAAATCAACTCAAAACTGTATTGAAATATCAGCCAATTAAATCAATTATAGCCTTTTATTATCATTGTCACGGATTGGTCACAAGTACAAAAGAAGTGGTCATAATAATGAATACACTTGTAATCATTACGAAGCAATTTGTTTGCCGGTCGGTTACCATTCAGGAATAGTATCGAAAGATTCGGTATCGAGATTATACCTTCTTTTAATGATACTACCTTTGCAAATATACATGGTCGAATTAAATTAGCTAGCGAAACTCCGCAGACGAGATGGGTATCGATATCTTAACACGATAAAATAAAAAATAAACGATTTAATGTTTATTTTTTAGGGGTTAACGACCGCTGTCACTTGAAGTATGAGTTGAGAAATTATGTTTTATCGTGTTTAGATTTCGAAACCAATTACGTTTGTGAAGTTTACACAAAAAAAAACGTTTTTTTAAACCGATATTTCAAGTCAAAAATCAAATTAATTTATTTTTTGTTTTGTCGTATCGTATTTAGATATCGATACCATCACAACTGCGGAGTTTCGCTAGCTAATTTAATTTGACCCTATATAAGCCTTTTTAACATACACGCAATGAGACATGTTATAAACAATAGGGTTTTGGGGCTTTCGGTGCGCAGCTCCCAGTTGACGAACGTCATACGACCCATGTCAAAAAGGGGCGAACATCGATGTTCTACAGGAAGCTTCTAGAATGTTCTAGAAGCTTCGACTCGCTCTCATTGGCGAGCGGGAACGAAAGGCGTTTCCACCAGAAGCGCGTGGATTGTGGCGGGAACGATTAGAAAGAGGTTCACGTTGTAAGGCTAATTATCATGCCAAATGATGTGATTAATTCGAACGGTATCTACTTAGGTATTGAAGCTTTTAGATGACTCGTCCAGTTTCTGGAAGTCTGTTCAAGTCTCTGCATTTAAATGAGGAAACCTTGCCGTAAAATATGTTGGCTGCTGGTTTAACCCAAATAATCAAGAGCCGAACAAAAAGGATTCAACAACAAATTAATATGAATAGGCTTTCAGAATTAATATTTACTCGTAGTAGTTTGTAAATAATATACAACATGACGTCTGTCAGGTCAGCTAGTTGTTCCTATAGAATAGAATAGATTCTTGGTTTACTATTCGAAAACTCACAAATGTGTGTACATGTGTGTGTGATACATTTGTCTTCTTCTTCTTCTTCTTCGTGTCTCTGGCATGACTGGGGTGCAAGAAAGGAGCCTCCCCGAGTGACGTTAGAAATTGGTACCCAATCCCCCAAACGTCCGGCGCACCCTGGACACCTAGCACTCGGTAACGCAGAGTCTAGGTGACTAATCCTTTCACCACGATGGCACGAACCGGTCTTTCTCAAGACCCACCCCAAACGGTTCTTTTAAGAGCCAATCCCCGGATACATTTGTGTCGAGTAGGTATTGAAGTGTTTAAGAGAGAGTTGGAAGGAGAGTAGGGCGGCCTTTGCCCAGCTGTGGGACATTAACGGCTAATAATAATAATAATGAGTATTTTTTCGCGATTACGAGGTAGATCCCATAGAGAAAGATGTTCAGTTTGATGCTCTGTAGCAAACCCTTAAATATGACCACACGTTTATTATTTACGCAGTACACTTACTGCATTACCTCAATAACACAAAGTCTAGCGTAATTATAAAAAGGCAAACGTCTACGAAAGAAATCGTAGACACAGATTACGGAATAGTTAAAGCGTAGACTCGTAGGCCGTAGCCGACGTAGCTCGTAGCACTAGTTTAGGAATTACATCCCTTGTAGCGCTACGAGTGCTACGCGCCTACGACCCTTATCGCTGTCATTGATTCCTGCGTTATTTATGTGCGACTGCGCATTTTTTTTTTCAGGTTAGATATATATTATTCGTATTTAATATTATTCGTAGCTGTTTTTGTCTCTATGTTTGTTTACCAGTAGTTTTTAAAAACAATGTTACTAACAATTGGGCCTAGTTGGGATAAATAAGCAAATATTGAATTGAATACCTAATATTGGTTAATAATTTTTCTATAGTTATATGCCAGCCCGCAACTTCGTCCGCCTGAAATTTCTTCTTCCCCCGACCCACCACAGCGCATCGCATCGCTTGCCCGCGCTTATACTGTGTTCTTTCTGTCTTTTTTTTATTTTTGCTCGGCTCCTATGTATCTTAGCGTGATGTTAAATATATATATGTATATATCCTTCCTCAAGAATTGGGCTATCAAATGCAAAAAGATTTTTTCAAATCCGACTGGTAGTTCTAGAGATAAGCGCGTTCAAACAAACAAACTCTTCAGCTTTATTATTAGTAGATAGATGTTTGCATGCTATTACTAATTGGCGAAATGTGTCTTTGCGCTGAATTTTTCAAAATCAAAAATTAAAAATCATTAATTTGCGTAAAAAAGAAACAGCACGAAAAAAAAATTAATAAAAAAGAAAGAAAGAAAATAAAGAAAGAAAGAAAGAAAAAATGGGAAAGATAATTATACCGAGATTGGTATAATTATCTTTCCCTTTTTTTCTTTAAATTCAGCCTGCTTTTACATACTTATTGTTTTAAGAAATATAATTAATTAACTTGAATAATGCATGCAGGTAGTAACTTCACTTGTACACACGGCTACACATCCAGCTATACATAACCAGTATGAGCTGACTTCTGTATGTACAGACGCCAGCAGGTCAAGCTACCCGAAAGTGTCAAAATTACCCAATCAACCTTGAACCTTAATGCTTAACGACAAAGTTGAAAATCTATTAAAGAAATTTGACAGATTGTAGTAACTTGATGTGCTGGCGTCCGTACGAAAAACCTATACAGGGTGGCCGGAACATTGACGTCCAAAAATAAAATTTAGGTCCCTCGTATCGTGGGGTATCCGAATCACCCCCATGTATAGACCAACTTTTTCATAACTTTCATCGCAGTTACGAAGCTGATTATTTTATGCATAAAAGTACTACTCACGAAGATTCAGTTGCAAAAAAAAAATCTCGACAAAGCCATTTTTAGATTGGTCAGGTCGATCATTCTCAAAAAATCAGAAAAAAATTCGTAACTCGAAAACTATGAAAAGTCGCGGAACATACATGAGGGTGATTCGGATACCCCACGATACGAGGGACCTAAATTTTATTTTTGGACGTCAATGTTCCGGCCACCCTGTATAATGCGAGATCAACTAAAACTGGCCTTGTGTACAACATTTTATGCAAATAAATGATTTTAATTTTAATAATTTTACTTGTGGCAGAATAGCTGTTACCCACCATAAATATAATGTAAAAGAAATACCGTTTTACCAAATAACTGTCACTTTCGACCAGCATTCGCGATCGGATGACGCGATAGTAGTGGAACATGTGTTTACAGCAGCCATCATTTAGTTATAGCATCCTTTTTCGGAGTGGGGATCATTTATTATTTCGTTTTTATATTTATGCATTACATATCGTACTTTACCCCTCTTTGCCTCGGAAACTTGTACACAGCTGTATCCTGTTAGACTGGAAGCCGACCACAACATAGTTGGGAACAAGGCTAGGTAGATGGATTGATTGATTTATACGTAGATACCTAAAATTTTATATCAAAAACAGTTTCGTGTTTTTCCGTATCAACTATACTTGAGGTCAACGATTTTCCTGTTTTTTTAACTCCAAAAAACAGTTGATTGTACATAATTAAGTTTTTTTAAAGATGCTGAAGTTCAAAAGGCGACTTCGATATAATAATTAGTAGTTGCACTTAATTATTAATTATTTTGAAAATCAAGATGAAGTTAATTTTACAGTATTTTGTCTAACCGGTCGTGGAATCTCCACTTGGTGCCAAGGACTGTTCAATTATGATCGTTTTTAATTGGAGCCCTTTTTGGGTGAGTAAATTGTTTCGTAAAACAAGCTTCATTATTTTTAAAAATATGTAATTTTACCTTTCACTCATTATATGTTTTATAAATGTAAAATGAATTATTTAATGAAATGACTCAATATCGTTTACATGCCCACTCATCTTGAATCCTTTACATAAGATAATTTTCCTATTGGAGGGAACAGGCCTCTTTTTATATAGAGAAGGCACGAGTATTGACCTAGAACCAAAAATTCTAAGACATGTGACATCTACCAACCCGCACTGGGCCCGCGTGTTGGATTACGGCCCACTCCCTCTCACCGAGAGGAGGCCTGTGTCCCAGCAGTGGGAACATTATAGTCTGGTTATGTGTGTTATATACGAGTATTGACGGGTTATATATGTTCATGTTTCCTTATGGTATCTGTTTTCCTTCACCGATGTCAATAATGTTCAAAATAAACTCAGAAAGTAGGTACCCTACGGCATAGGGACCGTTGAATGCTTATGCGAATCCCTCACCCCCGGCCATAGGTAGAGGTGGAACACCGCGGTGGTTTTAGCCGGTAAGAGTCCGGTCCTCTATTACCCCCACGATGGAGGAACTCCATGAGGATTTCCACCATCAAAAGTCTGAATTTGAACCCACAACCTCATGCATGAGAGGCGGGGTCCTAACTACTGGGTCCACACGACCAAGAGAAACATAATACGGATAATAAATTCTCATTTATCTTTAGCATATCCCATCATATTTGTATCACTCATCAAACTGGCACTTCTCGAAATATAATGGTCAAAAATTGTTCCATTTATAAAAGCGCAAAGGTTGTGAATATGAATAAAACATGAGAAGTATCCTTCCACCATAATTCATAACCGCCAGACTATATATCTTGCAGGGAACAAAACTGATCGTTATATCGCAAAACATCGAATCGTTGCCTTAATTTTGTATTTACTCGTCGAACTGAGGTAGTTTTTTTAATATGCCCATTGACTTAAAAGGTGGTAATATTTCATGTGGATCGTCCACTTTTTAGTTCGGCGAGTGGCCATAATCAATGGAGGAAGCCATTACAGAGAATATATTGGGCAAGAATGCATCGGAGCCGCCCGCGCCGCGCCGTGGAGCGCATCAATATTGTTAAGACTTAAGTGCGAGCAAATATGTATTTATTTATCGAGTATTAAAATGATTTCCTTTTCGAAGAGCACTGATGGCCTAGTGGTAACGGCCGCAACTGACGAAATGTAGGTCGGGGGTTCGAACCCAAGCAGGTACTTTAATTGGTGTAAATTAATTTATCACCAATGCTCTCAAAACGGTGAAGGAAAACATCGTAACATCGTAAGGAGACCGACATGTCCTAGAACCAAAAAATCGAAGACATGTGACATCTACCAACCCGCACTGGGCCCACCTGGTGGATTATGGCCCACTCACTGAGAGAAGGCCTGTGTCCCAGCAGTGGGAACATTATTCTATGCTTATTCTAAAATGTTTTGTTTCAAGTAGCTAGCTAGGTATCCCTAGAGTAAAGGTAAACGTGTGATAGTGACTAGCAAATGAAATAGAGGTGGTAGGTAGATATTCTAGCATCATTCGATGATAGCTATTACTAGAATAAAGTCATTCTCGCAATTTGCAAATAGCTGCGTAAGACACATCAGAAAACACAATACCTACAAAATGAGACACAATTTAAAAGAACAACGTAATCAAAAGAAAATAAATAAAAAGCTACTTCCAAACAAAAATAAACCACTGCGTCCGCTCTATCTTAAATTACCCGAGAAGCAACAAAATCTTCTTGAGAAACGAGACACTAAAAAACGAGCAATCCTCCAAGATTCAACAAATCGTAAGCGAACGTTAATTTGTCAATAAAATCGCCTTTTAGCACTGTGAAGCTATAAACACTGAGAAGAAAAAGGATCCTGATATCCGATTGTTTCTCCTTACTAAAGGCGTCACTGGGCGGCACGACACGACACGGCACGGTAAAGCATTAACATTTGTATGGTATGCCGAACCCTTCCGCGGCATACTACAGCTTCCCGCAACTGCTCAAGTCCTATGTGACCATATAAACGAAATGCGAGAGCTAAGAGTATGAAAATAAGATTCAAAATCATTTCCGCTTTCGAAAAACCGTGCCTTGCCGCACCGTGCTGCCTGGCCTTTATACCTACTTATCTTGTTGCGTTAACTCGCTACAGTAATTTAAGAATTTAAGTTATCCAAGCTAGGAATCGAAGCCTGTTCTCTGTGTTCACCCCACACGTCGATAAAATCTGCTATCATAAACCATGGCGGGTTTTATGAAGTGACGAGTAATTTTGTTGAAATACTTTCGGTCAATTAAAGAGTAAAGGCAGACGTTTCTGCGAAGCGATTAATTGTATCATTGGTGGTACATCTCAAAACAAGTTGTGGATTCTCTTGAAGTATTTTCGCGTGAAACACTTGCCGAGTTCTTTAAAAAACTATGTGTTTTGCACTTATGCTAATTAGCTCTAATATGAAGAACAGAACATCGACCTTTGTTACAAAAATAGACACGTGTTAGTACAAAACCAACAATGTAAGTAGTTTACTTATACCGAGCCACAAAAGCTGAAGTTTGCTTAGCAAAAACAGCCTATAATGTTCCCACTGCTGGGACACAGGCCTACTCTCTTCGAGAAGGAGTGGGATGTAATCTACCACGCGGGCCCAGTGCGGGTTGGTAGATGTCACATGTCTTAAAAATTTAGGTTCTAGGCCGCGTTTTCTCACGATGTTTTTCTTCACCGTTTTGAGAGCAGTGTTGATGAAATTATTTACACAAAGTAAAGCGCCTGCCTTGGTTCGAACCCACCGACTCGTAAATCGGGGTCGTTATCACTAGACTACCACTGCTCCAGTGCCTGCCTTTCCGCAAAAAAAATATCAATGAAAACCAACTTTCACAAAGTAAAAATTTTCGTGTCCGCTTAAACGCCTCGCAAGATTAAACGGCGCTTAAAACTCGTAACAAAACAATTATTTCCTATAATTAATACGGCGAGACACAACAGAAACGAATTCTGTTTTTAGTGTCGAATACAAAAAGTAACTTTGAACTTGAGATGTTGAAAGACTGGATTCAATTCCACACATTTTTTTGTACGCCTGCTATACAAACTTGCTCCATATTCGCTCCAACTCTAGCTTGACCTTTTCCAATAATGACAACAGAGAAAAAACTGGAACCTACTGTGTATGTGTGTGTGTGCGCAGTGCGATTAATGATAATAATACATGATAAATGTTTTATAATTAATATAATCATGTAGGAATCCCTAATTTGGAGAGTAATCGTTTCCAACAACATTGGTGATCATTTCATGAATGTCGATGGCTGTAAGAGTAGGGGAAGAGCAAAGAAACGGTGGATGGACTATGTGAAGGATGATATATGTCCAGAAAGGTGCGGCACTACTGCCGCACTACCGAGAAGTACGGAAGAAAAAGACATGTTGCGCCAACCTCAAATAAATTCGGATAAGGGCAGGAGAATGATTCGATTGATTGGTGATCATTTCATGGCAATTTTAACTAGAATCAACTTCTCGAAATAACAAAAAAATATTACCATTTTAAAAAGTACCAAAAATATTTGGTTCCTATGTGAGTTCTAAATAACTTTAATTTCGGAAGTCGGTGTCGTTGGGTTCGCATTTTCGTTGCTTGCCACCGACTTCCGAAATTAAAGTTATTTTACACTTTGTGGTGTCTTTTTTGGAAGTCGGTTGTTTTTTTTTTTGCAAAAATGTTTTTATTTTTCACTTTTAAGCTGTAATTTTTACCAGTAATTTTGGTTTAAAAACCAAACTTCTGAACCGGTTTTGATGAAATTTCTATGGGACCAATCTGAAAGTATCTTTCCAAAAAAAAAAAAAATGCAAATCGGCTTATAAATAACAGAGTTCTGAGGTAACAAACATAAAAAAAATACAGTCGAATTGAAACCTCCTCCTTTTTTGAAATCGGTTAAAAAAGCAAACTACAACTTTGGAGATCGCTCTGGGACTGCCAAATGCATATGAAAAAAAAAAGAATAGGTCGAATTAAATAATGGAATCTCTTTTCCTTATACGGAAATATATTACTTATACGTCGGAAAAAGGTATTGGTTTTGGGACGGAAATAATGGCTATTGACAAATTCAGCCAATTTAATAAAGAGCATAATTTAGATTAAAGTATTTTTCATTCAAGACCTGATCTCAGTCTCAATACGTCTAATTTCTCTACATTTTTGACATGTTTGGCCATTGATTGTCGCTGAGATAAGACTGTGACTTGAATTTGAACATTTTTTAAGTAAGTACGCGAATTGGCTTTCTGGAGACTTCAAAACTTCCGGCTTCGCTCTATTAATAAAGGTCAGAATTAAAGTAGACGTTCCACATTCTACAAAATACTTAACGACTTATCAAACTCAAAGCATTTATTTCAATTAAACCATTTACAGGCACTTTTAAATTGTCAAAATTATATAATCGGTCAGTTAGTCCCGAAAGTTGAAGCTAGTTCACATAATGAAACAAGGATATAAGTATCAAACTAAAAAGGAAAAAATTAAACAATGTAAAGCTTAAAACCGGAATTCATAAAAAAATAATACATTTCACCAAACCGGTGAGTAATTCTTTTAATATTTATCGTTTGTCGTTAAAACGGGATGTTTGGCTATTAACAGGCAAAAATTAACTGTTTTCTCCTTTTATTACGCCGAGATTAATGCTAATTTTAGCATAAATATTATTTATTTTTATATTTAAAAGTGTTCCATGTGTTTAATCGGCTTAAAGCTAGAATATAAATCTGTATTTATAAATACTGTCGACCCGCACCTGCTGTCCTACTGCCCTGGTTTATGACTTGACAAAACATTAAGATTTCTTTATTATCATCATGATTAGCCTAACGTTCCCACTGCTGGGACACAGGCCACCTCTTTTCGAAAGGGAATGGGCTAATAATCTACCACGCGGGCCCAGTGCAGGTTGGTAGATGTCACATGTCTATATATCATTGGTTCTAGAACATGCCGGTTTCCTCGCGATGTTTTCTTCACCGTTTTGAGAGCACTAGCAACAGCTTTATTATATGTAAGTTTACACATGCACCATCCAGAATAAATTCTCTAAATGATAGTGAAAACCGCATCAAAATACGTTGTGAAGTTTAGAAGATCAACGCGGCCACACAGACATACACGAAAAGCCACTTTAATTTAATAATATATATACATAATATAGATTATAAATATGTGGTGGAATGTGTGGTGTTACACGAATGGATAGAATAAGAAATGAGTACATAAGAGGAAGTCTGAAAGTGGCACCGATAACTCAAAAGTTGTGTGGAAATCGGTTATCATGGTATGGGCATGTGTTACGGAGAAATGAGGAAAATGTCGTGAGGAGAGTTTTGAGTATGAATGTCGATGGGTATAAGAGTAGGGGAAGACCAAAGAAACGATGGATAGAATGTGTGAATGATGATATGGTTAGAAAGGGGGTGACTACCGAGATGACGACTAATAGAGAAGTATGGAAGAAAAAGACATGTTGCGCCGACCCCAAATAAATTGGGATAAGGGCAAGAGAATGATGAATATAGATTATAAATAAAATGAGCTTTTATCAAAACGATGTTTGAATGATCGAGTAAAACAAAATGTAGGTATAAAATTAGAAGTACTTATAACTAATTATTTCATAATCTTCTTTTCATCTGCCTAGCCTTTTCCCAACTATGTTGGGGTCGGCTTCCAATCTAACCGGTGCAGCTGAATACCAGTATTTTACATGGAGCGACTGCCTATCTGACCTGCACAACTCAGTTACTGGGTAATACGATACCCCTTGGTATGACTGGTTGTCAGACTTTCGGGCTTCTGACGACCCGTAACGACGTATCGACACACATTTATCTATGAATAATAACGTGTGAAAATATTCATTACAAAATATTTATTTGCCAGTTCATTAGACTCTTACATTTTCATCTAGTATCTAATTAGCTACCTTACAAAAAATATCCAAAGAGAATGAATCATCATTTCACAATCACCACAGCTGCGCCGTAGAGGTCAATGATCAATCACCATAACATGATATTAGCACCGTTTAGCAAATCCGCTGATCTGACAGGACAAATGTCTCCATAAAATCGATTTATCAAAATTTATTAGAAATTAAAACATAAAATCCTAGCTTTATTCATTTATAACACTAATATTCTGATAATCCGGACTAACAAGACTGAGTATAACTTATCGATTTTCGAATTCTTAAATCGATAAAAGGTCAACACCCACGAAATTAAAGTCCTCGATTTAGATAAGTAATAGAAAATTAAATTGGTAAAATAAGATGTAAAAATAAGACACTAATGTATTGATAATATGGCGGGCACTTCGCGGCTGACAAACATGGCGAACGAAATTTACATTACAAAGCGTAAAATTACCATCTGCCGTTCTTTCTCGTTGTTAGGGCTGACAGTTTCGGAGTCCCTGAACAGTTTGGTTTAAAAATAATTGGTTTTTGTTTATGATTGAGGTGCCTGGAAGAACTTTGGGAGGCCTTTGCGCATCAGTGGGACACAAAAGGCTAAATAAAAAAAAATGGAGCTGTCTTGATAAATATGCCCAAAAATCTTGTTATATAGAACTGACAGCACTGAAAACTAGATATTTTGTTAAGGTTAGGCTAAAACAGTGTTTATGGTCTAAGCTAACATCTAAGGACTTACTTATAATATAATAGATATTAGTCATGAACACTAGAACATTTCTGTGATCTGTGTATGAAAAGCGTCCCTGTGAAAATTCCATGTTGTGTTTCGACAGAGCCTCGAAAGTGCAACGGTGTTCTCCATTACAATGAGTGATATAACTCCAAATGTAACAAGCATAATAACTAGAAGCGTAGGTGCAATATGTACTGACATGTGGGCTTAAAAACCTCTGCTACACGGAACTATGAGCCATTTGGAGCCCACTAGTTCCGAAACGATGGTCCTGGATCCACCATCTAGATAGATTCTATACATTAGTTAGCATGCCTAGAATTGAATACGTTTGCATAATCTTTTTAGGCCAAAGAATCAGCACTGACATACAACGTGGCAACCCAAGTAGCACATTAGCGATGAATTAGGTCATAAACAAGCGACATTACAGTCTACAGCTTTTATGCAGATGTACTAAAGGATAGGACGAGTCTTTAGACTGTATTAAGGAAAGATTATACACTATTAAACAGCATAGCTGACTAATGACTTTATGATGGCGAAAAAGTATACTAAAAGCATTTAAGTAGAATTTGAAAATAATCTAATCCAGCTTTTGGCTGCATGTGATACTACTGGCTGGTTTACAAGTCCAAAGCTTGTTAACGACTGCTTAATACGAAAAATTCACCTCTCTTGTAACGGTGCGGACTGCATTATAGTATCGAATAATGCCACTGGCTTTTAATTGGTGTACACTAATTCTATTCTAATTCTACTTCAACGAGTATGTTAATGGCTGATTAAAAGTGGATATGTAGTCTCTACAAATGCCGTTACATTTATAAGAGAATCATTAATTCACTCTGAGTTGTAAATTGGAGTAGGTGTACTCCATCCTAATGCCAATGCATAACGTGTAGCTGACAGCTATTTTACAGCTTTCGGCGTTATTTAAGAGTAAATCTAGATCATTGGTGTTTAAATTACGTCAGATTTGATTTTTTTTTGCATAACGTGTGACGCGACTTCAAGAGTTACTACGTATATTTTAATACACTTTAAATAAAAAATGAACAACTTAAAACCATGGAATAAAAGAAAAAGAACTGGTGGAGTAAAAAGACAACTGTCAAAAGAATACACTAAGGCTTCTATGAACTAATTGCAAAGGAGCAGTGCTGATGCAGTTGATATTTATACGCCAGTGACGTTAACGCATAGTGAGGGTTCCGCACAAAAAGATTTTGATCAAAATATTGATGCTTATAATAATGATGCAGTTGATGTTTACAAGCCAGTGTCGTTTTCGTATAATGAGGGTTCCGGACAAACAGACTGTCCAAAATAATAAAATAATGATGCAGTTGATGTTTACAAGCCAGTGTCGTTTTCGTATAGTGAGGGTTCTGGACAAACAGACTGATCAAAATATTGATGTGTTAGCAAAAAATGCTTTAACTCATTTTATGTTTTTATATTGTGCCATTACAATTTGTTTAAGTGATAACTATAATCCATTATTACCACTGTCAGAAGAGCTGCTTCAATACTTTGTAGAGCATTACAAGGATGTTTATGGTGCAGATTACGTGACCAGCAATGTGCATAATCTACTTCATGTCACTGATGAGGTTCAATTAAGATTTGGGTCACTTCAAACATTCAGTGCCTATCCTTTTGAAAATAAATTGCATTTGATTAAAATAATTGTAATTAATTATGGAAATAGTTTTTTCGAAATACTATTATTTCAATTAAAGTGTATGTAATTCTGTTGAGCCTTATACAATCTTAATAAGGATAATAAGAAAAATAAAAATCGTTTTATACATTTGTACGTACTGTTTTTTAATCAATATGAAATATAATTTATGCTATATAATAAATGCTACTTTTATATAAATATAATAAATGCTACTTTTCATAATCTGAATTATTTTTTAATCACAGCCACCAGATTTGGTATCGATATTAAAATAAAAAACCTTATGCCATTATTAGTCTTAACACAAAAAACTAAATAGGCCAGCACAACTCTGCTGATGGATACTACCTCAACTTTGTTTGTATGGTAATCACATCATTATATGAAATATTTTCTTTTTGGAAATAACATAATTAAGAAAATAAATGTTACTTTTTATAATCTGAATTATTTTTGAATCACTAACACCGGATTAGGTACGCTATTAGGTACCTATAATAAAATAGTCTCAGTCATTATTATATTTAGCCTTGACACAAAATAATATATGCTATCACAGCATGGTACAGCATAAGGTTCAAAATTAATTGGGGAAATTTGACGGTTTCGGGTAGGTTGATGTGCTGGCGTCTGTACATCAATTTAGTAAGGCAATTGCGAAAAGTTTGAAATAAAAAACGTCATATACAAAATAGTACAGAAACAAGATACTTTTGTTGATATACACACCGGTAAACTACTTATACATATAAAATTGAGAAAAATCTTATAATAAGTCTACATTTCCGATAATTTGATCTTGAACACCTGAGTTTGATATAATATCGCTTTCGGGTTCTTGATTATTATTTTCAAAGATTTTCTCACCGATCGCTTCTTTAATTTCATCTCCGACGGTTTCCTTCACGTCTGCTGTTTTTGTTCGTTTGTTAATGTTACTTGAATCTTTGCGTGTGCATTTTGTGGAAGTTCTTAGGTTTTTAATTTCTAATCTTTTCCCTGAACTTTTCAACACTGTCTTGCAAAACTTTTTCAACGATTTAGATTATTTTAAACTGCATTATTGTTCCTAAAAACAATATTAATGTAATTAGCAAAGTACCTGTAGTGTATTTACTGTATTTCCAAAGAGCTATTGACTGTTGAGCGAGCCAAGCCGTCTCTTAATATGTTATTTAAAAAACTTAAATCATATCTTTTGGGCCTGCAAGGGTATTTCGAAAGCTAAACATTGTACATAATGAAATGGTTTTCTGTCGAGATTTCTTTATCCCTGAAAACCTATTGTATGCTCTCTCTTTATACCAATACACAGTAAGAAAGCTAATTAAAATCCTTTGTCCAGCCAGCATAATGCTATAAGCTGGTACATAGACTTGGCAACACCACTGTTACAGTAAATAACTTTTCAAAAGCATTTATGGAGAATTTGTGCTGATTATCAATGGACGCCATTTTAGCATTACAAAAACGATTTGTTACTAAATATCCAGATGATTTTTTATAGATTTTAAGGATATTTGATAGCTTTTAATTCAAACAATATCTTTTCCACTTATTTCCTAATGGGACACAATAAGTTAGAAAGCAATAATTTGAGTGATAAATTTATTAAGTATTCGTTCATCATTTATCTTGTAAAATATTTTCGTTAAAGCGATATTATTCTGATGGCGCGTGAAATATTTGATGTAATTACCTATACACATTTACAGTAAAATGGTACTCGCAACTCAATTTACATACAAGGACACTGAAAATCAACGTGAAAACTATTAAAAATATCTTACCTTAAATATTGTCCGCCCGCCCATTTTAACAAATAATAACTGTCGTCTGTCACAAATATACAAAATAAATACTAAAACAATTTTTTTTGGTTATTTATATTTTAATAAAAGCTGTTGCCAAGCCTCAAAACATCTAAAAGCTGTTAAAGAGAATTAAAGAAGCTGAATCCTAGGCTGCAATGACTGTTGTATAGCTGTATAAGCCAATGTACAGGCTTTGTACAGCAGTTTCAATGATTATACTGCCGTTAACCAGCCACTGTAATGCTCAAGGCTGGTTAATTTGGGGCCCAAATTAGAATTACAAAGGTTGCGTAGCTAACTACACAGCCCTTATGCAGGAAACTAAAACAGCCTTGAGTAGTCACAAATTCTATAATCAAGTCACTATGCGGCTGTCATGTGCTACTTGGGAATGTCTTTTGGGCACTTTTCCTGTTGACAGCGATGTGGACGATTTTTTTTGATGCTTTCCTATTTTAAATACATTATTATTTTAACAGTGTTAGCTCATCTAAAATATAATATTTTCTTGTTTGAATCTAATAAGCATAATACTGTCTTTTTTCCTTGATTTTCTCAATAAGTGTTTACGGAAATGAATAACCTTTTAGACACCCTTGCATGCATAGAATTTATTTATATCTATCTATATGTTTTGTCGCGTGTGTGTCTACCATTCACTTTGACAGTAATGCCAGAGTCGTGAAACTTGAAATTGGTTCTGAAACGTTTGTAGTGTTATTGTGAACTTTGTCCTATGCAGCAGTGGCATACTGCAGTAGGCCGATGCTATGAATGGACCGTCTCTGAAATGTACAACTACTGCATGGTGCTTATGTGGATACGATAATTTAGGTGTCATTTTTCATAGACATGTCATCTGAGGGGCAATTCTCGTAATTTAAAAACGTTCACGGTCTGATCTCAGTCTCAATCTGTCAAAAATACCTCTAATTTCCCTACATTTTTGACAAGTTTTTGACATAGATTTTGAACGGTTTTAATTACGGGTTTTTTGCCTTCAGTTCATCATTGTCGTCGTCGAAGCAAAAGGAGTATGAAAGGATCGTAGCCGGTGGCGTTCTATAGTTTCTGCCTACCCCCAAGGAAAGAAAGCGTGAGTTTATGTATGTGTAGGTGCGTCATCAGTTTTTTTTAAACTTTTCTTGATACTACGATAGTTTATTTCTAAATGACAATTACCCATTCAGCCATCGTACGAATGAGATGACAAAACAACTGGGCACGTGGAACAAGGTCCTGGCGCCATTACGTGCCAGCCCTACTTGATAGGTATCACATCACATGAAACGGACGGCATATCATCTTTTTTTTAAATGAAAATGTCAGCCACTATAAGTTGTTTTAATATTATTACCAGTCCCCGTTTGTTTGTCAATTCATTTGTGTTGTCTTTTGTTTATTAGCTGTTAACACACCCGGTCCCGGTACTTAATCGTCTCTTGACTTTTTTATAAACGGTAAACTTTAAAACCTAGTTTAATATCCATATTAAAGACTTGTAAGTCAAGACGCAAATGGCTGGGCTCGAATAAAAATAGACGTCGCGAAATTATTTACGATCAATAAAATTTTAGAGTCAAGGAGGTAGCTCTCGCATTTCGACGTTGAAATATTAATCAGATAGACGCTTCTTATGACTGAATCTCGAATAGTATCCTTATTTTCAAATAAAAAATTGTACAACATAAAATAAGCGAGTGACAAGATAATAGTAGACATGCCTTTAAAATGCCCGGAGCTCATCGCTCACCGCGGTGCATTTAAATTAATTTTAAAGCGCATAAATAAGTAGCTACATATACATAAGAATGCATAAACTTTATTGTCTTGGCAAACTCGAAAGTTCATCGAAGATAGATGCGTATTATAATTTCTAAACTCACCTTCTTAGAGAACTCCAAGGAAACAAATCACACAGCCTTGTATTCACTATAATCCCGATCAAGTTGCACGTGGTACTGGCACAAGCAATGTCAAAAAACACCGAATCGTAAAAAAAAAACAAATGAAAAACTATTCTAAATTCAAACGGCGCGCGAAACCACAGAAATGTGTCAGTGGCGCGTCGCGGCGGACGGCCTAGGCACTAAACGCGTGTAGAATAGTAATATTGGAGGGGACCAAAATCGAATTTTTCGAAATTTTGAGAACGGTAGTGTCGCATCGGTGGCGAGGTTTTGAATGGCGCGGCGGGCCGCTGTACATCCGAGACTGGCTAACAAAGCGGCAGGACATCGACTTTATAAATTGATTTTGTCCAACACGACGTAACTGTACCTCGCTGTAGATTCGGCTAGATAGATGTCTCCATGCCCTTACTAATGAAAGCCTCTGACTATTAGAATACTATCGCTAATGAACAGTAAAACCTCGTCTAACGATTGCTCTTGCATCTATTATTATAAGCTATTTTTATAAGCTTAATTGTCACTATTATCACTTTTTTGTTTCGTTCATTAAATTGGTATTACTTAGTGAGTTGCGTAGGTACCTATGTATCACCTAACTGAGTGTAAATATATGAAAAAGTCGATCTTCATAACTAAATACCTATAATAACATGGACCAAGCAAACTAATTATGGATATGGAAAGAAAAACTTATGTTTTTCTTATGCTTCCCGGGTCTAGAAATCTTCGTTTCTGAGACGGAGCATGTGCGAGCATACCCAGCACTCTCAACGCATGGTAAGAGGAGGAATTGTCGGGTTATAGCTGGTAGGATTCCGACATAGCCGACCGTTCTCGTCCAATGAATGAAGAACCTACGGGAAACAGTCTTCGTGCTTCCTAAACCTGAAAGTTGAAAGAAGGTAGCAAGCATAAAGTCGGTTTAAAAAAGTACCTAAAATACAAATTATATGGGCAAGTAATTAAGTATCTGTCTGCCTATCAAACACTTCGTTAAGTAATCCATAATGTATTTGAGCTCGTAGACACACATTGCCTCACTTAAACGGTACTAACAATTTCCTATGTATACCTACAACTTCTTAATTTGAAAGCACCACTAATCTGTTGAACAAACATTTGAACTCCACAAACAAAGCGCATGTGCTTACACTGCTTATCATAAACCACTTCGTCTAATTCTATTCCAAATTACCACACTTCAGTGGTCAATAACGGTAGTCGGTAAACTGTGGTCAAGAGCTGGCTGAAGTGGTATGAGTCATGACCACAGAAATACGTAGGAAAATATCCTTAGGTAGTAAGTAATGACCATGCAAACAGTCCAGTGCAACAGTGGTGGTCTAGTGGTAATGGCAAGTTACGAGTTGTAGGTCATGGGTTCGAACCCAGCCAGGCACGATTACTTTTTGTAAGAAAGATACGTTGTTTATTCTGCACAAACAAAACGCACATTACAAATAAAAAAAAGACATAAAATAAACACATCCAACGTAGTCAAAAGCCTCGTAAATTATTTCATCACCACTGCTCTCAATACGGTGAAGAAAAACATCGTGAGGAAATCGGCATGTGATTGGATGTGTGGATTACGGCCCACTCCCTCTTACAGAGAAGATGCCTGTGTCCCAGAAGTGGGAACATTATGGGTGGATTATGCTATAACTAATGCTAAACTGTCCAGAAATATTGTAAGAACTAAGAAACCAACCATTAAAACTGTATTGCCGTCTGACGCAAAAAACTAAAGCCGTGATTTGCCGATTTTACGTTTTAGCAGACAAATAGCGGTGCATTTGTCTGCTAAAACGTAAAATCGGCAAATCTACTCGCGTTCTGTGAATTATATAGAATACAGAGATGAAAAACCAAATTCAAATCAATTTCATTTTGAATTTTGTGAGCTAGATATTCAACATAGAGTTAGTATTTGGTGAGATCGCAAAGGTATGCCCTTGGATGAGTAGCCTTCGAGCAGCCGAATTAAAACGGACCAGATAAAATAATTATTCATCGGTACGAATACAAATACATTAAAGGTGAAATACTGGTGGCACACTATGAAAAACTTCGGTACCTACCAGGTTGGCAGCTGCAAAAAATGCCGCATCTATTTTAGTCATCAATACAAAAGCTCTGAGGTCATTCAAGTCTACTCAGAATGTTTTTATCTTAATCATAAACAAGGTAATGAAGTTTAAAACACTTTGTGCAACTGATGGTAGCATTCGGACGAGAAAAATCGGTAAACAAGAGTAGCGACTCAATAAATCCAATGATACTAATCTACTAGTGATTCTTGATGTGTTTGGAGCAAGTTTTAAGAATTAAGCGGTCATCGTTTGCATTAAAGATCGCTGAACTTACTAACAACCAATTCGAACCATAAAGACATTCCTTTAAAGATATAAGATAACTAAGGAAAAACAACCAAACACTGGCAACAATGTCACCAATGTAGGTACAGTATTTTTATCTCACGAAGCGACATGCGCTTTACTTCTGGTAACTAAGTGTATAAACACGCTGTGGGCATAAAGACGATTAGAGTCAGCACATAACACAACACGCATACACATTTCCGACTTCACCATTGCCTCGGATGAGCCGGAGAACTCCTGCGCTTACACACATTCACAGCGTGTTTGTACACTTGGTAAACACAAGGAAAGTGCGCTCGCTTCGTGAGATAAAAATACTATTATAGGTAGGTATGTATAATTATGAAACTTATGAAACTACAAGCAACAAGAAAGCGGCAAAACGTTAGCATTTTCCTTTGAAAAGAGGCGAGCGTGAATCTTAGAAAGGCACAGTTGAAGTGTCTGCTTGCTTACATAGGTATACAGCACAGTACCTGGGCCTGTACATCGCAGGTCTGTAGTGTTTTATAGTCTGACTTGATCTTTAACCTGTGATTGTGTTTGTGAGTAAGATAATGCAGTTCCTAATATTAAAATAATGTATGGTGTGAGTTTGTGACATTATTATCTGTAGTATGCCATATTCTGTGTGCTAGCTATTAGTCAAATGTCTAAAGCCTAGTCAGACCCCGTAACTGTATGTAATTTTGCAATAAATATGTAAATAACACTCATTTTCAAAATCCTCGACTACTTATTGTGGACCAGGGGGTGGTGGGGGGACTACTACCTAAGCAGGAAATCCGTAATTTCCGCCAAAATTACGGCATTTCTTCTTCACTACTTGATAACACGAAGACACTCACGAAGATGATAAGATTAGTCCGGAGCCTGAACTAAGAATTAATGACAACATGATTTGACAGTGCCTCTAACTCCGACATGTTTTTGCCCGACTGAAATATTTGATTTGTTACTTGTTTTGACGGATCAACATCTCTTGGACGGACCCGTATCATCGTTGACGGTCCCTGACCCCCATCTCCAAAAAAGACATCGTATGCTGAATTTGAATGACTATGATGGATTTCAATATTTTTTCTCGGAAGACATGAAAATATCGCTCGGAAAATATGATAATACGCGACCTTAATCAATTATGTATTGAGATCAAGTACATAACAATCCAGTAACCTAATATCCTACAGATTGTTGGCACAAGTGCACACACTCGGCGCTTGCGCAATGTTTGGACAAATTGTTACATGAATTAATTTGATAAACAATGGTATCTTCGTGGACACTGACGGTCGGGCTGGTCCACAAATTTAAGGTCGCTCAGCGCGCTATGGAGCGAGCTATGCTCGGAGTCTCTTTGAAGGATGAAATCAGGAATGAAATTATCCGGAAAAGAACCGGAGTTACCGACATAGCTTGCAGAGTAAGCAAACTGAAGTGGCAGTGGGCTGGTCATATTTGTCGAAGGACCGATGGCCGGTGGAGCAGACGAGTCCTGGAGTGGAGATCGCGTACCGGCAAGCGTAGTGTGGGACGAAAGACATCTTTGAGAGGTCTACAACCTTCAATTTTTATAATGGATTTTTACATGGTAATATAAAAAAAACACTTTATACACCCAAATTGAGAAACCTCAGAGTAATTGCCCATAAAAACAAATCCGTTACCAGAATTACCGAACACTTTAGAAAGGTATAAAGAATGCAACCGTGAACTTGCGTCACTTGCATTCGAATACCTACGCGTGAGCATCATAAACAAATGAATGCTATAAATCAGTCCCTACCTTGTACCACAGCCGAAATATATGCAAATCAGCCGGATTATCTTGTTCACAGAGTAAAACTGACAAAGCGCGAGCTTCATAATGTTTAAAACGAATGATGTGCCTAATCTAAATGTTTCTAGATGGATTCTTGTATGCAATCTACACTATATAAGTACTATATTATTGTCTATACCTACGAATAATAAAGCTGAAGAGTTTATTTGTTTGTTGGTTTGAACGCGCTAATCTCAGATACTATAAGTCGGATTTGAAAAATTCTATTAACATTTTAGGAAGGTTATATTTTCGGCCATTTAACATCATGCTGCAACCCCTAGGAGCCAGATTAGCCGCGTGACGACTCCCGGCCACCGTAGGCGCGGGCCTGCGGGCGGAGAGCAATGGGTAGCTCACCGCCCGATCAGGACCAGACCCGTGCCGGACGGCGCGTAAGTGTTCCACGCGCGCCTCAAAGAGATGTCAGTATAATTTGAGGGGCCCCTTAGGGCCGAAGCCTGCCGGGTCAGCGGGATTGTCCGAAAGGGTTACCGCTACCCCGGAACATAAAGGGCGAAGGAAGGAACATGGGTGGGTTTTAGTCAGTAAGAGTCTGACACTCCCTTCCGCTCCACCCAGAGCGGGAGGAGTCATTTGATGATTTCCCACCAGAAAAAAAAAAAAAACCCCTAGGAGCCGAACAAAATTAAAAAAAAAAAAGAGACAACACTAAAGAGCTTATTACGCTATGCTAAATATCGGGCCTGATATTTAGTCGTTTCTAAATTCAGGATAGTTTGTTTAATGCGATTAAACTATCCTGAATTTAGGAACGACTAAATATCGGGCGCGATATTTAGTCGTTCCTAAATTCAGGATAGGTTAAGTTTAGCATAGTATAATAAGCTCTTAAGCTAAAACTAACTAAGTAATAGCGTGGGTGGGCGATGCGATAATCCGCAGTGGGTCGCGGGCCGAGAGTTTTATAAAAATGTGGCTGTTATTTTAGTATATTGTGTATCTCACAACTTCCACTCGAACGAAGTCGCGGGCAGCTAGTATTACTGTTATCTGACAGTTAAGCTCAAGTAGGTATTATTGTAATCTGACAGTTCAATAAGGTTACCAAGTTAGTTCATAAAGGTGTTTGTTCTTCACAAAGTTACTTCTTCATTTTTAGGGTTCCGAACCCATAGGGTAAAAACAGGACCCTACAGTAGTAGGGTCCTGTACAGTAGTAGGGAGTCTTAGTAAAGACTCCACTGTCTGTGTCTGTCTTTCTGTCACCAGGCTGTATCTCATGAACCGTGATAGCTAGACAGTGGAAATTCACAGATGATGTATTTCTGTTGCCGCTATAACAAGAAATACTAAAAACAAAATAAAATAAATATTTGACTGGGGCTCCCATACAACAAACGTGTTTTTTTGCTCGATATTAATAACGGCAACAGGTAGACGCTTGAAATATTCACAGAATATTTAGTTGTAAAATAAATAATTAAATTACTTAAAATAAATATTTAAGGGGGGCTCCCATACAACAGACGTGATATTTTTGCCGTTTTTTTTTTTGTTTTTATCTGATGTATGTATCTGATGTATTGTCTTTCTGTGCTAAATAAATGTATTTTCTTTTTTTTCGGCGATATTTGCCTTGTGGTACGGAACCCTTCGTGTGCGAGTCCGACTCGCACTTGACCGGTTTTTTTTTTATAACGGAAAGTGAACATATCATAACTGGTTTCGTTCAATTTGCAACAAGAATTGAATCCATTTGTATGATAATTATGATGCTAAGCTGCGGGAGAATCCTCGATTTGCTGGACAGTTGGCTGTTTATCCTTTTATTTTATACGTATTTTTTTCTGAATTGCCAAAATGAGTAAATATGTCATAACAAGACTCAAAAAATAATAATACTTCTTATAGCAGTAAGACTCCGGCTCTATACACGTTCATAATCGCGCTAAATTACTGAACCCAAAAGAAGGATCGTAGCAGGCGTTCTGTAGTTTCTGCCTACCCTCATGCGAAGGCGGAGGAGTTTATGTATGTATTACTGTACTCTAGTTTCGGGGCTTATGATACTTTTAAACTAGTCAAGATTGTTGAACGATTCATAGAAGCGTTACAAACGCCTAGTTACGAAAATATGAAATAATTGTAATTTTTCTATAGTAAAATGCTACTGTTTTCTATACAGAATGTTAAAGAAATTGCGTGCCATAGCTTAGGGGTAGGTTCAGTATCGATAAAGCAACCTAGGAAAAAAAAACAATAAAAATATTGCAAGATCAACCTAATTTAGTACCTACTAACTTAAAATAGCAATCGTTTAGAATTAAAATTATTTTATTTGTTTTAATGCTTTAATTACTTACCCACTATCGAACGCTTTGTCGTTTTGTCCTTCACTTCTCGCGTCCTAATAGTAAGGGCCGGCGCATTATTTGCTACCGTATACCAGCAACTTTTTTTTTTTCCGGATGGGAAATCATCAAATGACCCTTTTTTTTTTTTTTCTGGTGGGAAATCATCAAATGACCGCTCCCGCTCTGGGTGGAGTCGAAGGGAGTGTCAGACTCTTACTGACTAAAACCCACCCATGTTCCTTCCTTTGCCCTTTATGTTCCGGGGTAGCGGTAACCCTTTCGGACAATCCCGCTGACGTATATCAGCAACTTTACGAAGTGAAAAACGTTGTGTTGTGTGTGATAACTTTCAACAAATGAGTAAATAAGTTGATTTAAATTCATTTTAAATACCTACCTACTTGATTCCATTTTAAAATACCCACTCGTTCTTCTACTGCTGCTGAACACCTACTAGTTAAACAAGATTTTTTAAAGGTGTAGATAACTTTAGCGTGCTTATCTAAGCACGTTAAAGTAGGAAGTAGAAATATATCTTCTATAGAATTACACCTATCCTTCACCCGGCGTTATCGAAGTGTTCGGGCGTAGGTATTTCATTGCGTTCGATAGTGGTAACTAGGAAATTATTAATTAGCATTTAAACAAAATAAAAACTTATTTTATGCAATTTTTTAATAAATTCTAAACGATTGCTATTTAATTAGTAGGTACTACATTAGGTTCATAATTTTCGGTCTTTTATTACTTTTTTTTAAGGTATTTTTTTTTTGCGGTTTCCTTTATCTATACTGAACTCACCCTGAAGCTTTGGCACGCAATTTCTTTAACAGCCTGTATAATAACATAATATGGTTAGCGGGGGTAATGACGACTAATCGAGAAGTGTGGAACAAAAAGACGTTGCGACCCCGATGATGATAATGCTTTGCCCAAGCTTATATAAGTTCACTTGTATATTGGGTCTGCTTTATGAGCGGCTTCAGACATTACGGAAGCAAAGAGCCACGGCGAGTCAACAACCCACCAACCCACTTCAACGCTTTATTATTTTGGTGACAAACACTTGAAAATAAAACAAAAAAGTCACTTATAATACATAATATAATTAAAAGATCTTGTCTCAATATCATTTGCATACGTAAAAACTTCTCATACTATTTACATCTCAATTCACAACTCATTTACAATAGTAATAAATCACAAAAAAATATAAAAAAAAACAATCTGAAATAAAGGGGACAGTACAAAATCTCCTCATTTACAAAGAACCTCATTTGATCATATACTACATACAACGTACATTATTTACATTCAATACTGCATTTTGAGTCATAGACGTAGTCACTGGATTCCTTCTCTGTGCAAAGATTTTTGGAGACACATTGGGCCTAAAACTACAAACATATTATGTGTTTCTAAATTATGTACATCTATATTACATTGATAAATTAAATCATTAACGCATCAGCCATTGGAGGTCCACGGATGTATAGTCGCCCTGGTAATCGGTTTACCAACCTAAGGTTGAATGTCACAAGCTCGTCGTAAAACAACAAGACCTATAGCTGTACAAGGATATTTTGGTGCGTGGCCAAAATCGGAACTAACGCAGCCATCTTGTTTTTTCAATACATTTCACAAAACAATAAACATAAGTACACAAATGTTTACCAACAGCACCTCCCTGTCAACGTCATTGCGAGCGAGCGATGAAAGATCCTACAGTCATATCACAGTTATTTCACCTTTGATTTTCCATCACTGTCCAAATCACAGTGAATAAGGTTGCTGTTGGGTGGCTGACACCGACAAGTCTGTCAACATCATTGTGATCTTTATTCTCGTTACAATAAGGTTACTGTTAGATTGCTGCTGGTGAAATAACTGTTATAGGACTGTAGTAGCATATATTTCTCTATGCGACAGATAATTTCAACCTTGGTGAAGTTTCAATTTACATAATGAATTCTTTTCATAAAGTAATTACGAGGTCACCTATACAGTCAACAGCACGCCTATAGTAACCGTTTGACTTTCACAGCACCTTTATTGAGGTTACAACCGACATGCCGTTGACGATTCACCAACAAAATGTGTTATATGATGGCCCTCCACAAAATCTACCAGCGAACTACTCTCATATAAATTATATACAAACAATAATTCGTACCATACATTGTGCTTAAGTTTTGAGATCATAGTCAATGTTAGACCCAGTGGTGTCGATCCATAAATTCTAAATAGGAATGAGATCTATGGACTCATGTGCGAAAGACAGGAATTTTGGTTGCAGACAAAAAAGAGGCACAGAGCAGAAGGCCAATTCTCGTAACTTAAAACGTTCAAAATCTAGTCGCAGTCTCATCTCGGCGACAAACAAATGTCAAAATCTTGTCAAAATGTAGGGAAATTAGACGTATTTTTGACAGATTGTGACCGAGATCAGACTGTGAACGTTCTTAAAATTACGAGAATTGCCCCTCAGATCATTTTCATATGAATAAACTTTGTAATCGGTGTTTTAATCGGGTTGTTTGCTGCAAGCTTCGCCGCGAGAGCGCTGAGTGTTTGTCACTTGTCAAAGTGATGTAGAAATGAAAAGCATCCAATTGACGACAAGATCACAAGACAAAACACTTAGCGTCATCTCGCAGTCAAGTTTTTAACAACTCTATTGGCAGTCTAAAGATCGTAACAAACGCATAGCGCCATCTACGCGGAAATTTACTTCCCACAGCAAAGTTGTACTAAACATCGACACAGACTTCAAACTGTTTTGCACTTTAAAACACTCGTTATAAGGTTTATTATATAATGTCATTAAAGTCTCTGCTCTGCACTTCAAAGTCTGCACAGAGCCTAAAGTCTTCACAATATAGCTTGCTTCTTTAGCCTAAAGCATAGCATAGGATACACATTTACTGGCAATTCTAGAAATCGAGTGGAAAAAGGCGGTCTTTTTAAACCAGCCTTAATCTGGTCCTTCTTAGATTTTCCTGCAATTTGTAGGTCAGTATTGTTTGTATTAATCAAAATATGATTCGCAACCATAACAAATATGTATTTACAGAATTAAAATCATTAATACAACTCTCTCATATTTCGATTAACATACAATCTGACACTGACCTGCAAATTACAAATAACGTAAGAAAATTTGAATTTCGTGCGCTATATTAACACATCCATCTTAGGGCCAGCAGTGCTATTCTGTAAAAATCTCACCGTGAAAACTTAGGTGAAGTGAGGTTAGAGTGAGCTCTCAATAGTGTCAATCCTTAGCATATGGTGGAATCATAGCTCACTTCACCATAGTTTTCACGGTGAGATTTTTACAGAATCTATCGACTGTTTTTTGAACGTCAAGTGCGTTATCTGCTCTGATTGGCTAAATGATTTATCAACAGTCAATCGCAGCAGTTTACGCGCACTAGACAATTTGTCACGTAAATGTGACAATTTTCGTTCGAGAGACTGTCCCTTTGTCACATGGATGCGATAACCCTTGCAAGACGCAGCAGTGCTGCCCATGCTACGCAAAGCTAAACTCAACAATCTATCGCTTTTTTTGGAGTGTATTAAACAAAAAAAACCATAATTATACAATTTCATGTGTTCAACATTACAGTCAACCAATAGGAAAATTGATTTAAATCACAGTTGTATGTGCTTGGAATTAATAAACAAATAAAATAAACTTCAGATTAACAAAGACATTTTAAATTCATACGTCTGATCAGTTTTTGGGTGTAAAAACAATTTTTTGTTTTTTTGGCAATCATGTCAATTGTTTTTCCGTGGTTTTCATGTACATATTTGATTGGATCACAAGTAATTTAAATTCAATGTGTGAGAAATAGTTCATTGTCTGATTATGGAACTTTTGATGCCAAGTGCGATGCCTGGCAGAAGTTAAGCCTACAAAATTGACATGGTCATTCTCGACTCGGGCGAAAAATTCTCGTCGTATAAATAAGTCTTTATTGATCAAAATGCAACTGAGTCGCGAGATTAAAAAAAGAAACAAATACATGTATTTTCTTTCTTCATTCTTTTCTTTTCATTCTAGAGATTAATTGTCCAATTAATCTTAAAATATTCATTTACGAGCCCTTTACCGGTCGAATGCCGTAACCACGGGAACAATTAACAAGCCATTGTCTCGCGTGGATCCACGTTACGAAGGGTTAAAGGTGTTATCATTGGCATCGAAAGTTCAATTCTTTATTATGCTTTCAACACACCTACGAACGTAACTCGGTCATTTGGACCACTTTAAAAAATAGTTTATTGGCAACGCCGACGAACGTTCGTAGACTCGGCTTGTATAGTACTGTAATGAACAACAATTAACTTGAAATATTGCTATCTTTTACTTGCAGATGATTAAGAAAGAGCATCACACCTGTGTTCATCGAATAGTTAAGTAGAAATCATTAAAAGATGAACTAAAACTTCCTACCGTCACCAAAGAAGTCGAAAGGAGAAGAGATTGAGACCCCATTCCAAAACAATCCGTGACGCTATTCAGTCGCAGTTATAGAAATAGACCATGTGATCACTGACGGCGGTCACGACAGCATTTGAGGAGTGCGACTGTAAACCAGCTCAAAACCGAATGTCTGTCTGTGTCCCCCCACTTAACCGCTAGAAAAAGATAGCAATACGCTCAATGTACACAGTACATAACTCTCACAAATTGACATGACGTACCGTCGTCCCACTCCTGCGCAGCTGCACATCCGTTTCCGGCCATGTTTGAGCACACCACACTCTAGCGTTTGCACTAGTAACACGAACACTCTGTCTTGTCTATGCGCTAGTGTAGTCTATGACGCCCGCCGTTTTAACGTTATCTTGCCGCGAGCTAACTGTGATATGTATATCCGTACCCGCTCTAAGTTTGTTTTCTTAACCCATATCTGGAACAAGGAAATCGATTCGTTTAATATCACGTTTTTCACACCATTCAGTAACCTCAGAAACACAACCAGCAACGGGCAAACAGCATTTGATTAGTGATAAATGATTTTATTTAAGTAAATACGTTTGTACAAACACTTTCACACGTAATATTTTTTTTAAAATAGATGGGGTCTGCCTTTCCTACTACCAGATCTACTCTGAGAAGAAAGGCCGAAACAAACTCAGAGGTCATAGTCTCTTTTAAAATCCAGACTTAATCTTGGACAGATCATGTGAAGACCATGTAGATTGGTGTCTGAAATGGTCTTTTGCGAAAAGAACCACACAGATTGAGTGGACCTGTCCAGTCAGAGCACGCATTTGTCAGTGTTTATAAATAGATTATGTAGCTAAGAGGAATATGTCCAAGAAGCAGTATGTACAGACAACCGTACGTCAGAGTTAATACTTGAACTACGAGATTCAATCTGACTGCTACAGAATAAAGGCGGTGTCAATGGCAAGTTGCTACCAATGCAGCGACGTGTGGCTGACTGTACCAACATACCTATTACAAATGAATGATGTCCTTTGTATCTGGCATGACACACTTATTGATTCTTCCGGTGCTGCAGATATTTATAAGCGGCAGGGACCCCCTATCACCAGGTCAACCGTCTACTTCAAGCTAACTGGTATTCAGCGGGATTGTCCGAAAAGGTTACCGCTACCCCGGAACATAAAGGGCGAAGGAAGGAACCTGGGTGGGTTTTAGTCAGTAAGAGTCTGACACTCCCTTCCGCTCCACCCAGAGCGGGAGGGGCATTTGATGATTAAACCACAAGAAAAAAAAAAAAAAAGCTAACTGGTATTTTGTATATGCATGTGTTTTTGTGAGAAAATTCGCATTTTTCTTTCTCTTATCTTAATTAATTATCCTCCTGACGTTTTAATCCCAATTTATAAGGTCGATGAAGAACGTTTTACTTTCATACATCCATACTAGCTGTAGTCTATTAACAAGAAAAATAACTAACCGCCTCGTCGGTGATAGCGTGTATGTGTCCGGGGAACTTGGGCATGTCCCGTCCCTCCACGGACACGCTCTGTCCCCGGTGGTACCAGCGACGCTCGTACAGTAACTTGCCATCTTCTACTCGAGTTTCCGTCGTCTCGCCGCCGTCCCGGACTGGGGACTCGCCTGTGGAGGAAACTTTTGAATATGATTAATCGATTTTGAATTTTTGATGTAATTCAGAAGGATGAGCAGATCCTAGGAATAGAATACTCTTTATTATGTACGGACGCCAGCACATCAAGTTACTACAATCTGTCAAATTTCTTTAATAGATTTTCAACTTTATCTCTAAATCATTAAGGTTCAAGGTGGATTGGGATAATTTGACAGTTTCGGGTAGCTTGACCTGCTGGCGTCTGTACACTATATAAATTACAGACATAAATATAGAAATTTTACAAATGGTGACAGTGGGCGGTCTTATCGCTAAGAGCGATCTTTTAGACAACCTTTACGGCCTGACCGTTTAGAAAGCGAAGTCGGATTCGCCGAACAAATGATCGCGGATTGGGGCAACGATCGATCGATTTATTTATATTAAAATACCGGGTACTGAATATACGGGGTTTGGGTACGTTTTTGATTTATAATTCAATAATTTTTATAGTTTTTTTTTTTATCACTATTCAGTTCAACCAAAGCACCTGCCATCTAATCTCTTCACCACCCTTGGTTGACTGGTAGAGAGTGCCCAAGGCATTGAGGTCGCTTTTGTACCTTTTTTTGTGTGCGAAAAGATTAAATAAATAAATATAGATACTGCAAAGTATAATAAATGCACACAACACAAAGTTTCATTGTATTCTCTCAGATTTACTTATTCTGAAGTCCTACAATAAGAAGAAACTACAATAAGATTCTGCTAAGAATAAATGAATTCCAAATAAAACTGCTGCCATTTATGTTGTTAGTTGTGTTTAGACACAATAATATCAAAAAAATCATATCACGTGACATAAGACGTAGCAACACATTAAAGTCCTTTTAAAATCGAGGACAAACATAATTAAAAAAACGTTTATTCCAAAATACTCACAACTACTAGAATTCAAATGCTTTCTGGGCTGTGTGGAGTTATGCGCGGGCACATGGTGTGACCGAGGTGGCGGGGAGTGCCGCGTGATGGCGCGTAAGTCGGCCTCGATGTCTCGCTCGTCCAGTTGGAACGTCAGCGTCGTCGCGAGGGGCTTCCGCCGCTTTTCCGGCGCCGGTGCAGGCTCGTTCGCGCGCCGCCGTAGGATGCGTTTCATTACTGGTTTAACCTGAGAATTATAAATAGTTTTGTTATAACACATTCACACGTTCTAACTTAAGAACTTTTTACTATACAATAGCAAAAAAAATCGTAAAAAAATAACGCCAGTTTTCCCCGAAAAGTAAGAGGACATTTCTTAACAAATGGTATGGAATTAACCCAAATGCTGTCCTAGCATGACATTTAGCACTATTGCTCACATTGCCAGTTATGTCCTTAATATGGCCATAAAACAGTTGTTGTGAACAATATTCTGAACAATTCCTGGGTTGGGAGCACTCTGGATATGAGGATGAACAATACACGTAGCAACCTACAGGCACAAGTATAATGACTGGCTAAAATGTTACATCAACTTGACTGCCTTCAATACTTTATAACAACAATATAAATTTACCCACAATAACTTATTACTACATTTATTTATAGTTAATTAAAACGATACAAAACCAATTATATTAATTAACATAGAGACAATAATTACGTTGAAAATATTATAATATAATTTAAAACTAACATGCAACAGTGGACTCCCTTGCATACTTTCTCTCACAGAACACCAGACATATATGCATAATTTTAATCCATTCATCCGCAAACACATCACATTCAGGGTTGGCAGTCAGCTACATATATTACACCTCCCTTCTTATTCTTAGGATATTAACTAGTTACATAATATTTCTAAACTTAATTATCCTTCTGAGGGACTTGTGCCATGGGACTGGTGCTGGACAGTCATACGAAGGTTAAAGACGACACGGTTGGCGCAGTGGTTAAGCGATTGACTGCTGCGCTGCGTGATGCCATACACAACATATTTTTGGGTTTTATTATTTATTTATTACTGTAATTGTCCGTGACATTACAGCGGGCCCTATCAGAATACCAGCGCTGCGACATTTATTTTTTTAAATGTCGCAGCATCATGCTGAGATAGGAAGGAGCCTTTTAGCCTCGCATAGGACTTTGTTTCATTTTTCTTTTTGTTATTTTTTTTTATACAATTTGTTTTTTTTATTTTTTATCGTGTTTAGTTTTATGATCTTCCTGTACGAGTTGCAATAAATACTTTTTCTTTATTTCTTAATATACACTAGACTGATCCGCTACTTATGCAATTAATCTATTTCAAATAGCACGACCGGTCTGCGTATTCGTTTGGAGCGAGTCACTGGTGGCGTCGGCTCAGCATCACAACTACATAGGTGGATCAATGGCTAGAGGTATCGGAGGCACAATATTAATTTGAGGATCACTACTACCCTGCCAGGGTCGAAAAAAAGCCCACCCGTGTTCCTTCAGTTACCTAAACAGCGCACACTTTAAAACGACCTACTGCACCGCGCAACGTATTCTGAACTCTCACAATGCAATGTGTACCTTTTCGTGTAGAAAATAAAGTATATTTTGAGTCACTCTTTTAAAGTGTGCGCGCAGCGTCGCGTCGCGTCGCGTCTCGGTGTGAACTGACCCTAACTGAAGGAACACGTGTGTCGCACTCAAACTTTATTATTTTCCCCTGAACCTCTATTGATACAAAGACAGGTTTACACTGCGTTACTGTCAATTAATTAAGTTCAATTATACTTGACCTCTTCACTATCTTCGCTATCTTCTTTTGCGCTGATCACTATGATATTCTCGAACTCGCTCTCGTCGGTAAGATGCTGTGTCAGTCGCGGACACATACTCCGCAAATGGCCCTCCATGTTGCACACCCGGCATACATAGCGCCCGAACTTGCAAGCGGCCACCTCATGCGGCCCGCCACACGCTCGACACTCTCGCTCCTGCCGCTGCTGTCGACGTCTCGACGTCGCGGGTGCCGACCGACCTGCCTGCGGCCAGCTGCGGTGCACGTGCCCGCCTGCCGGCAAGCGGCCAGCCGCGTGGTCACTATCCGATCCGCTGGAGCCGCTCCACCGCGTAGTGCTCATCGGCTGACCATCCACCGGCCACTTCGCCCCCCTTGTTGCACTAGCAGACCCTTCCACTACCGCTGCTGCATCTATCTCTGCCGCATCCATGCTTACGGCCAGATTATACGCCTTCATGAAATCTAACTTAGCTTCTGCAGTCTTTTTCTAATAGTGTCGCTTTTAATCCCGCAAACCAACTGGTCTCTCAAACTTTCTTCGTACCACTCCCCGAACTCGCAAGTTTTTGACATTTTTTTAAAAACATCTACATAATCCGATATTTTTTCACCGGTAAGTTGTATGCGATTTCGAAATTTATAACGTTCAGCCAACACACTTGGTTTCGAATGAAAGTATTTTTCCACAATTAACGTAATCTGTTCAAACGTTTTTGTCTTCGGTTTCACCGGAGCACATAAATTCACCAACAACTCGTAGCTAGCTGGGGTCACAAAGATGATTAACATCGGCACTTTGTAAGTCACTCGTTATTTTGTTTACCATAAAGTACTGTTCCAGACGTTCGAAGTATAACCTCCAATCGTCTTCCATCCTCATAGTAATGTCGTTTGGTAGAGCGACATTTATTTTTCCGTTAGCGACATCACTACTAACACGCCTTATCTATTAAGTTTGTTCAAAGTTTAGTTTACCCTCGTCGCCACTGAACAATTCTTGGCTTGGGAGCACTCTGGATACGGGAATAAATAATACACGTAGCAACGTACAAGTATAATGACTGGCTAAAATGTTACATCAACTCGACTACCTTCAATACTTTATAACTATAATATCCATTTACCCACAATAACTTATTACCACATTAAATATTACTTACGAACTTCTTATTCGAATTGATAGGCAACTTCAAAATACGCTTAACAACGCGGAAAGTCACTTCACTACTCCCCGTCATTGTGACTTTTTTTAACTAAACCTGGGATCCTTCTGGTTACAGAGATATTGAAAGTCAAAGTTCCATTTTTTTTTTTACTTATTTCATGGAAACATGTTTTATATGTTAAAAACTTAACTTTAAATACACCGACAACTCCTGTATCATTGTTGTTTGATATCCAGAATATGTAGAAAGCGGCTTTATGATGGGTCTTGTTACACAGCTGTGTATAACAAGTTACCAAACTTATTTATAAAGCTTCCCATCCTCATGTGCAAGAAAAAGCTGACAAGTTTGTATATGCGCCCCGCGGTTTTACCTCCATCGGTCTCTATCCCGTGGGAATATCGGGATAAAAAGTATCCTTTGTCCCATTCCAAATCATGCTCTACCCAAATGCCAAATTTTAAATCGTTCGACCGTTTTAGCGTGATACAAAAAATAAAATCTTTTCTCTTTATAATATTAACTGGCTGCGCCCCGTGGTTTCACCCGCATAAATTTCGACCCCGTGGGAATATTGGGATAAAAAGTATCCTATATGTTAATCCTGGTTATAAATCTGTGTGCCAAATTTCATCCAACTTCGTTCAGTAGTTTTGGCGTGAAAGAGTAACAAACATCCATCCATCCATCCATACAAAATTTCGCGTTTATAATATTAGTAGGATTTAGACTTTAAAAAAGATTAAATGCAATTAACTTTCCAACATTGATTTTCAATAAAGATTGTCTTACCTCCATAGAATCTCCATTGAGCTCCATGCTGTGCCTCTCACCCTCGATCATTTTCCTCTTGTCCTCAAAGTCATTGAGCAGGTTTTCCCTCAACTCTATCTTCTTCTCTTCGAACTCTTTCGCCGCTGCTTTCTTCTCCGCTATGTACTCTCTTTCTACTACGTCGTACATGTGTTCCCTGCCATTTTGGAATAGATTTGAGATTAGTTAAAATTTTATAAATGTTTTATTTTAAAATTACTGGACATCTAATACTAGAGCCAACTAAAGGGCTAACTAAAGCCCGGTGTTTCAAAATTTGCCAAAGATGTAAACAACAATGGCCGCTCGAAATTGACTATGGTTAGTGATGCAATAGTATGAATTGTAAGGGTTGACGATATCGTCAGTCACGGGAAACACCTGGACGAGAGACCCACAGAACCGGGAAGTATGGCAAAAGAAAGGGAGGCTTATAAGCCTCTCCTTTCTGATGGTATACCATCAGTGGGTGATTCTGGGCTGAAATGAAGATAATGATGTGGATATTTGAGTAAAAAGTATGGTTATTGGTATTTAGCAGACAGATAATATCCAACACTGACCAACATTTCGTTTTGAAGTCTGATCACACCGCTTCATTTAAGATCAGGATGGTTGAAAAAAAAAATAGGAAATATATATCTATACATATAATAAATATATACTAATAATAATCTCTGGAACTACCAGTCGGATTTGAAAAAATCTTTTTGCATTTGATAGGGCAATTTTTGAGGTAGGTTATAGGCTATTTAAAAACACGCTACTACCCTTAGGAGCCGAGCAGAACGACAGAAAGAACACTAAGCGAATACTAAGTCAAGGCGCGGGCGGGCGATGCGAAGGGGTGTAAATTTCACGCGGACGGAAAAAGTTAGTATTTAATAAGTAAAACTGAAAATTTCCTCAAGCTGTAAATGGAAAATATCAACTCCTAGAAACAGTGATTATAATGATGGAATCTCACCTATATATTTTATTTATTCTGAGCCTCTCGTGCAGTTGGTGTTCTAGCCTTTTGACCCTCCTCAGAAACTCTGGGTGAATGCCGTCTTCTAGCTGCTGCAACTGTTTCTTCAAGCTGGCCAATTTGTCTTGGTATAATCTGAAATGATTACACCTTTATGTTCTTCTTCTTCTTTGTGTCGCTGGCACGACTGAATTTCATATCTCGTTGGCCCAAAACTTTGCCTCCTCCACGGCGTCGACAGTGGCAGCGCAGAGGTCACCCTGACTGCGTGTTTTGGGACACAGAGGGCAGGATAGGAGATAGAGCATGGTTTGCGACATAGCTCCACAATCACACCCTACTGCCGTTCCGTCAAGGTAGCCCCACTTTACCAGGTTGGACTTACATCTTCCCACTTGTGTCCGGACACGGTTCAGGGACCTTTATGTTACAATTTGTCATTCAGAATGGTCACGTGATACTTGCTAGGTAAAATTGTAGTAGGAAAATTGGTTGTATGGTTTGTCTCTGTGTTCAGGGATAAAAAAACTTTATAATACTGTGTGATAGATTTTTCTCATTAAAATAACCTAATCTGCATTCGCGACTTATTTGCCAAAAATGTAAACAAATATGAATGTGTGGAAAAATAACTATAATTCCTACACAATAAACTACAGTTTACGCTACAACTCAAAACATTTTTATCACTCACTCTGAAATCAACTTAATTACCATACAATAAAGTTGGTATTTGTTTAACTTGAAATAACAACAATTTGAAACATAGAATAGAGTTTAGCTATTTTCTGTTCTCTTTTTATTAACCAGAGAATAAAAATGAAATGCCTAAAGAGATATAGTAGGATAATGTAACATTTAATAAGCTAAATCACTTCTCAAGCTGGTCTGAAAATTTAGTCATTTCTAAGGGAGTTCTTTACCCCTGTCAGTGAGTCCTTGTAGAATGAAACTTACAATTTTATAATATAATGTAAAATGTTAACATACTGTTCCTTGACTTCAAATGGCTCATCATTGTTGGGTATGTCTGTTTCGCTGGCTTCTTCCGTATCTGTAATAAATGAGAAATCCTAAGTATTATTATTTCTTTCTTTTTTCTAGTCTCTGTTGACCCACTGCAGGGTAAAGATCTCCCTTTCATCCAATCAATTTTGGGCAAGTGTGAACCAGTAACCTAAGTTATGTTGATTTTACACAGACAAAAATGTTGTTTGCTGTTTTCAAAATTAGGGTAAATTTTTCAACTGACAGATAATTTTTATTCATGGAATAAAATTGACGTCTGACAGATTTTGTATGGAAGAACTGTCAAAAATTCAAAATTATTTCGCGGATAAAATTATCTGGTGTTGGAAAAATCAGTCCTTAGAATTATGAATTATGGTACAGGATTTATATGCCAAGGTAATATTTAGGTCACTTATATTATGATTGGGTTTTTTAACTATTAAATGTGTTTGATTGGCATGTTTTATTTTCTTTGTATAAGGAATACTTACTTGAATCTTTACTTTGCTCTTTAGTTTACATTATTGTAAAAAGTAAAAGAACTGTGTTTATGTTTGTTTGCTGTATCAGACATGGACAATATGGATAATGTCCACAAAAAAAAAATGTGTTAGGCGAATAAAATTCTGCAAAAATTCATTACAAATGCATGTATTTATATTTTCCCTAACTTGCTCTTTTTTTTTCTTCTTTTTTGGTTCCTGGACTATGATCACATTTGTTGTTTGATTTGGTTCCTAACTTACTTCTAGTATGTATAAGACCCGTAACTTTATAGTAATAATAATATCTTCAATATAAACATTTTCTATCTTAATTCTTATCAAGTTACTTTGCAAATAAATAACCTTGTTTACAAAACACATTAGGTACAGTAAGAATATAAGAATATAATTTTCACTAGAGATTTTGATATTGATTTAAGATTACCACAGATGGTTGAGAATTAAGTTATGTTAGGTGAAATATTAACAGCCATTTTTTCTTGTTAATATGAAGGCAAAATATATGTCCTTGACACATGTTATTTATTTAGTAACAGCTTGTTTACAAGCAGAACTTAATTATTGTTTATTACAATGTTTTCATAATACTTGTGGCATGAGAGGGTTATTTCAACATGTTATTCTAGGGTGGAGACTGGGTACAATATTGGGTAATTAGTATTGAAGGTCAGAAGCCATAGCAGGTGGATAATTTGAACAATTTGATGGCCATGTTTGGTGTTATTATAAGAACATGGATATAGCAGTGGGTTGAACTCTTGACCAGAGATCTAGTCAGATATTTTGTTAAAGTTGATATTATTGTTTCCTGTTAATAATAAAGGAATGCTATCATGACTCTAAAGTCACATGTGACCAAATTTTTTACCAAGAAAGTTGACCACCTGTTAATATTTATACAAATGAGACTTTTTATGGAGAAAGTGACATCAAAAAGAACCAATTACGTCACCAAACAGGTTGGTAAGAAATAGGCGGGAATGCAACAGTATGGTCAACATTGTATTTAATTAACATTGTTGTAATTACATAATGTTTACATGTCATTTAAGAGTCTATAGGGAAACGTATACGAAAATATAGCGAAGATACGTGAAATAAGATACCAAAACAGGGTTAGACAAAGATCGTAAACAAAACATACCTTCGTCACTGTCCTCGACTGGCGGCAGTGGCGGTAACGTGTCGTCTCTGTCCCTGTATTCATCCAGGTCGTCGTACCCATCGTCTTCGAAGTCATACTCGTCCCCGGGGCCCGAATATGATCCTTGGCAAGACATAGTAGAGGCGACGCGTAATAGTTGCATACAGATTGGGTGCGATGACCGTCTCAGTAACAAACTCTGACAACGAGTAACACCGATAGTGACACAAGCAACAAATGGCAATTACCAGTTATGTCACTCATATAAAGAATTTAACTTAAAATCCACTTCGATGAAAAAATGAAATTGGAGCAAATTGAAGCTGTTTTACGTCAAACTGGACAAAAAGCATCATGCAAACCTTTTAAAACCTAAAGGTCAACAAGGTAACCGTGATGTGGCGCTAGTGAAGCTGACGAGTACGTAAGAGTAAGTGAGAGATCCGATTTTTTCGTGTTTTGTAGGTTATTTTTGGCATGACTGCATTGGAACCATAAACAATATAGCTTATTCGTGAATGATCAACTAAAAAACATTTCTAATCGAGTTACACATTACGATTGATGTCCTCATTTAGTATCAAATAGTCAACCAACACAACGAGTAAAATGGACGGAATTTTAAAATACAAATCCATTCTTTCACATAAGAATGCCATCTCTAATATCTGAAGGCCAATTCTCATAATTTAAAACGTTCAAAATCTAGTCGCAGTCTCATCTCGGCGACAAACTAATGTCAAAATCTTGTCAAAATGTAGGGAAATTAGAAGTATTTTTTGACAGATTGAGACTGAGATGAAGATCAGACTGTGAACGTTCTTAAAATCAGTTTAAGAAGTTTATCTGTATGTCGTTTCCAAGGAGTTTAAAATTCCATAGTTATTCTATCTTAATGTTTTAGTAGTTCCAAGTGTTCAACCACGTTTAACTCACCTGAAAATTGAAATGTTTACTTATATATTAAGATAAATAATTCCGTGACTTTTTATATGGGTGTTTTGAACCATGTTCAACAGGCACTCTTAAGAATATCCGACTTAAAAAAAAAGCGACTCTAAAGTGTAAAATAATTTGTCGCGTTGTTAAAAGGCCTGTTGTTTTTTTATATTCATTTATTTATTTACCATTTATGTACACACATATATAAACAGACAAAAAAAACAGGACAGAAAAAATAGGTACAGAGGTAATGCTTATTTCACAAGAAATCTCTTCCAGCACACCCGAGACAGGAAAATAGATACAGAGATGTAGACAGCGTGTGAAATAGTAAAGGAGACAAAAAAATAATACATAAAAACAAAACAATTCGCTTAAAAACTAAACAAAAATTACGAGAATATACTAACATACATACAAATAAACATAAATATTACTAAAGTTATCGAAAAATAAAAGACCCGTTTTGACATTGACAGTCAGTTCTAGTAGTTAATAAAGATCAAATTCGCAAAACACGTATTCGTTTGTATGAAACTGACAGGTGTCAAGAACGCATTCTCAAATGTCAAAACGGGGCTTTTATTTTTTGACAACTTTAGAATGACAATTATTATATCATACTCAAAATAATAAATACATACACAACTATGATGAAGTGGACAGATAGTGTTCTTTTACTCTTCTTTTAAAAACTGCAACAGTTTGGCGGTCCCTAATGTGAGGCGGTGTCTACCTTTAGACTGTAAGACTTACCCGGTAAATTTTACTAAGTAAGTATGTACAGACGCCAGCAGGTCAAGCTACCCGAAACTGTCAAATTTTCCCAATCAACCTTGAACCTTAATGCTTTAACGATAAAGTTGAAAATCTAATAAAGAAATTTGACAGATTGTAGTAGCTTGATGTGCTGGCGTCCGTACATCTTTCATTGACCTGAGTGTGCCCTGGCGCCTGGAAGTATGTCATGCTCACTCAAATATTTCGCTGATGGTGGCGTATGTGTTGTATCATTTAGTTCCCTTTAAAATGTTGAGCTGAATGGTGCTGATCCATATGTCATGTTCATGAATGGGTGCCGTCAGAAGGTACTGGCCAACTCTAAAGCCGTCTCGGCCTCACGGGCCACGCGGCTCCGTGAGGCCGAGCCACGTGGCTGAACCTTGTGAATTCTTATAATGGGGACACGTTGCAAACAATAGTAAAAGCCTCCCGAGGCCGGGCTTCGCGAGGCCGCGAAGCCTATTGTGGGACGCGCCTTTAGCTGCCATAGCTTGTTTTAATTTGTATTAATTTTCGGTTCCATTGATTTTTTTATATCTTTTTATTTCTTACGCTTTTGAGATGCACGTCTGTCTACATCATTCTCACATGTGTAATTTCAACATTTGACTTTCGTGCCCGTTTTTCTCCACAGAAACCGATTACGCTTTGGATTGGACCACTAACTTAATCTTCCTGACTGACCGACCCCTTGACAATTCAAAAGTGCCTCTAATTGGTTTAATTAAAATAAATGTTTTGAGTTTGTTTGAGCCCTAAGCTTACGCCATGTTACTGCACTGCTTTGAAAAACCTAACACACATACTTAAAAATGATCAGTCAGTTCATTGTAGGAAGAGTTAGTTTATCTCTATTAAAACATAAATAAAGCATCGACTAATAAAGCTTACTAAAACGTTGACTTCTAGTGAACGTTGTGTTGCGATTGGAACGGGGACGGTAAAAAAAAAGTTATTTGTCTATTGTTATGATTTGACGTCACGAAGGTGGACGTCATCTTGAATGAAAAATTCTTATTTTATTATTTATTTTGCTAAATTAAACACGTAACGCGGAGCTATATTCAGTGTTAAACGATTAAATTAAACAACGTTGCCTGTGATGTGTTCAATCGATACTAGTTCTGTGTGTTTGTAGGGAGTGAAGGTGACGCTATACGCTATTGTGTCGGTGATGTAATTTAGGTGATTGGGTGGCTTCCTAGTTCTAAGTACTAACTACAATGGAAGAGTCCTCATTCACGATCCCGGCCGACGACAATGGTGATACTGAGCTCGACCCTAGAATACAGGTCAGTGAGTGAAAAATAATGTACTGAGTAACTGTTATGGTAGGCCCTTGTAACTGCAAAGATGAGTGTCAACTTTGTAGATTATTTCGCCAACGAGCACAATGGTTACGATATTTTATATCAAAACATGAAATACGGACTCATAGCCAGCAAAGAGCTCTCAGAGTACCTTAGGGAAAGGTCGAATATAGAAGAGACAAATTCGAAATCGTTAGCTAAATTAGCGAAACAAGCGAATAGTAACTGCGCGCAGGGCACGTTCGCACCCTTTTGGGGCGTATTGAAATGTTCCGCCGAGAAACTGTCGAATTTACATCAACACATGTTCCAGAAGCTAAGTGAACTTGTTAAAGATGTTGCTAGGTATGCAGAAGAGCTTCACAAGAAGCATAAGGCTGTCAAAGACTCTGAGTCTAACACTTTAGAAGTAGTGTTGTTGATACAGAACACTAAGCAGGCCTTACAGAAGGCGAAGGATGTGTACACAAGTAAGTCAGCTGAGCTAGAGAAGCTGAGGAAAGATAATGCATCTGCTAAAGATATTGAGAAGGCTGAGGTTAAAATTAAGAAACTTCATGAAGACTATAAACAGTTAGCTGAGAAGTACAACCTGGTGAAACAAGACTTTGAAAAGAAAATGACCCAAACATGCAAACACTTCCAAGATGTGGAGGAAGCACACCTCAAACAAATGAAACAGTTTGTTAATTCGTATGCTGATATCATTCAGAACAACCATGACCTCATGGGGCAAGTGCATAGAGATTTCAAACACCAATGCCTGGAATTAACTGCTGAAAAACTGCTGGAACAATTCCTCATAGAGAAATATAATGCTATAGAGAAGGCAGTTTTAGTTGAACTACCTCTTTCATTACCTAAGCCAGGGTCAGCTAACAATTCCATATCGGAAGCTGACCAGATATCAACCGTCTCAAATGGGTCACACAAACCTGCACAACCAGCTAAGGCACCAAAGAAGGAGCCATCTTTTGCAACTAAGACTTCAAGGAGAACTACCTCACTTTTGAATTTGTTTACACCAAATTTCCAAAGCAAGGAGGAGCCTAGTGGAAGCATCGAGGGTGCGGCGCCATGCTCCGCGCCGTCCAGCCCCAGTGGAACACCAGCTACTCCAGTGGCGCCTGACAAAGATGCTGACATGGGCCGCACTACGCTCAGAGAATCAAAGTGGTTCTTGCGTAGCAGGAGAACTAAGCCTAAGCTGAAAAAAGCCAAAAAGAAGAAAGATGAGATTTCAGAAAACTCGAACCCTGGCGAAAAGTCTGATTTAGAGGAGAAGGAGGAGGAAGCACCAACAAAAGATGATTTTATGAATTCCCCAGAAGTAGATGAGGAAGGTTACTGCATTAGACCCAAAGATGAGAAAGGAAGTGTGTACTCCTCTACAGATACAGATTCTGAGGAGGAGAGGGAACAGAAGATCCATGTGGAGATCAAACCCATTAGTAATGGTGTTAATCCCATATCAGCTAGTGTGGATGAGCTCAGAGCTACAGTTGAGAACATCTCCCTGTACAAAATCGGCACCACCAGGCGCGGCTCGAACGCCAACACCAGCAAAGCCAGCAGTGACTTATTAGACTTGAACTTCTTCCAAAGTCCCACAGTCAGCAACCCCGCGTCGCCGCACGGCAATGTCTCCAATCCCTATGCTCCTTTGCAGGGCAATCAGTCACATTTACTCGAAAGCCCTACTCCTATTTCTAATCCCGATGTAAGCGATCTATTTTCTGAAGTTGGTGAGATGGGGCAGTCGACCATCCGAACTTCCACCCCTACAATGTCATCTATCTCGCTCCCTCGTCCGCCGTCGAGGCGATCTGAAGGAGACTTCCGCACTGCCGGCTCCTCGGGGTCGCGCGGTCCTTCGCCTCTCACAATAGGCATGGCGGATACTATACCGTTAGCTGTCGCGTTCCACGAGATTATTCATTCCTATTTCCGTGGTACGGAAGAGTCGAAGTGCCAAGTTAAAATGTCAGGAGATATGATGCTCTCCTTTCCCACCGGTATCGTTGGCGTGTTGGCTAACAACCCGAACCCAGCTAAATTATGTTTCAGACTGAAAAACATACATAGATTGGATAATGTTCTACCAAATAAACAATTGATAAGTATCAACACGATGATGTCGACGCGCGATAACACGGTAGTCGAGTTTAACATGCCTGCTTTAACATCGCTCCTGAAACGGCAGTCGGAAAAGAATCCGACAGCACAATACTTCAACGTGGATATCCTTAAATACCAAGTACGACCTAAGACCGGCGCCGCGTCATGTCCACTCCAAATGGTATCTTATTGGAAGTGTGAGCAGGACCACACTGACTTGAAGGTGGATTATAAATATAACCTGCACGCGATGAGCCCGCCGTCTCCTCTGCTGAACGTGTCAGTGTGCGTGCCCATGAACGGGGCGGTTAAGAACGTGATCGCGATGCCGAAGACCGCGTGGAGCGGCGAGACCGAACAGGCGATGTGGCGCTTCACGGAGCTGTCTCAGCACTCGGAGGACCGCGGCGTGGGCTCGTTGAAGGCGCGCTTCGAGCTCGGTAAAGGCCCGTCCGACAAAGCGACCATCTCGGCGCAATTCAATTGCGAGGGCGCGACCCTCTCCGGCATTGAGTTCGAACTAATAGGCAGCGGGTACCGTCTGTCCCTCGTCAAGCGGCGGTTCGTCTCCGGCAAATACATTTGTGATAGTGATTTGAACTGAATGGTCCAAAACACTTATGAATACACATGTTTGTATATAGATCTTGTTGTCGTATATATTCAGAGTGTGTATGGGGTGCGTAGGTTTCTATACTACATGTTTCTTATGTGTATATGTTTTGGTACCTTATAGGACTGTTTCCTGTCCACAAAAAAAAATAATTTACAATAATGTATCACAACATTGTTTGTCAATTTTCGAGTTAAATTGTTAGCTGTTAATTTGGAAATTGTATTACTTATCGATTAGGTATAATTTTCACATCTACTAACTTATTTTTCAGAATAGTTAATGTGCCATTTTATACTGTATTTTGTAAATTTACACGCGAGTACTGACTGTTGCACTAGTACACTCATACATAATAGACACAATCCTTTTGTTCACACTACTTAGGTACTCAGCCTATTTATTTTTTATAAAAGTTGCATCACATTTTATATTGATTGGAAATACGATCTTTTCTCATCAATCTACTTATATGTCTTTCTTGTAAAGAGTCAGCGATATTTTCAATGTTGTTTTGTTTATCTACTGCTTAGCAGATTTACTAAGTAATTCGATCCTTTGAGTTTTATATTGTAGTTGTATAACCCCAGGATATAAAAGCTTTAAAGCAATAATATACCACATAAATTGGATGTGTTATATGAAATTATTATCACTTAAAATAATGTTTTTAATAATTTTGAGGTCAATAAATTATGATAACGTCATTTCTTTTAGCATAAACAAGCGATTAAGTAATTTTTTTTTTAATTTAAAAGCAAATTTTTTTTTGTACAATTGTGTTTTTAGATAGTGTCTGTTATATTTTTATAGAGGCCTAAATAATGCAACAATTGAGAACTATAAGGCCACAAATCACTACTATAAATAATACTATAATATTTAATTGTTACATTTATGTGACATTTGACTCTAATAGCGGCATGACTCTCGCTACATATTTTTATTGCTTACATATATTGCATATTCACTTTCTAAATAGTTTTTATTTTCATATTGTCTCAAACAGACCATTGGGTATTAACGTAAAAAAAAATCTATTTGCCACCCACAGGTTTCGAATGTTGGCATTGATATTCCCATAAATGAACCAGTAATGTGTGCCTACTGTTTCCCAGCCTTTAGCAATAATCTGATAATACAGACTGGTGTTTGCCAAACCAGTAACATGCTTGTGCTTGTATCTATCCAAAATTAAAGACCAATGAGGTAGCTGATAGTTATTATGTTTAATACATATGTTCACGCCTTCTTCCCATGGGGGTAGGTAGAAACTACAGAAAGCCACCTGCTTCGTAGCAGGAGTATGTAAGGATTGTTCCTAACATACTCCTTTTGTCTTGTTTACATACATCTGGTCAATATGTTTAATGGTTCCAGTAAAAGCAATAATTATTTGAGTTTTAACTTTAGGTGAAATGTCACATAAATGGAACATTATATTCATTGATAAATGTAACTTTTTTAATAATTATGCATATTTACATTGTTGTTGCAAGAAAGATTCATTGAATCTCGAAGTAGCATATTGTATTGTTTTTTTTAATTATCATTTTCAACATAGAATTATTAAACCTTTAAGTTGATGTTGTATTTTTGTAGTCAGCATTTAGATTTTCACCACCGGAGAAGGTTTTTTTAAATTTAAATTACGAGAATTGTTTTTTTTTATGTTTGCAATACTTACTATAATGAGAAATAATTTATCATATAATTTTAACTCATTTATATGTAATCTCATATTGTAATTTTATATAAAAATCCTTTAAATATCCCAGCGGCCTAATATGAGTTACGGAGTGACCAACTTTACCAAAAGTTTAGTGTTCATAAAAATACGTTTTATTATAAATAAAGGTCAAACCATAATATAATAGTACCTACAACTGAACCATTCCATTAATATATTTTCTCATAATTAAGTATTATTTTATTTTATTATGTATCACAAATTATTATTTTTACACATAAAGGTGCGTAGCTATTCGGCAGAGTTAATTTAAAAAAAAAAACGTATTAAAAATCTCTTTTTTCATTTATAAAAATTAGATAAAAAATTTGCTAAATGCGTAATAAAATATTTTTGTAACGTAAAATTTATCGCATGTATGATTCTAATAATGTAATACTATGTTAATTTTAAATAAAATGTAATTTAGCATTTATGTAGTTATTTTATTAGTGTAAAAACCAAGCCGTTGTAAAATAAAATGGGCGTACACTATGTAAGTAATACTTTTAGTACGCTTTTGTTGTAGGGACAGGAAACGTTCGTCGTATAAGGTACAGTAAGAGTTAGATAAAGTGCGATATTGTGGCGTTTATCTAGACTAGCGATAAATATTAGTTTAGTGATAAAAGCTGATGAATCTATAGTAATGTCTCGGATGTTTCCCGTCTCTACGTGTTGCTTGCTGTTGCCTTTCGTTTGGGACTACCATGTGCGAGTGCCGTGCGATTGTCTCAAGTTCTTTAAACACTTTCAGGTGGAGTTGGAGAAGCTGAACGCGGCCACTGATGAGATCAATAAGCTGGAACTAGAGCTAGATGTGAGTGCAAATTTTGTTTTTATTTTAGTGTAGGGGTTAAGAGGTGGGCTAAATTAGGTGTAAACTGTGGTTATCTGTAATTGAGTTTGCGTTGCGGGATAATGTAAAATTTATAAACGTTCATAATAAGCATAAATCAGTGTCCCCACTGCTGGGACACAGGCCTCCTCTCTGTGAGAGTTGGTAATCCTTTAATCAAATATATATACTATAGGTAATGTTCAATACATTTATAATGTAAAAAATTACGTAAATTCATTTATTTTAACTGAACAGGTTTAAAATAATTTCAGCAGTAATTCGTGATGTAAGTAATAGTGTTGCAACACTCCTACTTCAAAACATACATATAGTGTTGCGCAAAATAATAAATTATTAAACGTTTTTAAAAATAGTGGACGAACTCATAAGGCAATAATTTTCCGTCGCTTATTTACCTAGTTGAATCGTTAACTAGGCTAATTATGTACCTACTTACTAGGAAACAAAATTGACCCACTTACAAATTTTATATTCAAATGTCAGTAATCACGAATAAGCATGTCTGCATGTTCTGGGTACAGTAATTAAAAACAAAAAAAAAAATGGGGTCGAAATATTTTCGAAATTTTACAACTTGGCAGTCTGAAGCGTAACTTCGGGTTGAAATTTAGAGTAGGTATACGCTGTTGTGAAGTTGAAACGTATTGTTATGGCATTCCAAGTTGGCAAGCCTGGCTTTTTCAGCTGACCTGGTGAACTATTTTTGTGAACTCATTTCGTGGCGCAAAAAGTTGAGACAATCATACGCAGCATAAAAAATAACTGAAGTTATTGGCTGTTAAGCAGCCAGTACGTACGATATTTGAAAGTTTGTTTTTTTGTCAGCCTATGTTGTTCCACGCCTTTGCAAAGGTCTTTCACATTGTTTATGAAGTACAGACGCCAGCACATCAAGCTACTACAATCTGTCAAATCTCTTTAATAGGTTTTCAACTTTATCGCTAAAGCATTAAGGTTTAAGGTTGATTGAGAAAATTTGACAGTTTCGGGTAGCTTGACCTGCTGGCGTCCGTACCTTGTCTGGCCAATCGGTCAGGAACGAGTCCAAATAGTTACGCCAGCGTGCAGCGCAGCATTTCTTAGGCCTGCCTGACGACGCCTGTCTTCAGGCACCCACTGTGACGATCCTGGGGGTCTACTCCGAAGTGGTATCGGCCAAATGTTCGGCCGTTTCCTGCTACAAAGTTACTATTTGGTTCGGTCGGTCCCGATACACTCTTACACTCTTTCGAATATTGACTATGGTCCCGACCCAATTGAGCCGATCCGAACTTTTTTCGCATTTTTCAATAATATTCGGTTCGGCCATGTGTTGGTCCGATCCGATCATTCGCACTTTGCACTTCGTAGTAGACCTCCTGGCCGATCTGTCTTGATGCATTGTTTAGGGGGAAGCGCCAGGGTAGCCCACGAAATTAAAATTTGCAGGCCTCTTAAGTTTTTCCCAATTTGCAGGCCAGTGTCAGCTTGTATGTAGAACAACATATGATTCGCGACCGTAACAAGTATGAATTTATATTTACAGAATTATGATCATTAAAATCATCAATACAACACTCGTAAGTTCATATAACCCTTTTGCTTGATATTTCATGAAATAGTAAAAAACATGCAACCGTGTCAGGTTGCATGTTTTTCCTGTCTGGAGCTTAAATAACTTTTTAGTTGATGAGTCTTTCAAAAATCGCTTATAAACGTAATATTAAAGAAACATTATAAACAGCTCAGAATGTTCATTGAGTCATTATTAGCAAAGCATGAATATTTAATTATCACTTTGTGTATAGAGAGAATTCCGCGTCTTTATCTAAGAACGTATAAGAAAATGTACGTTATTAAACAACGTGTTCTTGAGACAGAATTTTCTATAATGATTTGGAGGATTAAAATGACCGGAAAAGTCCTAAACACACAATTTATTATTTCTTTTTTGAATCCCGTGTTTATGTAGAACTGGCGACTCGCTCCTGCTTCGCACGGTTTTTACAACTTGACAAAACATCGAGATTTCTTTATTATATGTAATGTTTTATACACATAAAATTCCGGAATAAATTCTCTAAATGATGGTGAAAACAGCAACAAAATCAGTTGCGTAGTTTAGGAGAACAACGCAGTCACACAGACAGGCATGAAAACCGATTTTAATTTATAGTTTAGATTGTGATTCAACGTGGTTATGGTGCCCAATAACTATTAAGTAAAATAAAACAGGATATTTTTTATTTAATCACAATTATTTCTTTACGTGGGCCTATATTATAGTCCTCTGCATACTTGATAGACAAAAACAGAACATCATAATTATCAGCCTATAGCAGTCCACTGCTGGACATAAGCCTCTCCTATTGCACGCCATTCAACTCGATTTTCGGGAACTCTCATCCAGCTGCTACCAATCATCCTGGGCAGAACGTCGCTCCACCTAGCCTGAGGGCGTCCCACCTGACGTTTACCGATTTACCGGTCTCCACTCAAGAACACGTCTACCCCAACGGTCATCAGTTCTACGGTTAATATGGCCGGCCCATTGCCAGTTCAGCTTGCTTATTCCGTGAGCTATGTCGACAACTTTGGTTCTCTGCCGGATCACCTCAAAAACAGAAGAACAAAACAGATTAAAAAATAGCCTATATGTCCGAGTTATTAGCAACGTTAGCACTGTAATTAGCACTTCGGCACTTTCTTTTTCTTTCCCACGCATCAAACAAACTACGAAGTTAACTCAAAACTATTTTAGACCTATTTCCACCATTTCCTGACTCAAACCCATAAACCACTAAAGATATTATCAAAAACAATAATAGAAAAGCAATCGCCAAACCGTGTGATCGATATAACAATTTGTGTCCATGTATTTCTGGCCTAGATAAAAGGTACAGTCGGCAACAGTCACCGTTGGTCACTTTCCACCTATTACTGAGGGCAAGATTCACTGATCGCATATTGACTTTACTTTGCCTAGTCAATTTAGCGTTTTATACAAATATGAACTTTATGCCCGAGACTATAATGTTCATATTCGTATAAGCGAATGTGAGCAAGCGTTTCCAACGAATGTCAACCTTATAGTTGCCAGAAAATATGATTCATACTTGAATGAAAAGACCAAGTCAGTGCTATCAGTGTGTAAGGGTGAAAAGTGGTAACCGCCAGTTTTATCGAGTGTACCCATTAATGATTTATAACCAAAACAAGGTCTCTTGAAAGCTTTCCACGCTGTCATGGCGTTTAGTAGAAGATATTTTCAAGGACTATTGTATTTCTGAATTCAGGACGCGTCAGCAGGAATGATTGATTGTATTTAGTGGTCGAAGTTGATCGTAATGCTGTTATTTTGGGTGATGGGGTAAAACCATTATCTTATAAAATGAAACCAACCAATTTTCTGTAATAAAGGCGGGTTTTTTGTTTACACGTTAAGCCGTTGGTCTCGGCTGTCATTCGTGGATCTTTGACAGTCGTTACGGGTCGTCAGTAGCCCGAAAGTCTGGCAACCAGTCTTACCAAGGGGTATCGTATTACCCGATAACTGGGTTGTGGAGGTCAGATAGACAGTCGCTCCATGTAAAATACTGGTATTCAGCTGCATCCGGTTAGACTGGAAGCCGACCCCAACATAGTTGGGAAAAGGAAAAACAAAAACCCGCCTTTCATCATCATCTGCCTGATGATGATGAAAGGCGGGTTTTTGTTTGATAAATTTCAAGGCGAATATTATAACTATGAGACAGATAAGTGGTCAAAGGCAACATTTCGCAGCTCGATTTTGCATAAATTTATCTATAGGTTACGCATTTTTTTTTTTTTTATAGATACAACCAAACCGAAGCTTGGAATGATTTAGTTATGATACAGGTTTTAAGACAGCATCTTACCAAAAATTAGATACAAAAGTTACTCTATTAATAAAATGCGTTTTTTTTCATAACCACACCATAGAAGCTCTCTTAAAAGTAATTAAAAAAAGAATGTGAGAGTGGTGGAGAGTGGAGAGAGGGCACCGGTCTTCGTCCACCCACGTGTAATTGACAGCAATCGATCATGCTACAGTAGTAGCCCAGCTCTCGTCCGAGTCACTCCACAGAATATTCCACGGGCAAACTACAGAAGCCTTATGCCTCCAGAGAGGTTCTTTTATATCTAATTTTAACTTGGCCTTGTGACGAATGTAGAATGCCGACGGTAACTTAATTTGCTCTTCATATCTTGGCGAAATTGAATTCCAGATCTTTTTGGGTCGTCGCAAGACGTTTTTCCTTTTCCAACATTGTTATTTAACTTTGTGAAGCCATATTTGCCCGATAAGGCTAAAGAATCAGTATTGCATTAGCATAACAGCCTATAATGTTCCCACTGCTGGGACACAGGCCTCCTCTCGACGAGAGGGAGTAGGCCATAATCCACCACGCAGGCCCAGTGCGGGTTGGTAGATGTCACATGTCTTCGAATTTTTGGTTCTAGGACATGTCGGTTTCCTCACGATGTTTTCCTTCACCGTTTTGAGAGCAGTGGTGATGAAACAATTTACACCAAGTAAAGTGCCTATCTGAGTTTGAACCTACGACCTACAACTCGTAAGTCGCGTAACTCGTAAGTAAGCATTGCCTTGCAAAATGGCAATGCTGCCACCCGGCATCGGGCACTTTTCCCATTGACAACGATGCGGATGAATTTTTTGATGCCCAACGAGCTCTTCCCCTTTTTTATACAATTGTACATTTTTCTACTACAGCTGTGATGCCACATTATGAATAAAAATGAATAAATAATCAGGTACTCCTAAGGCATTACTTGATTTTTTTTTTATGATATGTCAAAGGAATTAGTCAATAATAACGTTATAACAGTTAAAAAATTTGGGTCACTAGAATTTTAAATCATAACGTGGTGTATTACAGCTGAAGTGAAAAAATCAACTAACTTTTGGAGGCCACTGTTTATATTTTAGTGTTAGCTTGTATATTGAATTGAAAAATTAATTGTCATTGAAAAATAAAACAAAAATAATATTCGCCCATAAGGAAATTAAAAACAGATTTGGCAGCAGAATCGTTCCGCTCGATAGTTTTACGATACACCACAGCGCTCGGTAAACATTGAGCATTAAAATTCATAAACTAACTTCCGAAATTCCGAACAATGGGTTGTAACGACTTCCTAAAATATGTTCTAATGTCCCCGTTACGTTTAGCTAAATGAAACGGAACCCTGAGGTACTTTTTGGTAATTTAATCAGCGTAACTCGATTTTCTGACGGCAATTTATTTCGTTTTTAACGTTTAAAAGGTTGGAAGCGACATTTAATCTACTCATGGTTCCGTTTGTTGTCTCTTTAGATGTTCTTCTTATTAAAGAAACATAATTTAAATTATTATTAATACATGGGACCGGTTTTTGGCTCGCCCTCTGTTACATGGAACTTATACATAACTGGTGAAATAGGGGAATGCTATAGATGCACCTTTGTCTACCCCTTCGGTTAATACATGCGTGATGTTATGTTACCGGTTTTAACATCTTACAAGATGCGAAGCTATGGATGAGGTCTATGATGAAAAAGAAACCAGAAGCTGCCTTACCATGTATTCACTCTAAGATTGAAAGGTTTATAAATTGGTCAAATTAGGAATTGCTGTGGATGCTATAGGGACAACTTTTGAGTTTTATTGCTCAGTTGCCATCTTGATTTTCATTTAAGAAAATGTTCTCTTTAGCCAAGTTATCCACAAGAACATTATGTCATAAATTAGCAAGAGTATAGTAAAGTCGTGTCGTGTAACAAACAAGATGAAAGAAATCCTGTTATATGCGTTCCACTTCGTAATTCAGCGCGACGTGGGCCCGTTAACTAGGCTTTGTGTTTGCAAAGTTTTTGTTTTGGCTTAGTTAACTTTAGTTTCTTTAAACTGAGATTTGGTTTAGGTTACCAATAAAGATTATTATGGCCGAGATTGTAAACTACTGTCTGTAGTGTTTTTTCTTATGATCTAATTTGTTGTATGATCTTTGTTTTGATGTTTTATGATCATGCTATTTTTATCTTTATCGGTTTCCTTTAGTGACAGATTAGAATTCAAAGTCCTTTCATCGATGTAAATGAAACTGCATAATCAGTCTTAAATGTTCCCACTGCTGAGACACAGGCCTCCTCTCTGTGAGAGGCAGTGGGCCGTAATCCACCACACGGACCCAGTACGGTTTGGTAGATGTCACATGTCTTCTTATTTTGGTTCTAAGAGATGCCGGTTTCCTCACGATGTTTTTCTTATGAAACTGCGTCCACTAAAATATCGGCACAATGAATAGGTACACAACTGCACTACTGTTCAATTGAATCAGCATCGTGCATAAATAATAATAATAATTCAAATCAGCATTGGATTGTCGTTACGGATCGCAGCGTTTTCCAATTGAATTACGCTTTAGATTAAATAACAAAGTTTAATTACCGCAAATAAACCAGTCGACCGTCCATTGCTACGTAGGATGTGCGGGGAGAGATTTGAGACGTTAGCTCATCATTTTCCTGCCCGTGTTCCATGTTACTTGGGGTCGGTGCAACATGTTTCCTTGTTCCATTCTGCTCTGTCAACCGTCACGCTGTCATTCACTCCCTTCTCTTTCATATCATTCCTCACACAATCCATCCATATTTTCTTTGGCCTTACTCTCCCTCTCCATCCATCAACATTTATATTCCAGTTTGAATTCGATAGCCCAGTTCTTGAGGAAGGTTATAGGCTTTTTAACATTACGCCACGACCCTTAGGAGCCGAACAAAAAGAAAACAATCGGAAACCGAAACCACAGTAATAGCGCTGGCGGGCGATGTGCTGCGACGCGGCGGGTCGGGATTCTGTCTGAAAAGTCTGAAATTTCATGCGGATTATTACCGCTTCAGTTTACTCAGAGCACGACAGATTTGCTCCACTTGCTCATTCTTACGTCAGATACAATATATCTTATTATAAATTACGTACACTCCATATTGGCTGAATATAGGTGGCCCTCGTTTACTCCAATATGGCTAGCATAGAAGAATGTTGCAATATCACAAATGTCAATCAATTGACATTATAAAAAATAACTTCAAGGTAAAAGGAAACTGCCGCAGCTTAGTTTTTAGTTGCTTACTACATTGTTTGTCTAGTGTTTTCTATCATTCAAACGGATGGAGTTCCTACTTTTAGTTTATTTTTTTACGATCGTTTCCGCCCCTTTTTATATTGGGACATTTAAACGCTCTACCGGCTAGGAGCGACTCCAAATACGGGCACAGGTCGCGACAGATGTCAATGACCGAAAGTAACACACATTCTTCTTGATCCTGGTAAAATGGAGTTTATTTCACATCCTTTAGTCTTGACGTCACATCATTATGTAAAACTGTTGTCATTTTTTGTCACAATTTAATAAAGATCAGACAGAATTTTCTCTAAACTTCAGTTCTTGCTCAGTCTTATTCGAGTTATCTATAGCATGGTTAAATCTACATCTGTAAAAGAAAAGTTTGTAAAGCCACACCATTTTGTTAAGCAGTTTGTCATTTTTTGTTACAAATTTACTGTCTCACTGACTATATAAAAGTGTTGTCCTTTCCCCCCACAATAAACGTACTTACGTCTTTCTATAGGGCTTACAAGACCAGACAGAATGTCCTCTTAACTTTACTTCGTCAAGTTCTTAGTCTTATTCAAGTCATCGAAATCTTTGTTAAATCCCTTTGTACGTCTGCTAAAGAAAAGAAAAGTCGGAATTCAACAATACAAGTATATCAAATAGGTACACAAGGTGCGTCAACAAGCGATACGACGGAGATCGGCGCGGGCGCAACTAGCGTAGATTAGGTCAATTACAGCGGCCCCGACGTATGACACCACCTCATGTTTCTAGTGTGATGTAACGCGCAAGACTTGTAGCATTTTACGTTTATTATGTTGTGTGTAATAGAGGAAATTGGTGCGCGAATCTTAAACGACATGACCAGTTAGTATTTCTAAAGTCAGGAAAGCTTCCTCGTTCGCAAAAAAGACGCCTAAACAAGATAGAAATTATGTTTAAAGAAAGAGAGAGAGAGAAAAAAGAAAGATAAATAATAAAATAAATAAATAAAGAGTTTCGTAGGTAGGCAGCAATGTTGTCTTGCGAATTTTAGGTTTGACAACCTTCATAAGTCTATAGGCCAATTACCGTATTTAAAAACTTTCAAAATGTAGTCGTAACCTCATCTTAGCGTTAACGTTTTTAAATACGTAAATTACAGACATTTTGTGAGGGTGAGACTAAGATAAGCATGTAAACGTTATTAAAAATACGGGAATTGGCTTTCTGCATCGAGCCACCACTCGATAAACTCAAAAACGATCTTCTCGAACCATCAATCAATGTTATAATAGAAAACCTCTAAACGCTTTTCACAAGTTCAAAACCAGAAAAATTGTCAGTTTAAGAGCTGATTTTTCAATCGACAGATAATTTTTATTCGTAGAACAAAATTGACGTCTGGCGTATTTTGTATAGAAGAACTGTCAAACATTCAAAATTATTCCTCGGATAAAACTATATGGCGTTGGAAAAATCAGCCCTAAATCAAATAGACGATCGCTATTCTTCTGACGGCTGTTTGCTGTCGGGGGCAAGGCAAATCAGGTTATCGTAATGTGTCACTTTCGATACGATAGCCTGTCGGATAGTTGTGAATAGATATGCCGGTTTCCACCAACGCGACTAGAAAATGTCTTTTACAAAATAGACTTGCGTTATTTTGACATCCCTCATGCTTGGCTTCAACACAATTAACCAATGGGATTGTGTGCGAGAAATCTCTTCGCTTTGATGGAAATCGTACCCATTACGTAGTACAAGTTACATCCAAGTCACATTATTCATAAGCCCCTCTCAATCTCCAGGAGTCCATGAAAACATTCCACCTGTTGCTGAACGAGACTTCGCGTCGCCTGCAGGCGTGGACCAAGCGACTGGGGACCTGTGTGGACAAGTCCAGGCCTTACTATGATGCCGTGGGGATCGCAACCACTGCCAGGCAGGACTGCCAGAAGGCTGCTGTGCAGTTCCAGAGGGCTAGTGGTAAGTCACTTGAAGCTTTATATTTTTGGTTAGATTTTTTTCAAGGCTGCTAGATTTCTATACTAGCCTGTACCGTCGTGGGGTCGGCAGCACTTGGTGGTCCCCACCACCATAAAGACATGACGGGCTGATACAAGTAGGGGGGTGCGGCGAATGTTTCTTTCTTTTTCTTTTCCTTCTTTAAGTATCTCCCGGGCCCCTGACTCATGAAAGGAACCGTGAGTTGCCGGTAAGATTCCGACATACATAACCCTCCGCTCTCCCCCAGACGGAGGATTTCCTTAAGGATTTCCGCACAGAAAAAATGTAAAGGTACTAGCGTAGTGAGGCCGGAAGGCCCCTATGAAATATTTACAGACAAGGTAAGTCAGGCAGCACCCTCCTAAGGTGCGTTCGCGATTTAGTTTCCAAACATGTAAACAATTATGAGTTATTGGAAAAATAACTTTAAAACCTACACAATAAAGTTCAATTTACGCTACGACTTCAAACGTTTTTATGACTTTCTCAATAGTACTAGTCACTCGTTAGTAATTCTCACTACAATAAAGTTGATATTTGTTTAACCTGAAATAATAATAATTGGAAACATTACTTTTAATAGACCTTACATATGTGGATGTAGGGTTATCGTGACTTATGGTTATTGGTGCCCAGGGTGCGATAGCATACTTTATTATTGTCTCGTATACATTTTTAACACATCCATTCGCATATAGGTTGCGTTTGGGGGTCAATAAAAATGTTCATAATATCTACGCAAATGACAAAGCAAAATTAAAATCATTTTATTAATTCTTACGTAGGAACCAATGTTTATCTGGTAGATATAAGATATTGAAAATTGCAAGAACTCGATAATTAATTAAACAATCAAATGAAAAGGATTACCATATCAGAAATTTGATTTTCGATAACACATCTTACGTTGTCCGGAACTCGATAAGAAATTTTACACAGAACTTACATAGAACGTTACAACAAATCTTCAATTTGGCAATGACATAACCTGACCCGATATAAAACTAATATGGCGACTGGATTCTTTCATCTGGTAACTTCCTGTCGGAACAATATACGACAAGTATCAACGATTTGGCAATGCTGCCAACTTCTAAGCAGTATAGGCATAACATACCAGATCTGATGGAACTGGACCAAATAAGGTTACATTTATCTTTACTGCTTATTTGGTTGTATCTTGATTGGCACTAATTGAATTGATTATTTTACACATACGCATACTTAAACTCACAACGTTTTCCTATGGGGAGGCAGGAACTAGAGTACACCATTTGCTACGATCCCTACATACTTCTTTTGCCTTTTTTTTTTTTCTGGTGGGAAATCATCAAATGACTCTTCCCGCTCTGGGTGGAGCGGAAGGGAGTGTCAGACTCTTACTGACTAAAACCCACCCATTTTCCTTCCTTCGCCCTTTATGTTCCGGGGTAGCGGTAACCCTTTCGGACAATCCCGCTGAACTTCTTTTGCCTTTGGTTCTTAATTTTATTTATTATATATTTTTATTTTAATAATCTTTATTCAGGAGTGGGACAGCGAAGACTAACAAAAAAAAAAAACATTATTTTTTGGTATAGTCGTCACAACTCACAAACGCCACTCTTGAGCATGGGGTCTTGGGTCTGTTACCCGGTCGGGATGTGTTATCGAGGTAATATTCTTAGTAGCAGTAGCCCGGAATCTAGATTTGTGAATGGTTAATCGCAGTAGGCTCGCCCCTATAACATAAGCCAATATAAAATTGACGAAATAAAGCTATAAATAAACCTCTTACCCCGTCGTTAAAATGGCGTGATGGTGTTGTATCTGACCTTTTCACTTTTAACTTGACCTGTAATATTTCTCGTTTATCTTTTTCAGTTTTTCAATTTCCGTCGGGTCCACTTGATACCGCGCAATTTCCGATATCCATGTTTTGGTCAGAGCTTTATAGATTTTTGTAACATTTTCTAAAAAATATATGTCATACATATATTATATAGGTATAAATAAAAAAGGAAGGATGTTTGTTTCTTAACTACTTTGAAGTGCTAAGACTGAATTTGGAAGTTTACTGAAGAACCATGTGTCTTTTAGAATAATTTATGTGTTAGAGCTTCAGCCCGCGATTTTGTCCGCGTCTGTGAAATTTCTTGTACGAAGGCACCAAGTCCCAATATACAAATCTCAAATACATAAAATTCTTTCTATTTATTTAAATAAAATACATTAACATTCAGAACAATCATTTAAATATAAATAAATAAAACATTTAATTAACATATACATTTTTTCGTCCTTGATTGTTAATTGCTCATAATTATGACGCAACCGTAGCCGCAAACATAATCAATTTATTATAATTAGTCAAATCCACGCTTTTCTCAAAGTAATATAAGTAATTAATTAAGTACTTATCTAATTATGACTGAAATCGATGTTTTACTCAAAGTTTCAAAGTCACATTAATCACTAGCTTTTGCCCGCGACATCCTCCGCGTGAAATTTTTTACTCCCCCGACCAGCGTTGCCAGATTATTTTTCGGCATAAGTGGGTTTTTTAAATCTTTTGAGTAAGAAAAGCGAGATTATTTTGCCGAAAGCGGGACATAACAAAAGGTAATTTTTAAAAAATCCGATAGGTCGTTTTTTGCCCATTCTTCTCCACACTAAACTACCTTTTCGAAGGGGCACCTATATCACAGCAGCGAATTTGAGATAATTTTCAAGTTATGGAACTAACTGAATGTCATACTTAACAAAGTTCAAATTCCATTGCAACCAAAAACTAATTAGGACCTTTTTCTTACACGGTCACTCAAAAATCAACTTAGAATAAATTTCACTAAAGTATGTGGATAACTGATTAAGTGGGGATGGAATCTAAAGTATTTGAGATTATGAACAATGCTATAGTCTATTTTCTTGTACATTTTGACGTCCAAAAGTGTCATGGCCTCCTTGAGATAAATGATTTTGAGAGAGAATACTTGTATGGTGTCAAAATCGATTCCTTTTGAACTAAATTGCCTTAGAACTACTTACACGAGCCTGCTCATATAAGGTATTATTGAAACAGACGAGCGCGGCTTTTCTGGCTAGAAATAGAAAATCAATCATAGAGTAAACAGGCTATACTTTGCTCAATACCATACCGAAACTTTCCGTAACAAAATGATATGTCAAAACATTATTGTGACATCGTTTTCACAAATACAAATTCATTAATAGATTTACTCATATCATGCAATGCACCAAATTAGAGAGAAAGTAGCGACAAATGCGAACTGAATGTACCAAGGTTCTTGATAACGTTCAATAAGTTAATTACATTTCAGTTTGTTAATTATAAATATGTCGTTTACTCGTGCGTTCACTTGAATACACGCAAAAAATGGCACTTACTCTAACTAGTTTACTAGGAAATATAAATAGTGCATGTCTGTCATTTTTATGAAGTAGAATCCCCCTGGACTCGTTTGTATGGAATAAATATAATACATTTATAAGGTATGGTAATGGTCATGTGCTAGGAGTCACAGACAGTCCGTTGTGCAGGGCCTGCATGGAGCACGACGAGACTGCAGCTCATATTCTTCTAAGCTGCCCGGTGGTCGGCACGTACAGGGCAAAGTGCTTTGGTAATCCAAGTTCTCTCCGTGAGATTGTTAACTACACCAAGTCGTTGCTGGCCATCTTTGAGGAGCGGTGGATCGAATAATCGGTTTTTCCACCCGTTCGTAATATACGCGCATTGACGTGGTGTTGCGGACATTAGTCCGTATTACTATTACCTATGGCCATGTGCTGTGCCAACTGTTTAATTCACAAAGAATAATGAATTAATTGATAGACTGAATTATGCCCTTTTTTACCCTACCCAACAACACAAACAGTAACAAAATTACTGTTTTCCTGTTAGGGTGGCGAAACCCTATAAAAGTTATAGTAAACTGCGTTCAAAATTTAGTTTCCAAACATGTAAACAAAATGTGTTTTTAGAAAAACAACTTCAATTCAGTTAGCATTAAAACTTCAAATATTTTATGGCTTTTAAAATAGGTACAAGTGATTCTTCAATCAACTTAATTTACGCATACATAAAGTTTATATTCGTTTAGTCTATCTAGCTTATTTTTTTATACAGGCTGACAAGGACTTCGTCACGCAACCATCGATTCAGTAGATGATTCTGAAACCCGGGAAAAAATTGCTGTTCCCATACGTTTTGACTGCGTAGGTTTTGCAATTTTCTATGAAACACCTGAGGGGCAATTGTCGTAATTTTAAGAACGTTCACAGTCTGATCTCAGTCTCAATCTGTCAAAAAATACTTATAATTTCCCTACATTTTGACAAGTTTTTGACATTTTTGTTTGTCGCCGAGATGAGACTGCGACTAGATTTTAACGTTTTAAATTACAAGAATTGGCATTCTGATATTTTTTTTATAACCGACGAAATAAATCTATTCTAGGAGGTCTGAAGTCATGAGCCGAAATCATGGTTACAGTTTGCGTGTCGTTGTCCCTGCCACCCTGTATGAAGTGTAACAGTGATTCCGATATCCTATTTCCAGAATAAACAATTTCATTTCATAAAAACCAATCCCATTACCTTTATATTTCATTTCATAACAACCAATCCCATTAGATACCTTTATATTTCATTTCATAACAACCAATCCCATTACCTTTATATTTCATTTCATAACAACCAATCCCATTAGATACCTTTATATTTCATTTCATAACATCCAATCCCATTAGATACCTTTATATTTCATTTCATAAAAACCAATGCCATTACCTTTATATGTATTTCATTTCATAACAACCAATCCCATTAGATACCTTTATATTTCATTTCATAACAACCAATGCCATTACCTTTATATTCCATTTCATAACAACCAATCCCATTACCTTTATATTTCATTTTATAACAACCAATCCCATTAGATACCTTTATATTTCATTTCATAACAACCAATGCTATCACCTTTATATTTCATTTCATAACAACCAATGCCATTATCTTAATATTTCTGCTCATTAACTACCCACTTTCTCATGTCATCTAGCAAAACAAGATACGTAATTTCTTTGAGTCAAATACTTACAACGCATTTTCCTCTCGGAGTGAATAGTTATTACTACTTCCGTTATAATTACCTTGTTTGCTTTTGATGTTATATGAAAACCAAAACAATAATTCGTTTTCGTTGTTAGAGAAATTATTAGGAATTCTCTAACGAGAATACCATTTAGAGATGCCCACGGCTTCGACCACGTGTAGATTCGAAATTGGTATCCAGGATGAAAAGCATATCTTTCCTGCTTCAGGCATCTTCATTAAAATAAAAACATAACATAACATCACGTGGGATTGGGCGGGTCACATCAGCCGAATACACGATGACCGCTGGGCAAAAGCCTCCACACAATGGGTGCCTGAAGATGGACGGTGCCGCCGAGGCCGGCCCAGAAAGAGATGGCGAGACGATCTGGACGCGTACCACGAGGGCTGGTTCGATGTGGCGTGGGTTAAAAGAGTCCCTGGAAGGATTTGGAGGAGGCCTTTGCCCAGCAGTGGGACAGTATAGGCTATTATGAAAAAAAAACTGCACACCTATTTTCCCCGAAGGGTAAGGCAGAGGTGCATATTCCGCGAGTTATGTTTAAGTCCCGTGTAATTAGGGGCGAGTTAATTGCCATCAACCAGGCACAAACACAGTCCCCGGGCTGCTACAGAGACCTGATAGAAGAACCTAATAACAGTGTGTCCGACCTAGGAATCGAACCCAAGACCTTATGCTCAGCAGTAGCGCTTGCGACCACTAGATTATCATCGTCATTAGATTACCTCAGCCAAATAAAATGAAAATCTTTTCAGTATTTGGCTTGGAAACGTTTCAAGCAGGTAAATTATTAAGTATAGTATAAAAAAAAGACATCGTTTTATTTCAAAGATGGTCTCTACGCTAAAACGTTTACAACCCGCATTTATACAAAGACTGTGTAAAAGTACATGAAGTATTTTCCTTTACGTAACACTAAAATCTCTCCAAACCATTGATTTAGAAATTTGCCGTAACTTTCCTTCGGTACCTAACCATTAAGCAAATCCATAACTGGCACCTCGCCAGAAAAACTTGGATGGAGATGAGATTGTAAAATAACATCCACCAGCCAATATAAATGGAATTCTATATTCTACGAAACGTTTCGTTCGGTCCAATTTTTGTTGCTCGTTGTTGTCTACGGTTTCCGTCGCTTTCTGGAGGAACTTCTTCCTGTAACTGCATAAAAAAATATGCTTTGTTGTAATCTACGACATGGTCTAGCTATGTTCCTATTTTCATCCGAATCCGTTCAGCCGTTTATGAAGGGTTTAGTGACAAACATCTTATAAACTTTTTTTTTTTAATATTGGGTGTTGTATGCGAACAATGCATTATTATAATAATATAGGTAATTAACAATTAGAAGGAACAAATTTAGCGTGCTTGCTAATTGCATTCGTTGTTATCAAAAAACAAATAAAACTGTTTTGTATTGTCAACGTTAATTACAAAGGATTTTATACTGTTATGGTTTCTTCTGCCTGCGACTTTGTCCGCGTGAAGTTTTAGGTTCAGCAAACATGTCTGTCACACGTCAGGCATGTTTGCTGAACTGGACTCCCATTTGGTGCAGCCTTGAGACGCACACCTCACTTTGGATGTTCGTTATGTCATTATTTTAAAATGTGTCATACATAGCCAATAGTGTCATCACAATATGTCTTGTTTTCTTCTTTGTTTTAATTTGTATATGGGCACCTTTTTTTTTTTTCTGGTGTGAAATCATCAAATGACCCCTCCCGCTCTGGGTGGAGCGGAAGGGAGTGTCAGACTCTTACTGACTAAGACCCACCCATGTTCCTTCCTTCGCCCTTTATGTTCCGGGGTAGCGGTAACCCTTTCGGACAATCCCGCTGACCCGGCAGGCTTCGGCCCTAAGGGGCCCCTCAATATATTGGCACCTTGTAGCTTTTTCCGTACATTAATGTAATTAGTTATTATTTAATCGTGTTGTGTTATCGTCGCTCTTGATGTGATACCTCGTAACTGCAATTATTGGTCAATTTTACATTTTGATACGAAATTGTCCATCACGCAATTTTCCATCTTTCTGGTGATACCTTGTGTGTACAGGAGGTTCACTTCACTTCAAAACTTACTTTTACTGACATCTCGTAACAAGACTTTGCAGCACTTTTTAAGGTGGGACCTTGTAAATTTAATGGACACCAAGCATGCCAAGGTGATTTTTTATGTACATACAAGACTTGAAAACATACGGTATTTTATTTAATATTCAATAAAATAACCAAAAGCATGCAATATACATAAAATTATCAAATTTACGAGGTGTCTACATCTAGAGCGACGTTGTCTTTTGTGTGCACCAAATAAACGATTTATCTATCTACTAGCTGCGCCCCTCGGTTTCACCCGCATTAGTTTCGACCCCGTGGGAATATCTATAAACTATCTGTGTGCCAAATTTCATCCAAATCCGTTCAGTAGTTTTGGCGTGAAAGAGTAAAAAACATCCGTCCATCCATACAAACTTTCACGTTTATAATATTAGTAGGGTAGTAGGATCTATCTCTCGTTTTAAAATAAAATCATCGTATGGGGCTCAGCAAATGACGATCTTCGCAGGATGGCTGGTAGCAGCTGGATGAGAGTTGCCGAAAATCGAATTGAAAGGCGTGCAATAGGAGAGGCCTATGTCCAGCAGTGGAGTCCTGTGGGCTGATGATGATGATGATGATGATGGGGCTCAGCAATAGTGTAGCTTTCTATCAACGAAAGATTTTTTGTAATCGGATCAGTAGGTAATTCTGAAGGTAACCCCCCTAAATACAAACTCATGAATTTTACCTCCTTGTAATATTAGTATACATCTTCGATCAATTTATTGATCGAAGGTATACATAGACTTAGGGCTGATTTTTCAATCATCTGATAACTTTATTCGAGGAACAATTTTGAAATTTTGACAGTTATTTCATATAAAAACTCTCAAGCGTCAATTTTATTCCTCGATTAAAAGTTATCTGGCGATGGAAAAATCAGCCCTTAGTTTGATATTACTATCTCCCTGAAATAAAACGAAAATACGGTCGACTTTAGTGCAACTTGCACAGCAATAACCTTTTCGCTGACTCCAATTGGCATGCCAAACATTTTGATCGGTGCACCAATAGATAAATTGGCACAAATCGCTCGTGCTCTTATCAGGCCGACATCCTGCCCGACAGCGGGCCCGAGGCCGCCAGCCCGGCAGTTCAAGGCCCTTGAATATTTGATTATATTTGAAGGTCCAACCGGCTAATTACCTCGCGCCCCAAGCGAAGGTCATCGAAGTAATTTGGATTAATGTGATAATTTGTATTAGTGGGGGTAATTGGAATTTTATCTACGTGTAGGTTATTTATATCTAGTGCTAATGGCTTAGATAGGTAACTTATTCATTAGTGTGTATGTACTTTATTCCATTCTATTCGATCCATATAATGGTTTTGTTATTATACGCTTTGCGATGCCAGTATGTCTGGGTGCGTCATAAAAACAAGCGACCATCAACATCCTTGAATATATCTCTGAGACCAGGGGGGTAATTGCGTAACATATTAACAGTACCAATGGCTTCAATTTTGACAGTTCAACAACTTTCATTGCGTTATTTACGTTGCTGAGCAGTATTTTTTTTCGAACATATGCAACAATGGATTAGCAATACCCTTCAAAATGAGAATTAAGGTAAGACCACCGAATTAGATAACGATGGATTGACACTCTTGGCTAAGTAACTGGTGTTTACGGAGGAGTATTAGCACGGAGATCAATCCTTCTGATCAAGATGATGTAACCTAAAACGCCGCTGTCGGACTTTCAACTTTCGGCTCAGTGCCGAAATTCGAAAAGCCGACATCGCTCTTTTGTTTTATGGCGACATTTACATCGCCACATGCGAACTACGCATCATGCTAACGTTTCGCAAAATCCTGCATCGCGCAAGCAGAGTTTACCGTGCAACTAGCATATATAGGTATGTCCCCGTAAAATTGTGAACACCCTTAGTTTATAATCTACCTCGCGAGATTGTAAACTGTCGATAAATTGTGAACTGTACCATACTGTTTACAATATAACGTATTAATTTTCGATAGTTTATAATCTATCCATGTCAAACCGTCACTAGCAAATGTTATAAGGAGTAAAATAGACAACCAAAAAAATACAAACTGTCTACAAATAACCCAGTCATATTGGCTGAAGTACACGTAATTGTAGATTGTCAGAAACTATTGCACAACCAGTTTAATTTAATTGAAAGGTGTATTGTGGGCGCGCATTTTTGCAAGCCTCATTGAGTACGTAATTAGGTAAAGTGGCAAAGGTCATAGTGTTATGTGAAAGGGTATTTGAACATCTCTTGGTAACATATGAATGTTATAACATAAATGATTACTAGCTGCGCCCCGTGGTTTCACCCGCATAAGTTTCGACCCCGTGTAAATATAGGGATAAAAGGTATCCTATGTGTTAATTCTGCAGCCTAATTGCGTAACCATTTTCGGCAAATGATTGAGATTAATTGGTTTCGTTTCGATCGCTTTTTGTTTCATTTTACGGTTTTCTTAAGCACATATCGTTCACTCTTTAGCGTTTCAAACCAACAGCTGTTGCTATTACATGATAGTGGAGTTACGCAATACGAAAATCGTAGTTTTTGGTGGGAACAAGAAATTTCACGTGGACGCGCAGTCGCAGGCAGAAGTTAGTAGATTATTAGAGAAAGAGGGAAATGACATGTTGCGCCGAGTCCATATAAATTGGGATACTGGGGCAGAAGAATAATCATGATGATGATGAGATACAAGAAAAGATGAGGTTCTCATCAAAGATGAATAGGAGATTATATCAAGAGTATAAGGAGCAGTTTCCTCCTGACATGGCAAGAATTGATGGACACATGTGACCTATTAAGCAAGCGGTGTGATAAATGCCATATTTCTTCATTATAACCGATAGTATAGTTTGGTTTAAAAAGAGCACGTTCCTCTTTCTGTGGACTTTAACAGGCTGATAAGTACAAATATTTTGTCACTAGGTTCGGCCCGCGACTTCGTCCGCGTGTAAAATATTGGCCTTGGACCCACCCTGTCGCATCACGTCGCCTGCCCGCGCTTTTACCTTGTTTTCGCTTAGCTTTCTTTCTGATTTTTTTTCTTTTTGCTCGGCTCCTAAGGGTACTAGCGTGATGTTAAATAGCCTATAGCCTTTCTTAATAACAATAGGGCTATCAAATGCATAGAATTTTTCAAATCCGACTGGTAGTTCCAGAAATTAGCGCTTTCAAACAAACTCGGCTTTAAAGTATAGGTTTAAAAAAAGGCAAAAGAAGGAAGTGGTTTACCAAAATAAATGTCCCTTTCGTGGGCCAAATTCCCATTAGGAGAGGAAAAGGGATCAACCGCTATACCGGACTATACGTAAACCGGGGATCGGAAATCCGACCACGGTTCGTTCTGTGCGAAAAGGCCTTTTTTATATAGCGTTAAAAACGGTTGATATTGAAGAAAAAAAAAACTATTCTTGGCGTTGAAGGCCGTTTAAATACTACGGTGACGGAATATTTCTATACTAATTGGAATTTGATAGTCATAAAACGTTTATCATTAGGTAATTAGGGTAATAGTTCAACGGAACCCTGACGTGTTTGTCATAGGTACAAGATAATAAAATGAAATGAACAGAAATATATTTTTTTTAAACTTCGAAATTCACGTACAATTTTACATTGCTCGTTTAAGCACGTACATAGTTCATCAAAAGGGTGATCAAATTGGGATTGTAAATCGAAAAAAAGTGTTGAAGCTAAAATTGAAAATTATAATAATTATTATTGCAAACCTATGTACGGTATATATCAGAAAATTTATGGCTTTAAGTCCGCCTATGTATACAAGACGACATATCAACCTAAACATTTCCAGTTTTAGCTGACCTCGTATTGTATAGGCTTTTCGTACAATCAGAAGTCAGCTTATACTGAAAATTTGTAGCTTGATATGTCGCAGTGTGTACAATCAGTACAATATTTTTCTCCATAAAGGCATACAAATTAATGTGCCTGAGTTTAACACCATCTGTTGGCTTATTTACCATTGCTATGATTAAAATAAGTGTAAATAAAAAGCGGTCATAACAGCTGTTCAAGGCAATACAAAGATTGCAATGACATAATTGCTGCAAATCGTAGATAAACGCTGATTCATACAACGTAATAGCTGTAAGTGAATAAATTATGTAATTCGCATAACTGGGGTAATTCTCACACAAGGAGTGTTCGTTGTTAGATACCACATACGATACGCACATAGGTAGCTAGAATACTCTTTATTATGTGCACCATATTGGGTTATTGCTCGGATGTTAAGTTTTTTTCCCATACTTCGTTATTATTGAGGTGAATACTGAATTCTTCAGGAAATAGGATATATTTGCGGAAATCAGGCATTTGCGGATTGCATTCTGACATCATTTGTACCGGCAATGACTTATTAAAAACTTGCTGGTTAAATATTTATCGATGCACAAATTATACTTATCCATATTAGTTAAAGTTATTTAAGCCAGAATAGCCCAAACAATATTTAAATGATGTTTATTTCTGTAAATTGGTTCAAAAAAAACTTTTACACCTTAAGTGACAATTCTGAGATGAAAGACCGAAACAAACTCAGTGGTCAGTCTCTTTTAAAGTCCAGACATAATCTTGGACTGGCCATTCGAGGACCATGCAGGTTAGTGTATGAGATAGTCTTTTCACGAATTTGTGTGAAATGTTTCACGAGTTTGAGCATCATCACCAGCCTATAGCAGTCCACTGCTGGACATAGAAATCTCCTATTGCACGCCATTCAACACGATTTTCGGCAACTCTCATCTAGCTGCTGCTAGCCATCCTGCGAAGATCGGCGTCCACTCAAGAACATGTCTACCCCAACGGTCATAGGTTCTACGGCTAATATGGCCGGCGCCCGGCCCATTGCAACTTCAGCTTGCTTATTCTGTGAGCTATGTCGACAATTTTGGTTCTCTGCCGGATCACCTCGTTGTGGATTCGATCCATCAAAAAGAGCAGAATTACACATATTTCTGTATGATTATATATAATCATAATCTACATAAAATTTAGCACAACACTCCACCAAAGTCGATGCTAATCTTATTCATAGGTATGGCAGGCAAACAGTTCAGTAACATGATCCTACAATTCGTTACAATTAGCGCTCGCATGGCGCGGCTGCTGATTACTCGTGTACATGCCATTATCTGCTAAACCTGGCTTTTTTGCACGTATTATATATGTATAGTACAAGGCTAAATTGAATAAACTAGCGAAACTTTACAGTCTTGATGGGTATCGTATTGAATGATGATAAAACAAAAATGAAATGGTTTCCTAAACCCATAGCATAGGTATCTAAGCATAGCATTGTAAAGTTCCCATTGCTGGCCTCCTCTCTGTGAGAGGGTGTGGGCCTTAATCCACTAGTGCGGGTTGGTAGATGTCACATGTCTTCGATTTTTTTTGGTTCTAGGACACGCCGGTTGCCTCACGATGTTTTCCTTCATCGTTTTGAGAGCACTGGTGAGAAATAAATACTCAAAGTAAAGTGCGTGTCTGGGTTCGAACCCACGACCCATAACGACACGTACACAAGTCGGGGCCGCACTATAAACTCATAATTTTAAATAACTGGAGCTGATTGCGGGGTCAACGACCGCTGGTAGTAAAGTTACTTAGAATTATTAATGAGTAAGCTTTTTTTTTGTCATATTATATCGACCATGTCTGTGACATTTCGCCAACTAATTTAGTTCGACCTTGCACAAACTGCACTCAGAACATGACTATTAATGTGCAGCTTTGTTGCGATAGTGTTCATAACTGCATCTTTTAAATTATTTAATTTAGGCATTGTGGTTTTCTTGCTTCCGTTTAAAACCTATAAAAATATTATTAAAAAAAAAACTTTATTTTTACTTGATAATCCTTTATCTTTCCTACTGAATACAAGCTTTGTATGCTGTAGTCAAAACAATTTGTAGCCACGGACCCCTTCAACATACATAACATAACGCCTGTAATCCCCGAAGGGATAGGTACGTACTTACCTACCTTAAGTTACTGGAAATAAACATCAGATTCATTTAACAAAACTTGACTGATGACAAACCTGCCAGCTATGACTGCCGAGCCGAAACGTGGACCATAAATTCAAGGTCGCTCAGCGATCTATGGAACGGGCTATGCTTGGAGTCTCTCTGAGGGATCGAATCCGCAACTAGGGTGATCCGGCAGAGAACCAAAGTTGTCGACATAGCTCACAGAATAAGCAAGCTGAAGTGGCAATGGGCCGGCCATATTAGCCGTAGAACCGATGACCGATAGGGTAGACTTGAGTGGAGACCACGAATCGGTAAACGTAAGGTGGGACGCCCTCAGGCTAGGTGGAGCGACAATCTTCGCAGGATCGCTGGTAGCAGCTGGATGAGAGTTGCCGAAAATCGAGTTGGCGTGCAATAGGAGAGGCTGGACATATCCAGCAGTGAACTGCTATAGGCTGATGATGATGACTGATGACAACAAAGTAAAAGGGTTCTTAACTAGAACTTCAGCTACATTTCTGTACTCATAATAATTTGTCCTTACATAATATATAACTCAGAACAACGGAGCATAATTAGCAGTGTCGCACAAGTGGCTTAGCGACCTATTTTTGTCTTTCGCTAACAATGTCACATCTCGTGGAGGTAGGCGGTTTTCTTTTGATCATCTGTTGATCAACATAGATTATATAGGTCAGACTCTGGCTTGATTTATTTTTCATCAGAATTTTGTTAAAAAAAAATAGTTTTTTTTTAAACCTGTTTATTTACAGGATTTTTTCTATAAAGAATATGTCACCCCGATTATTGAATACAATAAATATAACAAAAAAGCCTCCCTGCAACCTTGTACCCTTAATAATAATATGATAAAGTGTTCTGGTCTCATCTCCCGTAAAGTTGCTGATTACAGATTACTGATCTACTGCATGTTCATCATCATGTCTTACATTCATTAGGCATTTCTTTCTTTATTTAAGAGTTGCCAGGGAGTCCTTAAATAAAACAATACGAACAGAGATGTTACTTCAAATAGTAGGTGTCGTAAGCTGCACGTCAGTGGTAACACTCTGACCTAGAGCTGACCTAGCGACCAGCATAGTACGGAGCTTCAATAGAATAAAAAAAACTGCCTATAATGTTCCCATTGCTATGGCACAGGCCTCCTCTCGGTGAGAAGGAATGGGCCGTAATCCACGACGCGGGCCCAGTGCGGGTTGGTAGATGACACATGTCTTGGAATTGTTGGCTTTAGGACATGCCGGTTTCCTCACGATGTTTTCCTTCATCATTTTGGGAGCAGTGGTGATAAAATGATTTAGACAAAGTAAATTATTTCATCACTTGTCTGGGTTCGAACCTACGTACGACCTACAACTCGTAAGTCGCGGCCGTTAACACTGTGCCACCACTGCTAAATAGAATAAGATCTCAGCCTATACTGGTTTTGTTGCCACTGATGTACAGCTAATTAGGTTCTCTTAAAAAGTCAAGCTTTACAAGGTCGCAGTAAAATCTGTAACCACCCAACAAGATACTTGGCGACGTATGTTTGTATGCAAATAACGGTGTAGTGACATATGTTGACAGGAAGTCGCTTATCAGCACATTTATCAGCTAATACAATTGTGTTCAATTTTAACGCTCGTTGCGGACAGTACTGGCGACTTCAACGGCTGTGTCCTATGCGTAGTTAGGTTTTTCTTTATGGAGTATATGTTCCACGTGTTCTGTTTATTGTTTACGTTCTTCCTTGCCCCCTCGATCGTCATGCTGATTCAGTTCGGCAGCCATTGTTTTACTATTAGTCTTTTATAATGTGATATTGCTTGTGGCTAAGTAATAACAGCCGCACGGGTCGATCGATCTGGTTAAGCTAAGCTTGCTGCGGTTGGTCTGTGGATGGGTGACCATTTACATACCAAGACTCCTCCGTGCCTCGGAAAGCACGTTAAGCTGTTGGTCCCGGCTGTCATTCGTGAATCTTTGACAATCGTTACTACGGGTCGTCAGAAGCCCGAAAATCTGACAACCAGTCTTACCAAGGGGTATCGTATTACCCAGTAACTGGGTTGTGGAGGTTAGGCACGTTGGCAGTCGCTCCATGTAAAATATTGGTATTCAGTTGCATCCGGTTAGACTGGAGGCCGACCCAAACATAGTTGGGAAAAGGCTAGGCAGATGATGAATGTGATATGGCAGTAACCAGCCTAAAATACAGTCGTTTTTTCGTATTGTTGCCTCCACTATTTAGACTTCAAGAGACTAATTAGTGTACGGAATCGTGGATAATGGCACAAAAATAAAGCCAATTTCTCTAGACTGCCTCGTTGGTCTAGTGGTCGCAAGGGCTACTGTTGAGCATGAGGACCTGGGTTCGATTCCCAGGTCGGGCAGTGTTATTGGGTTTTTTATCTGGAATTTCTATGTAGCAGCCCGGGACTTGTGCCTTAATGTTGATGGCAATAGCCCCGCCCCCTAGTACATGTGACTTAAACATAACTGGCTCAATGTGGGTGTAGGTAATAAAATTCAGGTATACCTCTGCCTAACCCTTCGGGAAATACAGGCGTGATGTTGATGTGAAATATTTCCCAAAAACTGTTCAATGCAATTTGAATACCCTTGACGTTGATTTCTAACATCAAATCTTCCTATACGACAACTTAGATGTGTTTTTTTTAATAACAAAAAGTCGTTTTTAAATATTTTATAGCTAGGCATGTTGACGATAACAACGCATACAAATTAGCACAGTATGTACGCTAGAATTGATTGACATTGATACGTAATGAACGCGCTAGATTGGCGAGCCATGTCGATACAATATTTACTAAGAGTAATGAATATGCATGGTTTATATTACGAAGACCTGGCAATATTCTAATCAGAATTAATTAAACATTAATTAGTCTTTGTTCAAAATATGCGTGGAGAGTGATATGAATTATTTAGATAAAAGTACTTCATCTAAGCTTTTGAGCTTACTTTTGATGATCTTTCCGTTGATTGATTCATCTTCTTAGGGTGTCGGTGGCAATCTAAATGGACTCGGCCCAGAATTCTGCTACGTGTTTGGCGCCATTACTGGCGTCCTGTAACGTGCAGCTGACAGGGCACGTAGGACATGATAATCAGTGTCCCGTCGTTTGTGGAACAGCACCATTTACACAAGGCAAAGTCGTCTATAAATCTCCACCTGAACAGGTTTTCCTTGCTTCGGCCTTTATTATTATAAATGCGAAAGTAACTCTGTCTGTCTGATATCTTTTCACCCCAAAACCACTGAACTGTTCGTTATGAAATCAGACAGGTAGCTTGGGACCTGGAGTAGGACATAGAATAGGTTACTTTTCATCCTGGATTGCAGTCGAAGTCGCGGGAAACACCTAGTAAGTATAGTCCCTTGAAGAAAATAATTGTGCGTGCAGCACCGTAAACGTGACAGAAGGGAAATTTCTTAAAAAGAGAGAGAGAGAGAGAGAAAGTCGCACAGAGGGGGCATAACGCTTTTTCCTTACGTTGTCTCTCCTAAATATGGATTACTCAGCGATCTAGCTAAGAGAGCAGCGATTCACCCAATGCATACTTTGCAAGTCCCTCATGTACTACAAAACCTACCTGGGTATATAAATTTTATATGTATTTTACGTGACGATTTCTACCAGTCAACTTCTACTGCATACAAAAACTTTTAAAACATTTCAAAGGAGTAACGGTGGAATTTCTTGCCCATTCTTCTCCATAATACGAAACTACCCTTTGGAAGGGGCGACTAGAATTAATTATATTTTTTTGTAAATTTTGACGTTCAAAAGTGCTTTTTTATGTGCCTATTATAAATGCTTTGACTTTGACCGCAAGCAATAAAGAATAATAGAGATTCAGTGTGAGTGACAGAGAGAGTTATATCTTCCTCCTTTTCCATGTAACGAAATGTGCCTAAACGTGACGCGTCCTTGAAATTTAACTTTCGTTCAATTATTGAGTCGCTGCCTAAAAAGTTTCACCTAAAAAACTTTCCTAATGGATAAATATCTACTTTAATTGGTTTTCTTCTCTTTTTCCTGTTTTTCATTTATCAAATTTTCTTTAACTACGGAATAATCCGTGATGACAAAAAAATTGTTCCATGCCAACACGTGTGATTAGATAATGTATCTGTGATGTGATGCGACATGTAACACCGGTTCTATCTGCGACCTTGTTTGAATAATACCATTCTGAATTGTGCATAACATTAATTTATTTATACTGTTGTATATTTTTTTGTTAGATCGTTTATACAGATTTTCGTTTGAAATTGTTATAGTGGGAATTTTCGTTACAAGGTGTTATAGGTACGCACGGCTATACATAACCAGTATAAGCTGACTTCTGATTGTAAGAAAAACCTATACAATGCGAGGTCAGCTAAAACTGGAAATGTATAGCTTGATGTGTAGCCGTGTGTACTTGCCTACCGCCCAATGCCCATAGGCCGCAACAGTTTCTTCTCGTATTAGTTAGTTTTGACAGAACATTGAGTGGCCCGTACAGCCTAAGGGGTCCAAACAGAACTCAATTTATTTTTTATTTTTTTATGACTAAGAATTCTCTCCCCTCCGTGTCTCGGAAAGCATGTTATGCCTTTGTTCCCGACTGTAATTTGTGGATTTTTGACAGACGTTACGGTTCGTCAGAAGCCCGAAAGTCTGACAACCAGTCTTACCAAGGGTTAGCGTATTAGCCAGTAACTAGGTTGCGGAGGTCAGATAGGTAGTTGTTCTCTATAAAATACTGGTATTCAGCTACAACCGCCTAGACTGTAAGCCGACCCCAATTATGTAGTTGAAAGTGAAAAGGCTAGGCAGATTGATTGATGACAAAGAATTCTGTCCTCATGATGTTTTATATATATATATATAAGAGCAGTGGTTGCCCAGTGGTAACAGGCGCTTTAATTTGTGTAAATTATTTCATCACCACTGCTCTCTAAACGGTGAAGGAAAACATCGTGAGGAAACCGGCATGTCCTAGAACCGAAAAAATTCGAAGACATGTGACATCTACCAACCCGCACTAGGCCCGCGTGGTAGATTAAGGCCCACTCCTTCTCACAGAGAAGAGGCCTGTGTCCCAGCAGTGGGAACATTATAGGCTGATCATGATGTTTTATAGTCTAGTATACTCACCTTTCAACTTTTCATTCGGTGATTATAAGCATGACTCTCAATATGTTGTTTTGTTTTCCAGAGCTACATGCTGCCGCTAAAGAGACGGTCACACTCGCAGAGCAGAGGTTCGTGAGCAAGCAGGACGAGTGGCAGTTCGACAGCAACTGGCAGGAGGTCCTCAATCATGCCATCATTAAGGTGAGATACTTATATTCTAGTAAGAAGAAGACAGTAATATAATGGTGGTAAAAACGACCAGATACACCTAACACCGGAAAAACAGTCTCGATTATGGTGTTACATGGTTCCTCTACTTTACTGGTTTGCAATGATTTTAAAGAAAGTTTACAAAGTGCTAAACATTCATTTGTATATCTTTTTCAGGTTATGGATGCTGAGAAACGGAAGGCGGAGAGCGGACGAGAGCATCAGAAGAGAGCGGCCGCGTATATCGCAGCTGAGAAAAAGGTAAATATAATCATAACTTTGAATGTTGAATAAAAAAATGTACTTAAGTTCTACGGTGTTGACCACGTGAGGTAGATCAGTATACGACGTTCTGTTATCCATTAAAATACTTAAGTAAATACCTACCATGACGCATTAAACGATATGCGCATCGCATACTAATAAGAAGCAGAGATATGTTAAACGAAAACACATAATAACACAGTTAATAATAGAAATCTATTATCTCCAGGTGACACAATTAGAGGAGAATCTAAAACGTAATATCATCAAATCACGAGTTTACTTCGAAGAGAAGAAACTATGCGACGAACAGTTACAGACGCAAAATCAAAAAATTGAGAAGCTACAACGCCTCATTGCTGACGCGAAGTTCAGATACTCCAAGTCCCTTAAAGCCCTTGAAAAGATATCTGAAGAAATTCATAGAATGAGAGGAGAGTATCCACCAGACAAGGACACTATCCCAGTAGGACCTAGAGAACCAGGAGTTGGAGCTGAAAGAGACGCCATACATGACGAAGACACAGCCAAAGCTGAACACGAAAAAGACGAAGACTCCAGTCTTCAAGAACTAAGAATGCGAGTTAGAGAACTAGCGTCTAAACCAATCGAGAAAGACATTGAAACTGACGAGGCGTGGGCGTTGGAGCTGAATGAGACCATTAACAAACTAGACCAGCTGTTAATGATGAAGGAAAATAATCAGCAGAAAAGGTCCAAATTCACGGCTAGCTCTCCTAGGAACTCTAGCGCGCCATCTACAAGTACCAACTCGGGTAAATACACCCATCCACCGAGCGACAGCTGGAAAACTGAAACCAACTTAACCAGGACGAAATCTATAAGCAAGGATGTAGTCTATGAACACTCTAACCCACCGATTAGTAAAATAGAAAAGTGTAAAAGCATGATGTCGCTAGACGTTCTCGCTCTAGCAAGGGACACAAATATGATGGACAGGGAATCGTACCTCAAAGCGGTGATCGAAGACAAGTCCCCAACAGGAACGTATACAGAAAGTAATTCGGACAGGAATGATACTCCTGACGAAATATTGATGGTGGAATGTGACTCCAGTGACTCCAACCAGAACCCAGTCATCAGGATGACCAGTTCCACTGTCTCTGATAGTGACAACAGCTAAATATGACAACACAAACACACGATCGTTGGAAACGTATAGATTTCTTTAATTGGTTGTGGAAATTTTACTAATTTAAAAAAATCTAATGGAAAAAAGAGTTGTGCCTTTCTTTGTATGAAAAATACGGTTTAATTTTGTTTGTGAAAAATGCTTTAATTTAATTTTCGTTTATTTTTAATGTTGATCGTGTGTAGTTTATTTAATCATGACTTAAATGCATCTTTCCAATATTGAACGTCAATTTCTAAATGTTAGATGTTTTTCTAGTAAACTTGAAAAGTGAATAAAAATTGGTAAAATGATTTTCGTATTGATGTTTAGTTTAGTATTGACGACAGTGCTAGTATTTTTATCTATGAAAAGATACTGATTTTAAAATACTCAATTAGACTTATGAGACTTACAAATTAAAAAAAAAAAAATGTGATCATCGGTCAGCTGTTTACATATAGGCATTACAACCCTGTATACTCATTTCCTCTCCGGTCGCGTCGGATTGCCGTCCCATCAGAGTATGAGAATGAGGGAAGAGACAGTGCACCTGTTCCTCCGCACACATTTGTGCACTTATAATATCTCCCGCGCCGAAGGCTAGTCTCCGATGAAATTAGCCACTATGGCCTGGAGGTCTGGAGAACTATTATTATTATAATCATATTTAAAGTGAATCGTATTCCTAAAAAAATCGTAATTACTTAGAAACCTTTGTGCATTTGTGACGTTTGAATGTCATTTAGATAACCAACTTCACACAGGCCGTTGATTGCAAAAAAATAATAATTATTATTATCATACATTGTTCTTATAAATGTTTGCGAAATAGTACATTGTAAACGCTTTGATAAAAACACTAGCACTGTCGAAGCACGTTCTTAGGTTATATTGTCTTATGAGTGATTTAGGAAGGTCGGTTTCGTACAATAATTTGATGTAATATAAAGGATGACATGCATTGACGCGAAAGCAGTAACCACGAATTCAGCACATGATTCTAGACTAGCGTCCCCTAGACAAACTTCGTCGGTTATCAAAAAAAAAAATAGTCTGCTGTTTCATAGAAAAGTGCCTACGCGCTCAAAATGTATGGAACAGCATTTTTTTTTTATACGATGCCATATTTCAATGCCTACAGAATCATGTACTGAATCCATGGCAACAGGTTACACGTTGATGTCACTTGCACCCTGTATGATGTCAGTACATTGAATGACACATAAAAATAAACTTCATAAATGCTATTCTGGTAATGGCCATATTATGTTGCTGTATTCCTAATACCAAATAACAGTTTTTCCAGTCAGTCTTCAACAGTATTATAACTTTACCTCTTTTTTTGTAACATTTTATTTTATTCTAACAAAACGTGTACGAATCCGACTGCTTTATTTATAGCTATTACACTTTTAGGCCCGTGTTCTAAAACGATGCTCAAAGATGAATCTCTATTTTAAACAAAATTTGGGTACAGAGTGAAATTCCACTTACCTACAGCATTTTTTGTATCTCGTATCTCTTTCTGTAACTAACAGGCGCCATTTATTAGAGCGAGAAGTCCTATTGTAAGCATCCGCACTCCCTCACATTGGACTTTAATATGAAATCTGTCAGTTTTTAATAGAGATTTATGCTTGGGCGTCGTCTATAGGGTCTTAGATAATCATAAATGTTAGATATGACACTTTAGTTCACTTATGTATGAGCCATACCAGTCCACCGACTATAGCTCACAAATTATAACTTATTTTAAATCGTATAATATTAAACTTTCGTATCTCATGGCATTTGACCTTGTGGAGGACTTACGTATCTGTTAAGGAAGCATAGTGAACGAATCGTGTAAAAACCTTCACCCAGTGCCCTAACCAATGCGATCGGTCGCGCGAATACGCAATCGTCGTTATTTTTTTTTGGAAAAAACCTGAAGGCGCCCTCTGTCGGCATGATGATGCGTTCATGTTCGCAGAATAAAATGAAATCGAATGACGCGTCGCCGCGCGACGATCGCTTTGGTTAGGACAAGACCGCAGTATTCCATAATTGACAATCTTTTTTCTACTAGCTTCGAGGCACACATTTGAAAGTTATAAGCATGATTCACGAATGACACAGATTTGTGAATTGAAAAGCTTCTTACCTATTTTGTATTCAAGTTTTTACAAACAATTTTATATTGGAGAATTTCAAGCTAGATTGAATAAGCTCGGAGTGGTTGTTTGAATAAATAGAAGACTTGTCACACCTAGTCAGCCATGCCACGTTGTGGCGTGAGAAAAAGTGGCGACAAAATTTTGTCGTGCTAAGCATGTCGGCCCGGCTGGAGTCAAGATATGGGTTCTAGAATGTAATTGACAATCCTTTAAAGTTAACTCAGTGTCTGATTCGAATATTTGTCTGACTTGTCATTATTCGATATATTCAACTGCATGCAGTTGTACGTTCGACTTCGTTCAGTCATTATATCAAATTTACGCGGTCGGCTGCAGTCGTGTGAAGTCAATATTAACTGCATACAGTCGTGACTTCAACTTTATAATGACTGAACTAAGTCGAACGTACAACTGCATGCAGTTGAATATATCGACTGCGCGCGGTTGCTGCGATGCAGTCCGTCTGATGGCAGCTTTACGCTTACCTAATTGAAATAATACCATTACATATAATGTTCAAATACAGCATCGTAATCATTGTTCAAATGAATTTCAATCAACATAACATTTTAACAGTGCCTTCATTTCTCATTAAAATATTAATTAAAATAAAATAACTAAGCCCAAACACAAGACTGGAAGAGGTTGGTACTTAAGACGGTTGTAGAGCTAAAACTAACTATATTTGTATGATTTTTTATTAAAATTATATAAAATTAACACGATGAGGGTTCGCTAACATACTCATAAGTTTAAGAATAATAAAAATATGTTTTAAACTTCAGCATAATTATTTTAAGGTGATGCATTTACGAAAATCGAGTGAGCTTGTGGCAATGGGTTTATACTTTATACTGATCAAGATTTTTTATTGGTTCAATACATACAAAGGGTTGGATTGTACCAATATGGCTTTAAAACTAACATTTAAACAGTTTTACTTATTTTTATTATTATTTACTAACCTGAGTTGTGATGTAGGGCTCATTGTCACTTGAATGTGTAGGAATAAACTTATTTACATTTTAAGATGAAATTAGGTTACTTGTTTATTAATATTGATGTCACGGCAGGAAATATATGGACTGTGTATCCCAGGAACGTTGATCGTATAATTAGCAGTGACACTAGAATCTACGACAAAAAATTGTACTCCATGTCTGCGTCTTTAATCATATTGAGGCGGATACTGTCTTGAAACGTTTATTTGTAATGTATCGAGATTTTGTAACAGGTCGCCACGGACAGGAGCCGAGCTGCTCGATGCAAGCGCCGGATCCTCCACTCGACTGTCGGCTTTTTCGTGAATTCCTATGAAACGCGCTACAGTAGTCAGTGCAGCGAGCCGAACCGCTCGATGCGAGCATTGCGACAGAGCGCATGTTTACAAACGAGTCAGTGCAGGTTGACAGTTGACAGTAACTTGCTCGAAGCGAGCGTTCGCCGCGTCTTGTGTATCGCCGGTTTGTAACCAAGCTCCCTTCGAATGATACATTACAAACAAACATTGCAAGTCAGTTTCCGCCTTTATTATGTGGTGTACTATACTTAATCTAAACTTATGAAGAAGTATAATGATATATGAGGTGGCTTAGCATATAAAGGAGCAAGAAACAAGTATTTGCCACAAACCCTATACCTCGACTTTTAATCGTATTCAGTAACTTGACAATTGAAGGGTTGCCAGGTTTTGACAAAAAAAGGTAGTGAGGTGGGCAAGAATGAACGAAATTGAATGAACTTTGTACATAAATGCAAACTTTTTATTTTAAATTTAATAACATGTCTTAAAAATGAATAAGAAGAATGACGTCTACGTCTAGGATTGCCAGGGGTCTATTAAAAGAAAATAAAAAAGGAAATCACAACTTTACTTAACCTATAACGACTTTTATTAATAATTATTCTTATATTCCACATCTTACATACGAATATTTAAGGATTTATTTAAATTAAATCATTTTTATCATTCGTTCTTTATTAAATCGTTCACTACCCCAACACTATAGTTTTAGTAAGGTACCTAACATTATTTTTCTTTGAACTGTCAAATTACTGAATACGATTAAAAGTCGAGGTAAAACTATTTCCTAGCAATTCAAAAATGTATGTCTGTTCACAGTGTTCAAAAAAAGCACCTTTAGTAATATTGTGTCGCACTTTCAGAGTTCTCACTTAAATGTTGTACACAGAAATGAAACCTGTATGTTCGTAATCAAAATTAAATTTCACTTCTACGTGTTTTGAATAAAATGAATGTTCTAAATTATTGGTATTTTATTTATTTGCCTTCCTAGCATAAGCATACTCAACCTATAATGTTCCCACTGCTGGGCCACAGGCCTCCTCTCTTCGAAGGAGTGGGTTGTAATCTACCACGCGGGCCTAATGCGGGTTGGTAGATGTCACATGTTTTCGATTTTTTGTTTCAAAGTAAAGCTTCTGTCTGGGTTCGAATCCACGACCCGCCGCCACAGCTCTATTTGCCTTCCTAGCACGGTCGATATTATTATAGTCCGGATAACATCTTGTAAAGCAGGGGTGGTCGGAGGGTAAGGGCCCGATCAGACGTACTCGTACGTACGACGTAGGTTCATAAAATAAAATAAAACAAGTTAATCTTTACTCCACATATATTTGACATCTGATATTATCAACGGTCCCATATAAACAATAGCTTACACGATTACATAACATCATGAGGGTTACAGAGAGGAAGGCACTTCTACAATAAGGTTGTACGGACGCCAGCAGGTCCAGCTACCCGAAACTGTCAAATTTTCCCAATCAACCTTGAACCTTAATGCTGTAGCGATAAAGTTGAAAACCCATTAAAGAGATTTGACAGATTGTAGTAGTTTGATGTGCTGGCGTCTGTACACTAAAAACATCTCGATATTATGTAAAAATGGCTGCAGAGTCAGCTGGCCGATTGGAATTTTTTATCTAAAGACAGGATTTTAAAAACGTTTTGCGACAATAACGCCGTTTTAAAAAAAAAACTAATATTCTCAATTTTTTAACTGAAACTCCTTAAGCGGCGAATCGAGAATTGAGTAGAGTAGATATTTCAAGGTCGCGTCACTTTTAACGTTTCGTTACGTGAGAGAGAAGAAAGATATAACTCGCTCTGTCTCTCACACTAAATCCCTCTTATTTTTTTAAGAAGTTTCACTTTGCACGCGCAATATTTTGTAATAACTCGTTTTTTCAAAAATTAGGTGCATGACAGCAGGAAACGAGTTATCAAAAAGACTTCCCGAAGTCCTGCATCAAAATATCGCAAAGCGCTTACTCAGGACAAGGACTTGAAAATACATATTATAGAATTTTATGTAACCTTACAAACATGGATAAACTTCTATATTTTATTTACATAAATATGATGTTTCTATGATAAACATGAGGTATTTAAATAGAAGGTAGTTCAGACCTTGGCTAGAACTACATGATAATAATAATTATATTTGACTCTATAATTAAAACTACAAGATTGTAACAATCGTTATGGAAGTTAAATACTGCAATACTACTTCTACTTTCTTTAAATACAATAAATAACACACACTGCGCAAGCGCATCCAAGTCTCCATGTTATAAAACAATACCCTTCCTTATGTGCAGTCAGGTTAAAACTGGCCACTCTTTCCTAAAGCACCCCCACCCTGTTTATTTTATTGAAATTCTATGAAGGAAAGGAAAATTATTTTAAAATTACATTAACTGACAGCCCAAAAAAAAAACAATAATCATAATTTGTACTGTAAACACAAAAAAAATGCGAGATATGATGCTACGCACTAATTAAAATGGAATTAAAGGAACTTTCTTCAAAGAAGTCTTCGTTAGCTTAGTGTTATCCATTAATATCAATAATTTAATTAAAAAAATACACTTACCGAAACTAAGTTAAATATTCATACGGCATGGAAACTATTGAAATAAATAATTTAATATACATTACAAAGATTTGACAAAATGGTCATGTGTTCACTTTACTAAAGACTAAAATAAAATCGACTACATCTCATGTGCTCGTATTAAAAATCTCAAATTATTCTCAGTAAAGATATTATTTGCTTACAAAAACAAGGGTTCACCAAGCCGTATGAACTTTATATACCACCAAAATAATAATAAAAATATATGATAATGAACATTAGCCTTAAAAATAATAAAAACAACATTCCACTATCAAAAACAATTAAAATCTTAAAATAAATTGTATAATCCATTCAATAAATATTGAAAGAATATCTGTGATTTTTTAACTCATAAAATAATATATAATGATGCTAGATTTAAAATCCACTAATGTATTGATAAAGGTTGAGAAATGGCCTTACTCTTGATTTCAGAAGCATAGGGCAGTGTTAAAATATTATTAAAAATATAATACTATACCAAGGTAACATTACTTGAAATATATATCATTCTGTATGACAAAACTTCGCTTCTGCAGTGTACGAAGTCTTTAAAGAAATACAATACTATTTCTATAGGTAAAATAGTCGACATAAATATTCAATATTTCAATTAAAATTTCTGCGAAATTCTAATTAAACATCAAAAAAATATCGCACACTGTAAAAGCGATTTAAACAAATCTATGAGCACCCTCAGTGCTTTTACACTAAAAGGTAATTAAAATATTATTTTACATGATAATAAAAATAACTATTATGACCTCTACTTCTGCCATATTAGCTCATTAGTAACTATCCGGTCATATTTGTACGATAAACGCAAACTAAATGCATCGTTATGAGTCGCTTCCCATTAAACCCGACTTTTATAAACCAACGCAAAAACAACCCGATTATACACCACATAATCTCATTATTAGAACCTAGGCGAATCCAGTTAAGAACTATACATATCTTGATTTAAAAGAGTATCCTTGGAGTTTCTTGCCCATTCTTCTCCATAGAGATCTACTTTTTCGAATGGGCAACTAGCTTCAACTGTCTTACTAACTGACCGACTATTTGACAATTCAAAAGTGCCTGGAAATGGTTTAATTGAAATAAATGCTTTGAGTTTGAGTTTTGAGTTCAGTAAAGGTGCGTACAGATTAAGTAACATGTTTTATAACATCTGTTATATAACACGTCCACATTATTTAACATTGTTCTATCACAATGAAACATATAAGAAGACCGTACACATTAAAATAACAGTAGAATATAACAATGCAATACGTGTCAGTTCTGCAGTGCTGTTCACAATGTCGAAGTTATATAATATTGTTGCACAAACTAATAACATGTTATATAACTTGTTTTTGTAACACATATCGTTCACATTAATAAAACATATTCTTTAACTATGTTTTATAACATGTTATGTTATATAGTCTGTACGCACCTTAAAAAAAAGGAAATATGCACAATTCTTTAAGCTATTTTTTACGAAAAGTTTAAAATAGAAGACGATTTTGTATAAGAGTTTTTTGGTATATATCACACTCAGAACTAGTATTATATTTATTAAAAAAAACTATCAATAAAATAGTTAAAAATGTCACATAATTCTACATGACAGCCCAATGGAATGAAATCATTCGACAATCTCCCGAAATAATGGCTGAAAGAACCTGGATTCGCCATCACAAAACTCAACACAACTAACCTACATACATTTGGTCACAAGCTACATTGAACTATTATATCTTAGATTTGGGTATAGTGACGACCTCGCGCCACCAAGGGGCGCGCTCGAATGCTCCGGGGTGACTGAAGAACGCTTTCTGGATGTTTTGGTAAAGCTGCAAAAGAAAATGTCATTTTTATTATATTTTTGTAGTCTTCTTTTTCACCGCTCGTATCTTACAAGAAGTAAGTAAGAATGAGTCATGTTGTGGTGAACAATATAATGACAAACTCCAAGAAGTCGAGAGAACCGTGTGGCTTCACCTTCGTGTGTTCAGTGAGCAGATAGCTGATGTTATAAGGAGTAACTTCTATATATGAGAATAAGGGTTCCGCACAAAAAAATTAAAACCCCACGCGAACGAAGTCGCGGGTACAGCTAGTTTATAAGCAAATTTCGTTCCGAGAATACAAAGAAGAATGGTCTAAAGTCGCTGACAAAAGTGAGAATAATTGATGAAAATACCTTTGGACCAGGACAGGATAAAATAATAAATATGTAGTAAATGTAGTTAAAAACTTGCGTAAACACTTACATTGCCATCACTCTTGCCGAGCACAGAGTTAAGCACGAAATCTGTAGGCGCGAGCGCGTCCACGACGCCCACTATTTCTCCCTTTAGCTCGTTGCATAGCTCTAGCACTGCCTCTCGCAGTAGTCGTGCTAGCGACTCACCCTGAAAAATAAAAAAAAAGACCTTATGAAATCATTACTTATTTTTGTTAAGATATGTGTGTAAAGTCTATTCAAATTTATGTTTCAAATTAATGTTCTTTCAAGTTAAGCAAATATCAACTTTATTTTGATGGTAATTAAATTGATTTCAGAGTGACTAGCACTATTGAAAAAGTTATAAAAATGTTTGAAGTTTTAGCGTATATTGAAATTTATTGTTTTTTTTTTTTTAATGATATAAACTAGTGCTTGACTGCGATCTCGCCTGATGGAAAGCAATGATGGAGTGCATTGTATAGGAATTAAAGTAATTTTTCCATGAACTCATATTTGTTTACATTTTTGGTACATAATGACATGGCTCATAGCTTAAAATGTAGGACGATTGGATTCCAAATATTTGAGAAGTAGCAAATAAGGATATATTTTTTTATCTTGACTGCTTTCAAGATAAATGACTTCAAATGAATCCGACAAAGAAGAAGAAGCAAACCTAAACATAGATAGAATAAAGCTGGGTTTTGCATAGAATTTAAAAAAAATCTAAGTTATGTCAAAAACATTGAAACTTTTAACTGGGCAGTTTCGTGCTTTACTAGTAATTAACGCTAGTATACACAGAGTTCACAAATTTACTATACCTGCGCATAACCTCCTTGATATAACTCCACTAAATGCTGATCTAGCGACCATAACCCATACAGACAGAAAAGCTTCGTCAGTACCGGCTGCAGACTCTGTTCCTTCTTATCCAAAGACTCCAGGAAGAATATAATCGCCAAGTATTCAGCATACGTCTTTGTAAGGTCCCTCCATTTGTAAACTTGTGATTTGGCGCGCGCTTCGAACTTTGATAAGCCTTTGGCGATCTCTGATTCATATTTCTCGTGTGTTTGTTTCAGTAGGTAGCATATAAGCCATCTGTATGTTGTTGTTATGACTGTGGAAGAGATAAATTTGGGTTTAGTTGTTGAATTTTGTCACAACGAAAATTTTAATAGACGCGATTACGTATTTTTAAAAATTTATTTAAAGTAAAAAGAAACGTTATCTTCAGTAACTTTCTGGTCCAAATAAAGTAGTAACTCATCCAAAAAAAACATTGACGAATAAATTCAACACTATTTTGGAATCGAGTAAAAATAATGGACCAAAGATTGGTACATCCAACCTGTCAGGTGTTTAGAAAGACCGTGATTCGTTGATATATAATTACATAATATCCCATTACCACAATGATACAAATAATTAACAAAAATGCCATATTCTTGACACTATAATGACTTCGTTCTTAGTCAACCCATCATGATAAACACAATCAAACGCCTTAGACAGTTCCATCGAATTCCCAATATTAACTTAAAGTGAAAATGTTAAACTTTTTTATTTCAGAGCGAGGCCCACCCGAGTCCCAACAGTGGGAACAATATAGGTTGGTTTTGCTACTCACAGTCTCTTGTCTTCAATTCATCAGTCCTGCTACACCGGAACCTCATAGCGATCCACTTTTCCCAATCCATGAGGAAGGTCACGGTATTTAGGGGCGAGTCCACAGTCCCTCCTGAGCGGGCCGACTGGAACTGTCTGAGCAACCAGTTGCCACTCTGTTGGGAGAGAACGTTGTTGTCGCCTTCGTAGGTGACGGCTGCTTCGTGATTGCTGCGTATGTCGCCCAAGTTTGCGCACTGGGGAAAAAAAGGGGTGAAATTTACTTTTTTATACAAGAACTTTGCATGTATGCAGTGTACGGACGCCAGCACATCAAGTTACTACATCTGTCAAATTTCTTTAATAGATTTTCAACTTTATCGCTAAAGAATTAAGGTTCAAGGTTGATTGGGAAAATTTGACAGTTTCGGGTAACTTGACCTGCTGGCGTCTCTACATTCAAGATTACATTGCTTAGTCCTAAGTAAGTGGGCAAAATTGCAATGTTGTTCGTCTTTTTATTTTACTTTTTGTTATAATCTCAAGTTTAAGAAGTATTTTGCCATAAATTTTAAATTCTAGCCTTTAGTTTTGTTATTATTATGTATGATCACTTATATCTGTGATTGCTGGTAAACATATAATTGGTGACTGTGTAAGACCGAGACTATTGTGATCTATAGTACTTAAGATATACATAGAAGCTATTGGTGTACCTTAATATATAAAGTTTTTAACAGAGGGGGCAATTCTCGTAATTTTAAGAACCTTCACAGTCTGATCTCAGTCTCAATCTGTCAAAAATACCTCTAATTTGACAAGTTTTTGACATTTGTTTGTCGCCGTGATGAGACTGCGACTTGATTTTGTACGATTTATATTACAAGAATCGGCCTTCAAACGTCTCTCCTATTTTCGGAAGCAGGTTTTACTAAACGATAACCAATAAACACGATCTTCACCTCGCGTATACTTTTTTTTTTTCTGGTGGGAAATCATCAAATGACCGCTCCCGCTCTGGGTGGAGCGGAAGGGAGTGTCAGACTCTTACTGACTAAAACCCACCCATGTTCCTTCCTTCGCCCTTTATGTTCCGGGGTAGCGGTAACCCTTTCGGACAATCCCGCTGACCCGGCAGGCTTCGGCCCTAAGGGGCCCCTAGGATTATGCTGACATCTCTTTGAGGCGCGCGTGGAACACTTACGCGCCGTCCGGCACGGGCCTGGTCCTGATCGGGCGGTGAGCTACCCATTGCTCTCCGCCCGCAGGCCCGCGCCTACGGTGGCCGGGAGTCGTCACGCGACTCCCGACGCCCGGGGCGTCTCCCGCGGCGGCTGGGACGGGAGGCTCTCTCCCTCATCCGTCCCGCCACCTCCTTCGCTAGCATGACTGCTTCGCAGAAGGAGGCGACTGCCTCCCACTCCCTCTCGCTCCGGACCATGGCTTGCACCAGGGCCGGGTGCGAGAGGCCGCCGCCGCTGCCGATCGCCTCTACGAGTGAGCGTATACTTTACAGTACGTTAACTGACTTTTTAAACAGTTTTCTAGACAAAATTCTCGTCAATAGCACACACTAGAAGCGTTTTATGCAGACAAATCCACACGCAAGAGCCTAGCAAAACTTTATCTGCTTTTTGAAATCTGTTATGGACTAGCAAGACAGCTACGAGGAAGCTTGTCTCGCTTTTAACGTTACATGCAATTATGGAAAAAAATATTTCGTTTTTTCCTTTCAGCTATTTCTTTACACTATACTCACTTTTAGATATCCATGACCACCACACGCCTCACGGCACTGCTGCGCGGCTGATAGAACAGTCCACGTTAGTAGCGGCTTACTGCACGATACCATTGCGTGGATCTCTGATACTGCTTCGCTCTGTAATACAATATGATAAGGTTTCATATGGAATGCGATACAGTAAAATTACATATTGCGTGTAGATAAAAGCCTTAGCTTCAAATTCAACTCTTTGTAAGTGGTTTCTGTGGAAGTGTCACATCAATTTTTCAAATCTCACGTACTACACTAACAAAGGGGTTGTTCAGCGAGAAGAAATTGAAATCAAAAATGTTTGAACAGTTTAAAAAAAGACTCAAAATAAGTTATCATAGGGCAGAACCATAGAAAAAGAATTTCGTATAACTATATAACCAATCTGGGCGTAACATATGTCCCGATCTGGCCTGCGATTTGGAAAGTGTTCGTAGTGTGGCTACGAACATTAGTACGCATTTTTTTACTTATTTTAAGTGTTCTTTCAATTCCTATGTTTTCTTTTACAAGGAAAGCAGAAGCTCTAAAACATATTGTAAAAATGATTAATATTACTCACCAAATTATCTACTTTCAACCCTGCATTAGATTTTTCGACGATACTTAAGTATACTCTGCTAAAGTTTTCTATGTACATTCTGAAGACTACTGCGGCCGCTACATAGCCGAATAAGCGCCATTGCTGTGAAATACAAATATCGAGAATTAATTCATGAATAAATAGAGTACTACTATCTAATCGCTCAGACATTTCTGTTGTCACACGCTTACCCTGCGTCAGTCTAATAAATGCGAATTTCCACTGTAACTTAGAGCGAATTTTACCAATGAAACTGAATGCGATTAGCATATCTAAACCGCGTTCAAGAGCTGTCAGCGGCATCATTGTTGTGGAATATTGACACTAACAGTCATAACTCATGAACTTTAGAAGTGAAATCAGCCCTTAGTAGTTCAGAGTATTTATCTTTTTCTTCTTCTTCGTAGCACTCTTGTCAGAGCGGTCGTGGTCCTCATGTAGTTTCTTGTCTCGGGGCTGATGTGATTCGCCTCACGCTTTCTCACCACCTACTCCGATTTCTGGTATTTTTTGTGCACTCATACAAAGGATTTATATATACCCTGTAGATATAACCACAAATATACAATGGGCTGATGAAAACCCGCTGACTGCCTAGTCTTGATCAAAGCCTTGAGGGTGATCTTGTCTGCCCTAGCTTAAACTATAAAAAAACAATTATAAACTAACATGTAGCTGGTACTCGATGAGCGAGATCTCGTTGTCTCTCTCTCCGAACTGCGTGCGCGTGGCCGCGTACCGGATCGCGATGGTGACCGCGCTCGCTATCGAGAGGCAGCTCTCTTGCATTATTCCGATGCGACCTGGAACGAAATATTTGAAACTAAACTACCATAACGTAACATATATTTCTGTTTAAATTATATTTTGATTATTATTATTATTTGACAGTTTAAATTATATTTGATGATTATTATTATTATTATTTGACTTAATTATTCTTTTATACATGTTTTGACATTCACGATTATTTTTTATAATATTTTTAAATTATTGTATTTTTTAAATTTATTCATACTTATGTTCTATATTGTTTTTATGTAATATTATGGATTTTTATTATCTGCAATAAATAAATTGAATTGTAACATCATGCCTATATCCCCGAAGGGAGGAGGTGTATATTACACCCACTATACGGTAGTTATGAAAGTTCCACGCAATAGGGGTGAGCCTTTTGCCGCTAACACAATCATGATCAGCCTATAATGTTGGGTACGTTGCTTCTGGGACACACATTGCGGGTTGGTAGATGTCACATGTCTTCGAATGTTTGGTTCTAGGAAATGCCGGTTTTCGCACGATGTTTTCCTTCACCGTTTTGAGAGCAACGCAAAATGACACATTGTTCCGCTAAACCAAATGAACCTATCGGGTCAAAAGAATAGTTTACCAGCTGAAAGATTCTCTAATGCCGCCCCCAATATCTTGGAGGGATCTGAGAAGGATGACTCGTAGATACCCTCCTCGGTGACGTCAGCGGTGCGGTTGAGCAAGTTCTCGCGCGGTATCCGGTACTGGTTGAACATTATGAATCTGGAACAATCGGAAACAATGGTTGGAGTTTATTTAAATAATCAACAAAGGACATGAATATTCAAAAAAGAAATATGGATATGAACCGACCCTGTACCTATTTGGTGATTAATTATTGTTGATGGAAAAGTACGACGCACCTTAGTTGTCGCACGCTGTGGAGGTGCAGGTCAGTAGACCCCACAGCTAAACTTACAATTTTCTTTTAGTTTTTGTCTCTGTGTTTTTGTTTTTAAGAACAATGTTACTAACAATTGGGCCTAGTTGCCATAAATAAACAAATATTGAATTGAATTGAATCGTTTCAGACTTGACCCAACCTCAATGGATCATTCTATAGTCCGTATATCTACAGTGATTTTATTCGTACGCGTAGGACTGGGCAGTGAGCAATCTCACCAAAACAGCAAGTCTAGCCAAAACTTTTGGCAGATTGCCATATTGTGGCACAGAATAATGTATTTTCAATATAATTAAAAACATTTCATCATCCCTTTTCCTTTCCTCGTGTGGATTTAAACTAAGCCTTTGTAGCGGTATCTAAACGCCACATACGAACAACGCGTCATACTGACGTCACGCAAATCCTGCATCTCGCAAGCAGAGTTTACCGCGCAATAAGCATACATATAAACTTCCGGACATCAGTCGTTGGGCAATTGCCCGATTTTTTTCTTTCCTCTCCTGGTCGACGCAGCAGCCAGCCTCAACCCGGCGCTGTACGACATCCGACGCACTGGAGTATAACGCTGCGCCACCCTGACTCACTGGGGACATCTCCGCAGACAGTTCCGGCTCACCGTGAACTATGCGGCAACCGGTTCCGACTCGAGGGGAGTGATTTAGCGGTATCTACAACGCCACATGCGAACAACGCATCATACTGACGTCACGCAAATCTTGCATCTCACAAGCAGAGTTTACCGCGCAATTAACACACATACAAACTTCCCGACATCAGTCGTTGGGCAATTGCCCGCCAGACACAACACCCGTCTGGTCGGAGGATCCTCCCTTTTCTATGGAGGATGAGTGAACTTTACACCCTGTTCCTCATACCGCTATACCTTTGTTTATACTACAAACAAAGGCCTAGGTATAAACTTTGTGCCCGCGAAAAAAGCAATCGCGTCGCAGACCCTCGTATCTCACACCTGATAGCATAATTATTATTAATTTCTATAAAGCCTTTGAAAAACCCTCTTATCAATGACTTACGAGACAGTAATTACGAGGCGGTAATTATTGATATCTTATTAATCATACGATTGATTGCTTTAAACATCTACGTGTGAATTTGCCTGTAATTTTCCCTATGCAGTGCAAAACAATTTACTTGTTCAAAAAACTAACAAGCCTAAAACACCAGGTTCGCTTTACGTGTTTGTGATTTCAGATCGTTAGGTCCAGGTTTCAGGTTCAGTATTATATTAATCGTTTATGTCAGTTTCAAAGAAGTCAGCAACTCACAAACACAATTGCAAGTCAGTCGTGTCCAAGATTAATATAATTTCGGAACCCACAACTTGGTAATTTAAAAGGGGGTCCTTAAACCTTCACCGGACATACGAGTACCCAAACATAATTTGAGGATCGATTAACCATGCCAAAATCCATCAAAGGACTTCGCGTCCGTTGCATGCCAATGAGACTGTGACGACGAAGCGTTTCGCCTCGTCGTTTATACCGCGAACATCGAAGGACTGGAACAATTTGCCTGCAGCGGTTTTCCCGTCCGATTATAATTTAAGTGTCTTCAAGGCTAGAGTGAATAGGTTCATAATAAATGAGTGCGCTTTACCATCAACGATTGCATCACTGCTTTCCATCAGGCGGGATCGCAGTCAAGCACTAGTTTAATATCATTAAAAAAAAAGACTAGCTTTTTCTCGCGGCTTCGCCCGCGTGGAAATCGGACATTTATCCCACGGAAGCATCTACTCGGATAAAAAATATCCTATGTCCTAAACCAGATCATTGTCTACTTGTGTGCCATATTTCATCGGATTCAGACGGGCAGACAGAATTACTTTCGCATTTATAATATTAAAAGTATGAATGCATGCCAATGACATGGTATTACATATGCGGTTCAATCAACCTGTAATTTTCCTGGATCGGTCAAAGATACTCGTGAATGGCCCCGTCTAAAATTAGTAAAAGGGACGGTTTTATGTCGTATTTCAAGATCCAACGGATACTTCAAACTGATTAGATATAATCGCACCTTTATTCATAAGATTATACATACTTTTAATATGTATGTTTGGTGATTCAGAAGTGCTAATATTGAATGAGTATTACGTGCAGTAAAACTTTACACCTTATGAAGGCTAGCGGACATCTGGCAAATCAAGACTTATTTTCATTATTAAAAATCTACCTTGAACACATTGAAATAAAGTCGAAAATATATACCTAACAACTAATCTGAAGGTGTCCGCTAGCCTATTAAGTTTATAGAGAGCCTCTATTTGAATTTAGGCCAGTCATCTGACCTGGAATCTCTGGAAATGCGCCGCTTTTGGTATCTGAGTTATCTTATTTTCAGAAGCCTGAATATTTGACTCATTGAAATCCAAGTATTTTTTTAGATTTTAAGGCATTGACAACCACTGCAGTCACCGCTGACCGCCAACAATAGATTTTCTATTGTGTCTGTTGTACAGATGATTTTAGTCACGAGGTCTAAACGGTGAAGAAAAACATTGGCCCCGATTTCCCTGTTCGTAAACTAAACTAAATTTAAGTTCAGTGCATCTTTTTCTTTCTATTTCATTAAGAAAAGGACAGAAGATAAAATATTAGTTTAGTCCTGTCAAATTAAGATGCTCCTTAGTATTATACAGTTTAGACGTTATTAAAAACATGGCTAGTAAAAATACGCCAATTTACGTCAGGCGCTGACTAATTTGACAGGACTAAACTAAAAAAAGATGCACTGAACTTAAATTTAGTTTAGTTTGTGAACAAGGGAATCGGCGCCACAGTGAGGAAACCGGCATAACCTAGAACCAAAAATTGGAACACATGTGACATCTACCAACCCGCACTGGGACCGTGTGGTGGGTTACATCCCACTCCCTCTCACAGAGAGTTGGCCTGTGTCCCAGCAGTGGGAACATTATAGGCTGGCCATCATCATCATCATCTGCCTAGCCTTTTCCCAACTATGTTGGGGTCGGCTTCCAGTCTAACCGGATGCAGCTGAATACCAGTATTTTACATGGAGCGACTGCCTATCTGACCTCCACAACCCAGTTACTGGGTAATACGATACCCCTTGGTAAGACTGGTTGTCAGACTTTCGGGCTACTGACGACCCGTAACGACGCCGGCAATATAAATCACAAAAAAAAAAAAATCTAGAACTATTCTCGCCAATATTTCAATCAGCATAAGATTCCCACTGACTCATAAATGACCCTGTAACATATCGCGAAGACGTTTACATAAGGTATAATTACAGATAAGTGATATTATGACAAGGATTGTAAAAAATACGTAGAAACCGATAAATAATGAACACGCGGGTAATTTTAGAACATACTGGCAGCCTCGATACCATAAGCCTATTAAGAATTTACGCAAATTTACCACTAAGATTGTGCTCACACTAGAGACAAGACAGTTTTTAGGTTTCCGTGCCCAAAGGTGTCAACGGAACCCTATTTCTAAGCCTTTTTCTGTCAGTCCGTATGTCACAGAGCTATATGGCCAGTTGAAATTTTGCAGAATACGTAATACTGTGGCCTCATTGCAAATAATAAGAATAATGTAAACAATAATAGACTCGCCCGCCCCCTATTACATGGGACTTCAATATGACTGTGGCGACTGAGCTAAGGTCTGCAAAGAAAGTCTTGACTCTTTATCTGCACTTAGCCTTACAAAAAATGATTTCGAGCGAATATGAATCGGGTACGAAATCTAAATACCTAATCTTTTCAAATACCCAAGCAACTAACACCTACCTACGAATTATCTAAGTTTAAAACACTGATTGGACTAAATATCTATCATTCAAAAATATGTTTTTGGCACTCGCCGGCCGCTGCCGCGGCACCGCTCGCTTGGCTCGTGCATTGTGTGGTCACAGTTGTAACCTAACCTAGCCGTTTCGATTTAAAAAACATATATGCGTGTTACGCATGCGGGTACAGAAACATATAACGGTGAGGTAAACCAATTTAAGGAACTTTTTACATAGGAATTTCAAGTTTTAGCTTTATGAACTTCAGTAACATATCCATTTGACATTTTAAGCTTGCGATATTTTGAATATAAGTGAAACAATCATTAGGTATTTAGATTTTAGGGATATTGAACGTAGGTTATTTTACGTTAGTTCTTTTAACTTTAGAAATTGCAATACGTACCCTATAAATCATCTAATAATTTCGTATCTTTGGATTATATATAGACTAACCGCACTTATTCAGCTCTGTTCAGCTTTTGTCCATAGAAAAAAACGATTTTGAATTTTTTCATTTCATTTTTAATGATAATGTATGATTCGTTCAGCGGGATTGTCCGAAAGGGTTACCGCTACCCCGGAACATAAAGGGCAAAGGAAGGAACATGAGTGGGCTTTAGTCAGTAAGAGTCTGACACTCCCTTCCGCTGCACCCAGAGCGGGAGGGGTCATTTGATGATTTCCCATCCGGAAAAAAAAAAATGTATGATTCGTCATTATAGATACGGCGCCGTCCCTTTGCATACAGTCGCCGTTGTGTATAATGCATAAGGAAAATTGATGACGCTTCTGATCGCACCCATTTCGTAAAGAGTCATATGTTACGGTAACCATGATTATTAACAAGTTTGGCAGTAAACTAAATAAAAATGAGTGTTAACAAATATTGTAATGAGTAATTAAATAAATATTAAGCAGTTAACAAAACGGACGGCGCGGGCGCCGTGTGATGACGAATTCTACAATCTGCCATTGGAATGGACATCACGCTATGATACCACGTTACGTGTATCTTATACTGATAAGTTATAACTGACTAAATTACTTTTCCTATTGAAAAAATCTGTACTTGTATTTGGGAAACGAATATGAATTTATGACGAAATGATCTACATATGATCTGACCAAGATTATGTCTGGACTTTAAAAGAGACTGTGACCTCTGAGTTTGTTTCGGCCTTTCTTCTCAGAGCAGTCAGATAAAAAACGCCGACAACATCTAGTTTTTAAAATATGATAGACGTGTAAAAGTGTTTGTACAAATCTACTTACAATATAAAATCATTTATCGATCATCTGACAAAATATGCAAAAGAATCATAGGGCATCAAAAAATTCGTCCGCATCGCTGTCAACAGGAACAGTGCCCAAAAGCATTGCCACGTTGTATGGCGATGCTAATTCTATTTCACATGTATATATTATTATTATAAATGTTAGCTTATATAATGTTCAATCATCTTATGATTTCGTATCTTTGGATCATGGACTTTGATCCTGAACTGGTATTTCCTACTCCCTAAGTACGAGATTCGTGGTTTCAGCCGAAGTTACGGGCGTTTCGTACTACGCATCACCTACGGACATAAGAATAAATTGAGGCCCGAACTAAGAATTAATGACAACACGATTCGAGAGTTGTCCCTACTCCCGATGTGTTATAACCCGTCCGAAAAAGATAATTAATCGGGTGTAGGGTTCACTTAGAAGTTTCGTAGGTATTCCGTACGGGGGGGGCCCGTATCTTCGTTGATGGACTTAGAGAGTAGGCTCCCTAGATATCACGCCATAGTATCACGTCGTTAGGTACTCGTACCTATTACTGATAAGTGATAACCTAACTCAGTTACTTTTCCTATTCTAGGTTTACATTCATGTCGATAGCATAGCTTGATATGGAGTTTTACGCGGGTGCATGTGGATGGAATGTACTGGCTCCTCATACCTGTATTGGTTATGCGCAAAAAACGCCTAGAGCAACCGATGGGGTTCGAAGTCTGGACTCTCGACTTCTCGCTCGCTTGACACCTTATCTCTATTGTCGTGTCTCGTTAAATATTATATCTGGCGAATAATCAAAACTAGATAAAGAGCAATTTATGTAGGTAATTTGTACCTTAGATATTTAAATACTTATCTAGTAAATATTAAAATTGTCGTTTGAAGTATATTTTCATAAGCTTATTTTTTTTTTCGTCTGCGGGAAATTAGCCCATGTTCGCACGGACGGAAATATATCGCGGTGGGATTTCATTAATTAATTTTCAACTCTCAATGTTGGGTGGGCCGAGCATTGAGAATGAAATAGAGAGCATCCTAGCGAGTCAAAACAACAATGTTGGATTTTCAACTTTCGGCGCTTAACAGAGCGTTGAAAATCCAGTGCACGAAAAAAAATCGCCGCGGGAAAACACGCTTGTGCGACCCTGGGCTTATACTTGTTAAAAATTGTTACCAATGTGTAATATTTTCTCTGAATTTAATAAGAACGCTCTTTAAAGTAAACAACAGCTGAAAATGTCTGAAGATCTCTTTGATCTTTTTATCAACCGATAATGAGTAAAGCGGTACATATCAAAGTAAAGAACGATTGTATTCAAGAAAGTAAGCCTATAAAGAGTGACAGGGATATCAACACGCAAACTGTAACCATTTGTAGCGGTAACTACAACGCCACATGCGAACAACACGTCATACTGACGTCACGCAAATCCTGCATCTCGCAAGCAGAGTTTACCGCGCAATTAGCATACATACAAACTTCCCGACATCAGTCGTGGGGCAGTTGCCCGCCAGACACAACACCCGTCGGGTTGGAGGATCCTCCCTTTTCTATGGAGGATGAGTGAACTTTACACCCTGTTCCTCATACCTCTATACATTAATTCAGCACATGAGATTCCCAAGTACACGCAAAGCTTATAAAAAAAATTGCTGTTCCATACATTTTGACCGTTTAGGTACAGACGCCAGCACACCAAGTTACTACAATCTGTCAAATGTCTTTTATAGATTTTCAACTTTATCGCTAAAGCATTAAGGTTCAAGGTTGATTGGGAAAATTTGGCAGTTTCGTGTTGCTTGACCTGCTGGCGTCTGTACAACACTTATCTATGAAACAGCCTTTTTTTTTCCGACGGAAATTTTCAACTCACGGTCTTCAGAATCATGTACTGAATCCATGGTTAGAGTTTGCGCTGCGATGTTCCTGCCACCCTGTATTGATTTTAGATTATTAGACTAGTTTTGAGAATACACCATTGTTTTAAATTAACCGACTTTCAAAATGCGCGAGATTCAGATTTTGATTGTTTCTGTATCAGATGTGTATCTGTGTATGTTACTAGGATGTTTCGGTAGTTCCAACAGATTTAAATGACTACGGCTGGAAAGTTGGTTAAAAAAAAAAACAATCGAAATCACAGAGCACCCGCTTCCGGTCCATTTTTTTAAAGTTTAAAACTCCCAATTGCCCCTAGATTACACAATCATATGCCGCGGGGTTAACGCCTCAGACTGGCGACAGGATGCGCACACGCATAGGGGCCGCGTTGCACCGACAATTTGTCTTCAGTGGGAGACAGCCATTATTGAGCGAGTAAAGTAATGAATAACACAAGGTAATACAAGAATGGCGAGGAATGCGATAAAGTTATAACAATAAAAATTAATAAGTTATATAAATTTTCTAATGCATTATCTTTTATGTAATCGAATATTGCCACATTCTAATCGAGCGAATACATTATTTAAAAATCTACTAAAAATCGACGCAAATATTCCATTCACACTCCATTTATTACGTTGCTTTTACAAAAAGCAGATGAATGCTTAATTTAGTATGCTTCATTCTAGTATTATCTATAAAATAGCTTTTGTTAATTGACTTGTTCTAGTAAAAAAATACGGGAATAATCCTAAAAAAAATATTAAATAAAATAAAACAGAAATAAAAATAATTATTTATTTACTTTTAAATTCATTATGAAGTTGAAATAAAATAAAATTTCAAAAGTACTAGTCATCATTACAATCTGGGTGTATAAATGCAGGAATGCGGAAAAAAATAATCTAAAAATGAATCAATTAATCGGATATCCTCACGGAGTATGTTATTAAATATACAATGTTCTTCCACATTACTTCCCCGTAGGTACTAGGAACCCTGTTATCAGGATAACATCACGACCAAATTAAACCAATACCTAATTAGATTTAAACAGCATAATGAACTAATATGTGGATACTCACCCACATATGCAATTAAGTTCATTTTTTTTTCCTTGTATGGATCCCAGCAGTATGTATTTATTGCATTGTGTATTGTTTCCTCGTTTGTCAATGGTAGACGGACGAAAAAACATGTTGGGGTTTTGTTTAGTCACAATTGTGTGTGAGCTGTGCTAGGAAAGTGTAGCTACACGTTTATGTGAGGTAAATTGACCTATTTGTAGTGTAGGTAGGCACAATAACTTAATAAAAAACATCTTTATACTAAGTTATATTGTGTGAATATATTATTCCAGTATTCTTTCGTGCGTAACCGATGCCACATGTATACAGGGTGGCAGGGACATCGCGCCACCTGAATTCAGCACATGATTCCAGACTGTAGCGTCGAAGATTTTCGTCGGTTATGAAAAAGAAATGTTGTTTCATACATTTTGACCGCGTAGGTGTTGCAATTTTCTATGAAACTTTATATTTTTTAAGTAACTGACGAAAATTTTCAATGCGTTCAGAATCACGTACTGAATCCATGGTAACGAGTTGCGCGTCGATGTACCTTCCACCCTAAGAAAGCAGCGGTATACATAAAGTATATATTTCCGAATAATCCTACTATCCTACTAATATCCTTCCTACTATATATGTATATATATATTATATTATATATATATCTATAAATGCGAAAGTTTGTATGGATGGATTGAAGGATGTTTGTTACTCTTTCACACAAAAAGTACTGAACGGATTTGGATGAAATTTGGCACACAGATAGTTTATAACCAGGATTAACACATATGATACTTTTTACCCCGATATTCCCACGGGATCGAAACTTATGCGGGTAAAACCGTGGGGCACAGCTAGTATAATATATATATATATACCTATATATTTTAAAATACTGAATGGGCCCGCTCTTGACCTCGATCACACCTGATGGAAAGCGATGGATGAGGTCTACGATGGAACAAAAAAATCCAGAAGTTTTATTTGTCTCAAACGAGCCGAAAACTTACGATTGAATGATAATTTGATACGGAGATTGTGCTGCAATCCGTCTGCCACACTGAGAACCTCCATAAAGCTTTATAGTATTTTACTCACCCATTGTCAATACCATTGACACCGATCTTCTCCCCCATGTCTCCGACAATCAATCCAGGATATGTCTCCAGGGTCTCGGGGTTGCGGACGGGCACCAGGAACCCGTGCAGTCCATGGTTCGTGCCGTCGGGTGTGATCAGCTGAGCAAACAGCAGGGTGTGGGTACATGTTCTACCTGGGGAGAAATATTGATGCCATTTATTATTGAGGTAGGCAGAAAAAGGAAATGAATATACAGGATATGTTAAATACACCGGTACTGCATCCTACTTCCTACTAACATTACAAATGCGAAAGTTTGTGAGGATGAACGGATGGATGGATGTTTGTTACTATTTCACGCACACACTCCTGAACGGATTTTGATGAAACTTTACAGTAATATAGCTTATACATCAAAATAATACATAGGGGAGGGGCTTGTGGCTAAGTAATAACAGCCGCACGGGTCGATCGATCAGGTTAAGCTACGCTTGCCGCGGTTGGTCCGTGGATGGGTGACCATCTTCACATACCAAGACCCCTCCGTGCCTCGGAAAGCACGTTAAGCCGTTGGTCCCGGCTGTCATTCGTGGATCTTTGACAGTCGTTACAGGTCGTCAGTAGCCCGAAAGTCTGACAACCAATCTTACCAAGGGGTATCGTATTACCCAGTAACTGGGTTGTGGAGGTCAGATAGGCAGTCGCTCCATGTAAAATACTGGTATTCAGCTGCATCCGGTTAGACCGGAAGCCGACCCCAACATAGTTGGGAAAAGGCTAGGCAGATGATGATGACATCAAAATAATACATAGGATACTTTTTATCCCGATATTCCAACGGCATTGATACTTATGCGGGTGAAACCGCGGGGTGCTGCTAGAATATCTTAAGATATTATTGTTTCTTTTTTTTAATTGGATCAATGTGTTGAAGGTATTTTCGACATTCGCCTACCCTTCAGTATTTCAAAGCGTATAAATTTACATTACCTAGATTATATATATTATATACAAGTATATAATAAAAAAATAAAGAAGAAGGCAGGAGCTCATTGGGCATCAAAAAATTCGTTCGCATCGCTGTCAATGGGATAAGTGTCCAAAAGGCTGGCAGCATTACCATGTTGGATGGCAATGCTGATTCTTTGGGCTAAAAATAGGCCAGCCCTCTGGTCACCTAGATTTATTTTGGTAGTTTATTTGAGTTAGTTACCTAGCAATACGTCTAAAACATACGGAACGGAGTTAAATTTCTGAATTTAAAGAAAAAATTATGGTTTAGGAACTTCGTTAACTGGCTAATCTCGTATTCGAATCACTCAACTTTAATAGTGTCAGCATTTCCGAGGTCAAAGACCCTTTTTGAAAACGACAGGATTTAAATGCTCAGTCACCAAGGGTCACACACCTGACCAAAAGGATTGTTGATCGCATGAACATGAAATACAAAATTATGCATTTTACTAGCTGCGCCCCGCGGTTTCACCCGCATAAGTTTCGATTCCGTGGGAATATAAAAAAGTATCCTATATGTTAATCCTGGTTATAAACCATCTGTGTGCCAAATTTCATTCAAATCCGTTCAGTAGTTTTTGCGTAGAAAAGTAACAAACATCCATCCATCCATCCATACAAACTTTCGCTTTTATAATATTAGTAGGAAGTAGGATTTGAATGTTGGATTAATAAAAGGCAAAAACCAGTTCTTATTTTTTGTTGAACAATGCATTGTGTTCTCGAAAATTACATTTATAAAATAATAAAACTGAAAATAAAAGGTTATCGTCATGCATGAACGTTTTATAACGTAATTCTTTGTATTTGTGTAATGTTAGGTAAGTACTTGCTGCATAACCTTCTCCTGCCTGCTCCTAGTCCTAAATTCGGCAAAAGTGTGCTAGGTATGGCCCCAAAAATATATAATAGTGTACCAGCAGCTATTAGAAATAAAGGGTGTCTGGGATTCTTTAAGAGGTCTTTGTTTAAATTTATTTTAGATAGTTGTTACTACTCCATCATTGTATTAAACAGAGGTCGGAAGTAGAATAAGTAGAATTAACAAGTCGGAATCGTCATGATTCCGACTTGCTAATTAAACCCTTATGGTTTTATTTATTTATTAAGTATTGTGTTTGTTTATCTAAAACTGTAATGACTGTTTACATAACTGACATACTCGTATTTTAAATAGTTTTTTTTCTAAATGTGATACAAATATTGACAAGCTACCTTAATTGTAATTGCTTGTTTATATTCATTTTGTACGCCATATATTAGCAAAACATAGTGCACATATTTCTAGACAATATACTATCTGTAACCATACCTATGTTTAACAAAATAAATTATTGAAATTACTTGGGGCAAATGTGTTTTACTTTCCCATTCTCTCACATCAGCTGCCCTGTTGTCATTAGCCACCCCGTTTTAATTCACTCCTTTCATTCATAATTATCATCTCCTGCACAATCCATCCATCTTTGCACTCCTTAATCTCTTTCGTTCTTGCAAGTAAAAGTTAATAAACAAAACATCACGCCTTGAAAGATTGCGCTTTCCCCAAAAGATTGCGCTGTACATTTCGCCAGTTAAGTTAAAGTCCCATGTAGTAGGGGGCGAGCCTGTTGCCATCAACCTGGCATAAGTCCAGACTCCGAGCTGGTACTGAGAAATTCCAAGGAAACTTTGCCCGACCTGGCAAACGAACCCAAGACTTCATGCTCCACACGGTGGAGGTCTGCCCCGCTTGGGCGGAGCACCGCCGTGTCCTCGTAGAGGCGATCGGCAGCGGCGGCGGCCTCTCGCGCCCAGCCCTGGTGCAAGCCATGGTCCGGAGCGAGAGGGAGTGGGAGGCAGTCGCCTCCTTCTGCGAAGCAGTCATTCTAGCGAAGGAGGTGGCAGGACGGATGAGGGAGAGAGCCTCCCGTCCCAGCCGTCGCGGGAGACGCCCTGGGCGTCGGGAGTCGAGTGAAGACTACCGGCCACCGTAGGCGCGGGCCTGCGGGCGGAGAGCAATGGGTAGCTCACCGCCCGATCAGGACCAGGTCCGTGCCGGACGGCGCGTAAGTGTTCCACGCGCGCCTCAAAGAGATGTCAGCATAACGAGGGGCCCCTTAGGGCCGAAGCCTTCCGGGTCAGCGGGATTGTCCGAAAGGGTACCGCTACCCCGGAACATAAAGGGCGAAGGAAGGAACATGGGTGGGTTTTAGTCAGTAAGAGTCTGACACTCCCTTCCGCTCCACCCAGAGCGGGAGGGGTCATTTGATGATTTCCCATCCGGGAAAAAAAAAAAAAAAAAGACTTCATGCTCAGCAGTAGCCCTTGCGACCACTAAACCAACGATGACGTCGAGGTTTAAACTGCCTGCCAATGATCATAAACGTCTAGTAAAATCTCCATACAGAAACAAATCAATAAAATTTACACGAGTGTTGCCAAGCTATTACAGACAACCTCGACTCGTAAATTGTTTGATAAAAAAGTAATAAAAAATTCTTATAAATGACTCCTACATAATTGAAATTATTAAAGGAACTGATAAAAAGAATTCTTCATTTAGATGATACAGGGTAGGCAAATAAGAGGTATACTACAAGCCTGGCTACAAAGCCAAACATATACTGCCACAGAAGCTCTCTTTGACGTATTGGTCTAATCAGACTCATCCTCTAACAATCTCTCTAACACACACGCACATACACAGAGACACACACAAACTTATATTCATAAAAACCTCCCAACATACTTTTACTTTTTAATCGTTTTTGTATTTATTTTCACTCTAATAATAAGCTCACTAATTGTTTGAAACTTTTGTTACTTGCTGTGATATCAGATGTAAGCTATCAAATATGTAACCATAAACAGGTGGGGACCTGGTGACCTGTATTACAGGTGTTACTACCTACCACACCAGCACCAGCGATCTAGAACAAAAAAATCGTCAGCTATTTCTTGCGTGTAAAATATTGTTTGTATTGTTTTTTCGGCTTGTGGTGAGAAATAAACACATTTTATTTTATTATTTATTTATTATACACTTTATTTTTTAAATTTTATTCTATGAAATATAAAAATTAAGTATTTTTATTTAAATATAGTATTTAGGGCCGGCAATTCAGTATGGAAAATAATCTCAGACAAATGTCCACCTCTAGCATGGCAGATGTGATCTCTTTTCACTACGTTTTTCATGACATTTTCACACATTTCCTGCGTTATTTCATTGACTGTGTCTCAGATATTTTGTTTTAATTCTTGAAGGTTCATTGGCCTGTTAGCAAAGACACGTCCCTTTAGATAGCCCCACAAAAAAGTTAGGAGCTGTTAAATCCGGGGATCTTGGGGGCCGATCAATGTCACCGTTTCTCGAAATTAATCGACCCGGAAACGTTCTTTTCAATGTCTCGATTATGGCTCGTGCCGTATGACATGTGGCCCCGTCTTGTGGAACCACATGTTTCCTAAGCCCAACTGATTCACTTGATGTAAGAAAACTGCTTTATCTGTTACAATAGCATGCTGCTCAAATTTAATCACTAAACGAGTTATTGTTAGCCGCGAAGGTAAGTGATTTCTACTAAAAATTGCCGCAATTTTCTTAAGAGTTTCCGCAATACATGATTGGGTTGAGTAGAATGTTTTAATAATTAAAACACTTTGTTCAGTCGTAAAACGCTCCATAACAAATTTGCCGTATCTACACAAAATAATTTTCATGAAACAACTGCCATATTTGCCGCCAAAACAAAATGGCGGCAAAAAAAAAAGTTGTATACCTCCAAGTTGCCCACCCTGTGCCACTAATTAGTCGGTACTTTATGTATGTCTACAAATGAATGATGCATGTGATTGTCAATTTACGAATGCGTAAATAGCTGTTTTTTCTGGTCTAAAGCCTCAACCAGAAACAGAAGGGTCTCCTGGTAGGCAGTTTTATGTAAAAATCAATAAAGAATGTAATATTCTTGGACATTACTACCACTTTTTAAGAGGGATAAACCTACCCTCTCTCTCTCTCTCTCCCTCTGGAGTCCTAACTATAATTCGAATCATAGACGCTATTCAAAATGCTATTTAGATAGTTTACATATTTGTATATTTTTCCATCTTTTTCTTTTTATGGAAATACTAGCGGTTTTACCCGCATAAGAGTCGATCCCGTGCAAATATCAGGTTAAAAAGTATCCTATGTGTTATTCTGACGTATAAGCTATATTACTGAAAAGTTTCACCAAAATCTGTTCAGTAGTTTTTGCGTGATAGAGTAACAAACATCCATCCATACATACTCACAAACTTTCGCGTTTATAATATTAGTAGGATTTCAACTGTTATCGATTCATTCGAAAATGACTAAACAATAAATCAGAAATTTTATCATTACTAGGTAACATAACATCATGCCTGTAATCCCAGAAGGGTCAGGCAGAGTTGTACCTATAGTACACCCATATTTTGCCAGTTATGTTTAATTCCCATGTAATAGGGGGCGAGCCTCTTGCCATTAGCCAGGCACAGATCCAGAGTCTGGGTTGCTACTGAGAAATTCCAGATAGAAAAATCCAATAACACTGCCCGACCTGGGAATCGTACGCAGGACCTCATGCTCAACAGTAGTGCTTGCGACCACTAGACCAATGAGGTAGTCTTTATCTTTACTAGGTACTTATTAAGTAACTTCAATGCCAATTCGAGAGGAAACATCAGTTTGTTTATCACCTGTAATAAACAAACGCCCCGGTCCCGGACCTTTGAATGGCGTATTAGGGGCCGAAGCCAACTCGCAGAGGCCCTTTACACCATTTTAAATGATGGGGAGGCACCAACCGACGATTATCCCTGTATGCACCATGCAAGTGCACCCAAGGACAACCCCCGGTTTGTGCAGGACATGGAAACAAAATATACTGGGCTATGGGTTTGGGTGGCTATAGTGGATCGTTTAGTAGGTATTTTTATTATTATTTATTATATGCGTAAGTATAAAAGCTGTTGTTTTGCATCCTCGTCAAATTTCAGGAGCCTGTTATGAAAGACATAAATAATCAAATAAAATTACGATCCCTGGTAAATAATGAATACATACTTGTTTTTTTAGTTATTTAAGTTTGACAGTATTTCAGAATACACCACTTTCATACAACAGAATCGCGTTATGGTATCGTATAAGCGGCCGCTTTATGTGTGTGTAAAAGGGCAGTTACAGTGCGGTCTCACACAGGCCGCGTTTTAAAATGCGTGTCCCACACATGCCGATTTCCGTAAATTAGAAAAAAAAATACCTACTTATTTTATTATTGATTCGTGTCGAGAATCAGTAGCATAGTTACCTCTTTGAATTTGACGAGGATGCAAAACGACACCTTGTATAAGTTTTTAAAGTCTGTATTTAATAAGTATACTTGATAGTCGACACGAGGCAGTGTTTGGCAATGAAAATGAGTGCTTTAATGTAATATTTTGCATAGAAAAGCCCATGAATAATAAAAACTTTATGACTTTATATAGCATATTTTTACGCATGTTTCTATATTTTTGTATTATTTATTATAACCATGTTATAAAATCGACGTGAGAAGCCTGAGTTGCATAACATTTTGAATTGTTTAATTTAATATTATATATTGCTTATATATGTAAATATTATCTTGATTAAGTATCTAGATAAATCTTTAGTTTATTTAATAATTGAATTGTTTTTATTTTATCTTTTTTATTACGGACGCTTTTAACGTTCTGCATTGTTCTCATATGAACGATTTGACCAATTTTGATCTAAAAGAGTTTCCTTGGAGTTTTTTTCGTCTCCATAGGAACGTGCTACGCTTGGAAATGGGCAACTAGCTTCAATGTTATTTATGTGTACGGACGCCAGCACATCAAGTTACTACAATCTGTCAAATTTCTTTAATAGATTTTCAACTTTATCGCTAACGCATTAAGGTTCAAGGTTGATTGGGAAAATTTGACAGATTCGGGTAGGTTGATCTGCTGGCGTCTGTACGTATAGATACTGATAGAAAAAGCGAACCTACCCTCTGCATAACAAAAGTAATGACATTTACTTTTCCTGTCCAAATATTTGTTTTGGTTCAGGGAGTACGTGGCTACGTCATTTGGGTTCTCAATAACATGAGGCTACTTGAGTATGTGGGTCATCATCATCAATCAGTCGAAGATTAAACATGAGGAGTATCAGTTGTATGTACCTATTTCTCTATTCATCTCCGTACAAAAGAGCAAAGTCCGTAAAAAAATATCATCGAAACAAGAAGTAGAACACTGAGATGACAACGGATAAGATGTGTGGAAGATGAAGAGATGCTGAGTAGATCTACTTAACAATAATCTTAAGAGTCCTAGAGATGAATTTTTGAACTCTTTTCCTAAAGGTTTTTATTCATTTATTTAACTAACTATTTACACTAAGTACTAAATTAAAAGACTAACTATTTATATAAAAACAAAAGGATATTTAGGCGTCGAAGTATTCGTCCGCATCGCTCATCCGGAAACGTGCCCAGAAGACGGGCAGCATTGCCACGTTGGATGGCAATGCTAATTCTTTGGCTAAAGAACGCCCCAGCCCTCTGGTCACGTGAAGTGTCGATCAGCCAGCCAGTAATTTGCTTAAAAAGGAGAGGCGCATTCGATTTTTTTAAAGTATAATATTCTCCTAAAGGGAGATGGAAGTTTGTAAGGTTTGTTCACCGCTAGGAAATCCCATCGGACACACGGCTTGTCCCATATTATAATAATGATTAGGGAACATTTAGGTAAGTATTGTTTTTTTGTCAAGTTGGTACTAACTTTGCAGCCTTTAAATAATACTCACGTGATCTCCAATAGTAGTGTATCATCGCGAGCAATGTGCGCAAGAGTCGATTGAGGCATTATGTGGGAGGGTAGCCACATAATAAGTGTAGTAGAGGTTCCTAATTCGTCTTAATTGTCATAATTGAACGCAGAACGTCTGTTTTAAATGGAGTTGAAATAATAGCTGACATTTTGTTAATATGTGTGCTGTGCTGTTCAACTCCTAAGGATTTTTTTTTACCATGAACATCGTTCATCGTTTCTGATTTTTTAGTTCGAATGCCGTAATCCCCATCCCGATTTCGGCTACGGTGATTATTTCTGACGACTAAAAGTTACGAATACAGTTACCGAATCATCATCTACCTATCTGACCTCCACAACCCAGTTACTGGGTAATACAATACCCCTTGGTAAGACTGATTGTCAGACTTTCGGGCTTCTGACGACGTAACGACTGTCAAAGATCCATAAATAACAGCCGGGACCAACGGCTTAACGTGCTTTCCGAGGCACGGAGGGGTCTTGGTATATGAAGATGGTCACCCATTCACGGACCAACCGCGGCAAGCGTGGCTTAACCCGATCGATCGACCCGTGCGGCTATTATCACTTAGCCACAAGAATTTACCGTACGTTATGCAGAACAAATATAGACATCAGAAATTCCGAATTTCTAATGAATTCATCACTGTATGATGTATGATGTAAGCGTTATCAATTCTTGTTACCAAGTGAATCTAAAGAGATAATAAACGTGCGGGCGGAGAGCAATGGGTAGCTCACCGTCCGATCAGGACCAGGCCCGTGCCGGACGGCGCGTAAGAGTTGTCAGCATAATTTGAGGGGCCCCTTAGGGCCGAAGCCTGCCGGGTCAGCGGGATTGTCCGAAAGGGTTACCGCTACCCCGGAACATAAAGGGCAAAGGAAGGAATATGGGTGGGTTTTAGTCAGTAAGAGTCTGACACTCCCTTCCGCTCCACCCAGAGCGGGAGGGGTCATTTGATGATTTCCCATCCGAAAAAAAAAAAGAGATAATAAACGTCAGTTTGGTTGAAATTGGGAGCCAAGTGAACCGTGGGCAAATAAGCCAAATTCAGGCAACCTTGAGCACATACAACGCTGTTTAAACTTATAAAAATAGCTTCGAAACAGTTCAATTTCGATGGCGAGCGTAGCAAACCATGCAGATTCAACACCCACGGAAATGTAAGCAATGAATTACGCAGATGGTATGATAAATGGACATAAATGCATGTCTTACTGAATCTTGATGAGACTGGCGAAGTCTAGACTGAACTGAAATAGGTATTTATTTGCTAGACTAAGTAAAAAAACCGGCCAAGTGCGAGTCGGACTCGCGCACGTAGGGTTCCGTACCGTTATCTATAAAAAATCACGTCTGTGGTATGGGAGCCCATATTTAATTTAATTATTTATTTTTAAAGTGAATATACAACTAAATATTCTGTGAATATTTCAAGCGTCTACCTGTTTCCGTTATTAATATCGAGCAAAAAACGCCAAAAAACATCACGTTTATTGTATGGGAGCTCCACTTAAATATTTATTTTATTCTGTTTTTTGTATTAGTTGTTATAGCGGCAACAGAAATACATCATCTGTGAAAATTCCAACTGTCTAGCTATCACGGTTCATGAGATACAACCTGGTGACAGACAGACGGACAGTGGAGTCTTATTAATAGGGTCCAGTTTTTACCCTTTGGGTAGACGTGTTATTTAAGTTACTTTTGGTCAAATAGAATAAAATAGTCTATATTTAATTAGAATGTAGGTACAGACGCCAGCAGGTCAAGCTACCCGAAACTGTCAAATTTTACCGAACAACCTTGAACCTAAATGCTTCATCGATAAAGTTGAAAATCTATTAAAGAAATTTGACAGATTGTAGTAGCTTGATGTGCTGGCGTCTGTACATAAAAATAGGTTGTTAAATTATACAATAGAATCCATGTACAGACGCCAGCACATCAAGCTACTACAATCTGTCAAATTTCTTTAATAGATTTTCAAACTTTATAGATAAAGTATTACGGTTCAAGGTTGATTGGAAAAATTTGACAGTTTCGGATAGCTTGACCTGCTGGCGTCTATACAGACGCCAGCACAACAAGCTACTACAATCTGTTAAATTTCTTTAATAGATTATCAACTTTATCGCTAAATCATTAAGGTTCAAGATTGATTGGGAAAATTTGACAGTTTCGGGTAGCTTGACCTGCTGGCGTCTGTACATTCTGCCAAAATATAGCATGCAAATGTAATACAAAGTGGAGGATTAAAGATATGACAAATAATTATCATTTAAGAAATCCTGCACAGAATAATAACAATTCGTGATATTTATTTTAGAAGTAAGTATGTTTATTTGTATGTGTGTTAGTATATTCTCATAACTTTTGTTTAGTTTTAATGAGTTGTTTTAAATTTTATGTATTATTTTTTTGTCTACTTTAAGTCTTTCACACGCTGTTTACATCTCTGTATTTATTGTTCTATCGCAGGTATGCTGAAAGAGATTTCTCATGAAATAAGCATCACCTCTGTTTCTGTTTTTATATATGCGTGTATATAATTGGTAAATAACAAAAAATAATTATCCACAAGTTATTGTGTGAAGCGTTTTTTTTTATTTTTGCAACAGTAAGATTTTAATTTGGTCAGGTATTTTATTAAAGATTACAGGAGCCATACAAATCACTTTTCTTGTTAATAAGCTGGTTTTAAATACTCCCGTGCATAATGTAATCAATAAAATCGACGATGACGCTTATTTGTTTTGGTTTAACGATTCATACCAAGGGCATATTTACCTTACACAAGCATAACATTTGTCTGACTCCACAGAATTCCATTAAAGTTAATGGGTCATTAACTAGCGAATATTGATGACTGGGTTTTTTGTCAGGCGACAGTAAATATCCAGTATCTACCATTATTCGCCCCTATCACACTTGAGCAATGGTTCATTAACTTCAAACCGATGCCATACAATTTTGGCAAAATCCAATCCCACAGACTTACCTAGCCTCCTAACTTATTCTTTAAAAAAAATTTAAAAAAAAAATCGTCCTGGTCGCTTATTTCCTGAGGCCCTGGGCAGCACGCACGCGTAACTTTAACGTAACGTGAATTCGAAGGATTTCTTAATCGAAAAAATATAATTAATCATCTGCCTAGCCTTTTCCCAACTATGTTGGGTCGGCTTCCAGCCTTCTGGGTGCAGCTGAGTACCAGTATTTTACATGGAGCGACTTCCTATCTGACCTCCATAACCCAGTTACTGGGTAATACTAAACCCTAGGTAAGACTGGTTGTCAGACTTTCGGGCTTCTGACTTTCTTCTGACCCGTAACGACCGTCAAAGATCCACGAATGACAGCCAGGTCAGTGACAGGTCTTGGTATGTAAAGATGGTCACCCATCCACGGAGCAACTGCGGCAAGCGTAGCTTAACCTAATCGATCGACCCGTGTGGCTGTTATTACTTAGCCACAAGCCCCTCTTCATTTTTAATCGAAAATACAATACAAATAAGTCCTATAAGTAGAATAGCATAATCTAATCAGCCTATAATGTTCCCACTGCTGGGCACATGCGAACAACGCGTCATACTGACGTCAGGCAAATCCTGCATCTCGCAAGCAGAGTTTACCGCGCAATTATGTAGATACAATTTCTCAACATCAATCGCTGGGCAATTGCCCGCCAGACACAACACCCGTCTGGATGGAGGATCCTCCCTTTTCTATGGAGGATAAGTGAACTTTACACCCTGTTCCTCATACCTCTAAAAGAATTTTTTGACAATCACAATTAGTATCTCCCATAACTATCAGGCTTATAACTAAGTGAATACCATAGAATAAAAAAATTATGTACGAAACGAGTATTTTCAATATTGAAATCGTTTGAATTTACGTTATGTTTAGTCCGCGAGTTCATGCTAGGTCCACTGCACTTGTTTAAAACGTCAAAAAGCCATGTCAAAGTAAAAGTCACACAAAGTTTTACCTAGATTACCAACCCAGCATTTAGCCGCCTCGAAGTCTGGCGTGTGAATGACGAACTGCTTGTTTTGTGGGTCGTACGTCGCCGTCGTGCGCATGAGTCTCGCGTCTGAACCATGCGCGATCTCTGTGAGCGCAAAGCTTGCCAGCGTCTGTTGAAGATAGAGGTGTGTAAGTGGCTAAACATCTGTCAGGGTCGCGGGTTGTTCGAAAGAGTTACCGTGGCCCCTGGCACAGGCAACTGAAGGAACACGGGTGGGTTTTAGTCAGTAAAAATTATAATTATATATATATTTTTTTTTTAAGTTTGTGTAAACATTAAGCCCAAGTTCAAATGAGAGCGTTTTCCCGAAGTAATTTTTTTTCGTGCACGGGATTTTCAACAGCTTAGCGCCGGGAGTTGAAAATCCAACCAATGTGTTATTTTGACGCGCTCTGTTGGATTCTCCACGTTCGGCTCAACATCGAGAGTTAAAAATCCAGTGCGCGATAAAATCCGCCGCGATATTTTTACGTCCGTGCCTCGTGGGCTTATGAGATACAGATAGTGTGTTTCCAAATGGTCCTAGGATGGATATTCTTTATCGTGTAGTAAAGTCCTCCAGATTGTATTTCGGCTACGGTGGTCAATCTCAACGGAGATTAGCCTTCGGTGCAGGAGACATTAAAGTGCACAAATGTGCGCGTAGACACAAGTGCAGTCCTTCTTCCCTCACTCTCCTATAAGAGTGAGGGAAGAGGGAGGGAGGGAGGGGGCACCTGTGTCTGATTGTGTCGGATTGCCGTCCCATCAGACTATTCTGACGGGACGGCAATCCGACACGACCAGAGAGAGATCAGGCGCAGGACCAACGTAACGTAACGTGCTTTCCGAGGCACAGGGGCAATACAATGCCAACTTTGAAACCCCGGGCTGTTACAAGAAATTCCTAATTTCGCCAGTCATATTAAAGTCCCATGTAATAGGGGGCGAGCCTATTGTCAACAACCGGGTACAAACCCAGACTCCGGACTGCTACCGAGATACTCCAGATAAAAAATCCAATAACACTTTGCCGGACCTGGGAATCGAACCTAGGACCCCACGCTCAGTAGTCACGCTTGCGACCAGCATTACAATGGTATCCTCATGAAGTTTGATTTGAAATTAATCAGTAATACAACGGAACATTTATGTTTTTTTCCGGATTGTCCTCACAAACTTTCGAACATTGACCGTGGTCTCGTTATTTATTTTAAATCACGGCCAGGGTCATCGTCCGACTGTGCGTTGCTATAATTTCTGGCTGAATTATGGAGCCTCGATTGTTCAGGCATTATGACTTACGTAAGAAGGCAGAAGAGCGATGCCCTCGCGCATTGTTAAATTGACAAATTTTCTAAGCACTGTGTTCTGCTCCACAACTAACTTGCTCTGAACATTTCATTAACAACACATGTTGTTTCCATAAGCAAACTTGCTAGTGTCCATCATCATTCTCCTGCCCTTGTCCCTATTTATTTGGGGTCGGCGCAACATTTTTTCTAGCGAGATGTCGACTAATAGAGAAGTACTTGCTAAAGTGTGCATTATAAAGTTTATTTACTGGCTTTAATGCCAGCGGTGCCATCAAAGGGGTATGAAGACCCGTATGATCCGTCCGCCATTTTATTTTTACCAAATGTCGGCCACCCATAAAACCTATACAAATCGATAGCTGACATCAATGCAAATAGAAAACACAATAAGACCAAACCCCGTAAAGTGTCACGTTTCTGAGATATTAACGTTCAAAGTTGCTCACGTGACATCCATATTTTTTTAACTTGCTTAGGTCTTGTTGCATAGATACTTTAAATTTTCAAACATCTATGCGACTAAGGTTTAAATACTGCCTGCCATTTTGAAAAAAAAAAAAAACAAAATGGCGCGACAGTAACTACATAGTTATGTCACGCTCTATAATATAAAAATCTTCAATCCCCTTTGAAACAACAAATTGTGAGTCATTAACATTACCAAGTACAAACCCACTGTGCATATTGTAACCATGGCCACTAACGCCATCTGGCATTTTTGTTCTACAAACATTGACCTCGGAACTTCGGAAGTGACATAACATTGGCGCTTTTAGCGCGTGAGATAAGTACAACCGACTATTATTAGCTGTATGCTGTTATACGTAGGCGGATACTGTTATCAATGGTGTCCCTATGTTTTTTTTCTGTTTCCATATACTTTTATGGCATTTATGCCCGTTTTCACTAACATTAGGCGACACCTTAATGCTCAAATAAACGCACGCTGTTGGATTTGTACGCTCGGCTCAGCGCCGAAAGCTGAAAATCTAAAAGCGCGCTTTTATTTAGGTGTCGAGTAAGTTTAGTGAAAATGAGCTTTAGGTTTCGTTTAACTCGGAGCTTCCCAACCTGGGGTCCGTGGACCTGAGGGCAGGTTTGAGAGAAAAATTAAATATAAGTAAATAAAACTGAAAATCAGCGCTATGCTGATGCCCTATAGCACAACTTCATGCTGAGTGGAAGCCTTCTTGACACAGTCATGACGTGCAGCCGTCGACTATTTCTGCTTTATGCTCGTGATTCTGTAATCACGAGCATAAAGCAGAAATAGTACATTACATTACAATACATTTAGTTTTTATTTTTCCTTATTATTAGAATTAATTATCTTTTTATATGCACGTGTTTCTGTGACAAATAAACCTATTATTATTTATTTATTATAATAATAAATAAATAATAATATATTTTTCTTTCTTTTTCTAAATGTAACCTACTTTATTAACAAGGGTCCTAAGACTGTCATTGACCCTAGAGAGATTAGACAATACTAATCTCTCAAGGGTCCATCAATGACAGTTTAAAAAAATAAATAATCGGGCGTTAACTCTTACCTCCCTGTCCACAAAGGTAGCTTCATAGAACTTATGGTGCCTCTCAGTGCCGAGCGATAGTAAGGCATTTGAAAACAAATATATGCCGATCGCCATCTTGACTGACACGCTAGGGTTCAAAGCCTGCACAGCCTCGTTTATCGTCATTATTGTGCGTGTCTGTGGAAAAAAACAAAAGTTTAAAAATAGTGTACTTACCTTGTACTTATAGAAGAAAAAAAAACAATTTTAATGATATGTTCAAAAGTATACCTGTAGTAAAAATAAATTAATAATGAAGGCGGATTTTTGACAAAAAAAAATCTTCAGAAGGTAAGACAAAAACAAGTTTGTAATGACGTACATTGTCCTTAGGAAGAGATATTACGGAGCACTGGAGCAGTGGTGGCCTAGTGGTAACGGCCGCGACTTACGAGTTGTAGGTCGTAGGTTCGAACCCAGACAGGCGCTTTACTTTGTGTAAATTATTTCATCACCACTGCTCTCAAAACAGTGAAGGAAAACATCGTGAGGAAACCGGCATGTCTTAGAACCTAAAACTCGAAGACATATGACATCTACCAACCCGCACTGGGCCCGCGTGGTGGATTACGGCCCATTCCCTCACACAGAGAGAAAGAAAGACAATACATTTATTTAGAACAGAGTAAAAGACACACAATACACCAGATAGCAACAAATAAAAAACAAATAGAAAGTATAAAGACCGATGTAAGAAAATAGCAGGAAAGTGTGCCTCACGGCTGGACCCAAAAAGGCCCAGTTCAGCAAAAATGCCAGACAACTAGTGCGAGAGAGGAGTGTGGGGCTGTCTAGGTGTGTGAGAGAAGGCCTGTGTCCCAGCAGTGGGAACATTATAGGTTGATTATGAATGACTTACGTATGGCATCAAAGAGGAGATATTACTCTACAATACAAAAAAGAATTGTCAATATCGGACTAGGCTATAAAAAGTATACAGGGTCAAATTAAATTAGTTAGCCAAACTCCGCAGACGTGATGCCTTTTCACTATTTTGCGAGTCTAACGAACGGCAATTGTTTTTGATACACAAAGAGAAAAGGAAAATTGGTACTTACCCTTCGACTATAACTAGAGTTGACCATTTCTTTAGTGTGGAATTTGTACTCGTTTATTTTCTTCAGCTGCAGCTGTGTGATGCGTTTCTGTTCCTCCACCGTTGGTACGACGGTGCTGTGTGCGAAGAGCGGGTCCTTCTCCAGGGTATGCCATATTTTGTACTGGAACAATGGAAAGGTGTTCGTTAGAAAGATGATAAGTTAGACTGGAAAAGAACGGCAGAGTGCTGGCTCGGTGAAAAGAATTCTGAGCACAGGCCCCAGCGAGGTGTCCATACTAATATTACAAAGAGGTAAAAGGAGATTTGACAAAAATGTCTGCGAGCTGGTCCTAGCACCAATAACAACCACACATGTGTCATTAGATAGGTATTTTCAAGAACTACTACGGCGGGCGGCAATAACATGGTACCACCGAGCTATGGACCTGGGCGTCTAATCCGAAGTGGTATCGGCCGTTTCCTTCTACGAAGATACAATTTGGTTCGGTCGGTCCCGATCCTACACTCCTACACTCTTTCGAATATTGACTATAGTCCTGACCCAACTGAGCCGATCCGAACGTTTTTCGCATTTTGCAATAATATTCGGTTCGGCCATGTGTCGGTCCGATCCGATCATTTGCACTTTGCACTTCGTAGTAGACCCCCTGGACGCAACGGGTACGTCTTGCGAAGTATCGCCATATCTTTTTTCACACAGCGATTTTAAATAGTATAGTGGTTATTATTCGATATTAAAATATCTATCTAATGACATATTATGTTTGGTTGTTATTGTTCGTGGGGATCATTTCGTCCGGCCCTCCTTTGCGAGTTTATATGTAGCTGGTAATCCTCGGAATTACTAATCGGATTCCGATAATTCTATCGCCAATGGGAAGCTATGGTATTGCCGAATGACATAGGATATATATTATTCTTTCAGAATCAGAATCAGAAATATTTATTTGCCAACAATGTAGGTACAGGTTTGAGGTGGTACAAAATACAATGTTTCCGCTACATTCTACCTTACGGCGTGCAAAAACATTAGTTAGCATTACCATGGCATTAAAATAATAAGACGTCAAAAATTAATACACACAAATAAATTGTCACAATAAAAAGTCATTACATTAGAAAAATTATGTTATCAAATTATAAAATATTGCAAAAAGGTAGGTACTTAAAATGTCAATTACAAGAAAAAAAGTCAAGGTACAGTTATAAATCTTTGTCATTCAAGAAGTCATTTACAGAGTAGTAACATTTTTGTAATAGCAATTCAGTCAGTTTAGTTTGTGTGGAATTCCTATGTTAAATGACTTCAGTTATGATTTATTGTATACAATAAATCATATCCAATGGCACATGGCAACAGTGTACCTTGCTGTCAGTGTTTTTTTTTTAAACGGATCAGATTTTTTTTTGCCTGTTTAGAATTTTAGATTTAGATGTAGCAACTTAAACCGTGGCCATCGTTGTTTAATTTGCTAAGAGGTCAGACGAAAAGCTGTTGACAATGATAACGATGAAATCAGTAATTACCTAATGGTTATTGATAAAAGAACTATTCAGTCTAAGAATAGTATAAAAGTACTTCAGAATGCAAGTGTTCCATTTGTTCTGTCGTAGGTATTACATAAGAAATAGTACAGACGCCAGCACATCAAGTTACTACAATCTGTCAAATTTCTTTAATAGATTTTCAACTTTATCGCTAAAGCATTAAGGTTCAAGGTTGATTGGGAAAATTTGACAGTTTCGGGTAGCTTGACCTGCTGGCGTCTGTACCAAAACCATACAAGAATTTTGTTAGCTCGTTACTAGGCAGCTATATTTCAATGTTGTTAATTTGATCACAAGAAAACTTAGTTAACTTCGGTTTCGGGACTGCCTCGTTGGTCTAGTAGTCGCAAGCGCTATAACTGCTGATCATGAGGTTCGATTCCCGAGTCAGGAAAAGTTTTCCATGTGAAATTTCTCAGTAGAAGCCCGGAGTCTGGATTTCTGCCCTGTTGATGGCAATAGCCTCGCCTCCTATTACATTGGACTTGAACATAACTGACAATGTGGTTGTACTATAGGTACACCTCTGTCTTAGCCCTCGAGGAATACAGGCGTGATGTCATGTTATGTAGTTTCAGGACAGAAAATACAAAATTGAAGTTCATATCAAACCATAATCAAAGTCATAACATAGCATGCCTTTACCTACTACCTTGATAAAAATCAATACAGCTGAATGCAGTTACGGTACAATCAGACGTTATCGATAGAAAAAATTGCGTTCATATCGACCCTGAAGCGGTTCTGCCCTACTTGATATCTTTACTATTTTTATTGTTTAATTCATGGATATACAAATGGACATGAATGTGCCCCCATCCGTGTCCATTTTTATTACCTACTCATGAATTATGTAAGATATATTATTATATATTATAACCATTTATACATACAATTATATAAACCTAAACACTCCGTAACAAGTGGGTATTTATAAAAATAAGTGCGAGTCGGACTCGCGCACCGAGGTTCCGTACGAATTTGTAGGTATGTAACTACAAATTTGCGGTTTTCGGATTTTTACCTTTACTTGTGCTACATGACATTGCTTCTTGCCAAATTTCATGATTCTAGGTCAACGGGAAGCACCCTATAGGTTTTGATAACCTTGCGAGTGTCAAAATATGCGGCATAAACGGAACATAAACGCCCGTATCTTTTGATTGCGTTTACTTGGAATTTTGATTTTTTTTCACTGCTTCAAGGGATTGCAGCCCTGAGTATTTGATATTAATTTCAAATTGATAACTCTACGCGTTCCTGAGAAAAAAGGTATTGACAGACGGACAACAAAGTGATCTTATAAGGGTTCCGTTTTTCCTTCTGAGGTACGGAACCCTAAAAAAAGCATTGAATTATTTTATTTTAATAATAAAAAAATACTGTGTTTTGACAAAATATGCTCCCAGACCTCATTATACTTAGACACCATACCTGCTTTTTCAATGATACCTACGTTACCCAAAATATTTTAGATAGGTAGGCACAAGTCTATGCTTGTGCCTACCTATCTAAAATCTTTTGGACCAGCAGACCTTTCCTATGCTACCTATACTGCTATCAGTATAGGTAGCATAGGGAAGGTCAGCAGTAATGTCTCTCCTTCGTCCTTAATCCATCCAAATGTTGTCTCTAAAAGATCGATTTTAGCGATAAGACCGCCCATAAAATTCTATATATCTATCTACAAGCAGCCAATCCACACGCAATTAAAATAGGATTACCATTATCGCTTTTCAGAAACGAAAAGTACTCAGGGATAGTCGAGAGTGCTTATCCAGGATATCTCTCAGACATCACGAGATAAGTCATAGGATTTTTTAGACTTATGGGGCATTCTATCTAAAATGCCCATTAACTCGAAAATCTTGGGCATAAAACAATCATTAGAAATATTTGTAAGTGATTAAGTTACTGTAAGAGCATTTACGAGAATTGATCTCGTTACCTATCCTACTAATATTATAAACGTGAAAGTTTGTGAGGATGGATGTATGGATGTTTGTTACTCCCTACTGAACGGATTTGGATGAAAACTGGAATACACATAGTTTATAAACTCGATTAACTAACACATAGGATACTTTTTATCTCGATTTTCTCGCGGGATCGACACTTATGCGGGTAAAATCGCGGGGCGCTGCTAGTACTTAACTAACATTTAATGTAGGAACTTAAGAAAAAAAAAAACTGTTGTTATTTTTATGCAATAGGTACACAACACCATAGACAAACGAACTCCTAATATAAAAATTTGATATTTTTATCCTGATGCTAATAATGGCACCCACGTTGCCTTTAAACATACTCGTCATTCTCCTGCCCCTATCCCAATTTATTTGGGGTCGGCGCAACAGCGTCAACTTTGCATTATGTCATCCATCTTTATTTGTCGTCATCTCGGTAGTCACTCCCTTTCTAGCCATATCATTTTCTACACCATTCATCGTTAGTTCGGTCTTCCCCTAGTCCCTACTCTTGTAGCCCTCCACATTCATACTCAAAACTTTACTCACAACATTTTCCGCCTTCCTGCGCATACTATGCTGCCTACAAGTATGTATTAGATTAAGAGTACTTAATCTAATATACGAATAATCCGTATTATCAACGAATAGCCGTGGATATAAAAATCAATGAATAGGATTAGAAACAGCAATAATGGCACAGTATAATAAAGTATATTGTGCTAAAGACCACTGTCTGTTTTGATAATCACTTCATACATTTTTAAAACACAGATTAATCAATATAAACTTCCAACTACGTTTCAGGCATATAGAGGACATAGGAAAATTAATAATAATTGATTGTATAGTAGCAAAATTGGAGCTCGTGGCTTAATAATAACAGCCGCATGGATCGATAGAAGGTTACGCTACGCTTGCCGAGGTCGGTCCGTGGATGGGTGACCTCTCCGTGCTTCAAAAAGCACGTTAAACCTTTGATCACGGCTGTCATTTGGAGATCTTTAACAGTCGTTACGGGCAATCAGGAGCCCGAAAGTCTGACAACCAGCCTTACCAAGGGGTATCGTATTATCCAGTAACGGGGTTGTGGAGGTCAGATAGGCAGTCGCTCCGATCCGGTTAGACTGGAAGTCGATCACAAGATAGTTGGGAAATAGCTAGGCATATGATGCATACCTAGTAGAAAAATTGGGACTCATACGGTGAAGCGAAAAATTGCGCTAGCACAACGCAATTTTGTGCGAGAAAGTTTCTCTTTTTCAGGTAAACGAAGTATTGTTTCTTTTTCAATTCCATAAAACAATGCAAGCCATAAACACACACACAAATAGTCTTCGATTAATTTTAATGCGAATAGCCCGTTAAGTATTTTACACAGAGCTATCAACAATAAAGTACTGAAGGCTGAAGTATAAATAAAATTGAACAATAAATAACGGTTTACGATTTCAGGGTCATGACGCATCACGTGTTGTGCGGTCATACAAGATTAGACATATTCCACTAATGCGCTGATAAAACAAACTAACGATGCACTGCGTAGTGGATTTTATGGTGATTTTGAATTTAAACAGGAATTGGTTCATACGCAAACATCGGCGGTCTCAATGTCGGGCGGTCTCAATGTCGGGCGGTCTCGATGTCACTTAATGAGAGTTTATCGCTGACTACATACAGTTCGTCGGTTATTAAAAAATAAATCAGCTGTTTCCTACAAAAGTACAATACCTACGCAGTCAAAATTTATGGAACAGCTATTTTTTTTTTTTTAATAACCGACAAAACGTCCAACCCACAGGGGTCCAGAATCATGTACCGAATCCACGGTAATAGTTTGTGCGTTAATGTCCCTGCCACCCTGCATACAGAGCAGTATTTTAACCTTGAACCAGAACTGGGAATTTCGTCCCCAGATAAACACAAGTATACTAATTAGGGTCTGAAAACTAGACAGTGCAGAAGAGTGGTGCTTATGGACGAATTACATTCAAATGGTCCCAGACAGTCCGAAGGAGCTCGGATAAACTGGAGTAGGTGTCAATTAGGAGCAATGGGTTGCACTGTTGGCCCTCGCGTACCTCCGCAACTATGCATTTGAATTATGTATCATAGAATCATCATTTTGGTTGTAGCAAAGCCATCATGTTTTCAAGTTCTGACTCCTGAGTGTATCTTTTTGCAAGGAAGGGAACTGCCGCATATTATGTAAAAAAATCGCAAGACAGGGGCCAAATTTATGCCGGAATTCAACAAAGTGGACTGGCCATGTTTGTCGAACGACCCATGACCGGTGGAGCAGACGTTCTGCAGTGGAGACCGCGTATCGGCAAGCGTAGCATGGGACGCCCCCAATCTAGATGGACCGACGACCTTAAGAAGATGGCTGACTGGACACGGAAAGCGAAGTACAGAGTGTTATGGCGCAGCCTGGGAGGGGTCTATGTCTAGCAGTGGACTATGATAGGCAGACTTGATGGAAAAGTTTCGAAACCATTGGCCATAAAATGATTTAATTTCGCAGCAAACTAGACTACTAGACAGGATATAATACCGAGGACAGCAATAACTATAATCTCTCCCATCACGTCTGATTGAAATGCGTAATTCGATTATGAGCAGTGTTATCTCAATCAAAACAAAGTATTTTGGCTATATCTGACTTGATTTACGTTGCGTCGTGATATTAAGATATCACATTTGGAATGGCTCAGATTACTTGATACAGATTAATTAATATAATCGTGAATGCGAAAGTAACTCTGTCTGTCTGTATGTAAGGTACCTTTTCACGCTTAAAACAACCAAACTGGCACCTAATTGCGTAACACACAATCAATCACAATCTACATAATTTTTATTTTATTTTAATACTTCGTAGTTTATTTAGTATTAGAAGTTTGTAAATATTATCTTAAAATGCATACTAGTTAAGAAGAAATAGTTACAATAATTTCGCAGAGAATAAACTGTTAAAATGAAAGCTATTAGGTACGCAATTATCCTGTTGATCGTTATGGAATTTTAAAGGTAGCTAGCCTGGGACCAACAGTAGGACATAGGCTACTTTTCGGCCTGAATATACGTAAATACATGAGCTCACGCTTTCTTCCCATGGGGGTAGGCAGAACGCCACCTGCTACGATCCTTACATACTCCCTTTGCCTCGTTTATGTTCAGACGCCAGCAGGTCAAGCTAAACGAAACTGTCAAAATTTTCCAATCAACCTTGAACCTTAAAGCTTCATCGGTAAAGTTGAAAATCTATTAAAGAAATTTGACAGATTGTAGTAGCTTGATGTGCTGGCGTCTGTACATGGAACTCGCACGCCGCTTGCGAATACTACGCACCTGACCTTTCTGAAGAACATCGCCAATAAGGTCACTATATGTCCTTCTAAGGCGTCCTCTTCGTCAGCGGGATTGTCCGAAAGGGTTACCGCTACCCCGGAACATAAAGGGCGAAGGAAGGAACATGGGTGGGTTTTAGTCAGTAAGAGTCTGACACTCCCTTCCGCTCCACCCAGAGCGGGAGGGGGTCATTTGACGATTTCCCACCAGAAAAAAAAAAAAAAAAAGAAAAAAGGCGTCCTCTCCGGCGTTTTGTTAGTCGCCTTTCACTCATACCAAACCATCAAATATATACTCATACTCTTTTTCAAATTTTGTCCTGGATATTTGCATTAGAAAATGACGAAGTACAAAATACACGCAGACGAAATTGTGGACAACAGTAAGTTTCTCATGGCCCTACAGACACGATGTGAGAAAAAATACACTGAATATATCCCCAATGCCTATAAATAAAACAATATATCTACAGCATACCCATTACCACATGATTAGAAGTGGCTTCATAAACAATTGAATACTCAAATAGTTTCCTTGAGTGGCTGTTGTTGAGCCATTGAGCCAGTAATGAATGCATAACTATGAATCAGAGACATAGAGACGAATTGTAGACGTGACTTAGTTTGTTACTTTTATACATACATAATCAGCATGTTCCGACTGCTGGGACACAGGCCTCCTCTCTATTTGAGAGGGAGTGGGCTGCCACGTGGGCCCAGTGTGGGTTAGTGATGTCACATGTCTTCGAACTTTTTTGGTTCTAGGACATACTGGTTTCCTCACGATGTTTACCTTCACCGTTTTGAGAGCAGTGGTGGTTAATTCAATATACAAAGTAAAGTGCCGTTATTACTCGTAGTGAACAAGGTGTCCATGGAGTTTCTTGCCCGTTTTTCTTCATAGTTACCTACTACGCTTTGAAGTGGGCAACTAGCATCATTTCTGACTGAGCGACACCTTGACAATTCAAAAGATCCTGGAAATGGTTTAGTTGAAATAAATTCTCTGAGTTTGAGTTTGACAAATGCAAGATACTGAAATGTTCGTCTACCGAGCCTTAGGCAGTCAGCCAAGCTACCACTTAGCTGACTGTCAAAGATGAGAGACTACGGCCTGAGCGATTTGTCACAGCGTTTGTGACAACCGAAGCTGATAGAAGAAGCAGACAAATAGACTACGCCGCCCAGTCTCCTCACGTGATCGTTTAAGGCTCCCGCAGACAGGCGGACCGCGATTCCGGTAGAACAATTTCCATGAAGTATTCATAGATTTTGTTCCAGTAGCCGCGTCGCGCCTGTCTGGGGAGCCTTTAGCCGCCTTTTATGATCAGCACGTAAGCCGAGACTAAATTATTCCATATTGATCACTGCACATACCATGACACAATACATTGACGACTTCTCATACACAACTATGATAGATTAAAAGTTCTATTAGCGTCTGAAGAAAGGAATTAATAGAATATTAGAATGACAGCATTACGTGATTTTAAACCTTATCTCTTTTCAATTTGAGTTCTAAATGATTATCTATTTTCTGCTGGTTTGTTTTCGGATTCACTTCAGCAATATGGAACTATATTATCAACTGATAAACTTCAAAATCGTGTTTAAATTCGTGTAGTCTTCATTGCATAGCTATTTCTGAATATGAATAGTTGATTCAGTATTAGGAAAGCATATTTCCGCTTTATTAATTTCATGAACTGAATGCACAAGTAGGAGGGAACATTAATTATTTCTGGAATACGCTACGTAGATAACGGACTGCGCTACAGTAAAGACAGGGTTATGTTTTTAGAAGATTTTGTATCATCGTTACATTATCCTTAACTACGCGGATTTATATGTGTCTTAGTAAGAGGATAAACCTATAACTGTTTATGAATTCCTAGACTGCTTACCTAATCGAACTAGAAATCCCCCCAAGGAAAATAGGGCTCAGTACGACACTTGTCTTCCAGGAAAAACCCCAACAGTAATCCCTTTGTGCTTGGCATCAATGCCAAAGAATAAATACTTTGACATCTTACTAAGCAACTCCGAATTCTTAAGAACTGCTTACGCAAGTAAAAACAAAGGTTTGTACGAAAATAGGTCGGTTTCTGCAACAAGTGTCAATATTGGCAGTGCCTAGCACAACTGCGGAAATGGTTTTAGACATATATTTCCATGGTTTTAGACCAAACGGGCATAAGTATCAGGAGCAGTGACGGCGCATTAGAAACGGTCACGGCTTACGAGTTGTCCGAACCCACCCATGCATTTTACATTGTGTAAATATTTTCATCACCACTACTCTCAAAACGGTGAAGGAAACATCGTGAGGAAACCGGCATGTCCTAGAATGAGTGAATGAAATGCACCGATCCCAGCGTGGTTTGACCAGACTCGATTAATCGAATGAACCCCAAGATTCGCATTATCAAATGGTATCTCTTTCGAATGATTCGCGACCCTGGCAGGCATCGACCCTAGCGGACTCCGTCAGTTAGTGCTGACATCTATTTGAGGCACGCGTGGAACACAACGCGCCGTCGACCTGGGTCTGGTCCTTAATGGGCGGCAAGCTGCCCATTGCTCGCCGCCCGCAAGCCCGCGCCTACGGTGGCCGGCAGTCGGTTGCTGACTCCCGACGTCCAGGGCGTCTTTTGTGGCGACTAGGGGCGTGAGGGCGCAGAGATTGCCTTTCCCTCACGCGCTCCGCCTCCTCATTTGCGAGCATTACTGATTCGCAGGAGGTGACGGCTTCCCATGCACTCTCGCTCCGTACCATGGCCTGGACCAGGGCCGGACGCGAGAGATCGCCGTCACGAGGACGCGGCGGTGCTCCGCCCAAGCCGGGCAGACCTCCACCGTATGCTTCAACGTGTCCTCCGGGCGATCCACACAGTGGTGTCACCCTGGCGTTTCCTCCCGCCTTCTCCTGAACAGGAACCTCCAGAAACAACCGTGTCCGGTGAGGACCTGCGTCAGGTGGAAGGTGAGGTCGCCGTGGCGCCTCTCCAGTCACTCCTCAAAGAGAGGACTTATCGCCGCAATTGTGGCGTACCCAGCCCCTGAAGCCTCAAGTAGAGGAAACCGGCATGTCCTAGAACCAAAAGTTCGAAGACATATGACATCCACCAACCCGCACAGGGGCCGTGTAGTGGATTACGGCCCACTCCCTCTCACAGAGAGGAGGTCTGTGTGCCAGCAGTGGAAACATTATGGAATGATTATGGGCGTTCTAAATTTGGGCAAGTCGTAAGTTTCGAGCAAATTTGCAAAACTTTTGCTAACACACCAGTCATTCATAACATCACGCTTTTCGTCGACGGGGTAGGCTCAAACTATAACGTAGCGTGGTAAATGATATTTCTCTCTCTATCTGCAAGTATTATATTTCAATAATTAAAAAAAAAAAAAACATTTGAGTATAATACTGCAGGACATTGACGATTCAGGTTTTGTGCCCCAGCTTAAACCAAGTTGTTTGTGTGGAAAGTTTATAACAAGAACCAGACTTCAAAACCGGGATCTGGAAATCGAGATTTATATCTTTAAGTTCTTTAATCTGATGTATACAAGGCTAGACTTAATGTATTCTAGTCGACATGATGAAGTTTACGGGGCTACGAACTTTGGTAGGACAACAAGATGAAGAGTTACTAGACTCCGTCTTAGCACATCGATGGCAAGGAGTTCAAACATCGTTGGCCCAAAATTCAGCTGCGCGAATTCCGCACACTGACGCAGTCATAAGATCATCAAGTGCACAAGTGACAGGGCATGCTACGGAGAATGGAAGGTGGGCCATTGTCTGTGGTTGGAGAGTGCATAGAAATATTTAAAAAAAAACTTATTTCTTATATGTATGGGAGAGTCCTACCTAAGAAGGTTTCTAAAACAGTATTTTTTTATTTACAGCTTGTACCAGAAAGGTGTGGCCATATTTAAGGGTGGTACAGACCATCACACTATTAACAAAAAATAACAGCCGTCTCATACATTTACATCGCGTAGGTATTGATGTTTTGTATGGGACAGTTGATATTTTTTTCGCGATTACGATATTGGTCTCATGGAGAAAAAATATAATCCAAAATATAAAAAAAAAAAAACGGTTTTCGAGGAATTCTGGCGCGATATGAGTCATCATTCTCCTGCCCTTATCCCAATTTATTTGGGGTCTGCGCAACCTGTCTTTTTTCTTTTTCTCTATTATGTTATTTTATGAGTACCTACTTATTACATTAATATTAAAATATCGACCTTCACATATAATTTTATAATTGTATTCATTTATTCATGTATCATTGTTACCTTCTTCATTTATAAAAAACCTTAATTGCTAAATAGTATAATATTATAATAATATAATAGTTATAATATTATTCCTAAAATTACTCCAAAAGTAGGTAAGCGTTTACATATTTTTGTATGACCTACAATAGGTAATGCAAGTTACGTCTTGTTTGGCCTTGCCACACGATGAGGCATATTAGCTTTTATCTTTACAAATATACATTGTTGTACAGACGCCAGCAGGTCAAGCTACCCGAAACTGTCAAATTTTCCCAATCAACCTTGAACTTTAATGCTTTAGCGATAAAGTTGAAAATCTATTAAAGAAATTTGACAGACTGTAGTAACTTGATGTGCTGGCGTCCGTACCTGTATTTCCCGTAGTAAATAATAGATAATAGTTTGCCTAACTTTTTAATGTAGTCCTCCCCTGTGCAGGTGTGTAGCGAGGAGTATAGTATTGATTGTTATAGAAATTTCCAAATACTACTTCTAAATATGATTCTACCACCGTCTTGTTATCTTATCACTGTTACAAAATGCTTTAAGTGTACCCATTTATTTATTTAAGTAGGTACAAAAATTAAGCCTTTAATTTTATTATCAAAGATACAAAAGTTGAATGATCAATCAATTAATATTACTTTTCTGATTTAATATGATACTACGATTAGAATTGAAAAAAAAATTCTTGTTTTTTTTTTTTTTTCGTTAATATTATTATGGAAAATGATGGATTTGAAGACATCTAGCAACCAGCACTGGGGCACGTGGTAGATTGCTGCCCATTCCCTCTCACAGAGTGGAGGCCTGTGTCCTTGTGTTACTTACAATTAACATAATTCACAGTTCCCACACCCAAATTAAATCTTATGTATTTTTCTTCTTTTAATATATATTTAATTAAATAAAAAAGCTTGTACTTTATAGGTTTAAGAAGTATTATAGTAAAGAGTACCTATTTATTGCAATACTAAGTAATAAGGCTAAGGAAAGATTGGTATATCTTGATAATTTCCTAGGAGCAAAATGGAGTTTGGTTTGGATGACCAATAAAATAATTATATCCTAAAAGGTTTTTTTTTCTTCTTAAGAATTTGTTTTTTACTGAAGTTGGAATATTAAGGAGGTATGTCATGAGAAAAAAATATTAAAAGTATTAGGCAGTTGGTAGCACTAGCAGCAGTCGTAGGTGCAGCAGATTGCCTTCAAATATTTTATTATTGAAGGTATGGCATATTCATAGTCAATTCAAAATTGTGTTCTGAAAAAAATTAAAAAAAAAACATGCTTTCGAAGAAAATTACTCCAAAGTGTAGCTGAGCATTAAACATTTTTATATGACCTACAAGTTAGAATCAAAAATTTTAAGAATTTTCAATGACGATACTTTTAACAGCAGTGGTTAATATTGTAAGGGCAATGTTGAGACAAATTAACTATGCGAGACACGTCCCAAATATCTTGCTTGGCCTTGACAGAAGTGATAAACGTAAAGTATTTGCTTAGCAGATCTATTTGAAGCGTTTTATGGTGAACAATTGAATACTATTAAACCAAAATATTGTTCTAAGACTGACTTTAATTAATGACTCAGTGAACAATTGAGTCTTTATTGTTAATTTGATAACTTTTTGACATAGAATAGTTGTACTGATAATTATCATTAAAATTGTTTAATTATTTTTCGTAAATTCTGCTTTAGCATTTACGAAAAATAATTTTATTGTGGTCATGACTTTTTTATTGTACTGGCGATTCTGTTGTCAAATTAAATTTCGAATATCAGCATGCATACTCTCCTAGAAAACTACTTGTTTCTCAGACTCCTTTTAAATCTAGAAATTTATTGGCGCGAGTCTGATAACAAAATGTTTAGGAATGAATTAAAATAAGTATCATATTATTGTCACTAACCTTAAGTTTCAGGAGCTCTATATCACCTTCCAAAGCCAATTTGAGGCGTTTCCAATCGAAGGATGCGGTCTTTCTGAACTTATCCAGTGGCCCGCTCGGGAGATCGGGAACGAAACTCAAGTCCTCCATACTAAAACACAATATCACGTTATAATTCAGCCTTCTTACACTAATAATGGTTATGAGAGCGCACAAATTTTATTACACCGGATGACTAAACATACAGGGACATTTCAAATTCCCTCGCAGACACAAATTGAAGGTCTACAGCGATCCGTGAACCAGTCTAGTCGGGCGTGCTGTTTCTATACAACCCTCACCTTGACTATGAATGGAAGGATGAAAGAAACTGTTAATAAACGTAAGGGCGTCCGTTGCCTAGGTGTTACGAACGAAACTGATAATTTTTGAGGAGGTTTTAAAGAGGGAAAGCGTATGATAACGTGAATGCGGCGCACGCTGTTTTATTGGGCGCACCGCTCGCGCACACACGTCACATCGGATGATTGCTCGTACTGTCACAGTCATCTGTCACTGAAATGTCACTGTCAAAGTGACGAATAGTTTAATCAATTTTTTTGGCCAACTTTGCTTTTTAGCTAAAACATCTATTAATCATCAGAGATATCAGATTTATAAAAAACGTATGTAATCATTTATTAGGTTTAAAAATCAGCATCTACTCTGTGTTGACTATTGATTTATATATCTTATAATGTCGAATTCTGGCTACTCTGCGCCTACAAAATAAATAACTAATCAACGTTTAAGAACTGTAACTACTGCCACCTACCGTAATTTATAAGAACTATTTAAGTCCTAGAACACAGTGTGTGCTCATGAGTTGCTCAAATGGCGTGAATGTCGCTTAGGTTTAAAAAAAATATCAATAGATGGCAGCACTAGAAACAAGTACAATTAATGAAAAGTGTAACAGAGATAGAAAGATTCAAACCTTGCTTTGTAGACAGAGACAGATACAGTCACTCACACCAACAAAAACTATCACTACATAGATATTTTAAGTTACAGACGCTTAAACAAGAAAAGAGAAGTTGTAAAACAACAAACTGTGTTCGCTGCTTTTCTATCAGATGTAAAATGGACGGGCGGTCGTGTCGTTGCGCGCTCGCGAACTCCGCGTGTTCGTTGTAAAATCGATGTTTATTGTTTTATATTTTGACGTGAATACGAATATTGTTTACGCGATTGTACGACTACTTCGGTGTTCGGTTGCCGAAGGAGATTGTGTTTAGTGCATGTGTTTTTGTATGACGTTAGCGCTCACTTCACTTGCAGTGATTTCGCTGATAGCTCACTCACCGGTGGGTGCGCGCGTGATAAACTACGTGTTCGGTACGAAAAAAGGCGATTAATCGTCTAGTGTGGGTGTTTTACAGTAGCATCATGCTGTGTACGGTGACATAGTGAACGTTGAATAGACCCTGACCTCTGGCAATCATGTCTGGGCGCTCGGATTGCAGGAAATTTGCACCAAACATCTTCAATAAGAGCAAATGCACTAATTGCTTCCGTCAGAAGGAGGAGCATAGTGCTGAGGCTTTGGAATCTAATCGGGTGAGTATCATTACAAACCTTTTAAATTCAAGTTTTGAACGTCGTTTATTTCTAATCAACAAGATGAAATATTCGCGTGTAGGTGTGTTCGTTGAATAACGTAACGTATACAGTGCATGTCCGTGTGTGCGTAGGCCGACCACTCTTCAGGTGTTGATCTAACGGATTTCATCGAGTTATTAAAATGGTATTGAGTAGTAGGTACATCATATGAACACGCCTAACAAATAACTTTGTGGGTATTTTTTTTTAGTGGTGGGTAGTTTGTCATAATTGTAGTGTTGAGACAGTTTTTTATGGAATTCTAACACGTAATTATTGTTTTTGAAAAGTCTGTACACTTTTATAGTACCTACTTACCTACCTTAATTTGATATCTAAATACAATAAGCATAAATGTAAGTAGGTAGATATAAGTATAAACACCACTTTCTAATATCCAAAATCAACAAAAAGCGGTAGATTCTCTATAATAAACTATAGGTACTGTTATTTAACTGTTATTTTTATGAGAAACTAGTCACACCTCTAATTTGAATGTCACAAAAATTACAGAATCGACCATCAAATTAGCGGGAAACAACGGGAAAATATCGTTCCGATTTCCGAAATATGTAGCAAAACAAAACTCGTAATAAAAATGAGGAATAATTGCTTCAATTTTCTGACAAACTAAACGATTCCTTGGTAATGTTATTCAAAAATTCGATTCAAACTTCTGAATGGTTTTATATTCAAATCTTTAACTTCTACCTATTTTATAAGGTTTGACTTTTAACGCCATCCCTAAATAAAACGCAACTCAACCGCTGAACCGTAATTCTTCCTCTGCAACTTGCCAAAAGTATCAATAGACTAATTATTTCTGTCTTAATTATTATTTTTAGCGGCTAATCTAAACGTATGACATCAATCTAGTACCTGCATTCTTGCATAAATGTTGAAAAAAAAACACGTAGATAGTGTCTCGTCTCGTATCGTCCTAAGGTACCGTTGCGTGTACGCCGCGGACAGGATGCACGACATGTTCAGCATAAAATCTCTGGTTGTTTGTGGAATTGTAGGTATCTATGGGACTCGTTTGTACTTACAACTTTGAAAATTTCTCATAGGAGAGGATGTGAGAAAACACAAAATGACATAGTAGGTGATTTGTTGGGTTACCAACTTTCCCATAAATGAGATCATCTTCTAACCAGATAAATGGTATCATAGGTATATAAAATTACGTCTAAGTATATAATTATGGCGTAGATCGAAGATATCTAATCGTAGTCATTTTACTTTTCTCGTTATCAAAATATGTGTATTCTCGTATTGGGTATTTCTTTTTTTACACAAATCTCATTCGATAACTAAAGTACATATATCTGTACATTGTGAGATTATGTTTATTTAACCTGAAAATTCGACTATGATTCACGAAAGATAACGCTCAATCGTATATCTGAAATTCAGTTTGTATTTCAAATGTCAAGAAGAAAAGCTGAATAAAAAAACATTGATTAGTGTCAATGTTTACTATATACAGTATACTAATGTATACTGAATAGGTGTCAGGTTACTGAACTACAATTTTCTTTCTATCTAAAATATTTTACAGGCTTTTTCACCCTTTTCACGCCAAATACATAAACATTATAAAATCACGTCATGTTCCTTATGTTTAATTTACACCATGGTTACGGAAATAATTGTATACGTACATAAGTTTTATCTTATAACATTTTCCGTGGGAGAATGATAAGACGAATAAATAGAGATTTAATCTCCACTATCAAACGAGCATTAAGTGCTCAAATAAAGTGATGTCATTAGACCTTCATCATTATTATTTTAATTCCAATAATTTTCTTTAGAGACCATTGTTTCCCTTCGCTGCAAGTTGAAGATAATTGGTAATGATATGGTACAATCACCATTTATTTATAACAAGCGACCTTCATGAAGATGTGTGTGCGTAGCTGCTGCAGGTCCCTACCAAACCGACTGAGAAGGGGTTCGTGGCTAAATAATAACAGCCGCATCAAAGTTCTAAGGTACGCTTGCCGATATCGAGATCGAGACCCCTTCGTGTCTCTGAAAGCACGATAAGCAGTTGGTTCGGGCTGTCATTCGTAGTTCTTTGACAGTCGTTACGGGTCAGAAGCCCGAAAGTCTAACAACCAGTCTTACCAACTGGTATCGTATTACCCAGTAACTGGGTTGTGGAGGTCAGGTAGGCAGTCGCTCCATGTAACATTCTGGTATTCAGCTGCATCCGGTTAGACTGGAAGCCGACCCCAACATCGTTGAGAAAAGACTAGATAGAAGATGAGTTCTGAAAACCGTACCCTAAAAATACTAGACCAGGCATATAATAACTCCGTCCAAAAGTTTGACAGAAAAACGTGAAATCTTTCAAGTTACATTCTTATTTCGCAGTTTCCGAAGTCTTTATTATAATATGCACACCCACTTTCGATTTGAGACGATTTCTAACCAAAACTATAATCAATTTCAATTGTTATTTCGACTATAAAAGTAGCAATTTTTGACAGGAACGTGGATAACTTTCACAATATTTCAGTGTGTAATAACAACAAGACTGTCAGTACTATCGAGGTCACTTTTACGCATGCATGAGCATGATTCATTTCAATAACTATTCTAGTTGTAACACTACAAGTAGGTGCCTAGACAATTGTGTTAGAATATTTACACGTAGCTAAGTAGGTAACTAGGCAAGTATCAACCTATTAAATAGCAGTGACGTAGCAAGCAAAATGCTCAGAGCATTTTTTGCTCAAGTGACACCTATTGCAGAAGACAACGTGTCAAGTTCATTTCGAAGTTGTCAAAAAGTGAAATAAGATTTGAAATACTTAATTGAATTCGAAGTAAAGGTATAGAGATATCAAAATATTGTGTAAAAATCAAATCATTAAATAATAAACGCCACTGAATTTAAAGTAACGATGACGCATAAGATTGACATCTGAAACCTTCAACTTTTTTTTATCTGTCACTGATCAATGTTTGCTATTCATTCTTTTTTAGTTATTACCTTTTTTGTTAGACAAGTCTTATTAAGAGTTCCATTACTGTTATCAAATGAAGTTATCTGCTCAACTACCAATGCCATTATCAGAGTAAGCCATTCACCAAAAATGCTTAGAATGTCGTTATTCGTAGCCGAAAGAGCGAGATAGACATACCGTTTACTTATCGAGAAAGTGAGATAGCAGATCACCTGTCAAACTGAGTCAGGTTTTTAATCAGATAATAAGTACACCGTAGACATTGCTGATAATTTCGGTTAAAACAAATATTTAGTGTGTTACGTTGTAAAAGCAGCTGTGACAATAATATGCCGAGAAGTTACCTCGTTGAGGCCCGTGCTTATGGTGTTTTTATATCGCTATAAACAATGTGTTTAGGGCCAGTCACGTTTCTACGTAAGTGATGTATGGAAACATAATATTGAAAATTATGAACGAACCGACTTAATTCTGAACCCACGATGAAATTTAAAAAAAAGTTTTGGGTCAAATAATGAGCGTAACTCCAGTTTGCATTTAAGAACCAGTCTTTAAACCGAGACGTATTATCAAGAAATTGATTTAGAATCCATGGTACATCTAATTGTCCAATACATTTGTGCCACATTGTAAAATTCACCTTGAAGGTTCAAGTTTCCTTAACGACATTGAAATCAGCTGCGAACAAAACATCTTGAACGTGGCTGTGACATCTCCTTATATTCGCACTGGCCAATCCGCGCTTGTCAACGTAATTGAGTACAAAACGGCCAAATTTGGCCGAACACGACACAATGTCAAAGCCAAGGCTGAATCATACAATGCCCAAGCTAATAATGCGGTTCAGAAACTCATTTCCATCGCAATGTGCCTCTTATATCCGGGCAATAAGGGTAAACACTAGTTTCAATAGGAAATTGCAAAAGGTAAACTATTCATAATAATCAGGAAATGTCAAAGCCTCAAATGGCGGTGTTCGGACAATTATCTTGACAAATGCTCCACTAACGAAGCGGACTGACGCGCGCCATGTTGGATGCGCGTGCGCAAGGTGACGCGAAGCGAATAGGAAGTTAACGATCGATACAATGAACGCTGTCTTTACACGGTTTGCTAAATAGATGCTAATTTTTTTCTATATTTATGTTTGTGTAACGAATACCGGAGAAAGCTGCTTATTCTGCAAAAATGTCTTCCTCGTATTGATTGGCTGGCGCTTGTACTGTCACGCTAGAGTGATGTTTATCTTTTTAATCATTGTTATATGCTTGGAAAGTTATCATTTATTGCTTTTCTTACAACTATATTTTATAGTCGTTATAATGGTTTATAGCTTCATAGTTAATTTTCCGGTCTCGTGCCGAAGCTTTCCTTCCACCATAATGCGTTAGTTGGAGGTCGTTTATCGTTCTTCATTCTTACCGCAGTTTTTCTACTGTTCTACTATGTAGACAGTTGAAACCGCAGCCAGATACCTTAAGGTACATTCTAGTGGTGTAGGCTCTTAAGTATTTTTTGCTTTGGTAAAAAATGTAATTTACATGCCGACACGTATCTATGGTAAACACATAGGTTTACCCGGTTATGCCAAGACCATAAAGAAGGAGTTTTAGACTCACTTCGACCTCTTTAGCTTCCGATCGTGGATCGTCAACATTTTAACAGAACACCTTCACCAAAATTAAGTATTAAGTACCAACTTTAATTTAGTCTTCTACCATTATATCATACACCTCGACTTTGACGGCCCACCTAATCACAAAACCAACACTGACATAATGTTTAGTCTATGATAACCTTATCTGTCATTAATAAAACTGTTTGTAACAGCATGAGTGGAAACTAAAGGCATACTAACTTTCCGGTTTACTGTTGAAGAATTTGTTAGCGTCCAAAGAATGTATGTAAGCCTTGTAGAAACGTCGCCTTTCTTGCTTACATGCCTGAAGTATTTAATATGTGAAGTAGGAAGTTTCGAAGAAAAACATTAGTATGAGTACTGATTACTAAATTATTACTGAGGTATGGACATGTCGTTAGGCGTGTTGTAAGAGATATTTCCTAGTGAGATTAACTCAGACCTATTCTGGAATATGTCGGTCCTAAAAAAGGATGCGGTTTTAGTCTTTAGACTTGGTAAGCAAGTTTGTTATAACTGTTATAAGTGTCCTCTTTATTGTAGTGGCTCCTATACATAGATGTTGGACTTAGTTCGGGATTCGTTTTTTTCACTTTCTCACTCATCCAACGACAGAATCAAAGTCCTTGTTTACGATTACGTTTTGCTGGTCTTTTATTGGTTTGTTAAGGAGCATAATGTTGGTCGAAAACCACTTTTATTTGCATTTAGAAGTGTTCGATTTGTCCCGATTTTAATATCTTGGCAGTGTTTGCTGTCTTGCGATAAGAGAATACTTGTACAATCAGCAAGAATCAGCCCACGAGTAACAAACTCTTTTTGCTGATGCCCTGGTTGCGAATGCAGATTCAGAAGAAACCAAAGACACGTGGCTCATTAGACTAAACTCCAATGATATGCAGAGATAGTAAGCTCTAGGCGCCATGTCTAACAAAGTAAGACCACAATCTGACAGATAGCATTAACGCATTAGCACTGACATGGAACGACCTATAGAACTGTAACTATAACAAACTGCATTTCTCAATGGTGCAGGTGGTGTAATAAACAGCTGACACTATGTTTATATTGCGTGACATAAATACGGAAGTAACACGGATAACACTTGGTATCTTATGTTTATTTAGCATTCATTCAGGCTGCGCAGTCATTAAGAAAACAAGAGTGCGTTCCTAGAATTGATGGCCGTCAACTACGTTATGACAGGAGAGGAGAGACTTCTATCTTGGAGCGGTTTAAGCCCATTTGGACCATGTATCCTAAACTGTAGCAATTTTCTGTCTACTATACAGGGTGTCAGGGATGTCGCGTTGACTCGCAACCTGTTATCATGGATTTAGTACATGAAATATTTAGTATATGAATATAACAAGAAATATTTCGCCGGTTGTTTTAAAAAAAATTGCAGTTCCATACATTTGGACTGTTTTTTTTTTATATAATCGACGAAAAATTTCTACTTTAAGGGGTCTAGAATCATTTTATTTATTTAGTTACCATTTATGTATATATAAACAGACAAGAAAAACAGAACAGAAAAAATAGGTACATGTGCTGAATTCATGGTTAGAGTATGCGCGTCGATGTCCCTGCCACCCTGTATACGATACCAATTCTTTTGGCTGTTCAAAAGTCCACATTTGCTTATCTTTCAGATGGTTTATGTAGTCCCTTCTCGTCTTCTCTGATGTCGTGACTAGCACTTCATGCTTCAGAAACTCGTGTTTTACTGTCAGTGTCATCATGTCTTCTTATATCATATTTTGTAAATGTTCTATCACTACTTAATTCTTTAGGGTCATCAAGTAGTATAGTACCTTGTCAACTAGTATAGCCACAAAGTTATAGCATTGAGCCATTAAGTAAGTCCGGAGGTTAACCTGACTCGAAGTAACTTAACGCCGTGAGCTGTCGAAACCTTTGAGCTGTGCCGTAAATATCGTACTTAATATACAAGTTAAAGTGAAAATAATTTAGCTTTTCCCGCTTTCTCGTAACGCCAGTTAAGTCAGGTTTGTAGGCCGCACACACATATGTGTGTTTGTTTTACAAAATTAACGTTTTGCTCGAACAGGTTTGAAATGTTTTCGTTGGCCGGTGGCGCCGGCGCAGCGCACTTTTGCGGTTAATGCGTAAGCGCAGGCCGCAAACGCGTTTAGTACTTTGACACACTTATTTGTCACACAAAAAACTTATTTTTCAACTGGTTATACAACGTGCCAGTGTCCTTAATGTTTTGTAATTAAAATAGCTAAAATAGTACCACATGTGTCGCTGCTGTATCCGGGCGTTTCTTTAACTCGCTTTGTGAACCGTTACGTTTTCGCTGAGATGAATAAATTTCGTTTACGAGGTAGTTTCAATACAGCTTTAAATCTCGCCTTTATAATTATATTTATCCTTAAAATTAAACTTTTTATGTCCCAATTTACGGCTTTTGATCTCCAAAACAAACAGTCTTGTTCTCACAAACTACTCCAGCCAGTTTATAACGTATGCTCCAATTAAATGTTCAACCAATTCGTGTGTGCCCGCTAACTCTTTCTGTCATAACTCGACTGCTCTCTTCAAGAGGTCATAAATCCATACAACAAACACAACACACTGTTAATATTTGTTCTCCTGTTTGTAGAGGCTGTATAACCTGGGGTCGTCTCCAAAAAACTTTTGATCCGAACTGCCGAGCAACAAAGACGTGGAGATGGAATAGTTAAATTAAAAAAAAAAAGAAAATAGGAGATGTTGCGTTCCGTTCCTACTACGGTGTCCACTGTAAGGAGAGCCGCGCACGAGAGGAGCTGCGACCCTTTCTAGTCTGTTAATCTTCAGCAGAGAGGGGAAAAGCGGTCCAGATTAGAATGGTTGGGCTAAACTTGTAGTGTAGCATAAAAAGGAGTGCGTGAGGAATGCGCCGGCGCGATCGCCAGGTGCAACGGCCGCGCGCCCCGCCCCCGGCTGGCATTTTTGTGTACGCGCACGCCTAATGTGTGAGACTCAAATGATTTGGAAATCGAACCCGGCGCCAATTAAATCTGAATTAGAAATAGAAAACCTTATCAAGCCTTTTAAGACAGTCACGATTTTTTCCATAATAGATTGACCCACTCATTTTTATTTCATTAATAATTTAATTCCATTGATCGGCCGGAAAATATCACACTCCCGCCACCGATTTGAATTCGGAATGCTATCTATGAACCGTTAACAATACAATGAATTGCCAGCGCTAAATAACAATAATAATATGTGGGTCGCGTCGCGAACTCGACGCCGGATAAGGCGAACAATTAAAGTCAACATTAACACCTATTTGACAAAGCGAAATGAGCTCGCGTCGTAACTCGATAGTGTATCATATTTACGTCTTCATTGTTAACCGTCTAATTAAAAATTCACGCGTAAAATCCACCGGTGGGAGCGGACCGGTACTTCGTAATTTGATAGCGTTGGAATGTGTTGCCAGTCACCAATGAGGTTTTATCTATGTAGGTTGCAAACGAAAACGTGTTATTCAACAGTTGTTTGGGTGTATAAACATTTTTGCGGCGTTTTGTTTTGCCTTGTTGAGTACATGCAAATATTTTTAGAATAAATACTTAGGCGTAAGTGGGTAGCTAATGAGACTGAACATTATGTCAGATCGATCAGATTAATAACTTGTCAAAGTCTTTAGTTATCGGACTAGTTTTCGTTCTAAACTAATTACTTATGCGTTGACCTTCGATATCCTTTAGATAAGTCAATAGAACACGCTTTTGGCTGACGTCATTGGTTACTTTGAATATCACAATTGCCTGCTTTAGATTTATTTAATCCACTGTTTACATGAACCAAACACAAGATAGTTAAAGGATACCAAACATTTGTTTCGTTAATCATTTTGTTTAAACGTGACAATAAAAACTTTTCTGATGACGTTTCTGAATTGGATGACGCTCCACTCTTTATTTATGATACCCATCATATTATAAAAGCAAGGTACACACGACGACACATCATGCTATCATTTCCAGTTTTAGCTGACCTCGCATTGTATAGGCTTTTCGTACAACGAGAAGTCAGCTTATACTAGACATGTATAGCTTGATATAAGTCGTCGTGCGTACCTCCATACAGGTAGATAATTTAAATCCTCAGACAGATACATTAGTAGAAACAGAAAAAAGGTGTTATAAAGAACAACGTCGAATGAAATGCGTTCCATTTCATTGTCCGGATCTCGCATCAAACAAGTCCACAGAATCATAGTCACTAATGACGGTCCTTTATTCAGGATCTCTACGTATTCTTTAAAGCTCGTATTGCGTTACACCGTGGTAAATCTCTACAAAGGTAATTTATGCTCCGAATTAAACTTTACGAGCCACTCCGTCTACGATCGGAGAGATGTCACATATCAAATTCGTAGAGAAACTCGTTCTCACGAGTGCACCCGTCAGATTAATTCTGGTTGCGCGTTTGTGGCGGGCAACGTAAACATTTTTATGGAACGAAAATAATACTGGACACATTAAGAGTCTTTTACACGTCGTTAGTCAGGTGCAGTAAATCGAGAACGTTCGGAGTCGAGCGCTAATTTAACTTAGTCGAGTGCAGCAGGCGGCGACTCTAGTCAGTGTTAATGTCGCTCCAGACGCGCAATAGTACACCACTCATTAACAACTTTTTATTTAAAACAGATACTTACCGTAGTTAGGCTATCTCAGTAATGTTTCAAGAGTCACGATGCGTTTTCACATTAACATATTCACAATCTAGACGAGAGATAGCGGCTCGAAGCTAAAGCGAATCTCTAATTAAAACATTAAAAACACAATTTGTTTCATTTTCCGAACGCAACCGTAAAAAAGTCAATATGGCGGCATTTGCATACACAAATGAGTGCATCGCGCGGCGTGCGTGCTTTTAATTGCCAACTATTTTTATCATTTTATTTAGTCGAGTTTCTGTGTCGATACCTCGGACGGCGTGGCCGTCCAGCGGGCCACACTAAATGGCCGCTATTCCTAGATAGTGTTGTTTTAATGTTTATCGGGCGTGTTCCCATCTGAAAACACATTCCGGTTTGATGCGACGCGGTACCAAACCAAAAGCGTACCGTTAAATACGCGTCCAATAAAATACTAGCCGGCCGCATATATGGTAATTTCGTAATTGCGTGTTTATCCGTGACCACGGCTATATTTAACCGCAAAATGTTCACCTGCGAGGCGGAATCGCTTAACCAAATAATTATATATCGATTACACACTAGAGTTTTGTAGAAGAAATGAGCAAGGAGCCGCTCGATGCGACGTAAAATTGCACCCACACCGCATTGTAATGCCTCGATTAATTCAATTAGTAGTTATAATGAAACGTTCACTTTGATCAATTAGAGGGATCCGTATAAATGAAGATACAAGTGTAACTCGATAAGTCAATGCTGTAAAAGGTCTGCGATTGCGAGTTAAGCAATGGTTGTGATGCAAACGGTACGCAACATTGTAATCGATAAACGGAGTCGTGGTATCGAGTCCGGAGAAAGGTTACGTGGTTTTGATTATCAAAATCGAAACCAGATTTTTCGTGCCGGCGAATTCGGTCGTTTCCGTGCGTGGACGAAATCCGATACTGTGCTGACTAGGAATTTGATATCAATGCTCCATTTGGTAAATGTCTTGAGATATTCACGGGTCAATTCAATGTTTATTAATCGTTTGCTAAATCTTCCTATTTACATATCATTAATGAATCATTGCCCTAATCCTAACTCACTAAAATGGGTTAACGGGTATGTCAATGACGGGCCCAACGGATTGTCCGTTGGGCCCGTCATTGACATACCAGACCTTAAAACCTCATAATACGGTAAACCCTGAAAATTTTATCACCCGGTAGGCATAAAGATTACACCCAATTAATAGGAAGCTGGTTGGAAGGGGGTCGAGGCGCCGAGAACCTAGACTTAGTGCTTGTGTATGAGAATGTTTAATTAAGTAGTAATATTTACTGCTAACTGGAATATTGAATGGGGTTAGGACTGCTGTCCACGGAGGCGTAACTTCATAGACGTGTATTCGTCATTTTACGCTTGGTGTACGCCTGCTTGATGCTTACATATAAGTATAGTTAAGTAAGATAATATAAGCGATTGGAAAAATTCTAACTCCTAAACTCCTAGAAATGAAAAAATACTGGATTATTGGAAACTAAGAAAGACTCGTAATTTAAGCTAGTATCAGGATTTTCGCAAAAAACCAGCTTGTTTTAGGTCAATCGCGAACAACAACGATGTAGGAGTAGAAAACCTACGCTAACAATATGCTTTGTGTATGTAGTTAAATACGCCATGCACAAGCTGCACGGAAAGCGCGCGAAAAATGGTTCATACTGAAAAGAGTGACCACACAGAATAATGGCGTTTCCATGATAATCAAGTCAAGTCGCAGAGACCAGAAGGTCAATTCTCGTAATTTAAAACGTTCAAAATCTAGTCGCAGTGTCGTCTCGGCGACAAACAAATGTCAAAACTTGTCAAAATGTAGGGAAATTAGACGTATTTTTGACAGATTGAGACTGAGATCAGACTGTGAACGATCTTAAAATTACGAGAATTGCCCCTCTTGTGTCTGTCAGAGGTGTCAAAACGAAACAGAAACGCGACCATCTTTTGACGCGGTGAATCTAACGATTTATATCCTTGGTTGCACGGCGTATTTAGAAGCGTCCAAGAAGCTACGCCTCCGTGGACGGTAGGCCTTAGTTTGCTTTATTCCCGTTGTACCTCGGGGCGGCGCGACTACTCACCCACTTAATGTTAGCTTTGAAATGATTGATGTTGATGTACAACAGTGTATGTACAGTCAAACCAGCTATTTATATCACGTCTATGGAGTTTCGCTAACTAATTTCATTTGACCCTGTATACAGGCACAAATATTATTTTTTTCCCTTCACTGCCAAACTTCATTTTATTGTGTGTGTAATAAATGTTGAATTAAGCGTATGGGATACTCGAGACAGTGATGTAAAAGAATTGATATGCCGGTTTCCTCACGATGTTTTCGTTCACCGTTTCGAGAGCAGTGGTAATGAAATAATCTACACAAAGTAAAATGCCTGCCTCGGTTCGAACCTACGACCTACAACTCGTAAGTCAGGGCCATTACCACTGGGCCACCCAGCCTCTGCACACTTACAAAATTTTATTGTTTAAAATTAGTTACAAATAACTAGGTACTACCAGCACCTGTCTACGAAATAGTTCGCTCGAGTGTACTAATTTACTTCTGCTTATTGTTGCTGTCAAGTGAATTCGTTAACCCGCTAATGGATGTTAATTAATATCGAATAGATTGTTCTTAGACCATTGAAATTACCGTTTTTTGTTAGCCAAAAACAAATGACTGCTCAACATCCTGAACAGTCAAAATAACCTTGATTTATGTGCGTTCAGTTAAACTAAGTTTAAACTTACACAGCAACTTAATCTATGCAAAGCTGTATTAATAATATGCTCAGTTAAATTTGCAAGCTATATTAGCAATTTAAATACAAAATGATCTAACGTTACCAGCTGACAATGTTATACGGCTGGTGCTATGCTGCATCAATTCTCATTCCCTTGTACGTTTGTACACACTGACCACGTTGGAACCTCTAAAATGTTGCACACTTTTAGATTAATAGCGAATTTATCCAATGAAAGTGAACACATCTAAACTGCGTTCAAGAGCTGTCAGTGTCATCATTGTTGTGGAATATTTGACACTGACAGCTTTTGAATACGGTTTAGTAGTGATGCTCACATTCAGTTTCATGGTCAAATTCGCCCTAAAGTCGTTAGTTCAAGAGTATCTATGACTATTGTCTCTGGTTTTCTACGTTGTAACTAATAATTGCAAGTTTAGCAACTATTCCCTTATTAGTACATCTTAACAGTCTTAGAAATTAATATCCAGTTTCAATATTCAATTAAATATCCTCTCACATTCATGCCTTGTAACTCCTAGCTCTCTGAAACACATTTCTTGTTAAGGCTATGTAAACTCATTCCTACGAATTGAATTTGTTTAAACGTGTGAAAATGATATTGAATTTATATTAGTATTAGCTTAATCTCTAAATAAAATAACAGTAAAGAATACAGAAGTGAAACGGATTACCCAAGTGGCCCGTCTGAATTGAGAGTTGGAAATGGGTGTGACTATAAAAATGACATTTTATTCAAGACCCCAGTGTTAATATCTTATAAACTTATTAACTGTGAAATCTTCTAGTTGGATTGTAGTTGTACCCCATTATTTCTGAAGTCCAATGGATTATAATAATTTCTATAATTTTAACTCTGCTGTATCGGACCGGACCGAAGCCGAATTTATTAATGTATTGACATAAGACTGTATAAGGCAGAGTTCATCGGCTTAAAATGTCACATAAATTATTACATCATTTTATATTGTTATGCATTTTTTAAACGTAAAATATACAACGTTCGCGTTGATATGAAGTAAATCTATGCTAAAGGTTACGTACGTCTCGATATTTTGGAGACTGGTAATTCGTTTGGGAACCTACTAGCCAATGCAACTCCGATGTATTTGGAATTAGGAATGCGTGATTTCAAAATCGAGCCTTTCAATAGATTAACTTGGGATGGAAATTACTTTGACATACCAAAACCGAATATTTGTATGGGTTCTTAGAATAAATATTGTTGTTCCATGTTGAATAAACCTCATCCATCAAAAACTTTTGCGAAAGAAAAAATGAGATCCTCTCACGTATCGTTGCATTTCGGGCTTGGTATTACAAAACACGACAGTTATTTTGTCGATTGTTCGGGCGCTGTCAATTTCGCGCGGGAACCCGAATCCGCCATTGTTTAAAAACGTTCGGATGCACCGGGATCGAATTTCGTCACGTTGGCCGTCAAGCATTGTTCTTGCATATTTCCAGACGCGAATGTTGTGTCAACACGTTTGTTTTCAGTGTATCTCATTGTTTTGGCATGCTTTGTTTGTTGTTTGGAAGATGATCAGGTATTGTTGAATTCTCGATAGACAGTGGATGCCTCGGTATAAACACGGTCGGTCATGATGAGCTCATGTTTCCTTTCAACGTACACACCGTTAATTGGCTTGGCATGGTTTTCGCGATGATAACAATCAACATGCAAATTCTGCATTGCGTAATCGTCCTTCAAATATTTTACGTGTTTTATTCATTCATTACAGTTTACAGTCATTTATATTGTATTTTACATAGTTTGGTCACGTTGCCGCAAGAACAGGTCATTCATTCAGTGGACGGATTTTCCAAACTATTGTAGTCTTGTTTGGCTAATTAAAACTTTAAAACTAAAAACAAAAAGTGGTACAAACAGTAATTAACACTTTTTTAGATTTAAAGCTTTTTGCTCCTTTTTAACCTGCAACTAAGCTATTGTTTTAGATCAGTACCTGACAGATACTTCAAAGAGATCTGTCACTACGTCCCGTTGAGCCCGTATGAATAAAATTTCGATCCTATTTTCTTTACGTTAATTTTCTTTTAAAGTCTTGTCTCCAAAAGGCACAGAACAGTCCCCACAAAACTCCACATTAGCCAGCGGTAGTAGCAGCGTGTCGCAACTGCGACTACGCATGTCCCACGACGAACAATCGAATGCTCTAACCATGTACCAACGTAACCTCAGTCGTGTACCATGCAAAGAATTAGCATACTCGCAGAACACCATGCCCACGCGCAGCACTGCCAATCCATCATATTTGCTGCTGTGTGCGTGCACGGAGCCATTTTAGTTCTTACCAATATAAATTTGCGGGGTATGGAACGGGTCTTGTGCGATTTTCGACTTTTCTCTTTGAAGTTTCGGGTCTCGTTCGCTGGTTGGTCTTGGTGAGGGTTGCCATAGGAAAGCTAATGGCGCGCGTGTATCTACACCGTCATCGTGGTTGAGCTGAAACGATTTTGCCTTGTTGAACGTCAAAACTGAATTAGCTTGCTTGGTTTTAGTATTTGGAGCATGCGATGGGAAATCTGGTCCTTTGAGCTGAGTTACTCGCATCCAAGGCTAATTTTGCCTTTTACTTACATAATCAACGTAGGTATTATTAGCATTCGAATTTATAGAAGTATTGGCTGTGCTCGCGACTTCGCGTGTTTGTCGGAAAACAATAATGTGCATCTTTACTCATTATTTTTCTTTTTCTAAAATAAAAGCCTAAATTACTCCTTATAACATCAGCTATCTGCAAGTGACAGTCCCGTTAAAATAGGTCCAACCGTTTCGGAGATTAGCCGGAACAAACAGACAGACACACAGACAGGCAGACAAACATGTTTTAATAATTGACTTTTCTGTATAAATACCGTATAAACTATGTATATATGCATTTAGTAAAAAGCTGTTATTTTGACATTACAAACAGACACTTCAATTTTAATTATTTGTTTGTAGGTAGATATGTATAGATCAATATACTAATGCACTGCCTTCGTTGTCTATGACGGGACAGGAAATACCAAGATTCAATGACATTTTATAAAGCTCTTTGAGATCCCGTTGAATGAAATCCGTTTGCTATAATGTTACGTTGACCATTTCAAGATTTGTTAGGTAATTATTTCTTAAATCCATAGTTGTATGTAACGAATAATTATGCAATTTAATAAGATTGTAATTATTAGCATATCCGCCAATCAAAGTGGTTATTAAGTAATGAGTATGTTGACACCTTCCATATTTGGCTTAAACTGTTTTTGCCCGTTGTCATTGTATAAATTAATATTAAAATTACTGTTATCCTTATTTTGGTCAATGCGCTTAGAGTTGATTCAGTTATGCAAAGTTTCTGATCGTTTTTTTCTGGTCCTTTTCTTTAACGCATGCCAGGCGACATTGGGCTAAGAGAACTACCGATTGCGTCCTAAACGCACGACGCCATCGCGGCAGGCCGAGACGAAGATGGCGGGACAAGCTTGACTCCTACCAAAAGGACTGGCCGGGACTCGTAAAAGACAGAATTGAGTGGAAAAGGGAGAGGGAGGTCTTTGCCCTGCATTGGTCAATACAGGCTATTTAGATTCTTTAACCCAACCAATGCGCGGATCAAAGGAATAGCAAAGATTCTTCAAGAAAAAAATAACACTAAATAACGTAAGAACTTCGCGCGTTTTTCTAAACAATCCCAGTTATTTCCAATCAGCTGCAAATGAAATTCCTAGGCACAGGTGTTCCATACCTGGTATCACGGAAAACATACCAGGTATAGAGTTAACGACTTCCGGATGACATATTAATTCATTACTTTCCTGATACATTATTATTGCGGCTAGGCTCGCTGCCTTGTTTCCTAATAATCTTAAGTACTAAATGGTGACTTTAATGACTTATTTCACGTGATTGAGGACGGATTGAATTCACACATTTTGTATACGAGAGTAAGTTTCTCTATGATCTACACACACACATATAACATCATTCCTGTATTCTTCGAAGGTTTAGGCAGAGGTGTGCATATAGCACCCTCATATTTCGGCAGTTATGTTTTAGTCCCATGTAATAGGGGGTGAGCTTATTGCCAACCGGACACAGATCCTGACTCCAGGTTGCTATTGAGAAATGACTGTAAAAACCCAATATCACTTTGCCTGACCGGGTAATCGAACCCAGGACCCTCCTCCTCCTCCCTTTGATGATCATAGTTAGGAGGTCCTAGGTTCAACCATGGGAACATACGAAATTGATCATAGTATGATCTGTTGTATGTTTTTTCTTCTAAGATAAACAACTGATTTATATAGTGCAGCAGAAAGGTAGTCCGCAGAAAAACTTCATGAAGAGATCTCAGGGATATGCCCAATTAATTGTTATATGCGCCGCGAAGGACCAAATAAATTACGAATGTCTGCTTCTTGGAGACGCACATAAAGAAGGAGAAGGCGGAAAAGTAAAATGGAATATCTCTAGAATCTAAGGAGATATGGGTACTTTTTATCTTGGGAATAAAACACAGTGCTCGCGGGCGGTGCTGGTGTCTTGATCATGAATTCATGATCACAGGGCAGCTGCTTCTCTGAAATAAATAAAATGCACTTTATAGTGTAACAAATAATGACGCCTATTAAACGGTTGTCGTATAAGTCTTGATTGTGAACGAATTAATTTAGCGTATCAAACACTTTTTATTAGTTTTAACTGGATCACATATATTAGAATAAGACCAGTCTTTATTAGGGCTGCGCTAATTTTGCTTTTATATAAAAGTAAAGTATAGAGGCTGGTTATACAAAAGTATTTTTCGAAGCAACATAAATCTTAACTAGGACCCTAATAGCGTAACACTTTCAATCACAATCCGAGAGGATTTAAAGGATATTGCTAAACCATTGCTTCATAGGTTTGAAAAATTCGTCTCCTCAACAACGTAAATAACGCAATGCATGGGTGAACTGTCAAAATGGAAAACCCATTGTGATATATTGTCATTTTACCCCGTAGAGGGCCTAGACTATCAGTTATAACGATGATGATGGAAAAGTCGAAATGGATGGGACTGACATTAAGCTACGAAAAAGCTTGTGTTAATCCCGTTAAAAATTGTTGTAGAAATACGAAAAGATTTGAAAGCGATTACCACTTGTCTAGGCCCAAGGATAGATTTATCTATCTACTGAGAGTCATGTTGTGATTTATAACTATGTATATCCTATCCTACTAATATTATAAACGTGAAAGTTTGTATGGATGGATGGATGGATGGATGTTTGTTACTCACTCTTTCACGCAAAAACTACTGAACGGATTTGGATGAAATTTGGCACACAGGTGGTTTATAACCAGGATTAACATATAGGATACTTTTTATCCCGATATTCCCACGGGGTCGAAACTCATGCGGGTGAAACCGCGGGGCGCAGCTAGTTATAAATAGTTCTCTGCATCACCCTAAGGTTGACTGGTAGAAAATGCCGCCCTTACAGTATTTTGTTGTTTACTTGTGCATAAAGTTTTAATAAATAATATAATAAACAGGTAAAATTTCAGGGTTTGTATGTAGCGTGTAATCTTCGGAACTACTGACCCGATTTAGAAAAGTATTTCACTACTGGGAAGCTACAGTATTGCCGAGTGTCATAGGGTATATTTTATGTTTAAATAAGAAATTTCACACGGAGGACGTCCGCTTTTACAAAAGATCACAACACATGGCGCCAGGTTCAATCCTATTATTATGTGACCAGTTAAATTATGTGCAATTGTTTTTCTTTAATCTAATTGCCACTTGTCAGTAGGTACAGTCATGGTTTATTAATAATGGTAATTTGTCATTCATTGATTGTTTGCTTGGAGGCGCGTGTGTCGGCCTCGACGCCCACACGTCATCTAACGCTAATTCAGCTATGTCCACAGTTATTTGTCTTATTTGTTTTGTGGGTAGGTGACAAATGCTAATATACCGGTACTGTGGAAGGTAATTCCGGTTATTATAGTAATACTCAATGAAGGTGCTACTCATTGAGCATTACTATAATAATCGGAATTACCTTTATTCAATATGCCTACTTAATTAAAGTACTTACTGTCGCGCTATTTTCGATCGATTATATAGGTTATCGATTTATATAAGTGACATGTGTGGCCTCCATTTTGAAAAAAAAAAAAAAACAAAATGGCGTGACAGGTATGCCAGGCTCCTTAGAAAAATCTTCAATCCTTTTTTCTATGAAAAAGTCGAGCAAGCGATTTGTTGGTTTGCAGTTTAGTATAATTGTTGGTATGCAATAAAGAAATAGGGATGCGCGAACGTAGTTCCACAGCCACGAAGCTTTGAACAGACCAATCATTATCAATCACAATTTGAATAATTTTGAAAGATATTGCTAATCCATTGCTTGTTATGTTAAAAAAAATTCCTCTGCTCAACAACGTAAATAACGCAATGAATGTTGTTAAACTGTCAAAATAAAAGCCATTCCTACTGTTAGTGTGTTTCTCAATTACCCCGCAGATCGAACTACAAATTCGGTACATTGACAGTTCAATATTATTATTCATTGTGTAAGTTTCGAAAGGCTTAAAATATCAAAAAATATTACTTAACTGATTAAAAAACAACAAATTACGTTTGTATTAAAAAATATTAATAAACCAACTTAAATGCCTCTTTAATGCGTGTAAGAGGAACTTACGAAAGCGTTCATCGAATTTACTCAGAAAATAGTTTTACATTCGCTTTATGGCAGTTTTAAGGCTTTTGTACATGTTTAATACCGAAACAGGCGAGAGTTCGCATAAATTTGGCGTAAATTTCCTTTTAACGTCTTTATTTACGATACATAATTTCATTTCGATTCGGTAGTTGCTAATTTTGGCGGCAAAGTACCTACATGATTATTATTTTTAAAGCGGTTACAGAATACCAGAAGACCAATTCTCGTAATTTAAAACATTCAAAAGCTAGTCGCAGTCTCATCTCGGCGACCAACAAATGTCAAAAATGTAGGGAAATTAGAGGTATTTTTGACCGATTGGGACTGAGATCAGAAGGCCAATTCTCGTAATTTAAAACGTTCAAAATCTAGTCGCAGTATCATCTCGGCGACCAACAAATGTACGGAAATTAGAGGTATTTTTGACAGAATAAGACTGAGATCAGACTGTGAAAGTTCATAAAAATTACGAGAATTGCCCCTCTGACTAAACGTTTTTTTAAATTACGAGAATTGCCCCTCAGATGCTTTTGAGTGCCCTGAATTGTGAAAAAGAGTTTTCTTTTTTACAACTTAATAAATAGTCTATGCATTGCTTTGATCGTTCGTGAATTAATTTAATTCACGAATGAAATATCAAGGAAATACACGCACTATCTCTAACCCTCCCTGAAATATAAGATCACCAAATTATTTTCTTTTTCTAATTCACAAACGAACATGGACTGTAACGACACACTTCTACGTATTTTTTTTTTGTCGTAGTGTATACGACCTTAACCTTTTTAATAAATAACATTCCGTACAAAATAAGTTCTCCTGAATATAAAAAAAAGAAGCATTTTTCGTTTAAATAACGCCATTTTTAACGCAACTTTATGTACGCGGAATAAACTTTTTAAAACATTATATGCTCCTCACTGCGTACAGTCACCAAAAGAGATAAGTAACCAGGGTCGTCGGATATAGTCGAAGTTTAGTAAGAAACCGATGAATGTTTTCGAACTAAATTTAATTTGATGAATGAATTGTTTATTTTCTATTAATTAAATTAAATTTCATTCGAAAACATCCATCGGTTCCTTACTAAACTTCAACTATGCCAACGACCCTGGTTACTTATCTCCTTTGGTGACCGTACATTAAGACTTAAGTCGTTTTTATTCGTACATTTAACGTTTCAACATTTTAATTAATGATTTTCTCTCTTTACAGGTAAGTTATGCCGTTTTGGAACTCGACAAAGTCATTATGAGGTACAGATTAAGTTTTTGCTCTCATTATGGTAAGCAAGTGTTGATTACAATTTTAATGAGCATGATGTATGTTGAATGAAGTTTACTTTTTTTTTTGCTAATTGCACAACGTTTGTCTGTCTGGAGTTTGTATGTATCACAAATGTTTTGTCAAATCATACGTAATTTCGCGAAATCCAAATTTTCTTACGTTTTTTGCAATTTGCAGTTCAGTGTTGACAGTTGACAAAGTGAAGTAAAATCTATAATATCTATAAATCTATATAATTGTATGTCATTACTTCCCATAATTCAATCCTCCAGCGACACTATCGAATGGTGTAATAATAGTGTTTTTTTTTTTTAAATCAACGGGTTCGATTCCTGGCTAGAAATATTGATTTTTGAAAAATCCATTGATGCAGTTTTAGTTTTCATCAAAATCGAGCACGAGACTCGCTATTCCTCAGTTTCGGATTTGGTCATCCACGCCCACTTGGAAAAGTTCACCCTGTATATGAAGACGTGCACGTTCTTCCATACATTTTTATGGACGTGAACGTCCTCGGTAGTATACGAGTAGTGACGTTAGATATTATAAAAGTATAAAATCGCTGTCATAGTCTCTTTGAAGGATAAAATCAGGACTGAAATTATCCGGAAAAGAACCGGAGTTACCGACATAGCGCAGAGTAAGCAAACTGAAGTGGCATTGGACTGGCCATGTTTGTCGAAGGACCGATGGCCAGTGGAGCAGACGAGTCCTGGAGTGGAGACCGCGTATTGGCAAGAGTAGTGTGGGACGCCCCCCAGCTAGATGGACGGACGACCTAAAGAAGGTTGCTGGGACGGACTGGATGCGGAAGGCGGAAGACAGGGTGTTATGGCGCAGCCTAGGAGAGGCCTATGTCCAGCAGTGGACTGCGATAGGCTGAGTTGATTGATTGATACAATCGCTGTGTGACATAAGCCTTTTTAAAATTGACTCCATAACGATTGCCTTATAACTATGACGTTATTAACGAAGGTTAGTTAACAATAACGTGCTAGAAAATATTTGCTAATCGTTCTATTTACAGAAGGTCTTATTTGATGTAAATGAGCTGTTTGTCCTTAATCAGTAAACATTTTCTAATATTAAGTATTTTATGTTTTCTAGTCGCATCTAAACAACAGTAAATAAATGTAGCTTAACGATTTAGCATACGTAACGGATTCCATATTGTCCGATATCCAAACCGGTTGCATGTTTTCGCAACCCGTATCCATTTTATAAACAGCTACTGTCTCTGTCGTTAATCAAATGGACGAAAGGTGGCTCTTTTACTTGGATGACCTTTATTAATCAGAATAAATTACAAAATGGAAACACATGACACATGGTTATGTTGTAATGTGTTTTCGTAACAAGTGCAAGGCCTATATAACACTGTTTAATTATAATTAGTGTTCTGTGACCATGGCTGCGCATGCGCAGCGTCGGCGTTTAATCCGTAAAGGCGTTCTTATGTCACCGCTGACTAGATATATAACGGTTTACGGATTCGGTTAAGCCATTACTGTTATATTTTATTTGGTCACCCAAATAGGAACAAAATATCAATAAATAATACGGATAAAAGTCAGATATACCATCTGTGTGGCATTCATTTGACAGTTATAAAAAAGCATGGAGATTGATTATTTTTTTGCTGTGTTCCGTTGTTTTTGAATTCTTGTTACGTAGGCTGAGATGTCACAAAAAACAACGATGGATTAAAAATTTACTCTTAAAAACCCCGATCTAATGTTAGCCTAGTTATTTTAATGTTATTCACTGCAATGGGTAAAGTACACTATGATAAATTTAATTCTGATTATATATATATGGCTAAACCTAAGCCTTCATGAGTTAGTACTTTCATCTAACATTGTACCCATACCTCGCATTTAGGCCTAAATTATTCACGCATTTCGTCATACTCCCTTATCTCAACATAATTCCTTAACTGCTCGAGTTAAATCACCGTCGGTTACAAATTCAGCTACATACCTACTTAACTGTAAACTAATTTAAATTGAATGTAATCATTATTCGTTGAAAATTGCATAAACTTTACAGACAAGTTGAAACGGCCATGTCGTGCCCAATAAAAATTAAACGTGACAATTTCCAGTCTAATAGCACTCTTGTTTATTGAAAACGTTGTTTACAGTGAGCATTTCAAAATTGTTGCCGCCCTTTTATAGTAATAGTCGACAATCATAAAACACGAGGTGTTGATGGAATCTGTAAACATACATATTACACCTCCTTTTAAGGTGTGGAACTGGCCGAAAGCAAATAAAGTAGAAAAAAAAGTTATTTGTCAAGTTACGCGCGCTGTCAACGTGACGTTTGATTACCCGCCAACGCGTTGTCTCGCCCACGTTATCTGATGCTTCTACTTTCTGGTCCACAAGACGGCTCCTTGTCAAATGCATCAGGTATCTTAGCGTATTATGATGTAAAATGTCGTGACACCGATAAGAATGTGACATAAAGAGTGTATTTAATCTGATTGTGGACGAACGAATGTATGTTGCATTTGTTAATTCCTCTAGTCCATAAAACATGGAGCGTAGATTGTATCTGGACACAAGGTTTCGGTGTAACAAGTTTGTATGTTTTAAGACGGTACGCTTTTTGCTTTTCTGCAAATTCTCTTTTAAAGGGTCGCAGATGTCTTTTTCTACATGTAGCGTAGTTAATATTCAACATGTTAGATTTTTTATTCAATAAATCAACACAGCTTAGGTCATTACGTCTCCTTGGAGCAAAAAGAATGCATCTGTAGGTAGCATGTGACCAAGTATAGATGACCATTACATGTCTGACACTGGGTCACTTGCTAATCTCTCCATGTACGGACCATTTGGTCGAGGTTAATGGAGAGGCTTTATTTAAAATTGAAATGAAGAAAGATAAGCTTAAGAACAAACTCGTATTAAAAACCCTAACAGATTTCGGAACTGAAGTACTTACAAAAAAATATTGCACCGACTCCACGACCATTGAATTTTTTACTCCTGTCGTTTAGCTCATATCACGCACAAGACAAAAATATATTCTGCCATAAATCTTACGCGTACAAACACACAATATGACCGGAGAACATAAAACACGCCTTCAAAGTAACTCTCGTATGAGTTAAGACAACCCAACTCGCTGCGAATTACCTAAAAAGGCTGGTCAGGAAATTACCACATCGTAAATAATTCATGCATTATTACTCAATCATGTCTGTGCAACGGTGAACGATTCAGTGGGACGTTTTTTTTTTGTCCGTGTCCCGTTTGTGGCGGAGCCGTTTTTCTCTAGACATTGTCCTGTCAATTGCGTCGGAACCAACGTGCAGCAGAATAAGATGACTCATGCTCCCCCGACCACTACGTTGACAGATTCAGTTTTGTGCGGAAACTGTGCCCGGCCCATATTTTTAAAAGACATAAATATTTCGTCATGTTTAAAATCTGTAACGGTACTCCAAACTCGTCACAGTGACCTGACGAAAAAGAGCAGAACCGACCGGTCACGGTTAACCGTCGTCACAGGTGCGCCTACGTTCACTTTCAATCAAGATGCTTAGATTTATTTTTATAGTTTTATTCTACTTTGGGCCCGTGATACGGCCGATTCCCAAGCTGATCATTCGACTTTTAATTTGTGTCAGTTGAGACAGCAAGTTAGCGTAGAATATTTAATTCTAAGCCTAAAGTTTATAAGTTCATTAATCTACCATATTTAGCATTTCGTTATCTCGACCCGCTATAGTACCAGTTTTTTAATTAAGAAAGAGTAATCTGCCAGAGTTCGTGTCTATGCCGCGCAGAATAGCGGTCACGGCCTCAGCGGGAAATTAAAAAGTAAACGTTGGTTTTAGTTAGAACATCGTTCGTAAAGTCTTCATGATTAAATAATTTACAACCGTGACAAAATAACAAAACGAGAAATGTGAAATATGAAATGTTTATCATTTTAATCAAAACATCTTTGTAACACGATTATGTTAGTCGAGTGTGTGTATCTTGCATTCGTCCTAGTTTTTTTTCTGCGAAATGATCGTGACATTAACATAATATTCCACCTCGATTTACATATTTATAACAAGGGTAGCTAACAGTATAGACTTGTTTTAAGAACCTCTACATACCGGTTAGAAAAAAAAATATAGGGTGGTCCGTTTGTATGTAAATTCGAGTGATATTTAAGTATCTAGAGTGACAATAACAATAAAATTGGATGTATAATATTGCCGTCGTAACTTCACGTTTGTAGGTGGCATATCGGTGCAATGCTAAAGGATCTTTATTGTTTTTTAATGTATATTCATCTACTTATATTAACAAATTGAGATATCAATTCGGTTTTGAAGTATTTATTGAAATAAGATGACGTTTCAATGCGTCGAACTGGTCTGCGGTTTAATGCATGGGAAACGGAATTATGGGGTTCATTTACTTTATTTATGTGTCTACGAATTTATGGGCTTTTGAGATTTGGGCAATAATATTTAAATTCGGCTATTAACGTTGATTTTGATTTATCATTGCTGTCTACTGAAGGTTATGAAGGTTATTTCATTACGTTTGCTTTTCTAATAATTAACACATAAACCTTACCATATAAGAACAGTGGTAACCAACGGCCGCGATTTACGGGTTGTAGGTCGTAGGTACCCAAACAGGCGATTTACTTTGCGCAAATTATTTCATCACCGCTGCTCTCCAAACGGTGAAGGAAAACATCGTGAGGAAACAAGCATGTCCTAGAACCAAAAATTCGAAGACATGTGACATCTACCAACCCGCACTTGGCCCGCGTGGTGTTTAACGGCCCATTCCCTCTCACATAAAGGAGTCCTGCGTCCCAACAGTGGGAACATTATAGGCTGATTATGCTTTACCATATTTTGATACTAAAACTATGGCAAGCTGCTACTAACTTGCTATAATTAAGGAATACTCTGCAAGCTTTGATTCAAATACAGGATATCCACATACGGAACATCGAATGGCTCAGATTAGCTGCATTTCCTTAATGAATAAAACAAGCATCATTACTGTTCAAAATCGCGTAAATCAACGATAAAGTTAAATGCAAGAAGGATGTCATTACCCGATGACGAAGCCTCTTTAATGAAAAACTTCAAAAGTACTCGTATCCTTCATAAAGCTGAATGAAGAAGTGAATTTATGCCGTCAAACGAGTTTCCATGGGGTTACTGATCCTAGAACCCCTTACAAAGCTGCCTACCATGTGGTTTATTGCTTTCACAGACATCTGTCCTACGTTTTGTTATTGTGTAACTAAATCTATTAATCCTTAAAAGGTGCGCGCAGACCGCCTGAGCAAAACAAGTCATAAAACACCATATTAGGGAGCCAGGTCTTAGCCACTCGACTAACATGTGCCCAATAGTCAAGCCACTCGGTAATCTACTAATTAACTCAGTGTTTTACTATAACCGCGATTAGAAAGTTGTTCCGTGTGGGCGAATGTCCAAAGTTTATGTATGTAACTTTAAATTTAACGACGTAATAATATCGTGTGATAGACAAGCGATATAAGTAAAGCCGAAATTTGTGATCACTTCATTTGAATAATAATAACACTAAAAAGAAAGCCAGCGGTGTTTATTGTCGTAATTGAAGCCTACATTAGCATTAATTAGTCGAGTATTATCGATTTATTAGTCGATCATGAGCGTCTTAATTATCAATTATTACACTGTTTATACTTAAAATATGGCAAAATATGTAAATCGATGACGAACCCGTCTTCTATTTTATCGATAAAGAAAACTAGTAATACAGGGAATATTTCCACTTATTAACGCACATAAATATGGCTTTATTTTGCGTATGTGAGTTGTAAAAACGAACATGTTTGTAACTACACAATTAGTGCGAGTACATAAAAACTAATTGACTTAATTAAGATAACTCGATATCGATATTACAAGTTGGTCCATTAGTAAGATGTCCCATCACTACCGAACTAGTGAGTCGATTCTCGCCCAACAGTCGACAGTAATCGTAACTGCGGCATCGATAGTGGTAATCGCTACACGTTATATGTGAGCCACTATTGCAGGTTTGTCCGTTTATTTACAACGCAAGTACATACAGAAGGAGATAGGTAGTTATCTAGAAGTTTCTGATACCCAACAACATCAACCGTCTTCGGTTTATGGTTAAACATCTGTTCATAGATATCCACGGAAGTTTTCTTTTTAAACAGTCTGGAAATGAAATCTTTTCATAATTTAATGAGGCTGAACAAGATCAGCACCCTAATGGCGTAACACTATCAATCATAATCTAAATAATTTTGAAGGATATTGCTAATCCATTGCTTCATATGTTCGAACATTTTGTTTGCTCAACAAAGTAAATAACGCAATGAATGTTGTTGAACTATCAAAATTAAAGCCATTCCTATTGTTAGTGGGTTACGTAATTGTCCCGCAGCACATCTAAACCGTGTTTAAGAGCTGTCAATTTCATTATTGTTATGGGATATTGACACTGACAGCTCTTGAACGCGGTTTAGATGTGCTGATCGCGTTCAGTTTCTTTGGGGAAACTGGTACTAAAATAGGAATATTACTTAATATTTCAGGAATACACCATTACTACAGCTCAAGAATAAATATTGAAAATTCAGAAATATCTTAGCAATTTAGATTTACCAAATTAATAGATTAAAGGCAAATTTCTCAATAGTCTGGTTACATATATCTGAAGAATAAGTATGACAGTTTGACATGTTTTCTATACAAAAGCTGTCAAACCGCAATATTTATTCCTCGGACAAAAATTATATGACTACCGAAAAATCAGGCCTAAATTCAATACATTCAAAACATCTCTACAATTTATCAGCACCTGCACATCCCTAGCCTCACAAAACGGTTATAAACCGACTCAATTAAAAGTGCAGCCACCGGTTAACTGCGTGTACGCATCAATACTTTGTTTTAATTGTCCGATTTATATCTGTAACTTGTGCTTATGATACGGGAAATTAGCACCACATCCTACGGGTAAACGGTTTGTGCTCGGCTTGTATCGCTTTTAAAGCTCGGCTGAAGATATTTTTAAAGCAAAATATTTTAAGTGAGTTTTTATTGGAAATTGATATTTTGTTCCTACTTTAGTTTCGTTTTCGGGCCAAAATTGTTTCACAATTAAGTACAGACGCCAGCAGGTCAAGCTACCCGAAACTGTCAAATTTTCCCAATCAACCTTAAATCTTAATGCTTTAGCGATAAAGTTGAAAATCTATTAAAGAAATTTGACAGATTGTAGTAGCTTGATGTGCTGGCGTCTGTACCTTTAATACACATAAACGGACACCTTCCATGGGGGTAGGCAGAAACTTCAGAACGCCGACTGCTGCGATCCTTACATACTCCTTTCGCCACGTTTAAGTTCATATATAGCTGGTTGCGAGTACTACCCAAGTACGCACCTGACCTTACTTTTATCAATTTAAAAAATAGGTACCTTTTTTTTTTTTTTTTTTAACGTGGAGAAATGCTCATGCATTCTGCACTACCACGGGGAGATAGTGCAGATATGTGGGACTCTAACCCACTAAAACTCCACGGTGTCCTCCTCTGCCGCTTACGGCGGGAACACGGGCACGCCTTAGCACTCATCCGTGAACCCGCCGCGGCCGTCCGTCACCGGACCCTCCTCTGGGGATTACTCCCCATCACCGGCGCACCAGAATACATGGCACGCCGTGACCACCCCAGGGACCAAACCAGCACATGGGCGCCAGACGACCCCGTGTCTGGGCACCGTTGGTCCCCCTGCGACGGGTCAGGTCATTGGCCCCGCCGCCTGCCAATTTTCGGCCGCAGAGGATAGGGAGAGCGGCGAATGTCATACCAACACTCCTCTTCCCCTGCGGCCCCACCGCGTTCGCCATCAGACGGTGGCGACCCCGTCAAGGCCGCGGAAGGTAGGGAGAGCGGCGCACCGCAATACCGACACTCCTCCCCCGCCGCGGCCTCCAACCCTCAGCCGTGATGCCTCCCATACCACATCACGGCCCGCCTCAGTTGCGATGTCGCCCAAGCGGCACCGCAACCTACTTGTTGGCCGCTACGTCGTCGGCTTACAGGCAAAGCCCTGACGAGCGGCCCCTCCTCGGGTTCCTCTTAGCTTCACCGTGGTTGTCCAAGCCACGGCTACTGAGCCCCCCCGCCTCGACAATGCGGGAACCCACCGGGGGGGGCAAAAAAAAAATAGGTACCTAGTGCCTCCACGATTACCAGTCAACCCCGCTGACTAGCTTTTTTCACCAAAGTACTACGTCAGTACTATTTTATCTATTCTATAATAAATCGTCCTGTCACGAAAGAGTTTCCCCTTGAAAGTTACACTGAAAATTTCCCTAAATTTAGTTTTCTCTGTGCTGTATTTGACCTTACTTTAGAGTAAGAGCGGTTCTGCACTGCATCCGATCCAAATCCGAGAAATGACAGTCCGAAGTAGCCATAAGCACTATTTGTATGGAAAGTTGCGCACTACATCCTAACTAGTCAGAAATTTAGAACATTCCCGATTCGGATTGAACTCGGATCTTGAATTGGGATTCGGATCGGATGCAGTGCGGAACTGCTCTTAGGTTAGGTAAACTACCTAGTGAAGCTACGTATCTGTCTCTCCTCGCTTCAAAACTACAGAAACGGCTTTAAATTTAAATTAACCAGGAATATTTATGAAAACACTGACGTTCTGTTTGTATAGCAACAATTTACCTGTATTTATACCGATACATAAACCTATTTTAGCTCTAAATGGTACATTTGAAAGTCCATTTCGATATCAGAGTTTGCAATCAACTCGCCAATTCGGATGTTAATTTTAACGAATATGGACTTTATTTTGTACTTATATTGATAATATTGAGAGTTTCTGTTTAAATGTATTTATATTATTGAAATTGTATTACTTAGTATTAAAAAAAAAAATACTATACCTACATAACGCCGGATAGGTTGGGATAGGAAACGTCGAACTCATCTAGTTAAAAAAAAAATATGATTGACGTGTAAAAGTGTTTGTACAAACCTAATTACAGAAAATAAATCATTTATCATCAGGTGTACCTACTACCTATAGTACCTAAAGTAACACCTACATTTCGCCAGTTATGTTTAAGTCCCATGTAATGGGGGGCGAGCCTATTGCCATCAACCGGGCACATATCCAGACTCCGGGCTGTTACTGAGAAATTCCTGAAGGAAAAACCCAAGAACACTTGGCCTGGCTTGGGAATCGAACCCAGAACCTCATGCTCAGCAGTAGCGTCTGCGACGACTAGAGTAACGAATCAGTCAAATTAAATTCTTCTTTGAATCCTAGGTTATTATTTAGGATGAACAGAAACCTATTATCTTTTTCCTTGGCCAGAGGCTAAGCATTGCCATACAACGTGGCAATACCGCCAGTCTCTTTGATACAGACGCCAGCACATCAAGCTACTACAATCTGTCAAATTTCTTTAATAGATTTTCAACTTTGTCGCTAAAGCATTAAGGTTCAAGGTTGATTGGGAAAATTTGACAGTTTCGGGTTGCTTGACCTGCTGGCGTCTGTACATTACCAGTCGACAGCGATGCGGATGAATTTTTCGACGCTATATTTTAGTTTGTAAATAGTTTTAGTTAAGTTAGGATATAATTTTGTTGTTTTAGTGTTAGTTTGTAAATTTTAATTGTTGTGTCTTTGTGAATAAACTATCATGGTCAATACTTATCTTTATTTAATAACCAAGTTTCTTTCAAATCAAGATCAAAACACTGAGAAAGATTTATTTTCGCATGTTCTGCTTAACTGTCAGTAAAGTTCCTAGAAAATTCGCTGAAACCTAACCTATTTTAATTGTGCTAGAATAAATGCTAGCCAGATGTTGCGACGGTTTTCTCAGAAACCAATTTCCGCATACACATGTGCAGAGCATATTTTTAGGTCTGACTGAGGATTGAAAAGAACACTAGATTAAAATAAATTAAAACAACGAAGGTTGGTTGTAATCATCATCCTAAAAAAAAATACAAAAATATTTATGTTCCATAAAAAAAAATTACAACATCCTTGATTCCAAATTCAAAACAGCTTTTTTTTTCTTATGTCAATGTCATACAGCCAATAAAACAGAACGCCGTCTGACGTGACTTTTAACATCAAAGCTCATACCTTAACTTAGAATTTTTGAGCCGTCTATTTTCATCTGAGCCATCAATCTTAGCCCCCCCCTCCCTCGCGCTGCACCTGCGCTGCGCTTGCGCATCTTTATTATTAGACGTCGCGACGCGCCGGTCGTTGACCCCGGCGACCTGCTTACCGAAATAAGTCGTGCACACGTGCCAGTTAAGCTTTTGTCAAGCTTGCAGAATTCTAGGGTTGGTTAAATAGTAGCTGATTTAGCGTAACTTACTGGTGATTTTAAGCCTTTTTTTTTGTTTAGCAGTTGAATGATCAAGTCTGTATTCATCCTGATATTATAAATACGAATGTAACTCTACTTCACGCCTAAACCACTGAAAATTATGAAATTTGAGTGACAGTTAGCCCGGTACCTGGAGAAGGGCATAGGCTACTTTAATTAATCCTAGATCGCATCGTCACGGACAACAGCCAACAGCTGTAAGCACAATGTATACAATCGAGTACTGTTCATCAGTGTATTTTGGAATGAATGTTTGTAAAATACAGAACCCGAAAACGTTATTTTTCCTCAATTTATTTTTACTAAAATTAAAACATCATGTCGTCGCGTATAATTCACGTAATTTAAAGCTTGAACGATTTGTAACAAACCTTCTTTATCACAATTTTAATCGATTATATCTTGGAATTAAATAGGATTTCATGGGTTTTTTTTTCTAAAATAAAAGTAACCTCAGTTACTACTTATAATATCAGCTATCTGCTAGTGAAAGTCCCGTCAAAATTGGTTCAGCCGTTTCGGAGATTGGCCGGAACAAACAGACAGAAAGACAAAATTTTAAAAAATGTTTTTTTTTTTTGTTTTATAAAGCTGTTATTTTGGCTGTTATTTGTAAAGATTGATATCGTATCGATAGCTCAAATTATTTATATTACACATGATACATTTTTACCCACTTTCCCATTTTGTTAACGAAGTGCCCAAAGTTACATGTAAGGAACAGCCATTTCGTTCAGAATTCTCTGCTAAGTTTAGACTTTAGATGCTGTCCGTTTTTATGTACTTCCTCATTACCGTTCGTTTCGGTGCCGAAGTGCCGAAGCTTGGGTTCGACTGTTTATCGGCTGCAGCTTGTAGGAACATCGCTTTGCAAAATTTAGTACCTATGGAAGTAAATTTCCTGAAATGCGTGTGGTGGATGAGGCTGGCACGGGAGCGTGGGGATTGGCACGAGAAAAGAGAGGCTTGTGCCCAGCAGTGGCTGATGGGGATAGTGCTGATGTTGATGTAAGGTAATGAGCCAGTCAAAATGCCGCAACAAGGTTATTATTGAATATTACGTGATACATGTTCAAATAGTTTAATCTCTCAAACAGACAAAAAATCCAAAAAAATATGAAATGGCATTTGTTGGGTATCCTTTAACACCCCAACAATTTTTTTTATTACTGTTTTTATTTTTTTATTATTTTCAATGTACAGAAACGCCTCGTCTACAGATTTATCAATTTCTGCGAGAGAAGGCGCCACTGTTCATACCAATATGGCCATTGATGTTGATAAAGAAAATTGTGTTGCAACATTAAGTACGTATTAATGTATGAATCACTGACAAATTTCTTTGTCAGTGATTCTTATTATCTAAGTAAAAAAACCAACGAGTGTTTTGATCTTTGGAAAGTTTTATACATTTCTTTAATAATAATTTGGCGAAACAGCAATACCTAATACCACCCGTTCGTACGGCTGATTACACAAAAAAAACTAAATCGCAGTTCTATTCCAGTTGACTAATCCGAACTCCGGACACAAATAAACTCATTGCTTGCAATTCAGAACATAGTCCAGACGGAGAAGTAAAACAAAACCGGCGGAGCGCGTCTGCTACCCGTATTGATCTGTCTGCTAAACTTAGGTTAACATAGTGCACCCAGACAGTGGTATAGCTACTTGTGTAGTATGGCTTCGGCTGAGCGCGAATCGGATCGATACAGAATGCATAATTTCAAACTAAGAATGTGTTTGTTTTCGAAAATGGAGGGAAGCTATTCTAGTATAACAACTGGCCAGTGTGGCCACAAGAGTCCTGTGGCCAGTATTTGTAGATAAGTATTGTGACAAGACTTGTCTAAAAATATGACAGGTTATTGAAATACTACGGACCTTGGTGGATGTTATCTAACACAAAGTCTTTATTGTATGTATAGATAAACAAAAGGTCATTTAGGCGTCGAAGTACATAACAAAGTGCATAATATTATCTTAAATCTAGAGAAATTATTTTATTTCATTCGTGTGATTATCTCCGACATAAATCTCAAATAACAATGAGCGACCGTTGTGAAAACGTCACATCATTCGCAAATTACACAGTCAGATGCAGTTGGTAGACAGAACTCAGAAATCTAAATAGATTACAATCAATTGTCAAAATATAGTCTGCAAGTAATCAAATGCCTGGACTGGACTGGTCGTAAATCAGTGCGACAAACGGTAGCCAAATTAGTTGTGGAACCACTGTTACTTTAATGCACCATAAATTGAATATGGACGAAACAATAAATTATTATGATGAATGCGACGTCAGGGTTGCCAATAATAAACATACATTTATAGGTATTGTAAATCATATTTTACAGGAAATATTTTCTATTTTCCTCTATTTTAATAATCAAGATCGCAGTGATATAGACAAAACAAAACTATGCAATAAATTGTTCCATTTTCAAATATGCAATCTGACACTACTTGAAAATAGAAGTGGCTGCATCACTAAGAATAGCGCTGACATTTTGAAAATAGATTGAAAAAAAAAATGGAATGCAAACGTAATGCTAAACTGTGGTTTCACAATACAATATGGCGGAGACAATACGACAATGCAACTAAATATTGCATAAGATTATTTTGAAACTATCAAATAAATCCTAAAATCGAATTAAAAAAAGTTTTTTTTTTAACAAACTAAATAGGCGCAAGGTTTGCGTGGTCAACATGGGCAGAGATCGCACAAGATATGGAGGTTTGAAAGGAAAAAGGGGAGGTCTTTGCCCAGGGGTGCGACACAACATCGGGTAACAAAAAAAAACATTGTGATGGGCCGACTATGGGTTTTTCTTTTCCAATCTTTGACTACAATAGTGACTAAACTATTGGATATATTTAGTTGAATTTTTGTATGCAGACTGGGAACGTCGTTAGTTCACATACGTAGTTTAATTTACTTCGTATTTTCTTCTTCACTTTGTATACTGTTGAACTAAACAATATGTTATGTGTACAACAAATCATTCACAACATATCCTTACAAATGTTTTCATGTAAAATCGAAGGGAACACGGAGTTGGCAGTTAAACGAGAAATACTCGGAATCGTTTTACAATAAAGGTATAAAATGACGTGACGATGTAAAATAAAGGGTCAAATTTGTGACCGCAGTTTTATTAGTACGTTCGCGGGTATAACTGCAAAATAGGTTTCTTATTCTGTGAAAACTTATACAGGTCCAGGACTGGCATAGGTGAGGGGGTTAATGACAGTATTTATATGGTAAACAATTCAAAGATTTTTTTGATTTCTGAATAAATTGAGAAATTGTACGAACTTATGAAAGAAAGAAAGAAAAAGTATGTAGTGTGTGTGTGAGAGAGAGAGAGAGAGTGTAGTAGTGTGTGTGTATGTTTGTGTGTGTGTAAGTGTGTAGTATGTGTGTGTGTTATGTGTTGTATACCATGTAATGTTACTATTTAACCCTAATGAGTAATGAGTAGGTGTTATTCAACGTATTTCTTTGAAGTTTTCCACGCATAAACATTATTGAATAGGTCCTCTCCTCTGCCTTTGTATCTATGTATTAAAATTGTGTAAATATTCAAACGCACATTTTGTTTTAAAAATATAAATCGTAACAAAAACCAGCAGCTTTGCGTAACACACTATCAATCTTAACCTGAATCATTTTGAAGGATATCTATTGCTAATCCATTGCTCCATATGTCCGAAAAATTTGTCTGCTCAACAACGTAAATAACGCAATGAATGTTGTTGAACTGTCAAAATGAACCCCATTGCTACTGATAGTGTTACGCAATTACCCCGCTGCTTCTAAAATTTTAAACATATCTACTCTCATGCTGCGCCCGACGACGTACACACGAACACATCACTATCTTTAACGAATCCAATCATGAAATAGCCCGTTTTTTACACTTCCCGGTACTCCATATAAAACGGTTTCCTAGAATAACCGTATTGCAAATGCAGCCATATGGCCTAAAGATAAGGTGCGCCTCGAACCTGCGCGAGAGTTGCTGTCAACATGTTAGTGAAATAAATAAAGTTGTCAATTTGTGAACTGTTTTGTTTACAAAACTGTGGGTTGCACTGTGTATGTTAATGTAAACACGTGTTTTGCAACGCTACATGTTTTCTGGCATAGAGAACGAAATGTTAAAATAAACTCGATAGTTAAAATCTCAAATCTCTATTTCAAACTGGTCAATAAACAGGCTGATACGTTATCGATACTATTGTTGTTACTTATCTTTACTAGTAAATTGACTCATGCGCACACATATAGGTCCCTAAATAGCCGGTCTATTCTGTAAAAATATCACCGTGAAAACTTAGGTGAAGTGAGGTTGAAGTAAGCTGTCATTCGACTTGATGCTAGGGATTGACAGCTCACTTCATCTAAGTTTTCACGGTAAGATTTTTACAGAATAGGTCGGCTGGTATACAAATTACATACATGGATCCGAAGTGCGTGCAACAGAGTCTTGATCAAATACCTACACACACGTTCACAAATATAAACAATTTTCCTAAAATAGTCCGTTTACAAAGTTTCCCAACGCTGCATCGCATCGTGGATAATTTGATCTGTTTATATTAACCCAAAAACAATGAAGTAGGTCGAATTTTATGATGTGGTGTTGCTATAGTTATCATGTTTTAATGCACCAATTTTGATTCAGGTCATTCTTTATTCTTCTGTGTTTTTAGGATTGTTTAATGTCTTGTGCTAAAATATTAGACAGTTAATTTACAACACATGTTTTTTTTATTTTTTCAATGTAAAATGTTCCCCTATTCAACTGTTAGACAGTACGGTTCCACTAGAAATATTCTTACAATATATTTTTTTCTAATGCATTTCGACACCCCTACCATAGGTGCCACAGTCTACATGTCAAAATTCACACCTGCGCCACAGATTAAATAAGTTACCTGTTCAATGACAGGTTGCTTGTTGAGAAGGGTAGCCTTACAAAATGAGGGTGGAGTCTCCCCTATCCGCTTGCTAATAGAAAAAAAAACAAACACAAAACGTTTTCGGCCAGACCCTTCAAGCTCTCGAAATTGGATATCCCAGATTTCTAAAAACTCTCAACTGTTAAATGTTGTTTTAACTGCTGTGATTGGTTATCCGAATAAACCAAAGACAAACACATCTCTTGACATTTGATATGACAACAGATTATACATATAGCGCTACAAGCTTCTTTTGGCGCGTGGCCAAAATCGGAACTAAAACCGCCATCTTGTTTTTTCTATACATTTCACAGAACAATATTGCAAATGTTTACCAACAGCGCCCCCCTGTCTACATCATTCGAGCACCATGAGATCCTTGTAGCAGTTGTGTGTGTTTACAGAGCCCATAGCATAGACAATCCCGGAACATCACATTTCAAATCAAGAACTCAATTTCTTCATCATCAAATGCAAGCACAAAACGGCATCGACGCACTAACTGGCACGCTGTACCCACCAACCATGGAGAATGATACCATTCCATTGATTAATCTATAATCGAATGTATGCTAATTGAACTAATTATTTACAGTGCAAGCTAACGGTGTAGCACACGGACGTACATTGTGATCAGTTCGACCGGAACATTACCGCGGTAAACTAATTGGCGACCATTGTTCCATGGTATATGGACGGCGAAATAGGGTTGGGTGCAAGAGTTTAAGTAGAGGGTTAGGGTCTAATTGTCCTTGAAATATTGTGGCGATAAAGTTGATAATCTAGGTAGGGTATTGGTGCTTATTATAACTGTGATGAGAGTTGGAAGGCATTTCTCTTATATATTGACGATCTGATGAAGATTATCACAGCATGCAGTTTTACTAAGAAGTCTACAGTGCAAAGCTTTTTGTCCAGCGGGGTAATTGCGTAACATACTATCAGTAACAATGGGTTTCGTTTTGACAGTACAACAACATTCATTGCGTTATTTACGTTGTTGAGCAGACGATTTTTTCGAACATATGAAGCAATGGATTAGCAATATCCTTCAAAATAATTCAGATTGAGATTGACAGTGTTTCGCAATTAGGGTCAGCTGTAGACGCGAAAAGGTATATCTGAAACAAAAATATTCTTCAAAAAACAGTTTCAAAAAGTTTCTCAAATATTTTTGTCCATACTACAAGGTTTTCTTATACCACATTTCAACAAAGTATTGTTATTTATTCCTTAGACATTATGTAAAACTATTAATCTTAAGTGTAGGTGCATAAACAACTACAGATTACTACACGTTTTTACGTGCTACATACAGCACGTTGGTTACGAGAGCACGTAGAAATGTGACGTAGATTATGTTGTTTACATATACATATGTAGCAGGTATATGTAGTTAAAACTCATTTCATTAGGCGCGTAGTACCGTGCAAGGTTACTATTGCAAGGTCATAGTTGTGGTTTTCGTTTTACCTAAAAGGGCGACAAGTGGAATCTTCCACCAGACGTTCTGTAAATCCTCCTTGATACAATTTTATAACACCTAAGACGGACTCTGTTACTACGCGAAACATTTTTAAATTAAAATCTATTAAAGTCATTTATTCAAATTAGGCGGAACACTATTTTAACGTCAAAATTACATAAGACCGTAACCCAAAACGCCCGCTCTTCACAACTTCCTAGTGGTTTAGCTGCTTTTAATTTCAGTCATTTCAGGAACCTGGAGAAGGACAAAGCCCCTTTATCCGCAATCGTTGCCTCGATTGTTGTCTATATGATTCGAAGAGCAAGTATCAAGTAAATGAGATTTTAAGTCGTAATAACCATTAGTCTGTCTTTGAGATTATTCGACTGGTGTTAATTAAAGAATTTTTCGAAGCGGAGCCAGAAGTGTGTACAGACGCCAGCAGGTCAAGCTACCCGAAACTGTCAAATTTTTCCAATCAACCTTGAAACTTAATGCTTTAGCGATAAAGCTGAAAATCTATTAAAGAAATTTGACAGATTGTAGTAGCTTGATGTGCTGGCGTCTGTACCTATAGGACACCCACATTTCATCAGTTATGCTTATACTTAGAATATAGGTACCTACAGTCACTTTATAATTTTACACACTGATAAAGCTAATATCTCTATTAGTAATCTGTGGGTCTCAGTTCTATGCATATTAATTATAATGTTCTATGATAACGGAAGACTTGCGTGCGGCTCCAAGCTCCATTTGTTGGGACAATGTTCCCGTCCACTAGCTTTGTTGGGCGATGTGTCTTAATAAGCACAACGTACGAATGTGTTTGTACTATGATATATCTTACTATGTATGTATGTAATGGGTTTAGCAGTGCTAGCAGTCCGGAAATTGCGCTGCTTCCGCTTGAAGAAAAGTTTCGTAAACAAAAAGGTTTAATTTAATATTAAAATCAATCCATTTGCCTAGCCTTTTCGCAACTATGTTGGGGTCAGCTTCCAGTCTAACTAAATGCAGCTGAATACCCTTGTTTAATATGGAGCGACTGCCTATCTGACCTCCACAACCTAGTTACTGAGTGACACTATATCCCTGGTTGTCACATTTCGGGCTTCTGACTACTCGTAACGACTTTCAGAGAGCTACGAATGACAGCCGAGACTAACGGCTTTACGTGCTTTCCGATGCACGGGTTTAATTTAATATGATTACAGTGTAATTACAGGGCCTACCATCCAGACTATAAAATCAACGATGCTCAATATTGCTGGAGTGATAAAATAATATTTAATAAGCCTGAGAAAGTTTAATTACAATTTTATTATCCCGTCCTTTATAGTCTCATCTCAGAGTTTATAAAACAATTAATGTATAATTTACAGTTCATAGGAACTCGCTTAGAACTTAACATATTATTAAATTAATGGAAGAAGTTATTTTATAGTTAGAAATTATCACTGGAACCTGATTTTATGTCTATATACTAACAATAAAGCTGAAGAGTTTGTTTGAACGCGCTAATTTATCTCTGGAACTAACAGTCGGATTTGGAAAATCATTTTTGCATTTGATAGCCCAATTCCCGAGGAAGGGTATAGGTTATTTAACGTCACGGTAGCACCCTTAGAAGCCGAGCAAATAGAAAAAACCGGCCAAGTGCGCGTCAGGCCACGCATAGAATAAGGTTCCGTGGCATAATGGCACTTTACAAGTTAGGCCTCTATAACTCCTGAACTAACAAAGTTATCTAAGCCGTTATAGTTTTCCTTCAAAGTTCATCACATGGACTACCATCATGAATTTTTTCAGATTTTTCGAGCCAGCCGCTTAACTTTTAGAGGGGGGTGTGGGCCGCCCTGTTTTAACAAAAAAATGCGCTTTAAAGTTGAATATCTCGCAAAAGGATACCTAAGTCAAAAAATAGTTTTAGCAACCTCTCAATGTTTTTAGACCTATCTAATGATACCCCACACGATGGGGTAGACGCAAGAAAAAAAATCATCCCACTTTACGTGTAGGGGAGGCACGCCAAAAAAAAAAAAATATTTTTCTGTGATTATATTTTAGCACTTTGTCGGCGTGGAAAATACACATCCATGCAAAGTTTTATCTTTCTAGCACTAAAACCGTTTGGAAGGTAAGCCGAGGACGGACGGACGGACATGACGAAACTATAAAGATTCAGAGACGTGAACTATGGAACCCTAAAAAGTAAGAAAGAACTCTTAAGCAATAGCGCGGCTAGCCGATCCGATAAACGGAGTGGATTGGACGAAAAAGAAATTTCACACGGACGAAGTCACGGGCAGAAGCTAGTAGATTTATAAATCTGTTCATAGCAATCATGTACCCTGTTTAGTATAATCATTACCCTGGCATTTTCTGCATAATCAACGCATTAGTATTCACCCAGGATCCTCCGATTCCTGTTTCCACAATAATTACCCTGTAATTTTTAACTGATTAGCAAGTTGACGTTCTTGGGGACTGACAGGTCGCAAAACGTTCACCTAACGGGTTCCGAAGGATGGTCGGCTGGTGGTCCAGGGAAGTGCGTGTGACTCCGAGAATCTTGGCAGTTTGGACATGATTTTATGAGCGCTTTCGTGATTGGACGCTTTAGTGGTACTTTATGTGAATGATTAGCCATAAAGTTGGATTTGCTGTTTGTCTCGGAAACGTATCGACAATAGCCCTTAGCGCCAATAACATGGCATAATCATATAATGTTCCCACTGCTGGGACACAGGCCTCCTCTCTGTGAGAGGAAGCAGGCTGTAATCCACCACGCCGGCCCAGTGCGGGTTGATAGACGTCATATGTCTTCGAATTTTTTGTTCTAGGACATGCCGGTTTCCTAACGATGTTTTCCTTCACCGTTTTGAGAACGGTGGTGATGAAATAATTTGCAGAAAGTGAAGCGCCTTGCTGGATTCGAATCCACAAATCGTAAGTCGTGGCTGCTACCACTGTGCCACCACTGCTCCTAAAGACATGGATTGTAAGAATAATCGCCTTTTAAGAACATAAATACAAAAATGTCCGCCCAGCACCTTGATGTAGGAAGAAACGCGAAGTCCCGATACAGGAGCGAACGGTAATTAATAGAAGGTCACGTTGCGCCGTTAGATGCGCCGGCGCATCTCGACATATATAGCAAGCGGTCGGCGTCCGGCCTCGCTGTATATAGACGACGACCCTTTTTAGCCTCGTGCGCAAGTACTTGTGCAATAAATCGATCTTAATTGGATTAGTTTTTGCTGGTTAAGTACCGAAATTGATGGGGCTAGTGGTGGAGAAGGATGTTGGAGTACTGTTCCATGGTTTTTCTGTTCAAAGAAGTAGTAAGTAAATTGAATAGGTTAAACATTTGCATTGGACTATATGTGATTGATATGGTCGCAATATATGATAGATAGCAACTATATGCTAGTTGCTATGTCATGCCAACGGCAGTAGGGTATAGATGTGGAGCTATGTCGAAAATTATTCTCCACTTCCTGTCCTGCCCTCTGTGTCCCAAAATATGCAATCAAAAGTGACCTCTGCACTGTCACCGATGACGCCGTGGAAGTGGCTAAGTTTTGGGCCAATAAGATCAGAAATACAGTCATGCCAGCGACACGAAGAAGAACAAGCAATTATATGGACTATGGACAATGAACTATACTTAGAGCTCCCTTCTGGAGTCCTCCGAAGACGCCTTTGATTTCCTGAACAAATGTGCAGGGATGGTCTGCCATAGGCTGTGTTCCTAAATGTTCGAATAACTGCTGTCAGGCATATGGCCGCATGCCCTGTTACCTGTGCACTTGATGATCTTATAACTGCGTCAGTGAGCGGAGTTCGCTCAGCTCATACTTGGGCCAAATATGTTTGAACTTTTGGTGATCGATAAGAAGAAGACGGCTGTCATTACAGGTAGACGTACTAAACTGTTGAAGTTACATACATTCCTCGGCAAACTTACAGTTGTATTGCGAAGGGCCTCTGCACATAACGGAGTCACATGCAATTACAAATTTGTCACAACTTGAACACATTATAATTAAGTTGCAGACGCTAATTACCGTCTCTGTACGCACAGCACGAACTTCAAGTTATTACTGTGACGTATCTTAAAACACAGATCCTATTTATAAAGATGGTAGGTAATATTTACTGCAGTTCCTGGGATAACTGGAAAGTATGTAGTCTTGGGTTTGATTTCATCTATGTTAATATAATAGTGCTAAAGAGTTTGTCTGTTTGTTTTTATGTTTGAACGCGCCAATCTCTGGAACTTCCAGTCGAAATTGAAAAATTGTTATTGCATTTGATAGCCCATTTCTTAAGAAAGGTTATAGGCTAACATCAAGCTACACCCCTTAGGAGCCAAACAAAGAGGTCAGAAAGAACACTAAACAAAAACGAAGTAATAGAGCAGGCGGGCGTTTCGACGTGGTGGGGAGGGTGCCGAAAATTGACTCGGACGAAGTCGCAGGCAGAAGCTATCTAATAACAAAAACTCATAAGCCTGTCCGATGGTATTGTGATAGGGAAATGATACTGAGCTGATCAGAAAAATCTATATTCCAGGAAGACCCGTTATTGGCGAAACGTGGATACTGCGAAACATCTCTGCGTGACCTTTAAGAGAATAAAGGTGCAATAATATACGTATTTCTTGAATACTTTAAGAGCTTGTCTTTTAATGTGTAGGTAGTTTATCGAGGTCGATACTTAGGGTTAAGATGGGCGCGTCGATATCCTATCAAAGACATGCCAAGTGTCGATAGTCCCCGATAGACACCGTTACCTCACTAATTAGAGGTATTACGTGTAACGATAGACATTACTTTGGAGTTTCGGAATAGAAGATTGTTGGTGATTGCTTTATTATCCTCTGATAGCGTGTAGGTGTAATTGTGAGATCTGGCGTCGTTGTGTTAAGTGTCTTGTTTAATTAACTTTTACGTTGAATTTCCTTGTGACTGAGGTGTTTAAAGTTTGTGTTAAGTCTTGGATAAGTGTTCGCTAATAGCTACGATTACTTAAGTAATAACTTTTCTTCCTTATTCACTCGAGAGATTAGGATATTCGGGCGCAGTATATTTGATTGAATCCTTGGTTAGACTAAATTTTGACAGTATTATCGTGGAATAACATAATCCTCCTGCCCTATCCTACTTAATACCTATCCTATTAATAATATTATAAACGCGAAAATTTGTGAGGATGGATGGACAGATGTTTGACATTCACGCAAACACTACAGAACGGCTTTCGATGAAACTTTATAGTAATATAGCTTATACATCAAAATAACACATAGGATGCTTTTTGTCCCGATATTCCCAAGGGATCGACACTTACGCGGGTGAAGCCGCGGGGCGCAGCTAGTTCCCAATATATTTAGGGTCGGTGCAGCATCTCGTTTTCCATACACCTGTATCAGCCGTCATTTATTATCATTCCACGCATCAAAGCAATCAATCAATTCCTATCCATCATAGACACCGTGGCTATCCCGTTCCGTAATACCAGTATGTCCAGTTCGCGACAGGCGACACCTTGCTAGTAGGTAGCGGTAGTCATCCTAGGAATTTTAACTGATATCAAAGTGCGTGACCCAAGCGGTAAATATTTATACCTTTATACCGCGGTTTTTACCTAAAGGGGTGAGGAGTATTAATGGTAGCGGTAAATTATATTTAGATGTAAAGATATTAGGTAAAGGGCCGATGTGGCTGGAGATGGGGAGATAGCTACTGTACCATATGACATAACAGTTGAAGTGCTAAGTAGTATAGTTATCGAACTGGGAAGGCTAGGTTTAAGCCGTAAATTGTGGCTTTAAAAGCCGTCATTGGAATACGGTACTGCTACTTTTGATCTTCGAAATGACGAAAATCATATTTTTTTTTTATAGAAATATTTTTTCACAGATTTTTTTTTTATTTGAAAAATTTATAAATTAATTAAAAAATAATACTAAAAAGTGTTTTCACAGAGTTTTGTTTTATAAGAAGCTACAATAGGCCAAATAAATTAAATAAAAAATCGAAGTGAAACTTACGACTGGAGTCAGTCAGATTCAGCATCACCGACCTGATCGTGAAGGTTCAGTTTCAGCCACTATTCCGAGGGGCAATTCCCGTATTTTTAAGAACGTTCTCATTATAATCTGTCTCAATCTGTCAAAATTACGATCAATTTCCCTTCATTTTTAACAAGTTTTTGACATTGATTGTCGCTGAGGAGAAATTGCGACTTGAATTTGAACTTTTTGTTAAGTACAACGAATTAGCCTTCAGAAAGATTACAAAGTTCGCTTAAAGAAGTTTCCACTTCAAAAACAAATGAATCACTCATAGCTATGCGAACCTTCGCAAACATATCCATCAAACCAGCAATTATTATACACAACAACTAGGTTAAACACTTAATTAACCGCAGAAACAACTATTTTCCTTATTATTATGATAAATAATAGTTTATTAACTATATATCTAATTAGCTAAAGGTAACCTTGCTTCGAGTTCCGGACGCCGGACGAGCGGTAGTAGCACAACAACCTTATTCGCTGGTAACTCTTGAATATTTATGTTTTTTATTACATTTCTTTATTAGTTATTAACCTAATTTTTAATGTTAATTAACCTCTAAATGTGGAGGCTGAGGAGTATAAATTATAGAGGCGTACATATTGGAAATTCTGCGGTTGTAGAGGGTTCCGGAAATGTGTGGAAGCTAAAATCGTGATTTTGGCTCCCACACATGGCTCCTCTCCGTGAGAGAGAGTGGGCCATAATCCACCACGCGGGCCGGATTAGTGGATGTCACATGTCTTCGAATTTTTGGTTCTAGGACACGATGTTTTCCTTTCACCGTTTTGAGAGCAGTGGTGATGAAATTGAATAGACAAAGTTAAGTGCCTGCCTGGGTTCGAACTCACAACCTACAACTCTTTAAGTCGGGGTCGGGGCCGACACCACGGGGCCACCACTGCTCAGAAAGAAAATAAGTACAGACGCCAGCAGGTCAAGCTACCCGAAACTGTCAAATTTTCCCAATCAACCTTGAACCTTAATGCTTTAGCGATAAAGTTGAAAATCTATTAAAGAAATTTGACAGATTGTAGTAGCTTGAAGTGCTGGCGTCTGCACGTTTATTCGCGGGAAAACATGACGCAAAGAACACAAAAAATAATAAATATAAGCAATTTCAGGCGGTCTCTGAAATAATTTTTAGCATTTACGTTAGCAACTAGATATCTACTTACTCCACCATCATAGTGGTTGTTGTTGCCAACCAGCTAGGGATTTATTTATAAACGATGATTAAGTTAAGTGACGTTTAAACGTCAAAAATTTATGGATAATCAGTCGTCAATCACTAGTTAACTTTAAGCAATTTATAAATAAATGGGTTAATTGCCAACAAATCATTTGCCTAAAAACATTATTAATAGTTAATTTCTAAAGACAGGTGCAGACTTGTTATTTATCACTAACATGTACCTATTTCAAACTGATCAAATTAATTAATCAGGATTAACTTAATCATTTCAGTATTTAATTAAAAACAAATATAAAGAAAGTGCGCCAGATATTAAATATAAATTCCTCAACAAGTTTTGGCGGACCTTGAAATATACGTAAACAGCAAAACCAGTTTGAATTTTACTACCTGGGCCTAGAATTTTAAGGCTGGTAATACTACATTTTGAATTACTACCGTGCACGCTTAACACCGTTATAGCTCATAAAGTTTTTTTATTTTTATATTATGGTTTTTTTATCTGATAAGCTCCCGTTTGACCACTATTTCATCTGATAGTAACCGATGATGCGGGCGAAGATAGTGCAAACTTAAGTAGGTAAATAAGTAGTTTTCAAGTAGGTAAACGGCGAAGGAAAATATCGTGAGGAAACCGGCATGACCTAGAACCAATAATTCGAAGACATGTAACATCTACCAACCCGCACTGGGCCTGCATGGTCATGCCCGCATTTACAGCCCACTCCCTCTCGAAGAGAGGAGGCCTGTGTCCCAGCAGTGGGAACATTAAGACTGATTATGTTATGTAAAACGAATCACAAGAAACTTTAGAATTGTCAAGGAGTCGGTCAACGTAATAGGATCCTATTGAGAAGAACGGGCAAGAAACTCCATGGACACCATTTTTTTTTTTTCTTGTGTGAAATCATCAAATGACCCCTCCCGCTCTGGGTGGAGCGGAAGGGAGTGTCAGACTCTTACTGACTAAAACCCACCCATGTTCCTTCCTTCGCCCTTTATGTTCCGGGGTAGCGGTAACCCTTTCGGACAATCCCGCTGAGTGGACAATCCCGCTGAATGGACACCATTTTAAATCAAAATTTTGGTTACATTACATCATACATCTTAAAATATTTCCTGCAAGCTTGCCTTAAAGCTACCTATTCACTTGAGACTTATAGCTACAGGGAAACACATACTTTGGCAAGGAGTTCCAATCCTGTGTAGTACTTGAGAGCAGTGGTGGCCTAGTTGTATGTAACTTAGATCGTGGGTTCGAACCCAGGCGAGCACTTGACTTTATTTCATAACCACTAATCTCAAAATGCAAAAAAACGTCGTGAGGAAACTGGCATGTCCTAGAAACCACAAATTCGGAGACATGTGACATCCGCCCGCACTGGGCGGTGGTGGATTACAGCTCACTACCTCTCACAGAAAGGAGGCCTGTATCCCAGGAATGGGAACATTAGAGGCTGATATGGTATGTGGTACTTTAAATAGACCAATGATACTGGCTCTGTTAGTTTCCAAAAATAGTCGGACTCTCCCTAAAAATGTTTATAGGTCGGTCGCCGATCTGATACACCACGACCGACGACTTTTCCCTTTAAACTTACAACCGGTAAACACGGCACAGATTAATTCCCATAAACTCCGCAAATCAATAATTCTAAACAAGTGAATATTTCTCAAAACCAGTCGGTTGAGGTCGCATGAGTTTCCCCCGTGTCAAAGTGCAGGTGCGAGTGGAAAGCGCATTTCGCTTGCGCCTGCGCACCGCAAGGTTGAACGATGCCTTTTTTGAATAATTTATCATCTTGTTTTTTTATTTATTTATGCGTGGAATATGTTCCGGTTTAATTAAGGTCTTTTATAGTATCGGAAGTACTTGCAAGTACTTAGTGGGTATGCGCCTTGATTGTAAACTGTTTTTTATCTTGGTATACTTAAATTACCAGTAAGTTGCGTCCCGCGGTTTCACCCGCATAAATCTCAATCGTAAAATCGCTTTAACACTAGTTCACAACGCAGTAAAACAAATCGAACCATTAGTTCATTTTTCCAATACCATTCCACTGGCATTGAAAAACCAATTTGTAAAAAGAAATATGACAGCCATTCATTACTACAGACGTGTAGTGTAGACCACATATCGCGGCAAGCACTACATACCAAAAAGCAAAAGATAAGCACAAAATAAAGCACGCATTCAGATAATTGTGTGCTCACTCTCCTTAACCGCACGCGTGATGTTTACGAAACCCTCTAGGTCTTACGATAACATTGTAAGGACGTGCTAAATGTATCCCCCCCGTGTAAACACTGTCTCGTTATGATGCATCATGCGTGTTTGCGCTGCGCTCGCGCATCGTGACGTGTTTCCGATATTTGAATTTGTGGAAACTGAAGAAAAATTGCGAGGGTACTTTAATCGACGATTTTGTTAATGTAATTTAAAATTAGCAGGTCGGTTTAAGTCGAAAAAAAAAACAAAAAAAAGTGCTTTGTCGCCGAGAAACAATGTAAAATCAACATGAACGTACATTTATGTAAATACATCTAACAAACGCCGACACCTATCCCTCTCACAGAAGCTCACGAACAAACCAACAATGTTGGCTAAAAATCCTCTCTGAACAAAGCCACATAAAACCTAAACCAACAACTTTTACCTGCAAAGCCAATATTCAGCACAAACCGATAGATTTCTAAACGCAGCACCTCAATGTCGGTACACAGGATTCACAAGTGCAAACGGAGATACAGACAAACAGACAGATGTTTGGCACAAGTCAGTCGTGCTGGCGGGGATACTAGAAAATAGAAAGAAGAAGAGGCAGGCGCTTTACTTTGTGTAATTTATTTCATCACCACTTGAAGGACAACATCGTGAGGAAACATATTTCATCTCCTAGAACCAAAAATTGGAAGACCCGCACTGGGCCCGCATGGTGGGTTACGGCCCTCTCCCTCTCATAGAGAGGAGGCCTGTGTCCCAGCAGTGGGAAATTTAAAGGCTGATTACGTATGTTATGTAAATTTTATAAATATCCTGCAACAACAGTGGAGTACATGAATCATTTTAATCTCACTTTACTTTGAAAACTTTATAAACCAGTATCTAAGAGAGGAAACGCTGAAGATAAGTCTACAGTTCTTTAAACGCTTTCAACTCAAGCCTTTCACACAGCAAACATCAACAAACAAACATACACACAAGTAAACAGTCAGGAGTGTGAATGCGAAAGTAAATCGTGGTACAAAACTCAAAGTTTGCTTACTGCACGCATGCGCCATTCTCCTAGCAGCCATGTTTGACCAACAAAATAAATCACAAGACGCAGCCGAACGATTCTTTCAACAAATCTTTTACCTCTTCCAAATTAGGGAGGCTTTATGGAGTTCCAAGTAATGTAATTAGCCAAAGAATCTCTGAGGCCGTTAAAAGCCCACCTATTTTAAGTGTCTAGAGTTTAGAAGATCTGCTAATGGTATTGGAGCTGATGCCTTATTTAGGAATGTGTTAACAGCTTACAGGATAGCAAAAATTATGGAATAGAAAATGGGAAAGATAAAGTTGCAGTGTTTTTGCGACAATCTCGCAAAAACACTGTGTCTCCTTAAGTAAAAGCATAAAATGAGTGGTTATTGAAGTAAGTTTACAGCTTCCATAACCAATAAAACAAACTCAATATCTAAGCAGAAAATCTGTCTGCCACTTTTGAAATAGTTACTATCAAAACCACCTCTCAAGTCCGGAGATTTTTTATCTCTTAAATGGACGGACCTACAAATAAGCTCAAGTAATTATGTACATAAAGGGATACAATAGGTAATGTTGTTGCCTATAAATGGCGAATAACATTTATCGGTCGATTGATGGCAACATTTGCTGTTGACGGCCCACGACCACATCGGGGGATCAGGATGCCTTTAAAGGCAGATACGGTGTTTGTGCCAGTTTTCTATTACTGCCCTATATTCTGATTTGGAAAGTTTTATGGTGAGATAGGTCGGGAAAAGGAAAAGTGGATTTAAAATAGCTGTATTTATGGAGTTCCATGTAAAGCAGCTTTGATTTCTACGGCTTTGTATCTACGAGTATTATATAGGGCGAAAGCCCCATTCTTACTTAAACTTCTGGTTTATTTCCAAATTATCGCACGCAAGTAAGAGACGAACTGCAATTAAAGTCACAAGCATAACACAACGCCTCGAACTGACAAATCTACCATACATAAACATAATAGTTTTCCCCGAAGGGTCAGGCAGAGGTGTACTTATGGTACACCCACATTTCGCCAGCTATGATTAAGTCCAATATAATAGGGACAACTGTTATAAGAACTAACAAATCTAATAAAATTTATCAACGTATGCTAAGAGAAACCAGTGTAGATGTTATCTCCATGCCCCAGGCTAGCAGTGAACTTCCCAACTCTTCAAGATTGTCACAATTACTCCGATCGGACTTAAGAGAGCCAATGAGAGAAATTTTTGCTATATTCGATCGCCTCTGGCTAAATCGATGAACGTAAAAGTCGTTCACGCTTTCATTCCCTAATTGGGAGGAGTGGTGTAAGGAAAAATATGACGTCACATATTTTTGGAGGAATGCGGGGAAAAAATTACAGTTTGGTCGATAGTTTTTTCTGAATATCTCTATAATGTATATATAATTCTTTTGTATGTCACTGCACTCTTAAACGGTTGCACCGATAAATTGTGTGTGTTTGAGTGCGCTTTAATTTTGACAGTTCAACAACATTCATTGCGTTATTTACGTTGTTAAACAGATTTCTTTTCGAAAACATGAAGCAATGGATTAGCAATATCATTCAAAATTATTCAGATTGTGTTTGATAGCGTGTTACGCAATTAGGGTGCTGGATGGTGTAGAATAGAGAGATACTCGTGGCCAAGATAGAACTCTCTATCTTGGCCACGAGTATCATGCTGATCCGAAAAATTTCAGTCCAATTTGAGCTTTTTAAAAATCAAGTTCAAAATGGCGGCCGAACTACGCGCTACGCGGGAAATCAAACAGCTGATTTATTTTTTGTACAATAACAATTTTATTTATAGTTCTATTATTGTAAACAGACAGTAGAATACGAATACAACCTGATTTGCATCTCAGGACCTTGAATATGCAGTCAAATAGATCAAAACCAGAACGACGACATTACGCTCTATTGCGAAACAATTTGATATTTGCGGAATCAACGTCACATTGCAACTTATATAACTTTTATGGGTATACAAATAAGGTTGAATTTTGAGTGTTTTTTGTCAAAGTAATTGTGAAAGAATAAGCATTTTATCGATTTACAAAACATTTTGATTAGTCTAATTTATTGGGAGACTATCTCGTTTTGACGTAACTGTCTAGAAGTTTCATCGGTTTTTTATTGTGATTTAGTTGAAAATTATGCTAACGACTCCGATTTATTTCTGCCGCATTGTTGTGGGTTTGTAAATAAATGTTGAATATGTTGACCTTAACGGGTAGGCTGCGCTTGCGCAGGTCAGGTTGAGTATGGCAAGAAAGATTCATGGTGTATCTCTCGTTCTTAGAGATACTTTGGATGGTACGCATTTAATTACTACCTGATTAAAAAACTTCTTTTAGTAGGTATAATGATGAGGAAAATTAATTGAAATACTTTATTTTGATAAATGTCTTCCTAAAAGTCTAAAAAGCCTTACAATGCGTCAAAAGTATACACCAGCATACTTCAGTCATATCAAACTGCACAAAACAATGCAGATTTAGAATCATCAAGTTCCGCATTCGTGAAACGAAAGTAGAAATTCCGATGAGATTCAGTTTAATAAAACCATTGACAAATAGCTAAAATAAAAACTTAATTAGTACTTAACGAATTAATAATATACTAACGTGTGTATTAATTACTTTATTAACGACGTTTGAATAAACATGAAGAAAAATAAAGAAAACGTAACAATGTTTCAGATTGGTATCGGTATGTCGAAATATTTGTAAACGATATCGGTATTACCGATAGCAGCAGTCACGATATCGACTGTCCCGGCTCAATGAGAAAGCCGCACTATTGTCATAAAGTGGGACACGATGAGCGCTAAGTATCAGATAAAGCGACCGATCAATTCGGCTAATTGCCTATCGAAGTATCGACCACTGACGAAAATCATCGACATTCATTGATACACCTCTACAGTTAACTCATTCGATTTTTAAAACACAACGGAATCGACTATTAATTTGAATGGCTCCCGATTTAAAATCAGAACATTGACAGACGAGGTCGGTTTCCAAACGTCACAAAAAGGATTCCTTTTTTAAAAACCGCGTTTTATTATGGAACATTATCCGAGATATGAGAATTGAGGTGATGAATAAAAAATCGATTGTACACTCGAAGGGCATTACAGTACATGACCTGTCAACGAGACGCGAGATACGTGACTAGTGTTGCGAAAACATATCGATATTCATTCGGCGCTGTGCGCAATATGGAATTTCTTAGAATTTATGAGTAGCGGTATTACAGGTGTTTATAGCCCATAATAAACTTGTATTTTTAAGACGGTGGCATATAAAATAAGACTAGCAAACGACTAATATACGAAATAACCAATGAATTCATTGGAAAAATTATAAGTTGTGTATTATATCTGAAAACGATATACAGTTAATTCTTGCCTTTTCGTACTGCATCGGGTCACGACCTCTGTTAGTATTAAAACTTTATCTACAGTGATGGGAAGCCATCTTTTCCTGTTCAAAACCTACAAGAGGTGAAGATTACTGCTATTCACAAGAGATAGGTGTGATTTTAATTTATCATTTATCATCGCTGTAAAAATTACCTTTTCTAACTTCAGAATCGTCGTCGAATGGATACGTAATCTGGCGTTGATTTGATGTCTATTATAAAATATACGCGTACGTGTTGATGTTTTACACAATGAATACAGAAAGGTTATTAATCAAAATACTTAGCATACTGATTGTCATAGTTTCATTATTTACGACTTATTAGCATAATCAAGCAATTAACTCAGAAAAATCTTATAAAAACTTGTCATAGAGAACGTCAATAAAAACTCGTAAACAGTGCCAAATTTGACACCTCGATTTTTCCCGTGCACAATAGAATTTAACGGTTTTAACCAGTTCTAGCCATGTCGGACTGTGTAAATTCCTCTTATTTGTGTCCGCCGTATGTAGGCCAATTTGTTACTTTTTTCCGCTGCGACAGGTTTTGAAATGTATTTGTATAAAAAGAGCTGGCGCCTGCACCGTTGTGTTAATCTGTGATACGTTATTTGCGATTTTTATCGATGTTTTATCGATGTTTCTTTTGATGAATTACGGCTCTATTTCTTTTTTTTGATATAGCGTGAGGTTGAAATATTGTGTACGTTTATTTGATGTCTATTATAATTAAATTACAATACGCATATATTCAGACGCCATTACTATCTTCATGGGCGTCTTAATTGATTGATACAGTTAACATTGATGTTGAAATCTAGACTTTTTATGGCTTATAGGCAGGCAACCTGGAGGCACTATTTATTTAACTATAAAGATTCAGATATTAATCTGATTCTTCACTATTGATCCGAATCGAATTACTTGCACTCAGTTTATACTTTAATTTGTAATTTTCCTTGTCTAAAGCCTAGTTTATTTCTTTATGCTGCAGTAAGACTAATTTAATGACATCATTCTGATTATTTTGCTATTAAACTGTAAATTAATCGGATCTTTGATCAATCTTTTAGCAGATACGCTGCTATTGGCCAAAACATAACAATTTGTAGTTTATTTTTTGGTATTTCATTTAGAACGAGAACATGCTTAGCATAATTGTTCACAAGTAATTCTTTGAGTGCTATCGTGTCATAGCTTGATGTCATATTGACGAATTGTAAACGATTTAAATCGTTAGATTTGCACTTGTCTCGCGTAAAAGTATCCATACTGAGAAGAGTGACTCGCACAGTAATAATGGCGTTTCCATGACAATCAAGTCAAGTCACGACGACATTGTGCATGTCAAAGATGTTAAAACGAAACAGCAGCGCGACCATCTTTTGACGCGGCATCGGCAGGGCGAATCTACGATCGAAATCTTTGCGTAATATGTCAACTAGATCAAAAGCAACACCGCTGCCCAAAATTGTCGACATCGTAAACTTTACCCCGTAAAAGGACATGTCACTACCGACATCCATGACCTACACGTCATGACCAACAATCGAAACCTTACGACGGAAAATTAAAAACATGCCAGTAATTTACGATATCGCCGATCGACCTCACCGGTTTTCAAAAAGGAGTATATCTCAACAACCAAGTGACACTTACGGTAATTAAACAATGAGTCATGACATGATATCCTCGTTTTATAAAAAAATCATTTCCGCAGAGTATCGAGTGCCATATTGAGATCGAGTTACCTTGCGCATGCGCATATTGATACTTGTAGAGACAAGCTGGCCTCATGTTGTGGTAAAGACGAAATATGATAAGTGGGTTTGTGAGACAAAGGTCGGGATTTTAATATGTTGCGCCTTTAATGGAGTATCGTTAATCAAGTCAACCTCTGATTGGCACTTGGATCAATTTTCAATTTTTCTCGGTCTGCAGAAATGTTTTGCGTTTTAGGGATGGTCATCATATAGTGGGTCAATGTCATGGCGACTAAACGAAAGTTGAAGGCAGAAATACATTAATCACATTAATTCCTCACGCTCCTTATGTAGATAATTAGATACAGTAGAACTTCTGAGAGCTATTAACATTGATGTGTCATCTGTTGTTGCCACAGGCAAGTTTTCTCTCGTTATAGAGGAAAATTACACGATATACTGGCGGATATTATAGAAGTCTCGCTTGAAATATTATAGAAAATAGAACCAGAATTCTAAAATTATCGTATCGCGCTAAGACAAATAAAAGAAACATCCTTTACTCTTATCATAATTCCAATCTAAATACTACTTCCTCACAACCTGTTATCACTAGTCAAGCAAAGAGAAATGCATACAATTTTATCTCCTTTCCAAGTTTCCTCAAATCAAGACTATATTTACTACTAAGATGGTCAATAAGTTGTTCATAAACAGACATGATTCGCATTCGAAGTAAGTACGGAACTTGTAGATAAAATGTAAATCTTTATTCCTTCAACCAGTTCATATCGTAAAGCGGAAACAAGGTTTTATCAATGTTTTCTAATCGTTTATTAACTTAGCGTGTGGAGCAGGGTTGAGTCTTGCAAAGGACTAGATATATTTCCGAAACTACACTTTTAAAGCCTGATGCGATAGAGGCTGCTCGCGAAGGACGATAGTCACGAAGACTTATTAGTGACAGTGTCAAAAGCTTTGCCTAAAACCAAAATGGAAGTAAAGCGACAGGATTAACCAAAGAGACTCTCCTTCGAATAAAAAGAGACGGAAAACTTTAGACGGATTGCTAAACCTGCTGATCATCAATTCAGCTAATTGAACAAGCCAAATATTTAATAAAAAATGTGATCTCGTAATTTGGTCCTAGGATATTCCTTGTTCATCATCTAGGAAAATCCTTAACTAAATAATAAAAAAATAAATAAAAATAATAATAAAAAAAAATAAAAAATAAATATTCAAAAAAAAAAAAAATAAAAAATTAAATATTAATTATTATTATATTATTTAATTCAATATTTAATAAAAATATTCTAAATAATAATAATAATAGAAAATAAAACTAAAATAATCTTTAAACCATATGGTTTAAAGATTATTTTAGTTTTATTTTCTTTCCTGGCAACCCTTCCTTATTAACATGTAGAGAACATAGCTTAGAGATTAGATAGATCTTAGCTGATACATGCATTAAAATAAGTAAACAATTAAGTGTCCTCATTTATAAATAGCCCATTCATTATATATCTTATTAGGTTGCGCATGCGCAGGAAGGCGGCATGCGTTTGTGCATGGTCGTGTGATGAACAGATGATTGATTTACATAGTGTGGATAATAAGATGGATTAAGACTGACCAGGTATAATTATTGATTCTAGTCATTGTAATGTTGCCAGCTGGATTGATCTTTATTGAACACCTCATAAATAACATGTATCACGTAGTTGAGATGTATTTGTTTATCTTTATGTAACGAGGTGAGCTGCATTAAGAAAGAATGTAGAATGCAGATATACCGCAGGATGGACATGGATATACGACCTGGTCTAAGTAACAGGCAAGAGGTGGATGCGGGAGGCTTCTGGGTAAAGTGGCGTACAATGGAGGAAAACTAGATTCAGCATTAGGTAGATATGGGTTGAAGAAGATGAGGGAGAGAGAGAGAGAGTATGTAGAATTCAACGGGTTTCAACAAAATGTTTTTATTTTCGGGTTTGTGTTTTATCGAAACAATACGCAATTAGATATGTGTATGTGTAAGTAAACGAACATATCGTAACGAATGGTCGGTATTTGTCGTAATTGCGCTGCAATTCGGAACATATGCGCTCGCGCAGGTGGGTGGGAAACATCACGTGCCGACCGAACCTTATGTGTGCATTCAAAATATTAGACGAACCTGTAAAAACACACTCTAAACTTAATTTAAACCTTATTTTGAAGTATGACGGTGGAAAATTCAATGGGGTTTTTTAGTGTACACCTATTACTTTTGGTATTTCTGAGTTAGCATTGCAAATGCGTTTAAATTGACTAGATAAACTGTAAAAGCTTGACAAATAGTGTTCAAGGTGATATAATCTTCATTATATAGGCAGACAGTCTGGTACGAGGCCAGGAGACATAGTATTTGATTGACTTATCAAACTATTAGGCATTTTGTTAGTTTTTACTTAGAAAATTGGGGCTGCCAAGGTTAGTATTGTGACTAATGTATCGATGTAACTATGGTCAGATTTCAAACGATTCAGCCGTATTACGATTTTGTTGCTGGATGAATTCTGCATGAAATGTTTCTTTAAGCATTTGGAAGATATAAAGTATTGTTATGTGCTGTACAAATTGAATGCGCACGCAATAAATTCAGCTAAGTTATAATCTCCAAAAACATCATCCTTGTTCCAATTAGGTACCTACTTATTTTTATTTAAAAACATCAAATATTAAGAAGTCAAGTGAAATAATTACATCAAAAATTATCACCATTCATTCAACGTTCAATTAAAGTCAACATTTGGAGAAGACAGCTGACTAAACATCGCATCTTTGGTGAGAAAACAATTCTTGAAAACTCACATGAGATCAGACGGACAGTTTATAGCTAAAATGTTCTAAAATCTTTCCAAAACCACGTGCAAATTCTAGACACTTTATTTAAAAAAATACCGTGTATAATCTCATGCAAATTACAATATAAACGTCCGGTAGGTATACATAGACTGGAAATGGATAAGGCGTATCGCATACGCGCGTGAACACGCGACGCGCCAAACGCGTCATTTGAAGACAGCATACTTTCCAAAACATCGATAAAATTATTGCTTTGTGATTCACAATGACACTTCTACATATTAGTTGGCATATTCATTGTTCTTTTTGTGTAAAATACCACACAACAATAAAATTAACGAGATAATATCAAGCTATCAGTTATTATGAGATAGGATTGTCGTGGGTGCAAGCTAAGGAAAAACTTAATTTGTGTGTAGGAGTGAGTAATGCAATCGTACGATTATGTTCTAGAATACATATCGAGCGATGTAATTATGATCACGTTGCAATGATCGAATCATCGTCATCATTATCATTAGCTGCCTTGTGATACCCACTACTGAGTATATAGGTCTCCTCCCTCATGCGTCCCTGGTCTTTGCAAGTCTCATTCAGGGCTTCCTCGCGATCCCACCTTAGCCCCTTTGGTCGAATGTGGATCGACTAGCTAGGACGTAAGAAATCGCACGCACAAAAACGTGAAACACGCATATGTGTAGAAGCCCTAACATTTCATTACAAGACCCGAAAAATATAGGCCAGTGGGTACACAATCGCTTTCATTGCTTGATGAATTGTAAACAAGTTTCTACGATTATACTCGTATATGATTTATTATATCAAATTGGCAGTTTCTGAAGTCACTGCTGCGCCGATGAAACACAGATTTATGTGTGTAATAAAGACATCTACAGAAGCCTGTCATTACTGCCTTGTTTCGAGTATGATGCGGATAATATAGGAACAGAAATTAATGGTATGTAAGTACTGATTTGCGGGCTAGTATATATTGCAATCGGATTACGAAAGCGATTAAGTAGAGTTACTAAATCTGCAAGGAAGTGATACCTTATTGGCAATAAGATAAGATTTATTTTATCTTTATTGAGCCTGTTTCTTGGAGTAGGTTATGTACGAGAATTTGGTTGGTTATATTAGGGACAATAAATTAGTTGTAATGTGAAATGGCAAGGACTGTTCACCGGATGTCTTTGTAAATGTTGAAAGGAAAAGTTGTTAATAATCTTGTGTCTTTAGTTAAAATTCTTAACATTAATTCCATGTAGTGGGGTTTTATACCAAATTAATGACCATCGCCAGAGTCGTAGTATTATGTTAAGCGATGGCCGTATTGCATGGATGTGACGCATATTTTCCCCAACTGGTTCTTTTTTGCGTTTTTCCTCTGCGTCATGTTTGCCGTAAATAAACGTATTTTCTTTCTTTCTTCTTTTCATGGCCCCGGCCTAGGAAGACCATTAACTTGACAGTATTGTTAATTCATAATATTGTTTTAGTTGTATGTGCATGTCGTAATTATTAAGAAGACCGCACTTATTTTTGTTAATTATTTGTTTAGTTATTTAAATTGAATGTTTTTCCAATTATATTTTTTCCCAGAACTGCAATGAGGTCGTGTATTTGCCAAGTTAAAATTTCGCAATTAGATTGCCTTCGATTGAAAATAGACAAATCTGCATCTACACTTATTTACCTTTACAAAAGATAAAAATTGATGTACATGAATACCTACTTAATTAAGACGATAATTTTTATTTCCCGCCATGCAGTTGGCCATGACTGACACTTGTCTGAATTGTGTCAATGACAGCTGTCAAGTTTATGGATGATTAACTGGCAACATAAATTATTATGCACATAAATCAATCTGTGGATTTATTTGCTGGCAACCGGCTGACCCTTGATAAGTTCTGTGTGCTATCTTTTGAGCGCACTCGAAAAATAGCACTTTAAAAAAATAATAATTAGGGGGATTAATTCAATAAACAAAAAAAAATCATCCATCATCCATTGATTTTTTGTTGTAAATAAAGACATTTTTAAAGTTGATAATAAAAAATGGTTATTAGATGTTGACAGTATTTTTATCAATTTTCGTTTCGAGTAGGTATCTATGACTGAAGCCTCTTTAGAATAAATTATTTTTATAATTCTGAACATTGCTGACGAATAAAATTACAGGTCAACTCGGAATAAGCTCAAAATGCAAAAACATTGTGCATTTATACGGTATATTTAAAATGCTTCGATGTTAATCTGTTTGAAGATATTCCAAAAGAATTTTGATGATGTGAGGTCATAATCCAAAGTAAAATAATCAGAATGCTTGTCGCAAACATTTGGCATAGGTTCTTTATTGTGACCATGATTTTTTGGGACATGGTGACCTAATTTCCAAAATTGTTTTATATTGCAAAAAAATTGCATATAGATAAATAAAACAAGAAATAATTGTGAACTAAATAGGTTTAACCAAGCAAAATCTTCTGTATCTACAAAATTGATTACAAGACAAAATGGAGGCATTAGAAAAGCATTTACAAGTACAGTTTGCAATTATTTCGCGCTCTTATTTATTAATACAGACGTTGAGAAATGGTTAGAATATGAATAGACTATACAGCCAATCGGATACCGGTTTGTAGTAACGTGTGTACCATTTACTGCCCATTATAAATGTGCACAATTGACATGAAATAAGTAGCACATCGATTGGCTACTTAGCGATTAATATATATTTTTTTGCTGTCATTTTTTTTATTCCTCGGTAGAATGCTTTGATGTCTTAACTGGTTGACTTGATTTGAAGGTGTTTTTTTACGCGGAAACGTTTAATACGACTGTGATTGACAATACGTTGGTTAATTAGTGAGACACGGATGTTTTATTTTTATCTTTAGAGGCTTCATTAAATCATAATTAATTGTTTAATCGTTTATGTAAATGACTAAGCTGCTAAAGGTGCGATGTCATTGTTATTTCACAACTGGTAACAATACAGTAGTACGGATACATAGAAACCGATGCTCCAAAAAGTAATGAATCAATCTCAGCGGTCTCATTTCAATACACAGCTTTGTATGTATAAATAAATTCATTAACTACCTGCGCTAACATTGTGTAACATAACTGTACCTAACAAAAACACGACCGCTTCCATTTTAATAAACCCATTGCGCCCGCGCCCTGGCTCTAAATTAGACAATCCAATTGAACCGATGTTTAATTGAAAAAAAATATCGGTCAGTCAAAAAAAAAAGACCGAAAAAACATTTATATTAGCTACGTGACAATCGCATGGTCACCGTAGCAATGGTGCGCGTGCGCTGGTCGGTCGCGGCTTTTTGTGAATGAAGTCCAAAAGCCGACAGGTTCTGTTAGAACAAATTTAACGGGACTTACCTTCTCTTGTAATATTTTTTTTTATTATTTGTGCTGCAAGGTAGATACAAGGTCCCATTTTGAACAGGTGGTAACCTCAAAAGTTTGATGACATGTCCATGTGATGTTGTACAGGAAATAAGGTGGAATATGTGTCAGGTCTGCCTGCTTTTCACGGTAAATCGTGTGTGAATGGATTGGTCATGGCTTAATGTCAAGCGGTCAGAAAAGGCTGTCGAAAAGCTGCATCAAAGATGTAGGCGCTTGAAGCGCTTTCCCACGCTACATTCGATACTTATGTTCCTTGTGACTCGCTAATTCGATCTTTCGTAATCATGATAGTGATTCAGTAGCCAATAATTTTATGAAATAATCTTTCCAATAAACTGCAGATATCTTATCGTGTCGTTGTGTTGAAAACTAAATGTTGATCGCTAGTGAGTTTTATCGCAATTCTTCTTAAGCAAGTATTTTATCATAATTAATGAATTTGCGAAATCACTTATCTAATGTGGTAACGATAAATAAAAATTATAATATTTTGATTTGATAATTAAAAGAAGAAAGAAAAATGCGTTTATTGGCATTACGCATTAAAACTATAAAAACAGGAAACAAAGATTGTAATGCAAAAAGGGCCTCAGCTGTAATTTATAGAGGTCATATGGCAGTAGAACTGGTAAGAATGGTCTGAAATCTAAATTAATTTGTAGAATTGCTAGATACTGGCGCTGATACCCTTGTTCACAAACTAAACTAAATTTAAGTTATGTGCATCTTTTTCTTTCTATTTCATTAAAAAAAGGACAGAAGATAAAATATTAGTTTAGCCCTGTCCAATTAAGATACTCCATAGACAGATTATACGTGATTAAAAACATGGCTACTAAAAATACTTCAATTTACGTCAGGCGCTGACAAATTTGACAGGACTAAACTAATATTTATCTTCTGTCTTTTTCCAAATTAAATAAAAAGAAAAAGATGCATTGAACTTAAATTTGGTTTAGTTTGTGAACAAGGGAATCGGCGCCAATTTCTTATAATCTAAACTGGTTTCAAAATCAAGGATTTATTTGAAACATGTATATACATAAACTCACGTCTTCTTCACAAGAAGGTAGGCTGAAAGTACCTACATAATGCCACCTGGCAACTGCTAGGATCCTTGCGCTCATTGAAATATTTACTGAATTCTCCAAATATTGAGAATTCTGCTTTATCAGAATACATAATATATGTCCTTCGTCATCATGAATCATTCACTTGCAACATTTGCAACGTCAGACAATTAATACTTGTCAGATGTCACAATTTTTACCCTTTGATTGACTAAAAGACTGCCTTAAACTTGCCTTTAGTTTTTCCCGTACTTTTTACTCTTTCTTTATACATAGTTGTCCAAAAATAAACTATGAATCGCAAACTTGTGGTAAATAAATAATGAATCAATCAATGACATTCACTAATTTGGCGTAAACAGGCAGGAATGCGCGAGGTCGGCGATATCCATTAGGGATCCGTATTTATCATAATAGAGAGACTATCATAAATATATAGAGTGGATAATCCCAAAAAAGTGTGACAACCAGTCTTACCAAGGGGTATCGTGTTACCCAGTAACTGGGTTGCGGAGGTCAGAGAGGCAGTCGCTCCATGTAAAGTACTGGTATTAACAGCTGCATTCGGTTCGACTGGAAACTGACGTCAACATAGTTGGGAAAAGGCTAGGCAAGTTGAGAGTGTATATATATCTAATACATAGAACCAAAAGCATTATTTTCGAAGTAAATAAAGTTTTCCTGTTGTAATCATTTTAATAAGAATTCCCAATAACATCTGTGTCAAAGTACAAAAACGTTATTTTAAGTTTTACCAAGAATTAGTTTATAATTAAACATTTTACTGTAAGTCAATCTTGGGCAGCGGTTAGCGGTTCGTGACGTAACCGTTCTTGCAGCCCTGTGGCCCCTGTGGTAAACCTGACCCACTGAATGTGATACAAATATTAACCTATTATTGTTTGTTTGTTTACAGGTATGTACTTTGAGATTGAAGAGTATATACGAAGAGTGGACTGGTGAGGGCATAACACAATCAGCTTATAATATTCCCACTGCTGGGACACAGCCTTGCTCTCTGTGAGAGGGAGTGGGTAATGCACCACGCAGGCCCAGTAAAAACTGGTGCGGGTAAGCAATAGGAATTACGAGTTTGCAATCCAAGGATGATTCCAGAGAATGCTTCATGGTTTTCCAGTACTAACTGCATAGTTTTTTTTCCCATTTCTTTAATAGAAAACGTTCGACTTTTGTATATTGCTGCGCTGACACCTAAGTATATTTCGCAACTGCGACGCCATTAGGTAGTTAATTTTACAAAACAGGCACAGTAGCTTGTTGTTGAAAAATCTGGAATGAGTAGAACCTATTTTAATAAAACCACAGAAGATTCTCCGATTAACCGTTACTTAGAATTATATTTTTGTGTACTCGTACAATAAAGCATAGTCTATTTATATCTAGGTACAGACGCCAGCAGGTCAAGCTACCCGAAACTGTCATATTTTCCCAATCAACCTTGAAGCTTAATGCTTTAGCGATAAAGTTGAAAACCTATTAAAGAAATTTGACAGATTGTAGTAGCTTGATGTGCTGGCGTCTGTACAACAGGAAATTATCATGGACTAGCTGCGCCCCGCGGTTTCACCCGCATAGGTTTCGATCCCTTGGAAATATCGGGATAAAAAGTATCCTATGTGTTAATCCTGGTTATAAACCATCTGTGTGCCAAATTTCATCTAAATCCGTTCAGTAGTTTTTGCGTGAAAGAGTAACAAACATCCATCCATCCATACAAACTTTCGCGTTTATAATATTAGTAGGATTATTCCTCGCTACTCCATCCGATCTAGGAGACTTCAGTTGCAAGTATTTGCAACATAACCTGGTTCTAGTCGCCTAGTCGCAAGCGCAACTCGCTACAATGTAACATACTGGTTCTAATATAATCGACATTACATACACGTAATATCTGTCACATATACTTACTGAACGGGAATATAGATGTTATTGGATTATGTTCAAGTGCTGTTTATATTACCTTTTTGTACGATTTATAAGATAACAAGTTTCGCTAGATAGGTTTGTCATTTTGTATCACGTCATCATTATCAACCTATGTATAATGTTCCCTCTGCTGGCACAGGCGTCCGCTCTGTGAGAAGGAGTGGGCTTTAATGACTGTAATCTACCACGCGGGCCCAGTGCGGGTTGGTAGATGTCACATGTCTTCGAATTTTTGGTTCTAGAACATGTCGGTTTCCTCACGATGTTTTCCTTCACCGTTTTGAGAGCAGTCTTGATGAAATAATTTACGTCGGAAAACAATACAACTCGTAAGTTGGGGCCGTTATCGCTAGGCCACCACTGCTTTCGTGCATTTTGTAATTAATCATCTACAATGGATACCCATAGGAGTACCTATGGGTATCCATTGTAGCTGATTAGTTAGTTGCAGGGTGCATCATGTATAATGCACCCTGCAATAAGAAAATGTGAACTAGTTTTCCATTTTCAGGCTTTTCATTATTTTCAGCAGTATTAAGTTACTTTTAGTCTGCATTATCCGACTGCTGGGCAAAGGCCTCTCCCCATAGCTTCCAGCTCTTTCGGTACAGGGCTAAAGTGGACCACTGGTCGTTTGTTTTCTCCAACTCGTCCCGCCATCTTCTACGGGGTCTGCCACCACGCCTTCTGGCTGTGTCAGGGCTCCACATATAGTAGTTATTTTAGCCCACAGCTTATTAGACATATGACAGTGTAAAGTTAGCCCTTTTTAAACGTCTTTTGAGCAAGGACCAATATATCTGTACAGACTACTGAGTCACCGAATAATATTGCTATAGTGCTGTAGTTGGTTCTTCCAAGAAAATTCTAAAGCAAAATACAATGTAACGCCCTCCACATTTCTCAAAACCACTGAATCGTCAACAAACAACATTATCTTTACAAATAAATTCATACAAACGCGAATTCCAATAAATGTAACGAAAATTGCCTGGTCCAAGTACACCTGTCGACAATGCACAATCATAGGCTCAGGGCACACCGTTGCAGGTACCGCTAGTGTTGTCGCTAAAACTAATACAGTTGGAACTCCGCGGTGGGCTATTATGTCCCTGGATTTATTTGTGGCAAGATGTGCCTTACCGATGTTGTGGATTATTTAACTGTCAGCTTTGAAGGTGCTGATTTGTGTACTTGTCGGTTTTGCGTTTGCTTAGTGGTTGGTTAGGGAAATGAAGGCTCTGAAGTATTTTTCAAGCCACATTGTGTACAATTTTTGTTGTTTAAGGATAGCGTGGAGCATAGCTGCACTCTAATTGCGTAACAAACAATCACAATCTGTACAATTTTTATAATCCAATGCTTTATATGTTCGATTTTTTTTCTACTCAACAACGTAAATAACGCAATGAATGTTGTTGACTTGTCAAAATTAGAGCCATTGTTACTGATAGTGTGTTACGCAATTACCCAGCTGATGAGGCGTGCTTGTGCATGGTTTGCGAATAATTAGACACTGAAGTACTGTAGTAATAAATGAGTATGATTTAATATGAATAAAAATTTACAAGATACTATTACAAAATCATTGTTTCACACGAACTAGTCCGAAGTTCAAAGCAGTTTGCATGAAACACTTAAAACCACTATCAAACTATCTTAACGGTATAAACCCTCTAAACAGCAACATTTCGTAACAATTACCACATTTCCTGAGCCCGCACCAGGCTCTATATCTTCGTAAATCGATAAGATGTCCAGCAATATCGGTAAATTGACGTCTATTTATCGATAATATCCGCCGATCGACTGCGGCGTAATAAATTTGAAGACGGTTAATTCGGAAACATTTAGAGGTCGTTGAGACAGTGTACTCCGGGCCTTAGAGCTAGTACTTTTGTACAGTTTGAATGTTGTTGCTTATAGTACTTTTATTTAATCAAATGTTTAGACTAGAATCTACTTGGGAAGAAGAAAGGAATGGAATCAGCTCAGTGCTCTTTTGAGTGACTTAGTCAAGTCATAGAAGAGATACGATTCATAGTTGTGTCAGTAATGTAAAATCTTTCAGCTGATTTTTAACTCCTTTTACACAGAGTTTACTTCAGTTCATCATCAGCATATAGCAGTCCTTTGCTGGACATAGGCCTCTTCTGCTGCACGCCATTCAACTCGATTTTCGGCAACTCTCATCCAGTTCCTACCAGCCACCCTGCGAAGATCGTTGCTCCAACTAGCCTGAGGGCGTCCTAATTTAGGTTTGCTTCAGTTACAAAATATAGATTGTTTATATCACATAAAGGCCAATTCCCGTAAATAAAAACGTTCAAAATCTAGTCGCAATCTCATCTCAGCGACAATCAATGTCAAAAATGTGAGGAAATTAGAGGTATTTTTGACAGATTGAGACTGAGATTAGACTGTGGACGTTCTTAAAATTACGAGAATTGTACCTCATTTCATCACTTATAAAAATTATTACCTAATTCTTAGTATTCTTCCGAACTTTGAAGTTGACCACTAAACGTGCACACAAATAAAATCATAATTGTTTCACACACGCACCGAACCAATGTCGGTTGTGTATCGGTTAAATCACTCGCGCCGATTGACGACTAGAAAATCGATTCGTTCGTGATCGTATGCAGACATTCCACGGCCATGTTTTTATACGGCCTATTTGAATAAAATTTCTCATTTAATATTCCCAATGCGTTATTGAACCGACTTAGCGGAAATGCTATATGTTTTATGCAAGCTTTAATTATAACCGCGGCTTACACTTCACCGGTAGTGTCGAAATCAAAATCGGTAAGAAACGAGAATGTCCGCCGATAAAATAAAATGTAATTGCTGATGTTGGTACTCGTAATTTTATACTCGTTCGGAATTGTGTCTCTGACCTTTTTGAAATGGTTCTTTTCATACTTTTTTTTTTGTTTTATGATGTTTCAATGCTATTTTGTTTTTGTTTGGATGTTAAAATGCTGTTCTCTCTTTTACTTACCCGAGGAATGCATTAATTACCAATATAACTTGAGTTTAAAGCTAATTTAATAAAAAGAGTCGGAAAAAGACTTTTATTATTAAAAAAATATATATTGGCATTGCAGTTTATTTTTCTTTGTCTATTTCTGAAACAATAAATTCTACGTTTCTTCGCCGCCATATTCAATTTATTGATACCTTAATTACATATTTAATACTTAAGTAAATACTTTATTAAATGAATTATTCCTTTTAAATCGAAAGTCCATCATTGCGTAGGTGTGTGAAGTAAGCCGGCTCAGCATATCAATTGACAATATATTATTTATGGAATAATGTGTGGGCATTAATTGGTCGCGACTTACTTTAAATTTATTGTTTTTGAAAGTTATTTTGTCCTAAATAGTTGGTTTTGAGGTTAGATTTCCATCTTTGTCAACCTTTTTATGACTTGTTTGTTACGAAAGTAGAAAAAATATATGTAGATATATTCTTAATAATTATAATTCCATTTAATTTGGTCTGAAGGGCCTCTGCGAATTGCCTTCGGCCCCTCGTACGCCTTCCTAAGGACCGGGACTCCATAGCCCCGAGATTTGTACTCGTAAAAAAAACCTTTTATTTTCGAGTAACATGGGTCCTACCATAGCATTAATAAGTAACAATTTACATTACAAACTATGCTAATAATGCATTTGTAATTTTGTATTGTCACTTAACTTAGGTAATTCCTTCGTGTGACTATAGTTGATGGCAATATTTAACACAAGTATAAGTAAATATTACGTGCAGAATATTTTAAAAGGCTCTTCGCCAAAAACAAAGAAAACCATAGGTAATACGAACCGACAGTCATGCCTTGTAATATAAAAACCGTACACACAACAACTTAGCATATATTTTCACAAACGTTACGGTCGTGGACACCGCATCCATTGTTTTCGAAATACAATAAACAAAAAGGCAGTTTATTGTATTTTTTATTGAATCATAAGCCGCAAGTTATTTATGTTAACTGGCAACTTATGTGTACACTCGATGACATGTCAAGTTGTACACTTCCAGTATAAGCTGACATATCATTATACGAAAAGCCTATCAAACAATGAAAAGAAATTTATTAAAACTCGGCTGGGAATCCGCACTTGTTGAACGCCAAAATTACATAAGACAGTCCCCCGAAACGCCCCGCCCTTCACCACTTCCTATTGCTTTAGTTGGGAAGAAGACATGCAACAAACTCCCCGGTAGCACAGCTGTCTGTTCAGTTAGAACTTGATTATATATAATAGTATGCAAAGTAATTAACATTACGAAACTCAAACCATAAAGCATAATTAGCCTATAATGTTCCCACTGCTGGGTCACAGGCCTCCTCTCGGTCAGAGAGAGTGGGCCGTAATCCACCACGTGGGCCCAGTGCGGGTAGATGTCACAAAACAAAACATTACACTAATTTATTTCTCATATGTCAGCTAGCACACGCCAATATACAAGGTGAGGTCAGCTTATACTAGAAATGCATAACATAACTTGATATACATCTTCATGTTTACATCTTAAGCATACTAAACGAGCGCCCAAATCTTAGCGTAGGCGCAGATAAATGGGAAAGAAATCATTAAGTAGATTCGTTTAATAAATCGTATTTTGATTGGCCGATGTTAATGAGGTGCAGCTGGTAAATCTGTCATAGTTGAAATGTTTTCTTATTTATAATGCATTTCTAAAGAATACAATATACAATATTAATTGTGGTAGATCGTTATTTACATAGATTTACATATGAAAGAGGTTCCGATGACATTTGGTATTCATTTTTCTATGCAACGGTAACATGGAAAGGTATTGATGTTTTTAGGGATTCTAGTCGTAAGCAGTATCTATCTACAACTATTTTGTAAATAAGGGTTTTGAAACACAACACTGCATGTAAGATTGCTGAAGTGGTTTCGGTACTGATAAGTTAGGGGTTAATTTATAAACGTTGCTCAAACTTAAGAGACGTTTAAAGTTTTAAACGTCAAAAATGTATGGTTAAACAGTCACTATTCATTACTTAACTTTGAGCAACGTATAAATAAAGGGGTAGATTTGAGCTATACACTCCGCAGACCCCACTACAGTGTACATACAATCGACCTTATAAACGGGTTCGTCCTTCCTCAAGAAACCATCCCAGTACATATTTTTAAATCAACGAAGAAAATAAAGGAAGTGCAGGAGTACGCTCCATAACTGTCGGTACAAAATAGATCATTGATAAAAACCGGCCTCTGATTGGTCGGTATCGAGTTCGCTTAATTGTAGAGTGCGCATGCGGCGGGTATACTATCTAATGCCGATAGTAACGATAAGCTTATGAAATAATACGTTGGAACACGCCGGGAACTTATCCTGCTACTGATGGTACGACTACCATTTGTTCCTGGTGGGATTGTGGGGTTTTTGGGTGAGTTAGTGTCGAGTATTGTAAAGCTACATGTTTTTTTCAAATTAGGCTAAGATTCATCAGTTTTCGAACGTCAAAATTACATAATACTGTCCCCCAAAACGCCCGCACTTCACACTTCGTAGTGCTTTCGCTGGGAAAAAGTGGTGCAACAAACTCCCCAGAAGCACAGCTGTCTGTTCAGTTGAAAAAAAACTTGCCTCTATACAATAGTGCAAAATAGTTGACAATAGCAGAATTGTCAAGAACTCTTGTTTCTGCGAAGAAATAATAGGTCTTTTGGTACAGCAATCGATAACCGGAAAACCGAAAGAAATCATTACATCCAAATTATTTGAGATAGAGACGAAAACTACTGCAAATAACTCTTAAAAATGTCGGATCAGATATTATATGATTTGATGAAGATGGATAGATTTGATGACTTAGGCGAAGATTGATGGAAAAATCTGAACGCTTTAATACGAGAAAATAAAAAAGTACATTTATTGGCACCCGAGCTGACGACTAATAGAGAAGTATGGAAGAAAAAGACATGTTGCAAACAAAATGATGACTGTGTCCCAGCATTGGGCACTTTATAGACTGCTTATGTTATGTTATGTTATGTTTATTGGCACTAATAAAATACAAGAACAAGATCTTCTTTCAGGAAATCGAGAATTAAATGAAATCCGCACCAAAAGTAGCGGTGTAAAACATTGTATATGGTAAAACGGTCATTACAAGTACAGACAGCCAGGCAGGCATGTTGCATGTTGTTGCATTGTAAGTAATCTGCCAATTTGCGATATTACTAGCTGAATGAACATCGACGCATAGCTTATGCCCGGGTTACACGGGCCTATTTCTTCAGGCTAGTATAGTCAGAAATTGCTAGTAAGCTAGTAAACTAGTCACTCTTGCCACTTGTATACAGAACTAGCCTCGTTTTTAGGCAAGTAAGCTAAGTCCTTCCGTCGAGAGAATGCGTTCTTGTCATCTGTTAGTTTCGTACACGTGTTTTGCGAATTTGATGACAGGTGTCAGAAACGCCTTCCCTCGTCGTCCCCACTGTAATATCAAATCGGATCATTATACTGCACAGCCTAGGTCACTGCAACGCTAGTGCAGTACCGTAAAGTTCGATAATCCATTGCTTCATAGGTTTAAAAAATTAGTCTTCTCAACAACGTAAATAACGCAATGACCGTGACTGAAATTTCAAAATAAAAATGCATTGTGATCAACTGCCATTTTATGTGTGTTACGCAATTATCCTGTAGGTCTAGCATGTGCCAAGCAGGATAGTAGGCCAGGACATTACTTGTTTATCAGTCAATCTGCCAAGCCTTTTCTCAACTATTGTCGGTAACCCTAGCTTCCAGTCTAACCGGATGCAGCTAGATAGAAGTATTTTACATGAGGCGACTGCCTATCTGACCTCCATAACCCAGTTTTGGACAGTTACTGGTTACTAGATACCCCTTGATAAGACTGGTTGTCAGGCTACTTTTCGACCCTAGCTTGAAAAATAAGCCTCGTGTACCCCAGGCGTTACACTTTCTTACCTAAGACTAAGCTAGACTACTTCTTAACTAACAACTGCATTCCAATGTACCATAATCTCAATAGAGTGAAGATGTGGGCTGTATCAATAGATTTGATAACGTAGGCTGTATTGAAAGGAAGACGCAGCAGTTTTATTGTGCCGATGGTAAAATAATAGGCCGATGTATAAAGGGTGATGTAGTTTGACAGACAGCTAATATGATAGGCTTTTTCTTAAGTCAGTCTCATCATGGCGTGCTTGTTTCTTCGGTGTCTTTGTAGGTTTAGTTAGTGCACTCATTTGAACTGAACTTTTTATGAAGGCTCTTGTTTCGAAATTGCTATACGTTCTGTATGTGTGTGTACTGTTCTAAAACTATGGGTCAGCAGTGCGATTCTGTAACCATCTCACCGTGAAAACTTAGGTGAAGTGAGCTGTCATACCAACTAATGCTAGGGATTGACTCGCTGGGCTCACTCTAAGCTCACTTCACCTAACTTTTCACGGTGAGATTTTTACAGAATCGATCGGCTGTTCACGGTTTATATTTTACGAAACCAAACGGTATTTTTTTTTTTTTTCAATTTGATATCTACTGTTTTTCGGGAGGCATGTCATCCTCTTTAACTAAAACTACGTCGCCTACTGAGGGTTCCGGGTTCTGGTATTCCCAATAGGAGGAATTCATCTGGAGATACGGCTTCACTGCACTCCGTATTCCACATTAGCTTTCAATCACAGCGTGTTGCTTCAAGCGGGTTGGGTAAAGAACAGTCCCACCCCGACACTTGTCTCACTGAGCAGACACGGAGTCCTATACGAAATTATCTTAAGTTCAACATAGTTCCAGACCAGGTAAACTCCAAAAAGCATAGTTTTTTAACACTTTACTGAACATGATTTGACTTTATATCGTTGTGAAGTGAAAAGAAGTAGATATGCGTGGATTTAAATGTTCATCTACTAAAACCTTATCAGATTAACTTAATTAACGTTAATTAATCAAACAAAATTTACATTTGGAAGTGGTTTTTACGGTTCTACAACCAACCTTGTAAATCGAAAACGTTCTGTAGTATATCAACTTGATATATTTTATCTGATAACTTTAATGTGGTGTATATTTTCGTCTTTTTAAAAGATTCTGATGAACTGACGAAACGCGGAAGCTATAAGATGGTGAGATATAAATATAAATCAGGCGTGTACAGCTCCCAGCAATTAAACTTACGGCGGGACTTGCGCGCGCGCATATCGGAGCACAAATCATAATCAGCGCCACCTGTGGGCGGCTGACAGTAAAACATAGCTTAGATCCTTCAATATGAACCATCCGTTACACCGTATTCTATCTTATCTACATTAAAATAATGGTTAAAATCCTTTGTAGGGTTTTATACTGAATTTTAAAATATCTTGGTGAATTCAGCTCATAAATTGGATTAAGAATTGGTATTGATAGCTGGTAATAGAATTTCCTTTTGATTTTATTTGCGATGAGTTGTTTGTTGGCTTCTGCTTATGTTATCGGCGCTTCCTTTGAGTTTAAGCGTGGGAGGAATTAGAGGAAGCTGGTTTCTGCACCATAAATCATGCCATACTGTAAATAACATTCACTTATGTACTTATAGACTTGTCCTAGGTATTTGTACCATTATGTAAATGACATGGTCAATAATGGTCATGACTCGGAACAAACAGGCACAAGACCTTACAAATGTTTGTTCCGATTGTTTTACCTCTCTGGAAACATGTCAGTACATAGACAAGGTGCTTACCTAGTCTATGTACTGACATGTTTCCAGAACAGAATGAACCTCAGATTACTTCATAGTTCATGCTTATGAACTATGAAGTAATCTGAGGTTCATTAACTTTAAGAAAGAAAGAAAGAAAGAAAATACGTTTATTTGCGGCAAACATGACGCATAAAAAAGAACATAAACACAAAAAAAAAAGCAACCTCATCCTGCAAGTTCATCTTATGAATCTTACATAGTGACGTCAGTTGGTCCAATAACATTTCATCAAAAGAGGTTTTGCCAAAAAGTAGCCGTAAGGCTGTACTGTTGCTTCAAGTTCCCTTATTGTTTCCTTGGAAAAAGGACAATCTTTCAAAAAGAACAAACTGCAGAAAAGTTTGCTATTTCCACTATTTAGTGTTCGTCGATATTGCAGAGATTCTAAAATCTACGAAATCGCAGAGCGATTAATCAATTAAAGTCCTCTTCTGGATATACCGTAGGCCTCTCCCAAATCATGCTAGGACACCAGATCCTCCGCCTTCTGCATCCAGTCCATCTATGACTCTATCCCATCTATGGCTAGCGATCTACACTAAGCTTGACGATTCTCAGGCTCTAGCAAGTATTCGACTGTTTCAAATGCCATTAGTCCTTCTGCAGCAGAATGCATGAAACAAATTCAATTACCAACAAGAACAGTTATTACCCTATTAGCAAATAAACGCGTGCTGCATTAACTAATTACTGCCACTAATCACAATCATAACTGGACATATAAATTATCACCTATATTTCTTCAGCTGCGCTAGAACTGCGAAGTTTACGTACAGCTGCATATCAAACTACACATAGCCAGAATGAGCTGGCCTCCAATTGTATGAAAAGACTATACAATGCAAGACCAGTTAATACTGGACATATATATAGATTTATATGTAGCCATGTGTACATATAAGTCCATTAATTCTGAAATTAACCTAACAGAAAGTATTTGCGTGATGCACGAAGATCTGGGTATTAGACCGTGGTGCGATGGTGCATGGGATAAGGGGAGGCGGAAGCGACGTGTAGACGAAGATATGTATGGGCTAAAATTAATAGGAAATGTATTAAGATATTCGTTTAGATATGATTTCGATGATGGATTGCAAAATGGGCTTCCATATCTTTCCTTGTTCCTTGTGACGGACGTAGAGGTGACTAAAATATTTTTAGAAACTGGTTTTAACTTAAAAGTGGTACTTGTTGACAAGCCTACTCTGTCCTCCCATACCTATTAACCCTGTAATCTGAAAACATTGTAAAATCCAATTATTATTAAAAGAGTAACGGTGTAGTTTCTTGCCGGCTTTTGTCCATAGGAAACGACCATTTGGAACAGTGCACCTGACTTTTATGTTTGATAAGTGCCCATGTAGGTTTATGTGAAATAAAATATATTGATTTTGAAAGTCAAAAGTGGTAGAATGTCACTGTTGTGCCGATGTAAGTGTGTATTAATAATAGGGGTATGGTTTTCTTCTTAAGCATTACTTAGATACTCATGCATCCTTCCCTCAAAAGTTAAAGATACGCATTAACTAAAATACTATTTATCAGTTCATAACTTGGACCAAAAGCAAAATCATTCAGAGTGTGAATCGAAATTGCTTAAAGAACACATTGCATTCTCAATTCGCACTAATTAAGTGTTAATTATGATTTTAAACTTAAACTACTAAAATATAAAATTGAAAATCACTTGTCATCGTAAATTTAGCGAGTGCTTATAAGATTATTTACATAAAGATCGCTACAACAAATTAATAGTTTGTTTTAGGTACCGAAACATGTTTTTTTTATGTACATAAGTGTGACGGGCTATGTAGTAACAAATTAGTATTTTGTTAACAAGATTAGTCAAAGCGTATTTCGAAATGTTTTACAAGCGGTAACAAAAGACAGAATAGTTTATTTTCAAGTAAAAAAAAATGTTTGTCAGTTTTTTTTTAATTTGTTCTTGTAACCTAAAGACTAGACCCGGAGTAGATTTAACTCGTTTAAAACTCAATATACCATTTCTACACTGTATTAAAGCTGCAATAACATGGGAACCTCCAAGAATCCATAATTCATCTTGACGTTTTAAACCCCACTTAATAACAACTATTTACCCAACTCTAGCAATTTGTGCGTACCATTTTAAACTCGACAGCGGTGGTGTCATCAACCTTTTTAATAATGTACTTATTACAATAATAGCACAGTTTTCTTAAAGAAACTCGTTCGAAATTCGCGGCTGTTGTGCGTGGTGATTACACCAATTATCTTGCCCCGTTTTGATACGCCTCAAGCACGCGAGCTTTTTCAAAATACGAAATGCAACTAAATATCATTATCTCTGTACTAATTATGAAAAATAAAGAAGAATAAAGTTTTCTAATCTCTGTTATTTATGTAAAGAGGTTTTAGTCTAGTAATCAAGGAGTCTCGGTGTCTAGAGAAAATCACAGGGACTGTTAGATGTTATTATAAGTAGATATTAATAATTCTTTTTTAGGTCAAACTCTTATTGACGTCAAGAAAAATGTGGGAATGTACATATTTATCCGCCTACAATTTTATTCAAAGTGGAATTTATTATATTGTGGTTTTTATTTCCCTGCATTGTCTTAAAATCATAATTAAAAGGTCACGCCTAGTCATTCTAATTTATTTAAATCATTGATGGATTTACCTACCTATTATGTTTTTTTAACGTAGTACCTTACTAATTATTTGTCTGGGCAACTGAACTAAATCAACAAATAATACCTATGTATTAATCTCGAACACATTTTCATATTTCTTCTTCATTAACAATTTAATTAATATGAAATATGACTTTGACATCGATGACATAAAACGGCGCGGGAAACCATAAACAATTCACACTACTTCTAGTATCAATCACCGCAGATATCAACAATACGGTCTAATAATTAACCAATAATTATAAATCCAACACTTAATAGACTATGAATAATTCATTAAATTAAACATTCATAACACTAGAATCTATGGTGTTATTACGACAATTATTTCATTATTTATTACCAATAATTACACAATCGCGGGACATCGAATATGACGTTAGTTGTCAACTGTCATTACATCGGTAAGCGAATCAAGAATGCCATTTTAATTGTTATTCTGCATAATGTGTAGGCGTTAGTCATCGCGGTGAATGCACGATGGTACTGTGTAGGTTTAAAACACACCTAAGCTAACTTATCATGTTTTTCAAAGAAGTTATAACATCCGCAATCCGGGTACAACTTGATTTTTGCATATTTAATTTTAACGATGACATTCTCGAACACTGATAGATTCAATATTAGCTCAAAAGTCCGCATCATCATTTTAAATAGGTTTGCTAAAACAAGGGGTAGTTTACACCGACTTCATCAAGTTTTTAATCCCGCCAGCGATCATGTTCCGTGTATTAGAGATGTTCCCAGCAGCCCTTCATTACGCCGCATCCATCCACGTCTCGCCAATAATTACAGAGCTCTTCTAGACAAATCACGTGCTGTGGTCCAAGGGATTGGAAACTTTCGGTTTCGAGTTTTTATTTCATTTGGTTTTTAACCGACTCCTACAAAAGGAGGAGTTTATCAATTCAAATGTTTATATTTTTTTTTATGTATATCATAATCAGCCTATAATGTTCCTACTGCTGGGACACAGGCCTCCTCTCTGTGAGAGGGAGTGGGCCGTAATCCACCACGCGGGCCCAGTGCTGGTTGGTAGATGTCACATGTCTTCGAATTTTTGGTTCTAGGACATGCCGGTTTCCTCACGATGTTTTCCTTCACCGTTTTGGGAGCAGTGGTGATTTAATAATTTACACAAATTAATGCGCCTGTCCGGGTTCGAACCTATGACCTACAACTCGTAAGTCGCGGCCGTTACCACAGGGCCACCACTCTGTCTGTGTCTCTGTTTTTTATGTATGTTCGGGCATAACTCCGTCATATATGAACGGATTTGCAAAATTCTTTTTTTGTTCGAAAGAAGTTTATTCCGAAATGGTCCCATTTAAATTTCGTAAAGATCTGATGATGAGTTTCGGAGACAGACCACGGAACTCTTCAATAAATGCCAGCAAATCAACCGCGATTGCTGCTATCACATATGTATGCATTGTTTTCGCAATCACACAACATAACATCACGCCTGTACCCTCTAAAGGGGTACGCAGATGTGTTCAGTATACCGCGTACACCCTCATATTTTCTGTCAAAATTGTTATTGGGTACCTCTAATCTTGCAAGTATAGGTAAGTATATGAATTTGTGTGAGGTAGGTAGGTACAACTAAAAAGTGAAAAATAAAAACTTTTTTACAAAAAACAAACGACTTCAAAAAAAACACTACAAACTGAATAATAACTTTAATTTCGGAAGTCGGTGTCAAAAAACGAAAATGCGGAACCAACGACACCGACTTCCGAAATTAAAGTTATCAGTTTGTAGTGTTTTTTTTTTTCTTTCTTATAGCAGCTCTAACGGGACCAGAACACCCAAACGTGTAAAAAAAGGAAAGTGGTTTCCGTTTTTGTGGAAAAAGCAAGAAGGGATAATATCATGGTCAAGCGATAGGGGGGCTACCGGATTTAACGCCATGGTTTTACATTCCGGATTACTCAGCAGCTTCGTCATAGCAGTAAATTAAAAACCTCACAAACCAGACACAAAATCGAGTCATCAATAGAAACATCAAGCTACTACAATCTGTCAAACTTTAATAGATTCTCGACTTTATATCTAAAGCGTTAAGGTTCAAGGTTGATTGGGAAAATTTGTCAGTTTCGGGTAGCTTGACCTGCTGGCGTCTGTACATGGACTTTCTTCTACATAGGTACCTACTACACTTCAAAATGGGCAACTAGCTTCATATTTCTGCTTGATCGACCCCTTGACAATTCCAAATTTTTCATTTGACGGCACCATTGGCGCAGTGGCTGAGCGATCGACTGCTGCGCTGCGTGTCGGTTCGATTCCCGCACGGAACAAATATTTGTATTGCCTACAGATAGTTGTTCCGTGGTAGTTCTGTGTGTGTATGTGAGTGTAAATGTTTGTAAACGCACCCACGATACAAGAGTAATTCCTAGTGTGGGACAAAGTTTTTTAAAAACAGAAAACAAAATTGCCTGTAAATAAATGCTTAGTTTGAGTTCGTTATAGCCGTGAATCAAAACGCCTAGCAAATAAAGAGAACAGCTAGTCATCAATAGAAGCACTTCTCCTAAGCCTTGCTCCAAACCGCACATGTAATATTTTTTTGCAACATAGATCTAAAACAGGGAAATCCGTCGCCAGCAAACGCGGGGAGCGTTACGTGTGCATAGATATTACTGTACATAACTGACGTGTACGAGGAAAGTCTTTTTGTGGTCGCAAGCGCAAGATTATGTGATGTCTCGTGACGGGAAAATATGGAGTGGTGCATTATAGTTATCGTAATTAACGCTGTGGTCATAAAAATGTATATTTATTCATTGGAGTTTTCCTGCAAATGTGTAAAGAAATTGTGTGGTATTGTATTTTTTCCATCTGAAGTTTCTCAGCAGCAGCCCGGAGTCTGGATTTGTTCCCAGTTGATGGCAATATACTCAATCCCTGTTACATAGGACTTGAAACATAATGGGCGAACTGTAAGTGTCCTATAGGGTGCACCTCTGTCTAACCCTTCAGGGGACAGGTGTGATGTTATTTTATGTATAAGGAAATAACAAAGAAATGTATTTATTCGCAAAGAAGTAGTCATAGTTGCAACTAGCCATAGAACAAAAACCCACGCGGAGGTATTTATGGTAAAATTAAATAGATTTGCTGATAATAAATGACAAAAAAAAAATAAACCAGCAATTCACAAAACCGTCTACTCATAGACTACAAAGTACATGAACGAATAACATTCACACACCTACATCAATATTCTTGAAACGTACAAATAATCTCTATTCTGTCCACTTGTCGGTGAGAAGCCGGGACCACCGGACCACCACGATGATGCCCACGCGCCTCTCCGCTCGAGAGCCTCTCCTGCACAGCCGTAACGCGACGCGTGACGCTGCGATTAGTCGCCGATATGCGCATCAAGCGTGCTGCGATTTTCACGACATTGTCGCGGATTTGTGGCGCTCGATGATTTAGTGAATTTAGGAGAGATTAGGACGTGGCTCTCTTAAGGTCTAATCTTTAAGGTTCTATAATTTTCTATGTTGTTGATGTCATCCGTTATTTCAATTGCTGTTTTGGTCTTTTGCGATGTTGTCAATAGAAAGTGAGTTTCTTATGCCATGTAATGCCTTGAATTGTCTTGATATATTTACTGAATTATGTGTATAGTTAGTTAGTGAAGCCGACCATGTAACTACTTAGGCAACGCGTAGAAAGTGCTTGCAAGCAAAAACATAATTTGCCTGATTGTCGGACAATTACTCATATCTATGTCACGAGACAAATAAGAATATGCAAGAATGCAATTTAATACGCAAATGCGACAGAATTATCCACGTCGCAACAACGCACACTGACTTTATCGTCCCCACGAACAAATGCCACCGTTATCCTGTGACCCAGGGTTGTCAATCTACGTGATCGCAATTAGCGGTGCGCACGCGCAGCGATGGCTGGCGGGGCAGCCCTGCGGTTGGGCGATAAACCGTACGTGACGGGTCGCAGTCGCAGGTTAACGCGTGTTACAATGAATGACGACATTAACCTGTCGTTTCAATATAACGTTTTGTTAAACCAACAAAGGCAGTCCGAGGGTAGTTACGGAAAATCATTTGCCTCCTATTCCCTCAAAGCTTGTAGGCAAATATTGTTTATTGTATGAATTGGTACATGCTTCGTCCTGACCATAATGTGGTCGTTGGCTATTGTTTATGTTATCAGATATGGAAACTAGCCGACGCCCCTAAGAGTACTTGTGCATTCGGACTTTCTCAGACTCTCTCTTTAATTTAGGATGAAATAGTGCATGCATGTAGCCTGAACGACAATAAACATTGAGTTTGTAGAACAAGAAAGCTAAAAAACACTAACATAATGATGAAGACTGACGGTTCGAAGTTAGCTGTTGATCTTAATATTTGATCTTGAGTTCTTGACGGAGAAACGTACTCACCTACGGAAAAAAAGGTGTGGATTATGACCAGAATATAGAAGTGAAAACTTAAAACTTGAGCCGAGTATACGCGATTCAGCGCCGAATGTTACCGATTCAGCGTCATCAACGCGAGTGTGGTTCAGTTTCATTCACTGTGCAGAAAGAGTGCAAAGAGCGCCAAAAGCAGTTTCACTTAAAAAATCCTTGATCACGTTGTAAGGACAAGGACACGGAACCTTTAAAAGAAATTTGTAAACCTTTAAAATCCTGACACAGTGTTAAATTCATTGTTAATCCAGACTTGTATCGTTTACTTTTAAACGACAAATAAAACCAACCTTTATGACCGTTTAGCCTGTTACTTACAAAGGTTTTATGGGTTTTATTCCCATCGTTCTGGCATAATATATTCTTACTGCAGAAATTTTATCTAAAATACAAATCTTCTTTGTGCATCTTTCGTGCAAACAAGAGTATCATGTTAAAACCAATAGCTGTATAAATTGCACCATACTTGGGATCTGCACCCTTATTGCGTAACACAATATCAATCACAATCTGAATCATTTTGAAGGATATTGCTAATCCATTGCTTCCTATGTTCGAAAAATGTGTCTGCTCTACAACGTAAAAAACGCAATGAATGTTGTTGAACTGTCAAAATAAATGCCATTCCTACTGTTAGTGTGTTACGAATTACCGCGTTGGTCTGGATGCATATGAAGCTATGTTTTTGCTTATTTCTCTCAAGCTTTTGACGATAAATATGTTTGGTGACGAGTTCTCGGTCTTCCATTCGGTCGGTCGGCCATTTTTTTAGTCTCTCTTACTCAAGGTTCAAGACCTGAACTGATCCCTATGATAAGTCCCTCGTGAAAGTAGCACTCCCAAGCTAATGACAGTCATACCTCACATACAAACTCAGATAGACCGGTGATAAGTTAAAGAATTTCTCGGAATAATTTTTCGCTCATTATTATTTTTCTTTTTTTGCAGGTAAGCACAGACCTCTAGTTTGTTCTAATTGGGAAGAAATTCTTATCTCTCCTTTTGGTAAGTTTTTTGATGCCGACTTTTTGGTTACATGAAGGAAAACTTTACATTCTATGTGTCATCTAATGGACTCGGGAATTGGGATTGTGAGAAATCGAAAATTCTTAAGCAGAAAGCTAACTGCTACATTGCAGGCGCTAATTTGATTTCCAAACAATAAGAATACAAAAAATCCTCCTTAAACTGCCATTTTCTTTTTTTGTTAGCCAATATTGTGCCCCACTGTTGGGCAAACGCCTCCCCTTTTTCTTGTGCGATTTCTGGCCATGTTGACCCTGCTAACGTTATCAGATCGTCACACCACCTTCGCTTTCGCTTCGTGGTCTACCTCGACGGCGATGTCCTCCCTCAGGCGTCCAGTAAGTGACGATCTTTGTCCATTGCTCCAGGTGCATTCGTAAGACGTGTCCTTCTCTAATTACAAAAGCGCAGATCAGTATATTGAATCATCTTGACGCCACAATTAAAATACTGAGAAAATGTGTACCAATGACACAATTGCCCAAAGAATTGTACAAAAGCAAATTAAAATTACGCATTGCGACTCACCTATCATTCAATAAACATAAAGTGAAAACACATCGCGACATTATGATGTAACAGAGTGCTAAAAACATTAGTGCTGTATCGATAATTGAGTGAACACGATACGACAGAAGGCGTAATGGCGAACCTACTAGCACTCTTGTAGAACTCGAATACTGTTTTAGCAACACTTTGACTATCTTGTCGGCTAAAACTATATAACTGTCAAGTGTTTTACGTTGTTATCGCTTATAGAGACTTGTTTTCAAGCATTTTCTCCGTCATGTTCACAGTTTGACCCCTACTTTTGTGGCTAGTGGGACAGTCGAAGTGGTCCAAAACATTGTTAGGAATTTGCATATTGAACTACTTTTTTCTAACGCTTTTCTTTTGTTTTTACTTTCCTTGGAACTTTACGAGCAAGAGCTGTACTGTTCTTTGCATTGCTTACCAAAACCCTGGTTTTCTCTTTCGGTTCATGATCACCTGAGTTTTTGGGCATTATTGAACGTTAATTAATTGTCTTTCATCGTCACCATCATTGTCCACAGCCTGACGTCACCCACTGCAGGGTTTAGATCTCTATTTGCTTGTCCCAGCTTCATCTAGAAAATAGACGCTGGGCGTCATCATTCTCCTGCCCTTACCACATCTCAAATGTTTTATGCAGACAGCCAATTACATCTGCTCTTCAGAGTTTTGTGTTCTGTGTTGAAAAGTCTTGGTCATCGCTTGGTAACTAGGCTAATAATGATAGTTCTCTAAGTAGTACATATTATTTTGTACGTTGATTGCCTATTCACTTTTGCCGTGTTTACAATTTTATATACCTTATAAAATTTCTTCGTTGATTAGCTACGTCTGCCTTATCTTCAGAAACATCTTGTAACATCGCTATTAACTAGCATAAATCTGTTTACAAGTTGCGTATGAGTGTTCTAGTGCTGTAATCTAACCAGTAACTGGTTAGATACTACTCAGATGTAATCGTGGTTGACAGACGTCCGACTTTATGTGGGTTTTATGTGAAGGTAAAATGTTAAGTTTATTTTAATTAGCTGTTATGTGAAAGGGCTCTTAGTGCCTGTTTCAACCTGCCCGGAGCCACAATCTAAGAAATTCATTAAAATATGAAACTGAATTTGTATGACTTTATCTGCCAGATGAGATAACCAGATAGGAAATTAATTGGCGAAACATAGACATGATAAGTATCGATATCTCATGACGATAAAATTATTTATTCTGCGAATAATGTAGTGTATGCTGTGTTTTTTATTAAGTAATGGGATGATTTGACTTGAAATTCATCGTCATCATCATTTCAGCCGAAAGACCCCCACTGCTGGACATAGGTCTCTCCCAAGCACCACCTCTTCGACTGGTTCTGTGCTTCTCGCATCCACCGGATTCCTGCGCCCTTCACCAGGCCATCGGTCTACTTTTCCGGAAGACGTAGCGTTGGAAGACTTAAGTTTGCAATGTAGTAATTGTTAAGTAATAAAATAAAAATGTTTTTCTAAACATAACGTCTGTAAAATTCCGCTAATTAATTCCAGATTAAAGTTAGGGTCAGTTCACACCGACACGCGACGCGACGCGACGCTGCGCGCACACTTTAAAAGAGTGACTCAAAATATGTATACTTTATTTTCTACACTAAAAGGTACACATTGCATTGTGAGAGTTCAGAATACGTTGCGCGGTGCAGTAGGTCGTTTTAAAGTGTGCGCGCAGCGTCGCGTCGCGTCGCGTCTCGGTGTGAACTGACCCTTAATGACTACTAAATCATATACCGACCAACTACTGAACATCTTCCATAGACATTCCCTTCAACTGTCTTGCATTCCAAAACAATCTAATATAATAATACGATCATAAAACAATGCATTTAACATACGTGATGACACCGCACGATGCATACCAGCATGTTTACAAAGTCCCCTGCGTGTACGCACGCTATCCGGGAAACGACAGGCGGTTGATATCACCGGTCGGCATTACCTACTGGCGGTATATCTTACCGTTGCCTTCCTATGCGGATTTTTGCTGGATTAGTGTGGCGAAGAATGTTGCCAATTGAAAAAATGATGTGGGATTGTCTTTCGTTAAAAAAAAGATATGAATCGGAGTTTGGATAAGCATCTTCGTATGACCCTAAATCCGACCATGCGTTTGCGAATCTTCAAGTAATTGTAAAGGAATATTTTCGTGTATCTGGCATTCGGTTTTTCTATGTTAAGTTTTACAAGCCTCAAGTGTCCTATTCATGGTCAGAGGCTCCCCACTCACTTCTTTGCCACAGCCCACATCTCTCTATTAGCTGTTTATAATAAGAATCAGTTTTTTTTTTGGTAAAAGCCGAGCTCGTCTCGCCACCCTTCATCGTCTGGAACAATCTTCCTGCCTCCAGCTGCTGTGTTTTACTACCTGAACTCACAATACTATTTCCATCAAACCGTCCTACCGTTCTTCGCCCAGCCCGTCTATTATCCCCTTTCCCATAATTCTCCACTGGCAACAATATTACGCCTGCAATAACAGCTGTAACACACCCAGTTGACACATTTTCTGAGTTTGTTTATGATTTTACAAGCGGCTGCGAGTCGCGACTGCGTGTCGTCTGTCGTTCCCTCGGCACTGGCGCACGCGCAGCGCTTTATGATTTTCGCGCGTCTATATTTCCTGCCTAACGGTCCAGCTAGGGTTGCCAGATAAATTTATGTGTCGGGTCGATTTATGTGCAGCGTTTTAGGAAGTTATTAATTTTTGTTGTTGGTAATGGTGTGTTAATGTTATGTTGGGAGTGTAATTGCTTTTCGTAGTGATTCTTTGGCGTTGTAATACTAGAAATGAAGATGTATTCTTTTGTTTCGCTCGTGTACAAATTTTATTCCTCGTTAAGGTTCCCCTTGAATCTTGAATCTACCTCAGTAAGCTAAGCACACATAGGTAGATCTGTTTATGTAAACTGTGATGCTCATGATTCAATTATTCCTTAATTACTAAATTTCTTGTAATTTCCGGATTCAGTCCTGGTCCTTTGTCCAAGCAAGCCCTAAAAACGTGAGATGTTCGTATCAACTCCCACGCAGCATGATTAACACTGCCCGTGGTATCTGCATAGCACAGTCGTATTAAATGCTGTACTGTACGTGAGCACGTTTCGTGCTGGTCGGGAATGGGGCCAGATTTGGGTTACAAATGCTACAATTTCTTAGTGTGAACGTTGTTATCTGTAAATGACGGAATAAGGCATTTGCTAGCTTGTGTTCTGGTCTAGAAGTTAAAATCGGGGGGTGAGAAATCCAGTACATTCCAACACAATAACTCAAAGTCAAAGCTTTTTTCAATGAAACCATTTACAGGCACGTCAAGGAGTTCGTCAGTCAAAAAGATGAAGCTAGTTGTGTCTCACCCCCATTTACATAGCATGCGTTTTTTAAGTTGGTCTTTTGGACAGCAGTATGCCTTATGCATGCCAAACAGCATTGTATACGAAAGAAAAACTTCCTTACGCACTATAATATGGCGGTTGCTCCGCGTCAAACAAGGACTTATCAAATTACCTAACTTAACTTATCAAATTCTAATAGTTCTTTTTATTTGTTTGCTTTTTAGGTACCTAGGTCTACAAGTCAATCGCTTAGATAAAGAAAACAACGTTTCACATAAACACATAAGTTCTTCCCCACTGAGCACCTTTACAAACACAATGTGACAACTGACGAAACCAAAACCAGATAAGGCTGTATTCACCTTTAATATTCGCACTACCACCTTGAAAGCCAAGCCAGCTAATTAGGAGATAAATAACACTACGCCCAAACATCGTGCTTAGTAGTAATTGCCCGTAATTGCAATTTATTGCGTCCGCACTATAGTAACCGTTGTTTATTGGATGCCCTTAATAGTTCCATGGTGGACGGATTTAGATTTAATTGGTTCGTTTTTAAGGATTTCGGATTGGGGTTAATGATTTTATGATCGTTTATTAGGACAATATACTATTTATTTATTTATTTGGGACAATCAAACAGTAACACATTTTATCTGCGCAAACAATATAAACAAAGATATTATATAAATGTGAAACTCACACCGTTATCCACAGCATATATATATTATTTACTACAATATACTAATATTTCTTGAGAATTGTTTATGGAATGTAGCGGATTGACAGCTGTCAAATGACTCTGTGGTATGCAAATGTCATTTTGATACAAAGATCTTTTGGCGCGTTGTAAAAATCGGAATTACCGCGGCCATTTTGTTTTTTAATACAATTTCAAATGTCTAACAACAAAGCCCCCGTGGCAGTGTCATTCAGGCCCCAAAAGATTCTTGGAACACTACATGGATAGTCTTTTCTATTTCTTGACGTGTGCTGGGTTGTGGTTAATAGCTAGAACCGTACCTCGTCTTTCTAGAGATAGGTATGTATCAATGACAATTGTGACTGCATTTTTCTTTTCCAAACACAATGGCGACTTGTCTTAGGAAGGGACTGCGTATCTGCAGCTTTTCAATGGCATTTCAAACGTAACAGAAGTTATAGGCTACAGCCCTACTTTACACCCACAACAGTCACCAGTTCCCTTCAGCTGGCCCTTATGCATTGCACAAGATATCGCAGGTAGAATTGATGCAATTACCATTTCATTTCCGTCAACATGATACAGTTTCTAAATTGAAGGACCTTTCAGCCTCCGAATTTGAATAATACCCTCTAAAACGGTACAAAACAGGATACGAATCGTTACCAATCGGGTTTTCGCAGAAGCCATGCATTTATTTACACTTCCCAGATTCGTCTGCAGGCGATTTTCGGTTCTTACTCCATTGTATGTTAACTCAGACCGTCTTTACGAATTTATTACGGACCCCTGAAATAAAAATGGCGATAATATCGATAATGCTGCTAATATTTTTCGCAGCTGAGAAAAAAAAGGTTGCGGCGCCGCGTTGATTGTTTCACATAAATCATGTGCAACGCCATTAGTAGGACAAATGCGCTTGCGCAGGTCCCACCTCATTTGCATATTAACTAGGCAAAATTGCTATAGCTTTGGCTTTAAAGGAAAGGCTATTCTTGCCTTTCTTTTATGGTATTATCGGAGGATGTAATGTATTCAATAAAGGATAAACTTCTCTCTTTGTTGTGAAGGTTTATGACTTGGTTAAGCTAAGAATGCGCACTCGCACCGAAGATATAAATGGTGATGCGTAGTGGCCAAATCTTTGTGTCGAATTCACATAAATCCTGACATGTGTGTTTAGCAGCCTCTTCTGCCAAGACAAATATACAAATTTACATTTGCTTGAGAGTAAATTTGATAAATTAAAGGCAAAGATGGACGGTCACGTACTGTAAAAACCTTGGATTCTCTTATTGAATTTTTGGCTTTTCTTGTGCTACGTTCTCGTCATCCATCTCCATTTAAAGACCCTAGGTTATGGCCAGAGACCCTTGACCCAGTAAACAAAAGCTTTCTTCTGACAATTTTGGCGAATAATTTTAATAATATGGTAATATTTATTCAGTTGACTCCTGCTTTGCTTATTTGGAAGACAATTTCCATAAACAGTGTTTGTACCTGCCGTTCGGTTCTTGTTGCTACCTTCAGTGTTGCCTACACCGACGGAACCTTAAAGGATTGTAGTCTTTAAGAATGGAAGGATGTTAGCTTAACGTTTTTAAACTTTTACATAATGAGCGACATCCGTTCCAATATTTGTCGAAGGATAAATATGTTTCATTGTCTTTAAGAAGTCTTAAGTAAAGGAGCAATGAATTCAGGTATTGCCTTTGTAATGGTCAGTCAATATGCAAATCGGAAAGTTAACTGAACAGTCGAGGTAGTGCTGCGCACTTTTTGAAATCAAAACGGTTTCTTTACAGTTGTCTAGATACTTCAGAGGCATCAAAGTAAGCCCTAAGCACCGCTCCCAGCTACATTTACTAAAATATTAGTTCCCTTCACCATAATTTATGAACACAACACCCCATTTCCTTCAGTAAACTCTCGCAAATTGCTTGATTTCTAAGCTGGTAGATCAAATACACTATATTTTTCGCCCATTTCAAGACCAGCCTGGACATCACAGATTCTTGCAACGTCGCAATTGCAACCAGGTTTTATTCCACAAAAAGTAAATCCAGGACAGTATACAATCGTGTGTAATGTAAAAATATCGCAATCTGATAGCTTGAAGCGAGTAAAGTTTGTGAAAAAGTGACCGGGTCAGCGGACAGGTCGCGGTGACATTTAAGTAAATTACGTGCGTGCACTACTTTGTGAAATGATCGTACTTTGTGAAATGATCGCGGGTTTCGGAGCGATGAATTGCGGATACAAGATAACTGAGAAAGTATATGGAGTATTTAATAAGGTCGAATGTATTGATTTCGCTTTTCTGCGTCAATTTAATTGGAAATTAAAGGACTGTTGTGTGACATTATCGAATTTCGGTGTTATTTATTAATCAAGAGAAATTAGTTGCATTAACTGTAGGTAGACGTACCAGTTGTAGTATAGTATATAGGTATGTACGTGTTTGTGTAGGTTATATAACCTGTCTTCAAGTTAAGAACTAGTATTAGGCACAGACGCTAGCACATCAAGCTACCCGAAACTGTCAAACTTTCCCAATCAACCTTGAACCTAATCCTTTAGCGATAAAGTTGAAAATCTATTAAAGAAATTTGACAGATTGTAGTAGCTTGATGTGCTGGCGTCTGTACATAGAATTCCTTAAAAGTTTAACAAAATCCATGACCGAAACTAGAGGAAGCTAGGGAACACTTAATCAGTAGGTATAATCTCTTCCAATTACATATTCATATTCACTTTCCTTGCCAACCCTTCGCTAATCCTGCCCACATTTTCGTACCATCATTCCATAGACTGCTTAATTTTTAAATACCAGGTTTACCATAGTAAAATCATAGCTACACAAATGGCCGACATTCTAAAATGTCTGTCACAAGATGTTAAGCATCTGTTGTGGCCTAATTAGCCATAGTTGGGCAGATTTGACATTTATTTAACCATGACGACACGGAGTCAGGAGATCAAAACAATAAGGTAAGGACAAATGTGTTTAAAGATAATGTCAGAGCTCCTAAACAGTGTAAACAGGTCTAATGGTGGTTAACCCCTGGAATTATAGTAGTGACTTCAAATGCTCTGGTATAATCGGGTCATAAAGAGTTGTGTATTTTTGCTAGCGGTTGTGACCTTACCGTTTAGATTACTGTACTGGAAATTACACAGAACCGGTCGTAATGACGATGCTTGGGGAAGCCTATTCCCAGCAATGGACGTCTTTCGGCTCTTGATGATGACTGAAAATGAGAACACACAAAACAACTGTGTTATTTTTAACTGCAAAAATGGTTCATGCATGAGATGTTTTATCGTTTTCAGATGCGTTCAGGATGGAAACGTCATGTAGCTGATTAAGCTGTCACAAATCATTTTTGTTATTGCAATAGAAACCGTCCGACCCAAAACTATCATTAGATTGAAAGCATATATCTGAAAATCTAGATATATGTTATATCTAAGTCATCTTGCAATGCTAAATCAGTTTAGAAATCTTCATGATCCATGATGAAATGCTGCTGTCAGACATCCTTACGTTAACCACTCGTCAAGCGAGATTAAAAATCAGCGATCGTCATCTGAATCCAGGTCTACCTGTCTTTGTATTAATGAGGCTTTGAGACCTGGTCTTTTAAACCAAACTGGTCAGGCGGATTATTTTTTGGTAGTTGCTAAATAAGTGGAGATGGTGTCATTCGAATTGGGGCGTTGCAATTTGCGTTTATTTTAATGCAATGTTACAAGAGTCATCATCTGCCTAGCCTTTTTCCCAACTATGTCGGGGTCGGCTTCCAGTCTAACCGGATTCAGCTGAATACCTGTATTTTACATGGAGCGACTGCCTATCTGATCTCCACAACCCAGTTACTGGGTAATACGATACCCCTTGGTAAGACTGCTTGTCAGACTTTCGGGCTTCTGACTACCCGTAACGACTGTCAAAGGTCTACGAATGACAGCCGGGACCAACAGCTTAACGTGCTTTCCGAGGCACGGAGGGGTCTCGGTATGTAAAGATGGTCACCCATCCACAGACCAACCGCGGCAAGCGTAGCTTAACCTGATCTATCGACCTGTGCGGCTGTTATTATTTAGCCACGTATTGGAATAATAAAATAACACTCATTTTTCGGAGCAGTGTTGGCGCAGTGGTAACGGCCGCAACTTACGAGTTCGAGTCGTAGGTTCGAACCCAGACAGGCGCTTTACTCTTAATTAATTCATTACCATTTTCCTCAAAACGGTGAAGGAAAACATCGTGAGAAAACCGACGTGTCCTAGAACCAAAAATTCGAAGACGTGAAATCTACCAACCCGCACTACCAAAGAACACAGAGTAAACGGAATCAATTAAAACGTCCTGTTTCTCCAGATGATTCAATTGACGACAGAGTCCGTTTAACAGAATGACCCAACGAGGACGTTGTTTAAGATTTCTGGAACCATTAGGAAATGAAAATCCTCTAAACGAAATGTCCAACTGCCATAACACGCTAGATATTGCAATAAATTCTCCGAATAAATTCCATTTAAAAACTACACAATTTATCATAAGGATAAAGGCACTTAAATTATAAATACTCCACTAGATAGCAACAAGAATGTACCCAGCAATGACGGACAGTGATTTTTACCCACAAGTAAAAAGTAGTTCTAAAGGTCACGCGCAGGCGCAGCATACGCGCTAACTGGTTGGTCGGTTAATTCGCCGATACCGAGAAGTAATTACTTATGTATAAGTTGTATTGTTCATAGGTATCTACAGGTTTTCGTTTTGTAAAACGGGATTTTTGATAACGAGTCTAACAGCATTGATTGTGGCTTTAATTATAGTTTTGTTGCGATCTATGAAAAAGAACTGTATAATATTAACATTTTTAGTTTCATTGATGTCTTTTATATTATGAGTACCGTGTCGAGTCATCGAGTGTTGAATAACTTTAAGCGGATCGGCATTAAGGTGTACTTTTCGGATGATTATCAAATATGGTCCTTATAGCATTTTCTTGTCATTGTGGTGGCAACCGGCAGGCCTATGTCCCTGCCTCGGAAAGCACGTAAAGCCGTTGGTCCCGGCTCGCATTAGTGGATCTTTGACAGTCGTTACGTGTCGTCAGAACCCCGAAAGTCTGACAAACCATCTTACCAAGATGTATCGTGTTACCCAGTAAATGGGTTGTGGAAGTCAGATAGGCAGTCGCACCATGTAAAATACTGGTATTCAACTGCATCCGGTTTGACTGGAAGCCGACCCCAACATAGTTGGGAAAAGGTCTAAGGAAAGAAGTTTGAAAAGGGATGAGTATGTGATTGTTTTCGTGACATTCCTTTTGCTGGACAGCACCTACCTAGTAATCCGCTGAAAGATGGTAATGAACTATCCACGGCAAACACTCTAAATTCTTTCACCATCTTTCACAATGTTAATATTCAAACGGTTGTTCTATAATATAAAAATAAAAATCCCATCCAGCGGACATTAAAAACTTGTTGTGAAATAGCGAATCGACAAAAAGCTTGAAAAATTACGTCTCACCCATCACTAATCGCGTTTTGCTGGACAGATAAAAATAACTGTTACTTTCACTGAATAAAAGTGGTTACTAAAATTTGTACTCGCACGTACAGATACTTTCGATGGTAAAACGTTTTCTAACGTTTAGTCTAATAGGCATTTCATTTCTAGCTTATATGCTCAGTTTGACTGCGTCGTCGTGCCGTGCTTGGGGTCCGATTCGATTTCCAGGTCGAGCAGTGTTATTAGGGTTTTCATCTCGAATTGCTCAGTAGCAGATCGAAGCCTCGATTTGTGCCTGGTTAATGCTGGCAATAGGTTCGCCCCCTATTACATGGGAATTAAACATAAGAGGCCAAATCTGGGTGTACATAGGTTCATTTCTGCCCACGACTTAGATGTAATGTCTATATGCTCAGTTTGAAGTCCAACTTTTGGGGAGTCACTTTCCAAGAACAATCAAGTTATTTCTCATCGATGTAGGGATGTTACACAATACCTGTCCTCGTCATAAAATCTGTCCTCTCGAATTATTTGGATTGCATCAACAAGATTTTACTAGATGCGTCAGTACAAAGTTATCAGTGAGTGAATCACTTAAACCTCTTGCACAATCTACTCAGGTTCTAGAAACCAACACCTGGTCCTCACACCACCTGACCATACTTGAAGCCAGTAACTCTACACTTGACACCTCACATTCTCATATCTGTGCAGTAATCAGACCCACCAGCCGTTGATTTGTCAACAAAGCACTTAAAACAAATTGCACAACGTTATTAAGTTTTATTTGCAGCTAAATATCACTGTGCTTAAGTTTCAAGTTATGATTGCTTCATTTGAACTTAGTAACTTGATCTGATCGGATACTTTAATGTATTTCTTCATCTGAAACTGAGCTGGCAGATAGGACTGTGACTTAATGAGACATTGTTGGGAACCTGTTCAGAGATTTGATCCTGAATATTCATTTTCGTTGCTAAATTGCCTTCAGATTAGTTTAGCCTAAATTGTTCTTTGCGTTACAATCTTGTCCATTGGTCAACTGTTGTCTTATGACTTCTTGTCACAGTTGTCAATATTGATAATGGCGACATTTCAACTTGAATTAATTCTTGGACTTAGTTCTTTAGTGGTCCTTCTGTACGCGGTCTAAATGCGCTTGCGACCACGAGACCAACGAGAGTCAGCCTATGAGACCGAGGGAAGTTGGAGTGCACCTGTGTCTGTCACACACTTGTGCACTAAAATATCTCCCGCGCCGAAGGCTGGTCTCCGCTGAGATAGGCCGCCATGGCTGAAATGCGCTCTGGAGGAGGACTTTAAATGTTAGCATCATAAAGCTGTGAATGAGTAATGTCTGTTTGTATTATGAACATATGTATAATGATAACCATAAAAGCCAAGCATTCCACAAGCGACCCAAAGGAGACAGATGATGCTGCACCGGTACCTACGATATATTCTTTTCCCTGGAGAGCAAAAAAAAAAAAAAACAATCAAGTTTCGAGATAATAGCACAGAATTCAATTGTTTTAAAACCTATTCTTTCTGTACACGAATTTCCAGTTCGGTGTGCAAACTTGAATGTTTGGCATATACTAGAAAATAAAAGCAGTCACTCGTTTTGTTTGCCTTGGTCAGGAAATAGCTGTGTTTGACCCTGGGTCAGTCGTAAAAGGGAGTACGGTAAAGTTCATGTTAACTGAACATCTCTTCCATGCATTCCCTAGTTAACGTTCATGTGATAGCTATCTTCTTGTGGATTAAGTATAATAATATTTTCAATGTGCTTTTTATCGATTTCTATGGGTTTATGGTATAATCGTTTTGTTTATTTTTTATTTGCATGTAACGGTATTATGGGTTTCCAATAATTATGTTTCGAACGCTACTGCAGTTTCATTTATTAAGAATTAGAATAAACTGTACACTAAAATATATATACAATTATATAATACAAAAAAAATACAGAAAAAGGCAGGAGCTCATTGGGCATCAAAAAATTCGCCCGCATCACTGTCAATCGTATAAGTGCCCAAAAGGCTGGCAGCGTTACCACGTTGGATGGCAACGCTGATTCTTTGGGTTAAAAATAGGCCAGCCCTCTGGTTACGTGAAGAGTCAACCCACCGCTTGGCGATGTCCCGAAAAATTCCATGAGCACTCGGACATCAAGGCCGTGTTTCAACCCCAAACGGCTCAAAAATATAGCTCCCAATAAGGTTGTTATATTTGCGCCGTTTGAGGTTTTCTGCTCCTGCAGCAACCGCCCCAGCACAGCCCACCGTGCTAGGAAGATGGGATGGCGCGAGGGTGTCAACACAGGTTGCATCCGGGCATCGAACCCAGGGCCTCATCGCTTACCACCACTAGACAAACGGAACAGTCCCATTGGTTGACTCTTTAATAGTTCATTATTGTCAAATTCTTTTATTTTCTTCTTGTGCATCATCTGATCTTCATCTTGCCCTTTTCCAACTATTCTGGTGTCGTCTTCCAGTCTTTCCGGATGCATCTGAATCATCATTATTTTAGCCGAAAGACGTCCATTGCGGGATACAGGCCTACCCCAAGCACAGCCACTTCGACCGGTTCTGTGATTCTCGCATCCAGCGGATTCCTGCGATCTAAATACCAGGATTTTATATGGAGAGACTGTACATGTGCATAAAATTAAACGTTATCTAAATGGTTATTGCGTTCCGGATGCCTCAGCTTCACACTCTTCCTACGCAAAAAACAGTCTTCTTGTCCTCATAAAGTACTTATATAACCATTACCTTTCTTATTGTTACAGGTGAGGCATCATCTTATGGCGGGTCCCGTACAATGGAACCAACGATTGCGGATCCCTTCTCATAATAATTTTAAAATTTAAATTCGCTGGCCCACTTCACTTGTGAAATGCGACAAGTATAACCTTATTTGTTTAAAACATTCATAAATTGTTTAAACCGTGTGAAATTTCCCAGCGTCGGTCGACGACACTGATATTTTTAATTTATCGACCATTTTTGACCTCTCTCTGCCCTAAAATGTGTACATACTTACCTTATGGATTGGGGTGTTATCCGATTTCGTTTTAAAATTATGCGAAAGGTTTTACTTTATGTGCTGAATTTAAATAAACTCACAAAATTCTGTTTGACATGCAATGATTCGATAAAAAAGAAAACGCAGAAACCAGAAATCGAATTATTCAAAGGTCCGACAAAACTGAAGGTAGATACAAATAAATCATAATTTCCCTAAAAAAGCACCATCTCCTATTTCTAAGCAAGCCCAACCAATCGTAACGGCCTCACATATCGTCGGGATCGATCTCGATCGTCTCGTGCGCATATCGTTCGTGACGTTGGCGGCGCGGGCGCACGGCGCGGCGTAGGCAAATCGACGGCTAATTGCAGCCCCGGGCATGGGCCGATCAAAAAAAATAAAGTCGGTCTTACTCCGTTTGTACGTACGGTACGGGAATAAGGGCACATTCAACTTTTAAATGGAGGAAACCACGTTTTGTGAGAATTGATGTAATTATTTGGTCCATTCTCATGATTATCATATTCATCAGTCATCATCTCTTCCTTCTTGTTTAATTTTGGTATCATAGATGTTTCCTTAAGCCTTTACTAGTGTTCTTCTATATATTAATATCGAATTGCAATGTTTGATTGCACATCCAATAATTTTCATTTTTACTTAATTAACTGTCTCTTTCCACCCACTAACAACTACCATAACCCTCCTGTTGCCATCAAAATTTCATTTTTCATTCTTTGTACCCAGAACTTGACTTCTTGCTTTATCTTTTCAATCATCCTCCATCATCATCGGCAGCCTTGTTCCACCCACTGCTTGGTCTTTATTGAGAGACCTTTTCGATATTAAACCAATATTCCCAGTTTTTCATATTCTGTTTGCCACCCAAGGCTATAATGGACACATACCACCCCAGACTCATTTCGGCCAAGATTACCGGAGCATTCCCAGTAATTCCCTTAATTCCGACCCGTTCTCCTGACTCCTTAATGTGTATTTCGGCCAGCACGTGAAGGCATTCCGAGCCCATTATTATGAATTCTGAATGAATACTTGTTTTGTCGACTTTGAGTGGAGTTTAGGTGTTGTAATTGTCCTACAGCAGAGCAAAGGTATCTTCTCGTTATGTAGACGATTGTTGAACTATTATTGATCACAACGCTTGTTACCAGCATATTGACGATTTCCGGTCAATTAGCTCTGGTTTCTAAATGTTATTTTAAATTCGAAATCGTTTAATAGTTAAAGTGAAGTGACTTGCCTAAGTGGGCGAGGTGGGCGGAAGATATTGTTGCCATCGCGAGTAGAACCTGGATGAGGCTGGTATAGGAGCGTGGGGATTGGCACAAGAAATAGGGGCCTGTGCTCAGCAGGAGTGAAGTGGGTGATGATGATGGTGACATGCCAATAATTACCTTTTCTGTCCTATCAAAAGTATTCAAAATATCTCCTCAAATAACTATCGGAGAAGATGGCTCGCTGGAGTAACGCTCTTCCCAACATTTACCTCCAATTCCTCCGCTAAAAGTACAAACTGATCGCGGATGACGACAGAAAAAAGAAAATAAAACACTGACACGTATTGCAAAAGCCCGCGGATACAAGCTCTACGTAACAACGCATAATCCTAATCGGTCAATGACCTTACTAAAAGCAAGTTACGTCACTCTTATCACAAAAATTCTCACACTAGCGTGACCACAATTGCGATTTTTGTCGGAAAGTCTCATACTTCACAGGCAATGTTTTTGTTTTATAATATTAATTAACACACATACAAATTTAGGCATTATGTCTGATTATATAACCGACAATCGTCTGTTACCTAATAAATACCTATTGTTTGGTATCGGAACCGCTATATTTTTGGCGAATTACATTTTTGTGTTTGCGAAACCGTGGAATTTTAAATCTTCTAACGTTTTATTAACGTCGCGTTTATAGTGGCAATTACTTTACTTTCACGTTTACGTAAGATTAGTTGTGTCTAGTTTTTTGTGGGGATGTCTGATCTGCGGTATAGTAATGTACGTTGATGTGTATGAACTTGTGAAGTGGTGCCGTTAAAAATTAATTTGATTTGCTTGCAATTACTTTATACGCGGACTGCCGCGTTGGTCTAGTGATCGCAAGCGCTACAGCTGAACATAACGTCCTGGGCTTGATTCCCAGGTCAGGTAAAGTGTTATTGGATTTTTCTATCTGGAATTTCTCAGCGGCAGCCCGGAGTGTAGATTTGTGCCCTGTTGATGGGAATAGCCTCGCCCTTATTACATGGGACTTAAACATAACTGTTGAAATGTGAGTGTACTATAATAATAGGTCTACTTCCCTTAAGGGAAGTAAGCGATAATGTGGTGTTTTCTTTTCGAGTTTTTTGGCAAGAACTCTTCCTTACTATGATGTATCATTCCGAATTTATGAAAATCTTTATGTCTTAGGTGTTCCTGGTTTCACTTCAGCTATAATGTTACCAACAGATTTAAACTTCAGCACGTAGCTTTATTACGCTCTCCGTAAACGCACTCATTGCCATAACTGCGATAATCTTTATACGGCGTTACATACTCCGTGAATGCTTGACGTTTAAGGCTTGATATGCGTATGCGACAAAATCTTGGCTGTTTATTTTATTATCGTCAATATACCTTACGTAGTTTTAGATAAGATTCATTATTTCGATGTAATAATTTTGGGTTAAAAATTAAACAAAGTCTTCTGGAAAATTAATAAAAGAAAAAACGAAATTACGCAAAAGTTACGTAAAACTTTTTTTGTTATAGCTTACCGTTTCAGTAATTACATTATCTAATTTCCTGCAATTAACCACCAGTTACACACCGGAACAGTTGAGTAATCGACCAATAAAAATTAAAATGGAGTCATTTAATATTTCCCGTTTGTCCATCTGAGTTGAACAATAAATATGGTATTACTTAGAACATCTTTCTCCCGCTTTTTATAAGTAAAATTTGGTGATCCCATTTTTCTTTCCTGCTGAAATGTTTAGGGTAACTATCTTTTGTTCAAGTGAAATTAGGATTTTCTTCTTTTATTTTGTCCGAAACTCTGTTGATATATTTCACCTATACCTCCTATGTAATATTTCGTTCATGGCGTATTCTACCGCCAGATTCTGTCCAATGCTACATGTGGTTCAAGGTGACGAATAATATTTCATTGCATTTTCCTCAACAGTAGTTAAAGTAGCTACCCGCCCTTACGATGGCTTCATCTTTATTCCACGTATTTCGCCAATATCGCAATTCGCAATGCCGTTCGAATACCAAAATGTCCAATGCATTTGACTCACCGACTTCTGAATAAATATGCAAAAATATTAGTAAACATTTCGACTAATCACATCAGTGTCGTGTCACTACATAAATATGTCTGTCAGTGTGACCGTCGTAAAGCCGCTTTCATACTGACTTTCAGATTTTACATTAAATGAGGAAGCAAATAATTTTTACTGTCAAAATAATCTATATTTAAAGTTTTCCAGGTAATAATTATGAAGAAATACTATGTAAAAAATATATTTGTCAGTAAAATTCGTCCATGAATAGTATTTATGTGATATTTGACGTAGGTACTAGGTCATTTCCATGCCTTAAGTCGTAAAAAATTAAATAATGCACCTTTCATATCCTGGCCGTATGTAAATTTTATGTGAACGCGCCTCAACGCACGCATAAAAAAGAGTTGTTTTGAATTTCGAACGTAAAGAAACATGGCGCCAAAATTTTCGGTGAACGGTCGCGCGTGCGTACCGCAGTAGGCCAATGGATTCTAGTGTAAATTCATTGGTCTACCCGAACGTACGGCGAAAATTATTGAAGCGTGCCTTTGACAATCCCCGAGCTCTCAATATTCATAACGGGTCTACTATTGTTTCCCGCCTTTAGAGACGTCACGTATCCGGCGCCATCTTGAAAGGGACGTGCTCAAACGCATCCAAAATTAGAAGAGCCTTAAACTATCGCGACGTTAGGATATCTGCAAACTGTGTGTAACGTTTCGGGTTCTATTTATAATGGTGCTTTTTATGACCCAAAGAAAATTATGAATGTACGTTGTTGTGCATTGAAATCAGCTAGCTACCAGTGAGGTGGCCGCGTCGCCATACATTTTAATTTCTTTTCCAAAACTATGACTTATGTGTGCCGCGAACGCTCAGGAATGTGAGTGATGTCAACCTTTTTAGGTCATAACTCACAGCTAAATTGGTTATAAATAAAATGACGCTTTAATAAGATTAAAATTTTAAGGATACCCCAGTTAATATGATTTACGAGCGACTCAAACGTTCGTCCGAGCGGTTAAAGTGTTTTAAAACATAAATAATTCTTAACAATGATTAACCGCTAAGATAAGGCTATAAAAAACTGTGACCTCGTGCAAAAACATGTTTTACGATGTTTTTTTAATTTTTATAAGTACATTTACCTTTTAATGTGGTCACCCTATTGTGGGTTAAATGACCAATTTACATCAAGTGCTCCGATTTGTGACCAACCCCGGTAAATAGGGCCTGGTAGTCACGAGCCATTGATTTAATGTCATTATTTAGTTACTTCAAATTTAATTAACAGTTTGATCAATGGAAAATGGTGAATTCTGGTAAATGCAACCTCTTTTTTCTCCTAAATCGGAAATGACTGACGGCTGAATCTTTGCGCTTTCGGCTGAGCTTGTAAAAATATTTCTGTGACATGTATCATAAAATTATTTTTGGAGTGTAAATGTTGTCACGGGAAAGTACTTCAGTTTCCTTCTTGCTTTTAATAGTGATTCTTTAATTATTTTACTTAGTTCAACAAGTTAAAGAGTCCTCCATATGCAATAAGCTCAAGTATACGAAATCGGCGCACGCGCATAAAAGTGTAAGTACTAAAAATAAACCGTAAATCGAGTAGCAGTGGATCGTTGAGTCATGTGACATAAATCCAATTTGATGATGATGAACGAGAACGAAGACCGACTTATTTTTAGTTCATCATGAATAATGTTTTTAAATTTTGTTATAGTAAAGTCTTTAAAAAAGAAATTGAATTCAATAATTTGACTCCTTATACAAAGTGGAGACGACAATACGACAGTAAATTAAACTTCGTAAATATAATGACATTCCCAGACTGCATAGAAAAAATCAACAAAATATATCCAATAGTCACTAGAGCTAGTCAAAGATTGGCAAAACCCATAGTCGGCCCATCACTACTACATATTTAGTTTGAAAAAATCATTTTTTTAATATCGATCATCATCTGCCGAGCCTTTCCTCAACTATGTTGGGGTCGGCTTTCAGTCTAATCGGATGCAGCTGAATACCAGTATTTTACATGGAGCGACTGCCAATCTGACCTCCAAACCCACTGGGTAATATGCTTTGGTAAGACTGTTTGTGTGCTTTCCAAGGCACGGAGGGGTCTTGGTATGTAAAGATGGTCGCCCATCCATGGACTAACCGCGGCAAGCGTAGCTTAACCTGATCGATCGACCTGTGCGGCTGTTATTACTTAGCCACAAGCTCCTCTTTTTTTTTAATATCGATGTTAGGTTTTATTTTATTGTTACAAAATAATCCAGCGGATTAGTATTCTCAGTGTATTCATTTAATATCGTCTTCACATTGTAGAATAAAATAAAGACGCTAGCACATCAAGCTACCCGAAACTGTCAAAGCACAATGACCAAAAGTCGTACCAAAAAGTCTCATGCGTCAAGATCAAAATATTATAGTAATTATTTTCATATTTTTTACGACATTACGCGTCGGGGATTTCATTTTTGAACAGGGAATTTAATTTAAAGTAAACAAGTGTTGATATTGTTTTATCCCCTTTACATGACGTTCCGTTTCAAATGATATGATTAATATAACCTCGAATTTTCATGTCTTTCAAAAAATAAGTAAAAAAATTATACTTTGCCGACTCTACATTAAAATAACTAGAATAAAATAGAATAGATTTTTTATTTAAACTATTATCATTTTTTTAGAGCAATTATTGCCGTTCGTGTATGACATGTCAAATAAAATAAGGCACCTAGTTTTCAGGCTATTTAGATTTTTTTGAAAATCTCCGAAACCCGGGTTTTGTTTACAAAAATAACTTTTGTAGGAGTTAATATGATAAGTTTATTGTATAAAAAACAAAGTTTGACTTTGATGCAGCATGGTATGGGATTACATACATCCATGAGCATTGTTCTTTTCCCAATCAACCTTGAACCTACTGCTTTAACGATAAAGTTGAAATCTATTAAAGAAATTTGATAGATTGTAGTAGCTTGATGTGCTGGCGTCTGTACCTGGATGAGTATTCCAGTCATCAATTGATATCCATCAAGATGACTTTACAGCACTTATCGAAGCCCTCACAAACTGTTAAGTTTAAAAACTTCTCAATACAGCGATAATAATAGAGCCCATCCACGCTTTTTTATGGAGTTGTAATAAAAAACGTGGATTATTTTGTGGTCATAAATCATGGTCACCGTAACGAGCTTCTTCGAAGTAGGTAATGTAGTTTTGTAAAGCGACATTTATACTATATTATAAACACGTTATACTTTGACAAATTAAATTAGCTAGCGAAACTCTGCAAACGTAATGAGTATCGATATCTAAACACGATAAAATGAAAATAAAAAGATTAGATGTTTTTTTTCAGGGGTCAATGACCGCTGGTAGTATTACTTGAAGTATGAGTTGAGAAAATATGTTTTTATTATAATTATATATCGATACTAATCACGTCTGTGAAGTTTACACAAAAAATAAAATGATTCTTTAAGACAACTACTGTCGATACACTAAAACAAATCATCAAATTAATTTCCTTTGTGTTTTATCGTGTTTAGATATCGATACACATCACGTATGCTGAGTTTCGCCAGCAAATTTAATTTAACCCTGCATATCTGAGATCGGTTTTACGAGCAGTCTTTACCAGCAGCCAGCATGTATTAAATAGCTTATATGCTCTAAATGTAAGGTATCGTTCTGTGAACACCATTTATGCTCTTTTTTCTCAACTTTAATTCCAAAGTTACGTCATAGATTGTATTGATAGTAGTAAGTTATGCTTGTCAAGCATCAGAAAGCCAGGTAATACTTTTGATGATTTATAGCGTATTACTGTGTGCGCTTATCCCATACCACGAACTATTAGCTTATAGTACAGACGCCAGCACATCAAGCTACCCGAAACTGACAAATTTTCCCAATCAACCTTGAACCTAATGCTTTAGCGATAAAGTTGAAAATCTATTAAAGAATTCTGATAGATTGTAGTAGCTTGATGTGCTGGCGTCTGTACATCCTGATATCATATACCAAGGACTATTCGCTCAGCTTACACCCTTTTTTTTTTTTTTTGTGTGTGGGATATCATCATATGACTTCTCCCGCTCTGGGCGGAGCAGGAGGGCGTGTCAGACTTTTACTGACTAAAACCCACCCGTGTTCCTTCAGTTGCCCATGCCAGGGACCACGGTATCTCTTTCGAACAACCCGCGGCCCTGGCAGGCATCGGCCCTAGCGGACCCCCGTCAGTTTGTTCAGCTTACACCCTCTCTTAGAAAAAATTACGCAAAAACTCATAGAAACTGGTTGACGGCCATCAAGTACTAACAAAACCAGCTGATACACATCTCATTCCCGTATCAAAAACAAAATATCGATATATCATCTATCTTACATAAGCGATCAAACATTTTCTACGTACGACCACGAACTGTCGCAGACCCAATAGAAAGTAGCGCTTGCGCAACCGAACGTACCTTAAAATTTCTAATACCTCGTAAATTCGCGTTGCATAAAGAAATCATCGCTTTAAGAATATTGTGAATCTTTTTTACTATCAATTAATTAACGTTTCATAATGTCCGTGTTCGATTCTCAAGTTTTTTGGAAACACGCACGCGCTCACGGTCGATTTTTTTGCTAACTGTTTTTTTGTAACGTAAAAAGTTTTATACCTAACATCTTGTTTTGATCGAAAGAAACGATGGATGGACTGTGTGAATGATGATATGGTTAGAAAGGGGTGTAGCTACCGAGATGACGACTAATAGAGAGAAGTATGGAAGAAAAAGACATGTTGCACCGATCCCAAATAACTTGGGATAAGGGCAGAGCAGGAGAATTATGATGATGATCTTGTTCAGAGAGTTGAGAGAAATTGTGTAATAATAATAAAAAAAAATTGCAGCTGTAATGTGTGTGTTAAAAATTTGGAATCAGTCCAGAATTTTCCCGAAATCATGCAAACCCTAGCGTACTCAAAATGGGACGTCATCTTTACTGAAGAAGCAACCGTTTCTACGGGATTTGACACTTATGTAATTGGGAAACTGGTCGTAAATAAATAACTTCTCCACGTAAGAAACAACACTGTAAGTTGAAATATTTTAACAATATAATTGGATATTACGCACACATTATTTACCGCTTCCTCGTTCGGTAATCAGCCGAAGCGTAATAAATGTTGTGTTTACCAAAATCGTATATTACCTATGTTACCGCAGACATCGCAGAACCAGCCTTCTGAAATGCTGTAATCAGCAGTTTCAAGTTACATCATATTAAAAACTCATTAATCAAAATTGACTAGATTTATTGGCTGTTGAACGTCATTCAAATGACAGCTTACAAAAAAACTACGTACTGTACCTATGGCGGAACAAAGCTAGATAAAACGAATTCGATTATCATCACTTATACCGATTTTTTGACAGTTTATCCATTAAAAAAAATGGTCAGACGTCAATTTTATTCCAAGGATAAAAATGTCTGAATATCGTAATATCAGCCCTTAGCCGTAATTAATTCGCATTTTCTAGTCACCCTATTAGCTCTTTTAGCCAATCAGGATTCCCGATGGACCCTCAACGGATGCCTTGCCTGATGCGTAGCGTCTACCTTTCCTCGGACTTGATAAAAACTGCTTGAAACGCATTTCATTTTCTCTCGGAACTCGTTGAACCCTAGAGACGCACAAAATGCGGCGCTGCAACAATTTGTTGCGTGCGGTGGAGAAGGGCAAAAAGCAGCGTGCGCGCATTGCACACAAGATGCCTGCCCATTAAAATTCCCGCCCGCGCACCGCTGTCTATTTAGAGAAATAATAGTTATCATAACGAACCTTTAGCTTAAGGACTATTGCGAAAAAAGGAGTCTAGGTTCGACACGGGATGTGACTTTTTTCAAATCGAGTGCTGAGATTTAGGGAGCTACATTTTCCTGTGTGCTAGTCGCTTTCAAAGCGTTTCGTTTTTCTAAAACGTCTTTCAACAGGACTGAAATAAGCTTTTTGTTCATTTATGTCAGCCTCATACATTTTTTACTTTTTCTATCATTATCTATTATCGTTTAAAGAATGTCTAGGCCACTTTGTCTAGGTTATAAGCTCTTCTTAAGCAGTGTTCATAATCTCAGATTAATAAAATCTACTGCCACATAATCAATTATCTACTTTAGTAAAATATATTCTAACTTGTGGCTAAGTAATAACAGCCGCACGGGTCGATCGATCAGGTTAAGCTACACTTGCCGCGGTTGGTCCGTGGATGGGTGACCATCTTCACATACCAAGACCCCTCCGTGCCTCGGAAAGCACGTTAAGCCGTTGGTCCCGGCTGTCATTCGTGGATCTTTGACAGTCGTTACGGGTCGTCAGTAGCCCGAAAGTCGGACAACCAGTCTTACCAAGGGGTATCGTATTACCCAGTAACTGCGTTGTGGAGGTCAGATAGGCAGTCGCTCCATGTAAAATACTGGTATTCAGCTGCATCCGGTTAGACTGGAAGCCGACTCCAACATAGTTGGGAAAAGGCTAGGTAGATGATGAGTAAAATATATTCTAAGTTGATTTTTCAGTGACTATTTCTAACAAAAAGATAACAAGTTTTTGGTTGCAATGGAATTGAAACTTAGTCATGTATGCCATTCAGTTTGTTGTTCCATAACTTGAAAATTATCTTAAATTCTTAATTCAAATATACATCACATCTGCAAGGCGTTTGTAGAAAAGTCAAATAGCATTTCTATTTTCTTGCCAGTATTTTCGGTCTTCCAAAAGTTTCTCCCATATTTAACATCATAAACAACACCAAATTAATATTCAATTAACGTAAATTACAGACCTCCATAGTATAATTAACAAAGGCACTTCATTTTCCTATGCGGCGAAAAAACAAACAACCTTTCTTCTAGCCGTCTAAGCTGATACAAATCTTAACGATGTAAGGAGATTTAGTGGGTGAGAAATATTGGAGTCTATTATTATAGTGTAATCATCCCCCCCTCCCCCCTTCACATCCACGGATGATAATGAAAGGGCTTACCCGCCCCACCTACTCAAATACAGTCCCACGCCTGGTACAGACAGCCAGCACATCAAGTTACTACAATCTGTCAAATTTCTTTAATAGATTTTCAAATTTATCGCTAAAGCATTAAGGTTCAAGGTTCATTGGGAAAATTTGACAGTTTCGGGTAGCTTGACCTGCTGGCGTCTGTACAAGAAGAATTTTTGAGTCAAAATTGCTATTATGGGCCCGTATCGTTACAGAATCTAATATTCGGTATTTGAATGCATTTTTTATGAGTAAACTAGTTGTTAATTTGTTATGGATGCGTTCGGGACAGTTAATTGGGAATGTGCGTGTGTTGGTTGGTCATGACTTCGCTCATGGATATGAGAAAAAAGTCAAAGAGACCGCATGTTCTTTGATTTCGGATAAAACGTAATAATGCTACTATTAAAAATGGCACGTTAGAAGCAACTTAGCATTTTAGGGTTTTATTTATAAACGATGATTCAAGTTAAGTGACGTTAAATGTCAAAAATGTATGGTTAAACAGTCGCTAATCATTACTTAATGTTAAGCAACGTTTATGAATAAAGGAAGATTCCTTTGTTTATTTATTTTTGTTGAGATTTAAAATTCTGGAAACTTTCCGAAAATAAAAATTAAAGTTTAGTTTGTCGCTAAGCTGGATGACACCATCAATTCCTGCATACTAAGGGCTATTTATAAACACAGGCCAATAAAAACAAAAACAAAACTCCAGGTTCAAGGTCTCATTCGTTATCGTGCCAAAAAATGCCAAAAGAAAAAAAAGAAAAAAGATTTGCCCAAAATTGATCGGAACCTGTTCTCGATTCGTTCAGAAGATAACCATTAACAATCGGAAGACGTGCTCAATAAAATACACAATTTTTCAACCTCACAAAATTACAAGTATAAATTATCAAAAGTTATCATTGATGCAAACATTTGTCAGACGTGCACATCGTTATGTTATCAAAAAGCATTATTTTTGGAACATATCATCGAGCCAAAGGTAACTAATAATGTATTCTGAACAGGGATATCATACTTATTAACATCAATCAAGATGAAATCCTGGCAAGATTTTTGTTTTCTTTTTTTTCACTAATTGAGTACTGGCAGGAAAACATTGAGAAGAAACCGGCATGTCTTAGAACCAAAAAATTCGAAGACATGTGACACCTAAGTGTGGTACTTAGGTGTCACATGTCTTCGAATTTTTTGGTTCAGTGGCCCGTGTGGTGGACACTCTCTCTCGAAGAGAGGAGGCCTGGGGGTCTAATCCGAAGTGGTATCGGCCGAATGTTCGGCCATTTCCTGTTCGGTCGGCTTCGGTCGGTCCCGATCGTACACACCTACACTCTTTCGAATATTGACTATGGTCCCGACCCAACTGAGCCGATCCGAACTTTTTTCGCATTTTTTAATAATATTCGGTTCAGTCATGTGTCGGTCCGATCCGATCATTCGCTCTTTGTACTTCGTAGTAGACCCCCTGTATCCCAGCAGTGGGAACATAGTCTGACTATGACTTACTATCGTTAGTAATCCACACTCATCTGCTGAGAAAGTTGTCCAATGACAATGGTTGACATCGAAATCACACGATAAAATTGCTTTAACACCATGCAATAAAGAATTCTCATTTAACAATTAAAAATAACTTTACAAAACTAAGAGAGAGTGCCTTATATAGAATTTTGTAGTTTCGCGTGTAGACCAAAACTTTCGACTCGTAGTCATTATTCAATTAATCGATGTATTAATTGATTTCGCCATAGAAATTTTGCGATAACTCGATTTCGCAGTAGGTATCGGAGAGAAAATAAAAATGGGTTGATCATTAAGATTTGAGAGTAGTTAAAATTAATAGTATTAGTGGCCTTGGCATTCCACAAGTTCAAGAGCAAAGTTTACTACTTCGGTCGCCTTGTGTTTGTAGATTTATGACTCACAGAGCAGGCATAGTGTTCAGAGAATGTCAATTTTAAATCTTTCGTCAATCAAGGGTTCTCGGTAAAAAAAAAGGTTATTGCCACAAATGAGAGCATTCACCAGAATTGAATACACATAGATACAGTATTTATTAATTTGTTACATAATGTACAAAAGTGGCGAAGGTGATAAGGTTTGCAGGGCCAACATGGCCAGAGATCGCACACGACAGGGGGGAGGTTTGGAAGGAAAAAGGGAGGCCTTTGCCCAGTAGTGAGACACAAAATAAACTAACGAAAAAAAAGGGTACAGAAATTCATACTCGAACTAAACCAGGGCTTGTATGGAAATACTCATTTCTTAAGCAAATAATCGCCTCTTCATTTTCAAACAATAGACAATTACAAGTACCGACAGATGACACAAGAAACGAATTGTCAATACAACGAACGACCAACTTAACTTGACACTTCATGGGACATTTTCTAAAAGAGACAGGTGTCAAGGTACTATGGTGGTTTGTCGATAATAATCTATACTAAAATCTTATAGCTGAAGAGTTTGTTTGTTTGTTTGAACGCGATCATCTCTGGAACAACCAACCGAATTAAAAAAAATCTGATTGTATTTGATAGCCCAATTTTTGAGGTTTTAGCCTATTTAACATCACGCAACGTGCATTAGGAACCCAGCAAAATTAAAAAAAAATCAGTAAAAGAAGTAATTGCGCAGGCGGGAAATGTGGCTGTTATTTAGTGTACACTTTGGCAGGGACATCCACGCGATACTGTAAATGACGGGGGGTCTAGAATCATGGCGTAAAAATTTTGCGTCGGTTATCAACGCTTTCAAAATTTATGGAACAGCTCATTTTTAACAAAAACCGACGAATATTTTCCACACTTGGAGGTTCAGAATCATGTACATACTGATTCCACGGTAACAGTTTGCGTGTCGTTGTCCCTGTGACCCTGTATTGTGGTATTTGTGGTGTCTTGCGAAACCATGCGAGCGAAGCCGTCGGCAGAAGCTAGTCTTCTTTATAGAAAGTGAGTTCCCAGCGATGGAAAGCTGAATATGGAAAACGTATTTCACTAGGTAAGTGAAAATGCGTGGCAATCATTGTTACGTGATGACGTGAAACACGGTTATCTTTTATAACTTCATTTGGTCTGTTGACAATGCTCGTTTCTTACTGGTTAGTAAAATCATTGTTTATGTTGTCTGTTTGTTTGTTTAACGACAATTACTGTAATTGGAAATTAAAGCAATGGTTTTCAAAGTAGTAAAGTTTTTGAGTTTGTTTTAGCAACAATGATAGTTGTTTATTAGCGACTTCACTTTCTCGTCTCTCATAAGTCTTTGGGCTGATTTTTCCAACGCCAGATAATTTTATCGGTGAAATAATTTTGACATTTTTGACAGTTCTTCCATAGAAAAATTGTGACGTCAGTTTTATTCCACGAATAAAAATTATCTGTCGATTGAAAAATCAGCCCTTACAACATTAGGAGTTTTGTCAGAGACAAATAAGGAAGGGAAATATTTCATTCCCGTAAAAACTTTTTGATCTTCTAATGATGATCGCCTTTTTTACTGAATTATTTTTTTTTTACTTTCTGGTCTCTTTAAAGACTCTGTATGGTTAATGTTGGAGTAATTTCATAATAAAATTGTAACCACTCTAGAATTAATTAACTCAAGATGAAGGCAGCATATACCACCAACAATTGTTCTGTACCAAACCTTTATTGTATTTAAATATGATGTTACAATATCTTAAAATAGCGGGCGGTTGCGCGGGCGCAAGTCGGCGCGTCGCGCAGTGGGCGTGACAATTTATCGGCGGTAATGGCGAAAGTGTCGCCGCGGCCCCTTTGATCCAGCCCCGGTAATGCTGATTAATTATTCGCGATCCAGAGAAATTCTAATTTATATGGTACAGTTTGCGAACTGTTTTAGAAATGGTCGAGTAGGCGGAACTGGGAAGATGTAGGCTGACTTTGGTTTTGTAATAAAACTGGACGTTTATGACTAAAAAAAATATTGCGAAAGATGGTTAGAATTTTTACAAATGGCGCCATTTTGACGCCTATCTGAGAGTTTAGAAATGAAATGAAATTGTTTATTCTGTAAATGAGATATCGGAATTACTTTTACACGTAATATTATTAAAAAATAAAAAATAAGCTAGACCAGGTCGGCGCTTCCTATCTGATTACTCTGGGAAGAAAGGAAACCAACCCAGAGGTCAAGGTCTCTTTTAAAAGTCTAGACGTTGTCTTGGTCAGCGCATGTGAAGATCATGTAGATTTATGGTCGAAATGGTCTTTTGAGGAAGATACCTTTTGGAGTCAGATGCTAACTTTTGGTCATTTCAAGCAACACCAAAAAGCTTGACAAATTATTGGCAAAACCTTTAAGCATCTGACCAAATATGCAAACTTTTATTTTTTGCCGTACAGGATGTAGGTAAAATCGAACCCAAGCTTGAATGAATTGACCTGTTCCAAGAACCCGTCAATAAAGAACTTTACTTACCTAAACTGAGTTGCATATGTTCTCGCATAAACCTCCATTTAAGGTAGATCCGGCTACATTGAGAAATCGAAAATATCTATCACACGTTTACGATTCAAAATAGACAAATTACCGTTAAACCATTGTAAAATAGTCAACTTATATGTTAACCGGATTCAATAAATGCAAATGTAGGTTCCCAAGAAATTGGCGGCGAAATTTCAATGAGAGTAAATTATCTATTTTAGTTCCCAGAATAGCAAGAGTGACTCAATTGATGTCATGAAGCATGTTCTTGATGCCTTTGAAGAGAACCGACTGATAAACGAATATAGAAGAATAGAAATAGTTCAAATATAACATGAATTTGATGAAAAGGAGTGCAGTGATGTGAAAACTATATACTCTACGACAATTGTAAAAAACAAAACGACGATTGAGAACAGCAAAGATTAGAAATCACTCCTATATGGAAAAAGGTTCTATAGAACGAAGATTTTATCAGTAAACTTCAGAAAGTCTGACCTTATCTTGATAAATAATATTTCCTTTAACATCCCCAACAGAAAGTAAATCCGTCCCATTTTTTCGAAGAAAGAAAATACGTTTATATGCGGCAAACATTACGCAGATAACACTAAAAAGAATAAGTTGGGGGAAAATATGCGTCAAATCCACGAAAAACGGCCATCGCTCAGCATAATTCTACGGCCCTATGCGAGACAGAGCGCCGGCGCTGGTGGTGGTCGAAGAAGAAAAGTAGTCTTCTCCCATCTGAGTCCATAAGACAGTGTTCATAGAAGTACATACTGGCCTTGCACAAGTACACACAGTCGATGAACACGAACGAAGTCAAGGTGAGATGTCAACGCTTAAACAATCAAACCGATTGATTAGATCACGCGAAACAAATTATTATATCGCAGCCAGACAGGAATATAGATAACGACTTGTAGAGTAGGTTTAAGAGAGACTGACTACAAGAATAATGTTATGAAAGGTCGTGAAGACAGACGAAGAGACGTTTGTCTCTTCGTCAGTGGCTCTTCACGACGACGAACAAGAATAGGAACCATATTCGTGCTGAAATGTCAAAATACTGCCTTGGTTCTTTTCATTTTCGTGTCGATGGTACTCTTCCTAGTTTAAATATAGTTTGAACCCACGTGGGCACGTTGATTGCGGAATCAATGGCATTCTTTAGGGTCATCCGAGGTGCAGGTGAAGGTCCTTTTTTTCCAGCGCGCATGGGAGCGTGTAGAGCTTATTTAGTTGCCTTGGTTGAATTGTAAGCTTTGCTATGTTGTAATAAGTAGATCGAGTGTAGTTTTGTTCTTATTTACGTTAAAAGAGTCCTATAAACTCCAGTCATCTTTGATTAGGTACTTCTTTTCAATAACTTTGTTGCCAGTAGACACTTTTGAAAATATGTATATAATTCAAACTTCCTTCGATATACGGTAAGATTCGAACCAACTACATTCATCGTAATCAGCGTATAACTTTCCCACTGCTGGGACACAGGCCTCCTCCCTGTGAGAGGGAATGGGCCGTAATCCACCACGCGGGCCCATTGTGGGTTGGTAGAGTAGTCACATGTCTTCGAAATTTTAGTTAGCGTCTGTCTGGGTACGAACCCACGACCCGTTATTCGAGGTCGTTACCACTGGGCCACCACTGCTCACAACTACACTCATTTAAATAATATTAAAACATTAAAGTCTCATACTTTAGAGACAAGAGACTTCATCATCAGGGTTATGTAACTGTACTTGTAAACCATAATCTAGGCATTCTAGAAAACGAAGACGATCTAATATTTTGATAGCATTTTCCTGTTCCCCTATCTCATTTCTTTCCATATTATTAGAAAGAGAGGAGAGTAATGAAATATTTTAATTAACGGTTCATTGTTAGGCTTTGTCCGAAATTCCGTCCCGTTCGCTATTGTCGTGCGGAGCGATTGACTTGGCCAAGTGAACTGGCCGAGTGGCCATACGGTATTGGAAAAATAGAATCATGCAATAGAAATGGAAATATGGAATTTTACAATACCGAAGAGCAGAACAGAATTAAGGGATTGAAGAAAAGGAGAAGGAAAATAAAGAAATAAGCGACGATGATGATGTAGAATACAATATAAAGAGAGTTACTACATAGTTACAACCATGCTAGTCACGGTAAAAACTGAGTCGCTAAAAACACTCGTCCAACCACAAACATTCAACCAGCTCCTACATTCTCAGAACTAAACGAATCATCAAAGGAGGTCACCCTGAAGACTCATTAGTGTCAATACGACCAACAATAAGTAATTGCTAACATTGTCTGTCGAGACATCTCCCGATAATCTCCTCCTAGTCCAAATACACGTAAAAAAAGTTCTGTCAGACGCGACCAGGCTGACGACTCAATCGGATCGGCGATATCTGCACTAAATGGTCTGTCATTAAGGCTGCGCGGGCGCTTCTCCGCGCATGCATCAACGCCACAATGGCACGATCTACAATTGAGATGTAAACGATAGTATTGATGGCAAATTGCATGATTACTGCCATAATGATGTCTGGAGGTGACATTGGTACTTGTGTATCCACTTATTTTTTTTCCATTGATGGTAATATATTCTTTAGAAATGTTTCCATAATTGATGCTAATGAACGTCTACGTTAAATCTTCCCGACAATAGCGTAGAATTTACAAAAATCATTAGAAAGCGAAATTAACACTCACAATTAACTGCTTTTAAAGGGTTTCCTCGTAAATCTTGATAATGAAATGCTTACCGACTCAATGCGGTCGCACTCCGAGGAATTCCGAGCTCTACTCCTTTCAGCTTTAAGTTAATTTTCGTTCGGAGCACGGGGTAAAGATAAGTCATTGGAAAGTGAAATGGGGGCGCACCTGACTTTGCTTTCTTTACGTCGCGGTGTTCTTTTTGCTTCAGTGAGAGTGGTCTAGATTCGATAATTGTGTCGGTAGCGATTCCGTGACGAGTTCGGAACGCCCTCCCGGCACTAGCCACGGGAAGCTGATTCATTGCCACAACACTTTCCAAAGGCTAACAATTTGCATTGCTAATTGAAATATTAAAGACGTAAAAATTCCCAGCGTGTTCACGGCTAATGCAAATAATTAGAAATCCATTCATCTACACAGCTCTCTATTGACGACCATTCAGGGTTATTCAATGAATATGGATGAATTTTTTATTGATGTATGTCTGTTAATTAAGGCGAGTTTGCTTCTGTACGTGCAGCGGATTTAGTCATTTGAAGACTCATAGTTAGTTCTAAGTGATGGTCTTTGACGAGTTTTTTGTCGTCTGCAAAACCATGGCCATAACTATGTCTTGTTGTGTTCTCCTGCACATTGTTTATGATGCCTTTTCATCTTTAGCAACTTCCTTCGAACGTTTTAGCGGATACCTGTTGAATGTAAAAGTTGCCAATAAATAATGGATGTGCTAATCAAGCTTAACAGAAACAAGGCTTGCTTGTACTTAATTCTTACAAGCTGTTGTTAGTGTATCCTTTGTGTCTTGATTAGCTGTGGCTTCTCATATAATATTTATTATTAATCGATTCTACTATAAGATATTATGCATGATTTTGACGTCTTTAATATTTATGAGCAGATAAACAGATCGTTTTTAATTGACACGCCCACGAGTGTTTATGTCTGACAATGACCACTCTGTGGGGGTCCTCGAACTCTTATCGCGCAGTGTTTGTTGAAAGTCGTGATTCTATCAACATTTTAGTTTCATTGTCACTAGTTTTTGTATCGAGACTTGTCTGATTTTGATGCGATAGAAAGTAACTTCACTTTTTTCTATTGTCATTTTCATCTTTTGTACTTTTTTATTTGTTTCGGATAGTGATTTTGATAATTTTCTCCGTCACACTTCCTGTTCACGGGCAAACTGATGTTGATGTAAGTTATCGCACTTTCTCTGAGGATTGCCGTGTCTTGTAAGCTGAGAGATTGATGATTAATCAGTACTTGAGCTAGACTCGTGCGCAGACTCCGCGGCGCCCGGCGCAGCGCTATCGCGCATCGGGCTGCGCGCGCGCCGACGAAAGTGCAAGTCGCCCAGTTCTCACGACCCCCCTCCGCCGCGCGACTGCGCACGACCTCCATCTACCGACCGACTTGAGAAACTATCGATTATTGTAATTCGAATTATTTACACTTTCGGAAAGTAATCGTGGCCGCGCAATGCGCGCATGCGCGTGCGATCGCCCGCGATAATGAACGCCATGTTTGGTCGGCTACGTTGCCAAGCATTTTGTTTGAACTGTTTCTTTTCTTTTGTAATTTAAAGTCTAGTTAGTTAATTCTTTGCAGTATAAGTAGATAATTCGTTTGAAAGTAAATAGATAATTATTGTTATTAAATGCGTACTTATGAGAAAATTCATAATTATGTAATGAATCCACCAGGAAATAAGACGTGATTGGAATTAACATTTAAATGTTATAACTTTTATGTTAATAGGAAGGGGGAAGCAAATTAACTCGTTTAAACGTATTGATTAAAATTAATAACCAGGTTCAAGTTAACTATAGGAAATTGCCAATTACCGATATACCTTCCAATCGATTGCAACAGTCACCACTTCGAGAGGCTGTGGGCTCATACATTAATTACGTATCTGGATCTCATAACAGAATTTTCTTTGAACATTGCCAAGAGACACCGCATAAATTTGAGACGACATTTGGGACCACCTGGCTTAGGTAGTCTTCCTTCTTGCTGATCCTGCCTTCAATTCAGGTGAAAGTCAGACAAATCAGTGTCCATGGAGTTACATATAACTACGTTTTTGAATGGGCAACTAGCTTCATATTTCTGACTGACCGACTCCTTGCCAATTCAAAAGTGTCTGTAAATCGTTAATTGCAATAAAAGCTTTGAGTTGGAGCCAGGAGCTTCCATCGTGGATCCTTAATTCTATCTTAAAGTTATTTGAACATCGACCATATCATGCAAATATGTATAATGTAGCTATTGCTTAGCTGATTTCTGCCACACGAACCTAAGGCAGCTGATCAACATTCATAGCCAGAAGACCATAGAATTCATGAACTGCTACGTCAACATAATTTCGGTTTATACAGGTATTAGAGCTGACATAAATTTAGGATAATATTTTATAACTAATTCAGCTGTCCAAGTTAGAAACTTCGGCGTTTGTGAGTTGGTAGATGATCCGAAATGGTCTAGTGAAGAAAATAAATTAAAGAATAACTGAATAACAAGAAAGTAAAATGTTTAACCATTATGAAAAGAAAATAAGAGAGAGGGGAAGCAAGCCCAAACAGAATTGCAAATGAAGTATAGCTAACTCAGCATTTGCTGATCGTGGAACACCCAACGTTGGTTTTTAGCTAACAGCTTTGTAACTACACAGAAAAATAAATGAACGTTGTAAAATGGAAGAGACGTAACCAGAAGGCAATTCTCGTAATTTTAAGAGCGTTCACAGTTTGGTCTCAGTCAAAATTTGTCGAAAACACCTGTAATTTCCCTACATTTTTGTCAAGTTTTAGACATTGATGGTCGCAGAGATAAGATTACGACTAGATTTTGAACCAGTGTCTCATAGTATAGAAGAGTAAAATATCTAGCGACTGAAGACGAAACGATCTTCCCTCGCTTCTGCCCATAACTCGAACGCCTCCACCAAGGGATAACCATAAATAATACCATAGACTATCCCATAGCTTCAGTAGTTTTATGGTTGTCACACAACAAATTTATGGTACTTATGGGAATCAGATGACTCCTAACATACACGGTAGCTTAATAAAAATAACATAATCGCTTTTTTGTAGTTATGGTCATAAATTAAATGATTTTCGTAAAGTTTTATGGGATTTTATGAGACTTTATGAATGGTGATGTAACTAATATGGTAAGCCGGTTGTCGTCCAGTGAGAGTTGTAAATTACGGGGATAGGTCATGAGGGCTTACAAATGATTGGATAAGGTTTTTGGAAACCTTGAAATAATATGAAGTTATATGAATAATTATTTTACTCTTAAGGGCTAATTTTTCAATTGACAGATAATTTTTATTCGTAGAATAAAATTGACTTCTGACAGATTTTGTATGTAAGAACTGTCAAAAATTCAAAATTATTCCTCGGATAAAATTATCTAGCGTTGGGGAAATCAGCCCTTAGTTGACATAGGACTGACACTTTCTGCCAGTCCTGTAGTTTAAAGTTGGCCTATTTTTGCCGCCCACACAACCTTCGCGAATACGTCACTTAATATTTATCAAGTTTTTAAAGTGCTGCAGGAGAAGCTTCTAAATAGAGGTCTAAGGATCAATTTTATGGTGTCCAGTACTGTAAAGTGTCAGCAGTTTGGATCCTCACAAACGCTCCTAGAACCACGACTACGGCCATAAGCAAAATACTTTAACAAACCCAACCCTACAGGAGATAAAAAACTACATGATAACTTCTAAATATAAATTCTAAACATAATGCTAACAGTGTATCCAATACCTAAATACATATATCCCAGACATCGAATTCCTTGAAACAACACTAAAGTAAGGTATTACACCCTGACCCTATATGGTATTACGAGTATGGCCCACAAACGCATGCAGGTTTGCATGGTAAGTTTATAGGCTGTGGAGCTAATCCCCATAAAATGGAATGGTAACTTAAATGGGCTGTTAATGTTGTGGGACTATGGTGTAATGTAATGTAGAATTTAATGGTTTTGTAGGGTGTTGTCTGACAATACAGTGGTGGGTTGTTAAGTGTCATTTGTCCTTACAAGTCATCTCATCAACAACTCATCTCAGGGAATATGGGTTTAGAAGAGATGAGTTGCAAATGAGATTTGAAAGTTAATTTTAAAATGAAAGGTGACTTTACATAATATGCATACCTGCCTTCCCTACGAAGAATAGGCCATCCTGAGCCATGTTTTTCAAAAGGATAAGTAGCATTTTCTTTTAAGATACATACTCTATCGTACTCAGGTGCTGAATGCCCTTCTGGCTGCCAACCCTAAATGTGATGTGTTTGCGGATGAATGGATTAAAATTATGCGTATATGTCTGGTATTCTGTGAGAGAATGTATGCAAGGGAGTCCACTGTTGCATGTTAGTTTTGAATTATATTATATTATTGTCAACGTAATTATTGTCTCTATGTTAATTAATGTAATTGGTGTTGTACCGTTTTAATTAACTATAAATAAATACTGTGATCATCATTGATACATCTGGCTAGCATTAGGGTTACCTACAGAACTACCATTGATCCTTGATAGTGACCCAACCCTACCAAGCGTAATTATTATGCCAATATATCCATTCACAGCAGCGTTCATTGACATATCCAGCAAAATCTCCCAATAGATACAGGCCCATACAAAATAATCCCACAATTTTGCCAAGTAGTCAAAGATCGTTACAGATTGTAACTCACACAGTCACCATTACAATAATAATTTTCAATTTGCAACTCCCGCGCGATACGATCTAACGGCGCGCGCGCAGCTGTCATTCGATACGCATAGATTTGTATTGTCGCTTTAATGCCATAACGGTGCTGCCGGTGACATGTGGGACTGACATACATACACTGTACCTTAGGTACTTTTAGTATGTATGCATATAAAATTACGACGATTTCTTGACGGGTTTAAATGCTGTGTCACAGTTAATGCTGGCCAGGTGGCGTGTCACTGCTTAGAATGCTTAGATATTCGTCATTGATGTCTAAACTTCACAATCTAAAGCTAAATCTGCATATCATCGTAATGTGTTCATGCCAATGTCCTTTTCTCGTGACTGCACGAGTTATGGAATAGGTAATGTTGTTGAGCTGTCCTGGGTGCGCCAGATCATTCATGTCAATAGTTAACGGGTAGGGTTCAAACTGACAACCGGTTTGGTTCAAGCCCAAATCTGCTTTGCGGCATCTACGCAAATCCTAGATCGCGCAGAGTTTACCGCGCAACTAGCATAACACAGGGTTGTTGGTGTTTTACCAATAACCCTGTATACATACAACGTCCCGACATCAATCTTCGGGTAGAGTAGCCCACCACCACGACATCCGTCAGGTCGGAGGATCCCTTTTCTATGAGGGATGAGTGAACTTTACACCCCTGCTGCATAAAAAACGTTCTACTAAAAATCTGCAAATCCCTCTAGTACAGTACAGGCTTGCCAGAAGTCTGCATAAGACCCCATGAAACTACGTTTGCCGCAGCTCACGGATGTTGCTCTCACCAAGTGACCATGCAATCTTTCAATGTATCGTAAAAAACATCAACCGTATCTCTCTCTTGCGCTTCTTCTTTTTTCATTAAGTCAAATTGGTTTTCATTATAATTATTATACAAATGCCTCTCATTCCAAGATCCGTTACAAAGATGAACTCCCTGAAAAAAATGTTATAGCATATAGTTATAATGTCTCTATATAAGAATGTTACTGTATTTCCGATGTTATTTAATCTTGAACAGGAAAACACGCTCATTCTCAATAGTTTTTGCGACTTGTGAGCATACACGCGATTGAATTATATTGTAACAATAAAACACGTATGTATTAAATAAATATATACAGCAATTTTGATAATAAACCTTCTTGAAAACAATGAAACGGGGTCGGTAATGGCATTCTTACGAATAATTCAAGTTTCAAAAAGAGCTCTACGATCAGGAGCGTTTTTTTTAAATCTGATAGAATTGTTCTAATCTGATAAATGTGTTCGAGTGATCCGATTCCTACTAAGAGTATTTTTTATTGTCAGACACTAGGTAGTATAGGAGTATGAAGACGAGTTGTAAAGCAAACTGTCACAGTGAAGTTCATTTACGTATTCATTGACCAGTTCACACCACTGTCCTCACACCAAATTGAGTAGAAAATACCTAAACTGGATTACAATCGAAACAAGAAGAAACACCGACAAAAATAATTCGCACACGCATCGCAGACAAAACGCGATGGAGTGAAAAAAAAACGAAATCGTTGCTAATTTGACGCGAATCATGCAATGAGAGTAACTGTCACGGTGACGTAAGGGGTCACTGACCCCGGTGACATCGCGAAACTGTATTTTGGTTTTGACGACTCTTTTGCTTACTTAATCAGTTTGATTAGCATAGCTTCACAGTCTTTTCTTTTGGATAGATGCGCTACAGCTTCTGTAACAAAAAATGTTTTAGAGATTACCTCTTCGTCTGTTATTCTCGACGCTAGGTAAAAAACGTGTCTAGATATTTTTTCTACCCAAAAAATATCTAGATACTTAACTAATTAAATTAACTTTACTTTTTCTGTGTTTATACAACTTTAATCTGAATTAAAGTTGTATAAATACAGAGAACAGCATGGATGATGATGCTATTACGTATGAAGAACATGTAGCTAGAAGAATGTAAAATACATATAGTCTTTATAAAAATATGAATGGATTGTGTGCAAGATGATGTGGTTTAGAAGGAAGAGAACACTGAGATGACTTCTAATAAAGATATATATATAGGTATAGAAGAAGAGACGTGCTGAGCAGACCTATAAAAGCAAAGGTTATGGTAACGTAACGTCGAGACATTCAGGATAGTTTATCGCAAAAAACTTATTTGAATATCCTCATACATGATATCTCGACGAAGACGAAAACATCCCGAGTAAACATAAGCTCGATACTTAGAACAATGATCAAGCAAATTGATCAATATCAATACCCTCCGTGCCTGTGTGAGAAATGGCATTTGTCCTGTGAACTGGGATATCACACTACCTGTTTTTAAACCGAGTACATATTACTAATTAATGATGCATTCAGACCCTTCCCATTATTCCCACGTCACTAAGGAAGTTAACAATGATAAATTGATGTTAATATATTATAAAGAGTATCATTTAAATACTAATAACCTGCTAATTAACATTAAATACATAGAGAGTCGTGTTGTTGATATTTATATCAACAACAAAGCATCCGATATTACTGAATTATGCAAGAAACCGTCTTATCTAACGCCCTATAGAATGTCAATAAAATATCTATTTTATGGCTTAATGCTAAATTAAGACATTTTGGTTTATATAATATAAGCTACGACTTTCCTTGAAAATATTTGGTTGGTGGTGATAAGTGTGACGAGAATGACAAATCCAATTCGGAAGGCAAGGCTACTACAGCGTTGCATCAAACTTTGTTTACAAAGTAATTTATATCCCAGGTCAAGTGAAAATCTATTCATAGACCATATAAATGACGTAAACGCAGCAGTACCGCCAGCTACTTACAAAATGGACCTCTATGTTATACAGTCTATTGTCGTATTAAGGTTTACTGCTGGTCATGAATATCCAAATTGTCTGCCTTGAACTTCTTCACTTATATTTTCATTTCCTAAACTAGCATCCTTGACAAAAACATTGGTATTATGTATTACTCAAGTCTTTTCCTCATGGATGTAGGCAAACACTACAGAACCAGACCTGCTACGATCCTTAACTTCCTCCTTTTGCTTCCTCCACGTTGATACATCTGGAAAAATGTATATATTTACCCATTTGTCAACCAAAGATTTTTCTCGTCCTTCCAATAATTTCCCCAGCCCTATCACAGGGTCAAATGACACAAGAAGGCCGCACGGTCATTAGTAGGTGCATGACCAGTAACCTACTTTCCACCGTATGACCTTCGCAACCCTTGGAGAAAACAGATTTTCGCTATCTGATGTTATCAGTAAAACAGGTGGGGTCTAATGTTTATCTATTTCTCTGGGTATTTAACTTGTTTGATCAAAGTTCATGCTGGCTATATGGGAAATAGATATAGCTGCTAGATTTTTCCATTACGTTACAACGTTCACGTTGTTATTAAATAGTCTCTTTGCCATCGAAATTAAAGCAGTGGTTTCACTTAAAGTATATACTGTATACTGTGTTTTTTTAAATATTATTTTCTTTTGTTTTGTCCGAGATTTTATTTCCAATAAAATTTGAAGTAAGTCCCAGTAACTACAAACATTATTGCCATTTTGAAAATCTGCTTGATATACTTTTTAAAATGATGTCATCGATTACTTTCATCATCATCATCGTCAGCCTATAACAGTCCACTGCTGGACATAGGCCTCTCCTATTGCACGTCATTCAACTCGATTTTCGGCAACTCTCATCTCTCTGCTACCAGCCATACTGCGAAGATCGTCGCTCGATTAATTTAACTTAGTTCAATATAATAACTAGCAGGTGTTTCCTAAGACCTTGTTAATATTCCTGGGATAATTCCAGTCTCCAGTTTCTAACATTATCGTTATTATAAATGTGGTGTCCATACTCCATTCTAATCTGTTGACATTTTTACGTTTAGTTGTAAAATAGATAGACTCAGCCGGTGAGTTTCTAGTTTTTCTGTTTGTAATTGCATCTTTGCATTTTACTGCGTGTTAAAATGGAATATGTATATTACCCTTGGAGAATACAACGTAGAAAGTATTATGCAAATTGGCTTTGCCTATGCTATGGATAACATTTCAAGTAAAACACTGCATTGATCGGATACGGTCGGTAGATAATTAGCCAGTCTTCTATATATAATAACTTATACCAATAATACCTTCGGGTATTATAAATCACACTCATAAGAGAAGGAAGATACACAAAAACATAACCGTGATATGTTGCCAATAGACAGACGACCATTAATTCCTGAGAATCCGATTATGTCAGACCTCAGAACGGATACATGATTTCCATCAAAAAGCAACAAAACATTTTGGGCTCCAAATCTTCAAAGATTTATTTTTATTATATTCTAATAAATTGCAAGGGTGTCAAATTCGTGCATATATCGATAAAGACTCAAATCCTCTTAGAATTTAAGAAGCATCAGATTACAAAATCGTTTTTATAAAATTCTAAGATTCGAACTTAACGCAAAAAGACGAAAGTCGTGATCCATAACAATGCTTTTTGTGTCGTAGACTTTCAATTTTGAAATGAAACTTTATCTTTCTTCAAATTGAATTTTTATTTCAATTCCGTCTATCAGTTTAGCTGTTCCATTGTTTGTAATAATGTTGCAATTGGCATTTTTATCATACGTTTGATAGCTGCCATAGCTGTACTAATAATATCGTTTTGCGATCACAATTTTACTATTACTTCATACAATTTTGACTTTCTGTCCATCTAGATCATAGGTTCTCAACCTTATTTTGCCCACGTTTAGATTTTTTTTTTCTTGAACCCCCAATTTTGTTTACTTATCATCTGTTGCGAATCTAAAATAGCTATTGCCACGATTATATTTAAACGAGTAATATAATATAGTCGTAAGACAGGATAATTAATTTTCTCTGGGTCTTCTACTGCCCCCCTGGAAGTTTCAAACGCCCACGAGGGGGCATTATCACCCACGTCGAGAACTTACAATCTAAACTAGACCTTGCGATGAACTATTACCAGATGGACGTGATATTAACGGTTATATTTATTTGTCAACAGGCAAGCCGAAAGATATCGAAATGTGGGTATCTGTTCGTGGCTCCTGGGTGGGACTTCTCCAATCCGCTCTACAGAACAAAGGTAAGAATTAATTGAGTTAATTAATAAATAAGTACAGCTTCTTCAATTAACATATATCGATGACTTTTTTTTTGCACTCGTAGTGTTGGAAAGATGATAGCTGACATAGCTGATAAGAATATTGGCTCTGTATCTTCAGCTACAGACTGACCAATTTTTGATAATTCTTCACATTATTATGCATTGACTTCATTTTCAATGCACATAATCTTCTGCATATTCTCTGCCTCATCAAAACGAAGAACACAGCAATCTCACTTCAATATTGGTAATCACACTTCAACCATACCTGACCTCGATAGAGTCACACCACACCCTCACTCCATATGCTAATCACACCAGTTGTCACAGTTCAATTGTTCCTCGATGCGCCCGCGCAAGTCCTTGCCCTCTAATTACTTTCCCGAAGTGATTTTCATAAAGTACTGTTACGTGTGGACCCCATTGTTTCGGCTTATGGGAATTGTGAATATGTAATGGTGTTTTGTTTACATGGTATGGGAATGAATGAATAACATGAGCAAGAGGCTTTTTTGCAAGCAATTCTTATGGGTTAAAGTTCTCGGTGCGTCTGTCAATTCTACATCCCAATTGAGTTCTTCGTACTTAGTTACTTACTAATATCTTATTGCCAAGATATGTTTACGGGCTTATCGCTGTTATTTCATTAGTGCGAGAGCTAAAACCAAAAATTATTGATCATTCACCGCATGTCTCGCCAGGCGAATTGATAACGCGAATCTCCCGTGATTAATAATATTCTGCCAACTTAAATTCGCGCCTTAAAAAAACCGCCGCCATGTTTTTTGACACTTTTTGGCGCCAAGCCGCAGCCCCCTGCCGGGACCTTATCGTAATCTCCCGAGATTCAAGTTTTGGGACCTCTTTTTTGTTTGCATAATAATAATATTTCATGGCGTTCTTATCGATGATGCCATTCGTACCTGACTAATGAAACGACCAAAAAGTCAACAATGGATGCGTATGCGTCGTATTTTGTGTATGTCTAATATTCGGGACGCTGATTGGTCGTATCGTTTTCGGAATGGCCAATAAGATTTGAATTTGTTTTATGAATGTTGCAATTTGTCGTTAGATGTTTCTCTTGAGCATAGTCTGCCTGATCTCTGATTAGTTTATGGAGGAGGTAAATATGGCAGATTCTAGTTTTCAGACCGGTTTCTGTCACAATGAGTAATGACTTTGATAGCTTCTGCTTTCGACTTGTTTTTCTTCGTATAAAATTTCCCTGGGCTGTCTCGAAACCAGAAATGCAACCATTTATTAATGCAATGATTTTTATTCTTAAATATAAAATGCCGTGTAAACGAGATAACCTGATTATTTCCGACATTTCATCATAACGGTCCTGTCAACTGATCAATATTAATTATTCCTCTGACACAGACATCAGGACCTCCACATCTTCAAATACTCTATAATGAACCTTAATACCTTACAAATAAGGGTTACTGGTGTGAGTATTTTTGGTATTTTCGGTATCTCAGTAAATATAATTGTGGAGATGAGATAAATGAAACGATTGCTTATTGATAGCTTCGATTTTATATCTAGACGTGGACGGTTGCTTTATGTTCCGATGATGTTCATAATTTTTAGTTTAAATATTTCGATGGTATTTCATGAGAAGGGTTTATGGAAGACGTAAACGTTAATTCAATTTTGTTTCTTTATTTGCTATGAATGGGACGGCTATTCTTTCATTTGGAATCTTAATTATTCCAATATAGTAATTTATTGTTTTTAAGTAATGGTTGCTACATTTTCTTTAATTGTTTATTGGCAACATTCTATATGTGTCATGTATATGTCAATGTCAAATGACTCCTAGTCCTAAGTCAAGTAATCTTTGGTTTGCCGTGTTAGTTTGATAAAATGTTATTTACTGCGAGATAATACTAAGCCAGGACTGAATAACAATCGGAAGAATGAGAAATAAATAACTTTAAAATGCTTTTCGTTGTTTGTATGAAAGGTGTTTAAATTAAAATCTCCATCGTTAATCTTCTAATGCCTTCACAAAAGCTTCAAACATTCCATAACCCATTGACATTGAATCTTAACCATAAGCACCATATTTCCGGCGACTCTTCAGGTCAAGAGCAAACGTACAATTACCAAAAATTTGAAAAAATAAAACAGTGACGTTTGAAAAATGCCACACACTTTATTATTCTGCCCGCTATGGGCAAAGGATAATAGTGTATACGATGGCAATAAATATGTTCCGCGAAACTCGATTAGGGTCTCTAATGTGGAAGGCTTAAAAAAGGTGTTGGGGAAGTGGGGAGGGGGGGGGGGATTATTCGATACATTGTAGCCCCGAAGGGTCTTATTGAGCTTAGCTTATAAAATTGAGATTTATGTGATTTTTGGGTGTTATAATTTGGATAAATTGGGCGGTTTATGTCGAATTATGCGCATGCGCATTAAACAGTTTTCCTTAAGGCGTTTTTCACACTTACGCCTTAGGATGAACTATTAGTTATATAGGAGAATATATCTAGCTCAATGGCTTGTCATTTGAGTAGTTTAAGTATATCCTAGAATAGACAAGATAAAGGCTTATTAATTACTGAAGACAAAACACGAGACTTCAGTTCAGTTATCGAATCAATTTTGATTGAAATATTGGTACAATTTTCTCCTTTTCATTTGATTTAAAGTTTATTAATAACCAGCAATTATTTTAGCAACGAGCTTTGAAAATCTCAATGAAGAAACGTAAGTTCTAACGTTTACCTATGCTTGCGCATCACGACCGCTCAAAATCTCACGGTAGCCACAGCCTACTTCAAGTAAAACTATTATTAAATACCACAACAAAGCATTGGCTAACACACACGATTATATTAACTCACATAATGATAATTACACAAAAAGAAATCGTTTTCACTGTATCGTCAGCCCGGAGTACTTAAAATGATATTATTCATGTCATAGACTACTTTCTAGCCGTTCCGATTGCGGGATTCAGCAACCGCAGCTGGTAATATTAAGTAGATGCAGAAGGTACATTGAGAACAAATAGTCAGAAAGTACGGACACCAGCAGGTCAAGCTACCCGAAACTGTCAAATTTTCCCAATCAACCTTGAACCATAATGCTTCATCGATAAAGTTGAAAATCTATTAAAGAAATTTGAGAGATTGTAGTAGCTTGATGTGCTGGCGTCTGTACCTTTTGAGACGCTGTAAGAAACAAACGAAGAAAAAATTCAGCTCGTAGAATTCTAGGCTGATTAGTGATTTCAGCGCGTAGGTGTTCAAATCAAAAAGCATCGCACCCTTTCTCACATAACATAGCATCATGTCTGTATTCCCAGAAGGGCTAGGCAGAGGTGTTAGTACACACGCATTTCGCCCGTTATGATTAAACTCCATTAAAAAGGAGGCGAGCCTATTGCTGATGGCAATAGGCTCGCCTCCTTTTAAATGGATGCCATCGGGCACAATTCCAGACAGAGAAATTCCAGATGGAAAATCCAATAATGCCCGATCGGGAAATCGAACCCAGGAACTCATGCTCAGCAGTAGCGCTTGAGACCACTAGACCAAAGAGGCAGTCCCACAACCACCAACAGTAATTTTTTCTTGTTGTATCAAAACCAGAGTCACAAATCACAATACACTTCTGCACTAGTTACCAATCGTTCCTCTATAATCAACACCATAATCTTCATCGATCTTAATAGTTATATACCTCTCCGATTGCACATCACTAAGCTCGATCCTCTACCACTTACAAAATGAAAACTCATTTATTTAAACTAGGCTGAAAATCAGCGCTTCTTAAACGTCAAAATGACGTAAGATAGTCCATCAAAACGCCCGCCCTTCACCACTAGTGCTGTAGCTGGAAAGAAGAAATGGTTCAGCAAACTATCTGCACCTAGCAGCACAGCTATCTGTTTAGTTAGAAGAACTTGATGCACATGCATCCATTGCCCTTTAGAGAAATGAACCTTCTGCCCTTCCCTACTCTGCGGCCGTCAAATAGTGCGGATCGCACGCACGACTGCCTATAGAAAGCAATACTTTGTTATTTTTACTCCATTTTTGTATCAGAGCAGGAAACACAGAAATATTACATCAATTCTTTAAATGAGGTTTTTGAAAAGCTCGTTGCAGAAATAATTGCCAAGCTATTTGCATAGTTGCAACTTACAATTGATTTTGTAATTTAAATTATATTTGATTTGGGGACAAGATTGGTATTATCGCTATATCTGTTTGTCAATAAGTTAATTAAGTTGCAGTTTTGTATAGAATTGCTCAATACAACAATGTAGTCATAATTTTCACACTCAGAGACTGTCACCCAAAAACCAGCTAAACACCACCACTAACAAGAATGAAATTTTAATGTTTTTAAACTGTCATCTATCCGTGGTCATACTACATAATCAGCCTATAATGTTCCCATTGCTGGGACACAGGTCTCCTCTCTTCGAGAGGGAGTGGGCTATCATCTACCATGTGGGCCCAGACCGGGTTGGTAGATGTCACATGTCTTCGAATTTTTGGTTCTTGGACATGCCGGTTTTCTCACGATGTTTTCCTTCACGATTTTGAGAGCAGTGGTGATGAAACAAGTTACATAACATATAGCGCTTGTCGGGGTTCGAACCTACGATCTACAACTCTTACCGGGCCCGCGTGGTTGACGATACACTCATACAGAGGACAATATATTAAGTGTCACCCTCTGGGATTCCGATAAAGAGCAAGTAAAGATATCCAATTTATCAGCCCAAGATTATCAGTCCAGCCAGTAAAATAATATCCACTGTTTAAACATTAATCGTGATGTGATGAAATCTAATCAGGATGTGGCAAATTATATAATTCCAACCAATCCTTAACATGATTGTATTCTAATTTGCCTTCTGAAGGTCGAACTAATAATCTTCGATGATAATTGGCTTAAAAGAACGGATACTAGTGGCTTAACACCTCTGAGGTCACGGGGAGGTGATGTTGTAGGTCAAGCTGCCAAACTGTGTCTTGAAAAGGACATAGAAGACACTGCCTATAATGGTAAATGTCCTTGAAATAGGTCGAAGTGTCAAAAAGGTCACAATTCGTATGCCGTTCTAAAAGGAACAATTTTAACTATAGTTTTTGTAGGTACTTAGTCAATCTGCCAAGCCTCTTCCTAACTATGTTGGGGTCGGCTTCCACTTTAACTGGATGCAGCTGAATACCAGTATTTTACATGGTTCGACTTCCTATCGGACCTCCACAACCGAGTTACTGGGTTACACGATCACCTTTGCTGTGTCAGACTTGGGTTTCTGACTACCCCTAATAACTGTAAAAGATTACGAATGACAGTCGGGACTAACGGCTTAACGTGATTTCCGAGGCACGGAGGGGACTCGATATGTAATGGATGGTCACCCATCCACGAAATGACCGCGGCAAGCGAAGCTTAAACCTTTATTCGATCGACCCGTGCGTATGTTGTTTTTGTACTTAGTGTAATACCAAAATACGAATTGAATGGATATTTAAATACTTCTAACCTTGTCCCATGTTACATAAGGGGCCAGATATTTATCTCTCCCATTCTCTCCTGTCAACCTTCACAATATCATTCACTCTTTTCATTCATGTCAATCAAAGTATATTTAAACGTTCCTTTCATATTCCCTCTTTATAAATACGGCTCTAAGATATTCATACAGCCAGGTGTGTCGATCGGATCCCTTGTATTAATTAATGGAGATAAGGATTATTAAAAGACCATTACGATCGATACCGTAATAAGCAATTTTGTTCTGTAAACTCTTTAGCATTTTACGATAGTGATGGAGATACTAGTAAAGTGTTAGTTTCTGCCGATATTAGTAGACGGGTGTGCAGGGCAAGTTTTTGAACAGCAGGTCTAGCCTTGAAAACATAGGTAAAGTGAGCTTGAAGTGAGCTGTCATTCCACCTGAAAGCTAATTGACGACACGGTTGGCGCAGTGGCTGAGCGATCGACTGCTGCGCTGCGTGTCGCGGGTTCGATTCCCGCACGGAACAAATATTTGTATTGCCTACAGGTAGTTGTTCCGGGTCTGGCTGTTTGTGTATGTGAGTTTAAATGTTTGTAAACGCACCCACGATACAGGAGTAATTCCCAGTGTGGGGCAACGTTATTAAAATAAAAAATTCTCGTAATTTAAAACGTTCAAAATCTAGTCGCAGTCTCATCTTGGGGACCGACAAATGTCAAAAACTTGTCAAAATGTACGGAAATTAGAGTATTTTTGACAGATTGAGACTGAGATCAGACTGTGAACAGTCTGAACGTTCTTAAAATTACGAGAATTGCCCCTCTGATGCTAGGGATTGACACAATTGGCGGCTCACATAACCTATGTTTTCACGGTGATATTTTTACAGCATAGATGGGCAGGACTACTATGCCAATCTAAAGGGATAAAAATCCATCTAGTGTTGCTAACAGTAACGAAACGGATTTAAGCGTTCCTTAAGACATAACACCAACCTGTATTTTACAGTAGTGTAGCGGTATCGCAAATCGACGTCACGCAAATCCTGCATCTCGCAAGCAGAGTTTACCGCGCAATTGGCATAGATACAATTTCCCAACATCAATCGTTGGGCAATTGCCCGCCAGACACAACTCCCCTCCGAAGACCTTTACATTTACCTTATTTTAATTAGTACTGCCTGACAAAAGCGAATCCCATTCTAATACAGCCCCAAAGCATTCTAATTATTTTCTTTACGTTCACACAATTTTCTCGACCCTCGTGAGAAAACCACCCAAGTATAAAATTGAAAAATTCTGGGGACTATTTTTTAATCGAAATAAAAGGACTATACGAGTACAAATGAAAAAGTACAAAAGTTTTACAGTTTTTTTTTGTTATTACTCAAGTTTTTTGAGTACTTATTTACAGAAGCGCGATTAGATCACTCCGAAACAAATTTTTCCATTATAACATCTGTCCGTCTGTCTATCTAAGTGATTTTTAATAGCAACTTCCTTTGTTACATTGTGTTTTTTATGATAATTTAGTAGTTTTAAATCATAGTTAATAACTGCATACACAACAGTTCAAAAGGTCCGAGTCATTATAATATATTGTTTATATGAGTTGTTTTTATAGCAACATTTATATTCTCAGTACGTATCATACCACTATTTACTGGGAATCGTACAAGGACAACATTTCTTGCTGTAATCGTTTTAATTAATTAATCATTAGCCAATATTTTTACGGTTTACCTTCATTGTATATTAATATCTGTGTTTTTCTTATGTTTTTAAATCTATCGAAAACCAGAGGGGCAATTCTCGTAATTTTAAGAACGTTTACAGTCTCAATATGTCAACAATACCTCTAATTTTGGACATTGATTGTCGCTGAGATGAGATTGCGACTATATTTTGAACGTTTTTAATTAGGGGGCTTCTGTTGTTTCCAGCAAATTGATTTCAACAGCATACCGAATAAAATATTTCTATTAAGTAGGTACATCATTAGACTATTAAAATTGACATAAAGCATTACAAATAGCAGTAATAAATACAGTATTCAAAACTCATCGCTGTAGATTAACGCACGTAATTACATTTGTCATTATTAAGCCCCTGGATGTACACATTTCAATGAATTTATTTCTCTTCCAAAGATACGTAATCAGCTGCCAGATCCTACTTTATACGCCATTTTTTTTTCCTCTTTTTTCATAATAAAAGTGGCGAACAGCCGCGCCTGGCTGTTAAGTGGTCGACAGATAAAAAGCAACTTAGAAGTCGATTTTTTGACGCAGCGTTAATTAAAACGTCATATTTTAAGTTGAAACCCTTGTTTGTAAAGATTTTTGATAAGCAAAGTGTTCATCAGAATGTGTTTATTGGATGCTTTGATGTTACATTGTATTATTAAAAAGATAAGTCCGAGGTAGGTTTTGAGGTAAAGTCGTGAGGTAATTTGAAATTAAAACAGCAGAGGACTGTACAATTTGACTAATTTAGCTTATTACGCGTTTTTTTTTTTTTTAATATACGTCTGCTCTGCCTAACCCTTCAGGGAAAACAGGTGTGATTATATGTTATGTGTTTTTATAACGATAACTGTAAACGACGTATTTTTTATTGCGAAAACTGTGTTATTACTATTATAATTATATCATATTTCTAGCGCCACACGATTATTCCCAGCGATACAACAAAAAGTGCACAATACAGAAAAAAAAAAAACGAATTTTTATTTAATAATATTTAGTAAACATTCAATAAGAAGTTGCAAAAAATAAAGTAGCGCGTAAACTTGGCGTAAGTACGTTTTTTTCTATTTTCTCGGGTTATGCCAGTTCGTGCGTTACGGGTCATTTGTGTCAGTTTTCTTCAGAAGCTATTGTACTTTACAATATTATAATTCTATTACCGTTTTAATATCGAATGCTCTAATAGAAGAATAAAAAAATATACTTGCAACGTTACTCAATCGAGAATCTCTAAGTAACGTTACAAGTATTATGATTTATATTACGTTTCTTTTGTATACCAGTGGTTTTTTTATCACCAGTCTTATCAAGGGGTATAACTGTGTTGTGGAGGACAGATGGAGCAGTCGCTCCATGTAAAATACTGGTATTCAGCTGCATCATAACATAATCTATCTCGTAAAATAATAAGTCAGAGTTAAATTGCTTATTAGTCATTAGGCTAGATTGTAATCAATTACTAAGAACTTTTTAGTTCTTATTAATAAAGAAAAAAAATTTAAGCTGTATCAGGTAACATTGGAAGGCGACCCCTACATAGTTGGGAAAAGACTTGGCGGATGGGGTGGCTTTTTATTTAAGTATTTCGACCTACATTTAACACATGTTTATAACTTACTGGCAAATATTGAGGTGCGAAGTCTAGAAGAAGCTTATCAAAGATGTAAAAACGATTTTTTGAACCTGTCATGGCTTCCTTACGTTATGTTCGGGTGACCACTGAAAATCAGCACTGTGCTGTGGTTCCCCAAAGCCTGTGCTTTGAGGAACCACAGCATGATGCTGTCATCATGCTGAGTGGAAGCCACGACGGCGACGGCAGCGGCGACGACTTTCTTGCCTCAGTCACGACGTCCAGCTGCAGTTCCGTGCTCGTGATTATAGATCTATTTTACTTGTTTATTTTTCTGTATTATTCAAGGTATCTTTTTGTACGGGTACACGTTTCTGTGGCAAATAAACAAATTTATCTTTCACGTAACCCAAAAGGAAGTTAAAGATAGAAATGATAAAAATAACTTCACAAATGAAGCAATGCCGCTAATAATTTGATACACAAACGATTTCTTTATCAAACAATACAGATATTACATGAGTAGTTCCCAACCCATCTATCTGTAGTTACAAGCTTTTGTTTCTCAATACTAGAATATTATCGGACAATAAACGCATTGTACTTTACAATATTGATATAATCTATTGTTTTTGTTAACCTTGAGTAGCTACAAGATGCGGTATCTTGAGGAATTGCCCAATTCTGTTGCACCGGTCAATCAAAGTCTGAATTGATTTCGTACTTGATGTTAACTGTATTTATAAATGTAATCTAGTACTATTAATGTAGCACAATTTCAATTCGCCAATAGCTTAATTAGATTGTAGCGGTATCTACAACGCCACATGCGAACAACGCATCATACTGACGTCACTCAAATCCTGCATCTCGCAAGCAGAGTTTACCGCGCAATTAGCATAGATACAATTTCCCAACATCAATCGTCGGGCAATTCCCCACCAGACACAACACCCGTCTGGTCGGAATATCCTCCCATTTCTATGGAGGATGAGTGAATTTTACACCCTGTTCCTCATACCTCTAACTTAGATTATGTTTTAAGCAAGCCTAGAGCAGCCGGTCTGCTCTGTAAAATCTCACAGTGAAAACTTAGGTGAAGTGAGCTATCATTCCACCTGATGCTAGGGATTGACACTATGGACAGCTCATTTCACCTAAGTTTTTACGGTGATGTTTTTAAGAATAGATCAGCAGTCATCACTTAAATATATGAATCGTTAAAAGTAGTAAAGCGAGTCTAGATTCTTGTAAAGTGTGAGTATGAAAAGCTGATATAGACGGCCAAAATATAATTTTATCGCTGAATATTATAAAACTAGCTGTTGTAATTGTTACCCCGACCCACCCCGTCACATCGCATCGCTTTCCCACGCTATTACTTCGTTTTGCTCGGCTCCTAAGTATCTTAGCGTGATGTTAAGTAGTCTATAGCCTTCCTCAAGGATTGGGCTAGCAAATGCAAAAATATTTTTTTTTTCATCCGACTGGTAGTTCCAGAGATTAGCACGTTCATACAAACAAACTTTTCAGCTTTATTATTGGTGTAGGTACTCGTAGATGAAGCCGCCCGTCTGTCTGTGAGATAATTCTTTGAAAGGTCTTGATATACTCTGATGCTGTTTCCATCATAATTTACATCAAGTGCACCTCAAGTTTTTTGGGATAAAGGAAAGACTTGTTATTTGCTGCCTTTTTTCATCATCATATGACTTCTCCCGCTCTGGGCGGAGCGGGAGGGCGTGTCAAACTTTTACTGACTAAAACCCACCCGTGTTGTATCTCTTTCGAGCAACCCGCGGCCCTGGCAGGCATCGGCCCTAGCGGACCCCGTCAGTTCGTGCTGACATCTCTTTGAGGCGCGCATGGAACACAACGCGCCGTCGACCCGGGCCTGGTCCTTGCCGGGCGGCGTGCTGCCCATTGCTCGCCGCCCGTAAGCCTACGGTGGCCGAGAGTCGGCTGGTGACTCCCGAGTCCAGGTCGTCTCCTGCGGCGACTAGGGGCGTGAGGGCGCAGAGATTGCTTCTCCCTCACGCGCTCCGCCTCCTCCTTTGCGAGCATTACTGCTTCGCAGAAGGAGGTGACGGCTTCCCATGCACTCTCGCTCCGTACCATGGCCTGGACCAGGGCCGGACGCGAGAGATCGCCGCCACGAGAACGCGGCGGTGTTATTTGCTGCCTCATTGTTTACCTCCGGACTTATAATGTCGTTTCTCCATAACACTCGTAAATCACTTGAGCCCTGCTTGTTTGTAAGTACACAAACACCTACACGAGGACTCTGAACAAATACCTGTGGGTCACGCAAATATTTGTGCCGCGGTAATCGAACCTGTGACCCTGAATATGTAAGGTGATGCTCTGCCCCCGCAAGTTCATAACTCTGTCACTTTTGTATGAAAGGACTACCTCAATGGTGTAGTGGTCGCAAGCGTTACAGCTGACCATGAGGTCCTGGGTTCGATTCCCGAGTCGAGCAAAGTGTTATTGGGTTTTTTTATCTGGAATTTCTCAGTAGCAGCCCGGAGTCTGGATCTGTGCCCGGTTGATGGCAATAGGCTCGCCCCCCATTACATGGGACTTAAACATAACTTGCGAAATGTGGGTGTACTAGAGGTGCACCTCTGCCTAACCCTTCGGGGAATACAGGCGTGATGTTATGTATGATAAGAAACAAGTTTTATCGACCTTTACTGTCGCACTGCTGGACAAAAGTCTCCCCCATAGCCTGAGTCTTGCCTTGTCTGAAAATTTATTGATTCACCTGAACAACCTACTCAAGTACCCACTTGTAAATTTATTATTTTTATTTATTAAAAAAAAAAACGTTGCCCCACACTAGGAATTACTCCTGTATCGTGGGTGCGTTCACAAACATTTAAACTCACTTACACAAACAGCCAGACTCGGAACAACTACCTGTAGGCAATACAAATATTTGTTCCGTGCGGGAATCGAACCCGCGACACGCAGCGCAGCAGTCGATCGCTCAGACACTGCGCCAACCGTGTCGTCAAATTACTAGAACCTTCCACCTTTTCAGTCTTTAAAACGAGGTCCTCAACGCCTAAATATGAGATCGCAAAATATTGTCTCATGTATCCCTTTCTATTGCGGTACTACGGAAAGGGACAGAGGTAAGGATTGCACGCTCTAGTCACGACCAGAGGTTATGATATTAAAATGTGCTTATTTTCGAACTACAACCATTGGGCAACTTTACTAAGGAGTGGTGTGCTCACTACACGCTGACGTAAAGAACTGTACTCAGCTGAAGCTAAGCTATGCACATTCCTATCTTTCGTGTTTCAACTGATTTATAGAAACAAATATCATAATCATCAAATACTTACTGCTTGCGGAATAGCATAATCATCCTATAACGTTCCCAGAGGCCTCCTCTCGGTGAGAGGGTGTGGGCCGTAATCCATCACGCGGACCCAGTGCGGGTTGGTGGATGTCACATGTCTTAGAATTTTTGGTCCTATAGGACATGCCGGTTTCCTCACGATGTTTTCCTTCACCGCGGTGAGGTAATCTCTAGAAGTACCTCCTCTCGAAGAGCGGGAACGTTATAGGCTGATTATGAGAGATTTGCCCTTACAAACAAACTAACAACTTTACCTCTTCATAGTATTAGTTTATAGATTTGTCTTCCATAAGTCTACCTGTACTTACTTAGTTTGATTTACTTTCATCATGCTCATTAGTCTAACATATTTTCTCTCGCTCCATGCTCGCTTAGCTCTAGCAACACCGCCATCTTTGTCTCCGTTATCTTGTCGGGCGTTATGAAGCAACCATGCTGCTATAATTTGTATCGATCTACTATTTATTTATGGGAAACGAGACAGGACCAGATCTGGCACTAACTAACTGGTCGCCAGCTACTTTGGTATCTGCCTTTCGATATCTTTTATAGGAGTGTTGCTGGTGTCAATAATGATTCGGCAACACTTTTTTTAGCATTTTTTTATTGAACTTTTATCGTATGCATCTCGTAAGACTGGAAGCTGACCCTAACATGGTTGGGTAAAGGCCAGGCTGATGATGATGATTCAATCTGTATTGTCCCACCTCTCACTGCTGGGCAATACGCGGAATAATTTAAGACAATAGGTAAGAAGGGTCTTCATTTAATTGCCATTCTAAATCGCACTGATGATCTGTTTGCAATATGGATATTTTTTCGCCGTCCGAAATTACTCACTGAACATGAAAATAAATTGTGTTTGCTTTAACACTCCTTAACAATAAAATATTAGAATAAAACTATGCAAAGGACGCTTTGAAATTTCAAAGCAACAATCACAACATAATTAAATCAATCTACCTAGACAATCTTCCTGGGCCGTAATTTGTCTTACCCTCTAAGTTTAAACTTTAACTACCATACCTGAATGCTTACTGCAACTTACGACCCATAACAAAAAAAAAAAAAAAAAACAATTAATTCCTGGAAAAGTTCTAAGCCCACAATTTCTATTACACAGCCCTACCGAAGGCTTTCATCTGCCCAGGCGCATCAAACTATCCCTCCCGACCTCTAGTTATAAATTAACCGAGTCACAGACGGTTAATAACTTCGAAATCGATAACCGATATGATTTCTCGATATTGCGGTTTGTTGGCATTTATGACCCGAATCACTATTGCGTTGTTGAGGCACAGATTATGGCTGGACGCAGAAAGGACGAAGGTTAAAAATGTATCAACTTGTATCTACTTTATGTCTTTTGATTTTGTGTTATTTTAAGTTATGTAGTACGCGTAACGTACCCTCATCTAGCTTTATATACCTAAGCGGAGTAATTGCGTAACACACTATCAGCAGCAATGGGTTTCCTTTTGACAGTTCAACAACATTCATTGCGTTATTTACGTTGTTGAGCAGACACATTTTTCGAACGTATGAAGCAATGGATTAGCAATATTCTTCAAAATGATTCAGATTGAGATTGATAGTGTATTACGAAATTAGGGTGCTGAGCTTGACTCCAAATTGCTGACTACAGCACTTATAACTACTCTACAAAGAATAGAGTTCTCTTTCAAAACAAATAGTGACATTTCTTGTTTTTGGTTTTGACATCGCCCCGTAGAAATCTTTCTACATCGTTTCCACAGTTATGATTCATGTCCTGGTTTATTATGTATGATATCTCCATCCTACTGTCATCACATCTATTGTCATAGTCTTCGTTATTAATAGCCAGTGGTCGTACTGAACTTTCCTATTACCACCTTTGTAGTAGCATCCGGATTGATTGTAAGATGTTAATCACTACATTAGAATATCATACAGGAATCACTCTCCATTTTTCAAAAATGAAAGTCGGATCATCGCGTCTGGTGTTCCAATGTTTGCTTATTGAAACTTGAGAAGAACTGCAATACGAGATGACAGTAAAATTGCTGAACTAACTCATTACAGCAGTCTTACTAACTCACTAAGGGTGGCCTGGAGGTCTTTAAACAGACTCCGGGCCAAGGTTGGCCGGGGCAAGGAAAACCTGTTCAGGTAGAGATTCATAGACGGCTCCGTGTCCTGCGTGTCCTATCAGCTGCACGTTACTGGAAGTGATGGACGCTGGTAATGGCGCTAAACAAGTAGCCGAATTTTGGGCCAAGTCCATTTATATTGCTATCGACACGCTAAGAAGCTATGGGCGAATTACAATAATGAAAGTGGATGCGTCCCGCACATCTAAATCGCATTGGCTGTCAACATTGCTGTGGAATATTGACACTGCCAGCTCTCGGACGGCTTCTAAGTGCCCATAGCGTTGAGTTCCTTTGGTGAAATCCGCACTTAGTTGTCCTCTGCTACCTATTTCCCCATCTGCGGGATAATCATTAGTTAATTAAAGTAGGGTCTAGCTTTCTCTAGTAACTTAACGCTTAATACGTATCATTCGGATCTGGTACGATTGTACGTTTGTACTGCATTCTCTATAAACTAGCTGATTGGGTGACTCAGTTTTAACTTTACATCTATTATTTAATTAGCGTTAGTTTTGGGATCTTTTGTAAAGTGTTGTGCAGCCGATTTGCGGAAACAATTAGGTATAAATATTTTGATTGAAATTCTCATAATTCTGACTTTCATGATGGTAAGCAAAGGTCCTTTCTATGCTGTAATGTAACGAAGCTCTGGTGTCTTTATTTAGATTTTAAAATATTTTATATACCGTATTTACCCTTAGTCTTCGTATCTTTGACAGTCGTTACGGGTCGTCAGAAGTCCGAAAGTCTGACAACCAGTCTTACCAAGGGGTATCGTATTACCCAGTCACTGGGTTGTAGAGCTCAGATAGGCAATCGCTCCATGTAAAATACTGGTTCTCAGCTGCATCCGGTAGGCTGGAAGCCGACCCCAATATAGTTGGGAAAAGGCTAGGCTATGATTTACCCTTAATCTTAATCTTGACGAGTCAATTATTATTTAACTAGAAGGGATATGTGACAACAAAAGAACATTTGTTTAACGATATAAGTGATCCATCACCAGAAGAAATATATGACAACATACACCGTGCTACCAATATCCCCGTTACCATCCAAAAAAAAAACATATTATTGAAATTATTAACTTAACCATACAGCAAACTTGTCCAGTAATATATTTAAGTAATTCCAATACAGTAACATTAAAAATACGGCGAGAGCACGAGGCTGCGTGTGCGCACACGACCTGTTTTTCATACATTTTGATCATGTTTTTCATACATACTTCATACAGCGAATGTGTTAACATTAAAAATTACTTGCACTTGCTATCTTTAGTTATACGGGATGTAAGGGCTTGGCTAGACTAGGGAAACTGAATTATTTTAAATTTCAATAGTTTTATGCGTTGTTGGAGAACAGTAAAGTAAAGGCCATCCTGTGTGACTATCTGTATCCTAATCGCCCGTCAAGGGTCGATTAGTCGATAAATTTCTGATTCTACAGATGTAGCACAAAATTCATTAGTATCTACCCAAAATTATAACGTCATATTGGGATAATCCGGTATTCTCCAGGGCAACCTTTTACAAAACTAGAAAACCCGATCATTCTTCACCTATCAATGTCAGCCGATTCAATCCACTCTTGAACTCACACATAGGATACTGTACTGTCCCGATATTCCCACGCGATCGACACTTAAGCGGGGCGCAGCTAGTACTTATATATGTATTTAATATTAAACCCAGAAGAACTTCGAGTTGTCCCCAATTCATTCACAAAAACTTTTTTGCAAAAATAAAACCGACTTCCAAAAAAGACACTACAAAGTGAAAAACAACTTAAATTTCGGAAGTCGGTGTCGTTGGGTTCGCATTTCCGTTGTTTGCCACCGACTTCCGAAATTAAAGTTATTTTTCACTTTGTAGTGTCTTTTTTGGAAGTCGGTTTTTTTTTTGCAAAAAAGTTTTTATTTTTCACTTTTATGTTGTAACTTTCACCAATAATTTTGGTTTAAAAAAACGATGTGTGGGCCCATAAAATTTGAGGGTTGCCCTCGGTTTCACCAGGATCCAATCATCAGATCCTGTCTTGGTGACTATGGGACCACTTCAGAAGTATCTCCTTTCGAACAAAAAAAGAATTTTGAAAACCGGTCCACAATTGGCGGAGTAATCGCGTAACAAACACACAAAAAAAAACATACCGTCGAATTGAGAACCTTTTCCTTTTTTGAAGTCGGTTAATAATCCAAAATCATCTCAACTCAGATCTCACAAAACTAGTTACACTTACCTCATAACACAAACAAGTCCAGCATCCCGCATCCAGTCTCCAGTGACCAGTGACCAGTCTACACGGGTTGTTACAAAACAAGTCGTAACACAGGGGTCGTCGGCAGCTGATGTCGTTTTAATGATATCCTTTAATGCATAAATAATGCGAGCATTAGCGGCCATCGCGAATGGAAGCCATGCTGCCGAGCGGCCATGCTACCGTGATGCAACACCTGATATAACGCGCTGATAAGGTGCGCAGGATTTTAGTGATGCTGTGTTTGATTTTAGCGTCTGGTTTTTTGATGTTGAGAAGGATTAGGAAAGAGGATTTGATAATAATTGAACGCTTTCTGTCTTTCGTTGATAAACACTTAAAAGATTTAGTATACGTAGGTCTGATTTTTCAATCGACAGATAATTTTTATCTGAGGAATAAATATTGCGGTTTGACAGCTTTTGTATATAAAATATGTTAGACTGTCATAGTTATCTGACTACTGAAAAATCAACCCTTATGTATGTTATTGGCTCTTCATTTATTCCGTGGTGTGTGGAGGGTGTTTTTTAATACATTAAAAAGACGTAAGCGCTAGATTGTGTGCAAAAAGTAGTGTCTGTCAAGATCTTTCCGGACGGGAACTCTAGAATTTATCAATCTGGATTCCTTAGGTTTCTTTCGTACGGTCAAGCATATTTTCGACTAATATTTGTGTGTTGGCAAAGGAACAATTGGATTTTACTGGTTGATACAGTGTTACTGTAAATACGCCATTTTTTTTTACTTCGCCTCCACTGTCCCGCTGCTGCGCAAAGGCCTCCCCCAAATCCTTCCAGCATCCTTTTCTAAAGCCACCTCGATCCAACCCTTGCAGTACACGTGTAGGTCGTCTCGCCACTAATTTTACTAAACCTAGTGATGTAGTTCGTGAGCCTAACTGTTACCGGTAACAAAAACAATACAAAAACCGGTACAATTTCCCTCGTTAAACCAAAGCACATGATTACATGTAATAATAAATCAATCCAAATAACACTAGTATTAGAAAACAGTGGGACATGTGATATAGTTACAAAAGCTGAGCGCGCAGCGTGACGCGTTATCAGAGTAGAACGTGCGCGGGCACAGTTTCACCTTGTTGCGATGCAAATTAACAGCTTTCTATTGATTGGATAGAATTTTTGTTTACACTGATGAAAATTCCCTTATTGGCCGTTTTTCTGGTGGTTGGGGAGCTTAAAGCAGGCTTGTAATGGCTCTGTCGGGAGGATACGGCGCGGCATACGCTGGCAGAGTGTGCCGCCTGGGAGGAGCCGCGCCGTGCCCTCGTCACAGAAGTAGGCAGTGACCTGTCGCTGCCGCCCGTGGTCGAGTCGATGGTCGGCAGCAAAGAGTCCTGGGACGCGGTGGTTTCCTTCTGCGAAACGATTGTCTCGCAGAAGGAGGCTGCGGAAAGGGAGAGGGAGATCTCGTCCTCTCACTCGGCCCGCAGCAGGCGCACCGGGCGTCAGCGGAGGGCGGACAACGCCGCTTCAAGCCCCCCCCTAAATGGGTCCAGGGGCGACGGACTCGGGGACGTTCGTCGCCCCCCACACATCAGGACCCGAGGTGGCGGCGCGTAGTGTTCCACGCGCGCCCCTCTTAGACGTCGCGGGGGGAGTCAAACACCTCACTCCCCCCCTGACCCGAGGAGGCCCGCGGTGGCGGGCCGGCACCAGTCGGGGGTAGCGGAAGGATCGTACGTTCCCGCGACCACCGGCGTAGGTGTGAGATGGAACACTGGGGTGGTTTTTAGTCAGTAAGAGTCTGACAGACCCCGCCGCCCGCCCCAGGGCGGCGGACATCCATGAGAATTTTCCACCCCAGAAAAAAAAAAGGCTTGTAATGGCTAATGGCTGCAGTGTTTTGTCTTGTCATGAAACGTAGAGAAGAATTTGCTGCTCTACTGTAACTATGTATGTAATTTTGCGAAAATCATTTGTGTACCAAATCATTAGTGGTTTCATCTTATGAGGGGTCCTACTCTCTAAGTTCGTCAACGAAGATATGGGCCCGTGCGAAAGTAGTTCGGTACGTCGGAATGAACTCTACTCGCGATTTATTAACTTTTTCGGACGGAAAGTCGTGAGTAAGGGCCGCTGTCAAATTGTGTTGTCATTAATTCTTAGTTCGGACCCCGAACTAATCTTATGGTCACGTGGTGATACGGAGTGGGAAACGCCCGTAACTACGGCCGAAACTACAGATATCATGCATCGTGAGTGAAAAAAATCAGATAAGCATCAGCAAGACTTATTTGTTGTCCCCCTACAAAACAGTTTTGCATAATAGCTATTAGCATGGAAAGAGTGGTGATGTTTCCCCCTTCGTATGCCGATGAACGTGGATCCACGCGAGACACAATGGCGTTTTTAATTGTTTCTGTAATTACGGCATTCAACCGGTAAATGAGTTCATAATTATTCCAGGCTTACATTTTTGCCAAATCAATATTGGGTCGTAGCGGCTGCAGCAAGTTTTTTTCTGCATCTAAATCGTTACAATCTAAAAACTTGAAACTTCATGTAATACTTATAACAAAAATGGAAACTTCAGCCTCCGAGCCAACAAATTACTCAAAATAGTACAATAGACAACTAAAACAACCACACATTATGTACACGACCGCTAATACAAACAAAATTGTTGTGCGTGTTGCGCGGGCGCAATGCGGAAGCGGCAACCGCACGCCGACAGACAGACAGACTAAACTATATGTATTACAGTGCAATTTTAGAACTGGAGAGGTTTAAAATATGACTTTAGTTAGTTGTCATACTGGGTAAATTGGCTAAGTTACTGCTAGTAATTGAGTAGGCTGTCGCTCGTAGTTAGAGGTAGGTTTTTATAGGTAATGTTTAGTTGGCGTTTAGAAGCTGTTTTAGAGATGATTGCGGAATTAGCACCCACTTGTTTTGCTATTAAAGGAATTTCTATAGGGTGCGAAAACTGCCTCGATAAATGTTCTATTTTGAATTGTTAGTAGGACGAATTAGTCATGCTGATTTTTTCAACGCCATATAATTTTATTCGAGGAATAGTTTTGAATTTTTGACAGTTATTTCATACAAAAACTGTCGATTGAAAAATCAGCCTTAAGTACTGAGTGTATATGATCATAGAATAAAATGTATTATAGTGTATCACCATATTATTTAAATACAAACAATACTTTTGAACTACTAAATTATTCTTATTCTTCTTATAACTTGGATAATACATTTTTTGAACATAAAGAAATCTAGGAAAAAAGGAAAATAGTCAAATAAAAAGCCTCTTTTTTTTTGAAGATAATTTACGATATTTACTTTTAGAACGAATTTCGCCAAAATTTTATACCAAAGTCGATCTATTATTCGGGAAAAAAATATCTGTCAAAAATTCAAAGATTATTCTCAGGATGAGAATAATCTTTGAATTTTTGACACACAGATATATATTTATTTTTTTTTTCTCAGGGGGTTTAATTTTTGACAGATTTTCATATAAAAACTGTTAGACGTCAATTCCACGAATGTGAATTCCACGAGTGTGAACTGTGAATTCCATGAATAATAGATGACTGACCTTGGTAAAATCAGCCCTTGATTAAATTATTTAGTCTGTGGCACAACAGTACGTCGAATTAACCAATTGATTAAGAAACAAAATTAAAGTTCGCAAAAAACATTTTATTAAAATGCTAATGCATTTCCGACAGCCTACGCTTATTTGATTATGCCACACAAAGCTGATAAGGCAAGAGATAACATATTTATTTAATGCGATTAACTCAATGATAATAGGGCGCTAAAATCCGTGATTGATAATATTGTTGATAGCAATCATGCGAATTATGAGTCGTTACTTTGATAATAGGTATGTATTTGTGTTTTTGTTTTTAAAGATTTGCGTAAATTTCAGGACAATTCTTGTGTGTAGGTTCGTTTCTTTTTTGTGAAATCAGGAAGCAAGATGATTCAATAAAGAAAGAAAATAATGAAAAAATATTTATGGGGGGATGGGGGGGGGACAGGGATCATCTGCCTAGCCTTTTCCCAACAATCTTGAGGTCGGCTTCTTCCAGTCTAACCGGATGCAGCTGAATAGTATTTTACATAAAGCGACTGCCTATCTGACCTCCACAAGCCAATTACTGGGTAATACGATACTCCTTGGTAGGAATATCACAAAGTAAATTAAACACACTCATAGAAACAAAAAAAAAACAAAAGTAAAATGAAAAAAAAAACAGAAGTCCACCGATGCAGCTTCGTAATACTTCCTGTATTACGAAGCTGCATCGGTTGCACGAAATTGAGTAGGTAGATTGTTACCTATTAAGAATCAAATTATGTTGTTATCTACAAAAACAAATCAAACACCACAATACTTAAATCAAAACAATATAATCTCAGCAGGAAGCCAAAGATTAAGACATTATTTTTCCTCAAATCAATGTATAATTATTTAAATTGGTATCTAGCATTCTTACATAAAAAAAATATATATATTTCAAACTCATAGGTACGATCCATTTGGTTAATATACACACAATTTAGAAACTACTGTTAGTACTTACATAATAGTGACCTCGCAGAGGGCAAACAACAATAATAAAAGAAAAAAAAAAAACAAATCTCACACAACATGTAAATAAAAATAATTTCCCGTTCACATCACCACAAGCCTACTTATCGAGTAAAAAGTAACAAAAACCTCACAAGAAATAAATTCATTAATATTCCCCACATCGGAGGAACACGCGAGCCAAATGCTAATTTGTTTTTTCTATCCACCAACCGGACTGGTTGCTCCAGAGCCCATTACGGGAGTAACCAGGAAGTGGTTGGTGCACCCTCAATTACCACGAAGAAATGGAGTAGTGGCTGGACACACGGCTGCAGCGAATGTAGAATTGAAAGACGTACATGTTTTTTTGTACAGCGAGAATGTTAGTCTGCTAGGGGAAATGAGTTGCCTTGGGTAACCGTGAAGAGTTTAAATGTGGCGCTGTTCCACAAACGATGGGACACTTAATATCATGTTCTGCGTGTCCTGTTTGCTGCACGTTAAAGGTACTGATGGACGCTAATGTTGGCGCCAAACACGTAGCCGAATTCGGAGCCGAGTCCATTTAGGCTATATAAGCTAGAGTTCTCACGCAGTGGGTGCTAGAAGACAGGCGTCGCTGAGGGAGGCGTAGGAAACGCTGGCGTGATGACTTACGAGTTATCTATGAGAGATTGTTCGGAAGAGGCAACCCACAGAAAAGAGTGGAAGGCTTTGGGGAAGCCAGTTTGCTCAGCAGAGGGGCAGCACAGGCTTAAAAAAAATACACCGAAAATGGGGGAAGCAAAAATAGAGCAGATTGTGTACGAAAAAAGTTGTTGTTTTACAGTGGTAGAAACGCGTAAACTGAAGGAGTTACTTTGAAATGAAAGACGTTAGAGTAACGGTTTGTGTAAATAGCGTCTTAAAGTAAGTACCTAACCAAGAAGCTAAGGCTTTATAGTCTTTTAAGGACTGTGTAAATGTGACACTAAAATATAATGTTGGTATCATAAGAAGCCGCAAGCAACTAAGGTTCAGTTTTGTTTATTGCGTAAACACTTTACAGCCCATTACATGTGCGACGTTGCATTCAAAGTACAAAACAAATAGCGATGGTCATTTAACCATAAACAGGAGTCCCCACGATTAGTCTAACTGTGCCTCCCTATTGGGCTTATAATTTCTATACGGAATAGAAATTCGCGCACTTTCCCAGCCGTATGTCACGGCGCACGGCTGCGTCTGCGCACATAACACTAAATCGGCGCAGGTTTAGTGCGCCGGCGACACGCCCCCAGTTAATTGGTGTCGTCCGCGATGCGCAGGAATGCGCAGCACCGCGGTAATGCTGCGGTCCAATCCCGTAGCAGTTTTATATTTAAAGGAAATGGACGCTTTTATGTCTTTTGTTTCTGTGTGGCTCTGAAAAATGGATGGGCCGATGGAAATTTTATTGGCGTCTCTGCGTGGGAGTGGATTGGAAATGTCAGCAATGCTACTGTAGTGCGCTAATTATTGCAGAACCACTATTGCATAAAATCCAATTAAAATATATGTACTTTCTTTTTCTGAATCTTTTCTAAGATATTTTATTTTTTATTTTAAAACAAATCAAACGAGGGTTTTAATTAAAATTCACATTGAGCAACCACATAGGTTTATGTTATATTTTTATCACATTTTTATTGCATTATCGACGTGGTGTCTCAGGTATTTAAGTTTTATGTCCACATAATGTTTAGTTATGTCCATAACTAAACCTGAGAGGGCGAAGACCTCACTAATTGCTGGTAATTTTTACGTCTTGATCGAAATGTCGGCCCGGGTCTTGTGAGGAATGCCGCCGCTGACGGATACCGCTATGCGTTACATCTAGCCCAGGGTTGATTAGAAAAGAATTTGTTGCTTTTATTTTTACTCGAAACATATTTTTGTAATTATTTTTAAGAGATGTGTTGTTCCGTTCAATCTTCTCCGATTTCAATGGGAGAAACTTTTCTACTAAGTGTTTTTTGTGGAGATTGCATAATCTAATAAGTGTCAAAAAAATTTTGGTGGACCCCAAATAAATTGGCATAAGTGCAAGAGAATGATGATGCTTAAAGTTCTAAAATACGTTGAACAGCAAAAGCAGACTGTTATAATAACATGATTCACAGACGATAGAAAATAAGTCCTTTCAATGTAACAGAAACACATAATCAATGAACAATTTCCACACATTTGTCAGCTGAACTTAACAGCCGTGTGTCAGTTCTATTCCGCGTTCCTACCGCGACTATCATAACTAGTCATTACGGCTTCATATCTAACCGAACACTTTAACTGCCTGAAAATATTCACTTAGGAATGCTAAGGGTCAGTTCACACCGAGACGCGACGCGACGCGACGCTGCGCGAACACTTTAAAAGAGTGACTCAAAATATACTTTATTTTCTACACGAAAAGGTACACATTGCATTGTGAGAGTTCGGCGCAACGTATTCTGAACGCTCACAATGCAATGTGTACCTTTTTGTGTAGAAAATAAAGTATATTTTGAGTCACTCTTTTAAAGTGTGCGCGCAGCGTTGCGTCGCGTCGCGTCTCGGTGTGAACTGACCCTAAGAGATTATAGCCTTCTTCTACTGACACTAGAAATGGGTTTTTTTAATTAAAATTGTACAGCTTTAGCAAGACTGTTTATATTATATCAGTCACAGGTAAAAACCTTGATTGGGAGTCAGGAATAACCGACGAAAAATTCCAACGCGGGGGGTCCAGAATCGGCGCGTCGATGTCGCTGCTGTATAGAGTATAATCCCCAAAAAGCCTGACAGCCGGTCCCACCAAGGGGTATCGTATTACCCAGTAACTGGGATATGGAGTTCACGCAGTCGCTGCATGTAAAGTACTGGTATTCAGCTACATCCGGTTAGATTGGAAGCCGACCCTCAAAGTTTTGAAAAAGCTATGCAGATTGCTTGATTATTCTCCCTTATTAAACATTCCTCAAAGTACTTTAACGTAACTCCAGATGTAACTGTGACCACATAACCAGGTGCGAAGTGTTCCTTAATTAATACTTCACATATCATTGAGTCGTCACGGGTTCGAACCCGGGTACCGTAACACAAATGTTGGACTAACACATTAGCGCCCTGTTTGACTGATCAACGAACATTTTGGGCTCCTTTTAACTTGAAAGGATGCTGTTTGATCATTTCTTTTGGTAAATAAAGCTGGAGTGTTTTAGGACTTTGTTTTTTTTTTTCATTACGGTGGTTAAATAATAATGCATAATGTATTTGTTTCACCGTGATTTATTCTTTTCTTTCTCTTATTTGTTACTTTGGCCATACTTAGGGCTGGTTTTTCAATCGACAGATAAATTTTATTCGTGGAATAAAATTGACGTCTGACAGTTTTTATGTGGAAGAACTGTCAAAAATTAAAAATTATACCTCGCATAAAATAATCTGGAGTTAGAGAAATCAGCCCTTATACGTTTTATTTTTGTGAAATATTAAGGCTGACGCGCCCTTGGGCAGCAGTGCGATTCTGTAACCATCTCACCGTGAAAAGTTAGGCGAAGTGGGCGTGGAGTGAGCTGTCATTCCAACTAATGCTAGGGATTGACACTATTGACAGCTCACTCTAAGCTCACTTCACTTAGCTTTTCACGGTGAGATTTTTACAGAATCGATCGGCAGGCCGCATTGCATTGCAAAAATCCACCAACATCACTTTCCTGCGGGCTGCACCGCACTTATCTGCATGAAAATGCGTTGCACGGCTCGTTGCGGCTGTATCTAATGTGCGCTTGGCTTTTCATTTCCTGACACTTGTCAGGTCAGGTCAATAACCCGAAAAGCGAAAAGACTCAGCCTATATAGAAAGAAGAATGGAATGGAACCATTGGAAGAATAGATTCTAGCTAGCCTTTGTCCGGCAGTGGGAAAACATATTCCGTACAAAAAACAATTAAAGAAAACTTACTTCTGCAAATTGCGTGTTTTGCAAAGCTCCCGCGGGAAGTCTTAGAATTAATCGAGGGAAACAAATTGCTGGGCGATAATAGCAACTTTAATACCTAGTCCAAGACTTAGTAACTAATAGTTTCCGTATTTAAAACATGTATTTCAAGCTTGTGGAGTTCAAAGGCAAAAAGCTCGTGAGAAAAGATTAATACTTAGTAACTCCGGATTTTGAAATCCTCTTATTAATTAGTCTGAGTTTAATCATATGATTAGTTTATATGTAAGGTCACGAAAAGAGATAAGTAACCAGGGTCGTCGGATACAGTTGAAGTTTAGTGAGAAACCGATGGAGGTTTTCCAACAGAATTTAATTTAATTAATAGAAAACAAACAGTTCAATCATGAAATTAAATTTAATTCGAAAACATCCGTCGGTTTCTTACTAAACTTCAACTATATCTGAGGACCCTGGTTACTTATCTCTTTTGGTGATTGTACATAAATTATTGTGGTTTACCAATCATAAAAAGATGAACCGATAGTTTGGTGAAGGTCGCAGGAATCTGTTGGATGCGAGAACAGCGGGATCAGTCGTTGTACTAATGCTTGAGGGTGGCCTATGTTCAGCAGTGGACGTCTTTCAGCAAAGCCAGCATAATTACTGAAGAGTATACCAGAAGGCCTAGACAAATTGGCATTCTATTAGCGATATCAACTCAGCCTATCGTAGTCCTCTGCTGGGCCTCTCTCAGGCTTCACCAAAACACACTGTTCTCTGCCTTCCGCATCCAGTCTGTCTGGGGTTCCGAATCATGTACGGAATCTATGATAACAGATTACGCATCGATTTCTCAGCCATCCTGTATAAATAATCTTCGCGTAAATTCGTGTGTGGCACCTAAAATATTTGGCACAACAGTTATCGCTGACGGTTGATAAAATAACACATAATAATACTATATTTAAAGATGATTAAACTGCGCTGTGCATCGTTTGTCTTAAGTAGGACGAGCGCAAATGTCATTGCTATTATCGTTCGTACAATGCTCCGGTCATCACTTAATATGCCACCTCTACACATTCGCGCGTTATTATTTATTATATTATATCGCTGCGTGATTTATTTCCATTCGGCTCTAGTCTATCAAAGTGGCTTTAATCCGCTCAGAGATTTGAAACTGTGTTCAAAAATAATTTTATTTTATCAATCTACCTAGCCTTTTCCCAACTATGTTGGGGTCGGCTTGCAGTCCAACCGGATGCAGATGAATACCAGTAGTTTATATGGAGCGGCTGCCTATCTGACCTCCACAACCCAGTTACTGGGTAAAACGACTCCTCTTGGTTGTCAGACTTTTGGGCTTCTGACTACCCTTAACGACTGACAAAGATTTACAAATGGCAGCCGGAACCAACGGCTTCACGTGCTTTCCGAGGCACAGACGGATCTCGGTATTTAATGGACGGTCACCCATCCACGAACCGACCACGGCAAGCGTAGCTTAAGCTTCGGCAAGTATAATATATTTGTTCAAAAATATACAACAATTTAATTCGGATGGTGATACACTTTATGGCACTTGTTCCTATGAACATATGTTAATGTATGATCTAGATATAAAGTATCTGTATTTCAGACAACCGTGCGAATGTTATTATTTAGCCACGAGCCCCTCAATTAATGCTGTTTTATCCGAATGTGTAAAGTTGGCATTATTATTATTCAAAATCGAAATGGTTACGGTTATTATTATTCGTCCGATTGTTTCTCGATCATAATTATTATGTTTTTGGGACTCGATAAATTGGACGGTATCAGTTAGAATGTCGAATACATTGACATCAATAGAAACGATGATTGTCGGTAATCTATGGTCGGTTTATGAATATTTTATAACGTAACCTATAAAATGTTATAGTGGTATTAAAATAACTTATTCTATTACGTCTTTCGTATCGTACGAGGAAGGAAAGTAAACTAATTGGTTCAAACGTAGCTCAGTTACCTATTGTTGATATGATTTTAGCCTGAACTTAAATACTCCTGAACATAACCTAGCAATAACCGCTTCAACCTTCAACCAGTGCGCTGAAAAGAAGTGATTTCATATAAAAGAGATCTTTTATATGAAATCACTCGAAAAACACTTGAAACAACAGCGGGGTGATTGCGTAACACAGTGTTAGTAGCAAAACTTTCATTTTGACAGTTCAACAACCTTCATTGCGTTATTTACGTTGTTGAGCAGACCGATTTTTTGAACATATGAGTCAATGGATTAGCAAAATCCTACAGAATTATTCATATAGTGATTGATAGTGTGTTACGCAACTATTCTTCTCCGTGCGAGCGACACGAAGAAGAATCTTCTTCTTCGTGTCCCTGCCACGAGAGTATTTGAAAGCTTTTGGCCCAAAACTCCGCCTGTTCAATGGCGTCATCGGTGGCAGCGCACTTTGACTGCATGTTTTGGGACACAGATGGGTTTTAAAATACACAAAAGAAGAGATTTCCAAACAAGATGAAAGCATTACTTAACCTAATCTTTACTTTTTAAAAGATTTCTCACTCATTACCTTCCAACCAGCCAACAAAACAAAAATCAAAAAAATCTCAACCTAAAATATTTGCCTCCCACAAACACATTATGGGACCGTTAACCACACCTCCGACACCTCTACCGACCCACTTTTCACAATATTACCGTGAGTCACAGACTTTCCACCCGTAGTCGCGGAGGAAGTCGCTAAACGCAGGAAAACTGTGAAAGCCATCAATAGCTTTTCACAGGAAATCGACTTCCATACATAAGGCACGTTATTATTTTACTTGTAATTATTGTTGAACTCATTTTCCCGGCTTTCATTGTCGGAGACCTTTGTAGCCGGAAGTAGTTTATGTTTAGTTAATTCTAATTAGTTTAAAAGCTTAAAATTACGGACGGCATTCAGCCGGTAAATACTTGCAAATTCAGCAAATTTCCCTTTTGAGCCTTATTTATTTATAAAGACTTGATTGTACACCACAAAAATACATAACAAAAAATTGATCGAACACTACAAAATATACAATGGGCGGCCTTATCGCTTTCTGCGATCTCCACCCAAAGGAACCAAAAGTTAAGTTCTTCATTGAACCTAAAGCCAAAGTTTAAAAGCAACAATGTTCTATCTAATAACAAAGTTATCAACGTAATTCCAAGAACAATTAAAATATTAGATAAGTAATTAATTTCTATTACCGCATCTTATATTAATTACAATAAATTAGATAACATTTCAATAAGCTCTTATAAACTATTATCGAAATTCTGACACCTATTACAGCATAATTGACTCAACAATATTCCAGACATTACAAGCAGAAAAACTAATATATCCAATACAAAAACACAACTCATCGCCCACAATACGTCTATTAATTAATAGAAACTTATCACGGAGGCTATTATGGCCGAAATTTCACTCTTAAGTAATATTCTCGTTTGGCTTTCGTCTTACGAAATATTATTTTAACTTGTCGATGTGTCTGTCAATCGTGAATCTGTTTTTATGGCCTCCATAGCTGGTGCTGCTTTAGGAGGTATACCTTCTGATAGTCTTCGTCTTCCGGTTTTAATTACGTTCTGAGAAAAGGACATTATGAGAGTTTTAGGCCTCAAGTCTGTTATAGTTTTTTATGTTGTTTGCTGATAATTAAGAATTTTAGGTCACCTTACTGACACGCCCTCTCGCTGCGCCCAGAGCGGGAGACGTCATTTGTTGATTTCTCACCCAAAAAATAAAGGTAGGATATTGGTCACTTCTTCCGAGAAAGACCTCACATCTTGGACGTCTCCAACTGAACCAATTATAGAGGCATTTTCTCCATAACCTACCAAGTTCTGCATTTCCCTACTTCTAAGTCCTGTAGCCTTAACTCTTCTAACAAAGAACATAATAGAAAAATACGTATGTTTCGTTATAGCTATTATCAAAACGATAGTCTATCGGCACCACTTGGCATCGAAATAAAATGATAGTTAGTGAAAGTGAGCGGCCCGCGGCGATTCGCCGATGTCATATATCATGCGCATGTACAGACAGCCAGCAGAATGCAGCGAGATGACAAATTTGTGGGAGTTCTTTTGAAGAGTAGGCAGGAGGGTCCAACATTAACATTTGGTTTAAATAGGTTTTTATCTTTATTATTTTATTTATCTTTTACGCAACAATACCTAAAAGGTGCGCTTCCCTGGTGTGCAGGGTGTAGGGCGGCTCCAGCAGTGTCTTAAGCGTGGTTACGAGTCGCCTGGACTGTGTGTACGTGGGTCACTGTTGTGCCGTCTCTCATGGGATGTCGCAACGGTGGCCAACCGTCATTTCTTGTATTGTTTTCCTTGTTTTTGTCGAGTGTCTGTGCTTACTAACATAGTCGTAAGTTTTACTAACAACGTTGTTGAGTCTTGGTTACTCTAATAAAGAAAAAATCTATTCGATATAGAATATTTTGTATTTTGTGAATCGAGAGTTCTGACATTCACAAAATATAAAGAATCTTCTAGGCCTTGTAGACTGTAGATTTGTTAACCATTTTCTATTTTGTTAAGTACTTGTTGACAGGCCTACACTGTCTTCCACACCTGTTAACACTGTAATTTGAAAACACTGTAAAAGCCAATTAGTTTTAGAAGAGTAACCGTGGAGTTTCTTGTCGTCTCTTCTCCATAGGTACCTTGCACGTCTGACGTGTCATAAATGCCCATGTAGGTTCATGTGAAATAAAATAGTTTGATTTTGACATGCACACCTTGCTTGTGGCATGTCATAAGTTGAAGTAACAATAGAAGTCGCGTCTCCTAAACACTGGTTAGACGATTCAACGTTTATTTCTGCTTCAACTTATGGTATGCCATAGCAATTAAATCGCACCGTGTGTATCAGGCTTTACTGTTCGTATGGCTAGCTTTTTCTGGAGACCTCGTATAATTATATCGCTGGATTTGGAGCTCACTCGACTAACAACGTATGTAGGTCTTCTTCTTCGTAGCACTCTTGTCAGAGCGGTCGTGGTCCTCATGTAGTTTCGTGTCTAGGGGCTGATGTGACTCGCCTCACGATTTCTCGCCACCTACTCCGATTTCTGGTATTTTTTGTGCACTCATACCAGGGATCGCCCACTGCGGATTTAATTTGGTCAGTCTATCTCATGGGTGAGCGTCCGCGTGGTCTAGTGCCCTAGTAGCTAGTCTGCTACAATTTGCTGCTATAAGGGCAATCTTAAGGATTGAGTTACACGTTGGGGTCTCTTATTTGACTGTCACTAGTCCGGACCTTCGAGGCATCTCCACTGGCGTATACTGCATTCAGCTCTTTTGCACCGCTATTTCTGCCTTTAAATGGTTGGCAAGTTTCAATTTTGCCAAGGAATCTCTTTAGCTTTATATTTCTTTGCATTACCGTCATGGTGACATTGAAATCTTATTCAGGTCTAGTCGTTGGATGTCTACTTAGTGGTGCCATAGTCACAATATGACAGGTGCTCAACGCATTATACAAGATATTTAATTATAATTCCATCTCATAATTATGTATGTATGCAAATGTATAATATTTTTGCACCCTCTGGGCTTACATTGCTAGATACAAAGTAGCGTTTCTTCTTGGCTCGATAAAGCACGTTTAAAAACGAACAAAAGCTTTTTAAAAACCATATTTTCCATTTATTCCAATGTTAAAAACCGTTAAGTGCCCATTGAACGCTAGATTATTTTAAATTGACCATAAACCTGTAACTTTATAGGCCAATTACACACATCAAAAGTTTTATCGAACTCATTTAGCATGGATTTTATTACTTTATTGATAAATAATAATTATATGTACATAGATTGGGGCCTATTATGCCAGTTGCAATGTGCAATGTACAGTTTAAAAAAATATTGGGTCCTGGTATCTGTCTGATATCGAATTTTAATTGAAAGCTGATGAATATTTTAATATTAATTACTTCAATATCAGTCTCTTTAGACTAATATTATCTTCTGTTGCAATGCGTAGGATTAATAGCGAAATATTTTGGTTATTGGCTGAATTGTGTTATCTGTGGCTATATTTTACAAACTTTTTTCACCGCCATTTTTACTTGACAGCACTTGAAATAATCACTAGACATTTGTTTGTATTAAAAGCTAGTTTGCAATTCTAACCTTCACTAAATGACAGACAGCTAAGTGGCTAAGAAGGTAATATTTACACACTACACACCCCATACAGCACTCAATCACTTAATTATATTTTTCCGCTCACACGTTACGCGCACGCACCGGTAGCGAAATGGAAAGTCAACACCGGATATGTGCGTGCGCTTTCCAATACTTGAAATAAAAAAATAAAAAAAATAGTATATCACTTATAAAGGGATTAGTTATTATGAGAAAAGAACTTCGTGGTACTAGACCTGTTTTGACTGGTAAAAATATTGCAATATTGGTCTTGCTGGGAATCTGTGAAGCTGTCAGATTAAATTGATGAAAGTGGTAGTCTTTTGGACTTGAATGAGCCTAGAATTAGAAAGAAAGAAAATGCATATATTTAGCGCTGACTAATAGGCATACAACACCACATGTATTATACTACACCTAACAAAAAAAACAAATAAAACGTCTAAAGTGCGATGTGAGAAATTAGCAGGAAAGTGTGCCTCGCGTCTGCGTCAATTACAATTTTGCTTTGACATTACTGATTAAAGAAATGAAAAAATCAAAAGTGATAAATAAAAAGTCCGTTTAACGACTAACGGCTTTTAGCAAGAGCGGTGCTCCTGGAAACCCTACTAAGATGATTCGATGGACTGGAAAACCTACAAAAAATATGGAAAAGTTTTTCTTCACAGACAAGATTTAAAGTTCCAGCTTAGTGTGCTTTACGCATTATTTCAGTGTACTACATTATATCCATAAAATTAACAATCCACTAGCAATCAATCGTCATAATAATTACCTACAAGGACCTGCACCAAGTTTTAATTTTAAACTTGATTTAATATTAATACTTGAACTATTGTTTATTCAAATTGATCTATGGAGCCTATTAGGCCAAGGCTACCCACAAATACTTACAAAGTCACAAATGTAATAACTAATTACTCCGCCAAAACATAAGAGTTTGTTATTACAGTAATTAGTTTGTTCACGCCGTGTAATTAAATAAGATATTAGTCTGACTATCCACTAGATAGAGCGAGGCTATTCTGAGAGATATTTTTTTTTGAGTTTATCATAATGTGGCGGCGAGATATGTGTAATGTTTTGTAAATGTCTCAGCATCATGCTGAGATAGGAGCCTTTTGGCCTCGTATAGGACTTTCTGTTTCATTTCTCTTTTTGTTACTTTTTTCCTTTATAAAATTTTCATTTTTTTTATTTTTGAGTTTAGTTTGTGATCTTCCTGTACGAGTCGCAATAAATACTTTTTCTTTCATTCTTTCTCTAGATATAAAAAATGAGGTTATCTGAGTTTGGTGTCAAGTCAGAGTCTAATAAAATATTTATTTTCATCGTCATAATCAACCTGTAATGTTCCCGCTGCTAGGACACAGGCCTCCTCTCTGTGAGTTGGGAGTGGACCCAGTGCGGGTTATTTTTATTTCGTTCTCCAAGCTTATCTCGGTCTTCTGCTAGAAGTGTCTAGAGAGTGTCTCTTCGTAGAGTGCTACGAAGAGGCACGACACTCTCTAGACACACTACGAAGAGGCCCACTCTTCGAAGTTGTGCCACAACCACAATACCTATTCGATTCTCCGGGACGAGGAGATCATGGCTCGGTTGTCTAATCTTTCCTTCGGCTTTCTTCAGGTCGTCAGCTGTGAAAACTTACTCCATAACCTGTTCCACCAGATCAGCGCGTCTAACAATAAAGCTATAAGTTTCTCACTTAATTCTGAACCAGCCAATAAATTCATCATTGACATGCCCCTTTTCTTAAGCCCTCTAACAAAGCGATATCAATACGCTTTCGCTATTTAACTGACTTTACACACTCAATGACACATAATTTATTTATTAGCACCGCGGGCGATCATAATCTGCGCGCGCTTCCGCCGTGCCACCTGCGCCTGTGCAGCGAAAGTTGTGTATTTGTCAACAAGACGCGATAACACAGAGTAGATACATTCAGAAGGCTAGCTTGAGAAGCTGCTGTGAGATTATGCCCATTGAAGCTTAACGAGATAATACGATAACAGGCAATTTGCGAATAGCCTGTAATACCATTTAGCATGTAAAATGCCCTTAGTAAAGGTAGAGGGACAATTTTCGCAGGGTATATCTTCCAAGAAGAGCCTAAGTATTGACTTCAGGGCCGAATTTTTGAATGAGCTTCTGATCAGAATGATGTAGTGGACTATCCTCAGTACTAGTCTGTTTAATACTGTTTTTTATATATTTTTTAAAATTTAAAATGTTAATGGCCCACTGCTGGGACTCCCTACTCTCTTTCCACTTCTGTCTGTCCAGAGCTCTCAAGGACCAATTTTTACGAAAGGAGTCCAGCTCACTGCGCCATCTCATACTGATTATTATCTTAAAATTAAGCTTGTCAATGGCCAAACAAAAACAATTAAAAGCTCGCTTCCGCATCGCGCTTTGTTCCAATTCCAAGTTAGACTTCTGTACCCAGCCTCTTCCGTTCACTAAGCTAGTCAAACAATTTATGAACATTACAGGCAGAATGATATCTTGTTATTTTACTCTTGTGGGTTCTAGTCGCGTCTGGTCTTTTATTTTAGTATTCCACGATGGTCTAAGGCTGTTATGCATTTTAAAGAGCGGATGCGACACGTTCCTAGCTTTCCCACGGCGTTATTGTGTATTAAATATTGCTATTAGGACGCCTTGGAATCTATGGTAATAAATCTGTGGGTGAAAACAGGACTTGAGGTTTCTTTTTTATGATTATCATATGATTTAATGAATAGCAGTGGTGGTCCGGTGGTAATAGCCGCGACTTTGGTCGGAGGTTCGAACCCAGGTAGGCGCTTTACTTTGTGTAAATTATTTAATTACTACTGCTCTCAAAACGGTGAAGGTAAACATCATCGTGAGGAAATCGGCATATTCTAGATCCAAAAAATTCGAAGACATGACCGAGAGGAGGCCTGTGTCCCAGCAGTGGGAACATTATAGACTGATTATGAATGAATATGGAAAGTATTAGTTCAATCGCTGTGCGTTTGTCAAAATTTCCAAAAGAAAATAAAATCTCTTAAATATATAGGTACTAACTGTGCAATGATTTGGATTTATGTCAGTTATGGAGTGCATCTTTTTCTCAAATAAATAATACTGCAGCCATTTCGTTTTTCGTAGATTTTAAGGTATTTGGGTTGGAAGGCCTTTGTATGTCCCGTTGTGGACTGCTATTTAGGCTGAGTTGATTGAATCTACTTGCATAATAACTAAAACAGCGGAGTAACTGCGTAATACACTAACAGTAGTAATGACTTTCATTTTGACAGTTCAACAATACTCATTGCGTTATTAACGTTGTTGAGCAGACACATTTTTCAAACATATTAAGCGATGGAGATTAGCAATATCCTTCAAAACGATTCAAATTGCGATTGATGGTACGTTATGCAATTAGGGTGTAGTTCCTTTCCTACTACAATTATAATCCCTATAGTTCTCTCCACGACAGGCGTTATCCCCAACCGTCTCCGTAGCCTGAAATTAATAGATTTAGAAGAATCCGTTTATATTAACCTGCAGAAAGCTGCCATCCTAAACACCTGCAGAATAGTTAGGAAGTTCATTCAGTCAGAGGAAGAAAACACACTCTCGTCTTACATACACACCACAAATTGCATTTATTTGGCTCAGGTCAAACCAGCCTAGGAGCTGACAAAAAGAAAACTCCTGATAATAATAATAAGTTTATTTATATATAACAAAAACATAAGCCCGACTTTCGTCGTTCCCCGCGTCCGTTCCATATGTTATTTATGACCCCTATACTCTTGTTACAGGTAAATAACGACTCAGCCACACTACTGTCAAGCCAGGTAAACCGAACATGGACGCCAGCGTCAGAACACCAATTTCTCTCCGTTTATGTATGTTTGAGAACGGGAAAAACTTATTTTCCTTCGCCACGACGAGACGGATCATCAATTAACGCTTTCTTCATCTAGTTTATACGGTAGTGGTAGAAAGTCTTATTGCATGTTATGGCTATTTTAATTCTGAGTTGAATGGGAAAGAAGTTTATTGCGATCGATTGTGGGAGCGGGTAATTATAGCAATTGTGGTTTGTTATATTGGAAATCAGAGGCGTAGAAATCTATAGAGAAGAAAATATATACTTACATAAACTCACACCTTCCTATGGAGGTGGACACAAACTACAGAGCGCCACCTCCTGCGGTCCTTAAATACTCCTTTTGTTTCATTTACGTTCATACATCTGGACATAAACGCAGGCCGATTGTGAGTATAAGATGATTTTAATGCCAATTTTCTTTTCTAAGAAAGAAAGAAGAAATTTAACGCACTAACAACATAATTAAATTACAAAAAAGACACTACAAAGTGAAAAATAACTTTAATTTCGGAAGTCGGTGCCGTTGGGTTCGCATTTTCGTTGTTTACAAATAAAAAAAAATTTTCAAATCGGCTTATAAATAACGGAGTTCTGAGGACTCCTTTTTTGAAGTCGGTTAAAAAAAGTTATGGTTTTAGAAAACAACTTTTTTGTATTTTTCTGCTTAGAGCTTTTTATTCCTATTAAAACAATGACGTTTTGACACTAATTTGAAATCTAAGCAGACACAAAACCACTCACAGAAATAGTTAAACAACCATATTTTACGGATATCCGCAACCTGCGCGCAGGCACATAAATCAATGATGACGTAACAAGGCTTAAGACCTAGATAGGAGTACAATTTGGGGCAAACCTATAATCTAGGAGTAGAACGCAATAAACCGAGGTGATTAACTCACTAATTACGACTATCAGAGGCAAACAATAACCATAAACCAATAAATGACTGACAACTAACCGCTCTTATATATTTTCTTCACTGCAATTTCTAACAATCATTGAAGGTGACACTTTCAAGTAAATAACAGACGGGCTCTATACATCGGCTTGGAAACACGAAATAGATGAGTACAGAAGGTCCATATCAATCAACCGATCAATCAACTCAGCCTATCGCAGTCCACTGCTGGACATAACCCTCTCCCAGTCTGCGCCACAACACCCTATCCTCCGTCAGGAAGGATCCATTATAAAGAACGTAAAGAAAGATATTTCTTATTTTGGAGAAATAAGACGCACATTGTAAAGACAAAAAAACAAAAAAACTGACTGAAAGAAAAGAAAGAAAGAAAAATATTGAAAAAAAAACTGCCATCGAGAAATAACTTTAATTTCGGAAATCGGCGTCTTTGGTTTTCTATTTTGGTCATGTAATTTGTTGTATGTATATAATTTAATCTTGTATTTTGCATGCACAAAATTAAACGATGTATCTATGTATCTATCTATCTATCTAAAAAAAATAACTCGCCGAATGAATAACCTCCTCCTTTTTTGCAAATTAATTTAAACATAATAAACATACACTCATCCAAAGTAGACAAAATCCAAGCAAAATGGTAAGAATAAAAAGAGTACCTCAAAACGTTAAAAGACACGCACACATAAAGGCGAACGTGAACGGGGATCTCAAACAAATGACAGTCGCATGTGCGCTTGCACTTGCTGTACGTAAAATCAAAATATTTAATTTCACATAAACCTACATGGGCACTTATGAAAGGCCAGAAGCTATGGAGTTGTAGTCGTTTCTTATGGAGAAGAGCCGGCAAGAAACTCCACGGTTAGTCTTTTAAAAATAATTGGCTTTTACAATGTTTTCAAATTACAGTAGGTATGGGAGGACAGCGTAGGCCTGTCAACAAGTACCAGGTACTTGATAAAATAAAAAATGGTCTACAGATCTAAAGTCTACAAGGCCTACAAAGGCCTACAAAAAATATAAAAGAATCTATAAGAAAAATGAAAAAAAAAATATATAAAAACCTAAGCGTGTCTATGTGTGCGTGCGTTTTCGCTTTGTGCTTTGGGCCTTCTGCAACTATCTAGTCTATGCTAACATCCTGGTAGCCAATAATGCTAATGATAGCTTTTCTCTCTGCTTACGCCATGAACGATTGATTGGTATGACACTCGACTGTAGTTTAAAAGGTAATTGTGGTCGTTTTCACCGAGTAATCTTTGTTTATGAGGCTTTCACGTCGTTTGTGGAAATTAGAAGGTAATTAAAGGTCATAATAGTTGCAGTAAAATTATAATTTACACGCGCAGTAGTTAATAGGATAACTGACATTGGCTGTATTTGAGAGCAGTAGTGGCCCAGTGGCAACGACCTCGAGTTACGAGTTATAGGTTGTGGGTTGGAACCCAGACAGGCGCTTTACTTTGTGTAAATAATTTCATCACCACTGCTCTCAAAACGGTAAAGGAAAACACCGTGAGGAAACCGGCATGTCATAGAACCAAAAATTCGAAGACGTGAAATCTACCAACCCGCATTGGGCACGCGTGGTAGATCCCACTCCCTTTCGAAGAGAGGAGGCCTGTGTCCCAGCAGTGGGAACAGAACCTATGCCTTTCTTTGAGACAATGTCAGGTCACAGCCTTCATTTCGAGGTGACCTTCTCAAGTTCACCGGTTTTCAGGAAGGTCAGCTGTTTGAGCAGGGAAACCATCTTTGACACTATTGAGAGCAGTGTAAATTCAATCCGTGTCATCTCGTCTCTGCAATATTTGATAGATTTTTTTTTCATTTTCTGCCTTCGCCATCGTCATCATCATATCAGCCTGGAATCTCCTACTGCTGGGTCTCCATTCGTTTTTGCCATATTTCCTGGTTCTGTGCGTCCCCAATCCAGGTGTTTCCCGTGACTTTGCTGGTATCGTCGGTTTTAATTTTTACGGTAAAGATCAGCCTGGAAACTCCCACTACTGAGTATAATGGCCTTTTTTTTTGCGTGGAAAATCATTATATGACTTTTCCCGCTCTGACTGCACCGACCCGCAGACTTTTACTGACTAAAACCCACTCGTGTTCCTTCAGTTGCCTATGCCACGGGCCACGGTATCTCTTTCGAACAACCCGCGGCCCTGGCAGGCATCAGCCCTAGCGGACCCCGTCAGTTCGTGCTGACATCTCTTTGAGGGGCGCATGGAACACAATGCGCCGTCGACCCGGGCCTGGTCCTTGCCGCAAGCCCGAGTATAATGGCCTTCCATTCGTTTCTGTATGTCCCCAATATGAGGTGTTTTCCGTGACTTTGGTGATATCGTCGGTTTTATTTTACTGTAAAAGTCTAAAAATCTAATTACGTATACTTGGAATCTTCGATTGCGATGACTTCTCACAGCTTTTATTGCCAAATCATCGCGTTCCCAGCCTCTGGACACCGAATTATATGTTGCAAGAGAACTTTTGATAGCTTCTCCATTTTCGATCAATTGCCAGCGATTCCGCGGTTCTCACTTATCTTAGAGATTACTGAGATTAAATAACAGATGCGTCATGTTGTACAGACAGCACATCAAGCTACTACAATCTGTCAAATTTCTTTAGATTTTCAACTTAATCGCTAAAGTATAAGGCTCAAAGTTGATTGGGAAAATTTGACAGTTTCGGGTAGCTTCACCTGCTGGCGTCTGTACACTCTTGAGCTCAAAGTAATTGTATTTATTAAGCGTGTAATAATCGGGTATTTTATTAGAAGTGTTGCCTCGATTATTTTTTTGATCATGCAGTAATGGCGGATTTTGTAGTTTCAAAAGTGGCTGTAGCAAAATGACTGATATTTTAAAAATAAAATCCGTTTTCTAGTTTCGATACAGTTACTGTAACCGTTAGCCTGTAGCATCCGACTGCTGGGCGAAGGGTTCTTCCCTGACCATATTGTAACAAATAAACATTTTTGATTCGATTTTGATTTGAACAATATTTAAATTGAACACAAATCTTCTACAATCTTACAAATCGCTGATCAAAAGAATTATTTCCATCAGTTCCAAATTCCCATCTGTCCATTGGTTATGACTACAGAAGTACGGACGCGATCGATACAAAATTTTCTGCAAAATCATGGTTTTTAACTTCGGTAAAAGTAAAAGTGTATACAACTGGCGAACGAAGCCATTTGCTTCTAGTAAAAGCTCCAGTTTACTTGCTGACGGTTCTTTTATTACATGTTGTTGTTTATGTGCATTTATATTTACTGTCTTGTTAGTGTGTGTGTGTGTCGTGGTCTCAATCTCGAATGCTTACTATGGAAAATTTTCGGTTCAATCCCCTGTACCCTAAGAATAAGAATCATTTAATTGTAGAAAATATAGGTGCGTAACACACTTTCGATCATAATCTGATTGATTTTGAAGGATACTGCTTTATATGTTCGAAAAATTTGTCTGCTCAACGTAAATTACGCAATGAATGTTGTTGAACTGTCAACATTAAAGTCATTGCTGCTGTTAGTGTGTTAAAGCTTTATTATTATTATTATCAGCCTGTGATGTCCCACTGCAGGGCAAATGGCTGCCGCGATGTCGCTTGCCATTATGAGGGACCCATTGGGTTGTAAGGTCAAAGCGTTATTTACTTCAAATTATAATTTGTATGTTTTATTAGGTTTCCTATATAAGAAAATTGTTGGTTGCGAGAAGGTATCCATTTCTTCTTGGTCCTTTGATTTTCGCGACGTCTCTCTGGTTCTTTTGTATGCATAGATGTATTATCCGGTTAGGTTTTAGTATACCTATATTTTATCACCTAAGGTAACCACGGCGAAGGAGGTGTGACGATCTAAGGATGTTTGCAGGGCCAACATGGTCAGAGATCTCACAAAACAGGGAGGTTTGGAATGAAAAAGGGGAGACCTTTGCCCATCTTACAATATAAGCAAACGAAAAAAAAAGGTAACACGGGCACACCTGTTGCACACACATATTCTCCTCATAGCTACTATAATTATGGTATATAATGTTTATTCTAATCACTAATGACTTCCTTCTCAGAATTCTTTTTATCACAAAGCAAACAATCTTGCATAGATAATTAAGAATCAGATTGAGAAGTACCTACTTACTCGTCACAAGTACATAGTCCACAATAGAGCGTTTTGACGTCTTCCGACTGCTGAAGGTTGCACATGGAGGTTGATTGTATCTGAGGACATGGAGCCATGGTATGCCAACAATCACTTTCTATAATATCCTTGTTTAAATTGAATTTAGACTGGTTTTTTAATGATATTGTACGTTTTAAGTAGTTTTTTTTAGTTACCATATAGAATAATTTAATATCTTTTTCAACTCGGGCAATAATTGTTCGAATTGAAAAAATATTTTTATCAAAGGAAAAGAAATATATAATCAATGTGTATCGGTTAATTTTGTAATAATCAAATTTGATAAAATGTTTATCAATTTAAAATACCTCAGAGGCAATTTTCGTATCTAAAAAAACTGGCGATCTAATCTCATTCTCAATCTGTCAAAAATACCTCTGATTTACCTACATTTTTGACAAGTTCTTGACATTGGTTGTTGACTACATTTTAATTACGGGAGCCGGAACTGAAGACTTAAATTAATTAATTATTAGCATCAAAACTGCCACAGTTACGAAGAGAAATGTTGCCAGTGTAACAATTTATTTCATTTCCCGATACCATCAGTTTTGTAACGAGAACCAACTGGTTATTGTGCTAATTACCCGCGAGTCGCCAGTCACCGTGATTGATGAGCGCATTATTGAAAGTTTTCCAGTTAATGCAGATTAGGAATCAGTGGGTTTAAATTAACTATGACTGTAAATGTGATCAGGGGGTCTACTCCGAAGTGGTATCGGCCGAATGTTCGGCCGTTTCCTGCTACGAAGTTGCTATTTGGTTCGGTCGGTCCCGATCCTACACTCCTACACTCTTTCGAATATTGACTATGGTCCCGACCCAAACGAGCCGATCCGAATTTTTTTCGCATTTTTCAATAATATTCGGTTCGGCCATGTGTCGGTCCGATCCGATCATTCGCACTTTGCACTTCGTAGTAGACCCCCAGGGCTTTTGTAAATAGAGTGACCGAATATTTTTTTAATTGAATCTATATACATATTATAAATTAAAGTCGCTTTTTGTGTCTGTTTGTGTGACCGCGTTGTTCTTCTAAACTAGTCAACGGATTTTTATGCGGTTTTCGCCATCATTTAGATAATTTATTCCGGAAGGTATATGTGTATAATACATTAGTATTAAACTTGCATAATATATTAGAGCAATCTCGATGAATTGAAATGTTTATTCCTGTAAGTAGATCTTTTAAGACGCTTTTACACGTCATTATTTTTAAAACTGGACAGCATTTCCTAGCTGACTGATCCCTGAGGAGAAAAAAGATGTTTTGTCAAGTCATAAAAACCGTTCGTGTAGGGGCGGATTGCCGCATATTTTAATTTACTCGCGTGTCATTGAACATTATTAATTTCAGGTGGGTTTTTCGGTGCAATACTCTTTACTTCGACAACAACCTCGATTAAAGTCTCTATGAAGAAGAGAAAAGAGAAAACTCTCAATGAAGCTAAAAGTAGTGGTCTTCTAGAAGCACTTCATCGCATTCAACCTTTCCAATGTCGTAACCTCGGAAGCCTCCTTCCGAATTCAAGACAGCAACAATCTAATTCATCTATCCAACAGTCAAACGATCTCTTCAACTACCCACATTGCTTAGCGTTATCTCGACAACTAAACGTGATCCCAATCGATAATCTCACAGATATATTTCTCAGATAATTGGGCCTCGTCGAAAGTCGATTAGAAAATAAGAGTGCCACCGCTCATCAACGGAAGCCTGTTCGAGATCGAAAGTGGTGTATGTGCAAGCGCATTTTTATGTCATTTTCACATACGAGGTTGTTCACCGCGGGAAAAGTGGGGAAAACGGGGAAATATGCGGTTTGACCGGTTATTGCGTACATTGGCCGTTTTATGGTGCTGCTGAAGGAAAAGTTGTGATTTTTATCGCGTTGGCTTTTGGTTGCGGTTTTATGTACCTGTTTGTTTATGTAAGATTTGTTGTGTCGAGAAAGTCGTAAAGTGAGGAAACCTAGGCTTCTTGTGGTGTAATGAAAAGAAAGGCTGACGTAGATTCTTGTGTCTTTTTGGCTCGTACGAGATCGTGAATGATCATTTGGTAGAGCAGAAAAGTCTTTTCAAAAGGCTTGTAATTGTTATATGAAAATCCTCCAATGCAACAATGTTTATGTAAACATTATGTAATTTAGGCGATCTTAGGGCTGATTTTTCCATAGCCAGACAATTTTATCGGAGGAATAATTTTATCTGGAGTTGGAAAAATCAGCCCTAAATCGTCTGTTTTTATTATTATTTTTAACTGTTAGATAGATTATAGAATATTCTATATAATGTACACCATTAAAAAAAAAATTGTAGTGCCTACTCTTAACCTCGATCACGCCTGATGGAAAGCGATGGATGAGGTCTACGATGGAACAAACGTGCATTCCATAAAATTACAGATATCTGTAACTAACCAACTAGGTTAGTTACAGGTATCTGTAACAAAGTGTTTTAAAATGACCCCTCAGGGGCCAACAATACAAAGACACATCTCCAACTACACACCTACCTAGACATACATTATGTACCTACACTTTAAAACAAAAAACCATGCCTCATCTTGTCCACGGTCTCCGTAATTACGCGTAAAAACACACAAGTGTTACGTGCCTCGAATATTTCGCTCTTTTATCTCGTTTTGACGCGACAGCTGCGTACGCGCACAGCACGCGATCGTAATGATGCGCCTGAGTTTCGACAGCGATATTTTGTAACGTGTTGATGAGATGGGAATGGAATTAATGGAAAGAGTTTATTAGCTCGATATCTTGATAGTTTACATTTAAAATAAAAGCTTTTTTAAATTGACTCGCACAACCGTGGATGATATAAATTCAACCGAATATCAGTGGTAACAATTTGTCACTGACCACACCTTTATGTCGTAGCAGTAAAGTCGATTTTCTTAGTGCATGTGTTACCTAACAGTCATGTGCTGGAGTTAACTGAACCTATAGAAGAGGCTGTTCGGATTTTTGATTAACAATAATTATAATCTTTAATATTTCTACTTTCTGACAGTGTTATTGCCAGTGAATTCCGCACAATCAGCCTATAAATTCTAAAGGAATAGCTAAAGAAAATCTCTCATGGTTTTCTAGGATTAATTACCCATTACTAACCACCATTAGTTGATTTATAAAGACCATTACACCCATAGTTTTCCTTGACTGAACAGAATAAGGACACAACACACATTCAAACTCCAATCCCCCATCACAACACCCATCAAATAAATCCAAGACCCATCCAACAACAACCACAAATCAGTTACGAATATCAATATTCCTCAAACATAACACACAATCTTTGAATACCTCATACGACCATTAATTCGCCAACACTCGAATAGAGGAGTTATTAGCTCCATTCCTGCTCACCCCGTCCCGGAAGCGGCGTGAATATGTGATAAATCTTGCGCCGTCATCGCTGGGAAGGTAACGGGACACCCTACGTGGTTATTACAAGGGCTAATACTGATTTATAGCTTGTTCACGCCTGTTCTTCTAGGTGGACAGGGTTTTAAGCGATAGGGAATTTGCGAGATTGTGTGATAGAGTCGTAGTCTGATATAGAGTTAACAAGTAGCGGGTGCTATTGATTTTGTTACAACAACTGCCCCCAGTTGTTAGTGGTACTGTGAACGAACAATTGGATGCTTGTCAGTTCGGGCAATAGTATTTTCAGAGTATTTTACGCTGGTAAATCGATTTGGCGTCTTGTTACCCTTTTATTAATGCGGGAGTCTATGTCCTATCTTCATCATAATCATAATTAGCCTATATTGTTCCCACTGCTGGGACACAGGCCACCTCTCTTCGAGAGGGAGTGGGCTATAATCTACCACGCGGGCCCAGTACGTTTGTAGATGTCACATGTCTTCGAATATTTGGTTCTAGGACATGCCAGTTTCCTCACGATGTTTTCCTTCACCGTGTCCTATCTTGATAAGAATTAATTAAATCAATTGAATCAAAAGATCGATCGTCATCATCGCTTTATTCCACCAAATTATTAGTCGAGACATCCTCCTTTTTGTGCCATGCTTAGGGAAGCAGACTCTCATCCAGGTTATCAGTAACTAGAGCTAATACAGATATTTACACAGTCGTCTCGGTATATTTTAACGTCTACTTTAAAAGTTTTACACCGTCATCAACCCATGCAGAATCAGGTGCATGTTCAAGTAAAACTCCACTCATCTTGAAACGAATTTCATCGAAACTGTAATTAATGTGTACAGTTTCCGATCTCGCATGCTCGGACCAATTACCTACCTCTATATTTAATGAGCACCATTACGACGCAGCGTACGGGGCTGGGCTGCGGTCAAATTTGACAAAATTACCCAACCGTCGTCGCGTGCAAGTATTTTGTGATGTCCAAATTATTTTTGTGGATAATTGAATTTTTGTTGTAACTTGTACCTGATTGGTTCATTATGATTATGTCCTGTGTTGGGATGTAATCATCATAAATTTCAATGTAACAACGCCTTGTGAAATTGTGGACAATGTTGATGAATTTAATCAGATCTTATTAAGTCGGCATGTATTTCTCTGAATCATAATCCAGAGAAATACATGCTGACTTAATAAGATCATTTCTTTCCTTGATAGCCTTTTTGATTTCAAGATATTAGGAGCAAGGGCTCGATCTAGAGACGAAACAAAAGGCTTCGCTGCTGAAAAGATGTATGACAAAAATGTATGACAAGAATGATTGGTTCGAATGAAGTGAGCTTACGAATGCTACCAATCCAGTGTATTTAATATCAACGTTTTCTATGTAAGCACTACTAATATTATGCTCCAACAAAATATAATCCTGAAGAGAAAAAGTTGCCAGTGCCAATAACAACTACTGTCATTTAAATCAGTTTCCTAGAAGCACTAAACGAATGTATTTACTGCTGTTTAATTTGAAGTCCCGACACATAAACACCCATTTTTGTAAATAATTACATGGTGTACAAGTTCTTAACCCCGGCGTTCATGGAAGACAGAATTATGTGCACGCACAGATTGTCATTTCACTACATAACTTACAAAGTATCAACAAAGACCAGTGGCTATTTTAGAATCTGTAAAATCTTAATTTACAAATTCGTTTTTGTATATTTAACGTCCGTTGTGCCATGCTTCCATGGTCGATGCGAGTCTCAGGTCTTCCCTGCGATTGAATGCAGGTCCTTATCTCAATTTATTTATATCTTCTGTATGTCTTCTTCTTTCAAGCATCTCTAGACGACACTGATAGTGTGTGTGAGGGTGTGCCTCCTGGTCACCTGTGTCCAAAGTACATTTTCAAAAGGAACATTTTCTTCTTCTAGTACGTAGGTTGGTGTCTCCATAGGTCCTATAACCCCTGCAGCAAGTAAGGTTTATTAGTCTACATGCCACTGGATGCAAACATGCCTGAGCTTCAGGCACACTATGCGTTCGCGCATCCACAATCCACATTGCATGACAATGCGACGCGTTTGTTGACCTGCGCGCGCGCCGCATCGCAATACGTGCGGTAGCTGAGTGATTTGCATCATTGTTGATGGGAATTGTTCGATAACGCTATTATTACTATTTTTAAATCTTTTATAAGTATTGTAGTCCATTCGACGAGGCCACTTCTCCATGTACGGACGCCTGCAGATAAAAGGGACCCCCCCGCCTTACAAATAAACTAGCGTTGAGGGGTCCTTTTATCTGCAGGCGACTGTACTATAGATAATACTGGCTCTCTGTCACCTTGCAAACGATAATTATACAGTAACTAGGTAGTGTTTTGGTTGCCTTGTGTTTTTCTGTATTTTAGCACTGGATTCATTTTGTGATTCGTCTGGAAAACGGGTTTTTCCCGTCCTTATTTACTAACTAGCTGCGCCTCGCGGTTTCACCCGCATAAGTGTCGATCCCGTGGGAATATCAGAATAAAACCATCCTATGTCCTTATACAGGTCATGGTCTACCCGTGTGCCACGTTTCATCCAAATCCGTTCAGCCGTTTTAGCGTGAAAGCGTAACAAACATACAAAAATATCAAATATTTTGTTCTTATAATATTAGTTTAGATTTCTATGTTATTTCTTTGTAAATGTCTGACTGATTTGTAATTAAAAACAATTACCCTTCAAGAAGATGTATGTGCTCCTCTTTGGCGTTTCTCCTAAGCCACCAAGTAAGAGACAATAAGATTACATTCAGATCTTTATCTCTAAGCAGCTGCCAACTTTTTTGAACACTGCAGTCTTGCGTAAGATAGTTTAACAATGGCACGTGACATACATTGTGTATGTTTATTGTCTACAAATATGGTCATAACGTAGTATAACAACAACTAAGGAAACGCCAAAAATAAAGGTAGGTAGGAAGCCAAAAGTCCGGCGCCATATTTCAATGTTATTCTTTATCTTAGTAATCAGGTTAATATTGTGTTATTATTCTTGTCCTTGTAGTTTGGATCTTACAACTTTTTTATTTAACTCTCATTTCTGTTATGTGGTCCTGTGAGATATTTATTATTTTATTTTATGGTTATGCTGTATTTAATCTTAGGTTGTCATAATTCAATTGCGCGTAAAGATCAGGATTATTATGACATTTGATCGAAATTCAGACGCCGGTGTCACCACACAGGTGGTGTGGTGACACCAGCGTCTGTGTTCCCTTTCCACATTTATCCCAAGCCTGCCTTCAAAGCAGGAGTGAGCAGGTATCTTCTGGAGTCGCTCGTTCCATTATAGACCTCACCCATCGCCTTCCATCAGGCGTGATCGAGATCAAGAGCAGGCCCATTTAGCATTTTTTTTAAATTAAATCTACTTAGTTATCAAACTATGTATATAAACATGATCTCGAGATCCTCAACGTCCTATACGATACTATAACTAAATTTACATTCAGATTTTCATAAACCGTTAAAGATATTAAAAGGAAAAGTATATTTAAAGTGACCATTCGTAATTCAGTATTCAAATACCGGATTAGGACAGCTTGACCCGAGCGTGTTCGGGTCACATCGGATTACCTCGCCAAGGTCGGGTCGATGTCAACGCTTCGATCACGAATGAATTCCATTCATTGATGCGTCATCATTGTGTGCGAGGGTTGGCGGATGCAATCATGTTTTTGAATATTTTCTTTGTTTTATTTGGGTCTTTGGCGAGAAAAACTAATAGTTTTATGATAATTTTGTTTTTCACCATTTCCTGCTTGCGGCCATTCAGGAGTATCTAAATGGAGATACGGAACTAGCTTGATGACTGAAAGAAAGAAAAATGAATGTATGACATTACGGCAAAAAAATACACCTTAATAAGCTATAAAAACAGAAAACAAAGATTACAATGGCACTGACGCTGATTTTCAGCTGCAACCCACGAGTGCCACTGTGACGACATATTGGAGGCCGCCCTCGGGCTAGGGGGGAAAGGCGATCTTTGCCAGAATGTCTGAAAAAATATTGATGAGACTAGAGTGACCAAAGATTCAGCTCAGTTTTTATTGCAACTCATGCTGGACGCTGATGATAAAAAGAAATACAGACGAAAACTGGCAACCCTAACACAACATAACAATAATTCGAATCGTTTTTCAAACACATTGTTAAAAGGTTTAAAATGACTCGATGGTTGAATTTGAATTAGGAGCGTTATCCGGTTGGATACGAGAAGGTCATGTGGGAGTGTTTGAGATTTCAAAAATAGAATGCATAGGCTGAATAATATGGAGAAAGTTTTTTTATTTTTATTGTTTCGATTTTTTTCATCTTCAGGCTACGAGTATGTGTGGATGTATTATAGTTACACCACTGCCCAAGCCTTTGGGAAAACAAGGCGAGATGTGGCGTTATGTGTGTCTTCAGGTTGGTTTTCCCTAAGGAGATGAGCAAAGTTTATCTGACTTCGACACTACAAAATAATAATACAATGCTATTAAGTTGTATATTAATAATAGCGCCCAAAGCCTTGACATTCACAATGAATAAAGAAAAATAATAAGAAGACTGAAAAATTAAATGTTGTTGTGTATATATTCGAAGAAGATTATCCAGTTTTTACTCTATTAGGTGGATACAAAATGTAAATACAGACAGACAATAAAATAAACATTAATTTATTCGTAAATATACTTTTATACAAACAACCTTCGCTTAAGAAATGAAAAAAAAAACTTGTGTTCATTTCTTAATGAACCTTATTCACTTGAAAATTCTTAAAAAAAAAAACTATAAATAAAATGGCAATCATTCAAAATAATCGGAGATTTTTTCTTTATTTCATCATTTAAGTGGACAGATAATATATGAAACCCAATTTTTTTTTTATTTATTTTGTCCCTCTGTTTGGGCAAAGGTCTTCCCCATATTTTCCCCTTTTCTTTATTCCGTGCCTTCTCCGCCCAATAGGTTAGGAAAGAATCCAAATCGTAAAAATAACAGGTATATACCAAAAAAAAAATGCTCATTTTTCTCGCAAATTCCGATTTGGGACTTGTCGTGATAGTTTGCATAATTATTGTCCAAATCTTAGGTTTTTAACATAAATAGGGAAACTAACTATGTAAAGGAAATGAAAAGTAATTTTTCACACAGGCATAGTCATTTCGTATCTGTCACACGGTACGATGCCAATCTCTGCTGTCATTAACTATCTGCAAACACAACCAAACAGTTTATTTACACTTTAATATCACAGCAATAGGGGTGAAATTCCCTTGATTGATCTGAAAGTTAATTTGGTTTTGGTTAATGATTGAAACGAAGTTATCTTTGCTACTTTGTTTTAATGAATTTCATAATTTATTCTGTTCCATAATAAGAAAGAGGAATTATGTTGCATATTTTTATTATAATTATAGCTTGGAATTCCTTTGGATATTGGTGTAATTATTGTCATGTGTTGTCTGTTTTATTTTGACAAAAACATTTTACGTACGTTTTTAACTACAAATTACTTCGTTATGGAAATAAAAATAAAAACAACGGATAATGTCGTGTTTCTTTTATTTATATAATTTGCGTACATGCGACATCCATACACGATATATTGCAATTTTATGCAGCCTTAATAAAAAATTAAATTAAATTAAAATTGAAAAAAATATAAGAAACTTTTGAGTATTAATGTCAATAGATTTAATACCGATTAAAACAGTTATAATTTTAACGATCAGAAATAACACCAATTTAAATGATATTCCACACATTAGTGGCCTAAGCATGTGCGTAATAAAACTATTTTTATCATAGACAAGAAACTCTATCGGTATGACTAAGGCCATCGACTATACACAGTCCTTATGAAGGCGTATCAAAGATCTCTGTTGCAATTAAATGTTAATCCTAGTAACTATGGTGTAGATGGCAACTATGGCGCGACAAAAAGTTGCTGATGAAAAGATTCCTGTCGATTTCCTGGTGTTTTTTTTTCTTAGACTCGTAAGGTACTACTATGCAACTATGTAAACTGAAGCTAGACCGTTGAATTACTTCTGCAACATGCCTGGCATCAAAACGAACAGGCAGATCCGCAGCCTAATTGCGTAACACATTTTCGGCAAATGATTGAGATTAATTGGTTTCGTTACGATCGCTTTTTGTTTCATTTTACGATTTTCGTATTGCGTAACTCCACTACCTTGTAATAGAAACAGCTGTTGGTTTGAAACGCTAAAGAGCGAACGAAATGTGTTTAAGAAAATCGTAAAATGAAACAAAAAGCGATCGAAACGAAACCAATTAATCTCAATCATTTGCCGAAAATGGTTACGCAATTAGGCTGCTATTTTGCACTTCATAGTAATTCACTAAAGTATACTATTATTCTCTTATCTTCTGCTTGGCTATCTAAACCATAGCTTTTGCCAGAATACATACCGTTTAGTTCACTAAAATAATCATTTCTTAGACAAAACCTATGCCTTGATTGCCTTTCAAGATCTTTTTTTCTTAAGCATTATTTTTTGCAACAATGACAACCAATACACTCCCTCTGTTGGATATACATCTCTTCGTTTCTTTAATTTTCGTCAGTTTATTTAGAAGACTTAGGAGTGCAGTCTCTTCTTTGGGTTTCCTTATGAATTTAGCGGCTCTCAGCCACTCAGCAGCAACAATTTAGTAGCAAAATCATCGCCCGTCTGCTCCATAATGAAGTGAAGCAAACTGAGTCAGGGTCATAGTACTACACGGTGTATTCGCATCCTATTAACAGTGATGATAAAACTTATAATATTTAACGAGTCGATTAAACTCCGTAGTTTGATGGTGGTCGTAAAAGAACCGAACTGTTCAGCGGATGCTTATGGTCAGTGGTTATGGGACTAAGGGTTTATGGGTTATTAAGATTAATCCTCGGTTTAGTTTTATTGTTGTAGTCTAGTTTACTTTGAGGGTGGATTGGTCAGTCTCTACTCAGGTACTGTGGAGACTATAGCGTATTTGGTGGTTACATGCAACCTCCGCGAGTTTGTTAAAAGTGATTGGCATCATATGAAATACGATTATTTAACATTAGAAAAGTTTAGGCCTCAGACTCGGCTGACAAGCAAAAGAATTAAGATGTAAAATACTTAGTATATTTTATAGGAATAATTATATATTGTACAGACGCCAGCAGGTCAAGCTACCCGAAACTGTCTAGTTTTCCCAATCAACCTTGAACCTTAATGCTTTAGCGATAAATTTGAAAATCTATTAAAGAAATTTGGCAGATTGCAGTAGCTCGATCTGCTGGCGTCTGTACATATGCATAGGTAGGACATAAACCGCAGTTTGATTTTATTCCTCCCGGTACCGCGAAGCTCGTAGAGAGCTACACAGTACCTATACTTACCTGGAGCAACGGATATGCCATTAAAATCTTTGAGCAACATTGTGTTAGGCACTTTTTAATTGCAATTTCATTAACTTACCAGTCGAAAACTATTAAACTACGCGAAGATGTCACAGTCAGGGAAATTAATTATTTTATCTAATTGTCACACTACGTCAATTTGCCGGGTAATAGCCATTTCATACAACTGTCAAAGCATGACAGTTGTGATTTGAATATATTGAGAGTTTAAGCTGGTAGTTAATTTGATAAGCAATTCATGTCCCTGACTTTACCTACTTAGTAAAAATACTATACAATTGTAGAAAATTGATACAAGAACATTACAGTCGACTGGTAGGTTTTGTTGTGAGTGGGTCACGAACTAATGCTATGTTTACGCATTACTTGAGCTATGGGTATATGCAGCTCTTAAACATAAATCGCAACTTGATAAATCTTCACTAAGATTCTTTTTTTAACTTACATCATCATCTGCCTAGCCTTTTCCCAACTATGTTGGGTTCGGCTTCCAGTCTAACCGGATGCAGCTGAATACCAATATTTTACATGGAGCGACTGCCTATCTGACCTCCACAACCCAGTTACTGGGTAATACGATACCCCTTGGTAAGACTGGTTGTCAGACTTTCGGGCTACTGACGACCCGTAACGACTGTCAAAGATCCACGAATGACAGCCGAGACCAATGGCTTAACGTGCTTTCCGAGTAACTTACAATTTGAGCAAAATATTTCATTAAAATCGGAAGTGTTTGAAGATTATAACTCTTAGCTATTATAAGAAAAGCTAAAAATCAGTTTATTCAAGAATTTTGATGATATGTAAAAGTGACAGTGGTGATGAACTTTTGTTCCAGACCGTACTTAATCTGATCTCCAAAAAACATTCGCTTGCATAGGTACTTTAAACTTACCACAAAGTACGTAATTTCGTGGACATAAGATGTGGTTTCGAAGACACAAGAACAAGAGTACAATCAGTAAACTTCATGACTTCATCATCATATTCATAATTTCAAAGAAAAACCGAAAAACGTCCACTGCTGGACATAGGCCTCCCCCAAGCACAGACACTTAGACCAGTTCTGTGCTTCTCGGATCCAGCGGATCCCTACGGCCTTCAGCAGGCCATCGGTCCACCTTGTGTTGTCATCTGACATTATGCTGAGCTGAGACCCTTTTGACATTATAATCTTTGTTTTCTGTTTTTATAGTTTTAAGGTGTATTCATTTTGTGTAATGCCAATAAACGCATTTTTCTTTCTTTCTTTGTCACCTGGTCTTCCAACGCTACTTCTTCCGGTACGCGGGTACCACTCCAGGACCTTTCGACCCCATCGGCTATCTGTTCTGAGAGCAATGTGCCCTGCCTACTGCCACTAAAGCTTTGGCAATTCCTCGGCCTATATTTTCATAACTTACCTCACAAAAATACCAAATATTTCTTCACTCAACAACAAATAGAGAAAATATCATCCATTCAGATCGCGACTCAATTCGTCACTTGGTCATTTAACGTCTCGATTTCATTAGTAATCGATGATCGGCGCACGCGCACCCGACCGCGTCGAATATCGCTCTCTCTATTGTCTCAGTTTATCGCGAGATTCTGTATCTCCCGTATTTAATGACAACGCTATTTTATGTGTGAGCTTTTACTTTCATTGATATCATCGAGGCTGCATGGAGAAAAAGTTTTGGTGCTATTTCTGTTGCATTGTCCGGCCTAGAATTTACAGAGTTCAGACGTAATAGTCTATTAATGTTGTCTTTTAATCTTTCATTTAGACTATATTATAAAGAGAAAAGATTTGATTTTTTGTATGTTTGTTTGTTACGCTTTCACGCAACGACTGAACGGATTTGGATGAAATACGTTTTATACCGATATTACGACGAGGATTTATACTTATGCAGGTGAAACCGCGGGGCCCAGCTAGTGGGTCACTTAACCTGATAGTAACTGGAATTTGAAATCTAACCCGAGGAATCTTGACAAATGACAATCGCTTTCAAAGCATTTCCTACGCCTACAACGTCTTACAACAGAAATGACATATAAACTTTTCGGTAGCTTATGTCAGTCTGTCCCATACCTTTTTTGAATTGTCCATCATCGTTATCACTAATAGAATGTCACTTTATCTAGGCCCTCTAGTACTTTATGTCAGTGTTTGTGTTTGTCCGAATATGAACATCAGAAAAAGTTTTGCTATAGGTAAATCATAGGTTCTGCTAAATCATAGGTTCTCTACATTATTTTGCCCACTTTGAGTTGTTTTTTTTTTCCTAGAGCTCCCCCAATTTTTTTAACCTACAATTTGTCACAAATCTGAAACAGCGATTGCCACGATTATATTTAAACAAGCTGCACATCGTGGTTTCACCCGCATAAGTTTTGATCCCGTTGGAATATCTGGATAAATAGTATCCTATATGTTAATCCTGGTTATAAACCATCTGTGTGCCAAATTTCATCCAAATCCGTTCAGTAGTTTTTGCGTGAAAGAGTAACAAACATCCATCCATCCATTCATCCATCCATCCATACAGACTTTCACGTTTATAATATTAGTAGGATAGGATAGGATAGTAGGAAGTAGGACGTGTTATAATATAATATAGTCGTAAGTTACGATATACATCTAATTTTCTCTGGGCCCCCCTGAAAATAAGTCTCAAAAGCCAACGAGGGTGCGTTATTGCCCACGTTGGGGACTTATGTCCTAAATGATAGCATTTTACTTCTTCTGGACTTAAGTAACTGAGAACACATTACTCCCCGCTTAAGTACCATAATTATCTTAATATTTAACCCACTTCTTTCAACCATCAGTCACCACACACTTGCGTAACCTAAAAGTGTCGCCCGCACATAAACCGCACATCTTTATAGCGTATTGCGGAAACCGCGGCAAAGCGGTGTTGACGTAACGCCGATGCGCGCGCGCCGCTATTATTTTTGGCGCAGGGTTGTTGAACCCGCGTAGTGAAAGTCGCCGGAGGCGCCAAGCCGGCTACGATAGGACACCCCCGCCCTGATGGTATTTGGCACCTTTAAGTGATAATGATGATAGGAATGTCAAAACCACCACCTGCCCTGAGAATGTTACCAATTAATAAGTTTAAATGTAAAATGTTTGCTTGGCTCTTAGACATGTGTTATTCCGTAAATGAATTTTTAAATCATACTTTCTGATATTCTAATTAATATTAATAATGACAATAGTACTTTGACAATATTAGGAATTCTTGGACATTGTAATTTTTATTTTGACATTATGATTTATTTTTTCAACATTTTTTGATAATTATTTTAGATTTAACTATTAATATTTAGACATTATAAATAATGCATTTTGATAAATCTTAACTAGTCCGCATGTACATAGCTTTAATATTAATACTATAATATTTCTACACCAGCAATGGTAAAATGTGTGAAACAATGTTTAATATAAGACCTCAATGTACGATAATACTGAGAAATAAATAAATAAAATTTCAGCCTGTCTGACCCAGATTTTCAGCAGTGGGCCACGCGATGTAAAGGTCAATGTATGTTCTCTCAGAGTTATCATTATTATTTTTTGTCAAGACATAAGCAGAAAGGTTGTTGCTGTGGTTTTTAGATTGGGGAATCCTACCTGACTTGATGCATGCGATTTCAAGCATTTCGTCTTTCTTCTACAAATAATCTTTATTGAAGATCGGGGCAACAAACTTTCAAGCATATTTATTATTTATTTATTTATGTCATTGACTGCTACGGCAGTCACCCGTATCCGCCAACAATAGATTTTCTATTGCGTCTGTTGTCTGGCAGTCAACGTGTTAACACGTTACTGTACACCACATAAAATAAAAAGGCCAACGTACATAACATCACGCTTGTAATTCCCCGAAGGGTAAGGCAGAGGTGTTCCTATTGCACCCAAAATTCGTCTCTTATATTTAAGTCCCATGTAATAAAGGGCGAGCCTATTGCCATTAACCGGGCACAAATTCAGACTCCGTGCTGCTACTAAGAAACTCCTATAACACTTCCCGACCTGGGTATCGTACCAAGGACCTCAAGCTCTGCAGTAACGCTTGCGTCCACAAGACCAATATTTAAAATTAGTGTACAATGACCCGTCTTATTGCTTTCTTTTAAAAATCTCATCCATTTAGCCCTTCGTCTTTGTGTACCTATTAACTTAACTATCACTATACAATCAACCGTAAAAACATATCACACACATTTCTTTTATTCTTCAGTTCACATCTAAAAGCTAACTTATCTAACAGAATCAAAAACAATCCATTGTTTAATTCTACCATTTCATTACCGGAAACCGATCACATTGTGCCTTTCAAACCATTTCCCATACACATTACAAAATCGAAATGCCGGAGTCGCAATCAAAAGTGTTAATTTTTAGTTACATTCATTTAATTGCGTAAATCCGCGTTTATCCGGAGATCTCTCGAAAACTATTGTGCTTGTGAATGTACTATTATTTTAGGAAGTTTCGTAATAATTATTATTGTTGTGAATTACGTAATTTAATGAGTTAAGTTTTGCTATCTGTGTTAGAATCTGGTCGAGTGATGAGTTTTTATTTTGGGTCAAAGTGGTTAGATCTCATGTAACACTCAATTGGCGAACAGATTACTCACGTAATATAATAATTGGTCCTCCATTTGGTCCCCCCATCCGCAATGTTTAAAGTTAGTCCTACTCTAGACGTTTGGTCCTCCAGATTTGGTCCTACCATCCGGAATGTTTAAAGTCAGTCCTACACCAGAAGGTCTATTCACGTAATTAAAAACATTCGAAATCTAATCGCACTTTTATTTCAGCGACAATCAATGTCAAAAACTTGTCAAAAATGTAGGGAAATTACAGGTATTTTTGACAGATTGAGACTGAGATCAGACTATGAACGTGCTTAAAATTACTAGAATTTCCCCTATGACTTAAGTTTATTTTTACCTCATTCCATTAACGGGCCGAACTCAATATCTAAATTCAGACCTTCAAGTCGATCAAACTCACATATGCATGTGCTAACAAGAAGTCTTAATTTAGCCTTAATTGTAACTGAAACTATCACAATCGTGTTATCAATATGTATGTATGTACCAACTCCTGATGGCTTTACACTCAAGATGCGCGGTAAGAGGAACTCCGGTAAAAATTCCACTCGTCTTCGTCGTAACTGCGAGGTCTACAGTTAATTTCCCACAAACTGGTCTTTAACCTCTTTGGTGCATCAGGTGTGCTAATACCACGTTCTCAGAGCAGGGCGGAAGGCACGCGTGACCCGACATTTAGCGGCTCGGGATGCGCCCGCGCAGTGACGTAACATTTAAGTTTTCTACCCGCATATCTCGTCGTAATATTTGCTAAGAGAACAGATTTATAGTTTTGCCTGTCGAGTTGGTGATTTAGGATTTTCTTGTGGTTACCACTCGTTATTTATTGATGGGAACCTGGCGACTGGTTTGACTTTTTCTTGACAGTTTAAGAGAAAGAATGGTGGTCTATTATGGAAGAAAATTATTCTAGGGTATCTGGGTCTGTCTGTTTGAGTTGTATTATTTTTTAAAGTTGATTTCTTCTTGGGTGGTTGTATCAAGGCTGCGAGTAGGGATGGGCAAGAACTTTAGAAGTTCCTATTAACTTCTTAGGTTTTTCTTTAGAAATATTTCAGTACAAGTATCTTGACTTCGCACACGAATTTGTTGACATATGGGACGTGGAATCTGCAATCATTATATCGAGAATCGTTACAATTAATTGCTTAATAGCGGAGAGCCTCGAACAACACCTCATTGCGTGGCTGGGTTAAGGGCTTGATTCAGAAAGCAGTACTCCTGGAGACGGCACGCACAGTGAGGAGGTCTTCTCTATAGAGTCCTGACCACTGTGCAGCTTGGACCCTGTTCCTGGTACCGATGGGCTACAATTATTATAAAAGACATTGTTATTTGGATTCGAATTTATTGTTTCCGTCTCAGTTCAACGATCAATCTAGGCCGCATATTTCCATTTAATATTGCGCGCTACAAAACCAACCAGATACTAATCGTTTTCTCCTGGAATTAATTCAAGCATTCGCCTCAGCTGTACTAACAAGACGTATTTATGTAACCAAGGCAACAACTGACAAGTAAACTCTTGACCATTTAACAAACTAAATCACGCATATCAATTCGCCTAATATATTAGGTGTCATAACGAATTTCCTTATCAATCCACAGAAAAAATTACCGTGACAAATGATAGCTCGATCACGCTTTACTTCCAAGTTGTATGCGCACGATTTAGAGGGAGATGGAGGTGGAGTTGATTGTGGGAGTGAAGGAGAACGGTAATAGATTTAAATTAGGTGTATCAGAATCGATCTTGATTTGCTAGCCGCTGACAAGTGATCAGAGAAACAAACGGACGTGGGTAGGGTTGTCTGATATGTTTAGATTCTTGTGTGTGTCAGATTTTGATGTTAGTTCTTGTGTTATGTAAGATGGGGTCATGGTGGAGTCGGAAGGTTAACTTTTGATAGAAGATGAAAGCGTAATGAAAGCTATGAAAAAAATTCCTCCTAATGAACTAGCTGTTGCCTGCGACTTCGTCTACGTGTATTTTGTATTTCATTGTTTTTTTTATACAAATGTCAAAAAAGAAAAGTAGCCGACGTTCTTCTCCAAGTCCACCTATCTGCCAAACATAACGATCGATTTAATGGTTTTTGGGGTGAAAAGGCAGACAGACAGAATTAGTATAGATGCAAGACCGAAACCACTATATAAACTGTGTGTTAATTGAAAGAAGCAAGAAAAATCTGTGCCTGAACTAAACAGCTCATTGTTAGAAAAGAAAACAGTCCTTTCCAGACTTTATTGCCAATCTAACCAACGTTATGTTAACTTAGACGCAACTTTTTATGCAACTTTACTGCTAAGTCTACCAATAAGTTTGTACCTTCCACTTAATTTGCTCCAACTACCTTCTAACTCCGTTACAATGGCTGTAGAAAGGGCCATATCTTTGGCTCTGTGTCCGGTAGAATGTGGAGCAAAATACGTACTTTTCAGGGTTCCGTGCACAAAGGGTGGCAACGGGACCCTATTACTAAGGCTCCGCTGTCTGTCCCTCCTTCCGTATGTCACAGGGCTGTATCTTTTGAACCGTCATAGGTTGACATGTGAAATTTTCACTGAGCATGTATTACTATGGCTGCTAGAACACAAATGATAAAAAATAATTTCATTTTAATGAATATAAAAGATGCTGGGCAAAATGGTATGGAACCTGATACCCGCTCCAAAAGCAATAATTTTTATATGACTAGATAGGATTTTTATTTTTTGCTGACGGTGTCCAGTTATTTTGAATCGTCAACCAAAAACCAAAACGCCCATCATCATTTGTAATATTTCATTGAAAGTGGATTTAAATTTGAAAAATATGTAGTGTTAAATATTGTGCGGTGGCACGGAACCCTTCGTATAGCCGCCGCTTTTTCGAGTTGTCAGCCCTATAGGAAACAATGGCGGGTGTGGCCTGTCAGGAGAGTGCCGGTTCAATGCCGTGCGATATCCGATAGGGAAAATTGACATTGAAATATAACGTGGTGACGTTTGGTTTGTGCCACTGATGTAGGGGAAATAGATGAGGATATTAGCATGGTAGTTGTTGTTATTGAATATCTTATAAAGCCAGATAAGCATCCTTCTTAGTGCTGACGAGGACGTGTTTGTTGGGAGACCAAGCCACCTTCCCGATCCTCATTAAAGTCATACGTCACCGGGATGCCATGGCGATGTCGCCAGGTTGCACCCACCATATAGATGTATCATCTGCCTAGCCTTTTTCCCAACTACGTTGGGGTTGGCTTCCATTCTAATCGGATGCAGCTGAATACCAATATTCTATATGAATACCATATAGATGTATACTAAATGTATATAGCTATATGGTGTGTGCGACCTGCCGATCGATTCTGTAAAAATCTCACCGTGAAAACTTAGGTGAAGTGAGCATGGAGTGAGCTGTCATTCCAACTAATGCTAGGGATTGACACTATTGACAGCTCACTCTAAACTCACTTCACCTAAGTTTTCACGGTGAGAATCGCACTGCTGGCCACCGTTTGGTCACGCAGCGAACCATACATTTTGTTGGCGTCCCGGTGAGTTAGGTATAGGTCTTAGTGCTGACAAGGACGTGTTTGTTGGGAGACCAAGTCTGGTCATGGTCTATCATCTTGGCCCCATCGGTCCAGATGAGCTGGTGTATGCTGTTCATCGGCTTTACTTCGGAAAGCCGTTAGACGTTCCAGAAGTATTTTATTTCCTTTGCTCGAATTGCCGTTGCTTTTGTGTGGTCTAAAAGCACAATCTGTAATTAATTCATAGAGCAATACGCTTCAGCTACCAATCTCATCATTCAGACTTCTTCCAAAGTGCCAAAGTCTCTAACCTAACCGCCGTAACTGCTGACAAAAAAAAAACCAAAGCATTCAAACTATTGAAAGCAATTAGTGAAAAGAATAACCACAGTCATGACCGCACGATATTCAAATACTAAACAAACCACTCAATCAATTGAGGCGCGTCGAATGACTTCATGCGACAAAGGCCAGATAAATTGCTCGCTAAATAGCTTGGTATAGCAACAATTGCCCGGGACACTTTCACTACATTTCTCTGTCCCTATCTTAAGAATGCACCATTTCACCTACTCATTAGCAAGTCTGTGCACCCGTCTCGCTCTGTGATTCATAATTTGCGTATGTGAGAAAGGGACCGCATGTGTTATCGGAGATCGGTATGCGAATGTCGTGTAGCGTTTGATCAGGATAACACTGTTTTTGGTAATTGAATTTTGTTGGTATTGTTGACATTGTTCTCTTTTTGGCATATGGGCCACCCCATATGCCAAAAAGGGAACGTTACCAGGGCTTGTAAAATACACGTCGTGTCTTAGGCAATTCTCGTAATTTTAAAAACGTTCACAATCTGCCGATCGATTCTGTAAAAATCTCACCGTGAAAAGTTAGGTGAAGTGAGCTGTCAATAGTGTCAATCCCTAGCATTAGTTGGAATGACAGCTCACTCCACGCTCACTTCACCTAAGTTTTCACGGTGAGATGGTTACAGAATCGCACTGCAGATCTCAGTCTCAATCTGTCAAAAATACCTCTAATTTCCCTACATTTTTGACATTCATTGTCGCTGAGTGAGTGAGAATGAGTTTGCGACTAAATGTTGTACGTTTTTAATTACGGGAATTGGCCTTCAGAAATGGAGACAATAATTTATGCACTAAAATCAATACTGTTGTAGTAGACGAGAATGAACCTAAAAAATGACGTGAATATGACTAAAGAGCTATCAAAACTAATCATAAATTGTCTTTTGTTAACAGGTAAGCATCAAGAATTTACAATATGTCGGAACTAGCTGTAAATATCAACGACTTTGGTAAGTATTGAAGGAACTATGAGAGATTCCATAAACGCAACTTTGAAATAGACAAGGATGTTGGGTTGTACAATCGAACAATCCAGCGGGGTAATTGCGTAACACACTATTAGTAGCATTCATTTTGACAGTTCAACAACATTCATTGCGTTATTTAACGTTGTAGAGCAGACACGTTTTTCGAACATATGAAGCAATGGATTGGCAATATCCTTCAAAAAAATTCAGATTGAGATTGATAATGTGTTACGCAATCAGGGTGCTCTCTTGAAGGATATGATAACCTATTTACTTTTGCCTCAATATTTATACTACCTCCATTTAAAACGCACATAATATAGCGATTCTTGGAGGAGGAAATCTTTACGTTTGAAGTCTACGGAGTCCATTAAGAGGATTCGTTAATGGGTAACCTCATTGTGCCCTAAATATCAAAGATACTATAAACAAGATCAAATTAGTTAGTGAAACTACACATTCAGGGGCACCTTGAAACTGTCGGTTTGGTCCTAGAGGCGATTCCTTCATCTAAAATCCATTCAGCTAATCAAGATGACGATCAGCCTTTTCACAAATAAGCCCAGATCATTAACTTCTTAATGAACTCTCATATTTTATTTTAGTGCTGACAACACTCAACGTTAAACAAAGTGGGCACACTTAACTCCCTCTTAACTTAAGTATCACTTGAGTCTTCGTTATCTTAAAAGTAAAAGTTACTGTACAAGTACCGCGGAAAGTGAAACATGATGATATAAACCAAGTATATTGAGACTGAACAAAAACAGTGACCGGTATTGTTAAATTAATTGTTGAAGTGTGTTTTTAAACCTATCACTTCTTATGATGAGCCTGACGGTGTGGCGAGTGGTGTTGGTCCTGGTGGCCTTGTCGCGGCGAAAACGTGGGTCCCGTGTACTATACTCGTAGGTCCACCTTTGCCTAACCCTTCGGGGATTACAGGCGTGAAGTTATGTTATGATAACTATGAAAATAGACATAAGCTTTGAGTATGGATGATGGTATCTAAACAAAATAAATAAATAAAATGTCCATTGAAACAAAATACACACTTATAAGAGAGAAAAGGGTCGAGGGAAAGGATGGGTATAAGAGTAAAGGATGACCAAAGAAACGATGGCTGGATTGTGTGAGAGATGATATGACTAGATAGGAGGTGACGACAGAGATGTTGGCTAATAGACATGTACTTATAGAAGAAGAAGACACGTAAACGACATTGATTGCTTGTTTAGAATCATGTGCTGAATTCACGGTTATAGTTTGCGCGTCCCTGTTACCCTGTATAATGGAACCATGACCCAACCCACAATTAAATATTTGAATACGCACTCTCACACTTGAAAACCAAGCCAAGGACGCATGACAGACGTTTGTAAAATCTATTAATCAACGTGAATAATTAATTTAGTGCTCGATGTACAGAGTGACATAATATTTGTAAAGATGCGCCGGCGCAAGGTCGCGTTGCGCATTGTGGGTCGGCGGAATGACCACACCTTACTTGTTGACGTAGGACTTGTCAGATGAATGTGTATCTGGCTTAGATTTAAAAAAAAAAGTCGTTTAGTATTAATAAAATATATATTTAGCACATCGACACTGTGTGTAAGAGCTGCCAGTGTCATTAACTCATCATAGGTACAGAATATTGGCACTGCACTGACAGCTCCTGAACGGTTTAGATGTGCTGATCGCGTTCAGTTTCAATGGCAAAATTGGCTCTTCAACAGATTAAGGGTTGGGAGAGAAGAAGGAAGGACAGATTCTTCTTCTTCCATCCCTGAATCCCAGTTCTATCTGGGGTTAGGTTCTTCTTGTACAGCGACGCCAGGACGATCTGTCCTGGATTGTCATAGGAGTTGGGTTCTGAGCTTACATCTCCCTCTGGATGCCGGACCACCAGCGGGGGTCTTCCTCTTCCCAGACTTTTAATAGAGATAATTAGTGGATGACATTCAGAATATGGCGTATAAGACCTGTTTAAGACTCGCACAGACCAGGGAAGCATGGCATAAAAAGGAAGCCTATACTCAGCAGTCGGTGGGACAAGGCTGCATATTGTATTATTTGTGTCTCGTTATCAGATCCGTCTCAATTAATTGCCTCTTGTGTAATGAATTTGTTGTCAATGACAATTCAACAATATCCAATGCGCCGATGTTTTGTAAATCCTCGTTCCCAGAAATTAAAACAACGCAATGGATATTGTTGTATGAAGTGTCAATATTGTTGTATTGGCGGCACGGTTGGCGCAGTGGTTAAGCGATTGACTGCTGCGCTGGGTGTCGCGGGTTGGATTCCCACACGGAACAAATATTTGTATGATCTACAAGTAGTTGTTCCGGGTCTGGCTATTTGTGTATGTGACTTTAAATGTTTGTAAACGCACCCACGATACCGGAAAAATTCATAGCGTGGGGCAACGTTTTTAAAAAGAAAAAAAAAGAAAAAGAATACTAAATATGTGCGATTATGAGTGCGGTGTTAGACTTTTAGTCTTTCCCACCCACTTCGTCATAAAATATATATATTCTTGAGCCTTCAAAGTGTTAAATTGCTCACCCATCCATCAAAGAAACAAAGACAAACAAGAATATCTACAAACAACAAAACACATGTACACCGGCGCCCACCCACGTGGGCAGATAAATTAGCCGAGCCAATTAAGTGGATTATTTGTGCAATTAACTGCAATTGTTCCATTCAGGCTCTGTTATTTATCGTGGCTTTATGTTCGAGCACTTCGAGCCAGTTACGGCGCAGAGGTCAACTGCGTCAACCCGCGTCAATATTGGATGCATCAACGTTGTTCGAAATAGCAACTACCTTATTCTGTTAAGTGCTTATAATATAGAATCAAGAATATAGAATTAAGTATTCTAAATGAACAGAAAGCTGTGCTGCTGGGGAGTTTGTTGCGCCACTTCTTCTTCCTAGCGAAAGCACTAGGAAGTGGTGAAGGGCGGGCGTTTTGGGGGACTGTCTTATGTAATTTTGTCGTTCGAAAAGTGCTGATTCTCCGCCTAATTTGAATAAATGACTTTTGATTTTGCTTATAGCCTGTTCGAAAATTATCTGTTGAAAGTGTAAGCAAATCCTATTCAGATTCCTACGCATCACTCACTAAAGGGAATTTGTTACACATTCATCTCTATTTAGAAGGTTTCTCCTTTATATCGCACATCTTTCTTGGCAATAAATATCGTTTGAATAACATTATTTAATTGTAATTGAAAAATCATAGACGTAAATTTAGATTATGAATGTAACCTTAATTATCAAGTGAAAAACATATTTAGGGTGATTTATTATATGTATATACTTTCGGTAAGTATTCAAATAATCAAATAAATCATACCTTTTTCTATGATGGCGAATTATAAACAGTAGTCTGCATTGCAATGCAGTCTTCCAAGGGTATCGTAACACCCAGTAACTGGGTTGGGGAGCTCAGACAGGCAGTCGCTCCATGTAAAATACTGGTACTCAGCTGCATCCGGTTAGACTGGAAGCCGACCCCAATATAGTTGGGAAAATGTTAGATAGATGAGTCTGCTCTGCAATATATAGTAGGTAAATAGATTTAAAGAAAGCAGTATGCCACAGCATGAGAACGAAAGTATGGAAACCATCTGCCGATCCCCTATTCAACTAAATAAGGAAAATGTACCTTTTTTTTTTTTTGTTTTTTTGGGATGGGAAATCATCAAATGACTCCTCCCGCTCTGGGTGGAGCGGAAGGGAGTGTCAGACTCTTACTGACTAAAACCCACCCATGTTCCTTCCTTCGCCCTTTATGTTCCGGGGTAGCGGTGACCCTTTCGGACAATCCCGCTGCCCCGGCAGGCTTCGGCCCTGAGGGGCCCCTCGTTATGCTGACATCTCTTTGAGGCGCGCGTGGAACACTTACGCGCCGTCCGGCACGGGCCTGGTCCTGATCGGGCGGTGAGCTACCCATTGCTCTCCGCCCGCAGGCCCGCGCCTACGGTGGCCGGTAGTCTTCACTTGACTCCCGACGCCCGGGGCGTCTCCCGCGGCGGCTGGGACGGGAGGCTCTCTCCCTCATCCGTCCCGCCACCTCCTTCGCTAGCATGACTGCTTCGCAGAAGGAGGCGACTGCCTCCCACTCCCTCTCGCTCCGGACCATGGCTTGCACCAGGTCCGGGCGCGAGAGGCCGCCGCCGCTGCCGATCGCCTCCACGAGGACACGGCGGTGCTCCGCCCAAGCGGGGCAGACCTCCACCGTGTGCTCCACCGTGTCCTCTGGGCGATCCTGGCAATGGTGACACCCGGGCGTTTCCTCCCGCCTGATCATGTGCAGGAACCTCCCGAAACTTCCGTGTCCGGTGAGGACCTGCGTCAGGCGGTAGGTGAGGGCGCCGTGGCGCCTCTCTAGCCACTCCTCAAAGAGGGGTCTTATCGCCGCTATCGCGGCGTGCCCTGCGCTGGGTTGCGACAGTCGCTCTTTCCATGTCGCCATGAGATCGAGCCGGAGGTCCGTCCGCTCCGCAGCAATTTGCCGCGGGAGCGGACTTTCCCCCCGGCGTAGTGCCTCCGCGCGAGGAAAATGTACCTTCACTTGCGCAAGAGTTTAACATTCTCAGCCTTCCATTAAGGAGAAAAATAAAACGAATCGCCTTTATTAGTTTAACAATTCTACAAAATTAGCCTGTAATAGGGTTGCCTTCTATAAAAATTAAATTAGGATTAACAGGAAAAAACCTCGATTTTAGACAAAGTAAGTTCCGCATTAATCGGTTGAGATTTATTATTTAAATCGTAACAAACATCACAAAATAACCGATTATATTCGAACAACATTCTAGAATATTCCAAAAATTCTTGTAGCATGGCAACCCTACAATCTGCAATCGAATAACATTCGATGCGCGTGCGCACCAAAGGGTTTTAGTACAATTTATCCCGGGTTTTACTGCGCTTTGCGGCTCACATTAATTAAATAGCCCTTATTTTTAACGTAACCAATCCTCTGTGGTTAACATTAATAAGATGTCTTCAGCGTATTTCATAATAATTGATCGTTAATCATTGTCTGTAGTTTACAGTCCGTCCTTAGTTATTAAAACATTATTATATTGTTTTTATTAAACTGTTTTATTAGGGTTCCGTACCAAAATGATAAAAACTGTAAGAAAGAACCCTTTGGTGCGACTCAGTCCGTCTGTCCGTCCGTCTGTCACAGCTGGATATCTCAAGAACTACTAATGCTATCAACTTGAAATTTGGAATAGTTTTAGATGACGTTTGCCCAACTATTTTGCAAATAAGAAAGAAATGAAAATATATTTTTGAACAGGGACTGAAAGGGGTTCTTAAAAATTCGTAGTGGGACTACTAGGGCATGTGGGGTATCATATGAAAGAGCGCTGTTTGCACATTCTCAAACATTTTAATATCATAAAAACATCCAAAATCCTACCAATATTATAATCGTGAAAGTTTGTATGGATGGATGGATGGATGGATGGATGTTTGTTACTCCTTCACACAAAAATTTTGGCACACAGATGGTTTCTAACCAGGAATAACATATAGGATACTTTTTATCCCGATATTCCCACGGGATCGAAACTTATGCGGGTGAAACCGCGGGGCGCAGCTAGTGTTTATATATAGTACGGAAGCCTCGGTGCGCGAGTCCGACTCGCTCTTGACCGGTTTTTCTCTTATCGCTTCCCTTTGCCGACTGTCAGAGCTCAATTTGATTTAATTAGCGATATTTTTGCTCAATTACTTTGCATACGTTGATTGATATTTATTATATGAGATTGGTTTAATCGTAGTAATATTTATAAATAATTCATACTTTTATATCAGGCAATTTCAGGAACAGTGTTGTTGGTTCTTGGTAACGTGATCTTTTATAACCGACTTCAAAAAAGAGGATGTTCTCAATTCTGTTGAATATAAATCAGAGGATGTATGTGGTAACTCCTATATTTAAAAATAAAAACATAAAAAAAAAAAATACTTCCGGAAAGACACTCCAAAGTGTAACTTTCGGAAGTCAGTGCCAAACAACGAAAATGCAAATGAACCCAACGACACCGACTTCCGAAATTAAAGTCGTTTTTCTATTCAAGAATATGGCGAATTTGTTTCAATTTTTGTATGTACAAAGTGTCGTGAACACACTAATTCTACATACATGCGACTCTCCTGGGTTAAACGCATCAATAACGTGTAGAATTAAAAAACCAGTCGATCTATTCCTAAAAAGTATCACCGTGAAAACCAAGATGGAGTGAGATTAAAGTGAGCTGTCATTCCACCTGCCGCGCTATTCTGTAAAAATCTCACCGTGAAAATTAAGGTGAAGTGAGCTGTGAATAGTGTCAATCCCGGTAGAATGACAGCTCACTTCAAGCTCACTTCGAGCCCACTTCACCTCAGTTTTCACGGTGAGATTTTTACAGAACAGACTGGCTGTTACGTTGCTAGTCTAGACTTTAAAAAAGTACGTAAAACCAGCTTAGCTTTAATTAAATGAATACATACAAGGGCCATCATTTACCTCGGTCAACATATAATTTAGATTTCTTCAAACATAACCCCTACTGGGTGCCTACAGTACAGTCATTCGTCTTTCATTATAAAAGGCCTTAAAAACTTCTTTTACCTTTTCAATACATTGTGTACCCGCCTTTTGTGCAGTATGAGAAGCTTAATTATCAATAACCCTGTATAATGTACAAACCCTTTTTTTAAATCGTTTTAATCCTTATGCCCTTAGTAATAAGGTTAAAAGGGCATTGTTGGCAGTTGTAGGTTTGTTGAAAACAAATATTCTTTTCAATTCGTGAAATGTTTCGGCAAAGGTATTATTAGCAAAGATGGCGGCTGCGGCGATATCTCGATTGAATTGATTCGTATCGCAATAATCGAATGTTTGCATCGATTTAATAATAGAGGTCTTGAAAGGCGATCAAAGGATGTATGGCATTCAAATGTTTGGGGCTCAGTAAAATAAAATAATGATGATTGTAGGTACCTACTTTAAAGGTTGAGAATGCTAAACATTTTGCACGAGAGGGCTTGGTCAAAGGTAGAAAAGTAAATGGGATTTTTTTGGGGCTGGTCTTGTTCACACGGCTGCTTTTTATTTATTTAGAACCCAAATGAGAATGGTCTTTTTTGTACACCGTGCCGTGTGGTACGGTTTCTTTACTGTGCGGCGTATAAATGGCGCCGTAGAAATCAACAAGCTTCCTTAGTGATACTGTCGACCGTGCCTACACACGGCAAAAAAACCGTAATTCTTCACGGCAAGAAAACGTGTGTGTACACAGGGCCTTATACACTAATTCAGGCTGCAGGATCTTGAACGAAAGCATACCCAATCATGCTATGTTTCAGAAGACCTCAGGGGCTTTATAAGTAAGTTTCAATGTCATTAAAGTTCATCATTATCAACATCCACAGCCCGATTTCACCCACTTTTGGGCATAGGTCTCTCTTTGCTGGTGCCAATCCCCACGATCCTGTACTAGCCTTATATCACTTACCTAAACTTTTTTTATTACTACTAGCTACGCCCCGCGGTTTCACCCGCACAAGTTTTGATCCCGTGGGAATATCGGGATAAATATTACCCTATATGTTAATCCTGGTTATAACCCATCTGTGTGCCAAATTTCATCCTAATCCCTTCAGTAGTTTTTGCGTGAAAGAGTAACAAACATCCATTCATCCATCCATCCATTCATGCATCCATCCATCTATACAAACTTTCGCATTTATAATACGAGTATTAGTAGGATAGGATAGTAGGATATACACATATAAATATATAATATATATATAGCAGGATAGTAGGATATTAGTAGGATAGTAGGATAGTAGGATAGTAGGATAGGAAGTAGGATTTCCCATTAATGTCTGACTGCTGGGCAAAGGCCTCCCTACTCTCTTTCCAGTCTCTCTGTCCAGATGATCATCATTCATCATTGAAAGGTACTGTAGGTTAGTCTTTTGAGCATACATAAAGGTACACCACAGCACCTTTGAGAGTTGACCTCTCAAAGGCTTCAAAGAACTCATTGTTTATCCGATCCCAAATCAAAAAAACATACAACTTTTCTTCACATATCTCAAATCCTGCTGTTCTTCGAAACCTCACATCCTGTGTATTCATACAGATTCCATTTGATCATCAATCATAATTAGCTCCTTTGTATTTTCATATTTTCGGCGCTGCGGTCTCGTTGTGATGTTGGTGATTATTTTTAAACACTTCAGCACGAGTTTATTAATAATTTAAGACGAAGATAAACTGTGATGGATCCTTCGAAAGGTGACTAAAAGACTGAGAGTTTTGAAGAAAATCTGTCTTTAACTAATATTTCAAAAAAGTACTATACGAGTATGATCGCATATTTTAAATTGGCTAGATAAATTGTGCATACGCAATAAAATATTAGTTTTTTTATTTTGTGTAAACTTGACAGATGTAATGGGTATCGATATTTAAACACGACAAAACATACGAAAACTGTTTTTCTCAACTCGTACTTCAAGTAACAACATTAGCAGTGGAAATAGATTCCTTAAAAAAAAAAAAACTTTAATTTTTTATTTTATCGCGTTTAGATATCGATACCCATCGTCTCTGCGGAGTTTAGTTAGCCAATTTAAGATAACCCTGTATAGTAGTTGGAGAAGACCCGAAAAAAAGTACAGCCAGAGCCTTGTCATCATCCTCCTGCGGTAATACCAATTTAGTTGGCTTTAGTATCTAAGTCTATTGCTTCTATGCCTACTATCGGCCGTCAAAGCCGAGTAGCCAGTCTTCATCTTTCGCACAGTACATCCATCTTTTTAAGGTTCCGTACCTCAAATGGAAAAACGGAACCCTTATAAAATCACTTCGTTGTCCGTCTGTCAAGACCCTTTTTCTCAGGAACGCGTGGAGTTATCAAGTAGCAGTTAGAAATTAATATCAAATACTCAGAGCTTCAATCCCTTGAACCAGTGAAAAATCAAACTTTTAAGTGAACGCAATCAAAAGATAAGGGCGTTTATGTTCCGTTTATTTTTTGTTCATTTCTACCTGACCTGATGCGTTAACATGAAGATCAGTTGTGAAGTCACATTCACTTCTAGACTACACCTTTATTCTTGCTCCCATTACGACATTGATTACCAAATGAACCGCTTAATTAAACAATTACTCCAAACCATTACGTAAGACCTAGACTATTTTTAATTACCCAAGCAAAACACTAGGAATGCGAGCTACAAAATCGTGGGCAAACCATAGAAAATAATGCCAAAGCTATGCAACCACTGCGAATACCAGCCATTCATAACTTTTTGTAATCGATTCGGAATCGATTCAAACGTTCCAATGAATCGATTATTAATTGAGAAGTCGATTGTAACCTCAAAATAGTGTCCCACGCTGAAATCGACTAATTCCTTCAATCACTACGGTTAACTAAAATAGTATTTTATGTCTTTGTCATAAGGGCTTTTGTGGATGAATTGTTAAGTTTGTTTATGAGTCAATATGGTTCTGTAATTAACATTTTACCTTGCTCTAGATAGCAGGTGTGGGTTTATCTTAGTATGGGGCAGGTTGCAACTTACTGAGATTTTTTTAATGAAGTCAAGAAGTTTGTTGACTTTTTAGTGCGGTAATACAATAGTTTACGTTGGCGTTTACAATGTGGACTGATTAAGTAGTCATTGCTTTAACGATTGCCTTGAATGTTATTGAAGATAAAATAGGTCATTACCTTTAGGGACATCTAATGAGTTATTCCATTTTGGTCTATTTGCCCTTAGGCTCTTTGTACAGACGCCAGCACATCAAGCTACTACAATCTGTCATAGATTTTTAACTTTATCGCTAAAGCAGTAAGGTTAAGGTTGATTGGGAAAATTTGACAGTTTCGGGTAGCTTGACCTGCTGGCGTCTGTACACACGTTTTTCTTGCCGTGAAAAACTACGGTTTATTCGCCGTGTTTGTGCAAGCTTGTTGACGAACACGGTTTTTCTACGGCGCGGTTTATACGTAAAGAAACCGTGCCGTGTACAAAGGGTCTTATAGTTTTGTATCGTCAGTCTGCCAGCTTCTTTCAAAATAATTAATTAATTGGATTTTATGAAAGGTTTCAAGCAGTATTTTATAGACTGATATATGTAATTATGGTGTTAAATTCGGCCTAATTAAAAATAATTGACTTGATTTCAACTTCACAATGTATTGTACCTACTTCTCGCTTTTAATTACACCTTTTATTCGATACGTATTTCCAGCCTCGCTTATCAAATAAATAATTTCCTATCATATTGCAATTGATATTGTTATCAATTGTGCAAGTTAATTCTAAATCTCCTGCGGCGTTCAGAAACTCATAACGTACAAATATGAAGGTCGTGTTAAACAAAGAGAATAGTAATTCTATTCATTTGTGCTATTGATTTGTTTTACAGGTGTTAGTTAGTTAAAGACTGTTCGGTTTTGATCGCAACGATATTTAATTTTTCTTCAAATGTAAAGAATAAGCCAGTAGAATTATTTTACCCCATCGGTACTATCTCACACCATGGCTACGATGAGATTAGAATTTTTTTTTTTTTGTATTGGCATCTCGCATTTCAACCTAGGAGGTAGTCGTCTGTTTAACCGGACTTGCCTGTGGGTGCCCCAATAAATTAAGGTCTCCGGCCAGTTCTTAAAAAAATTACAAAGAGGCTCTTTTACATAGTCCCTCTCTATTTAAATGAGCCTTTATATGTTTGAAAGTTTGTTATAAGCGCCTTTTAAACCAAAAATTCCAAGAAATGTGACATCTACCCACCCGCACTCGGCCCCAGTGGTAGATTATAGCCCACTCCCTCTCGTAGAGAGTAGACCTGTGTCCCAGCAGTGGGAACATTTTAAACTGTTTGATCTGTTTCATTGATCTACGTACAGACGCCATCAGGTCAAGCTACCCGAAACTGTCAAATTTTCCCAATCAACCTTGAACCTTAATACTATAGCGATAAAGTTGAAAATCTAATAAAGAAATTTGACAGCTTTTAGTAGCTTGATGTGCTGGCGTCTGTACAATTTTTAACGGCATACAATGCTTTTTCAGTCTCGTTCCACGTTCACATAGGAACACTAATAGCAGTGTGCACTGTCATACCACTGAAACGGAATTTCAAAATTCATGAAAAACCTTTTAAAAAGTTAGAAAGTCTCACGTTCGGTGCCGGAAACCCATACGTTACAGTGCAAACGGCCCTTAATCTGTGCGAATAAATTCATTTGTAACGACAGTTTAATTTGAGTCAATTTTTACTTGATTGCTTTTGTGTGTATTGAGTTAATCAGGTTTGTTATTATATTCTATTAAACAATACTACGTAACCACCAAGCCGGTTGGTGTGAAAAATATGGCTTGGGAACGATTTCAATAGAGTTTGATAATAAAATGTTTTGTCTTATTCCGAAACGCGCTCAAAATTGCAATATTCATTTTAGCTGTCCCCAATTGCGACGAATAGTCGAACCAAACATCCCCAAATAAACCAAAACCGTATTTTTTTTCGGGATTCGGTCACAGATTTTGTTATTGGCTAGATAGATTTTTTCGTCACTCGATTCATTTTTTATTTATTTAATTTTTCGATCATTTGGCAGGCCAGTGAAAGATATCGAGTGCCGAAACCCAACATCGTTGCTTGGGTTCATTAATTACTGTATTTTTTTTTAAATATTTTAAAGAGTCTGTTTTCTGCTTTACATACCTAATCAGCCTATAATGTTCCCACTGCTGGGACACAAGCCTCTTCTCAGTTAGAGGAAGTGGGACATTACCCACGATGCGGGCCCAATGCGGGTTGGGGCAATTGGCCTTGGGGAATGTCACATGTCTTCTAATTTCTGGTTCTAGCACACGTCGGATTCCTCACGATGTTTTCCTTCACCGTTATGACAGTAGTGGTGATAAAAATAAATACTAATAATACATAAGTAAAGTGCCTGCCTACCTGGGTTCGAACTCACGACCACTTACTTGTAAGTCAAGGCCGGTACTACTGGGCCACTACTGCTAATACGGGTTTATCTGCTTTATCAAACCTAAACTTACACCTCGTCGAGCTAAATTCCTCTAAAAGAGAAACCTAATAATAATCATTACAGAATATCACTGTAAACTCTAAGCACAGCCAGCTAACCATCTCCATGTCTACACAGGAACGTGTTACATCGCAGCATCCAAGTGATTCCAGTGAAATTGCGCCCGACAAACTTTCATCGATCTTAGGAAATTGATTTCCTTCACAGAGCGCTGAGAATCACTTTCTCAAACGATATGCCACGTACAGTAATGTTCGTATCGATTACCTGGGTATTACCTAAGTTATGTATAGTAAGGAACATGGTTTTCTAATACAGCAGATATAGCCACATAACGCCTGTCTTCCCCGGAGGGTTAGGCAGAAGTGTACCTTTAGTACAGTCACATTTCGGCAGTTATATTAAGTCCCATGGAAAAGGGGGCGAGTCTATTATCATCAACCGAGCACAAATCCACTCTGAATAGCTGACTCTGGGCTGCTACTGAGGAATTCCCGATAGCACTTTGCCTAACCTGGGAATCGGACCCAAGACCTCATACAGCATATATCTTGAAGCAGTTTTGGATACCAAATACACAAATATCGGCAACTCCTACCGAAATTGCCGAAATGGGATGCATTCACGATATGCAAATTTTTCAAGCTATGTCGAATTTCGAAATCGAAAGACGCCCTCTAAATTCCGTCGCATGTTGCATAATTATTGACTATCAACCCACAATTAAGTACCTCAGCAGTGTTCAGAAAGTGCCAATTTCAATACACATCTTGCTACTGGCGACTGTTTGGTAATCAGAGCCTTTCAGGACTCATATTAAGCCCCTGGAGCAACACAAAACGTAAAAGGCTCCCGAAAGAAAACAGAATTTATCCCGTATGACCAAAATACAACCCACATTACAAACCCAACCAAAAAATCTTCACTCGCACAATAATTAAATCACGCACACTCGTGACAGTTGCACATGTAGCATCCCTAACGCGTGCACTCACGCGCAGCCCGTCGCTCCACGGGTTTAGAGATGCCCAAAAGCACCATAATTGGCGCCAACGCTTTTTGGCTCGGTATTTTTATTCATGGATTCTTGCGGCCTCTTTTGTAACCTTAAAGCCTTTTATGGCCCATCGTTTTTGCTGCCAAACGTGCGCACGCGCCGCTGCTAAGACGAGTGAGCAATTAACATTATCCCGCTTTGCGATTGGTCAAAACCAAAACAATACATATGCAATATATTGTAGATCAGTTTTTCGTGGATTTTTGCCTGTCACCGTTTTGGTCCGACAGTCGATCTTTTATGGATGGCTTGCGCAACATTTAATGTATACGATGTAATGTATACGTTGGTTTTTGTTTTATTACATGTACTCGATGGACGTATACGGAGTAGCGAAATATTTTACAGAAGAATTGCATCATCGACTTGTTCTTTGGGCAGAAAAACTTGACGTTTAACTTGTTTGTAGTCCAACTAGTTTCATGCAGTGCAATGTCTGGCAATACCAACATTTAGAAAGTTAATTCCAAATTCTAAAAAATCCGTAAATGTAAAATTCAAAATAACCGTGCAGCAGACAAAGGGCCGCCATGCCACCTTGCCACCAACTTTCTTAAGTCACTGCATATTTGAACAGCCATTTTGCATTCCCTCATAACGCTCAGTAAATCACAGTACTTTCTTAAACAAACAGTGCTTTCATTACAAAACCAAATGCAGTTTATCTGGGCTCTGTAAATTTTAAAGAGAAAACAATGGCAACGCCTTTCCTTTTCTCTAAATCAAATAGTACCGAAACCGGGCGGCGGTTATGAGAGGCGCTGTCGTTGCCCGCGCCGCTGAGTTATGTTGCGCGCGCGCACCTCAACAATTTATTGCGATTAGAACACTCTTTGTGGTAGCTGTGATTCAGATGGGCTGCGTTTTACTTGGATGTTGTTTATGGATTAGAATAGCAATATGTATCTCGTTGTCTGAGATGAAAAGCTGTTATAAATGGCTGGGAGATTTTCGTGCTGGCAATTTACTGGCAATCATCTGTATGCTCGATTTAGGAGCGTTGGAACACTTGGAACTGCAATTTTAAAGCCTATAATTTATTTAAATGCTTAAAGTCTTCATTGATGCATGGAGATTATTCCTTTTTGAGAGCGAAACTAGCATATTAGGCCAAATCGTTCTCTAATTTTGCACTTTTTTTGGCTTGATCACCTTAGCCGTGACCGCATGGCTATCAACTCTCCTTATTTAATCTTAAACAGGTAATTACATCAATTACACACGAATTCGAACCTGCGACCTCTATTCTTACTGGCATCTTAACTGCCGCCTTACAAGGCGATCGAATTACACACAATACAAACATTTCGGATCAATTAGGTGCTTGCGCGGGCGCACCCAGTCCAAATCAATTATAATGCACTAATCTCTTATCTTTGGCTATAAGCTTGTAAAAGCTCTTCATATTGTTTGTAGGACACAGAAACGCACGTTTTTTTCAAATAAAACTAGATAGCGAAACTCCACAAATATGTATTTATTTATTTACTTAAAGTTTCATCCACAGCACATACATGTACATACATATAGTAGATCGTACAGTAGCATTCTAATATATTTGCCAATTACAGGTAAACACAACATTGACAACAATGACGCCAGATTACCGCTATGATGGGTAACTACAGTACTTAAGGCATAGAATTATAGTTTCTATAACCTAAGGTAATTGACCCCTCTTTTTATTTTATCATGTTTCAATGTCGATATCTATCACGTGTGCGGAGTTTCACTAACTAATTTAATTTAACCCTGTATATTTTCATGGTAAGACGTGTAACATTATAAAATCAGAATTCCAGCAAGCTCTTTGCCTGTAGCTACTCGTATCTCCATCTAGTGAACACGGAAGCCAGGAAACGTTATTAATAAAATTATTTATTATCAGTACTGGTGGCTAGATATTAGCCCTTACCAGCACCAGGATTTATAGCTGTGGTTCTACTCAACACGGTCGTAATTTAGTTTCGCGTAAAATATTTACCCTGCCGCGCACTATCGCGCGATCCGTGTGAAGAGAGCCTTATGGCGAGCGGACATTAGTATTGTAAACTATTGTGAAAGAATTTAATATAACAGTACTTACATTGTTTCTAATCATTGGTCAGGATTTAATTTATTGCTTGACAGACCAGTATTGCGAATGTAATAGGTTTTGCGGTTCCTAATTCGGGTCCGTTTTATCATATGAGCTTGTTAACAATCTGTCCGTATGTTAATCTAATTGTTCTAAAAGGCTTGGAACTCGATTCGCACGAAATTACACACCCGAAAAGTGCGAATCGTCACTTTTAAATAATATTATTCTTTTCTATAGGCGAATTTAATTTATTTTTTAATTATATGCATTGAAGTTACGAAAAGGGCACACGTTTCTGTCGTCTCGTCTACGAATAAATTAAATTCGTGCGAGTCGCCTATAGAATAATATTATTTAAAAGTGGTAATTCGCACTTTTCGGGCGAATAAATTCGACTTATAAGCCCTCTAAATTGATGTTGGTTAGTTCAGTCCAAACTTGGTAGTCAATTAATTACAGTTTGAATGATCGGTTTTTAGTCAAAGCTAAATTAACATTAATTGGTTTCTGCCTTAATGAGACGGACACCAAAAAAGCCTATCTAGATGAAACATGATATAATTTCATCTAATTAATCAATTTCTCTCGACTCCAAATGTAGTCAAGAGTAGGTTTAAGCGAATTAATTTCCCACGTTTGAATCAAACCCCGAAAGTTTCAACAACACCGACAATTCGTCAAATTCGCCACACTCCCAAATGGCTTGAATTCGTCATTCGTTACGGTGTAAATGCTCACTTTACTCGATTGGCGGATATTCAAATAAGTGATACAGACCTTAGGAAAGGTGCTCTCTCTTTGGACCCAGAACACGGGGTCACTATGATAACTTAGGTCTTAACGTCGACAGCGAAGACTTGAAATATGGCCTGTGAATCGCAGTGTTTAGAATCATAAGTGTCTCTTCATAATTTTGAATTTGTTTTGTTGTGTTGAAATGACGACTAATAGAGAAGTATGGAAGAAAAAGACATGTTGCCGACCCCGTATAAATTGGGATAAGGGCAGGAGAATGATGATGGTGATGTTAAATTCTTTCTGGGTGGTGCTGGTACAGTTTCCTGTTTCTTTCACTCTACATTAACACTCGTGCCTACTTCATTATCAATTGGAAGGGAAAGATTAAAGGGTGCCCTCGATTATTCAATCTTTTACTCTAGCTTTCGTATTAGGTTTATTAGTTTGGAGGTATGAGGAACAGGGTGTAAAGTTTACTCATTCTCCATAGAAAAGGGAGGATCCTCCGACCAGACGGGTGTTGTGTCTGGCGGGCAACTGCCCAACGATTGATGTTGGGAAATTGTATCTATGCTAATTGCGCGGTAAACTCTGCTTGCGAGATGCAGGATTTGCGTGACGTCAGTATGACGCGTTGTTCGCATTTGGCATTGTAGATACCGCTACATTAGCTTCTCTTACTTTTATATCAATAGTTATTTTGTTCTCCCCAATAATTGTATTACAAAATAGCTGTGCCCGCGACTTCGATCGAAAACAATAATGTGTGTGTGTGTGAATTATTTTTCTGAAATAAAAGGAGCCTAAGTTACTCCTTATAACATCAGCTATTTGCCAGTGAAAGTCCCGTCAAAATTGGTCCAGCCGTTTCGAAGGTTAGTCGGAACAAACAGACAGACAGAAAATTTATATATTTTTTTGTTATGTGTACCGTATATCTTACTGATATTATAAACGCGAAAGTTTGTAAGGGTGTATGTGTGTGTGTTTGTATGTTTGTTACTTCTTCACGCTCAAACGGCTGAACCAATTTTGAAGAGTATGGACGTAGCTGACACCTTGGATTAACACATAGAGTACTTTTATCCCGATATTCCCACGGGATCGAAACGTATGCGGGTGAAACCGCGGGGTGCAGCTAGTATTTATATATATTTCATATGCATTTAGTAAAAAGCTCTTATTTTTTCATAGCAAACAGATACTTCAATTTTATTCATTTTATATGTATAGAAAATGGCAATCACTCTCAACTAAAAGCCAAACTTAATCCAATTACCTTGATGCTGATTATTCCGCTCCATCTCCTTATCAGCACCATCTATGATCATGATCACTGATCCTCTCTATTACACACGCGTTTCATTCTCTCAAGCGAGGCGGCCTTGCCCTCTGTTTCCGTGCCCTCCGGCTATACTTTCACTAACAGTGCCTCCCTCTTCACATGAAAGCCATTTCTAGTTATCATTTCATACATACCAAAACACTTATATTGTTATTCTTCATCGTTGTTAAGTTCTTGTGTTTTTTTTGAACGCATTTAGTTCAAAAGTATCAGATGTCATTGGTTTTTGGCTTATCATATTTGGTGTCATTTGGAGAAACTATATACTATAGATTTAAAGACCAGATGGTTTTCTTAACTTTTTTAAAGTAAAGTAAAAATCGTTTATTTCAACATTCAAAATTTCAATATGGAGGTATCGTTGATCCCAAACTGGGGACAGCCTTGGGCACCATTGTAGGTCCTTCCAACAGTCAGTGCCGGTGCGGTGCTACTGACCAGAAGATAACCCACTTGTTGGAGTGACCAAAGTGTCCCTCCCTACTCTTTAGAGTATGTTCTAATATATTGGTTCTTTCATCATATACTTATTAATATTATATTATACGAGTAAACATGAAAAGTTATTACTGCTATCGTTTCATTTCTCAACGTTCAGGCTCTATGATAATTACAGTATCGTACAAGCGTGCATCCCGGCCGATCAATGTCAGTAATTAAACAGCTATTAAAAACTGTGCGTCAATTGAAATCCTACTATAATATTATAAATGCGAAATTTGTAAGGATGGATGGATGGATGGATTTTTGTTACTCTTTCACGCAAAAACTACTAAACGGATGTGGATGAAATTTGGCACACAGATAGTTTATAACCAGGAATAACACATAGGATCCTTTCTATCCCGATATTCCCACGGGATCGAAACTTATGCGGGTGAAACCGCGGGGCGAAGCTAGTTGAAAATTAAATAATGTAAGTTCACAGTTAAATTAAATAAACATTTGATCTCTTTATTTATTTCACTCTTGATATAAAAGCATTACATTGATCCAGTATTTTTAACCCAGCGCTGGAATCCAGTGACACTGATCGTTCAGTTTCCGGCAGACCGATGCGACACGATTCTGGTAGAACAATTTCCATGAAGTTTTCCGTGTTGAAGATTCTATGGAACAGCAAATATTTTTTTAATAACAGGTAAAATATTTCCGACCCGCTAGAGTAGAAATATTTAATTATGTGCTGAATCCATGGTAACGGGTTGCGCGCCGACGACGTCCCGGCCATCCTGTATTATATCGATCCAATGTTACTGGATCGGACGACCTAAAGAAGGTTGCTGGGACGGACTGGATGCGGAACGCGGAGGACATGGTGTTGTGACGCAGCCTGGGAGAGCCCTATGTCCAGCAGTGGACTGCGATAGGCTGAGTTGATTGATGTTACTGGATTTCCGCGCTGGATCTATGAAAATCAGCCTTTATGCTCGTTGCTAGCTCGACCTTCTTCAAATACTTTTTGAAAAGGTTTCATCAATGTGAGAATCTGTCATACCATTAAAAAAAACTTTATTCTTTCTGTATCAGGCCGTCTTGTCACTGTCAAACTCTTATGAAACGGTTACCCAGAGTTTTCTACTTACGGTTTACCTGGTATTATTATTTTAATTATTGGATTTATTTGTACTTGCGAAACCAATCAATAATAATAAAAATGGACGACTCGGACGACAGCAAGACGTCAGTGCCGGTCGACGTGGTCTACTCAGTCCATTCCGTGGTGAGTTCCGAGGATCCGCCGATGGATGAGTGGTCTTCATTGGTTGTATCATTAGCTGAAGAACACCCGAAGAAAACTTTATATAACCAGGGGTTGTATAGCCCTGGTAGCGGAGAAATATGCGGAAAGTATATCACCATGTCGGCAAGTTCTGTGCTCAGACACGCTTACTACTGTTACCCAGCGATCAAAGATCCAGGAATAGAGAAAGCATTGTTCGCCCCTGAAGATTCCATCATATACCCGGACGACGGTCAGGCCTTGTACTTAGCTCTGTGCAAGGAGATGAATCAGTGCCCAGTTAGAAGTTTCTATAGAGGGCTCCTTGAAAGCCGAATAGATCTACGGTATTACTGCATCAATCCGAATGGATTCCGGGCAATGGCCCAAGCTTTGCAATACAATAAGTTAGTCCAAGTATTAAATCTAACTGATAACTTTTTGAACGATGATGCTTGCTATCATATGGGTGATTTGTTTTTATCAAATAAGATGCTTACTGAACTCAATTTGAGTGGTTGCAGAATTGGCCCACAAGGTGCCAAACTACTGTTTTGTAAATTGCCACTTAACAGAACACTCAAGGTTCTTGACTTGAGTCATAATAAGTTGGGTGATGAGGGGATGGTGCATATAGCAAATGCTGTACTTTACGGACTTGGTGTGAAAAATCTTAACTTAAGCTATAACGGGATAACCGGGAAAGGAGTCGAGCTACTAGCAGAACCATTCGAAACCCATAATAATTTTACTCACTTAGACCTTTCGTGGAACACAATATTTACTCCAGGAGGTTACGCGTTTCTCAAGATGCTCTCAGAAAACACTTGTCTTGAAGTCTTGAATTTGTCATGGAACTCCTTAGCTGGCCCCCGGATTAGCATAGCCTTAAGACAAATCTTGCGGTGCCCGCTCCTGAAAGAGCTAAATCTTAGCAATAATATGCTAAAAGCAGAAGGTATTAGGAATTTGATAGGAGGTTTGGAAAAGGCAAAACAGTTTATGAATTTGAATTTGTCATACAATCCTATGACCCCTTTTGACGCCTTAAGCGTTTTGGATAAAGTAACTGCGCATACTTGTAAAGTGCACACTTTATTAATGGACAACGTGTTAGTTACAAAAGAATTTGTATCTTTGCTCGAAGAAACAAAAAAAAAGAAATCAAAGAAAAACTTAGTTGTAACGTACGGAGGCATTACAGATGATTTTAAAGCTAAAGGGGCAGACGCCAGGGAATTAGTGCTTAACAGAGTTGACTTTGTTGCTAATAAGAAACCAAAAAAGAACAAGACTGATATTGCATTGATGGCATTGCAATTACAAAAAGATGGCGTGCAGGTTACGGATACAAAAACGTTGATGTACGCTTTCCGCCGCACTGGAACACCTCTAGATGATGATCTAATTGAAGAGTTAGCCATCACTTTTCCGGGACCAGGTCCGAAGAATGCTAAACTCAAAACTATGGATGTTAACTTACTGGTAGAATATATCAAACGAAAATGGCCAGAGAGACAGTTACCCCCCACTCCTCCTCCTGAAGTGGCACCCCCACCACCACCACCACCACCACCCAAAAAAAGAAAAGGGAAAAAGTGAATCATAACAATTATTTTGATGTAATAATCATAGTTTACATTAGTATATTTTGTTAGAATTATTTAGATTTTTACATATGTTTATGATTTTTATATACACTAATTTTGTACTAATGTATTTATTTTTTAAGAAGTACATAATTTTAAAATATTATGATTAATACCGACTGGTAAGTTTTGCTTAGTTTAGATTTCTTTTTGTGATTTTTATCTTTATAATTTGTAAATGAAATATGTCTTTTCTCATGTAGAAGACAGACTACAGAATGAACTAATCATTAATCGTAAGTAAACTGTAGGGGCAGCGCCAGTGTAGTTCGCGAAATTTAAATTTTCTTACATTTTTGCAATCTCTTTGAATGACTAAAAACTGTTTTGAATGACTTAATATCAATAAATCAACCAAAGAACTAATAGAGTTGTATTGATGATTATAATTCTGTAAATACATACTTGTTTCGATCGCGAATCATATTTTTTTCAACATAAGACCTGACACTGGCGCCGTTTCCCTTGTTCACAAACTAAACTAAATTTAAGTTCAGTGCATCTTTTTCTTTCTATTTCATTATGAAAAGGACAGATGATAATTTCAAATTAGTCAGCGCCTGACGTAAATTGACGTATTGTTTGTTGACCTGCAAATTGCAAAAAACTTAAGAAAATTTGAATTTCCCAGGCTACCCTGACGCTTCCCTCTTAATGAATCCTTACGTTTAATGCTCAGTACTATTCTTATTCGGGATAAACTTGTAGATTAGACTTTATTTTAGAGTTGTGTTTAAGTATCGATTAAATGTTTAAAAATGTAATGCTGTTTCTTTTAATTCTGCTCTACAATAATATAAATGGGTGATTTACATCGTGAATATGAAGCGGCGCGTGATTCGTGACCATCGTCTCGCGTCACGGGACCTATGTATGTCCGTGTGATCATACATACTCAGCCCTTAACGTTCCCACTGCTGGAACACAGGCCTCCTCTCTGTGAGAGGGAGTGGGCCATAATCCACCACGCGGGCCCAGTGTGGGTTAGTGGATGTGCACATGTCTTCGAATTCTTGGTTCTAAGACATGCCGGTTTTCTCACGATGTTTTCCTTCACAGTTTTGAGAGCAGTGGTGATGAACAATAAATTACACAAAGTGATGTGACTGCCTGGGTTCGAACCCACGACCTACACGTAAGTTGTAGCTATCACCACTGGTCCACCACTGCTCAACTCTCCGAGTACGCTCACTGGTCCGCGTGATCATAGTTGCGACGATATCTACAAGTTTACAAAGAAGATTTGCATTGAAAGTGATTAAAAGAGCCATGAATATAAATGTTGATGGATGGAGAGGTAGAGGAAGGCCAAAGAAAAGATGGATGGATTGTGTGAGGAATGATATGAAAGAGAAGGGAGTGAATGACAGCGTGACGGTTGATAGAGCAGAATGGAAGAAGAAAACATGTTGCACCGGCCCTAAGTATCATGGGACATGGGCAGGTAGATGATGAGAGATTTCCATAGCAATAGGTGGTCTTGCTGACAAAGGGGTTTAGGACAGGCAGGATGCGGATGGCGGAGGACAGGATGTTGTGGCGCAGCAAGAGAGAGGCATATGTCCAGCTGTGAACTGCGATAGGCTGAGTTGATTGATTGAGATGGCCTTGTATGTATGATTATTTACGTGATATGTAGATCACGATCATTCGTGATTATGTTGTGTTGTCTTGCTTGATGTTACATAATCAGTATTTGCATTTGGATGAATAAAACCATTTTCAGACCTGACGTTTATTGTTATTGTGTTAGCTAAATACAAAAATTGACTATTTATACAGTATGGCAGGTAAAAGAAAGGATATGGTAGTACTAATGAAAATGAACAAATTACTATAAATAACTCCGATATACAGCGTGGCGCTTTAATGGCGACATTAATTTAACACACGTATACGGTTTCGCGTCTTAGTTGTATGAATATATTTTAATTCAATTAAACATTAATATTTATTTATTTATTTATTAACAATTTTCTAAAATAGCATCTTAGAGCAACCTGACTTAAAGAACTGCAGCGCAGGGGTCATTTGCCGGGGTCATGGATCATAACATCGCATCAATGTAATTAAAAGAAATAACGTGCAAATAGAAGGCGAATTGAAGGAAAGAGAGAGAGACCTATGGCGGCGAGCGGCGCAGGTGGAAGTTTTCAAGTTAGGTTTTTTTTACGTTGTTATAACTTTTATGATTACCGACCACTAGCCCTACCCGTGTGTTAAATTAATGTCACCATTGTAGTGGCACGTTGTATAACAAAAACAAAGACTGCTGGTCCATACACTTTGATCATATTATTATTGCAGTTTTGTATAAAATATCAGTTTTTTTTTTTCATCTTTCAGAATTGGTCCCTTAACACGTTGACTTCCAGACAACAGACACAATAGAAAATCTATTGTTGGCGGACACCGTTGACAGCGGTGGCAGTCAATGCCTTAATAAAAGCTGTTTATTTTCTCAAATACTTACACTCTCTAAAGTTAGTCGTTTCCTTTACCATGTCCAATAAACGAAATACCTTAAATCATGAACCTATAAGTAGCCCTTTGTGATTAACATTACAAATTGCCGCGGGTCCATGGAGCCGCGCGCGCCGGCTGCTGCTCGCGGCTGCGCGGGCGCTCAGTAGCGTGCGTCACGCAACCTGGACTTGTCCGCTTTATTATTATTATTTATTGCTTTCAAATAATCTCCGACTAGATAATGCTATACAAAATGCCGCTGCACAGCATTCCTGCCGTAATGTGGGATTCTGAGTGAGATGTTCAACGATTCGTGCTGAAGCTCTCATATTGTGATGTCCTGTGATAGATCTTATCAGCAAGGGTTGTCGGCAGATATGGGCGTGTTTCCTTCGTTCCCGTTTTGGGTGGGATGTCTCCATATATAGGGGGAATAGAGTGCTTGTCTGGACCTATCCTCGATAAGATCTGGTGTGACATCAATGTTTTCATACATTTATGTGTTTATTTCTATATATATGTGCATTGCTTAAAGTGGTTTCCAAATAGTCAAGTGTGTATTCTCAGGGAAAAACAATGTTTAATTGAGAAGAAAAACTGGACTTTTACGAATGAGACTCTATGGAAATATGTTATCTATAGAAAAATGTCTATAGTATTTATAACACTATTCTTCATCTCTATTAAATCGAATCACAATTAAATTCTTATCCTTAATAAATATTGGGAGCCCTAAACACAACATTGAGCCCGTTGCGAAAGAAATTTTCTGCGCCGCACTATCAAAGGCGGTAATCAGAACCCGAGGAATTTGCACCGACATGCGGAACCCTGATTTAGATCAGCTCTATTTATGATGTGCACTAAAATACTCTTTAAACTATGCGTTTATAAGCACTTGTAAGAATTTCAGAAACTAATTATTGAGAAAAATTCGTTGATGTGTTCCCCTGGATTTTCATGGACCTCGGTCCTCTATCTTGTGTGCTAAGTACGGTCTAAGCCTGTTAGACAAGCAGCAGAAAGTGGATTAAAAGAATCTAAAAAGGCAATTTTGGCAACGTCGCTGTCATTCGCAGCAGCTGCATCAGATAGGAACCTTTTTTGTCTCGCACAAGTCATTTTTTTTACCGACTTCAAAAAAGGAGGAGGTTCTCAATTCAACGGTGTTTTTTTTTTTTGTGTTTGCTACGCGGTTACCCCGCGAATTGCGGACCGATTTTCAAAATTCTTTTTTTGTTCGAAAGGAGATACTTCTGAAGTGGCCCCATAGTCACCAAGACAGGATCTAATGATTGGATCCTGGAGAAATCGAGGGCAACCCTCAAATTTTATGGGCCCACACATCGTTTTATAAACCAAAACTACTCGTGAAAATTACAATTTAAAAGTGAAAAATAAAAACTTTTTTGCAAAAAAAAAACCGACTTCCAAAAAAGACACTACTACAAAGTGAAAAATAGCATCGGCATATCGGTAGCAAACAACGAAAATGCGAACCCAACGACACCGACTTCCGAAATTAAAGTTATTTTTCATTTTTGTAGTGTCTTTTTTGGAAGTCGGTTTTTATTTTGCAAAAAAGTTTTTTTCTTGTTTTTGTTTCGGGTGTTTTAATGTAATTATAATATATAATAATTTTATGTAAAAAAAGGGGCATTTAACAACAAAAAAAAAACAAGCCCCTTTTTTACTGTTTGTACGTATTTCCTGTGCGTGTCCCAATTTCGTTTTCTTTCTCTTTTCTTTTTATCAGATCTACTACTTATCTTACTTGCTACTTTTTATCCAGAAACTACTTCCTCCGAAAAGGTGGCGTTTGTTATTAATATCTGCAAGTTTGATGACGATGACGCCAGGCCAAAATTTAGTTATACACTATTTGCGAACTAAATACTCAACAAATCAATATCTTATCTAATATTTACCCTTTTTTGTTGCAGGTAACTTTCGCTGCCACATAGAAAGTGCAGTAGTGCTGACACTGGCACTGGTAAGACCCGTCTGACTAAGACAAAGTAAGTCGGTGGTGACAATATCAGCAGTCAGATCTTCAGCATTTGTTTGTGCAAGCGCCATTTTGAACCAGTTTTTGCATCTAGTTCATGTTTACTTGTTAAGTTATCGAAATTGCGTTATGTAGTAACACCAGTGTTTGTCTGTAGGTGACAAAGTGATATTAAAATAACTGAAAACTTCCAAGCTTATAGAGCCATTGTATTCATCATTATAAAATTATCTGTTGACGCTAACCGTATTCACGCACACAATCACAGCGAGCCAGTACCAGCATGTGTAACACAAATAAAGCGCGCGTCACTTCGTCATATAAAAATACTGTACGACTGTATGAGGGTTACCTCATAGCAAAAGTAGTTCATAATGATGGTTATAATGACCCCGTAGGAGATTTTCAGTTATTTCAATGACAACTTGTTTAACGTTCGTGAGAGTTTGTGAGACTATACCCAGTTGACCAATATTAGCAGCTTCTTTATCATAATCAGCCTATAATGTTCTCACTGCTGGGACACAGGCCACCTCTCTTCGAGAGGGAGTGAGCTGTAATCTACCACGCGGGCCCAGTGCGATTGCTAATGGCATTTCATCATGACAAAGGAAATTAAATAATGCAACCATCCTTTTGATGCCATCGATTAATCAGATCAGCATTTTTATTACAAGCTCACGTTTATTATTTTATTTTTTTCGGTCACAAGGTCCTACCTTTTGAAATATGCTTTTCTAAGCACTCCCATTCACGGTTTCTAATTAAAAGTATTATAATAAGATAAAAATAAGTTGACGCCCCTAATCACTTGGTGAGCATCTTCTTTATGAATATTTATGAAACTCAGTACGTGTACATATTCTTCGACAAAGATTTATTGATCTTCCGCCACAGCCTCCGAGATTTAATTACCTTTTTAATTAAACATTTAATCGATCCTATTATGTGTTATCTCATAATAGTTAAGATAGTAATATAATTGATTGTATTTTGATAAGAATGGTGGTGATGACTTAAATACTCTTTAATTGAACTTTACCTTACTTATTTCTTTACTTTTACCAAAAAGATATATTAAACTAGTTTAACTTAGCTATCCAAATAGCAACATGGATGTACGTCTTCCTCTTCTTAGCGTAACGATGACGCACGGATCAGTGACGCAGTCATAAGATCATCAAGTGAAGAACCTTCCATTCTGCGCCGCATGGGTGCTACACAGATAGCTAGTTTTTAGCCACTTTGCACAGTAATATTTGGCTATTAACATCCTATTACAGTAATGTACGTAGTGTCATCTTGTCAACATTAGAGTCGTTAAATGAATTTTATGCTCTGTACTTTTTAGAAAATGATGACTTTTGTAACAAGTAGGTTTTTTTACTTACATACATAAACTCACGCCTTCTTCCCAAGGGGGTAGGCAGACACTACAGGAAGCCATCTGCTACTCTTTTAGTTTTGTCTTTAAGAACTGTTGAGTAAAAGCTCCCATTTGTTCCACATTTTTAATCACAGCCCAGGGCTTGGCCAAAGACTTATCCAAATGTCCTGCCTCAAACTTCTGTTGCCAGCCGGTAATCCAGGTCCACCAAATCATCACCCACTTGAAAACGTCAACAATTTAGCGCACGTCTCCTTCACCGCTAGACGATGTTGATTGCGCTCGCGCCTCAGTTGTCGCTATAAATTGAAAGTAACGCGTCAATTTTTTCGCCTATCATTACCTACGAACTGTATCAACAGTTTGTCCATTTGATTCAGGGTTGCCGATTTTATCTTTCATATTATTTTATATTTTTTTGGGGATAATATTCTTGTCAGTATTAATATACTTATTGGTTTCTTTCGTGGCTCCAAATTACACAGTTATTAAGTATTTAAAGTAAATCTTTATCCAGATATCAGGGGCTTACGACCAGCTCTTATAACAGGGCAGAAGTTGAACTACACTCATTTTTTGTTCTATGACTAAATACAAAAAATCAGTGCAGTTCAACTTCTGCCCTGCTATAAGAGCTGGTGGTAAGCCCCCAGATCTTAAATGTTGTGTTTGTTTATGAAATGATCACTATTTAAACATTTCATCTTAATTTTTGTGTGATTGGTTTTCCTTTTACTGTGCCTGCTATATTTCACAACCCATGTGTGAAACAAGGAATATAGCCTAACATATTTAGCTCATTGCAGTTCTCTGCTGGACACGAGAGTAGATCTGAGTAACTCCAAGCCTAATCTATTACATTATTGCTGAATATAAGCCTACCTCAAGACAATAGGGAATACGGGGAGGTTGGTGTCCAGCAATACCTTCCACATTAGTAACAGTACAGGGGGTCTACTACGAAGTGCAAAGTGCGAATGATCGGATCGGACCGACACATGGCCGAACCGAATATTATTTAGAAATGCGAAAAAAGTTCAGATCGGCTCAGTTGGGTCGGGACCATAGTCAATATTCGAAAGAGTGTAGGAGTGTAGGATAAGCACCGACCGAACCAAATAGTAACTTCGTAGCAGGAAACGGCCGAACATTCGGCCGATACCACTTCGGAGTAGACCCCCTGGTCTCAGTGGTCAAATATAATAGGAATCTAGTAGATTAGTGCAGTAATGGTATTATAGTTTTATTTCTCTTCCCCAAACCCGGCAACCCTGCCAGTTATGTGTAAGTTTAGTGTCAGTAGAAAGTGTACCAAGTGGCCAAGTGGCGACCGTGGGCGAACACTTATTACTTATTCGACCATCGCTTTTCCTCACCGAATCGTTCACACTTTTACTTTTAGCGTCGCCATCACGCCTCCATGCCTGGGGGCGAAGTAGCGAACTAATATCGTTTATAAAATTATAACCTAGAGATCGATCTCGAGCGGTCGTAAAATTAATCGGAAAGTGCGGGCTGTTCATCGGAGTAGGTGTCGTAAGATCAATGAACTCAGGAATTGAAGTTCTAACTAAACGTCGTTTCAGTCAGCTGTGCTGCTGGGGAGTTAATTGCGACTCTTCTTCCCAGATAGAGCATTCTTCTTCTTCGTGTTGCTGGCACGACTAAATTTTAAATGTTATTTTCCCAAAACTTTGCCACTTTCACGGCGTTGTCGGTGGCAGCGCAGAGGTCACTTTGACTGCATATTTTGGGACACAGAGGGCAGGATAGGAGGTGGAGCATGGTTTGTGACATAGCTCCACAATCACACCCTACTGCCGTTCCGTCAAGGTAACTTTACCAGGTTGGACTTACATCTTCCCTGTGTCCGGAGACGGTTCAGAGACATCCAAGTGGACCACGGAAGGTTACACCCTGCAGGGAGATGCTCCTTTGGTCGTAGGTAGTAAGTAGGAGGGGGAAGATTGTCCTGCCACAGTTTGCAACGGGCATCGGCCGGGTTACCTGACAGAGGCTCTGTTGATTTTAAGAAGCTGTGTCTGCTTTTTAGCCGTTGCGTTGGTAGCTGTGCGCCAGATAGTGGGTGTCTGGTATCAGATTCCTGCTTGAGTTTCTCCACTGCGCATGCAACTTCTCTTCGAACTCGAGGTCGGTTGCAGGCAGCCCGTAATCATGCGGCAGGTTTCATTTAGCGCAACATCTACTTCCTTGGCGTGAGCGGAACGGTGCCACACTGGGCACGCATATTCGCCCGCAGAGAAGCAGAGTGCTAGGCCAGTAGTCCGGAGTACCTGAGGTGAAGCACAAGATAGAGCATTAGGAAGTGGTGAAGGGTGGGTGTTTTCGGGGCTGTCGTGTGTAATTTTGACGTTCAAAAAGTGCTGATTTTCAGCCTAGTTTGAATGACTGACTTTTGATTTGTTTTCGTGTTTTTCTAAGTTACTAAGAAACAAGCAGTTTTGAAAAAGGGTTAAATCGTGAGGTGCCTACCTGCACGGCGTACCTACTGAAGTTATTCATTCCACTCATTTACATTGACAAAGTATCTACATTATAAGGTGACCCAGTGGTACCGGCCCCGACTAACGAGTTGTAGGTCGTGGGTTCGAACCCAGCGGGGCGTTTTACTTTGTGTAAATAACTTCATCGCCACTGCTCTCAAAGCGGTAAAGGAAAACATCGCGAGGAAACCGTCATGTCCTAGAACCAAAAATTAGAAGATATGTGACATCTACCGACCCGCACTGGACCCGCGTGGTAAATTACAGCCCACTCCCTCTCGAACAGAGGAGGCCGGTGTCCCAGTAGTGGGAACATTATAGGCTCACTATGGTTATGCTACATTATAAAGTACGTAATAATACTTTTGGTAAGTATGTTAATGACACATTTTCACTTTTTCCGACAGACAATGTTGTCCAACTGTATAAAGTCCCACATATCCTACTTTTTACCAATTTCAATTCCCATCACGAACTATGAATCACATAAATCGACGAAAACTTCGCCATATTTATTTGTAATCAATGACATAACTTCTCAGTACCAACAAAAACTCATTACATGATCCGCCATTGTTACGAAGCCAAAGTAATCGACCATAACCCCATATAGGCTGAAAAGTAGCCCATAACCAGCCCCATCTTTGATCTCTTCCGCATGAATTATTCAAAAAAAGAAGGTAACCCGAAAATGCCCGAAGCGTTTTCGCAAATTGCGTGTGCGCATCATTCGGTCGCCATAAAAATTTTCATCGGATAAGAAATTGAATTTACTCTTGTAACTCGTAAAATTTTAAAGGTAGCATTTTTATGTTGATTTATTTATATTATGGGAAGATTTTCGGCGCGTCGCGGAGGGCACTTTCCTTTTCAGCGTTAAGAAGGTAATAAGGTGGATCGATCAAGTTTTTTTTTTTATAAATTAAGGCCTCGACGTGAACAGAATTTAATTGGTAACCCAAAAGCCAACTAAAAATGTACATTTTCGAGTTGTTTCTTATTCCGAGTGTCATTGTAGTTTTATTAATGTTTTTCCTTTATTTTGACGTCTGTAAAAGCTACTTTGGGTCACTGAATGTAGGTAATTATTTTGTCTGTCAAGAACTTAAGGAAAACAGTGTTTTCCTTTGGTCTTAGGTAGCGAAGATTTCTATTCTCACTATAACACTATCTCTCTCCTTAAACAAAACTTTTTTTTTTTAAGTTTTTGCACTTGTCATGATTATTATTGTAAATATTTTTATGGTACACCACAGACTACTTTCAGTATTGTCTCTCTGTCTCCCTTAATCCATCTAAAGATTGTCTTTAAAAGATTGCTTTCAGCAATAAGACCGCCCATTGTGTCACCCTATGTAAATTTTTTACATTTATTTCTATAATTTTATATGGTGTACCTGTACATAGTAAAGAGTATTCTATCTATCTATCTAAGGACCAACTAATCCTACTTATATTATAAACGTGAAAGTTTGTTTGGATGGATGGATGTTTGTTACTCTTTCACGCAAAAACTACTGAACGGATTTGGATGAAATTTGGCACACAGATGGTTTATAACCAGGATTAACATATGGGATTTTTATTCCGATATTCCCACGGGATCGAAGCTTATGCGGGTGAAACCGCGGGGCGCAGCTAGTTCTGAATAAGTTTCAGTTGGTCCAACATTTGTACTTTTCATCTTTATTCAAACATAGCTTAGAATAAACTTAACATCATATTATTTAAACAAACCAAGCTATAACTTATTATGCTAGCTCTCACAGACACATTACAGTAATATATTCTCCGTGCACCACACAAACGGTTTCGTAAAAGCGTTTAAAGACCTGAGTTCGAACACGCATGCGCGGTACGAAAGGGAAATGCGTCTGCGCATAAGAAAGTACGCGGTTCAAGTTTTATTATTGTTTCTGATTAGTTAAGAGCCTACAGCGTCAAATTATTTGTTTGTTTATAGTCAAATTGAAGGAGAAAAGTTATGGTCGATTGTTGTGTTATACCTATACATCGGAAGACAATATTGATTCTCTGTGTTTATTTATGTGTCTGTGAATGAACCTGCACTAAGAGGGGAAATTTCAAGTGTTGGGGCAGCATAATAAATCTTGCTGTGCCCGACAGGGTCCATCGTCGTCATCATCATCTATAGCTTTTATTTGATTTTAATTTCTTTTGTTTCTATTTGTTTGATTTAATTTTATTTAATTTGGATTTAATTTAATTTATTTAAGTATTATGTATTCTCTGAATTTATGTCGTGTGATAATGGGTGTTATTTGCCTGAAATAAATGTATTATTATTATAGCCTATAGCAGTCCACTGCTGGACATAGGCCTCTCCTATTGCACGCCATTCAACTCGATTTTCGGCAACTCTCATCCAGCTATCCTGCGTAGATCGTCGCTCCACAGGGTCCATAATTGTTTCTATTTATTAATACTTACCACCTGTGTGTACATAAAGGATCACAATAAAGATTAATTGAATTGAATTGAATAAGACAATTACTCTACTGTGTAGTATACTCAATCTACTATACTGTGTAGGTACGGACGCCAGCACATCAAGTTACTACAGTCTGTCAAATTTCTTTAATAGATTTTCAACTTTATCTGTAAAGTATTAAGGTTCAAGGTTGATTGGGAAAATTTGACAGTTTCGGGTAGCTTGACCTGCTGGCGTCTGTACAACCCTCCACTTCCACTCTCTCACTCTCACACTTACTCACACCCACTACTCACATACACATTCACCTCCACACCATCTCCTACTCACATAACACACACATCACTAGCGCGTTTGATGCCTTTCATAAAAATACTGTGTTTTCATTTCATTCTTTTGTTTTTATTTTTATTTGAATAAGTTTACATTATCTTGAAAAGGCTTAATAACTTAATAACAATCTATAACCGGAAGGGCGGAGCATCCTAACACAATAATAATAATAATAATAATAATAATAAGCTTTATTTTCTCACCACAATATACATGTTATTTTACATCGGTCAGATTCGACAATGACATATAATTCAGTTGAGTATATATTGTGGGAGACTGGTGCCTAAGTTAGGCTCGTGGCCTGTGTTTCAGGACACCAGGATCCCACCCCTTTACATTTTCATTTCACAAATTATGTGCTATGCGCGCTGACAGAATGTAGTAAGGTAAGTATGACATTTTATAGTTTTATAGTTTTATTTTAATTAATTAATAAATATCTAGATTAAGTATGCGAGACAAATGTTAGTAGATCTGTAGTATGTGTGATTGAGTGGGTGTGTGGGTGTGTAAGTGTGTGGGTGTGTTAGAGAGTGTGATTCTGTGTTTAGGTTATTGTAAGGATATGTTCAGTATCATTATAATTTAATTTTAGTAGCCAGTCAGTTAGCCTCTTTTTGCATTTATGCTTTGTGAGACTATAGATATGTAACACCTTATTAGTTTTATTATATAAGTAGCCACCTAGATAGCAAAAGAAACGCTCTGCAAAAATAGTTTTGTGACGTAGATGATGGCGGTCCACTGGGTCATATCGTCTTTTCCCCCTGGACAGCGTTGGATTATAGACCAAGAGTGAATGTTGTTTCAACAGAATGTGCAATATAAATAGTTGGCGCACTGTCAGGACTTCATTTTCTTTGTATAGCTGTTCAGTGGGGTAGCGATACGGGCGAAAAGACGACACTTTCAGTATAGCTCTTTGGGTTCTTTCAATTTCTATTAGGGTAGTTTTTGGAGCTCCACCCCAAGAGGTGATGCAATAGCATATTATCGACTGAGCGAGGGTGTAGTACACTAACTTCATAATGTTCTTATCGACTACATGTCTCAACGTTTTGAACACATATATTAGTTTCCGTAGTCTGCTACTAAGGGTGGTAATGTGGTCTTGAAACCTTAGGTTTTTGTCGATTGTTATTCCCAGGTATTTTACATTCTCAGCCCTGGTGAGTGGTTCGCAGTTACAACTACCAGTGTGTGGGCTTGTGCAAGAGTGTACTACAATAGTTTTATGTAATGTTTGGGAGGATCCATTGTTTTTTATGGAGAATGCTATGTAATTGGTTTTGGTTGTATTAAGGGTCAACAGATTGTCGCGTAACCAGTTGGATACCGTATTAAAGCCTAGTTGTGCACACTCATAGACATCTTCCCACGAGTTCGCGCTGAACAAGAGAGCAGTGTCATCAGCAAAGCTAATGATTTTGCCATTAGGGATAGTGAGCGTACCCAGATCGTTGATATAAATGAGGAATAGTGAAGGTCCGAGCACACTACCCTGGGGCGTGCCGTAGTTAATTGTTTGTTCCTCACTGATGAATTCGTCTATCTTTACTCTCTGGGTACGCTCACTCAGGTAGTCTTTAAAGAGGTCCAGTGGAAGTCCTCTGATTCCCAAACTTTCCATCTTACGTACAAGAATTGGGACAGAAACCGTGTCGAAGGCCTTAGCAAGATCCAGAAATATGGCCATAACTTTATCCCCACTATCCATGTTTGTGACCACATAGTCTGTCAACTCATGGACCGCGTCAGAGGTGGATTTGCCTGAGCGAAACCCAAATTGCGTTGGTGAGATCAGATTGTTTTTTTCCAAATAGCTCACAAGTCTGCTGTTCATTACCCGTTCCAGTATTTTGGAAAAAGCAGTTAGCACAGATATAGGTCTGTAGTTATCAACACGGCTCCCGTCCCCACTCTTGTAGATCGGATGAATTATGGCCTTTTTGAACACGTCAGGAAATTTACCTGTGGAAAGAGCAAGGTTACATATGTACGTTAACGGAGGCACAATCACGGCCGTGTGTTTTTTCAAGAGGTCACCGGATATCCCATCCCATCCCGCGGCACAGTTATTGCGGAGTGACATTAATATTCCGGCTACCTCCTCCTCATCTGTTGGGAGCATTACCATGGATTGCGTTCCGTTAGTTTGGTTTCCCTTTGTAGCTCTTGTTTGTTTACCCTTTATGTTTTTTGCTAGTTTTTCACCTATCTTGGCAAAAAAGTCATTGACATGATTTACAGAGTGTTGTGGTGTACTTAATGAGGCTAATAATTGTGATGATGTGTTGGCTTTCCTTGTCGACCTGCTTGAGATATTATTTATAGCCGACCATAACTGTTTAGTGTTCTTTCCAGCTTTTTTGATCTCATTCCTTTCAAATTCTATTTTTAATTTCCTTACTAATTTATTACAATAATTTCTGTACCTAGTAAAAGTAATTCTCAAAATCTCATTGTTAGGCGCCTGTTTAAATTTTCTATGCAATTTGTCTCGATGCAAGCAAACCAATTGCTTAAATGGCTTCTCCATTGTAACTAGAATAAGTTATTTATGATGATGCAATAAACACATTTCTTTTTTAATTAGACAAGCTGCAGCAATCTGCTAAATAATAAAATTAGCGAAAATAACTTATTTAATCACTTACGAAATTAGCGAATAACGAGGGAACAAGCGCAAACGCAAGAAAATAAGTGGCCTTTCTATTTAATTTCGATCTGCCAGAATACAAATACGTATTCAAAGCATTTCGTTAACCCGATGAGCATCTTATTATGAAGGGTAACGAGAGAGTTATGAAGAGCACCGCTTACTGCATCATCAGTCACGGGACGGTAGTGATGACGGGACTGCTGCGGTTAGAAAGACCAGGAAATTCGTAAGTAGGTACCGCAGGTAGGGATTTACTTAAATACTGTTGATTCAACTAGATCATTCTGGTGTAATTGTTATTTACTAGAACCGCGCTTGGTAGTCTAAATATAAGGTTTTTACTAGCTAGTCTGACTGGCAGATTGCCTTGTGGCATTAGGCTCGCCTTATGCACCACTGTACATTTCCATGGGTAAATCCCAATTGATGGAGAAAATGGGTAATATGAACGATACTACATTAATTATCTTTTTGAATGACCGACTTTGACAATTGAAAAGTGCCCTAAAATTGAAATAAATCCTTTGAGTTTGAGTCGAGTTGATAATGTCTAACTATAAATCTAGGTCCGAAAACATAGTCCAAAATAATGTCAACAAAAATAACCCAATAGTAAAAACAATTTATTTACATTAAACATTCTTCGCACTTTCAATAAAACGTCGTTCAAATCACTTAAAAATTAGCACCTCAGCGCGCAAGCCCACAATACAGACCCGTATGTTTACACTCGAATCTGGGACACCTGCTCAAAGTGGCCAGTTGACCCGAAGAAGACCTACATCGCTGCCCATACCATTATAATTAATAGTTATGATATTATTTATACCTCGTTATGCATGTTTCAACGTTTAATGTTGTAAGCCAACATGTCAGCCATATATTTTGAGTTAATCCTGATTGGTATCCTATTGGTATTTTTTAATGCGTGCTGACAAGTTAGTTTGTGGTTATGTTAATTTATTAGGCGACATCTTTAAGAATAAAATAATGCTAATTTTGAACTTATATTTACTGACTATGCAATGGCTTTGTTAGGTTATTATTCGGTCAATATGAATAAAATGGGCCCGGTGCGGGTTGTTACATGCCACATGTCTTCAAATTTTTGGTTCTAGGTCATGCCGGTTTCCTCACGCTGTTTTCCTTCACCATTTTGAGACCAGTGGTGATGATATTAATTACACAAAGTAAAGCGCCTGCCTGGGTTCAAACCCACGAGCTACAACTCGTAAGTCGCGGCCGTTTCAGGGCCACCACAGCTCTAAAAAGAAACTATAAACTACCTTTTTTAAGAAACTAAATTCAAAAGATAGATAGCTACTGCGACTAAGGTATCTCTCTCTAGTATTTCATAGACACCGACAGGTGGCAATGCCTGTCACCTTCCCAGAACACATACGTTACATTTTATTATTAACGCCACTACATTCTCCTAAGTTATTTATACCCACTCGTGGTGTCTGTCGTGTCCATATGTCTTTGTTGAGCAAAAGTATCGAAGGACCAACACTTGAGTTGCGTTCCTAAGCAACGTCTAGTGACAGGTTAGCAAAAAGACGTAGATACAGACGTCCTAAGTAAACATTTGGTTACGATTTCTTTCAATCTGGCATACTGCCATATCGAAGTGTGTGTGTGAAAGTTGATATGGTTGGAAAGCTCTTAGAGATGACAGCCAATAGATGATCTGCCATCTGCCTAGCCTTTTCCAAACCATGTTGGGGTCGGCTTCCAGTCTTACCGGATGCAACTGAATACCAGTATTTTACATGGAGCCACTGCCTATCTGACCTCCATAACCCAGTTACTGGGTAATACGATACCCCTTGGTAAGACTGGTTGTCAGACTTTCGGGCTACTGACGACCGGTAACGACTGTCAAAGATCTATGAATGACAGCCGGGACCGACGGGTTAACGTGCTTTCCGAGGCACGGAGGGCTCTTCGTGTGTGAAGGTGGTCACGCATCCACGGACCAACCGCGGTAATCGTAGCTTAACTTGATCGCTCGACCCGTGTGGCTGTTATTACTTGGCCACAAGTAGATATGTATGGAAAAAGACACGCTGACCACCCTAAATAAATTGAGATAGGGACAGGTGGATAATAATGATACACCATTCTGAGCAATGTTAATTAGCGGATTGGTCGCAACCACAGTTGCAACCTATATATAGTTTGAACACTATACATAGGTACATACCATACACTCAGAAGAAGTTAAATTCCAAACCCAAATAAGACATGCTTTATTTTTTTTTTTTATTGACAACGCTGTTCCACTCCCGGGTAAAGAACTCCCTCGATTCCTTCCATCTTTCGCAGGCCCGCGCGTCCTCCTTCCCGTTTTGACGGAACCTATCCGGCTCATCCCGCCATCTTCTCGTGGACAAGACAAACTTAAAGTAATTAAATTTTTATGCTCTCTTGCGTAAAGAGAATAATCAATCAATGCCTTATAACTAAGACTTAAACTAGTAAGTAGTAGGTAGTCTAACAAATTAACCTAAAAATCGTGTCACGGTCGTTTGAATAATTAAATTAAAACTCCACTGACAAACACACATTCCTCACCAACAGTCCCATAACCAATGGTTTAAAAAACCCCGTGGTAACGTTCACACGGTCAACAATACGTATCGTATCAACTCTGCGCAGGCGACTCAATCGGAACTAATAAATTGAGATATTTTTCTTGGTACGCCATCGATCATTCGGCCAATTTGCAATTACTGCCCACTATGGGCCATGGTGGTACTATTTTAGTGATGCGGTCCACGGTACAACTTAAAAGTATGTTAAGACCGCTGGATCCAGAATTGACTAAATGCATTAAGGAGGAAGCGCCCGCGAAGTCAATTTTTCTTAGGTTTTTTGCAATTTGTAGTGTAACACTATTAAAATAAAAATATAATATCCTAACCTAACTAAAACTATTAACAAACTAAAAAATAGCGTCGAAATATTCCTCCGCATCGCTGCCGACTGATAATGAACAAAAATAAAATATGCAGATAAACAAAAAGTACAGATGTTAATATTCATCAAATGGACACTCTTTGTAAACGTAGTACACAGTTTCTAATTAATTAGTATTAAAACATTCAAAATTATAACATCCAAAATTAATCAAACAATTAAATCCATTCAAGATTAAAACGTTATTTAATTATATCTAATTAGTATCAAATAAAACATTTAAATTACCAACAAATTCAAATATAATGAAAAAGGTACAGAAATTATAATTGATCATCTCTCATTCAACGTGTGTGTCTGACACACATCCATTTCACATTCGTACATAAACCATAAAACTTATGAATAGTGCATGAATTGACGCTGAGGTGTCACCTCCAGCAACTTTCTCGCGACGAATGTTATGACTGCAATATTAATAATGTTTTCTATTACTAAGAAAGGTTATGAAAATAACTACACAGATAACGAATCACAAAAACTAGATTGAAATTTCACACATTTCTCAAACTCCATAATGTTGCCAACACATAAAATAAATGTTGGTTCATGGTCCCCAGCCCTAGGAACTCGCAGGTCGGCGCCCGCGCAGATATATTACCGACACGGCAAGAATATGATTAGTGTATTGTGTTCCTGTTTATTTATTTACAAACTACTTGGTGAAGGATTGGGTTTGCTAACTGACGGCCTGTTTTTCTAGGCATCCTTTGAGAAATATCGCTGAGAAAGGATGCATTTGCGTTTTGTTGATTTATTTTAATAGAATATAATTTTGCTGCTTTAGTTAGAGTGAGGGTACTGATATGTTGTGTTTGGTTTGTGGCTTAAGTTTTGCAAACGGATGGCGGTCAAAGTTTTATCTATTACGTTAAGAAAAACTGAATTTCAAGGGTTTTTCCCTGTTTCAACTTTATGGATTAACTTGAGTTTAGAGGTCCAGCACCCTAATTACGTAACACACTATTCAAAACAAAATCTGAATCAATTTGAAGGATATTGCTGATCTATTGGTTCATATGTTGGAAAAAATTGTCTGTTCAACAACGTAAATGACGCAATGAATGTTGTTGAACTGTCAAAATGAAAGCCATTCCTACTATTAGTGCACCGCAGGGTGAGGTCGGGCTAATTGTTGTTAGATTTTTCTTTCCGGAAATCTCAGTAGTAGCCCAGAGTCTGGAATGGTGCCCGGTTGATGGCAATAGGCTCGCCCCCTATTACATGGGACTTAAACATAACTGCTGAAATATAGGAGTAATAAAGAGTAAAGCTACACCTCTGCCCATACATAATCAGCCTATAATGTTCCCACTGTTGGGACATGGCCTCCTCTCTGTGAGAGTGAGCGGGCCAGAATCCACCACGCGGGCCCAGTGCGGGTTGGTGGATGTCACATGTCTTCGAATTTTTGGTTCTAGGACATGCCGGTTTCCTAACGATGTTTTCATTCACAGTTTTGAGAGCAGTGGTGATGAAATAATTTACACAAAGTAAAGTGGTTGCCTGGGTTCGAACTCACGACCTACGACTCGTAAGTCGGGTCCATTACCACTGGGCCACCACTGCTCCTCTGCCCAACCGGGGAAATAAACCGTGATTTTCTGAATCTTCTTTATTTATTTATACTTTTCGCACAAAAAGCTACAAAGGCGGACTTAATGCTTTACGTGCGTTCTCTAGCAGTCAACCAAGGTTCCTCCTAATGAGAATCCTTTAGTCAAGTTTAACTTTTGTTTCTGTAGTATCCTTACCTTTAAACATTTTGCCATGCCAGCCAGGTACTCAACGCATTCCACAAATTCCTAATTAATATTAACATTTAAGCCTCTGGGAATGTATCGCACTAGCTGAAGTTCAAAATAAACGTAAATTCCTGACTTAACTGAGACTTAAAACTAAATTCTATACATTCCAAGTTACTAGCAACTAAAAGGTAAGCTAACTTTGTTTACCGGTTAACCTAATCAAAGCTGAACCAAGGTTAATTCTAAATACCACTAACTTAGGTACTTAACTACTTAACCTACCTCAATTTAAGCTGTTTTAAATTTTCGAGAGCATAACATAAAACCTTAAATCTAACGGAACATAAAATTCATCTGTAAGTCGGAGATCTCTTCCATTACGCCGGCGGTTGATTGCGTATCGCGACGATTAGGTGCGCGCGCGCACGACACAAAGGCACCGCCGCGCGCGCCGCGAACGCGGAACCTAATCCCGGATTAGGCCGGGATCATTTCAAGTTTCCCGGGACACGTCCGTCCCACGGGACCCTGTTCCGGGGTAATCTCGGTTATTGAAAGCAATCTTATTTTATAGAATAACTAACTGTATGAGATGTATGAGATTTTTATTGGTTAGATTTCCATAAGAAGTCACTGGTCAGGTATTAAGTATTTATTTACGTATTTCTATGGGACTCTTTAGTATTCAATTGATTGTATTTCAATAAGGAAGCTTATCGTCCTTACATTAGTTAGAACTTAATCTAAGTTAATTTATACAAGTTATACATACACCATAGCCTGCCTCGTTGGTGTAGTGTTCGCGAGAACTACTGCTGAGCATGAGGTTCGATTCCCGAGTCTAGCAAAGCTTTATTGGGTTTTTTCCATCTGAAGGCCAATTCTCAAATCAAATCAAAAATATTTATTTGCTAGAATATGGTATAGACGCCAGCAGGTCAAGCTACCCGAAACTGTCAAAATTTTCCCAATCAACTTTGAACCTTAATGCTTTAGCGATAAAAATGAAAATCTATTAAAGAAATTTGACAGATTGTAGTAGCTTGATGTGCTGGCGTCTGTACATAAGGTGTTACAGTAACTTAGAACGTTAAAAATCAAGTCGCAATCTCAGCGACAATCAATGTCAAAAACTTGTCAAAAAGTCGGGGTATTTTTGACAGATTAAGACTGAGATCAGACTGTGAATGTTCGTAAAATTACGAGAATTGCACCTCTGGAATTTTTCAGTAGTTTCCCGGAGTCCGGATGTGTGCCCGGTTGATGAAAATAGACTCGCCCCCTAGTACATGGGATTTAGTACTTAATAAATATAACTCGCAGAATGTGGGTGTACTACGTCCATCTCGGAACACAGGTGTTATGTTCTACATTAGAGAAGTGCCTGGATCCCGTTGCTGCTACGAGTATTAGGATGTCAAAACGTGCTTAACACAGATGTTATTGCCCAATAACAATAACCATTAACAGTTCCCGTAAATAACCTACTTCATTTAATTAATCTTTACAGTTTTACCCAATTAAACCATCTCCATTAAATCTTGTTCACATTCCGCAACCACCATTCAGATTTTAGGATTCGGAGGAGCCCGTGGCTAAATAATAACAGCCTCACAGGTCGATCGATCAGGTTAAGCTACGCTTGCCGCGGTTGGTCCGTGGATGGGTGACCATCTTTACACATCGAGACCCATCTTTGACAGTCATTACGGGTAGTCAGAAGCCCGAAAGTCTGACAACCGGTCTTACCAAGGGGTATCGTATTACCCAGTAACTGGGTTGTGGAGGTCAGATAGGCAGTCGCTCAATGTAAAATACTGGTATTCAGCTGCATCCGTTAGACTGGAAGCCGACCCAAACATAGTTGGGAAAAGGTTAGGCAGATGATGGCAGTTTGACTGGCTAATTCTCGGTTCTAAACAAAAACGAATCGTTTTGCATTTTTATTGCCAAACTGGACATATAAATAGATTTGTATTCTAATTTTATCTGTGATAGCTACTTCCAATTGGGGAGGTTCTACTATGCAAAATCAAAATCAATCAAAATCAAAAGTCATTTATTCAAATTAGGTTGAGAATCAGCACTTTTCGAACGTCAAAATTACAAAAGACATTCCTCAAAAACGCCCGCCCTTCACCACTTCCTAGTGCTATCGCTGGGATGAAGAAGTGGCGCAACAAACTCCGCAGCAGCAAAGCTATGAGGTTTTTGCTTCATTATTTGTTAAGATACAAGAGTCTTACATTTAACCAATAACAGTCTGTAGATTATAGGAGTCGGTCATAAGTAATTCTAATCTACACTTCTATACTACACTCACAGGCACAATTAACCGCCCACCTATATCATTCGTCGCCCTGTTTGTTTACGTTGACTATGGCTTATCAGCTGTTTTATTTTTTGTCAAGTGGGTACTCTAGCAATAAATGAAACACTTATACCCTTATTTCGTTTCCTGAATTTGTGTCGCCGCCGGGTTTTTGGAATTTAGTCGTTGTTTGACATTGTTGTCGTTGCGTTACCGTGTTAACATTTCCTGTTCTTTTCTGCCATATTGTGTGAATATTGTTAAATTTGAGTTTGTAGTGTTCGCTTATTGATAGTGACTGTAAAAAATGCCACTGGATGCAACAGGTGCAGTTAGGGCAGTGGCTTTAGCTGACGCTGGGTACAGCCAACGTCGCATCGCTCGTACACTCGGTGTACCTCGAACCACGGTACGGGATGCCATCAGACGATTTCGGGAGACAGGCTCATACACCCGCAGGCCAGGTCAAGGGCGACATCGATGCACTTCAACTCGAGATGACCGTTTCGTTGTCAGCAACGTGTTGAGAAATCGCTTTTGCACCGCTACTGAAGCTCGTACGCGTCTCTTTGAGGTGAGAAATGTCAGTGTGAGTGAACGTACCATTCGAAGAAGACTGGCAGAAAGAAATCTGAGGGCTTTTCGTCCAGCTCGCGCCCCACAACTGCTCCCACAACACCGTAGAGCCAGACTTACTTTTGCGCGAGAATATGCTGACTGGACTATGGCGGAATGGAAGGACGTACTTTTCTCAGATGAGAGCAGAATAGCCTTAAGAGGCCCAGATAGACGTCAGCGTGTCTACAGAAGACGAAATGAAAGGTTTGCTCCATGCGCTATAACCGAAACAGTGGGTTACCAGGGAGGGTCCATAATGGTTTGGGGAGGTAACTCTTACGAGGCTCGTACTGATCTTGTTGTGTTCGATAGAGGCAGCGTGAACGCTCAAAGATACGTGGAGGAAGTTCTTCAAGACCATGTCATATCTTTCGCACCATTTATTGGTGACAACTTTAGATTAATGCATGACAATGCACGTTGCCATACCGCAAGATCCGTCACTGAGTACCTTAATGAGGTTGGTATTCAAGTTTTACCATGGCCGGCACACAGTCCCGATCTTAACCCAATTGAGCACATTTGGGACAATCTTAAAAGACGTGTTCGAGCAAGATTACCAGCCCCTGCGACTCTAGGAGAGCTCAAGACGGCTATGGTAGAGGAGTGGCACAATATCCCCCAATCGGATATCCAAGATATCATGGATGGACTGCCAAACCGGCTTCAAGAAGTCATACGGGCCCGAGGCGGCAACACGCACTATTAATTTCTTTTTTTTTTTTCAAGCGGACCATTTTTTTTTAAATTAAATTTGTTAGATTTTCATCGAAAATTTTCACAAAATCGAATTTTGCTATGCATCTTTTAATAACCGACTTTTGTTTTCAAGGCTTTTGTTTTTTTTTTTACCTTAAAGGTAGCTTTCAACGTACCACTCATAAAATGTGGTCTAAATTTGAAGATTTCTGCAAATTGAAAGAAATACAAGGTGGGCGGTTAATTGTGCCTTTGAGTGTATATTACTATAAAGAGGAAAAATTTGTTTGTTTGTGAGTTTGTATGTAGGCGGTAATCTCCGGAACTACCAGTCGGATTTAAAAAAATATTTTTGCATTTGATAATCCAATTGTTTTGGAAGGCTATAGGCTATATAAAATCACACTAGGATCCTAAGGTGCCGAGAAAAAGAAAAAAGTCGGAAAGAACGCTACGCGAAAACGAAGTACTGACACGGACAGACGATGCAATGCGACGGGGGAGAAACAACAAATTTCACGCAGACGAAGTTGCGGGCAGAAACTAGTTAATTATAATTTTGATAAGATAAGATAAGATAAGTCTTTATTTGCCTTAAAGATGGTATAATGGTGTTACAGTCTTATATAAATACAATGTCCACATGATAAGCTATACAGAATATGTATCAATTGCATGCAAAAACAATTATGATGTCAAAATAACAGTGAGTAATTAGGTAATTCAAATTAATAGATATATTATAAATGTATGTCAAAGAAATCCTTAATGTCATAGAAATTATGTCCATTCAGCCATTTATACAGCTTGTTTTTAAATTAATCAGCATTGTTTATACATTTTAGCTCTTTAGGGATTTTGTTGTATATGCGTACACACATCACACACACACATTTGTACTCAACCTTTTGGCCACTGCTGGATATTAGCTTAACGCTACAAAGTTGTAATTAACAGAGGTTATCGCCTACCATGAGAAAGGCTATAAACTCCCAAAGCATTTATTTCAATAAGATCTTTAAAAGGTTCTAAAGGGAAGCCACTCTTATGGAGAAGTACGAGCAAGAAACTCGATGGTTACTCTTTTAGATCATCATCATCAGGATGATTGGTAGCAGCTGGATGAGAGTTGCCGAAAATCGAGTTGAATGGCGTGCAATAGGAGAGGCCGATGTCCAGCAGTGGACTGCGATAGGCTGAGTTGATTGATGGATTGATTGACTCAATAACACGTCTACCCCAACGGTCATCGGTTCTACGGCTAAAATGGCCGGCCCATTCCCACTTCAGCTTGCTTGTTCTGTGAGCTATGTCAACCACTTTGGTTCTCTGTCGGATCACCTCGATTCGAATTCAATCCCTCAGAGAGACTCCAAGCATAGCCCGCTCTCTTAGATCAAATTTATTAAATTGCCTTCGTGACAAAAGACAATTACTTGAGACCAAAAATAGTAGTACATAGGTGTCTGCTACTAACTCAAATAAAAAACCTCGTTACTCGATATTTCACCTCAAACAAAAAATTCCCATTCAGAAGCGTCTGACAAATAAAGGCATTAACTTCTAACCAACCGACGAGGTCCAATATTGATTCAGCACACGAACAATTAAGGTTCAACAATGCAGCGATATTGCTGTATACAGGGCGCCATTAAATTTAATTACCGCTGCGCGCGAGTTTCAGATGCGCGATGGCTTGCGCAAGCGCAGGTGCGCGTAAATGTCAGGTGGCGCGCGTGCGCGTAACATATACTGTTGCCTTATGGTAGTGCAGGTCGATATGCCCTTAAATATCAGACTTGTGGGAAAAAAGAAGATGTCATACAGTTATTTTTGTTTTTTTGGTCCTTCGGAACCACACATTGATGTAAGGATTGTGGAGCAAGGACCACAATATAAAGGATATTTTTCTTTGATACTTCTAAAAAGGGTAGACAACTCTACCTATCACACCTAAATAGGAATCTGAGGGAGTAGATGGATCAGTATCCGTGGAAGTTGAGACTAAGTTCTGTGGGGTTTTAGAGATCAGACTCATCTAGTCTGATTAATTAAACTCTTAGGCGCACTTTGCGCTCATTCTGAATAGCGAACGAAACTGAACCGCTCGGGTCGGTGACACTGAATCGCGTATACTCGGCTCCAGTCGGTGGGTGACGCTGAATCGCGTATACTCTGCGCTGAATCGCGTATACTCCGCTTCAGTCGTCAGTTTCGACTTCTATCGTGTGATCATAAGAACACACCCTCTTTCTTTCTTCTTCAAGCATATTTTGTTAACCATAGAACCAACAAACCCACGGCGAAGATGGTGTGACGGTGTGATAACGTTTGCAGGGCTAACATGGCCGGAGATCCCACAAGACCCCTATCTTCAAACCTCCCTAGGTTTGGAAGTAAAAAGGGGGCGCTTTTACCCAACCGTGGGACACAATATAGGCTATCATAAAATAGAAAAATAGAACCAAATCCTAAGTCACTCATTCTGTCTCTACACTCACCGCTCGAGGCATATGGCATATGAAGAATGGACGTGTGGGGTTAAAAGTTCACGATTGTGTAAAAGGATTTACGTAAGTATTCCAATCAGCCGTGAGATTAGTCATGACACGAGGTTGATTGAAGCCCCGAGATCCTTGTACGTCGTGGTTTAGCTTTTTCTTGGCTTTAATGAGAGGAATTGTAGAGATCATCAAAATATGTGAACCTATTTGGAAGAATGCAATATCTTACCAGAATATGTATTCATAACCTGATGGGTTTAGAAGGCTTTATAGCTCTTGACATATGGTTAATATTACATTAGAGAGCAGTGGTGTCGCAATGGTAATGGAAAATAATTTCATCACCACTGCTATTAAAACGGTGAAGGAAAACATCGTGAGGGAATCGGTATTTCCTAAACCTTTACCTTTAATTCGAAGACGTGATATTTACTAATGCGCACTGGGCCCGCGTGGTAGATTGCTCACTCCCTCTCGAAGAGAGAAGGCCTGAGTCCCAGCAGTGGGAACATTATAGGCTGATTACATTATGTAATATTAAAGTATTCTCAACGAGGGTTGATAATGAAATTGATCTGACTAGCTCCGGTACAAATTCTGTTGAGTGGCTAGAATACTCACTATGATCTACTATTCTCGCCTTAGAATATAGACCTTACAATATAGTTTCAGTAACCTGTTCATAATAAAGAGCTTTGAACCAAATATAAAAAATGCACCAACAATAACACAAAACATTCCTATAGTATTTTTGCTAAAACAATAGACAACCAAGTCAGGTGTTCCGAACTGTGACATGATAATGGTTCATTCTGTTTCGAACTCATAACCGCGCGTAACACCGCCCGGCAGATTCCCACGGAGCCGAAGGTCGATCACGACTCGATACTTGCGAAATGTAATCATTCAGACAGATATACAGAATGTTTGCTTTGTTCGTATATATTGTATTGTTGTTAGTTCAATTGGGACAGGTTTCGTTTGACCGAAAACTATGAAGAAATCAAATATCGTAAAATTAAATATACAATAGTAAATGATTATAGAACACTAGGTACAAAATTAAATAACTAACTATACATACAGGGTGGGTGGCAAGGACACCGACGCGCAACCTGTTACCATGGATTCAGTACATAGGGGGTCATGGGGTCTAGCATCATGTGCTGAATTCATCGTTACAGTTTGCGCGTGAATGTCCCAGCCACCCTGTACGTTAGTTGGTTAGTTATTTAATTAAAACACCCACATTTCACCAGTTCTGTTTAAGTCCCACGTATCCAGGACTCCGGGCTGCTGCTGAGAAGTTTCCCATTTCCAAATTCCCCATTTCCCACGGGGAAAACCCAATAACACTTTGCACGACCTGGTAGTTGAACCCAGGACCAGGCTCAGCAGTCGCGCTTATGACCCCGAGACCAACAGCAGTTATCTCTCGTTTACTGTAGTGTGTTTGGCACACCTATGCTCAACAATGGACGTATAATACGATAAATATTATCATCGTCCTTAATAAACTTCTCAAAGTTTCCAGCTGCCTTATTGTTACAAGTACTCGTATCGTAACGCACCCGTTACACAATTGAGAGCTGCCGATCAAGTTTATAAATAACTTGCAGTGTGTTTTACGTCGACAGCTGCTTATCGTTAAGAAAAACATTTATTGATTATGATACTTATGTTCTGACGATAAAATTTTACAGCCAAATTATTTGTTGCTATTATCAAGCTGGATGTGGGTTACTGTAATATTCTTACGCATAGGTAAACTGCATTTTTTTTTAGTTTGAAGATTGTTTACGGTTTAATGACGTGTTTTTTAATTTTTTTTTTTCTAAATAGCATGGGATTCAAATGGAGCTCTTGTAATGTATGAGCTGGTCGCGACTTCTACTGGTTACAATAAAAAAACTTGGCTCAAGATCATTAACGATTTACTTCTTTCTTCTTGAAAAAGTTCAAACATTAAAATTCAGCTGCGCGAAATACTTTACTTCCGTTGCCTCTAATCATTTCAAAGGTTATAGTATATCATTTAATAAGCTATGCCACAGCCATGCTTCACCTCTTACCCTACGTGTCCCAAAAAATGCAGTCAAGTCAGTGGAAGTGGCAAAGTTTATGGCGAAAAAGATATAAAATTCAGTCGTGTCAGCGACACGAAGAGGAAGATTTCAAAGGCGTTGTAACCATAGGTACATGTGATGAGGGTGGATTGACCTAAATTAATCATTGTATTCGGTGCCTCGAAAAGCACGTTAACCTGTTGGTCCCGGCTGTCATTCGTGGATCTTTGGCAGTCGTTACGGGTCGTCAGAAACCCGTCTAACAACCACTCTTACCAAAGGGTATCGTATTATCCAGTAACTGGGTTGTGGAGGTCAAATAAGCAGTCGCTCCATGTAAAATACTAGTACTCAGCTGCATCCGGTTAGACTGGAAGCCGACCCCAACATAGTTGGGAAAAGTCTAGGCAGATGATGGTTCGTGTGATATTATAATAAGTTAAATACCTGTTTCTCCACTCCCATAAACACAGTAAACACGTATATTATGGCTACGATATTTCCAAGAAGTCTTCATTGTCTAGCGAGGCGTGCGCCCGCGCAGATTCAAAACAATCATTAGTCGGGTCGTGTGAATAGTTTAAATGTGTACAACTTGTTAATGTGGGTGGAGATCACGCTTTTCCTTTACAGGGTAAGCTATATTGGTCCTAGGTGGCGCCGAACTGTTTCAAAGCCTTCTGAAGCCGTCTAGGCGATTAGTTAAATATAAACTTTTAGTTAAATTAGAATAGGACTTACCTTTCTTTTTTTTTCCGGATGGGAAACCATCACATGACCCCTCCCGCTCTGGGTGGAGCGGAAGGGAGTGTCAGACTCTTACTGACTAAAACCCACCCATGTTCCTTCCTTTGCCCTTTATGTTCCGGGGTAGCGGTAACCCTTTCGGACAATCCCGCTGACCCGGCAGGCTTCGGCCCTAAGGGGCCCCTCAAATTATGCTGACAACTCTTTGAGGCGCGCGTGGAACACTTACGCGCCGTCCGACACGGGCCTGGTCCTGAATAGGGCTTACCTTGGCCCGGACAGTACTAATAAACTTTACCAGGATGGCTGTTGTCAATCGCCACTAAACAGAAGACCAATGGAATTGCTCCCGTCGTAAAAACGTTCAAATTCAAGTCGCAAACTCATCTCAGCGACAATCAATGTCAAACATGTAGGTAAACTGTAAATAAAGGTATTTCTGAAATATTTAGGTTGGAATGCAAGCGTTCTTAAAAATACGGGAAGACGTTAGTGTGTCATCTATACCTATTAATATTGTAACTTATTCTCGCTTTTCGCGTCTACGCAACGGATTTCACCATCGTTTAGAGAATTTATTCCAGAATATGAATATTCAACGTAGACAAAGCATAGAAATTTGGATGTTTTGACATTTCGCCACATTAGTATTGGACCCTTGCAAAGCTAGGGCCACTACTCTAAATTAAAGGCGAGAGTTCAACCCAATTATGATTTACGATAACTTAAAAGATACAAAGGTTACAAAGGTTTTATTGTAACTAAGTTTAGGTTATCGCGTTAAGTTACCAACTTTTGGTTGTTGGATTATTTGACGATGTGTTCTTGTGGTTTCAGCTACTTACTGACATACAAACCCTCTGGTGACTACCATAAAAGGCAATGTATCTTCAAGAATATCATTCTGACTATCCTTCTTAATAAAATATTCATTCCCACCGTGTCGCATCTCTATTCTCCCTTTAATCTTGCGCCAACGCAGCTAGCTACCGCGCATGCGTTGAAGCCTGCAATCACTACCAGTACCAGCTCCGCAGTTATTTGTCGAGGTTACTGCCCTGATCTCCGCGTTGTTAGAAGGTTATGTTATTTCTATTATTTATCTAGCAGTCAGAGATGAGAAAAATATGTAGAATTTTGGCTGGAGGCTACCATTGCATCTAAAATTTTTGCACACGAAAGTTTTTGAGCACGTTCTAAAAAGTTTTCAAATGGTTTTCGAATATAGGTGCTTACTCCAAATTTTGTTCCAACAGTGTACTTATAATAAAATCAAACCATTACAATCATCGATATAATTATTATTAAAACCAAAGTCATGGTAGTCCAGTCCTCGAGGATACTTACCACGCCCGTAATCCCCAAAGGGTTATGCAGAGGTGTACCTATAGGTACTATAGTACACCCACATTTCGCCAATTATGTATTAGTCCCATGTAATAGAGGGCACAATTCCAAAACCCGGGCTAAAAAAAAAAAAAAATTATACTATACTTCAACCTTATAAGGAAAACCCGACACAAGTTGCATAATGATTTCTTATAAATAACTTACACCACCAAATGAGACACACTTACACAAAACACTAACGATAAAATCATGACTATAATCAATTACAAAATAAATCACTTTTCCTCTTACTCAAAAATGTTTATTATCAAGGAAAGTACCTAACAAATGACTTCCAAAAATTCTAACCTTAACCGTCCAAAGATCAAAAAACACCCACACGAGTTTGGAGATGCGTCAGTAATAATTATTTCGTTTTATGCCTACATCCAAAAGATTACGTCCTCATTTGAATAATTAAGAATGCAACTTATGACAACATGAAATGTGAGACTTAACAGGCGTGTTTCCAAAGTTTTATTTACTTCATACTTTTGTAGCTTTAATAAGTTTATGTAACTCCTTACTTGTGTGAACTTCAAAAGTTTACCACCGCAAAATCTGGCACTCCTTATGGGGGATCCGTCAATGTAACCCGCGAAATTATGAATAATTACTAAGTTATAATAATTTGAAACATTTTAATGTATGTAGCTCTCGAAATTATATTTGCTGAAAATACGACTATTTCGTGAAAATATGACTATTTGCAATAAATATAATTTTGGGTGCTGTATTGATGTTTTTTTATTAGCCTTTAATGTCCCACTGCTGGGCAGAGGCCTCCCTATTCTCTTTCCACCTCTATCTTTCTAGAGCTGCCAAGGACCAATCTTTATTAAAGGAGTCCAGCTCATCCCGTCACTGATGATTAAAAGAAATTAATTATTTATTGTATATGTTTTAAAACATTATACTTTAGTAACTATTTTATAATAATTGCCGCGTTATGAATTTTGGTCAACACAAAGTAAACCACCGCCGCCATTTGCAAAAAATCGTAAGAAGTTTGCACACCTTAAACACTTTACCCATTAGGTAACAAAAGAGTCTTATGTTGTAGAAATGAACCATCTGTATTCACGTAATCACTGTCCTCACTCCCATCTCCAGTAATTACAGCAAGTCTGATAGGATTATAAATTAACAGGACCAAAGAAGGCGAGTCTTGCGTCGGTGCGCGCGCGCCGCCCAAACGTTGTTCATTACGTCATTTGCATATGAGTTTTATGCGTACGCGCGAAAGGAAAATGGCTGGGAACCTTATTCGTTGCTAATTCACTTTCGATTGACAGGTGCGTGATGTAAACCTGTGCGTGATATTAGCATAGGTTTTAGGTTTAGTTTTGTAATTAGAGTGTTAATTAGATGGCCATGAAACGGTTTGTTAATGTCCTTTTTAGAATCAAGATGGCGTAGTGATGGTGGTTTTTAAGGCGCTGCCCAAACGTGGGACACCGTGAAACGCTCAGTTTTTTGTCGCGCAGTTACTTTGAGTGTATTGTCAAATGTTCAAAGAAAAGACTCACCATCATCTACGAGTACCTAGCCTTTTCCCAACTATGTTGGGTTCGGCTTCCAGTCTAAACGGATGCAGCTGAGTACCTGTATTTTACATGGAGCGACTGCCTATCTGACCTCTACAACCCAGTTACTGGGTAATACGAAACCTTTTGGTAAGACTGGTTGTCAGAATTTCGGGCTTCTGACGACCCGCAACGACTGTCAAAGATCCACGAATTACAAAGAAAAGAGTTTATTCAAAAAATATTTCATTAAAATAAAATAGTATCGTGATAAAACAGAGCTCAAAAAATATTTTTCGTCGCCATAATTCTCAAAATTCATGATAATAAAGGGCATTCAAGTTAAAGAAACACCAAAAATTATTCCACTGAGCCGCATTCAGCATTTATGTTTTAATTGAAGCTGCAAAATTACTTTTATTTTGGTGGTCATTCGATTGATCTAAAACGCATTTTGAAACTTATTTGTTGCCGCGATGGAGTATTTTCAATTAGGTCCCTAAAAGATTACTTCTTTCCGCGCCTTAAATGGTGCCAAGGACGTACGAAGCGACTTTTTTTTTTGTGGATACTATAGTATCCTTGGACGGTTGAGTGGTTAGATTGCCCAACAGAGTAAAACATTTAGAAAATCAATTAGTTGTTTTACTTTCTAGTTTTCCTTTTTGATTTTTGTTTTTCATTAAAACAAGCCTATACGTAACGGTTTAAGCATAAATAATAATTAACCACTTTTGGCTCAGGTATGTCAATTTTCTCCAAAATATCTCATCGTTTTCTGACAAACTTGCTTTTATATATGAATTAGTTAACCACTTTTATGAGCAGGTTATAACGGGTTAAACATAAATAATAATTAACCACTTTTGGCTCAAATGTGTCAATTTTCTCCAACAAGATGGTTTAATTTGTCAATTACTAATTATCCGCAGAATTTTCTTTGTCTCGAAACGGAAGTTTAAGACGTGAAAGATTTCATTTCCGCAATTCAACGCTATAAACGGTGCTGGCCCAGTGATTACGGGCCAGCACCGCACGAGCTTACGAGTTGTAGGTCGTAGGTCCGAACATAGTGAAGCGCTTTACTTTGTGTAATATATTTCATCACCACTGCTCTCAAAGATATAAGCAAAAAACTGAGCTCGTCTGCTTATGTCCTGTACAAACTGTCCTCAAAACTTTACCCAGATACGTTGGTGACGGCCTATCATGGACTGGTGGCGGCACTTCTGCGCTATGGAATCATATATTGGGGTAACTCTACGGACTCAAAAATAACGTTTAAAGCCCAAAAGAGGTGTATTCGGGCTATGTTTAAGTTACAATCGACAGAAAGCTGCAGACCTTTGTTTAAAAAATACAAATTATTAACTTCACCATCTCTATATATTTTTGAAGTTGCATCGTTTGTTAAGTCTAACCCCCAACTCTTTCCACGACAATCTGACACTTTTCCGCGCAACAGATGTGACAATAGCCAACTTTGCTTGCACTCGGCAAAAACTGCCCTCATGGGGAAAAGCTTTTTTTGTTAAAGTCATTCAAAGCTATGAAAAAAAAATAATTTAAAAATACGATTCGAAATCTATTAACAGACAAGTGTTATTATAATATACGTATGTATATGACTTTTCTTATATTATTTATTTCTTTTCTTTTTTTTAAATATTCGTATAAAAATTTAATAATGAACGTTAGTGAACCAATCTTTAGTCTTTGGTTCATTGAATTAATTCTATTTTTGTTATATAAAAACATTTTGTACGTCTCGTCGGGCAAAACATGTAAGGACTTTTAACCTATATTTAAGATCTTGTATGCTTGGTTTGTATGTAAACGCATGTTTAACAAATAAAGTATCTTTATCTTTATCTTTATATTTACGGACACAATATTACAACATATAATTTAAATAAAGACATTCCACTTGCACCGACCAGCGCGAAATTGATATTTTAATTCAATTGATACAGCTCTCATTAAAAATTACACACTCTATCTGGAGAATGTTCAATTTACATCGACTTAAATTCCAAGTTGGATGCGGTGATAAAAGAAAACGATGGCTCCATCTGCTGTTTTCTATCTTTTGAAGAAAGGAAGTACTTATAAGAATATTTTTTAGGGTTCCGTACCCGAAGGGTGCTAACTAGGACGCTCTATTACTAAGGGTCCGCTGTCCGTCCGTCTGTCACAGGGCTGTATCATTTGCACCGTTATACTACCATGGCCACTATAACAACAAATATTAAAATATACTTCGGTTGGAAAAGAGTTTTATAACATATATATTTCCACAGATTACAATTTAGATATTTACAAACTGATGGCAAACGTAACTGTAGCCAGGGCAAAATGTAATGAACAAAAGAATTGGTGTAGAAAACATTTCACAATATCGGTAAAACAACATTATCTTTAGTAGATATCTTTGTTTGCCCCGTTAAACTATACAACATCTTTCGTAACTTAATTAACCCCCTCTTGTGAGTCATCGACAATCATTTTCACTCACATCACTATAAAGTATGATTACGCTAAAGTTTTCAAGGTAATATTTACTCTATTAACTGTAATTCCAAACGGCCAGCGCCGTAGGCTCTGGTTAAATTATTTTTTACACGTACGGTGTGGTTGGAGCGACGAAGGATCGAGTTCCTACTCTGTACTTAGTTTTTTTTGGTCCTTCGGTACTTGCGGTTTGCAAAGGAAGTTTCGTATTCTGCCTTGATAGTGTTGCCACATGTAACGTCAAGTTTAAGATGCTGCGACATTTTTCTTTTTCTGTATTTTGAAAAAGCTTTACGATATTCGTGTTTTTCCTCCTGTCCATTAATTAACCAAACCAAATATATTTTAAATAGTTAAAAAATATATAAGAGGTTTTAATTTATTTTCATAACCTGATTTTACCATAGTCTTAATACGAAATGAAGCTCATTTCACCTCTTTTCTCCGCTTGATTAAAAAACTTTTCCTTTATACTTGGCAACACTAGCCGATCCTCTCAAGCTTTTAACGTACAAGCTACAGGATCTGCGGTTTTTGATATGGATTACGGTTCCCATGTCGTTAGTGATCGGTCTTTTTAATTTTTATTTTAACCCTCTACATAAAGTCTCACGGGGTTTTTCTGATGTGTAATCCGCTGGTAAAGTTTTTAATGTTTTTCTTAGAAACATCTTGGTGAGGGGCTTAGGAGTGGACCATCCCACGCAATACTGTTGCACTGACTGTTTCCAATTCTGTGAATTGATTTTGGAATTCTTAATTCGAATTAAGATTCTTTTTTTTTGTTGCCAAATGATTCTATATTCAAATTGCGGCCTAAGCTGTGCGTGAAGGTCGCCAGTGCCAAAATATTTAATGGCCATTTCAAACATTGACTTATGTGGAATTTTATTGGTGAATGGACTTTTTCATTTGAATTTAATTCTTGTTGGACTACTTCTTGTTTGCTCTTCCCCTCTGAACCTAGTGAATGTACACCTTGATAGACGCTATCTATCATAGTTAAGAAACAGAATCTACTGCAATTTCAATATCAGCGCAACTACATTATCCTAACATAACGATTTATCTTAACGAAACAGCCCAACAAATCACGCATACATTGAAATGATCAATCTTCGCAAGTGATAAATGATAATTATAGCACGGTTCATAGTGCAAGGGTGCGCGGGCGCAGTGCGTGAGACGGCGCGTGCGCCGGTCACGGCGCGCTCCCGATATTATTAGTTATATAGTTTGTTATGTAATGTTGGTTTTCGAGTAGTTTGTGGTTGGTGAAAAAGTAAATTAGACCGCAGAGAGAGTGTTTGTTTGTGGTTGCTATGTGAGGTAGATGATTATATTGAATGTATGCTGATATTCTCGCTGTGGATTGATTTTGGAATCAATACTACTATTATAAATTTGAAAGCAACGCTGCCTGTATGTTATCTTTTCATGCTTATACCACTGAACTAATTTCAATAAAATTTGGTAAGGACAAAGGCCACTTTTTGTCCCGGTAGCACGTTCCCGTGGGATAATTTCCGACATCCACGAGTGTGAAGCCGCGGGCAGAAGCTAGTCTGAAATAAACTGTCACCTTAAGGTAGATTAAAGTATCTAGGATACCTAAAAGAAAGGACGATATAAAACTCCAACCGATCTCCAGTGCAGACACCTCTTCTCATGCAAAGAAGAAACAAACATGGCGTTGGTCTCAAAAACTACGAGTAGATATACAAATGCACATTTCTAATCATATGAATCATTAATATCAGTTAGGTCACGACAGTTTGCCAATTACATACACAGATGAACAGATAAGACGCGCGCGCATACGCAGGACCTTGACTAGCTCATGCTCCATTTTTCAGCATCTGCACCAGTAATACTAAACCTGAAGCTTATAGCGATACTCTTCTCTAGTTTTTACACTAAATATCCGAGAATATATGATTTCGGAATTAAAAAGTTGGTAACTAGCCAACTTTTTAACTCCGAATGATATATTCTGCAATGCAAGCTTGATGGCTAGGCGGACTGCCCAAGTTAAGTCGGATGTACTTGAGTTACCGGCTGCAGCATGTACGCATGCGTTCGTGCCAAACTAATATTATAGTGTAAATAATTGCATCACCAATACTCTCAAAACGGTAAAGGAAAACATCTTGAGGAAACCGCCATGTCCTAGAACCAAAAATTCAAAGACATATGACATATTACCAACCTGCACTGGGCCCGCGTGGTAGATTACATCTCACTCCTTCTCGAAGAGAGGAGGCCTGTGACCCAGCAGTGGGAACATTATAGACTGATTATGCTTTCGGTAAATTACTTACTTAGAAATATTATGATCGTTTATACAGACTGTCATTAGAGTGTCACATAATATTTCTCCGAAGGTGTCGTAACCAGCTCCGATTACATGATACAATCATTACAGAAAAACATCATCAATTCGTAACGTTGAGTGCCTCTGGCCTAAACTAAACGTAATCTACTCTAGATGGTAATGAGTTGTATGCGTTTGCTCTGTTTAGCAACGAACGCACGACGATGTCAACTGTCTGACGAAATATCACGGCTCGCCAGCGATTGGCAAATAATATGTGCTGCTGTTCAATGAGTATATTTACGTTGCAAAACAGAAGCATGAGTTTATTTGGGTGTTTTCATAACATTGTCAAGTGACAATTTATTGTGTTGATTGCCTTGGTGTTGCTGCGTAAAATATACCTGCCTGCACTGTTGAAATTATTTCCATTAGTCTTGATATTCCAAGGATGTCTCTTAGGACCAATTTGAGGGACCAGTCCTTGACCATCAATATTATTATTAGTGTAATTTATTTTATAAAGCGGACTTTGTTGACTACGGTAATTGGTAGGCCTAGCACGAACTCGCGAAGTAAACGTAACGTAAATTCGAACGATTTTTTAATTTGAAATACTCGTTTCGTACATAATATTTATTTAATCATTGCCGCATTTTAAACCAAAATGCTACTATATAGCATAGTCGTATTTCCAATAAAAACATCGTTCGTATTTACGTATTACTGGTCAATGCTTGATAGATCAATGTTTGTTAGTAAAACCAAGTAGTATGTTCATTGTCATTCCATATATCATGTTTTACTTCATCCTTAAACTCACTTGTGTCGACCAGTTCACTTGTTACATTCACTTTTATCCCCGAACCATATTTTTTGTCGTCTGTCACGCATTTTGGACAGGACCATCTGATATTATCTAATGGACATTCCACTGTCGCTCCTGTATCATTTTTTATTTGAGCATGACTGATGTCGGCTTGGTTTTTCTCCTTTTTTGTTACCGACAAAAGATTGTCGGGTATCTTGAGATTTTGGGCAAGGGATGAGAGGTCTTCTTATTCAGTTGGCACATCTACTCCAAAGCTTCTGAAATCAGTTCTGTTAAGCCACCTTATTAGAGAAAAAGTTTAGTACTAGGTAGGCTGAATAGAATTATATATTAAATTAGTTTTTTAGCAACTTTACTAATAATTGTCTTTTTTGTTGCAGGTAAATGATTTCATCTCTTCAAGTGGAAAGCTCAGAGCAAGACACGAGAGCAAATAAAAACAGATCAGTATTAAAATTAAGTTTCTTAATCACGAAGCAATATGACACCTACCTTGGCTTTATTTTACCCCTCATAAACGTTGCTTAAAGTTTAAGTAGTGATTAGCGACTGTTTAACCATACATTTTTGACGTTTAAACGTCACTTAAATTTAATCATGGTTTATAACATACATGTGTAAGCCCTTTCGCTTGTAGACTTCCTTGTAAAAAGGAATTCCAACCAATACATTCCGACTTTATCAGCAACCTCTGACATGTCCCCCAAAAATTCGAAACATGTTTCGCCCACCTGGAGCCTTTCGAACATGGCACGCGCCTATCGCAGCACTTCCAAAACTAGATACCGAAAGAATGTTTACTGCAATCCCCAAAAATATTGAACGACACAATCTACCCTTAAACGCTCGGATCCTTTTAAATGTTCATAGCCATTAAAAGAGAAAAAAGTGGGCGGTGAAAAATTTGATGGGGCCACATTTGGACACGCCGTGAGCACCCAAATCGGTGAACACGTCTACAGGTGCTCCCCTTTAAATCCCGACCGTGTAATTATAAACTCGGGATGGGCGCCTTGTCGAATGAGATAGAGGAAATTATTTTTTATGATTTTCTTTTTATATTTCATGGGTGTTAGAAGCCCATAATTTGGAGTGCGTTCACCTAAGACAGATCCTGGGAGGCCTCGCTGGATTGTTTATCGTTACTCGTCGGATAAAAGAACTCGTTCCAGGTTTATATTGCGATGAGACGATTATATTGGTAGTTGGATTCATTAATCTTCTAGTATGATAAAAAAGTGGTACGGACCAAGGACCAAGATTAAGAATTGCACGAATAAAAGCGAACGCGATACGTCAAGGCATTCCATCTTCTCAACAGACCCTCGTTGAATAAAGCGCGAAGATCGCATCAAAGGACTGTAATTAATTATTCGCAGCCGTTCTCTTACGCGTAACTACCACGACCGCGACCGGATTAATGTGTTTCGTCCCGACAACCCTTGTTTACCTTCAACCCGTCACACTGTCTTGTTTCAAACAAAACCAACATGCCTTTACACTTCAAAGACTTCATTCTGACCCAGAAATGTTCCCAACTTCGTCCTGACTTCTCCCTCGACAACCGCAAACACAAACTTGTCCAAACAGCTATTTAAATCCTTTCCAAAAAGTAAACAACATCCAGAAACGTAGTTCGGGCTCTTTTTTGGGTGTCCATCCGTATCTTGATTGATGGCGCGGACTCATCTCGGGGGCCAGGCTTTAATGGACTTCTGACATTGATTTAATAAAAACCCTTCATTATGGCATCAAAGACTGGGGTCAGGCCAGAGAGCCAGCCAGCCGAGCACGCGATGTATGTACTCGTACGTTAATTATTTGAAACCGAGATCACGTTTTGTGGTTTGTACTTAGCAATTAATGTACGCTCGAAGTAGGCTTTCTCTTGTAATCACATAGTTTACTTTTGTAATTGATTAATTGGTTTAAAAGTTGAGCGCTCGTTTTAGGGAGAATATAACTGTTTCTTGTTAGCTTAACTAGTAAGAACATCGACCTTCTTCAGATTGTTAAGACCCTCGATGATCCCGAATGCCTTTCTTGACATTTGCTGGGTATTGCCATGTTAAATACTTTGAACCCGGATATTACTTCACTTGACAACGATACTCTCACTGCGATACTAGTCGATGCCGTACCCAACAAGCTTGGAATACAGAAATTCTTTCTTTATCTTTTTTTAATTATCTCGAATGTGTCATTGCACATATCCCCGTAACGAGAACGCTTTGTTCTTATTAACACCACAATTAGCTTATCTCACTCGAACACTTAAAGTACCAGTTGCAGCCTCACCTGATAGACTTGTCTGAAGATAAAACTTAATAAGTCTGTTGCAGGACATCGGCACGAGGCAAAACGAATTCGCAGTATGTAATGGTAAAACAGGATTGTCTGAATTCTGCTCATTTATAAGGACCACCTTCAGGCCCAATAAAAACACGTCGCCCCTAAGGTCAATGCACAATTAGATGCCTCCAAACCCGATGAGAGCAATCACTCACGTCGTCAAGTGAAATATTTGGCATTCGTGGACGTTGAAATATACGGATGGTAATGAGAACATTTTTGTTTGTTGATAAATAACTGCAAAAACGTGCGGAGAGACCCCTGAGGTGTCCGTGTGGGCTTCGGGTGATGGGTAGAGAATAAAAAGAGTAATACTATGTCTAAAACGATGAGATATGCTTTCAAACATAAACTTTTTTGTGTATTCAGATGCGAAAAGAAGACGTCTAAAAATATAACCGTTCCAGAGTATAAAAAGAACAAAACGCGAAACGTTTTACTATAAAGTAGTAGCTGTCCTGTATCATTTAGTAATTCCGCAAGCGAAACCGCAGCAAAAACAGGACACGTGCGCTTGCACAGCGATGCGCCCATAAAACCTTTTTTCTCCCTCCATCTTGATGGATAAAAAATTCGGTAGGGCCCGTTAATAACATCTTTTTTCTTGTTTCGGCTACCGAAATAATGGGTTCCTTCGCACTTCCAATTGGACCTCAATTTGAATTCGTCTTTCGACGAGTTTTCGCATTATTCCGTTTTGTTTTTTCTTTAACACCGTTCTTGGAAACCTCAGGTTGATTAGACGGTTCGGTTATGGAAATATTTGAGTTGCAGCGAGTGCTGAGATCAAATAACCACATGTTAGGCCTCCTTTGATCTGTTGCGTGTCCTATTTGCGTTGAAACAGGGTGTCGCTAGAAAAGCAAATTGATTTTAAGCGACATAATGTTTGCAAGGCTTTTGAAGTGTGTGTTATGTTATTTTCCGCCCACTGTGATACACAAGGATTTTACGGCGGTAATTCACCTTTGTGGTTTTAAGTTTAATTACTGAAACTGAACTTCAAACAAGTAGTAATAACATTACAGGTGAAAATGGAGCTTCAAACTGTGCCGCCAAGTTAAATACTCGTTTGTCTTTGTTAAGTGCTTACAAAGTTTTATGTTATTGCTCCATAATCTTTTATTTTTTCGACAAACACCATGATTAGTCCTCTTAAGTTTACTGTCCGAAACTTTTGACAAATACAAAGAACTAAGCGTAACATTCTTACAATTCAGTTTTTTTATGGTTTGAGAGACACATGAGTAGTGTAGTAAGGCTATAAACAGTAGAATTATTTTAGCATTATATTTACGTAGAACTAGCCTCGCTGGTCTAGTAGTCGCAAGCGCTAACGCTGAGCTTGAGGTCCTGGGTTCTTCGTTTTTCTAACAGGAATTGGTCAGTAGCAGCCCGCAGTTCAAAGCAAGAGTGAACAGGTGTGGAGAGGCATCTTCTGGGCACGCTCGTTCCATCTTAGACAACATCTATCGCTTTCCATAGGGCGTGATCGAGGTCGAGAGCAGGCCCATTTAGCAATTAAAAAAAAGGAGTCTGGATTTGTGCCCCGTTAATGGCAATAAGCTCACCCCCTATTACATGGGAGTTAAACATAACTGAAATGTGGGTGTACTGTAGGTACGATTCGGGGATTAGAGGCGTGATGTTACGTTATTTATCCAGAATAAAAACCCGGATGACAGGACCACCATCATTTTCACATGTCCTATGGTCACTTTACTCAAAAAAGCAAAAAACAAAAATAAAATACCGAATTTCGTAACTTGTTATCCAGGAAAATCAAAACGATTGCTACAATACTCGATTAATATTCTAATGCTTTTAATCGATATCTCGAATAGAGACGACTGTTCTTTTTCCATTGGTGATAATGCAAATGAAGTTTTGGTTTCAATTACATCAGACTGGCTTACTGTGACAAAATTTTCTCGTAGCAGCATCTCGCGTCGGAACTAGACATGGCTATGCGTAAAAAGAGACAAAGCTTTGTCGCGTGCGCATGTTTGCCCAGCTGGTCTCTGGCCATTGGGCAACGGTAACCGGTACCGGACGGTTACTAATACTTTTATATAAGTAGTCAATTAGCAAACTAATAATATAATGGGCAAGCTGTTGAGGCAGCTTATTTTAATTATTCTCGATGGTTTTTTAAATATGTAAGTTATGACGACATTCTTGTTATGGACGGTACCTTAGAAAATTGTGTAATTTTGTTATTAAAATCGTGTATAGTGTAGAATATCATTATACGAAGTTCCACCTATAGATATGCATCATCATCATTCATTAATCGACAGTTTTGACATTAATTTGTTTGTTGACGTAATAGAAATTTTCGCTTTCCTATATCTATGGTTGACGCTTTACAAGGTCCCAATATCCCAACTAATATTATAAATACGAAAGTGAGTTTGTTTGATTCCCTTTCACGCTAAAACGGCTGGACAGATTTGGATGAAATTCGGCACATGGGTAGACCAGGACCTGGGTGAGGACATAGGCATACTTTTCATCCTGGATCGCAGAAGAACTCGCGGGCAACAGCTAGTTTCATTCTAGTTTCATTCGCTTCAATTTGTGTCCTCAGAAACATTTTAATCTTACCACTATCAAAATAATTAGATGCAGATCATTATTCAGCCCACAACCTTAAAAACAACAATAAAGTTAATAAAAACAGCACTAATTCTCGAAATCTCCAAACAATACTCCATTCAGCTTTATTTAACGCCCGAATCGATTCGACTATTCGATTGTCTCACTAATTATCAATCGACTAATATGCCCCATGTCTATACTCTAGAGTTCGTTGTCTCTGGCGACTGTTATTGTTCAGTTTTTTGCGTAGTTCATTGTGTATGGCGATTTAGTTTTGTGCTGTCATTACTGGCAGGTCTCAGGTCATCTGCCTCTGTTTGACAAAGACCTGTGTGTCAGGGCTGGCCAAAGTACATTAGAATTTTCGGATGAATGTGTTTCCGTTTGTAGATGAAATTCGATTATGGTACCGCCAACGTTGCTGGCCGAATACACCCTTAACTTTACATTCATATCATCAATATATTTTATTATTAATCGACTTTGTTATGATTATGCATCGTCTGTTTGCGTCATTTGATTGATTCTTCCTCTTGCACAATAGATACATATCTTACACCATCAATTTTTATAACCATTCGTCTTTTTTCTGAATATTCATCGTCTGTACCTGTGCCATTAGATTGCTTCTTTCTCTTGCCTTTTTTGCCTAATTTGCAATGTTTACTGAGAGACAAGTGGCAATCGCTTTCAAAGCGTTTATTTCTACAGCGACTTTCAACAGGATTGACAAAAGCTTTTCGGTTGCTTATGTCAATCCTATTTCCACTATCGACTTTTCCATCATCATATAATGCCATTTTGTCAAGCCCTCTTTGTCAAACCCTCTGCTGGTATTTAGCAGGCTTACGTTTCCACATATCGTTACTCTTGCATCAAGCTGCCACATAACTCAATCAACCAATCAACTCAGCCTATCGCAGTCCACTGCTGGACATAGGCCTCTCCCAGGCTGCGCCACAACACCCTGTCCTCCGCCTTCCGCATCCAGTCCGTCCCAGCAACCTTCTTTAGGTCGTCCGTCCATCTAGCTGTGGGGCGTCCCGTCCACATAACTCGTATGACCATAAATAAAGACATGTAAACTGTCCACTCTGACACATATAGTTTTCTAACCAAAGGTTAGACCTTTAATCAATCGTGTTTAATGTTATTCGCAATTATGTATTACGTTCATTCACAATACTAGAGCCCACCTACATCTGACATTTGTTTATAGAGCCACACCAATAATTCCCATAATTAGAGACGGCCTTTGTGCCAGAGACAATAGGAGTAAACTTTTTAATCAATCACGTGTTGCAAGGGTCGGCCATGTCTGTTAGTTTTGGCAGTTTGCGCAAGCGCTCGCCGATTGTGTTGTGTGCAAGTTTTGACAAACGACCTATTATAGGGTTGTCGTTAAACGTGTTAGATGCGAAAGAACAATAACATTTTTTTTTTTTTTTTATAATTTGACACCCGATATAAAATATGAAAAAAAATCCAACTGCAACATTTTTTGTATCCAGCTGTTACCTTACAAAATCGATACCATTCAAACGAGTTAATTACTCAAGTAATTAGTATTATTGGATTCTGATTCGGCATAATTAGTTCCTAAGACAAATGGTCCGTTAAAAACAATGTCAGTACAACAGTTAGAACTAATGATAGAACTTATAAAGAAATATTATCTATGGTCTGGTCTAATTAGAAAGGTTCACGTGTTACCACATCGGGGGTTACCGTTTCAGGTTCGTGATTTACGATAGCGAGTTTAAACTTGATTTTGGATCTTGATTCATAGAATTGAATAGGTATGTAGTGCCTAAGATTGTCATGAATGGATTTAATGAGAACTTTGTTGCGCCATTTCTTCTCAGCTCAAACACTAGGAAATAATTGATGGAAACTGCGTTAAATATTCAAAAGTACAAACAACGACAAGGTTAAATCTATAAATAAGTATTTATTGAACGTAAGAAAATTGATATACATTATGGAAACTATATTATTATTCAACTAACTATTTACACATACAACATCACGCCTTTAATACCCAAAGGGTTGGGCACACGTGTACTTATAGAACACCCACATTTTGCTAGTTATATTTAAGGCCCGTTTAATATCACGCACGGCACGAATCTAAACTCCGGTCTACTGAGAAATTCCTGATGAACAAAACCCAAGAACAGTTTGCCCGACCTGGGAATCGAACTCACGTTATTTACTCTAAGTACATTCGTTGTTATTATAAAATTTAGCCAAATTTTCCCTTCCATCCATGGCAGGTAATGGAAACAGTCGTAAATGATGTACAAATGAGTTGACCTAGAGTTCATTAACTTGCGACCTTTGCCAAATCTACATAGGCACAATGTAACACGGTCCTTTGCCTTCAAGGTTCTTTACTTGTGACCTTTTTCATCACCAGTCTTTTGAGACCACATAGACTCGTCCTTGCTTTGACAGAAACATACATTTCAGCATCAGCCAACCTTAAAACAATTGACGGTTCAATTTTAACACTGAAATATCGAATAGAATAGAAAAGACAACGAGTAAGTTTTTGCTTAGAAATCTATATCTTTATACAGGGTGGCAGGGATATCGACGCGCAACCGCTTACCATGGATTCAGTACATGATTCTGGACCCCCCTGCGTTGAAATTTTTCGTCGGCTTTTTCTTATTTTTTACATTTTTTTACTGCATTTTTTTTTTTTAGTGTATACTGTATAAAATCATTATTTCTATCTAACCCAATGAGATTTTTAATTAAAAAATAGTAAAATCACTTATTTCACTTAAAACAGCAATGTAAACAAAACTCGAAAGGACAGCGCGCGCGCGAGTTCCGGGGAGCGTTTTGATCACGTTGTTTGCAATACATTGCGCACTCAAAAATGTCAATTTTTTTAACCGATCATTTCCGAGATGAATGATTTTCGTAATTTTATTTATGGCATCAGATGTAACCTTTTCACGACGTTTGCGCGTCGATGTCCCTGCCACCCTGTATACTAATTATAAAGCTGAAGAGTTTGTGTGTTTGAACGCGGTAATCTATGGAACTACCCGTCGGATTTGAAAAAATCTATTTGCGTTTAATAGCCCAATTCTTGAAGAAGGCAATTATCATCACGCTACAACCCTTAGGAGCCCAGCAAAAAGAAAAACATCGGAAAACGAAGTAATTGGCGGGATAGGATGCAACACGGTGGATCGGGGGCCGAAATTTGACGCGGACGAAGTCGCAGGCAGAAGCTAGTGTAGGTATAAATGCGAGTTGTCGTTGTGTTGGTGGTCGTGTATCTTTCGAGCTTGGGTTCGATCCTTGGGATGGGACTCTGTAAATGAGGTTTTCAATTTAAAAATGTCAGTACTAGTCTGGATTTGTGCCCGGTTGATGGCAATTACGCTCGCCACACAACTAGCGTAAATAAGGTGAACTACTACCTCTACCAACCTCTCCCACTTCTTAGAGGGATACAGACGTGATGCTATTAGAAAAAAAACAGAATATAACAGCTCATTGAGCTCACTCAGCTCATTCGGCAATCAATCACTCAACACACGTGCGTCCAGTCATCTGCTATGACATTTGCTAGTTGCGTAACTACAATGCCAACAAAATGATGAAAACATGTAACTCGCTTCTTATTTGGAACGCGCCTTGCTTGGTCGTAGGGTTGGCGGCTTCAAGTAACTGCTCGGAGATTAACTACTTACTAAAAGTAAATCTAGGTAGGTGTGAGTACGATTTTCTGCCTTACTTTCAACAAACTCAAAGCAATATCAATTAAACCAATTTACACGCACTTTTGAATTGTCAAAGAGTTCTTCAGTTAGTTAGAAAGATGAAGCTAGTAGTTGCCCATTCCAAAACGTATTGAGAATAACGGGCAAGAAACTCCTTCCTCCGATTAACTCTTTAAGTACATACATATATGGTAAAGCTTAGGGACATTCTTTTAATAACTTTGCAAGTTGCAAGTCACAAGAAAGAGATCTTGTTGTCCTAAGATCTCCTTCTTTATCTGTCTCTCGGGAAACACAGCCCGAAAGTCTAACAACCAGTCTTACCAGTCTGGGTATCGTATTACCCAGTAACTGGGTTGTGGTCAGATAGGCAGTCGCTCATTGTAAAATACTGAGGGTCTACTACGAAGTGTAAAGTGCAAATGTTCGGATCGGACCGACGCATGACCGAACCGAAAATTATTGAAAAATGCGAAAAATGTCTGGGTCGGCGCAGTTGGGTCGGGACCATAGTCAATATTCAAAAGAGTGTAGGAGTGTAGGATCGGGACTGACCGAACCAAATAGTACCTTCGTAGCAGGAAACGGCCGAACATTCGACCTATACCACGTCGGAGTAGACCCCCAGGCTTCATGAGTCGTCTTCTTTGGTTATTAGTCAATAGACTGATATTCTCATCACCGTAAGAACTACCTATTCTTTCATATCTCTGTCGACACCCGAAACGAAGAATAAATCTTCCCCAAATAGGTTAGCAGGGATGATAATTTGACATACCTAACGATTAGCCTCAAAATGAAATATTCTTCTTTCTTCTGTCTACTATCTATATGTATGTGTATATATCATCATATCTATGTATATGTTTATTTAGGGTCAGCTCTCCTAGGACTGGTTTTTATTTTAAGAATTAATTTTATACTTTCTGCTTACCCTACACGGTGCATAATTGTACCTTAGCTTTAAGCCATTTTTACACCTCTAAAACATTATGAAATGCAAATAAATATATCAATATGTCATTTTTTAGCCTCAAAACTATATTTTTAAAACGTTTAATGTATTTATAAAAAAAAACATTTTTTTTTAAACGTTGCCCCACACTAGGAATTACTCCTGTATCGTGGGTGCGTTTACAAACATTTAAACTCACATACACAAACATCCAGACCCGGAACAACTACCTGCAGGCAATACAAATATTTGTTCCGTGCTGGAATCGAACCAGCGACACGCAGCGCAGCTGTCGATCACTCAGCCACTGCGACAACCGTGTCGTCAAAATTAAAAAAAATATATATATAATTGTTTTTGTGAATATTTTCATTCACAAATCACCAGCCCTAAACTCCAATCCTAAACACCGAAGAACATTGTTTTCGTGCAGAGTAAATAAATAGGTACCACAATCGTTGTGCAACTGATTTTGTAAATTCACAAAGAACTGTGTGTTAGAATTAGCTGTGGCGAATCACCGACTTTGTACTTCGTTTGTCTTGGTCGGGCTCAGGTCATGTGTGTCATCGATTTTTTGTAGGATTTGCAAATAATAATATATTTTTATGGAGATGGGAATAGGAGCAGATTTAAACAGTTTTGGGGCTTGTGTTATCAGCAAGAGCTGCTACTGTTGCTGAGGTCCTGGGTTTGATTCCCATAAGTGCTATTTTGTTCTTCCATCAGGAATTTCTCAGTAGCAGGTAGGAGTCTGGACTCGTGCCCGGTTGATGGCAATAGGCTCGTCCCCTATTACGTGGGACTTAAACATAACTGGCGAAATGTGGTAGGTACACCTCTCCCTAACCCTTCGGGGAAAACAGGCCATATGTTGTTTTGTCATTTTAAAACTCGTTTTTATTTATGTCTTGCGAGTGTTAAACAGGCTGCTGACTATATTTACGAACCTACCTATTATACGATTAAATCAATTTAATAGACCGCATATTTTATTATTTTGGCTTTGTATGGGACATGGCTATGAAATTGGGCCAATCTTTATAAATACTTAGGTAGGTATTAGAATAATTTATAATAGAAAAACTGATTGTTTTCATACTGCCAAAAAATCTCATCTGTCCTACTCATGAGTAATGAAGTTACTAGTTCAAGCCTCCTGGCAACTTTGAACTTATTATTACCACGACATTTGTATTCCTAGCAAAGTGACAGTGACGATCAACGGAGAGATAAACAGACCGACTACACATGCAATGGAAACATTCGACAACATCTATATAACTATCAATAACATACAAACAATTTCCAACCTTAACTTAAGGTACAAAAGTTCATATTTCTACGGGCTGTCAAACATAAAGCTTTTTAAAATATCGTGTGTGGTGCGTTTACCGAGTGTGTCGTAATTAAAAAAACTCGCGAGTAATTACTCGAGTGTCGAAAGCCGACTTCGTGAACGATGAACTTAGCTGTCTATGGTATGTCCGAATTTTTGTGAGGGCAACGACATTGCATGATGAATTAACTGTGATGATGTGACAGTGTTTGATTTAAAAAACGTTGTTTTTGTAATTTGTGGTTTTTTGCTGTAGGCTACCTAGAGAGTTAGCCTTATTTAAAACTACAAAACTATTCATAACATCATGTCTCTATTTCTACACCCACCTTTTAGTCATGTAATGGCGGTCGAATTATCTGAAAGACTTCCCCTACCTGGGCTGGGCTTCCCCACCTGGGCAAAAATGGCCCGTTGCTAAAATCCTTTTATTTTTACTTACTGATAACTTTTAGAGTCTTGTCACCCTCATGACAATAACAGCACCTTTTTTATGATGCAAAATATAAAAATCTATTTCCAGAACGTCTTATATCATTCTTTTTAACGATCTAAAGGACCACAGGTTTTGTATAAACCGCGTATTTTTAATAATAAATGCAACAGTGTTGACTTTTGATGCGTTCATTTAATTTCCCTCGAAACGACCCATAAAGAACGCTGTTCCCAAAACGTTAACAATATAAACTGTATTAAAGCCACCATTTTGTATCATTTACTTTTATGCCACACACGTGTATACCTTTCCTTATCAATAAGACACACAAAAACCAACCATAACTCAAATGATGGAAGGTTTAAAATAGCTTTAGCAAAAGAGTCTTCGTGTAATTATTTTGAGATTCCCGAAATCGTTTAGTAACAGTTTAATATCACACACTGGAGGAACATGGTGTCCATATAATTTGGACACCCATCAGAATTCCATGTACAGGTTGATTTTTAAATGAACATATTTTTGGGCCTTTGCTGTTAATTCTGGCACATCTCCTTATTGAAAGCCTGGCCCGTTACATCTGTCAAATGTCACCTGTTGGCTGATGGACTGAGTGACTAAAGGCTACGATGTACTAGAAGAGCGATGGCCCCTACTGCGTCTGTAATGTCCAGATACGCATCGTTTTATGTCACCTTAATGGAAAATACTGATGAAATTAACAGATTTTCATGACTTCTAGGAAACCGTCTTTACTAACCAATCATAAATGACTCTGGCAGAATAGTCGACATCGCCTCAGTTGACAAACAAGAAAAAAACATATAGGTTATAGGATACAGCCATTAAATAAAATAAATAAATAAATAATAATGTGAAGCCCCTGACTCCCGTGCTAGGCGAACCTGTGTTACAGGAATCAGTGATCTCCGCTTTACATAAATACACATTTCAATTTTTATGTAATAAAATACAAATAATGATTAAGACTAGTAGGTATGAGTCGAAGTTGAATTTAATACAGTTTAATTAGGATACTTTTTTGACAATACCTAAGTTTAGGAAAGCAAGTGCCAGATGCAGAAAAAAAAAAATATTTCAAAGTACATGCGGACTCTTTGAAGTAGTTTTAAATATTACAATAACCAGAGGCCAAACGTCGGGACTCGAGTAATTAAAAGCCTCAAGCACAAGTAGACGGGTTGATTATCTACTAATCTGTCAATGCCTGGAGCTATAGCTCAAAAAAACCTCTTCATTTGCCTATCATGTAAGTACTTCAAACAATTCCTACAGTTGGGTGGCCTCGACAAAAAACCTTACCATTTTTTTGGACCGCCAATGAAAATGATCTACATTGGCTTCTGCCCGACTTCGTCCGCGTGAAATTTCTTGTTTTAACATAACACTAATGCTATGATACTCTGCAATATTCATATTAGTGAAAGAATCCGGTTAGACTGGAAGCTGACCCCAACATAGAGAAAAGGCTAGGCAGGTGATGATAGTGAAAGGATTTTCGGAATCGGATCATTAGTTCTGAAGATTACCCCCCTACATAAAAACTCAAAAATTTTACGTCTTTCATCATTCTCCTGCTCCCAAATACAAGGAGTATTTGGGAGCAATATCCCAATTTATTTGGAATCGGCGCAAATTTTACTTCGTTATAAAATAGTATAGATTAATCTCAACACCCCGTATAGGCTGACGTAAAATGGCGGACTAAATAGCCTATGCTAATAGTTATATAATTCGTTTAGACATTTAATATCGTTTCTTTATTTTATTACTCATCGGGACCAATTATAGCGATCAAGAGAACTGTCTTCACTAGCTGACTGAGGTTTTTTCTTGTTTTTTATGCTCCCCATTTTGAGAGCCTGTTTCATAACGTCCAGTGACGGACTGTATTAAAATTCGAAAGTAAATCATCTGTCTAGTCTATCCGTCTGTTAACCTTTTCACGCCTAAAGCACTAAGCCGATCGTTATGAAATTTAATATTAAGGTAGCCTGGGACCTGGAAAAAAATAGACATTTTAATACAAGTATTAAAAAATAGATAAAATACAATATACACGCAGACGACGTCACGGGCAATAGCTACAGTCCTATAAATAAATAAAAAAAGTGAACAAAATCATATGAAATTATTTGCCAGATAAGTTAGCAGTATAATCAGCCTGTAACGTTCCCACTGCTGGGACACAGGCCTCCTCTCTACGAGAGGGAGTGGACTGTAATCTACCACGCGGGCCCAACGCGGGTTGGTAGATGTCACATGTTTTGGAATTTTTGATTCTAGGACATGCCGCCGGATTCCTCACGATGTTTTCCTTCACCGTTTTGAGAGCAGTGGTGAGAAATTAACATCAGAAGGTGGTAAAATGGGCCATCAATGTGTTATCTTTACTGCTAATAATTAGGTTCGTGGTCTTTTCTATAGTGCTGTCATTTAGTAGGCCCCTAGGGGCATCATTTGTTAACGATATTAGTTATACGCCTATAATTGGCAACCGTAGAAATATCTTTATCTATCTATCAATCATCTCAGTCGATCACAGCCTGATAGTTATAGGCCTGTCCTATGTTGCCACATCAATATGTGTCGGCGCTGTACGGCAAAGTCTGGTCTAGACAATTCGAGACTAGACTGCCGGTCACCATCATATTACGCTAGATTTGGCATATCAATTTGATTTGTATCAGACAAAATATACAACACCTTGTATATTTTGTATGATACAAATACCTGATTCTGTAAATTCTCTCGTCTTAATCAAAACATGGTAAAGACAGCCACGTTGGTCTAGTAGTCGCAAACGCTACTATACCAACGAACAACCAAACGGGTTCGATTCCCGGGTCGAGTAAAGTGTTATTGGGTTTTCTATCTGGAATTCCTCAGTAGCAGCCTGGAGTCTGAATTTGTGCCCGGTTGATGACAATGCTCGCCCCCTATTACACGGGACCTATTTCGCGATATGTACGTACCTATAGCATATGGTTATAAGTACACAAAGTCCAACCCTTCTGGGTGTACAGGCGTGAAGATATGTAGTCGAAACTTATTGGCACCTATTTGAACGCCGGAGAATAGAATAGAATAGAATAGAATACTCTTTATTGTACACCATACAAGTTATAGAACATAAAAGAGAGAGAGAGAGAGGAGAGATTATTATTATCATCCTATAGTTATTAGGGGTCCCTCGTAAACGACATCGCGGCAGGCCTAGACGGAGATGGCGGGATGAGCTGAACTCCTGCAACAAGAACTGGTTCTTAGCAGCTTTGAACAGAGAGAAATGGAAAGAGAGTAGGGAGGTCTTTGGCCAGCAGTGGGACATCTCAGGCTATTTAGTGTGCGAGTCACCCTCTGCCATTTTATCTGTGAATATTATATTATCATTGGTCAGGCAGGGGACATAGTTTTTCCATAGTTCAAGATAACCGATCCACTATAGCCACCCAAACCCATAATCCAATATTTCTTGTCACCGTGTTTCCATGTCTTGCAATAGTCCTGCACCAACCGGGGACTGTCCTTGGGTACACTTGCATAGTGCTGCATACGGAGATAATCGTCGATTGGTGCCTTACATCATTTAAAATTGTCTAAGGGGCGTCTGTGAGTTGGGTTTGGCCCCTCGTACCTCGATGTGTCAAAGACATTTTAAAAATCCTACTTCCTACTATACTATATATTACATATATGTAATATCATAAACGCGAAAGTTTGGATGGATGGATGTATGGATGTTTGTTTGTTTGTTACTCTTTCACGCAAACGCTACTGAACGGATTTGGATGAAATTTGGCACACAGATGGTTTATAACCAGGATTAACATATAGGATACTATTTATCCCGATATTCCCTCGGCTTCGAAACTTATGCGGGTGAAACCGCGGGGCGCAGCTAGTAATAATATATAGTTACTAGGCAACTATCTATCAACCAAACTTCCCAAATACGAACCGACAACGAGTATCTAATTATAATAATTTCTCGCGCAGCATGTGTTACAAAAAACCGTCATGCGAGGCTTATTCTTGCTAATTATAACGCATCAAGATCATTCGGTCGTACCATAGCATTTGACAGCGCCGTTAACATAAAGTTATATAAATGAACGCAAGTATGGTGATTATGATTGTTTTTAATATTAGAGGCAGAAGTGATAAATTACAATAGTTATTATTAGGGTTCCGTACCCAAACGGTGCCAACGGGACCCTATTACTAAGGCTCCGCTACCTGTCCGTCCGTCCGTCTGTCATCTTTTGAAAAGTAATGGGTATTAAGTATTTTTATTTCACGAAGCGACGCCTGTTTTACTTGTGTTAACCAAGTGTACAAACACGCGTTGAATGTCATGAGTAGCGTCAGCACATAACTGCTAGGACAGCAACGTTGCTATTGTCTCGGACGATACCGAGAGTTCTGCGTTTACACACCCACAAGTTAAGCGCGTGTCGCTTCATGGGATAAAAATACTGTAGTAACGCTTGAAAATTTCACGAAGTTTGTTCTACTATGGCCGCTATAACAACAAATAATAATAATAAAGATAAACTAAAGTTAAAAATTAAAGGGACAAACAAGATACGAAAATATGTCGTGTCAAATACTGTACGGTGTAAATTGGGATAAGAGCAGGAGAATGATGAATATTGCACGGTGGTACGGAACCCTTAGAGCGCGAGTCCGACTCGCACTTGGCCGCTTTTTAGGATGAAACTGTAACGTTTCTACGTACTCACTTACAAGTATTGTATGCCAGAAAAAGTTAATAAAAAGACTTCGTTAACACACTTTATATATCTAATTCATTAGGTCATCAATGGACGGAATAAAACGTGGGTGTTCCAAAGTCTTTGTAATACAAACAACATAGGATTGATTCTTTTGAGTCCAAGCTGTTCTTTCTGCAAATATACAGTTACTGCAAACTTCTTCTTCATGGTAGGTCTCGACTGACCCAGTAGGCTGCAACAAGAAAAAGACAATGATAATTAATTAAACAGTTCGTAGACAATTAACTCTAATATCCAAAATCAACATTCATAATAAGCCTATAATATTCCCACTGCTGGGACACAGACTTCCTCGTGTGAGTGGGAGTGGGCCGTAATCCACCACGCGGGCCCAGTGCGGGTTGGTAGATGTCACATGTCTTCGAATTTTTCTAGGAAATGCCGGTTTCCTCACGATGTTTTCCTTCACCGTTTTTGAGAACAGTGGTGATGAAAATGACTTTAAGGTAAAGCGCCTGCCTGGGTTCAAACCCACGACCGTAACTCATAAGTCGGGGCAAATACCACTGAGTTAACACTGCTCTCATGTCGTCTCAACTTGCTGTATTACATGGACAATAAACGATATATTTTCAATCTAAAATTGATATCACTATCACGGGTATATCGAAAAACTTTAATCTCCTATTCTTTAGCGACAAACGTTTCCCTGTCTAAAACTTGAAAATCTACTTAAAAAAACCTATCGATATTATAGTAACTTCAATTCTACAAATTCTTAAAGACCACCCCACCACACAATGTAACAATCTAGTTAGCAACGCACACGCACGTGAGCTTACATCCTCGATACATCGGTTGACACAAAAATCGATTAGAACAATGATCGATGTGAACAATCGAGAACAATTCGTTACACACGAAACACCGGTATCTACTTCGAGATAAGGCTTAACAATCACAACACTAATTAATTCTGATGGATGTGCTCTTCAGCCGCGTCATACATGGTTCTTTTACTAAGATAAAAGTGATAACTTTTGTTCTATTTTCATTCTGCAATGTTCTTTAGTTGCTGGCAATAAAAATATGGCGAGAAACATCATGAATTCATGAAATCTCGCCTGTATTTTTCGAAGGGTTAGGCAGGTACACATACATTTCTCCAGAACATGTTTATTTGTCATCAACCGAGCACTAATCCAGACTCCTGTGAAATTCCAGCTGGAAAAACCAAATAACACTTTACCCGATCCGGAATTCGAACCTGAGACCTCATGCTCAGCTGTAGCGCATGCGATCACTAGACCACCGAGGCAGTCGGAAAAAAAGTCTTTAAAAACGTTTCACAATTAATTTAGAGATGTTCTGGTAAGAAAACTAAACGACTACAAAGACGATTCTGGGACAGGAAAACATCTGCCAGTTACAGAAATACATAGTTGCACCACATTCGGAAATCTTACAGTATTCCACATTTTAACAAGACAATCTCGTTCTATTCTCTATGGACGGTAAACAAGCACACGTGTGATACAATCAGTACGCACTCTCAATACAACACTATGACAAATCGACCTGCAGTAACATCGATCCATCGCGTCACTCGATTATCGATACACTCTTAGTCGAATTATCGCCTGTCGACTCGAGTGAACGATTACATAATAAATAATGGTCAATTCGATTCGATTACAATCACACATTAGGACGCCCCGCTGCTCTCGAACACCTGATATTTATTATAATAAAACATTGATAATCGAATTGACTATTGTTTAAAAAAAACCGCGAACGAAAATATTTTATTAATGGGAGGTGATTTTTTTCGTCGGCCATAGGTCACGGCGTGTCAAACTCTGTGCGGTATATCCTTGAAACTATTAGTCTGTAATTCGGCTACATATGATTAAGACTCCATTATGCAATCAAAGACGTTCACACACGAAAAGGTCAAGTTTGCACTTCGCGGTGCGACGTAACATTAACGCACCTACGAAATGAAGATATTATTCTAATCTTCAGTTATTCCTAGCGTTTTATTGATATAATTTCCTTCCCGATATGGAAGGCATAAACATGGGGTATCAGCGCTTTATCTTTTCTCAGAGGCAGTAAAAGCGTACTAAAGAAAATAGTAATGGTTATAATGCTTATGGTGTAATAAACAGGAGATAGGGACAGTAAGCACAAACCTATCTCCAAATAAGTGTCGTAGCAGCTTTTAGCTTTAAGAAATATCTTCTGACATGACTATTGGCTATCACATAAACTCTTGCGCACCTAAAATTCCCTAATAGGGAATAGACGTGACAATGCCCATTGCGAAATTAATATAGACAGTGTCGCCAATGTACCGTTTAACTTTAAACCAACATCGAAATAAATAATACATGAGCTTAGTAACTAAACAATCGATTTGCTGTCGCGTTAGTCGATTTTCGTATCGATGCCAATGGACGCCGTTCGATTATTTCGAGTTCGTTATTGTGCCAATATATCACGTAAATAGTTACGTAAGATAAGGCACTTGTTTCAATGTTTTAGGCAATGGTTACGATGAAACTAATCGGAAATTCAGTCGGTCATTCGGCACCCCGCGATGTGTGTCGGACGGACAGCAGAATAAACTGACATGCATTTGTTTGAATAATATCGAGGGGATTTGTTTGCAGGCTCTTGTAAATATTGAAAGGGTTTTATAAATAGGTATATTCGGAATAATTAATTTATTTGTTTAGTAAATATGAACAACTAAACATGTTGACATTGTTGTCTTATCCCTCCATCCAAAGGTTGTCTTCAAAAGATCGCTTATAACGATAAAATTGTGTCACCCCTTGTAAAATTTCTACATTTATATCTGTAATTTTTATGGTGTACAAAATAATGAATATTCTATCTATCTTATTTGTCATAAAAGCAACAATATTTCCTCGCATAAGACAGCGTATATTTACTAGATTTTATCGCCACAACAATTACTAAACTTTCCAGTCTATTGTCAATTTCTTTACTCCTCATTAAAGTATAGTTTACACCGATATCTTGCATGTAGACATCATGTATTTTCATGTTAAAGTTTCACTTTTACTACAATTAATAAGCCAAGAAAAACGTTCGATTGTAAGCGATTGCCAGTGTGAAAAATTCGTTCACAATGGATAATTTAAGGTGATCGCATCGAGATCTTTCTTGTTGTCGCTCCCAAGCAAGCAACCTCTTTGTAATACCGAGATAATTATTTTAATACGCACAAGAACATAGCAATACACTTTCACTTTGAATTTGCATTTTGCTCTTATGCTGATGTAGGCACGGTTTTTGCAAACAAAGGCAGTATCAGAGTTCCCTTGCCTTTGTTTTTCGCGCCAATCGTTTGACAGGTTGCATAATGTTGCCACAATTTCTACTAATGTGTCAGTGATATCTATCAAGTTTTAATTAATACTATGATCAAACTTTATAGTTTTAACAATGCACTTCCGGACTAAATCTGTAATTTATTACAGCTACAAAAAAACGTGATTAAGAATGATTTTGTTTAATTAAAAACTCTTGATGCATTTCACATTATAGAGTTTATGTTACCGTAATAGCAATAATACTATCAATCATGAGTAGCCAAAATTATATTAGAACCGCTCTAAGCAACATATTTATTATTAAATTCTGAGAGCATCCTTGCGGTATTTCATACAATTAAATAATATTAAAAATAAATAACAAAACCCATCCTTTTAGATGCCCAATCTTATTGGGCATCTAAAAGGATGGGTTTTGTTATTTATTTTAATATGTGCACAAAATATACCAAATCACTGCCGCTAATTGAACGATGTTGCAACTAAAAAAATATCAAAGCGACCGGCGGAAATGGCTTAATATGTTCAGCCAGTAATGTTGAATGCTTCATTAGAAGGATTTTGATAGCGTAATCACATGTTCTGATCGCACTTTGCCGCGGCGCGAAATGATCCGATTGGCTGATATCCGTGCGTGCGTTCCAAACATTCAGTTTGAACGCATTTGATAGAAAGGCATTCTCGGGGTTGCTATTGCTAAATAAATTAATGATGACAGTTGATCTGAATTCTCGATAGTTACAATTTATTATCTACTGTTTCTTTGCAGGTGTAATTGTTGCGTTGTTAAATAGTTTATTTCATACTTGGTAATGTCGAGGGGTTAAAAGGATATTAATTTTATAATTTTCTGCATATTTCTCAGGCCAGTGGCCACTTTTTTCCTTTTGTAGCTACTTAAAATGTATTATAATTGTATTTTTTCCTTAACTCAGTTAGTCTGCTCACCTTAAAGACTTGTCGTTACTGTTTTTTTTAACTTAATCATAATAATATGTCACTTCTTTACCAAAACACTACCGTTCCGTAAGGTCGCCGGCTCTCCGCCCCAATTGTTGTCGGTTAAAGTTAACACCTCCAGCACACGGCAGCGGTAGATAATGGCAATCTTATCGGCTTGTATCAGCCCAGCCCAGTGCCATTAGCTGGCCGACCGACTTTCCCCGTGGGGTAGACCGCGATTGTTGACGATTGTCCTCTGTGTACGTTGAAGTTGGAGTAAGAGGTAGGGCCGCATAGCTTGTACAAATACGGTGAAATAATACGATGAGAGGCATTGATTTCATGTGTTGCCTTCTAAACCAAAAAGATGGAAGCAAAACTTGAACATTGGAAGGATTCACAAAAATAAGATATTGTTTTTTTGTTTGCGAATTGACTTAGTAAGTTTAAATAGAAAATAATTCTTTCAATAAGTTATTATTTATATACATATCATATTTTCCATATATTTTAAATAATATTATAGTGAAAAAAAAGAAAGCATTATGGTGATAAATTGCAGAAAACTTTAATAAAAAGTTTTTAATCTACAACGCCGAATTCTCTATCTGCTCTTTGAAAGACTAACAAAACAAATGACAATCACAATCCACAAACAAAAAAATCTTTTGCCCAAACCAACTCCACTCAATCGGAGTTCACTCCGATCATTGTAACAAGCCCTATTTATCCCTCAGCGCGACTTTCCAATGACACTTGCCGCACAGTCGCCTGCGCAGGTAAGTAGTAAGTTCTATTGCGAATAATGAGCGTTTCTGATCCATAACTGATTGCGGTGCGATTATTTTTGAGGTTAAGACCTTGCTGCTGGTAGGACTACTGAATAGGTCGAGGTATTTGTTGTACAAGATGTTTGTGATAGTGTCGTAATGATCTAGAATTGTAGGATTGGAAATGGGCTTAGCAGGAATGTGGTTCGGTAATTTGTTATGGAAGGAGAGCGGCTGGAGTGATGGTTGTCGTCTTATAAGCTTTAGCAAGGGCAAATCTTGATACATGTCTATTAAACATGAACTAATCTTCTTAGCGTGTCGATGGCAATCTAAATGGACTCGGCCCAGAAATCGGCTACGTATTTATTATTAATCCCTTATTCCCAAATTCTTAATGCCAATTCGGACACTTATCAAAAAAATAATTTCATCAATCAACGAAACCTCTTCCGTTAGTCCACTTAGGCATAAGGCGTCCCAAATTTCCTTTTATAGCACCTTTAAATTTTACTAGCACTATTTTTCCAGTTGAGAAAAGGCAAGGCAGATGATGATACTTAAGACTAGAAGTCTTAATCATCATATCCTAACATATTCAAAGCTAAAACTAAACCAACCATCTTGTTAGTTACCCGATGCAAAACAGAACAGCACTACGTGTCTTTTAGCAAAATTACCGTTAATATAGACAATGAAACTCAAATCCTACTTACTCCAACAACTGTATTTTCTCAACTAGCCCTATGTATATGTATTCCACTTTCCAGTCACACTTGCAGAACGTATCGTTAGTAATGAGCGTCTGATTCATAACAGATAGTCAGGAGACTATTTGAGGTCAGTGGGACCTTGTGACTGCGGCACGTGGCGCTGGGAAGTAAATAACTAGTAATTGTTGCGAGTGTTTTAGACGGGAATCAGTTGTTTGTGGACGATAAGGAGGAAATGGAAGCAGTACTAAAATAAGATAAAGAAAGTGTGGATGGCTCCCGAAACAATATTGGTTAAAAGATTAAAAGCTCCTATGGTTGATGCTGAGGAATCGAATAAGCATCATGTATATCATTCTTGGAGTATTTTAGAGGGGAAGCATTTGTTTGTGGGAGATAAGGAGAAAATTGAGACAGTAGTAAGTTAAGATAAAAAAGGAGAGTGGATGGTTTTCGAAGAACATTGGTTTGAAGATTAACAGATTTACAATATATGCTAAAGCTCATGCTAAAGTTGATGCTGATGAATCTAATGAACATCATGGACATGAAGTAACTTGTCCATTTAATACCCACTCGCGAAAGGACCGAAAATATTCTATGGGGTAACTATGTTGAAAATTGGTATTATAATGAAGTTGTAGATATCCGTACTGCAGCAAATCTTAACTAAGATAACAAATAATTCAATCTCTATAATGAATGTATGATTTGTTAGATTGCACAGCCACGCAGCCTTCGACCTTCTGTATGTACTAGCTACTAGCACAGTGGTACTACTTGCAGAGTCCTTCATCGCCCATACATTTGCCAGGACCTAAGAAATATCAAAATTAGACACATAAGCTTCGCACTTCAGCAGTTGTGGCCCAGTGGTAACGGTCGCGACTTACGAGCTGCAAGTCGTAAGTTCGAACCCAAACAGGCGCATTACTGTAAATTATTTCATCACCATTGCTCTCAAAAACGGTGAAGGAAAATATCGTGCGAAACAGGCATATCATAGAACCAAAAATTAGAAGACTTGTGACATCTACCCACCCGAACTGGGCCCGCGTGTTGGATTACGGCCCACTCCGTCTCACCGAGAGAAGGCCTGTGTCCCAGCAGTGGGAACATTATAGGCTGATTATGTAAGCTTCACACACTTACCCCCCGAGCCTTCTCAACCATTGCTCTGTCAAAACGCTCCCGTTCTCCTGTTAAACCACTATCAGTGGTTCCATCATCTACATGATCTGCCTAGCCTTTTCCCAACTATGTTGGGGTCGGGTTCCAGTCTAACCAGATTCAGCTGAATACTAGTATTTTAAATGGAGCGACTGCCTATCTGACTTCCACAACCCAGTTACTGTTACCTGATACCCCTGGTAAGACTGGTTGTCGGACTTTCGGGCTTCTGACCACCCGTAACGACTGTCAAAGATCCACGAATAACAGCCGGGACCAACGGTTTAACGTACTTTCCGAGGCACGGAGAGGTCTCGATATGTAGAGATGGTCACCCCTCCACAGACCAACCGCGGCAAGCGTAGCTTAACCTGATCGATAGACCTGAGCGGCTGTTATGATTTAGCCACGGGTCCCTCAAACCACTGGCAGTAGTTACACTGTGGCAACTAACACTATAAGTATGGTGTCAGTTACTTCATTGCAGCTTTTCAGTCTAAATGAGCGTTGCGTTTAAGATTTGTTTATGAGCCGCCTACAGCGTACAGGGACGCTAAGTTATTGTTGAACCCACTACCTGGAACTTCCATTTGGTTTACAAATTAAGTTGTTTCGATGTTATGGCAGTTAGAATGAAGGATTGGTTCCTTCGTTTTGTGTGTATTGTTATTAATCTCTGAATCGGAGTTACTATTTGTACTAATACTCGTATTGATAATTCTACTACCTTTTTCGATCAAATCGACCTTTCTATAGGTACCAGTTTCTGCACTGACCTATGTTTTTTTAGTTTTCTTCTTCATCGTGTCGCTGGCACGACTGAATTTCAAATGTTATTTTCCCAAAACTTTGCCACTTCCACGGCGTTGTCGGTGGCAGCGCAGAGGTCACTTTGTCTGCATGTTTTGGGATACAGAGGGCAGGATAGGAGGTGGAGCATGGTTTGTGACTTAGCTCCACAATCACACACTACTGCTGCTCCGTCAAGGTAGCCCAACTTCACCAGGTTGGACTTACATCTTCCCACTTGTGTCCGGACACGGTTCAAAGACTTCCAAGTGGGCCACGGAAGGTTACACCCTGCAGGAAGATGCTCCGATGTTTTTTTTTTTTGGTATTATAATCTTATTACTTTTTCGATCAACGTCTATTCTGTGCCGTTTCTTCTCTAGTCTAGAATGAGAAGAATAAGTTATATTCATCTTTCTTGCCTGTTTCATGTAACCAAAGATAACTTAGCGAGAATGGGGTTTATATATAAATTATGATTAAGGTTAAGTGACGTTCAAACGTCAAAAATGTTTGGTTAAACAGTCGCTAATCACTACTTAACTTTAAGCAACGTGTATGAATAAAAAGGGTTTGTTGATAGCTTTGCGTTTAATTCATTCACCATTCCTATTGAAATCGTTTCTATTTCTAATAGGAAAGTAAAAACAGGTTACAGCCTAAGAAAAAGCAGTATTACCAACATCTTCAGGTTGGCAATGCTTGCAAAACGAGCACATATCTAATACCAATTACTTACCGTGTTCGACTTAATTGCCAACAATTAAACTGTTTGTCCGTTTGTCTTTCTCACGGCATTCGGATTGCACGCTCATTATTTGTCGAGTGCGTTGCATAATTCCGTCTTTCTACTATTTTGTTTATTTCAATGAACACCGCTATGGTAACGATACATGTTCCAAAAATGCCTCAGGACTATAAATATGCAGAGTTCTGCTATACTACATTATACTTTCTGGAGTTCATTTAAGTGTTTGTGTCTATGTCTCAGGGCTGCAAGTGTCCGATCAAATCAGAACGAACGGCAAATAAGTGGTCTAAAAATTGTAATAAAATATTTTTACAAATAGCAATACCACTGTAGGGTAATTCACCCAATTATCGGGCTTACACAAATCGTGCCAAGTGTCACGTAGGCTGAATGGTGTGATATCTTTGCATCGTTCATGTTCCCGAGGTGTGGCAGAGAGCTAGAGCCCTAATTATGTTGATCGCACGCAGATATAGTTTGACATTTTAGTGAACATTACTACACGAAATGAAAGGCTCAGTTCAGCTTGAACAAGATTTGTGACATTATGGTATCATCGCGTCTTGTTCGATTTTAGGGCAAGCTGCAGAACTGGTTCTTACTTGTTAGTGATAAATGAACGTGTGGTACTGCGTCGATACCTTTATTTTCAAACCAAATAGGTATCAATGTGTCACAAACTTATCAGTCCAGCGGCCATCTTGGAACTTCATACGCATCTACATCTAACTTTACAAGGCAGATGACACATTCTGCAAACGTTTCCTGAACAGATAACTTTGTGGCGTTAAAAATAGTTTAAAACCCACCACAAGCCAAGTCAACGTCACATGAAATTCGATACTCCCACGGTTGTCAGTCAGGTGTCTTCACACGTCATCCACGTAAACACTACCCCAATGCCACAACCCTGAAACTAACACCGTCACGGATGACTGACAGCCCTATCCTACTGACTCACGCAACCAGACACCGAGGATATCTGAGTCAGGGGTAACAAACATCAGTTAAGAGCTAATAGGTTAATTGGGCTAGCATTAATTGTTAAATGTAGGTGTTAGCAGATACGATATCTTAGTTTATCATCCATAATAAATCGTTTGTTTTGTTGTAATTGTGTGTTCAATCTTGATTGCAAAGGTGTTAACGAGCCTACTCGGATAACAAGCGGTTTCGGACTCATTTTTCGTATGTCAGTGTTGCCAGTTGCAAAAACGTTTCTGTTAAAGGTGCCAGTCATGGTTGTTATTGCGTTAGAACCTTTTTCGTTCTTATTTAATGTCTTCCTATATCTAATTAAGCTTTTTGTTTGTTACAGAGATGGCAGCGGAGGTGGTTCGTCCTATATGACGATGGGGAGCTGACGTATTCGTTGGACGAACACGTAAGTATTAGCACATAAATACAGAGAAACGTTAGCTCTATTAGCGACTTGAGATATTAAGTTCACACCCAAGTTTGAACTAACGACCATCTACCCAATAACTACAGAACCATCAGGGAGCAGCAAAAATAACTTTCATCAATCAAATATGGCAACACCTTGTTATCGACACCGTCGCTTTCGACTTTTTATCGCGAATCTACTAAAAAGGCAGTTGTAATCGTTTCCTCGTACTTTTATATCGACTAACTACAAATATCTCGCTTCTTGCGCAGACTAATCTATCGGTTGAACAAATTCAGAGCCGTCCGGCGCCTTACAGGGCTGTATTGAAACCGAGTAGGGTAACGCGACCAATAATTGACTCGTTACTAGTAATAGTGGCGAGGCGTCCTCCGGTAGATAAAACCCTAATTTGGTTCCGTTTCGTGCGGAAAATTATGTTGTACTGTATTTGTTTTATGCTTTTTGTCCAACGAGAAACTTGTTTTAGGTGCATTCGCGATTTAATTCTCGCTCCGGTAAAATAAATATAAAACGAAGGAATCGTTCCGCTCTTTTCGAATTAGGGCGCTAAGATAAAATTGTATTAATTATACATACATAAACTTTTACAAAGCAATAAAAACCAAATAAAAATGCCAATAATTATGCCGACACACACCGAACGTTATGTCGCGTTTTTTGTCAATAATAAATTCATCCGCGTATAATATTAGCGTTTTACAAAAACAAACATCGCCGAACCGGTAACCGGAGACGAGCCGGGCCCGGCACGAGACTCGGTTTCATCCGCACCTCGCTTTATCAGTATCAAATCTTTCACATTTTTCTCCGGCACTCATAAATATTCATAATAATTGGCGTCGTTGCAATTTCAAGTGAGTACATGCATTTTAATACGCGCCGTATATAGGCGGCCGCCGTGCTGCGGGAGCGAGACAAAAAACTTGACGCTTAATGTAAACCAACCAGGAACAATGAACACAGAAAGACTAGGAAGGTTTTCTCCGTTTCCAGATTGAAATAAAACAAGGTGCCTTCTATGGTGTAAAATCCTGACTCTAAAATTCGTTGGACGAGTGTTGGGTTATTCACCCTTAATTTTTGCGGTTGACAATATCTTGTGGAACGGCTGAGAAGCTGAGATATTTATCAGCCAATCGTAGCGGAATGCGCGTTAGTGTCGACTCTATAAAGTAATCTGGATGTAGAACAACAGAATCAGTTCGTCTGGCTGAGTAGATATTTCAGTTGGTTCGGGGTAAAGGGGCCAGCCAGCCGTCAATGTGACGCATAATGTATTCCTCGGTTCGCACCTCGCGCCTCGTTATCATGTGAATGGGCCGAAGATTTGCAATGCGGCTCACAAGCTAAAATAGAAGGAAGTCGTTAACGTCTTCTATGGGGAAAGTAGGAAAATTAATGGCGTTTAAGTGTTTGAAGTAACTAGCGTTTATTTGTTCACTTAGTTGTATGAGAGCGGTAATTGATAGTTGCCGTAGTAATAGATTCTATGACATTTACTGGGATTTACAACTGTTTTATCACTATGGCGGCTAGAAAGGGGATCGTTACCTACTTTAAATGTGTGTGATTAGAATGGAGATAGCATTGATATCTTGCCGTATTAGACGTCACTGTCAGAATAAGTTCCTTTTTGAAAGAAAGAAAAGAAAGAAAAATATTTTATTCTGCACAAACAAAACGCACAATTACAAGTAAAAAAATAATAATAATAATAATAAAAAACGAAAAAAGACATAAGATACACAGTCAAAAGACACGTACTCATGCATAAAAATGTTGACACTTTTGTCTATTGCTCGCTGTCAAGGCCATGGACCAATGACAACTCACATTAATTGACAGTTGACAGTACAGATATTGGGAGATGACCACAAAACAATAACAATCACAATAAAAACATTTTAGATTTATTTAATTATTGTGCTTTAACTCTATATGAGTTGTAAAGTTAGGTATAACCAAGTTCTATTTATGTAGCTCAGTGGCCAATTTTCTGCGGGCCGACCTCCCTGATGGCGTCAGCGTGGTTTGCTACGCTGACGACACGCTGGTCCTGGCGCAGGGGAGGTCGCATCAGGCGGCGGCCGACGCGATGACACGCGGGGTTGCGATAGTCGTGGAGAGGATCCGGCAGTTGGGTCTCGAGGTGGCATTGCACAAGTCCGAGGCCATGACGTTTCATGGGCCCCGGAACGCGCCACCACCGGGATCCCAACTAACGGCAGGAGGGGTTCACATCGGCATCGAGACGACGATGAAGTACCTGGGTCTCGTCCTCGACAGCCGGTGGAACTTCGTCGAGCACTTCCGACGTTTGGCCCCCAAACTGGAACGGGCTGGGGCCGCCTTCAAGCGGCTCTTGCCCAACCTGGGGGGGCCAAACGCCTCCTGCCGGAGGCTTTACGCGGGGGTCGTGCGGTCCATGGCCATATACGGGGCCCCGGTGTGGGCGCGTTCACTGCGGCGGCGAGCCGCCCACTACCTGAACGCGCCCCAGAAGGTGGTAGCCGTAAGGCTAATCCGGGGCTACCGCACGATCTCGCGCGAGGCGGCAAGCCTCCTTGCCGGACTGCCGCCATGGGATCTGGAGGCGATAGTCCTCGCGCGCCTGTATGAGTGGCGCGCGGAGGCACTACGCCGGGGGGAAAGTCCGCTCCCGCGGCAAATTGCTGCGGAGCGGACGGACCTCCGGCTCGATCTCATGGCGACATGGAAAGAGCGACTGTCGCAACCCAGCGCAGGGCACGCCGCGATAGCGGCGATAAGACCCCTCTTTGAGGAGTGGCTAGAGAGGCGCCACGGCGCCCTCACCTACCGCCTGACGCAGGCTCTCACCGGACACGGTAGTTTCGGGAGGTTCCTGCACATGATCAGGCGGGAGGAAACGCCCGGGTGTCACCATTGCCAGGATCGCCCAGAGGACACGGTGGAGCACACGGTGGAGGTCTGCCCCGCTTGGGCGGAGCACCGCCGTGTCCTCGTGGAGGCGATCGGCAGCGGCGGCGGCCTCTCGCGCCCGGACCTGGTGCAAGCCATGGTCCGGAGCGAGAGGGAGTGGGAGGCAGTCGCCTCCTTCTGCGAAGCAGTCATGCTAGCGAAGGAGGTGGCGGGACGGATGAGGGAGAGAGCCTCCCGTCCCAGCCGCCGCGGGAGACGCCCCGGGCGTCGGGAGTCAAGTGAAGACTACCGGCCACCGTAGGCGCGGGCCTGCGGGCGGAGAGCAATGGGTAGCTCACCGCCCGATCAGGACCAGGCCCGTGCCGGACGGCGCGTAAGTGTTCCACGCGCGCCTCAAAGAGATGTCAGCATAACGAGGGGCCCCTCAGGGCCGAAGCCTGCCGGGGCAGCGGGATTGTCCGAAAGGGTTACCGCTGCCCCGGAACATAAAGGGCGAAGGAAGGAACATGGGTGGGTTTTAGTCAGTAAGAGTCTGACACTCCCTTCCGCTCCACCCAGAGCGGGAGGAGTCATTTGATGATTTCCCATCCCAAAAAAAAAAAAAAAAAAAAAAAAGTGGCCAATTTTATTACGAGAAAAATTGGTAGCATGTAATGCTCAATAATTTGTCTCTAGAATCAAAACGTTTCCGTATTATTTGATGATTTTGGCTTTTATGTATCATACGATTCTTTTCATTCATCAAACGATTACGGGTTGAAACCTGTGATGAACCTGACATCAAAACGTACACAGTAAAATTATTCATAGTAAATATTTACATATAACAAATAAGTACAAGATAATATGCTAATTAAAGTTCTAAAGATAAACATTCGTTGACATTACAGTTACTTATGTTTTCATGCAAATTGGAAAAGTCAATAGTTAAGGGAAACCCGGTTACCGTGATGGTGCAGGCAATATCTTACAACTACTAACGTTCAGGTGAATAACTTGCGTAAACATTACATTTGTTTAAATAGGGATTGAATTACTGCTTTGAATAGGTTGTTTAGAGTAAAAATAAATACTTACTAATTCCATGCCATATTAGTTTAAACTTAGAGCTTATTTTATTTTTACGTAGGCACCATTATAAAACATTCCTATTTCAAAATTCCCTCTAAATACTTTTGAAGTAATCACAAAGGAAGCAAAGACAACAGATTCCATATCCAAAAATTCCGCGCCTCAAAAAAAAAAGACGCAGCATTGCCAACTGCAGCAACCTAACTCGCCAGTTTTTATTCAAACACCTAGTTAGCAAGCTGGTTAGAACGAAGCTGTTAGCTGGTCAAATACCAATGCCTTATCATCAGAGATCGTGTACCGTTGCCGCTAAACACTGCCAGACCTGTTATCTTGACCATTAGACCCTGATACAAGCCCGGATGGGCGATAAATGGCTTCTTCAACTTGATGGATGCGAGACATCTTGGCTCAAATTAATATGTGTCAATGTGTAGTGAATAGTTTAGATATATTGATGAATCTTTTAGGAGTAGTGTTTGCGCGAAGCGTGTGTGGGAGACAGACTTGATTGTTGTAAGATTAATTGTTTTTTTTTCCAAAGGTGGCACTCGGTATAGTCCATGCTTACTCTAGGATGCATATCCGGTAGGCTCTTAAATCCTACCCTTTACGTCTTTCCTACAAAAACCGCCCCCCCCCCCTCTACTTCTTGATATACAATGGTCGCTGTAGCACCATGAACATGAGGCTACAGGAGCTAGTGTGAATCTTGGGGTTCATTCGATTAATCGAGTCTGGTCAAACCACGCTGGGAATGGTGCAATTCATATTCATATTAATTCATATATTCATATTCTTAAAGGTGGCATTAGGTATAGTCGAACTTGAAATTGCTTTATCACTTTTGGTATCATTAACCACTACATTGAGACTTCACTAAGGTTGAAATTAGCTAACGCTGTCGTTTTATGATGTGCTAGTGATATTCCACCTTAGGGTGTTTAAAACAGTTACGAGGTCGTCAATACTTACATTTAAATAATTGAATAAAAACACGGAAGATGGCTCCGTGTTTATTTAACTTAATTTGAATACCGGAAGCATCATACTTACGCTTTTGTGACCTAAAGATAAAATAAATTAAAAATTAAACATTCAAAATTTTTCATAATTTTCAAAATTAAGATTTTAGATAATTAAAAAAACATCTTACATTAGTTCATGATACTAAACAACACCAAAACACAGCTCACAGTGCATCATATCCCAACCAACCTTCAAACACCCACCAGGCAACGTCGAACGTTCGTCACCAATGAATATGCAAGCCCATCATAATAATGTGAGAGCTATTGAGATACGCGGAACAGAATAGCAAACAGCGAGCTATGTTGAGCAGCAAGTGGGCTGCATCGAGGACTATAAGGTGCTTGTTTGTGCTCAGTGTTTATGATCGTTTATATTGCTGTTTGTTATAGTTTGCCAAAGGTGTGCAGTAGAATAAGGAAATGATAGGGACTGCCGTAAAATGATATGCCTTAAAACTGTAATTAGGACGGAAGGACGGATAGACTGATGGGGGGAAAGATTGCATCCATAGACAAATTAAAAGGAACTCGTGTAAGTTAGATTTAATTTGTGTAGTGAGGACTTAAATTCAGCCTATAATGTTCCCACTGCTGGGACATAGGCTCCTCTCTGTGATAGTGAGTGGGGCCGTAATCAATTACGCGGGCCCAGTGCGGTTTAGTAGATGTCACATGTCTTCGAATTTTTGGTTCTGGGACATGCCGGTTTCCTCACGATGTTTTCGTTCACCGTTTTTTAGAGCAGTGGTGATGAAATAATTTACAAAGTGTAACACCTAGTTCGAACCTACGACCTGCAACTCGTAAGTCTCAGCCGTTACTACTGGGCCACCACTGCATGAAGGGGTTTAAAGAAAACAAAGACGGAGAAAATTCTGATCATTTCTTTTTTTTTTTTCCTATACTCGTACCTATTAAAAATCACCTTTGTGATCGAAATACAATAAGAAAAGCAAAAATCAGGAGATGAGCGAAATATTGGCAAAATTAAAACTCCACTTTACGATGTCTTTGAATTGTAACTTGTAAGTCTAGCTAAACTAAAACGGATACGTTTAAAAATGCAATTCAAATGCAAACATACGAGTATGTTGATCAACGAAGAAATAAAATAAAGTCGTGTAAAGTGAATATGGCTCACGGCGGCGAGTATGTTATGAATAATTATATTCTATTGATTGCATAGAATTTATAGTTAGAACACGGATTCGTTACAGTCGTAAAATATATATACAGGTGCATAGATGCTATAGATAGTTTCGACGAGAGTTCACTTTTCATCTTAAGATATAAGATTATTTCATGTGAGCTAGCAAACGCTAGGTTGACGACCGTTCAGATGAAAATGTCTTATATCTTGGACACATGGTAAAAAACTGACGACTGACCGAAATAAGTTGTTATCAGCCCCAAAAAGTAAAAAAAAAGAACTCTCTTACATGCATGTAACAAGGAGGACAGTTTTGTGCCAAAAACCGCCCTGTGCTTGCAACGGCTGTTTCAGAAATTTCAAATAAGTACCATTTAACCTTGCTAGAGATGTTTCAATAATCAAATTTTACGATATCTCTCGTACGTCATCTACTACTTTCTCATCCCCTGTCTACTCAATGTTGGTCCAGTAGTCCATTCATTCGCCGTTTGCGGTCCGTTTCTGCTTCACACTATATCGCGAATACATCACTAAATCGATGAACACGTCACTGGAAGCCATACAGTCTATTGGATTATAGGCGAGGCCATACGAGTAGTTTCACGAGTGTTCCAAGTGACCCGGGTATTTGCAACATTGCAACTACTACTCTTGTATTCAAGTGGTCATGCATCTGCATGTGAATAATCATTTGCTACTCGTTTATTGCAATCTGCTGGATATGAGCTACCCCATAAATAAAAAATGGTTGTTCTAAACCAACTTTTACCGCATAATACATAGTATTGAATAGAATAGAATAGATTAGAATACACTTTATTGTACAGACGGCAGCAGGTCAAGCTACCCGAAACTGTAAAATTTTCCCAATCAACCTTGAACCTTAATGCATTAGCAATAAAGTTGAAAATCTATTAAAGAAATTTGACAGATTATAGTAGCTTGATGAGCTGGCGTCTGTACACCATACAAATTACAAAATATAAATATATAAAATTTTACAAAGGGTGACACAATGGGCGGTCTTATCGCTAAGAGCGATCTTTTAAAGACAACCTTTGTAGTATTGCATCCGTTTTACGAGCGTACCACATTAGATTAGAGATAGATAAAGCTCAATTTTTGTCTGTAATGATTGACGAAACTCCCGATGTCAGTCATAGGGCTGTAATTTTTCGATATTTATCTGAAACTGGAATCGACGAACGATTCCTAGGTTTTTGATATTTTTCATATTGTGCTGGCCCAAAACTTTGCCATAATTGCCAAATAGGCGGCGAAGCGAAATTCAGCCAGATCTAATGACTGAACAAATTCAAAACCCGAAACAGACCACCTACATATCTCTCTCCACTGGTTCTAAAATATAATCTTAGATTAGTTTCGGTTGCATACAATATTTGTGCAAGCAAAGGCTTAGAACTTCGCATAACTGAGTCCTCGTACCCTGTTCATATAAAAAGTAGAAGCGAATGTAATAACTCAATATTGATGTAAGTGTTTCTAGAGGAAACCACATCATATTGATTTTTATGAAAAAGAACAGGATACACTTAGCTATTATAGGCGATTTACGCGTATAATATGCAGTCGAACATAATTTTACCATCTTTCCTATAACTACTTTGTCGTAAGCTAAGCAAATAAAAGCCCTTACCAGCTACCAAGCATTTATGATGTTAGTTAACATTCAACGGGTGAGCCAAATTAAATCACTTCGTGTACGAATAAATAGTGATTTTGCATCAAATTGCTTATGCTATGCGCATATGCCAATGCACTGGATATAGGCTCCATTCGCACCATGTGAGACAAGCAATTAAATGTAGGAAAGATGGCTGACAATGGGGAAGGTTTCTTTTTAGTGTCATTGAGTTTTTGAAATAGAAAAGTTCGGCCATTGGAACCAAAGGATCAAATACCTTCGATATGGCCAAAATATATTTTGGAATATTTTATTTTCACGAAAGTAAGAATAACATATGAAACTATGTAGTTTAAATCTGTCACACTCGTATTATGAGAACAAGTCCTATGAAGAATAAATCATTCCGAGAACAGCTCCTTTTTTTCGCCGTAAGCCATTTTACGAATAGGTCCTATATCTACTAAACCGTATGGACGACAGGATTGATTGCAACTTCCTTAAAGGCAGTAAATTATTCGTTGTTCAAAAATTTTAGTGCCCGAGGATATCTCAATCTCAAGCTCACTGACATTTACCTTAAGTCTATGTACCCTACCTACACCTAAGAAGCAAGAAGATAAATCAATTACAACAATAACTTAGCATTCCACTCGGCCGTGTGCAGCATGACGTGTCAATTAGGACAAGTTGGTGTAGGCAGCACGGTTGATGCGAGCATCAATATTTATGAGACAACGCGATTTCAAATAATCCTACACTGTCCTACTAAAACATTGTACTCATGGTGTAGGAGCGTTACGTGTTTAAGGTGCTTCAAAATTGGGGCTTTAATAGGACGTCTTGTGACAAAGGATATCCGATACTTTAGGACGCTAGTAATCCTACTAATAAGTATTATAAACGCGAAAGTTTATATGGATGGATGGATGTTTGTAACTCTAACACAAAAACTACTACACGGATTTGGATGAAATTTGGCACACAAATGGTTTATAATCTGGATCAACACATAGGGTACTTTTTAGCCCTATTTTCCCAAACTTATGCGGGTAAAACCGCGGGGCGCTGCTAGTATTGTTTTATAAAACTTCATTGGATTATTATGGTTAAGTAAAGTCACAATCAAGGCAATGGAATCATCATCATCGTCATCATTTCAGCCAGTAATCACCCACTAGGTCTAGGCCTTCCTCTTTTTTCTGTCATACTTCCCGGGTCCGTGCGTCCCTCATCCAGGTGTTTCCCGCCACTGACGATATCATCAACCCAACGCGCTTTTGGATGGTCCAGGTTTCTTTGGCCTAACCTTGGCCTCCATTCGGTCACAGCTTTATTCTATCGGCCTCGTCTTAACTAGGGAATGGAATTCTTCTGAAAAACTTTTTTTACATTAGTCATAAATCCTTGCTTCTCTATTTGGTTAGACTTTGACCCCAACTCTGCATCGCAAAAGCTTTTATCGTTTATCTAGATTAGTTTCGAAAAAAAAAATTAATCAGCCTGTCCAGGCTTACTCCTAGGTAAACAGCTCTCCTATTCTTTCAATTCATCTCAAAATTCCAATGTTTCTCTTCAGTTTCCAACTCATTAAATCAATTTTAATCCACTGTTCGACCTTTTACACTGACATGTTTATTTGTATTTCAATGTAGTTAACAGTAGGTCTTACTTGATTCTGCCGTAGGGGAATTATAAGCGAATGTCTCACGGAATTATCTCAAGTAATTATTTGTTGTTTATCGCCCACGCCCAACAGTGGGGCAGCTGATATTATCTGATACAAATCATTTTCGTAATTGTCTAGTAATTAATGTATTCCATTGTTGTATGTGATTGCGATGATAAAGTTGATAAGGTAACGTTGTTATTTTGGCATGTGTGAGAGATAAACGATTCCTGTTGATTGTTGAATGTATGGGGTTGTGTAACTCTGCCAAATGATTGAAGATAATCAGTCTTTTGGAAGTGGTAAAGGGCTGGTTCTGCACATTGCCTCATCAAATCTTTAAAGAATAAATGAATTTACCTATCTCCTTTTTTGAGTAGGAATTAGGAACTCAAAGTAAAGATCATTTTAGAGTTATTCACGACAAGTTTACAACAAGTAAATTATAACTAGATATAATTTGCGCGAAAACAAAAACAGCTGTCAGATGGGCACTGGGCAGGCTCATAGAGGTACTCTAATCCTTCGAAAATTGAGATGAGAGACCTCGTAATTTAAGACTTACCTAAAAACCCTTATCTCCTACAATCAACGATGTATTAAAGTAAAGAGTGAACCGTGAACGCGTGCACCCGCTGCAGCGTCCGCCGGCGGAATGCGGCCGCGTTAAGCAAGCGATGCGCCCGCGCATGCCGCACCCACACGTCGATTCACCTGCGCTTCCGTGTGTGCTTGCCCAATAAGGGCTGTTTAGACAAACCGACACCATTTTTGGCGTGAAAATTAGGAAATAGAGGGCAGAGTACCTACTTACGAGGGGGATATGACAATGCACTTTACTAGATTTGAAAGTTGGGACATATCTTTTCACATGCATGCTTCTCGCACATTCTCTTACGAATGTGCGAGAAGACACAACATTTATACAAAGTGGAAGGACTAGGGGGACCCTTTACCTAGCTGCAGCAGTCAGATTGCACTGGCTAACTAATATTTTTGTAATTTATATAATTTCTATTTCTTCTTTCTTTCCAGCATGAAGTAATATCGTACGGTATAAAAATGATCTTTCCATCGATTGCCGATCGCGTATCTCATGAACTGCGGGCCGGCGCAGGCGCATGATGCAACCCTCCCTACGTTAGCAATCACGTTGATTTGTGCCATTCTGCGAGAAATAGAAAATTGTTGAGAGAAAAATTTCGTCAGACTAACAATTGACTTTTACCCTACATACCGTGGTTATGTTGCGTTCCACTTGTTGCTAAGTAGGTGGTATAATTAGGAGACTGGTTGTGTGAAAAAATTCCTTTGCAACGTAATCCGAAAATGATTTTTATCTTGACTCTTCTGGTTTTATCTTTATTTAGTTGAGAATTTTTAAAAACAATAATAATACATGAGCTAGATATGAAGAAAGCTGTAAGAGAGTTTTCAGCAAGTTCCGTTCCATAATATAATTTGGTAATTTGGTGATACGAGTGGAGTTTCTTTTCGGCTCATGGAGAACGACCAATTGGAACCGGCACCTAGCTTCTGACGTTTCATAATTGCCCATGTAGGTTTATGTAAAATAAAATATTTTGATTTTGATGAGATCATTTAATTGTCCAAAACATAAGTATACAGACACATGGCATTCAAGATGTTACATTACAACAGTCATGTTGTCATATTTGTTTGTTTGTATGGTTAAAATGCAAATACATGAAAGTCCACACATAATCAGCCTATAATGTTCCCACTGCTGGGACACAGGCCTCCTCTCTGTGAGAGGGAGTGGGCCTTAATCCACCACGCGGGCCCAGTGCGGCTTGGTATATGTCACATGTCTTCGAATTTTTTGGTTCTACACACATGCCGGTTTCCTCACGACAAAACTAAATTATTTTTAGATTTTCGTCGTTTTCTTATTATTTTTTTACCTTAGAGAGCACCAGTGCCCTCTCCATCTGTTAATGGGTTAATATTCTTGTACAAGGAGTGGCTTTATCACAATAGTTTAACAACAATTTCCTCTCACGATAACTTTATCGCTAGTCAACGCTTTGGGCGTTTAGTTAGAGTTTATTGCCTCAAAGGTTACAAACTTAACAACCACGCCCATTTTTCCGGTCTTAGGGACTGCCGGAGGTACTTTAGTTCGTACACAAATAACGATACTTAATGGGTCTCGCTTTTTGACTTATATTGGGCACATTGGAAATGCGGAAAAGCAGTTTTTTTCTAAAATCTGACAGGAGGTAAAAACCCAGCAAATACACCATATTTTAGTATAATATTCAGCTCAAAAACAAAATAAAAGGCCACTATAATGAGGACAGGATCAAAATATTATTAGGTACTTACCTCATGTGAAAAAATTGTGTCTGATGAGTTTTGGTCGTGATGAAAACTGCGTATTGTTTGTAAAATAAACTTGAGCTTTAAGCTAAGTAATATTATATAGATCTCATATTATTATGAGCAGTATAAATAAACGGGAACACCATTTACCTCGATCCTTCGAATCACTAACCTAGCCCACTCATTTTGTCACCAATCACGACGCTCGGCGGAAGTAGCCGAAGGTAATTAGGACGCCGTTCGGCTCGCGGTTGCGCAAGCGCATCCGTTCGTACCCGCCTGGCAAGTTACTGCACTGCAAGCGTTGCAGTCATAAAAATTAATCATTGTTGCACTTGAAGCTAGGTTTCCTGTGCGAAATTTTGTAAGAAATACATATTTGTTTGGTGGTAAATAAATAACAGTATCTAATTATTTAAAAAATACGAGGTGGAAAACCTAAACGTCGAAAGTCCGCTTTGCTTGAAAAATATGTAGTAATGTGCCTCCCTATGTGATGTATGGGAAAAGTATCCCATGATCTTGTACTATACTATTCATTCATTTTATTACTGGCAACTCAAAATTGGTATTCACTTGACTGAAACCAGTTTACCAAAACCATAATACACCCGACAACCAAGTAACATCTCAATTTTTCTGCTCACGACACCATAAAACATCTTATAGTGCAGTACAGTAATAGAATCGAAAGTGAAACTCTAATAATTACTATTGACACTTAAGTGACATAACAATAGACCGTAATAGTGTTGCACCCACGCGCGGGAAAAAGTCACAGATTAAAAATAATAACATTATCTGTGCAAAGCGAGCTTTATTATTAGATAACATAATATAATCTAACTGATATCTTGTTTTAGAAATATATATCCGTAGATAAACTTATTAGATTGATTTCGGAACTTAATATAGGCGTATATTTGTTGCGTAACATTCAACATTGATTCGATCATTTCGAAATGGAATTCATTCATTCACTCGATCGAATCGAGATCGTTGGTTGGAGTCGTTATTTTTGTAGGGCTGTTACTTTGCATTTTTGACTTAATATTTTCATAAATTCCTTAGCAAAAGGTCGTCTTATTCAGTAAATTATCTCCTAAAAATGCCTCGAGAGACTTTTCCTGGTTCTTTTTCATCTATTTTCTCATCATCTATAAAGACTATAGCATGAACTAAGGACAGGGCAAAGTATAATCACTTAAACGTGTAATATTTTCATAATTTCCTCTTTAAATAGAGATTTACATGTGATAGAACATACTTTGCTAACACGGTCTTAAGTTACAACTACTAACTTACGTGCTTATCTAGATTATACTACGTACTTAAGACTAAGTTAGAGACTCTAATTGAAAATATCATGTCCTGGGACATATGGCATTTAGAAATACTGAGAATAATAAAGATAGACAAGAAACCCCATTAGAACTTGGTCGTTTATGTTGTAGTATCACAGAATTCACAACCCAAAGATATTTGACTTGATTTCACAGGATTCTAGATCATCATTATCAAAGACGTCCACTGCTGGACATAAGTGTCCCCAAGCAGCGTTGCCAGATTTTTTTCGGGCAAAAAGGGATTTTGAAACCTTTTGAGTATAAAAAGCGGGATTCTTTCGTCGAAAGCGGGACAAAAGAAAAAAACTTAATTATTCGTCGAACGGAATTATTCAATCGTCGAGAGAATGCGTTTCTTACACCTATCATTGCGACAATTCTAGTAGCTAATAAAGATCAAATTCGCAAAACACGTATCTGTTTGTATGAAACTGACAGGTGTCAAGAACGCATTCTCTCGTCGGCCGCACTGTAGATTAGTTATTTTTTACTACTTACTATTTTATTTGAGTTTCAAATTAAGTTTACAATGATGATGTATTTTAAAGAAAATTTGTTACTTTGTGTCTTCAGAGGAATATAATATTATATAAATAAATAATACAAAAGTGAAAGAGAGTGATTACCGAGATGACGACTAATAGAGAAGCACGGAAGAAGAGATGTTACACCGACCCCAAATAAATTGGGATAAGGGCAGGAGAATGATGATAAATAAGTAATATATACACTTTCGGATAACTGATTTATTTTTATATACCCGAAAAGTGCGACTAAGCCTGCCCCGCGAGGGACATTTAATTTTAGGCTAAAATCGGGACGTCCCGCCAAAATCGGGACGTCTGGCAACGCTGCCCCCAAGCATAGTCATCGTCACTTCAACCGGTTCGACGTGTAATGACATTTACAGTTTTACACGTAATCCGACGATTTGGTGTCGCTGTTTTTCAACTGATAACTGGTCCAGTGACGAAATCGCAGTGATCAAAAGTAACTGTAATTTAAATAACTTGCGCACGCGCATCGGGCGCTAAAGGCCTATCGCGATGTTCCCTTATATGGTCAATGACCTTATACACTCAAGGGCACATTTAACCGGCCACCTATATTTTGTAGATTTCTTCAAAATTCTATGGTAATTTAATTAATTTTGTTATAATGTCACATTGGGTGAACCTCCACGAAAATAAATGAAACATGTGTATGTTGTGAAATGGTTTAATTAAGACAAAATTTAAAAAAAATAGAATATGCACTTTTCTTACAAAAAATAAAAATTAGCAAAATGTCAATTTAAAAAAAAAGTGTGCTCTAAATTACCGGATTAATAATGTGTATTTCCTCCTCTGGCCCTAATGACCTCCTGCAATCGATTAGAAAGCCCGTCAATTATGTCTTGGATGTCGCTTTGGGGAATGTTCTGCCACTCCTCAACAGCTGCAGTTTTTAGCTCACTGATGGTGGTAGGAGCTGGTGTACGACCCCGAATTCGTCTTTTTAGGTTGTCCCATACATGCTCTATTGGGTTCAGGTCAGGGCTGCGAGCTGGCCATGGTAATCGCTGAATATCGACGGCGTCCAAGTAATCGCTGAAAATTCTCGCGGTGTGTGCACGAGCATTATCGTGCATTAAAACAAAATTATCGCCAATGAATGGGGCAAAAGGCATCACGTGTGGTTCTAAAACTTCTGTCACGTACCTGTGAGCATTAACGCTGCCTCTATCGAAGATGACCAATTCTGTACGGGCGTCATAACAAATGCCACCCCACACCATTATAGAGCCTCCCTCGTAGCCTACTGTTTCAACCACAGCACATTCAGCAAACCTTTCACCACGGCGTCTATACACGCGCTGACGTCCATCAGGACCTCGTAAAGCTATTCTTGATTCATCCGAGAAGAGAACTGCCTTCCATTGTTCCGAAGTCCAATTTAAATGTTCTCGAGCAAATGCAAGTCTCGCTCTTCTGTGAGTTGCGGTCAGCGCTGGGACTCGAACTGGTCGAAATGCTCTCAGATCCCTCTCAGCTAACCTTCTTCTTATTGTTCTTAGGCTCACACTTACATTTCGTACCTCAAACAAGCGGTTACGAGCCTCAGGAGCAGTTGTAAACCGATTCCGAAGAACGTTCGAGACGATGTAACGATCATCTCTCTCTGATGTACACCTTCTACGACCTTGCCCTGGCCTTCTTGCGTAGGAACCAGTCTCTCTGTAACGCCGGATAGCATCTTGAATTGTGGATCGTGGATATCCAAGCATCCGTCCAATCCGACGCTGGCTAAACCCAGCGTCTGCAAGTGCTACAGCCCTAGCTGCCCCAGCTGCGTCCAGTGGCATTTTTTTGGTGTAAATGAAATCACGGCAGGCCAATACCTAGGTTTTATTCGAAGAAATGGTATCACAACGTTTTAAATCAAATGTATCCGTCACATAAAACATGGGGCGAGACTGTCAAATTACGATTAAACTGATTATTGTTGAATAAAAACCACAAAAGTAAACAAAACGCGGGTATGATTGATTTATTTATTTCAGATATACCCACTTAAGAAGTAACGCCTAGTACGCAAAGCGTAAGTTAACATAAACAAACGTTAAGCAGTTCGAGATGAGTGGACGGTTAAATGTGCCCCTGAGTGTAGTTGTTTAGGTAGTTTACAGTTTTGAATGTGCTATGATTCTTCAAGGTTTTGTAACGGCAAATACCTATTTTTACAAACAATTTTAACTGGCTTCAAAAATGGAGGAGGTTATGCATTCGACGCGTATTTTTTCATACGATCGTTGATATTTTTTATAATTATTTATACTAGTTGTTATTAAAAGAAAACCAGATTAGACCCTGGCTATGCTTGAGTGGTCACCTACTTGTGTGCCATCGGAACCCCGTGAGACTGATTCGGTGACCTACTACTTGACGCTATTAACACCTTCATTTTATGATATGTGTCAAAAATTAATTTGATTTTTTGAAAGTTGATTTTCAAGGTAATTCATTAATATCATGTAGATATTAGAGTAAGAACTTGGTGGGTACAATTTGTTGTTATTAGTTGACAGGACAGCTCTACTTCACATTTTTTAACAAACGTTTTTCGTGCTTATAATGGCAGCCAGTAAGCCACAGATTAAAAATGATAACGATGATTATGTTGTTAACTTTATTGGATATGCTGTGGTCTCCTATCAGTGAGTAACTCCTAAAATTACCTTAAATTGAGGCTAGAGACTATTCGGCTCTTGATACTATACATTTTAGAGTAAAAGCGCACTGGACTTACCGGAAACAGAACCACTACCAAACAAAATAAACTCCATTCAAAACTTACCTAACGCCACAACAAAGTTCGTGAACCGATTAAGTATATATAACAACAAAACACTGGAACGTTAGTTCTAAAGATAATATCGACGTGTCACTACACTAGCAGAACTAGTGAGCTGTTCGCTGATTGTTATCGATGAAATAGAACTGGGGTAAAGACTTGACGCTGGTTTCTTGTTGACTGGTATAGAACCTATCACGATTCCTCGAATCGTCGCAAATACAACAGTCATCATCTAATTAAACCTCTCCAACTGTAAGTCCTTCTAAAGATTTAAAAAAAAGCTTTTGGAGAATAATTTATTCCATAGTTTACGAGGTTTTGCGCGAAGTCGTTGTAATGGAGGGTTCTGTGGTCCCCAGATTCTCACTGACTCTAATGACTAAGCAATTTTTCAGAGGTCACAAAAGATAACACTTGAAATGAATCTCCTTACAGACGACCACCGTTTGGTAACAGCATTCACTTATATCCCACTGTCAACTGAAATTATTTATGACAAAACTTTACTGCATAAATCTGATCCTTCTAAAAACGAATTTATTATAATAAGTCCACCATACCACGTAAATCCAGAAACTCCTCTACTTCCTAATGATCGCACAACCATTCCTTAGAGCGCAGTAGTTGGCAATAAGCCCAAAGCTCTAGGAAGACCAGCATTAGCAAAACAAGTTCATATAATTTACTCTCCCGGCTCTAAGCAAACGCGGCTGCCAATCAGGAGATGGCAACCAAGTAAGACCTTTGCAGGCTCCCCTAGCGTGTGTTTAGTTGCAAAATAACATGGCTAATAAATAGTGATTTGAGTCGGCATTCGCTCTAAAACGTCGTCATGGAAACGGCAAAAGGCGGGTCTCGTGGCCTGCGCTGGCGCACCTAGTTGGGGACGCAAGCTTGGAGATACAGCGGGAAAAACGCTGTAGTGGTCTGGAAGTAATTCTGTATTATCCATAACTTGGTTATAAACTGAAAGCTCTTTCATTTATACCTTGCAACATTTTCACCAAAAACAATATGTCTGTATCCAATCGTCCTAACTCCAACAACCGCGTCGTTACCGTTGTTAAATTCCTTTACTTGGTTTAGCCATATAGACATATATGGCAGTCTATCCAACAGTATAACTTTATCACCGTAAGTTTGATGGCTTAATTAAATTCCAAAAGGAACCGGATACTTTAGTATTAACTCTGTTGGGGGCTGTCTTGAAAACGTTTATTTTTATTTAGAGTCACTTGAAACAATATGTCCACTTCTCGCCACTCTTACTTGCTCATCCTCTGTAGCTTTTGCAATTATTTGTACCAGCCGCTTCTACCTCACACCATACATCAGCTATCATTAGCGCTCGGGGCAAGCGACATAGCCTACGTTACTATGTAAACTGTACGCTGGCAATCTGCATAACACATACCAAGTAAAAAACGGGTTACCGTACTCTGTGACACATGCTCACGGATCTCTGTCACGGCTAATGTGATGGGCTTTGTTGAGATAAGTAGATGCTGTTCCGATTGAGATGTACTGATTGTGGAGATACTGCTGTTGAACGGCATTTGTTTTAGCATTTGATGCTGGCTGGTTGATAATTATTATTTTGAGGTATTCCAATTTGAGCACCGATTTGAATCTAACTCATCTAAGCTAAGTACATATTCCATTTTCGGCACCGAAAAAAAATGTTAAGAGGTTTTGTTAGGCAAGAAGTAAGGTGAATTATGACGTTATAGTGCTTAAATTTCCTCTTATACAAACCTATTCGTCATCTCTGGAGTAGGCCCTTTCTTTACCGGGAAACATGCCGTGTAAATGCTTGTTATTACTCGTTGGTCTTCCCCGAAGGACTCTGGGAAAGTAATCTCTGCATCTCATTTCAAGGAAGGATAATCGTAGTTTGATAATATCTGTGTTGAGGGGTACCAGGAACGCCTACTGTTAAAAGATAAGTAAGAACCAAGCATTTTCCTGATGGTGACTAAATTGTTGGTTAAAAATATTATAATAAGAGGCTATTTGGATGGAACACATTGATTAGGGACGAGCTGGTACACATGTACCACAGGCGGTATACATATGCACTGGCAAAGGGCTGAGAAGTAAACACCACAATTAATATAATACACAATGACTTTTTCTCCTCGACGGGACAGTTTGTAGTAACAGATTGAACAGCCGGTCGATTCTGTAAAAATCTCACCGTGAAAACTCAAGTGAAGTGAGCTTGATGTGAGTTGTCAGTAGTGTCAATCCCTAGCATTAGTTGGAATGACAGCTCACTCCGCGCTCACTTCACTTAAGTTTTCACGGTGAGATGGTTACAGAATCGCACTGCAGAACTCGAATCTTAAATCACTAAACACAAGACTAATTTTATCACTCAAGAAAAAAACAAAAAATACTCAAGTGTTTTTATTTTTATTAATATTTTTGATGGAGGCATCAAAAATATTACTAAAAATAAAAACACTTGAGTATTTTTTAAAGTCTATTTTACTGTTATACATAAATAATATACACTGCACCTGTGCAATGCTCGAGGTATTTACATCCTTTTACCAACAAAATGATGAATCGATCGATGAAGAACGACCGGAAATTCACTTGCAGAACTTTCTTTTAAACATCTACCAAATTGGTTTCAAGAAACGGTCGTAAATACTAGCGTTTTTAAACGTTTAATTGTGAATCATACAGGGAAAGTATTGAAAGGAATGAAAGGTGTAATAGCTAATAGTGTGAGAGAGGCAGTGACTTATTGGAAAGTCGGGGGCGAAAATTGTGACGCAAAATTGTATGCAAGTCATCTTTTACTTTGAGTTGTTGAATGTGTAAAGTGTGAGTCAGTCGTGAGTTGTATAATAGATGGGCTAGCAATATGTCACTATTGTATAATAAACGATTGATTACCATCAAAGACAGCTTGCTATTCATATGAGCAAGTAAATGTATTGCTTAACATAAGGCCCATACTGTGTTCCCCTACCAAAGGTTAAAATAATTTGTTAATATTATCTTTAAGATTTAATACTTAAACACTGTTTTTGGGGCAGGCTGGTTATCTATGTGACAGATTTTCCAAGTGCAGATACCAGTTTCTCACAAAGGATTTATTAAATGTATAATCATTATATCTTTTATATGATTGTGATAAATAACAGTCAATGAGAACGGTGTTTGGCCATCGCATTTTATAAAACGGTGCAAGTATCTTATGACGCCTGGGAAAAATTGAAACTAACAACACCATCTTGTCTTCAAAACGATTTCTGTGACAATTCCACAAATGCGCAACAACGCCCTCCTGTCAATGTCATTCAGGCGCTAAAAGATTCTTTGCAGCACACACACCAGGCAGTAGAGTTGTTGTATATCTTCTCCATATGTACCTAAGTACCTTTTAAAATTGCCCGTTTAAAAAGATACAGAGCGATATAATGTCAATAAAAATATACTCTTTTTACCAAAGAATCAAAGTAGATGATGTCTGCAGTAATAAATTGAACTGTTAACGTTATCTCGATGTGTTCAGCACATTTTTACAAGCTTATCTTTGCAAATGGAACCATTTTTACATACGTATCTAAAGGTGACCTTAAAAACTAGGATAGCGCGACACGAGACAAATACTACACTGTATCGGGAATGGCCGTTGAAAAATACATGTGATATGTAGATTGTAAAAATTTTCTTGCTTTTAAATGATCCTGAAATTGAATGCAGGTCCTGAGGCTAGCCAGATTCAATTGTAGATAGGATTTTATAGGAAGCCAAAAGTCTGTTACCAAAGACAAGGAGCCCTAGACAGAAGATATAGATATAGTCAATAGGCATACGCTTTCAACCAGTTTCGTATTTTTTCAACAACTTTCAACAGGACAACAATAGATTTTCGGTTGCGTACTTGAATTCAATACATTTTTGAGTTTTCCGTCATAGTATTCGCTGATAGAATGTTACTTTTTTAAGTCCTCAGGGAAAAAATTGAGCCCAAAACAGATCCGGGGAATAACCTGCTGGGCATTGCGTAACGTGCAATTAGAAGGGCAGAGTTCTGGAAAGGATTTTATACGCAGACTATAACAATACATTTAGTAGTAACACACTATTAGTAGCAATGGCTTTCATTTTGACAGTTCAACAACTTTCATTGCGTTATTTACGTTGTTGAGCAGAAAAATTTGTCGAAGATATGAAGCAATGGATTAGTCATATCCTTCAAAATGATTTAGATTGAGAGTGTGTGTAGATTGAGAGTGCATTTGCAAGCGGTAAGTGTCCCCGCGACTCATAAAATACCTTTTATCTCGCGTCCAATTATCGGCCAGGATCCTGGACAATGAATTAAGGACGCTATTTTTAAATGAATTCAAATTAACCTGCTTTTAGCGGACCGCACACGAGAGAGATAAGAACAATCTGTTTACATTATCTGTGGATTTTTACAAACCTTGGAGTCCTAGTCTTCTATATCTTCTTTATTTTATCTTTCTATATATAATTATTCTGTACGTGTGTATGTCACTGAACTATTCTATTTCTATTTTGGTGAAATTTTATAGTTGGTCCTTGGATGGTTAAGTTTCACATGTTTGGATTCGGTAGATGGCGCTGTTCGGGCAGGACAACGTCTGTCAGGACTCAGGTTCGCTAGTATATAATAAAATAGTAACAAAATCAAAACTATACATTGAATATTTTTGAAGAAAAGTAATTGCTGCGAGGTGTGGCAACGAGTCTAATACCGAAAATATAGTTTTTTGAATTTTTGTGCGTTTGCCTGGATGTATGTTCCGGGCTGGCGCAGAAACGGCTGAACGGATTTGGATAAAATTTGGCACGCAGATAGTTTATAACCTGGATCAACACATAGGATACATTTAATCCCGGTAGTACGTTCTCGTGGGATAATTTCCGACATCCACGCGGGTGAAGCCGCAGGCAAAAGCTAGTTTTTAATAAATAGATGAGCTTTAGTTGTTGTTATCTCTGTTATCAATCTTGTTTATTAGTTGACTTTTGATTCTTGAGACGATATTAACTGGTGTGATAGCGTTGTGGTCGGTGAAGGCAAGATATTTGGTATGCAGTGGCGCCAATGTTAATGTTAATCTTATTGGAATTCCTTTACTAGATTACTATACCAAGTTACATTTATTTTTGTATTGTCTTTTTGTATTGTTTCCTTTATTATCTCGTACATTGTATTATTGTTCAACCGGCTACTGCTGCCAATCATCATAATAATCCTATTACTAGCCACGAAATATTCCAGAGTTGGCTTCCTGTAAAATTATATGCAGCGTTTCATAATAAGGTCAGATAGGCAGTCGCTCCATGCCGGTATTTTAATACTGCAGCCAGATACAATGCAGCTGCATTCGGTTAGACTGGAAGCCGACCCCAACATAATTGCGATTTTTTTTTTTTCGATTTGGCATCTCTCAGTTCAACCTATGAGCTTGTCGTCTGCTTAACCGGGCTTGCCTGTGGATGCCTCAATAAATTAAGGCCTCCAGCCAGGGCTTAAAAAACTTAAAAACTAAGCGACTACACACTAAGGTCACCCCCTGTGGGGTACGGACCTCGGCTTAGGAGGGCAGCAAGGGACAGGCTGGATCGGGAATTACATAACTGGGAAAAGGCTAGGCAGTTCTTTTTATATTACTCCAGGTATACCTCTCCATTCAAAAGCCGAGGCTAAGTCTTAATTCTGGCCACGTGGGCCCTACGTGGCCAGAATTAAGCCTCAGCCTTGGCTTTAGCTTGACGAAGCATTAGGAATTAGGATAATAAGTGAGTAATATAATACCCAGTGTCGGCATCGTTTAGTTCGTAGAGCTACCGATCAGCTGATCCCCTTAAATCGGCTTATCGAACTTACCGAAGTGTGTCAGGCATTAACTGACTCACTTAAACCTTGGTAAAATGCTTTGAGTTTGATCCGTGGGTGGTGTTTGGTGTAATAGTTATTTATTTACTTATTTACTTATTACAGCATGGAAGACTTACAACCTATTATGTAACCGTGTTTGTGTGTGTGTGTGTTGTTGTTATTGTAACCTTACTGTGGTCAGGAGTCCTAGACTTGGAAAGAAGGAGATAGCATGTCTTCCTGTACACCCATTACCTAATGGGTAAGCAATATTTGTACGCCTTGCAAGGCAACACATACTGACACAACATATATTATTTATTTTATTTTATCCCATTATGTTCCACTACATTACACCTCCATCCATCTGCCTAGCCTTTTCCCAACCATGTTGCGGTCGACTACCAGTCTAACTGGATGCAGCTGAATACCAGTATTTTACATGGAGCGACTGCCTATCTGACCTCCACAACCCAGTTACTGGGTAATACACCCCTCGGTAAGACTGGTTGTCAGACTTTCGGGCTACATTACACCTATGTGTACAAATAAATAAATTTGAATTATCTTGTCTGTCCTTTGAAAATTAACGAACGGGTCTAAAAACACAGTAGTAGGAAATGATCTGATGTTTAACTGGGGCTCTTTTAGGCTTGTAAACTTATTTTGGAAGGATCATAACTGAATATGGAAGGACCTTTAACATCTATAAATGATCCGACGCAGCATTATGCTCACATAGGAGCCTTTTTAGCCTCGCACAGGTTTTGTTTTTTTGTTTGTTTGTTTGTTCACTATTTTGTGACTTTTAATCTTAGATAAACTTAAAGTTTTAATATTCTTTTTTATTGTTTGTAGTCCCAAATAAAATATATTTCTTTCTTTTCTTTATTACAAAAAAACATGTTAGATGGTACTTATTTTTCGCAGTGCGAATTTTTACTAGATCATACGGATACAGATCCATCTCACTAAGCTCATCTCTTACCGCACCAAATTACCTCATTTCGCTAATTGACCATAATTAACCACCAAACTCACGACAACAGTGCTAACAACTCACAAAACAACAGTAGTTGCAACAACGCCCATCTCGACAAAACAATACTCTCGATAGCAATCAGTAGGATGAGCGGCGCAAGCGCAGGATGCTCTCACAGGCCGGAAGTGTCGCGCTGTCACAGACAATGGCCCATTGTGGACAGTAATTACCATGCCGGATCCTACGTCATTACAGTGTGGCCCGATTTGAATGGGAGCTCGATTGTAGAGGTGTGGGATTTATCCGTTTTTTGTATGAAAATTGTGCAGGAAATGAACAATATGATGTAATGGTTGACGTGAATTATTTAGTTTTTTGACCTCATTGCACTGTGTCATCTAGCTACTGAAGTTTTTTTTATACGACGGTAGGAGATAAGTCTGTAATTGGCAAAAGACTTAATGATAAAGCAAGGCCGGAAAAAAACACTTAATTTGTACCAAAACCTGCACCCTAATTTCGTAACACACAATCACAATCTGAATCATTTTGAAGGATATTGCTAATCCATTACGTCATATGTTCGAAAAATTTGTCTGTTCAACAACGTTAATAACGCAATTAATGTTGTTGAACTGTCAAAATGAAAGCCATTGCTGCTGTTAGTTGCTCCTGGCTCTCTCTACTAAATGTATTGTTATAGTCTTCGTATGAAATCCTTTCCAGAACTCTGCACTACTAATTCTTAATTTTTGAGCAACTATCAAAAGTTGCTCAAAAATTAGGACGGCGACTAAAAAGCGCTCATTCTGTAGTCAATACACGCATGCATTCCCATAGTGTACACCGTTCCTTACCATCAAATTATGGTTGTCTTATTACAATACAATACGCAATCAAGCATCGAGCGATGTCGTATGTTATGCGCGTGCGCTTATGATATCAATTAAAAGCATTTTAATTTGGAGCATGTGTGACCTGGGGCTTAAAGAGAGAATAGAGAATGTTTGAAATATGTGGGAAAGAAAATGGCTGTCAATGTTGCTAGAACACAATAAGAACTCCGTAATTTTGGTGTTGCTAACTTAGAAACTTAAATTACCTAACTTAATTGAATAAAAAATATTGGTCGGTGAAACCACGGAATCATTATTTAAAAAAAAATTAAATAACATTGCCACACCTTTTTCTTTCAACATCAACAAATTTGCAATTACAGAGCATTATTAAATTAAATTACATTTTTACAATTATTACATCAGACACTTTCTCTTGAAAGCGAGATATCGATATCGGTTCATCGTATTGATATATAAATCATATGACCCATGGGCGGCACTCGAAACTCATATATAATCGAAATCGATTAAAACATCGAATTTATTCAATCAATTCGAGTTTTCGCATCGATTGAGATCTCTATCTACCGATTGATTAAACTCTTGGATGTCATCGTTCATGTTACTTGAATAAGAAAGTTTATTTTATTAATAAAACGGGCATTTAAATGTCATGCGTATGGTATATATTGCATGTCGAAGTTAATTATGATTTTTATTTTATCGTATTTTCTGTACAGTTGCCATGTACTTGGCAAAGGGAACAATTTTACCTTAGACAGCATCAGTCTTACCTTAGTAATTAAAGTTAACGGCCTATATACGCACGATGACATGTCAAGCTATGCTATACATTTCCTGTATAAGCTAACTTCTCATTGTACGAAGAGCATATAGTCTATACAATGCGAGGTCAGCTAAAACTGGAAATGTATAGCTTGATATATCGTCGTGTGTTTAGAGCAATCTTTCAGCTGAGGGGCAATTCTCGTAATTTTAAGAACATTCACAGTTTGATCTCAGTCTCAATCTGTCAAAAAATTCTTCTAATTTCCATACATTTTGACAAGTTTTTGACATTTGTTTGTCGCCGAGATGAGACTGCGACTAGATTTTGAACGTTCTAAATTACGAGAATTGGCCTTCTAATATGATGAGAAAAACAAAAAAAAGTTTTGATTCTCTACGTTCATTTGTTTTGCAAAGTCAAAGTCAAATCATTTATAGATAGGCACATAAAAGGCACTTTTGAACGTCAAAGCATGTTGCTTTTTTCTTATTTTGCTTCTGCAACATAGTTATACTTCCATTCTGACCAAAGGCTGTCGCCCATCTTCATCATAGTGCCTGGACTCTTGCTACTTTCACCAGAAAATCTACCTAATGCAAAGAAGAGGCCATAGACCCCATAAACCAAAGACACACCATCTTCCGCTATAGAAACTGGCCATAAAATCTACTATCGCCATATTTAAGCACTCAAACGCGTAAAACCCACTCTGATATTACAAAATAAGTGAAAGATAAGCTAGTTTGGTGTTTTGTGAGGCACACAGCGATTGCCATCAGCTATTACCATGTTTATGGGGTTTTTATGGCAACCTCGCACATTGTCAACACCAGAGGGATAATTCTCATAATTTTAAGAATGTTCACAAGTCTCAATCAAAAATACCTCTAATTTCCCTACATTTTGACAAGTTTTTGACATTTGTTGGTCACCGAGATGAGACTGCGACTAGATTTTGAACGTTTTAAATTACGAGAATGCCTTCTGTTAAAACTTGTTATTGCTTTTTGTTTATTGATATATGCGAGAAAGTATGGATGGGTCAGATAAAAGAAATTGTGGCAGCTGATATAGTACAAATGTTAACATTTTTTTTTATAAGAGAGTCATCATCTGCCTAGCCTTTTCCCAACATACCAGTATTTTACATGGAGCGAGTGCTTCTCTGACCTCCACAACCCACTTATTAGGTAATATGATACACCTTGTTAAGACAAGACACCTGGTTGTCAGACTTTCAGGGCTTCTGACGATCCGTAACGACTATCAAAAGTCTACGAATGACAGCCGGGACCAACGGCTTAACTTGCTTTCCGAGGCACGGAGTGGTCTTGGTATGTAAAGATGGTCACTCATCCGCGGACCAACCGCCGGAAGCGTAGCTTGATCGATCGAACCGTGCGGCTGTTATTTATTAGCCCAAATTTTTATAAGAGAATATCGTCAAAAATATGCTGTCCAAAGAATGACGATCCAAGCGACAAAATGTCCTCTGCAAAAGTGAACATCAGAGTAATGACAATACTTCTAGCCCTATAGTCAACCCAGAGCAATCAACTGAGTCTAACCTTCTTAGTCATCGTAGTCATAAACTGCTGCAGCTCCAGATGACAATCTTGATGCGCGTTTCAATTGCTCCAATAAAAAGGAGCGGCGTCGTGTAAACAATTTACATCTATCGCCTCTAGTACAAACGAATCTGCCTCTCAATTTCCGAACCAAACCAAAGCGTATCAATCGACAATAATTTACCATTATCGCCACCAGCACGCAAATATGAAACCCAATCACAACCAACCAATAACTCAATGGGAAATCAAACCAACTCCCGTTGTTCAAATAAATCTCGCGATTTCCCCAACAGAACGAATTAAGGGAACAACGGTTTTCATACAATCTACATGTAACCGCAACCCAGTTTAGACGTCGATCCGAATCGGCCGGCGGCAAGCGCACCGCTAGACACGCAAAAACTATAGATATCACCTTCATATTCTAATGCAAACAAAGCTGGAGGAAATGTGAATGGTTGTGGTGTCAGGCTGAAGAGAGGAGCGGTTGTTTGGAGAAAATTTGCCAAAGATTTTTCGCTAACAAGTTTAGATAAGCTATACTCATCTTTTGGGACATATTTTGGCAAATATTAGTGCTGATGTGCTACACCCCAAAAATCACACGGAATTGTTGTGATCACCGAAAGCTTATTATTAGCCTAAGTCTGTAAATGCAATGATTATCATAGCAAGTAGACCTTTTCGCGACAAAGTTCCCAATGTTTATTGAACCAATTGTCATCGTTGCTTCTGCATTCTTGGGACAATGTTGTTTCAGCAATGTCATTTGATACATTTCCATATCGAAGACCCAGTAACTGGGTGGTGGGTCAAATAGGCAGTCGCTCCATCTAAAATACTGGTACTCAGCTGCATCCAGTTAGACTGGAAACCGACCCCAACATAGTTGGGAAAAGGCTAGGCAGATGATTATATATAGAAGACTTACACTTAAGTATTCGTTGGTGATAAACCGCTATGGCCTCCGCTTACACCCCACTCTTGGGGGTCAATCCGTCACAGGCAGTGACTTCGACACCGCTATCTGCAATTTTTGTTACACCAGTAAATACCGCGGTTCTATTTCCACCGTTTGCTCCATTTATGTGTTTTATGCTTCATTGCCCACAATTCTGAACGACTACGGTTGGAGCACCGTTATTGAAAATAACCAATATTGTGATAGCGGCAGTGAAAATGTTACTACTAACATTTTCATAAAATAATTAAGTCATAACTTTGTTCTGAGATATGGTTATGGAGAACACCTGGGGTTGGACGGTTTCGAATCTGCTTCCAGTTTTAACGCATCTAGTAAATGCTTGAAATTGTCCAGCTTAAAGTGTCTTGGCCATCCATTCACACTTTACAGTGTTGTCTATCGACATCGTAGATTTTCTCTACAATGAATTCGATTTGGGGCAATCCCGAATTAATAGTAATAGTAACTGTCCAAAACTTCATTACACGTTACATCAATGAGGTCTCGACCCTTGAACTAGGACACCTGTATGACAGGGGTCGAGGTTTCTCCAGTTACATGAGAAGGCTTAGACTAAATACAATTAGGTGAAGAATATGTGAAGAGAGTGAGAGTGAGTGATGGTTTGTTTGAAAACAGTTGCATTATCTCAATGATTCGATGAAGCAGAGACAAGAGACGCTTCAGAAGCTTGTCACTTTAAAAGACATGACACTTGATGATATGGAGCGCAGGCACTATTAATCCCGATGTCACCAACCACATCCTCCATAATTATAAAGCAATTTTCCTGCCAATGCTCTGTATTTACAATAACAAACATACTATTATGAAGACGGACATGCATCGACTCGGTCTACATACGTCGTGCGTCGCCACCTACGAAGACTGCCACGCCCCTTCGCGTCAGGGATGTCACTTCGTTAAATGGAGCAGATGATCCGATTCAGTGGTTACTGACACATGCGACGCTTTCATGGTCATCGCTGCTCTTGATACTTATCAATAAATCAATATGGATGCCAAAATTCGAAGACATTTGACATCTACCAACATGCACTGGGCCGCGCGGATTACGGGTCACCCCCTTTCACAAAGAGGAAGCCTTTGTCCCAACAGTGGGAACATTATAGGCTGATTATTCTATGTTATGCTATATGTGATCCAGCCGACCACTATCTGACCCCTTAGATATTGTTTTCTATCTTATTGGGGTAGAATTTCTTTCTTACTTTTCTGTACCAATATTTTGGCTTTCAGCAACTTCCATTAGATCCTATGAAAGTCTGAATTAAAAGAACCCAAATTAGCATTAGCATATTCAAAGCTGCATTCATAACGTCATGCTCAGGGCAGAAAGCTAAATGCAGTCCAGCTGTCACACCTCTCATTTAAATCTAAATAAATATTTTAATTTTATTGTTACCTGGCAACCCTAACAAGCGCACGCGCAAATAGCCCAAGTGACACGAACGACACCGCAATCTCTGATTAACACGGAACGGCTAATCTCTGAAACGCGGACGCGGAGTTGCCAACCTAATGGATTACCCCGTAAATGGGGTAACACACCCAATTATAGGGTGTACCCGTCAGGTACACGGGCTGGTTATCATGACTTATAAACTTGAAATTAAACAAGCAATGAGAATTGCGATAACCACAATGCGGTGTGGTCTGGTCAGTTTTATTGAGGTTCCGGACCTAAACAAGATGAATTGATGTTTAGATAAATGCTTGGTTCTAGTGATAATTATTATTTAATAGGAAGTGGTATCAGAGATATTTTTGCACTTTTAATCGCCCATTAATACAGTAAAAGGATAAATCATTCCCAAAAACTATTTCAAGTATCTGAAAGCATATTGAATTCATGCGATTGGACAATCCGTTGTCTGATTTTAAAAACTTAAGAGACTAAGCCAAAAAAATCAAACCATACATTCGCCAAGATTTGATTTTGATCTAGGATCTATTATAAATCAATGGTTTGAACTCACAGTTCTGAAATCACAATGTGAATTAAATATTTTTCTTTTCTGGTCCCCACGTTTGACTAACCACTTAATATAAATCATTCCTCTTCCTTACCCAGGGTCCTTGCTCCATTACCCCCCGATAACCCCAGGGTGATGGGCCCGCGTGCGTGAGGTCCATAACTCTAGGGATAATCGCTGCGCCCGCGCACCGTGGGCGACAAACCTACATAACGGTGTTAAATGCTGTGACACTGAAGTTTGACTTGTGTCTGGGATTATAATGAAGGTAGTGGAGTCTGGGGTAGTTGTAGCTATCAAGTATGATAGTTAAGTTTATGTTAATTTTATGGTTGTGAATCAGGGTTTTGTGGTTTGAGGTTTCAATCATAAACGTAAGAAAATATATAGAAGTGAGTTATTCAAAAGTTACAAAATATTTATTGGGTGGATTCCAACTTCGATTTTAATTCTCGTTTTCCCTTGGATGCAGGCACTTAATGTCTTCAATTCAAAGTAATTTAATGCGACATCTTAATCTACCCAGCCAATTTTCCTCCAACCCTGGCCCCAACCCCCAACATTGGCCCAACACGCCAACCACCCAATCATCTCGACACCCAACGGTACAGACTGCATGACAAATCTATAATGCGCCAACTACGACCGAACCACTCCACCTGACCTCTACCCTGAACTGACTTACCATCATCTTGAAACCAATGAGGGGTCATCTTGAACTGGTTTTGTCTGTTAAAGGTGTAAGGCTAATTGTTTCAAGTTCCAGCATTAGATTTATGACGTCACGAACGATGCGACTTCCGGGCCCTGAGAGTGTTGCTAACCTGTGCATCATTAGCAGGAACCAGACGTTAGGATTTATAACTTTTGTATTTTAATGATGCTTCGAAATAGGAAAAGGATAAGTATATTGTATTGGAAGAATGTTTCAATTGAGTTATTTCTGGAGGTACTGCGAAATTGAAAACTGAGGATACGATTACCATGTCACAGACCTCTAAGCATGACGATTTTAAATTTGATTTGAATCCTATTTCAACCAAACACGTGGCAGCATAACCGACATAGCACGAAGAATTGCCAAACCTAAGTGGCATGTGGTTGATGGCAGAACCGGTCGAAGTGGCAGTGCTTGGGGGAGGCTTATGTCCAGCAGGGAACGTCTTTCGGCTGAATAAATGAATGAGCATGACAGCAGTCAGACTTACCCTGAAATATCACTCGATTCGTATTTATTTAATGCAAATATTTGTGACATCATGGAAGATTTTGGAAAATCTTTCAGGATAGCTGGCTTTCTCAGTAAAAAAAAATACTAACGAACGTATTCGTAACATCAATCTCAAATGTAATAAAGACAACCTAGCTGCCAAAACTACTCCAACATCTTCGTTCTGTACCATTCTATATAAATACTGGAATACAATTTACAGGCAACCATATATTCTGAACAGTAATTAACGGTCGCCTAGGCGGCAAAATTCAATCACCCAGCAATTGACTTTCCCACCCCTAACAACTGTCACCACAATAATAATAATAACTCAACAACTAGTGAAACCATAAATACTTCGAACAGCTTTCTAATAATTTAATCAATACTTTTACTACTCAATAAATAGTATCACTACCTCGACAGCCCTTGTTTGTCTAGTGGTCGCAAGCGCTGCTAAGGGGTCCTGGGTTCGACTCCCAGGTCGGGCAAAGTGTTATTGGGTTTTTTCATCAGGGATTTCGCAATAGCAGCCCGGAGGGATTTACGCCCGGTTGATGGCAATAAGCTCGCCCCCCATTTACATGGGACTTGAACATAACTGGAGAAATGTGGGGTGTAGACACCTATAATTCCTCTCTCTGCCTGCCCCTTTAAGAATTAGAGACGTGAAGTTATGTTACATCAAATATTATCAATGAAAACTATCAATGCGCAAGAGTTCCAAGACCTAACTTATTTATTCAAACATTCAACTAACGCAAATTCCATAAAACTTAGAACTGAATTAACATAACGGAAAGATATAGAATTCAACACAAGTAACTGTGGAATTAAATAGCTTGATAAATATAGTACTCGTGTTGAAGTGCAAATAAATATATGATTTCAGAATTAATTGAATTTTGTAACTGTTTTAATAATATGGTGTCACACGATGCAGTTTGTTCCTTGACTGTTTATTTAAACATAGTAGGTTGATAGTACCTACTGTTTTAATTTATAACCATAGATTTTTAACTACATTACGCAGCCGAAGAATAATAGCTATTACTACAGACTGCCCACCACCGATAGTGTGTTACGCAATTACCCCCCAGGCACTTTTAGATTGGAGAATTAGACGAAATCAGTTATTTAAACTGGCTCATCAACATACGTAACACATTATGAAAGAAAAAATCCTGACTAATTCACTGACTTGTATCATCAACGCCCAGCCCAAACCTGTGGACCTAGAAAACTGGAATTTTGCACAGAAGTACCTCTTATGATGTAGACAAGGAATAAGGCCGGATATTTAGAAATTCTCACGAGATAGGGGAATCTAGATCGCACGAAGTCGCTGGAAAAGTGTTAGTTACATAATATTTTTAACTTTTAAACTAAAAATCAATTAATCTGGCTAGCCTTTCCAAACTATGTTGGGATCGGCTTTTAGTCTAACCGGATGCAATTAAATACCAGTACTTATTTTTATTTTATATGTAGCGACTGCTAATCTGACTTTTAGGCAAAAAAGGAGTCTAAACCGGAAACAACTGCATATTCAACAGAAACATAACATCTCATAAAATCTATTTTCATAAGAACCGCGACCTTAGGGTACCGTTCGAACATAAAATAGGTGTTAAGTAACAATAATGACCAACGTTGACCCCAGCTGCTTGCGGTACGAAATGCAAACAAACTCATAAACAGTTTGATGTCTAAACCGGGTGTATTAGCCTAAAATACTCGTAGATACGTTTTGCCCACTCAATATTTCGCCATTTTTTAAATATCATCTGCCTAGCCTTTTTCCAACTGTGTTGGGGTCCGCTTCCGGTCTAACCGGATGCAGCTGAACACCAGTATTTTACATGGAGCGACTGCATATCTGACCTCCACAACCCAGTTACTGGGTAACATGATACCCCTTCGCTAAGACTGGTTGTCTGACTGTGGGCTTCTGACTACCCGTATCGACGTCAAGATCTACGAAGGACAGCCGGACTCCAGCGGCTTAAAGTCCTTTCCGAGGCACGGACGAGTCTCGATATTTAATGGATGGTCACCCATCCACGAACCGACCGCGGCATGCATAGCTTAACCTTCGATAGACCCGTAGTGCGGCTTTTATTACTTAACCGCGAGTCTATTTTCTAGAATCGTTTATAAATAATCTCTAGAGAAAATCACACAAATTGTTTAATAATAATCACAATTTATTGTATCTATTCCAATCAGTATTATTGTCAGTCGAGCCGTAAGTTACATCTCTATTCAATAGAGCGCGTAACCATGCCAACGGAGATTATGACGTAATGTAGATCGGTGCGCGCGCGCATTTGAACTCTCAAATCAAATCGTTTGCGGAGACGGCGAAAGTTATGCTATAAATCAAATTAAACCATGTTATTGTCAATGTCTGTACATTAATCAATTTTGTAATGTATTATTTATTTGAAGCTGAATGAATGTTCTGTGTCTCTCCAGCGCAAGCGCAGAAATACTACAATTTGATATACCACTTTCGTAAGATAAACACTAAAGTTAAATTAGACACAAACTTTAGTTTCGAATTAATATTACATAATTTGGAAAGTACTAAAAATACTATAATTATGCAATTACTGACTTCCGAAAGATTAACTAACATGCAGCAATATTATATAACAATCAAACCAAACAAATAACGACTGACGTTTACGTGTCGCACATAACCCATTAACATCAATTTAATTTACTTTACTGGCCAACTTGAATCAGTATTCCATTCTACTATTTCCAGTATCAACTATTTATAATCAAAATTAATAAACTCCTGACCAGTAGCGACGATTCGTATGCTGATCGTTAACGAACCGATAAACCGGTACTTACATTACAGAATATTACGGCAAGTGCTGGTAGTTGGGTCCCGTTGTAAAAGACACGGGTGCTAGGACCAGGCTAGGTGCGCGGGCGACGATCGTCAACTGTTTCTGTGTTTACGCCTAAAGGCCGGAACACACATACCTTTAACTTGCACAAAAGTATGCAAGTAGCTTCCATGCCAGTATGACATTCAGTATTGTATGGTATTGGCAAGCCACTTGCATACTTTTGTGCAAGTTGCAGGCACGTGTATTCCGAGCCTACGGGCCCGATCACACGTACCACAGCTACACCATAACGACAATACGCGGACGCTAATTTGTATGAAAATGACTAGTTTATTCACACGTACCACGTTGGCCATCCAAACCAACCGAGTGGAAGGAACCGGCCACGTCGCAGCACTCACAGCCACACATTAAATGCATCGTCTTTAATATTGTATGTCAGAAGTAAGAAACAGCATAAACAGGCTATAATATTCCCATTGCTGGGACACAAGCCCTGTCTGGTTCTCTCTTCGAGAGGGGCTGTAATCTACCACGCAGCCCAGAGCGGATTGTAGGACATGCCGGTTTCCACACGATGTTTTAGGTACTTCACCGTTTTGAGAGCAGTGGTGAAAAAATTATTTATACAAAGTAAAGCGCCTCCCTGGGTTCGAACACACGACCTACGACTCGTAAGTCTGGACCGTTACCACAGGGCCACCAGCTACCAATGATCATTGCGTAAAACTTGCGTCGTGTAAATGGGGCTTAACGGATCGATGCAAGTTGTAAACTGGGGTCTAAGGTAATGAAGAAATAAAACATCAATATAAGGTTATTTGTTTGAATGCGATAGGCATTTCCGTTCTAGGTCCCTGGCCAGACTTGTCCATCCCTTACTCAAGAAATCAAGATTATTAATTTACAAAACGATGTTTCATGATCAAGTTGCTAATGTTGTTATCTGCAATTTATTTGTTCCCTTTAGGGTCAGTTCACACTAAGACGCGACGCGACGCGACGCTGCGCGCACGCTTTAAAAGAGTGACTCAAAATATACTTTATTTTCTACACGAAAAGGTACACATTGCATTGTGAGGGTTCAGAATACGTTGCGCCGTGCAGCGCTGACGTTGCGATGCGTCTCGCGGCGGCGCGCGGCGCAGCGCGGCGCAGCGCGAAATCACTGGCCTCTTCCAGTATCGTCGCGTCTCGGTGTGAACTGACCCTTAGTTTTAATACAAACATACACATATACATAAACTCACGAGATGTAAAGGTCACCCATCCACGGACCAACCGCGGCAAGCGTAGCTTAACCTGATCGATGGACCCGTGCGGCTGTTAGGTACTTATTACATAGCCACAAGCCCCTAAAGAAAATCACAAATAAGGTACTATATGTATATCCTTCTAGGGCGTCCCCACCCCGCGGTTCCACTCACATCCTACCTTGTTATACTCACATAAATAAAAGACACCGTTTTCTTTATTACTAAGAACACCTCATCTCAATTCCTAACCTAATAATGTACGTTTGCCCAGCACGGCCCCTCAGAATTTGCATTTATGGTGTACACCATTGCAATGTACTCGCCTCTAGCAGTATATGTACCGATTTCTTTTTCAATGTACCTCTATACTTTTGAAGAAATATGCAAAAAAAGGTGGCCGTGCCAGCCAAACGCTTTCAGCACGGCCCCCCATGTAACTTGAATAATACATACCGTATTAACAAATGTCTATAACTCAAGAAATGTACTCTATTAATACGTTATATGTGCCGCAACAGTTATTGTGAATTCATAATAACAAATAATATATAGATGTGGATAAGGGGCCGTGCTGGAAAAAATCATTTTAAGAAATATCTAAAAAAGACAAAACATACTTAGCCAAAAACTATTAAAAAATAATTGAAGTTTAGCAAGTAACATATGTACCGCATTGATTTCTCATACAACTTGTTATATTGTGAAAAATAAATCTATTTAAGTTCATTCAGCACGGCCCTCTATAGTTGCCTATATCTTTTTAAATAAGCCGTGTATGTTTACAAAATTCGACTTCCTGAATAATATATAGGAGTACATTCCTTTCAACTAAATTGCAATTCTGCTGTATCAATACTTTAGAAGATAAATTCAATCTAAAATATACATACATTAAAACTGATGGGGTGACCATGATTCTACATGAAAATAGGATAAAAAATACTGCTTAAATTGAGTAAATCTTTATTAAAATAAACAAATCAACAATATGGTAAACTATATAAACGATAACTAGGTACTTATACATAATAGGTCGATAATCGTACAAGTGTCAAGTTAGTGTCGCTAAGACTACATAGCTCAAAGTCTTAAAAATCATACATTACAATAAAATCACAGATTATATTATTATATTATCAAATTATATTACTTATAACTTAAAACTTACTTACCCGTTTATTTTAACAATCCATTTTCGTCCTTGAAATAGAATTCACTGCACAAACACACGACCCATTATTCATATTATTTGAGCAGTATTTATATTTACTACTGTCTGTTATGCGCGTAGAGATGTGACTGTCAATAAACACTCAAGCGCAACATGAAGTAACCGCGACACCAGCGCCACATTAAAAATTACGGTAGCGTCAGTGAACTAATAGCGATCGCACACGACAAAATTAACTGATAATATATTATTATACTTAATGATTATTTTTTAAGATGTAATGAATAAACACATAATTATTTAAATAAATTACCCAATAGCGGACAAATTTTAAACTTTGAGAAACATTGAATATTTTGTTTTTTTTAGCATTTCTCATTCTGAATAACATTTATTTAAACATATTATAAGTTGTGTTTTTTCTAGGGGAAGGTTATAAGCACGCTTTATATATTTTTTATTTCTACCACGCGAGCCGAACCGTAAGTTAAAGCTAGTCCACTTAGAACTTCGTTTATTTAATATATTATCCCACTAGATAGGCTTTGAGGAAAAGAAAACGATTAATTACTTGACGCCAAGAATCAGTTATTTTTATTTTTAATGTTTTTGATGGGTACCTATACCTACCCTGTGTCATTCTCACAATTAAGACGAATATAACGACATCTCTCAAGTTGAAATTAATAAAGCCGTTTAGACTACAAAGCGTGCCAAAGAAATGAAGGTTGCTACATATCTACATTCATTCACTCGAAAAACCTTACCGTCCTTCTGGTACAGTCGGGTAAAAAGAATGTTTATTTCAATGTAGTCACATAATTTAATTAATATAAGTACATAAATATAGAACATTTATGTACCTACCTACCAAATATATGAAATCATGGTCACCCCATCAGTTTTAATGTATGTATATTTTAGATTGAATTTATCTTCTAAAGTATTGATACAGCAGAATTGCAATTTAGTTGAAAGGAATGTACTCCTATATATTATTCAGGAAGTCGAATTTTGTAAACATACACGGCTTATTTAAAAAGATATAGGCAACTATAGAGGGCCGTGCTGAATGAACTTAAATAGATTTATTTTTCACAATATAACAAGTTGTATGAGAAATCAATGCGGTACATATGTTACTTGCTAAACTTCAATTATTTTTTAATAGTTTTTGGCTAAGTATGTTTTGTCTTTTTTAGATATTTCTTAAAATGATTTTTTCCAGCACGGCCCCTTATCCACATCTATATATTATTTGTTATTATGAATTCACAATAACTGTTGCGGCACATATAACGTATTAATAGAGTACATTTCTTGAGTTATAGACATTTGTTAATACGGTATGTATTATTCAAGTTAAATGGGGGGCCGTGCTGAAAGCGTTTGGCTGGCACGGCCACCTTTTTTTGCATATTTCTTCAAAAGTATAGAGGTACATTGAAAAAGAAATCGGTACATATACTGCTAGAGGCGAGTACATTGCAATGGTGTACACCATAAATGCAAATTCTGAGGGGCCGTGCTGGGCAAACGTACATACCTAATATTATCAACAACGGTCATTCACAACAACTCAGCCAGCACGCTAGTTACAAATCTAGGCATTAGCATACCGCTAGGATAAGCACTAGGTCATGAGCTCTGATAAGTACTAAATTACAGAGCTGGGCGATTAAACACTGCCAGTCCTAGCCTCCTAGGTTCAAGGTTATAAGGTGCAAGGTCCGTACACTTAAATACCTAATTGAACTAGTTTTTCAGATAAATGATGAAGTTAAATTATAGTCTTGCTGTTTGTGCTGTCATTTTTAATATATGTATGTTAATATATTCGGCTGTAGCATTTTATTCCTTTTCGTCTACACCCGGGTACCCGGGTACCCGTCATCTCAGTAAAGTTTCTCTAAACGATATTTGGACCCTGTATTTTGATTTCGTTCTATGACTAAATTAAAATATAGAAAATGAACTGGAATATATTTATTTCGAAAATCTAAAAATATTTATAAAACTACACATTACGCCTGTAATCCCCAAAGGGTCAGGCAGAGGTGGACTCACATTTTGCCACTTATGTATAAAAGTGCCATGTAATAAGGGGCGAGCCGATCAACCGTGCACAAATCCTAACTCCTAGCAACTACTGATAAATTCCAGATGGAAAAATTCAAAACACTTTGACCGACCGACCGACCCGTGATTCGAACCCAGGACCAGCAGTAGCGCTTGCGAACCAACGAGGCAGTCCATAAAACTATAGCTCAAAAACTTATATTTCCTTTAAAAAATACCAATGGAAAATACTAAATTCAACACAAAAATCGCTCGCACCAAGCTCACATTCCACGCAGCAGCTAAAGCGCTTCTGAAGCGCCACATTGCTGACGGGTAGAATACGGCAAAGTAATCGCCCGACCCTCTATGAGATATTTAACCAAAGCTAAAGAGACTGTTACCGACGATATCGGCCTAGTAATGTGACTAGGAAAAATTGCCTGGGTTCCTGCCTATATCTCATAGGAGAACAGGAGCTGTTTTCTTAATGATCTCATTAATTCAAGCTTATCGCGGTAAAAAAGTTATAACTGGAAAGGAATTCAGATGTCTTTCGGAGTTTGTTTGATTGGGGATTAGTTTTCTCTTGGCGATCAGCGATGAATTTTTTTCTGTTAACAACTTTGTTCTTTAACTTTTTATTTTATTTTATGGCGCTTTCGTAATATTGCAAAAACTCAAACGGGACAGAAGTCAGGAATGCTGACTCAATCTGCCCAGCCGTTTCCAACTATGTTGGGGTTGGCTTCCAGTCTAACCGGATGCAGCTGAATACCAGTATTTTACATGGAGCGACTGCCTATTTGAACTCCACAACCCAGTTACTGAGTAATACGATACCCTTTGGTAAGACTCATGGGAACAGGCTGCGCGTCGATATCCCTGCCACTCTGTATAAGTGACACGTAAAATGAAATGTAACATACATTGAAATGAACATGCCGGATAAATACCTTTATGCAATACAACACATATTAAGCGGTTTATTACCACTAACGGATATTTTAAAATCTAATTAACGTTGCCATCTTGTTTTTTATATACATTTCAAGTTCACAAAACAATTACACAAACGTTTACCACAGCACCAAAAGTTCCTTTTAGCAGTGTATATTCGCCACTAATTTGTCACAGACAAACATTCTAACGTCATGTTTCTCTCTTCCACAGCCTGACACAGTCCCTCAGGCCAGTATCGACATGACAACAGTGTTGGAGGTGAGCGAGGCTGACAGCGTCACTGGGCATGCCTTCAGCCTGGCCATCACGGCTCCGGAGAGGGTCACCTTCGTCAAGGGCACCTGCAGGGAGGAGGCCAGGTGGTGGTCTGACGTGCTTAGTGTTTATCCGAGGAGTAAGGTTAGTAACAGCTTGATATTTTTCTTTTTAAGGCGAAAGCGTCATTTTAGCTCAACGATATTCAACTTTTCTGTCGATTCTTAAAATGTTCAGTGTATATTTGTATTTCCGCTATATCAACAAATAATAAAAATCAACAAATAATAAAAATCAGTGTATATTTGTATTTCCGCTATATCAACAAATAATAAAAATCAACAACATAACATATCATCCTTAATAATGTAATAATGTTCCCACTGCTGGGACACAGGCCTCCTCTCTTCGAGAGGGAGTGGGTTGTAATCTAACACGTGGACCCAGTGCGGGTTGGTAGATGATACATGCCTTCGAATTTAAAAAATTGAATGGTAATTAGTATTGTCCCCATACAATAAACGTGTTTTTTGGCTAGTGGTACCGTACTCCGACTCACACTTGGCCGGTTAGGTTAGGAAATAGGTACCATTATAATGAACAAAAACTTCAATTACTTCGAATTTGATGACATGGCTTCGAAATTTTAAGGTATATCTACCAATTGTCATGTGTTTCATTTTTACTACTATTACACCAAGTCATCCCAGATGTAAGACGCTGCAATTTCAAAGCGTTAAATTAACCTCGACACTCATTCATTTTACTATTCTTCAATAATCATAAAAAGACGTAAGAACATGTAATTTCTGAAACGATCTACCCACCTACCAGTTTCCAATCAGTACACCAGCACACTATCTCACCCTTTCTCAGGCATAGGTCAATCACCAATTATGTACTTACAAACCCATACAGAACTTAGCGCGAACCAGTCATAGAATCAGCGTAATTGCGTACTTCCTGCGCAGGAGTCTGTCCAATAATCTGGCCATTCACACCTCCTAGTTATCGAGGGTAGGGTAACTTAAGTGGGTGATGTGTGTATAAGATGGGAAAGACTGCTTTATACGGTGCTGTCAAGTGTTAAAATAGTTGGGTAAAGTGTACCTTTAAAATTAAATGACGATGCAAGATTCTTGGTGTGCCGGCTTTGAAGTATGTATTTGCAACAGTCGTAATTAATAAAATATCTTGCAATCGTGGCGGTATTGATTTCTGTCATCATCACTTAAAAACGTCAACTAACGCAATTCATGATTTTTACAAAAACTCTGGGCAAATTCAGAACCTCACTTAAAGCGTGGTAACAAGCAATTTTTTTTGTAATTGACCACAGTGCATCGCGGCAACAAATAAGGTTCAAATGAGCGATGCATTTGATGTTAGTTGAACCGAATGGCCACCAAAATGAAAGTAATTTTGCAGTTTTAATTAAATTAAAAAATAATGCACGGCTCAGTGGAGCCATTTTTAGATATTTCTTTAGTTGATTAAGTTCCCTTTATTATCGTTATATGTATAAAAAACTATAGTTAACGCTCAAAATTTTGAGCTATTGCGACGAAAAAAAATTTTTTTAGCTCTGTTTTACGGTTGATTTAAAGTAGTTTTGCGTTGAACATTTGACAAATACACAAGTTTTTTTTTCTGACTTGGAATATATACCAATACACCTAACTGTACGTCAAAAACTGAGCATTTACGGCTTCCCGTGTTCCCTTAAAACGCGAGTTTCCTTAAAACGCGTCAGACTGTGTGATGCCACCCTAACATGGAAGGGAATCCAAAACACCATGTTTTCTAAACACCAATCGGGGTGTAATAAGACGTGTGCTTCCTGTAGCGAAAGCTGCGCCAGCGCAAATTGTTGGGCAAGTTATGAACCAACGCAATTTTATAGACTATGTTAATAGGCTCGGCGTTTCCTATAATAAGATGTTGGTATAGGCCCTGTGGTCGATTTAATACGGCACAAATTATAAAGTGCGGCTCGGTATTTTAATTTACATTGGAGTCGATTCTGTACTGGTATTTCCTTAGTAGGTATACGAGCTTTTTTTAAATCAGTGTGGCGCTATTTTTTGCATCGCTCTTACGAAAGATTTTTTTTATCTTTTTTGTCACGACTTTTCTTTTTTGTTTTGCGACGGTAATCAAAACCAATTTAGACTATCGCAAGTTTTAGATGCTCAAAATTTTTTCTCACTATTCTTTCCAAAATTAACCCCTTATCTCGTCTCCCAGTTGGAGGGTAGCCTTTTTTTTTTCTGGTGGGAAATCATCAAATGACCCCCGCTCTGGGTGGAGCGGAAGGGAGTGTCAGACTCTTACTGACTAAAACCCACCCATGTTCCTTCCTTCGCCCTTTACGTTCCGGGGTAGCGGTAACCCTTTCGGACAATCCCGCTGATCCCCCGGAGGGTAGCCTTAGGGGCGCTTTGGAGCGAAGAGTTTTTTTTTTTTTTTTAAGTTTCCATATTTATTTCAGTATCGGGTTAACCTCGTCTGTAGAAACTATTTAGCTTCAGAGAAGTATGGTCCTACGACGCACCTTTTCCGAGAAATAGGCCTTGGAATATTTTTTTAAACTAACGAATTTTTCTTCTCCATCTTACAAAACCCAGTCCAATCTTTAGGTCTATACCACCGACACCCGACCCGCGTCACGTACCCTGATCATCAACAAAATGCCTGCCTACCGTGACAACAGGCGACAGGTCGCAGGTTCTCGTCGCCCTTGGATCCAAATGATCCTGTTTCGCCGCATACCGTACAATGAGATTTAATAATGGGTTTATGAGCAAGGCTGTTCGGTACTCGTGGAATCTGTACCTTCAGATGTAGTGTGCCTATGTATTTGTCTTACAAGGAAAAGGTCTTTGTCTTTGTAAAAGTTGGTCAGATCACATAAGGAGTACAAAATCGTAGCTCTGTTGTTTCTACTTACCCCCATGGGAAGGTGTGACTTTATGTATGTATGTATGTACACGTGTAAAGTGTTCATTCATTGCGTTATTTACGTTGTTGAACAACTTTTTTCGAACGTATGAAGCAATGGATTAGCAAAATTATTCAAATTGTGTTTGATAGTGTGTTGCGCTATTAGGATGCTGAATCAATAATTGTAATGTAAGGAGCTGTTAAGATTCTTAATGTTCTGTTATGAACATGACAAGTACCCACAAATATCAATAACATAATTTTTCAGACTAGTTATAAGCAAACATTCTGATTATATGAGTTCATCGGATAAGATATTAAGGCGCATCTTCTTCTCAGTACAGCAATAATGTCGTAAGCATATTCCCAAGAAACTTCATAGATAATCACATGTTTATTTAAAAGATAACAACTGTGCGAAATTAATGGCAGGATGCTCGCTTCGATATCGCGCGCAACACACTCATTTCCCTTAGTTAATACTCTCCCATTCCTCCGATAATAGGTGCGCCGTAATTATGTTTTTTCCCATCCAGTTCAACATGAAAATTAATCAATTCAGACATTCGTGTAACGGGGCATTTTGACAGTTAAATTCCAGACAGACCATGACTCACTATCAGGAAATAATGAAAGCTTTTAATGTTGCAATTTTGCGAAACACCATGAGTGCCATTTCGTTTGTGTTGCCAGTGCCTTAAATTACACCGACACTGGCCAGTAATCCATTGAGACGAATTCCAGAAAAATCATGACGTCATCGAGTTCTACTTTTTAAAAAGGCGCAAATGTTCGGGCAATTTTTCAATTGGTCGTAATCGTTCGATCGATTCCTTTGAAGTCGGTCGCCTGCAGCTGCGCGATTGGCCCAGTTTCCATCAAATGGGGCGAGGTAATTAGCGCAGGATCGCGTTACGTGCGCCTGCGCATGTTTGTGACTCACTCGCTGTTGATTGTAAGCTTCAGGAGAAACTTGGTCTAATTCGGGAAATGGGACGCCTGTTATGATTTGTTTAGTTGCCTTAATGCGTCTTTGCCTGTAGAAAGAGTAAATATTAGTATTTCGATTTCTATCTGACACCAAATCAAACGTAACACAATGGAACACACACACATATCACACACACACACCACACAAACATCACACATATGTATACACGTACCATACCATGCCTGAAATCACCTCTCCAGTCTCGACTCTGGAATTCGTACTCCGAGCCTCAAGATACAGACTAACTGTCTAGTTTGGGGCTTACTTGCAAATCATATATTGTAACCTAACTGTAGGTAGTATTTTAAACTACTCATGTCGTCTTAACTTACTTTTAACCAGTGAACCTTAAGCAGGTTCACTGGTTAAAAGTAAGTATGCTATATTACTTTTTGAACAATTTCCTACATCTATCCCATGGAAAATAACTCTAAAAGGATATTAAGTTATTATCTTTAGAAATCTTTGGGTTGTAAAATTGGCGTTAAATCTTGGTCTTGTCATAAAAACTGCTTAATTACTGCTGTTTATTTTCTGTTCAGGATTTATCATCAACAATTTCCTAGGACAATTAAATTATTGATTTTAGTATGAAAAACTAACATTAAAATTTATTTTTAAAACTTCAGAATTGGATTTTACAGAAATAATTACTTAATTTCTTTGTTTCGAATCCAGTTGTGGTTCAATTTTAATTGTCCTATTTTTTACTTAAACCGATTATATGGATTTATAGATTTTTAAGTGATCACCATCTACCAACCCGCACTGGGCCCGCGTGGTGGATTATGGCCCACTCTCTCTCACAGAGAGGAGGCCTGTGTCCCAGCAGTGGGAACATTATAGACTGATCATGTGTCATATAAGTGATATCCTAGGTATTTATCTTTCGTTTTCAGAATGCTATATATACAGATAGACCAATTATTTATAGGGGCCCATTTTTTTTTTAAGAATCCTCCGAACTCTTTCCACTTCACCCCCCATGTACGTATGTTCAGCGATTATTTATAGCTCATCAATTCCGCGTCAAAATTCCTTCCTTACAAAATCAACACACAACGTGCACAGCTCGACACCAACAACAAAAGAAAACCAATAAATTCCAGGAAAGGAAAAAGATCAATTGAATTGAAACATGAAATTCAATGGCTACCTGTCATAACTCTCCTATGGGGAACCAGTTATCAATTACCTTGGTAGTTTTTATCAACACACGGAAGATACACATAATAATACATAGTGACCATAGTTGGACGATGGGATGATAGGAAAAGTCGAGTAATTGGCCAGTTAGACTGTAAAGGCGTTATCACCATCCGATAAGGGCATTGATAAATAATTGAATAGCAGGTCGAAGCCATCTTCTTCCAACATCGGTCACTGCGTCTTAAGATTTCAAACTATTGCGAAATTAAAATGTACGATTATAATTTCAGGACTACGAAATCTTTCAGCCTTATAAATAATTGTCCCGTAACTTCTAATTGCATTGTCCCGAAAGATTCAAGACATAAAATATATTTCTTCTGAAAAATTGTTTTTTTGTTATATGTTCCGTATATACTTTCATATGCATTTTGTAAAAGCTGTTATTTTGACATTACAGACCCTTCAATTTTATTTATTTGTAATTGTATAGATGTATAGATTCACAGAATAGAGATCATATTCGACGACCATAACATACATACGTATATAGATAACAATAAAATATGTATATCAGTGGAAACAACTGCAGCCGATACAAATCTGTTGCGTAACAAATCGATCATTGATATAAAGTATAACATGCTATAATTAATGTCTGCGGTAACTACCAGCTCCAACCTTCAAGCCATCACAATAGGGGGTTATCAGAACCATTCGATACACACTGTGTTAGTATTAATTTGTTACTTTGTACCGGTATATGACGCTATATGATTTAGTTATAAAGTAATTGGTTAGGTTATAAAATGGGAAAATGTTCGTGATGATATTTATTGAACCAATTAAATGGACTTTTACTTTTAATTGGTTCAATTTTATGTTTGGGGTAATTGATTAATTGTAAAAAAAATTGTAGGTACATTTATTTTTCATTTTTTATAGTACAGGTACATTTTGGCGTTTACAGGAATTGGCCGGAAAAGGCAACACTCTGGGAACGATGGAAAGCTATGGGGGTGACCTTTGCCCAGCAGTGGGTCATACAGGTTGAATAAAAATAAAAGTAAAACTGCTGGTTTTATTACGTTTTTAAAAGTCCAAAGGATAACAATCGCATTGCGGTGTTACTTGATAATATTCAGCTTATTAATTCGTCCGACTTCCTGACATCTCTTGTACACACATACGTACCTAAAAACTTAACAACATTTCCATTGTAAGCTGACTATTTTGACTAAGAACTTCAAGCATTTATAAAATACCATCACAAATTATGTTACTTCACAACTTACATACCTACTTCTAATTAAGGAATCAGTAGGTAATATTTTAAGCCACTCATGTCGTCTCAACTTGGTGTTAACCTTTAAACCTGCTTACTGTTTACCTGAACAATAAACTATTTTTCTATTTTGTTCGATACGCGCTTTACTTTGTGTAAATTATTTATATATCACTCAAAACGGTGAAGGAAAACATCGTGAGGAAACCGGCATGTCCTAGAACCAAAAATTCGAAGACATGTGACATCTACCCACTCCCTCTCACCGAGAGGAGGCCTGTGTCCCAGCAGTGGGAACGTTATAGGGTGATTACACTTATGCTTCAACCATTTTCTATTTCTATCAACCAGCAGTTCTCCGAACTATAATAATAACATAGCCAATTAAATACTTATACGTACCTACAACAATGAGGAGTATCAAGATGAGGGATCAACGAACTCGCGGCGCCTCTTGTTACAATTCGATGTTATGACCCGGTTGGATTAACATGGATAATCTTAGTTCGAACAATCAAAGCATGTGTGTTTGTTTGACAATAATATGAGAACTGGAAACAGTGGTAACCGCATCATTTTTGAGGCTTTAATAAAAGTACGTCTTGATCTCAGTCTAGCCTAATGATTTTTTGCAAGGCTCATCATCATCCGTCTAGCCTTCATCTGCTTAGCAGCCGGTTAGACTGGAAGCCGACCCCAACGTAGTTGGGAAAAGGCTAGGCAGATTGACCTAACAACGATTTCACCCAAATCTAGTAATATTCTCACTGCTCCTGATCTCGTCATACTAATGTTAATAGAAATAAAACTTTAGCAGTAGAGTATAAATTAATGCTTTTTATTTTCTTTAATGATTAGATGGTCACTGGCCATAGTCTTCCTTTATATGATCACTTTTCCAAAATCGACTACTTTAAAAAAATATTATATTATATTCACATCTTCCATCCAATGACTATTGTCAAAAGCAAGTTCTGTGGTTTCTGTCTACTCCCGGCGTAAATGTCTGTATGTGTTTCATAGTCAGCGTTCAAAATTAAAAGATTAAAAAAGTTAAAAAAAGTAACTTTATTTATCAAAATTCAATAATAACATGAGCTACTAAAAATAACATTATCTTTAAAAAAATTGTAACATAAGCGTCAAAATACTTATATTTAATTAACAAAACTGTAACGTGTGCGTCAAAAATTAAGTTTAATTAACAAAACTGTAACAAGAGCGTCGAAAGGAACTTCATTTAACAAAATAAATATAAAAAAAACTTAACAGTTTGCATCAAACATAATTGATGCAAACTGCATCAAACATAATATTTCAGCATTAAAGCTAGGTCTTAAAGAATAAAAACTTACAAAATTAAATTACATTTTAATTCGGCAGCATTGTATTTCTCGGAGGGACAACGGGTAAAGAAAATCCCCGTGGTCCCTTCCAGGGACTACGGGAGGAACCACGGGTCACACACGAAACTTAAATTATTTATGCTGTAACGGATCACATTGAAGTGATAAAAATATTCACATTTTCCCTTTTCCTTTCTTTTTCGGTGGTTCAGGTTCCGGTTCCGGTTCAGGAGGAGGAGTGGGGGGTAACTCCCTGTCTGGCCATTTTCGTCTTATATACTCCACCATCGAGTTTATATTTACCACTTTGATTTTATCACTCTTTTGAGGCGGTCCCGGAAACACGAGACACAATTCATCCACCAGGTCTTCATCTAGATACGCTCCGGCCCGTCTTAAAGTGTCAGATAATTCTTTCGCAGTCAATATCGGTGTAGTGCCTTCTTTTTGAACTTGTAGCGCAATCAATGCAATATCGGCTTGGTTCTTTTTCGCTTTTTTTGTAACATATTCAACTCTGTTGAGTACTGTTCCCCTGGGGTCCGGCCCTTTAGCTTTAAAAACACTTTCAATGTCCCCGTACGTTACAACTAAGTTTTTCTTTGAATTCTTTTGTTTTGTACATTCGAGCAAAGATAGAAATTCTTCAGTAACGGCAACGTTCTCCATCAGTAGATTCTTCACTTTCGAATCAACCATCCCTACTTTATACAAAATGGTTAAAGCGTCATTAGGGGTTAAAGGATTGTATGACAAATTCAACGTGTTTAATTTTTTAGCTTTCTTTAAGACTGCTAAGATAGGCTTTAAAGCATCTCCATCCAGTTTGTTATTACTGAGATTTAGCTCACTCAAGCGCGGGCACAGTAAGATGTTTTTTAAGGCCAGGCTGATCCGAGCGCCAGACAAGGAGTTCCACGACAAATTCAAGACTTCAAGACAAGTGCTTTCTGATAATTTTAAGAGAAACCCGTAACCTCCTACGGTATATATTTTGTTCCACGAAAGGTCTAAGTGAGTAAAATTATTATGGGTTTCGAATGGTTCTTCTAGTAACCCGACGCCTTTCCCAGTTATGTTGTTGTATCTTAAATTAAGATTTTTCACTTTTAGTCCGAAAAGTATAGCATTTCCTAAATACTCCATCGCTTCATCGCCCAACTTGTATAACTCAAATCAAGAACCTTGAGTGCTCTGTTAAGGTGCAAGCTACAAAACAGTCGTCTGGCACCTTGAGGGCCAATTCTGCAACCACGTAAATAGAGTTCAGTAATTGTGTTGTTTGTCAAAAGCAGGTCCCCCATATGATAGCAAGCATCATCGTTCAAAAAGTTATCAGTTAGGTTTAATACTTGGACTAAGTTATTGTATTGCAAAGCTTTGGCCATTGCCCGGAATCCATTCGGATTGATGCAGTAATACCGTAGATCTATTCGGCTTTCAAGGAGACCTCTATAAAAACTTTTGACTGGGCACTGATTCATTTCCTTGCAGATAGCTAGGTACAAGGCCTGTCCATCGTCTGTGTACGTAATTAAATCCATAGGTTTGAACAAAGCGTTCTCTATTCCTGGATCGATGATCGCCGGGTATTTGAAGTTAGGGTGTCGGAGCACGGAACTGTTTGACATAGTTATGTACTCTCCGCATATTTCTCCGGGGTCATACAACCCCGCTTTATATAAAATGTTCTTCTTGTTTTCTTCAGGCGCTAATATTTCCAATGAAGACCATTCTTCCATCGGCGGATCCTCGGAACTCACAATGGAATGGACTGAGAAGACCACGTCGACTGACACTGCATCAGTTTCGCTGTCGCCTGAATCCATTTTTATTTAGACTGATTGAATTCGGTCAAGGAAAATAAACAATATTAACAAAATAAATCTACTATAAAGTAAACGTAATAAAAGAGATTGACATTGACAGTACAGACATATTATTATAGATTGTCAAAATTGTACTGATAGGAATTGAAAGTGATGGAACAACGGATGAAACAGAGATCAAACCTTTAAACTAAACATAAACCTTCTTTGAACACTAACAATCAGAAAAAAAAAAGATATGATTAAAAAAATCTATGACCATTATTTTTACCACATATAACCACCACCACCACCGCGCCACCACCACCTCTGCGCTGCCACTGTCGACGCCGTGGAAGTGGCAAAGTTTTGGGCCAACAAGATATGAAATTCAGTCGTGCCAGCGACACTTAGAATAAGAAGACCACAAATAAGGAGAATAAACCTCAAATAATCAAAGAAAAACACTGAACTTTTAATCGCCAAATATACTTTAAAGTTTAAATGCATCGATATGAAACTTTTAACCGACATGATTAACTACTTCCTTAATTAATGAGTAACAATTAACTGTACAATCTGTTACATATAACGATAAGATGTACAGTGCGCTCCTGATATCCGCTCCCACGTCGCCTTATCACGACTCCTCATAAAATCTGGCTAGGTCAATCACCCGCTAGGTCCGCGACGGAGATGCGTCTTTTTCTAATTTTTAAACTTGATTCATACCAAATCCTTCTGATTAAAATATATTAAAAAGGTGAGCTCTAAAATTTAATGTTAGGAATTAAGCTCGCTACTTAAAATACACCCCGACAAGGGTATCAATGAACGTGGTGGACTATGGTACTAACATGACAATGTACTGGAATGTCAAACACTTGTCAAATCCAGTACATTTCAAGTTATAGCGCTACAGGATTCTTTTGGCGCGGGGCCATATTCGGAACTAATGCCGCCATCTTGGTTTTTCAATACATTTCACAAAACAGTTGCACAATGTTTACCAACAGCGCCCCCTGTCATTCGAGCGCCAATGATCCTTGTTTGTATCAGTGTAGTTCTATTTTTCGATTTAAAGAGTCATGTCGGTGTATATTACCATTACAGTGCCCCCCGGTCTACTCCTTCATATGCAATGGCCTCTGTAGCATCATGAACATGAGGCTACAGGGGGTAGTGCGAATCTTGGGGTTCATTCGATTAATCGAGTCTGGTCAAACCGCTCTGGGATCGATGCAATGCATTAAAGAGTGATGTCGGTGTATAGTCTCAACGTAGAAGAACTTTATGGCAGGCTTTTGAGGGGCGTTGAGGCGGTTGAAGTACTTTAAGTAAAGTACGGCTCTATGAGATGTAGAGTCTACATCTAACGTTACCTATAAAACTCAGTGGCCTTTCGGGTCCCTTGAAAAGTAAATTGCATTGATCCTTTGGATAAATTTAGCGACTAGCCCCCAGGTCTGTCGGTATCGAGTACTGGCGATGAATCAAACGAGAAAACAGAATATTTTATATATCTTCACTAGTAGGTAATAAAAAATACAGTAAGTCCATCTAGTCGCGGGTGTGCAACCAGCCTTAATCGCGATCTCAACGCGCTAACGGACCGAGCGGCGCCGGCGCACCGATTTTATTATTGTTTTATATTCGAAACAATTAATTTTATATTTCGCTATTGAGATGATTCATGCGTTTTTTATAATCATAAATTATTTTAGACGTCCAGACTTTTTTGCTGCCTAGACATAGTCTGGCTTATTATGGTCTGAAGTTTTTTGCTGACCGTATGTAGGGTGAAATGCAGTTGTTACAGCTTGACAGAAGATTTTAATTACAGAAAAAAATTCCGAATTATATTTCTATAAGTAATGCCGACGTTAGTGATTCGTGTATTATTATCAGCCAAGTCGTTTGCCAAAAGATAAAAAAAATCACATTTTCCAGAATCGTTCAGGCGCCGTTTGGGTGGAATTTTTCTAGTGGTAGAAAATATTTATTTCTCTTTTTCATGTGTTTTATGATGATCAATAATTCGTATACGATACACCCACTGGATACGATATGACTTGACTGACAGGAGAATGATGCTGATGATGACAGTTATACCTACCCAGTCAGGGATAGGTATAACTGTCATCATCACTGGGTAGGTATAACTGTCATCATCAGCACCATTCTCCTGCCCTTGTCCCAATTTATTTGGGGTGGCGCAGCATGTCTTTCTCTTCCATATTAGTCGTCATCAGGTAGGTACTAAATTTCCTCTAAAACGATTAAACTCACATTCAAAGAAACAATAGTAAATCAAACTACCAATTAAAACACAGACCAGACAATAGTAGATTCAAAATCAACGACAACAGCAACAAAATTTCACTTTCGTGACAGTTCAATTGTCCATCGAGCACAATTGTGATAAATCCATTACATCTGCGCGACGACCAGCTTCTCAGTAATTTGCCAATTAATCCATTGAGGCCGATTAACGAGGGAAGGCTGAAGAGCTTCGCCTTAAGCGACGGCTTTGATAAATCTTCGCTGTTAAAGCGAAGAGATATTGCTTTTGTCTTACTGTTGATCCCAATTGGGAGTATGGTGATCTACGATTCAACTTTGAAGGATTCTTTGCGTATGTTGTCAAAGTCGGGAAATATTTCAGTATTTTTAGATCTTGATTCATTACTGTTGTTCTGAACAACATAACTGAACAACATAATCCTCCTGATCTCTTTGTAAACCATCAAAGAGTCTCTCATCTGGGCATAAGTTACCGTGGCATACTTGGAAAACCTTACATAGACTTCGTACCCAAGTACGCCGCAGCGAGGACAACCTCCACTAGTGGGTGTTCATGGAAGGCTCTGACCTGCGGTGTGTAAGCGGTGTCTCTCCACAGCAATGGCTCACCTCCCATCTTACTCTGCATGCCCTGTCACCTGCACACGTGAGGACCTAATGGCGGCGTCGGCGAATGCTATCCGCGTTGCTGAATCTTGGGTAAAACAAATTTAAGAAAAGAAAAACTATATTTTTGCCATCGATACGCTAATAAGACTGTTACTGTTAGCCTGCATCATCCCACTACTGGGCAAAGGCTTCTCCTCATGACTTCCAGCTCTTTCCATCCAGGGCTAAAGTAGACCACTGGTCGTTCGTTTTGTCCAGCTTGTCCCGCCATCTCCTACGGGGTCTGCCGCGACGCCTTCTAGCTGTGTCAGGGCTCCACGTGGTGGTCATTTTGGCCTACAGCTTTTTGGGCTATTCATTGCTACTTGCAAATCAGCGAAATCTACTAACCTTAGGTATGAGAAAGCTGTCCGGAACCCTTGGATTACCCAGCTTGCGTTACTTTCACAATTCATCGTTTTTAATCCACCGTATTCATTCTAAACTACAGTCGGTTCAGTATGAACGTTTTCTTTTTCTAAGTGTTATTCAAAAGATCAGATGTTTATAGAAATAAAAACCGAATATAAACAATAGTTGCTCTTTTTATGGAATATGCCAAAATCGTGAGGGATATATAAATAATAACGATACACGTGGGCTATACCTAAATGTGTCAGTAAACCAAATAAATTAACTTTTTACCAGTTTTAACTCTTTATTTTATTCTGCTTAAACTTCCGAATAGATCTACTGATTGACGTCAATTAATTAGTTAATAATGTTAGTGTCTTCATTATTTACCATCACATCATATTAGTCACTTTATTATCACCTTCCTGCCTTTGTCCGATGTAACTTGAGGTCGGCGCATCACGTTTTCATCTTCCATTCTCCCTTGTCACCCGTCACGCTGTCATTCACTCCCTTTTGTTTCATATTATACCCCACACCATCCATCCATCTTTACTTTGGAATTCCTCTCCCTTTTCCATCCACATTTATATTCATCATTCTTACAGTCAAATGCGTTTTATCCTTCTTCATCACATGTCAATACCAAGACAAACGATTCCCTTTCAACTTTCCGGTCACTGGTTACACTTTCAAACTTCCTCTAATAATACTAATTTCTTATTATATCCATTTTCGTCACTCCATCAAGATAACCCACTTCCACAAACAAGACTAAACACAACGTGCGTCGCATGCAGCGTTGCCAGACGTCCCGATTTTGGCGGCACGTCCCGATTTTTAGCCAAAAATTAAATGTCCCGCGCGGGGCAGGCTTAGTCCCGCTTTTCAGGAATATAAAAATAAATCAGTTATACGAAAGTGTATATATTACTTATTTATCATCATTCTCCTGCCCTTATCCCAATTTATTTGGGGTCGGTGCAACATCTCTTCTTCCGTACTTCTCTATTAGTCATCATCTCGGTAATCACTCTCTTTCCCTTTTGTATTATTTATTTATATAATATTATATTCCTCTGAAGACTTAACTGCCTTACATGGTAAACCAGACAGTTATTGTTATTTGAATAGTAAAGTAACAAATATTCTTTAAAATACATTTTCTACGACTATCTGTCATCATTGTAAACTTAATTTGAAACTCAAATAAAATAGTAAGTAGTAAAAAATAACTAATCTACAGTGCGGCCGTCGAGAGAATGCGTTCTTGACACCTGTCAGTTTCATACAAACGGATACGTGTTTTGTAAATTTGATCTTTATTAGCTACTGGAATTGTCGCAATGATAGGTGTAAGGAACGCATTCTCTCGACGATTGAATAATTCCGTTCGACGAATAATTACGTTTTTTTCTTTTGTCCCGCTTTCGACGAAAGAATCCCGCTTTTTATACTCAAAAAGTTTCAAAATCCCGCTTTGCCCGAAAAAAAATCTGGCAACGCTGGTCGCTTGATACAATTTGCGTTCGACTCCGATCGGGCCCGTTTCGCGTTTGAACCAGTTGGTCAGGCATGTGCTTTCGAACAATTAAACGATACCTACCGGTACGGTTTCACATTGCCATTGCTTCCCAAGGATGGGTGGGGTCAGGGAAACTACGCCTCAGTCTCAACGCAATAGAGATGTTGTCGATTAGAAATCTTTTACTAATTGGCTGATGTCTCGTTAGGAAGTCGGTAATTGAGGACTTGATCGAATGGGCGTGTGGGTATTGGGAACGAGGGTACAGCACTGAATTGCTAAAGGGTATTGAAGATTTTTGTGTTTTAATGAGATTATACGGATGGGACTCCTAAGTTATTATATAATTAATTCGATATTTTGAAGTACCTAATAGGAAGATTTACCAAAAACAGATTTCTTATTACATAAAACCTTTTCAACAGCTATTTTATGCCAATAGGTGATTAACACTCAAGGACACTTTACGGCTATAGTCGTTATACCAATAAAAGTTCTATTGTGTCTCGTTTACCGCGCCGGAACCTGTTAACCTGTTTTTGCTTTCCACCTTTTGGCCTAGATTTTTAGTTGCTAATTGTTTTTACTAATTATTGAATGGTTTTTTGTCTACAGGGTCGGCATAAGAGGAATGCGACGTTTCCTGGAGGCCAGACTGCGAGTCTACTGCAGTCTTCAACAACTAGAAGTAAGTATTGCTTTAATAATAATAAAATCCATTTATTTTCAGGCGACTCAGGCCCATAGATAAAAACTTTTACCTCAATACATATTTATAGCACTGTGTGACTTAAACCTGCACTTAAGTCACGCTTTTCTGTGACTTAAGTCACATTTTTACACAGAAAAGTGTGACTTAAGTGCTTATTAAGGTCACACGAGCTATAGAATAGTATACAATTGAAATTGCTTATTGAAATAATTGATTTACATAAATATTTACAAAATAGGGCCTAAAACTAGAGGTAGGGAAGAAATAATTGGTCATAGTCTGCACTACTAAGTCGGCTGTAATGCACGGCGTTTACCACCCTCGCGACTACTTAAGTCACACGTATCGTAATGTACAGACGCCAGCACATCAAGCTACTACAACCTGTCAAATTTCTTTAATAGATTTTCAACTTTATCGCTAAAGCGTTAAGGCTCAAGGTTGATTGGAAAAATTTGACAGTTTCGGGTAGCTTGACCTGCTGGCCGTCTGTACTTACTACGAATACTTTATCAAAAACTTGTGTTAATAAATAAGACTCAAGACTATGTTAGTAGCACTTCACTTTGCTTTATTTTTTAATGGGTAGTTCGGCTAACTAGTTCAGTCCAGTGACTTATCGCAAATCTATCCTACAATTCAAGTGTGTTGTCAGATGGAAACACTGTAGCGGTTTGGATACTATTACTGGATCCTTTTCGAAACTGGTACTGTTTAGTCTTATTGTATTTTCGTTATGAATAAACGCTTACACTTTGTAAAAGCCTTACTGTAAGTTTTGATTCTGAACATCACTTATCATTCTCCTGCCCTTATCCCAATTTATTTGAGGTCGGCGCAACATGTATTTTTCTTCCATACCTACTTCTCTATTAGTTGTCATCTCGGTAGTCATCACCTTTCTAACAATATTATTATTTACACAGTACAACCATCGTTTTCATTATTTTTCCTCTACTCTTATAGCCCATCTTTGAACATCACTCGAAACTCGAAAATGAGAAAATGTTAGTATCTCTACAATACTCTTAACTTCTCGCTTCAAACTCAAGCATTTATATCCCTTTTTACTATCTACAGACAATTTAAGTGCACTTTTGAATCGTCAACAAATTGTCTGTTAATCAGAAAGTTGAAGGTTTGACAATATTACTCATCTATCCCTCATAATTTCAGAATACTCAGCAGACGCGTCAACTCTTCGCGACGTAGCAGACGGGTGCCAGGCCACCAGGCCCCGGTACTGTTCTGGAGGCACCACCACCTGGCCCGGCCCCAGGGTGCAGCCGCCGCAGCCTGAGATCCCCAGCCTGGCTGCACCAACTCCCATAGACACCAAAGGTAAGAATAGGAATACGTTTATGTATTTTCTTCAATGACTAGCTGCGCCCCGCGGTTTTTCTCGTCTCGATTCTGTGGGAATCTCGGGATAAAATGTATCCTATGTCGTAAATCGTAATCCAGGTCATGGTCTACTCATGTGCCAAATTTCATTAAAATCCGTTTACCCGTTTTAGCGTGAAAGCGTCACAAACAAACATACAAAAAATTAAATCTTTTCTCTTTATAATATTAGTTTAAACTACAGTAAACAGTAGGTATAAAACAATGCCTAAGATAACTATTAACATGCTTTAGTAGCCACATATATTTTGTCTTCCATAAATAACAAAAGTTAAAAAATATAACTAAAAAAATGCCATACATCATAATTTGACACAGACACATAAATTTAAATAAAGTTACACAATTTGTGTGAAAGACAAATTACTAGATTTTTTACTGTAACTATTTCACTGTGGGAAGTTATAAGTTAACCAATGCAATCCATTCAAAACTTTCCTGAATTCAATAGGAATTTTACTTTCTAAATGTCACACCCTATAGATTTACCATCACAGATCACTGAACCCATAAACAAATGATAAGAAACAAGACAATCCCAACCACTTAGACACACCATAACAAATGTCCACTTTCCACCACCATTACCGACCACATACCATCCATCCATTGTGGCTGCCGTTAGCTGCCACTAAGTACCAGTTCTATGCGCGTGAGCAGGTGCGCCTGCGCAGACCCGGTCAGCTCCGACCAGACTGACCATAAATCTCGATGTCCGGCGACCAAGCGTTAGACCTAATTAAAAGCTGTAAGATGGAGGAGATGGTGTAACCTTTTAGAGTTTGTGTCGTGTGTCATAGGCTGAAGCGGAATACATCAGTGATGTGAAATTAGTCGGTTTATGAAATATCGATGTTCAATAGACATTAAGAACATCACAACTCTTCTGCTTTTCCGAATCTTTCGACAAAGGTACATTGTACACGTAAAAAGAATCGACCGTATTTCGCATTTCGGCCATGACGGCCAATCTCAACGGAAACTAGTCTTCGGCGCGGGAGATATTATAGTACAAATGTGCACTCCCTCTTGTCGTGTAGCGACAAGAAACTAAGTTTAAATTAAAGAAAGGGAAATTGAAGTTAATTAAAGATTTATTAATAAGATATATAAAAGATGGTGTAGTGTGTGGGTGAGGAAGGATTAAGATGAGTGATTGGTGGGTTGAGGAGGCTGAAGAGGTAGACGCGACGCGAGGCAGGTGCCGGTGACAGGTGCAGGTGCAGGCGTGGTCAGGTGCTGGTGCGTGTGCGGCACGGAGGATACCCGTAGGGGCCCACGCGGCAGAAGTAGGTCGCAGCACGGCCGCACGAGACAGCAGGCACGGCAGCACGAGAGAGCAGGCACGGCAGTACGAGAGAGCAGGCACGGCAGCACGAGAGAGCAGGCACGGCAGCACGAGAGAGCAGGCACGGCGGCACGACAGAGCAGGCACGGCAGCACGAGAGAGCAGGCACGGCAGGGACGCAGTCAGCCCGCCAGGAGAGGCGCCCCTCGGTTGAGGCGCGGCCCAGTAGTTTCAAGAGGTTCCGGCGAGGCACGCCAGCGGTCCGACTGGTACGGAGGACGGAGGACGGAGGTGTAGCGCTAGTCCGTCAGGTACCGGAGTCAGAGAGGGACACGCCATACTGGAGTCAGAGAGGGACACGCCAAGAGTTCCCTGGATAGGTGACTCCGGAGTACCAGCTCTATTTTTGAGGGTTCGCTTTAGAGGCGAAACTCGAACTCGAACTGATCCTTGCATTGCTTGGATTCCGAACATATACGAAACAATAAGGTAAACTCGTAGAATAGCACCATGTAGAAATAAATATGAATCTGAAATATGCTGATGGCCAGTATTGATTTGCAGAAGTATTAATATATTTTCAGCTAAAAGTTACAGGCTGATAAGAATTTATAAGCAAACTTGTCATGGTGACGTATTAAACGTCGTTGTCAGAACTGTCATAATAAAATATATTAATAAAATACAATTAAATATATAGTTATTTCGTATTAAAATCGTATTAAAAGTATAGTGTTTATAGGAAAAATGATATCAATGAATGTGGGCGAAATTTCCAGCCCTTGGATGTCACTAAATCGTCGTAGTGTTATGTTAAAGTTTGATGACTGTCTGTGTACTGATTATGGATTAAACGTGACCTGATGTCGTGAGGAATAGTCAGATCAGCGCCTAACGGTAACAGAATGCTTGTCTGACCTGGAGGAATGAATGTAGATAAATGTGAGTATGTACATTATGTTACACTCTTCACTCATTCTCATAGTCCGATGGGATGGCAATCCGACACATCCGGAGAGATATCAGGCGCAGGACCAACGGCTTAATGTGCTTTCCTATCACACCGACAACTTCCAAACTCCGGGCTGTTACTAAGAAACTCCTAATGGAAAAACTTTGCCCGACCCGGGAATCGAACCCAGGACCCCTCAGCAGTCGAGATTGCGACCACGAGACCAACAGGGCAGCAGTTCATCATTGTACACATACGTTTATCCCCCCGCTGTCGCTCATCCCTTACACCACCAGCCATCAAAGACGATGATTCACACCCCGTACCGGAACGGGGGCTCAGCGTCAATTAAATTTAGCACCGTTACGATAAATATCCCATCGGAAGTCTAGCCTTGCCACTAGTCAGCCTAGCAGCCTGCCCCACACGACAGGCGTGAATATGTTACTTAGTAAATTGATGTCGTTACTTACTTAACTTGATGGGCTTCTAAGCACTCTAGCACACACTAAGCACTAAGCTAACCAGTTTGAAGTAACAAAGTTGCTGACCAACTTTGTTTGACAATGATGCAAAGGATTCGATTTGTTTGTTGAATGATATTCCTGGTAATCAGGGTACCTGATAAAGACTTCCTGGTTGCAAATGGCTTGCTTCACCACTTTTGGGTAAGTTTCGATAGTTTTTACGGGCAGATAACTTCAGCCAATTCTGGTTCATTCTTAATTTGACGGTGGCTAGTGCCTGAGCAGTGACTCCGACTTACGAGTTGAAGGTAATGAGTTCGAACCCAGGCCGACAATACTTTGTGTATTTAATTTTATCACCACTGCTCTCAAAACGGTGAAGGAAAACATCGTGAGGGTACCGGCATGTCCTAAAACCAAAAATTTGAAGACATGTGACATCTACCAACACGCACTGGGCCCACATGGGGACTACAGCCCATTCCCTCTCACAGAGAGGAGGCCTGTGTCCCAGCAGTGGGAACATTATAATCTGAGAAAGGAGGCTTATTCAGATTAATAGAAGCTCTTGTGACTAGGGGCATCCGATACTTTAGGAGACTAATCTTCCTTAGTCTAGCGGGTTAGTAGAGTGTCACATCATCTACCAACCAGCACTGGGCCCGCGGGGTAGACTACGGCCCACTCCCTCTCACAGAGAGGAGGCCTGTGTTACAATTAGGACCAAAGCCCAATATTATGCTGATGAAGCTGAAATCCATCAAAATAGTAAACAGTTTTAAACCATCAAATTCTTGGAGGAGCGTCAATTGCACTGTTATAATTTACAATCGTTAAAAAAGATCTGTTACGCCCCATAAAATTTAGCATTCGCAGAACAAGTCACTGCCCTCTTGGAAATTGGAACGTCTCGCGAAATCGGGCCATCATACGACACCCCAATAAACTTTTATTAATGACATGTGTTTGCAATAATATCCAATTTATTCGTCCACATAACTGAAGTGGCGCCAAATCCTTGGCATCAAAACACAAGTTCCAATCGTTTACATTAGATATTTATGTGTCAAGATAAATAAATACTAATGTCCAAAAGTTAATTAACACGTCTATAAATCCAGCCCACTGCACAAACAATTGCAATCGCTATACGAATATATCATAGCTAGGAACAAATATAAACACTACTAAATGTGACCTAGGAGCAAGGCCGGTTCAACGGGATCTAAGTTCAGAAGGACCGCTTGACACAAAGATCCCTTCCGCATAAACAATCACTACAACATTTAGGTAAAAAACTATAAAATCTAACCCCACTGAAGTCACAGATTGACCTTCTCACCCCAGTCTTTTGGAAGTGTCATCTAGTTGTTAGTGGCGATGATAAATGTCTGATGATCTGGCTGCAGGATGTCCTACATTCCTTCTCGGCACAGTGCGCTATATACAATCATCTCTTCAATGTGCTCCCGCTACCACATAAGGATAGTCCGCTGTTATAGTTTTCATGGTTCATTACCATTCGTAAAATATGAATTGAAAAATAAGCTTCATAGGTCTGTCTTTAACTTAATTTTGTCTTGCTTCAAGTGTAACAATTTTCTTATCGAATTGTTAAGTTGATTTGAGTAGTGTACACTCTGCGACTTTCTTTATGGTCACAATCCCCGCCCATATTTATGTGTGGTGCACCTACGCAGTGCGGTGCGTGCGCTTGCGCCGATCCTAATTACTGATCTAACGGCGGTCAAGCGCGCCCTCTAATTACAGATTGTGATAATGTTATTTAGAAACTCCATCGTGCTATAATGTTGGTGTTTTCATCGTATTTTCTGTATCTGCACCACATTGCGGTGTATCTTTGTAATTTATATTAATTGCTTTAGGTTTCCATGTCTGGGAAAGTAATGTAGAATGTATGGGATTGTTATCGTAGTCTTGTAAGAAATAGACCTGTGTTCAAATTACGGGTGTACATTTTTTTTACGTTAATGAGTACCTGAGTGGTTGTTTTACAAGACTGTTCAAATTGTTTTTCTTAGCGTAATATAAATATTTTTATCCGATAAAATCAATCAGTGCAGGTCAAAAAAATAATAAATTATGGAATTTCTGGATCGGAATTCGACCAACAATAACCTCTGTCATGGCTGTGTGATGGTATTAAAATAATGCCACCGACTACGTAGCTCGTGTAAAGTTCCAACGTAGTAAATGTCAATTACAAGAAACACGAGAAGGGTCAACAAGATTCTAAGATGAGCCAGCAAATTGCCACTACATACTACGCAATATGTCTGCCGTAGCTCCCAGCCATTCATACTAACACTAACACACCTTTTTAAGCAAATATTCGATATTATAGACAGTAATAGCCAAATAACGGGTTCCACAAACAAATTGCTGTATATTTAGTAAGCTCACTATAATTTGCGAACAGAATGCTGATAAGTTAAATGTTAACATCATAAATTAATGTTGTTTTATTATTTACTGTCGGTTGTTATTGATGCTGAATGTATTCCTGTGATTCGAAATCTTGTAAAATTACATTAGAGCTTGGTTATTTATTAGTTATTGTTTTGATGCAATATCTAATCTATGGGTTAAATTAACTATTACTACCTATAGTAATTGCACATACCTACTTCGAGCCGAAAATACCAGAATTGACCCCTAATTGCACCCTAATTGCGTAACACACTATCATTCTCAATCTGGATCATTTTGAAGGATGTTGCAAATCTATTGCATCATACGTTCGAAAAATTTGTGTACTCAACAAAGTAAATAACGCAATGAATGTTGTTGAACTGTCAAAATGAAAGCTATTGCTACTGATAATTTGTTACTCAATTACGTCGCTGATTTTGCTTCCAGACTGAAAAAATACTCGTCTCTTTTTAAAAGATATCTTACAGAGCTTAACAATGTATCGAATACTTGAATGTTTCCCTCGTTTAATTAAGACTTTTTTAGTTAAGGTGATTACATTTAAAAAATGGCTACGTGACGTGGCTAGCTCGGAAACAAAATATCAGAGCATGGAAACATCTTTTTTAAAAGATTGGTTTTAGATTGCAGCTTGTCAAAGGGAGCTTTTCCTCCAGGCTTTCAACAGACATTAATAGTTATTTAAACAGTCGAAGACGTGTTAATTTTACTTGACGAGAGCTAATTTAAAAAGATATCTATAATGATTGGTTAAATAAAATACCTTGTCTTAAACATTTTAACCAATGGCGTTAATTTTATTTGACTATAGCTAGTTTACAAAGACACATAAAATATCTATAATTATTATAAGAACCAGTTTCAACTTGTTACTTTTTTCTACATCTCCGTGTTATATAGTCCAGCTACTTCTTACAAAACCACAATTTCCACGCACTGGATAAACCAACGTACAGACTACATAGGTATTTAGTTAGCCCGAGGGCCCAATCTATGGAAGAAGACTTGTCTCGTTCTACATATTTGTGGTTTTTATTTACATATTGTGGCATGTAAAGTAAAGTAATACTAGTTCTTGAGTTACTGCTGATTGGCGTTGACTGAAACATCCTCGCAGGCAGACGTAATCATTAGTAGGTACCAAGTTAACGATATTGACAAAGCCAATTAGCTAATTACTATAACTGATGGATTGCTGACAATTCAATGATATTTTCTGGAGCATGTTGTTGTTGTTAGTAGAAACCAGAAAAGATTTAAAGACTAACTTACTTTTTAATGGGTAATGTTACCTGATGAAAAAACTACAATTTTCAAATTCTATTTATTTTTTTCTTTTTCTTTTTGATCTTGGCAGCCACATTGTCATGTTTTGCCGCCAAATTCCTTGCAAGACTATTGTTAACAAAAATAACCATTTTTTTTCCAGATCATAAAATTGAATTAGTTAGTATTTACATACAAAACTTAAACACTAGTGTTTGTAGATACATACATATGACAGATTTTCGTAATAATTAATAAACCTTATGACAGTTCCTCTCAAACTTTCGATGAAAATACTGTCCTTGTCAAGCCAAGTTTCAAAAAGCCTAATAAAGCTCTTGTAGATACCTAAGCCATATAAAATCCCATAACATAACATTAAATTAATACTCGTATCACCATATGACCATAGACTAGCAAAAAACATCGGTAATTCCATGCGTCTTCTCAGAAAGCTGTCAGTCAGTTCAGCATATCATATGAGTACATGACTAACGGGGGTCAATGACCCTAGCTAATGGATTTTCTGGCTCCTACGTTTTTTTTTAGACTTAAAATGTACGTACTTTTTAGCACGTAATGATGTTTCATTGAAATAATATAAAGAAATGTGGTTATTGGTTCTCTTTTTCCTTTTTAGGACAAATTTTAACGCCTATTTTGAGAAAAGTCGCTTTTAGATTGTAAGTCTGAAATACATATTGCTTAACTAAGTACTCAAGTACAATAAGTACAATATTTTTCGTGTCGAAGTAAATGTGGAATTATTTGAAAGTCAATTTTGTTTTATTGGTAGATATTCGTAGGCTGATAAACCGTAAGACACACTACCGAAGGATATATCTAGAATATACGTACAGACGCCAGCAGGTCAAGCTACCCGAAACTGTCAAATTTTCCCAATCAACCTTGAACCTTAATGCTTCAGCGAGAAAGTAGAAAATCTATTAAACAAATTTGACAGATTGTAGTAACTTGATGTGCTGCCGTCCGTACATAATCTCACGCCTTCTTCCCATGGGCGTAGGCAGAAACTACAGAACGCCACCTGTTAGGTACCATCGATCCATACATACTCCTTTTGCTTCGTTTACGATCATACATCTTCAGTCTAATTCAGTAACACACTTTCAATCACAATCCGAATCATTTTGAAGGAGATGAAGAAGGAAGATCCAAATCCTTCTTATGGTCGAAAAATTTGTCTGCTCAACAACGTAAACAATGCAATGAATGTTGTTGAACTGTCAAAATGAAAGCCATTGCTACTGTTAATGTATTACCTACGCTATTACCCCGCGGGTGTCATACATGCTAACACGCACATATCTAGAAATATTTCTAAAAATGTTTACAACATACACGAGCATTCAAAATAAATAAAGTTTGAAACGAACCATCAAATTAATTAAAAGTCTTACGCATATCAGATATAAAAACGTTATCATCGTCGATACGACTAATTGCATTATTTGTCGATAACTTTCACTTGGTAAAGAAACAGATATTAAAAACCTGTTTTTACACAATTTATGTTATAATATAACAGCTTCAAGTATGTATATGTACAAACAATATTATATAATATAAGTAGGTACTTGGTGAAGTTGATACTAATTTGATGCAAGTAGGTATCGAAACAGCATCTTATTGGCAATATCTGAAACAAAAAAATGTCAAAATAATTAAATGAAACCTGATTTTATAACATCGTTAAAATGAAAAGTTTTCTTTTTTTACTTAGTAATAATTTTAGAGTACGTACAGTTTTTAATTTTTGATACAGCTTTCAGAGATGTAAAGATATTTGTGACCGACCCTGAAACATTTATGGCGTGTGTAATTTTTAATAATTCATGTTATAGGGTTGCAGTTTCAGTTTTGTTTAACCGGTTGAATGCCGTAATTACAGAAGCAATTAAAAAGACATTGTGTCTCGCGTGGATCCACGTTCCGGAAACAATACGAAGGGTTAAATTTAAAAAACCCTATCGTCTAGCAGTGTAAACGCAGCTTATAAAACCTCTGTTTGTAAAGGAAAAGAGTGCACATGTTACATAAAGTTCCCATTCCCATCTCAAAGCGTGCTCGTAGTCGCCCCACGGGCAGCACAATGCGATGCGCACGCGCAGTGGGTGTCGATGATTTACACCCGCCCGTCTACGGCCAGCTTCATTCATATTTATTAAACTTCGCAGTTTTTTCAATTGTAAATCTTTTCTGTATGATGAACGTGGCACTTTGGGATTGCACTATTTTGTGAGCCCAGCATTCCAGAAAAAAAAAGTACATTTTCATTTTTTATTATTATTATTTGTCAATGTTTATTGCTTTTTTGTTGGAGTTTTATTTATGGAGGAATAAATAAGGTGTTTTATGTCAAGTAATGTGTCTATTATTGTAATACTGTAAATCTTTTTTTGATAGGCACAGGTGTTGGTTTTCTCACATCTCCCATAAAATTATGTTAAATATTTTATTACATGCATTTATTCAATATCGTTTAACTTTATAAATAAATACAGTAATATGAACTACAGCCCATTACAACCGCTTCAGCTCCAATTAATAATATTAATTGGCAAAATAAACAAGATGGCGTGAAGCGCGCTTTTGTCGGCGTGTGCGCAACTGCGCATAAAAGTTTATACTTCATCCTCTTTATGGAGACTTATTATTATCTGTATTCTTTAAATGGATCATGATTATAAGCTGCAGGCGAGGAGTTTGTTATCATTAGTGGATCGATAACTATTATATTCGTATCATTGTTGAATATTAATAGATTTGCCCACCAATCCATTCTTAAATCATTTCAATTGAAATACTAATTTACGTTTGTGAAGATAGGTTGTTAGTTTTTTTATCCTAATTCCAAGACGCTTATGAGCACTTAAACCATCTTAGTATGAAATTCCCGATGTGTCATCGTATTTAAGAATGACTTAGGATAAACCTACGTCATCTAAAATTTCCATTAACTGACTCAGTTAATCATCTAAACAGTTGACTGTTGTAGTTTTTTTTTTGGTCTGCATAGCATGCACAATCAGCCTGTAATGTTCATACTGCTGGGACACAGGTCTCCTCTCAGTGAGAGGGACTGGGCCGTAATCCACCACGTTGGCCCAGTGCGGGTTGGTGGATGTCGTCACATACCTGCGAATTTTTGGACATGCCGGTTTCCTCACGATGTTTTCCTTCACCGTTTTGAGAGCAGTGGTGATGAAATGATTTACATAAATAAAAGTGCCTGTCTGGGTTTGGTTTGGTCTATCAGAGCTTTAATGTTGTGGTATTTGATCAGCATTGAGATCGAAACTTTTCAATGGATATATGAGACATATGTACACACGAACAGCACACAGTGCTAAAGCTTAGAACACAGTAATAACCTAAGATAGATTTCTGTTATGCCTTCTAAAATGATGTACCATTTTAGATAAATAGGTATACTACCTTTCTCCCTTTGCACAAAAGATATGGCAACACCAACAAAAAATAATTAACCAGATCATAAAAATTTGAATAATGTCCCTTATGTCATAAAATAATTATATTCTTTTGCCTTATAGCCCTGCTTACCCTCTCCAAGTAACTCATAAATAAGACTCGCTGAAAGAGCGCGCGTATTTTTAAAATTCATCGTATTTTTATTGGGTGTCGTACTACATGCGATCACCTCGTTAGGACGGTGTGTTTGTAGGTCAACCAGATCATATATCGTGTGAGATGGCTCAAAATAGGCGGGGTTTTAAGATGAGAGATATAAATTAAATAGGTTTTAAATGTGTTGCAAAATTGTTTCTATTTCGTTTCGTTTTGCAGTCATTTGGCAAAAAGCTTTTAGATGGCGCATTACTTTAAGGGTCTACTTAATTTATTAATATCGTCAGTGCATCAGGCAAAATGATTCAACATTATCCAGAAATTTGAGATCCGCAAGAAAGACGCGTTCTTTCAAATCTAATATTATTTATCCCATCAAAATTCGCCACCTATTAAAAAACGTAGTAACAAATATATAAACTATTTTCCTATTGTTTCAGTTTACACAGACCAGCCAGTATCATCAGCATCCCCTCCGACCCGGGATAAGATCAACGGAGAGGAGAAGGCGAGGTCTCGGCGCAGGGATACCTGGGCTGAACCTACCACACCACCTGTTACTGATGATGGTAAGTCTACTCCTGCTATGTACATATACTATGTATTAAAGGAACCAGGTCCACCAAGGATCCTAGGATGGACAAAAAGCTGATTCGGGTGGCTGCCGATGGTCAGTCGCAAACTGCAACCTCACAAGCAGAATTAGTTAGGGTGGCTGTGCCTACAAGTCCTTTCACAAAGAAACGTCTCGACTAAATCAGCCTAATCAGGCTTTAACCAGTTCCTTACCATAACTTTCACTTCTTCTGCGGTGTTCATTATTTTCCCTCTGCCTACTAGGGGTTGTCGCGTGTCGCTCATCTACCTACATGAAGTTGTACTTCTTCAAATATCTATCTTCTAAGTTTAACCTATTTCTTTCTTCTCCAGCAACCAGTGTTCGTTCGCCGCTTCTCCAACATCAGCACCAGCAGTATGACGAACAGCTCCGTGACATCGCAGCGTCCCTCACCAGACCAAGATCGAGACGAGCGCTTCCACCGACGCTTGAGAGACCTACAAGACTGCCACCACCAGACCGACTGCCAGTGAGTTACTATGCTTTACCTTTTCTGGGAGAACCTTTTGACGAAGCAGTGTGTTAGGGTAAACGAGGGTCATACTTTAAGGGAGTATAAAAAATCAGTTGTTTCATACATTTCAATCCTGTTAATATTACATTTTTGTATACAATTGATAATTTTTGTATATTTCAGAGTTGATCCAATAGTAAAAGTTGATTATATTCATGAGTACTGCCACGGTATAGTTTTTCCTATTACTGTAATGTTAAAAAAAAATCGTAATGAATCCTCTGATAAGCAATCTCACAAGTATTTAAGTTACCTGTTTCGTAGATAACTGATAGATATTGGAAGATATCAATTGGACTACCACTCCGTGGAAGTCACCTGTAGTTGCCTTTTTTGTAATACCAAATGAAATGTTTAATTTCTGTAAGAAGGTCAAATAAATCACTTTTACAATTCAATGTTGATCAATATTTTAAAACTGATAGCGCCGCTATAATAGATATTCATAATCTAATATCTCTTCCAGGCCCGTGGTTCACCAGACGGTGGCGCACCACCAGAAGAGGCCAGCTCCAGTTCAGCAAGTGAAGGTAGCGAGCCTACTGACGCAGTGGAACCAACAGAAAGCGGTGAAGGAGGCAGGGTTGAACTGCCAGCTGAAAGATTACTCCATGCAAGAGCAGGGTGGCTGCAAAGACGAGGGCCTGCAGGCTGGTCACGTCACTGGTTTGTGTTAAGAGGGGCAGCCCTACTGTACTTCCGGGATCCTCACGCAGAACATCGAGGACTGATGGATGGGGTTATTGACTTGAGTGGAATATCAAGAGTGGTAGAGCTGCCAAATTCTACGCAAGGATATGCTTTTGAGACTGAGGTACGTAATACCTATAAGAAAATCCAAAGTTTGTCGGTTGTGCAAGTTAAACATGTTTCTAATGAATCGTGTGTTGTTTCGCAGACTTGGGATGGAAAGCATATAGTCCTGTCGGCAGTAACAGCAGGCATCAGATCCAACTGGGTGTCGGCCATGAGAAGAACAGCTGGCTTACCAGACACAGGACCACTATCACTGATATTACGAGAGGATACCGTTGACCAAGCATCGGAATCCTCAACATCACCTGTTACCCCCGTAACGCCCATCACAGGCAGGTCAGCGCCTTTTTCATCAGACGAAGAATACCGAACAGCTTCCGAAGGTGGACGAAGAGATAGCGCTGATTGGGGAGACATGGGTCCTCAACCACCTCCATCCCCACTCCTCACAAGGACTCCGATATCCAAAGTGAAAGAAAAGGTTCGCATCAGAACTTCCCACCAGGCACCCCCGCGACCAGACACCCCTAAAGGTGACCGAGACGAAATTGACTCTACCAAAGAAAAAGAACGCACCGTCGACGAGGTTGATGAAAACGAGAAACCCGTCGAAGCGAGAAAACGTAGCTATATATCGACTATCGACAAACAATCGATCGAAATAGACGATCTAAGAAAACAACTGAAACTAGCGCTTAACGACGTCGGCGCGGCTGAAGCTGAAATAACAAGGCTACAAAAACTAAAAACAGAGGCTGCTTTGCAAGAAAAGAAAATGGAAGAACTAGTAACAATGTTACAAAAGAAGGAAGAAGAACTATCAGTAAGAACGAAAGAGGCTGAAAACTTAGACGCGATAAAAGAACTATACAACCAAGATAAAAGTCTTTGGGAGAGCAAGTTGACGGAAACGCAGAACTTCTTGAAAGAATCGACTGAACATTGCGAGTTACTGACGAGACAGTTAGCTTCAGCGCAGGAGACGATAGCGCAGTTACAGCGAGAAGTCAACGAACTCAATGAGAAACTATTAAAGAGTGTTAAGGAGAATGATAGCTTATACACGAGGATAAGAGATCTAGAAGGAAGATCACTTATTGAGTCTGCGTTACCCACCAAGGAGAAGAGAAAGAGCATAGGATCTCTCAGCGACCTCACGAACTTGAACCAGGACATGAACATCGAGTCTATGGAAAAAGACAGATTAATAGAGGAGTATGCGGAATTAAGAGAACGATTCATGAAGGCTATTCAAGAAATAAAAGCGATGAAGAAGGAACTGCGTGACTCACATAATATGTACGATGAGCTCGAAGTCACGAATCTCAAGTTAAGGAACGAGATGAAGCTAAGAGAGCAGTGCAGCCGATCAGAGATAGATCTGATGGCGGCCCGCATACTCGACCTAACGCAGAAGTTAACTGCTTCAGATAAACAAGTCCGAACATTAAAACACAAAATCCAAAAGTCTGAATCTAGAGAGAAGAGACGCAGTCTGTCGTTAAAAGGCAGAGAGTCCTTCACTCTAGGTAAAGAAGTAGAAGAAAAGTTAGCAGAGCTCGAAAACAAAATCACAATGCTCGAATCCGGCGAACCGGTCCCAACGATAAACTCTCCCTCCAAAAGTGCGTCACCTGCCAAAGAAAAAACATCCAAATCTGAAAATACTTCGGAAGAAAAACGGATGAAACGCCTCGCCGCTCGACTGAGGAGGAAGTCGCTCGATAGCGCCACCAGCTCTGAGCCCATGAAGATGCTAGTAAGATTGAGTTCGCTAGAAACCAAAGTAGCCTCCGCCTTGGAAAACCGCAAGGACCTCACAAACTCCTGCGAGTCATTGAGTCAGGCAACCAGATCCGTTGAAAGTCCATCCTTAAATGAGAGCCCAGAGACGTCCAGTATCGGCACGCAGTCGCAGAGGCATCTACTAGAGAGGCTACAGAGTCTAGAGAACGTTGTGATACACTCTAGAAATAAGGTCAATGAGTGTCTTTGCCAAATGAGTGCAATGCGAGCGGCGAAGTCGCGTAGATCACCCTCACCGAGTCTCGAAAAGAAATACAGCCTTAAATCGATGGAGAAGTGCCTGACAGATGTCAGCAAGAGGCTACAGGAGTGCTTCGACAAGTGCGTCGTTGATTTTGACCAAAACCAAAACAATAATCAGGAAGAAGTGAACGACAGCGTCGCTCAGGTGGTCGTACAGCTCGAAGAACAACTGAGAACGAAACTCCTGGAGATATCCAGGAGGAAGGCGGCGTTGTACGAGGCGGGCGAGCTCACACAGAGGAAGAGCCTGGAGATTCTGGCAGAGAAGCTAGCGTATGAAGCGGTCCTCGTCGGCAGGATACAGGAGGCGCTCGAGTCCTCGAACGGCAGCAGATTCTTCGCGCGATTGATAAAGTCTGAAATTATCGAAACTAGTCAACTAATAGATAACCTCAAACGCAAGATCAACGGCGAGAGCAGCAGGGGCGGCGCCGGCACCAGGAGCTCGCTGGACTACCTCGCCATGATCCTCACGAGGAAGATCGACATCGTCAACGGCTCGCCGGAGGCCCGCGAGCGACGTCGCTCCGAGCTCATCATCCACGGAGCCGACCTCGAGGCGCTGAAAGTATCACAGCGCGAAGTCGCCGAAGCCGTCGACCGGTACAAGAGCGAGAAGCTAGCCGAGCTATGCTCCGCACTCGCGTGCGAGACGCTCAGCTACGCGGCGCCGGCCGACGGCGACGTGGAGCGCCAGCGCGCCAACCTGGAGGCGGCGCGCGTGCGCTCGGCCTGGGCGGCCGCGCGCGACGCGCTGGGCGCCGAGCTGGTGCAGGCCGAGGTCACGCGCGCGCTGGCCCGCGCCGCCGCCTGCTGCGACACGCGCCTGGAGCACGCGCGGCGCGCGCGCCTCACGCTCACGGCGCAGGACCGCGCCGACCTGGAGCTGTGGTGGCAGGCCGCGCACGACCACCTGCGCTGCGAGATGGACGCCGCCGTCAAGGACATCGCCGTGCGGTACCGCGCCTGCCTCACGGAGCGCCGCCCGCGCGACCCGGAGCCCGGCCCGGACAGCCGCGCGCTGCTGGCCCAGCTGGCCGAGGCGCTGGCCCAGCGGGCCCTGGTGGACGCGCGCGTGGCCGTGCTGGACGGCACGTACCGCGCCAGCTCGCCGCGCGCCTCGGGCCCGCGCCGCTCCGCCGAGGACGCCGTGTCCTCGCTGGAGGCGGACCCGGCGCAGGAAGCGGAGTTCGTGTACCTGTTCCAACGATTCTCGACCGAGTGCCGAGCGCTCTTCTCCAGTGACTGTTCGGGTAACAGTGAAGACTCGATGAAGATCGGCGAGAGCCTCGAGCGGGTGGAGGCGGCGGTGGCGGATGTGGCGAGGCAGCTGTGCGCGCGCGGGGAGGAGCCGGAGGCGGGGCGGGACAGTCGCGAGGCCACGCCCACCGGCGCCACGCCCCCCGGCGCCAGCGCGCTCGATCGCATCGACGCGCTGCGCCGCCGCGTCGAAGCTCTGCAAGCGCTGGTGCCCTGCCAGCACTGCAAGCAGCTGCAGGACGCATTGGACAGGTGAGATACGTGTCTCTTGCAGAATCTATTAGTTTTAGAATTTCAACAACAGTTCCACTAACCTCCCATTTTTGTTCAGACTGCACGAGGAGCGTGCCCGTGGCGAGTGCGCGCTAGCCCAACAAGCGCACGCGCTGGCCGCAGCACGCCGCGCATGCGCACAGCTGCAGACGCAGCACGAGCGCGAGCGCGCGGGCCTGCGCGAGCGCGCGCGCACGCTGCAGCGCCGCCTGGCCGCGCTCGACTCCGAGTACTCCGCGCAGCTGGAGAACTTGCGAGCCGCTTATCAGGTACACAATACTATTTGTTGGTTAGCTTAAGGAACATTGACTACTACGAATTCAATACATGATTCTAGACCCATCAGCTTTGAATTTTTGTGCCCCTACCTAGGAGTTTCCGCTTCACACAATTAAGTCTCCCATGTCCGTCCCACAGAGCGCAGTAGCCGCGGACACGCACGGCGACGGGCTGCGCGCGCGCTACCAGCAGGAGATAGAGCAGCTGCGCGCGCTGTGCGAGAAGGGGCTGCTGGCCATGGAGTCCTCGCACCGCCGCATCGTGCGCGAGATGGAGGACAAGCATCGCGCCGAGCGGGAACAGCTCAGGTAACTACACAGGCAGAAGTTTACAAAGACCGCACGGTTCGACGGCACGGTTGGCGCAGTGGTTAAGCGATTGACTGCTGCGCTGTGTGTCGCGGGTTCGATTCCCGCACGGAACAAATATTTGTATGACCTACAAGTAGTTGTTCCGGGTCTGGCTGTTTGTGTATGTGAGTTTAAATGTTTGTAAACGCACCCACGATACAGGAGAAATTCCTAGTGTGGGGCAACGTTTTTAAAAAAACAAAAAAACAAAAAACAAAGACCGACTTCTTGTGGTAAAATATGGGCAGCAATTGGTAACGGGGCTGACCGCCCATGGTGCGTCGATCCACGATCTTCTACGTCGTATAGAAGATTCCAACTTAAATGAATTTTTACCAGAATTCAAGTCATGTCAACAGCGCTAGCGTTGATCTCGCAAAAGTCTTTTATATTGCAGATGTTATTGCAGAGAGTCACTATGTAATGTAGTGAGGTCCATCTTTAGATCCTCTTAAAGATGAGCGTATTGTTTTGTACCATTATTGCAAGACATGACACTTTTTGGAGGGCAATGTGACGCGTAATGTGACCGTCTCTTCATTTCTGCAGCACCCCAATTTCCTGACGACGTCATTCAAGTTACACTTATGTTCGAAAATCCTAATCTGACATTCAGATTACGTTCCAAAATCTTCCAAAAACGCCTACAGTTTTTAATCCCCAATAATGTATCGTTTCCAGGCTAGACAAAGAGCAAGCTCTGGCAGAAGAGACCCGCGCGACCCTGGCGGCTCTGGACGCGATGCGCAAGGCTCACGAGAGCGAGGTGCGGCGCGAGGTCGACAAGTTCAAGGCGGAGTACCTCAGCAGAGGCGCGCACAACGGAGAGCTCACTCAGCTCAGCTCGAGGCACCAGTAAGTTACTTGGGTTTTGTTGGTTTTTGGGGAAAATGCCCAGAAATTCTTCTTAGGATCTCAGATAACTATATTGTTTAGATGTTGAGTACATCCTCCACTAGTCATCTACGATTCTCTTTCTTTAGAATTTCTGAAAACGATTTTGTGCATTCTAGAGCTTCAGTAACTAATAAGTTTATTTGTCATCATTAGGAAACTTAATTCAGAATTGTACTGTATAAATTAAATAAAAATTGGCAGAAACGGGTGAGGTCTATATTTAGACCTCACCCGTCAGAGTGTGGAACAAAGCTGCCAATGAAGATGGTGATAATTATTTCAGTGTTTTACTATAAAAACCTTTGTGCTGTTTTCTTTTCAAATAAATAAATATGTCTTTCCTTATTTCTCTTTAACCCTACCAATTTATTTATAACCTTACTGATTATTTTATTTTAATATAAATAAAAACAACAAATTCACCCAACCTTCTCTTATTGTATCAGAGATCAAAACCACAACGAAGAAGCTAGCTTGAGTTCAATTTTCCACCATATACCCATGTATGTATTACTCCCCTTCCATACAAATACTTCATAAAACCGTTCCCCAAATAGTAAAGTCTTTTAGTAATCTTTCCAGGCAAGAGATGGAGGAGATAAAACGGGAGATACTCTCCCTCTCTGAGAAGTATTCAGTCAAGTGCGTGGAGTCGGCTGCGTTGGAAGAGAGACTGGCGACGGCGACTGCGCAACTTGCGCAGGCGCATAACCATATCATGCAGCTGGATGCCAGGTACGTATGCTGCTGAGAGCATAGACAATTATTTACAACCAGAGATTATTATATTGATGATATTTTTTCTGCCGGCCGGATTGTACAATATTATTTTTCTTTTATTTCAGAAACAAGCAACTCCGCGCCCATCTAATATCGGAAGCCAATGATATGAAGAACTCCGAAGCGTCCACACTCTCCCAACTCATAGAAGAGACTGGCTCGGTACGTCAACGTCACTCGTTACTTTTTTAATTTAAACACACCGATACCACGGTACACGCTTGTACAGCCTATGCTAGCTTCTCTTCATTTGACCATAAGGCAAAGGCCACACGCTTGCATGACCATACATCGCACTTAACAGTTATACACCACCGTTCGAAAATGAACTTTAAGTAGTCAAGGTTAAGGTCTAAAGTTAAGTGATTTTGTACGACACTTTAAATTTTCTTTTTCGATGTTTCAGTATTTAATTTTAATTTCTTGGTGTCGTAATATTCTTTTTGTAAATAAATACCTAGAATCTTGAAGAAATTCTGATTAAACTATAAATGTGATATTCTGAGATCGCACAAATTGAGCTCAATTGGAACAAAAACATTTTTATAAAAATATAGAAAAATTATCCGGGTCATGCAATATGAAAATAGAAAAATGCCGTGATATGAAAATAGCTTCGGATTGATCTTGAGCTGGCTATAAGATTAATTTGAATTCTCATGTTAGTTGATAACAGGCAATCATTAACGCTAATAGTTGAAGAAAGTAAACAACAGCAAGCAGTCAACGGTAAACCATTCACTTACCTACCTCTGCCAGTAGATGATTGGCTCAATTCGCGCGATCACGTAGCTTAGAACTATTTCACATTTCTTGGGGCATATAAATTGGAGACGACATTACTAGCACTTATTGAAACCAGTCTTATTGAATGCTAAACATGGATTCTTCCATATTCTACACGAGGAGTTGAAAAAACCATGTATTTATCAGTATTTTTTAAATCCAATAACTCATAAGTCCCATGTAATAGGTGGCGGATATAGATTATTTAAATTGGTTTTAAAAACCGGGGGTTAAACGAATCGTGGCATTATGCAAGTGAGCCTTTCTTATGGATTTTTCTTACACCATTAATGACATAACCACATACGACACGTCTCCGATTTCTATTCTCCAAGCGTAGTCTCTATCCCACATTGTAAGCAACCTGGCGTAACGGTACATTGTATGGGGTGCACTAACAGCATGGGAGGGCCGCGCCGCTGTGGAGCCACCTGCGACACCTCGCCGCCGTCTGGCAGAGGGCAGGCAGCAACACAGGTACACACTATGCTACCAGTCTAGTCTACCATGCGTTGGGTTTGGTTGAGGGGGAATGGTCGATTATTAGGCATTAAGTCCGGCTTTGTACCTTTCTTGTGCACAAAGTTTAATAAATAGATATTATTAGATATAGATATAATTTTCCTAAACTGTCTATTGACAGCACGAATAATCAGGAGGTCTACCACCACCTCTTATAGCAGTATTTTTAAAAGCTTATTTCGTTATGGGACAGAGGTGGAAAATTCATAATTCATTGAGAAAAAAGTTTAAACGATTACAACCAACCGTAACCCCAATAATCGACTATTTCTCAATTTTAACAGCATTACGGTGTTTGATGTTTGTCCCTTACTAGAATCACCAGACAACATGTCCTGATCAACATAGTTTTTAATATTTATCACTGGGGTTAAAATTAGTAAATATTTCAATAATTTGGTATCAATGACTAAAAAAATTGTAAATAATTTGTTTTTTAATATCTTTGTTGAACTTTTTGTCACTCCACTTTACCCTTTACAAAAAGTTTCTGAAGCCTAATAATTCCAGATCCAAATACAAATTAATTGCTTTTCGGACGCCTAACAATAATAAACACAACAATACCATAGATAACACAACCCTTATTTTTGTTAATTGTCTATTCAGCACTTGATATATCAATGCTATATTATATAATATTAACGTGATATATTATGTATTATAGACGAAATCGTCCCGGACGAGCCCCCTGCTGGAGGCGGCGAGGCCGGCACGCGCAGCCAAGATACAGTACGCGAAGACAGAGAGCACGAGAAACCTGCAGCTCTCACCCGTCCAGGTACATATAAGTTTCTAAGTTTAAAGTAATCATTACAACCCACTTGCACCATAAATCACTAACGTGCGTTTAGCGATCAACATATTCAAGACATCATGGTGCAAGTGGGCCTACACCTTGGTAGTTCCCTGTATTTAAATAAATATATAAGATACAACTTAAAAAAAAAAAATTGCACTGATGGACTTTAGTTCAGAATCTCAGATAATTAGCAAGTTTTGGAACAACAAACTCAATGACATACACACGACAGATCAAATTCCATTGCAACAAAAATTTACTATATTGTTACAAATGGTCGCACAAAAATCAACTTAGACAGCATAACGCTAAAGTTGATAATTGAGTAAGTGGCTGTGAATGGAAACTATCTAAAATTCTGAATTCAAGTATAAATGTTTTGATTTTGAATCACCGCGTGAAAGTTGTCAATCCATGGGTTGTAAATATATAGTATTTACTTTTTATGCTGTGTATTTTTCAGTCTTCTAAAATTCATAATAATTTACCTCTTATACGTATGTTTTCAGAACTAAAAGCGCCAAAGCGCTGCTCGGTAAGCGGGCGAGTGTCGATCGCTCCGCTCGTGGGCATGGTCGCCGAGCGCAAGAAGCGCTTCGAGCTGTAACCGACTACGACCGACGCGACACTGTACGTCGCAGACACCCACCACGCTTGCACCTGGCCACTCGCTTCATACCCCACCCACGACACAAGTATATACCCTGATATATAATCACAAGTGGATAGGTTATTGAGACAACTGTATTTCTCGGCAAACGCCTGAATATTTAATCGTCGTCAATGGTAGCTTAGTAACTTAAAAAAGCTTAATAGCATATATCCAACAAATATATCTACTAAAAAAGCCAATTTATCCAACTAAAACATCTTAACTAAGTTATAAAATCCAAATGAGTAAAATAAACGATGTATAGGAACGGTATGTTATCTGCGTACTAATGGTTTAATTATTATTTAATATGTTAAGACCAAATACACTTTCTACCATATAAAACAAAGTGGCCAGACCTTTACTCCCACCACACAATGTATATAATCTTTGAGAACGGTATATAATGTACTAATTTTCTAAGTTGTAGTTTTAGTTGATTCGGTTAGTGTTGTGACTTGTGTAAATTATATACTTAATGTAAATACTAACGATTGTATCCTCATTGTTTGTTTTCTGTATGTTAATCTTTAAGACGTTGTTACCAAATATTTCTTTGTATTTAATGTGTTTTGCAAGCATTGGGGACGCAATTATCGGTAAAACAATTAATTTAAAATGTTTTTTCTCTTGAGGTCTCGAACCTAACTGTATTATTTATTGTTCTATTTATTATGTTTATTTTTTATGTTTTCTAAACCTAAGTTTACTCTTTCTCTTACCCTCCATCTTCACAAAGTCTCTCTAAGATTGTACTGAACCCGAGGAGTTGCGTCTCCAGCGCAACTAGATGCATTATAACCGTGTTTTGAAAGCGTGGACTTATTTGTATGTGTGTCTAGAATTTATTACTAAAGTGTTTTTAATCGTTTCATGGCATTTGTGATCCATATTTCGACAAACAAAATTGATTTTACATAAAATATGATGAAATCATTAAATGAAATTTTATTGTATAGCGCGAATTTTTTTAAGTTTTGGAAAGTAAATGCCAATGACCGGTTAGTATAGAGGCATATTTATATACTTTATATCTTAATATTAACATGTTTACGAAAATAAAATATATAATTTGCGTTAATTTTGACTTTGAGCTCCACCTTGTAGTGTGCAACTGTTACCATTCTCCTGACTCTGGGCATTGAACCGTCTTCCAACGCACCTTCACATTGTTGTGTATAGATAAACACTAACTAGCGGATAGTCTTATGTACCTATTATATAACATGTCACGAAAAATTGTATACATAATTTATAAATGGAATAATTTGCTCAATGTTATCTAGTGGGTTAAAAAATGTTATACCAAAACTATAGTATGCATTGTAAGTAAAACACGAGTAGAAGACAGTATAAAAGTAATTCTTCACGGCTATAATAAATTAACTTATGTTACTTGAGCTTTTTTATATACAGTCGGCGGCAGATGTTCATGTAATGTTGTGTTCCCTTGTTTTGAATGTGTGTTGACATATCTAGGCTGTCGACTGTACTAGTTGACGTTGTGTTTATAATAACATATTATAAAATGAACAGTAAACTTACATAATACAAAAATATTGTTGTTTTATTGAATGCATTCACCCCGTTCGTTCACTGTTTTTGCTCAAACACCATCCCACTCATTAGGTACTGTTATGAAGTACATACCACGCTGAGTAAGATGAAATACAACAGAATACGTCGAGAATGGTATTAGTACCGTAAAAAATAAGCGAAACGACTCTCCCTAGAGTCACTAACCAGGGGGTCTACTACGAAGTGCAAAGTGCGAATGATCGGATCGGACCGACACATGGCCGAACCGAATATTATTGAAAAATGCGAAAAAAGTTCGGATCGGCTCAGTTGGGTCGGGACCATAGTCAATATTCGAAAGAGTGTAGGAGTGTAGGATCGGGACTGATCGAACCAAATAGTAAGTTCGTAGCAGGAAACGGCCGAACATGGGCCGATACCACTTCGGAGTAGACCCCCCCTGTTTTAATATAATTTTAAAATCATGTTTTCTGTCACTCAAATACATCATCACGAAAACAGCTTGTAAACATTGCTCAGAAATGAGATAGGCCTATAATTCTAAAGCAGGCCATTGTCGCCCTTTTTAAAGAAGATTACCAGCACACCTTTCCATGCCTGTGCCGTTTTACCCTCGAGTATGACAATCAAACGGCTGATCTATTCCGTAAAAATCTCACCGTGAAAACTTAGGTGAAATGAGCTGTCAACAATGTCAATCCCTAGCACCATGACTTCACCAACCTTTCACGGTGTGATTTTTACGGAATAGCTTCTGTAGGGCCTTAAGAACAGGTTTTCATCCGGCCTAGCTATTGTATAATAAAAACATATCCCTCAACCTAGTAGGTATGTAATGTAATGTAATCCGCCGTACCGCCGTCTAGTGAATGTTTGTTTGAAAAAGTACCTTTTAGTGAATTTATTAAGAGTAATGGCGGAGTTAACAAAACTTTTTATGCAAATAAAATTAATTTTTCTGGGCAAGAAAAGAAAACCTCTAGACCCCAGACGGCGTACCCTGACCCAGTGGATATCATCGTCCAGTCGCGCTTCGGCACTGACGATGAAGTATATCTATACTTCCTATATAAAAGGCTCCTTGCACTCTGAGAAGGAGGAAATCTTTCCTCTTTCTCAGAGTGCAAGGAGCCTTTTATAATAATGATCACGCAATGAACCCGTTTATTTATTTATTTGGACAGTGGGTCGTCTTAGGGGCGGAGTATTAATAATCCAGAATGTTTCGTCCTCAACGGAGAGGACAACTTGCTGGACAACGCCTTTACCAGCCCTATAGTTTTAGAAAAAATGAATCGCAAAACAATGCTCAACGGGGCTTGCCCCGGAACTTTTTATTGAATTTAAAAAGTTCTGGCTCAGATCAACATTTTTGGCGGGTTGCTAACAAAATCATGTAACGAAGTGGAAGAGACTGGGGGCACCAGAACCAGGCAGGTGAAACGTTGCAATCTTACACTACCATCGCCGGGAATGGACAGTCATGCAAAATTTGTTGAAACAGAAAATTTTAGAATATGACACGGAGTTTCATATCAAACTTTCTGATTCTCGAAAGCGACGGAACCTACCTTCCCATTTTCAATTTTAAAAGTTTAGACAATTACCTGAAAATAAGCAAATTTCGCTTGATTTCGAGTTCCCGATTTCATTCATTTAATGGTTGAAATAGATCTCAGGCAAGCTTACAACCACGTAAATTATTTAAACCCACCCACCGTTGTATTCTCCGTCTATTGTATCGAAATCTGCAAATTTCCTGTTTGCCGACAGCGATTTCCAGGATCATTACAAACCCCAGTTTATTTGGAACCCGATTCGAATGGAGCGCTGATTGGCAAATCTGAGTGATAGTGTCACTGACTGACTTATACCGCGTTCACACTGTTTGATTTTAGTTGATGAACTGCTAAGTCGAAAGCGATTTGAACCGTCTGAACAGACTTTCAATCGAGTTGAATTTCAAATTCAAAGTTTAAGTTCTAAAATCGAACCGTGTGAACCCGTTGTTAGACTAATGCTAGGCGACACCTAAATATTATTACACTTTTATTTAGCCGTAAGAGAGAGAGCGCATTAAAAGAGTTGTATTATAAATTAATACAACCTGATGACCTGCAAATTGAAGAAAACGTAAGGTATTTCGCGGGCTACTTTAGCGCAGCCCCAAATAAAAGAATAATGCTTGTTGTTCATTTTATTGTATCAGTCAATAAATATTTTCCTATTACAATTGATTTACAACAAAAATATAACTATGTCGGCAAGCGGTTTACAATAACAATAAAAAAATAAGCGTCGTTGCCATGGTAGATTTTGAACTCCCCGTTCGCCTTTTAGTTTCCAAATATGTAAACAAATGTGTTTTTGGAAAAAAAAACTACTTTAAGACCCACACATAAAGTTCAGTTTGCGCTACACTTTTATAACTTATTTCTTATTTTTAATTTTTAGGTTATTCTGAAATGCACTTAATTCTCTGGTATAAAGTTGATATTTATTTAAGAGAAAATAACATCAAAGAATATGGAATACGACATGTGGGTCGCCATACGTCGTGGCTTACATATTAATAAGGGCTGATTTTCCATGGCCAGATAACTTTTATTCGAGGAATAAAATTGACGTTTGACAGTTTTTGTATGAAATAACTGTCAAAATTTCAAAATTATTCCTCGACTAAAGTGGAAATCAGCCCTAAGTCCAATAGAGTTAAGACTAACTTCGTTTGACTACAAATACAACAGTGACAAAAGGAAAAGTTCAAAATCTGCGAATTACTACTTACACATAATCATAGCCTACATTGTGATAAATGTCGTACAACACAAACTAAACATTAATTACTTCATATTAGAGGTCATTTTAACATTAACAGCAAATACATTATCATCAATAATAATTAATTTAATCCAATTTGTTACTTTTTAACTCGTTCTTTGTAATCTTTACACATACATATAAACCGTTATCTTTACAGCGTACTTTGATAAGCAAAGTTAGCGTTTCATACTAATACGGACCTTATTTTTAAGCGGATAAGGTTCATATTCGTATATAACACCTGCTCACATTCACTTAGGTATACGAATATTAACATTATGGAAATTGTAGATAAGATTCATATTCGTATGAAACGCTAACTGTACTTAACTTGAGGAAAGTTAAAGTACCGAGTACGGTTTATAGATGTCGGTCATAGAGACCATCGTAAGCTTCACATATAAAAATATATCTTTATACATACTATTACTGGTCCTTAATAAGTCCTTGACTAGGGTCAAGATTCACTTAATTGGTAATATTAGGAAATATAGAGAAACGTACTGTGGAAAGGAGAGATTGAAATTGGAAACATCAACTGTCATTCCTATGATTTTCATAATCCACATGAGTTACATACAGCACCCTAATCGCGTTACACGGTGTCAATGGCGATCTGAATCATTTTGTAGGATATTGTTAATCCATTGCTTCATATGTTCGAAAAATATTTCTGGTCAATAACGTAAATAACGCAATGAATGTTGTTGAACTGTCTAAATGAAAGCCATTCAATTTAACGCACTACGTGTTAAGCAATTAGCGTGCTGTCTGACGTAAGTAGCGTAAGTACAGACAATCCAATTAGGCAGGGATTATAACTAATCTGCATTCGCAACATATTCGCCAAAAATGTAAAAAATACGAGTTTATGGAAAAAAAAAATAATTCCTACACAATAAAGTTCAGTTTACGTTACAATTTTAATATTTTTTTCAATAGTGCTAGTCACTTTGAAATCAACTTAATTACCATTAAAATAAAATTGATATTTGTTTAACTTGAAATAACGTCAATTAGAAACACAAATAAAATTTGAATACAGTAATATCCCGGACTTACGCGATAGGTAGGACCAAGCGATAACAGTGTAAGTCGAATTCGCGTAAGTCGGGGTTCAGGTTTAGACAGTGGTTTTCATTTCTTGTTAGGTTGAAAAGACTCAATTCTTTGGTCTTTTGGATGACATAATTAAAGATAATCAATAAAGTGCACTGCTTTCGTAAAACAATTCTACGCGGAACACGTTCGAACTTGTCGTAAACCGCACACTGACAGGGCGGAGTGGGGAAGCCGATACGCGCGGCGATCAAAACGAAAAACCGCGTATCTCCGAATTCGCGTAAAACGGGGTAGCGTAAGTCGGGGTATTACTGTATAGCGCCTCTTGGCTAGCCGAAGAGGCGCTAGTTAAACTTATATTCTTAACATTAGAAGTATGAAACGTGTGATTAATAATAATTTGATGCGAGTTGTAAAGAGCTAAATATTATATTTTAGGAAAAATATAACTATAATACAAAGTTTGTTCATAGTAATACTGACTACACTATTAACTACATTTTTCTTTTACATAAAAAAAGACTTTATTGCATTATAATGTATATTGTCCTACATAATACCTTTTTTTTGGCATTCTCCCAGAGTAAAGAATTATTTTAGGAAACATTTTCGAACAATATTTGGCCTTGTACAGTCACCAAAAGAGAGAAGTGACTAGTGTTATCGGATATACTTAGTTGAAAGAATCCATCGGTTTAGTAAGAAACCGATAGATGTTTTACCGAATACAATTTAATTTGATAAATGAACTGTTTAGTATAATCAGCCAATAATGTTCCCACTGGTGGAACACAGGCCTCCTCTCTATGAGAGGGAGTGGGCCGTAATCCACCACGCGAGCCCAGTGCGGGTTGGTGGATGACACATGTCTTCGATTTTTTTTTTCTGAGACAGGCCGGTTGCTCATGATGTTTTCCTTTACCGTTTGTTTTCTATTAATTAAATTGACGACACTGGTTACTTATCACTTTGGCGACCGTATAGAAATCGTGTAATTTATCATTATTGAAAGCACAAATTGATGTAACAATATAACTAAATAAGCGTAAGTACTTCTATTCTAAGATAAATAATCATTTACATACTCCACCTGTAGCCCTGACAGATTTCTCATCAAGTTGGTAGGACTAAAACCATTAATCGTGTTTAGGGTTCTTTGTAATATTATGTTTCAAACATCAAATCATAACATAAAATAAACCAAGTTATACTGCGTTCTCGATTTAGTTTCCAAACGTGTAAACAAATATGTGTTTTTCGAAAAGACACAAAAACACTTTAATTTTTCACAGAACCGGTCGAAGTGGAGATGCTTGGGGAGGCCTATGTCCAGCAGTGGACGTCTTTCGGCTGAAAAGATGATGATGATGATGTATGCTAATCATTAGAATCATCTACACAACTCTCTAAGTTAGAAATCGAACCAAATGTCAATGTAATGAAATAGTTATTGAATTGCGCAATTTGAACTTAACGAGTTGTATTGATGATTACATAACATTCATTCATAATCAGCCTATAATGTTCCCACTGCTGGGACACAAGCCTCCTCTCGGTGAGAGGGAATGGGCCGTAATCCAGCACGCGCGCGCGCGTTGGTAGTTGTCAGATGTCTTCGAATTTTTGGTTCTAGGACGTGCCGGTTTCCTAACGGTGTTTTCCTTCACCGTTTTGAGAGCAGACAAAGTAAAGCGCCTGACTGGGTTCGAACCTACGACCTGTAACTTGTGTCGCAGCCGTTACCACTGGGCCACCACAGCTCATGATTTTGAATTGATGATTATAATTATTTAAATATGTACATATTTTTTTACGGTCGCGAATCATATTTTGATCAACATAAAACTAGATGCTGACCTACAAATTGAAAATAACTTAAGAAAAATTGAATTACGCGGGTTACTTTATCGCATCCGACTTAAATTAAAGAGGATCGATAATTTTTATATGGAGCCTGACATCGAAGCCGCCATTTCGGTTTTTATTTCAAAATGGCGGCCACGCATGAAACCTATATAAATCGATAGCTGACATCAATGCAAACAGAAAACATAATAGTACTAAACCCCGTAAGCGTCAAGTTTCCAAGATATTAACGTTCAAAGTTGCTCACGTGACGTCCATATTTTTTGAACTTGCTAACATCTTGTTGCATAGATGTTTAAATTCATCATCTGCCTAGCCTTTTTCCCAACTATGTTGGGTTCAGCTTCCAGTCTAACCCGATGCAGCTGAATACCAGTATTTTACAATGAGCACAACCCAGTTACTGGGTAATACGATACCCAGACTGGTAAGACTGGTTGTCAGACTTTCGGGCTTCTGACTACCCGTAACGACTGTCAAAGTCGGCACAAACGGCTTAACGTGCTGTCCTATGTAAAGATGGTCACCCATCTACGGACCTACCACGGCAAGCGTAGCCCAACCTCGACCGTGCGGCTGTTATTACTTAGCTAAATAATAACAACGAATTAAAAAAAAATGGCAGACAAGTAGGTGTGCCACGGACGTGCAAAGCCCTTTTACTATTGTAATGTAACGTCTTAAAATTATTTTATACCCTATTCTATAGTTCCGGAGCAAGTTTCCGCTATCTAAGAGCTGATTTTTCCATCGCCAGATAACTTTTATTCGAGGAATAAAATTGACGTTTGACAGTTTGTGTATGAAAGAACTGTCAAAATTTCAAAATTATTCCTCAAATATAACTATCAGATGATTGGAAAATCAGTCCTCAATTGAATAATAAACCCTAATTAACTACAACTGAATTAGAGGTTGTGATGTCTCCTCCCTCTGTTTGGTCACCTTGGCTCGCCACGCGCTCCTGTCTGCTAATATCTTACGTCCGTACGCCGTGTGGATGTCGCGAAAGGGGACCTTTTTGCGGGGTAGGTCTGGTCTGAGGTTTTCTTTGTCTGAAAAGAGAAAGAGGCGATATTTATTTATTTAGAATCTTCAACAAAATATGTACAGACGCCAGCAGGTCAACCTACCCGAAACTGTCAAATTTTCCCAATCAACCTTGAACCTTAATGCTTTAGCAATAAAGTTCAAAATATATTAAAGAAATTTGACAGATTGTAGTAGCTTGATGTGCTAGCGTCTGTACATGACACATAAAATAATATCAGGTATACTTCATTGTATCATTAACTTTTTTGTTATCAGCGGGATTGTCCGAAGATTTACCGCTACCCCGGAACATAAAGGGCAAAGGAAGGAACATTGGTGGGTTTAGTCAGTAAGAGTCTGACACTCCCTTCCGCTCCACCCAGAGCGGGAGGGGTCATTCGATAATTTCCGATCCGAAAAAAAAAAAAATGGGTTTTTGGTTGTGATGCAGTATTTGACTGGTTGAGGCTAAATGACGCAGAATTTTACTTGTGTTATACTACCCAACATGTACTGTCCCACGGCTGGGCATAGGCCTCCTCTATAACTTGCCACTGTTCCTTGTGTAGAGCCTTCACCGGCTAATCTCCCGTAAGCTCATCTAAATCATCATGCCAGCGTTTCACTAAAATTAATTTAATTAAATTTCCAGCTCGGGCAATGGTCCTGTGTCAGGGGACAGGTGTGAGTAAAGACCTCAAGCATGTTTATATATTTTGTATGGCGTAGAGGCACAACTAAAGCAATATCTCCAATATCCATATGCATGCTAATTTCGCCGTCACCGCGCCGTCCGTAGCACATATATTGAACTATGCAAACACAATGTTTTGTGATAATTTTTTTGTGAACTTCTGATCAAATAAACCAATGTAACCATAACATGCTCTCTTGCTGTGAATTTTGGCTAGCTTAGATCACCAAAGCCGAGTTGTTTCACGTCCACTTGACGCACGCGTATACGTCTAAAATGGCGCAAATTATCGTCAAACCAAAAAAAGCGTTGTTTCAAATTACAATTACAGAATTATGGCCTTGACTTACGTCAAATAATTACGATTACGTCCTCGTTAATATTTGACGTACGTATGTTACGTTAACCAACCGTTTGGAACAACCGGGGCGGTTGTTCAAGCGAGGCTAGTGAATTTCAGTTGAATACTTACGATGTCTACTGCCCTGCACTGCCTTGGTCTCTCCATCTGTGACTCTGTTGAATGGGTTGTACCTCTGTCCTCTCGGCGGCACTTTCGGCTCGTCCTCGGGTGGGGTTATCGTCACCAGCGCCGCTTCGGCAGCTGCTTCCGCTAGAAGTCGAAAATGCAAATTTCCAGTGACTATTTTAACTATTTCCGTTTAAAGATAATTATTGTATAACTTAAAATATTTTTTATAAAGTCAAAGTCAAATAATTTATTTTAAATAGGCACATAAAAGACACTTTTAAATGTCAAAATTACAGTAAAATAGAATTGATTCTAGTTGCTTTTAGCCCTTCCAAAATGTAGTTTTGAATGGATAAGAAACTCCACCATTACTCTTTTAAACTGTGTATAAACTAGACTTTAAAATCTATAACCTAATACATATGTATACAGTAGAAAATTGTAGTAAAAGATTTATTTTTAACAACTCCAATTTTCTTCTATACTTATACTATACAGGTCGTACCGCGGATATGCCACATGGAGGGAAAGTACCTTGAATATTGTAGATGGAACATTTTACTGAAAGATTGATTCAAATAATCCCTTATTTGAATTTAAAAAAACAATTTAAACTGCATTCATAGATATTTAAATAATTACATGGTTAAACCGGGAATCGAACCCGAAACATGAGAAAAATAATCAACCTGTAGCTTTATCATACCGATCGAAAGGCTTCATCATAAGGATTATTTTTTGCTACATAACATAGTGTCAAAAATAAAAGGAAGACCATGAATTTTAACATTTTTAATACCAAATTAATCAATTTATCAAATGCTCAAAATGAGTCCCTTCCTGCTAAATACAAAGTCGCAGTCTTTTGATTATTTCGCTCCCTGTCGATTTTTTGATCTTGTTGTGGTGGATATTTAGAATAATGCGTCTGAGTTTTGCTTGTAGCTCGTGGACACTTTCATACCGGTTCTTGTAAACTAAATTTTTACATAACCCCATAAAAAAAAATCTAACGGGGTTAGATCTGGGGATCTGGACAAAATAATACTCGCCTTTCGGCTCAGGATACGGCTCCATATGTTGCATACAACCAGGTACCTACTAATTACGTATCTCTTTATAATTTTATCATGCACTTAAATTATAATAGGGAAATGATGCGTACTTCTCAGGTGGGTACATTTATTAGTAATAGGTACTTATGATAATGTCAGTTGTATGTCCTTACGGCAATGTCAGCTTTTCATTTTTCTGAACAATATATCACATCAAATTTTAAAATTCATGGTCTTCCTTTTATTTGTGACACTATGTTATGTAGCAAAAAATAATCCTTATGATGAAGCCTTTCGATCGGTATGATAAAGCTACAGGTTGATTATTTTTCTCATGTAAGGGGTTCGATTCCCGGTTCAACCATGTAATTATTTAAATATCTATTAATGCAGTTTACAATTGTTTTTTTTAAATTCAAATAATGTCTTCTTTCAGTAAAATGTTCCATCTACAATATTCAAGGTACTTTCCCTCCATGTGGCATATCTGTGGGACGCCCTGAATATACAATGTGTAACTGAATTAATGCACATTATGAAAGTAGTTTGTTCAGAATCGTTTACTGAATCGATTTCTGTAATTTTTAATATAGGTAATATTTTATCCCAAAAATAATTAAAAATACGTAAATTACTGTCACACTTCCGCTCTACAGTCAAAACAAACCAAAATGGATGAAGTACCTACTGCGCTAGACCCTTATACGAGTGCGACTGTTTGCATGCGTAGATTTGTAATGTGACCACAATTTTCTCCCACAATCAGTGTAACTAATTTATGAGAAAAACAATGTTTATTACATAATAATAAAAAATCAGTGTATGTATTATGATTATAACATAACATTCTAATTGGGGTGTCTGGTGGTGTGCGTTAATTCCGGGACAAGTTGTATATGTATATACAGTAGATTCCGTTTATAATGACATCAAAGGGAATTGACAAACACTTCATACTAAGCGGACGTCACACAAAGCATTTTTGTGAAAAAAAAAACAACCTTCTTTTTATAGGTAAATACTTATTTTAATAGAGAAACATAGGTAGCATATTAAATCAAAATAAAAATTGCACGTAATGCATGTATGTATCTACTAATGTATATTTTAAATTTTTTACTTAAGAAATCTGTAATTTTCTAGATAAAGGGATGTCATCTTCCTCAAATTCATGTTCTGCTATTTGATTTGGTTTTGTGAGATTTTATTCCAGGCATCACTAACCATCAGGATTGCATCTAGCATCGTTATTTTTGTAGAAGAATTGTTTTCATTATCATCAAGAACGTTCAACTGTCAATTACCCACTGAGATTTAAAACAAAAACAAGCCACATGCCGAACGTCGTCGGGAATCAACGAACATTGCCGAAGGTGTAAAGAATCATGTTGGTCACTATAAACGGACAAAATTGGTTAAAAATGGGTCATAATAAGCAACATGTCACTGTAAGCGAAGTCATTATATCCGGAATTCTTACAAAGAATTTTATATGAAAACCAAACTTTGTTGTCTAATCACGTCATAATAGGCGGTTGGTCAATATAGACGGAGTCATAATAAACGGATTCTACTGTACTTATACTGGACATTGGTGGAACATATTTAAGCTGGATGTTACAGCTAATCTTCGGGTAATATCAAGATCAATATCTAAATGTTCAGTAACTCAATAAAATTCTTCAGTTACCTTGAGCCTCATCCAGCTGTCTCTGCAGATCATTCACCATGAGCTTCATATAATCGTAACTAGCGCAGGCAAGGGCCTTCATCCATGTCTCCATGGATGCCTGAGAGTTGGTACACAAGTAGTATGTGCGTCCCCCCTCGCATTGGAACAATATCTTAAAACTGTATGCTTCTTCTTCTGTTAACTCTGTAGGTGATAAAAAGGTAAATATGATATTTTTATCAATTATAAGGTTTTTATTGAGATCAGTTGTAGCAGGATTATTGGATTTCATCAAGGATTAACAATAAGATTCATATGATAGTGCACTGTTTAAATCATAGGTTCCCAACCTTATTTTGCACATCGGGCATTTAGAATATATTTTTTTCTAGAGCCCCCCTGAAAAAGCTATTGCCATTATTATATTTAAATGTGTGTGTATAGTTGTAAGATAGAATGTATAATTTTCTCTGGATCTTCTACTGTCCCCCTGTAAGTCTCAAATGCCCACGAAGGGCGTAATGCCCACATTGAGAGTATAATATTGTTTAGAGTATAAAGGTAGCAAAGAAACAAAGATTAATTGTGTGATAGTGTAAAGGCTGTAACCCGTGCATACTGAATATTTGAATAATATCTCAAACTTTAAAACTGAAACAAGTAGGTATTAAAGAGCCGATATTCTTACCTATTGTACACCCTTCCAGTATGATGACACCGACAGGTTCTTTGTCACCTTTCTTATCGAAATAAAACAGCAGGTTTCCTTTCAACACGAACCATCGTTTCTGATAGCTCTTGCCGACTTCGCCCCTCATGTCCAGCCAGCCGTCTCGGTCCACCGGCGTCAAAGACGACGCGAAAGCGCACAAATTCTTCTCGTTTATTTTCATTGTCATTTATAAATATTCATACAGACGGAACATGGAAAGAGAGAAATGTGAGAGTTTGTGTGACTTGATAGCGTCTAAATTTCTGTAGTATGGATCAACAGATTTATACTACGGATGGAAACGCATATCTACCCTATGATAATTGTTTTATTTATAGTCAAATCTAAATAAATTATGGACTTTAAGGAAAATAATACACCCATGAATGACCTTACATCATCTTCAATTTATTTGTCAGTGTCAATGTCAATATGACTGTCATTGTAACGCAACTTTTTTCGTTCGTAAATAACTCACGACAATAAATCAGTTTTCAACTTTTCATGCTTCATCAGAAAGTAAATAGTTTTCATTGGTGGTTTTCATAAGCAAAAATACTTATTACGTGTGGACACGTAGTATGGGGTCTCTGGGTTTGATTTTAAAGCCGACCTTGGAACCAAACCAACGTGTTGTTCGGTTTTTCTATATGGAATCTGTTTTTAGTTTTTATTAAATCGCATCTTTGGGCAGCAAGCTCCGATTCAAATATCCTCCTTTTTTCGTTTTATTAATAAATCTGAAGTATCCGTAGCATAAGGTCCTGTGTTTGATTCCAAGGTCGGGCAAAGTGTTATTGGGGTTTTTCTATTTGTAATTCTGTTTTAGATTAATTTCATCTCTGGGCAGCATGTTTAAGTTAAAATATCTTTAATTTTTCGATCTATTCATTAATCTGAAGTTAAAGTTTATACTGTTCCGTGGGCTTATATTATTATGTCACCTCCAGAGGGCACACCAATTTTCCTTGCAAAATTTCCAGCGTCTGTCGATAGGTTACGGCTCGGCTAGGCATTCACCTTAAAACAAGTTTGACCCATTTAACTCGAAATATATTTTTTTCAACTCTTACTTCAAGTAAGGACACTACCAGCGGTCGTTGAAACCTAAGATTTTTATTTTTTTATTTTATCGTGCTAATAAATCGATACCAATCACGTCTGCGGAGTTTCGCTAGCTAATGAATTTGACTCTGCATATAAATAATCAGCCTATAGTGCTCCCACTGCTGGGACACGGGCCTCCTCTTTCTGTGAGAGGGAGTGGGCAGTAATCCACCACGCGGGTCCAGTGCGGGTTACTGTACGTTACCGGTCTTCTATTTTTTTTTGTTCTAAGACATGCCGCTTTCCTCATGATCCTTCACCGTTTGAGCACAAAACACATAAGACGTATACTCTTATCGGAGGTTTGGAGAGCAGTGTTCACAAATAATTTACACAGTGTCTGCTTGGGTTCGAACCCAATACATACCTACAATTCGTAAGTCGCAGCCGTTACCACTGCTCACGATATTGTATATTCAATATATTTACATATTCTATCAGACTAAAATAATAATAATGATGTACTATCGCCGACCACTGTAAGGACGATTCCTGCTTGCAGCGCATATTAGTCGACCTAAAAAGGATCCTCTTTTGTTTTACTTACGGACGCAGCTGCGGCCATCATAAATAAGCACGGGATTTTGTTTTCAAAATGGTCAGATATAGGATTTGGCGATAGTATGTACAGACGCCAGCACATCAAGTTACTACAATCTGTCAAATTTCTTTAATAGATTTTCAACTTTATCGCTAAAGCATTAAGGTTCAAGGTTGATTGGGAAAATTTGACAGTTTCGGGTAGCTTGACCTGCTGGCGTCTGGCGTCCTAGAATGGTGCTAATCCATGCGTCATGTTCGTGAACGGGCGCCGTCAGTAGGGACTGGTCATCTCTTTGCTGCCATGGCTTATATTTGAATTGTTTTAAACTTTTCATTACGGACGCTTTTAACGTTCTGCATCGTTCTCACATGCATAATTTTCAACATGAATACTTTGTAACCATATTCTTTTGATTGAGTGTCCATGGAGTTTCTTGCCTGTTCTTCTCCATAGGTACCTACTACGCTTTGGAATGGGCAACTAGCTTCATTTTTCTGACTGACCGACCCCTTGACAATTCAAAAGTGCCTGTAATTGGTTTAATTGAAATAAACACATCGAGTTTGAATAAAACCTGTGATTTTAGACAGCTGCGACCTAGCCGAATTGCCATTTTGCGGCTACAGTCGCCTGTGTGAAGCCCGCATTGAAGTTTACTGAAATTTAAATTCAGGCAACTTCTAATTTGTAGTTTGTCAAACTGTTACTATAAAATTCCACCCACACATACATAAGCTCACGCCTTCTTATTTTATTCGTTATTTTAGAAGACTGGACAATTATTATTTTTTCAACCTTTTTTTTTGATACCACATGAGAGACCTACAGATACAGATAACTATAACGCCATATCATAGTTATAAAATGAAACAATTCTGTTTAAATATGTAATATTTTATTCATAATTATTATTACCTATTTTCACAGTTATTTATAAAGTTATATTAATATCAAGTATTACGCTAATTTTGTTTAACGAATTTCTAATGATTGCTCCATTTAGAAAATTTGATTTCCACATCAATCATCAGATTTGACCGCTTAAAACTAATATATGACAAAATGGTGAGGTCTATGTACAGTACAATCCCAATTCCCTAAAAAAATTGACAAATTCACAATAACAAAAAAGTTTAAAAAAACGAAATCCTTAAAATAATCCATTCAACTACGAATCTCGCTTAACAACTGTACAAAATATTACGAGTGGTTTCTTTAAAACGTGCTCCATTATACATCGGCAATGTGGGCAAATAATTAACGGTATTCGATACTACATATCGAGTATATGTACAAAATGTCGTTTTACAAAACAAAATAATAAACTATATACAACATTATTAAATATTCTCAAATGCTGTAACACATTTAAAACATTTCATATTCAACTAGGCATAATTCAGTTAAGTGGCGGGCGGGCCGCGTCTACAATTAAATAATTTATGCAAACCGCCGCGGCGGTGCGCACGCGCATTACATACAAAACCTGTACAAATTGCCTACCATCACTTGACAATACAAAAAATAATTAGGTACTAAGCAACAAAAAAATAATTTACAATCTGATTTCTGATAATTTGTTCAATACGAAAAATTGATTAAGGATTTTTGATTTTTCCGAACTCAGTCCACAGAAATAAGATTAAAAAAATGGAATAATATATCAATAAAAATGAGTAATACACGATCCAAACCACGCATCGGACATATTTACAGATTTGTTTTCACAGCACACCTCCCCACGCTTACGCTTTAATAATATATTAAAATAGAAAATTTCATTATAACTACTAAACTGTCGGAGATTCGACGTGTCAACACGCTCTACTGTTGTTTCAAATGGCTCCATTTTATATTTTTTGTTATAAAACGACACTGTCTAATTATACAAATGCTACTTCGAACATCATCTAGGGGGCTCTCTTTATCACTATTTTATTTTAACTATCCATAAACTATTGGTGTTCCTAATTAGCGTTCTGCAGCCTAATTGTATAACACTGCCACAATATGAATTGCTTCAAGTGTGCTTTTTCTGGCTTAACTATGCTTTTTGCAAACACTAGTGCAGTATTCGCCTACCTAACAGGGTCTTGTACTCACTGTACTCAACGGCTATTCAGGTGAAAGTTGTTTTGAAAAAAATCACACCAGAAGCAATAGCTATCGTGTGAGCATTACACAATAAAGGTCGCTGATCAGGTTTTCATATTTCATTATCATAAGAAATATTAATTAGCAATCTGTTTATTATAGAATGATGTACCCATATTGCACAGACACTATCGGTAGTTAACGTTAGTGAATTATTTAATTTGAACATTGGTTTTCCACTAGAATGCCGGTGCAATGCGGTACTTGTGTGAACAAGCGTTTGTTCCCTCTTATAAAACTGTACAGAATTACATAATTCAGTGGTCAATTCTACTAAATACAATTTGTCCCTAGAGATTGCAAACTACATGGTTCGCGAAGAAGTCATGCACACCTTGATAAATTAGGAAAAAAATTGCGTTTTTTGAAAAAACCTACAAAAATAATGTATGAACGAACGAATCGACAAGTGTCATTATATTAAATGAGATGTTTTGGTGGTAGATTTAATAAGAAATGTCAGTAAAAAAAATATCTAAAATACTATACATATCTAACTCCTTTGGTAATTCATACCGGTTTATTAAAATAACGAAAAATTACAAAAAATATATTACATTAATACATACAGCGCAACATTATTTGTTACAGTTGTAAATATTGTGACCTCATTTTCATTAAGAAATAAATATTTCATTGGGTTGCGGCTAAAACATTTGAATAAGAAAGTCAGAAAAAGTAGTGTTATGTTAAAACCTTCACGGGTGGATTCTGATTACAATTGCAGTGCATGCATAATATTGTGAAGTCACTATAACCTGGACATTGATCTTGAAAAAATAGTCGAAAAGTAGCTTTTGAGATCAAAATAAAACTTGATGTGAATGATAAACATGAAGTGATAGCAATAGTAAAATTAAAACTCAAATAGCTATAAAATTGAACTCAAAATTTTCTACATTGCAGAAAATATCAATTATAATACAAGCTAAATAAGTTCAACATTCTTATTTTTTTTACTAATGTTATTTGAAACAATGCAAATTTTATTTTGCTAATAATTTTAATACTAGCTACAATTAAAATCGACGGAAGTTAATGTCGAGGTGTGAAAATATTTGAGGTAAAAGAGAGAAAAGGGATATTGTGAGCAATTAACTATCTAAATACAATATTCCCACATAGAATCCTTATTTATTTGCATTTAGCCGTTCTGGTGTATTATTTAAAATTTTCGAAATTTCTATAATTATTTTCAAGGTCTTTGTATGCTTATGGTTGTCTAATAAAATGTTAGCTACATAAAATGAGGTTCACTTTCGATTCTGGAATAAGAGATCAGGAAGTATTTTGCATAGAGACAAGACTGAATGGAAGTTTCTTTTTGTGGAAAACTGTAATGAAACATTTTACAAGACAAACAAATCTTCAAGATGATGTATACTGGTAGAAAGATGTTAAACATAAGTTTACCTCTAACTGTGAATGTCTAAAGACTGACTGAAAAATAACTAACAAAAATTTTGTGCATACAATTGTATGCACAAAATTTTTGTTACTACTGTACTGTACTGTATTTACTTTTCTAAATATATCTTTTTGGCCTAGTAGAAAACTATTTGAACAAGCTTTCAATACAAAAGCTAGGTTGAGCTATGTAGTTGTTTCTAAGACCTTGATTTATTCGATTTAATGCTGATAAGTATAATAACTGCAATGAAAATAAAATGCCTTTTGACATGTCATGAATGATTCATATATAAAACATGGAAAACTGTTTATATGCCGAATTGGACCTTATTTTTGTGATCAAACTTATAAATCCTAGATTCCCCGGCTTAATTAATTTGCATTTTTAAAATTTTCCTAGTAATTAATTAATAACATTTTTGATATTTCAATTTAGAACTTAGTGCATGGTTGTTATTCATTTTGTTTAGTATGGCATATTTTAGTAACTTGTTTCAGCAAAGGGTAAGATAGAAATATTTGCAATTATTATTATCTAAACTCATGTTCACTTATAGCTAAGTCGACACGAGCTGTACTGCCCTAGGTGTGAAAAATCTCATAAGTGTGTGTAATCATTGCTGAAACATATTACTATGTATATGTTACTATGCAGAGTGAACAACAACCCCACTCCAACAGCGCCCCCTACAACATGTAGGAGACGTACCAACACTTGACAACAACAACATATCGTAACGAGGCCCTTACACTCCCTACTAGTTAAAATTTATCTAAGTACTGTCATCAACTACAAGTCTACGTTTACGCTGCCTTTTAGTCATTTTACCTTACTTTACACGTAGTGGTATATGGGTAATACAGTGATTAATATGACTGAATTGTAAATAAGCTATTTTGCATGGTTGTATGGAGATGCAACAAGGCAAATTGTTTTGCACATGATTTAGATTTGCATCAGATAAATTAAAATTGATTATGTCAATGTATTTGTAAATAGTCTTTATACGGGGGAAATTATTCCACTAATGGTTTATTTATTATTTAAAATTAAAACTGCTCTTATAGCTATAGATGTAAGAAAAATTGAAAATATTCAGAAAAATAACAGAAATATTACCCATATAACACTTCAACTGCCCTCCAAATACCAACTTCAATAATTTACTCTAATAAATAGTAATAGGCAGGCATGACGTCATTATAGGTCACTGACACACACGGTGCCATCTCTTTCCTACACCTTGTAATGTTACAAAGCGGAAACCTCCAAACATTAGGTAATTGAGATACAGAATTTTGTTTTTGTTTTTTAAGGCTTCCCTGCACAATACTATATTATTATTATAATTAAACAGTCCTCGTCCATTTCAGATCCGTTTCTTCACTGCATCACTTCACCATTTCACTGACCATTCATGGGCACATCACAAACACTTGATCACTTGACACACGTATCACTGTAGTGTTGAAGATCACATGTATACGTAGCAATTATATGCTGCATACGTCCTAGGTGGTTGGTGGAAGGCCAAAGCCAATGTTGACCCTGCTTCATAATTCAACTCCATAGATTCGAAGGTTGGTGGAAGGTTTAGCCCAGCGCTGCAGCCGTGTGGTACAGTTGCATGAGCACTTGCACGTGCAGGGGTAGGCAGGATAGGCGGTCGTGTGTGTTTCCGTCGAGCGCCAGCCATGACAGCGCGTTGTAGCCTTCTAGCACGTATCTGTAAAGACATATTTTAGGTTAATAACGGGAAAAAATTACAGAAGTGTAGTGATGGTACAATCTCTTCTTGTAAATGGTATCTTAAGAGATTTTCTACAACCAAACATTATTGTTGTTTGTCAAGTTTAAATTGTATGTTTGCTGTTAGCAAGGATTGACAAAATTCTTTAGGTATTGCAGATCTATTGTAACTACTATTCTTCTGTTGTGGCCATTTGGCAGTCCTTGCTAATTAAAGAGTTGCAACTTCTTTCTTTTTTTTTTGTACAAGGTTCACGTTTTGTGTGAGTTAGTACCTGAGCACGTCGGTGGTGGTCTGCGAGTCGAGCGGGTGCGTGTTGTGGTCGCGGCGCTGCGTGAGCGACGTGTAGTCGTCGGCCGCCTGCAGGCTGCCAGCGTGCAGGTGCAGCGCGCTCTTCAGGAAGGCGGGGCAGGCGTCGCGCAGGTGCGCGCAGCCCGCCCACCACCACGCCGGCATGGAGCCCAGCGGGGCCGTCGACACCATGTAGCCCAGCGCCAGCGGCTGCTGCAGGAGCGCTCCTACTGCCTCCTGCGGGTACAAATTATTGTTCCAATTTAACAGTTCATTAAGTGTTATTCTTGGCTATCATTGGCTGTTTGCGTTAGGCAGACTTTCAAGAATGACGGCACACGAGCGCGTCTGCTCTTGGTAAATAAAAAAGAACCACTATGTAGAGTGGGCAGTCTGTTTGAATTTTTTGTAAGCCGTGTTTACTTAACGCCTACTAAACTTTAAATTTAACAGCCTCATTAATTTCATTTTCTGTCAATAAAAACATGCTAGACTGAAAGTATGAATCCTCAGAAATTTAAGCATTCGAAGTCAAGAACCTTCAATTACATGTTAGTTACTAGGTCAAAAGGTCATTGAACTAAGGTGTTTACTTACAGAAGCATTATCATCCTGATGATGGAACGCAGCCTGATGATGATGATGCGCCTGCGGACTGGCCGCGGGGTCGTCGTCAGTTCTACGCGGACTGCCAGCAGCCCACATGTTGTTGAACATGTCCCCGATGAGCAGGTCCGTCATGTTGTCCTCGCCCATGTCTTCGTCGCCCATGTCCACGTTTAGGAACATCATGTCGCTCTCGTCGCCGTTCGCCATTGGTGGCTCGAATGGCATTTGGTTTGACTAGGGACAGATAATAATAATGTTAATGTGGGCTATGATTAATTTTTAAGCCGCGTTACATTATTTTTCGAAATAGAATTTATGGTACTCATTCAAATCTTGGGCTAGCCAGGGAAACGACATCTACAATTATCTTGTCACTATTACATTACTTTTTAACACGCTTTTTTTAAATTAATTGGCGATAGTTTCTTGTTGCGTATTTATTATTTAATAGACCTCTTCCCACCAAGCTACTAATAAATTCAAGTTACTACGCGTGATACGAGGGTAATTGATAACTAATTAATAACAATATTATAAAAGCGAAAGTGCGTGAGTGTATGTTTGTTACTTCTTCACGCTCAAACGGCTGGAATAATTTTGATGAAATTTGGTATGGACGTAGCTGCCACCCTGGATTAACACATAGGACACTTTTTATCCCGATATTCCCACGGGATCGAAACTTATGCGGGTGAAACCGCGGGGCGCAGCTAGTGTTGCAATAAGTGCTGTGACTTTCGAGTTCGTACCTGTGTAGTAGCCGATGTAGGAAACACAAGTATATGCGTCGCAGTGACATCTCTTGGCGTGTGGAGGTGAGACTGTATGGAGGCCTGCGAGAAGCGCTCGTCGGGCGTGAACCGGTCGGCCATGAGGCGCAGGCAGGAGTCGGGCTCCGTGGACACGAGGCACGCGGACAGGATGCAGGGCACTCCGCCCGGGTATAAGACTCCGCAACTGGCGCAGATATCGCGCAGCATGGCGGAGGCGCGGACTAGGTGCTTGCGGGATAGGAGCCAGCTCCAACCTGGTAAGACAGACAATTATTAATACGGTATTATTTACTCATCTTTATTTTGGAGAAACCCATTCGGAATGACAATCCCTTTGCTTGATTGTTTGAAAAATTTGTCTGCACTACTGTAAAAATAACACAAAGATTATTATCGAATTGTTAAAATGAAAAGGATTGTCATCCCAAAGAAGCAGGTAGTCACTAGTCAAAAAAGGTAGTTTGGTACAATTTTGCAACAGATTGTGCAAGTTTTGCACTTTTTACTAATCACTTGATGTCTTACCTTTCAGTTCTCCATGTCCAATGCGGCCCACCCGCCCGACGACCAGCCGCCAGGGTTGCGCCGCCTGGCTCATGACTCCAAGAGTAAAGTCCATCAATTTGGTCAGCCCTAGCCGCCGCGCAGGACCGCTCCGTCGTCGGCGCGATCTGGAAGAGTTCGAACTGAATATTTAATTAGAGATAAGTTTGAGGAACTGGTTACGGGTGACGCGTAATTTTTTTCTTTCTTTTTACTGTTTTGTTTTAACTTTGCTGATTGGATAATCTACATTTTACCATGACCTCCTTTTTTAATGTTCACATACCGTAGTATTTATATTTCAAAGTGTCCTACAAGCTTGCAATTCGTCCGTAGCATAATAGGTCATGACACACATGATAGGTGTGACATCTACCAACCCGCACAGGGCCCGCGTGGTGGATTACGGCCCACTCCCTCTCACCGAGAGCGAGTCCTGTGTCCCAGCAGTGGGAACATTATAGGCTGATTATGGTCATGGGTTAGCTCGTGCCGAAACACGTCAAAAACTGGCTTATTGACAGATTAACGCCTATGGATATATGCAATGCCAGAAGTATAGCAGTTATGATGTCGTCCCAAATATGAAGTTGTAATATTTGTGTCTGGTCACATCAAACAGGAATATAGGTAATAGTAGCAGCAGAAATAGGTATAGCCTGTAAGGTACAGGTATAAACCCATAATAATAGTTTAGACAATGGTAGTACAGACCTGTGCGGCACATGAATATTGATGGCAGCCGTATCCAGCAGCTCTCCTCTCGCATCAGTAGCTGACGCCAGCAGCCATCTCTGGTCGTGGCTGAGACAGTAAGCCAGGAATAGGACTCCGCCCTGCTCGCCGGAGCCCTGGCCCCACGTCTCGGCGACTTCCTTGAGGGCGCGGGGTGCGGCCAGGACCCACGCCGGGGAGAATAGCTTGTAAGGTTCGCGGTTCTTCTCCTGTTTAACGGAAATTAATATTGTTTTATTAGAGTAAAATTAGCAGCAAGTAGCATCGTGCACGAAATTTCATCAAAATGAGCCTCTCATAGAGGAGTCGAGCCGTAGTTTATACGTGCCACGTGCGTGTGTATACTGACATCTTTGTTCTGCAGGAACAGGTTGGAGTCGGCGGCCGTGCCGAAGCCCGTGAGCGACTTCCCGTTGGCGTGGTGCTGCAGCAGGCGCCGCGCGCCGCTGAACACGCTGAAGGCCAGCGCGCGCACGTCGGGCGCGCCGCCCGCGCCCACGCAGCCCGCGTAGCCGGCCGCGCCGCCCGCGTTGTCGGCCGCCGCCGTGTCCGTGCCGTGCGTGCCCAGGCCCCAGCGCGCGCACACGCTCTCCAGGGAGATGATCTGCGGGCGGAGGGGGTGCTTAGCGAGTACTTCGTTATTTAAGTAGGTCAAAGGCACAAAATTAATTTTGTGTAGATGATTTAAACTGAAAGTGCACAATACACTCGAATGGGTTTCCATCATAAATAATACACAGTCACTAGATAGATCTGTACGTACAAAATTGATGCAATGGGTACCCCACATATTGGAAAAATTAAAGATAATGGAGGGACGCTTAATCCATAAAGTACGCGGACGTAAACATAAAACAACAAGTCTTAGAAAGAAAAGAAACAGACATATGTCACAGCAAAAAACTTTTTTCGAACTCTTTGTGCAATATTTATGTCCGGCTACTGTATATGTTTGAAAGAAATAAAGCTTACCTTGACAAGAGGATTATGATGATGTAAATGGTCCATCGTTCGTGCTGCAAGTCTTAGCAACGCATGTAACGCAAGCGGTCGATGCGCGTGCGACGCAGGGGGCTCCACAACATACACAACGAGCGCGGGCGCTCCGCCCTCCTCCTCATCCCAAGACCCTGCTGTCGATGAGGCTCCAGGTACCCCAGGACCGGAAGAACTACAGCCTCCAGTCGAAGAGTCGTTGTCAGGTTCTGCAGCACTGGTTGGTGTCGCAGGGTGGTCAGGCGTTGAAGGTGGCCGCATAGGTTCTGAAGCAGGTCTGTCAGCGTCTAATAACGCACGGTCTACCGTAAGCGCGGCCAATTGCGGCAGCAAGGACGACCGTAACGTGTCGGAGTATGCTCGTAAATGTTCGCCTAGTCGACCAGGTGGGAGTGATCCGCTCCAGTCATCTCTCTCGTCTCTTCTTTCACCTCCCGTCGAACAACGAACTAATCCATCTCTCGCAATTCGTCCTATAGGTTGATGTCTACCAAGGCGACAGGATTCATAGGAGGTGGATAGTTCTCTGAAGAAGGCGCGTAGAGGTTCTGTAAGGGCGTCGTTATCTGCTGCTACGACAACATAGACGACGTCTCTCGCGTAGGAATAAGGTTCTAGTCCTAGTCTCTCCCAATGCCTTAGTGCGTAGGGTGATAAGGAGATCCAGTCCCGGTCGTGTCCAACTAGTAAAGGAGGTACAGGTTGTGGTTCACACAGGTCTTCGTTCCCTCTGCCGGCCAGTCGATGGAACTGCCGCCACGTCAGAGGACCGGTGACGCCGTCCCACATGCGCGCGCCGCAACAACGCTTCTGTATCGCGTCTTGGAGGAGTGGCCTTAGCCGCCGCATCAATCTGTGGATGGAGAGAAAAGATTATAAGATTTTGATAGCGTGATAATTTATTTATTGTGTATTCAATAAGTAGTAGCAGTTAAGTTTTTATAAAGCAGTCGTAAGTATGTAGCGGTAGTTACCTGACTACGTCGCGGGAGGAGCGCGGTGCGCGCGCGCCGATGAAGGGCCAGCGATGCACGGCGCCGGCCGCCGGGCCCGCCAGCGCGCCGCCCGCGCCCAGCGCCGCGCGCAGTGCGCGGGCCGCGGCCGTGCCGCCGTCCGTGTACCTGGAGTGGACATGTTCGTTTAACACCAAGGTTTGAAGGAATAGAGTGCCTGTTAAACTTTTACGAGTGGTAATTGAGGATTTGAGGAGGGTGCTCGGTGCCTCTTAAGTCTAACGGTAGAAACGAGAGTTGAATATGATAGTTAAGTGATCCTGATTCTGATACCCACAAGTTCCGAGGAAATCTTTTTCAATTAAGATTTTTTCAGAAGCAACTGGGAGTCTCAATATGTGGCTAATATATGGCAATCGTATGTACTACTTACTCGAGTAAGTTCAGCCCTCGTTCATCAGCAGGTGGATGGTCAGCAGCCCGGTGAGCCGCCCTCGCCAGCGCGGAGGCGGGTCCGCCGGGCGGGGCCGCAGACTGCGCTAACACAACACGCGCGACTTCACCCAAACCTGCGCCACGAACGCCACGCAAGCCTGGTTCTTCTGCGAGACCGGTAATTTCCATCTCGTCCTGGAGAGTAAGAAAAGAAATTAGTTTACATAACGCGCGAACGAGATTTTAAAAAACACCACGCTGATATGACTGTAGTAAAGATATTATAGTAGACTATAGTATACATATAAATATTTATTGATATCATTTTGTATAACTTTACAGTTAATTTTGGATCTTTTTTTAGTTTTTAAGCAATAACTTTGTTTATGTCTTACAGTTGCATAAGTTCAAGGTTGTGTCTACAGCTCACTAACTCCTATAATACAAGCTAGACTTAGTTTAGGAGTTAGAGAATTCCATAATTCTATGTAACTGCGTACAACCTCTAAAATAAGATTTAAATTGTTATTAGATTAAGAAATTGTTGTACCTACATTGAAGGAAATAAATATTTTATTATAATTTACATAATTTACATATTGCACACAGCGCAAACTCACACGCTACATAACCGTCGTATTGACGTCTAAGCTACGTACACGTTCGACTAACGCTCACGCTGGATCAACGTTAGGCTAGACGAAGACTTCCTTACCACTTAATGATGTTATTTTCATAAAATCATTATTAAAAGCCTGCAGTGTCCAAGGAAAGGCTTTTCTAGTGTTTCCGCTTCTCCGTATTTATTATTAACATATCGTTTCGTTATTTCGTATCGCTATGTAGGTACCTCGTAGAACAGGCCGGCGCGGTGCGCGCGGCGCCGGTTGAGGATGGCGCTGAAGCCGCACGTGCAGTGCGAGGGCTCGTCGTCGGGCGGCGCGTCGGCCGGCGCGCCCATGCCGGCGCAGCCCGCCAGGTACGTGGCCGCGTCCGCGCCGCGGATGTTGCCGACCACCTGCGGGGACTCGTCGTTAATAACTATGTCCCATTTGTGTCAAATTTTACTCGAATTCTCTTAGTTTTACTGGATAATGAAAAGGCTTCATAAATCGTCATCGACGTTCGTCGAAAAACACCCACTGAACATAGGACTTTAAGCAAGCAATTTTAAGCACGTTCACAGTCTAATCTCAGTCATAATCTGTCAAAAATACTACTAATTTTCTTACATTTTGACAAGTTTTTGACATTTGTTTGTCGTTGAGATGAGACTGCGACCTTTGGGTCGTGGGCGCATTTTTGGGGCGAATTCAATGGCAGGAGCGGAGTGTATAACTTGATAAATGATACATTTATTAGTTAATTGATGAAAAAGTAGTATTTACAAGACCACTACGTAATTTATTTAAAACACTAAGCTGTGTCATCTTTAAACGATTAAATCCATGTAGCAATTAGTAGAGCGAGCGGGCCTTAAGTTTAAATATCAAAATGAGAGTGCGAGTCGTGGTCACCTTGGGTCCAGCATTGCACACACAAAGCGTGCAGCTGTCGAAGTTGTGATCTCGGAACACGTTGAGCACGGTGTCGGCCAGCAGCACGTTGAGCATGAGCGGGCAGGCCGCGTGCAGCGCGGGCGCCGGGCCGGCCGGCTCGCGGCGCGCGGCGCGGCCCGGCGCGCTGGCCGGCCGCGCGCCGGGCCCGGCCTGCGGCGAGCCGGCGCGGCGCGCCGCCACCCGGCTCTCGGGGGTGGGTGGGGCTGAGCGTTTCACACCTGCTGTAATGGAAATGTTAACTGAAAATAACTGTACGAAACACGTTGCAAATAAAAACAATTAAATGTATCACAATATTTTATTTTATTTGCACCTGTGTACATTTTACAAGTCGCTGACACCAGAGGGGTCTACAAGAAAAAAAACAATCATTTCAAAAGGACCACAACGATAACCTTCAAAATGGATAACACTCTATCCAACTTTATAAAAAAAGTGGCTGCATACAATTATTTTTTTTAAAATACCTCATATGATCCACTTTTGGTTAAAATAATCATTTTTTATTCATTATTATTACTGACCTGTCCTATTGATCTCCACCTCAGAGTCCTCCCTCTGCTTGCTGGGCTCGTGCTCATGCTCGTGCTCGAGGTGACAGCGCGGCCGGTACACGGCGTGCGGCGGGAGCGTGACAGGCGGCATGAGCTGACTCGGAAGGGTCGACAAGGGCGCGTACTTCGAAGAACCCACGTATTTGAACACAGTTGGTGGTTTGAAGACGTATGACCAGTCCTGTGAAAAAAGATAAAATAATTTTAGTTTTGTTCGTAATCTTAAATTATTACTTTTAAGGTATCATCAGTCTGCAGTAACTCACGTGTCGGCGAAAGAATTTACTAAGTTTCGAATAATGACAGAAATTACACGCGTTTCCCGTTCAAGATAAAAATTGCTCATATACCTTTAAATCGCGTAAATCAGAAATATATATTCTAGGAGTTTTTTTATAGATTTTTGAAACAAGTTTCTATCCCCTGTAGTTTTTTTTTGTAACAGCCATTGTTGGCTTCAGCTAATCTTTCTCTCTTCTCCATTAGTCGAGTTAGCAATCTAGATATACATAATTTACGCCGTAGTTTTTTTTAACTAATTCTGTCTCATTGTTAGACTCTCCAGTCCTTCCAGTTTCCGCGACAGTACTGTGGGTATGAACGAGTGAAGGTCCGCGCACCTCGATGGCGTTGTCGGGCGGCGGCGAGCCGGCGTGCGGCGCCAGGCTGTGGCGCAGCGGCGTGGCGTCGTCGGGCAGCGAGAAGCCGGGCGAGGCCTGCGCGTGCGCCTCCATGCTGGGCGGCGTGGGGAACATCTTGGACAGCTCCTCGGCGCGCGGGCAGCCGCGCCCGCCGCAGCGCACGTCCTCCAGTGACTTGTTGGAGTCGGGCGGCGTCGACACCTGCAGCTGGGGGGGACGCTTACTTCAATACCTATTCACAGTAACTAGTAACTAAACATTTAAAGCGATCAAGGAGATTTCTGTGCTCAATGTGAACAATAGGATAAGTATAATTTAGTCACAAAAAAATTTTCCTTATGTGTATGGTTTTATTTTCATCGTGCATTTTTATTTCCTTTATTATACATAGCACTTTATTTACTCTTTACAATACTTTTTATAAAAAAACCCAGCAAGCATCAAGACTCGTGAACAAATTCACAATAAGTTGGCAGAATTATCCCGAGGCATTTAGCACACTTTTGTGTAATTTTTTTTATTGCTATCTTAAATGGGATGACTTGACCATAAATTCACAACACATCAAATCCATGCAAAAATAACCATTCTATAACTATCATAATTTTCTTTCAATTTATATGATTATATATTAAATAATAATGCTGAAGAGATGGTTAATTTGAACGCGTTAATCTGTACCTACAAGTCGGGTTTGTTTTTCATTCCCAATTCATGAGGAGACTATCACGCTACGACTCTTAAGAGCCGAGTAGATAGAAAAAAGTCGGAAAGAACTAAGCGAAAACGAAGTAATAGCGCGGGCGGGCGATGCGACGCGACGCGTGTGTCGGGGAAACAAGAAAGTTCACGCGGAGTCGCGGGTAGAAGTTAGTATAAGTGTATATTTGCCCAAGAATCATGCTCACATAAAACACAGATCTGTCTACTATAACTATAAAGAAAGGTGTACACTCACAAGTCTTACCGTCTCATCGCCGCTGGTGGCGTCGTCCGACGTGTCAAACATTTGCTCGAGGTCTTTTAGCGCCGGACATAGGCCGTCCGACGTGAATAGGTTCTTGTACTCTTTTGTATCTTCCTGTAGAGAACAGGTAGAGAAAACTGAGTTTATGTTGAGAACATGAAAACTAGTATGGGACTCTTCATGGATGATGGACGGCGCTACGAACCGATTATGAAATATATGACAGCCTCTGAGGTATTTTTTACTCTTATAATATGACCACAGTAATTGACAGGCCGTAAAAATGGCAAACCGAATAAGTTAAAAATAAAAAAAATCGGCTTTTTTGAACATCGCCTCTAACACTCATACGGAAAGTCTCTTTCGAAGTCTCGCTGTGACTTTACACCACCCGAATATAGTACATATGCTTTGATATTGACAACTTCTACGATATTATTGTCGGTCTCGAGTAGCAGTACTGCAGCTCGGGATGTATGTCTTAACCTTTGCAAACACTCTCATTGAACGAACGTATTGTTAAATGCCTGAGCCTTCTCTGTTTATGACGAGGCCTATGTCCTGCTGCATATGATGAGCTTATTATAGTCAAATCTACTCACATTATGGTCATGTTTCTCCTGCTTGATATCGAGTAGGGCGTGGTCGCGCATGGCAGCCATCTTGGTGTGGTCGTGTCCCGCGTAAAGGTCGCCGCCCGCGCCGGCGCCCAGAGCCATCTCCTCGCGGAAATTGCTCTGTGATGACTTGAAGCGCTTTACGGGGTGCTCCAGCCTATAAGAGATGATTTATTAGTTGATTATTCAGAAGTGTCTAGTAAAAATACTCGAATGTTTAGAAGACCCTGACCCTGGTTATAAAGGTTAAGGCGTTAAGCAATTAAAATAAGCTCTCAGTAAATGGTTAGTGGTGGTAGTTTATCAAGGTTATTGCCCAAAGATGAGATAATCTTGAAACTATTACAGTTACCTCAACCAGGAAAGTTTATTATGGTGGGTATATAGATGTGAAATGTAATGCGACATGAAATGTAACGAACTTGTTGAAACATGTGCTACATTTCATATATTTTGACAGCATGTTCGTTTCAACGTATATTACATTTCATGTTACGTTTCACATATATGTGTAACCACCATTAGAGTATAGAAAAGTTGAAGAGAAAACAGAATGTCACCAAGCATTGAACACAATAAGAAAAGCTTTAATGATATTGATGCGCAAACTGGTGTTTAATGTAGCGAGTGCTAGGATTCACGTCAAGTTAACTTTAGCATGACGCGCCCGTGCAATAGCTCGCATATTAATTTAGGGCTCTTGGAGGCTATGGACAAATCTGAGTGAAAAAAAAGACGAGGTAAAACTTTGCGAGCGTATCGTCGTTCCATTGCATGTTCAAATGTTTTGAAAGTGCCAAAGTATCTAGTTTTGGTTTCCTAGATAAACGGTTCCGTCATTTTATAACGGTCATATTGAAAAATCTGTCATTTACCACCAGTATTTGACATTAAAAGATTTAAATTGCTAGATTTGCTCTCAGCGTACTAAAAAGTGTCCATACTGAGAAGAGCGAGCTCACAAATTATTAAATTGCGTTTCCGTGATAATCAAGTCAAGTTACTGCGTCATTGTGTGTCAAAGGTGTTAAAACGAAACAGAAACGCGAATGTCTATTGCCGCAGTAGGGAAAATCTAACGATTTGAATCTTTGTAGCCGTCATCATTTTCACTACGGCCGAAACTGTAGCTTAAGCGAAAAACGCGCGCCTGCGAAACGATTAACGAAATTTTGACACGTTTTTCTATTCAGATTTGTCACAAGCCTTAGAGGCGAATGCCGAACGAATGTACAGTACGGCCGAGGAATCATGGCCGGTCCATAGGCACTGCGAACTTTCGCGCATGTTCTCTCATTCAAACTCGCCTCATGTCACCATTTGGTTTCTAAAAATGTTGATTGCGAGCGTTCTGCGCAAAGTTCAGACATCGGCCATGATTCATCAGCCATCCTGGTGTTATATTATTACGTTTTAATGCCATCATGATTCTAATGCGAGGGAGAGACGGCGCTATGCATGACCGATAGCACCATCCTTTTTTCCGACTGGAATCATGATGCCATTGGATGGATGGATGTTTGTTACTCTTTCACGCAAAAACTACTGAACGGATATGGATGAAATTTGGCACACAGACGGTTTATAACTAGGATTAAAATATAGGATACTTTTTATCCCGATATTCCCACGGGATCGAAACTTATGCCGGTGAAACCGCGGGGCGCAGCAGAAGTTTACAACTTGCACGGTACAATCAAGTACTTTATCTCAGTTATTTTGTCTTTGATTTTCTTTGACACATGCAGTTATTAATATGCTATAGCTTACCATGCGTAGACGGTGGTGTAGTCGTAGAGCATGTGCAGCGAGTGCTCGTCCTCTAGCGGGTCCAGGCGAGGCGCTGCGGCCGGCAGGGTGGGCCGCCGGGACACCTCACAGCTCGGGGATTCGCCCTGCACACAATATTACACGTTATAAGCATACGTACAACAAGGCAGGATATCGTACGACAATTTTCTTCTCAATGTTATCTTAAGTGGAAGCGGAACCAACAGTCTGCGTCGCTCTTAAAGAGATCTCAGAAGTGCATAATTATACCCTTTATGCATTAAATATCAATCCATGCAGCCGTGAAAGATGAAATGGACACAATAAAGACATACTTTTTCGTAAAATTAGTTCATTATATCATCATCATAATATCACACCTGTAATCCCCGAAGGGTTAGGCAGAGGTATATCTATAGTGACACCCACATTTCGCCAGTTATGTTTAAGTCCCATGTAATGGGGGGCGAGCCTATTGCCATCAACCGGGCACAGATCCAGACTCCGGGCTGTTACTGAGAAATTCCTGATGGAAATACCCAATAACACTTTGCCTTCAGCAGTAGCGCTTGCGGTCGCTAGACAAACGAGGCAGTCGATTAAGGAAATTTGAATGACTATTAGTTTTAGTCCTTAAACTCGGATAACAACATCATAGTATAAAATGTTCAAAAATCAGATAATGGCGCCGATTCCCTTGTTCACAAACTTAACTAAATTTAAGTTCAGCGCATCTTTATCTTTCTATTTCATCAAGAAAGGGACAGAAAATAAATATTAGTTTAGTCCTGCCAAATTAGGATACTAAAAATACGTCAGGCGCTGACTAATTTGACAGGACTAAACTAATATTTATCTTGTCTTTTCTTAATGAAATAGAAAGAAAAAGATGCACTGAACTTAAACTTAGTTTAGTTTGTGAACAAGGGAATCCGCGCCAGTGACTTGATTGTATCTAATTTTGTATAAGGAGACGTAATAGTTTACCTGGGTGTAAGTCTTGGGCGGCGGCAGCGATGGCGGGGCGGGCGTCGGGGGCGCGTGCGGGTCGGGCGTCGGGGCCGGCGTGTGCAGCGTGGTCGGGGCGGGGCCCGCGGACTGGGACATTCGTGGTATTAGTCATTTGTTTAATATACTTTCGTTAATAATCACGTCGTTTTGCAATGGCTTGTTATAGCGTAATATTGCAGTCTACTGCTGAATATAGAACTTCATTTCCTTAGTCTGTGCTTCTTCTACTGCCATTGGTGCGGACTGATTTCGGGATCTAAGAGTAGGTTGAATTTTATCATCATCGTCATTATTTCAGCTTGGAATCACCCACTGGTGGACATAGGTCTCCCCCTTTTTTTGAAATTCCATCATAGCTACTCTTTACATACCAGTTACAGAAAGTGACAAGCTAAACCATTCAGTCTCTTGCTCAGATGAGTAGTGGAGCATTTCAGAAGCTGATCTAGGCCGTATTCTCGCACAAAGTGACGACGCAGATTCTCATATCCCTCTCATTACGTTCAGGTGTGAATCTCAGCATTAGGACCCTTTTGAAGTTTACGAAGCTTTTGTGTTACGAGTCGCATGGTCGTACTGCTACCAGCAGACCCAGTCATATCGCTATCCTACTAGGAAAGCACATATGATTTATACTGCTACTAGCAGAGCCAGTCATATGGTTATCTTACTAGGGAACTAAGAAGTATGTCAAACCACGGCTAGCAGCAGATCGTGTGGTGTACTAGGCTAGTATAAGGGTGGTAGTTACCTGATGGTTGGGCAGCGTGGTATGGTGCGGCGAGGGCGGCGGCGCGCCGGCCGAGGGCGGCGCCGAGCCGCCCGCCGCCGGGGAGCCGCCGCCGCAGCTGCCGGGCGAGCACGCCGCGCCGCCCGGGGCCGCGCCTCTGTGGGGGGGGCTACTGTAGCTCTTGTGGCAGGGGGCGTGAGGTGGAAGTGAACGAACTCATTCAATACCAATGATGCGTAACTTTGAGCAAACCCTTGAGTTATTACTGTAATTGTTATTGCGCTATAACCCACTTTAAACCGAATGTTATTGTTATTAATAGTGCCCACAAAATTCTTCTTTACCAGGAGTCTATTCCTAGTGAAGTTACTAAGGAAAATCGACCCCATCTTTTAGTAATCTGCCTTTCACTTCAATCTTGCGCAAAATTAACAATTTTTCAACGACAATCTCCCATTTACTTATCCAACTTTATATTATGTAGATGTCACTTTCCTTCTCTTTCACCTCACTACCGTCACAATAATGAATGGTACCCATGAACGAAAGACCCATGAACTCGAACAGACACGAACATTAGACCCCCAATGAAAGGTAGATGTTATCATGTGAAATAACTTATTACTGCAACGTCACCGCTTGTAATTGTCAAGTTTATTTGCTAATAAATTCAATGCATTAATGTTGTCCCAGTTTTTGACAAGGTTCCTTGTATTGTAAAAATCTGGATTAAAATCTTTTCTTTTTCTAAATCAATGCACTGAATTTAACACACTTTAAAATAGGCAAAAACCATATTATTTACGAATGAAAGTGTACAATGCGATCAAAATAAGAATTCCTTTTTGTACATTTTGCACTTGAGTTAAATCTCGCTAAGTATTTTAAGCCAGTGAATTTAAGTCAATGCTTATTTTAATCTCAAAGTTACATTTTTCAAATCTGTCCTCAAAAAGCTGATAATTATTGACACATTACAAGCAACAACAATGTAGCAAATACAAGTAAATGTGTGAGGATGAACGAAGCGAGGTCTCAGTGCTCAAGCGAAGCCCGCACAGAGCTCTTCGACATGATGTAGGACGGTCATATGAGACAGATAGGCTGTTAACTGTACCAGCTTGTACACCTCCATGATGACTGTTGACAACGTTATTATTTCGACCGTTTACTATTTAAAATATAGTTTTTGATATCTTTTTTTTTTATGAATGAGATCTTGTTCACTCTTGTTGTCATCGGTTAAGCATCTATTTACACATACCAGAACCAGGGCCTTCCGGGATCAGTGTACCAGCACGAACGGGTAATATTTGATGCATGCATTTAGGCATACGTGAATCATGAATCTGTGTTACTTTATTTTCGGATAACCGATAACTGTTGATAGTAGATCTGACGCCGTATTACGAAGTATAAATGCCTACATGATTCCAGTGCGAAAAAAGGATGGTGCTATCGATCATGTATAGCTACGTCTCTCTCTTACATTGGAATCATAATTAAACCGTCATAATACGGCACTTGGCCTAAAAAGTTAGTCATTCCGCAAGTTAGGCGCTTGTAAAGTTAGTTATAACATGGATTTTTTTTCAGTTTTCAGCCTGCAGCACTTAATTCGAGATATCATTTGTAATTAACTAACCAATAGCAATGTCGAACATAATAAAGTTGTCAAAAGTAACAAAACAATATTTTATTAGACACAAATATGATAAGACACAAAACATGCAATTTGTATGACAAATATCATCAGCATTCAATAAATATGTCCATGCACTATAAAATGGCTACGATATAATAAAATAAATGATAATTTAGAGGCATCAAACACATGCGGTATGAAGCGGCATTGCATTATTTGTGGCTTGATTTCCTGTTAACTTGTATAAAGTGTAAATTGTGTTTAGTGTATATTAATGTCTTTGCTCTGAGAGTTGGTAAATTAACAGTAAGTAAATTAAGCAATTAGCAATTTGCTAGTCATTAAAGCTGCTGACAAATGATTCTCGACTTGCTTCTTTGTCACATTTATCAGGTTATTTTGGTTTATTCGAGTTGTAAGAAAAATTGAAGCCTGGTATGAGAAATAGTTTCCAATTATTTTTACATAAATTTTGTTTACCATGAATATGGGCTTTTACATGTTCCTAGTAACACAAAAACATGTTGCTGCAACAATTTCGTGCAACTTTTGTTTGCAATGAACATGGGGTTTCATTTGGTTAATTTTTGAGAGGCTGTAAGTAGAGCAGGTGTGTTCGTGTGCGTGTTATGCTGGCACTTCACTTGGCGTACTTGTTAAAATATTCGCGTTACTTGGGTAGAATAGAATAGAAATACTCTTTGTTATTTACACCATATTAATTACAGTTAAATGTAAAAAATTTACATAGGGTCACAATGGGTGGTCTCTAAAAGCGATCGTTTAAAGACAACCTTTGGATAATACAGCGCGCGGATTAGCCCGAGTGTGGCCAGAGCTTTATTGAACGTGAAAGTGAACTTTATTACAATATGAACAGGGTATATATGATTTTGTTGCCCAAATAACGCGAACGCGAATGTAGTGCCTGGCGCCGTGTGTGCGTACTCACTGCGCGTGCGGCCGGTGCGCGGGCGGCGGGCGGCGCGCGGCGCGGCGGTGGAAGGGCAGCGGGCGCGGCGCGCGGCGCCGGCGCAGCCTGCACACAAAGCGCGCTCACACACCCGCCGCGCTGGGCCCGTGCCCGACCCGCTCACACTATCTCTGTCGACGACCCGCACCGGCCGGGACCGACTAACTGCGCGGTGACCGAAAGCTAACAGCCAGCGGTGTCATTTAATTGCTACATTCGAACCTTTTTAGAAGCGACCGAAACCGATCCCGCGATTGAGACCGACTACTGTTGCGGTGACCGAAGGCTAACAGCTAGATCGACCGATACCGAGACCGGGATCCCGATACTCCAACAGCGATGACCGAAAGCTAGCGGTGAAATTCAATAACTACCATCAAGTTTTTTTACGATTTTGTTTATTTGAACCGATTGGATATTTCGTCACTACACGATTGATTTTTCTACCCAAAAAAAAGTGATCCCTTGGCCCGAAAAATTTGGTCTTTTTTACGCAAAACAAAACATCGACCCCGACCGAAAAAGAAAGGCTTGCGAATCAAACTAACATCCGCCCGTTCTCTCTACCTGTCGTTTGTGTTTTAAGGAAGTCAATTAAAAACAAAATAAATGCAAAAAACTTTACTAACAACATTTTAGTAATACTACACATTCGGGTTTTCTATCGCGATTATTTTTGTAATATAATTCGCCAAACAAGTAGCATGCCCACTCAGTACTGATTTACTCGATAAACTACTAAAAACACCGTTTTTTAATACACCGCTGTTTCTAACTAAACCAAACCATGTCGATCAAGAGATATCAAAGTGTGACAAGAGTCGCCGCGTGTCTGACCAAGGAATTCAAACAAAAATAGACCTTAATACAATGATTTAAAGGCTTTAGAATAACTAAAGGATTATTAAAGATATAGGTTTCAAATTCCTTCGTCACAAGTACCAATAAACATAATACTGTTATGTATATTGGTGAAGCTGTACCCTCTACTGCTTATATAACTACAAATAATTATATTATTGCTATATAAAAAATAAAACATTCACATACATAACATCTACCTATCAATCTACACCCTGTTAAATCGCTTACTAATAGATTACTACACATATCGTCATCCACCGGTAAAATGATTCTTATTTCTTTAAAATAAGGTTCAAAATGCTCAGTGGAAGACTCGCCTGAAACTCTCATTCAAATGCAAAGATACAGAAAAATAGAGAGTTATATAAATCTTTCATACATGTCATACGTAAGATATAGATGCATAACACAGAATTTCGTACAACTACTGCTATATACTGCTCCTATCTACTTATATATTATTATAATATCGTTCGCTGAGTATATGCTCTGTAGAACATGGCATGCAACATAACAAATATATTTTATTTTCGCTCAAAGTCCCGTATTCACAGTAAACAAAAATTACGCAACATTGTAGCAGCAACATCATTTTGTGTTACTGTCAACATGCTTGACACTAAATCCTCGTATTCACTAGGAGAAATGTCCCATGACACGGTGACTTTGCCCGACATCTCTAGAGATATTTGTCGCGAGACAATAGTCCCCTAGTGCATACGAGGCTTCAAACTGTATGAAATGTTGCCAGCAACATGTTGCTGAAGCAAGTTACGCTGTTTTTATTTTCCATGAATAAGAGACTTATGTATACCTTTTTTGTGGTGTAACATGGCTTTATTTGTCGTTTCAAACGTTCTATGGTACACAAACCCAGCGACACACAACAATACAGTACATAATATGGCGATATAGTAGCTCTACTAGTTTATTATGTATGTAAGTACTCACTTTGCACAGGTACACGGAGTTTTTCGGGTGGGATCTATGTAGTCGTCGCTCTTGTCGCCCGCTGCCTCGCCGTAGCAGATTTCGGCCGCCTGAAATGGTAACAACATGTTGATATTTGTTGTGTAAGCGACATAAGATTTTAGAAAGTAGTAGGTTTTTAGGTAGGAGTAAATGCAATGCTCATTATCATCATCAACGGCAACCATGTCCTACCCACTGCTGAGTATAAGCCTCTACTCTTTGTGCAAATGCAACGCTACATTGCAGATACTAAAGTAGCAGTCTGGCGCTAAGCACCACCACCACTGCTCCCAAAATGGTAAAGCAAAACATCGCAAGGAAACCGGCATGTCGTAGAACCAAAAATTCGAAGACGTGTCATCTACCAACCCGCACTGGGCCCATGTCGTGGATTACGGCCCACTCCCTTTCACAGAGAGGAGGCCTGTGTCCCAGCAGTGGGAACGTTATAGGCTGACTATGCTATTCTGGCGCTAAGAATGTTTCTTGGATCTTTTCCTAAACTAAATAAACCCAGTAGTTGATTTTAATGTTAGAATATAAACTTCTTGTTGAATGTTACTAGTAATTTATTGATAAATTTTAAATTCTATTTTAATGTCGGAAGCTTTATCTCGGAACTAGTCCAAATGCTTATAGGACAGTTCTGTTTCCTACTTCCATATTACAAGCAGTTGTAACCAGGAACGTGGATCCACGCGAGACACATCAATGGCTTTTTAATTGTTTCTGTAGTTATGGCATTGAACCGGTTAATCCAGCCGTAACGCACAGAATTTAAAAAAGAAACTAGCATGCTTGCTTACTTTTGAGCGTGGGTTGATACGTCTAGTACGGTGTTAGCGGTGCGTTAGATAAATGCTAGCATGTAACCGTCTCAAGTTTGCGTGTTATCGGAGTATAATCACGGAGTTATTAATAGATGACAAATGGCAACGTTTATGACAAATGTCGCCACTTGTATCGGCGCCATTGTGCCTAGCGGTAATTCACACTCATGTTATGTTACATTAGTTTATTTCTTGCTAGTCTCGAATGAGCCTTAAAACACTTGGTCGTTAATATGGCTCATCGAGACTTATTCGGTGCTAAACGTGTTTAAAACATCGTTCTGTTTCTGTCAATCATTTGAAGATGTCAGAGCCAAAATGATGTTTTAAACATGTTTAGCCTGCAAGCGGGTCTACAGCTCGATCTGACTTGTGCAGCTGCGCGCTATACAGTCGAGATATCCACATCACCTAGTAAACTTCTAGGGTGGACACTTATCTCGGGTCACCGACCGTTTCAAGGTACAGTAAAGGCTAACAGAGGATGAGGCGAGCCGCAACGCAACGCATTGCAAAAATCTTCCTACATCACTTTCATTTATTTTTTATGACCCGACGCACACTACAGGCGGGCTGAACCGCAATTTTTTGTATGAAAATTTTTAGCGCTGCGATACGTTGCGGCCGCGCTCGGCTGCAGGCTCTGCGTACCTGGTGCGGCGCGGGCGTGGTGAGCGCGGCCAGCGCGCGGTGCGCCATGTGCGGCGCGCGCGCGGGCGGCGCGCCCGGCTCCATGCGCGTGCCCAGCACGTAGGGCAAGGGGTAGCGCATGCGCGCGCCGCCGCACAGCACCTGCAATAATACAATGCTTCCGTTTTACAATCTGCATACACGGACGACTTTTGAAGATATGTAGAGACTAGAGACAGTTTCAGCTTTGCCACTAAAGAAACGAATTGTAAATGGCAGCGCTCATCGTGCCCTCTCAGTCGCCTGCTACTTTATTTGGCTGATTTTTTTATTCGTTTCTTTAATGGCGTCGGTTTTCTACCTGATCCACTTTCAGAATTTAATATTATATAGGCTATTCTTGAAGTAAGGCAGAACTAATTTTAATCACGCCCTTCTCTTAATCATTAAGAAAGACGTCCACTACAATGGCTTCTCCTAAGCATCTCCACAACCACCGGTCTTGCGCTATCAGTGCCCAACAGATTTCAGCGATCAAGTTGTCTGGTGTCACACAGAAGGGCTCAGTATAAAGATAATATAGTTACCTCGACGGCGCCGCAGCCCTGCTCCAGCGGGTACAGCTGGCGCCAGGCATCCAGCAGGCGCGCGGTGCCGGCGTCCGCATCGCTCCACTCGCGACCCGTCAGCGTGCCTTCCAGGCCGAACGGGGCCAGGATCACTGGAACAAAATCAAGATAAGTATTAATGGAGTTAAAGACAACGGGGACCACTTTCAGGGGGTTGTTTTTTCAAATCTTAGAACTAAAGAGATGGTGTATAAATCGGCTTGTCAATGTAAACATTGTTACAATCGTTTTAAAAATGACTGTTGTGTCGAAATAAATTAATTGAAAAGTTCTTTATCCTGTATTCTCATCCTTGGAGAGAGGAAAGGTTTCATAGTTTAGAAGTAAAGCAGTCGTTAGGCCTCACCTTTGGCATCAGCCTGGTTGTCGGGCGAGTTGATCTTGGCGAGCCGCTTGGCCGTGAGCGTACGCACGGGTGGGTGCTGCCGCACGTCCACAGACGCGCACACCGTGCTCTCGCCGTGCAGGAAGAACGCGAACGAAAATGACAGGTGCCAGGGACTGGAAGGAATGAAGAAATGACGAATTAATATAAGGTTTCATACAGATAATACAGTTTTAAAACCAAAACTTATGAACAATACAGATTTAAAATAAACATCAACACATTCTTGACCTTATCGCAATTTATCGGAGTTGGCGATGCATTTTTTCTACTCCTATACATCTGTAGTAGTCGTCATCCCGATAACTCTCAAGAACTTGCTAGTATAAAGTGAGTCATCTCCCTTTTGAGGTATCATACAAATGTTATCATTTGTTTCTACTCAAACCAAACACACATACAAATTAGGTCAGCTAAGCGGCCGGAAATTACTTCCACTATCAGACTATTCTGGAAAATGACCTCGCCTCTATTTCATTCATTTCACACTATCCCACGCAAGTTTTATAATTTAAAATTATCATGGAAATCAATACTTTATTTGCATTCCACAACATGTAGTTTAGGTGGTAATTTAAAATTATATGTGATCATTATGGATCATGTCGGGCACAGCAAAATAGTAAAGAAAGAAAGAAAGAAAATACGTTTATTAGTAGAAGTAGAAGAGAGGAAGCTTTGAAAAAGTTAGCTTAAATCTTATAATTTGAGGAAAAAAGTATATAAAGTTTACTTAAAAAAAATAGTTCCCCCAATAAGTTTTCATACAATGAAAGCAACTAGAAGCTTCATAATATGACGGTTAAGTTCGCGGTGCAAGGCGGTGCGGCGCTCCGGAGTACCGCAAGGCGCGGCGCCTATACAGATAGTATAGACACGATGCCGCCCGTATCTCGCGGCGACGGCAGCTTCAAATCAAATTGCAATCGATCGGTATACATTGACATATTGCTGCGGAGAACCGATGGTGTTGCTACCCTTACTTTTTTATTATACTTTCTGTTATAACTTTGCTTTGAATAGCAACAAAGCATTGTTTTCATGTAACGTTTTGATACATTGTAATATCCTATGTTATTTTCAGTTTGCAACTGTTTGTTTACATCATGGAGTACATTGGAGAGCTTTAGCTGTGTTTCTATCAATTCATTCTGTACACCTCAAGAGAATAGGATAAGCAATGGTTTCTTCGTCAAACGTATGCCGAAATAAGTTTGATTGCCCTGACTTGGTGACTGGTTTTTGTTACCTGGTTCCTCGAACAGTACATAGACAGGAGGTACGCACCAGGCGGCTGTTCGCTACCAGCTTTTGTAGATCCAATGCTGGTATGCGCTCACCGCTATACCCCTTAATCGACACATACAATACGCGTTTTGGTGGAATTGACATATTATTCCTAAGCAGATATAAATTAAAAAACGATATAATTAAAATTCTAAAGGATCGGCAGTAGGCTCCATAGGTTTTACGCAATGTGCGTATTGATAGGCTAGGGAGCTGCATGATACACCACTCATGATATATATATACAGCCTTGGCCAAAAGTATTAGGCACCCCATAAAATATCACACTGCATGTTTACTTATTGAACAATGAATAAAAATTTCATGATAACATGCCTGAGTAATAAAATAAAACATTTCCTAGAATAGTAAGCGGCTTATTGTTAAGCTCATAAAACATCTGACGCCCGAAAACAAAGGATTTGGTGTTTTTGTGGTCCTAACAGTCCACGTTTGGTCACTTGTATTCAAGACTCTAACGAGTAAACTAGGATTATTTTTGTTTAAGTAATCAAAGTGACGTCTAATTTATTAAAAAATGCCGAAACGAAGTGAAATTAGTTTGGAAAATCGTGTGAAAATACAACTTTTTCATGAACAAGGAAAATCGCAAAAAGAAATTGCTAAGTTGGTAAAATGTTCGCCTTGCGCCGTCCAATCTGCCATCAGACGATTTGTTCAGACTGGCACTCACGCTAATAAACCAAGAACAGGCCGAAAACGAGTAACTACAAAGCGCGAGGATAGACAAATTATACGCGAATCCATGAAAGATCGGAAGAAAACTTCTTCAGAGCTTACTGCTTCCTTGTCCGAAGAGGCTGGAAAGCCAATAAGTGCTCGAACAGTCAGAAGAAGGCTTGGAGAAGTGGGTCTTAAGGGATGCAAAGCCAGAAAGAAGCCGTGGCTATCAGAAGCCAATAAAAAAAAACGACTAGAGTGGGCTCTACGGCACCAACATTTTACAGAGGAGGATTGGTCCAATGTGGTGTGGTCTGATGAATCTAACTTTGAGGTGAGTCAATTTTACTGTTATTTTTATTAATTAGAATGATCACTTATTGAATTCACTTAAACCATAAAAGTTATAGCCATCTTAAAAAAGCCTTTTTTTTGTTTTTTCTGCAGGTATTTGGAACACCAGGTGTGACCTTCGTGAGGCGGCGTGTGGCCGAAGAATACCACCCAGATTGTGTCGTGCCCACGGTCAAGCACGGAGGCGGCAGCATAATGATCTGGGGCTGCATGGCTGCTGATGGAGTCGGCGAAATGTTTATTTGCGAAGGTCGTATGAACAGCGAAAAGTACATAGAGGTCCTTGAAACTGCACTTGTGCCTTCGCTAACGAGTATTTTCGGCGAAACCAACCTAGATAAAGTTATATTTCAACAAGACAATGCACCTTGTCATAAATCAGCGACCACGATGCGCTGGTTTACTGAAACCCATATTAATTTGTTGGATTGGCCTGCGCAGTCCCCAGATCTAAATCCAATCGAACATCTTTGGGGCATTTTGAAGCGGAGGATTGAAAAGCATAGCATAACATCAAAAACGGCAATAAAAAATGCGTTGGTGCAAGAATGGCAAGCCATAACAAAGGAGGACTGCTGTAAGCTTGTACGCAGCATGCCAGCTAGAATCAATGCAGTAATTAAATCAAAGGGTGGACCGACTAGATTTTAAGTTTACTAAATTCATTTTTTCATCTTTTAATAATAATAAATCGATTTAGAAAAATAACGTTGTTTGTTTTCATTATTTTAACTAAATTTTAGGGTGCCTAATACTTTTGGCCAAGGCTGTATATATATATTATCTTTTATAGAATATTGTTTATCTTTTTCTTTTAACTTCTATTTCATTGAGTTAGCCCTGCTACAGTTAGAGTTTGTTAACAGCTTGTTTTTTATTATACATATAATATAATAATTTGTGGAAAATGTTGTGGGTAGTATATTTGTTAAGTTTAATTTTAAGACAACACTGTTTATGCTTAATATACTATTTGTTTTCCCAAATGTAATAAATAATAAATAAATAAACGCTTGAATTTAGGAGGACAGAGGATATAGTATATTAATTCGGGTTCGATGTCCAGGATGGCTAATGCCATCCTGGACATCGAACCCAAGTAAAAGTCGCGTTATTAACAGCGATTTTCGTAAGCAAAGTACATAATGACCTTGTACAATTTCCTTAGCCCATGTTTTAATAAAAAAAGGGGTTTAGACAAGTGTTTTTAAAGTAAAATGTTAGAAGGTGAACGAAGTTATGCCCTGGTGTCTTGTCGAGCAGAACACAGAGATCTTCTTTTTAATCTAGGAAGTGAGACCTGTGTTGCCACGGCTCATTTGAAAACAATCCATTGAAAAAACTGCTTTCAATTTGAACTTCCAAACTTTTTATTTTACCCCACCTGGGGTTTGAACCCAGGACCTCAAGCTCAGCAGTCGTGCTTACGACCACTAGACCAAAGAGACCGTCAAGGGACCATGTGTATTTGGCTTATTATAGCATGATAATGTTAACATAGAAACAAGGTGATATGCTCTTTCAGTGAAGAGAGAATTGTCTCCAACCATGTAGGATTTTGGATTGACTTTCTTGTGCAATTTAGGTTTGTTTGACGTCATGGTACAGTGGTGCCATAGTTGACAATACTGTTGAATGATAAATTACGTAGTATGTTAAGTATTGCTGCAATACTAACAGGCAAACTGTATAATACTTGCTTTCGTCATTTTACTGTTTATAAACCAATTTGGTCAAGAGGTCGTAAGACTGTCACCGCTATGTAAGTATTGTGGGTGAGGGTTTTCCCTTGGTCGCATTTAGCGATATAAATTGGAAGCGACAGGTCGGTGGATTATTCCCAAGAAATTCTATTAACCATATTCCCAAGAATAATTTAATAACAGTATCTTTGTACCAAAAAATATCCAATCAGCGCACAATTAAAACCTTGCAGATATAATCAACATCTAGTAATTAGCTGACATGTAACGCGCACACGCAAAAGACAAGCGTGTCACATCGTAACTTCGACTTTCACTATCAGAGGCGGTTCAATAGTGAAATTAATTCTTATCGCGTTAACAATAAGGTTTGTTATTCATTACCTCTTGCCGACTTCTTCTTCGTCGCCGTCGTAAGGCTGGACGAACCATTTGCCAAGCCTCACGAAGTCTCGCGATAGAAGACATCTGTAAATTAAAAAGTTATTATTAATTTGTGTCGATTATGTCAATGTTAGGCGGCAATCATTTTATTTATGTGGGAACTTTGTCTCTGCAAAGACGGTTAATTAAGATACATTTTTTTGATCATTTACAAAACACAGTCTTGGATCAACTTAATATTGGATAAGTCTACAGTATACATAAAATGTCATTGAATGTTAGTAGCAGTTCGGAGTCTGGATTTCTGCCAATGGTAATGGGCTCGCCCCCGTATGCCGAAGTAATAGGGTTAGCTAGAGGAGCACACAGTACTGTAGGTGCACCTCTAGCTAACCCTTCAGGGAAAACAAGCGTGACGTTATGGTTATATAATTGTATATTTATGATAGTAAACGTAAAACATTGAAACAACTTTTTGCCATTTATAAAAGACCTTGTTAAAAACCCCATGAAAAAGGAATCTCGTCTTAACGAGTGGCGATAATATTGAGAAGTAAGAGCCGACATAAGCTATACAATTTCACAGCTCGGCAAGTTAGAACATGAGATCTGGTAACATTTGCCGGTTTACGACTGTATCACGTTTCTTTTATTGGCATACCGTTTGAACGATAAAATGAGGGGAGGCCCAAGACTGTCTTATGTTTGAGACAAAATCTATTTGATACAAATTGAGCTGTTTTAGAACAAATGTAGGTAGGTATGCTACTCTTTACGATATGGCTATCTGGATGTAATGGCTGTTTAAAAAGTATCTGATGAAAATATAAACAAATGGATAAGAAAACTTCCCTGTGGGTGCCAATTTTAGTGCCACTTATAAATTGAGTGCTTTGGTTTTATTATTAAGATACTTAAACCCCCAATATGAAGTTTAAATGACCTTAAAGATTTTTTTCACTTGACAATTGAAATTAATTTTATAACCTCAATTTTTGTCGATGATTTTTCAATTGCAATTTAATAATGTATTATTAATCAAACAATAATCGCTGGAAAAAGTGGTGAGATATAAAATTAAAACCTAAATACAGATGAATGTGTTACAAGCTCCTCTTAGTGAGTGATTGCGTGAGAATTTAACCTGAACTGGGTTTGTTATTGTTTACACTTTCATCACATACTTTTGGAACAGACCATAGGTAGTAAACAGACGATGAATTATTTAAGTTTTCCACAAGCATTTTACTTGTTTATTTTCTCCTGTAGGTAAGCTCCGTAAACCGTATCGAAATATAACTGTAACAGAGCTTAAACAAAGCCGTCTACATAGCCAGAGCAATGAATTTCCATAGAACATCGCATGGTTTCCAAACTAAACGTATTACAAGACGATATAGAGGCGCGGGCGTGTCGTAACTCTGCTCGGCTATCGATTATATTACCATAGCGAATATTATTGTGTCACCGGCGAACGCAGTAGGCGACGCGTGAAACTGACAAGTAAGCAGTACTTGCTGACTTGGAATGTGAATCATATACTTGTGATAAATAATGTGACACATAGATGTAGTTTTTAATTAAGATCTACTTGTAAAACTGAGTAATTGTTGATAAATATAAAGCAATGGAGGGACAAACGAATTTAGACTTTGCGTTGTTCAATTTATAGCGTACTTTTGTTGGTGCATTGGTTTGGTTGTAAATAACTTGTGCATCTTGGATGCTGCCCCAAGAGCTAGTTAACCTAAAGAACTGTTTCACTTTCTGGTGCGAGTAAAGAGGGCTATTAATTTTCTTAAATAGCTGCTCCTTTGCTGGTAATTGTTTCACTTAATTAGCATGGGCTCTCAAGATTTTTGGACAGCACTTCTACAATTTTAAATGCAATATGGTGCCGACTGTTGGGATATCGAACAAAGAATTCAAACTATACAATTTCAAACTGTCAAATTGGTGCAGTCTAAACCTGTGGGGTAATTTCGTAACCCACTAACAGTAGCAATGGCTTTAATTTTGACAGTTCAACACCATTCATTGTGTTATTTACGTTGCTGAGCAGACAAATGAAAAACAAACAATGGATTAGCAATATCCTTTAAAATGATTCAGATTGTGATTGACAGTATGTTGAGCAAACAGGATGCTCTCCTGAAGTTTCAGTTCGTTTTATTAGACAATAAAATGCTCTTACACAAATCAGATTATGAGCATTGGCCTGAAGTAAACAAAAACATGCTGCAACATATCAAAGAGATACCTACTGTACAACATATTTTCCGTACAGTTTAAAAAACTAATATTAATTCTCCAAGTGCAACGAGTAGTGTATAAAAATGAATGCAAAGATAATGTAGTAGTTCGTCGATAGTTTATTTTGAGCGATGGCCCTGTCTATCTTTAAACGTACGCACTCCATTGGATCTAATACAGTTTAGTTGTAAACATTACTCTTTCTTTTGACTCGAGAGTAGTCAGACTGCAAGTTTTCTTCACTTTTGTATTAGAACCTGACCGTAAATATGGCACATGACGTGAGTTTTAGAACGTAACATACATACATAATTTCACTCCTTCTTCCCTTGAGGGTAGGCAGAACCTACAGAATGCCACCTGCTACGATTCTTACATTACATTCATACATTCATCCTTTTGCTTCGTTTACGTTTATACGTCAAACGTAAATTCCAATTGAAAACTAGCGTCAGGCAAATAGTTGTATAGTAGCATTTTGCTATTTGGCGCTACCGAGAGGCACTCAATTTTTATTTTAGTTTTTTTTTTATATTGTGTCATTGTGTGTGTTACCTATGAAATGTGCCAAATGATCAGATTTTAGTTGTTTCTTTTTAAAAAAAAATCGGTTTTGTGGAGCGTCGGAGACATTTCTGTCACTCATACCTATTCAAGTAACTTTTCAAAGTTTGATGCGTCATATCAACGCCAGTTGACTGTACCAGTTTGCCCTCGAATTGAATTTAGCATGATAGTATGACGATACATTGTGGTCGGTCGATTAAATTTTCCTTTGTACATGTTTTCTAAAGGACTTCAAATGTCAAACAGAATTCAATTACAAATTAACTGGTCACATTGTTTATCACTGTGTGATTCATATAATTTATGTAATTTACTAATATTACATGGAATTGCTTTATGCGTCAGCAAATAAATAAATGAATATTATAACTTTTTCCTTTTAAATTGCCATAGCAAAGTAATAATAAGTCCTATTAAGGTATCATAAAAAAAAAGAATGAGCATGTTACTTGAATTATTTCTTCTCGATTGCGAATTCTATTATACTCTTTACAGTTGAGAATCAAAGAGGTTGACCGCTCACTCAAGCGCAGCGAGGGCGTTCAGCGCCGACGTACGGCAGCAGTGCAAACTGCCGTCGTAACGGGAGAGATTTAGATGCGCGCCCGCAGGTGTCGCTACACAAGCGTCAAGCACGCACAAAGAATGCGTTTGCTACGCTTTGAATATGTATCAAACAGGTGCGAATTTGTTATTCACCGCGCTGTCTGTTATCTGATGACCGGCGACAATTTAGTACTCAAATAATAGACTCGTTAAAATTTAATTTTCTTGCTGGTTGAAAGATGTAATAAAGTAGTTGAGTTAAGTATCAATTGTTTAGTTTTTTCAGTTCGCTTATTGCATTGTAACAAACCCGAGGCGGTTTAGTATTAAACTAGTCAGTTGTAAAAATGCATTTTTACAACGTCAACACTCCAATGTGAGCTTTAGTTGTATTTTATTGCAGAATGAAAATAATATCATTTCAGAAGTTTTGGGCGGGAATATTACAAGCTTGTAGAATTAAGCGATTCGATGTCGGCCATTTAGCATATCTGGGGTCTTTGAACCAGTTTCAACGAGATGCCGCCACAGATGCCGCAAAAAATGCTGTAAACGTTATTTGTGAGTACTTAAACGGCACATAAACCGTATATAATAATTCAGGATCAGTCAAAAAGCATATGAACGCCGGGGAAATGTAAAAAGACAGAGGATAGATTGATCGACTTTATCGACCCTATTAATTTTAGCGTTTTTAGTGAGACCGTCTCAAAGATTAAACCGGATAATCACCTCCGATTTAGATATCCATAAAGTAATTTGCTTAAACAAAATGGTGATATTATGACGTGTAAAACACGAACATACTAAACACTAAAATTATTTCATTACGCGCAGTTTTAAATCTATAAAAGTTAATTTAAAACACGAGAAGGTGCTTGCGAACAATGGGGAGGACTGTAAAATGGACATAAAATCGCGGCAGTGTCTTGCAGGCCTAACACAAAATCTTGGAAGAATTTATTGCACACTTTACTACTACGTACTTAAGTAACTACTCACAGTAAAGGTAAGATTTTAATAAGTAATGTGTTTTCATGTTTAGTTCATTGTGTGCGCTGTGAAGTGCAACTTTGAATTAATTTGCAATTTTATTCATGTCAACTTTGGATTTTGTATTGTTTCGTTTCTACGTTTTTTGCCAAATCGATCAATTTTACTTTACTGTGCTTAGAATCCATTCACAGAGCTCACCCGCCCGCAACTTTTGTATGCCGTACAAAAAGCACAATAAAAGAGGCCAGTTATCGTGTTTAAGGTTTAACCGTGTAACAGCCGAAGTAACGACTTATAAACGACCCTCAATTTACGGTTGCTACCTTAAAATCGTGAAGCTGAACGCGTGTGTATATTGTCGCAGTGTCGGGATCGCATCCCCGGTTCACCGCGACGCATTGTTTCTTTGACGCGCCGCCAGCCGCCACGGGGGTCAACGACTCGTCTGGATTTCGTTCATACGCCGAGATTCCGTCGCTCACCGCTCCCGACTCGAAGTCGCGTGATGGCAATGCATCGGCCACTTACGTCATATGTGGTCTTCCATGGAGTGTTTGGATAGTTACTGATGCGTTCGAAGGAGGTGATAAAACAGGCGAGTTTGAACCAAATCTGTCGGAAGCGCGTTCAAACTATTGTAACTCAACTGTATTTATTGCTACTTGCTTACTGTAATGGTGCGGTGGTATGTTGCGAATATAGAAGAGAACGCAACAATATTATCTTGAAATACACGCTGAAGGTTGGGTGTACTGTAAATCTGTCAAATCTTAAACGCAGCATCACGAATAATTCAGTCCACAAGTCTCTTTGAAAGCAACAAATTACTATATTTTTGTCTAAATCGTGACTGTCCTTAAAAAGACTCAAGGCTATGGATGATAGCACAAAATCTAACAAAATTTGATGTTCTTAAAATATTAACATCATAACTAATAGGAACAATAAGCCAATTTATATTTCAAATAAAGTAGATTAATGGCCTGTGACGAGCGGATTTACTTCCATTAAGAAGTCGTCAACATACATTAAAATCTAAACTTTAATTTTATAGGCATGATACCTTGACAATTTAGCTCAAAAATATATAAAAATGGTAAATAAGGAATGCTAGATGCTTGAACTAATTTAAATTGTATCGATTGTAAATTAAATAGCGATTGATTTATTTAGGATTTAGACTGTCATCATGATCTGCCTAGCTAGCCTGTCTGTCTGCTGGTGCCAGCTTCCAGTCGACAGACTGTCAAAGAACACGAATGACAGCCTGGACCAACGGTTTATCGTGCTTTCCGAAGACCGTATAGTAGCGAAAAGCAAAGGCTGGCTCGACATAGAGAGAGACACACGTTCAAAATAACCTCATTTAAATGTTGATTCTTTGGGCCTATCATAATGAGACTAACATCATTACACGCCCGATATCGAATTAAGAAACAATAAGTATCAATAACGGCGGGAATTTAAACAGGCCTACTACACGGGCGTCTAAAGAAAACGCGGTAAAAAACGACATTGGAACGCCCCGACCTTCGTCTCGTACGGACTGCTACGACGACTGCTACGAGTGATTCCGATGCGCCTGCGCACCAGGTGCAACATTAGGCGAATTTTTAACCATAAATTAGGCAACATGAATTAACCATCTCATTTTGTTTTTATTAATTAAACAACTATTTAAAGTGCCATGTGGATTAGGACATGATATTTATGCAAGTATTTATTATACCTTGAGATTTGTTTGCCGAAAACGATTAATTGCTGTAAAATGCCCGGAATAGGTTTGACGTTGTCTGCTTGTGCTATTTATTTATCAAGTTTAGCTGTTTGCATTGCACTTCGCTCTAATTAGTTAACGAGTTTATGTTGACAGAACTAATGAGGTGAAGCGAATAAGTAGCAACAGATAGGCAAAACAGTTAATAAATTATGGGTTACGTGTAAAATATCTACATTTTACGAATAAGACTTTTAAAATCTAAAAATCTTCCGTAGATGGAATATTTACAATAACACAACAAAATATCCGTTAGATAAAACATACATTTTGCTACCTCGAACTTGCGACTGCTAGTATAGTTTTTATTGCAGTAGATAACATAAAACTGCTAGAATAGGCATTAGATATACCAGATAGCATAGGTAATTTAGATTATCCAGCGTCTAATCTATTACTCTTAACAAAGTTAGATCATTGGATGTAATACACTTAAAACTTTTAACGAGTCTATTACAAATTAAACTTTCATTTGATTTTCCAAAGTGAGGAATGCGTGGCCAATAATAAAGGGCCGAGTATTGTTCCTTGCGGAACACCTACCGTACGCACGATTCTGAATACGAAATGTCTTTGTGAGCGTACAACCAGCATACATGGAGCGGTCAATAGGAATGATTTCATAATAAATCACGAGCAATTAGCTCGCGAGACGCATTGGAACTAAGTGCGCGCGCGACGCTGACTGTGTGACACGCATCATCGAGTTCAAATTGTGTACTCGATCGGCAATGATTAACAAATTATTTGTTAGTATTGTTAGTACCGTACGGGTTTTTCAATCACGTTTTTGTTGTGTATGCTAATCGTGTAACGTTTGAGCCGGCCAATTGGAAAACAGTACAAGAAATACGGACAAACTACATTGGCAAACGCTTTACACCTATTATTTGAAGAACAATAATATGTTAGTAGATAATACTGATAGTCGTTGTTTTGATAATTGATGACCATTAGTTTATGTTGTATTTTATGATTTTACCTTTCAATTAGGTTATGAAGAGCCTTGAACAGCAGCGAACGACATTCGTAAGAGAGTCCACTCTCCCAAGATCCTTGGTCACCTTCTGAAAATAAAAGAAAACGGTCGTAAGTTCCATGAATGAAAAAGGCAGATCCTAGAAAAAATAGATCACTAGGATTAAGTCCAGCATCGCATTAACCATGACCTCGCTATCTTAAATGCTCAACCTTGCCATTGTCCCAGTTATTGCTTTTTCTACTACGATCGTTGTGTTTACTTAATTATCGAATCCTCTAATTTGAATAAATATTTTCATAAAAACTGAATAAACATTCAAGGTCGAAATGACAATGAAAATGTCCACAATAGCGGAACGTGGAGCCGAGAAGCGATAAAATCGGGTTGTTGCAATGTGGTAAGTAAAGCTAGAAATAGCTGTTGTTGCATTCGCAATCGGAAGATAAACTCGGCCTATCACCGACGTTAGATGCGAAAACAAAACGGCGCGCGCGACGTTGCCGCTCCGTCGCCATAACGCCGTCCTTGTCTAGCTAGGAGGCGGGGCGGGGGCGACCCATGTGACGTCAGCGGCCACTCAGCGCACGTGCTTGTGTTTGTAGCGCGCGCCGCACACGACACACATGCGAGCGTTGCTTAGCGCCCGCTAACTATTTAATTGACATTGAATTTTATATTCAAAACATTATAAAAGTATAGGATATACAAATGGATTATTAAAGTTCCACTAACATACACTTTCAATAAATGAAATTCATTAAGATTGGAATGTATGCTAGATGAAACAGAACAAAACTGTAAAGCTAATGAATTATTACTGCGGGTTATCGTTTATCGTTCACGCAGCCGGCAATAACTTAGTGCCTTGATAAATTGATAGTACACATCCGAGAAGTTTTACTAACGTTTTTCGGCGTTAGTTGCCGTCTTACTGGAGCGTTTCCAAGCGTTCAGCCTTGACATTCGTGGTCCAGGTGTATGCACGTCTGTCTCATTTGCTCTAGTTTTTCCACTATTAAGACACTAACGGTTCTATTAATTAGCATATCTTAGTAGCACCTGCTTATCGGACTTGTATTAAGGATTTACCAACATTTTACATGAGATTTTATTTTATTTCATCATTACCATCACAAATAAATACGGATCCACCGAGAGTTCCGATAAAATCTTATCATTAAGTAATTGTTGCTGCTAAATGACTGAAAACTAGTCTATTAAAGAAGCTAGTCAAGGGCATCCAGTAACACGGCTAGGCAGTAACCTGGCCGTAACAAATGAAGGTGTCATCGTCGATTAGTTGGATTTTATTGGGATCGGAGCGACTGGCGAGGCCTTCTCAGGTTTACCTCGCTGAGTTGTCGTTTATAAATATTTTCCGTCCGTTAAAGCAAAGGAACTTGCTTCAAAATCCATTAGTTTTAATTATGTCAATAATTTAATTCAAGAACTTCTTAGTACAGGATCGGTAGGGCGTAGATTCCGTGATAAGTGTAATTAACCAGGTACCGCTAGTATGTATGTTGGTGCTACTCGTACAGGCACTGCAATTATTATTGAGCCGGTCGGTTCGGCACCATCGACTCCATCTCCCAAGGCCGTTAACGCAACAAACGGTACGATTACTGTATACGAATACCGATATACTCGAATACCGGAGCGAGTCACGACTCGACCCGCACCGTGATACCATCGCGATTGAGGTCCACCAAGGATTTCAGCATCGATCGATGGGGTTTTAAGCAACAACGTTTTATTTTTCTCCGTACGAGGGTTATTGCCGTAATTGATAGGTTTCCTACAGCGGAATATGATAACGTTATTTCCAAGCAAGCCATTTCGTCACCGGTCTAACTTTAATTACTTTTTATAGCTTTTCGATACGGATATACTCCCCCTTCAATTAGCACCACAACCTTGTTACAAAATATTGTTGTTGGTGCTAATTTGTGTCACAGACTCACAGTTAGCCTTGTTTACGTTATTTTATTAGTGTTTGACCAGAATAGTCTAGGTCTTGTTTGTTTGCTGTTTCTGCGAGTGCATTTGTTGAGTGCAATAACGAAGATAGTTTAAGGTTCAAGGTCGCATATTTTGTCGCGGTGTAACGGCGGTGGTTGGCACTACCTTGCGCCGGGATCGATAGCGGGCAGACGACGCGCGCCGCCGCGTTACCCGCCTCCAAACCAATGTGAGCGCAGTAATCGCCATACGATTATCACTATTGTTGCCTAAGTACTATTTGTTTGCTGCCGCGTTGCGGTTAATGTCGGCGATAACAAGCTGATAACAGACGAACTAACATTGAATGCGAATTACTGATAAACGAAGCTTGCTGGTTTGTGGAGCATTTGTCATTGTGTGTGCTTACGAAACGTTTGTCAGAGATGCTATAATATAGTGGATAGTTAGGGTAAATTGAGCGTGTCGCAGGCAATAAATACGGTATTTAACGATCGGCTGGTAGCTAGTAGACAGTAGAGCGGGAAGATTTATCTGCGTCGGTGACAGCGCAACAACATTATCGTTCGGCACGTGGGCCGTGGGCCGCGGCCTGAGTGCGGAGTGCGCTCTGCGGTGCACTCGCCGCGTCTCTCTCGCACCGCAATGTTTGGAACAATCTCCGTGTCGCGTCGCTGTGTTCTACTAAGAGCACACTTTCGCAACATCGCTGACTGCTTTAAATTTGCGCCACTGCGTAAAGTCACCCAATTATCTGATCCTTTCGAAGCTGTTGGCATCTGTAGTTAAGTGGACTACAATATTGTTCAGTTGAAGTACCGAGTTTTACATTATAGGAATTCAAATAAGTACTTAATAATAATAAGTAGGTAGTAGGTACTTACTAGATAATAATGGACACAATTTAAGACCTTGTAACTCTGTGCACGAGTACACATCCTTAGACAGCTTGTAAGACACATGAGCTTCGTGTTTGTGCATGTAAAACACGAAGTAGGTGCATTGCACGACTATTTATTACGTCTTCAGCTCTGACAGATGCAATATACTTAGGTAATGCTTTTCTTGATTAATTTATTGATGTACGGGAGCTTGGCTTTTTGTAACATTCTATTCAATGATAAATCAAAACCTTATATAAGAACATCGAATATTTTTTTAATATTCAAGATGACTTGTCCTTTCATATAGGATACATTCATCGTAAATGAGAACAGAACGAAAAAGTAAAAAGTCCAAAATACTGCAGCGATAGGCGGCGAAAAATAGTAAACAATCAGTGACAGCTACATACATAGGCGGGCGGTGCGACATGGCAACGTCGCGTTCAAATGCGCGCGCTTTGTTTACAACCACCGGCGGGCGAGGTTAACCGCTGCGGTAACATTCGCCTCGATACGCCGAGCATGGGAGCCGCGCCGCCACAACCACGCACCCACCCGCCGCGGCATCTAGATATGTGCGGGTTAACATCGCCGAACCGGTTGTTACACCATCTAATCGAAAGATATCTAGGTAGCTCTGCGTTTCACAAAAGAAACAATCGAGAAAGGTTACAAAAGTCTTGTTAAAAGGGCGGGCGGTCGGGGGATTGAATAGGCGGATACGGGCATTTAACCCGGTTCGGCGCCGCCTGATAATGTAATTCAAGATCGTATCGAGCGCGTGGAAATCTGTCAATTCGCGCGCGCCCTCTGCGGCAGCTCGGGCTCGGTCCCTCCCGTGCGGTTCTCGTGTTGTTGTCTCGGTCGCGTACACCCACGTGCGCGCGTGACGTCACTAGCGCGTCGCCCTGTCGACGTCACGGACCGCCCGCAACCCGCCGACTCGGGAGCCCTATCAGCCCTACCCTCGACTGAGCAATTCGCACTGGCGAACTATTGTATCGAGCTATCATTGATGCGGGCATTGGTTTGTTGACTTTCGACGTCGGTCGTGCGATACTCTTGATAATATTAATTTAAATCTGAGATAAGATAAAGCACTTCTGCGAATATTAACGATAGAATGAAGCGGGAAAACGGAAGATAGTTTGCAATAGTATTGTGAATGTCTACAAACCACGCCCTTCCAGATTTCAGATAGTTAAAATGGGAAACAAATAGAACACAGATAGTTGGTAGCCCGATAAAGATGCTCGGTGCAGTTAACATCGTCAAGGTTGCCAGTAGATCCATCGTTGTACAAGCGGGGCGGATCTCGGCATCTGCGCGGAGCCGCTAGCCGGCGAGACTCGCAGCTGCGGCCCACCCTCGCGCTTTTGTTTCTACTCGACACACCACTTGATAGCTAATGGTTATGTCAGGACGGGTAACGACGCGACTCAGATGTGGGGAGGATTTGGGGCATCGTTTGAAACAATATTTACAGGTTATAAATAGTTCTGGATTTATTGACTGTTTCATGGATACATTTGATAACAAAGTGGTATTTGATACAGCAAACATTGGCGGTAAGATACTATACGAAAAAAGAATAAGCCTATGCAAGTTTTTGAAATTCTGATTATGCTCGCTTTCGACAACAATCTTGCTTGATGGTAATAACCGGTTAGTAAGATATTCTTCTCGGTGCAATTCCATCGTCATGTGTTGCCCACAGCCCAGGTGAGATGAAATCCGAGTAACAAATATGCAGACAGACTTTCGCATTTATAATGAGCCGCGCGCTGCAAATAAAGAATAAAAAACCGATTGAATGTTTTGAAATACAATAGTATAGAATCACGAATACATCAGTGGCGTTTGTCGCAATCTATAATGGACAACGCGCAATACTGTTATGGTGTCAGACATGACTTAAGTGAGACGAATCGATAATAACGGTACGGAGCGAAGGCGGTACACTTAGACATTGGCCGTATTTGTGTTTCAAATCGGAAAATAATTATGCGACCGATAGAGAGAGCCACCGATCGATACGCGGCTAGCGGGCGGTGCGCACGCGCATCAATAAATAGCCCGATGCGGTGCGCGCCCATCGATACACGTCACGAGCATTTTATTAATAAAACGCCGAACAACGCGCGGACGCACCGAACGTTCAACAACCCCGCGCCGGCGGCTTCTTACGCGCACTCTTTACATAGTTACATCACATACAACCATCTGACCTGCTCCACATTCACAATTGTTCAACGTCGCGCTAAAAGCACACTCGTCTACTCCAACGTTTAAATTGCATATACGTCGACAAAGATCACCTAAAACGAATGTAGAGCCTTCCGACGACTGGTGACAGTAGCACCGTTATGTATGAACTATGACAATGTTGCGTCTTCAACTAGGCAAGGAAGCTGCGATTCCCACGGCCTCGAAGCAAGCCTACGCAGATTGCAAAACTTGCGTACATCGACGACATTGTTGTGAGTTGGCAACATTTGATTCGATGCGAGCATTCAATGGTTGAGATACACTACGGGTAGCGGTGGTTGTTATGATGAAATAATAACGGTAAAGCACAACGGATTGTCAGATTGCTCACATTTGTGCTGTCACTATTAAATAATTATGTGAACTGCTTTTCTTCTGTTAAACTCAAACATACGTTGGCATTGCAATCAAAATGTTGTGGTGTTAGAAAGTGCGGTGCGTACGTTTCAGTCGAGTACTGAGTACAGTGAGTACTCGATTCCCACAATAACCGCGACGGCATCGACAGCGTGCGCGCATTCAACCCACGCAACCCTAACTACTAATTAATAAACCAAACGGGCCGTTCCTACACTCTCTTGATTTATTTGACCAAAGCGGAACGATATGGTAATTTTAGGGCGAAAGCGATGCTTCCCTGTACTTGTTGTAAACGTTACGTGCAGACAAATACATGGAACGATTACACCAGCCATTTCAAAGTTATACTTGTACTTTATTACGTACGCACCGACGAACGGAAGAAACCAACCTTATCTACCACTACGTCGTCACAAATAGATCATCCGCGATGAGATAATGTTTGTTAGAGATAACAATTTCGAATGTATTACACAAGATATCATAGATACTACAGTTTAATATTTACAAGGAATCATATCAGAAAAAACATTCATAAAGAGCATACCTCAAAGTTGCAAATATTGAGAAGTAGAACAAAAAGCTAGTAGAAAAAAAAACCTGCACTATAAGATGTATAAGACAGATATTTAATCTATTTTGTGCAAGATTGACCGATCAGAAACCCTTATTTGTCGAGGGCATACCATGGACATCAAACGGGCGTACTGCGGGTCAACGACTGCGTCTCGACCACCGCCGCTCGAGGTGAAATAATTCATCTAGTCCATTCGACACGGCGCGGGGCACCATCGGAACACGGTCTGATATGGTGACCGTCACACACTGACGACATTACATGCATTCCCACACAAATCGATCATGGATAGTGGCATTGCGGAAAGGCCAAACTTGGTCGACCAGACCTATGAACAATATTGGAATCATGATTGTCATAATCAAATTCTAGGAACTAGGAAAATAGATCTCATAACTTCGAGGACAAAACACTTTCCATACAAAAATTAACTCGGGAGTCCAGTCTTCAAATAGGAGAATAATAAAATATAAAAAGTAACCGAAACCTGTTTAAGCACGTCGTCGGTTGAAATTTAAAACAGTAGAGTTCAGTGACAGGCGGACAACACGTAAACGGCCATCAACAGGTCCATTGTCAGGAATTCGGGCGACGAGCTGGCGCACGCGCACGATATATTTATTGTCGGCCAATTACATTGGGCCTGGAAAACGAAATGTATTCGAAAAAAGGTCTGCAGATTCTAAAAGACGACCATGACTATAAAAGATAATTATGCAAAATTATCTAAGCATACAAAAGCCGTCAAGCGGTGCACTAAAACCAGCTCCCGACTAGTCCTTGAACATCTGTCTACATAACGCGTTACACGTACAAGACATGTGCAGCAAGGATCAGGTGTCGCGCCGCACTGACCGTGGGCAAACCCTGCCGGACGGGTTGCGAGCCGGTCGCCTCACCCGTCTGCCGATACGAGAAAGTAAAAACTCAAATATTTCGATACATCAAATGGTACCGATAATGTACGTAAAAAGTATACGCCAATTACGAAGGATTTAAAGATCGCGATCAGAGGAATCGACGGCGAGCATCGAAAAAGAGAAGGACGGCAACGATGAGACAATTAGAATTAAAGTGAACAATGTTGCATGAACAAAAAGATCTAGAGTGAGGCTCGTTACGGATAACGAGGCGTCCTCCGAGGCGAAGGCGAAAAGAAACGATTTAATTGCGTCCACAATTAGCCTACAAAACAACCTGTTGCGCTCGCATTACTGAAGCGTTTAAATAAGAGAAACAAGTGGTGATACATTCTGACAACTAGATACGATTTATATCAATGCTGACGTTGCGTAACGTTTGATTGGCATATCATGTTCTCTTTACATTTGGGCGTGGCTCAACTAAGGGGGTGTTCAAAGAGGAATGTCACGGTAGCTGGTGCGTGAATTAGCGTTGGATTAAGACAAAGCACGTGCCCCGGGTGGTACTAAGCCATGGCAGGCTAGCGTGCATTAATCGGCTAATTAGCCGCCTCTCGCTACTCTGGTGTTACGGCGTCTAGACGTGTTCCGGCTTTGTTGCCAACTTGACGCATGAAGAGGGACTTGATTAATGGAGCTTTTAGAATAATTGTTGAAGTAATAATATACACACACATAGTGGACACTGAAATAAGGAACTTTGTACAAGTCGTATATTAGGCAATCGTCAAGATAAAAGATTGGGAGCAAATCTTTCTATGAAGTCTGGATACAAATGCATCACAAACAATAACAAATATTTCTACCCATAAAAACGAAGTATCGAATCGGATTCCTCTGTAGTTAGTTTCAAAGAATAGCACGAAAAGTGGAGTTTGTATTGGCCTACTCAATGAACTTGGGAAATTTTACTAGACGTTGGCTTGAGGCCAAGAAAACATGATGGTTACGGGGGCAGATGGCAGATGGCGCGTGTGATCGCCTGCGCGACACGGGCCTGCCATAAAGGCTGTGTAATCATTGATATATCGGTTATTATAAGGCTGTCTCCGTCTTTTGATCGAGTCGGTGCCGCACTCGGCTGTTTGTTTAACGTGTTTGTTTGAAAGCTTTCGCGCTTTTATCGAGTACAGGGTCGAGGCCAAGTCGATCTTCTGCTATTTTCAGTAACTACAATTTGTGCAGGTACAAAATCAGATATTTTTATCTTATTGAACTTGAAGATTACAATAGCCAATCGGTGTTTTGTTAAGCTCCCGGAAAGCCTGACTTGTCGGACTCGATTTCTGTTGGTACTCCTTTGGAAATATCAAGTAGATGCCAGAAAACAAAGCAGCCAAGACCCGCGCAGGACGACTTTATTGCATCGTTTTTCTCAAGGCAAGGTTTGACGTAATCCAAAGATGAATATCAATAACCGTGTGGCTGCGGGGTTGTACACAAATCGGTGTGTTGTGTGCGGGGGTGGTATCGATCAGCGTGCGGCCGGCGCGCCAGCGAGCCGGGCTGGGCGGGAAGCGCGCGCCGGTACGTGCGACGTGCACTTATCGCCGTCTTCACACCTAATTTATCGCGTGTCGCCATCGAAGCGCTGTTTGTATACACTGTTATGATGCCCCGGCACACGGTTATGTACACATTTTTATGTGTTATTATGCGATGAAGTAACAGTTTATGAGATTTCTGATGCGGAGTCTACTTGAATGGCTGTAATCGAGAGTGAATTGAATTTGCTGTTTTATCGTGAATCTTATTATAATAAATTGAATATGTATAAGATTCGAATCTGATTCATAGTAAGTACCTGTTGTTGTGAAAAGGCGTAGTAGTATTTAGGGTTAGTGAACTGGAAAACAGTTACAAGGACCTCAATTTCGTAAAAGCAAGTTTATCTAGCAGGACAGAGACAAATCTACGTTTAACGAGTCGACTGAAAGTCTTATTCTAGAAATACAGAAGAGATTAACATTTTGTGGGTATATTCTTCTATTCAGATGAATTTATCGATGCCATCAGAATCTAATTATGTAACTACACTGGAGTGAGGGGGTGGGGTAGCAGCACGAGCTCAATAGTGAAGACATTAATAGGCCAGCCGGAATACTGTTACCGAATATTAAAATATTCAGCGGCACGTAGCGTACGGAGTCATACGAGGGCGGAGTGATATGTCTGGTAAAAATTAAACAAGGAGTCAATTTTATTTAATTCTTATTATTTACATTTCAACGTAGTTTCCTTGTAACTCAATGCACTTCATCCAGCGTTTCTCTAGCTTTTCGATCCCTTCCATAAAGTACGACTTAGGTAACCCTTCGAAATAGGCATTGGTTTCGTGCATGGTCGTTCGTTTCTTTGGAGCCAAATATTTTCTCACCAAGCCATTTTTTTTATTCGGAAACAGAAAATAGTCGCAAAGGGGCTAAATCTGGCGAATACGGTGGGTGAGAAAGCAACTCATAGCGCAAATCATGAAGTTTGGCCATGGCAATCGCGCAGGTGTGCACTCGTGCGTTGTCTTGGTGGAAGAGGATTTTCTTCTTAGCCAAATGCGGTCGCGTTTTTCACGTAAAATTTTGTCAAATTGGTCCAATAAATTGGCATAATGTGCGCCATTAATCGTGTTAGGTAGTCAATATGGATTACCTCACGTGCATCCCAAAAAACTGTAGCCATCACTTTATTGGCCGATAAAACTGCTTTGGCCTTCTTTGGAGCTGGTGCGCCGGTAGCAATCCACTGTTTCGAATGTTGCTTGGTTTCTGGAGTATGGTGGTGGATCCATGTTTCGTATACTGTGATAAAACGACGCAAAAATTCGGTTTTATCCCGTTGAAACAACGCCAAACCTGCCTCCGAAGTGGTAAAACGCATGCGTTTTTGATCAACAGTCAGTAAACGCGGCACCCATCGCGCGGATCGCTTCTTCATATCTAAATGTTGGTGTAAGATATTGCGAACACGTTCGTCTGAGTTGCCTACTATCTCAACTATTTCCCTCACTTTTACCTCTTCGGTCGCTCAACACTATATCGTGGATTTTAGCGATCATCTCTGGAGTAGTGACCTCAACTGGGCGTCAAGGACGCTCAGCATCACTTTGTGCTTGTACGACCACACCGAAAATCGTTGAACCACTTATGAATCATTTTAAACGACGGAGCAGAGTCCCCATAATATTTATCAAGTTTTTGCCATACCATGCAATTTGTGATCATTTTATTCCAAAATAGATTAATACCGGACTTATCACTTCTCCCTCGTATTTTCACACAAGTGCGTGATACAACTATTTGTGTTGCTTCGGTTCCGTGAAGGTCGCTGGACACGTGCTCGTCACGTAAATTAGATCGGGTGCGTGGGGGCGTGCGGCTCGCGGGGGTTAGAACCGGCCAATAGGCGGACAGCGGATGGGATCGATAGAAGGCCGCGCCCGCGCTCGCATCCGCGCCCGCGATCGCGAGCACCCTGTGATTGATCCAAACAACGCCCGCTTCGCAACCCTTGTCCTCGGGACTGTTCAAGGGTTTCAGCAAGGCTACGACGACACACTATAAGGGCGGGATGCAGTTATGTGTAAGTAAGGGAAAAGCTTTTTTGATGCTTAACCAATTCTTTTGGAAATACAATGGTCTAAATAACCTTTCGGGAACCATAAAGATGTTGTTAATGTCACAACTAAAGAAACTCATTATCCTAAATGTTTGTCACTGCTGGTCAACAATAGTTTGAATTCATGACAAAGTTTCCGAACAAATAAAGGCGAGCACATTCCTATTTACGGAAAACATTGTTATTGGGCGGGGAAATGGTGCGAAAAACCGGCAATTTGGACAGGCATTATCGTGAAAATGGCGATATTCTCGTCCGAATAAATGTTGGAGATACAGAAGCGTGTCGGTATGATCAGGGCGAGCGATAAAGTGGCTAGTATATCGCTGGTATATTAATAATTAAGGCGGGGGCGGGCCCCACGGGGGTGCACCTTGACACCCCTTGAACCCGACCGTCGCCCACCTCCCCACTATTTGCATGCGCCAGTCCGCCAGGTGTTGAGATATACCAGTAATTGGACGGTCAATTTGATTTCACAGAAATGACTGCGATAAATCACTCGGAATCGCAAATATATTTCATTGGATTGGGTTAACATAATGCATTTACGATTTACTAGGCAGGCACATTGAACGATGAATATATTTTGCTCAATGGAAATACTATTAGTCATTGCTGCCATTAGCGTGAACAAAATAATTTAATCGGTCACTTTACGCACAATGTGGGTGGAACCGTTGACAAGTAGTTGAACCTTAACAGATTATCGGTTTTACTATTTTGCCAATATTCTTGTACCTGCTTGGTAACTGAATAAATTAGAAAATCTAGGGCTAGCGTGACCTTTATTAATTTCATTAGCGCAGCGATAAAGCTGTTCCATCTGAGTCGCAAGCACGCCCACACGGGGTGGGTAAAGTGACATTTGCACCCCTGTGCCCGCGCGCCACCCTTTCCCCCTCGGCTCACGTGCCTCACCCGAACAATGTACCAAGTAGCCTTCGGGTATCCTCGGTACCTAGTTATATCCATAGTAAACAATGAGTAAGATTTTTTGTAAGTCAGACATTAAGATGCTTAGTATTGTGACCTTCTGAAGCTTACGATATAACTCATAGTATTTTTAAGGGTTGCGAATTGGATTACTTCTTCAACATGAGGAGTATCTTAGACGAAAACAAAGGGGTACAACAATGCACTTGTAGTATAAGTTCAGTCTTCAGAAAACCGTTTCAAATTAAAATTTCTAGCGTCATTCACGCTTTTCAGACAAGCCTCTCTACCTCAAAAATAAAAAACATTCGCCATAAACAAGGGAAAAAAATATCCGCGCTTTGCCTGCAGAGTTCCGCGTCCGCAAATCGGCCCCCTTGCATCCCCCGGCGTCGAACCGGAGCGGCGCAGGGTTGGCCTAAACAGATTATACGCTGTCGCGTCCGCCGGCGGGTCAGGCCGTTAATCTCCGCGCAAATAGGCTCACGTACGACCGTGGAACTGTGGTACCCGCTAAAATTATAACAACCGACGGTTAAATATTAAAGGGAGATCGCAATGGCCGATATGCAGCCGAGATGTGTTAATATCTGTTTTTATAAGGGTAAGCCACGCGTTACGGGTCTACTTATTGTTAATAGGGATATCAACATGTCTTCATTTTGGGGCAACAATATATAAAATTACGATGCTATTAAATCTAAACAAACAAGTAGTTAGCGGAAACTACCATTGAGCGTTGCAATAGAAACATTTTAAAGAAAGTCAAGCACAATCGGAAATATCAGAACACCTCAGAAATAAATTCTAAGATTCGTTCGAAGCCAATTTAGCAAGCTTATATTTTGCTAAAGAGATCGAGATTGCTGCTTTCCGGAAACAATGAAAACTCAAAGCCAGAGACAGTACGCTCAATAATCAACTTTAGTGTCCAAGTTCACAACTCTATAGAGTAATAATGTGAAGTCAAACGTATTTCGTTGGCCGGTACGAACGGGAAATTGCCATACGTCCGGCTATTTCCGTCCGTCCGCAGTCGCGCGTACGACAGAACGTGCTGCGACCTTCGAGTGCAGTTGCATACACGACGAAAATGTGCAAAATAACGAGTAACAGTGCGAACAGGCGATCCAGTAAGCTCCAAAATTGTCAAATATTATGCAACTGATCCTGTTTTTAAAATGAGCGAAACCAGTGTACGTTTGTGTACGCTAAAAATAAATCCGCTGAAACGCTGTTGTGGTTTGGGAAGCTCATTTGTTAATGAGAGTCAACATGTTTTAAAACATGATGATTAACTTCAACAACAATCTAATTAATCCTGATATATGTCAAAGGACATTTTCTGCAATTCAGTGGCTCGTTTCCATCAGAATCACATTACAGGCGTACAATAAAACATAAATGATAAACTCTAACGTGGCCGGGACGTCCTTGCGGTATCCGTTTCCATATAAGCGGAAACTGGGTGACCGGGAGAGATTTATCGTAGCAATAACAGACTTATTTTTAGCATGATCCTCGAGTGTTTCCACTCCAAAATAGCTCAGCATCAATGTGCGAATACATTGGAAAACCAAATATTTGGGTCTGACGTAAAATGCATGTTAATGCGGTTCTGGGATTGATTAATGGTGCTTCAATGGCCTTTTATCAGCTGCAGTTAATTGCAAAACAGAAAACTTTTCGACGAATTAATTTATTGAAGCGCCAATAAGTTTTCTTAGAAGTAATCCAATCAGGATTAGCAATCTATTTGTATGCATATTGACACCATTATTTGAATTTATCGATATACACATCCAAGATCCAGCCCTTTAGCAAAGTTGGCAGCGTTTCAACAAGCGACATCCACATGCCATGCTGATGTACTCTCGAACAGTAGCCATGACAGTGAGGTCGATCTGAAAGCACTTCCTTTAATACGTCAAGGACATGAGTGAGAGGACTTTGACCGACGATAGGACAGCATTTACTGAGTAATATTAGCAAGTAACATGTTGTTAAACCCTATAGAAATGGTAGCAGATAATACGGGCTTCCCACGGTCGACTCAATTGTGAGACACGAACCGCGATATTACGACGGACAATATTCTTATTGGTTATATTGTAGTCGGGCAAAAACATCGCAATGAAACAAACTATTTACTCGGAAAATGAGACGAAAAGTTGGTTAGCGGGAATTTTCTACAAGCCTCGGCTCGGTGTCTCTCGATTCTAAGTTGAAAACCTTGGAGGAACCGAGCAATAAAAGTAAATAAGTAACAACTACACGCCGAAGAAAACGTTCTCAGTAAGCAAGAAAATTTCCACGCCTTACGAAAACTTAATTGGATATTGATTGGGGGAGGGCAAGTAGTAGTAACAAGTAACGAGTTCCGATGTGGCGGCACGCTCGCAAATAGCGTCATTCAGTTTTTAACATCTGTATCGCCAGGTCGTAACCGAGCGGATAACACGTTTACTGCTACTTAGCACATAGGTGCGATATTACACAACTTTTCCTGTCGACTAACGCCTCTCTGGCATATCCGATCGAAACTAGTGTATTGTGTTAGTGTTGTAGCTTTATTATGTTTTAGGTGAATGATCTTCACTTTTTGTGAAGTTAACCTCCTTATGAGTAACGTCATTGGTGGAAACCATTTTTTGGATATCAAAAGTCTTGCTTGGTTGGTGGAAGAAACAAAAATCTTCACAAACAAGGAATTGTAGAAAATCCTTGACATTCACGCATAAACATTAGCAAAAGTGCAATAATCTGATGTTTATCTAACGTGCGGCTATCAACCTATCGAGTGGTATGTTGACTAATAGAATCGCAAGGTTGAAACAATTGAGTCGACGACGGTCACTGGTACCCGTAGAAGCCGGTAATAGGACTGCGGACAGACCGCAGACCCCAAGGGCCATAGAATTTGCCATTTCTTGAAATATGAGGATTATTTTGCGGGAATACTGTATTTGAAAAGTGCTTGTTAGGACACGCTTGGGGAGGTTCAACAATAGGTGCTTGGTGAATCTGGGACGCGGAAAACTTGTGTCAGGACAAAATACAGTATAAAATTTCTCAGATTTGATGAATCCGCCACTTGAACAGAACCAAATTAGGAGATAAAATAACTATTATTTATGAATGGAATTGGACGGTAACTGTATCGTCGTATATTTTGGCTCTCAAATGGTATATTTTTAAACAATCCAGTAAATATTAGGATAGCTAATGTTTACAGTTGCGCTTACCGGTTGAAGTAGTAAACAAGGATAAACTATTATCACTAATTCAAAAACTCGCTAGGAGCGCAATGTCAATGTTACGAGTTACACAATCATCAATTGACCTTCACCGTTTTCAGTACATATGTGTATATTGATCTGGTTCAATAGTAAGCTACGGTGGTTCAGCAGTAGCAGCTTACTGTTTGACCAGATGTTTAAGATGTTCAAGGCTCATCGTCAAAAATGGATTTGATCAGAAAAAAACACGCACTTTCTTGTCTTGAAGTCTTCCTTCACAAGAAAGTGAGTGAGAGCTTAGGAAGCTGCGCCTAGTTCAAGGCGGAAGGCTTTCACAGATGGTCTATTAGTTACGGTCAGATCTAGAACTGTTGCTAGGACTTTGGGGTTCGAGATTTGTTAATATGGTAGGTAGAAGAAAGGTGAGTTAGTTTTAAAGTTACAAGCGTCTTGTTTATTTACAAATTACTGCTTGTGTTAGTAGTTGCATAGTACAAAAGAACACTGAAACAAAGCTCACAGTGTCAGTCACTTAAAAAACGTTAAATAAATTATTTTCGTTGAAACAAAACAAAGCGCATAAGCAACAGCCAAAAACTTAACACAAAGCGGTTCAACAGTAGTTTTCTTTCACGGTTCTTTGTATACATTTGATATTATGTTTACAAAGTAGTGTCAGTAGGTATAAGGTAGGGCTGCCATCCGACGGGGGTCGGGGATCGGGGTTTTCCCGATTTGTCCTAGTTTGGAAGGCGACCAGGGAGCGACCAGGCCGGGTTTTTAAATAGTGTCCTTGTGACTTTCTGTTAGAGGAAATCCGACTTTGAATAACTTTTATTAAAAAAATCTTTATTTCACCTAATGTCCGGTTTTTGAAGTTTTTATCCGGGGTCCGTAATTTAGGTGATGGCAACCCTAGTAAAAGGACGTAAATCATTTTATACCAAGTATTGGTAAAGAAACGTTGACATCGTGTGTGGATAATCATAAGCGGCAAACCAAAACAATGGTCGGGGACCAAAATAAAGACCGTTTATGTAGATTTATGTCACGTTCTATTTTAGTATTCGACCAATCGCGCGTGAACTTGCCCGCTAGAGGGCGCGACGAGTGTTGCGCACGCGCCGGACGATTTAAATAAGAGTACCTACAAGAGAAAAACTCCAACGTTCGAAGAACGGTGATGCTGATGGTAGATTAGTCATTGTGCACGTAATTTCATGACTATTTTCAATTGGATGACACTGCCATGAATTTCATGGTATTTAATTAGAGGTATGAAGACGCCAATGTATATGCCATAATAAATGCATGACTTACGAGTAAAACAAACAGATTAGATTCTTGTAAGGAGAAATATAAATTCGAATCGCAATTCAATTTGCATAAATTTTGGTACTTTTCATGGAAAGCAACAGATGAAAACCGCCTTTGAGACGGTTAGGAAGCTAAGACGTGAAAGAATCGTTTCAATTTACCCTTCCAAGACTGCAATAAGTCATTCGTAACCCGCAGCGAACACTGAGGTGAAGAAACAAAACTACCTGTTGAATCAAATTACTTTGTGAAAAACATTTGATAGATGTCTTGATGAGTTCTCGTCTCAACAGCTGTCCTAGATAAAGACGTTAATAAAATGCTCTTTTAAGCGCTGCCTTTTGTATTACCTTCTAAGAGCTCGGGAGATTTTGATTCGTTTGTTAGACATCAGGGGGGCAATTCTTGTAATTTTAAGAACGTTCAGTCTGATCTCAGTCTCAATCTGTCAAAAATGCATCTAATTTCAAAAAATAAGATACGTTTTTGACATTGATTGTCGCTGAGATGAGATTGAGACTAGGTTTTGAACGTTTTTAATTACGGGAATTGACCTTCAGATTATGACATTTACAATGTTGCACATGATCAGCTCATGTTTGCTGGTAGTGACAATTAAAAAGCAATAAGATCTTCTAATGAATTTTTAATTGACAAAGTTTGCTATTCAAAGTTAAGTCATACATAAACATTAACAACAGATTCTATATACCATTTTCCTGTTTCTCGGATACTCAACAAAATTTAGATTGTATTATTTGTATTAGTATCATTTAACCAGTTAAAAGGAAAATGGATGTCCTGAAATTATGTTGCAAGTTGATATATTTCCTCAATACAACTTGATCATTTGTATCAATAGGATTTGGACTGAGCAAAAAACAAATTACTATTGACGTAAAGAATCTAGAACGTCCAGATAAATATTGTGGCTTTTCGCTGGTCTTAAAGCCAACAACCGGTACCAAACAACCTGAACCAAAAATGTTCTGGCAATTGTTCTCAAAAAAAAAACACTAGGTTAGCATTAGTATAAATAGTATAATCTTTCTTTTGTATGTTATTTAAAATGAAACCATCTCTAACAAAAACTACAGCTGCAAATTGCAAAGCTTCATATCCAAAACGCTAAAATTCCACCCATAGCAGAATTAAAATTCAACGAAAAACTAATCTAATTTCCAGCTCAGCATCATTCTAGATTTGTATTTTCTGTCGCTGATACTCTAATTAGGTTTTACTATCATACTAGTACATTTTCATTTCTACCCTTTTCTTGAATAAAGGAAATGAAATAACCTTTCATTCATTTTACCCGCCCAGGCGTTAATTCGTGACAAAGCCGAATTCCACTCCCAAAAAAAAAAACATTGTAACATTTCCATAAAATGAAGCACCGTCAAGTGGAAATGGGTGGTTTGTTTAGCAAACACTACTATTAGGTGGGAAACGAACATAATAAACAGGAAATTTTTTTGAGGGAAAACCATTCCATAATAACTTTAGGTAGGTAGGTAAAGGTCATGCATGATGTAGCATTAGCATGATCAACCTATAACGTCCCCACTGCTGGGACACAGGCCTCCTCTCTGTTAGAGAGAATGGGCCGGAATTCGCCACGCGGGCCCAGTGCGGGTTGGTAGATGTCACATGTCTTCGAATCGTTTTCTCACGATGTTTTCCTTCACCGTTTTTTCAGAGCAATGGTGATGAAATAAATTACACAAAGTAAAGCGCCTGTCTGGGTTTGAACCTACGACCTACAACTCGTAAGTCGGGGCCGATACCACTGGACCACCACTGCTCTCATGCAAGATGTAAGGAAGAAAAAAGGAATATTAATTCAATAGATGAAATGTGGGTACGGCGTACAGAAATAGTAGGCGCAGAAAAAGCAATTTTGAATATGCTGGGAAATGAGAAATAAGTCTACGAAAACTGCTGTTTAAAAGAGCGAGAATCCACGAAGAAAAGTAAAGCACCACGAATTTACTCAAGATGAAAGGGGCAAGTGTCCCATAGAACCGCCCACTAAGAAGGCTGGCAAAATCGAGGTCATGTCTCGTCGCAAATTGGGCGGGCGGCGTCACAGGCGGTACTTATGGACGAGACCTACCGCTCAAATATAAATGAAGATTTCCTCCAGGATTACCAGTGCCAGAGTAATGAAATTTTATGTTGGCGCTTCTCTGGAATGGCCGAAAGAGCACATTTTTGGCCTCGGCAACTTTAGGATATAACACTTTAAAATGTTATCAAGAAAATAGGCTGAATATTTGAAATGCCGTGAATTCTATTAATTTCTGAATAAAGAAAGCAACTGGGTTATATATTTTCATTTCAATATCAGGACCACGATTTGAAAACATTAGGGTCTAATGTATATGAAAACGAACCATCTCTACAGAGATCGAGAACAAATCTGACCTAAATAAATATAGACTTAATCAAAGTCAAGAGGTCTAATGCAAAAACTGCTCGAATTTCTAGGCATATTTTTCTAATCAGTCATGGCTACTTTTTACATATTTCAGATAGAAAACCACTAGTCTGTCACCCATAACCCATAATCAGCCTATAACGTTCCCACTGCCGGGACATGGCCTCCTCTCTGTGAGAGGGAGTGAGCCCGTTATCCACCACGCGGGCCCAGTGCGGGTTGGTAGATGTCACATGTCTTAGAATTTTTAATTCTAGGACATGCCGGTTTCCTCACGATGTTTTCCTTCACTGTAGTCTGTTACACCAACTGCGAATCTCTCGTTTATTTTCCGAAAATCCCTCCTTTCTTTTACCTACCAAGAAACAATTTCAAAAGAGAAGTGAAAAGTACTTTCCAATTCAAATGTAGTCCGGACCATGCTATAAAACACTGGGGGTATAGTTGGAAGACTCATTCATTACGTTGATTACTCCGTTCTTCCCGGGCCGGTTCCTTCCTGGATTCCCTATTGTCGTCGGGATGACGTCGCGGCGTCGTGAGATCTTAATCTTTCTGTTAATTGTCGCGATACAACGGCTCTCAGTTTGGTTAACGAGCTGTTAACTTGAGCCATTGTGTTGCCCGTCTTTGCAAGATCATCTACTCAAATTACGTAATGTCGCACTGTGTAATTTATATTTTTTTATTAGCATTTTTGTAATGAAACTACGTCTGTGCGTACATCTAAGGTGGTAAAAACTATAAGTTTAGTAGAACACTGTTATCTACTAGACAAGGTTGTATCTAATTCCAAAGATAATTATTTCAGTGTGAATTCTTTACTGTTTTTGGTTTCCAAGAAAAGGAAAATAATCCAGTGCTACCTACAGTACCTTGTACAACTTATGAACTAGTTAATTGTTGCAGCTCTGGCGCTGATCTTTATTAACTATATTTAATAACTTTATTGTGTCAGGTACACCTGACACAATGATCTTCAATCATCAAATTATAAGCCCATGGTCAAAGGTCAAAGGTCAAAATACCATTGTAATAAACCATCTTCCAACATTTCTCTTAGACATATAACTAAAACTTAATTATTAAACAATAAAAAAATACTCACGGCTTGCAATCAGTTCTGGTGCGACGAGACCATTCAGGTCAGGCTCTTCGCCGTACCAGAATATCCATAGCTCTTTAGCGGCTCGGAGGGAGAGGGGCGGCGGCACGGGTGCGCTCATCTCATAGATGTTGTCGGGCGGCGGCGGCGCCGGCACCCGCCGCCACACGCACAGGATGTCCCCGGCCAAACAGCGCGCGTAGCTGCTGATGACCGGGTCCGCCAGTGGCGCGCCGCCCTCTTCCCCGTCGCCGCCGCCGCTCGTCTCCCCCCATACGAGCTTACGCCATTTTATGCCATACAGCTCCGTCTGGAATAAGAAAATGAGAGTTAAATCTTAAATCTTCAAGTTGTGGTTAAGTTAGACTCAGCCAGCACATCTATTTATTTTCGAATATCACAATAGTTTACGGAATTCACATCCAGGAAACCCCCATCCCTTGAAACTGAGGTTTTACATCAAAAAAGCTTTAAAAAAAAAATGATGACGGAAAGTGCGAGGTCGTAAGGCATTGCTAGCCAGAACCGGAAAATCAACAGAATGTACCCCAAGTGCGTTGAACACAGGAAATTTTGTAATGAATCTAAAATGAAGACAATGTGTTTACTACAACAATAGAATTTTAGTAGAGCAAGTACAGAGTATAGCGCGTAATATCTAAATACGAATACTACCACGTGACAACATAGAACTGAGTTTGTAAACAAACAATGAAACTTCGCGAAAACAATATGAAGTCCACGACGACGTCAAACCTGCCAAAATGGACAGAATTAATCGTCCGCATAATCAGGACGAAAACTGCACAGAGACCTCGAAATTGTTCTAAAATTGTCTCTGGCAAGAGTCCAGGGGGACAGAGGTGCAAGATCAGAGGTATTTTGCGTCGCACCCGGAAGCCGCTGTGCACCGCAGCGAGGTATTATACCTATGTAGTTGTAAACTAACGATATCTCTAGAAGCTTTTGTATGGGACTTGTTCAAAATATACGGGAAATTCTGGCAACACCCGGTTAGGTTGTAAAAACGGTGATAAGGCGACACGATGGTCTAACGCGAAGAGATTAACAGAGATTGTTTTTGTGGCCTCGACACGTGTTCCGTAGATTTAGCAGTTACCCCAACGTATAAAGTTTGACGTTTATTTTATAGAGAACAACTAGTGCTCGCGTGAATATTATTAACCCATTTTACGAACGTGCCAATTATAATTATTAAAAACGATGATCGCGACATCCGGAGCACCTGTGTCTGCTATTATGGGTAAAAAGGTTTCATAAATACTGTATAATAACCATTCAGGGCGGCAATTTACGTTGATGATGTTCTCATAATATTTAAACTTTATTTATTGGATCAGCTGGAAGCCCTCACCATTAAAACCGCACGCTGTACGTTATTAAGCAAATACGGACACAAATATCAAATAAAACGTTCAATTGCGATGGATGTTACAGAATACTTTCGCTTTTCTTGTTTTGATCTCTGAATTGAAAATATTTACATGGAATGCCAATTAAAGTGCTGTTTTCCGTGTAGCTTGTCAGAAAAGACTTAAGGAAATAATATGGCGTGCGTGGTCGAGAGACTTGGAACCAGTCACGATTTAAGCACTATTAGAGCTAGTTTATTCCTCTGCATGATTTCAACAGCTTCCGTTACAACTTTATCCTGAGTGCTTGAAGCTCATAAAGCCACAAATCGACCGTTAATAAGTTTTCATTCACACATAACCCGAAAATGATCAAGCAGCCAATTAGTTTCCCATTCACAGCTCCATTAGTGAGCGGCAATTGCACGGCTAAGTGTGAGTACATGCGGCAGGTGGTGTTTCGACCTTGGGTATGCAAATATTTTATCGGGTCAAACACCCATCGCCCCTCGCTGGACACTGCCCGTCTGTAACACTTCTATGTTTTTCTATAGTCTCATAAAGTTTTCACTTTCGTTTGTTAATTATTCTTATGCGTATTTTGCCTTATGAAAATTGTGATTTGCTTTTGCAGTAAAAAATCTGTTTTGGGGATCAGGAGTGCTTTGATTACAGATAGTTTCACTTAAGACTCAAATTTTGAGAAACCTGTTTCAATATATATATTGTAAATATCAATTCGTTATCTTTCATATTGAGTTGCTATTTAGTAAGTAAGTGGATACATTGTTTTAAGGGCAGAGAATCATCAATGTAAATAACGCCAAACCCAAATATGTTTATTGTTTAAATACATTACTTCCCGAAAGCTTTCAACCCTTTACCGCTCGCGGTCGGCGGCACTCTACCCGCGTTTCTGGTCATTTAAATAAACATAAAACGATACACAGTAAACTTGGTTCCGTTTTAATGGACAGTAAGTTGAGCGTAAATATCAGTTATTACGTAAGTGATAAATATTATTTATTAAAGTAAATACAACTGTAACGAGTGCGATAGATATCTGCTGTTTCGCTTCGGATGGTTTTCGTGAATTGGAAACTTATCCCTTGTCTTGTGTGACTCCTTGGGTCTATCTATAAACAGCAGTTCAATATTGAAGGCTTGATATATGCGTCAAGTCAAATAGGTCTTCGTTTGCAAGGAGGCACATTGAACTAAATTCGTTACCTATTAATTTGGTAACCCACAAAGTTCATTGTACATTTTTCCACGACACGCGCATCTGCGGCGGAAGGGGCTAAACGCACCTGGCAGACGTGACGCGTGGGGTCGCATCGACCTAACGCGATAAGGGGAGGAATAAGTAACTCCAAACGAGTTTAGTGTTAACTTCCAAATGAGGGGTTATTGGTCGACGCTTAAAACGCGACTGTTAAGCGATGTTTAGATATAAAATTATTCAAGTCAGCCGTTTATGGTGTGCTGTGCTGCGGAAGTTTTATTACTGTTTTATTAGCCGTAGTAATTAGGTTTCTATTGAAATATAATAAACGTCTATAAATGTTGACAGGGATTAAATAGTTTTAGTGTATTATGTACAAGGTGGTCGTGTAAAACGGCTGTTTATTGAGCATTCGTTCAAGATCAAAGATCAGGCATTACTGAAGCTTGATTGAAAGGCTATATTCAATAAGTAGTTGGATAGCATTCTTGAGTACATATGGAGGAATGCGTCAAGCTCGGTGTCGTGAATGTTCGTTCGGGCGGCGCCGGGGCCGGCCGGCGGCCGCTTTCTAACGCGCCCGATGCGCCCGCGCAGCCCGCTTCACTTTCTATTGTACGACGTGACGACTTGCCTTCATTTTACACTAATTTATTTAATTGCCCGTAAAGCTCACACATACTTGCTGGCATTGTTATGTGTTTCGTACTAAACAGGTGTCGAGATAAAATCTATGTTCTGAATAACAGTTAGTCACTGTGTATTTAGTGTTCAATAACGAATAAAATCAATCAAGTACGCTCCTAATGTATGCACGAGTAAGTGAGCAAAGGAACTCATCAATAAAACATCGCGTAAGCGAGTCGCTAATGTATTTCCAATACACCCACACTGAGGTCAATGGATCACAATGAAAATTTAAAAGCTGCAGTATCTTGCGATGCTATGACAAAATCGCCCGGTGGATATTACGCAAAAATATTCCTCGACAAAGAGCACACTGCACAGGGTAGAGCAAGTTTGTCGGGAAAAATCTGCGGTTATTTGAATTTAAAATGCGAAACGAGGGACGGATGGACGCCTAGCCCGACGATAACACCCGGATGAAGCCGGTCGAAAGCCGTGCCTTTTCCGGAAAATTCTGTCTGTAACCGATTCTAAAGCGGTGTTACGTCACTCCGTGCAAGCCTTTGAAAACTTTAAAGTCAAACAGCTGAGAGCACGGCTTAAATAGTTTGCAGAGTTCTTATGTAATTAAAATATTTTGTTATTTGCTCGTGTTCGATGTCTTGCAATAGCAGTACAGCATGTATATATTGGGTTAAATTAATACACAAATAGCAGTACTGTTCCCATTTGGTCCCTTTATCACGGTCGCCTACGCATACAATCGGTGCGCTGGCCCCTACGTTGGAAGTCTTTTGCATCGCTCGGTGCACATATTTGGACATACGCGTTCAATGACTAATTGGCGCATAAATGCACTGCGAAGATATTGTCCACCTTTACTTGATATTATTTCGATAATCTACTTACTTGTAACGTTTATAAGCGCAACAAAAAACATGCTGTCGTACAGTGTATCCGATAAAAATATTAAGAAATAAATCAATAAAAAAACTATTTAATAATCAGTTTCCTGTAAAACAATGATCCCGTAAAGCGATCATAACCTAGAACGGAAAAAAACTGCATGTCCAAAAAAGTCGAGCACCGCTAGTCGAGTGAGCGGGACAGGCGTATGAGACGTGAGCAAGACAGCGACAATCGCGAAAGTGAGAGGAGGCGAGACGCGGAGCGGCAACACCGCGCGGTTACGTTACTAGCGGGGTAAACAATCGAGGATGATGTGACGGTGCGCTGCGCGTGCGACCGCCCCCGGCCGTGCACTTCGCTACTGCATTTTTGATGTGTGACGTCACTAGATGCCTTATGTTTTCTGGTCGGTGCGAGGGTGACTGTTTCGTTTACCTGTACATACTAGTCAAGAAACTGGATGTCCGATCGCTGCGCCCTAGTCCCGAGTGCCTAAACGGTGTTAGAAATAGTCACCTAAAAATAAGCGTGTTTGTAAACAGTCTGCGAAATTTCATGGGTGTCGAGTGTTGCGGCGATGCGGCGGGTATCAGTATTTCGGCGCATAATGTCACAGTTATCGCAGCGTCCGCGGTGCGTGCGCGGTGTACCGACCACTGTCCACTTCCGCGAACGTCATCATTATTATGGATTGCGCGTGTTGAAATTATGTCACACGGTTGTTGCTATGTACCTTACCTTATTTTTTCTTTGAGTAGTAATTTTGAAAGGAATTTGTAGGAAGTAAGTATCGTAAGCAATTTTAAGGGCGGAGAATATTGCGCTCAAAGTCGTAAAAAAGTTACAGACGAAACTATCGTGTTCTGGAATATAATAAACTGGGGAAAATAAAACACGTGGACGGTTCCGCGGCGGGAAGAATTTCATATATCTGACAAAAACAGAATCCAAATATTATCGAGGAACGACGGGAGAGAGCAAAACTCTTAATCACTGGAACATAATATAGAGGTAACCAAACACGGTGGCCCTGTAAAAGACCATCACTACAAAATTAATGGATTGAACAATTTGAAGCCTTCAAAAGGCGGTTAGCTCTAATAACTAACATAAACATATTATCGTAATAAAACCATTATATGGAGACAATATTTACTGCGGACTACAGTTACCTGCTACAAACATTCACATGCGTACTCACACAGACGCAGTACAAGCCGACAATAAACTACCACATTACTTGCGAGTGGGCGGCAGCAAACGGCTACACTTACCATTTGATATTCCTTACTCTGTCTACTAAAAGTAGAGCGAGAGAGATGGAGTTATAAGCCGCACAGTTTTACCAATGTTGTCATGATAAAATGATTACCTTTGACCCCAGAGATTCTTATCATATGGGCGTCAAATTTTTGTTTGAAGCTTGTCCCCTAATGATTTTATTCAGGTATTATAACGAGAAGATTATTTATTTTTAATTAAAGGACATGCATTCTAAATACTGACGCAAATGAGGTCAGTATAGGATTTAATTAACTGACACAAATCAATCTATACTATCTTCAAACAAAACTTAACTGGTGCGGAAATAAAAATGACGAACACTTCAAAGACTGCGAAGCGGTCGAAATACCTAACAACAAAAAACTCATAAACAGAAATGACTGAGCTCGAATCAATTTCAAGTTAACATTTCATTCAACCAGTCAGACAATCTAGAGGAAATACATGCCATAGAGATTAACTGAAGGTAGTGGGCAATGAGCAGGAAAACACAGACGTAGGCATGTTTATAAAAGCGAGATTTACATTCTCGTTGTACAACTAAGCTTGTATGTCACCAAGGGCGAGGACACGTGCCACGTGACCAAAGACAATAGATCCCACATTTATTAGTTAACCGGCGATCGTGGATAAAACTCTAGGAATATTTTACAATAGATAAGAAGTATAGCATGACCAAAAGTCGTTCAGAACTGTATAAAACTAACAGGCCATTACGTTGACAAGCTTACAAAATATTTGTAGCAATTTATTTATCGTTGAAAACCGTGAACTATATATTTTAAAGTATCGATAGTTAATTTTGCCGACTTAACAAGTATGATATTGCATGCACGAAGGTATTAAAATGGAATTGTTATGCGGCAAACGCGTCTACAGGCACGCGCCATGGATCGTTTTAGAGGCCACATCGGCGCTTGCGCATATATGTCTACCTTCGCACAACCACAACCAAACACCGATGTAAATTGAATTCATCAACAATTATACGATACACAATTAACAAAGGAACAAGAAGATTACTAACTTCATAGGGCTTACAATACAAGTTTTAGATATTGGATCTTCTGGTACGGAGTCCAGCAAAACTTTCTAAGTATTATGTCAAAGGAGAAATGACATCATACTAAGAAGACGATTATATATTCAGCATTAAGTCCGCCTTTGTACCTTTTTTTTGTGCAAAAAGATTAAATAAATAAATATATTCAGTTATAGTATTTTTAATTGCCATTTGGTTTCACGACTATTCGAGAAGTATTACGTCAGGATATGTTGCCTGTTATCATGGTACCTCGAGGCCGACGACAAACGGATAGTCGCAGTGGACAGCCTCAGGAAGGAGGTCGACACACGAAATGGTTACAAGATCGTCGACTGTCGAAAATAGTCTTGAAAAATCATGTTTGTAACGGAAACTGACGGTGGGACACTGATCTGAATTTATTTGCAACGGAATAATTTGACACTAAAATGGATCAGAGGTTAAATTATAAATCTTGACCAGTTTCTCCATATAAAATCTTATCTTACTCTGGGAAAAGTAACTATAAACATTCAATGGAAAGTTAAAGAAAATTTGTGTGATTGTTATATTCCCAGTACGAGACCATCATTCACACGAAACGATCAATTACACACCAGATCTAGATCCAAAGACGGGTATCGTCCTCAGTGCCGAAGGGTAAAGGGTACCCAGGTAGGCATTATTGGTGCGATACGCTATTAACGGTACAACCGCGCGCTGGCCGCGGTCAACGAACTCAACGACCTTACGTCTAGTCTAGAAATTTGAAGGTTTGGCCCAGTTTTTTTTCAACCAATAATGTATATAACAAATAATTTTAAAGTGCATTGGAATAAGAATAAGTTCCTTGAGACGTTAAGTAAGTAAATAACTCGATAGCGAAATTACTGATGTCGAGAGTTGGCAAACATTTTAATCTCGAGATTGAGAACTCGACGATAGTTCGTACGAGCCGACAGAATGCAGATACCGACGCAGGCCGCAAAGCTTTTGTGCATACAAAGGACGTCGCTAGGATATTGTGGTGTGACAGGTACTTAGATGCAAGTAACAAGTACATTCGCAGAAACGTCTGTTATTGAAACCTGAGGAGACACGACGGATTTATGTGAAGGAAAAGTTAAACAACGACAATCTTCCAGAAGATATAAAATTACAGAACAGTTTAGTGGGTACAGAAACAACATTGCCTACATACTGATCTCGATCGCTTGATAATTCCGTCTCTTTTGCTCTCTCTCGAACATACCTTCTCACGCGTTAAACCTCAGCCTCTATGGTGACACGTAAATACTACGTGCACTATTTAACAAGTGGGCCGCGACAAATACTGGAAAGCCACTAGTACCGTGCACGTTTACCAACTCTGCTTTAATTGAAAGATTATGATAATGCGCACACGTTCGGTTGATTTGGGAAACGAGAGCCTTTTGCATATTACACTGTACCTATCATTTTAATGAATATCAATGAATTAGTTATATCTACACTGAATACAATATTGAGATCTTTGAACTTCATAAAATCCTTGCCTGATTACTAATATTGTACGGGCAATGGACTTCCCACATCAAAACTTGCAAATGAATGTCCTTCGAACTATGCGTCATGCAAAACTTAAAATTCACAAGACATTATAACCAGACAATTCCGACAAGATCGAAATAAATTAGGTTAGGTTTTAGAAGGAACATCATTATGATAATCATCATAGACGTTCTTGTCGGCGAATTTACACCTTCACGTCTTGAGCGGATGGGGGGGCGGATGATAGAGGCAAAGATCCCCCCTTTGCGCTGTAGTGAAAGCGTTTCGAGTTAAATCCGAGAGAGCCCTCAAACATTCGGCCATGTTATTTTACATCTGATGTTATAATAAAGATATCGTGTGCTGACAATCTATTTTGTCAATTAAACTAATAATTTCGTCGGCCGCTGTGCAATAGCTTCGATTCGCATTGTCTGTTGACAGTTAATTTTGTTAGTCATTTGCAAATGAGGTCAACTTGCAAGCCGATACATCGGTGAAGCATTATGTAATGTTCATAATAATTGCCGGCGTTTCTGAATGTTAAAGTTGGAAATAAATGCTTAATAAAGCAAAATTTTAGCGAAGAATATTATATAAATGTCATTATTTTAAACAATAACTTGGCCTGTGCATATTGTGTTTCATTTCAGCGCTTCTATTTAAAATGGAAACAAAATGCACCAATTACTTAGTTCAGACACAACTTATTTCAAGATACACCAAAACACGATGGCAGTTTGTTTCCAAAAACACTTGATTACTCTCATGTATTTTTAGGAAGTGTATAAAGTTAATCGCAACTCCACTTTAACAAATTAGGCTGGCTGCCTTTAGTTTTATCGCGGCAAGAAAGTTTCACCAAGTTGAAGTAATACATCCAAGTTTTACATACGTTAGCTCTTAATAGGCGAGAGGTGGAATACGTGAAGTTATGTGTTACGCTTGTACAACAAAATGACGCAGTTGATCGTATAGTGAAACTCGTTTTCCGTGAGACGAGGGCCAAAACTCGCATGCAAAGGGCCGACAGGCGCTTTCGGCTACAGACATTTGTAATGCTCCAGCTAATATCCGAAAGGTCTTATGTCATCTCACAAACATTTCGTAAATAAAGTATTGCAATGATAACACCAAGTTTCAGTTTTCAAAGTGCGCCTCGCGCCTCAGGCACGTACAGACGGTGCCAAGTGTTGTCAACACACAACACCGTCTTGTTTACACAATAAAAAATATAGGTCACTCTTTACTTTCACACTTTCAGATACTTTTGTCTCTTACGACACGGGGTGTAGCTGGATTACGGAGTAAAATTACTCGTGTAGAAATAACCTTTAGCCAATAAAAGCGAAAGTGGAGCACAAGGCTAGTGAAGACTTGTTTTTATCGATCGACATAACGCAGAAACCTGAACACGGTGTGTTTTCAATCATACTAATCAACTTTACGTTCGTCGGAGATGCGTTCAACTGAATCCAATTTTAAGTATTGATGATTAAGTCAATAGTTAATGAGCAACGTTTTAATATAGATAAATGATATTGATTACCGTTTAACTAATAAACGTAATCTAATAAGAAATTAAATCAATCTTAAAATTGTGTTTAATTTTAAAATAAATCACACAAAACCGCATATTAGAATGTATAAAAAGTTCTCCATATCATAATAAGCTGATAAATAATTGCAAATCTGTGGTGACAGGACCCGTACTGGCGTCGAGTGGCGGACTCTGGCGAAGAATCGAATGTGGGACAGGCACAGAGCACTTCTGTTATCTTGACCCACATATCGTGACCGCGGTCGCGGCCGGACCACTGCCGCTATTATAGCGGAACACCTTAATTGCCTTCTGATGGAAAACGTCGAGAAATACGAAAGGGCAACTACACAAATAGAAAATTATGAAAACCATTGAACCTTTATTTAGGTAAACAAAAACAATCGAGGCATTCAAAACAATACAAATTGTGAAACTTGAACGAAACGATTATGCTGAACTCAATCGAAAAGTACAATTCATTGTGTACAGCTAGCTACCTCCAAAAAATCGTGATGGCAAAGGCCATACCTCCAAAGGTAACTGAAAAGAATTCTACAGATGAAAAGGGAGAAAACAGATATCAAATAAAAGATTCCAATATCGCTGAACGAATGGTAAAAATCGAGATCGTAACCAAATGAGAAAGAGCGAACGTTTTTCCTCGTGACAGTATCACCAAAACAGAACCTTGACCCAGAATGTGGCTCGTAACAACAAGAGGAAAAGGACGTTACGAAGATGCTGTCAGGATCGCATCAAGTGATGTCATATCGTCTGAGTATTTAAGACAGGTTTTATTTTATTTACACACATTTTTGAGTGTCCTTGAAGACCATTTTTATTTTCATTAGTGTGATGGACGTCTGGATTTTAACCCCATTTATTGTATATTTCATTTTATAGGTCAATTATTGGAGCTTAGAGCTTCTTATCAATTATCAATGGAAATGTACTTAATCACAAATTCACAATTATGTAATTATTAACTAATTCCAAAGCAAACGAAGCCGAAGCAAATTAAAAATAATATTCCTAGGTATTTTAAAAATTAATAACGCAGCCATTAAAATATTTTCGTGTATTGAAATTATTTTATTCCGACTCAATTTATGCAAGGCCATCAAGTAAATGGAGTAATTCGATAACGCGTTTACTTGAAAATAGTTTTAATTGCCGAGACTGTGTGATACGGACCTTTCTCTTCAATGTGGGTTAAATAAAAGCACTCGTTGCGGAACTGCATCAATTAAGGACAATGTGGATTGCGCGCGAAGGACGTCCACGCTCGCTCCAAGGACCGACCTCCATATAAATGTATTGGTTTTTTATTAGATACATTATTAAAATACTTCATGTGATAACTTTGATAAGTAAGCCGATCGATACTTATTACTGATAACTTAGTATCGATCAGTAATTAAAAACCAGTTGGCATGTCATGTCAACCTTAAAATTGTATCAGCTGTTTATCTTTGCATTGCACCCGAGTTGTTAGGATCAGCTTAATATTTGGGTCATAATGTACTCTTTATCAAGATGCATATTTTATTAGTGACCTTGGAGGGTATGACGGTTGGATATGTGGTGTAATACCAATTCTATTGCATGAAGCAGATCCAAGGAAAGTGTGAGCAATGTTTGTTAGTCATTTCGATGCGTGTTTTGGGTGCATACAGACGTCATCTTCCCATACGTCCCACTGAGCACGTTTGCCACTATTATCGCACTGCTACACTAGTTACTTCAATTATCTGGCATTTTCCAGTCTGAGGTCACTGGAAACCCGAGATAAACAGTGCGTCATTCTTATGTAGGTAAACGCGTCACATGGATTTATTTATTTCCCTAGGAAACGTCAAAATGTTTTCCTCGTTGGTTTGCAACTCGTCTTTTCGATTCTCAAAAGTCAATGCTCGCTCGTCAATCATTGCACTGGTTCTGTTTGTTGTTTAGGGAACAGAACAGCTATTGTTATATTAATTTCAAGTGTTGAAGGAGCGTGAGATACTGCCGCCGCAACTGTTCGCTTATCATGTGCGATAATGTGGCGTTAAATAGCCGGTCGCTCTGTAAACAACTGTGCGATTGGTTACAAAATAAACAGTACACAGCTTTCAATTGTGGTTTTGATGCGAGCACCCAGATGCGGGTCACAAGGGGCTGGCTTTATGTACCGAAATTATGCGAGTACACTGTATAAATTTGAACAGTTTTCTTTTTAATTTATACAAGTGCTCTTTCTTGTGTTGCGCTTGAGCATCCTTCACGAGTACGTGCTTTATCGTAAATATTATGATGACAGCGACATTTTAATTGATTAGTGTCGTGAAAGGCGATAAAAGAACTGTATTGTCAATGTGTTTCCTGTCATTAAATTTAATTATAATCTTCAGACAATAATAATATTTGGTAAAGAATTAAAGATTAGATTAAGGTATTGATATTTTCATCAAAAATCGTTTGTTTTTGTACCATCTGTTCTCCACAAGTTGGTCACACAATCTTTATTTCCGTGAGTGACTTCCAAAGCTTTTAATCGTGTCCTATTGTGGTGAATGATAGCGGAATGAAACTCCAACCGCTCTCGTTGGAACCTTGATATCGTGAGAATGTGATAAGTTATCAGCTGATAGATAACGACCCCCGCGACATTTTAAACTTATAGTTTGTTTTTAATTTAAAGAACATTTAAGTTTCCGTTCCCCAACATTTTCTATGTGGATTTGAAGGCAACTGTTTAATTTATCAATCAAGTTATCAATTTATCTTTATTTGCCAATTCAGCGTGTTAATAGAATTAAATGTATTTAGAACACTGTTTTAAATGTTTGTTATTTACAGATATTATGACAAATTAAAAAATCAGGACAAATCAAATCTGTCTGAACTCATTTACATGCTCAAAGCGTGCGTAACGTGGTAACGTAAGTAGTCAATACATAATTAAGACACGATAAACCGGATTTAACAACGTCGGCCACAGTTTGCTTGACTGTGCGCATGCGCAGACTACTTTTAAATACTTCACTGACCCGTCAGACACAAATCAAGCGTTTAATAACCTTTATGGTCACCTTTATTTTCATTATTAACAATGATATCTCACAAATAACTCTATTTCATTTGTTTAGAGTTCAAATTCATTCAAATGTGCAACCAACAAGTAAATCACTGATTTCAGGTAGACGTTTTTTGCGACGACCTTGAGCCGTTCAAGAAACCATAGTATTTCCGTTGTCTTAGTTACGAGAGAGTCGTAACTTATCAACGATACAAAGATTCTACAACAAGCAACGACTAATTTCATCACATTTCCAATAAGATGAAAGTGAAAATTTAATGTGTGAAATACCAAAAGGCAAAGAACAGACTCCGTGAGAATTTACGATCATCGTAAGTATCATACAAGAATTTATGGCGTATAAAAAGCGGCAAAGCATTAGAGATTCATTATAACACAATGTTGTAATTAGGTTGATTACATTAACAATTTAAGAGGGTTTATAGTAGTATCGCCACTTTGGACAAACGTGAAATAATAAAAATAATCTGTTGCTTGATTGCAGCCAAAACGGTAGTTAACAACATGTTTTAATACTGTTAACCAGTTAATTACACAGTAAATAGACACTGGCCAGTATTAATTAGTGGTGCGATTTATTTAGTCAGTAAACCAAATCTGGCCTTATGTTGTTCGTAAAGGGGTGACCTAGAAGCGGGAGGAGTCATATCAGTGGGGGAATGAGCACATTCAGGATAAAATTGAAGTCGTGCTCTGTATGCACAGAGGGTGATAAGGGGTGTGGGGCAGAGGTCGCGGAGACTCGTGTGTTCGTCAGATGCCATGAATAAGTTAGCGGTGTATTCCGTCACTCAATGGACACCGTCGTTGTGGCGAGGAATTGAGATGAAAAGAAAAATCTTTCAGAATTCCTTTATGAAATAAATAGGAAAAGTTGCAATTTTTGTTTGCATATCAGAGAAAAATAAGTGATAAGCTCATGTTATTTAACTAAAACACTTCCGAATATTGCCCATGAAAAACAACGTTACAGAATGAATGAATGATTATCGCCAGTTCATTCTCATACGTCAAGGGTAAACATTGGTCAAGACAAAGTCACAGCTGACACAGCTATGACATACTGCTTATGACTGTACTAGAATTTATAAGACAAAGCGTAAACAAGTAAAAGAACAAAGACGAACATCAACTACCTAGATAATCACAGTGCACGCAACTGGTGCCTGGGCGGAGGCCCGCTTATGGGAAAGTTACAATCATTACGACCATTCATAAACGGTTGAATGAGCGCAAGACGCCTGCGCAGCCGGCGAGCGCGCGCGCACCGACCCCGCGAGTCCCGCGACATCTGTGATGTCGCCGCGCAGATGCCGTGCATACCTCAACATAAACGGAGCCTAGGTAAAGCTAGTAACATTCACAGCTTGACAGTCAGCGATACATTTCCGATTTAATTAACATCAATGAAATTGCATTGAAATTTTTTGCGCAATGCTCCTAGTAAAGTGTATTGAACCCAAACGCGACACCTAGAAGCCCCCATGCGTCACCGCCTATGTTGTGGACGAGAAAAAATTCCACGCGACAAAAGCAGCGATGTCCGCAAACGACGCATAAATAATTAGACAATAAGCAGGCAGGGCAAGAAATCGGTAATTTGTATCGCGTCGAGATAGGCGGAGCGCAGAGGGAGACGGGTGCAAGCAGGCGCGCGCCGCCGCGGAGATATGGCAACGCGTCAGGTGGAAGTGGCGCCCGTGCTGTGCTCGCTTCTCGCCGAGGACGACCGACCGCCCCCGGCGCCCCGCGCGCCCGCCCCTCACCCGCTAATCCTCACCCGAACACAATCTGATAAAATTCGCGCCAGCTATGAACATTACGCAAAGCTACTCAACACTACAACACTGCGATAATGAATGACCCGACGGTTTTTTTTACACGCACATAAACATTACTCCTCATGTCTCGCTATCGTGTCGCATTATCGAACGGTACGAAGCGAAAAATGTAATAAGAAAGTTATTTCCTCAACCTGGCGAAACTAGTCTCGCGAACGCATTACGGTCCGCGTTACGGCCAGGTGAATTCAAAATGACCTCTATGGGCCGGTGGCTTCTTGTGGCCTCGCTCGCCGAATGCGTTGACATTTTGTGGGTTAGCAACATGACATGACTCCGAGTTGTGGCGAGAACGATGCCAGGATGACTAACGGCCGGCCGTCATTAGCCGCCTAAACGTAAATTGTCCCATACAAAAACTTTAACGCAATAGATCGATTCGGCAGTCGTAGCGCAATAAGGTGAATTTTGTATATCAGCGTCCACTAACGATAATCACATCGTCTACTTAGACGTCGTGGACTCATTATTTAGGAATTCCTAAACATGCAACGGGAGACCTAAGAACAATAGCCCACAATACTAGCATCACGTAAATCGTAATGATTTCGAAAGAAAAGTACATACGAGTTCTTTCATCAATGTAAAAGTGACTTACCAAGGCGAAGAAGTTTGTGTGGCAATCCTCGAGACTTGCACCGTTTGTTTGGTGATTTTGATGCGTCATGGTAGTCCGGGGCACTTCATTTTCAATTCACAACACTAAAAACGGGTACAATCTTAAAGAAACCACTCAAAATCTTAAAATCATCACCGACATTTACTGAAGTTTTCACCTTTCAATGGCGACTGGAAAATGGCGGATAGGAAACAACAACCCAAGCCGACAGTGCTGCCGTAGGCGGCCAATGATAGAAACTGATTTCGTCTAGAAATGTGGAAACGTTCCGTTTTACGTCGTGTCTCATCAATTCATGGCTCACTTCAGTATCAAGTTTGATTATGGTTTTTTTTTTGTGTTTTTATTTAGAGAAGATATTGAATTATTAAAATGATAGAACCGAAAACAAAAAGCCAATGTTAGTTTAGTTTGTTCTTACTTTCCATTACTGCAATCGCCGAAAGAGGCTATAGGGCAATTATTTTGTCAATGTCTTCTCTTATTTGATCAAGCGGGAATAAAAATAACACTTTTCTAATTTTTGAGAATCAAATATAGGTATCTTATTTTGAAATCAATATGAGATTACTTAATCAATCATTAAAAATAATTCTACTCATATCTTTTTCTTGGAATGAAAAAACATTGTTACAGTTGTCAAATGCAGACGGAATAAAAATACTAAAAATATTTTACATTTTTTGCTTATTATATAATTAAATACATTACTTTTAATTAATTCCAATTAGAAATAAGAGAAGCAAAGAACATAACATACAATGCTTCGTAACGTGCTGTCTGCAATACCGCGCAGAAATTTTCAGGTTATTTTGCTGCACACCTTACCTAATTTAAAAAAAACACATTAATACAGTGTTCTAATTAATAAAATAATTTACAGATCACTGCAGTAAGGTACAAGCAGAAGAAATATCCTAAAGTAGACAAAAAGTTCCAAGCTGCTGCAGAATCCTTAGCTGCAAGAGGGTACAGTATGAAATGTTTACCATTAGGTCCAATTAAAATAATAGACCGTATCATGAACCACCGAATTTGAACCTTACTTAATTTACAAATTATAATTTGTTAGTATCCTACTTAACACTTCTGATGGTAACTTACATTTAAGATAACTAACTAAACTTAGATAAGAAACATGCAAATAATAAAAACTGCAGGTTGACAATTAAACAACTGTAGTCCATATTGGATCCCCTGGAATTAATTGGTAATGGCCATTTCATTTCAGAGTATTCATTGACTTTCTACAGTAATAACCATAAAATTTTATTTTCAGATTTCTAAGACCTAGAAAACCATGGAATCCGCCTGCAAACATAGAAGAAACAGTCACCAAAATATGTACCTCCAATGGTCTGAATTCTGATGCTCAATTTGATGAGTTAGAAACTAAGTTTGCAGTCCTCAAGGCATGCTTTGAAGAGACAGGATATGATGTACCAAATTCACTGCTGCACACAATTGGAAGTGTTGGTATGTTACTCTCGGTGGGAAAGGGGTGTATCCACCACAAAATACGCTAAAGAAAAATCAGCTTACCAGCAACATTCTTCTGTGTTTCTCCGTTGAATTTTTCATGCGTGCCTCTCATAGCATAGCAATAACAGAAAGCATGCAGTAATAGACCCAACACATCTCAGGCAATTTGCAATTTTAAGAATGTCATCATGAGAACATGCAAAATTACAACAACACATGCAGAGACAAATATTGCCCCCTTTTTTTTTTTAGTATTTTTGTTACATCCTTCTTCAGTCAAAGCAAATATTCCATTTAAGCCTTCAGCTAGATCGGCGGCGGCCTCTCGCGCCCTGCCCTGGTGCAAGCCATGGTCCGGAGCGAGAGGGAGTGGGAGGCAGTCGCCTCCTTCTGTGAAGCAGTCATGCTAGCGAAGGAGGTGGCGGGACGGACGAGGGAGAGAGCTTCCCGTCCCAGCCGCCGCGGGAGACGCTCCGGGCGTCGGGAGTCACGTGACGACTACCGGCCACCGTAGGCGCGGGCCTGCGGGCGGAGAGCAATGGGTAGCTCACCGCCCGATCAGGACCAGGCCCGTGCCGGACGGCGCGTAAGTGTTCCACGCGTTCCTCAAAGAGATGTCAGCATAACGAGGGGCCCCTTAGGGCCGAAGCCTGCCGGGTCAGCGGGATTGTCCGAAAGGGTTACCGCTACCCCGGAACATAAAGGGCGGAGGAAGGAACATGGGTGGGTTTTAGTCAGTAAGAGTCTGACACTCCCTTCCGCTCCACCCAGAGCGGGAGCGGTCATTTGATGATTTACCACCAGAAAAAAAAAAAAAAATCCTTCAGCTAGATGCTGACACATTGACTTATCTGGGCTTACTAAGATGTTCAATCTACAAAATAATGTAGACATAGGGTCTCCTAAATGCAGCTAAATCCAGTTTTTTACATGGAGCGACTGCCTATCTGACCTCCACAACCTAGTTACTGGGTATAGTAATACAATACCCCTTGGTAAGACTGGTTGTCAGACTTTCGGGCTTCTGACGACGTGTAACGACTGCGAATGATCCACGAATGACAGCCGGGACCAATGGCTTAATGTGCTTTCCGTGGCACAGAGGGGTCTTGGTATGTGAAGATGGTCACCCACCCACGGAAAGCGATGATGTGCCAACCTGTATATTATACCAGCAATGCCTTAGTGATTGAGGCATCGGTAACTAAATGAACTAATAAAATAGATCATCATCTGCCTAGCCTTTTCCCAACTATATTGGGGTCAGCTTCCAGTCTAACCGGATGCTGCTGAGCTGAATAGGTGTAAAATAAAATTGAATGAAGCCTTTAAATAGTGTCTTCAACATTGAATAGGTATATGCTGTTGCAAATATATTTGGATAAAACTTTGTACTTACTTAACAAACAACTTGGTTATTTAAAAAAAACTGATAATAGTATTATTAAAAGGCCATCTTGGACATATATAAAATGGAAGTACTTCCCTTAAATTCCCAAGTATTATAACTAATTAGTTTAAGGGGAAACCCATAGCACTGGTTTTACTTAGTATGGCCTACTGCTCCCATCTTCAAACTTTTATGAAATGTAAACTGTGTACATTTCGAAACTTGTGGGAGAAAATAAATAAATTTTATTACTTCATTTCAAATTCGAAATGATCACGAATTAGCTCAAATTTCAGAAATAAGGTTAAAAACTCGTATTTTCAGAAAATTTAGAATTTTAATCCGAAATTCCGAATATTACTTCGCGGCATGACGTTATTTCCAGATTTTTATCTAAGTAGGTACCTAGGCATTTCTTATGGTACCCACTTGTGATGTGACTTTTTATTGAAAAAAAAGAAGTTTCAATCTCAGTCGTTTGCTTTCTTTATGATTATTTCGTCACATTGTTACTGCTTCGTATTGTACTGTACTGAAAGTTTCATTGCGCGCCAAAATAACTAGTAAAAAAAAGTAAAAACTGTCCAATAGATATTGCCAATCTCGAAAATATCTCAATCGAATGTAATGTAAATGATCCTTTACACAATTGTCGTTTTCCCCATTTTTTTTAAGCTTAATTTGTTTGTTACAGCTGATCTGAAAGAATTTTACAAGACTCCTGTGGACACAGCAACACCATTTGAGGCCTTGAAGAGAATGGAACTGCCCAAGAACTTGTATGTGCAGCCGGACTATGTCAGATTCCACCCAGGTTAAAAACATGACTTTTCTGAAATTATTTGCATCCAAAATTATGTTATAAATATAACTAATAGTGCAATATTCTGTTTCAGATAAAGACACAATGTTCAATGGTATCTCAGCATTCCCCAAGAGTTCAACTATTGTGTCTGGTCTTAAGACTAGGAAGAAGTACGAAGGCTACTCTGCCAAGCGAACATGGCCCTAAATATGTATAACTTTAGATTTAAAATGTTGTATAGTTTTAGTTGATAAATAAAAAGTTCAAAATTACAGCGTTTTTTGTTTATTTTTGTTTCATTCCACGAACACGCGACAGATGACACCGACAATATGTAATGAAAATTGATCTCCTTTCATTTCAGTTTTTGATCATTCGGTAGGCGAGTTAAATATCTGCCAATGAATTCATTTTTCAGTTTTGATTAATTTTATATTCAGACGTTTCACTTCGAGTGAAAAGTAAAGCGTCCGATATCGGCTAAAGTGACGGTGAGAAGTATAGATCTAATAACTGTTGCCCCAGACTTCGTCTGCGATCCAGAATGAAAAGTAGCCTATGTCCTTCTCCAGGTCATTGTCTACTCATGTGCTAAATTTCATCCAAACTTACTTTTGTCCAACTTTTGCCTTTATAATCAAATAGCGGCGGGAATAGTAGTTAGGATGATAGATAAATAGGCATGAAAACCCGCAAATATAGTATAGTGAATGCTGTAAACAACTATCTGCCTTCTAAACATTATTAAAAAGACCCGCGTAAAATGTTTGCTTGCTCAGAACAATATTATGTGAAGATAGATATTCGTATGAATACCAGGAACGATACTTATCATGTGTAGGTATTGATCGAAAGATCAGGAATGTGTGTCAGGTTCTTCATAATTAGAAAATAATGAATTCGTCCAAGTGAGGAGCAAAGTATTTTTATTCTCGAGGCGGATATCTAATCTAGTGCTAGAATAGCAGTTTGAACAACTGTTTCAGAGATTTTTTTCTACTTTTCCTTTTCTTGCTGCTCTTGAAACTGATAAATGTCGAAATTGTTAAAAATAAATGAAAACACTGAAAAATTAAAAATGTTCATTGGATTTGAATAAGGTTTTTCAAGGTAAAGAGGTATTTGGCTTGATATTTTTTTAACCCTTTCTCTTTTCTAACAAGTTTTTGAACGAATTAAAAGTGACAGATGAAAGTTGTACGTTACTTTGTGAGGTTAGATACGAAGTGAATCTCGATCTATTATGAACATATTTACTCAATTAATTAGCGAATGATTCAAACGAAATGATTTAACCGTTCCAAAATGAACGCCCTATTGATATTGGTTTTTATATTTGTGGTTATTTACTCCTGTGTATCATGGTAAGTGGTTGATGTACGATGACACCACTATTTTTATTATTGTTTTGTGTTTTGTTTACTATTTTGGTAACATTTGGGGTATTTTTAGGCTGCTGCCGACGTTACTGGCATGGCTGTTCATGAGAAAGTACCATATCAAGTTGAAAATAGGCAGAATCGCCGTGCCAAAGTTGATACTCAAAGATGTGAGCCTATCCAAAGATAGGTATTCCATTGTAAGTATAATGAGTTTTACAAACCGTTACTCATGTTCCTGAGAGTATAACTTCACATGTACTGCTCCCGACCTGTCCTTGTTTGTCCTTCCTTGCACAGTGATGTAATACAACATAAGTGCTACTGGAAAAATATTATTTACTTAGTTCATTTTCTCATAAACATTATTAATAAAACAAATTTTTCTGAATACAGTCTACCTATTAAGATTTCTAGTGAACTTAAAATAATTACTCATTTTAAAACATACAAATATAGTATGTTCTAAAAGCATCTTGCAATAACAAATATACATGAATGCCATTTATGTCCACATCAGTGAAATTTATTGTATTATAACTTGTAGCAAAATTGTCATAATTATGAAGTAAACTGATTTCATTTACAGCACATAGATGAAGTATCATTTCAAAGTAGTTGTTTCAACTCTGAAATCAATAAACTAGTATCAGTAGTAATCAGAGGAGTTGAAGTAACCAACAATGTGGAGGAAAAGAGGAGTGTTGTGGTTGAGACCATCCTCAAACCGCTTCTCTCCAAACAGAACTCTGCTGCAAAGGGAGACAGTTACAATGAAATGGCTGACTTCAGGAATCTTGAGAGCAGTTTGAACCAGATAGGAAATAAGGAACTTTTGGATTTCAGACATAAGAAACTGCCACATAGTTTGATTATGTTTGCTCAGGTATGTTGGCGTTTGTATTTTATTTCTCAAATTATAAAAAATCTTATCTCTTACGTAAGACATAATAAGGGCTGGTGTCTGCAACTCCATGTTAATATGCATATTTTGCATACAGAAAAATCTCTTATGATATGTGTGAAGGTAGCAGCATATTGCATTGCATATGTACCCTACAGTTTTAAACGTTTTTCATAGAATAAGAATATTAGAATGACTCTTCATTTGTGAAAAAATCTGCATTAATGTGGGTCTTGAACCTGTGACCTATAGTAAACCATACCCCGTGGCATTCGGAAGTTATCCCACGGGAACATACTACCGGGATAAAAAGTATCCTATGTGTTAATCCAAGTTATAAATGAAATTTGGCACATTTCATCCAAATTCTTTTAGTAGTTTTTGCCTGAAAGAGTAAGAAACATCCATTCGTCCATCCATCCTTACTAACTTTCACGTTTATAATATTACTAGCAGCGCCCTGCGGTTTCACTCGCATAAGTGTTGATCCCGGCGGGAATATTGGTATAAAAAGTATCCTATGTGTTATTCTGATGTATAAGTTTTTGTTTGAAAGAGTATCTAACAAACATCCATCCTATTATGTCTTCAATAAAACACCAAATATCGTAATTTGTGTATTGAGCTAAGTAGCCTGGAAGTACAAGTGGATAAATCATAAGAGTAGGGTAGGAACAACAATATGATGGAGGGTAGACTGAAAACCTAATAAACATAAACTTATAAACTAGGAAGTATGTAGGTACCTATATACAACACATCCATTCTCACAAACTTTCGCGTTTACAATAAAGTATTATAGTAGGATAGGATAGTCTATTATATAGATAGACTATATGGATCAGAATATTGGGCCACAAAAGGGATGAATGAAAGGCAATTACATGCAGCTGAGATGAGAATGCTGAGAAGGATGTGTGGTGTTACACGAATGGATAGAATAACAAATGAGTAGATAAGAGGAAGTCTGAAAGTGGCACCGGTAACTGAAAAGTTGTGTGGAAACCGGTTGTCATGGTATGGGCATGTGTTACGGAGGAATGAGGAAAATGTCGTGAGGAAAGTTTTGAGTATGAATGTCGATGGCTATAGGAGTAGGGGAAGACCAAAGAAACGATGGATGGACTGTGTGAATGATGATATGGTTAGAAAGGGAGTGAATGTCGAGATGGCGGCTAATAGAGGAGTATGGAAGAAAAAGACATGTTGCGCCGTCCCCAAATAAATTGGGATAAGGGCAGGAGAATGATGATAAGGATAGTCTATCATATAAATATTTATCAAGTCTAGACTATTTTTATCTAACTCTTGTAAATACTATATAACTGTTATGTGCTACTTAGTTGATGACATAACTAGCTAATTTAATTATCATTTTCCTGGCACTATTTAATTGAGTTATATTATTAGTATTGTCTCTATAGTTGTACCTATGAAGGGAGAAATCAACGTTTGGAAGTAAAAAAACCAAAACCAGTTAATATTGTATTTAATTTATTTATTTATAATATAAAGTTTTACCAACAAAAGACATTCACACTCACCCACAGTCTTTGTCTGACTGACTTATACATTATACAAAAGAAAATATATTTTTATATAAACATATAATAATAAAAAAAAATACTTTTTTAATCTGCATAGTAATAAAATAATCAAAAAAATTAAAATATGAAGTGATTAAGGGTTAGCAATTGGCATTCCGCCATCGCAGATCATGTCACATAAGGTTTCTGTTGTCACTTACCAAAATAGTAGGAACCAACGTGTTTCTGAATGAATGTCATCTGAAAAATCATGCATAGTATAATCAGCCTAAAATGTTCCCTCTGCTGAGACAAAGGCCTCCTCTCGGTGAGAGGGATATAAATCATGCATACTGCACACCAATTTGCAAGATACATGGTAACTACCATAAAAATGTGCTTACCACACATAGGTGTGACAATTTGTGTCACGTTCAGAACCTTTGTGCCATGCAGAGCATATTAAACTGACTCTTCAAATTAGTAAAATAGTGTATAATGTATCTAAATCTATATTATAATTGTAGTAACAGCCTTGTGTAGCTATGCTATCCTACTTCCTACTTAAAATTTGGCACACAGGTGGTTTATAACCAGGATTAACATGTAGGATACTTTTTATCCCGATGTTCCCACGGGATCGAAACTTATGCGGGTGAAACCGCGCGATCTTTGGCGAACTGTGCCACAGAAACGATGGGCTCAAACAAAATAAAAACAACTTATAATATTTCTCCCGCAGTTCATGGGAGTACACATATTCAATGCGTCAGTGACCTTCCACAATGGCCCAGTCGACAATCCTTGGTGTCTAACCGCCACTGCCGCCGAGGTCCACGCAGATGGCGCTGCGGGCGGGCCTGCGCGGGCCCTGGTCTTCTCAACAAAGCTCGTGGACGCTAGAGTGAGGATCGGGGGGAAGGTTGAGAGTTTGGGAGAAGCGGGCTGTTGTTTAGTGATTGAGGGGACTGTAAAGGCTGATGGGCCGCTGAATGTTGAGGTAAGCAGAGTTAAGTTAAGAATGGATCAACTCTATTAGATCTTGTTGAAGTTGAGCCAGAATCTCATATTCATTCATTCTTTGTTGATTATATAGATCTAGGAAAAATTCCAGATTTGTTTGACAAATAGTTTAATGGATAAAACGATCCAAAATCACTCAACTAAAATGTCCATACGTTTTTGTAATTTGTAGAAAATCCACGCAATAATCAGCAACACATCAGTGACATTCAAAGACGAGTTGTACCAGTTCCTAAAGAGCCACAAGAAGCGCAGACGCACACCAGTCATGAGCATCAATAATGAAGATCACCTCGCCACTCTCATTCCCAGACTTTCACCAGTTGTACCAAAGGTAAGCCCAGTTAATTTACATATTTATAGTACGTTTAGTTGACCACGAATTTCTTCGCGCTAAAAATATGCTCTATCTATTTAGCAATTAACTTTTAAATTCAATGACCGAGCAAGCGACTTTAAGTAGCAGTGTATATTCTAGATTTGTGTCCAGTTAATCACAAGGCTAGCTTCCCTGTGACGTGAGATGTATTACGGAATTAAAACTAAATATTTTTGCATGACATTCTACTGTTATGGGATGTAAAACTGGGGAAATTGTATTTGTAGGGACTACACTCCTCTGTGTGCCCCTCGGGTAGTAGTGTATCATCAGCCTATAGCAGTCCACTGCTGGACATAGGCCTTTCAGGCGTGATATTATGTGATGTAATGTTTATTTTCAATTCAGGCTGTGTTTTGACACTTGTTGCTTATTATGAAAAGCAACAAGTGGCTAAACATAATGTAGCGGTATCAACGCCACATGCGAACAACGCGTCATACTGACGTCACGCAAATCCTGCATCTCGCAAGCAGAGTTTACCGCGCAATTAGTATAGATACAATTTCCCAACATCAATCGTTGGGCAATTGCCCGCCAGACACAACACCCGTCTGGTCGGAGGATCCTCCCTTTTCTATGGAGGATGAGTGAACTTTACACCCTGTTCCTCATACCTCTATAAGTCATATGTCCGGAAGGATTTTGTTGCGTAACAATGACGTGGTTGTTTTTTTTTTCAGATATTCAGCTTAAAGATAGACTCAACAAAAATAAGTTGTAAAGACAAAACTGTAAATACAAACTTCGAAATGTCTTTGCAAAGTTTACAAGTAAGTCTATCATAGTATTATTTAATTTATAGCTGTTATGATACTACCGTAAAATGTTACATTTAAAATGATTTTTAAGTAGGTAACAAGTTTTTGTACACCTTTCTACCTTTCTTTCTTTAAACCTCCTTAAAAATATATATTTTTAACGCCAATTTTCAAATATTTCTTTGTGCTTCAACAGGTAAACTCCAGATTCAGTGCAGCATCAGTGCTATATGACGAGACGGGCTCAGAGTTGAGTGGTCTACCGCAGGTGTACGTCGCCTTCCAGATGGAGCAGTTCCAGCTGGTGGCAGACAACCAGCAGTTGGCGATGCTCAACAAGCTCAAACTAGATGCTAAGGTATGATAAGCAGGTCAAAAAGAGTGGAGTCAAGAACTTCACAGCAAAGATGGAAGTTGACGTCATTATAAGGCTGATAACACACTGGCGATTTGCGAGCGAAGCGAGTGCGTAACGAACGAACATCGACGTGGAACCTGACTCCTGTTATAAAAAAAAAACAGCAGTTACATAGAGAAATCTCTTTAATAGATTTTCAACTTTATCGCTAAAGAATTAAGGTTCAAGGTTGATTGGGAAAATTTGACAGTTTCGGGTAGCTTGACCTGCGGGCGTCCGTACATAATCATGTAACCGCAATTCACAAGGCCAGTTATTTCCTTATTTCTTCCGTCTTTGACCTCATACAGACCGATCGTATTAATAAAAAGTCCTTATTGAAATATTGTTTGTTTCAGTTGGAGAAAGGAGTACTAAACTTGTACTTAATTATAAGCACATTGAACATAAGTTATACTCATACTGAAGCATTTAAATGGTACACATCTGTCAAAGAGAAAATTAGAAAAGCTAAGCCTTTGCAAATTATGGAAGTGGAATCGCCTTGTAAGTATTTCTTGTATATTTATTTTAAAGGTATTTTACACACACCACTTCAAATTCAATCACTTCGTAAAATCTCTATTAATATAACGTAGTAGGATCCGGTAAGACTGCAAGCCGACCTCAACATAGCTGGGAAAAGGATAGGCAGAAGCATCGGTTTACGCTAGCCTCTACTCCAACACCATTTTCTTTCTTCAATAGTGTCTTAACAGGAAAAAAAACCCTTTTGGAGTACAGCAACCATAATTCATTGTCGAACTCTACTCGAGAAATTCGATAAAAATCACCACCCAATTGCGTAACACACTATCACAATCTGAATAATTTTTAAGGACATTCTAATCCATTGCTTCATATGTACGAAATTAACTTGTCTGCTCAACAACGTAAATAACGCAATGAATGTTGTTGAACTGTCAAAATGAAAGCCATTGCTACTGATAGTGTGTTTCGCAATTAACCCGCACTTATCGAATTAATTGCTTCACTATCACTCCGATTATGGTCTGCGCCGACCTCTACTCAGGACAGAACTTTAAAGATCATCTGATCTGTTTACTATATCAGTGGTCATCCACGTCGCTTTTACTACACCAAAACTCACGAAACTCTCTTTCTTACAGCACCATCCGCTCCATTATGGTTAACTCGTATATTCTCAACCTGCATAGTGCAAGGTTGCGCAGAACTGCGCGCAGTAACAGTACACGCGCGGCTGATGAGTGAGCACGCGCTCGGCTTCGGATGCAGTGGGGTCAAAGTCAAGCTGGATCAGCTGTTGGAGACTAGAGGTTTGTGAAACGAGGATAAAAGAGGGTACTTTTAAGTCATTGTTTGTGCGTTTAAGGAGCTGCCGAATGAATGAACCGATTTAGGTTCGATTTTTAAAGTTTGAAATAAAAGAAAGTTTTAAATAAAAGAAAATAAACAGAGGGTCTACTACGAAGTGCAAAGTGCGAATGATCGGATCGGACCGACACATGGCCGAACCGAATATTATTGAAAAATGCGAAAAAGTTCGGAACGGCTCTGTTGGGTCGGGACCATAGTCAATATTCGAAAGAGTGTAGGAGTGTAGGATCGGGACTGACCGAACCAAATAGTAAGTTCGTAGCAGGAAACGGCCGATACCACTTCGGAGTAGGCCCCGAGTGGCTGGCTAGATAAACGTAACATTTAATCAGCAAATCTGCTATCGAATATCAAGGTAGTTATTGTGATTGGTTGCCCAATATAACAAACAGTAGTCATATTTCAGGAAGCAATTGTACGGACCTTGTGTGGATTTTATGCTTGGATGTTGCCAATGTCCAACAATGGTTAGTCTTTCGGCTGATATGATGACGCATCATATTTTAAATGGCTTGTGAAGAGATGTGTGATGATTCGCTTTATCGAAGGTGTTTTCTATTTATTAAAATGACGCTCGATCCACGACCGGTTAAACCGACTTGCACCCTTATTGACGTATATCCCCACTTCCAGAAGAATGGTACCGTTGTGCCGTAGCTCGGCAAGCAGTAGGGGGTCGTCAATGGGGCGCGGAGTTGCTGGTCGATGGCGGTTGGGCGGCGTGTGGGCCCGCAGCCTTAGGGCTTCGTGCGCCACCACCGCGACGGAATCATGCGTGGGGCGAAGCGCTGTTGGCAGTCGCATTGGTCAAGTGGGCATCACACGGGCCTACTGACTCAAAGGTATGGACGATTTCGGCGCCGATTCCCTTGTTCATAAACTAAACTAAATTTAAGTTCAGTGCATCTTTTTCTTTCTATTTCATTAAGAAAAGGACAGAAAATAAATTTATTTTCTGTCCGTATTTTTAGCAGCCATGTTTTTAACGACGAAACGACGTGATTAAAAACGACTAAACTAATATAAATATTAGTTTAGTCCTGTCAAATTAAGATACTCCATAGACAGTTTAGACGTGATTAAAAACATGGCTGCTAAAAATACGTCAATTTACGTCAGGCGCTGACTAGTTTGACAGGACTAAACTATTATATATCTTCTGTCCTTTTCTTAATGAAATAGAAAGAAAAAGATGCACTGAACTTAAAAGTTTAGTTTGTGAACAAGAGAATCGGCGCCATTACATACTTATATAAAATTGTTCTAGAGATATAATAACTTGTTTCTAGCTCTTCTTGTTTGCTTTACCAGTTTTGACAACACCTCACAGTAATTTGAAACTTTTTTAAGGTTGAAACTATCTTACGATCATATAGCCAAATAGACCTTGTCTTTTTATGACGTGCAAGTGACATTCAACCTTAGGGTGACAAAGCAATAACAAGGTCGACTATACGATAATGTGGAATCTAAACTACTTTTTGGGATTTTGCAAGTCTGTAATCAGTTTCGTCTGTTTTTCGGTCTAGTTTAATCTGCACCGTAATTGCATAACACATTTTGTTTCCGCGGGGTATTTGTGTAACACATTATTGGTAGCAATCGCTTCCATTTTGACAGTTCAACAACATTCATTGCGTTATTTACGTTGTTGAGCAGACAACTTTTCGAACATGTGAAGCAATGGATTAGCAATATCCATCAAAATGATTCAGATTGAGATTGATAGCATGTTACGCAACTAGGGTGTCGGTCTGGCTTAGTTTAATTTTTACTTTTTTCATAAGGTGCTTGATTTTTATTTCTTGGGATTAAATACCAAGCAACCTAAAAGTTTATGTTTTATATCACCACAGGTAGAAGCCATGGTGGACTGCCTCCGTCTAGAATGGAGCCCAACCATCGCTCAAACGATAATCTCCCTAACAGACTGCCTAAACCAGTACAAATCCTCAACTCAGCGTGTCCACCATGTTGAAGAGGTACAGGAACCTCCGTCAAACATATCACTGAATGTAGCCTTATCTCACATCAACCTGTTCCTGATTGTGAACGAGGATATGTGCCTGATGACCAGGGTCGATGCTGTGACCTTGGAGAAGAACCACAGTAAATCTGGTGCGGTGATCTCTGGATTGAAGGTTGTGGATATGGTGCCTTATAAAGGTGAGTTTCTTTGCTTGTACTTTTGAGTTACTTCAGTATTTTTATGGAAGTGATAGATACAGGGTGGCAGAGACAAGCCCCTGCGTTGAAAAGTTTTGTTGGTAATAAAAAAAATTGCTGTTCCATTCATTTTTTTTTTCTGATGTGAAATCATCAAATGAGGGGTCATTTGATGATTTTTTTTTTCGCTCTGGGTGGAGCGGAAGGGAGTGTCAGACTACTGACTAAAACCCACCCATGTTCCTTCCTTCGCCCTTTATGTACCGGGGTAGCGGTAACCCTTTCGGACAATCCCGCTGACCCGGCAGGCTTCGGCCCTAAGGGGCCCCTCAAATTAAGCTGACATCTCTTTGAGGCGCGCGTGGAACACTAATGCGCCGTCCGGCACGGGCCTGGTCCGTCCCCGCGGCGGCTGGGACGGGAGGCTCTCCCTCATCCGTCCCGCCACCTCCTTCGCTAGCATGACTGCTTCGCAGAAGGAGGCGACTGCCTCCCACTCCCTCTCGCTCCGGACCATGGCTTGCACCAGGGCCGGGCGCGAGAGGCCGCTGCCGCTGTTCCATTCATTTTGAACGCAGTTATTGCACATTTCTATGTAACAGCTGACAACCGACGAAAAATTATGCTATGGGGATTCCATGGTTACGGTTTGCACGTCGATGTTCCTGCCAACACCTGTGTATACTGTGTAGGACGAATAGCACTATGCCAATTCGCATCAGATTTCGCAATGATGGTTGTAACACCAAAATAGGATTTACAAATAAACGTGTAAAGCCTTCAGGTCAAGTGGAAGCAGATAATGAGATTTGCCATGTTATTTCAAATCTTGTAAAATGTACAACAGAAGTCCTTATCCACATTCTAGAGAACCATGGTTCTTGACTTAACCAAGAAACTTGTTAAATTCTTTATTTGACCTATTAATAGCCTATTATAAACGAAACTAACTGAGACAGTTCGATTCGTAAAAGAAAAGAAGGAAGGAAAGAAAAAGTATTTATTGGGACTCGCACAGGAATATCACAAACTAAACTAAACACACAGTAGTGTGTTTAGTTAAGACGATAGACCCACGAATCATAAAGTGACGGAGACATCATTTTGTGATTCGTGGGTCTATCGTCTATTTGAAGACAACCTTCATCCCTCAGTTATGGAAATGTTTCAATTTTCACCAGCTTAAAATTGTATTAAACATCACCAATTATTTTAGGCAACATGCACTGCCAGCGCTCCGAAGAGATCCCAACCACATTCTTCCACGTTAAACTAGCTAGAATAGACTATATCTTATCCAAAGAGAAATATTCCGCCATCCTAGACTTCCAATTCATAGAGAATGTAGACCTGGAGTGGAGTGCGAACTTACACCTGAAAGTTCTGACCTTCGTGAGGGCTGTGAAGGAGTTCCAGCAAGAGATGAGGGTGAGGAGGAATGTGGTGGTGAAGAAGAAAGGGAGTGCGTTGGATTGGAGGGTCGCTTTTAAGGGGGAGACGAATCTTGGGCTGATTCTATCAAAGGAGAATAATATGCTGTTTGCTACCGGTGAGTTATGATTGTAACTTTTTGTTCTTGGATTGGCTTCAGTAGGTGGTTCTTGGTTTTACTAATGGAATATGGTTTGACTAACCCTTTGTATTAGAACGTGGATCCACGCGAGACACAACTTTTTAATTGTTTCTGTACCGTGGCTAAATAATAACAGCCGCATAGGTCAATCGATCAGGTTAAGCTACGCTTGCTGCGGTTGGTCTATGGATGGGTGACCATCTTTACATACCGAGACCCCTCCGTGCCTCGGAAAGCACGTTAAGCCGTTGGTCCCGGCTGTCATTCGTAGATCTTTGACAGTCGTTACGGGTAGTCAGAAGCCCGAAAGTCTGACAACCAGTCTTACCAAGGGGTATCGTATTACCCATTCACTGGGTTGTGGAGGTCAGGTAGGCAGTCGCTCCATGTAAAATACTGGTATTCAGCTGAATCCGGTTAGACTGAAAGCCGACCCCAACATAGTTGGGAAAAGGCTAGGCAGATGATGAATTAATAAGACCGGTTAAAGCTTAAACCGCTTGTTGTTTCTTGATAATGTTTTCTTTTTTGATATCAATAGAAACTGTGTGAATTAGAAATTCATTTTTGGGTCTGTGTCTGTGCCTGTTTGAATTTCAATTTTATTGTTTCTATAAGAATTAAGTTTAGAATTTAAAGTTTTCCAGTAAAGCAATGAATATCCTACTAATATTACAAACGTGAAAGTTTGTATGGATGGATGGATGTTTGTTACTCTTTCACGCAAAAACTACTTAACGGATTTAGATGAAATTTGGCACACAGATGGTTTATAACCAGGATTAACATGTAGGATACTTTTTATCCCGATATCCCCACGGGATCGACACTAATGCGGGTGATACCGCGGAGCGCAGCTAGTTATTTTCATAATCCAATTTTATTGTTACTTTTACTTTAAAGGACGCCTTTGTAAGATTTAATGTAAAAGTTGTACAAGTTTCTGCAATAAACCCTTTTGTTTTAATTGTTATGTGAATTTTATGTCAAACAGTGTTAATTTGATGTATTGGATTATGTATGTAATATAAATGAATTATTATTAATGCTAAAGGGCTTTTACAAAGGCGATTTAAACCTTCAGCTTTCTTAAAATTTCATAATTTTTAGCTTAGACTTCTTTTTTTCGTAGACGACATGACAATAGCCTACGACCACGAGATAGGCCTCTCCATCGCGTGGAGCAAGCTGAACATGATTCTCAACGGAGATGAGGTCATTATGGTGGAAGGGTATTCTCAGGAGCGCGTGGCTGATGACCATGAGGTCAGGGTCGAGAGGAAGGCTAATGAAGGGTTTGCGCTTACTTGGAATAAGGTTTGGTAAGTCGTTTATTTTCTATACTTCCTACTAATATTATAAACGTGAAAGTTTGTATGGATGGATGGATGGATGGATGTTTGTTTGTTACTCTTTCATGCAAAAACTACTGAACGGATTTGGATGAAATTTGGCACGCACATGGTTTATAACCAGGATTAACATTTATAATACTTTTTATGCCGATATTCCCACGGGATCGAAACTTATGCGGGTGAAACCGTGGGGCGCAGCTAGTTCTACATAATTTAAGTATCTTATCAAAGTTTGTGTTATTTTTGCCATCGACGCGCTAAATAGAAGTACATACTCGTATGTGGTATTTCGTTGTAGCTTTCAGAGTAATTAGATGTGGCGGAAATTGAGTATTCTACGATATTACTGCTGTATGTCTGAATAAGAGCAGGATGATGATGATGGTGACGAATGACGTGGAGTTTCTTGCGGGTTCTTCGTAGGACACGCCCAATCAGAACCGTGCACCTAGCTTAGCTTTACGCTTCATAACAGCTGTCCATGTGTGTTTATGTGAAATAAAATAATTTAATTCAACGTGAATGAGGTGGAAGGAGAGTAGGGAGGTCTTTGCCCAGCAGTAGGCCATTAATGGCTAAATAAAAAAATGTAAAAGTGTTTATCTTAAATAATTATAGTTCCCTACAAATAAGTCGGTAGTATTTTAAGTGTGTCTTAAACACAAAAGGCGCTATTTGAAGTCTTTATTTTCTGAAATGAGACAAAATATCGTGACAGTGCTGCCTGACAATATTACTTCCTCCTTAGGTCAGTAAGGGTGGACTCAATCCGCATGGTGCTCCCCTACAAGCATCGTTTCGCGGAGGCGGTGCAGGGTGACTTCGTGTCCTTATTCAAGTGGATCAAACTGGTGCACGGCATCAAGAAGAAGCCTTTCACAGCTGAGAGTCCCCTGCCCAGTGACCTGCATATAAAGGTAATTTTGATCCTGCTTCTTATACTTATCAGGTTAAAAGTTTTTTACATAAGTTACCTCTGCGTTCGCAATTTAATTGCCAAACATGTAAACAAATATGAGTTTATGGAAAAATGAAGTCTAATTCCTACGCAATGAAGTTCATTAACCCCCGACGCAAAAACGACAGGGTGTTATAAGTTTGACGTGTCTCTCTCTCTCTCTATGTGTGATTAAACTTTAACAGAACATTAGGCTAATAATTAGAGCGGTCTCTCGACGCGACAACATTTAATCAAAAAAATTCATTCGTACTTACGTAGGGTCATAATTTCAAGGTTATTTTTTTCTTTTTATTGGGTTTCACGTTCATTCTATTTTTATTATTTTGTGTCGGGGGTTGTTTAAATTTTTAATATATTTTTTTTTACGCTATAACTTCGATCATTTTTATAACTTTTTCAATAGTGCTAGTCACTCTAAACTTAATTACCATTAAAATAAAGTTGATATTTGATTAATATGAACTAACATCGATTGCAAACAAAGAGTCGAACTAGATTAAGTTTGTTTACTTAACTTACTTACTTTTAAGTTTTTGATATGTGTAAGTTTTGCAATTAGAGTTTTTACACATGACTTGAGCTTATCGCATAGTTATTTTTACCCGATTGAAAAACACAACCCTTCGTTGGTTGAGTTTATTGTGAAAAAAAATAAACAATGAAATTTATTCTCGTATTTTTTGGCACATGGATAGTTTTTGCTTTCGAAACGGATTTCGGAACTAAAATATTTTGTTTTCCTAGATCGAGGAGCTCCTAATAGAGTTGAGTGACGATCCGTTCGAGGTGAAGTTACGCGACAACTACGAGCTTCTAGAAGACGAATACAAGGAGAGTCAGAAACGACGCACCATGCTTGATGCTAAGGTATATTAACATTTTATCACATACCCGTATTCTCCTAAGGTCTAGGTTGGAGTATAGCTGACCCTTCGGGAAAACGGGGTTTAACTGGCAAAATGTGGGTGTACAACAAGTACCTCTGTATGGTACACCCATATTTTGCCAGTTATGTTTAAGTCCCATGTAGAAAGGAGCAACCCTATTACCATTAGCCGGACACAAAGCTAGGTTCCAGGCTGCTACTGAGAAATTCCTATTAACACTATCCACGCCCGAGGTTGCAATCCTGGACTCCCGCAGGCTAGGTAGTAATTATTTTATACTAGCTGTTGCCCGCGACTTTCGTGCGATCCAGGATGAAAAGTAGCCTATGTCATTACCCAGGCCATGGTCTATCTGTATGCCAAATTTCATCAAAATCCGTTTAGCCGTTTTCGCGTGAAAGCGAACCTAACTCACTTTCGCATTTATCCAGGTTCCAGGCTGCTATTGACCCAATAAAAAACCTTATTAAAACTATTCATCCCCAGGGTTGGAATCTTGGACTCACGTTGGCTAGGTAGTTTTTATTTTATACGTTGTTCTCCCTCTTTCACACCTTGTAAGAGTGAAAGAAAATATTCGCTATCAATACACGGGCTATTAAAAGTTGAGAATGTAACAATTAAGTTTTAGTTCGCTGCACATATCTTCCGATAACATTGATATTAGATCAGTGTCAGTACTGTGTTTTGAACGACGGATATAGTTGTTCCGTTTGTTATTTGGTGAAACGGTCTTATGGTCCAGATGAAGGCATTTCGAATTTTGGGATAAAAATGTTGAGGGCGGTAAGCTTAGTCAATTGAAATAATAAGTTTTTTTACCTAAACAAAATGATAGCGTGCTTAACCGCTCAACCGATGATCATCACTCGAATAACTATTCTATCTCCTTGGTGTACATTATGACCATAGCGACAGTACACGACTATTCATTTGGTGGCCCTACACATACTTATACTACAAAACGCCACCTGCTACGCTCCTGACATACTCCTTTTGCCTCATCATCATCATCAGCCTATAGCAGTCCACTGCTGGACATAGGCCTCTCCTATTGCACGCCATTCAACTCGATTTTCGGCAACTCTCATCCAGCTGCTACCAGTCGTCCTGCGAAGATCGTCGCTCCACCTAGCCTGAGGGCGGTCTCCATTCAAGAACACGTCTACCCCAACGGTTATCGGTTCTACGGCTAATATGGCCGGCCCATTGCCACTTCAGCTTGCTTATTCTGTGAGCTATGTCGACAACTTTGGTTCTCTGCCGGATCACCTCGTTGCAGCTTTTGCCTCGTTTACGTTCATATACACATACACATGCCGGTCGTGAGTACTACGCACCTGACCTTTCTGAAGAACATCACCAATAAGGTTACTATATGTCCTCCTAGGGCGTCCTCTCCCGGCGTTTCCATTCACATCTGCCTTGTGCATCTACCTTTTGGTGGAGCTGTTGGTAAAAAATGTAACATACAAATAGATGTTTCAAAACTGGACAAGTCTGTTGTATTAATTTATCACTACATACGTTAAAAACTTCAGTTAAACTGGATCCAATTAAAACTATTCTACAAAAAAAGAAAGAAAATACGTTTACTTACGGTAAACATGACGCAAAGAAAGAACAAAAAAAAGAACAGAAGAAAATATGCGAAGAGTATTTTGATTTAAAATACCACATTTTATAATACCAAAAGCATTGCCACACAGGTCCAAGAACTCTGCAAGCCCCACCTCTTCCTACCAGCCGGTAAGGTCGAAGAGCTCTACGCAGCACTGCGTCAAAAAGACGCACAGATCTACGTACAACGATGTCGCGCCGCGCCACCGCCGCGCACGCGCCTCGTCGCGTGCTGCCTCACCAGGTTCACGCTCATAGCGCTCGCTGATACTACTATACATGGTACGCAGAATGCGCAGGCGAAGCTGAGGGATATAGATTATGATAGGTGAGTGAATTAAAGGCGTTTTTTGCTTGTGTGCTTTCAGGTGTAGTATACGAGTATGAGGTATAGTTACCGCGTTTTACTAAGGACTGATTTTTCAATCGACGGATTACCTGTGGAATAAAATTGACGTATGACAGTTTTTGTATGGTGGAGGGGCCCGTGGCTAAATAATAACAGCCGCATAGGGCAATCGATCAGGTTAAGCTACGCTTGCCGCGGTTGGTCTATGGATGGGTGACCATCTTTACATACCGAGACCCCTCCGTGCCTCGGAAAGCACGTTAAGCCGTTGGTCCCGGCTGTCATTCGTAGATCTTTGACAGTCGTTACGGGTAGTCAGAAGCCCGAAAGTCTGACAACCAGTCTTACCAAGGGGTATCGTATTACCCATTCACTGGGTTGTGGAGGTCAGATAGGCAGTCGCTCCATGTAAAATACTGGTATTCAGCTGATTCCGGTTAGACTGGAAGCCGACCCTAACACAGTTGGGAAAAGGCTAGGCAGATGATGATGATGACAGTTTTTGTATGGAAGAAATGTCAAAAATTCAAAACTATTCCTCGGATAAAACTATCTGGCGTTGGAAAAATCAGCCCTAAGTATAGGGTAAACTGGTATTTAGCTTAAAACAAAACGAAACTACATGCACCAAATGTCAGCGAATGTTAACGGCAAGTGGTCACGCATTACAGGTAAAACCTATCATTTTCGGGGAAGCTTTTGTGTAGTGTTGGCCGTCTTTCAGTTAATTGATGAATAATGGGCGCTCTCTCTTTATTACAGATTCGGAAATCTTACTCCTTTTTGATATTTCACGAATAACATAGCCTTTCTTCGACAGTCCATGGCCAGAAGACGGCATCGAGTTCACAACTCTCTGGTGTCGCAGCATCAACATGAGTTGTGCTCAGTGGCAGCTTTTACTGAGGGACTTCCCGCAGCCGCTGCTCAGCATGAGCGAGTTGAAGATGTGGGGAACCCTACTGGCTGCAGAGGAACAGGCTCCGCCACGAGGTAACCATTCACTTTGATAAAACTTGGACTTGTACAGTGGACCTCGTAATTGCTTACCACTATAAAATTAAAACTATGTAACTGTTGCATAGAATAGACAAATATGCTTTATCGTTTTATTCCGTGCAAGTGACATTTAACCTAAGGGTGCAATTACAAGGTCGACTATACTACCATTATTTAGAGTTTCATCTGCAATGGCTGGTCTACAGGGATTATTATTGTAAAGCAACAAAACGTCAAAATGTTATTATTTTGATCAGTCAATTATATTGCTGATAGAGCAGTGAGTTTGTGTCAAACTTGGTACATAACATATCGACATGGCATGTTGTTCTAATGTACAATTCTATCGATAGTATTTATGTCACGGGAACAAATATGAAAAGCAACGTAAGTTTTATATGCATTTAATTGTAGTTGTTTTAAAAAAAGTATCACATTAAATAGAGAAAGAATAACAGTCATTTAAATAACAGAATCAGTTTTCTTTGAAGACCAGCTTCAGTAGTGATGGTGATGAGGTACAATGTGGTGGGTGCTGTGCTTCACCGTAGCGTGGAACCTATATGGAAGAAATGGAAAGTTATTATACCAATAGTGTCTCGTAAACTATCAAGTCTACTATTCTACACAGGTAAGGTCATGATTTTGTTTTAATTGGGTACGACTTTTAAGTCTGTACGCAGTATTAGGAGTAAGATGTGCTACAGGTAGTTGGTTGTGCCACTTCTTCTTGAAGCTTCGGCATTTTGGGACGCTGTCCTTAACGTTTGAACGTCAAAAAATATTTCGATTTGAAAGACTTATCACACTGATATCTAGGCTCTGCAAGACATCATTTTTTACCCGACTACGACAAAGGAGGGATATCACATTTTAGAAATTTAACTTGTTCTGAAACTGCTTACCCGGTATGATCGTCGCCGTGGTAGTCAACGTGCCTGTAGCCGCCATCAGGCTCCTGCAGCGAGTAGTGTCCCGACACAAAGTCGCCGTCGCGGTTCTCGTGCTGGGACTTGTGGTCACCCGTGTGAGCGTCCTTTACTTCGTAGCCAAACTCATATTTAGGGTGCGTCTGGAAGATATATCAGTAGATTAGAAACTGTCAAGTTAAAAAGATTAACTTTCTTCTCATTTGCAACCTCATGAAATTTTCTTTCATTCTACGGCTACATTGTTGTGATAACGCGGACTTCGCGCGCTCTCTCTTGCACACCGTTCGACGTCTCGCTCTACAACAGAGAGCGCGCGATTTGTAGTTCGCGTTATCGCAACAATGTAGCAGTAACATAAGAGAGCTAAAAGTACTTTAGCTGATAGAGTAACACCATATATCTAGACTTCGATGGACATCAGTAATTGTCAGATTTTGACACAAAAAATGTCGAAGTTGTCATTGGAGATGTTGAATGAATTTCAGTAATAATATTTTATGGAAAACAAAAAAAAGGGTTGATTCTAAAATTGCGGGAAAAGTAGGTACTGATCTCATACACTATTGATGTATGTGAAACTTGGCTCAAACTTACGTAGTAATCGTGATGGCCATGTCCATGATGAACAGGCTCGTGGTGTCCATCGTGACGGTGGATGTACTGCGAGGAGTGGCCATAGGCAGAGACCACGGCTACGGCTACTGATAGCACACACACAACCTGGAAGTAAAGATATTTGTTAGCCATGGAAGTTGCTTGGAAGAACTATAATTTTGGCAGTGAAAAAAGGGTTGTGTGAATTGTAGGGCTTGGATTATTGACTGACACAATACTTTATGGATTTAAAACTATACTAGTAGCACGGTCATTGTAATTTTGTGCTTGTTTTAATAACCCAAGTGAACTGTTATGAAACCTTTTTGCAGCTTTGGAGTTTTTTTGGCAAAATTGTGGTACCAAGACCTATTCGGATTTATTACAAAACATTTTTTTTTGTTTTCTTTTCATAGTTTTAAATTGTAAGTTAATTTTAAGATCACACTATCGCATTAGGTATACACCGGTAATGTTAGTAATTGTAAGGGGAATTTTAATATTTAAAAAATTTAAAAAAATATCTTTAGAGCTATGTTTCGACTTTAAGTCCTAAATACAAACAAAGATACAAACCAAGTCTAAGTGGTCAATGTTGTATTAAGAACTTTATTTCAGTCTGAATAAGGTTCGCATTACAAAAACTAGCTGCAAGGTATAAGCTGTACCAATATTAACTCGTTTGATAATAACACGAATTTTGTTGCGTATTCAAAGAATAAGAAATAAATGCAAGTAAAAATATCACAAAATTAAAAATATCTCAGTATTTTTGTGACAAATAAATAGAATTTTATACCTTGATAAACATTTTGGAATGTTGTTGTTTTGAACCGTTGCTACTCACAAACTGATACATACCAACAAATTCTCAAGTCTTATATACAGTTTTAAAAATGGCGCCAAGGTGGTTCTGATTTCACTAGAAATTATATCGAGCGTTAAATTATGCACGATATGTTACGCACAGACCATTATTTCGTAAAAACTAACGAACTAAAAGCATTTACGCGTGCCGAAAGTCATGGCCATACGTAATTGTATTTATTATTATTCCTTTTAACGCCATATAAATTGTATTGTTTTAAAAAGTGTATTGGATGCTTATTATTTTCAGGGCTAATAGAAATCTTGATAGTATTGGCCTATTACTGATTTCTAGGCGTTATAGTTATGCCTATTAGCCTAATAGGGTATGACTATAATGCCAGCATTCCTGTAAGTGATCACTTATCGTTAAACGAATGCCGCAATTTATTTATTTACTTAGTTGGCTCTGTTGCAATTTTCGGATATAGTCAGCTATCGTACAAAACGGCAAATTAAATCCACGAATAGGGAAAGAACAAGCATTTGTTTGTTATTTTTAGTAAATGTATGCTGGGAATTTGAGCTCATTCATTCATTCATAATTAGCCAATAACGTTCCCACTGTAGGGACACAAGGCCTCCTCTCTGTGAGAGGACGTGGGCCGTAATCTACCACGCGGGCCCAGTACGGGTTGGCGGATGTCGCATGTCTTAGAATTTTTGGTTCTAGGACATACTAGCTTCCTCGCGATGGTTTGCTTTGTTTTGAGAGCTGTGGTGATGAAATAAATTACGCAAAGTAAAGCACCTGAATGGGTTCGAACCCATGACTTCTTGGAAGTACCGTTACCACTGGGCCACCACTGCTGTCATTATCTTATGTCAGTGCAATTGGGTCGATAACTACTTCAAAAGTAGATTTCAAATAGCAAGTTACGTTAATACGTAAGTAGATACGTTTTAAACCTGCAATCTAGGCACTGTCTAAAAGTAGGTCTTTACTACTTTTGTTACAAAAAACAAAAAAAAAAAAAAAACCCGTATGAACCCACGTTCACGCGGCGTTGATCAGTGCGGTTTTTACTGTATAATTTTGGGATCACATGACAGTTTCATACTGCATTTGTTATAACCGTTTGAACAGAGGGATGTTGATGTGATCCCAACATTTTACCGAAAAATATCGTATAGTACAGCGCTGTGTAAACGGCTGCTCACTTTTCCAGACCTGTTAATTAAGCCCTCCTGTAGTGCTATATTCTGTGAAAATCTCACAGTGAAAACTTAGATGAAGTGAACTTGAAGTGAGCTGTCATTCCACATGATGACACTATTGACAGCGCACTTCACCCAAAGTTTTCACGGTGAGATTTTTATTGAATACACCGGCTGGATTTCAATCTATGTCGTTCCTTTCACAGCCGTCCGCACAGTGACCATAGATCAAGGTGCACCGTGGGGTGCGCAGGAGTTGGAGCGCAGTATGATGCCTCTCAAGTGGTACTACGACCTGTGCTGCGAGATGTCGGAGTACAGCTATGCGTTCGGACCTTGCTGGGAGCCTGTTATAGCTCATTGTAATCTGTGTTAGTATTTTGTTTAACTTGATTATTCTTTTTAGCTGTTAGATGAATACTTGTTTCTTGGAAGATAGTTATTTTTGGAAAGAGGCTGTTGATGGATGAATGAGACTTGTCAAGGATCGAGTTCTAGTAAATTATCTTATGACAGGAAAAGGGCATTGATGATTTTTATATGGAACCTGGCATAGGTACCTACTATTTTGTTTTATGTTTCAAAATTGCGGCCATGCATGTTTCCTATACAGGGTTATTGGTAAAACACCAACAACCTCTTAAGAGGTCATTGTACTCATCATTATGGACAACTTTTACTATGGGACCAAACCAGAAATCGCGAAAAAAAATCAGCTGTTCCCTACATTTTGACGAGTTAGACGAACATAAATGTAGAGAACAATTGTTTTTTTTCGCGATTTCTGGTTTGGTCCCATAGTAAAAGTTGTTCATAATGATGAGTACAATGACCTCTTAAGAGGTTGTTGGTGTTTTACCAATAACCCTGTATAAATCTAAAGCTGACATCAATGCAAACGGAAAACATAATAAGACCAAACCCCGTAAATTATCACGTTTCTGAGATAATAACGTTCAAAACTGATCAAGTGACGCCGCCATTTTGATAAAAAAAAAACTAAATGGTGAAATGGTAGATATGCCATGGATCTTCAAAGCCCTTTCGCATCATCTACCATTATTTGTTTTCCAGCATTCGACCAAGTCTCGCGCCCATCTCTGGACCCGTCCGTGCCCCTCTCTTTCTGGGACAAAGTGCGCCTGCTCATGCACGGCCGGCTAACAATGAACTGTGCCAAGTTCACGTGTCTACTGCACGTGTCGCTCGACCCTTATAACACTACGGAGGAGATGGAGGTCACGTGGACTGATCTGGTACTGGATTGGACTAATGGTAAGAGTTTTATGCAGTTTTGTTTGATGTTACTTAATTTTATATTTTTGTTGGAGAATTGGAATTCAAATGTGTTGACAGTGTGCTGTTGACAGATGTCATCTATGCCATGTTTTTATTTTTGCCGATTGATTCGTGATTTTTAGTGTTAAGCTCAAAACTGTTACCTTTTGATGCGAATTTGCAAAGAGTAGCGTCGAGGTATCTCTCAGATTTTGGCGATGCGAAGTGGCTTCACAGTTTTGAGCTTCATCCCTTACTTCCTATATTATTTCGGGTTTCCCAGGCTATGATCTCGTAAGCATTTAGACATAAGCTCATCACGGGGGAAAGGGCGGGTCTGTCTACTTCTATCATTATAACATGTTCAGTATTTACATTTTTTTTTTTAGGAAGACTCGGCTTTCTGGGTACGTTGGACGTATACGTTCGAACAGCAAGTAAATACGACGATTGCCGCGTATTAAGAGTGCCGGCATTACGCCTGTCTGTCAAGTTAGGATGGCAATGTGTGGCTGATCCGCGGGATCATCATGCTGTGGCGCCTTGTGCGCCGACGAGGCTGCCTGAGTATTCTAGTAATCAGGTCAGCCCTAGAAATTAGTTTGTATTCTACTAATATGTTATGTAAGACGAGTCGAGACGAGTGCAAGATATCAATGATAGATTTGCGCTTGCATGATTTATCTAATGATTTACATGTTTGTATAAACTTCTACTTAATAGTAGTAGTTTGTTGTAGTTTTTGTGATGGGTTGCACAATACATAAGGAATGTTTTCGCTTGCAGGAACACGACTCGTATAGGGCATTCCGATCACAAGGATTGGATCTACATCTAAGTATGGAGACGAAGCCAGTTGATAAGGAAGGAAATGGTCCAGTATTATTGTTATATGGAAGTACACTCAGGTAATATAAACATTTTCTCAGACGTTTGTTTGTTTATTATGTACTAATTGACCCGACAGACGCGTAGACCTTGTCCTGTCCAAATTCTAACAAAAATCCCATAGAAAAAAAGGAGATTCAGTATTTCCACAAACCATAAAACCTAATTCGGACTATTACGAATATTTAAAACCAAACAATATCCAAATCGGTCTAGCATTTCTCAAGTGAAATGTAGTTGGTTTCATTTTTATAATCTTAATTATATATAATTCTTCTGTACGTGTGTTTGTCACCTAACTCCTAAACGGCTGGACCGATTTGGATGTTTTTTTTTTGTATATTTCAATGGGTTCCTGGATAGTTTGAAAACACAATTGAACCCGGCAGGTTGCGCTGGTGTCGGTATGTGATGACTCAACCGGGCAGGACGACGTCGCCGGCCCGGCAGGTCCGCTAGTAGATATATAGATTAGTAAGACTAACGGAATCTGAAAGGCTAATCAACACGAAAAGTCATGTGAACTGCTCTGAAACAGTCTGGCTGATTGAAACAACAACATCCTATCAATTTATTTTTCAGAAACGGGTGATAAGGTCGTCTTTTGTTTATTGCATTTTTGTATCTTTTTAGGTGGTTTGAGAGTCTCAAGCTGATATTATCAGGTATAACTCGTCCTACACGTCGCGGACGCATCTTCAAGAATGTGCGCCCGCGCAAGCCGCAACTATCCCGCCACTACAGAAACGTTAGCGTGTCTGTCACTCTACATAATTTACAGGTGACTTTCGTTTGGTTATACTAATATTCTTCTTATAATTAAAATATTATAATTCTTTTGTTATGCCGTAAAAATACATCCAGTTTTTACGGTATAACAAAGTTTACTTTCCTTTTCAAAAAAGAAATGAAAACTTAATCTCTTCTTTACGATATTTATCAGAGAACCATTGTTGGCAGAGTTTCTATTGGCAGGCATACAAATATTTCCATGAAAGTCTCTGTATAGTGTTTTCTAACCACCCCTTCTCCGAAGGTGTTCTATTGGTCATCATCATCCCTCCAACGAGGCATCGAGATGCTTGGCGTCCGAGTGACCTGTGGCTCCAAACACCGGCTCTCCCTGGTGGCTACCAATGATGGACTGGTTCGAAGACCCCGGGCCAACTGGACCACGGTGTATATGAACTGTGACCTGAACGATGCTGAGATTTGGCTGAAGACCCTGGCTGCTGATGAGAGGGATGGCGAAGAGGTGGGTGGTCAACAATAATTGAGGAGGAATGTTGATGATTGAATGTTGAGTAAAATGGGATTAACTTACGTCGAAATGTACTATTCTACTACTACTGCGTGTAATACTTTTCTAAGGGCGAATTTCATCAATGACACTGAACGCGATCTGCACATCATATCTGCTTTCAAGAGCTCTCAGTGTCTTCATCATCTACATCATCTGCCTAGCCTTTTCGCAACAATGTTGGCGTCGGCTTCCAGTCTAACCGGATGCAGCTGAATATCAGTTCTCTCAGTGTATTCATTGTTGTAAAATATTGACACTGACAGCTCTTTGAAATCTATGCTTTGTGTATAACATACCAAAAAACAACAAGTAGGTTACATCAATAATATAATCTAATTCAATATGACTGACTCACTCAGAGAGTGTACGGTTACTGCTTAAAATGTTCAAAAATGTTGTTTTTTTGTGTGGTATGGTTTCCCCACATCTTTTTCTATTTTCTAATTCCAGTATTCAGCCCTAAATCCTCGCGTGATGGAGAAATGCTACTGCCTATCGGTCCGCCGTGTGTCCTACGGCCGTGAGGCGGGAGTAAGCGCAGGTGCACCGCCAACGCATAGGCTGGCTGTACACGACCTAAGGGGGGCCTGGACCAAGCTTAATAGGGATTTGGCATTCGCGCTTATTGATACTTATATTAAGACACAGGTATGTATACGTGATACGATATATAGGTTATTTTGGCGCGTGGTTAAAATAGGCACTAACTCAGCCATCTTGTTTTTTTTAAATCAATATCAAGAAACATTTCTCAAAAAAATTGTAGAAATATTTACCAACAGCGCTCCGTGACAACGTCATTCGAGTGCCATAGTATCCTTGTACAGTCCTTTCACAGTTTTTTTTTACCTCTGACAGCGGCAACCCAACAACAACCTTACAATAACGAGAATAAAGATCATTGTGATTTTGACAGACATGTCAATGGTAGCAATCCAACAGCAACCTCATTGTAACAAAAATAAAGATCACTGGTTCTGACGGACTTGTCAGTGGCAGCAACCCAACATAAAGCTACCATTTACTGGGTACGTTTTTCATTGACTTGAATGTGCCCTGGCGGCTGAGACTATGTCATGCTCACTCTAATGTCTCGCTGATGGTGGCGCATGTGTTGGATCATTTAGCTCCCTTCAAAATGGTTGAGCTTGAATGGTCCTAATCTATGCGTCATGTTCGTGAACGGGCGCCGTCAGTTATTTTAATTTAATTTAATATTTTAATTGTTTTTTTTTATCTTTTCATTACGGACGCTTTTAACGTTCTGCATCGTTCTCACATGCATACTTTTTAACATGAATGATGTAACCAATACTTTGTAACCATATTATTGTAATTTAAAAGTGTCCATGGAGTTTCTTGCCCGTTCTTCTCCATAGCTTCTACCACGCTTTGGAATGGGCAACCAGGTTCATCTTTTTGACTGACCGACCCTTGACAATTTGACAAATAAATAGTTTGAGTTTGAATAGCAACCTTATTATAATGAAAATAAAGATCACTGGTTCTGACAGATTTGTCTACAAGGAGTATAAAGATCACTGTGATTTGGACAGTGATGCAATCTCAGAGGTAAACTAATTGTAAAGAACTGTAGCAGTGTATAATCGGCCAGTCCCTTAGCAGACTTGGTCCTCTGAAAGTAACGATACACGTTTTAAACTCTAGCAATTGAAGAAGAATCTATCGACGAAGGCGTTAAAAGAGGAAGAGCAACCGAACACGTCTCCAAAACACCAGCGCGAGGCTGACGTCACCTCACCACCTCCTCCGGTCACTACACAAGTAAGTTTCCAATTAATTATGACGATTGTTTAAAAAAAAATTGAATTACTAGTTGGGGCTCGTGGCTTAATATTAATAGCCGCACGGGTCGATCGATCAGCTTAAGCTACGTTTGCCGCGGTTGATCTTTGGATGGATGACCATCTTTACATACGAGACTGGTCTCGGCTGTCATTCGTGGATCTTTGACAGTCGTTACGGTTCGTCAGAAGCCCGGAAGACTGACAACCACTCTTATCAAGGGATATCGTGTTAACCAGTATCTGGGTTGTGGAGGTCAAATAGGCAGTCGTTTCATGTAAAATACTGGTACATAGCTGCATCCGGTTAGACTGGAAGTCGACCCCAACATAGTTGGGAAAAGGCTAGGCAGATGATGAATCGTGTGGGGTATCGTTGGATATAAGTAAAAATATTATGGTGTTTCTAAGTGACTTTGCTATTAAAGTCAAAAGTTTTTGAGATATGGGTTTTCGATTACAATCTTATAACTATGGTTTTCATAGGTTTTTCGAGAAATAGTATGAAATACAAACTTATTATTGCGGTCGATAAAATAATACTGTCAGTGTATATTCCGATAATTTGTATGACGTTTGCGTCCCCAGGTGAGCGGCGGCTCGCAGGGCTGCGGCGGCGGCATGCTGGCGGCGCTGGTGGCGGAGGCGGGCGGCTCGGCGCCCGTGGTGTTCAGCGACGAGCTCAGCGGGGCCGAGGACGCGCCGCCGCCGCACACGCCGCACTCCAAGCACGTGCTGGACGACGACAACGCGCATACTGCTTGTCTTAGTAAGTGGACGCAAACTCGATTTCGCGATTTTGTGAGAATACATGGATGTATTTTTTCACTAGAATACAATGCATAATACAAACCCTAAAACACGTATTAAAAATTAAATTCAAATAAAGTTAGTTCTACTAAGTTCAACGCGACCGTAACGGACGTTCCGTTCTGTCACCGACATGATGTGACATGTGTTATAAGTTTTAAATTACTTGGAACCTACCTATTGCGCGAAATATAAAGCCCCACGGACTTTCACTATGGAAGAATAACAATTTTTCTTTTATAAGAAATAAAAACTTCCAGAAGACGACATGCTTAGCTGATATGATTTCAGTGTGATACGACCTAACATTCTCCACTAAAATATCAAAATCTTCAAAACATTTTTTTTGTATACCAAATTTTTCAATGTTTCTTTTCACAGTTGAGCTGGTAAACTCGCAAGTAGTCCTGAAAGGCTGCGAGACACGTGGCTACGTCATACTGTGCGCCGCGCGGGCGGAAGTACGGCAGCGCGTGCGCAGACAACCCGCCGCGGCCGCGTGGAGCGGCGCCTTATCTGCTATGCAGTACTATGCTACTGTCAGTGCGGCGGATAGAGACCAGCTGCTGGGTAAGGAATTCATTAAAGACGATATCCTATATTTCCATACAAGAGATAAATATAGGGTGGTAGGGACATCGATACACAAACTGTAACCATGAATTCAGCACATGATTCTAGACCCATGGAACAGCATTTTTTTTTTAATAACCGACGTAAGATTTCATCGCAGGGGGTTCAGAAAGTCGATTGAAGACTACCGGCCACCGTAGGCGCGGGCCTGCGCGGGCGGAGAGCAATGGGTAGCTCACCGCCCGATCAGGACCAGGCCCGTGCCGGACGGCGCGTAAGTGTTCCACGCGCGCCTCAAAGAGATGTCAGCATAATTTGAGGGGCCCTTAGGGCCGAAGCCTGCCGGGGCAGCGGGATTGTCCGAAAGGGTTACCGCTGCCCCGGAACATAAAGGGCGAAGGAAGGAACATGGGTGGGTTTTAGTCAGTAAGAGCGCGCGGGAGAGGTCATTTGATGATTTCCCACAAGAAAAAAAAAAAAAAAAAAAGGGGTTCAAAATCATGTACTGAATCCATGGTTACAGTGCGCGCGTCGATGTCTCTGCCACCCTGTACAGTAAGACAAACCGTGTGCAATCAATCAATCCATCATTGATTTCACTCAAAACAGAGCTACATAAGATTTTATGCTAATTTTATTTGACAAAACCAAACTATCCGCTCAACGAAAGTATTTAAAACATAATTCTGTCTCTGTCATTTTGAAACGATTGAAAGAAATAGAACGATGTTTTACATTTGTTTCGATTTAGTGACTTGTGGTGCAATTGGGCCTTAGAATCTATACTAATAATAAACATCTCAACTCCTCAGAAAACATCCAATGGGTATCAGTAGAAGAGATAGAAGAGCGATGGCAGAGCACGGAGATCAGTACGCTACCGGACGTGCCGCGCCTGGTCGGCAGCGGGCACTCGGCCGGCGGGGTCATCGGCCGGACCGTCGGGCCCAGCGCCGACACCGGGCTGGCGCAGGTGATTGTATGAAGACAAACTAGCATAATATAAAGAATAAAACGGTGGATACGGAAAGCTGTCCAGCAGTCTTTCGGCTGAGATGTTAATGATGTCGTAAAACAAATCTCGGCATGACATTGTTCTTGGTAACTTGCTACAATACCACTTTTTTGTCGATCTTCCTCGATCGATAAAATATACTTTTAAGAAAAAAACCTCGCCATGAAAGGAATTCGACTCGCAAAGGTATTAAAAATTCGCAATTTTGAAAGTTACAAAGAATTATCAAAACGTCCCAAGAAAGTCAACCTTTCACGTTATACAAGGTGCAGGCAATACGACAGTAAATTAAACTGATAACACCTCATGTCGTTCCCAGTCTGCATACGAAAATTAAGTCAAATATATCCAATAGTTTAGTCACTCTAGCTAGCCAAAGATCGACAAAACCCATAGTCGGTCCTTCACTACTATTTAGTTTGTTTGAAAAATCACTGTTTTAATTCCGATGCTAGGATTCATTTGGTAGTTCCAAAATACTCTTATGCATTAGTATTGTCGTATTGTTGTCTCTATATTGTATAGTCGGGTCTGATCTGAGGAACAGAACGCTATGTGCCTCACTCGTTTCTCCGCACGTACACGGCGGTTTGTTAACTGCCAATATTAAAATAACCATGTACAGACGCCAGCACATCAAGCTACTACTATCTCTCAAATTTCTTTAATAGATTTTCAACTTTATCGCTAAAGCATTAAGGTTCAAGGTTGATTGGGAAAATTTGACAGATTCGGGTAGGTTGACCTGCTGGCGTCTGTACAATAGAACGAGTAACGGTGGAGTTTCTTGCCTTTCTTTGACGTTCAAAGTGCCTTTAATGTGCCTATTTGAAATAAATAATTTGACTTTGATTTTGACTTTCTTTTATCTTATCTTACAGTAAAATTTACCATCCTTTTTGTCAACAGCTCCAACGGATAGTGTCCCGTTGCGCCTGCGAGTTCTACTACGTATCCCACGAAGAGGCCGAGCCCGTCACCGGACAGGGCACGGGCTGGGCCCAACAGCAGCCTTACGACTCCTTCACCCTCATGCACCACGACCTCAACGTGTGCACCAACTCGCTGCAGGTATAATACCTAAGATTTAAAAATCAAATTACGACACGTCATAGTGAAAAAATAGTTTTCACATTCTTTTACACGGTTAGTTTTCAAACACCAGCCAAATTTAAGGGTGTGGTACAGACCATCAGACTGAACAATTTTCTCCATGAGACCAGCATCGAAATCGTGAATAAAAATTCAGTCGTCCAATGTGTTTAGGTTGAGTAGGTTGAAGTATATTGAAGTTTTTTATGGGACAGTTGAAAAATATTTCGCGATTACGAGTTTGGTCCTAATATTAATAAACCCTTATTGGCGACATTAATTCAGACATTTTTGAGTTGAAAATTCTTAAAAGAATCGATACTTATACGACTTTTTTCAACAGCTCGAAATCGATAGTATAAAAAATGCTCATATTTCGGGTATGCCTGATTACTAACGGGTCTCAACCGGGCCTTTATTTGTGAGGTCGTCACACTGTGCGATGTTGTATGCAATAAACACGTGGATACAACCGGCATCCATTATATAAACCTGCAGAAAATGATTCAGATATTATCTGCATATATACGAACTGAATTATCGGTCGGCTTTCTATATAAAATACCTACCTAACTATTGTTGTGTTTTTGTCGCCAGTACGCGATGCTGTTAGATGTTGTCAACAACGTGGTTCTTCACGTGGAGCCAGAACGGAGACGTACGTTAGAAAGACGAGCTCGGATGCGTTTCCAACTGCAGTTACACCAAGACCAGGATCCAAGGCAGCTGATACACAAGCTGCAAACACAGGTATGATATTATTTTTTGATGAGCGGCTTATCTTTACTTAAAATAAAAAAAAAACATAATATGGTACATCTTTTATTACAAGCAATGCAGAACATTTGGAATTTTCAAGAGACAAAACAGAGAGACATCTCTGCCAACCCCTTTTAGGAGTGCAGGCGTTATGTTATGTATGTGTTATTCTAAATATCTAAAGAATAAAAATATTGTTATAATGTTCGCAAAGGTACAAGTATTTGTTATGAATAAAGTGACGGCTGATAGTCACAATTACACAAAATGAATGAAAAAAAAATCCTAAAAAGATTTAAAATTGTATTTATTTTCCAATAATATCTAATTATTTTGCTACGCAAATGTATGAAACTGCGAAAAATTTGAAATAAAAATACAAAAAGATTCTCTCCGGCGGGGAATCGAACCCCGGTCTCCCGCGTGACAGGCGGGGATACTCACCACTATACTACCGAAGATGTGAGAGTGTTGTCGAAATAGCGGTTCTATTTGCGAATATGACTAACAAAGATCTAAGAATTTGCAGTATGTGTGAGTCATAAATAATTTTCCGCATGACCAATTATTTTATAACAGTATCAAATTGGCTACTATGTCAATGACTCATACTTTTTATAAGAATCAATTCTAAAAGTACAAGAAGTGCTATCATAGAATCATTCATTTCTATTAGAAATAATATTATAAGGAAAATCTATTGTTGAAAGTGCTTACAATATTTGTATTTTTAACTACTTATGACATAATATTTTTTCTGATAGCTCGATTCATGTACGAATTATGGCTACAGTCGACGTCACCTTAATACAGTACTTAGTGGAATAAAACTACATAACATCACGCCTCGTTTTCCCGAAGGGTTGGGCAGAGGTGTGCACCCACATACTATAGTACACCCACATTTCGCCAGTTATGTTCAAGTCCCATGTAAAAAAAAAAAAAAAAATTGTATATAAGTAGTTTATCAGCCATCTTGTTACCATAACACAAGCATTAGGTTGCTTAGCTTGGGACAAATGGTGCTGTGTGAAATGTCCAGGGATTTATTTTTTTTTTAAAAATAGGGGGGGAGCCAATAGGGGGCACAGATCCAGACTCCGGGCTGCCACTGAGAAATTCCAGAGGAAAAAAACTTAATAACACTTTACCCGACTTTGGAATCGAACCCAGGACCTATTGTTTTGCAGTAGCGCTTGCGACCACTAGACCAACGATGCTGTCAAATATGGAATAATAATAGATATGTTAAATAGTTTTTCTTAAATTCCTTTAATATTGGACGTCCATATAATTTACTAGATGCGCCCTGCGGTTTCACCAGCAATTATGTTTCGATTCCATGGGAATATCGGGATAAAAAGTATCCTATGTGTTAATCCTGGTTATAAACCACCTGTGTGCCAAATTTCATCCAAATCAAATAGTTTTTGCGAGAAGAATAACAAACATCCATCCATCCAAACTTTCACATTTATAATATTAGTAGGAATAGGATTATGCGTACCACTAACCGTGTACAATAACATAACTAGAACATTTTTTTGTGACAGGTCAGGGAGTCCTTAGCAAGGCTTCGAAGGCTAGAGAAGGAGTACTACCTCAAGAACAGATCAATGACCGGCAACGATCCTGTCGCCATGGATGAGCTGAAGAATTTAGATGACCAGGTGAGTTATGATGCTATGCAGTTTAGTATGAATTTTGAAGGACTGTTCTGTAATAACTTAAGTTCTATTAATTATGTGTGCTTACTGAACATGCCCAACACGTATAACTGTGGCTAAGTATAACAGCCGCACGAGTCGATCGATCAGGTTGAGCTACGCTTGCCGAGGTTGGTCCGTGGATGGGTGACCATCTTCACATACCGAGACTCCTACGTGCCTCGGAAAACACGCTAAGCCGTTGGTCTCGGCTGTCATTCGTGGATCTTTGACAGTCGTTATAGGTCATCAGTAGCCCGAAGGTCTGACAACCAGTCATACCAATGGGTATCGTATTACCCAGTAACTGGGTTTTGGAGGTCAGATAGGCAGTAGCTCCATGTAAAATACTGGTATTCAGCTGCATCCGGTTAGACTGGAAGCTGACCCCAACATAGTTGGGAAAAGGCTAGGCAGATGATGATGATGTATACCCTATTTTTTTGACTTAGGTAAACGAGTGCAAGGAATCAGTCTGGTCTCTGGGTGAGGAACTGGACGCAATGGTCCGAGCTTGGCGCGAGATAGGACGAGCATCAGCGTTGCCGGCCGTACGCAGTGCGCATGCGCCGCCGCACCGATACAACGAGATCTGCTTCAAAAGCGCACGCTGGCGGCTCACGGATGCTGATGGACAGCTTGGCATTGCTGATCTGCTGCTGACTAACTTCTTGTAAGTAGTTAGGAAAAAGGAAAAGCAAAAATGTACTGCTAAATGGCCAGGCTTATATTTCTGATTGGCCAATCCAGTGCCAGTGTGCTTGATTTAGTCAATTAAAACATATCCATGAATATGACCGAAACAGGACGTCTGTTTAAGTTTAATGGATGTTACATATTGAAGCATTGGTAGCCAAGTGGTAACGGCCCCGACTACCGAGTCGTAGGCCGTGGGTTCGAAGCCAGGCAGGCGCTTTACTTTGTGTAAATACTTCTATCACCACTGCGCTCAAAACGGTGATGGAAAACATAGTGAGGAAACCGACGTGTGACATCCACCAACCCGCACTGTACCCACATGGTGGATTGCGGCCCACTCCCTCTGTCATAGGAGGACTGTGTCCCAGTGCAGTGGGAACATTATAGGCTGATTATGTACCCATCACGTAGTGAACCAAAGAAACTTTAGTATTGAACGTAATCATTGACGTCACCTTCATCTGTTGAGTGACTATTGGACAAATAAATTAAAAACGTCCGTATGAATTATTTCTCACTGCCCAAAACTCCTAATATATTTGACCCGACTTAAAACTCCGTGTGTTCTAATTCATTTACATGTTTTGTCTTTATGTGCAGGTATACTAAAACATCTCGATCGGACGACTCCGTAGAACATCAGCTGGAGGTCGGCTATGTTCGCGTCAAGAATCTGCTACCAAACGAACCCTTCCCAGAAGTAAGATCACTATCATTTACATTCAGTATTTATAATGAGTTAAAACTACGTCCTGTTATTTAATTTTATTGCATACCGTGATAAAAACATGTATTTTTAATTGGAAGATCGTTAAAACTCTCGCGACAATGTCATAGGTGGTTTTGATACGGTTTAGCTTTACAATTATTCTTTTATCAATAATTAATGTACTGTTTATAAATTATGTAACGTATAGGCACATAATTTAAAAAAAAATTGTATTGTAATATCTACATTTATTTTCTGGCTAATCTGGTAAGAATACAGGTTCAAGATCATAACCCTTCCCCTCTGCAATAGTATGTTAAAAATCATCATGTCATTATCACGTGTATGTCATGATAAAAACAAATTATTTTCTTGGAATGCTTCTGGTTTCATTCTGGAATTTCTCAGTAGCAGCTCGGCTCGCCCCCCATTACATGTGGGTGGACCTTTGTGTAGCCTTTCGGGGAATACAGGCATGAGTGACGCCAACCTAATGTTCGCTGCACGCCAGGTGCTGGTGCCGCAGGAGCCGTCGGGGCGCGCGCCGCTGGCGAGGCGCGCGGCGCTGCGCGTGTTCTGTCGCGACCGGCCGCCCGTTGGAGGCATCGCTGTCAAGGAACACTTCGAGGTTAACATAGTGCCGATAAGGATAGGTGAGCGTAGTATTTTATTGTACGATAGAAGAGAAGAAATCTATCTAAGCTAAGTTATAAGGGCCGCACGGCGATCAGGTTAAGCTACGCTTGCTGCGGTTTGTCCGTGGATGGGTGACCATCTTTGCATACTAAGACCCCTCTGTGCCTCGGAAAGCACGTTAAGCCGTTGGTCCCGGCTGTCATTCGTGGATCCTTGACAGTCGTTACGGATCGTCAGTAGCCTGAATGTCTGAGAACCAGTCTTACCGAGGGGTTTCGTATTACCCAGTAACTGGGCTGTGGAGGTCAGATAGGCTGTTGCTCCATGTAAAATACTGGTACTCAGCTGCATCCGGTTAGATTGGAAGCCGACCCCAATATAAATTTAGAAAGCCTGATTAGGCTTGCTATGGAGAAGAATTGCAAAGAAGAATGGTCCATATTATTGATAATTTTGTTTCTTTTTCCTTTTTTTTTTAGTTTAGTTTATAATCCTGTACGATTTGCAATAAATACTTTTCTTTCTTTCTATTATTTCATACACCCCGACAAACTCATAAACCGTATCATTTCCAAACGTTTAAGACTTCTGTTAGATACGTGCTACTAAAGAACCAGCTGTTCAAATGTGCTGGCGGCGAGAAAAAAGTAGACATGTATGTTTAGGTTGAACGGGTCACCAGTAATTAAAACACATGTTGCCACTTCAACATTTGTATTTCCTACTATTTTACTTGTTACGACATAGTAAACGTAACAAATGAATTTCAAAATGCTTGCATTGACTGGACAGGTCCACTCAACCTGTGTGGTTCTTTCCTCAAAAGACCATTACAGACACCAATCTACATGGTCTTCACACGATCTGACCAAGATTATGTCTGGACTTTAAAAAAGACTGTGACCTCTGAGTTTGTTTCGGCCTTTCTTCTCATAGTAGTCAGATAGGAAACGCCGACCTCATCTAGTTTAAAAAATATGATTGAAGTGTAAATGAGTTTGTACAAACTTACTTACAGAAAATAAATCATTTATCATTATTTATTGAAATGATTCGATCTGATCATTGATATTTAAAATCTAAATCATTACTTCTTGGGAAAATTGCTAAAAAATGCTGCACCAACCACAAATAACTTGAAATAGGGAGGGGGGGGGGGGGGGGGGTAAGATGATAATGACTACGAACAACTCATTGTTGAATATAACAAAGTGCTTTTTACACGTTTCTATACATAATAAAAGACAGTATTTACCGTAATAAAAACATGAATTGTACGAGAAAAACATGGCGGTATTTAACAACTGACTCATACTGTGAACGTGTCAATGACGAACAACAAATCGGTTTTACACTAAAAAATATTTCTAACAGGTCTTACCAAAAAGTTCTTCAACACGATGCTAAAGTTCTGCTTCCCGGAACGCGACCCTGACTCCATAGAAGACGGGGAGGAGGAGACAGAAGGCACACTGAAGTCCGGAGCCTCTTCCTCCAGCCTCGTGTCTACTGGCTCTAAGAAGATTAAAAAGAAGAGCAAAGACTCTAACTCTAACTTCTATGTGAAGAGGGATAAGAAGGATAAGGATGATGTTGAGAAGATGAAGGTTTGTGCTTTTTGTGTAATGTTTTTTTTAGCTTTACAGCTGTATCAGAGAGGAGAGGAGATGAGACAGGCGCATATTACAGCTGTATTAGCTAGCAGCGCAGTACAGCAATCTAGAAGATTGAATCCCAGGCCTTATTTCCAATTTTCGGTGCAAACTCGGGTTCCCGATATTGACTGTTTATAATCCCGGGATCCCGAGATTTCGCTGGGATTTTTGATTGTTAGGAAAGGACAATGACCAAAAGTCGTATCAAAAAGCTCATGCATCAAGATTAAAATATTATAGTAATTATTTTTATAGTTTTTTACGACATTACGCGTTGGGGATTTGAGTTTTGAACAGGGAATTTAATTAAAGTAGAAAATGTGTTGATATTGTTTCATGACGTTCCGTTGCAAATGATATGATTAATATAACCTTGAAATTTGAAAGAGTCTTTCAAAAATCTTGTAAAAAAAATATACTTTGCCGATTCTAGATTAATTGAAAATAACTAGAAAAAATAGAATAGAATTTTTATTTAAACACTTATCATTTTTTTAAAGCAATAATGGCCGTTCGTGTATGACATGTCAAACAAAATAAAGTACCTAGTTTTCAAGTTATTTAGATTTTTTTGAAAATCTCCGAAACCCGGGTTTTGTTTACAAAAATAACTTTTGTTGGAGTTAATATGATAAGTGTAGTCTATAAAAAACAAAGTTTGACTTTGATGCAGCATGTTACGGGATTCCATACATCCATGAGCATTGTCCTTTGTATTGTATTGATCTTCGTTTTTATCCCGGGATCCCAGGATCGAATCTTCTAAGAGTAAGCGTATAGAATATTTTAGGACATGCATTCATCTAAATATTATGGCTCATCTGTTTACACACAATTCATGCGAAAGTGCATCATCCGACCACAAACAAACACCGAATCATCGCTTACTTCATGTTTAAGTATAACCCGTACGATGTTTAACTTGCAACGCAAAAGTCCCTCTACATCACTTTTGTATCTATCGCATGAAGCATCGCAGACTACACGGGGATTTTTGTAATGGAATGCGCTTACGCTTAGAAGATTCGATCCTAGGATCCCGGGATAAAAACGAATATTTTTACAATACAATACAAACTATCCTAACAATCAAAAATCCCGGTGCAATCTCGGGATCCCGGGATAGTCTGCTTATAATCCCGGCTGCACTTATGGGCTATGTTTTGCGAGATTATCTTTTTTATTTTATTCTCATTGTAAATTAGCTAGCAAAACTGCCCAGACGTGATGGGTATCCGATAAGTAAACACGAAAAAACAAATAAATAATTATCATGTTTAGATATCGGTACCCATCACGTCTGTGGACTTTCACTAGCTTATTAAATTTGACCCTGTATAAGACTAAATAAACATCAATTCCCCCTATACATTAAGTCACATTTACAAACTTTTTTCATACCTCTGTTTTCTTAACAGGAGCGAGCCGAAAAGAACAAACTGTTCATCTACATCAAGATTCCTGAGGTTCCTGTGAGGGTGTCCTACAAGGGCAGCAAGGAGAAGAATCTAGAAGATGTCCGAGACTTACCGCTAGTGCTGCCGACGTTGGAGTACCATAATGTAACATGGACCTGGCTGGACTTGCTGCTGGCGACCAAGAGTGATACGAGACGGTGAGTTGGTTACAACAAACAATTTATTTACATCTAGACGAGTTCGTGAGAGTGCCCTACATGGACAGCAAGGAGAATATTCTAGAATACTAATAATCCTACTAATATTATAAACGTGAAAGTTTTTATGGATGGATGTTTGTTACTCTTTCACGCAAAAAGTACTTTGGATGAAATTTGGCACCATCTGTGTGCCAAATTTCATTCAAATCCGTTCAGTAGTTTTTATAACCAGGATTAACATATAGGATACTTTTTGTCCCGATATTCCCACGGGATCGAAACTTATGTGGGTGAAACCGCGGGGTGCAGCTAGTACCAGTCTGTTATTGTCCTACTGCAGGACAAAGGCCTCTTCTCTTACAAAGAAGGCACGAGCATTGATCACCACGCTTGCTCAAGACGGAGTGGCGATTTCAGACTTAAGCTTCTCGGTGTTTATTTATTGCCCGACATTTTATCAAGATGTTGTGTTTGGCCCAACAGGTATCAAAATTATTCTAAACTACATTGGTGTCAGGCATGAACCCTCTGCACGAGTGGCGAATATCGTTGGCGAGTCAATAGTATCAGAATTGACAAAGAAATCAGATATTATACATAATCAGCCTATAATTCCCACTATTGGGCATCAAGCCTACTCTCTTCCAGAGGGAGTGGGCTGTAATCTACTACGCGGGCCCAGTGCGGGTTGGTAGATGTCACATGTCAGACGGATATGTGTGTTGTCAGATCCTACTAATATTATAAACGCGAAAGTTTGTATGTATGGATGGATGTTTGTTACTCTTTCACGCCAAAACTACTGAACGGATTTGGATGAAATTTGGCACACAGATAGTTTATAATAGATATTTTTATACTTTTTATCTGGATATTCCCACGGGATCGAAACTTATGCGGGTGAAACCGCGGGGCGCAGCTAGTATTATAGTATATTTTTTTTTAAATAATAATATTTGCTCAACGTTGTATTGCGACTTGTGAGCTCATGTCGACAGTTTTTCACGTTTAATATTATTTTTGTGTCAGTTTCCGTGGAATGTCCTTATAATTAGGTATCAAGACTTATCAAGTTTATGTCACATGTTTTTCTAGACCAAGTTTTGTTTAAAAGATAATCTTTGAACTGGATGAAGCGACTGGACCTTGTTTATATTTTTCAAGCAATTTATCTTTTTATACAAAAAACTCTAGATACTTTCAATCTAGTAACTTCCACGACTGTTGACTCCATTGTATGTTTTTGTTAAATCTTTATCGCTTGAACGATTTTGTTGTTACAGTTTAAAAATAGAGATTACCTAAAGTCTACATTGACTTGGTTTCGATGTATTACAATACTAGCTGTTGCCCGCGACTTCGTCTGCGATACAGGATGAAAAGTCCTTATGTCCTTCTCCAGGCTACCCATGTGCCAAATTTAATCCAAATCCATTCAGCCGTTTTAGCGTGAAAGTGTAACAAACAGACAAACAGATTCAATTTCGCATTTATAATATTATAGTTAGGATTATTATTATGATTCAAAAACCCAACAAAACAGTATTCAGAAAATATTATAAGTTTCTTAAAATTGATTACCTAGTCTTTCGTGACGTCATGGCTTCAAAATGATTCACCGTCACTTTACGTGAGGAACTCTTGCCACTTGTATGTCAACATCACTAATTAAATCTCTGACTGTATACTGTTGAAATCGACAGATTTTTTCTCGTGATTCATGATTTTGCCGACGATCGATCTACGAGTGCCTCCACCTTCATAATGTTGTAGTCATCTGCCAAACCCCTTCTCTAACTAGAGTAGGCATCCATTCAGACCAGCGGGGTAATTGCGCAACACACTAACGGTAGGAATGATTTTCATTTTGACAGTTCAACAATATCCATTGCGTTATTTACCTTGTTGAGCAGACAAATTTTTCGAACATATGAAGTAATGGATTAGCAATATCCTTCAAAATGATTCAGATTGTGATTGATAGTGTGTTACGAAATTAGGGTGCAGATATAGTCTGCCGCCTGAACTCCACATCAATATTTCTGGGCAATACAGTTATTTTAAGGCAACCAAATGTGTCAGATTTCGGGGCTCCTAATACTGTCGTAGATTCATAGATATTAGCAAGATTACCAAAACCAACGATTCAACATGATCTGAGGTACGGAAGTCTCTTCGCGGTCAGTCTTTACATGATCTCCCGTCTGACCGTGCCAAGTGCAGCTTTACCCTGCAAATCTATCGAGTCAGGCGGCGGGCATATTTTTGAAGTTAATTAAAATCAAACCTTATTTTCCGGACATAGGGTGATATTGTCGCAAGCTATCCGTCAAAAGCTGCAGCTGCATAGACGGGCAGCGGCCGCGCCCGAGCCGCACGAGGAGGACAAAGCCAGGCTACTGCTGGGAGAAAGAACGGTGAGTTAATATTACTGGATATTTAAGCGTGTACCGACTGATTTGACGAAATTTTTAGAAAGCTGTTTATTCAACTAAATATGTGTATTGGTGATATCATTCATGTCAATGTATCAAGGTTTTTATGCCGTAAGTTCTTAAAGCCGATTCTCAAATGGTTATTGTTGGCGATTTTTGTTTATTTTTGAAAGTTGGTCGTTCAAAGAGGTTTCACTGGTTTTTAAAGGAAGGAACTTGGCACTGTAAGATAGCCTTGGACGATAGTTAACCGTGCCGTGGTTTATGTGAGCACCATTTAAATAAATTTTATGGGTCATTTACACAAATAAAACTGAACGCGATCAGCACAGTCTAAACTGCGTTCGAGAGCTGTCAATGTCAATATTCCATAATAATGACATTGAAAACTCTAAAACGCGATTTAGATGTGTTGATTGCATTAAAATTCATTGGTGAATTTTACCTTTACTCGTCCAAACCTCGACACTTCGTCCAGGACCACAAGCCAACATGTCATTGTTGACCACGATATGTAAGTTGCGTTGGCTCTTCAATTAATCACCCTCCTTCCTTCTAGGTCGCTGAAAACAAGCCGCAAAAGAAAAGCACACCGAGCGTATTCAAGTTCTCCAAATCATAGCGTAAGATATAGACGCTATTACATTTATAGCGCAGCATTTAAGTGCACACCAAACCTTAGGCTGGCACTCCACTTGGCGTATTTGCGTAAATATTCGGTAGTAAAATAACTATAGGATTATACTACCTACTCGTTTCTGCTCGTGACTTCGTCTACGTGAAATTTCTTGTTCCCCCGACCCACCGCGTCGCATCGCATCGCTAGCCTGCGCTATTACTTCGTGATTTTTTTGACTTCTTTTTCTTTTTGCTCTGATCCTAATGGTCTTAAAATGATGTAAAATGCTTTTGTGTGTTGGTTACACCCTTTCTCAAGAATCGGGTTATTAGAAGCAACAAGAATTTTTCGAATCCGACTGGTAGTTCTAGAGATTATAAACAAACAAAGTCATCACCTCTATTATATTTGTGAAATAGTAAATAGATGTAACCCGAATATTTTGTCAAATACGCCAATTTCAGTGCCAGCATTAGACTGTATCGAACGGTGTAAGACATTCTATAGTTAAGAGGCTAGTATTGTTATTTATGTATACGCTATCCTAAGGCTTTTTGAACGTATGTATGTTTGTGTTAAATGTATAGAAATGTATATTGGTGTAATTAGAACAAATCATATTGTTAACCTTTACACTGTCTGAATATAAGTTTTGTATGGATCTGTTTTTGGAAAAATGTTGTGGTAGAAGTATACAGGGTGTTAGGTTAAACGTAGGACATACTTTCAGGGAGTGTAGTAGTCATGTAAATGAACAGCTTTGACACTGGAGGCAACCCTGTAATAAGTATGAAAGAAAAACACAGCTGTTTCGTACATGGTGCAATACTTACGCGATTAACATGTAGGAAAAGATTGTTTTTGTTCATATGTCGGAGTAGGTTCCACTTCCTTAAAATGAGTCCCTCGTTTAACCTAATACCCTGTATAAAAATACTTAGATCAAGAAATATAATGAAATAGATCTAGTTTGTAAGTTCTGTGCTGACCACTGCACAGCTTTTTTGAGGATTGACATTGCCTTATAAAACGTCCTATTATAAAAAAGTTAGGACTGCCAATGTCGTTTTTCCACTTTGCTACGCCAAATAAAAGAAAAACCTCAATGATTGCCTAGTACTAAAATTTATATACTTAAGAGGGCCAAAACGTGAAATAAAATGTTCACTATATAACGCACATACTCCCTTTAAGAACTTTGTCAATTTAGAATTAAGCACTAACTTCATCCTAGAAAGAGAGCCACGTAGGTGCGAGAGAGAAAGAAAACTTTGCCAAAAGTAAGACTGTTGTGATCTTTATTATATTTATGATCTGCTTATGTATTTTTAACTCTAAACGTGGAGCTACATATAAGATGCAATTTAGATAATAATGACTTTTTTTGAACAAAATACATAATGTATTGGTATTATTTTTTCATTTATTTTGTAGCTCAATGCTGCAACTGCCAATGAATGGTGTGCGAAATGTATGAATCATTATAATGAGAGAGATTGTTGATAAGAACGGACGGTTGCACATGCGGGCATCGTTTTAACACGTTGTTTTATTTCAGGGGTACTCGACCTGTAGTAAAACATTTTCTATAAGCTTAAGCTTGGTATATTAAAGAGGCTTATAATAAAATACCAATTCAGAAGTTCGATCATTTTTCAAAAAACTGGGCTTTGTTTTTTATTACTTCAGTGTTTATAATCCCCAGTGTTTGTACCTTCTAATTTGAGTTTTACTACAAACATATAGCACAAAGAATACATGCATGCGGCTTGTGGCTAAAAAAGGTTGAGTAGCACTGCCCCAGTTGGTTAGTTACAATACTTATAAATAAGCATTTTGATAGTAATAATTATTCCAGTTTGCTCTAAAACTACGCGGAAGTCAATAATTATGTGTAAGACATATCGTAAGGACTTCACATATTTTCCGTTTTTATATTTACACATATTTAAAAGAACTATCCTATCGTAGTTAAATTACCTACCAACTCTGCCCGCGACTTCGCGTGGAAGTCGTAAGGTACACAATGCTTATACTAAAATAACTAATAACATTTTTATAAAACTCCCCGTCGCTATTACTTCGTTCTCGTTTAGCGATCTTTCTGACTTTTTTGGTTTTGCTCGACTCCTATTGGTTCTAGCGCGATGTTAAATAGCCCTCCTCAAGAAATAGGCTAACAATTGCAAAACGAATTATTCTAATCCGACTGATAGTTCCAGAGATTAGCGCGTTCACACAAACAAACAAACCTATTCAGCTTTATTATTAGTATAGATTATTTAACGCCTATAGAGCATAAAGAGCGTTGGCAGAGAGGTTGACAATGTTTGATAAGTCAAAGCATGATTATAAACTCAAATACACACCCACCTACCAAATATTTTGCTACCTACATAGTTTTTTTTGTTCCTTTACTTACAAGGCTAAAAACCTCCATATTTGATGTGGAACATGGGCTTTCAATCAATCTTGTGCATTCTTCTTCTTCGTGTCGGTGGTACGACTGTATTTCGGATCTTGTTGGTCCAAAACTTCGCCACTACCACTGTCATCGGTGGCATGTTTTGGGACACAGAAGGCAGGATAGAAGGTGGAGCATAGTTGCGACATAGTTCCACAACCACATCCTGCTGCCGTTCCGTCGAGATAACACCACTTTACCAGGTTGGAGTTACATCTTACCACTTGCTTACTTCATCTTTTACACTAAGATCGTGTTTGAAAACTGTAGCTCCAATGTCACCTACATCATCATCATCAGCCTACGGCAGTCCACTGCTGGACATAGGCCTCTGCTATTGCACGCCATTCAACTCGATTTTCGGCAACACTCATCCAGGTGCTACCAGCCATTCTGCGAAGATTGTCGCTTCACCTAGCCAGAGGGCGTCCTACCTTACGTTAGCCGATTTACGGTCTTCACTCAAGAACACGTGTACCCCTACGGTCATCAGTTCTACGGCTAATATGGCCGGCCAACCTATATAATAACCGGAATGTAATATATAACCGGAATGTGTGCGGAGCTCTTACGACCTCTATCATTTGCATGAGTTTTTTCCCCGAAAATGTCGAATTAAGTGGGTTACCAACTAATTATAGTTAATTAATGATGGTTTGGCTCATTATAACGTCGGTTTTGGGTGCTGTCTATGTAATTAATGTTGAATAGGAACAATTAGAATACTTACTTAGTCGGAAAGGCTTTAAAGGATGAGTCTTTTACTTTTAAATATTATATAAATAATTCGAGTACTTCTTAAATTAATATCTCTTCTCTAAACTTTGGTAAGCTGGATAATAACACGTTAATGTTAGTTACTTTATGGTGACACCTGGCTATTGTCAAGTATTCATCATCCGCCGAGCCTTTTCCCAACTATGTTGGGGTCGGCTTCCAGTCTAACCGACTGCAGCTGAAGACTAGTATTTTACATGGAACGATTGTCTATCTGACCTCCACGACCCAGTTACCGGGAAACACGATACCCATTGGTAAGACTGTGTTAATGGATGGTCACCCATCCAATGACTGACCTCGGTAAGCGTAGCTTAACCTTCGAACGACCCTTGCGGCTGCTATTACTTAGCCACGAGCTCTTGTCAAGTATTATTCATTATTAAGTACCGAAAACGGTGCACGTGTATTTTTATTAAAATTTATGAACGGGGTTGTGAAGCAAAAAGAGTTCGTAAGAATCGTAGGATATGACATTGTAGGGTTTTTGCCTGCCCACAAGTGAAAAGGGCGTGAATGTAGGCATGGAAGCATAAAAATCTATAATGAGGAAGACATCATGAAGTAAAATGAGCATAAAAAGACAGACATCTTATTTAAAACGCTTCATGGTTATGTAAATGGGTTGATTTAAAGTTGAGATTGCTATAATTTTATGCGCAAACATTTTTGAACGATCATTTAAGTATATCAGTGACGTCATCTGTCATCGCCTTGGAATTGGTTTTTCATTATTATTTGGTGTAAGATTTAGTTATTTATTTCTACGAAAACATGAATTTTATTTTTAAGAAATCGTTATTAATTTGATTGAAAACTAAAAGACATGTAAAATATGTAGGTATTATACCATTGGAAAATTAAATTCCATGTATTTAGTTAGGAGCACATTTTACTCATTCAAAACACTCATTATTTTAGAAGGTGATGTGCTAATTAGTTATATTCCACTTAATTATGATAACTACCGTTTCAAAGGAAATATGAAGAGATAATGACTTCTTAGTGACATTTGAGTCAAGCTGTCAAATTAGGGAAACTTCGCAGACGCGATGGGTATCACTATCTACACGACCGCTGATAGTGCAGTAACTTGAATGAGTTGAAAAAAACAGTACGGTATTGAAGAAAAATTTCTTATGCGGCGATTTGATAGTTGGACAAGAATTGAGAGTGAAACTTCAAGGACGCGTCACATTTAGGCACATTTCGTTACATGAGAGAGAAGAAGGATATAACTCTCTCTGTCTCTTGCACTAAATCTCTTATATTCTCAATTTTTTAACAAATTTTATTTCTGTCACGTGTACCGTGTACGGTCCCCAATACCATCACTTAAGCGGAGTTTTTCTAACCAATTTAATAAGACCTTTTATAACTGTTAAAATAGTTACGTTGGTGTTTTTGTTAATAAATCAGATAATTATATATCTAAGCACAAAACGCTGTGAATTACTGCATTCAGTATTTATATGTAATTTATCGATGTAAGCTTAAATTTTATATCTACTGCTATTAATTTTATATCCACCAATGAGATCCGTATCAAATGTATTTGTTAATAAATGTTGTAAATATGTATTGGAGACTTTTATTTACTCTATGAATTTCATAGACCTATATTTTTGTTTGCTTTTCGATTTTTGATAGTAAGGGAATGGCATGCACTATACATTTCTGAACCGACTGAAAACTGCTTGTAAATATTTATAGTAATAGTTCATAAGGAAAAATGACCGCAATTAATTGCAGCATTGAAAACTATCAATAATTATTCCCTGTACTCTAAACAGTCCCTGACCGAATTAAACTTTACGCGCAAACAAAAATACGAGCACGTAGTCCGAACGTAATACTCATGTTCCTGGGAAAACGCGCGAAAACTCATCTCGGTAAAACTTATTTCCACGCTATTACCTCACCGGCCTTGCTCGTGAGCCGAGCCGCGCCGCCTCAGTATACCGCCGAAAGTCGCGCGGGACGCATGTGCCGCGTCTCTCCGTGACGAAAACGAACATCGTAAAAAGTTACTCGAACGACATGAGGACGAATTATGTAAATTCATACAAATAGTGCGATATTTATTTTTATATATTTTTCTGTGTTAGTGAAAAATTGTGTACTTTACAATGGCGTTAGCCTGGTGCGTATTTTTAATCGCGTGCGCTTGTGCGTTCGGGTTCAATGTGGACATACCATCGAGGGTGGTTTATAAGGGTAATCCGAATTCCATGTTTGGATTTTCGGTGCAGGCTCATGTTGATGGCGATCGGAAAATGTAAGTAGCCATTTTTTTTTTCTTAGAATCTGGTAGGTAGTCGCATAAATACACCATGGCTATTATGGTTTTCGCGCGCGATTGTTCGCTCAATCTTAGCGGTGATAGAGATAAAAATAAATACGATTTTATGGAGATGATGAAGTCAAATATTTTTATAGCCGGCGCTAATTCATATAGTGTTGTTAGTCAGCGTTAGTGTTTACATAAAACTTGGCATATTTTACATGTTACGCGAGTCGGCTGAAGGCTGAAAGATCACAACCGTATGAATGAAACATTTGTATAGACAAGTGTTTGCCAAATTATAAATTACGACTGCTTGTCGGTCCCAAGACGTTAAATAAAGTTTTTTACTTAAAGTGCAAACTGCAATTGAATTAGATGCTTCCAGTTCGTAATAGGAGAGCCAAAGGCTCTTTGAAGCTGAACATCGTTTTTTTCTGTAGAGATTGGTTGCTTTCAGGGATTTCTCCTTATTTCTCCTTTTTGCAGACCATATCTTTACTGAGGGAACTAATTTTTTTAAAAGACAATTTATTTTTATTAATATTGAAAGAAGACGGGTGCTATTTTTAAAGATATAATCATTCTTCCGCACCACTGTCCGGCGAAACCAGTTTCCATATTTCCTTGATTTTGTTTGAATATTGAATTTATTATTAAACAAAGATTTCAGAAGGTCATTTATCTAAGATTTATAGAGTAACGTCACGGATTACTGGTAGTTTATATTCTCGTGGTCACGAGAAGCATGTTCTGATGCCTGATCTACATGTAAGTCTCGGTACTCTGTGTGTACCGCGAATTTGTGCCCAGTATCTCTCTTCCGGAATGTAGGTTAGAGCATAGCAATAAAGTCGTGCGCTTAGAACAATGTTGTTATAATTCCTTTGAAGAAGACTTTGTCGTGCTCATGGAGACATAAATATTCGGTCGTGGCTTCCGTCATTTGTATATGATACAGCTTCGGTATAAATAATAAATCTTTCTTTACATTGAAGACTTCCCCCAGTGGTCGATTGTCTTGCAATCTAGAGCTGTCTTCAAATTGTAGACGGTTGATCAAAGATATTGATTTGTTCATCATATTTTTGGGACCAAATACTGTTTTCGGCGAAAGCTATTTTGATTTTGCTACCTTAGCCAACATCGCGGTGTCTTACCTTCCATAGGTACTGACGGAAAACCTAAATTGTGAAGATGTTACCAAATTTATTTGCCTGAAGAAACCGTCCAAAAGTCCCACAGACCTGCAAACTAAGTCTAATAGTTGCAATGCGACCAAAATTCTCATACGTTACTCAAAAACTGTAAAACCGGCTAATATTTATCATAATATTTTTACCTTCACATTACGCATAATTCAAAGCCTAGCTCTTAAACTGCCACAATCCAAGGTAAGCTGCTCAAGATCGCGTATATCGCGCGATGACATCACTGGCCAGGCAGCTGACGGGCGAATTTTAGCGACCGATTGTGTTTATTGGCCGCCCATGGGCCATGATTGTGCAGCGTTGGCGTCACCAAGTGCAAGTTGTGAACTTATTAAGATCTGGACATGAGCAGAGCAATTGAAACGATGTCCTTTGGACTTTGTCTTCAATCAGATGAAGAAAAGGTTCAACATGCTTTCCTAATTGTGTTTTTGGCCAGAACTGGGAATAGGCATAGGTGGGATAAGGTAGTCAGAAAAGAAGATAAGATATATAATGACTTACGTAGAACTAGCCAGTATACTATTGTAGTGCTTGCGTAGAACTGATTAACCAGCGTGTACTTCAGTGTGTGAGGGTGTTTGTGTGTGTGTGCCTACACGTTACAGAAACTGATGGACGCTACTGTAGATGCCAAATTCTGGGCTGACTCTATTTAGATTGCCATTGACACGCTAAGAAGAACTGTGTAATGAACGAACCTTGTGTAAATAATTTACAAAAGATCATGTAAGAATTTGAAGCATCAATAAAAGCAAGCATCAGAAATAGATTCATTTTGAAGGCTACATTTTAGACCTGCCGAAATCTACTTGGCGTTTCGGGTGTTTATGCTAACTACTGCCAAGGGCATCTTCATTATGAACAGCAGTTAATGTATATGGTAGCAGTAAAATTTGAACACTACCTTCCCACATATGTTACCTACTAGGGAAAATACAAACTGCTTTTATACTAAATTAGAAAGAGGTAACATTTTCGAGTTTGTATGTAGAGGGTAATCATCGGAACTACTGATCCGATGCCGAATATTCTTTCACTAATGGGAAACTACAGTATCGCCCAGTGTCATAGGATATATTTTATGGTAAAACAAGGATATTACGTGGACGAAGTCACGGGCAGAACCTTCATAAATAATTAGTAATGTTGATGTCATCACCACTTTTATAATTTCTTCATGGAGGTATAAAATATTTTTGGTGCTAATTTTTTTCCTGTGAATGGTATACCGAATTAATTTTAAGTAATTATATTAATGACTTACTCGGAGAAATAAGGCAACTAATTGCTCAATATTTATGTAAGCTAATTATTTAATACTTCGCTGATTTCTCATTACGTATGTAAAAAGTAAATTACTGGTCAATTAGGCGGGTAGGTACTCTAAATAATGGTGTCCGGTGCAAGTGACTTGATTTTAACGTTGTTTAAACGCACTGCATAAATTGGGCTGCTGATAACTCATTGGGACAAGTGCATTTATTTAAATTAAGCCCCGTATCTAATGTATTTTCATCCAACTCTGGCAAAGTTCAAGAGGAGGGTAATGTCTTTATAACTTCTTTAAACTTATACATTCGTAGGTACCTAGTTGTACACATTACGTACCGTATCTTGGTTTACGATAGCCAGTCACAGGAATAAGACATCATTTGTCATCTAAGTGTTAATCTTTTTGCCAAAGCTCCATCGACCCATCAAATAATTCCGAGTGTCCACCGCACCATAACTGTCATTGAATTTTTTCGTTTAACACAACCCATAAATGCAACGCAAATTCTAACCGGAAATAAGTCACATGCGTAGCACATGCGCAGGCGCAGCTCACGCCCTTTTTAACTTTTTTCAAGCTTAATTTAGTTGTGAATGCTATTTTTGTTTGTAGAGGGTGATGCTTTCCGTTTGATTTATAGTTAGATACATGCGTTTACAAATAATGTTGCTTTGGTTCTGGTGGCAAAAAATGGTGAAGTTCAATTTGTCTTTACTTTTAGGGAAACGACCTTTCGCACTGCATTGTTGAAGTTTTTTTTGGTGAGCAAGTTCATGAACAAGTGGTAGCAACATGTGTTATTGTGAGAACGACATGTTGCAGATTGTGATCTTTCGTGCCATTTTTTTTTTGCGCCATTTTGGTTCTGCGGGTGCTTTGGCAGTTTTTAAGTTTTATATGCAATGCAATCATTCCTATGCTGTTAAAATGTTATATCATTTGGCGCTTGACTCACATTGACAAGGGGCGTTGTTGGTAACATTTGTGAAATTGTATTGGAATAACAAGATGGTGAAATTAGTTCCAATTTTAGCCACGTTCCAAACGATCCTTCTCGTACAACTCTACTTAGTAACGATAACACGTCGTTTTACGTAGAGCCACCGTTCTTTAAGCCTTCACCTTTCATTCGGTAGATCCTCACAAAGAAACAACACGGAACCCTCTTCCTCTTACAAACATTTTAGTACATACATGTCATTAACTCCGTCAGAGAGTCACAACAGCTCTTTATCCGACTAATGGTTAAAGATAAGTAATGAGTTGGTTGCGCTCGCGCAGCTGTGTTCAGAACTCTTTTATTGATCACTGATCGATGTTTAATGGAGTTTCTGTCGTCGGCTCAGGCGTTTGGGATGCAGTTTTGTCATTTATCAACGTTTTATAACTTTGAAATGTGGCTTGAAATAGCTAGGGTAGAACGGTGTTTTTTTTTGTCAATTTGAGGGTGTTGATCGAGATGAGTTGTATAAATCTGGCGTCCATTTAACGTTTATGATTTACATTTTAAGTAACACAAAATATTGAGTCCTATAAGCAGTTTTTAAGACTCTTCATTGATACTATGAACACCATAGATTTTAATCTTCTCATAGTTCATCTCATTTGTTGCCAAGTAGGATTTGAACTCCTAACCTTTCCGGTCGTCATTCTACGCCTTATCCATTAGTTTATTTATTTAATACTTTAAGCACACAAATGTACGGAGGCGGACTTAAATGCTATTGGCATTTTCTACCTGTCAACCTTTGCATGATGCAGAGACAAACAGTATTAGTTTGTGGGTAGTCGGCTAGTCGCTACATTTCATTTATTTATCGTCCTACTGGAACGGCGGCAATGGAACACGCACGCGTACAGCGTCAACTCCATAATTTCATCACTCCGTCTATCTATATATATTGCGCACATTCTTTGAGAATTTTTTGAGCCTCTGTGAGTTTTCTATATTAAATAAAAAAATAAAATTTAAAAAAGACAGGAAATTTAGATGTACCCATAACACTCTCCTAACCTTTACCGACGTGATTAGAATAACTATCAATCTTAGGGCTGATTTTTTAATCAACAGATAATTTTTATTCGTGGAATAAAATTGACGTCTGACAGATTTTGTATGGAAGAACTGTCAAAAATTCAAAGTTATTCTTCAGATAAAATTGGCGTTGGAAAAATCAGCCCTTAGATTAATCTAAAAATAAGTATCACAGTGTCCATAAGTAGATACATACATATTGATAAATAGATATATACATATTATAACATAGAAACTTCAAAAAACTATAGAATTTTTACTTTTGTGCTGCTCCATAAAGCATCCAAATCCGGAGGCAACACAAGAGATTCTTTATCAGAGAAATATATTTAAAAAGCGTCACCATTATCACTGTGGCAGCGATAGTTTCCGATGAATCGGTGCTTATGCATGTTCGTTTGTGTGCGATAACCTCTGGACCTCGATGCCCTCTTATCTTAGCACCCGGCGACTCATCTCTTAAAACTGTTATTTTTAGATGCATTGCAAGTGAGAATAACGTTATGCGAGGTATTCGTTCTTATTGAATGGAAAGGAAGAGTCTACACAGTAGAGTAAGACACAGTAAATACTTTAACTGTGTCTGACTGACATGTGCAGACATGTGCAGGAAGAAACCTTGATTTTAGAAATAGTTGACGATAGAATATATTAGTTCTGTAGTTCTGCCTACCCCCACGGGAAGGAGCCGTGAGTTTATGTATGAATGACTGTTATTAGTGTGATTAGGATTATTCCCATAATAACCTTTCTCATTGAATAGTTTGCAGTAGAGTTGGTAAACTTTCATTCATTTGCATTTACGTCGTCTTTTGCACACATAATCCCCAGGCCGATCTTTTTAATTATTTAGTCAACTTCTTTGGCTTGCCTATCCTTTGCAAAAACCGCACGGTAATTTGTTGAAATGAATATGAACTCCAAAATTAAGGACCAATGTCAAATGCTCAACGTTAATGCAAGCATTGTTACTTCGACTGCACAGTTCGAATGACTTCCTGAGAACCTAGCATATTGTCTTATAAATAACACACAACGAGTATGAAGAGCTATTCGATGCAATCTAGCAATAAGAACTCGGATTTAATAGGTACAATTGCACAACAACATATTTTTCCATAATAGCTGTGTAGGTTAAATCATTTTCTGCTGATGATGACAAGTGACCGTGTTGGCTCATTGGTATAATAGTCGCAAGCGCAACTGACCATCCTGGGTTCAATTTCCAGGTGGGGCAAAGTGTTATAAGAATAATATTTATTATGTCAGGAATTTCGTTCTAAGCAGTAGCACAGATTGGTGTGCGGGAAAAAGGTAACTGGCCCTCATCCCCTATTATATAGGACTTAATGACAAAATGTGGGTGTAAGTACCTGCCTAATACTAGAATCTAGTATTAGGCAGGTACTTACACCCACATTTTGTCTAGTAACTAGATAGCAGGGACATCGACGCGCCAACTGTAGCCATAAATTCAACACATGATTCGAGACTTCCTAGCGTAGACACTCGTCAGTTTTTTTGTTTGTTAGTCTACATTGTGTCCCACTGCTGGGCAAATGCCTCCCCTTTTTCCTTCCATACCTCCCGGTCTTGTGCGATCTCTGGCCATGTTGGCCAGGCGAACGTTACCAGATCGTCAGTTATGAAAAAAAAATCGTTTCAATTTAAGCGCGGGTTCAAAATCATGTAAGAAATGTATCGGTTGCATTTCGTTTACATTTTTTGTTTTTAGAAGGATTATTTTTAGGTTCGTGATAGGTACCTACTGAAGAGTGTAAATGAATGAAGTGCAGTAGTAGACTTTCATTTTCTTGACTGACTAACTAAAGAATTCACTAACTAAACTCTATGCATATCGATCGTACAGTACTCATTGCTTTATTTAATGGGATAATTAATTGAATGTCGCGTTGGTCTAGCGGTCGCAAGCACCACTGCTGAGCTCGAGTTCCTTGGGTTCGATTTCCAGGTCGGGCAAAGTGTTATTGGGGTTTTGTAGTCTGGAGGACTTTACTTATAAGAAAATGAATATATGCGAGTTCAATAACTCTTCAACACATAAAATTCTATGAATTTTAAGTTATTAAACTCACAATTTGCATTTGCATTCATTGTAACGATTATTCTAAAGAAACAAATGAACTCGTTCACTGAAAAGCATGTCAACAATAAAATCCCACATTTTTCTGTTTTTTTTTAATTTACTTGGTATTGAAAAAAATACCTGTAACAGACGTGATGTATAATAAATAGTAATGAGAATCGCATGACGAATACCTGATGACCTTACTTTTAACTTACGTAAGTGTCTGTTGTCATTCATTGCAAAAAAAACCCTAGACACAGCAGTAGGTAGAGACTTAGTAACCTGTCGTAAATACTACACGTGTAATCCCCGAAGGTGTAAGCAGAGATGTTTATAGGGTGGCAGGGACATCGTTACCATGTTTCCTCGAAGGGTTAGGCAGAGGTGTACCTATTATAGTACACCCATATTTCGCCAGTTATGTTTAGAGCCTATTGCCATCAACCGGGCACAAATCCAGACTCCAGACTGCTACTGAGGAATTCCAGATAGGAAAACCTAATAACACTTTGCCCGACCTGGGAATCGAATCCAGGAGCCCATACTTAGCAGTAGCGCTTACGACCGCTAGACCAACGAGGCAATCAATTAATTATCCCATTAAATAAAGCAATGAGTACTGTACGACCGATATGCATAGAGTTTAGTTAGTGAATTCTTTAGTTAGTCAGTCAAGAAAATGAAAGTCTACTACTGCACTTCATTCATTTACACTCTTCAGTAGGTACCTATCACGAACCTAAAAATAATCCTTCTAAAAACAAAAAATCTAAACAAAATGCAACCGATACATTTCTCAAAAGAAGATGAGCGGTCATCGTCTCTCAGCGGTGCGTCGGCGCAGTATCCGTGACCTCATTACAAATATGGCGCCTGCAGACGACCTTACAGCGTCTGAGTTTACTTTGTGCCGCAAATGTTCTAACCATTCTAACATGCTCGCTTTTGTTACTATAATCTTTTCAGAAATATCAGAATTTATTTAGGACTTTGTTAATTTTATTCATAAATCATCAATATTCATCATCCCCATCCTTATTTGAATACCTAAACGATTTTTTATTTTGATCAAATAGATAGTAGACTCATTAATTTGTTCTTTGCCTCTATAATTGATAGCCACATAAGGTCGAGTTGACTAAATTGTACTAGATAGAGACAGTTTAACCAGTTTTCTTTAACGTTTGTATGTCCAATCCAAGTCATTTAAAAGGAAACAGAAGAGGATTGTTGAAGTCAATGGAAACTTGACTCTGTGACTCCAAAACTCCGAAAAGAACATGCAATATTTACACTTCGAGACAAAATAATCTACCGACAGCCTAAAAAAAGGACTCCCGGTATTTTTGTCCACCCTAGATGGGAGTCAGCGTTAAGATAAATAAACAACATTGTTAGTATTTATTAACATAACATAGAATATTAAGAGAAGACTTCCTCTTATGAGAGGAAAAGTGAACAAAAAAAAAGTCGCCGTAAACACTAGGGTGTTTACGGCGACTTTGTGTTTTTTTCTAATGACATACAAATTACGTGTTCGCAGTTGCCAACTGTTCCGAAATAGAAGTTTTAGGTGTTTATAATTTCAGAATGAATCTTGTGTACACATTGGCACACATTTATTTATATCTCGTGGCACAGATATACGAGGGAATCTAGTTTCCTCGTGCGATGTCCTCTCAGTAGGTCCATTATTTTTTTGAGATGACTAGTTTTCAGATCGGAAATTTACCCAAAGGAACGTGCTATCGGGATAACAGGTATCCTATGTCAAAATTTGTTTAGCCGTTAAGGCGTGAATACAGACGTAGTAAGAGACAGACATAGTTAATTTCGCATTTCTAATATTAAACATAACATAATCAGCCTATAATGTTCCCACTGCAAGGACACAGGCCAGGTAATTCACCACAAGGGTCCAGTGCGGGTTGGTAGACGTCACATGTCTAGGATGTACTGTTCTAGGACATGCCGGTTTCCTCACGATGTTTTCCTTCACCGTTTTGAGAGCAGTGGTGATGAAATAATGTACACAAAGTAAAGCGCTTGACTGGGTTCGAACCTACGACCTCCAACTCGTCTCTTATGGATTAATTTTTGGATGATTTTTTGGAAGCAGTAACGTTGTAATAATATGAAATTAACTTTATTAATAGTCTTTCCGTTGGTGCGAGTGCAATTTATCACTTAAAAACTAATTGCCAGCTTGCTAAATTAATAGGTCTGGCTTTGAACTTGATGATCATGTGCGTTGAACTTATTAACAGTTTCGTCATTCATATCTACAGTAAAAGGAAGTTATATAAAGTTGACGATTACTTTTTGAATTCATTCTTGTTGCTTCCATTTTTACGATAAGCCGCATCAGAACAAAATAGCTCGCAGTTAAAAAAAAACCACTACACATACACTACACTCACTCACTCACTCACTTTGATATACTTATTCAAAATTTTGTAGATATCCAGTACATTAATATCTATAAGCTTCTTTTATAAGTTCAAAGGTCAATTTAATATGACCTTGCTTTATTTTCTGCGTATGTCAATAAATTCATAAAAAATACCTTTACTTGGTAAGTCTACCTAGATGACGTCACAAAAAAGAGGTCAATGTCGCAATCAAAACAATGTTTTTCCCTTAAACATGTGCTGATGACTGAATTCCAAGTAAATGTATCGTTCTCCTTGACACAGAACGGCGCGGGCGCACCGCGAGTGTATCGCTTTCGATACAAGGTGATCCGCTGTGTGGGATCGGTTAATTTAATAGGTGGTTATTTGGTTAATCTCGGGATCTTCACCAGGTGTAAACTCTAGAGTTTAAATAGGAGACGGTTAAATAATATTCTTAAAACTTATGTTTAACTAAAATTTTATTAACCACTATATCCTCTTTTAGAAACTGCAGAACAATATGTGATTTTTGATGACGTTTTTTTTAACAAAATTTAGTACTGTACCTAATCGGGTACAGACCTACGTTTAAAAAAAACGTCCCTACTTAAATGAAAGTTAATTTTATAAAGAGTATTTTTTCCGACACTGTAATCACGTCACCGCCAATTTATCTTGTAAAAAGCTTACCGGACAAAATAATTACTACCCTCCGCAAAATTGTCGTTTTCATTCGTGCGATAATGCGCCAATATCGTTTTAATAATCGCCTTGTCTCAAATAAGAGCATGGGTTGTAATTATTAATTACTTTTATCAGTTTGTTCTAAATGTCAGTAGTCCTGCCGCCTCTCACTACCGATATGGCATGAACATAATCAATAAGCTGATTAAATGTGGCGAAATAGTGCTCTTATTTTTTTACTTTCACCTGTTATGGTTGCGCTTGCGCCCTTTGTTTATAACGTATTTTGTTATGAGATCAAACTTTCATATTTAAATGACCTCCTCCTGTAAAATGACTTCAGAATAGACAGGAATTAACCTATTAATAATAATAATAATAATAATAAATCCCTGGACATTTCACACAGCACCATTTGTCCCAAGCTAAGCAACCTAATGCTTGTGTTATGGTAACAAGATGGCTGATAAACTACTTATATACTTTTTTTTTTTTGTAAATACATACATATTATAGATAGAAAAACACCCAGACTCGGAACAAATACATGTAGGTTATTGTTTGCATAGTGAATAAATTGTTTGGACTGCAGAAATTGCTATTCACTGAAGGTCTTAAAAATCAAATGGCAGACGCGTAGAATGACAATCTTGTCATTGGTGGAGGCTTGTTTGCTGATATTCTGCTTGCAGGAAAATTACCAAGACATTAGACCAAGGAACTCAATACATATATTTATTTAAGTAGCACAAACATGCTACTTAAAGAGTGTTGCTGATACCCTAACATAAGCACTCTGCTCCTAATCGATGTGTGAAATATCTACATTTCTGTTTCCTTTCTAAATTCTAGTAAACATTATTTGATCATCTACTTATTGCAAATAGCTTCGAATGACTGTCACTTGGCCAGCCAAGTAGTTCTGCGTAAGCGCAAGAATTACATATACTGTTCCATTAGTCATACTAAAGGGCCATCAAATTAACTATTCATTAGTGCACACTCAGGCGCCTATATGGTGTAATAGCGGAACACCTACTGAACTTAAAGGTTGCGGAAGCGATGCTTGCGTTGGAACAGAACCTTTGTTGTGGCTAACTGATTATTCCGTGGTTGGTTGGTTATTTTGAACAAGTGTAATGGCGCCCAATTGGGACACGGTAGAGAATTTCTTATAAAATTGAGCTGACGTTTACAACTAGTAAATAATTGATATATAGCATGTCTGAATGTCGTGAGTTTATAGACCTGATTACTAGGCGGCTGTATACGTTTCCACATATTCATCATCCTGTTCTCAATCTCAAAATTACAACAGTTTCTTTAAATAAAGATTAGCAACGATATTTATGACAAGGTGGAGTTATGTCATCGCCATGAGTCAAGGTGGACGTCACGGCGTCATGTTTATAAGATTGTGTGAATGAGTGTGCACGAGGAAGTTGACGTGCGCACGTTTTACTATTTACGGTGAAGTTAGGTTTCGCTAGAATGATGAATGGGAGGCAGGGTGATGGGCAGTAGTTTTTTTTGCTCATTTGTTTATAATAATGATGATTTGATTGGAGAAGAAGACGTGCTAAGTACTCGTAGCCTAATTTATTAGAGCACTAGCTACGCCCCGCGGTTTCACCCGCATAAGTTTCGATCCCGTAGGAATATCGGGATAAAAAGTATTTTATATGTTAATCCTGGTTATAAAACATCTGTGTGCCAAATTTCATCCAAATCTGTTCAGTAGTTTTTGCGTGAAAGAGTAACAAACATCCATCCATCCATACAAAATTTCACGTTTATAATATTAGTAGCCAGATTAAGATTTTACTTTTTTCATCATCATGGTTGAATGACAAAATGTTAGCTATTATTTTTCATGCTGAGGCTGAGCATGAAAAACCTCAGCTTAGGTAAAGATTACCTGCGGGGTACTTGCGTAACACACATACTTTGGCAATCGGTGTCAATGCCTTTTATTTTGACGGTTCAGCCACGTTCATTATGATATTTAGGTTGATGAGCAGGCGAATTTTTCAAACCTATGAAGCGATGGATTCGGAATTTATTTCAAAACCCTCGTGTGCTACTCAATGAGAGTGCTGGTTATGGTAAAATCCAGCCATATCACTTGCATGACTGTTTCTTTTACTCCTGACTACTATCATCATCGTCTGCCTAGCCTTTTCCCAACGACGTCGGCTTCCAGTCTAACCGGATGCAGCTATCATTTAGCGGGCCTCTCCAAGTTCCTCCTGACTACTAAATATCTATTATTGTAATATCATTTTTATCTAATCTGTAAAGTTCAAAGCTCTTCTTCATCACAAATTCCAGAGTACAATGATTCACTTTAATAGGTGTTCCATAACAAATCGCAATCAAACAATACAAGAGAACCCCAATAAAACATAATTTACTACCGGAGGAAAGTTTACTCACATCGTGTGGAAGTATCGTAAACTAACGTTCAATGAACGGGCGACATTGACAGGGTTGCCACTATGCAAACGAATTGATGATAGCTTCTATCAACATTCTTGAGCTCCTTAAATTTTGAGTTGAGCTGAAGATTACTGACAAATGCGTGCACTGACTTGACTGGACAGGTCCAGTCAATCTGGGCATAAAAGTCGCCCACTTAAAAAAATTAAATCATTTATCATTTCATACAAACAGACCTACAACTCTGTTGATCGCAAAACGACAGGATATTAATTTATTGATGTATTTAAGATATAGGTACATATACATCATAACAGATTTCATCAAATGTAAAGCGTTGTACAGTATTTTTTTAACAAAACTTAATTAAAAAAAAAAACATTTATAAACAATGTAAAGATAACAAGCAATCAATAGAGAAGTACGACTTTTTACTTAGGTATCTATCTTTCATCCATTATTTCACAGAATCTTCAAACTTTCACGACACACGATTAGATCAATTATCTCATCAAAGATCGAAGCAGTTATAGGATTTTTTTTTAAATGCGATAAGTTGAAATGGTAAAATTTTAGGTTTTGACAACAAGTATTGTACTACCTAATTTAATGGTCCGTCTCTACTGGGCATTAATTAGGTAATTAAAGTTGACAGGACTTAAAAAAGCCCATATTAACAATAGACCAATACAGCGATCGAGAAACAAATCGGCAATAGATTTTCTGTAACAAGATCGCTCTAGAATTCTAGTAACTTATTCGTTACTAGCTGCGCCCCGCGGTTTCACTCGAATAAGTCTCGATCCCGTGGGAATATCTGCACAAAAGTATCCTATGTCCTAATGCGGGTCATAGTCTACCCATGTGCCAAATGTCATCCAAATCCGTTCAGCCGTTTTAGCGTGACAGCGTAACAAACAAATACTTATAGAAAAAATCAAATCTTTTCTCTTTACATCATAAATTGTCTTTCCTTCAACAATGTTTAATTACTTTCGACCCTGACCATTTGACAACCTTACCCTAAAACAAGGGACCGGATACAATGGTCACCGAGTAGCCACGGACTGTCCAGATGTGGCGCCCGCGCATCAAGTGCAGGCTTTGTATGCGTGTAAGCACCCGCGCCGGATGCCGCGCCATTAGCCGGAAACGACGTCACATTAAAACGTAATTGTTATTTAAATCCAATCAGTAGGCTTTAATGCTTGTGAATGCGATTATTATACGAAAGGGGTGTTTAGGCAAATCTATTGTTTGGTGAATTCAAATAAACTGGTATTTAAAGTTAGCAGAATATTTTAACTGTACATACGGGATGCGCATTCCTGTTTGAGATAGTTATATCATAGACATTGTTGATAGTTTCAGTAGTGACGAAAAAAAGATTAGAGGATGTGGAAAACCGTCAATAAGAAAAAAAAATTAAGTGTCGATTCGCCCGTTTCGGGCGGGTTAATTCGTGCGAATCGACTTATAAACCGTGTATTCAATTCAGTCATATTAAAACGAAACACCTTACTCCATAACTAGTTTAATTTATTAATGGAAAATGTCGGAATGATAACCAAATTGTGCTCGAAGCCACATAAAACGACATTTAATTCATCAATTTACCCAGAAGCAAAGGGATTAGTCAAACAGCGACAGGTGAAGTAATTAGTATGCACTAAACTAGGACAAGTGAAGTCAAATAGATAATATTATCTACACATTGAACTTTTAATTGAATTGGGTCGTCGGGTCTAGAATATTAATTAGTTTAATTACTAATCTATCTCTATACATGTATTATCGGTAAATATTTATAAACAGCATTAGTGTTATGTAAAGTTTAGGTTTCATGGTTGATGTTCATAGTTTGTTTATGTGTTTGCTACATAATTAGGAGTTTATGTAGATAGCTTAGATAATTTTGACATAGTTCTTTGTACAATTTTTGATGGTGGACGGTATTTACCTCGGTCCTCAAGTCCTTACTGATTAAACACACAGTTTCTATCACAAAATAAAGGATTTCAAAAGAAATCCATAATCCATTGCTTCATTTGTTTGAAATTTCGTCTGCTCGACAACGTAAATAACACAATGAATATTATTGGATTATCAAAACGAATACCATTGGGATTGTGAGTGTTATCTATTTACCCCACTGAACTAGTAGGTAGGTAATATCTAAAGAAAAGACTTGTCTATAGGTACAAGGGTCTACATTGCATTGTAAGTCACACGTATCTTTGCAAATGTTACCATCTTTCAGTAAGTAGTTATCCAGCATAAGTAGCCTAAAATGTTCCCACTCCTGGGGCAAAGGCTTTCTCTCGGTAAGAGGGAGTGAGCCGTAATCCATCACGCGGGCCCAGTGCGGCTTGATCATAGAAATATCCTACATCTACGGGCTTGATAGATGTCACGTCTTCGAATTTTTGATCTTTTTTTCTTCACCGTTTTGAGAGCAGTGGTGATGAAATGATTTACAAAAGTAAAGCGCCTGGCTGGGTTCGTACCTACGAACGACGGCTCGATAAGTCGCGTCCGTTTTCACTGGGCCACCACTGCTCGTAGCTACCTAATTCTTGCTAATAAAAGTATGATGCAGACAAAGCTTCACTATGTTAGAGTCGTCGTCAGTGGCCGTGCAGATAATATCCTCACGGCCGTCAAAACCACATTTGCTTGTCAACTGTAACTTTAGACATTAGTGCAAGTAGCTTCGGAAACAATGGTTAGTTTGCAGTTTGTCAGTTCATAAAAAAGATTAATGGTCAACTGCATCTGGTTAGACTGGAAGCTGACCCCAACAGACTTGGGAATGGGCTAGGATGATGATTGATAGTAAGATGAACCGGTCGTGTTTCACGTCGGTCCTGGGAGCAATGTTTTCGACTAGCGGTATCCGGGGCAGGGCGCCGCGGGGGACCAAGCAGCGGACATGCTTGTGAATGAGAGATGATCTGCCGCTGATGTAGTTGGATAAGGTTTTGGAATGCATCGTCACTTTGAATCAGGTCAAATAGTGGATAAGCACAAACCAATGAAGAGTTAAAGATCGGTGGTCTGCCAATAGGTTTACAATGGCACCGATTCCGTTGTTCACAAACTAAACTAAATTTAAGTCAGTGCATCTTTTTCTTTCTATTTCTTTAAGAAAAGGACAGAAGATAAATATTAGTTCAGTCCTGATTAAGCATAACTTAGGTACCTACCTACTAGCTGTGCAATGATGCTCATAAATCCTTTATAGAGTCAATTGAAGTCTGCTTGTTGAAATCTCTTTTATATCAGGATTCGCGTACTTACTTATGCGCAGCGCAGGAGTCTAAAATGCTTCTGTTTTAGTAGAAGCCAAAAATAGCAAAGCAATGTTCTTTCCACACAGTTTTCTAGTAGAACAATTCTACAACTCTAGTATCAAAACTTTAAATATCGAACAGCCGCTACAATTAAGGCAGCGACCATATGGCAGGCGTGCGCGTGGGCATCATGACGTCACCGCCCATTCACTACCAACTACGGTGCACACTTTATTTGGTTCGGTTCGGAAAATTAGCAGTTTGATGACGATGATTACTGTTTATTCGGAATTATTAAGATCATCCATACTTCTGTAACGAAAAATGGGTGAATAGTTTTCAGCGCTTGCGATGCAGTGTTCTTAATTTCAAGTTCTAATGCAAAATGTTTTGTAACGAGGATAAATAAAATTGTAACAGGTGGTAGGCCCGTTTAATTTTTTGTTTAAAACCGTGGGAGCTTTTTTGTCAATTTTGTTGCATAAAATGTTTGAAACCACATGCAAAGGTAAAACTATACTAAGGGCCGGTTTTTTGATCCGTAGTTAAATTCAACCAATTGTTAAAATTAGTAACTAATGGTTAAATTTTTGCAAAATGTGTTTTTGATCAATTTTTAGTTTATCTAATGATATAATATCATTGCTAATGGTGAAATAATTAACTATTAGTTTAAAAAATAACCATTAGATAATGTAACAATTGATCAAAAAACACATTTTGCAAAAATTTAACCATTACTTACTATTTTTAACAACTGGTTGATTTTACTACTATTATCAATTGTTAGTTTATCCAATGGTCAAATAATTTAACTATTTAACTGCAACTTTGGGTGGTTAATTTTTTTTACCTAATAGTTAATTATTTGATCATTGGACAAACTAAAAATTGATCAAGAAACATGTTTTGCAAAAATTTAACCATTAGTTACTATTTTTAACAATTAGTTGAGTTTAACTACGGATAAGATCGATTTCCTTGGAAATAAGAAATATACTTTTCACACCACCTGCTCGAAAATGTCAAATTATATGTCAAGCAACCTTAACCTAAAGTGAGTCATTAGTGGCCGGGGGCACAGCCGGTCAATAATGTTGTACTGGATTTCATTATGACCCGCTGGTCAATAATGTGATTTGAATTTAGAATCTCACATGCTCAGCTAAATTGGCAGTATAGTACTAACAAACACCCTTTGGTGCCAGAAAGAGGAAAGCTATTCTCGATACCCTTACTACGCGTGGATGATATTCTCGATTTCCTACAAAATCATAACGACTGCTTCTTCATATCGATGCCATGTTTTCGAAGACATAATATTGTAAGAATAATTAGATAACTACGAACCATTTTTTAAAAGGAATGGAATAACATTAAAACTGGCATTAATAATAACAAATACCGTACCGCGCCGTAATACCGTAATAGTAATTGGCTGTAACATTAGTTAATTTATTTTAAGTAAACTGCGCAAAGATTGCTGTGGATTTTGTGCAGAATACTACAGTCGATTTATCACATTTTATCAAAAATACTCTATTTTCACGAGCGTCTCCAATGACGTTCTAAATTCAAAATGCATACAGCCAATCATCCAAAACCATTCTACCAGCCCTGTATAAAGCTTAGTTTACACAAACGCCACTTCCATGAGAGTGATATCAATAGACACACACGACAAAACCATAGAAGAGACTTTTTTTTTGAAAATCGAATTGGTCGTGTCTTGGCTACTTATTGGTAGACGCAATAAAGGCGCGAACTTTTGGCATTTATACTTTAAATTTATCAACAAAGTATTATAAAATGTCGAGTGATGAAAGTGATTGTACTCCTGAATTCATTACAACCGAAGCTAATAATATTTCCAATGATTTATGATTTTCTCACAGTAGGTGTAAAAAGTAGAGTATCCTCCTCTGGGCTAAAGGTGTCTTTGCCTTGGGCTAGCTTGAATCCCTCGCTGCATTCAGGATTCTTGTATTAACTCCCTCGCTTCGCTCGTGAGTTAAACTCTTAACTCACTCGCTGCGCTCGGGAGTTAAATCCCGAATCCTTCATTGCGCTCGAGATTCAATATGACGCCCGTGACATAAGACACAACTTTAGCCCCTCGGTGCATAATCTACTATTATTAGAAATTATTTTCTGCTTTTTTCGATCTTTAATTTTTTTACATTATATGGCTAATGGATTTAACTAGCCTCGCGTAACTCGAGCATTAAAGATCAAACAACCAACATTATGACCTATCGACTATCTAGCGTTCGTGGTTAACTAAAGGTTGTCCTGACACATCTCAAGTTTACAATGAAACAAGAAAACGTGATGTTGTTACAAAAGCGTGACCAAATTGACTGAATCATGATGTATCACTTTGTAGCTCTCATCGTATTGATTCATTATTTAAAAGAAACGAAGGTGCACTTTGTAAGGGCAGACAATATGTAGACGCCTACGTAAGAAGCGACATATGTATTGCTGAGATGAGTAATATAGTGGTTTGATTCGCGTTGTATTAACGCTAATAGTTTATTTATTTTAACTTTTATCACAAAAAGAAGGTCCGGACGCCAGCACATCAAGTTACTACAATCTGTCAGATTTCTTTAATAGATTTTCAACTTTATCGCTGAAGCATTAAGGTTCAAGGTTGATTGGGAAAATTTGACAGTTTCGGGTAGCTTGACCTACTGGCGTCTGTACAAAGGCGGACTTAATGCCTTAGGCATTCTCTACCAGTCAACCAAGGGGTAAAGAGATTAGATAAAAGATAAATAAAAACTATTAAAAATATATAATAGTTACTATGTGTAAAGACCCGCAGACCCTGCAGTATTGAAAAACTTCTCCTTTGTCGTCGTTCCCTTACTGCTGCTGAGGATTGCGAACTGCAGCGGCAGGCGGCAGTTTTTAACTGTTTAGTTTACAATCCTGTACGAGTCGCAATAAATACTTTTTCTTTCTTTCTTTCCTTATATACTGACAAAGTGTCTCCAGTCTTCCGTGGTATGGGCCGTTTTTAACATACTGCTTCCGACAGTCTTCTTCGTTACTATGTACAGACCACCTTGTTGGATCACCACAGATATATTGACCTAACCGTTATACATCTGTGTTTCTCACTAACCATTCCTACATTATTTGTCAAGAAACTTCATAAGTTCCAGATACTCACATTGTTCTGCCACAATTTCTATATTTTCTATTCAGTCCATGGCGACACGATAAGTGTTAAGCACTATTTCCCTCGTTGTTTGTCTGTTGATAGTACTGTCCCTGTCAATGTAATCTGTGGTTCAGTCATGTTTTACCTACGGAGGTGTTCCTAGAATGTTGACGGTGACTCGGTGCGCCTACGCATGACGTATGGCGGTCACCAGTGTAAACAATGCTTTATTCATGTTTTGTCAATGGTAAAACTTTAGGCTGATATTAATATAAAATTATTTGGCCCGCGACTTTGCTTTGTAGGACGGTAGGTAATTATAGTGTTGAAATTCCTGACAGGGATATTGTGTTGACACATACTTTCATTAAGGTTTAACCAGGCATCGACGTCATTACGTATTTTATAGTGTGTTGATTCAATTACGTACAAAAATGTAGGTGAATCATTGTGGTTTTCTCTTCAAAGTAAACAGGTAAAAGGTTGTGATTGAGATATTATCGCCCCTGCTGTTTATACCTTATACCTTCTATGGGTAACAAAGAGCGAAGATTATCAGTCCATCTTCGGAAGTCACGGTTCAAAGAACCAAATGTTATAAAGGATGGAACATGTTGTAGTGTGATAGTTGTTAGGAAGAAGTTGGAAAACAGTATGGTGTATTCCGCTAAAGGTTAGGTGGCCTTGTTCAGCCGCAGCCTTGTAAGTAATAGTGGTTTAGGTTCTTGTAATATTTATTGCGTAGGATAAAAATATTATAAACAAAAAAAAAGTTGAGTTTATTTTATTATACTAGTTTGTGGTAGGTAGGTTCCGATATTATATATTTTTTAATAGGTTGTGGTTCTTGTATTAATGATAGGTTAATGGCTATAGGCCTGTTCCCTATTAAATACTATTATTGCCTGGTTTCACTATCTCTAGGCATTTATTTAGCATGTTCCAATTCGTCCCGCGTGGTGGATTACGGCCCACTCCCTCTCACCGAGAGGAGGCCTGTGTCCCAGCAGTGGGAACATTAAAGGCTGATTATGTTTTGTTATGTATGTTCCAATTCGTCATATTGTTGCCTAATCATTTATGACTAAGTATGACAAATCACGGATCGAATCCTCACGTTCGCAAACCACTTACGTATTTTTTACGTTCACTACGTGATCAATTTAATTCTTTGTTAATTGTCAAAGCTAAAAAACCTACTGATAAGCTATGATTAAAACAGTTAGGTACCCAACTGTATCCAGTAGATAACTCAATTAACAGAACATTTAGTGTTCACGTGTTTTATTTTTAAGCTATCAATCCACTGATAATTTCAATATGTTTATTAAACAATACAATCTTTCACACTTCGCCACAAGGTGACCCCGACAAGGTACACGTACGCGATTTGCATGGACCCAAAGCAATTGATCAATGATCGTGCGCAGAAGTGTATTGAAATCTATCGACGACATAAGATAAATTGGCAACGTAGTGACATAGTGATCAATCTTCCTAGTTTCATAGTAATTTATAGTATGGTAATCGATAGTGAAGCTTTTGAAGGATCCCCCCCCTTCGAATGGGGGGGATATAATGCCGAGAGGTGGTCGGTTCAAGCCCTATACGTCCGGTACAAAGCTATAAATCAACACATAAATTAATTAACTTATGACCTGCTAAGTTCTGTCGTTATTTCATAGAATAAGGTTTATTTATAAACGTCTAAGTGAAGTTAAGTAATGATTAACGTCTGCTTAACGTTTACCTAGATAGTATAACAGTCCGGCCGTCGAGAGAATGCGTTCTTGGCACCTGTCGTAATTCTAGTTTGGTACAAACGAATAACAGTGATTTGTGAATTTGATCTTTATTAGTTACTAGAATTGTAGCACTGACAGGTGTTAGAGGTACGCATTCTAGTAAATATGTTCATTTTTGACATTGTCTTAAGGATAGTGTCTATTTGTTAACTAAGCTGTTATGTTCATATTTGAATGCACCTTTCTTTCATGTCCAATACCTTGACAAACGTGACAGTTTTGATTACCTTTCGAGGCAGACTTTTGTATGTCTGGACTCCGGAGCATGGAATTAGTATGTACTATGGTTCAGAGTTCCAGAAGCAGAGCTCTAGCGCCAGCCAAAGTAGGATGTAATAATTTCTCTTAATAATATTAGTAAGTACGACTTTTCTTTCAACAACAAGGTGCATAAAAAAAAGTGCGTACTCCATTTCTCACGCTTCCGGTGGTCCACGTGACGTTGCAGTGAAACCAGAACGGCGCAGGCGCAAGTAACACCATACCGCCAAGATTTACGACCGGATTGACCCTAGTACCGTTCTATGACGTTATAGACCGTGTTAGGTTGTTTAATTGTAGCTAATCTCTGTTTTATTATTATTTATTGGGCTTGTTTATTTTAAGAGCGTGAAGGTGCTTTAGGTACATACGTTTTTATTGGGAACGGATTGTTGTTAATGTTTTCGTTCTAAGGCTAATGGAGTTGGATTTAGCATTCCACTAATGTTAATATCAATCAACATAACATAACATCACGCCAGCACTCCCCGAAGGGTTAGGCAGAGGAGTACCTATACTACTCCCACATTTCGCCAGTTATGTTCAAAAGTCCCATGTAAGACTCCGGGCTGCTACAGAGAAATTCCAGATGGAAAAACCCAATAACACTTTGCCCGACACAGGAATCGAATCCAGGACCTTATGCTCAAAAGTTGCGGCCACTACACCAACGCGCCAATGGATATCAATTTGTGTAAACAAAGAAATAAAAAAGATGTTAATCAAAAAGACATACACGATAATAGAGCCTTCTATCCTCAATATTATGCGAAATTATTAAACATATTGAAATACTTAAGTACAGACGAAGCAGCTGAAGTACAGTTTCAGGCCTATAAAAATATTCAGTTCATTAATCCTGAACTATCACAATTCACATCCCGCTCAAATTGCGATAAGAGATCATCGACTCGAAAACATTATAAAAATTATGAAACCACAAGGTTAGTGACAGATTACGATTCGACAGATTGAGAAATATGTAATACCTAAGTATTACATTTTTCTCATCATCTTTCTCTTATCTCAATTTATTTGGGGTCAGCGCAACATGCCTTCTTCTTCTATATATACTTCTCTATTAGTCGACATCTTGTTCTAACCTATACTTCTTGTTATAATCTTCCACACAATCCATCCATCATTTCTTTGGTCTTCCCCTACTCTTATATCTTCACACTTGAAGTTAAAACTTTCCTCACGACATTTTCCGCATTCCTGCGCATCATATGTCCGTACCATGACAGCTGATTTTGCATTTTCCTCACTTTATGTTTATATAACTTAAATGACTGTGTTTGTCAGTCGGTCAGGTACAGGGGAATCCGTTAGATGTGGGTACCACCACAGCATTCGTTTGTAAAGATTTTTGGGGGAGCCTTATGTCCAGCAGGGTAAATTCCTGGCTGTAATGGTCATGAGGGATGAAACTGCTAGTGCAAGAGTGTCTTAGTCTAAATTGGTTATCGCATTTCCTCTTAAGAGCAGTGGTGGCCCGGTTGTAATAGTCCCGTTCGAATTCAGGCTGGCACTTTCATTTGTGTAATTTGTTTTATCACCACTGCTCTCAAAAGGTGAAGGAAAACATCGTCAGGAAACCGGCTTGTCATAGAAGCAAAAACATCGAAGACATGTGATATTTGACAACCCGCATTTGACACGAGCGGTGGCTGACTCCTTCTCACAGAGAGGAGGCCTATGTCCCAGCAGTGGGAACAGTATACACTGATGGTGCTAGATACATATTATTGTCATAGCTAGAGGTACCCACTAAATAGAGCAATATTCATGAACAGTTTCACCTCGGTCCGAATCAAAGTGTATTTCAGTTGGTTACGTTATTGCTCGTACACTAATATTGCGTAAGCGCAAGTGGCCGTGAACGCTAATTGTGATCTATCTTCTGTCTGTATATGTATCATCTGAATTTTAAATTGTATTTTATGCGGATCTGGAGGTGTGCTTTTGACAGACTTCAAAGTTTGATGGATTGAGATCATCCGTCGTAGCTATGCTTGGGACAGGTCTACGTCGATCCGTGGACGTCTCTCGGTAGAGATACAGAAGCTATTTTTCGTTAGTTCATTTTCAAGTTGTTCATTGGCATAACCTATCTATCCTAAGAGTGGCCCATCAGTGCCTATAGAGGGTAATCACTAGTACCAAGTAGTAGTTTTTTAGTTATACCAACTAGATCATAAGTAGTTACGGATGTGTATAGTATTGTTATTATCAGCCAAAAGCCTAAAAAAAGCCGATTTTATTATTAAAATAAAATCGTCTGTTATCTTTATACTCTCTTCCGTTGTAGGGATCAGCAAAACTACAAATGACACAGACCTAAATTGCTAAAATCATATGCGGAAGTTTATCAAAACAAAAGAGTGATTATAGAGTGTGTATTTAGCTATCGTTTGTAAAGAGTTCGTTTGAATTAAATAACTAGGTGAATAGAGAAACTTGAGAATAAGTTTGTTTTACAAAAGATGTCTTGGCAATCATTTTTCGTAGTTTGTTCACGGGAGCATGGTTTAAATACTACTTTTCTATCAATATGTATAATATGTATATCATCAGCTCAGTACAGTACATTTTACCTTTTGCTGACCTGTTCGCTTTTCATATTATCTAAATCTATACCAATAAGCTAAAGAGTTTGTTTGTTAGAACGCGCTAAACTCTGGAACTGCCACTCGGATTTGAAAAATTCTTGAGGAAGGCTTTAGGCTATATTACCGACCCAAGGACCTCTAGGAGGCGAGCAAAAATAAAAAATGTAAGAAGGACTGCTAAGCGAAAACGAAGAAATTGCGCGGGCGGGCGATGAGATGGGACGGGATGGGTCGCGGGCAGCAGCTTCCCTTGAAGCTGCTTATACTTATACTTATACTCGTACTTGTCTGCCACTTCATCTAATTAGCAATCATTCTTACGATTCCCACGTTCTGTAAGCACATTTCTTTCAAACTCACATATATCTTCATTTTCTTTAGATTTCGCTCTTTCGACTAGTTTTTCCAACCTGTCTTTCGCACTGACATTGGCACCTTTCTCTGTATGACCGCTAGTTTCCGATGCGCCGGCGCCGGTTAGCGTTGTGGTGGTAAACAGTACTCTTTCAATGCTTTGTCTTAATATGGCTCTGTTATGAATATGACTGTTTGTTCTCATGATCAGTGCACTTTCTTTTCTTATGGTGTATTGTTATCTTTGGCACGTTCGATTTTATCGGAAGTGGTGAAGAAAGTATGAACGGATATTTACCTAGTGCGAAAATTAAGAGTTGTTTTGTAAACATTTTCTATTTATTTAGTTTTTTGTTTATATTTTTGCGTGAAATTGCGAATTAGCGTGTTTAATATTTTAAATGTCTTTTAGTACTACATTGATCTTTAATTCTTTGAAAACAAATAGGTAACCTCAAAAAATTTACGATCCCGGAAACAAAAGCTCACTTAACAATTCATTTGATGCACTACCATAAAAATGATCTAAAACGAAGGATACGCGGCACGTGCGCACGCGCATCGCACGCGCCTAACCGTGGGGAGAGTGGAGGGAGAGGGACACAGGTGTCGAGTGATTTAATTAAAACTTAACAGAAATACACCGCCGACGAGTCAGTTAACGGCGAGTGTAATTAGCTGCCACCCTCCTTGCTTACCTCCGATAAATATAGATTAATTATACGCTAGAAAAGGGGAAAGTCGAGTTTTTGAAAGAGTAATCATAAACATCACGGCTTTGTTAGTAAAAGGTATTTTGTGTTTAGAATCCATTTCCATACTTATATATTTTTTGTTTTGTGAAAAATAATTGTCTACTTTGTTCATAAAAATATTAATATACTAGCTATTAATTAATCACGATTCGAAAGATACGTGGCGCCATCTATTATCATAATAACGTTATTGTTGTATTCCTCGGGAACAGCACTTTTTTTCGGGATGAAAGTTACCCTATGTCCGTTTCTGTAGACCTGACAACGTACGTATATGCAAAATTTCAGGAGGATCGGTTCAGTGGTTTAGTCGTCGAAGGTAACAAACATACTTACTTTCGCATTTATAATATTAGGATGGTGTATTGTGATCAGGTGGGAGCACAAGCGATGCATTTCATAAAAAGCGGGTTATTTTTAATTGCATCTAACTAGTTTTCCTTATTATGAATGAATGTTTATGCTCTGTTGATGACCTTTATTGGTCGAAGTTTCTCAAAAACATTTGTCATCGTTTCGGATTGAGTAAATCTGCGAGAATTGTATTTATTCCACTGCATACATTCACAACGACCTACATAACTTGTAATTAAGTTTATTGTAATTGTTTTGCCTACTAAACGCTAATTGCGACACCACAACAAAACGAACTTCCTCAGGTACTCGATACCTTACTAATTACATACAATTATTGATTTGTATAATCACTGTTTCTCAATAACAACATAATATCACGCTTGTAATCCCCGATCGTTTAGACAGAGGTGTAACAGTGGTACATTCACACGTAACCGGGCACAAATCCAAACTCGGGGCTGCTACTGACAAATTCCTGATGGAAAAACCAAATAATACTTTGCTCGACCTGCGGGGTAATTATATAATACACTAACAGTAGCAATGGCTTTCATTTTGACAATTCAAGAACATTAATTGCGTGATTTACGTTGTTAAGCAGATACATTTTTCGAATATATAAAGCAATGGATTAGCAATATCCTTAAAATGATACAGATTGTGATTGATAGTGTGTTACGCCATTAGGGTGCTGGGAATCGAACCCAGGACGTCATGTCCAGCAGTAACGCTTGCGACGACTAGACCAACGAGGCATACCTTCTTAATTACATGCAATTATTGCTTATTTGCATAATCACAGCTTCTCACATAACTTAAGTCGTAAGATTGTTAATAAAGATTTATTAGTTGTTTATGCAAAACATACGAAGCTAACTTTATAAATGGTGCCATCGTTAAATACGCGATGAGGTGAAAGGTAAGCGTTAATCCATTTAAATTAACTATTAAAGTTAGTAACCTATAATGTTGTCATTAATGGAAGGTAAGTTATTTAAAATATGTTTTTATTAAGTAACATTGTGCTGTGAGACTTAAGAATACTTCGTAGTATTCATTAAATGAGTTAAATGTGGGTGTAAAGGTACATATCTGTTTAACCCTTTGGGGATAACAGGCGTAAAGTTTTTTTTCCGTTAGCCTATTTTGTCCCACTGCTGGGCAAAGAAGTTATAAAAAAGAAATCAACCGTCGTTTATTTATACTAGGCTGAGAGTTAGCACTTTTTGAACGTCAAAATTACATAAGATAGTCTCCCAAAACGATAGTTTCCTTCATTACTTCCTAATCTGTATTCGCGATTTATTAGTCAAAAATGTAAACAAATATGAGTTTATGGATAAATAACTTTAACTCCTACACAATAAAATTCAGTTTACGCTACAACTTCAAGCATTTTTGTAACTTATTCAATAGTGCTAGTCACTCTGAAATCAACTTAATTACCGTTAAAATAAAGTTGATACATATATGTTTAACTTGAAATAACTTCAATTTAAAACAAATAAAATTTGAATATAAATACTTCCTAGTGCTTTAGCTGGAAAGAAGTACCGCGAAGTTATGTTAACAATTAAATAAATTCTAAATCAGTTTTCTCTTGCCCATCTGACAAACTCAAAACATTTCTTTCAATTTACAGGCACTTTTGAATTGTCAAGGGGTCAGTCAGAAAGATGAAGCTAGTTGCCCATTCCAAAGCATAGTAGGTTCCTATGGAGAAGAACGGGCAAGATTCTCCACGGGCACTTGCTATACAGATTTGAAAGATGAACATAAAAAATAAAAACTACATAAACAGAAATAATACAATACTTACCTATAAATAGAAAGCTAATTTACAAATAGAGAAATAATAATTCATTCACAGCTGGAAACTTTTTACAGTTTGGACTGTTCGTATACAGACAGCCTAACAGTATATTTCATAAAGCGAATGCTGCGATCAGAGTTACAAGATCAGATGTTAGGCTGGCCACACACGGGTGGTCTTGGGAGTTGACGCTTTATTACTACATAATAAACAAGTCATGTGCGTGCGCAACGTATATTACCGTACTTAGCTATCGTGAACACATTATAGTGGTTGTGGGGCGAGTTATAAGCGGTGAGCGATTTTTTGGGTTATCAAAGATGGCCGCGGTGACCGTTGGTGTCATCAGAGGAGATAAAAATACAGGTTAACGCACATCAGCCGGTCGATTCTGTAAAAATCTCACCGTGAAAACTCAGGTGAAGTGAGCGTGGAGTGAGCTGTCATTCCAACTAATGCTAGGGATTGACACTACTGACAGCTCACATCAAGCTCACTTCACTTGAGTTTTCATGGTGAGATTTTTACAGAATTGACCGGCTGATGTGCGTTAACTTGTAAATATTTATAATTCGCGTTCCAAGTTCCAACAGTATTTCCCGAAGGAACAGGTAAAAACAACTATAAGTACAAGTATACCTACACACATTGCGCCTGTTATGTTAGAAGTTCCGGTATTATTTCATTGAAAGCGAGCCTAATCAAATTATTTGTAGTAGTGAAGACTTGTGTCTTATGACTTTTTCGACATCACTGATTCACAGCCTAATAATACAACAGACCGGTAGTCTGGTCTATGTACTCACGGTGTGACAGACCAGTGATTCCAGTTGCCACAATGCCTAATAGGCTATTCATCATAGACGGTCTGTTGTATGCCTGAAATTCATCATAATATAAAACTCCCAGGATCCTCTTAAATCGCTCTTTGTTTCTACCTTCCACCAACACCCAAAAAGTAGGATAAATCCACTAATTATTTTGTCGGAGCCTAGAATCTGTGTTGATGTTAAATTAAGATAAGCTAATAATGAGCGCCCTGCGCGGCCCGTCGTGTTAATATCCATATTTAAGCCTTTTATTTTATCATTTAGGTTCATCTAATAAGTCGTGAGATAAGTTGGCGGTTATTTATGAGGACCTGCCTCACCTTACACTCATAGGGTAGGATGTTAGAACTTTAGAAGGTAGTACAATGTTCGGTTACTGTATATCTAAAGACTAAAAAGGTTTGGGCAACATTTTCGGGACTGCTATGCGAATTTCTATATTGTGTGGCCTAAGTAAGTATGTATATGGCTATATGATCACATGGCTTTTTAACTCGGAAAATTGTAATCATGCTCGCTGTCGGAGCCACAGGCCAAACCTTGTAGGTAAAGGTAAGGAGCTATTAATATTCTATTGATGACTCATCAGTCAAGTTATCAATCAATCAAGTCAGGATCTTGTCTTCACTACAAGATCTATGCAAGTCTTCCAAGTAACTAAGCTGGTAGGTGTTAGCAACTACGTATAATGTCTGATTTGAAATGAAAATGAAAAATCTGCTTTTTTGGGTTGACTCTTGACCTCCTCAATCTCGCAAGGTGGAAAGCAATGAGGTCTACGAGGGTATGAGGGCATTCAGTTATTCTGGCCGTTTTCTCTTTAACTCTGAAATTTTTCCTCCCAAACATTTTCCATTTAGTATTGCAGAAATCCGCCGCAAATTCGCACTGGGCCTACGTGGTGGATTACGGCCCACTCCCTCCCACAGAGAGGAGGCCTGTGTCCCAGCAATGGGAACATTATAGACTGATTATGAATTATGCATTGCAGAAGTCATACAAAGAAAAGTGAATAGCATAAAAATTATGCAAATCTTTAGCATTGTTCCGAACAAATCAATTATGCTAAAGGTTCCCTTACATTACCTAAACCCTATTGGGCAACTTAGGGCCCTTTCATCTGCAGAAGGTCGTCCACACACCCACGACTTGTCGCAACTTCTATCGCAGCCTCATTAATGCACTCCTACACATTATTGTGTACAGCTGACTTTATTGGGACATCTTGTGGGTTATTAAGTTGTAATGAATACCTGTTGCGACATTCGGGCACAGATTCAAGCCATGATCTTGAATTATTTTAACCACAACTTGATGAATGAATCCATGAATTAGTTTTATGTCTGTAATGTTCAGTGTACGCTATTGCAAATTCTAGTTAAGTTCTTCTCCATACTTAACAATCTTGTTAGTATCGCTGGCTATCCTATCATTTCCCATAACATTGAGCCTCTGCCCGTGGCTGGCCAAGATTTCTTCAAAAAGAAGTTATTTCACTATATAATCCAATTTGAGACATAATTTAAAATCCAATAAAATATTTCTATATTGCTATATTGATATCTCCAACGCACAGACCTCCATAATATATAACAGCAGTGTTATGCCATCGATGACTTTGAAGTCTGATTACAGTTACTGACAGTTTACTGACAGTACCACAGTAGCCAATAAAACGCCATCATATCACGCCTGCGCAAAACCTCATCGTCTAGTGCGGTCCTAATAAAAATGCGTCCTACGCTGCGCTTGACTTTCTCTAACATTTGCATTTGGGATGGATGGAGACTTAGTCTTACGCAAGTTTGTTTTGTCGTATGTTATTTGATACTATGTTACTGTACATGTGGCGTGTACGCATGTATTGTTTTGTGAATCAATTGTGTTTGTTAGATGTAATGTATGTTTCTTTGGTAGGTTGTTCTTTTTCTTTAACTGTTGCTGTGTTATTTTGTTAGATGACAGCTTGAATTGGTGCACTATTTGGGTTGTCTCTGGCTGTGTGGTCCACAGGTTTTGTATTTAATTAAATGAAATGAAATCGTTTATTCTGTAAATATAATATCAGAATCACTTTGAAACGTCATATTAAAAAAAATCTACATGATGTCGAGGTTTCCTATCTGATCTCTGAAAAGGAAGGTCGAAACAAACTCAGAGGTCACAGTCTCTTTTAAAACCTAGACATAATCTTGGTCAGATCATGTAAAGACCATATCTGAAAAGATCTTTTAATCTTTTTGGGTATGGAGTTAAATGGAAAAGCCAATCGTGCTTCGTTTAAATTCGACTGTGTTGGAGATTTAGTTTTAGTGAGTAGTGAATCCGTGTGGCGGAGTTTATGAAAAGGTGCCAAGTTCGAACGAAATATATGCAAATATGTACCCGGTCATAAAATTTAGCATAAGTGTCCTTTTTCAATCAGTTCAATTTAGTTAGAGATGACGTCACACCACATTCGCACTCCGGAATCTTGATTAACTCAATTAAACCTTTTGTGGAGACTGTCTCAGCTCCAACCGTTGGTTTGACATTCAGTTTTAAAACAGTTTCTTTTACCTACGCAAATACATAATTCTGCACTATCCCGCTCGACTCCGGCGCACCCTCGCTCCCATATCTTGCTGATTGTCTAAATGAGAAGATTGCAAGTGATCCGCCGCGGTTGTTACAATGGCGGTGCGCACGCGATGTTAAATGTATTGGTATATGTGAATATATGCTGCTAAAAATTGCACTTGATTTACATTTTAAGAAAGAAAATCTTTCTTTGTGATTTGCCTGGCATGTTGTCCATGGTTATAATTGCTGGTCGTAAAACATTTACGAACTTGCAAGGAATTAGTGAAAACATAAATGGATTCCAGAATCAAAAATCACGTGTCCGTTCCTGAAAATCATCCTGAATTCGATGCTTTTCTGTTTATTTAATTTTAAGATCCTAATATTCTTTTGTCTGACATTAATATCCATTGCTTTTTGCATTCGCAAACTACAGGTATTAACGACACCCATCTCTAATCCTAAAACAACCAAAGCATTTGGTTTCATTCAATCATTCACAGCTGAATGATTGAAGACGTACAAATCATTCAATATGGCGAAGCCGTATGAACGAGAGGGGACTAAATGATTGGAACTTTGTACGGCGCCAGATTTATGCTTAACTTTTTTAATCATTTTGCTGCTCATATTACCTTCTATAGAGGTATGCATTTCATTCATTAATTTTCTATAAAAAACATTAGTTTTTGTCTTGTGTTTTGTCAACTTTCGTCAGTATATAAGGAAGGTAGGTGGTTTTTGTCAAATGTATTGGTTCGACCGTTCTCCGTAGCTGTCATTAAGCTTTACCTTTCCTAACAAAGCGGTGAACGGTTACACAATAACGATTGTCCAAATACAGAGCGTTTTTTGACACTTGTATGTCAAATACTAGTGAAAAAGACAGATTTTCATGACAGGCTTTATTTATTTATTACTTTAGGCACACAAATCTTCAGAGGCGTTCATGAAAATTAAAGAATAAATATTTTTAAATATAAAGATACGCATAAACCTATTTAAAACTATATACATATGAATATAAGCGCAAATAAATATATATAAATACACATGAATATACTACAAATAAATAAGACAAAAAATGAGAAAACATTACCGTTGTGATGATACTGCTTGCTTCTGGCGAATGTGCTCGCGAACTGTAACTTTATAGGATAATCGGTTGGTTGCCATCCTGATTTGATTTATAATATGGCGGAACCGCTTTCCTAGAAAATCAAAGCTTTAGAAGTGTCATATTCATCAGTGAGCTTCTTGATTAGTAACTTAGGTCTGAAGGACTCTATTTCTGTATCAGAAATACCGATTTCAACTAAAGCATAGCAGCTGCTTCAATATGCAGGGCACATCCACAGCGTACGGCTATTCGAGGCACCTGTCGCCGAGTTCAAAGCGAAACTTAGCGAGTCGCGTGTTACAGGGACGAGTTGCGACCGCTATGCAAACGACTGGTACTTTGTAGTTTTGTATGTCTGTTTTATACCATATGCTCGTATGGTATTCAAATTGGCCGTATTTGTGGGGTATTAGTATGGTTACGGCGTAGGGATTGTTCATAAATAGGATATTTGGAAGAGAATTCATATGGAATACTGGACTCCTAAATGTTGATATGTTTGAATGAAGATTTTTTAGACTTATCATCAAAATAATATGATCATACAACCAAGTCTAATAAATTGATATCATAAGAATATACTCATTATGTGTAAGCATTTATTATACCAATGTTTTCTCAGTCACTGGTTCTTACATAGATGCACAAATCAGTTGTCCAGGTGTTAAAGCACACCTTGGGACAAGTTTAAGTCCAGCAGGTGCCTTTTATCATTTAGGAGATATATCAGTTAAGGTCTTAAGTTCTTTATTATTTGTAATGATAATGTTATTAACATTTTCAAGTGTATAGGCTCTATAGGGTGTAGGCTTTTTGGACGTAGTCCCATAATTTAGTTCTATGAGATTAAGAAGCATTTTAAGGAGTAGTTTTTATTTTGTACTAACATCTTCCCGCGTCTTCGCCCGCGTAGATGCAGGAAAATAACTCACGAGAAATGATACAACTGGAATTAAAAGTACCCAATGTTAATCCAGGTTGTAAACTATCTGTGTGCCAAATTTCATCCAAACCCATTCGTGATTGAGTAACAAACATCCAAACTTTCAACATTTATAATAGAAGGATTAGTAGGATTCTGCTAAAAATTGGTGATTTTCTGCGTGAAAAATAAACCACTAAGATACTAATGATAACTACTCTCTACATTTTGATAAGAACCAAGGAAGGCCGCTAATTTCTCGCCAAACATCTCATCATCTAGATTGATAACAAGGCTCTTATCAAATCGTTCTCATTACAACATTGTAGTGATGCAACTCGTATCTATGTAATTGTAAACAAGAGACGATCTGATAAGAAATTTTCTAGCACATGAGGAGACAATAGAGATGTTTCCTTGTTCTTAACTAAATGGGTTTGTGTGCTGAAAGAGCTGATAAAATACTGACTCAGTTAAATAAGGGCACAGAGCAATTGCAGATGGTAAAGTGGACTTGGGTTTCAGAGTTATTTTCCCAATTGTTTATCTTAGAAAAATTGGACTGATGTTTGTAAAAATCTCACATTTTTGGGGGTGAGATCTTTTACAAGCTGGTATGGTAATGGTAATGCCGGATTATGGTAAAAATTGGTTGATAACTGGATAGGGTCGTAGTAATCAGGCTCTTCATCAGAAGGCTCCTGAGTCATTGTTAGTGAAATATAACAAATTGAGATGACATAAATAATAAATGATTTTATTTCTGTAAGTAGGTTGTACAAACACTTTTACACGACAATCATATTTTACAAACGATATGAGATCGGCGTTTCCTATCTGACTACTATAAGAAGAAAGGCCGAAACAAAGTCAAAGGTCACAGTCTCTTTTAAAGTCTAGACATAATCTTAGTCAGATAATGTGAAGACCATTATAAAACCCTTTTAGATATTCTTAGGCGCGATCAGAAATCGTTGGTAAAGTTATTATGACGTTAGAAAGAGAGGTGCTATCACATTGAGATAATGATCATATCCAATGCTAATTGTGATACATATTTAAAGATAATCCTTTATTGGCTAACCATCGCGTAGGCGTATCATCGAATAAAACTCGATCGTTGCTGCCAGCCTGCCAGGTAGTCAATACGGCATAAAATGTTTACGAGCCTTGTAAGTAATTACAAGTTTCCTTCAATTGGCTTCTGCAATGTATGTAGAATGATAAATAAGGTGATACTGCGCATGTTTGCCTCTAATCTTGCATTCTTCAGCATATGACTATTTTGTATGAATAGCTGTGTCTGATTGGAGAAAAAACGATTTAGATTTTTACCTCCTGTTAGAGAATGTATGACCAAGGTGTATCTAAGAATAAATATGGCATGTATGGTCAGAATATGTTTACGTGACTGTTGACTCATATCTCAGAAGCTGATGCATCGATTTAACTAGACTGAGATTGTTAGACTCAAGCTAGTGAATAGTGACTACTACTATTTAGTTCCTATTACTCATACAGGTCTCATAGTATATACCTATATAAATCCCCATTTTTTCTTCCATCCAATGCCAATTTCTTTATTTCTTCAATGTTTAAACTACTTGTTGCCTTCTTTTTCTCCAATTTTCCTATGGTATGAATCTTCTTGGGTCTTTTTCGAACTCTTTCTGTGGTTTCTTAATGTCTTCCTTTTGACGCCTATTTCAAAGCTTCACAAATATCGTCATCTTAATGGAAGTATTTGGCGCGACGGACGATTTGCCTCGCTAATTGTCGTTGAGTTAACGCGGGACAGACAGACCGACACGTCATGTCATCATGTGGTGTGTGACGTTTCTTTATACAGAATAGTAATCAATTTTATTTGTAATTTCAATGACAATGATTGTTTGAGGAAAATGATTCCATCAATGAATTTGTTTTGTATTTTGTTTGTTTTGTGGTTTATTGATGTCTAATTTTGATGATGTGTTTGTAGTTTTAATTATGGGTTCCCCCATAAGGAAAACTACAAACACATAAATAATTATTTTATTGAGATGTTAGTACCTACTAACGTCACTCAGAATGTTGAATGAACCCTATAAGTAGGTACTTATAGCACTAATGATGAATCAACTGCATTTCAAATTCTCACTACCAAAAGTACTAAACCACCATAGTTACAGCATTTTATAATTATTATAACGTATCTTTTAAATCTTAAGAGATTGACCCACTCATGGCAGACCCACCTTTACTAGTAGGTACCACAACAGTTATTAATCTCAAAGATCATTTCTCCGATGAACATTATCTAATATTAAATGTGTGTGTTCGTATTGTTCATAATTGATGTTGCATCCATTGTGTCTATTGAAGCCTGCACAATGATGGCTGATGAGCTACGTCATTAGCCAACGTTTGACGCAACGTTGGTGATTAATTGTGATCCAATGTTGGTGAGATCTGATATTTTGAATAGCTTCTTAGGTGTGAAAATAGGATTTTCATAAGACAGCTGTTCTACTACTAATAAATAATAGGAACTCTAGATTTGGATTTCTTAAATAAAATATGCAGGTTGGCAGGGACGTCGACGAGCAGCCTGTTACCAAGGATTCAGAACAGACGCCAGCACATCAAGCTAGCACAATCTGTTAAATTTCTTTAATAGATTTTCAACTTTATCCCAAAAGTATTAGGTTCAAAGTTGATTGGGAAAAGAATATGAGAACTACTATGTATAATTGAGACTAGAATCATGCGCAGAATTCATGGTTATAGTTTGCGCGTCGATGTCTCTGCCACCCTGTATTAACAGACAACATTTGGGCAAGTCACAAGTCTGCGATGGTTATTAAGAAACACTCATCATATTAATTTGGCTTAATTAACCTTAGGCCTACGATGTCTCAATTTCACACCTAATCTGGAGGAGATTAGGTGTGACTCGGCAGTTAGAGACCCTGCAAATTCTGGAGCTTTTATAGTTAATTAATTGTGGTTGCTTTGGTAATTTAAGTTCCAATCCAAAAGGACAGAAGATAAATATTAGTCTAGTCCTGTCAAATTAGTCAGCGCCTGACGTAAATTGACGTATTTTTAGTAGCCATGTTTTTAATCACGTCTAATTTGTCTATGGAGTATCTTAATTTGACAGGACTTAGAAACTAATATTTATCTTCTGTCCTTTTCTTAATGAAATAGAAAGAAAAAGATGCACTGAACTTAAATTTGGTTTAGTTTGTGAACAAGGGAATCGGCGCCATTGTCAAACTTTTAAGGTTTTGAATACGAGGCTTTTGGCTGCTTTGTATTAGTGTGTATATTATTGTCTATTGTTTTGCCTCTTGTTTGTGCAGAACAAACAATGTTTCTTACTTTCGTATTTAGTGTGTCTATTCAATCCGTCTATTAGTATTCAAACTGAAACAACCATGAAGCTAAAAGGTATGTTGTTTCTTTCTGAAATACAGTTACCTACAACAGTAACCTAAGTTCAGCTAGTCATGTTCGCTACATCGGCAGATTAGTCGCGGCACGCCTCTCTGTCGGAAACGGTTTTATAGTTGAACGTTGAACCATTTCACCGAGGCATGGCCCCCTTGGCTACATGTACATAGTTCTAAAATACAATGTTGATATACAGAAACAAGAATATCTTACACACGTAGTACACGGAGGAAGGAAACTTAATGAAAATGTACTGTTTTTGACGTTTGTTTGACATTTGAGTTTGCAAGCAGCACCGTGGTGAAATGTCATGGTATATTGGGCTAGCTAATGTTAACAGCTGAACGGATTATGGGACAATGTTCGCAGAATTTCAAATTAGGTAGAGTTATTGCTTGGGGTAAAAGAAAGATAAGGGAGCATAGTTTATCGTATGATGTGTTAGTAAAACTGCGACCCCTACCCCAGAGATTTATCGAATTGAATCGGCGGGGTAATTGCGTAACACACTATCAGTAGCAATTGCTTTCATTTTGACAGTTCAACAACATTCATTGCTTTATTTACGTTGTTGAGCAGACAAATTTTTCGAATATATTAAGCAATGGATTAGCAATATCCTTCAAAATGATTCAAATTGAGACTGATAGTATGTTACGCATTTAGGATACTGACCACGATCTCATTTTAGTTGGTGAAGAGGCATTTTATTTTGCGGAGCGTTCTCCTGGATAGGTTTATTTCATGAGTTCCTTTCAGTTTAGCAGATCAGTTTCTTTCAACACATAGTCATTGTCTATTTTAGTATCCACACCAGGATGCTATCTAACCTAACAGTGTTAGCAGTTAGCACATCTTACGTTAAGTTTACACTGTAGTCGGAGCTATAGCAGTCAAACTTTATCGTCGTTTCTGTTTCCGTTCATCGGTATCGGTTGTATAATCTGTACGAGCTGCCACTGCGCAGGTGCGGACATTTGCACACACATTGCACTTACGGGGTTAAATCCGTCCGCGAGATTAGGGTTACCACCACCGTTGTTATATATATTTTTATAAAACTTTACATTTCAGTGGTGTTGTGGTTTACTTTCTAGTTTAGCATGGGAGGCTCTATATTTTTATCTATTTGCGGCCTTTATTGCCCGTTATACGTATACCTTATACATATTAGTATCTGGAGTTTCTTGCCCATTCTTCTCCATACGAAACTACCGTTTGACAGGGGCAACAAGAATCAGTTCAATTTTCTTGTAAATGTTGACGTACAAAAGTGATTTGACTTAGACGCTGTATCAGCTCAATTCAGAATGTACAGACTTTATACTAATGTCTATTTTAAATCTGGTTAAATTGAGTATACCTACATTCTATCGTGCTCGAACAGTAATTTCTTCTGTGTGATGAACCTTATCACATTTCCATCGTGTCCCTTAAAACAAAGATTGTGATCGTAGGGTACAGTTGTTGCGCCCGGCCCTGGTGCAAGCCATGGTCCGGGGCGAGAGAGAGTGGGAGGCAGTCGCCTCCTTCTGCGAAGCAGTCATGCTAGCGAAGGAGGTGGCGGGATGGATGAGGGAGAGAGCCTCCCGTCCCAGCCGCCGCGGGAGACGCTCCGGGCGTCGGGAGCCGCGTGACGACTCCCGGCCACCGTAGGCGCGGGCCTGCGGGCGGAGAGCAATGGGTAGCTTACCGCCCGATCAGGACCAGGCCCGTGCCGGACAGCGCGTTAGTGTTCCACGCGCGCCTCAAAGAGATGTCAGCATGAAGCCTGCCGGGTCAGCGGGATTGTCCGAAAGGGTTACCGCTACCCCGGAACATAAAGGGCGAAGGAAAGAACATGGGTGGGTTTTAGTCAGTAAGAGTCTGACACTCCCTTCCGCTCCACCCAGTGGGGAGCGGGAGGGGTCATTTGATGATTTCACAACAGATAAAAAAAAAAATAAGGGGACAGTTGGTTCGGGAAGTGCCGCAGGTGTGTATTTCGCACTTATGTAGCATGTAGCAATAGTGGCTAAGTACATACTACGGGAAATTACGGCGGCGACAGAATTAGGGCCGGCAGGTGAGTCATATGTGGCGCCGCGCCAACCACCTGCCGACCGGTGATTCCTTTTTTTTCGGATTTCAATGTTCAGTATTAGCTACATTATACATTGTCAAAGGTTGTCTGGTTTTTAAACCCTTCCACAGATAAACGTCTTTTCGGGAGTTGGAAATGTCAAAGACAGAATAATGTGTTAAAAAGGCATAAATAATCGGCCTATAATGTTCCCACTGTGCACTGCTGGGACACAGGCCTACTCTCGAGAGGGAGTAAGAGTAATTTAACACATTGTTAAATACGATTAGCACTAAATATATTTAGTGATTTGTGGTGTAAGAGGGCCTGAGTCAGTGACGTTCCTCAGTATCAAATGAATGAATACTGTTGTTCAATCAGTGGGGAAAACCAGTCGCATGTTAACATCGATAAGTCTTTCAAAAACAAACTGCTGAAGTGTAAACCTACATACTCTTACAATCCGCTGTACAGCATAGGACTTTCAGGATTCCTTCCAGGATTTCCTTGTCTTCTTTAAACATTGGGGTTTATTTATAAACCCCAATATTTATTCATAAAAGTTAAGTAATGATTAAAGTCTATTTAAACGTACATTTTCACGTTTAATAAACGTCTCCTAACTTTAAGCAACATTTATAAATAAACCTCAAGTTTTTGGGACTGCGTTTGGGAAATCGGATCCGTACCTTGAATTTCTAATTTCTCATTAGCGACCATTGCTAACATCAACAAAAGAAATAATGATCTCTAATCTCCCCAATATCTTGTTCCTTCTTCATTACACCTCTTAAACTAGCTACATAATAAACACTAATCTTTACACCTACAATCTCACCTCCACACACGTCCTCGTCTCCCCCACCGTTGATAAGCGCCAGTGACTCGTCTATTCCTGGCGCCGGAAAGGGGACTATTTCCACTGAGCAATTTCCACACTTTACCTTAGTACACTCAACCGCCCATCAGGTAACACTTGCTCTGTGAAAATCGTCTTTTCGTCGACGACATAAAAGCACTGTCAATGTCAAATTGTTACCGTATGTGCGGTTGACTGTATCTAGGGCAGGAGACGTAAAAATATCAACTTTGATGTCACGGAGAGTCGTGTCTATAAGTAATCGATTTGTGGAGATGGTATTTGAATGTGATAATCTATGTGGGGAGATGGTATACTTTTATCATGGCGGCATAAATAGAGTTCTGGAGTTCATTTGTTGAAATGTGACAGAATTAAATAAATTAATATTTCAAACCCACCCCTATTAAGAATTTCTCATCACAAATGTTGTTGTGGACAGGAAGTGCTTAATCTAAAAACAGTGAGTTGAAAGGTGAAATTAAGAACAATGTTTCGCAACAATTGCAAAACACTATTGTCAGCAACAATTTATGTTTCAGTTCACCTTGAATCCGGGACATTAGCATATTGCCAATAACACTGAAATACTCCATGTGGTTAGAAAAATTATCATGAAATAAAAATTCATTTTTCTGAAATAATCTTGCGTATTTTTTGTTTCACAGGAAAAGATATAGTCTTTAGTGTAGGCATACACAAAAGTATAATTACAATAAAGACTATATTTTTTCTTGTTGATGACGTTTGATCATTGCAGGCAACATACAATTTACTACAGAACCGTTATGACTACCAGACTGACCTACACAATTAATTTTCTAAAACTTTTTTGCTTATTATATTTACATTTATTGCAAATGCATTCAGTTTCCTGTTCAGCTTGTAATTCAACACTTTACATTAAATCCTTAGACTAGTGAATGCGTATAAATTGCACAATATTGCTGAATGCTGTTTTTATGACCCGAATCTCCTTGGACATTCGTTGGATGCATGACTTCGATCATAAAGTTAATTTTACTAGAGTCTGATCACTTGTTATTTTAATCTTATTCAGTCGCTTTATATCTTAGTCATTGCTATTAATGGAAATAAAATAATCTTTGCAACTAAATACTCGTACATCTTCACAATATTCTTTATCTTAAGTTATTGTAGTGTACAAGTGTTGCTCAGACACAGGTGCACTCTCTCTACCACCATATTCAAATGGTTCAAACTACCTGGTGTAAGGACCTATTTAGTAGTTAAACCTGCATGTACTTCAGGTTCAGATACTTACGTATGCAATGAAAAAGAATCTTGTGTTTTTTCATTTTTTAACCGACTTCAAAAACGGAGGAAGTTCTCAATTCGACTGTATTTTTTATTATTTTTATGTTTGTTTCCTCAGACCTCCGTTATTTATAAGCCGATTTGCAAAATTCTTTTTATTTGTTAGTATTTATTTTCAGATTGGTCCCATAGAAATTTCATCAAAAACGGTGCAGTAGTTTGGTTTTTAAACCAAAATTACTGGTAAAAAATACAACTTAAAAGTGGTAAAAATAAAAAACTTTTTTGTAAAAAAAAAAAAAAAAGAGACAATTTAAGAAATAATTTTTGTGTGGCTACTATCTGACAATCAGTCTCACCAAGGAGTATCGTGTTACCCAATCACTGGGTTGTGGAGGTCAGATAGGCAGTCGCTCCATGTAGGTAAAATACAGGAATTCAGCTGCATCCGGTTAGACTGGAAGCCGATCCCAATTTTTTTGGGAAAAAGCTACGTAGGATTTTGGTGGCGACAATCTTACGTTACCAAATAACAAATTACTGAAACCAGCATGACATCACACATACATACACACACGTCACACATGAGTCAGTGTATAGAAATACAATTTGGCGAGGTACCCGACCGGGATTGAACCCCGGTCTATTTACGTGCTGGCTGCGTGCCAAGAGTCGTCTGATTGTTTGACCCGTTTCCTGAGCTATGGTGGTGTGTCTTTGTCCTGGTCGTTAGAATATGAGGTGAATGCTTATGGGTGTAGTACTAATAGTACTATGGGGTATTGTGTTGCTGTGTTTGGCGTGTAGTGTTGATGCTGAAGAGATAAGAAAGTCTGGATCTAGACATTTTTGAAGTGGAACGTGTTTAAAAGAAACCTGATAGACATTTCAGATGTCATTTTTCTTTTCGTTACTTAAAAAAAAATTATTATATTAGTTTTTTTTATTTTTGACTGTTTAGTTTAGTTTGTGATCTTCCTGTTCGAGTCGCAAAAAATACTTTTTCTTTCTTTCTTTTAGATGACAGATCCCAAATTCTGTTGCCTAAAATAAAGGGGACACGGAATGGTCTGTGCCTGACAACCTGATAGTTTTTAAAGGACGATATTGTGGTTCAGCAGGACATTTGTGTTACTTACTTAATGCTATAATAATCACCATCAACAGAAAATCATCGGTCGTAGCTAAGATTTAAGTTCATATTACAGAACTTCACTCAATACTCAAGCATTTCAACGGATCAAATAGCTGTATATCTAGATTTAAGTAATGCGAGTTCTGAATACGAATCATGCTAGATCTATAAAGTATATAAAACATAACTAATCTATTTCCATCTCCTCTTCTCCAGGATCCTGGTGGGAGCTCCAGAAGCTGAGCGGTCCCCGCCGTATGAGTACAACGTGTCTCGACCTGGCGCCGTCTATCGCTGCGAGCCTGGGTTTAGGAACTATGCTTCTGAAGACAACGTGCGCACCCTGGACAGGTGCAGTCCTATGCAGTTCGACAAGAACCTACGTAAGTACCCCTAATGTTTCTTTTGTTTGAGTATTCTACTGCTAGCTTCCAGAGTAGAATTCCCATTGCTGGGACAGAGGCCTTCTCGTAATATACCACATGGGTCGAGTGCGGGTTGATAGATGTCACATGTCTTCGAATTTTTGTTTTTTTTTACGATGTTTTCCTTCACCGTTTTGAGAGCCGTGGCGATGAAATTATTTACACAAAGTAAGCGTCCGACTGGGTTTGAACCCACGACCTACTCGTAAGGTTAGGAGACTGCCAGCTTGGGAAGGTACAAATAAATAGATACTATTGTACAACTAGTAGGTCATAAAAGGAAGTTCAGTCCTACCAATAGTAGCTAGCCATCTATCTAGTTCTTGAAAGTAAACAATATTAAACTAATTGCAAATATGCACTTTAGTTTATCAACTGACGGAATGCACTTGGAAGCTGACCTCGTGCGCGGTGAACTTACAAACTAAAGGTGCGAAATAGAACGTCAAGAAAAAAATAACTTAAACTAAATTCTCACTAAAAAAGAAATATACGTGTAGACTATTACTACAGTACGCGTAGACTGAAGCGGGGTAATAGCGAAACACATCTAACATTTTGACAGTTCAACAACATTCATTGCGTTAATTACGTTGTTGAGCCGACAAATTTTTCGAACATATTAAGCAATGGATTAGTAATATCCTTCAAAATTATCCAGATTAAGATTTGATTGATAGTGTGTTACGCAATTAGGGTGCACTTCTATCACTACGCTAAAAAATAATCGAAAAAATAGACACTCGTAATTATCTCTTTCTAATTGACAGTTCTTGTCTTAGATTTAGACATCGAGCCATAGAAATCTTTATACAATCTGTTATTTTGTCTTTCGTTTCTACGGTAGTCATGCTGAGCATGCTGATGCCAAAGGTAACCCACAAAGTATGACCCACATTAGCCCACATGCTTCTAACAGATCTAATCTCTTTTGCAAAACGAATTCCTATACTCAACCACCCGTATTGCCATAAATTTCCCTGTAAACGTCATGCTAAAGAGCCCACCTGGTTCCAACAGGAACATTATCCCGATCACATTCATGATTGTCATCATGCCCTCATCTTATTTGATATCGGTGCATCATGTGCCTGCGCTGGCGCTCTGTCTCGCATAGGGTCGTAGCATTATGCTGAGCGATGGCCGTTTTGCGTGGACGTGACTCATATCTTGTATATATCTTTCTTTCTTTCTATAACTTTTTCTTCCACCAGATAGCTACACCCCAGTTATCACCCCCTTTCTATCCATATCATCTTTCACACAACCCATCCATCTTTTATCCTGGACAGAACAATGTGCAATATTAATCCTCATAACAGGAGATCTTCGCAATACATCACAAGATGAAATCAATAAGAATGTGCTTGTCTCCGCTACCTTTATGACATTATTCATGCACTTCTTATCGGAGCTTTATTAATAACGTAATTTATAGTAGTATTCAATGGAAGTCTTGTACGTAAATATTCGTATGATTGGCGATAAATTTTGTTGAATATTTTTGCGTTGAAATGGCGATATTATATATATAGCATGTTTTTGCTCAAGATTAATGAAAGTTTCGACTTGGGTAGTGTTAAAATTGCTTCAGTGACAATAAATAAGATACTACCAGGGACCTGGCCCTGCACAGGTACAATGGCGACTTGTAAAAAAACGATATTTCTATGTTATAATATAAAACTTACGGAATAAATGCGAAAACCGCAACAATATCCATTGTGTAGTTTAAAAGATCTAAGCGCACAGACAGACATAAAACGATTTTAATTTAAAGTATGTGTAGATATAGATAACATGATAGAAATTAATAGTTATTAAAAAGAAACCATAAAAGTCATCTGTTACTAATTGTAGAGTCAAAACAACAGCCCTTTTCCAAGGTTTTTTGCTGCTGATGCTCAAAATACCTTTTAAGTTATAACCCATCTTGCATAAGCAACAGCCGACGTCTCCAACCAAAATCACGAGCAGATGAGGGTACACGTCCCTATGACGTGTGTCGCGGTGCGCATGCACGGGACAGCTACCGCGCACGCGCGCCTGATTTATGTGGCTATACGGTGTGCTCTTGTGCAGCTCGACAAAATGTAGGGACAGAAGGCTTCGGCCCGATTTTTGAAAACTTACGTATTATGTTTAAGCGATAAATAAAATCTCTGTTACAGAGAGACAAACGGTTTTTTTTCTTTTAAGTTTGGAACCTTAAACAGTAAAAAAAATAAGTATACCTAATCTGTAGGAATAAAAGGCACATCACAAAAAATATACGCCATGATACAAAAGCCAAAAGCCCAAATCAAATCTCATGTTAGATTTTTTTATTAACTGCCATTATCAGCATACTTATCCACCAACTCAGCCTATCGCAGTCCACTGCTGGACATAGGCCTCTCCCAGGCTGCGCCACAACACCCTGTCCTCCGCCTTCCGCATCCAGTCCGTCCCAGCAACCTTCTTAAGGTCGTCCGTCCATCTAGCTAGGGGGCCTCCCACACTACGCTTGCCGATACGCGGTCTCCACTCCAGGACTCGTCTGCTCCACCGGCCATCGATCCTTCGACAAACATGGCCAGCCCACTGCCACTTCAGTTTGCTTACTCTGCAAGCAATGTTGTCATACTTATCACAATAGCTAATTTCAGATTTGGATGCAGTTTTATTGATCAGGCTACCAGAAACCCATCACTTTTAGTAGCTACCGTATAAGAAAGCTTATGATACTCAAATCAATGGAGTCACAAACTGGAAGCATTACAGCATGATTTTCTCTCCCTTCATTCAAGTTCTTTAGCGATTCGTTTAAAGTTAGCATTCTGAAGTTGTTTGTATGATATCTCTACCGACTCTCGCACAGCCACTGCGCTTTGTTCGTTCGCTAGATGGACGTAATGTGTCTTGTCAGGACGAGTAATGCCCTTGCTTCATATTAGACATAAATGCTTTGTTAGATGGTCAGATTCAACTGTGCTAAAGAGGTTTTATAGCGGTGGTTTGTTATTGCCATATTGTACTGTACCTAGTGATTCCATGCTTGGAGGGGCTTGTTGCTAAGTAATAATATCCGCACGGGTCGATCGATCAGGTCATGCTACGCTTGCCGCGGTTGGTCCGTGGATGGGTGACCATCTTTACATACCAAGACCCCTCCGTGCCTCGGAAAGCACGTTAAGCTGTTGGTCCCGGCTGTCATTCGTGGATCTTTGACAGTCGTAACGGGTTGTCAGAAGCCCGAAAGTCTGACAATCAGTCTTACCAAGAGGTATCGTATTAACTGGGCTGTGGAGTTCAGATAGCCAGTCACTCCTTGTAAAATACTGGTATTCAGCTGCATCTGGTTAGACTGGAAGCCGACCCCAACATAATTCGGAAAAGGCTAGGCTGAATATGACCCAATGATTCCATCTCCCCAGTGTTGCCCTCGCTAATATATCAAAAAGAGGGGTTTTAAAATATGTTATGCCTTTTACTGGTCTGGACAATCACTCTTTATCATTACTGAATATAAAATACGTAAAGCCAAGGAGCTGGTTAATATAAATCACGTAACTGTCAAGTATAACTTAAAAGGACTTGACGTTAAGTGAAATTAACTTCAGAAATATTTACAAAGCGAATTTATTTCATTCAAAAGACTACCATTGCGAATGATTTATCTTCTTTGAAAATGCGCAAACGTCATATTAAGGGTCTGAATTATTTAAAGTTATAATATCAAATATACATATAAAGGTGTATTAACCTCTTAAATAAGCACTAAATAAGAAAATCACAAAGCAAATCTCAGAGTAAATAAATCGGCAAATATCCGGACTATCACAATGGGTTTAACTTTACGACGCACAGGATGCGCGCATGCAGTTAACGCGTGCGCGTGATTCGATTCTTAACCCACATCGATATTTTTAATGTCCACAAGAAAGTGGATGGATTTCGCCGTAATGCTATGTGGGTAAGTTATATTTAGAGCGATCAAAGATTTTGAAAGAGGTTTCCTGTTCCGGGTAGAGAGTAAATGAGAAACTGTGACTGAATTTGGATTTCCTGTCTGTAAATGTTTGTTTGTGATAGTGTATATATGTAACTCTCATCATCCACTCTGATATCCATTCCGGTAATTATTGAGCTAAATTAAGACCTTTTACAGTTTTATGTCCTTTCTATTTTTGCGAGGAAATCTGTTTAAAGGTTTTTCGTAGTTTTCAGTTACTGCCAAAACCCTGTCAGTGGTCATCTTGGAGTAGTGGTGGCCCAGTGGTAACCCCCCTGACTTACGAGTTGAAGGTCGTGGGTTCGAACCCAGGCAGGCGCAATGGTGTAGGAAATCATCGTCAGGAAATGGCATGTCTTAGAACTAATAACCAACTCGCACTGGGACCGTGTTGTAGATTACAGCCCACTCCATTTCGAAGAGCGGAGGCCTGTGTCCCAGCAGTGGGAACATTATAGGCTGATTAAGCTGTGGTCATCTTTAGCTAATTTATCCTTCTTCTGAAAAGTATATCCGAGGATAAGTAGCTAAAAGTTTACTTTCAAATGAAATACTTATATTCAAATTTTATTTGTTTCAAATTGACGTTAAATCAAGTTAAACAAATATCAACTTTATTTTAATGACAACTAAGTTGATTTCAGAGTGACTAGCACTGTTGAGAAAGTTAAAATGCTTGAAGTTTATTGTGTAGGAATTAAAGTTATTTTTCCATAAACTTACATTTGTTTACATTTTTGGCGAATACGTCGTAAATGCAGACTAAACAGAATTCCTCTCCAACTGAATCAGCACACAGAGAGCAAAATCTATCATCCAAAGGTTAAACAGAGCTGCAGGCGAGGCAATACAAAACAGACATTACTGCACGCCTCAAGCGCTAACACTCACGTTATCCAATTTGATTGCCTCATAAAGAAATCGCCAGTGAATCATGCATTCAAACATTCATTCTGAATGAATCATTCACTCTTTGACCGAACTTTCGCTACGCTAATTCCGTAGTAACCTTTTAACTTAACCCTTCGGTTACTGGAGCATGTTTAGCTGTGTTTAACGATCGATTGCGAAGCTGTGACGTAGGCGGCGCGGCGCAAGCGCATGTAGGCGGTGCTAAACTCGAATTTTGAAGGTGGAATTTGTTCTTAATTTAATTATGGTGATTTGGTGTTTATTAATCATGCAGGTGTTTGATAAATCTTTGTACGACAAATCAATAAAGGTCTGGGCTCGATTCTTAATTGCCTAAAATATTTTCTGAATTATCTAAAATATTTCTTGAACTTACAATGGATTGACATTTGAATTTAACGTTTCGAATTGAATAAATTCAATTTTGATAAACATTAAGACTATAATTTATGTATTTTTTCTAACTTTGTAACACACAACGCTTTCATTATCAAAGTCAACTTAACGACTTATTTTCATAAGAATTTATTACTCAATAAGCTAAGATCTCGGATACCCGGAAGCTGGTACAATTTCACAGAGATAACAGAGTTCACAGCTGAGACCTGCGCATACCCTGCGAATACCAGGGACGCAGTTATATCGATAATATATGGATAATGTGTCGATACTGATATCGGTAATGGATGCTTCGATGGAATGCAAAGCAAAGAATATTGAGTACTAGCTTTATGATACTTTTAAAAGCTTACTGCTGTTTTAACTGCACAAAAACTAAATTAAAACTTCACCCAATATTTGACATAAATACATATTTGCATAGGCAGATAAATTACACATCTACTATAAGAGTAAGTCTTAGGAAGTATGTGCTTATTTAATTTGGCTTTAAAGTTGTTCAACAGATTTTTATTTAGGTAAGTACCAAATACCTTCGTTTTTAAGGTAGTATAGGAAAGATAAGAAAAGAAAAAAGTGTGTGAAAATAAACAAAATTAAAAAAAAAACAAAAACAAAAACTAAAAAAAAAACTGAAATAAATAAACTTCAATTACAAACAATTTATTATCGGTAACCGTTACCTCTGTCGCAACTCACAAGCTAGTTAAAAACTTATAAAACTTAAATACAGTTAAACTGCAAGACTTGATTGAGTAATTTTCATTAATTAAATAAGAGAATGGTGAGTTTATCAAATTTCACGCTTAAACTTATGGTACTTCAAAAGTAGGAGTTAATTTGAAGCGATTTATCATTAAAGAATTTTCTCAGGAATCTCATATGTTGAAAACTCTTATAGAATTACATTATCTTGTGTTGAATTGATTTTAGTACATTAAGCTGAGATTGTAAATAAAATAAATGTCTGAAACCTTGATTGTTATAGCTAGTTTACGATGCGATGGGGAATAAAAAGAAAATAAACCAACAAATGATTAGGTACTAAGGCTGCAGAAATGCATAGGAATGACATTAAATTTCAAACAGCGGTAGTAGTTGCTGGACTATAGATAAGTGTCTATTAACAGACTATGAATAAAAATATACGGTTTTTAAATGAATAAAAAACAAACTTCTGATAATGTTTACATTTTAAGTCGACATGTGTCGAATTTAACGAGTTGTGGCCTTAGTTTGAGTCCAATTGCCACGCAGATGCCAGTTGTGTAGTCGACCTCGTACTTTCCACTTTTACAACAATTCCCAGTCAATATTGAAACTTCACTAACGGCCGAACCCAATAACCTATTGACAGATAGCTACTGGTGGTAGCCAGTATAATTATAACTGTCAATATAATCATAGAGATTGCTACTGATATAGATTATTGGGACGTTAAAACCAGAGATAGATTGGTTTTTCTACCTCCAGTATGCCAAAACTGGTGATAGATAGGCGGTTCGGCCGTTAGGCTGAAACTATCCAACTGTCATATTGGTACCTATTGAAAGCAAAATATCATGCAACATGCTGGCATTTGATCTTAGAACAAAACAATTACGAAATCGACTATACAAAGTATGAATAAATTCCTGACTTTTTTTAACAAATTTTCTTTCATCGATATTTCTCGGCACATCCCTAGCCCATATCTTATCGTTAACAGTGTTGTATTTCACAAGCGCCTTTGTAATCGACGGTGACTTCTGTAAACAATTTGCCGGCACTTTTTTTCTCTTATCAGCTACTTTTTCTTGTTATCAATTGTTATGATAACACAGCATCTTGCTAGATTGTTAATAGTTAATTACTGTTTTGAAGATCGTTAGTGGTTTCACTATACGATAGGTACGCTAAATGAGCCTCTCTAGTTTTCAATCTGGAAATCGTAGCCAGAACCCAAAGATACAGACAAAAACTGTCTAATTTAGGGCTCACTGATAAATAACTTATTGTAACCTAGCTGTAGGTAATATTTTAAGCTACTCATATCGTCTCATCTTGGTGTTAATCTGTGAACTTGCGTACTGTATTTCGTGGACAATACCATGGAATGGATTCAGTACATGATTCTGAACCGATCGTCGATATTAAAACAAAAAAAAAAAATGCTGTTTGGTATATTTTGACAGCGTAGGAAAAAAAACGTAGTAAAAAGATTTTTTTTTTTGATAACTGACTAAAAATTGTTCACACAAAGTTTGCGGTGTCGATGCCAATCTGTATATTTTTTTTTCGATTTTCTATGACCCAACCTAGTTGACTCGCTAAGCATCTTTACAGTGTTGACCTTAGTGTCTAGACTGATAGTGTAAACTGCAACCACGTCTGTGATAACAGTAATAATAGACCAACGAGGTGCAAGGGCAGATAGTTTTGGTTACGCAGTAAGGCGTGCTTTTTTTTGCTGTATTGTACTGCTTTGTCTGAGACTCGTTTATTTTGAAGGTCATAGGGCTGATTTTTAACTTTATAACGTTATCGCAGGAATAATTTATAATTTTTGACAGTTTTTCATGCAATAACTGTCAGTCGTCAATTTTATTTCATGAACGAAATTGGTCGATTGAAAAATCAGCCCTTAATTGACAATTGTTTATTTCTTTCTTTATCTAGACTTTCTCTGATAAATCTGGATTCCTGGAACCCCTTTATTTATGATCACAAATTTGCCCCTTCAAATCATGCATCCAAGATTCTAAGACCTTTCGCCCTTTTTCTAACTAGAAGCTTATAACATTCTCTAAGTCCTGACACCACGGAAGTAACCCTATCCTCCAACCGTTTAGTCACATGTAAACCGTACAAGCCATCCGTATGTCTTCCACGACACGACTCGAGATCACGGCGAGCATTCGTGCGAGATCGGCATCTGTCGCGCGCCAAATACAGCGAGAACTGCGCACGCGCATACCAACAACTGGAAGGTTTTAGATGAATGGATGTTGTAGACGTTAGATTGTGGAGACTCTAAGGTGTATGGGCATATGTTAGTCATTGATAGGAGACATTAGATTAGGTTACCTACTAAGGTGTGAAAAGATATAAACTTGTTTCATAAAGGTGAACTCGACTCGAGTTCTTTTATAGGAAAAATAAGTGCGCCCGGAACTTCTTCTGCGTGAAACTTCTAGTTGTAACATAAATGATCCTATGAAACTCGGGAATACTGCAGCTACCCATTTGTGAAAGAATTTTCGGAATCGGATCAGAAGTTTTGAAGATTAGGCTCCCTACATACAACCCATAGGTATACAAATTCAAAATTTCTACCCCTGTATAATTTGATTAGTTTTGTGATTGTGCTTGTGAGGTTCTGACCTATGATGCCAGTGGATAAAACGAGAAACATTTGGAGAACCTTTTGTAACCGAACATTCACAGGACGCCGAAATAAAACGGACCACTTTATAGGTTGTTAAACACCCGAAACAAGTCGCGTTGTGATAGTAGACTGTCAGCGGTGTATTAATCCCACACGTGGGCATAGTGTGGGCGACTTAAACACGGCCGCGTGTGGGCTACGCGGCAACCGACGCGTTGATTTGTCAATAATAATCAACTTATCGATACAATGTAATTTCACTGAGTTTATTATGTCGTGATGGTTAGTTTCGTAATACGATTATAGGGAGTAGGTACTTAAGTGATGAAAATAATGAGGAACGATGGGTTATAGGTAAAGGGAGATATGTAGTATAAAAGTATTGTGTACTAAAAGACCGGATAGGGGCTGATTTGAGTGCGCAATTTGCTTGTTAATGTCCATAGTGTACAGTCGCCAAGGAGATACGAGTAAGTAACCAGGGTCGTCGGAAATATATAGGTAGTTGAAGTTTTGTAAGAAACCGCCATCGGTTTCTTACAAAACTCGATTTTCGAACTCGAACTCGAATTTTATTCGAAAACATCCATATGTTTTGGAATAAAATTTAGTTTAATTAATAGAAAACCGACAGTTCATTTATCAAATTAAATTTAATTAGAATCATCCATCGGTATCTTACTAAACTCCTTATCCGTATGACCTTTAGCTAACCATTTTTATGTATAGTCTTTAGCAATGTCAAAGGTTTTTGTATCAATAAAGATTTTTATTAAACTTTCCGACGACCCTGGTTACTTATCTCCTTTGGTGACCGTACATAAAAACGAAAATAATAAGTTTACCGTTTTAGTAACTGATCATTGGTAAGCAAATAAATAGCATAAGCAGGACATAATAAGGCATACGCCAGCTTCCAGTAATGGATGATAAAAAGGCTGTTAGGTTTCTTAAATATGTTTTAATCTGGCACAGGCAGCAGGGCTCTTTGATGAACAAAGTACTACAGATCAGACCTAAAATAAAGATAACTGCTGCAGTATCACATCTAATACAAATATTTTAGTACAAACTACAAACCCAAACAAGTAATAAATTGACTCCCAGTACTAATGAATAAAAGATAAATGATTGAATAATAAACAGTTGATTCTCGGATATTATCCGCCACTTCCTAAACGGCCACTATTTCCAAATTAGCTCGGACAAGCTGTGTGCTAAGCTGTGCTTATTCGCCCACGCTAATACGTAAAGGTGTTACTATACTGCCAGTTGAAGCTGATAAAAGTCGCTTTGCTTATCTCGCCAAGCTATTACAGGCTTCATCGTTTACCCCATCTTATCGTAGACCCTGCGACAGCGAGGTTCTTGTAGTTCCATCATAATAATAGGAAGAAAAAACTGTGACAATGAGATAATTTGTAAGGTAATGCCGCGAATGGTCGCCCATGAGTTCATGATAGTTAAATTAACGATTGTAGTGTGAAATCACCGGTGTGTGACTGGTGTCAGGTGTCATTAGTGAGTTTACTACAATAGTCACAGATTACCTTACCTATATTACCTGACTGATTCATTATGATGAGTCGATTATGGAACCTGATTTTCCTCCTTTTTAACTAATTCCAAATCTACGTAGCCCCTGAGTTATTAGGTGTTTTCAGAGTGCCTTACCCAAAGGGTGCCGTACACAAAGGGTGCCAACGGTACCCTATTACTAAGCCTCCGCTGCCCATCCGTCCGGCCGCCGGTCTGTCTGTCAGCGGACTGTAGGTACATATCTCTTGAACCATAATAGGTAGGCAGTTGAAATTTTGAAAGATTGTGTATTTCTATTGCCGCTGTAACAAGAAATAGGGGTCTCCATACCAGAAACATGTTTTTGGCGGCATTTTTTGCCTTGTGGTAGGGAACCCTCTCTCTAACCATTCGCGTGCGAGTCCGACTCGCACTTAGCAGTTTGTTTTAATAGTAGTCAGGTCACGCTGACCTCATTTAGAGTTAAAAACCATTTGAAGATTCAGTCACCTTCTTTTATCATTGCCTAACCTGTACTTACCTAATGGTATAGGCTGGTATAGGTTAGTTTCACTATCTTCTTTAGCTTAGCTTTACTATCGCTTCCAGTAGACAACTACCCGCATTCTTATATTTGTCTAACAGCGAATAAAAGCGTGGGTTTATTTCGTAAATGAGCCACATCCGGCACAACTAGCTCTGTGTTTTCTAACGCGTACGAATCTGGCCAAGACTTGTGAATTTAGTGGAATTGGGAAGCTGTGGCGGCCTGTTGGCACACGTACCCGTTAAGATGATTACTGAGATAACGAGATGTAAAAGGTGGTTATGGTTTCCACTTTGTAATGTGTCTGTGTGTGACGGCGTGTTTATTGTATGGTTATGGTCAATTGATGGAAACAATTTAGGAAATGAAATTGTTCGTCCAGAAACATTTTACTTATAAAAACGTAAAAAGCTACAAACTCTTTTTTACAAATAAACGCATTTCACAAACAAGTTTTTAACATATCAAGGAAAAAGAGGACAGTAGAACTAAATACCTTAAGACCGCGCACAATATTCGCGCAAAAAAAACTAGAACTATTGGAAAAGGAAACCATTTTTCAATTAAATCCTATCTTAACAATCCCAAACACAAATCTGACTAAGATAAACGACGTTGATTTCTGTATACTTAAACCTATTAAGGAATTGGTCGAGATGAAAGAACTTGATGGACTTCAAAGGGGCGGGGCGAGTGCTTCCGTCAGCGCTCGCGCAATCCGACACTGTTTCCGCTTGATTGTGTATCCGCGAAAGGAGCTTGTAGAGTAGTGTCGTTTTATGCCAATTTTCCTTTAGGAATTTGAACAGAACTGAAGGCGTCTGGAAGTTTTAGTAGCAGGACTTGAAAACTTTTTAGGTTTCTAAATGATCAATTTCCAAGTTTTGTTAACGTGCTTGAATCTTTTTCGATGATAGCCGATGGAGTGATGATTATTTCTAAGAGGTTGACACAGCCTGGGGCATAATACTATAGCTGACAGTGCGACATATATGTCAAAAACTAACAAAATAAGTATTTTCGCTCCGTTAGAATGTGACAACATTACAACGACACAAAAAAAAAACTCATAAAATTGTTGCCTTGTCCCCTGTCGGTTTTATTAAATAAACCGCTATATTTATCCAGTTTTTTTAATGGATTTTGTTCTGGTTTAATTTTTCAACAGATCCAGGAACCTATTCCAGATTAGAAATTCCCTATTAGCAAAGTTCTCCTTTATTCTCGCCCTCATAGTGGTACTGAAGTGCTTTTCGTCTGTACAGCTGGAATAGAATAAAGCAACCCGTTTCTATTCTGTGTTTGTACAGACGCCAGCAGGTCAAGCTACTCGATACTGTCAAATCTTCCCAATCAACCTTGAACCTCAATACTTGAGCGATAAAGTTGAAAATCTATTAAAGAAATTTGACAGATTTTAGTACCTTGATGTGCTGGCGACTGTAACTAGTTCAAAAACATAACTGCTACAACCATTTTTTACAACTTGATCGTCAAATTAGATAAAAATTTCAAGTTAGATAAAAGTTTCAAGTTAGATAAAAGTCAAGTTAGATAAAAGTTCAGAAACATAACTGCTACAACCATTTTTTACAACTTGATCGTCAAGTTAGATAAAAATTGCTATAACGAAATAATACGTCAAAACATTCATTCTTCAAGTGTTAAAATGACATCAGTGGAAACCGGTTTCTTATACAAATAGAGGCTCGTTTGGCAAAACTAGTTTTTAATGTATCTACAGTTACTAGAGTATGTTGTATGTGCATGTATGTCCTCGTGGGAATTGAAGGTGATTCTAATAATAATAATAATAATTCTTTATTTCAGATAACTAAGATCCACAGTGTTAGTAATTACAATCTTGACTTATGACTATTGTTAGTAAAGTGACACAATATTGGTGATTCTTATTTATTAATCACCGTCCTTACCATTTTCTTATAAACTGGAGAGGTAATATCCTCCCCTATTATTTTGAGGATGCTGTTGCTAGTTCCTCGTACTCTGCTTAGTAGAGATGCAGTTTTTTTGCGAATCACCTCATGAAAACCATCGGTTCGATTCTGCACAAACATCTCTGAAGCACTACAAAAGCGAGGCCTTCGCAACAGCATCCTAAATATATTATTATACCGGAACTACTACCACTACTACTACTTTTACTGAATGTCAATCGAAAATATTTGACATTTCAAGCGTATTTTGAAGGTAGTTGTGCTTTGATACCTGAGGAGTTTAAAGTAAGGATTAGAGTTCTTGTTGGGTCTGTCTATGTAGATACTTGTATCATCATCAGCCTACCCTTTTCTCAACTATTTTGGGGTCGGCTTCCAGTCTAACCGGATGCAGCTGAATACCAGTATTTTACATGAAGTGACTGCCTATCTGACCTCCACAACCCAGTTACTTGGTAATAAGATACCCCTTGTTAAGACTGGTTGTCAGACTTTCGGGCTTCTGACTACCCGTAACGACTATCAAAGATCCACGAAAGACAGCCGTTACCAACGGTTTAACGTGCTTTCCGAGGCACGGAGGGGTCTCGGTATGTAAAGATGGTCACCCATCCACAGACCAACCGCGGCAAGCGTAGCTTAACCTGATCGATCGACCTGTGCAGCTGTTATTATTTAGCCACGGATTTAGATACTTGTTTAGACATTTAAATTGTGTCTATCAAGGTCTATACAGGTTTTTGATACCTTCGCTTTTTTTTGGGTCTAGTTAGGTAGTTTGTTAGGTTAGGGACAAAACCTGTTGATGCAATAAAACCTTTGCTGTTTTTCATGGTCATGCAGTTTGTGATGTCATGTAACCAGTTATTCAAATGCCAAAATCCTTTTTATTTTATAGTAAAGAATTTGAACAAGGACGATAATTAGACTTTATGTACGACGAATATCAAAACATATGTTTCGATATATAAAGTCTAATTTATATAAATGCTATAGGTACACGGCTACATATCAAGCTATAGATTTCAAGTTTTAGCTGACCTCGCATTTTATAAGATTTTTCTTACAATCAGAAGTCAGCTTATACTGGTTAAGTATGTATAACTTGATGTGTAGCCGTGCGTACCTTATCTACCTATATATTTTGCATCTTCATTGCAAGTATTAGTCAAGACAGTTAGACAGCTACTATCATTTTAAAAGGACCCAAAAACGTCTATGTTAAACCACAGTGCCCCAATTCCTGACATGTTGACGTTAACTTTGATGGACCACACCACACCACAGCGGGTGCAATGGTGTTCAGTTGCCAACCACAATTGGAGCATGAAATATTTTGTAGACCAAATTGATGTGATGTGTGCATGAAGCATATGTTCTTCTATTAGACAATGTTTATCTTTACTATCCTATTAATAATATAAACGTGAAAGTTTGGATAAATGGATGGATGTTTGTTACCATTTCACGCAAAAACTACTGAACGGATTTGGATGAAATTTGGCACACAGGTGGTTTATAACCAGGATTAACATATATGATACTTTTTATCTCGATATTCCCACGGGATCGGAAGGAATGCGGGTGAAACCGCGGGGCGCACCTAGTAATATTATAAAGATGTAAAATTTGTTTTCTTCGGAACTACATAAATTCTTTCACTGATAGAAAGCTAAACTATTGCTGTCACATTTCGCCACTGTAACAGGAGGCAACCCATCATCCAGGCACAAATCCAGACCCCGGGCTTTTACTGAGAAATTCCTGATGGAAAACCTAATAAAACTTTGCTCGACCTGGGAATCGGTAGCAGTAGATAATAGTTTTTCTCAATTCGTGTTCGTGTGTGTTCTGTAACTGTAAAACGAGGTAGATAGCACCTTCAATCCCTGCCTCGTAACCAGATTATCAATGTTGCTATGGGAATCAAAAGATTAAAACCGAAGAAGCTGATTTCTTAAATTGGTCAACTTCAATTTAGATTATAGCAATCGTAGATAACCAACATAGCTTTGGTAGGTTTAAGTTGAACCCACGCGAGTTCTTGCGCTCATTTCGGATATTTCTGTAAATGTTTTTTTTTTGTAAGTAGGTTTGTAACTACAACACTTTTTCACGTCAATCATATTTAAAAAAAACTAGATGAGGTCGGCATTTCCTATCTGACTAGTCTGAGAAGAAAGGCCGAAACAAACTCAGATGTCACAGTCTCTTTTAAAGTCCAGACATAATCTTGGTCAGATCATATGAAGATCATGTAGATCGATGTCTGAGATTGTCATTTGAGGAAAGAACCACACAGATTGAGAGGGCCTGTCCAGTCAGTGCACGCATTTGTCAGAAATCGTGTATAAACTACGGATTGGTATAAATATACAGGGTCAAATAAAATTAGCTAGCAAAACTCCGCAGGCATGATGGGTACCCTTGTCTAAACACGATAAAATAAAAATAAAAAAGATTTCATGTTCTCTTTGGGGAGTCAACGACCGCATCTAGTGTTGTTACTTAGGGTATGAGTTGAGAAAATCCGTTTTATTTTGTTTTAACGTGTTTAGATGTCGATACACATCACGTCTGTGAAGTTTACACAATAAAATAACGGATATTTTAAACTGATATTTCAAGTTGATGACCCCACAAAAAACATCGTCAAATTATATATTTTACTATCTGCGCCCCGCGGTTTCACCCGCATAAGTTTCGTTCCCGTAGGAATATCGGGATAAAAAGTATATGTTAATCCTGGTTATAAACCATCTGTGTGTAAATTTCATCCAAATCCGTTCAGTAGTTTTTGCGTGAAAGAGTAACAAACATCCATTGATCCATACAAACTTTCGCGTTTATAATATTAGTAGGATGTGGTGATGGTGTTTAGATATCGATAATTTGATACCAAGTCTGTGGAGTCTCACTAGCTAATTTAATTTGACCCTGGTAGGTATTAATCAAAATAGCTGCTAGATAAACAATTTGATCTTTAGTGATGGGATCAATCACTAAATATATAAACAATGAATTGGTAATTCCTCTTTCAAATCCTATTATAGAAAGTCGTGGAACTTCACAAGCTAAGATTAACTGCTAGACAATCAATTTCTCTTTTGTAATCCTACTAAACAATTAAACAAGTAATTTATCTTCTAACACCAATATCAAAAACATCGCTTCTTCCTCTATTCAAACAATATCGATAATCGATACGTTTACCGAGCGCCGATCGTAAACACCAGACTTTCATCTACCGTGTACTTGAACAAAAGGGCACCGCATCGAGTGGCATTGTGCCGAGTACTCGATGCATCGATTTCATTCGATTGTGAGTGCCTTAGTATCGAGACTATCGGCCAACATTAACGCATTGCTCGTTGATAAAGTATAAATCAATCGGTGGTCAGGATAATTCAACTGTTGTTTTATTTGAGTAAAAAAAGTAAAATTAATATAAATTATTTTCTTCACCAATTCATTTAAATTTGGCAAAAAAAAAACAACTAGACTACAAGAGAACTATGCGGTTGAACTTTGAACTATTGACTCATCACTGCAGACACAGAATTACACATCACATTTAAATTCAAATGCAAAACCATCTGAATATAATTCAACTTTCCTACCAGCATCTCTGATCATCATTTAATGCAAATTGATCATGCTGATCGTACAAAGCACCTAATATCCCGCTACTTAGCAGTCACTCTAGCTGCGCTCGCGCCGATGCGCCGGGGTCGTCTGATGCTCCTGCAGAAGCGCCATTTATTTTGAATGCATGCGCAAAGGCAGTGCATCGACCGCGTGCACGTGGTATAATTCTGTTTCTACTTATTATTTAATTATTAATTTGTTCACGGTTTCACGTATGACATATTTGCACTTTTCATGATTTGTATAGTTGCTTGAACTTAAATTAGTTTTTTAGAAGATTCTTATTATTTTTAATTTTTAAAGGAAATGTTACAAGTTATTTCGCATAGAGGTCGCTAGCGCGATTGCTATGCATTCGGTCCTGGGATTCGATTCCCAACGGGTGATAATGAGTTTTTCTTCAGTTTCTCAGTATCAGCTCGGAGTCTGGATTTATTCTCAGTTAATAGCCCTTGCCCCCCATCACTTGGATCTTAAACATAACTGACCAAAAGTGGGTGTGATATACTCTACCTAAGTACCTAACACCCATGCAATACAGGCGTGATGTGATGTTATTAACAGTAATCAGGCGTCCTGCGTGTACGTTAGGTATAAAGTTCAATGTTATAAATAGTGATGGACAGGTATCCTCGGCCCGCATGCGCAACAATGATCCATTTCCCTCACTTGACCCTTTCAATTTGCACTCAATGACAAGCAGCTGCATTTGTTTATTTATTGTTTCATTATTGCCTGTACCTGTAAGCCAGAACCTATAGAGTTGCTCTGGTTCTAAAAATAATGTACAAAATCTAGAAGCAGAAGAATTCCGAGACAGTGAAGCTCAGCAAGTCCTAGGAAAATCATTCTCAACTGTCATGAAACCTGCAAGGAAATTAATCTAATAAAAAGTACACAGAAGGAGTACGAAATTATTATGGCGTCCATTTTCTTAATTGATACGCGTGAAAACAGCAACATTAACGAAAGTAGCCTTCACTTTTTAAAGTACGTAATGAGTGACCATCAATCTGGTCCCAATTGAGGACGGTCCGAATTGGAAGAATTGCGGTGGACCACTGTCCACTTGTCACTAATTGGACCCTAAACAATGTAAACGCTCTCGGTTATTGGTTGATAGATTGGTACTTTGGTACTTTTAGAGTAGTTGTGCCACTAACGATTTGTTTACTATTGATTTATTGCGAGGGTCGAGCCGGATGGGTCTGTCAAAATAATATTTGGGAACAATTTTTGTTTGATTGAGTAGTTTGAGTTTAATGATTACTTGATGTTTGTAACGATTTGTCTACTAAGTGAATATTTTTTATTATTTCTTCTAGTGCCCGACTTACAGCCGACGATATTTACAGGAATTAACCTGTAAATATATCTATAAACTATATAATCCTGTGTGTTCTATTCCATTCCTACAGGATTTTTGAACTTAGATTTTAAGAGATCCTTCAAGTCTACAAGCTTTATAAGATCCAAATATTCTAAGTGGAATCATGTGAGTATACAGTTAGATACTATGTACTTAAACGACTCTTACGGAAACAGTTGCATGCTTCTTATAGTCAACAAAAACACGTTTCTTACCCAAAACTTGCACAACAATCAAACTGCTTATCCCAAGATTAGCATAGAAACTTTAATACACAAAAACCAGTACCATTCACACTTGACAGTGCGATGACTTACAACTGAAGACCAGTCACCATTCCCACCTGCGTTCGATTACTGGACAAATATTTGTCAAATGATTGGAACACACTGACTTTACTTGAGCGTGCGTTTGCGCCCTCTTGACATCGTCTTCATGGACGCATTGGGTATATCTGTGGTGTTGGCTTATTGGCACAACGGCCATTACGACTGGTAATGTGATTTCGATGTGATTGTGTTTTATTATTGTGAGGAAGCTCCGTTGATAATATGAGATGTGTGATGAGCGTGTAGATTTATGTGTAGGCTTACGCATCCATCTATCGTCTATATAGCTTTGTTATGGGAATTTGGTGCTAACCGCTCGCAATGTCGTTCATGCTTTAACGACGGAGGAGGTCAGGAATGTCACTTAAGAAAAAAAAATAGTCCCTATTTAAAGATAATGACAACTTGTCTTAACTTCATTTGTACCAGAGGTTAAAGTCCAAACGATACACAGTAGTTAAGTGCACTTAAATCATACTAAAACATGGCTTACCCAATAGATAATTATCTGTACAGTAATTACTTTACACATTTACACCTATTGTAATAAGCAGCTGCCTCTATCCCACCGTGTAATTAATATAGAATATTAATCAGTGCTGTTCTGTGTATTATTATCTCTTCCTTGGTTTAAATGGCGGACGTTACAATGTGTAATTAGAAGGGCTCACCCCTCTTCGAATGTGAATTAATTATGGACATGATATTTGATTTATTTTATTGGGTTTTGGTGAAAGGGAGATTCTATCGGCATAAGTTGGAACATATTACTTTGGTGATATTTTTGACACAATATTATATTTATGTCTTCCAATATAACTAGCACTTAGCATTTGCTGTGTCTAATTGAATTGACTGACTTTGTGCAATGCGGAATCACGTAAAATATTGCATTACCTACCTTATTAATGAACTTACCTACCACAATACGAAACGCGGAAATGAAGTGATGAATCATGAAATAAGTTACTACGATGAGGAGTTTCTTGCCCGTTCTGCTCCATAGCAGCCTATACTTTTGACCGCGTAGTTATTGCACTAAATGGCTAATTTATTTTTTTATAATCAATGTCTACGGTACGTCTAGAATGATGTGCTGAATTCATAGTTACAGTTTTCGCGTCGAAGTCAGTGCCTTCTTGCATGGTCCATTAAAATAAATGCTACAAAGCATCATTTGTAGCATTTGTGTGTTGAGCATCATGGATAGATAAACTTGTACATATAAAAGTACAAAATTTTATGATGTCCTCAATCGAGGCGGTGCTCTATTAAGCACAGATACACAACGTAAAAGCGATTCAAATGACATTTATTACACATCCGTGCCTGTCTTTATCGCGAGGTGCTCTACCGTATAGTCACGACACGCAAGCTTTTATAAAAGTGCATTTTTACTGCGTTTTGTTTTATTGTAGTCCGATTACCATGTTTTATTTGAAGTTTATTGATTTACCGATAGGTAATATATTTTTTATTAAATTTCTTTTTTGTACGATATATTTTATTGGATTTTGAACTGCTGTTTACGCAAAAAGAGTGAGGTAATGCTGAAAAATGTTTTTGATTAGTATGGTGAAAATTATTCTCTCTAGATACTAACAATATTATGATTTTCATGTACAATGCAGCATTTTACGTTAAATGGTCAGCATAAATTCTATATAATTGATGTTAATATGGAAAAAATTACGTTCAATAAAATAAATGCACTCATTTGTTAAAGTAGGGTGTCCATTATTGATGTTCCTACACTTCGGGCATTTGTTCATTGGACCGAATCATTGCCGGGTTGCTTTGTTTCCTACTATTTCATGCTTCGGTGGAATTATGAGTTGGGGGACTACTTTCATTGTTATTGCAACGTAATTTTAAGGTTATGAAAATGTTTTTGATACACCCGTGTGTCACTGTAATTTATTCAGGAGAATAGTTCCCCTTTTCACGGTCGTGGACACGAAGAGGGTTCGCAGCTTTTTAAAATTGTTTCGCTTTTATGGAAATGGTAGGAGAATAATTTACTATTTTCGTATGACATGTCTGAGACATTGTTTAGGGTGAATAGAGCGTGTTAAGGGCCTATTATATTCTTTAAAACAGTGCTATATTTCCTTTCCTGTGGAACGGGAATTCCCAACTTTTCAAAAGATGAGTTCCGGTGTTTATGATTAGTTTACCTACATCAGACTGGTGTGTATGTAAGTACGTTAAATACTCTCTCTAAAAAATATCATCAAACTTCACTACGAAACTATTCACTAAAAATAGCATCAATTTTCTTTGAATAATTGCCACACATCACAAAATCAATTGACTGTACAAACAAGGCATGACAGGCACTAACCGCAATGACCTCAAAATAACCACAAAAAGACCACAATATTATTAAGACGTCAATCACTTAACCAAAAATTTCCCATCGATAAAAAATATCAGCGCTTCCGTTAACCATCGTTTTCGTGAAATCAGATAAAATGGTCAAGTATGGCCAACTGCCAATCACATTAGAGTCCATATCTGTCATACAGTTAATTACGAGACCCATAACAGTTAAGAAATTGACGTTGTAATGTTTAACGTCTTCATCCAAGGTTCATAAAAACAAAAAATGACGTCATTAATCATTACTCTCTGTCATTTTTAACTTGCGTATAATTTCTCTGAGAGAAGCCTTAATTTTGGCTTTGGGATATCATCACGACGTATATGGAGAGCCATTAAGAGTATCGGCAGCGATAAAAATCAAGATTGAAGCCTTTGGGTGGTGTTTAAGTTGTAAAAACAAATACGGGGCGGGGGTAGGGGGGCTTGTGTGTTTTTACCGTTATTTATATCTTCATTTTTATGGCGAATGATAAGTGTGTTTCTTCTTGTGGTAGGTGGTCTTTGCCATTTTCTGTCGATCCTTTTTATTTGACTTTTTAAAGCAGTTTATTTGCTTTAACTTTTGATGTCAAAATCATTCTTCATTTTTTCATCTGCTGTTTTTAATCACTTACAATTATGTAAACAGATTTAATAAATTTGCAATCAAGTAATTAAGTCAATAAAAACTAAAATAATAACTGCACTAACATGCAATTTAAATAAACCATTTGACATAATTAACCAGCTGTGTCTAATTACCCATCATTATTGATTAAAAATGGAAATATTCCTCACATCATTACATAAATCTGACCGATTTAAATTAAAAATTCTTGACCGCTGACTCATTCGATAAATTACGTGTTCTAAAACAAATGTCCGTCGAATTAGTAAGTGTTGGAGCTATTACAGAGCCCATTAGAAGACCGGTCCGAGTGTAAGTGCGTACACTAATAAAATATAAAAAAGGTTCGATATGCAGTAGCTACTAACTAGACAGACGTGTCATTGTTGTACACTTGTCCACGGATGGTTTAATACGTCAGGAAAGAAATTATGGGGAAAAATAATGAGAATGAAAGAAGAAAGAAAGAAAATACGTTCATTTGCGGTAAACATGACGCATAACAAGAACACAAACACAAAAAAAAAACAAATTGGGGCAAACGCATCAAATCCACTAAAAACGGCCATCGCTCAGAGTAATAGGGTCTTACCCTATACGAGACAGAGCCCCAGCACTGGTTTTTAGCGACAGCCGCTGTTGACGTGATGACGTCAACCAGTGCAGCATACGATTAGATATAAATAATAAAACAACAATCAAAATAAGAAATAAAATAATAAATATTTAGATTTTGAAAGTTGTGAATTCATTGTGTTGACAGGTGAAATCTTCCAGGATGGTAATGTTACCAAAGAAAAAAATGAAAGGGTTTCTACAAAATAAGTATTTAGAGATTGCTTAAAATTATGTGGACGAACGTCCAAATTCACGTTTTAATGTTTCATTTAAAAATAAGACCTCGAGGGCCATTAAAAAGTATTTTATGGCCACCTCGAACAAAATTATTTAATTACGCCCTTCACAAACCTAACATTATAACCCAAAACACGTATAATCTTCAATCAATTAGCTTAATCGCTCAAAATTTCGACTTAATCTTTCCATCAGTGTAATTTTCAAGATTTCTTTTCTTAAATATTGCTGGCCGTGACTGTACCACTGCAATCAGTTTAAAAGCCTAACCCCCAGCATGATTAGGCGCCGCCGGGGGGCGCAGTGTAGGCGCGGCAGGAGGGAGGGAGGGGTGTCATTAACTCATTAACGATGGTCGTCATTACACGGTTGTCACAGGTAATGATGATTTTGTGCTAATGTTCTAAGTTGCGTGGTCATCCTAGTATAGACAAGGAAAATAAAAAATGTCAATTTAATTTACTTAGTGCTGATTTTTCCAACGACAGATAATTTTATTCGAGGAATAATATTGAATTTTTGACAGTTCCATACAAAATCTGTCAGACGTCAATTTTATTCCACGAATAAAAGTTATCTGTCGATTGAAAAATCAGCCCTTAATCAATAATCATGTTTCAATTTCAATAAATCGTTTACCAATTTACTTTTTTTATACACTTTAAAAATAATTTATTTTTCTTACATAATCATTATCATTTATTTGCAATTAGCTGCGCCCCGCGGTTTCCCCGTATAAGTTTCGATCCCGTGGGAATCTCGGGATAAAAAGTATCCTATATTTTAATCCTGGTTATAAACCATCTGTGTGCCATATTTCATCCAAATCCGTTGAGTAGTTTTAGCGCGAAAGAGTAATAAACATCCATCCATCCATCCATCCATCCACACAAACTTTCACGTTTATAATATTATAGTAGGATAAGCATTGGTACAGTATATATAGTGTGTGGTGTGGTTTACGGTGTTAGTCATTAAATCCGTCTAAAAATGGACCTAATTGGCGCAACAAAAATCAATTATGTATAACTTCTGGACACAATAAACGTTATTATTATTATTACGTTATTATTATAAATTCCCTTTTCATAAAACATAGATGCACGATACAACACAACTTCACACCCATTCCCAAAGATCGTTTGTTATCAGTAAACTTATCAACAGACACGCAATAAAAGAGGAAGGAGGTCACAAGCCCGTCATGACTCGAACCTCCTTCGTTGGTAATTAAACATAATGATAGCTTTCTGTTAAAAATTAATTACTGGTGTCAAAATTAACTTTGGCTACAGTTTTGGATGGGTTTACAACGGAATGGGTGAGGAACGCCCTTTTACTGTTTTCAATGAAATACGACGAATTGAAAAAGAGATTTTGTATGTTGATGTGGAATTAATATGAATCTGGGTTGTAAAGCTACAACCCAGATTCATATTAATTACCGCCCATAAGTCATTTGTGGTCCAGCCGGCCTAACAAACCATAATAGTGTTTGTATCGGAAATAATGTAAAAACTAAAAACCTAACCAGAATGGAAAAAAAATCAGAGACCCATTTTTTTTGGTTGATTCAAGAGCTTTTATGAAGATAATGTGACGATTTTTTTACGAACGCATTCGTAAAAATACAACACGTTTCATAATAAAAAATATATATGTAGATCCTACATAAAGTTCATAAAAATAATTATGTCGAATCAGTCGGAAACATTCACTAGTCTTCATTAATTTTTTTCGTAAATAAACGGAAACTCACTTTTAAACTAAAAATCCATTAATCAAGCATACCATTTTTGCTTTTACAAAAATTGAATAAAAGATGGATGCCCTGCGAGCCAAATTAAGTTATTACCTGATATTTCTTATTTCGCTGCATTGAATACTTCACTGCAATGGCCGCCATATTTGGCAGTTAATGGCAGTTGAATCGAAAACGCGGGAAAGTCGTTAAGTTGTAAAATATTTTTTTGGAAAAAGAATTCCGTAACAGATTTTTTTTTAATATTACGAATTAATTGAGGCTCCCGCAGACGGGCGCGACACGACTCTGTTCTAGTGGAACTATTTGTATGATAACTTCGTGGAAATTGTTCTAGCGGAGAGCAGAGTCTGCTAGAGCCTTTGCGTGTCATGTTTTTTGTTTGTTCTTAATTTGTCAATAATGCCATAAAAATGACAATAATAATTTTTATGTAAGCTTTCTTGAAGGTTACTTTCGCAATCACAGAAATAAGTGGCTTACTCCTCAACTTTATCCTCTTGCAATAAATAATTGAAGTACGCACCAATTTCTATAAAATCATCATCATAATTTCTTAAAGCGATAAATTACAAAAAGCACAAATAAATTGCTGATATTAAATGTTAATACTGTATTACGTGTTCTCATAAAGATTTCTGTAATAAATTATGAAAAGGTCGAGTAAGAGGTGCGATGGCCGATGTTCATGATTTCTTTCCAATGATTTATGTCTTAAAATATTAAACGTGAGATGAGAGATGCTTATTTAATTGTACGTCAATATATTTGTAGGTATTGTCCAAGTTTTTCTGCTTCAGGGGATACCATGTGTAAATTCAATTCGTATTTCGCACTCTGTGCAAATCTTTTTTGGTAATCGTAAAATCTATGTGCTTGGTTGACTCTTTCATCGAAGTCGACAGGACTTAACATGTATTTTTCGTTGTTGTTTTATCCTGGTATAAATGCTTCACTAAAAACATGATCATTCTTATGGTCTGCCCCTGCGGGGTAATTGCGTAACACACGAAGAGTAGCAATAGCTTTAAGTTTGACTGTTCCACCAAATTCATTGCGTTATTTACGTTGTTGAGCAGACAAATTTTTCGAACATATGAAGCAATGGATTAGCAATATCCTTCAAAATGATTCAGATTGTGATTGATAGAGTATTACGCAATTACGGTGCTATTTTAGGGTCCGCCTTGAATACTTCTTTCTTATTAGCTCTGTTTTCTACTTCTCCTATCTCACTGCAGGCTAAAACCAAATCTATAACAACTAATGTATTTGTCCACAGGAAACAATGAGGATCGTCAAGGTCGTCCCATCGACCAGAAGTCGAACCAATGGTTCGGAGCGACCCTCACCAGTACGGGCAGAAATGGTGCTATCATGGTGAGTCTTACTTTTCGATATATTGAGGGGAGGATTGTAATACCGGCCAAATCAAATTTTGAAAGTGTTCCACATTCTGGGAAATGATGATGTTTCATACACGTTTTGACAAGAACGTTTTATGAGACTATCACAATTCTTTATCCAATAACATAGTTAATCTATCTGTTTGCAGAGATAGTCTTAAGTCTCTTTTCTAAATCTTCCTTTATTGGGAAACCCACCTACCAGAAGGCCAATTCTCGTAATTAAAAAACTTCAAAATCCAGTCGTAATCTCATTTCCGGGACAATCAATGTCAAAAATTTAGAGAAATTAGAGGAGGAATATTTTTGACAGATTGAGACTGAGAACGTTCTTAAAACTGAAATTCTTAGATCAGACTTCCCGAATCCCGAAACAACACAGCGCAAATTAGTTTCGTCAAAATCTGAAGACAATAGTCTTTTCTCAGACAACCCATTTTGTAATCTACCTGCTCAACAAATACTTCAAAAACCAAAAATCTTGTTGCCACTTTGCAAATTCCATTTCGCCACAAATCTCTTCCCTGCCATTTTCCTCAGTTAACTCCATGACCTCATACACGGCTGACCTATAAAGCTGATGGCCTGATGGGATGTCTTGACAGGCGCACCCTTCCTGCTCCGCCCTGTCCTCAAGGTGTTCTGCCTTAATGTTGATCGCTCTATCTTTTGTTATCGAGTCTATGGTCGGGTACATACGTGACGTCACTGGCCTAGATGCGATTGCGTTATTGGTCATTGGGTTTGGATTTAATGTCGTGGTGTGGTTAGTAGTGATTCATCGTCGCTGGTTGTAAATATATAAATAAGATTATGCCACATAAGTAATCAGGAGTTAGCGAAACAGCGGGGTAATTCTGTAACACACTGTCAGTAGCAATGGGTTTCATTTTGACAGTTCAACAACATTCATTGCGTTATTTACGTTGTTCAAACAAATTGTTCGAACATATGAAGCAATGGATTAGCAATATCCTTCAAAATTATTCAAATTGAGACCGATAGTGTGTTACGCAATTAGGGTACAGGCCTTTTAGACGCCTTATTTCTGTTTTCAATTGCTCCTTTTAAGTTACCCAAGACAAACTTTGTTATGTGTTACAAAGAGCTAAAACTTACTCATATACAAATTTACTGCAAACTGCATTTTGTATTTAATAATTTATGCAAGTATCCTGGTTAAAGATAAGTCCTAATTCTTATGTCCTTCTCCAGGTCCCAGGCTACCTATCTGTAAAATTTCATAACGATCGGCTCAGTGGTTCTTGCGTAAAAATGTAACGTAACGACAGGCAGAGTTTCTTTCACATCTAAGATATTATAGTAATAGTAGAACTTAATTTTGCCGTGCAACGTCTGCAGTGTAATCCGGTAAGCCAGGAGTCGAACAACAAAACAATACCGCAACTGCACATATAGACAGACCGCCCATAAATCTCGAATAGCTCCTAAAACCTTTATTGCTATTAAAACAATAGATGCCAAGGAAACTCCATTAATCCCGGCGCCCTATGGTTGACATTTGGCAAGTGGGTCAGTCCAAGGCCCCGTGGCCCCATGGCTATAGGGTTGAACGCCATTAGGCTACGGGGTCGTCTTTATGGCTTGTGGACTTGTGGGCATTGTGGCTATCTGTGGCGAAATTGGGTTTCAGGGTTATGTGAGTTACGTTCGGGGAGATTTCTTGACCTCATTCAATGATTTATTTTGCTTTATCTTGGTCATGATTGCAAAATGGGTACCTCGAAAAGAAAAACAGAATTTGTGCTCAAAAGTACCCGAGATAAGATATGTGGCCAAAAATGTAGTCACGTTTATGAAAATCGAACTCGGTCATGTTATCATGTATGTCTTAAGCGCTATTTTAAGATATTTACGGGTTTTGGAACTCAATCAAAAAGTAACAACTTAGCAAGCGGCATCACTTAATATGTCCGCCATATTAATTCAAATGGACTGCAACCGTTTACCGCACACATGTTGCAAATAAATTGTATTACTCACGAGTCACGCACTTCGCACGAACACCGCGGCTCGGTTTCAGAACTTTTTTTTTTCAATTCCATATTTGAAATCAGTCAGGAGACGCCTTCGACGAAGACCAGAGACCACATACTTTTTGTTCTCTACTAAAGGAGTTGGAATTTTTATTTCGGAATGCCGAATTAGTGCAAAAAGCTGGCTCTCTCAGCGAGACTGCAATTTGTTTAGGCATTTTGTTCCATTTGCTCTGGGGGACAGAAACGCGCTGGGAATTTATAATTGTTCGACGGCATAGGCTGTATCTATAGGTGCCTTTGTCATTATTGATAGTGCTGTGACTTCTGATGGCATTGTATTTTTTATTTTTATAAATTACTTCAATATGCTTAATTCCTGATCGTAAATGGGAACATAAAGTGTAAAATTGGCAACTATAATTTACTAGGCTCTTTTAAAAATACGACTTTCATGTAAGAAAAGAACATAAAAGTTTAAAATACTAGAATTTACTTCTTGTAATTCAAAACGGAAATGGCAAAACTCTTTCAACTTTATGATGATTAAGTAATTTCCAAGTGAGCTTCTTTTTTAATAGCTGGATAATATACGCTACCCAGCAATCGGCTATTGGTGGTTTAATACTGATTGACTACTAAAAATTATACAGTGTATCGTGTTTTTTCTTTAGTATTTAAAGAGTTATTTTAATGTAATTACTGTTACTTAAGCCGTATAATGAATAAGACAATTGGAATACATTTATTTAAAAATATAAAATATAAAAGTTCATTCAGCTTTTTTATATCTTCTCTAAATATAAAATAAATACTATTGAATTATAATTGCAGTGTCCCAGCACTATTTTTTGCTGTTATTATTGAAAACAAAACTCGTCGAGTACTCGCTTAGTAGTCGTTTATCGAGACATAATTGTTTTCTTATTACTACCGATTGAATACTAAGTTGGTTCGTTTTTATTGGCAATTCGTTTTCTCACGATAAAGCGAACGCTACTAGATTTTTTAATTTGTAATGTTTTGCTGAGATGTTTCCCAGTGGGTGTTTTGTTTTAACTGATTTTGACATCAAGTTTTTATATTTTTAGTAATTATTAATACGTAATGCATTAGCAACAGCTAGGTAGGCAGGCACTTTATGTATTCTTATAATTTATAATATGTAGGTATCCATTAATTGCTCTTCTTTATAGTATCAAGGGTCTCGATTACTTTTGATACGTTTACATAGTATTTTATTTATTTATTGGATCGCCAACAGAGGCTGCACAGTTACATACATAAGGTAAGGTAAGATATAAGTTACTCTTGATTTAAATTCATCTAAACTAATATTATAAAGAAAAGAGATTTGATGTTTTGTATGTCAAAGTCAAATAATTAATTTTAAATAGGCACATAAAAGTACAAATGTTTGTTTGTTACGCTTTCACGCTAAAACGGCTGAACGGATTTGGATGAAATTTGGCACACGGGTAGACCATGACCTGAAATAGGACATAGGATACTTTTTATTTCTAATATTCCCACGGGATCGACACATTTGCGGGAGAAATCACGAGGCGCAGTATAAAAATGCATCTCTTACAAATCACACCTTTCTTTCACTATCCAGGAACCAATGCATTATTATAATTGCAAATAGATATCCTGAGATAAATCGCGGGATATTGCGGTGTCGCGTCACACGGCACACGGCACGACATGAGCTTGCGCCGTACGTTAAACATAGAATAATTATTATAACAGATATGTTGTTATTATTAGTTGCTTATTAGTTGTTGTGTCATGGGGCTTGAAGGAAAAACAATAAAAATAAAACATTTTATTGTTTATGGCTTTCCTGGTCTTTTGTCACGATTCAAGCTTGAATTGAAGCTTTTTAAGTTAATGAGACAGAAAGCGTTGATGAAGTACTCGTTGTTAATTAATAACTAACAACATGGCTGTACTACAGTAATATATAACTAAGACAGTATTTCCCGACTCCCTTTTTCAGCAATTGAGCGAAAACGGCTCTGAAAACTGAACTGCCAGATTAACTTTTGTTTTGCCAGATTAGCTAACCATTTCTTTTTCTTAGCTCAGCTCTAAACTCAAATTCATCATGACTCCAAGGACCAATCATACCGCAGTGCTGACTCCTGCGGCCTTAGTACTAAACAAGGTTTATGTTTAGACCCACCTTCAACCATCGAGCCATTTTTAAATTTCGAACTATAATCCGACAAAGTTCTTATTACAAAAACTGACGTTAAAACCGCGTCTAAGTTGTTAAATTTGCATTAAGAACTTAACGTTTGTCGGAATAAAGTTCAAATACGGTAACTGGATCGAAGGGTTAGGCTAGGTCTAAAGTGAGAACTCCTTTTGTAATGAGACGGCTAAAGATTTTTGATAATTTGCTGCACTCACTAATATCTCATTTGTGATAATATGTGCTCTATGACTCTCTGTTTATATAAGGCCCTTAACTTTATAGATGCGACATATTGCTGCCACTAAATACACCGTATTGTCTATGCCGATAGCTTGTTTATGAATATTTATCTCCTTGCATAGATACCTGCTTTCAGGAGACGATATGTCTTCGTTTATATTTAAATTTTGAGGTTTCGCGAACCTTTTATGTTTACTCTTTTGTTTTTCCCCTTCTTCTTGAGGGCTTGTTAAATAAGTACCGATTTTTTATTAAACATTTATACAGTCACGGTTACAATTAATAATGGAGACAGCAGACTAAATTAGTGCTCAAGCACATCTTGACATCTTGTTTGGCATAAATTCTTCTAGTTAAAAGTTGAGCAGTTAAAAAAAGACAATACTCAATTTAATATTCATAAATATTTTAAAATTGTCGTCGGCTCTTAAATACCTCTCTTTTTTGCTTTTGTTAGAAATTGCTATTTTTCTTAAATAATTTATCAATAATGATGATTCTAATTTTATGTTTTGCAACACCCTCTACGCAAAGTTTTTGAGCTAACAAATTGTCCGGTGATTTGTCAGCGTCGAATGCCTGGGTTCTTGCGCGCGCGCACCTAATATGGCGGCCGCCGCTTGACAGCTACACCCGTCCGATTTGGACTCACATCGCCATATAGAGAACGTTTCTTTTATTGTCTCCATTTGCCGAGAATTTTTATGTGAAATTTCGGCATGTTTTCTTTATTTTCATGGATATTTTTTCGCTGCCGGATTTCTCTTTAATGTTGGAAATTATGTTTGTATGTGAGGGCTGTTACTTTCGGCCACCTGTGGCAATTCGACATATACGGCAATTTCAAGAATATTCACTTTGACGGGACCGCGCTATCGCTTAAAGTTTTCTCTCATAATTAAAAATGTTTTTTCATACGAATAAAAATTCACATAAATCTTGAAATGTCCTGACAAAAGGGAAATTTCAACAAGTTTTCTATCGATCTTAACATGACAAACGTTTGTCTATTGATCACTTCCCCATAGAACTGTACCAAAAAAGGAATAGTATTGGACCAAGATAAGCACCTTGCGGAAACACGCAAGGTGCTTATCTAAAAATATCTTGCAAGTTATTCTAAAAATATCTTTTTTACTTAAACTATAGAAAATCTATGTTTAGTCTTGACTTAGACACAAAAGGTACCGACAGAGATACAGGTGGGACTATACTAAAGATTGTGTAAATATATATTGTTCTGTATTAACAATGACTTAGCCAAGCCATTGACTTTTCCGCGTTTTGCTAATGTTGCCTATTTGATATTCGCTTAGAGTTGAAACCGCAGGGTTGTATAAATGTAGTCTGTGAATGTAGAGCTGATTAAAATGCCTGGTAAAGTAAAAATTAAGGATAAGATTGGGTTCAGAAAAGTAGCGGTATTCAATATCACCCTCATCATATTTGTAATCAGTGATGATAGGATTAATTTTAATGCCTTGTGTGGATTCAAGTGGTAGTCGTCAGATTTGGAATCATGAAGTGTATACTTATCATGTTTAATCAGATTTTGGCGAATGGTCCACAGGTCGACTCCGTTTTGCATTTGATTTTTTCTTTTTTTGCCAGTTTAGTCAAGACAGTGTGGGTATCCGTCATCATCCTGCTGATAAGTAAATGTCTATTGCGTTTTCGTTACTTACTTATATTGCATAACTTCACGCCTGTTTCCTCGAAGAGTGAGACAGAGGTGTACTTATAGTACACCCATATTTCACCAGTTATGTAAGTCCCATGTAATTGGGGGACCAGACTCCGGGCTGCTAATGTTAAATTCCTGCTTGAACTACTTGCTGAAGCAAGTCAAAATTAAAGTATAAGAATGACTAGCTTCTGCCCGCGACACCGTACGCGTGAAATTTCTTGATTAATTCATCATGATTCGAAATACACGTGGCGCCATCTATTATCATAATAACGTTATTGTTGTTTCCCTCGGGAACAGCACTTTTTTTCGGAATGAAAGGTACCCTATGTCCGTTTCTATACATCTGACAACGTATATGCAAAATTTCAGGATGATCGGTTCAGTGGTTTAGGCGTGAAAAGGTAACAAACAAACAAACTTACTTTCGCATTTATAATATTAGTTAGGATACCAAATGTTTTCGATACTCTACAAAAGAAGATAATTAAATTACTCACAAGCAAGGCGTGGCGTGGAGTTAACATGGGTTCATTAATATCACGGTACTTAAGTTCCCATTAACTGAGACCCCAGTATCGGTCACGAGCACAAGTTTTTTTTATAAAGTTGTCAAGTGTGAGAATCATTTCGAATCAAAGATGGTTCAGCTTTATATTTTTTTCCTTAGTGCTGTTTGTTATGGGGTTTATTAGATGTGTATTTTAATTTAATGTAGTTTTTTCCCTAATATTAGGAAATTGACCAATGTTTTATTTTAGAAAAAAACTTTGCTTATTTTCGTCTATATATTTTCTAGAATCGGTCAGAGTCATACACATGTTTTATGCACATGCACACCTAGATTATATCATACTTTTTTACGCACTGCACTTGTAAATTAGGATTTTAATTACCACACATTCCAAGCGGATCCCTAACAAAACTATTAACCACGTAGTTTTTTTGACGCTACTTCATTAAAATCTATTCTCTTGTATTCGTTATTATTTCAACATTGTAGTGTTTTTTGTTAATTCTCCGCGGTTGGTTTAATTTGATGTATTGTGTTTTGTACTATGCTGCAGAGAGATTAAATTCTTGCTTGAGAGAAAGAATGTAAAATACCACAAAATCTTTATTAAAGAGAATAGAAGTATTATTGTTTATTGAAAATTCAATCAGTATTTAAATGGACAAGTATCTAATATTGATATATAACTTGAGTTTAAGTTAGGTAATGCGAAAAATGTCATTGATACAGTAAAATCCATCAGCGATATGAACTTTTCATAAAACTAGTTTTCGATTTAGAGTCCTGTATTTCTAATTATTACAGTTGCAAATTGGCTAAATATGGGTCGCTTAACAGTAATAAATAGAAAATAACTGTAACTTGTAATTGTAAGTACCCAGTTAAAGTGGGATATTCAATTTACTAATTAACGGATTTCAATATATGCAACAGTTAGAACCTTTAGTAAAGAGACACACTGGATGCTGGCAATAGACAACTTAAAATATTAATATCTCTTATTAAGACACAAATTAATATGCTTTAGATTGAAGAGAAGGGTTGTCCTGTTAATTACTTAACATACCTATTATTGTAAACAGTCAAGTATTTTCTAACTGAACAGACAGCTGTGCTGCTGGGGAGTTTGTTGCGCCACTTCTTCTTCTCAGCGATAGCACTAGGAAGTGGTGAAGGGCGGGCGTTTGTGGGGGACTGTCTTTTCTAATTTTGACGTTCGAAAAATGTTGATTCTCAGCATAATTTGAATAAACGACTTTTGATTTTGATTGATTTTTGTCCAAATGTTAAGCTACAGGTGATTTATTTAGGTATGACGGTCTTTACAATCAACTTCGATAGCCTGTGCTTTTCTTGTTGTAACATATACAAAGCACAGAAACCCATACCTGCATGACATCTATATAAACGACATATTCGACTTGAGAGACTTTTGCCCAGTTGAAATTAAATTATATGAAACCGTTTTTTCTGTAAATACGATATCGAATCACTTTTACGTCATAATATAAAATAAAATAAAAATAAGCTAGATGAGGTCGGCGTTTCCTATCTCAAACTGTTGTAGGATAACATACCTTAAAAAATACAGAAAAATCCTATCCTAGTATAATAATATTATAAATTTGAAAATTTGTATGGATAATGGTTACTCTTTCACGCAAAAACTACTGAACGGATTTGGATGAAATTTTGCACACAGATAGTTTATAAGCAGGAATAACACATACGATACTTTTTATCCCGATATTCCCACGGGATCGAAACTTATGCGGGTGAAACTGCGGGGCGCAGTTAGTAATGTTATATTGATGTTTGCCCAACCGAATCAGGGACTTTTGGCTCATGGATACAAGGGAAACATAGCAAAAAAGATTGCGTATCCCTTTGGGAATTTGATTTCCTTATTTTTCTATCTATCTGCAGTTTAGTGCACCCATATTGCGCCTTCTCTCGTCTTTATAAGCACAACTAACTCAGTGCGTCCCAGCTCTTAGCAGATAAAGCAACCGGTCGCGGCGGATTAACCGCGACTGGACTGATGTTAAGATGAACCGATAGCAACCGATCGCTATCTGATCACTAACGTGCCGACTGCGTGGTTAATTGCCATATCCTTTAATATTAACACCGTGCAAAGGAAACTCAACCCTAACAATATACAAATAGAGTTGAAAATTGATGGGCAATGTCGTAATTTTTGAAGATGATTTTGATACCAATAGCAGTTATAATTTGGACTCTGTCCTAATAGAGGTAGGGTTGAAAATGAGTTTCAAATTGTGAGTTGAAGATTTATCATGGTACCTTACTGAGTATTAGATGTATGTACGGATTAAGTGATAAAAATAATCATCTACACTTAGTTTAGGATAAACAGAATATTGGACAAGTAATAAAACTATGTTTTACTACTCTTTGTTAATATAATACATCTTCTTCATAAACCTAAATCATAAAATATTATTATTTATTGAACTCAAGACAATAATAGTTAATTTCTGATCTATTGTGCACTTCTAATAACTGTTTCCTTATTGGTAGTTCCCTTGAAGTTCGTTTATTGTGCAGATCGATTTGTTTCCTATGCGCAAGCGCATCCATGTTATAAAATAGGGATTTGAAAAAGTATCGATAGTTTTGTTGTTACTTACTTATTTTTTAGTACTCAACGCATCAAAGTAGTATCGATACTAAAGTTTATCCAATTTTCTTCTTCTCGAGTCGATAAATTGGGAATTTAGGAGTTAGAAAAATAGGTGTCCATGACCTTTAATTCAGATCTGAAAATTGTCTTTCTTATTTTTGTCGCTGCATTGGTATACAAACTCTTTTCTTTCCGTAGTTCGAATTAGTGCCTCGTAAAGTATCGATACTTTTCATTCAACACCACATCCCTAGATATAAATAGAAAGATGCGTATTTCCTGCGTCCTACCATGAATGCTAAGATTTACTTTGAAATGTTTAATAGCAGCATTTGTTATTGGCACTTATCTTCTTATATGGAGCTGGTTTCCTGAAGATCTGTTCCTCACTGAGTTGGGAGTTGGACCTGGGTCTGTTTCTCCTATGTCTTTGTGAGATTTATAAGTTGATTTCGTGTTTATGTTCTTAGTTAATGGGTAATCGATGTGATAAATAGGCTTTGGTCTATGCTTTGATGGTAATAGATGGTTCTGGGTGGCAGCTGGAATGCGACAGCGGTAGTCTTTAAGATTAACGTGGTTTATTTTAAATTCTATTGCGGATTTATAGTTGTCAATTGCAGGCATTGAAACTTGAAAGGGAATATTACTTTTTATCTTATTTTTGTGCCCTTTACTCAAACACCTGGGTCTTCCACGACAAACCATTGCAGTGCATCGGACTGAAACTAAATATTATTCAGAAACTACATATCATTCATAAATCCTAAAATCTCTGATAAGTACCTAAGTCTGCTTCTCAAAATATCAATCAAATTCTTAATTTAACTAGAGATTGAACCAGTACAGCTATTCTGAAAAAATCTCAACGTAAAAACTTAAGTGAAGCTCGAGTCTCAAACTCAAGCTTCAATCCCTAGTTTCAGAGGGATGACAGTTCATTTCAAGATCACTTAGGTCACGGTGAAATTTATATATTAATTTATCTAATAGATCGGTTACAACAAAAATAACTAAGCAGTAAAAGAAGCTGTTTAAACAATTTAAATCCTTTATAATAATTGATATAGCGCCAAAGCTACACACATATTTAAGAAATGATGATACCTTGATATCGACTAACAAACAAAGCCGTTGGCAAAGCTAGAGAATTACGAAGTGTCGATAGAGCATCCTGTGCTATCCGCTATAAATACACTATTGTCCCCCGGCTATACAATGGACGGGATAAGCGCATCCACTCTGCACTAGGCTTTATTGTTTTAAGAGGAATCAAGGATGTAGGCTGTATTTATGTAGATGATGCGAGGTGTAGAACGTCTAAGCTAAAATTGCTTGCGCTTAATTGTATTTGCGTACACAACTACACATTATAGTATTTGTATAGAAAAAAAACCAAAATAAATGGTTTGCCATCCCTCAGTCACTGTTTAGATGTGAACATGGAAAATGGCAAAATGGTATAATTATTGTAGCATTTTGGGTTAGACGGATTCTATACAGGGTGGCAGGGACATGACTCGCAAACTGTAACCATGAATTTAGCACATGATTCTAGACTCCCTGGCGTAGAAAATTTTCGATAGTTATAAAAAATAATCTGCTGTTTCATAGAAAAGTGAAACCTACGCGGTCAAAATATTTACAACAGCTGATTAAAAAAATAATAATAATAACCGACGAAATATTTCAACGCAGTTGGGTTCAGAATCATGTACTGAATCCACGGTAACAGGTTGAGCGTTGATGTCCCTACCACCCTGTATACCCTAAAAGACTTAAATTCTCCATTTTGTCAGGTGCTCTAAGGGTAGGTCTATGAGGTACCTGACATGATATTAGGGTAGTGAATATACAATACTCGACTCCTTTCCTTAGACCTTCATCACTCCCAAAAGTACATTCATCGTTTGCACTACCAAATACATTCCATATTTTTCCTTTTCAACAAACACTAAAGCCATTCTATCCTATAACGGCTGCCAATTTGTCCATTCGACTGCTGAATACTGCTATATCTGCAGTATTATGTCGGATTAGGACTAACAAATTGTTATGGCTGCCACCACTTCGTTTTATTGCCCTTTGTCTAAGTTTTTTAGGTCTAGACATGGTCTAGGTATACAAATGGCTATCTGAACTGGAGTCGAAGTTATGACTGTAATGTTTAATGTCAATTGCCAAATAGATTGTGCTGAGAATTGAATGGAAGTGATTGGAATATTAAGTCTGGGTGTGTTGTGTAGATGTTTCTTTAAAATTCTTTTGCAGAAGGAAGTAAAGACCCCCATGATACAGTCCAGAAAAGTTAGCTACTTGATTGACGAAAACTATCCTTATTTATTTTTAACTAGCTGCGCCCCACGGTTTCACCCGCGTAAGATTAGATCCCGTGGGAATATCGGGATGAAAAGTATCCTATATGTTAATCCTGGTTATTAACTATCTGTGTGCCAAATTTCATCTAAATCCGTTCAGTAGTTTTGGCGTGAAGAAGTAACACACACACACACACACACACACTCACTCACAAACTTTCGCCTTTATGAAGGCGAAAAGAAATAAAGCTCAAATCACACTAATATTATCTTCTGAGCTTACGTTGTCCCACTGTAAGACATAAGACTCCTTCTTTCAACTCCTCTCTGTCTTAAAAAATATTCTTAGCCATCGTAAATTCTTCGATGTTAAGTCACATACAGGATACAGGAAATCTCAAAGTTCAGTTGTACGCAGATAAATATAGCTAAAGCTCAAAAGCTTGTCATGAATGTGAAGTGGTAAATTGTCTCATCACAAAACAAGTTTAAATTCTAATTCCTACTATCCTATCCTACTTAATATTATAAAGTTTATATGGATGGATGGGTGTTTGTTACTCTTTCACGCAAAAACTGAACGGATTTGGGTGAAATTTGGCACACAGATGTTTTATAACCAGGATTAGCATATATGATACTTTTCATCCCGATCTTCCCACGGGATCGAAACTTATGCGGGTAAAACCGCAGGGCGCAGCTAGTCCTACTATAATCCTACTAATATTATAATGCGATAGTTTGTGAGGATGGATGGATGGATGGATATTTATTACTCTTTCACGCAAAAACTACAGAACGGATTTCGATGAAACTTTACAGTAATATGGCTTATACATCAGAATAACACAGGATACTTTTTACCCCGATATTCCTACGGTACCAACTCTTATGTGGATGAAACCGTGGGGCGCTACTAGTATTTAATTAAGGTTCAGCTTTTGATTTCTTACTGCTGTCATTTGTCACTATTAAAAACACAGATTCTCAGTGTAATATTAGGACAAAAAAAAAATTGCTTCTCATAACTCTTATAACAAACAATACGCATACCTCACAGTATCTATCGCCCATTGAACCGCGATGCGCATTGTATGCAGCGCGCGCGCAAGTCGTCACGGTTTGGCGCGCAAGGTTCAGGGGGCGTGGCCGCCAAGCCTTATTGTTTGGCGCTAAAGCTATAATCTTGTGTTTAACAAATGCGCATGACCTTGAGGATTTACGGAATGACCTTTATTTTAACAAATTCTTCCTGGGTAGGGTACTAAGAACTAAATATTTGGGTCATAGGTATGCTACATGATTGTGTCCTGTGTTAATAATATGACGTACGGTAAAATGGTCATGCATGAAAATTATTTATGTACAGACGCTAGCAGGTCAAGCTACCCGAAACTGTCAAATTTTCCCAATCAACCTTAAACCTTAAATCTCTAACGATAAAGTTGAAAATCTATTAATGAAATTTGACAGATTGTAGTAGCTTGATGTGCAGCGTCTGTACCTTATAAGACAGTCATTCACTTTGTCCAGCAATGAACGTCTTTTTGACTGAATATGGACAGCCGAAAAAAACACGTTTCATGTATGGTGATGTATACCTAGTACGGTTCATGAGATACAGCTCGCTGACAGACATAAAGGCGGACGGACCGCGGAGGCTTAGTAGTAGGGTCCCGTTGGCACCCTTTGGGTACGGAATCCTAAAAAAAACTTAACAGGATTAATAACAATAACGAAAATACGAGTACTTTACTTTGATTGCCAAAAAGTCACAGTTCCTTTTTTTATTATGATAACATATCTTATGTTTTAAACAACAATTACTCTGTGTAGCACGTGGAAACGCAAACAAAGCTTTATGAGCGTGTGCGATTGCGCATTGTGTGCCGCGCACGCGCCGTTACGGTGTTGCGCGCAAAGTTCAGGGGGCGTGGCCAGCGGCTAAAGTTGTAATTAATAGGATTGTTGAACACTGAACTATAATTAATAATGATTATGCGTAGTTCATTAGCGGAGTTTAAAATATGTTTTTATTTACTTCTGAAAATCTTTAAAAAAAATACTTTCTTTATTAGAGACAGGAAAATATCTACGCTTTTTTAGAAATGTAGGTACTGGTATTTGTATGTTAAGAAGTTTTCAGCACCTAGTTACTTACGTAATTAAGTAGAATTTTAAACAACTTTAGTCCTCATTGTATTAATTCCGCTACAAAATTCAACTAATTGCTAGGCATGCTAACTATTCTAGTTATCACTTGATGAAATTAAGTTGTAGGCACCTATAACAAAGAACCTCGGGTAAGAATTGTGCACATTCTTACTTTCACTAATTAGTTCGATTATATGCAGGCTCTGCGATTTTAATTAGTTAAGTACAAGTTTATTTACTGCTGACTAGTTATATAGTTAGCTACTTACTGTTTTGGACCAGTTTGTGCATATTCGGCAGAAGAAGAAATAAGGAGTCGGGGATATTAGTTCAAGACCACTGGGCCCGCGTGGTGGATTACGGCCCACTCCCTTTCACCGAGAGGTCTGTGTCCCAGCTGTGGGAACATTATAGGCTGATTAGTATTAGTTGTTATGGAAATTGATGATTGATGATTGATGATTAATATAAGCTGTCAAAGAATGGCATTCCTGATTTGAATATACGGACAATTTAGGTTGGTAGTCAATTTACCTGACATTACTTAGAATCTTTAAACTCTTGTATTCAGCAATATAATCTTCTGGGCACGCTCGTTCCATCATAGGCGTGATCGAGGCCAAGAGCAGCTCCATTTAGCAACAAAAAAGAATGTAATCATCCTCACCATCCTCATGCCTTTAAGATCCCAATTGTTATCTACTTCTTCCATACATCTCTATCAATTTACATTATTACAGCTTTTCTTCTTCGTATATTTCTATTTTTACAACAAAATACAGTTACAATCTAAGAATGCTGTTAATTCCATTATGATCAGGGTGTCCATTTCGATACCGCGCCGGATATAGGGGGCTCCGCAATAACTTACACCCGATATTATCAGCCGAGCCGTGAAGATTGCTATCAGCTGCTACATGGAGTTTAGTATTATCTTACAGCTGGTCTACGACACCTTAGACACCAGTGTCGGACATTTGGCGAGCTATTTTAATCTATTTACACTAACGAGGTGCCATATTTTTATTGATAAAACTAGCTGCGCCCCTCGGTTTCACCCGCATAAGTTTCGATCCCGTGAGAATATCGGGATAAAAAGTATCCTACGTGTTAATCCAGAGTGTTAGCTAGGTCCATACCAAATTTCATCAAAATTGGTTCAGCCGTTTGAGCGTGAAGAAGTAACAAACATACAAACACACTCACAAACTTTCGCCTTTATAATATTAGTGTGATTTTATTACTCATGCTAAATGCTTACTTACTTGCATTAGAACCATTATTATCTCTTTATCGTTAATCGAAAGTTGGTTACTGTCGATAGCACTTTTACATTGTATTAAGTTTTTAAAAAAAACATAAATAAAGATAGTGTTGTCTCTTTCATCATCATTAATTAAAATTACTCTGATTACGTCATCCAATACTTCTAATTGACTATATCTAGGACCCTATGTACCCCACGGTCTTCATAAAAAATGCTTTATTGTCCAGCATCTATAAACAATTCGTTGAATTAAATCTATCAAACATTCTCAATAGTTACTACTTCTTCTAGTAAGACAACATGATTACTCAATATTTTCTTAGATACAATACGAGAGTGCTCGTGGTGACCTCTGGCGGCTAATTTCCTTCCTCCGAAGATAAGACTGTTCATAGTGGCGCTGATTTATTATTTGCTATCTCTGCCCTTTGGAGAAACGATTAAGGTCAAGTTGTAAAGGAAGGAAATGGTATATGACCATGAGGTACCTATAGTCTGCTAAGAGGGTATTGTCTGGTCGTTTGTGATATTGTTTAGTATGTACGCTTTAATAATATGTACTTATTAAATTGTTCATTATTTAATATATTAATGTAGTCTCTACATTATACTTAGCAGCATTCTCAAGACCATCTATTGTTAGAGAAAGAAATTCAGAAGGACCACGATTTATTTCTCGATTTTCAGTCTGTATTGGCATTTAGGTGCTCCAAATGGAGCATACGAAAACGTACGTTGTATTTCCTTCAATAGCAAATTAAAGCTACTCACCCACTCTCTCTCACATGAGTATCATGGCGGAGACACGGAGTTTCTCGCCCGTTCTTCTCCATAGGAACCTACTACCCCTTTGAATGGGCAACTAGCTTCATCTTAATAACCGACCCCTTGAAAATTCAAAAGTGTGTGTTGAGTGTAAGCACGAACAACGAACAATATCAAACATAAAAAATATCCATTCAAATAACGCCACTACCGCCATACATCACCACAATCTCTGACCCACATACCTGCATATCCCATCCGATGCTCTAACGGCTCATTCCATACAGTTAAGATCCAAAAAAAATGTTGCCAGATCCTTGTATAGACGTTCTTAGTACGAGTCCAATCGTCCATTGAGTAACGGTGTTGCCAGTAAGTGTACAATTAGAGGAACCAATGCTTGTAGTAAAAACGTTGAAGAGCTAACTATAGATGGTACTAGAATTTACAGCATTAAGGATGTAGAATTAGACATAGAAGTGGCAAATAATTTGATGGCATTGGAGGTAGAAGCTTTTTGGTTGGTGACTGAAGATATTAGGTTATCAATAGTTAAGGAAGAAAATAACATACAGTTTTTGTTTCCATTGATGTGTTCGAAGTTCGAACATAATAAAATAGACGGTCAGTTTGGGTAAGATAATATGAATACAGCATGGATTTGATTTTAGCTGATAAATGGAAACACTAAAATATTGACACTTAATATAGCCTGTTTGTTGAGAAATCTCAAAAAGCTGATAAATAATATTGAACATAAATATACCAATTATTTTATAAGAAGCTTCAAAATCTTATCCTTAAACGATGCCATATTTACAACCATTTTGAAATAGGTTACCGTTCATTACAAACCATCTTGAAATATGTTCACTCATTCATTCATATTCCAAATAATGCACTCGACCCACTAAATATGGACGACATGATGATTCATCTCCTTTTAAATTAAGAATAGCTGCAAAATGCGTGTGCGCACGAATATGTCACATATCGTAACGGTTTTTATGAGAACTGTGAAAGTAATATTATATTTGTTATGGCCACATTGGCCCTTTACCCTTTTAAGATGTGATTGGTTTTTTCGACTGTACATGGTACGGACGCCAGCACATCAAGTTACTACAATCTGTCAAATTTCTTTAATAGATTTTCAACTTTATCATTAAAGCATTAAGGTTCAAGGTTGATTGGGAAAATTTGACAGTTTCGGGTAGCTTCACCTGCTGGCGTCTGTACAATATTATTATAGCCACCATTGGGAGGAGATATTGATATACTTATGGGCTTGGTAGTAATATTTATTCTTTAGTAATATTGCTTCATTTTTTTCTCACCTCCTCCTAAGTTTTTATGATTCAATAATTTCAAATCGTTGAAGTTCGTCTCTTCCCTGGTAATCATTCTCTATCTCTGTCCAAATTACACTCCAAAGGCCCCCTCTTCCCTCATTCTGATCCTCCCCCTCTTCCTCTTTTACATCAGTATGTTTTCTGGATTCCAATTATTCATCGGTCAATGATTTCAAACACATTACACTATTCCCTTCTCTCATTCTTAGCTTCTCTGTCAAAGTTAAATTCAGCTTTTCTAGTACCATCTTTACCTTCGCCGACCGACAGTGGGTCAACCACATTTTCTTACTATCATCTAAAAACATTCACCGTTTGAATGCAGTTAATTTTCGAGAATCTTGCGCCGCTCTGTTTAGGGTGAGTGCGAGAAAAAGTTGCAATGACAAGTGTGCGGGCGCAACGGCGCGACACTTTATATGGGATTGCCGGATCCTTGTGGACTTAATGCTTGGGATGATTGGGGTTGGTTACCTTACCCGTAAGGTACCTGGTTTAACAATTTTAATGGACAGAGCTCCTTGTGTACTCATACCTACTTACATATGCCGCACTATGTAGGTACCATTTCGTAGAAACTCAGATGTGTCTTCTCGACATCCGTGTGTCACTAACGGGATGCAGCAGAATACCAGCGTCAGGTATTGTACCTGGCATATGCTGAGCTGGACTCCCATTTGGTGCAACCATGAGACACATACCGCCCAGTAGTGATCGACCGTTATAGTTTTACTTATACGAGGTGTCTATGGGTCAATTTATCTTTTTAATCTTTGTTTTTTTTTTGCTTCACCTTTTTTATGTTTTTTTTAATACTTGTATTGTGTCTTTTGTTGCACTGAATAAACTTTTTATCTATCTATCTATCTATCTACATATGGATGGCGATTGGCTCATTGTTGAGTACTTGCATACCTACTCCCAAATGAAATCACCCGAAGGTTCGTTGCTTCCATAAGCGGTTGTATTTACGATACCCTGTTCAAAAGTGAATCAGTATTGCATTTATTTACTGAACAATAATGTCTTGTTTGCATTTCGCCATTTTCTTTTGCACCTCCTTCAATGTCTTTAGCTGTTAATTGATTTGACACATGTTTTGAATTTCGCCTCCTATTGACGCCATAACTATTCCGCTGCAGTAACTTAAGTAGGTAGGTCCATTTAACAATAAGCATTAACCCCATTTCTCTACAAGCAACTCTACTCACACCGCTGACCGAAGCGTGATTGTTCAGATAACTACCATCCATTACGATTCTAAAGATAATACCGAAACAATTGTTGTCTAAAGCGGCAAACACTTAAAACCGATTATGTGCGCCCGCGCCGCCGAACCTACCACCTAAGGCCGGGTGTACACGATGTGTAAGTGGAATGCGCTGTTCACACGTAAGCATGTCGCGATTTATGTTGTTTACATTGAAGCTAAGTTACGAACAAAGGGAGCCCTTAAGTGTGAATTCGGCTTTTTTGAAAAAGAGAAAAAAATTGCTTTTTTTTGTGGTCAAAAATTTGTTGAAGGAGTGGACCGTAAATTGCAGGCTAATGAATGTGCAACGGAAGCCCTTTGTCTTCGAAATTTATTGGTATTTTATTTGGGACATAGCACAGCTTCCATTCTCAACACCACTCCTGTACCTACCTACCTACATAAGGTGGTTCTTGCTGAGCAAGAACCAGGAACAGCTGTAATATCCTTTTTATGAAAACTTAATTAAACAAAATGAGCGATTAAAAGAAAAAAAAACCCTTCTATGTCTATACAGTAACCCTCCAAAAGTTAGTTGACGTTTTTACTCTTCAGCTGTGATGCCACGTTATGAATGATTTGAAATAAAAAAATATCTTGATTATTGATTGACTTGATTATTTTTTACAAAACTGTATCGTCAAAAAATAAAAAAAATTGCTATTAAAGACCTTTTATTTCTGAGATTATGTAAGTTTTGCAAGCAAACTGTACTGGACTAAATTTGGTGCTAATGACCTCTAGTATAACGCCTATCAAGTAATATGTCGAGTTTCCCTGTCACTCTGTATATTGAGAATTGATCTAAGAAAGGCGGGTTTTTCCAACGACAACAACAAGCTGTATAAGCTCTTAGCTTCCATGCTGCTTCCTTTCATTCACTATTCCTAGAATCTGTACTAACTTCTAAAGTCCTCATGTTCAAGATAAAGTAATTTACATTTCCGCTATTGTGTTAGAAATCAACACGCCGCGAATAAGTACCACTGACTCATTTGAACATGCACCCGTTTGCATTACAATAATACGACTTCCCTTGAAGAAACACCTGGTTCTGCAAATAATCATAACATTCGTGATAAGTATTGTTGGCACATGCGAAGATGAACACGTTTTGAGTGCAGTATCTTTGTCAGCAAGCATGCATTCAATACTTAGTACTGACAATGACAACTATCATAGCGTTACACCTGCTAGCATTGTTATATAGTTGTGCTACTTAGTATGTTTGCTTTCGATGCTTTTGTTATAGCTTAAGTCGATTTTAACATCATCAATAGACAGATAAGGCGTGGTCGAATCTTTAACCAAAATATTGCAACACTAGCTTCTGCCCGTAACTTCGTCTGCGTGTAATTTGTTGTTCCCCATCCACCTCGTCGCATCGTATCGCTTGCCCGCGCTAGTACTGCGTTTTTGCTCGGCTCCTTAGGGTCCTAGCGTGATGTTATATAGCCTTTAAGCCTTCCTCAAGAATTGGGCTATCAAATACAAAACAATCTTTTCAAATCCGGCTGGTAGTTCCGGAATTACCCCTACATACAAACTTACAAACAAACAAATTTTACCTCTTTATTATATTATAAGTATTGTATAAGTATAGATATACCTATAAGTGAATATGATATCACTAAAGGTGTGGTGCGGATGGTCTTGAAATCTAAATGATGACTGTTGGAGTATGCTAATGGTGACACTGTAGACATCAAAAAAGGTGGAATGAATATTACAGCTAACAATTTACTAAGTGAGGAAGCACAACTCGCGTCAAGTGCAAATTCAGACGCGAACTTTCTAAGTCCCAAACAAACGCTAGCAACTAGTCCGGAAGAAGAAGACTTTTTACATACAAAATTTCACATTTTCTCAGTAGATTCAACACTCGAAGCTAAGTATTGTTGTCGCGAGCCTAGTTGACACAGTTCCGTAATATCTACATACATACAATGGATGGTTGTCTGTCGTTGTAAATCAAATAACAGTGACATGTTCTTTGGCGCGAAACTAAATAATGTTGTTTGACGTTTACACAGTGCCTATATTATGATGAAACTTGCATGAAATGGATGGCTTGTTGGTGTTGGTTGAAGCCCGATATGTGCATTTTAGTACGAGTATATTCTACCATTTACATTTTACTATAGGATGGAACCAAGCCTTGCTGAAGTCTATGGAGTGCTAATATGAGAAAAAGAAATACTGCCAGCCTGCATCACCCCTGCTGGTCAAACTTCGAACAAAAGCTTCCTTCCACGACTTCCAAGCATAGCACAGATTGGGGCATTCTCCAGCCTGTACTAATGTGAACACTTGCTTTTATTTTGACGGGTCGAGCTTGTCCTAGAAAGTCTTCCTGTTAAACAGTTCCCGAATTTGCCTCCAATATTATGTAAGAGGCAAATTGATTATTATCATCATATAAAATTAGACCATGGTGCATGGATCTTAGATGAACGTGTGCAAAGTTACATAACATGAGTCACATATATATACATACTTGAAACAGAGAACAATACTTACAAACTGGACTAACATAAGTACAAGGTACTTGTTTATTTGCTCCTAGGAAACTACAAATGGTGGTGAAATTAAGTTAGACGTAGCTACAAGACTTGCGGCTTTTTACTGCCTATTAACGTCAGCAGGGACATATTTCTTCGGAATTATGATCGTAATACGGTAATAACTGGGACTACTACATTGTCCATGGTTGTTGGTGTTACTAAAGTGTCTCAATCAGAAGTTATTTTAGATATTCTGCACATGGCAGGACACACTGAGTCTTAAGATAGTGAATCGAATACTAAATATATTTAAAGATCTCAATTAAGTGGAAAATCATTTTATCCAGGAAAAAAAGGAAACATTAAATTGAACGAGATAAACGACGTTTCGACAGGAAAGCAAGAAATCACAGCAATGAATTTTTATTTATTTAAAATAAAAATTAATTGCTGTTCCTTGCCTAGGACATCACGTAAGAACGGCTGGACCGATTTGGAAATATTTTTTAAATGTTCTTACCTTGTAGTCCGAATGTGTATCGGAAAATGTTCAAATTCGGCCAAAATGGGACGTGGTTTTTTATGAGATTTTGGGAAAGGACGACGTGTGTCTGGTCAGCAAGTTTTCAACAAATATGAACGAAAGTGCTACCCTACTCTGCCAAAGTATTACCTTCATCATTAATGACTACCATTTGCGCAATACCAAAGTTGGATAAAAAATCAACCGTTGCTTCGTCACTAGCATTAGGGTCAATAAGCCCTTTACTGTTGTTTAGAGTATCGATAAAGTATCTGTCTATTATATGTGCCTTATCAACTATATTTAACTTTCTCTATCAGTCATTTAGAGGTTTCTGACAAAGTATTTTCGTTTTCTCTCCACTTTAACTTTTATGGCTATTAAGCTGTGTGTGAAGCTCGCACCTGCGAAGGGCTTAGGTAATTTTAAATATATATTGAGATTGGAGTGTCGTATTTTGCCAATTTGAGGTCCTATTAACTAAATTATCATTATATATCATCATCACCATAACCATGCTCTCTATGGTCTGCTTATAATGCTCCCACTTCTGGGACACAGGCCTCATCTCAGAGAGAAGAAGTGGGCCGTAATCCACCACGCGGAATCTTCTTGGAGAAGATAATGCAATAGAATTTTTATTGTAGGTATTGTATTGTAGGTAGGTGATAACGAAAACTATGACTCGAATGCAACGGAAAATCAATCACGAACGTTCTAAACACTCTAAACAACCATTAAAAACCTATTTAAATCACTGATCGAAACAACGAAACCGACCTATATGCTTGTGGAACATCAAAAGAGTTCCCGTCAATAAAGTTTGACCGAAAGAAATGATTGCCCAAGCTTTCCAGCAATTGGCACGGCTGGTGGCCCAGATTCGTTACGAGAATAACCACGTAACTGCTGGAATGTAGGTTAAACAGGCCTTTGGAAGGAACGGGCTGCGGTTCGATAGGGTGACAAAAGGTCGCTGAGAATTAGCTGGAAAGTAGGCGGTAGTTAGATCTTTTGTGCAACTAGCAGCTTGTTGGAATGGAGTAGTTTGTTGTACTGGGATATAGGGCTTGTTAAGGTATAATTGGGAATAGGTCTTTGTGATCAATGTGCGGTTTATCTGCAATGTTACAGGAATTATACAGAGATATCGATACCTATCACGTCTGCAGAGTTTCTCTAGCTAATTTAATTAGACCCTGTAAATTAAGGGACAGTAAACCGCATGTCAGTGGTAACAATTTAACATTCATCATCATCATTTCAGCCGAAAGTCGTCCACTGCTGGACATAGGCCTCCCCAAGCGGTTCTGTGGTTCTCACAAATTGACAATCACTGCGCTTTGAATTCGTAGCAGTAAGGGTGGTTTTCGTAGTGCAAGTGTTCCCACTGATGTTCGGTAGACTGAACGTGGCTTTCAAAATCATAGAAGGCAGAGAAATAAATATGAAAAAATGAAAAAAAAAAATAACAATAATGTAATGAAATAAAATTATGACTAAATGAACTTAGTGGAGTTAATTTTGTGGTACGTGAAGCAATGATTACAAAAAGTTTCTAATTTATGTATGAAATGCAAATGACGTTTACATTTAGCAGCTTTTTTTTTGGCATTCAGCTTTAATACAACATGCTGAGACTGGTAATTAATACGGGCCCTGCACATTACGCTCTTCCAAAAACAATAAGAATTTGAAACCTGTTCGGTTGTTCAAAAGGTGGGCAAACGGACAAACAATCATTTCCTCTTTATCGAGTACGAGAGTATATTAAAATGACGCCAACGCGTTCAAATACTTGGACAAATAAAGTGTTCAACATATGAATATTCAGAAACGGTCAGTGACTAAGCCTCGTCTGTCTTAAAACCACGGATCTTAACAATTTTTCTCTTTGTTCTTGAACTGAGTAAACAGCTGATTCACTAGCATGACTCAATGAACCGTTCACCTTCTTTACTCAATAAAACTAACAACTTATTAGTAAAGAAACTTCGGGCTAATTTTATGACATATTAATTTTCCTATATCTCGATTTTATGGAGATTAACGGGGAGCAGTATTGTAATTTGATGTAAATTAATATTCATAAATGAATTAACTTCTTTTTTGATTTGAAAGAACGGAAAGTAAGAGTAATATATTAAAAATCCATTTTAAACGTCTACTAAAGTGGGATTTTTTGTGTTGGTCACACTAAAGTCGATATTGCAATACATTTTTTATTATTAAATTACTTTCTATTAGCATATAAAACTTCTTTTAACCTAACGAGTAGGCTGTTCAATAAATTCCATTATCAAAATCAGATTTCTATTAAAAAAGACTTTTTTTTTAATGGTGATTTCTATCTAACCAGCATATATAACTTAATCTGTCCGCTTGAGGTGTGAATATCTCACGGCGGCTATACTTTATCAAAGTTTTTTTACGATCTTGGGATGCTTCTCGCATTGGTCACCACTTCGTTAGTGAGTCATACTCGAAGATTTAATCATGGAATGTTTATCATGAAGATGATCGCAGGTAATTAAATTATAAGGGAACGCATCAATAACGATCTGTCAAATTCAAATGACATAAGCTGTCATGTTTCTGGCGGGAAGATCTGTTTTCATGTGATTTTTTTTAGTGCACACTAAATTGTGACTACGTAGGTCATATGTTTTACTTTATGATCTTTCTGAGATATTTATGTTGGCCTACACTGGGTTGCCGATTTGCCGTGATTCATTTGACTAAAATACTAGATTTCAGAGAAATGATTCATTATATGGTTATATAGAATAAAATAAAGCACTAAGTTGCTACAACTTATTTACGCAACACGAACATCACCTTACACATGGTATTTTAATATCATCATCAATCATTATTTTCAGCTCGTATTTACCCTACAAGCCTTCTGGTATTTAAGCCTTCAATTTGACATTATCCATGAATTAAACACGACATACACTGTATCAGTTTACGCAAGACGGCCATTAAATACTGAATGTTAGTCGAAACTTTACGATGGCGATCAATGGGCCATAAATGCGTGTATAGTGGGCTGCTCTGACCCCAATGAGACCCATTTTGACGTCATATGAGTGCATTGAAAGCCAATTTTGACGGGTATATGACGTTGAAGTAAGTAGCTATTGTTTGTAAGCTTTTTTGATTGAAGTTTAGGTAGATGACACACAATAACCAGTGGACAGGATATACCTAGAAAGTATGCGAAGAAAAACCCAGTATGATATCATGGTGCATTTCTAGTATAGGCATTATAAATGTGAGAGTTTTCTTAAAATAGTTTGATTCGATCATTTTCATCCATAATTTCCACCCACGTAAAGACTTAGATCGAAATTAGTCTCACAATATGTTTTGATACTTTTTTTACGAAACCTACTTATGAATCCTCTTCGCACTATAGAACCCAATAGAAATAGCGTAGCCACCCGGTCCTACCTCCAGTCCGAAGCAAAGGTGTGCCCAATGTGGTGACACTACCACAAAAAGTACCATATTTATGTTACGGCTAAGCAGTAAAAATACTTGCAGTGAATTAATATCACGCCTCGCGGCAGTTTCCGCCAGATGGCGGTGTGTGTTTTCTATAATGTTAGTTTGTTCTTATTAAAACGGGCGGCGCGAGCGTATGCAACTGTTTTCTTTCCATTTTGAAGCTGAATAGGGTTGTCGAAGTTAATAGAAATGTTGTGCGTGTTGTTTTTGGGAGTTGGGGGTTAACAGAATTGATTGAGGTTGAAATTGATGGATATTTCTGTTGATTCCTATGGTTTTTTTTAAGCAACATAAATATATATCATCAAATCTCATCGCACTTTTTCTGTTGATAGTAATGATTTTAAATGGTGGCTCTTATTTTGATATAAAACCTTCTGTTTTACATAGTATAGTACAATTATGGTACTTTAGCTCTATTTTTTATATTATTAATGCTGAAACTGACAAGTGGCAGCCCTGTACTCCTGTAAAGGATTACACAACTGACGCGTGTTATTACAGTATTACAGTTAAAATTAACTGCCGAACAGTTTTCAAGTTCATAACACACAGTAACCGAGGATTATTTTCAGACGATGTTTTGGTATTTTAACTAAACGATAGTCGTTCCGTGAAAGGTCATTGATATTTTAATGTAAACGTTATGATTTATTGTTTGATTTGTTAGGGTAAACATGAAGACTACTTTTTATTTATATTTAATTAAAATTAACTCGTCTAATTTTATTGACTGTTTTTGAAATCCTATTATAGTAACCCCGTACAGTTCATCTAGTCTGATATTTATGTTCAAATTCAGTGTAATATGGGACAAAAACTGATTGGGTTACTTGCTACTTAGAAATTCTTCATGGAAAACCTAAACACTTTGCCCACCCCAAAAACCAAATCCAAAAAGTTCAACAATTCGTTCAGCACTCTCGACCAAAACAAAGAGTACAAAGAGGTAGTCCATTCAATGTTCACTGTATTCTAACGTTCTTCCTCCTTTGTCCACAGGCCTGTGCCCCGCGCTACGTGTCCTACGTGTCAGCCAAGCTGGACCAGAGAGACCCAGTGGGCACGTGCTTCGTCGCCAACTCACCAGACCTGAGTGACGTCAAGGAGTTCTCCCCGTGCAGAACATGTAGGTATCTCGAGGACATCGTCGCACACGCATGTTCGTATGCATGCGTGCATGAACAGACTTACGGGATAGATAAAGATTTTTTATCTATTCCAGCAAACTTATGGGTTATTGGTGGAGGTGAAGATATCCTAGAATTGGATTGCTTGCAGCATATGCTACATTCCATACTTCACATGAATTACTGAACACTGTTGAATCGAGTTATCGCAACATTACCGAATTGAAATCATATGAGTACATCGATTTCATTTAATTTTCAAAGAAAATTCACCTACTTATACGTTTTACAAAAATCAAACCTGATTTTTGTTGCATTTTACATAAACTTTTTAAAATAAAAAGATCATCACATCACACTCCCTCATAAAATGGCAACACAGTCCGTAGCAAAAGGGCGCCAATGGAGCCATCATGGCCGCAACAATGGCAGTCATGAAAGCGCGCGAAAACCGACTCACTTCCGCCGGTAATGGCGGCAGGCAAGCGAATTAGCGTGACGAGCCTGAGGCACTGAACATGATTTACGATACCACTTTCGTGTAAAACGATAAATTTAAGGGTCACGTTACATTACAAAAATATCATTGTGTGATTTGATGGTTTTTTGAAATGTGAAACTTTAATTTTTATTTGCGATCGCCCACACAAAGTTTTTGAAGGGACCACACGTTTGTATGCAACAATATTCAATCATTTTTAGTGTCGTAACGATCTAGTTTACATTTTTACTATGGTCGTAATTTTTTTTTATATTCGGTAAATACTTTTTTCATTTTATTTTACACAAACACTTAAAACACACTGCACATTTTCCCCAGAAACAAAAACATTACGCAAATAATATTTTATATATAACAGGTATAAACAACAAAATAACTATCTATGCTTTCTTTAGGGTTCCGTTCAGTGGACGAGGGTGAGTATCTTCTGAGGTAAAGTTCGATGTGTAACGCACCTGTCGACTAGTAGAAACTCATACACTTCATCATTAATGTATGAACATGTTGACCCATCTCATACAGCCTTCAGTTGTCTTGGAAATGTGAAGCCATGGCCACTTTTACCTACCCAATGTGGCGAAAAAAAAAATACAAAATTATAAAACAGAAATTATAATTTGAAATGACACACCCAGTTGAAAAATACAGGGTGGAATAAGCTTGAATAAATAAAAGCCATATTTTTATTAATAAAATAATATCTATTAATCGCCATTCTTAAACTGAAACCTCATTGCTGCTTGTGATACAAAACTGAACTTTATGAAACAGTTTTAGTTAATTGTATTAATTTTTAGATAATACTATTTAATAAATCTCCTCTTATAACCATTATACATTTATACATTCAATAACATAAATGTTTATATTTGCATGTATCAATATTGTATGTGTACCTATGTGTCGTACTGTACTCTTAATATTTTATGTGAAAATACTCCACAATGTAGATGATGTAGAAAACAAGACTACAACAATGCAAAAAAGGGTTAAGCAGCTCTTCGTCTCAGCTCTTCTTCTAAGATTATATCTACCTATTTAAACCAGTAGCAAGTTTTGAGAAAATAGCTACCTTTTCAGTAAATAATACACACGACAACTTATAAGTACGAAAAAAAATTATTAACTGGATACAGTAAAATATTACAAGTTTTAGGAATTCAAGCTATTTACATCGTTTTCTTTTGTTATTTATAAAAGAACACGTTTAACATAGAAAATATTTAATAACGCAACGATAACACTGTATTTTATAGATCACATCTGTATAATAAATATAAAGACACTATATTCATATAAACAGTCAAGCACCCTGTATGTACACTGTATATTAAGGCATCGTATAAGTGTATAATTCATCGCGGGTCCATATTGATTGTAAATTGATTTGTTTTTAATTTGCAGCGAGTTACGGACAGCGCAAGACAGGCATGTGCCAAGCCGGTTTCTCAGCAGCTATATCAAAGGTAAGCTTTTATTTAAGGACCCCGTAATAAAGCTGTTTTGTTTTTCTGAATATTGTGGAAAGCGGTAAAATAAGAATTGTTTGATTAAAAGTCGCATCACGTTAATCCATCTCTCACTTTTCTTTATCAAAGTTAGCAAGCAAATTTTCAAAATCTGTTATTTATTAATTTTTTAAGGTACATCAACAGCTTTTATGCATAATATATCTTAAATACTATAGATCAAAATAGTCTCGGTCTTACACAGTCGCCAATTATAGGTTTACCAGCAATCTCAGAAATAAGTGAAAGAAAAAACACATTTAATTTTCTTAAAGGTTACAAACGACTCTAGAAAATGCTTCGAAATCTAAACAGAAATCATTCTGTACCGTAGAATAAAGAAACTATAATGCTATAATGCTTTTCATTCTGACGCAAAATATTAAATAAAAGAAAGGGGTTTCTTCGCGGCATTTAATAACGGTGTTGCCATTTATCAATTGTCTCCGTGTTGCAACACACAAAAATATGATGACAGTTTATTATCTTTTTTGTCACACCAATTACGTTCCATTTCCAATTATTTCGAGTGAAATCCGCTTTTTATCGGAACCGATTCCTGGCAACATTAAAAAAGTGTGGTTATTAATTTAATTTTCATAAGTGCTCGTATTAAAATGCAATTATTGTGGTCGTCTGTCATTTTGTGACAAATTAGCTACGGTGTTTTGGGTAATGGTTAGTCATTTTATTTTATTACCGAGAAGATAAAAGGTGAGGTCAGGTTATGACTTATGACAAGCATGACCTTTCGTAGCACAATGGATGTAATATTTTCGCACTAGCTCGATTCAAAAGAAATGCAGAAGCAAATCTGCCAATAGTTCTGGAAATACTATTATGGAGAACTTGTTACATACCTACTGAATTATGAGGAAAAATGTGACACAGAACCTAAGGAAGGACCAAAAATATATTTGCAAGCCTCAATTTGAAAATAATTCATTCTGAACATGAACCCTTCAAGTAACTCTTCATCTTTAAACAAAACACGATCATTTTTTTTTTGTCAAAAAAAAAACAATTCTTACTACTTTTATGTAAAACATCGATCGTGGGAATAGAATTATTTTTGCCCATAGTGGAATTATCTTCGTGATCGCGGCGACCAACGCGCACACGTGACGCGCATGCGCGCCCGCAACCGCGCAGACTCCTTATGAATTATTTAACTTTTATTGTTGCCAGTGCAAAAAATAAAACAAGAAATGGTAAGATTTCTATTTCGAGAATAGTGAGCGAATTTTATTGCAGTTTTATTATGTCTCTGTATTTGGGATACAATTGAGATTTACCGCTAAATTCTGACAGGACAATCCCTTGGCTTCCTAGTATGGTAGCGGTTACCAAGCAGGACTTTATTTGTTAGTGTCCCGGTGTAGTGCTTATAAAATTGCATGAGTATCGTATAAGCTACTTACATACGCAGCTACCCATAAAAGTTCTGAGCTGAACATGGCCATCCCGAACAGACCTTACAAAGACAGTAGGAAGAGATTTTGACTTAATCACTACACTTATTTATTTATTATAAATATTATGCACACGTAAAATAAAAATACCGAAAAAAGGTGGACTTAGTGCCTGAGGCATTTTCTAACAGTCATGCAGTCATGCTTAGGGTGATGCTGAGAGGAAACATAGCAGATGCAACACAATGGATAGATAACACAAAAATAACTATAAAATACAAGACTAAACACATATATATATATATATGTATATATGTGTGTACATATAAACAAAATAAACTTTGTTGTAGAGGAGAAAACGAATCCAGCACATCAGCGCTGGGATGTTTCTGCCAACTCCTTACGTTTATGTACACTTATCATGCCGCTATTTAGCTAAATGCATGTGATATGTCTTAAAGCTGTCCTAAATATAGGACAATAAGTAGTACATAATAAGTTCACACATCGCATCTATTGCCAAACCTGAGAATTATACTTGCTTGGGATTTGACCTTGGCAGGCATAATTGTCATTTGTATAGGATGAAATCTACCTACGATGAAATCTCTGAATTAGGTAACTCATGTTTTAGTAACAAATAAATATGTCTGCTAGTAACACTAATACCATTTCCAGAAAATATTGTACAGACGCCAGCACATCAAGCTACTACAATCTGTCAAATTTCTTTAATAGATTTTCAACTTTATCGCTAAAGCATTAGGTTCAAAGTTTATTGGGAAAAAATTTACAGTTTCGGGTAGCTTGATGTGCTGGCGTCTGTATGATTTTCTTATAGCACATTTTAGGGCTGATTTTTGCAACGCCAGATAACTTTTATTCGAGGAATAAAATTGACGTGTGACAGTTTTTGTATGAAATAACTGTCAAAATTTCAAAATTATTCCTCGAATAAAGTTATCTGGCGTTGGAAAAATCAGGTAGTTCGAATTCTCTAAATTCTATTTAAAATTATCACGTATATTCTATAAATATATAAAATTTATATCACAATGTAATCAATGTGTGGGCAATCTTTAACATTAATCGTTAGAACAAGAATTAAAATCGATTTAAATTCGAGTCAGAAACACACAGACAATTAATTTCCATTATCTAAAGAAATAACAATAAAGATGACACCGAACGACTACCTTGCCTATGCCTTATACTTGAAAAAAAAAGTGATTAATGTCACCACTCCGGTTCAATGGGGCTTTTTTCAGTGTTGCCAGGTACATAAAACGGTTTCGGTACGGACATCACGTGCCATGGAGTTTTTTCTATCAAAACGATGAAAGGTGTTAGGTACGCATTCTATCGATTGGCATAAATTGTATCATGTCTTATGGTTTCTGGTTAATGTTATCTAAATATTAATAAAGTGTGAATTGTAGCTTTTATTCCACGTGAAATCGGATGTGTCACGTATTTTTCTATTCAGATCTTGTCGATTTCTGCGAACATGATAAAAAAAATCTATCGAAAATAGGTGTTAAACTACAACCTTTCGAATGCTTAAGTTTTTGTACCGATTGTGCCATCATGGAAAATCACAAGTATGTCTATAAACAAATACGGCCCCAAACCTCATTAAAATGGCACAAGACACTAAAATCTAGACCATTTCTGTCACGAAGACACAGATAGCCATATCACTTTTATCATATGCAACCAACTCGCAAAGATGGTATCTTTTCTAAGAAGACGGAACCCGATACCAAGACGTCAGGTACCATGGATGTTGGCAATCTTCACGTGGACGCAAAACGTGATGATTTTGCTAAACAGTCTTATAACAATAGTAGGGATTAGTTGGAGAAACCAGTTGTTGTAAGAAATAAGAATGGATTTCTCGAATGAATGATCGAGCTATTTTTTAGAGATGTAGACTAACATTTTTCACTAATACTTACTCGTATGTCCTAACTCAAATTCAAAATCAAATTTATTTATTAATATGTTCAAGTTCAATCAATTTGTTCAAGAAAACGTTTCTCATCACCCTTGAATTGCCCAGTCCAATCTTCGCTAACAAACTTGAAAACCCATAAAAAAAGTCTAGGAATTCTAGCAACCCTATCCCGGTTTCCAACAGCATCAGTTTTATTGAAGTGTCCATCTATAGCCCAATAAATTTGTCCCCAGCTCGTAGCGAGGTGCGAACGAACACAATTCATTACTATTCATTGCTACACCGTGTTGCATCCTAATGGGCCCATGTGTTTCCAGCCATGATTCACTTGCTAGACTCTCTTTAGCTTTGAAGAAGGCTGTGCAAATCGGTGGGTGAATGTGTTCGGCTTTGAGTGTAATTTCTTTTTCCTTTTTAGGAAAAAATATGGTCAGGTTAAGCTTAATAAAAATACTAAAGGAGCTTGCTACTTCCGCGCGTCATTTAAATAATACCTTAGAGGTTTTGTTAAGACTAAAGAAGAAGTTAACCCTTTTATGATAATACATTTAAATGTATGTAAAGCTGCACCAGAATTAGAATTCCACAAAAATACTCATTAAAATGAATCCATGAGCTAGAATCTTTTCTAATAATGCTTAATTTTTTACATAATACATTGTTTCGTAGCAAGTTGTAACTACGCAATAATAATGTCTCTTATAATTCGCGCGAACTTTTCCAAGTAATATCTGAACTGTTCATTATCGTCATTTCAGCTGAAAGACGTCCACTGCTGGACATAGGCTTCACTTCGACCGGTTCTGTGCTTCTCGCATCCAGCAGATTCCTGCTTCTTTTAAATCAACCATTTTATTTGAAGACGTTTTTCCTCACCAAAGCTAGCACAATTTCTCAACATTACTACGTCAAACATTCCTGTAGTTTACAAACATGGTTTTGGTACGCGTCCGTAAGCGGCAACCATTTGCAGACAATGGCGGCACGAAACGGGCGGGAAATCGATGCATCCAGGACTTTTGCGGAATTGAAGACTTGTGATTTGTAAAAGATTTTTTGCTATCAAAATAGTTTATATTTCTCTTGGAATGGCATCGTAAAAGGTACTGAAAAACATTGGCAACTGTGGTTATTTCAGAAGATAGGTAACCATGCAAGGTTTAATAAAAAGTAGGTTCATGCAAAACAGGAAAGCATTGATGAGCAACGCAGTAAAACTTTATTTTTATTTATAACTTCATTTATTTATTTTTTCGTAGTACCTATGCTATTAAAATGTAAAGGTCTGGGATGGTCTGGGTAAAGGATGGATATGAATTATCACCACTAGATAAAGCTAAATAATGGGTATATGAATCTTTTCCCCATTATTACTCATTCATATGATTTTACCAAACAAATATTCGTTTAAATGAAGCTTGATTTTTAATGGTATTAAGCAAACTGTGACAGCAAACAGTAGAATATCATCGGAGTAATGATGCAGAACTGCGCGCGCGCAGATTACCCATATCTGGTTCTTATTTCTAACGTCAATAAGACACGCTTTCTGGAACAACATTTGGAAATTCTTCATTGAAAGCAAGAAAAAATACAAGCGTAGAACTTTTAATTAGTTTAGTTAATTCTGTTATGTACGTACACATAACTGTAGATGTTACCAGCCATAAAATTACTGCAACATTTAAACCTTTCATTTTCAATAAATGTTGCAATCATAATTTTCAGTTTCAGTTTTCAAGATTACGATTGAACATTCATAACCCGACTTTACTACTTACAATAGATTCTGGACAATGGAAGCTGTATATCTAAATAACGAAAAATAATAATAAACTTTATTTCTCAGAACATAGAGATGAATATTGTATAAATTGTAATCAGTATTAAAGACGCGCGCTCAGGTTGTAAATGCAAAATTCATGTGATTTTAAACGCTTCTAATATTTATGCACAATTTAATTGAATATTCAATTACCAACAGCCTTTTATAGTTTTCTTTAATACTTCGCGCGTCTTAGTAAGAAAGAGGAATAAGTAAGTATAATAGTTTCTTTGGAATAAATATCATATTAAGAGCTTTAAAATGTCCAGTAAGAATGGCAGAATTGATTTTTAAATTAAGTAGGTACCTATCGGTAAAGGGAATAATAATGTCTCCTGTAATGAATATACATTTTAATGGGTTTTACATGGAGATGAGTTGTAAATTAGATTTTGAATAAAATATGTTAAGCTGAGGCGGATCCACGATTGTCGTTTAGGAGGGTTGTTCCCGCTGAGGGGAGGTGTTAGCTTGAGCCCCCTTAGCCTCCCCCCGTCCCCCCGATTCACCACTGATCACCACCACCACCACCACCACCTAAGTTTGTCTAACTACCCCGTTGGTCTCGTAGTCACAAGCGCGATTGCTGGGCATGGGGGGGTCCTGGGTTCGATTCCCAGGTCGGGCAAAGTGTTATTGGGATTTTCCACGAGGAGTTTCTTAGTAGCAGCACGGGGTTTGGAAGTTGGTGGTGTGATACCCCCGTGCCCCGGAATGCACGTAAAGCCGTTGGTCCTGCGCCAGATCTCTCCCCGGTCGTGTCGGACTGCCGTCCCATTGGACTATGAGAGTAAAGGGACAGAGAGTGCACCTGTGTTTACGTACACACTTGTGCACTATAATATCTTCTGCATACCTGGCTAATCTCAGTTGAGATTGGCCACCGTGACCGAAATTGGTCAGGGGGATTATTAAGTAGGTATGTCTTTACTTATCCGTCTTGAGGAAACTTACCTAAATAAAAAAGGGCTTAAAATACAAGTGCAAAAGCTATAGCAATCGACATTACTGACGCATCAAACCGTCAAAATCCCAAACCCTTTCGATCTGCTGTACCACCTGTAATAAAGACAACAAAATAAGTCAGTGCCGTAACATCGCTTTGACATTCTGCCCTCCGGTGACACTCGGTGCGCATGCGCGGTCGACCGCGCTGTATATGGTGCTCACGCGCATATTTATTCATTGGCCTGCGTACGCTGATTCAATGCTAAAACGACTAGGCTTTTATGTTGTTTTTAGGGCTGCTGCCTCCATTTTCGATTTATGAATTACTTATATACTTGCTATTTTATTTTTTATCTCCATGACAGATTTGTGTACGTTTACGTCGGCTTATGTTTTATTTATATGTGTATTTACATATTTATATTCGCTTTCGCAATGTCCGATAGTTTCAGTTTTATAAAGTACGATGTAAATTGAGTCGGTATTGGTTGTAGCTGAATTTCCATGTGTTTAAGGACATATAGTTTTTTTTGGTCTGTAATAAAGTGTTGACTTTAAAATTCGTATATCGTTATTTGTGGCAGGTGTCTGATATATTGCGGAAGTTGTGGTACAGATTTTCCTCAATCAGCTTCTTTTGGTGCCAGATAACGAGGTGATGAAATAGATTTTTTGTCCTTAAAAAACTTGGAAATAAAATTAAGATCACTCGTGGCAAAACGGATAAAAGGTAAAACCTATAAAGGGAATTAGGGAGGGGTTACTTGAATGGTTCGTTTGACTTTTTGGGCTCTGAGCATTTCTTGACTTCTCATAAATAAAGCTCTCTCCCTGAAATCCTTTATCAAAAACTGACTGTGTGTATTCAGATCTAAACAGTTGGTCCTACCGTTTGCTCTGCCTATTGCCTTATTTTTATTGGTCTTATTCTCATTAGTAAACAAACGATGATCGCCCTCATCGCTGGCAATGTTTGTAGCTGTATTAGTGTTACTAGCATCTGACCTCAGGACACCGCTAGACTTTAACTAGTTCAAAGCTTGTGGTTATTTTGTCTTTATCGTCTTTTTATTGTTCATAAAGCGATTATGTATAAGGAAACTTATGTTTTGTATTGGATTTTTACAAACTGACATTATTATTAACTACTGCTTTACTGTTGCCCACGGCTTCACTCAGGTTACCGATAAGAAACCACTTTGCGTGCGTTTTGTTTGTGCAGAATAAAATATTTTTCTTTCTTTTTCTTTATATACACTTGGATATGTGTCAAAGAACGTATGCCAAGTTTCATCGAAATCCATTCAACCGCATCTGGGCGATTGAATAACAAACACCTTACAAGCATGCAAGAGTTTAGCGGGATTGTCCGAAAGGGTTACCGCTACCCCGAAACATAAAGGGCAAAGGAAGGAACATGGGTGGGTTTTAGTCAGTAAGAGTCTGACACTCCCTTCCGCTCCACCCAGAGCGGGAGGGGTCATTTGATGATTTCCCATCCGGAAAAAAAAAGCTTGCAAGAGTCTATATGTATGTATCAATTAACAATATTTTTCTTACCAATAAAGTTCCAAATATTTGGGCCAAACTTACAAGCTAGACAAAAAAATTACATCAATTCTTTCTTTGCCATTTCAACACAAGAGCACATGTCGTGAACATAAAAAAAAAACTGTTATCTCAACGACAATTTGAAAAAGACACGGACTTAATGCCTTACTACTAGATCGTAACTTGCAATGCGCATGTTTACACGTTTTTTGTGAGGTTTCTTGTAACATCAAGTGTGTTGCTTGTAACTTGAGTCAGCGGGGCTTGTCTCACTCGTTCACACGCACCGATTTGTCGTGTCTGCTTTTTGTCTTTTGAGAGTGTGGCGCGAAGGGATGAGCATTAGCGGGGAAACAAAATTATTAATAATAATAAATCATTCATTTCGGACTCTCACACATCCATATTTTCGTTAGTAGCTCAAAAATACTTATAAACTAAGTTAAACTAACGATTTTTCGGACAATCCGACACCAGTAAAGCTGTTTACTTCATAGTTTACTTGACTGCATGCAGTCGTATTCACGCTCAAGCATCGGAGTGTCCCATCGATCTGCCAGTACGCGCATGATACTTTTGGAACTAGCACGCATGCGTGTTAAAACTTACTTTCTTCCCACTATGCAGTCAAAAAAATCTCTAAAAAATGCTTCCCGCGTCTCTTTATAAATTGATCCCAACTCATCGGTCACTTAATTCGTTAGTTAAACACAGACTCAATGACATCACACACTTATAAACCAATGCACTTTATCTATCCTGGCTGCAATTAGGCCAGGCCAGTCCAGTCCAGGGCAGGGCAGGGCAGGGATCGGTCCGTGCATTACCATAAGTGGGGACATAAAAAGGTTCTAATCGTAAAACACTTTGATGCTCGTTCTAATACAAGAGTGTAGTCTTACAATGTATTAGATGGTTTTATTGTTATCGAAGTATTTCAAAACCACTTTAAACCATTCTTGAGTGAAAGAGAAATTTGTACCCTAGTTATCAACATTTTTGCCAATAAGGATTTGTCACACAAGTAATTAATTTGAATTGGAATGATCACCAAGACCAAGTCCTAATTATTTATAAGTTGTATTATCATTCTCCTGCCCTTATCCCAATTTATTTGGGGTCGGCGCAAATTTGTATTTTTCTTCCATACTTCTCTATTAGTCGTCATCTCGGTAGTCACCCCCTTTCTAACCATATCATCATTCAAACAGTATGTATATCTATCGTTTCTTTCATCTTACCGTACTTTTATAGCTATCGCCATTCATACTCTAAACTATTATTTTTAACTTGTATATTTTCTATATATTTCTAACAATTTTATTTTTCCATTTTACAGGATGGACAACGACTATTCATGGGTGCTCCAGGCAGCTTCTTTTGGCAAGGTAACGTTACTTATATAAATAAAGACTTACTAACTAATATAGACTGAATATAGTTTTTCTAGCTCTGATAGAGAATAGTAGCTGCGTAATGAGCTGCGCATGGGTGTTTATTAGTCCAATCGAGGAAGAAATCATCATAGACTGGTTTGAAATTAACGATCACCTTTGTATTGACTACTATAATAATATAGAAAGTAGCTGGGAATATATATAATGCAGACGACACAGTAAAACAGGATAGAATTTTGTTTCTGATTAACGATTCAGGAATAAAATCACATGATATTATAATAGATGTTTCCTAAAAATACACTATTGATAAAAATAGAGGCCAATATATGGAAACAGTCTATTTAACAAATGATAAATAAAAATGAATAAATGAACTGATCAATGAAAACGAAAACAAACCAAAAGGACTGACTCACATAATACTCCAAATAAACATGAAGTTGGAGAGGCATTCCGAATGATAACTGACACTAAAATTATTCACAGGGCGAACGTTATCCATAGATCCGAAAGAATCGTTCTTCTACTATATGCCGAAAATACCGGAAGAAGGTAACATATCCAGACGTACCGCCAGATTGACATCTTAACTCTTAACAGCAATAACATAGAGAGGCCTCAATTCGCATAATCCTTTATCAACGCCTTGAACATGGACAGTTGTTTTAAATTACATTTTTCGTGTTCGAGTATAGTAATTATTTGCAATTTTAACGCAACAATAACATATCATTAAAATAAGTCGCTAACTTCTGCTTGCTTTCTAAATTACCTAAGTCATGTTTTCGAACTGATGAAATGTTGATTTTTTTTTGTTTTTGTTCGTAATAATTTTCCGAGAGATATTCGTCGAATTTGTTTTGTTTAATTTGAGGTAATCAACGATATGTAGGAAAATGGTTAAATAAAATCATATTTTATACTTGAACATAAAAAATGGATTTATAATGGAAACTGCTCGCAACTATTGATGGCAGATATTGGCGATATAATATATGCCATAAATAGCGAAGAAATCATTAGCTTTCCTCAAGTCATGGTGTTCTAAGGTTTACCCTATGGGTTGTACCAGATACCTTCCACATTCTCCAATCTTTAAGAAACCATTAATTTCTTTAATTTCTATAAAACATTTTAGCGGTAGTTAAATAACGAACGTTGTGCACGAGAGATTAGATCATAGTTAGTTTATCCATTTCATATCTTTGTGCTAACAATTTGCCTATTTGGATGACATCATAGTCCACGATCACGATTGCAACAATTTGTGTATTACCTCACGGTGTCCAAAGAATGAAGGACATTTGAACACATCCAGGCCTAATCATCACAGCCACAGCATGTGGATGATCAAATAATCGTTTTAATCTTCGATATTTTCACATTTTGCTAAAATGTTAAAAGACTTTTGTAATAGAATATATGGTGTAAATAGGAATGATAAGTCCCATTAAGTAGTTTTTAAATCCTACGGGTTAAATAGGTGTTTAATACTCAAATGATTTTGTAATTGCAAAAGTGTCCATGCTTTAAAACTAAACTATAAAATGTCATTGGCTTTAGCTCTGACTGAACACAGCTATTTTTATTGAGATTCAATTGAATATTTTTCATTCATGTATGCAAGATAAATACAACTTTAAGTCTTTCTGTCAAGTGATGTTCTACTTTGACAGAAGGACTATTGGTTGTATTTAGTGCTTGTGTTTCGCCAGAGCCGTTACCAAAATTAATTCTACCAATAATTACCTTATTGCGGTCGCTGTAACAAGGATTTGGTGATATATTTAACATTTATTAAAATATCCCTGAATCTCACGCTTGATATGGTGTGATGAGACCTTTGGTCATATGTATGCTAATAATAACCTAATCAAAGCGTTATACAGACGCCTGTAATATATGACACGATATGAACGTTGTCACAACCATCATCACATGAAACTGCCTCTCCTGGCTGCTGGACCGCTTGAACATCATCTAATGATAGATCATGGAACATTGTACACGAATGATTGACGTTTTGTGCTGTTTCGGTGTTTTAAACATAAGTTTCCTTTGGACGATTTTCCAATCTTCATTCATATTCCAAACTTGTTCTCAAAGCTTCGTTATTTGAAATACATTTTTGATCATGCTTTTATTGGGAATCATAAACATATGGAATGATTAAGCTATTCTATTCACACCACCTAAGAAATCGTCCAAAAGAAACTGAAAACAGCCATATCCATCAGGTATACATGACTGAATGAGCATCTTAATTTTAGGTCAGCTGATGACTCAATCGATAAGTAGTCGCCCAGCCTTGATAGCGACTCCTGAAGCTAGTCCTAGGTACGACGACTCTTACATGGGTTACTCCATCGCTGTCGGTGACTTTGCTGGTCAAGGTATTCAGAGCGTCGCTGTTGGAGTACCAAGAGGAGCTGGACTGAAGGGATTGGTAAGTTAGGCAATTTTCGCATTGAAAAAATCTTTAGCAATAGAAGTGGTCTATTTTTGATTTAATAAAGACCAAATTACAGATTATAGAAAGATTTCTACGGCGCGATGTCAAAAATGAACAAAACAACGCTCACTTTGCATAGAAAGAGTTATTTGTATTCTTCGACGAGAAGAGAGTCATGCTACGCATGAAGGAGCATAGTCAACATTATCAATTTCTTGATTTAATCCAAAATTTGCGATAAGTGCCTTTAACCTTAAACTGCCTATTGAATAAATGTGCCAGATGATCCGTATTAAACTATAATTTTGGGTAAAATCCATTAATTCGAACTATCCTAACAATTTCAGGTTGTCCTGTACACTTGGGAGCTCCAAAACATCAAGAACATCAGTGGCTCTCAGATCGGCGCCTACTTCGGGTACAGTATTGCGTCCGGTGACATTGATGGCGATGGCTTTGATGACGTCATTGTTGGCGCTCCGATGTTCACCAAGGCCAAGACTGATGGGTTTGAACATGGAAGGATCTATGTTATCTATCAGGACAAAGATAGGGTAAGGATTATAATTTTTTTGAATATGTTTTAGTAACAAATAAACTCGTTATGATACTGTTATATTAAAAAGTTACAACAGTAGACAATGCCCTGTCATCATGTCGACTACTTTTACTTAAACAATAAATATTATAATTATCATTGTTCTTGAATAATATAGATGTTTTCTTGTCTTTCCAGTCATTCACAAAGAGCCATGCTAGGACCGGTGAGATTTCACGAGGCAGATTCGGTTTGGCAGTCACTTCGCTTGGAGATATCAACTACGACGGTTTTGGAGGTAACTACATGAGATGATATTATTTAAATTCATAAACAGAAGAAAGAACAGTTTTATTTTATTGAATTTCATTACAAATAGAGAAGATTTATACGGAAGTATCTATTTCATGAATCCATACTGACGCGATTGCAGATGCTTCGAAAGTGCCCTTATTCAAAATTAGCCGAGCACGAGTTGACATCGTTTTAATTTTAAAGTTATTCTCAGAATAACAACATAACATTATTACTTAAAATCGTCCTTCCCCTTTCCAGACATAGCCGTCGGCGCTCCCTACGGCGGCGAGAAAGGGCGCGGCGTGGTCTACATCTACCACGGCAGTGAGACGGGCATCCATGAGAAGTATTCCCAAGCCATCACTGCTGAGGAGATCTCTCCCACCCTGTCCACCTTCGGCTTCTCTCTATCGGGAGGAGTGGACCTGGATAATAATAACTACACGGATTTAGCTGTTGGTGCTTATAAGTCTGACAGTGTTGTGTTCTTGAAGTAAGTGTTTCTTCTATATTTGTGAATAATTTCTTCGCAATGTAAAGCAGTATGCCTATAAGAACCGTAATAGAAAATCCTGACAGCTTTTCCAAAGGATCCATATCAGTCACAATTTTCGCATATAGAACGAATCGGTAATTTATGCGTCCCATATCCATCATCCATAATCCAGACTCCAAGTTTCTACTGAGAATTTTCTAAAAACGGAAACGAAACACATTGCTCGAGCTGGAGATCAAACCTAAGACCAACGCTCGACAGAAGACGATTGCGACCAATCAAAATCTATCAATGATTTAATTTATTCCAATAGATCTATTAATTGGTCGCTACTACTGAGCGCTACTACTGTTTACGAGGTCCTGGGATCAATTCCCAGATCAGGCAAAGTGTTATTGGGTTTTACTATCGGGAATTTCACAGTAGTAACTGGGAGTCTAGATTTGTGCCCGGTTGATGGCAACAGGCTCTCCCCTATTACATTGGAATTAAAACTTAACTAGCAAAATGTTGGTTTACTGTAGGTACACTTCTGGCCTTCGGTGAAAATAGGCGTAGTGTTTATTTTTATGATTTACTGACTTTTTAGCAAATGGGAAACTAAGATATCAAATTCATTATTTCCAGATCTCGCCCCGTGGTAAAAGTGTCAGCCGACGTCAAGTTCTTGGGAGACAGCAAGTTAATCTCGTTGACAGACAAGAAGTGTCATCTGGAGAATGGCACCACGGTTGCGTGCGCGCAACTCATGTTCTGTTTGACGTACGGAGGTGTTAATGTGGATCAGCAGATTAGTAAGTGTCTTGATTATTGTTAATATCAGTATCATTAGTTACATCCGTCTTTAAGTTTCTCAGGACTTTTTTGACTTAACTTTTTTCAACCATCAATACTCTTATAACCTAACTGAAATGATTCTTTATAAGCAAATTATCTGTCAAATATTCGTCCAGTTTAAGATATCTAACATACTCTATTTACATCCCTGTTCCCATTTTCATCAATAAATTATCGTCAAGCACATCATGTACAATTTGAAGAAAATTGAGAGTCACAATAATTTGTTATTTGTTTCCAAGCGGAGGGATATATCTGCTATTTCGGTGAGTCGTCGAAGTAGCGTTAATTGGTATCACACAAAACCAAAACCACCCCATTAACTCCATACATATATCTATTAATGACATTCATCTTTATTTGGCACTTTAAATTATAAAGATGAGATTATTAGTAGACTTATGGATTGTAAATATTTGTCGTCAGTGTTAGTTGTATAAGTGACTGCACTCCATGTTAATGTTTTACACGACAATATTTTGAAATGTTGAAGCCATTATTGTTAAATTGCAGAAAAGGGATGGTGCTGGGATGGTGCTCTTTTCCCTGTCTCTCTCTTGCACTGAAACAATAATGACACTAACACGTCATGACTGTCACTGACTTGCATCCAATAAAACATTAATCATTACTTTGCCAATTTCCAGAGTTTGAGGTGACCTTGGACCTGGATTCTCGTCAGAAGACCACGAAGAGGTTGTTCCTCTCAGAGAGGAGAGAGACGATTTATAAAACGCAGATACTCCTAAAACAAGGACAGCAGGAATGCAAGGATATTGTTGTGTATTTGGACGTAAGTTACCCTTATCCGATATTTTTAACCGATTTAGAAAAAAGCGGCCAATTGTGTATCGGGACCACTCATAGTGTCGGAATATGGCTAACTATTCAAACTGTGATTTTTGAATGTATTGTTCAAACGAATAGTGTTGTACACTATATATTAATTAAATTTCCATTAAAACCTCTCCCTTTTAATTGCAGGATGAGATCCGTGACAAACTGACTCCCATAGAGGTTAAGATGTCCTATGACCTGGTGACACAACCGTCTGGTAACCTGGTGCCTCCAGTCCTGGACCAGACCAGGAGCATCGTGCACGCAGACTCGCTGAACATCCAGAAGAACTGCGGATCTGATAACATCTGTGTACCGGACCTGAAGATGGCTGCTACAACGTGAGTTTTTTGCTATTGAAAAGGCTGGTGAAGGTAGATATGAGGTTGGCACAGACCTGGCAAGGCGCGGTTTTACTTGACAAACAAATTTCTAAATTGAGTCTCTTAAAATAAAGTCGAAAATAAATAGTAAACTTACCGTCCACGTAGATGCTCTCTTGGACATAAGGATTTTTTTTATTTTCAACTTTGTTTCAACCAAAGTAGGGTTGATATTTGTTTATCGGTGCGCCTCGCCAGATCTGCGACGCCCTTTAAGGTACTGCCATACGTCATGCTCATGTGCTAGCACAAAACCTATGCCATTATTGAGAAAATGCTACTTTTATATGTGTATAAAAACAATGCTAGTGATGAGCTTGCTGATCTCCAGTGTTTAGTATCTTAAAGAGCATGGTAGTCTTAAGCATGCTCAATGTGTGTGTCTGTATTTTAATAAAATAATGCATGTGTGTAAATAAAAGTCTGTCTTTTGCTTATTTTTCTTTTTTTTTATGTATTATAACATTTATAATATATCGTATTGATGTAATAACTTTCTAATCTATCTCTATTATTATGTTTATAATGTTAGTATCACCTATGCCTTTGGTACTATCAACCAGCACTCTAACTGCGCAGTACACTTTCAATCACAATCCGAGAGTTTTGAAGGGTATTGCTAATCCATTGCTTCATACGTTTGAAAAATTCTTCTGCGCAGCAACGTAAATAACGCAATGAGCGTGGGTAAACTGTCAAAATGAAACCCATTTCGATCAATGATTCTGCGGGGCAATTACGTAACACATTATCAAACGGAATCGGTTTCATTTTGACAGTTCAACAACACTCATTGCGTTATTTACGTGCTGAGCAGACAAATTTTTCGAACATATGAAGCAATGGATAAGAAAATTGCTTTAAAATGATTCAGATTTCGATTGACAGTGTGTTACGCAATTAGGGTGCTGATTATTAAATATCAAGAAATTACAGGTCTACGAATTAAACTTTTTGATTGCATTGTGTTTTCAAAACATTTTATTTTGCGCATTTTAATTTCCGTTTTACACACCACGTCAGGTTTTTTGGTTTATTCCTTCAGAAGCTACCATTTTAAACACTTAGGTACTTATAAATCATCAGCATTAAAAAAGTAACACTGTAAATTCTGCATTGTTTTGTTTTGTTACTAATTCCTTAAATTAAAAAAAATCTTTCTTTCTTTCTTTACAATTGTTTTTCTTTTTCCCTCTTTCCTTCTAAATTCCACTATTTGCTAGTATAACTGTGTCCGCATGGATATGGAAAGACAACACTGCCTTGAGTGTTTTTGTACCTGCGATAAACGCTCCAAAGTATCTGGGCATATTGGCAAAAGAAACTATATTATTTAGACAGAACTCTTTTTTACTATTTTTAATTTATTGATTATTAGACTGCTTATTACTTGACTTTGTATTTAAGAATTACCTATATGTAGTTATGATCAACGTTTGACCATTTAATACCTACCTATAACAATACTAATTTAAGTATAACAATCCGTATCGAGTTAATATTACTACCAACTAACGTCTTTCGCTAATATTTTCTACTAATTCGATCATGTTTCCTATATTAAAATTTTATTTGTGTTTAAATTGAAATTATTTCAAGTTAAACAAATCTCAACTTTATTTTAATGGCAATTAAGTTGATTTCAGAGTGATTAGCACTATTGAAAAAATGTGGCGAAGTTGTAGCGTAAACTAAACTTTATTGTGTAGGAATTAAAGTTATTTTTCCATAAACTCATATTTGTTTACATTGTTGGCGAATATGTCGCGAATGCAGATTACTTTGTATGGGACTGCTAAACAAAAGACAGGGCCATATCTCAGTAACTACTCAAGCTATTCAATTTTTAAGCTAGGCTCTCAGACATTTGTAAAAGTAAAGTAATTAAAATCCTTCAAACTTTGCTCACTTTATGCGGGTAACAAACGGACGAACGAATCAATAATGCGTGCGTATTCATTCGTGTTTTTTAGTAAAAAACTTTTTAATAAACAAGCTTTTTGAGTTTAGCAATACTATTCTAGTAATGCTGATGATATTTCCTGTATGCCTACGAAGCATATGCACGATATTGCTTTTTTTGTATCTAACTGAAAACTGTTAGGTAGGTAGATACGGTAGCTATATGTACATATAGTACTTTGTACTAACCAAATGTTGTTGTTAATGTTGTATGTTGTGTTGTTGTAGTTTGTGCTTTTGTGAGTGTTTGCGTTTTATGTGTTGCTCGTTCTAATCCTATCAAGTACTGTGTTATCTTAACCTTTCTTCGTGAGGTGGTGGATGTCATAAATGTAAATAACCTTTTTTATAACTCTAACACAAAATATTAACAAAAATTTAAAACAATCGACAAAAAAACCATTCGCAGACCTGTATTCTTTTCCACAGCCCGACAATCAACTACGTGTTAGGATCTAGTGATAACGTCAATATTGACGTCAAAGTGGAGAACTCCGGAGAAGATGCTTTCGAAGCTGCTTACTACCTGCTCATACCTACAGGAGTCACCTACGCTAAGATGGAACGCTTGGATAAGGACACGGCTGATACTCTGATATATTGCTCGATTACCAACAGGTTTGCTGATGGTAATAGCACCCTGAAATGTGATTTAGGCAACCCTATGGCTGGTGGACAAAAGGTAAGATGTTTTCTATATTTTAATTTGCTTTAGAATTATGCGTGAAACTGTGAATGCCCAGATAATGACGGTTATATCTTCCATATTCCAACGAAAGGACCATGCTCATGGATGTATGGAATCCCGTACCATGCTGCATCAAAATCAAACTTTGTTGTTTTTTATAGACTACACTTATCATATTAACTCCTACTAAAGTTCTTTTTGTAAACAAAACACGGGTATAGGAGATTAAAAAAAAATCGAAATAACCTAAAAACTAGGTAGGTAGGTACTTTATTTTGTTTGACATGTCATACACGAACGGCCATTATTGCTCTAAAAAAATGATAATCGTTTAAATAAAAATTCTATTGTATTTTATTCTAGTTACTTTTAATTAACGTAGAATCGGCAAAGTATAGTATAATTTTATTACATGTTTTTTGAAAGATGTGATCATGACACTTTCAAAATTCAAGGTTTTATTAATCATAAATCATTTGAGACGGAACGTCATGTAAAGGGAATACAACAATATCAACACTTTTTACTTTAAATAAAATCCCCGACGCGTAATGTCTTAAAAAAATATGAAAATAATTACTACGTACAATATTTTGATCCTGATGCATGGGACTTTTTGGTACGACTCTTGGTCATTGTCATATTTTGTACTTATTCAATTGATTCAGATTTGTCATGTTATAAAAAATAATATGGCACGAAATCAAAGCAACTCAAACTCAAAGCATTTATTTAATTAAACCATTTCCAGGCACTTTTGATTGTCAAATAGTCCAAAACGTAGGTCTCTATGGAGAAGTACGGGCAAGAATTCATTCAAATGTTGAATGAGCATTGATTAGCAAAAATGATTTCAAATCTGAAACAATACCTGTTTTACTCTTCCAGCTAAACTTCCGCCTGTTCTTGGAAGTGGACTCTCGCGTCACATCCCTGAGCTTCGACATGGAAGCCAACTCCACCAACGTAGAACAAGGCACCATGTATGATAACAACATGCATATGAACATCGGCGTCGTTGTCAGAGCTCAGCTGTCTATTATTGGGTAAGTTTACGAGACATCTTTTGGAGTGGAGATGGACAGGGGGTTCTATTTTTATTTTTTGAAGTGAAAACTTCTTTAGCGGCGGTGAACACTTTTTTTGTAATGGGTAAAAAATGTTAAACTCGCGTCAGGACACGTGACCTGATCGAAAATTCGTAAGACGGTAAGTTTTCACTTCTGCCGGCACTCCCGGAGTGCAATTGTTTTTTATTTATATAGAAATATTTGTACGCCATATTATGGCAGGATATACTGGAACCAATATTGTAACGTCTATTGTACCATATTCTAACAAATAAACATTTTTGATTTGATTTGATTTGATTTCTACCAAGTTGAAATATAAACTTTTATATAATAATAGTTCATTTATTTGTTGGAATGGAAATATAAAAGGGGTTCGTATTACGTGTCTAAGTAAAATTACGATAACGTGAGATTTAGATTTTAGTCAAACTTATATGTATGATTTTTTAATAATATCATAACAGTATCTTTTTATAATGGTTCCGGTATAATAATACCAAAGAAAAGTTCAAAAATGCTCATTACTATTAAATTCATTACAGAACATCAGACCCGCCAGAGCTCCATTACAACGCGTCGCTCTACGATGCAGAAAACATAAAGGATGACACTAAACTTGGCCCACAACTGATTCACAAGTACAACATTAAGAACGAAGGACCTTTCACTGTTGAAGAGACGGAGATATACTTCATGTGGCCATACCAGACTCTTGAAGGTGAGATAACAACTACAGCTACTAAACCAATAACCAATAAATTAACAAGAACATGGTAGTTAGTTGCATTGGAATAACCTCCATTAGGGGCTATAGTAATTCTACGTCCAGCGCATCATATGCCCTTCAACCGCGGCTTGAGCTGTTCTCATACAGTTCGTCCTGATACGAAAAAATAAGAACTTGTTATATGAAAACTGCTTTTCTCGGATTCTGCATATCAAAATTCTATTTATCATTCCAGGCGAGAACCTGATGTACATGCTGGTGCAACCACAATGGCTGGGCAACGTCAAATGTGACGTGGCGAGACATATCAATATTGAGAACCTGTTCGTCCAGAATCCTTATGCTTTCTTACTGGGAAAGGAGAGAGAAGGTTTGTTATTAACTATAATAAGCAGTTGTTGTGCAATGTGTATCGAATTTCTTTCACGTTTTATAACAAACAATTTTTTTCACTAAATCATTAACAAAATGTTTGTTTGGTTCCAGCTATGATGAGCAGCGAGTTCTACAGTGCATCACAAACGTCAGGAGGCGGTGGATATTATGGACAAGGTAATTATTTTATTAATTCGCTTCTAATGTATAATTAAGGACCAGGTATTTAGGAATATGTTAAAGAAAAGATAAAAAATATATTATAACGTATACGCATCTATAAAAACCCGCTTTATTTTTACAGTTTATTGGGAAGAGTCGTCCAGCAGTGGCCAAGTTAACTCCCAGGCTGGCGGCAACGCTGGCGGTGCGACCATCCAAAGAGGTTCCGGCTATGGAACCGGACAAAGCAGCGGCTCCGGCTATGGAACTGGTCAAAGCAGCAGCTCTGGCTATGGTACCGGACAAGGTTCCAGCAGTCACTCTAGTGGAAGCTCAAGTCATTTCAGTAGCACCTCCAGTTCTAGTGGTAGCCAAAGTGGTAGTGGACAAGTCAGTGGCAGCCAGAGTGGCAATAGACAATTTATTGCCGGTGGTCAGAATGCCAATGGGCAATTTGTTAACAATCAGGGTGGCAGTGGACAATTTAATAGCAACCAAGGTTCCAGTGGACAGTTCAGTGGCAGCCAAGGATCCATCAATGGAAACCAAGGTCATTTTGGTGGTCAAAATCAAGGCCAGTTTGGCGGCACTTACTATTTCAATAAGACTTGGACCAATTCTAATGGCGAAGCTTTGACTGCTGAAGAAAAGGAAGACATCCAGAGGAAACTCGCTGCTGCTATGGCTTCTGGAAACATTGACCAGGTTGCCTTTGGACAAGGCGCTCAGGTAGTGAGGGTAAAGAACAAGACCATTGTGTATGATGCGAATCATAATATTATTTCGGAAGTAGAGACGAGCACTGAGTATGGAAACCTTGGACACGAAGGAGAGACTGGAAGCTCTTTTAATGTGTAAGTTTTAATTTATTATTTTTATATTATTAAAATTAAACTCCCATTCGTAGAGTTTAATTTTGATATAATTTTTTTTTAAATTCATTATTAAATATATTTCCAGTTTTACCTTCTTCTCAATAAATATTGGTTTATTTTTTCAGATATGCTAACCAAGGCGGTGTCAACCTAGCATCTTCACAAGGTCATTCTCAAGGCAGTTACTCCCAAGGTTCGGGCGGTTACAACCAAGGATCGGGCATGTACAACCAAGGAGCGGGAACTTACAGTCAAGGATCAAGAAGCTATAACCAAGGATCGGGAACCTACAACCAGGGATCAGGAAACTTTAACCAAGGGTCAGCGACCTACAACCAAGGTTCTGCAGCCTATGGTCAAGGATCAAGGGGTTTCGGACAAGATTCAGGCCAAGGCGGTTTCATTCACGGCTCTTGGGCAACCACAGAAACAGTCAACCCCGATATTTCGAAAGCTGGTTCTTCTACCTTCAGGGGATCCTCAAGTGTTACTGTAGTGGGTGATGAGGAAGAAGATAAACTTGAAGGTTTCGGAACATTTGCCGCGTATAACCCTAATAACGAATTCAGATATGGTATTGCTGATGTGAGTGGCAGTTCTGGTGGAAGTCAAGGAAGCTCTGGCACTACTGGTGCTGTACATGGTGGAAATTACGCGGCTGGAGGTGGAAGTCATCAGGCTGGAGGTGGAAGCTACCAAGCCGGTGGCGGAACCTATCAAGCGGGCGGTGGAAGCTATCAGAGAGGTGGAGGAGGATACTCTTACTCTTCATCGTCAGGTAAAACCTTTTTTGTTCATTAGTATTGTGTACCTCTTTATCTGTATGACTGTATTCTGACAACCAGTCTTACAAAGGGGTATCGTATTACCTAGTAACTAGGTTGTAGAGGTCAGATAGGCAGTCGCTCCATGTAAATACTTGTATTCAGCTGCATCCGGTAAGACTGGAAGCCGACCCCAACATAGTTGGGAAAAGGCTAGGCAGATGATGACCTATTTATCTGTAAAGGAGAAGATCTGTTCTTGTGCTTAATGGGTTTTAAAAACTTGATTTTAAGACTGGTCTGGTTATTATTTTCCAGGTGGTCACACGTCATACAATACTCACTCAGGCGGTGGCTACAGCTCTTCTACTGAACGTCGTGAGAACACCAGGAGACGACGACAGGACGAAGTAAGTCTGAACCATTATTCAAACTTTCTTTAACATAGCGGCATATAATTTGAATACAAAAATCACGAGCAGTCACGAGCAGCATACCTTAAATTACGCAAGATTCAAAAGTGACTTACTCCTCAAGTATTGATAGGAACTTTATGATGTCAGGAATATAGTCTTCTAAACCATACTGTTATGAAATATGTAATTTCTCAAAGTCGCAATCGTTATTTCTCGAGCAACGACGATGCTTGCTTACAGTGGGAGGGAAACTGAATAAAACTGTGCATAGTATCATAGGAAGCTGTGATGATGATAAAATCATGATTTTAACCAAGTATTCTCAATCCAGGTGGACCCACAGTTGAAGAAGATTCTGGAGAAATGCGAAGAGAAGTACAAGTGTGAGGTGCTGAGGTGTACCACCGGTCGCATGGTAAAGGGTCAGGAGGCCTGGTTCGCATTCAGATCCAGGATCAACGCGACTGTGCTCACTGAGGTAAGGCTTTAAATGAAAGCTTAGTGTTATAAGAGTTAGCTAATAGAGGACAAGTCGATCCACCCGGTCACGTTTGACCATTATGCTGCCGCTGTGTAGTATGTATAGTAAGGCTTTAATTTGTATTTTGACCCCATTTTAATTATTAGCTCCCCCGAAAGTCAAAACTTTAATGGTTGCATCAAAAAAGCTCAGACCGGGTTGTGGTCTTTCTTCATTGCCAGAACGCGTTCTAGTTGTTTTCAAAAGGGCCAAAATGTGTATTTCGTGTTTTGGCTGTTTTGAAAATGTCAAAACGCGTTTACACGGTTTTTTCGCTCAATGAGTGTTTTCGGTCTTTAAGCCTAACACATACACCAAAGTATCACTCTTCACAGCAAAAAATAATTCAATAATTCGTCACCCACAGATCTCCAAGGACCGCGCAGTGATCCTGTCGACCCTGGGCGCGGCGCGCGTGGCCCGCCTGCCCATGGTGGGGCGGCCGTCGGACCCGGCGTGGCACACGGCGGAGGCGCAGACCACGGTGACGCCGCAGCTGGAGGCGCTGGGCGGCGGCGGCATCCCGCTGTGGGTGGTGGTGCTGGCGGCCGTCATCGGCGCGCTGCTGCTGCTGCTGCTGATCTTCGCGCTCTATAAAGTTAGTTGGAAAGTTATAACTTAAAACCACTTCTATATTCCCCGAAGAACAAAAGTACAGAACCTATTTGAAGTAACTCGGTCAAATCTAGTCAAGTCGGACGAGCCTGTTGCCATTAACTTCGGACTGCTGCTGAGTGTTTTTTTAATAGATTTTGTTTTTCCGACCTTTGGATCGACAGATCGAAACCAGGACCTTCAATAATAGCCCCTGTGACGAAGACGCATCCATGCTGTCATTAACCATCTAAAATTCAGTTTTTTTTTTTCTAAACAACCATTTCTTCAATTTCCAGTGCGGATTCTTCAAACGCAACCGCCCCTCGGACCACGCTGAGCGACAACCTCTAAACGGACGCGACGAACATCTTTGATATCCACCCACCGAGATAGGCGCGACGTCTGACACGGGCGGCACGTCCGACGCCGGCCGGACGTCGGACGCCGGCCGGTCGTCCGATTCGGACGGCAGTTCGTCCACCGACGCCGCCAGTGACGTCACTAGTCGCGATTCCACTAGCTTCGACCGGTACTGACATCACAAAGTCATCATTTATAAGTTTTAAATGACGTCATTGTATCGCGTCGCACTGATTGCTGTCATTTAAACGAGATGGCAGGAATGAGTGCGATGTTTTATTAATTTATTTGTAAAATTAATAAAAATATTGTTGGGTTGTAATTTTTATGTTTACATAATTATAAATATAAAAATTACAGTCAGTTATTAGAAAGGTAGGTCCGATTTGATTGTATAGAAATAGAAACCATATTTTACAAAGCAATAGTTTTACCTCATGACATAACGAATTTTCTTCCCCCCAACTTTTCATGTCTTTTTACAAAGAATATGAAAGGTTCGACATTTGTTTAATATTGTACATCTATTCTATTCTAATAAAACTAGTCACGAATAAACAATTAATTTTCGGACGCCATATTAGAAATTAATAAAAGAGAAAAAAAAAGTGTAAACCGAGGTTTGAAGTGAGTCATGTTGGATAAATTATAATTAAAATGAATAATTAGAAATAATTATTATAATTTATCCAAAATGTATTGTATTAAAGTGTAAAATGAATGAAAGATTAAATCTTGTCGTGTGATAAATGTAAAAATGTGTGTATGTATGAGAGTTGTTGAAAATGTGATCTAAGTTAATAATTAGGTTTTTACTAAATGCGGTAGATAACATAATTTGTTGGAGATGTATCGAGAAGTTGATTTCAACTATATGATAAGTAACTAAATTGTGGTAGAAAAAATGTAGTCACGTGTGAAATGATTTATTTTTTAATTAGAAAAATAAAAACAATCTCCTATTCGATACACCTTCGATTTATATTTCGAATCCAGAGTTAATGGTTTATAATGTTACTAATAAGGTCGCTTTACATAAATAAAATTTATAAGTAATAATTTTTGGGAGGCATCATCTCAATAAATATCAATAACGGTTCTTTATACCCGGGTGAGGTAGATCTCTCAAAGTGCTAAACTGGGTATCAAATAACCTGTAAATTATTAAAAAAAATTGCATTGTTGTAAATTAAGTACCAAAAACATAAAAATTGCGCAAAATAAATTGCTTAGTCGCTTTTGCAGCTAAAATTAAGAAAAAAAATGGGTACATATTTTTGAATAGTTGTGTAATGTAGTATTCACATAGTGTGCCTTAGCAATACATATCGAAATACATAGCTTAAATTATGCTTAATATACATACTGTAGCGAAATAAAAGCAAACATTATATATACAAAAAAAAACAAATATTAAAAATAAATAAATTCCTAAAAAAATGTACTATGTGCCTTCTGAAACTGCCAGTTACTAATTAAATATATTAATGTAAATATTTTAGATTATATTATTTTTACAGAAAGTCATTTTTTCACAGAACAATATTGTATTAGAGTGTGTAGTATTTTTGGCAAAATGTGTATTTAAATAGAATTGAATTGTATGTAGGTACTTAAAAACTGTTTAGAATCGTAAAAATAAAAGTAAGATAAAATAAAAAATAAATATCTTAACGGTTGTATAAACCTAGTTTTGTAAAATAAATGTGTAATAGGTATTGGGAAAATCGTCTTTAATAAAATCTAATTGTTTCAAAAATTGTTTAAAGTATTTTATCACTCGATGCCAATGTTTTTATTTCACTTTCTGTGAAAAAATGCCAAGTCCACTAATTGTTACATTTTGTAATTATTTTTAATTATTTATTTTTACATTTTAACTATTAACTATACAGCTTCTTCTTATAGTTAATTATTAACTAAAATCGTTTAGATGCCATACAAATGTGTAATAGTTTATATTATTTTGGTTGTTTTATCTCTCGGTAATAATTTCTTTGCATTTACCAAAAAATGAACTCGTAATAAATTTTTTGTTTTTAATTTTAACACAATTTGTTTTAATTTTTGACTTTCACCTGGAAGAAACCAACATTTTGAAAAACAAGATATGTGAGGTGGTCATGTATTTTTATATTCATGACTATACAACGTGTAACGTTAAATGCGCAAAACCTCAGACACCCCAACTGATTTTTAATGTAATTGACCTATTTCAGAGAGAAAAAATATCATTAAAAAAAACGTAAAGGTTTTATGTGCTGTTTTAGGCACTGGCATTTCTGATCGGTTCTTGCGTCTGCGACGACGCTCTATCGACGGACGAGTCGTCACCGGGCCGCTGCGCCGCGCTGACATTATTATTTACTATCTACGCTCATACAGAACTTAGGTTATCTTTGAACAGTAATTTCAATGTTTCCATCACACTTTTCCAGGTTTTGGACTGGCAGCATTAGGTAACCCACAGTTTCAATTCGTATTTGCATTGAAATAAAAGCTATTATTATCCCGCGTATAAGAAAACTTAAATTGGTCGACAACAATTTGTATTTGATATTCTCAGACCAGTCAGATAGGAAACGGACCTCATCTAGTTTTTAAAATGTGATACGTGTAAAAGTGTTTGTGTACAGACGCCAGCAGGCCAAGCTGCCCGAAACTGTCAAATTTTCCCATTCAACCTTGAACCTTAATGCTTTAGCGACAAAGATGAAAATCTATTAAAGAAATTTGACAGATTGTAGTAGCTTGATGTGCTGGCGTCTGTACAAACCTACTTGCGAAATATAATTTACAGAAAAACAAAAATAATTTTACAGTAGTACAGGTAGTAGATACGTTAATGTACAATTCTATAGTTCCATAAAGCGCTAACCAAAGAGCACAAAATAATTATAAGTAATTGTATTCGGTACCGGACATAAGCGCCCTCTGGCGGAGCAACGAGATAAACCGACCAAGCTCGCGATCGTAGATTAAATTAACTTGTACAGACAGCAGACAAAGCTGTAGATAATTACTTTAAATATTATTTCTTGACGGAAATCTAAGGTGAGCTTGCTTCTCATGACCATAATGATAGAATCTTGCACATTTTACCTACCTAGTAGAGTATAGTCTTCCAGAACGTATTTCGACCTTGGCGGAAAATTTCAACGGAGCCTAGCCTTCGGCGCACAAGTGAGTACGCAGACACAGGTGCACTCTCTCTTCTCTCACTCTCATTGTCCGATGGGACGGCAATCCGACATGACTGGAGAGAGATCAGGCTCAGAGCCAACGGCTTAACGTACTTCCCGAGGCACAGCGGTATCACACCGCCAACTTACAAACTCGGAGCTATTACTAAGAAATTCCGAATTGAAAAACCTAATATCACTTCCCGACCTGGGAATCAAACCCAGGAGCCCACGCTCAGCAGTCGCGCTTGCGACCACGAGACCAACGGGACGAGGCGTGGCGGGGAGACCCAATATAGTACCTTCCTACCGTACCACACTCAAGTCTTAAGAATCGTAGAACTGTCACATTCGGACTTAACTAAAAAAGAAAAACCTACGATCCTAATATGGTTTTTATATGAGTTATAGAAGCTTCCTATTTCTTGTAACTTCTTAATTTCTTCTGTATTCCAATAAACATGCTGCACGCAATACTGATAGTACCTACAAGTACACAAAATCATCATTATCAAACAGCCTATAATGTTCCCACTGCTGGGACACAGTCCTCCTCTCTGTGATAGGTAGTGGGCTGTAATCCACCACGCGGGCCTAGTGCTGGATGAGAGATGTCACAGGTCTTCTAATTTTTGGTTCTAGGACATGCTAGTTCCTCATGATGTTTTCCTTCGTCGTTTTGAGAACAGTGGTGATAAAATAATTTTAACACATATTAAACGCCTGTCTGGGTTAGAAACTACGACCTACAACTCGTAAGTCGCGGCCGTTACCACGTGGCAACCACTGCTCGTATACACAATCCCTATTCAGTTTATATGCCAACCCTACAAAAAACCGTGGTTCGTAAATCTTTGCCCGCTGTGCTTCTCAAACGCCTGTCTGTCTGATCGGGCGCGGCGGGCGCGATTGCGAAACGAAAATGAAATAAAGATACTCGTTCAAACACTACATTTGTTTACCGATCTCATCTAGGTTCTAGATGGAGATAGAACGGTTTGAATCTAGATAGACTGGTAAGAATTTATTTGAATTCTTTTGTAAAAATAAGGTAAGGAGATAACATGCCTAAGGTAGCCCGCGAAATTCAAATTTACTAACTTTTATTTTGCAAATTGTAGGTAAAATATGATTCGCGACCAAAACAAATATAATTTTACAGAATTAAAATCATTATAATCAGCAATGTTGGGCCACCCTGACGCTTTGGTCTATAAGAAAGCAAGAGAATGGTTTAAGTCTTAAGTTTAAGGGCGAAGAAGCACAATTCGAAGGAGGCCACCTCGATACAGTCGACACCTTTAGCATTTTGAAATAATATGATGGAATTAATTATTTCAAAATGCTAAAGGAGTAGGGGAAGACCAAAGAAACGATGGATGGGCTGTGTAAAATTGTAAATGATGATATGGGTCATATTTAAAATAATTGTAGTTTTACTACTGTCGTAATGTCCAACTCAATTATTCTCTCCATTCGATTTTCTTTATATGGTTGGTAAGGGAGTCACTACGGAGATGACTAAATTGGGGTAAGGACAGGAGAATGATGATGGAATTCATGGAAAGTGAATCATAGATGATAGTAAAATACTAATGATTGGAACTCAACTCAAACTCAAAGGCATTAATTTCAATTAAACCAAAAACAGGCACTTCTGAATTGCCAAGGAGCTTGAACGACATCATAGTTTCACATGAGCTATCACGAGCCTGGTCGGTGTTCTACAAAATCAGCGCCCTTTTAATTGCACGTATGTATTATCTTGCATTTAAATTAGGTCATCTTCTTAACTAAAATAGGTACAAACACCAGAGCGAGTCATCTTATTAATTAATGTAAACGAAGCTTTTTACGATCATTTTGGCTTTAGCGGGACAAAATCCTCTTGTTAATCAGGTTAAATTCCAACTAATCACAGTTTAAAGTTCATTGTAATTATCGTGTTTATAATTGCTCATTTACTAGGAATTCGAATTATAAAGATTTTGGTCATATCTGTCTGTATGTCCATGCGATTCCAAAAAGCAATTTTGCACATAAACTCATAGTCCTATTTTCCATGACCTATTATTAGGTACGTTTTCATCTGCCTTACGATTTCTAACTGGGTTGGATCAACTTCCATGGTCTCATCAGATACAGTTGAATATCAATATTTTATATGGAGCCCCACACAACCCAATTACTGACCAATAACGAAATTTTAAGGTCCAAAGTCGCAAGGATCCATCGTCTGAATTGCGGGCTTCTAATCATCCGTAAAAACTGTCAGTCGCGACCAACGCCGACGGTTAAGCGTGCTCTTAAATAATTAATCAGGGTTAATACATAAATAACAAAAAAGCAAGCCTGTACCTATTCCTGGAGGAAGAGGAGAGAGGACCTGAGCAGTTTTTACTCCCACATTACGTTAGCTATAGCTGACCAAGCCTAAAAGGTTAAAAAACAATAACACTTTCCTCGGCCTGGAGATCCAACCCTAGACTACATTCTCAGTCACGCTTACGACCACGAAGATAAAGCACAGTACAAAGAAAACCAATATATAAACCTTTAGACGAGTGAAATCATTGGAAAACATAGTAACTTGATAAAGTATCATATTCACAGTACAGGTCAAGCTAACAGATAATATGTTGATTAAATACTCGTAGTAGAGCACGATGCATTTCACTAGAGTCATAAACAAGTACGACGATCCACCGTACATTTGTATACACAGTTAAAATTGGACCTAACGTGCATTAAGTGAACCAAGAAATAAAACAGACAAAGAAGTGTAATAAAATCAATATGAAGCAATATCTAGTGGTAGTAGTGTCATTGGCATTAATAGCGAACTCGAATTGTGGTTTAATAGACGGGCTACTCGGGACAGTTAAAGATACAGCAGGCTCTATAACTCACGGCGTTGGTGGTGCACTTAACTACGGCAAAAACTTCGTCTTTGGAGGCACTGAACAAAATGCAGCAGGACAAGTGGTTATCAAACCAGGCTTAGTTGGAAGAATATCCAACAAAATACATGACGTATCAGAAGCGGTAAGAGAAGAGGTACGAACTGTAATACGTTTGTTTGACGGCGACCAAGTCCATGGGAAAGGAAACATTGGAAGATTATTTGACAGAGTGAAAGGTCGCGTTTTCAAAATTAAAAGTTTCCTCCTCGACCATGGACAAGCACAAATTGATAACATGCCATACGCTCCGATAAAAAAACTTAACAATGATACAGTTTTTTTACAGCACCACTTAAATAAATACATCTACAATAATGATGCACCAGCAACGTCGGGTATTAGACACACGCTCAACAGTTTACAAGAAGCGGTAAATAGGATCCGTCTCAATATATCTAAGAAAAGACAGGAGTCAGGAAATGTAAATACTGATGGTACTGGACTAATCGACATTCGTAGTTCAGTCAACAATCTTGGAGGCTTACAAAATGACTTCAAAAATGGAGTAGATGCAGCATACGATAAAGTTTATGACACAGTTGATGAAGGGCGACAGACAGCGCAATCTTCTTTCTACGGGGCCAAACAAAACACAAACGACTTTCTCGAAAATCAAAGAAGAAATGTTCAGAATCATTACAATCAATTCGGTGACAATGTTAATAAGTTTAGCGGTGATGTTGGTGGTTCTATTAATGACAATATCGAAAGTCAAAGAAGATTTGTCCAGGATCATTATAATCAAATGGCTACCAATGGTGACAGATTAAGAAGTGACGTAGGTAGTTCTATCAATGACAATATCGATAATCAGAGAATACATTTCCAGGGTCATTACAATCAAATGGCTACCAATGGTGACAGATTAAGAAGTGACGTAGGTAGTTCTATCAATGACAATATCGATAATCAGAGAAGAAATTTCCAGGGTCAATACAATCAAATGGCTACCAATGGTGACAGATTAAGAAGTGACGTAGGTAGTTCTATCAATGACAATATCGATAATCAGAGAAGAAATTTCCAGGGTCAATACAATCAAATGGCTACCAATGGTGATAGACTAAGGAGTGAAGTAGGTATTTCTATCAATGACAATATCGATAACCAGAGAAGAAATTTCCAGGGTCATTACAATCAAATGGCTACCAATGGTGACAGATTAAGAAGTGACGTAGGTAGTTCTATCAATGGTAATATCGAAAATCAAAGAAGAAATTTCCAGGGTCATTACAATCAAATGGCAACCAATGCTGATAGACTAAGGAGTGAAGTAGGTATTTCTATCAATGACAATATCGATAACCAGAGAAGAAATTTCCAGGGTCATTACAATCAAATGGCTACCAATGGTGACAGATTAAGAAGTGACGTAGGTAGTTCTATCAATGACAATATCGATAATCAGAGAAGAAATTTCCAGGGTCAATACAATCAAATGGCTACCAATGGTGACAGTAAGGTCGACTTAGAATCCCAAAGGAATTTGGGTAGGGGTTATTAATTTAGGAACGATTATTATTGAATAGTGATATGAATGTGTTATTATGTTCAAGTTAATAGAGGTTACGAGGTTAACTGAGTAAATATTATTTATTAAATTAGTATTTTGTTTTATTATACGATTCATTGTAATTATTGTTGTTCAAATGTATAAGTACATCGATAGGATTTTACGTATAAACGTGTTGCATCTTTGACTGTAGATATACTCGTACGTATGAACACAAGAATATACAGATACCGCCTTAAACAAACAATCAATTAAGTAAGGAACTCGAACCAACCAACCACCCGTACTAGGCCCGCGTGGTGGATTATGGTCCAGACTCTCTCGCAGAGAGGAGGCCTGTGTCCCAGCAGTGGGCACGTTATAGGCTGATTATGCTGAAGGAACTCGGCCCAAACAGTTTTTTTGACATGATGTAAAATTATATCAAATCATGCATTTGATTTGAATGGCCAGCCGGTCGGTTCTGTAAAAATCTCACCGTGAAAACTCAAGTGAAGTGAGCTTGATGTGAGTTGTCAGTAGTGTCAATCCCTAGCATTAGTTGGAATGACAGCTCACTCCACGCTCATTTCACCTAAGTTTTCACAGTGAGATGGTTACAGAATCGCACTGCAGTTCTTTTTCCTGTAAATAGATACTTATTAATAATAAATAACGTTCTTAATTGATTTCAATCTAACCGACTAATAAGCACTTTAACTTATTATTTTACGTGAAGGATTATGTCACAACTAAAACTAGTGTCAATTTGCACTTTTAGACAATTCCATACGGTCTGATAATTAGTAAAAAGCACTTTTTTATATGTTACAAGTATAGCGCAGCATTGTTAATATTATTCATTCGCTTATTTAAATGGTAAGTGACATGTATAAGAAATATTGATTCTGAATATATATCATAATTTAGATCATTCTTCGGTACGTGTGTTTGTCACCTAACTCCTCCTAAACGGCGGGACCGATTTGGATGAAATTTTGTGTGTATATTTCAATGGGTTCCTGGATGGTTTAAAAATACAATTGGATCCGGTAGGTGGCGCTGCTTTTCCGGGACGACGTCTGCCGGGCCCCTAGTTTGTAATAAAAAACAACACACCCAATCTCCATTCGTCACTAAAAGTACACGATGAAGTCCTATAGTGGTCGCGTTTTAGCACGGCAGTATCGGTCATGGCCCTTTCGCTAGATATCTCTCTGTAGCAATCCAAACAATAAACTATGTATGATTTTTCGTTATTGGAACACCTTGAAGATCACGATAGATGTGGACTCTGGACGTTGACGGACTTTATAGAAATAAAAATGCCAGTATTTCAGTTTTAGACACAAAAAATGTTAGACAATGTAGGTGGACCAATGACCGCTTTTGCCATGCTGAAACGCGACAACCATAGACAGTATTCTTTTCTCTCTCCAAATAAAACAGCAACAAAACAAAGTATTCTCCTACTACTCGCCAGTAAACTTAACCCAAAGTAATCTAGAAGATTAACCTCTCAAACCGCATGCAACATAAAGAATAAAACGGACCCCAAACACATAAAGTTGGGATCTCAGGGACCCCCAATTACATCGCACCCTCGCCGCAAACAGTGTTAATTAACCCTGCAATGAATAGCGTGGGTCTTAGGGTCCTACCACTCATTATTTAGGTCTTGGGATATGATCGCGGCTAGTTTTGGTAACTTGATTTTGAGTAATTAAATTGAGACATATAAAAATTAAGTATTAAACGAGTAAGGGCTGATTTTTCAATAGTAAACGACTTTTATTCGTGGAATAAAATTAACGTCTGACAGTTTTTGTATGGAAGAACTGTCAACAATTCAAAATTATTCCTCCGATAAAATTATCTGGCGTTGGAAAACTCAGCCCTTAGTAGAATTGTCAAACAAATTTATGTGTTTAAATAAATAGGGGGTTCGCTATGTTTTGTCATAATTAAGACATACATATGACACATTAGGTCTCATTAGATTGTGACTTATCTAGAAAAAATAATATTTTAAATACATGACCAGAAAAGTGAAAAAATAAAAACATCAAATACTCGTACTACAAAATCAATAAATGGTCATAGTATTTATTATCAAAAGGTAAAAACGCATTATTGTAATAATTAGTCGTTCAAAAGTCTACAGTATAAAATATTTGTCAATTAATAATTTAGTAAGAGCTTTTTTAAACTTATATAATGGCCGCGATTCCCTTGTTCACACACTAAACTAAATTTAAGTTCGATGCATCCTTTTCTTTCTATTTCATTAAGGACAGAAGATAAATATTAGTTTAGCCTTGTCAAATTTAGATACTCCATAGCAAGTTTAGACGTGATTAAAAACGCGGCTACTAAAAATACATCAGGCGCATAAAAATGTTCTCTGTGTCAGGCGCTGACTAATTTTACAGGACTAAACTAATATTTATCTTCTGTCCTTTTCTTAATGAAATAGAAAGAAAAAGATGCACTGAACTTAAATTTAGTTTAGTTTGTAAGCAAGGCAATCGGCGCCAGTGTCATGTTTTTTATGTCATCAACTCATCAGGATTTTTTTGTGACTGTACCTACATATTGAGAAAATATTCCAAAGATGCAGCGGACAAACAATTGCCACTATATCAAGCCTACCCATCCCGTCCCTACCTATGTACAGACGCCAGCACATCAAGCTACTACAATCTGTCAAATATCTTTAATAGATTTTCAACTCTATCGCTACAGCACTAAGGTTCAAGGTTGATTGGGAAAATTTGACAGTTTCGGGTAGCTTCACCTGCTGGCGTCTGTACAATATTATTATAGCCACCATTGGGAGGAGATATTGATATACTGCTGGCGTCTGTACACACTTATATATATTATATGTGGTTTTTCTAGCCTCCTGGGTTCAATACCCGGGTCGGGACAGCTCTGTATTGTTGCGTTTTCCATTAGAAAATTTTCAGTAGCCGCAAATCAAAGCTACAAGGATTTGCGCCCGGTCAGTGGTCTGTTTAGTGCTCGCCTTTATTACTTGGGAATAATCCTATTATAATATTATAAACGTGAAAGTTTGTATGCATGGATGGATAGATGGATGTTTGTTACTCTTTCACGCAAAAACTACTGAACGGATTTGGATAAAATTTGGCACACAGATGGTTATAACCAGGATTAATATATTAATATATAGCATACTTGTAATCCCGATATTCCTACCGGATCGAAACTTATGCGGGTGAAACCGCGGGGCGCAGCTAGTAACAGAATACTGTCGAAATATGGATGCAGTGTCACTGTCGACCCCTACTTGGATTACAGTCGTAATTATGACGATGCTACGTAATTGATCACAATAGCTTGAGAAAATTGAGATTTGGTATTTAGGTATCCACCTAAAAACCGTCATCAAATCTCAATTTTAGACAATATAAGGGCCTGACAATAGGTAATATAACTCACAACTTCCCACCGGGACATCCCGGGATGGTACCGACAGCAAAACAAAAGGCACCAGCGCCAACATAAAGTCGTCGCGATCGGCGCCACTTCGCACACGAAGACCTTATAAATCATATTCGTATTGGTATTCAGCATGAATGTGGAATTGTATTTGCATGTGTTGCTTGTATGGAAATTGTACTGTATTGATTTGAAGTTCTTTTGTGGTACGGACTAGTAAAGCTGTCGTTTTAGGGCTGATTTTTAATCATCGGATAAATTTATTCGAGGAATAATTTTGAAATTTTGACAGTTATTTCATACAAAAACTGTCAGACGTACTTAAGTACGGACGCCAGCAGGTCAAGCTACCCGAAACTGCCAAATTTTCCCAATCAACCTTGAACCTTAATGCTTTAGCGATAAAGTTGAAAACCTATTATAGAGATTTGACAGATTGTAGTAGCTTGATGTGCTGGCGTCTGTACATAAATTACTATTTAAGTACTCATGTACGTCTGACAGTTTTTAACAGTTTTTAATATGTTACTACATATAGGATACTTTTCATCCCGATATTGCCACGGGATCGAAACTTAGGCGGGTAAAACAGCGGGGCGCAGCTAGTAGGTTCATAAAAAAAAAACAAATCAAAAGTCGCTCAATATTTTTTTCCACAAAATTTATCACATTTTTTTTTCTCAATTTTCATAATTTATTTATATTTCACAATGTGAACTTAGGTGGTAGGTTTTACAAAAGCATGATTATTGTGGACCCTGTCACGCTCAGCAAAAGTAGGGGAGAGGAGGAGGAGGATCGAGGGCTTTCTAAGCCACACCGGTGATCATGACTTGTGTTAGTAGGACATAGGATACTTTTTATCCCAATATTACGCTCCCGCGTACGATGATTGCCAACCTCCACGCGGGCAAAGCCGCGGGCAAATACTAGTATTACATAAGACAGTCCCCCTAAAACGGTTTGTCACACACCAGCAACACAAGCGTACAGCTATGTTCTCATCCTGTATCTACATATATACGTAGGTAAATTATATGTATCTATTGTTGTGAAAAAGATCAGCCAGCCACTACGTTTGATGGCGGGTCGACTCCCTTGAGTGCACTAAACGTTCTTATTATACGGATATTCGCAAAGGTTCTTCTGATGACCCAAAAATAATTAGCTAGTAGATAAAACAAAAATGTAGTGGATGAACATGGAAAGAATTCAAGTAACCATGAGCTTCTGAAAATCATCAAACATTCATCTCATCAAATCTAAAACACCGTTTGGTCACTTTGACATTTATCATACCTATACACGTTATTATAATAATCAAAGTTTGGTGTTTAATATTAAATATGAATAGGAAATAATACCACAGTGGCTAGTCAAGTTATTAAACTGTGCTTACGTATACCTAACAACCGACAACTGCTGTAGCAAAAGTTTTCTACGTGGTCATACTGTTGATCAGCGAGCAAAAAGACACTGGCTGCTGTAGGTACATAAGTGCTAGTTCTAAAGAGATACAGACAGGAGATGAGGTCGCGATTTTTTTCTTGGCAACTCAAGGGTGTAAAATAATTACTAAACTAACTTCACGTCAACAAGATTACTTGTCTTGGTAAGCGGTTCACCATTTTAGTGACAATATCGTCATCATCAATCTAATGTATATACCTAAGTACAGCTGCACATAGGCCAATCCCATAGATTCGCACATGTTCAGGGCCGCTCACCCCGTGATTATTTGACCACTTTCGTTATTTATTCAAATATTGAGGTCCCCCAATCTATCTATATATCTATATAAATAAAAATGAATCACCTACGCGCATAACTTCCGATCGACTGCACCAAATTGGATGAAATTTTGTGTGTACATATGTTTCAATGGGTTCCTGGATGGTTTGAAAACACAATGGCACCCGGTTGGTGGCGCTGCTGTCGGTATATGATGACTCAACCGGGCAGGACGACGTCTGCCGGGTCTGCTAGTAAAATATAAAAATAATTATAATACCAGTCTACAACTGTCCCAGCGTTACAGTGATGGCCTAGTGGAAATAGCCGCGACTTACAAGTTGTAGGTTATTGAGTCGAAGCCAGGCAGGCCCTTTACTTTGTGTACATTATTTCATCACTACTGCTCTCAAAACGACGAAGGAAAACATCGCGAGACAGACATGTCCTAGAACCAAAAATTTGAAGACATGATATCCACCAACCCGCAATGGTCCCGCGTGGTGGATTATGGTAAGAGGAGGCCTGTGTTCCTGTGTGTGTGGAACTATTGGCTGGTATCTAAGCTGAGCTAAATTAAGTTGAGCAGAGTTTAATACCTCAAAAAGGTATCCGGAAAAGACTGGATGCGGAAGGCGGAGGACAGAGTGTTATGGCGCAGCATGGGAGGGGCATATGTCCACCAGTGGACTGCGATAGACTGAGTTAATTGATTGAGGTTACTAAACATTTTTTCTACTCCTAGCACAATGCACCCCCCAACTAAACATGACCGCGGCATTCGCACACTTGAGTAAAGTTTAATACGTGTCTACACTGATTGATCGGTCGCCACTGAGTTAAGTCAGTGGTTTATGTGCACGCGCCAACTTGAGACCGACTTGAGCGAAGTTTGGCGCAATGCAATATAGACTGTGATTTGAAACTAATGTTGCTGAAGTGTGGAGTACTTTTGTGACCTGTGAGTGGCAGGAACTTGGGGAGGACTTAGGAAAATCAATTACTTATTAGTGTCGCTGCGTATGGCGTGGCCTGGTGGTGGTGGCTGAGGGGCCCTTCTCCTAATTGTAAGAACGTTCACAGTCTGATTTGTCTCAATCTGTCAAAAATACTAATTTCCCAACATTTTTTACAAGTTTTTGACATTTGTTTGTCGCTAAGATGAGATTGCGACTAGATTTTGAACGTTTTAAACTAAGAGAATTGGCCTTCTGTAATTGCAGGAATGCACATATAAAAAAAAAATTACTAGTCTGAGGTAAACAAATATATAATAGTATTTTCTTTCTTTATTTGTGTACTACTTATCTCTTATCGAAGGTCCTCAATAAATAAATTACGAAAACCGACCCTCACTGGGTCCGCGTGTTGGATTATCGCGCAGTTCCTCTTACAGAGTAGATATCTGTGTTCCAGTAATAGGAACGTTATCAGCTGTTTGCCGATGAGCACTGGTGGCCCAGTGGTAACAGCCGCGACTTACAAGCTGTAGGTCGTAGATACGAACCCGGACAGGCGCTTTACTTAGTGTAAATTATTTCATCACCACTGTTCTCTAAACGGTGAAGGAAAACATCGTGAGGAAACCGGCATGTCCTGGAACCAAAAATTCGAAGACATGTGGCATCTACCAACCCGCACTGGGCCCGCGTGGTGGATTACGGCCCACTCCCTCTCACAGAGAGGAGGCCTGTGTCCCAGCAGTGGGAACGTTATAGGCTGACTATGCTATTACGAAAATGGGCTGACGACCTCGCAGCGAGCGGCCCCGTGTAAGCGGAGATAAACAGACCATTGTGTAAATCTATGGGATTGGCCTATGTAGCTGTAGATGTAATGGTTGATAGTGATAATGACACTAAAGTGATTACTAATCTATTTTGCTAGTACATATGTATGGGTACTGCTTTTTGAGTTTTCCTTCATCGTTATCACTCATCGTCACTCTGTCTAGGCTCTCTGGCCTAGATATCTGGTTCTACTCAAAGACAACAGAGTGTGGCCACTTCTCTTAATTAATAACTAACTAATATCGCCGGCAGGCGGCCGATGTGTGCACAATATACAATATTGACACGAACCCGTTGATCCGTTTTGTACGAGACTCGAATAATTATTAGATAGAGCTTTGTGAATGTATGTAGATAATATCGATACTGTTGTGTTTTCTTTCTTATTTTTGGGGTGCATTATATGAAGCTTGACGAGTTCTTTGCAGGTGTTGATCCGAATTAAAAAAAAACAATCAAAAGTCATTTATTCAAATTAGGCTGAGAATCAGCACTTTTCAAACGTCAAAATTACATAAGACAATCCCCAAAACGCGCGCTCTTCCACTTCCTAGTGCTTTTTCCGGGAAGAAGAAGTGGCGCAACAAACTCCCCGGCAGCACAGCTGTCTGTTCAGTTAGAAAAACTTAACTTTAAAAGATGTTTGGCAAATAGCTTTAACACGACCCGGAGAAGGACCGAGTACGTATTTTACAGATATATGAAGTAGTTCTCTTAAAAGCTAGTGAAACAACGGACGGAATCATCAAGAAAAGTCGGTAGTTCCACTGGGAACTGCCTAATTACTGCTACTATAATACTGACTCTGCATTTAAATTTTATAACAGTATCTGTCTGCCAATTCGGAACATGTACACACATATAAATGTACTTTTAGATTTAGATCCAAGGTAAAAACAAAATGATTTTATTTGCGACAAACCGATGGTATTTCAAAATGACAAACTCACATCCAAACTCTCACCTCCTATTCCTGTAACCCCGATGAATGTTAGAAAATCCTTCCTTAGTGCCTTGTTAATGAACTCTTGTGCTTTTAGGATGCATTTAGGATTTGCAGTATCTGTCAGTGGTGATTTTTATTATGTAGGTATGGTAGGGGAACCCAGAAGGATTTTTTCGGTGTTCTCATATTCTCTCATCATGCCGCACCTACTCAGCTATCAACATTTTCGCCCTGCATATGCTTGCTCAAAAACCGTATGGGTTCCCCTACCAGTACCTAAGCTTAGATTTTCATTAAAATACGCGCTTGGACGTGGAGTTGCGGACACCAGCCCGAATATACTATGTGGATAAAGTAAGTAGTTAGTCCTAACCACAGTAAAAACTGATCGACTTTGATCAAATCCCTACGTTACTCCATTATAAAGACAGCCATCTTATTGCCACCACAGCAGCGGGTCCGGCGGCGGGTGGGCGCGGCACATGTGGCACAATAAACAACACTATTGACACAATAAGTGCGAGTGATCCAGTCGCACCGGGCATGTGCGAGACCTGAATATTACATGCCGCGAGAGGGTTGAACACGTGTCCATTTACTTACGACACGAGAATTTCTCGTACCTATCTTAAATGGCAAGTTGAAGTGGCAATGGCATATATTAGCCGTAGAACCGATGACCGTTGGGGTAGACGTGTTCTTGAGTGGAGACCGCGAATCGGCAAACGTAAGGACGCCCAGACTAGTTGGAGCGACGATCTTCGCAGGGTGGCTAGTAGCAGCTGAATGAGAGTTGTAGAGAATCGAGCTAAATCGCGTGCAATTGGAGAGGCCTATGTCCAGCAGTGGACTGCTGTAGGCTGATGTTGAAATATAATTTTCTGAACTCCGTGGATAGATAGATAGAATACTCTTTATTGTACACCATAAAAATTATAAAACATAAATACGTATGAGAGAGAGAGAGAGAGTGAGAGTGTGTGAGTATGAGAGTGTGTGTGTGTGTGTATGAGATTGTGATAATAAGTGTGAGTATGAGTTGTATAAGTGTGTGTGTGTGTGTTGTGTGTGTGTGGGTGTGTGTGTGTGTGAGTGTAAGTATTGAGTTATAGGTAATAAGTGACACGTCTCTGCTTCGCTCAATGGTGCAATAGCGACATGGCTAAACATCGAGATTTCTGTGCTAAATCTAAGTCATATATTAATGTTTTCATAAACCTTCGGGAATAAACGCTCCAAATGAAGGTGAATACCTCATCAAAATCCAGTAGGTTTTTTAAAAGATCTAAGTGGTCACACAGACAGACATGAAAAGCGACTTTCTATAGGTAGACATAACTATTTAAAAGAGATAGTTTATTATAGATTTAAATAGCCAATACGGAGAATTCCATGCTCTAGAGGTCTGTTCTTAGTGCTTAAGTAGTAACGTATCGCATCGTCAACAGAAAAATAAGGTACAGCTAAATATAGTTTTTGTATAACAGTGACGAGAAAAATGTAGTAACCTATGACATTTGCAATTAAAGATGGCAGATGGCACTAGAAGAATTAAATCATTAAAGAAAGTATGAAAAATATTTTATTTGGGGGACACACAGGAAATACAAATACTAGTAAAAAAGAAGCATTTAAAAGTAACAAAGTTACATCAAAAATAACCAAAAAAGAGACCTGTGCGCGGCCAAAAAGGCTCCTATCTCAGCATAATGTTGCGATATTTATAAAATAAATACCCAATACATTTAGTATTTATAAACCCACTTTTTTCATAATAAAAGAAGCAATTACAAAACTAAATATATAAAACAATGGAAACAAATCCAAAACACGTATAACACAAGAGGAATCCCAAACGAGCTCTTAATAATACCTCCATGATATCGCATCTGAGTTCACTGTGTGTTGCTTACTTCTTTCTGATTTTCAAACCCCAACACATAGGTACTTTCAACCCTATCTTCTCCCCTATAAGACTTAGTTTAGAGTGTCTTATGGACTCTGGTAGGGCAGTTAGAGTCCGAATTGAATTTCGGAATGTGTTATGATAACTTAACGATGTGAAAACGAGTTTCTTGCGTGAAAATAGTTATAGGAATTTTCCGGAGCGAATTTTTATTAGTTTTTCTGGGTTGTTTTTAGGGTTCCGTGCCCAAAGGGTAATGACGGTACCCTATTACTAAGACTCCGCTGTCCGTCTGTCTGGCTGTCACCAGGCTGTATGTCATGAACCGTGATAGCTAGACAGTTGAAATTTTCACAGATGATGTATTACTGTTGCCGCTATAACAACAAATAAACTAAAAACAGAATAAAATAAACATTTAAGTGGGGCTCCCATACAACAAACGTGATTTTGCTCGATATTAATAACGGTATTCACAGAATATATAGTTGTATATTCTATTTAAAAAAAAAAAAAAAAATTAAAAAAATATTTAAGGGCACAGCACAACAGACGTGATTTTTATAGATAACGGTACGGAACTCTTCGTGCGCGAGTCCGACTCGCACTTGGCTGTTTTTTTGTTAAATATGCTTTGTTAGACGCCCACTGTGTTTAATTTCATAGAGGGACGAAAGTGATTTTAATTGATAGAAAAGCTTGGTTGTTAAAATATGGGATTGTTCGTTGGCTTAATTTATAAACGTTTTCAATAATTACAATAAAAAAAAAATACTCGTATTTTCTTCAATTTTCCATAACGATATATTATTTCAGAATACCTGAACTTTATTTAATATCGATAATGATATCAGCAACAAATATCACTGTCTCACTGAAGAGCTAAGTTCCTAGCCTTGCCTTCACCGCGGCGCTAGGGATGGATGTCTTTCATAAACTTGAGAAATGAGATAGGTAGATAGAAACATATAGGTATACTAGCGGACCCGGCAGCCGTCGTCCTGCCCGGTTGAGTGATCATATACCGACAGCAGCGCCACCTAGCGGGTCCAATTGTGTTTTCAAACCATCCAGGAACCCATTGAAATATACACACAAAATTTCAACCAAATCGGTCCAACCGTTTAGGAGAAGTTAGGTGACCATCTCCGCCGCTGGGCTCACTCATTGTAAAAATAAATACACCCAATTTATCTACTCACGATTATTCTTATCACTAGTAAAACGCAGTAAAGAAAGCCTTAAAACCTAAATTAATAATAAATCGTAATCACAAGATATTCTAATGAAAAACCATGTTTTCACAAAATTCTCCTTGCAAATATGACCTCACAGCGGTCAGAAAATGAATTTAGCAATAAACAACTTGTTTTTTAAACCTAAGTTTGAATAAACCTTCAGTTATGATTTGCTATTACAGTAACCGGAAATCATAACATGGCTTTTTACATTGAAAAAAGACTTTTTTGGCGCTAATTTGCTGGATTCGTTTTCTCCTCTACCAATATTTTTTTTCTCGTGACAGTTCATTTTGATTAAATGTACCATGTATGTACCATCTATGTATTAGTTTTTATTCATTTCCTACATATTTATCCCGTATGTTGCACCTGTTATGTTTTGTCTCTACATCACTCTGATAAGGTTGACTGGTAGAAAATGCCACAGGCATTAAGTCCGCCTTTGAACAGTATTTTTTTTTACTCGTGCATAAAGTGTTAATAAATATACCTCTAATGTTCGAGAATTGAGTACCTATTCGACATCCACAAGACCATCACAGCATATCTTTAAGGCACTCAGATAATCAGGTAAATAAACTTACCAACAACGAGCTACTACACAAATTAATTCCCAGCATGAGCGTGCACACTGCAAGACGTATGACGTGTCACCGGTGAGTTGCCGTAGTTGCCAACTAAGCTGCAAGTGGCAATATGAAGCATCGGACAAACTTAGGCAGACTTTAATTATAGCTTCCAAACTTCATTACCTACTGGGGGAATGCATTAGATGGTTATTAACAATGTGCAGGTAGAGACATCCATGAGGGGCTCGCGGCTAAATAATAACAACGACACGGGACGATCGCTTGTCGCGGTCGGTTTGTGGATGGGTTGGTGGCCTCTGAAAGCACGTTAAGCATTTGGTCCCGGGTGTTATTCGTAGATCTTTGACAGTCGTTACTTTAGTCAGAAGCACAAGCAATGCCACTTCGACCAGTGGTCTCCTCTCTGTGAGAGGGAGTGGACGGTAATCCACCACACGGGCCCAGTGCGGGTTGGTAGACGTCACGTTTTTTAATAATTTGGTTCTAGGACATGCCGGTTTCCTCACGATGTTCGCCACCGTTTTGACAGCAGTGGTGATGAAATTAAATACACAAAGTAAAGTCCGCGGGTTTGAACTCACGATCTACAACTTTAAGTCGGGCCGATACCACTGGGCCACCACGGCTCTCCAAAAGACCAAGACCTATATTTAAGGAAATATGGCCACAACTTTCTGATACATTCTGTTTAAGCTTAAAATAATAATATTTTCATGTATTTAAAAAAAAAAAGAGGCGAAGAAACATCAAAAAATTCAGCAGAAAAAGTGCCCAAAAGGCAGGCAGCATTGCCATTTTATTTCTTCATTATAATTTAACAAATTACTCAATTAAAAACGGAACCACGAAAACTTACCTCATATTTCAATCTTTAAACAATGAATAGGTACCTACTACATGCAAAGCTATAATTTAAGACCTAAGGTATAAAACTTGCTATGATTTATAGCTAGATAGAATCAGCAATTTGTTTCAAGTAAAAAAACACGCTAAACGTCGACGCTGATGTTGTGAATAGCGGAGAGCTGAAAATAAAGCAAAACTGATGTGTCCAAGGAAATATTCGTTTAAGGATCAAGGTTCCGTACGAGGTAGTAAGTTACATTTATTTTAAAGTAGCAAGAATATGTTGTGGTCTTGCTAGGCTGCTAAATAAAATCGAGTGCTAATCCACCACCGTTTCTAGAATAAAAGTAAACTTTTAAAATTAACAAAAAAAAATAATGTTCCAAAAACAGTGTTACCTAGAGTTATTTTTCCAAAAACTGTGCAATACAATATAGTACTTAACTTTAGTGGAAAAAATCACCTGTATCCCGTACTAGTTAAAAAACTGTATCACAGGAGACAGGACAAAATTAAATATAACAAAAAAAATAGGTTTAGGTTTAGTATGTACAGACGCCAGCACATCAAGCTACTACAAATCTGTCAAATTTCTTTAATAGATTTTCAACTTTATCGCTAAAGAATTAAGGTTCAAGGTTGATTAGGAAAATTTGACAGTTTCGTGTAGCTTGACCTGCTGGCGTCTGTACGATGATCATTATTAAGAACGCGTGGTCGCGTTTACGACTGCTGAGTTGAGTGTGGGTTCGGTTCACTAATGATTTAGGCAATGTTTTGTAGTTTTTCAATTATAAAACTTTCAGTGGCAGCCTATAATTTCGATTTGAACCTTCATTGTGGAATTTCATTATGGAATATCGAGAACACAGAAGTGATTTTATAAGTTGATTTTTAGAGTAGTAGTTTTTTTTTTAAGGTTTCCGTGCACGGAACCCTACAATGAACTGTAAGTGAAACAACAACACAGCTGACCGGAAGCAATTTCCCGTGTTTAACGAGTTCCGTACATTTTCTTGTGGATTTTTTAAACGAACAATTTAACCCTGCTATATAATATAGTTATTGCATAGTAACACGCAATTTATTGTTGTTCCTGGCGTTCGAGAACCGGTCTGATAATGTTAATGTTTTTGTTAATGTGTATATGATAATGTTTTTCATAGATATATAGACTGGGTATATAGATATATGGGTATATAGAAAGGAGCTAGTGGCTAAATAATAACAGCCGCAAATTACATATCGAGACCTCACCGTGCCTCGGAAAGCACGTTAAGCCCTTTGTTCCCGGCTGTCATTCGTAGATCTTTGACAGTCTTTACGGGTAGTCAGAAGTCCAAAAGCCTGACAATCAATCTTACCGAGGAGTATCGTGTTAACCAGTAACTGGGTTGTGGAGGTCAGATAGGCAGTCGTTTTATGTAAAAAACCGCTATTCAGCTGCATCCGGTTAGACAGACCCCAATTGATTGAGGTACCTACTGAGGAAGACCACAACCATCTTTTTTAAAGTCCAGACATTTTGCACACCTATTATTATCCATGAGATTGTTGGTAGGTAACCATCTATTATTATGTTACAACATGTACCTCAGAAAGATGTAGTCTTTAAGGGAGGGTCTTTTGTATAGACAATACAACCGAACCACTTTCTCTATGGGACCAACATTATAATCATGAAAAATAACAAGACGTCCCATACATTCGGGTCGAGTAGGTAGATATGGGAGTTTTGTATGGGACAGCAAAGAAAGAAATAAAGAAAATACGTTTATTTGCGGCAAACATGACGCATAAAAGAGAACATAAACACACAAAAAAAAAGTAACAAGCACACCCACCCAAGACAAGCAAGCCCAAGTGACAGCAGTCCCATGAAAGTTGTTCAGTTTGATGTACCACGCCGTTAAAATATGAAAGAAAGAAAAAGTATTTATTTGGACTCGTACAAGAAGATCATAAACTAAACTAAACACAGTCAAAAATAAAGAAAAAACAAATTATATATAGAAAAGTAACAAAAAGAAAAATGAAACAGAAAGTCCTATACGAGGCCAAAAGGCTCCTATCTCAGCATGATGCGGCGACATTTAAAAAATAAATGTCGCAGCGCTGGTATTCTGATAGGGCCCGCTGTGATGTCACGGGCAATTACAGTAATAATTAAATAATAAAATAGATCAGATCATCATCATCTGCCTAGCCTTTTCCCAACTATGTTGGGGTCGGCTTCCAGTCTAACCGGATGCAGCTGAATACCAGTATTTTACATGGAGCGACTGCCTATCTGACGTCCACAACCCGGTTACTGGGTAATACGACACCCCTTGGTAAGACTGGTTGTCAGACTGTCGGGCTACTGGCGACCCGTAACGACTGTCAAAGATCCACGAATGACAGCCGGGACCAACGGCTTAACGTGCTTTCCGAGACATTGAGGGGTCTTGGTATGTCAAGATGGTCACCCATCCAAGGCCCAACCGCGGCAAGCGTAGCTTCACCTGATCGATCGACCAGTGCGGCTGTTATTACTTACCCACAAGCCCCTCAATAAAATAGATCAGATATAATTACGTAAAATATTAGCAAATAAAAAATTAATCCGCACAATGAACACACAATAAATCTTAAACACGCTATATTTCCATACCAAAGTGGTTTGTTATCATAGTTATTCGTTCAAACTCTTTGTATAGTCAAAATGAACACGATTCACGTCTAAATTGTGATCTAGCCGTCACGTACCGCCCCCAATTCAGACAATAATAGGAACAGTAAGGGTTCATCCTTATAAATCCTGTTGTATTTACAAAGGATTGTCGCGGATTCACGATAAAAATGTTTGTTTTATGATATTCCCGTATTATTGACATTCGGAAAATGGGAAAACAAGAAATTTCGACAGAAATAATGTTTTGAATTTTTTATCTTTTTCTGAGTGGTAGCTTTAGTAGGTTGTAACTATGTTCTCTAGCGGGATTATGTGATATGGAATAATATTGGTTTGATATTTAATTCATGTTACCCAGAAAATGGCCTGTAGCTATAATCCAGTCTGGATTCTGGATAAAATTAAAAGAGCAAGTTAAACAGCAGTGCGATTCTGTAACCATCTCACCGTGAAAACTTAGGTGAAGTGAGCGTGGAGTGAGCTGTCAGTCCAACTAATGCTAGGGATTGACACTTGACAGTTGGTCACTCTAAGCTCACTTCACCTAACTTCTCACGGTGAGATTTTTACAGAATCGATCGGCAGGTACGTAAATGCTGTACGTTGTTAAGCGCATCACTTAAGAACGGCTTTACCGATTAGTTTTTCTTGTAACGTTTGTAGGTATTAGTCCAGAAAACGCGTATCGCGAGGGCTAGTTCGAGGTAGCGCGGGCAAAGAGTTCCTGGAAGGATTTGGGAGACGTCTTTGCCTAGCAGCGAGACAGTATAGGCTAACAAAAAAAAAAAAAATCCAGAAACTTTTTAAGAAAAAGAAAATATAAACATCCGAATTGAGAACCTCCTCCTTTTTTTGAAATCGGTTAAAAATTGGAAATTCGGTAAAAAACGAAAGTACTTTTTTCTATAGAATTTTTGTATGTATTATTGTTTGGACAGGACACCGTCTGTTGTGTCAGCTAGTTCATAATATTAATGACTAGAAAAGATCAACTCACTAGCTGCGCCCCGTGGTTTCACCCGCATAAGTTTCGAATATCGGGATAAAAAGTATCCTATATGTTAATCCTGGTTATAAAGCCTCTGTGTGCCAAATTTCATCCACATCCGTTCAGTCGTTTTTGCGTGAAAGAGTAACAAACATCCATCCATCCATCCATCCATCCATACAAACTTTCACATTTATAATATTAGTAGGATAGTAGGATTATATTATTATTAAAATGCCTTCATAAAATAATTAAGTACGTAAATACCTACTATCAGAATATTTAGTTTGTTGCAAACCGACAAAGCAGCTTAAATATAGGATTTGAGCAAAAACAAATTTTCTCCATAATATAGAATTCTGTAGACATCATTTTATTAAAATGTCCTCAATTAAACTCCTCCTAGATGCACAAAGCTCTCAATTCTCTCAGACATCTTTAACCATCACAGTACGTATCTTTATAAGTATCAGAAATGAGATCACATCTTTACGAGTGGACGCGGGCGAAGCGAAACAGTGCGATATAAGAACAATAAAATAAATTGGACGCAGCATCGTTGACTCCGACCGTCCCGTATTATAGTGTTATGTTCACTTGCCATTTAGCCCCGACCTCCCCTCCCGGCGGCCATCTTATCTCCTCCATAAAAAGCTAAATTAGCACTCTTTGATACGGATAAGAAATGAAGAAGCGCTAGAAAAGTGTATCAAGTCTTTGCGATAGTAATTTTGTTTTAGAAATGATGTTAATTTTTTATTCTTTTTAGCATTTTTTAACCATTTTCAACAGGAAATGATATTTCGTATTAAAAAGCATAATAAGCATTTCCTGACTAGCTAATGTTCGTTTGTTTACCTACTTATAATCTTCTAAAAACTCCTTCAGTCCTCCTCCTTTGATAAATTGAGAATAGCCTATTCCTTTCTTTTAAAATTTTGAAACGCGTAAAAATAATTTTAAAAACTTTCCCATATTTCAAAGCAAAAAAAAATAACAGGTTGCAACAGAATTAAAAACGAGCGAATATTTTTCATCCTCCCATGTTTTTATGTTGTCTCCCAAAAAAACATAGATACGTATATACATTCACACCTAGTTAAGACTCAAAGAGAGAGACTTTTATTTTCACTGTAATTGGCCCACAAAGCAAAACCAATCGACTTCCCTCGCGACGCGACGAATTTATTTATGTATTTTTGATAGAGTGTGCGCACTTGTCCAATTTGCCCGTGTGCGGGGTGCACAGGGTATGCTGTTTATTTATTTTACGGTTTTTTATTTATTTTGTTTTTAGTTGTGAAATAATACTGAAATGTTCTGTATTTTATTCTAACTAGATTTGTGTTTCTTAATTAAGCTTCTACTTATCTCAAGCATGAAGAATAATTAAGAAGTCCTTAACACATAATCAGCCTATATGTGCCCACTGCTGGGACACCTCTCGGTGAGAGGGAGTGGGCCGTAATCCACGACGCGGCCGCAGTGCTGGTTGGTAGATGTCACAAATCTTCGATTTTTTTTTATTCTAGAACATGCCGGTTTCCTCACGATGTTTTCCTTCACCGTTTTGAGAGCAGTGGTGACGAAATAATTTACACAAAGTAAAGCGCCTGTCTAGGTTCGAACCAACGACCTACAACTCGTAAGTCGCGCATGCATGTATGTACAGACGCCAACAGGTCAAGCTACCCGAAACTGTCATATTTTCCCAAACAACCTTGAACCTTAATGTCAAATTTATTTAATAGATTTTTAAAAAGAGTGTCCAGATGCCAACACACCAAGCTACCACCTTGATGTGTTGGCGTCTGGACACTTTTTCTCATCGACATTTGTGCTGCTGGGGAGTTTGTTACGCCACTTCTTCTTCCCAGCGATAGCACTAGGAAGCGGTGAAGGGGGACTGTCTTTTGTAATTTTGACGTTTGAAAAGTGCTGATTCTCAGCCTAATTTGAGTAAATGATTTTGATTTGATTTTTTGTAAAAACTTGAAAAATCCTGTTAATGAGTTTGGAACCAAAACTTCGAGTGTAAAAGTATTGGACAGGCTTTAACTTTCAGGCACGATTGCTGAAAACTTCTAGGTAAGCTTTTTTTTCTCCAGAAGAGATTACCTAACACTTACTTGCTAAGCCTTGACTGCCTCATTGGTCAGTGGTCGCAAGCGCTACTGCTGAGCTTAAGGTCCTGGGGTTTGATTCCCGGGTTGGGCAAAGTGTTATTGGGTTTTTCAACCTGAAATTCCTCGGTAGCAGTCGGGAGGATATGTGCCCAGTTGATGGCAATAGGCTCGCCTATGGGACTCAAATATAACAGGCGAAATGTGGGTGTACTGTAGGTACACTTCTGCTTAACCTTTGTCATAGGCGTAATGATGTTATAACCTATCCAATACAAAAGTATTGCAGAACCCATTCAGCGAACACAAAAATCTTCAATATCATGTTATTCTCTCTCCAAATAAATCCATTCGTTCCCAATTTGCCAGTAAACAACTTACAAAAGAACGTGTACTTGAAGCTCTTAGTCGAAATACTTCTGATGCACGATTTGGTAGGAAACCATCGTTTTATTTGCATTTGACTCAAAGAGGCGCGCTGCGAACGAGTGTTCTTCAAACCACATGAAGGTAAGGCTGTGTTTAAAATAAATGAAATGTTACTTTATTATTTACGGTATTTATTTTCTCTCTCTCTTGTTTTCTTGAGTGGAGACCGCGAAGGAAGCCCTCTGGTTGCTGGTAGCAGCTGGAGGAAAGTTGCCGAGAATCGGACTGAGTGGCGTGCAATTAGACAGGCCTATGTCCGGCAGAGGACTACGTCCCACCTCTTATCCTGTCCTCTGTGCTCCAAAAAATCAATCATAGTTACTTCTGCGCTGTCACTGACGATGCCGTGAAAGTGGCGAAGTTTTGGGCCATCAAAATATAATTCACTGAAGATAACATATCCGTAGAAAACATTTCCTCTACCTGGGGATCGAACCAAAAAGCCCTACGATCAGCCAGTCGCGTTTTTGACCAGTTTTGTTCATTTTTCTAGACCGAGTTAAAATTTAAATTATAATTTCTTATTCTCAAGGTGCAGAGTATCTGCCGCATGTCAGATGAGCAGTGGGCTAAAAGAACTATACTGTGGTAAGAAATTAGCAGGAAATTTTACGTCACGGCTGCGCCAAAAAGTCCCAGTTTAACAAAAATGCCCGACTAATGCCTGACGCTGGTTTTCAACTGGACCATTCAGGTCCAGTTGAAAACGAACAGTGTGAGCACACCTTTAATATTTCCCCGCTCTCTTCGAGAACGCCGATAAAAGCGCGGTTACGCTATTATAAATCTATTTCCTGAATATTCGTAAAACTAGTTCCCAAGGATTGCCGGTTTAAAGTACGTAAGTAAGTTCATAAGAACGTTTTATGCTGTACGTGTTTTATAGATTTTTAATTGGAGATTCGCATTGAATATTGATCTTAATAAGACTGGTATTTACGGTGGGTGATCTGGTGATCCATCTACCTACATATTTATCAATATAAATAAAATGTAAGCGCATCATTTGAGAACGGCTGGCCCAGTTGGGCTAAGGTTTTTAAGGAAAGAAAAACTGGAAAACTTTCAAATTTGGGAAAAACTGAACGTTCTACTTTCTATGGGAGTTTTGTATGAATTCAAGATCATAACTCACGATTCAAACGATGGTTTTGAGCAATTATTTTTTTTGTATTGTTTATGGTCATGGAAATTAATTAAAGTATGGACAGAATAACGCCTGCCCGGCCAGCTAAGTAGGTACCTAATTGTTTTACAAAATTGACAATAGCCAGGGTGACTTGCACTGGGTTGCAAAGTTCGCGCATGAGTCGTGAAATCTACTATTAGCACAGTATTTTAGTTTTTTTTTTGTTTAGTCTATACTCCCACTGCTGCAGGAACTCTTTTCCCGCACCACCTCGAACCAGCCATCGTTCTACGCGTTCAGGTCGTCTCGCCACCGCTTTCTGGGCCGACCTCGGCGGCGCCGTCCATCTTCAGACACCCATTTATAGTCTAAATTTTGTGATAAAATAGAACGGTTGGTCCTAACTAGTGCAGTTAAGCCAACATTACCACAAGTCGATCGATTCTGTAAAAATCTCACCATGAAAAATTAGGTGAAGTGAGCTTAGAGAGAGCTGTCAATAGTGTCAATCCCTAGCGTTAGTTGGAATGACAGCTCACTCCACGCTCACTTCACCTAAGTTTTCACGGTGAGATGGTTAGAGAATCGCATTGCTGTACCAGTACCTACTCATTAATTCCTACCGTCTTCCACCCACGGCGAAGACAAAGCTTGCTATTTTCCCCAGCAGCTCCACTCATTATGATTATGATACATGTTAATTAGTTCCCGTTATTACTCGCCCAACACCACAACGTTTTATGAACGTTATTAGTTGCCTCATTACTTGCCCGGAGCACGCGGTTTGTTCAACAAGTTCGTTTACGTATTTTACGTGCTTTTATTTTATGTGCAATTATTCTATGTTGGAAGTTCTCTTTTTGATTGTGTTGTTGGTATTTTTGTAACGAGATTATAAATTGCTGAAAATTTACTCTGAAAGACGTCATACTGATACATCATGCAACATAAATATAATCAGCCTGTATCCACAATGAATGAACGAATGAATGAATGAATGTCACATATCATGGTGAATGTCATATATTGAATGTTTGGTTCTAGGACATATCGGTTTCCTAAAGATGTTTTCGTTCACCGAGAGCAGTGGTGATGAAATAGGTAAATCACACAAAGTAAGAAGCTCAACTTGGGTTCGTACCCACTCATAAGTCATGGCCGTTGCGCTCCCTAATATAGGGTTGAGCAACACGATGACTGATTCATGCATGCCGTCTCTTGGGACAGGTCAACTCAAAGCTCCAATGACTCTTTCTTCAAAAGGCCCTTCCAGACGTGGCCCTGCATTGTTAGACTCACATCACATCCTAATAATATAATGTGTGGACTTTAAAAGACACCATGACCTCCGAGTTTTTTTCGGCATCTTTTCTCAGGGATCAGTCAGCTAGGAAATGCCGACGCCATCTATTTTTAAAATATTGACATGTAAAAGTATTTGAAAAGATCTACTTACAGAAATAAACATTTAATTTCATTTTCAATTTACAATTCTGCTGCCCATATTCCAATAATTTGAAAACTAATTTTAACTTTGTCTGTTTTATTTAAGTAATTGCCGACTGACAAACGGCTGATATCCATTCTTGATTAACCCGGAGACAATAAATTAGTTAATCCAAAGCAATTAATGTTGTCCTTTCAAAATAGTATAATTTGGGTCATCTATCTGCCGAATTTAGGGACTGCTGTAAATCAGAGTAACTATATAACACAGTTATAGGAGGTTGTTTAATTGAACAGTGGTTGATTACATCGAGTTGTAGCAGGCTTGATTTGCCTCTAGTTTTAGTGAGTTTAATTTTGAATATTATTACGTAGGCTATATTTAGATTAATTATTATGAAAGGTGACTAACAAAAGGTAGATGTGAGTGGGAATGCCGTCAGGGGGCACCCCAGAACTTGATTTTGAATTTGGTTATAATAGTATAATATGGCCATCTAGGGCCCAAACCAAGTCATTTATTCAAATTAGGCTGAGAATCAGCACTTTTTGAACGTCAATATTACATAAGACAGTCGGTGAATAAATTAATAACGAATTAATATTTTGTTTTTTTAGATAGGTAGGCTACTATTTAAATATAATATAACAGTATATAAAATTCTTAATGATAAGTATAAAAAATAAACATTTTTCATTTAAATAAACCAGTAGGTACACGTAAGTAGGTATTACAAAATAAGAAGAAGTATTTCTTTTCAGTATAATCTTAAACACAACCCTCTCAGGGGCAACTCTTTCGAACTTCTAACAGCTCACGAAGGCTTTGATATTTTTTGATTAATGCATAAGGACCAACATATTCTGGAAGCAAGAAAAATCTTTCAACATAGCCTTACCACAACACCCGAACTTAGAACCTTAGCTAGAGGAAATAAGGTTTAGTCTCCCTTGTTTATTTTTTGTTCCCAGGACCGCACTCAAAAGTTGTAGGTAATGAAAAATGTAAGTTGGTAAAGTTAGAGTGTAGTCCGTACTTACGGCGGGTATCGCGTGTCGAATGACAAATTGCCCGCTATGACCCCCTCTGATCCTTCCTTACCCAACTTTCCCTAAGTACCCGCAAACTTTGCGAAGAATAAATATTATTTTGTTCACAAGTTATAATCTGAGGTATTCGTAAATATATAAGAGCTTTGGATTTTATGGCAAGTTCACATAGAATGTTCATCTTTTGGGAAATTGTTCGCGTAATTACACGCAACTCTTTGGTAGGATTAGCACGAAACATACATTTTATATGAACGCGGATTATGGAGGATTAAGTTTTGTATGGTGCGTGGTAAATTATGCAGGATCTCTGTTGATTAATCACTTACTTTATTTACATATTATGCTCACCCAACCTATCCCAATTCCCAAGAAACGGATATAGGTTTCATACACTTAGAATTATAGGATTAGGTAGGTACTCAGCTAGACAGGGTCACATTAAATTAGCCAGCGATACTTCATAGACGTGATGGCTATCGATATCTAAAAACGATAAAACAAAAGAAATTGATTTTCAATTTCAAGTAACTACCTACTATTATTATGAAAAAAAAAAAATGACCCACATAGTCTTCAAGACTATGTCCATGGGTCATTATTTTTCTCTCTGTTCTGTTAGTTTTTGTCAGGGTTAGGCAATGTGAGTAATTTATGTGGCCAAATGTGAAAAACTTTTGACCTTGTTGTATATGACCTTCTGTGGGATAAGCTAGGAGGTGCGGATGTGCCGGCGGATACCAGCTCCCTACTCAGATACTGGCACTCAAATCAGAAAAACCAGGTGATGGGCCGGTACGTTGTCGGACGAATACAGGTCGGAATGTGGCGTCAGACAGGATGGGTTGAGTTCACCTCTTCTGTTTAATTTGTACGTCAGCCAGCTACTTGAGAGACTCAGCAGCACTCATGTCGGATGCTATATCGACGGTACTTGTGTCAACAATATTAGCTATGCAGATGACATGGTGCTGCTGGGTCCCTCGATAAACGCATTGAGGAAACTACTTTATATCTGCGAGCAATATGCAGAAGCGCATGGATTAAAGTACAATTCCAAAAAGAGCGAGCTGCTGATCTTCAAAGCAGGCAAACATCGACCTACCCATGTGCCTGCAGTATACCTCAATGGTGTTGCACTAAAGCTGGTTGACAAATTTAAATATCTGGGGCATATTGTGACGGATGACCTCAAGGATGACGAGGATATACTAGAGCGGGAACGCAGGGCGTTGGTGGTGAGAAGTAATATGCTTGCTCGCAGGTTCGCTCGATGTACAACTCAAGTAAAGATAACGCTCTTTAAAGCATATTGTCAATCTTTTTACTCGAGTGGCCTGTGGGTGAGCTATACGCGACGATCTTATGACACGCTGCGGGTTCAATATAACAATGCTTTCAGAATGTTGTTAAGGCTACCGTGGCGCTGCAGTGCCTCCGGGATGTTTGCAGAAGCCCACACGGACGGCTTTAAGGTCATAATTCGCAAAAATCGGCTTCTTTGCCGCGTCTGCGGGTGCTAAAAATATCATTCTGAAAGTCATTGCTACTACATTGAAATTGTGAATGGTTTTGTATAAGTAGTCTACATAAAGATAATTACTAAAAATACTAACATAATTGTTAGCTAATATTGTTGTTATTATAGGTATACTAACAAGATATGGATTTTAATTATCTGAAAATAAATTATTATATTCTATTCTAAATGAAGGACTATCTTTGGTATTGTTCGTCGAATCGTTGAGCTCCTTAAGTTTTGAGTTGAGCTGCACAATTTCTTACAAATGCGTGCACTGACTGGAAAGGTCCTCTCAATCTGTGTGGTTCTTTCCTCAAAAGACCATCTCAGACATCGATCTACACGGTCTTCACGTGATCTGACCAAGATTCTGTCTGGACTTTAAAAGAGACTGTGACCTCTGAGTTTGTTTCGGCCTTTCTTCTCAGACTAGTCAGATAGGAAACGCCGACCTCATCTAGTTTTAAAATATGATTGACGTGTAAGTTTTTGTACAAACCTAATTACAAAATAAAATCATTTATCATTATTATTTACGGGGTAAACGACCGCCAATGTTAGTTACTGAAAATATGAGTTTAGAAAATCGTGTTTTTTTTTTTGTTTTATGTATCGTGTTTAGACTTCGGTACTTACCTAAGTCTGTAAAGTTTCGGCAGCTTATATTTAATTTGGCCCTGTTTTGGCCATTAGGGAGTTAAAAAAAGGTAGTTTCGTGGAATCGTCGGTTCGTGGATGGGTTACCATCTATACACCTCTCCGTTCCCTGAAAGCACGTTCAGCCACTGGTCCCAGCTGTCATTCGTATATCTTTGACCGTCGTTATGGGTAGTCAGAAGCCCAAAAATCTGACAACCAGTCTTACAGTAACTGAGTTGTGGAGGTAAGATAGTCGCTTCATGTTAATTACTGGTGTTCAGCTGCATCCGGTTGGACTGGGAACCGACCCCAACATAGTTGGGAAAAGGCTAGGCAGATCATGATCAGGGAGTTAAGGGGAAAAAAATGAAAGCTACTATGTTAGTTCAGATAACCCTACACATTATCCTGTTTATTTCGCACAGAGTACTATCAAAAATCTTGTCTGTTAAGATGACTTCGCGATCGTCAAGTATCGCGAGTCCCTGTCTATTAAGTAAGGTGACTTGCTGTTATTTGGCAACTCACCGCGCTCAATGCGTCCATTAGCCGGAACAAGGGCTGCTCTAATTAACGGCGCATCTCATTGGGAAAACATCTTAGGAGGGAAGGGGAGGGACATTGATTGATAGGTTTATGTGAGTGATTTGACTTGTAAGTTTTCCAAGAACTTTTCGAATCTTAAGATGATAACATAACTCCTGTTTTCCCTGATGGGTTAGGCAGAGGTGTGCCTTTAATACACCCACATTTTGCCAGTTATGTTTAAGTCCCATGTATTAGGGGGCGAACCTATTGCCATCAACCGGGCACAAATCCAGACTCCGGGGGCTACTAAGAAACTCCAGATGGAAAAACCCAACAAGATTGTCCGACCTGGGAATCGGACCCAAGATCTCATGCCCAGCAGTAGTGCTTGCAACGACTAAGTCTACATACCATACATGTTATATATGTATACATACAATATACATGTATATGATACATCTTTAATTTAATGCCAAAATAATACTTGTTCGTGCTTTGGTTCATGACAATTAATATGGAATTTTTAAGAAATTAAACAATGTTTAGAAAAATATTAAACTTTATTTAAATTACACAACTGATATGTTAATTTTATATCTTAGTTTATAACAATACTGAAAACAATTAAGGATACAATATACCTACATTGTGATAACTAGTTACATCAATTAATAAAACTATTAGTCAATAGTATCTAAGTACAACTTTCAGAACAAAAAAAGGGTTAATTTTGTATTGAAAAACTCCATTAAAACTGATTGACGTTCCTATGGCATCTTAGGAAATAAGAAATCATGCACAATACTCTTAATAAATGTTTATTTTTGGCAATACTCAGCATTTTTTATCAACTAGCAGTGCCGCGACTGTTCCTAAATTATATAAAGAAAGAATAGTAGATTATGCACCGAGGGGCTAAAGTTGTGTCTTATGTCACGGGCGTCATATTGAATCTCGAGCGCAATGAAGGATTCGGGATTTAACTCCCGAGCGCAGCGAGGGAGTTAACAGTTTAACTCACGAGCGAAGCGAGGGAGTTAATACAAGAATCCTGAATGCAGCGAGGGATTCAAGCTAGCCCAAGGCAAAGACACCTTTAGCCCAGAGGAGGATACTCTACTTTTTACACCTACTGTGAGAAAATAATAGTACGAAAAACATAGTATTTATTAAATAAACAAACAGTAAGAATAACATATTTAGAACTAGTTAGTTATATAAATATAAATTTAAAGTTTAAATGCCAAAAGTTCGCGCTTTTATTGCGTCTACCAATAAGTAGCCAAGACACGATCAATTCGATTTTCAAAAAAAAAGTCTTCTACGGTTTTGTCGTCTGTGTCTATTGATATCACTCTCATGGAAGTGGCGTTTGTGTAAACTAAGCTTTATACAGGGCTGGTAGAAAGGTTTTGGATGATTGGCTGTATGCATTTTGAATTTAGAACGTCATTGGAAACGCTCGTGAAAATAGAGTATTTTTGATAAAATGTGATAAATCGACTGTAGTATAGATAGGTTTTATTATTTATTTATTTATTCACAAAATCCACAGTAATCTTTACGCAGTTTACTTAAAATAAAGTAACTAATGTTACAGCTAATTACTATTACGGTATTACGGCGCGGTACGGTATTTGTTATTATTAATGCCAGTTTTAATGTTATTCCATTCCTTTTAAAAAATGGTTCGTAGTTATCTAATTATTCTTACAATATTATGTCTTCGAAAACATGGCAACAATATGAAGAAGCAGTCGTTATGATTTTGTAGGAAATCGAGAGTATCTTCCACGCGTAGTAAGGGTATCGAGAATAGCTTTCCTCTTTCTGGCACCAAAGGGTGTTTGTTTGTACTATACTGCCAATTTAGCTGAGCATGTGAGATTCCAAATTCAAATCACATTATTGACCAGCGGGTCATAATGAAATCCAGTACAACATTATTGACCGGCTGTGCCCCCGGCCACTAATGACTCACTTTAGGTTAAGGTTGCTTGACATATAATTTGACATTTTCAAGCAGGTGGTGTGAAAATATATTTATTTGCGGCAAACATGACGCATAAAAAAGAGCACAAACACAAAAAAACAATAACAAGTTGGGGGTAAACATGCGTCACATCCACGCAAAACAAGACCCTTTACGAGACAGAGCCCCATCGCTGGTTATATTTTGGTTTTTTGACAATTACTAATACAATAAATAATCTACATTAATATTGTAAAGAGGCCAGGTTATACGTTTATAAGTTCTTTTCGAGTACTTCGCCAGTCGAACCGAGGAATTCGGCCGGTATCGAGTAGGTACAGACGCCAGCACATCAAGCTACTACAATTTGTCGAATTTCTTTAATAGATTTTCAACTTTACCGGTAAAGTATTGAGGTTCAAGGTTGGTTGGGAAAATGTTACAGTTTCGGGTAGCTTGACCTGCTGGCGTCTGCCATAATACCCGATTATGCGGAGTACGGCGTATTCGTTCATTACTCGGTACTCGGTATCTCTAATCATTATTGGACACCGTTCTTCAGTAAAATGCGCAAGAAGACCAATGACATTCGTGTAATTTAATGGGCATTAGCTTGATCTTTCATCAGTGTCAAGATAAATAGTAGATATAGAAAAAAAATCTTCCAACACGAAACGAACGGCAATCCAAGCCAAATGGATGGAATTTCCAACGATATTTTGGAATAGCTCTTCCACAGAAGAAACAACGGAAAATAAAGTTTTCGCCAAATTAGACCAAATTTAGGCAACATTACAGATCTGTCATCAAAATGCATAGAGATTGTGATATTCGAAGACATTATATATTAACAATTAAATCAATCAAAAACTACAATAACGAGAGAGCAACAAACTATTTCGAATAATACACAAGTAATAATATAAATATTTTTAATAATAAACAACTATTTTAATTAATAATACTAAATGCCACGAGTTAACAATCCGAGGTATGTGAACAAAGCGTTCAAAACTGTGATAAAATTAATCAAAACTTAATATTAATTGATAAACTAAAACTATTCATAGATTTGTGATGTTATATTTGGTGGAGTTTACATAATAATAAGTGACTTGTTGTGATGTAGTTTTTTTATAAAATTAGCTACTTAATATCGTATATTTATGTACCCACTTCACGATTACTGAAAAATGCGTGCACTGACTGGACAGGTTCACTCAAAGGGTTTCGAAGCTCCGTGGCATACCTACTGCCTGCTGACATCAATGAACATGAACATTAATATCTCGGAAACGTGACACTTTACTGGGTTTGGTCTTATTATATTTTCTGTTTGCATTGATGTCAGCTATCGATTTATATAAGTTTCATGTGCGTCCAATGTCCTTTCATTTTGTCTGTCTTTTAGATGCTATATAAAAGAATGGAATGTGAAAATCTATACAAAATATTCGAAATAGATTCCGAAGGCTACCATCACACAGTACTTACTTCATTTTAACTAAAATAATTTTTATAACATGAGGACGAACTCTGAAAAAATGTCTATAACACTGGTTAAAATGGTAACAAAAAACAATATTTTATTTATTCAAGTTGGAGTAGCTCAGTATGGCACATTACTTGATAGCATTTATCTTTAACTACAGTAAATTATTTGTTAAAAAATATCTCACATCGGTGACTAAAAGCATTAGGAAGTGACTTGACTTGTGTAATTTTGACGTTAAAAAGTCTCAAGTCAAGTTCTCAGTCTATTTTAAATAAATGACTTTTGATTTTAAACGAGGACAGACAAAAAACGTAGCTCAAAGTAAAATGTCTGTTGCCTCATCTAACCTAAGAAATAGTAGCGTTTTACCTTCAAACAAAACGCTTGTTGTGTCCGGAGACTCATTAGGGGTCATATAAACATTATTTGAGTCTAGCATCTTCCGTTTTCGTGTCACATCTATGTAGGTATATGCAACTACCTCCTTCTTGACAACACTATGATGACGTATTTCCGCCCGCGTTCACCAGGTGGCTGCAGCGCGCCAAGTCGTTCATTGTGGCCTCAAAAACCTAAAACTTGAGAAACCCAATAAAACCAGGCAGTGTTTAAAATGATGACCCCGAATGAGTCTCCGGACACAACAAGCGTTTTGTTTGAAGGTAAAACGCTACTATTGTGTCCTACGGCCTCATTCGGGGTCATATAAACATTATTTGAGGCTTTGTTTGTTATCGCCTGGTGAACGGGACGCCAATGTGTTGTAAAAGACTAGTTAAATTAGATTAAGAAATTATTATACTTAAACGAAAATAACGTAATAACGATTGCATTGCAATAAAATAATAATTGTTAATGTTATAAGAAAAATCACTAAAAATAGTCCCTGACAATTCATGACAGAGTAAACAGAACATGTATACGTACCTCGAATCCATCATCATGTAATTTTTTGTATAAACTTACCATAATCATGTAAAATTTATTATTATTCATCGATACAACATCTTATTCTCATAATTTAAACGTCTTGTAGGATCATCAATATCACAAAATAATTTATTTTATTTAATCAGAGCTAATTAATTTATTGGCTGAAAAAGATGAATCAGGGAGCTTCCCTGCGCTGGAATCACTTCCTTCCTGTAATGTTTTTTGAAAGTATTTCCAGATCTCCAATTAGCTCGTGCCATTATTTCATCTAGAGGTTCATTATCCAACCAACTTCGTGAAGCAACTGCCGAACGAAAACTACCTGGAGTAGCCTCAATTCCGGCTTCCTTCAAAATAGACTTAACCCAACCTGCCAAAATAGTTCTAGTAGCCGGCTTAGCTTTTCCACATACAGTATTAAACAATCTATCGCTAGAACAAAGCAAACGACGCGGTCTTCCAATTTCTATAAGTTTTTTAAGCCAAAGTACCGGGTCAAGCGCCTCATTTTCAAGATTCCTTAACAACTTCCAACCTGACTGTACGTGAGTTTCAGAATCAGTTTTGGAACCAAAATGCGGCCAAAACATGATGCTATTCTCGCCTACTATACACCTGTCTGGCGAAACACTTAGTAAAGTTAAATCGTGTATCCTACGCCCTGAACATAATAACAGTAAAACTGCACAAACTCTTGAAATTTCGAATGGACTTTGATTCTGAAGAGGTCTACTGCCTAACCAACCTTCTAGAGACTGAGGATCCCAAACAGGCGGTGGACACTTTTTAGGCTGTTGCAACGCTATGGCTTTAATCATCTGTTTAACCAAAATGTTTGAACTTAATCGGGCTTCACTCTTTGTATTACATAAAGTGGACACAACCGATTTATGAAGTAAAATAGTACGATAGGATAATTTTTCTTTTAGGTGCAAATCCGCTAAATATCGAGCCAATTCACTACCTGAAGGGTCTGAGAAATTTATACCAAACTTGGAACACCAACTCAGCCATCTCTGCCATGCTGGTCTATATGTATTTAAAGTAGACGACCTCCAACCTTCTTTCAGCAGACGCTTTTGCTCTTCAGACCAGTCACCTAAGGATTCAGACCACCCCCACATCTCCATACTTCTAAGACCAGCTCCTTCACTCGAGGTGGGGGCTGCCCGGTCCTCGTGTCTACTAGCACTTTCGATAACCTGTGAATCGTGAACGGCGGCGCGATCGCTCTGGTCTTCAAGTCTGCTCTCCAGAATGCTCGAGGCCACCTCGGTGCAACTATCAAGAATATACCTCGAGCGTGATTTAGATGCATTAGGACCCGGGGTATCAAACTCGGAGGAGGAAAGACCCAAGCCAGACGAAAATCCCATTTGAAGGCGAACGCGTTGTGTCTCCATGCTCGCCGATCCCGTTGATCTAGAGTTACATAGCAAGGTACTACGTGGGCTGTGCTGGAGGCAAAAAGATCTGTTTGGGGCACACCCCACTTTGCAAAGACAATACTGGTGAATTTGGGGAGTAGATGCCATTCTTGTAACATCGAGTGACGCGACAGACGGTCTGCAATATTGTTGTACCTGCCTGGTATGTGATGGGGAATTACATGAATGTCGTACTTTTGAAGTATGTAATATATTTGGTATATTAACTCCATCAAGATCCGCGACTTGTTTCCCCCCTCCTTCCGCAAGTACGCTACAACCGCCTTGTTGTCGCACTGCAGAAGCAGAGATGTGTGGCTCAGAGACGGAGCGAATTCTAACAAACATTTTAGAACTGTTAACATCTCTTTGTGATTCGAGTGAAGCAGCTCTTCTTCTTTTGTCCATTTGCCCGATAGGTGAAGACCATTTAACTCCGCTCCCCAACCTGTATCTGCTGCGTCTGTTGTCAAAAAGTTTTTTACATGTGGTGGATGAAGCCTGGATTTCTCCACACAGTGAACCTTCCACCAACTTAATTCTGCCAGCACCTCCGCAGGCAAGGGATAAGTCGACTGAAATGGCATTTTTAAGACCAGATTGCAATAAGCCAGTAGGTGCCGAAAATTCAAACGACCCATTGGGACTATCAGACGAGCAAAATTTAGAACGCCTATGACACTCTGTATTTCTCGAAGAGACGCCTTCCTCCGCCGGAGCAACCTTGATAAAACAATTTGCATGTTGTGAATTTTGTTTTCTGGTAAAAATTTTAGATTTTGCCACGGATTCCACATCAAACCCAAATACTCTATTATTTTCTGAGGGATAAGAATCGATTTCTCTCTGTTCACCTGCCAACCCAGCAGGCTGAGAGTTTGAAGTACAACGTCGACGTGTTTTATAAGTGTCAGTTTGTCCTGTGCTACTAGGAGATAATCGTCGAGAAAAACCACTATTCGAATGCCTAGATTCCTGAAAATCTCGGCAGTCCAGTTGGTCAACGATGCAAATACTTTGGGCGCTGTCGCCAGGCCAAACGGCAAACAGGTCATTTGCAGTAACTGATTTCGATACAATAGACGAAGAAAACAACGGTGGGCGGGTGCTACATTTACGTGGTTGTAAGCTTGCCTGAGGTCTATTTTGAGCATCCAATCCTTCTCCTGAATGAAATCGGGAACTCGATTTACCGAAATCAAACGAAATTTGGTTATTTTCAGGTAATTGTTTAAACTTTTTAAATTGAAAATGGGGCGGTAGGTTCCGTCGCTTTTGAGAATCAGAAAGAAATTTGATATGAAACTCGGTGTCAAATTTTCTGTTTCAACAAATTTTGAATGACTCTGTCCATCTCCGGCGATGGTAGAGTCAGATTGCAACGTCTCACCTGCCTTGGCGGGACCAGAGGCGGTTTCTTTTGAAATGGAATACGATAACCTTTCACTATTTTTATTAATGGTTCTGGTGCCCCCAGTCTCTTCCACTCCGTTACATGATTTTGTAAGCACCCCCCCCTGAAAATCTTGATCCGAGTCAAAACTTTTTATTGAATCTAGCCGCGCCCTTGCCCCGTTGAGCATTGTTTTGCGATTCATTTTTTCTAAAACTATAGGGCTGGTAAAAGCGTTGTCCAGCCAGTTGTCCTCTCGGTTGGGGACGAAAAAATTTTGGATTATTCATAAACGGGTTCATTGCGTGACAATTATTATAAAAGGCTCCTGCACTCTGAGGAGGAGGAAATCTATAGTTCATCGTCAGTGCCGAAGCGCGACTGGACGATTGATATCCACTAGGTCCAGGGTACGCCGCCTGGGGTCTAGGGATTTTCTTTTCTTGACCAGAAAAATTAACTTTATTTGCATAAAAAATTTTGTTAACTCCGCCATTATTCTTAATAAATTCACTAAAAGGTACTTTATCAAACAAAAATTCACTAGACGGCGGTATTTTCTTCAAACATGGCTTAAATGATTTATCTCTTAATTGTTTAATGAACACTTCGCGTCTTTGTTCAATTATATCGGCCCTACGGCCACAAACTAGTTGCAAACAATCACGTGAAATCTTTTGATAGTCATTGGAAAAAACCTCTTTTAATTTTGTTGTCAGTTGTTCTGGGTCCATATTACCCGTATCCTTAGCCCAGTCCACTATCTGTCGAAAACCCTGTTGCATGGCATCGCTTTGTATTACCAGTGCGCGGGTTACAGCTCCAAGAAATTTATCCGCAGAGGGTAGATGGGTAACTTTTTCTAACGATTTGATTTCATCATTTACTTCAAGGTCAACATATCCAGGACGAGCATTATAAACCTTTTGTGATTCCACATATCGAACATTATTCCAGTTATCATTATTAAAATATTGAATAGAGTTGAGCAATTCTAACTGATTAGATGGAGTAGCAGTGACAGCTGGCTCCTTTAATTGCGTTGCCAAATCAAAATCAAATGATTGAACTGGTACAGAATCTGAGACGGGTTCTGAAAACCTTTCTGTAACCGGTTGTTCATGTGTCATTTCGAAATCATTATATATCGGATTATCACAGTCATAATTTTCATTTTCATAATACATATTATGAGGGTAGAAGTATAAATCTTTCAAATCACTGACCTGTTTTGCAAGCTTTTTGATTACCTTGCTTTGTCCTCGATGACGCTTACTCTTCTTCTTCTTACTCACCTTCTTCCTCTTACGGGATTTATCTACCTGATCAACCTCTAAATCCGATGGGGATGATTCAGAGGAAATTGAGGAACTTGATGAATCTGATGACGAATCAGATTCTTTACGATTACGCGACTGTATTCTATCCGCCATCGTAAGAAAATCTAAACTGTTTTGTTTTGAAGAAGCTATCACTTTTCAATTAATTCCTTTAAAAAACGATCAATATTTAATATTTATATCGTAAGAAAATTTAAACTTTCTAAGCATATACCGAACGCTAACAGCGTTATTACAATAAACTAATAAAAACTATAGTTTTGTAAGAATTCAATATAAAATTATTCTTTTCCAAGAATGTCGAACGCCAACAACGTTAACTTTTTAAATTTATATGTGAACCGTCCGAAAAACAGGACGCCAATGAACGACTTGGCGCGCTGCAGCCACCTGGTGAACGCGGGCGGAAATACGTCATCATAGTGTTGTCAAGAAGGAGGTAGTTGCATATACCTACATAGATGTGACACGAAAACGGAAGATGCTAGACTCAAATAATGTTTATATGACCCCGAATGAGGCCGTAGGACACAACAACTTAATTTATTTAGTTACAAGCCTCCATGGGACAAACCTTATTAAAAAAAAAAATTGAACAAAAGAATCATGATAAATGTAGTTTTCTTTAACACATTTAGGTAGCTGATATCACCTCAAAACCATTAATTCAAAGTTCATCTCTTCTCCTAGTCTTCTTGATGGCCAGGTCATCATGTTGGAACCAGGTGGCGTACACCCTGAGAGGTTCCGGTGAGGAATGACGGTGGAAGGATACTGGACGATCCCGGGCTAGCACTTCACGGGCATAATCTTGGGGACGAGCCTAAGCAAAAAGGTTAGGTATTTTAGAATGATGTTCAAGCATGAGATGTTATTGTTTAAAACAGAGATGTTATACAGGCTGTTTTTTAAGTTAATTACTTCAAAGACAGCCGGTTTATTTTTTTTGGAGACGTATTTATTCTTAAATAAACATTGTATTTTTATCTCACGAACCGAGACGTGCGCTTTGGTTGTGGTTACCAAGTGTAGAAACACGCTGTGAATGTGTGAGTAAGCGCAGGAGCTCTCGGTACCGTTCGAGATAATGGCGAAGTCGGAAGTGTGTGTGTGTATGTGCTTACGCTACTCGTCTTCACGGGCACATTAACAGCGTGTTTGTACACTTGGTTACCACATGTAAAGCACGCGTCGCTTCATGAGGTAAAAATACTGTATGACAGCAGTTATTTATATTATATTTCGGATTTGGTTGCTTAGAAAAAAGTTGTTTAAATTCATGGGTCCTTTCAGTCTATGAAATAATGTCAATGAATTGAAGTCAACCAGCCTGCATATTGTTCTCTGTTCAAATCTATTTTCTGATAGGCGTTAATGCTATGTACTGCTCTATAATAATCCCCTGACCGATTTCAATCTCGGTGGCCAATCTCAATCAAGATTAGCCAGGTTCGCAGAAGATATAGTGCACAAGTGTGTGCGCAAACACAGGCTCATGCCTGAACAACGTCAACACAGATTTGATCTGGTTCACATAAAATGAAAACTATGAATCACTGTCGTTTTATTTCTACCTGGTGGAACAGCGGCGAGTGCGTCAGGGACACGTTGAGCCGGTGGTGCGCGCACGCGCCGAGCGTCATGTCGTCGGGCGCGGCGCGCGCGCCGCACGAGCACGCGGACAGTGCGCGCGCAGCTCCTATGCTGAATACTGTACCGCCTCCGCCTGTTATGTAGTCGTAACCTGATGGAAACATAGCATATCATGCTTAAAATCTAAGGTCTGCATTAATAAATGATGCTCATTTGAACAGTGGTGGCCAAGTGGTAACGGGTTTGGTCTTATTATATTGCTCAAAGCCCAACACATACCAGAGTTGCGGGTACCGAATTAGGGAAGGTACAGTCGACCTTGTAATTGCTTTGTCATTTTAACTATCTAACTGTCACAAAGACAAGTACACTTTGTCGTTTTTTGACATGCACGTGACATTCAACATTAGGGTGATAAAACCATTACAAGGTCGAGTACACAAAAAAAAAACATAAAAATATATGCATTTGGATTGAGTGATCGTTTTTTATTTCGTGACAAAATGTGTACATTTAGTCAAAACTCATAGCCTAAAGTAAAAATTTTGTCACTCTCACGTCAGGGTCAGGGTCTCAGAGTCAAGAAATAAAAAAAAAGCTCAATCCAAATGTACAGACGCCAGCACATCAAGCTACTACAATCTGTCAAATTTATTTAAGAGATTTTCAACTTTATTGCTAAAGCATTAAGGTTGAAGGTTGATTGGGAAAATTTGACAGTTTCGGAGAGCTTGACCTGCTGGCGTCTGTACATCATAAAAATGGGAACTTCCTAACATTGAACACTAACCTTTGGCAGCAGTTTCTCTCTTCCCATAACCGTAGCCATACTTTTCTCCAAGCACAGTGATATTAGTACCTCCGCGATAGCAACTTAGCACTTCACATAGCCTCTGCACACTATAACAAATTTGTTTACGAATAATAGGTACAGAAACGTATGGATTTTTTCGAATGAACTTTAATTTCATAAATTAACTGTTTGTTTTCTATTAATTTAATTAAATTTAAATAGGAAACATCCATCGGTTTCTTACAAAACTTCCAACTATATCCGTCGGCCCTGGTTATTTATCTCATTTAGTGACCGTACCTCAATCTACATAACCTTGGGTTGGTTAGCCACAACCCAAGGTTATCTGTATCAATTGATTTGCAATACTAAGAGATACACACAAGAAAAAGGGACGACTTCTGTTGATTCCATTAAAAACTAAGTTATAAAAAAACAACAAACAGACACCCAACTTTTGCTTTCATACAAGGTTTTATTTAATAAAATTGGGGAAACTCATCTGTGGGATAGTTGCGAAACACACTAACAGTAGCAATGGCTTTCATTTTGACAGTTCAACAACATTCATTGCGTTATTTACGTTGTTGAGTAGACAAATTTTTCGAACATATGAAGCAATGGATTAGCAACATCCTTCAAAATGATACAGATTGTGATTGAAAGTGTATTACGTAATTTGGGTGCAGATAGATATATTGAGGGAATTTCAAAAACACAATGTAATGTAAAATCTTCTGTAATGTAAATTCAATGTAATAATCTACAACTTACCCCAGTATAGTATCATCATCAGCCAAAAATATCCACTTAATATGAGGCATATTGTTCACTCTCTTCAGCACCATTCTCAATATGGCGATGGTTTTGGCGCAGTGGCCCGTCTTGCTGTTTGGTATCCCTGTGCTCACTGCTGGGACTGTCGGATCTAAAAGAAGTTCATGGAGAATGTTATGTGGCGATAAAGAATCGTATTTATGGTAACACATCATTGTTTCAGTGGATCTACTCTCTAAGTCCATCAACAAAGATACGGGCCCGACAATACTAGTTGATCTATAGAGGTATGAGGAACAGGGTGTAAAGTTCACTCAACCTCCATAGAAAAGGGAGGATCCTCCGAGAAGACGGGTGTCGTGTCTGGTGGGCAACTGCTCGAGATTGTTTTTCTATTTCTTTAATGGCCTCGCAGTTCAACCTAGCAGGTTGTCGTGTGCTTAACAAAACTTGCCTGTGGATGCCTCAATAAATTAAGGACTCCAGCCAGGGCTTAAAAAACTTAAAAACTAAGCGACTGCACACTAAGGTCATCTCTGTGGGGTACGAACCACGGCTTAGGGCGTCGCTGGGAGAGGGCAGCAAAGGACAGGCTGGATCGGAATTATTTAGGGACTAATTTAAAACTACAGGCTCAGCGGCGCGGGCTGGCTCGAGCAAGGGTCGGGGCGGACATGGTTTGGGGCGTCGCGACGGGCCTGGGCAGCGAGGACAGACGGACGGCTGTCGGGACTTGTACTTTCTGAGTGTACTGGTGGCCTTTCTACTGTCCTGGAGGAGGGTCGTGGTGTCATCGAGGATGGCCTTGGTCGGCGAATTCTACTTATACGGGAGGGAGTTATCGGGCGCCGACGATTGATGTCGGGACCTTGTATTATATATGCTAGTTGCACTCGCTTGCGCGATGCAGGATTTTGTGTGACGTCAGTATGATGCGGAGTTTGCATGTGGCGGTCTAGATGCACCTACAGAATCATCAAAACAAGTGAAAAGTTCAATTTTTCGATCGAGCTTTGACCAGGTATTTGTGGGTTAAGTACCAGTCGCTCTTCCCTCGGAGTGGCATGAACTACATGAGAATAGATTCATCATCATTCTCCTGCCCTTAACCCAATTTATTTCGGGTCGGCGCAACATGTCTTTTTGTTCCATACTTATCTATTAGTCTTCCATCTCGGTGGTCACCCCCTTTCTAACCATACCTTAGATTATGCTATGCTATGCTAAAAGTATTACCTGTATAGTCACAAAAGTGGCAGAGGAAGACTGCCCAGGGTGCACCAGACATACATTTATGTAAACCTGTATCGCCTCTTAGAAGCTATTTTAATGCTAGCTGTTAATCTAAGCGTTTTTTTTTCTCACTATGAAAGGGAGCGGGCGGTATAATTAGTTTGCATAAAACATTTACAGCTTGTACGGTCAGCAACGAAAGTTGTTTAATAATAACTTGTATTTATATAAGCACACATCGTTTTTTAGCATGTCATGGATTACTGAAATGTTATTTTTTTTTTATACCAAACCAACGTAATATACCTGACTATTTCCGATAAAACTCAAAATGACACATAAAAATAATCAATACATGTGCTGAATTCATGGTTACTGTTTCAGCGTCGATGTCTCAGCCGTCCGGTATTATAAATTGGAACATTGTCAAACAAAACTATGTAGGTTTTTTTTCTGGTGGGAAATCATCAAATGACCCCTCCCGCTGTGGGTGGAGCGGAAGGGAGTGTCAGACTCTTACTGACTAAAACCCACCCATGTTCCTTCCTTCGCCCTTTATGTTCCGGGGTAGCGGTAACCCTTTCGGACAATCCCGCTGACTCGGCAGGCTTCGGCCCTAAGGGGCCCCTCGAATTATGCTGACATCTCTTTGAGGCGCGCGTGGAACACTTCCGCGCCGTCCGGCACGGGCCTGGTCCTGATCGGGCGGTGAGCTACCCATTGCTCTCCGCCCGCAGGCCCGCGCCTACGGTGGCCGGTAGTCTTCACTCGACTCCCGACGCCCGGGGCGTCTCCCGCGGCGGCTGGGACGGGAGGCTCTCTCCCTCATCCGTCCCGCCACCTCCTTCGCTAGCATGACTGCTTCGCAGAAGGAGGCGACTGCCTCCCACTCCCTCTCGCTCCGGACCATGGCTTGCACCAGGGCCGGGCGCGAGAGGCCGCCGCCGCTGCCGATCGCCTCTACGAGGACACGGCGGTGCTCCGCCCAAGCGGGGCAGACCTCCACCGTGTCCTCTGGGCGATCCTGGCAATGGTGACACCTGGGCAACTATGTAGGTTTGAGAACATTTCAATCGTATTAACATATTTTAAGATACGGTCACTTAACGTTAATGATTGATTGTTTTTAAGTAAGACCCCTGAGTGTGGCAGTAAAACTTCAAAATGTTGCGATTAACTTACCATCTTTATCGCTAAAGAACTGCAGGTTCGAGACGTGTCTGCCCCATGTCTTCTTGACCACCCTGGCTCTGGAGCTGTGGAAGCCGCTCCAAGTCTTCACGGCGAAGAATATCGAGTCCTCAGCTATGGCACTGCCCTGCCGATAACGTGGCATTTGAGAAAAGCTGTAGGGCGTTTCACCTCCAGTTCGATCCGACATCTGACAAAGTTCTTTACTTATAGGCGCTTTTCTACTGTGTGTATTTTAAGTTATGGATTTCTTATGAGACCGATAAATTATTGAGTGTTGAATTGAAGTACAGACACCAGCAGGTCAAGCTACCCCGAACTGTCAAATTTCCCCAATGAACCTTGAACTTTAATACTTTAGCGATAAAGTTGGAAATCTATTAAAGAAATTTAACAGATTGTAGTACCTTGATGTGCTGGCGTCTGTACATGCCCCTTACGGCTTTCGCTCAACATAACAACTAAACAACAACTCGACTCAAAATAATGCTTTGAAATATGAGTATTTTTAAGGGGTTACATGAGGAGCTATTAGTTTCAAAGAACCAAACGGTTTGTCCTCTCGTCTTTCATTGTGGTATTTTTGTGTTACAACAAAATCACAGAAATGTAAACACCATGAATAAACAGCCAACAAAAGTGATGACTGTATAGCTCCATTGGGCAAAACCTCCGACACAAAACAAGTTAAAAAAAACTATGAAAAAATAGCCACAAATATAACAAAAAAGATAGAAACGTGAAACCCTATACCCTACGTACTTACGTAGGGTCATAATTTCAAGGTTATTTTTTTCTTCTTATAGGGTTTTTTTTTCCGGTGGGAAATCATCAAATGACCCCCCTCCCGCTCTGAGTGGAGCGGATGGGAGTGTCAGACTCTTACTGAGTAAAACCCACCCATGTTCCTTCCTTCGCCCTTTATGTTCCGGGGCAGCGGTAACCCTTTCGGACAATCCCGCTTTCTTATAGGGTTTCACGTTTATACATTTTTTGTTCTATTTGTGGCTATTTTTTAATAGTTTTTTTTACTTGTTTAGTGTCCGGAGTTTTTTAAATTTTCAATTTAATTTTTTATTTCATACCTTTTGTAGTGACTCCTTATTTTTTTTATTTAATTTCTTTTATTTTCTTGCGTTTTAAGATTTAAGTAATTTTTGGTGTTTAGTCAGGTTTTTTGTAATTCGCTGTTTTGTGGTGGCGGCCATCTTGGATTAGAAATGTATCATAGTGTATAGTATTCTACTAGTCCAGCCCTTTCATTTGATACCCATATTGAGGGAGTTGTGAAAAAATATGTAATCCGCCATTTTGTGGCGGCGGCCATCTTGGATCTATTTTCATCAAACATAGCTAACAAACACTCCCGACTAATTCACCTTTGAAACAAAAAAAAACAAAATCTTTCATCCGTTCGGGAGCTACGATGCCACAGACAGACACACACACACACACACAGACATGTCAAACTTATAACACCCCGTCGTTTTTGCGTCAGGGGTTAAAAGCTAGTTTTGACTATAATTTCAGTCAAAAGTACTAATGTCGAGAGCTTCCAGTCAAAAGTACTTATGACTGATTTTGCTAGTTAAAAGTACTTTTGACTGGTTATGAGTTAAAACCAGTAACATACTCACACATATATCAAACTGTCGGGGATAAGTGGCGCAGTTATCGCCGGACACTATGCAGAAGCTCAGATCAGGTGTGAGCAACGGTCCAGGGTCAGAACCGCCGCCGTAGACCAGCTGCGCCAGCTCAAACGCAGGGTCTATTGAGAAGTCTGCCTCTAAGCGGCGCTGGCCGCTCTCGATTTGTCTTAGGAGTCTAAAATATGGAGCATGAAAGGAGACATAAGGGTTAAGAGACTTTCAATAGGTTCTTTAGTCCGCTTATAGTGTATTATTGTCATTACCATCAATCAACAGTTTTTATGTGATGGAGTAAAAATAAAAATGTAAACTTATTTACGTGGGGTAATTGCTTAACATATTCACAATGGCAATGCCTTTAATTTTGTCAATTCAAAAACATTCTTTGCGTGATTTACGTTGTCGACCAGACGGACTTTAAGAAAAACTTTACAACTAGGAGAAATGAAGCCTACTCCTCTTTAAGATTAATTCACATGTAGTGATTGATTGATTTTTATCAACTCAAGCAATAAGATTTTTCATACAAACAAAATACCCACTTTTCAGCCCTTTAAAGGTCGAATTTCCAAAAAACCCTTCTTAGTGCTCCCCTACATAATAAAAGGAAGCCGTGCAAAATTTCACGTTCCTAGCCCCAGTAGTTTCGGCTGTGCGTTGATGTGTCAGTCAGTCAATTAGTCAGTCAGTTTCTCTTTTTAGAAGAGGCGAGCATATTGTCATCAACCAGGCACAGATCCATCAGTCACGCTTGGGCCCACTCGACCAACAAGAAAGTCACTAAGATTACTATTTAGAAAGTAGATACAAGATGAAGAAATTTATACTTACATTTCGATCAGTTCTATTCTCATAGCAAATCCACTCGCAAAGTAGGGGTACATGAAGCCACCTTCCTCCTCCAAGTCCTCGTAGAAAGTGAAGTGGTGGATGATGGTGGGCTCCTCATCACTGAGTGGGTAGCCTATCCACATTACGTCCTGTTATAAGAAATAGTTTTTGAAGTCCTTCATCTTTATCCGTTGGCTAAAGACATTTTCGAGAACTGCTAAAGTTTTTGACAGCGACTGTGTATGCTCTTAATTCACTAAAATTTTCAACTCCATAAAAATGATTGCCAACAAAAAGATTAAGGACCGGAATATTAGTACAGAATATTTTACAAAGAAGTTGCAAGACGCACCGAAAATGCCTGGAAGAGCTATTGGGCTATGAAAGACCTAATGAAGGGTGATCTCCCTTTGTCCTTTAAGATAAGACTCATTGACGTGTGCATACTTCCCATCCTCACACATATGGTGGACAAACATGGTCTTTGACAAATCAGCAGAGGTCCACCCTCGAGGTTTGCCAGAGGACTATGGAACGGAGTATACTGGATATCAAACTAACAGACCGGGTTAGGAATACGACCATCCGTTCCATCACAAAGATAACTGATGTCACTTAGAAAGCGCGCGGACGCTATAATGGAATTGGGCTGGACACATCTGCCGCATGTCAGACGACCAATGGGCCAAACATACGACCCAATGGGTCCCTCTTAATGGCAAGCGACATCGTGGCAGGCCCAGACGGAGATGGCGGGATGAGCTGGACTCCTTCAACAAAAACTGGTCCTCAGAAGCTTTAAACACAGAGAAGTGGAGGGAGAGTAGGGAGGCCTTTGCCCTGCAGTGGGACATCACAGGCTTTTAATAAATAATAATAATATTTTACTGAGTAAGCACGAGTACGTCTTATAATCACTCGGGTTACTCAAATGAATTCTGATGCCTATGGAAATCAACCACCATGCATAAAACAAACATTTAAAAAAATATTCAGCCGAACTGAGAACCTCCTCCTTTTTTGAAGTCAGTTTATAAACAGACTACCGAGCGTAAGTCTTCGAGCAAGTTCATCTAGTCATAGACAACCGTATGTGCCAAAGCTATTCGTGACGTGTGGAATGTCTTCCTTCGAATAACTTTAGGTCCGACCAACTACACCTAATGCACAGTTCCAAAGTTCCAAATCCTTTAAAGCCGCTTTCAGAGCTCCATCTCTTCCTTACCTTCTGTCTATCAGCAGCCGCGAGCGCTTCAATCAGCTTATCACACTTGACAGCAGTGTGCGTCTCTACGAACAGCACCCATCTGACGTCAGTCCGTCTATACCGTGACGTCAGGGGTGACAGCAGAGGCAGGATCGTCCACGCACCAGGCACGGGGAAGTCCTCATGTGTTATATGCGTTTTTGGGTGGCGCTGTATGGAAGGTAGGTTGGATAAAGTCAGTGTTGGAGGTTCAAAGTAGCTTGTGGATAGAGCAAGAGTAATTTCGCAGAACGCAGACCTAATAGATTCTAAATAAGCGCATGTTTAGTAAAATCCATTCTTCCAGAATGTTTGATGAATTATTGAGGTTACACATAATTTTGAAACAGATGCAGCATCCTATATTTTGGCGTCGCTTGTCTCGTCAAAGAGTTTTGGTGTTCTTTCGATGCCACATATTCATGCTACCCCTTGATATATAAGGCATATGCCTTCCACATATAATCACATAATATTCGTCGACAGATATTAATGGAAATCATGAAATCAGATATTATTCCCGAGCTGTCCATAGTAATATATTTATGCTCGTGACTATAAGCTACGTGAACGCTGCGTGTAGGCATCAACACAACAATCGACGCCAACGCTGCACGACGATTAATTGAAGAACATTAAAGCCTTGTCCCAAAACTATATTTTTAGCGGTATAAAATCTAGGTAGTCGACAAATGTCAGAAAAGGAACAAAAATATTTCAGATAGGTGCATACTTACAGCAAGCTTTTAAACATTTTAATGCGTTATAGTGAGCTTACTAGCACAGTTTACTATCCGTTTTATCGAACACAATCGTAGACTGAAGATATTTGCAATATTACAAAAGGTAAATGCTTATACGTACTTTTTCCAGCTGCAGGACCTGATTTTCGATGTCCTGCTTGAGCCGCTTCGCGACACTGGCGTGATACGGCTCAGGTTGGCTCACTATTGTGAATACTATATTTCTTGAATCTGCAACAAAAATATCCATATTCATATACATTTATTGCATTCAAAATTATATAAACCATGTTACAAAAGCCTTAAAGCTAGGTACAAAAATACAGACCCTGTTAGGGCACAGTAAAAGGATAACAATTTAAATTATTCTTGAGCATAATATGTTCACCAAGCCATTTCATCAATCTGCCTATATTCAAATTTTATTTGTTTCAATTTGACGTTATTTCAGGTTAAACAAATATCAACTTTATTTTAATGGCAATTAAGTTGATTTCAGAGTGACTACCACTATTGAAAAAGTTATAAAAATTTTTGAAGTTGTAGCGTAAACTGAATTTTATTGTGTAGGAATTAAAGTTGTTTTTCCACAAACTCATATTTGTATACATTTTTGGCGAATATGTCGTGAATGCAGCATAAAGGGGTTGCATATTATGCATCTGAAAACCACCCCCGTTGATAGTCATACATAGTTGTTGCCAACCTCGAACTTCACAAAGATTAATTTCGGACTGCCTCGCTGCTCTAGTGATCGCAAGCGTTACTGCTGAGCATGAGAGAATCGAACCCAGGAGGCTCGAACCCAGGAGGTCCAATACCCGGGTCGGGTAAAGTGTTATTTACTTTTTCTGGATTGGTACCCGATTGTAATAGGCTCGCCACCTATTATGTACATGTGCGTAACTGGCAAAATGGCGGTGTATAATAAGGTACACCTCTGCCTAACCCTATGGGAATTACAGGCGAAAAGTTATGTAATTAGTTAAGGCTGATTCCAATTGTAGTTCAATCAAATAAACCCTATTATCTTTCAAACATCATAATCATTTTATCATTAAAACAACAGCCTGTACACATCCCCTCCCCCCAACCCCATCAAATTACATCCCACATCGAAACACCGCATCACGGCTGATGGCATTACCGCCGAATGGCGTCAATGCCATCAAATTATGACAAATGGCGTCGAGGCATTGACTAACAAGCCGTCGGCGCTCATCAATCATGTACCAGGCATTAGGTTTCATTTACAGGTAACTGGTAGAGATATATGCGTTGTGTACATGGATTAATATGTGTAAGGTGATACGGACAGTGTTGCTATATATACGTTTATAGGCGTCAAACGTAAAGCCTCTTACGTCTATCTACGCCCGATAAGATTACTCAGTCTTAATATAGGTGTGTAATCAGCCTATAATGTTCCCACTGCTGGGACACGGGCCTCCTCTCTTCGAGAGGGAGTGGGCTGTAATCTACCACGCGGGCCCAATGCTGATTGGTAGATAATGGCATATCGGTTTTCTCACGATGTTTTCCTTCACCGTTTTGAGAGCAGTGGTGATAAAATTAATTACACAAAGTAAAGCCTGCCTGGATTCGAACCCATGACCTTACATCTCGTACGTCAGGGTAGTTACCTCTGGTCCACCACTGCTCTACATCTTATAGGTTCTCTTAATATTGGTGAATGATGTAAATTATAATTTGGAGGTAAAACATGGTAAAACATGTGTCCTTTTCTAGAGAATTCATCAGAAAACTTTAATGTTGATATAATGAAAATTGAAGAAGGGAACTTTGATCCAGTAGATAACAGTAGACTGCTAGTAGGTAGTCTACTAGTTTTTTTTACTAATTGCTAGCCTTTCTCGCGGCTTAGCTCGCGAGAAGGATGGTTTCATAAACTCAGAAACCATCGCGACTGAGCACATACTCGTACCTAAAAACTTATCAAAGTTTCATCGCAATCGGATTGAACTAGCTGAGTTATGTATAGGCATTAGGGAATAACAAAGAAACATTCATTTTTATTTAGGTATTTTTAGATAGACTGGCTTCTGCCCGCGACTTCGCTCGAGTGAAAATTCCTGACCCCTGTTCCCCCGACCTGCCCCTTCACTACACTTCGTTTTCGCTTAGCTTCTTTTTCTTTCCGACTTCTTTTTTCTTTTTGTTCGACTCTTTAAGGGTCATAGCGTGATGTTAAATAGCCTATAGCCTTCCTCAAGAATTATACATTAGAATACATATTAGAATTTTTCAAATCCGACCGGTAGTTCTAGAGATTAGCGCGTTCTAACAAACAAACAAACTCTTTTTTAATTAGTATACATATAGATTTAATTGTACGAATACAGCCTCTGTTTTAAATTGTGAAAACAGAAAATGTCTAAATCTTGACTTGGATATTGAGAGAATTCTCCATGAAATAACGGTAAAGTATCACAAACCGCTACAGAAGTAGGTAAATGAGACTGCACTTTTCAAAACTGGGCTATGAATAATTCAAGCCAGTGATAAGACCGGTAAGTCACTGCCATTGGAAACTTCCGACGTCACAGATTAACGTCTGCAGCCGCTCTTCCATCATCTACTAAACTTCTGGGAAACTAGGTAATGGAGGCGAGAAGTGGCTTGCTGTAAACTTGGGTTTCATTATGCTCTTTAACCTTGTAAAGTTATCAGACCACATCTGTTTGTGTGCTTTATACCTTTGCAATTTCTTGGATGTGATTTTAAAGGAGTTTAAAAAAGATGAAATAAAAGAAACACATGAAGCGATAAGCGAAGTTCTCCTCTCTCTTCAAATTTTTGGTGTACCATATAGTACCCAGTTAATTGGAGCAGTGGTGGCCAAGTGGTAACGGCCGCGACTTACGAGTTGTAGGTCGTAGGTTCGAACCCAGACAGGCGCTTTACTTTGTGTCAATTATTTTCATCGCCACTGCTCTCAAAACGGTGAAGGAAAACATCGTGAGGAATCCAGGAAGAACATGCCGTCCTAGAACCAAAAATTCGAAAACATGTGACAGCTGCCAACTCGCACTGGGCCCGCGTGGTGGATTACAGCCCATTCCCTCTCACCGAGAGGAGGCCTGTGTCCCAGCAGTGGGAACATTATATGCTGATTATTATAATTACAGCCACTTAAATATTATAATTAATATTGTTTGTAACTGTGCTATCTTTTCCAAATTCACACATTTCCTATGCCTCATTCATATACGTTAGTATATAAATGAGGCCACTACCATCTTAACACCAAAAATCCATCGCAAAAAGCGACAAAATCACACAAACGGTAAGTGCCATCTTTAATATTTAATTTCGTCTTAAAATTCGCATCAACCCTCAGAAAGTCGGGTTCTTAGTCAAATCGGAGTCAAAATCGATCAATTTGGATGGAAGCATCATGAATAATGCAAATTCTGCGATCACCTGAGGTGCGACACATTAAAATCGCATTCTGGCTTTATGATGTCCCCAGGCGAGCACAAAACGTATTACCGCTGATACCGATAACGTAGGGTTAGGTAAAAATACGCTTAAAATGTGGAGGTTAACGATGTAGAAACGGGTAATGCGGAAATGTAAATCGTTCAATATTTTTCTTGGAGTGGATATTATGATCCATTTTAAATACTTCAATTTCTCCAAATAATGTCCCGAACAATATTTTTTATTTTTGTGAAAGCTGAGGATTCGTGGAAGTTTTTAAAATTACTTTCAGGTCATTGCTTCGTTTCTTTTTTATAATGACTGAAAACCTAGAGCGAATATTGTCGAGCAAAAATTTTCCTTTTGAACAAATTTTTGTCACTTTGGTTGATGTTTAGACAGATAGTATATTTTACCGATTTTCCGACCATAATTTTCATAATATACATATAAAAAAAAAATATTTAGAAAGAAAGAAAATACATTTATTTGCGGCAAACATGACGCATAAACTCCTCTGCTACCCGCCCACATGGCGTGCTCCCCGAACCAACAACACTCCCACTGCTAGAGCAATTAAGTAAATAAATGACTTTCTAAAATATATTCCTGAGGCAGATTTATTTTTTGACTCTCGATGGACAATCGCTAAACATGTGTACATTTATTTAAAAATGAAGAAATAATTGTTTAGTTTCTAATTTTATTTTATGGTCGTGGTTGTTTTGTTTACAAATTTTATGTTGCCTACAATTATTATTATATTTTTGTTTTTTTTTTGTTTAAGATGTTTTAATGTAATTTTGTAGAATTAGCATAGATATAAGCGATTTGGTGTAAACTGTTAGCTTATATCTGATGAATGAATAAATGAATGAATATTAAATGAAATAAAAAAGAACATAAACACACAAAAAAAATAAGAAATTGGGGTAAACATTTACAAAAAATACGACACAGAAAGAGAAAAATAAAATCAGAATTCAAGTCAGAATTTCCCTAAAAATATTAAAAATCGTCTAGCTCCTAAACTATAAATAATCGCTGAATCATATATGAAGTGTTTCGGGAAGCCCTGTGGAGAGGCTTCTAAAATTTTGCTTTGGACCTCGTTTCATTGCCCCGCCTGTATAAATGAACATCCTCTACATAGTTTCTCTGAACGCCTTTGTCTGTCTATCCGTTAGTGTGTTTATAATCCATAAGAACTTATCCGATTTACGTGTTTTTTTTAAGCCAAAGATAACATGTTCCCCAGCAAGGTTTCTCGAAAGCTGAGCCGGCCGCAGCTAATAAAAAATAAAAGTAATTTCGACTGCCGGTCTACATTGAATGCACGAGTCAAATATTACGTCATTATACATCCTCCTACCTTTATACCAATTTATTTGAAGTCGGCCACCATCTTCTGGCTAATTCCTATAAATTACGGACCGATATGGTTAAAATTAAGTCTCATATGTCTTTACCAATAATTAAGCAAAGACATTTGCATAGTAGACCCTCCCATATGGAAGTAGCTATCATAGGTAAAATTAGCTTGCGAATCTATTTATATGCCCAGTAAAAAATGCTACCGTTGGTAAGCAAAACGATTCGTTTTTGTTTATAGGAATCGAGCATTAGTGTTCACTACATTTCCCACATCATTTTGAGTTACCTAAGTACTACTTATGTAACCGTGTTCCGAGCTACATGTAAGTTCGAACCATTTGAAAGGATTACCTCTACAAATTCTTCTTTTCAGGGAGGGAAAAGGGAGTAGTTGCTTGTTTAAAGAAACCACTCCAGTCCGTATTTCGTGGCGATAGCGGAGCGTTGATGGCGTATGAATAATTTGTGCATCTGGAGTGGAGCGGCGACAAATAAGCCTGCTGCACTACCTTTTCATTTAAAACTTAGAATTCTAGCAGCGGAGAAAATGGAGAAAAATAATTGGTGCTCAAATTAATGGACGTTTAAATATTTTCAAGGCTTCGTCTACAAGAAACTGCCAGAGTGATATTTAAAACAAGAGGAGAGGAGGGGGGAGGTTATTTCTCTTTAAAATCTTTTTTTTGTATTATATTTACATATACACTTGCACATACACTAAATAAATTATTTATACTGGAGTTTTATTGGAGCTTGGCGGTCAGCTCATTCAAATCAGATCTGCCTTTCACCAGGCGGCAGACTTGTTTAGCGTTTAGTTGCAACGAACGACTTACAAGAGTCAATCAATCAATCAACTCAGCCTATCGCAGTCCATTGCTGGACATAGACATCTCCCATGCTGCGCCATAACACCCTGTCCTCCGTCTTCCGCTTCCACTCTGTCACAGCCACCTTTTTGAGGTCGTCGGTCCTTCTAGCTGGAGGAGCGTCCCTCACTACACTTGTCGAAATCGCTTACGAGGATAATATTACTTAATTTCATCTATAGCATTCTCGGTAATGGATACGTGATATCTTGATTAACTCTAACAGCACCTTTAATCAAATCAACCCTATGTAACCAGGTACCGATATGGCACACACACACAAAAATCAATCATCATTTGCAACGACAACATCTTACGACAGTTAGTCTTCGAATTAGCCATAGCCAGGAATCTGCAAGTAGATTTAATTAGATTCCACGAAAACCCGTGGCCATGTCAAGTCCTCTAAATCGGTGTTGCTCGGAATGGCTCAGTTCCAGAGCTTTCCACGAAGCCCCCTTGAGCCCCTGTTCCCTTCAGTCACCTGTCGAATTTGCAACAAAAGTACATAACTAATTCTCAATTAGTCTGTTTCGAAATTGGACTCAACTGGTGCTATTAATGTGCTGTTTGTTTACCGCTTTTCACATTTTCTACAGGTAAGGGACAACGACGTGCAAACTGGTGCCATAAATTCAACACGTCATGATTCCTGGAAAATCTGATATGTCATACAAAACAGCAATACCTACACAGTCAAAATGTATGTAACAGTTAAGCAGCAATTTTTTTTAATACATATTGTACTAGCTGCGCCCCGCGGTGGGAATATCGGGATAAAAAGTATCCTATATGTTGATCCTGGTTATAAAACATCTGTGTGCCAAATTTCATGAAAATCCGTTCAGTAGTTTTTGCGTAAAAGAGTAACAAACATCCATCCATTCATCCATCCATACAAACTTTCACGTTTATAATATTAGTAGGATGTATAATGTCCATGGAAACACAAGGGAGAACGCAAACCGTAAAAATATGCTGAGAAGAACTTGATGCAGACGTCCCACAAAAATCAGTCATAGCAAAAAGGCCAGTCAAAAATGTTCAACCGAAAAATGCTATCTTCTGCGTTCTCGCTACGTTATTTATTTAACACTTCTCATAACATTCTTCATAACTAAGTAATCCTTGTTAGTTAAACTTAGTTATTTAACTTCTTCACCTTCATTATAATAATCACTTAGGCCGCGGTTAACGTAAACGTTGCTTAGCACGAGCACTGGCTCAGCATTATTCCTGTCACTGTCGCACTATTGTCAAACTACAAGTGCAAGATAGGGACGAAAACGTATCAGAGAGCACGGAATTGGTGTTCCGGCGACTAGACACGATGTATATTTAAATAATCAAAAAGTTTTGAATTACTTATTCCTATTCGTGTCGCATAAAGTGCGTTGAGCGCTTACTTTTGTCACGAACCGCCTTCAAAGCTGTCAGGTTCTAGATATACGTCATGTGTCGCTGTGCAAGGAAGCGGTGACTGCTTGGTTTGTATACAAAGTATCGACAATGTCTAGAAGCGGCCGCCGAGGCGTTTCTCTGCTCTGCTCCGTCGAACATATACACCTTAGGTACTCCCCGAAGAGAGAGGCAGAGGTGCATCTATAGCACACTCACATTTCGCCAGTTATGATTAAGTCCCATGTAATAGGGGGCGAGCCAATTGCCATCAACTGGGCACAGATCCAGACTTGGGCTGCTACTGAGAAATTCCAGATGGAAAAACCCAACAACACTGCCCGACCCTTTTTTATGTTTTCGGGGGGAAACCTTCAAAAGGCACCCGACCTCCGGGGAGTGAGGTCGGGGAGTGTGGGATTTTTACCTCACTAAAACCATCCCGGTGATCACCATCCGCGCATAGGGGTGGTCCCGGTTCCTCTTAAAAGACCAATTCCGGAACCACCCCCGAACAACTCTGCCCGACCTGGGAATCGAGATTATTTATCTCAACTATATCATGAAACACGTAAAATCCTCGCCGCACTATCTGCCTCACTTTTGTCTAGCCATTACTTTTTCGCGCTGGAGGTGCAAATAGACTGGTTCTATCAATAATTCGCGAACCGTCACGGCAAATGGACGGTTTCCCGTCGAAACCTACTGGGATTGCGACGCCGACTCTTGTTTAGAGTTCTCTACAGCTCAATATAAATGTACATTTTCTATTATGGCTAGTACTACATGTTATTTCAGAGGGGCCCGTGGCTAAATAATAACAGCCGCGCAGGTCGATCGATCAGGTTAAGCTACGCTTGCCGCGGTTGGTCTATGGATGGGTGACCATCTTTACATACCGAGACCCCTCCGTGCCTCGGAAAGCACGTTAAGCCGTTGGTCCCGGCTGTCATTCGTAGATCTTTGACAGTCGTTACGGGTAGTCAGAAGCCCGTAAGTCTGACAACCAGTGTTACCACGGGGTATCGTATTACCCACTAACTGGGTTGTGGAGGTCAAATAGGCAGTCGCTCCATGTAAAATACTGGTATTCAGCTGAATCCGGTTAGACTGGAAGCCGACCTCAACATAGTTGGGAAAAGGCTAGGCAGATGACTACATAGATACTATTTCAGAATTTGTTTACTTAGTTCTCAAAAAGTTCTTTCAGAGTTCTTACTCTGGTTGAACTTTTCATTTTTCATATCCAAAAATTCTCATACGAGGTACGTATTACTTATATAGGTACAACAGAGAACAAAAATTCTTTAAATTCTAACATATGGACAGAAAATATAGGAATTCAAGACGAAGTAAATACTCCGTAGATTTAACTGTTTTCCGATACCATTGAAAATAATTATTTTGTAAATAAAGTCTTTTCAAACGTAATTGGAACAACGTTGAAATCTTTCAATTTATCTTCGGTTACTCGTTGTCAAATTGTTCCTAGTTATGTTTACTCCGAGGTTTTCGCTTTTACTTCATTGTTAACTTTCATGACCATTTTAATCTTCGGAAAATTAAAGTTTTTCTACTAAACTTAAAAGGTTGTGCACCATCCTACTCCTACTATAATAATATAAACGTGAAAGTTTGTATGGATGGATGGATGGATGGATGTTTGTTACTGTTTCACGCAAAAACTACTGAACGGATTTGGATGAAATTTGGCACACAGATGGTTTATAACCAGGATTAACATATAGGATACTTTTTATCCCGATATTCCCACGTGATCGAAACTTATTAGGGTGAAAACGCGGGCGCAGCTACTGGTTAAATAAAAGGTAAGTTATTGTTGGCGTCTAAACGATAATTAGATAGTATTGATCGATAACAATTTTTTTTTCTAATTTATTTTGTAGGTATTTTGTACCGAGGTGTTTTGTAGGGGCTTGTGGCTAAGTAATAACAGCCGCACGGGTCGATCGATAAGGTTAAGTTACGCTTGCCGCGGTTGATCCGTGGATGGGTTACCATCTTCACATACCAAGACCCCTCAGTACCTCGGAAAGCACGTTAAGCCGTTGGTCCCTGCTGTCATTCGTGGATCTTTGACAGTCGTTACGGGTCGTCAGAAGAACGAGTCTGACAACCAGTCTAACCCAGGGTTATCGTATTACCCAGTAACTCGGTTGTGGAGGTCCGATAGGCAGTCGCTCCATGTGAAATACTGGCTGCATCCGGTTAGACTGGAAGCCGACCCCAACATAGTTGGGAAAAGGCTAGGCAGATGATGATTTATCAGCGAGAACTTGTAAATGGCCTTCAATTATATATGTTTTAAGAACACTCATCAAGTATCTGTTAATTACCCGAACATAATAAAATAAAATAAATATTTTGTTATCACCACCACTAAGTCATAATATTATTTAGTTTCATCTGTAGCATTCCCACTACTAGACACATGATATCTTTAATTAAACCTTTAAGCACCTCAACCCTATGTAATCAGATACGGATAATATGAATCACACGAAACCCCTCCACTACTCGCCCTATTCTATACAGGGTGGTGCCGAGAGGCGCATCAATAATTCGGCATCACATCGCTCGGATTCCACCATCGAGGGGATTGAGGCCGAACTCGAATTTCTAAGGCCTCAGGCCCCAGGCCCGAGGCCCGGTTTCAATTTTACCGCTCAATTTATTATAGACTACGTATGGGCATGGTTAATCTCCTAGCGACGTACCGACGTCATTTATCTTTCTTATTTGTCGCAAGAGTCGTGTTGTTTACGTCTTTACATAGTGCTGTCTATGGACGATAATCCTTTACAATGTGTGCTTTTATAATGTCAAATACGACGATACTAACTGGGCCCCGCGGTTTCACCCGCATAAGTTTAGATCCCGTGGGAATATCGGGATAAAAAGTAAAAGTATCCTATATGTTAATCCTGGTTATAAACCATCTGTGTGCCAAATTTCATCTAAATCCGTTCAGTAGTTTTTGCGTGAAAGAGTAACAAGCATCCATCCATCCATCCATCCATCCATCCATCTATCCATCTATCCATCCATCGTCCATAAAATGTAAGGAAATTCGTGCACGTTATACCGGTACCGTGGATTTTTAAACGGAGTCTGGCACACCTACTGTCCGCCATCTTGATTTTTTCAATTAACATTAAAATAGTAAACATAATAATGTCAAAAATCTATGCTACAGGATTTACACAAGTTTCAAAAATATGGATTTCACGTAATCAACTTTGAACTTTAATATCTCAGAAACGTGACGCTTTACGGGGTATGGTCTTATGTTATATGTTTACATTGGTGTCATGTATGTATCGATTTATATAGATTCGAAGCGTGGCAGCCATTTTGAAAAAAAAAATGGCGGAATGTAGTTATGCCATGGAGATTCACAGCCCTTTAAAAGCATCTTCTCACATGTTTTCATACATTTTACTTCCCTGTGTTATCGTGATGCCCTGGAGTGGACGCCCACGATAATATCATCACGTGGAAATTATGAAAGCGCACATTAAGTTAGTCAATTAACCTTAACGTGTGTATTCCTATTTGTAACTTAGAAGTCACTTCAGGGATTCGAAGGAATAAAGTTATTCGTTTTTTAAGGGCTATGAAGATTTGGCATAACTACTGTCCGTCATTTTGTTTTTTTTTTTCAAAATGTCGGCAGATTTTTTGCCAAATCCTAATTTGGGAAATTATCTATTAAATTGGATGTTCAAGAATTGTTCACTATACACATGGTATGTGTACTATAGTCCCCTCTCACAGAGAGGAGGCCTGTGTCCCAGCAGTGGAAACATTATAGGCTGAGTATGTATGTATGTCCCCTTAGGGCCGAAGCCTGCCGGGTCAGCGGGATTGTCCGAAAGGGTTACCGCTACCCCGGAACATAAAGGGCGAAGGAAGGAACATGGGTGGGTTTTAGTCAGTAAGAGTCTGACACTCCCTTCCGCTCCACCCAGAGCGGGAGGGGTCATATGATGATTTCCCACCAAAAAAAAAAAAAAAAGTATATGTATGTGTACTATACGAGTATATACAGAATGTTTTAGTGTACTTGATTTCGTTTTATTCGTCTTAAAAGACAGAGGTTTACGATTTTTCTCGTGTCGCATTGCGTTTTCATGTACAGTAAAAAATTCCTGGCATTTTATTAAAAATAAAAGAGGAGAAATACGTCACTAAATGTATTCGTTATATGTATTATAATACATAAACTTATATTCAGTTCACAAACTTAATCCTGTCGTAAAATAAAATATGTCGCATGTCACGTAAAACACAGATGTTTATAAACACAAGTTTTTATATGACACGACAGCAAATCAAGCTATATTTCCAAATTTAGCTGACCTCGCATTGTATATAGGCTTTTCGAACAATGAGAAATCGGCTTATACTGGAAATGTATAGCTTGATATGTCGCCCTGCGTACAACTCGTGTGTGTGTTGATTAAAGGCGACTCAATACAAAATAATGAAAGATGAGTTTCCTCTGCCAGTCATTGATGATTTTATTGATAGGTTATCTCAAACGAAGGTCTTCAGTATGCTCGAACTTAAAAATGGATTTTATCATTTGAACATCAGCGAGGAGACCATCTAGCACCCTAGTTGCGTAACACACTATAAATCACAATCTGAATATTGCTAAACCATTGCGTCATATGTTCAAAAAAAAAATTCTGCTCAACAACGTTAATAACTCAATGAATGTTATTGAACGGGACCACTAAGTATACAGCCTCCATCAGTTTCACTAAACCTGAGATATCGCGAGAAGAAAACATGCTTTGATAAACAAAGTATTCCAGATGCGATGCGAAATCTTTGAAAGATCACCCAAACTTCAAATAAAAGGACCATTTGTAGTTTATCAGAATTTACCTTCGTTTCGGTTCGCGTGAGATTCGATCTATTTACGTTACAGTGCCTGTACGTAAATAGCAGTAAATAGCATAGAATAATAACGTTCCGAAGCCTATAACGTTCCCATTGCTGGGACACAGGTCTCTCTGCGAAAGGGAATGGGCTATAATCCACCACGCGGGCCCAGTGCCGGTTGGTATTACACTATATGCAACAAGACAACGCAAGGAACTTTCCTCACAAATAAAATTCTCAAAGACGAAAGATTTTTAACATTCCAAGAAATGGTTATGGATCGATCTTCGGCAGCACCACAGCCTCCATCAGTATCACTAAAGCTGAGATATCGCGAGAAGAAAACATCCTTTGATAAACAAAGTAGTTTAAATGCGAGATCTTTGTAATACTCGCTCAAAGTTCAAAAGGACCTTTTATCAGATTTACGTTTTGGTTCGCGTGAGATTCGACCTAAGAAAGCAGTTTTTCTTTGAGATTTGCAAAATAAAATACGGCCGGACAATACTCTGTGTGACAGGTCTTTGAAGTTAAATCTATAGTGGCTGCTTACAGACAGACAGGCAGACACATTTGCGTAGACTGGGGGGTCAGAATATCGATCAAGAGTTTTTACAGTGTGCGTGTATAATCAGAGGGGAAATTCAACAACAACACAACGCAAATGCAAACACAAACAAGAAAATGCTAATTGATTGAGAATAAATAAATGAAATGAATGAATGACATTCCCGAATTTTTAGGAACGTTCACATTGTAATCTCAGTCTCAAAATCTGTCAAAAATACCTCTAATTTCCCTATATTGACATTGACAGTCGCTGGGATGAGATTGCGACTAGATTTTGAACGTTTTTAATTACGAGAATTGGCCTTCTGTGTATGAAGCTAAAAAAAGCAATGAAAGTATCGTAGCTGGTAGCGTTCTGTACTGTCTGCCTATACCCATGGGTAGAAGGCGTGAGTTTCTATATGTAGGTTCAACTTTCTGATTTGTTGACAATTCAGTGCTTGTCAAGTACATGGTTTAACTCGAATAGTGCTTTTAGTTCGAATTAAACCATTGAACAAAAATACTACAATAATTTAAATTATGAAGCACGAACCTACTCGGTAGTTTTGTTCAGCGTCAGATTTAAAAATAACCTATATCATGGAAAACATCGTGAGGAAACCGGTATGTCCAAGAATAAATAAATCAAAGACATGTGACATGAAGTGACATCTAAATACCGCTGAAAACCAGCGCTGGGGCTCTGTCTCGTATAGTCTTAGCATTATGCTGAGCGATGGCCGTTTTGCGTGAATGTGACGCATGTTTACCCCCAACTTGTTAGTTTTTAATGTGTGTTTATGTTCTTTTTATGCGTCATGTTTGCCGCAAATAAACGTATTTTCTTTCTTTCTTTCTTTCTTTCATCTACCAACCCGCACTGGTCTCGCGTGGTGGATTACAGCCCACTCCCTCTCACTGAGAGGAGGCCTGTATCCCAGCAGTGGGAACATTATAGACTGATAATGATATCATATGTAACTAACAAATAACAAAACCCATTAATTCCATACCAATTTAATTGATACCAGGATTATAACAATAATCCATTACTCTTATCAAATTGAACACGTTGCGGTTACAATTAATATCCAGCTCATTGGTTGATATCCAATTAGGGACGCATGTGATTGGGCAAAATCAAATGGTTTTGAATGGCGGCCCTTCCGGCAAATGTGGATAATTGATTGAATTGTCAGCAACGCCAGATTGTCTATTCATCGTGTATAGAAATTATGAACGCTAGCCCATAGGGGACGAGTTGGACGTGAATGTATTGTGGTCACTAATTTACGTACTATTGTTCAATGAATAATTTGAAATGATTTCAATAGATAGGGTAAAGGGTTAGAGAGGGTTTAGTTACAAAACCATTTAATTCTATACAAATAAATTAAATAAAAAATGTCTGTTTGTAATGTCAAAATAACAGTTTTTTTACTAAATGCATATGGAAAGTTGACATAATTATACGGTACTTACAACAAAAAAAAAACGTTTTTTGTCTGTCGGTGTGTTCCGGCTAATCTCCGAAACTTTTGGGCCGATTTTGACGGGACTTTCACTGCCAGATAGCTGATGTTATAAGGCATTATTTGGATGTAGAAAAATAATAAGGGTTCAAAGGTACAGGGTAAAATTAAATTAGTTAGCGAAACTCCGCAGACGTGTCGATTTCTAAACGCGATAAAATAAAATAAAAATCTTTATCATCCTGGCGGCGCATCATATCTTTTCCTTTACCTTTATCAACCGCTATCTCAGTATTCTCCCTCTTTCTAGCCATAACATCTTTATAAAAATACACCCATCATTTCTATGGTCTTCTCTTACTCAAAACCAAAACTTTCCTTACGACATGTTTTATTTTAACACCAGCTGTGCCCCACGGTTTCAGCCGCATAAGTTTCGATCCCGTGGGAATATCGGGATAAAAAGTATCCTATACGTCAATCCTGGTTATAAACCATCTTTGTGCCAAATTTCATCCAAATCCGCTCAGTAGTTTTTGCGTGAAAGAGTAACAAACATCCATCCATCCATACAAAGTTTCACGTTTATACTATTAGTAGACCTAATCTAGAGTACTATTAATACACCTACTACATTATTTACAAGAAAGGTCTGTTAAACAATAAAGGTTTATTTAAATGGAAGCACTTGGATTCAAAACAATTATTCATCGCTAAGTACCTACCGAATACAAAAACACGTCAGATTGGGTAGATAGTAAGTAGTAACTACCAAAGGGGGTAAAAGTATTAGTTTGTAGTCAGCACTGAACAATTTGAGGTCGTTATAAAAACACCCTATAATTTCCAACCCTTGCTTCGAAGTTTCCCTTTAGCTATTATGATAAGTTAACCAAGCGTTTGAACTACAAACTTCTAGCCGACGAGTTTTCGGTAGTAACAACATTTTATGTAAGGTCTATTCAAATTTACGTTTCCAATTGATGTTATTTCAAGTTAAATTAATGTCAACTTTACTTCAGTGGTAATAAAGTTGATTTCAGAGTAATTAGTAACATTTAAAGTCTTAAAAATGTTTGAAGTTGTAGCGTAAACTGAACTTTATTGTGTAGGAATTAAAGTTATTTCTCCAATAACTCATATTTGTTTACATGTTTGGCTAGTAAATCGCGAACGCAGTATAGGTACTTACTTTATTTTTATAACTGTATTTTATTAATTAAAATTTTTATAAATTGACCTTTTCTGTATCTCTATGGCATTAGGTCTGAATTATGCAACTATTATAGCTGTACAATCCTTTCACAGTTATTTTACCTCTGACAGTAACAACCCAAAAGCAACTTTATAATAACGAGGATAAAGATCATTGTGATTTTAACAGACTAGTCAGTAGCCGCAATCCAACAGCAACCTTATTACAAGGAGTCTAAAGACCCCTGTGATTTTTACAGTGATGCAAAATCTGAGGTAAATTAGCAAAAATTGTGACTAAGAAATAACAGCCGCACAGGTCGATCGATCAAGTTAAGCTACGCTTTCCGTGGTTGGTCCGTGAATGGGTGACCATCTTTACATACCAAGACCCCTCCGTGCCTCGGAAAGCACGTTAAGCCGTTGGTCCCGGCTGTCATTCTTTGACAGTCGTTACGGGTCGTCAGAAGCCCGAAAGTCTGACAACCAGTCTTACCAAGGGGATCGTATTACCCTTTAACTAAGATGTGGAGATCAGATAGGCAGTCACTCCATATAAAATACTGGTATTCAGCTGCAGCCGATTAGACTGGAAACCGACTCCAACATAGTTGGAAAAAGGTTAGGTAGATGATGAATCTTCCATAACACTATCCTTACAATACAAAATACAAAAGCTTCCATCAACGATTACAACCTCCTTGCAGATTTAATAACATGGACTATGACGTCACAACGGGGCTGTACAAACTCTTTACTTGAGAACTTTACTTCAATCTCGGAAGGAAAGCCGGTATTTTAAGTGGTCCGACTTTAAACACAGGAAATAAGTTGTCAGTGTAGATAAAATTCATGAAGTTTCAGTTGTCGCAAGTTTTTATGCGATATTAGAGACCTACTTTCTAGTGTCTGGATAGATAGGCACTTTCTACCAGATAAATTCAAACATGGAACTCATTTTGAACATAATTATATGATTAGTTAACCAGTACTTATCTGGAGATGGAAAAGTAAAAAAAAAAAGGAAAAAGGTGTATATAGGTATGTAAGAATCGTAGCAGGTGGCGGTTCTGTAGTTTCTGCCTACAACTACCATTTATAAACTAAATGTTTATGTATCTGGAGATGGTGCAACAGTCCATTTATACGACTATTGGAAGAAGTACTCAAAACTAAGTAAAGCTTTTTTTTACTTTTTGCTTTCCCGCAGTTTCATTACAAAGGAGAACATGAAAAATAAATAACCTAAATCGATTTCCTTTTCATTTTTCTACTTACTTTTTTCCCCTTTATGGCAACTGAGCCGATGTCGACTATTCTACCAGTGTCATGTAGTGACAGCAGCACAGCAACAATTCTACCTACATATATCAAGCACATTATCCACGAAATCCTTCAAAGTAACACCAGACTGACGCACAAACCCCGACGATAAAGAGTTACCGCTGTCTTCGTACTAACATAAGTTGCCATAACTTACAACTTACTTGTCTAAGTACACACCCGCTAAATTATTCAAGATACCCTCACTTCGGCTTAAAACTTTGTCACTGTCCTCGCGTCGTCGGAACGGAGACTTGTAAGCAGTCGCAAGTCTTGGACATCAACATTTATGATAAGGAACTCGTTTGCATAGTGTGCTGGAGACTTTTCCTGATCCTTTTTGTTGCGTACAAGTTTGGAGGAGAGTAGTTTTTTATTAGTTTTGTTGTCGAAAATTCGTAGCTATTACATATGTACTTAGATCTTTAGTCATGTGATACCTTACTGCCCCGTTGGTCTCGTGGTCGCAATCGCGACTGCTGGTCCTAGGGTCGTCGGGCAAAGTATTATTGGGTTTTTCCATTGGGAATTTCTTAGTAACAGTCCGGAGTTTGGAAGTTAGCGGTGTGATGCCCCCGTGTCTCGGAAAGCACGCCTGATCTCTCTCCGGTCGTGTCGGATTGTCGCTCCATCAGAGTATGAGAGTGAGGGAAGAGAGAGTGCACCTAAGTCTGCGCATACACTTGTGCACTATAATATCTCCCGCGCCGAATGCTGGGGGTCTACTCCGAAGTGGTATCGGCCGAATGGTCGGCCGTTTCCTGCTACGAAGTTACTATTTGGTTCGGTCGGTCCCGATCCTACACTCCCACACTCTTTCGAATATTGACTATTGTCCCGACCCAACTGAGCCTATCCGATCCTTTTTCGCATTTTTCAATAATATTCGGTTCGGCCATGTGTCGGTCCGATCCGATCATTCGCACTTTGCACTTCGTAGTAGACCCCCTGGTCTCCGCTGAGATTGGTCGTCATGGCCGAAATTTGGTCTGGAGGATTTTATGTGATACCTATGTCATACCGACGCTTCAGCGCCGGCGCCGGCAGCTGCCTGCCTTTTCCGTTAGTAACGTGCCGCTCGTGGTGAAATTCGACTTAGTGAAACAATCACATTAAACTCCCTGAGATTACTGATAAGAGATTTTAGGAGTGCTAACTTTAAATTGATAAGTGATGAGACCCAGTTTATATAAATTAGCCAACGACTCAAACAAAACCCCCTAATTGTGTAACACACTATCAATCACAATCTGAATCAATTTGAAGGATATTGCTAATCCATTGCTTCATATATTCGCAAAATTTGTCTACTACGTAAATGAAGCAAACTGTCAAAATATTGAGATAGATGGCGCTAGTGCCAATGTTAACTTCGGGCCCGTAATTAAAATTGTTTTTAAATTATCTAAATGTTGTCAAGTGTGAATAAGTAGTGAAATAGCATCAGTGTATTCCGATAAATAAGTGACAGTGTTAGCAAACAATCCTGTCAGTGAATAATAGTGATTGTAAAACTATAGAACAGTGTACACAAAAGTAAAACATAATAATCTTTATCTAAATAAGTATTTAAGTGGTGCACGCTCGAGGCCGGAGTTCAAACCCAGCCTTTTTCCCGACATTTATCAGCAACAAAAATGGATTTCTTAGAAATAATTACGTTTCGGATGAGAAAACGTGCCACATTACTGTCAAACGACACAATAAACGAAAGTACGCTTAATAATTCTGCGAACTCACCGCTAGATGGCACATCTAGTAGCCTACCTCCTCCATCCGATGACGAAAGCGACGAAGAAATCTTGCAGCTTAAAAATGAACTACAAAAAGTTAATTTACAACTAAGCGCAGCTCACGACTAAATTAATAACTTATCATTAGAAAACATGAAATTAAAACAAGAAATTAAAAATTTAGATGCAAAGCACAAGATTATGAAACAAGTTACAAATAAATTAACATCTGAGATAACCGTTACCCCAAAGAAAAAAGCAAAAGATATACTGGCAAAATCATGTGCAAATGTTCCTACTACTCCTCCAGAAATTGGCATTCCTTCACAGTCACCAGCAACCAAGGAAAAGCTCTCTGTACGAAATAAACACACTGAGACACTTCAATCCCAAGAAACAGAACTGTCTATCAAGCCTAAAAAACACCAAAAAGCTATGTATTGTGAGTGAAAATAAAAATAACAAGATTTTGCCTATAGCCATATTACATTTCGAATAGAATAGAATAGAATATATTTTTATTGTAAAACATGAGTATAAATCATACTCGTAACATGTGCAAGGTCTTGTAATAATGGTTAGATCTGCATGTTTTGCCATTAATGGCGTATAAAACAACATATTTGGTTTAAAATAACCACAAAAGATTTGAGTATAAACAACAAAACATTTTTTTTTTTCATCGTAATACTACTTAACAAAGAAGAAAAAAACTCGGAAACTGTGAAATTTGTCAGTATGTTGCCCGGAATTATGGCATGGAGCCGCTTATCAACAACTTGGAGATGAAATTAATACAATATACTCGTACAATGAATGATTTCTGCATTATTTTAATTGGAGAAAAATACTTTCAGAAAACTGAAAACTATGTGGATATAATCATAAAACTGAGAGAATTGCAGAAAATACAGCACACGAATCGAGTCTATTGTGTACTGGTAGATATAACACTGCTTTGCTTAAAAAAAAATATTATTGGTTTGGCACCTATTATATTTAATACATTGCCTAATTGTATTAAGGATCAGCCCTTAATAAAATTCAAGAAACCCCTGTCGTCGTTGCTGACAGAGAAATGTTATTACTCTGTTACCGATTTTATAAATGATGAACTGTAAATTTGCTTCACTTTATCTCACTTATTATATAAATAATTTTAGACTTAGCTGATTCATGATCTCATTTTGAATTTAAGTACCTAGATTCTAAATTAAGAATATATATGTATTAAACTAACACCATTATTGTAACACCTGCATTCTATACAAATAAATAAATTATTATTATTTTTCCTTTATTTCTCTTACATACTTACAAATTACATTTTTAAATATTTTTGTAAACAAAAAGATAAAAAAAAACATTTAAAAATATAAAAAAAATAGTAGCCCACCGATATCGGGAATAGGGTCAGGTTTATTATTATTATTACTAAAATCCATTGCTACTGTTAGTGTATTACGTAATTATACCGCAGGAGTAGGCACAGAGCCTAATCAACGAGCACGATACCCCACTGTCTAAGGAACTAACAAATAAGAATTATGTACACAGCCTTGAATATCTAACAAACATACAACTTTAATAAACAACTACATACTAATGACATAGTACATACAGACCGAAACTGGTTAAAATTCAACTGGAGCGTATCGACATGTCGCCGCTGACAAGGGATTCTAACTCCATTCAACAATTGAAGGATATGATTATGTATTCAGTGTTGGATTATTTTGATTTAACATGTACCTACACAACAGGGGCTTGTGGCTAAGTAATAACAGCCGCACAGGTCGATCGATCAGGTTAAGCTACACTTGCCGCGCTAGCTACATAGTTTTGTATTGGAAACTCGTATTGCCAAACTTAAACCTCGAAAAATGTATGGCTAAACCGAATTTAATACTGGTGTGACTTTATAATAACAACCTATTACTGTCCCACTGCGTATGTTTGCTCAAGACGGGTTGCTGATTTCATACTAGACTGACTTTTTTTTTTCCGGATGGGAAATCATCAAATGGCCCCTCCCGCTCTGGGTGGAGCGGAAGGGAGTGTCAGACTCTTACTGACTAAAACCCACCCATGTTCCTTCCTTTGCCCTTTGTGTTCGGGGGTAGCGGTAACCCTTTCGGACAATCCCGCTGACCCGGCAGGCTTCGGCCCATACTAGACTGACTTCAATCCGAGTTTATTAATAAAGGGGTAAGGACCCCACGAAATGTTGTTTTTTTCTCTTACCTCATCGTTTTCTTCGCCATACTACCCACTGCTTAAGACATTAATAATTGACTAAAAAGTTTCAAAGAAAAGTAAATGAAGCAACTACGAAATACTCAATTACAAATCTAATTACAATTCGAAACTCTCGGCCAATTACATCCACTTAAATTCAAAACCGTTTTTAATATATAAATCTTTGATCGAGAATCTACATCAAGAACCTAGTCCATCAAAGGTGGGAACTGTTCAATGAAACGTGAAAATCACGAATCTCGTGATAAATTCGATATCAAAGTGAGATTTATCCGCGTGCTGCTTCAGATTTAAAAGGAGTGCGACTAATCGTTTGGAAATAAAGTCAGAACGGTTGGTTGGCTTCGCCTTCGGATGTAAAGCGGCTGCCATGTCTTTTGACCTGACTCAACGTCTGGATCGTGTACGCATGTGCTTTAAGTAATGCACTTAAACTCAAACAGCCTTATTACAGAACAAGGTTTATCTAAGACACAGGTTTAAATCAGCCATTTTTTCATTTCGAATTTCATTCCGAAAAAGTTCAAGTGCAAGAGCAGTGGTGGCCCAGTAGTAACAACCGAGACTTACGAGTTGTAGGCCGTAGGTTTGAACCCAGACAGGCGCTTTACTTTATCTAAATTATTTCTTCACCACTTCTCTCAAACCGGCGAAGGAAAACATCGTGAGGGAACTGGCATGTCCTAGAATAAAAAATTCGAAGACATACGTCATCTATCAACTGGGCCCGCGTGGCCTGTGTCCCAGCAGTGGGAACTTTATAGGTTGATTAGCCTATAGACACTTAGAAGGCTTGAGGGGCTTGTGGCTAAGTAATAACAACCGCACGGGACGATCGATCAGGTTAAGCTACGCTTACCGCGGTTGGTCCGTGGATGGGTGACCATATTCACATACCAAGACCCCTCCGTGCCTCGAAAAGTACGTTAACCCGTTGGTCCCGACTGGTATTCGTGGATCTTTGACAGTCGTTACGGGTCGTCAGTAGCCCGAAAGTCTGACAACCAGTCTTACTAAGGGTATCATATAACCCAGTAACTGGGTTGTGGAGGTCAGATAGGCAGGCGCTCCATGTTAATACTGGTGTTCAGCTGAATCCGGTTAGACTGGAAGCTTACCCCAACATAGCCATTGGGAAAAGGCCAGGCTGATGATGATCTCTGTCACCGCTGCCGGTCTTAAGTACGTCTCTGTACATTTGTGTGCTTGAAGTAGTCAATCGAAATAAATAATAATTAATGATGTTCGTTGGTAAGCGTATCACATCACTGGAGTACGGCTCAACCGATTTGATTAATTTTCTTTTTTAAATGTTAGTTATAGTCCTAAGGTTTTTAGAGAAAGAAACATTGGAAAAGTAGCCCGAGCACCGTAAATGGTGTTTCCAATATGATTTTTGTAGGTATATATAAATTACTAGTTGCGCCCCGCGGTTTCACCCGCATAAGTTTCGATCCCGTGGGAATATCGGGATAAACAGAATCCTATATGTTAATCCTGGTTATAAAACATCTGTGTGCCAAATTTCATCCAAATCCGTTCAGTAGTTTTTGCGTAAAAGAGTAACAAACATCCATACATCCATCTATACAAACTTTCATGTTTATAATATCACTAGGATTGAAATTTGGACAGGACAACGTCTGTCGGGTCAGCTAGTAAATAAATAAACCATGTGACAGTCTTCTTCTAAAATAGGTGTGCTTAATCGGCCGGGCACATTAGGTACATGTGCAAATGTTCCAATTCCAGTTAAACTAGAGTTGAAACCATAGAGTAAAGTAATATATCGGGTAGTTGAAACCAAAAAATATGTCGGTATACCTGCTACCCGAAATGACGTGAACAAACTTTCGAGCTCGAAACAGGTCAAACGGGGATTTCAATACTTTCAATGTCCAAAATAAGTGCAATTTTTAACGAGGAGAGGTGGCCGTTATAAAATCTTTCAAAATATTCGATTGTGTAAATAATCTGTCCGTGTACCTACGAGTAATTTTTGTTTTTACAAGTTGTATTTCTTTAACTGAAATCTTTTTGAACAGCAGGATACTATAAATATGGCACATGAAACGACCTCATTATTTTTTAGATACAATTAATTATAATCTGATTGCAACATCCCGGATTTAGCTAAAGAGCAAACTTTTTTTACCGGATATAATAAACGGTAATTGATAAGAAATGGGACGATACAATGTCTAATAACTATTTGCACAGTAATTGCTTCATATCATTATAAAACGTATTTGATTCCACAGTTGTGTTGCATTGTTATAAGAAAAATAATAAAAATAAAACTTACCAAAACTTTGAATACATTCTATGTAAGCGAGAATTAGCACCAACGTTACAACTGAAACAATAAAATAAAAATATTATTTTTTATAAAAAAAAAAAACAATTTTTTCTTATATTTTCCTCGATTAAACCATTTTTTTACGCGAATTTAATTGATTTACAAATGACTGTTAAACTGTTACTTCCCAATTTAAAACATATTTTCTAAACAACGCGAACGTACCTCTCGCGTACATATTGGCGGGAACTTTGGAGCGAAGGGCGTGCACCACCCCCGCTACTCAAATCGGTACTGGCGACCGAGAGCCCCCAAAACGGAGGAACTTGCTTTTTTTATGGGGATAATAAATAGCACAGTCAACACTTCGTCAAGCCTACAAAGAAACTCTTTAACGTGAATGGAATATTAAACATGTATTACTTTTTATTTAATCTTTCATTTTTTTTATTTTATTGTTTGTTTATCTGATATCTGGTGTATTGTGTGTCTTTTAGTTTGTGCCAAATAAATGCATTTTCTTTCTTTCTTTCTTTATTATTGTCAATTTGATAAAAGCTTTGTGTAGATAACACTTCAGTTTTCGAAATATCAAGATTGAATCCGATCTTAAATTAAAATAATACGCTAATAATATAATACGAAAAATTATTCGAATAGTTATCTGTTCGAAGCCGAGTCGAATAATTTTTCGTCAATTTAGATTTGATAATACATATTAGGTTAAAGTAATTGTGATACCTAATACATTCATTGCTAACCTTTATAAGATTTTTTAGATATTGGTTAACTTTTTTGAATTTCGGCTATATATGTACTCACGGCTACACATCAAGCTATACATAACCAGTATAAGCTGACTTCTGATTGTAAGAAAAACCTATACAATGCGAGGTCAGCTAAAACTGGAAATGTATAGCTTGATGTGTAGCCGTGTGTACATGTTTTTCCTAAGGATTTATCCTACTATAATATTATAAACGCAAAAGTTTGTATGGATGGATGGATGTTTGTTACTCTTTCACGCAAAAACTACTGAACGGATTTGGATGAAATTCGGCACACAAATAGTTTATAACCAGGATTAACACATAGGATATTTTATATCCCGACATTCCCACGGGATCAACAACTATGCGGGTGAAACCGCGGGGCGCCGCTAGTACTCAATATTTTTATTGCATTCCACATGTAGGTATTCTTAGGTGGTAAAATTCTTATGGACCCTACCTCACTTATCTTATGGACCCTGTCGGGCACAGCAAAATAAGTGAGGTAGGAAAGAGGAAGCATTTGTTTATAACATTAGGTACTTATCAAACAACTGTATTATAATAATGATGTAGGTATTTTTTGAGATAAACATTAGTTTATCTCAGAAAATCAGAAAAGCTATTAAGCTTTATATAGGCGAAAGTTTGTGAGTGTGTGTGTGTGTGTGTTTGTATGTTTGTTACTTCTTCACGCTCAAATGGCTGGACCAATTTTGATGAAATTTGGTATGGACGTAGCTGACACCCTGGATTAACACAAAGGATACTTTTTATCCCGATATTCCCACGAGAAGTCCATCACTTAATATATGTGCAATATCTACATAGAAGATGCAATTAAGACCGAATTAAAACCTTAACCACCTCATTGCTCCTGCTGTCACACGGTTTTAACGCAAACTTGGGGTTTCGAATGCAATTTGCTACCCGGAAAATCTTATTTAGTTTTCCCTTCTAAGAAATAGCAGCAGCAGCCTTGTTTTAGGTGCTGGATAGCCGCATGTCTATGGTAACAAAACTAACAATTTTATTTTTCAGTTTGTTTTTTTTTTTTTATTCGAGTTATTTTATATTTTTGAACACGTGTTTCTGTGACAACTAAACCTATTTTACTTTCTTATCTTTCTATTTTGGCAGCGAATTTAATTCCTTACATAAGTCATAAGTTATTTATTTCATAACAAAATACATTGTGTTGAAAATATTTCAGTGATGACAAATAAAATAATAATAAATACTGAGTACGTTCACATTTAAAATTCATTACGCATTCAAAATGGAACAATATAAATTATAATAATAATAATCAATTATATGTCAATCATTCAGTAACACAAAATTAAACAATCACCAGAATGACATTTAAATTTAAATTCATTATAAAAACAATTAAAAAAAAATTAAAAAATATATTTAAAAAAATCACAAAAGCAAATAATACAGTATCATTTTTTGAGCTTAAAGTGTTAAGTTAACAAGAATATTCTCCGAATAACTGAGGTAAACGTACCCTATTTATTTATTTAGATATACTTTATTTTACACCAGAAAATACATACTTAATAAAAAAATATACAATCAACACTACAAAACATACAATGGGTGGCCATCGCTTTCTGCGATCTCTTCCAGGCAACAAGCACATGAAAATGGGGTTGGTACCTTAGATGGCCATAGCCATGTAACTAGTAAGCCCGATTTCAAATAACAAAATCCTCGTTAAAACCAGCAGCAATGTAAAGCAAAAAAAAAACAATGCGTCTGCATCAAAAAACCCTTCAATTTATTCAACGTGAAGTACAAAATCAATCGCCGTGATTGGCCTATTCACAGTTTCTCTCTTGTTCCCATTCAAACCGCGGTTTTTCATTCCGAGCTCCATTGAACGAGACAGACAATTTCAGAGAGCGCCGAGGTAGCCACTCTGCTGTATGGCTGTATAGTAATTAGTACGATGGAGTCAAGAGGATATTATATTCGTTTTATTGGATATATTCAATCGCAGCCGAGGTATACGACATGCAATTGTAACTTGCAACACTGATTGGCATAACAACGTTTGTAAGTTGAAAGAAAGCCATTCAAAATGAGTATACAGGGCCTTTTTATTACCTGGCGATACCTCACAGCCCTGCGGGAGTGCGTGGTTTTTGCGTAGCACACTGACAACGATTGCAATGCCTCTAATTTCGACAATTTGACAGCATTTATTGCGTAATTTACGCTGTGGAGCAGACCTATTTTTTTTTGTTTATATGTAAAAAATAGGTCTGAGAAAATGGGTCTGGTAGGGGGGAGGGTGAGCATACTGTCCCACTGCTGGGCAAAGGCCTCCCCCAAGTCTTCCCATGAACTACTTTCCCGCGCCACCTCGAACCAGCCCTCGTGTTACGCGTCCAGGTCATCTCGCCACCGCTTTCTGAGCCGACCTCGGCGGCGCCGTCCATCTTCTGGCACCCATCGTGTGGATACTTTTTGGGTATCATTTAAGCTATCACCAATTTAATTAGTTTTGTGTTTCTTAAATAATAGGGTTTGTCCTCAAAATAGTAGATCTGTCACCAAAATGTAGTCACCAAACAATGCAAAATCAGTTCCACAATAAATCACATAAAATCCTGAGATATAAGGTCTAGTACCAAATAAATGTTTTTGTATGTATTATAATAGGTGTGTCCTAATAAGTATTTAAGCAAACTAATTTAAAGAGATCACCAATAAATCATTAATGTGACCTAACCTAACTTAACTGTTTCCTTTTACAAAAGCGATTCGCTTCTGGCACATCGCCGGCCGCTGCCGCGGCACGCTCGCTTCGCTCGCTCGGCTCGTGCGTTGTTTGTCATACTCTAACCTAACCTAACCTAACTGTTTCCTTTTACAAAAGCGATTCGCTTCTGGCACATTTTACACATATATTAACATTAATTTGATAATTCATACCTGGGAACAATTTTTGTTTATCTGAGAACGAAAATATTTCGTGGCGATAGATCTATTTATTAGGTGATACAACTTGATGACAAATATAAATTTTGGTGATAGAAAATATAGTTCCCATACTTTTTTACAAGCTTTTATTTAACTTGTATCGTTTCAAGCATGTGAAGGGAATATAAAATAGGAATATATTTCAAGAAAATCCTTGGGATTATAAAAGAAAGTGAATTACGCAATTGGGTTATGATGAGTAAGTATCGGTATCTAATAGCATTAAAACAAATTATTTTAAGTAAATAGCAGAGGGCCAATTCTCGTAATTCGTTACGTACCTAGAACGTTCACAATCTAAGGGCAATACCTCTAATTTCCCTACATTTTTGACATGTTTTGACATTTGTTTGTCACCGAGATGAGACTGCGACTAGATTATTGGCCTTCTGATCTCAGTCTTAATCTCAAAAATACCTCTAATTTCCCTAAATTTTTGACATTGATTGTCGCTGAGATGAGATTGCGACTAGAGCGACGACGTTCCGATTTTGAACGTTTTTAATTACGAAAATTGGCATTCTGTTCTTGGAGTCAATGCAATAGGACACTATGGCATTGACCGCGTGATCTAGTTTAGTTTCTTGAAATCATGAATTCATAAAATCTTTTTTTTTATAGATTTTATGACTTATTGCTACACGTCGCTAACGTCAATGGCGTCACGATCTCTGTGAAGTAAAAGGCCCAGTAGATATTATTGCCATAATAGATTCAATACCTATTGTAGTATATTGAGATACAGTAAAATGGTTATGATTGCAACGAATCTTCGGTATAAGTACCTACTTTTGGAGCGTTCTAAAATACAGCAAAAATTATTACAATAAAGTATGACGTCTGGTATAGCACTGACCGGCGTTATATTTGTATCTTTACAGTTTTCTTTATCTTTGCTGAATACATAAGCACTCTCGGCAGAATTTACTGAAGAGATTGACGATTTTACATATAAAGCACCTACGTTATAAGAACATTTATTGTTCGTAAGTTCACTCATACTCCATAGAAAAGGGAGGATCCTCCGACCAGACAGGTGTTGTGTCTGGCGGGCAACTGACCGACGATTCAAGTCGGGAAGTTGTATGTATGCTAGTTGCGCGGTAAACTCTGCTTGCGAGATGCAGGATTTGCGTGACGTCAGTATGACGCGTTGTTCGCATGTGGCGTTGTAGATACCGCTACAGTGTTTTGTAGAGTTGCATAATAAACATTCAGCAACTGTTCGGTATTCGGCCAACCGGTATATAGTCTGTAAAAATCTCACCGTACAAACTAAGGTGAAGTGAGCTGCCATTCCACCAAGTCTATCTAGTCCCGCTAGTCTAGGAAAAACATAAAAAAACAACATTGAATTTCTCGTGAATTTCTGTTTTGCTATTTTATTTTTAAAATCTCCCAAAATAGTACTGCTTAGACACATACAAACTAGCTTTGGAATTATATAAAAATATCAATGAATTAGCAAAATAAATATTATTAAAATCTCGATTATGATTGTAAATGTAATGCTAAATGCTTGGTCAGTCTCTATGTATAGCATTAGGTGGGATGACACTGACAGTTCACTTCATCTAAGTTTTCATGTGTAGATAGATGGTTACAGCCGATCGATTCTGTAAAAATCTCACCTTGAAAAGTTAGATGAAGTGAGCTTAGAGTGAGCTGTCAATAGTGTCAATCCCTAGCATTAGTTGGAATGACAGCTAACTCCACGCTCACTTCACCTAAGTTTTCACGGTGAGATGGGTACAGAATCGCATTGCTGAATAGCAATGCCAACAGCATTGCTGTTTAGATTCTCCAAATCCTTAGGGATTGACACTATTGAAAGCTCACTTCACCCAAGTTTTCATAGTGAGATTAGATCGGCAGGTCGGTCATTTTTACACTACTCGACCAAATACAGATTAATCACGTTTGGAAAAAGGTCATTCGATAACCACACAGAACAGCTAGCTTATGAAGAAAATACAGAAGCAAATAAAAGACGAGCTATAAAAAATATAGTACACCACGAAAACATTTTGCAATAAAATAATATGAACCAAACCAAAATGGCTTGCGGTACCGGAGAAAATCTCAGTTGAAACGTTTCAAGATACACGTCTGTGCAGTAAAATAAAATAAACTTAGTTTAGAAAACGTTTAGAAAACGTTATATTTTATTTTATGAGATAGCTCATAACGTCCGAGGTTTTAAGTTTTGAGTCCGCTCTTGGCTGTTCTTGGATGTTATAAATCTGGATAAGAAACAAATGGTTATTTATTTTATGGCCTCGCTTGGCCTTCTAAGAGCTTTTGGTTTTGAAGAAGTTGTTGATCTTTGGTATATTTTACCTTACGGACAGTAAGTATAGTTGATTTACCCGACAAATGTCGAATGAACCAGCGATTGTTCATAAGAAAAATACACTCGAAACGACAATAAATATAACCGTGACAATCGTTACGCGCATGCAAACGGCTACTAGAGTAGGCAATCGTTTGACGGGTTAAAGATATCAATTGATTGATTTTGTATAAACAAGAATGGCAGTTTTCTTTAGGAATCTTCAACCTGTTAGATAGATATGTCATTTCCCCATTGTAACAAATTACAATCGTTTTTCTCAACAATGAGCTGAGGTCACGCAGTCATGCTAGAACTACCTACTATTAAAGGCCTACTTGAAATAAATGATAATTGACTTTACTAGGAACACAAAGAGCACTGGATACGCAGAGAGAGAGAGAGAGAGCTAACTCTTTTTAAATGAAAGTTTCTATCCTATCCTGTCTTTGCAAAATCCAGAAGGCCTACGTCAGAGGGACATAACCATTGACGGGTCCATCAGCACGATTGCACGGACCTCAAGAGGGACTAAAGTTCTTCCCCACGTCCACATCGCACGTGAAAATGATATATTTTAACACCCCTCCATGAGAAGTCGGAGCGAAAGTGGCAAAGAACTTTTTTGGTCGTTGTACCCTTACCGTCATCGTACCGTCAAAACGAGTTCTGACCATAGACCTAGCCAAAACTTTCGAGCCAGTTACTGTATTTTGAACTTAATTCCGACAAACGTAGTTCTTAATGCAAATTGACCACTTGGACTGTCAATTTGCATTAAGAACGTCAGTTTTTGTAATAAGAACTTTAACTCCTGTGGGATTATAATTCGAAATTTAAAAATGGGGTTTAAGGCCGTTAGTGTTTTACTAAAGTCTTTGCGAACTGCATGTACATTTATTTTTAATATGTACTGGAAACTGGCATAAAGCGCTATTGCGTTTCCGCTATAGTATCCGCACAATTCGCCTATCATTAAATTATTGGCTTAACTGTGATTGGCCGACTGTGTTATGGAAACCACATCGATGCCCGTTTCGATGAATTCGAGGCAATGAGTAATTTTCCCGAATCGATTTTTAATAGTAGTCAGTCGCAGCCTCGCAGGAGCAATCATGGCTACACGTTTCCGCAAAGATTAACGCCAAATGATTCAGAACACAACATCACGCCTGTATTCTCCAGTGGGGTGGGGTAAGCAGGACGTTTACTCCTAAGCACGAACTCTGCAGTGACGGCCGAAGTTACGAGCGATTCCTAAAAGGTATCACATACGGACATATGGTTTGTTTGGGGCCCAACATAATAATTAATAACACCACGATTTGACAGTCCCTACTCCCGATGTGTTCTTGCCCGTCCGAAAAAGTTAATTAATCTATTGTCGGGATCGCACCGAAGTTTGGAACTACTTTCGGACGGGCTTTACTTCGTTGAGAGAGTAGGCAGCCTGATTATTACAACCCACAGATTTATAAACCAAAGGGAGATATGCCAAGGGGGCGTGGCGCGTGCGAACAATGTATGCACAAAACAGAAACAAACGCGGGCGCCGTTGATTTGTCAATAAGAATTGTCAATGTAGTTGTGTGTCTCAACGTTGCGATCTGCGTTACGCGATTGGCTCACGTTCAGTCTGGTGACTGTTATAGTGTGAGTGAGCGCGTGTTCGTATTGTAGTGCATATGTAGTTGAAGGCGACAGCCGGACTCGAACAGTTGGGCAGCCACACCATATCTCCCTTTAGTTTATAAATCTGTGTTACAACCACATTTCGGGTGTTTAAGTCACATGTAGCGGGGGCGAGCCTATTGCCATCAAGTGGACTCATATCCCGGCTGTAATTCAGAACTTTTTGCATAATTATTGGCAGGGTTTAAAAGTGAGGGAATTTATTGCAAACAGAATCGGGGCCCGCACAGACCGACGGACTCGTATCAATGTGCCCGAGTTAATAGCTTACGTGCATATTGCATCGGTTCCATTTCGTGATTGGCTTTTTAAGTGTCCCAGCCCAGTCCTCTGAACTGTATGTACGTAGGTACTTACTTTTTAGAGTTCCGTCTCCTAAGGGTAAAAAGAGGACCCTATTACTAAGACTCCACTGTCCGTCTATCTGTCTGTCTGTCGCCAGGCTGTATCTCATGAACCGTGATAGCTAGACAGTTGAAATTTTCACAGATGATGTATTTCTGTTGCCGCTATAACAACAAATACTAAAAACAGAATAAAATAAATATTTAAGTGGGGCTCCCATACAACAAACGTGGTACGGAACCCTTCGTGCGCGAGTCCGATTCGCACTTGGCCGGTTTTATTTTTAAACTATCGTGTTTATGGAACGAGGTATTTAGATTGGAATGGTTTTTATTTTGCGTAGCGCTTGTGTTTCAGTGGTGTAGCTAGTCCTAAGGCCCATTTTACCAGTTTATGGCGAAACTCAGAAGGAGGGTATTGTTTTTTTTACAAAATTAATAGTATCCTGAGTCGGGAGGTTAAGTTGTGACTTTACTAAGAGAATGCAAGAGCTAACGAAGTGAGCTAGGAAATTGCAGTATCCTGCACCCTGCGTAACACAATATCAATCACAATCTTATTTATTTTTATTTTTCTTATTTTAAAAAAAAAAAAAAAAACGTTGCTCCTCACTAGGAATTTCTCCTGTATCGTGGGTGCGTTTACAAACATTTAAACCCACATACACAAACAGCCAAACCCGGAACAACTACCTGTAGGTCATACAAATATTTGTTCCGTGCGGAAATCGAACCCGCGACACGCAGCGCAGCAGTCAATCGCTTAACCACTGCGTCAACCGTGCCGTCGTCAATCTGAATCATTTTGAAGGATATTGCTAATCCAATGCTTCATATGTTCGAAAATGTTGTCTGCTCAACAACGTAAATAACGCAATGAATGTTGTTGAACTGTCAAAATTAAAGTCACTGCAACTGTTAGTGTTTTACGCAATTACCCCGCTGACTTGGTTAGGTTAAATTTTTTGTGTGATTTTACTAAATGAATGCAAGAGCTTGAGATTTGGCCTGTGACTGTACCATGAAGCTTAAGTAAGCCATAAACAAATTACGTTCATTTTCATATTTTCATTAGGTATTCATAATGGGCTCTTATCATTAAGAATCTCCGCACCCCCGACCATAGGCAGAGGTGGAACACCGCGGTGGTTTTAGCCGGTAAGAGTCCGGCATACCCTCTGTCACCCCCATGATGGAGGAAGTCCATGAAGATTTCCACCTCGCAACAAAAAAAAAAAGATGTTGGATAATACTTTGCGATTGTTTTCTTACACACTCCAGGGCCCCTGTAGCTTGGGGGCCCCATATCATTGATACAGCAGTAGCTAAGCCCCTGTTGAAGTACCCACCATTGCAATTGTTTTAAAAAGAATGCATTACTTCCCTATTTATTAGCTATGGCATTACCTCTGTACTGTAGCACTCATTTTATTTAAATAAGATTGAAGAGTTGAATAAGAAGACAATGGGTAATTTCATAATGGTTTATTGCTATCACAATGGCTATTCAAGAATGGAATCTAAGGTCATCATCAACTGCACCTCAGCAGTAACTCCTAAATAATTTAAATCAAAAGTCATTTATTGAATCTGGGCTGAGAATCAGCACTTTTCGAACATCAAAATTACAAAAGACAGTCCCCCAAAAACCCCCGCCCTTCACCACTTCCTCGTGCTATCGCTGGGAAGAAGTGACACAACATACTCCCCAGCAACTAATTTAATGTTTTGTGTTTCGTAATGTTATTCAAGTTCTTCTAACTGAACAGACAGCTGTGCTGCCGGGAGTTTGTCGCACCACTTCTTCTTCCCAGCTAAATCACTAGGAAGTTTCGAAGTCACTTCCTTTCTAGCCATATCATCCTTCACATGAGCCATCCATTATTTATTTGGTCTTTCCGAACTCATAAGTTGTAAGTACTAAGGTTGTTTACAAGTTGGAAATTATTAAACTTTTTCTTGGCGCACTACCAATGTGAATAGATTTAACCGTCATCCGGTGAAAATTATTACTCTGTCTGGTTATATGGATATTAACTGTCCCACAAGAAGAATACTGTTCAAATTACTTATCTATTTTTTTATGAAGTTTTAATGTAGGCACCTACCCACATACTACAAAAGAAAATTAATAAAAAAAAGAAAACTGTTTATGTACGAAGATTCAGCATACCATGTTTATTAAAATTAAAGCTGAAACTCTGACTTTCATAGAATCTGTAGACCCAGTGTTGGGGTTATAAAAAGTTGAGGATAACTTTTAATATTGCAATTTTCCTCCTTAAGCTCACACAGTAAGACGTCAAACACTATTTTATATAAATTATGGATTCATTTCAGATGATTATCTACACAAACAGCGCTAAAAACATTGTAAAGTTTATTCTGAATTTCATAATTTACCCTTTCCAATGCAATGCAAGGACAAAGATAATTAATTTACTGGTATTGAATACGTACCCAAGTCCATTGTGGTAGCTAACCCGAAGACTGAATAGCTTTTTACTGCATTTACACTTTGTTTTGAAATGATTGTTGTTGTTCCAACTTTCCGCCTTTCCGGTCATGCCATTCTAATCTAATTTCGTTCCAGTTTCAAATAGAAATTCGAGACAGGCTTGATGAAATAGGAAGAAGCAATTTGATTGGGGTTAAAAAGAGAAAGCAGATACAAAATGCACAATAATTGTAACACCATCGGGAATGGAAAGCGAAGCGAGCGACTGGTACCTAATGTCAGTGTCAAGTCTGACAGGAAGGGCTGCCACCGAATACACCGATAAAACTAGTGGTCTAGTGGTGAGTTGAGTAGTGGAGAATATCCAATCGCCTATCGACTCTGCCAATTAGTTGATTATCAGTATTAATTGTATTTTTGATTTCGACATTCATGACCTTCATGACACGTAATATGCATGTGGAACATACATACTTATCGAAGAGAACTATTACGTAAATGTTTATGTTTACCGTTTATTAATTTTTATCACGTTTCACACACGAAATTATAATCTTTTATGAGTTATGAGTTTGCGTTATTTCTTTTAGAAAGCAAATTATTTTTTCATAGAAATGATTGTTGAAGTTTGTTGTTTCGTCAAAATTAAAGAAATTATTGTAATTTTACGTCCAGAGTAAGCAAACTGATGTGGCAGTGGGCTGGCCATGTTTATCGCAGACGAGTCCTGGGGGTCTACTACGAATTGCAAAGTGCGAATGATCGGATCGAACCGACACATGGTCGAACCGAATATTACTGAAAAATGCAAAAAAAGTTCGGATCGGCTCAGTTGGATCGGGGCCATATGTATGTATGAGTGTAGGATCGAACCAACCGTATCGGCCGATACCACTTCGGAGTAGACCCCCTGGAGCGGAGACCGCGTATCGGCAAGCGTAGTGTGGGACGCCCCCCAGCTGCTAGATGGACGGACGATCTAAAGAAGGTTGCTGGGGCGGACTGGATGCGGAAGGCGGAGGACAGGGTGTTGTGGCGCAGCCTGGGAGAGGCCTATGTCCAGCAGTGGACTGTAAGTATGTGCAGTGCAGATAGAAGCCCAGCATCTTGATTTTCAAAATACGATACAGAAGACGGCTGATGAGAAGTTACTTTCCTTTTTGCCAGTAGCTTTTACTCAAAAAAAAAGTATTAGCAGTTATAGCAGTGGGTTTTTTGCTAACTTTTAATAAACATGGTTGTAATGATTAAAGGTTATTTATAGTTCGATACATCTAGGTGATTATTATATTCCCGGTTAACATTGCACTCGATTCAATCAAATAGTCGACTAAAATTATTGTTGAATACTAGTTGACTTTCCGCAACATTAGACAACAAACAAACCGACAAACGTCAACGTCACGCTCGTATGTCATCATGCTATAGGCATAGTTACTATATACTACTATCAGTTCTCAGTTCATTGACATTTCTCGTCATTGCACTTTGTATTATTGTGGTAGATCCTTCGTAGTTTGTTTGCTGGGGTCTTGCACTTTCGAAGTTATTGATATTCTACATAGTATTTCGAAGCAGCTGATTATATGATATGTGCATTCGGTTATCAGAATTGCTAAAGTGAATATCTATTAAATCCTTTAGATGAAAGATAAAATAACTGTCGTAAATCTTAGATAACAAAAAACTGCTTGTAAACAGTTGACTTTTGTACTCAAAATAAAGTGGCGCAGTTCAAAGGTTCGCGATATTATGAATTGAAGTGCTCTAAGAAGTTTGTTAAATATAAGTCTACGTAAATAAAATTAATATGGAGAAGCAACAAGTAATTGACGAACAATTAATGCAGTATTTCCCGGATTTGCCAAAAGGACCATTAGATAATTATAGGAAGAAGGCATCGTTCGACTGGCGGCGAATGAAATTGGTTTACGATACATTGAACACGATAAAATTGAAAGTAAGTATGATATAGCAGTTTGAATATTTTAACATAAATTATCGTTATACAGTGGACCCGGTAATCCTACAAACGTTTTGCAGGGCAGTGTCGGACTATCGAATTTGTCGAATTATAGAGTTTACTGCCTAGGACCCCCGATAGTCCGGAATATTTTGAAAAAGAGTAAGTAGGTACCTTGTAGTCCTACTGAAAAATTCATTACGATTTAAGCGGTCCAAAATATCACATTTTTCTTTAATTGTCAGAGTTTTGTGCTTTCGCTTCTGGGCTTCTGACGACATCACTAGGTATGTATACGTAATAAACAATGAATAAACAGTAAACAATGAATATACGCTACGCGCTCCGCAATCCCATGTAGTCAAATTGAAACTGAGCAAGCAAAATCAAAACAAAGCGCGTTGAGCACAATACAGTGTAGTGGTGGCACGTACAAGTTGCAACCAATTTAATCATTCATTATCTGACATTAGTGAAGATTTTTCAAAATAATGTTTGTGTTCCTACATTCAACAGTGATAGGCATGTCGGATTACAGGGGGCGCTGGATTACCGGGAGTCCACTGTACTCAATATTTTTCAGAAAACAGTTTTTTTTTTAAAGTATTAAGTAGCCATGTTAGTGACATTGGTGATTGCGGTATAATAAGAAAGAATAAAATAATGTTTAATTATCCAAAGTAATACATGGACAAAGATTGAGCATAGTGGTAGATATACTAAAATGATACATAACTGTTTGTACAAAAGTTAAAAGGCTACGAAAATCTATATAAACAAAAATATAAACCCTGTCTCTCAAACTAGGACAAAAAGGAAAAATATATTTTGAGCCGAATATTCCCAGTCGCCCCCACATGCATTACCACCAACGGGGTAGTTGCGTAACATACTATCAGTAGCAATGGCTTTCATTTTGACAGTTCAACATCATTCATTGCATTATTTATTATTTTATTATAATTGCATGCTACACTGGTTGACATCATCACGTTAACGCCGGCTGCCGCTGAAAACCAGCGCTGGGGCTCTGTCTCGTACAGAGTCTTAGCATTATGCTGAGCGATGGCGTTTTGCGTGAATGTGACGCATGCTTACCCCCAACTTGTTACTTTTTTTTTGTGTTTATGTTCTTTTTTATGCGTCATTCATGCGTCGTCAAACGTATTTTCTTTCTTATTTACGTTTTTAGCTGACAAATTTATGAAAATATGAAGCAAAGGATTAGCAATATCCTTCAATATGATTCAGATTATGATTGGTAGTGTTTTACGCAATTAGGGTGCTGATGGCAATCGGGAATAAAATTGCCACCGGGTGATGACTGATCACCAACCCCCTCATCGTTGTCTGTCTTACGGCCGCGATGAGCGCGTTGGCAGTCAGACTTTTCCAATGTAGTTTTATTAGTAGATAACTGATATTTAGGGACATACAAAAATAATTTTCCTCATCATAGTAATTGCTTTTAATCATAAAAAAATTGGTGTAAATTCGGTTAAAATAATTAAAGTATTTACAATAATTAAACTACCTAACAAAAGCATCATCAGTCAGTCACAGATATTCAAAATATGTACATATTTTCAATAATCATGTTTTAACAATAAAATTACCTATACCTACATTTTCTTAAAATTTTGTATCTAAAACACTTAAAAATGTAAATATAAAAAAAAAAATCTGGGTTGGCGATTCAAGCCACAGTGTACAGCGATTTGAAGTGGGGATAATAAATTCCCAGTAGCCACCCGGTAGCAAATGGGAATTTTATTCCTGATTGCCACCATGCTGGTAATACATGTGGGGGCGACTGGGAATATACACAACGCAAAACACGACGCATACACTTCGTGTGCGTTAGTTCGTTTTTGGTATTTTGGTGTAATTTTGTTTTAAATAAAACGTTGCCCCACACTAGGAATTACTCCTGTATCGTGGGTGCGTTTACAAACATTTAAACTCACATACACAAATAGCCAGATTCGGAACAACTACCTGTAGGCAGTACAAAATAAATAAATATTTGTTCCGTGCGGGAATCGAACCCGCGACACGCAGCACAGCAGTCGATCGCTCAGCCACTGAGCCAACCGTGTCGTCAATTATAATGTTGTATGTATTTTTAAGTTATATTAATATTGTATTGTATGTGTTTATATGGGCCTTGATGCCTGAAATAAATGGATAAATAAATAAATATACCTTATAAGCAAGTAAGGAAAACTGAAAAAAAATGGAAAGTAGGAGGGACTTTGCCCTACAGTAAGACTCTGTAGGACACAGCAAGCTCATAATTACAACAGATTAATATTAAGGAAGATGCAAACCCTAAGATGACCCATTGACTAACATCTGGATAAAATCTTTGATCTAGCGAGTAAATTATTTGTTTCAGTATGACATATGGAGCTTCATGGAAAGTCATCCTCTGTTCAAACACACGGATGCCACTCGAGCCCTGGATGATGAGAGACAGATCACCACAAAGAGGATGTACACTATCTATAATGAACAGTTCTTACGCTTCGAAAAGGTAAAATGGCAGCACTTCTCATCTTCATATCCATACTAATAGCATAAGTGTGAAAGTATCCTAAACTACTGAACCAATCCTTATGAAATTTGACATAGTATTCTGGGATCTGGAGAAAGACATAGAATACTTTTAGTTTTTATTCTGGGTACTTGTTTAAAAAAAGGATGGAATACAACATAAATGCTGATGAAGTTGACCACAACAGCTTATCTTTATATATTTCAGTGTATCTTAGTCTCCCTGCCTTTATGCCTGTATTTGGTGGTTGGTTTGCATTCCTATTCTTATATTGTAACTTCCGTATGCTCCCCCTATCTAGTATACAAACAAACTTTATTTCAAAAATGAAAACTGGCAGTTTTGTTTGTTACGCAGGTTGTGGAGGGTATCTTCAGTGTAGTCTCGTCCATACAAACAAGCAAGATTTTGTTTCTTAAAAAAACGCATAGTTTAGGACTTATTTTTGAGAATACCAAAAAAAACGTACGAATATTTGGCGGTTTTTCGAGTGCTGCAAAGTTAGATTATATAACTGCAAACATAGATATTTTGACTTTGAACTAGGTACAGACGCCAGCAGGTCAAGCTACCCAAAACTGTCAAATTTTCCCGATCAACCTTGAACCTTAATGCTTATGTGATAAAGTTGAAAATCTATTAAAGAAATTTGACAGCTTGACGTGCTGGCGTCTGTACATAATAAAAAATTTCACATGACGTAATGAATTCAAATCCAGCTCGAAGTTCATTATAAAAATTTACATACTACTTATATCGTAGGCTTCACAATCGCGACTAATCCATTGAATGTTGGAAGTAAATAAGTGAGAGTCATTTACATATTAATAAAGGTCTTGACCTGGGCCTAATGAAGTATGAGTAACCCAAGCATAATGCAATTCGCTGTGTCATGAAATGTGGTAAAAACGGGCATTTAATAATGCCCGTTTTGACCTGATGTACTGAATTAATGAAATCATATAGACTTGCGTTGTGTAATTAAATGTAACATAATATTTTTTTTACTGACGCACCAGTAGTTCATGCACACGGCAGGCAAATACTTCTTCGATTTGTATTTTGATCGACTGCAACTCCATAACGGCTTGTCATTAAGCCCCAGCGTCATTTCAAATTAACCCAAGACGCGCGATTGCACTATACAATAGCTATAACTCCTCGTACCTAGCTCCTATTCCTCCCACATGTCCGATACATTTGTCTTGTATGTAAAAATACTTCACTTCCCTAGGCCCCCGAAGCCTCACCCGGCACTAATGAAAAGCTAGCTATAACGACTGTTACTGGATTTAAATAAGTGACCCTGAACCAGAATGCCGTTTTAATGAATGTGATTTCAATAGCTGAAAGCAGTTTCGATACTTAATGGATAATCTTGTCAAGTTTCCTAGTTTTCAATCAATCAACTCACCCTATCGCAGTCCACTGCTGGATTCTAGGCCTCTCCCAGGCTGCGCCACAACACCCTGTCCAGGAGGAGGACAGGGTGGAAGAAGGAGGAAGGAGGGGTCGGTCCATCTAGCTGGGAGCGTCCCATGCTATGCTTGCCGATACCTAATTGTGTAATTAATGAAATACTCAAAAGAACAAAGCTTTCAGATAGCCGAAGACCCGAAATCTTTCCAAGCTGAGAGCGAAGCCATGTTTATGTTCGACAGTTCTTTAGCTGTGAAGGTATCCCTAACCTTCCGAATGTTCAGCAACGCCATCCAAGGGAACGGGAAGGGTCACCACTACCACCTCATCGAAGATGTGGAGAAGGCAAAGATTGGGGGGTGTTTTGCATTGACTGAAGTGTCCCATGGGTCCAATGCTAAGGGAATGAGGACTACGGCTACGTATGTGCCGGAGAAAAGGCAGTTTGTTATGCACAGTGCTGATTTTCAGGCGGCGAAGTGCTGGGTCGGATCGTTGGGTAAGTTTCAAGGAGTTTATTTTTCATTCGAAGTAATAATAAAATTTATCTTGTATGTCCTATTGTTGACTCTGACACGACCAGCCAGAATCGACTTTAGTATAATATAATCAGTATTTTAGAGACTGATTGAACTCGGGCCATCTCTCTGTGAGAGCAAGTGGGCGGTCCTCGAGACCACTTTTTAATCCGTCTAGGAATGTTTTACGTTTAACGAAGTATCGTATGGATTGAAAACTTGTCCTATATTATGTTTCCTGTCCAATTTCAGGCAAATGCGCGACACACGCAATAGTGTACGCGATGCTGATATCGAAAGGCAAGAACCATGGTCTCCATACGTTCGTGGTACCGATCCGAGACCCCAAGACCTTGAAACCATATCCTGGAGTCATTGTAGGCGATCTTGGCGAGAAGATTGGCCTCAATGGTGTTGATAATGGGTATGTTATAAAGTTAACAAGTTCAAATGTGAGATTTTTTATGGAAAGGCCTTGTTGGCCAAATGGTCGCAGGCGATTCTGCTGAGCATGAGGTCTTGGGTTGGATTCCCAGGTCAAGCAGTGTTATTGGTTTCTCCCATCAGAAATTTCATAGGCAGTCCAGAGTCTGGATATGTGCCCGGCTGATGGCAATAGGCTGGCCCCTTATTACATGGTGATTAAACGTAACTGGCGAAATGTGGATATACTATGTACAGACGCGATCAGGTCAAGTTTCCCGAAACTGTCAAATTTTCCCAATCAACCTTGAACCTTAATGCTTTAGCGATAAAGTTCGAAATCTATAAAAGAAATTTGAAAGATTGTAGTGGCTTTTTTTTTCGAATGGGAAATCATCTAATGATCCCTCCCGCTCTGGGTGGAGCGGAAGGGAGTGTCAGACTCTTACTGACTAAAACCCACCCATGTTCCTTCCTTTGCCCTTTATGTTCCGGGGTAGCGGTGACCCTTTCGGACAATCCCGCTGACCCGGCAGGCTTCGGCCCTAAGGGGCCCCTCAAATTATGCTGACAACTCTTTGAGGCGCGCGTGGAACACTTACGCGCCGTCCGGCACAGGCCTGGTCCTGATCGGGCGATGAGCTACCCATTGCTCTCCGCCCGCAGGCCCACACACAGAGCAAAAAAGATCGATTTGCGTAAAATCAACGGGTGTATTACTTCGTCTACTTGTTAGTATTTGCTTCACAATAGCCCGTTGTCCACGAATTTCTTTACATATTATGTCATTTATTACTTTTAAGTTTATTAATGTTTTTTTTTTGTCTTGTATTTTTCTCTGAACGAATATTATAAAGATTTTTTGTGTTTGTTTCTTTGTTATGGTTTCACGCTAAAACGGCTCAACGGATTTGGATGAAATTTGGCACATGGGTAGACCATGACCTGGATTAGGACAAGGAATACTTTTTATCCCGATATTCCCACGGGATCGAGACTTATGCGGATAAAACCGCGGAGAGAAGCCAATTTAAAATAATATTATATGTATTATAATTATTATCTTACAGTTTCGTAATGTTCAACAACTACCACCTGCCGAAAGAGGCGGCGCTCGACAAGTTGGGAGGAGTTGATGATAACGGAGACTATAAAACACCCTTCAAAGATCCGAGCAAGAGGTTCGGAGCTGCCCTGGGGATCTTATCAGGTATGAATGTGTGATATTCAGATTCCTATAAGTACAAGCATAATCAACCTATAAGCTTTCCACTGCTGGGACACAAGCTTCCTCTCTTTGACAGGAGGCGGGCCGTAATCCACCACGCGGGCCCAGTGCGGTTTGGTAGATGTCACATGTCTTCGATTCCTATTACATATGAGCCGAAAATCATTATACTCTCCGTCATTGTGATTTTTTTGTACTGGATCATAACTGGAAATCTTCTGGTTACGGAGATATTGAAGGTCAAAGTGCCAACTTCTTTTTTTTTTCACGAAAGCTAGTCATCATTCTCCTGCCCTTATCCCAATTTATTTGGGGTCAGCGGAACATGTCTTTTTCTTCCATACTCCTCTATTAGACGCCATCTCGACAGTCACCCCCTTTCTAACCATATCATCATTCACACAGTCCATCCATCGTTTCTTTGGTCTTCCCCTACTCTTATACCCATCGACATTCATACTCAAAACTCTCCTCACGACATTTTCCTCATTTCTCCGTAACACATGCCCATACCATGACAACCGGTTTCCACACAACTTTTCAGTTATCGGTGCCACTTTCAGACTTCCTCTTATATACTCATTTCTTATTCTATCCATTCGTGTAACACCACACATCCCTCTTAGCATTCTCATCTAAGCTGCATGCAATTGCCTTTCATTCATCCCTTTTATGGCCCAACATTCCCCCACAACTCATGTGCTGTTTTATGGACCCCCTAAGCACAATATTTAATGTGCGTTACATTGCGCGCTGCCGTAACTAACTAAACTAACTAATTTTTGACACCAAAACTAAAGGTCGCTTCCCAGCAATATTTTTTGCCCTAATCTACGTTCGCGGTTAATTCGCCAAACATGTAAACAAATATGAGTTTATGGAAAAATATCTTTAATTCCAACACAATAAAGTTCAGTTTACGCTACAACTTCAAACATTTTTATAAATTTTTCAATAGTGCTAGTCACTCTGAAATCAACTTAATTACCATTTGATTAAAGTTGATATTTGTTTAACTTGAAATAACGTCAATTTGAAACAAATAAAATTTGAAGTATATGTTACTTAGTTTGGTGCGTAACACAACGGCTAAGTGATGGGCCTTTTTATACTCTGAATTTCTGCCTAGTTGGTCTTGTGCTAGCAAGCACGACTTCAGAGCAATGAATCCTGATGATGCGTGATGTAATGTCATGATAATCATCGTGATTTGGCAAGAACGACTACTTTCCGCTATTATTTGCTACCAATATTTTGTCGAAATTTTTTGATACCTGTTTTTGTAGGACGTCTGCGTATATATTACTACTTCAGCATTGAATGTCGTAATATTGACAGACTTGTGTGGCCGTTTATTTTTATTTTTGAAGTCGTTTATTTTCTCCCATCTCTAAATAGTATAAAATAAATCTGTGTGACCGCTTAGTTCTCGGTTTTCACTATAATTTAGGTAGAGAATTTATTCCGTAAGGTTTATAATTTATCTTTATTTCAGACGTACGTCCATACCTTATTACAAATATAGGCTTGTTAGAAGTACATACAAAAAAAATGTGTTAGTCATTTGTTAGTAAACAAAACAAGTTAGACCATAATAATTATGTAAGTCTATTTTCTATTACTGTGCAGGTGTACACTTTCCCAGTACACAGTAAAAGGACTGTTTATTTTGCACGTTAACATTCTGAGACCAGTCTTGGTGCTACCACGGACCCTGCTCATCATCGATGCATCTTTTCCTAATGATGGAGAAGAAATCATCGATGGATGTTTATATGTACTTATTAAATTAAAATTAATTTATTATAACTTACACATAGTTCTCCAACATACAAGTATTTGCATGCAGTTCTAAACAGAAAACTTAGACTGATATAACAGCGGGTCCCAAACTAGGCACAGCCTGTATCTCGGTATCCCAAACACTACACAAAGTTACTAATTGAATCAGTTCTGCTAGCACAAGATTGGTATTGATAAATGCCATAATAATTAAATATTAATAATTTAATTTAATATTTCTTTTTTTTTTTAAACATTGCCCCACACTAGGAATTTCTCCTGTGTCGTGGGTGCGTTTACAAACATTTAAAATCACATACACAAACAGCCAGACCCGGAACAACTACCTGTAGGCAATACAAATATTTGTTCCGTGCGGGAATCGAACCCACGCGACACGCAGCGCAGCAGTCAATCGCTTAACCACTGCGCCAACCGTGCCGTCGTTCAATTCATGAAAACATTCATATTAAATTTATAAAAATAAAAAAGATTTCTCCAGGTTTGTCAAGTCTAAAAAACCGTGCGATGCAGGGGCGAGTGACTTGAATAGAATAAATCAGAATGCTCTTTGTAATAAAAAAGAGTACACCATTATGTCGTGTGTCGAAATTTTGCATAGGGCAGCCATTTTGGGCGGTGTTATCGCTAAAAGCGATTGTCTTTTTCTAGTAATGATATAAATTGATGTTCCATCCAGGTGGCCGGGTCCACATTACGGCTATCTCCACGTACTACCTGCAGAAGGCTATCGTCATAGCCATCAGGTACTCCGCGGTGAGGAAGCAGTTCGGACCAGACAATGCTGAGGAGGAGACACCGGTCTTGGAGTATCAGCAGCAGGTTAGACTCTGATGATGAATACGAAAAGGCTGGCGCTTGCGGCAGAATTTCGATATTTTCCTACGTTTTGTAATTTGCAGGGCAGTATAGGTTGTATGTTGATTGACCAAAATTTAATTCGCCTATGTACAGAATTAAAATCATCAATACAACCTTCTAAGTTAGAATTGGCCTCAAATGTCATGATTTCATGAAACAGTCATTCAACAGGACTTGAACTAGATGATTTTAATGCTTATAATTCTGTAAATACATAGTTGGCCCATAGGAGTAGTGGGACATATCATCCCACTTGTCCCATCATGGGACTAATGGGACGGACCCTATTTGTAACGGTTGCGAATCATACAAGGTGTCATTTTGCATCCTCGTCAAATTCAAGGAGGTAACTATGCTACTGATTGTCGACACGAATCAATAATAAAGTAAGTCTAATTTTCGGAAATCGGCATGTGTGGGACACGCATTTTAAAACGCGGCCTGTGTGAGACCGCACTGTAACTGCCCTTTTACACACACATAAAAACGCGACCGCTTATACGATACCATAACGCGATTCTGTTCTTTGAAAGGGGTGTATTCTGAAATACTGTCAAACTTAAATAACTAAAAAAACAAGTATGTATTCATTATTTAACAGGGATCGTAATTTTATTTGATTATTTATGTCTTTCATGGATCTTTGACAGTCGTTATGGGTCGTCAGTAGCCCGAAAATCTGACAACCAGTCTTACCAAGGGGTATCGTATTACCCAGTAACTGGGTTGTGGAGGTCAGATAGGCAGTCGCTCCATGTAAAATACTGGTATTCAGCTGCATCCGGTTAGACTGGAAGCCAACCCCAACATAGTTGGGAAAAGGCTAGGAAGATGATGATATTTATGTCTTTCATAACAGCCTCCTGAAATTTGACGAGGATGCAAAACAACAGCTTGTATTTTGAACAACATAAACCTGATAGTGGCGCCGTTTCCCTTGTTCAAAAACTAAACTAAATTTAAGTTCAGTGCATCTTTTTCTTTCTATTTCATTATATTTACTACAGCATAAAAGCATTAACGATTTGAATATTCGCAGCAAATCCGCCTGCTTCCTTACTTGGCGGCCACGTACGCCATGAAGATATTCTCCACGTGGCTCGGCTTCACACATATCAACATGGCCATCAACAGCTATGTGGGTGAGTCTATTTAATTACTGTAGTATTATTCTATAAGAATTCGCGTAATACTCGATACTACTTTTTGACTTCTAAATCCATTTTTTGATGTTTAATGTCTAGTTTTATAAACTGTTACGCTTGTGTGAGTGATATGTCACGAGTTATGGGCTTGTCTACAATGTAAACAAAAGTGTATACATGGGTTTTGAGGCCTCCGGTAGACGTGTACATAGCGACCCAGTTGTAATGCTGAATGGGCTGCCACTCAAAAGACAAACACACACAGAGACAGACTCATTTGACAAATTTAAATACCTGTGACACTTTCTAACCGGATACCTCAAAGACGACGTAGGTATAGGTCTAGATCGCTAGCGGAAAAGTACGACGCACCTTGGTTATCGCACGCTGTGGAGGTGCTAGTCAGAGGATCCCACAGCTAACCTTACAGTTTTATTTTTGTCTCTGATACAAATCAGAGACAAAAATAAAACTGTAAGGTGTTCTCTGATTGAAACTGTAATCTGATTCTTTTATTTTGACGCAACCTGCCGATAAACTGCAATAAATAATTTTACTTCATTGTGTGAAATTTGACAGTGAATGAATTTATCGACGCATTCTTTTGTTCGCGATATTAGGAGAAGATAACAACGCGGCGGCCCGGGGTATTGAGTTACATGCGCTATCATCGGCTGTAAAGCCACTGTTTGGCTGGACGTCGCGGGACGGCATACAGAACTGCAGGGAGTCCTGCGGGGGACACGGCTATCTTAAAGGTAATTTTATTTATAATTAGTAACCTTTAGTACGCTACCGACGAAAGGACTAGGTTGTTTTTCATTTCATACGTAAGTACCTACTTTATGAGTTTATCTTGGACATTACTGAAGGAAAGTATCTCCAGGGAACCTGGACTTTACAGTTCGCCAACCCGTCTTGAGCAAGCGTGGTGATGAATTCTCTGTATAGGCCTTTGCCCTGCAGTGGGATAATAATAGGCCAATTTACCATAAAATATGGTTATTTTCCATCTGGCCAGATAATTTAAGAAAATTTGACCTATACTTCAACTTTTAATTGTATTCAGTAACTTGACAGTTGAAAAATCTGGTAACCCACCAGCTTTGACAAAAAAAAAAGATAGTGCGGTGGTGCAAGAATGAATGAAATTGAATGAACTTAAATCATCATCATCATTCTCCTGCCCTTATCCCAATTTATTTGGGGTCGGCGCAACATGTCTTTTTCTTCCATACTCCTCCATTAGCCGCCATCTCGAAATTCACCCCCTTTCTAACCATATCATCATTCACACAGTCCATCCATCGTTTCTTTGGTCTTCCCCTACCCTTATAGCCATCGACATTCACACTCAAAACTTTCCTCACACATCATTCCTCCGTAAAACATGCATGACAACCGGTTTCCACACAACTTTTCAGTTACCGGTGCCACTTTCAGACTCCCTCTTACACTACCTCCCCCCCCCCCCCCCGCCCCTCCTCCTCTTACCTCTTACTTAATGAACTTAAATAATGTACTTAAATGCAAACTTTTCATTTTTTTAATAACTTGTCTTAAAAAACACGATCACTATTAAATTTTTTAGAATATGTTATATATTTTGTTTCTCAGTAGTACAACTTAGTTAGAATGTATGAATTATTATTATCATTCAGCCACTCTTGAATGTCTTTTTTTCTTCCAGGACAGCTTGGGAATTGTTTAATTTCTTTGAATATTCGACGAATTACGAAAATATTACGAATATTTAAAGTTTTATTTAAATTAAACCATTTTTATCATTCGGTCTTTACGCAAAATCGTTCACTACCCCAACACTATTAGTTTTAGTATGGTAACATTATTTTTCTTTGAACTGTCAAGTTACTGCATACAATTAAAAGTCGAAATATAAGTATTTATGAGTTACGTTTAAAACGCGGCAGACGTAATTCCAATGATCTAATTATTATACACCATTAACTACTTACAGCGGCAGCAATCGGCGATCTTCGCAACGACAACGACGCGAACTGTACCTACGAAGGAGAGAACAGTCTTCTGCTGCAGCAGACCAGCAACTGGCTCCTCAACGTATGGGCGAGGAGGTCTACCATTACCGCCAACGACTCACCCCTGGGATCACTGCAGTTCCTGGACAATGTGGACCAGCTTCTAAAGCAAAAGTGCCCGTGGAACAGTGTGGATGAATTTATGGATCCTAATAGTAAGTTATTTGGTTATCTCTTTAATGGGCCATCCATAAATTACGTCAACTGAATTTCATGATTCTTTGGAGTCCCCCGTACTTGTCAAACGTCATATTTGTATGGGGGGGGGGGGTCCTCTTATGTTTAAATTAAACCTAAGAATATTGGCTGGTTTTTACCTTGGCCAGAGGCTAAGCATTGCCATACAACGTATGAATGCCGCCAGCCTCTTGGGTACATGACCAGTCGACAGTGATGCGGAGGAATTTTTCGACGCCATATTGTATGTTGTTAATAGTTTTAGTTAGGCTAGTTGTCATTTAATTTACTATAAGAAGACTTACAAATTAAAGTGCTATATAAATACATCATAACATCACGCTTGTATTCCCCGAAGGGTAAGGCAGAGATGTACCTATAGTACACCCACATTTCGCCAGTTATGAACATTGATAGAGTTGGTAATATTTTAAAGTTGAAGTTTTGAGTTTTACTTTGCATTTATCGATGTGAAGCCACAAAGTTTATAGCTCGTCCCACCCCTAGTCACACTTTGTTGACCCCTCCCCGTTTACGAGTGATGTATGCATTTATGGATGGCCCTTAATGCATATGCATATGTAAAAACTGCACAGAGGTGGAATTAATGACTTTGGTGTTTTTTGCCATTCTACGTTAGGAAGATGTAGACAGAAAACATGGTAAGTACTACAAAAGGTAAGATAGAGTTGTTCTTTTTTATTTTTATTAGCCGTGAATGTCCCACTGCTGGGCAAAGGCCTTTCTACTCTCTTTTCACCTCTCTGTCCAGAGCTGCCAACGACCAATCTTTATGAAAGGAGTCCAGCTCATCCCGCCATCTCCGTCTGGGCCTGCCGCGATGTCGTTTGCCATTATGCGGGACCCACTGGGTCGTATGTTTGGCCCATTGATCGTCTGACATGCGGCAGATGTGTCCAGCCCAATTCCATTTAAGCGTGGCAGCTTTCCGTGTGACATCAGTTATTTTATTGATGGAACAGATTGTATTCTTAACCCGGTCCACAAGTTTATTACCCAGAATACTCCGTTCCATAGCTCTCTGGCAAACCTCGAGCGTGGACCTCTGCTGAGTTGTCAAAGACCATGTCTGAGAACCATACGTGAGGATGGGAAGAATACACATGTCGATGAGTCTTCTCTTGAGGGATAGAGGAAGATCGCCCTTCATTAGATCTTTCATGGCCCAATAGCTCTTCTTGGCATTTTCGGTGCGACTTGCAACTTCTTTGTTTTGTCTTGCCTGGAAAGAGACTATTTGGCCAAGATAGAGATACTCATTGACATATTCAATCTTCCTAGCCACCGTGGAGTTGTTCTTAGTGAAAATAATGGACCATCGTGTTATTTCTTTAGTTTTTTAAGTGCGACTGCTGAGTATAGGGTCCTAGATTTGGTCAGGTCAGGTGTGATTGGGGGTTTTCTATAGCACCCGGCTCGGTGACTAGATAGACCATAAGTTCTCAACCTTATTTTGCCCACCACTTTGAGATTTTAATTTTTCTATAGCCCCCCATTTTTTTTACTCACCATTTGTCGCGAATCTGAAACAGCTATTGGCACAATTATATTTAGACGTGTAATTTTATATAGTCGCAAGATAGGTTATATCATTTTCTCTGGGTCTTCTACTGGCCCCCTGAAAGTCTCAAACGCCCACGAGGGAGCGTAGAGAACCTATAACATTGACCAACGAGATAGTCTCATTCTCAACTCATCAATTAATGTCAACTGAATTTTGGGCCAAACATCAGCACCAGGAACCAACAACAGGAAATTTTTGCCATCGATACGCTAAGAAAACAATGTCATATTTAATAATAACTTTTAATTGCACGCTGAAGCCTTAATGGACACAGCTAATATAAATTACTCGTCTTGTCTTCCAGATCTCATCCTCACATACAAATGGCTGACAGCATTCATGCTGAAGACGACAGCGGAAAAAGTGGCTAAACTAAAGGGCGAGGGCAAAGACAACTTCTCGGCGAAAAACGACTCGCAGTCGTTCAACGCGGTTACACTGTCCATTGTCTATGGAGAGGTATGCTACATTTTGTATGTAAACTGTATTTGCGACATATTCGCCAAAAATGTAAACAAATATGAGTTTATGGAAAAATAACTTTAATTCCTACACAATAAAGTTCAGTTTACGCTACAACTTCAAATATTTTTATAACACTCTAAAATCTACTTAATTACCATTAAGATAAAGTTGATATTTTTTTTAACTTGAAATAACGTCGATTTGAAATTTGAATATGGTATGTGACATCTACCAACCCGCACTGGGCCCGCGTGGTGGATTATAGCCCACTCCCTCTCACTGAGAGGAGGCCTGTGTCCCAGCAGTGGGGACATTACGGCTGATTATGTAAATATCAAATTTATACAAGTGTAACCAACACTTGTACAACAACAACCTGAAAACTAGTTACTTTATTTTGTTTGACATGTCATACAGGAACGGCCATTATTGCTTTAAAAAATGATAATCGTTTAAATAAAAATTATATTCTATTTTTAATTAATGTAGAATCGGCAAAGTATATTTTTTTTACATGTTTTTGAAAGACGTGATCATGACACTTTCAAAATTCAAGGTTATATTAATCATATCATTTGAAACAGAACGTCATGTAAAGGGAATAAAACAATATCAACACTTTTTTACTTTAAATTAAATTCCCTGTTAAAAATGAAATCCCCGACGCGTTATGTCGATCAAATTATGAAAATAATTACTATAATATTTTGATCTTGATGCATGAGACTTTTTGGTATGACTTTTGGTCATTGTCTTTTTATCCAAATCCGTTCAGTAGTTTTTGCGTGAAAGAGTAACATCCATCCATCCATCCATATAAACTTTCGCGTTTATAATATTAGTATGATGGAATGCAATAATAATGAATATGAAACTTTCTTTTACACTTTGTTAAAAACTGTTACAGAACTACGTACTGAATCACTTCTACAAGTCGGCATTAGAATACGAAGACGTCTCGTGTCGACTCGTGCTGCTAAACCTCGTGTCGCTATACGGCGCCTTTCTGTTGGAGAAACATATGGCCACACTTTATATTGTAAGTATTAAATGCTATTAAATTCACGATGGATGACATTTAATAATACACTTTATTGACAGTGGAATATGGTGAAAAGTTGTACTAACAGCTTTTACAGTAGAATAGTGGGAGAAGTCCTACCACCATTCATATTTCTGTCGCTGATCAGAGTTGCTGTATGATAACACAAAGCGACCTGTGTTATTGTAATGATTGTTTATAGAGATCGTTTAAGCTAAAATTGGGTACCCCGACATTGCAAAATGTATGCAGGCGCAATAGACACAAATGAGTAGCCACCGTTGGAAGTCTGAAATCTGGATACATCATCTACGTTCTAGATAGAAATGAACGGGAAAATTGTTAAAATGTTACTCCTTGATCTCACAAATAATGTATCGATAGATTATAAATCAAAGATCGGCAAAACTAAAAAAAAAATATTTTTAATTATATTTTTATTTTGATTTTTTATTTTGTCTTTTTTTTTTTTTCTCTTCCATAGAAGTTACAAAATGATTGTTGATTGTCCTAAAACTTGTGCAATGTAGTTACAGCACCTAAACACTGTGGTGGGCCTGGAGATCTGTAACACAGGGTTTCCCTAGCACGGACTCCAGTCTCTCGCAAAGGAGCTTTTAACTTGTTTTTATTGTTTAGTCTTAAGGTGTTATTTATAAGCTAACCTTTGTGGAGAGAGAAATAAACTATTTTATTATTATTATTATTATTATATAAAATAAAAGCAAATAAGTTTTCGAAAAACATTATTGTTCAAAATGTGCACCATATAAATTAATGCACTGGTCCTCACTAGGCTTTCCTGGTATATGTGGAATCAAGTATAGTACAAAAGATGTACTGCATTGAATAAACTACTTACTCATACTCACAGATTTATAAACTAAAGGGAGATATGCCAAGGGGGCGTGGCGCGTGCGAACAATGTATGTACAAAACAGAAACAAACGCGGGCACCGTTGATTTGTCAATAAGAATTGTCAATATAGTTGTGTGTCTCAACGTTGCGATCTGCGTTACGCGATTGGCTCGCGTTGAGTGTGGTGACTGTTATAGTGTGAGTGAGCGCGTGTTCGTATTGTAGTGCATATGTAGTTGAAGGCTACAGCCGGACTCGAACAGTTGGGCAGTCACACCATATCTCCCTTTAGTTTATAATTCTGTGCTCATACCATATGCTATCGGCCTTTCTTCTCAGACTAGTCAGATAGGAATCGTCGACATCATCTAGTTTTTAAAATATGATTGACGTGTAAAAGTGTTTGTACAAGCCTACTTACGAAATAAAATCATTTATCATTTATTTCCCCCCCCCAGGGCGGCTACCTGTCGGGGCCGCAGGGCTCGCACCTGCGCGCCGGCCTGCTGTGCGCATGCGCACGCGCGCTGCCCGACGCCGTGGCGCTCGCGGACTCGCTGGCCCCGCCTGACTTCTGTCTCAAGTCTGTGCTGGGCATGGCGGATGGCGAAGTAACTTGTCTATTCTATTATCATCATCATCTACCTAGTTTTATCCCAAATACGTTGGGATCAGTTTTCAGTCTATAGCTGTACAAGGGGCATTTGGTGCGTGGACAAAATCAGAACTAACGCGGCCGTCTTGTTTTTCATTACATTTACACAAAACAATTCTACGAATGTTTACTAACCACGCCCCCTTGGTAATGTCAATACCCATAAGTTCCTTGAATCATAACTATACTGCCAGTCTATTATACTAATTCCACTGCCGGCCAAAGGCCTCTTTCTAACAGAGAAGGCACGAGCATTGATCACCACGCATGCTCAAGACGGGTTGGCGATTTCATAAATTAACTATACGTTCAGGTCTCCTCACGATGTTTTTCCTTCACCGACGCTAGTCATGTCCAAGATAAACCGAGAAAGTAGGTACGGTCACCAAAGGAGAGAAGTAGATGTTTTCGAAAGAAATTTAGTTTGGTAAATTAACTGTTTTTTTTTCTATTAATTTTATTTTATTTTATTAGAAAACATTGATCGGTTTCTTACTTTACTACTTACTATCTAATTTAGGAAAGTGTGAAAGTGATGGATGTGTGAAAATTATGTAAGAAGACAAAGAAGGGTGAAACTTTAAAATGAAAGAGAGACCTAGGAGAATTGAAAGAATTAGAGCAAGAGGGAGAGAGAGAGAGGGAAAGAACTATATCCGACGACCCTGGTTACTTATCTCCTTTGGTGACCGTACATGTGAATTGAAAAAGTCAAATGATACTTGCCTGGATTTGAACCCAACCCCCTCTTGCATATGAGGCGAGGTCTTAACTCACCACTAACCACTCGATCATCGAGACAAATATACGTCATAGCTTGTCAATAAAATAATAAAATTAAACAAATAATTTAATCCATGTTATTATTACAGGTTTACAAACACATCCAATCAAGCGTGATGACGTACCCGGGGTCAATGACCCGGCCCGAGTGGTGGCGCGATGTGGTGTACTGGCAATCGTACGCACCCTCCAAGCTGTAAACTACCTTAACGAACAAGCAACAAGGCCGAGAATCAACTGACAATATTATATTAGTCACAATTTTCTATTTTAAGAGTGTTATTAGAAAAGTGGAATACTACTTTTCCGAGTGTCACAGGCTGCGATAATGTTATTCACTAACAATCTTTTTGTTATCGAAGCAGGGCGAATTTCGCCAATGAAACTGAACGTGATCAGCACATTCAACGGCGTTCAAGAGCTGTCATTGTCAATCGTCGTCGCCTCGATCTTAGTCTTGTGAAAGTGAAATACTCAACGAGAAAGCTCGATGAAGCTTCCTAGTTGTTCTTACCAAACTGCAGAATTTTCCGTAGGTAAAAGACGGACAACCTTGAAAGCATTAACATTGACAGCAATCGTTGAACATAACCTGGTTTTTGTCCAAGTTTATCCGGAGACCAATGCGTATGAATCAACTAGGCTGTACAGCATCTGCTGCAAGTCATGCAGCGATTTAGCCGCTATGATAATGTCATTTGCAAATATTAAGTGTGAGATATACGCGCCGTTGATGTTAATGCCGCATCCTTTCCAGTTCAGCGTCCTAAATACATCCTCCGTGCGTCCTAAATAATATTAGAGAACAATTTCGTGGAAATTACGTCCCCTTCTCTCATCCCTTTACGTGGATATGTTTAGTTCAATGCAGCGACCCCAAAACAGACCAGAGGGGCAGTTCTCGTAATTTTAAGAACGTTCACAGTCTGATCTCAGTCTCAATCTGTCAAAAATACCTCTAATTTCCCCACATTTTGACATTTGTTTGTCGCCGAGATGAGACTGCGACTAGATTTTGAACGTTTTAAATTGGCCTTCTGATGTCCAACAAAAAATAGGTATTTTTGACGGACTGAGACTGAGATCAGACTGTGAAAGTTCTTAAAATTACGAGAATTGCCCCTCTGTACGTAGGTTACCTTATTAAATTAGCAAAATTATTTATTAGTACATTATAAATTAACAATATGCTATGTAATTTATAATGTACCTACTAATGAATTTTTTAACTTTCAATATATTTCCATTTTATTCTATACAGAAGACATCGATTTCGTGTAATAATATAATCATAATTTAATCACTTATTACCAAACCTAGGTACGTCCATCAACGGTTTAGTTTGCCCCAACTGAATCAGTTTGACAGTGCGAGCGGGATAGAGCGATAAATGGCGCGGGGAAGTGGGGGCAAAATATGAATTTCAACTGAACTATTACAAGCCCTTAAAAGAACGGCCAATGTGAGCTAATTATATTCAAAATAATTATAATATTTGTAAGTACGCATAATATATCTATTTATTTTTTATACTTTTGTTATAAGAAACGTTTAAAACGTTTTGTTAATGGTGGGTTTATTTTTGAACAGGGTTTTTTTGTAAATTAAATATTTTATACACAAATGTTGGTTAGTTTTATTAATTTTTAATCCCTACCAAAAATACATAACTAAAGGTGTACCCGAACATATCAGGGCCGTGCCTAGCACGTGGACGGACGGCTCAAAAAAATATTGGTGTGTACATTTTATAAAATAAAAGTCCTCCAGACCGAATTTCGCCCATGGCAACCAACGGCGGGAGCGGCGGGAGACATTATAATGCAAGCGTGTGTGCCTAGTCACAGGTGCACTCTCTCTTCCCTCACTCATAGTCCGGTGGGACGGCAATCCGACACGACCGGAGAGAGATCAGGCGCAGAGTCAATACTTAACGTGCGCACCGAGGAACATGAGTAGCACACCGCCAACTTCCAAACTCGGGGCTGTTAGAAATTCACAATGGAAAAATCCAATAACAAATTTCTGCTCGACTCCCGGCGTCGAACCTGCACTCAACAGTTGCGCTTGCGACCACGAGACCAACGGGGCAGTCGGTACATTCTATAATATGAACTCGTTCACACACGTCCGTGTTCGGGCCGGGGACGAAGCTACAGTGCCTGCTTTGTGTGTCACGGCCCTGATATGTGGATAGACCTTTATAACCATGGAGCATTTATTTTGTGAGTCTGTGAGATCATGGGAACATAGCTCCACAGAGAGAGCCGATTTTGATATATTAGGAGCTGATTTTTCCATCACCAGATAACTTTTATTCAAAGAATAAAATCGACGTTTGACAGTTTTTGTATAAAAGAACTGTCAAAATTTCAAAATTATTCCTGGAATAAAGTTATCAGATGATTGAAAAATCAGCCCTAAGATAATCAACCTTCAGCGGGATTGTCCGAAAGGGTTACCGCTACCCCGGAACATAAAGGGCAAAGGAAGGAACATGGGTGGGTTTTAGTCAGTAAGAGTCTGACACTCCCTTCCGCTCCACCCAGAGCGGCAGGGGTCATTTGATGATTTCCCATCCGGAAAAAAAAAGATAATCAACTTAAACATACAGTAAATAAAAACCGATAGGTAATAGCGAAATCACGCTAGTAAAAATATATTACAGAAAATTGATCGAAGGAAGTTCTACTCATCTAGTTTCGCTGCTGACCGTACACTACGACCCAGTAATTTGGACTCCACAAGTTCGAATGTCAAAGTCAAAGTAAGTAAGGTTAACTGCATACCAGTAGTGATCCATGAACTGCGAAAACCGCCCTTACCGCTAAGAAATAAAGACGCTGTCAATGTCTACAAAATACCATAGATATGCGGTCGAATGTACAGACGCCAGCTCAGTCAAGCTCCCCGAAACTGTCAATTTTTCCCAATCAACCTTGAACCTAATGCTTTAGCGTAAAGTTGAAAATTTATTAACCGATTCATTGCCACCTTCATTTTCGTGAACATTTCAGCCAGGCCCCATTCATTGGTCGGTGGCTCACCATTTGAGTCATCGGCCTCCCTGAAGGATGACTCAACTGATGAGTCATTGGCTCCTTGTAATGATTTAATGCTTTTCGCCATCATTCGAGCCAGTCTGACAACCAGAAACGTTTTACTGTGTTCTCCTATTCGAATTTGTGGATATTAAAAGTGAATATGGCGTTTCAAGGTAGTATTTTTTGATTTTAATGAAATATTGCAGAGGTAGTAAACATTTTAGTAACCTTACCTACATGTATTCAATCATTATTTATTATTGTAATATTATTTGTAGATAATCAGGACTACGACGATTTTACTGAATGTAGCCAGGCAATGTTTACTGATTTCCATGATCAACAACATGAAGATAAAGAAAATCAAGGTTTTCCAAGCTGTAGTCAATCGATTTTACAAAAAAGTATACCAAAGAAGCGTCCATTCACTGAATCTCGTAATAGTTGCAATGTAGTTTCTAACAACAGTTCAGATACTAGCATTGAAGAAATTTTGGACTCTGATGAAGACGAAGATATTAAAAGAAAAAAAAATAGTTTTCATATGAATGAAAATAAAATGAAAAATGCGCTAGAGGCACTAGGCACTGTTATGGAATTTTGAGCGCTAAAACATCAAGAAATGCACTAGATCTAGTGCCGAAAGCACTAAGTTGGCAACAAGGCTGTTTGTAATATAATCTTATTAGAGAAATACCTGTATAAAAATATACAGATAGTATGTATAAAAATCGAAGTAGATAGATTTAACTTCACCCATGTGCACATAACATTTCGGCCCATAACGTGTCGGCACACGTTTGACTCAACTATTGAGTCATTGGCCATGAATCGGCCACCTCGGCTATCGGCTAACAAAAGGTTTATGACACCTGACTATTAAAAATATTCTGTAAAATGAAGGGCCAGGTCTGATATTCACGGAAATGTTTAATGAGATCTGAAAAATGGTAGTTTAAGTGATATTTTTTTTTTAATATCCGTTTTTATACAATTTTGGTTTGACTCAACAATTGAGCCATCGGCCTTCCTAAAGGTTTTTTAATGACTCAACTGTTGAGTCATTGGCCATGAATCGGTTAAAGAAATTTGACAGATTGCAGTAGGGTTAGGACATCATAGGATACTTTTTATCCCGATATGTTCCTGTGGGATCATTTCAAACCTTAACGCAAGCAAAGCAACGGGGAAAGGCTAGTAGAAAAAGCCTTCTAAAGCGTTAAGCTTGATGTGCTGGCGTCTGTACAAACTACCCAACGTCCGAGAACAGTTAAATAAATTGAATTTGTTTTTGGGAAACAAAATAGGGTTCTGTGATTGGGTTTTGCATACATTATGAGCATGTCAATCAGACTGCACGAAGTGACTGAATCTAATTAGGTTTTCGATACAAGAAGCTTTTTGATTCTTTAGTAGGCGGTTAGGCAAAGGCCTCATACGTTGTTCCATTCATTATTTATTTGCTTTCCATTTTAAAATGTTGAAAATACTGCTAATAGCGACTCTAATTGGCGCGTAAGTACTTTTTGTTGTGATAATTAAATAATAAAATCAATACATAATCAGCCTATAATGTTCCCACTGCTGGGACACAGGCCTTGTCTCGGTGAGAGGGAGTGGCCCGAAATCCACCACGCGGGCCCAGTGCGGGTTGGTAGATGTTACATGCCTTCGAATTTATATTTCTAGGGCATGCCGGCAATATATGTAATATACAGGGTCACAGGGTCCGACGTATTCCTTGAAAGGGGTTATACTAGAGGTAATTAGCAACAGATTAAATCCAGTGAGCTAGGGGTCAAAACTGGATGGTTAAAAAATAAAAACTTTGCTATTAGAGACATTTTATTTCTGAGATTATGTAAGTTTTGCAACCATTTTTTTTAAATGATCACTCATTTTTCAACTTTCAGAAAAGTGTTAATTAAATGTTTGGAGTGGAGTAGTTTTTCTCATAATTAATTTTATTGTTTTTGGTAACAAATCATAAAATTTCTAAAAAATTGAAGAGCCGACACACTCGTTATAACCATCCAGTTTTGAACCCCAGTTAACTGGACTAAATTTGTTGCTAATGGCCTCTAGTACAACGCCTTTCAAGGAATACCTACGTTGACGACACGGTTGAGGCAGTGGCTGAGCGATCGACCGCTGCGCTGCGTGTCGCGGGTTCGATTCCCGCACGGAACAAATATTTGTATTGCCTTCAGGTAGTTGTTCTGGGTCTGGCTGTTTGTATATGTGAGTTTAAATGTTTGTAAACGCACCCACGATACAGGAGCAATTCCTAGTGTGGGGCAAAATTTAAAAAAATAAAAAATTATAAATACATCGAGTCTCCCTGTCACTCTGTATATCGATTAATATCACCGCCATGCTCTAGAACTATACCTATTATAAATTCAAGTAGCTTTTCGGGTCTGTGTCTGTGAGACCGCTGACGCAATGGATTTTGATGCGGTTTTCATCATCATTTAGATAATTTATTTTGTAAGGTTTATGTGTACCTTCACTACCTTCATATAAATCTAACTTCGATATAGCATAGAAATCTTGATTCTAAGACATATCGCAAGGCCCCAACATTATTAGATTGCACCCGTTAAAGGCAAGGTCATAGTCAAATGACTATGACCTACGTTAAAAGTACGTAACCCAAAGAAGAGTCTGACTGTTTATTTCTTGAAATTACCTGTAGGTACTTATGAGACAGCAGCCATACGATCACAAACGAAAGTCGCTTACCTCAAAAGAATTGGCACTAATTGTTCGATCAAAAATTTGTGTAACATGCGGTTATGATTTAAAAAAAACTGTAGTACTCACCAACATCACCCAATAAAAATTGAAGTGTTAATGACTCGTTGCTGGCTGATAGCACCACCACCAACTAACGGCTTTGATTTCAGAGTGAAACTCGAATCGTTTCCCATCCTAAAAGACCTCCACGACCGCAATGATCTAGATTACCTCCTAATAGACCTTCTAAATGTCCTGACAAAAGATTACGAGGTTACCTGTATGGCGATCATTTGCGATGAAGTTTACCTGAATGTATTTGCTGGGCCCTTGTTTAAAAGAACCGCCTTCGTGCCCTTCGTTATGGTAGGTACCTATATGAGAATAGTACCTATTTCTTAACAAAAGCCTGAAGTTAAAAATTTGGCAGTATGACAATCCAGTGCCTCAGAAGGTGCGTAAAGCTGTCAGTTCTGCACTAAGAAAGAAAAAATGCTTTATTGTCACAGAATCACGTGCATATAAAAAAGACAAGTTAGCTCGAATATTTATTTAGTAAAACAAATCATCCATCATTAAAAGCATAGGAAAAAAGTAATAGGTAGCTGCACAACTTGCACGACTGTGACAAGACAGCGTCCACTCGGCTGATCGATTGCCGTTCCATCGGACTATATATCCGAGTGATTCGAGGGATGAAGAAGTCCCCCTGTTTGCGCACACTGCACACACCCTGCAAATATCTCCTGACTAGTTCTTCTTTGTTCTTAGACAGTAGTTGAGGATTATGAAGACCTGTTGTCTCCTAATTTCGTCACACTGGAATCATTGAAGGCGGCGCGGAAAGAAGGATGCAACGTCTACGTCATACTCCTTGCCAACGGCCTGCAAGCTGCGCGACTGTTGAGGTTTGGGGACCGGTGAGCAATAGCTATTTGCATAGCTAACCTTGACTTTTAATCGACTTTGGCTGCTGACCGTAGGTACGAATCGATACTACCTACGCGGATGTGCTCATTCATTTCACAAAGACGTATTATATAGCTGTTGGATATTTATAAATAACATTTTTATTCCATCTTGCAGACATCGCGTTCTTGACACAAGAGCCAAATATATAATGTTGCACGACTTCCGTCTATTTCATAGTGAATTGCACTACATTTGGCGAAGAATAGTCAACATTATCTTTATAAAACACCACAAAAAAGTGACAGGGATCGCCAAAAGCAAGGCTTGGTTCGAACTATCTACGGTACCGTACCCCAACCCTACCAAAGGCATCTTCGTACCAAGAAGGGTGGATATTTGGAAAAATGAGAATTTTCACTACAAAAGACCTCTGTTTGCCGACAAGACAAGTAACTTAAATGGAGAAGTACTGAATGTCGTTTATTTGGACCACGTACCGTCAGTGGTGGTAGTGAAGAACAATGCTAGTAACAAAATAGGTGGCGTTGAAGTTGAAGTGAGTATTCTGTACCGGTAGATGTGTAACCATATATATAATAAAGAAGTCTGTAATATAGAACCTGCACCCTAACTGCGTAACACATTTTCAATCACAATCTGAGTCATTTTGAAGGATAATTGCTAATCCATTGCTTCATATGTTCGGAAAATGTGTCTGTTCTTCAACGTAAATAACGCAATGAATGTTGTTGAACTGTCAAAATGAAAATCATTGCTACTGTTAGCGTGTTACTCAATTACCCAACAGGTATAACGTACCTAAGTACTTTAAAAATGTGATGTGTTGAAGCTGTTCAATCTATCCTTGTTTTATCAAAAAAACACACAATTTAATTTTAGGTATTATATTTCAGATCCTGCATACACTAGCCGAGAAAATGAACTTCAAACCGAGACCCTACCAAGCTGCTAACGCCGATATGCAAAAATGGGGCCACAAACAGTCAAACGGCACTTTTTCCGGACTGTTAGGCGAGATGGTGAATGGAAAGGCTGATGTTGCTTTGGGCAACCTGCAGTATACGCCGTACCACCTCGAATTGACGGACTTGAGTATACCTTACACATCTCAATGTTGGACCTTCTTGACTCCTGAAGCTCTTACTGATAACTCTTGGAAGACTTTAATTTTACCGTTCAAGTAAGAGAATATCTTAAATCTAAGCACGAACCCGAAAGCAAGTAATAAGTACTGTGAACTATGTTCTAAGTTCGTACCTTCTTAAATCGCTCGTTTTACTGACCCCCTACCATGTTGCGCAGTGGTCCAGTTACCAGTTGTAGGTCGCAGGTTTGAAAACCAGCAGACATGCACTTCACATGAAACTGTCATCACCACTGCAGTGCGATTCTGTAACCATCTCACCGTGAAAACTTAGGTGAAGTGAGCGTGGAGTGAGCTGTCATTCCAACTAATGCTAGGGGATTGACACTATTGACAGCTCACTCTAAGCTCACTTCACCTAACTTTTCACGGTGAGATTTTTACAGAATTGATCAGCTGCTCTCAAAACGATGAAGGAAATCAGGAGGTCATTTTTACGCATGTTCACCTACCAAAAAAACAAAGACATGTCGTATTCAAAAACAAACCCGCACTGGGTGCGTGTGTTGGATTCCAGAATGCACAAAAGAAGGAGTCGAACATTACAACTTCTTTCCAGACAGACTTACATTAGTCATGGTGTCTGTTACAAAATTAATAATATAACATAACATCACGCTTCTATTCCCTGAAGGGTAAGGCAGAGATGTACCCACATTTCGGCAGTTATGTTTTAGTCCCATGGAATAGGGAGCGAGCCTATTACCATTAACCGGGCACACAAACTCCGGGCTGGTACTGAGAAATTCCAGATGGAAGAACCGAATAACTCATAGACCGACAAAATTAATAGGTACCTTTAATTTAAATGTAGTTAGGTACTGATTTCAGATTGTACATGTGGATTGCGGTGCTCCTAGTGTTACTGATAACTGGGACCATTTTCTATGGACTGGCGAAAAATCACATGAACCTTCAGGAGTACAAGAATGATTTAAGGTCTAGCAAATTGAACAATGACGATATCGGTTAGTTTTTAATGTATTTTTTACTGAACTATCTGACTGTACAAAAGGCGGTTTGGGGATAAAATTCACGCCCTACTTTCCCAAAATAATGAAGAGGGTGGTGATTACCTGTACCGTCTATTGTGACGAACCTGCAGAGCTATTCACAACCAACACAACATTTCGATAACCTGATTTGCCTTGCCCCCGAAAGGAAACAGCTGTCGGAGGAATAGCCGTCGTCAATTTGATTTAAACTGGCAAAATTTTCGGGTTTTGGACCTGTGAACAGCGTTTGAGGACTCCTATGATAACATTGATTGATTTCGATACGGTACGGAAGCGTATCGAGTGGTTGTGAACAGCTATGCTGACCTAATATAGTTATTATTTCCTTGCAGATGAGAAGCCCGGCCTGTATCTGTTTGGAGAAATAATTAATAGCATCCTGTACACTTACGGAATGCTGCTTGTCGTGTCTTTACCCAGGTTGCCAGTGGGTTGGTCGATTCGACTCCTGACGGGCTGGTACTGGCTTTATTGCATCCTCCTCGTAGTCTCTTACAGAGCCAGCATGACCGCGATACTCGCGAACCCAGCACCAAGGGTGACCATCGACACGCTCCGAGAGCTTGTCGACAGCAAAGTGACTTGCGGCGGATGGGGAACACAAGCCAAAATGTTTTTCGAAGAATCTCTAGACGAGTACAGCCAGAGAATAGGCGATAAATTCGAAACCATCGACGACCCTCTGCAAGCTGCTGATAGAGTAGCCCAAGGCGTGTATGCGTACTACGACAACTCTGATTTCTTAAAATATATCAGCGTCACTAGGAAAAACAGTTTCAGAGATTCAAAGCAGAATAGCACAACTAACGCGACTGAAGTGACTGTTAGAAAAGATACACTAAGGAATTTACACATCATGACAGATTGTGTGGTAAACATACCAATATCAATTGGATTTCATAAGAACTCGCCTCTGAAGCCATTAGCAGATATTTACATGTGGAGGGTGGTTGAAGTTGGACTTGTTGAAAAATGGCTCAATGATGCAATGTACTCTATACGGACTTTAGATACAAACGAGGATGAAGTGAAAGCACTTATGAATCTGAAAAAACTCTATGGTGCTTTTATTGCATTAGCTATAGGATACTCAGTTAGTGCCGTTTGCCTGATAGGAGAATTAATCCATTGGCAAATCATTGTTAAAAGGGATCCTAACTTTGACAAATATGCTCTGGATTTGTATTACAAAAATAAAAATAAAAAGCACTAGTATTTGCGGGCGTCGTCGCCGAGGGAGGCCTAGAAAACGGCGGCGTAATGATAAAGATCGGCTGGAGCAGGCAACACACACGATATGTACATGTACACGATGTGTAGGGCTTCCTCTCTTCTACCCTTTTGCTGTGCCTTACAGGGTCCATAATGATCTAAATTATGTATATAGTTACTACCTAAGTACACATTATGGTAAAGCAATAAATATAATGAGTACAGTTAAAATAAAAATACTAAAAATGTTTGCATCTATGTATTTAAAAATTATTTACATCCAACAACATGATCGTCACATTTAGTGGAATAAATATTTGTTCAGTCATGTTTAGTCTTTTACATTTATTGGCATCTTAAAAATAACATACCAACCATGATTATTGAGCTAGAATTTCAGTAAAATCAGAAAAAATATATTCTTAAGCTGCTTAACTAAGAGCCGATTTTTCAATCAACAAATAATTTTTATTTGTGGAATAAAATTGACGTCTGACAAATTTTGTATGGAGAACTGTCAAAAATTCAGAATTATTCCTCAGATAAAATTATCTGGCATTGGAAAAATCAGCCCTAACAAGAATAAGCTATATAATAAAGAATCAATTTCATAATCTAAATTCCTATTAAAATGATTATGTTCTACAGAAAGAAATATTACAGTTTTTGTTCGGGATTAAAGGCAGGCGGTTGTGCACCTTCAGGGGCATTCTCTGTGATCCAAGGATGTTGCAATACATGTGTCAAAGGCAGTCTTTGTTCTGGGTTAATGACTAGCAATTTACCCATCAAATCCTTTGCTTTATCTGATATAAAATCGGGGTACTTAATTATGACATATCTTATCTTCCTATATGTTTGGTGGGAGTCTTTAGCATCAAAAGGTGGTAAGCCCACAAGTAACTCATAGCACAGCACCCCGAGGCTCCATATATCAACAGCATAGCTGTGTGGCTTCCCTTCAATCATTTCAGGAGACAAGTAATCAAGTGTACCACATAATGTCATTCTCCTTGATGATGGCGAGTGGACAGACCAACCAAAATCAGCTATCTTCAGCTCCCAGTTGTTACCGATGAGCAAGTTTTCTGGTTTAATATCACGGTGAATGACCTTTTTCGTGTGGCAGTATACTAAGGCTTTAGTTAAGTCTCTGATATATATTGCCACAGTTTTCTCATCAAAACGTTCACGTTCTTTCAACAATTTATACAAAGAACCTTGCTTTGCATATTCCAAAATTAAATAAATTCGTTTCTCGTCGTGGAAATATCCGTACATACGCAATATATTCGGGTGACGCAATCTGCATTGGATTTCGACCTCACGTCGCACCTGATGTTCAATTTCAGAATCTAAGATTTGGCTTTTAAAAAGGACTTTTAACGCGACGACGTAGTGAGACTCCTTTTCACGAGCCAAGTACACATTACCAAATTTACCTTTTCCCAGCGGACGCCCTAAGTCAAAATCTGATAACGACCATGACTTTTTCTTCTCTTCGTTTTTTGCTGGTCCTACTATGTTTTGGCTCGCACAATGTTCTTTACTTTCGTTGACTTTACCGCAAAGCGGTCGGCTGACAGGAGCAGCTGGCACTTTGAAACTGTCCATTGGCATTTTCTGACCGTTCGCGTTGTTACAACCGCAACCGGACCGACCAGCAGTTGGAGGGCGGTTTTCCTTACAACAACACTTATTAATGTTCATCTTCACAAATCTTTGGTTTCTCCGATAAACAAAGTATATTTCCAACTTTTCAGTCACTTCAACTCAAAGTTTTGAATAACGTACTTTTCGATCATCGACCAACTGTCAAAGTGTCAATCAATCTAAACACACAGACAACAAAGACAAAGACGAGAGGAACTAGAGGAAGACACAACTTACACTTAAAATTTTTATATTTTGGATACCAAGCTCGTAAGCCATGGCTTTTGGCTAAATATTTTTTTTAGTTTTCACTTTAATCTACCAAATTCCATCTTCAATCTTAGTTTTTGATAAGGTACAGACGCCAGCAGGTCAAGCTACCCGAAACTGTCTTTTCCCAATCAACCTTGACCCTAATGACTTAGCAATAAAGTTGAAAATCTATTAAAGAAAGACAGATTGTAGTAACTTGATGTGCTGGCGTCCGTACATACCTAGGTGAAGAATGGGGTGAAATGCATGAAAAATAAATGGTAATCTACCTATTTTTTTCCATTTGCCCGTTCACCCCTGCTCCAAAAGATGGTGCGAGCTATGCTATTACTCAATAATGCTACACTATAGTTTCGGGGGCAATAGAAAGTACGAGGAAATCGGAGGACTTTGACTTGAGTCATAGTACGTACAGACGCCAGCACATCAAGCTACTACAATCTGTCAAATTTATTTAATAGATTTTCAACTTTATCGCTAAAGAATTAAGGTTATAGGTTGATTGGGAAAATTTGACAGTTTCGGGTAGCCTGACCTGCTGGCGTCTGTACATACTTACTAGTTACTATTTTCTCTACGATTATATTCTATTTTATTAATAGCTAGCAAAGCAGGTGTCGACTATTCTGCCAATGTCTAAAGTGAGTTGGAAAAGCAAGTGGGCGACTGAGAGACAGAGTGAGAGAGATAGTCGCATGGACGGGGCATCATATCGCTTTTCCTTACGTGACGATTTCTACAAATCAAGCCCGGTTAAGGAACGTCGTTCCAAAACAAATAAAACCTTTTACCACACCCACAAAGACAGAATGTTCGGAGAAACAGGTCATCATTTTGTATCACTGTGACGGATGAAGGTCATCAGCGCCACAAGCAGTTGGAGAGGAATATGTTAGCAGGGAGGGGAAATGAAGGTTTTAATTACCTCCATATTTTTAATTCCATGCTTGACTCTGACAGTTCTCCATCTCTGATTTCCCTAGCCTACCGGCTTAGACAGATTGTCAATGTCATGTCAGTCATTGTCAGTGTCAGTCTTCACTCTGCTGTCAGTGTCGTCATCGTCGTCAGCACTGCTGTCGTTTAATTTTCGCCTTTTTGAGAAAGACTGCACAAACTGCAATGCTGCAAAGCGGAAATATCGAAAACTGAAAAATCCGTTCGATTTAACGTTTTGTCACAGTTAGTAATTTAATTGATTCAATTTAAGCAAGTTTTCGTTTGAGTTTTTTTTAGCTATGGTCATCATCTGCAACAAGCAAGTGTAGTGTACACTAAATACTTGAATTATTAGATAAATATAAATATAATTGTGAATTAATTTAATATTAACGCCGTAGCAGAGTACATAGATCCAGGCAATATATGCGTACGTGTTGACCAGATAGCTCAACCAAATTTTTTATAGGTTATGTTTAGTTTTGAGAATAATTATTTACTTGAACTTTCTATTGAACATTTCATAGCCTCGCTTGCTCGTGTCAAATTGTGGTTATAATAATAATAGTACGCTAGTGGCCATTCTGATTAGGTATTTTGCAACTTATGTAATTATTTTCTTTAACTTTCTCCATTTAAATCAATTTACTTGGAAATCGTTATTAACATTATGCATAGCATAGCATTCATTGGAACTTCTCACCTCCTATGTGTATAGAATAGGTCCCAGCAACTTTTATTAAGTAGTATATATATTCAATAAAATAAAATTAAATTTCTTGTAACTACATTTTTATCTGTAACTTTTGTGGTGTACTTATAATAAGAGTATCCTAAAGAAATAAATCAAGAGGTGTGTAGGATACTCATAGATAAAATACTTCTTTTCCAGACAATGTCTGATGATGCTGAGTTGCAGACTGAGGAGACAGAGGTGCTGAAATCAATTTATGAAGGAGATGATAATTTCAAACAAGTTGATGCTAAAACTTATCAATATAAGGTAAGTTTCCTTACATTATCATCATCATTCTTTCTAAATCTTAGACGAGACTGGAAATGTAAGCACATTTCCAGTCTTGCTAAGGGGAATTGTGTTTCCCAGTAACTGGGCTGTGGAGGTCAGATGGGCAGTTGCTCCATGTAAAATACTGGTGTTCAGCCGGTTAGATTGGAAGCTGACCCCTAACTAGTTGGGAAAAGGCAGATGAAGCTTACATTCCATTACCCAATACTAATTTAGCATTATGTAGTCAAGTTAATTTTTTATTGACCATAAAGTTCAAATGTTCAACAACATTGTTGCCATAGCGGGCCATAGCCGGTAGAACCTGGATGAGGCTGGCACAGGAGCGTCAAGATTGACACAAGATATGGGAGGCCTATACCCAGTTGGTGCAGTCGGTATCCAAGATTCTGCATTAAAGTTTGGACATAATATTCCGTATGAAATTATCTGAGAGATATTTACCGGATTTTATGAGGAGTAGAGAGAATACAGGCCATATTATGGCCATAAGCACGCAAGCTGCTAGTACACTATCTTCTTTATCACCTGCAGACAAGCTAATGCAGCACTTGTTTTAGATTTAAGTTATGGAGACGTTTTTCCGCACTTAGTCCTTCAAGTGGACCATTGTGGGTGGGCCATGGTGGCCATCGGTGGTTATTCCAACCAGCCCACCTCCCTTGTCTGCCAGTTTTAAGCATTATTTTTAACTTTTCAGTACATAGAAGGAGATAAGTCATTTATTCTGGAGATATCATGGGGCCCTACATACCCGACAGAGAAGCCAAACTTTAATTTGGATATATTCTACAATCAGTCTTTGTAAGTACTAAAGCAATAAGATGTGTGTGTATGATGCTTTGTCGTTCTTTAACACAGCAGCTGATGGTATAGGTTCTTCTGGGTTGAAAAGCAATTATATTGTTTTTTATAAGTCACCAACACCAGTGCCAAAGTGTTGCCAGTGTTGACCTATCTGCTATCACACTGAAACAGGGCCACTCACGACAGGCCTCATTAGAAGGCTGAAAGAGAGGGCTATCCTTAGTGTTCCTATGTGATTGAATCAGAAATGAAGAGACACCTGGGAGAGACCAGGAAACCGTAGCCGGGGCACATTGCTCACAGAAAAGATGGCCGATGGGGCCAAAGATTCTGGATTGGCAAACGAAGGTGATGGGTTGGCAGGCCTCCCACAAGGTGAACTGGTGCCCTTATGAAGGCGCCGGATTCCGTTGGATGCGAGAAGCACCAAACCGGTCATTATGGCGATGTTTGTGGGTGGTCCATGTCCAGTAATGAAAGTCTTTCATATTTTTTAAAAGTAGTTGCTACAAGGTCTGGGAACGATTCTAGTGCCAAAAATATAGATTTTGGAATTTTTGTCTGTTTGTCTGAATGTATGTTCTGCGAATAATACTTCTCTTTGGCTGAAATTATGATGATGAACATTAACTTTGTTACAGATTACTGCCCGTAAAAGAAAAAATATTGAGTATAGTGGATACTGAAGCGGAGCAATGGGCTGGGTGTGCAATGACATACACACTGTTCGAGTGTTTGAAGGAGAAAGTAGCAGAACTGCTGGCCGAACAGACCGAAGAGGCTGTGGTGGCTAGAGTGGAGAAGATAGTTATAGATGATCAGGTGAGCTAATGAGAGCACAGAACTACTGTGTAAAGGGTCCCTAAACGATGAATTGCAATTAATTGCTATTGTAGTAATGTTGCCAATCGCTTTAATTGCATTTGGTAGACGATCAATAATAGCGCATCAATGGGTGGTATAATTTAGATACGTGTGATGCGAGATCTACTATAATTATGACAAAGATTGTGTTGGTAAGCTTTTGTATAAATAAACAAATAAATGATACACTATTTAACAAATTCCAGACTGAATCAAAGAAACCCGTTGAGAAGAAGGAGCAGTTAACGAAAGCGCAGAAGAGAAGAGCGTGGGACAAGGCGGAGATCGGGCGAGCGGGCGAGAAGCCGCGCGGGTTTGACTGGGTGGACATCGTCAAACACTTATCGCAAGCACCCCATCACCAGCCTGCCTCATGACCCTCACAAAACTAATATATATAGATCTGCCGATGGCGTCATGTAGACGGTCAATAAATATCGCGATACCGACCTCTACGAGGTGTGTTTGGAATAACCCTGAAAACGCCAAAAAAATGCTGTTCCATACATTATGTAATGTAGGTAACAGCGGGGTAATTGCGTAACAGAATTACAATGGCAATGCCTTTCATTTTGACAGTTCAACAACATTCATTGCGTTTTTACGTTGTTGAGCAGACGAATTTTTCGAACCTACGATGCAATGGATTAGGAATTTCCTTCAAAATCCTTCGGATTGTGATTGAAAGTGTGTTACGCAATTGGAGTGCTGGTGATTTATTTTTGAGTTTTCAAGTTTGGTCTCATAGTAAGTTGTTCTTAATTATGACTCTTTTTCGCGTTTTGAGTTATTTCATCTAAGTACACCTTGTATATGTATTCATGAAAGTGCGCTTACACGGGCAACTATTTGCAATATTCTTATTGTGGTGAATTATGACGTCACGGTAACATCAGGCTATCAAGCAAAGAGAGATACCACCACACTATATTGAGCGATATTTTATTTTGTTCGTGGAACTTACAGATAACTTAACAACACGCCGCCTTACAACGAAAACCAATTAAATCGAAATTTGGACGAAAATGACTTAAGAATGCCAAAGTACTTAAAATTGTGTGTTCTTTCGTCTGCGAAAACCCATTAATCGCTAAGTCTTATAGTTTCGCTGCTAGCTAATAAGATAACCAATTATTTCAAGCATTTCCAAGGTTTGTTTTCACAAACAAAACATTAAGCAGATTTAACTTGACTGTCGACATATTTGTCTCCAATGATTGTCAGTTAATCTGATAAAATTTGTTTTTCTTCAGAGAGAGCTCATGAAATACTCTACTTTTCTCTCAATAACAACCATTTACTAAGATTTAAATCTCCAAACTAGATTAAAATGGTCAAATAAAAGCTATCAAAACAGTTTAATTGATTTTATCTGACGAATTCCATTTTAACAATGCAAACTAATCGTCTATGAAAATATTGTATATCCAGATAATTGTTTTTCTCTGACGATACTTATTCACGGATGCAACCTAATCGCTACAGCGAAAAACGATTAAGCCGGATTAATTTGTTTTACCTGACGAATTCCATATTAAACAATACAATCTAATCGTCTAAGAAAGGAGTCTAAACGTCAATATTTGGACAGAAAACTGTCTATTTCCAAGATGTACAGTATTTATGTTGACGAATGTAAAAATAAAAACAGTACACCCGTATCTGAGATAACATATCGAAGAATTTTTTGCAATGATTTCAATTTAGGATTCTTTAAGCCGAAAAAGGACCAATGTCTGATTTGCACTAAATATGCACGAAGCGATGCTAAAGATAAACCGGAACTCGTAAAACAATTTGCAGAGCACAATGCCAGGAAAGAGGCTTGTAATAAAGAAAAGGAAAATGATAAGATAAGAGCCGGTGATAATAAGGATTTTTTATCTGCTTCTTTTGATTTACAAGCCATACTTCAGATACCTAGTGGAGACATCGGTCTTCTATATTACACGCGCAAATTAACTGTATATAATTTGACAGTATACGAGAGTGCTCTTCCAAACCATGCATATTGTTTCACTAGGTCAGAAGTAAATGGCAAAAAAGGTAGCGCAGAAATTGGTACTATTTTGTACCACTACTTGTCGAATTGCATTCCAAATTCAGTAACTGAAGTAAGCCTTTTTTCTGATACCTGTGGCGGGCAGAATCGGAATAAGAACGTAGCGGCAATTCTACTCTGGGCTGTTCAAAAAATAGAAAACTTGCAAATCATTGAACAAAAATTCCTTGAAAGTGGACATTCACACATGGAGGCAGACTCTATGCATAGCGCTATCGAGAAGGAACAAAAATATACAGATATCTATTCTATGCCAGATTGGATAAATGTATTTAAGAAAGCAAGATCAAAAAAAGTATAAAAGAAACAAAATAAGAAAGTTGTTAAGAACCCATACGTAGTGAAAGAATTCAAATATGACGAGTTCAAAGATTTAAAAGATCTCTCTGGCAAAATTTTGTTAAATACAAAAAAAGACACAGAAGGAAAGCAAGTTCAGTGGTTAAAAATTAAGCGACTGAGATATATAAAAGGAGAAAACAAAATATTCTATAATTACGATATGTCAGAGAATTTTTCTACAATTGATGTTACTAAAAAAAATGAAAGAAAAGGAAGTAAAGCCAGTGAAAACTTAGATTCTGAACAACAAAGAGAACATAATTACGGAACAAGAAATAAAAAGAAAAGGACTGTGGACGAAGCGGCAACGTCCGTTATTTCTGAAGTATCAGAAATCAGTGAAGTGGAATATTTTCCTGATAAACTATTGCAACTCTACAAAAAACCTCTAGCTATAAGTGTTGCAAAAAAAAAAGATTTACTGCAATTATGCAGCAAAGGTGTCATACCAGAGGAGTACCATCCCTGGTTCAACAATTTGAATAGCGATGTTGTTTGTAAAGACAGGGTACCTGATTGCACAGTCTCTGATGACGATTCTACAATATCTTCGGATGATGACTAACATGAACCCAATTCGAAATAGTTTAATATTTTATTTTTACTGTCTTAATTATCTTAATTTAATTTTGATTATAATTTTAATAACATATTCTCAGTTTTACCTAACTAAAAGATGAAAATGCTTAGTCATAAACAAATTAGATAATTTTGTTTAGAATTTAAGTTTGTCAAAGTAAAAAAATCCTTGTTTAATTTTATAATTTGATTATGATTACTATTTCAATTCGGTATTCTCGATACCTAGAATATAAACATGCTTAATGTAGTTATAAACATTGAAGATACAATTATATTAATTAGAATTTGAACGTGCCTGCGACTTTGCATATTTTAATTTTTCCCAAAAAATATTTTCCCGTCGAAATTCCGGGATTTTTTTTCCAAGCAGAATTATCAAAGGTTTCAAAGGTACATTTATGTAAAATTTTAGACGCCTAGCTCAATAATATAGGCTTTGCTTTGGTATGTTAGTCAGTGAGTCGGTCACTCAATAATGAGTCAGTTTTTTCCTTTATTTACATTTTTTTTTGCCACCTATTACTAGCATTTGAAGCGCGCTTTTATTGTTATTTGAACTAATCAAGCTAATTTGTACTTAATTAATTATTTCGAGTTATAAATTTGTTAACGAATGAACGTACTGAAACTCTAATAAATTATATGCTTAACTTATTAGGTTCTTAAAATTTCTGCAGGGAAAACCAATTATCTTGATACGTTTTCACTTGTAACTTCACAAGGGACAGCTGTATAGGTATATTTTTATCATGGTTAGTCTTAATTAACTAAAACTAAAAAGTAATTTCTCGGGATTTGCTGTATTCCTATTATCTTAAAATATATAGACATTTATCAGTTCTCAGGGAAAACCAATTAAATGGGTGACCTTGTGACAATTAATTGAAAATTTCATTACAAAGCAATTACTTTTTTAAACCTCAATAGACATGTTTAAATAAAACATTAACCAATGTACTGATGCTATGAAGTAATAATAACAATATGATACTACAAAGGGTATTTTCAACCCCATAAACTTTGTAATCGCGTTATCTCCGTTTGCACTTTTTATGATTTAATTGGTTTTCGTTGTAGGGCGGCGAACACTTACTTAAATGTAGCAACTAGTTTGTTAAGTTGCTTCATATCGCTTCCCTTTTCTCCACTATCTCGGCAACTGTTGCCCGCAAAAAATACTAGAAAAGTTGCCCGTGTATCAAACAACGCTTTGATATCGGTCAGACGGTTAATAACTATCACGATATTTTGTGGACCCGTCAATAATTCATCACCGTCATTATTTCAACCGAAAGATGGCCACTGCTGGACATACGCCTCCCCCAAGGACTGCCACTTCGACCGGTTCTGTGCTCGCACATAAGCGCCGGCGCACATCTGACGGGGCGCAGTGCGGTTGTCACTGCCAAACAAATATCAATGTTGCGTCTTTTAAAATAAAGTCGAAAATTAATAAAGTGAGACGCGCACCTCAAACCGCTTTCATGCGCTCTAGGCCTCACGGAAGTTTATTTATTTTTAACTTTATTCCAACAATTGAAAGGTTAGTTATTTGGAACCCGCTCTTCGCCAGGTCTGCGGCGTCTCAGGTTGAGAACAATGGAGTGTATCCAACATACACTCCATTGTTCTCAACCTTTCCCCGCGACGGTGCTCGATCTGGTCAAGGGGTTGTAGCTTATACTAAACTTATATTTTCCAAACTGGATTTAATATTATGTATATTGGGAAAATGGAACTATCCTTAAACTCTTATAAACAGGTAGTTTATGAAGTTATTTTTTGTTGCATTTCATTGTGTTAGCCAAAATATTTTTTTGATGTGATTTAGAAACTAGAGGAATTTGTTACAACAATAGGGATGATGACTTATTTTTTTATTTTAAACTCTAAATAGCAATTGTGCAAACAATATTATAAAAAGCGTAAAAGCTTACAAAATTGCCAACGTTTAACTGCTAGACAAAGACGGCACCACCACAGAAGTGACGTCACGACTATGTAACTAACTTCATACTAGCGCCATACATTGTCGGTACTGTGCGACAAGGACGGGAATAATCCCCTCCAAAAACTTTTAAAGCTTCTCCATATTTCCATCGATTTTACAGATTTTTTCGATTATATCATTTTACTATGCCTTCTTTGAAGTTACAATAATTTTGCGAAAATCAAAGTATGTACGCTCCTTATAACAAAAAAACATTGTTTTAATTTTTTTTCTGTCTAATTCTTCAGGCTAATCTCCGAAACGGCTGGACCGATTTTGTCGGAACTTTCACTGGCAGATAGCTGATGTTATGGGGTAACATATAGGCTACTTTTTGTCCCGGACATCCACTCGGGCAGTCACTGGCAAAAGCTATTTTGTAATAATAGTCATCATCCTCGTTATTAGTATAACCTGCAACGGTAGCATGGTCGTCATAGTAATCCCTGTTATAATTATTTTTGTTGTAAACTTAGACGAATACAATTAATCCAAGCTAAAACTCGAGAGTGTGTGGTTATTATTATTTCTTATAAATTGTAATATATTTACATAATTATACAAATATAATGTCTTACATTGAAAAATGTTTTATTATCTATCTATATTCTATAGATATAAATAAAAATGAATCACCGAAATGTATGTACACGCATAACTTCCTATTGACTTCACCATATTGGATAATTCTTTTTTTTTGTTTGTTAATGTCAGGACAAGGTTTGTATAGACAATTGGACCCGGTAGGAGGCGCTGCTTTTTCGGGCAGGACGACGTCTGCCGGGTCCGCTAGTTTAGAAGAAAAAAACGCTCTATTTCTGTATGTTCTGACCTGACAGCGAGTAGGTAGTATATTTTTTGATGGGGGGTTTTCTCATTTTCTGCGCGTGCATTTATTATTGCTTATTTAACACAATATGAATACGTAGATTTAAATGTATTGCATGATATTTTTAAATGTAATAAAAAATCAAAATAAAGCAGATAAGTTTCTTTGATTTAAATAAAATATATTTGTGAAATCTTGATTTAGGAGAATTACTAATTCTGATATCTGAGAAATCTTGTGAATCTCATCAGTTAAAAAAAAAAACTTTCAATTTAAAACAACTTCGTCGTCGAAAAGGATCATTCTAAAGACTTGAAGCATCCCACTGGTCTTTTTATTGTACAAACAGCATCTTGGCAGAAACAGTCATGTCTCGGCGGGTCTGGAAATAAAATGGAGGGTTATCGGGGGGTTAACGGAATTTGCCTGTTTTAGAATCAATTTAAAATGGTCAAATTGTTATATTTATCCAGACGGTAAAAAGTCAGCCGGTATAGTCCATGGGCATATATCGGATATTTTGGCGTGGTAAAATCGGAACTAACGCACACACACACAAGTCTTTACCAATAACGCCCCTTGAAGATCCTCTTAGCACTGTATGTAGAAAGTACCTCAAAAACATAGTTACCTTCAGTCAAGTCATCGTTGTAGTAAAGCAAAATGCCAGGTATATGAATGTTTTCAGCCAGCGCTACGTCGCTAAATCTATCCCGCTCGTCGGGTATACCGTTTTCTTCCAAAGTCTTGTTGAGGCAAAGGCTCTTGCCCATGTAACGCCATGTGTACGACATTAGATGACTGTTGTGCGGTAGATATCTCATCATAATCTCGTAAATGGTTTCTTCAGAACATACTTCTAAAGTTACTGTGGAGCCTAATAGGAATTGTAAGGGTTTAAGTTCATGTTATGCAGGGTAATTGCGTGACACACCATCAGTAGCAATGGGTTTCATTTTGACAGTTCAACAACATTCATTGCGTTATTTACGTTGTTGAGCAGGCACTTTTTTTGAACATATCAAGCAATGGATTAGCAATATCCTTAAAAAAAAATGATTGAGATTAATAGTGTTACGCCCTACACCCTGTAGGTCCTACTGTAATACCGACAAAGACATTATGCTAAACTGTAATCTACATTTTTCGACATTATGTGAAGTCATTATTATTATTTATATATTTCTTGCCCTCTTGTTACACACACAACATCGTGCGATCTTTGCAGCGTGAAGGAAATTAATTTACACCGACTCAACACAATCCATCACTTCGTTTTTAACTCGAAGCAAATACTGCACGGTACCCACAGTTAAGTATTTTACCTCCGAATTTGTATCACTGTCAAAATCTAAAGTGATCTTTATTCTCTTTACAATAAGGTTGCTGTTGGGTTGTTGCCACTGACTAGTTTGTCAAAATCACATTGATCTTTATTGTGGTCACAATAAGGTTGCTGTTAGGGTGCTGCTGTCAGACGAAAAATAACTGTGAACGGACTGTTTAGATGTCCAAGAATCTTTTGGCGCGTGACTACAATTCGGAATTAACTTCACTATCTTGTTTTAATACATTTCTCAAAACTATATCATAGTTAACTGTGTACCAACAGCGTCTTCAAGACAACGTCATTCGAGCGCCAAAAGTTTTTAGGAAGTGGTGAAAGGCGGGCGTTTTTTGGGGACTGTCTTTTGTAATTTTGACGTTCGAAAAGCGCTGATTCTCAGCCTAATTTGAATAAATGACTTGATTTTGATTTTTCTTGTAGCGTTGTAGCTTCCATCTGAAAGTTATGGATTTATGGGTACCTCCTTAAATCAATAGCTTTCGGTTGCAAGCTACTAAATGTACAGACGCCAGCGCATCAAGCTACTACAATCTGTCAAATTTCTTTATTAGATTTTCAACTTTATAGCTGAAGCATTAAGGTTCAAGGTTGATTGGGAAAATTTGACAGTTTTGGATAGCTTGACCTGCTGGCGTCTGTACTTAGGCACGTGCGGCGGGCCGGCGGCATTAAGGTAGTCGCTCAATATAACCGCACCGCTCCAGCTCAGTAACCGCCCGTCACAGTCACAGCCTCGAAAAATTCCATCCGCTCGTAGCCAACGCGTCATCGGCAAGACGACCGCTCGCTGCTGGTGCCCCACCACCGGTGGTGTCCGTTACCCTGGCCAGATGTTGTCGAAAATGGTAATTTGAATCTTATAGATAATTAGATTTGCGGCTTCTGTAATTGTTGCGCACATTTTTAAATTTGTTGCGCTTATAGTTTTTTAATTATTTCACAAAAACATTTCCTGCTGCGGTAACGTTACCCTAGCCAGACCTTTTTCTTTCTAATGGGAATATTTAAATAAAAACTAGCTATAAAATTAGTTGTCTAGATGAAGTAAATGTTGTGCCTTATTTTGTATTCAAGTTTTCTTCGGTTGCGAAGTTATTCGAGATTTTGCTGGAGTAACGTTTCTGGTTTTGCTAGATCTTTGAAACGGTTAAACGGATTCTTATCATATTTTGTACATGACTTCTTAGGAACTAGTTTAAATTTGTTTTTCAATAAAAAAACCAAAATAATGCATAGCTTAAAGGTTATTTCATTAAATAGAAAAACACTTCAATTGGTCCCAGCACTCTCAATAAGAGGTCTAAAGACTTACTTTAAACATTATTTTGAAGCTTGTAACTGCCTTCAAATGTATCTGAAGTTTCATTAGTATCCTGTAAGTATTTAACAAGTTATGATGATATTCAGTTCCTCAGGAGCACGGTCTTGATGCGTGCGGTGTTATTTGGCCACTGGATTGGATATATGAACTGAATGTTATGTCAATTATTAGTTTTTTAGTTCAGTTGTATATCAGTAAAATTTCAACTGAGTACATTGGATAATTAATGAGATAATACGATTAAAGTCATTAGGAAGTGAATGACCGTGGTAACCCGACCAAGTTTAGGTGGTTATGAAAAAGCGAAAACGCAGAACATTATACTATCTTTTGTAATGTTTAGTGTTTGTGTGTTCACCTTACAATTTCGGTACAGACGCGTACACTGTTAAATACACAATAATATAATAATATTTTCTGTACTATGAAAACATTATTATTATCTTCCAGTTGCACAGACATAACAAAAATCACCGATTTAACATGTAGTTCGGTGGGACGCGGGAGGGGTGGGGTGAAGGGATAATACATTGTTTGCATAACGCACTAAACATGCTCCATAATCACATAATTCATCTTGTAGAGAGTGCGCGTGCGCTTCGGCAGTTCCGTTTCCTGTTTTTGCAAATATTTATCGAGTGCGTCAGAGCTATTTATAATAACAAGTGTGGCGAATTACTGCTGCTAATGTGGAGTGCTTCTTTTGATGATCATATTAATTATGGTGCGGGCTGCTTGCTGAATTCACGAACAAGGTAAGCTTGCATAATGTAACTACAGAAATAGTGGCAAAATTATTAATAATATGTAGACTGTTAGGTACTTATCTAAAACTGTATTTATTTTAATGCTTAATTATTTGATTTTAGAACCTTTCTTTCTTCAAAATTACCATGTGTAATTTTAATCTGTGATTGTTTTAAGTATAAGTTTATTAATACTTTAAAAGTTCAATTGAAATGATTATTTTACCTGTAAATAAACATTTTTAATAATCATGTAGTTTTTTTTAAAACTTGTGTACATGTCTGTACTAAATTTGCAACACTATCCTACATATTTTAGAAGGTACCATAATGTTCTGCGTTTTCGCTTTTTCATAACCACCTAAACTTGGTCGGGTTACCACGGTCATTCACTTCCTAATGACTTTAATCGTATTATCTCATTAATTATCCAATGTACTCAGTTGAAATTTTACTGATATACAACTGAACTAAAAAACTAATAATTGACATAACATTCAGTTCATATATCCAATCCAGTGGCCAAATAACACCGCACGCATCAAGACCGTGCTCCTGAGGAACTGAATATCATCATAACTTGTTAAATACTTACAGGATACTAATGAAACTTCAGATACATTTGAAGGCAGTTACAAGCTTCAAAATAATGTTTAAAGTAAGTCTTTAGACCTCTTATTGAGAGTGCTGGGACCAATTGAAGTGTTTTTCTATTTAATGAAATAACCTTTAAGCTATGCATTATTTTGGTTTTTTTATTGAAAAACAAATTTAAACTAGTTCCTAAGAAGTCATGTACAAAATATGATAAGAATCCGTTTAACCGTTTCAAAGATCTAGCAAAACCAGAAACGTTACTCCAGCAAAATCTCGAATAACTTCGCAACCGAAGAAAACTTGAATACAAAATAAGGCACAACATTTACTTCATCTAGACAACTAATTTTATAGCTAGTTTTTATTTAAATATTCCCATTAGAAAGAAAAAGGTCTGGCTAGGGTAACGTTACCGCAGCAGGAAATGTTTTTGTGAAATAATTAAAAAACTATAAGCGCAACAAATTTAAAAATGTGCGCAACAATTACAGAAGCCGCAAATCTAATTATCTATAAGATTCAAATTACCATTTTCGACAACATCTGGCCAGGGTAACGGACACCCACCGGTGAGATGTCAGCTTGTTGTTCACGCGCTGCTTACCTACTAGTTGGTTAGGCGCGTCGCTCATTGGTAAGTCGAGGCGAGATCGCGGCACGGTCGAGGTGTGGTCTCATATATGTAGAGTTGAGTCCCGGGCGGCTATGCTTCCTTCACACATGTTAACTGTGTAAATACGTCTACGCCCGAAACAAAATGACAAAATGACGGTAGAGTCGCGTCGCGGTCGGGCGCAGCGTCCCCGCCGCGCCCCCACCTCGGCCCCGCGCCCGATTTATTCTTAAAGAAAACGTAGATGGGGCGCGCCGCTTGTGCGCCCGCGCCTTGACGCCGCCTGGCTCTAGCTCGTGTGAGCGATCCGCCTAACTCACCGTCCACGCGCCAACGGCTAGTTTTCAGCTTACGGACTGGTTTACGAAAATTTATGAGTGTGAGAATTAGCGGGCAACGCCGACGGGGAGACAGTCGTGTCGCATATATGCATACCGCTTGCAGGCATTCTTCGCCGGGGAACGGGCTGGTCGCTTAAAGCGGGCGGTCGGCGCGACGAATGTATTTACTTTATTGCGGTTGCGGTGCTGGTATAATACCTAGTCTTGCCATAAATATTGTCACGAAGAAAAAAAATTGCATTTGGCTCCATACCAACTTTGTGTAATGCAATCACAGCGATTCGGTTCTCTTTATCACCCCACTCTATTTTAATATCGCAAAATATTGTACAATGTATTGGCGCCAAAATCAGAAAACTCAATGAACAATCGTATAAAAATGACAGATTCCAAATTCAAATATAATATCTTTCTTATTTTTAATTGTAACAGTATTTATGGCCAGACTGTGTATAATGAGGGGTGATCTTTATTTCACCGAAAAACGCGCCTTCTTTCCTTGTGGCATGGCACTTAGAATTCAGTGTAGTGTAATAGGCGCCTGACTTGAACCGTCTTTAGGTACTTGCCTGTCAAAGTATTAGTGATCCTGATAGGCCTAGTTTTAGCTGTAGCTCTGCCCACGACATATTTGTTGCCATTCCACCATGGTTCACTTAGTGCGCGCCACTTAGGGGAGGGGACTATGGGGCGCCGGAAGGCATGGCCATGGATGCGGTACGTGACCTGTGTACCGGTCACAGCATGCATCTGCCGCACCCATTCCCCATCTTTGAACCAATAGCTCAAGTCTTTGCCGGCGTTCGCTACCACCGTCATCGCTAACTGTAAAAGAAAATTATAATTTACACTTAGGTACTTCAATTCGGAACTTTTGATAGGTAGGTAGGGAATAATCAACTTTTGGAACAAAAAATTTAACAAGCTTTATGTCCCTTCACCCAATCAGCAGTGCTTTATTATATAATAGTGTGTGTCTAAAGTAAAAGGATCTAAACGATTTTTGTAACATGTCCTTTTTTGGAGGTTCTTCACGGTCCATTACATCAATAACATCGAAATAATCCATCATTGAGACTGAGATTTGGATGCGAAAGTTCCTAAAACGGTTATGCGCTCACTAAACAAGGGTTGAGGACTGAATAACAGTTGCGTAATTTCTCATACAATAAAATTCTCGCTATAACATATGTGTACAGACGCCAGCAGGTCAAGCTACCCGAAAATGTCAAATTTTCCCAATCAACATTGAACCTCAATGCTTTTGCGATAAAGTTGAAAATCTGTTAAAGAAATTTCACAGATTGTAGTAGCTTGATGTGCTGGCGTCTGTACAACTAAACAGTCAAATATCTTTTATTGGTAGAGTAAGCCGCTCAAGGGTTATGACTCTGGTATACGTCGTGTGTTAATCTTTATCAGTAAGTCATTTAACATAACCTACTAACCCTTTTGCCGTCGCAATAGAAATAGCCTTGTTTAAAACAATTGCAATACTCCACGCAGTCGTTACAGTACCATTTCTTATTGGCACAGGAACAGGTCTTGACGCACCTACAGGTTCGAAACTCCTCTTGGAGCCAGGTCGTCACGTCGTAGACAAGCCCGTTGGCCGACACCCAGCAGTCTAAAGAATGGTTATGAATAGCCACCTCTGCTGGGGTGTACCATTGCTGTTTCGTATATGTCATGGGACTATATTATTATCAAAAGATATGGTTAAGTATTTTGTTTACAAATGGATTATTGATTGTTCACATGTCATTTTTTTTTTTCGTTTACAAGACGTTTAATGTGGTTTTCTTTGTTGAGTTTTGTTTAATTGATAATGAATTGAAACCTTTTTGGTAACCCAGGGGAAAAAGTGGGTTCATATGAACACATCAACACAATCTAGGGATATTTTAGTAATGCATGTAATGAAAAGAAACTACTTAGAAAATCGTATAACATATCTACTTATATCAAATTGCGCAGTAGATATTTTATACTCTTTTTATATACTGGTTCGATTTCGATTTTTTATTTCTACTGATACTGATTTTTACATAGTTGGGGAAAGGCTTGGCAGATGATGACTGATACTGATTTTTAAACTTGCTTACATCTTGTTGCATAGATATTTGAATTAATCAAACATTAATGCAAATAACTATTTACACTAGGTACTAAATTTAAAAGACTAATTAACTAACTATGTAAATAAATACAAATACAAAAGGACATTTAGGCGTCGAAGTACCTACTCGTCGGCATCGCTGTCATCCGGAAACGTGCCCAGAAGACTGGCAGCACTGCCACGTTGAATGGCAATGCTAATTCTTTGGCCAAAGACCTAGCCCTCTGGTCACGTGAAGTGTCGATTAGCCGGCGACAAATTTCTTTAAAAAGGAGACGCGCACTCGGGCCCCAGGCCGCCTCGGACCCAAGCGTTTCGACCCCAAACGGCTCAAAGCTGTAGTTACCCATACGATTACAGTATTTGCGCTTCTTGAAGGTCTCAGCAGCCGCAGCCGCGGCGCCAGCACAGCCCGTCGTGCTAGGAACATGAGATGGCGCAAAGGTTGCGTCCCACATCAGAGGCCTACCCACCTTCCAAGGCAACGACGTCGTGCCGTCTGGTCTCTTCTCGTCGTCATGTACCAAGCCTTTTGGTTCTAATACCGCTGGTGACAAGGGCTCGACGAATAATATCGTTGATGCTGGCGAGCCGTGCTATGCAACCTGCGCTCCTGTCGTCTCCATTATTGCACGGCGTGAAAATGCTAAATTCCGTGCATTAATTGACTAGTATATTATTTTATAGCTCGTTTGACCTAAACCCGCATTTAAGTCAGCTTTTCAGTGTAACAATGGACTACTTAAGTCGCAGAAAGGCGTGAATTAAGTGCGGTTTAGGTCACATAGTGCTATAAAAACTTTAAGATATGAGCGTAGATAAATAGTAGATTATGCACCGAGGGGCTAAAGTTGTGTCTTATGTCACGGGCGTCATATTGAATCTCGAGCGCAATGAAGGATTCGGGACTTAACTCCCGAGCGCAGCGAGGGAGATAAGAGTTTAACTCACGAGCGAAGCGAGGGAGATAATACAAGAATCCTGAATGCAGCGAGGGATTCAAGCTAGCCCAAGGCAAAGACACCTTTAGTCCAGAGGAGGATACTCTACTTTTTACACCTACTGTGAGAAAATAATAGCCATAGTACGGCAGTAAATCATTGGAAATATTATTAGCTTCGGTTGTAATGAATTCAGGAGTACAATCACTTTCATCACTCGACATTTTATAAGACTGTTAATAAATTTAAAGTTTAAATGCCAAAAGTTCGCGCCTTTATTGCGTCTACCAATAAGTAGCCAAGACACGAACAATTCGATTTTCAAAAAAAAAGTCTCTTCTACGGTTTTGTCGTGTGTGTCTATTGATATCACTCTCATGGAAGTGGCGTTTGTGTAAACTAAGCTTTATACAGGGCTGGTAGAATGGTTTTAGATGATTGGCTGTATGCATTTTGAATTTAGAACGTCATTGGAGACGCTCGTGAAAATAATAGTAGATTATGCACCGAGGGGCTAAAGTTGTGTCTTATGTCACGGGCGTCATATTGAATCTCGAGCGCAATGAAGGATTCAGGATTTAACTCCCGAGCGCAGCGAGGGAGTTAAGAGTTTGACTCACGAGCGAAGCGAGGGAGTTAATACAAGAATCCTGAATGCAGCGAGGGATTCAAGCTAGCCCAAGGCAAAGACACCTTTAGCCCAGAGGAGGATACTCTACTTTTTACACCTACTGTGAGAAAATCATAAATCATTGGAAATATTATTAGCTTCGGTTGTAATGAATTCAGGAGTACAATCACTTTCATCACTCGACATTTTATAATACTTTGTTGATAAATTTAAAGTTTAAATGCCAAAAGTTCGCGCCTTTATTGCGTCTACCAATAAGTAGCCAAGATACGATCAATTCGATTTTCAAAAAAAAAAAGTCTCTTCTATGGTTTTGTCGTGTGTGTCTATTGATATCACTCTCATGGAAGTGGCGTTTGTGTAAACTAAGCTTTATACAGGGCTGGTAGAATGGTTTTGGGTGATTGGCTGTATGCATTTTGAATTGAGAACGTCATTGGAGACGCTCATGAAAATAGAGTATTTTTGATAAAATGTGATAAATCGACTGTAGTATAGATATGTTTTATTATTTATTTATTCACAAAATCCACAGCAATCTTTGCGCAGTTTACTTAAAATAAATTAACTAATGTCAGCCAATTACTATTACGGTATTACGGCGCGGTACGGTATTTGTTATTATTAATGCCAGTTTTAATATTATTCCATTCCTTTTACAAAATGGTTCGTAGTTATCTAATTATTCTTACAATATTATGTCTTCGAAAACATGGCAACGATATGAAGAAGCAGTCGTTATGATTTTGTAGGAAATCGATAATATCATCCACGCGTAGTAAGGGTATCGAGAATAGCTGTCCTCTTTCTGGCACCAAAGGGTGTTTGTTAGTACTATACTGCCAATTTAGCTGAGCATGTGAGATTCCAAATTCAAATCACATTATTGACCAGCGGGTCATAATGAAATCCAGTACAACATTATTGACCGGCTGTGCCCCCGGCCACTAATGACTCACTTTAGGTTAAGGTTGCTTGGCATATAATTTGACATTTTCGAGCAGGTGGTGTGAAAAGTATTTTTGATAAAATGTGATAAATTGACTGTAGTATAGATAGGTTTTATTATTTATTTATTTATTCACAAAATCCACAGCAATCTTTGCGCAGTTTACTTAAAATAAATTAACTAATGTTACAGCCAATTACTATTACGGTATTACGGCGCGGTACGGTATTTGTTATTATTAATGCCAGTTTTAATGTTATTCCATTCCTTTTAAAAAATGGTTCGTAGTTATCTAATTATTCTTACAATATTATGTCTTCGAAAACATGGCAACGATATGAAGAAGCAGTCGTTATGATTTTGTAGGAAATCGAGAATATCATCCACGCGTAGTAAGGGTATCGAGAATAGCTTTCCTCTTTCTGGCACCAAAGGGTGTTTGTTAGTACTATACTGCCAATTTAGCTGAGCACGTGAGATTCCAAATTCAAATCACATTATTGACCAGCGGGTCATAATGAAATCCAGTACAACATTATTGACCGGCTGTGCCCCCGGCCACTAATGACTCACTTTAAGTTAAGGTTGCTTGACATATAATTTGACATTTTCGAGCAGGTGGTGTGAAAATATATTTATAAAATGCATAACTACCTTCGTCTACGGCGACCATAAATCTGGCACCATGCTTGGCCAAGCACACTTCCTGCCGAACCGAAGTTACAAACGTCTTAAGTAGGTAACTATATAATAGGTATGTCCCTTATATAAAGCTACCATTAAAAGGCGCTAAGCAGACGGTCATTCCGATCCAGCCTGTCCCTTGCTGTCTCCCAGCGACGCCCTAAGCCAAGGTCCGTACCTAACCCACAGGGGGTGCCCTTAGCGTGTAGTCGCTTAGCTTTTTAAGTTTTTTTAAGCCCTGGCTGGAGGCTTTCATTTAATGAGGCAAGTCCGGTTATGCAGACAACCTCCTAGGTTGACATGTGAGATGCTTTTCGAAAAAAAAAAAAAACTAATTAGACGATGGACAATAAAACTTGTCGCGGACAAATTGTCCATTATCTGCTTTGCGCCGGGTACGTCTTTCATTGCCTTGAATGTGCCTTGGCTGTTGAGAGTCATGCTCACTCTAATGGCTCCCTGATGGTGGCGTGTCTGTTAGATCATTCGGTTCCCAAAATGGTTGAGCTGAATGGTGCCGATCCATGCGCCATTTTCGGGCAAAGTCAGTTGGGACTGGTCATCTCTTAGCTGCCACGGCTGATTAATTTAAAAAAATATGTTTACTGTGGACGGTTTTAACGTGCATGTCTTTCTTTGTTGTCACATGTATAATTTCAACTAGAATAAAGTATGTTTTTAAGGTATTTTTTTTAAATTCAGATAAAAATTAAATGTCCGTTGTTCTATGGGATTTATGTATTTATTGGGACAGGAAAACACAATGGAAAAAAATGCACTTAAAAATTAATAAATTTGGACCTAAATAGCATCGGCATTCACTTTTAAAGTACATACTTTTCTAAAGAAATCGTGCAATTATGCGGTGGCATTGCCATACAATTTGTGTCCCCCACGCGATATCTAGTTCACAATACACCCGCTTATTTGCGTACTTATGCGCCGAGACCACCACGCATGCGCGGATCCGATAATTCTATCCACTTGTTGCCCTAAATTATAGCGACAGCAACCCCATGCAGAGAACTTTAATAAAAATAAACTGCCGCGCTTTTTGAACATAGAGCAGTGATGAGCGAGACCTCTATGACGCGCGCCCGTGTGACGTATTGTTTTTTTTAAATTTATTCAGCTTTTAGCAAAGGACATTAAACTAAAGTTCAGAGTGAGTTTTATATAATAGTGTTCATGTGAGAGCATTCTAAAAATATTATGTTGTTTTTATTTCCGGTGAAGTGTGAGTGTGCATCAGTGATCCTATTTGTGATTTTTAGGAACGTTGAAAAGTAAGTCTTGTTACGTGTTAAATACATTTATTTTGTTAATAGTTTGGCCATTTATGATGCACGAATACCTCTGATGTAGGTAACCTATTAGTCGTGAACTTTTTGGACCGTTTCTTTTTAAATAGAAATTGATTAATTTGATAATATATTAAGACATCAGACGCTTAGAATGATTAAGGTCTCATAAAGTTCGGGATCCCCCACCGAACGAGGGACAAAGACATCAAAAACAAGCTATTGTGTTATCTGAATCGGAACATAGATAAGATGCACATCAAATTGCTCTATTGTCTATGCCTGCCATAGATACCTACCGCATCCGGTAGTCTAAATTGTAAATGGGAGGACAAAAAACCAAAACCTCATGTTCGAAAGGTTTTAGGGATTCCGTAGGCAAATGGCAAAAACGGACCTCTTATGTATAATTTCGTCATGTCCGTCTGTCCGTTTATGGGCTTATTTATATGAAATAAGTACGGACGCCAGCACATCAAATTACTACAATCTGTCAAATTTCTTTAATAAATTTTCAACTTTATCGTTAAATCATTAAGGTTCAAGGTTGATTAGGAAAATTTGACAGTTTCGGGTAGCTTGACCTGCTGGCGTCTGTACAAAACTTATGTTTGCGGCCGGTAAAATCAATACACGGTATTGATTTTACCCCGCAAACATACGTAAATATTTATCCCGACCACGGAACCCTTCATCGTAATTGGTCCGACACACACTTTGCTTCTTTTTGTCTTTTATTTTTAAAAGTGATCATTGCTAGAGACCGCAAGCGCAACTACCAAGCAAGTTGATATGACCCTCCTGGGTTCGATCCACAGGTCAGCTAAAACGTAATTGTACAGAAACGTAATCAGAACATAGTACACTCTTTTATCGGCCCGAAGTCAGCCCCCGCTGACCCCGGGCTAATTGATTGCGTGCGCGACTTTCATTTTGACAGTTCAACAACATTTATTGTGTTATTTAAGTTGTTGAGCAGACAAATTTTTCGAACATATGAAGCAATGAAAGAAAGAAAGAAAGAAAGAAAATACGTTTATTTGCGGTAAACATGACGCAAAAAAGAACATAAAAAACAAAAAAAAACAATAAGAAAAGGTTGACATGCGTCATATCCACGCAAAACGGCTATCGCTCAGCATTATGCTGCGACCCTATGCAAGACAGAGCCCCAGCGCTGGTTTTCAGCGACAACCGGCGCCAACGTAATGACGTCGTATGGTGCAGCAAACAATTATCCATCAACAAGTATTAAAATAATTACTTATATTTTTAAAGCAAGCAGTTATTAGGACGCTGTACTGATACAGCGTACAAAAAGCAAAATAATACAATTTAATTTAAATGTGACAGAAACAAACAGGAATATAAAAAAGGTCTCGAAGCATGTATAAAAAATATACATGCTACGAGAATATCATCCTCAATAAACATTTTACGCAATTAAGGTGTAGGTTTCGTGCTCCATACGAACAGTAATGGCGAAATTGTAAGGGTTTGGTTTTGTCGCAGAACACTAAAATGCGACTAAAACGATCACAATGTCTTATATTTTGTCCCCATCATAATTTTTATACTATACAATTACTTTAATAATTAATTATCTAATTTCAGGTAATTTTACAAAATGGCGACGCTGCCGATTTTCGTATCTCTTAGCAGGTAAATTATGTTGTATTTCTAATTGTCTAATTAAGTATGTCGATTTTGCATTTTTCTTCTTAGCGTGTCGATAGCAATCTAAATGGACTCGGCCCAGAATTCGGCCACTTGTTTGGCGCCATCACCAGCGTCCATCATCATCCTGTAAAATGCAGCTGACGGAACACGCAGGACACGATTTTCGGTGTCCCATCGTTTGTGGAACAGCATGTAGATTTACTCATATTTATATATACAGATTTTGCATTTAGATATACTCATAGTCAAATCAATTCAAAAATCATTTATTCAGATTAGGCTGAGAATTGCACTTTTTAAACGGGAAAATTACATAAGACAGTCTCCCAAAACGCCCGCCCTTCAGTCATCTCTCCTTCTCTATGATGATGTCTTTTTTAAACTATGAAGAGAATAGATTTGTATTTTTGTTTGTTACGCTTACACGCTAAAACGGCTAAACGGAATTGGATGGAATTTGGCTCTTGGGCAGACCTGTATTACGACATAGAATAATTTTTATACCGATATTCCCACGGGATCGAAACTTATGCGGGTGAAACTGTAGGGCGCAGTTAGTAACCAATATTTTTAAAAAAGAAAAAGAAAGAAAGAAATATTTTGATTTAAAAGAGTGTCCGTGGAGTTTCTTGCCCGTTCTTACTACGACGCTTTGAAATGGGCAACTAGCTTCATGTTTCTGACTGACCGACCCCTTGATAATTAAAAAGTGCCTGTGGTTGGTTTATTTTAAATAAATGTTCTGAGTTTATGTTTCAAGACGTACTCAACTGTAGACAAAAACGTATAGAACGTTCTTGTCTAAGACGAATATTATTAAAACAATGTTTGGGACAGTTACATAGACTAACTTTTATGAGCTTTTAAGGGCTATAACATAGGGCACGCCCGGCCCTGGTGCAAGCCATGGTCCGGAGCGAGAGGGAGTGGGAGGCAGTCGCCTCCTTCTGCGAAGCAGTCATGCTAGCGAAGGAGGTGGCGGGACGGATGAGGGAGAGAGCCTCCCGTCCCAGCCGCTGCGGGAGACGCCCCGGGCGTCGGGAGTCGAGTGAAGACTACCGGCCACCGTAGGCGCGGGCCTGCGGGCGGAGAGCAATGGGTAGCTCACCGCCCGATCAGGACCAGGCCCGTGCCGGACGGCGCGTAAGTGTTCCACGCGCGCCTCAAAGAGATATCAGCATAATCAGAGGGGCCCCTTAGGGCCGAAGCCTGCCGGGTCAGCGGGATTGTCCGAAAGGGTTACCGCTGCCCCGGAACATAAAGGGCGAAGGAAGGAACATGGGTGGGTTTTAGTCAGTAAGAGTCTGACACTCCCTTCCGCTCCACCCAGAGCGGGAGAGGTCATTTGATGATTTCCCGCCAGAAAAAAAAAAAGGGCTATAGGTAACATAATCTATGCCCTGAGGGCAAAGGAAGTGAATTTTAAATATAAACGACGGAATGTCTTTAGGACATGCCGGTTCCTCACGATGTTTTCCTTCACCGTTTTGAGAGCAGTGGTGATGAAATAATTTACACAAAGTAAAGCGTCTGTCTAGGTTCGAACCTACGACCTACAACTTTAGTTTAGTAGTCGCGTCGCGGCCGTTACTACTGGAGCGCCACTGCTATAACTAAACTATGTAGGTATGTACATATATTCAAATTTTATTTGTTTCAAATTGACGTTATTTCAAGTTAAACAAATAATAACTTTATTTTGATGGTTATTAAGTTGATTTCAGAGTGACTAACAGTATTGAAAAAGTTATAAAAATGTTTGAAGTTGCAGCGTAAACTGAACTTTATTTTGTAAGTCTTAAAGTTATTTTTCCATAAACTCATATTTGTTTACATTTTTGGCGAATATGTCGCGAATGCAGATTAAATTGATTGCAATACATTACTTAGATTTAATTAAATTATATTTTATGTTACATTACGTCAGCGCGGTTATTTTTTTAAGAGCATTAGTAGCAAAATCACAAAGTGTTAGTGTTTGACGAATTTTGCCGATTGAAACTCAAACCATTTACCTCTACTGGAACCTTTGAATTGTCAAATAGTCGGTCAGTTAGTTGAATTGGAATTTTTATGTTGTGTCGTAATGTACATGAAAATGAAATGCCTACTGTGTGCGTAAAGTTTCGGCTGCCGGCCGTGGCATCCGGCTGCCAAAGCGCGCTTCCGGTGTCCGTATTAGGAAGTAAATACCAAGACGTGCCAACACCTAGGGCTACCAAATAAGAATAATACCAAAATCTAAAAAAAAAATCTTTGATTCGATTTTCACCAACATATATTGCAGAATAAGCAAGCAAGCAAAGTTTGTTACTAACCACTAACTACGTATGGACTGCTTAGGTCTGAAATAAAGATATTTTATTTATTTATTTATTTAAAGCAAGTGGCAGTAGGCTGGCCATGTTTGTCGAAGGACCGATGGCCGGTGGAGCAGACGAGTCCTGGAGTGGAGACCGCGTATTGGCAAGCGGGACCCCGGCGAGATGGACCGACGACCTTAAAAGAAGATTGCTGAGACGGACTGGATGCGGAAGGCGGAGGACAGGGCTGCAGGGTGTTGTGGCGCAGCCTGGGAGAGACCAAAAAATTCGACATTGAGCCGGTAGGATTTTTTTGAAGTGAAAACTTATTTAGCGGCGTTGAACACTTTTTTGTAATGGGTAAAAAATGTTAAACTCGCGTCAGGACACGTGACCTGATCGAAAATTCGTAAGACGGTAAGTTTTCACTTCTGCCGGCACTCCCGGAGTGCAATTGTTTTTTTTTTACTGTAGTTTTTCCTTGTCTATGTTTGTGTTTTAATATTTCGTCTGTCTTCTTTTTGTGCGAGTCCCAATAAATATGTTTTCCTTTCTTCTAAGCCGTTCACACGGTCATAAAAATATTGCGCGGGATTTTATCGCGCATTGGATTTTGAACTATCGGTGTTGAGCCGAGCATTGAGAATCCAACAGAACGCATCCCAGCGCGGCAAAATACCAGACTGTTGGATTTTCAACTCTCGGCACTAAGCAGCGCGGTCAGCCCTCTTTCTTACCGAAAAAGTGTTTGCCGTCCCTACTGCAATTGACATTCATTCAAAACAGTACAGCGGCCTTATTACCATTATTATTTCGTGCTGGCTATCATTTCTCACATACAAATTGCATGCCTACATAGGTACACCCTTTGATACGTGTCGTCGTCTTCCTTGCGTGGAAGTACTTACCTGACTGCGTCTTTGCATTCAGTATTTTTATTACTCTATACATATACTTACTAATAATATAGCTGAAGAGTTTGTACGCGCTAATCTCGGGAACTACCGGTCGGAAATGCAAAATTCTTTTTGCATTTGATAACCCTATTCTTGAGGAACTTTGTAGGTTATTTATCATCATGCTAGACACTGGACACTAGCAGGCAGTCTATGATAATACTCAAAAGAAAAAAAAAAGAAAAACGTTTAGCTTAGCCCGATCCGAGCCCCTAATCGCGTAACGCACTATCAAATACAATCTGAATCATTTTGAAGGATATTGCAAATCTGCTTCATATGAATAAATTTGTCTGCTCAACAAAGCAAATAACGCAATGAATGTTGTTGAACCGTCAAAATGAAAGCCATTCCTACTGTTAGGAGCCGCTGAACAGAGTGTGTTTACATTTTCATCACATACGAGTATGTACTTTTGGATCAGACAATAAATATTCGTTTACCTGTTTATACTAGACGTGTGTCAGTTAACATAAACTCTAGACATAGGTAACCAGCAATGTTTTTAAGTTTGTTTCAAGTAAACAGGCGACTGAATAAAGATGGCGTAGGTAGACGCGACGCTAAACATTCAAGAATAAGCGGCCATTTTATTAGAGTTGAAAACATAACTCGGCGCGTGCACATGAAGTGTTCTCTTTTTTTTTTTTTTTTTTTTTGGGTGGGAACTCGTCATATGACTTCTCCCGCTCTGGGCAGAGCAGGAGGGCGTGTCAGACCTTTACTGACTAAAACCCACCCGTGTTCCTTCAGTTGCCTATGCCAGGGATCACGGTATCTCTTTCGAACAACACGCGGCCCTGGCAGAATGAAGTGTACTCTTTCTTGTAAACAATTAAGTGATAGCCAAATTCAATTCAAACGCGGAAGAAACTCACACGTGTGATAAATACCTCTCACGTTGTCAGTATCGTCGACTAATGGTAGGTACTGCACCTATAAGGATAGTCTGATAACTATTAGTCAGCTAGAAGCCATGTGCATGCGCGGCTACTGTCACGCACGATCCGCTTAGACAGAGACAGACGGCAAGATGCGCAAGCGAACGTGGAAGTGCACTACACTTTTTTTTTTTTTTTTGTTCCGGGGTGGAAAATCCTCATGGATGTCCGCCGCCCTGGGGCGGGCGACGGGGTCTGTCAGACTCTTACTGACTAAAAACCACCCCAGTGTTCCATCTCTCACCTACGCCGGGGGTCGCGGGAACGTAAGATCCTTCCGCAACCCCCGACTGGTGCCGGCCCGCCGCAGCGGGCCTCCTCGGGTCAGGGGGGGGAGTGAGGTGTTTGACTCCCCCCGCGACGTCTAAGAGAGGCGCGCGTGGAACACTACGCGCCGCCATCTCGGGTCCTGATGTGTGGGGGGCGACGGACGTCCCCAAGTCCGTCGCCCCTGGACCCATTTAGGGGGGCTGGAAGAGGGCGTTATCCGCCCTCCGCCGACGCCCGGTGCGCCTGCTGCGGGCCGGGTGAGAGGACGAGATCTCCCTCTCCCTTTCCGCAGCCTCCTTCTGCGAGACGACCGTTTCGCAGAAGGAAACCACCGCGTCCCAGGACTCTTCGCTGCCGACCATCGACTCGACCACGGCCGGCAGCGACAGGTCACTGCCTACTTCTGAGATGAGGGCACGGCGCGGCTCCTCCCAAGCGGCACACTCTGCCAGCGTATGCCGCGCCGTGTCCTCCCGACAGTCGACGCAGTGGTGACACCGGGCGTCCGGCTCCCTGTTTATGCGACACAGGTACTTCCCGAAGCAACCATGCCCCGAGAGCACAGACCTGCGTCACCCGAAACGACAGGGAGCCGTGCCTCCTCCCGAGCCAGCGCTCGAGCACCGGCCGGACCGCCTCGATGGTGACGAGGCCGGCGGTAGGGCGTGTGAGCCTGTCCCGCCATTCCGCCACCAGGACCTCGCGAAGCTGAGACCGATGCAGCTCCATGTGTCGCTGCATCGGTCGCTCGCCCCGCGCCCTCGCTTCCTCGCGCCACCGAAACAGTGACGCGAGTACTTTCGCCTCTAGGTCCCAGGGCGGGGATCCGGCCAGTGCGCAGGCCGCCTCGTAGGAGATCGTGCGATATCCTCTGATGACTCTGACGGCCATCGCTCTCTGCGGTTTCCGCAGTACCGCGATACTGCCGGCCGTCAGGTCAGAGGCCCACACCGGGGCCCCATACAGGGCCATCGATCGCACGACCCCCACGTAGAGCCGCCTACAGGCGGCGCTCGGGCCCCCCAGATTGGGAAGCAGCGTTGACAGCGCCCCAGCCGCGCCCAACAAATTGGGCGCCAGCCGCCGGAAGTGGGGGCCAAAATCCCACCGGCTGTCGAGCACCAATCCTAGGTACTTCATGGTAGACTCGACAGCGATCCGAGCCCCCCCGACCACGATATGTGAACCGGGCGGCGGCGCCCGCCGGGGGCCATGAAAGTGCACTACACTGTGCCAACTATATCTACATCGTGTCTGTGTGTGAGCGCGTTATTCTTCTAAAGTTCTAAGCTACACAACGGATTTTGATCATATAAGCAAAATCGTCCGAAAGATGGCATCACTGGTAAGATGTCATAAATGTAAAAAAGATGTGAACATAAAAAGTACTGCTTTGTGCTCCGCCTGTGATAACAGATATGAGTTTGATTGCGATGGTTATCCAGAACCTACTTATCGACTCAAAGATGCAGAAGCGAAAAAAAAATGGAGATGCAAGGTGTGTATCAGAAATAAAAAATATGCTAATACCGACGGAGCATCCAATATTACCGTACGAAAGAAGCAGAATTATATTAAAACCCCATCGCCAATAAAACAAACATCAAAGACAAAGAAAGGTCTAGTCGATGATACGTCGAAACGTCTGTCTTCAATTCAAAGTAGTACAAAATTATTTGACTCTCACATACTTACCGACTGCGAATCACCTGATGAGTCATATACTACTCCCAATAAACTATCAAGAAGTGTAGACAGAACTGTAACTGACTTGGTATCAGTCTCAGAAATGAAGGAAACAATAGCCCAACTTACACTTCAGTTAGAAAGTACAGAAAATGAACTGGGAAACATATTACTAGAAAATACCGAACTACATAAACAAATAAAAAAATTGTGTACAGAAAATAATACTTTGAAATCCTTGTGTCATTCTTCCTCTATATTCGGATATCCGGGTACAAGCTCTAAGAAAAAGAAGCAAGCCCTGTCACAACAACACTACGTGCATTCTACGCCATCCTCTCCATCCTCATCCACATTGAACGTCGAAGTTACTGATCACGTAAATATATTACGCCTGCAACAGGAAATCCTAACCCTGCAACAGCAATTAAGGACTGCAGAAATGGAAATTATAACTCTTACAGAACGTATTACAATATTGATACAGAATCAGAATACCTGCGAACTTTCCATTCAAGAACCGAAACGGAATACGGCTAGTGTTAAAACTTGCACTGCCAAGCAAGAACAAAATCTGATTTCTGGGAAGAAAATACATATTTTCGGTACTCAACGTTGCGTTGGCTTAGCAGCCGCCTTATCACACTCAAGAGCAAATACACAGTATGAAAAATATCAACTCGTTGCTCAAACTAAACCAAATGCACCATGTAGCGAAGTAACATCCAACTGTAGAAATGTAAAATTAACAACAGACGATAAAGTTGTAATTTGTATAGGTGAAAATGACCATAGCATAAATATTATCTTGTCTCAATTGAAAAATATATTGGATATATTTAGTAGTAACACTATAATTGTATTAAATGTCGTAAATAACGTATTCCTGAATGTCAATAAATTAAACAATTCTATTAAAAATGTATGTAGTAAGTATAAAAAATGTCACTTTGTAAAACAAATAAGCACCAAATTGTCTGATATTTGTAAGTCAATTAATTTTGTTATAGATTGTAATGACTATAATGATAAATATTTGAACCCTAGTGAAATTCGAAAGAGAATAGCAAGTGGCAAATCAAGTCTCAAATTGAGCATTGGTATACATGAATCAAAAAAAGGGACAATCCCCTACTACTTTAAAAAACAAAGTCGCATTGAAACTGTTAAGCATCCTAAAAGCAATAACTTAACGGAACCCAATACAAAGGTTAGAAAAGGAACTATACCGTACTATTTTCCTGTTTTAAATAAGAGCGACTCATTTTTTCGTAACGAAAGCCAACAAAACGCACCATTTTAAAATATTTCATCAAAATATTGCCAGTGTTATATCGAAACAAGAACTATTAGAACTAACCATTCAAGAACTAAAGGACGATAATAATGACCCAGATGTGATATGCCTATCTGAAACTTTTATAAAAAAAGGTTTTGACAATTATGTAAAAATATATAATTATGTAATGGCTACTAACTTTTGTAGAGAACAACAAAGGGGTGGCACTTGTATATTAGTAAAAAAAGAACTAAATTATAAAGAATTGTCATTAGTTAAAAACTACGCAACTCAAAATACGTTTGAAGCCTGTGGAATAGAATTAATGTGTGGTAAATTAGTTATTATATGTGTTTATCGCACTCCTCAATCTGATCCAACACAGTTTTTATTAAAATTACACAAACTTTTGCACGATTTAATAAATAAATACAAGTCTAAAGTTAATATAGTTATAGCTGGTGATTTGAATATAAATACACTGAAAAAAGGTAATATCACAAATCAGTTACAAGACTTATCCAATAATTATAATTTGAAAATCCACATAAATGTTCCCACACGTAAATTGGCTTGTATTGATCATATTTTGAGCAACATTTCCAATGCTACTGCAACTGTACTGCCTTTACATCTCTCAGATCATGATACAGCACAAATGCTTAGCTTTCCTTCTCAAAATGTACCACAAAAAGCATCAATACACTACGTTTATAAAAGAGATTACAACCTAGATAATATCCGGAAATTCCGGGAATGCTTACAAAGTCTTTACTGGTATGATATATATATAAACACAGATTCAAATTCGGCCTTTAATGATTTTCATGATCTATGGTGCCTTTTATACAATCTCTGTTTTCCCAAGGTAAGAGTCAGGGTCAACAGTACCGCTAAAAACACGCAAAAGTGGGTAAGTAAAGGTCTTAGACAAAGTTGCAAAACTAAGCGAAAATTACGTTATGAATATTATAAAAACAAAAATAATTCTAATAAATTAGAATATAAAAAATATTCCTATATGCTTAAAAAATGTATTTACAGCTCAAAAAAGAATGCGAACATAAAATATATTGAAACACAAGATAATAAATGTAAAGCCACTTGGACTGTCATCAAAAATGAAATAAATAAAAATACCACCCCTAAAGACAACATAGATGCAATAAAATTAAATGGTATTGTAGTTACAGACCCTGTAGAAATAGCTTCTACATTCAATAATTATTACGTGAATTTAACGCATACGTCACCGCAAAATCCAGCTGTTCAAAATTATAGGCAAAATAGATATGTCAACTCAATGTTTCTTAAACCAATGTCAGAAAACGAAGTGCGCTTTGAAATAATGTCCCTGTCCAACACTAGATCAGAGGGCTATGACGAAATTAGTACTAAAATAATAAAATCTTGCTGTAATGAATTGACTGGTATTTTAACCCATCTAATAAACATGTCTTTTGCAGCAGGCACATTTCCCGATGGGTTAAAATTATCAATTATTAAGCCGTTATTCAAAAAAGGAGATAAAAGCGATATTAGTAATTACCGTCCAATTACATTGATACCTATTTTTTCAAAAATTTATGAGAAATGTATGTATAAAAGGCTAATTGATTTTTGCAATAAATTCAAAATAATAAGTACTGAACAGTTTGGATTTCAAAAAAAGAAATCCACATCATTAGCCATTTACTCTCTTATGAAGGCAGTACTCTCAAATATTAATAGTAATCATCTTACTACTGGACTTTTTTTTGATTTATCAAAAGCCTTCGATTTTGTGTCACACAGCATATTGTTGGATAAACTAGAGACTATTGGGATTAGAGGACCTGCACTCGAATGGATATCATCCTATTTAGGCAATAGACAGCAACGTGTCATTATTAGTAAAATAAACAGTAATAGAGATATGATACCGTACTCATCAGAATATAAGCAAAATAAATATGGCGTTCCGCAAGGAAGCGTGCTTGGTCCAATATTATTTCTTTTATATATTAATGACATCATAAAAATAACCAATTATAAATGCATATTATTTGCCGACGATATATCAATCATAGTGACATCAGATAAAAAGAAAAACAAGACTGACCATGAGTTTGACATAAATAATACAATAGACAAATTACTGCTTTGGCTTGACATGAATAATTTAAAAATAAATTTAGATAAATCTGTTTTCATCCAATTCAATCAATCAAATAACAATAAAAACAATATAAAACTTAATATAAATAAAATCCAAGAGGTAACCCATACAAGGTTTTTAGGCGTAATAATAGACAAAGATATTAACTGGAAAGAACATGTAGATAATGTAAGCACTCGAATCAATAAATTTGCATACGCACTGAAACAAGTTAAAAACATAACTAACATAAAAACTGCAATTATGTCATATTACGCCTATGTTGAGTCGATACTGCGATATGGTCTCGTAATGTGGGGTAACAGTACCAATATGGATAGAGCATTTATCGCACAAAAAAAGTGCATCAGAGCAATAAGTGGTCTTCAACCTGATGACTCATGTAGACCAATGTTCAAGAGGTTTGGTCTGCTACCTCTACCGTGTCTGTATATATATGAGGTATGCGTATTTGTAGTTAACAACAAACATTTATTTAAATCAGCAAATGATGTAAATCCCAGAAACAGACGAGATCCTCATAAACTGGTATTAAGTGATTTGCCAAGACTTGCCAAATACAACAAAAACTGCCTAGCAATGTGCGTACGTACTTATAACAAAATACCAAGTCGCTTTAAAATATTGAACACTAGGAAATTTAAGATAGAATTACACAAGTGGCTTAATGAATGTAATTTTTACAGTTTAAAAGATTTTATGGATGTGAGATGTTGATTCCTTTTGTCAAAATGGAAATTTTTTGCATGCTATGTTATATCTAAGCGAAACATGTTGAGCTACTGTAATAATACTAACATCAATGTATACCATGTTTTACGCAAATAAATGATTTACTTTACTTACTTACTAAGTAAATAATTTATTCCGGAAGGTTTATGTGTTTATATTACCACAAATATTAACCTACCATTACCATTAATATATACCACTAGCTGACCCGACGAACGTCGTAGGTGCCGCCATAGTTTTTTTTTCTTTTTATTTTCTTCTATACAAACCTGGTCCTGACAATAACAAACACACAAAAAAAAGAATTATCTTATTTGGTGCAGTCGATCGGAAGTTATGCCCGTACGTACATTTCGGTGATTCATTTTTATTTAGGTATATAGAAGATTATTATACCTATATACTACATAGTAGCGCCCCGAGGTTTCACCCGCATAAGTCTCAATCCCGTGGGAATAGCGAGATAAAAGTATCATAATATGTGTTAAACCTAGTTATCTATAAAATACCGGTGTGCCATATTTCATCCAAATCCGTTCAGCCGTTTAGGCGTGAAAGTGTAACAAACAGATAGAGTATTTTCGCATTTATAATATCAGTATAGTAAAGATATAGAAATAGCCGATAGATCGCGTTTCTCAAGGTCAATGCGGTCAAACGCACCTATACTAATTAACCATGATCCAGAACGGTAAATGTTAACATAAGCCAGCTAGAGTTGCGCCGGCGCACATCCGGTTAGGGCTGTCATTATCAAGTTCCGGCTGCAACTGGTTTGGCAGCCCCGTGAATGATACAGTTAAGTCTCCGATGTCCTTTAGCTGGCAAATCCCCGAAGAAAAATTGTACATTACAAATAGGAGGAATGTACATAACATATTTTCACGCCTAAAAGTCCTGAAGAGGGAAACCAGAGGTGAATTATATTATACTCAGTTTCGCCCTCGAGATTAGCGTAAACACAATTTAGTAACACGTACGGTGTTGGCTTTGCGCACTGAAAGTAAAAAGGCCTGTAAACAAAACTAAAAAAAATAAGCGTTTATTTTGTACATTTTTAGAAGAGATTAGCAACCCACCCTTATTTATTTTTTCCCCAAGAAAGAAATATCCCTTGGCATTCCCTGAAGTATCAAAAACTGGAATTGAGGATCTAGGCTCTGAACTAAATGAGCAATAGAACAGGGTATCGAGCAAAGGAGTTATGTCTACCCTTGCCTAAAAATGTTAAAAATAAACGCTTATTTTTTTGGTTTTGGGTAGGTATAGGGCTTTTTACTTTCAGTGCAAAAAAGAAATACAAGTTAATACAACTTAAGTCAATGCACTTGATGCTGTCCCTACACCCACGAGCTCATAACATATGTATTTATATTAATGGCACCCAATCCTTCCGTAATTTCGGCGAATTTTGACCTTTTGATATAATAATCGGCTGCAGAAAATTGGATATGGTAGCAAATATTACAGTAGATAGCGTAGGAGCATTTGCCACCAAAAGTACTTATGTTGTTGCAAAGACAATTTGGCAGAATGGGGTATCGTCAGACACTAATTGCAAATGCGGTGCTCCTGATCATACCAAGTTCCTACAGCAGTGTTCATCATCTCAGATAATTTACTTCGCGTCGCCACATAATCAGTTATCTACTTTAGTGAAATGTATTCTAAGTTGATTTTTACTGACCATTTGTAATGAAAAGGTCCTAATAAGTTTTTGGTGCAATGGAATTTTAATTTTGTTAAGTACGACATTCAGTTTGTTGTTCGATAACTTGAAAATTATCTCAAATTCCTGGCTCTAATTTAAGTCCTACTTGCTAGTGTCCCATGTGTGTGTCTACCTACACCAGCTCTTTTGAGTAACTGATGCTGCAAGTAAGGGTCTACCTATGGTCTGTTCCAACACTATAAGCTTAGATACCTTCCACCACGATGATGTTGTTCATTTGACAATTGAGGTTAATTTTATAACCTCAATTTTCGTTGATGATTTTTAATTGATGGAAAAAGTGATGAGATATAAAGTTGAAACCTTCTAAATACAGAGTATGATAATTCCCTTTGAATTGATGAATTCCCTTTAATGAGTATGATAAAGAGCATGATAATTTAATCTGAATAAGGTTTATTTACACTTTCATGTGATATTCTTGGAATAGGCTATACTCCTACTGGGGCCAAACAATATAAGAAAGTTCCTACTGTCAATACGAAAAGAAGAAGAAGCACATTTTCGCCAAGATGTCGTGTCGTAAATAGCGTGTTGTCTTAAATACTCAGTTGTAGCATCTAGGTTACAATCAGCATTCCGCCAACGTCCAGTAATTGACGTATTTCTAACGTTAATTACTAATTACAGCGGTATTGTTTCTTTGGCATTAAATGCGGATACCGATATTAACTAAGACGTCTAGATAGAAAGTAATTTACTTGAAAAAGAAAGATCGGAAGCAAAAGGAGTATGTGAGGATCGTAGGAGGTGGCGATCTGTAGTTTCTGCCTACCCCCATGGGAAGAAAAAGGCGTGAATTTATGTATGTATGTACAGACGCCAGCAGGTCAAGCTACCCGAAACTGTCAAATTTTCCCAATCAACCTTGAACCTTAATGCTTAAGCGATAAAGTTGAAAATCTATTAAAGAAATTTGACAGATTGTAGTAGCTTGATGTGCTGGCGTCTGTACCAAGTTCGGAGTTGATTAATTCTGATGCTATGTTTTTGATGGATTTTTCTGGGCATAGAGATTTCTAGAAACTCCCAGAATAAGTAGGTAGGTAAAGAATGAATAGAACAGATTTTTTTAAGAGGAAGTCAAACTCGCTAATAAGGTGCTATGCCCTATTATTGTTTGGTAAGCCTAAGTTCCATATCAAAATAACGGACCGTCTGTGATTTCATCGAAATCAAAAGTAATTTGTTGAAACTAGACTCAAAATCAGCATTTTTTTAAAGTCAAAATGAAACGGGACAGTCCCCCGAAACGCCCGCGCGCCCTTCACCACTTCCTAGTAACTGCTTTAACAGCTTTAACTGGAAAGAAGAAGTGTCGCTACAGACTCCCAGCAGCTTTATCTCTCAACTTTCCGTAGATAGTCCTAGGTATCTATTAGTTTTCTAACAGACCGACAAACATCGTTGTTTTACCGATCTTTGCGTATGGTGAGCTAAAAATGGTTGGCAAAAACCACATCCGATAACAATTTATTTTTTTCGAAATTCAATGATAAATGAATAAAATCCTTCCCGCCGTCCAAAACTGACGCCTCCACAATTACTCGAAGCTCATTAGGACCTGCCCTTATATGGCGTGCTGGATTACTGCATTCATTAATCGTTTATTGCCAACTTTTACCTTCTTTAACCTCCCTTTGTCTCTAAAGTTGACTAATGGAGGAGTATGGTAATTTTACCATACTCCTCCATTTATATATATCTAATCTATATATATTCATTTTAATATATATAGATCCGCGGACGTTTTAATATGTAGGTATATACTTATCTCATCGCGTTTAAGGGCTTCCGCAGACAGCCGCGACGCGACGGTGCGATGCGATTCTCGTAGAACAAATTCCACGATGTTTTCATAGAAATTGTTCTAATGTTCCCGTGTCGCGTCGCGAATGACGTCGGCTTTGTAGAGTCAGCGTTGTCTCTGAAATTGATACCTGTGTGATGGTATAGTATTTTTAGGGTTCCGTACCCAAAGGCTACGGAAGTACGGTAAGGACCCTATTAAGGGTCCGTCTATCCTTGTTTCTGGTTTACCGTAATAGGGAGACACTTGAAATTTTCTCAGAATGTGTACAACGAATAATAATATACCACATACCTTACATGAAAAGTGTTCTTTTCGGCGGGCTTTGCTCAGTCTTCATAATGGCAATAATAACAATTACTTAAGCCACAGACTGTGTCATGTTGTGTCGTGACTCGGGATACACCATCAATCAAAAGAATTTGTTAGTAGGACTACGTCAAATCACAACGAGTTTTGATTGGCTAACAGTGCGTCAGAAGGCATCACGACACGACACAACACAGTAATATGAATCCGGCTTTAGTGTACGGTCGGTGGTACGGGACCCTTCGTGTCTTACTCGCACTTGGCGGCTGCTGCATTTGACAGGTCGAAGATAGAAAACAGAAAATATTTTATTGTCCAGGTAATACAGTAAACAGGTTCACAGGTTAACAGCAAGTTAAAACGACATGAGTGGCTTAAAATATTATCTGCAGCTAGATTATAATATGGTATTTGCTAGTGAGCCCCAAATTAGACAGTTAGTCTGTATCTTGGGGCTCGGAGTACGAATTCCAGAGTGGAGACTAGAGAGGTGTTTTCAAGTATGGTATGGTGCGTGTGTATGTGTGATGTGCGTGTGGTGTGTGTGTGTCTGGTGTGGGTGTGTGTTTGTTCCATTGTACTTCGTTTGATTTGATGTTTTGCCTTTAGGTACCAACAAGAAGTGACACCCTGGTGCATGCCTTCATAACCTGTCAAGTTATACTGGACACCTTACGTGGCGGCCATCTTCAAACTATAATTTCATGGTCTGCCAATTTTTAGGAATGCGCCTGTAATAAATCGTGGTGTGGGATGTTCTAAAAGCGTTAAAACATAGTGTTTATCATTGAGTGATGAAGTGATGATATATTGTGCCAATTATACGATAGATGCTTGTATTTCGTATAATTCTTCTGTATGTGTTATCTTTTTCTCACTACTTACATGGTTCGGATTTCAGTCTAACAACCCTGATTCAGAACTGGGACTACTGCCACTTGCAGTGCAGTTTTTGTGCAGAGTACCCGGTGTATATAGGTTGCATGTCAGTGTTAACAAAACCTATTCTATATTATTACAAACGGAAATCTAACTTTAGTTTTAGCCTAAACCTTTATTGTATGTATGTATATATAAACCTTTATTTGTACTTCGAATTTTATTTCGATTTAGGCAAAGTTCCTAATACTCTATTGACAACATAGCACCAAACTAAGCTGTCATTTTTGTATAAAGAACTGCATTTTTATAACGGTGAGTTCTTAATTCAATCTTAATTCCCATTTTTGACAAGTTGACATTGATTGTCGCTGAGATGAGATTACGACTAAATTTTGAACGTTGATAATTACGGGAATTGGTCTTCAGATATAAAGAAAAACATTGTTTTGTAATCAGGGGGATTGAAACTCCGTACCTACTATGCTAGCCCTGCTCAAGATCAAAGTGGTACTACCAACGCGTGGTTGCCTGTACACTTAGAATGTATCGTTAGCATCATTGTCCGTGTAGTCTATTCTGCTTGCTGTTAATTCCCATACATACACACTTGCTGAACGCACTCCAACGTTTAGCGCGGTTGACCGTGACGTCAACCCACGTATTACTACATAGTTCCCTAGGAACCTACGGTCAGTACCCAGGCATATAATGGACACTGAACGTCCGCTCAGCTGGAATGATGACTGAGAAAATTGTAGGAAATCTGTTGCTGTAGGACCCTACTACTATTTACGTAACTGTAGTTTGAACTTAAGTACCTACTGCAGGTTACTTAATTGCCGTTTTTCTTGTCAACCGTGCCTACCTCCCACTTTTTGACAATCTGTGAATACTCCTTCAAGTAATTTAAAAAATTGGTTATGGTCTCGCAAGAAAACTTTCATGTAGCATCAATAAGAAAGCTGCCTTTAATACCTCATTCATCATCATTATCATTTCAGCCGAAAGACGTCCACTGCTGGACATAGGCCTCCCCCAAGCACCGCCACTTCGACAGGTTCTGTGCCTCTCGCGTCCAGCATATTTCTGCGGCCTTCACAAGGACATCGGAATGCCCCATTATATTATAGAGGTATGAGGAACAGGGTGTAAAGTTCACTCATACTCTATAGAAAAGGGAGGATCCTCCGACCAGACGGGTGTTGTGTCTGGCGGGCAATTATCCAACGATTGATGTTGGGAAGTTTGTATATATGCTAATTGCGCGGTAAACTCTGCTTGCGAGATGCAGGATTTGCGTGACGTCAGTATGACGCGTTGTTCGCATGTGGCGTTGTAGATACCGCTACAAAATTACCGAAATGATCCAGGTCGACGGAAGGTTAAGCCACGCTCATCGATGTTGGTTCGTGGTGGGAAACCATCCATTACATGTCGAGACAACTCCGTGCTTCGAAAAGCACGTTAAGCCGTTGAGTACGACTGTCATTCGCAGATCTTTGACAGTCGTTAGCCCAAAAGTCTCACAACCAGTTTTACCAAGGGGTATCGTGTACCCAGTTGTGGAGGTCAGATAGGCAGTCGTTCCATGAAAAATACTGGTATTCAGCTGCATCCGGTTGACTGGAAGTCGATCCCAATGTACTATCTGAGATTAAGTTAGTCATTTGTGACGTCGGTGAAGGAAAACATCGTAAGGAAACTTGGACTTATAGTTAATGTAAGTCTGAAATCGCCAGTCCGTCTTGAGCAAGCGTGGTGATCATTTGAGAAAAGGCTAGGCAAGTTAAGTATGTTATAAACACTTAAGTGCACCAAAGAATGATAACTATTACCACGCCTATACTTATACAATAAACACGACAGAGATACTAAAAAAAAACGTTTATACAAAGATATTTAAAGTCGTGCGAATTCGCAACAATCTGATGAACATCACACAATTGGATTCCCAATTAGCATAAAAATCTATTTGCAATGTTTATTTAGAGAAAATAACTTAAGTTTATTTACATGTGACAGAAAAGTTGCAGAAACCTTACAAGAATATCAAAGCTAAACAGTAATCGACTGTTGTATTGTTTAATTTAAACATGTTTTTAATCAAACTTATTGTTTAATTGATCCCTAATGGTTGCAAGCGGGAATGAGAATTTCCTTATTCTCAGAAACAGACCGGAATTATTCCTAATTCCGGTCTGTTTCTGCTGCTACTCGTTTTTAAGATTCGACGTCGCGTACTTTCAGAATGCACCCTCCAATAGATCGCCCCCCTTTCTTTTTTTTTATATTTTAATTAATTTGTAGGGAGGCCTTTGCCCTGCAGTGGGACTTCACAAGCTTTTAATAAGAATATAATATATAAATTACAGTACATATTGAATTTGAATCTATGCATTTTAATTTTTATTAAAATTTGATTTGAATGTTTGTGTATTGTTATTTATTGTGTATGCGTGACTTTTAAAACAATTTTATGGGTCAACTTAATGTAATGTAATGAATTTTGTCTGAAAATAAATTAAATCATTATTCTATGGTATTTGTCAGAATTTGTTTCTTAATAAGCATTGTGTTGTACCTATGTTAGCCCCGAAATTTTTCTCTTATTACATGTTGTTATAAGTGTCCCTACTGAATATTTCTACTTCTTTATTTCTTTCACAGTGTGCATTTGTATGGTAATTTGTTTCTCACGCCCATTGTTCAAACGCTTTTATACTTAAAACGTAGTTTTAATTTTTAGTAAAGAATTACATAAAAATTTAGCTCTACTCTTCAATGAATTTGTGGTTTAAACAACATAAAGTAGTATCTAAGGATTTCGCATAAGAACATTTTCAGTAAGAGCGCGGAGACTGGATTCGTTTTTGTTACTGGCAAAAAGCTGGCCAATCTTACCTAGGGGATTTATTCATTAAAAAAAAAACAGTCACATCACATACATTTAAGTTATGCTTGAATTAGTGTACTAAAGGAGTACAGTTACTGGGTAACATGTTACCCCTTGGTACGACTCTGGTGGAGCTAATTACTGCTCATAAGGTTCCCACTGTTGGGACACAGGCCTCCTCTTTGTGAGGCATAGGAGGATAGGCAGTCGCTCCATGTAAAATACTGGTATTCATCTGCATCCGGTTAGACTGGAAGCCGACCCAAACATAGTTGGGAAAATGCCAGGCAGATTGACTGGCGAAATATGGGTGTAACTACTTACCTTGCACCCCTGTCTACTCCTTCGGGGAATACCTACAGGTGTAATGCTATTGTAGTTTCTAGCACCGATCTTCGCCAATTCTCACAGGTTTCTCTACTCACATCACCAGTCATAGTTACGGGTAGATGTGGCGAATTTCCCCGTTAACAATGGTGCTGTATGTTGTATTGTCTATAGTCATCCATGGGATTGTATCGGCAAGTCTTTTGTTTGCAATTATGTTGAGAATCTATGTACAACGTGTAAGAAAGTTCTTTTTTATTGTAGTTTAGTTTACAATCAGCGCCGCTTAAGAACATCGACGTCACTTGGGTGTCTCTGGCACATTTTGTCGGGGAATGCAGACTATATTTCGATTCATCTTCTTCGTGTCGCTGGCACGAGTGTATTTTAGATCTTGTTAGCCTAAAACTCCGCCACTTCTACAGCGTCGTCGGTGACAGTGACGAGGTCACTTTGACTTTATAGTTCGATGCAATAATAATGTAATTTATATTATATATTAATAATACAACTGAAGAGTGTTTGTTTTTTAAACTCCGGAACTGCCAGTCGGATTTGAAAATCTCTTTTTGCATTTGATAGTCCAATTCTTGATCAATATTATTTAACAACACGCTACGACACTTAGAAGCAGAGCAGGAAGAACGCTAAGCAAAAATGAAGTAATAGCGCGAGTGGGCGATGCGATGCGACGCGGTGGGTCGGGGGAACAAGAAATTTCACGCGGATGAAGTCGCAGGCAGAAGCTAGTACAAATACGGAGCTGCGAAACAAGGGCTTAAAAAAACTTTCCTCCTCTATCGATTGCATTTACTTCTCATGGTTTCGGCGCCCGCCGCCCGCCGAGGCCGGCCCAGGAAAATATGGCGAGACGACCTAGACGCGAACCGCAAGGGTTAAATAGAGGTGGCCCCGGAAAAGGATGTTTGGAAGGATTTAGGTCTTTGCTTAGCATGTGGGACAGTGTAGACTAACTAGAAAAAAAAAGAGTTTCGCTTTGAATTACATATCCAAAACTAACCTGCTACATATCCTTCAAACAGAGAGCAAAGCAAGTTAGCGCTCCATTCCCAAGAATGACAGCTGGTACATTCTGATTGATCGTCAGAATACAAAAGAAGCAAAAGATACCAAACGACATTGAACATCATCTCCTGACAAGGTCGCGGGCATAACTAGGAGTTAAACAACTGTCTTTAAATGGCGGTCGTCCACAGGTGCCTATCTGGTTGTAAGATAAACGGTTGAGGTTTTTGAAAAAAAAAATGTCGGCAAACGGGCGCGACCCGGTGCCATTTATAATTATATTGTAGTACGAGGGCTGCTATTCATGTATCCGGAACTGGCCAGTTACAGAATAAACAATATTAAAAATGTATTATAACATTTTAAAATGGAACTCTTTGGCTGGAGAATACAATTTGTTTCATGTAGCTGTCATTTGTTTTTCCTGTGTGGCGTCATTTTGAAAAGTGCGTGTCTTTATCACCATGGATTTAACTCGAGACAATTTTCGTGCTAAGATTTATTACGATTTTCGGCGAGGTCTAACTCAAATACAGTGGATCGATCAACTCACTTCGAATTTTGGACGGAGAACCGTCGAAAACTACTGTGTATCACTGGTTTAGTGAGTTTAATCGTGGGCGGTCACTACTGCTCGGCTTCCGTGGTTACAGGGTCTTTGTAGTTACATGGTCTTTATTCTTCATAAGGCAAAGGCTCCGTTACAATTGTTATCACGTTACTGTAAGAGCAAGCACAGGTACAATTAACAATACATCGCATGGGAACCCAAGACTAGTCATTGTTTTAATTTGATACGTAGCTGAGTAGCGGTATTCTTTAGATGTGCGGTTTGATTAAGGGATAATTGAAATGTCTATAGCCACGTGTGAATGTGGAAGATTATAAGATCAAGAAAAATAATGTATGGTATCAAATATAGGGCTACAAAAGGGGAAAACTCGCATGGCTGATAATCTAGATACACAATTTGGAGATGACAATCCTACTAATATTATAAACGTGAAAGTTTGTATGGATGAATGGCTGTTTGTTACTCTTTCACGCAAAAACTACTGAACGGATTTAGATGAAATTTGACACACAGGTGGTTTATAACCAGGATTAACATATAGGATACTTTTTATCTCAATATTCCCACGGGATCGAAACTTATGCGGGTGAAACCGCGGGGCGCAGCTAAGTTTCGATCCCGATCCCAAACATCGATCCATCCATCTGTCCATACAAACTTTCACGTTTATAGATAACATTAGTAGGATAGGATTGTCGTCTCCACCTTGTGTCCTCCGTATTTCGGCCATGACAGCCAATCTCAACGGAGCGGTTCTTCTTAGCCTTCGGTCGGGAGATATTATGGTGCTTTGTGCACCATAATATCTCCCGACCGCAGTGTGTGCGCAGAAACAGGTGCACTCTCTCTACCCCATAGTACTCCCCCCCCCCCCCCTCTCTACCCCTAATACTATAAAAAGCTCTGATTTCGAAAATTCTTTCACTAATATGAAGCTACAGTATTGCCGAGTCTCATACGATATATTTTATGTATGTGTAAACAAGAAATTTTACGTGGATGAAGCCGTCTGCTGAAGCAAGTGTTGAGTAGATTGGGATACCGGATTACCGGCATTAGGTCAATGAGGCCGCTCGCAGCCCAACGATTAAAGCGTTGCACTGAAGAGTGACTGTTCTCTTAACCTATAACATTCCCACAGCTGGGACACAGGCCTCCTCTCTGTGAGAGGGAGTGTGCCGTAATCCACCACGCGGGCCCAGTGCGGGTTGACAGATGTCACATCGGTTTCCTGACAATGTTTTCCTTCACCGTTTTGAGACTTGAGAGCAGTGGTGATGAAAATAAATTACATGAAGTAAAGCGCGCCTGCCTAGGTTCGAACCCTCGACCTACAACTCGTTAGTCGAGGCCATTACCACCGGGCCAGTGCTTTTTTTTTGATGATTTTGGTCGAAAACCATGATAATATGGTCGGCATGGGCGCAGTAGTTGGCTTCTCTTTTAGAAAAGGGGACTTTCCTATTGTCAGCTATGGTTAGCATTACAATCAATGAGCCACTCGGTGGCATAAAAACATGAGCATTGTTTTCTAGTTCATTCATTCGTTCATTGAGTTCCCTCGAACTCCTTGCGGGTTCAAAAGCTAATGAACTTTATGTTTTATCAATGTAACTTTTTTTACGTCTTAGATTTTTATTCAAGCCAAGATTTCTGAAGTGAATACTTTTTAAGCCCACTTCGTGCTCTGAACCGTGAACAAAGCTGAACCGTCACACTCGGGTCCGTGTCACTGAATCGCGTATATTTGGCTCTAGTTAAATTAACTAAGGAGGAAAAACCGGCCAAGTGCGAGGCGGACTCGCGCACGAAGGGTTCCATATCATTAACGTTTGTTGTATGGGAGCCCCACTTAAATATTTATTTTATTCTGTTTTTAGTATTTGTTGTAATAGCGGCAACAGAAATACATCATCTGTGAAAATTTCAACTGTCTAGCTATCACGGTTCATGAGATACAGCCTGGTGACAGACAGACGGACAGTGTCGGAGTCTTAGTAATTGGGTCCCGTTTTTACCCTTTGGGTACGGAACCCTAAAAACGAAAACACAGTCCTCACATTCACTAATTTTTCAATCATCTGATAATTTATTCGAGGAATAATTTTGACAGATATTGCATACAGAAACTGTCAAAATTACCAGGCGATGGAAAAATCGGCCCTAAATAATAAAAATTTACTTTACAAAGTTAATATTGGTTGATTATTCCGGGGTGAAACAAACATTCTCTGAAACATTCGAAACAGGCTACTACAAAGAACTTTCACAAAATTGCCCCTATTTAAGAGATATTATTTTATATAATTTTTATTTCATTTACTTATTTAATCCACGAACTCGAAAAAGTGCCGTCGCGCATTTTATGAAAAACTTCGGAATTTTGACTTTATTAAAAAAATTGCGAATAGCAAAGTCGACATAATGTAAAGTAATAACTGTTCTCCACTATTCAATAAGTAAAAGTTTTCGAAGACTTTCAGTGTCTCAGAATAAGAACGCCAAAGTTGGCCATTTAATAATATTTATTTTTTTATTTTACCAGACAGGAAAAAATAGAACAGAAAAAATAGGCACAGAGGTGATGCTTTCATAAGAAATCTCTTCCAGCATACCTGCGATAGGACAATAGATACCGTAGATAAAGCAAAAAAAAATAGATTTAACGCAAAAATCACGGTCGAAATGTAATACGGCTCTTAAGTAAACACCGAAATATCATCCATTCAATAGGTGAAGTATTTACAAACAATTACTTGCTTCTAAATTATCATGAAAATGACTGAATAAGTATTCAATGTTCAACTAGCATGGTAACCGCATTCCTGAGAGCTGACAGGTCACTTACATGACAATTGTGTTGCAATTCTTCAAGGCCATACATCAGGTGGAGCAACAACCTCTTCAGAAAGAAAGATAGGTTTATTTGTCACAGAAACATGTGTATAAAAAAAGATAATTAATGCTAATACGAGTAATAAGGAAACATAAAAACAAAATGACACTAATATTATAAAGACGAAAGTTTGTGAGTGTGTGTTTGTATGTTTGTTACTTCTTCACGCTCAAACGGCTGGACCAATTTTGATGAAATTTGGTACACAGATAGTTTATACACAGGATTAACACATAGGATACTTTTTATCCCGATATTCCCACGGGATCTAAATTTATGCGGGTGAAACCGCGGGGCGCAGCTAGTATATCTATAATCACGGGCACAAAGCAGGAATAGTCGACGGCTGCACGTCATGACTTTGACAAGAAGGCTTCCACTCAGCATGATGCTGTGCTATAGGGGACAACACAGCGCTGATTTTCAGTGTTTTTTCAATACTTCATACATAGTAAGATTTGACATTTTGACAGGCCTACATTATCCTCTCATAGCTATTAATATTGTAATTTTAAAACATAGTTTCATTATTTTTAAAGCAGTAACCGTGGAGTATCCTGCAACGTCTTCTCCCATAGGAAACGACCACCGAGCACCTAGCTTCTGACGTTTCATAAAGTTTTAAGTTTGTGTCTGCCTCGTTGGTCTAGTAGTCGCAAGCGCTACTGCTATAAATGATGTCCTGGGTTCGACTCCCGTGTCAGGCAAAAAGTTATAACTATAATGAGGATCATTCTCACGAGGAATGATTATATCTGATCATCTTAAAAAAAAAAAACTCAATTATTTAGAAAACAGGCGCTAGGTTCAAAACATCTATACTTACAAAGAAATAAAATTGAAGTTTCTGTTTGTAATGTCAAAATTTGTAGGTATGTGCATTTATTAAAACGCTCGTAGCGTTTTACTAAATGCATATGAAATTACGGTACTTATAAAAAAAAAAACAATTTTTTGGCTGTCTGTCACGGGCACAGTTAGTCGCCAAATAAAACATAACAATATTCTCAATCAAGAGCTGCAGAACAGAAAGAATGCAAATGAGCTGTAAACGCGATCCGTCAATAAGTTTGGAATGAAACAACCCATTGTTGTTGGTTTACGAGCGTCGCGTGGAATGCTAACAGGAACCGAGCTGGTGGTGAACGATAACAAACAAGCTTCCTGGTTCCTGGACATTGGGTTCAATCTGTCGTTTATGATTGGTTATTTAAGTAGAACTGTTATTTTTGTAGAGGGCTGGGTCGTTCTTTGGCCAAAGAATAAGCATTGCCATTTAACGTGGCAATGCTGCCAGTCTTCTGGGCACTAATGGTTATTTTTTTCAACTAATAGTTAAGTATTTGACCATTAGCAATGATTATCATTGCCAATGGTCAAATAATTAACTATTAAAGTTGTCAAAAAATAAAAGGCCCGTTTTGTCATTGACAGTTCTAGTAGTTAATTAGGATCAAATTCGCAACACACGTATTCGTTTGTATGAAACTGACAGGTGTCAAGAACGCATTCTCAAAATGTCAAAACGGGCCTTTTATTTTTTGACAACTTTACGATTTGTGAAAAATGAATCATAAATCTTGTCTATTCTTCATCATCCATAGACAGCTAATGGCTAAACCTTTCGAATGGGCCTTTCTTTAGGACTTTAAAAAGTACTTATAGACATCAAGCTGCTACAATCTGTCAAAATTCTTTAATAGATTTTCAACTTTATCGCTGCAACATTAAGGTTCAAGGTTGATTGGGAAAATTTGACAGTGTCGGGTAGCTTGACATGCTGGCGTCTGTACCAAGAGTTAATTAAGTAATATCGAAATAAACGATTAAGCTTTATGTTGCGGGATAGCATTAGAAGCAGTTCATCCACCATGCCTTCCCAACCTTGAACTCAAATATTTATAATAAAATTATAATAATAAAAATATCAAGGAAACATTTGACCGTGTCATCATGAAGGGTTCTTAGCCAACTTAGCTTTGTTACTCATCGCATACAATATCGACCCTAAATATGAAGACATAAAGGTTATAACCGATGTGTCAAAAGGTGGTTCAGTTGAACATCCTGTGGCTTGCGCGTGCGCGGATGCGGTGTAGGCAGGCGGTAATAAAGCCATACTATACATAGGAGTCGATAGCCTCAAAATACATTACATGGGCTATGTGAATGCAAGTTACAGTACCTAAGTTATTGTGCTTATGTCATTTGCAGGAAAGGTGTTTGTATAATTTTTGGCTAACGTTATTTTTTACCGTTATTGTTACATGTACTTTAATTTATCCCATCTTTTTGAACCGAATTATTTTGTTTGCTCGAGGCGTAAAGGCGCTTGCATGGGTTAACTAGATAAATTATTGTAGTCAGCCTTTCATCAGTTGTAACATTACACCACGAAAATCGCTTTTATTACTTCTACGATATTGTCCCCCTTATTTATTAAGTACAGACGCCAGCACATCAAGCTACTACAATCTGTCAAATTTATTTAATAGATTTTCAACTTTATCGCTTAAGCATTAAGGTTCAAGGTTGATTGGGAAAATTTGACAGTTTCGGGTAGCTTGCCCTGCTGGCGTCTGTACATACCGCTTTATTCATAAATGTAGCTTATAGTTAAGTAGTGATTAGCGTCTGCTTACACCATACATTTTTGACGTTTAAAAGTCTCGCGCAATATGAAGTCACCACTCAGATGTATGGTTGACTATACTTACCATCTTCGCGTATCGGGAAACACGTCTTTAAAAGAGGAAATGGCTCACCGGGTAAGGAGACGGGCTAATGAGCAAATGGTAGAGCGAGCTTAAATAATTAGCACTTCACTAGCTTGTCCGTAATATCAACATCGATGTGAACCTCATGCTGTTACCAGGATATTTAGCTCAGATGGAGGACTTAACATAAGTATTCACTTTACTGAGCCAAATAAGTCCTTTGAAAGTCCATCAGTCGGGACATGCTTAAATTTAAAACCAAAAACAATGTAAAATTACTTGTCAGCTTAAGTCAACATTTATTTAACCAGACTTGGAAAGCATTCGGTAATTTCAGCACATAAGACCGTCATTTTGATATCTCCGACAGATCGGAACGAAAGTTTTTCTGTAAACACTTGCGCCATAGGTTCCCCTAAGTTATCTATCCAAAACTACATTCAAGTTAAGTACGACTAAACGTCCCAGCAACATCGTAACGAGGGTTCCCACCTGTTGTCTCTACTAATAAAGAGAACCTGTATAATTAGTCTTCAAACCGATCCATTGTTTGTCACTCGGGCAGAACTGACGCGAACGCCGACGGACCAACACGCGTACCGATCAACCGCTCTGACACAGAGTAGAATCAATGAATCGATCTAAACGCGAAATAAAACGGAATTAGAAAATTTGTAACACGAAAACGGAAAAAATTCAAAAAGTGAACTCTAATTTTGAAATAAAACGCGAATTTCGAAATTAAAAAAAAAAGAAGTGCATTCGGAATTGGAAAATTGTTTTTATTTCTTTTCTAAATTCGGTTTTTAAATTGTTTTTTGTGACGGATTTGGAAAATTTGAAGTGAAGTGCCTTTTACGCAATGACCCCTGTCGGGCTTCTGTTCAAAGTAAACAGGTACGTCTCGTTTACATGTTTCACGTTGGAGAGTGTTAAATATTGAACATGGGATGTGTTAATGTGTGTCGTGGAGGTTATTTCTTTAACATTGTTATTCCACTGATGTTTCTATTGTAATGCTTTCGAGCGAGTCTGAGACTTGGAATCTTTTGTTTAAGATTATATTGTTGATCAGTTCACTAGGTGAATGCATAATATTTTTCTTTTAAAATGTTGTATCTATAATGTTAACCATTTATTTTGTTTTATGACGTCTTGGACAAAAGATCGATCAATATTCATTTTTCGTGGGTCCAATATCTATTATTCTGAGGGCGAATTCCACCAAACTTTTATACCTAGAATAAGTCTTATCCTGAGAATAAATTTTGAATTTTTGCCTTTTTTTCTATACTATAACTGTCAGACATCAATTTTATTCCACGGATAAAAGACATCTAAGTATCTGACTTTGGTGAAATCAGCCCTAAGAGTGCCATTCAACTTTGCATGTTATTTGTGTCTTAAATAAGACAAGTTAAACCCTTAGATTAGTAGGTACAACACTTTGATTGCTGCTACTGCCATTCGTGGTTGTTTAGTTTGGGTTTATTTGCGTGCATATTTACTAAATGGAAAAAAAAGGAATATTTTACCAATCGTAAAAAAATACATAGTTACAGTAAAATATAAGCAATATAACATCTCAGATAAGTTGCAGTTATCTCCGGATAGATATATCTGTTAGCAACATTTTAATCAATATTGACTACATGAATATTTACTTGGACAACATCATCATTAATTACTAATTACATTATTAAATGCTTTGGTGGTTTTGGCATTAGTACTGCATGATTTAACTTGCTTTATTAATTAATCCCTGTATTAATCGCATTTAATATGGGGTGAGCTTATAGCCACTAAGGACCGTTACACATGGCGCATGGAGCCGCGGTGGCAGCGGCGTGCGGCACCGCGCCGCCACTGTATTACTCACCCTTTGATTTGTATGGACCCTCACACATGGCATCGCCGCGGCGGCGGTGAGTTTTGAAAAGTCTTGATACTGCGGCGGCGAAAAGCGCTGCCGTTGCGGTGCCATGTGTAAACGCTCTCATCGGGAAATTCCGGACTACTCAGTAGAGTATTTCCTAGGTAGGTATTTATTCCTACTTTAAAAAAAGTTGCATTGCACTTTATGAATTTCTCTTTATTGTCGATAAGTTGGTAACACCACATTAAAAAAAAAAACATCAGTATTACGTCAAAAAGTATGCCCCGTGAGGATATCAAGACTATATCCACTCGAAGTGCTGAAGCCGATCGAGATGTCAGTCATTGTTCAATATATTTTTTCCTTATACGAACCATCGACCCTAAAGGCTGATAAATGTTTTTTTTTCTGTTTGTACGTACAAACACTTTTACAGGTTAAAAATATTTTTTAAATGATGTGACAAAACACTAATACAAATTCAGAGGTCCCAGTCTCTTTTTAAGTCCAGATATTACGTCGCTCAGATTATGTGCGGACAACGCAGATTAGCGTCTGAGATGTTTTTTGCGTAGATTAGCGTCTGAGTGGTGGTCAGTGGTGGCCAGTGGTAACGGCCGCGACTTATGAGTTATAGGTCGTAGGTTTAAACCCAGATAGGCGCTTTACTTTGTGTAAATCATTTCATCACCACTACTCTCAAAACGGTAAAGGAAAACATCGAGAGGAAACCGGCATGTAAAACCAAAAATTCGAAGACATGTGACATCCACCAACCTGCACTGGACCTGCGTGGTGGATTACGGCCCACACCTTCTCCGCGAGAGGAGGCCTGTGTCCCAGCAGTGGGATCATTATAGCCTGATAATGCTGCTATGGATTTATTGAGGAAAGAGCCGCACAGATTGGAGCTAAAAGGATGACTTGTTAAATGAGGGGTGGAAATGATTAAAAAGTCGTGGGCATCAGCAGTCTGCAAGTCTGCTGATGCCCACGACAACAACAATTGAAGATCTAGTATTCCCACGTTGTAGCTTGTACAATCAGTTATAGTTAATAGCAATGATGGATGCGAGCAATTCGTCATGACGTTCACGTTCGTGCGTGCAACACCGACTTTAATTGTCCAACTAGATGTTTTGTTTTTTTATCATGTGTTGAACTTTTTTGCACATGAATGTTACCAGTAAGTGTATAGTGGATGTCTGTGATTACTGAAATAAGTCGGAAATCCGTTTAAAAGTTTAGAAAAGAGCTTTAGAGCTGGTTTCAAAGTGACCGGAGAGGCAATATTCAGTAACGAATAAAAAATGGTGTGCTCCTATATAATTTGTATGAAATTTTCTATTCGATAAGTTAATCTGTTAGATTATTTACTTTATTGGTACACTCATTAAATACTATTTTTACAAGCTAACACTATAATATATATATTATATACAAGTATATAATAAAAATAATAAAGAAAACGGCAGGAGCTCTTTGGGCATCAAAAAATTCGTCCGCATCACTGTCAATGGGATAAGTGCCCAAAAGGCTGAAAGAAGAAAGAAAGAAAGAAAATACGTTTATTGGCGGTAAACATGACGCAAAAAAGAACATAAAAACAAAAAAAAAAAAAAAACAATAAGAAAAGGTTGACATGCGTCACATCCACGCAAAACGGCTATCGTTAACATTACCACGTTGGATGGCAATGCTGATTCCTTATCTGTTAGATAAGGAACTTATCTGGAAATGCTGATAAGTCGATTAGTCGTATTGTTTTCAATTTTTGGTTGTATGTTGTCATTGATGTAGATTGGAAACTTAAAACACAAATAGGTAAAAGTCAAATAATTTATTACAAATAGGCACATAAAAAGCACTTTTGAATGTCAAAATTTCCAAAAAATGGATTTGATTCTGGTCGCCCCTTCCAAAAGGTAGTTTTCGTATGGAGAAGAATGGGCAAGAAACTCCACCGGTACTCTTTTAAAATGTTTTCCAATATTTTTCATACATTAATTATGTAATTATATGGGAAGACGATGCACCTAAAATATAGATTAGAATACTTCAAAATTCTTGAAATGAGTGCGTCTGTCTTCCTCATTAAAGTCACGGCCTCACGGGGTGCTTTACCGCTATGGCTGGAATACTGCTCACCCCACAAAAAAGAACGCAGCCACATGAATACGCATAGAACTGAGTTTTATGCTTTTTACTCCTTCATGTATGCGTGAAGTTATTTAAAACTGACTTCTTTACAATTTCCATGTATTTGTATACTTGATTGGAGGGAAGTGTAATTAGGGCTGTCAAAGTTGTTCTTTGAACAGATTCAAGAACTCTCACACTCGAAATCAAGCGAAGAAAGTAGTGTTAGATATATACTAGAAAATTCATGAAAAAGGAAAGCTGAAACGACATAGCTAAATGGATGAAATTAAACCACGGAATATTTTTATATTAAGTAGTAGTATTATCCTAGAGAAACTATTCCATGTACCTACCCGGTTAAAAGTATTCGTGTAAATCCCATAAGTAAATAATTTTGTCAATCCATGTCTTCATTTCATACAAATCTGTTAAAAAGCGTGATTGAGTCACAAACGTCCAACCTTTTACATTTACGATAATATTATTAGTAGTATTGACACATGGCAGCCCTACCGCTAGTAAGGCTAGACTCCATATTTATGCCTTCAAAGGCCTGTAGAGGAAGATCTAATTACTTGTCAACTAACGGTTACTCGATGTTAGTTAACTTGATATCTTGCATGTTCGAGACGCCATGTTGACGAGGTATCGACATTTTGTGACTTTTTACCGGCTTAACAAACTATGCGAGTTCAAGAAAACCATTGCAAAATAGATGTTTTAACCCCTTTTTAGTCCCTGAAGACACGCCTCGCACGAAATTTCGTCTCTTTTTTTTTTTGGTGTGGGTCTTCATCATGGATATCCTCCGTCTGGAGAGAACGGTAGGTTATGTTGGACTCCTACCGACTAAATCCCATTGTTCCTACCACTGCCATGAGTCCGGGGTGTTTACAAAAACGTGATGATCATTGTGGACCCTATCGGGCACAGCAAAATTGAGAGAGGAGGAGGGTATCAGCCCGCCATGCATAGTGGGGCCTACCAAGCATTACGTCCCATAGCGACTGTCTCAATCAACTCGGCTCATCGCAGTCCACTACTGGACATAGGCCTTTTCCAGGCTGCACCATAACACTCTGACATCCGCCTTCCGCATCCAGTATATGAGCCACAGAGTGCTTCTGACACTCAGGGCATAGACAAGTAATGAGGTTACGTCTTGCGCGGATTAAAAATAAATAATATTTATTTTACTTGCTAATATTTTACATAATTATACCTATTTTATTATTTATTTATTACTGTAATTGCCCGTGACATCACAGCGGGCCCTATCAGAATACCAGCGCTGCGACATTTATTTTTTAAATGTCGAAGCATCATGCTGAGATAGGGGCCTTTTGGCCTCGTATAGGACTTTCTGTTTCATTTTTCTTTTTGTTACTTTTTATATAATTTGTTTTTATTTTTTGTGTTTAACAGTGTTTAGTTTAGTGTATGATCTTCCTGTACGAGTCGCAATAAATACTTCTTCTTTCTATATCCCAGCCACCTTCTGTGACTGCGTGACTACCTGACATGGCTTAATGGATGCCATTTCTTAAAGAAGCCAAGAATCTGTGCCTAAGACTTACCTATTAGGAAGTCGGTATATAAAATCGGTATATAAAAATAACAGTTTTCCATCCGGTAAAACTGTTATTTTTGCAAAAAAATATACCTGTATTGATCCATGAAGCCATGCATCCGTTCAACGGTGTTGTAATGAAGTTTTTGAACTCATTTCCTGGTATTGATTAAATTGTCGTTGACAGAGTAAAACTGAGGCGGTAAATGATTTGGCACGTACGATTAGCTTTCCCTTATAGAGGTATGAGACGGAGGTTTGAGATAACGGGGTGTAAAGCTCACTCATCGTCCATAGAAAAGGGAGGATCCTCCGACAAGACGGGTATCGTGTCTAGTGGGCAACTGCCCATGATTCATGTCGGGCTGTTGTATTTATGCTAGTCGCGCGGTAAACTCTGCTTGCGCCGCGATGCAGGATTTTGCGTGACATCAGTATGATGCGTGGTTCGCATGTGGTGGTGCAGATGCCGCTACATCTTTATCAGGGCGAAGGCCTCTTTTTATGCAAAGCCTGCCTAAACATACCTATGCCATAAAGAAAAACAGCAATACGTAGTAGTAGTGATTCTGGTGGTGTGCGTTCGGGGGACCCGTCAGGAACGAAGGTTACCTTTAGTTTACCTTACGCGATACTCGATCGCACACACACACACTCGCATATAATAGAAAGAAAGAGACACACAGAGAAAGTAGTGTGCACGGGGCATAACGCTTTTTCCTTACCTGACGGCATTTACCAGTCAACTCCTTTTATAAATTTTTTCCCGTGGTTGAAAACCCTCATGGATGTCCGCCGCTCAGGGGTGGGCGGCGGAGCCTGTCAGACTCTTACTGACCATCCCGGTGTTCCATCTCACACCTACGCCGGGGGTCGCAGGTACTTGCGATCCTTCTGCAACCCCCGACTGGTGCCGGCCCGCCACTGCGGGCCTCCTCAGATCAGTCAATTCCTACCGTGATCTAAGGGGGAAGCGCCAGAGTAGCCCGCGAAATTCAAATTTTCTTACGTTTTTTTGCAATTTGCAAGTCAGTGTCCGGTTGTATGTTATACCAAAAATATATTGGTATATAACTTCGTTCCAATAATATTGCAGCATTTTAATACTTAGACAGAGAAGCCAGAGTGGTCGGGCCATTCTAAAAATGTTGTTGACAATCTAATATAGTCACAAATTGCAGTGAAAATATAGCCTCTTTAGAAGCCTTTACGAACGTACACTTGAACAGTTCCCAGTGCTAAAATGTTAGCACATGTAAGTACATACAATCACGACGTATTTTTTTCTTAACACTCCTAGGCCTCTGCTGATACACCGTGACCAAAGCGTAAGTCATGCGTTGAATATATAGTTAGATGTAAGTGTAGGTATAAATTACACGCGCTTGTATTACAAGGCGAACATGGCTTTTAGAAGCGTTCTTACAATTATCTGAAAAAGTTCACTATGAATAATTGATTATACAATTTCATAAAAGTCTTCCTCTTGAAACAAAAGATTGTCTTTAATATCTCAGCTCGGGGGAAAAGTAAAATGACCAAATACAAACTGCCGAATGTATGATAATTGGAGTAATTTTTCACTTTGACCAAAATAAGAAGACTACGGGTTTGAACGGTTCTTCAAGATAATTTTGCTGAATATAACTATTGTTGAAGACCGTAGCTAATGTATATAAATTGGTTAGGGCCGACTGTGGCGAAACTCAAAAGGATGGTATTCTTTTTTTTTACCAAATATATAAAACAGCATCCTGACTCGGTTAAACTGCCATAGTGAACTTACTAAGAGAATGCAAGAACGAGCGAAGCGAGCTCGAAGATGGAGCATTCTGGGGGTCTACTACGAAGTGCAAAGTGCGAATGATAGGATCGAACCGACACATGGCCGAACCGAATATTATTGAAAAATGCGAAAAAGGTTCAGATCGGCTCAGTTGGGTCGGGACCATAGTCAATATTCGAAAGAGTGTAGGAGTGTAGGATCGGGACCGACCGAACCAAATAGTAACTTCGTAGCAGGAAACGGCCGAACATTCGGCCGATACCACTTCGGAGTAGACCCCCTGGACCGAGACAGGCTTAGTTTTCGTTGTGATCTTAATAAGAGAATGCAAGAGCGAGCGAAGCGAATTAGAAAATTTGAGGATCCTGACTCGAATTGGTCAAATTGTCACTGTCATTTCACTAAAAGAATGCGAGGAGCAAGCGAAGGGTGTGAGTAAAGATTTCCTAAAGTTTGCAGAAGTGGACGGTAAATGGCTCGATCGGCCTTGCACTTTGACCAAAACTAGAAACTCACCATATTAGGTATGGATGAAGGAAGACCCGGTTCCTGAACGGGCCTAGCAATTTATGTGGTCGGGACATTGCGTTATTTAGTTCTATTCCGGTAATGATAAAGGTATTTTTTGTGGAAATGCTAGTTCTGGCGGATGGCTCTTTAAACCCATATGGAATGATATCGAGCTAAAAAATTGTCATACAATCGCCATAATATATGAAAGTTGAAATCTTTGTATTTTCAACGGAACCCAAATGCAGGAAAATTCATGGTTGTTTTTTTGTTTTAGTTTTGAATGACCAACTTCATTACTACACCGTTAAAAAGCATAATCAGCCCATAATGTTCCCACTGCTGGGACACAGGCCTCCTCTCTGTGTGAGGGAGTGAGCAGTAATGCACCACGCGGGCCCAGTGCAGGTTGGTAGATGTCACACCATTTACTACTCCGTTGCATAAACGCATTGAATTTAATAAAAATTAACTGTTCAATTCTTAGTTTTTTATTTAATTAAATGACCATGATTAACTATTATTCGACGCTCAGATTAATTCACAAAAACATGAAAAACCCGGTCTTAATTATAAACCAACTGCCACTTTTTCACACTTTACAACAAAATTTATGAATGAAAAGTTTACATGCGCGTGAGTCGATACTATCATAATTCGTAAAATTAACTTTGTACGTAACCGCATACCTTCGAATAGTTATTTAACACTAATACATATTCACACATTCGCTCATTAACTAAGTTAATAGGCTGTGACCATTGTTTTCTGATTTATTGCTATATGTTGATGATATGTTGGTGTTATGTGATTGACAAGCACTAAGTTTTATTTTCTTTTGGTTATCTGGAAAGTAGATCAAAGTGTCGTCAGCACGAGATTCCAGTGGCAAATAAAAGCGTGTTTTTTTTCAACTTAATTATGTAGTTTCAGTAGAGGACAGTGGTCCTGTGGTAACGGCCGGGGCCCCAACTTACGAGTGGTTCGCTCGCTTAGCTCGTAGTTTCGAACCCAGTCAAGCGCTTTACTTTGTGTAAATAATTTCATCACCACTGCTCTCAAAACGGTGAAGGATAACATCGTAAGGAAACCGGCACGTCCTAAAACCAAAAATTCGAAGACATGTGACATTTACCAACCCGCACTGGGCCGGCGCGGCGTGGTGGATTACTCACTGAGAGGAGGCCTGTGTCCCAGCAGCGGGAACATTATAGGCTGATTATGGTGATGTAATTTCTATGATCTTTCTTTTTTCTAAGGCCTATGCCTAAAAGTGGTCTAGATTTCGTCGCTCATCCTTTATAAGTACAATTCAAATTCAGCAACTTCCAGCGCTAGCATTCTACTATACTGCAAGATTCTTAGTCTTTTTCACCATTTGTAGACTAATTCAACACTACTCATTCTGCCTACCCCCTTAACTTTAAAGCCGTGGCAAACAGTCGGTAACGCGATAGCTCGATGGACAGCCGCACCGCAGTTTCCCATCTGTATCAGTTACAGCTCCCATGTCAACAGACTTGTGTTTACAGCCTTGTTTTGTTGCTCTGCCGGATAGATGCAGTGGATTTATTGACTATAGATTTATCTATATTGCAAATGATGGCAACAAAGGCCACAATAGGAATATGGAGCAAATTAAAAATTATCTAGGTAAGATTTCAGTCAATCAAGCAATATGTCTTTAATAGCAATATGTCTATGCCGTTTCCCAACTATGTTGGGGTCGACAGTCTAACCAGATGCAGATGAATAGGAATGCCAGTATTTTACATGGAGCGACTGCCTATCTGACCTTCACAACCCAGTTAGTGCTAAGACGATACCACTTGGATACGATAGACGATACGACTGGTTGTCAGACTTTTGGGCATCTGAAATCTAGGGAAGTAAGAGCACACTAGAGGTTGCTTCCAACTTTGTTCACATGCTAATTTCAGCCCTGTTTTAGGGGAAGAATATTTTTAAGCTATGTGCCAGTGCCATCATATTTTTTGTAGGCTGGTGCCGTCTAATTACAAACCGAACCTAACTTTAGAACTAGCCTAAACCTGAGAGACTGTATTTGTATTTCGAACTTTATTTCAATTTAGGCAAAATTCTTAATACTAAAATGACAACTTAGCACCGAGCTAAGCTGTCATTTTTGTATAAAGAACTGCATTTCTATAACAGTTAGGTTCTTAATTCAATAACTGGCTCGGTGGTTTAAACCTGTGAGGGTAATTGCGTAAAACACTATCAGTAGCAATGGGCTTCATTTTGACAGTTCAGCAACATTCATTGCGTTATTTCTGTTGTTGAACTGACATATTTTTCGAACATACGAAGCAATGGATTAGCAATATCCTTCAAAATGATTCAGATTGTGATTGATAGTGTGTTACGCAATTATGGTGCTGATCTAAAGAAAAACCTTGTTTTATAATAAGAAGAGTGAGGAAAGAAAGAAGAAAGGAAGGAAGGAGGAGGGAAGGAGTGAGGAGTGGGGAGTGGGGAGTGGGGGGAGTTTTCGTCGAACTTTTCAACACAAAAAGGAACAATAATAACCATTATCTAATAATGCAAAACCACCTACTTATGGTATCACTAGTAATAATGTGTATCATAAAGATTTCATACTATTGCAATCGATTTCAATCTGCGAATTAAAATCCCTATTTATGCTCGATTTGATCAAACTCAACTATCGATTCAAAATATCTATCGACTAACTTCTCCGTTAGAATCGCCTTTGAATAGTAAACAGCTTACATTTTGAAGGCACATATCAGATTTTGTTAGAAATTACGCAAAATTGTCTAGACGTAGTTTATATTCTACTATAGCAGTAAATATTGTTGCTAAATTGCCTATAATGTCAAGCCTCAATGCCAGCCTATCATGTTCCCACTGCTGGAGAACTGCTGCACTTCGAGAGGGCTGTAATCAACCACGTGGGCGCAATACGAGTTGGTAGATGTCGCATGTCTTCCAATACTTGGTTCTAGGACATGCCAGTTTCCTCACGATGTTTTCCTTCACCGTGGCTTCGAAGCCAGCCGCTTGCGCTTTACATTGTGTAAATAATATCATCATCACTGCTCTCAAAACGGTGAACGGTGAATTTTTCTTTAATAATGAATTTTCTATGTAGATTATGTGTATTATGTATTGTAGATTTTGTATGTTTTGTATGTTGTGTATGAATTTTCTTGATGTTTTCTATAAAAATGTAATGTAAATGTAATGTAGTGGTGTAAAAACACAACTGACTTTGGTGACATAAACATCAAGAGGATCGGTCATGATACCTATACCAAAGTCTGGAATCGCCAAAACGCAATAAGCAAGCGTTGATAATTTTTTTTTTTAAACGTTTCCCCACTAGGAATTTCTCCTGTATCGTGGGTGCGTTTACAAACATTTAAACTCACATACACAAACAGCCAGACCTATAAAAACTACTTGTTGGTCATACAAATATTTGTTCCGTGCGGGAATCGAACCCGCGACACCCACCGCAGCAGTCAATCGTTTATTCACTGCGCCAACCGTGCCGTCAATTGCCCGATAAAAAGAAATTTCCCTGCATTTAAATAATTACAGGGCGGCATTATTATTTATTTAACAGCCAGTAAACGTAACTAATTAAACGATCGTTAAATCTGGAAGTTAAAGCTCAACCTTTAATGTATCCGCTATTTATCTCAACGCGTTAATTGCAAAAAGCTGACTGAGGGACCTTAACGGTGCTTTGTGAACAATGAGATTACTTCTTGTGAACTTATGAGTGGTTTGCAATGTTTTATAGCCTTTAGAATATTTCTAGTATTATCTAGGGTAGGTACTTACCTATTGAATAAAAAAACGGGGGAGGTCCCCCGGCAGGAACGAAGTTCAAAATGAAACTAAAAAATGGCGGCTGTGAAAAAATTTAAAATGACGAAAAAAAAGAATTGAATTTTCGCAGGTGCCATCTTGGATTTTCGTTTTTACCACGCTATTGGCTTCAGCACCCTCGAAAACCATGAAAACTATTTCTCTCTCTGTCAAACTCGCAAGGCCCTTTCACAGCCGCCATTTTTGTTTTCATTTTGAACTATATACTATATACGCTTTTTTGTTACGTGACGATTTCTACCAGTTTACTCGTACCACAAATTGCGTTAAAGAACTTCCGTTCCAAATCTTAAATTCATTTACTGACAGACAACGTACTGCCCTAAAAACACCATCATTTTTTTAAAAAACTCATTTCAAACGGATTAAAGTTAGTATGAAAGTTCGCATTTTTAAAGTTAAAAACGTACAAGTTGGTAATAAGACTTCTGTTTAAAATGAAGTCGTATCAATGCTTTTCTGGAAACTCATCCCCTTAGTTTCCCGAGAAATTGTAGATGGGATAAACCAGCAGTCAATAATGCTTACAGATTGTCAAACTCGTTAATGTCAAGTGATCTGATTGGCTCTTCTTATTGCAATCAGTTGTAAGATTGACAATCTGTTCACAAACTGTATCCGTTCCATAACAAATATTTAAAAACAAATTAGAACAATGAGTTCCGATTCTTTGTATTTGTTTGCGAATGCCAATGCATGATCCCACGCATACGACAAAGCAAATCTTAGTGCAGTGAGTGAGAATCGATAAACAATCGACTAATCTTGTCTCGAGGCACATCACTATCTGAATCCCACACGCATCGTCTCAGAGATGTAAGTATGTCAAATGTATGCGTCTGAATTATGTATTTGACTACTGCAGTTGCGACATGAACTTACATACCTAATGTTTCAATGTATACTGTAGTTATTTGAGTTGAGAAAATCGATTTGGCGGCAACGGATTTAAATTGAATACTGTTTTGAAGCAAATTGATTTCCATTATAGGACTGTCAATTTGTACGGAACGTCATTCTTCTCTTTTATTTTGTATTGATGGATAGACTCTACGAAGTAACCGTTTGTCTTGGTATGGACAAGTGATGAGGAGGGATGAAGTGTATATGACTATTATCTATGGCAATGAGCTAATGTTGATGGATGGTGGGGGAGGGACACCAAGAAAAATGGATGAATTGTGTGAGGGATGATATGAATGGATAAGGAGTGAATGACAAGGTAACTGCTGACAGGGGATAATAGATATATGGAAGACATTTTGCGCCAAAACCAAGAAGCAGTAACTTAAGACAAGAGCAGCTAGAAGACTTTAAAATGTAGGTAACCTATTCCGATTCGCTCGAAAATCCAAAGAGTTTCAATCCAGGAGGTACGCGCCATCTTGGTCGTAAAGGCGACAAGAAAGCCACATAGATCTGAAACCTTGATGTTGGCAGTCATCTTATTAGAGATAGAAGTCTTGTGTCTTTTCAGAAGAGGCTCGTTCAGGGAATTCTGCCCATTTGATAGCTACAACAATTATCTCTAAATAAAGAGTATAGCAATGCATATATATCAGTAAAATTACAGTTATACGAAGAAGTTTAAACTTACAATTAGTCTATATAACACATAGGTAAACCCCTTGTTATTATTACATATATCGCATGCAACCAGAAACCTGTGTTATGGCTGTTTAAAACTTCGCTATATTAGATAATTCTACAGCGACGCAATAATTACGCATATCACGACTAGTCGGAACTACCAGTAACGGTCGGTAACTAAGTAAGTACAGCGAAGGCGTACATAACGCGTGGTAACCGTACAACACTGATGCATAGTGTTTACATATTATTTAGGAATGGGGGATAGAGAGCCGTTAGTACCACTTATTACATTGTTGCGGGTGCTTTGATGTATATAGGTGCTCTGTCAAGTGCGCCTAGACTATAGACGCAGGTTGAGTTATGCAGGGCAGGTGATGTGCTGACAGCTAAGGTTGGGCAATTGGCATAACAGTTGATTTTTCGCTAAATTGAAGAGTTGAGAGCAACGGTCGCCCAGTAGTAACGACCCCATCTTGCGAGTTGTACGTCGTGGGTTCAAACCCAGTCAGGCGCGTTTATTTAATAATCACCACTGCTCTCAAAACGGTGAAGGAAAACATCGTGAGGAAACCGGTATATCCTACAACCAAAATTTCGAAGACTTGTGACATCTACCAAACCGCACTGGGCCGGATTACGGTCCACTCCCTCTCAAAAGAGAGGAGGCTGTGTCCCAGCAGTGGGAACATTGTAGGCTGATTATGAAGAGTTGAAGCTGACCTGCATTAAGGGGCCGTTTACACGTAGGTACTACAACCAGAGCACATCGCAACGACAAAATATGGGCAAGCAGTGGTTACGTGTGCTTAGTGTCGTTGCAGGTTCTCGCAATTGCGTTGTGGTAACTACAAAATCAAATCAAATGGTGGACGCAACGTTGTGGCTGCGACGGAGCTGGTATAGCCGACACTGTTGATTTTGACGGCAAAATGGTCCGTGTGAAAGAAACTATTCATTTCCATACAAATTAGCGCCCGATAATGTGTTGTGTGTGTGCTAACAGCGTAATGGAACCTCCAGTACGTTAATATGGCACATCGAGATGAAGGAAAAGTTTGGCTTTGTTACTACCTGAAAATCGATGTTAGAAGAAGTCTGCCTTCCATCAGGCGGGATCGCAGTCAAGCACTAGTTTATATGATTAAAAAAAAAAGTCTGATTTCGAAGCACCTCTTTAAAGTACAGAATATCAATCAAGTTCAGTTACCTTTAAGCTAAATTAGTGCAAGAAAACACAGATTTAAAACGATTGCAGTAGAATAAGTGCCCTGAAAAACTAGCATGGCGGTCCACATGCAAATGTTACATTAATTAACAAACAACTTTGTATGCTCAGTGTGCTCACAATCTAAATAAGGCGAACATTTGACTCACACGCCTGCTAAATGGTTTAATTATGTAAATAACATTACGTGGCACAATGATTGCCTCTGTCGCTGCCCATAACGTCATAATAAGAGGCGTGATAGTGCATCGAACTAAACGCACGCTATTTACATGTTTTTCCGTGTGCAAAGTTATTGATTTATATCGATTTCTCCTTCCAACTTCGATAGTGATTTGCTAGTCAGAAGAAAATTAAACTAGCTGTGCCCCGAGGCTCCTTGTGTGGGTAAAGTTATGAGGTTTCAGCGATAAAATTATTTTAAATATAAACACAAAATACAGGATAAAATTTAACCAGTGCGCCAACTGTTGCCATGAATTCAGCACCTTTTTTTAGCGTAGAAATTTTTCGTCCGTCAAAAATTAAAAAAAAAAATATTACATACATTTTGACCACGTAGACCACTTTTTTATGAAACAGCTGATTTATTTATTGATAACCGACGAAAAATTTCTACGCTAGGCGGTCTAGAATCATAATTATGCTGAATTCGTAGTTAGAGCGGTTCTGCACAGCATCCGATCCGAATCCGAGAAATGGCGGTCCGAAGTAGCCATAGCATTCAGTCCGTCCGAATTTAGAACATTCCCAATTCGGATTGAACTCGGATCTTGAATTTGGATTCGGATCGGACGTAGTGCGAAACCGCTCTTACAGTTTGAGCACTGGTTAACTTTTTTTCCTGTATGGAGTTGCTTCACTCTCTACTTTTTTCTAAGTTCGATATGTCCTCCATAATATTGTACCGAGTAAGTAGATCGAGTGTATCTCGGACAATTATAATTTTGCAAATTATTAACCTAAAGCTGATGTAAGCAGCTACTGTGTCTAAATATATACCATACTAATCTTCTATAATATTATTATTATTACCAGTCTTACCAAGGGGTATCGTATTACCCAGTAACTGGGTTGTGGAGGTCAGATAGGCAGTCGCTCCATGTAAAATACTGGTATTCAGCTGCATCCGGTTAGACTAAAAGCCGACCCCAACATAGTTGGGAAAAGGCTAGGTAGATGATGAATAATCTTCTATAATATTAAGTTTGGCTAATTAACTAATCTCCCCAAACAGCACCCTAATTGCGTAACACACTCTCAACCACAATCTAAATAATTTTGAAGAATATTGCTAATCCATTGCTTCATATGGTCTAAAAATATGTTTGCTCAACAACGTAAATAACGCAATGAATGTTGTTGAACTGTCAAAATGAAAGCCATTGCTACTGCAAGTTAGTGTTTTACGCAATTACCCCGCTGTGTCATTTTGTGATAAATTCTAGCTAATCTGCACTGCCTGAATCTGGAGGAGAGGAACTGATGACGATTTATGAAAGCTCACGCAAGCGCAGTCCGTGTGGCGACATACTAATCTAATAAAATTCGTGTGAAACACACGCTTACGAGCTCTTACTTTAACAACACAACACAATCCACTACACGATAATTACTAGAACAATTTACTCCAATTTCCGCCCCTGATACTCTAACAAATATCTTCGCTGAACGACCACGCCACCAATAAATCGACGCAACTACACGAGCCATTGCATCGATTATACCGATTATTAAGCAAAACACTCGGACGGAAACATCGAGATCATCACCCGACAAAAACTGCCATATCTCATGCGCGTGCGCATATAAAGAGACGCGCTACATAATTTTCTTCGCATTACCGACTAATTACAAACGTCAATCGAAAAAATAAACGTTTTTATCGCGAAGAACTACTGTACATCGCGTTTGGATTAAAAAATATATTAAAATCTACTTTAACACTACTTGATAAAGCTTATTTTCAAATAGGTGTTCGTAGATCCAGCATCTTAGGCGTTAAGCTAATTAGACACGATCAGGTGATAAAACTATGGTAAGCAATTTAATAGTGAGATGATTTATGGCTTTCTATCAAGTTGTTTGTTTAGGAATTACAGAAGATCACGATAGGAATCATAAAACCTTCAATATGAATGATTCACGTCACCTTCTCACGTCAGATGAGAAGTGCTGCAGATGCAAGCACAGCGATACAAAACTGTTGATTTTTTTTTAAATTCTAGTGTGTTGCAAATGCTACCAACTGTAGATACTAAACCTGGGGTTCCACTGTACAGGGTGGTAAACGATGGTGGTCGACGATGAATTCAGCATATGGTTCCCGGATTCCTAGCGCAGTAATTTTTCGTAGGTTATCAAAAAAATCTGCTGTTTTATAGAAAAGTGCAATACGTAAGCGGTCAAAATGTATGGAACAGCTATTAAAAAAAATAAATAACCGATAACAAATTTCAACGCAGTGGGGGACTTAGGAGATAATTATTCAAAGCTAGACCATGTGGGCAAACCTTGTTCCCCGGGTCTTTCTTCCCAGAGTAGTCAGATAGGAAACGCCGAACTGGGGGGCAATTCTCGTAATTTTAAGAACGTTCACAGTCTGATCTCAGTCTCAATCTGTCAAAAATACCTATGATTTCCCTACATATTGACAAGTTTTTGACATTTGTTTGTCGCCGATATGAGACTGCGACTAGATTTTGAACGTTTTTAATTACGAGAAAACGCCTTCTGATCTAGTTACAAAAAAATATGATTGACGTGTAAAAGTGTTTGTACAAACCGACATACAGAATATTAATTATTTATCATTTATCAAAGGGTCATCGCTTAATTTCTTTTCTCAACATGACATTCAAAGTTTTGTCTTTATTTGAGCCTTTAGTATCCTTCATATTTGTGTATCAGCTTCTTTATTCTCGCGTTATTCTGGCCTATCGCCAGGCTCCGCTTAGGTTACTGTGAATGTTACATTTATGTAACAGAGACAGGAATTCCGATGCAAGGAGGTACCCACCTGTATATCTTCGTACGAGTACCTAAATCTCTGTTTGATGCTGGAGAAATTTCGAACAGTGAGGAATCATCAGCATTTGTTATATTGATTGATATTTCATCAAATATGTTTCGGTGTTTGCATAATGTGTTTTTCTTTTAACAAAAATCCTTAAAATTTTGGATCATGAAATCTTCAGTAAATAATACATGTTTAAATTAGCATGATTATTTAATCAAATAAAATATTTATTTGCTAGAATATGGTACAGACGCCAGCACATCAAGCTACTACAATCTGTCAAATTTATTTATTAGATTTTTAACTTTATTGCTAAACCATTACGGTTCAAGGTTGATTGCGAAAATTTGACAGTTTCGGGTAGCTTGACCTGCTGTCGTCTGTACATAAGGTGCTACAGTAAATTTGTTTCAGCATATCCTGCCATAACATGGCGTGCAAATGTATTCACACTCAGCGATGTCAATTAATCTAACTTGCAAATTACAGAATCTATTGATTTGTCTTCTAAATAGTCCTTAATGGTATAATATCGTTTAGTGTGTCTGTAACCCCTTTACTCATAAACGTTGCTTAAACTTAAGCAATGATTAGCGACTGTTTAACCATACATTTATGACGTTTGAATGTGATTTAACTTGAATCATCCTTTATAAATAAACCCCTAAATGTTTGAATTGTTGCCAATTTGCATTCCCAGAAACATTGCATAATTCGTCACTAAATCCTTTATCGGTACCATCCCAAAGTCCACCTGCATCCAGATAAATGAAACAATGAAGGAATCCGATACTAGGCACCCACTATCGGGCGCACAGCTACCAACCCAACGGCTAAAAATCAAGCACAGCTTCTTAAAATCGATAGCGTCTCTGTCAGGAAAGCCGGCCGATGCCCGTTGCAAACTATAGCAGGATACTCTTCCCCCTCCTGCTTACTATCTACCACCAAAGGAGCATCTCCCTGCAGGGTGTAACCTTCCGTGGTTCACTTGAAAGTCTCAGAACAGTCTCCGGACACAAGTGGGAAGATATAAGTCCAACCTGGTAAAGTGGGGCTACCTTAACGGAACTGCAGGAGGGTGTGATTATGGAGCGATTTCGCAAACCATGCCCCACCTCCTATCCTGCCCTCTGTGTCCCACAACATGCAGTCAAAGTGACCTCTGCGCTGCCACTGATGACGCCGTGGAAGTGGCGAAGTTTTGGGCCAACAAAATCTAAAATTCAGTCGTGCCAGCTTCACGAAGAAGAAGAATGAAACAGTAGGTGTCCGAACATGACACTATTATTGTAACTACATACTATGCAATCCATCACGGAATCACTATGCAATGTATTTTATCGCCAGACAGTATCCGTTTGCTGTTCCGGTGATTATTCTCTGTGGCCGGCACTATTAGCAAGTAGTATGGTTGTGGACACAAGTGTTGGATTAAAACATATTTCTTTCTGGGATGTACAGACGCCAGCACATCAAGCTACTACAATCTTTAATAGGTTTTCAACTTTATCGCTAAAGCATTGAGGTTCAAGGTTGATTGGGAAAATTTGACAGTTTCGGGTAACTTGACCTGCTGGCGTCCGTACGGTCACCAAAGGAGATAAGTAACCAGGGTCGTCAGATATAGTCGAAGTTTAGTAAGAAACCGATAGATGTTTTCGAATAAAATTAAATTTATTTAATAGTAAACAAACAGTTAATTTATCAAATTAAGTTTCATTCGAAAACATCCATCTGTTTCGTACTAAATTTCAACTATATCTAACGACCCTGGTTACTTATCTCTTTAGGCGACTGTACAGTTTGATTTCTAGCTTTAGTAATATCAGAATTGCCAGTTAGTACAAATTATGATTATTAATAAATAAATTGGAAAATTTGATGTTTTGTAGTTATATGTTTAAAATTGGCAAATGTAATGGATTTAGCATAAGCTTTTGACATGGTACATAACTGTATTGAAAGTGATGGATCTTTTGGAAAGTTTTGTGGCTCTTCGAAGTGGTCTACTCAGAAGGCCAATTCTCGTAATTTAAAACGTTCAAAATCTAGTCGCAGTCTCATCTCGGCTACAATCATTGTTAAAAACTTGTCAAAAATGTAGGGAAATTAGAGTTTTTTTTTTCGGATGGGAAATCATCAAATGACCCCTCCCGCTCTGGGTGGAGCGGAAGGGAGTGTCAGACTCTTACTGACTAAAACCCACCCATGTTCCTTCCTTTGTCCTTTATGTTCCGGGGTAGCGGTAACCCTTTCGGACAATCGCGCTGACCCGGCAGGCTTCGGCCCCTCAAATTATGCTGACAACTCTTTGAGGCGCGCGTGGAACACTTACGCGCCGTCCGGCACGGGTCTGGTCCTGATCGGACGGTGAGCTACCCATTGCTCTCCGCCCGCAGGCCAGCGCCTACGGTGGCCGGGAGTCGTCACGAGGCTCCCGACGCCCGGGGCGTCTCCCGCGGCGGCTGGGACGGGAGGCTCTCTCCCTCATACGTCCCGCCACCTCCTACGCTAGCATGACTGCTTCGAGAATTGCCCCTCTGATGTCGTTCTTCTTTACCATAATTTCAATTGATTACGGATCAATTTTGACAGATACAGCTGTTAAATTCTAATCACTTTTGCCGCCGACTGTACTACGTTACTTTATAATTGCTATGCCGACTGCAATCTCGTACGATAGCGTGACATAATAATTGTTTATTACACTATATTTTTAACACTTAACTACATTATATTATTACGTCTTAACGCTAACTGCTACGGTTTACGACAAAAATGTTACTTGGGAAGACGTTTATGATGTTCCTTAATGTGTTTGCAGCGAATTTTAACGAGGCTTATTGGCCATTGTGTATACCGGTTTTTGGCAACATTTAGTTGTCAAGTTTTCAGTGGTTTTTGAGAGCATTTGCCATATACTTAGAAGAGCAGTAGTGGCCTAGTGGTAACGGCTCTGGCTTTACGAGTTGTAGTAATCCTGGGTTCGAACCCAAGCAGGCGCTTTACTTTGTGTAAATGATTTCTTCACCACTGCTCTCAAAAAGAGGAGGAAAACATCGTTAGGAAACTGGCATGTTCTGGAACCAAAAAGACATGACATATGCCATGTGACATGGCCCGCGACGTGAATTACGGTCCACTCCCTCTATCATAGAGGACGTTTGTGTCCCAGCAGTGGGAACATTCTAGGCTGATTATGCTTGCCACTCTATGTTATGTTTTGTGACCAGTGAGCATAATTTTAAAGCAGATACCATGGATGTCTACAAAAAAGAACTGATATTCGAGTATGGGGTATTAGCTGCGCCCCGCGTTTTCACCCGCATAAGTTTCGATCCCGTGGGAATATCGGGATAAAAAGTATCCTATATGTTAATCCTGGTTATAAACCATCTGTGCACCAAATTTCATCCAAATCCGTTCGTTCACGTTTACTTAGTTTTTGCGTGAAAGAGTAACAAACATCCATCCATCCATAAAAAACTTTCACGTTTATAATATTAGTAGGATTTTGTGAGGAGGAGCTTTCAAACTTTCTAGCATTTCAGTTTTTAAAAATATTTATTTAAAAGACTGAATAGATAAGCTAAGGAGAAGAGACCTCTGGTACTAAAGTTTGGAAAACTAAATTGCTTTAATCCAAACGGAGAGATAGAATATATTAAGTACAGACGCCAGCACATCAAGCTACTGCAATCTGTCAATTTTTTTTAATAGATTTTCAACTTTATCGCTAAAGCATTGAGGTTCAAGGTTCATTGGGAAAATTTGACAGTTTCGGGTAGCTTGACCTGCTGGCGTCTGAACATAAATCTATGTTGTATGTATCTCTATACATGAAGTTATGTTAGTGGCCTGATGATGTTCTTTTCTTTGTTTCAGCGAGGGACTGTTTACTTGTCCGGTCAACGCGTCTCCCGTTGATTACGCGAAGGTAAGTTTTCAACTTACTAAAACTTTATCAAGGTCATTCCTGATGATAACCTACAGATCTGTGAGAATCTGCATGGACATTTTCGAGTACGTCTCAAGTTCTCACACACTGAAATAGAAAATCTCTGAAAAATCGGAAATTGGAAATCTGAATATCTTTGAAAATGGGAGGATTTTGGATTCCATTAATGAGCGTGTAAATTAAGTATTTTAAACGAGTAAATAATGATAATAACAATACAATTTATTTACACTACGCCCTGCCCATTAAGCGCAGTGCCTCCATCAATCGCTATTTATCGTTATCGGATGCGCACGCGCCGACGCAGCACGCGGGTGGTCGATCCTCTACGCGGTTCCACCAGCTGTGGATAGATGGCGCTGTTTACAGCTTGCGGTCAAACACCGCTTGTTACAAACGAAACTTTGAAACTTATTTTATTGACTCATAAAACTACGAGTTTTCTTAGAATGCGTTTTATAAACAATTTTAATTGTTACATAAAGTCATCATGTAGCTTGTACAAGCTTTGGTTTGTCTAAACTCGACGTTATGGTACAAAAATCTGAAGATCTGTAAGTATACACCAATAAAACAACGATATTTCAGTAATTGCAAATAATATATTAACTTTGTGTAGTATTCAGCTGCATCCGGCTAGACTGGAAGCTGACCCCAACATTCTTGGGAAAAGACTAGGCAGATGATAATATTCACTATACAACCATCAGCCCAGCCTTTTCCCAACTATATTGGGGTCGGCTTCCAGTCTAACCAGATGTACTATACAACCGTAAATATAAATTCATGTGAAAACATTCTACTGCATCGATTCGAAAGAATGTATTACTTGAAATTCCTCATCATTACCAACCTCATACTGTATTACCGTCGTGAGGATATTCAATGTTCACAAGAAAGAAAATGAGCAATAAAGTTGCAGTTATCTCAAATAGATCGGTGCTGCGCGCGCGCAAGCTCATACGCGGTCAATTTCAAATTCAATTGCTTGAATTACTTTAGAAAATGATATGAATGTTGTGTTTCATGTAGAGGAAGTAGTTGATGATAACGTTTTGACAAAAATGAATTGGGACTTTAAAAAAAAAAGCTTGAATGAAAAAGTCAAATTAATAACAACTTTAGCTTTTTGAGTTTTTTTTTTTGACTTATATTAATTAAATTATGTTTGGCAACGGCTGTGAATTCATCATTCACAGCTACTTCTCCCACTGTTGACCATATGGCCTCTCTTTTCATGTGCCAATCCCGACGCTCCTGATCCAGCCTCATCCAGGTTCGACCTGCGATGGTAATAATGTTGCCCGTCCATCTCGCCGCCGGACGACCGACACTTCGTCTTCCAGTCCTTCCAGGTCACTGCCTTTCCCCACCTGTCATCACTGCGTCTTGCCAGGTGTCCTGCTCAATTCCATTTGAGTTCTATAACCCGAATCGTGCGAATTAACGAATATTTATTACTTATTTATAAAAAATAGGTTAAGTGAAGTTGCAATGGGCTGGCCATGTCTGTCGAAAGACCGATGGCCGGTGGAGCAGATGAGTCCTGGAGTGGATACCGCGCCTCGGTAAGCGTAGTGTGGGTCGCCCCCCAGCTAAATGGACGGACGACCTAAAGAAGGTGGCTGGGGTAGACTGGATGCGGAGGGCGGAGGACAGGGTGTTGTGGCGCAGCCTGGGAGAGGCCTATGTCCAGCAGTGGACTGCGATAGGCTGAGTTGATTGAATGATTGATTTGTAACAATGTGTCCAAGGAGACTGGCGACGATGACAACGCATTTGATGCTAGGAGGAAGCTAATAAGTTAATTAACTCGTACAGAGTATGTAGATGATCAAAATATTATTCTCAAAGTTCAACAATTTCTTTATGGACATGAATAGTTATATCGTAAACATTGAACACGTGTCTCTCCCGCACACTGCCATAACAAACGATCCTGGGGGGATACTTGCGATCATGTCGATAAACCTATAAAACCCAGGGTTTAAGAAGAGTCAGGGACATAGCAACGTAGATTGTTGGTCCTGAAAAGTGAGGAATAATACGAAATAGAATAGAATAAAATTTATTGTACACTATTTAAACATTTATAATTCACTAGCCCGCGACTTTGCGTGTTTATTGTTCTCCCAACCCACCCCATCGCAATGCATCGCCGCATCGCTGCATCGCCTGCCCGAGCTATAACTGAGTCTTCTTTTTGCTCGACTTCTTTTCCTAAGGGTCGTAGCGTGCTGTTAAGTAGCCTATATATAGCCTTCCTCAAGAATTGGGCTATAAAATGCAAAAATAACTTTTCAAATCCGACCGGTAGTTCCAGAGATTAGCGCGTTGAAACAATCAAATTCTTCAGCTCTATTATTAGTAGGTATAGATAATTTATTGAGTGGTCAAAATATTGGTAGATATTTATTACTTATTTAGGTATAATTTTTATTTAAATTATGAAAATTCATATGTAAAATACATACCATACATGGACATGAATACACGTGTCAATCATCATATTAGTAAGATTGACACGCAGTCAAAAAAACGCGGTAAAAAATTACATAATGCAAAACATTGTCTTGTAGCCAAGGAATTATCAAATTCGGCACAGCATCCAGATTACAAGCACCGCACATTTCGCGGCGAATCAACCGTAATGGATCGTTTAAACATCGATTAAACACCAATTGTGCCTACAAAATCAAAACAAGACGATTTGGCACGCAAAATGCGCGGACGCACTATCTGTAACCACTTCCCAAACGGATTTCAACCATATATTTTGACAGTTTAAGTCTAAATTAACAAAATGAGAGTCTTCACGGATTGGTGTCACTCACCTCTTGTGACGACCTTGCAATGCTAACCAGTCACGCGACAATGTTTTTGTCTCTCTCTCCCGGATTATGTCCGGTCGTAAAGTGGTGTTGCTATCTCCTTCTAACAGTGCAAAGCTGTACGGTTGTTTCACTATGCGTTTGGAGCTAAGGAGTGTTGCGGACGTCTTGTGATTAGTTCCTGCTTTTGAAAGTAGATGGCGCTGCATAGACACTGATTTACAAATATACAAATTGAAGAGACCAAGGCGTTCGACTTGCGTGATTTACTTATTGGTAATTATTTATTATTGTGGAAAGGAGAAAGGAACAAGAAAAGGAAAAGAAATAGTTATATGAAATTGGTGAAAAAAATATTATACTATTGTTTCTTTTATGCTCTCATCAAATCAATTCCCTTATATTTTTATTTTACAGGCGGTTTTCGCAAAGACACAACTTACCGTACTGAGTTAATAACAGACTGACCTTACCCTTTCTATTAATCCAGGTTATATAAATTATCTATGCGCCAAATTTCATTCACATCTGTTAAGCGGTTTTTGCGTGATTGAATAAAAAACACCCAAAGTACGAACTTTATCATTTATAATATTACTAGCTTTTGCCCGCGGCTTCGCTCGCGTGAATTTTGGAAATTATTTCACGGAAACGTGCTCCCGGAACTGGCGTGTGGTTCAGGCGTGAAAAGGTAACATGCCGACAGTTACTTTCGAATTTATAATATTAGTATGGATTATGTATTATATGTATAATAGGATATATAGTTCCTAAAAGTATCAAAACAAATCAAACTGTCAACTTGATATTTGCTCAAAGCTCCAATAAGTGATAACACTAAAATGTCCGTTTTGCCTCCGTGTGTCGGACCGGGCAATCTTACGGGTGCGCGGGCGCAGGGCGTGAGAACCGGCGCGAGTGAGTGCGGAACAACGCCGCGATCTATGATCCATTGGATAATAACATTGCGGAGTTGCTGCTGAAATTGCACGGGCAGACGAGACGGGGGGGGGGGGGGGGGGATCTTACTTTTTTATAGTAGATCATCCTCCTGCACCATGTTGATTGTTATTGGACTTACATACAGACGGTGGTAATACTCTGTTGTATTTATGTATACTTAATATCAAAAGTTAGTTTTAAGGTTAACCTACAAGGTCACGCTGTATAGCATTACTTTTGCAAAAACTCTGGGGTTTTTTTTGGCTTTTCAGTAGGTAGGTAGTATGTATGGTTTAGGTTAGAGAGGGGCTTGTGGCTAAGTAATAACCGCCGCACGGGTCGATCGATCAGGTTAAGCTACTACATACTAAGGGCCGATTTTTTGATCCGTAGTTAAACTCAATCAATTGTTAAAAATAGTAACAAATGGTTAAATTTTTTTCGGCGGGATGTCTCAAATGGTTACCGCTACCCCGGAACATAAAAGGCAAAGGAAGGAACATGGGTGGGTTTTAGTCAGTAAGAGTCTGACACTCCCTTCCGCTCCACCCAGAGCGGGAGAGGTCATTTGATGATTTCCCACCCGGAAAAAAAAATGGTTAAATTTTTGCAAAATGTTTTTTTTTAACAATTTTTAGTAGTTATTGTTGTTGTTCCCGGCAGTCATTCAGGGATCTATGACAGTCGTTACGGGTCGTCAGAAGCCCGAAAGTGACAAACAGTATTACCAAGGAGTATAGTATTACCCAGTACTTAACTGGGTTGTGGAGGTCAGATAGGCCGTCGCTCCATGTAAAATACTGGTACTCAGCTACATCCGGTTAAACTGGAAACCAACTTGAACATAGATGGGAAAAGGCTAGGCAGATGATGATGAGGTTTCATTTATGGTTTAGGTATGTATGATTATAAGTATATTCAATTTTTTTTGTTTCAAATTGACGTTATTTCAAGTTAAACAAATATCAACTTTATTTTAATGGTAATTAAGTTGATTTCAGAGTGACCAGCACTATTGTAAAAATGTTTGAAGTTGTAGCGTAAACTGAACTTCATTGTGTAGGAATTAAAGTTACTTTTCTATAAATTCATATTTGTTTACATTTTTGGTGAATATATTGCGAATCAGATTAGGTACTTCAGTCTTCTGTATTCTACATTTTATCGATGAATACCCACTCCTTAGGTTATTTAAACTTGACAGAGGTTTCTGGTTCTGCTTCAAAGAACCAGAAACCTCTGTCAAGTTTAAATCTATTTTATTACAATCACAGATGATAGACAAATTCTTCCCATAACAGTGCGTCAAACACATGTCACCAATATGCTCGTCAATACCCGTGGCATTGCTTTAAGTTTGTCATTGTAAAACACAGTAGTAATGATTGTTTTATGACATAACAAAGACCAATAAATGTCACAGTCACAGACAGACTCACAGATATGTCACGCTGGGAGTGGTATTACCTATGGAATTTGTAACGGAACGTTTGAGAACATGCTGTATGTATATAAAGAGGTAAAATCTGTTTGTTTGTATGTAAGTAGGAGGTAATCTCCGAAACTGAAAGTCAGATTTAAACAAATCGTATTGCATTTGATAGCCCAATTCTTGAGGAAGGTTATAGGGTATCTAACATCACGCTACTACCCTTAGGAGCCGAGCACAATGAAAAAAAGTCAGAGAGAACACTAAGCGAAAACGAAGTAGCAGTTCGGGCGAGCGATAGGATGCGACGCGATGGGCCGAAATCTCACGCGGACGAAGTCGCGGGCAGAAGCTAGTTGATTTATAAATTTAAGAAGATATAAAGTAGAGACTAGAGAGTAACACTAAGGGCCATCAATAATTTACTTCACACTTTAAGAGTGAGGGGTCATCGTTTGACAAGAGGGTTAGAATCATAAGCTTCGTGACGTCACATCCACATGTATCAACTCGGCCTATCGTAATCCACTGCTGGGCCCCTCCCGTGTTGCGCCACAAAACCCTGTCCTCCACATTTCGCATCCAGTCCCCGTCCCAGCCACCTTTTTGAGGTCGTTATAATCATCTAGCTAGCTGGCTAGATTAAACAGTTAATCAATCTAACTAACAACATACTCATGGGCGATTATAAACTAGTAAAACAATACAGCATCAACTATTTTCTTCAAACATGAAGCCTCAAATACTATTTACCCACGGCATGATATTAAATGACCCAGTAGATGGTATCAGGTGTCAATACAAACAGATAGGCGTATTCTTTTGTTATTTTACGGCCTGCCGACTTGTTGTGCTGATCGACAAACTTGAACACGATACGATGAATAGGCATTTTACATGTGAACTTAAGTTTTATATCAATATTTTTATATTTGCTCATAAGTAGGCTTTACAGATTACCTACGTAGTTTATAAAAATCCATTCAATTTATTCGTTGTCAGAAACGACAATACAGAATATAATATGCTTGCATCCCTACACCCTAATTGCGTAACACTATCAATAACAATCAGAATCATTTTGAAGGATATTGCTAATCCATTGCTTCAAATGTTCGAAAAATTTGTCTGCTCAAGAACTAAAATAACGCAATGAATGTTGTTGAACTGTCAAAATTAAAGCCATTCTACTGTTAGTGTGTTACGCAATTACGCCACTGTTCCTGATGCCGACTATTTTTTATTTATATATGTATATATTTTTTTTTTGTAAAAATTGTTTATAATGTGACCGATATGTATGCAAAGGAAATAATAAAAACCATTTATTCAGACCGTTTAAAACCGTTGCTACTAAAATAAAATTATTACCTAACGAGTTGTAAGTAAAGTTAAAAAATAATTCTATTATTGACACCGGCTGTCCTGGTCTGTGTGCCTATTCATCCCTAGCCAGTTTAAAAAAAAGAAAAAAGTATCTTGAATAGACCCCAAATGACGTTTCCTTCGTCACACAACGAAACCGAATATTCTAATTCCCATGGACATCAGAAAAAACCCTATCAGATCAGATCTCACGGTTATTAAAATTAAAATCAAAATAATAGATAAACTTCACAAAAGAAATTTGACCCACAAAAGGATAGCCATTGCGTACAATAGGACCAAATAGTTCTCTATTCACCCCTTCTGAGTTTGAAGAGGCGTAATGATGTAGTTCACTATAATTCTGATTTCTAATCTATCAGTGTTGCGTGAAAAGGAGTTGTGTGTTGTTTTGTGTTGTTATCTCCTTGAATAACGTAGATGGGGTGCATGATACTTTAAGCAATGTTTAGTGGCTGTTATGGGGTGGATTTTGAAGTTTTTGAAGAATAAAAAGCCGATTTCCTATCACAGAGCAAACGCCTCTTTTCTCATAAAGAAAATGAGCATTGATCAGCACCCTTTCTAGTTGTGCGTTGTTGTCGTTTGACTACCTACCTTTTACGTTCAAGTTCACTATCCTAATTGCGTAACACATTATCAAACATAATCTGAATCATTCTGAAGGATATTACTAATCCATTGCTTCATATGTTCGAAAAATTTGTCTGCGCAGCCACTTAAATAATTCAATGAATGTTGTTAAACTGTCAAAATGAAAGGCCATTGCTAGTTTTACTATGTTATAAATTACCCTGCAGTTCTCATAAAGAGAATGACCATGGACCCTTTGTCGATGCGTGTTGTCGAATTTTGACTATGGCGTTTATGTCCAGGATTCCTCTCGATTATTATTTATATAATCAGCCTATAATGTTCCCACTGCTGGTACACAGGCCTCCTCTCGGTGAGAGGGAGCGGGCTGTAATCCACCACGCGGGCCCAGTGCGGGTTGGTAAATGTCACATGTCTTCGAATTTTTGGTTCTAGGACATGCCGGTTTCCTCACGATGTTTTTCTTCACCGTTTTGAGAGCAGTGGTGATGAAATAATTTACACAAAGTAAAGCGCCTGTCTGGGTCCGAACCTACGACCTACAACTCGTAAGGTAAGTCGCGGCCGATACCACTGGGCCACCAATGCTCTCACTCACTCATTATTATTATTTGTCTCTTTTAAAACATAAAATTATTATCTATTCTTTGTATGCAACACAAGATTGATCCCGGAATCCATACGATGCATATCTCATAAGTCACAGAGACATGCATTCTTAAACGATCACATATTATAATCTGCGTTCTATAGCTCTTTGTATAGCAGCATTTAAATTAAAGATTAATCTGTGTTAGAAAATAATGCTCGCAGGATCACTGACCTCGTTTTGAAAAGACCCAATTTGGACATATTCAAAAAGAATAAGGGTTAGGTTACATTAGGGCGTTATGTTCCGAGTTGCATCATTTTTGTAATCGAGGCTTTAAATTGGGTAATACGTATACAGGGTTATTGGTAAAACACTAACAACCTCTCAGGACTATATTATATTATAGTCGGGGTACCTTATAAGGATGTGTGATGTTATTGCAAAGTATTTCGCAATATACATAAGATTTACTTCTTGTCAATGACCTATGATCGAATGTTAATGAACTACAAATAACCACTATTGCCTTGTCGTCAGCGGAATGCGCCAATCTTATAATAATTACTATATGCATATATGTATTCTTCTTTGCGTGTTGATTTGACTGTAATGGCGGACCAGAATGTAGCCACCTGGACAGCTGTATCATTGGCTTCTCTTAAGTCCTGGAAGATGCAGGGTGCAGGGTATTTATAATTGATATTTTACTTATAAATAATACATTACCTACTAATGCGATATTCTAAACCAAAAAACTCATTTAAACTTTACTCGACCTAGAATAAAACTTAGGCACTGATGGAAAGCGACCGTATTTGAAACTGAATAGCTGGATCAACGACGCAGTATATATTTACCTAAGTATGTATTTTTGTACGTCATTTGATGACAACTTAAAAATAGCTTCGAATAAATTATTTAAATCAGTACCCGTTGCATTTAATGCAATGCTTCTTCTATCATAGATCCAATTACCTATTCAACAAAATGTATTCTCACCAAAATTACGTAGACGTACGTTACACCCCAATGTAACACAACCTTTAGCTCCCTTTTCATATGGAAGAGGTTAAACGATATAAAACGGGTCCCAGGACATTATGATGTAAAATAGGTGCTAACAATGAAGATAAGATGTCTTGTACGTGAGGGAACGTGTGGTCACCCGACTGTAAAGGAGTTAGGAGGATTGTTTCTCTCTGATGAGTCATACTTATATAGATCATACACTCAGTCGCAATACAGACATACAATATGTATGGAACGAAATGTACATATGGCTAAGTAATAACAGCCGCACGGGTCAATCGATCAGGTTAAGCAACACGTGCGGCGGGAGTCCGTGGATGGGTGACCATATTTACATACCGAGAGCCCTCCGTGCCTCGGAAAGCACGTTAAGCCGTTGGTCCCGGCTGTCATTCGTGGATCTTTGACAGTCGTAAAGAAAATATTGCGAGGACTTTTAATGTACGAGAACTGAAATCTCCAACCCGTCTTGATCAAGTGTGGTGATCAATGCTCGTGCCTTCTCTGTTTGAGAAGAGGCCTTTGCCCTGCAATGGTACAAAAATAGTTGGTAGGTTCAAAATGTGCTTATTTCAAATAACTTTCTTATAGCCAGGGAAATAACCAACCATCTTACCAAGTGGTATCGTATTACCCAGTAACTGGATTGTGGAGGTCAGGTAGGCAGTCGCTTCATGTAAAATACTGGTATTCAGCACCATCCGGTTAGACTGGAAGCCGACACCAACAGAGTTGGGAAAAGCTAGGCAGATGATGGTGATAGTAAGGAAACACAAGTTGACGAGTTCTTTATATTTTCCTTTTGTATTCATCTGCGAATACACAATTCTTCGGCAACAATCAGCTTTACTTCATCATCAGCTGCTGCCTAGCCTTTTCCCAACTATGTTGGGGTCGGCTTCCAGTCTAACCGGATGCAGCTGAATACCAGTATTTTACATGGGGCGACTGCCTATCTGACCTCGACAACCCAGTTACTGGGTACTACGATACCCCTTGGTAAGACTGGTTGTCAGACTTTCGGGCTACTGACGACCTTTAACGACTGTCAAAGATCCACGAATGACAGCCGGATAGCCTTAAATTCAATTTCCTCGTTCAAAGTAGATCATCTCCGATACCATACAGGAATACCTAGCAAGCAGACAAGCAACAAAATGTTCTCATTGACAAAATAGAAAGTAGGAACAAATAAAGATATTAAGAACCAACACGATTAACTAACACCAGTTAAATGTCGGTATCACTGTGACTGTGATGCAACAGTTACCTCACTTTGAACTCACTTCACAGAAGTTAACAATAAACTTTATCTAAATACAGCATTAACGGTCATTTGACGTTATCTCGACTTTCTCACGTTAGGAATTTTATTTGTCATGCGCGTACGCATGGGGTGAAAGGCATTGTACTGACCGAACGCGTAGATTAGATAGGTTTAGGAGCTTACGAGAGATGTGTTCCGAGTTCATATTATGGAGCTGGTGCTTATTATTTTAATGTATGTTTTTGATTAAATCATTGTTTTGTTGCATGAATATCTTCTTTCATGTTTTTAATTAAACGTTTTAGGAAAAACAACGCATCAAAATCGCAAAATACATCGAATAGAAATAGTTTATTTTATTAGATTTTCTTGGTGAACACTGATGAGATTATTGATGATTTCTTTCAGTATTACAGATTATGTTATTATTAAAAGCCTGTGATGACCGCAGCGCAAAGGCCTCCCTACTTTCTTTCCACTTCTCTCTGTTTAAAGCTGTTAAGGACCAGTTCTTGTTGAAGGAGTCCAGCTCATCCCGCCATCTCCATCTGGGCCTGCCGCGATGTCGAGGTCGCCATTAAGAGGGACCCATTGGGTCTGGCCCATTGGTTGTCTGACATGCGGCAGATGTCCAGCCCAATTCCATTTTAGCGTGGCAGCTTTCCAAGTGATATCAGTTATTTTTGTTATGGAACGGACGGTCGTATTCCTAACCCGGTCTGTTGGTTTGATATCCAGAATACTCCGTTCTATAGCTCTCTGGCAAACCTCGAGCGTGGACCTCTGCTGATTTGTCAAAGACCATGTTTGACCAAGATTATGTAATAAGTTTATTTTTCAAGGTTTCTATTTTTAACGAACTCCAAGAATGTTCTTTGTTTATTTTAAACAATCTATCTACAATGTACCAACAGTGTATGAACAGTGCATTCCATAGACAGTATGCACCATAGACTCATAGAGCGACGTATTGACTGTAAATCATGGCAGTCATAGGTCACACATCTATGACCGTCTCGTGTCTTTGGGATACAGTAGATGTGATGGGTTATTCTGTAAAAGTTTGGTGGCAATGTAGATCAAAGTAAAAATTGTTATACAATTATTTTGTGGATTTACTAAAACTGGGCTTTTATAATATAATTGGTTGCTTTAACACCTTAGATTTCTTTGCAAAAATAAACACGATGCATGAAGAAAATAATTTGCACCAGCCCCAGCAAGCTGTTAATGTGGCTACTTTTATGTACTCTTTGATGAAATATCTCATGAATGAATGTAGTAAACGGGTTGTATGTAAGTTTTACACTTTGTTTCATATCTAAGTCAAAGACTACAAAACTCGACTATAAAACTGACAGATGTTGTACTAATCTAAGCTACGTATACTCAAATCTCTGTTCTAAATGGATCATACTTGTGCATCATTCTTTATTACTAGAATAAGGATCTTAAGAATGGCCCTAATCTCTTTACATTTGACACTGCACTCATTTTTAACGGCCCCAAGTCTATAACACATGATGGATTATGATTATAGACGATAAACGTACGTACCGGTCACCTCCACACTTGACAATGTGATGTATCCCTTTAAATATTTTATAGCACTGTTCTTTATTTTGATTGATATTGTATCGTTTTGGAGATGGGCTTGTTTAATAACCAATGGTTGAAATGGACAATTTTATGGTGGTTCGTTGTGTAGGAAAACTGAAGTGTCGAAAATCAAAAGGCATTTATTCGAACTAGACTCAGAATCAGCACTTTTCGAGCGTCAAAATTATATAAGAGAGTCCCCCAAAAACGCCTGAAAATAGTTATAAAGCGTTTTATTACATTACAGGAACACGAAGATAGCTTCAGGCCATAGCGATTTTCTAGCCTTACAAGCCGTGTGTTCGATAGGATTTATCATTCGCAAAAATTACTAACTTCCATCCTCTGTTAAACCCTTTAAGGGATGCATTTAAAAAATCCTCCCTTATACCTTATCCATTAGGTAAACCATTTTTTGACAGATGGAACTAGTGATTGCAGCAACACATAATACAATTATTGATACCCATAGGTACGGTATTATAATGTCTGTAAGAAGTCATAAATAAGATAATTCAATAAGATAAGGATTCATTTCAGATATTTATTTTACTACGCATTTTAAAATTAACTTTTACGTAATCTGGAATAGTTCGATGTAAGACAGCTGTCAAAAAACGGTTAACCTACGAGTAATGGACAGGGTAATGGTTGAAATATGGAATAGTTTGATATCACATTACAGAAAGAAAAGAAAGAAAGAAATACATTTATTTGCATTATTTTTCCTTTCTTTTCTTTTAGTCTGCTTTCTTGCCTGCAAATGGTTCATTAAGATTTCTATCTGTGTCTATAAAATATAGCCACAAACTTTTCTCCAAATAAAAGTTCGTGATGAGGTATCTTGCAGGCTCATCAGCCCAGTACATCCTACATTCGTATATAGGTACCTCAGTAGAATCTCCCAGCTTGCATGATGACGGGCAGGTGATGTATTCGTATGTCGTTTTATTTTCATATCAACAGGATCAACCAGATGGTTCCAATAAAATCAAGAAGTTGACGGACGACTCACGGATATTGTCGAAATTTTTGTACACCTGGAGTTTGGTAATACTTTTGTCTTTTAAGTATACAGCATAGCAACTGGAAACAGCAGGTAGTTTCTGCCTACTCCCCTAGGAAGAAGAGGTGAGTATGTATGTATGTATGTTTAGCAACTGGAACTGGATTCGGGTTAGGTTCAGGCTTACCAACTATTCATGTTCCATAAAGGTAAAGTGTTTGCTACTTGGCAAAGTTATGGATCAACACTTTTTCCAACAAGAAAACTAATATGAGACAATAAACGTCGTAACGTCGTAAGAAGGTTTGAAGCTTTGTCTTCCAATGATCTATATCCTGCCACTACCAAACGTTATCATAAATAATCCTCTTCATCTCCGAAGGCAACACCTGGACCTCTTCCCATAAACAGTCCATACATAACAAACGTAACAAAAACATGAACAAATGAGACGAACTCAAAATTCAACTGAATTATTCATTACGGGCTGCCGGACAGAATGCAGCAGACGTCAGCTAAGTAACCAATGGAAAATGTTAGAGGTCAAATAGGGTCACATATATCTATGGATCTAGATTGAGGATTGTAATGTTGATATAAGAGAAGCAATGGAAATTTGGAAGGTAAATCAATGTCATTTGTGATGCGATGAGTGTGTTTGACCTTAGCTCAAGAAAGCTAAATAGATCACAAAGCTCCCATGAACACAAATATAAATTACTAGCTGCGGCCCGCGGTTTCACCCGCATACGTTTCGTTCCCATCGGGATAAAAATAATATATGTTAATCCTGGTTATAAAATATCTGTGTGCCAAATTTCATCCAAATCCGTTCAGTAGTTTTTGCGTGAAAGAGTAACAAACATCCATCCATCCATACAAACTTTCACGTTTATAATATTAGTAGGATTAGGGGTTTATGGGGCTCAAAAAGGGGGCCGAGATTTTCATTATTTTTGTGATAGGACACACTTTTTTCGAGATTTAAGATTCGAGAAGGAAAAGAAAAAAAAAGATACATTATTGTTTGTGCACCCGAAGTCGAGGTTGTTGACAACTAATGTTATTCCACACAATCGCGATTAAAAATAGTGAGACTTAGTTATACAATCAAAATTTAGGTGAAAAACGTCAAATTAAGAATAGCTAAATTGCCATTTTCAATAGATAGAACTCAGGGCCATCTTAGTGCTGTCAAACTAAAATACAGTTAAGTTCTGTCACTTTAGTCAATTTCAGAACGGGAAATCGTCGTTTGTCAGGAATTAAGTTCTATATTTTGGTGATTTTTAGTCTAGTTTAGAGGCATTTGTGACAAGAGAATCGGCACCAATATCTTGTTTTCGTCAGTGAATGATTCAGATTCCTTACAAAGGTAGACCTCACGTGGGTAGTCAGGTACATGCTACCTCGCTCATGGCTGAAACATAAGTTGACAAGGGTTGTTTGTAGAGGGGACGATGTTCTAAGGTGCGAATAGAAAAAAGTCTTTTTGCATAGAACGTAGTGAAGTAGCTATACTGGTACAGACGCCAGCACATCAAGTTACTACAATCTGTCAAATTTCTTTAATAGATTTTCAACTTTGTCGCTAAAGCATTAGGTTCAAGGTTGATTGGGAAAATTTGACAGTTTCGGGTAGCTTGACCTGAAGGCCAATTCCCGTAATTTCAAATGTCAAAAACTTGTCTAAATGTAGGGAAATTAGACGTATTTTTGACAGATTGAGACTGAGATCAGACTGTGAACGTTCTTAAAATTACGAGAATTGCCCCTCTGCTGGCGTCTGTACAATTGGTACAGAGCTCTCTTGTTACAACTAAAGGCTGCTCAAAGAGGGCCCAACAAACTATCAATTACAATCTGAATCATTTTGAAAGATATAGCTAATCCATTGCTTCACATGTTTGAAAAATTTGTCTGCTCAGCAACGTAAATAACGCAATGTATGCTATTGAACTGTCAAAATGAAACTGTCAACTGTTAGTGTGTTACGCAATTACCTCGGTTAAGACCTAGATTAAGAAGACTGTCGAGTTTGCAACATTATTCGTTCACAAATCATTTTGGTTTTTGTGAGCCACTTCCATACATTATTTGCAGATGACAACCAGCTGTTACACTCTTCCAGTGTCATTAACATAATCAGATACCCTTTTAAAGTATTTATTAAAAAGTCAAAAGCTGAGACAAAACGGCTTTTTAATAAATCGATGCAGCGTAACATGGTTAACTATCGCACCTGATAAAATCGAACCTTTTAAAATTTTAACACCACAATTTTCTCCTCATCATTTCAGTTAATTGCGCCAATTATCGGGCTTGGAACAAAAACTGTCATTTAAGCAACCCTAATGTAAGTAAAAAGATTTGACTGAAAGCAAAGGTGCAGAGCGTTGCGGCGAGATTTTTAAATGTTCAAATGTTTATGGTCGTTGTGCGCAAGCGTGCTGGTTGGCGAGGACAGCTGCGCAGGCGCACCTTGCGCAGATGTGGCCGCACGTGTGGACCGAGCCGATACTTTGTTTTATTTTTGCCCTCAGCGCCTGTCCCAAGATTGGTGCTTCCATGATTTTATAGCATAGAATTACTGTTGTTATTTTGAGGGAATGATTGTGTGAAATTGTGAAGGTGTGTCGTGAAGTCACAGTCGGTATTAACTTACTACAGATACTGTAGATTTGTAGTAAAACTCAGTAGGCAGACTCACATGTTGCCAGTTATTATTTTCGTATCCAAAACACTGGTATAGGTAACCGAATTCAGAATTGAGAACAGCACTCTAATTTCGTAACACACTAACAATCACAAACAGAATCATATTGAAGAATATTGCTAATCCATTGCTTCATATGCTCGAATAATTTGTCTGCTGAACAACGTAAATAAAGCAATGAATGTTGTTGAACTGCCAAATTGAAAGGCATTCCACATAGTCATATAAGGATACCTATGGACGGTGATATTTTCTAATAATTTACGAGTATCAAATTAAATTTCATTCGAAAATATCCATCGGTTTCTTACTAAACTTTACTATATCCGACGACCCTGGTTACTTATCTACTTTGGCGACTGTACAGATGCCAGCACATCAAGCTACCACAATCTGTCAAATTTATTTAATAGATTTTCAACTTTATCGCTAAAGCATTAAGGTTCAAGGTTGATTGGGAAAATTTGACAGTTTCGCGTAGCTTGACCTGCTGGTGTCTGTACATTAATAGTCATTGTAAAGAAGTATCTAGTATTAACTAACAATAAGTTATTGTGGAGCCACAATCGTTATTGTCTTGTTGCCTAACACCTTTCAAAAGGGAATGGGTATAGAAATTCTAATAAATAACTGTCTAAATACAATAGACACTTACGTTTTATGTACGAAATGGGAAACGATGACCGAGGACGTAATTGAACCTAAGACATTCCAGACAATTTCTTTATGTCCCTGTTAAACTTTGCAAATATTTACCACTACTTATTTACCGCTACTGCCGATCGATTCAGTTAAAATCACACCGTGAAAAGTTAGGTGAAGTGAGCTTATAGTAAGCTGTCAATAGTGTCAATCCCTAGCATTAGCTGGAATGACAGCTCACTCCACGCTCACTTCATTTAAGTTTTCACGGTGAGATGGTTACATAATCGCACTGCTGGTCCATGAAGGAACTATTCAAGGGTGAGTTGCCTATGTCACTGAAACGCAGGCTCATGGACACGTGTATTCTTCCCGTCTAATGCACAGCCTTGGTCTTTGACTAACATCCAGAAGTCCAAACTCAAGGTCTGCCAACGAGCAATGGAGCGCAGTATACTAGGTGTTAAATTATCGGATCGTGTTCGTAACATAATACTGAAAGAAGAAAGAAAGAAAGAAAAAAGAAAATGCATTTATTTGGCACAAACTAAAATACACACAATACACCAGATACATACATCAAATAAAGACACACAATAAAATAAAGAAAATCGAAATAAAATAAAAGATTAAATAAAAAGTGTGAAATCCGATGTAAGAAATTAGCAGGAAAAGTGTGCCTCACGGCTGCGCTCCAAAACAAAGTTAGCTGACGTGGCTCAAAAAGCTGCCCAACTTAAATGGGACTGGGCAGGACATGTCTGCCACATGCCGGACAAACTGTGGGCCCAAATAACCAGAGAACTGGTTCCCTGGTGCAGTGAGGCGGGGTCGCGGCAGACCACGTAGGAGATGGCGGGACGAGCTTGATAGGTTCCGTCCAACCTGGAAGGAGAACACGCGGGCTCGTGATAGATGGAAGGAGTGGAGGGAGACCTTTGCCCAGGAGTGGGACAGCGTAGGCTAGTATAAATAAATAAATAAAAACCTGCTAACTAAATCTAACGTAAAGTGACGACACCATTGCAATGCAAGTGAAATTATTTCCATTATATCTACATATCTGCGAAAAGAAAGTCAAGCGTAAGTGAGTTCAATATGAACAATAGATACCTACATACTTAGCTTCCAACTTTAAAAGTTATAACATCCTTTTCAACATTTAAAAGAAAACTTTTTGCAAGCACTCAAGTCCCAACATAATCTTGAGAACAAAACCCATTGCCATAAAAGTGACCGGTCCATAAAATCTAGCTTCGATACGACACTAATCCTTTCACAGACAGATGCGGTGCGTTGACCCGTTCAATCCTGTCCAGTCTAGGTCGAGGCAAGGTCGTGCCTAACAGGTATTGGACAGTAGACACGTCACTACCTGTCCAAAGACCGTTGCTGGGTTTGGGTGTGTGTTATCGGTTTATCCTAATTTGATTTGGAAGGGGAGCGGATATGTTAATTTGAGGATATCGAAAGAGCATTTATCTGAGAGTCTCATACTTTAAATATACATAGATTATGAATTAAGTTAAACGAGCAATCTAATACCTAGGACTTTCTCAGGTACCTACTGAAACATGGATAGCAAGAAGAAAGAAAGATATTGTTTACTAGCTGTTACCCGCGACTATGTCTGCGATGCAGGATAAAAAGTAGCCTATGTCCTTCTCCAGGTCATTATCTACTCATGTGCCAAATTTCATCCAAATCCGTTCAGCCGTTTTGACATGAAAGCGTAAAAAACAAACAAACTTACTTTCGCATTTATAATATTAGTTAAGATTCTTGCACCAAATATTTTTGGTGAATTGGCATACCTACCATCAACCAACGGTATACACTAGGAAATCAGAAGCTTTATATCACATACAATAAATGCTACAGCAAGAAAAGAACAGGCAAAAAGCTATGATTATGTAATCAAGACTTTGTTTTTCACAATTTGGTGTCCTGGGACAGGGTTTGGTGGCTTATGTATGTTTTAAATAACCCTGATGTTAATCAGACTGTATCAATAAGACCGTTAAGCTAGTTATAAAGCCTTTTAATCCGGATCCCGACATGTCATGACATGTTCACGGTATATTTGGAGCCATCCAATGGCCTCGGCGACCCGATATCGGAATTATTGCGTCGTATTGTACACACAAAGGGTATTTTATATTCATGAAGAGATAATCGTTTCTCTTCCCGATGCACCATTAATAACAATTTGTGATTCTGTTTGATTCTTTTTATAGAATTCAGTCGGTGCCTTTGCTTTGTCTTCATTTTTAGCTCGACTACTAAATTAAGGACCGAGACAAATCTTTTCAAGATTAGCACTTTTGAAAACTGGTGCTAAATTATTTGTTCGTACTGACGAACAAATAATTTCTAATACTTACTACTGCGTAAGTTTCGTAATAAACGCTATAATTATTGCATACTCTCATGCGCAGAACATTTAAAAACTTATCGATTATTTCTAGGTCATAGGTAAATAAAACATTTTTACTCCCACAAAGAGAAAGTGCATACTTACAACATTTACAAAAACCTGACAATTTATCTATCAAGACACAAAGTTAGTATCATCTCAGAATCTCATCGTCATCCCAACATTCATTCAACACTTTAACCCAAGATTACATCAAACCAAAAAATCATTCATCATCAAATTATACTAACCGATTCAGTCCCAAGTTCCACATACAATCAGCAAGGCCGTACATTCGCCTTTGACGACCAGTCACCAAGACCCCTGACCAATGATACAGTACCCTTTCTTTTTACTTTACTAAATGTTGGACCAACAAGAGGCAGGGAAGAGCATCTTTGGCTGGTCAGTGAAGTCATAAAAAGAGGCTGTATGCAGCGGTTCGCAGTTCTTGCAAAAACTGACTCGATTGGAGGATCGTGTTACTATAATAAATACGAGTAGTATGCTTCTAGTGATCTTGTCGAGCAAAAAATGGTATATGTATCTACTGCTGAGATAAAATTAATGTAATGTTAGCCTTTTAGGAGTAGCAGGCTTCTTGTACAGGCCTAAAAAGTTAAAGAAATGATAGTTGGTTGCTTTACATATATTATTTTCTTGTGTTTAAGATATATGGTAGAGTGTTTGATAGTTTAAATGGGGTTTCGAGTCAAACGCAAAAGTTCAAAAGCAAAAACAAACAATAAATTCAGACCATTTTAATGGTTACATGACCGCAACCTGTTTTTAGCGGTTTAAGACATCTTGCTAGGTATCCAGAATTTTACTTTTTGGGAAAGAGTACCAGTAACCTTTGATGTGTCTTCTTGTATGCATCTAAAAAGTTTCATATGATAGTTGGTTGGCAATACATATTTTTTTCTTGTGTTTAACAAAGACATTAAATTATTATCTCTTTGGTGTTTAAGATTCTATGATAGGGTGTATAGTCGTTTAATTAGTAGGTTTCAGGGTCAAAATCGCATAAGGTCAAAAGCAATCAGCAACAAGCGAAAAATTCAGTAGTAACATTATTAATCTTCGACGTTTTTTTTAATCCGAGTAAAGTCCTTAGGTGAACGTTATCAACTGAGACTGGAGCACGTCTTCTTGTATTTAACCACTTGCCATTTGGTCAGGACGAGATTTTTTACTTTCTTTAGTGATAACGGCCCATATTGTATATTGAAACTTACCTGTTTTTCTTATCTTAGCTTCCGGTGGCGTGTGGTCGTTAACCTTTAAGCACCGACGTGCATTTTTTGTAACGTTAGTACCGACGTGAGGCCTAAGAAGCCGCTTATATTATGTTGTGTTTTTTAAAGAAAGTGTTGATTTAAATATTTGTCTCTGCAATTTAATGGAAATAAAGGGTTTTAAGAAAAAATAAGCATAGAAAGAAAATAAACTTTACTATATTTTTAAATTTAAGACTACAATAATATTTGGCTTGAATTTTGGGGGAAAATCCGTCTATTAGATATAAAAAATCATAACACAAAGAATAAGCCTCTGAGAATAACAAAAAATGGTATTTCGTACTTAAGACTAATATATCTTTAAGAAAAAAACTATAGTAGGAACATAAAACCTCTGCAAAAAAAAATGTCCACAGTCGAACTATACCTTAAATTCTAAGCACAGTCAGGGCACACTTGTTTCGCGCATTGTAAACAAATGTGTTTTTTGCACGAATAGCACTTATACGTCGATTTTCTTTTGAGTTTAGGTTTACAAGAGAGGCAAGTCTTGCGTGTCTTGACTTCTTCGGCTTGATCTTCAGATGCCTCCGGCTTATCAGAACCAAGTACTCTTGCCAAACTCATCCTAAGTTCACGAGGCAATCTTAGGTTACAAAATCTATGCTTCATGTGCTGTAATAACTACTGTCGAGCTAATTTTTTTATGAAGGCTCCTCTATCAGTTTGTCTTCCTACATGTACATCATGTAGAATATGAGAATTGACGGAGCTTATATCCAAAATCCGGTAAAAAATTGTCATAGGCCAGCGTCTTGATCGGCGACTGCAAGTGTATATGGATCATTTCTTATCTATTTCATCTACACTACCTTTCGTAGAATTATAAAACTGTATAATTTCTGGCTTCCCTGTGTCCGTATCTGTTCCTTGAGTATGATGCATTGATGAAGCCAAAATGACCGCTTTTCCCTTCTTCCCTCAATCACTTGCATATAATTCGGATTAGATTCATTTATTTCTATCCGAGTTCTCTTTGAATGCTGTATATCTGTCACAGAACTATTTCTTTTACTACCTAAAGGTCCTGGTCTATCCATAGTTTACAATATCTGTGAAAATAATAGTTTAGTGTAACAAAGGAATAAAACAAAAAACTTACGTAAGTACCGACGTGAGGCCTGAGAGGCCGCGTCGGAATTTCAAATTGTAATTACTCACCAAATGCACGCGCGATGTCACTTCTTTCCGTTTCGATGTCAACGTGGGCACTGTCCTTGCAGCTACTTAAAAGCAGGGATCGGAATTCAGCGGGGAAAGGGGTAAACTAGCATGTCAAGTGGCTGTCGAGGCCTGTCAGACCGCACGTCGGTACTTAAAGGTTAACAAGCTCAATGGCACTCAAGTATTGACATGTTACAGCCCTTGTTTGACCAGCAGTGTACCTGTTGTTACCTGTTCCTATCAGTTGCTTACCCAAGCAGTAAGAAATAACAGAGCAACGGTGACTTTATCTAAAGCGTCATCTTTCGGCTTCTTTCCATAGAATATAAGCTTGACTTAGTTTGGGAGTTGATAGATCATTTATTATGTACTGCTGTACAACCATCAAACATCTAAACAAATTTTAATTCATAGATTAAGTTTTTATTGTACAGACGTCAGCAGGTCAAGCTAACCGAAACTGTCAAATTATGGTTAAAGAAATTTATTTCTCAATATTACAAAGATTTCACTTACTTGAGAACATTTTTAAAACTTAAATACATATATTATAAGAACTTTGACACACAAACCAAGCAGCTATTGTTTTTCTTTACAATAAAATCATTTACGCTACAACATTTCACGTTGCAAACAAATAACATTAACGAACACAAAACTTAAGGCTTGTCAATCTACCCGCAAAAGAAATAATTACTGTGGTCGCAAATATTCATAGTAGATAAGGAATGCGAACCCGGTGCCACAACAAAGCAACGCAACAGTAGAGCAAGTCTATTTATGGTAGTAGTGTTTGATCATTTAGATTTAGAATGAGATTTTTTATTTAGTTTTGTAAATAGTAAAACGAGTTCGCATTCTTTACCTCTCAAATTTTCCCAATCAATCTTGAACCTTAATGCTTTATCGATAAAGTTGAAAATCTATTAAATAAATTTGACAGATTGTAGTACCTTGATGTGCTGGCGTCTGTACTTTGAGTGCGAATGTTTACCTACATTTTAAAACTAAAAGATCAAGTTTGAATCTCCAATTATCCAGATTTGGATAGACAAGATATTATGTTTATTCGTTTAGGAGTATAGCTGCATAGCTCTCTAGAATTTGTATGAATATTTACCAATACAATGTTAATTTCCATACCAACCAGCGGGGTAATTGCGTAACACACTATCAGTAGCAATGGGTTTCATTTTGACAGTTCAACAACATTCATTGCGTTATTTACGCTGTTAAGCAGACACATTTTTGTAACATATGAAGCAATGGATGGATTAGCAATATCCTTCAAAATGATCCAGATTGAAATTGTGTTACGCAAGTAGGGTGCAGGTGCTAAACAGAAAAAAGGAACAATAACAGTTCCTGCTTCAAAACCACTGTTCCACAAACATTGTCGGCATCTCTAATACAATAGAAAACAGTTCAGCAATTATTTCATAATTAGTTACGTCACTACTCGTCACGTCACAGATTCCATTATCCTATTCCCTTCTTGAACATTAGCTGCCTTTTTACCAGGAGTACCCTTCAACTTATACCGATATATATTTCTTTATTGAGTATAATGACATTTACAGGTAGGCAATTAAGCCGTAAAGATGTTATTGTGGTACTGTTTTGTGTGTTCAGACCCCCTTGAAGAATGGCGGGTGGGCAGAAACTGTTGATGGCAATAAAGAGCTTAGAGAAAACAAACGGGAGTTGTAAGTGTGCAACTGTGCAGGTTGTAAAGATGTTGTTAGGATCGGTAAAAAAGGTAGAAAAACATGTGTTATAAATGTTATAATATTATAGAGTACATACTTACATATACTTTTGTAATACTAGATTTATTAGATGATGAGGATTCTGAACTCCACTGCGTCGTAAATTTTCGTTGGTTATTAAAAAAAAAAAATGCTGTTTAGTACCGCGTTTTGACCACGTAGGTACAGGTTTTTTTTTTTTTGATAAGTGACTTAAAATTTCGAAGCTTAGGGGTCAAATCATCTGCTGAATTTATTTATGGTTGCAATTTGCGCATCGATGTCCTAGTCACTCTGTACAGCTAGTAAGTAGTGATGCAACGAATACGAATACGAATATTCGTATTCGCAGAATACTAGACATTTACCGAATATTCGTATTCGGTGAATACCAATACGAATATTTAAAACCAATATGTTTGTTTTGTACGCAACTCTAATTACTGGCAGACTTGAAAAACGCGCGTTGTCGGCACGTAAAAATACGACATGTGCAGGGGGCCTTAACTGCAACGACGACGCGACGGGGGACTCCCCGGCCATAGTTTATACAGTGCCGCGGCTCCGGGAGTTTCCCTATCATAACGAATCATGGATTGATTCGTTCATTCATTCATTCCTTTCATTTCATTTGTCAGTCGAAAGCACAAGTCAAGCAAGAGAGTATTGTTTTTATTTATTTTCTGAGGTTGTTGCGAAGTGAAAGAAGTTGAAGTTGAATTGAAAATGTCTTCTCGTAAACGAGATCAAAGTGACATATGGAAACACTTCGATAAATTACCAAGTAAGTAGTTAAATGGTCTGTATTTCTTTTGTATCAACAAAAGGTAGGATAGCAAGTGAGTAACTTAGACGAACGTTAGTAATGGATGCGTCTATGTAGTATACTAGACATTGCCCGCGACTTCGTCCGCGCAGACTTTGGTTTTAGTAACTTTTCCCTTCCCACGGGAATATTGTTTTATTTTTCTGGATAAAAAGTAAAGTAGAATTTTAATCTGGTGTAAGAATTAGTTTTATTTTCAATTTTTCATCCATTCCAAACAGTCAAATCCGTCATACACAATCACAAACTTTCGCCTGTAATATTGTAGTAGGATAGGATTTTAAATTGTATTGTTTTTATTTTAGATAATGAAAGCAAAGCTAGATGCAGATATTGTACTTGTGAACTGTCTCGGGGAGGGAAAAATGCATCTATTAAAGGATATACTACGACCGCACTGTGGACTCATGTGAAGAGATTTCACGAGAAGGAGCTTGCTACCAGTGTACTGTAGATGAAACAAGCACTGAAGTTGAAGTAACACCAGCGAAGAAACAAGCGTCCCTAAAGGAAATATGGGAAAAACGTACTACGTATGAAACTGATGATCCTCGGGCTGTCAAAATCACATATTTGATTGCTGAACAAGTTTGTTTAGACATGGAGCCCCTGGATTTGGTAAATAAAAAGGGATACCGTCGTTTGCTCAGTGAACTAGCTCCAAGGTTTGTTTGCTTTTATTAAAATGCTAAACTTCTTTTCATACATATTAGTGGAGTACTCTTTCAACTTTAACAAAACTCTTTTTAATTCCTGTTATTTTTTTACAGATATAATATTATATCTAGAACCCACCTTACAGAAACAATTCTGCCTGATATTAATGAACGTGTAAAAATAAAATTAAAGGAGCAGTTAACAAAGACTCCATATCTCTCTGTCACAGCAGACATGTGGACCAGTGACGCTTCCTCACAAGTCAATGATTTTATAAGTCTTACTGGACATGGTGTCAATGAAGATTTCCAGCTCAAATCTTACTGTCTGGAAGTGTTTCCTTTTAAAGGCGACTCACATTCAGGAGAAAATATTGCCCGCAATATGCATATGATGTTTCTGGAATGGCAGCTATTGGGTAAAGTTGCAGCAGTTGTCACAGACAACGCACGGAATATGGTTAGAGCAATTGATGAGCTTGACCTTAGCCTTAAACATATTCCTTGTTTGGTACACAGTATCCAATTAGCGCTGAAAAAAAGTTTGTTTTATCAAGAACGCATAACCGAAATGCTAACCACATGCAGGGGAGTTATTACTCATTTTAATCACTCAACCTCCGCTCTCAAACAACTGAAAGATTCTCAACAAGCTAACAATATACCGAAACATGTTTTATTTCAAGATGTTGAGACTAGATGGGACTCAACATATCAGATGTTGAAGAGATTACATGAACAACGCATAGCGATTCAAGATGTTTTACCATCTCTACCAAATTGTCGTCACGAAATCACAGCAAGGCAATGGGCTCTTATGAGCCAAATCATTGATATTCTGGCCAATTTTGAAGAAGCTACTAAAGAGCTAAGCAAAGAATCAATCACGTTATCTCAAGCAATCCCAATTATACGAAGTCTTAAATCTTGCCTCAATAAAATTTCTAATGATCCTTCTTCTCATCCTGATGTAAAAAATCTGGCAAACTCCCTATTCAGTGGACTTTCTAATAGATTTGCGTTTATGGAAAGTGATGAAACTTATCTATTAGCAACGATTCTTGACCCACGATTCAAAACAAGGATTTTCAGCTCAACATTGGTCGTTGAAACCGCTCGATCAGTTCTTAACGCTGCTGTTGGTGACAGAGAGGCCGTAAGACCGACAAGACCTCCAGAAGAACCTCAACCGTCTACAAGTAGAGGAATTTGGCAAGTATGCCAAGAAATAATTGAAGATGCTGAAATGGAAGAGCCAATTTCAATATTTTCTGGTGAGTAAAAGTTATTTATAGGTAATCTAGGTACTCTTTGTCATCTACATAGTAAAAGTAAAATTTAATATCAAAATGTTTTTTTTTCACAGGAGATTCGCAAACTAAAAACGAGATAGAAGCTTATTTAAAGCTCCCAAATTTATCGCCGACTGCTGATCCACTGGCCTTTTGGCGAGAAGATGTCCATTTTCCAAGCCTGAAAAAACTCGCTCAAAAATATTTTTCACTGAAGCCATGTACAGTCGCCTCAGAAAGACTTTTTTCAACGGCTGGGAACATCCAGACCGAAAAAAGAAATCGGCTTAAACCAGAAAACCTACAAATTTTATGTTTTTTAAATAAAAATTTGCCTGTTGTAAATTTCAATTATTAGAAGAATAGAAATTCGTCAAATAAATTAATCTTTTATTACCATGGCGAGATATTCGTATTCGTATTCGTATTCGCCGAATATTAGGTTTGATATTCGTATTCGTATTCGTATTCGTAAAAGTAGTATTCGTTGCATCACTACTAGTAAGATCTTTATGTATGACCTTGGCCCAGGCCTCGTAGACTTTAGATCTGTAGACCATTTTTTATTTTATTATGAACCTGTTACTTGTTGACAGGCCTATGCTGTCCTCCTATACCTACTGTAATTTGAAAACATTGTAAAAGCTAATTATTTTTAAAAAAGTAACCGTGGAGTTTCTTGCCGGCTCTTCTCCTTAGGAAACGGCCAATTGGAACCGTGCACCTAGCTTCTGACGTTTCATAAGTGCCCATGTTGGTTTATGTGAAATAAAATATTTCTATTTAACGATAAAGTATATTTATTTAATAGAAATTAAGTATTTACATTATATAAGCTAAAATTTAAAATAATGATATGTACATGAAAAAAAATAAGCAAAATAATCATAGGGCATCAAAAAATTCGTCCGCATCGCTGTCAACAGGAACAGTGCCCAAAAGGCTGGCAGCATTGCCACGTTGTATGGCGATGCTAAAATTCTTTGGCCAAGAAACAGGCCAGCCCTCTGGTCACGTGAAGAGTCGATTAACCGCTTGGCGATATCTCGAAAAACCAAGTGGGCACTCGGACCCCATGGCCCTAGTGTTTCAACCCCAAACGGCTCGAACATATAACTCCCAATCAGGTTGGAATATTTTCGCCGTTTGAGGTTTTCTGCACCAGCAGCAGCCGCTCGATTTTGATTTTTGATTTTATGCCAATCGAGTCCTTACAAAATGATTGGGATGGGAATTTGGAAGAATATTCTTTAACAGAATTTCAAAGGCGTTCTCAACTTTTACTTCTGTTCATCTTTCTCTTTCTCACCCTACCTCAACGGTTACCCAAAAATTGCGTATCAAAGACAATAGAAGTAATAAGATAATAGCTTTGTCTTCACAATACAGGAAAGGTGTGACGAACGCGAAGGATTATGTCCGAGCGCCTTTCGTTCCGCACTTTTGGAGTTAGAAACTGATAAATGGTTGTATTTTGAAGTTGATGGACGTGACGTGATGTGGTATTGTGTGGGGTGAAATAGTTAATTTAGTGGAGAATTGTTTACAGGTAGGTTTGTGTATGTAAAGTTAAATATTATATCTTTCTTGATTCTTCTTTGTACAGACGCCAGCACATCAAGCTACTACAATCTGTCAAATTTCTTTAATAGATTTTCAACTTTATCGCTGAAGCTTTAAGGTTCAAAGTTGATTGGGAACATTTGACAGTTTCAGGTAGCTTGACCTGCTGGCGTCTGTACTTTGCTTTTGATAATGCTCACTGTAGCAGATTGTAGTAGTAGTAGTACTGGTGGTAGTGGTACTGTAGTAGTTACACTAGTTATTTCGCCACTCTGCATTTGGCATTTTTGTTTTTATTGTGATTGTTTATTGTTTTGTGGTCATCTGCCAATATCTGTACTGTCAACTGTCAAATAATGTGAGTTGTCATTGGTCCATGGCCTTGACAGCGAGCAATAGACAAAAGTGTCAACATTTTTTATGCATGAGTACGTGTCTTTTGACTATGTGTATCTTATGTCTTTTCGTTTTTTTTTTATTTTATTATTATTATTTTGTTTTACTTGTAATTGTGCGTTTTGTTTGTGCAGAATAAAATATTTTTCTTTCTTTCTTTCTTTATTTCATTGTAACTTTTACGTTCATACCGCATACATTCAAATTGATTTTATTTCTCATAAGCCTACATGGGCAGTTGGACACTTATGAAAAGTCAGAAGCTATGTGCACGGTTCCAATTGGTTGTTTCCTATGGAGAAGAGCCGGCAAGAAACTTCACGGTTACTGTTTTAAAAATAATTGGCTTTTAAAAAGGTTTTCAAATTACACTGTCCTCCCATACCTGGGGGTCTACTTCGAAGTGCTATCGGCCGTTTCCTGCTACGAAGTTACTATTTGGTTCGGTCGGTCCCGATCCCACACTTCTACACTCTTTCGAATATTGACTATGGTCCCGACCCAACTGAGCCGATCCGAAATATTTTCGCATTTTTCAATAATATTCGGTTCGGCCATGTGTCGGTCCGATCCGATCATTCGCACTTTGCACTGGAGTGGAGACCGCGTATCGGCAAGCGTAGTATGGGACGCCCCCCAGGGGGTTTTTCCGTCACCATTTATTGCACTATTACAGCATGTATGGATTATTGACTATGGTCCCGACCCAACTGAGCCGATCCGACCTTTTTTGCATTTTTCAATAATATTCTGTTCGGCCATGTGTCGGTCCGATCCGAACATTCGCACTTTGCACTTCGTAGTAGACCCCCGGGAGGACAGTCTAAATAACATTATCATATCAACAGACTTTGTGTAGTGAAATGACGCTACCTAAGACTACCTATCATGTAAAAAGTGTTACCTGATAGGTATTCATACAGTGTTGTAAGACACATTTCTTTCCTTAAATGGGTCCTGTATTGTTGAATGTTATACAGTAAAAATAACACAGAAACCGTATGATGATTACACGGGGCGGCATGTTTTATGAAAATTCGTCACCATCCAAACAAAAACCTGTCGCATCCTTTTATTATCTGAACACCTTTCTGCCGACAGTCTTCATTACTGAGAACCTGAGGACCTCCCATCCCATTATATCGGCGCAAACAAACAAGCATACTATCTATTGGATTTAGTGGAAATATCTCAATCGTGCCGCATGCCTCCCTGCTGATACGGCGGTCTTCATGACACGACATAATACCACCACCCTTGATTTTGATGGGAAAATACTTGGTAAATGATTTAGAACTTTCGGTCTATTGGATGAAAGTCTAAAATTGATTGGCTGATTTAATGCGACTTGTTTAGGTAATTTGGACGTTGTGATTTTTGAAACAAGGTTCAGTCTCAATTGAGTTGAAATGAGGTGTGGTAATAAGGTGTCAAGCAACGATTTACAGGTTAATGGTAGAACACCGTAGTTGAAGATTAAAAATTAAATAATACATTAATATGGACTTTATGTATTGAGACATAAGGGTGATAAAATGTTAGGGTAACTGCACCAGTTATCAGTCAGTCGGCATCGGTAATGCGAGTAAAGAATCAATCGAATGTTGACAACACGTAAATTATGGTGTTTGTCAGTAATTTTGATTTTTTTATATTTTTGCTTTTAAAACGAATTGGCCACACATGGATTCGGGATTACTGAGAAATGTGTGACACAGAGTGTGAACATTAAGTTTGATTTATTTGCAGTCATGATAGTACACATTTTTTTATTTAAGTATTTATTTATAAGAAATATTTGTTTAATTTATTTAAACTTTTCGCACAAAAAAGTTACATACAAAGGCGGACTTAATGCCTTAGGCATTCTAAATATTTTTTCGTGTTTAAATTAAGCTAATATATGTATATTAAATTGCGAATAATTTAATACAATATTGCGAAGTTACAATTTCATAGATTTAGGGCTGATTTTTCAATCGACGGATAATTTTTATTCTTGGAATTAAATTGACGTCTGACAGATTTTGTATGGAAGAACTGTCAAAAATTCAAAATTATTCCTCGGATAAAATTATCTGGTGTTGGAAAAATCAGCCCTTAATCGAATGACTAATTTATGAAATTAACTTTACGGTATTTATTGAAACCTGTACGTGGTACAGATGTAAAGATATAGATAACTTGTCATCAACCAAATCAAATGTACTGAAAATACTAAATCGTTATCTGAAACACCTTAATTGAGTAATGTACTTTCAATTACAATCCGTGGATATTGAACGAAATACCTTATCCATTGCTTCATAGGTTTGAAAACTTCGCTCAACAATGTAAATAACGTGCATTGCGTTATATACGTTGTTGAGCAGCGAATTTTTACGTAGCTGAACTGAAAGGAATTGCGAACAATTTTCATTTTTTTTTTTTTTTTTTTTTTTTTTTTTTTTTTTTTTTTTTTTTATGTATAGGTTATAATATACCTACATTGTATCTAGGTGCTATAGTTTCCATTCCATCCGTTCTTTCCCAACAACTAACAAAACATCAGCACATTCCAACGTAACATGCAACAAGTACATACATACATATGTATGAAATAAAACCGACCCATTTGTTCATCCATCAACATTTTTATAGACATCAATAAAACATAGTATTTACGATGTTAAACGTCGATGTTTGCACATTCATTTGGATGTTCCCGTAATGAGTCATAAAGATGCCGCGTTAAAATATAGTGCCGGTTATTGTCGCTTTTACCCTACAAAGGGGCCGGTACCGGTGAGGTCTACATTGATATTTGAAAGTGCGTAGGAGTGTCGTGAACTCGTGATTAACGGCTAAATTACTAAATAGCCGGTATTAGTCGGTTTGATTTAAAAATATCAAAACGAAAAGCTAATTAATATTATATGTAAATGCGAAAGTGAGTTTGTGTATTTGTTTGTTACGCTTTCACGCTGAAATGGCTGAACGGACTTCGATGAAATTTGGCACATGGGTAGACCATAACCTGGAGAAGGATATGGGCTAGACATTTCATCCTGGATCTCAGAAAAAAGTCTCGGGCAACAGCTAATAAACAATATTTTAAGAAAAAGTTCGCATATAAAGTTCAAAGGAATGACGTTTGGTAATAATCAAATACTAGAATTCTACAAATTCTTAGCATCTAACGTTTCCAAGATCAATCAGATTGTTTGGATTCAGTAATTGACACAGTGTCTTGAAATGTACCCATTCTTTAAAATACGTTACGATCTACGTCAAGTTCAAAATGTTGCTTGTTCAACAATATTAGCAGAACCGGTGGAACATGTGTATGGGAGCGGCAAACAGCGGAACAGCTGATTTTGAGACCAGTTCGCAGTAACGGACAGACGGAATGATTTTATTATTGAACCGGTATTCATTGACCTTTTGAATACGTTATGGGGTTTTGGTGATGGGGAAATGGTATTTGGTGGCATTAAAACCAACAGTAACATTATTGATTGGTCTAATCTTGACATGATAAACACACTAACAGTAGCAATGGCTTTCAATTTGACAGTTCAACAACATTCATTGCGTTATTTACGTTGTTGAGCAGACAATTTTTTTTGAACATATGAGGCAATGGATTAGGATATTCAGCGGGATTGTCCGAAAGGGTTACCGCTACCCCGGAACATAAAGGGCAAAGGAAGGAACATGGGTGGGTCTGACACTCCCTTCCGCTCCACCCAGAGCGGGAGGAGTCATTAGATGATTTGCCATGCGGAAAAAAAAATGGATTAGGATATCATTCAACATTATTCAGATTGCGATTGTAAGTGTCTAAAACAATTAGAATGCTGGTCTTATTTGTATTGTCATTTAAAACTCTAAACTGGCACGAATGCGTGATCCTGAATTCCTAGGCAAAGTGACATTCTATCAGCGACAACGCTAATGGACAAGTGAATGTATGAAATTGACATACGCTACCGAAAAGCTAATGTCAATCCTGTTGAAAGTCGTTAAAGAAATACGAAATGCTTAGAAAGCCATTGCCACTTGTTCAGGCCCACAGATGAATTAACATGGACGAGGGAATAACAGTCTGTAAGAATTGGAGCCCCTTTTTTTGTTTAATTTTTCATGAATGCGATTTTGACATCATTTTGCACTGTTATTAACAAGACGAGTGCCATCAACCCCCATCATTACTTTAAAGATGGCATTCATGGTCATGGTCATGATTTTTGCATCCATTGATTTGTTTTTCTCGTTGATACAGAAGTAGCTCATTATATCAGTATCGGTAGCTTTCCAGTTTTAGGTTCGCTTTGTGAGAAATGGCTAATCTATTCTGAGTTTTAATCTCACTATAGATAAAGTTCGTTATTAGCTTTATCAAAGTATCTTTTAAACTAACACCGTTAATTTGAGATACAAATTCATGGAATCAGTTGATTATTTATTTTAAAAACACCACTATCAGCATTTGCACTAATGCCCTAAGTCTAAACATTAAGTAATTTTTATTTATAACTGCCCGTTAAATGAGTCATCGTTGACTAGGTAAAAAATATCTGTAAGCAAAAAAAAATATTACTGTCGGTTAAGTTCTGATAAAACGTTGTGATTATGTGTATGACACAATATGTATAATGATCATACGATTTGTTATCGTTTGTGTAAATGTAAATATACAATGTTTACTTTTCGTTTATTGGACAATCGTTATTTGGACAAAAACATATACCTACAACAGGAAAAAAATATTTAATGGTATTCTTTTACAATGGTTTAAATGCAAGCTGACAACATTACGATGTCTAGATATTAGAGTCTACTGACTACTAGACAGCCTTACCTTATGGAAGTACACTGACGGGATACTTTAGGTCCTACAGTTCAGTTCAGTTTTTTTTTAAGTTCACCTGTATCCTAGATGCGCAAACCGTATTTATTTTAAGCTTAAAAGTTCTCCGTTAACACAAACAAACAAGCTTTGACTAAAACCCTTCAGATTCTGGATCCAATCAATGATGTTAGGCCCATATTTCACTAGGACACCATGGTCGCACTGCCTAAAAATATATGGTTTTTTGCGCAACCGATTAGACGCCGGTGGCCGGAATAAAAAAAAGTATATATTTTGTTGGGAGAGCGGTCATGGCTTCGCTACTATGATGTCCTAGTGAGATATAAGCCTTAGAAAATCAGTTTGTATTAGAATCAGAATCTTTGCTTATTTTCTTAGTTTGCTTTCATCGGCTTCTAGTCTACTAAAATCAATATTCATTCATTGTACAATATTACTCATAATATTATCCTCATAATCCATTTCGGCAACCTTGGAACATAACTCCTTTTCGACTTATTACCTTGTGTCCGTTGATTCGTATCTAAAAGGAGCCGACAGATTCCATTAATTCCAATAACTTTGGGTGTAGGTAGAGACACACGATACAAATATTTCTAATGTAAACAAGGTCTGCGTGTCTCGGAAAAAAAATATAACGATATTCTGATCCGGTATTTGATTGTGATCTTCTTGTGGGTAAAGGTCGGAAACTGTTTATGTGAATGAAGAGTTTTTTGTTCGGACTGGGGAGATAATGAAGAGGATTAAAAACACTTAAAGGATTTTCTATATATTTTTGCAGGGATGAGTTTGACTGGTGGGTGACCTTTTATAGCAAACCTAGTGTTGCTGGTAAGTCGAATTCAACCTCCAATAAAACAAAATGGATGTCCTTATTTAGAAGTTTCAATTTATCATTCTGTGAAATTGGAACATCTCTAAATTATCATTCTCAATCAAAGATCGGTTCAATAGTTCGTTATTTATTTCGTGATGAGACATTAAAATCTTTAAGGTATGCCATGACATCAATTTTATGTTTGACCACAATACTGTGACCGTTCCAATGTGTAGCTATTAGTAAAAAGACGAGTGTATATTGGACAATAGAGGCATCGAGGCGCGAGGCTGTTTTATGTGAGGAATGCGCCCGCGCAGTGCCGTACGTCATATGACACAGGCATATGCGCAAGTTCACGGTAAAGACATGGGATTTGAAGCTCTGTATTTTTTTTTTGTATCTGCATAATCAAGTATATTAAATCTTGAGGTAGATTTACGTCGATGTCTGGTATTTACTCATGTGTCTTCGAGAAATGATGTCAGCGAGAAATTTTTATAAACAAATTAATATGGAGGCACTAAACATATCCCACGGTTGGGGTATTGGATTGGATATGACCAAATGAGTATTATTTGACAAGCATTCGATTAGATCTACAATAATGTGTATGAGGTTCGTCACGTTTTTTCCCCATATTTTCATAAATCTATTCCTGAACTTTACTTAATTTATTTAATCGTCTTTAAAAAGGTCTAACTCAATAGCATTTTCGGGAGGGCCGTCTTCCGTGACATAATACAGTAACTGACATATTCTAATTGACGGAGGTCGTACGGTGCCACGGAACAACAAAATATTCCAGACTTATTCCCTTTTTTGGACCACCCCGGGTTACACAAATAGAACTTAATTGGGCCAGAGATTAGTCTGATATAAAATGCCGTATTATTTAGTTGTTGACAATAGATGAAGTTATGGTTATTTTGATAAAAAGTTTGATGTGTTTTGAATTTTAAAAGAGTTGGTACCCAAGAGCATACATTTTTCCATTCTCTCTAAAGATCAGAGAGTACTAACACATTTCTAATTCTGAGACGATTGAGTTTTATCTTCAGAAAATTCTATTATTCTCTTTATCCGACCCGGAAAATGAACCGATTATAAAAACCGTTAGCAGTTCAAGTCTCCCTTATTCTGGCTCGATTATTGTGATACCCCTTTTAAACCATTATTCCTGCTTTTAGTTGATAGTAAAATTCAAAACCCCACATAGGTGTCCACTTTCAATATAATAACCAGCAAATCAAAGATGGCGGTGCACAGCTGATAGTTGACAGTTCGCATTGTGCTGCGCACGCATCTGTCGCCGCCATTGTTGCTGTCTGCGCGGGAGTCCCTTTGTTGAAGTCCTGGCGATATTTCCAGCTTCGAACGAATTGTTGGCAGGATTACGTATTGAATTAAAATTGTGATGCATTTCAGAGCTTTTGTGGTATTTCTGTGTAGCAGATATATCTTCGAGGATCTTTTTGATATATCCATCCATACATACATATACGACGTATGCTTACCTATGTCAAAACTATGATAATATTGGAGAACACATTTACGATATATGTACATCGTTTCAAAAATATCGATCACCCTCTTTTACATCAAGTTTACAGCTCTAACCCAAAAAATCTCATACAACTTGACGTCGTTAACGAAACAATCCAAAATGGTCGCGCCAAAAATATCCTTTTTATTAGCCTTCCACGCTTGGTGTTTAAGATTGGTCCAAGTTTAACTACTTAACTCCCTTCAGACAGTATGACGACGAACACCCTTTAAATTGTCAACAGTTTATACATTAATTTCCTTCGTTTAGATGTTTATTGCCCTAGTTCAGGAGTCTGATTTGTTTGTCTTCCTCCATAACATGCATTTTTCTACAGAACTTTGATCTTGGGCTATTTTCGTACTAAGTTCATTACTAGTTTTTGCTGCGTCTTATATTCAATCTTTATGCTTTTAGATTATATCTTGTCATGTAATACTTCACCACTGCTCTCAAAACGGTGAAGGTAAACATCGTGAGGAAACCTAATGCCCTAGAATCAAAAAATCGAAGACATGTTACATCTACCAACCCGCACTGGGCCCGCGTGGTGGATTACGGCCCACTCCTTCTTATAGAGAGGAGGCCTGTGTCCCAGCAGTGGGAATATTATAGGCTGATTATGTGTGTAATACTTGAAACTCCACAAAGTCAAACAAAGAGTCAAATAGGAAACAAATTACATATTACATAGAGTTTGTAAGCTTTTACCACTCCTTCTGAAATTAGAAGATGATTGACAGGCGTAAAATTAATTAGGTACTCAAGGACCCACAGCTGATGAAGTTAATTCATCTACCCAGTTTATTGAACTACATAATAATACTCTTATGCCACTTCCACATAAACGGGTAATACAAACGACGTTCATTCAAATATCGACCGGATATTGGCTCTTGGTCTAACCGCATCTTCCGGTTACTTTAACTGTAATTTAATTAGCCGGTTACCGGTTGTAATTGGAACATTTATATTAATTTAATTACTATTATGAATTGTCGGTAGAGAAAGTTCACAAATCAGGCGGATCGATTGATTATGTATTTATATCCGTTTTGGGATCTGAGCTTATGCAAAACATTGAGCAATTTTGGGGGAAGTGCTGCCGGTACTCGACGGTAGGTACTCGTACGTATTGTATATGCATTTCCTGAAAGTACTACCTCGGGGGTAGTAGGCATATTTGTTTGTTTGTTTGTATTTGGTATTTGTTTGTTTGTTTTCTGTTTTTTTAACACTGACAGAGAGTTGCTATTCTCCCATTTTGAGGCATTTTGTGAAGAGGATGGCCAAGTGAGACACTTGTACCTTACTTGGCCAACTTCCGTGCAAAAAATTGAATATCTAATAATAATGTTTTTTACCTACTAACACTAGCTATAAGATATTACTAACATTATGCATCCTTGTTGTCTGTTTAAATAAATAAAATAAAATAAATAAATATTTCGGCGGAAACTGTGTGGAAATTTGCAAAAGATTTGTCTTAAACATCAGAGTAATTTGAAATCAATTTTTTAAATCCAACTATTGTTGGAACCCTAGAGTTCTATCGCATAATTTTACCTATCTCAGTTAGTTTTCTCAGTTAGATTTGATGTACAGACGCCAGCACATCAAGCTACTACAATCTGTCAAATTTCTTTATTAGATTTTCAAGTTTATCGCTATAGCATTAGGCTCAAGGTTGATTGGGAAAATTTGACAGTTTCGGATAGCTTGACCTGCTGGCGTCTGTACCTACCTATAAGCAAGAGCATAATCAACCTAAAATGTTCCCACTACTGGGACACAGGCTTCCTCCAGGTGAAAGGGAGTGGTCCGTAATCCACAACACAGATCCAGTACCTACCCATATTGTTATTTATTACAGCATTAATTTATACGGAAAATGTCGGTACAGTCTGTACAATATTATTTTCACACGAATTCTTAAATTAGCTCAGACAGGCGGTCTTGCAATTTAAGGCATTTCCTGTTATTGTATATAGGCAGTTCATCAGGTAGCCCGAGGCGATGTACCATGTATGACTCGATCAAATTGACCTTTATTAACATTCTGCTTAGCAACAAAATTATAAATAAGTTTAGTATACAATGTCGCCCATGCGCATGTGACCGACCGTAATATTCTGAATATTCATGAAAAAATATCGAAAATAAACTTCAAAAGGGGGGGTCTATCTGTAACATTTATCATGTTATTCAATTTTGAATTTTTTAAGTAGAGTTTGTAGACTTGCTTTCTATTTTTTGACACATCTCCGAAGTTTATGGGTCGATTTGTATTTTGTTTATTATTTCCAAAAGCTTATGAGTTATTTTAACAGGTTAATTAACATTTTACTAAAAATTATCGACTACGAAAAAAAAAAACGGAATCGAAGTAATTTTTTCGGTAAAAAATTGTGTATTTATTTTAAAAAAACTAGTGTAAGTCCATAAATTATCCCCATAGGACCACTTTTTTAATCATTATTTGTAATCTACTACATAACAGCTAAAAATTTACAGAACATTATTAAACCAAACTGTAACTAAATCCAAAGTAAAACTCTAAAAGAGTCAAATTTAGGAAAAGAAAATGTGAAAGTCAATTAAATGTCCCCGCTTTTAGCAGTGAGTACTAAAAGGTTAAACTAATAAGGAGGATGATAATGGAAATAAAAACAAACAAGCAATAGCCAGATTTTTACTTAAAAAATAAAAAATACAAGAATTTTAATTAATTAGATTTTCGAAATGGTCCCCACCCTCCTGTAAACAAACTAAAGCTCTCATGGCAACACTTTTTATTGTACGACGTAATTCTTCACGGTTTTCTTTAATTTCCGCAGCAGCAGCAAAAATCCTAGCCGTTAATTGCTCGCGGCTTTCAATGGGCACGGCATACACTTTTTGTTTCATGTTGCCCCAAAGATAAAAATCTAAGGGTGTAAGGTCGGGAGATCGCGGCGGCCAAGCAATGGGACCTCCTCTGCCAATCCATCGCGGATAATTTTGATTTAAATAATCACGAACTAGTCGTGCGAAGTGTGCTGGAGCTCCATCTAATTGCAGATACATCCGCCTTCTTGTTTCCAGCGGTACTTCCTCCAAAAGCAACGGCAACGTATTGACTATAAAATCTAAAAATGCGTGTTGATCTAGTCTGTTTGGTAACACGAAAGGGCCAATAAGTTCACCGTCAATCATTCCAGCCCATACATTTATGGAAAATTGAGTCTGGAAAGTTGTTTCTCTAATGACGTGTGGATTTTCAGTGGCCCACACATGAAGATTGCGATGATTTGTTATACCCGCCCTTGTAAACGTGGCTTCATCTGTCCACAAAATCTTCCTCATAAAATTGAGATTAGCTCTTTGCTGTGCAATTATCCAATTACAAAAAACAGATCTCGCACCGTAATCGACATTTTCCAAATGTTGTGCACGTCGGAAATGATAAGGATGCAGGCCTTCTTTTTTGAGAATTCTCCAAACTCTTATTCTTGGTATACCTACTCTTATCGATAGGAGACGAATGCTTAGCATAGGGTTAGCGCGCACTAATCGTAACACATCCTCTTCCACGTCTACATCAACAATCACGCCGGGCTCATTTTGTTGCGGAAATAATCCTCTTTCGCAAAAAAGACGATGTACGGCAATGAAGGATCGGTACCCAAGTACTGGTCTACTTGGATATCGACGTCTGTACTCTTCGACAGCAGCGCGTGCATTTCCATTACAAACACCGTAAATGAAATGCATGTCAGCCACATGAGACGGCGGTAGATCACGCAATCGTACCATTGCAATGATACGAGTAGTTAACAAACTTTCCTCACAAGATTAAGTAGTGCACAAATCACAAAACACGTAGCGTCACGGGGTCAGTAATCAAGCGACTGAATGAAGTAACGCTAGCCGACAAGGGTGTGCACGTGGTAGGGACGCAATTGTTAAAAAGCTGTTTCTAGGAACCTGTTTCTACCTGAGCGACCCTTTTTATTTGAATAGTTGCAAATGTTCAACAAGTTGTTTGCTGGTTTTTTTTTAGAGATAGGTATTAGTAATGTTCTGTGAATTTTTAGCTGTTATGTAGTAGATTACAAATAATGATTAAAAAAGTGGTCCTATGGGGATAATTTATGGACTTACACTAGTTTTTTTAAAATAAATACACAATTTTTTACCGAAAAAATTACTTCGATTCCGTTTTTTTTTTTCGTAGTCGATAATTTTTAGTAAAATGTTAATTAACCTGTTAAAATAACTCATAAGCTTTTGGAAATAATAAACAAAATACAAATCGACCCATAAACTTCGGAGATGTGTCAAAAAATAGAAAGCAAGTCTACAAACTCTACTTAAAAAATTCAAAATTGAATAACATGATAAATGTTACAGATAGACCCCCCCTTTTGAAGTTTATTTTCGATATTTTTTCATGAATATTCAGAATATTACGGGCGGTCACATGCGCATGGGCGACATTGTATTGTAGTAGAGTACTGAAACTGACTGCCTCGTTGGGCCAGTGGTCGCAAACTGCTGAGCATTCTTATGCTCAGGAATAGCGTTCGGGTCCTTTTCCGGGTTCGATCCCCAGGTCGAGTAAAATATTATTTAAAGGTTAAAGATTTTTCCATCAGGAATTTCTTCTCGAATACTATCGCTAAAACATACATCTGGAGGCTTACCATCAGCTCTTATAGCAGGGCAGAAGTTGATCTGCACTGCTTTTTGTACTTAGTCATAGAACAAAAAAGCAATGCAGAACTTCTAACTTTGTGGTAAGGCCCCAGACCATTTTGAAAACAAAATCCCGGGCACATGATGACCACAGATGCGTTCGTAAGTAAAACAAAAGAGGATCCTTTTTAGGTCGACTAACAATATGCGCTGCAAAGCAGGAATAGTCCTTACGGTGGTCAGATATAGATTATGGCGATAGTACGCCTCTGCCTAACCCGTCAGGGATTGCAGGCGTGATATTATGTTTAGTGAATCTGAAGGAATTGATGAATATTACGTCACGGATATATTAGTAGCACCGTCATGAATGCTATGGCAATATTGTTGCATCTTTTTCAAGAATATTTTTAATGACTACCTATCGATTGAAGTTTTTCATAATCTTTGTACAGACGCCAGCACATCAAGCTACTACAATCTGTCAAATTTCTTTATTAGATTTTCAACTTTATCGCTATAGCATTAGGTTCAAGGTTGATTGGGAAAATTTGACAGTTTCGGGTAGCTTGACCTGCTGGCGTCTGTACATACCACGAAGATTACAAATTGGATTGTCCAGAAAAAAGACAAGACAATCTCAAAGTAATTTTTAATGCGTTATAAACTCAGCCAGTGTCAACTGTTTATAAATAAAAAAATAAAGAAGTACATGTTGGCGCCATAACTTGTCGATGGCATAGTGAGGCGCATTACCTCGATTACGATTATGTCTCGCCTCTCCGACGAATTAGTCGACTTATGTTCCGAAATACACTGTCACCGCATGTAATTAGTTCAGTTAAGCCAATAAATGTGACTAAATATAAAAGGGGATGTGTTGTTTTCTTTAGTGGTGAAGCCGAGTTGTTGAGTTTTGAATTTATTGGTTCGTTAGTATACGAAGGTATTTTATATACAAGTTCTCATACCTAAATAGTAAGAACACCTGCTACGAATGAGCTAACATCACCTAGTTACGTTGTAATGGAACTAGATTCTTAAGCTACACAGTGCACTATTAGATTTTATGCCAATCGTAAATTTAATTGACATTTGTGTTGGTGACTCAATCGTTCTTATCAAATAATTTACTTTTATTGCTTGACAACAAAAAACTCTAAACTTAAGTATCTATTAAGCTTCTTGCCTTAAGTCAGACAAGGACTTATCGTTATGATGATGAAATAACATATCGGATCATGACGGTGTCGTAACCATAAAACCATCGACACAAAGACGCTAAAAGACCCAATTTAAATAACGGATAACGAAACAATTCTTTTGGAAATGTGAAAGTTAAAATCCGGTAGCGCATCCATCTGTACATACACGCATTTAGCTTATCACAAATTAAGGCTCGAAACTTATGAGCTGTCAGTGGTAAGTACCATCGAATGACAGGTCTAATAAATGTGTCACTGCCTTTATTTTTTTTTCTTACGTCAATGTCGCCTCACTATTCCATGATTTAAAAGTTCCATGCCCTTTCTTTGTTTGAATTTCGAATTAGTGCGTAATGGGATGAAGCGGTTAAGCCGTTAGTAATTTTAGTTGTAATGATTGATGAAGCGGCGTAAGCGGACGAGATATTTAATTATTATTGTTTATTTATGGGATTCGGGGGATGGGCGACAAAGTAAATAGAAATATTCCAACAATACGGGTGTTCTACGATTAGCACACTTCATTCATTGGTTCCCTTTGACATCAAAAGTTTAATTCGTTCAAGTGCCTATACATGTGTATAGCGAACATTTATCAGCTGCTTAACTGTCAGCTGAGAGAAAGTGTGCCTTACTTACACATTGCACTTGTAAATAAAGCATGCAATCTTCCACTATACCTATTGTCACTTTCTTGTCGATTTCATCAACTTTATCTTTTGTTGCAAGCACAGACCTAATATAAATCTGTGGTTGCAAGCTTAATTTAAACTGCAATTTTACTGTCACCTTATCATTGTTCAGCCCGGATCTTTTCCAAAACTTAATCCGTGCTACATATTTTTCCTTCAAATAATGACTTTAGTCATATTAATTCTATCGATTTTGTTAATCTTTGCATGACCAGTATCAAGTGCTCTTTAATTTTGATCCTCCCGAACTCGTCCCGGATCTTTTCCAATATTTAATTTTATGCTCGTATCGACCCAAATCATATCTTCAACATCACTTTAATGTCCCGTAAAAGTCTTGTCCATCAATGACGTGGGAGTGACAGTCAAATATCAATTCAATATTGTTAGCGTCTTGCACAAGACTACAGTCGTGCCGGATGCAAACCTGTTCTAGAATTGTACTTAAAAGGACTAGGCTCGGTCAGGTGACGAAAACAGTGGCTAACTGGCTAGTTGCTACCTTGTTTTGAAGTGTAGTTAATTTAAGAGCTGTCTCTGTGTGAGAATGAGGCTGTTGGTTTCTATTCTGGGGTAGTTTTTAAGGTAAGTGAAGGTCAATAGAATGATCAGAAGATGTAATATGACTGTATTGGAATTGCACAATCTGTTTAAAGTTGCAAAGTTGTCGTGTCGATGACCAAGGATGTTGCAATTAATTAAAAGATTTTGAAATTAGTGGTCAGGGTACTCTGTTAGGTGTCAATTTATAGGGGTTATTAAACTCTGGTCATCTTGTGTAAGGTGACTAGGCTTATCTTGTGAACTTATAATAACCAATTAAACTACGTGCATATAATGAATGAAACGTCGTCAGTGTGACCGGTTGTATGTAAGTCAGTGGTCAGTGCACTTCCCTTAGAGAATAGTCTAAGTGGGAGACGTCATTTGATGATTTCCCACCCAGAAAAATGAAGGTCGTTGGCTAAGTAGTAGCTCATCATACAATATTTGCAATAATCATAAAGATTAAACATTGTGATTTTATGCCGTTTACCAGCAATTACGTCATAAATTATGGAATCAAACAAATTCAAAGTAAAAAGTTCTTAATCAAGTCAGTCACGTATCAGCGTTTGACGCGTGAGCACGTCCGATAGTTTGACGAGACAATCAAAAATAAAATGGCGCCAATGAGGTCATATTGTGATTGTTAATAATCAGTTCTCGGTACGCTCGTGTGGTGGGCACACGACTTTTCCTATTATGTAATATTTTATTGATATGTTCAGGTGTTATGAACGGATGCGCGATATGAAGGGACACACAGGTTGATTGAAGCCCTTGAGTTTAGCATTCATGGCTTTACGCTGCATTCTTATTTATACTCAAAGGGAACTCTAGCCGATTAATGAATGGATAATCGTCGATAACCTGAATAGTCCAGGTTTAGAACGGCTAGCAATATCACAACCGAACCTAATTAAAAACCTGACTTTGTTTGTTTATCAAATAGGTAACTTCGAATTGTCTCCATTTTTGGATGAAAACTATCTCCTGCCGAAGATTGCAATCAGATCTTGACAAAAGGCGACAACATATTTCGTAATGCCTAGTCTCCATAAATAACGTATGCATACACGCCTCAAAAAGCAACTCGTGGACCGGATATGTTTTAATTTCGCCGTCATATTACCTAATACTTCCTCTTCGATCCATATGACCTAACAAATTAAAAACACACTGCTTTAAATGCTACACAATTTGGGTCATAAAAATTTAACACCGCCACGTGTGGCATCACCAAAAAAATCTGGAACACAATAGGCCAAAAAACATCTATTTGTCCACATGTGCCTAAGATGTCCCGGATTTCTTCAACGCCATATGGAACCGGTCATTTTGCTGAACTGTTTTTATTAGTGTCTCGGTTCGTGCCACATATGGGTTTTGACTGAAGGGCGTTTAGATGTTACAATGGGTTTAAAGTTTAAAGGGACCGCTTGCAGGGACGTGTGGTGGGTTTTTGTGTTTCTAATTGATTTTGGCAATGTGGTTTCATTTGGCAGTTGGTCCGTCACTTTGTCTATAGTGGCGACTATTAATTTTATGGATAGACACTTGGCTTGCATCGTTAATGAGATTGGCATTTCGATTCCTGTAATTTAAGTATTTAAAAGTTGATCTTTTTAATATGCAGTATTATGCAAAAGCTACAAATTGCGTTGTACTGGTATTAGTTAACTCCCACGGAAACTTCTCAATTAAAATTAAAACTATAGTGTATATCATTCCCTATTTGCCTTTCCCATAGAAATATTATTTTATTACGTGCTTCCAAAAATTTATTGCCTATCGCATAAAACATTCCCAATGGAATAACACCATTATCGTCTATGAGGGGTGCAGATGCACGTGGGGCTCAGGAAACAAAGGCCATACAAACGCATGGAATTAATTGAAATTCCTTTCATACATGTTTGTTGTCACGGTTATGACGGCTTCTAGGAGTAAGAGCGTTGTTAATTACTGGCAAATGGTATTTTCGGAATAAATATGATAGGATCACCGAATACTGGGACTTGCTTGTCTGAAATTGACGATTTGTTAGTGCAGATGTGATTCAAACTATCTGGTATTTCTTCGTAGTAAAAGAAAAGGATTTTGCCAAGTTGGTTTATAGCAGGGCAATATGGGTACCATCCTACTATCCTACTAATATCATAAACGCGAAAGTTTGCATGGATGGATGGATGTTTGTTACTCTTTCACGCAAAAACTACTGACCGGATTTGGATGAAATTTGGCACACAAATAGTTTATAACCAGGATTAACACATAGGATACTTGTTATACCGATATTTACACGAGATCGAAACTTATGCGGGCGAAACAGCGGGGCGCAGCTAGGAATCTATAAAGTTGTTGAGTTGATCTGGTTGGTCCTTAATTCTAGCGAAAGGAAAAAAGAAGAAAAGAGAAAGTGAAGGAATTTATAGTTAAAGGAGTAATGGTGTTAAAACAATAAACTCCTCCCTCTCCTTGAACACCGTAATTAGTCCATTTCCTTATAGATTTCTTGTAAATCGGTAATTAGTTAATCATCTGAGTTGAACTCGCAATCCGATGGTTTAAGTATAGCAATACTTGAAAGAGGCAAGGTTTTATTACCCAGTATTACGTCCAATTATAAATACTCTATACTTGATGGTGCACTATTACTTTAGGGTCCTATTTATATTGATTACCCGAATACATACCAAATAGGTGAAGCGACGTTCTTCGCAGGGTGACTGGTAGCAGCAGGATGAGAGTCACCGAGTACCGAGCTGAATGGCGTACTTGGAGAGGCCTGTGTCCAGCTGTGGACTGCTGTAGGCTGATGATGGACCCAACTGCCTAGTAGGTATACACACCTGTGAGTTGTGGAAATTTAGAAGGAACGACCGACTAAATGTTTTAACGAAGTGAATGGTTAAATTGAAATACATGCTTTGAGTTTGTCGACTATTATCTTGATAGTTGTTATCTTGTAAAATATTGATAGTCAGGCAGTCGCATGTGGTCCATTCTGACCACACAACTAACACAAACGGAGATGGGAACAGGTTTATTGGTATTGAGTAAGACTTGAATGTTATTATTTTTTAGGTTAGAATGCTGATACCACTTTACATCGCCATTTTAAATCCTTTCCCATGCCATTACCAACACTCCCAAAAATAGGATGTCCTATTCTTTCCTGGGATAACATTCCCACGACTTCACACCCTTACCACATGCCCACGTGGCATTCCCGAACCAGCACCCTAATTGATATTTTTTGTAGCTTCCTTAATGAGTGATTATTCTGCGGGCCAAATCGATTACTGTCTATTGTCGTTAATTGAAAACTGGCCGTTCTAGCCGGAAATGAGTCCTCACCCTTACTTTATGGAATGAGGTCAGTAGAGATAAGGGTATTATGGTCATAATAGGTTTTTGGGTATTATTGTTGGTATTATGATATTTTTGGTCACGCATGTGATGATTGGGTTTTAATTATGAAGACGTATTAAGCTGATGAGATAATTTAATAATTATTACTTGCAGAAGCGCAGAGGGTAAGTTTTTTCATGGGGTTGAAATAATGATTTAGATAATAAACAAATATTTATTGAAAAAAAATGTTTGCACTGTTTCTGCTGATTAGTTTATAAGTCAAAATACTAGGTGACTGCTGAGATGGTTTATTTATTTACAATTTTCCGCACACAAAAAAGCTACAAAGGCGGACTTATTATCTTAGGCATTCTCTACCAGTCAACCAAGGGTGGTGAAGAGATTAGATGGCAGGTGCTTTCGTTGAGATGAACAATGATAAAAAAAAAACTTTTAAAACTAGATACACAAATACCTACATAAATAGAAAATGATTGTTCTTGAAAAAAAATAATTAAACATTTCACTAGCCCGTTTGCAAATGCTCCATGTTCTAGTTCTACTTATCAGATGATTTAACACTAATAACTACTTTGATTGAACTCTTGCAAACAAGTAGAGCGTTTACAGTTAATTCCCTACTTCGCATTGATCAGCAATACTTACTGAATATGCAGAGTGTGACAAGCCAGTCATACAGTAATTGATAACGATTTATCCGACCATACACACTTTCGTATTGACACCTTTGAGGTATACAAGTAGGTACCTGAAGTTAATTCTAAAAGTCAATTGTTTTGAAAAAAGTAACCGTGACTTTTCTTGCCGGCTCTTCTCCATAGGAAACGACCAATTGGAACCTCCTACCCACCTAGCTTCTGACGTTTCCTTAGTGCCATTTAGGTTTATGTGAAATATATACAGCATTCGCATAATCACCCTATAATGTTCCCACTGCTGGGACACAGGCCTCTTCTCGGTGAGAGGGAGTGGGCCGTAATCTCCAACGCGGGCCCAGTGCGGTTTGGTAGATGTCACATAAATGTCTTCGATTTTTTGTTCTAGGGTATGCTGGTTTCCTCACGATGTTAAAAAAGAACACTTTGTTTAAAATATACATCTTAATTATATAATTCTTCTGTACGTGTGTTTGTCCCCTAACTCCTCCTAAACGGCTGGACCGATTTGGATGAAATTTTGTGAGTATATTTCAATGGGTTCCTGGATGGTTTGAAATACAATTGGACGCGGTAGGTGGCGCTGCTGTCGTTAAATGATGACTCAACCGTAGATTCGTTAGAAGTAATTAAGGAATCGCAAAATTAAAAAAAAAAAATGTAAATGTCCAATCCGGGCAGGACGACGTCTGCCGGGTCCGCTAGTACTTATATATATTTTGATTCTGCAATCATCCAATTAGCCAATAGTCTGTTGATCCTGGAGCTGACTGCCCAGGACGTTTTTTTACAAATCTTAACCTCCTTTTATTAATATATTTAATCCACAAAAGCACTTAAATTTAAATCTAGTTAACCTTTGTCAGTGTCCTTAACCAATATTATCATTACTAAACGAAGATTATTTTAACAAACCGTTACGAAAATTTTCAGTTTGCTCGAAACGGGACACCCAATCAATCATTCATCTATTGGCCAAATCACTTCCAAATATTCTAAATAAACTTTGAACAGAGTTTAGAGCAAACTAATTAACTTAACACGCTTTTGCCAAAGTATTTTACGGTGTTAGAACGTAATTTACGAGGGACGGGAATAGCTAGTCAGATTGACAGAGAACTAATTTTGAACACGCGTTTACTAGTTTTTAATAAGAAAGGAACCCTCGCCCAACAATGTGTGGTGTAGCTGTGCATTTTGGGGGATGCGAGATATTTTCTGAATGGGTAGAAACTATTAAATATTTAATAGTAATTCATTGCTAAAACTTCAGTACACGTTACATCAATGAGGTCTCGACCCCCGAACCAGGACATCCTGTATGACAGGGGTTGAGGAATAATGGATTCATGGATCAGCATAAGAAGGCTTAGACTAATTACAATTACTTAATTGTAATTAGTCACTTGATCTAGGGCTGATTCTTCAATCGACAGATATTTTTTTATTCGTGGAATAAACTTGACGTCTGACAGTTTTTCTATGAAAGATCTGTCAAAAATTCAAAATTATTCCTCCGGAAACATTATCTGGCGTTGGAAAAATCAGCCCTTAGAGCTGTTACTTGACAAACATACTTTTTAACCGTGGGTAGAATGTTGTCTAGCTTCCACTTTCCAACTCACAGGTGTGAATACCCACTGCGTGTTTGTGTACATTGTCAATCATCATCATCAGCCTTTAGCAGTCCACTGCTGGACATAGGCCCCTCCTATTGCACGCGATTTCCTATCCCGATTATTATCTATTATTTACATAACACACAACAGCCTACGTATAAATTTATTAAGCATAATATATCTAATCATTATAATTTTTAAGCATAACATTCTAGAGCATAAATTTATTTACGCATAATTTAATTAAAAAATTAAAATTCATTTATTTCAGGTACCACATAACCCATATTAGAAAACATCTTTAAATTATTACAAATGAATAAATACAATATAAATACAACATCAACACATAAATTAGATAAATCAAATTCAAGTTCATATTCAATATATTCACTACAGTAGTCTCTAACGAGCGTCATAGCAGTGTCGCACATAAGGACAGTCCAATCTAGTTGCTGTCATACTGAGAACGGTATTGGAGCTGGCCCGCACTGTGCGCACAAGAGTCGCGCCGCGCTTCCGCATGGTCGCATAAAAACAATCCACATGCGCCCATGCGAACATACCTGAAGCGCTGCAGTAGCGAGGCAGACCCTAAACCGCTCTGAAAGCGTTGTTAAATTGAATGCGGTGGGTGCTGTAGCTTTTCTGCGTGTAATTAGCATAGTTATATTAAAACATAATTTTTATAGGCACAACAAATAGGTACGCATTAACTCCTAAAATGTTAAACACTAATACACAATTTCTACAATATTACTCTAATTAAATTTGTAGGCACTTTACATTGTAGGTAGAACAAATTATTTTTTTTTTAATTTTGCTAAGTGGACGGTATCATAAAACTATTGTGTCTCTAAGTGTATTATGGCAAAGTAGTAATTGAATGATTTAAATAAAGTGAATTGCAGTTACAAATGGAAAATACAGTGCATACCTTTATAACTAAAAGAGGTGAAATCAAATTAAATATGAATGGTTACGCATATGATACAGATCTGGAAAATGATGGTATATATTATTGGGTGTGTGAATTGCGACGGAGTATATATCATAACTGTAAGTCTCGACTTATTACCAAACTGAACGACGACGACCAACATGAAATATTATCAAAGTATATACACAATCATAATCATGAACCAAATGCACTTACAGAAAACGTAAGTATTGTAAATTTGTTATATCTATGTATTTAAAACATATTGGCGGCTTAGGGTCCCGCTGGCCCGCACCTTAACCTATCGATACACTACATTACACAAACGATTAATTCTTTCTATTAATTTTTATGCCTTAATACTACATATTATGCTAATAGTCATTACGCCTAGTTACATTATGCGAATTAAAATTATGCCAAAATAAATTAGCCTACAAGACAATTATGGCAACATAAATTGTATGCCAAAAACAATTATGGCAAAGTATTATTATACTAAAATAGTTAGGCCAAAGTATATTAGGAAAAAAAAACATTATGCGAAACGAAGGGATCCCATTCCACGCCATCCGATTTTCGGCAACTCTCATCCAGCTGCTATCAGCCATTCTGCGAAGATCGTCGCTCCACCTAGGTAGCCTGAGGGCTTCCTACCTTACGTTTCCCTATTCGCAATCTCCACTCAAGAACACGTCTACCCCTACGGTCATCGGTTCTTCGGCTAATGTGGCCAGCCCATTGCCACTTCAGCATGCTCTGTGAGCTATGTCGAGAATCATTAACAAAGTATATTTTTAATCGGCGTTTAGTTGAAAACTAAGAAACAGATCATAACATTTTAGATAAAGAAGAACGTCATCGCGGATAAACAGGAATTTCATAAGCCGTTGCAGAAACAATTGGTTTTCCCATATCTACGGGTTAAACCGATATTTGCAATAATTGTTGTTGACCCATAAAAGTGATTCGATAATGGATAAACACAAGAATATATTAAAATCCAAACAATAACAAGATTAAATTATAATAATTACCTACCTAAAGTAAAAATACAACACAATTTTATCCACTACAAATCCATTTATTTTATTGTTTACTTTTACGTATGAATGAAGGAACTTGCATAATATTGAACGTATTTAGTTTATATACGAAACTACTGCATAAGAAAAAATCCTAAAAGTATAGTCACCATACTTTTCACGAAAGCGCGGATAAATCACTTTGACGTTTTACACGTCTTTGTTTTAACATGAGATTAAGTTTTTATTTATAGTTACTTTTTTACTGAGCAAATTGACTTAAATCGTCAATAAACGTACAAAACATGTGTGCATATTAATTATTGACTGTTAACTTTAATCCCTTGCGAGGTTAGAAAGCAGTTGACAATGTTTTTTCAAGCCATATGTTAAGTTGAAAAAATTGCAGCATTCGTTCTGCTACCTACATTCATTACTTTGACGTGTTCACTTGTTTTTTCAAGGGGCAATCAAATATCAAAACAATTGAAGTCGTATTTAGCGTACGTTCTTTAGTTGTTAATATAAAAACATTGTTTAGTGTTAAGTTTATTTTTAATACTCGAAATAACGTGTATCATAAGGTTGACAGTAGCAATAGGTTTGATTTTGAAAGTTCAACAACATTCATTCCGTTATTTACATTGTTGAGCAGATTTTTTTTTCGAACATTTGAAGCTATTGATTAGCAATATGATTCAGATGATTGTGATTGATAGTGTGTTACGCAATTAGGGTGCTGGCTTGAAACACTTTACATTCTCTATCTTTAGTGTCATTTTTGGTAAAAAACTGTGGCATGGAAAATTGCCAATCTTAAGAACTAAGTGGCAAAGATTGCCCGTAGAAGAAAAAAAAAAACTGTTTATTATCTTGGTACAGTTAATTTTGGACGTGCTCCTACTTTTAAATTAATACTTCAACGCTTTCTTAGGTTCCCAAGCCAGAAACAGGAACAGTAATAAATAACCTATTTAAAAGCCTACAGACGTCTATAAAATGGTAAAAAGGAAATAAATGTCATTTGATTTTGTTTTGATTTGCGCAATTCATTAGTTGTATTTCAATACACGTACTGCCGTATCCGGTACTCAGAACTATTGTCTATAACGCAAACTCTTTTGCCTATTAGCTATTACCTACTGTCAATGCCTATTATACACATTCTATGACTCATTTTGGTCACAATTGTATGGTATGCATTTTAAATTCTAAAGCATTTGTTGTTGTCACCTTGGGTATCAATTGTCGACACTATATTTGAACAGAGACGTAGGGGGTATTAAACATGCCGTCATTCGGCTTTTTTTTACTATATCAACTTTAAGTGAACTATTGACTCATTCCTACTCATCATAATCATTCTGGCAACCTTGTTCCACCCTCTACTGAGTATAGGCCTCCTCCCTTTTGTACCATGCTTCTCTGGTCTGCGCGAGTCTCACCCAGGTCTTCGTCAACCGCAAGGCTTCAAATAATTTCTAAATAATCTGAGTCCATCGGTAATTTACCACTGTATAGGGCTCCAATAAGATCATAAATTTATTTGAATACTTTTTGGCAATCTTGTCTGCTGTCATTTTCAGGTAACATAAACATAATCCAACTATTTATCAATGTTTGTAAAGATTGTGTTCTGTTTGGAAACCAGCGTTGCCAGATTTTTTTTTCGGGCAAAGTGGGATTTTGAAACCTTTTGAGTATAAAAAGCGGGATTCTTTCGTCGAAAGCGAGACAAAAGAAAAAAAACGTAATTATTCGTCGAACGGAATTATTCAATCGTCGAGATAATGCGTTCCTTACACCTATCATTGCGACGATTCTAGTAGCTAATAAAGATCAAATTCGCAAAACACTTATTCGTTTGTATGAAACTGACAGTGTCAAGATAGCATTCTCTCGACGGCCGCACTGTAGATTAGTTATTTTTTACTACTTATTATTTTATTTGAGTTTCAAATTAAGTTTACAATGATGACAGATAGTCGTAGAAAATGTATTTTAAAGAAAAATTGTTACTTTACTATTCAAATAACAATAACTGTCGGGTTTACCCTGTAAGGCAGTCTTCAGAGGAATATAATATTATACATATATAAATAAATAGGAAAAAAGGGAAAGAGGTGATTACCGAGATGACGACTAATAGAGAAGTATGGAAAAAAAGACAAGTTGCACCGACCCCAAATAAATTGGGATAAGGGCATGAGAATGATGATAAATAAGTAATACGGATAACTGCACTGCATACACACTGATACTTTCGGATAACTGATTTATTTTTGTATACCCGAAAAGCGGGACTGAGCCTGCCCCGCGCGGGACATTTAATTTTAGGCTAAAAATCGGGACGTCCCGCCAAAATCGCTTTCGCTTTTTCGCAAAATCGCCAGCGCTGTTGGAAACCCCTAATGATCAATACACTTTCATAAGCTGCCTTAATGATGTTTACACTGAACACTTTTATCTCCAACCGAACAGGCCAAACTACAATCAACAAAGTAATCCAACTGCCCTTATATCGAACCGTGCCGACATCAAGTGTCTAAGTACCCTTAAAGTAAGAACTACCAACCCTTTCTGAGAACAATAGGACAGTAGGGTTGGGGTGGTCCAGGGGCTGATGGAACCCCCGTACTCATAACGAGGGGCACTAATGACCCCTTCTTTGCTCAAGACAATCTTTAGTGCTGAGCGTTATAAAATAAACAAGGAGCTTAGCTTGTCGGGGATGTAAACTGATTGGGTATACATTTATTTATAGCTAAGTAATGTCTTCATAGATGTGATTAAATGGATGAATCGATACAAAATAAAAGTAGGATGATAACAGCTAATAATTGTGACACTTTACAAACACACAACTAGTATTTTCCGTGTCTATATTAATGACAAGATTAATTAATTTTGGCACCAATGGAATACAAAACAAAATGTCTAAAAACTTTAGAAGACATCTTTCTCCCAAGTGTCGGTTCCAAAGGATGTAAAAACAAAAGGTTCCTTACTATTCCACTCACAGTTTCCTTCGAACCCCTCAAATGTTATGCACTCAGCGCGCATGCGCTGCGGGCGTCAGCTGCGCACGCACGTGGCTTCAGGAAGTTGCGACACGCAATCCTGCGCACCCATTGTATCGATTCGCGTCTTATGCACCCTCCTGTTTATCACGAACCTTATGCTCTAAGTTTTTTTAATAGGTCTTTTTAACCAACGATCCGTGACGTAGTTTATAAAAACTTGGTCGAGTTATGGTTTGCGGAGTAACTAATTTATTAGATTACGAAGAAGTGCTTTGATTATCTATACGAAGTTAATGGAAACAGTTTTTTCTCGAGTTTGAGAAGTTTTTGTCAAGTAAAGGGCTAGACTGCTTGTAGTAGTTAGCATCTAATCGCCCGCCTGCGCTATTAAGGGTCGTAGCGTGATGTTAAATAGCCTATAGCCTTCCTCAAGAACATGGCTATTATAAAGCTTTAAATCTTGTTTCTATTCTTGGTTACATGAAAAAGTGATTGCATACTCCGAACAATACGCATAAGTCGCTTTTAAAACCAGTCTATATTTGCGCTCGCACATATCTTGGAGTTTTTGAAAAGAGAGGAGGGTGCCACCCTCGTTACGTGCAGTTATTTTCTGCGTTTATAGGGCGTTGCTAATTCAAATGAATATGTGAGGTAGGTATATGGGTTTGAAGTCTGCGTTGAAATGCGCTTTTGAATGGTAGAACTAATAGGCTTTTTAAGAAATGGTTTTATCACAAAAGCTCTTTTTTATCATAGACCTTGTTTTTCTTGTATATACAACGATGGTCAAATGTTTCAAGTTAGTTATAAAAGTGAAAGGTTTATAAAATATATATTCCATTCAACAAAAAAAAAACCTACTTTGTGCCTCTCCTATAAAACAAGTTGGTGACTAATAAGATGTTTAACGAACTAAATCAACACAACAAACTGTAAATTAACTGCCAATTCATTACAACTCAAAGATGACCGTTCGAAACTTTTTTGCTCCGCGAGGTAGCCGAAGCGATCCGATAAACAAAAGAAAATCCGACCCAAAACCCATAGGTGGCCGGACTCCGAACTGCATCGACACACACATCGCCACCCTACACGCGCTCCCCTCCAGTCGGTCAAGTCGCAACTTGCACAGGCTGTACGTTTTGTTGCCCTCTTCGATTCTTCATTCGTCCGCGGACCGTGTTAGCGAGCGCGCGTGTCGCTCGTCACAAAGAGTTCAGTGAACGAGTGTTGTGCTTATGAACAGTCAAGATGGTGCGTAGCTTATCGCAGTGGACGAAGACCCTCAGCTTTCCAGCGAGGCTGTCTCCCAACCGCACTTCTAAGGAGAGCGTCGGGAATGGCCCTTCCTCCCCAGGAGTGTCGCCAACTCCCAGCGCCTCATCGCTCCCGCACAGCTCGGATAAAACTATCACACCAATTCCCATCACGGAGATCAGTCAAATCGTAAGTCTCCCTTTTTGATTAGGACAGGTCCCTCCGCTGAATTATTTCTTAGAGAGGGGACATTTGTGTAGTTGCAGCTGCAGCTCAAGTATGCGTTTTGAATGCCAAGTAGTTCATTATGTACGAAAACTTACGGTTAGCTATTTCGCAGAAAAGTCGCTTTAAGTTTACTTTACGAATACATAATTTAATAAGAGATGGTAGGTATGTGGAATTTTATGTCAAAAATTACAACACATCTTTATTCATGATGTATAAATTTGCAATACATAATAGGAATGTCCTTGTAAGCTCTATGAATTTGGCCATCATACACGCTTCAGTTGTTTAATTGGGCTGCCAAAACGAGAGAACATCCTTGAAAAAACCGCCAACACAGTTACCCTACTTTAAAACAATAAGATTACAACCCAGATTTTATTACGTGATGACAGTTTGGTTAATGCTGATGACACAACGATGTAACAATACTTATGAAATACCACATTAGTTGGGGAAAATTACTCTTGCAGGCTTACACCTTTGTTTACAAATAGCAGAGCGAATGCCTAACAGTCTCTTACCTCAGTAAGGCTAGCAACCAGCAACCGTTACCTAGCTTTCCCATAACCGATGGTAGACGTGTATGAAATTTGAACCATACTTTATGGGACAGAACACCATATTAGACGGTCATTAAGTACAACTGTATTGAAAGGAAGTGTATCAAAAACCATATTCATTTCCGACGAGGCACGTGGTTTGATCGTGTACATTGCTGTTTATGTTGTGTGGCACGTACGAGGGATAGTGTGGGAACGTTCGTTGGATGCCAAAGTCGGCGATGGTGTATGAAAATTAATGTTTGTTGGTGCGCGGGGGCCGGAGCGCCCGCGCAGCGCACCGTTATGTCCCCCTTGCACTCACCTTGGCAAGGCCGCGACGAGATGCGAGTTTTTTGCGAAGCATGAAAGCATGACTTTCACCTTTTATGACGCCTTTCTAAATGCTGAAGTCTGTTTTTGATTCAGGTCTTAGGTTTTAAGTACTTGCTAGTGTTGTGTTTGGGTAGTGTAGCGTACAACCTTGTATGAGCAACTCTGAATGAGACCGTTTTTTTGAAGTATCGCTGGTACCGTTCAGGAGTCTGTTGACCCGAAGAAATATACATAGTATTATACCGGTCAAACTCCGTCAAACATACACTAAGTTATCGGAGCTGTAATATTTCCAATACTTTTTTTGTAATGATCTACGTGCAATGTTGCATGTCAGTCACTACTTCACTACTATCAGTTTTTTCTAAAATCACGATACCGATAATTTTCTATTTATGTAGGTTACTGGTTCAAAATGAGATGCTAAGGAAGATTACAGCACTTATCAAAGTGTACCCATATACTTAGATAACCTAGAAAATACTAAATGCCATTCTCCCTCAAGTAAATTCATTCATAATAATCATTTGCATTAATTAAGAATAATTGTATTTATCTTTTTTATCTGGTGCTATTCAAATTGCGGATAGGTACTGTCTTGTTAGGAAATATTATGAAAGTGCATTTTCTGACATTCTTTATCCAATTTTTCTGTGAACAAATGCGTAACCTACTTATCAAAGATAAGTTATCATTATCAAATATTAAGCAAAAGTCAGCGGCAAATATATGCAGAAATACACGTATTTTAACGGTATGCAAAGAGCGTTCAATTTTACTTAATTTGCTTTGCAGATGTTGCAATATTTACTGTCGGGTCGTGTTAAGAATTCCATTTGAGGACCAATGTGTTAAGCAGTGAACTCAGGAATGCATTTCATAATAATAATTGGATGTTAAAGATATACTTGTAAGTAGCTGCCATTCATAAACACCAGTCGTTGGTATAAATACTCCTAAATGAAGTCTTCACAACGTCAAACACAAGTAAATATATAGGGACTAAAACCAAATAAAAAATTACTCAATAGTTAGTCTTGTTTTTTCTAAAACTACAGTGGCTCCAAAAGTTAGTTGACAGTTTTCACTTCAGCTTTCACACCCCACATTATGATTTATAATTCTAATGATCCAAATGTTTGAACTGCTATGAACCTTAGAATTATCATAAAAAAAAACAATCAAGTAATCCCTTAGGATTAGGTACAGAAGCCAGCAGGTCAAGCTACCCGAAACTGTCAAATTTTTCCAATCAATCTTGAACCTTAATGCTTTAGCGATAAAAATGAAAAATTAATAAAAAAAAATTGACAGATTATAGTAGCTTGATGTGCTGGCGTCTGTACATGATTTTTTTTTGTGACATCACAGCTGAAGTGGAAAAATGTTAACTAACTTTTGGAGGCTACTGTAATATGCCACAAGAAGCAGAATTATCAAGAAAATTCTAGAGGGACGGAAGAAATTGCCTATTAACTAAAGTAGTTCCTTCTACTCGAGCCCAATAAAAATGATAAATGGGCACTATCTTCATTAATCAGACACAATAAAACTGATTTACAATTCATTGCGAAACGTAATACTCGCTGTAAATCTTACCAAGTTAGGCCAACGTAAAATGTTAACGTTTTTAGTGATTTTTGACTATTTTATTGTAGCAACACTACTATTTTAACGTGAAGTTTGAAAAACGTGAATAAATTATGTTTTAATAAAAAAAAAATACAGTTAACCTACATGTTTTTGTGGTGTCATCTTTTCTGTGGTCATTCAAGAAAAGTAGAGAAATAATGTTAATGTTAGCCTAGTTTAGTTTTCTGTGCTTTTGTACTGTTTTTCAGCGCAATATGGCTTTTTATTCTTCTTAGTCACAATAATTGACCTGTGCCCTAAGATTGTAACTCAAATTTCTTCCTGCGCAAAAAGTTATGGCTTATTGTCACATCTTAAAAATTTATGGTATTATCACCATTACTTTTTACCGAGGGTCATAAACGAATTACTGTGTCATTAACGATGATCGACGGACCACAATTCGCAATAAAAATCTTTACGCCCATGCTTAGTGTTTCCAGATACAAAATGTCAAACTGATATGACCCATGTCTTAAAAAATACTCGCAATAAAAAAACATCGTAAAATAAATTGAAGGCTTTCTTTTGGCGCCATTTTAGATTTATGGCGCGCTTTTTGACATGTTCCAAAATTAAAAAGTCATTTTGACAGTTGAAGTTATAAACTTTTTAGTAAAATAAGAACTTGACTGACTACATTATTTTGTTTATGGTATTTGTAGGAGACGGGTTACAAAAGAAACGATCGTAGCCGCGGAGTTAGCAACAACCTTTGCAATTCAACAAGTATGTGGCGCCAAAGTAATTTGCTTTTAAAATGCGTGAAGATAGGTACTTATTTTATTACCGGCAAATAACGTAAGAATTCATTTAGTGCAATTTCGAAGTGTGGATTGCGTATGATTACGTACAATGTCGGTCCTCGTTTGGTGAGGCAGGATTTTGCACATTCCCTGCGCGGTTGTTATGTTTTTAACACTTTTAAAGTGTTATAAAACGATTAAGTTTGGTCATTAAACATTGTGGTAGGTAGGCATATTTTTTATCATAATAATTTGCAACTGTTTTTGCCTCGTTCTTGTCTTATTTGGTTCTTCTACTTTTACGCTCACTTGTCATACTTGAACCAACTTTTAGACTGTCACTGACAGAAACTACCTTTCTCTAGATTGCTCAATTTCTTGTCAAATGTTTCATTGTATTATTGACATATGGTTAATATTATCACTCTCATTTTTATTACCTACCAGTTTCCTTTAAATAATGGTAATGAAATAAAGCCAGCTACATTATTATTTCTCGTAACGTAACCCTAAGACTAAAAGCTTGTTGGCTTTAGATCAATAGGCCACAGGTTAAATCGACCCTATTGAACTTTTGTGGTGAAGCCAAAGACTATTTAGTTATTTTCCTTAGTTGAGCACGATATTGCATTACTATCAAGTTTCTTCCAGACATTCTAATATTCTTCGGAGTATTTTTTGTTACTAATAATGCCTGAAAACAGATAGTAGGTGCAAGGCGGTCCTTTTCTATAGGTACTCCTATAGTTCTAATATTTTGTCTAACACTCCAGTAAAATAACGACTTCCATATTTAGTCTAAGTTTAACAGCAGTTCTATCTATCGCTGAGGCTAAGTGCGATATTTTTTTGAATAGAAAACTAGATAGTTTGCTAGTAGTTTACTAGTAGTTTAGTTTTATTCCTACTTCATTACTTACATTTTTCATTGAAGTTAGATTATTTATTTAAAACATCGTTTACGTTGTAGTCCAACCATTGGTTGGACTACAACATAGGTATAAACATTTCATATGGGGCGCGACATTTCGTAATGGAATGATGATCTTTCCAAGCGCATAGTAATTCACACGCGCATGCGCTAATGGATGTCACAGCTTTCTCATGTTATGGTATTTTTTTAGGTATTAGTATGATTCAGTGTTATTGGAAAACATATTCACTTTATGTGTTTATAATTATTAAAGAAAATGAGCATGCAATTGGGAAATTAATTCGTAATTTATAGGTTTTACAATAAAAATAGACTATAAAGTCTAACACGATGTTTTATCATCAAAACAATAAATCATTGGTTAAGTAACTTTCTTCTAAATAATTAGTAATTAGTACAACACCGATAAAATAATTGCGTGATAAAAATGAAATAATTTTTTAAAGTACAAGTCGGCCATTTTTATTAGGTATTTTATTGTGTCGGTGGCGGAACGAACATCTGCGTGTCAAATTCCTGTGTGCCATGTGCACTGTGCAGGCTTGGGAAACGAACCGTGCACATGAGGCGGGGAAAAAAACGTTGTTGCTTATCCAGTGTTCCTGGCTGGATAGAAACTTGGGCTATTAGAAATTGAATTTGAATCGATGAACGTATACATAAAATGTAATACACAAATAAAGCTCTAGTGAGGGTTTTTCATTTATCAAAGATTTATTATTTATGTTAAAATAAGTGTTAAATATCTTTTATTTTCCAAACCAAAAATAGAAAAAATCTCTTATAATGATAACCTATTTTACCAGCTTTCATAAAAAAAACTAATAATATTTAAAAATACTCGTACATCCTTCATTAAAAATATACCTAGATGAGAAAAGATCAATTTAAGCTGGGATCATAGACTATTTATTATTTTAGGGTTATTTACCCAGGAATGAAACACTGCAATCGTGCCTACCAATGTAAGCAAAATGCTATACCAACTATATACAAAAAAAAAAAATTGTAATCCACCTGTTGTTAATTTATTGATTTTATGTAAAAAGGCTTGGCAGGTTGGAATGTAATATTTACTGATTTTCAAGGCATTACTTTGAACTAATAATATTTCCAATAAAGCTAGACAAAAGTGTGCTCAACATTGAATAGTAACCATAGATAAAGGAAGAGGGTAGTTTTTGTAGTGTCAGCTGTTACTGAACTCGATATCCAGGGTATTCCGTACAAAGGACGCAAATAATAGAGATTTCAACGGATCTCTATTTTTTCCATCTATTTCATTCTAACTTATGTATTAGTATACCAAAGGTTTTTTTTTTAAATTCTATGTTGTGGATAATTGTATCTTGCGGCTAAAAGGGGGACTTTTCAATTATTTTAAGGATAGTAATTACGGACTTTTTAAGGGTGTAATTTGACCTATGAATGAATTTTCATAATTATTCTAATTCCTATTGGAGTTAAATAATTTATAACCGCAATTATTTTTAAATAAATGAAAGACATAGGTAGCATTATAATATAAAACTTATTTTAAGCAACAAAAGGTAGTAAGTTGGACGTGTTAATAAATTCTCCGAAACTTTGTTATTCGCAAAAACCTTGATGCTCGCCATTCAATCTCAATTTTATTCACAGTAATTGATACACAAGACCGTCCTTATCTTAATAACGATAAGCAGAAAGTCAGCAGAATCTTCGCCAGCCAGTATCGGATATCAACTAAACGGATATGATATCCGATATCTGGGATATCACCAGTAATCGGTATCGGTACACAAACACATTGATATGAATCGAGTACGGGATGCGGATGCGAAAAAAAAGTGGACTGATAAAATGACATTTCCGGGTATGGAAAGCAAATTGATTGAAAGGATGTGAGGGGAAAGGATATTTTTTTGCGGATATTGATTGTAAATTGGTCTAAGGATTGATGTAGCTTACACGTGGCTCATGTATTATTTAAATCCTTTATGACGTAAGATGTTATTCTTATTTTAAACCAATTTTGTAAAAAAAATAACATCCTCATGAAGCAACGAAATATCAATTTCCATAATTAAATGTCATACTAATTGACATTAAAGCTCAACGATCAAAATAAGTAGCAATAAAATCCATACGTTTTTACAATCATAAAACGCGTCCGCCACCTTCAATAGTCAGACAAAAAGTAATAATTCGATACACAAGGAGTGTTCGAAATTCAAAAATTCCGGGGTAGCACCTGCTGGCGCAGATGTTCGGATACATTAACGAAACTTCAAATTGTATGAAAATTTCGGGATTTCGAATGCGTGCACGCACTCGAACAGCTGTTGAAAGTTGCCAACAAAAAAAACTTTTACCTGTGCTAAGAGGAATAACTGAGTATAATGGAGGCCGATCAGCTGATACCGACATATGGCAGGATTTTTTTGAATATCCGAATTATGTATGGACAGTCGAGTTATTTATAGCCGACACACGACAATCGTTAATTTTAGACTTAATCGCTTTTGTTTTTCTATTTATTCGTTTCGATTCCAGTAGAGCCCATTACAAAAGCGCTCCTAATTTTATCTTCTTTGAATAATGTCCAAAAACTTTTTTATAAACATTCCAATATTAACACAAAGGAGGTCACTACTTGGTTTATTTATAAAATGTTCTAAACAAAGGGCCCTTCGTGCGAGGACGTCTGTTTTCTGTCTAGAGCCCTACTGTTTATTGCTACATGTCCATCGGGAGTAGTTTTGCTTCCCCACAGTCTTTGAGCCATCAGCCTTTGATAGTGTAAGGATCGACTGTTTTATTTAGTTAAGTCCCCTTACTATTTCAAGTCGATTAGTTTGGATGTTAAAGAAATAAAGCTGAATGTTGTCGGACAAATTATAGTGATTGTACATGACAGTGTCGTGTTTTTCGTTTTTAGATAAATATACGACAGAAATAATTATATGGCTGGAATTAGAACTGTCATGTTGCCTAACTGGTAACATATGTAATTGAGCATAATGATAAATAATTGGATGTAATACTAAAATCTTTTCAATTGAGAACGGCACTGCAATAGGTAGTAATCATGTGAAGAAAGATTAGATAATGAATTCTAAGACACCCAAGCTGCTTTCTAGCTATTTCCTATTCAAATAAGCTGGCTATTGTAGTCTTATTAGAATAAACTCATGAGAAAAACCCTTATTAAAACCATCACTTAACATTAATAAGCTTACGCTTCAAAGTGCCAATCATTCAATTATTCAAAAGTAACGGGTAACCATTCGAATCGAACATTACCAACCTTACGACAATTAAATCAAAAATATATGATTACCATCGATTCTGGAACGTTTTTCAAACTGAACGCATCAATTACTGGCTGTCAGAGTTGCCATATTATACGATTGTAATAATTATACATATCTGATGGATGGATTTGAAAAGAACCTTTTTTGATAAAGGGGTTTTAGTTGGAATTGGTCTTTGTGGGATCTTACAGTAATTTCTGTGTTTTTTGGGCAGTTAAACAATGTTAATGGTTGCTTAAACTCTTAAGATATTCGATGCTATTGCAGCCCCAAAAATTACAGTGGGAGTATTTTGGAATATGTATAAATTATATGTTTCTTGGGGAAACTACAATACGTACTTTTTATGATTGAACATGTTACAGCCATAAATTGCTTTTAAATATTTTTTGCGGAGATTTAAAAACAGATCCGAGTAGGACTTTGCAATGCTTACATTTCGACAACTACACTGAAGCGGTATCTACAACGCCACATGCGAACAACGCGTCATACTGACGTCACGCAAATCCTACATCTCGCAAGCAGATTTTACCACGCAATTAGCATAGATACAATTTCCCAACATCAATCGTTGGGCAATTGCCCGCCAGACACAACACCCGTCTGGTTGGAGGATCCTCCCTTTTCTATGGAGGATGAGTGAACTTTACACCCTGTGCCTCATACCTCTGAACTGGTGACCCCGAACCTCTAAAACACCATATTGTTCTTCCTGGCTAGTACATATTACTCATACGTGTCCCTCCATACCTAACAGAACCGATCCCTTTAGCTAATTAAAACAAATTAGCCTATCAAACGTTATCTACAATCTTAATTTTTGTGACGTCACGGAAGCTTTCATTCTCACCATTATCTGATGGACAGTCCTATTACGGTTGCATGTTGAGAATACTTATCGCCGTGTTTTAACTAAATGGGATTGTCCAGTGAGCTTTTATAAAATTTATATATGATGATCGCAGTACATTTTGATTAGGTTTTTATGGTAGTTTCTTTCCTTGAATGGAGTTATAGTTACTACTGTTCATGTGTATGGCATATTGTTTAATGCGCTTTATTTCTTTATTTCGCTACACTGACATTTGCATCCATCGGAATAAGAATCGAGCCTTCTTAATTAGTAAAATCGACACTCAATTGACCGGATGCGCGGCCATATTTAAACTCTGATCGCGATCCCAATAATCCAACCGCACTTGATTTCCGGTGGCCTTCAAGTTTTTGCGCAACTTACTTTAAGACTTACTTCCTATTTATAGAGTTTACAATTGAATGTGCTTTTTGAAGAAGTTGACAGACCAAATAAGTATGTATTTATTCGTGGGAGAATTTTTGAACCGTAACTTTTACGGAACGTTTTAACCAGTCAGACTAAATTGAATACTTGACAAATTCAATGGAATCTTTAAAGATTGTATGTCCTAATTTAGTTTGTTAATGTTATGATAATTGGGCTGTTAGGGGCAATTTTCTTCTGAAGTGATTTCACGGTTAAGCGAGCAAGAATGTGTTATTAACGACACGTGATACTTTGAACTTCAAAATGAACTGTCTTTTTGGGGGCTTTGGGCAAATAGTCGTTTGTACTTTTAAAGTGGACTCATTATTACTATGTCGGTAGACTGTCATCGACTTTACCGTCATAGTTATAATAAATCTTATTTATGTAGTAGAAAACAAATAAAAAATATATTATGATAAAACTTTGTCTAGACTAAAATTTCAATATACGAACAATTTATTAGTCCAATAAATCCCCAAAAAGTAACCGAAAATTATAAAAGAACACGGTTATTTAGTAAAAATCTGAATATTTCACATTAGTCACGACAAAAATCAGGTTGTACAAGATTGCACGGCCGATGCGATGTTTAGTCATCGTTTTGTAATGCGCACACGCACCGCGACTCTTAATTTATTAGACCTATATGGTTGTTCGGACTTGAATCCGGAATTCTCGGCGCGAATTCGATCGCATTATCGATTCTCAGGACGAGAAGCGGTTTCAATGTCTTGGCGAATGCAAATCAGCTGTGTTATTGAACTCTGTGGAAGAATATTTGGGATTGAAAGTCTAGCTTTTGGTTCGTTTACATTTTAAGACTTATTCAGTTGTTTGAGGCGAATAGTTGCATACATTATGTTAATTCTGCCTTAGAAAGGACTGTGCTGCGACATTTTAATAATACACCTTAATTCACTTGGCAAACACTATTCTTGAAAGTTTGAAGTTACTCGACCTTCATAGGAATAAATATTTGCTACACAATTTCGAAACATCTCTATTTGGATTCGGCACAAATATGATCCGTGAAAAATCACTACCTCCTCTCGGTTATAGAACCGTATCAAAAAGACTGACTGGTTCCAAAAAATAGCAATCTGATTTTCCGTCTACTGCTGTAATTACATCCGCCATATTTTTTTCGCAACAAAAAGCTGTCGCCTTCGCACCGCAACACCATTGTGTTGAAGTTGAATAAGACAGCGTAATATTAAAATTAAATTATACCGTACATATTTAAGATTGTCCGAATTTTTCGCCAATAGCAACCCCGGATAATCGTGTCGATTAAATACTTATTATTGTTCCAACGTTCCCACGGACGGTGCACGCGAACGCGACCATAGCTTTTTTATTTTTTGAACGCATCCGTGCCTCGGGCTTGATTCTGAAGGAGCCAAACTGCTTTCATTTGAATCTCGTTTGATTGTCGGTTGCTGAGGCAGCAGTACACTATCATTACTCATTAGTGTATATTAACTGTGGTTTTGGTGTGTAAGCGCATTGTGATATGTGTAAGTAGCGTGATTTATTATTATGTAACCACCTTTTGTGTGCATCTTGAAATTGAGGAGTTAAGTATGATCTATTTGGGACTTTTCCCGCCTTACTTTTTCGATTCAAATCTGTCGTGACGTCGTCAGTTTTTATTGCACCTGGACGTTATAATCTACAGTCCACTAAGGTTTTTGTCGCCGAGAAATCACAGTACTGTATGATTACTAACACCGTAGCTGTATTTTGCAAGCCTACTTTTCAAACCGGTTTTGACGATGATTCGCGACTTGCTGGTGCGGATTTATACGTTATTTTATTTTTAACAAACACTAGAATGACAATTAAAATGACATCTGCTGGCTTTTAACCGACTTCCTAATACAGATAGATGACTTTCAAATCCAAAGGAAATAAAACAGAAGTTCAAAGACTTTCGGAAAAAGTCTGCATTTTTTCCACATGTCAATGACACAGATGGTAGACGAGAAAAAACGGCAATGTTAATATTAAATCTGTTGATTAGTGTCCATATATAGATAGGCAGGTGTTTAAAAAAACGGCGTAGGCGCATAGGTGTGGTAACCTACCATAAACAAATTATCTTTTGCAGTTGCCACTCCGACAACAGACTTTGTGCAGTGAGGTCTATTTAGTGAAGTTTTTTATTTATTTAATTTGTCACTACGACAATGAGTTACGTGGAATTTCTATACGATTTGCTAGAGGTAAGTTTTTCAAGTATCTAACGTTAGCTTTGTAATTTTTTAAGTTTACTTAACTCAGCAACTATTGATGGTATTAACAGTAAGATAAGAATAAGTATGATACATTTTTTTACCAAATTATGTCTTACTAGCTGTGCCCCGCGGTTTCACCCGTATAAGTTTCGATCCCGTGGGAATATCGAGATAAAAAGTATCCTATATGTTAATCCTGATTATAAACTATATGTGTGCCAAATTTCATGCAAATCCGTTCAGGAGTTTTTGCGTGAAAGAGTAACAAACATCCATCCATCCATCCATCCATCCACACAAACTTTCACGTTTATAATATTAGTAGGAAGTAGGCCTTATCATCTATGACTATATCTATTACTTTACCATAACCGGTTTAACCTAATTAACACAATCATAACGTGTTTATGCTGCAAAACAAATGACATTAAAAATTATCCTTACCAATATTGGCCCAAAACATTCCAACATCATAGTCCAATATTGGAAGCTTTAGGGCCAACGTTGGTCCATAAATATCCTCATTGCACATCACAAGAACTAAACAGGTGTCCATTGGCCATCCAATTACATCTTCTGCTCAAGACGTGTTCTTCTAAGAAAGCATTACATTCGCTGTCGTAACGACTTGTGCTCCAAGTGAAATGCGCTTATAAAGACATCATGTGGAATTAATATATCACACATCGTAGAGCGTGGTTGATAAAAGAAAATTGGGAGTGATTTGTGAATACTGAAAAAAAGGCTTTAGTGCTGCGCCTTGTGTTTTGCAGATGACTAAAATCGGTTAACGTGGTTTTTCTTTTTGTTTAAAATGTTAGAGATCTTTTTCAGAAAACTTATTTAATTGTCTCAATAAATAGAAATAATCCATTAGGTAATAGGATTTTAACAGCTAATCACCAGGAAATGGGATGCCTTGCATGGTTATGCTTAGTATGACCAGCAATTTTAAATTCCTGCTCATTAACTAATGCCTTCAATATAAAAGGCCCAATAAATTGTCGTTCGTCTTCAGACTTGAAATGGATCATTAGCTAATTAGAAAACTATCAATGAATTTTATGACTGCCATCATGGGCCATTGTGTAGACAAGTCATTAAATAACTCTATAAGGTCATGGATTCCTAGTCCTTGCCCTCGTTTCTCAGTAGTCCTCAGACTTGTCGAAACATGTTCATAACGGGTTGCCAGACCAGAATGGCTAATGGCTTGAGACTTCCTAAAGAAGACTTTAATTTAATTCATCTTTGCTTCTTGTGGTGATAAATTTTAGTTTTGGTTATAATATTTTATGGTTTCTCAATTGGCAACACTTTGCTATGGTGATACGGGTTTGAAAGAAAGTATAGGCATGATGGTGGTAATTGACCGTATCTCCTATTCTCAGCATGAGAAATTAGAATAAAGGCCTGGGGTTTTTTAATCATATTTTACTTATTAGAAAAAAACTGTTCAGCGAATTACAATCGATTGTACTACAATTCGAGGAATGTAAAAAGTTTTTAGTTCTCGCTCTTAAATCCTGCAGCAAAAAAACCGTACCCTATGCTCTAAATTACTGCACTACTTCTTTACATAGGCACTCACGTCTACTGCCTCATTCCTTCCAGTGAAAAAAACACATGCCTTCCGAACAGTTAAGTACAACTTTTTACACATTACCATAGATGCTCAGATAAGTTCGTTCCCTGCGAGATGAAATGAAACGTGCTTGCGCAACCGAATTAAATAGAAATACTTGCCTTCTAGGTAATCTAGAAATCTGTTTAGGAATGTAGTCTTTAGGCTGTTAGGGTATGGGGTCGACGTCGACTGGTGTTTGCGTAATTTGAATTTACTTTGATGATGAAAAATAGTATGCGATGCGTTTGTCTTTTCTGAAAGCTGGGAGAATGATCTGTTGTCATATGATTTAATCGGCTATTGTTTTAGTTGATATGTGTGTGATTTACAGCAGATTTTCTGATCTGAGACAGTAAAAACAGTCTCCAGAACTTGAATGTTTTTCATTCATAGAAATTTCTTATAGATTTTGTCCCTAGGAAAGTAATCGTAGCGTGATGTTTATCGACTTTTACCGCCATCTAGTTAGCCAGAAACGTTCACACTATGCATAGTTTCAACAATCTTTTGTAATAAACTCTTTTTCTAACTGTAATTATTTAAATATTTCTATTGAAATCACTTCTTATCGATTTAGATTGTCACCTAAGATATTATTACGTTGTCACTTTAATTAATTCCTTGTCTAGAGTTTTGTAGAAGCATTTGCATATTCATCTTTATGATCTTTATACAGATCTTTTCTCACAGCATCTAAGTAATTCCTGAGAATTATGTAATGTTATTGTTTTCTAGCAATAGGTAGTTCATAAAGATCTAACTCTATCATTGAATTGCTCATTTTAACCGCGTAGTTTGGTAATTATTAATATTTGGCAATTATAAACGACACAAGGAATTAGTTAATGCTGTTATCTTGTTTCTTTCGGAATGACGTAAATCATAATTTGGAATATACATATTTTTTATCATCCAAAACTAATAATGCACGAATTATATTGCTTGTAAATAGAGCACAGTTGACAACGCGTTACTGGTAACACTTTACTATACTGGTTTTGTAACATGTGGCTTACTGTGCTTTCTTCCTACCTAGAGCTTAGTTAGTAGACCAGTATAAACCAGCCCGTAAAGAGTTCTTTATCTAATCGCCGGTCATAACGACTCAGTCAACAATACATAATGTAGCATTCCGAAGATGACAGATAGCACTGTGAGAAAATTGTGTATCTTTCTCGAATGACTAACAACTTTGTGAGTTGGTTATTTATTTCAAATGTTAAGTCTGCTTTTTATAGTGCATCTCTTATAGCAATCATAAGTGTATAGTGAAATAGTACTTATGTGCATTACGAAGCATACCCACTAAGCTTTAACTCGTGAAACGAAATAGCCAATACCACTATTCAACTTTTGCACAATAATTCAATTACAAACAAAGATGTTCGTGTATTAATAACTTGCATAACACAAACACTCAATATAATAAGTCCATTAGGTGTCTGTATGTCAACATGGCTCACATACTTGTAAACTGTTTACAAAATGCTTACACGTGGGCTTGACGCTTTGATTACAAGGCAGAATTCCTATCTATGAGCCTCTGTCCCTATTAAACTATCAACTTTACACATTCCTTAGAGGTCTCTGTTGAGGTTAGAAACATACTGATTAATAAGCACTACCTACAATATTTTAAGTACTTTACAAAAGGCTCCCAATTTTCATTAAGTTTTCATAGAATTTGTTCTACTGGTAGTGTCGCACTGTGGCGTCGCGCCTGTCTACGGGAGCCTTAACGTACCGTTGTGTACTCCCCAAACAGCGATGCATACTCTCTTTATAAAAAACACAATCTTCCACTTCAAGCATTTAAGTGTCGCATTTCTGTTTTAGGCATCGTGTTAGTGACTGAAATCAGTCGGTACCTAAGTATTCTGTAATTCATGAGAGAAATGCATTCATCAATAACAAAGTAATAAAACTGTACAACACATTTATTGCTCAAGTAAACGTTAATAAAACCGATAAATTCAACATAAATCAATAAAGCCAAGGCGCCGACATGATGATCTTTTGCGGTTACTTGCGCGCGCGCATCCCACGATAACGCTACGTCACTTCCGCTTGTTGGAGGCTGCGATATCCGGTCAATAAACTCGTCGTTTTGATTTAAATACCGTTGATAGTAATCTTTACATAGTACTTTAGTTTTATTTGTATGTATGAGGTTATTTCAATTATTCATAATGTCAATTATTATGATGATTAAGTAATGAATAGTCGTCCAGACAAGTCTATCTTGAACATGGACTTGAACTCGTCCCTACGTCATGTCTGTTTGCAAATAGTGACTCAACAAAGCGAACTTATCAATGAAGTCGGAAAAAATATGAATCATTGGGAAACCATACCAAACTACCTTATCAAGAACACAAAGGCACATCTAGAGACCAATAATTGACAAAGGAAGACAGGAAATACAAGAATGTTGAACAAGTGCCTATTTAGTGCCTTTTTTTATGTAGGTATGCTTGTTGTAAAATCGTAATTTTAATTTTAATTTTCTATGTAATTTCAGACACAATTTATTGTACATGAATAAATGAGTAATGACTAATGACTAATGACAAGATTAGTCATTTCTGTCAGTAACTGGGTTGTGAAGGTAAGATAGGCATTCGCTTAAGCTAAAATACTGGTATTCGGCTGCATTCGGCCAGACTGGAAGACGACCCCACCATAGCTGAGAAGAAGCTAAGAAGATCAGCTATATTTCTAATTTTACAACTAGTGAGTGGTACAGGCATTAGATGCATTAACATAAGGTTCCTCTTGGCATAAACCAAGTTTAAACGACATATGCTCGCACGCACATATAAACGATTTTTCCCATGCCACGCATGAAATCCCACCAATGAGCAAAATGCCCATAAAATTGCGAGACCTAGTAACCCGCATCATGGCAACAGTATGGCAAATATCTGCCATTCTGTCTGAGTCACGTCATTATTCACTTTACTACTAAATGGTTCATTGATAAGTCGAAGGTGCAGGAGTTATGCGTTGGCGCAGCTCGTAAAATAAGAAAAATGTGAACATTGATTATTGGACCATGGTTTCCAGTCATTAAATAGTTATAATGACAAATTGTGACCAAAATAAGATATTTTTAGCTAAGGTCGACGCAGGATTGCAAACATGGAAAATAGACATTCTAAAGTTAGGAACTGGTAATTTAATTGAATTTCCATACTTTAACTTCTAGATTACCAACGCCTTTACTCATGGAGCGATGGATAATCAATTATGGGCATCATTAGGTTCTAGCAATCCTCGAAGCATAGATAAATCAATAAGCGCTCAGCAAATATTTGCCACAGCCCATGCATAAAATTCTTTACATAAAGCCGACTTTTCATTAGAGCTACGAATTAGTTCCATAACAAGACTGCCCATTTGTCATTTTTTATGGCCAAATACTCTTTTCTTAATGAATTAAAAACATGGATCATTCACACCTTATGCCTCGCCTCTTATTTATTTCTTAACATAAAAGAACCCGTTAACTATTTCAAATGAGTTATCCGTACCGTAACTCTAGCATTAAGTCTTTTAACGCGTTCTATTACTAGATTGTTATACGGCAATGCGTCATCACCGCCATCTTTGTATTCAGATCACTCTCTAACATATGGAATTAGAAAGAGAGGATCGTGGAGAGTGTAAGAATGAGTTTTATGTCTATTTACGTGTGCCTACTTATAGTTCGGTAATTAACGCTTGTTTTAAAGTATACAACATTTCTGTTAAGGTTTCCTGAAATCTCGGAATACGATGATTTCGATGAGATGGCTGGAAAAGGGCAGACTTAATTGCAATTTGCTATAAAAGCCTTATCCATTCGCTATCATGTACAATTTTGCCGTGATTTCATGTTAAATCTCTTTAAATGGAGACGATTGTTCGAAGCTGATATGGCGATAAAATCAATAATATGTTGTTAAAGGATATAAGAGTTATCTAGACAGGATATAAAGTAATTAAGCTTAAAATGGTATGAAATATGATTCCCAATATGACTAGGCACTTAAAACTTCAAAATAGTATTGAACGATCACAAGATATACAATCTCTGACAAACATACAGACATATCGTCAGTAGTACCCATCATAAATCGTTATGATGATACAGGAAGAGTGATATGTTACTTCTAAGTTTACAGCTATCAACCTTCGACCTAACATTTAGAAATAACAGCCTTTCTTTATTTGCTCAATTTTATCAATTTTATCAACAACGTTTATCTAGTCCTAACTAATCGCGTTCTATCGCGGCCCCAATTAGGTCAAGGCAAATTCTCGTCATTCACATGATGGCCAAATCTACAGACATTTTTATCGCGTCCTACATACACATTCGTAAGATCAACGGCCTGTAGCAGCTAGAAGCCAATAAAAGGATTGAAATCGCAATGTCGTGGCCGATTCAAAATGGCTGTTTCCGGTAATCGATCAATCTGCGCTTGCGAACGCATTACCCTTTTACTCGGAGCATTATCCAATTGAGCTAAGCGGTTAGTGACTTCAATTGGAGCTGCACTTGTTAGGGCAGAGTTATGTGGAGTGATTGTTTTCGCAGCTAGGTCGGGTGTAACACAGATTGCAGTAGATTGGGATCTGTTAAATTGTTTCGCCATAACAATAGGTGGAGCGAATGGGTCAATAAAATGAATAGAGCAATAAGGTCTTGAAAACTTTAAGGTGGGATTAGGCCATAAATTAATCCAAGGTAGGAGAGGATGGTGTTTCGACGTTTGTAAACTTAAGTCTGCTTTTCTGAATCATAAATAAAAATCCAACACAAATGCAATATCTGCCCCTAGAACAGTTCCTAGAATCTTCATTTAGTGAAGTGCTTTTATTTAAGGTAAAATCCTACTTAATACACAAATACAAAACTAAACCAAAGGACCCACTTTGTCTTCTAAACACAAAGTTGATAATTACACAACAACAATTGAGTCCAGTTAACGATTGTTAGTTGTTACGAAAGCTATCGTTTGATGCGCGCGCGCTGATGGCTGACACTAGCGACCTCTGCCGCTTCCGGTGCGTCTGCTTCAGTGATTTATTGGCATTTATTAGTGGAATGCTACTGTTACTGATAATTACTGATTGACGTGATTTTGACTTTAATTTGATTTTCTGGTATTTCTGATAAATTGATGTTACAAATGCCAAAGTATTTTAGAGCGAATCAATTAAAATCTAGTAAGTCTTTTTGAAATAAAATCAACTGAACTCTCTTGTCTCAAACATCTGCTCTTAAGAGTCTACAACCTTTTTTATTTCCCAATCTGTAGCCAGAACTATTTCAACTAGTATCTAATCATAGATGAAATCAACGACTTATCTAGGCCTTAATCTTTTATCATACATAGCCCGTTAGCCAGATGTGTCTTTTCTCCGTTTCTCCTCAATATGTATATTTCTAACGGTGATCTCTCACGACTACTTACGAGGCAGTACGTGTCAAAATGACGGTTCGGAAGCGTGTGCGCATACCTGCGGTTTCTTCTGGAATTTGTGGCTTGACAGAACGACAGTGGTGACCATAGGCATTTGGGAAATGCGATTTGTCTAAATTACCTAGAATTTATCTTTAGTTTACATTTTCAGGACGCAGTTTTGGAGTATTTTATTGGCATGACTTCTTTAGTTGACGTTGATATAGTAGGATTTCGTAGTTGGTGTCTGTATTCGATGTATTTCGAACAAGATCACACAACACAGCTCCTTTAGCTTCCTATTATAACTCGGGATGACAAGAAGCTACAACTGTATATTTTTCTTTCTTTCAATTAAAAAGAAAACTCCACGATACATTTTAACATTCTAATTCCGTGTTCACCAGAACTCCTATTTCAAATTAATTTTAACATTTAAACAAAACAAACTATGAATTAATGTATCCCAAATGGCGGGGTACGTTTTAGAATTGAATTCGTCGGCAACCCGAGACGTTCGGGCGCTGACAGACAACCTAATTGATATCGCATTGCTTCTAACGAAGTGGTCTATTTTGAAAAACACAACAACTACTTAGAAGTATAACATTGTAATACGCTGTTAGTTTCTACTGAGGCTAATCGGTCTAATGAGATTTAACACGGCTTCGTCGAATGAGAACAAGAAATTGTCAGTTTTTGGACTTGATCATCATTTTCTGTCTATAGTGGATAAGATAAAATAAATTTTATGAATGACAAGATTACTAGAAGATGTAAATCATCTGCTTTCTAAAACTGTATATATCATGGTGCATTTCACACAATTGATATCAAACATTTTTTAATCAATGCACCTACATATCCTAACACCCGAAGCTGTGACGTTGCGTAAACAATAACAATCAATGCATTAGCGTTGTATGATGGATCGATGTGATGTCAGTCCATTGAAGAAATCCGTTTGTTTATCAATGAAGTTTAATATTACTCCCACACTGGTACAAAAACTGATCTACGAACGAGATACCTAATAGAGAAGAATGGCCAAAGTCGGGTGAAAAGTCGTAGGTTTTATGTGGGTAGTTGAAAAATGATGCAAAAGAGAGTTCATCATTGTTATGATATCTTAAACAACTTGGACATAATTGGCTTTCGACGTCTAGTGAAACTGGACACGCCATGCAATTTGCTTTCGTTTTTATGGAAGCAGATAAAATGAAACCACTTTCAATAACTCACTGGGTAAATTTAAGACGACATTGATAAATAATCCGTTAGCAGCTTAGCAGAAAGATTTAGAGCAAAATAGAATGATACTGCTAATTATTCGAAGATTTATTACGAACCTTACGAGATATAAAATGGTAGATAATATAATTTAAATACACTAAAAGGTGTTTCCATAAAAATGCGCACATCATAGCAGTACATAACCAAGTTATTCATGATCATGTGAACGCACGCATTTTTCAGATAACAATCTTCTGAGTAGGAAAGTAGTATATAGTAACAATACAATTACATTGCATTGTTTCTAATATAAATGTCCGTTAGCTCGTCAGTCTTATTCCGACGTAAAGCCACGCATTGATTTATAGATAAGAATGGGAATTATTCTTGATAATTATTTTTCTACAAATGAGTGGAATGTCAATGTTTACTGGATCTTCTTTTACGTTTTTGCTATTGTTAGATCAGTTAAATTAAATGCAATTTCCTTGCAATCATTTCTTTTTATTTTAGCATTAATATCAATCCTCCACCGGCTTGTTTTGCGTCATTAGCTCTGCCAAAAGAAGCAGCACCATTGTAGAAGAGTAAGCAGAAAATTTAGAAATCCTCATCCAACCATAATGGCACAAGAAAAGAGAGGCCTTGCTCAGTAGTGGTTGAAGTCGGGCTGTGGACGATGACAATGAATCCAACCAAAATTTGCCTTGGATCTTACAAAAAAGCCCTTCCAGCTACATAATGGCAGAAATCACACATTGTCCATTACATAATGTTTAATTAGACATCATTACATATTCCACGGTACCGTCCCGCTGCCGGGCGTCGAACCCGCTTCCGTTGCGCACGCGCACCGGTGATAACCATCGAGACTTATTATTTAAATTTTGTAATACCATGCTCTTATGAATATTGAGTTGTTGTTATGCGGCGCTTGTTTTGTAGAAGAAGTTGCGGCAATTTTAAGTTGTTCCGGTCTCATTTACACGTAATTCTGGTAGGTAGTTGGTTTGGTAAGATGGTACTTAACAATATGCTTTGTTTTGTAACGCACACTATAGGTAAGACGCGAAAAACTGCAATGATGATCCGGAATAACAAGCCAGCACAGGACTATCAAAGAAATTCAATTCATACCAAATAAAGATTTGACTTAAACCTATGTTTACATTAACAACATCAACCGATGTTGTATATGATATTACCAATACACTATGACTTCACGTGAGTTTCTCCATTAACTTATAATGGCAATAGAATACACAGCCAAATGAGCGAACCCGCGGGCATAGCTAGTAGCAAATAATCGGGTACAAAACTGAACAGACACGAAGGTTAAGACTGCAGAAATAATTACCACATCCAACCAAGCAAATAAATCAAATAAACAAGTAATTTAACTTAGATTGCTGAAAAGTTAATAACTATTGCTAGACACGCAAGGCTGGGAAAATATTGCGTTTACTTTACAAGTATAAGTTATTAGAGGCATTTTTCAGATTAAGTGGCTTGTGTCTTAAGTAGGAGTTCCATTATCTTTATTATAAGGTGATGAAAGGCGAAGTTAATAATAACTTCGCCTATATCTAGGAAAAAACATTTTCGTCCATGTGGAGTCATGTGACTATAGCCGAAAATCTGATGATAGTCGAAAATGTTATGTATGAGCAAATTATCGTTTCATTTTTAAACAAGGTAGATATATATGCTGATAAAAAGTCCCTTGAACCTTACAACTAGTTCAGTTTACTACGGAAACACTCAGGCCCGCCGCTAGCTACTTAGTAGCCCGCGTGCAATACCGATTATGCCGCCCTACGACTACTTATGCTGAGTTTTGTCAAAAAAGGCTATTTAATGTTTTCTCAATTAAATAAGTTATTGCTAAAAAAGCCAAATACATCGGTAAATGTTTTTAACTCGTCGAATCTATCCTTTAAATTGTTATTGTCTGATCTAGGACTCTAAAATAAAACTCTACTCTATATTTGATTTTGGGGTCTACTAAAACTTCCATTACTGTGTTCATATTGAAATTGTGTTGGTTTTCTTCTTGGAGGAATTGTATTTATTGGTGGGAAATCTGTTTCTACATTGAGCCTGTGAGCCACTTTAGAAGCTTCTGCTAACACCATTTCAAAGTGTTCATCCGTACGATATTCTGTAAACTTATCAATCAACTTATTTAACAAAGGGAATTGCTCAGTTTGTTAGGGCAATTTGGCTTAACGTGAACATTAAGTATAATATTTAATGACTACGGTTTTTAATAGTTTATGCCTAAAAGAAATGAATTATAGTAATAAGGTTACGGGAAAGTGTAAAAATGGTTCATATTTAGCATGTCTTATGCTAAAACTTGTCGCTGAAAAAGTTACAATTATGAGTATTTATTTTCCAAAATAAATCATTTGCCTTTATAATAATGATATTCTCTTACTTTGAATGCAGTAGTTACATATCCTGAGGTCATTTATGGAAAAAATAAAACTAATATTTTTTGTTTTCAACATTCACAATACACGGAGGCAAAGCGAATGTTTTCGTTGTCTAGATTTGTCATTATTGACAGTTAGTGTTGCCAGGTAATAAAAAAAAAATCGATTTGACAACAATCGAATTAATATTATAATCGGATGTAAAATGATTTGATGGCCAAAAACGATGAGTGTTTAGTTTGTTTTTAATGTAATTAAAGGAAACTAAATATAAACCTTTTGAAAAATCACTTAATTACAGATTTTCAAGAAAATACATACTTTTTACTCAGATTTAGAAATCGATTATTTTCTTTAATAAAAGATTGAAATCACAATTGTTATTAATGTGGCAACACAGAATCAGCCTCCAACCATAAAATGGCGACGCTTTTTGAACTCAATCAGCTTAAATACTTATTAAACGACTTGTTTTTACATTTACTTTCCTGCAACGAGAATCAAAAAAATATTCATTTTAGTTTTAATTATATTTTTTCGTAAAAATACTTTTTACAGAACAACTTGTCCACGTTAAGCCAAGAATGAGCAATTCCCTTTAAGCAGATTTGATTATTCATTGTGGGGCTCTGCATCATTTTGCTCAGAGCATAAATTTCGTTTAAAATATCGAACCAAATTACTACCGAGCAAATAAATCTATAATTTTGAATGTTCAGAGCAAGTGCAAGCAATGAGCTTTGTGAGATGTAGTACAATCCCATTCCAAGGAATCACCAGATATTTCCAGCAAAGCATCAAATATTTTTTCGAGGTGATACCGTAATGGTTTAACCGCATCAATTTTGTTAGACCATCGCGTGGCGCTTAAAGCTTTTAATTTTAAATTTCGTAAATGTTTGCAAATTATCGACCACCTTTTTGTAGATGATGAAAAGAAAACGTAAATTATATCTTAAATTATATTAAAGAAATTCAAAGTTTCGTGCGTAATATTTGCTGCATCATTCACTATCAAATTAAGACTATGAGCCGAGCATGGGACGTAAATACGCGGTTATTGATTTCAATATTTTTTTTTTTTTTTGTAATCCATTGTGTTTTCCACGCATATTAGAATCATTATCATAACCTTGACCACGTACGTTTTGAATGTTAAGATTTAATTGTGAAAATAAATCTAAAACAAAATTTAATAGACTTTTACCTGTGGAGCTGGTGATCGGACAGAATGAAATTTTCACAAATCGCAACATTTTTGGTTTCATTATTTAAAACATTACAACTGTAATTTGTTCTGTGTGACTTACATCTGGTGTGCTATCTAATATAAAAATATTTCGATTCTCTGACTTTGTTCAATATGTATAATTTTTATGTTTGTGCCGAGCAAATCAATTATTTCATTTTGAATTTGATCTCCTAAATAGTGAGTCATACGACTTGAATTCGAATCGTACCAGGAAACGGCAGAACATTCGGCCGATACCACTTCGGAGTTACTATTTGGTTCGGTCGGTCCCGATCCTACACTACTACACTCTTTCGAATATTGCCTATGGTCCCGACCCAACTGCGAACTTTTTTCGCATTTTTCAATAATATTCGGTTCGGCCATGTGTCGGTCCGATCCGATCATTCGCACTTTGCACTTCGTAGTAGACCCCCTGGTTCTTAGTAGTACCTTCTCTTGTTTTACTGGGCTCTCCTTCTGAAGAGCATACATCTTTTTCTTCAGACAACTCCACTGCTTCTTGATTTTAGGCTGTGCTTGTTAAAGCTAATTCATCATTTTCTTGACATTCCGGTTCCTTATTTTCTGGTTTGTTTAAAAATTTCATTGTTTTTTTCCATGCTGCATTACATTTCTTATTCTGTAGGTGGGGTGGGTATTATGACAATGATTTTGAATATTACGTGATGAGTCGCTCGATTTGCCGCCCCCCTGGACGTGCCGCCCGCGTGCGGTGCACGCCTTGCACGCCCGCTTACGGCGGCCCTGGAAACACTTGAAAATAATCCCTGGATATATTTTTGGTGTAATGTTTACATTCCCACGTCAGCACGTGTCGATAGCTTAACGAATACAAAATTGTATCAACAAGATAGATAAAGAAATACAAACAAAATTCAACCTTATTTCGAAGTTGATAAAGGTAAAAGACAGTTCTGGAGGATGGGACTAGTAGTTTGTACGCACATCACCGTCACATGTCAATCAACTGACGGTGTGACTTGATGAAAACAGAAGTGTAGAAACGTCAAAAAAGTTGTACAAAGAAGTGTACCCAGAATAACATTGAAGTAAGAAAAAAATAACAGTTTCCGAACCACTCTAACCGCCATTTTCTAAATTAGAACACAAACTGACAGCTAAGTTCGCGCCATAATTTATATGGTGCGTTCCGTTTTAAACGATGATGTGTGCGTTCGGTTGAGAAGTTTTTCTGTTTAAAGACACAAAATATATTTTGGGAAAGACATATGTATTTTATGCAGAAGAGTTTACATTTTAAAAATTGAGGTATTTATCATTGTCAATAGCGTCTAATTCAAGCTTGGTTCTATTTTGAATAACAGCAGTTTTACCGTAAGCACATAGACTATACATACATCAGGATTTTTTTGCCTTTGATACTGAAGTCTGTTGACTCTATAAACACTTTTTTCGCTTAACTGATTTCCAGCAAAAAACAAGGCCCAGGTCCGTTTACTCCGGCCCCTCCTTTGGCACATTTATAAACCTTGGAATATCAAATAAAACACAGGGAACTGTGTTAACAATCACCCCGAATGGTGCTCGTAACAAATTAGAGACGTCAACTCGTCGCCCGCGGCCGGACACGGTCGTCAAGTGGATTGTGACGTGCATACAACTGTTTTGACTAAAATAACTTTTGCGTTAACGGGAGCTTTTGCTAACGAAATTTTTTAACAGCTTTTGGAGTGATAGATTATTTGATTCGCTGTCATGTCTCAAAGTAGGGTGAGATTTCAGCATTTACCGAACGTAAAAGATCTAAAAAGGCAGCCTTTTGCCAGATTCAGATGATTTGGTGCACTTTTGATTAGAAGCAATTCAAATAAGTAATGCATTTCAGGGTCCAAAAACAAAGCTATCTAAATATTTACATATCAGACGGAACTGAAATCAATCCCAACTGATAGAAATCTAATACCTAGTCCAATACTTAGTATATTTCCCCAAGGTCTTCCATATCGATAGAAGGCAAGTGTCTACCCGCGTGGGAGATGTGATGCAACCCTGTATACGGTGGGCGTATGACGCTTTACCTTGTAATTTGATAACGTTTTTATGCCATATAAGATTTGAAACCTTGTTTTTTTACCTTCCTTACAGTTGAGTGGCTTCGTGAGAATTGTGGGACGTGACGATTTTGTTAAGGAATTTTGTAAGAAAGACTTGTTTCGTTTTTCTCGAAACAGAATGGCTGGGAGCATGACGCTTTGCATAACATTTGCGACTTAATGTTCGTCCTTACTAGTTCTGAGATACAAGATGATTCTTATAAGATGTTATGCCAAACTTTATTCAATAAACACATTAAAAAAACTTGGTGGACGAAAAGGTAATAAATCGGTTCAAGGAGGCGAGACATTTTTTAAATAATTCTAACGAAGATTCTGAGGCATCATTTTATAATTGTTTTTAACCTTACCTACTTCTTATTACTTTATTTTATGATAATGCCCTTGCCTGTCAGTGTAAATTTCATTAATTATTAAATCTATTAAATTGTTTTAATTCAAACATTGCACGTAGGTGGAAAAGGTCTTGTCGCCTAATATGGTTCTTGTTATCTCTGCTCATTTCGTAACCTTTTTGTCGGCAATCATTTGCATGCGTTATGTCAAACAACTGATTAATCATATTCTTAATTATTTCAAATCTAAATAATATGGAAACGTCGTTAAAATAGCCTGAATTAGGAAATACAAATGTGGCATTTGAAAGCTAACGAAACAAAACGCTGTTTGACAGTTACATTTAAAGAGGCAACATAAATATTAGTCAAATGAAAGAAATATTTTCAAGTAATGCTATACAATTATTTATGTTACATATATATTATCTGGCTGTCTAATGTCACCTCTGCCTGTGATATTTTACAAATGGCAGCGTAACATCCTCATTTTCTATCTATCCTTTTGGTGCGCGGGAGTTCCGTGCCTAAACGTCACAACCGCCGCGTCACTTCAGCAACCTGCTACGTTTCGTTCCTACTATATTTACGATACAACGAGTTCTATAATTGAGCGATGCGGGAGAGCTCAACACATCGCGGTCCATCTTTTTAGAATACGACACAAATAACATTCTATATTTGTAAATTTATACACCACCAGCTTTGAGAGCGCCTAGGACTTCGCGAAACGCAACAGGATTCTCACCCTTATTCGTTGGCGATAAAACTCACAGTTAAGTGTCGGTAATAGATAGGATAAGGTACTTCGTTTTACTTACATAGAATATGCTAAGGTAGTACGGTTACGCAGCAGCCATGCCGATGACCACATGCATCAATGTTTGTAAATAGAAACACATCGTACTATGGAACGGCTTTGATCTTTCAGTTTAGAAATGGGAACAGTCCATCGCCTGTTTTCTTCAGAAGAAAATTGTTTTGAATGGAGAACTCTCAACGTATTTTAAAGCGTAGCAAAAACTCGTGTTCACGATTCGGGTGGCGTATTTAAAGATTAGTTCGACTACTAGTGACATCTCCTGAGCAAATATTCTAACTTGGCTTTGTTTACTAACAACTTTTAGCATTCGAAGCGCATTCCCTATTTTAACAACAGCGTGGGTCAACAAACAAGTTCTTCAGTCCTTGCTGAGCGGTTTCATAGAAAAATTAGCTTTAACATGTGAATGTAACCTGCTCAAAGGCATCTAACGCGTGTATTTGCTCATTCCATTAACCAGCTGGTTTGGGAAGTGAAAAATCACGCTTATCGCGGCACAAACATAGGGAACGGTGGTCCGTGGCTCGAGCCATCTGTTCGTTGCACTCATAAAGATAACGAAAATGTACAAACGGGAACGCATTCATTACGTATCAGTCGTTTGCGGTGAACGCACCCGCGCCTTTACTTTGAATAAATTACGCGCGAAAAACAGTCGGCCATTTTGCATATTTCCGTACGATGTGTTCCATATTCCAGAGTACGGTGTGTATACAGCGCCCGTTTGATATTCTCTTTGAAATGTGGTTTATTTTTAATCGCGTTGTCCTATTTAATCCGTTATGCGAGTGTGGCAAGCGCCTCAATCAGTCTCAACGGTAGCCGTTGCTTTTGACGTCGTGTTTTCTGTTAAAACTGAAAATAATTCAACAAAATGCTTAAATACATAATTTCAAAGATAAAAAAGGTCGATATATTTTTAAGAGCACTTACTTGGCTTGTTGGGATATGATTTTAAATATTTGTTCTCTTTGTTTCAGATTTATCCGGATCCCGAGTCGGAGAAGGCTATTATGGGATCGGTGGTGTACTGTATCCACCACAAAGAAGGATGCCAATGGTCGGACGAGCTACGCAAATTGAAGGTGAGTGAGAAAGCTAAATATTTGCTAAGATAAAGTTAAGTAGGTAAATAGATCGATCGATCTATCATTTTGTGTGCGCTTGTCATGTCACGACACATTTATTTATCTGGCCGACAATAGTATTTAATTTATAACAGGGCAAGTGCGAGTCGGTTTTCAAAATTAATTGCTCTGAAGTTCATTTAGCGTGAACAAGCTAATTTGTCTAATGTTAGCTTGAATTAAAAATAAATTAAAGTCTTCTGATGAATTTAAATAACAACATTGTTATAAGTGCCTAGACTACATATTTAACAACTCTCTAGCACTGTAAGACTAATTTACAAGTCGTACATAAATCAAATAAATTATCCGGTTGCATAAATATTTTTTTCCTTTTCTACTGCATTACAAATTCATTAATATTTTTAATTGCACACTTTTATATAGAACTTAGATCTTGTTCGAATCACCCGTAAAACTTTAACGACCGATACGATAACAAACCGACCTATTTAATCTTTACATCCGATTCAACATTTTAAGATCACTTTCTTATGTGCAGGCGCATCTGAACACGTGCAAGCACGATGCGGTGCTTTGCGCAGCGCAGTGCGGTGCGATGATCCCGCGCGTGTTGATGCAAGATCACTTGCGCTACACCTGTCCTCGCCGCCGCGCCAACTGCGAGCATTGTCATAAGGAGTTCTCGGGAAGCGCCTTAGAGGTAAGGATTGAAGAACCTTTTGCGCTGTTTATGTAGATGAAAGAACCGTTAGTATCAATTTTAGCCTTGGTAGTGTGAACGAGGGTTAATAATTCAAATTTGATGCATAAGTAATGCTAAAGGACTATGATGACTTTTCGAAACGAAAACCACTGCCATTTCCATAGTTTTAAGGAAGCTGTTTTAGCGAAACTTTCTAGCAAATACCGTCTTGCTGGCATTTCCAGTTTAGATTTTTAACACCTATGTAAATCGTAATTTTCAGGAACATCAAGGCAACTGTGGCCACGAACCAGTTTACTGCGAGAACAAGTGTGGAGCCAAAGTGCAGCGAAGACATACGCAGCAGCACATTCAACAGCATTGCAGTAAACGTCTAGTGCCTTGCAAGCATTGTGGACAGAGTTATACCCAGGTAAGCATCTACAAATGCTAGTTCTAAGGCTACTGTCAATGATCAAGACCCTTTGGGGACTTCTGGGTGAAAAATAATCTAAATAAGTATATGTTTATATATGTATATTCATGTAAAACCTTACCTTGACTGACCTAACTAAAAGTGAAATCCAATTTGATATGCTTGCTTACCAACTTGAACCTCGTCTCGAAACTTTATTTTTTATAAATCGCCTTTCAAAATCTCACTAGTCATATCTAAAAAACCACCTCCACCCTTCCACAGGACACAGTATCAGCACACGGAGCATCATGCGCCCGCGCGCCAGTGGCGTGTCCCCAACGTTGCGGCGCGAGCGGCGTGCCGCGCGCCGACCTGGCGGCACACTTACGGGACCATGCCGCGGCCGCCGCTGCTGCAGCGCTACCCTGCTCTTTTAGAGATGCTGGGTGTAGGTTTAAGGTATGTTCCAATAGTTGTTACTAAAGAAATCTTTAAAAAACTGTGCAAAGCTACTGTTTCTGTGATACGATTAGCTATCTACAATGCAATATGGTAAATACGATGAGGGTACAAGCATAGTGAAGATAGCAATTAAGTATAGAAATAAGCATTTGATGATTTTGAGACCTAGTCTAAGTACATACTTACTTTTGTAAAGATTTTGAATAACACTGCAAAGAACAGTATGCAAGCGATCCCGGGCAAGTGTCACAGTAATATCAAGACCCTCCTCTTTTAAAAGATTCACTATTCATTTAATTGTAGAAAAGGTCTTACAATATTAACCAATCTTTCTATCTTTACAGGGAACAAGACAAGCTCTAGAAAAACACACAGAAGAAAGTTGCCAGCAACACTTAGCCCTCGTCTCAGCTCTCGCCAGCCGCCAAGCGCGACAACTAGACTCGTTGCGCTCTGCAGTTGCGCGACTATCGGTTAACTGTTCTGGTGCTCTTGTGTGGCGTATCAGCGACTGGGCTGCCAAGATGGCGGAGGCGAAGTGCAAAGATGGCGTTGAGCTTGTGTCTCCCGCGTTTTACACCAGCCAATATGGATATAAGTTACAGGTAAGCTTTGAAAAGTTATTTTTTGTTACTCAGTTAAAACATCCCATCATTCTTTTTGTCGTAGTAGTTTCCAGTCTTACGGAGATCATTATCTAGGCTCCACCCCTTCTGAAATACTGTGGTGATCCCATTCTGTCTCCCGAGGAGTATTAGTCATGTTTTCCAAAAAATATTGCTAATTGCAGAGCTGAGTCCGAAAAAAATACGTCTGTTCCACATTCATGCTTCACTAATATCTAACTACCCACTTTTGGCGTGCCTGCCAAATTCCTGGTTCGTTCCCACGTGGCAGTAAAAAGCTCCTTGGTCAATAATAAAAATTAAATCGCATTTATTGCCACGAATATGCAGTGATACATACTGCAAAAATAGTATGCCGTGCATGTTTATTTTCAATTGTTGAATTTTGACCTCTTAACACAGAAATCGTGTTGCCATCCAAAACTCTTGTAACGCCACATGTATCACATTTGTTGGTAAACAAAGCCACGCCGATATATTTGTATGAGTCAACGCGAGTATGGTGACTCGCGTCCCCACGGAGACTAAATTAGACACTTGCTCATTCAGTGTGTAATGTAATATTATTTTGAGTGCAATAAATCATAGTTGTTCGTTTTGGTAGACGGTGACATTTGTTAATTATTTTAATTTCTCTTCTTTTTCTTGCGTTTTATACTTTTGAATGACTTATTGGTAGTTATTTTGGTTTAGACGATTTGCGTAATAGGTTTCGGATCTTCCACATCGCAGGATCCATTTAATAATATTTTGACAGTAATTTTGGCTCTTGATTTCTAAATGAAAAACCTATGATATTTTAGTGGCTTGCATCATTCAACTAAATTTCCATCTCCTTTCTTTCCAGGCGTCACTATTCCTGAACGGCAACGGAGCTGGCGAAGCAACCCACATGTCAGTCTACATCAAGATCTTACCCGGTGAATACGACGCCCTTCTCCGCTGGCCTTTCGCCCACACGGTCTCTTTCACCCTCTTTGACCAGAGCTCAAGCCCAGACAGAGCCTGCAACATCGTCGAGAGCTTCGTTCCCGACCCCACATGGAAGAACTTCCAAAGACCATCGAAGGAACCCGATGCGTTAGGCTTTGGGTTCCCAAGGTTTGTGTCCCATGAAATGCTGAAGAAGAGGAACTTTATCAAGGATGATGTCATGTTCTTAAGAGTTAAGGTAGACCCTAGTAAAATTGTAGCTGTTTAATACTATAGTTTAGGGGATAGTTATTTTCGTACGGCAATAAGACCGATAGTGGATGCTGCACAATTTAATGAGGGGTAACATGGAAATTTTAAAAAATTTGGCCAGTATAGAATCTAATTGAAGGTATACAAAGGCAGGGATAAAATATTAATGGGGTAATAACTACAGTCGGATAAATAGGTTTCATTTAAGGTTTTATCTAGTTTTAGAAGCCTAAAACCATTTTTCTAATGTTCAAATTTTGAGTAGAATTACACCGAAGTGGTTAAGAGTACTAAATAATTAAGTTGGGGTTAGCTGAATCCAAGTTAAACTTAAGTTATTAACACATTATGTGTATTCTATAGTCATTATTTAGTATTAAGTAACTTGAAGTCATAGTTTTAACTGTAAATATTATTTTTATACTTAGCTCAGTAATTTGTACATATTTGTAAATATTAGTTTTAGTATGCGCATACGCAATTGTTATCCTTTCACTAAAGATCTCTTGAGTTTCATTGCCGTCAGATGAACGTAACAAGCTCAGCATGGTTTCAAAGTATTTTATGCCTTATTTCTTTAGAAATAGTGTACATATTTTCTTTACTTTAACGAGACTTGCTTTTCTGTGCCATATTTAGTAGGTTTGTTTACCTATTAGCACCATTTGCAGATGTTTTTCGTAGGACGCCCTACTAAATTTAGTATGGCCTAAAAAATAAGATTGCCTGAAACTAACATGAAGATATAATTTATCAGTATGAGATGATTCATGCCATATTCTTGCTTTTGACTTACTAATACGACTAATGGTTTTGATTTTCAGTTTATAATACTAACCCATACGTCGATGTAACATTTTTCGCCGAATAACCTCCATTTCCCCAACTCTTCCAGCTATTTCCAATTTTATCATTACTAAATCTTTATCTATCTATATTTATATTCTTTATCTATTTATATTTATAATCTTTTATCATTACTAATTGTCCTTTTCGGCTCATTTCGGCATTAGTATTCAGGCCATCCTAATAAGATCGAACCAGTATAAATATACACATTTTTATAGTAGCCTGCAAAAATTGTGTGTAGCTCTCTCCAAATGTTCAGAACGCATTTTTGTTAGCCTTAAGCGAATTTTATCGAAGGCTCTTTGAAAAATGCTTTGGACTTACATCTTCAATCTTTATCCCCAAGGGACCGACAGAAACCTTTGACACATGCCCAGCTTCGTTATATCGGCAGATCTTTGTATATATTTTCTGTTTTACGAAAACAATAATTTATGATTTTTTTTTTGTTGACGACATTTGTGTACATACTGTCTTATTTTGTACATAAAAATCAATGTTTTATTAAAATTATTGATACTTAACCTAAAATTCTTATGTATTCGTTAAGCTGGAGTTAAACCAAAGTGTTGTGATTGCTTTGCGTTTTAAAAAATATGGTGTATTGTACATTTCCATTTTGCAAAGTGAATCAACTTAAAACACGGCTAAAGCTGTATGTAAGTAATATATATTTATCTCTATAGATATACATTTAAGTTTTTGTTTTCGGACTTTCGTGTGCTTGTTGTACTAGCTGTCTTTAACGCAAATTATTTTTAGCTTGATCTAAAAGATTTCTCAAATTATTTATATTAATGGACGGTGACCGATATATGTGAACTAATACAGTTGTAATTATTACATTTTATATATTTTCTTTTGTCAGTAGTTAGATTCAGTAAAACATTGTTTTTAAATATCTGTAAAAGTTTTTAAATATTTAACTAAACAGCCTAGTGTTCTAAAGTTTTCTTGGTTAATTTGGATCTCTTCTAAAACGCTTTTTTATTGAATAATTTAATCTCAACTGTAATATTACATTCCAGTAAAAAACATTATTATAAGTCTGGAAGCCATTCTGTAATTATTTATTTTATTACAATTAGGCTATGGGTTTAATCGAGAGAATAATATAAAAAAAAAACTTAATATTACCGACTTTTTTACTACCGTTACTTTATTTTATGTTATCTGTTTTTAATTGTCTAGTTTTTGTTCTGTAAAATCAGGAAGTATGTATGCCTTTTAGAGCCATCTCATAAAATATGCAAGATTTTTTTTCAGTGCAACATACTTATTACCTATAAACATTATTTTTGTCTCAGTTTGCCCTAGCCTTTTGTACCTTTTTTTGTAATCCGTAGTTTACGACTAGGCTATTTGCTATCATAACCTTAGTACCTAATATAAGACTAATTAAAATTAAAGCATAAGCAGATTGTATTAAGCATAGATCTAAGATACTTATAAGCATTTGGCAAAAACGGACACAGTAGAATGTAAGAAAATGAAAATAATTTGAAAAAATGGCCACACTAGATTTTTAAGAGAAGGCCCATCTTAGATGTTAAGAGGAAATATACTATTTTTCCGATATGAATATGATTTTTATTGACATGGATTTGACCCCTTTTATCAATGAATTTTGAGAGTACTTACTTAGCATTCTGAGTTTTGCACCGAATGCACATGATCGTGGAAAAAGGAATAAATATTTTCTAACTTACGGTCAATGGCCGGTGGAACTCGTCTAGTCCTTAAGTGGAGATCGCGTATCGGCAAGCCTAGTGTGGGACGCCCCGTAGCTAGATGGACCGACGACCTTAAAAAAGTGGCTGGGACAGACTGCATGAGGAAGGCAGAGGACCGGGTGTTCTGGCGCAGTCTGGGAGAGGCCTATGTCCAGCAGTGGACTGCGATAGGCTAACTTGATTGTTTTAATCGAGCTTTTAACTCCCGTGAAGGGCAAAAATATGCTACACAGAAAGTAAGTGAAGTCTCGAAACAATTTTTAAGTGTTCCATACATACCTACTCTACCCAAATGTATGGGACGGCTGATTATTTTTCGCGATTCCGATGTTGGTGCCATGGGAAAAGTAGTTCAGTTTGATGATCTGTACACTGTACCACACCCTTCAATATGATCACACCAGTATTTATGGCCAGACTGTGTATATAGTATATTATAAGTATATATTATAGTAATGGTATGTATGTGTATATAACCTATTTATGTATTTGTTTACCTAGTTTTAAGTTTTTTTTTATCATTGTCCCTCTCAACCAAAGCACCTGCCATCCAATCTCTTCAACCTTGGTTGACTGGTAGAGAATGCCTACATTAAGTCCGCCTTTGTACCTTTTTGTGCGAAAAGATTAAATAAATAAATACCTTTCTGATACTCACTGTATCGGTACCTAACACATTTCTACGTAGGTACATATGAGAAAGATATAAGTTGGGGTAAGTTCGGTGCTGGGGTAAGACCGTACGAATCATATTTTATTTGGTCGAACGGTTGGGGCAGAATAAAATGCTGCAGGAGACAATGTTGTCAGCATTAAAAATATTGCTAAATAAGCGGTAATTGACGCAAGACGTCATACACCCCAAATAGAGTAGATACTTATTGAGTTGAAAGCATAATACAATGACCAAACCTTAATTTTTGTAAAGCTAACTATTATTATGTATAAGAAAATCGTGTTGCCTGTAGCATTACTTTATGCATTTAAAATTGAGTATTATTGCCTTGTAATAAGATTTAATTTTCTTTGACTGAATCGGCGGTCTTTAGGTATAGCAAAATACACTGTTAATGAAAAAAAAATGATTGAATATTGGAAGTCACTGAAATCGATTCAGTAGTCACTATTATGAACAAACTACTTTCAGGCCTTGCGTTTATTCTGTTACACCTTGTATTAGTCGTAAAGCACGTTATGCCGTTGGTCCCGGCTATCATTCGTGGATCTTTGACAGTCGTTACGGTTCGTCAGTAGCCCGAAAGTCTGACAACCAGTCTTATCAAGGGGTATCGTATTACCCAGTAACTGAGTTGTGGAGGTCAGATAGGCAGTCGTTCCATGTCAAATAGTGGTGGTATTCACCTGCATCCGGTTAGACTGGAAGCCGACCCCAACATAGTTGGGAAAAGGATAGGCAGATGGATGGACCTTGTATTAGTCGTACGGTTTTACCCCAGTGCCGCACTTACCCCAACATACTCTACCTATAAGCCTACAACGAAAGTAAGTAAATAATAAGAACCACGGCAAAGTTCAATATGGACTACAAATACTAACAAAAGACAATCAAATAACTTGTACCACGCATCTTTGGCTGAAACTTATCATTATGTCAAATGTACGCTAAAAACCTATTTCGATAACATTCTAGCACAACAAATCATAGTGTTTATAATTTTATTGAAAGTCCGACTATCGGTGTAATAAATTGTAGATTGGAGCAAACTGCGGCGACTGTCACTTGTTTATGTAATAATCGTAAATCTTTAATGTGATTGAGATTGTGAGAGTATTTTGGGAATGTCTTACTGGGCTGTATTAATTTGTTCTCGTTACAAATCAGTCTGGTACTGTCCAGCGGGGTAAATGCGTAACATACTATCAGTAGCAATGGCTTTCATTTTGACAGTTCAACAACATTCATTACTTCATTTACGTTGTTATGCAGACAAATTTTTCGAACTTAAGAAGCAATGGTTTAGCAGTATTCTGCAAAATGATTCAGAATGCGATAGTTTGTCAGTTACACAATTAGTGTGCTGGTGAAATGTAAACCCTGTGATATAAGATTAGGTATGATTCCCGGCCAAACCTATGCATTAACCAAAAACTAAGATACAGTTTTCGTCCTGAAGTCCCACCGCGTCGCATCGCATCACCCGTTCGTTTTCGCTTAATGTACAGATGCCAGCACATCAAGCTTCTACAATCTGTCAAATTTCTTTAATAGATTTTCGACTTTATCGCTAAAGCATTAAGGTTCAGGGTTCATTGAGAAAAAATTACAGTTTCGGGTAGCTTGACCTGCTGGCGTCTTTACTTTATGACATTTTTTTTCTTTTTGCTTGGCTTCTAAGAGTCGTAGCGTGATGAGAAATTGGCTATCAAATGCAATGAATCAGCAGGAACAGCAGCAATCCGCCTCAGTACATTTGTGTGCTTACAAATCAGCCTAAGGTAACTCCCGAGATTATAGCGTTCAAACATACAAACAAAAAATTCAACTTTATTATATTAGTGTAGAAGAGTGGATACGTGTATGCTAAGTCCTTAGGGGCAATTCTCATAATTTTAAGAACGTTCACAGTCTGATCTCAGTCTCAAAAATACCTCTAATTTCCCTACATTTTTGACATTTGTTTGTCGCCGAAATGAGATTGCGACTAGATTTTAAACGTTTTAAATTACGAGATGGCCTTCGTGCAAATAATTACAGTAAAGGACAGTAAGTTTTAAATTATTAATAAGCACTTCGGCAGGAAGTACAGCCCGATTCAAACTTTATGGCGGCTCTGAAGTGAGCCACTCGCTGCGCAGTACCTCACCCCTCACCCCCGCAGACACGTGAATTTGTTACTGCGCAGCGACTCGCCTCATGTTCCGAGCCGCTATAAAATTTGAATCGGGTTGTATGTAATGTGTTGGTGTAAATATACAAATGCAAAATTAATTAGGAATTTGTTTACTTAATCAGTACAAAACGCTTACAAAAATAACTAACTACTTAACAACTTAATGAAGTGACTTACACGCTACCTTAACAAGTAGTTATTGCACATAGAACTAGGTATTTTGTGAGCTTCCTGATTGGCTGAATGTTGAAGTGTTGAGGGCAGATGGCTGTTGTATCTTCTTTTGGGCTTTCTGTAAAGTAAGTGAGTTTCTGTAAATATTAAGAATGTCATAATAGGTAGTTATTGCTTGCATCAAACCACTGGATAGCATAATCAGCCTATAATATTCCCACTGGTGGGACACAGGTCTCCTCATACTCGTAATCCACCACACCAGCCCAGTGCGGTTGGTGGACGTTTTCGAATTTTCGGTTTTAGGACGATTTCTTCACAATGTTTTCCTTCACCGTTTTGAGAGCATGAGGATGGAATAATTCACACAACATAAAGCGCCTGCTTGGATTTGAACCCATGAACTACAACACGTATGCCGCGGCCATTACCACTGGGCCACCACTGCTCATGAGCGGCTTGTGTCAACTCCACTCAAATTGTGGTCCTTTCCCCAAAAGACCTTGAAATGTTGGTGTATTATATGTACACCTCTGCCCAACCCTTCCGAGGAAAAAGGTGTGGTTTTATGTCATAAGATACCTTACCCTTCTCTTTCTTCTTATACCTTGTTTTGTTGAAAATAAATACAATTATATAACAATACTTACCATTTGTATCTGCAGCAAATAATCCATAGCAGACGGCAACAGAGGTTTTGCGGAGTTAATCTCCATCATAGTCAAGTGGTCCAGCCTACCATAACCACCTCCGGACTTCATCAGCGCATCCATGGAGGTCCGTAACTTAGACATGCGGATGTCCCAAATGTCTTTGATTATGGTCTTTATTTCTGAAGCGTTAGGGACGTCTTCCGATGCCGCACCGAGGATCAGTTTTGCTTCTACCATGTAATGTTCATTTGGCATTTTAGTGAAGAACCTGAAATAACACAGTAATTTCAAAATGAAATAAAGTTTAATTATAAAAAGTATACTGATAGAGGTATATGCATTACGAATAGGGTAATTTTGCTTGATTTTTTGATTAATGATAATACAGTAACTGCATCGTATTCACTAGAATAGACAAGAAACTTCAGTATGAAAACTGCTGCCCCAATAACTTCATATTTTTAGACCATTTGTATACATCAGTAGGTTATTAGCATTAAAAATGCCATGTTAATAATTGTGGACTTACAGTAACAATCAATAACATACAGAATTAAAAAAAAAAATTGGAATGGACCAGACGTCAAATTAAAACTAACCTAGATCTTTTCTCTTCTTCCTTGATATTTTCCAAATTATCTAATTCCATCCAGTCTGGAGGCACAATACGGCACTTTTGCTTCTGTTTCAACATCATAGCGAGCCATAATGGCACATTTAGTGGCAAACCGGCACGGAAAGGACCAAATTCACCACAGATCAGATAGATTTTGTCGTACGTAAAATTTGGTATTACACTAATGATTCTGTTCTCGCCAATAAATTCTACTTCGTATGGGTCCATTTTTAGCAAGCAATCACTGTTGGTAATTGGAAGAAACTAACACATTTTTACACAAAACAATGAACAACTTTTTGGCAGCGAGTTTTGTTTTTAGTTTTTGACGTAAAAAATTGCGGGAACACGTTCATGTTAATACCACAGACGACAAAGAAAGGGGAAAAAATCTGTCAACTTTTACCACAGGTGTCGCTAGTATGTTTTGACTCACGAAAAATGTCAATTGTTAGTGTGTTACGCAATTACTTCGCTGTCTATTCACCAAGTTTTACGGTAGGTAGGTTATTTTGATGTTGATTTTTATAAGAAACAAATGATTTCTTATGTTACGTCGTAGCGACATCTACCCAACCAACTCGCTAGCTTCTACAGTGCCTACATGCAGAACAGTTTACTGTAACTATTGATAGATGTCGCCACACGTAGCGTTCCAAGACAGCATATTTTGGAAAACTTCGAAATTGAATTCAAAACTCCCAACTAAATTACTATCATCGGAGCATTATTATAAATTAAGATCCAGCATTCTAAAGCAAAAGCTCAAACATTCTAGTGAAACAATAAATTAATAGCGTAGCGATCGATGCAAATCGTTTTGGCAAAGTGCAAACTCCTAATTACTAGCCGTAAATTAGGGTGGCCGGTTGACAATGTCTCAGACGGTTGATATTTATGGGAGGCCTCGTTGGCGGGGCCCGGACTTTTGCCACCCCCATGTCTGTCATAGACTAACGTTTTATGTGACTTCGGAACTGAATTGACGGTCCTATTTCAAAATAAAATATTCGAGTTTTGTAATTTGAACTATGCGATGCGTGTTAATGAAGGTGATTTATGGGAACTGTGTCCACGCTACTTCAAAATGTGGGGTGTAAAGTTCTGTTCGTAAAATTTATTGAGGTTTACTTTAATAAAAACAGTAACTAATTGTTATGTTAGAATCGTGTGACTATTCGTATCACTTACCTACTCATACAATTTAGTAAGTGGGTACAACGTAGGTAAGTTTACTAAAGCAGGTACTTAACAGCGGTGACTGCTTTAGTAAATTAGTATCCAAATCGCTTAAAGAATCAAAGATTTTCAGGGTCCATTATAATCAAAAGCAACTACCCTCAGTACCCCTGAGTACGTATTTCATACAAGGTTTTACCAACAGGAGAACCGGAAGATTTATAATAGAAACTGCTATTTACACCAATTGTTTCAATAGAAGTAATCATAAAATAGAGTCGCGTATCAAGTTGATTTGTCATTGACTGACACAAAACCACAACGGTTTAGAACAACGTCTTATAAACAACAATAGACCACAGTACATTCACGACCTCTCAAGTACACACTCCTATCAACATGAGACGATATTTACATTTAAACTTCGTTTCAGAGAAAGAAACTAATGAATAATGCATCAGTCGCTGCTTTTCTAGACTTGGAACATGCTTGGAACGAAGATGCAAAGGTATGTGTTAATATAATTTCATATATTATGTATGTACCTACAGATAGGTACACTGGATTGTATTCTCACTATTATTCTAACATTTAGGTAACTTTTCCTGCAGTGTAGTATCTGCAACCTTAGATATGATTGCGTAAAACACGTTCATTCACAATCTGAATCATTTTGAAGGATGTTCCTAATCCATTGCTTTATATATATCTTCGATAAACTCAGTGGCGTAGCTAGGTAACCAAGGGCCCTGGGGCAAATCAAAAAATGGGGCCCCACTGCTATCTAAACTGGTTAGGTTTTATCAAGTAAAAATATTAAATATACAAATACTTTAAAAATGCTAAGCTACTTTATCATCAGCTCTTTTTCGTGCACTGCAGGGCAGGTAATAAAAATATTAAACAATAACAACATAAATTACAATTAATACTTGGTGTAGGTATTGAGCAATAAAACGAAATAGAAAAGATTCAAGGGTTTATTATATTGGGCGCGTTCACTGCGGCGGCGAGCCGCCCACTACCTGAACGCGCCCCAGAAGGTGGTAGCCGTAAGGCTCATCCGGGGCTACCGCACGATCTCGGACGAGGCGGCAAGCCTCCTTCCCGGACTGCCACCATGGGATCTGGAGGCGATAGTCCTCGCGCGCCTGTATGAGTGGCGCGCGGAGGCACTACGCCGGGGGGAAAGTCCGCTCCCGCGGCAAATTGCTGCGGAGCGGACGGACCTCCGGCTCGATCTCATGGCGACATGGAAAGAGCGACTGTCGCAACCCAGCGCAGGGCACGCCGCGATAGCGGCGATAAGGCCCCTCTTTGAGGAGTCGCTAGAGCGGCGCCACGGCGCCCTCACCTACCGCCTGACGCAGGTCCTCACCGGACACGGAAGTTTCGGGAGGTTCCTGCACGTCATCAGGCGGGAGGAAACGCCCGGGTGTCACCACTGCCAGGATCGCCCAGAGGACACGGTGGAGCACACGGTGGAGGTCTGCCCCGCTTGGGCGGAGCACCGCCGTGTCCTCGTAGAGGCGATCGGCAGCGGCGGCGGCCTCTCGCGCCCGGCCCTGGTGCAAGCCATGGTCCGGGGCGAGAGGGAGTGGGAGACAGTCGCCTCCTTCTGCGAAGCAGTCATGCTAGCGAAGGAGGTGGCGGGACGGATGAGGGAGAGAGCCTCCCGTCCCAGCCGCCGCGGGAGACGCCCCGGGCGTCGGGAGTCGAGTGAAGACTACCGGCCACCGTAGGCGCGGGCCTGCGGGCGGAGAGCAATGGGTAGCTCACCGCCCGATCAGGACCAGGCCCGTGCCGGACGGCGCGTAAGTGTTCCACGCGCACCTCAAAGAGATGTCAGCATAACGAGGGGCCCCTTAGGGCCGAAGCCTGCCAGGTCAGCGGGATTGTCCGAAAGGGTTACCGCTACCCCGGAACATAAAGGGCGAAGGAAGGAACATGGGTGGGTTTTAGTCAGTAAGAGTCTGACACTCCCTTCCGCTCCACCCAGAGCAGGAGGGGTCATTTGATGATTTCCCATCCGGAAAAAAAAAAGGGTTTATTATATAAAGGTCGCACCTACCAACTGACTAAATAATAATTATATTTACAATCTTTTCCTAGCTTTAATTTTCGCAAAAGTATCAATGACTTCGGTTAAATCCAGGCTTGATGCGGTTCTGTTTTCAATAGCTATTAGCGATAAATGTCGGAGTCGAGTTTGGCCCACACTATTTCTTAAATAATTTTTTATTATTTTTAATTTGCTAAATGACCTTTCAGCTGCTGCAGAAGTAACAGGAATTGTAAAGAATAATAACATTGCTGTAAATACTTCCGTTAGGTCGCATTCTAGCACTCCATATTTGCTCATTATTTCCTTACATAATTGGTGAACAGTCCATGCTTGAGTTAATTGAGGTAAAACTAGGTGGTGAATATTAATAAATTGAAGTGAAAAGCTAGGACCTATTATATCTGAATATTTTCTTTGAAATTCGTCACACTTTTGTAATAAAGTTGCTTCATCAACATGTAATAAAAATGTTGGTGTTAGAAAATCGAATATTTGACAGACTGCACTCATACCAGTAAAACGTGTATTTAATTGAGCTATTAATGTGTCTAGTACATTATTGAAAATCTCAATTTTAAATATTTCTTCTCTGTTTGGAAATCGGTGATCAGCAGCTAATTTATCAAAATGTTTTTTAACTTTCCTTTGCCTTTTTTCCTGAAAATGGGTATCTAAACCATATTTTCTTGCAATTTCACTGGCTTTGCACTTGAATAATTCGAAATCATTTCTATAAATTTTGCAACTTTGCTTTGGTCTTTGCTAAAGATTTACTTGCCTCGCCCAAAATGATGTCGCATTTCTGTAAAGTTTTGGATGCATATTGATTTCATTCAATACACTGTACATGAATTCGCAAAGCAACACGAACTCGAAATTTAGGAAATAGGAAATCCCTAGGTATAACTTTCGAATTTCTCTCAACTGAGTTGCCATGATTAAAGTCGGGTTGCAACCTGTCATATTTAGTTTGAAAATGGGAGAAATTTTCAAAAGTTCAGTTCGATCGAAATTTTCTGGTAAGGATTCAAGGGCCCCCTGAGCTTGAGGGCCCCGGGGCACTGCCCCGCCTAGCCCCTAGGTAGCTACGCCACTGGATAAACTTGTCTGCTCAACAACGTAAATAACGCAATGAATGTTGTTGAACTGTAAACATGATAGCCATTGCTACTGTTAGTGTATTACGCAATTAGCTGGCCGTACAAAAACTTGATGGCTTAGCTTAAGTCATAATTTATGAAGTATGTAATCATGTAATTAATAATCTTCGAAACCATCGTGGTCAAACCAGCGCAGTGGCAGTTTTGCAGTGGTTTTTCGCCACCAAATTAAATGTTACTTCGATTGGTGTAGTTTTGTAAGTGATTTGTCGACAATAAATTCAAATGAAGGATTATTTCAACGATTTAATTCGATTTTCGCGTAACAAAAACAGAATAAAGCAAGTTAATCTTCACAAAACATAAACTTCGATATACAGATCTAGAAAAACAGCTTTTCCAACCAAAATAAATAACTAAATCCGTTTGCACGAATGGAAACACACTCAGACATCTTTCTTCTTAAATCTGCATACAAATTCGTGAGATCGCGCGCAAATTCGCCCAGTCATTTAAAAGCGATTCTGTTTCAAGCGAGGCGCTGTTTTTTTGGCCATAAATATGTCGCGAGTGACACCTAGCGATGTACTGCCATCTAGCGGCGGCGATCAGTATGCTAGTCACGTGCTCTCCAACATAGATGGCGTTGCATGTCACTCACGTTGGTGAATGTGTTTTAGAAGTTACTTTGAAATATTTAGTTTGACTTTTATCAACTCGTACGTTTTTAAATAAAGTGGTTAGCATTTTCGGAAATAAAGTCGTTGCGAACAGAGTGGCACTTCGGTATTTTGAGATGAAGAAGAAGAAGAAGAAGAATACTCTTTATTGTACACCATACAATTTATAAAACATAAATATACAAAAATTTTAAAAAGGGTGACACAATGGGCGGTCTTATCGCTAAGAGCGATCTTTTAAAGACAACCTTTGGATGGATTAAAATTAAAGAGAGACAAATATGGTAGGTAGTCTGTGGTGTACCATTTACATTATACAATCAATATATACATAAAGTATATTTTACTCGTCTAAATAAATATATACATACAATAATAGACATGAAACAAGAGCAAAAAAAAAAGAAAATATAATAATAATAATAAATAATAATAATGATGATGTTTAAAGAGAGAGGAAGTGCTCTTTGTTTTAAAAACCTCCTTAATAGTCTGCTAATAAACTTTGCCGATGGGGCCGAAAAGTTCTGGAGTGGCGACTGCGAACCGGAAGACGTTTCGTTGGAAGGCCTCCCACTAGGTGGACCGATGACCTGGTGAAGGTTGCGGGAATCCGCTGGATGCGAGTCGCACGGGACCGGTCAATGTGGCGACACTTGGGGGAGGCCTATGTCCAGCAGTGGACGTCTATCGGCTGAAATGATGATGATGATGATGAATAAACTTTGGATTGACTCTGATGCTGTATTTAATTAGACATTCCTTTTTATAGCTCCTACTAGTTTACACTATTTTGCATTTTATTTTATTGCACACCTATCTGGGGTACCTACTTATATTTATTTTCATTAATTAGAAACTTTATTAGCCTTCTTAGGGATTCTAGCACCACCATTTTATAACTCTCAAAATAATCACAAAGTAATTTTCAGCGATATTTGATTGATTCAACTTGGTTACCTAAATCTGCATAGCCATTTTCCAACTACTTATGTTGGCGTCGGTTTCCAGTCTAAGCGGATGACCTCGACAACCCAGTTACTGGGTTGTGGAGGTCACTATACGCCTTCGTTACCCATGAGTTGTAAATTTTCAGGCAAACGGGGCGCAGCGGGTTAAATATTTTAATGAACTTTTCTCACGTTAAGAATGAACTTGTCAAAGAGTTGACATGTAGCTATGTAGGTATGTATACAACGCAGAGGTATCTACTTATGTATTAGTTACACATAGGTAAGTAAATATTTTATTTTTATATCTTTTCAGTTGCGGTTTTTTATGTTTTTACTCTGAACTCTTACTTACCGTACGTACAAAACCAAATCTATCTTTAGTTCTAGTCTAAACCTTTGAGCCAGTATTCATACAAATTATTTTATTTCGTTTTTTGTATAAAGAACTGCATTTCTATAACAGTTAGGTAACTAATTCAATAACTAGCTCGGTGGTTTAAACCAGAGGGGCAATTCTCGTAATTTTAAGAACGGTCACAGCTGATCTCAGTCTCAATCTGTCAAAAATACGTCCAATTTCCCTACATTTTGACAAGTTTTGGACATTTGTTTGTCGCCGAGATGAGACTGCGACTAGATTTTGATCGTTTTGAATTACGAGAATTGACCTTCTGATTTACAGAAAATCCTTGTTTTGTTATAATGGGGCTAACGTGCACGTCTTTGTACATCGTTCTCACATTGAAAGATCTTACCAAATTTTTTATCACAATTTAAGTATTTTGTTTTCAAAGAGTGTCTATTGAGTTTCTTGTCCGTTCTTCTCCATAGGAGCCTACCACGCTTTGGAATGGAATGGCCACTAACTTCATCTTTCTGGCTGACCGACTCCTTGACAACTTAAAAGTGCCTGTATTGATAAGTGCTTTGATATTGAGTTATTTTTATGAGATTACAAACATCATCAGTCAGGTGCCAGTTATCAACCAAAAATAACTAAGTAGCTATTCAATCAATTAACTCAGCATATCGCAGTCCACTGCTGGACATAGGTCTCTTCCAGGCTGCGCCACAACACCCTGTCCTCCGCCTTCCGCATCCAGTCCGTCCCAGCAACCTTCTTTAGGTCGTCCTGCTGGGGGGCGTCCCACACTACGCTCGCCGATACGAGGTCTCCACTCCAGGACTCGTTTGCTCCACCTGCCATCGATCCTTCGAGAAACATGGCCAGCCCAGTGCCTCTTCAGTTTGCTTACTCTGCAAGCTATGACGGTAACTCCGGTTCTTTTCCGGATAATTTCATTCCTGATTTTATCCTCCAAAGAGACTCCGAGCATAGCTCGCTCCATAGCGCTATTAAGTAGCTATTGCATTCATAGAAACACAAAATCACACAAAATTAAACTGCTTTCTCCCCAAAAAAGTCCCACCTTCCCCAGCGTCTCATTAACCACTTAAAGATAACTTATACTTACAAGTTACATAACACCACAGTTTCACAGTCAGTTATTAAGTGAATTATTATAATTACACTTAGCCTCTGCCAGTTGAGAACAACTTAGTTCACTTATCTCATTCTTGCGGCGGCAAAAGTTTTCGCAGCGAATTTCTATGTTTTTGTTTTTAATAAAAATGTTTACGGCCCCTGCATCGCTTTGCAACTGTGAGGATTTTGTTTCATTTTAGTTTTTGGTGCAGTTGAGATTGCATTTAAATAAATGTGAGGTCTTTTTGTGTGGTCATGGGCTTTGGATGCAACGAAAAGAAATTAGAAAACCATATTGGAAGTCGCTAGCACTAACCTTGGATTTTTTTTTCTTTTGGGTGCTTAAAGTAAGATTTGATTATCATTGATTGACCATCAAGAAAAAAGGTTAACCGTTTGTATACAGGGTGGCAGGGATCTCGACGCGCAACCTGTTACCATGGATTCAGACCATGATCGAATCGCACAGAATCAGTGCGATTCTGTAAGCATATCACAGTGAAAACTTAGGTCAAGTGAGCGTGGAGTGAGCTGTCATTCCAGCCGGTCGATTCTGTAAAAATCTCACCGTGAAAACTCAAGTCAATCCCTAGCATTATTTGGAATGACAGCTCACTCCACGCTCACTTCACCTAAGTTTTCACGGTGAGATGGTTACAGAATCGCACTGCAACTAATGCTAGCGATTGACAGTATTGACAGCTCACTTCACCTAACTTTTCACGGTGGGATTTTTACAGAATTTATCGGGAGCATTGAAAAATCTAGCAGTAATAAAAAAAATAATATTGATGTTCGTATCATTTTGACCGCGGACCACTTTTCTATGAAACAGCAGAAGTTTTTTTTTACCTACCTCATAGACATCATAAAATATCCTTTAGTTCTAGCGTAAATTTCCCTTCGCGATGCAAATTAATTAGGTAAGTAGGTACCGAGAAGTTTAGAGGCTTTAAAACTTTGAGGTACTTATACTTACCTTATAGATTAGGAACGGAGATCACAGATTTAGGTACAGCACACAGAAAAGTGGTTGTCATTCTATGATAATCGAGACTATCCTCCCAGACGATAATGGTTTAAATATACAATTTCATTAGTTTCCTCAATAAAAATTCTCAAACAAAATCCAGCCGAACGTTTAGCACCTCACCTCCACAAGATGTAACCGGACCGAAGTTATCAAGCTGCGCCGAAATCTCCCAGCATTAAGCCAGAGGGGGCAATTAGCGAAAAGATAATAAGTTACAACTTAAAACTAACATCAGAATAATGTTATGAGAAAGCCGATTTGGACGATTCATTAGTTTTCTTAAAAAGTATCCTGTTTGGACTATGAGTTATCCTATAATTGCAGATGCACCTTCTTTGAAAATAAAGCCGGTCATTTCTGATTGGAAACGGTGAATCCTTTTATAATAAAATGGAAGTTGAGCAAAAATGCTGATTGAAGAGAATGTTTTTTTTTTAAAGAGAGAGAACGTACAGGCACAGAATAAATAGTACAGTACAGGGTTTATTGCTGCGATGCTGTTCCAATGGAGAAAATTGTTCAGTCTGATGGTCTGTACAAAACCCTTAAATTTGGCTGGTCTTTGAAAACTAACCCTGTATAATTATGTAATACCTACCTGACAGGTTAACATAGGAGTCTCCTTACTTATTATATGGGATGATTCACTTATATCGGGCTTGCTAATGATGAGTCTTTAATACGCGTGATGCGAAATGATAATGGAACAGCTGGGGGCTGAGGGCCTTGAAAAAGTGTCATTCTATCAGCTGTAACGATGATGGTGGAATGGAAAAGTCAACAATGTATGAGACTGACTTTTAAGGTACCTACCGAAAAGATTATATCAATCCCGCGTTTCCTATCCGTCGGTTACATCATTCATGTTAAAATTATGCATGTGAGAACGATACAGAACGTTAAAAGCGTCCGCATAAAAGATAAAAAGAAACCAATACTAATATTAAATTAAATTAAAATAAGCCGTGGCAGCTATGACTATGAGATGACCAGTCTCTAATGACGGCGCTCGTTCACGAACATGACGCATGGATTAGCACCATTCACTTCAACCATTTTGAAGGGAGCTAAATGATCCAACACACACGCCACCATCAGCGAGATATTAGAGTGAGTATGACATACTCTCAGGTACCAGGGCGCATTCAAGTCAATGACAGTACCCAGTAAATGGTAGCTTTATAGTATGTACATAGTGCTCACACGTGTGCTATGCAATTATACAATACTAAGAGACTGAATTTATACAATGCAAATATAGTTTTTGAAATCTTCAGCAGCTCCAACAGTATTTTCAAATGCTAATCAATTATTTTATGCGCCTTTGTGGGGCAGGACCATCCTCATCTGCCTAGCGTTTATCCATCTATATTGGGGTCGGCTTCCAGTCTAATCGGATGCAGTTGAATACCAGTATTTTACACGGACCGATTACCTATCTGACCTCTACAACCCAGTTACTAGGTAATACGATACCCCTTAGTGTCACCAGTAGCTGGCAGCTTCTTTTTTAAGATCAGCGTAGGCATTATTCCTATACGAATCCTACAATAAAAACTTTTTCTTTTCTTTTTTTTTGTATTACCAATATCAAGTATTTTAACCAATTTATAAAACAAAGTTTCTCAAGATGATCACCGCAACTCTTCTCCCCACCAACCCGTAACCCTTTAATATCAACTGTCAAAAATTAAACCGTTGAACTTATCCCCCGATGAGTAATGCCGTGAAGGTTGGCCGGCCCGCGATATGAGGCGTTACGGGACTCATGGCGTATGCAGTGGAGTGTAGCTAATGGCTCAAGTTTTTGTTACTTACTTATATAATTGTGTTATTAATGTAATGAACGAGAGTTTATTGTCTTTGGGACTAAGTTTGAAGGGTTGTTTTTAATGTTCTTGGCGTATTTTTATGTAGGTTTATTGAGAGTCTTTGTGTAAGCCTTTGTGGCGTAGAAGGCGACTAATGAACTAAGATATTGATTCATCATAATCAGCCTATATTGTGATTGTGTTCCCACTGCTGGGACACAGGCCTCCTCTCTTCGAGAGGGAGTGGGCTATAATCTAACACGCGGGCCCAGTGCGGGTTGGTAGATGACACATGCTTTCGAGTGCTTTCGAGTTTTTGGTTCTAGGACAGGCCGGTTTCCTCACGATGTTTTTATATTGCTTAGGGAATTAAAAACTATTTTCAGGTAATGGTTTTCAGTCGCTTCGTCTATGAAATCATACAAGCGTTTTTCCACACGTTGCTGTAATGAATTGTTCTGAAACACAACTATGTATGCTAAACGGGAAATAATTTAAAAATACACTCAGTACCTGCAGAAAACTTATGAATAGCTTTTAAACCATTATTCATGTAGCTAAATAATATTTCCACGCGTAGTTCGCAGCAGTAGGTGTATGGCGTAGCAAATATCACTCGTAGCATTTCGTAATGCACACCTTCCAGTTTCAATCTTTAAATACATATATTATTTACTAGGTGCGCTCCGCGGTTTCACCCGCATAAGTTTCAATCCCGTGGGAATATCGGGATGAAAAGTATCCTATATGTTAATTCTGGTTATAAACCAACTGTGTGCCAAATTTCATCCAAATCCGTTCAGTAGTTTTTGCGTGAAAGAGTAACAAACATCCATCCATCCATTTATACAAACTTTCACGTTTATAATACTAGCTGCGCTCCGCGGTTTCACCCACATAAGTTTCGATCCCGTGGGAATATCGGGATAAAAAGTATCCGAAACGTTAATCCGGATTAAAAACCATCTGTGTGCCAAATTTCATCCAAATCCGTTCAGTAGTTTTTGCGTGAAAGAGTAACATACATCCATCCATCCATACAAACTTTCGCGTTTATAATATTAGTAGAATAGGAAGTACTTACACTATTACAGGTAAATGTAGGTGTTAACATGCAATCAATGCAATCTTCAGCTTATAAAAAGGAAATAAAGATCTTTTTATTTATTCATATACAAATTACACACAAAAAAAATACACAGCATGAGTAAGGTTATGATGGTACAAATATTATTATTTATAGATTTCGTATTTATTATACCGTAAAATAAATTAATTACGATATTATAAAACCACTCACAGCTCATAGCAAAATTACCCCACCCCAAAGTCTTTACATTACGTCGAGACACCATTACCTATCAAATATCCCATAAACACCGATAAAACCCATAAATACACATTAAAAACATTAGAATACTACTTTGCCGGATATCATGGCATTTCTCTAAAGGGGAATATGGCAGCTCTTTTATAAGCCCATGGGGAATTAATTTTATTCTTTTTCTCTCAAGGGTGGTGTTGGTGAGTCAGGGATTGTGTAAGGTAGATGGGTGGAAGATTCTTCGGTCTAGTGGTAGTAGGGGGCTGAGAGAGTGGCTGAGAATTTGGATTAGATTAAAAAAAATGTTTTTCTTGGAAAAAGAACCTATACTCTGGTCACAGTTTTTTTAACCTCTGACAGGTGTAACCCAAATATAACCTTATTGTAACGAGAACAAAGATCACTGTGATTTTGATAGACTAGTCAGTGGCAACAACTCAACAGCAACTTTATTGTTACGAGAGTAAAGATCACTTTGATTTTGACAGTGATGCAAATTCAGAGGTATGTACTGTGAACGGATTGTCGTAACTTTTCTTTTGGAATATGACAAAGATTAGAAAAAAAAAACTGTACAGCTTTTAGTTATAGGCTCACAGCACTTCAAAAAGTTTTATTTTTATTTATTATTTTTCTATTATATTCTATTATTTTTTTTATAATCTAGAATAAGAGCTCTTGCCGACGACAAATAGCGCATATTCCCTACATAACATCAATGTTCCCTGTGCTGTGACACAAGCCTCCTCTCTGTTAGAAGGAGTAGGCCGTAATCTACCACGCAGGCCCAGTGCGGGTTGGTAGATGTCACATCTCTTCGAATTTTTGGTTCTAAGACGGGCCGGTTTCCTCACCATGCTTTCCTTCGCCGTTTTGAGAGCATTGGTGATGAAATAATTTACACAAAGTAAAGCGCCTGTTTGGGTACCTACGACCTACAATTCTTAAGTCGCGGCCATTACCATTGGGCTACCGCTACCTCAAATATGCATATTCCCTAAAAGCCCTAAACGATTTTGAAAGCCAGAATTCACCACTGTGTAGGTACCTATCCATCCATGCGCCTATCGATTCGCTACCCTCCAGAGAAAAAGAAAAACAAAGCATTTTAATATGCGCACAATATCATGAGATCCTTATTTATAATAGCAATAACATGTTCAATAATGACTGAGTCGAGTTCTAGCCGGTGTTGCCAGACCTCTGTGTGGATGGTGTGAAGGAAATGTGGAGTAGAAATGGAACCATGGAAGTATTACTTCAGAAAATAAAAACAGATAGATAGTGATGTAGTTTTATTTATCAGTTTCATGTTCAGTGGTAAAAATATAATTTTAGTATTACTTAATAGTCTGACAACCAGTCTTACCAAGGGGTATCGTGTGCAATTCATAGGTAACCAAGAGATATCGTGTGCAATTCATAGGTGACCAAGGGATATCGTGTGCAATTCATAGGTAACCAAGGGATATGGTGTGCAATTTATAGGTAACCAAGGGATATCGTGTGCAATTCATAGGTAACCAAGATATGGTGTGCAATTTATAGGTAACCAAGGGATATCGTGTGCAATTCATAGGTAACCAAGATATGGTGTGCAATTTATAGGTAACCAAGGGATATCGTGTGCAATTTATAGGTAACCAAGGGATATCGTGTGCAATTCATAGGTAACCAAGGGGTATCGTGTACCCAATAGGTTCGCTTGCATTTGTAGGTTCACATAATTCCTTTAGAAATTAATTTTGATTTGATTTATATTTTTGCTTGCATTCTAGGTTTTTGGAGGTCAGAAAGAGCAGTCGTTCAATGTAAAATACTGGTAATCAGCTGCATCCGGTTAGACTGGAAGCCGACCCGAACATAGTTGGGCAATGGCTAGGCAGAGTGATTTTGTATTACTTGGGGAAGAAGAGAGAAGCCTATAAAGCAAAAATTAATTAATTTCGGTATCTCATACCAAGCCTCTGAGCCTGCTTTTTCCAGTCCGAGACAAATTCAATCTATAAAATAAAAGGAAGATGAAAATTCAGTAGAACCGGCTCCCAATCCTACATCTTGAGTACCGATATTTTATGTATAAATGAGGAAAGGGAAATAAATAATAAATATTTATTTCCGGAAAAAGTGTAACCATTCTCTTAAAATATATGCTCGTTAGATAATCAAACTAGTAAGTAATTTTAATTAGGTACTTATTTTACAGGATGAAATTTTTTTTAAACAAAATATTCTTTCCTTTTTTTACAGAAGTACAGACGCCAGCAGGTCAAGCTGCCCGAAACTGTCAAATTTTCCCAATCAATCTTGAACCTTAATGCTTTAGCGATAAAGTTGATAATCTATTAAAGAAATGTGACAGATTGGTAGTAGCTTGATGTGCTGGCGTCTGTACATTACGTCAGCGTAATTCTTTTAACAATTTCTTAATATCAAACTACAAAACTGACACTATCACCGCTCAACACCATATTCTTCCGCACCACAGCTCAACTTACACTAGCGCAGTGGCCAGCGATTTATCGCCGGTCGTCGGTTCGGTTCCCGGTCACGTCCGCGTGTCCGTCACGAATGATACGATGATTGGACCCGGTGACGTGCCGGACAACTCGGCAGGGTAGCGTATGATAGGCGTCCGAGTTTTGGGATCGGTCGTTGGAGATTTTAGGAATGAAGGTAGGCTTGTGTGACTTCGTTAGAAGTTTAGATATTTATGTGCTATGGAATATATTATGGTGGGCAGTTTACCTACCCATTGAAGGCCTTACCCTACAGGGGAACAATAGACCTGAAGTTATGTGTTTGTTTGTGTTAATTATAGTTGGGTGTAACAGCTACATTCTATAGTCTACATGAGTATCGACACTTTTTTAACACGTTTAGAGTAGATACTGTAGAGACACTAGGCCTGTTTGGTGCTTACATGCAACCTCCGCAGGTTTGTTAAAAGTGATTGGCAGTAAATACGATACAAACATTATTAGAATTTAAGATTAGAAGAGCTTAGGCGTCAGATTAGGCTGACAAGCAAAATAATTAAGATGTAAAATACGTAGTATACGAGGGCGACACTGAAAGTTTTTAGAACCGGCCACTTTTAAACGATATAATAAAAAAATAAGTTCAAATTTTGAAAATGGAACTCTTTGCCAATATTATTGTGTATGTATTTTATTCATTTGTCATTTGTTTACGATTTGGCGGCAAATTGAAAATTGTCTGCGTCAAGTCAGCGTGAATTTAACGCGAGACAATTTTCGTACAATGATTTTTTAGGACTTTCAATGTCATCTAATTCAACAAGAAAGTTGTGATAGACTTCGATTGGCCTTTCACGATGAAGCCCCATCTCGTGCCACTGTTTACAACTGGTTTAATGAGTTTAAACGTGGTCGCACTAATCTCACCGATGATCTGCGTGAGCGACAGCCTTCTACGGCGACGACTCAAGATAACATCAGTGTTGTGCGGCGTATGATAGAGACAAAAGAGTGACTTATCAGCAGATTCGGACAAGCTTAGGCATCGGTATGAGTCAAGTGCACAAAGTCCTCCATGAACATTTAGCGGTCAGGAAGCTTTGTGCCCGGTGGATACCTCATAATTTGACAGAGGCCCAAAAGCTCCGTCGTGTTGATTGGTGTCGTGAAATGGTTCAAAGATTTAACGGAGGTGACTCAAATGCTGTGTTCGACATACTTACGGGTGACGAAAGCTGGATTTATTGTTATGATCCTGAAACTAGGAGACAGTCCGCTGTCTGGGTGTTTCCTTCCGAGGAGTTGCCAACTAAAGTGAAGAGAGGTCGAAGCGTGGGAAAAAAGATGGTGGCCTCGTTCTTCGGAAGGACAGGTCATTACGCAACAATTGTTCAAGTGGAGCGAAAAACAGTTACTGCAGAGTGCAGAGTGGTACACTAACAATTGTTTGCCACTTGTCTTGGAAAAAGTTCGGCAGAAACGACCTCGCAGTAGGATCCTCCTTAACCACGACAACGCCTCGTCGCACACCGCCAAGCAAATAATCGACTACTTGGCGACGTCAGACGTGGAATTACTGAGTCACCTGCCCTATAGCCCCGACCTCGCACCTTGCGATTTTTATTTATTTCCGAAAATAAAAGAGAATCTTCGAGGAAAACGTTTTATGGACGCCGAGGAAGCAGTGGCTGCGTTTCAAAATGCCGTCGAAGAGACCCCTAAGGACGAGTGGGCAAAGTGCTTTTCTCAGTGGTTCCATCGGATGCAGCGATGAAAATGGACACTATTTTGAAAAGATATAATAAAACTAATAACTTGCTAGTTTGTTCAGTTTTTGATTTTCTAAGAGCTTTCAGTGTCACCCTCGTACAGGGTGGCAGGGTCATCGACGTGCAAACGTCGTGAAAAGGTTACACCTGATGCCATGAATAAAATTACGAAAGTCATTCATCTCGGATATGACCGGTTAAAAAAAAACATTTTTGAGTGCGCAATGTATTGCAAACAACGCGATCAAAACGCTCCGCGGACGGCGCGCGCGCGCGCACTTCCTACCGCGATACCGCGCGCTGCCCTTTTGAGTTTTATTTACATTGCTGTTTTAAGTGAAACAAGTGAATTTAGTATTTTTTTTATTAAAAATCTCATTGGGTTAGATAGAAATAATGAATTTATACAGTTTTCAGTAAAAAAAAGTAAAAATTAAGAAAAAGGCGACGAAAAATTAAAACGCAGGGGCGTCCAGAATCATGTACTGAATCCATGGTAAGCGGTTGCGCGTCGATATCCCTGCCACCCTGTATATTATAGGAATTTTTTTTTAATATTTTTATTTGTAGTGTGCGTTTTGTTTGTGCGGAATAAACTATTTTTCTTTCTTTCGATTTATTGAACATACGAGATAACCTGTAGTTTGATTTTATTCCTCCCGGTACCGTGAAGAACTCATCAGTTCTTCATGTCTGAGTAGTCAGCTCCTTATTAGCCCGCGTGGTTTTTGGAAATTTCATGGGTTTTAATTTTTTTACGCGGAACTCTAATTCTAAAATTTAAACCTAAGTTACTCCTTATAACATCAGCTATTTGCGAGTGAAAATCCCATTAAAATCGGTCCAGCCGTTTCGGAGATCAGACAGAATAAAAAGAAAAAAAAAATATTATAAGTACCGCATATACGAGTACTTTCATATGCATTTAGTAAAATTTAGTTATTTTGACATTACAAACACACTTCAATTTAATTTGTTTTTATTGTAAGATACGAGTAGTTCAACGAAGTAGGAGACAGCCTGAAGTTATCAAAACCGCACCTCTCTTCTTCACAGTCGGTTAGCTCCCTACCACCACACCTTCCTCCACACCAACACATAAATCGTTCAACCATCTCCGTAGCTGACGAGTTTCAGTTTTTATTGCCCTGCCTATCCACGTCTGGGGCTAGCGTGAGGGTACGCGTCATATATTGTCTGTTAGTACGTCTGTGCATTATACTGGGGCGTGAGATGCATTCGCTAGTGATTTATCTCGTAATATCATTTTATGGATTGAAGGGAGATATTGTTTTGTATGATAATGGAGGTAATTTTGATGGGAGGGATTTGGAAATATAATGGTTAAGAAATCCTTGGGAAATGTATGAAAATGCTGGGGTAGTCCTAGCATAGGGATTAATGTAGGTGCTTTCGAATATAAAATAAATGAAAGCGCCATGAATCAAACTCAAAGCAAAAAATCAATTAAACCATTTACACACACATACACAAACAGTGTTTATGTTATTTTAAATATTGCTATTGAAAGTAATAAGAAAATTAACTTGATAATATAATTTTCTTTATTTCTTTACTGCTAAAAACTAAATATAATAAATACACACACAATTTTGAATTGTCAAAGGAGTCGGAAATTCAGAAAGATGGCCCATTCCAAAGCCTCGTAGGTAGGTCGGCAACGGGAAGAAACTCCATGAACACTTTTTTAGAATGATATTGTTACAAAATATTAAATATATCAATAATGTTAAAACCTACGAAGCTCTGCAATTCCCCTCGATGCTCCGACGCCGCTGGAAAAAAATATCTCAAGACAATCGTTTGCTTTTCTACCACTAGAAAATCAGCGCCAAAATAATTAAGAAAGTATCCAGCAATTACTATAAAACCTTAAACACACCAAAAATCGTTTAACAAACATTTAAATGTACATCAAAACAGTCCCGTTGTTTATTGCAAATTAAATGCAATTTAACCCTCAAAAAGCATTCGACATTCCACAACAAATTCTGTACCAAATTGGGGAGGATCTAGCCACGATGTTTATAAAGGGGAGAAGGGGGCTAAAGTAACCCATTTGAATGCATACTTGTCCGTCACTCAAGGCGATATCGGGCCAGAGCGAGCGCTGAGCGTGTTACAAACCGACAAATTTACTTCCAACCCCCGCACCCCCCGACTTATTCATTGGAACAGAACTCGGGGGATATAACTGCCGAGTTATCGGAGTTCTTTGTAAACTGGTCGCTTGCTCGTACAAGCTAACTTGTCACATACGCGATTAAGCCCGATTGTGATGTAGGCTCGCAGGATAACTGTTGATTTGATTTTATGTCACACCAAAACGTCTGTCTGTACGTTTATTGCTTATAAAGTCTCGTTAGCTTACGTTCTGTATCGACAAATAAAATTGCGTGTTAAACTGTTATGATCCCGACTGGATTGTGTTGGGAATGACAATTATTTTTTTCTTTTTTAAGTGGATCTCTTTTGTAGTGGTTTTTCTGTTCTGTCTTCGTGTGGAGTGATTGTGTCTGGCTGATATTTTATACAAAGATTCTGTTTCTTACTTTTAAAGTCAAGCTTTTGCCGAGGTTAAATTGAAAAATAAAATTGTTTTATACCATTATTCTTACAGCAAGTATAACTAAAACAAGTTAATCAATTTAACACACTAAGGGCTGATTTTTCAATCGTCTGATAACTTTATTCGAAGAATAGTTTTGAAGTTTTGACAATTATTTCATACAAAAACTGTCAAAAGTCAATTTTATTCCTCGAACAAAAGTTATCTGGCGATGGAACAATCAGCCCTAACAAAAATAACTTAAAACAACGTTCGTAAAACAAAATAGCAAGTCGACAAATTATTTTGATGTGACAAGTACAGAATGAAAGTGACGACTCAAACTATTATATAGAAATATCTTCATTACGTCATAGTCTTCAACAAAAACATGTCGAGAGAAAGTTTAACTCGATTTCACAAATCACCGAACCGACCCATCTGTTTATTGGCACTGATACCCACGCTCCTTTTTCCCAAATAGAAATGAACAAAAACAATTCGTACTCCCGATATCATCAACACCGCACGGAACACATTCTATTCGACAAACTTCGACCAAAACTTCCGCACCCCAAACGCACAATAAATAAAGAGGGGGGGAGGCACAACAAAAACTCTCGCAGCCATCACCTCGCCACGTCACCCTGCTCAGATTTCATTACCATAAAGAACTGGAAGCCTTAAAACCCCCCGGCTGTGTAAAAGGTGACGAATACCGACCGGTTACACAAGACCCCTCGTTTTCCCCAACTTCTCCCCGACTTCCCAAGTATTTCTACGGCGAGAAGGGGGTTGGGTAGGTCTTGCTTGATCGGCCGGTGGAAATCCCTAAGCGGGCCAGTCCCGGCGTCGAAATGTGCCGTAAATCGTCATAAAACTGTCTGAATCCATGATGTGACGCTGCCCGGGGGTAATTAAACTGGAATTTATAGTTTTGCGCGAGTTACCCCTGCTTCCCCCTTTGGTTTGCCAACGTCTCATCTTGACGATCGAAACCCGCGTTTTTGTTGGTGGTCGTGTCATATTTTTAGGAAAATTCTTGTAAATATGTTGGTTAACTCATTCTGATAAAGGTTTTTATAATAACAATGTCATAAGTATGGCTCGTTTTTATTTTGTGCATGAAATGACAACAGTTGAACAGTGCATTATTTACATCTACTTTTTCAAGTAAGGTTTTGAGCGCAAAATGACAAATCGTATGCAATTTAGAAGAAATTATTCGTTCATTTGCAAAATTTGTATTTTTTTCAGCCACAAAATACACGATTTCCCGGAAAACTAGGTTGATCCAAGTTAATTTGCCTCATCAAACTAAACTCTCATTTCTCAAGCGCTCACCTCACATCACCCCAAAAGCGTCGCGCTTTAAATCGCAATTCTTTTCAAAGAAATATGTCCGTATGTCCTCGACTAAATCTCAGGAACCCAGATTTAGTGGCATGCAAATCCGAGGGATGCCGCGTGGAACATAATTAGCGTCGGGCTGTTATGCCCACAGTCCCACACCCCAGTTGTGGGAGGTATGGCAGGATAGATTACGAAGACATTACACGACTTAGTGATGGCAGATGAGGTAGCTACGTTAAACTTTATTGTGAAGATCTTGCGTAATTTCTTCGAGGTACTTTTTTATTTTTTCGTTATTTAAAATTTTCTTTCAAACATTGTATTGAAACTAATTTCAGGGGATGGAAAACAGGATGTAACTACTTATGGTGTAGTTTATAGTTGTAAAATTCAATAGGTAATTGTGCGCTTAACAGGGGTATTTATAATTGATATTCATTTTGTTTTGAATGCTAACCATAATTTTAACTTAACATGCAGTGTATCGTTCTGGCATTTGTGTATTGTGCAGTGACTCATATGTTACGATTTTTTATAGATTTTCTAACCTAGCCCAGCTAAATTTTCTTACCAGTTTATCTTACCAAAATGATACGAAATATTGTAGGACTATTATATTATTATTCGCAGGATGGCCGTTTTGCGTGAATGTGACGCATGTTTACCCCCAACTTGTTACTTTTTTTTTGTGTGTTTATGTTCTTTTTTATGCGTCATGTTTGCCGCAATTAAACGTATTTTCTTTCTTTCTTTCTTACCTTCCCCAATTTATGCAACGGGCGTATATTATGCGTAATAATGACTGCCGTTGGGGCAGCACATAACGAAATACATCTCAGTACCACCCAAAGAGACAAACTCTGCTGCAATCACCGCCCACCACTAAAACTTGATGACAGTATTCACAATAACCCTTGTTTTAAGCAGAATAGCGCTTTAAACGTAATATTAAAGGTATTAAGTGCATACGCGTAGCATATTCGCAGTACGGAGCAATTAGATGTATTAATAAATTCGTTTAACAACCGACAGATGGCGCTAACGCGTACGCCATCTTGTGCAATATTCATAGGTGATCTAATTAGGGCACTGTGTTGTATTGTTTATTTTTGTTTGATATTAACATTTAGCTTTGTTGTGTTTAAAGGGTTGTTGTCTTAATAAATGTGGGTAGTTAAGTGCTTAGTTATGGGGTGTATAAGGGGTAGGCAGGAGTCTAAACAACTGCGACACGAATGACATTTAAATTAAATTGAACCATAATAATTATTATTAATGTCACATCCGGCTGCAGACTTCGTCCGCGTGAAATTTCTTGTTACCTCGACCCACCCCGTCGCATCGCATCGCCTGTCCGCGTTATTATTTCATTTTCAATAACGTGTTTTCTGACTTTTTTCTTTTTCCTCGGCTCCGTAGAGGTCTAGCGTGATTTTAAATAGCCTATAGCCTTCCTCAAGAATTGGGCTATCAAATGCAAAAATATGTTTTCCAATTCGACTGGTAGTTCCAGAGATTACCCCACACATACAGACTTACAAAATTTTACCTCTTTGCAATATTAGTATAGATGATAGATAAAGAAACGAAGTTACTTAGATCTTTTTTAAACACTTTGCCAACTTTTTCTAAATGACTAAAAATAACACAAACCATAAAACAAATAGCTAAGCCAATCCAATCACCTGAACCTCCACCAAGTCTTTATTCAACTTTACGTGCCCCTTAATCGTCTAACGAAAAATGACCCCAACAGACCATTAACGTTAGTCACAAAAATAATCAAGTAAATAGAAAAAGACAAAAACAATGGCGAATAGGAATCGGCAATAACAATAGCTGCTGTAACTAAACTCCTACACATTAGGCTCCTAATTTCCAATTAGCAAGCAGGTAGCGTAAAAAGACGCCATTAGTAGACGCTTCCCGATTTTCTGTTGGGGTTACTAGCTTTTGGGAGAGAAATATCGGATGAATGCATTTGGGAAAGCGAATTCAATGTATTTATTAAACACAATCTTCATCTAATTCTATTGCTTTGTAGTTATTTTCAATGGGTTTGTTTTTTAGATAGAATGAAAGGCTAAATTGATTCTGTCGTAATTAAAAAACAAATGTACACAGTGTGGCCATAAATACTGTTACAATTAAAAATAAGAAAGATATTACATTTGAATTTGGAATCTGTCATTTTTATACGATTGTTCATTGAGTTTTCTAATTTTGGCGCCAATAAATTGTACAATATTTTGCGATATTAAAATGGAGTGGGGTGATAAAGAGAACCGAATCGCTGTGATTGCATTACATAAAGTTGGTATGGAGCCAAATGCAATTTTTAAAACTCTCCATACGCTTGGTATTAGTCAAATGTTTGTGTACCGGGCTATTAATAGGTACACTGAGACCTCCTCTGTTTGTGACAGAAAAAGATCTGGCCGTCCACGTAGTGTTCGTACGAAAAAGGTGATCAAAGCAGTAAGGGAAAGAATTCGAAGAAATCCTGTCCGAAAGCAAAAAATTTTATCTCGGGAGATGAAGATAGCACCCAGAACCATGTCGCGTATTTTAAAAGATGACTTAGGACTTGCAGCCTATAAGAGACGCACTGGTCATTTTTTAACTGATCATTTAAAAAAGAATAGGGGGGTAAAATCGAAACAACTACTGAAGCGGTACGCAAAGGGAGGTCACAGAAAAAAATTGTTTACGGATGAGAAAATCTTTACAATTGAGCAACATTTTAACAAACAAAATGACCGTATTTATGCTCAAAGCTCTAAGGAAGCTTCCCAATTAGTCGACAGAGTGCAACGTGGGCATTATCCGACTTCAGTGATGGTTTGGTGGTGTGTTAGCTATGAAGGAGTGACTGAGCCGTATTTTTGTGAAAAAGTTATCAAAACATCGGCACTAGTGTATCAAGATACCATTCATGAGAAGGTAGTTAGGCCCCTTAACAACACCATGTTCAATAACCAAGTATGGTCCTTCCAACAAGACTCGGCGCCGGATCATAAAGCTCGGTCCTCGCAGTCTTGGTTGGAAGTGAACGTTCCGGACTTCATCAGAGCTGAAGACTGGCCGTCGTCTAGTCCCGATCTTAATCCGCTGGATTATGATTTATGGTCAGTTTTAGAGAGCACGGCTTGCTCTAAACGCCATGATAATTTGGAGTCCCTAAAACAATCCATACGATTGGCAGTGAAGAATTTTCCCATGGAAAGAATGCGTGCTTCTATTGATAACTGGCCTCAACGTTTAAAGGACTGTATTGCAGCCAATGGAGACCACTTCGAATAAGCTTTTTATATTTTAAATTGTTTTATATTTATGTATTAAACTAACACATTGTAAAAGTAATAAATATTATTTGCAATAAAAAAAATTTTTTTTTCTTCGTAACAATATTTATGGCAAGACTAGGTGTATACAATTTTACGGTGTTCACATACTCGTAATACCTGAAAAAATTACTGAGTATTTTTTCAAGTTAAATCTATGAACAATTCATAACTGCTACAACATTACAGTTAACCCTTTCACAAAAAAAATACAACAAAGAAACACCGAAAACCCGGGAAAATCATTGACATGGCAGCACTGATTCCCGCCAAAAGGTCGCCCGGCGCCATCTTGCGGGTCACGTGGTCCGTTCGGATACACGCGTGCGAATTATTGTCCAACGTTGCATATGTGATGTTGTTTATTGAATTAATTTTGGTCATTCTGATTTTCGGAACAGTTTTCCCGTTCCGGAGATGCGATTTTGTTTTGTCTTCATTTGGGGAGTTGAGTATTGGCATCTTGGTTGTTAATTTTTGTGATTATAGGAGGAATATTGTGGGGTTTTCACATATATAAAACCTTGACATTTAGTAGAGAAATCAACAAGTGTAATCGAATGTCCTGTTAGAGACCCTATGCCAGTTTTCACATTAACAGATTTTGAGGTTATATTTTGATGAAGCTCACAAAACTGTCAATCTTGTTTCTATAGGAACCTGAAACAAAATACCTTAACTTCATATCTTTTATTACAAAATAAAGACCTCAGATTTACCGCGTACCCGTTACGAACTAACCAGACACCCATACTTTAACGATATTGCAATCGCAAAAACTCACGGGGACATCACATTTACAGTAATTAGAAAAGTTTAATATATTTTGAGAAAGGAGGATTAGTATTTTGTGGCTTTACTCGTTTTGTACAAGCTATAAAAGCCGTTAACTGGGAGTAACAACCGCTTCGAGGTGGGTTCCATCGTGATGTTAACTTTTAGTTAGGAATATTAAAAAGTGACACGCCATGTCTCCGAGCTTTTGGGATTAATAATAAGCCGCTCTATTGCAGGGTGCTGTGCCTATATTTCTACGTTGTTTTCAGTCCAGACTGAGGGTACAGCCGCACAGGGGACATTCGTCTATTCTGAGTTCACCTCATTGACTCGACTTTTTGCTGTAACATCTTATAAACCTTATGGATCGCATCTTTCTTTAAAGAATACGAATCTGACCTGACAAGCGCAAATCAAGTCATTAAACAGGTAAGATAAAAAAATATTGGACGACTCTATAGGTAGTTTTTCTTAGTATATAGGTAACCTACGAAAACATCTGAACATTAGCAGTAGTAGCCAGCTCAGTAGCCAAGGTTTGGTTACTGAGCTGTCCTTAAAATTTTAACTGAAATCGCAATTTAACAGTCCAATCAATATCTCGCTAACCCATTGCTTGCCAACGGCAATAACCAAACTAGATAACCATCAAAATAATCAAGCACAATTAATCGACTCCTGCAAACAGTCATTTACCTCTCAAAAACGCTTTCATTATCATTGACAATATACAAACTCAACACACTCCCAAAAAACGGACGTTAACCAAAACCAGTGCAACTCTCCCTTAAAGCCTAAACAGTGAAAAGTTACGTCCATAGTTGTAAAAGCAACGCTAGTGACGGTGTCGGACCAAATCCGAATGTTTTATTCTTAACGGCTACACGAGTTAATTGCTTAAACCCTCGTCCATCCCTAGTTTTAAACGACAATTTATTTTGGTTATCGTCGAGGCTGTTGTACAGGATGTTGGTTATGATGAGGTAGGTACACGTGGATGTGGGCATTATCTTGATTTCCGTGCTTGAGAGGAAAGCGTTGACATTTCCAAGAAAAAATAATCTCAATTTTATAAAACAAGCAGACAGTTTTCTTTGTACCAAATAGGCTAGCCTTACAATGTATGTGTTTTACAGGCACTAAAAATTAAATGTCAACAAAAATACTATCCGTTGTTCAGAGATATCTGTCACATCTGTTAGGCAAAACCTACAGAAACTTAATTTCATTTGAAAATGGTAGCATTTATTTTTTCCTAGAGTTTCCCAAAGCCCAATAAAATAACAAGTTAGCCTGAACTAGTATAGTAGATAGATAGTAGTTTCTGTTCATTATACACGTGCTACACAAATTACATTCTTATCAATCAAAGCCCCGAAACTGAAACAAAGCGCTATCTCCTCCATCACATTTCCCCACATCACCCTGTATACATAAACATGAGGGGCATAAAATTAAATTTATATGACAAACTATTGTTTAAAATTCAAATTGTACGTGTGAAATCTTGCCCGCCCTTAATTGTATTGACCAAAAGTCCCTCTCACGAATTACTGAGGGCAGAAAGGGTAGTCCACTCCGTTCGTGTGAGGAAACAATAATATGACGATCGTGGAACAATAAAGGCGTATGTCAAAAACACCACGTAGGTATGTAGAAAAGAATAAGAAATAATGGTTTCTGGACGACATATTTCAAAAGGAAAATCAAAAGTAATTTTATTCAAACTAGACTGACAATCAGTACTTTTCCAACGTCAAAATAACAAAAGATAGTCCCCCAAAACACCCACCCTTCACCACTTCCTAGTGCGAGCTGGGAAGAAGAAGTAGAGCAACAAACTCCCCCAATTTAAAAACAGAAATCGGATTGCAAGGTGATGAACCGTCTACCTACTAATTCATACTTGCAAAATGGTGTATCTTCAGAGCAAAATAAAAAAAGAAATTCAAATCGACATTGCCTTTGTCCGACCTGGAAATCAAATACAGGACCTGAAGCACTTCCAACAACACGTAAAACCATCCGAGGATACAGGAAACATATTCCCCAAATATTGTTAAAATAAACAGTTCCCTAGTTTTCCCTATTTGACTTACGTCCTTATGATTTCGTACAACATCCTGATGTAGAAATACTCTTCCACCCTCCTAATGGCTTTAATAAAGGTACGAATTTACGTCCCGCCATATTTATGATTTTGTTTCGATATATTTAATTAAAATTTTAGTGGCAGCCGTTTGAAATAACTGTTTCTTTGTCATTTTTGTTAATATTATTGTTTAAATACGTTTTTGAATTGCGTTTGGGTCGTTTTTATTGTCATTTTCTGCTAAAGTCATTTTGATTTTGGGTCATTGTAGATTTTGTTAGGATTAAAATTAGGTGCGGTTTTTGTTACGTTTTTAATGACGATTTTATATACATATTTATATTAAGGAGTATGTAATAGTAGCAGGTGGCGTTCCATAGTTTCTGCTTACGCCCATGGGAAGAAGGCGTGAGCTTAGGTCTGTATTTTTTATTTCGATCGTGATCTTTTTTGTGCATTCATTTCGACATAGATCTATTTATTTTAGTTATACAGGTAAATAAATTGCATTATAATTGTAGAAAATTAAAAACAATCTACGAATTTAGAAATAGGTGTAATTAATAAGCGCGACGTTATTCTTTTAACTAAGAAGCGTCCATCGTTTGACCATTCTAAGACCCATCTCAATTTTTCAAAAATAACCGTTTCCCAACCCCCCCAATTTCACCACCAAAATAATATTCACAAATGAAAATTCAAAACATGTCTTCCCTATCAATAATAGGCCACGTATTGCCAATAAATTGCACCGATGCTCCCGAAACAAGCGGCCATCGTAAAATCGATGCACTAGGTTCTTGAGTTACTGCGGGACGTACACACGAACATAAATATAACAGTAACTCATCGTGGCCGTTCGCTCCACCTGTTACAGTTAATAGATGTGCAGCGAACGGTCATCATGGGCACAACAGTTTCAATGGAGTTTATGGCTTATTTGAATGTGCAGGAAGATAGTATTAATTATTTGGTGTCATTACTTCATCGGAGGGTCACAAGTTCAGTATTTCTTCTCTGAAGGAAAATAGGCCATTTACATGATGATGTAAATGGTTTTAGAATAAAATGGAAGAAAATCAATCGATTCGTCTTAGAATCGCGAAAAAGCCATAGGAAGTCAGAAAATCTGTTTACTATAATACTATAATATCAAACCCTAAATACGTAACCGTTCTTGCTAGCAATAAAAAAGCCAACTTACGACTTACGAGTTGTAGGTTGTAGGTTCGAACCTAGACAGGCGCTTTACTTTGTGTTAATTATTTCATCACCGCTGCTCTCAAAACGGTGAAGAAAAACATTGTGAGGAAACCGGCATGTCCTTGAACTGTTTGGTTCACGGACATGCCGGTTTCGAAGATATGTGACATCTACCAACCCGCATTAGGCCCGCGTGGTGAATTACGACCCACTGCCTCTTACAGAGAGGAAGCCTGTGTCCCAGCAGTGGGAAAATTATTGGCTGATTATGTATTGGTTCATCGGAGGGTCCTAAGTGCAGTGTCTCTGTTCAGTTAAGGAAAATGCCATTTTCTTTGGATGGCAATGGTTTTGGAAACGTGAAGTAGGAAATCATGAAATCTGTCTTATAGTAGACAGATTTCATGATTTCCTATGGGTTTTTTTTATGGCAATAACTTGCAAATCAAACACTAAATCCAAAACCATTCGTGCTAACAATTTGGCAATAAAAAACCCTAAATACAGAAAGGGAATAGCGAGACTATCTTTTCGGTAGAAGAACTTTGGAATCCAGGTGCCTACTGCCTACACAAGAAAATCCTTAGTTACTCCAATAGGTGTGCAATACTATCCGGTAACGGTTCCCATCCGGTTGTTTACCGGCTGTCCGCCGGACGTGTCGTTACGGTAGATATTGTGCTATCCTAGTTTACTCAATTAATACTCTGTGATTACCTATTGCGTCGGTGTTCGTTTTGGGGTAAATAGGATCTTGTGTAGGCATCGGTGTTGTACCTATGAATGTTTCCTTAATAAGTAGATGAGCCAACTGAGTAACAAAGAATTGTACATACGTAATCAGCCTATAATGTTCCCACTCCTGGGACACAGGCCTCCTCTCTTCGAAAGGGAGTGGGTAAAAATTTAAGGACAAAGAATTGATGTAGATGATCTTGGAAGTAGTATTCCTCAGCATGTCAAATAAGGATAAGTAAATGTTAATTCACTGACTTGGTAGCTCATCCACCCCTACACATAACAACATTTACCATAAAAATGATATGAACATTTAATTGAAAATACCTAAAATAATCCATAATCACAAATAATCACAATCAAAATTAAACCCTTCCATCAAAAAAACAAATCGAAACAAATTAACGGATCCTTTAAAATCATCGCGCATTGAAAAGCGAATATTCAGACAATAAACAATGACACGTTGTCCCTTTACAACAGCAGATCAAACACATTTTCAATTCTCATCAAAAAAGTAAAACGTTATGACATTCCTAATAAAAACCGTTCGCAATATTCGTTGTACTCACAGCAATATCGTAATGAACACCCTGTATACACGGCGGCCATTTAATCTCGCACCTGTATCAGCCTGTATATTTGTGGTGTGAGTCAGAGTTGACCAGCGACTGGTCAAAATTTTTTTTCGTGATGTTAAAACTATTTTGGTCAAGTCTAATGTGCGAAGCCTATCACAGCTGCAGAACATAGGTTTCAATTTGAGTTAAATCTTTAGCAGTCTGATCACTAATATCCTTGTTACTAAATGAGCAGTGGTAGTCTTCAGAACATGCAAAAGAGTGAGACCATGAGCTTGAAATCCTATAGGAAGACCAATGGGGTAGGAAGAAGAACTTGCGTGGAGAAAGGAGATCAAAGTTGTCCTATTCGTTATAAGTAATATGAGAATCAGTTAGAGCTGATATGGGACGCTAAGACTTTGATATATGGAATGATTGAAAGAAAGAAAAAAAATCTAAATCACGCAACAGATTACAAGATTGCTCCCTGGTTCCATACAAATTAATAAAGTCTCTAGAAATAAAATTGTCTTGTTCTTCTCTCCCTTCTTCTACACTCGGCAAAAAGAATGTGCTTCTATGGCTATTCCACATACAAGATTTCTTAATCAATGACACAAATCCCATGCGCTGCAACCCATCCCTTGCGCCGGGTCCCGCTGATGGGTCGGTCGCTAAACGGTCGGCAGTTTGGTTGTCCTAAGCAAATAACCCGTGCCATCTGCGTAAGGGTGTTTCACATTAAAACATTGTTTAGCAATCCGACATGCGTCATTAGTGCGATCCGCTGACCCAGCTAATAACTGACAAGATGTTTTTTTACTTGATTACGTCACCTGAATTCTGTGTAAAGTCAAATGGAGAAATACGGCTTAGAATTCACAGATTCACAGATATTTCAGCTTTGTTTGCTTTGATGGCAATGCGTCTATGATTGTCTCTGTGATGACAATGCATCTCCAATACCTCTGAGATGGCAACGCAGCTGAGATGGCTATTGTCAATAATTATCAGGGTACATCTAGGTAATCTGCATCTACTAATCTCTTTGTGGTGCACAATAATTAAATTTGCCTTTGGGCTCCAAATGAGGATATGGTTAAGCTGAATTAGAAGTAGCAAAAGATACTCTTGATCTATAGTAGGGCGTGGAGAAGTGATGGACTTATTTATCCCTCTGCGAGACATAAGCAGGCAGCCATAAACTATGATGATTGAGTACTGTAACTAATTTACAGGTATCTGAAGGCCAATTCCGGTAATTTAAAAGGTCAAAATCTAGTCACAGTCTCATCTCAGCGACAAACAAAATAACGTCAAAAACTTGTCAAAATTGTAGGGAAATTAGAGGTATTTTTGACAGATTGAGCCTGAGATTAGACTGTGAACGTTCTTAAAATTACGAGAATGGCCCCTCTGATGTCTGAATGGCAATAAGTCCGAATTTTTAATAACCAAAGCTGATCCCTATCCATTATAACTGTTCGAATCGGAAAACTTTGACCTCATAAAAACTGAATCGATATATTTAATACACTTCAAAACTCCAATACGGACGCATCCATTTTACATTTCTACCTTCTATATTCAAAAGTTGGCGTTATCTGTGCAATGTAACTTTCCCGCCAATCGCAATCGACCGTCAATGTCTGCGGTGAAGAAATTAAAAGTTTGTCAGTTGGCCTCGAGCGGTCGACGGCGCCGGTCATTCTGCCAATAGTTTGATTACTAGAATGTCGGGAATCTGGATAGCTTTTATATACAGCTATGGTTATTTCTATTTAGTAGTTCTGTTTAAAATTCTCTAATCAAACCTTTGATTAGTAACCCACATTTTGTTAATTGAGTTGTCAATCAAAGTTAAAACTATGGCCACCAAATAGTGTTCTGCTTACTTATAAATATAATGTAGAATCTGTCATGAAATTAATTAACAGCACAAAATATGAATAAAATCATATCAATGACTATTAAATTGCTGTTTACGTTGACCGATTGTAATATTTGTAATACAGAATCCCACGGCCCGTCCAAAGCCTCAAATTTTTTATTGCTTTCTCACTTTCGTGCCAAGGTGATGACTCGCACAACTTATAATTTGATGAGGTCCCGCGGATCTTTTCGCAACTTTTCACGGAGCATGAATATTAAGGGCTCCCCTTTTTGGCGCCCACCGCGGGACCAGCTTATTATTTCTTTCGTTAATGTCGACAGATTATTTTTTTTGATTTATTTTTTTATTTTTCGTTTTGTAATGGGCTAGTACAATATGCTCTTTTATAATGGTAATAAGTTCACGTTGAAAGATTCTGACATAGATTTGAAACAACTGTGTAAGGCAATACTGATGGCAATGTTCTATTGAAAGAAAACCATAATCCTTTTTTTAAACAAAAACCGTTATTATTTAAGATTGTTACAGAACACAAGGAGGAACAATCATTCAATAATGTGTGGCTTTAGAAAATGCTACCAGTTTTTTATTTGACATGACAAAAATATCCTCTTTGTAAAAAGAAACAGCAAAATTACACGAGTCCCGTAATTTTTCTCCTACTCTCACATAAGTTTGACGTCATGTTGCCCCTCGGAGAAATCACGGCGCAACGATATGAGCCTAATTGAACATATCTGAAGACGCGGGATTAATTGAACCGCGATGAGGTTTAAAATTGTACTTAGATATAGAGGGTAGGTGTGCATTTATTTGGCGGTTTTTGGAGGTAGAATGGTGAATTTTGTTTGAACATAGTGAGATAGCAGATTCAATTAAACTTATGATAATCGGTAGAACAATACATAATATAAGAAATAACTAAGTATTTTCCAAAGATTACAGAACTTTTCTCTTTGCAAGAAACAATTTCGATAAATAAAAGCGAAGTGGGGTTAACATAGTAGAAAAAAGGTGGGCTCCATTATTATTTTTCCTTCATTTCCCAGCTAACACGGATATTAGTTGAATATTTTGTTTATTCTACCCGCAAAATACTAAGTTTTGTATATTTTAGTTGGTTGAGAAAAGTTGGTTCACGAGGCTGTTGGGCCATGAAGCCAACGTTGGTTATTTTCGATAAAAAAAATTGATAATCCTTATAATACCGAGTAATTTGGGAGATGTGAATAAGTGCTACAATAATTTGGTAGGAGTAGCTAATAGTTTATGTAGTAAAGATATAGATCTATCTAAAACCAAAATACACGAATTTTTAGTTGCGACATGTTATTATCATATTTATGAGTATTTAAATGAAAGATACTAGGCCTGATACATCTGATTTATTATGTCAGGAAAAATCATTTGTTATTTATGATTGTTGAACTTAATCAATATTGATTATTTTGAATTTAATTGTTAGGTATGTAATATTATTTAAGTTAGTTATTATTGATTTATTTTGAATTATTTTTTATTGTTTCTAGAATTGTGATTTATTGAATTTGGTTTGAATTGTATTACACTATTTGCATACCTATGTGATGGTAAAATATTATGGAGAACTTTATTATAAGCAAAAATATCTCTCACACACTTTTGCAAATAAATTAATGATTTATGATTATGATTTGTTTCTTTAAATATTTTTTAATCAAAGTTTTCATCTCATTAATTATTGGGAACCTTAGCGTACATTCATTACTCCTTACATCTATACATAATAGACTACTTGCATTACAAAAATAATCCTGCATAAATTGTAATCACTCTATCTAATTCCTGTTCTAAACTGCACAATCTCTTTCTTCGTGGGCTCACAAATAAAAGGGCTTGTGAGTCTCCATCAAACGGTAGGCGAGCCCCAGAGAAATCAGCGGAGTCCATATGTGCCGCTGTTAATTAGTCTGGCTTCGTAAATATTGCTTGTATCGCCGCGAATAATTAAAATATTGGGGAAAATCGTCTTGCTTGCTTCCTCGTATTTTGATTCCAATTATTTCCGATGAAATTGTGGTTTGATTCAACTTATTGTTAAAGTCAATATTTTGTAACGAAATAAAATTTAAACTCTTGGCTAATCTTAGGTTTTTTTTTTATCATGGTAGTTTAGCTTTAGTCACTCAGTCACATAAAATATACAGGGTGGCAGGGACGCGTAAACTGAAACCATAACATTCGTCGGTTATTAAAAAAAAAAATTAGCTCTGCCGTACATTTGAACGCGTATTGCACTTTTCTATGAAACAGCTGATTTTTTTTGACAACTGACGAAAATTTTCAGTTACTGAATCCATGGTTGTACGTCGACTTCCTTGCCACCCTGTATGTAAGCATCACATTTGACAGCAAATTAGCAGATCATAAACTTGGCCAGACTTTCAGAACCCGCGGGTCATACACCAGTTTATCTAAAGGGATTTTCCAGTTGGTTTCTTGGTGTTAGGGTCCTTTTACTAAGAAATGTTCATATTCTCCTTTAGGGGAATAGTAGGCAATTCGAACAGGCGGTCTATTCTGTAAAAATCTCGCCGTGAAAACTGAGGTGAAGCGAGCTGTTATTCCACCAGGGATGCTAGGGATGACCACTATTTGACAGCTCACTTCACCTAAGTTTTCACGGTAATTGTTTTAAAGAATCGATCGGCAGTTATGTTATGATCAGTCCACCAGTCCAGTGTACATATTCTTTCGACTAGAAATTTTGTCGACAACGAACTGGCAACCAGTGTGGTATAATTTACAACTGGCAACATAGAAGCACCATGTAACGTTAACTGGCTATTAAATACTTGCAAGAGAAAAACCTACCGAATATCGTATTCGAAACAAGAAATCTTAAAAAAAGGAACGTTCTATCAAAGCTAGAAACGGTTAGCAATAAAGGCGCGCTCTGATTGGTCGGCGAGGTGGTAGACGGAGGGTGCATTTGCACAAAGGTATAGAAATATGTGACCGGTGCTAAACATTAACGATTATAGTCGCCAAGTCACGTCTAATTGCGAAAGAGGATGGGATTATGTAAAAGTGTAGTCTGTAAAAATAAAAATGAGAACAATTTCTTGTGCTGGCTAGCTTAAAAATCACTTTTAAGCTAGCTAAGACAAGAAATTGTCATTTTCTGAAATCTCATATTACCTTCCCTACCTATGTGACAACCATGTATGTGTAACCGATGAATCAAATATGTGGTGAAATAGGAATATCAAATGGAATTTGATGCACACCAATCAATGCACATATTGCACAATCCCCCGTCCACTTGAGGACCATATAACTGCATCAGCGAGCGTAATTAGCATAATTGAATTCTGGGCCGGACATATTTGAACCTTTTGCCATCGAATCTCAAAGAATAAGAACATTGCACTACATAACCTTTTTTTTTCTGGATGGGAAATTATCATATTACTTCTCTACGTTTCCTCCCGCCTTATTCTGAACAGGAACCTCCCGAAAAAACCGTGTTCGGTGAGAACCTGCGTCAGGCGGAAGGTGAGGGCGCCGTGGCACCTCTCCAGCCACTCCTCCTCAAAGAGGGGACTTATCGCCGCAATTGTGGCGTGCCCAGCACTGGGTTGCGACAATCGCACTCTCCATGTCGCCATGAGATCCCAGAGTTCTGTCCGCTGTACCGTGATTTCTCGCGGCAGCGGAGTTACGCGCCGGCGTTTTGCCTCCTCTCGCCACTCCCATATGTGGGCGAAGACTTTTGCCTCCAGATGCCATGGCGGCAATCCGGCAAGGAGGCTCGCCGCCTCAGCGGAGACCGTGCGGTATCCTCGGATTAGTCGGACGGCCATGACCCTTTGGGACGCGTTCAATCGGCGGACTGGTCGCCGCCTCAAGGAACGCGCCTACACCGGTGCCCCGTAAAGGGCTATAGACCGCACGAACCCTGCATAGAGCCTCCGGCAGGAGGCGTTTGGACCCCCTAGATTGGGCAGGAGCCACCTCAAGGCAGCCCCGGCCCGCTCCAGTCTGGGGGTCAAACGTTGGAGCACTACATAACCTAAAAACTGAATTTTAGTAAATACAGCATCGTTTGCATAGAAACCTGCACACTCTAACATAACACCGTCCATGCTAATTGTAAGCGCGCGTTATCGCGAGACAAACGTGCTGGCTCCGCAACGCATAATCGTTACCACTTTTTCGTTTCGGGAAATTAGCGCCTTTTTGCATTGTCTCGTCCCCGATAGAGACTGTTGTGTATCGCCGTTGCCATTGCTTTGTTCTTTGTTCCTTTTACTATTGCCGTACGTAATTGGGACTGAGTATAATTGACTTGACTTTTTGCGATGGTGTTGTTTTGAAGAGGATGCTGTTATTGTAGTAATTTAAAGAGTGGAAGGATCAGTGGTGGCCTGGTGGTATCGGCCCCGACTTACGAGTTGCAGGTCGTGGGTTTGAACCCACAAAGGCACTTTTCTTTGTGTAAATATGACATCTCGCCTGGCATAATCGTTACCACTTTTTCGTTTCGGGAAATTAGCGCCTTTTTGCATTGTCTCGTCCCCGATAGAGACTGTTGTGTATCGCCGTTGCCATTGCTTTGTTCTTTGTTCCTTTTACTATTGCCGTACGTAATTGGGACTGAGTATAATTGACTTGACTTTTTGCGATGGTGTTGTTTTGAAGAGGATGCTGTTATTGTAGTAATTTAAAGAGTGGAAGGATCAGTGGTGGCCTGGTGGTATCGGCCCCGACTTACGAGTTGCAGGTCGTGGGTTTGAACCCACAAAGGCACTTTTCTTTGTGTAAATATGACATCTCGCCTGGCATAATCGCGTGGTAGATTACGGGCCACTTCTACGCCACAGCACGCTCACTAAGAGGAGGCTTGTGTCCCAGCAGTGGGAACATTATAGGCTGATTGATTATGATGAAATAATGGAATTAAAAGCACTATCATCCAGTTTCTGAGAGACAAGTCAACATTTTTTGTCAAGTCAAATTAAATTACTGATTTCAGTGAACCATTCTCATAAATCAGAATGTGTTGTTTTTTAATAGGAACAAAAACTAAAAAGCGTTGTAGCATATTATTTTATGGTAAGCGATGATGCGGACGACGATGGTGGGACGAGGTAATCAGTCTCTATAAACATAGCAGACATCTATTAACTCAATACTCGGAGACTCCCAGGTCAAAGCTATCGGAAAACACAGACTCCAGCAAGCAGTTTTACTTCTTAGCAGTGGTGCATTAACATGGGCAACTAAAATTACTCAATTCTATACATTCTTGGTGTTGCCATAAATTTGGGCAACTAGAATTGCTCAATTCTTGGCAATTTCAATACAGTCTTGGTGTTGCTGTAAATTGCTCCAGGGCTGCTGAGACGTCACAAATTGCCAATAATTGTGAAATTAATTGCCAGTGTAAGAAAATCCACATATCAGCGCTTTCCAGGTCAAATGAATATAAGACAGCCAAATTCCCTCACCTCTTTATAGACTACTGTCTTCTAAGTTTATAGTTAGAAGACCACAGTAACTCAAGAGGCTAGCAGGCTCAATCCAGAATCCCAGGTCAAAGCTATCAGAAAACCCTGGCTCCAACTAGCAGTTCCACTTCTTAGCAGTGGGGCATTTACAGGGGCAATTAAAATTTCTCACTTCGAGACATTTTCTAAATAATCAGGGTATTGCCATCAATAGCTCAGTGTTGCCGGAGCGTCACAAATTGCCAAGAATTTTGCTCTGTGATGCTGAGACGTCCTATTTAACTCAGTTGCAGAATTAATGGCACATCTTAAGAAAAAGACAACACATCAGCATTTCCCAAGTCAAATGGCTCTACGACAGCCGAATTCCCTCGCCAATCATTCTTTCACCCCGCCATCTTTCCGCAGAGAAATGGCGTATACAGTAGGAGAGGCGATCAGTCTGTGTAATTAACATTCCGGCTCACCTCGACCTCGGTTCGGCGTCAAGACGCGCGAATTAAACCGATATCACTTCGCCAATTATTGACGGGGGGCTCGCGGTGGAGTAGAGCAGTCGGGAGGGTTATTTTATGGGTTTCGGGAGTTTTAAAATTGTTGATTCTGTTTGCAGATTACTAAGCTGTTCTAACTACAGTTGCTCTTGTTGTTCAGCTGTTGTTCTTGTGTTGGCACGAGCTAATACTAATTAAAAAACAAAAACTCTGTCAAGTCTTCTCGTCGCCTATCCCACAGTGCTTGAAGACTAATGTCTTCAACCAGTGCGTCCTCCCCGTCATGACATATGGCGCCGGGAACGTGGACACTGACGGTCGGGCTGGTCCACAAATTCAAGGTCGCTCAGCGCGCTATGGAGCGAGCTATGCTCGGAGTCTCTTTGAAGGATAAAATCAGGAATGAAATTATCCGGAAAAGAACCGGAGTTACCGACATAGTGCGCAGAGTAAGCAAACTGAAGTTGCAGTGGGCTGGCCATGTTTGTCGAAGGAACGATGGCCGGTGGAGCAGACGAGTCCTGGAGCGGAGACCACGTATCGGCAAGCGTAGTGTGGGACGCCCCCCAGCTAGACGGACGGACGACCTAAAAAAGGTTGCTGGGACGGACTGGATGCGGAAGGCGGAGGACAGGGTGCTGTGGCGCAGCCTGGGAGAGGCCTATATCCAGCAGTGGACTGCGATAGGCTGAGTTGATTGATTGAATACTAATTAGCCTATTTTCATATTGTAGTAAGACCAGCCAATGTCTATCAATCAGATACAGTTCTTATCTATAAAAAAATTAAAGTAGTATTTAAAATGCCCAAGCTGGGAACTTGTCAAGAAGGTGAGTAACAAAAATCTTGTTTTTAAAACGCCTTAACCTGGATACTGTATTTAAAAAAAGTTGTGGATATCCTATAATGACCCTTCTAACTTTATAATTATGAAAACTAATACAATTTTCTCATCTGCTCCAGTACTGCACTGCGAGTCTATGCTTGGCGCGTTCGCGAGACGAGCGTTCGACAGGCTCCGTTACCGAATCGACACAGGCATCCTACACATTACACTGTGCGCGACTGGAAGATGAGAGAGCTTTGACAATAAAAGTTAAATTTAATTAATTTATTTTCTTCTCTACAAAAGGAATAAATTAAAGTTATGAAAATACCTGCATACTGTTCGGAAATCGGATTTGTAGAAGAGGTATCCCACTCAGAGCACTGATTTCAACATAAGTTACAAAGCATAGATTTTTAAACAAAAACCGAGATAAAATTTTGTTCCAAATACAATAACAAACAATCAATTTGGAACATTTTTTTATAGAAAGGAGTTTCACTGTGAATGAATAAGTGAGATCGATGGTTAGTTTTTCTTCTTCTAAGAAGAAGAAGAAGAATTTCTGTAAGTAGGTTTGTACAAATATTTACTTTTACACTTCAATCATGTTTTTAAAACTAGATGAGGTCGGCATTTCCTATCTGACTACTCTGAGAAGAAAGGCCGAAACAAACTCAGAGGTCACAGTCTATTTTAAAGTCCAGACATAATCTTGGTCAGATCATGTGAACACCATGTAGATTGGTGTAGGTATCCATAATGTTTAGTCACAAGTCTTTATCTTATCATGATATTTTTAACCGACTTTAAAAAAGGAGGAGTTTCTCGATATATTTTTTTAAAGCACCTGTTTCTACTTTTGTAAATAATATTACGTCTACTGAAGACACAAATACTGTTGAAATCGCTTTTAGTTACGTTCTCTCTTGACCTACCTACTATTTCAAAACTTTTTATTTTGTTTGCAATACCGCACCCTTTCTCCGCGAACAGCCTGTAACCCTGTCTATATTAATGTTGCCAATTTGTAGGAGGGCGCGATCACCTCATTTGTCGGGAGCGGCGGGCTACGCAAAACAAGTAGCTTCACTGTGTTGCCAGATCTAAGATGATCGTTTCCCAAGAAAACTTGTAATTTTGTTTGTGGAAAAGTCTTATAATAATTTTCATTAATTCTTTCATAGTCATGCTTAGTTCTTGTGGTAGGTTTTATTTGGAAATGTGTTACTATCATATTTTTTGCCACAGAACAATATTGCTGTGAACCTGTTATCGTAGATGCAGTTTAGATTTTCCAAATTGTTTCTTAATCAGCCATGTTTTGTTTTAGTTGTTATCTTGGCGTGTGCTAGCTGGCATATGGTAAATAATTTAATTTAATGTTTTGTGTTTTGTAATCTTAATTATTTACTATTGTATAGAATCAAGTTCTTCTAACTGAACAGACAGCTGTGCTGCTGCCCTGCTGGGGAGTTTGTTGCGCTACTTCTCTTTCTTCTTCTTCTTCCCAGCTAAAGCACTGGGAAGTGGTGACGGGTGGGCGTGCCGGGGGACTGTCTTATGTCATTTTGACGTTCATAAAGTGCTGATTCTCAGCCTAGTTTGAATAAATTACTTTTGTTTTTTAGTTTCGACCGTCCGCACACAAGATGGATGGAAAGCAGCACAAGAAGTGACTTTTGAGTTCCGTTGGTGTAATTGCTTTATGGCGTTCCAATGGAAAGGTAAATAAATAAGAATGTGGTCCCCTCAGCAGACAGTTTACACCAACTTAATTTGTCTTTCTGACGATTAATTAGATTCCAGTAGTTAGGTAAAAATATTCAAGAAATAAAAGAATAATACAGTTGAAAAGTAGGTAGTAGTACACGATCAGCGACCTAAAACTAACTGCTCTAAAACAAACAAAAAACTTCTAAAACAAAGGTCTCTCCGAAAGCTTACAACCCAGCATTATTTGGTACACGAACACTTGTTAATCGGTAACTAATTACTGTTTAATTAAAGAACGAAACGTTAACGCAGTCCGTTTGTAAGACTACCCTCGTTTTAACACGAGCGTACTGTGAACTTTATAGATCGGTAGATTATTATTAGCAAACGGAATTTTACAATGAATATTCAGCTTCTTGGGAACACTGAAAAACGTAATTGTTGACAAGAGAAAGAAATGTGTTTTCCTTGTTGCGTGTTCTTCATTTATTAAAATATCAACGTTAATGTTTGCCAATTGAGCAACTTTGTCATAGCGTTTTAATTTCCCCTGTATCTTCTTCTTCTTCCATTTGTATATTAATGAAATGAAATGGTTTATTTTGTAAGTAGGATATTGGAAACACATTTACACGTCATATTAAAAAAAAATATACAGGGTGGTAGGGACATCGATGCGCAACCCGTTACCATGGAATCAGTACATGGTTCTAAACCTCCATGCGTTGAAGAAGGTAGGCAGGTAGGTTATAAAAAAAAACCTGTTCCACACATTTGACGACCGCGTATGCTCTTTTCTATGAAACAGCAGATGTTTAATTTTGATATCCTACTAAATATTTGAAGGCTAGGGGTTCATCATTCATTCATGAGCTGATTTTTATTAACGGTTACAGTTTGTGCTTCGATGTCCCTGCTACCGTGTACAAGCTAGTTAGGGTCGAATGAATGTCCTGATATTACGTGCGTACAAGAATTCTTTTAACAAACCGATTTCCTAAAAATATGTCTGTAAAGGTAGGAAAAGGAAAAATAAAAAGTCTCCCTTTACACAATCGACATTAGCATTAGCATAATTACTCTCCATGGTAACACAGGATACCTGACACAACACAAACACAAAATCCAAAATCCCCCGAACTCTCAAACTTAATCAAAACGAGAGTCAACATCAGTGTTATCTAAATCTGAACAAATTTTAGCGACACAAAGCGCGATCCGATAGTGATACAACTTCGTTAAAGCAACAGAACTCATTTATCCACCTCAATACAACGTGTTCGTGATACAATCTAAATAACTTCGACGATCTCATATTAAAAGGCCCAAAATGTCGATAAGTGAAGGAGGTAGAGAATTTGGAAAGGGTTCGCGGTTGGAACTGAATGGCTTTTGAGATTTCTTGTCCTATTCAAAATTTCCCGAAAAAATGCTACATTTACTGTCAGATATTATAATTATATTTGCTATAGGTGTATTTGTCAAAAACTGACATCATTTATTTATTTTATACTAGCGGACCCGGCAGCCGTCGTCCTGCCCGAAAAAGCAGCGCCACCTACCGGGTCCAATTGTGTATACAAACCTTGTCCTGATAATAACAAACACAAAAAAATAATTATCCAATTTGTTGCAGTCGATCGGAAGGTGAGCGCGTACATATACTCGTACATTTCGGTGATTCATCTTTATTTATAGATAGATAGATATATAAGGTAGCTTCACAATTGACAGTAAGATAACATAATTATTACGCCAATTACGATAAATTTATTTATTTATTTAAACTTTTCGCACAAAAAGGTACAAAGACGGAATTAATGCCTTTAAAAAATTAATCGAATAATTGTTACACTTTCAAGACAAGTGCTGTTTAATAGATTTTGTAAGTTTTTTTAATAGTTTTTTTTTTTAAATAAATTGTTGCCTGTCACCTATCGCCTGACGCCTGTCGTTTTCTTAAATAGGCCTCAGGTCGAAAAGTCTTCAACGACCAAAAGAAAAAAAATGGTGTGAAAGGTATAAAATTAATTAATAGTGGAAGGTTACCACAATATCATTAAGAATTACTTAAGAGTGAATATAATCTACAATGTATAAAAAATAAATAAACCTTCATACGTAGAATAAAGATTTTCTAGCTAGGTTTTCTTTATACTTTCGTTCCTTGATTACGGAGTCAAAAAAAAATCTAAAAAACATGTGTCCCACATTCTGGCTCTTCCAGTTTTCTCAACATCTTCAAGGTTCTTATTTTAGAAGGTATCGAATAGTCCCAGTTAATCCAGTGCGATATGAGCGACCAACAAAGAGATCGCCGATATAGTCCGCGACTGACAAGAGTAGACCTGGGAATGTCTAGAGAGTGAGGAGACTACTATGTGAAGGTAAGAAGCAGAGGTCGTTTTAAATATAAGTTTAGATCATTTACAGATTTACCTACTTTGAAGAGGAGATGCTTTCTGACTGACCCGTCATATTGTGTTCCTATTATGTACACTGGTTTTACTATTATAACCTTCAGGTAACCTTACGACACACAACACTAGTTTATTGTGTGTCGTTCTCTGATACTTTATTGCCCGTTAAGTCCCGTGAAATGTACGTATAGGTACTGAAAATCCTACTAATATTATAAACGCGAAAGTTTGTGAAGATGGATGGATGGATGTTTGTTACTCTTTCACGCAAAAACTACTGAACGGATTTTGATGAAACTTTTCAGTAATATATAGCTTATACATCAGAATAACACATAGAATATTTTTTATCCCGATATTCCCTCAGGATCGAGACTTTTGCGGGTGAAACCGCGAGGCGCTGCTAATATCTAATAATTTGGTGTTGAATGTCTTCAATACCTATATTTTATAATCTTGTTTTAAGACATATCTAAAACCTGCTTTCTCTAAAGCTCTGTCAATTGAAGATCTTTATCATTCAGAGCCGTTAACGTCGAGTTTTGGAACAAATTCCATTCGAATAGAAACTTGTCGGGACAATGAGAAACACCTTGCTAATATCCAAGAGGGGACTATCCCCCCCTAGCCCCTTGATCGATTAACCCTTTAGTTGTTCTCGTAGGGAATTAAAAACGGTGAGTTTTTTTTCGTCTTAGAGGTGTCTTTGTTATGGATGGTAAAGTAAACTAAATTCTTTAATCTTTCTTTTAAGAATTTTTGTGATTGACTGTAATGAAATATAATATGTATTTTATAGGTAATTATGTAGATGGAGCAGTTTGTGAATCGATAACGAATAATCGGTGGAGTACTTTGAGAATAATTCCTGATACCTATGGAGCAGAATGGGAACAAAATAATAAGTATTTTTAAATAATAATAATTCCTTTGAGTAACTTGGGAATTAATGTATGAGATTCATATCTTTTTGGAACAAAATAATGGAGTACTTTGGGAATAACCCGTTCTTTTTTAAGCAAGGAAATAATAGGTAGCTGCGATAACGTTTTATAATAAATATGTGATAGATAGTAATGTGGTCAAAAATTTCTTGGAGATCTGCCATGGACTTGTTTATTTTTCTTGTCAAGTTACACTACAAAAAAGGAAGAAGATAATTATATAATGATTATATTCATTAATTTTACTGGAGAGAGTTGTCTTGTTGTCTGCGTCAGCGAATGGCGCGTTAGCGTTGCCGAGTTCTGGGCCAAATAGGAATGTTTGCCATTGACACGGAGGAGCCCGTGGCTAACAGCTACACAGGTCGATCCATCAGGTTAAGCTACGCTTGCCGCGGTTGGTCTGTGAATGGGTTACTATCTTTACATACTAGGATCTCTCTGTTAAGCCGTTGGTCCCGGCTGTCATTCGTGGATTTTTGACTGTCGTTACGGGTAGTTAGAAGCCCAAAAGTCTGACAACCAGTCTTACCAAAGGGTATTACCCAGTAACTGGGTTATGGAGGTCAGATAGGCAGTTGCTCCATGTAAAATACTGGTGTTCAGCTGCATTTGGTTAGACTGGAAGCCGACCCCAACATAGTTGGGAAAAGACTAAGCAGATGATGTTTGTCATCGACACGCTAAGATGAAGAATGAAAGTTATAACTCGAAACTGACTGAAAAATGTCTGCGCCACCTTTAACCAGTTGAATGCCGTCATTACAGACAATTACAAAGTCATTGCGTCTCGCGTGGATCTACGTTCCGGCATATGAAGGGTTAAGCTGGCTTCATTAAGTAACCTTAATAAGTTAAATTAATAAGTTATTGAAAACACTATTCCTTGACTTTTTTCCCGGTTATCAGAACCAGGTACTTTCAGTTTCCAAGCCCCGATAACATTAACTTGTAATATTACACATATAGGCCATTCCAATCCGCTTACAATGACATCCCAGCACCAGTGTCACAGAGGAACTCGGTCTGCTAGTCAAACATGAAACAATGCAGCCGTTTGCGTAGGAGCACAACTTTATACGTAACACAAGAGTTATAGTTCAACTTGTAGCCTTCATATTGTTTACCTTGTCGTGCGAACGTTTACCAATGCTAAGTGATTAAGAATACTGGTTGAGGACAGGGATGCGGTGGAGACGGTGTTATTTTTCTTGTGTTATTGACTAAGAAGTCGGTGCAGTATTGGGTAAGGAGTCTATGAAATATTGAATCTGAAGGCCAATTGGGTAGATGAATGATATTGAATACTATATATTCTAGTAGATAATATATTCACATGCGTGATACGATAACAGAATTCGAAATCAAATTTGAAATCGGTCGAAAAATAAAAAACTTATAACTTATAAAAGCTTTTTGTCTATCTCTTTCTCACAAAACGAAGTTTTGCATGTAATTTATATGGCGATACTGAACTACGATATCACAATTTAGTATTTCCCTCTCTGTCTAATTGAGAGTTTTGAACGCTTATATCTTTTTAATTTCCGAAGATATTAAAAAACTAGTTATACCAAGCTATTGGCGAGTTAAAAAAGCTTAAATTTAAATAATAAAAAAAAATAGTCAACTAGCCAATTCTAGTACTTAAAAAGCGTTCAAATTCAAGTCGCAATCTCATCTCAGCGACAATCAATGTCAAGAACTTGTCAAAAATGTTTGCAAAATGATTGTATTTTTGACAGATTGCCACTGAGATTAGAATTCGAACGTTCTTAAAATACGGGAATTGCCCCTCTGATAGTATCTGATATTCCTGTACTGATTTTTTGCATACTATTTATGTGTATAGGTCATACTAAAATGAAAAGAGTAGTCACTCAGAATGGTTTGTAGCAGAGTTAAATTCAGTATAACTGATTAGAAAGAAAGAAAAAGTATTTATTGCAACTCATACAGGAAGATCACAAACTAAAGATCATTCGTACATACACAGTTGAGTTTATTAAAAGATCAACCACAAATGGTGTTATTTCCTTAATTTTTAAGATAAATAGACGTGCATCAAATCTTGACGACGTAAATAACGTCCTACTGCAAGTGCAAAATTGGTTCACTGCTAATAGTTTAGTATTAAATGGAAAAAAAACTAAATGCATAAGATTTGCTTTACCGAATGTTAAAAGTAGTGATTGTGACATAGTATTGAATAAAGAGAAGTGTCCATGGAGTTTCTTGCGCATTCTTCTCCATAGGTACCTACTACGCTTTGGAATGGGCAACTAGCTTCATCTTTTTGACTGACCGATCCTTGACAATTCAAAAGTACCTGTTATTGGTTTAGTTGAAATAAATAGTTTGAGTTTGAGGAATTATCATCACAAACAACATAAATGCAAATTCCATACTAAACGGCATTTAGAACTGATTGTCACAGTCACATTAGCCACTTAATACTTTGAATCGATGATTTATTGTTTGCATAAAAAGTAAAGAAACTAATGAAACTCACACTGAAATATCATTGGAGACGGTAAAATACAGGACAATCTAGTTTGTGATCTTTTGGAAGGGTAATATTTGAAAAAGTATTGTTTACACACTGTACGGGGTGGTAAGGCCTTCGACGCGCAAACTGAAACCATGAATACTGTACTGCACACAATTCCAGACCCCTGAAAAAAAGAAAATAGAAAAATGCAATACCTATGCGGTGAAACATATAACCAACGAAACATTTCAACGTAGGAGGGTTTAGAAACATACATATTTTATACTGAATCCATTGTACAGACACCAGCACACCAAGCTACTACAATCTGTCAAATTTCTTTAAAATATTTTCAACTTTATCGCTAAAGCATTAGGGTTCAAGGTTGATTGGGAAAATTTGACAGTTTCGGGTAGCTTGACCTGCTGGCGTCTGTACCAGGTTGCGCATCGATGTCCTTGCCATCCCTGTACGGGATGACAAAGACATCGATCTATGTAAACAATACTTTTTCAAATATTACCCTTCCAAAAGATCACAAACTAGATGACAAACTATAACCTTTGTTTGAACAGCGACTCCACCCCAGCCCAATCCCCACTTACACCGAACTACACAAGATACAGTTCTCTACTCAAATTCCAAGTGTTCTCTAACTTAAACTGAAATAACTTATGAGAATCGGCCGATCGCCTTTGTCGTAAGCTAGAAGGCAATTATCATTAATTATTATTAAATGTGACATTTTAGTGATAAACGGTGGGCCGATAACTTGGGCAAATAACTCAAGTTAGGGTGGATGGGTCGAAAGTACCCGCGGTGTTCACTGTTTGATTTGCTATTAGATTTTGAGGGTTTAGTTTCGTTTGTTTGATTTCTAGTGGTTAGGTAACGATTTTTGGTGTTTAAACAGAGAATTTTGTAAGTTTTTTTGAGTGTGGTCACGAGAATAGGTAGCGTTGTAATTAGTGTAAAAATTACCAGAAAATAAACTAGGTCGCACTGGATTTTACTTAAATTAAATTGTTTATTCTCTAAATAGGATATCGGAATCACTTATACACGTCATTTCCTATCTGACTACCCCTGAGAATAAATGGTGAAATAAACTCAAAGGTCACATTTAGGTACTATCTTCTCATAATTATTTTTCATTCATATCTACTAATAATTTTATACGTAGACCTTGCTATTTAGATGTTAACAGGATTAGATGTGGTTCTCTGGATAATAAAACTCTTCCTTGTCTACCCTGGATGATGTTAAAGCGTTATGGGGACTATGATTTGTGTCAAGACAAAATCGCCGGCAATGTTCCCCCTTTTTTTTGGTGGGAAATCATCAAATAACTTCTTCGTTCGCTCTCCGTGTCAGACTTTTACTGACTAAAACCCACCCGTGTTCCTTCAGTTGCCTGTGCGACCCTGCGACCCTGGCAGGGCAATGTTCCCCTGCCTGCTAGTTACTATAATATTGCGATTCAGTCATGTCTCTGTAATAAAGTATCTAGGGTAATAATGAAAGATTGTCTGTTAAGCGTGATGGGGGAAGATGTAACTCCAACCTGGTAAAGTGGAGCTACCCCAACGGCAACACAAGCAGGGTGTGAAGCTATGTCGCAAACTATGCTCCATCTCCTATCCTGGCCTCTGTGTCCCAAAACTTGCAGTCAAAGTGACCTCTGCGCTGCCACCGACGACGCCGTGGAAGTGGCTAAGTTTAATGCCAGTAAGATCTGAGAAATGTCGTGCCAGTGACACGAAGAAGAAGAAGCGTGATAATCGTTAAAATTTTCACTAAACCGTCATTTCAGAGATTCAACATCAACATCAAAATATTTAATTTCACATATACCAACATGGGCACTTATGACACGTCAGAAGCTAGGTGCACGGTCCCAATTGGTCGTTTCCTATGGAGAAGAGCCGGCAAGAAACTCTACGGTTACTCTTTTAAAAATAATTGGCTTTTACAATGTTTTCAAATTACAGTAGGTATGGGAGGACAGCGTAGGCCTGTCAACGAGTACCAGGTACTTAATAAAATAAAAAATGATCTACAGATCTAAAGTCTACAAGGGCTACAAAGTCGTCACATTTACAAAATATAGAAGAATCTATCTAAAGGACAGTTAGAATATAAAAACCTATAAAAACCAAGTGACATGACTGCCATAACAACCACTAATAAAGATTTGAAATTAGAATTGTCTGTATTTAATGTCAGATAATAAAAAGATTATGTCAAAGAAGTATGTAAAAAATAAAAAACAAAACATTGTCGGCCATACGTCAGACTTGTGCTCCGGCGGGTAAATCTGAACCTTAGAAGTTAATTTACCCTTAGCTTTATGGTACGCCAGAATCTTTACCCTACCAGAAGCAATAACACAATGACGGTACGACTCACCCATCGTAGATGGCACTTCGGTAAAGTATAACCACTTAACTCCGTCAAATAAATTTATTTTCACATAAATTCCTCTGTTATTAATCTTATCCGTGTTGTGCGCACATTTGTTATTTTTATTGTTACTTCATATGGAATACTGCGATAGTTATCCTAATATTCTGTATGGTGGAATGGTACCGGATATACGGCCTTTCAAATATTGAAATCAAGAGCTAAATAACATGTCATCATCTGCCAAGCCTTTTCCCAACTATGTTGGAGTCGGCTTCCAGTCTAACCAGATGCAGCTAAATATCAGTATTTTACATGGAGCAACTGCCTATCTGACCTCCATAACCCAGTTACTGGCTAATATTATACCCCTTTGGTAAGACTGGTTGTCAGACTTTCAGGCTACTGACGACATGTAACGACTGTCAAAGATCCACGAATGACAGCCGGGACCAACGGTTTAACGTGCTTTCCGAGGTACGGAGAGGTCTTGGTATGTCAAGATGGTCACCCATCCACTGACTAACCGCGGCAAGCGTAGCTTAATCTGATATTACTTGACTTTACGTGCGACTGTTATTAGTTAGCCAAAAGTCCGGCAGAGTATAAAAAATGCAAAAGAAAGTTTCTCTTTTTGGCATATATACATATGGAATCTAGCTAATATATTTTGATGTTTGGCGGAGATTATGGTTTGAGAGCGCCATGCAACTTTTTGTAAAAAAATTATGTAGTTAACGTGTAAGCATTCGCAACCGCAGTACCAAATAAATGATATACATGTTATTTAGCTTGGGCTTACGGCTTGTGGCTAAGTAATAACAGCCGCACGGGTCGATTGATCAGGTTATCAACCCAGGCTCCACAACCCAGTTACTGGGGTTGTGGAGCTCAAGTAGGCAGTCGCTCCATGTAAAATACTGGTATTCAGCTGCATCCGGTTAGACTGAAAGCCGACCCCAACATGGTTGGGAAAAGGCTGGGCAGATGAGGTACCTACTCTGCCGTAGTGAAAACGCGTTAATCATTATAGGCCGACCGCTAAACAGAGACGTTGCCTGAGGTAGTTGCGCGGTGCGGGAGTCGTGATAGTTGTCACAAGTTGACGAATCACTGAGCTCTCGCATCACGTCACCACACCCCTCCCGCACCGCGCAGCTACCTCAGGCAATGTCTCAGTTAAGCGGTCGGCCTATAGAAGTCATCTTCTTAAACACATTACCAAATATTCAAAACTTTATGACTAAACTGTGGGACAAATGGCATTGTTTTGGTTCCGCTATCGATAAAGGTTTGTGGTACTGTTCAAGGCTCTGCTTACCACTAACGGTACCCGTGGCCCCGTTAAACTCTGACGCATAACCAGAACTACCACATTCAGAACTATAGGTAACCACACAATAAATCCACGCACCTTGACTACTTATCGATCACAGCTTTACCCGGGTAATCATAATAAATAACGGCAAATACTCGGCAAATTCGTACATTAACCAGCTCGCGTCGCTTGCCCTGAGTTATAACGTCTACCCGACATTTAGGCGAACCAGCGGCATTAGCATTAATTTAAAATATTATTTATAGTTTGATGCTTTATACTGATGGGGATGCTCGAAGGGATGGAGGTGACAAGAGTATTTTTTTCTATCTATACCTACCATTTTTAGAAAGAAATAAAGAAATAGTATTTATTGCGACTCGCACAGGAAGATCACAAACCATACTAAATCAAAAATAAATAACTTAATTTTATGAAAAAAAGTTACAAAAATAAAAATGAAACAGAAAGTCCTATACGAAGCCAGAAGGCTCCTATCTCAGCATGATCATGCATGATTTTTAATAAATAAAAAATTTCAAAGTCATAATCAAATCATTTATTTCAAATAGGCACATAAAAGGCATTTTTGAACGTCAAAATTTATAAAAAATAGAATTGATTCTAGTCGCCCTTTCCAGAAGGTAGTCTCGTATGGAGGAAAACGGGCAAGAAACTCCATCGTTACTCTTTTAAAATCTTTTAGAATATTTTGTATACATTCATTATATATTATATGTGATGACGAGGCACCTACAATAAAACTACTCTACCACAAAATGTAAAAATAATTAAAAATAATGTCATTTTCAAAAGAATTTGCAAGATTAGTTTTCAATTAAAAACACATGATGTAACTTTATTTCAAGTCTATAGGAACAGCGTGTACCAGAAAGGTGTGGTCAAATTGAAGGGTGTAGTACTGGCAGACCATGAAACTAAACAACTTTCTTCATGACCAGCATCGTAATCGCGAAAAAATTATCAACTGTCCCATAAAAATCTTCAACAACTACTTGACCCAAATTTATAGGACGGCTGATTACTTTTCCCCGGAGAAATGTTGGTCCCATGGAGAAAGTTGTTCAGTTTGATGGTCTGTACTGCGCCCTTAAATATGACCCCATCTTTCTGATACATACACATACATAATCATCATTACCTCGGAAAGCACGTTAAGCCGTTTGTACCGGCTGTCATTCATGGATCTTTGACAGTCGTTACGGGTAGTCAGAAGCCCGGAAGTCTGACAACAAGTCTTATCAAGGGGTATTGTATTACCCCAGTAACTGGGTTGTGGAGGTCAGATAAGCAGTCGCTCCATGTAAAATACTGGTATTCAGCTGCATCCGGTTAGACTGGAAGTCGAGCCCAACATAGTTGGGAAAAGGCTCGGCAGATGATGATGACTCATACATAATCATCAGCTCATAATTTTCACACTGCTGGGACACAGGCCTCCTCTCGGTGAGAGGGAATGGGCCGTAATCTACCACGCGGGCCCAGTGTGTGTTTTGTTTTCCTTCGCCTTCCTGATAAATGCTGTATAGAAATCATGAAGGTAAAAGGGAAAGGGAAATCATAAAGAAAATAAGGTTTGCACAATAACAGATGACCACCATTAATAACCCTTTGGCGCTGTAAAAATCATTGAATCAGCAACAGTGGTGTTTTTAATATGAGACACAAACGTTTTAATGTCTCAAGTGAAATTACACTGTTACACTTTTAACTACCAAACAAACTTATGGCAATTTTGCGTGGAGACAGAAATATGCATAGAAGTACTTTTCCGAAGCAGTACCTCTTCAGATTCTTTATTTTTTCAGCCATTTCTAACCTTTACAGCATAATCAGCTTTGAATGTTTCTACTGCTGGGACACCTTCTCACAGTGAGTGGGGGTGGGCCGTAATCCACTACGCGGACCCAGTGCGGGTTGGTAGATGTCACATGTCTTCGAATTTTTGGTTCTACGGCATGCCGGTTTTCTCACGATATTTTCCTTCACCGTTTTGAGAGCATTGGTGATGAGATTATTTACTCAAAGTAAAGCGCCTGTCAGGGTTTGCACCTACCACCTACAACTCGGTAAGTCGCGGCCGTTACCACCGTCTCCAAAAATACAAAAGTTCCTCCAAATCTTCCCTCCACCGTTGTGCTCTCAAATCTTCGTAGCTCAACATTGGTGCTGTGTTGATGATCTCGTTAAGGGTAAGATGACACCAAATGACCGTAATTATACCGAGTTAAGGGGCAGTAATCGCGTCGGGGCCGTGTTTTTGGCGAATTCGCAGAGCGTCGTGTTTCATTGTTTATTAAAGTTTTTTATTTTTATTGTTATTGCTGGTGCTGGTGCCTTTAATTGGTATCGGTATGATGCTGTTTGGAAAGTTTTGGATGGAGGATGGCAGCTGCTTACTGGTTATTACGATTTATTAATTAATTCTGTTAATTATTAGCCTGGATTATAGAGAAGTATGGAAGAAAAAGACATGTTGCGCCGACCCCATATTAACTGGGATAAGGACAGGAGAATGATGATGATATTAGCCTGGATCTTAAATACTCCATACATCGTACATACTCCGAACCTTACCTTACCAGTCAGTAACTGTTTTTATATTTTGTTGGTTTTGAGGCAGTTACTGTCACTCAAGTTAAGACTGCGAGTAGAAAGATATCCTTACATAAACTGTACTTTTACTCAACCTATATTGTTCCACCATTCAAAATGTGGAACGACGAAATATTTAAAACAGCTGGCAAAACTTGGTGCAGATTGGCGAAAGACAGAAGGTCATGGAAGCATTTGGAGGAGGCTTTTAGCGCCTACGGCGGTCCTTACTTAGAAAGCTAATACTAACACTACAATTTAAGATTATATGATAAGTACCTACTAACATTTTATTTCAATTTGTCTATTTTTCGTTAAGTAAGGAATCAATAAAAGCTATTTTATTTTATTTATTTATATTGTCCCACTGCACTGCTGGGCAAAGGTCTCCCCCATATTTTTCCCCTTTTCTTTGTCTTGTGTCTTCTCCGTCCAAACAGGAACGAGTCAAAATCAGCACGCCAGCGTTTCCTAGGCCTGCATGAAACTGTCTCATAGGAAAATACCACGTCAGAGGGAAAGCGTTAGCATGAAAAAAATTAAAGAAGCACGCAACCTTTGCAAGCCTGAATGATGGTTGACGGCAAACGATATTTTGAGGAATTAAAATCATATATTATTATATAATTTCACTTAACAGATTAAAACATATATGCGGGTCTTATAACAATCAATTTTCAATCCTAAACATAGGTATCCATAATATAGTTTTATGTGAATAATAGATTCATAGTTATTACCTATTTATTTATTTATTCAAAATCTGTATTAACGAGTCTGCCAAACCGCATAACAGTTTGTCGTGAATTGTTCTCATCTAACGATAGATTACAACTTTGATGTTATGATTGTGTTAAGTATCAAATTTTTACAACGTCTAAAATAGATTACATTCGTAAATAAATAGTCTTAAGTTAAGATCTACAGACTTCCGGTCAGTTTAAAGAAGATCCTGCCTCTACCAAGTTAAATAACTCACTCCAAACACAAATCGTATCCTCTAACCCGGTATTACTCACAAAACATGTATTTTGGTATTAATTTCCATACATTATGTGTGGTACGCTTCACTGTTGGCCTCGCATGGACACGAGCGCCATGTTTGAGTCCCCGACCGGACATATTTAAGCTATTTTATTTATTTTGAGATACAAAAGGCCTTATCAGCGGATATATAGCTTAACAGCGTGTTCGGATTCGGGTACTTTATTATTGATAATTATTAGGTTTATGGGAAATATGAGTAGAGATGCCTATGATATGTTTGGTTTAATGTTGATTAGAATAAATTGATAAAGTTAGGCATGTAATACCGATAATTAGCACGAAGAGTGAGATTAAGTAAACGAGCGTTCAAAGTTCAGCTCAAAAATATTTCTTTTTTTTTTGTTTTTAAAAAACTTTGCCCACCACCCGGAATTTCTCCTGTATCGTGGTTGCGTTTACAAACATTAAACTCACATACACAAAAAGCCAGACCCGGAACAACTACTTGTAGGTCATAGAAATATTTGTTCCGTGCGGGAATCGAACCCACGACACGCAGCGCAGCAGTCAATCGCTTAACCACTGCGCCAACCGTGTCGTCAAATTGTTTCGTATACACATTTTAAATAACATTACCATTAAAATGATCCGTAGTACCTACTTCTGAAAGTCTGGGAAGAACCAGAATACCTAATTTATATGACGTTTTATCAGTTTAATTTTATTTATTTACTTACGCATAACAAGAATTAAAAAAAAAATGGTGTTAGTCAAGATGTTGATAATTATGTTGCACATCATACAAAGATCTTTTATTCCAATGCAGTTTTGTAATTAACCACTAATAAACGAATTACAAACATCGTGAGGAAACCGGCATGTTCTAGAACCAAAAATTCGAAGACATGTGACATCTACCATACCGCACTGGGCCCGCGTGGTAGATTATAGCCCACTTCCTCTCGAAAAAGAGGAGGCCTGTGTCCCAGCAGTGGGAACATTATAGGCTGATTATGAAACGAATTACTCGACGTAACATACTCAAGACAAAACCATATTAAGTGGTGATAGTAAAATAATTTTTCAACACAAAATGAAATAATAAAACAACCGAAAATTACATTATATTCCCAGCATCCCAATCTGAACACCAGGACCCCCGTGACATCCTCTCAATAAACAAGGCTTCTCATAGTTGCCCGCGTTATCTGACTTTGATGGGACGGTCGGCGGGTAGTTTTAAAACGTGCGCAAACACCGGTAGTTGTAAATAATTATGGGCTTTTGTAGTTTTTGCCCAGCGATTATGCGTAATGACCGGGCCTGGTTACATTTTGAGATAGTTACCGGCTTTTATTTACGTTGTTAAGTTTTGTTTGGTGCTATGTATTTTGTTTTGTAAATTGTAATCGGTTTTGTATGTAATGTTTGTTTAGTTCATTTAAATAATGAAGGTGGGATTGGACTGGTCAGTTTTTGGTGTTCGAGGGGTGAAATGAAATGTCAATGTACCTAAGTGGTATGTTTTAAAGATAGGAGAGAAAAGATAAACGACAAAATGAAGTGAGCTCCAATAAATAAAAGCGTGATTTGACAAAAATGTCAGTAGGTAGGCGGCCTTTTTACTGATGGCGAAATCGTTTTGTCTATGAGTGAAAAGAGAAGAAAACGGCTTTGCCCTTTGCCTTTTTTCATAACATTGTAATTAGTTATTGCTCCTTGTTTAAAAATAAATACCTAAATAATACTTGATTATAAAAAAAAAAATGATATTAAGTTAGACTTTTCAAAACAATACTGTGATTAATAAGAACGTATAGTGGGTAGAATGAACCAATGTGGTGTCTACGCCAGTGCCTACGCCGTAGCACACATTCGTAGCCGTAGCAGACCGGTGCTACGATCGGGATCGCGTTATTATTCCCATTTTACTACTAGGTTACTTTGTAAATAGTATTTCTATCAATGTTTGACCTATATTTTCTTTGTACTCAACTACTTCTCTATAGTTGTTTTGTGTACAAAACTAATATTTATTTGAAACTAAATAAAAGTAGGTATAATATTACGTCTTTTATTTTTGTTGGGTTTTATATTTTTCTAATCATTTCCGATATTTGGTTTAGAGTTGATGAGAACCAAACTGTCAAATTCTAAAAGTAAAGTATTTTTATTAATTCTGAGTTTTTATAAGATTTGTTTTCTTGTTTGCCTACAGACACGCATTCATCAATTTTTTATAGATCAACTTTCAATAAAAATAATACGACATATCGCCAAAAAAAAAATCAAATCAAATCCATCCGAAAACCCCATACGCTGTACATCAGGCCTTGTCCCTAAGGACAGGTTCATACTTCCGATACCAAAGGCTATAACATAAACATGGGGTACACTATTAAAACTTGGACTCGTTTTGTAAGCCAAAATATTATACGGAGTACCTTCCTTCTATCTCGATGCGTTAGGGCTGCCAGAGCATTTACATTTTTATTTCAACGTATAGGAGATATGTTTGTAGAATGTTATCTGGTTCAGAACAAGATAGTTACTTGTCAGTTTATGGCTATTGTGTTCAGGTTTGGATTGGAAAATGAACTACGATTGTCTGGATTGTGTTTTTGTTTTAGTTTTCGGTTTAATTGGGGGGATTTGTTTTATTTTACACATCGAGGGACACTAAACGTCCATAGGCGTGGCAATAAAACTTCTGTAATGTCTCATAATCAGCAGAAAATGTTCCCACTGCTGGGACACAGTCATCCTCTCTGTATCTCTCCGATTGCTCAAAGACGTTATTAACTAAGATGAAGAAAATATTGAGAGCTTCTATCTGATCATGGTTTAATGGTCTGATAGCCTTCATCGCGCAATGAGCAAGAATGGAGATGATTGTGATCAATGCTTTTCTGAAAGAGCGAGGCCTTTTATAATGCAGTTGGAATAAATTCAGGCTAATATTAATTTGTAGCAGGGCTTATTTCTGTCGTCCTAGCTTCCTATAATACTTTCTGCATTTCTAGTATACGAGTATGTTTATTTTTTGGCTAATGTCCATCTTTGTTTGACCATCGCATATTTGAAGGTACCTCGCATTTTGAAGGTCATGCATTGCACGATTCACGAACATTACTTGTCTTATCTTTTACAGCTATAGGAAAGCACCAGCGTATCTAACTTTCTTTCATCAATTCCCTCGAATTTCCCGGCAGCCCTACCCGGCCGGCCACAGTCCGGCAGTCCGGCGGCTGTCTCATAAACATGCCCCCTGTATCAGCGCGTAATCTGCCGGATTTGTCGATCAGGCCGGCTATCCACTGCCCAGATTTGTACGGGGCTTTGCCGCCGATACGGCACATACATTTTGCTTTTCTTCTTCAGTGTTTATGTGGCTGGTCAGGTGGAAGGCTCTAGTTTGTTTACGGGAACGTCATTTGTTTTTGTTTTTATTTGCGGGTGCTGATTGAAGGGGGTTGGGGGGGGGGGTGTAATTATGGGTGTAGGGACCGTATTTCGTGTGGTATACTGTCCATTGTTGTTCATCAGAGGGGCTTGTAGCTAAGTAATGACATCCGCACTGGTCGATCGATCAGGTTAAGCTACGCTTGCCGCGGTTGGTCCGTGGATGGGTGACCATCTTCACATACCAAGACCCCTCCGTACCTCGGAAAGCACGTTAAGCCGTTGGTCTCGACTGTCATTCGTGGATCTTTGACAGTTGTTACGGGTTGTCAGAAGTCCGAAAGTTTGACAACCAGTCTTACCAAGGGGTATCGTATTACCCAGTAACTGGGTTGTGGAGGTCAGATTGGCAGTCGCTCCATGTAAAATACTGGTATTCAGCTGCATCCGCTTAGACTGGAAGCCGACCCCAACATAGTTGGGAAAAGGCTTGGCAGATGATGACTGTCTATTGTTGTTCATGCATGAGACATGAGTAGCTATAGCCATACCCGATAATCAGACTAGAAGGATATAAAATAACTAAATGAATTTATTTTATTTTTCTTATTGCCTTTATACTCGGTCATAAGTTTGATCTCGAATTTATGAGAAGTTCTCGGGTTTAATTTGTATCTTCCTGTGCGAGTCCTAATAAATAATTTTTCTTTCTTTCTTTATTGTACACTAGCTGCGCCCCGCGGTTTCACCCGCATAAGTTTCGATCCCGGGGGAATATCATATGTTAATCCAGGGTGTCAGCTACGTCCATACGAAGGTTCATCAAAATTGGTCCAGCCGTTTGAGCGTGAAGAAGTAACAAACATACAAACACACACACACACTCACTCACAAACATTCGCCTTCATGATATCATAAAGGCGAATGTTTGTCACACTAATATTAGTGTGATAACAGTGTATTTACAGATTATCTACTAGTATTCCCGTTTACCGGTTTACCCATAGTACCTACTTGATTTATAAAATTATAACCTGTAAACCTAGGAATTCAATGATGTCTGTTCATGTCAATAGCGCGTTGGGTGAGTTTTGAAATTACTGTCTCTGGGCCTATTCCACTTAAAAAATATCATATAACACATCAGAAGGCCAATTCCCGTAATTAAAAACGTTCAAAATCTAGTCGCAATCTCATCTCAGGGACAATCAATGTCAAAACATTGTCAAAAATGTAAGGAAATTAGAGGTATTTTTGACAGATTGAGACTGAGTTCAGACTGTGAATTTTCTTTAAATTACGAGAATTACCTCTCTGATCCAGATTTCAACCTACAAAATTATTCATGTTTCTAAATATAGCTGCTCATCATAACTGAAGCATCGTGAATATTGATAAGTATTGACTCCGGTGCGATGGCGTGGAGGTAATCAGATCGACGCTGTCACTTCAATTAGTTACACTTTTGGCGGACTATTTATATCTGTGTCTGAGAATAACTTGGCTTTGTGGAGAAAAAAGGTTTTATAAATATTTTTGGCGTACTAGAGTGTACTTTGTCAACTTGATTAAAAGATACTGCAGGGTAATTGCGTAACACACTATCGGTAGGAATGACTTTCATTTTGACAGTTCAACAGCATCCATTGCGTTATCTACGTTGTTGAGCAGACACATTTTTCGAACATATGGAATGGATCAGCATATGCAATGGATCAGCAATATCCTTCAAAATGTTTGTGATTAGTATTGTGTTACAATTAGGGTGCTGGATCGATTTGCAAATGGATGTTGTTTTTCCGAGAATTTCAGATCTATTGCGTTAATGGATTACCTATCTTTTGAATCCTTGAAATAAAATTATAGTTCAATTGAATACTACTTCTCTCTAAGTTTATATGCGATTGTTGACAAAGTAATAATATTTTTTTTTATCGCAGCAGACCCAGCCTGAGATGGCGGGATGAGTTGGACTCCTTTGATAAAGATTGGTCCTTGGCAGCTCTGGACAGAGAGAGGTGGGAAGAGAGTAGGGGGGCATTTGCCCAGCAGTGTGATATGAAAGCTAAAAAAATACGTTCCATCGCGGATAATTATGCTAAACGTGTCGGATTCCTTTGACTAAATGCAGGGGAACAATATAGCAGCTTGACGTAATATGAGTAACACACATAAGGTAATGGTTATTTAATTTTTTTTTTTCGTAAATCTTCACCTGTTTTTTGCCAGTTAATTTTTTTAGCTAACAAGTTTTTTATTTTCCGCTTTTTTACAACTTGACAAGTATCGGTTATTTGCCATTATACTCTGTCCACTAGATTGTCCGTTTTTTGACAGATCAAACTAGTGAGCAATTATGTATTCTTTGTCAAAACTGATTCACGTACGGTATTATAATGTCTGTAAGAAGTCATAAATAAGATAATTCAATAAGATTAGGCAGTTTATATATTAATTTTATTATGCATTTTAAAGTTAACTTTTACCTAATCTGGAATATGTACGTTCTAAGACAGCTGTCAAAAAACGGTTAACCTAACGGACAGGGTGTAAGTATTATGTCTACATCTTGCACACTTCACCTTTTAAATCTAAAACAAAACCACATCAACATCATCTACTTTTAAAACCGAAGAAACAACTGCAAATCCTACACCCATTCTCACACATCTCACTGACTATTGTAAATTAATACGTCGCACAGGCCAGGCCTCGTAAATCGGCCGTCTCAATTTACCGGTCTGCGTATTGGCAAGACGGAGGCCTGGCGAGGCCAGTGGAGGCCTTTATTGATAGGCCGTTGTCGCCTTGAGATATTGCACGGCAATTTGTAGGCGCTTGCAGGGTACAGAATTAGCGGTAATCAATTAATTGAACGGTTTTATGGGAAAAAAATGTTAATGGGGCTGTTGGTTAATTGTATTTGTAAGGTTTTTAAGCGGGTTTTCAAGTGATTTTTAATAACATGATTATAAATCACTTGGTTGTGTAGGTATAGTTGTTAACACAGGGAAGAAAGTAGAACTGACGACGGTTCCTTCTTTTCTGAATATTTTGATCGCTAATTTAACATCAAGGGCAGTGTGTTAGTTCATGGTGGAGAATCATCAAACTGTGGCATTTCCAGTTGACTATTTTGAAAGGCTTCCAGCGGGCCACCAAGTGCCGTAGCAAACCTGGAAATCTCTGAACCTACTAAGAAGCAAGGTGGGCCGCTGCAGGCACAACTTGGTCAGGTGGGGTACTCCGATGAGCCGCAGTGTGACTGTGGAGCCACATGGAAAACTATGTCGCACCTCTTCTCGTGCTCATTGTGCACTAACACCTGCACTGTAGAAGGCCTTTGACTCCATTAATTATTTAAACTAAAAATACGTCAATTTACGTCAGGCGCCGACTAAGTCCTGTCAAATTAATCGGCGCCTGACGTAAATTGACGTATTTTTAGTAGGTAACCATGTTTTTAATCACGTCAAAACTTGTCTATGGATTGTCTTCATTTGACAGGACTAAACCAATATTTATCTTCTGTCCTTTTCTTAATGAAATAGAAAGAAAACGATGCACTGAACTTAAATTTAGTTTAGTTCGTGAACAAGGGAATCGGTGCCATTATCCTTAAATGTCTAGACGTTTTAAAGCGTGGCCTTTAAATTCTAAAGTGTTATCGAATAAAATTGAAAAGGCGTGATCAAAGAGTAGTAGGTATCTGGTTAAATATGCCACTTCTTATTTTAGGCATATACTTGGCAGATAACACGGTCGTTATTTACGAGAAACTTAAATTAAAACCTCAAATTCAATTTAGTTAAAGCCGGTAGACAGTCCTTGTCCTGCCATAATAAAATTATAAACATTTTCATTAAAATATTTACAATAAGTGACTGTGTTTGAGCAAAATAATACTACACTTATTATTACCTACCTCGGTGAAACGATTTTTCTTTGAAGTTCCTATACGCTTCCGTTTAAATCAATTGCCAAATAAACACGAGTTCCATACACACAAAAAATCCTCACAACTTTTCACAAATACGAACCAAACTGTATAATCCAAAACACAGCACCAATCATGCAATAACATTGTCAAATCCAGCTCCGGACAGGCGGCGGATTACTGCGTATTTACTGCAAATTAACCGCACAATTGATGGCCAATTGATCGTCTAATGTTCCCACATAGCCATTATATTAAATCAAACAGGTCTCGATGGTCTACCAAGTACCTACCTGGACAAAGACCTATTGATTTAAGAGCTGTGTAGATGCTGTTTACATAGATTGATGTCATCAGGAGATCTGTGCGTCTTAGGGCAGAGCGTTCGAATGGTCTAATCTCTCTTGGAAGGTGGACCATTGACCAGTGACAATTGAGCTGGGGTCTTGAATGCTGAGAATTTGGGCAGCGAGGAGCAGTGTAAGGCAAGATATAGATTATGGCAATAGCAACGTAAATCACACTTGACCATGGCTCGTTAAAACCTGCTGGTCTTGTAGGTGCTTTACCAGCCGTGTTTTGCGTTGGAATAGGTAAAACGGATCCTTGTTTTGAAATAATCTGAAAACTGCGTCGGTATCTCTTCCAACACAAAGTCTAGATAAACTTTAAAGCTATTTTACGAACAGATGCAATCTGAGAAGCGAAGCTCCCAAAACCAACTATAGAACAGAAACCAAAACTCATCCCTAAAAACAAAATCCCTTGGCATACAAAACGCCTAGTTGCACAAAGACAATAATTCGATAGTAAGCCCGCGCCGCGCCTCAGATCTCACCTGACTAACTGCCTCTAACCACCTCTAACCGCCGCGCGCCGGCACGGACCGGTTTAATCCGCCCGGAACCGGCGCAATCCGGTTCACAAACTTTGTTCTGTCATGCTTGCTTTGCGGTACACGCGCCGTGCCACTTGTCGTGTTGTCTGTAAACGATTTGTTAATGGATTCCGGTTATTGTGTTGCCCTTTTGTGTGTAATTGACTGGAGTGATGAGTGTGTTGGCGGTTTCGGAAATAAGAATATATTTTTTCAGGATTCGTGTAGCTGGATCATGCTGTTGCATCAATCAAAGCAAAATAATACTTTTTTGATAAACATTTCTTGAAAGCTTCTTCATAAAATATTGTATTTTTTTGCAGCCACACATTTCTCTCCTGAAATCTAACGGGAATCCTTCAAATGGAAATTAATGGAAATTAATAATGATAACAAACTCCCTAAGTCTTCCTCCTAAGACCCATCAAACAAAACATCACTATAACACCCTTTTAGCTAAATGCCAGTCCTCACCAAATGTCCCGAACGTCCCTGAATACTCCCAAATGTCAGAATGTCCCCAAATGTACCGGAATGTCCCGTAAAGATTGTTGCCGCGGGCTTAATGCTCCGTGCTGGCCGCGGCCCATTGCATCGCCGATATCTTTGTTGCTTTGCAAAGTTGGATGTAGGAGGAGATAGACAGACATTGGAAAGCATAAAGTAGCCTTAGGAACTGCGCAGCTGCGTGTAGAACTGGGCTTGTTGCAATTTGTTAAAGAATGGTTCTTTTTCTATAAACTGGACTATATTAGGTTTGAGTTGCCTGTTTTGCCATTGCATGTATAATGTTTCTATGAGTAAAGTTTCACAAAATAACTTCTCATGTAAATGAAAATACAATTTAAATTGAAACATAATCTACTAATTAATCTAATTGTGTTTAATTTCAAACGTTTTTCTCAGAACAATCTTTACATCAAATAACTTTGCACAAAGTTTAAATCGAGCCTAACCAGTATAAACCGGTTCAAACCGACGCGCGACGTAAACCAGTTTAAGGCGGTCTGAGCCAACTCACGGCGCTAAGTTTGTTTTGTCACTTGCTCCGTTTAATAGCAAGTTGGGCTCACACTCAAGGTACACAGTCTAATTGAATTGATTGTCTGGATTTGAGTGGGAATACCTGTAAGATATACGGGGAATGCCTTCAATGTGGAAGCACTTTTTCCATAGGATTTTATTTTCAAATTAAATCTTCGAAGTAAAAGGATTAGTGATTTTATAATTTCGGTCCTTTGATATAAACCATCGATATTATATTTTAATGATATTTTACGAGTACCTGTAGGAACTTGATGTTTTGAACTTGAAATATAAAACTGCCGTTAAAGCCCACGTACTTAGGTCACAGGATAAGAGAAGAATAGAAAGGCGCACTACGAAAAATTCATTTGTTCTACGACAAAAAAAAGTTTGTTGACAGGAGCGAACACAGTATCACTTGTTATTCTATCATTACTCCATTTCTTCCTATCCCACACAAACATCTGTCTCCATCAAAAAATCCACAAGTGAACTGAATTTGAATCGAAGCGCCGTCCAATAGTGAAATACAAGAAGTGATCATTAATCACTGCATTGTTGAACTGGGGTGACAACGAGTCAGCTTGTATTGTGGATTTGTTGACAGGGATCACGTCTGGACGTCAGCGGCCGTATTCTGGCCGTTTGATGTGGGTTCGTGTTTCTTTCGAATGTTGTGTGCGGTGGGCTGATTTTGTGATATGTGGGGTGTCTTGTGAGAATAGTTTGAACTATACTAAAGTAGGTACATGTAATAGTGTAAATTGTGTTGTTTCAAAATTGTGTTATATCCCCTTATATGGTGGATCCATTTTATTGTAATGTCAATAAACGCATTACAGTAAAATTAATTCATTATCTATATTAATTTCTTTCATTCTTTCTTGTATTTACAATTATTGTTCTTAAGGTTAATTAACACGTACGGATGCCAGCATATCAAGTTACTACAATCTGTCAAATTTCTTTAATAGATTTGCAACTTTATCGCTAAAGCAGGCTCAAGGTTGATTGGGAAAATTTGAGTTTCGGGTAGCTTGACCTGCTGGCGTCTGTACATTTTCAGATGTACCTAACTTTTTTTAAGCAACCAAGCAAACTGGATTTAGTTTGTTTTTCGAAAAAAAAAAATATCGAAAAAAATTAAAATGAATTTTCATAAAAGTCATTCAAGACTTTTATGACAATTAATACAATTTATTAGGAAAAATACAATCGGTATAATATATAACCGGTCGAAGTGGAGGTGCTTGGGGGAGGCCTATGTCCAGCAGTGGACGTCTTTCGGCTGAAATGATGATGATGATGATTAGGAAAAATATGCAAAATCAAATTGATAATCAGACTCTCTTCTCCAGAATAAGTCTCCAAGCTCCTCACTCACAGTAGTGAACAATCGCGAATGAATGGAGTGGAGACAAAAGGCCGGCTCCTTTGTGCTAATGAAGAATGGTCACCCTTACCCCGTGTCGTGTTAGTGTGTTAGGCGTTAGATTAATATCGTGGCTAGTGCTCATTGGATGTAACAAAAATTAACGTTTAGTGATAAATCGTTGGGCTAATTGTTTAGGGATAGAGGTGCTGAGGATTTCGGTGGTCTGAATTTATATACCTAAGTTTTATTCATTATGTAATATTTTATAGATGGGATTGTTAACCAGATACTTACTTATTACATGTTATTGATCTGAACGAAGTAATTTAATCAGCAAGCAAATAATTTTCCCTGCTTTGTCGTGTAAGTGACTTTTCACTGGAAAATCATTGCACTTTTCCAGAAAACTTCATAAGCAGGACTTCCGTATAGGAACTTGATTAACTAACATAGATGGAATTTCTAAAAAGCTAATTCAATTCTGAATCATTAAAATCCTTGAATGACTTTTGAACACCAGACATATAATTTTAACATCCTTACAAAATGCCACCCAGCAACATTAGCTTACTAAAATTACAACGAAAACAGACCAAAACATTTTCTTTGCGTGATTTCCAAAAGTCACAGGGACTTATCCCGTCAGGACATATCAGCGACGTTTTACGACGTCAAAAGTCTCGTCAGGATTACTAGTGACGTCGCGGCCGGCCCCTGTCCCGGACTGACAAGCCAGATGGACACCCTTATCTCTCACTAAAAGCGTGTCTATTTATAGTGTATATGTGTGTTTGTGATGTGTACTGTGCGAATATTTGTTGTGTGGTCAAAAATAAGTTGTTTTTACTTAAAAAATGTGTTTAGTTAGTTTTTGCTTTCAAACCAGTCACAATAACTTTATTTAGTGAACACATAGTTATAAAACTCAAATCAGATAAATTTAAATCGGGATTTATTCAAATGGGACTCTGATAGACATTCAACAATTTGTATCTACAGAAAATACTGATTCTAAGTTCTAAAACATGAATACTGTAAGTAGTTATGAAAACAATATCACAGAAACCAAGATGGCCCCTACGAGTATTAACAGAAGTTTCTTCGTGTTTTTTTTTTTGTTTTAAAATTTAATAAATTCATACTATTACTCGTACAAAGTTTTACTTAAATATAACGTCTGATAAACTGCAAAGTAATTTGACGGCTGTAGGCTATCGTTGAATCTTTGCTTAACTAAACAATACTATACATTACTAAAATCTAAGTTAAAAAATCTAGAATAGAAAACTTTTATTTCAGACAGGAGTCCATGGGGTTTGTAACAATTTTACTGAACTTCTAGTAAAAACTAGGTTAGGTTAAAACTACGACTAGACTATGGGTCTGTAGGCCACGACTCTGTATGTGGATACAGAGTAGCTACCCACACAGCCATAAATTCTACACTGTGTTTACTTCCGACCACCACAACCTCACCGGCTAACCTAATTGATTTCAAAGAAAACACTAAGCCACTTAACAACTTCAAAGGCTACCGGGCTAAAGAAACAAAAACCCACTCAAAGTGACAGATTGACACAAGGGTGTGTCACTTTGACTAATAGTGCCGACTGACCCACGACACTCGTAATTACAGACTCATTAATACTTAGGACACTATCAGTCACGGACTGGGGGTGGCCTTAAAAACGATGAAGTGGACACAGTTAGTGCTTAGGTTAAAACATGTATGTCCACTTGAAATTATAGTCACCCTTTCTTGATGGATGCAATTAATTGTATAGTAATTAATAAGGCGGTTTGGCTTCTAAAGTGATAATAGGAACTTGGCCAGTAGCATGTTGTGCATAAACTCTTTGGTGTAGAAGGGTCATTTCTTACGAGCAGTGGTGGCCCGTGGGTTCGAACTCGGGCAGGCGCTTTGCTTTGTGTATATAATTTCATCACCACTGCTCTCAAAACGGTGAAGGAAAAAATCACGAGGATACCGACATGTCCTGAAACTAAAAGTTCGAAGACATGTGACATCTACCAGCCTCTCTCTCACAGAGAGGAGGCCTGGGTCTCAGCAGTGAGTACAAAAGGCTGATTATGCATTTCTTACTAGTTTTAGGTTGATTAGATAAGTAACATTTTCGCCTGTTTACGAAGAGTGTGTATTGACAAAGACAATATAATTCCAGTACCTCGAACACCATAGAATTCTAGACCCTGTAATAAAATTACAATAGAATGAATCAGTACTACTACTGATTCATTTTATATTATGATTTTTTAGGTCGCAGAGATCCTTCGAACTTTCCAACCACCTTCAGGATTGCCTGATGCTCTGCATCATTTACTATTGCCTGCCCTACTAGCCCAAAGATAAGATATTCTTGCAATGATTAAGTTGCAAAAATATTAATTATAATATAAACAATCTTTTTTCGGTGACCGCTACTGCTGGCCAAAACATACTTAAACAAAGACCTCCCTGATGATGATCTACCCTCCCACAAAATCGAACAGCCCACATAAATCAAAGAACTCGAGCACTGCACACGGTTGAGGTATAATTACATCGCACCATAAACATGCCAGGCTAACTCTGTCCCACGTGGCTGCACGACGATATCCGCGCGGTAATAAGCGCGTTAATATGGCGGTAATATACGGGGGAGGTGCTGAAATGTTACCTAGTGTAGGGGGTTGTGTGGTACTTTTGAATGGTGGGAGCATTTGGGTTGTTGAAACTAAAGTGTAGTTGAAGCATTACAAATATCATAATATAATATTGTTTTTACTTAGCCTTGACAGTTGAGCAGTAGGACTGCTGAGCAAAGGCCTCCCCCAAATCCTAAAAGACATCCTTTTCCAGAGCCACCTCTATCCAACCACTGCGGTACGCGTCTGGGTCATCTCACCACCTCTTCCTGGGCCGGCCTCGGCGGCGCCGTACATCCTCAGGCACTGTGCACTGGCACTGTGTGGAGACTGTTGCCGCTGGGCAACAGTCTCCATACAGTGGGTGCCTGGTCTAATCCCATTGCAGCTAAATTTCAATTTCATAATATAATTATAAAGGAGGAGGTGGAGCATGGTTTGCGACATAGCTCCACAATCACATCAAGGTAGCTCCACTTTACCAGGTTGGACTGACGACGCCGTGGAAGTGGCAAGGTTTTGGGCCAACAAGATATAAAATTCAGTCGTGCCAGCGACACGAACAAGAAGAATAATGATATAGGGTTTTTTCTAAAGTGTCAGAAATGTTGGCAAAGAATACTAATAGTAAACACACAGTGATCGAAGGCGGTAAGAAGCAGCATTTGCCTTGCTGTACAACAATAAGAGGCGTTACTTGTTCATGAAGCCAGTTAGAACCTGACTGCAGTACCAGACAGTCAGGTTCCAGGCAGTGCAGTAGTAAACAGTCTAGTTTCATCTACTACTGAGTATTGGCCTCCTCCCTTTATAGATTCCTAGAATAAGTGTTTTTTGTGGAAGACAATAAACATTTACTACTATTGGTTACAATTGACTATTGATTGGACTATTATTGGTTAAAATTAAGACTCTTGTATCTTTACCAATAACGAAGCAAAGACCTCGCAAAGAGCTTTGCATAGTAGAATTATACCTGTGATAGCTACTTCCATATGGGAGGGCCCGTATGCAAGAAGCTATCACAGGTATGATTCGCTTACGTATGCCCAGTTTTGCAATAAAAATGCTACCATTTGGTAAGCAAAACGTTTTGTTTTTGTTTATAGGAACCGAGCATTAGAGCCACATTTCCCTATGGTGTATTAATCAAACTAGTTCTACTTGACAATCTTTTGCCTGAGGTCTGATGGGATCCTAACTAACATGAAACAAAGTACCTAGTTGCATACGCAGCATTTCGAAACAGGATAGCAGACCCTTGAAATAATATCATGGTCATTACCGTTACGATGATGTATGCATCTAAGTTGCACCCCCAAACTTCTAAACCTAACCCCATTATGCAGTAAATTCAAAACTCGTCCCAATTATCTATCGGGGGGACGTAAATCAAAGTCCGAATGCACATAATCTTATCAATTTATGGTCCCAGTGTATCGAAACTTGGCCCCTTGCATGTGCAGGCGACAAACTGCTCAAGTTTGATAATAAATTAAAACCGCTAGATATTTAGTGTTGCGTTGGAGTTCTAGTGATGGGGCATGTGGTGCGCTGTATTGTGGTCGTTACCAGAATAAGGTACTGTTTTAGTAAAAATGTGTTTATATTTTGGAGAAACTTGACGTGAATGAAGATACGCACATAGCACATAATGTCACGCCTGTAATTCCCCTAAGGTTTAGGCACAGGTGTACCTTAGCATATACAAGGTGTCGTTTTGCATCCTCGTTCAAATTCAAGGAGGTAACTATGCTACTGATTCTCGACACGAATCAATAATAAAATAGGTAGGTTTTTTTGTCTAATTTTCGGAAATCGGCATGTGTGGGACACGCATTTTAAAACGCGGCCTGTGTGAGACCGCACTGTAACTGCCCTTTTACACACATAAAAACGCGACCGCTTATACGATACCATAACGCGATTCTGTACTTTGAAAGTGGTGTATTCTGAAATACTGTCAAACTTAAATAACTAAAAAAACAAGTATGTATTCATTATTTACCAGGGATGGTAATTTTATTTGATTATTTACGTCTTTCATAACAGCCTCCTGAAATTTGACGAGGATGCAAAACAACAGCTTGTATACCCATATTTCGCCAGTTCTGTTTAAGTCCCATGTACCAGAGGGCGAGCCTATTGCCATCAACGGGGCACAAATCCTCTGGGCTGCTACTGTGAAATTCTTGATAGAAAAACTCATAACATTTTGCCCAACCTAGGAATCGAACCCAGGACCTCATGCTCTGCGGTATCACTTGCGACCACTACACCAACGAGGTAGTGAATGAAGACACATTATCTAATTTTAAAACACAGTTATTTGCAAAGTTTTTAGTAATTTATTAGGTACATTTCGGGCACGAATAATAAATACGTACGTCACACCGCACGGGTCGATAGATCAGGTTAAGCTACGCTTGCCGCGGTGGGTCCGTGGATGGGCCTCCATCTTTACTTTAATTTAATATTGTATTGTTTTTGATTATTTATTTTGATTTGATTATACGTACCTATACTATGAATGGGTGTGTTATTTACCTGAAATAAATAAATTTATTATTATTATTATTTTCATACCAAGACCCCTCCGTGCCTCGGAAAACACGTTAAGCTGTTGGTCTCGGATGTCATTCGAGGATTTTTGACAGTCGTTACGGGTCGTCAGAAGCCCGAAAGTCTGACAACCAGTCTTACCAAGGGGTACCGTATTACTCAGTAACTGGGTTGTGGAGGTCAGATAGGCAGTCGCTCCGTATAAAATACTGGTATTCAGCTGCATCCGGTTAGACTGGAAGCCGACCCCAACATAGTTGGGAAAAGGCTAGGCAGATGATGACTTCACAATACCGGTCAATGTGGTCATGGTTGGGGAGGCCGATAGCCAGCAGTGGACGTCTTTCAGCTGAAATTATGATGATGTTGACTTCGCAACAGATAGGTGGGTGAAACTGTAAAATTGACGAAACGATGTTGGCTTGGGTGCTTATATAGTTATTGTTAATTACTACTCATAACGTAAGAAAGATAAACATTTCAAGCAAACGGTGTAGCGTTGGAACAGCTGGTAGGTAATATGCTAGCTCACTCTCAACAAGAACCTTAATAAGCACATCACTAACCGCAATAGATTCAGCGTGTATGTAAATGGATCCCAACAGTTCGACAATATCGCGTCATTAATTAATTGAATATAACATCTGAGTACAATATTGTTATGTAAAATTATAATCAAAGAATTCTTTTACGACAGTGGGCATTTCAGGGCAAGAAAATTACTTGTTCACCCACAATTTCACTGTCTTAAAAAAGCCATAACCAATCTGTTTATTAAGTAAGAAAGAATATGGAGTGTTTTATATGAAAATCATATTTTTTTAATACTCAATACTCAATATCTTTATTGCTTTACCATAATGTGTACTTAGGTGGTATACATATGATTTAGATCATTATGGACCCTGTAAGGCACAGCAAAAGGATAGAAGAGAGGAAGCCCTGTTTTAGGAGATAACTAAGTTGCTTTTGTGGGAACAAGTTTTAGTTCACATAATAAATATAATCAAAGTCAGGAGATTGCGAATTGAATCCTAACATTTCGCCTATCTTTAGTTTATGTATTGTTTTTTCCTGCTAAATATACCTAAGTATTTTTATTATATATTATAATTCTGTTTATTTATTTATATATATTGTTATTCTTTGGATAATTCTTATAGCTAATATTATTAAATTTGGTATGATTGTTTTTTTATTTCATTATTATTTTTAAATTATATTATTTATTCATTATTACCGTGTCATTAATATATTTTAAACATTTCTATAAATTGCCTGGTTAATTATTATCAATTACACAAACACGAGAAACATGAAACACGAAAAAAAATATACATTTATTTGTACTAAATATTATACATAAAGAATTAAAAATACAAAGTACATAAACACAGTAATAACTAGTAATTAAATAACGGTTTTATTATTATCCATGAAAATAATCACCTTCCAGTATTGCTGATTTCTGGCACACCTTGTAGAGAAATCGGAGACAGTTAATTAAAACTCTGAATCCATACATTCTTACAGATCAAGACGGTTAGTCTCAACGTCGTCTTAATAAGCGATTGTGTTCACATGCTGCCAGTGTCAGCATTTATTGATGAGATAGACTTATCGTAGAACCTACTGGAAGCGTCATCCAAAAATATTTCTATTGCTAATTTATTGTTCTGCCAACTGCACTCACAACCACCACGCCACTGCACTGGAAGACGTAACGTTGGAAGGCCCCACGGGGTGGACCGATGACCTGGTGAAAGTCGCAAGGTTTAGCTGGATGCGAGAAGTAAAAAAATGCGGCAAATATGACGCATAAAAAAGAACACACACAAAAAAAAGTGACAAGTTGGGGGTAAACATGCACCCGCGGGTTGATCGAAAGAGATACCGCGGCCCCTGGCATAGGCAACTGAAGGAACACGGATGGGTTTTAGTCAGTAAAAGTCCGACACGCCCTCCCGCTTCGCCCAGAGCGGGAGAAGTCATATGATGATTTCCCACCCAGAAAAAAAAGGGGGTAAACATGCGTACACAATACCGGTCGAAGTGGCGGTGCTTGACATCCACTGCTGGACATAGGCCTCCCCCTATATCCAGCAGTGGATGTCTTTCGGGTGAAATGACGATGATGATGAAATTGCTCTCTCTCTTTGCCTAGTCTTATCCCATGTCATTTGGGGTCGGCTCTCTTCGTCATTCTTCGCCAGATATTTCGGTTCTGGGTCGTCCAGTCATTCACGTGTTGCAGCTCGTTGCTGACTACAGACATACTACTGAAAAGGCGTCTACCTTCTTTCTTTGGACCTGAATGATGATGAAACTGCATTCTAAATTATATTTTTGTGAGGTTTTAGGTACTTAGGGATCATGAATATAAGCATAAATTGCTTACAATGATCCATTTAAGCAATTGGAGACTGGTAAGAAATTCATAAAAAAAGTTGACCTGACAAATGGTGGAGTCTGGACAAAGTTTAAGATCTCATCTTTTGGTTGGTAACATGTTGCTAAGTAGTTTTTCGGCTTGATGCCAATGTCTGGGATGTCTACTTCGTCTCACGTCCTGTAAGTAGCACCAAAGGCCAAAAAAACAAAGTGAATATAAAAGATGCTGTTTACTCCATCAGTCATACGAGACGAAGGTTTTAGGCTGATTATTTTATGATGAGTGCATCATTATTTTGGTGATACGAGTAGCAACGTAGTATCCCAGTTTAAAGGTTTATACATACTTCAGGGTCGTGCCCGGGACGTGACAGGGCCGTGGCACAGACAGGGCAGGCACTGAAAATCCGTCGCCGGCCCGGGCACGGACTTGTGTGGTGGGAACGAGTTCATATAAAATGTACACACTGAATTTTTTTTTGAGCCCCTCATGGAGCGCGGTCCGTCCACGTCCCTGATAAGTGTGTACATTTCCTTTTGTAATCTTCCTCTTCTTCGTGTCGCTGGCACGACTGAATTTTATATCTTGTTGGCCCAAAACTTTACCACTTCCACGGCGTCGTCAGTGGCAGCGCAGAGGTCACTTTGACTGCTTGTTTTGGGATACAGAGGGCAGATAGGAGGTGGAGCATGTAATATCCTTTTGTAATTATTTCTCTTAAGCTGATACTGCATCGGTAAACGCGGTTGTGTCGCAGATCTACAGGTCGTCAGCCTTGGAAAAAAATGACTCCCACAAAACGAGAACTGTCATATCTAGCATGTTTTTTTCTAGGTTATGAGAAATGAGGGCAGACGTTGAGAGGCCCTGATCAATTCTGTAAAAATGTCACCGTGAAAAGTTATGTGAAGTGAGCTTAGGGTGAGCTGTCAATAGTGTCAATCCCTAGCATTAGTTGAACTGACAGCTCACTTCACATACGTTTTCACGGTGAGATGGTTACAGAATCGCACTGCAGGTGACCGTTAGCCAAGTGTATCTAACACTTCGATCAAAAGAGAATTCTCTTGATCGAAAACCTAAAATAATTCATATATTAAATGCGGCCATATCCAGTGCATCTATATGAAGGTCATGAGAAATGTAGGGCGGACGCTCAGAGGTCCAGGTGATGGGGCCGTTAGCCAAGTGTAACAGAATTAATTTGTGGGCGGCGGGAACACGGCCGGCTCGATGACGACACGACCCGTTTGTTATTGGAAATTCTATTCATAAACGGATGCGAGGTTCAACATCTTAGCGGAAATTGTATTAAGTTAATTAGAACATTAGTTTTGGTATGTAGGAGCTTGATGACGATTGTGACCTAGCTAATTTATACTATTTACATTAACAGCAAGGCATGAGTTTCCGTAATGGTCATCATCATTCTTCTGCCCCAATTTATTTGGGGTCAGCGTAATATATGTTTTTCTTCCATACTTATCTATTATTCGTCATCTCGGTAGTCACCCCCTTTCTAACCATATCATCATTCACAAAGTCCATCCATTGTTTTTTTGGTCTTCCCCTACTCTTATCTTATAGTTTCCGTAATGGAAATAATAAAGTAATAATAAAGTAAAGTAAATAATATAAACAAATACATAACATCACGTCTGTAATCCTCGAAGATAGATGTAAATAGAAATAACAATGATCGGACAAAATAAATTACCATAATAAGCCATAAGTTCAAGGCAAGAGAATTGATAATATATAAATAAATGTCAGAGCATAAGTGAAATAAATACTAGCCTATTTTTCCACTTATACTAGAAATCCGATCAAATCCGAGCGTACGATAGACTAAAGTTGTCAAAAAGTAAAAGACCCGTTTTGACATTGAGAGTTCTAGTAGTTAATAAAGATCAAATTCGCAAAACACGTATTCGTTTGTATGAAACTGACAGATGTCAAGAACGCATTCTCAAATGTCAAAACGGGCCTTTTATTTTTTGACAACCTTAGCTACCTATTCTAAAATTCCAACTTACAAAAATTTTATTGAGTATTAAACGGTTGTTGTCACAATTTTGTCATTCTAAAATACAAGCAACTGGCATGGATAAAAAAATAAGTAACTCCCTTTCATTTCTATGAACAACTTCCAAATTCCAACAACAAGACAAAAAGCTTCACCCGATCAACGAGTCCGGACCCCTATTCTCATAATCTTCGTCTAGCCCGATAGACTTATTAGCAGTGCCGCACTCGACATAAATCAGGCAGCTTGGGCCGGCGCAGGTGCTTCTAATGCGCTGGCGCACGATATATAGTCGCTTGCGTAGTAATTGACGGTGCTATTGCAGATTTTGATTTATGGATATCGTTTTTGTAATGAAGTGATGATGGAGTATGTGAAGTTGGGAGGTTTTTGAGTTATCAGTGAGGCTAACAATTCTACCATCATGTTCACAAAAAATATTTTACATTAAAGATGTTTTCTTTATCGGATTGTGAGAAACAGTGAGCATACTACTGATGAGATGAAGCACTTAAAAAACAATATGAGTTCGTCTTATTGTCATTTTATTTAAAAAAAAAAAACAAGTTTAATAAGCACAGCACAGAGCAGTGGTCGCCCGGTAGAACAGTAGTAGCCCAGTGGTAGCGGCCGCGAGTTACGAGTTGTAAGTCGTAGGTTCGAACTCGAATAGGTGCTTTACTATCTGTAAATTATTTCATCACCACTGCTCTCAAAACGGTGGAGGAAAACATCGTTAGGCATGTCCTAGAACCAAAAAAAATCGAAGACATGTTACTTCTACCAACCCGCACTGGCCTCACGTGGTGGATTACGGCCCACTCCCACTCACTGTGAGGAGGCCTGTGTCCCAGCGCTGGGAATTACAGTCAGATGCTTAATAAAAGTACGGAAACAACTTTCGTTAATTATTAAAATCTCAAACTACCCTCATTTTATAGCAGTGCCAATAAATAAACTATTAAAAATTTCGCGTATAAAATAGCTATTAAATATTACAACTCTTTGCGAAAAAACGTCCAACATTTCACAACTTTCTGTCAATATTGCAAATATTGCAAAAATAAAATTTCACCTCCACTTCATTGCCTGCCTACCACACGGCTTTATTCAGTGACGGCAACATTTTAGATTGAAGCGAATTGAAGTGTCAACTGTCGTGTGACAGAGTAGTGTTATTGAAAATACACTGGCCAGTCAGAGGATTGGCGAGGGTGGAGACAGAATTTGTATTTTAATAATAAATCTCAGGAAAATACCAACAACTATGGTTAAGTTTTTGCAGATTGTAGGAAATAATAATTGACGTGTCTTCGGTTAAAGAAATGACGGTTCGGTTAATGAATGAGTTTTTAGCGAAATATGACACATAACTGCCGATTTATTCTGTCAAAATCTTACTGTGAAAATTTAAGTCAAGTGAGCTTGACGTGAGCTGTCAATTGAATCAATCCCTTGCATCAGGTGAAATGACACCGCACTTCACCTAAACTCAGATTTTTACAGAATATACCAGCTGATGGGATAAATGCCATTAAGTAAGAACATACTTATACCTACGAAACGATGAATCATGCACACATTATTTATATAACTTGATGATGCCAGCTGGTTAATCAGGCTGCCGAAGCCTGCTGTTTAATCAGGCTGCCGAAGCCAGCTAAGTTACTCAATCTAAAGACTGCCTCAAGCGGCCTTAACATTAGATACGTAAGTATCATGCCGATCAGATCCTATAGTTGAGTTGTAAAATATCACGACTAAAATAAACTAAGGTCCACTTGCACCACAAATGACTAAATAAGTTTAGCGTTAAATAAATGAAAAACATCATTCTGTCTCGGTCATCTTCAAACGATTGATAGAAATAGAACGATAACTTCAATTCCTTTATCGCTAAACGTATTTAGTCATTTATAGTGTAAGCTGGTCAAACGGGAACTCAAAAAGCCCATACAAAATAATCCCCCAAAATAAAGCCGCTTCCACACCACTTCGCCGGTCAGCGTGGCTATCAAAAAATCGTAATTGATTTTTTCACGGGCGATGCGTCAAGCGCGAACGCAAATGGCTTACGTCGGCCGTATTGAATTAGTGCGTCGACGACGACAATGTCGCGCGGACAGTGACTGAATGGAGCTGACCACGTGTTGTTTTTTTCTAGATAAACGTTTAGCCACAGAGCACTTTATAATACGTTTAGTTAGTCTCTCTCTACGGATCGTAGGTATTTTGAAAGATTGAGGAGTTGTATGTTTAAACTTTTTTTTGGATAATTTATTGTGCCTCAATGGTCAGACCATGGTTTTAGAAAGTGAGTTACATATATACTTACCTATCCCAATTTTACTCAGTTGGCATTTTAGGTTGTTGCCTTTGAAGTCAAAAATATATTTTATTTGAATTTAAATACACGGCTTTTTGACCGGATTCGGAAAATCCAGCAAAACTTATCGCGAAGTCGTATTTTTGGCTGTAAGCCATTTTGCTACGATTCCTATAATCAACATAATGCTTTCAAGAGTGAAAACACGCACAACAAAAAAAAAAAAACTACAACAGCGACTCCCACACATTCATGTCCCGCAACAAAATTCACTCATAAAATTAATTAAAAAACACTTCGCGCCGGCGATTTCGCACAAATTGATCGAGAGCGGCCGAGCCCGTGACGTCACTAATGGACCACTGTTGCCGTTTTTATAACCGCGTTAGTGGACACCCATCTTTATGTCATCAAAGACATTAAGTTCTTAGTGCGTAATGAGTTGACAACAGAAATTAGGGGGCGTCTCTCAAAATTACGGTTCAATAATAAAAATAGGTAACGTTTTTTTTGTAGGTTACCATTCTACCTTAGTCTATGGTAACATGATGCTCAGACAGGTTAACTATGTTCAAAGTACCTAATTCAATTGCAACATACTGTAAATTTTGTTTGATTGCTTAGGTAATTATATAACGTATATTACATTATTTTTATTATTTAGACTGTCTCGTTGGTCTAGTGGTCGCAAGCGCTACTACTGATCATGAGGCCCTGGGTTCGATTCCCAGATTCTATCTAGAATGTCTCAGTAGCAGCCCGGGGGCTGAATTTGTGCCCGGTTATGACAATAGGCTCACCCCCTGTTATTTGGGACTTACTTGCGAAATGACGGCGAACCATAAAATTCTTTTTTATATCTTCTACTGTAGGTACATCCCTGCATATCCCTTTGGGGAAACAAGGTATGATATTTTTTTATATTATTTTTTTCATCTTCACCACTGGCAGCATATGACTTGATACGTATTTTAAATTAATAATCAGGGGGCTTAACACCAGCTCTTATAGCAGGGCAGAAGTTGAACTGCACTGCTTTTTTGTTCTATGACTAAGTACAAAAAAGCAGTGCAGCGCAACTTCTGCCCTGCTATAATAGCAGGTGGTAAGTTTGAAGATGAACATTCTTCATTACTTCCATTTCGACCAATACGTCTACTTAAAAAAAACATTATCTTGCTTCGATCCAATCTTATCATTAAACTAAACTGATATCTGAACAACCCCCCCCCTCTAAACTGAAAACCCCCACGAACCAATAGCTTTCGTACGCCACTCGGCAACAAACAAGCGCCATACTTGTCGTATAACATGGCGGGTTTAGGAGTCCGGCGCAGCCGCAACATTGCGTAACACCTAATTAAAGTGCAGCAAGTTGTTGATAGCCGCAGTGAATGAAGGTGGACTCTTAATTAATACATTTTGAACGAGGATCCACACAAGCTGCAGTGGTTGTGCGACGTGAAGGTTACACCATGTCGAAGTCTTGAGGGTAAACGTCTATAACTATTGAACTGACTTAGTATTTTCCTCCAGAACCTCGAGCCTGCTAACAATTACTATCTATGAGATACATGTACTCATCCTACTATCCTACTAGTTTTCCTATTATAAACGTGAAAGTTTGTATGAATGGATAGATGGATGGATGGATGTTTGTTACTCTTTCACGCAAAAACTACTGAACGGATTTCGATAAAATTTGGCACACAGATGGTTTATAACCAGGATTAACATAAAGGATAATTTTTATCCGGATATTCCCACGGGATCGAAACTTATGCGGGTGAAGCCGCGAGGCGCAGTACATAGATAAAGTGTTTTCTTCCCATGGTGCTTCATAGATAGGCAGCCTGGAGAGACGAGAACCTCAAGCTAAATATTCCTTGATAAACCAAAGTTACTTGTGGCAAAGTTTAAGTTAGTTTTGGCACTTCAGTTCACTTTAAAATATATAACCATTTCTTTGGCTACAGCATCCCACGTTGAATCATGATTTACAGTTCGGTCGACGAGACAATGCGGTCTTGACACCTGTCAGTTACATACAAACGAAAACGTGTTTTGCGAATTTGATGTTTATTAGCTACTAGAATTGTCTCACTGAGGAAACGCAGGAACGCATTCTCTCGACGGCCGGACTGTAGCTGCATGTACATTTCTTTTATTCACAAAAAAAAATAAGGTTTTTTTTTCAACCGTTCCTCGACGGTTTCTTCCATGACCTGCAGACTGGTCAGTCAACAACGAGAGCAGGAAGACCCCGCAATTCCCCTTTGACACAAACACGGCACAAACAGATAGCTAATCATGCTAACTCAATTAACAGCATCTGCCTTCAGTCCGATCCGCTGCGCTCGCGTTATTGTGCTCAGCGCTCATAAATTGACAAACTGTCCAACTCTCATGAACAAGCCGGAATAAGTTTCTGCTTCCGGTCAGTGCGCGAAACATGGCGGCCATACGGGGAGGAAGTTGGGACGATCCTGCTGGTTTTAAGGTGGCGGTGTAGGTGGGTGATTAGAATAGATGTAAGACAGTATCATGGCGTTTTTTATCCGAAACCGTTTATCATAGTGAATTCCTAATTTAAAAAAAACATACTCGTTAATGGGTGGCTGTGGTTCAGGAAATGACGGCTTTTTTATGATTCTTGGATGAAGTTTCTATATGGAGCAACTTCAAGATCAATAGAACCAAGAAGCAGTGTATCGTTCTGACTAATTACTAAGAACGACCATCCCATCTTAGTAATATATCATAAATAGCTGCGCCCCGCGGTTTCACCCGTGTATGTTTCGATCCCGTGGGTATGTCGGGAGAAAAAGTATCCTATATGTTAATCTTGGTTATAAGCCACCTGTGTGCTAAATTTCATCCAAATCCGTTCAGTGGTGTTTGCGTGAAAGAGTAACAAACATTCATCCATCCATCCATCCATACAAACTTTCACGTTTATAATATTATAGTAGGATAGTACATAAATATGAATGTCAATCACGAGTTTGTCTAAATTGTAAAAAAAAAAACAAAAAATCTTTTGAAACTGCTCACCCCATCATAACATATAACTGGCATACATTCTCCTGTAAAATATCAACTTAATACTTCCATGACGTCAGGGCTAAAAAATCTCATCACCAAACTCTCCCTGACTTCCATCACCACCTCAACGGAACCGCTCCCATTTGGGCCCCCGTGTGTCCCCTTCCAGGGGTCCACAGGCACCGCTCGTGATTTAGCGACTAACTTGGCCCGTGTCCTGCGAGGACCTACGGAACCAAGCCACGGTTGTTTGCTTAATGAACCATGAATTTCTATTTGTTGTCCGTTCAGGTAATTAAGTAATAGCTCGGTAACGACTCTGTTTATGTCATGAATATTTGTCTGTTTGTCTTTTGTTTACTTTATCTAAGTGATAAACATTAGGGACACCAAGCAGCGCTTATATCCAACCTAACCGGATGCAGCTGAATAACATTATTTTACGTGGAGCGACTGCCTATCTGACCTCCACAACCCAGTTACTGGGTAATACGATACCCCTTGGTAAGACTGGTTGTCAGACTTTCGGGGTTCTGACGACCCGTAACGACTGCCAAAGATCCACGAATGACAGCCTGGACCAACGGGTTAGCGTGCTTTCCCAGCCTGAGCATCAAGCTAAAAATATGGTCATCATATTGGAAGAAGAAATTGTATCAGCAGCGCCATGTGGAACTAAAAAAACATCTTGACAATTAACTTACATAAAACAACATTACGCCCGTATTTTCAGAAGATGTTTGCAGAGGTGTACTATTTATTACACTCACATTCCACTAATTAAAAAAAAAAAAAAACATGTTTATAGGGCGAGCCTATTGCTATAAACCGAGCAACACTCGAGACACCGGACAGCTACTGAGAATTTCTTGATGGTATGAACTTAAAAAACCAATAACACTTACGTAGGGCGACACGGTTGGCGCAGTGGCTGAGCGATCGACTGCTGCGCTGAGTGTCGCGGGTTCGATTCCCGCACGGAACAAATATTTGTATTGCCTACAGGTAGTTGTTCCGGGTCTGGCTGTTTGTGTATGTGAGCTTAAATGTTTTCACGATACAGGAGTAATCCTAGTCCTAGTGTGTAAAATAGATTGATCTGGGAAATACAGCCTGACTTCGCGTTCAGGAAAAGCGCTTGCGATGACTCACGAGTTTGCCTCAGTTATATCTTGAATTGTATGAAAAGTAGGTACTTACTAATAACAGAATAATGTGGCGCAGTAGACATTGCTCTCGTTACACATAAATAATGTTATTATCAACTAAACAAGGCGGCTGTTCAATCAGGTTATCAACATCAGCAATGGTCAGCACTTTTATAACTTAAATGATGTTATCAACTTATCATTCAACAAAACATATAACTCTTAGGGCTGATTTTTAATCGACAGATAATTTTTATTTGTTGAATAAAATTGACGTCTGACTGTTTTTGTATTGAAGAACTGTCAAAAATTCAAAATTATTCCTCTGATAAAATTATCTGACTTTCGAAAAATCAGCCCTTAGAGGCCTAGAAATAAAGTTTATCATATATTTTTCCTGGCTTTAACCAATGTAGTTATTTATAATTATACAATTATCATAACATCAATAAGTATTCATTAATATTATGCACTCATCTTGATTTATTTGATTGAGCAGTGGAGGCCTTGTGGAACCGGCTGCAACTTACGAGTAGGTTCGAACCCAGACAGGCGCTTTACGGGTAGGTTCGAACCCAGACAGGCGCTTTACGAGTAGGTTCGAACCCAGACAGGCGCTTTACGAGTAGGTTCGAACCCAGACAGGCGCTTTACGAGTAGGTTCGAACCCAGACAGGCGCTTTACGAGTAGGTTCGAACCCAGACAGGCGCTTTACGAGTAGGTTCGAACCCAGACAGGCGCTTTACGAGTAGGTTCGAACCCAGACAGGCGCTTCACGAGTAGGTTCGAACCCAGACAGGCGCTTTACGAGTAGGTTCGAACCCAGACAGGCGCTTTACGAGTAGGTTTGAACCCAGACAGGCGCTTTACGAGTAGGTTCAAACCCAGACAGGCGCTTTACGAGTAGGTTCAAACCCAGACAGACGCTTTACGAGTAGGTTCGAACCCAGACAGGCGCTTTACGAGTAGGTTCGAACCCAGACAGGCGCTTTACTTTGTAAAAATTATTTCATCACCACTGTTCACAAAACGGTGAAGGAAAACATCGTCAGGAAACCGGCATGTCTTACAACCAAAATTCAAAGATATGTGACATCTACCAACCCGCACTGGGCCCGCGTGGTAGATTACGGCCTGCTCCCTCTCACCGAGAGAAGGCCTGTGTCCCAGCAGTGGGAACATTATATGCTGATTATGTATACTTATCTTGATTGTTAATATAATAATGTGGCGTAGTTGGCATTGCCCTCGTTACACATAAATATTATTATCAAAATAAATCAGGCGGTTGTTCACAGAGCATTTTTGTTACATATAACTTAAATGATGTTATCAACATATCAGTATTCCTAAAGGCCTAGAAATAAAGTTTATCATATATTTTTTACAGTTTTAACCCTGATAGTTAGGTATTTATAATTATGCAATTAACATAATTAATGTTATGCACTTATCTTGTTTTGACTTTGACCTTGATTGATTTGTTAAAATCTATATACTAATTGTAACTGTAAGTTTCTATCCCGTGGGAATATCGGGATAAAAAGTAGCCTATGTGATAATTCTGGTTACAAACTATCTGTGTGCCAAACTGCATTCAAATCTGTTCTGTAGTTTTTGCGTGAAAGAGTAACAAACATCCACCCATCCATCCATCCATCCATCCATCCATCCAAACAAACTTTCGCATTTATAATATTAGTAGGAAGTAGGATAATAGAATAGTGTTTTGTTGGAACGCGTTAAATTCTGGAACTGCCGGTCGGACTTCAATAATTATTTTTGCATTTGATATTCACGAGGAAGGCTATAGGCTACTTAATTTCAAGCTAGGATCCTTAGAAGTCGACTAAAAATAAAAAATAAATAGTCAAAGATCGCTGAGCAAAAACGCAGTCCGGCGGGGTGAGTCGGGGGAACAAGAAATTTCAAGCAGACGAAATCGCGGGCAGAAGCTAGTAAAGTATATGACTTACCTACCTCTCAAAGTAAACAATACTGTGACTTACGGTTATTTTACCTCTGACAGCAACAATCCAATAGCAACCTTATTGTAACACTCATAAAGATCAATGTGAAATTGACAGACTTTGTCAATGGCATTAGCCAAACATCAACCATAGTGCAACAATAATAAAGATCATTGTGCTTTTGACAATGACACAAAATCACAGGTAAAATAATTGTGAATGGACTAGAGATGCATAAGAAATGGTAAATAAAACCATACAATAATTTCAAAACGTTTATTTAAATCATTATAACATAAAATGTTTATTTGTTTGGAAACTAGACAATTCATTATTTATCCTTTTACAATAAATATTCTAAAATTTCTGAAGTAAAACAACGGCATTAACTTACAAACATGTTATTATGAAATTACATTTTTCAAACAAATAAATTATTAAACTTTGACAATAGTAGTAAAGTTTTACAGAGCCTTGCTTGAACAATGAAATTACTTTCTTAAACTATATATTTTTTTTACTTACATACTAGACTATTCTACCCTCATCTATGAATTGTTACAACAATTATTCTTAACGAAATCCCGAGCCGACAGGCGCGACACGAATCTGGTAGACGATTTCTATCAAATCAAAATCAAAGTCGTTGGTTAACTTTATCGCTAAAGCATTAAAGTTCAAGGTTGATAAACTAACACTAAAATAACAACATTATATCCTAATATAACTAAAACTATTCAAAAACTAAAATATAGCGCCGAAAAATTCATCAACCGTTCAAAATTGTTTATTTGCACAAACGATGATAAGTATATAAAATTGTAGTGCAAAGACACATTCCGCCATGTAATGATGGCATGCAAATATTTAATACATGAATTAGGTATGTAGTAACAACATACAGTAAAATACTAATAACATAGTTAACTAAATAAACAAAAGAATATAAATAATTTAATAATTTATTTATTTTCAAAAAACTACAGTGTTTTTCAATAAATATAATTTTACAATTTAAGGAAAACCATAAAGAGAGTTACAACAGAACGGAATTATTTTTAAATAATTAAACATTACGAAGAAAACTATGAAAACTTCACGGAAATTGTTCTACCAGAATCGCGTCGCATCGTCGCGTCACGGCTGTGTGCCTTTTATTAACACGTATTCAACTAGTTTTTTTACCACATCACAATGTTTACTTTGGTAACTATCTAACTTCTATTTTACAATAAACAAAACTGAAAACTAAACAGCACAAAACTTTATTGTTTTTATTTTTCATGCATTATTTATGAATACCCACAGTTTTATATGAATTACCTTTATACTTACCTGAATAACTACGTGTTAAGATCACAGTATCATAATCCTACCACCCACACTATGTGCCCATAGAATCCCAAGTTTCCAGTCCTAAGTACACAGAAAGACACGAAAGTACCCTCCAATGGAAATACCAACACTATATCACTATAGTTCAATGTTCAACCTCACTTTCGTTAAACGCATGGCTTTTCCAGAACTCTGCTAACTCCTTGAACTTATTGTTACACTTTCGCTGTCTCCTAGGATTGCAGTTTACTCCTGGGCTGCGAAGAATGGAGCTGAACTTCCTCACAAGGGTCGTCACTGATTCCTTTGTAACGTTATCAGCATCATCCATTGTCATGTTCGATAAAAGGCTCAATTTCTCGAAGGCTTCATCTAGGTACCTTGCCACGTCATCTTCGTTACTTGTTTCCTTTTCCGTAGGAGTATCATCAAAAGATAGGTCGGCGGTAGATATGCTACAGCTAACTTTCTCGGGAAAACCATTTTTCTTCCGGACAGTGCTGGTAGCAGAAGAAAGCTTCTCCACAGACTTGAAGATGTCATCAATCTTGTCACATATTTCTTCTACGGAAGCTGCTGAGAGAATTTGTCCATTGATGAAGTAGAACTGCTTGGGTTGGTTGTTTTCTTCAAGGTCTTGCAAGAAGTCATTGTAGTCTAAGACTCCTGCCTTCGACAACCTTCTCCCAACTTTCCTGCGCACTTTCTTAAACAGAAACGAGGAATCGAAGGTAGTCTTCATCAAGTCCAAGCTGCTGAAGACAGGCTGTAGTTTCCCCGGAGGATAGTCTTCCTCAGTTTCTAGATCCACGGGTTCTCCCCACTTTTCTTCGAGCTGTAACCACTCCTCGTTGCCTGATAATATCGCCTCGGGGTCAAGGAAGGTACTACACATGTTGGAGACGTGTTTCCGTTGCGAACGATCGGTGCAAACTGAGGCCTAGATACGTTTGTTGTGGTTATAAGGCGCGCCTACGCATTGTGTGGCTCATTAGATAATTGTTGCCGGTTGTTGATAAACTCATTACAGGCATTTTGTAAAACCGGAAACCTATTTCTGCAATAGTTTTGTTTGTTAATTATCAGTTAACAAGAGATTAAATACACTTTTATTTAGTTTAACTAATAGATCATTAAATGTCTGTAGTTAAGTAAGTTAGCAGTTGTTTTGACACCAAAATATTTTTAAATACCATCCATTATTTTGAACAGGATCATTATAATTAATGAGTAAACATAGCAATCAAAGTTTTCGAAAATTTTCAGGTTTTCTTTGAATTTCTCAAAGTTTTAGGGTAGGATGAATAAGATGTGGGTGTACTAAGGTATGCCTTTTCCCAACCCTTCGGGAATTACAGGTGGGATGTTATGTAATGATAAATAAGATTTGTATAAATTAATTTGTAGCATCATCCTTCATAATCAGATTTCTTATTACGTAAGAAAGCTGTCATTATAGTAAACTTTTCATGTTTTGTCAGGAACATTTCATATTGCATTTAAATATTTCTAAAAACAGGTGAAGTTCATTTTTAACCGACTTCAAAAAAAGGAGGAGGTTCTCAATATAGTTGAATATTTTTTTTTAATGTTTGTTACCTCAGAACTCCGTTATTTATAAGCCGATTTGCGTTTTTTTATATGAAATAGATTTACTTTTATATTGATCCCATAGACATTTCATCAAAATCAGTTCAGTAGTTTGGTTTTTAAACCAAAATTACGGGTAAAAATTCAAGTAAACGAAATTGCGTCGTTTGCTTTCCACAATTGTTTGTGTATGTGAGTTTAAATGTTTGTAAACGCACCCACGATACAGGAGAAATTCCTAGTGTGAGGCAGCGTTTTTTTAAAAAAAAAAAACAAAAACAAGAAAACGAAAATTAAAAAGTAAAAAAAAACAACCTATGTACTTCCAAAAAATGTTTCTGTTTTTTTGGAAGTCGGTTGTTTTTATTTTTGTATAAAAGTTTAAAAAAAACTAGTTATGCATTTGAAAAAAAAAAACATAGTTCATTAATAAAGTATAAAGAAGTAAAGTATTTGTGGTTTACTTTGACTAAAATTGACTCGACATATTATATTTTACATATTTTTAAAAAGGAAAAAGGGCGAGTATAATAAGTTATGAGAATTTTATAATTAGCTCCAAAAAACGTACAAATGTGTACACAGCCATTCCTACCATCAGATACATCTTTCCTCATATACAGAGGGGATATGCAAAAAGGACGCTCGCGTACATACGTTGCAATAAACTAGGCACCTTTTGTGCACAACGAGCCGCTGTCGCTTAATTATCGTTTTGGAATGAGCGTTACAGCGGATTTATAATACTGGGTACACTTGGGCACAACGGTGTTTATGTTTTTGGATGGGTTCTATCAAATAAAATTATTTTATTATGAAAGCCTGTCTCGATGATGTAGTGGTTTCAGGCGGTGCTGCTGAGCATGAGGTGCATGAGGTCTTGGATTCGATTTCCAGGTCAGAAAAGGTGTTATTGGGTTTTTCATAACTAATTCCTCAGTAGGCACGCCGTTTGTTATTAGGAAATTGAACTCAAATGACGAGATATGTATTCCCTGAAGGGTACACCCACATTTCGCCAGTTATGTTTAAGTCCCTCTATTTCATGGGACTTAACTGGTAAAAGCATATTGCCATCAACCTGCCGCAAATCCAGGCTTCGGGCTGCTACTGAGAATTTACTGATGGAAAAATCAAATAACACTCTGCCTGCAGGAATCGAATCTAGGACCTCATGTTTAGCAGTAGCGTTTGCGACCACTAGACCAACGGCAGTAAATTTTATTAACTTTTTTTATTTTCCATCCCATCAGGCTTAAGAGCGCAGTGTGGTGTTGCGAATATAGTCTTGGCTTTTGGTGAAATAAAGAATTTATTTATAATATTTCCATTACAGCAACACTTTTGTGTCCAACTGTTCGTACAAATACGGCGTATCCCAGCGCCCTAATGAGAAGGCCTGATATTACCTACAAATACATCGTAACGCTGTTTTGTTTCAAATTGTGACCCGAGCTGTTATTATTTTTAACTTTTTTAGGAGAAACAACTGATTTTTTGCTTTGTATCTTCTTAATTATGTTAATTATTATGGAAATGTTTTGCTTGGAGTTTTTATTTTTGGATTGGAGTTAAGTCATTCTCATTGTCTTTTTTATTTGATTTCTGAAAATTCGGGTAAACTTATCTTTTTTATATGTTACTACTACTTATCTTGTTTCTGTGACAAATAAAATTATATTTTTAGGGCTGATTTTTCCATCACCAGATAATTTTATCCGAGGAATAATTTTGAATTTTTGACACTTCTTCCATGCAAAATCTGCCAGACCACAATTTTATTCCACGAATCAAAATTATCTGTCGATTGAAAAGTCAGCCCTTAATTTTGTTTTAAATATAATAGTTGAACCTACTAAAAAGTTTCCTGTTTCCTCTTGCTCGATAGATGGCGTCGGATTAGATCGCGTTATGGTATATATTATAGTTATATGGTCCCATAAGTTATACGCAATTTACTGCAATTTTCGTAGTAATTTTATAGTATTAACAGCCGCACAGGTCGGTCGATCAAGTTAAGCTACGCTTGCCGCAGTGGGTCCGTGGATGGGTGACCATCTATACATAACAAGACCCCTTCGTGCCTCGTTAAGCACGTTAAGCCGTTGGTCCCGGCTGTGATTCGTAGATCTTTGACAGTCGTTACGGGTAGTCAGAAGCCCGAAAGTCTGACAACCAGTCTCACCAAGGGGTATCGCATTACCCAGTATCTGGGTTGTGGAGGTCAGATAGGCAGTCGCTCCATGTAAAATACTGGTATTCAGCTGAATCCGGTTAGACTGGAAGCCGACCCCAACATAGTTGGGAAAAGGCTAGGCAGATGATGACAAGGCTGGTGTCCGCTACTGCACGTCCAGTCGCGTATTTTGGGTACAGGAGTTTAGCAAGTTGCTTATTATTTTTTAAGATATCGACCTTTTGGTTCGATTTGTATAGGTACTTACTTAGTAGGTAATACGCTGCTGCAATTCTATAGTAATTAATTATTGTAGGACCTGGTTTCCCAGGTAGGTACTGGTACTAAGTGTAGGTACTTAAGCTGATCACAATAATTTTTGCATCTTTGCCTCGTTTTATGAAAACTGTCTGAAAAAGAAATATTTTTTGATATTGAAAAAAAAAAAAAGAATTCTCTTTCAAAAAACATTTACCTCCGTACAACCGCTCACAAAAACATAAAGGGTAAGTAACGCCCATATTATAAACAGCCAAATCCACTATTTCCCACCTTAATCTTATTATTTATCGCGTTCCGGGAAAGCGTCCGGGGCAATTAAACGCATCCAGTGCTTGGCCATGTATCACGGACAGTAATCCAGGGGACAGAATCATAATAACAAAAAACAATAAAAATAACGAATTACCCCGTGAACTGGGCTTGAATCGGCCCCGAGGATGCGGCGAGCGGGAGGACGTGGAGTCGCTGTTGGCGAGGGAAGTGTTTGAAGGGGCCAGGAGACGATAATGTAATAGACGAACCGTCAAGACAATACATACAGGAAACTGCAAGGTCAAATCTACGTCTAAATTCCACCTTAAGTGTTGTAGGTAACAGTGTTTGGTTAATCGGTTTCGGCCATTATTATAAAAAAGCCCTCATTTCTGTATAAAACCCAAGCGTTTAGCTTGTGTTTTATACAGAAATGAGGGGGTTTGGGGCGTCTGTAATTTTTTTTTCCTACAAAGTCCACTTTGTGTCAGAAACTAGTCAGTATTTTTTTTTTGCTGCAGGTGCGACTTACAGTATTTTTCACATCACCGATGAAAGAACCTGCTTACCCATCTAACCTGTCGTACGCAGTGGGAACGCCCATGCACTTTCTCCTAACATTTTTAGTCCCTTGTCGTCTCCACAATATCGCCTGCCCCTGTTCCAAATCCACATTCTGTTTGTGCTCATTCTTAATATGGGGCAAAACTGTTGGAAGAACAACAGTTTTTGTTGTATATTTTATGTTCTGTGACGCTATAACTCAGACGGGTGACACACCACCCTGAGCCCCGTGATATACAGCCCTATACAAGTACTACTCCAACATTATTTATAACACAGCAGTTATTTTTATTTATATTCTTATTTTATTGGTTAATTGCGCCACGGCTTGTTGGTCCTGTATCTTCGATAAGTAGATATCTTCTATCCGCTATGCTTATTACTGTATCTTTGCCAATTGGGAGTTTTATGTCCAGATAATAATTTGTTGAAACAATAATTCGTTTTCGTTTATGTTCTGAGCGCAGAAGTTAGGAAATAATATTTCTTTGTCAATGTTTTATTGTTGAATTTATTGTGGTTGACTATTTTCTAAGTTATCGTCACGGTCTTCAAAGCTTGCGAAGTGGGCAGGACTCCAAGCAGTAAATGATAACTGTAATAAATAGAAAGGAAGGTATTAGGAATATTGACAGCTATAGCAACAAAACTAAACATACTCAGGTTTCTAAGTCGTTTCACTTGGAACTTTAAAAAAAATATATTAAAAAGAACCAGTGTCTTAATAATTAATTACAATCTCGCCTATAAGACTAATTTAAGCAATTTTAAACTAACGAAATTTTTTACGTGATGATTATTTTAAAACTTCGATTAGTGTTGATTGCATTTTACACAAGTCCGTTCCACTTTCTTAGAGTCTGATGTTAGTCCGGTCAAAGTAGACATTCAAGGTTATATTCATTTTCATCACACTTTGATCTGAAAGCCAATTCTCGTAATTAAAAACGTTCAAAATCTAGTCGCAATCTCATCTCAGCGACAATCAATGTCAAATACTTGTCAAAAATGTATGGAAATTTGAGGTATTTTTGACAGACTGAGATTGAGATTAGACTGTGAACGTTCTTAAAATTATGAGTATTGCCCCTCTGTTGTCTATAATGTCATGACTAAAACATGCAGTCAGAGTGACGACGTGGAAGTGGTGAAGTTTTGAGCCAACAAGATCTAAAAACCATTCGTGTCAGCGACATGAAGAAGAAGAAGAGGATTGTCATGTAAATATAGGATTGCTTTAGTCAGCGGTTCACATCATCAAACTTGGATTTGACAGCAGATTATCTGTAATTTTACCAACTTTTTGGACTCCGAGGTTAGTCTTATAACATTTTTTTCTGTATAGCTTTTGAAGCATAACCAGCCTATAATGTTCCCACTGCTGGGACACAGGCTTCTTCTCAGTGAGAGGGAGTGGGCAATAGTGACGCGGGCCAAGTGCGGGTTGGTAGATGTCACGTCTTTGAATTTTTGGTTTTAAGACAGGCCGGTTTCCTCTCGATATTTTCCTTCATCGATGATGGAATAATTTACACAAATTAAAGCTCCTGGCTGGGTTCTAACCTGAGACCTCGGAAGTCGCAGTCGTTATCACTGGGCCACCACTGCTCGCCATAGCTTTTGAAGACTTTCTCAAAACGTCTTGTTTCTATCTTTCGTGCTGGAGAGTAACATTGTATTTTTAGAGAGATTGTAGTTCAGACCGTAGTACTATCACAGAATAATTAATAATGTGGTAAGTAAATATCCTGAAAAGTGGAACTGATGGCAATATAATGAAATTAATGTAAAATTACGATTGATGATATATTATTTAATGGTGTATGGTACATAATCGTAAATTAATTAGACGCAAAATAATGCGCTTCCATTACACGGGCTGATGTCAACGCGGCGAACTGTACAGGGTGTTTTAAAACGGGGTTTTTTATTTATTTGACAAAAACGAAATGTAAAAATACTACGAGAATAAGATAAGGTTGAGAACAAGAGTGCCAAATGATGAGATTTTCCTAAGAACAAGTGTTTTTTTTAAATTTATTCATGTGTAGAAAATGGTTGTAATGTAGTAGTTTCTTACTAAATCAAATCTTTATAGTGTTTATAGAATGTATCTCTAAGTTAACGACATTTTGCATATTCTTACCAAACTTTTTACAAGAAGTTACTTAAAAAGCGAACTCACTTTTCAAAGTTTTAATAACAACTTTGTGACGTTGTGTCGTGGAGCACAAAATCAAAATCAAAAGTCATTTATTCAATAGGCTGAGAATCAGCACTTTTCGATCGTCAAAATTACAAAAGACAGTCCCCCAAAACGTCCGCCCTTCAACACTTCCTAAAGCTTTCGCTGGGAAGAAGAAGTGGCGCAACAAACTCCCCAGCAGCACAGCTGTCTGTTCAGTTAGAAAATACTTGATTGTATACTATACTAGGTATGTAAAGTAATTAACATTACAAGACACAGAACATTAAATTAAATTATTTGCCATATGTCAGCTAGCCACGCAAATGTACCAACAAATACAATAAAAACTACATGTAGGTACTCAATAAATAAAAAAAATATTTCAATTTCATCATGACCACGACAAAATCAACCCTACCAATTTCCTAACACCCTATGCTTGTATCGCAAAAATATCGGCAGTCGTTCAGCGATCGCATTGATTGCTATTATTTCGAGTCATTAAATCAAAGCAACGACAATCGCGCGCTCATTATGGCGAGGCCACGCCATTTTCCAACGAGGATACACCCGCGGGACCTTATCGTGTAACTGGTGGGAGCAATTGGTTACAGAGAGCCTACCACCACCTCACCTCGTATAGCAGGATATTTTAAAACTTCAGTGTGAGCCTTTCTAAGTTAAAACTAATACCACCATATGAGATGGTACTAGACAACCAGAGCTACGGTCCTGGTTCTTTGGAAGAGAAGATTCTTTTGAAAAAGGATGCCTGTTGTTATTTTTTCTTCCAAATTGCTATTACTGGGTTTATTTAGAAGGAGGGAAAAAGTTACGTAAGTTTAAAGATGTTGGAGGAGGAGTAAACAAATCAATTAATCAATCAACATAACCTATCACGGTCCACTGCTGGACATAGGCCTCTACCAGACTGCCCCACAACACCCTGTTCCCCGCCTTCAGTAAACAAATATGCTAAAATGCTTCTAAAAGATAGATCTGCAGCTAATGTTTACCATATTCGTTTAGGTTACTATATATTTGTCAAACTGCTACACTTTGCTAATAGAACCAACATTTGGCATCGTGTCGATTTTTTTGGAGATCAGCAGCAAGTCAAAACTTAGGCTAGTCGCACATCTGACGGAAGATGCGTCAGGCGTAACTTCGTTAGTAACCTGGACACACGAACGCATCATTTGGTTGAGTGTCTAAGGTTGAATGTTTTATTATCTACTTGTCCGTTCTGGCGTTACTCGACGCACCTTCGATCAGATGTGTGACAACCCTAAAACTAGGTGATTTTTTGAATACTATATTTGCTACAATTTGCTCCCTACAACCCAGCAACCGGTTGCTGTCTACACTATAAACCCACAGTTAGCTATGAATTTAATCATCCAGGCCGACTAGCCGTTGTTAAATTTTGATTTATGCCACTCTCTGCGGTAGTTTTTGAACTGATTGCGTTTAGTTTTATGGGTTAGTGCGCCATTTTAGCGGCAATTTATTTCGATAATTATTTTAGTTGATAACTTTTTATGTGCTGTCGTTTTGAGGGAAACACTGTCAGTTTTGGCTCTGGGGCATGTTTTCTGGGTTACATAAAGGATGTTGACTCTTTTATGGATGTCTATGGAGAGATTATTAGTCAAGGCTGGTGGATGGTGTGCTTGGACAAAAAGGAATCATCATTTCCGCTCGTATTTTTACTCATTAACATTGTCATTGAAATGACAGTCTTCTGTGATTCTTTGACGGTCTAACCCTGAAAGAATCGTAAAATAACCATCATCATCATCATTCTTCGTCGTTTCTTCGTCATTCTTCTTCTTAGCGTGTCGATGGTAAAATTAGAAAAAATAAACATAGTTTGGCCTAAAATTCTCGGTCATTAGAAAGAATAGATATATCCTGGGGGTCTACTACGAAGTGCAAAGTGCGAATGTTCGGATCGGACCGACACATGGCCGAACCGAATATTATTGAAAAATGCGAAAAAAGTTCGGATCGGCTCAGTTGGGTCAGGACTATAGTCAATATTCGAAAAAGTGTAGGAGTGTAGGATCGGGACCGACCGAACCAAATAGTAACAGGAAACGGCCGAGCATTCGGCCGATACCACTTCGGAGTAGACTCCCTGTTATTTGACGTCATACACTTATAAGGTAAAATGCGACCATTCTGGTCCCACCAAAACGGGTTGAACCCATCACCATTAAGGTGAAAACGTCAGGATAGCCCGCAAAATTCAAATTTTCTTAGGTTTTCTATAAAGCCATATTTGCTGCGGTTGTGAATCATATTTCACCATACAACCTGGCACTGACCTGCAAATTGAAAAAACGTGAGTAAATTTGAATTTCGCGGACTGCCTTAGCATTCCCCCTTAATTGCTTAGATAGAATAGGTACATAACCTATGTATTTCTTTTAAGTTGACACTTACGTATCAGCTTAAACCTGCCACTTGAACCTTGTGTGAAAGAACTTGCCTGCTGACAGCTACTCCTGTAACTCCTCATGCTGTCGTAAACAGGCCAGGAAGGTTGGTAGCGAACCGACTGACCGTCCCGCTGCACGCTGCTTCAATTTCATCTGTGATTTTAACATTTTTGCGGCGCTGCCGCTGCTATAATCTGCTTTCAAAAATAACACAAACATATTACCAAATCACCTTCAAAACTATCACCAAACTCATTACGAATGTACACTCAACACCATATATCTAAATAACGTCATTACAACCCAATCACCAAAACAAGGCGCTCGCATTAAAATGACATACCGTCATCAGCACTCGGGAGCCGAACATTTCCGAGCATTCCCGAATTTTGCCGAAATTAGCATTAATACGATCGTAAAGCCGTCAGCGTGGCTATAGGCTGTGTGATTCGCGTCGCGTTTGGAACAATGTTGCCATGTTTTATGTTATAATGTTGGTAATGATAAGGTTTTAGTGTGGCAATAATTTTTGGTTATTAGTTCATTAGGTGTTGCTGTTTCCATGCTTATTCGTCATGCCGGTTGGGCATAAATGGCGTTGTAATTTGGGTTTGAAATTAGTACAGCAGGAATTATTTGTTTTTAACGTCATGAGGATATATTTGCACAAGAGATCTTGCTCAGACCGAGGTGGCTATGGGAGGCTTTCACTACTAGAAAAAAACAATGTTAGAATTTTTCAATATTTTGTAATAATCCTAGCTATAGCGGCTTTTATTAAGTGTAGAAAAAAGAGGAATGGGTCACTCATTTATTAAATCCGCATTGTTTTAGGAATGTTTCATTTCCGCCATTACAATTTTTAATAAACAATACCTTAGGTAGGTATTTTACATTTGATTCCGCCATTATTTTCAGCAATTTATCATCTAATCTGTATAGCAGCTAATCGGAAGGCCACAGCGCAACCACTGTAAAATACGAGGGTAAAATTAGAATCTCACCCAATAGCTGTTATTTATTATGAGCGCACTCAATAATATCGTGCGCAGAGGCGATAATGACTGCACTAAATATGATTTAGTGATAATAATCATCGAAAGGATGCGCTCGCGTGCCGAATAATGCCGTGATTAATACGCGCACTGTAATTAGTCGGATGTGTTGTTGGGTTTAGCTGTTAGAAAAAAAAAAAACAAAAAAATTATCGCATTTTAATCATGTATACTTGGAATAGATAAATAATAATATAATCCTTTATTATTTTAGGCCAAGTTAGAAGGTAATAAACAAAGGACAAAAATAGCAAAAAAGTAGGTACACTCAATGCGCACTTTACGTGTTATCATAAAACATATCAACTTGTGCTGGACAACCTGCAGATGAACAGGAATGTTCGGATTAGATAGCTAATCATTGTACTGGTCGAATATCTCATTGAATACTGCCATTGTCTTCATTTCTTCTTCTTAGCGTATCGATGGCATTCTAAGTGGACTCGGCCCAGAATTCGGCTACGTGTTTGGCGCCATCACTAGCGTCCATCAGTTCCTGTAATGAGCTGACAACAGGACAAGCAGGACTTGATATTAAGTGTCCCATCGTTTGTGGAACAGAAACGCATTTTCACTCCAAGGCGGAGTCGTCTTTGAACCTCCATCTGAACAGGTTTTCCTTGCTTCGGCCAACCTGGGTACGGATTGTCTTCACTAATGTCCGATGTTTTTGAGCTCCTCAGAATAGATAAATTAAGTTATAAATGGTAAGGTACGAAACCAAAAGCACACACGAATACATAAGGTCCAGTTATGAACACCCAAAAACCCCCCTTTACATCTTCAGCATACTGCTGCGGAAGCGAAACGGAAGCAAACTAAAACTAGCCACTAGTGCATAACAGGCAGAAACTTTAGTTGCAGGTTATAATTACTTGACCGATACACCTAAAAGTGGCGTCGTTGTGGCGCCAGCCAGCTAGATGACCGACGCGCGACGTTCTTAAAAAGCTGGCTGGGTCAGATTGGGTGCGAAAGGCGGAAGACAGAGTGTTGTGCGCAGCCTGGAGAGGGCTATGCCCAACAGTGGACTGCGATATCGACAAACATATAGACATCGTCTAAACAGTATTTAGACGATGCAAGTCATTCACTGCTACAATTTTATTGTATGCCACAGGCAAGAATCTTGCATCATATAAGCGGGGCTTTACTTTTGAATAGCACCATGGACAATGGGCATTAAAGGTACCTACGTTGTTGGTCCGAATAGCCCTCGAAGTTTCTAGGTGACCTATATCGTTATCATAGTCAGTCTGAATCAATAAAGGTTTTAATCAACTTCAATAGAACTCATCATCATTCTCCTGCCCTTATCCCAATTTATTTGGGGTCGGCGCAACATGTCTTTTTCTTCCATACTTCTCTATTAGTCGTCATCTCGGTAGTCACCCCCTTTCTAACCATATCATCATTCACACATTCCATCCATCGTTTCTTTGGTCTTCCCCTACTCTTATACCCATCGACATTCATACTCACAACTCTCCTCACGACATTTTCCTCATTTCTCCGTAACACATGCCCATACCATGACAACCGATTTCCACACAACTTTTCAGTTATCGGTGCCACTTTCAGACTTCCTCTTATGTACTCATTTCTTATTCTATCCATTCGTGTAACACCACACATCCCTCTTAGCATTCTCATCTCAGCTGCATGCAATTGCCTTTCATTCATCCCTTTTGTGGCCCAACATTCTGATCCATACAAGACAGCAGGTCTAATCATGGTTTTATATATCTTCCCCTTAAGTTTAAGGGGAATGCGGGAGTCACAGATTGTTCCCGTGACCTGCCGCCATTTCATCCATCCAATGTTAATTCTGTGCTTAACCGTCCGATCTACTTCGGCATCGCTTTGCACGAGTGAACCGAGATACCGAAAGTCGGAGCAGACTGGGAGACGTGCGCCATCAAGCGCTATGGCTCCAGAACTGGAGAGACCGCCGAAATCGCAGAACATATATTCCGTTTTGGTTCTGCTGATTTTCAAGCCAACATTCTCCAGCTTCTGTTGCCATTTCTCCAATCTGCTCTGGATCTCAGGTACATCTTCACCGACGAGAACAATGTCATCGGCAAACAACATGCACCAGGGTGCCTCCTCCTGGATGTCTGACGTAAGAGCGTCCATAATCAACAGGAAGAGGTAAGGACTTAAAGCCGATCCCTGGTGCAAGCCTACAGCCACACTGAACTCGTCGGTATAGCCAGCAGCCGACCGGACGTAGGTACGAGATTGACTGTACATAGCACGAATTAACTCTACATACTTCCCGGGCAAACCTTTCTCTTTCAAGGCCCACCACAGCACATCACGAGGTACCCTATCATACGCTTTCTCCAGATCAATGAACACCATGTGCAAGTTCTTATGTGCACGTCTGTACTTCTCGCACACTTGGCGGAGTGCAAAAGTGGCGTCCATTGTTCCTCGACCTGGCATAAACCCAAACTGGTTTGGGGTAATCTCACTCTCCTCTCGCAATCTTTTCTCTATTACTTTCTCCCATACCTTCATACTATGTGACATCAACTTCAATAGAACTATTATTAGATTATGCTAAATACTATCAGCACTAATCAGACTGTTGTTATTGTTAATGATGATAACGTTTTGTGTTTCACGGCGTAGTACTAATGATGATTGTTAGATTAGGTACTTATTATAGTAGGTCGGTACTTATAGGATAACCATGCTCAATCCTACGACTTAACGGGTGGTTACTACAACTGATGTCCGTTGAAGCTAACGTGTTCTTGAGTGGGGAGACCGCGAATCGCAAGTGCAATGCATGTATGGTCTGTTCCAAAATAGTCAGATGAAAATGTAAACAAATGGATCAGAAAACGTATCAGTGGATGCCAATTTGTAGGGTCACTTGCATATTGAGTGATTTGATTTAATTATTAGAATACTTGTAAAAACGCGAAATTCTAACTTAAATCACCTTTTATAAGTTTTTCTTGACGATTGAGGTAACTTTTATAACCTTTATTTTCGTTAATGATTTTTCAATTACAATTTCATATTCAAACAATTAATATCTGGAAAAAGCGGTGAGATATAAAGTTCAAACCATCTAAATCAGATGAATGTGATGACTCCCGTTAGTAAGTTTTTGCGTAAGAAGTAGTAGTACGCAATCTATCACAATCTGAATGATTTTGAAGGATATTGCTAATCCATTGCTTTGGCTGCTCAACAACGTCAATAACACAATGAATGTTGTTAAACTGTCAAAATGAAAGCTATTGCTGATAGTGTGGTAATTACCCCGCTGAATAGGGTTTGTTTACAATTTCTTCATATACTTTTGGAACAGACATTAGGATATCCTCGGGCTGGATGGGATCTCCATCTAGTCTTGTCATGATCATCAGATGTAACAAGTATTGGACAATTTTCGATTACCAAGACAATTATCACCAGCCAATATTGCTTATACAAGGATAATTATACCACGGTATTCCTTATACACATGGTGTTCTGTAAACCTTATCTAGAGGTTATTGGTGTGTCCGACAAGTTCGGCCCCATATCCCTATACAGACTACTCTTTCCCCTGAACTTCCACACACGACAGTCAGGACCCAACACAGACAAAACTACACTTAAAAGAACTAACAAAAACCTCATATCAGTCACAATTTCTTCAAAACTGCATCCAATACTCACACAAAACGCAAACCAGCGTCGTATTCAAGGAAATAACAGTAAATCGTATGCGGGTTGTACGCATACAGCCGGCACCGAAGTAATAGGTGCCGCTCAGATATTGCCAATGCACGGCCGCGCAGATTTAAGATGGCCGACGTCGACTTGCCTTGTTTTAATTGGTCAGTTTGTTTTGGAATGTTTAGAGCTGTTGATATCTACGTGTGAACGAAAATATACTAAAAGCTTTATTTATTTTATTAATTATGTATACACAGTAAAATGGATACAGATACGGCATATTAGTATTGAATACAAAGTTGCAGCTTATTTGTTAAGAAATTTCTTCCAGCAGACCTGAGAAAGGAGAAATGAGAAAGAAATGTAGTGTGTAAGAACAAGAAGAGAAGAATTTGATTTTTTGACGTCATAAACCTAAAATATACCTACTTAAATAATGCAAAAAAATAACATATAAGTACTTAAATAAATACATAATGCTAAAATAAATAAATATATAAATTCTCACAGGTTATTTTTATTAGGGTCTAAATCCATCAGTAAGTAATTAATTGGTGAATATAATATCTGTGTTCTACAACTATTTACAGCAATATGTATGAGTTATAAAAGATAACAGTTGTTACCTACTTCCTCAAGACTACTTCTGGGAATCACATGGATTTGCTGCTATCAGAGACATATCTATATTTATGGAAACTAATTGAATATTGATCTAATTTCATCATACTTATCAGTGTTTTGTACTACCAACAGATTGTAATCTTTAGCTTTCTGTTTATACCTAAAATCACCAATAAACTCAGCCTATCAATGTCGACTGATTGCTTGACCACTTGATATCAGTTTATCGTTCTTTGACCACATCAGCATAAGTAAAGAAAAAGAAAAAACGTTTATTTGTTTTTTATTTTATTTTAATGTCCATTACAATCCACTGCAGGTCATGGGCCTCTTTGATTGCACGCCATTTCGCTCGATCCTTGAATCGTTCCATTCAGCTGCTACCAGCCAACTTGCAAAGATCGTCGCTCCACCTAGCCTGGATAACGTTCTACTTGACTCCTACCCATACAGTTGTACGAATTTAATGCCTGTCCCATTACCACTTCAGTTTGCATTCTGTGGGCTATTTCAATTACTTAAGACGACAGAACTACCATAATTAAAAAAAAATCTAAACCGGTATCATCCTCTCCGTAAAATCCCGTCCGGTCCGCCAGCAAACCGCACGTGTGGAGTTACGGCGCGCCGCGGCGTGCGGACACGGCGTGGTTCGTATTGCGACGCACTTTATTGCACTCCGATACATTTTGACAACCGTGTAGACAACATACGCCGTGCCACTATCCGGATTTGTTTTTGAAACAACCTGTATAGCGGATTTTGTGTTTTGTGACGTCATTTTCTGATGTTCTGTGAGTGACCAACTGCTTAAGGTGGTATTTCAACGTGTTGTAAGATAATGATCGGTATCTTAGCTTATCCTAGCTTTAGCTTTAGATACACTTCTGCCCTTCAGGGAAACAGGCATGATGGTATGTATTAATGAAATCAGTGATGGAACAGAACGACAAAATCAAAAATATTTTAATTCACATAAACCTACATGGGCATTTACGAAACGTCAGAAGCTAGGTGCACGGTTCCAATTGGTCTTTTCCTTTGGAAAAGAGTCCGCAAGAAACTTTACGGGTACTCTTTTAAAAATAGTGCTGTTATCAGCGTTCTTTTACCCTTATCCCAATTTATTTGGGGTTGGCGCATGTCTTCTTCTTCCATACTTCTCTTCTCTCTTCATAGTCTTCATCTTAGTAGTCACCTCCCTTCTAGCCATATCACCTTACACACAGTCCATCCATCATTTGAAACAGTGCTCGTGTACGCCATAATATTATTGCGATCACTATTTCTCGGAGTAGCCTGTGAGGCAGATATCAAGCTCTGACAAAAGTCGAAGCATAAAATCGCATTGAAAGTTAAAACAAATTAATAAAATGATTAAGAATTATTAAATTAAACTTTAAAATGCGCCACGAAAAATCAATGAATGAGCTGTCAATTTGAAAATTCAACCTTGCGCCCGCGGCAGTAATTCCGCTTTACGATGACCAATACCAATTCACACTTCACATATTCGCACTAATTTAATTCAGAAAATCTCAACGGATTGTAGTCCCCAAGCCATATCAATAACATTATCAAAAAGCGATCTGTTACACTCATTAGTACCCGAGTAGCGGAACAAAATGGCGTATTTAAAACTGCATCCCGGCCAAACGGCACGAAACGATAATTATTGGTAATTAGACCCCGCGCGGTTAGTGGCCGCTATTGGTTTATATTTAGTGCTATTTTCAACGATCTACCTTGCATCAGGGTGGGTCAGCTAAGTGGCTGGGTAATGGTCACGATCCTCCCGGGCCGAGGGATGGGTGGAAAGAAGTGGTCGTGCTAGGTTACATTGTGGATTACCATTGCACGGACGGGTGCTGCCGCCGTCTGGAAGGTTAGAAAAACTGATTCAATATCGTAGTCATGAAGTATCTTGTTAGATTTGTTAATCGCAGAATAATAATGGTATATTATTACCCAAAAATATTATGTCAGGTCAAATTGATAATTTCATTGTCATAAAGATTTCGTAGTAGCGTAGAATGAGGTTATTGGCAATAAAACTTGAAGATATCAGAAATTTCAGTCATCAATTCATTACACATCACATCCATTCAAAATCAGTAAAAGATTTTTTAATAAATTTAAACTACAAAATATCACTTCAGCATGACAATATTAACACAATAGTGATACATAACAATTCAAACATTAACACAAGTTTATTGTAGTGATTTCCGTACAGCCGGCCTCGCCATTTTACATCGCAACCAAACGCGATATACGACGGAATTAAAAATACATAAACATGTTCGCATTTTACGATAATTACGGTGCACTATGCATTGGTAGGGTTATAATGGTGGAAATAAATACGTTCAATTGTTTTAATCGGTACGGCTACTGTTTGTTGAACGATTGTAATTTTGCCGAATTAAGTTGCATTGGGTAGATATACTCATTTTGGTTGTGGCGGGGGTTCTTTTGTTATAGGCTGTGGGTAGAAATATTTTAAAACATGTGGTAAGATATTTTTCATAGAAATATGAAAAAAATCATCAAAAATCAACCAATCAATCATCATTGATATTATTATCATTATAGTTTAGAGTTTACAGATAACTACAGAGTATGATCAAAGGCATTGTCAGGTCCAGTAACAATATTCTATTAATTTGGTGTCAAAGACTATAGAAACGACTGTGTTGTTGATAAACCCCTTGAGAGCAGCGGTAGCCTAATGGTGACGGTCGCGACTTACGAGTTGTAAGTTCGAACCCAGACAGGCGCTTTACTTCTTGTAAATTATTTCACCACCACTGCTCCCAAAACGGTGAAAGAAAACATCGTGAGGAAACCGGCATGTCCTAGAACAAAAAAAAGCAAAGGCATGTGACATCTACCAACCTGTACAGTGCCTGCGTGGTAGATTTTAGCCCACTCCCAGCCCCACAGATGACATGGATGGACACAAGGGAAGGACCCTTGTGTCCGAGCCGTGGGCACATTATAAACTTATTATAAAAAAAAATGAGCGAAAGTATTAAAACTTATGTATCCACTTGGCTCTGGTAAAACAATGTGTATCAGGCATCAGCATATTTTCTAATGTCTGATTCCTTCCCGTTGCTATCGCAGTGAAAAGTTTTGCTAGTCAGTAAGGTTGTTAGGAGGACTGGCTGCCTCACGCCGGACGTACTTAGACATCGCCAGTCGCGGAGGCTGTTGAATTACACCGATCGTTTTGTAACGGTTTACCATTAGAATCTATTATTCAGAATCTATACTTGGACTTCATCGTATTTAGTTACTGAACAGTTTGACTTTGAAATTAAATAATGTTACTGTACTTAATAAAAATGCGAGTAGAATTAATGGTTAAAATAATTTTTATTCCTTTGGAATATTGCAAATCATTATTGTACAGACGCCAGCAGGTCAAGCTACCCGAAACTGTCAAATTTTCCCAACCAACCTTGAACCTTAATGCTTTAGCGATAATTTTGAAAATCTATTAGAGACATTTGACAGATTGTAGTAGCTTGATGTCTGTACCAGTCTAATTGTAACAGTATAAGTCGGCAAAATAATTTAATTTTTAACTTTACATGGTTGAGTGCAATTTTATAATTTTCAATACATAGACTTTTTAAAAACGTGAAATAGGTAGATAAAAGAAACACAATTATTTAGCACAAACTAATAGGCATATAAAAAATCCAGTAATTACTCATTGTTTAAGTATTTGTGTACACGAACATAACGTGTTTTAATGTTTAAGTTAAGTATTAAATTCAAGTTTAAGTCTAAGTTAAGTATTTATTTGCTTATTTGCTTGCTAGGCTACTACACGGTATTTTATAATAGTGTTTTAGTCTTTAGTGGTAGCCTATTCAGGGGTTGCTTTTCATATAATAATAATCTACAGACTAAAACCAATGAACGAACCAGACATGTATACGCATAAGCATTTAATCACAAAGAAAATAAATATCAACCAGTTTTGGCATCCAGAACAAAACAAACATAAATACTTAATATATGATGACGTCACGATGATGCAAAACAACACATCCCAACACGCACTAAATCCTACACTGTATAACCCTACAGTGACGCGTACGCAATAAAATGACCAACCCTACTGCCGTCCAATACTGAGACAATAAACAAGAAATAACCATAGTATTTCAAACGGGGGATGCTTTGGTGTTGCCAGCTTGGTCGTAATTATTTTTCCTACAATTTTAACTATTTATACTCACACTTACAAAAATACTTAAAGTTTGAGTAGCTTTCGACAGAAAAATCATCTATTAAAGGGTTTTTGTCAATTTTCTATAAGCCATTTTTTTTAGCTCTTAATTAGTTTTTCTGTGATTGTAAAGTAACTGTATCAGATGATTAAAATTTATTTATGTTAATTGTCAATTGCAACTCTATACAAAATAATATAGAATAGCAATTTTCTGTTAAACAGCGTGTTAAATTGCGTATCTAATTTTAGCAGGCGCTTAATGCTTACAATAAAAAGAATTCAGACAAAAAAAAACATAAAATGAAAAAGTATCTAACTCGCAAAATAAGGAACATTACGAACCTGTAACTGGCAACACTGCCGCTGGCTGGGTCGCTCCGATACCGGTCAATGTCCATCAGTCGCCACTCGTAAACTAGGGTTAAGTCTGCGGATTTGTCCCCATCAGGATCCATATATTTGTGTATTGATATGGCATGATATTGGATTAGGATTTATAACACGATCTCTTCTATTGCGTTGGCGTTTGAGGGTTAGTTTTTTTTTACCATCTTCATAGACGAGGAGGTTCTATGTTTTTCTGTATGATTTTTTTTATATATGTTCATCTATATCAATTGCTAATTGATATGGATGATTCGTTTTTGTTTTGACGAGTAATCTCTAGAGGTGGTCCCGTTCCCGGTAAAGATCTGATGAATACCATCGGAGATGGAAGGAGGAAGACAATGGAACTCCTCAATAATTAACAGTGCACGTAATCTGGTCTGATTATTGTACTGAAGATCAAAGAAAATTGCTTGTTATCTATCGGTGGTCAACAGATCATGGTCTTACAAGATATCCCATAGAACTCCTCATCGAGGAACCATACACATATTGTGAATGGGTAATCGTACGGAAAATTAATTAAACTTTGCAAGCAGGTTTAATTACAGGTACAACATTTATTATTAGGTACCTACCTAGTGGTACACGAATTTGCTTGTAGTGTTGGTTGTGGTGTATACTGTTAAAAAAGGAAACTTAAAGGAAGTGTGAAAGAACACTATTATTCCACTTTGTCATAATTGCATATTATTATGTATATATTATTTAAATTATATTTATAATGCGTGTATCGAATATATAGCACGATTCAGCGGGATGGCAAAACGCCATCTATCGAAGAAGGTGTCAAACTGTTGTTACTGCTCTTGCGGGCACACGTGCACACTTTTGAAAAATTGGTCGTTGTTAGTTTGCTTATAAATACTGCGATGTATTTATTTTACTGGAAGTGTACTTTATTTAAAACATGTGTCACGATAGTTCAAATTATTTTCGAGTAGGTTAGTGGATAGTCGTATTGAGTTAGTTTAAAAATGAGTAGGTAAAAGTTTTAATTGAAGTTCGTACCAGCAATTCTTAAAAAAAAATACTTAGATGGTGCTGTGATAATTATTTATTGTTAAGAAGAACAAAAAATATTATTACTTCCTGTTTTCTTTATAATAAGAATGGTTCACCTCAAAAAATCTTCTCTGAAAACTCATCATTTTCCTAATCCCAAGTCTCGGTCAATCCGTAGCGCCGTAGCTCCCCATTCGTAGCCTCGTAGGCGCGTAGCAGCGTAGGCGTAGCGTAGCTCATTACAAATAAGTATGCAAAATCGTAAAGTTTAATTTGCTCACTTGATAATAACAAGAAAACACGACAAATTAACATTACTAAGAGACAAAGAATGCTGGAGTTTGATACTACGTTCAAATCAAGCAAGCATACACATTAAATATAATAGCTTAGGTCTGCGCCTTCGGATGACGACGATGTTTTAATGTGGATAATACGACACAACTTTTTTTGGGCCAAATTTAAAATGGGGGATTTTAAACTGGAAATATTTTTTAGTAGTTATGTTACTTTATTGTGACACGATTGCAATTTGTCCTAGCGCAGGTAGACCGGCGTGTTTTAAATTTCTATGACCGCTGAAGTTTTTAAGATTCATTGATATATGAATAACCAACTGATTTTAGTGTTTTTTATTATGCATAATAGTATTGCTAATGTGGCCGAGGTAAGAGGAACCATTCAGAGGTTCATCATTCATCCACTTAACAAACATTTTTTGCAATCACATTGTAAACGAGAAGTTTGTATTATGACTTTACAGAATAAGCATTGGATTGAAACCACAGATGAAGATTAAGACTTATTAGTTAGTGATTTGTTTTAGCCAAAATTAAAAGAAATCCGAGACCTTCGACACCACTTTAAAACATATTAAACTTAATTTTAAAATTCACCCACATCCACCCTAATCCAACACAGTCCGCCGCAGCGCAGCGTACCAACAAATTCTTGGCTCATTTGTTTTTTATTCATCCACAGCCCAGTGTAATCGAAAGTATAAATTCGCTTTAACTGCTAGCAGGCCTGCCGACCGATAACACACCCCTTGTTAACTGCGTAATAAGAAAAATAAACTTATATTTGTGGCGCCTTATGGAATATCAAAGTTTAAACTGAGATAGTGGGGATGCTGTGGCAACTTGCAGCTTTTTCTCACTCAAGCATTTCCTTGTGTGAGAAAAGGCAAAAGTTCAGTGAGTATTGCTGAGGTTTGGAATTGGATGGGTGACCGCCCGTTGCAACTAAGAAGGGTCTTGCTGTTATGGTCGGTTGAGAATACACTTGTAGCATGGACTCGTAAATAATTGTAGACTTTTTTAGATATTTAAAGTTTGGGAAATAAATGTGTGGGTCAAGCAACATTTGCTCAGGTTTGGACGGTGATGGGTGACCGGTAGTTAGTGGTTATAAGTAGAATAAATGGCGAATATGGAAACTTAGACTAAGTACGGAAATATGAAATGTGGCTGTTGTTGAGGTTTGGATTTGGATGAGTGACTTGTAACTTAGGAAATGTGCATGTTAAGTAACTATTGGTGGGATTTGGGTTTGAATGGATGACAGCCGCAACTTAGTGGTGATCTTTTGACAAAACTTTAGTAACTTTACTAATATCGAAAATTGGAACGAGTTTTTTTTTTTTAAAAAAAAAAACGTTGCCTCACGCTCGGAATTACTCCTGTACCGTGGGTACGTTTACAAACATTTAAACTCACATACACAAACAGCCAGACCTAGAACAACTACCTGTAGATAATGCAAATATTTGTTCCGTGCGGGAATCGAACCCGCGACACGCAGCGCAGCAGTCGATCGCTCCACCACCGCGCCAACCGTGTCGTCAAAGTTACAAGGAATAAAAAAAATATGTGTAAGTTAATTAATTTATTGTTGTTAAAGTTTACGGTAGGCTGAGTAATTGATGATTTGTTTTTATAATTGTTCACCTAATGATCTTTTTTAAAATTAATTTTTAGGCAAAGCCCCTAACTAAGTTTATTTGTGGGTATCAATAATTTGTGTCGAAGAAATGGCGACGAATTCAGTAGCATTAATGTATTTTTCTTCAGCCCTAGAACACTACAAACTTTCCATATCCACTGAACTATTCTTAAATCCAGCTTAAAAATTCCTCAACTAATATTTCTCCTACTTTCCCTGATTTAATAAGCAAGGACCTCGGAATTGGACGGTAATGGGGTATACTTTACTTCACGAACTAAAAACAACAGTCATTGGGTATTTCCACCTTACGCTAAGAAAGCCTCTTAAAGCAGGAAGAAAGTTAAAAAATAATTAATGCTTTCGTAAATATTCATACCTTGGACGGAGTTTAGAGTTAACCCTCCGTGTTGGAAATGTAGTGGGGAAGCGTTTTGAGCGGGAACGGTTAGCGGTTTTTGTTTTGGTAGATAGTTTTTGTTGAATATTTTAGGATAAGTTGATATGAGTGGTCAGGCAACTTAAGCTCTAGAGTGATTCATGAGAAATCGAATGCTTTTTAATTTGCTGTGAAAATGGAGTACGCACGACGACATATCAAGCTATACATTTCCAGTATAAGCTGACTTCTCATTGTACGAAAAGTCTATGCGAGATCAGCTAAAACTGGAAATGTAAAATGTACTAGGTTTAAAAAGTATGTTTAGAACTGAAAAAAGTATCTAGATTTGAAAATACTAAGTTTTCGTTAGATTAGGGGAAACATTACTTCAAGGTCACTTGAAAAATTATACTTTCAAGTACTAAGATTCATACTTATAACTGACTTTACTGATAAAATAAGTAACCGAGATGTTAAAGATTGCAGCGCTTTCTACAATAAACCCTTATTTTTATACCCGCAGCAGTTGATTTTGCAATATAAGCCCGTAAGTTTACAAAAGTGAAGGGTTCGTCGAAACGACTCCGATTTAATTTAAGTCCAGCGCCGTTATCGTCGGTACCCCATTGTTTTTCTTTCTTGAAATTTTACGGTCAATTTGACGTGATTCCTTTTTTTTACGATTAATTTGAATTTAATTAGTTCTGAGCATTGTTGTCGAGTTATAGCGGTTGTGAGTCAGCGTTTATTGCTGGGTTATAGTTGTGTGTATTTTAATTTTATTTTGTAAATTGCTTTTTTAATTTCTTTGTTATAAAATTATTTGACTTATGCCCTCGGTTCTAAGTGAAACCGTAGTGGATTCGTTGAAAAGCCGAAACCCGTCATAAGGTACCTTTATAGGTACTTAGTGACGGAGGTCGGCTTTTCGACTCCGAAGATTATTCTTCGGAGTGATTTTCATCCGTCGGAAGAGCAACACCTCTGACAGTTATAAAACCGCGTTTTATTCAAAACTCTAAAACAGTTCAATATTATCAAACTAGCTCTATGAGATATTATATTACTGTAAGATTCTTTTACTCATACAAGATAAACTTCTACATTACGCAATTACAGTAACCCCCGCTCAAAAAGGCATAAATCAACCGAACAATTACAGCCGATAACGCACCTCCCACTTGCGTCCCATCCATCTCCCACCACACACGAAGTAAGATCGACAAATCCTGACGCACTGCAACTTCGCACAAAAAAAGATCTCCTCACATATACATCTTTAGATATTGGAGCCTGTTGACATATTTACGAGCTCCTCGACTATTAAGTGGTGATTTAGTGAGGGCATATCGGGATGGATACGTTTTTATCGCGAGCAATATATCCACTTGGCTTCTAGCTCTATTATGTGAACCATTGTGGGAGAGCTTGAAGATTTCCACCCGCAGTTTTCCCTGTAGGGTCTTTTTTAATGTTGTTTGATGTTTTTCGTTTTGATCGAGCTTGTACACTGAATGCATTTTCGCCTGACAAATAATTCAGATTAGCCCGCAGCTTCGCTCACGCGACTGTGTATTCTTCTGGCATCTTGACTCATCATCTGCCTAACCTTTTCCCAACTATGTTGGGATCGGTTCCAGTCTAACCGGATGCAGCTGACTACCAGTATTTTACATAGAGCGACTGCCTATCTGACCTCCACAACCCAGTGACTGGGTAATACGAGACCCCTTGTTAGGACTGGTTGTCAGATTTTCGGACTTCCGACGACCCGTAACGACTATCAAAGATCCACGACTGACAGCCGAGACCAACGGCTTAACGTGTCTTCCGAGGCACGAAGGGGTCTTGTTATGTATAGATGGTCACCCATCCACGGACCCACTGCGGCAAGCGTAGCTTAACCTGATCGATCGGACCGTGCGGTGGTTATTACTAATATTATAAATGCGAAAGTAAGTTTGTTTGTTACCTTTTCCCGCCTAAACCACTGAACCGATCATCCTAAAATTTTGCATATACGTTGTCAGGTGTACAGAAACGGACATGAGGTACCCTACCTTTCATCCCGAAAAAAAGTGCTGTTCCCGAGGAAAACATACCAACAAAAACATAACAACGTTATTATGATAATAGATGGCGCCACGTGTCTTTCGAAGTAGAATAGTTTTCAAGCAGATTACAATCTGAATTGATTGTCAAATTCTAAATTAACGCGAGCGACGCCGCGGGCTAAAGCTAGTTCAAAATAAATGGGAACTTGAAGTCAAGCAAAATGTTAAAAAAATAATATTTAAGAAAAGAACCGACGTAGTTAATAACATTATTTCCTGCAGTCATCACCTCCCTTTGAAATACCATACCTCGCCTGCAGTATTATTATGTGATTCCCAATCTCGATATTAAAATTATCATTACCGAAAAGAAAAAAAAAATATTTAAGATATTACTGCTTTCGAAGAAATAGAAAGACTTACTAGAGCGTCGAGCGTCCCGCCCTACACCTCTCAGAATATCATGATTTACTGATTTGCTATTATTACGAAGGTATATCATTATAACAAAGGGAAATGTATCGATATAGATCGATGTACCTGCCCATCCACTTGATGTACATATTAAATATTTGAATGACCTTTAGTAAAATGGTCCCAATATTTCTTACTAAATCTACCATTATTATTTCCAACTCGAAAATAGTGGTCCCTTCCTCGGATCTTAACCCTTAGAAGCATCCGAAGGCTGAAGGGTACAAGTCGACAGTAACAAGTTAATTCTTCAAGCTTAATCTAAGATATTTGCTGATGAGGTAATCATGGGTATTGCTGTAATACTAGGACACCGCAAACGGTTACATGATTGTGAGTTAGGGAAACTGGATGAGTTATATTGGTTGAAGTTTTTTCAATATCTTGATACTTGTAGAACTAATAACGTAGTTATTTTAGTACAGACGCCAGCACATCAAGCTACTATATACAATCTGTCAAATGTATTTAATAGATTTTCAACTTTACTGCTAAATAATTAAGGTTCAAGGTTGATTGTGAAAATTTGTCAGTTTCGGGTAGCTTAACCTGCTGGCGTCTGTACATTACTTAAGGCAGCTAACCTTAGCTGATTCACCTGTACCTTCACACTTTTCTTCTACTTTTAATGATATTTAGTCATCTTTATTATTTCCTTTTCCTTGTATTTTAAGTTCTTAATTCCGGATTATAAGCCTGAGATTGCTCATCACCTTATCAAACTCTATCCATGCTTCCCACTTTTCAAAAAGAAGTGTTAGCACTATGATTTTTTTGGTTTGACTTTTATTTATATATATGTTTCTATAAACTCCTTTATCTAATTTCTTTTTATTTTCCCTTTCTCCTTTCTCGCCATCATGACGCTTGCCTTCTAGGTATCTAGTCCTTAAGATTACCACCACCAATTCCAGCAGGGTGAACATCCGTGTTATCATTATGTATAACATCGGCCGTCTGTAGGCCGTCGCCGCGTGTTCCAGTTAATGCCTTAATCTTAAGGTGGACGACGATCGTGAGAGCAGTGTGGACGTACCCTTGTTTGCTTGAGACTAGTTTCGGCTACAGTAAGGAGTTTGTAATGAAGAGGTCTTGACTAGCGAGGGTGTAGGTACCGTTTTGTTATATAATTACGATGGTAGAAAGAATGTCCGTGCCGATATATCATATCATCATATATATATATCGTTATACATATCATTTGGTATTTCCATTGTATGATCAGACAATTTAGAAGTAGGCCAAACAATGAAAGAGAGAAATTACATTTATTTAATAAATTTTTCTGCATTATTATTTTTTATGTTGTAGATAATTTCTGTGGTTACAGCTATTCGTCTTTTCTTTCTTGTAATAAACAGTATGTGAATTCACAAGTTGATATTGAGGAAAATAAAATTGAGTTAAAACAGTTCACACTTTGAAATAGGTATTATTAGATTAGCTCAATGACTTTATCTTACTTTCACCATCTACACCTTAAAATCCCCGTCACATCCTCTCTCTCCCAATAGTAACACTGTCACCTCGGAGGTGTCTCCCCAGCCATAACTCTTCACGGAGGAACGTCCCCGTCGCCGTGTTGAGGAATTATTATTATGCGAATAAATACTCCGAATGTCACTAGTAAATGTCTCCCCTCTGTCGGGTAATCCGAGGGGCGATGGGGGCTAGTGTTGCCAGTTGTACGGTGGTAAAGTGGAATTTATAAAAAGTGCAGCTGGGTGAAATGAGTTTCTTGAGATTTCCAGCTTTGAATATAGCAGGTTTTAAAGAAAGATTATAAAATCATTTTTGCTGCGATTTCCCGATTTAAATAATACAGGTTTAAAAAAAAAAAGCATTGGCGGTGACGGCACACAGAACTTACTTTCTTTTGTTTTATAATATGTCAAACCCTATATAGTTTGTTCACAATTACGATGAGTTAGAGATCACTGTGATGTGAACAGTGAAGCAAAATCAGTAATAAATTAACTGTGAACGGACAGTAATTTTGGGTGAGTTGTCAACAGAAACAAAGGAAAACAAAGTATATGTCAATAATAGAAACAGAAATGTAAACAAACACCCACGTAGCGTGTTTAAGATGTATTAAAATTATACTGCCGTAGGAAAATGACAAAGAATCACCATGAGTAATAAATTACGTGATTAGGGTTTATGGCCTGATAAAGTACACGCAAAATTGTATTAACTGTTACAATATGAGCTAACTAGGGTAAAAACTTATATTACATTAGGGCAATAATAAAATATTTCCACATCATTGCTTTCTCACTTTACAGAAATGAGGACCGTCCTTCCTAATCGAGACATTTGGTGTCACCATGCGGCCCGGCCTCCAGACAAATGCCGTTCGATCCGTCGAAATGTTCCAGTAATAGTTTTAAAGTGTGGCCAATTTCTTGACGTTGTCACCTTCAAGATTTCCTTCATGATGGCTGTCATATTTGTCAAGAGTAATGGGTAGCTGTCATCTTAATAAGAATTGGCTTAATCTTAAGATGAGTCTCATTTTAATGGCTGTAACACCCGGTTTCTGATAGGTTTCAATATCGACAAAATAAACTATATCTTATAATCTATAGGTATTCCAGTAGTTTTATCAAACATAAGATTTGACAGCATACTAATCCATAGGGTTAACATAATCAGCCTATAATGTTCCCACTGCTGGGACACAGGCCTCCTTTCGGTGAGAGGGAGTGGGCTGAAGTCCACCATGCGGGTCCAGTGTGGGTTGGTAGATGTCACATGTCTTGGAGTTATTGGTTCTAGGACATGCCAGTTTCCTCACGACGTTTTCCTTCACCATTTTGAGAGTAGTGGTGATGAAATCATTTACACAAAGCAAAGCGCCTGGTTCGAACCTACCACTCGTAAGTCGCGGCCGTTACCACTTAGTCACCACTGCTACACAAGTATTATTATGGCATTAAAAGCAGAAATTGTATAAAGTAAGGAAACGTTGTCCGTAGGATTAGGCTTATAAAAACCGTGAATTTCTGTAAGTAAGGTTTAGGCGGCGAATTAGAAAACCTTAAAATTGTTATTATTATCATCAAATCATCAAAGGATCAAATAATACCCACGAGTACTAAGTGTCTGTGTTCTTATAACCATACTCATAAATCAGTGTTTTATTTCGCAGTCAAATGCGAAATCTAACCCATCCTAATCTATCCTATCGGTAATTGTGTGGAAGTGAGTGTGTTTGTGAACGAGGAAGACTGACCTGCCGTAATACAGTTTTCACTAGTACGGAGATCAGTGTGAATTAAGCTCAAACAACCGCTTATTGTACATACACAGGTATTTATAACCACATACGTAATTATATTGTATTAGTGGACACAAATCATAGGATTGTTGGGATTTGTATGTAAGGTTTGTTCTTTTATATTGTCAATAAACTTTTTTTACTTTTTTTTTTACTTAAAATCATTCGTCTTTTTTTGCTAAGCTTTAGTCCTACTTAACTATTGGTAAGTACATCATCTCGTCACAGCTTCGTCCCACGTTTTATGTCGCCCATAAAAAGTGGGGATGAGAAAGCTTATGGCGCGATAAGCGTTATAATATTTCGAAATGAAGAGAAACAGAATTAAATGATAAATAGTTATTTTTGTTTTTAGCTGTTGGGTACGTCTGTTTTGGGCGAAGGTCTTTAGATCTTTACAATTCTAGAGTGACTAGACTTTTAATTTTTTAGCGTTTGGCACAGACATACATAATTTTTGAATACGGATGAGAAAATCTCAAACTCATACATTGTATGATATATAGATTTTATGATTCGGTTAATTCAGTCTTACTTAGAATTCAAAGTATTGAAACTTATTACCGTACTCAGTCCTCTTAATGAAGTCCTTCCTTCCTATCTGAACCCCGAATATACATCATGAAGAACATATTTTTATTTTTCTTTCTTGCATTGCCATGCAATATTCTTCTAAATCTCCTTCATATACACCTCCTCCCACAACCTGCCTGAAAGATTGACAATTTAATTCCACCATCAGGTCAGTAAGTGTAATGTTATCGTCTACAACAAAGGTGTTGCTATGGCCATTGTAGTGTAATGGAGTTCTTTATCTCAATATATCATGGTGTCGCTCAGGCGGGGGAGTGGAGCTACGAATCACATGACTGAGTTTAAAATATATACTGTGTACGTATATTCTCGGTTGAGATATGACAATTTTGGTCTATAACATAGTCACTGTCTGCTATATAAGTTCATTTGGTTTCGAATTTAATGAAGTGCCAGATATTTTAGAGGTGGGGAAACAGTAGTGCCTTCTTCAGGTTCCTAAGCCTCTTCTGCTGCCAAATCTCGCTTAAAGAGAACAAGATTTTTGTAAACCAATCATAAAAGATTACCTACTTAGGCATTTTGAGACTGGCGTTGATCTATTCTGAATTTAGACCCCATTAATTCAATTTAAGCTATAACCACGTTGGGCACATGCCAATAGGGAGCTGACGTCATAGCATGCAGTAATATACGACTATTAACTAAGAAGACGATGATGTCCTCCTGTCTATCAGCGTAGTTCAGCAATTGCAGAGTTATTGTCAAAACAAATAGCGTAGAGTCATCTCAACACCTCTCTCCCTTGATTTTGTATATATATATATTATTAGTATATATTATAGAATAGTATGTATGTGTATATAACCTATTTATGTATTTGTGTAGGTACCTAGTTTTAAGAGTTTTTTTTTATCATTGTCCCTCTCAAATACTCAAATACTCAAATCTTTATTGCATTCCATATGTGTTACATAGATGGTATATACAAGGTAAAAGATCAATATGGACCCTGACGGGTCGACCCCCACCCAAAGCACATGCCATCTCATCTCTTCACCACCCTTGGTTGACTGGTAGAGAATGCTGATGTCACCATTGCCAGGATCGCCCAGAGGACACGGTGGAGCACACGGTGGAGGTCTGCCCCGCTTGGGCGGAGCACCGCTGTGTCCTCGTAGAGGCGATAGGCAGCGGCGGCGGCCTCTCGCGCCCGGCCCTGGTGCAAGCCATGGTCCGGAGCGAGAGGGAGTGGGAGGCAGTGGCCTCCTTCTGCGAAGCAGTCATGCTAGCGAAGGAGGTGGCGGGACGTAGGTATGAGGGAGAGAGCCTCCCGTCCCAGCCGCCGCGGGAGACGCTCCGGGCGTCGGCAGCCGCGTGACGACTCCCAGCCACCGTAGGCGCGGGCCTGCGGGCGGAGAGCAATGGGTAGCTCACCGTCCGATCAGGACCAGGCCCGTGCCGGACGGCGCGGAAGTGTTCCACGCGCGCCTCAAAGAGTTGTCAGCATAATTTGAGGGGCCCCTTAGGGCCGAGGCCTGCCAGCGGGATTGTCCGAAAGGGTTACCGCTACCCCGGAACATAAAGGGCGAAGGAAGGACCATGGGTGGGTTTTAGTCAGTAAGAGTCTGACACTCCCTTCCGCTCCACCCAGAGCGGGCGGGGTCATTTGATGATTTCCCACCAGAAAAAAAAAGACATTAAGTCCGCCTTTGTACCTTTTTGTGCGTAAAGTTTAAATAAATAAATAAATTGGTAGCTCTTTTAAATCTGTTTGACATTTGCAACCAGCTTCGTAATTACCTGTGTGCGGTTACTTTGTATCAGGCCATATATGTCTCATCAAACTCATGCGTTATTTATGGGATGAAGTCTCCACCTACATTAGTAAATTGAGCAGTGGTGGCCCGTGGGTCGGTCGTGGGTTTAAACCCAGGCAGGCGTTTTATTTTGCGTAATGTATTTCATCACTACTGCTCTCAATACGCTGAAGGAAAAGATCGTGAGGAAACCGGCATGTCCTAGAACTAAAATATTCGAAGATATGCGACATCTACCGGTCCCCTAACCCCTCGTTTGTTAGGGAAGCTTATTAAGTTCGGCAACAATGGAAAAAGTAATTGTGTCTCATTAGTTATATATTAACTCGAGAATCCAGGGCAAAGTCATCATTTTATCATAACTAGGTAATACCGTATCCGACTCAGCCTATATCCACGTTTGACGAGGGACTGTGGTGTAACGTCTTGTTTAAATCAAGCGGGGAATGATGGCAATAACAGTTAGCAGCGGAGTTACGGCTGCTAAGATAATGGTGGCTCCGGAGATTCCCTCAAAGTAATTGCTAATTTCGGTCGACGCGGCGTGCGCGATAATTGTTTGTTTCTTTGTTTAAGCCTGCCTTGTTTATCATCTGGTGTATCAATATGTTGAAAAGTTTAAGGAGTTATTTTTGGGTATTTTCCGCTATCCTTTGTGTCTGAAGTTTAGCCGGATTTGCTGGAACAGCTATAGGGACTCCTAACTGCGAACATCTGCTGTTATGTAATGGCCTTTATAAGGGCAGCTGCAAATATCTGCTGCAGAGAAGCAGTCTATAGTAAAATAGCTGTTATAACAATAGTTTGGTATTAAAACAATAACCATCAGGAATCATATTATTAAAAAAAAAACAAAAGATAGTAAAAGATTATGCTGGTAGGTAGCTGTAATTCCCTAATGGAAGATAAAGACTAGAGGTTTATTTATCAACGTTGTTTAAACTTTTAACCGTCAAAAATGTATGGTTAAACAGTTGTTAAGGAGTAAAAGTTGAGGTTTATGAAGTTTATTTGATCTCTATTTCTCCTTCTTTTGATGGTCGAATAATCCATCTTGTACGTAAGACGTAGGTGACGGTATACGAACATACATCACTCCACCACCCATCCATTATCGACGAAATTAAAGCCATCTATCGTGTACTAGCTGCAACTCGCATCTTAATTACGTCTCCGCACAACAGATGGCGCTCCCATCAATATCAGTAACAGTTAACAGACCCAAAACTACTTAATATACATAAAGTACGGAGACAAGACAAACTTGTCGACTGTCGTAACTATAAATCGCACATGTTAAACTAAGACAGACATGTCGGACGTTTGCGACAACTCAGCAGCCCTTATCAAGAGGCGAGCCGTTATTTACGGCCTGGCCTGAGTTATGGCCAATTTACAGGCAGTCATTAGTGCCTTAATGGCCTTAAGGTGTCCGGGTGAAAAGTACCGGCGGATAAGTTTCGGCAACGTCAGCGTTTGCGTCGCATGATGTAGGGTTTTGTCTTGCATTTGTAATGGTAATGTTGGGGAGTAAGAGGCTTCTTGGTTTTTATGGGATCGTTGTTTATGGAGGGTTAGTGTTTAGTAGTTTGGGCTTGATTTTCACTAATAGTTTTTCATGCTTATCTTGTGCGAGATAACTGAGTGAAACTTCGAGCGACTGCCTTACACGTCTTTCTTTGTCTAAGCATCACTATATGTTCTGATTTGAAGGTCTATATGTGAGTGACAGCTGTGGTGGCCCAGTGGTAACGGCCGTAACTTAAGAGTTGTAGGTCGTAGGTTCGAACCCAGACAGGCGCTTGACTTTGTGTAAATTATTTCACCACCATTGCTGTCAAAACGGTGAAGAAAGCATTGTGAGGAAACCAGCATGTCTTAGAACCAAAAATTCAAAGACATGTGTCATCTACTAACCCGCAATGGGCCCGCGTGGTAGATTACAGCCGACTCCATCTCGAAGAGAGGACGCATGTGTCCCAGCAGTGGTAACATTATATGGTATAGGTGTGGAGCTATATGGTTCCAAGGAAAAGGTAGGCTATGGAAACGCTGGATGTCCAGTAAGTTAACTGGAATACCAACGCAACAACCCAAGTCTTTCTAAAGGTTGTGTCTAAAAGATCGATTGTAACGATACGATCGTCCATTACTACCTTATGACAGTTTAAAGTTTTCAGTTGCCATTTTTCTAGTATCCAATAAAGAGTAGGTACCACCTATCCGATCTATTTAATCCTATCTTTTCTTTGACATTCCACTAGCAGGAATGTATTCAAAGGTGCGACGCAGGGTTTTGATCTTGGTTGAAAGAAATGCTGATTATCAATTTAATTTCTTTAAATATGTACTTAAGTTTTAGTTATTTTGGGCCCAAGTCTGTCCAATTACCATTACATTACTAAACAAATTAAAACTAAACAAATCACAATCACAAAAATTTTAACCAAAAACATGCACAGTAGATAAAACGTCAAAATGATTTGTTAAAGCCATTCCGGCGCTAAAGGCCGGCCGACAATAGCAAAATTCATTACAACAGCGTAACTGGCAATGATAACCTCATTTTGTAACGAATGAATCAAACGCACATTAAAGCATTGTCGTGCACGAGAATTATTGTGACGTAGCTCTCGTTACTGGCGCACTTCGATGCTGCCGGCGGTGCAGGGTTAAGGGTGCTGTGGAGCGGGTTGGGGCTGAAGATTTTCGATGGTATGGATGGTTTTGCTCTGCTGACCGTTAAACTGTTTACTAATTGGGTACTGCGACATCCGTCATCGGACCTCTGTCTTGTAAAAGCTTGTTAAAGCAGGAATTCCGCTGAAATTAAGTTTACCGAAGTCTTCTTCTTCTTCGTGTCGCTGGGACGACAGTATTTTAGATGTTGGTGCCGAAACTTCGCTAAGTAGCGAAGTTTTGGCCGAAGACGCCGTGGAAGTCCACGGTGTTTTCGGTGGCAGCGCAAAGGTGTATGTGTTTAACGAAGTAGACTTAACCAAGTACATGGTGGCCGACATCAGCACATATCAAAGAGTTTTAGGATCTCAATGGAACATCCTAAAACGCTACGAGTACGCTTAGGATGAGGTAAAATGGTTACCCTACCCTAGTAACATGTGTATTTTGTGACGCGGTCAAGGTGGCTTGTGCAGCAAATGGCTTAGAAAACAGAGATGAAACTGAAAACGGCAAGTAGCTAAAAGGTGTTTTTTATATTTTAAGCAGAGACCCTGATAAACCCTTGGGAATAATGTTTGTTTAATTCTAATATCTTATGATTTGACAGAATCGAAAGGTATTTAATAAAAAAAAACAAATTATTAGTTAACACAAATAACTAAAGTACAAACAAAAAGTTTTCAACCAATTAAGTAATAATTTCGTTAATCAGACGACTCCACAGTTTTCCTAGCCGCAAATTTTGCATTATCGCGGTTGGTATGACAGTTCAGTGATATATTCACCGTATTATAAATGCTATAAATAAATAAATATCGGATATTTAGGATCGCACCATTGTTCGTTATGAGCTATGTGCGGGTGCTTGTCTGCAGTCCTGTTAACAATCATCGGTGATTTAGGAAAATTTTCAGACTAATTTTCAGTTTTCAGGCTTTATAATTGGCCTTGCGTTTTAGCCTGAGTTTCATTCTTGTTGTGTTTATGTTCATTGAGAGAAGAGAGAAGTTCATGAAATTATGTGGATTTTTCTTCTGGGATGTAATATAAAGAAAAGAGTTTAAATAATTTTTGTTACAATAAACTTTTCATTTTGTTTTCAGAACAAAGATAAGAAAGAATATTCCTGTCCAATAAATAATAAATATAACATAAATTAGTCTCGATACAAATCTAGGTGACGCTAGAAACTAAGTAATAACAGCCGCACTGGTCAATCGTTAAGCTACGTTTGCCGCGGTTGGTCCGTGGATGGGTGACCATCTTTAGATACTAAGACACCTTCGTGCCTCGAAAAGTACGTTAGGCCGTTAGTCCCGGCTGTCATGCACGGATTTTTGACAGTCCTTACGGGTTGTCAAAAGCCCGAAAGTCTGACAGCCAATCTTGACAAGGGGTATCGTATTACCCAGTAACTGGATTGTGAAGGCCAGATAGCCAGTCACGCCATATAAAATACTGGTATTCAGCTGCATCCCGTTAGACTGGAAGCCGACCCCAACATAGTTGGGAAAAGGAACATGATTATGAATGTCTTGTCGATTATTTCAGATTTCTCCAAATAACTTCAATGAATTTCACCTACCTATAACAATTCAAAATAAGCTTTATAAAAATGGAAAACGCTCAAATAGAAAATACATCCAAAAATAATTACATAAAACACTTATAATTCCGCCATAACCAGTTTCGGGTGGTTTTAATCGGTTTCATCTAGTTTTTGTGGTAAATGACAGGGTAGCGTCGTGCACAAGCGGCGGCACAATCGTATTGTTTTGACGTGTGGCTGTGCAAATAAATATATACTCATTTTTGTTGATAATGAATTGTGGGGTAGTGGTCGTGGTTGTTGGCCTGCTGGAATAATTGTTTTGTTTAAAATTGAGGGATGGATGGATGTTTTTTGATGGATGATAACTCTATAATGGGTTGGCTCTGTTGAAGGATGTGTAATTACTTTGAAAGAAACAGTGCATGTGTTTATTCTTCATAAAGTGGCCGCCCAGGAATTGACATATTGACTCGAGTCGCACAAGACGTGACGAAACTTGTCATTTATTGGGTAATTCTTTAATCACGACCTGCAGAACCATGGACCATTAGGGTCAGTTTTTTTGTTATAGTAGAGTACAACGCAATGCTACTTATCCTCTTAATGAAATCAATTAGTGGTATCTTCGTTCGATACATAGCTTCTTGTTGTTTATAGTACGCAACTTTCTCATCTCGAAAACATGAATTCATTTACATATTTACACAGCAGCGTCTTAAGATAAAAACTGCCACTTTACACAACACTGTATTGTCACCCTGAAACTGGATGTTATACACCAGTTTAGAGCATAGTTTTTCATTTTAAAAAATAAAACATAAAGTAAAGATGAACGACAACAGTCCCTCCCTCCCTATTTAATGTGCAACTGTGTTTGATTGCGGTCGTGTAAACGTTTGTCGTCGTACCAATAGTAATTATGATTTTTAATTACACCACGCGAGTGCACATTTTGTTTTAAATTTATTATTGTTCACGTTAATTTAATTATTATTCAATTTTAAACTGTATTTATGTTTAATTGAGCGTAATTGTTAAATAATGTGTCAAATGTAGTTTTCGTAGTTTATTTCGTTGTGATATATTCATTAATTAAAATGAGTTACGTACCTACTTACTTAGGTAGGTAGATTATTTTTATTTTTGTGCGTTTGTGACAACTGATATTAGCGGATCAGAGGGACCATTCTCGTGATTTTAAGAACATTCGCAGTCTGATCTCAGTCTCAGTCTGTCAAAAATACCTCTAACTTCCCTACATTTTGTAAAAAATGAATGATGATGAAATGTAGGGAACATTTTTGACAAGTTTTTGACATCGATTGTCGCTGAGATGAGATTGCGACTGGATTTTGAACGTTTTAAAGTACGGGAATAGGCCGTCTGATAACTTTATGCAGGTACCATCTCCGACACTGGCGGTGGATCACTTTTCAACCTTATTACTAAAGGCACAAGGGTGAAAAGTGGCAACCACCATTCTACCTAAACCACCCCGATGATCACAAAATGGATTCTATTTGTTGTTAGGATTCCAATAGATTTTCAATAGTCTGTTTAATTACGGAATTGAAAACAATTCTGTCGATAAAAAGTGGCAGTCACAAAAAACATGCTCAAGTTATCTTTAGCCATTTGTTTGTATTTCTGCCTTAACCAAACTTTTTAAATTACGCTGTCATTATTATTCGTGGATACATGCTGTGTTATGTGTGATCGTTTGCATGTGTGCGGTGCGCGGGCGCCGATTGACACGACTCAGCGAGATTGAGCCGCGGGAATCATTGGATCTTACTTATACCGAGATTATTGGGAGTTAGGAAGCTGTAGACAGAGCGAGAGTTGAAATGGTTTTACTCTGAAAACTAGATTAATAAGGATAATGTGGATAACAGAACGATTTATATTAGGCGCCTGAAAGAATTATTAAAAAAAAAAATATTCTACAAAATGTCTAATTTGATCCCATTTTTTAAATCAGTGCATCCTGCCTGTTATGACTTTGACTTACGGAGCCGAAACGTGGATCACCTCACCTCCTCACGTCCGTAAATTCAAGATCGCTCAGCGACCTATTGAACGAGCTATGCTTGTAGTCACTCTGAGGGATAGAATCCGGAATGAGGTGATTCGGTAGAGAACCAAAGTTGTGTATATAGGAATGGTTCTACAGCTAATATGGCCATGAGCCGCCCATATTAGCAGGAGAACCGATGACCATTGGGGTAGATGTGTTCTTGAGTGGAGACCACGGCAAACGTAAGGTAGGACGCCCTCAGGCTAGGTAAAGCGACGATCTTCGCTGGCTGGCTGGTAGCAGCTGGATGGCAGTTGCAGAGAGCCCAGTTGAATGGCATGCAATTGGAAAGGCCTATGTCCAGCAGTGGACTGCTGTAGGCTGATTATGATTTGCACGCTATTTAATATGATCCTCGGCTACTCTCATCCAGCTGCTATCAGCCACTCTACGAAGATCGCCGCAAGGTCATTAATATCAAATAAAAGCATCATGTCTAAACCACTTCACGTCAACTATTTATTTTCAATGAAACTGAAAAGATCAAAAATATTTAAAACATTAATTTAATTTCAACCTAAACGTATCATTCACACAATCTCGCAAGCTAAATCTGAATGAAACAATTTACGTCGACCTTCCAAACAAAATTATTGTGCGCGTGATCATCCATGCCAAGTCTATCCATTCAACGTGGAGGTGTTGAGGGATTCATTCTACCGATGACGAATTGTGCTGAGATCTTCGAGAGTAAACATTGGAACTACTGTCTGGGGGCAGTGACCATGATGTGTGTTGGTTTTGCGGATTAATTTATGTGGGTGACGGATTAACAAAATCGAGTAGCATCGAACGTTTTGAAGAATATTGTTACAAACACCGCGATGGGTAGGTTGCTTTGAGTCTTCGGGATTCAAAATATATACACCCCACGTGTCTATTTTGTAGAAGACGTCGTTTAGGTCATTAAGCTAATCGATAGATCTGAAAATAACGTGTCGTGATAAGGGTGTATTGGATATATTTTTGCCAAGTTCTGTCCTATAGCAGACGCTTTTGGCTAATGAGATGTATGAACAGCTGTAGTTTTGTTGCTCAAGTTTTAATGACACGCAAAAAAGATGAAGAAGAGTCGGTAAATACAATTTTTGTAGTTACAGTCAATAGGTACTTTGTTTACTGACGATTATATTGCAATGTCAGTTACAATGCAGTGTTTATCACTACAAATAATCCTAAACTGCAACCCAAACCAACCCTTTTCACACAGGACAGTCCCACCATCTCCCAAACCCATACCCACGAAATTCTCCCGCGCACGAATCTTGATTTAAATCCCGCAACAAAATATGTACTGTTTTACTCTTAACCAACGATGGATTTATTTAACCTAACTGCTTGATTCTCAGCATTTTGGCTGTATAACTTTTTAACACATAAATATTTAGAATAGTGCGCGGCTACCGGTTGGTGTATATTGGTGTATCGTTATTATTGTTTTGCTATGGACAGAATTAGTTATCGTATGGCCGTGTTGAAGTTTTATGAGTTATGATAGTGCTGGTGATGGGTTTATGGGTCGGGGTTTTGTGTATGGGGTTGGGGGAATATTCTCTTGTTACGTATTTCATAATTGTGAGATGTCTCCTATTTGTAGTAATAGTTTTGACAGTCGGAGAGCTTTTAAACATTGAGACAGTGAAGAGACCGGTGCTGTAAGCTTGCAACAGAAATTAAGGCTCTTGAAAATAAATAGTAGTTTGATGGGCCTTGCTTACTTCCGCCGCACGCGGGGAGTGGTGGTTCCATCTTCCGCAGTCGGCCGCCGTTTTTTGTATCGAGAAAATTTCGTTGTATCGTGTAGTCTTTTTGCAGGATGCTAGGCCAAATAGTCAAACAAACATTCACCAAAAAAACCCTATTCCTTATACAGGCACACCTGGGCACACTATAAAGAACAAGCATATTTTTTTTAATACATCACCTTATTGGCAGTCGACATTTTCTAGACAAACTATCTCAGGTCTCCTCTAATTTTATAAAAATGCTTCTGTGCTAAAGGTAGATATTAGGTAGAAATCTCTCAAAACTGTAAATTGCTATAGGTAACTAAAAAAATCAAATTAAGCTGAGAATCAGCACTTTTCGAACGTCAAAATTAATAAGGACAGTCCCCTAAAAACGCCCGCCCTTCACCACTTCCTAGTGCTATCGCTGGGAAGAACATATGCAAGTTCTGGTAACCACTAAAATAACCAAAATCCTGTGCAAGTCTTCTGGCGAGCTGGAAAGCCAGGTAACAAAGAGACGTGGAGCGTCGCATAATATCAGGCAGTGAGATCGCGCCTAACTCACTCTTAAACACAGCACTATAAATACGAACACTAAATACCTGCTGGAACTTAAGGGGAAGGTGCAGCTAATTACCAGCATTTTTGGGAATCCTTCTTTTTTCTTCACTTTAGATTTTTTTTAAAACTGGTTTGATTTTTTAGCAGATCTAAAGGAAGATAAGACTGATTCTTGCTTTAAATTGTGAATGCATTTTGAAACAAAATTATTTAGTTTATCTTTTCACAATTCGCTAAATGAGAACTGAATTATTGAGACTGTCAAGTTGTTAAATGCATAATATTCTCAATTCAATTCTCAATTGGATTGGGCTTGGATGTGTCTTAATTTTGTACAGCCACAAATGAAGAAGATAACCAGTTAACTCTGTTGAGATGACCATGATGATTGATCAATGCAAATGAGTTTGATGCCTCACTTAAATAAGAAGCATCACAAGATGCCTCATCCGTCTTTACTCTGACGGGATTTCAAAGAACTCTGACGGGATTTTCCCACCGTGACTGATAACTATGGTTTTAGTCAACAAATCACACCAACTTTCATAAGATTCGACATCACAGTTTTTTAATGCTTTTAGAAAAATTGGTCAAATAATCAACATTTTTTCCAACCCCTAATCACCTGATCAGCACAGCCCCTTAACTATGCGGTGAGCAGAAGGCAAGTATACACAAAAACTGCAAGTGTGTGTCTGTTTACGAGGCTCGCACGGCTGCGGTGGCCGGCAGAATTATAAGAGGTTTAGTGTATTCTACTAAACAGATATTAAACTACCTTTCTACTTGGAGATTTTGCCCGAATTCGGCTGTAGTATTGTTTTGCGCTAGATGTTATTTTGGACGAAGCAAAGTTCTTTTTGGCAAGTTGGAAATGGTGATAACTGCTATGATTCACAGCCGGTCGATTCTGTAAAAATCTCACCGTGAAAACACAAGAGAAGTGAGCTTGATGTGAGCTGTCAGTAGTGTCAATCCATTAGTTGGAATGACAGCTCACTCCGCGCTCACTTAACCTAAGTTTTCACGGTGAGATGGTTACAGAATCGCACTGCAGTTCCCCATCATCATCTGTCTAGCCTTTTCCCAACTATGTTGGGGTCGGCTTCCAGTCTAACCGGAACCGGAGCTAAGTATCAGTATTTAACATGGAGCGACTGCCTATCTGACCTCCACAACCCAGTTACTGGGTAATACCCCTTGGTAAGACTGGTTGTCAGACTTTCGGGCTTCTGACAACCCGTAACGACTGCCAAAGATCCACGATTGACAACCGGGACCAACGGCTTAACGTGCTTTCCGAGGCACGGAGGGGTATGTAAACTTGGTAACACATCCACGGACCAACCGCGGCAAGCGTAGCTTAGCCTGATCCATCGAGCCGTGCGGCTGTTATTTCTTAGCCACAAGCCCCTCCATAGTTCGCCATAAAGTTGAGCGTAGAGAATTTCTTGGTTACTCACAACCAACATGGTATACCTAAGTCTTCATTCAAACTTCATGCAAACTCTTTTTAAAACAGAACAAACTTGTAGTTTCCTCATATCATACCAACGTCAGGTGGTACACCTTGTGTTGTCATCTGACATTATGCTGAGCTGAAGCTCTTTTGGCATTATACTCTTTGTTTTATGTTTTTATAGTTTTAAGGTGTATTTATTTTGCTGTAATTCCAATAAACGCATTTTTCTTTCTTTTAAAAAATACCTACAGGAAACTTAATGTTTATAAAGTTGCCGTACACTGAATCAGTGAACAACACACACACATTTACACGAGAAGTTTATCGTAAACACCTCCAAATTTAGTTGCTAAAGTGTCCTCCATATTTGACCATGTTGGCTACACGGTATAAAATTGGAGTGTCAGAATAATAACAGCTATTATTTTAGAATCGCCATCGCGACATCGCTCAAGAAGGAATTGGAAAAACTGTTAAAGTCCGACATCTAAAATATACAGTCCAACTCAACATCTACAATATCAAGGGATTAAAGATAAAAGTTGAGATATCTCATTCAAGCCTTAAACACCAGCACTCTGAAACCAGACCCACAGCTTCCTAATTGCGTAATACACTATCATTCTCAATCTGAATCATTTTGAAGGATATTGCTAATCCATTGCTTCATACGTTCGAAAAATGTGTCTGCTCAACAACGTAAATAACGCAATGAATGTTGTTGAACTGTCAAAATGAAACCCATTGCTACGGACATTGTGTTACGCCTTTTCACCGATGGGCGAACGTTGTTTGACAGTAGAATTAGGTTCAGTGGAAGCACTACTGCGCAAAGGAACTTGCACGCTCAACCTCACCTTTTACAGCCACTAAAACCCTACCTCCATCTTCTCATAACCAGAAAACAACAAGCTATAACAACCAGCTCTTAAAACCCCCAAAAACCTTAGTGGGACAGTTAAAAGCTAATGTTATTAGAAGCACCTTAGGGCGCGCGCACACTGGCGCGTTGTCGCGGTGATGTACGCGACCGAGCCCCCGTAAACATGCTCCACCTGGCTTTGCTAACGCTACCTACATGGTCAGTGTAGCGACAGCAAAGAAGGAAGCAGGAAAGATAATCCCGACCCATCTAAAATAAAAACTAACGTACTTTTTGCTCACATTAAGGCAATTAAGTTATAGTTGGTGTTGTATAGTTTTGTGTAAATTATTACGATGTAAAAAAAAACTTGTTGTAAAACAATTACAACAATTTTATTAATGATTCACTCCGGTTACCAATTCAATTTATTTCTTCAAATTCGTTATACTTTTCTTTTCACGTAATAACAATTACCCTTCCATAACAATCATCAAAAATTATTTTAACACACTTTGTATACTAACTTTGCAAAATTATACGAAATCACTGCCACCTAATTTGTTTCTAAACTTTTTTGCTAACCGTACGAGGATCTGCACCTCGCCCGGTATCGGAGATATCAAAAAGCTTACGCCGAGTTAGGGCACTCGATTAAAGCCAGCCTTGTTTGCATCGCCGCTGAATGTGCTGACCCTACCACTACCACTTGAGCTGTTTTATGGTAATTAAAATTTTTGTTAACGGTCCTTATTGTTTTGCTTACTGTACTTTTTGGGTTTAGTGTCGTGAGATGTGTAGCTTTCGTGTGTTTTGGCAAATTTTAGAATTGAGCTGAAAAAGTGGATTGTTTTAACAAGAATTTATTTTTCAGTGGTTGCAGTTGAGTTGAAATAAACTGAATGACTGAAAGAAAACTAAAGTTGTGTGACATGAAAATAAAATAAAAAGTTTTTTAAATAAAAACCGCGATTTTTATTGAAGCAGAAAACCTAGACGCATTTCAACCATGACGTCACTGACCTCAAAAAGCAGAACAAAACACGACTCAAATAATAAAACATCAAACATCAACATTGAAATAATAAATCTGCGCGTCCATTCCCCCTCCCCCCACCCCCCTCGAGGCTCAAGGAGGCATCCATGAATGCTGTCAGGGCATGATGGACGGCCGGGCATAAAACTGACGAGACGACTACCCACGGTACGAAATGGCTCTACGGAGCCCAGTATATCACTTTTATTACATGCCATCTTCATTTTCATATTTCATATTTGCATTTCTGTAGCACCCCCCCACCCTAGGTCGTCTCCCCCCCGTTTTAAGCGTTTCGCACGTTTTTCTATGTAATCGCTCCCTTTGTGTGTGTGACGTAGTGGGCAACGCGTCAAAGGAAAGTTTTTATGGTGTTATGTTGGCTAAATGTGTTGTGAGGTTTAAGGTTCCGTATATAAATAAGTAATATTCTCTTTGTTCTTTGCGTTTTTGGTGATTCTTTTCAGGGATACAAAGAGAATGGAACAATGTCAGTGGACATTTAAAATTTAAATTTAGTGTTTTAGTTGTTTTCATCAATCCCTAGGAGGACATAATAGTGACCTTATTGGTGATGTACTTCAGAAAGGTTCGGTGCGTAATATTCGCAACCGGCGTGCGTGTATGACCAGAGTGGCAATTCCCGTATTTTTAAGAACGTTCGTATTTTGATCTCAGTCTCAATCTGTTAAAAATACAATCAATTTACATACATTTTTGACAAGTTTTTGAAATTGATTCTCGTAGCTGAGATGAAATTGCGACTAAATTTTGAACGTCTTTAATTACGGGAATTGGCCTTCAGATATATGAACATCAAAGAGGCAAAAAGAGTATTCAAGGATCGTAGCAGGTGGCGTTTTGTAGTTTCTGCCTACCCCCACGGGGAGAAGGTGCGGGTTCATGTATGTATGTGTTGTTTTCATCAAAATAGATCAGCAAATAATTGAAAAGATTCCTTCCTTTCTTTAAACCATAAAGACAAATTGAAATTTGTTATATCACAGGGCATTTTTAACCCAACGCATAGCAGTAATGCAGTTAGAGAGAATAGATCGCTTGAACAAAAATAAATATGACAAGTAGTGTAATCATGTCATTTTGGTGTAAGCTTGGCAAGCCAACCGATACAGGCTGACGAGTCATTTGGCTGACCACAACTTACATTGCCAAAACCACCGAATAATTTGCTAGTAAACCTCTGGTCTAGTATTTAGTAACGAAGCTACCGAGTTTGGAGTTCTTGATTCGATTATAAAGTTGAAGACCTGACCATTAGATTTCAACAAAATCTTGGCAATATGGAATTATAAATTGTATCCGGTAATATTTTGTGGATTTAGACTGCTCTTAGTCATCATAACCCCATGCCAGAAAAATACGAGTTTACATACAACAGCATACGCTCTGAGTGGCAATTCTCGTAATTTTAAGAACGTTAACAGTCTGGTCTCAGTCTCAATCTGTCAAAAATACCTCTAATGTCCCTACATTTTTGACAAGTTTTTGACGTTGATTATCGCCGAGATGAGATTGCGACTACATTTTGAATTCTTTTAAATACGGGAATTGGCCGTCTGATAATATTTGGAGACACAACTTGAGACGCACTTTTTTGAATATTCGTTATTTTGATTTGGCCCTTGTAATACACGAACTCCTAGTACGAGAGCCAGGGCTACACTGATGTTTGTGTCTTGAAGTGATAATAAATAAAATTATATTAATTATTATTATTTAGAGTATGTCATAGTGTCACTTAGTTTCTTTAAGTATGTTTTCATTTTTTTTTTGCATGTTGGCTGGCACCTTCTATGTAATTTGTTATCGTTTTATGGTGCTATGTTTTTTGTGTGCATTGAATAAATGGTTTCTTTATCTATCAATCTATCTCTGACCACTTCTCTGAAAACTGGAAGATAAATAAAGTTTAAGTACAAAAATAATTAAAATAAATTGTCGATTCATTTTCGACCACACTGCGGAACCCTACAAAGCTAAGTCAAGGAAATGTATAACAAAGTTGAGGGCATGTTGTGACGTGTTCTTTAGCAGACCCCGGCTAAGCTGCTTAGTACACGTTGCTGTGTTCACGGAATTTATTTTTAACATGATATAACTTTTATGTAAAGATATCGGGACTGAAATTGCTGAGAGTTTCATCGATTTATTTTTATTTAGATTGATTATCTTAATTTGGTGCAGTTGGTGAGTGCTATTAGGCAATTTTATTAGGACTGGATTTGTTAGGTTTCTGGGAAAAAAGGAACTATTTATCTTTAGGTTGGTATTATATGGGTGCACTAAACTGCAGATAGATAGAAAAATAAAGAAATCAAATTCCCAAAGGGATACGCAATATTTTTTGCTATGTTTCACTTGTATCCATGAGCCAAAAGTCCCTGATTCGGTTGGGCAAACATCAATATAACATTACTAGCTGCGCCCCGCTGTTTCACCCGCATAAGTTTCGATCTCGTGGGAATATTGGGACAAAATCTATCCTATGTGTTAATATTGGTTAAAAACTATCTGTGTGTTAAAAGACAATGACCAAAAGTCGTACCAAAAAGTCTCATGCATCAAGATCTAAATATTATAGTAATTATTTTCATAATTTTTTACGACTTTACGCGTCGAATATTTAATTTTTGAACAGGGAATTTAATTTAAAGTAAAAATGTGTTGATATTGTTTTATTCCCTTTACTAGAAAAATATTTGTACTACATGACGTTCCGTTTCAAATGATATGATTAATAACATGTCAAAAAACGTAAATAAATTCTACTTTGCCGTTTCTATATTAATTATAAATAATTAGAATAGAATATAACTTTTATTTAATCGGTTATCATTTTTTTAGGGCAATAATGGCCGTTCGTGTTTGACATGTCAAACAAAATAAAGTACTTACCTAGTTTTTTTTTTAATTTCCGATTTCGTGTTTTGTTTACAAGCTGTGTTTTTGTAGGAGTTAATATCATAAGTGTTGTCTATAAAAAAACAAGTTTGACTTTGATGCAGCATGGTACGGGATTCCATACATCCATGAGCATTGTCCTTTCATCCAAATCCGTTCTGTAGTTTTTGCGTAAAAGAGTAACAAACATCCATCCATCCATCCTCACAAACTTTCGCGCTTATAATATTAAGTAGGATATTCTTTAGTTTGTATTGTACTACATAAATATCTATGACTGCTCGTCACTTTAATCGCCATTTTCATAGAATACCAAACATGATTTTTGCATTGAATTAGTTACTACTGACAAGATCTAAATGCAGAAGCCTAATATTGAATAATTACTAGCTGTTGCCCGCGACTTCCTCTGAGATCCAGGACGAAAAGTAGCTTATGTCCTTAACTAAGCCATGGTCTATTTGTGTACTAAATTTCATCCAAATCCTTTCAGCTGTTTTAGCGTGAAAGCGTAACAAAGAAACTAACTTTCGCATTTATAATATTAGCTAGGATTCAATCAAATTGTCATTGAATGACCATGCTAACTAAACAGTGATAGATCTTACAAAGTCATAGTATGTATTGGATCTATAGATGGGATACGGCTAGAAACAGAACTTCTTCATCACGACCAGAAGCGTTGAAAAACAATCACCAACCTTTCTACTACGGTGATATGCGTTTATGACCAAAACTTAGGTGAAATGAGTTTGAAGTAAGCTATCATTCTTCCTGATGTTAGGGATTGACACTATTAACAGCTCACTTCACCTAAGTTTTCACGATAAGACTTTTACAGAATAGACCAGAAGCATTAGCAAACAATCACCAATCTTTCTACTACCTCACAACGTCCCAACTCACAGGTCCCAAACATCGCACTCAATATCACCTCATATATTTTTACCATAGGCGTTTTCCCGTCACCACATACAAAGACGTAGCCATAACTCCTTCCAGCACACGGGGAACAATACTGGAATTAATGACCTGATCCGCCCAGTGGGCCCAGATGTTTTTCACTCATTGTTTATGGGTAGAAGTTGGGCCTGATCAGGTTTATTGGGTAGGGAGATATGATGTTTGTATTGTTCTACAATGAGTGATAGGTAATCCTACTAATATTATAAACGTGAAAGTTTGTATGGATGGATGAATGGATGTTTGTTACTCTTTTACGCAAAAACTATTTAACGAATTTGGATGAAATTTGGCAGACAGATGGTTTACAACCAGGATTAACATTATAAGATACTGTTATCCCGATATTCCCACGGGATCGAAACTTATGCGGGTGAAACCGCGGGGCGCAGCTAGTGTTTAATAAATTAATCATTTTAATTTTATTTTTAATCAAAATAGCAATAATTCTCATTCTGCTTAGCCATTTCCCAAATATTTTTGTCTCGGCTTCCAGCCTAACCGGATGCAGCTGAATACCAGTATTTCACATGAAGTGACTGCCTATCTGACCTCCACAACCCAGTTATTGGGTAACGCGATACCCCTTGGTAAGACTGATTGTCAGACTTACGGGCTTCTGACGATCCGTAACGACTGTCAAAGATCCAAGAATGACAGCCTGGACCAACTATCAAAATAACAATAATAACATTAAATACTATCATAGGAAGTAGTGTAAGGAACAATTTTTCATCGGGAAACATCACAACTTGACTCAGTTCAGTCCTTTTAAGCTTTCATTCGGTGAGTAGGCAGAAGTTCTGACTTCTGCCTACGTTGCAACGTACTTAAAATTCCAACGCATAATATTTTAATTGGGTTGAACGCTCATCACAGTGTATTTTAAAATAACTTAATAATAATATGCATGATCTATAAATTAATTGAAAGTAAATATTTATAACAGCCTAAAAAACACTTTCATGGCCGGACGTACACAATAACAGGTCATTTTAAAATGACAAACCAAAACGTGGCTCTTTACTTTCTATTCCCAAAAAACATTAACATTTTTCTTGCCTAATTAGTTCAGCAAATAGGACCTGTCTTAGTATCTTAATTGTCTAACATAATGCTAGTTAGATAAATCCTTAAAATGGTAACGATTTAATTAAATACATGACTTTGGTTGTTAATACTTGATCGTTCAATTGTTGCAATGATCCTTGTTGTTTCTTAGAACAGCAGGCCAATTCTCGTAATTTAAAACGATCGAAATCTAGTCGCAGTCTCATCTCGGCGAGCGACAAATGTCAAAAACTTGTCAAAATATAGGGAAATTTGACGTATTTTTGATAGATTGAGACTGAGATCAGACTGTGAACGTTCTTAAATTTACCAGAATTTCGCCTCTGATCTTTCGACCCCTGTGTTGGGGACTTAGGTATACTAGTAAAAAAACAACAAATATCCAAGAGAGAGCTAATGTAGTGTAAAAATACCTAATAGTGACAATGACACACATAATCACAAATGAACACAGTATTTATATCATTATATCAAATACTAAGAAAGTGGAACGGACTTGTGAAAAGTAGAATCAACACTATTCTAAGTTTTAAAATAATTATCACGTAAAACACGTACCCGTATCTCGGAAAGCACGTTACGCCGTTGGTCCCGGCGCTCCATGTAAAATACTGGTACTCAGCTGCATCCGGTTAGACTGGAAGCCGACCCCAACATAGGAAAAGGCTAGGCAGATGATGACTTCAAAAATATTTAACTACTACGGCGTAACAAATCGTAGAACTTGCTAAAATTAATATGACAACCAGATATATGTGTGCGTGTTTATAACAAGGATGTGTGTGTGCCTGCCCCAACTCCATCCGTGTATGTACAGACAACAAAATTATAAAAGGGTAAATAAAACAGAAAGCTTACACAAGTCATAAATTTGATTTATAGAGATTAAAAAAGGCGCTTTAGAAACGGCTCGAACGAAAATTTTCGGTGGGACGAATCGGGAGACGAGTGTAGCGTCAGCAGAAAAAGTGTTGTAGCTGTCAGTAATGTTGTTATAATATCTCGTACGTTACAAATTGAATATTATTTGTAAAAAAACAGTGACGTTATTGAAAAAATAAGAAACATTAACTATGTGTATGCAACTGAAGTTTTAAAATAGGACAAAGTTTTGCAAAAAAGCTTATGCTCAATGTTTTCTCAAGCATGTTTTTTTTTTCAATACGGCCTTGAATCTATAACATGTTTTGAAAAGCTATGTTGCTTAATTTCAAACATCATTTTCATAAAATAAAATAAAAAAAAAAACATACATAAGAAGTTACAATACCAAAAAATAAAATACAGTAACAGATTTCGCATTTCTGCAGACCGTACTCATGTCAGCGCAGTGTCGATGTTCGGGGCCGTCAGAGGGGGCGCCGTAAGAAAATTTACAGGCACCGCCGTATTTCACCCCCGCCTTTTTTGTTAATCTACCCTCCTAATGCGTCGCTTTGTTTACCTGCTGACCGTACATAGTGTCCTTAGTTAACGTGTTCAGATGGAATTATTACGCCTATTTTGTTAAGGTGCTCTTTTGTTTGAGGGGTAAGCAGAAAGCTAGGTTGTGATTATGAGATCTTGGGGTTTCTAGGTGTGTTTTGTGAATGGGTGAATTAAAAGAGAGAATTCTGATGCATGTGAGGGTAATAACAGTAGTACTTAGTAAATGCAGGTGATAATAATAAAGGTATTAATTAAAATGGTGAGAGAAGATCTTGGGATACAGGAGTAATTTATTTTTAATTTTAGGCTCCAATGTCCCACTGTTGAGCAATGGCCTCCCACAGGAGTATAACAAAAGAAAATAATAAAAATTAACGATTTGAATTATAATGTAGGTATGGTGAGCAGCTCATATGAATGAATAAAACTCAAACTCAAACTCAAAGTATTTATTTCAATTAAACCAATTACAGGCACTTTTGAATTGTCAAGGGGTCGGTCAGTCAGAGAAATGAAGCTAGTTGCCCATTCCAAAGCGTAGTAGGTACCTATGGAGAAGAACGGGCAAGAAACTCCATGGACACTCTTTTAAATCAAAATAATTATGGTTACAAAGTATTAGTTACATCATTCATGTTAAAAATTATGCATGTGAGAACGATGCAGAACGTTAAAAGCATCCGTAATGAAAAGCCTAAAACAATCCAAATATTAAATTAAATTAAAATAAGCCATGGCAGCAAAGAGATGACCAGTCCCCACTGACGGCGCCCGTTCACGAACATGACGCACGGATTAGCACCATTCAGCTCAACCATTTTGAAGGGAGCTAAATGATCCAACACATGTGCCACCATCAGCGAGACATTTGAGTGAGCATGACATACTCTCAGCCGCCAGGGCACATTCAAGTCAATGAAAGACGTACCCAGTAAATGGTAGCTTTATAGTATGTACCTACATAGTACTCACACATGAGCTTTGTCCCTTTAAACTTACGGTCATTGAATTTTGCGTCATTTTATATTGCTCTTTGCTTATCTTTTCGTCTACTTGCATCTATCTTGTAGCTTTTATTTGGACATACATGAATACAAGACACACACACACATACATGTGACATCTACCAACCCGCACTGGGCCCACGTGGTGGATTACGGCCCATTCCCTCTCACAGAGAAGAGGCCTGTGTCCCAACAGTGGGAACGTTGTGTGTATATTTTGTAGTGTTTAATGTATTTTTTATGCTATGTATTTTTGTGGTGTACAATAAAGTATATATAAATAAATAAACTTTATAGGCTGGTTATGCCTGTTTTTTGATACTCGTACAAGACTGCGTTCAACTTTTTTTCGGTCTTAGCTTAGCAAGACTACTCTCATTGTCCTACTATCTTTTATGCCTCAAAAGAATAGTTAAATGATCCGATTCCGAATCTTCGTCCTATATAACGTTTGCAAATGAGCGTCGCAGTTGAAAGTTGTGCAATACAGAGATACAGCAACTTATGAGTGCGGACCGAGCTTAGTTTTCGATTTGGCAAGCAGCGGGGCAATATTGTTCGGTTCGCGAGCCATTCCTACAGTATGTTTAGCGTTTTTATTAGTTATATGATTTTCGAAATATTGGGTTGTGTGCTGTGCAGAATGTGGCTGTTGTTTTTTTTTTGTTTTTTGAGGTTGGTATTAGGTGATGGGATTGGGGAGGCGCACAGGATCACTCAGCTATTGGTTTATAGTTTGGTCGTCTTTAAATGTTTAGATTATTTATTAGTACTGAATTATCAATAATAAAAATTAAACAGGAAATGTAAGAAAAAAATGTAAAGAGTAAGTTACGGTGTGGTAATACAGTGTTAGAAACAAAATTAATCAAATTCGAATAACTACTTGGACGCACAACAACAAAGTCGCATATTTGATAGAAATTATTCGTGTGAAATCTACGAAAATGACTTGCTGACGAATTTTGCAGTAACAATGACATTATGTTTTAAATATTGGTAAAACGCATCCTGTACGACGCGTTCCTGCTCCAAGGTCCCGTTCAAACCAATTATTCAAATCCCTACATCGTTTGACAGGATTATCAGCTGATCCACTTTCCATCCATCACCGACAGCCCTCAGGTCTAGACATAATGCTATCACCTTTAATGGCAACCCACTTGCACATTTTAACCCTTCGACTGGTCATATAATTGGTCCAATGAGGGGAGAGCGGGTTATTTCATAATCTACGGCAGTCCCCTCCCCTCCTCCCCCGCTGCAGACGGATCAACGCTGCACAATCCCGGCGATAGAATTTTATGAGACCTCCGGATGCAGCGTGGTAAGCAGTAGTCATAAATAGTTGCAAGTGTTAGAGTTGACTGGATGTGGCAGGGTTTTATTAGATTTATAAAGAGGGTTATGTTAACCGGGTCATACAGATCCGTTTAGTGTAAAACTAAAGTTATGTTATTCATAATGAAATCCAACGACGTAGATATTCGTAGCGATGAATCTTTTAACAAATACAGATCGATATATTTTAACACTAGTTGAGAATTTAATACAGTATTATGCAAACTTTGACAGGGCCTCGAAAATGATTTGGGAGCAGTGATGGCCAAGTTGTAACGGCCGCGACTTACGAGTTGTTCGAACCCAAACAGGCGCTTTACTTTGTGTAAATTATTTCATCACCACTGCTCTCAAAACGGTGAAGGAAAACATCGTGAGGAAACCGGCATGTCCTAGAACGAATAAGTCGACGACATGTGACATCTGCCAACCCGCACTGGGCCCGCGTGGTGGATTACGGCCCACTCCCTCTCACCGAGAGGAGGCCTGTGTCCCAGCAGTGGGAACATTATAGGCTGATTATGTATTATGTATGCAAACATTCAGCTACAGCCAAGGCCAAGGGGCAATTCATCTAGCTCATACTGTTAGTATTGTTAATGAGGTAATATGTCATGTTACAAAATCAATTCGGCGTGGCTTGCAATCAATTACATTAAGCCAGTTATATAAGTGGTACAAGCTTCCAAAACAAAGTTTTCATGAGTAAATTTATAACAAGTCTTTTTTTGCCCAAACTGCGCTTCAGCCACATCCAGCACCCCCACATCTGCTGGCAGCACATTAATGCACTACGACTGTACGTAACTATTACGGTGTGAGTTGTGGATTTGTTTTGCCGGTCAGATAGTTGAAAATATGAAAATGAGTATCAAGTCTCACTAAGATGTGGAGCGACATGAAATTTTATGGACAAAACTACTTTTGTATTAATTCTGGTACAAGTTTCGTGTTTTAGTGGGTGGTGGTATGTTAAATTGTGTTTGTGGGGAGTTATTTCTGGGGACTAGAATATAGTTATGGCTTTAAGTTGATCACCGTGAATGCTTTATAAGCCCATTGAGAGTGTAGATGTAGCTTTTGTAGCATTTTGGCATTTTTGACTTGGTCATTCTTTTATTTTTCCAAAGCACCTGACAGTGACAGAGTAGAATAAAGGTATGATAAACTTAAAGTTTGGGATAATGATTTGTTTATTTCAGAAAATGTGAAAAAGTGAAAATTGTCTTTGAAGTTAAACCTTTGATGATTTTATAAATGGCGTTGGACGGTTAAACCAGTTCCCGTATTTTTAAGAACGTTCACATTCTAATCTCAGTCTATTAAAAATACATCTAATTTACAAAAAAAAAAAATTTCAAATCCTTTTTTGTCTTTTATTATTTATAATTTAACGATCATTATCGTAGACGTCTACGGCCATAAAATGGATGGAAATTCGTGCACGTTAAAACGTTATCATGGACGGAAATTTAAAAGCGCCTTCATGTACATATTTCCATACATTTTACTTCCCTGTGTCATCGTGATGCGTTGGACATCTACTTTAATATCGTCTCGTTAGAAATTATAAAAACGCTCAATGATTGTCTTTGAGATGAGATTGACTAGATTTTGAATATGGGAATTGGTCTTCTGTTCAGGCCGCGAGTTCGTTTCCTAGTTCTTTTCACAACTTATTCTTACTCAGAAACCTTTAACCCTTCGAACGTGGATCCACGCGAGACACAATAACTTTTTAATCGTTTCTGTAATTTCGGCCTTCAACCTGTTAAAGTTATTCAATAAAACACCAACAGCTTGACAAATAATCCATTTATTAATTTTATAACCCTCCCCACACCACCGCCACTTATTCCATCAACCTTTCAACTCCTAACTTTTGTAACCAACTCAAAGTTGAACAGTCTTGTAGAAATATAAAAGATCGTTGAGTGAAGACTGCGGGGTGACATGATACGGACAAAAGGCACCAGATTGCACCTACCTCCCCTTGTGTTAAGGGGAGGTTACCTTGTGGATTTATTGGGTGGTTAAGTTTTTGTTGAGAGAATATGGTGGCTGTAAAGGTAACTTGTTATTTCATATGGTAAAGAAAGAAAGAAAAAGAAAGAAAATACGTTTATTCAGAGTAGTAGGGGGGGGGGGGGATAGTTTTCAGAGTGGATTTATTATAAGTTTGTAATCAATAATACATAAGATACCACGGGACTTCCATACTTACAGTCACAAATTCCATTAAATTGAGTCCTACTTAAGTAATAGGTACCGTTTATACCAGCCGGTCTATTCTGTAAAAACCTCACCGTGAAAATTAAAGTGAAGTGACCCTGAAGTCCCACCTGATGCTAGAGATTTACTCAACTGACAGCTCACTTGAAACTCACTTCACCTAAATTATCGCGGTGAGATTTTTACAGAATCGGTCTAGATAGTATTTTGAAAGGCTAGCACTTACACTATTGGGCGAACGTCCCAGGCAAACTTTTGTGCACTGAATGATATCAGACAATCAAAAAAGATGTTACGTTTTAAAGAGGTTTTATTAACGGGATTGCCCCGATGTTTTCAACTGTAACACACATGTTGATCATACATTAAGTCGCACGGTTAAAATTAGTCTTCAGAGCACAATAGTCACAATAAAAATACGAGGATTTTTTTTTAACCATTTATGTACAGTCACATAAGGAGATAAGTAACCAGGGTTGTTGGATATAGTTGATGTTTTGTAAGAAACCGATGGAAGTTTTCGAATGATATTTAATTTAATTAATAGAAAACAAACAGATCATTGATCAAAATAAAATCTCCTTTGGTGGCTGTACACACATATAAACAGACAAGAAGAAAGGAACACACAAATACTTACAAAGGTGATGCTTATTTAAAAAAAAATATTTTCCAGCATACTTGCGATAAGAGAAGAGATAAAAAGAGATGTAGACAACGTGTTTAAGATTAGAAGGGAATACAAAATATATAAAATCCCTAATTTAACTATTACTATTACAATGGCCTGCAAAACTAAGTACTACACTTTTAAAATTTCAATTTTTTAACACTTCGGGAATATTCTCCCATTCTTCAATCAGGGCCTGTTTTAGTGCCCTGAGGTTGGTAGGCGGTGGTCTGCGGCTTCTGACTAGCCTCCTTAGCTCATCCCAGACGTGCTCAATCGGGTTGAGATCAGGAATTCTTGATGGCCAAGCCATCACGCTCATACCTCCTGAATATACTCTTGCACGACCTGAGCCGTGTGTGGCCGGGCATTATCATGCATCAGCATCGATCCATCACCCATATTTGGGGATATCTTTCCCCAGTCAGAGTGCCATTTTCTATTGCCACTAACTCTGTGCGACCTTCTGAAGATATGCCAGCCCATACATGTACACTGCCTCCACCGTACTGGACTCTTTCTGAGAAGCAGCCTTGAAGGTACGGCCGCCTGTAGACACTTCGCCTTCCATCAGAAGTGTAAAGTGAGAATCGAGACTCATCTGTGAACAAAATTCTTGACCACTCTTCTTCATCCCACTGTATGTGTTCACGGGCGTATCGCAGTCTCGCTACTCGATGCTCTCTCTCGAGTTTGGGGCCACTCGCTGTTCTACGGGGTTTCAGATTTGCTTCAGCAAGTCTTCTTCTCACTGTACTGTCACTAATGTAGTCACTTCGGATCTGAAGAAGCTGTTGCTTGACTTCAAGTTTACTGCATTAAGGTGGCGATTTCTCAACACAGTGGAAACAATATAATGGTCTTCTCGGGCACTAGTACACCTGGGTCTGACATTACAAGGTCTCCTCAGATGGTTTCCAGTCTCTTCGTACCTTCGCTTCACCTTCTGGACCGTTCGTAACGTCACACCCACCATTCTTGCAGTACGACGCATGCTGATGCCTAGTTCCAGAAAAGTCATGATCCTAGCACATTCTTTAGGTGAAAGAGGCATGATAAATACAATTTATGTGCTGTTGTCTAACTTAGCTTTTTTAACAACACTCATCGATCAAGAAAAAGTTTGAAAACAAAAACAGAAACAAAAAAGTAAATGTTAAAATTGTAATTCGAAAAGATTATTTTTGTTTTTAAGCTTTTTTCAGCCATTTCTTAAAAGAAGGTTCTCGACTATGAAATTTTTATATACAAAATTAAATTCTTTTTCGATTCCTTTTTATTTCGAAAGTATATCTTGTGTACTTAAAAAGTTTATTTGTTTTACTTCTTATTTTTTTCTTTCTAACCCAGACAGCATCCATCCCCTTAACAGTTGCAGCGGATTTCAAGACGGACGGACGGACAGCGAGCGGGGGCAGGTAAAGGGGTCAACCGTCATCGATCGGAGTTCAACCCGCCGTAATCATACCCCACTTGTTTATTTTATATTGGAAATGTCATCGCCGTGTGTGATGTTCGGTTGTTTCTGTAGCTGCACGACTATTGAAGGGTTAAGATGTGTTTTGAGGAAGTGGGATAGTGTTGTGAGTTGTGAGTTTAATGTATTGTATGTGTGTGAAGAAGGTCATGAATGAATAACCGATTTATTTGTCGTATATTGATTTTGACTTAGGAGACTGCTCAGTCAAAAACTCGGGGACAAATACTTACTTATTTTGATGAGATAGTAATTTTATTTGGTGGTATCTGCCCAGACTTACGAGTTGTAGGTCGTGGGTTCGAACCCAGGCAGGCTCTTTACTTTGTGTATTTAATTTCAATAATAATGCTCTCAAAACGGTGAAGGAAAACATCGTGAGAAAACCGGCATGTCTTAGAACCAAAAATTCGAAGACATGTGACATCTATCAACCGCACTGGGCCTGCGTGGTGGATTACGGACCACTCCCTCTTACCGAGAGAAGGCCTATGTCCCAGAAATGGGAATGTTATAGGCTGATTATGAGTTATGAGTAATTTTTTGCCTTTTTTTAGCCCTTTTTTTAAATGTTTTTCCACCTCTGAATTTATTTTCAAGTTATTTATTCGACATATCAGATAATTTCATCCAGTATCCGTAACATTTTTGAATTTATCTTCTTAATAGTTCCTATCTGGACACTGTGAAACAGACCATACCAGACTATAAGTAAAACTGAGAGCTTATTTGAGCTGTTTCGGAAATCTTAGAAATTTCATCACATATTCTTGGAGATTTCCACTTGAAATTATCAGGTGCATGCTTGCAAGTCCCCGTTGTGTTGCGGTGGGACTGCAGCATACAACGATGCCTCAAAGAGACTGGCGCCGACTTAACACCTTACTCGAGCAGCAGTGAATGTTTAATAGCGGTCACTTTGTCAAGACACGCTCTCATGGGCTTTTTCAAAACTGACTGGGGGTGTGTTTCCATTGTAGGACGGTTTTTGGTATGTTTATGGTCCTGTAGTTTTTGGTAGAAGAATGGTTTATTTGAAACAATGTTGGAACTCAAAGAATTGCCTGATAAAAAGGGCTTCAGCTACATTCAAATTAATTAAAACTGTTTTTTTATTGTTAAAGAACATTGTCTAGTCTCTAGTTTCTTCTGCAAATGTTAAAATTAAATAACTTGTCTTTGCAAAACTTTCTGAAGCAACTTCTTTTACTGTTTTAAGAGTATGTATTTATCAAGTATCGGTCAGTTGCCATCTCTCCTTATCGTGCCATGGAAACGTACTCAGCAAGTGCATGCACGGAGTGCGTCGCGACCACACGGACTGTCTTACCCCTTTATGCAGGTCCCCTCAATACAAGCGCTGCATATTTTAACCTGACCTCGACCACAGCCCGCTTCGTAAACGCTATCTGCTTTTGACTTCGCAAATATAACTTTACCTTACCGAGAGCCGAGGTCGTTCCATTTTCAATTGTATCTTCGTCGAGGTAAGACGTGTCGTTGCTCTCGCGAGTGCAAATAGTATTTGGCAGGTGAGTAAAAGCAAAGTCATTGGTCGCGCTTGAGATATTAGCAGCTTCAGTACTCCAGATGGGTGCATTTACGTGGAGATATTTCCGATTTGATAGCCTTTGAGGCGGCGTGAATTCTGAATGAGTTTGGCTTCGGCTTGCTTTTGATTTAGGTGTCGTGGGTGCCAGAGGGAATAAAGATGGGTAAATTTTTTGGAAATGAATTTTTTGAAGATTTATTTTCAGGTTTTATTTGCAGTAAGTCTTCCTATGAATAAATCTATTGATTTTTGCTCCCAACAAAAATGCCTCGATTTGGAAATCTTATAAAAAGGGCATTGAACTTATCGTACAAGCCAAAAGTTATCATGTCTGTTTATTTAGGGACATCACGATGGTCACTCATCGCTGCATGACGACAGAAGGAGGAACCTTTTGTAATTAATGGCATAAATTATTAATTTCTTCTGTGTATCATCTAAACTAAAATACAAGATTTAGATTTTTTGTACCTATGTTTGGTTTTTACGCTTTCACGCTAAAACGGCTGAACAGATTTGGATAAAATATGGGACATGGGTAGACCATGACCTGGAGAAGGACGAACCTTCTTTTCATACTGGATCGCAGACGAAATCGCAGGAAACAGCTAGTATGATAACAAACACCGAGGATCTAAAGTATCCACTCTCAAACACTTACTTATGGGTGCCATGCACACCTATCCTCAAATATATTCCCTACTTACTTAAAAACAGCCATCAAAACATTAACTCCCAGATTTTTGCGAACAATCAGTCCTTCCACAGTCCACATACTCGTAAGTACCCACCACATGTTTTTCATATCGTCACATGTCCCGAGGTTGCTGCGAAACTAACCATTGTTCTTGCACGACAACCTGCCACCAACGAGCCAGGCGAGCTGTCTGAGATGTGACGTCACTGTATTTTTGTCAAATAGTGTTGGTAGATGAGGACGGTGCTTTTTAAGAGGAGAGTTTTTATTTAGATCTGCTGCAGGCGTCGGAATGTTAAATGGAGACTGCATACTTAGGGTGCTTAATTGGGTAGGTTCAATACCAGCCTTAGTTAAAACTTCAAGAAGGTAATGTCGAATGACCAAGGAAATGAAATTACATCAACTTAAAGTGGGGTCGAGAAGGGGTGAGGCTAAAAATACTAGAAAATATGTTTAAGCCAAATATTTTTAAAAGAGTAACCTTGGAGTTTCTTGCAGACTCTTCTCCATAGAAAACGACCAATGAGGAACCGTACACCTAGCTTCTGACGCTTCATAAGTGCCTATGTTGGTTTATGTGAAATAAAATATTTTGATTTGATTTGGTTTGAGAAGTTCAAAAGAAGAGAGAGTAGAGGAGAAAAAAAGAAGAAAATAGACAGAGGAGAAAGATAAAGAGAATTTGTAGAAGTTCTCATGACTTAGAAGTCGACTAAAGATCGTTCCCAAAATATACCTTTACTGTTTCTATAGTTTTCAGTAAAAGGAACAATAGCGAATCTTTTCTGTTAAAATCTCACAGTGGAAAACTTAGGTGAAGTCAACTGTCAATAGTATCGATCCCACTATGTGGCATGACAGCTCATTTCACCTAAGTTTTCACTGTGAGATTTTTACAGAATAGACTGGCTTCACTAAAGTGATCACCGAAACAAAACACTGAATTCTATGTCCTTGTCCACCCGCTGCCAAATAAGACGCAAAACCATAAAAAATAAATAAGGCACAAAAGATATTACCAGTGATAATACAGCAGTATGAGTTGGTAGGCAGACGGTGTCGTCACGCGTCGCTGATAATTCGCGCTACAGCTGAAAATGAGCTGCATATCACTGGCTATCCTGTGCTCATACAGTGTGTTACGTTTTCTTTTCGGAAATAATAAACTTTTCACTTTATTTGAATACAATCTGGTAATAATGGTCTTCAACTGCAGTACAGCGTAGAACTGGTAGAAGGTACGTAAGAGGGCTGTATCTGTTTTCTTCTTCTTCGTGTACACCACCACAGCACCGCAGGACCGTATTTCGTCGTCGTGGCGTCGGCGGTGGCAGGGCAGAGGTGACTTTTGCTGCATGTTTTGGGACACAATGGGCAGGATAGAAGGTGGAGCATCGTTTGCGATATAGCTCCATACCCACACCCTACTGCCGTTCTGTAGAGGTAGCCCCACTTTATCAGGTTGGAGTTACATTTTCCCACTTATGCCCGGAGACGATTCAGGGACTTATAAGTGGACCACGAAATGTGACACCCTGCAGGAAGATGCTCCTTTAGTGCGCTGACTGGGATCGGTTTCAGGTAGCCTGTAATCGTTCGGCATGTTTCGTCTTTATAAATAGGTATGTTATGTGGATTCCTACTCCATAAGATAAGATAAGATATTTATTTTTTGTAAAACGTGAGTACTAAAATAAATTTGCATGGTCTTAAAATAAAATTCGGGAACAGGATCTACATGTTCTGCCTTTAATGGCGTACAAAAATAATATTTACCATAGTAAGCAAAATTTGAAAAGAATGTGATACGATGTTCTGAACTGAACTTTTATGGACTGATTTGAAAAAGATAATAGTAAAAGTGGTGCATAAAACGGCACCCTTAGTCAGCTAAGAGTGGTGACCACCACCAAAATAGTTCTGACTTTCCAAGCACCATTACAACTTTTACACACCCTATAGAACCTCCTTGTATCACCAGACACCGCTCGCCGCGCAGGCGTAAAATAAAAATTAAAATAAACAAAAGGCAACACTCGTCCTACACCCCGGGGCCGGTCGTATTAAAGCTTTTGTCCTAAGATTAGTTGTTAAGAAAGGCCTTAATACCAGCTAGGTCTGTCGTCTGAACCTCACTGGTACTGGAATTAGTCGGTTTTGTGAAGGGGGGTTCGGGGGGGGGGGGACTTTTGTTGCTCTTTAGATGAGAAAACTATGAGGAATGAAGTAGTGTTGTGACTTGATGTTTGTTAGTGTTTTGTTTTTAGAATGGAATGTTCTGCTTGGTCGTGTATTTGGATTGGCTGAGCGTTTAGTATAGTTTCTTTACTTGTCTTACCAAGGGGTATCGTATTACCCAGTAACTGGGTTGTGGAGGTCAGATTTATGTTGGTTTTTACTTGTGATATAAGAATTCTTGTTATAAGTAAAGGTCAAACCTCAACCTTGTTGCATTTCAAAAGAAGTTGTTGTATTTTATTTCCTTTTTCTTTATTTTTGGACAAATGTCAATGCTGTCAAAAAAAAAAAAACTAAACATATTTTTAGTTTAATATTTATTATTTTTTTAATCTTACCAAGGGGTAATATTACCCAGTAACTGGGTTGTGGAGTTCATATAGGCAGTCGCTCCACGTAAAATACTGGTATTCAGCTGCATCCGGGTAGACTGGAAGTCGAACTTAAAAATAGTTAAAAGGGATAAGAGATAGGAAATAGGGAAAAGGCTAAACAGGTGATGATTTATTATTTTTAATTAACATACCTACTGAATTTCCATTCTTTACTATGTCCTACATACATGTCACTCTACTTAATTAAACAAAAGTGACATCCTCATCAGATTGAGGCTGGTGATAGGCCTATCCAAATGCATGATATGTATCTCGATCGTCGGACTTCCTCATTCAGCATCTACCAGCCACCCTGCATGCAAATCAACTCTAGAAAGTAGAATAATTGAATTAATTTAGAAAATTATTAATTACAATTGACTTTTGCTGTTGACTGTACTTATACGCAAATTTGTCTAGCTTAGCAATAAATCATGTTGCAACATTTTAGAAAAAAAAAAATATAATAAGTTTTTAAGCAGATGATCCAATGTCATTACGCCATCATACCATCTACGATTGTATCAATATCAAATAACATTCCAAATTCACCTTGGGACATCTTGAATTCTGTACTTTCCCATATTATGTCTAAAGGCCAAAATATTACGCAAATCATAATTAAAATTGTCGCCTTTTTAGTCATTCATTTATCCTACACTTAAAGATTATAATGAATTCAAAACATCACCCAATATAATGTGCACATAGGCGATTTCAAAAAAATGTCATCTAAATATTATCATATCGATAAGTTTCATGAATTAAAAATCAATTAAAATTAATCCACAAATTAATATCACGAACAAAATGCTAATCAACTAAAAAACAATCTACACAAATCGCACAGTGGACAAGACACTAAATTTCTCTAGACGAAAAAAAAATCCCGAGAAAAAAAATTATCTCGACATTTATCACAACGTAGAATTCCTTTTAAAAAGTAAATTCTTTTCTTTAGCATCGATGGAAAGAACAGCGAAAGAGAATTAATGCAAAACAAAAGTCCCGCTATCTGGATGGTGGGCGTAGCGGCGGCACTAAATTACTCGATGGGCGTCAACCCACCGCCATGTATCAATCAGGCTGGCCCAGATTTATGGGACAGTACACTTCGGAATCGTTAGCCTCCGCGACGAAAATGTGTTACTGTTATCCTGTGTCTTCCGACTTTTCTCTTTTTTTGGAGGGTGGGGTGTCGTTCGTTTATCTAGACTTGCGAAAATACGAATTGCGTGATTGTGTTTGCTGTAATTCATGGGGAAAAGCTGTTATGTACTCGAATGAACACCTATGTATGTATTTTGTGAAAAAAATAAAAAAGTTATGAACCTGAAGGTCTTTGTCTGAATCAGAAAGTAAACTTAGTCATGGATCAACATTGTTTTTTTTCAGGGTGCTTCAGATTCTAATAGCCAAAACATGAACGTTCCATTTCATGTTTTTTCACGTCTAAAACTCTGTGATGAAAAATCCCCAATCTGATTTTGAATTGAATACGGCTGTAGGCCGAAAAACCAAAGATTATTATTAAAAATTCATTTAAATTCAAGTCCCACAAAAATATTACCTAAAAACAAAAAATAAATAAATCCTGTACTATTACGGGCAGTAATACAATAAAAACATTTATAAAATTAACGTTTTCCAGTACAGTCTGTGTCGCCATCAGCATTGATGGTTCTGTCCCATCCTTTGTCGGCGTGAAGCACTGTGCTCTTGTCATGTTGACATAAATGGAAAAAATGCGAATGGCCGCCACACTGAGGCTAATTTCCTTTTCAATGTTCCCTGTCCGTGTCCGTGTGTTCATGTCAGTCCGGCTTGACGTCCCTTTCAGCTATTTCAGCTTCAAGCTTTGATGTTGTTTTTGATGGTAATTAATTACGTTTGTAATATTTTACGTGTGTGATTTTTTTTAATTAAATTTTTTATGATGTTTTAATTTTCTGCTGATGAGTGTGTTTTATTTGTGAGTTTATTAAGTGTTGTTTATATTGAGTAGCTGTCTACTAGGCAGTTTAATTTCCTTTGAAAGTATTTGGACACAATATTACTTTTTGGAACAAGAAATATAAATAGTTAGCAAAAATGTGATTTTATTTTATGAAGCAACATAATTTATTCAATCGAATATCATTTTTACGTCGACTTTTACAAACGCCCCTACCACAGTCGCTCTGAAAACGACAATAACATAACAAAACAAAAAACAACAAGAAAACATTCTTATAAAATCTACACTTGCATCAACACATCTTGCATCATCATCATAAAGTAAGTTTCCTAAAAAATATTTTCACCGTCCTCAAAAAGCCTTTACGATCCAAGTCACACGTACCCGTACGTACCTCCTTCCGCGTACGAAATACGAGCGACACGCGTAACTGTAACGATACGATTGCGTAAACACACAACAACTCACACCTGTGCGGTATTTACGAGTTGTGCTCGACTGTACGCCAATTTATTCGCGCTGTTGTTACTTTTGTGCTTTATAGTACTGTGCGAGTCTATTGAATGATTGGGTGTTAATTTTGATGAAAATGCAGTGAGTGATGACTTTTTTTTGTTTTTTTTTATGTTGTTTTTCTCGAAATAATGCTCACGTCATCACGTATTTTACTCACTCTGAGAATTTTGATCCAAAAATGAATGAATGTCGATAGATATAAGAGTAGGGGAAGACCAAAGAAACGATGAATGAACTGTGTGAACCAGGGCTCGGAAACCGGTTCAAATTCTTAACCGGTTACGGTCATTGACCCCAAACCGAAATCGATTTAGGTTAAGGTTTGCACTTTACCGGTTTTTACCGGTTTTAGCGGGAAACCGGTTTTTCATGAATTTTGGTTTTGATCGTTAAAATTAACCGGTTAAAACCAAACTTGAACCCCCCCGCCCCCGCCACACTCGCAAGCACGGTGTCTGCACGTTGCGATGTCATTTAGTTACAAAATAGTCGCATCAAAACGCATGCAAGTTCGCAATGTCGCCGCCACCGTCTTTCTTCACCAAATTTCGTAACTTCGTACTGCAGTTGATACAAGGACTGTAAATAGGCAAAGAATCATGAAGAACAGAGGTGAGTTTTATTTGAATTAATAATATTGACTTCATTTTAACTAGCTTTCGTCTTTTCTTTACTTAATTTAATTATTCTTTCCAGGATTAAAGCGAAACAATTAACCATTTCCTTTAGAATCAGAAGATGACGATTTGGAGCGCCCTAAGATGACGATTTGGAGCGCCCTTCATCTCCGTCTTTGTTAAAAACAAACATGAGTATAAAGTAGATACAACTCTGCGCACCTTCCTAATGACGTGTATGGGGCAATGGAGGACAGTCCTTCGCTATCCAGGATGTCGAAATATCCAGAGGAATAGCGAGCCGATAAGGATCGAGCGAGGCATATTCCAGGACGACAGTTTGAGTCCGCTTTGGTTCTGCTTAACCTTGAATCCTCTAAGCACGCTCTTGGAAGATTCAGGTCTAGGCTATCGGCTGAGGAGAGGTGGTCAGATTATATCTCACCTCCTCTACATGGATGATTTAAATAGAACTCTGCCCCCAAAATTTTGATGAAGCTACTGAAAATTACTGAAACTTTCAGTAGCGCCATCAGGATGGAATTTGGTGTGGACAAATGTGCGGTCATGCATGTAAAGCGAGGGGAGATTGTGGAATCCGTGGGAACCCAACTCTCGGACTCCACAAACTTTAAAGCCCTCTTCGCAGCCAAAACCTATAAGTATTTGGGTATGTCGGAAGCATTGGGCATCAATGTTACTGACATGAAACAATCGTTGAAGGAGCGCTTCTTTGGTCGCCTGAAAAAAGTATTTAATAGTCTTTTATCAGGCGGAAACAAGGTGCGCGCCTTCAATAGTTGGGTCATGCCGGTTTTGATGTACTCTTTCGGCATACTCAAATGGACTCAGACCGAACTCGAGGCTCTGGATAGAAGGGTCCGTACACTGATGACTGCAAATCGAATGCTTCACCCACGGTCATCGGTAATAAGGCTGTATATCCCGCGAAAATGTGGAGGTCGAGGCTTTTTAAACGCTAAGACCCTCCACAATCGCGAGATATGCAGTCTCAATATTTCCTAGAAACCGACGTGAGGATGCATCGAGATGTGGTCGAGGTGGACAAGGGCCTCACCCCGCTCTCCTTGGCTAAACAGAACTGGCGCAAGCCAGTAGTGCTTGATACTAATGATCGCATGGAAGTATGGCAGAGTAAGGAGCTTCACGGACGCTTTTACCGGGCTCTACATGGACCCGATGTAGATCTACCAGCGTCCGTAGCCTGGCTGCGTTTCGGTGACCTCTTTGGAGAAACCGAAGGTTTTGTCTGTGCAATTATGGTCGAAGTTATGATGACAAACAATATCCGGAGATTTATTGTGAAAAACGGCACGGTTGACATCTGTCGGGCATGCCACCGGCCGGGAGAATCAATCAGGCATATTATCTCCGGGTGTTCTCGTCTAGCTAACGGAGAGTACTTGCATAGACACAACCTTGTAGCCAGGATAATCCATCAGCAACTTGCTCTGAAATACAGCCTTGTGGATTCTGAGGTGCCGTACTACAGGTATGTGCCCCACCCAGCTCTCGAAAATGGAAATATCACATTGTACTGGGATCGATCCATCATCACTGACAGGACTATTGTTGCCAATAAGCCTGATATAGTGGTGGTGGATCGATCACGGCGCGCAATGATTGTTGACATAACCGTCCCGCATGATGAGAACTTCGTGAAAGCCGAGAAAAATAAACAAATCAAGTATCTTGACTTGGCTCGCGAGGTTGTCGACATGTGGCATGTGGACTCAGCAATCATTGTGCCGATAGTCGTGTCAGCCAATTGGTTAATAGCCAAGAGCCTCGACCAACACCTGAGGAGGCTCTCGTTGGGCAGCTGGATCCAGGGCTTGATTCAGAGAGCGGTACTTCTGGACACGGCTCGCATTGTCAGGAGGTTCCTCTCTTTGGAGCCCTGACCGCCGGTAGGTTGGACCCTGTTCCCGATACCGGTAGGCTACTGTAGCGGTATCTACAACGCCACATGCGAACAATGCGTCATACTGACGTCACGCAAATCTTGCATCTCGCAAACAGAGTTTACCGCGCAATTAGCATAGATACAATTTCCCAACATCAATCGTTGGGCAATTGCCCGCCAGACACAACACTCGTCTGGTCGGAGGATCCTCCCTTTTCTATGGAGGATGAGTGAACTTTACATCATGTTCCCCATACCTTTAAACTGGTGACTCCGACGTGAGCGTCAGCGCAGCTTTCGGGCAAATACTTCAGCGTGACGTCATCATCACTCCCGCAAGCTTTAGCGGCGAGTCACCCAGCCAGCCAGCATCCACGGCTCCAACGGGTATCCTGACCACGAGCATGCAGCGACCGCACATACCTGGTCATCACCCTTAGCCTCATCAGCAATCTCGGCACAGCACACTGCACTTTTGGCCGGTCAACAAGAAGAGCTTCCTGGTCGACGCAGCAGCCCGCCTCAACCCGGCGCTGTACGACATCCGACGCACTGGAGTATAACGCAGCGCCACCCCGACTCACTGGGGACATCTCCGCAGACAGTTCTGACTCACCGTGAACTATGCGGCAACCGGTTCCGACTCACTGGAACCTCAACTGGCCCGGCAAGCATCGCAAGACACAAAGACTCAGCCCACTATCGACCTCCGGTCTTCGGAGGGGAGTGATGTAGCGGTATCTACAACGCCACATGCGAACAATGCGTCATACTGACGTCACGCAAATCCTGCATCTCGCAAGCAGAGTTTACCGCGCAATTAGCATAGATGTACAATTTCCCAACATCAATCGTTGGGCAATTGCCCGCCAGACACAATACTCGTCTGGTCGGAGGATCCTCCCTTTTCTATGGAGGATGACTGAACTTTACACCCTGTTCCTCTAAACTACTATTTTTTTATATTTTTTTTTTTTTTTAATCTTTTTTTTATAATAATATTTAAAAATGTAATTTATGTGTACATACTTAGTTGAAATAAAGAAAATTGTTATATCTGCGCTTTGAGTTTACGAATTATCCAAACCAAACGCAATAAACGAGGAGTGAGTAGCGACTGGCGTAGGTTTGCTCGACGGTTTGTTTGCGGGCGCGCAAAGAACTAAGCAAGTCGAAACATGAATCTACCCGCACCATATACGAGTAAGTTCTACGGTTGTATTTGACGTCCTCAGATCAAACATTTTTTTTCCCTAATGTTTTCTGGGGTACTAATGTCACTATAACTTGTTGGAAGTGTTAAAAAAGTAGACGAAACATATTTACGAATTATGGAATTAACCGGTTAATTTGGGTGTCAAAACCGTTTGTGCTTATGTAACCGGTAACCTTTATCATTTGGGTTACATAAGAACAGTTCACTTGTTTAACCGGTTAATGAAGGAACGATATATTTACCGGTATTTAATCGAAATTAACCGCTCTTTTTAAACCGGTTCAGAGCCCTGGTGTGAACGCTGATATGATTAGGAAGGGGGTGACTACCTACTAAGTAAATTGGGATAAGGGCAGGAGAATGATGATGACTTTTGATCCAAAATTAAATCGTTGAAAGAATTTTTAACAAAAATGTCCATCAACCTAATTACTTCCTTTTTTCTAAGCATAAATTATAACGTGTACCAGAGTGCACTTGCCCCTTTATTCATAAACTTTGCTTGAAATTAAGAGACGTTTAAACGTCAGAAATGTATGGTTAAAAAGTCGCTAATCATTACTTAACTTTAAGCAACATTTATAAATAAACCCCTTGAATGTTTAGTAGAAACTAAGACAAGTAAATCTAAAACCTTTTCTATCCTCGAAACAGTAAGAAGCAGAGTAATCTTTACTACTGTCACCGTCGCCATTTTGTTTCCCCGCCATTTGAGTCCCAAAAAAATAAAAATATATAATATTAATAAAAATGCAAATTTTAAGTTTAATTCAACGGTCCGATTAGCCTCCTTGAGGGTACAGTGACGTAGATAACCGACAGAGCTGAGGTACAGTCGCGTAGATAAGCGGCTTTCATTACTGGCGTGTCGCGGCGACAATGGATTGCGACAACAAATCTCGGCGCTGAGTTATTTGTTGCTTCTGAGGTTATGTCGGTGACTGTACCTGTTATTGATGCTTTTGTTCTTGATTGTAGTGCAGTCTTTGAGATGATGGGAGGTTAGGAGACGCCAGAAATGTCATTTGCTTAAATATTAAACCACTTTTGGAAGACGACAAAAAAAGTGTAAAAGAATGTCAAACAGACCGATGAACTACTTACTTGAAGGAAAGTGGTTGAAATGTCTTTAGAAATTACAATACCAAGTTAGCTTTCCATAAGCATAGCATAATCAGGCTCTATTGTTCCCACTGCTGGGACACAGGCCTCCTCTCTGTGAGAGGGAATGGGCTGTAATCTACCACGCGGGCCCAGTGGGGGTGGTAGATATCACATGTCTTCGAATTTTCGGCTTAGTTAACTTTGCAAATAAAATGTTCTCATCTTATCATCATCTTATGTAAAGTTCATCTTATGTAAAGTTAGAGAATAACGGCGGCGGCCTCTCGCGCCCGGCCCTGGTGAAAGCCATGGTCCGGGGCGAGAGGGAGTGGGAGGCAGTCGCCTCCTTCTGCGAAGCAGTCATGCTAGCGAAGGAGGTGGCGGGACGGATGAGGGAGAGAGCCTCCCGTCCCAGCCGCCGCGGGAGACGCTCCAGGCGTCAGGAGCCGCGTGACGACTCCCGGCCACCGTAGGCGCGGGCCTGCGGGCGGAGAGCAATAGGTAGCTCACCGCTCGATCAGGACCAGGCCCGTGCCGGACGGCGCGTAAATGTTCCACGCGCGCTTCAAAGAGTTTTCAGCATAATCTGAGGGGCCCCTTAGGGCCGAAGCTTGCCGGGTCAGCGGGATTGTCCGAAAGGGTTACCGCTACCCCGGAACATAAAGAGCAAAGGAAGGAACATGGGTGGGTTTTAGTCAGTAAGAGTCTGACACTCCCATCCGCTCCACCCAGAGCGGGAGGGGTCATTTGATGATTTCCCATCCGGACAAAAAAAAGTTAGAGAATAAACAATAATTAAGCAAATTGACTCAGTACCAACTTAGATTGTCCGTATAATCAAATCACAACTGTTTTGTAACGGTTTTATGAAATGGCTATCATCATCATCATCTGCCGAGCCTTTTCCCAACTATGTTGGGGTCGGCTTCCAGTCTAACCGGATGCAGCAGAATAACAGTATTTTACATGAACCGACTGCCTATCTGACCTCCACAACCCAGTTACTGGGTAATACGATACCCAGTTTATGAAATTTTACGAAAAAAAAAAAAAAAATTATGAAATGGCTTTAACGCAGCAAATTGACGTAGTGTGTTATTTTATTAAAAGATTTCCTTAGCGGTACCTACTCATTTGGGCCTTAATTCACAATGACAACAAACATATTTATTAATAGCGGCAATAGAAATACACACAATCTGTGGAAATTTTAACTGTCTACCTATATAGACAGACAGACTACCTATATATATATGTTCATGAGATACGCCCGCTGACAGACAGACAGGCGGACGGACTGACAGTGGAGCCGTAGTAATAGGTTCCGTTGGCATGTACGGAACCCTAAAAAGTGAAACGCTGTTTTAGCATTTTTACAGATCGGTTTAATAAGAGATAGAAAATTATTATGACTGAAAACTAAATAGCTGCATCTATTTTATTTATATTCTATTATAAGCCATTATATTTTCAGCACAAAATAATTTATTATACCCAAACTCCGGTACAGTTTTAGATCGGTGCAGGCCATAGATATATGATGGTGCAGGCAGTCGGAAATATCTAAAATCAATTTAATTTCACTCAAACACGACAACGTACTGTAAACAGATCTGCCTTTTATAACCACTACTTTATGATGACACCGAAGTAAACTGCGCTTGCGCATTGGACATACTACGTAAATGTGCGCGCTTCGGGAAATTAGTGATACCAACCCTTTTTTTTTCAAGCTCACTATTAACTTGCTTTATTCGTTTGTGTTTCCGGTTACTCGGTTGTCACTGTTTATTTATTATTCTACCTCTATTATCTTCTTTTTTATTTACAAAATATAACACTAATACCCAGCGTAAATATAGTTTTAATTTTCATTAAATTAAAGCAGTTTTTGATTAAAAAACACGCATTAATATACACGCATAATCTCGAAATAGAGATCTCGGCAGAGCCCCAGACGCGACATGTCGAGTTGCCAATATCGACTCGAGATTGCATTCCCATTCATTTTTCCGTTTTTATTTCAATGCTTCTGATCAGACCATGCCCTACTGGCTGCAGTGTCCTAAGTGCCCGCTCACCTGCACCTCAGATGTCTTAAAGAATGCCAGTGATGCCGCAATCAATGTGGCCACCTACTGGACTCAAACTATAAAAAAAAAAACAGCGAGCAAGAATACCACCGACACGAAAATAAGAAGAATTCATTTTTTCTATTCTTATTTTTCAAAGAGAGACACAGATTTACAGATGTCTAGCTGTTTCCACTAGTTTACTGCACTTATCGTTAAGTATTGTGTAATATAATAAGCTAAAACTACGCGGTATGTCATCATTTAATAAATAAGTGAGCGAGCTCGTGAGTGCTTCGTTATATTCATTAGCAGATGAAATGTAAAAAAGTGAACTACATTATTAAGAATTAGTAGTTATTTGTCGTTCCGGGGGCCCGTGGCTAAATAATAACAGCCACCCAGGACGAACGATCAGGTTAAGCTACGCTTGCCGCGGTTGGCCTGTGGATGGGTGACCATCTTTACATACCGAGACCTCCCAAAACTCTGGCAACCAGTCTTAACAAGGGGTATCGTACTACCCAGGAACTGGGTTGTGGAGGTCATATACCTAGGCAGCCGCTCCATGTAAAATACTGGTATTCAGCTCCATTCGGTTAGACTGAAAGCCGACACCAACATAGTTGGGAAAAAGGCTGGCCAGATGATGAGTTACTTGTTGTTCCGGCTAACGAAACGAAACGTATGACAACAAGACAGTCTATGATAGTAGAACATAACAGAATATCACGCCTGTATTCCTCGAAGGGTTAGGCAGAGGTCTACCTACAGTACACCCACATTTCACCAGTTATGTTTAAGTCCCATATCTTCGGGGGCGAGCCTATTGCCATCAATCGGATACAAATCCAGACTTCGGGCTGATACTGTGAAATTCAGAAAACCCTCAATAATACTTTGCCCGACCTGGGAATTGAACCCAGGACCTCATGCTCAGCAGTAAGTAGACTAACGACGCAGTTCATGCGAGTATGTCATTGTCTATTCGATAAGATATTTGTTACCTACTCATTGCTAAATGCTGCTATTTTATTTATATCCTGGAGGTGAATTTGATGGCATTATATTAGTACTAGGTATTCTTAACTTATTTTGTATGCATTGGTAATGCAGAAAGAAACCATGAACATAAAATCAAAATGAAAAGTCTTTTATTCAACCATTATTTAACCTGAGAATCAGCACTTTTCGAACGTCAAAATTACATAAGACAGTCCCCCACAACGCCCTTCACCACTTCCTAGTACTGGGAACAAGAAGTGGCGCAACAAACTCCCCAGCAGCAGAGCTGTCTGTTCAGTTAGAAAATACACAGTCTGATCCCAATCTCGTCCGTTTTCGACTTGTATTTTGTTCTTTCAGGAAAATTCGGATCCCACGTTCATCCAGTGATTTACTGCAATAAAATGGAGCCAAAGAATAAAAATATAAACTCCTAAAAATCCCGCACGCATTCCTCTCAGCAGTTACGTCCTACCGTCGTTCTTCACGTATGTTTTGACACTCTGACGATATATTACTCGAACCAGTAAACGTTCGTGATGTACGGCGGAACACTGCACCACAGAATAGATAGGTGCAGAAGGTTAGCTTCATACAACGAACGCAAACGCATGAGCACATAGACACGCTTCTCACACAGCGAGTGCGAGTCGCGATTAGCACCAGCCCAAGTACGCACGAGCGATTTTTTTTCGCGCACTCGATTTTCAACAAAATATCGTTTGGATTCGCATCGCGCAACATCGCGTAGTAAAATCGCCCGTGCATACCGTGGTTTAAAGTCTATTCAAGACTTTGTTTTCACCTGATGTTATTTTTACTCACGAATATAATACTCGTATAAACTTTACGATAGTGTAAATTAAGTTGATTTCCGAATGACAATTGAAAAAGTATTTAAAAGTATTTGAAATAATAATATTTGCTAAACTTTATGTGTGGGTATTTTTCTAAAAACACATATTGTTTACATGATTGGACACAAAATAGCGGACCCAATATACACCGAGATCGCAGTACGTAAATGTGCGTGCGAGCACCTGTGTGCGTACGCGCGCCTGTTTTCACTTGTCGTATGAAGCTGACCTTCTGTACCTATTTACTCTGTGACTGCATAGTGGGCCGCACAGGTGATTCTGTAGATATAACCAATAAAATACAATGGTTGCGTCAATTTCAACAAACTCTCAATGAGTCAGTCATTACTGCTTATTTTAGTGCACATTCTATGTAAATAAAAATAATTAAAAGTCAATTTGTTTTAGTGTTTATCCATGATGCTTTATTTTTTGTGATGGACTTCGAGTGGATGTCGGAATTTGTTTTTTTTTGTTAATGGGCCAGGGTCATCACACAGTGGTTGCCTGAAGAAAAGCAGGCCTAAGATACGATAGCACGACGACCGAGGCTCGTTCTTGATTGCATAAGCATAATAAGCCACTAATAATTTCACTGCTGGGACACAGGCCTCCTCTCGGTGAGAGAGAGTTGGCCGTAATCCACCACGCGGGCCCAGTGCGAGTTGGTAGATGTCACATGTCTTCGAATTTTTGGTTCTAGGACATGTCGGCTTCCTCACGATGTTTTCCTTCACCATTTTGAGAGCAGGCGCGGTGATGAAATAATTTACACAAAGTAAAGCGCCTGTCTGGGTTCGAACTTGCAACCTACAACTCGTAAGTCGCGGCCGTTACCACTGGGCACCATTGTTTTTGATTGATTGGCCGGAAAAGCTGACAAAGATGAATAGAAAAGTATGGAAAAAATTTTTTGGAGTACTTTTTTCAACAAGTCTAAAGACGGCTCTCACTAACGAACGATACGGCACCTGATTATCAAATCAGATGATCAGGGGGCCAGTCTCGAAGCCCGTCAACAAACATACGGGCCCCGTCCGAAATAGTTCAATTTAGAACCCTACACCCGATCAATTAACTTTATCGGACGAGCAAGAACACATCGGGAGTAAGAACAACTGTCAAATCGTGGTGACATCGGGCCCCGAACTAGTCATATGTCCGTAGATGATACGGAGTCTCGTAACTTCGGCTGAAACTACGGCAGACAGATTAGAATACTCTTTATTATATACACCATAAATATTACAGACTCGTTGCGCCCCGCGGTTTTACCCGCATAAGTTTCGATTCCGTGGGAAAATCGGAATAAAAAGTATCCTATGTGTTAATCCAACTACCTATATATGTGCCAAATTTTATCCAAATCCGTGTAGTACTTTTTGCGTGAAAGAGTAACAAACATCCATCCATCCATCCATCCATACAAACTTTCACATTTATTATAATATTATAGTAGGATTAGTAGGATCAAAAGGTCGAAATTTTACAAAAAAAAAAAAAAAAATCAGTAAAATTTTAGTATTTTAATTTAAATTTTGCTTTAGTTCACTTGAGTATAAAATTGTGTAGGTACAGACGCCAGCACGTCAAGCTACCCGAAACTGTCAACTTTTTCCAACCAACCTTGAACCTAATGGTTTAGCGATAAAGTTGAAAATCTATTAAAGAAATTTGACAGATTGTAGTAGCTTGATGTGCTTGCGTCTGTACAGTATCTCGCAATATTTATAATAGGTATACACAGGTAGTGATGAGATTGGATCATTACCTTCAAGTCAATTAAAACAGCTGTCATTTGTCAATGTTGCCACACGCTAATAAATCTGTAACAATATTAAACCTGTGCGAAAAGTGATAGTGAATCGACTGTACAATCACAATCGGTCATGTTTTACCTCTTACATCAGGGATGGCAAACATTCGAACAGTCACGTGCTAGTAAAAAAAGAATAGTAAATGTGTTTTGAGCTCTTGACAATTTTACAGGACGTCACGAATTTAATGCTTACGGTAATTTTTAAACACAATTTATAATTCTAGAAATAAATTAATTTAATAATAATAAAAAAAATAGCTTATTTTTTATTAAAGTAGCTTAGCTTGGTTTTTAACTTCTTTTACAAAATCCAGTATTTTTTATTATTATTATATTTTATGATAACCAGCCAGATAGACCGGCGATCTTAAAAATGTACCTAGGATAGACTGAATGCGGAAGGTTGAGGACAGGGTGTTGTGGGGCGGCCTGGGAGAGGCCTATGTCCAGCAGTGGACTGAGATAGGCTGACTTGATTGTTTGATTGATGTTTCAGGATAAGGTTATCTCAATCATTAATACCAGTTCACAATTTTCTATCGTACCTCTAGTTCGCCATCTCTGGCTTTACATAACTTTACAACTTATTGTTTCACTTAGAATTACAATTCACTTGATTGATGGGTACAATATTCTTATCTGTCTGTCTGTCTTAGTAATGACAGGTAAGAAATCAATTTACGTGTCGTCTTTTCGTAAGTCGGGTAGAAAGAGGCTAAGTTGGTATTGTGGTTTTGGAAGTGTATCAAGGTTTTCCTTTTGTGGAGTAATGTGAGATGAGGCGTTTGATTTTTTTTTATTACTGTGGTGAATTAAACAATTAGAACTTGCTGTCGTAATATATAATGTCGCAAGAATTTATTTGTTTATTTGCTCTCATGCACATCACACATTTTACAATATTTTAATGACGGTTTTTGTACATGAACCACACACACAGGGTACTGCAAAACATAAATGTTGGTTTGCTGTTTAGTTTTTCAACAATAACTTAACGTAAATTGAGTCTAAAGTAATCAAAACACAATACAAAATTTTTTAGAAATATTAAATGTCTATGTATATACAATAACACGGACACCGAAGCCAGCTAGGTTTTAACAAAACCTTCCTCATTTAGGAATCATTCCTAGAACCCCACATTATTTTGTTCTGCGAGCTTTAATTTATTCATCATCATTTCAGCCCAGAATCACCCACATCTGGGTATAACGCTTCCCTTATTTCTGCCATACTTCCCGGTTCCACATCAACTACTTTTGACACTTTTAACGTTTTGCATCGTTCTCACATACATAATTTTTAACATGAATGATGTAACCAATACTTTATAACAATATTATTGTGATTTAAAAGAGTGTTAATGGAGTTTCTTGCCCGTTCTTCTGCATAGGTACCTACTACGCTTTGGAATGGGCAACTAGCTTCACTTTTTGACTGACCGACCCTTTACAATTCAAAAGTGTCGTGTGTTAAGTGTGTATGTGTGTGTGTGTGTGTTCAAGTGTGTGTGTGTGTGTGTGTGTGCGCGTGTGTGTGTGCGTGTTTGTGTGCGTGTGTGTGTGTGTGTGTGTGTGTGTGTGTGGTTTAGTTGAAATAAATAGGTTGAGTTGAGTTGAACCCAACGCATTATCAATCTATAATGTTCCTATTGCTGGAACACAGGCCTCCTCTCAGTGAGAGGGAGCAAGCCAACGCGCTTTTATTCAACTAAAAAAGTATAATTATTTCTTTAAAATATAACATTCACTGTGACAAGTTCACTTATAAACACCATCTTTCCCATACTAATGTCTATCCAATAATTTGACATAAATATGTTAAAGACTTGGCACAGCGCGGTGAACGTGAGACGAATGGCTCTTGACTTTCATGAAGACCGCAGCTGTTGGCCGTCGCACTACCGGCTAATACAATTAATTGTTACCCCTACTGAATTTTGAGGACCAGCACACTCATGTGGGTTTGTAAGGAATATCGATATGAGGATTAGGTTATGAAGAATGAATCACATCTACGCCATGATGGCGATACAGTTTTAATTAATTTACTGTTACTGTTACTGTTAGCCTGCACCATCCCACAGCTGTGCAAAGATCTTTCGTTCCAGGGTTAAAGTGGACCTCTGGTCGTTTGTTTTCTCCAGCTCGTCCCGCCATCTTTTACGTGGTCTGCCGGGGCTAGTGTATTTTGGCCTACAACTCATTGGACAGACGGCAGTCGTTGCTGGCCCAGTCCGACTTCAGCTTACCGGCTTTTTGAGCATCGTCAGTAATAATTAATTTAATGGAAACTAAATAAGTTAATTAGGTTTTATTTCCTTGGCATATATTTTTAGACCTTAGGACCGAAAAAGTTTATGCGCTGACTACCATAACGGAATCACCCACAGACTCCAAAAAGGCACTTATTTTGTCACTACTCAGAATTTTCGAGAGAAGTTTCATTTGAATAGAGTTGTCATGTTAAAATATAACTGACGGCAGTTTTGTTTTATTTATTCTGCCTCTAAAACCCCGGCTGGCCGAACGTTTTCAGATACAAGTGACAATTCACGCCAATTCGTTTGCAGAGGGCGCCTGTCACACCGTAGTGTGACGTGATTGATTTGTCAACGCATCGGGGTTTTTAAATTGACATTGAAAATTACAAGAAACTGTGTTGATAGAAATACCTAGGTAGGTACGCCACTAAATGAATTAGCTATATCTTACTTACGTAACCTCTGTAATTAAAAATCAGAACCGCAAAAACTTTCACATTTATAGGAACAAAACATTTGCGAGAAAAACTAACAAGTCAATTACCTAATTCTTTACTGGAATTTTCACTTAGTATTCTAATTTGAATATTTAACACATCAGACCTTAATTAAGAGCAAGACCTATATTTTAATAGGCAACAATATAAGATTAGCGCCCGTAAAATAAAAATTAAGGTCTCTTGTATTTTGTGCCATCATCAATAGGTTTTGAATACTTAGTAATAGTTAAAAACCAGCGAAGCAACATGAATGCCTGAACTCTAAGTAAGTACTACCACATAAAAAATTATCACTATAAGTTGCCCGATTTTTAATTCGTCGACGATCCAACTGCATTCCTGCAGTGCTATGTTAAAATGTTGACTTTTAAACGTTTTTGAAAAGTAGAAAGTAATTTTTTGTACAGACGCCAGCACATCAAGCTACTACAATCTGTCAAATTTCTTTAATAGATTTTCAACTTTATCGCTAAAGCATTAATGTTCAAGGTTGATTGGGAAAATTTGATAGTTTCGGGTAGCTTGACCTGCTGGCGTCTGTACTTTTTCGGATAGATACTCTTAAAAGTGCTCTTCCTAACTAGTACATGAAACGCTGCGATGAGTAAGAAAAGAAAGTGAAATGGATTTTATTGCGTATACGGATATTTTAATTAAATTAATTCTTTTTTCATGTAAGTAGATATTTATTGTACTTATTTGAACGACCTTTTTTATAGTCAACTTACTTTAGAGCAGTGTGGTAACACAGTGGAAATGGCTGCGATTAATGTGTTGTAGGTCGTAGGCTCGAACCCAGACAAGCGCTTTACTTTGTGTAAATTATTTCATCACCACTGCTCTCAAGACGGTGAAGGAAAATATCGTGATGACACCGACATGTCCCAGAACCAAAAATCCGAAGACATTTGACATACTACCAACCCGCACTGGGCCTGCGTGGTGGATTATGGCCCACTTCCTCTTACAGAGACGAGGCCTGTGTCCCAGCAGTGGGAAACTTATAGGCTGAATATATAGTCGACTTTTTGCAAATTGATCAATAATTAAATACTAGGCGTAGAACTCGCAACTGGTGTGCGTGTATGACCAGATGTAGTACCTATAAATGTAAACGAAGCAAAAGGAGATCGTAGCAGATGACGTTAGGTAGTTTTTGTCTACTCCAAGAGAAGAAGCCGTGTATTTTATATGTATGTATTAATGATTAAGAAAATGAAACAAAAATAAATGAGTGTGCCTTTGTAGTTACACGACCGTGTGACAGACATCCACGTCCCTAACCAAAAAAAAAAAGACGTTGACTTATTTACATTTTACATACAAACGCTATCCATTGGTCGTCAGTCAATCGACTTTCAGAATTTTATTTCGGTACACTAGACATGAATCCTGGACTTTTCGGTATAAACATTTTTTCACTCGATTTTACGAATTGAATTCGTTGAAAAATTGACCTTTCGACTTTAATTGGTTTATTGGTAGTTTTTTTGTTTTTAATAAATAAAAGCCGATGAATTTTTTTTCGAATTGACGTTTGCATTTAAAAAAATATGGTGACGAGAGTGGTCAAGTTAAAAACGTTTCCTAGTTCCCGCTAATAAAATTGATTTGGTTTGGCCATATTTTGAATATAGTATGCTCTAAAAATGCCAGCCTAATTGTATTCAGATTTAAATATGTAAATTGCAGTCTGGATTTTGAAGGGATAGAAATAGTTTGCTGAGTAGAATGTTCTGTTCTTTATTTTGTTTTAGTATCTATTTGTGAAAGATAAACCAAATAGTGGAATTGCCTAACTCTTTAAAGCTCTTTCTCTTTAAATACTTGATAGAAATTTTATGCAAATTAACTAAGAGAACTCAGCCCCAATATACTTTAGTACTAGTCGTGTAGGTACTTGATAGCATGCAGGGGCCGCATTCTCTGTCACACAATGAACGAAACCGCGCGAAATGATCGCGATGTTGGCGTGATTAGCTAAGGAATTGACGTGGTTTCGAAGTAAGGAATCATTGAGTGGTCATAGTGAATTAGGACCATTGATATGGTAGGTATAGTCTTGACCACAGCCTTTGCATATCTATGGTTTTGACGGATATAGGCAAGGTGACTTTAAGTCTTTTGTTGTTGACATTATAAATTTTTAGCTGCGATCCGCGGTTTCACCCGTCATTATACAGACGCCAGCTGGCACATCAAACTACTACAATCTGTAAAAAAAATTAAAGACTTTTTTAAGGATTCAGTTGATTGGGAAAATTTGACAGTTTCGGGTAGCTTTCGTAGCGGGTAGGTTTCGGATGTACTTGGCATCTGTACTAATCGAGGTCATAATCTACCAAATTTTAAAGTGTGAAAGCGTAACAAATAAACATACAAAAATCAAGTTGTTACTCTTTGTAATATTAGTTTAGACAATCAATTGCCTATCTATTTTCATTCTATGAATACTTACCTTTTAGATTTCGATTACGATATTCATCATTAGATCAGCATAATCCAATTAGAGACCAGAACAGTATTTTTTTACGATAAATCTGAAGGCCAATTCCCGTAATTAAAAACGTTCAAAATCTACTCGCAATCTCATCTCAGCGTCAATCAATGCCAAAAACTTGTCAAAAATGTGGGGAAATTAGAGATATTTTTGACAGATCGAGACTTAGATCAGACTGTGAACGTTCTTAAAATTACGAGAGCTGTGAATTCTGTTAACGTCTTCACGGGAAACACACTTCTTTTCTTCAACTTTTAATTTCACAAGCACAGCATTCATCACAACCAAATCAGCCTATCCTACACAATCAGTCACATAGTCTGGCCGTTATAGCCGACTCCGCCCAACCCCTTATTAGACAAAAATACACATCTCAGCATGTTCGGACCTCGGGAGGTCCACGGGCTACGGCCACCGGCCACCCCAACGGGGTTTAATTATCGGACACTAAATTAAGTTGGGTCCGTTCTGCTGCCTTGCACTTCGTGTTTTGTGAGATCGCTGCGATTGCAATATGGAGGATAAGAATGTTGAGGAGTTTAACGGGTTGGGGGGTGAAGGTGGGAGGGTGTTTAGAGGCTTTATAAGGTAGAATTTAAAAAAAAAATGGTGTGTCTAAGAAACAGACACTTTGAATGATAATTGGAAATGTTTGAAAAAATATGGTTTGTGACCTGTAGGTACCTTGAAATTGAAAATTTTATGTAGGTCTCTGACGTTGGCTTTTCATCATCATTCTCCTGCCCTTATCCCAATTTATTTGGGGTCGGCGCAACATGTCTTTTTCTTCCATACTTCTCTATTAGTCGTCATCTCGGTAGTCACCCCCTTTCTAACCATATCATCATTCACACATTCCATCCATCGTTTCTTTGGTCTTCCCCTACTCTTATACCCATCGACATTCATACTCAAAACTCTCCTCACGGCATTTTCCTCATTTCTCCGTAACACATGCCCATACCATGACAACCGATTTCCACACAACTTTTCAGTTATCGGTGCCACTTTCAGACTTCCTCTTATGTACTCATTTCTTATTCTATCCATTCGTGTAACACCACACATCCCTCTTAGCATTCTCATCTCAGCTGCATGCCTTTCATTCATCCCTTTTGTGGCCCAACATTCTGATCCATACAAGACAGCAGGTCTAATCATGGTTTTATATATCTTCCCCTTAAGTTTAAGGGGAATGCGGGAGTCACAGATTGTTCCCGTGACCTGCCGCCATTTCATCCATCCAATGTTAATTCTGTGCTTAACCGTCCGATCTACTTCGGCATCGCTTTGCACGAGTGAACCGAGATACCGAAAGTCGGAGCAGACTGGGAGACGTGCGCCATCAAGCGCTATGGCTCCGGAACTGGAGAGACCGCCGAAATCGCAGAACATATATTCCGTTTTGGTTCTGCTGATTTTCAAGCCAACATTCTCCAGCTTCTGTTGCCATTTCTCCAATCTGCTCTGGATCTCAGGTACATCTTCACCGACGAGAACAATGTCATCGGCAAACAACATGCACCAGGGTGCCTCCTCCTGGATGTCTGACGTAAGAGCGTCCATAATCAACAGGAAGAGGTAAGGACTTAAAGCCGATCCCTGGTGCAAGCCTACAGCCACACTGAACTCGTCGGTATAGCCAGCAGCCGACCGGACGTAGGTACGAGATTGACTGTACATAGCACGAATTAACTCTACATACTTCCCGGGCCAACCTTTCTCTTTCAAGGCCCACCACAGCACATCACGAGGTACCCTATCATACGCTTTCTCCAGATCAATGAACACCATGTGCAAGTTCTTATGTGCACGTCTGTACTTCTCGCACACTTGGCGGAGTGCAAAAGTGGCGTCCATTGTTCCTCGACCTGGCATAAACCCAAACTGGTTTGGGGTAATCTCACTCTCCTCTCGCAATCTTTTCTCTATTACTTTCTCCCATACCTTCATACTATGTGACATGAGCTTTATCCCTCGATAGTTGTTGCAGTCCTGTACATCACCTTTATTCTTGAAAATGGGCACTAGGGAACTATTGCACCATTCTTGTGGGATCCCTCCTTCGTGCAACAACTTATTGAAGAATAAAGTCAGCCACATACATCCATCTTCTTTTAAACACTTCCATACTTCTACTGGTATATCATCAGGGCCCATAGCCTTCCCGTTTTTCATACCTTGAACTGCCTTTCTTACTTCATCCATGCACGTTGGCTTTTATAAGATCTAATATAGATTGATTGATTGATGTACGGCGTTGGCCATTTCATGTCAAATAAATAAATTGTTGCAAAAAAAATATAGAGGATGATTGAGAATGTTCTCGATACTAAGCAAGTTAAATAAGGGCTGATTTTTCAATCATCTGATAACTTTATTACAGGAATAATTTTGGAATTTTGACAGTTATTTATTTAATCACCAAGTAAGAAGGGGGATTAAAACCAGGCGCCATAAACATTAATAGGTATCACAACCAAACCATCATTAGGTATCTACCTATATATTATTTTGAATAAATGACTTTGATTTACCACAGTCCGGCCGTCGACATAATGCGTTCTTGACACCTGTCCGTTTCATATAAACGAATACGTGTCTTGCTACTAGCATTGTCAAGAACCCATTCTCTCAACGGCCGGACCGTAGTGACTACCATTCCATCGTTTTGTAAAAACTGGGCAAGGTGACGAAAAAACGTTGTCATCTTACAACATAGTATATAGTATATATGACTCATTTTCCCACAATGTTTATGTGTTTTGAAGTTCAATGCACCGCCTGTGCCCTTCTTGTTCTAGTTCTCACGAAACGAGTCAATATTTTGTTTATAAACAATGCAATGATTGCACATCATGTGAACTTATTGTTGTCTTCAAAGTCAATTGCATGAAATTCAGAATAGAACGTGGCTTTGTGCAATGTAGAATTTCGCTTTTGAGTTTTCTTTCAATTTTTTTTTTCTAGCCCTCATAAACAGTTCTAAATAATGGAATAATTAAGTATAGTTATCAAAGAACCCAATAAGAACAGTGGTAATCAAGTGGTAACGGCCACGACTTACGACTTGTAGGTCGTAGGTTAGAACCCAGACAGGTGCCTTACTTTGCGTAAATTATGTCATCCCCACAGCTCTCAAAACCGTGAAAGAAAACATCGTGAGGAATCCGGCATGTCCTAGGATCAAAACTTCGAAGACATGTGACATCTACCAATCCGCACGGGGCCGCGTCGTGGATTACGGCCCACACCCTCTCACCGAGAGAAGGCTTGTGTCCAAGCAGTGGTAATATTATAAGCTGATTATTCTTTCTAAGAATAGTAGCAACGTGGCGTTCTGTAGGTTCTAGCTACCCCCATGGGATGAAGGTGTGAGTTTCAAACTCAAACTCAAACTCAAATCATTTATTTCAATTAAACCATATACAGGCACTTTTGAATTGTCAAAATTAAATAGTCGGTCAGTTAGTCAGAAAGTTAAAGCTAGTTGCCTATTGCAAAACGTAGATCTCTATGGAGAAGAACGGGCAAGAACCTCCAAGGACACTCTTTTATGTTTGTGTATGTAAGTTTATGTATGTTTTATATGTTTATGTATAGTATTGTTTTAATAAATTATGCAGTTAGGTATGTCAAGTTCGGACTACAATAGATGAATGACAAATTAATTTTGTTGTGATTTTCGTCCTTTAGAAAAGAGTTCCTGGAGTGATTTGGGGTAGGCATTTGCCCAGCAGTAGGACAGCATAGGCTAACAAAAAAAAAACATCTTCATCAACAACATTTAAATTTTGCATGACGAATATTGGCCAGAATGTATGGCTCAACTTGATTTCTTCGCGACCTTATTTGTATACCTGCATTCTAGTAAATAAATAATTTGATTAGTTTTGAAACTAGTTCATAAAATTAGTACCTATACATAATTTTCAGTTGTAATAATGAACGTATCACCAGACTACAACATGTCGACATCATTTTAATACCGAACCTACCAAAGCCTTTGATCTTTTAAATCCAAAACCACAATAATACCGAACTAGTCATACAATAATTAATAAGCACGTGACACGTCACCGGCACGCGTATCGGTACGCCATGATACGCCACTACGCCCCGGGACGCGGGACGGTACGCCCCGGGCCATTGATAGGGACATCGGGACAAAACATCACCTCTGTGCTCGACTGTACATCAAACGTCTTTGATTTAGGATGGTGTTATGCAGGAATGCTCTTTTTAAGTATTTAATTTTTATTGAAAAAGCTACCATCATTATATGATTGATTTACACACGCATCGATGATTGATTTAGTAATTTGCTTTGTGCATATTTTTTTTAATACGTAACTAGCTTTTGCTCGCGGCTTAGGCCGCGTAAAGGTTGGAAATATACAGACAGACTTTCGAATTTATAATATTAGTATGGATGTATTAAATATGGTAGAATATATGTATTAAACATTTACGTGCCATCATTACATGGCGGAATGTGTCTTTGCACTACAATTTTATGCACTTATCATCGTTTGTACCTACCACATTTTAAGCAAATAAACGATTTTGATTACAAACTGAAATTACTAAAAATGGGTTAACTGGGCAGTGGTCATAAACAAAGACAGGTTTTGCAAAAAAAACTTTATATTGTCACATAATTAAAAGATTATCAAACCTTCCAAACCGCACACATACATATTAATTAAAAATAAATTAACAGACATTAAAAACGACATTGACACATTTAAAATACATTAAAAACTTATTATATAATAATATATAATTATGTATAATGTAATTTATTTAGTATAAATACTGTAATTGTGTAAATTTGTGTCTAAATTCAGATACAATTAATTTTTTTATGAATATAGACTATGACTATAATATAAAAAAAAAAATACAATTTAAAGAAACAAAAGAGAAAACAAAACGCCCACTATACCAAACTCAAGTCCAAATGACGATTAGAATTTATGCTAAAGACAACCGTAATGGAGGTTAGCAAAAGAACACAGGGGAACAAAATAAAACACACAAGTACAAAGTAAAATAATAATTACCCGTACCACCTGAGGCGATGCGAAGATAAACCGTATCCGTATAACCTTTTGTTATAAAAGATTTACTTTTTTATTCAATTAGTCATATAATGCGAATGGAAAAACGTCTAGGTCTATGCCATGATACGGACAGCGGCTTTGAAACGTTAAACCTTAGGCGTAATTGGAATTTTTTGCCTTTTTACGATTTTGTCTGGTGTGTGCATGTTTTGGCGCACTGTGCTTTTTGTTTGGTTTAGTTTTTTGTTGATAAAATTCGGGTTTTGTTTCAAACGTGTGCTGTTTGGTGTTGATTGTTATTTTTTTAGTTTTGTGATGCTGGGCGTAGTTAAATGTGAATGGTTTAGAAACTGTTTTAATATTAGTCTTAGTGGTCGTTTAGTTTTGATCGAGGTGTCAAGTGGACTTTAAAAGAGACGGCGACCACTGAGTTTGTTTCGGCCTTTCTTCTCAGGGTAGTCAATAGGAAACGCCGACCTCATCTAGTTTTTAAAATATGATTGACGTGTAAAAGTGATTGTGCATACCTACGTACAGAAATAAAATCATTTATCAAGTTCATGTTTTAGAACATTGCATTAATTAATAACATCATTGTTTTACCATTAAACATTATTTTAACTGTAACGTTTACTTGTGTAGTCCTGACACAGCCAGAAGCCGTCGCGGCAGACCCCCGTAGAAGATGGCGGGACGAGCTGGAGAAATCAAACGACCAGTGATCCACTTTTGCCCTGTATCGAAAGAGCTGGAAATCATGGGGAGAGGCCTTTCCTCAGCAGTAGATGTGGATGATGCAGGCTAACAGTAACAATGACTGCCGTTCATTTGACCTAATTAAAAAGGAGGTAAATTATTATCTTTCCACCGTTAAAAGTTAATGCTCGACAAACTGCATTCGTGATTATTTTAAGTGTTAAGCTTTGACACGGTGCTCTGCTCAAAATGATCACTGTTTAAAAAACATTTATCTTCCGATTTAAATTCCAATCGAACTCTCATAAAAACAATTTCTTTTACGCTAATTACACATTACAACATTTCCTGTAAGTAATTTTAATGCATAATTGTTAATACTGCACAGTGCTTAACACAGCTCGTTATTTAAGAAAAAGTGTATGATTAAGTTTTATTAACTAACCTTGTTTCTTGACCTACCTGTATAATTTGGGTAGTGGACGTGTAGGTACATAAGTATCCATTTTCACTTTTAAGCCATTCGCTTGAAATCCTGCTTGCCTTGGTTCGATCCGATCTCATTCCGTTCTCTAGAAAAAAAAATACTAAGAAATGTAGCGTTGCCTAACATCAATTGATGCTGCCTCGTTAACAGTAGATTATTTCAATAAATTATTTTGATAAAGATGCAATAGTTGCAATGACGATCTTGTGGTTCTTGTGGTTGTTCAAGGATTTTCATTCACTTTTTTGAATGTCAGGACGATTGTGACATTGGAATATTTTTGGATGAAATATTAAATGCTTTGAAAGATGATTTTGTATATTTTGACTTATCTTGAACTTTGTCTGTACAAGTTGCATTGAAAGTGATCGAGACACACCTTCAAATAATTTGAGGTCAACTACATAGCGATGTTATGTCAATGAATCTATTTCATAATTCAATAAATAAATGAATGTTCATCACATTTTTTTTACTTGACTTAAATCATGAATCATGTAGAGAGCTACAAAATGTGGAAAATGTTAAAAAATGTGGAACAACATTAATTATTTCGAGAAGATCATTTGGAGCATGGCTATAACGACTTCCTGTTTTAAAATAAAGTCTTAATTAATAACACACAAAAACCAGTCGACAATGGCAAAGTAAACAACAATACTTAACAACTTATTTACCGTAAACATGTAAACCTTGGCCTATTTTTTTCCACATTAACATGTGTTCGGCACACTATGCGTCTTAAATTAATTAATGGTTGAATTAAAGGCGGGCAAAATGAAAGGCCAAAAACCTCATGGCATAAGGTTAAAGCACAAATGATTGTACTGACATCTCATTAGCTAAAGCGGGGAACAATATGCCTGAGGCACTATCCGATCGTAGCGCAAGTTGTGAAAGGTTGGCGGAGGGGAACCGGTGGTCATAGGTTCACTGTTACCTAGGGCGCATTTTGTTTTGAGTTTATCAACAACGGTTTTTATTGAAAGGTCAGTCAGTATAGTTGTAAGGGCTGATTTTTCAATCGCCCGATGAGTTTTATTCGTGCAATAAAGTTGACGTCTGACAGGTTTTGTATGGAAGAACTGTCAACAATTCAAAATTACGCCTCCGATAAAGTTATCTGGCGTTGGAAAAATCAGCCCTAAGCAGTATGTTTTAATAATAGCAAGCAACTTGAATTTTCTTTTAATTTTTTTGTTATTTATCTCAGCATTCAATTTAGCGTTTAGGTATCTAATCGTATCTATGAGTTTAATAGAGTTTTTGTAATTTTCTTTCACAATTCTTCATTGGACACCACAATATTTCTGATTCCTACACAAGCAGGTACTATCTACTTTTAGCTACAATGTTCTTTTATCGCGCTCGCTACCGCCTATGCCAAACACCACGATATAAGGCAGAGCACACCACATATCTGTATTTTTGCCGATCAAAGGAGCGTTGCGCATGACGGCCGTTTGAACCGGTAATCAAATTAGCTGTGCTTCCCATTCTCAAAGAAAAATATGTGTCTATCAGTAGCCGTGGAGTTGGCAACAAAAAATATTTTGTTAGAAGTCATTAAGTTTGATATTGTGAGATGTTCGGGAAACGGGAGGTTGTTTTTCATTTGATTGAGTTTTTCCTGCTTTATTGCTTTCATTATTTTCTTTACTTATTTTTCTTGTAAAGGACACGAGGCCTTTTGGTGGAAACCAGTTGCCAGCCGCGATGATGGTTGAATCAGACCGACTGTTCAGGTCTGCTCTTAATGGGAGATGTATCGTCACTGGTGGAGACTTACTGAATGCATCCCTTTTTCGGGTTTTAACAGCTTTTCAGGTTTCAGGGATTTTTCATGAGTCCTATATTTTATATACATACTCAATATTACAGTTATACAGTTTACATTAAATTATATTAATTATCATTTTTCATACATTTTATGCTATATCATAATATTCTTATAATTTATATCACATTTTATTTTAGCTTCCTTTCTTTTTTTAATATCACTTACCTAATTATATTTAGTCTAAACCTTCTTATGCTGATCCATCTAACTGGAGAATCCTCGATCCCTGTTATACAAGATGTCCTAGTTCAGGGGTCGAGACCTCATTGATGTAACGTGTACTGAAGCTTTGGAAATAAATTACTATTAATTTACTATCATGATGGCCATAGTCTTATCGTAGCCAAAACTGAACGCAATAAGTAGGCACACAGATATCTCTATCCGGGGGAGACAATATTGTAAATCGTACGTTTCTCCCCTATTAACACGTAGGTGCGCTAAAATATTTTTCCCCGACTGCCTATTTATACTGAACTGCCAATCTTCCTCCCTACAGTCACACCGTGATGGTATAAACGCACTCCTCCCTATCGTAAGCCCCTTTAAGCCCTAAATTTTGTTGCCGTACTGATTTAATGACATCACATGACGCCCTCTATCGAATGTCAACTGGCATCGTTTATTATCCTATTTACCATAACATCCCATCTCTATTCTCACCCCCAAAGAAAAATCAACCTTACTTCAAAGTACCAAAGCTCAAAATTGAATGGGAAGAGAGTCGAGTTATGAAAGGTACAATCGCACACACAATGCATAGGTTAGATATTTGAGTCACGAATCCATTTTATGACTAATTCCATAACTTTGTATGTGAATTTCGGGATCAGGTAGGTACACACACAGGGTGTATGTTTACTGTGTCATATCTTCTTCGATCTGGAGCCTCAGGGGTTTGATTTAACGGTGAGATCATGCGTCGGGAATGTTCAGGCGGATATTGTTTATGTTGTACTAGTTTTTGGGTATATTGTGGGTGCTGGATAAAAAATGGGACCTCTAAATAAATAAGAAAGATATAGGACAGGTGATCTGCCTAAAATATCCATGGTATAACTTAAATAAATTGATATAAGTAATTGGGTTTCTTCGTCTATTAAGAACAGCTGCGATCACTAATCAATTTGCCAAGAATAGTGATTAGCGTTAATGTTAATATCCAATCCCAGCTTTATGTTGGTCTAATTTTATCTCTCTTCCAATCACCGTTTTGGCATGATAGGTGACAACTGTTGTTTTTGTGGTGTCTTCCTTTCTGTCTTACTCTTCTTTCTCTCTCTCTCTCTTCTCTCTTTTCGTCCAACATTATTTTAATTTACAACATTATCTCACTTGTGGCCTACTGTACGTATTAGTACCGTAGCTTATATTGGTTTTGCTACTAGCTAATAAAACCAGCGGGGTAATTACGTAACACACCAACAGTAGCAATGGCTTTCATTTTGACAGTTCAACAACATTCATTGCGTTATTTACGCTGTTGAGCAGATAAATTTTTCGAACATATGAAGCAATGGATTAGCAATATCCTTCAAAATAATTCTGATTGTGTTTGAAAGTGTGTTACGCAATTAGGGTGCAGTATAAGCTGGTCTCTGATTCTATTGAAACTTCGTACTAGGCCAGCTCAAGGTCTAGGTGTCACCACCGACGTGACGAGCAGTACACTGTGCAGTTGCTAGTAATTTTTTAATGTATGTTCATGTCCGTTACAAAGTAATCAAACCGGATGGTGTAATGTGAGTGATTATAAGGCACTTAAGTCATCAGGCTAATAAGGAATTCTTATGTGGAGATTATCTATGGTTTACTGTTACGTCACTATAATCTCTAAATTAGGGCTGCTACACGATTTCATATTAGTCTAAAGTTACTGTCAGCCTGCATCATCCTACTGCTGGGCAAAGATTCTACCCATGACTTCCAGCTCTTTCGATACAGTGCTAAACTGGACTGCTGGTCGTTTGTTTTCTCCAGCTCGTCCTGCCACCTCCAAGGGGTCTGCCGCCACGCCTTCTGGTTGTGTCAGGACTCCACGTGGTTATTTTGGCCCACAGCTCATTGAGCAAGTCAAGTCAAGTCCAAAGTTAAAGTACTTTATTTGAAAAGTTATGATTATTAATAGATTAACGAATTTGAAATTGTCTTCTTGTAATTGCTTCTGCTTCTTTGTGTCGATGGTACTATTTTTTATTGGCCCAATAAAAAATACGGACCGTTCAAAATTATTTTACCATTGACAGCAGCAACCCAACAACAACCTTATTGTGTCGTGAAAAAAGATCACAATGATTTTGACAGACTTGTCAGTGGCAGCAACCCAACAGCAACCTTAATAGAATGAGAATAAAGATCACTGTGATTTGGACAGTGAAGCAAAATCAGAGGTAAAATAGCTGTGAAAGGACTTTATTGGTAAAATGATCCAAGTAATTATTGTAAGAAGTACATATGTAAATGTACACTCATACGTTGCCCAGTAGTCAACTGTTCAGAGAATCTGGGAACAAATCGTAAATGACAGACAGGCGGAAGCAATGTACTAAGATCAAAATAATGATGATACCTACTTAGCTCATTGTCATCGAACATCGTAATGCCCTATACAGCGGTATACGAACTCCTCCATCCTTACAGACCTTTGTAGCGGGCAGTCACCAAAGTGGCAGCCTGTCAAGAGAGGTCTGACAGATGGACAAAAATGATATGTCATGAGCTTGCCAAGAGACCCCGACAGGAGCACGTTATGTTGAAAATATAAAAGTTTAACCCTCAAGGGAAGCCTTTTTGATAACCTGACCCACCACGAACAAAACTTTCTAATTCATATCTATCATAAAATTAACAGGAAACTCCCGTCAAATCGCCAGTATTAGATGTAACTATACCGATAGTAAAGGTTAACGAGTGCCTGCCATAATCCGTCATTACTTTTGTCGAATGTCGGCGCGGGCGCAAATTGTCGGGGCTTTTTAGTTTTATTATTTAACGTAATATTTTTTACTTTCACTGTACCGGTGTACCGGACCAAACGAGTTAGAAATAAATTATAAGAGTTTATATGTAGGTGTGTTAGGTATCATTTTGGTGTGTTTTGAGTATCAGTTTGATTTGTTTCCATTATTGCTTACTTTTATGCGAAAACCTTTAAGTCTATCTATATATTTCTATTTGGATCTATTGCTCTCTGATCTTTACATCGCAAATATCGTGGAGAAGTAGCGAAACTTGAATATATTTTTTAATTCCTTTGAAATACCATTGTTGATGAATTTAAGAATATAAATAAGTTAAAACAAAGTTGAGAGTTGTTGAGCACTTTGAAATACGCCTATTGTATAAAACTCAATAAGATTTGTAGGTATCAACAACTCTATGTTACAACTTTTAACTTGAGCGATACGATCATGAGCTTGCACACATTTTTGAACTAACCCGTTTACTATTTTAAAACTTAAGTCCTGACCTCTGACATTTGAATACAAGTTATCTTTTACCACTGTCTAGACTTTTAGAGAAAGAGTAGTTCATAGTTATATGAACTACTCTTTCTCTAAACTGACTTTGTCATGAAGACGTGTGTTAGTTAAAAATGGCATTTATTTTAATTATATTAAGATTAAATTTGTATATTCTTGTATTATTAAAACATTATATGTACTTTCTAAGTTTATCTTGGACATTACTGACGAGGAAAACATCGTGAGGAAACCAGGGGGTCTACTCCGAAGTGGTATCGGCCGAATGTTCGGCCGTTTCCTGCTACGAAGTTACTATTTGGTTCGGTCGGTCCCGATCCTACTCTCCTACAATCTTTCGAATATTGACTATGGTCCCGATCCAACTGAGCCGATCCGAACTTTTTTCGCATTTTTCAATAATATTCTGTTCGGCCATGTGTCGGTCCGATCCGATCATTCGCACTTTGCACTTCGTAGTAGACCCCCTGGACTTATAATTCTGAAATCTCCAACCCGTCTTGAGCAAGCGTGCTGGTCAATGCTCTTGACTCCTCTGTGTGAGAAGAGGCCTTTGTCCTACAGTGGGACACTCATAGGCTGGTATTATTATTTAAAAAATCGGTGTTTGACATGATTGATAGTATATTTTTAGTCTTATATTATTTGTACTCATGTAAGAATAAAGGCCTCACGTATGTACGTACACATAAAAGCAGAAGAATCTTTGATTATTGCATGAGTAAGTAATTAGGAAATTATTATTTTGTTCTCAATAAATAATTGAGAACGTACCATACACACACACACACAGGACACAGGCCTCCTCTGTGAGAGAGTGTGGGCCGTAATCCAGCACGCGGGCCCAGTTGGTACGAGTAATTTGAAAATAAGAGAATAATTTGCTTTTTATTATGTTGGTAAACCACAACTAACATATTTTAAAAAAAATTGGCCCGAACCAACCGAACCTGAAAATGAAATTATTATTATTACTATAAATATTAAAACTAATTAATAACTGCAATAAATCAATAACGGAATCATTGCAAAACATTCATTGATATTTATTTTAATTTATTGCAAAAACTTGTGTTTCTGACATGTGTTAATTTGAAGTTAATTGGTCGAATATAATTTAGCGGTTAAGTTTGGTAGTGGTCCAGCGGCAGAGGTCATGAGTTCGAATTCGAATCACAGCATCGATTTCATTTACCTATATGACAAGCCATTTGGGATTTCCCATCGGTAAAATGACGATCTACCATATAAACTTTTATCCCCGATTTAACGCCTTCAGGGGATGAATTTTCAAAATTCCTTCCTTAGTTGCTGACTTTAGTTATAGCAGGAAAATTTTTATGTAAAATTTCATGCTTCTATGACCCCGCGGTTTGGCAGTACGTTGTCTGTCAGTGAATAAATTTATGTTTTTTTTAAAAAGTAGGTATTACAGTGTTGCATACAAAATTTCATCCCCTATTTAATCCCTTATGGGGATAAATCTTCAAAAATCCTTCGTTAGTTACTTTCGCTATGAAATTAACATGTACAAAAATTTATGTTTCGAAACCCAGCGGTTTCGGCTGTGCGTATTGTCTGTCAGTGAATGAATTTAAGAATTTTACGAAGTAACGGAAGGAGGACATCGCCATGGAAGTAGACCACGGCGAAGGTGGTGTGACGATCTGATAAAGTTTGCAGGGCCAACATGGCCAGAGATCGCTCAAGAGGTTTGGAAAGAATAAGAGGAGGTCATTGCTCAGCAGTGGGACACAATATGGGCTAACGAAAAAAAAAATGAATGTCTTAGGGGGGTAAGACGGCTTATACATGCCTTTAGATCTATCTAATTTAAATTAGTAGTTGTGAGTAGCATCGCTGTGCTCCAGTTTGAAGCGTATCCACGGCACGTTCGGTTAAAATGCAAGCTCGTACCTACTACGTATGACTTTGCAACCTTTTGCAAAGCCATACATACGTATTCTGAGTGTCAATTCAATTTTATTCAGGAAAAATTCACATTGTTTTTGAAATCATTCAAATTGTAAAACTAACACATTCATAATACAATAAAACATAGAAAATAACATAAAAATTGTCGAGTACATGCGTCTCAGATATTAGATGGACATAATCTTTGAGATATTATTTGTATAGGTAGTTAAAATACGTAGGTATGCTTAGAATAAGGGTGGCTATCTGCCTGTCTCTTTTGCTCATACAAAAATAGATGATCCAGTTTCTCCAAAATTACTACACCTTTAAGTAAAACCATGGTCTCATAACCAAAAACAACATAATACCTTAATCTTATACAGTCTTAATCTTCAGCTATAAAAAAAACGATGTCAATCGACTAATAGCAATAAAAATTAGTACTATTATGGTCTATCGAACATCTCTTAAAAGAAAATAAAATAAAACGGTTTCGATCGTAAAACCAAAATGTTTTGGTGTTTGAGAGTGTGGGTGATTCGTTGTGTAACATGTTACGTGGGTAAATTAGTTGGGCTATTGTCTTCAGATGATCTACCATTAGACAACTATAGTCTAACGAATTTATCTGTCTATTTATTTTCCTCATCTCTCTTTTCCTACTTCCTACTGTAATATTATAAATGCGAAAGTTTGTATGGTGGTTGTCTTTCACGCCAAAATTACTGAACAGATTTGGATGAAATTTGGCACACAGATAGTTTATAACCAGGATTAACACATAGGATACTTTTTTTTTCCCAATATTCTCACGGGATCAAAACTTATGCGGGTGAAACCGCGGGGCGCAGCTAGTTCGAAATAAAATGCAGACACTAACTCAGGAACCAGTCTTAAAAACTGTACAACAACTGTGTAACTGAAGAATTTGTTCTTCTGAAAACGAATAGGTACTTAAATACATTTATCATCATGTCAGCCGAAAGACGTCCACTGCTGGTCCTCCACCATACGTAGTCCCATTGACCGGTCCCACATCCGGCGAAATCTTGCACCTTCAGAAGGTCATCGGTCCACCTTGTGGGAGACCTACCAACGCTGCACCTTCCGGTACGTGGTCGTCACTACAGAACCTTTCGGCTCCCTCGGCCATCCGTTCTGCGAATAAAGTGCCCTGCCCACTGCCTCTAAGTTTATTAATTCTTCGGGCTATGTCGTTTACCTTGGTTCTTCTGCAATAAATAAATTAAATAGCCGAAAATCAAATGAAATAGAATGAGTTTTCCTAGAGTCTGAAACGGCTGATGAAAAAGTATTTCACATTATGTTACTCAAATAGGTTATCCAAGATGTTTTTTTTAACATATAAACTGACTTTACTTTACTTTTTAGCTGCATCCGGTTCGACTGGTAGCCGACGCCAACATAGGAAATGGCTCAGAAGATGAAACTGACTTTAAACACAAAATATTGTAGCCTCTGCGGTTTATTTCAGAAGTCAACCTTTTTAACGTCGTTGTGTGAACAAACAGTTTCGTTCTGTGGTTTCAGAATACGATCACTTTAAATACAAGTTAACATAGTACAACCAAAAGTACAACACGTTCACTGCCGCACCACTCTCTATTTAATCCACAAAATAATTCTAACTCAAATCTTATCAGATCCGAGATCCGCTCTCAAACAATACATAACCTTGTCTCAAGTAGACCGTTAATACTTTTATTAACTTACAACATACCTAACTATCTTAAATCATTCGATTTCGCAATACTAATGTGTAAAGCTGTAGTTATATTGGATGTAAAACTGGATTTTTTATTTAGGCAGAGATAATCTACGAATTGGAAGGGTGTCATAAAAGGTGGCTAAACAAGCTGGGCCGACATCAGCACCGATGGCCGTTGAGGCAGAAGAGGACGAAGAGATTATTGGTAGATTCACTACATCTAAGTTGAGCTGCACGATTACTGACAAATGCGTGCACTGACTGGACAGGTCCACTCGATCTGTGTGGTTCTTTCCTCGAAAGACCATTCCAGACATCAATCTAAATGGTCTTCACATGATCTGGCCAAGATTATGTCTGCACCTTAAAAGAGACTGCGACCTCTGAGTTTCTTTCGGCCTTTCTTCTCAGAGTGGTCTCAGAGTAGCAGATCTCATCTAGTTTTCAAAATATGATTGACGTGTAAAAGTGTTTGTACAAACCTACTTGCAGAAATAAAATCATTATCTATATACTAATAATAAAGTTTAAGAGTTTGTTTGTTTTTTGTTCGAATGCGCTAATCTTTGGAACTACCGGTCGGTTGCATTTGATAACCCAATTCATGAGGAATCACAACAACATCACGCTATGACCCTCAGGAGTCGAGTAAAAAGAAAAATAGTGGGAATGAACGTTAAGCGAAAACGACGTGATACTAGGGCAGGTGATACGATGCGACGGGGTGGGGCGGGGGGACAAAAAATTTCATGCGGATGAAGTCCCGGGCAGAAGCTAGTAATTATGAGCTGAAGTAGCGGCAATAGCTTTACACATAGTCACTGACTATAGGAAAACTAAGTAGGTAGTTGTCCTAGAAGAAGTTTAGAAGTCTTAACAAAAAGAAAATCCCTTGGACAAAGAAGGGGAAGTGCCAATCACCAGCAAATCATTCAACCAAAGAAATCGTTAGCAATCCGTTCTAGTGTGCGAAAACTTATTGACCTCATCCATTGCTTTCCACCAGGCGAGATAGAGATCAAGAGAGCTCATTTTGCAATAAATAAAGAAATAAAAAACTGACCGATGTGATCACAGCCTTATGCGATGTGCAATTGATAATGCATGAGTGCAATACCAGAAATCATTGCAATATTACAATACCTATACATTACTTATTTTATTTTAACTTAGTTTTAATAACCGGTAGAGCGTTGGTGAAAGTAATTGGGTTACCGACTGTATCGAATGGATTGAGGAAAACCACGTATGAGATGATACTTGTTCTGTCATCATTATGATTGCCTCAATTCTTTTATTTGGTAGAGTCCTAGATATTATTTGCGACCTCGAACCGTTTTTGCTGAATATGGATAATATAACTTATCATCTTTGTAGCTAATACCCGTACTCACAAACATTACTATGAGTCCTCACAGTGTGCGTGGACGCACAGGGTTCTAAAAACCTATTCATAGACAATACTTGAGTGGCGATCGGCACTATGCGTCCCTTAATGTTTTGTGAATTTAAAGGTTTTGCATATATAACGCATTTAGAAATGCCTTATTTCGCATAGTATTGCTACTTAGACAAGTATTGTTTGTGAATACAGGTGTATCAAAATCAAAGGTTATTTATTCAAATTAGGCTGAGAATCAGCACTTTTCGAACGTCAAAATTACAAAAACAGTCCCCCAAAAACGTCCGCCCTTCACCACTTCCTAGTGCTATCGCTGGGAAGAAGAAGTGACGCAAAAAACTCCCCAGCATGTGATTTTACTGCTTAATAATTCTTATTAGATGGCCGATTGGGGCTGAAAGGTTCTGGGGGTCTACTACGAACGGCAAAGTGCGAATAATTGGATCGGACCAACACATGGGCGAACCAAATATTATTGAAAATTGCGAAAAACAGTTCGGATCGGCTCAGTTGGGTGGGGACCATAGTCAATATTCGAAAGAGTGTAGGAGTGTAGGATCGGGACCGACCGAACCAAATAGTAACTTCGTAGCAGGAAACGGCCGAACATTCGGCCGATACCACTTCGGAGTAGACCACGTGGAGTGGCGACCGCGTACCGGAAGACGTAGCGTTGGAAGGCCTTCCACGAGGTGGACCGATGGCCTTGTGAAGGCCGCAGGAATCCGCTGGACGCGGGAAGCACAGAACCGTTCGAAGTGGCGTTCTCGGGGGAGGTCTGTGTCCAGCAGTGGATGTCTTTCAGCTGAAATGAATGAATTAATTAAATTTGAATTATTTTTAACTGGGCAACTTTGTTTTTGGTTAGCATAATTACCTAGTTTACGAGTAGAATACCTCAGTTCCTTAGGCTTTTTAACGGTGTGTTAATCAGTACTATTTTATTGTACGCATTTTTCTGTAATTTCCTACTTGTCTGTATATGTAGGTGTACATAAATGGTTAAATAAATAAAAATACACTAACTTTAGCATGTAAAGGTGTTGGCTCACTCACAAGTACTTTTTCATGGTAATTATAACGCATTTAACATGTAGATTTCTTTCTTCCATATACTGCGGATGACATAACGTTTAAATTACATTTTTTTTTTGTTAGCCTCTACTGTCCACTGCTGGGCAAAGGCCTCCCCCAAATCCTTCCAGGAACTCTTTTCCTGCACCACGTCGAACCAGCCCTCGCGGTACGCGTCCAGATCGTCTCGCCATCTCTTTCTGGGCCGGCCTCGGCGGCACCGTCCATCTTCAGTTAAACTTACTTAATCAAATTATTAATGCTACCGTCAAAATATATCAGAAAAATACCTCTACTCATCACAACATATCAAAAACTACATACAACAATGTTCTGCCAATGGTCATCTGAGAAACCCCGCGGGCAGATAATAGTTATCTAACAGAAACTCGGCCAATTACGTATCAAATGTTACCAGTCTTGATCTAATAAGTATGTGGGTATTAAGTCCACTTGTGACGTAATTCGACTTTCTGTGACATTGTTGAGATGCATCTTGTATGTCTGTTCGTATGTTACAACATGTGGCGAAACAGCTGGACGGATTATGATTGCAAGGATTAGAATGTGTGTTTAGAGTGCGAATGAATATATTTGAATAAGTGATTGTTGTGTTGGACCACTAATATCTTTTTGAATTATTATTGTTCATCATTTAAGATGCATCATGTGCAGTCAATCTTAGCGCTAGTACCTACATACCTAAACTCACTGACTGAATAATCTCTCACCAATGCATGAGATATTCGGAATTTACTGAAATAATTGGCCTCACATCTGCCTAACTCTTCGTGGAATACGGGCGTGATGTTATTTACCCAGCACTTGCTGTAATATGCCAGAACACTCACTAGTTCTGCAAACGCTATTAATTATGAAGATATTCCTTTTTCTTTTGCATTACATAAGGATATTAAGAACCCTATCATCATCATTATTTCAGCCTGGAATCACGCACTGCTGGATATAAGCCTCTCCTTTTTCTGTCATATTTCCCGGTTCCGTGCGCGGGAAACTCCTGGATGAGGATCCAGGTGTTTCCCGCGACTTTGACGACGATGTTATCTAGTCTAATGCGCTTTTGGCCGGCCCTGGCTTCTTTGGCCGAACCTTGGAACCCTAGCTTACATCTGTAAATTATATGGTATACATAATAAACAGTGCTCCATCTGTCTATCTTACTGCACTTGAATATGTCAAACAGCAGATCTGATAACATAATTTTAGATTGTATCGTACTCGGAGCCGCACGTCCGTCGGCTGCAATTTTATTCACTGTACCAACGCGCTGGTCAATATCTTACTACTCTTAAGTGAAGCTAAAACAGTAATAATATGCCTGTTATATACTTACATAACATTCTGTCTAGCCGTGTTGACTAATGTAAAGTTACGCAACTCATATAGTTAAGCTTGTATAATTCCTGATTATGAGCAGAACTGCTTCGTAGCTTCCCATTACTGTCGTTGGAGATAGTTCAGACATGTCTATAATCTAATATTTGCTTACAGATTGGTTCCGCGACTGGTTTACCTGTAGCCGGTTGTTTCAAACGGTTGGTTAACGTAACATACGTAAAATTATGACCTTGCCGTACGTCAAATAATAACGAGTACGTAATCTTTATTATTTGACGTACGGCAGTGCAATTTTGTAATTGTAATTTGAAACAACGCTTTTTTTTGGTTTGACGACAGTAAGCGCCATTTTTGACGTATACGCGTGCGTCAAGTGGACGTGAAACACCCCGCCGTAAGTGTCATGTGTGCCGACGTAAGGTAGATTTAAAATAAAAAGAACCGCAAAACTCTTTTAAACGAAAGGAATTAAGTTGGCAGGTTACTGGTATTCTTGCTACTTCCTCCAATGAGCGAGGTGTGGAAGGAGTGCAACGACTGGGGATTGAACTTACTACTTTTCGCTCACTAAGTTACTAGTCTACGTCTCAGTGTGCATACACACGAACGACTCGCGTCTGTCGACGGCAGAGGCAACTGCAACCGTTGACGCGTGTCGCTCGTGTCTATGCACACTTAATCGTTGGGATATTATATAATGTTCCCACTGCTGGGACACAGGCCTCCTCTCGGTGAGAGGTAGTGGGCCGTAATCCATCACGCGGGCCCAATGCGGATTGGCAGATGTCACATGTCTTCGAATTTTTGGTTCTAGGACATGCCGGTCTCCTCACTGTTTTCCTTCACCGTTTTGAGAGCAGTGGTGATGAAATAATTTACACAAAGTAAAGCGCCTGTCTGGGTTCGAACCTACGACCTACAACTCGTAAGTCGCAGCCGTTACCACTTGGCCACCACTGCTCGTTGAGATATTGCCGCTTCATAACTAAATACAAGTTTTTTTTCTAGTAGGTATCCTAAGCCCAGATTTCAGACACAAATCTAACAGGGACACAGTCGAGGCCCGAAAAATCTACCTGTTGGCCATATATTGTTACGCCTGGAAATGGAGCCTGCGGTCCGTAGTGCAGAATCCAGTACAGTCCTGCAACTGCACCATTCGAGCAGCCGAATAAAAAGAGGTATGTCCTCAGTATAACTCAAAGCCCTTGACACTACGATAACAATCTCACGTTTACATACATTTTATTAATAATATCAAACTGGTCTAATGACATAATTTTATTATTATTTTCTTGTTTTTATGCTTCAACTGAGTTTCAGGTCGAGCAAGTTTAACAGCACACCAACTTTTGAAACTTAAATACATATCCAGTCTCAATGAAAGTTAGTCTGCTTGTAATTCATCATCATCTGCCTAGTCTTTTCCCAAATATGTTGGGGTCGGCTTCCAGTCTAACCGGATGCAGCTGAATACCAGTATTTTACTTGAAGCGACTGCTTATCTGACCTTCACAACCCAGTTACTGGGTTACCCCTTGGTAAGTCTGCTTGTGACTATTATTGAATTAAAAAGAATGCTACTTTTCATCTTATTGCCACATTTTTTAATTCGATTAACCTTTATCCGCCCTCCATGGTTAATAGAAAATTTACAAAGGTTGAAGCCAAAGCCCCCATGCTGTAGCCAAGCAGTCTACCCCCATGGGATGCATTTGTGGATTTATGTATTTTTGTATTAAGCAAAAGTTAAAGTACCTACAGGGTGCCAGGGACAGCGACTCGTAACCTGTTACCGTAGATTCAGTACATGATTCTGATCAGTGCATTGAGGGCTTTGTATGAGGCTCTTGTGAGGAGTCATCTGGAATATAATGCGGCCGTCTGGAGTCCGAGTGAAATAAAATACAAAAATATGCTCGAACGGATACAGAACAAATTCGTCAAATTTATGTATTTAAAGCTGTATGGGAGATACCCGCGATACCTGTAACTGTATCCTACCTTATTCTGTCTCGGTATGGTGGGCTACTACAAACTAGAAATTAGGCGTGATGTGGCACTGGCAACGTATGTTTTCAAAGTTTTAAGAGGTAGTATACAAAACTCAGGTATACTATCAGAAATAGGGTTTAATTTACCGAATAGGTACGTGGAGCGGCGGCGCAAGCCGTAGCTACTGGTGGTGCCAAGTGCGCGCACTAACCTACTGGGGCGCGCACCACTGACTCGTGCGCTGCGCCCTGTCAACACGGTGGCAGATGCCATAGACATACCTGTACACTGGGTGAGTTCACAAGGGCCACGTACTGCATGTAAGGTATTATATAGTTAAGTATATTTTAAGTTACTTTGTCGCATTAGATTAAATATCTGTAATGTCAAAGGAAACATGTGATAAATACATAAATCAATAAAAAAATCTTCTGTAGAAAAGTGCAATACGTAGGTACTCGGTCAAAATTTATGGAACATTTGTTTTTAATAACCGGCGTTTAATTTCAACGGGGAGACCAAAAATAATTGAAGGTAGGCACGACCGCTGGCTAAAGACGTTATTCTTGGCCTGAAATCACGAATAAATGATACAATATTAAAATAATTTACATAAGCCACAAAGCACTGGCCCAGTGGTAACGGCTCCGACTTCGAACCTAGGCAGGCGCTTTACTTTGGGTAAATCATTTCATCACCACTGCTCGGTGAAGGAAAACATCGTGAGGAAACCGGCATGTCCTATGACCAAAAATTTAAAAAAATGTAACATCTACCAACCGGCACTGGGCCCGCGTGGTGGAATATGGCCCACTCCCTCTCACAGAGAGGAGGCCTGTGTCCCAGCAGTGGGAACATTATAGGCTTCTGCAATGCTACATATGCCGCATTACATTGTTGTATGTTAAACAAAACAAGCGTAAACAGATCACTATCGGTGTTGATAACACCATGACCACGCGTTACCATTGCGTGGTACAAAATTACCATAAAAAGCCATCAGAATTCAGTTTACAAGTAGACGCACCGTCTGCGGGTCAATGGCACAAACTTACGGCGCACGTCCGAAAAACTACGTGAGATTTGTGTGGTACAAGTTTAAAGATACGAGCGATGTTTAAAATTAAATAAATTATGTCTACTTGTATGCGTAGTCCGAAACAAAGAATATATTATTATATTAAAAACAACTTTTGGCATGTAAATGATGAATATGTTTAACGTAGGTATAGGTAAGTTCATCATTAAGTTACAGTATATTTCACACTAAGAAACTGAATATAACTCGGTTTATAGATATTTTATTCTCATAAAGAACACAAAAAGTTCACTTAAAATATGAGATTATAAATAGATTATACACTTACACTATTACATCATGACTCCGTGAGTCGAGAATATATAAACTGAGAGCGATAACAATATATGGGTTTTAAAGAAATTAAGTACACATGGTTAGTTACTAAATTTTAGATATATACGTTTTTAACATTTTTTTAAAGATATTTGTACTTTTTACATATCATCTGGCAGTTACAACACTGCTCCTTCATATAAAATGCTTTTCCTCCTGTAATTGGTTCTGGGTGGCCTGAATTTTAACTTTCTGCGATTTCGGGTGTGGTATCCGTGATTTCTTTTTTTGAAAGTAACTACCTAACAATAACAACATTCGACTGTAGTTTAATGTAGACACAACGCATTTTGCAAAACGCCAACCCGCACTGGGCCTGCGGGTTGATTACCACTCCCTCTCACAGAGAGGAGGCTTGTGTCCCAGCAGTGGGAACATTAAAGGCTGAATATGATTTTGCTTATGCATGTAGCAAAGCAGTTAGAAAAGAGGCTGCGATGATTACAGGGTGATATGCCTTTTTTTTATCCACCAATAAGACGAAGTACAGACGCCAGCACATCAAGCTACTACAATCTGTCAAATTCTTGACCTGCTGGCGTCTGTACTTTCTGCATATATTATGTTTATAGCTAGCCCTAGCTTATCTTTACTAAGCTGAAAATGGAAAAATGAAAAATGTTTATTTGTCCCAAAACAGTTACATGGATTATAAATGAGACATCCCCAGTAAGTAATTGATAACACTTGTGTTGGGGACGATTTTTTATAAAAGATGACCAACAATAAAAATAAAATATAAAATCTAGGAATAAAAGATAACAGTAAACGACTTACGCCGTTTTGCGTGGAAGTGACGCATGTCAACCTTTTCTTATTGTTTTTTTTTTGTTTTTTATGTTCTTTTCGCGTCATGTTTACCGCAAATAAACGTATTTTCTTTCTTTCTTTCTTTCTTTCTTACTTATAAACTAATTAACAGCTACCAACATTAGAAGTTTTTATTTATTTACCCACCCACGAATTGAATATTGATCTCTTTATTTGCTAGAATATAGGTTATTAGATGGTAGTGCTACATGGTAATGGTGGATAAGTGTTTTTTATTATTTTCGTTTTTTAGGGACATCATTCATCATTCATGTCTTCCAAATATGAAGTGCTTTTAAAATCGCTCCCGCATCCTCTCCTCTCAAACACCACACAACAAACCATTTGATATTATATTCTAATTTTTACATAACACCTGATCTACTTACTTGCAAGTACAGCACATACCCACAGCTTGCACAATTACCTAAATGTTCACCATGTGCCAAGAGAGTAATGTGCAAACGCAACTTAACTTGGTCACATGGTCGCATCGTCACATTGGAAACATGGCCACTTTTACCATTACATAACATGGTCAATTGGCCACTGAATATATTAGAGTTCTAATAAAATCCTTATAGAGAGGCTACAGAAAGTGGCAGCGTATGGAATTGCGACAAAATTAATAATTATTCGTTTTAACCATTATGACTGTTATGTAAACGGAATTTGTCGAATGTTTTTTTTTTTTAATAGATGCGATGTCTCGTTTTGATCTCGATATTTGGAACTTCACTAATTAATATATTAATATCACGTGTCACTATGTACACTCGTAAACGCTAATCTCCGAAACCACTCAACCGATTTCAATGAAATTATGTGAACGTGTGTGGTTGGTTCCGGCTTAAAAGATAGGATAGTTTTGAACCAAATAAACCAGCTAATCTATATAGGTGAAAACTCAGGTTAAACCACAGTGCTCAGGATGGGACTTGACCCATTCATTTCGTTCATTAATTGCCATTAGCACACGAAGAAATTAGCCTTTAGTGATAATAAATTACATGCTCATACCAGCAAATAAAGTGAAACCGGATAACTAGTTTCCTCACTAAGTTCGTCAACTCCGAAACAAACCAAAAAATTACATAATCTCTTACACAAAGCTTTTAATTTCCAAAACGATGCAGACATGCAAATCATAAAGAAATGCGGACATTGATTAACATAATTTAACCTTTTATATTCAACATGTTTTATTAATCGTTGTTATCACTTCATTATGACTTATCAATTATAAATGTATGTATTTAGCGAATCTTCCTATGCCCTGTCCATTAAGTTAACCGTTAAGACAGCTATCTTAAAACGTACCTACATGTGTTGTGTGTTGTGTTTCTTTATCTGAGTTCTGTAGGTCTTCTGAGTTCTTTTTGGCAATAATTTTTTTATTAATAATTATTATCTTAGTAACGATTTTATTGCCACTTAGATTATAATCAATGCTCAGAATCGCAAATGTTATCATAGCACACACATTACGGAGTGAAGGGTCTGCAAATAAAAGTTAATTATTATTATTATTTCCTTTATTTTATTTAAATACTTACAAATTACATTTTTAAACATTTTTATAAAAAAAAAAAGATTAAAAAAAACATTTAAAAATATATAAATTAGTAGCCCACCGGTATCGGGAACAGGGTCCAAGCTACCGGCGGTCAGGGCTCCAGAGACAGAAACCTCCTCACAATGCGAGCCGTATCGAGGAGTACTGCCTTATTATTATTATTATAGCAAATATCTACCACGAAATGATTGCGGACGTTAATTGCGGAAATGTAATTTCAACATGATGAATTGAAAGCATTTTTTCGTAAGTATGAAATTTCGTAATTTGGTGGTTTAAAAGACGGGAAGTCTTTTTATTTGTAATGGCTTACTTTGACAGTCGTTACGGGCCATCAGGAGCCCGAAAGTTTGACAACCAGTCTTACCAAGGTGTATCGTATTACCCAATAACTGGGTTGTGGAGGAAAGATAGGCAGCCGCTCCATGTAAAATGCTGGTATTCAGCTGCATCCGGTTAGACTGGAAGCCAACCCCAATATAGTTGGGAAGAGGCTAGGCAGATGAATGGTTTACCTACAAATATACGGCAATAATCCATAGTCTTTATCATATTTTTAAATCTCGCATGTACGGACGCTAGCACATCAAGTTACTACAATCTGTAAATTTCTTTACCTAATTGATTTCAACTTTATCTCTAAATCATTAAGGTTCAAGGTTGATTGGGAAAATTTGCCAGTTTCGGGTAGCTTGACCTGCTGGCGTCTGTACGTCAACAAAAGAGATAAGTAACCAACATTCGAAAACCTCCATCGGTTTCTTACTAAACTTCAACTATATCCGACGAGGTCGTCGGATATAGTTGAAGTTTGATAAATTAACTGTTTGTTTTCTATTAATTAAATAAAATTTTATCCGAAAACATCAATCCGTTTCTTACTAAACTTCGAATTTTTTGATGCCCTATGATTCTTTTGCTTATTTTTTCACATGTGTGTTATAGGTATCTTATTATTTTAAATGTTAGATTATACAAATGTAACGTAATAAACGATTCCAACTTCAACTATATGGGTTCCTTCTATTTGGCAGAATCTTGATACTCCGATTTTTATTTGGCATAACTCACATGGCATAATCTTATTTAATCGAATATTTTTAAGGCATAAAAATTATTTAGCATAACTTTTGTTTGGCAGAATATTTACGTGTCCGAATTTACAATGGCATACTTTTATCTTGGCAGAATTTTGTTTCGCATAATTACCATTGCCATTATTAATATTATGCATAATTTTGTTTAGCATAACATTTATTTAGAGATACGATTATTTGGTATGGGTGCATATTTGAACATCAAAAATTAAAATAGATGTATCTTCTTGTAAAAATTAGTGTTCAAAACATCAAAAACTTATCTGCAAAATTTTGTGACAGAAACGAATCGCTGCGAAACCGACTTTACGCAGTCTTGTCTGCCCTACCCCTAGAGTGTAATTTAAACCCGCGTAGGCGCGGAGGGGTAGGGCGGCCCGCGAGCTGAGGAGCAGGTGGTTTGAAGGCCCGCCACCGCGGCTGAGGCTGGCCGGCGAAGCCGGCCAGCAAGCCGAAGCTGCGGTGGTGAGCGTTAAAACCATCTGTGACGATAAGCTCGCGTGGCGCCGCCCAAACCCCGCAGCGCCGGAGCCGTGACAGAAACAATGCTTGCTGCATGTTGCATGCCTGCTTGCATGCTGCATGCCTGCTGCATGTTGCATGCCTGCTTGCATGCTGCATGCATGCTGCATGTTGCATGCCTGCTTGCATGCTACATGCATGCTGCATGCATGCTTTCACAATCAACTGTTTTATTGAGTAAATACATGCAGAATCAACTGTTTTATTGAATAATGATAATTAAATAATAAATAAAACAAAATATATAGACAATTTAGGTCAAACTAATCTTAAATTAGCTCCAATTGCCTTCAAAAATCCAGTTTCAGTGTAATCCGACTGATCGTCGCATGTGTGTGGCGAAAAAAATCAGTTCTGCCTTTTAATGCCTATCGATATAAAATGTATGCCAAAAGACGATTCTGACTGTGAATTTTCTGCGATATGATGGTTCTGCTTTTTAATTATTATGGATATAAACATTATGCCTAAAGATGATTCTGACTAACAAAATTATGAGTTTTGAATGTATGACAACTGAGTGTATGCGAAATGATATTCTGCGAAATGAAGTTTATGCTATCCGTTGTTATGCAAAACAATATTATGACGTAAAAAGTTCTGCTATAAAAGGTAGACCCCAACTATATCCGACGACCCTGCATACTTATCTCTTAAATACTATAGAAATTCTCAGGAGTAAAGAATATGAGAAGTTACATATTTAATTGCATCTCTGAAACTAAATGAACGTAACTTCTGGGCATGCAATGAAATATATTGTTCGAGTTGTGATAAATTGAGAAACAGTAATGTGATGTAACTGTGCATTAAATGCATTCGTTTATTTGTGTTTAAAACGCAAGACCGTTAAGACATTGTACTGAATATAATTGGATTGTACCATCTCTTTGTAGGTATATTTTTTAGGTATGTGCTCTCGAATTTCTTAGGTAACATCCTGTGATATTTCATCAAGTGTAGATAGAACAGATATGTTGCTCGGTTGTTTCTATGGTGAAATTCAGTGATTGCTACTTTAATTTTCAGAAGTTAAAAGGATTGCAGAATCAGCATTGCCATACAACGTGGCAATGCTGGCCAGCCTTTTGGTCACGTTTTCTATTGACAGCGATGCGGACAATTTTTTTTACGCCCTTTGATTATTTTCCCTCCTTTTTATACACTTGTACCAGCCGCCGCGGGAGACGCTCCTCCGGGCGTCGGGAGTCGCGTGACGACTACCGGCCACCATAGGCGCGGGCCTGCGGGCGGAGAGCAATGGGTAGCTCACCGCCCGATCAGGACCAGGCCCGTGCCGGACGGCGCGTAAGTGTTCCACGCGCGCCTCAAAGAGATGTCAGCATAATCCGAGGGGCCCCTTAGGGCCGAAGCCTGCCGAGTCAGCGGGATTGTCCGAAAGGGTTACCGCTACCCCGGAACATAAAGGGCGAAGGAAGGAACATGGGTGGGTTTTAGTCAGTAAGAGTCTGACACTCCCTTCCGCTCCACCCAGAGCGGGAGCGGTCATTTGATGATTTCCCACCAGAAAAAAAAAGGCTGTTAGCTTTTTAAATTATGTAAATATAATATATTAGAATATATTTAAACAAAGGATTGAATATGAATTTAAAACACAATATAACAAAACGCCTTTACGAGTCTAATATAATAATATATCACACGACAAACTCCAAATACCCACCAATCTCCCTTCAATCCTGAATCATCGATTGCCAATTGACAAACCAATTACTTCTCACATAGCATTTACCTATCGCAATAAGGCAAAGGTTACTAGTCCAGATCAGCTGTTCGCTGTTAATGTCCACCTTTCACTGAAGCTTTGTAATGCTACCGGTGATGTTCAAGCTTAATACGTAGTTTATATCCATTGAAATTGTACACCTTGATATTTTAAATAATAGACTGACATTACCCCTTTTTTTTCTGGGTGGGAAATCAACGTATGACTTCTCCCGCTCTGGGCGGAGCAGGAGGGCGTGTCATACTTTTACTGACTAAAACCCACCCGTGTTCCTTCAGTTGCCTATGCCAGGGACCACGGTATCTCTTTCGAACAACCCGCGGCCCTGGCACGCATCGGCCCTAGCGGACCCCGTCAGTTTGTGCTGACATCTCTTTGAGGCGTGCGTGGAACACAACGCGCCGTCGACTCGGGCCTGGTCCTTGCCGGGCGGTGAGCTGCCCATTGCCCGCAAGCCCGCGCCTACGGTGGCCGGGAGTTGGCTGGTGACTCTCGACGTCCAGGGCGTCTCCTGCGGCAACTAGGGGCGTGAGGGCGCAAAGATTGCCTCTCCCTCACGCGCTCCGCCTCCTCCTTTGCGAGCATTACGGCTTCGTAGAAGGAGGTGACGGCTTTCCATGCACTCTCGCTCCGTACCATGGCCTGGACCAGGACCGGACGCGAGAGATCGCCGCCGCCGGACTGACTTTACCCTTAAGACACTCGCACACGAGACTGTTGGTTGTCGATGTCGGATTTTGATGGATTTAATGGAACACCCAGAGCCTAGATTTGTGCCCGGTTGATGGCGATAGGCCCGCGCCCATGGGACTGAAACATAACTCTCGAAATGTACTATCGGTGCAGCTCTGCCTAACACTTCGTGGAAAAAAAATCTGACGTGTGTGAGCGCTCTTAATCTATATTGAAACTGATTAAAGTCGAGGGAATCCCCCACTACGGTGGACGTAATACTTAACAACAAATTAATAGATTATTAAAATCCTTCGACCACGTTCTTACGGACGTAAAAATATCGCAGCGGGGTTTTATCGCGCACTGGATTTTCAACTCTCGATTTTAAACCGAGCATTGAGAATCCAACAGAGCGCATCCCAGCGCGTCAAAAAACACACTGTTGGATTTTAAACTCTCTCTCTAAGCAATGCGTTGAAGATCCAATGCGCGAAAAAATCGCGCCGCGATATTTTTACAGCGTCCGTGGACTTATGATCACGTCTGCTAATACCTATACTTAGCCATTTCTATCAACTCTCTTAATAGCCAGATAATATTTATATAATAAGGTAACTTCAATTAATTCTAGACATTAGCCAACATTTTGCGTGAGTCGCAAAAAGATGCCATTTCACTCTGAGATAAAATTATGTATTTCGTAACAACTATTACGAATCATTTTGTCAAATCATCAACAAGATGGTTCATTTTGTACCATGCAAAATTCAAAACTCTCTGTATGGTGCATGTCAAAAATTGTTTTGGTTTTGGCTCATTGTGTAACTCAAAAAATTATTTTGATTTCCGCTAGCGCGAAATACATGGCTATGCAGCTTTCTCTCAAGTTTAGAAATTAGTTATAATTTTTGTAATGATAATGATTTATCATACATTTATAGCTACCTACATGTCATAGATGATGTTGCTTGCACGGTGGATGACGGATCTTCGGCTACAGGTGTTTAATGGTATAAATTAAATATTAATGAACCGGAAACGCTTCCTATCATCACTGACATAGTTTACTTGAAGAAGACCTACAATAATGACTTAAATCAAGGAAGCTTTAGCTCAGCATTGAATGTTTGGATGATGATGATGGTCATCGTCATTATTCACAATGACTTAATAGGCTTAAAAGAGGCTTATCACGAAACTTCCGCAAAGTTCAGGATTAAACCCAAAAACTTATATAGTAGACTAGTACAAGAGGTCTTTTGAAGTCAAAATTAAATTATCATTATCGTCTAAAATTAATATTCTTAATTTACTACCAGTCCGATTTGTTTTTTTTTTCATTTTATTGCCCAATCCTCAAGGAAGGTTATCGGCTATTCAACATCACGCTATGACCCTTAGGAGCCGAGTAAAAAGAAAAAGCCCGCGTGGTGGATTATGGCTTACTCCCTCTCATCGAGAGGCGGCCTGTGTCCCAGCAGTGGGAACATTATAGGCTGACAAAAAAAAAAATAAGTAATAGTGCGGACGGGCGATGCGACGCGGTGTGTCGGAGGAGCAAGAAATTTCAAGAGGATGAAGTCGCGGGCAGAGGCTAGTAGTTAATACAAGTCTGAAATCACCAACCCGTCTTGAGCAAGCGTGGTGATCAATGCTCGTGCCTTCTCTGTATGAGAAAAGGCCTTTGCCCTGCAGTGGGACCATAATAGGTGAGTATTACTAATAGTCAACTTCAATGCCTGACATCTAGGTCCATCTGCCCAAGTTTAATCTAAAGCAATCATTTAAATACTTTTTCGTCAATCTCGTTGCATCAATTAGAAAGCTCATCTTTCAATCATAATTGATACTTCGGTAAATGGAACCAGTTAGTCGATATCTACATTAAAATTGGCGTTTGTATAGTAACCATTAGAAATTGATAAGACTTGTATTTGTAGATTGTTTCCTGTTGATTTCATCTTAATTTCTTTAATTGGATTACGTACAAGTTGCTGAAATTAGTAAAATTTAAATAAGTAGTAGGAAGGGCTAGTCGCTGAATAATAAAAGCTTCACGGGTCTTTTGAAGGTTAAGCTACGCTTACTGCGGCCGATCCGTGGATAGGTGACCATCCATTACCCCTCCTCGAAAAGCATGTTAACCGTTACGAGTAGTCCAGGTTGTCGTTTGTAGATCTTTGACAGATAGTCAGAAGCTCGAAAGTTTGACAACCAGTCTTACTAAAGGGTATCGTATTACCCAGTAAATGGGTTGTGGAGGTGAGATAGGCAGTCGCTCCATGTAAAATACTGGTATTCAGCTGCATCCGGATATACTGATAGCCGACCCCAACATAGTAATAATGTAATGATATGATGATGTGTGATGAATCATGTGATGATGAATGTGTGTAATGTAATGTATATTTTTCTGACTTTCCATAATAGTTTATCAAGAAGGGCCATTATGGTTTTTTACCGTTAATTACCCTATTAAATGATCATGATTGTCGACTGAAATCATCAGTGCTTAGATAGTCTTGATTTAGATAGTATTTCCAGGATGTTACCGTCCATCATTTAGAAAGCCAAGCCGGCGAAACAGCGTATCTGACGGACAGAGCCGTCAGCTACCCCGGTCGCGATGGGGAGTGGAACCGGCGAGAGATGTCGTGCGGTGTCCCGCAGGGATCGGTTGTGGGGCCGTTCCTGTGGGACATCGGCTACGACTGGGTGCTGCGGGCCGACCTCCCTGATGGCGTCAGCGTGGTTTGCTACGCTGACGACACGCTGGTCCGGGCGCAGGGGAGGTCGCATCAGGCGGCGGCCGACGCGATGACACGCGGGGTTGCGATAGTCGTGGAGAGGATCCGGCAGTTGGGTCTCGAGGTGGCATTGCACAAGTCCGAGGCCATGACGTTTCATGGGCCCCGGAACGCGCCACCACCGGGATCCCAACTAACGGCAGGAGGGGTTCACATCGGCATCGAGACGACGATGAAGTACCTGGGTCTCGTCCTCGACAGCCGGTGGAACTTCGTCGAGCACTTCCGACGTTTGGCCCCCAAACTGGAACGGGCTGGGGCCGCCTTCAAGCGGCTCTTGCCCAACCTGGGGGGGCCAAACGCCTCCTACCGGAGGCTTTACGCGGGGGTCGTGCGGTCCATGGCCCTATACGGGGCCCCGGTGTGGGCGCGTTCACTGCGGCTGCGAGCCGCCCACTACCTGAACGCGCCCCAGAAGGTGGTAGCCGTAAGGCTAATCCGGGGCTACCGCACGATCTCGCGCGAGGCGGCAAGCCTCCTTGCCGGACTGCCGCCATGGGATCTGGAGGCGATAGTCCTCGCGCGCCTGCATGAGTGGCGCGCGGAGGCACTACGCCGGGGGGAAAGTCCGCTCCCGCGGCAAATTGCTGCGGAGCGGACGGACCTCCGGCTCGATCTCATGGCGACATGGAAAGAGCGACTGTCGCAACCCAGCGCAGGGCACGCCGCGATAGCGGCGATAAGACCCCTCTTTGAGGAGTGGCTAGAGAGGCGCCACGGCGCCCTCACCTACCACCTGACGCAGGTCCTCACCGGACACGGAAGTTTCGGGAGGTTCCTGCACATCATCAGGCGGGAGGAAACGCCCGGGTGTCACCATTGCCAGGATCGCCCAGAGGACACGGTGGAGCACACGGTGGAGGTCTGCCCCGCTTGGGCGGAGCACCGCCGTGTCCTCGTGGAGGCGATCGGCAGCGGCGGCGGCCTCTCGCGCCCGGCCCTGGTGCAAGCCATGGTCCGGAGCGAGAGGGAGTGGGAGGCAGTCGCCTCCTTCTGCGAAGCAGTCATGCTAGCGAAGGAGGTGGCGGGACGGATGAGGGAGAGAGCCTCCCGTCCCAGCCGCCGCGGGAGACGCCCCGGGCGTCGGGAGTCCATTGGAGACTACCGGCCACCGTAGGCGCGGGCCTGCGGGCGGAGAGCAATGGGTAGCTCACCGCCCGATCAGGACCAGGCCCGTGCCGGACGGCGCGTAAGTGTTCCACGCGCGCCTCAAAGAGATGTCAGCATAATTCGAGGGGCCCCTTAGGGCCGAAGCCTGCCGGGGCAGCGGGATTGTCCGGAAGGGTTACCGCTACCCCGGAACATAAAGGGCGAAGGAAGGAACATGGGTGGGTTTTAGTCAGTAAGAGTCTGACACTCCCTTCCGCTCCACCCAGAGCGGGAGGGGTCATTTGATGATTTCCCATCCCAAGAAAAAAAAAAAAAAAAAAAAAAAAAAAAAAAAAAAAAAAAAAAAAAAAAAAAAAAAAAAAGCCGGCAAAACAAGCTAGCAAAAATAGGTATCAGTTACAAAACCTCCAATTTGCCATGCAAATCTCGTTCGTACTTAAATAAAAATTGGGTATAGAACAGCTAGTTACCCCTTATAAGGACAAAATAGTGTTAGAATATCTATGTCACATCCTCCTTAAAAAAACACAGGATGGCCTAACCTGCTTGGTCAACGCACTAAGTTACATCACTACGATCTATAAAGCATCATTTAATTGAATCGAAACGTTGCATCACTAAACAAAACTGCACTAAAGTTGTAGGTACTTAAATAGTGATGTCCGTATATCGATAGAAGTTAACCTGTCTGTTTTATGATTATAAATGCAGCTTTAACGATTACATTGTTGATTTTATGACTGTTTAGTAACATGTTGTGTGGGGTATTAGGAATCATCGCAAGCGCAGGTCCCTTTCTCTCGGTATGTTGACGATGCTAAATGACTTAATCAACTCTTCAACTCAGCCTGTAGCAGGCCACTGCTGAACTTCTAAGGGTCTTCAAGGTATGTTGGTAACTCCAGTTCTTTTCAATGACTTAATGAACTTGGGTATACCGAATGAGAGTTTTTTAAACGCATCGTGTTCCATTCTCGTTAAAAAATTTGCCTCTGTCTGTAGACAGCCTCAATACCTGAGGCGGTATGCGTTGTCAACCTTTAGAATGAACTTGAGTATCTTTAAAATTAAAAGGAATTTTTTAAACTAAGCTGCGAATCAGCATTTTTCGAACATCAAAATTACATAAGACTCCTCCAAAAACTCCCACCCTTCACCACTTCCTAGTGCTTTAGCTGGAAAGTAGAAGTGGCGCAACAAACTCCCCAGCCGAACAGCTGCCTGTTCAGTTAGAAGAACTTACGAAACACAAAAAACTAAATTAAATTATGTACCTTAAGTCAGCTTGCACACGCCAGGATATCAACAAATTCGCATATCAAACAGGACAGCTGTTTAATGTTCTGATATATGCAGCAACCCTCTATAGAGATGGTTTCGTTAAAACCATCTCTCTAATATTTATATGTGATAGTCCTTCAGACCGTATTTCGATCATGGCGGCCAATCTCAACGGAGACTAGCTTTCAGCGCGGGAGATATTACATATGGTGCACAACTGTGTGCGCAGACCAGGTGCACTCCCTCTTCCCTTACTTTCATAGCCCGATGAGACGATAATCCGTCACGACCGGAAAGAGATCAGGCGCAGGAGCAACGGCTTAGCGCGCTTTCCGAGGCAAGGGGTTATCATCACACCGCCAACTTCTAAACTCCGGGCTGTCACTAAGAAATTCCTAATGGAAAAACTCAATAAACTTTGCCCGACTCGGGAATCGAACCCAGAACCCCACGCTCAGCAGTCGCGCTTGCGATCACGAGACCATCGGGGCAGGGTTTTTTTTTACAAGTATTAAGAGCTCAGCAATGCAATTGACTTTCGATATATTTTCAAAACAATATTGATACCTAATAACACCTCTAGTAGGAACCTGGCTTATATAACAAATGATTCACAATAACTGACCAGCGTTGACCCACATTGGGCCATAAACTTTAATAGCCATGTAAATGGGTCAGGCTGGACCAGGACACTTCAAATTGCTAGTGAAAGTTCTCAATTCACTTAAAAGTTGTTGGAGAAACTGTTAAAGAGATAGGTAAGCTGACGGGTGCGTGAGCTAATCCGACTTGTATAGGTCAGCATCTAGGTAGATTCCGGCAATGTGACGTCACTGTGATTGTGATTGGATGGAGTAGCTCGGTTGCATATAATGCCATTATAATCTAAGTTTGACGTTAAACTAGTCAACCAATTGATTTATATCTTTGTTAAGGATGATATGAGCTTTGGCTACTACGAACAGGTAACAGTAAAGTATTTGGGTAGGTATAAGATAAATGCTGCTTTGTAAATTGATATATATCATAAAACTATCAAATATCTCAAGAAAATACGGTTGGACCTTTGCAGGTCAATAACAAAATTTTCAAGGATTCTAATTCGATGCAGCAGTTCGATTGCTTTGACTTAGTTTGAAATTTGACCAAATGCTAGGATATGGAGCTACATCTTGCAAGTAACAGTGGAAAACAGTTGGCTGAAGATGATGAAGAGAAATGGTGCTTTGTAAATTCGCCGCCATGCTGCATAGCATGGTGGCTTTTTATAACTATATACGAAATATTTGGTTGAACCTTTGCATTTCAAGAATAAAACTTTCAATAATCTATTTCGTGGGGTATATTTCTAAGGGCAGATTTTAAAAAAATCAGATAACTTTTATCGGAGCAATAATACTATAGTATTTTATTTTTAATCTTGAAGATTGTGGCTGACAGGGTGTCATCTCCGTTATGGAGGCCCCTTATGAAAAGTGTCATTTAATTATAATTTTGATTCTAATCTTCATTTTAATTTTTCATTATCATTTTAATCTACATTTTAATTATTATTTTTTATTATGGTTTGTGTAATATTGTTATGCAAGATATACTTACCTATGGATCCTTGATAAATGAATTAAAATTGTGGATTAACAGTTTTGTATAGAAAATATGTCAAACTGTCAGATTTATTCTTAAGATAAAACTTATCTGAATATTGAAAAATCAGCCCTAAAAGAGGAGATTTCTAGGTGCAGTACCAAATGAGGTAATTTATCGATTCAGGCACATCACTGAACTTTCGCAACACTGACTCACAACTAACCAGTGTTGACCCACGGACGATATAAACTCCATGGACATTTAACTAGACTACAGTAGTCATAAGGAGTGGTCATAGACAGTGAAAGTTTATAGCTATGGCTAGTCTCTGGTCCGGTCTAGCTTCAAAATGAAGTAATGTGAGAATTTGCGTGATAATAAATTATGATTTTATTAAACGTGTCAGGTACGAAGACTACAATCTCCTTTGTGGGTGTGGTTAAATTTAAAGATGGCTAAATAGCAACAGCGTGGGTCGCGCAACGTCTGAGGTTAAGCTGTACGTGCCACGGTCAGACTTAGGTATATTGGGTGACTGATCTAGATGATTGAAACTCTTTAGGGTTTTGGAGAGCACGTGAAAATGTATGTCCTAATGACAATCGATTTGGTAGGTCGAAAAGTGGAGGTAGGTCTGAGTTAAAAGTACAGAGCTATTTTTGTCTCATCTGGTAAACTTGAAAGTCGACTACAACTTTGCCAATATAGCTAGCTAGTACGCACGATGACATATCAAGCAATACATTTCCAGTATTTCCAAATTCATGACCCCAAAAAGAGATCACAGTTCCGTCTGAATTCGTAATAAAATATCCATACGAGTAAGAAAATAAAAAGGTAAGCGCAAGCGCAGATCATGCCTCTGCATTGCTTTAAGTTTAAACTAAGTAAGTATGTGGTGCAACTTTGACATTTTGATAAGTACTGCACTTTATATTGTATACACAATTCTGGTTGAAAGAGAGACTGTCCTGTGGAAACCAAAACATTTTGGTATTATTTTTATGGTATGCTCATGCTTGGCTTTGTGCAGCATCTGCAGGGTATTACAGTCACATGCTAACCCGCAGACTTGATAGGCCGTAAAACTTTTCCTAGCAAGAATTTAAACCAAGATTCGATTCATTCCGCCAATCGCTAAACCACTACGTAAATAAGCGAATAATGGTCGAAGAATGTGTGAATTTCATAACAATACAAACATTCTAATCAGGCCCATCATTGCACAAATAAGACTTTTGTGGTCCAAGTGTGGCAATAACCGCATACTTCGATAATGAGATAAAATATTAAAGATGAGCCTTAAATAAGTAAACTACGTAGTTTTGCAATATTAATATTCATGGAAACTATCCTCTAAGTTGATGGCGTCGTGGTCACTGTGGCATAATGTGGCGTAGTCTGTGCCGGCGCAAAGATCTATCACGGTGGTTTTTTGAACGATTAGCTGTCAGCAAATTGTCTTACCGTGGATGCATTTAGTTAATGGATAATAGTGACAGATGACGATCAAGTATTAGCAAAGTCTAGTGATCGTGGGCATAAGTATCGGAAGTAACTGAGACCAGTCGTAAGTATTCTTTTAATATGTTGGTGAAATAACAGCCGCAACAGGGGTCGATCGAATGTTAAACTACGCTTCCCGGCTGTCATTCGTAGATCTTTGACAGTCGTTACGGGTAGTCAGTAACCCGAACGACTTAGCAAGGGTATCATGTTACCCAGTAACTGAGTTATGTAGATCAGATAGGCAGTCGCTCGATGTAAAATATTGGTTTACAGTTGCATCCGGTTAGATTGGAGCCAACCTGATTTTTTTCATCACAAGTATTCTTTTAGATGCGTATCGCATTTTAGTCCTTTATAGTAGGAACTATTCTAGGTCATATATTTATTTCTGGCATACAGTCTGGTCACCCTACACTGAACATAACCCGTGCATTTATGACTGACAGACGATCGAACTAAAAGTATAGTTATTACGTAACCTAAAGGTTGAAATTGTTACAAATACGAATTTAACAATACTTGAGTATATCATCTACAAGTTAGTGAAAGGTTTCTTTAGATTGAATTGTTACGCTAATCTTAATCAATATGTGTTTGAGTGAATTTTAGTGTTATTTCTTCACGTTAAATTATAGTTTATTCATTTGAATTCCATGAGTCACCATTTGCTTCAAGGCTGAAAACCCGCAACTAATTTTTAAAGTGTGCCTCCCCATTCACTGGCGAAAGGTCTATAAGGAAACGCTAAAGTTGTGGCAAGGTAACACTACCCTACCAAAACCTTTCGTTCCATCTGCTGAAAATTTCGCACCTGGAAATTAGTTGCCTAGGCTTACCTGAAAGTCTTTAAATATACTTCGGACTCAGATAGGCCGAAGCAAATAAACCTGCTCAGGTGGGGATTCAGGGATGATTCCGCCCTGGAGAGTAAGTGTAGTGCTGTCCCACTAACAATGGGGCACTTGATATTGTGTCCAGTATGGCCTGTTGTCTGCTCGCTATAGTACGCTACTGAAGGTGCTAAGCTCGTAGCCAAATTCTGGGCTGATTGTTTATGTGTGTGTGTGTGTGTGATTTAGCCATCGGCACGCTAAGAAGATTTGCTTTTAATTTCAATCGATTGTGTTTTGTTTCGATGCTTTGGGGCAACTTTCATTTCCGAAAAATCCTCTATATTTAGTGATGTTGATAAGGTAATTAATTATTCATGCAAGTATCTATTTTTGGATCTTGTTCTATATTAATTAAGTCTTACTAAGTTGCACCTGCACTAAACAGGTTTTTTTTTATACGGTAATTTGTTGTAGTATCAATAAAACAATAACATTTTATTGTGTAATGTTCGATTGAGAAATATCTACAGATTAGTAGATTTAATCATTGTAATAAAACTAGACAATAAATAATACAAATTGTCATTAAATGAAATACAGATAAAATCTGAATCTACAACAAAATAATAGGTAGGTACCTTTCAAAATTATGACTTGCCTTGAGAAATTAATCAGACCAAATATATTATATATCTTCTTTATAGTTCTTATATATTGAAAGATAAAGTTTATTTTCCTTTAACATATAAACGTTGCGTTATAAAAAGGAATGCTCTGCAATTTATTGTGTACAGACGCCAGCACATCAAGCTACTACAAACTGTCAAATTTCTTTAATAGATTTTCAACTTTATTGCTAAAGCATTAGGTTTAAGGTTGATTGCGAAAATTTGACAGTTTCGGGTAGCTTGATGTGCTGGCGTCTGTACCTAAGTTTTAATTTCTGTTGCATCATTTACGTTATTTTTCCTGCTGCTAATGACTAATTTTTTTTGCAATTTAATAGGTAGCAAACAGGTCGGCTCGCCTGTTGAAAAGTCTTTACTTCTGGCTGTGGACACCTGCAAAATCAAGGGTTAACCGACTTAAGAGACAAAGTTGAAAAGTCTGGAGCCCTTAGTTTCTGCAATGGTGAGAAGTCGGATTTCAAAAAATCTTTTTGCATGTCATTGCCCAATTTTTGAGGAAGGCTATTTACCATCACGCTACGAGACGAGCAAAAACAAAGGGTCAGAAAGATCGCTAAGCCAAAAGAAAGTAATAGCGTAGGCAGGCGATGCGATGCGACGGGTCGGGGTACTAGACATTTCACACGGACTAAATCGCGGGTACAATCTAGTAAAATATATGGGCGTTTCTCTGACGAACTCTGTCAACAGGAGTTTTACCATTAAGTACTTTGTAGTGTGAACAGGAGATTTCATATTTATGTAATTAAGTTTATTTAATTAGGTATAAACAATGGGTAATATCATTCGCTTGTCGTTTTTTAAGGTTAATTATAGTGCAAAATTAAATGAACTTTCACCGTATTTCTTACAGAACAGGGTTGACTACAACAAGTCAATAAACACATCTGAAATGTGTAACAATACTAATTGACTACTACAAAACTTACAAACATACACCAAGTGTCTGCAGTTATTTACCACCTTATTCTTATCAATACGAAGTTGATATTCCCGTAAATTAACAATAAATGACATAACGAGGATTGATGCTTGACACATCAATCATTAGTTGCACCTAGTCAAGGAGATAGTGATCTCTCGGTGTGTCATCGATCATCGAATAGGTACGTAGGTATTGCAAAACTGAATAATTCATCATTTGCCATCTGCCAAGCCTTTTCCCAATTAGGTATATTGTGGTTGTCTCCTAGTCTAACCAGATGCTGCTGAATAATATGTAGTAGGAAAGTAATATCATCTCAATCTGACCTGCAGCAGTATGACCACAATTTACAGAGGTTTGCAGATGCAACTTTTATACCGAGTTAGACTTTCAAGACTCAGACTACACGCTGTTCAGGAAGGCATATGCCATTCTATAGATGTAGCACGGAGCTGGCGATAACTTTCAAATAAGTAACTTAGATACAGCCGAATTACGATGGTAGAACAAATCGAAAGGACATTGGTGGCCGAAATTATGGAATTGTGAGCAAGTAACAAAATGGTTTGGACCGACTGAATGTGGATGGCCCACCACAGGGTGTTGTGGCGCAGCTTAAGAGAGGCCTATGGCTATTAATAGGCTGAATTGATTGATTGAGCGAGCAAGCGCGATTTATGCTTGTTCCTTCTTTGTATGACGGTTTTGCTTTATGTACAAGTCTGGTAAGCTTACCATCTTACAAACTCGCACTACATGAAAGCTCTCAATCGATTGCGTACCCAAGAAGGCGCTGCAGACACAACTTCTCGAAATGGGGGATTACTGACCCATCTAGTACCCAGTGCAAATGCGGTGCCTATAATCGTACCATGCCCCACTTGCTGGAGTGCCCTAAGTGCCCGTTCACCTGCACCTTGGATGACTTAATGGATGCCACTGATGCCGCAATCAACGTGGCCACCTAATGGACTCAAACAATATAAAATATCGAAGATAAGTACCATCGACACAAAAAGAAGACAACACTACAAGAAAAAGTAACGTACTCGTATCATTACAAATAAGAAGTCTCTTTTCCTATGCAACACCGTGTCAAGTTTACATAGGACCTAGCCAGACCGGTCCGTTACCACACGGTCTACATCTAGACTTGGCTAACACTAATACATAAGCATTGCAATACTGTAACTGATCATCTATACGGATGCATTAATTGGAGCTGTCTCGCTTTGATGCAATTATTGCTTTATAATGATATGGTATGATTTTGTGTTGCGAAGATTTTGTAATAATAGATAGATATTTTTTATCTATCTACATAATAAATATATTATTATACATAATCAGCCTATAATGTTCCCACTGCTGGGATACAGGCCTCCTCTCTGTGAGAGGGAGTGGGCTGTAATCCACCGCGGGCCCAGTGCGGGTTGGTAGATATCACATGCCTTCGAATTTTTGGTTCTAGGACAAGCCGGTGTCCTCACGATGTTTTCCTTCGCCGTTTTTGAGAGTAGATAATGATGAAATAATTTAACCAAAGTAAAGCGCCTTTCTGGGTTCGAACCTACGACCTACAACTCATAAGTCGCGGCCCTTACTATAAACTGGGCCTCCACTGCTCTCGGGCCACCTTCGATCGAAACATACTGGTGCGGACTACAGAAAGTTGTGCCAACAGCCCCATGAATCCGGAGGATTTCTAGTGTTGACCAAGGAAAAGTATTTATACAAATTACATGGAAAATTTTCGCGAGTTTTTTTCTTCAAAATATAAACAACTACTACCAGACGCAGTATGACGTCATCTTCCAAATGTAACGTAATACTAATATTTATTATTGTTTTTAAAACGTGGGTCTCGTCCCACACGAAACACACTGTTATGTGATTCTCTGCTCACCCAAAAATGGTGAAGGGAGAGCGACATAACAAGAAAACTGGGTCAAAATCAGACATTTACGTGTTTTACTTCCTTTTTTACGTTTTGGGTAAAGTCAAAGTCATATTTCAAGGTATGTTTGGAAATAAACGCGTCGATTATCGAAGGCTCAAACTGCATCGAGAGGCAGTTTAGATGCTTTATCTACCTACACAAAAGATAATGAGAGTTGTTTTAATGATTAATTAGCATATTGCTAAGAGGCAGTGGTGGCCCGGTGGTAACGATCGCGACTTACGAGTTGTAGGTCGTGGGTTCGAACCCAGACAGGCGCTTTACTTTGTGTAAATTATTTCATCATCACTGCTCTCAAAACGGTGAAGGAAAACATCATGAGGAAACCGACATGTCCTAGAACTAAAATTTCGAAGACATGTGACATCCACCCACTCCCTCCCTCCGAGAGAATGCCCTTGTCCTAGCAGTGCGCTGATTTTACAGAGACACGAAAAAGAAGAAGACCCCAAGGTGCCATAATTTGCATATTGCTAAGAAGCAGTGCGTAAGCGTGATGACCAATATCTCCATCGTTTTCTGAAGAGGAAAAATTGCTCTGCAGTGACACCATAACTCAAAATCAATCTAAAGCGACGTTCACAAAGACACACACACACACACACATCACACACACGCATCACCGCTTCATCGCTTGATTCACACATCTGAGGCGTGTATCACATCCCGTCTTCACTACACTCATTAGCACCAATCTGCTTACAACACAAACATAGGTAACAAGCATGACGAAGTTCAGACCACTAGTTGCGCAATTTAAACGGCTCGGTTTACTTAAAAATCTGATACTCAAGGATAAAGGCAAAGTGTGTTTAAAAGTTACAAACACAACATAAAATTGAACCTTTATACCTACTATTGTATACCGTGCCTCTGAAAGCACGTTAAGCTGTTGGTCCCGGCTGTCATTCGTGGATCTTTGACAGTCGTTACGGGTCGTCAGAAGCCCGAAAGTCTGACAACCAGTCTTACCAATAGGTATTGTATTACCCAGTAACTGTGTTGTGGAGGTCAGATAGGCAGTCGCTCCATGTAAAATACTGGTATTCAGCTGCATCCGGTTAGATTGGCAGCTGACCCTAACATAGTTGGGAAAAAGGCTAGGCAGATGATGGCATACTATTGTATAAATTTGTCTCTGTATACCCGAAGTTCAACTATATTATGGTTGGAGTCGATATCATACCTAAACAGTCTTTATAAATGTATTCGTTCTTGAAAACGAATCTTTATTGGCAAATACTAACGACAGGAAAAAAAATCTCTCCAAAATGAGTTGTTCAAAATAATATGCATTAATAATTTATTTCATGACGTATGAGATGAAGAATGTACATAATTATTGTAACGTTTACATAACAGTGATCGGCGAGTGGTCGAGATTGGGCAGGTCGTGTGGTTTCCGATGCATGATATTTTGTCGGTGCGTGTCCATTTTTGGGACGACACGACACAGTAATGGTTTATAAAAGATTTGATTACTAAAAATATTGTCTACCCCCTGGTTTTTGGCATTGGAGATCCAAATAGATGTCCGCCTCCCTAAGTTTATGAAACAATTGAACTAGAAAAGTCCTAAAGATCGTGAATTGGTGAACATAGAAAGGAAGCCATCTGAAGAAGGAACATGGACTGGCTATTAATCATAATAATGTCATATTAATAAGACAATAGGCTTTCGACAGTCAATATCCTCCACCCATGACAATCCACTTATTTTTATCTAGGACCTCAATAAAATCAAAAACATTCCATTGCGCAAGACGTCGGGCTATAAGAAAACGTCTTTCAATTAAGATTGACGTTTGACAACCTTGCGTCCGTCAAACGTCAATAAAAGCCGTCACTCAACGGGCACGCACGCATGTATTAGCCCGGATCTCGATTCCTTTCTCCATTGAGAGAGACGAGCATCGCATCAGTTGCACATTGTGAATGGGATGGGTGCGGAGTATTTAATAGTAAATTATTACGTCGGTATGTGGGTAGATGTTGAACTCTCACTAGTTTCATTATTTTGGAATAAATATTTTATTTATTTATTTTTTATTTATTTATGTATACTTTATTGTACAGGCAACCTTAGAATGGACAGTGATTTTCCTGGACATAAAATGGGACTGTCGTTGGTCGTTGGGATTTTAAGCGTTATATTCCTTTTTTTTAGCGGATGTTTATCGATTATTCATTAAACATTATACACTTGGAAAAGTAGTACTGTTTTTCTGGCTTTTACTTGTTGTTTGTTCTGGTTTGTTTTGGTTATTCGTCTACTTCAGGCCTATGTTTAGTCTTGGACTTTTAAATTATAACTAACAGGAGACTTAGACCGATTAAACTGCGGGCCCCAAACTAGGCACAGTCCGTATCTTAGTGGCCCGAATACTACACAAAGTTAATCATTCATGAGTTTTGGCTGTGATGAAGATACTGACGCACATACGCCTTTTTTTTCAGGGTGGGAACCATGGGGAAAAAGGTGTATGTAAAGGGGTGCAGGGTTTGCAGACACGAACAGATGTGTTATTATTTTACCACGTTAGTCTGTTGTTCAAGATAATGAAAGATTTAACTAAAAAGATCGGTGTAGTCACCACAACTTTGTAACACAAAATATCTACAGATTACTCTGATTACATCTACGTTTTTATTATTTTAATGATTGTCTGATTAAGACATAACAGGGAATTATAAAACTGTTAGTTTGCAATTCAGTGGAGTTTAATAATTATGTAGGTCTATCATAAAACGAAGATCTGATACCAGATGATGACGATTGGATTGCATCTTATTTTATTACTTGGTGGTAACTAGATTTCTTGAAGATAATGTCCGTCTGCAGTTTCTTAATGTTATTTCTTGAAAACCAATTCACCTTTCCCTTGTCTACGGGTCTTTACACAATGGATGTTGATGCAAGCGCTGAAGTACGACCACTTCAGCGCTTGCGCAAATTGTAAGTCGCGGAAATAAGCTTATTTATCCGTGGTCTTTGCTCGACATCCAGTCTAGTCCGATTTGACCTTGCAGCCTTAAGTTTAGATTTTGAAATTACCTGCAGTCTGTATCTCATTCACAAATAAAATAAGTTATCAAGGGAAGACTTCATTTCTAATTTCTTTCTGTTTTTCAGAAAACTGAACTTGTAATCATTACGAAAGTAGGTGCTTATTAGCTTAGGTTTGCATAATTAGCCTATAGTGTTCCCACTATTGGGACACAGGCCTCCTCTCTGTGAGAGGGAGAGGGCCGAATTAAACCATGCGGGCCCAATGCGGGTTGGCAGATATCCAATGTCTATGAATTTTTGGTTCGAGGACAATACGTTTCCTTTAACGTTTTGAGAGCAGGTTTTATTTTGTTTTGGTTTAGGGCCGATTTTTCTATCGCCAGATAACTTTTATTCGAGAAATTAAATTGACGTTTGGCAGTTTTTGTATGAAATAACTGTCAAAATTTCAAATTATTCCTTGAATAAAGTTTTTAGTAATTGGAAAATCAGCCCTTAATCCTAAAATTAGTTTGTTTTTAAAAGATTTCAATACATTTTACGTTCACAGACTTTATCACGATATCTTTACTAAATTCGCAAAGTAATTTTCAATCCTACTACCGCAAGTAACCCACTCGCATGTGTAAGTATCCACGGTACGTCAAACTGCGCACGCGCATTATTCAACATCTGTCAAAGGTCAGTGCCACGAACTTGGGGACATTGCGCTTGACTTTTGTTGAAGGATGCTCATTAAATACAGTGATTATAATTTACTTACCCACCACTGCTTCTTGAACATCCTTGTTTTTTTTTGTGAGTTTATTATTTACCTTTGCTTTTTGATCATTGTTGAGTTTTTGAATAATTCGTGGTTGGATTCTAGTTACTCCTTAGTCGAATGTGGTTAAGCTAAATTAACTTAACATTTTAAATATATTCGGGAATTTTATTTTGATAATTAAATAAGCCGTCATATTATTATAAAAAATGGATGGATTGTGTGAGGAATGAGATAAGAGAAGGGAGTGAATGATAGCGTGTCGGGTGACAGGGGAGGATGGAAGTAGGAAACATGTTGCGCTGACCCCAAGTAATATGGGACCAGGGCAGGAAGATGATGATGATGATTATTCGTCTTATTAGCATGTCGATGCCAGCACGGTTGGCGCAGTGGTTAAGCGATTGACTGCCGCGCTGCGTGTCGCGGGTTCGATTGCCGCACGGAACCAATATTTGTATGACCTAGAAGTAGTTGTTCCGGGTCTGGCGACCCACGATACAGGAGAAAGTCCTAGTGTGGGGCAACGTTTTTTTTTAAAAACCTTATTTATGTCGGCCCAGAATTTGGCTACGAGTTTGTCATCTTTAGTAGCGTCCATCAGTTCCTGTAACTTGAAGACGACAGGACACGCCAGATACGATATTAAGTGCCCCATCGTTCGTCGAACAGCACCACATGCCCCTTTATTTATAAACGTTACTTAAAGTTTAAAGACGCTTAAACGTCAGAAATGAATGGTGAAACAGTCGCCAATCATGACTTAACTTTAAATAACGTTTCCGCTTGGGCAGATTTTTCTTGCATCGTCCAGCCTGGGTCCGGAGTCTGTTTAAAGACTTCTGTATTGGTTGCCTGCCAGACTACAGAGATACTTCAGAAATTACTCTGTCTAGGTAGGTATGTGTCAGTCAGGGTGCGATGAATGTACAACTATCTCCCGGGTCCCCGAATTATGGTACTGGTAGGAACAGTGGGGTTTTAGTCGTTAGGAGTCTGACATAACCCTCCGTTCTTCCCAGACGGAGAGGATCCATGAGGACTAACCCACGAAAAATAAAAGTTAGGTATGTGTCGCTAATATCCCATCATCTGTCAAGCATTTTCCAAGATTACAAAAACAGCAAGACGTGTTTGAGATACGTAGCGGATGAAGAAATGTGTAGCATTGCGTACTCAACAGTTACATTACTTTAAAAGTATAATTAATTTGATAATTACAACATTAAGACAACTTTTAAAATTACGGGTTTGTTAATATAATGTTACTTCTCGTCGGTTTATATGTCATTTAGAAAGGACATTAATAAAAAGACTTCACGCTTGTTATTCTTATATTGTAAGGAGAGATTCACTCAATGTAACCTAAGTAGGAACCTGTCTAAGCTTTGGTTTACCTTGAAATTAATTGGCTTAATTTCAGTATTGTACATTTATACATATTATAAATTAAAGTCACCATAAGGGCCGATTTTTGATCTGTAATTAAACTCAACCAATTGTTAAAGATGGTAACTAATGGTTAAATTTTTGCAAAATGTGTTTTTTGACAATTTTTTAAGAAATAAGAAAGAAATGCATTTATTTGGCACAAACTAAAATACACACAGTTTACCAGATACATACATCAGATAAAACAAACAGTAAAATAAAAATAAAAGATTAAATAAAAAGTGTGAAGTCTGATGTAAGAAATTAGCAGCAAAGTGTGTCTCACGGCTGCGCCAAAAAAGGCCCAGTTCAGGAAAAAAGAAACTTACTTGTTACTTTAATTGTATTGCATTAATAATTTATCTTCCAAAAATGGGTAGAGACACTGATTCCTGTAACACCGGTACCACCTAGCTCAGGAGTAAGGGTTTCAAATTAAAATGTAACACCTTTTGACGATAGAAAAAAAATACATTTATTTGCGGCAAACATAACGCATAAAAAAGAACATGAGCACACAAAAATAAAAATAACAAGTTGCTTTTCTATGACATTTTTTTTTTTTATTAAAAAATAGATATATTTCTTAAGGTTTATAGGTATAAGGTTTATAGAAATCTCGATGTTTTTTCAGGTCGTAAAATCGTATAAAGCAGGGGCCCGTTGTCAGTTGTAAATTCAACCTTAATTAATACAAGAAAAGCTTTCCTATTAATTGCAATAGGAAAGCTTTTCTTGTCTTGTTTTGTATTTGAATTAGAATTTTATACCTAACTCCCCCCAGCCTGCAGCCTCACCCGTGTAGAGGTAGGAAATTATCCCAAAGGAACGTACTACCGGGATATAAAGTATTCTATATCCAATGTGTTGTTATGTTATGTATTGTATGTATAATACAGGTTATAAACTATTTGTGTTCCAAATTTCATCCAAATCCGTTTAGGCGTTCTTGCGTGATTGAGTAACAAACATCCAAATATACAAACTTTCACATTTATAATATTAGCAGGATGTATCTGTCTGTAAGATGGATCATTCACGCTTATTAAATCTACACTTTAGTTGAACTTGGTCAATCTGATTGCAAAAACTCAATTTTTATTCACATAGTAACCAGTATAATTATTTTATTTCAAATACCAACACCATTTGGTAATGACTTTGATTGATGAAATCCACACACAACATACTTAATTTCACACACTTAGCTATTGAAATAGTTCTACTGTCAAGAATTTTAAATTTTGAAAAAAGTTGGGAAAATATAATATAATGAAGTAAACTAAGGAACAACCATTTTTTTCTACAATACACATGATTAATGTCAATGTTTTGACCTCTGAAAATAAGTAGGTAACCTAGGTACTCTTGTGCTCAATAATTCGTTACGACACCAAATTTACTGAAAAAAAAACGCACCATCACGGTGAACAGCCGGTACCTAAGCGGCCACGTCAGAAAACTTGCTTTCTCTGTTTAGATCACCAATATTTCAAACACTTCATTATTTTATTATTTTTACATATCTCGGGACCATGGGGTCCCAGTCCTTTGGGAGGCCTTCGAGGGCCTGAAGCCAACTCGCAGAGGCCCCTTATGAAATTTTAATGAAATGCGGCACCACCCGACGATTATCCCTGTACGCACTATGCAAGTACATCCAAGGACAACCTACGGTTGGTGTAGGACTACAGGATATGGAAAAGTTAAAAGTTGGACTATGGGTTTGGGTGGCTAAAGTAGACTGGTTACCAAGAACTATGGAAGAACTATAGCCCCTGCCTGAATAATGTTTAATATATACACGGATAAAGTTGAAGGGAGTGACTTGCACACTCAATAATTGGCCCCCGGAAACGCCCTAGCACATAGTGACGTAGCGACAAGGGGGCAACATGTCCTGAGGGCTTGACGAGTGGAGAGGTAATCCACGGCTTTCAGAACACTCCCATAGCCAGGAAGATGGTCAAGATCCCTACGAGCATTTACTGGAATACTTCCTTCCCCCGGGCACGTTTGCCCTCTGTTCTCCTCCACAACCCACTTGCTGGGTAATACGAAACCCCTTGGTAAGACTGGTTGTCCGACTTTCGGGCTTCTGACGACCCGTAATGACTGTCAAAGATCCACGAATGAAAGCCGGGACCAACGTCTTAACGTGCTGTCCGAGGTACGGAGGGATCTTGGTATGTAAAGATGGTCACTCTTCCACGGACCAACCGCGGCAAGCAAAGCAAGCGTTATTACTTAGCCACAAGCCCCTCACCTGTACAATCAGATAAAAGAGAAAATAGACATCTGTATCTATGTATATTATAATTTATAATCTATGCGGGTTTAGATATTGCTCAGCAGCGGGTGGTATTCACTTTGCAAATAAGCTATTGACAGATTAATAGATATAATTTAAAAGAGTGTCCATAGAGTTTCTTGCCCGTTCTTCTCTATAGGTACCTACTAAGCTCTTGAAAGGGCAACTAGCTTCCTGACTGACCGACTCCTTGACAATTCAAAAGTGCCTGTAAATCGTTTACTTGAAATAATTGCTTTGAGTAAGATTACAAGTTGCATACTTACACCACATACTAAATCAAAATAATGTCGATGAGAACGAGCGAATTTCGAGAAACAACAAAAACTGATATTTTCGAATCTCTTTTCCACGCAGCAAAAGCCAATCTCCTCAGCCACTGCACCCTTGCAGTCTTGTCTTCAAAATAATAGGTATGATCTACAATGAAAGACCTTTTGTCACCAGGGATTTAATTGACGCACGCAGTTCTACTTGGCAACAATCCAGGCTTTTTTTAATTTTATTTAACAGTCGTTACGGGTCGTCAGAAGCCCGAGTCTGACAAACAGTCTTACCAAGGGGTTTCGTATTAACCAGGAACTGGGTTGTGGAGGTCAGATAGTCAATCGCTCCATGTAAAACACTGGTACTCAGCTGCATCCGGTTAGACTGGAAGTCGACCCCAACATAGTTGGGAAAAGGCAGGCAGATGATGGAGCCTATACTATCCCACTGCAGAGCAAAGTCCTTTCCCGTATCATTCCAGGAACTCTTTTTCCCGCGTCACCTCGAACCAGCCCTTGCAGTACGCGTCTAGATCCTTTCGCTACTTCTTTCTGAACCGACTTCGGCGGCGCCGTCCATCTTCCAGACATTTTTGAAACAAAAAAAAACTAATTAGAACATCCAAAACAAGGGGTCGATAATGACAAGTTTAAAATCACACAAGCTCAAAATTAACTCCTTGACACCGTTAAACAGCATTAACAAATCGTTTATCCGTATCTGTGTAATTACCTACGAAAACGCTACACCGTTATGCAAATATCATTTTAGTTTTAACGCTCTTCATTATTTATCATGCTTAATGATTATGGCGAGTTAACATTATGTAGTTTAAGTGTAATTGGTTTTCACATACCTACGCATAACTACATACATTCATGTTACATATTATTATGAAGAAGTAACAAAACATTCGATAGCTTTGAAATATTAGTTACTGGATCTTTAAAAATACTATCTAATAGATGTAAATGGATCCTATATAGAACTCATCATCTCATTATCTGCCTAAACTTTTCCCAACTATGTTGGGGTCGGCTTACAGTCTAACCGGATGGAGCGACCTCCAAAAACTATTGACTGGGTAATACTATACCCCTTGGTAAGACTGGTTGTCAAACTTTCGGAATTTTGACGACCCGTAACGACTGTCAAAGATCCACGAATTGCAGCCGGGACCAACGGCTTAACGTGCTTTCCGAGGCACGAAGGGTCTTGTTATGTCAAGATGGTCACCCATCCACGGACTAACCGCGGCAAGCGTAGCTTAACCCGATCGATCGGATCGTGCAGCTATTATTACTTAGCCACAAGCCCCTTTCCTATTTAGAACTACAAACACTTTTTTTTAACATCCTGAACTGTCCTATTCCTGGGAAAAGGCCTCCCCTATTCCTTCCACTTCCCGTGATGTTGTGCTTCTGCTCGTCAATTCATAAGGAAGCCATCCAAGTCCTCCCGTAATGTTCTCCTCGCTCAAATCGTCTTGCTAAGTATCGTGGTTTGATGGCCAGTGGTGTCTATACTGCAATCGGTCATTAACTGCCCTATTGCAGGTCGAAGGTCTGTTTTCATACAAGGATGGAACGAGCAATCATCACCATCCTTGCTCCCTGCATGTAGGTTAGTTATGCGATTCAATAGAGTATTTCAGGTTGCAGAACCCTACTCGTACCTTTGTATTGCGTATTATAATATTGTTTTTATTGAAGAGGTTATCAATCATGATTCTTTTTGAGTATCTGTCTAGATTAAGATAGGACCTTCATAATTATTATTACCTATAAGGCCAAAGAAGATTTAGAATTGTGACGACGATTGCGAAAATGCATCATATTTAAATAAATACATAATTGAAATACCAACTGTTACTCTTGTATCTAACAAGAAAATATCTAAACGAAAGGTGTCAATTTTCAATAAATCATAATTGCCATTTCGAATTAGTAAACGGATGCGGAAGTCAATAATATAAAATCGTGTACCAATGTGCATAAAAATATGAATAATATCGTTTTAAAGTGAGTGTCTATAGATATCTAGCTATCTCGATTATCTAAATTACTGAATTTATTATGATGCGGTTTAGTCATTAAAAAGTTTAGAAATCAACGATGAATATCAATAACAATGCGTCATTTAATTCGAGTAACAAAGACAATTAAAGTAAACAAACTTAGCTGTGCTCAAGTTCACTTTTACGCATTAAAAGTTATCATTACAGAAAAATAATTGAAAAGTCACGAATATTTCTTAAGTTAAGATAAATGGAGCACGTAACTCGTTACCCATATCAGATGTATAGCCAAAAGTCCGAAGCCTCACCCACTAAAACCAAAAATGAAAAAATAGTCCATTTGCAACCCGAATTCGTCCTCGATAGCCTCTCTAGTAAAGTAAAAGTAGCCGGTCTGATCTCCGCTATATAAACGGATCGTTCCGAGCACAAGGCATCACACATCAGCCAGCGTTCAACCAAACTAGACATGGCCAAATACATCGTAAGTTGGAGTGCAGTGAATGTGTTGTGTCGTGTGAAGGTGCACTATGCACACCATGTGAAGTGGACTTCAGTTTCGTAAAAACCGGTGCTATCTGGATGTGCTTTCGGATGTCTCCGAGACTTGCCAAGGATTTGATCTTCATTTCACTAAGTGTACCGTACCAGTTTTGGGAAAATGGGACACTTAATTAGTGGAGAGGCGTGTGATTCCGGCTTTAGGAGTGATAGCTTCGAAGCTACACGTTATAATTGTGGGCTGGTTAATTGGTGACGAGCTAGTTACTGAGCCAATTACTTGTGCATGAGTCTCGACTATGCATTTAGTCAAAACATCGCACTAAATTTTTTACTCCACAGGTTTATGAAAATTTGGGAATCGGTATCTTAACTCAATGTTTGTTGACAGGTCGCCCTCGCCCTTCTGGGTTGCGCCGTCGCCGAGCCTCCCGTGGGCTACAGCTACTCTGCCCCATCATCCCACTCGTCATCTATCTCGCTGGGCAGCCTCAGCGGCGGCGGACACTACGAGTCCGTGCCCGTCGGACATTCCGAAAGCGAGGGCTATTACGTAGACCCTCATCTTCTCTACAAAATCAAGAACATCCTCTTGTCCGAGGAGATCAAGAACCAAGGCTCCGGCTCCGGCGGTCACGGACATGGCATTTCATCTCACTACGGTGCCCCTGTCCCCGTGTACGGCGTCCCTGATCAGAAGATCGTTGGCATTGAACTCGACCACGTCCAGCAGGCCCTCCAGGTCGCTCAGTACCACCAAATTCAGGAGGCTTACGCCAGCGGTCACGGCAGCTACTATTCCGGTGGAAACGGAGGCTACTCATCCGGCGGTGGCTACTCTTCCGGCGGTGGCTCCCACTACACCACCATCGGAGTCCCCTCAGGATCCTACGGAGTCCCCTCAGGATCCTACGGCCAACCCCACTAAACGACCAAATTGTTAGTCATCTCATCTCATTTAATGTAAATCATGTGATCGCATCCTAGATGTTATTATGTATTATATTTTGTTGTTATAAGTTTCTGTAAATAAAAGAACAATCTATTTTGTACGAACGGCTCCTTGATTTAATGTCCGACTTTCACATCCCGAGGTACCGCAACTGGTACATCTTGGTCCTACAATCGTAAAACCATATGCGGTGCAACAAAAAATATATTAATGCGAAACAAAAACATGTTTCGACGCCTTAAAGAGCTGTAATAGGTCCCTATCGAAAGTCGTTTTCGATAAAATCGAAAGTACCGATGTCAGCGGACGACTTTATGACATGCATGTGACGTAATTGACGTGCAATTTTATAATAAAGTGGAATTAAGTCTTTTTTTCGACATATTATTAAGTTACCTACATACTTAGCACCTCACAAAATGAATCACTCTTGATTTCGCAACCCGCTGACCGGGATATGTGAACGTAACAACCTTAAAACCAATGAAGAATTAGAAATTACGGTTTGAAATACCAGATCGCACTTTCGAGGATTAGATAAAAATTTCGAAACTGGCTATAATGCGAGCCATCTCGTGTTGCGTCACAGCGGCCATTTTCGCGGAATTAGCGAATAATTTCGCTCGAGTTGTTAATCCGAATGCACCATGCACTTTCTCCGTGCAACCTCGGGTGTTCCGAATCTCGAGTGGTTACATAATTAACGCATGAGAGGCTGCGAATGATCTGGTCGTATCCATCTGTAGGATCTTGTTTAGGTACATCAAATTATTCGGTTACTTAACGCCATTTTGTTAATTAGCAGATTCTGACCTTGCGAGATTTAAAACTTATGCAATTATTTTTTTTGAGATGTTTTGATTTTCGCCCACGATAATTACCATGTTCATCAACATCGACCTCCATTTTATCAATTTGTTTTATTAAGTTCTTCACTCGCTTCGTCTCATATTTTCGTTGTGATTTCACCGAAAAGTGAGTAATGACTTTTTTACGAGCGTTGCGAAAATTGAGCTCCTGAATATATTTTTTTTGTTCTTATCACTTTCTCTCATCTTGCAACAAGTTGTTGTAATATGGTTTCTGAAGCCAAAGGCTAATGTGGTAGTACTTAACCATTGTTATTTATTTATTTAAAAATAAAAGTCCGTTTTTCCAATATGACTTTCTTAAAGCAATTAAGTAAAAGTAGAGTAAGTTATAAAAGGCATTCTATTGCATAGCATAATGTTCCCACTGCTGGAACACAGGCCGCTCCTGTCTGTGTGAGGACACAGTGCGGGTTGGTGGATGTCACATGTCTTCGAACCTTGGTTCTAGTACATGCTCGCTTCCTCACGATGTTTTTATTCACTGTTTTGAGAGCAGTGGTAATGAAATATTTAATTCAAAGTAAAGTGCCTGTACCAACCCGCACTGGGCCCGCGTGGTAGATTACGGCTCTCACAGAGAGGAGACCTGTGTCCTGTGGGAACGTTATAGGCTGATTATGAATGATAGTGCCTGTTTCGGTTCGAACTTACGACCTACAACTCGTACGTCGCGGCTGTTACCACTGGGCCGCCACTCCTGACATATTATCGCATGACGTCATTAACTTAACACGCAGTCAAGAAAATCGTATAAAAAAATAAATGGATGGTTCATGGTCAAAACTGCCAAAGGTTTTTGATTTCAAAGCCAATTAAATACCTACATCTTTCTCATACATACCTGACATTTACTTAGTCATGTAAACGATAAAAACAATAAAATTAATCATCGGCTAATGTAATTAGGTACTGGTAATAAGTAGGCCAAAAACAGGAGTGATAGATGCTCTCAACTATGCTCTAAAGTTAAAATGGAGATGGGCAGGACACGTAGCGAGAATGAGCGTCGAGCGATGGACAATTCGCATGACGTCATGGCCAGGTCTGATAGGCACTCGGAAAAGAGGAAGACCTGTAACTAGATGGACAGACGACATCACGCGAGTTGCAAGGAAAACTGGCTGACAAAAGCCAAAGACCGAGACCGCTGGGGTTCTCTGAAGGAGGCCTTCACCCTCACTAGTTGAGGGGTTCATGCATGCATGATGTTTCTTTTCCAATATATAGAAAATCTTTAATTAAAAAAAAAATATTTAATGAATATTAATATTGAAATTTAATTTATACATTTGATATATTATTTATTGCAATCAATAATTTAAATTCGAATTTAATTTTATCATTTAATATATTTTTATTGCAATCAATAAATCGAAATAGAAATATATATAGAAATGAGAAGATGTTATGAAACTATTAACTAATATGAAATGTAAACAAACAAAAAACCGAATGTATAAACTTTTTCTTAAATTATTTAAATGTATAAATGTAAACACACTCATGTAAAAATGTTAATTTACTCTTCAATGCATGAAAAAGGCTAAAAGGCTTTTTTATTTTTTATTTTTTTAATAAGTAGGCTGCTATGTCTGTGGTACCTACCTACTTATTAATCACAAAAACTCAGTGTAAATATTAGTTTTTTGCAATCAAAGCGTACATTTAAATAAAAAAAAAATCTGCCTATCCTTTTCTCAAGTATGTTAGGGTCGGCTTCCAGTCTAACTGGCTGCAGCCGAATACCAGTGCTTTACATGGAGTGACTGCCTTTCTGACACAATACCCTTTGGTACGACTGCTAGTCAGACTTTTGGGCTTCTGACTACCGTAATGACTGTCTACAAATGACAGCCGGGACTAACGGCTTAACGTGATTTCCGAAGCACGGTCTCGATATATTAATGGATGGTCACCCATCCACGAATAAACCGTAGCTAGTGTAACTTAACCTTCCATCGACCTGTGCGAGTGCTATCATTTAGCTGTCCTACATTAAAATATAAATCTATCTATAATCTGTAAGTCATCCATGCTGTAGTAAATAAAATACAATGTTGTTCAATGTCTCACCCGTAGGTTGGCGATACGATAGAAGAATACTCGTAGAATTAAATAGAATACTCTTTATTATATACAACACCATATTAATTACAGATATCATTTCAGCCGAAAAACGGCCCCTGCTAGAGATAGGCCTTCCCCGAGCACCACCACTTAGACCGGTTACGTACTTCCCGCACCCAGCGGATTCCTGCGACCTTCACCAGGTCGTCGGTTCACCTTGTCGTAGGCCTTCCAACGACAGCGTTGGAAGGTTCTGGTTGCCACTCCAGAACCTTTCGGCCCCATCAGGCTATGTTGGTTACCTTGGTTCTCCTGCGGATCTCTTCATTTCTGATTCGATCACGAATTACAGATATAAATGTAGAAATTTTACATAGAGAGACAGAATATGTGGTGTCATCGCTAAAAGCGATATTTTAAAAACAACCTTTAAATAGATTAAAGGGAGAAGGAGCGACAATACTGCAGATAGTCTTTCGTGTACGTTTTATTTATTTATTTTATTTATTTATTTTATTTATTTATTTTATTTATTCCCAAATTTCGTAAGTAACACCTTAACAGCTATAACGCCAATGCGATGTTACTACCAAACATTCAATTAAAAAAAAAAAAACATAATTACAATTAAAAATACAATCAAAATTTATTGTATTTATATACAGTAGATATACATTTAAAGAACATACTGTAGGCGATCGCTAACGCTCAGTCACCTGAGGGGCAATTCTCGTAACTTTAAGAACGTTCACAGTCTGATCTCAGTCTCAATCTGTCAAAAAATACCTTTAATTTCCCTAGATTTTTGACAAGTTTTGACATTTGTTTGACGCCGAAATCAGACTGCGACTAGATTTTGAACGTTTTAAATTACGAGACCTTCTGTTCACTTCAAATTACACAATACTTTTAATAAAATGTGTAACAAAATCTCACAGTGTATCGTATTATTATGTACTGAGTAACCGAAGACTAACGCTCTGACGCTTTAGATAGTAGTAACACTGGTTTTTGAGACTATTGTATAACAACAAACATACATAAGTTTATACTATAATATGATATACGCGAGCAGTGGTGGCGCAGTGGTAACTGCCCCAACTAACGAGTCGTAGGTCGTGGGTTCGAACCCAGCCAGGCGCTTTACTTTGTGTAAATAGTTTAATTACCGCTGCTCTCAAAACGGTGAAGGAAAACATCGTGCGGAAACCGACATGTCCTAGAACGAAAAATTCGAAGACATGTGACATCTACCAACCCGCACTGGGCCCGCGTGGTGGATTACGGCCCACTCCCTCTCGAAGTGAGGAGGCCTTTGTCCCAGCAGTGGGAACATTATAGGCTGATTATGCATGATATACGCGTAATATTTGTCAATATGGTAAATATAGTTCAGGCAATGGCATGGACTCAGGCTTTTATTGTTTAAAGTTTAGTGCCGTATTGGTTTTGTAGTGGTCCAAGGTTATATTTAAATGTAAGGTAAAAAAATGCGACTGGGTTTTTTTTGTGACTTTGAAATGGACAATGTACCATTTATGGAGTTACAACATTAAACTGAATGAAGTCAGTCAAGATGGCGTGGCGTTTAAAAGGTCGTTTACTGAAATCGGTGTAAACTCAAACTCACATCATTTATTTCAACTAAACCATTTACATTAATTAGACTAATGAATTGTTAAAATTAAATAGTCAGTCAGTTAGTCAGAAAGTTGCCCATTCCAAAACGTGGAGAAGAACGGGGAAGAAACTCCACGGACACTCTTTTAAATCAAGATATTGTTACAGAATTCTGGGTGCATTATTCTTATTGCTTCCATATGTGAGAACAATGTAAAAAAAAACAAATAAAGAAACAATTTAAAATATAAAATTAAAAATAAGCACAGGCAAACTCAAACTCAAACTATTTATTTCAACTAAACCAATTACAGGTACTTTTGAATTGTCAAGGGTCGGTCAGTCAAAAAGATGAAGCTAGTTGCCCATTCCAAAGCGTAGTAGGTACCTATGGAGAAGAACGGGCAAGAAACTCCATGGACACTCTTTTAAATCACAATAATATGGTTACAAAGTATCGGTTACATCATTCATGTTAAAAATTATGCATGTGAGAACGATGGAGAACGTTAAAAGCGTCCATAATGAAAAGATAAAAAAACAATTCAAATATTAAATTAAATCAAAATAAGCCATGACAGCAAAGAGTCCAGTCCCTACTGACGGCGCCCGTTCATGAACATGACGCATAGATTAACACCATTCAGCTCAACCATTTTGAAGGGAGCTAAATGATCCAACACATGCGCCACCATCAACGAGACATTAGAGTGAGCATGACATACTCTCAGCCGCCAGGGCACATTCAAGTCAATTTAAGACGCACCCAGTAAATGGTAGCTTTATAGTATGTACATAGTACTCACATATGTGCAGTTAAGAGATAACAAGTCTCAACCTACGGCGCCCGTTCACGAACATGACGCGGGGATGAGCACCATCCAGCTCAATCATTTGGTAGGGAACCGAATGATTCAACAAACCCGCCACCACCATTCATAGTCTTTCAAGTCAACTGCCATGCTCTTTCAAGTCAACATTAAAATATCTTAATAAACGGATCCATGGTTCTTTTATTTATTTATTTTTTTATGTTAGCCTACGCTGTCCCACTCCTGGGCAAAGGCCTCCTTCCACTCCTTCTATCTTTCGCAAGCCCACGCGTCTTCCTTCCAATTTTGACGGAACCTATCCAGCTCGCTACGTGATCTGCCGCGACCGCGCCTCGCTGTCTCAGGGCACCAATTCTGAGCTATTTGGGCCCACAGTTTGTCCTGCTCAGTCCCATTTAAGTTGGGCAGCCTTTTGGGCCACGTCAGATATCTTTATTTTGGAGCGCAGTATTGTGTTGGTGGTTCATGTCACATCCTCATGTCAGGTCCATGGTTCTTACATTTACAAAATACAAAAATGCTTCTAAATTATACAAAACTACGAGTATGTATAGTTTGCAATTTATTTAAAAGATGAAAAAAAATACTACCAATCAGGAACCTGTACCCTGTACCCTGCAATTATACTTTTTAAATTAGGTACAAGTTAGGCTACAAACCAGTTACTGGGTATCGTATCACCCAGTAACTGGTTTGTAGAAGTCAGATAGGCAGTCACTCCATGTGAAATACTGGTATTCAACTGCATTCAGTTAGACTGGAACTGGACTAGACTGGACGGGGGTCGGCCCCAACACAGTTGGGAAAAGGCTAGGCAGATGATGACTTGCATACAGTCGCTTCTATAAACCTCAAAAATAGTTTGTAAGACATCCTCTGATGCATCACCTGACTGCAGATAATCCTCAATTTCGTCCTGTACCGATACGACACACTTCTATCTTATAGATATTCTCTTAATCAAACGAAAGAAGATAAAAAATACACGTTAATTCGCTTCAAATGAGCCGATACCAGTTTTATGTAATCGATTAGCAACAATAGTCAATACATAAAATAATAAAAAAATAATCGTAGCTGCACTGTTCATTTACCACGCCAATTATTGAGACAATGAACCTCAGTTATATCGTGTTTTATAATAAAATAAAACAAATATGTGCTATGCTATGTACATAAAAGAAACTCGAAGAATCAATTAGTCGTAACGGGTGATTGGCTTATTCACCACGATTCAAACACAGATAAGTGGAAGATTGTGGTAAACATGGTCCATGGGTGGTTGATACTGTAAACTTATGTTTATTTGTATATGTTAGGATATTATGGTGGATGGCCCATCTGATATGGTGAATGGTAACCGCTATCTTTTAACTAAGTTGAGAAACCCTCATGGATACTCTTCGCCCTGCAGAAAACGAAGGCTTATAAAAAATATAGATTTATTTCACTCGCTCACAATGGGCTGGCTTTATTAGAAGGCTTAAAGTCACCCAAAGGGCAATGGAGAGGGCTATGCTTGGAGTTTCCTTGCGTGATCGAATCAGAAATGAAGAGATCCGCAGGAGAACCAAGGTAACCGACATAGCCCGAAAAATTGCTAAACTTAAGTGGCAGTGTTCAGGACACATTGGTCATAGAATAGGTGGCCGATGGGGCTGAAAGGTTCTGGAGTAGCGACCGCGTATCGGAAGACGTAGCGTTGGAAGGCCTCAACAAGGTGGACCAACGACTTTGTTAAAGCCGATGCGAGAAGCACAGAACCGGTCGAAGTGGAGGTGCTTGGGGGAAGCCTATGTCCAACAGTGGACACGTCTTTCGGCTGAAATGATGAGATTTATTTCAGACTAATTAGTCGTTCATAATTGTTAGTTACAAACGTCTTAAAAAACTATGTTACTTATGTAGCAACTTAACAATCAAACTTGAACAAATAATCATACAAAATACGAGTACATTATTTTCGTTATTTCAACGTACCAACAAAAAAATTCAGTCCTTCTTTTACAAAAATTATTCTGGAGCTACGGGTAACTGTAATCTGTATTGCTCGATACTTCGACATTACGTAGGGTCCTAAGGTAGGTTGATGTGACTTCAACCTACCTTAGAGCCCTACGTAACGTATCATTAAAACCTCAACTCTTACATAGCCATAAATAATTGCTTCTGAAATGCAAAATTGACATGACTTGATTTATCGTACATGACTTGTCATTTCTCAAATAACATTAGACCCATTACAAGTTACAACCAGTTCTATGGTTTAAACTGCTGGTTAACTCATAAATAACCACAATTCTCTTAAGATTTCATAAAGTTAACTGACCACCTGTAAACCCTGTCTTCTATACAAAATTACAAATGAAAGTATGTAACTTATCGTGTCTGTCTGTGTGACTGCGTTATTCTTCTAAACTAAGCAATAGATTTTGATGCGGCTTCGACCATTATTTAGATTTTTTTTCAGGAAGGTTTATGTATATAATACATAGATATTGAACATACATTTATTAAAGAAATCTTGACGTTTTGCGTAGTCGTATTATTAATCAATGTAAATGATGAAGTGAATGAACTCCGTTTAAGAAGTCGAGGGAGAGAGGGGCTCGTGGGTAATAACAACCGCACGGGTCGATCGAAAATTGAGCTACTCTTGCCACGGTCGGTTCGTGGATTGGCGACAATCCGTTACAATAGTACCCATTGTAACGGATTGTCGCCAATTCACGAACCGACCGAAAACGAGACGAGAAAGCACGTTAAGCCGTTGATCCCGGCTGTCCTTCAAATATTTTTGACAGTCGTTATAGTCAGAAGAGCCAGAAAAACCAGCCAGCCCAGCCAGTCGCCCAGAAAGCCAGCCAGCCGCCAGTCGCCAGTCGTGTCCAGAAATGGTACCTCCAATAATGATGAATGGTGTACCTACCACTGTCGCGAGTGCACTCTTTCAAGTACCTTGGGCATGTTTTGACCACTAGCTTTAAGGATGATGACGATATTGAGAGAGAGCGGAGGGCGCTGTCGGTCAGAGCGAATATGATAGCCCGCAGGTTTAAACGTGCTTCTGCAGAGGTTAAAAAACACTTTTTAGAGCCTTCTGCTCCTTATTTTACACCTACGGCCTGTGGGTACATTTTACGCAGAGATCATACAGTGCCCTTCGCGTGCAGTACCTCCTCGCCTCGCTTCTATAGCGATCAGGGATGTTTGCGGAATTGCGTGTTGATTGCTTTTATGCATTAATGCGTAAAAGATGTGCGTTATTGTTGCGCAGGGTGCGAGCCAGTTCCAACAGCATCCTGGGAGTTATTGCGGACAGGTTGGACTGCTCTGTTGTAAGTCGTTGCTCCAGTATCTCAGCTGGAATGCGGAAGCAGTGATTGTTTTTGTTGTGTGTTTTTGTGTAATTGTTGCTGTAATTGTATCACTAACATAGTTGTAAGTTTATTGTATTGTTACTAACGCTCTATGCGTCTTATGGTTACTCTCAATAAATAATTTATTATTATTAAAAGTCTGGGAATCAGTCTCACCAACGGTATCATGTTTCCCAGTAACTAAGGTTGAGGAGGTCAAGTAGGCAGTCACTCCAAGTAAAATATACTCAGTTTCATCTAGATATAATGGAAGCCGAAAGGCTAGCAAGATTGATTGACTCGGTGTATGAAGTCACTGAGAAAAGTGCGCAATACTAGAATTTATATAATAAGTATTTAACCTATTTTTATTTCGTAACTAACTAATTACGTATTCACACTATGTAAATAGAGAGACGATTCTTAAACGCACATTAACAGTGCTACAGTCGTAAACAAAGACAAGTTTACTCCCATATTACATTACGTCTCGAAATAATTTGCATTGAATAGGTCACCCAAAGATGGACGGAGAAAGTTCATCTTGGACTGAGGTTCCATTGTTTTCGATGACCATCTGACGTTGTACGTAAAGCACTGGATTTTTGTTGGTTAGTAGCTTCAGTTTATGGGGACAGAAACTGCTTTGCAATGCAACATTTTTTGTTTGTTAACCTTTTCTGTCCCACAGCTGGGCAAAGGTCTCCCCATACTTTTCCAATTTTGCTTATGTTGTGCCTTCTCCGGCCAATCAATCAGGAACGGGTCAAATCGTGACGCCAGTGTTTCTTAGTCCTGCCTCGGTGACGACGCCCGACTTCAGGCACCCACTGTGTGACGATCCTGGCCCGTCTGGTTTGATGCGTCAATTAAATATGCATTTTATAATGGCTTGCACTGAGAGATCTCTTTAGTGATTAATAAGACCAATAAGACAAACATTTCCGATTATTTTTTTTACTTAAAGGACAAATAAAATGATTGATGCAAAGATATAGAACAACTCTAAACACTGTTTATGAATAGAATATAGACACTTTCAATTTCACTTTCTTTCTATCGGCATACATAAAGGTCACTGGTTCGATTTTGAATAGAAAAATATTGCCTATAAATTAGATGTTAATCGCTTCTAACCTCGATGCCAAAGAATCCCAGTGGAAACAAAAATCTTAATCAAGAAGCACCATTAATTTCGTTGCCGGGTTGACTTTCGTTCAGTCAACCTGTCATCGGAAGTCTAGCAAAACTATAACCAGAAAGTCTAACAATATTTCCTAACAAAAACAATAGGTATTTTGATCGTAATCTCGGAAAAATATACACGGAACTAAGCATTTCGCCGGCGACAACAATGCTTGAATAAAATTTAAATAATTTATGCTAATTAAATGCCCGAATTCTAATAAAATGTACGTAACGAAAAGCTGCAGTTATATAATGCTGTTGCATTTATATATTTACATATTTAGTGAATTGAATTAATTTTAGTTGATGCCTATTCCGTTGCAAATATTCTTGAGAAATTTTTGCAAAGTCTGCTTAGTTCATCTGTCTTCTAAAACGTTCTAGAAGAAACAGAAAATATCCTTCTACCGAGAAGAGTACAGGACAACCATCTCACTCTCAAGGCAAGCAACAATGTATGTTCAACAGATTTTGCTCAATGTTGAACCTCCTAAATAACAGAAGCTGATTAAGAACCCTGCCTACAAGTGGGAATATTTTCTTTGAGTAGTGTTTCTTGGTTGAGACCAAAGTCTCATCACAATAAAAATTAAAATTCTAACTTCTTTGACATAATATTTTTATTATTTGAAATTATACAGGGCGTCCCATGGATATGCCACATGGAGGGAAAGTACCTTGAATATTGTAGATGGAACATTTTACTGAAAGAAGACATTATTTGAATTTAAAATACAATTTAAACTGCATTCATAGATATTTAAATAATTACATGGTTGAACCGGGAATCGAACCCGTTACATGAGAAAAATAATCACCCTGTATGCTAGCTTTATCATACCGATCGAAAGGCTTCATCATAAGGATTATTTTTTGCTAAATAACGTAGTGTCACAAATAAAAGGAAGACCATGAATTTTAACATTTTCAATACAAAATTAATCAATTTATCAAATGCTCAAAATGATTCCCTTGAATACCAACCTCCTTCCTCCCTCCTCCTTCCTCTCTTCCTCCTTCCTGTTGAACACAAAGTCGCACTCTTTTGATTATTTATTTGTTGCATACAACCAGGTACCTACTAATTACGTATCTCTTTATCATTTTATCATGCACTTAAATTATAATAGGGAGATGATGCGTACTTCTCAAGTGGGTACATTTATTGGTAATAGGTACTTATGATAATGTCAGTTGTATGTCCTTGCGGCAATGTCAGCTTTTCATTTTTCTAAACAATATTTCACATCAAATGTTAAAATTCATGGTCTTCCTTTTATTTGTGACACTACGTTATTTAGCAAAAAATAATCCCTGTGATGAAGCCTTTCGACCGGTATGATTATGCTACAGGATGATTATTTTTCTCATGTAACGGGTTCGATTTCCGGTTCAACCATGTAATTATTTAAATATCTATGAATGCAGTTTAAATTGTTATTAAATTCAAATAATGTCTTCTTTCAGTAAAATGTTCAATCTACAATATTCAAGGTACTTTCCCTCCATGTGGCATATCCGTGGGACGCCCTGTTTCCAGACAATTCTAGTTTCAACTCTTTATTAGTGGTTGTAATGACAGTCATGTCACTTGGTTTTAATAGGTTTATAAATTTTATCTGTCCTTTTGATTGATTATTCTATATTTTGTAAATGTGAGGACTTTGTAGGCCTTGTAGACTTTAGATCTGTAGACCATTTTTTATTTTATCAAGTACCTGGTACTTGTTGACAGGCCTACGCTGTGCTCCCATACCTACTGTAATTTGAAAATATTGTAAAAGCCAATTATTTTTAAAAGAGTAACCGTGGAGTTTCTTGCCGGCTCTTCTAACGACAACGACTCCATAGCTTCTGACGTTTCATAAGTGCCCATGTTGGTTTATGTGAAATAAAATATTTTGATTTGATTTGAAAATATTTTATTCACAATGGCTACATTTTGACCTTCTTGGGAAGCGCTAGAGAATCGACTGACGGTACAATACTTTGTAGTATGTATTATGTAATGCCTCCTTCCCACATTGTCATTTTACTACTAAACTGCCAACCAACTTAGAATATCTAAACACAACCAGAAAAACAAATGCAGATCAGGATATACAAGAGAAAGCGATCTTAAGATCAGTGACGTAACTGAACAGATTGTAACGAATTGTAAATTCTCATCACGTGGGCAGTTTGCCCAGGTATTGTGTGGAATCGCTAATCTTATAAGTGCTCACATAATGCTACGGTAGCACTTGAGTGTTATGACCGATGCACTTCCTAAATAGTGCATCGAGTCTATTAGACATGGATCACATCAATCAACTCAGCCTTTTGCAGTCTACTGCTGGACATAGACCTCTCCCAGGCTGCGCCACAACTCCCTGTTCTCCGCCCTCCGCATCCAGGCAGTCCCAGTCACCTTCTTTAGGTCGTCCGTCCTAGCTGGGGACGTCCCACACTACGCTTGCTGAGACGCGGATAACATGGTCTGTTATATTGGTGTATTTCTGGTATGTAATTAAGGGTTAAGGAACCTCTTTGATGGGTGATTAGTAGTCTGATTTTGATTAAATAAAAGCGAGGCGAGTAAAATTCACTATTCATTAGCTTTCCTACCAACACGCACTCGGCACGCGTGGTGGACTAAGGCCCACTAACTCTCACCGAGTGGAAGCCTGTATCCCAGTACTGGGAACATTTTTAGCTGATTATGCTTAAGCTATTCATCAGCATTGACCATCATTCAACAGGAATCACAGGAACTAGGTAACTCTGAAGGTACTAACAAGATAAAAATAAAAAATTGAAGAAAATTCAGCAAATAGTAGAATCAGACGTAACACTCAAAGCAAAGAAATTTAATAATTAAACATGCTTACATAAACATGATAATTTAAAAACTAAATCCTACTTAATTCAACACTTTAAATATGACATAAACAAACCTACATTTTAACAAATAATCTTCATACGAAAGTTATTCAAATATTTTTTTTATGTAATAAATTTAAGCGTCTTCCTATACATTCGTGGCTACAGACTTTCTAGAGATATAAAAGCTGATTTTGAGCTTTTAATTCGATACTTAGTGGGACATTAATGGAATACATTTATACAGGGTGGCCGGAACATTGACGTCCAAAAATAAAATTTAGGTCCCTCGTATCGTGGGGTATCCGAATCACCCCCATGTATGTTCCGCGACTTTTCATAGTTTTCGAGTTACGAATTTTTTTCTGATTTTTTGAGAATGATCGACCTGACCAATCTAAAAAATGGCTTTGTCGAGATTTTTTTTTTGCAACTGAATCTTCGTGAGTAGTACTTTTATGCATAAAATAATCAGCTTCGTAACTGTGATGAAAGTTATGAAAAAGTTGGTCTAAAGTGAAAAAATTACGTTCGGTAAATTATGGCTTAGCATTTTAACTTTAAATAAAAAATTTAAACAGGAAACTTCATGGTTCCTAAGTAGGCTTCAAGAATGCGCCAGACTCTCAGCTTTCATAATCATAAAAAAATTAGCACTTTAGACCAACTTTTTCATATCATATCATTTTCATATCATAACTTTCATCACAGTTACGAAGCTGATTATTTTATGCATAAAAGTACTACTCACGAAGATTCAGTTGCAAAAAAAAAAATCTCGACAAAGCCATTTTTTGGATTGGTCAGGTCGATCATTCTCAAAAAATCAGAAAAAAATTCGTAACTCGAAAACTATAAAAAGTCGCGGAACATACATGGGGGTGATTCGGATACCCCACGATACGAGGGACCTAAATTTTATTTTTGGACGTCAATGTTCCGGCCACCCTGTATAAAGTCATCGCCCTGGATGTCTTTGGATATGGAGCTACGAGTTGAATGGCGTGCAATAGGAGAGGCCTATGTCCAGCAGTGGACTACTATAGGCTGATGATGATAATGCCCTGGATGTTGAAAAATACGGCCAAGTGCGAGTCGGACTCGCCCATGAAGGGTTCCGTAGCAGCAAATTGCGGTTTATGATTTATGAAGTATTAAAAAAAAAACTACTTATTAGATCTCGTTCAAACCATTTTCGGTGGAAGTTTGCATGGTAATGTAAATCATATATTTTTTTTAGTTGTGGGACACACATTATACCACTTTGGAAGTGTCTCTCGCGCAAACTCTTCAGTTTAGAAAAAAATGATATCATTAATTCAAATTCTCAATATCATTTTTGAAGACCTATCCATAGATACCCCACACGTATGGGTTTGATGAAATAATTTTTTTGAGTTTCAGTTCTAAGTATGGAGAACCCCCAAAATTTATTGTTTTTTTTTTTCTATTTTTGTGTGAAAATCTTAATGCGGTTCACAGAATACATCTACTTACCAAGTTTCAACAGTTCTTATAGTTTCGGAAAAAAGTGGCTGTGACATACGGACGGACAGACAGACAGACATGACGAATCCATAATGGTTCCGTTTTTTGCCATTTGGCTACGGAACCCTAAAAAGGTATTTAAAAGAGAGAAAGATAAATGCGTTTATTGGCATTAAATTATTATTATTATTATTTATTTCCTTAAATGCCATTACTGCCCCGTAGGTCATTCATAACTATGGTCTAAAAAGAATTTCAAGTATATGTGTATGATGTACGACATATTCGTACAAAAATACAAAATTATTTTTATATGTCAAAGATCTATCTATACTCTATATCTTCGTGTGTCTGTGATAGGTGAACGATCAATCTTGCGCGGGCGCAGTCGGAATGATGTCCGCAGTGCGCAAGTGACAGGCGGACGGCGGGAGATAGTGATCTATGGTAAACTGTGATTATTATCGGTAGGGTATAGGCAGAAGTGAAGGTTGTTATGCAAAACTTGGTCAGTTGTTTTGTTTATTTATTTATTTTTCTAAATAAGTTCCCATAATAAGACAGTCCCTAAAATGGCGCAATTAACATCAACATAAATTATTTATATTTCAAGAACCTGTATAGATTTAAAATACAGATCAATAAATCCCTGGTTAAGCCATTTCACTAAATACAAATAAATTGCATACTCCATAACTCAAGACCCACATTCACGACGTGCGTTCAGTTTAAATCTAATCAGCGGAATCGGCAAGGATAAATAACTGAACATAAAAAACTGACCCACCTGACGACTCTCACTTGTACCAAGACTCCAAGTTATTACGGGCATAAAATAATGAAGCCAAGAAGGCACACTAAGAACAAAATAATGAAAAACTTGCTGAAAAATCAGCCTATAATGTTCCCACTGCTGGGACACAGGCCTTCTCTCTGTGAGAGGGAGTGGGCCGTAATCTACCACGCGGCCCAGTGCGGGGTGGTAGATGTCACGTCTTCGAATGTTGGTTCTAGGACATGCCGGTTACCTCACGATGTTTTCCTTCACCGTTTTGAGAGCAGTGATGAAATAATTTACACAAAGTGAAGTGCCTGCTTGGGTTCAAACCTACGTCCTACAACCAGATTGTTCCAGTGCTCAATCAGATTGCTATAGTAAAGCTATACTTTAACCATCTGGATCATTTTGGCAATTAGAAAGAAAGAAAAAGTATTTATTGTGACTTGCACAGGAATATCATAAACTAAACTAAACACACATAAAATAAAAACAAAATAAGTAGAAGAAAAATATAGAGATTTAGAAGTAGGTGTGAATGAAAAATGTTATAAAGGGTACAAAATCAAGCATTGTATAACAGCCAACAGTTAGAGGTATGTAAAGATATATATATTATATACTAGCGGACCCGGCAGACGTCGTCCTGGCCGACCGGGTGCAATTATGTTTTCAAACCATCCAGGAACCCATTGAAATATGCACACAAAATTTCATCAAAATCGGGCCAGCCGTTTAGGAGGAGTTCGGTGACAAACACACGTACAGAAGAATTATATAATATATATTATGTTAGGTACCTATATACGTTGGTCAACTGTAGTGACGATGCCAATAATGACAACTGTTATCAAGCCGAGCTTCTTCCTAATGGAATTTGCACCCTGATCCATATTCGTTTTAACGTCGGGCTTCTCAGATCGATTAAGTAAAACATCACAAGACTTGCCAACGGGATGTTACACAGAACTTCTACATACATTTGACTGCATTGTGGCACGGGCTACTTTCCACAGCGATACAGACCATTGTATAATGATGTGTCATTTTGCGGTCGTTAGAGTGTGTTTACGCATCGGCTTGTTAGTTTTATCAAATTGAGCAGAAATTGAAGATTCCGTGAATTCTTTACTAGGAAAGAATGTTGGTAGGCATATGAGACATTTTGGAGAGGTGCTTGATCGTAATTGTAGAAACGGAATGATGAATGACTCGACATTTTTATTGTATTTATATTTTATGAAAGCACAGTTTTACGAATTTGTGTTTACACGCGCATGAATTCTTAGTGAGGTAACAACTTTACAAATATTGTTTCCTTGTACAATTTACAAGTTAACTAATTAATTTGATGATCAACAACATTTAATTTAATATACTAAATTAACCATGGAGTTTCTTGTAGATTCTTCCTCAATAACATCTAACTTGTTCATCATAAATTACTGATCACTTTCAATATCTCGAGATTGTAGTGAAAGTAATATTGTCTAGTTCTATGAGAATGAGTGGTCTATGATTTGTATTTATATGACCAGTCATGTAAGTAAGTAAGTAAATTTTATTTGTTTAAACATGGTGTATATGGTGTGCATGCAGGATAATAGTGGGATACAGAAAAGTTCTAGCATGTTCAGCCGCATATCGTAGCGTAAAAATTGGTAGGAAGAGATGAAGCGTAAACCGTGATAATATTCATCAAAATTACATTTCATCATTATTCATTAAAGACGCGCGATTATAGCGGCGTAGTTTTTTAAACTACTCTGTACGTAGTAAGTAAATAAATTATTTTTATTTATTATGATTGGGTGATTGCGGAATGATTGTATGTAACTGGGGTAAGACGTTGGGGTAGACGTGGAGACCGCCGAGTCGATGGTCGGCAGCGAAGAGTCCTGGGACGCGGTGGTTTCCTTCTGCGAAACGGTCGTCTCGCAGAAGGAGGCTGCGGAAAGGGAGAGGGAGATCTCGTCCTCTTACCCGGCCCGCAGCAGGCGCACCGGGCGTCGGCGGAGGGCGGACAACGCCCTCTTCCAACCCCCCTAAATGGATCCAGGGGCGACGGACTCGGGGACGTCCGTCGCCCCCCACACATCTGGACCCGAGGTGGCGGCGAGTAGTGTTCCACGCGGGCCCCTCTTAGACGTCGCGGGGGGAGTCAAACACCTCACTCCCCCCCTGACCCGAGGAGGCCCGCGGTGGCGGGCCGGCACCAGTCGGGGGTTGCGGAAGGATCTTACGTTCCCGCGACCCCCGGCGTAGGTGTGAGATGAAACACTGGGGTGGTTTTTAGTCAGTAAGAGTCTGACAGACCCCGTCGCCCGCCCCAGGGCGGCGGACATCAATGAGGATTTCCCACCCCGGGAAAAAAATAAAAAAAAAAGACGTGGAGACCGCGAATCATCAAACGTAAGGTAGGGCCTCATGCTAGGTGGAGCGACGATCTTCGCAGGGAGGCTGGTAGCAGAATGAGAGTTTCCGAGTGGACTGCAGCTCAAGGCTGACGGTAATGGTGATGATGAACTGGAGCTACAGCAATATTATATTTGTGACGATGGAGTTGATTAATAAAATAAAGTGATCTTGGCATGCAATATGCTCGGAGTTTTGTTAAGTAGAAAAACAGATAAGACAATGACGTAAAAGTAAAATAGATGAGTAAGTAATATTTTGTTTAGGCGTGTCTCATGGTTCAATTCTGAGCCCATTTGACTTCTTATTCTAAAGAAAAGAATATGATTTCCGTAACACTATTTACTGACGACACTATCCATACTAAAAAAAAACGAGGTTCAAAAAAAAATAAGAGGCAGATGGGCTACGTAAGGATCGTAGCAGCTGGTTTTCTGTAGGTTCAACCTACTCACATGAAAAGAAGGGATGGGTTTACGTCAAACGAGCTCAAAGTTGTCAACGATATAATTAGGTATCATTTCAATAGAACTATCTAATTTTTTGTTGGAAAGTAATCATTTATCAAAGCTGAAAAAGTGTAGTCTTGTCTCTTCAAAGTCTCACAACAAACTAATTTACACTAATACTCAGGCTCGTTAATATACCTACTATACTATTACATAGGTATACCGGACACATCCACATGTTCTCACCTGTGTTTTAGTCTACAATCACGAGACTTACATAACACACATTCACTAATCGACTTTACTTGGCTAACAAACCACAGAATTTTGATTGGTTACACGTAATTTCTGAATGTCGAGATGAGAGAAGACTTTGCTAAAATTCGTTTCGATGTTGGTGATATAATATTATTTATTAAAGATGTCGTTAAAAGGAGAACACTTTTATATGAACAGGTAGAGTGAGAGATGCTTCCGCCATTGCAGTCACTGACTGGTTTAACTGTCTGGACTCCATCTGTGATCTTTGCATGGTTGCTTGTATGAAGATTTTCTCGTTTAGCATGTGTCTAAAATGTCATAAAATTTTATCATGTGTCTAGTTGTAATAAATGATAAAATAATGGTTTTATTTCTGTAAGCAGGTTTGTACAAACACATGTAAATCATATTTTTAAAACTAGACGTGTATTCAACTGTTTCGCTCAGTCAGTCATTTAGCATATAAATAAGATGTAAAAAAGATCTTTAAATCAATTCCCGTATCTTTGATTTTTTAAATTTTCTTTTGTAAATAAATCTCTTATCGTTTTGGCGAATTCAGCTTGTATTGTCGGCACCGATCGCAAATATTTCGGAATGCAAATCAGCGACAGTAAATAAAACAATTTTATTACCCCTTTGCGTAATGGTTTTAAGATTTCACGAAGTGTATCTCCAATTTGTTATGTAAAGGAAATAAATAAGAAACATTAAATGACGGATTTTACGGTAATATATTGGCAGGTTGGTATCGAAGAAGAGAGATGGAGAAGATGGGATTCATTATTATCTAACCGGTTGATATCTAAGACATTTTTCGGTGATAACAATTCGAACCGTTTTCTTTTTACAAGCTTTTATTTAGTTTCACCTGTCTCGGTGTCTGTAATTTTCTGTATGAGTTTGACGTGCTTTTGACTTCGATTTTGATGGAAAGCGATGGATATGGTCACTCTTGTTTTGGTAGACCTCACTAAAAATTAAGCTTCCACAAACCAGCAGAATTAGTCTTTCAAACAAACGACTTCTTATTTTCACGTAAAAATTCTCCAAGTTACCTTCCCCTTTGAATAAGCTGGAGGGGTAGACAAGAATTTCCAGATTAAAACCACGTGGTAGCAATCCAGCACATAAGGACCTCAAAAATCCGGCAGTAAGCAAGGATGCTTACTGCCGGATTTTTGAGGTCCTGACATGAACCGAAGTAAAAGCTGAATTCTCTTAAAGGAGGAAAGTGCGTGAGATGCCGAATCTAGGACATGCAGTACATTCACAGCATGCTGATCATATGCTGATATTATGCAGAGCATGTACTCTACAAAGATGGCTATGTGAGTCATTTGTGGGTAGGTATGCGTTACATATGAGTGGTCTTCCCAAATCGAGATGTAGTATGTAATAGGGAAATTGTATGCTGTTTTGAATAGTAGGTTCGTAATGGTAAAAGGCTTTCACTGAAATGGTAAAACATTTGTAATTCTAGTCTAGGAGTTCAGTTAAGTTTTGTTTACACTCAAGGAAGCATGTGACTCTTCACGTAACCAGAGGGCTGGCCTATTTTTGACCAAAGAATCAGCATTGCCATCCAACTTGGCAATGCTGCCAGCCTTTTGGGCACGTTTCCGATTGACAGCGATGAGGACGAATTTTTTGTTGCCCTTTGATTATTTCCCGTCCTTTTTATATACTTGTACGTATTTTTATTTTAAGCTTTTTAAGATAAGATAAGATATATTATTTTTCAAAAACATGTGTAGGGTAGGTTTACAATCAGTTGGAACGATTACAAAAAAAAAGTTTCAGCATGTTTTGCCTAGAAAGGCGTACAAATATAAAAATGATATAATTCAAAGTACAAAAATCATAAAGTTACGTTAAATTAATAAAAATAATAATAAGCCTTAATAGCCAAGAGCCTCGACCAACACCTGAGGAGGCTCTCGTTGGGCAGCTGGATCAAGGGCTTGATTCAGAAGGCGGTACTTCTGGACACGGCTCGCATTGTCAGGAGGTTCCTCTCTCTGGAGCCCTGACCGCCGCTAGCTTGGACCCTGTTCCCGATACCGGTGGGCTACTATTTTTTATATTTTTAAATATTTTTTTATCTTTTTGTTTATAAAAATATTTAAAAATATAATCTGTAAGTATGTAAATGAAATAAAGGAATAATAATAAAAATGTCATGTTCAAAATGTCTAAAGTACATCATTTAAATAGTCGGCAACATTAAAGTAGCATTTATTTATTAAAAGTCTCTTCATGCTTTTATTAAAACTAATAATATTCAAATCCTTGTATGCCTTTGGTACCCTGTTGTATAATTTTGGGGTCATGCAGAATACACTCTTACGCATGAGAGCTGTTTTAGCACTAGGTATACAAAGTCTCCGGCTATCACGTTGACTTCGTTCGGAACCATCTGAAGACTAAATTATGTAAATATTTTATTAATCAATTTCCTTATCTAAAGTGTAAAAGGAAGCATTGATCTAGATTGATTATGTGTAGTTTTGCATATCTATGGTATGTGACCGGTATTTTAAAGCACGTCTGCTATCTTAGCTAGGTATTGATATTAATTAATTCATCTAAACATGATAAAGATTCATTGAGAAGATTTTAAGAACAGATTTTGTCTTATTGTACTTTTTGCTACACTTAGAGGGATTAAATAATTACCTACACAAACAAAAACTTCACAAACGGTGGTCATAACACAACAAAAAAACCCATTTGAAATTTTATGTGACTTCTACAAGTCGACCTAAGTGTCAGCACATAAGTGTTTTTTTTTTTTGGTATTTCCAAAGTTGTATTTCAATTTGACTATGCCTCATTGCTGCGCAACTTTGCACCCATAAAAATACAAACAATGGTGTCCATGCAACAAAACTCATGGTACAATTTGCCCATACATCGACATTGACCCTTAGCAGTAGTTCTGCTGACCTCAATACATATCACGTCCACCTGCTTCCTTATGTACGTTACACAAGCGGACACCTGATCGCGAGAGCTGTCTTATAAGTGTGTGTACTAACTGTTTTAACAGATAGTGGAGTATTTATGTACCTTTTAAAGTAAAAATTTAAGAAAGGGCAGACAGAAGACGTGAGAAGGACTTTCTAAATTCTGTTGTCGACGATTCCTATGATGTGGCAGCATTTCGGTTAATATTTTTACAAACACCTAAAATTATGTTTCATTTTATCATCATCATATCACCCAAAAGATTTCCATTGCTGGACATAGGCATCCCCCAAGCGTCATCGGTCACATGGAGCGGTTCTGCCCTTATACATCAGGTCATCGATCCATTTTGCGGAAGGCCTGGGATCACCAACCCACCTCCTAAGCGTGGCGATTATAGTATACCCCTTTTTTTTTTTTTTTTTTGGGATGGGAAATCATCAAATGACCCCTCCCATACCCCTCAGCTGAGCATCGTTTAAACACTTAGGTAAATAATAATCCAACTTCAGTTCGCACCGCTTAACGATGCGTACACGCAACCTAGTTTCCACGTATTAGCGCGCTATGCGTTTGACAGCACTGTTATCAAATCACGCGCACGCATGACATGACTCATGACGACTTACATTTTGATAGTTTCTTACTCAACAACTTTGTTTATCTTTTCACTATGTGATAAGCATGACTTTTGAAATCAGCTTCATATTATTATTATGTTAGAAGATGATAGAATTTTTATTTTATGTATAGACAACTAACTATTTACTATAACAGATGCTAAATTAAATGACTAACTAATTTACTATACAAATAAATACTAAGTATTCGTCCGCAGCGCTGTAATAAAGAAGATGGAAGGTGATAATGTGGAAACTAAAAATTAACTATAAATAATAACTTTGTTCTAAATTCTTTTACTTATTTTGAAAGATTAAAAGACAATGTGAAGGCAATGGTGCTCGTTGTGGGGCGATGAATGGAAATAAGTAATGCGAATGGTTCCCCAATAAAAAGAATATAATTTATAATTAATTTAACATAAAGTAATTTGTAGAAAAAAATAAAAGTGGCATTCTTCTTGTCAAAAATGTAAGGTAATGGTGACAAAACTAAAGGGGGTGTGTCTCCCCTCTTCGAAATGATGTCAACAGTAAACGCCAAAGAGGAAGTAGATCAAAATAATATTCTATCCGTAAATAAAATGCATGATTTGCGTTTATTTATTTGTGACATGCTTTATAATATAGGTACTATTATTTATTTTGTATATGTTCATGGAACTTCTTAGCGGAAGAGATGGCCCAACTTTTCTGGGAAATCACACGGGTGTTATTTTACTTTTTAATAGTAGCAATCCAGTTAATACCTCGCAGATTGTGTAAGTATGAAGGAAATATGATTCTGCTATGCCTGCACCGCGTGCGATCTCGGAGCAATCTGCCGCTAATTATGTATCATTTTCTACTTTACAACGTAAGCGGCTAATAAACTGAGGCACTTTTTGTAGTGAGAGATTGTGTAGAAATACAAACACTAGTCATATTGAGATTACGTAGTAATATTTCTATCTGCCCTATAAAGTCCAATGCTGAGCCAACAACTTAGACATACGTACATAAACTCATGCATTCTCCCCATGGAGGTTGGCAGAAACTGCAGAATGCTACCTGCTACGATCCTTACATATCCTTTTGGCCCGCTTACGTTCATACATCTGGTCATACACGCAGGTTACGCACCTGACCTTTCTTTATAACATCATAAATAAGGAACTCATATTCTATGGAGATAATTCCAAACCTAAAAGTAGTTAGTCGATTCGACATTTATTTTTTAAATGTCGAAGCATCATGCTGTGATCTCCTATCTCAGCATGATGCTTCGCCATTTTGGCCTTTTGGCCTCGAATAGGACTTTCTGTTTCATTTTTATGTTTGTTACTTTTTTTATAATTTTTATTTTTTATTTTTAACTGTGTTTAGTTTAGTTTAGTTTATAATCTTCCTGTACGAGTCGCAATAAAAACTTTTTCTTTCTTTTTTTCTGTTCAATAATAAATAGTGAAATCATAAAAAAAGTTGGTTAGTTGTTATAAAAAACAGAACTTTAAGACATAGCACTGATTTGTAAGAGCTTCCTTTCAATAATAATGACGACCAAGAGAACGGTACGTCACTAATTTCCGAAAAAAAAAAACTGTGTCTCAAAGACAGTATTTTTTTATTACTTAACATTATTTACTATATTCACGATTGCAACTAAGCACTATTATTATACCTATATGACTTCCCTATAACGGTAACGGACAAGCCGCACGTAAAGTAACGAAGGCCGTATAGAAAAGAGTTCAACGCATTCTGCACCTCATCGCTACTGTTATGGTGGTCTTATATGGACTGATGGGGCTGTTATAAAGGGCTTGCAAATCGAATTGTATATGGAAAACTAACATAATATCGCTTTAGATCATAATAGTGTTTCCATTTGGGTGTGTTGTTTATAAATGGTGGTTCAAACTATAGATATCCGATATCCGTGGTTCAAACTGTTAACTAATAACATAATCGGGAGATTATGTTATTAGTGCAGCAGTGCGAACATTATAGACTTATAATGTTCGCAACACAGGCCTCCTCTCTGTGAAAGGGAGTGGGCCGTAATCCACCATGCGGGCCTAGTGCGGGTTGGTGTTAACTAATAACGGTCAGTAATTTATAGAAATGGAGGTTACTGGTTTGTAGGAAACCTATATCTTTGTCTTTCATCCGTCTTCAATAAAGTACCACCTAACTTTTAGTATTTAGTCTTAGGTACTATTAATATGTTAGAGAATGATAAAGATAAGGTAAAAAGGGTACGTAAATAAATGAAACTACGGGCTCATTGTTCAATAGTCAGATACTCGTAAGTTTTATCTGAGGAATAAATATTTGAGGTTTCACAGCTTTGTATGAAAAATATGTAAAACTGACAGATTCATTCTTAAGTTAAAAGTTATCTGACTATTGAAAAATCAACCCCTTGAAAAACAATTTACACTTAAAAGTGAACATTCGTTTTAAGTTACTAAATGAGTTGGTTTTAAAAGGAAAATACGTACTACTCATACTTACATAATGGTGTTAATAGGCGTATAAATACAAACGTCGTAAACACAGCAATGCTTGTACTGCAAATGTACTTTTATGGTGCTAACTGCAAAGACATACAAATAATGAGTAAAGACTTACCTTATAGGCAATACACTACATACTTTGGTCCAGTGATTAAGCTATTTCAAAAATTGAAATTTACATTTCCTCATTTTATTATTGAGAACAGTGGTGGTCCAGTGGTAATGGCACCGACTTAGGAATTGGAGGTCATGGATTCGATCCGAGACAGGCACTTTACTTTTTGTAAATACTTTCATCACTACTGCTCTTAAAACGGAAGGAAAACATCGTGACATCTACCCAACCCGAACTGGGCCCGCATAGTAGATCACAGCCCACCGCATCTCGAAGAAAGGAGGCCTGTGTCCCAGCAGTGGGAACATTATAGGCTGATTGTACAGTTCCTTACACCAAGTCACTTTTATAAATTAGAATGATACCAATCAAAATCAAAAGTAATTTATTCAAACTAACTTCAGCAACAATACTGATTTAGTAAAAAAATTATGTTATGACAATGAAAATTTTAAAACAATTACCTACTGATGATTAGCGTCTGCTAAACTTAACCACACATTTTTGACGTTATGCTTATCTTAACTTAAGCAACGTTTATATGTAAGAGGGTTACTTAGTCCTATGTTAATAGGATGAATCATGGAACTTATAGGTCGTAGGAACTTCAGTCTCTGACTAGTATGAATCAGAATCTAAATATTTTATTTCACATAAACTTACATGAGCACTTATGAAACGTTTCATAAGTGCCCACGGTTACCCCGGTTCCAATTGGTCGTTTCCTATAGAGAAGAGCCGGCAAGAAACTTCACGGATGAAAGAAAGAATTATTTCAACGAACAGTGTTGACCCCAACAACAGTCGCAGTACGCACGGCTACACATCAAGCTATACAAAACCAGTATAAGCTGCCTTCTGATTGTACGAAAAACCTATACAATGCGAGGTCAGCTAAAACTGGAAATGCATAGCTTGATGTGTAGCCGTGTGTACCTACCTAACTCTGAAAAGTGGAACAAAATAATTGCATCACATTCCGTCATATCCTTATATCGGACGATCTTTTTCACACATGAACCTTTTTTATGGTGTCACATGCAATGGTTTTTATTATCATTGCGCATGCGCACTGTGACGCAACGGTGACCAGCAGTGGGCGGGTTATTGTTTATAATAAATGTATGTACTTATATTAACACCTTTTGGTTATCTCTGACCCAGTTGTGTAAGGTACGGATTGATGGCATATCCTCCTGTTTAGGAGGGAACTATTAGCAGTTGACTGCGATAGTATTAGGCTGGTATCTGTTCGTAGATTCTTGCGAAATGATCTCAATGTCAAAAGTCATAGAATGGAGTGACAATTGAGAGCAATTAATGAGCCTGTGCGAAATATTTTATTTTTAGGAGTTAAGTGAATGTGTGAAATGTGGGGTAGATGTGTTCTTTAGTGGAGACCGAGAATCTGCAAACGTAAGGTAGGACGCCCTCAGGCTGGATAGAGCGACGATCTTCGTAGGGGATGAGAGTTGCATTGAATCAAGTGATATTTCATTTACCTAATATATATACTTATTTAATGTTGAATTTTTCAATATGCATCAACGTTATCATTCCGCGGGCCGAAGTAAAGTACCATTTCACAGCTACCGTAAAGTCATCAACAAATATTTCTATAACCAAACCACTGCGCTGTTATAATGATCTACTAAACACATTTTAGTTCTTTATAGACATCCTATACTCGTATGTATAGTCCGTCACGGATACCAAGCTTCCATGGCCCATTTCTTTACGTAACTCCAGTGAAATCTGACGCACCTATAGTGGTCCAATTAGGGCTATTAGTTCTCATTATGGTGTCCCAAGAGAATGGGCTTATGAAATGAGAAGTAATTATGTTTGTGTGTGTCTCACGCCGTATCTCAGGAAATGGACGGCGTTCACAGATTATTATGCAGGACTGTGTGTATTTGTTTATAGGAAGAAAACTTAGGATACTGCTAGTGCCATTATTAGTTTAAATGAGGTTTTAGTATGTTTGGTGATGTAGAATGCACTCAAATAAGGTAGTGAAGGGTCTGAGGTAATCTAAAGATGGTCTTGTCGTTATTCTAAATTCTAGACATGTCTGTCTAGAATCTAGAATAACGACAAGACCAGACGGATTTCCAGGTGTCCCTGGAAATCCTACATTTGATCAGTATGTAGGCGTAGATGAATGTTTACAGGTAATAATTACAGACCCAGTCAAGATCTACGAATGACAGCTGGGACCAACGGCTTAACGTATTTTCAGGTGCACCCCTCGATATGAAATGGATGGTCACCCATCCACGAACCAACTGCGGCAAGCGTAGCCTTCAAATTGCCCCGTGCGGCTACCGCCGTATGACTATGAGTCCCGGGATTCCTGAGAGTAGTGGTGGCCCAGGGGCCCCGACTTACGAATTGTAGGTCGTAGGTTCGAACCCAGCAAGATAGTCGGTTTATTTTGCATAAATAATTTCATCACCACCACTGCTCTCAAAAATGGTGAATGAAAACATCGTGAGGATACCGGCATGTCCTAGAACCAAAAAATCGAAGACATGCGACATATACTCGCATTGTCACGGGCCCGCGTGGTATGGACACCAGCACATCAAGTTACTACAATCTGTCAAATTTCTTTAATAGATTTTCAACTTTATCGCTAAAGCATTAAGGTTCAAGGTTGATTGGGAAAATTTGACAGTTTCGGGTAGCTTGACCTGCTGGCGTCTGTACAACAGATTACTGCCCAAAAAATATTTAATAAACGATAAAAAAAATCGGTCTTGGCCAATGTTTTAGCTTGTTCTAATTGTCCCTCGTAGGCTAATATGTTCGTTGTCTTGTTTGGAACAAAAAAAATTAAGAACTTAAAAAAAAAGTCTCCAAACAATATTCTTAGACACAAACCCGGACTACATTACCATACCCTATGACCAAACAAGCAGTGAAATCGAGTTACCTAAGATCAGTCTCGGAAACAAGGCATTTGTTATTGCACGTACATAATATATTGAACATGTAAATGTGTATATTATGTATGATGGTATCACATTGATTGATCGAGCGAAAGGAATATGACCATTGCGCTCGAATGTAGATAAACTTGTTTAGACGCTTCCATTTTAAGCAATTGCTTAGTGTTGCAATAAGATTTTGAAAATGTTAGTGTGACTTTTGAGATACTGATTTATGTGATGTGGTTCACTTTCTTTTTTTAAAGTTTTGCCAAATTGTTGTATCGATTCCTGGGGTTTATTTCACTCGCGGTGTGTTGAAGAAAGACTGGTACCTAGACGAGATATCGGTCGTCCGGGGCGAGAAAGGTGGAAGGCATTGTTGCCATCGCGGGCAAAACCTGGATGAGGCTGGCACAGGGGACCTGGGGGAGGATTAGTACAAGAAGAGCCCAGCAATGGGTGAAGTCAGGTTGTGGATGATGAGAATGATGTTGAAGAAAATGAGCATGGTTAAATGCTTTCTTAAGTCCGTCAAAAGGATCGTTTGGTATGTTACCTTGATAACGACACCTATCTACGAGTATACTCCATTCGGAATAAGATTAGACATTTAAATAAACCTTTTTTACAATCCGTTCAACCGATTTTGACTTCTATTGCGTTGGTGGCATGACAAATGGCAACTGCAGTAAATAGTTGGTATTGTAACCACTTTTGTGTTTTAATGCCATCCTTATGCCTGCGGAATAGAAGTTAAAATCGGTTGAACAGACTTTAAAAAAGATTTGTTTAAGTATCTAATCTTATTCCGAATGGAGTATATAAATAGTGTCTTGTTCTAATTGTGTTAGTACGCTTTGTTTATTAAAAAAAAAAACATTCTTTATTGCGTGTTTATAAGAAAGGAAGATAAAGGACTGCCTCGTTGGTGTAGTGGTTGCAAGCATGAAGTCCTGGGGTCGATTCTCAGGTTGGGCAAATTGTTTTTGGGTTTTTCCATCTGAAATTTCTCAGAAGTAGCCCGTTAGTCTGAATTTGTGCCAGGTTGATGGCCCCCTTAACAGGGGGTGAGCCCCCAATTTCACCTGTTATATTTAAGTTTAATGTAATCATTAAAGGAATCGCAGTCAAGCACTGGTTTATAAGATTAAAAAAAAAACTTAAAATAATGCCTAGTTTTATAGTTTACTAGCTGCGCCCCGTGGTTTCACCCGCATAAGTATCGATCCCGTGGGAATATCGGGGTAAAAAGTATCCTATATGTCAATCCTGGTTATAAACCACCGGTGTACATTTCCCGCCTACACTACACCACTAAGGCGGAGGACATCGTGGAGTACGTGCGCCAGAAGACGAGGTACACGCCGAGGGTGCAGTTACTGGAGTCGCACCGCAACGTCAACTTCAAGGCGTTCGTGGTGAGCGTACCGAATTGTTATCTGCCCATCGTCATGGAAGAAGACTTCTGGCCGCAGGACGTGGTGTTCCGTCGCTTCCGCGGACAAGTATCACAGACCAGCACAAGAACAAGCTAGTGTAGGAAGCTTCAATAAAACTAAATAAGATTATGTATGTTTAGGTTAAGGTATTTATCTATGGGCCTTCGTCGCCTGAAATAAATAAATAAATAAATAAATAAATAAATAAACCATTTGTGTGCCAAATTTCAACCAAATCTGTTCAGTAGTTTTTGCGTGAAAAAGTAACAAACATCCAACCATCTATCCATCCATACATCCATCCATCCATCCATCCATACAAACTTTCAAGTTTATAATATTAGTAGAATCTATTAAGGTAAAATACCTGAAGCGACTGAGAGGCTAACATGGCCTAGCACTCACCAACTCTCACCTGCCTACTAAAATGGCCATCAAAACGAACGTACACACATAGATAAATAGGTTTTAATGCAAAGTGCCACAAAGGAAGGTGTTCTCAACCAGTGACTGTTACCTTCACTTTCATTTACACTCTTTCTTCACCGATCAACTACTTGTAAAAGAGTATCTACTATGTGGCAAAAGATAGATCCCACAAAAAAAAAACTGTCAAATTAAGTTGACCTAAGCACTTTATAACCCACGATCGTGATCATCACAAACTGGCCTGTCAACCTATCAATCAACCTTATCAGCCAATCACAATGCATGACTGTGAGACTCCTTTTCCCCATCATCAGTTAGTTATTCTACTTAACTTATCTAGCTTCTTCTTCTTCTTCGTCGTGTCGCTGGCACGACTGAATTTCATATCTTGTTGACCCAAAACTTTGCCAACTCCACGGCGTCGACAGTGGCAGTGCAGAGGTCACCCTGACTGCATGTTTTGGGATACAGAGGGCAGGATAGGAGGTGGAGCATGGTTTGCGATATAGCTCCACAATCACAGCCTACTGCCGTTCCGTCAAGGTAGCCCCACTTTACCAGGTTGGACTTACCTCTTTCCACTTGTTTCCGGAGACGGTTCAGGGAATTCCAAGTGGACCACGGAAGGTTACACCCTGCAGGGAGATGCTCCTTTGGTGGTAGATAGACTTATCTAGCTGATAATTCTATATAGAAGTAGATGTCTATTTTTCGGATTTTCAGGCCTTATTTTTATATTAAAATCGCCATTATTATTAGTGACTGAATTTCGGTCACGATGGCCAATCTCAAAGGAGATTTAGCGAAGTACGCCGGAGATAATCTGCCCAGTGGTGCAAACACAACTGCATTCATTTTCTGGTCCTTTACTCTCATAGTCCAAAGGGACAGCAATCCGACTCGATCGGGGAGACATCAGGCGCCGAACCAACAGCTTTACCTGCTTAGCGTCACACCACCAACTTCCAAACTCCTGGCTGCTACTGAGAAATTCTTAATGGCAAGACCTAATATCACTTTGTCCGACCTGGGAATCGAATTCAGGACCCCACGACCAACGGGGCAGTTTAACTATCCTATAAAAACAAACCAACATACACACATAGGTACAAGTGCAAAGTGCCACAAAGCATGGTGTTCGGAACCATTGACCGGTGGCCGGTAGGTACCTTCACTTTCGTTTTACGTAAGTGAGTGAGTAAGTAAGCGGCCGCATGCGCACATTGTGCTCTGAACTTGTTCTGTGATTCGGTTAGATGTTGCGAAATGGTTTTAAGGATGGCTAGTTTTGATATAAATTGGTGGGGCCACTTATTAAGGCTATATATTCTACAGTAGTAGTGCATTGTAGTGTCCGGTTGGGTAATATCTAACAAAGAACGAGGAAGTTTATAAAAGTAGACTTTACCTATGCATCTGCCTAGCTTTTTCTCAACTATATTGGGGTCTGCTAACAGTTTAATCGGATGCAGTTAAATACCAGTATTTTACATGGAGCGACTGCCTATCCGCCCTCCCCAACCCAGTTACTGGGTAATACCAACTTTACCGATGCAAATAAACATTCAATAATAATGTGTCAAGTGCAAGATTACATGAAGCAGCTGCCTATTTGACCTCCACAACCCATTTACTGGGTAATACGAGCTTTACCAATGCAAATAAACATTCAATAATATGTCTAGTGTAAGATTACATGGAGCGACTGTCAATTCCACAACCCAGTTACTGGGTAATACTAACTTTACCAATGCAAATAAATATAAAAAGTTCAAGAGTGTTAAACTATTAAGCCACATTAATAAATCGACAGTGCACGACCAATTTATAACTGTTTAGCACTTTATAAAGATCAGCTCGTCACCTTTGACTTAGAGTACATTAGCTTGCTATCAGTATTCGACAATTAGGTTGAGTGATGGATGGATTGTGAAGGGGACTAAAGTATTATTATCCATAAGGTGTGAATTTGAATCATGTCCACTTCTACCCAAAGTAGGACCCAAGTGGACATCGTTCTCATATCAATCTTTACTTGTTTCAGATTAGTAAACAATTACAGCTTTGATAACCGGTCGGATAGACTTTAAAAGTGAAACAACTAAGGAAAACATATCCTTCCCAGTTGACTCAAGGCTCACATTGTACAATGACGAAAGCGTAAATTGAATTAGATCCTCGACTTGACGTAGAGAACGTTATTTTAATTGATGTATCGTGATGTTTTTTTTTAATAGCAAAAGACAGTTGTCCGCCAATCAGCCATCCGGCCCATCGGGCATTTGCCCGATTTGCCCATATGGTCAAACCTAGACTCCATCTAAGTAAGGTCTTGTCGAAATCACCACGCCTGGCTTAAGGATTAAAATAAAATAAATTACTTATAGGATAGCTGTGATCAGCGTAAGCCTAGTTCTGTATCGGTTCTCTCTTGTCGCGTCTTCGTGTTCTCAAACCTCACGAAGACGCATTTCAAGAGTCACACGAACGAGAATATTAATGAAATTAAATGAAATTGTTTATTCTGTAAATAGGATATTGGAATTACTTTTACACGTCATAGGTATTATAAAAAAAAAACAAGCTAGGTAGAGTTGACATTTTCTATCTGACTACCCCTGAAAAATGACGGAACAAACTTAAGGAGACGCCCTGGACGTCGGGAGTCACCAGCCGACTCCCGGCCACCGTAGGCGCGGGCTTGCGGGCGGCGAGCAATGGGCAGCTCGCCGCCCGGCAAAGACCAGGCCCGGGTCGACGGCGCGTTGTGTTCCACGCGCGCCTCAAAGAGATGTCAGTACGAACTGACGGGGTCCGCTAGGGCCGATGCCTGCCAGGGCCGCGGGTTGTTCAAAAGAGATAACGTGGCCCGTGGCACAGGCAACTGAAGGAACACGGGTGGGTTTTAGTCAGTAAAAGTCTGACACGCCCTCCCGCTCCGCCCAGAGCGGGAGAAGTCATATTATGATTTCCCAACTAGAATAAAAAAAGGGTCATAGTCTTCTTTTAAAGTCCAATTATAATTTAAATATAATTTTGGTTAGAATGGTAAACTAATTAAACTATCATCTTCTTTCTATTTTACTCTGGAAAACATCTTATGATATCCTCATGAATAATCTCTACAACATCAATCAATAAATCTATTGTTATAACGAATGATCAATCAAACAACTAAAGCCATCAATCATTACAGAACAAAAACAAATTATTGACACTTATTATTATTCAGCAAATATTTAAAGTAACAATATAACAATAGCTATAAGGGTGTCACTACGACACAACACGCATGGGTTCAGGAGGTCAAAGTATTATAAATAATGGTGAATATTTTACCAGGCATTTATTGTGGTGGTCGCCGCAGGCTACGGTCATCACTTGTGTCCAATATGCCTATTATGATTTAATAATAAATAGACATTAAGTCAAGTAAAGACGTAGTGTTGGAACGCCTCCCACGTGGTGGACCTATGACCTTGTGAAAGCCGCAGGAACCCACTGGATGCGAGGAGCACAGAATCGGTCGAAGTGAAGGTGCTTGGGGAGGCCTATGTGCAGCAGTGGACGTCTTTCGGCTAAAATGGTGATGATGATGATGAAGTCAGGTCAAAAAAACGCTATTGAGAGTTGATTCGAATTTTTTTTTACAGAACCTCGAACTCGAATATTTTATTTTTCTAAATAAACACCTAAATGTTTATTCATTAAGGCTCCAATTTGATTTCGGACTTTCATCGGGGTAGCATATGTAGGTACCTACTACTTACACCAAGTTGAAAGGCTTCAAATACCTTATGAAACTATTTTCAACTCAACTGGTTGAATCTTTACTAGGGAACTGCGCGTGTTAGTGTATAAATAATCCTACTTTCCTACTAAACGTCAAATTTTGTATGGATGGATGGATGTTTGTTACTCTTTTACGCAAAAACTATTGAACGAATTTGGATGAAATTTGGCATTTAACCAGGATTAACATATAGGATACTGTTTACTCCCGATATTCCCACGGGATCGAAACTTATGTAACTTAGTATAGTAATAAATATTTTATTCAGTATTATAATTGGTAAAATATTAACTTAAAGTATTAGAAATAATTTACAAAGAACATTAAGGCACTGCCATCGCGGTCGCCGGTGACCGCCAACAATACAGTTTCTATTGTGTTTGCTGTCTGGCAGTCAACGTGTTAATTATTGCCTTTTACTCCATGAAAACCTAAAAGAAAAGTAAGAAAGAAACGAAAAGTCGAAAACGACTCGTACAGGAAGATCACAAACTAGACTAAACACGACTAGTCAAAAAAAAAAAACTAATTATATTAAAAAAAAAAACACTTCAAAAACGTATCGATTACCGCCAATTTCTGCACTACAATGTTCATTCACCTTCAATATTTACTTCCTATCTTTCCACCTCAACCCCCTCTCTCGATAATCACCAAATAAAACACTCTCCATGATATCCCAGAGACAGCTCTACGTAGAGTCGTACTCTAGCTAGAGTCGCGTCGATAACGTCCCCGCTCTGGCGTATAAATCTATTTGAAATACCCCGACGTAGAGCGATTGAGGTAAAATGGTTACAGTGTGTAATTTGTAGTAGATAGAGGTCTTGTGTTATGCGGGATTATGTACATACGAAGGCTTTACTATATGTTCAGAGGTATTTTTGAGAGTCAGGATTTCACTGAAAATACTAGTTGATTGATAAAAATAATCAAAATAATAGGACTAATGCTGGAGGTGTCTGACAGTTTAAATATAATAATAACCTTATATTGTCTTTTTGGTTTCCTCACGATGTTTTCCTTCACCGATGTCAGTAATATCCATGATAAACTTAAAAAGTACATAATTATGAATTGAGTCCATAGATTAGTATTTAAAGCCTCAATTCATAATTATGTACCCTGTGTAAAAAATATCTGAAATATCAAGTGGGCATTTTTTTTTAAACTTCCCACCGTATTACACACACACACACACACACACACACACACATATCTTTAGTATCAAAAGCATAGGTGCGTGGCCATCCCAATGACAAAACCGTTTATTACTCGAAATGTCTCATGTGCTTGTAAAATCACCCATGACCTTCGAACGAGAACATAGCAACGCTGCTTGTTGGTTGACATGCGGTAACATTTCCCCGGAAAAGCTTTAAATAATTCTGTACTGAGATAAGTATATTTGACCGAAGTAAACATTTTTTGTTCAAACATTTACCACACCACTACTGTCATAAAAAAAACGTCTTATTAAAATACTATATTAACTTAGCCGATGGTAATTATTTTAAACTAACACAGACTTGCCATATTTGACTAACAAGATCAAAACTTAACAAACCTACCGTATTTTTAACACTTACGACTGTCTTAAGTAACTCTCAAATAAAACTCTACAAAATCTAATTTGTGATCCTGAGACAGACTCTATGTAGAGCCGATAGCGGCCCGCTCTACCTCGCATAAATCTGCCTAATCATTTGAAATACTCTACCGTAGAGCAGCATTTAATACGCCACAATGTAGCGCCGGACAGACATATAAGACTCTATGTCTGATGAGGATTGTTCTTGTAAAAGTCTTATTTAGTACTCCTGGGAAAAATTCTAAAGCAAATATTCTATCATCTTTCCAATTGTAAATAGTTAAAAGCAACATAACTATTTTACAATAAAATAATGGTACCTATCTAACAAATGGCAGAAAAAAAAACAGTGTCTAATTGGGCCCGATGAATGGCAATAGGATCGGTCCTTGTAACAAAGAAATAATACCGTTCATCTTTAACATAGTTGTACAAAATTGTGCCTGTATCCAAAGGCGAGGAAAAGGCCTGTTCATCATATTTTCCAGTCTAGATTTCCCCACAAAACTTACATTAACCGTAAGTCAGTATAACGAAACAAAGAAACTGAATCAGACATTTATATTATTATAGTTAGCCCATCCTACTGCTGGGAAAAGGCCTCCCCAATTCCTTCCATCGGTCCCGGTGCTTCGCTTCTTCTTGCAGTCGTCAAGACATCCAAGTCAACAATCACAAATAAAACGTGAATAAACTTTTCAACATAAGAAAGAAGTTCGCAAATATAATAACAGCAGTACTCAAAACTCATCACATAAAAACTTATCATATAAAAGCTTAAGGAAATGCACAGCTAACTCTAATTAGCAATAATATTTAAAACAACGTTCCCAAACGCTAAGCGAAATTTATGCCAAGACAATATTAGAGCAGAGAAATGAGAGAAAATGCAATAACAATAAATTGCAATAAATAAAAGGATTCAGTTGTTGCTTGTATTGTATGATACTAATCCTGCGGGACGGGGAGGGGTGGAGGCGATGTTGGGCTGATTAATATTTTTGGGGTACGATTTTGGGTTATACAGTGCAAAAACAATACTATAAACTAACTACACTATATTATTTTATGTTTAGCTGTTAATAAAAATAAAAAAAAACGAACAAAAACCAATGTTCTGCTCGGCAAAGGCTTCCCTACTCTCTTTCCACCTCTCTCTGTCCAGAACCACTAAGGAGCAATCTTATAAAGATTGCTCCTTAGTGGCTCAAGGAGTCCAGCTCATCCCACCATCTCCGTCTGGGCCTGCCGCGATGTCGTTTAATTATTAAGCGACATCGCGTCGTATGTTTGGTTTGGCCCATTAATCGTCTGACAAAAACGCCGCGAAAACTATAATTATGACTATAATAGTATATTTGAAGAAAGGGTGCATGCATGGTGATAAGAGACTTATGAGATAACGATTATGACACTGATAATAAATGATAATATTATTAACAAATAAATCAATTTGTTGGTGGTGTAAAATAGAAAGCATAGGTGCCAATAGGGTAAAGAAGCGTTGATTAAGTAATATAGAAATATTATATAATCAGCCTATAATGTTCCAACCACTGGACACAGGCCTCCTCTCAGTAAGAGGGAGGCCGTAATCCACCCACGCAGCCACTCCGTGGGTCCAGTGCGGGTTGGTAGATGTCACATTTCTTCAAATTTTTAGTTCTAGGATATATTGAACATTGGAGCCATTGATTAAACTTTATTCAACGACAGAATTACCTTTGGTTAGTCATCTCAAATATTGATTTATACCAAAAAGAGTTCGATCTCGATTGTCGTAAAACCTGCAATAATTGAGATCGAACTCTTTTTGGTACACATCAATGCAAACCAAACTTGCAGTAAAACCTGCAAAACAATTATTTTACTTACGCTAGATAAACCAATGCTTCTAACAACTCCAAAATGGTCGAAGATTTTTTGGGTTATTCAGGTAGGTACGTGACCTACCTAGATAACCCAAAAAATCTTCGAGACCATCTTACACCCCAAATTTTTCTCCACATAACAGCGACTCCACAGCTCTCATCTCCGCAGAACTAATCCAAGGCAGCGTCGACTGTTACGGCGATTACTTTAATTGGCTCAATCTCCATTCAAAACCACCTCGCGGCCTGAGGGGGGGCGGAGTGCGGGGGGCACGGGGGGGGGTGGCTAGATTTATGGCAAAAGGGTAAGGCTCATGATCCCTGTTTATGAAGGAAGATGGCGAAAAATTGTGGATGCGATAGTTTTGTGGGTTTGAGTTCGGGTTGCAAAAGTGTTTGCTGGTGAGGGTTGGGTTGGTAGAAGCATTGTTGGGATTATATAGTCCATTAAGATTGGTTTAGAGTTTAAAATGTTTTATGAACACCTTTTAAGGCATGCTTTGTAGTTAGATATCCATCTGGCGAAACTAGTTCTTCATCTTTTGCCTGCTATAGGCACATAGTGTTCCAGTTTTGACTATTGGAAAATGAAAAGTTGATATTATCTCTGCTGTCGTTGTGACAAATACACTTCTTTTAATCAAAATTCAGAAAGGACCTTACTGGTAATATTCTTCAGGATGTCAGGTGTGTAGTACTCGCTACCGTGCGTGTATGACCAGATGTATGAACTCAAACGAAGCAAAAGGATAATGTAAGGATCGTATCAGGTGGCGTTATGTATAGTTTCTGCCTACCCCCATGGACAGAAAGCGTGAGTTTTATGTATGTATATAATCAAAATCTAATTCTTCACAGGGTCACATAGAAACATGTTCAAAGTTCAAGATTAATTCTATGTAAATTGTGTATCAACTTGTTAATTTAAATTATTTCAACCTTGATAACCTAACACATTTCAAATTAAAATGTTATCTATGTCAACAGATGTCTTCAGCTAATGGCGACCATAGCCCGAGGCAAATCACGATTGCCCGTCATAGGATGGATTACTTCCGGCTAATTTATAAACATAAACTATAACCAGTAGGTATCAATTAGGTGCCATAAATCTAACATTTTGCCCATGACATTTGATACACTTTCTTTTTAAGAGGATGGGCAGCGGTGGTTTCTTGTCTGCACGACTATTGGGACCTATAGATCAGCAGAGGATGTCGGTGTAACGATTATGACACAGGTGTACTCTCTCTTCTCTTACTCTCATAGTCCCATGAGACGGCAATTCGACACGACCGGAGAGAGATCAGGCGCAGAACCAACGGCTTAACGTGCTTTCCGAGGCACTGGGCTATTACACCGCACACTTCCAAATTCTACTACCTTAAATGAGTGACATATTTTCAAAAAAAAAAGCGGAAATAAGAACGAACGCAGAACAGGACAATGTTTACATGTCCACCTTCATCCCTAACATCAGCTAACTAAAAAAAACCGCATAAAAAGCGCAAAAAACTAGGGTAACCAGCCATAAATAAACGATGATACAGGTGGTACAGCATCCTTATTATTTAAGATGTGTGTACGCGTCTGTCCGTCGGGCCGGTGGCCGATATATCAACATTAGTACGTCCCCCGTCTAGTCCGTGAGAGGGACATGTTGGAGCATGTTGGGCGCTGGAAGTGGCTGGCTGGAGATTTGCTTCCAAAAATACATTAATAAAAAACGTTACAACCGATTACTAATAATATTCTTATGGGTGAAACAGTTAACGAAGCAGGTGCCTTTATGGTGCCACGAAAAAAATAGTATTGTTTGTTTACAGGTGACAGATACTGTTAAATCATCACTTTCCTGCCAGTCTCCCAATTTGTTTGGGTTAGGTTATTAGGTATTAGTCGTCATCTCGGTAGTCACCCCCTTCCTAACAATATCATCATTCACACAGTTTACCCATAGTTTCTTTGGTCTTCCCCTACTCTTATAGCCATCGACATTCATACTCAAAACTTTCCTCACGACATTTTCCTCAATACAGTTAGGTACTGTTAAATATTGATGTAATATTATTGGTCCGGAAAAGAAGAAGTGATATTAGGGTAGGTAAATTTTCTGCCATTTTACCTATTTCTTTCATAAAGTAGCATTACTCCGTCCAAGTTTGATGGCCGTTCTTGAAGTGACAGACACATGAATTAGACTTTTATCAAAATTGTCTCAAATGTCGGAAAAGCATCTTTTGTGTGTTGTAAATGTCGGGCGTTGGTGACTGCTTTTTACTAAGTAGGCTGTATACGTCAGGCTATACAATCCTGCAACATAAAAACAATACTCAATTAGTTTAATTCGACGGCACGGTTGGGCAGTGGTTACGCGATTGACTGCTGCGCTGCGTGTCTGGCTGTCCGGGTCTGGCTGTTTGTGTATGTGAGTTTAAATGTTAGTAAACGCACCCACGATACAGGAGAAATTCCTAGTGTGGAACAAAGTTTTTTATAAAAGAAAAAAAAAAGAAAAAAACATTCTCTTGACTGAACACTTCAGTATTTACATATGAGTTAAGCTACTCAACATAATTATAATTATTATGGCTATTGTCAACTTTTGATTATTTATTCATTTTAAAATACTATTTTAGCTCTTATCGGCTGAGACACGTAAGTCTTAGGAATATAATTTACATTTAAGCAAAACTGTATTGAATTTTCGTGCCTTATAATTTTTGAATAAATATATTATATTTTATTATATATATAATTATTTTTGTATTCAAAATATATACATATAACTCTGTCACATCTAGTAGTTCCCACACATCACTATCCTTGTAGTGACCCATGGGACGTCAAAAATGAAGATTTAGTCCCCCACCGCGTCATACGTTACCAACTAATGAAAACACGGCTGTGGCCTGATGAAGCTGTCACTTCACCAGCTCTGCTGCAAAGGTGGCAGGGGATAGAAGGGTGAGCAGTAATGTAATCCAAGATGTTGATGGACAAATCGCTGTCCCAAAAATAATAATGATGGAAATAATAGGTGGACAGAAAAGGTAAGTACATATATGTCACCTGATGAGGGAGTTGGCTCATTTTGGATTGCTCATATGGGACTCTTGTTCGCAATATTGTTAACTTTTTTTTAGTATTTTATTTATTTTACAAAAATTAATTATATTACTGACATTGGACAAAAGGTGACATTTAAAATAATAATGTATGTATAAACGTGAAAAAATAAGCAAAATAATAATTCTATTACTTAATAAAATTGTATTTCTTACTTATTTTTTTAAGTTAGCCTCGTCCCTATGCTGAGTAAAGGCTCCCCCAAATCCTTCCAGACATCCTTTTCCAGAGCCACCTCGATCCAACCCTTGCGGTACTCGTCTAGATCATCTCGCCACTTCTTCCTGGGTCGGCCTCGGCGGCGCCATCCATTCTCAGGCACCCAACGTGTGAAGACTTTTGCCCAGTATATTTGTAAACTTATATGATATTAATTATACAACGTTAACGATAGAGACTTATCTATTTTATTTACAACACCTATTTTTATTATACTTTAAACAAGAAAAAGACTTTGACTTTAAGGTTTAATGAGGTAAGCAGTTATCTAAGGGTTCATTATAGCAGTATAATGCCAAAAAGACAATCTTGATGATGGAACAAAGTAGACTGACGTTAATTTAGCATTTCACAAGGAGAGTATCGGATACAGAATGGACTGGTTGATGAATGATCCGTAATAGCAACTAGAAACAACACACGGGAGGATATTCAAATACAGTGTGTATTCGAACCTCTTCCCATCTGTCAGTCGTTTTTAGGCAGGGACATAGACACGCAACCTGTTACTATGGATTCAGTACATGATTCTGAACAAGCGTTGCAATTTTCCTCTGTCGTCGTTTTTCTCACTACGACTTACCGAGGCGCTACTTATAGCAAACTGACCCCAACAGCCAGCAAGACATGAGCATAGATAGTGAAGGTTTTGGAAAGCAATAAAATAAGAAGTTAACTAACAACTCGTAAAAGACAACCGAAGGAAACGATTTCTAAACTCTACTGTCACTGCGCAGCAATACATTAATTATTGCAGTATTAAAACGAACAAGTTATGTCGGTTTGACAAGCAGTATTGAAGAACGTGTTGGTAACTACGGATGTGATTATTATTATGAGGAAAAGGTACAGTTAACCTCGTAATTTTTTTTCCATCCTAAGGTTGCATGTCACTTACACGTCAGTTAGGACAAAGCTGGCACCATCTAGTTATTAAAATATTGACGTGTAAAAATGTCTGCAAGATCTACTTACATAAATATAAATTTCATTTAATTTCATCTCATAGAACGACAAAGGCTATTTCTCTATGTGACAGTTACATAGTTTCAACCATAGTGAAGTTTCAATTTACTGGGAATTGTTGTTAAAAGTGGTAAAGCTATTACGTGGTCGACTATACTAGTCATCTAAATATACTTATTTACTACAATCATTATATTAGAATAGAAAACTTTTATTTCAGACAGGAGTCCATAGGATTAGTAACAATTTAACTTAACTTCTAGTGTTAGCAGGTTACAGACACAGATATACATACAATTAAAATTTAGCGTGGAGCTGCATCCATCTCCGCAACATCGGGGAATCACACCGATCTACGAACACACTGAGAATACTGTTAGTGCTGTCGCGAACACGCGTCATCAGGGATAATACCTAAATCCTAGAGTAAATACATATTGTTGAGTTATATTGTTACCTTTTATTTTTGGCAGAATTGCCAAACCAACTCCTCATTGTGACTAGATGCTTATAGTCAAAGCCAGCAAAATTTGTATACGTAGGTAATGTAAGGTATCTATTTGGCTGGCTTTTCAAGCTTGGTGGTTAGATAGAGACGAGTAGATAGACAGATAAACCATTTATTTGGCGCACACGAAAGACAGCAAAAAACACAAAAGTACATAAATATAATATAAAAAAAACAGGTAAAAACAAAAAGAAAAACACACATATCGAAGTACTCGTAAAAGTGACACAGTGCGGTGTGCGTCTCAAGGTTGCACCAAATGGGAGTCCAGCTCAGCATGTGTCAGGCAAATATACCTGACGCTGATATTCTGCTGGATCCCTGCAGTGAAACATGGACGTTGGTTGATTGAAGGATGGTTGAAGTTAAGTAAATGAAGAGCTAAACTCTAAGCTTACTAACTCTAGCTAAGCTCTTACTGACCTTCCTAGATAGTCGATATCTTACCAACATTTTCTTACCTCAACCAGATATTTTCCTATATTTTCAAGTCTTAAACTCCTGACCGCGTTAGGCAAAGATTATTTCCCATAAATCTGGCCATCATAGCATGGTGAATGATAAATATCTTGCTCCGATGTAGTGATCGCTCCGATATTTCAGTCTACTGTAAGATTCCTGCCCCTTGAAAATTATCGAGAGCTTAACTCTTGGAGGATGTCAGGGGTAAGATGCTCTACTTTAGCTTTCTTGGGAAATTATTTACTTTTGCACTTTTTCCACTGGTCCACTTTTTTCCAGTGGCCCTGGATCGAAAGAGCTGGAAGTCATGGGGAGAGGCCTTTGCCCAGCTGTGGGATGACACAGGCCAACAGTAGCAGTAACAGTAACTTCGTCCTTCGTTTGCCTGGTGGTATGCTTCTCGACTGTTTTAAAAATCTGCTGTCAATATTTTTAGTAATTTTACAATTACGTGCTAGGCGCTTTTATGGAGGACAATTTGAAAGATTATTCAATAGATGCAATGACTAGGTAGGATAATGTTTACCTTATGTAACTTTATTAGGAACCTAAACGATGCATGGTGGCCGATGGCAGAAATTACTTGTAATACAGGGAAAGGTTCTTACAGGATGAGTCATCAAAAATCAGTTTTTTTTTGTGCAGTTGCAGTGTACAGTCGCGTTTGCACGTAACTTGGCCAGAGTCGTTAGATGCGTTTCTCCTTTCTTGAATTTTCTTCTCAACGTACATGTTTAAAAATAAATTATGGCGATAACCATGGAATAAGGGCAAGCAATAAAAGTGGCCTTTTTTTGTTGCTTGTTGCACTAAATGTACAAACTTCCTCCCACTACGCCTACCTTGCCAAGTTACATAGGTACTGTACTGTACTGACACAAACTCTGTAAAACTCTCAAAAACTGACAGTACTAAAAAATATTTTTTCTTTCTTCTTCCGTCTCTCATACACACACAAACAAACACACTCATATTTTTTTGAAAACCTATTCGAATTCAAGAAATTACTTCTAAGATTATAAATATGGTGGCTTAATAAAATCTTGCTTATCCTATCCTACTTCCTACTAATATTACAAATGTGAAAGTTTGTATGGATGGATGGATGGATGGATGGATGGAAATTTGGCACACATATGGTTTGTAACCAAGGTTAACATATTGGATACTTTTTATCCCGATATTATCACGGAATCGAAACGTATGCGGGTGAAACCGCGGGGCGCAACTAGTAATAATATAACGTAACAGAAGAACCGCCTACTCTAAATCAACGTTATAACAAACTACAAACAGCACCCACCATACAAAATATTACGAAACAGAGCACTCTCCAGTCCGTCTCTGCAGCAACTAGCCAATCTCGTTCATAGATAATTTATTTGTGCGCATCACGAGAGGTTTCGCTCTTATGTAGGTTACCAACCACTCCATATTTCCTTCTGACGTCGATATTTATAGATATTATTGATGGTGTATCAGTTTGGTTAGGTAATAGGAGATTAGGCGTAAAAGAACTTGGAAGCTGCCTATGATTCATCATCTGCCTAGCCTTATCGCTATGGTGGTCGGCTTTCAGTGTAACTGAATCCAGCTGAATACCAGTATTTTACATGGACGTGATGGCCTATCTGACATCCACAACCCAGTTACTGAGTAATACGATGAAGTTGAGACTGGTTGTCAGACTCTTGGGCATCTGACTACACGTAACAACTGTCAATGATCTAGAAATGACAGCTGGGACCAACGGTTTAACGTGTTTTCCAAGGCAGTGATGGGTCTGATTTGTAATGGATGGTCACCTATCCACAGACCGACCTCGGCAAGCGTAGCTTAACGTTAGATCGACCCGTGCGGCTGTAATAATTTAGCCACGAGCCTCTCTGGAATGTACCTATGACTAAAGGCTCAAACCTCCAGTTTGTGGAAGACAATTTAATTTAAGACAAATCTGAACTTCCTAGAATGTCGATGGCAATCTAAATTCAGTCAACCCTGCCTGTGACGTGCATACGACAAGACACACAGGACGTGCCCCCCCAGGAGTTGCCCCATCGTATGTGGTGCAGCAAGACATTTTCACTCCAGGACGAAGTCATCTGTGAATCCCCACCTGAGCAGGTTTTCCCTGCTTCGGCCAATCTGGGTCTCATTTCATCTTATAATATGAATGGTCGTTGCTGATGTCAGCTAATTCAACCCCGGCTATAATGTTGCTGAAAAATAAATAAATAAAGCTGGGTGTGACAAAGAAAGATTTATGAAAAAGAAATAAATATAACTGTGTGTGAGGAGAAAAGATATCAGTGTTTTCTTTGAGATGTGGCATATCTAATTCATGCTCATTTTAATTCTTTAAGGTAGCGTTAAATAAAACATGTCTGGTATACACATACATGTTTTTATAACTGTTTTCCGGACATAAGTGGGAAGATGTAAGTCCAGCCTGGTAAAGTGAGGCTACCTTGACGGAACGGCAGTAGGGTGTGATTGTGGAGCTATGTTGCAAACCATGCTCCACCTCCTGTCCTGCCCTCTGTGTCCCAAAACATGGAGTCAAATTGACCTCTGCGCTGTCACTGACAAGGCCGTGGAAGTGGCAATGTTTTGGGCCAACAAGATATAAAATTCAGTCGCACCAGCGACACGAAGAAGAAGAAGAAGATCAGTTCCATAATACCAGCAAATGATCATTATTGTTTAAAAATTTCTATCTTGGAATTGACTTACCTACTCTTATATGTGTAGCTCTCCTTGGGTTTGTATTTTAATTTAGACCAGCCCAAGGGAATCCAAGTTTAGAACAGGGATGGATGTCCAGGCCCATCCATCAAATGTGACCCTCATTATCCACTTCAAATACCCACGGGTAAAGACGACCAACTTCACCTCACTTTGACGATTGACAAAACATAAATTAATTAAATTATTAATTAAATGACAAGACCTAATAAATCTAAAAACTTTGCGGTTATAAATAAAAGTTGGGCAACACGTCCGGGAATCGAATCAGGGCCTGTCCGTTAGCCTCTCACCTCGGAGGGAGAGTGAGTGATTAGGGAAGGCCCGCGGGGGCCTTTCGTCAGGGCTCACAGGGATGCAACACTGAGGTCGGGGTTTATTACCTTTTAAAGGGCTAAAGTTTATTTTAGAAAGATTTTGGGTAGGTGTTTGGATGTGGAGTAAGTTTTGGAGTTTAAATGAAAATGGACTGTCATGTTTAGACAACCCAAAATACCAACATGGGTATAAAAAGTGACGTAAAGTCACTCACTCAACAGGGTAGGTGTAAGCGACGCAACTCGAATAAATACTTTTTGCTGTGAGACTTTTTGTAAGAGGTCAAATACTTTTGTTTTCTTTTTAGCCGTTTAATTGAGGTGCGTTTTTGTTCTTGTCTGTCATCGTCGATGAAAACGATTGTACTATTTTTCTGTCATTTTTGTTAATTAAAGTTATTAATTCGTTTACGTTATAAACCCGCTGTTTTCTTGCACTTTGAGCCCTTTCAGACCATTACAGTAAGTAAAATATGAAAGTAAATTGACTATTTTGTAGTAAAAGCTTTCCTTGTGGCATTTAAATTCTGGTTTGACTAATTACTTTTCTTGCTCACTTGTTCTACCATTTAAATATTATCTCTAACAACATGAAATGTTTACAAACTAAATAGGTACTTAGACAGACCCCCCCCCCCTTCCTCCTCATGATCACTTCTGCAATTTGAATTTCAGCGTATCAGCCTTAGCATACTTCAAAACCCCCATAAAATAAATAATAAAGCCACCATAACCTTAAAAGTGTCTGGCGAGCGACAATAAATCGCTGGCGTGATGTCGTTAATTATAAAAGTAAGACAAGGCTGGGTGGGTCAAAAAACTAATGGCGGTTATCCGTCACTAGGTGTCGCTAATGTCGCCCTTATTGAAATTATGTGCTGTAGTTTGTGGAGGTAGAAGAAAATGTTGAACTATAGCTTGGAAACATGTTTTTCTTTTATTGATTTTTTCTTTTTTATTCTTTAATCAGTGTTTAACAGTTGTTTAGGCTACACACCTTTTAAACATGACATGATTGATTATATGGACTTTGAGGTAACACTGACAAGTGTCGAACAAGTGTTCATAGTAAGACCCCCTAAATCTATCTTTACAGATTGCCCTAATGCGATCGTTAAGTTCAAAAATATTATTATTTACTATAATACTTACATAATTTGATAGTTTTAAAATTGTCAATTGAAATAAGTAAAAGTGTGACTTCTAGATACCTACTACTTTTCGTGTTAATTTATTCTCAAATAAAAAGGCTATATATAGAGATGGAGGTTGAGATTCAAACTCACTAATGTATGTTCCTGCCGAAATTATCTGACAAAAGCTTAAACAAACCGTATTCAAATTAAATTTTCACACAATCACTCACTAAAGGAAATCAGTAACACATTCATCTGTATTTAGAAGCTTTCAATTTTATACATCACCACTTTTTCCAACAAATATTGTTTGAATAACATTAATAAACAAATATTGTTTGAATAACATTAATAAATAGTAATAAAATTAACCTCATTAGTCAAATGGAAAACATCTCTAAGGTGATTTTAAATTACAATTTCGGTTTCAAATAAGAAACCAAAGCATTTAATTTTTTTAAGTGGCGCTACAAATTGTCAACCACAGGTACGTTTTCTGATCCATTTGTTTACATTGTCATAGGTACTTACTTCCACTTTGGTAAACCTCAAGTATCTTATGTGTTCCATTCCAGTTCAGCACTTAGGTACTGAGGGGTCCTCTTTTCGTACCTGTTTCAAGCTTGGTGAATATTTGGCTAGTGCCACTAGACACTACAGCAAGAACTTCGGTCATAAAAAAATGCTACAGTCTTTACCACATCTTTAAATTACTAGCACAAACATTATCTACTGCATAAAACAATCACTCCAGAAATCAACCACCAAAAATTCCCAAAGCATAGCCGAACGACCTTTCCATTAAAAACATCCAGGTATACAATAAACAAACTAAATCAAATCAGAAACACTTTTACCGTGCGCTTGCGCACTAACACGGCAGCGCCATCTATCAATCACCGCGGAACATTACACGTTTACTCGTTGCGCACACTCTTTGATAGATGGCAGCACTTGTTGATAGATTTATCGAACTGTTGACGGTTTTATATTGCGTTTGATGCCTTGTAATAACATTATACGGAGTTTTTTCCCGTGGGCCGTGAGTCATGGGGTGTTTTCTTTTTAATTTATAATGTATCGATGTATTTGTGCAGGTGAGATGGATGGGCTTTCGAAATGCTCTAGATTTGAGTTTATCGTCTGATGAGATTTATTGAGAGAATAAATAATATTGTTTTCTAGGTGTTCTGTTATGAGAATTTTCTAGATTCCCGGAATTCAGAGACTAAACGTGCAGTTCGCTACAGACACGCTTTTTGAATTGCGATTTCAAATTTTACATGGTCCCAATGTATCCCATGGTCCCATGGTATATTTAGGGCTTAAAAGTGAAGGGCCAAAAACGAAACACAAAATCACGTCCGTAATCCCCAAAGGGTTAAACAGGAGTGTACCCATAGAACACACGCATTTTGCCTGTTATGTTGTAGGTCCCATGTAATAGGCGAGCTTACTGCCGTTTACCGGCACAAATCCAGATTCTAGGATACTACTGAACAAATTCTGATGAAACAACCTAATAACACTTTGCCCGACCTGGAGGTCGAACCCACGCTTACGCAGGAGCTCAAGCTCACCAGTAGCGCTTACGACCACTAGACCAAAAAAGAGAGTAGGTAGGTACACTAACTACGTACTTATTTCACTTTTGACTTTAAAAAGTTACCCAAGGTTTCAAATTCTGCAGCAACTATAAAATTCATATTTTAAAGTGTAACCTTCAGTCTGAGAAAATGTTGCACTTTTATTAATTAGTTAGTAAAGTGTATAACGTCGCTACTATTCATACTGCTCGCTGACTATTTGTTGAGTCGTTAATATTACAATTAAACATGGAGATACGAACAGCATACAAGACCAGGAGGAGGCAAGTATTACATAACATAATATCAAACTCAAAAACTCAAAATCAAACTATTTATTTCAACTAAACCAATTACAGGCACTTTTGAATTGTCAAGGATCTGTCAGTCAAGAAGATGAAACTAGTTGCCCATTCCAAACGGAGTAGATACCTATGGAGAAGAACAGGCAAGAAACTCCATGGAAACTCAACAACACTTTGACCGACGCGGGAATCGAACCCAGGATCTCATGCTCAGAAATAGAACTAGCGAAAGCTCGGAGTAACTAAACTGAATCTGGAGTGAGAAAAGACTCAATCAGCTGCACCTAAACGCTTTCAGGTGGAACAACCCCTGAAAAAAGGTGTACCTATAATGTGCACACTGCCTTACCCTTCGGGAAAAAAGGCCATGCCATTACCATAGAAATGTAAAAAACAGATGGTTACCCATCCATGACCCGACCGCGGCAAGCATAACTTAACCTTTTATATCGACCCGTGCAGCCGTATTTACCATTATTTGTCTGTCGCTGTGCAACATTTAAACAATATGTAGGTATATAGGTAACCAACACAAACCAACATCTTAACCCTTACCAACCGACCCCACATTATCCGCATAAAACTCGCGACCATCCGCGACCATCACGCCGTCTCGCGACCACGACCAAATTGTTCTCGCATTAGATTTATCGTTCGCCAACGAAACAGCAACAAAGGCACTCTCTCATCTCACGACAGCTTTATGATCCTAACAGTTTTTGCTAACAGCTACCTACGACGCCCGACGATATTTATAGCTTAAGTTTTATTAATTAGCCATTTGTGAGACGTTGAGGCATGGCAAGGATTTTGGGTATTGATTTGTGGCGGCAAGTCACGGTATTACTTTAATTTTGAGTTTTGGTATGGTCAGAAAAGAAACGCGAAGATCGTGTGTGTAAATCAAGGTCGGTTTTGTCGTAAATTTTGGTGTTTTTTTGTACTGTTGGTTGGTTTTTTTGTGATTGCCTGATAAATTTGTGTCGGCAATTTGCAGGTAAGCGGCAGTTATAAACAAATAAGTTTTTTATCAGGTACAGTGTAATGGTGTTTCGAAAATATGTTATCCCTATTTTTGCCTAAGAAACATGAAAAGAATAAGCCATGATCCTCATTCTCAGAAGAGAACAGGGTTCTCAATACAGTTCATAAGGCCTATTATGTAACGATTCTATAGACAGACAGCAAACACTTGGCACATTTATCACACTTGAAGTTTGAATGCAAATCACACGAACCCTCTGACATGCAGCATACTCGTTCACAAGCAAACAACCAAACAAACGAAAACTTCGAATTTCAAAACAAACGCCGAAAACATCCGAGTTCACCCGAAAAACGCCGAGCGTCGATCTAACCGTCCCGCTGCTGCCAAAGATTTGACGTCAATGGTAGCGAATCGTAAATTACCATTATCTACAGACGCACCGTGCTAGTATTTATTATTTATGGGTCGGTTTGACTCGCCTGCGGCCCGATCGGGGGCGTTTTTCCCCATAGCGAGCGCAGGGTTGAGTTTAGGAGGTGTGTGTAATGTTCCGTAGTTAAAATGCTGTCATTACCGCAGTTTTTGTTTTGTTAACGATTTGGTTAAGATATAATTTATAAGGGTCATAATAAATAATGATACCTACCTGTAAATGTTTTTTTCAGGAGACTTTTAGCCGTAGACAGATTGGGACAACTTGGTCAAGAATTTATCAGTGAAATATTGTTCCATGAATCAAAATATTTAGTTGATATCAGCAATCAAACATGGTAATCGTATCTTATGAAGGTTTATGTTGACAACATTTTTCAAAAATAACTTTATTAAGCTCCTTCAGAATTCCATGCACTAAATAAAAAAGGAAAACATAATCTCAGATTATATTTCACAGAAAAATGATACCGCGAGTCTCCGAACAAACGGCGCTTGCGTCGCGAATCAAATAAATTACAAAGATATATTATTATTAAAATTTGGGCACCAACTTCGTCGCATTAACTTCGGGTAGTATCGGGACTGGGGCACACTGGGCGCCGAATAGCTACAGGACGGGAAAACTAATAGTCGAGTGTTTTCATAAGTAGACCTCCTGCAGTTGTTTGAAAAATATGGTGAGTACCTAAGTAGTCTTTTTTTGTTGAAATGTTTTAACATTTTGATAATTTAGAATGGGAATAAAGCACTAGGAAGTGGTGAAGTTTTGTGGAAATATAATTTTGTGCTAATTCTCAGCCTAATTATAATAAATTACGTTTGATTTTAATTTTTGAAGGAATAAGGTCTTCTGTTCAAGTCTAATTAAACAACGTTTTAAAAACAACACGTACAACAACATCACGCCTAATCCCTGAAGGGTTATGCTGACATGTTCCCACAAAAACCCAGTTTCTCTGCTAAGTTCTTGTCTTGCTTTGGAATTCTGAACATTCTGGCTTATTAAGTTAAAGACTTAAAGCTTTCCAATTACTCTAGAAATGGTGATAGTGTCAAAGTTACATGAACAATGCTCCCATTGTGCCACTGTACTCATCTTATAGGCCACGGCTTGTGACATCTACAGAAATTAACGAGTTACCGTTTGAGACGTGCGATGTGAGGACCCGATAAGGACCCTTCCGTGGTTCCGGCACGGCGCCGATACGGCTCCGACACGGCAACGACCCGATATCGGCGCGGAAGCCGGTAAATCTTGCCGATCGGCTATTTAGGCATTAAGCTCATCAGTTACCGAAGATCGTTCAAGGAAATTGTTGTGTCAAGGTGTTTTTGATAATGGGGTGAATCGGTAAACTCGTGGTTCTATTTTGGGATGATTAATTCGAAATGACCTTTAACTGAAAAATACTTACCTACGTAACATAATCAGCCCATAATGTTCCCACTGCTGGGACACAGGCCTCCTCTCGTCGAGAGGGAGTGGGCTGTAATCTACCACGCGGGCCCAGTGTGGGTTGGTAGATGTCACATGTCTTCGAATTTTTGGTTCTAGGACATGCCGGTTTCCTCACGATGTTTCCTTCACCGTTTTGAGAGCAGTGGTAATTAAATTATTTACACAAAGTAAAGCGCCTGCCTGGTTTTAACCCACGACCTACGACTCAAGTCGGGGCCATTACTACTGGGGCACCGCTCATACCTACTTATAGAAGTCCTTAGAAATACAGACTAACGCTAGACAAAAAATGGCTAAGAGGAAAAACTTATAAAACTTCTTCCCATTTACTAAAGAGCCATCATAATTTAATGAGCTTTAAGTAGGATACAATGAAATTACATATATACCTATTAAGTAGTTGCTGTGAAATAAAAAGTGAATTGAAACTTAAACATCAAAAAGCAATTTTATCTTGTAATATCCACTGTGTCATCGATTATTTTATTAGTAAACAACACAAGCAGCGCCATCTTGACATTAAATGGTCGAACTTAATCAAAAGGCTGTTAGGTTAGTCTGTTGTGGTCACTGACCATATCAGTAGCGCCCTCTATGTTTGCATGCTCGAAGCTTTTAGGTAGATCGATACTTATAAGTAGCGATGTTGTAAAATATTCTCACAACTTTTTAAGTTTAAACTTTCACATTTTATTTTCTATAGATTTTTATTTATGTATTTAATCTTCGAACAATAGTCGTTATAGTCATTGTAATAGATTTACTTAATTCGATGTGAGACAAATGGTCAATGACCATAAAACTAGCGCCCTCTATTCAAACTTTATGGCGTCAAAAAGACTTCAGCGATTCCATAATAAGTGGTCAGTATGGTCAAACCGCAATGTTTTCCTAAGTACTTAGTTATTTCCTTTGGATAAATTAAAATCTCAGAGCTTCTAATTTGTACTTCACACAGTAGTCGATAGATTTGTTTTTCAGAATGACTTATGTAGATTTTTCTTGGTCTTTTATGATTTAAGTTAGGAGGTACACTAGTGCACTAGTGACTTAAAGTAGAACTACGTATTATTATAACCTGGAAGAAAAACTATCATTGTTATTAAAACATAAAGAAAAAAAACATTTAAAATTCGAACACGAAATTACACAGACTAATCAACAACAACAGAGGTTGATTTATACGTTTTATTTGCTGGCCGCTAGATGGCGGTAGCTAAGTGGAGCCATTTTCGCGTACTTTAAGTACTGGGGAGCTGTGACCGCATTATTTATCGCGCCATTACGGCATGGACCCTTAAATCATCACATGACGTGGACCGTGTACGTGAGTCTTAATGAATGGCGGGAGAGTTGCCCAAAGTTTTTTTATTCTTTATGAAATTCTAAGAGCACTTAGTGGGAATCTATTAGAGCGAATGTGCGTTTTGGGAGACTCGTTGTAATGTTTTTAATCTCTTTTTTTAGTCTTTCTCTGGCTGTTCTGTATGCTCTGTGAATGTGGAAGTTTGTGTTTAACTTGAATGTGCGACACAAATCAAAACGATTGACATGCAAGTAACCCGGACGAGCAACTCGTGTAGGTACTTGGATATATCGATAAAACTTTACAGTATCTTTATGGCCTGACGTGTTAACATCACACTATTACAACCGTATGGTAGTGTCGACACGAATAACAAGAAGAAGACCGTATTGTAACAATTTAACTCCTTGTTGCTACAAGAAGTTAAATTGTTACAATACTTACCGAAGTTTGATAAGAATTACGAACTACCTACATATTTTTGCGGTTTCTACAGGTGTACCTAATATTAAAACGTCAGATCATAAAGATTCTAATAATTATATCGGACTTTCTGAGTACCTTCACGACCATAACGGAATGGTAGTGTCGACACGAAGAAGAAAATCGTATTATAGCAATTTGATTCCTTGTTCAAGCTCTAAAGTGCTTTTTAAGTCCACAATAACATAGTGTACAGGTACCGTTTAACTTGCCTCATCTTTTCTATCTGATCTAGGTACAATTTGGACTCTGAACTTGACCAGTCCTAAGCTTGAAACCCATCTAGATATTTGAAATACCTAAACAATCAAAGTCGCGGCAGACCCCGTGGTAGATGGCGGGACGAGCTGGACAAAAACGACCAGAGGTCCACTTTAGTACTGGATCGAAAGAGCTGGAAGTCGTGGGGAGAGGCCTTTGCCCAGCAGTGGGAACATGCAGGCTAACAGTAAACAATCAAAGATAAACAACGTATATACCTAATTATCTACCTTCAATTAAATTAAACAAACTCCTTATATCTATAGGTAATTATAGGTAAGTTAGTAACGATCGCCTGGATCCATACTTCCATAGTGTCCCATAATCCGCGATTGTCATCAAATTATAAGTTCGAAACAATGTCTATCTACCAACTGTATTGAAACTAGTGATTGTGCGCGTATCTGCTTGCCGATCTAGGAGATCTGTAGTGAATGGAATTTCATTAATTAGATTGAGAGGCAACTAGGAGTGTATGGGAACGATTTTGAGGTGGAATTAAAGGTACAGTGAAAGCTTGCCGAAGTAGCAAGAGTACTTTGAAAGTAAACTCAAACTCAAACTCAAAGTATTTATTTCAATTAAACCAATTACAGGCACTTTTGAATTGTCAAGGGGTCGGTCAGTCAGAAAAATGAAGCTAGTTGCCAATTCCAAAGCGTAGTAGGTACCTATGGAGAAGAACGGGCAAGAAACTCCATGGACACTCTTAAGGCATGTACCATGTATGACCTGTAAAGCATAGACTATGGTCGAGGACAACTAAGAAAGTCAGTGCCTTCTTGGTAGGAAAATAGATATGAAAATGATTATACTGTCCATAAGTACCTTTAAAGTTAAAGGACGTTCCTTGCAATGGTTCGTAAACAGATCTTTATCCTACTAATATTATAAACATGAAAGTTTGTATGGATGGATGGATGGATGTTTGTTACTCTTTCACGCAAAAACTACTGAACGGATTTGGATGAAATTTGGCACACATTTGCTAATCCTGGTTATAAACCATCTGTTTATAACCAGGATTAGCATATAGGATACTTTTTATCCCGATATTCCCACGGGATCGAAACGAATGCGGGTGAAACCGCGGGGCGCAGCTAATGTTGATATAAATTCAAATTAGTATCCAAACTTCATATTAGTTGTACTTACTTATTATATTAATTTTCCGATGATTGAATGCCGCTTTGCCACTTTGGAATGGCAAAGAATAATGCAATTGCAAAAGTCGACTTACCTTTACCTAATTTCAACATACATTGATAACTACCATATCGTATAAGAAAGAAACCTCTACAAAGTGATGTATATAAGTTTCCTGAAAAAATACTTCACTGAATAGGTGACAGAATCAAATCACAGTTTATATATCATTCAAACGTTGTAATTATTTACACCAACACTATTCAGCCTATGTATCAAAAAAAAATCCTAATCGATAGTTATTTACATAACAATGGAAAATTCAATAAAAATCACCCATGACATATTCTCTCTTGCCCCCTAAGTTAGTTATGAGAGGTCTAAGAGTGTATGAGGTGCATTGGTGTCTTAATAAGCGATGACAGGTGGCCCCGCTAACTTTATTATGTAACCCTTTGCAGTTAACTTTGAGTTACCTTTACCAGGAATACTGATGATGTAAACAAAATCACCTTAAAGTAATTCCTTCAATGTAGACAGCGAAATTAAAAATTTCCAACGTTAAAATTAAATTGCAGCACTGTTTTATGAGCACTGATGGCCCAGACTTATGACATATAGGTCGTAGGTTCAAACCCAGGCAGGCACTTTACTTTGTGTTAATTATTTCATCACCGCTGCTCTCAAAACGGTGAAGGAAAACATCGTGAGGAAACCGGCATGTCCTAGAACCAAAAATTCGAAAACATGTGACATCTACCAACCCGCACTGGGCCCGCGTGGTGGATTACAGCCCACTCTCTCTCGAAGGGAGGAGGCCTACGGTGGAGCACACGGTGGAGGTCTGCCCCGCTTGGGCGGAGCACCGCCGTGTCCTCGTAGAGGCGATCGGCAGCGGCGGCGGCCTCTCGCTCCCGGCCCTGGTGCAAGCCATGGTCCGGAGCGAGAGGGAGTGGGAGGCAGTCGCCTCCTTCTGCGAAGCAGTCATGCTAGCGAAGGAGGTGGCGGGACGGATGAGGGAGAGAGCCTCCCGTCCAAGCCGCCGCGGGAGACGCCCCGGGCGTCGGGAGTCGAGAGACGACTACCGGCCACCGTAGGCGCGGGCCTGCGGGCGGAGAGCAATGGGTAGCTCACCGCCCGATCAGGACCAGGCCCGTGCCGGACGGCGCGTAAGTGTTCCACGCGCGCCTCAAAGAGATGTCAGCATAACGAGGGGCCCCTCAGGGCCGAAGCCTGCCGGGGCAGCGGGATTGTCCGAAAGGGTTACCGCTGCCCCGGAACATAAAGGGCGAAGGAAGGAACATGGGTGGGTTTTAGTCAGTAAGAGTCTGACACTCCCTTCCGCTCCACCCAGAGCGGGAGGAGTCATTTGATGATTTCCCATCCCAAAAAAAAAAAAAAAAAAGTATTTATTTCAATTAAACCAATTACAGGCACTTTTGAATTGTCAAGGGGTCGGTCAGTCAGAAAAATGAAGCTAGTTGCCAATTCCAAAGCGTAGTAGGTACCTATGGAGAAGAACGGGCAAGAAACTCCATGGACACTCTTAAGGCATGTACCATGTATGACCTGTAAAGCATAGACTATGGTCGAGGACAACTAAGAAAGTCAGTGCCTTCTTGGTAGGAAAATAGATATGAAAATGATTATACTGTCCATAAGTACCTTTAAAGTTAAAGGACGTTCCTTGCAATGGTTCGTAAACAGATCTTTATCCTACTAATATTATAAACATGAAAGTTTGTATGGATGGATGGATGGATGTTTGTTACTCTTTCACGCAAAAACTACTGAACGGATTTGGATGAAATTTGGCACACATTTGCTAATCCTGGTTATAAACCATCTGTTTATAACCAGGATTAGCATATAGGATACTTTTTATCCCGATATTCCCACGGGATCGAAACGAATGCGGGTGAAACCGCGGGGCGCAGCTAATGTTGATATAAATTCAAATTAGTATCCAAACTTCATATTAGTTGTACTTACTTATTATATTAATTTTCCGATGATTGAATGCCGCTTTGCCACTTTGGAATGGCAAAGAATAATGCAATTGCAAAAGTCGACTTACCTTTACCTAATTTCAACATACATTGATAACTACCATATCGTATAAGAAAGAAACCTCTACAAAGTGATGTATATAAGTTTCCTGAAAAAATACTTCACTGAATAGGTGACAGAATCAAATCACAGTTTATATATCATTCAAACGTTGTAATTATTTACACCAACACTATTCAGCCTATGTATCAAAAAAAAATCCTAATCGATAGTTATTTACATAACAATGGAAAATTCAATAAAAATCACCCATGACATATTCTCTCTTGCCCCCTAAGTTAGTTATGAGAGGTCTAAGAGTGTATGAGGTGCATTGGTGTCTTAATAAGCGATGACAGGTGGCCCCGCTAACTTTATTATGTAACCCTTTGCAGTTAACTTTGAGTTACCTTTACCAGGAATACTGATGATGTAAACAAAATCACCTTAAAGTAATTCCTTCAATGTAGACAGCGAAATTAAAAATTTCCAACGTTAAAATTAAATTGCAGCACTGTTTTATGAGCACTGATGGCCCAGACTTATGACATATAGGTCGTAGGTTCAAACCCAGGCAGGCACTTTACTTTGTGTTAATTATTTCATCACCGCTGCTCTCAAAACGGTGAAGGAAAACATCGTGAGGAAACCGGCATGTCCTAGAACCAAAAATTCGAAAACATGTGACATCTACCAACCCGCACTGGGCCCGCGTGGTGGATTACAGCCCACTCTCTCTCGAAGGGAGGAGGCCTACGGTGGAGCACACGGTGGAGGTCTGCCCCGCTTGGGCGGAGCACCGCCGTGTCCTCGTAGAGGCGATCGGCAGCGGCGGCGGCCTCTCGCTCCCGGCCCTGGTGCAAGCCATGGTCCGGAGCGAGAGGGAGTGGGAGGCAGTCGCCTCCTTCTGCGAAGCAGTCATGCTAGCGAAGGAGGTGGCGGGACGGATGAGGGAGAGAGCCTCCCGTCCAAGCCGCCGCGGGAGACGCCCCGGGCGTCGGGAGTCGAGAGACGACTACCGGCCACCGTAGGCGCGGGCCTGCGGGCGGAGAGCAATGGGTAGCTCACCGCCCGATCAGGACCAGGCCCGTGCCGGACGGCGCGTAAGTGTTCCACGCGCGCCTCAAAGAGATGTCAGCATCAGCAACGAGGGGCCCCTCAGGGTCGAAGCCTGCCGGGGCAGCGGGATTGTCCGAAAGGGTTACCGCTACCCCGGAACATAAAGGGCGAAGGAAGGAACATGGGTGGGTTTTAGTCAGTAAGAGTCTGACACTCCCTTCCGCTCCACCCAGAGCGGGAGGGGTCATTTGATGATTTCCCATCCCAAAAAAAAAAAAAAAAAAGGGAGGAGGCCTGTGTCCCAGCAGTGGGAACAGTATATACTGATGATGATGACTGTTTTATGTGTAGTATGTTGATCAAAATTCAATACGCGGCAGTATTTTGAGAAAATAATTATTAAATTATAACCATTGAAAACATCAATATAGTTCTCGAAATTATATTTGCTGCAAATAAGACTATTTCGTGGAAATTACAATTTGCAGCGAATAGGTATAATTTCGATCGAATTTCGAATTTCAAAATTTGTGTAAAAATTTGTGCCTGCTTATCTATTTCACGGGATACATTGACGGACCCCCCTAAAAAGTACACAGGGTTCCTTGCCAGTTCTTCCCCATAACAGACTTCAACTTTCTGACTAGCGGACCGATCCTTAACAGGTCGTATCTGAAAATAGTTTAATTGAAATTTTATTACCTACTTAATGCTATAAGTTTGTTGCATCTAGAGATCAGTTTTTAAAACTTTATTTTTGTGCAAATTAAAATTGGATCTGAAATAAAATTGAAAGTAAACATGAACTCTTAGCTATTTCAAGAAAAGCTAAAAATCTGTTAATCAAATCATTTTGTGTCGATTTTTCATGACATGAGAATGACAGTGTTAATGCACTTTTTTGTTGATCGTACTTACATAACTATTAATATTGTTTTTGCTACGTCTTGTTCAAATACTTGAAGAAAGTCTTAAGAAAACGAGGTACCTATCGATTTTTTAAAACTTGCTTTATTTGTAACTTTAGTTAACAACTGGAAAAGTAAGTAAATTATAAACATTCTTATACATAGTTCCTATGTTGTATTAACGCTGTTGGAAAGAAGAATCGATTCTCATGTTGTGATATTACACGAGGACTTCAAATAAATATCGAAATTGTTTCACATACAAATTAAGTTACCTATCAAGAATGTGTGTTAAGCTTTACATAAAAATTAATTAAAACGAACCCTTCCTCTTTGAGCTCGCAACAATCTTCACTTATCATCCCTCATTATGTTTTGAACATCATTAAAACCTCGGACAGAAAAACAACAGCCTTCAAGCTTGAATATCTTCAAAGCCATAACTTCAAAGAAAGATAAAATATAAACCCCGGGACACAATGCTGGTACAAGTATCAGTAGCGTGACAAACTCAAAAATATCCCAACATAGCGCATACATTAGAAACATTATCGCGTCTGTGGCCCACAAAAGGTTGAAAAGTCGCATTTCGCACGTATCGCTGTTATCGTCGGTCTGTTCAAACCCTTACGTTTGGAGGGAGAATTATACTTATGTTTATGTTATAGGCGATAGCGATTGCTACAAACTCAACGTGACAAGGGCCAGCAGTCTTTAAAAGGGAGAACAAAACCCAGGCTTCAATTTTTTAAGATTTTTATAACGAACGGCGGAACTAAAAATAACTTACGTGTACTAGGTTTATACTACACAAACTTCAAGTTTTTAAATGAGAACTGAACTGAAAATGTAACTGGAAATTTACTTAAATGGTTCTTCTTTTCAGAAAAGAGCACTCTGATTGTGATTGCTTATCGCAATTATTGTTTTGCCGGTTTTGCCCAATGGAAAGCGAGACGCTAACTTGACTCCATACTAACACCGTAAACGTTTAAATGTTTCCTGAAAACCTGCAAGTTAATTGAAATGCAATTGTTAAATCTGTTAATAGGATATTAGAATCACATTTACACGTCATGTTAAAAATTAAAAATAAGTTAGATTAAGTCATCATCATGACTACCTCTGAGAAGAAATGGCAAAACAAACTAAGGGATCATGGTATCTTTTAAATGTACACAAGAAGTTGAAGCTCTTTTAACTATTAACCCAGAATTTTTCATTTCTTTTTTTATATTTTAGATAGCACAATTATTAAAAGATATACTACTAGCCAAACCATTCACCTTCAAATGACCTAATCATCACACACCCTACTCTCTCATAACTTGCGACCCATCCTTAGTTCGGAGGGCGAATTATCAGAAGTCGTTCAAATGATTTATGTACACAATTATTGGGTTATTCAGGTACGATGTTTTGTGCGATTCGATCCCGTACCGATAGAAGTTTTGAGACAATAAGAGTTAATTTAATGCCTTTCTGAGAGCTGTGTGTTGCGCAGTTTGGATGTGTGGATTAAATATGGCGGGGTTGGGTTGGTATTGAATTGTTTCTCGTTTCACCCCCGAAGCGTAGGAGGAGAAGGCGAAATAAAGCTGTCATAAATTGAGGGCATTTAATGACAGACATGAGCAGTAGTGGCCCATTGGTAACGACCTCGACTTACGAGTTATAGGTCCTGGGTTCGATCTCAGGCAAGCGCTTTACTTTGTGTAAATAATTTCATCACCACTGCTCTCAAAACGGTGAAGGAAAACACCGTGAGGAAACCATCATGTCCTAGAACCAAAAATTCTAAGACATGTGACATCTAGCAACCCCGCGTAATCTTCCTTACAGCCCACTCCCTTTCGAAGAGAGGAGGCCTGTGTCCCAGCAGTGGGAACATTATTTATAGGCCGATTACGTATGTATGTTATGTAATAACCTTCTACCATTGTAACTCTTCGACTTTGCTTCACTATCAAACCACCATAGGTGTTCAGGGATTTTTTTTTTTTACATTTTGCAGTCTACTTGTTTGTTTGAAGCTTTCAACAAGTTGCCAGAAGTGAGTTTGGTTCTTTGGAGAATGATATTTCACATAAATTGAGACATAAATTTCACTTACCCGTTATCCAAAGGCGATTCTTGTTGATGAAGATCTTTTCATTTTATGTGCCTACCATAACTTAGCATAATCAGCCTATAATGTTCCCACTGCTGGGACACAGGCCTGCTCTCTTCGAGAGGGTGTGGGCTGTAATCTACCACGCGGGCCCAGTGCTGGTTGGTAAATGTCACATGTCTTGGAATTTTCGGTTCTTGGACCTGCCGGTTTCCTTGCGATATTTTCCTTCATAGTTTTGAGACCAGTGGTGAATGAATAATTCACACAAAGTAATGTGCCTGTCTGGGTTTGAACCTACGACCTACAACTCGTCAGTCGGGGCCATTACCACTGGGCCACCACTGCAGTCCTTAGCATGAAACATTCAAAATCAATATATTGTATTTCACGTAACATGTGCAATAATTATAAAAAGTCAGTAGCTTCTGGTGCATGGTTCCAGTTGGCCGGTTCCTACGTAGAAGAGCCGACAAGAAACTCCACGGTTACTCTTATAAAAGAATTTGCTTTAATGTTTTTAAATTACAATGTTAATAGGTATGGGAGGACAGTGTAGCCCTGTCAACAACTACTAACAAAATAGAAAATGGTCTACAAATAATCAAATCACAAATAAAAGTTTATGCAAGTTACGATGTATCAATTAAAATTCTGTTCGCCAAGTTCAACACCTTTGCAAACCAATTCACACATCCCTCAATCTCTCAGCGTTTTTTCCAGAAGTTTATTATTTCAGTAGGTGTACGACGCCGTTACTAACCATGGTGTGTACTACACGTGTCGCCGTGATACGTGACAGGTTGCAGGCCCATTCGCCATGAATTATATAGCAACTCATCTCCATCAGACTTCGCCTTGCACGGAAAATGTTGTGGAGCTTTTTTCGCGCGTAAATTAGAAATAGATGCACGAAAGTTACTTGTGTTTTTCGTCCTGGAATTTTTTTGGTTGAAACTAGGTCTGCCCTGGATTCAGTTAGGCACAACTGTTCTACGATTATCTATATAAATAAAAAATAAATGCTGTTCGTTGGTAAGCGCATCATTTGAAAACGGCTAGACTGAATTGGCTATTTTTTTTTTTTTTTAATATTCGTGATAGTCCGAATTAGGTTTTGATAGAAAGAAAAATTGTAAGTTACCCGGAAAATTTTCAAATTGGGGAAAAACTGAACATCTTGTTTTCTATTGGATTTTTGTTTGAATTATTGAAAGGACAACGTATGTCGGTTTAGCTAGTTATTAATAGAAACAATGAAGTTTTACACAGACCGCCGCAAATAGTCTCCAACTTTAGAAAAATAAAAATACAAAAATACACATACATACACATACTACATAGTAGTTGCTTAAGAAACGTCATTCAAACGATTCAAACGAAATTCATTTCGGGTAGTTTTTTATGACGATCAAACCAAATTAAAAAGTGGAAGATAGTTGGACAACCTGGTGGGGTGACCCTTTCCTCATTTCGAATTAATAACTCATCGCTTACAAACAGCTCCCTTAATAAGGAACATCCAAAGAATGGAATCTGCTTTTTTGTAAGTCAAAGCATCTATTACAATTACATCATCTGTGAGTATTTGCTAATATAATTGTCATCATCTCCCGATAGATCCCCTACAACTGTCAATCTTGTTACAACTCCATACACAAGCAAAACTCAAATAAAACACAAAAGAGCCCCAGAATATCTATCCGCAAACCGTTTTCAAAACGTATGCACTAACGAGATATCAAAACCGAATCGAATGCAATAGCCACGAGGGAAATGTTCCCGACGTAACACCTCGGTACGAATCTATCACTGTCCTGATTGCTTACCGAAACTAGTCTGCATAAATCCCACAAGTATAACACGATTTTGACATATCATTGATCTATCCAGCCCAGGATCACCTCAACACCTAGCTGCCGTCTCCCCAGAGACGTCAAACCAAAACTGTATTACATCAACACCGTTTGTGATACCAACTTGCCTGGAAACACAATATACATTGCTGATTTTGTCTTGAAACTTGTTGAGAACAAGTATAGAGAGCACGCAATGGATGGTGTAGAATGCGACAGCATTGCTTTTCGAAAATTTCAGAATATGGTTGCGCCAATATACGCTGTTCCATCTACGAAAGTCAATAGTTATTGCCGTTTGAATTTGAGCTTTGTCTCTGCTAAGTTAGAGTATGTTTTTCGTTTAGTGGGGTTGGTTCTTGAGATGTTTTGAGGTAGGCAGCCAACTAGATAGTTTGAAAGACAGGTCCTATCAACCGGTGACAACTACATATTGTTTAGACGCGTGTTTTATTCGGTTGTATAGTGATCTCTGTTCAGTTTGGCGCTCTCTGAAAATTGTCTTAACAATATGGAATACATTATTCACGACACTTGAATGGCGTCTGTCGATTGGTTCGGCTTTTATAAATTTTACCTTTAGACCTGCTTTCTTGATAAGTATGACTATGGTCTACAACTACTCCAGCTTTGAATCCTCATGTTTTAGAACACTTTTGTAAGTTTAAGTTATAAGGAATAACTTCCATCTAACTTCTGTTGAGTGTTGACTTATATCGTTGAAAGGGCTGCTTCTTATAATTATATTCTTGCGAGATTAGGTACGGTACTTTCTTTTGTTTTAGGGGCTTGTGGCTAAGAAATAACAGCCACTCGGTCGATCGATCAGGTTAAGCTACGCTTGCCGCGGTTATTCCGTGGATGGGTAACCATCTTTACATACCAAGACCCCTCCGTGCCTCGGAATGCACGTTAAGCTGTTGGTCCCGGCTGTCAATCGTAGATCTTTGACAGTCGTTACTGGTCGTCAGAAGCCCGCAAGTCTGACAATCAGTCTTACCAAGGGGTATCGTATTACCCAATAAGTGGGTTGTGGAGGTCAGATAGGCACTCTCTTCATGGACTGGAGGCCGACTCCAACATAGTTAAGAAAAGGCGGGCAGATGAATACCCATAATGACTTTCTTTTTGTTTTAGAACGCATTTTGTTCCTGTTGACAAATATCTTGTTTGGAGCTTAGTGTAACATACAATATTGTCGGTAGCCAAATGGCAATAACTTTGAAATTAAAACGATGACCTCTTTTAATATATCACAAGCAGGTGATACGCTTATTTATAATTAGCATAAAAAACTAATTTCGTTTGAATCACAATAAATTAAGAGCCACAATCTGCAAGTTCTTACATATTCCCCTTATTTAACATCTAACATGTTTTATTTTTATTAAAAAATCAGTATTAAATTAACTAACAAAGCATCCTCAAACAACCTTGAAAGACACAAAAAACGAAATTGAAACAAAAATATGAGCTATAAATATAAAATACTTATCAGATTGGGCGTGTAAGTTTAAAGTTTTAATAAATAACAAGCGGCCGCCATGTTGGATTTTTATATTTATTTGTAAAAATTAATAATAATGCTGAATAAATCAATAAAAGAATGGAAACATTTCAGGACTGGCTCCGGTTGAATGATTTGTAGTAATACAAGTGTAGTGCCGACTGCGCGGCATACTGGACAAGAGAGGTTTTGATACTTTAAGATGTTGTTATTATTTTTATGCACGGTCCTCTAAGAGGTAAAAAGCTTAGAATTGCATTTTGATCTACAACGATAGGCTTTTAAGTAAGTAAAAATAAATCGAACTAGCCTTTTCGTTGTACCTAATTCCTGATTATGATATAGTACTTGTAATTATCAAAAAGATAAAAAAAGGTTGTAACATCAGCTAAAAAGATTACCTCATATAAACAGTCAGCTGCATCTTATCAGTTAAAAAATAAGTAAGGTGTAACCGATATAGGTACTGAGATATTAAAAGGCAAAAAAAAAACTGTATTAAAAAATGTTCCTGTCTATAAATGTTCCTGTCTGTATTGTAAAACGTCTGGATTTTCGATATAATTATGTATTTAGTGAAAGACTGGTTTAGAAATAGAAATAGAATATTGTTTACTTTCCAGGTTTGTCACGGTCAATCTGATCTTCGCTATCACTTTAGTTTAACATTAAGAATATAAGTACAAGTGCAAGTATCAAAACTCCTCGTACCTCTGGTATCACAAGCTAGTCTTATATCAGTTGATATCGAGTCGAGTCGGCTGTACATCTCAGTCCCACCTCCAATAACGTGCAGCCATCAATTCAGACGGTCGCAAAAACGTTGCCTTACCTCAGGCGAGGTATGACGGATGGATGGGTGGCCGCTGCTGCACTTTGTTGTGATCTGTAGGTACCTGGGTTTGTTGTGGTAGGTGGTTTGGATATTAGGAGGATGGTATTGAAGTTTTTTTATTTGATCGGCACTATTATGAGAATATAGGTCTTGAAAACATAGGTCAGTCAGAAGGCTGGTCGCCAAACGTTGCCTTACCTCGGGCGAGGCATGACGGATGGATGGGTGGATGCTGCTGCACTTTGTTATGATCTATGGTTCCTGGGTATGTTAGACTGTGTGATTTGAATGCTTATTAGAATATCGATATTGAAGTTTTTCTTTTTTGATTGATAAGATTATGAGAATATAGGTCATGCCGTAAAAAAAAGGCCCGTTATGGCTGGACGCAAAAACATTGCCTTATCTCGGGCGAGGTATGAGGAATGAATGGGTGGCCGCTGCTGCACTTTGTTGTGGGCTGAGGGTTGTGTGGGTTTAGTGGGATTATGGTGGTATTCAGAGGATTGAATTGAAGTATGAAGAAGGGAAGTCATGAAAACGATGAGAAAGCGACGTTTGACAGACTAAAAATAACTTTAGTAAAAAAAAAAAAAAAGATAAATTTAGGTGTACTTTTGTTCAGCGGGATTGCCGAAAGGGTTACCGCTACCCCGGAACATAAAGGGCGAAGGAAGGAACATGGGTGGGTTTTAGTCAGTAAGAGTCTGACACTCCCTTTCGCTCCACCCAGAGCGGGAGGGGTCATTTGATGATTTCCCACCAGAAAAAAAAAAGGTGTACTTTTGTAAAATATTAGAATTTTACCTTAATAGACCGGTTTAAAAAGCGTGACAGGAAAATCTCCACCTTTAGGTACCTAGTAATACATACTATACTATGTTAATGACGTAAGCCAAGCTAATGGTACCTACACCCAACCACGGGTAAAAACCGACCTCACAGACGTATCATGTGAAAAATTGTTTCCGAAGAAAATAGGTAGACAGCAAGTCTAAATGAAGACTTCTGTATAAAGATTTCTATATTTACGAGTATGTCTGTAATTTATATGGTGTTCATAATAAAGAATATTCTATTATATTCTGTTCCGAAATCCATTAATAAAAATAACACATATGGAATGCAATAAAGAATTGAGTATTGCATTAATGACTAAGAAAATATCCCAATTTGATGCTGGAGGCTGTGTCTCGGAAGGATAGTTCTCGTGGAGAATCTTAAAATTTCCTCCTACTCCAAAATGTCCTCAAAAACACCGATTTTCCTAAGAACACCAACGAAGACTATAACAATAAATCAATCCGAACAGAATATAGATAAAATAAATCATTCAGAAACCGTCATGGCAATGTGTCTCATCAAAATTCAAATGGATATGGACCGGCCCGTCAGTGCAAGCTGACGGCTGCTATAGGAAAACTCCAAGATGTACCTACCTATGATTTATAGGAGCACTGGGCGCGCCTGGTGTCTTGTCTGGCTGTAGGGGACTTTAATTTTCTCGAAGCAAAAGTACCTTAGACATGGGTATTTCTAAGTTGTAAGTTACGTCAACATTGGCTAGGTGACTTAGCCCTAAAAATAAACGAACAGATATAGATACAAGAGTCGCACCGTTGGAAGTAAGGCATGTAATTCGATTAGTTACAGGATAGAAAAGATGGTAAAAAGTTAAGTATACAATATTATGCATAGTTTAAAAAGGCCAATCACATAGCCGTCACAGCTACCCGTTATGTACGTCATACTAAGTATCTAACATTGAGTAAAAATTATTAATATCTAGAAAATAACTTTTTATTTTGGTGAGAAAATCGCTGTGGGTGCATGCAGTTGTACCGGGGTCGTGGGGGATTTAAAGTTATTACTTGTTTAGTTCCACATAACACACATAATCAGCCTGTACCTAGTGTTCCCACTACTGGGACACAGGCCTCCTCTTGGTGAGAGGGAGTGGGCCGTAATCCACCACACAGGCCCAGTGCGGGTTGATAGATGTCACATCTCTACGATTTTTTTATTCTAGGACATGCCGGTTTCCTCATGATGTTTTCCTTCACCGTTTTGAGAGCAGTGTGGTGTGAAATAATTTACACAAAATAAAGCGCTTGTATGGGTTCGAACCTACAGCCTAGAACTCATAACTCGCAGCACTGATCACCCACAGGGGTCACCACTGTTCAAATTGTTCAGTAGTTCATTGTGAGGTAAAACATCACCTAGCCACCACTCCTTTCATATATGTATATAAATCACCATCGATCAGTTGTTATGGCTATTATACAGTCAACAGGCTATCAGTTTACCCGATACGCAACTTATGGTAATAAAATAGAAAACCATAAAAAGATCGCAGCTAACAGACCATACATCTTCCATCATACTTTCCATCTCAAAAATTAAACTACAGTCAAAACCTGATTAAACTGCCCATCTAACGTATCGAATGTATACAGATCCGAACCACAATCATAGGACTGACCATCTTAAATTTATAATCGGCAGATATTATCTGGTTGCGCAGGCGCAGCACGATGCTACGAACTAATGATAATGTGCAGAGCCAACAATTAACTTCTATACCGACTGGGCAGGCCCGTGTCAATGTTGATTTGTGATTGATATTATGTGCTTCATGTATAGGTTGCTTTGTACATGGAAAATTAAACCTTAGCTCGTTAAACATAGACTGGTCTTCACCTTGCGATTAGAAAGGTATCGGTCTTAGAAAGTGATGCAAGGGATTATCAATTTTCTCTATGTGAAATTAGAGTTTGGTTTTGATTGTAGCATTTCTAAACGACAAGGTAAGTTTCAACTATTGCACAGGTGGATGATTTTGATCTTTATATGGAAGGTATTAAAGTGGGATTTTGGTGTACTCTAGATTATTGTAGGATTAATCGGTGCGTTTGCGCCTGAAGCTTTTTTCTGAATAGTTTACTGATGATTTATTTTAAACTTTAAGCTCTTTGCAATAGGGGCTGGATATTGTTTTAATTAATTGTAAGTTTTTGATATATACTGGTGATTAGCGATAGATATATTATTTTGGAGGCGTGATGTTAATATATGAGATCAATGTATTTATTTTGAAGTATATATCATCGGGTCAATTATCAAAATAGGTATCGGTTGACGAGATCTTGTTGGGAACCTAATCGTTCAGAGCAATAACTTATTTTTTTTAAACAACTCTTGCGCATTAGATTTATCGCATACTTTTAATTCATAGCAACATGTTATTTCACAGGTACCTCGTTGGTCTCGTGGTCGAAAGCGCGACTTATGTTCCTGGGTTCGATTCCCAGGTCGGGCAAAGTGTTATAGGATTTTTCCATTAATTCTTAGTAACAGTCCGGAGTTAGGAAGTTGGCGGTGTGATACCCCTGTGTGTCATGTTAAGATATCGCTTCTGTGGAGTTTGGCTAGCTAATTTAATTCGAACCTGTATGTATAGCAGTCCCCGATTTCATTGCATCGGTCTTAAGAAACTTACGTTCCATCAATTCCTCCCAGATTACGTAACGTACATTTTTACGTTTCCCATATAATACGCAGATGAAATACGTGTAACCACATACAAGTTTATCTTACGGTATACGAAAGTAATAACTTATGAAACAATAGGCCGCAGACGCAATATCAACGCCTCTTCATAAAATATGGTAGAAAGTGACTGCTCGGTCATTGTTAGTTATGTGAAATAATATTTGGAGATTTGGTGGTGAGTTCTGACTGCCTTTCATCTGGACATGGTCTGCGGTGGATACTGCAATAGCCTATAGGTTCGATCGAACAGGTTAACCTACGCTTGCCGTGGTCAATCCGAGGATGGGCGACGACCTTTACATACTGAGACTACTCTGTACCTCGGATAGCACATTAAGCCCTTGGTTCCGGCTGTCAGTCGTTACGGGACGACAGAAGAACGAAAGTCGGACAACCAGTCTTACCAAGGTTATCGTATTGCCCAGTGCTCTGTATTAGATTTTTCAGTATTGGTCAGATAAGCAGTCAACTATATACTCGTAAAATACTGTAAAATACTATTCATCTGCATCCGATTTGACTGGAAGCCGACTTCGACATATTTGGGCAAAGGCTCGGCAGATTATGTGGATTAATATTATTAGTCTGTCAGTAAATCTAAATGATTGATTAGAAAAGACTATCTGATGGCCAATTCCCGTAATTAAAAACGTTCAAAATCTAGTCACAGTCTCATCTCGGCGACAAACAAATGTCAAAAACTCGTCAAAAATATAGGGAAATTGGAGGTATTTTTGACATATTGAGAGTGAGATCAAACTGTGAACGTTCTTAAAATTAAGAGAGTTGCCCCTCTGTTATGGGCAGATGAAGAGGAGTAGCCTGTTCGTTGCCTGTACCCCTACCTACTGAACATTAGGTGGACTTTATAAGGTCTCTAATTCTCCTTCTTTGTGGCAAATTTTAGATTCCTCTAGATTTTTATCTTATGTTGTCTCATATCTGCAGTAATTCTAAATTTAATCAATATTACTTAAAATCTTAAGCATAGAAAAGCTGAAGCTTCGATCAGACGCAAATATTTGTTTTGGAACAATGTCAAACATTAACAAAACTTTATCATTTCCTAAGAAAATAAATTGGAAACTTTTGGTTCCGAAACTTTAAGACTTTAGATCTAAATTGACAGTATTTTAGATTCAAATCGTGAAGTTTCTAGATCAATAGACATCCTGGAAGTTTTCAATTCAGAATATTTTTGTAAGACCGTTGATTTTTGTGTACAGACGCCAAGCAGGTCAAGCTACCCGAAACTGTCAAATTTTCCCAATCAACCTTGGACCTTAATGCTTTAGCGATAAAGTTGAAAATCTATTAAATAAATTTGACAGATTGTAATAGTTTGATGTGCTGGCGTCTGTACCTACCGATTGACTTGGATGAACAAAGTTTTGATTCTTCTTATATTTTGTTGGAATAAAACATTATTTTATAATACACTAGCGACCCGCCCCTGTTTTGCACGGTTTTTACGACTTGACAAATTATCGACCTGTCTTCATTAGTTTAATATTCTGCACATAAACCTTCTCGAACAAATTCTCTAAATTATCAACATCCATTATGTTGTTTAGAAGATCGATGCAGTCACACAGGCAGACACGAAAAGTGAGTTTGTTTTATAATATGCCTAAATACAGATTGAGCGTTAACAGCGGGGTCATAGCGTAACACAATCAGTGGCAAAGGCTTTCATTTTGACAGTTCAACAACATTCATTGCGTTATTTACATTGTTGAGTAAACAAATTTTTCGAACAAAATAAGCAATGGATTAGCATTATCCTTTAAAATTATTCAGATAGTGTGTTACGCTATTAGGGGGCAGATTGATTTCGAAGGACTTTATATCCAGCACAGCAACTCAGTCTCTAGCTCCTATTCCAGGAAATACTACTCAAAAGTTACATAGGTACCTCGAACTCAAAATCTACTTGATCTGGGAGGAGCAAAAGACACATAAATCAAAGGAAACCTGCTCCCTTACGTCACAGCGTGTCTGTTACAATCGTGGGTATACCGGCTATCGGGACGTACCAATTAACGGAACAATAAATAATATTAGTTAGAATTAGATGTTATGTTTTGTCGAGTTGATCCCGATACCAACCGATATTGGTAACTAGCTGCGCCCCGCGGTTTCACCTGCATAAGTTTCGATCCCGTGGGAATATCGGGATAAAAAGTAACATATATATTAATCCTAGTTATAAACTATCTGTGTGCCAAATTTCATCCAAATCGGTTCTGTAGTTTTTGCGTGAAAGAGTAACAAACATCCATCCATCCATACAAACTTTCACGTTTATAATATTAGTAGAATTAGTATGAAAAGTAGGATCGTAGGATTAGTAGGATAGTAGGAAGTAGGATAATCAATGCTCGAACGTCGTGAATAGGTTTTGTTTTCATGACTTAGCAAAAGAGCATTTCATCTTTTTAAAACAGCCTCTGAACCCTTTGAAAGAACCAGTAAGAACAAAATGCGATCGCCAATCCTTCGTTCTTATCTTCGGGATTCATACGCGTGATGTTATGGCGTGTACCTAAAAGAGTTGAAGTTGTATAGAATATCCACATTTTGCTAGATATGTTTCAACATGTTCCATGGGTGGCAAGCCGGGCACAAATCCTGACTCCGAGCTGCTATTGAGAAGTTCCCGGACCCAATAATACTGATCGAACCATGTATGGCACTCAGGCTCTCTCAGCACCCGAAGAAGACACGTATTTAAAAAACCCAACTAGTATGATGAACCCATGAATCACGACTCGCTCGAGCGAGTGGCCAGGACGCCCTATAACTTTAATTGCCGTAAACACAACTTTTTGGTTGCACCATCGTTGAGATGAATTATATAGTTTTGTTGCCATCACCAACAATGGAAGTGAGCGGTGATTAACGAGACCATTGTTTTTGGTGATTTATGACATTTTTACGTAAAAGTTAACTAATATACAGGGTTACTGGTAATTCGACGTATATCCGTCAGGGGCTGTTAAGGGGGCCAAAATGCAACAAATTGAACCCCCCATATGTATGGCCGAAATTCAATAGTTTTCGAGATATTTGAATTTTAAGGGTTTTTCGATATTTACCCAAAATTTGACATTTAATTCCAAATAAAAAAAAAACTACATATTTGAATGGGTATTATTAAAAATGATGTTGTAGCTGGCACTTCAATTAAGCTATGGACATAATTAAAACTACTTAATTAAACAAAATAATTAAAATAATGAGCGATATGAGAATAATATCTTACCAATATTTTCATTTTACGCTTCAAAAATGTTGTCTCGTCACAAAAATTTCTATGACATTAATCGTACAAATAACTAAAACAACTTGCCTATTCTGTAAGCTTTCCAAAAAGGTATAAACGTCAATTTTAAAATACATAATTCGTGGCTTGGCATGTGTTTGAATCGGCGCGGGGAGAGAAAGGGTCATTTGTATTTGTATGAAATAAAATGCATTAAAAAATGTACGTCAAATTTTATTAAAAATTTTACACATCTTGTTCAAAATGAGCCCCTCGATTACGAATGCAGGTTCGAATTCTCTTCCTAACTTCGGTTTTCGTCACTCTTGATGTGAACGTTGTTCTCATCTGTTGCGCCGCATTTATTATTCGCTGTCGAAGTTCTTCGACTGAATTTATTGGGGTCACATAAACTAATTCCTTCATATGACCCCAGACGTAAAAATCAAGTGGTGTGATATCAGGGCTTCGTGCTGGCCACGGAATTGGCCCTCCCCTCCCAATCCATCGGTTTGGATATCTCTCGTCTAGCCACTGTCGGACAGTAATCCGGTAATGTGCTGGGCAACCATCATGTTGAAACATGAGGTTGTTTTTTATTTCTTCGGGAACATCCGCCAACAAATCGTCTAGGTTGTTTCTCAAAAACTCCTCGTAATTTTGGCCGTTCAAATTTTGGGGCAAGAAATGAGGGCCCACCAAATAATTATCAACGACACCCATCCATACGTTCAGGGAAAATCTCATTTGCGACGCAGTTTCTTTTAGTTTTTTTGGATTCCTGCCTGCTTTAGGTGCCCAAAAATGTAAGTTATGGTAATTCGTTATACCATCCCGGTCAAACTTTGACTCGTCAGTCCACAAAATATTTCTTAGGAAATGTTCCTGGTCAGCGTCAGCGTTTAACATAAACCGAGAAAATTCGAGTCGCCTGGCAGGATCTCCCTCGTGCAATGTTTGGACAGGTTAATAATGGTATGGGTGTCTACCTGATAGATGAACTACCCACCACACTTTCCACTGGGACATACTGAGCTGTCTTGCAACAATGTTCGTTGAGATATTTGGGTCATCAATAAAACACTGAAGAATGGTGTCCTCTTCATTAGCCGTGTACCGTCGAGGTCTGCCAGCGTTGAATTGTGCTCTCTGAACACTGCCAGTTTCAGATAATCGTCGGTAGGTGCTCCCGAAAACAGTAACGTGGGGAAGTCGACGATCGGGAAAGCGGCGTTGGTATTCTCGCCGAGCCGCAGCCGCGTTTCCATCGGCAAAACCATAACAAAACATTATGTCTGCGTATTCGTTATTAGAATACGAAGCCATGTTATCCGAAATAACAATGATAACAAAAAGAATAACAAGAGAAACAAGAGAGAGAGAGAATTAACAATAATGATCGATAACAATTTAACGCGATGAGAGATTGGTTAATAGCAAGATAACAACACACGTGCTTGCGCGGCGTAGAGTCGAAACTTACTAAAGATTAGGAAGGCGACGCGAGCGCAGCAGGCGCCGTGTAGTCCCCCGCCCGCACACCCCGCCACAAGAACAACAACAAGAATTTCGCCAGTAAAATCGGTTGTTTTATCGAGGATCATAAACTAAAAACACAGATGATTTCTCTCCCCGCGCCGGTTCAAACACATGCCATGCCACGAATTATGTATTTTAAAATTGACTTTTATACCTTTTTGGAAAGCTTACAGAATAGGCAAGTTGTTTTAGTTATTTGTACGATTAATGTCATAGAAATTTTTGTGACGAGACAACATTTTTGAAGCGTAAAATGAAAATATTGGTAAGATATTATTCTCATATCGCTCATTATTTTAATTATTTTGTTTAATTAAGTAGTTTTAATTATGTCCATAGCTTAATTGAAGTGCCAGCTACAACATCATTTTTAATGGTACCCATTCAAATATGTAGTTTTTTTTTTATTTGGAATTAAATGTCAAATTTTGGGTAAATATCGAAAAACCCTTAAAATTCAAATATCTCGAAAACTATTGAATTTCGGCCATACATATGGGGGGTTCAATTTGTTGCATTTTGGCCCCCTTATCAGCCCCTGACGGATATACGTCGAATTACCAGTAACCCTATGCACTAGTTACATGATCCATAAGTTAATAACATGCTGATCCGAGAGCAATTCTATGGTTTCCTTTAATGAACTAATCGAAAATCATCAATAGAATCATCATCATTCTCCTGCCCATATCCCAATTTAGGTATTTGCGGTCGGCGCAACATGTCTTCTTCTTCCATACTTCTCTAAAAGTCGTCATCTCGGTAGTTACCCCCTTTCTAACCATACGAGTACCACCATTCACACAGTCCATCCATCGTTTCTTTAGTCTTCCCCTACTCTTATAGCTATCGGCATTCATACTCAAAACTTTCATCACGACATTTTTCTCATTCCTCCGTATCATCCGTATACCATGACAACGAATTAAATCAAAATAATATTACAAAAATCATCAATAGAATAGTACATAATCAGCTAGCAATGTTCCCACTGCTGGGACACAGGCCTCCTCTCTTCGAGAGGGAGTGGACTGTAATCCACTACGCGGGCCCAGTGCGGGTTGGTAGATGTCACAATAGAATATTGCTAAACAATATTTCAGTTCAATTGATATCAATATCCTTCATTTAAAGTTGTGCACCTACCTAAAGTTTTGACTATCGTCAAAATCAAATAACGTTCCACCAACAGATTGAAAAGTGACCAAAACAACATTACCAAATAAATTGTTTTCTCGCCAACTCAGTTGCCCAAGTATTTTTACGATGCGAATACCGTATCACCTTGGGGCTTATTAATTTTAATTTTAAACTGATGCTAACCTACATACGTAACATTACCGCTGATTATCAACGAGGATTTGGCGACTATCAGATGATTTTCATACAAAATATAATGTTTCAGTAGTTATTTACACAATAAAAACATTTTACGAGTTTTAAATTGACGTTGAGAGGTAAAACAGCGATCCTTTCGACTTTTGACACGCTCGGGTCTGACCTGATTGTTGCACGTTTCCATTTATTTGCGGGAATTTGTAAAAAGTGATTGTATTGCGTCAGTTATCGTGGCATTCTTTTTTTTGTTAGTTTGAAAGTGTTATATATTTGTGTTTAGTAATCGTTTTTGACCAAACACTATATCAGCTACAGTTTTAATTCTGACATGTATTTAACGAAGAGTGTTCTGAAATTATGAATCCGCTACGTGACTTCGAAATGTGCGACACCGAATAATGCTGCGCCGAAAGTGTGGAATAACGAATTAACGAATAATTTAATTACGAAAGCACGAAGCAACGAATATCCTTACAACGAAAACATAGATTTACTCAGATTTTCAAATTTCTTATATTAAGTTATAGGGAAATATTATGGTTTTTATGATTTCAAACCAATTCTTATTAGAAAAATAAACCAACAATTTTCGGAGTAAAATGAAAACTCGCATAATTTCAGCTAACAGTCGCACGCGCATCAAATATCGATACAATTGCGCCACGTCGCGTTTACGATAATCGTCGGTGCGCGTGAAAGGAGAGCTGCGCACGCGCATTATTTTTATAATGGCGCCCGCTAAGTGAGGGGACATCGTTCTACGAATTTAATTATTTAACTTATTGATATTGGTTACGATAAGTGTTTGTCGAAGGTTTGTTAACTTAGTTTATTTTAATGGTGTTAGTTTATGCTTGGTTAATAATAGAGTAAATAACAGCTGGTACCTATGCTTAGATGGCGTTTGCTACTAGGGTTTATATATATTAAATGAGTTAATGGATACACTCTTGTTTGATATAGGTAGTCGTTTTACGAGTTGTTTTGGAAGAAGACGTTTTTATTCACCATTTTCGGGTTACATGTTTAGATTATGAATGACAAGTAAGGTTCTTTACAAAAAATACAAAATACGACAATCGTCTCCAATCTTGAGAATACAGCTAGTAGATTCTGTAAATATATCACCGTGAACGCTTAGGTTAAGTGAGCTGTAATTCCAACTGATTCTTCTTCTTCTTGTTTTCGTATCGATGGTACTCTTACTCGTTGTTTTTTTTATATAGTTTGTGCCCAGTAAGTGGCCACCTGATGCTAGGAATTTACACTATATTGACGTCTACCTTCACCTAAGTTTTCACAGAATTGGAGGTGAGATTGCTACAGAATAGCTCGGCTGATCATCTACTTGGCGTGTCGATGGCACTTTAGATAAAGTCAGCCCACCAGCAGAATTTCTAGGATCAATTCCTGAAACAATCAACTCCTGAATACTGATATAAGTACTTATGTACAACTTTGTATCAAAGATCAAATGGCAACGCAAAAACCGTACATACCAAAAAAAACCGTATCCAGCAATATATCGCTACTGATTACATTTTTATTAATCGTAAATTCAGTAAGATATATTCACGACTCATCCGCGAGGGTACTAACTTTATTCCTAAATTGCAATTTATGATCGAAGCGTTAACTGCAGATCGCATCGTAAAACGCCGTCACTTTCGGAAAAATAATCAAAATACTATAAAAAGTTGTCGCAGTGAAATTATTTGTAACTGTTCCGCTACAGAGAAATAATTAGTTTAAAACTGTATTTAACTATACACGATAATAAATATTTACTTATTTGTATCGAACTCCATTATCAGCTCAAAGACAACCCGCATGGTAAATCAATATCTTTTGCATCTATACTTTTAGTAGGTAGTATAATCAGCCTATAATGTTCCCACTGCTGGGACACAGGCCTCCTCTTAGTGAGAGGGGGTGGATCATAATCCACCACGCGGTTCTAGTGCGGGTTTGATAGATGTCACATGTTTTCGAATTTTTGGTTCTAGGACATGCCGGTTCCTCGCGATGTTTTCCCTCACCGTTTTGGGAGCAGTGGTAATTAATAACTTACACAAAGTAAGGCGCTAGTCTGGGTTCGAACCTACGACCTACAACTCGTAAGTCGCGGCCGTTACCACTGCTCCCAAAACGGTGAAGTCAAACATCGTGCCACTCTACTACTTTTAGTATCTACTTAAAAATATAATTACATTATCAAACAAATACCACTGCCCTCCATATTACACCCATATTTCGCCCACAGCTCTTTCACCTCTGCCCAAACCTTTGGGACATAAGGCATAATGCTATGTTAATTATTTTACTATCATCATCATGCTAAACGAAGACAAATCCAACAAATGGTTACGCTTATTTCTTTGACTATGAAGAACCGCGATGAGAATGGACAAAAGTAACGCCACGTAGCTCGAAATAAACTGCTGGCTGAAACGTTCAAAGGCCTTCAATATTCCTTAGATACCTTTGATTTTAGAGAAACAATTGTATCGTTATCATTTAGTTATGGCCACTGGTCGTCTTTAAGTTTGACTGTGAACTCTGAATCTGACAAAAGCTTTTCCAAAAAACAAACCATTCCTAAATGAAGCCAGAACCACACAAGGCGAGCAGATCTTGTATCAAGCCAAGACATCACTGTGACAATTTTCTCCAAACACTTTTTATACTTCCAACAAATCAACACCCTAATAATAAATCTATCCAATTCCCTAATATTTACAACACGTAATCATAAGTCAGTGATAACGCTGATCATCCCGTTCAAACAGGCACCTGTCATGGCCGCGTGTCAAATGGGACTTATCTCTTATCAACTGCTGCATTTCTTTACGGATCAGTGTGACATGTTTAACTTTGGTGAGATGAGATGATGTTTATGGATAAGTAGGTGGCTGGCATGGTTTTGTTGTGATTCTACCACAGCCTGAAGGATTTTGAAGTAAATTCTTAATCCATTGCTACATATTGTACACAACGCAATGAATATTTTTGAACTGTCAAAATGAATTACTTTGGTATTGCAAGTGTGTGACGCAATTACGTTGCTGTTTTTTAAAATAAAAGGAGGGAAATCCTACCGATTATCCTCCTGCGGAACTGTAGTCAGTTGATAGCTAGATAGTCTAATATCGGATTGCATATAATACAATTTTCATAAGTTCTATCTTAGGATTAAATATTGAGGAAAACAATAAACGCTAAGGCATCATTCTGAATATGTTTGCTGTCGTCATTATACTTAACCATTAACTTATTAATATTACTAACTTCTGCATGCGACTTCATCCGCGTGAAATTTCTTGTTCCTCCGATCCACACCGTCGAATCAGTAAGTCGAAGAACGCGCAATCGAAGTTGTAGCGCGGGCAGGGCAATGTTTTATTACATCGAAAGGTTCGTTAAAGTATTAGGTACCCAAAGGTATTCCATTGGGTACCTTATACTTTAACGAACTCTCAAATTTTATTGCTATTGCAATGATGGCCATGAAATTTGAGAGTTTAGAGAAAAGTGATTAAGTGACAAATTCTGGGAAATTTTCAAAAAAACATATCAATTGTTTTTTCTCGATTTCCACGAATTATCGCCAAGGCTTTATGGGGTGCTTAATTGTTGCATATGGGTTTCATTCAATTCAATTCAATAATTTACTGTCAAAATTCATTATTGTCCGAATCGGCTAACAGCTAAAATTGTCCGTATATTCAAATCACAACACTGTCCTTCTTTATCTGTCGTATGAAATGCAAATTTATGTGATGTGACAATCTGAAAACTCGTATCACGCCCTGGAACGAATACGTCAAATTACAAGTCACCCTGTAGATTAAGATGGTAAACAGTAATGTTTATTAGAAACCATTAACTTGAATCGTACTTGGATTCAATTTGAAGAACTTACTGGTTGGCATTACAAAGTCCACCAGCCCTACTGACCGATCATCGATGATGGAAAATCACAAGAAGGACACCTGATACATATCTGTTACAATGGATTAACCCACGATAACACTTAACTTTTAAATCCTGTTATTTACGCATAACCAATAAATATAAAGGACACTGTAAACCAGGATCTTACTGATGTTGCAGTCACGGATCTGAAAACCCAGTTATTTAAAAACTGTATAAAAATAATAGCTATATAGCTCATTAACTTCATTGTAATTTAAACTTGTATTGCTGGTCAAGTAATTATATTGATATGGAAATGTATTATTAACGGACTAATATGAAAAGGGAGCTCATGTTTTGACGGTTTTTGCTAAACTTACTGAAAATTATTATGTTGCTTCTTCACTCTATCTATTTCTATATATTATACAGAAACAAAGAACGAAAGAAAGATTTTTTTATTCTGCGCAAACAAAACACATTATAAATAAAAAAAGACATAAAAATATGTATATACTTACAACGCAGTCAAAAGCCTTGTACTCAAGCATATAAAAAGTTGACAATTTGGTCCATTGTCTGATGTCAGGGCCAGGGACCAAAGACAACACACATCAATTGACATATATGCTGCCAGTCTTCTGGGCACGTTTCCGCATGACAGCAATGCGGACGAGTACTTCGAGACCAAAGTATCCTTTTGTTTTTGTATTTATTTGTCTAATTAGTTAGTCATTTAATTTAGTACCTAGAATAAATACTCATAGTTAGATAACTTCCAGAATTGAATATTATGCATATGTTCTCATAAATTAAATAAATAGGCCTACCTACGTACATCTTAAACTTCTTCAAGCACAGTTACTTTCATCAAAATCAGCCTCACAAACTTTATCTCGATCCAAATCAGCTCATACCGTCCAAAATATCTCCACAGCTCTTCAAACTTAAATTGGAGACACTTCACCCCATCAGAGAACACATCTAAAAACAAAAAGGAATCATATCCACATTGTTATTAGAGTTTACTGTTGGTTCTACCATAAAAATATAACGAACAAGCTTTGATGCGCGGCGATTCTGAATAATGCCCATCCTTTATTTTTTGTTAAAGGCATCGCTGAAATATCCGATGGACACTGTTTTCCATTTATTGCTAGGGTACATGGAGGTACGAATGGAAGATTGAGGACTTCATTTATAGTTTTTGATGAAAGTGAACATGAAAATTTTCTTCTTTCTCCTTTAGCCATTCTAGTGTTAATGAAGATTTTCTGTAATTTTTTTCTTGACCTCCATCTAATGACTGATTGCATTCGGGATTCGGCTGGATTATAATTCAAAAGAGTCGATCGAGTGGCGACCGCGTACAGGAAGACGGAGCGTTGGAAGGCCTCGCACAAGGTGGTCCGATGATCTGGTGAAGGCAGCAGGAATAGATGCGGAACAGAACTTGACGAAGTGGCGGTGCTGAAATGATGATAATGATAATTCAAAAGTAGATATGCCAACATAACTGTAAATTTGGTATCTGTATCCATCTATGATCCACATATGCTGGAAGACGTTCGCATACAAGATACCATTTCTCTTTGATTTTCGCTGCCTCGATGCGACAGTCCGCCAAAAATAAAATGCCTTCTCCAAAGAAACCCGTTCTTCACTCCAATCGTATCAGAACTTTCTTTTGGCCACCCTTCACGCGTTGATGACCACTTTAGACACAATAAAAGCATATATTATTATAATAAAAACATGTATTACAATAAAAACGGCGACGGACATTCGGCAGTACGACGTACAATTCACAAAACTTGTAAAAGTTTACTACCTCGTCACTTTATCGTGTGCTGGAACCTTTGGAGGTCAATCTTTGATCGTCGGTGGAGGAAGTGTAGTCGTAAAGATGGAATTATATTATTTTTAAATGTTCTTCGAAAAATCGCGATTCGGTAGTTTGAAGGTACGGAATTCGGAGATGGATTCGTGGAAATTGGGAGGTTCTAAGCTAACTGTAACTGGATTGTTGTCAATCTGATTTTTGTAGTGTGTTAAGGAATATTATATAACGTTCTTTTTTATATAGGGCCTTTAAGAATGCCCACATAATATTTGCCGATCTTGCGGTTTACAAGGAGGTCCGTTTTCAACCGTGACTTTACGTAAAAAAGCCGTTCGTTTATTATTATTATAGTCCTTGAAATGTTCAGATAAAGTAGATTTGAAGTCCTAATTATCAATTTTTTTTTGTTTTATTTTAATTTTAGAATAACCCTTATTGTCCTACTGCTGGGCAAAGGCTTCCCTATTGTCCTTTCACCTATCTCTGTCCCAAGCAAAAACAATTACTTGAAACAAAATATGATTTCAATTGAAATGATGGTGATGAAATAAGATTCACCTTACCTTGTGTGCCCACTTTGTGACCATTACAACAATTTATATCAAACTCAAAGCATTTATTTCAAATAAACCAATTACAGGCACTTTTGAATTGTCGAGGGGTCAGTCAGTCAGAAAGATGAAGCTAGTTGCCTAGTTAGCCTTTACATAAAAGTTGCGAAGCAAGTCCTATAGATCGTTTCATAATTTAAAAAGCTCTGTAATTATTTAGTTTCAAGATGGAAACTGAAAATTCTAAAGCTCTAACATCATAGCAAGTTTATTCAGGATGTAGGTCACAAAAATCTAAGATCTATAGACACGCCATTAAACACAAAAGTAGCTAAAGAAAGGGTCAGCACAGGCATTGGTGGACACAACAAATCATAAGGAGTAGCCCTCAAACAAATGTGTGAAATATGAACAGAGGCTCCTTTATCACGGCCACCCAAAACATACTTGTTGTGGGCCAAGTGAAAATGTTAGTTATTAGATGTTAGGAGTTCTTGGGGGCTTTGTGCAACTGAAAAAAAGGAAAATTGTTGCGTTGGAGCTCTTTTACTTCGTTCTATGACATCTAAAAATGTTGGCACGGTTTTCAGTATTCTTATATTGAAATACATTGTCGATGATTCAATTACAGCATTTGATTTCTGAATAAATTGTCATCTTTTAGGCTAGTTTTTAGGTTTAACGTTTTCACATACCTAAGCACTGCTTAGTTGCGAAACGGAAAGAAATAGATCTTCATTATCTATAGTACAGTGCTTTCAATTATTGATTATGTCGGAAATTATCCCACGGGAACGTGCAACCGGGACAAAAAGTAGCCTATGTCCTTGTCAAGGATGACATCTATGTCCACACCACATTTATCCGTTCAGTAGTTTAGGCCTGAAAAGGTTATACAGACAGAGTTACTTTTGAATGTATAGTTTTAGAATGGATAAATATGGATATTTCTTGAATAAATCAATCAACATAGTAGAGCTCTCCTCGATGTTATTAACTGTTGGACTGCGTATTTTATAAAATTAAATTACGAAGGTGACGATTTCAGTAGTCTCTTAGTATGTCATTGCAATACTGTCCTTCGGATTTTCAACCTAAAACTTTCCAGACTCTACCTAGCAGGAGGTCTTTTAGCCTCCAGATATCCAAAAAAAACTCCTAATCGCCGCCCACTCGTATTTCACGCCATATTCTCAAGTTCACGTAAGAGGTTATTTATAGGCGGAGGCGGCCGTGTCCAAAAAGCTTAGTTGTGTCAAAAGTTGAGCGTTAAATCATTGGCCACTATCTGGACACTGCAGGCCGGACTGTGGCCACTAGTGTTCGGCGTGTGGCCATTGTTGCACGGCGTGCGGTTTGACGTGACGGATTAATAGGGCTAGGCTAGAGTGCAACATTGGATTTTTAGTCCCAGTTAGTTCTGTATTCGTTTATTTATTTTGGCAAGAGTAAGGTTCGCTACATGGCAAGCATGATATTAGGCGAATTAAAAAATGAAACGTTTATTGGGTTAGGCACTTTACCTGATAATTATGGAGATATGATACTGTTATCAATGTTATGTTACCTACTGTATGGTGCAATATACGTGGGTAATAAAAATAAGTAGCTTTTAATACCGGTACGTCAGGCTTGTTAGTTTTGGCGGATTTAAATAAATAATTTTTATTTTTAAATAAAAATCCACCTCTATTAAATCTCTTTCAAATTCCTTAAAAAAATACTCAAGAGAACACACATCAAAGGAAACGAGACTAAAATATATGTGACACTCACACCACATGTTACAAGTAGAAAAATGTTAACAAACTCGTATTATATCGTAAACGTGTCGTGTGCCAATGGAGACAGTGCCAAGCTAAGTGATCCGACACAAAATGAAATATGATGACACTTCCACACATTACAATACGAATTTTTCGTGTAAATGAAAAAAATAAGCGTGTTTTTTTGGCCAGTAGTCTAGATAGAGTGCTTCGGTGTATGGGCTTCCGTCTTAGATTAGTCTGATTAGTGTTTAGGCCCTAAGAGTAGGTCAAAGGTAGATCAAAGCGGGATAAAAGCATTTCTTTGCAAATTATGTTTGGAAAGGAAACTTCGCCAGCAACTCGCACTGGGCCTGTGTGGTGCATTATGGCCTACTCCCTCTCACAGAGAGGAGGCCTGTGTCATAGCAGTGGGAACGTTTTAGGCTGATTATGCTAAGGAAACTTTGAGACAGGCGGAAGACGTCGTTACCGACGCAGGTAGGACCTGGATGAGACTGGCACAGGAGCGTGAGGCACGAAACGAGAGCCTATGCTCAGCAGTGAGTGAAGTCGGGTTACTGATGATGGTGAAACCAACTTTAAGATTTATAAAGGAACTAGCTGCGCCCCGCGGTTTTACCTGTATAAGTTTCGACCCCGTGGGAATATTGGGATAAAGAGTATCCTATGTGTTAATCCTGGTTATAGACTATCTGTGTGCCAAATTTCATCGAAAACCATTCAGGAGTTTTTGCGTGAAAGTGTAACAAAGATCCATCCATCCATCCATCCATCCTTACAAACTTTCACGTTTATAATATTATAGTAGGGTTAGTAGAACCAAAAAAGTTTCTCCACTTTTAGTTCTTCCGTCCTATAATTGTTAAAAACCGGAAGTCGTGACCGTTACCACAGAGCCACCGCTGCTCTTGAGTATAGTACAGTACACTGTAATTGCCAATCTGACATTTATATTTGCTGGTTGAACGGCAGACTGACGGTAAAATCATCATCTTCGAATCACTCGTTGACGACCCCACCGGATGATGATTTATAAATCTTGAAGTTTGCTTCATCATCATCCGTAACCCGACTTCACTCACTCCAGCATAGGCCTCTTTTCTCGTGCCAATCCTCACGCAGGAGCATGGATGAGAACATGGATGAGACTGGCACAGGAGTGCTAGTTTCATCTATGTTCTACCTGTTTAAGTCATTGCACAATAAATAAGATCATTATAAATTTAACATTTCACAATTTAGTATAATCTACGACACAAAAACCTCATTCATGTAACATCAATATTTCAATTAAGCATTGCTGATAACCGGCACACAGGTTAATGAGATTACGCCATTATTATTTATCGTTAATTGTTATTATAAAGTGCTGCCTAGCAATTTACTAGGCGCAGATTCCGATCGATTTGTATTAGTATCGGGTTATTTGATGGTGTGTTATATGGGATTAGGTGCAGCCTTCTTGTGATGGGTAATGCGGAATTGTTGCTTAAGATTATGGAATTAGCATGTTTAGTTATAATTGATTAGTGTTTATACCAAAGAACTTACCTTGATTTTGAAACTGCATGAACTTGATCATAATTAAGTCCTGCACCTGCATCTTCTCAGTCTTGTGTCAGTTTTCTATCAATGTCCTGGAATCTTTAAAAAAAAATAAACATATCTTAAGTATTCCCTATCATTAGAATTCTTACGATTCACAATGTTCACATAGTATTGAAAAATACAAAAATTTTGCTTATATATATGGTCGTCAAAATCAATTGTAAACTATTCATTTTTAATAAACAGAAAGATGCTCGCGGGATCATGCTGAGATAGGAGCCTTTTGGCCTTGTACAGGACTTTCTGTTCTTTTACTTTCTTATTATATAATTTAGTTTTTTTTTAATATTTTTATGATTGTGTTTAGTTTGGTTTGTGATCGTCCTGTCCGAGTAACAATAAATACTTTTCTTTCTTTCTTTATGCTGATTCTCAGTTTCGTAAATAGGTAGCTAGGTTCTTGTTTTTCAATGATTTCCGTATAAAAGTAGCTAAATGGTGCGTTAAAATCATTCAAGTCGAATTGTCCATAGTTATTATTACTGGCATGTCATCTGTAAATCATGTCCGTCTTCGTCCGTCTTACACTTCAAAGACTTTCATTCGTTTCTTTCTTTCGTTTCTTTGCTCGTTTCATGTAAATAATTGGGTGAATTTATCATTGTTATAGAATTATTTAAGCTGGGATAGCAGTATCCTCTTGTTAGCGAAACATTTGACAATGTGGTGCTTCTGGGATTCTTTGAAGTACTATTTTTATCCATGAGCAGCATTTACTCATCGATTGACTGTGAATACCTACTTGTTGCTAGATAAACTAAACTAGCCGAACTTGTAACTAGCCAAATCTAGTGCACTAGCATTGTTTTCTGCAAGAAATTATCGTTAAATTTACTCCTATCTCTCATGAATAAAACTTTTATATTTTGAGACACAATTCCAGACTCCAGGCTAGCATCAACTGATAAAATCAAAATCAAAAGCCAAGCAAGCAAAAGCAGTTCTTGAACGTCAAAATGACATAAGATAGTCTCTCAAAACGCCCGCCCTTCACCACTTCCTAGTGCTTTAGCTGGAAAGAAGAAGTGGCGCAAAAAACTCCCCAGCAGCACAGCTCTATTCAGTTAGAAAAACTTGTTTCCATAAAATAATAAGTAATTAACATTACGAAAAAATAAATATAATTATATGTCAGCTAGCACACGCCAACATACCAGCAAAATATATCTATAGAATTGTTTATATTCCTAATAAAAACAACCAATAGCACTTTGCCTTTGGGATCAAACACAGGATCATGCGCTCAGAAACTGCGCTCGGGACCAGACCAAAACAAGGCAATTTCTTTACAAAAAAAAAAAATTGTATATAAGTAGTTTATCAGCCATCTTGTTACCATAACACAAGCATTAGGTTGCTTAGCTTGGGACAAATGGTGCTGTGTGAAATGTCCAGGGATTTATTTATTTATTTATTATTTATTTATTCTTTAATATCATCTCCAAAACCACACCTAAGTATTAATAAGCCAAAATTCCTTCACACTAAATACATATTGTACAGCAACGTATTCGCCTGTCTAATTTTATCATCACAGGATAGATGACATCCATACATCAACAGACAGACGGACTCGCCCATCAATGTGACGCGTGCGTTTGTCTCTGTCTGCGTTTCTACGGAACTAATTGTAATATGTGTGTTTGTTACCGAAATAATTTGAGAGGTATGGATGTGATTATTAAAGTAGTGCAGTCTGATTTCAGGGTAGAGGAGAAACGTGCAAGCGTAAATTAAAATATACACTCAGCGAGAGCAGTAGTGGCCTAGTGGTAACGGCCGCGGCTTACGAGTTGTAGGTCGTAGGTTCGAACCCTGATAGACGCTTTACTTGGTGTACACTATTTCATCACCACTGTTCTCAAAACGGTGAAGGAAAACATCGTGAGAGAAACCAGCATATCCCAGAACCAAAAATTCGAAGACATGTGACATCTACCAACTCGCACTGGGCCCGCGTGGTGGATTGCGGCCCTCTCCCTCTCACAGAGAGGAGGCCTGTGTCCCAGCAGTGGGAACATTGATAGCTGATTATTGATTGAACTGAACATTGATTAGCGAACTTGGTCCACATTTACTGCAAATGTGGACCAAGTTCTAAACGTGAATTTGTGAACAAACTAAACCTATTCTTTAAGATTTAATAATGAAAATAGATGCCAAATAGCTCCATTAGTTGATTTTTAAGGGAATAATTTCACATCAAGTAAGTTTATAATTGAATTGTGTCAAAATAATATTCTAAATCTGTTTTTAAAGTTCTTTTAAAAGTATTTTTTTTTACTTTCAAGCAGGGATTTTTTTTCTTTTTTACGCTTTTCGTTTTTAGTGGGTGAAATTTTATTGTTTTTTTTTTATTGAAGTTTAGGTTAAGCTCTTTACAAATTCACATTTAAGGCTTGGAACACACTTACTACCCGTGAGTGTATGAAGGTATTTACAAGTAATAAACGAGAATTTTTCTTCTTTTCTTCAAGGTGTTTTGCACCTTGCACATTACTAGTATGCCTGTTTACAGCTGCGACTAAGCTCAATATGCTTGTAATAGGTGCGGGTTTACGTCCATTGTCTTGCGTGTAGGATTCGAACACGAACAAGTCTAGCGACCTAGCCTAATAGCCATCTTTGCATGCTCACAATGTCAAATGTTGTATTCCAAAAGATGGCTCCTTTGACCCATTTTCTTGTAACATCTCGATACAGCTTATCAATCTTTACTAGTACACACTTTGCTAATTCGTGGTGTAATGTCATGGATACTTTTAATCAACTTCTGAAACAGAAAATCAACTGAAAATGCACCTGCCATAAAGGACTGCGAGGCACTGCTTGTGACGGCCTGCCACAAACGACGGAGGTGGCAGGGATATCGACGTGCAACCTGTTACCATGAATTCAGCACATTACTCTGACCCGCCCACCCCTCCTGCGTTGAATATTTCGTCGGTTATTAAAAAAAAAAATAGCTTTTCCAGACATTTTGACCGTGTGGTAGGTATTACTCTTTTCTATTCTATGAAACAGAAAATGTTTTTTTGATGACCTCCATTCAATTTCTACGCTAACGTCTAGTGCTTAATTCATGGTTACAGTTTGTACGACGTCCCTACCACCCTGTTTATAATAAAAGCGTAGATCACGTCTCGCTAACACATTTCGATCCGATCTAACAAGTAAAACACCTTTTCCAGCAGATCAGCAAGTAAATAAAAACAGTCAAGTTATGTGACACATTCCTGGCCGCGCCTACGATCCGTCGCTCGTCGTGCGACCAACGTGTGGGTTTCTTTAATTTATTCTCGTGTGTTTAACACTCGTTACTCGTAAAGTGAACTGGTTAGATATAGGAATTGTGGTTTTATTGTCGATATATGGGGTCAGACTTGTCTGTCTTTGCTTGACCGCTGTTGTTGAGGACTTTGTTCACAATATGTTCCTTCCTTAGGATATGTTCTTGTAATGTAAAAAATCGCCTGAAAGCCTGATAACTTTTTTACATCAATGCGTTTTGTCTGTCCGTCCTGTCCTCGGTTCAAAGCACCGAAAAGTTTTTTGACCAATGCGGTGAACACCTGGAAAGTGGCTTGCCCAGACACGGCTTAGCCCGAGAAACCGTCTTCCCACAGATGAGCTGCTCTGCAGGTTGGTACGGAATAAATTAATTAATACGTCCACCAATACTGCTGAGCATGCCCGCCTGCTGGCTGTGGGTGAATGGGAATGCTTTAATGCTTTGGAACTTGCGTAGGCCTTTGGTGTAGGATGCAACCTGTGTCGACTCCCTCGCGCCATCCCATCCACCGGAGGGCTATGGCCCCAACACAGCCCACCGGTGGATGGGATGGCGGCTGCTGTAGGAGCAGAAAACCTCAAACGGCGCAAGTATAACAACCGTATTGGGAGCTGTTTGGGGTTGAAACAGTAGGACCTTGGGGTCCGAGTGCTCATCAAGTATTTGGTGACATCGCCAAGCAGTTGGTCGACTCTTTATGTGACCAGAGGACTGGCCTATTTTTAGCCCAAAGAATCAGCTTACCATGCGGACGAATTTTTTGATGCCCAATTAGCTCTTCCCTTTTTTATTTTTACAATACTTTTACAATACTCGTAATATATATATTTTAGTGTGAGCTTGTATATTGCAATTAATTTACAATAAAAAATGCTACAATAATACAGCTAAAACATTTTAGATTTCTTTATGGAAAATCCTTTGTTTTCAGACTTTACAGCTGCAGCAATAATGTTATTAATAAAAACCCACTAAGTTAACGACTTGGTTTTTGTTTTGTTATTTACTGTCATCATTTACTCTACAATTTTCTTATAAAGCGAAGATAAAACTCACTAACTAATACTAATTAAATAAAACTATAAATTCGCGATAACTTTCCAAGTTATTACCAAACACTTACTGTGGTAAAATGAAACGTATTAAACCCTCTATTGCGTGTAAATTTAAAATGAAAAACATGCGATAGGCTGCTGTGAGTGAGTCGAGAGTCGGAGACGAAGGACCTGCTAACTTAGTGTGGAGGAGGAACTTTTTATTTTATGTTAAAGCCTCTTAGTGTTTGGAGTGTTTGGGGTAGGTATTAATGATCAGTTCCTAACTTTATACAGTATAAAATTGTGATGGGATATCTACAGGGTAACTGCGTAACACACCTAAAATGACATGACAAAACACAAGACAAAAAACAACAACAAACATGACAATGACATTTTGACAATTCAACAACATTCATTACGTGTTTGACCTCGTCGAGCAGACAAATTTGATATAATTATGAAGCAATAGATTTGCAATTTGCTTGAAAATCCGTCGCATTGTGATTGAATGTCTTTTACGCAATTGGGGTGCTGGGCAAAATCAGAAATTACTGATAAATCTCGAAAAACCCTATGATTCCTCAGCTCTGGATGGCTCGCTTTTGGAGTAAGCCAAATTATTAGTTTTCTGACATTCATTTCGCATTGAAATGAGCACAGTATGTTTTAGTTAAAAAAAATACCCAATTGGTAGACACATGATTGCCCATAGAACAAGCTTAACAAACTTGAGCCAGATAACACACTCCGTAAATAACCGAAAAGTAAAAATATTTCCACCTGAATCATTCATGTCAATTAAAGCAAGCTTCATTAATAATAATAATGTGTCACACTGTTTATATTCCATTGCTATTAGAGAGAGTTAATTGAATGTCAGTCAACGTCGCAAATACTTTGGCACTGGATATGCATGTTGCAGGCATTTGATGGCATTAGCGATAGTTTAAATAACTATCAATTAATGTGTCATAACTAATAATGAGCCTGGTTCTTATCATGATTTGTGGTACATTTTAAGTACGAACAACTTAAGGAGTATTATCAAAATGGAGGTGCAGTTTCCTGGAAGAGATGATCCTTTCGTTCGAAAGACAGATAAAATTGCGCGTTCATTAAAAAAAAATAGAAAATAATAGGTATCTACTTATCTATAATAATGATGATGTAGTGCTTGATATGCTCCAAATCCTGCCCTTTGTGTCCCAAAACATGCAGCCAAAGTGACCTCTGCGCTGCCACCGATAACGCCGTGGAAGTGGCGAAGTTTTGGGCCAACAACATTTAAAAATAAATATCGTGCCAGCGACACCGAGAAGGAGACTGTTAGATAAAAAATACTTACCTAATGTATAGTCAATAATATAATGTACAGACGCCAGCAGGTCAAGCTACCCGAAACGGTCAAATTTTCCCAATCAACCTTGAACCTTAATGCTTTAGCGATAAACTTGAAAATCTATTAAAGAAATTTGACAGATTGTAGTAGCTTGATGTGCTGGCGTCTGTAAGTGTCCTATCATCTGCTCGTTATAGAAACTGATGGACGCTGGTGATGGCGGCAAACACGTAGCCGAAATCTGGGCGGAGTCCAATCAGATGGCCATCGACACGCAGAAGAAGAAAATAATGTATACATCATGTACACGACTGATTTAAACACTTCCCTGCCACATAACATATCGCACTGGAAATAATAAATCAAAGAAATGGTTAGGAAAGCACTCATAGCATAGGTGGCGCTATCTGTCACGGGGGATATAAACTACCAGTGTGACGTCAACGCATCTACTGCCAAGTGTTATGGCTATCAATCCTAAGTCCTAAGCTTTCATTATAAACTAGAGCATTATGCATTTAGAAAAGATTTGCTGTTAATAATCATCCACAACAAAACGTCATGACAACACGCTTACGGATAGGCATTACCTGTCAGATAAATTCAAAAATGAAAATTAGACTTGTATTACTATTTACTAGATAATTTTACTACATATGTTACTATTCCAGATGGACGGACGAACTTAAGAAGGTGGCTGGGACAGATTGGATGCGGAAGACGGAGGGCAGGGTTTTGTGGCGCAGCCTGGGAGAGGCCTATGTCCAGTGTATTGACTATTCCAGAGATAGCGATATAGAAGAGCGATGGCCGCCACATAATGGGCGCAATGACGGCTTTCATAAAAATGATGACAGCGGGATTTACTGTACGCTGTCAAAAACACTCTCTAGGAAAACACATCAACTTACTTTAATAAATAATGTGTCAGTGACGTCATTCGCCGCTAAATGGCAAACGCTATGTGGCGGCCACAACTCTTTTAGGAAACCGTAGCTTAAAAGCCTTTACTTGGTTGATATAAAAACCAACGCCTTTTCCATACAAACCACGCACTACATAAAACCTTATAAACGCCACTAAATAGTCATCTTTATACGACAATAAAAGTCGGCCATCTTGAAATATATTTATCAATAAATATATCAAAAGTATGTATATTCATTCAGTATTCATTTTGACCGTATATCTAGTCACGGGGATCACTTTGTATCAATATAAGGACATTGTATTGTTTATTTACCAAATATTTATAGTCGTAAATTGAGGTATTTTTATTTGAACTTTTTAATGTAGGAGGGTTAAAAATGCAGGATGGTAGATCAAACAAATATTTTTAAAGATTGCATTCTGTCTTGAACAAGAGTCTTAATGGCGCCGACTCCCTTGTTCACAAAATAAACTATATTTAAGTTCAGTGCATCTTTTTCTTTCTATTTCATTGAAAAGGACAGAAGATAAATATTAGTTAAATTAGTCAGCATCTGACGTAAATTGACGTATTTTGAGTAGCCAGTTTTTAGTGTGTATAACTCCAGCTTCCTCATATGTAATAGAATAACCTTCTACCTATGCCAATATTTAAGGCATAATAGTTGCAATCAAAGTTCCCAGTCTTAATTCTGCCACAAAAACTTCGTTAATATGAGTCGTTCAGTGTGTTAGCTGGAGTGACGTCACCCCAGCTTTCTCATTCAATACAGGCAAACCAGTGAGGTTAGGGTTTTAGTCTATAGTCAGAAAAATAAGGCATAATAGCTGCACAAGGAAGGAAAAAACTGAACGATAATACTTAAAAAGTGTTGAAACTACGACCAAAAACGTGTGTGTAAGCTGGAGTGACGTCACCCCGGCTGCTCATGCTATGTCTTCCAAACGAATGAAGATATAATTAGGTATTATGGCTCAAAAATTTAGGCATAATAGGTGCCATAGGCAGCAAAATTTTCAAATCTCTAGGCCTTGTAGTTTCCACGTAATAAACAAAAAAACAGTTTTCGCGCCAAAAACATCAAATTATTGCTTCGGAGAAGGTAAGGAGCGGCGTTTCCGTTCCGTGGGCCGTTCTACTAATCTCGCTGGCCACTTATGTCATGAGCATTGAGCTACACGATGTCTAACAAATGCTTGCACTGATTGGACTGGGCCACTCAAATCTGTTTGGTTCTTTACTCAAAGACCATTTCAGGCACTAATCTACATTGTCTCCACGTGATCTGATCAAGATTATGTCTGGACTTTAAATGAGGCCAATGACCCTTGAGTTTGTTTCGCCATTTCTTCTCAGAGTTATGCAGGTAGGAATGTGGAATCCATCTAGCTTATTTTATTTTTTGTAATATGACGTGTAAAAGCAGTTTTAAACACGGACATTTTTAAGCACGATTTTTATTCAATTAAATTGTTTATTCTGTAATTAGGAATTTAGAGAATAATCAATTTTATTTCGTGGTTTCATGGTCAATTCGATTTTTATTCGTGCCTGTATATCTGAAAGGTACAATTTTACAACTTGTGCAATTTACAGGTTCCCAGTAAGGGATTCGATAGTGTGCTAGTACAAAGCACACGCCACTGTCACACAAAAGGAAAGTCGAATAAAAATTACAGCGCATAACAAATAGTAACGAATCACTGAAGAAAATTAATTAAAACCAGTTCCTATACTAACCCCTAACGCACAGTTAAAACAGAACGAAACAATAATACCATCTACCATCAGTAACGTGCAGTACTACCAAAAACCAGACCTTTTTAGTCACAATAGAAATTATCAATCACCAGAATTTACGGCGCGGAACCAAAGCTTGCTTTTTCCACTATAAACCGTATAAATTTGGATGAAAGCTAAATATTTAACTGACTTGTATACGACGAGCTCCTCCTAAATGTGTCGCATAAATTCGGTCAAGTAAAAAGTCGTCAACTCTTGGGGGTTCGGTTAGCGTGGATAAGACGACGACAGGACATGTGTCGGGGTTAAATTGTTGAAAGTGCTTTAGGTAAAATTTTGATTGAGACTGTCTTTGTCATTTAATTATGTATATATAATCAACCTGTGTTGCCCCACTACAGTGCAAAGCCCTCTCTTTCTTTTTTTCCACTCAACTCCATCCTGAGCCAATGTGGACCAATCCCTCATTTATAGGCGTAAAGTTCGTCCCGCCTGGGTCTTTAATTATGTAGGTATCTGAAATTACTTTTGAATCTTTATTGTGTTTAGTGGACTTTTATGATTCAGTTTGGTTTAGGGCAAAATGGAAGAAGGCAATAGAGATGTAAGAATTGGTTAAATGTCTAATCAAACCTCTAGGTTACAAAACTAGCGAATTATGAAATCTTAAACATCCAATTGAACAGACGTTATTTGTTTTAACTTAATTAAACACCGACAAACCATTTTGAAAACCGTTCTATCGAATAACTATTCCATCAAACAATATGTATAGCACAATACGCCATATCCACACAACTCTTACCCCTCCGTCGCCATTAAACGCAATAGTTACGGTTACATAATTTATTGTTTTTCATCTTTGAAATCTTAGCGGAGTCAAGTTGTATAAATCATGCGTTAATGCCAGAGTATTATACAAATTCAAATTTATAACATGATAAAATTGCCGAACGGGCTCCCCCCGTCCCCCTTCCACTGGGGGACGTAAACTACGCTGCCCTTAATTCATTAGAGATCGGGTTCGGTTTTTGACTTTCGAGATTGAATATCAAAATGTACTGGCCGTTTTTAGTCTGTGTGTTTTAAGGTGTACCATAGATTTAGTATAGTTTATTTTTCGTATAGTACATACTAGATCTACGGGGTGTACCGTCTGATGCTTAGGTCTGTCTGCTGTGTATTCAGAATGTTATTGCGTATTGAATGTTACGTGCTGGTCACTTTTCTTTCTATGCCTAGTTTGAGAATTCTCTACCATTTAATACTTGGCGAAATTGCGCATAACAGATGGCCGATGGGGCCGAAAGGTTCTGGCAATTGCGCACCTGAAGATGTAGCCTCCCATAAGGTGGACCGATGACCTTGTCAAGGCCGCAGAAATCTGCTGGATGCGGGAACCTGTCGAAGTAGAGGTACTTGGTCCAGCAGTGACGTCTTTCGGCGGAAATGAATGAATGAAATCGTGCGACATGTTTGTTTCAAGTGTTTTTTTTTTCATTGTAATGATTCTCATTAGACCTGTACCTAACCTAACGCACTGAACGAGATTTTCACAATAGATAACTGTTGTCGCTAAGTGAAATAAAGCAACTGAATTAAAAGTTGACACTGTCCCCAATGGTCCTATCAAAATATATCTTACGCTTTAGAACATATTTAAGAACGGTTAAATGTGCCTAACTCCACTTTGATGAAGATAACAATATCTTACTAACACATTATTTACAAAGTCATAAATACGAAAGTGTAAATCAAAAAACACAAGGTGTCGACAAAAAATTATGTTACACATACTGTCACAACCCTTTTGTGAAACATGATATACACCTTTCTTCCACACAAATCTTTCTTTCATACTCACCCATTCAGATCTGTTCAAAAGCATTTTTTCACACAATCGAATAACTCAATTCAGAAATAGAAAATTAATAATCGTCTAAAACCGAACGCGAGCGAAAAAGGCCGATTATCATCGAAGCAATTATTATCAGTGAGCATGATTTATATGGATTTTGGATTGTAAACCTCTTTCTTTCCTATTCAGGTTTAATTGAATGATCAAATCGGATGGCATTAGCGAGGCTCCTTTGTCTCTCATTTGTTTAAACAATGGGAATCAATCGGTGGTCGGTTTGCGGGGTTTTTTGTAGTTCGTGTCCGATTTTTTGGGGTTTTCAAGCGGTTTTCTTTAATGGTTTTCTTTATATACCTCTGTATTGTTAAGGGATGTAGTTAAGGCTTTTGGAACAATGCAACTTGATTCAAATAGCGCCTAGTTCTAAACTCCTTTTTTTTAAAATGAGAACCTTGTCTCTCTGAACATTTTCATTGGATAGCAAAGTTCGTGAAAAGAATTATGAGTAAGCGCTGGGCGCGCTTACGGTACCGGACTCTATGGAATAGGGTACGCTACAAAACAAAATAAGAACCAATGTGGAATCTTCAATATATATCTCATATTCAATTTTGAAACTAATTCTGAGCTTGAGTGATCGAATGCAACCAGTCATTTTTCTACCAGCCTACATGTAAGGTTCCCTTTTACAGACAATCTTTACAGTACTTTAGTCATGTAATTGAAAGCGAAAAGACAGATGACACTGATCACCCCCTCGCATCATGCATAATAAAAAAACCTTTATTAATTAACACCAAAAAATCGTCACCCAAACACATACTCGTACACATCACATTCTCCAAATATTTAGCAAAATCAGCACCAGAGCTTATTAATACGGCAGCCGGACCGTCCATAACTAATAATTATATTTTGTCGTCCATCCGTAACGAATATGTCCCAATACGGTGATATCGGTATGGTGTTACCCCCTTTACCCCCACCTTTTAACCCCTCTCCCCCTCCACTACCCCCATATTTAATGCGGGTACCCGATATTCAACTTTGCTGTATGGTTGTACCTTAATAAATTTAACATTAAAATCACGGTAAAGGGTCATTAGTATTTTGTTTTGATAATTTGGAAATATCGTTTTTGTAATACCTATTTTTAAAGTAACCCTTATGGAGCTGAGTGGGTATTTTTGGGTTAATTATTTTTATTTGTACAGGAAAGCTACCTGTCATGTTATGGTTTCGATTTTGTTCTTTATATGTAGCATTAGCATATTCAGCCTATAATGTTCCCACTGCTGGGACACAGGCCTCCTCTCTATGAGTGGGAGTGCGTCTTAATCCACCACGTGGGCCCAGTGCGGGTTGGTAGATGTCACATGTCTTCGAATTTTTCGGTTCTAGGACGATGTTTTCCTTCACCGTTTTAAGAGCAGTGGTGATGAAATAATTCACACAAAGTTAAGCGCCACGCGACTTACTAGTTGTAGGTCGTAGGTTCGAACCTATGACCTACAACTTGTAAGTCGCGGCCGTTACCAATGGGCACAACCGTATCTAAGCTGCAACTAAATAATACAGGGTGACAGGGAAACTTTACGTACGCCTTGAAAGGGGTTATACTAGACGCCATTATCAAAAAAAAAAAAAAACATAAGTCCAGTGAACCAGGGGTCAAAACTGGATGGTCAAAAAAATTTTTTTTTGCTATTAAAGACCTCTTATTTCTGAGATGATGTAAGTTTTGCAAGCATTTTTTTTTAAATCCACTCATTTTTCAACTTTCAGAAAAGTATCAATTAAATGATTGGAGTGGAGTAGTTTATCTCATAATTAATTGTTTTTGGGTGACAGCTCAGAAAATTTCTAAAAAATCGTAGAGCCGACACAGCTCAGTAACCATCCAGTTTTGACCCCTAGTTAACTGGACTAAATTTATTGCTAATGACCTCTAGTGTAACGCCTTTCAAGGAATACGTCGAGTTTCCCTGTCAGCCGGTATAATCATTACAAAACAATGCACTGCCACAAAACCACCACCCACCACACCACACCTAAATATTGAAAAGAAGATTCTTTATTTATAGTTTTTCCGCATGCGTTCTTTCTATAAAAAATAAAGCATATTTAATTTTATGATCGCGTTGACTTTTATCATACACGTCTCTGATATTTTATTAACTATTGTCTCATAATAGAATGGTATTTTTAGACTATTAATACTCTCTTAATAAATTAATTTACATTTGTATAAATTACTTTATTCAATCAGACGGGTAATTGCGTAACACACTAACAGTAGCAATGGCTTCGATTATGACAGTTCAACAATTTTCATTGCGTTATTTATATTGTGGAGCAGATAAATTTTGCGATCATATGAAGCAATGGATTATATACATACAATAGCCTCTACGAGTTGTGATGCTCATACGTTCGGCACACCCTGGGCAGTCAACCCTGCTACGGCTGCTACCACCTTGCGAACTGGCTTATTTCGTTACCACGGTATGAGATACCATCATCACCAGCATCAGCCTACAGCAGTCCACTGCTGGACATAGGCCTCTCCCATTGCACGCCATTCAACTCAATTTTCGGCAAGTCTCATCCAGCTGCTACCAGCCATCCTGCGAAGATCGTCGCTCCACCTAGTCTGACTGGCTTTTTTTTTAAATGATATAATCTAGTGCTTGACTGCGATCCCGCCTGATGGAAAGCAGTGATGCAATCGATGGTGGTGGTGATCGGTGATGGTGGTTAGTGGTCTCCACTCAAGAAGATGTCTACATGAGATACAAAGTCTTATAGTTATTTTTCGTGCCGATACAGTAGAAGTAGATAGAACAATTCCAATTCCGACAGCTCTAGAAACTTCTGACTGACTTATACACCCAAAAATAACCCACCATTTCTTCCTACGTCATCGAATATCAAACTGCCGACTTCCCTAAATACCGACGTCTACAGCCTGACGGGAAACAGAAGCATGCTATCAGGCAGCACCGTTTCAACATCGCCAGAACGGCAGATAAACACCGACCACCACTTTTGCACCGCTACAGATAAGTATAAGCACTTAGCACACAAACTATGCATAAGCACAGCTTTTTGATAACTCGCCGACGGTACCGGTGTGGGGTAAAGTGTTTGGGAAAATTTAGCCTTTTTTTTTGTAATCTACTGCGTAAGAAACTAAGTAATGGAAATAACAAGTCCAATGAACCAAACGTTCTTTCTATTCGACTTCTTAGATTCAGACAGGAATGATTGCATTGAGAGACCAAGATGAAGTTTCACGTGCCTGCAATTTCACAAACCTTCACACCTGAAACTATAAAATCTATTAATACATAAAGCAAGCTGAGAGTAAATGAGCATTTCAACGTGACAGTTATAAGTATCTTTTCTGAGACAAGGATGGGAATGTTTTTGCGAAAAGAGTTATTTTTATTTACTGATTGAAGGCCTTTTGATGACAGTTTTTCCAGTACAATTTTTTTTTCAGTATTGCATGGTATTATAATACCTCTAACATAAACACCGAATATCAAAACTTTTAAGATTTTCTCCAATATTTTTCCTTTCCCCAGCACTTTTCTACATGCCAGTACGCGTGTACAGAACACCTCTCACGTCTGGCGATCACGCGCACATTTAGCGGTCTTTGATTAAGTCAATAGGTGGCGCTCGCGTCGCTGCTCACACATACATTATTTACACTGACGCTGGAGTCTGCGGGTTATGTAAGATGCTGATTATTGGAGCCGAAACGTGGCGGGATTGGAAAGAAGTGGCTGAGAGTATTGACTAGACTTGACATCTAACTAAATGTGGGATAGCAGAACAGTTCGAAGAAGTTGAGACCTTAATCTTTTTATTTCACACACCTCTTCACACACACACACACATCACACAGACACATACATTATTCACACCTTTTTTTTCTTTTTTTTTGAGAGACCTGCAAGCTTTAACATCCCGAAAACTTCACGCAAAAGAGTAATTTTTCGAGATTTACAAAACTGTCTGATTTTTTTTTTATGTTATAAACTAGTGCTTGACTGCGATCCCGCCTGATGGAAAGCAGTGATACAATCGTAGATGGTGAAGCACACTAATTTATTATGAGCCTATTTACTCTAGCCTTGAAGACACTTAAATTGATGACATGAATAAAATTGATGAAAGACACTTGAATGTTTAAACTGAGACAGTTTAAACAAATTCTTGAATCAAAACCACTGTTTTTCAGTACTGTCTTGTCTTGTGAACACTGTTACTTTTCCTTATCCTCTAACAATATTATATATTATATTATTTATTGATGAGATACAGTGGCCTCCAAAAGTTAGTTGACATTTTTGCACTTCAGCTTTGACAACCCCATATGAATTATTCTAGTGATACAAATGTTTGAACTACTATAACGATTTTTCTGACTAATTCAACTACCTTTGACTGATGATAAAAAATAATGACGCAATCCCTTAGGAGTACCTGATTATTTTTTTTTTATTTCAAATTATAATGTCAAAGGCATCACAGCTGAAGTGGAAAAATGTCGACTACTTTTGGAGGCCACTGTATGTCATGTAGTTTATTATCGTAACTCGAAGAAGTTATTCAATAAGTATCTTCTGTCATTACCAAAAACCTAACTGATGGTCTGTCTGGTTCCTGCAAGCAGAGTTAAACAATATCAGTAATAAGAACAAAAAAAAATACTAATTAATGAACCTACCCAAAACTTAAACCAACCGCGTCATTCCACGGCCAATTTATATCTGTCAAATTAGGCTAACTATTTTTTGTTCAACAATTTCACACTCCAATTATAAGAGTGCGCACACACGGTTGAATCGCAAAACATTTGGCGTTTCAACGGTACGACGATAATCCTGCATGAAGGAAGCTATACATCACGGGAAAAAACGTCGGCGGCGCTGCGACGCCCGTGTGTCCCTCGTTTTAGAGTTATGAATAAATTATTTGATTATAATGATTTATTTGACTGTGGTGTTAGTATGTTTGAGGGATGTTTAAAGCTTAGTTTGTGGCTGATAGTTACGAAGATATGGGAGATGGGAAAGACGATAAATCGGAGAGTGTTATCAGCTGTGCTCAGCAGTCTTAGGAAACGTCCGATCCTTTTATAGTTAGTTGTGTAGAGCTTCTAGTCTTCCCATACAATCTTCCAAGACTAAAAAGCATAACACTGCACGCTTGTATTCCTCGCGGGGTTAGCCAAAAGTGTACATAGGCTCTCACTTTGAAAACTTATGAAAAAGTTTTATCGCCACTAAATAAATTCACAAATAATCAAACCAAAATACAGGAAAAACAATTACCAGTAAGCAAACTGTAACCATGACATCAGCGTATGATTCTAGACCCCCAGCGAAGAAATTATGCGTCGGTTATAAAAAATATTGTTGTTTTACACATTTTAACCACGTGTAGGTATTGCAGTTTCCTATGAAAGAGCTGATTTTCTTTTTGAATATCTTATTTTTTCCTTTAAGTTTTTTTTTCCTTTTTTTTTTTAAATTATTACAATTGGTGATACTTTATTACACATTACAATCTAGTCTATTAGCTAATAAGTAATTTAAATATATTATATTATACAAGTTTCGATCCCGTGGGAATATCGGGATAAAAAGGCCTATGTGTTAATCCTAGCTATAAACTATCTGTGTGCCAAATTTCATCCAAATCCGTTCAGTAGTTTTGGCGTGAAAGAGTAACAAACACCCACCCATCCATCCATCTAATCCATCCATCTATCCATCCATACAAACTTTCACATTTATAATATTAGTAGGAAGTAGGAAGTTAAGGAGGAGACACTTGATTCACGTGTTCTTTATAAGATGCAGCACTTGCTAGCAGTTTAAGTTTTTTGATAACCGACGAAAAATTTCTACGCTATTCGATGAATAAATAGCACCTACTGGGTATTTTTTTGTTCCTGTAAAATTATTTTAATGCTTTTAACTAGCTTAGGCACCAGTCTCCCACAGTAAACTAAGCAAAATAACATATCATGTGTAAAATTGTCTGTACTGTTTATTGTGGTGAGAAAATAAATAAACACTTATACACTTATACTTATACTTAATTGAGTTATCATTACCCTAGTTCTATATTAACCAAAAAATATTTTTATTTATAATATTTTTTACGAAAAAACTTAACATACTAAACCAAAACCAATACTTAAAAGATCAAGCAAACTATCTATACTATATACTCTTATAGGAAACTTACGTAAAAATAGCCTCCACCATCACCCATTGTTTTGGTCGCCATAATTTTGAGAGAACCTTTTATTCCCCTTCTTTAACTACATTAGCGTGTGTATGTAGTGTTGTTAATAAATCGGGCGGCGCCATTAGTCCCGGGTTCGAGTCCCGGCGGAAAGCATGCGTCTTGTTGATTTGTGATGAACGCTGATGGATGGGGTGTGAGTAGTGTTAGCAGTTTTTTGGATGACGTTGTTTCTAGGTTCAGTTTTGTGGATGAGTTTATTTGAATATTGTTAGGTGTTTTGATAAACAATTTCTGCATCTTGTAGGTCATTTTAAAATGTGATTTCTGGAAAAGCTTTTGAGTTAACTGTTGAAGACTGGAAAAGTTAAGCAGCTTTAGGGAAAATTTTACTTGCACCGTGCATGAGTCTTGTTATTTTTTTGACTGCATACCTACTGCCAACATTATATCTAAATGCAAATTACAGTTAAAAAAACTGGCCAAGTGCATGTAACTTTATGTGTAGGGGAGGTACCCTAAAAAGTTTTTTCAAGATTTTATTTTTCCTCTTTATCGGCGGATTGATATGTATGCCCATGCCAAATTACAGCTTACTGGTACTAAGAGTATCTGAGCTAAATCACGGACAGACAGACTGTCGGACATGACGTTACTATAAGGGTTTCTTGTTGACTTCGGAACCCTAAAAAGATGGAATAGTATCTACACATACGGGGAACGTTTTCGAGAATTGCTTGACCTTTTTCGGTGCATTTCATGAAAAGATATTTTAGATCGACAATTTTTTTTTAACTATTAAATAAAATACTGTTTCATTGTTTAATGTTATACGGAACTCTATGCAAGCGCTTTTGCTCTATTTTTTCAAACCCCACTATATAATTAACACCCATAATTGCTAAACCACATGCCATAAACACATGCAAATGATATGAGCGACATATCACTCTATATGACGTGTGATGTACGTACACTTGTCACATATATCCGTCATTATACTGATTTATGCGTCTTAGAACATCTGCTCGCCATATTAGAAACTGCAGTGTGTGAGCTTATCTTATAGAGTTCATAAATTAATCTTTAAGTATGTGTGTGAGAAATAGATCGTAGAGTTTTGCAAGATGAAGCTAAAGGCCTATTTTTAAGTGGCCGGATAAGCACTATCTAAAACCCATTTATATTTAATATAACTTTTTTTTAATTCTTTGGTTGTGAGAAGCACAGAACCGGTCGAAGTGGCGATGCTTGGGGGATGCCTATGTCCAGCAGTCGACATTTTTCGGCTAAATTGATGATGATGATGATCTTTTCTGCAACTTATCTAAAGGTAATACAAGTCATATCATCGACTTGAGTAATTAGCCTCTTCTCTGTAAACTGGGCCTGAATCCACAACCCCGCCCTGTGTGCTTTGGTAGAAGTCACAGGCCATCTAATTTTTGGTTTTAGGGCAATCCTGCAAGTCATCTCACGTTTTCTTAAACCATTTTTGGAACAGTGGCGAAGTGGTGAGTCGTGGAGGAATATTAATAGTTCTTGTTCCATCTAAAGGACAGCCGTAGGTACAAATAATATAATAATTCCTGCATTTCCTACGCAATAGTAGATAAGATTGGAATGCCATCCAAAGATAGTTAAATAAAAACCAAGCAGATACACAATGCAACTGCCTAAGTCCTTTATCATCACTTTCGACATGCCCAGAAAGAGACATATTGACCCATTAAAGAAGACCCCACGCCAGAACTCGCAAGCGGCACGCACAAAGACACACTAGCTAATAACCGACACACATTTCATTAGTAAAACACACAAACATCATAACAAAAGACACCGAACTTCAAGTTATCTGCCGACGCAAACATTTCAGGGGCCACTTGAAAGTAAAACTCTTTTCAACTTACCGCTGTCACTTTATAGGCGAGTGCAGAAGGTCCACGCTCCGACGAGTCCAGAGAGAAAAATTTTGCACATGAGTGAGATTTTAGCAATGACATAAGGCTAACTGATGAGTAGTTCACCATCAGTTGACATTCATCTTAATACGTATTGTTTGCGTCGGAAGGCCTACCACAAGGTGGACCGATGACCTGACGGGTGGGTAATTAAGTAACACACTAACAGTAGCAATGGCTTTCATTTTGACAGTTCAAAAACATTCATTGCGTTATTTACGTTGTGTAGCAGACAATTTTTTCTAACATATGAAGTAATGGATTAGCAATATCCTTTGACATCATTCAGACTGTTATTGATAGTGTTTTACGCAATTAGGGTTGTATATTGAACGTTCAAGTTACAAAAATTACTTGATTACTCAGCTTGGCATTGCTGCAAGTGCAGAACTGAAAAAAAACCTGCTGCAGTTATCAATTGCGAGTTCGAATATGGTTAAATTGGGTTCCAAGGTTTCATTGTCATAGCGCTGTTCTGGTTAGTTGCTACTTTGAATTGTATCTGACAGGAGCTGCCGCCGCAACTCTGCCAGTGGGAACACCGTGGCGGGTTTGAGGAGCATAACTCTCTTCTTATCAGCTGTAGCGTTACTTCAAAAATATTTTCTTCCAACAGAAGGAACCATTTTTTACATTTATTTAGGTTTTTAATTATTTATTAAAAACTTTATTTTACACCACTTAAAATATAAGTATAAATATATTTACAACTTGAACAAAATTTAACTAAACAGTACCTATTATTTTGTTTCGTTTGCATTCATGTACGCGTCATAGCAACATACCAAGTGGAACTTTTGACCTTATACATAGTATTGTCAAAGCTCTTTCCAACTCACCGCGGCGCCTGCGCATTCTGTGTCAACATGCGCACGCATCTCAAACAGCTATTTGTTTAGCAATTTAATTCTTTTATGTTTTGATTATGTAAAAATGTTCTGATAAGTATGTTGGTAAATAGATCTGCGGCGTAGTTTTAAGTGGTTTAAGAGATTTTGTTTGAAATTATGTCAAAATGCACAAAAAGAAATACTCTACCTATATCAAAATGGTTTTCGGCAAAAAGGCTTGTCGCTTAAAAACATGCAAAATGAAAATAAATAGCAATAACAAAATAAAAGAACTGGAAGTACGTGTAGTATTTATATATATACTAGCATCTGTCCGCGACTTCGTCCGCGTGACTTGCTCCCCCGACCCACCGCGTCGCATCGCATCGCTTACCCGCGCTATTACTTCGTTTTCGCTTAGTTTTCTTTCTAACTTTTTTTCTTTTTGAACAGCTCTTAGGGGTCCTAGCGTTGTGTTAAATAGCCTAAAGCGTTCCTCAAGAATCGAGCTATCAAATGCAAAAATATTTTTTCAAATCCGATTGGCAGTTCCAGATATTAGCGCGTTCAAACAAACAAACTCTTCAGCTTTATTATTAGTATATTATATACTTTATTGTAAGTACACCACAAAAAATAGATCGAAAACTAAAAAATATGCAATGGGCGGCCTTTTCTGAGACCTCTTACAGGCAATATAGCAGGTAGAATTTAGTATCAAGTATTCGAGAAGACCAATAATTTCCATGCCAAGCCTTGAAGCAGGTACTTGAAGGTCAACAACATAACTGATAAGCTAATATCCCTCGAATAGTTTGCAACTACCTTCATTTTCCTAAATCAACGACCAAACTACCGAAGCCCAAAAAAATCTTCATTTGCTTAAATAAAAATATCATCACGCAACCCCTGAAATCAGTAAATAACTCCAAACATATACCTACTTGAATTGTACTTGTACAATTTATAGCCCCTTGCTTAACCGACTTAGAAAAAAGCAATGAACAAAGAAAAAAAAAAACACAGGATCTCTCTAATAGCGGGGAGAAGTGAATCAAATACTTTTCCGACGGGGAAGGGAAATAAAATAAATTTATTTGGCTCTCTCTTCTGTAAGTTTGAGAACTGTTTAATTCTTGAATCTTGTATTGGATTTTTTCGAAGCTTCACTCGGGAGTTGGATTGGGCCCAGTTGGGTGCCAATAGTTTTGTCGAAGTATTTTTGTTGTAAATACTGTGACTAGTGATGGTTAACTTTAAGGAATTATTTCCTTAATAATAATATGCCTTACCTGGTTCGAGGTGCCGCGGGAAATAAATCCTGGAAGGACTTAGGGCCTTCGCCCAACAGTAGGTATACTGCAAACACAAACAAAAAAAAAAATTTTATTTAAATATCGTTGTAGGATTAAATATTGGTATATACTCCTTTGAAGCAATCTGGACTAACTTTGAAGTTATAAGTAAGTTTATTAAATCTGGTGCACTGAACTTACTATCAGTAAATATCACGCCGAAATTCATTATGCTTTAGACCAAAGTCTGGAACTCTTTGCCAGCGTCTGTGTTACATATAACCCATCTGCCTTTAAAGCAAGAGTGACCTCATCCATCGCTGTCCACCAGGCGAGATCGAGTTCAAGAGCAGGCCCATTTCGCAACAAAATAAATAAATAAATAAATGAAACAAATAAACTAGGCAAAATAGGAACTAGGTATAATGAAACAAATAAACTAGGCAAAATAGGAAACTAGGTATGTTTGTATTGTTTCTAAATGTAATGCTAAGTCATAGCCCAGTAAACTAAGTATCAATGAATATTTGCACTATTAGAAAGAAGAAAGAAAGAAAATACGTTTATTTGCGGTAAACATGACGCAAAAAAGAACATAAAAAACGAAAAAAATAATAAGAAAAGGTTGACATGCGTCACATCCACGCAAAACGGCTATCGCTCAGCATTATGCTGCGACTCTATGCAAGACAGAGCCCCAGCGCTGGTTTTCAGCGACAGCCGGCGCCGACATAATGACGTCGTACGGTGCAGCAAACAATTATCCATCAACATATTAAATATAATAATAACCACACCACCCCACCACCACTATTACCACATTATTAGCAGTAAACTCAGAAATTAACATTAACCCTAAAATGCAACAATTGTACCCGGTCAATCCGAAACACTTTTTACAAACAGACCCCGTACCCGTAACTAACTCTACGGCAAAAGTACAGGAAAACTCTGAAATTATCTTGTCAAGGGTGTATACAGAAACTTTAAACACATCTTCAAAAAACATCCATGTTTTTTTCACGTTAGTTCTTCGTCCTTCGCGGTGGGGTTGAAATTATTACAAATAACTTTAACCCTGCCACCGCGAAGGACTCCCTAACCTGTTGTTGAGTGAAACTCTGTTAACCCTCACACTCTCATATTCGTCAAATGGTGCTTTTCATAAATATGCAACACCGCATCACGGTTGTGCGTGGTGTTGCTAGAATGAAATAGTATTGTTGGTAAACTGACTAGATGTTAGACAAGAATAAGCGAATGAAACACGATAAGAATAATTAGACCTATTACGTATTAAAAACAATTGATACTCAACATTTACTAGATAGAAAATCATTACTCTCACAAAACATGTAGAAAAACATAACTACATATTTTAAGTTATAATTAAAGAAGAAATAATGTTTACACTAACAGTATTTCTCAAGCACTTAGAGTAGTCCATTCTTGTAGCTTCAACTAGAGAAATTGGTATTTTTAGCATCTATCAACAATACGACAATAAATGAAATTACTGACAATACTAACGCATAAGAGTATTTTGGAATCTATCAAATAAATTCTAACATCGTAATGAAAAAAAAAAAAATTCTAACAAACTAAATAGTCAAAAACTAAAGTCATTTATTCAAATTAGACTAAGAATTAGCACTTTTCGAACGTCCAAATTACATAAGACAGTTCTCCAAATCGGTAATAAAAAGTGGAGCAACAAAGTTCCCAGTAGCAGTAGTTATGGGCCGACTATGGATTTTGCCGATCTTTGACTAACTATAGTGACTAAACTAGTGGAGATATTCGATTGAATTTTCGTATGCAGACTGGGAACGGCATTCGATATACGCAGTTTAATTTACTGTCGTATTTGTCATCCCCACCTTGTATAGTCTTATCGACCAAATCATCCCATCAAGTGTCAATAGTGGTCAACCACAGCCTATCCAGTAAAAAGCCAGTTGCCGCAAAAGCCGGGAGCCAAAAAATTCTTTATCAACCCTGGCAACCCAGTCAGGTCCGCCCTCCTGATTGTACCTAAATAATACATTAAATTTGCAAGGCCTGCCCATCAAATACTTTGTTCGTGATAACCTCGTGTTCGGACGCGATCTTGGGAATAATGGCGTTATTTAGAGAGTTGCAATATGCTAAGATGGTAGCCTGTGGCATTAACAAGTCAGGAGATGGTTGTGTTGTGAAGGAGTAGGGGTGCCGTGGAGCGGTGGGTGAAGGGTTTTTTGTAAGGAAAAAGCGAAAGGGTTATGATGTCTTTACAAAAGATTTCGCTGTCACCAATATTGTTTGCAGCACTGGCTAATAATGACAGAAGCAATATTAAACCAACGCAGATGTGAGTGGAAACGCCGGGAGTGACGCCCCAGAAGGGCATATAGTGACCTTATTGGTGATGGTCTTCAGAAAGGTCAGGTGCGTAGTGCTCGCAACTGGCGTGCTTGTATGACCAGATGTATGAATGTAAACGAGGCAAAAGGAGTATGTTAGGATCGTAGCAGGTGGCGTTCTGCAGTTTCTGCCTACCCCTTGGGAAGAAGGCGTGAATTTATGTATGTTTGTAGACCAATGCAATTATTTTATTTCCATTATTTTGTACTTGTCCCTATTTGTTCATAAATATCCCAGATGGAGATACAATGGCAAATAATTATAAACATAAAATCCTTTAAAATTAACTTTCATGAATACTTTCCATTGAGATCAACCATGGCCAACACCGTACGAGTACCAAATCACTTAGTATACCCCAATTTTGCACAATGTTTACATTGTGCAAAATAATTTAAAAAAAATCAGCTTTTGCAATCTCCAATCATAACGACATTCCTGTCTATATTACGTAAAACCTGCATGCAAAACTGAAGAAACAAAAATCTACATTTCGCGACTCCACAGTTTTCCTAGAGCAAATTTTTACGACAGCCGTACGGCTCGCGCCGCCGTTCTAGTGGCCTCTCTCAATTCCGCACCGCCTGGGCCGGCTGTTAAAAACGCAATGAATAATTATTTCGGGGCCCTACCCGCACCTTTTTGGCACGAGTTAAACTTTCATTGCTCCAATTTGAAGACTCAGATCATTTTGATTGACAAGCTTTTTTGGCGAAAACTGTTAAGATATTTTTGTTGTAAGTATTGTTAGATATTCTGGTACCTAGTCCTATTCGACTGTGAGTCTTGTGACCTTCCACCCTTCCTTCCTTTCTTCATTCGAGTCTGTTAGTAATGTATACTTGACCTCGTAATTGCTATATCATTTTTGACAACAATTGCCACTAAATTGAAACTTCACTATGGTTGAAACGATCTAACTGTGACATAGACAAAAGACCTTGTCGTTTTAAGATGTGCAAGTGACATTGAACCTTATGGTGGAAATGAATTACGATTTATAATGATAGTATGAGTAGTTTATTAGGTAAATTCCAAGTTGAAACTATTTACCTGCAAATAGTAACGTATAGTTCCTAAAGAAATATCGGTTGCAATAGAATTTAAATTTTGTCTTGCTTCAATAAAATTTGAGTTCGTTGTTCCAAAATCTGGTAATTATCTCAGATTCTGATGTCATATACAGTAGGAACTGTAAACCGCACTAGGTTCGTCCAGTAGCTTTCAAAACAGTCAGGTAGGTAACTTTCAATGTTTTTTTTTTTTTGACAATTCTCCATCACCTCTGCTTTTACTCCCCTTACCCAGACTCGCATCTAATCAAAAGCCGTAAATCGCGATCAACATATATTTTTAATTCTGCAACACTAATACATCAGGCTGATTTATGTCGCGAACTGGCAAAACTTGTGGATTTATAGCGCCTCAGCTGAGAAGCCATCTTTCGCGGGACGCTGCAGCTTTCGGCATAGAAGTTATCCATACTTATATTATAAAATAATGCGAATGTACCGCTTGTCTGTCTGTCGGTCTGTTTGTCTGTCTGCTACCTGTTCGCGCTATAACGGCTGAATGAATTTCGAAGAAACTTAGCACACACGTAGACCATGACCTTTTTTTTTTTTTTTTTGTTTTCGGGGGGAAACCTTCAAAAGGCACCTGACCTCTGGGGAATGAGGTCGGGGAGTGTGGGTTTTTTACCTCACTAAAACCACCCCGGTGATCACCATCCGCACATAGGAGTAGTCCCGGTTCCTCTTAAAAGACCAATTCCGGAACAGGGGTGGTTCCGGAATTGGTCTTGCGCAACGCCTGTAAGGCACATCCCTGGGGAGCTGGAGTGCTGGGCATAGATATATAAGAAATATTTTTTTATACTTCTATGGTGGTGGGTTAGTTAGGACATAGGAAGATTTTAACCCTAGTGGTCCGTTCCCGTGGGGTGTGAGATAATTTCCGACCTTCACGCGGGCGAAGCTACGGGCAAAAGCTAGTGTTATACATTCATAGCTAGGTATATTTTACTTTATTGATATTGACAGCTGTGCTCAGATGTCACTAAAACGAGACCACCAGATGCATCCGGAGAATCTTGTTTGCCTCCACGCCTATCAAACTTGGCAGTCCTACAATAAACCACACGAAAACACAGCAACAATACAAAATAAATTATCACTATATATCACTCAAAATCAACACGCTTTTTTAAATCTCGCGTTACAGTCAAACCCTCTAAAACGGGCATAAAAGGAAACGACCAATAAATCAGCAACACGTCGCGCTAGACAAATAAAACATGTATGAAACAAAAAAGCGTTGTATATATGTGTACAAAATTCGCAAAAAGAATTACAAGCAATAACATGCAGTAGTGTTAATATTGGATGCGTAAGAAAGCTTGTTGTTATTGGAATATGCGTCTTATGGTTGTCGTGGTAAGGTCGACGTTGATGGCAGGAGACAGCGTTGTAGTGATTTAGTCCCTATCGGCCGTCAACCTGATTAATGTCGCTAGTAAATCAGCGGATTACGACAATGCGAGAAATGACGAGTCGCGGCCGGATCGCAAGCGATACTGGTGTGTGGTGCAAGCAGTTGCCGCAAAACTGAGTTTTTCGCACAGTCTTTCTTACCATCTGCAAGACGAAACGGTAGAAGATTAGTTCAAAAACTCAAACTCAAATCATTTATTTCAACTAAACCTTTTACAGGCACTTTTGAATTGTCAAAATTAAATAGTTGGCCAACTGACCAAGCTTTAACATTCTGACTAACTAGTTAGAAAGTTGAAGCTAGTTAATAGTATTTAGTCAATTATTATAAACTCTTTTATTTCTAAAAGTAGGTACCTACTAATTATTAGTATTCTGCTTTGTCATTTTTTTCTTGATTTTACCATAGTTATGTATTTATTATTTTTATATTTGTTGATCTTGTTTATGTATTATTTTTATCATTTCGATACTTCCCGTTTAGAATAATAAAGTTTTATAAAATGGGTTGCACAAAATTCTTCCATTATCTTTGTCAGAATTTTTTGAGATCTTGATCTACATATATAATACTACCGAGTGCTGTATTTTTTAAGTCTGCATAATTGTTTTTCGAAAAATTCGCTTCCGCCTCTCCCTTGCACTAACAAGTCACTCGCATCGAATTATTGAGTAAACACGTACGTAATCGCGCGATCGTTTCATTTAGAACGAATGCAAGGGCATCGGGAGAAATATCGCTCCGTATATTTTCTAATATAAAAGTGTCAATTTCTTTTAATAGGATTTGTATGAAAAATATAGTTTTACACACACGAAAGGTAACCTAATCTTTACAAAAGATTTGTGGGAAGTTCATTAGAGTCAGTTTATGGCCGAATAAAAGTGTCGGTCTGGAACTATCCCACGGCTACGAAAATGTATTCGTCTGTTGCAGATAAATCTAGTTTCAAAAATTCTACGCTAATTAACGAACAAAACAATTGTTAAGCCAATGCCCTTTATTAAAAATTATTCACCAGTAAATGAACGTTATTAATGACCGGTCAAATGGAAAATTCAACATATCAGAACTTTTTAAATTGACTAACAAAAAAGAAGGCATACCATAAAGAAAACTGAAAAAGTATGGGGGAGACCTTTGCTCAACAGTGGGACAGCAAAGGTTAACTAAAAAACAAAAAGGAGATCGCTATTGTTTGCTTTTTACGACACCCACGAGTCTTTGCGGCCACATGGGACCCATGTATGTTATAACTCTGAGCCATGCAAAGATAGCATTTAATAAAATTTTGCCTGATCACTCATGTTTTGAATCTCATAAAACTGTAAATAGTGATATCATCTAATGACAAGTGGTAAATTACAATAAAAAGTCTAACGTAACATATTTTACTTTGATTTATATGAATACATAATCAAAACTATACATTACAAACATCAGTAAATAATTTATTATTGATGCAGGTAAGAGGAAAATAATTTATAGGATAAATCCCATTTCGTTTTTGCAAACCGGTTTTTTTTACAAGGGTTTTATAAAAAAGGATATTTATATGCTATATTAATTACATAAATTAGGCAATATTGTTATATAACTCCTCTCTTTTATGTTTTTCCAATGACTTCTCATTTGTACACCTGCTTGTTTTCTCCAAAGTTTATTTAGCTAGTTTAGTTTGTTACCAAATAAAGTATTCTTAACAATCTATGATCAAATTACTAAACTGACCTTAATAAAATGATTCTGTTGTAGTTTCTTTCACTGTTATACAATAAACAAAGGTAAGCATTTTCATAGTTGCGCAATGGCTCTCGATCATCGGCGCCCTTGCGCATCAAGTCCACCCTAGCACCGTCTTGGGTTCGTCAGCTTCGAAAATACAACATTACGTTTGCCGAGCCTTGCAAAAACACTGCAGAAGATATACACATTATGTAAGCTATATGACACATTCAAATATCATGACAATTCGGTAGAAACTCTATCTAGAAAATGCGTGACACCAAGCAATAACATCAAAAAATATAATTTCTATAAAAATTCCTTACAACAAAATACCACTCCAATCAATCACTCATAATTGCACACAATCCATAGAAAACTAAAATAAACTGAAAAATAAAAAAAAAAACGACCCACACGTTCACAAGTTCGCGTGTGTGTGCACAACTACGTCACATTGTAACTGACAAATTGATTTATGTCGTCGAGGGGAGCACGACGAACCTAGCAAGTTTACGCTAAGTCCGACTCGGATCGCTCGCTGCTACATGTTTGAAATTTCCAACTTTTTACATTTTGGTTGAGCTCGTTGAGGTCTTTTTGGGAACCTAATCGTGAGATGTTATATGGGTATTTTCGAAATAGTGGGTATTTCCCGCAAAATACTTTAAAACATGCAAAGATAGAGCCATGGGGTCCGAGTGCCCACTTGGTTTTTCGAGACTTCGCCAATCGGTTGGTCAACTCTTCACGTGGCCCCTTTTTTATAAATTAATCAGCATTGCCATACAACGTGACAATGCTGGCAGCCTTTAGGCAATTTTCCCGTTGACAGCGATGCGGACGAATTTGTTGATGCCCTATCATTCTTTCCCCTCCCTTTTTATGTACCTACATGATACTATTATTTTAAGAGTGTTAGCTTTTATATGATGCAAGGATAGAATGAGTCTAAAGTTCATTGTATTGTGAGAATCTATGAGTGTGTCCTTCTTTGCATTTTCAACTCATTTCCATATTATTCTGGGCGCTACATAAATAAATTGTGATCTAGTTTTGTATCAAATTAAAATAGCATTATTTACGCCTTCCGACTAGAACTCGACTCTTACGTGTTTCAGGCAGGGGTCAACAGCATTATGTATTATTCAATAATAAAAAGGGACACAGTACATAGCCCTTTCTTAAATATAAAAACAAAACACTAAAATTGTGATCAGCATAGGTACCTTAAATTTTACGATTTTCCAATAAAAATATGTTAACTATTATTTTATCAATACATGACGGACGTGAAGCCTTATCTACCAACACTATATACCAAATCGTTACTTAATTGGATACATTATACATTTGTTACTTCAAATCAATTGACACCTAAAGTTTTATGGTATTTTAAACCATAAAACTCTGGGACACTAAAATGGTAGATTTAGTAGTGACCGACCAATCGTGTTTGTCTTGGTTTATGGCTTTTGACCATAAGCCTTACGTCACCAATCCCGAGTGTCGTGTCTCGTAAAATAGATAAATAACGATTTTCGACTTTTTATTCGTCTCGATAAGATATATTTGTTATTATGTCTTTATTGGTTTCGGTTACAGATTCAGAGTGGAGTGGAAGCGGGCCCGTTTGATGGACGAATTTTATGTTTTTTCTAATTAAAACAAATTGTTAAATCGTTAATTTTTATCTACATTGTTAGCTTAAGATCTCTAATGTTTTCGGCTCCATTTTGATTCACAATAAAAAATCTATAAATAATTTACATGTCTAATTAAAATTAAAATGTCGTGTCTGATATTTATTCATCTTTGATATTCTTTAGTGCCAACAAGGTAGGTAGGTAATAGTTCAAAGATTATGTCGCCAGATGGCAGCTGGTTATCATAAGTCATTCTCCTGTCAATGTTTTATTTTCAACATTCAACATTTAATATAAGATTGATTTTTCCTTGATTAAATTCGTTTAGGAAATATTAGTTATGCGTGACGAATGACCGTGGTTCCTGTGTACCCCTCTTTGATAGAAGCGTTGTTGTAATTATAGGATAAGATAGCACTAAACTTGTTACATAGTAGGGAAATGGTTCCTCGTTGTGTGACTATTATGGAAAATCATCGTATATATTGGTCACTTTTCTCTATGGTTATCGCCTGAGGAAGTTCGACCAACCGGGTAATTGCGTAACACATTAACAGTAGAAATGGGTTTCATTTTGACAGTTCAACAACATTCATTGCGTTATTTACGTTGTTTAGCAGACAAATTTTTCGAGTATATAAAGTAATGGATTATTAATATCCTTCAAAATTATTCAGATTGTGGTTAATGGTGACGCAGGCAAGTAGGGTGATATTTGAACCATTTTCAGACTTTTCATTGGTGACAACTATTACTTTAGGGGCTGATTTTTCAATCGACTGATATAATTTTTATTCATAGAATAATATTGACGTCTGACAGTTTTTGTATAGAAGAACTGACAAAAATTCAAAATTATTCCTCCGATAGATAAAGTTACCTGGCGTTGATATTGATATTTACAATATCAAAGAAGCTGAGCCATGTACAAAGGGCCTTATGGTATCCTGAAATTACAGGACATGAAACTTTTTATCTGTACCTCAAAGGGAAGAGAGTGCAGTGGAATGTATGTAAGGGACATACCTTCAGTGTTGCCGTTCGTGTTGCAGTTGTAATAGGCAAAGGGAAATAACAACAAAATATGAGTTGGTAAATGGGTAAATTCATTCGCTGAATGAGAGTCGTTTTTCTGGCACGTTGTATTTCTAATGACTCGTGTGAGTTCGAATTCTGCAGTTTCCCTATACATTCACATAAAACGTGGGGAGAACATTGCAAGCTGGAACTCCTTTTAAAATATACGAGAACATGCCAATATAATAAGCAATCTTTTACCGTTTTCAATAGCAAAATGCCAGCTCATAATATCAGATACAGCCATCTAACTTAACACAACATATTATATTGAAGTACAATGTCATAAAATGGTCCAAATTACGCGGGCCCGATATCCAAAAACAATGTCCCGATCGACGCGAGACCACACCACAATTTCAACCTTATTTCGTACACAATAAAGTGACTTTTATGTATTGTAGCTAACGAATGCAACTACGCGACTGAATAAGTTTTTTTCAATTATAAAAGACTTAATTTGTTGGTGGACCAGCAAGCAATTTTAAAGCGTTGCATTTAGGTATAAGGTTGAGATTCGCTTGTAGATAATAATGATATATGACCAACCAAAATCGAAAAGGTTATCCACGAAAATGTTAATATAATAGTTGCTTCAGTACTACGGGTTTTGTTGGCGTGAAGGCATAAATCAATTTTATGGCCTCATCTAAATCAAGCGCGTTTTAATGGGCGTCCCCCGTCATATCATAGCGTAGTATGATAATTTACTGCTACTATGTGACGAATGTTAGAAATAAAGGGCCCTTCGACCGCCCCCCTTGGCCCCCTTGGCCCCCTTGGTCCCCCTACGTCGTAGGGATTAGTTTTATGCCCTAAACCGTTGTCGTAAATATGTCAGGCGTATCTCGGGCCTTCGGGAGCTGTGCCGTATGAGATAATTTTTGAATTTACTTTATCATTTAGTTTTGGTAGGTAGGTTTGGCTCATCGTGGTATGATGGTAGACTGAATTTTTTTTGGTGTTTTCCTCATGAAATTATGAAAAGGTTTACATTGATAAAAGTTTTAACTAGAAATAATAAGTATCGACATAAACATATTTTTGTAAGTGGTCATTTCGAAGTTCTGTCTTTATTTGACCCTAGAATGGCGGCTTGCAGTAGGCAATTTAATTTAGAAGTTCATCTTTTCGAATAATACTTTTATTATATCAGTACATTTAACTTCCTCTTAGCAATTTTCTAAACATACTGAACAGAATTAGGTTAATACGCAAGGATTCGAACGCGCAACCTTGGGCACGGAAAACTGGTCGTTTCGCCACCCCACCCTACTACCGCCCTATGCAATCTAAAAACAAAACGCGATCGTTCCAATTCGTACTCCTGCAATTCAGTCAAAACTTTTGAATGTATTTTCGTTTAAATCATTCACACAATAAAGGAAGACATTCTAAGTTAACACACAACTTAATGATATACTTAACTCATGCTTAATGCTCTGAGAAGATAGCAGCGTTTGCATTTATGAGTAAGTTATTATAAGGCTGTGTTAAAGTAAGTATATAGGTTAGTAGGTCTGCAGGCAACGAGCTAGTTTGTCAACTTTTAACACTTTTCAAGTTATTTTTATGATATTTCAAACGCTTTTGCCTTACATAATAATGTATCTTTTATTCATGGATACAGATTTGATTTATGTTTTCTTGGTTACTTAACTAATTTTGATTTGAAATCTTGTAGAACTAATGCCGCTGATATTATTTTAAGGTACTTAATTACTTTTCAGAATCAATAGTTAATCATACTCTGATGAACCATTGATTTATTCTATTAGGACATGGAACTCAATATCTGTAATAACTAGTCATAACAAAATATCACACCTGTATTCCCTGAAGGGTTAGGCAGAGGTGCTCCTATAGTATACCCACATTTCGCCAGCATATCTGTAATAATTAGTACAAAAATCATAAGCAAATCAGTGGTTGTACAGACGCCAGCAGGTCAAGCTACCCGAAACTGTCAAATTTTCCCAATTAACCTTGAACCTTAATGCTTTAGCGATAAAGTTGAAAATCTATTAAACAAATTTGACAGATTGTAGTAGCTTGATGTGCTGGCATCTGTACAATAGGCTGCACGTCAGATGTAACAAATCCAGAATAACCCTCGTCTTATTCCATTGAAACTCCGTACTACGTTGGGCCAGCTCAAGTTAAAAGTATAACCATCGACAGGCCTACATGACTGTAGTAATGATGAACTATACTTAAAGCCTATGAAATATAAAACGTCATATATTTCTTAAAATACACGGTTTTGAAAACAACCTCTGCCCACCTCAAAACAAACATGCCATGCACAGTTCAGATAAAGACTTGAGGCATTATCTCTGAGGTTGTAATAAAATACTTTGATTTGACGAAAATACAGTCGTTAGTCGAGCCAGATTACAATAGAACGCCAAGCGTAGGAAGGTTTAATTTGATGGAGTTCCGTAGGGTAGGGGAGAGCAGTTGAGGCCAGTGGCGACGGTTCGACTTTCGAGTTGTAGGTTATGGGTTCGAACCTAGGCAAGCTCCTTACTTTGTGTAAATAATTTCATCACCACTGCTCTCAAAACGGTGAAGGAAATCGTCGTGAGGAACTGGCATGGCCGAGCAACAAAAATTCAAAGACATGTGACATCTATAAACCCGCACTGCACCCGCGTGGTACAGCCCTCTCGCAGAGAGGAGGCCTGTGTCCCAGTCCCAGCAGTGGGAACGTTATATAGTAATTATGCAAAGTTCAGTGCTTACGCATTTTTTCTAGTCTCACCCCCAGTTTCTGAAAACGATCAATGTAACATTTTGTCACATCTTTGTTTTATTTATTTGCTTTATTAAATCTTTTTGCACAAGAAAAAAAATACCACACAAAGGCGGACTTAATGCCTGAGGCATTTTCTACCAGTCAACCTTAGGGTGATGCAGAGACAAAACATGGCAGGTGGGATAAATAACTAACGAAACAGGTATCTAGTGTTTAACTAGTGTAATGATACATATTACCATCACTGTGTACGTAACTAAAGTAAAATATATGTGATTTAACGTCAGATTTATCAACCGACGACTTAGCTTAGCCATTTAGAAATCTGGGTAAAGGCTACCTACTCTAAGGACCTGTCAGCTAAGCATCTGCTGGTCTGTTAATTATGTCTCCTAGTACAAAATGCTTTTAAGTGTCGATAACCTCGAAGTGTGGGGTATCGCCATGACATGTGATGTTTACTAAGTAGCGGTTTACAAAAGACTTAGGGACAGTATTCATTATTAACTACTAGCTTTTGCCTGCCGCTTCGCCCGCGTCCACGCGAACATATTACCGTAATTTAAAAGTATCCTACGTCTAGCATATCCGCATATCCTAGCCCATGGTCTAGCTGTGTGCTAAACATCGAAATCGGTTCAGCCGTTAAAGCGTGATCAGATAACAAACAGACAGGCAGGCAAAGTTACTTTCGCATCTATAAATAGTATGGATGCTATAGGATCCTCACGATTTTTTTTCTTCTTTAGTTTTCAGTGTGTGGATCGGGAAGCTGCTGCAAAAGTATTTTGAACTAAAATAAGATGCACTATTTGGGTTTTGTAGCAGATCTTGGAGAACTGCGATTATGCTGAGGTTATTGATGCAATGAGACCGTACTAATTAGATAAGTATAATTTCTTTGTTTAATTGTTTTCTTCTATTTAATTGACAAGCTCAGTGGCTCTACTTTTATAGCATTATCTCTGCTTTGTCATTTCTTAGAAATCTTCCATTTCCAGTTCTAGCAAACAGAACCTGTCACCAACGGAACCCCAAAAAACAATGACCTCATTCGCTTAACGTGTAGGCAAAATATAATAAGCAACATGAAATTTATGTCGGACATAAATTTCATTAATTACCTACAGCAATGATTAATGACCATAACTATGGTATATTTAACGAAAATAATCATTATTATTGAATAACAACATATCGTTCAGATGGATATATTGATAGTTTCAATTGATTAAATTGAGAGAAATTCGATGGTTTTGAGATAGTCGATTAGTTTTGGGTTGCAGTGGGAGTGGTTTATGGGTTTGGGTTTTGTTAGGGCAACTTTTTCGGTTCCGGTGAGAGCGGTTCCCAAAAGAGATACCTACCTACCCAACTTTGAAGAGTATAATATGCGCATTTGCAGGTGCATCTGTGTCTTTAATTAATACTAGCTTCTGCCCGCAACTTCGTATGATTTGATGTCGTCGTATCGCATCGTCTGCCCGTTACTACTAACGTTAAAAATCTTTCAGAGTTTTTTCTTTTTGCTCGAATCCTTAGGGTCATGTTATATAGCCTATAGCCGTCCTCAAGAACTGTACAAATCCGACTGTTCATTCCGGAGATTACCCCCAACATACAAACTCATACAACATAAAAACTCTTGATAATATTTGTACTTCTAGTTTTGATAGTAATTTATATTGAAATCTAAAAAATCGTAATGAAAATCTGTATCTTGCAGTTCTTTGTGGTCTAATTTTTTTTATACAAAAACACTTTGTTTTTCAATAACCTACTGCGATTGTCATTTAATTACTAGTACTAACTTTAATAAACATCAAAGGACATATTCTTGGTAGAGTACACGGTAAAACAAAATTACTGCAAGAGTTTTTATTTTTAATTCCTGATCAACTTATCTTTCATTTCGTCAATATGAGAACTAAATGCTGCACTAAAAGTACCATTAAAGTGAGTTCACAAACTAGAATCCAAAGTGACACATTGACCGTTTGATGACGGCAGCTCATAGATCAGGATCTGTCTGTCGCTCTGACTGAAATAAATAATGACAGCGTCGAACATGGGTTGGTTTATTTATGTGATATGAATCCAGGAATTCAATTACTCCACTAAAAATTCTGTGCGTTTTATAAATTACAAAGAAATTAGTAGCTTTAGTCATCACGCTTAGTTGTAAGCTTGGTGATGAATGTTTCGTTCCTTTTCTGTACTCAAAGAGGACTTAATTCATCAGTTGGCGGTAGAAATGGAGTCAGGATCACGTTTTTGTAATACTATTCACGCCCTAGTTGTTCTAGTGGACAAGCACTACTGGTCATGGGTTTGATTCCCGGGCCAGGCAGTGTTTTAGGGTTTTTCCACCGGGAATTTCTCAGTAGCAGCCTGAAGGCCAATTCTCGTAATTTAAAACGTTCAAAATCTAGTCGCAGTTTCATCTCAGCGACAAACAAATGTCAAAAACTTGTCAAAATGTAGGGAAATTTGAGGTTTTTTTGACAGATTGAGACTGAGATCAGACTGTGAACATTCTTAAAATTACGAGAATTACCTCTCTGAAGTCAGTGCTGGCAATACGATCGCCCCCTATTTTTTATTTATATTTAATTGTACACCAGAAAATACATAACAAAAAAAACCTACCAACCATATGGAGCTTAATCATAACTGGCAAAATGTGGGTGTTCTACAGGAACACCTCTGCCTAACCCTTCGCGAATTACAGGCGTGTCTGTTATGCCATGTCTATTAATAACAAGACGAGATTTTATATCGATGCACTTCAAAGTTCAACTCAAAGCAAACAGAACATTAACCAAGAAATATTCAGTACTAGAAACCACCAAACTAAGATCACAAAGATTATGATGTTGTCCCTTCACCTGGACGTTTACGACCCTCAATAAACAGCCTACAATATTTTGATTACGTACTAAATTTTTACCGAAGGAATCACATCCGAGGGAATTTTTGTTTCTTTTTAATGAGATGTACCACTAAACACTTTATGGGGTACGGGGGCCATAATAAAACACGCGAAACATTTAAATAATTACATTACGACATTGTCGGGTGAAAAAAGCTATAAAACGACTTCAATTTTTACGACTTTTTTACCGATTGAAGGGAATAATGTACATGCGTAGATTGTGTTTCCTTGGTTCGATGTCTTGTATGTTCGCTTGTATGTGGGATCAGATAAAGTATAACAGCTGATGGCTATCATCGGCCTATTAATGCAGAGAGAAGTTCTTGTAAAAGTATCTTAGTTTCGTAAGATGTCATGCTTAACTACCTACTCAAGATTCCATGGGAGCTTTTCCAAAGACCCATGGATTAGAAATATTCACATATCTTTAGGCCGGGGAAGCAAGAGTCGCGCATTCCTTGGATCCGCCTGCAGGGTGCGAAGCATTCGCCAGAAGTACAGGTGTGGCCCTTCATTAGTCACGGTTGTGACCTACCATACTACCATACTGCTTCCTGAGCTGGGCTTGTATATGTTCATTGTTCAGACGATGCACTTGAGTACACCACGCCGACCGCATGGTTTCTCCCGATGGTAGCCGAGGATGTTTGGGCACTCAATCCACCCAGTGCATCTTCTGTTTTCGTGCTTTCTTCTGTTTTTTGGCGTACTTCACCTCCATGCAAAATGATTTGACTCCGTCATAAATGATAAATGATTTTATTTTGTAAGTAGGTTTGTACAAACACTTTTATACGTCAATCATATTTTAAAAACTAGATGAGGTCGGCGTTTCCTATCTGAATAGTCTGAGAAGAAAGGCCGAAACAAACTCGGAAGTCACAGTCTCTTTAAAGTCCAGACATAATCTTGATCAGATCATATTAAGACCATGTAGATCGATGTCTGAGATGGTCTTTTGAGGAAAGAACCATACAGATTGAGAGGACCTGTCCAGTCGCACGCATTTGTCAGAAATCGTGCAGCTCAACTCGAAACTTAAGGAGCTCAACGATTCGACGAACAATACCAAAGAAAGGACATAGAAGCTTTCCATCTCGAATATGGGCCGGAAGTGAGAAGTGTCCTGTAGTAGAAATGTGGTCGCTTCTGTCTGTATGCTTTTATCATCCTATTGTCACCTGTTCAACAATATATAAGCTTAAAACAGAGACGAAAAATTTTCTTCCCATACATAGGAACATAAGTTCAAAAATCAAAATGTAGCATAAATAAAAGCAGTGGCATAAAGCGGTCCATGAATAACTCATAGGATTGTTTCATTTCATTTTATTACGCTGTGTGCCAGTCACACAGAATTTTGTATAATACACGAATGTGCAAGCTATAAAAACGTTGTTTTTATAGGTTTAATAACTTCACTGGGTATGTTGCACTAAAATGGCTAAATTGTAAGCTTTGAGCTATCGTAGCGGGCTATGAATTTATTATGAGAGTTGTAAAGTTGAATTATTAGGAATAAGTAGATATATTAAAATAAAGAAATGATGAAAACGTAAAAGCTTGCAACAAATTAAATGTAACCGGCATCCTAATTGCGTAACACAATTTCAATCACAATCTGTATCATTTTGAAGGATATTGCTAATGCATTGCTTCATATGTTCGAAACATTTGATTGCTCAACAACGTAAATAACGCAATGAATGTGGTTGAACTGTCAGAATGAATTGTTGTTAGTGTGTTATGCAATTACCATTTACCCTGCTGGTCATCGTGACACGCATTTAAATTGGACTTTTTCATTTAGTGGCTACTAAATGAAAAACTTTATTAGGTATTGATAAAATTAGCAAGGGGATGACGTCCTGACAACTCACCTTTTCTTACCTCTTCCAACACCAAATTATTCATCACTAATATACAAAAGAACAGATTTACATAATCCTTCAGCATCTCTTTAACTCCCCATCATCACAATAATCCCTCTTAATAAGTTAAAACCTCCCAAAAACCCAGTGAAAACTCTTTTCCAACGTTATTGCAGATCGCTGACGTGACAAATGCCGACGTTGACGTTGCAACGCTGACGTCCGACGGTACGACCCTCGGCGGGGGTGAAAAATGGGCCGTGTAATGCGGCCTTTATTGCTAAATTAATATCATTCAGGGGACTGATTTTTGATAGGTTATTGAAAAATTTGCAAGGATATTTTTGCGCTTTTCGACATAAATGTTGGGATTTTTTTTGTACATTTTGATTGAATCACTGTGGAATTAAGGGCGCTATTACAGATAAGCTCTGATCGCCACTAAGCGGTATAATATTCATGAATTTGAACTAAGCTGTATTGGTAAGTTCTAGGAACTGTCTCTTTAAAATGATAGACTTGTGTAGTGGAGGACATTGGACAAATAGAACTAAGGCTATATTTGGGTTGATGAAAAGACAAAGCTTCTCCCGACAATGTATTCAGTTAATTAGCACCATTATTGGTATTAAGCTGCATCCGGTTAGACTTAAAGCCGACCCCAGCATAGTTGAAAAAAGACTAGTGAGATGAAACGAGAGACAAAATCACATCCACAGTAGAATGTCGAGTTATAAAGAAAAAAGAAAAATTGTTTGTTCTACACAAACAAAACGCACAACACAAATAAAAAAAGACATTAAGTATACACATTCAAGTAGTCAAAAACCTCGTACTCAAGCATATAAAAAGTTTTCAATTTTGTCCATTGCTTGATATCAGGGCCAGGGATCAAAGACAACACACATTAATTGATATTGACAATATAAATTAATCCTTGATGCGCCCGCGACACTGGCAAAATTCGCGTCGAAATAACTCAAAACAAAAATAATTTCACAACAGTTTCATCCAAGAACACTTCAACCTCACCAAACACACTCACAAGTAACCTAACATTAGCTCAGACCTTCCTAACCCTCAAAAATCACTAAATAACAGCCGCCAGCACCAGACACATAACTCACCCCCACCCACCCGTCATATTTCCATCATATGCGAGCAAAAATACAACTAGATTCATTATCAGCCCGATACATCACCCCCTGTAATGGCCGGGGGTGCACGTGGACCGTGGGAGGGGGCCAGGTTGATTCATAACCAATAAATCAATGGACTAGGGCGAGGTAATAGTCCAAATATTGTGCGCATACTAGGGTAGGTCGGAAAAATGGTCATCCCTTAAAGAAGGTTGATTTGTGCGTAATTTTCTTTTTAGTTTTTCTGTTTATGTTTTGTTTACTTTGATGCGGGGGTCTGGGATCAGTAGCGGTTGTGATAGAGAAGATAGTATGGCAGTTTTCTCCAAATTTTGTGGGTAGTAGAGTATATAAGACACGAGGGGTAAAGTTTTGTATGGTAATACTTGGGTCGAATCGATAGACAAGGTTAAAGGTAGCCTATAAATCACATATTTCATGAAGCTAGACTGGGCTACAAATAAGATCCAAGAACCTGTAGTTATGCAATTTTTTTTTTTAATTGCTTTTCTAGGAGTTTGTACGCATGGTCAAAAAATATAATCAACACAACTTTCACATACGAATGAAAATGTTAAGGAAAAACTTATAGTATGTCTAGTAAAACATTCAAAATCTAGTCGCAATCTCATCTCAGCGACAATCAATGTCAAAAACTTGTCAAAAATGTGGGGAAATTAGAGGTATTTTTGACAGATTGAGACTGAGATCAGACTGTGAATGTTCTTAAAATTACGAGAATTGCCCCTCAGGTACCTATTCTAAATAATATAAAAAAAATTGAGAGTTTGTATATTTGGATGTTTGTTACTCAATCACGCAAAAGCTGGTAACCGGATGTAGATGAAATTTCGCACACCTACATAGTTTATAACCTAAATGAACACAGGATACTTTTTTATCCCGGTAGTACGTTCCCGTATGGTAATTTCCGAACTCCACGCAAGCGAAGCCGCAGGTAAAGGCTAGTAACTAAAAAAAAGTTACCAACCCTTCAACTACTTGCAAGCTCCATGAAATTCCACTCGTTCAACACGAATTTTTTTCACCAACACTATTGTTCCATCATTAGCGCCACATTCCCAGCTAACCCCTAAAAACTCCAGCTATCAGGTGCCACGTCGCTCACTTCACGTATCTACTTGATCGACAATCCTTCGTCAGTCGTCACTGTGCCCGACTGTATCTCTGACGTGAGTCACTCAACTCGCAAACGATTGAATAAAATGTCAATTTTCCACTTACACCACTGTTTATTTGAATACTGGGCCTACATTTACATAGTTGAATGATTTCTATTATAATGTGAATCTTGTATTCTTGTGATTTATTGATAGTTTACGATGATTTATTTTTGTTAGGTTAATTTAAAACAAGTTACCTACCTACTAGTTAGACTTGATATAATGATTTAATTTCCTAGATTCGATTACATACAGTCACACTAATCATCTAAAAATAAAAAATCTAGTTTTAATTTTTAGATAAAATAATATTATTTAAAAGCCTTTTCAATAGTAGAAATCTTTATACAGATTATCAGAAGAGATACCATCTGAAGCATTTCTTATTACATATTGGTCGATCGGCGATCCTTCGTCAGTTGTCGGCGACTGTATCTGTGACGGGCGTCAATCAACTCGCGAACGATTGAATAAAATGTCAAGTTTGTACTTACGCTCTTGTTTTTGTGAAGCTTTTAGAGTGGATTCGGTTTCATAGTACGGTGTTGAGTTTTTGTGTCGTAATTACAGGTTATTGAAACTGCTGGGAATTGCTGTCGTTATCGTTGTCGTTATTAGATAATAATAAATAGATAATTATGTATACAATCATTTTTTTTGGATTTATAGGGATAAAAAGTAACCTATATGTTAATTCTGGTTATAAACCATCTGTGTGCCAAATTTCATCCAAATCCGTTCAATAGTTTTTGCGTGAAAGAGTAACAAACATCCATCCATCCATCCATCCATACAAACTTTCACGTTTATAATATTAGTAGGATGAAAAATGTTTAATTTTCCGCAAGATAAGCTCTGTTTTCCATCCTTCTTAGCCTACGTTCAGGTTTCTGGTAATAAATCGCAGATAAATAAAAATAAAAAAGTTATTTTTAAGTAAATAAAAACCTACGTTTGTACTTAATAGTATTAATTGTTAAAAATGTTGATTCAGCGAAAATGTTTAATTCATATTCCATAAAAATCACAAAAAACTGCCTCTCCCTACACCTAAAACTATTAATATACCCACAAGAATCCAAAAACGCGATAAAACCATCAATAAACATAGCAAGTCACTACTGAACCATTTGAAACGAAAAAAAGACAACAGATGCTGACAAAAGGAGTCTTTTGTCAGCTCGCGCGACTGACATTTGTCAATCAACCCTCGCGCCTGTCAGCTGTCAATGACAATTAATGGCCACCCATACAAAGTTTTATGGCTTTTATTACCCGAATTGTATGAAAATGATTAATGCAAGCACTAATGCAAATCCACGCGGGCGACGCACGTAGTCACTTATTGTATTTTTCGTAGTTTTGTATTATATTGATTTATTGCGAATTTCGCAGTTATGTCCTTGTGCGTGGTGACTGTGGGCGGCGTCGTGTGTGTGTACGTCATTATTACAAATGCTTGGTATGAATGAATCGAACGTTTCTTGAAATTGAAGCGACTTGAGTGTAGATGATAGTAATGGTTCCCGAGACCAAATAATGATGGACAAAACTAAAGCAATGTTGAATCGGCCGTCTTTAATAATACTACGGTATAGTTCTTTGTACACACACACATACTCGAAGGGTTACGGAGAGGTGTCATATAGTGCACCCACATTTAAGTCTCATGGAATAGGAGGCCAAGCCTATTGCCATCAACCGGGCACAAATTCAGACTTCAGGCTGCTTCTGAGAAATTTATTGATGGAAAAACCCCGTAACATTTTGCCTGGGAATCGAACCCAGCAGTGCGATTCTGTAACCATCTCACCGTGAAAACTTAGGTGAAGTGAGCGTGGAGTGAGCTGTCATTCCAACTAATGCTAGGGATTGACACTATTGACAGCTCACTCTAAGCTCACTTCACCTAACTTTTCACGGTGATATTTTTACAGAATCGATCGACTGGACGTCTTCATGCTCAGCAGTACCGCTTGCGACCACTAGACCAACGAAGCAGTCAAATATACAGGGTGGCAGGGACTTCGACGCACAACCTGCAGTGCGATTCTGTAACCATCTCACCGTGAAAACTTAGGTGAAGTGAGCGTGGAGTGAGCTGTCATTCCAACTAATGCTAGGGATTGACACTATTGACAGCTCACTCTAAGCTCACTTCACCTAACTTTTCACGGTGATATTTTTACAGAATCGATCGACTGGACGTCTTCATGCTCAGCAGTACCGCTTGCGACCACTAGACCAACGAAGCAGTCAAATATACAGGGTGGCAGGGACTTCGACGCACAACCTGCAGTGCGATTCTGTAACCATCTCACCGTGAAAACTTAGGTGAAGTGAGCGTGGAGTGAGCTGTCATTCCAACTAATGCTAAGAGATTGACACTATTGACAGCTCACTCTAAGCTCACTTCACCTTAATTTTCACGGTGAGATTTTTACAGAATCGATCGGCTGTTACCATGGATGCGGACCGACGAGAAATTTCTACGTTAGAATGTGAAAATAGACTACGGGGCCTAGAATCATGTGCTGAATTCATAGTTACAGTTTTCGCTTCGATGTTCCTACCATCCTGTATAATCCTACTACAATAATATTAAAACGTGAAAGTTTGTATGGATGATGGATGTTTGTTACTCTTTCACCCAAAAACTACTGAACGGATTTGGATGAAATTTTGCACACAGATGGTTTATAACCAGGATTAACATATATGATACTTTTTATCCCGATATTCCCACGGAATCGAAACTTATGCGGGTGAAACCGCGGGGCGCAGCTAGTAATAAATTAATATAGTGTGACTCAACGAAGATAGCGAAGTACAGTGATAGATATTGCATGCACTGACCGATCCTAACATTCTTTAATTGCCATACCTATTTGTCCCAGCGCAGGGCAGAGGTCAGGAACATTGAGCGCCATCGTGACTCGCTCACTCCGTGTTCGCGATTTTAGACTCCAGTACTGAGTAGCTAGTTCTGGTTTCTTTGCAATGTTTTCCTTCACTGTAAGTGTGTTAGATTTAATAAAAAGTCAATCCAGGTCCTTCGTACAAATTCATGAAAAACCCTAGCCACTCTTTTTTGTATAAGTTCTAAATAATCTACGATCAGAATTCGCTGTCCACTAAGTCATATTAATGGCCGATTTCAATAATTTATGGAAAGTAAAATAAAGACTCATGTATCTTTACCGATAATGAAGTAAAAACCTCATAGCTTTGCGTAGTAAACCCTCCCATATGGAAGTAGCTACAACAGGTAAAATTAGCTTACGAATCTATTTAGGTATATGCCCAGTTTGGTAATCAAAAATGCAACCATTGGTAAGCAAAACGATTCGTTTTTCTTTATAGGAACCGAGCATTAATAATTAACAGTCGAAACCAATTACCTATCTATCACCAGTTTTGGCATACTGGAGGTAGAAAAACCTATCATCTCTGGTTTTAACGTCCCAATAATCTATATCAGTAGCGATTTGTATGATTATATTATGCTGACAGATATAATTATACTGGCTACCATCAGTAGCTATCTGTCAATAGGTAAGGGTTCGGCCGTAACTGTAGATTGATACTGTGGATGGACTGCAGTTAAAACACTGTTTTTTAAAGAGTTCCTCACTTTTTAGCATGTGTAATATTTATACCTTATATTTATGTATATTTAGTCGCTCCATGTAAAATACTGGTATTTAGCTGCATCCGGTTAGACTGGAAGCCGACCCCAACATAGTTGGGAAAAGGCAGGCAGATGATGATGATGATTTATGTATATTTACAGTACTTCGATGCGCGTAAAGGACAAAGTATTTTTTTTTTCTTTACCTATTTCCATTAGGTACATTATTTACATTATGTACTCGTAAATTCTTTAAAATAGGTTTACACAAAAAGAAAAAAAGTATGGCAAAAAAATATTTGTATTTTTTACATTAACAAAATAATATTAAATAAGTAACATTTCAAGTTCTGAATACAGTAAAAGGATCGTGAAAGTTAATATAATCTCGAAGCAAACGTCTTGTGAAAATAATTAACATCGATTTCGAGACAGAGCGACTGTTCTGCTCAGCTCTGGTGCCGCCCAAGTTATAGGAGACAGCGAGTGTTTATTATAACATTTTCTAATTTATTCTACAGTGCTACGTAAAGATTATGATCTTCAAGAAAAACGAATGCCGTAGGTAGGTAGGTATCTTATTGATATTTCAGGGTCTGGAAGTTTCTGATTCAGGTAGAAGATATGTGTGCTGTATTCAGGTTACACAGGTGTGTGATCTGAAGGTCTCATGGATAGGTTCCTATCAAATCTTCAGAAATGGATGAGAACATCCGATGTTTGCTTGATGTTATTTGCCATCGGATTGATTTTCGTGCCTGGCTGCTTGCACTTTACTTCATTATCTTTTTTGCACAAAAGCAAATAAAAATAAAACTACACTCACTGTGTTCAGCTACGTCGGATTTTTTTATCAAGTCTTTCGCTAAGCATGGGATAAGGTAAGAGACGTATCTCTTAAATTATACTTTTATCAATTAAAATGGCATAATCGTAACAAAATTACAGCTACTCGTAGGTTCTAAAAATAGCTTACAATCCGCTCCTCTCTCTCATCTCGCGCCTCTCGTCAACGTCACAATTTCATTACCCCCGAGATCCACGTCACGTCACATCACGTCACGTCAACTCGCGTCAGTTCCCGTCAGTTGTCACCCGGCCGTCACTTACCTGCCACCGGCGGTTTAGACAGTTCGTTAATTAGACGGTAACTTGATGTGTTACGTGTTTTTAGTTCGGATAATGTAGTTTTAGTTTTGTTGAGCTGTGAGGCATTTGGGAATAAAGAGGGATTGTGGGATGTGCAGGTTTTATATCAGCATGTTCTAGTTAGATAGGACATGGCTATTTTTGAAGCTGTACTTACCTGCAAGTTTGGTCAAAGAAACCAGGGCCGTCCAAACCGTCCGCTGGGTTGACGATATCGTCAAAGTCGCGGGAAACACCTGGATAAGAGACGCACAGAACCGGGAAGTATGGCAGAAGAAAGGGGAGGCCTATATTCAGCAGTGGGTATTCCGGGCTGAAATGATGACGATGACTTACATGCCCACTTTTATAGCTTGCAAGGGGTGCAAGAGAGATTGCGTTCGGGAAGGGAAGAAATTGTCATTTATTGATTTATTGTCATCAACTAAAGTGTGCAATAGTAAGTTTTCAGGCCAGTTATTAAACTTTACCATATTTTTATATTAATTTGCAACTCGGAACAAATCTCTCCGAAGTTTCTCTCCTCTGCATGCACTTTTAGCTTATGTAGTTGCCTTCTTTGTTATTATATCAGTCCGCGTACCTTGGACGCGTCCCACGCTACATGTTGTACGACTTTACACTCTCTTTTCAATACCTATTTATGAGTTAATTTATTAGCTACATCCAGAAAATCAGACTCTTTTGGGTTTTAACTACCCGACAACTCAACATGTTTTCCGATTAAAAACTAGGTTCTTGATGTAAAAAAAAAAACTGTGACTCATCCGAGGGCTTATCACTGCAATCTGCACCATCACTCACGTTTTTTTTTATTTTTTTTTTTGTTGCTGAATGAGCCTGCTCCTGACCTCGATCACGCCTCAAGTTCACATGGGTGTAGGTAGAAACTACATTACGCCACCTGCTACGATCTTAGCCTCTTTCACGTTCCTATACATATCTCATCGTGGTTGGTCCGTGGATAGGTGACCATCTTCACATACCCCTCCGTGCCTCGGAAAGCACGTCAAGCCTTCGTCATTTGTGGATCTTTGACAGTCGTTACGGGTCACAGTCGCCCGAAAGTCTGACAATCAGTCTTACCAAGGGGTGTCGTATTACCCAGTAACTGAGTTGTGGAGGTTAGATAGGCAGTTGCTCCATGTCAAATACTGGTTTTGAAATGCATCCGGTTAGACTGGAAACTGACCCCAACATAGTTGGGAAAAAGCTAGACAGATGATGATACATACATGTCTGGTTGTAATATACACACGCTGGTTGCAATTATTACGCACGGTAGGTCAGGCGTGTAGTAGTCGCAACCAGCATGTACATAATCTTAAGAAAACAAAAGACAGCAGGTTCCATAACCATAACCTGCCACAATTCTAGCTAAATAAACCCGTGGTCTGCAAGACGAGTGTACGTACTAATAATGTGCATATGAACAGGTCTGGCCGTCGGCTGTCGGTCTATTGTCAACGTCGCAGGATCCTCACTCAATTGATTGTGACAATTTATTACACGCGTCGAGTTGACAAGTAGCGCTGATATTTATTTATTGGTGACTTGATGTTTTTAAGATTGGTTTCTTTCTAGATTGTAGAACAGTTTTGTAGTAAAATAGCTATATTAGATGAAAAATTTTCTGGAATAGGTTAGGCAGCCATAGGATCGGCTAGCCACTGACTTCAGATATACAGGGTGGCAGGGATATCGACGCGCTATCTGTTACTATGGATTCAGTAGATGATTCTGAACCCCCCCCCCTGGCTTGAAACTGTTCGTCGGATATTTATAAAAAGAATTGACGGTTCTATACATTTTGACCGCGAGATGTTGCACTTTTGCACTTTTTATGAAACAGACGATTTTTTTTGAAAACCGACGAAAGAAGTCTACTCTAGGGGGTCAAGAATCGTATGCTGAATTCATGGTTAAAGTTTGCGCGTCGATGTCCCTGTAACCCCGTATAAAATAACCAAGAAATTACCAACCAAGTACACTGGCATTGCCAACCAACAGCTATAAGCAAGAGAGATAAAGCTAGAGATAAACTCTTCGTTGAATCTCTTTTTAGTAGAAAACCAGACCCTTCATAACAATGTTGCACTGCAGTAGAAAGTAGAAAAAGGTAGTTACTTTACCCAGACAAACAGTTTCAGGTACCTCTACGATGCACTTGTACTAGCACAAGTAAGTAAAAACACACATCAAACGTCTAAAATTGGTTTATATGAAATCTCAATCTACATCCAAACAACATAAAAACATCAATGTATCTGTCAATACACATGTTTACCCGGCCGCAGCTGAAGCGCTGCAAGTTATTAAAATAAAGCGCTCCTTTTTTCGCCACAAACTCCCGCAAACGCGTCCTGACTATTTTAGATTTGATGATATATTGTCGACTTTCCCGCGATTGGGAGCCGATACAGATGTGGCGTTAGGTAGAACATCCATAGAAACTGCTGGAGTAATTAAAATGTCAATATAAAATGAAATATTAAACGATGTTTTTAATCCAACTTGCATTAGGGTTTCCACGTGTGAGAATGCTTTAAATGATAAATTATCTTATTTCTGTAAGGGCTGATTTTTCCAATGCCAGATAATTTTATCCGAGGGATAATTTTGAATTTTTAACAGTTCTTCTATGCCAGACGTCTGTCACAATCGACATCTGTCAGACGAAAATTTTATTCCACGAATAAAAAGTATCTATCGATTGAAAATTCAGCCCTAAGTAGGTTTGTACAAACACTTTTACACGTTAATAATATTTTTTTTAAACTAGATGAGGTCGTATTTAACACCAAGACACTCTTGGTAGTAAGCCCTCTTACAATGTTGCTAAGTAGCTCATCTTTTCACCAGCGCTTTATACAGACAATAACGAGTTATGCCCGACTTCCTATTATTGGTCATCAAAAATGTTACTCCATACAAGAACAAGATCATCATCATCAAAATCATTTATTATAAAATGTCATAATTATACGTCGCTGATTGAAAGTAACGTTACGTTTTGCAATATTTGGTTAGTTTTAAGTACAACCGATTATTTTTACCAGGTTCATGGCTCTCTTCATGATTCAGGGTTAAAATCAGCCTCATCAATATCAACATCAGCCAAAAGAAAGACGAAATGGTCCTTATATTGAATCACGAATAATTACATACGAGTAGTTCAAACTACCTTCCATATACCTAAACAAGCCGATACCATTCAAAAACAAATAAAAGCCCATCTCCACTCCTACTCTATGTTCAATGTTTGTGAGACGTAGTAGAGGTAGTGGGGGGAGGAGGGGGAGGAACGCACAGATGCGCCCGCGCAGTCGCCGCTGTGACGAGCCTTGACAGACATAAATCAATTGTCAAAGCATCGGCGGTAATCTTCAGTAATGGGGGGTAGAGTTGTATGGATACGATGGTTCGTATTTTTTAGTTTAGAGTCGATGGTATGGGTCGTTTTGTGGTCAGCAAACAGAAATTTTGTGAAGGCAAGCACTTAGGCAAGTCATGTCATGTTCTTCTCTCTTTTAAAGATAAACCACTCGATTTTCTGCCAGTGTTTAGCCAAATACCAGACATTGATGAGCTAGCTACCAGTGGAAACCACCTAAGCATTTTCTTAGTATTACTGCTACTACCATAGAAGCTATGACTGCTACACTACACCACACTTATTACTTGACCAGCAGTGCAGTTTCAGAAAAGTAGGGATTGTGTGAAGGAACCCATTTTTTTCTAATATTGGATGCATTCGTTGCTAAAACAGAAAATTCACTAACTATAATGACAAAGAAACACTAAAATCCCTAACTAAACTTATGGAAAGCACAGGCATGCTCATACGTTTCATATTCAGTTTTACTTTCAGTCACATAAAAACCCTGTAGCGCTAGAGATCAACATCCTAGCTCTTTACCCAACTATGTTGGGTCGGCTTCCAGTCTAACCGGATGCAGCTGAATACCAGTATTTTATATAGAGCGACTGCCGATCTGACCTCCACAACCTGGTTACTGGGTACTACTATTGCTTACCAAAGGGTATGATATCGTAAATCTGACAAATTTTCGGGCTTCTGACGACCCGAAACGAATGTCAAAGATCCACGAATGACAGCCGGGACCAACGGCTTTACGTGCTTTCCGAGGCACGGAGGGGTCTTGTTATGTACAGTTGATCACCCATCCACGGACCAACCGCGGCAAGCGTAGCTTAACCTGATCGATCGACCCGTGCGGCGGTTATTACTTAGCCACAAGCCCTGGAGAGCTGGAGATCCAACTGAATAATCAGCCACAACATGACAAGATTTTCTTCCACACCGCATCCCCCCTAACCCAACGCTATCAAAGGGCAACGGGCACAGCTTAATAAGTCCAAATGGCGGCGGCGACAACAGAAACGTGTTGTATCATGTCTCGGCCGTGGGAGCCATCGATTGGCTCGAGTGCTGTCATCTGTTTGATTGGTTTGGATGACGGTTGCTTTAGTTTTAACGTGACTTCATAAATAGCACATGTATGTATGAAGCATGTGATCTTGAAGTGTTCTACTGCTCTGAAAATTTTAGACTGTCAGATCTTTGTATCGAAGCTGACTGTTCAGAATGCATCTGAAAAATCATAATATCGGACATTTGACTAAGCATTTTTAATGTAGGGTTGCCTTTTTTGGATTTTGTGGATGGCAGGACATGTTCTAACATAACATAGGTGTAGTGGTATGGCGTGATGAGTTCTAAAAGCAGAAAAAAAAATCAGTAATAGAGATGTCATGGATTTATTTAAATACTTGAATCTTATTTAAATAAAAAATCAGCACTTGCTTGGCCCCACTTCGTGACCGCATGGTTTTGTTGGACCAAAACCTGCCATAATGCCAGCCTATTACTGTCCTCTTGCAGGCAAAGGCTAGAGCATTGATCACCACGCTTGCTCAAGACATGTTGGGGATTTCACACTTCTACATATGGCAAGGACACCGATGCGCAAACAGTATCCATGAATGCAATTTTGTAGGAAACAGCTGAGTTTTAATAACGATAAATTTGAACGCATGGGGGTTCAGAATCATGTACCTAATGAATCCATGTTAACAGGTTGTGCATCAGAGTCCCTGCCAACCTGTATAACCTATATGTCCAGGTTACCTCACGAAGTTTTCTTTCACCAATGTTAGTAATATCCAAGATAAACAGGAACAAAATCTGCTAGAATACCAAGAAGCATGGTAAATAATTAAAACATTCAAGAATATTAGTCATGCATTACAAAAACACACTATTTTGTAGAATTATTATAACTCCTCATTTTTTCCTGAAAACACACAAGTTTTTGCTTTGTAGTTTCTCTGTAGTTATCAATGTCTACTTTGAAACAAACGTAAATAGTACTTCAACATCAATATTCAGTTCGCAAATTACAGGGAATTGTATGCAAAATAGATCATAACAGTACCATTACCGTCAGTAATCTGTCATTACTAGAGACCATTATCTAAATAAATAGGCAGCCTATCTGTTTTGTGATATTATCGTCAATGGCTAATGTTTGTAACTAGCACTTACCGCCCTTAGTTATTAGATTCTAACTAAGTAATACATTTAAATAATATGAAGGAATACTGTTTGTTCTTATTGGGAATTAGCAGGCGGGACATCGGCGCAAATTCTGTTATCATGGATTCAGTACTTACATGATTCTGCGTTGAAATTTTTAGTCGGATATTAAAAATAATTGTTTTTCCTTACATTTTGATCGCATAGGTTTATTGTACTTCTCTATAAAACAACCGATTTTTTTTTGATAACCCACTATAAATTTCTAACGAAGGGGGTCCAGAATCACGTGCTGAATTCAGTTTGCGTGTCGATGTCCCTACCACCCTGTATTTTACTTGAACTATGAAATGAGGACTATGTCTGTCGATGCACAGAATGTAGTCACAATCTGTGCTGGATGACTGAATATAGCAATACTCAGCATTGTTCCAACTTACACTTGGAAAGTACTCCATGCCTTAGAAATATCTCAAAAAAAAAGGTTTTCACGTGTTTTTATATATTTTTTTATGTTTGTTGTTTTCAATGTTTTGAACTCCCTTTGCATTCCTACTGAGTGTCAGAAGAATCTGTAACCTCCCATTTTGCAAATTTGTGTTGGCAGCGGCCTACTAGGGTGCACAATGAGTCTTTTAGTCTAGCAGCAAAAATGAAACAATCACATAGACTTGCTTTTTGACTTGGTTCTTTTAAATTTTTAATTTAACCTACAGGTCCTACACTGTCTCACTGCTGAGCAAAGGACTCCCCCAAATCCTTCCAGTTCCAGGCATCCTTTTGTAAAGCCACCTCGGTCTAACCCTAGCGGTCGCGGTCGTGGCGGTGGTGCGTCTAGGTCGTCCACCTCTTCCTGGACCGGCCTCGGCGGTGCCGTAAAATTTGACTTGGTTTAAAGTTCCATAAAATTACTAAATATACAATTATTAAAAAAAAAAAAAAAGGAAAAGGCAAACAAAGCCATCAGTTCAACATGCTCCACTATAGAAGACCAGCACATGCATCACTACAAACACCAAAGGACACAGGTAATGTAAAACTTACGGCCGACTCATTAACAAAGCACTTAATCGATTGGCGTCATTTAACCTCAATTTGAACCTTATGCCGTGGTGATAAGGGTGAAGGGTTGTTTGAAAGGCGACCCCTGAAATATGAGTGGTGGCGTCATGGCTACAGTGATTGATGGGTGCTGACTGACGTGTGCACGAAGTGGGGTGTGGTGGGGGGTGGGGCGAGGGAGGAGCGGTAGCGGGTGAGGTAATAAAGGTAGGATATTTACGTCAGTGGGTATTATACCGTTGTCTTGTGTTGTATGTAAGCTAAGGACCAACTTAAACCAGATTTTCTTTTGTTTTTAGTTGGTTATTGCTGCATCCTTTAGAAATACAAATATTTATGGTACAAAAAACGGATGATGGATGATGGTTTGGTGGATGGTGGTGGTGGTGGTGTTATAGTGGATGCAAAATCTTCTCAGAAACCATTGGGCGAGATTTTCCAGTATATTTATGTCATATTCAAGAGCGGTCTACGGAACAAAAAAAAATAATAACGAGAGATCATAGACTGCTGCTTCTTTTTAAAAACGCTCTGAAACTGAAACGGTATTTTTTTACTATTGGAGTAACCTTCATAGTATCTTCTACCATATTGCAAATGAATGCAGTTTTTGGTGTTCGTAAACCAGTTCAAATAAAGCTACAATTTTACCCTCCTTTAAAAACTCTCTCTTTTATTTATGTGGAAGGTGGCAATAGCTTGTAACTTGTACCATTTTGTGTTGGGGTTTGCTCTGTACACATAAGCATGGCTATTATAGTTTTGACCTGGACTCTTTTAGTTTCAATTTTCAACATATTGATTAAACACAACGGTTATCAACGAATGTGTCTGGCTTTTTCGGGTTTCGATCTCACTGCTTGATTTGATTACAGTTTTTATTTATTATTTTGATTTTGTGGGTAGTGATTATTTGAAGGTTAAGTATGTATTGTAATTTATTATACAAGCTTTGCATCCTCATCAAATTTCAGGAAGCTGTTATGAAAGACATAAATAATCAATTAACATTACGATCCCTGGTAAAAAATGAATACATACTTGCTTTTTTAGTTATTTATGTTTGACAGTATTTCAGAATACACCACTTTCAAAGAACAGAATCGCGTTATGGTGCCGCGTTTTTGTGTGTAAAAGGGCAGTTACAGTGCGGTCTCACACAGGCCGCGTTTTAAAATGCGTGTCCCCACACATGCCGATATCCAAAAATTAGAAAAAAAAATACCTAGATACTTATTTTATTATTGATTCGTGTCGAAAATCAGTAGCATAGTTGCCTCCTTGAATTTGACGATGATGCCAAACGACACCTTGTATTTAGTTATCGAAGGCAAAGGTATTTTTCAAACTGCTCACCTAGACTGGATTAGCTGCATCCCTATTAGATGTTTTTTTTTAGGTCCTTAAGTAGCTACAAAGGTATTGAAATACAAACATTACACATTGCTCGCAGAGTAGATGGCCGATGGGGCCGAAAGGTTCTAGAGTGGCGACGGCGCTGGATGTTTGTACTTTAGTCGTGTGCTTCCATTTTTGATGAATCATATTATTTTCATGATAAAATATTTGATAGAGAGATATTTTCATTTTCTAACAATATTGTCCTAGAAATACATTGTCAATCATCACTGCAGTATTTTGTCATTTTCTTTGACAATCTTGTTGAATCACTTTTTAATTTATTTCACATAAATAAATTACACCCAAAGAAAATACTATTTTACATTAAACAAAATATTGCCAGCATAATGAACAGAAATCAATAATTCCAACATTTCCAACACAAACCAGCGGAAACTCGAAAGTGAAATAGCGTCGAGATAACGTCAACTGTCGATCGGCTGTCAATCAACACAGTGTGCGCAAACGCGTGCGCGCAGACAAAAAGATTTTATCAATTATTATTATTATGTGATTCGTCGGAGGCAGGGTTCGGTTGAAAAAACTGTGACGGAATAATTTTGTAAGTTTTTTATAGAGTTGAGGATGATAGGATTGGTGCTTTGTTTGTATTAGAAAAATGGTTAATCTTTTTTTAAATGACTTATAACAATGCTACGCTGCTATGGCATTAGAATTTCTCTTGTACTAACTTGTACACATATCTGGATAAACTGTTTGTGGTATAAACAAATATGTGTTCTGCGCGGGAATCGAACCAGTCAGCCATAGCAGAGAAACCACTGGCTTAACAGGGTAGTATTTTGCTTGCTTTTTAATATTTTGCTTCCCTGCATATCGTTTAGTAAAGTATGTACACATCAAATGCAAACGCCTCGCTCATTTTGCAATATTTTTAAAATTATGTGTTACATTGTGTTCTGCGCCACGTCAGGGCAAAATAAAACAGCGCAGAATTTGATTCGTACGGTCTTATATTAGCGTCGAACTTACTCGAACAGCCCTATAGCTTAACCAGCCTATAATGCTCCCACTGCTGGGACATAGGCTTCCTGTCGGTGAGAGCGACTGGGCTGTAATCCACCACACGGGCCTAGTGCATGTTGGTAGATGTCACATGTCTTCGAATTTTTGGTTCTAGGACATGCCGGTTTCCTCACAATGTTTTCCTTCACAGTTTTGAGAGCAGTGGTGATGAAATTAAATACACAAAGTAAAGTGCCCTATAGAATTGCCAAATTATCATTGCATTCCTAGGTGGTGCTGCTTGCATAGAACAATAAAAAAGCCAGTACTTTCCATCCTGTTTCTATATTTCTCCGCACACCTAGCAAAGTATGTCAGCTCATAGTTGTGCATACGACAGAACTAAAATATCGTTGACACAAGCGACACAAGCGAACGGTTTGGTCGATCGTCGCTTAATCATCGCCGTGACAATTCGAGCGTAACTTGACAGCTGATGTTTCCTTTCTGCGCTCTCTTTTTGTGATATATGATCGATAAATATCAATAGCTCTACGAGTAATAGTCTGCTGAGTAATAGGCTGATACACACTTAGCTTAGCATAGTTTGCATTTTATAACTACATACGAGTAACATTACATCGTGCAAGTTTCCACGTAAAAGGCGGAAGCGAAACTGCGCTCCAAAACAAAGATAGCTGACGTGACTCAAAAGGCTGCACAATTTCAATGGGACTGGGCAGGACATGTTCATGCATGTCGGACAAACTGTGGGCCCAAATAGCACCGACCTGATGCCCTGAGACAGTGTGGCGGGGTCGCGGCAGACCATGTAGGTGATGGTGGGATGAGCTGGATAGGTTCCGTCAAAGCTAGAAGGAGGACGTGCAAGCTCGCGAAAGATGGAAGAAGCGGAGGGAGGCCTTTGCCTAGGTGTGGGACCGCGTAGTTTAAAAAAGGGTGACACCACCACCCTATTGACATATTCTTTCATAAGTTCTATCACTAGTATAGATTTGTTAATGCTTACCCCCCCCCCCCCCCCCCATTTCACAGTCTAGTCTCGTCTATTTCACACCAGCGAAATGTGTGTAAAGCACATTATGTTTAGTCAGCTCTGCCTTTCTCTTTAATAATGTGTTGTCTTATATTTTAAATTGTGTTACATTCTAATAAAGGTTCTATCTTCAATGATAATAAAATGACAAGCTCAACTGAATATAATATAGTTTTTATAAAGGGTAATTTTACTTCAACATCAACTTCAACTGAAGGAAAATAACGAGAGTTAAAGATAAAAAAGACGTTTGTAAAGTACTACAGGGTTGTATTGGAACGGGATTAATCAAAGGATGAAATAGGAGGAATGGCACAGAAAACTAACCACTTTTAGACGGAGTAAAGTCAAAAGAAAGAACCACCTGTAGGCTCAAAAGTTCTTTTACAACTCAGTTAGACAAGTAAAAACTAAGGCGGGAACAATTTATAGGTAAGTTAGACAAATACTTAGCTTTTAACACACTTATTTTAATATAATTGGAAAAGTGTACAGATTCCCACATTTTCTTAATTTTTTTTCCTAAGGACCATGATAACAAACAAATTCATTGACAAATAGGCCAAAACGAACTTCAAAAGTTCATAAATAAAAGTTGTCACGAGTATAATTTAAAATATTGCAATTTGTACTAAAAATACACAAGCTTCTCCGCTCGGCCGAAAATACCCGACCTACGAGGTACCATTTCATGCAACCCGTCAACGTCAACGTGGATTGATAGACGGGAATATATCTAGAGCGGGTCTTGCGAGCCCCCTCTGCCTACCCCCCCGCGGAAGTGTGCGTCCGTCCGTCATCCGTCATCGTCAAATGTGTGCACAGTGCGCCGAACTCGCGGAGTCTGGACAAAGGGGTAATTCGCAGGTGTTTGAATTTTGCTTTATTCTTTTAGATTTTTGATATAGGAGGTGTTCGTGATGTATAAATTTGTCGTTTGGTTTAAGTTTTATTTTATTTTAATTTGACTTTACTAAACTGACAGCTTATTTCACTTCAAACTTATTTTCGTTGCTCACGCGTTGATTAAAGTAGCGAAGTGTTTATGATTAAATCAACTTCCCAAATTGTGTAACGCAAACTAATGTGTAATTTATAAAAGGGAGACGCTTGTTCGCAGGTATTTATAATACTTCCCTGACGTAAAACTAGCTTTGATCAGTACTAACTGGAGATATCTTAATTTAGCAACATAATCGCTGAAAAAACTTTTATATGTAACACGTCTCTTAATTTTTCTATCATCCTATGAGATCGTAAACTTTTTAACACTTTGCCTGTGCTTGTTATTCAAACACTCGCGAATCCGTGAATCGATATTTATAAAGCCATTACTTTTATAAGCTGCCATCTTTATTTCTGTCATAAATCCCGCCAATCACGCAATTATTTATAGCGTCTGCGGAAAAAATGAATGAAAGTAATTTGTTAGTCCACACACAAAAACTTTTTTTCTACAGTTCCATAGAATACTCCCTATATTCAAAAAGTTGCTACCCAAAAAATGTATTACACTAAATCGCATAATTTGATTAACGAGCGTGTCAAATCCACGCGATTTTTTTTTGTCCAGCGTCTTTTGTGGATGCACGGTTGGCGCAGTGTGCAGGCGATAATGGACACATGTCCCGTCATCCATCAGTGCCGACAGATGCCGCAGAGTGGACGGCATTTGTTTCGACAAGAGTTATAGGTGGAGTGCGCTCCATTTCAATATAGTTTTAGTTCAGTAATCGATACGTTTTAGTTTTGCCGGTGAGGTGAGTTTTATATTGAAAAGGTGAAGAGATGACATTTTTTGGTAGAAGATTTTTACGTTTTTGCTAGTTGACACTGGCATACTTCTTTTTATATCTACACTAATAGTCAAAAATAAAAGTTAACCTACGGAATTTATTCCGTAGTGCTTGAACTGTAGATGTTTTTCCATGCTAGATTTCTGCACACATCTGTACGCACAATGAGGACATTTGACAGACTTCTGCCGAGGTCTGTACGGTTTGCTTTGGTTCTTGACGTCCACTTTCTCCCCCTCTTTTTCGTTTAAATACCTCTGCTTATTTTTGGTTAGGTTCGTTTGTTAACTTTTATTTTTGACTATTTAATTGTAAGTAAATAAATTATTATAAAAATAAATGTTTAATTGTTAGACAATTTAAATACGGATCTGAAAAAGCAATTTGAGCAGATTCTAAAATATAAAAAATAATTACGTTACTAAAACAGATAAAATTAAAAAAACCCTGGAACTCTGCTTCAGTCCCATAAATACACATAAAGGTCAATAATTACAATGACAAAACACTTCAATAAAATAACAGTCACACAATCACCTAACATCAATTAAAATACTCATCTGGAACTACTAAATATCAGTAGCGACGTATTTATTTAACATTATAATTATTTCACGTCCGAAATAATACGTTTCAATAAATAAACGAATTTATAACGCCTACATAACATTTGAAATATTAACAATGATATTATTTTGTCCAGAATAAACAAACGTTAGCACACTATGCGAAGTAATTAATTTATTTGAATGATATGAATGGAATATTATTTATATTTTTGATTGGTTACACTCCCTTTTTGGATCAATGTGGCGATATTACGAGATATTATTATCATAACCAACTACAAAATAGACATTCATTTTCATTCATTCATTCATTCAGCCGAAAGACTTCTACTGCTGCACATAGGCCTCCCCAAGCACCGCCACTTTGATCTGTTCTGTGCATCCCGCATCCTGCGGATTCCTGCGACCTTCACCAGGTCATAACATAGACACAGAAACCGAAAATATAATAGGTAGTACCCACTGTATTCACTTATCAAGAAAATATCCAAAACTTAACCTAAATAGCCTGAATATTAACTGTCAACTTAACCTAAATAATTATTAGCAAGTCCTTGTATCTTAGCTTTTGAGTGCTTCTAAAAAAGGGTTCTTCGAAATCTCACCTCTGAGATTCAAGGCCATGTGAATTACGTAGCGGGCAACGGGTTATAATGTTTACAAGGTCATAGCTTAAATTTAAACTACAACAATGCTCTACAGGCTTCGACGGCAATTTTATTAGGTTGAATGGTGAGTACCTAAACTGAAGACAATTATTTCAATTAAATGATTTACAGGCATTTTTTTAAGAATTTCCAAACATGAGTGGCAGTGAGAAGACCAGAACAGATAGCCGTTGAGATCGAAAGGTTCTGGAGTGGCGACCGCGTACCGGAAGACGTATCGTTGGAAGGCCTCCCACAAGGTGGACCGACGACCTTGTGAAGGCCGCAAGAATCCGCTGGATGCGGAAAGCACAGAACCGGTTGAAGTGGCGGCGCTTGGGGGAGGCCTATGTCCAGCAGCGGATGCCTATCGGCTGAAATGATGATGACCAAAAATCTGCTGATGAAAGTTGTAACTAGTAGATTAAAAAATCTGCACTTAATGAAATAGAAAGAAATGGAAAATGCATCACCTAATGCAACTTGGACTTACTCCTGAGTTAAAGGAGAATATTACCGCATAAGTTATAAATAACTTTAGCATTTCATTCTAAACTGAAAAGTCGAGAGCAAAACTTCTCCCCCCGAAAGTCGGTCAAGGTCAAAAAGCTTTTTGTGTAAATAATGGGGTATGTTCGAGCGACAGAGGGTTATGGTTCTAGGAAAGATATTAGGTGCATAATGCCAATTACTAAAATAAAAAAGTAGTGTAGTGTGTGTTATTTATTGCTGAGTCATCATCAACTAACTAAGTAAATTAAATTGTAAAAAATACAGGATGGCAGGCACACGTCGCGCTAACCTTAACCACGAATTCAGCACAAATGATTCTAGACCCCTAGCTTAGAAAATTTTCGTCGGTTCTCAAAAAAAAAACAATCTACTGTGTCATAGAAAAATAAATAAATAAAATATACAGTACTGAACAGCATTTTTTTTTTAATTACCGACGAAGTCGCGGGGTGATAACATGTTGTACATCTATTCATAAATTAACCATTCAGTTCGTTTTAACCTTCATAAAAACATGTACGCTCATTGGGTCATTTTCAAAAGTAAAAAACTACCTATTTGTCGCAGGTAAAATTAAATGATGTGCAATTCTAACAAATAGGGATATAGATAGTATCTTAATTTTATTGTATTGTACCTATTTAACTCATTCTTATTTATCTAGCGATATATTTTCCGAGTCAATATTTATGAAGCGTAGTAGTAAGTTTTGTTGAAACACCTGCAATGGCGTCGCCACTTACTCTATTCGCATCTGGTTCCTTTAAGTTTTTATTGAGCGAAATAAGTGAACAACGTGAAAAATAAGTATTTTGAAAATGTCAATTTTTTTTTAAAACTTGAATCCAGGTACCTATTTTTTTAGTCAAACACTCTTTGAAACTCAAGAAAAAATCCGTCTGTTTTGCTAACCAAACCCCCACCATCGCCAACACTCAAACAAATGACGGGCACTTCTTTATAATAATCATTAACAATAATCATCAAATACGTCAACATTTTTTACAATAACTCAAAAAAAAAACTTATTTTAATACTACATGCTCACAAAATTCTCAAAAAGTTTTAGAAACAAATTAAAAGATCTCTCTCTCATGTAAACAGAATTGAAATACATTTACCATGAACTTAATAAACCTTTCGAAACTAGGAAATCTTGAAAAAAAAAACACTTCTATTTAGTGAAAAAAGACGAATAACCTTAAACTTCAACAGTGCTCTGAACTTAACCCCACCACTAGCGAAAACTTAGACAAATGCCGGGGGGCGCTCCCACATCAACCTACTTATTACTATCATCGAAATAACCAAATTGAATAGCAAAAATAAAAAATTACAGCATCACAATTACTTAACACACCATTTGATACCTTTTTCTTATCAAAAATTATTATAAAGAAAATTACAAAGGAAGTACGTTGCAAATTCAGTAATTTGACACATTTTCCACCAACCACATTAAAAACTTTAGAAAGCTCTCAAAAAGAAACCTTGAAACTCTTTAAACCTGAAAAAAAAACTGTAAAATCAAGAAGAACCATTTGTTTTTGCTAACCGAACTTAACCCCACCACCGCGAACGCTGAGACAAATGACGGGGTGAGGGCTCCTACATCAATCTACTTATTACTATTGTCGAAATAAGCAAATTCAAAAACGTCAGCATCACAATTACCTAATACACCATTTGATACTGTATATTTACTACCTTTTTCTTATCGAAAACTACAAATGAAGTTTGTTGTAAATCCAGTAACTTGATACATTTTCCACCAATCACATTTGTAAACCCTTCGAAACTCGTAAAAAGAAACACTTGAAACTCTTTAAACCTGCAAAAAAACTGTAAATTCAAGAAAAAACATCTGTTTTTGCTAACCGAACTTAACCCCACCACCGCGAACGCTGAGACAAATGACGGGGGGCGCTCCTACATCAATCTACTTATTACGGCCGACCTGAAGTAAATCATTTATTGTGCGATCTAAATCTCGCTATTTACTCAACGATGGGTCATGGAGAGCCATCAGTCAGGTGATACTGACTCTTTTGTGGGTCATTGTTTATCGAGTTTTTGTGCCAAAGTAAATGGGAGTGAAAAGTGAAATGAAATTGGCACTTTGGTGGGATGTGGGTGGTGGCATGCTGATGAGTGTTTGGGATTTAGAGGTTTTTGAAGTTCTAGTTTATAAAGTGATTATTAGGATTTGTAAGGCTGCCCAACTTAAATGGGACTGGGCAGGACATGTCTGCCGCATGACAAACGGTTGGCCCAAATAGCACAGAATTGGTGCCCTGAGACAGTGAGGCGGTGGTCGCGGCAGCCCACGTAGGAGATGGGACGACCTGGGTAGGTTCCGCCAAAACTGGAAGGAGGACGCGCGGGCTCGCAAAAGATGGAAGGAACGGAGGGAGGTCTTTGCCCAGGAGTGGGACAGCAAAGGCTAGAAAAAAAAATGGATTTGTAAGTAAGAACTTGGATTCGTTATTGGACGCTAGTGATGGCGCCAAACACGCAGCAAAATTCTGGGCCGAGTCCATTTAGTTTGCCATCGACACACTAAGAAGAAGCAAGAACTTTATCTTAAGGTCGGCTTAGACCAAACGAGCTAACGTTCATTCTATCGAATTATTTTTATGTAAACTGCGTGTGTGAATTTCTTTGTTGTATAAAAAAAAATCGAGAAAAGAATGCTCTTAATATAGCTCTGGTTCTATGTTCATTTGGTCTGAACCTAAGTCCTATAGACCCCATACGAGTATTAGTAATAAAGCGTAGTAGTACCTGCCTAGATAATGGTCCCAGCTATCTTTAGATTATCAGAACTTAGGAGATACCAGATAATAACAGCACAGCCACAGCTACGACCTCGTCGTTCAACAAAATATATTAGGTTGTAACGCATGAAGTCCAGCACATCATTTACGTAACACCCTTGAAATCATATTGAAAGAAATTCCTAAAACTTGCTGCATACGTTTGAAAAATTCGTCTGCTCGACAACATAAATAACGCAATGAATGTTGTCGAATTTTCAAAATGAAAAGCATTGTAACTATATATATATTACGCAATCAGTCCGCGGGATTCAGCCAGGTATATAAAATAATGCTCTCTGTTTGATTATAGACTATGAAATACTAAGGTTTGGACAGTATCATAATAATTCAGCATTAAAATTAAAAACATATTTTCAGTGACGTGTATTGAAGTGATATACGACTAATAAGACGTCCAGCATTTGTTGATGGAGTGTGTCCGGTCCCACTCCAATGTAGAACACTTGATTACTTTTATGTCTCAACAAATTACACGCAGGAATGTTTCATGATATTTCAACTAACAAGGAAAGACAGATATTAAATGAGAACTGAATTGATTGGATCAACTGCTGTTAAAACACTGAATAATAAAAAAAAGAAATATCTTTATTGATACAAAAACCTTTGACATTGCTTAAGACTAGGATATATAACTTGGTTAATTAAAGGTCATACGGATAAGGTAAACTAAACCTCCTAAACTAGGTGATCCTCTGACTTAGGAGTCAGTGTTCTCCTGTCACTGTGATACCAAAAACCTTTATATTGTGTTCTGTTCATCATACCTAATTACTCATTAAAATAAAACGAGTTCCACCCATCACAATTGTGATGAGTTTTTTATATCATTGAAATGATTTGTATATCACAAATAGCCCACAGATGTTCAATCATCATTCGTTTTAATAAAAATCATAACCCAAACACAGTGTAACGATTATATTAGAAATCCTTTTTTTTTCGAAAGACCCTAAAGCCGATCGTAAATAACAGTGGAAATAATTAAACATTCTCGACAACTATCCCGCCATCACAATAAATAAGCGAATTTACTGTCCAGAAACAACTATAATTAAAAGCCAGGAAAAAAATAAACACAGTATTATTTCATTCGATGCCATAAAAAGATGATAAACAGCGTATAAATCATGCTATCCATCTCGCGACTGCGGAGCTCGTAAATCGTGGGCAATGGTACCCCGGTGTACCCCCGCACCCCACCGGCCGGCGGGGGGGTTGTATTCATTAATTTGATGATATAAAACAAAATGTCATTTTAATTAGTCACCATTATTAGACGTACAATGACAGACAGCGGTCTGAGGGGCCGGGGGGACGTTTGTCTTGTTTGGGGTTGGGTCCTTGGGGCAGACGGGGATGTATGGCGGAGTAGGCGAGGCGCTGACGCTTCAGTTAAATTTTCAATGATATGGTTAAAAAACTTATTCAAGTTCAGATTCTATCTGTACCTTGATTGCGTAACACACTATCAATCATAATCTGAATAATTTTGAAGGATGTTGCTAATCCATTGCTTCATAATGTTCGAATTTGTCTGGTCAACTACGTAAATAACTCAATGAATGTTGTTGAACTGTCAAAATGAAAGCCATTGCTACTGTTAGTGGGTTACGCAATTACCCCGCCGGTAGTTACACAAAGACTGGCACAATAAGCAGATTTCGATTCCAAAATCTTTGACGCCATCATTTATATCGTTATAAACGCAGAGAGAGATCTACGATAAATTAATACTTACGTGAAAATAACTGAAACTAAAGCCACATTCGCAATTATTTCGCCCTCTTTGAATTATGATATTACTAATATTGCCTATTTGTCTTTTGCAGTACTCAACAAAACAATTTAAGCATGTAGATATTTTATTACCAAAAATCCCACGTTTTCGGTCTCCGTTCCCGCCCGCGATACCTCCCCGTGTATTTCCTTTACCTGTAGCCGAATACTCGCCTTCAAGGGTTTGACTGACGGCCCGTCTGTCACAGTTCTCTCTAAACCATCTCCCTTACCAACCTATCCATTACGGCTTTCCTTCACAATCTTCCACTCAGCCGCTTGTTGACCCGTCAATGGATACTACAAATTGTAAGTCGTCGATGTATTTGAGGTCGTAGTACGGGACGTGCGTTAACTGCGATGAATGACGTAATTTGGGTGATAAAGACGAGGTTTCTTGGAGTTAAGACGTCTCGCTGAGTGATTTCGGGGCCCGGCAGATTTAGTAGTGGTAAGTCAAACGTGTTTTATGACTGGTTAATTGGTGATTTTTGGGATCGATGTATTATAGTTAGCATTTTTGGGTGGTAGGAAGTTAAATTTTAATTTTTTTGAAGATGTCATAATGTTAAGTAAAAGTTCATGTTCATCATGATTCATTAAGAAAGGTAAAAACGATGATGTAACAAAAGGACTTTAATTTATTATTGCACTGTTTGTTATAGAAGGTGGAGATGACAATTCGACAATAAATTAAACTGCGTATATCTAATGCCGTTTCCAGTCTGCATACGAAAAGTCAATGAAATCAAATCTCATAGTTTAGTCACTACACGTTTGGGCCGACCCATCACTACTATTTAAGTAGTTTGTTTGAAAAAATCTCTTTTCTATTTTGACGTTATGATTTATTTGATAGTTTCAAAATATTCCTTTGCGTATTGCCTGTGTTTTCATTTATTCTTGTATTGTTGTCTCCACATTGTATATTAAGTTTTAACTGATATACGCTGACAGAATCTATGCGTATTGACAACGTTTACGTTTTACGTAAGCGTTGTCAATATCATTTTGTAACCAGCATTTATAGGTTAAGTCACTTCATTATATAATAATCAATCACTAGAATTGACCAGCACATGCTAAGGCACATGACAACAAAATTGAAATGTTCTCAATCTGTCATATTTTTTTATTCTTGAGCCTTCCAATTTATACTTGTCTTGTCAATTAAAGTTAATGATTGTTTATTTTTATGACATCTCTGAGTGCGGCAGTTTGGCACTTTACTTTCAGTTGTTTTAACTTTGAGGTAAAAATAGCCTGCTCTAGAAATTTATTAACGACAATATTTTCTTATTTGGAACCTATCTTTATACATATTCGTTCCATTTATTTGTCACTAGCTTCTGCCCGTGGCTTTACCCGTGTGGATATCGAAAATTAACTAATTTAACTTAAGAAATGCCCATACAAACTTTCATCCCATCATCATCAAAGTAGCCTATGTCCTTTCCCAGGCTGCCACCTATCTCCTTGCCAAATTTTGTCGAAATCCAGATACAGACAGACAGACCGACTACTTTCAAATTTATTTTAATATTAGTATTGGTTTAGTTTTTGTCAATGCATTTCGTCTGATTGAATTTTATTTTCATTTCATACTTACGCTATTTATACTTATTAGCCAGTCTGTTTTGAAGTGAACAAGTTTTCGGTGAAGGTGATGATGATCCTTTCTTTCAGATGCTGGATAGCTCCGGAGTGGCCAAGATCCCTGGAACCTCGTCCTTCAATGACGCACAAAGATGTCATTGATACTCGGTGACACGCGTCTTTCATACCTAGGGTGTGATAGATACACGTGCCGATTGTCAATTTTATAAATATTTTTTTATAGATAAAAGTTTTACAAGGTATTTAGTTGACACGTTCTGACGATTATGTCAATAGTAAGTCCATATATTTGGATTGATAAGGTGACAGCTATGAATAATCTAATTATTTTACTTTTGAGTTGTTTCCTTAACCTTGCCTGTAAGATGTATTGAAATAGGTCGTTTATCAAATCTTGTCAGGCAAAACTGTAACACTCAAAGCATGATGAAGTTGACTGATCAACATGTACGCAGGGCGACTTATCAAGTTACACATTTCCAGTATAAGCCGACTCCTCATTGTATGAAAAGCCTATACAATTACAATGCGAGATCACCTTAAACTGGAAATATATAGCTTGATATATGTCATGGTGTGTACCTAGAAAATGTATGCTGTTATGTCAACGCAATTAAATACAGCCGGTCTTTTCTCTGTAAGAATCTTACCGTAACAGCTTAGGTGAAGTGAGTTTGAAGTTTATCATTCCACCGGCCGATCGATTCTGTAAAAATCTCACCGTGAAAAGTTAGGTGAAGTGAGCTTAGAGTGAGCTGCCAATAATGTCAATCCCTAGCATTTAGTTGGAATGACAGCTCACTTCACGTTCACTTCACCTAAGTTTTCACGGTGAGATGGTTACAGAATCGCACTGCTGATGCTAGGGCACAGTGCTAGGGATTGACACTATTGATACTTCAAACTTACTTAACCTCAGTTTTCACGGTGATATTTTTACAGAATAGATAGTTTATATTTTTATGAGACAAGTTCGTAATTAACCACTTTTTATTTCTCCAAATCTTCTGCAAGATGCATTGAGAGTCCTCAGAGTAGGATTTTAAATATTAATTTCTTTAAAATAAGATGCAATTTTGCAGTTTTGCCACAGCTATCATTGTTCTGTGTGGTCATCAGATTGTAATTTTTCATGTTTTAGTTTAAAACATTATCCTAGATTGTGCGACAGTAGGTAACTTTCTCAGCTGTACAAGAATAACTATTTTTCCTTGACTCTCTTTTTACGTTATTTGTAATTGTACAGCTTTCGTGAGTTGTGTGTGTGTGTGTGTGTGTAAGCAGATACAAGTGCTTGATTGCATTCTGTGTGAGGTAGGTCAATCGGGTAAATTCAAATAAAATGAACATTTAAAGTATGTAACATATATATTTCTTTGAGCTTTTAATTGCATTTTGAAATACAACATAAAATATTAAATAAGATTATTAAATTTGGTAAAATCAATATTTCAACACCATTTTTTTACTTTTTTTTCTTAAGAATGAGCAAAAATCTCTCATCAGAGCTAGCGTATACATAATATTTGTCGTATGTTTCATTATTATCGTTAAAATGATAGTTTTTTATACGATTTCAAATTTTTATCGATTTTAATCATCATTAGCTGAATATTCGCAACTTTTGAAAAAACTATGTATAATATTTAAAACATCAAAAAATAAAACTCGAACATAAATTTTAAAATTGTATATTCCATTAGAAATGTCGTATACGTCAAAGGGTAAATGGAATTTTTACGTCACGAATATTCAGTTTACAATCAAAGTTTTTTTGTTGATATCGTCTGAAACTTACATTAGACAGTTACAATATTTTTATTAAATATAAAAGAGGTTCTTCACTCTCAAGTGCCGTATATACATCATCGTATATCTGTCGTTACAAATTGGAAGATATATCTGGTATATCTTTATGTTCTAAACGTATACGAATGTTATCATTCCTTTCAACGAAAAAAAATGTATATGTATCACTTTTAAATATAGGTTGATTGTTCAACCGATTAATGCGCTGGTATATTGGTATACAATTGTTCACAGATGTAGTTTACCTAATATTATGTACTTATCACTAAATAATAAATAGCATCCTCACGTGGGGAGCATACCTATAGCAAAATTTACACTAAGGAGATTGTTATATTGCATTCTATGTCGAATTGTATGTACAAAACGAACAGAAACGAATGAGATTGAATCTCCGAGATTATACGCAGCGACGGATCTCTTAAATTCACAAAAAAAAAACAAGAAAAATCATCAAAATATACATAAACTAACCACGTTAACCCTAACTCTGATTTACATAAAAAATTAAGTAACACGAAAAAAAATGATATTGCAACGAATTTTCGGTTTAAATACTGAAAGTCAACGCCACTACGCGACTAATACGATAGACGAATCACATGCGAAAGGCGAATTGCAATTAACCAAAAGTAATTTCCACGATTTACCTTTTTCAAAGAATTATTAGCAAAAAATATACATTTACAAAAAGAGATCGAATCGTATTTTTTATGACTTAATGTGACTTATATTTACATTTATCGAAATGGAATTATAACGTAGTGTGGAAGATAAGCCACGGGCTCTGCCGCCCTTACAACAACCGATCACCTAAAGGCAATATTTTGAAAATATTCTCTTAATACCTAAAACGAACGTAAGACGTTTGGCGTATACTTAAGTCGCTATTAATTTATTACACTAACCGATCTATGCGGTGAAATCTAACAATAATTACCTAAATAATTAAATTGGCAAAGAGTTTCGAAATACTTAGCGTCGCGGCTGCGACCTAACCCTAGCAAGGTTTAACGTAGCAAGATATGGTATCATCACAACTGCCGGCCGGGGCCCAGCCTACACGTACTTACTGGAGAGCTGCTTGGCCAGTTCCGTGTACTTGAGGAACTTGGAGTGAGGGCTCTCGTCGAACGACTGCGAGGGGCTGCGCGGGTCCTGCGGCGACGCGGCGTTGGACCCGCCCTTGTGCGGGCCCGGGGACCCGGCGCTGGCCGGGGCCTTCAGCGGGACCGGCTCGGGCAGCGCGCCGTCCTTCACGAAGTGCATCTTGGACAGGTGGTGCCGGTACGCGCCCTTGGATATAAAGGGCGTGTCGCACAGCGCGCACTTCATGATGGAGTCGGTGACCACGGCGTCGTTGCACGCCCAGCTGAACGTCAGGATGCTGGGCGGGCCGGCGGGCGAGGGCGCGGGCGCGGGCGCGCGCGAGGGGTTGGACTCGGTCTTGTCGCACAGCTTCTGCAGCGCGGCCAGCGGGTGGCTGCCGCCGCGCCGCGACGAGCTGGGCGCGCCGCCCGCCAGGCTGTCGAACATGGACGACAGAGCGCCCAGGCTGGACGGCTTGCGCTCGGCACCCGGCGTGGTGGCGGAGCGGTCGCTGGCGGGCGAGGCGGCGGGGCTGGGCGCGGCGCTCTCGCGCTTGGCCACGACGGGCTTCACGTCCTCGTCGGCGGTGCTGCTCGGCCGCGGCGGCTCTTCGTCCTCGTCTACTTCAGTCTTCACTCGCACCGGCTGGCTGCTCAGATCTACGCCGTTTTCGCGTTCTTCCTCTTCGACTTCTCTCTTTATTCGCACTTCAGTCGGGCGGTCCTCGGAGGCAGGAGTTTGAGAACCGCGCGTGTCTGGAGTCGTGCGAGGAGTCATGTGATACGTGTCCATCTTCCTATCGGGAGTCAGTGATTCTACTCTACTACCGCCCCTCTCGGACATGGAGCTGGACTCGCTCCCGCTGCGCTCGCGGCGCCCATATCCTTGCTGGTGATGGTAATTCCTCAACATATTCATAGTCTGAGGATCTACCAGCGGTTTGGTATAGTCTACGCTCTCATCTATGCCTAATCTCTTTAGGATACTAGACCCGATAGGCGCGTGTGTAGCGCCGCCCGGCATGCCGGGCACGGTGTGCCGCGATCGGGTGTCGAAACTCTTCTCTATCAATTGTTCTATGGCGTTGAGAACCGAAGGCGACGAGCTTTTCTCGTTGCTCGCGTTGGGGTCTTTGGAACTCGGGGAGGAATCGTTCACGGAGGATGGAGAGCGGTGGTGCGAGCCGGGAGAAGGCAGCTCCTCGTTGATGCTTTTGCGCCCGTCGCGGCCGGTGGGAGTAACGTGGCCGGGCACGTCGGGCGGGATGATATTGTTAGATAACAGCGCGCTCTTCAAAAAATTCCTTTGGCTATTTGACATCGGCGCACCAATACATTGTCGTATGTGCTCGACGAATACCGCAGTCTCAATTTTGTCACCGCATTTCTCACAGGTGATTCGGCTTCCAGCGCCGAAATCTCTAATTGGTTTACCCATAGGTACACCGTTCCCTTCTCCGTTTTTGAACTCGTGTTGTGCTCTCTCCAATTCGAGGAGTTTTCTAACTGGCAGAGATTTCTTTCGTTTCTCACGCGTCTGGCGTCTCCTGCCTCCACTTTCAGTGATTGATCGCATAATGTGTTCTTTATAGTGAGAATTTTTAACCATATGATTGCTCAACTCTTTCAAGGAACTAAATGCTTGGTCGCAGACTTTACAAGTTAATACAGCGCTAACATGACTACTAGTACCTGTAGCGGGGGGTGCCGGGTTGTTACCACCCGGGCCGCCCGAGTTGGACCCTCCCTTACTAGCGTCGTCCGAAGATTTCCACGAAATTATTTGTTCTTGCGATATAATGTTTGTGTAGTGCTGAGTCCGCTGCATATGGCTGGTCATCTCAGCGAGTGAGCGGAAGCTCTCAGCGCACCACATGCATTTCAATATTTGCCTGGTTTGCTCTGCGCCTTTGCCCAACCAAACATCTTGGCCACGGACGAGTTTTCTAGGAATTGGCATATTCTCTTTTATGAGCATGTTCAAATCGTTTTGGCTCGGTTTGGATGAACCGCTCGAAGAGGACGAGTTGTGTGATGGCGTCGATGGCGAACTGGAAGGTGGTTGTAAAGAGGATGGGATAGGTCCTCCCGAGGAGGGTGGCACGGGCACGTTGACCCCGCAGTGCTTTGCTTCCTTCATGTGTACCGTCAAATCTGCGAGTGAGTTAAAACTTTTCTTACACCACACGCATTTAAGGACATCTTTAGTTTGGTCTGCGCCCTTATTCAACCAGTGGGATTGCCAAGCGGAGTGACGGGCGGCTGCATTCGGAGCTAGACCAGCGCCTAAAGCGGCACTTTGTACTGATCGGAACAATTCCTCGCCGCCCAACCTGCTCAACTCACTCATCTTTTCCAGAGCCTTTGTGGCATCACTCGGTGTAGGACCCCCGTGTTTTAATTTGCCGTTCCAATCAGATGGAACGCCTCCCTTAGGAGACAGACTAGCCGCAGCAACTGCAGCTGCGAAGTATGGCAGGTGGGGTGCCACAGGCGTGGACCAAGGGGATGGAGAGTGCTTAAACTCTGACGGCCTAGAACTCTTTCTAGAAGGGACTGGCGATGGTGAGTCTTCTGGGCCACGTTTTCTTGTGCCAGTAGACAAGTCAAGGGGACCATTTTCGTTCTTACTGAGATTGACGGCGTCATCGTGATCATCATCGTCGTGCGGTGATTCACTGCGTTTAGTGCTGAAGTCAAGGACGGCGTCACCTCGTTCGGAGTCAGTCATGTCCTCGTGACAGGACATGAGGAGACGCTGCTGAGCGGCGGCGGCGGCTGCTGCGCCAAGGTAGGCAGCGACCGCGGCTGAGTGCGGCGGCAGTAGCGCGGCGGGTAGGGCAGCAGTCAGCGCAGCGGGCAGCGGCAAGCCCGCGCCGCTGCGGCTGGAGTACACCGAGTCATTCGAGGGACAGCGCGGCGCGCCCGACGACTCCCGCGACAGACATCTCGGGCTCTCCCTGGGGACAAAAGCGTGACACGGTTATTTCGACCGACATAATTCACTTAGCGAAAATTGCCGCCTGTGTCTCAGCCTCGTCGTCATCTTAAACCGGTTATCGATATTTGAATATCGACAGTAAACAAAACGAATGCAAGTTTTTTTAATGGCCATTTTTAATAAATCTCGATCGTGAATAGCTAATACACACTAATGGGTTTATATCGATCTAAAAAAAACTATAAAGCTCGTTATTAGGGTGTCCTTGTGGGTCGAGCTTTTCGTTTTGTTAAATGTTTAATGATGACAATACGATCAAAAAACCAATCGTTGACAGAGTTGACGTTCTGACATTAGATTTTATATGTTTGTTAAAAAAGGAAAAACATTGATGACATACGACATTAATGTAAATCTAAGGTAAATTGGGTACAAATAGGTCAAGTCTGGAGACATGAATAATCAATTGGATATCAAAGAAGTTATATTAATGACAGCTATAAAATTTTACAATCACATTTTCGACGTATAAAATACATTTGAATATTGAATCAATATTGTAAAGCAATCATACAGGGAATTCTGGTGATATCAGATGTGATAAACATGACGAGCACAATGGTTGATGACACAGCTTATCGATTATTTATGAGACAATAAAATAACAAAAACTTAATAAAAACCGGTTCCTTTATACTGGTAAAGTGAAAGACTATCGGATGTTCTCAAAAATCTTTGTAACGAGTATTTTAGCAGAATCAAAAAATAATATTTTATTGTTGTTTTGAGAAACCCACATACCATATACGGATCAAACGTTATAGATAAAAATGATATAAAATAAATCACGATATAATATTCTAGACTTTAAAACTGTTTTAAAATTTTTACAAAATCATGACAGAACTTTTAGAAACGAGCTTTCCTTTTGGTTTGAATAACAGACTCCATCAAAATGTTTAAGTCAACGATGTTTTATTTTATATATTAAACAAAATATGGATGTAACTCTATGTAACAACGATAGAACTATTATAAATACAATAGAGAAACACTTTTATAGTGTAAGAACATGAATACATTGGCCACATGGAAGTTGTGAAGCTTTGATCTGAACGAACATGAAAAATTCTAAGTTGAAAGTCGACAAGTTGAAGTGCGGAAAAGTCGAAAACCTTATCCAATGTAAGATTCAATATTTGAATGTAACGACGATATGTAACATGATGAATTACACAAAAACAATGTAACACTTGAACAAATAGAAAACCTACCTCACGTGGTCGGGCTCGACGATCATTTTAGACGTAATGTTTTCAAAGTACTCCAAACTGGTAACGGTGAAAAACTTGCGGATCCATCAATACAACACTGATACAATTGATAACACTTTGCTACTAGACAACAATTGAGACTCCCCAAAAATAGTTGAAAATGTAAACACGTCGCGAAAGACGCGGCGCGATGCCGGCGGTCGGAAGGGAAGTGCGCGGTGCCTGCGGCGGCAGCGGCGGTCCCGCGTGGAATGAGACGCCGCGTGATTTACGACCCGCCTGCAGCGCCCCCGCCCCGCACGCCCCTCGCTAGAGAGAGACAGGTGCCGCTGTAACGGACCACGCACCGCGATAGACAGAGACGGCTATCGGTATCCAACTTCGAGGGGTGGCGCTGCGTAATGCAAGCGTGCGTGCGATGCGCGAGGTGGACGTGCAGTGACGGGCGATCGTTCCGATGACAGCCGACTGACACAGCGGAGCTACTCCGCATAGCTGAGTCACAGTCGTAACACCAATGAAAAATGTACAGAGCATCCTTGATGGCCAATAGGCGCAATAACTTTTTAACGAGATTGTTTACGGAATTCCATTTATGTAGGTGGAGTAAGCAAAGATGAAGCGCGCTCGGTGTGGTAGATTGAAGTCTCGGGGCTTAAAGAAGATTACCCGGACAGGGTTGACGGCGTTGACAAGGAAATGGCGCGTTAACAAAACGCCAAGACGAGTCCTTTTAACGACTCACGGACAGACAGGGGACGCGGACGGATTTACGCGTATCACGAACAGATTTCCTGCTTTGACAAAGGGAAAAATATTTTCTCATGTTTATTTTATTTTTACGCAAGGAAACGTTACGACACTTCCGAACGACAATACAATAAATGTCAGACGGCGAATCGATAATGACAGGACGTCGTCTAGATAAATAAATTAACAAAGTAAAGAAACTATGTTCCGTTAATCCCCGGAAACTAATGTACTATACGTTTTACAGCCCATAATACTGTTTTTATTATCATTGAACGATCTCGAAGTAAATGTTATCAACGAAGCCGATCTAAACAACTGTTATAGTGATTTGACAGAACCTTGTTCTAAACCCCAAAAGTTTTATAAAGTTTTTAATAAGAGAATCGCACAGCTGTTTATTGCTTCCTATGAGCATTAGTCGGCTGCGGGTCAATCAATCACATGTATTTATGTGACAACTAGCTCCGTCTCTTTCCTGCGCCAAACTAAAATAACCCCGAGTGGGTTGTGACATAAACAAAAGAATTCTAAGCTATTTTTCTACATGTAACGACAGATGATAAAAATGTTAGTGGGATATATTTTAGACTGTGCCGTCTTGATGTATAGGAATTAGGACAGAGCGGTTTTATGCGTCAAATGTGTGCATAGTGCGGGTATGGGGGACACCTGACATCGTTTGAATAATTTTGCAGTAACAAAGCAAATTTTATAACTGACATGTCTCCTTGGTAATAAAATTGCAGTGAGCTTGATAGTAGACATTGTACGAACGTTTACAGAGAATATAGAAATTAGTGGAGACGAAAAAGATGATGTGTAGAAAATTAAATATACCTACTGAACGTTTATGAACGTACCTACCAAAATAATTATATCTGATCGATTGAGTCTAAGTTGAATCTTAATAGAATTAAGGGCTGATTTTTCAATCGACAGATAATTTTTATTCGTGGAATAAATTTGACGTCTGACAGTTTTTGAATGGAAGAACTGTCAAAAATTCAAAATTATTCCTCCAATAAATTTACCTGGCGTTAGAAAAATCAGCCCTTAATGTAAGTAATAGCTTTAAGTGAACCTGTTTTTAAATAAAATTGTCAATCACGATCTTAAGGGATGGAGGAAATTACAACTTTTGAACATAGAACTTGGCGAACGATTGAATATTATTCTACAACCATTTTTATTTCGACTATTTATTGGATTCTTTTTTACTTTAATAGTGACAGGTTGCCAGACAATTGTTTGTTTAAAACCAATAAAAAAATCTAACAACTAGAGTAAATATTTTTTTATTATTCTACAATTCTCAAAGGAATGAACGATAAACCTAGTAATAAAAAACTATTCTAAGAAAGGTTCTAATGGGGAAGTCCAGTCAATGCTTATTTATTGTAGATGGTGTGACCATAGCTAGGTCCTTACTTACGCTACGGCCAACAATAAATTTGACATTTCGTTCATTCATTCCACTTCGTGTTCATTCATGAGATTGGTTTTATTGCACGATTTCGTTATTTTCGGTGATTGCAATGCTTACTTTAAATCAATATTTATTCAACGTGGAAAGTGTCAGAAATAAAAACTTTAAATATTGCTTATTTCTTCGTAACCACTTTCGTAAAAATGTTTCCGATATAACCTCCAACTCTGTTTAATTAAACAATTATATACGCATAAAAACTATTCGTACTTATAGAATTATTTTAAGTAGACATAATCTTCTAAGTACCTATAGGGTCTTTTGGACAATTATAAGACTCAAATTTCCGAGCATTTAGGAACACAACAACGCAAAAATAAATAAAAACCCTCACGCCTTGCATTATTAGTTTGTTTTTAAAGTAATCTTGTAGAAACCTGCTATAATAGTGCCATTTTGACAGTTGCCTTCCATTAAAAAAGTTTTATTTCGAAATCATATTTTCTTGAACGAATCGACTGAAACATTTAACTAATTAGCACAATATAATCGAGATGTAGATACGCTGCCAGACTTTGATATTTTCTCTAATTCACCTAATCTCGTAATTAGAAAAGGTTAAGAAGATAATTTGGCTACTGAATATAATCTGGTTTAAGAATTTTGAGACACATAAAGATGTGTTAAATTATTCTGATGTTAATCATAGAAGAGACAAAATGTATTAAATAAAAGACGCAATATAGAGAACAAATAATATCTAGCCGAACAAGATAACTCATGGCAATACAAAAGAATAACTGAAATTTAGAGCCTTCTGCTCCGAGGTAGACAAAATACACTAAAATAAACACAATATATCAAAGGATGACATATTTATCAGAAATTACCATAGCATACTCAATTTTTAAGCAAAAAATTACGACTATTGCCAAAGAACTAATTAGAACAGTAATTCGCTTAGCTAAACATGCCAGGTTAAACTTTAAAACCATGCGAAATTAGTCGTAAATTAGAAAAAAGACATTGTTACTTCTAAACCAATAATTAAACATCTACAAATCAATATATCCATTATAGGACTGAAAGAAATAATAGAAGCTGTTTCAGCTGTTTATTGTCACATTATGGTTAAACTGGATTTATTATACTTGACCAAGTGACTTACTACTTGCCTAGAACTGGTTGCGATGACAAAGCAATTCACTACAACCTGTGAGACGTACGTAGGTACGTCTTCTCGCATTACTATATTCACATTCTTAGAACTGAAGAACATTTTAGAGTGACTTATAAAATTCATATTGGATTTTGTAGACTTTTGCTCATCATTCGGGAGTTTAAACAGGAATGGCGGACTTTAGGAAGTCGCAAAACACATAATCTCACTATAATATGTCCATTACTGGGAAACAGGCATCCTCTCTTCGAGAGAGAGTGGGCTGTAATCTACCACGCGGTCCCAGTGCGGGTTGGTAGATGTCACATGTCTTCGAATTTTTGGTTCTATGACATGATTTCCTCACGATGTTTTTCTTCACCGTTTTGAGAGGTGATGAAATAATTTACATAAAGTAAAGCGCCTGTCTGGGTTCGAACCTACGACCACCACTGCTCACCGGCAAGGTTTTAAAAGGGAAATGCTTTGACATAGAGAAACCCATAGAAGGTTCAAACCATTCCAGAATGTATAATTATGAAAATACATTACCCCAATCTAATTCTACAACACTCAATCAAACTGACTCAACTAATGCTTTGCTGTCATTCCCATCGGAACCCATATTTTTATCCATTTTAGCGAATACACAAACTAAATCAGTAGATCTAAAATCTAAACAATAGAACTCCAAGGCACTAGAACCTCAAAATGATTGATCACGCCACCTCAGTGCAGCTAATTGACATTGATTGAACAGACTTGCTACAGCACAAACTTTACCGTTCACTTTCCTTAAACTTTGCTTTCCTTATTTCCATCTGCATAAAGCTCAGGTTCGTTTAACTTTTGATTTGTTTATTGTATTGCGTTTATTTGCACTCGTACCTGGCCGATCGAAAGATAAAGATTTGAAATAAAAGATTTCTAATACAATTAACATGTTAATGATGTCCTCAAGTTCATATTAGTGAGGACGTAGTATCTACGTACATATATATATGTTAAGCCGGTTTTCAATTCACTGACAAATGGGAGAGCATTTAAGTGCAATACAATATTTATTTCTATTTGGTACTAACGAAGGGATTAGAGCTTTAAAAGCATCAAAAACGATGCGTCGTAGAATGACAAAATTGCGGTTTCCCAGGAAGACGAAAAATTTCATCAACATCGAAAATATTGAAATTGACTGGAGCTATTTGAGCAATTGAAGGCTTTACAAATATTACTCGTATATTATTTAAATGATTAATTTATTTGAATTCCACGTTTCCACGACACACAACCTAAGTGATAAACGACCTATAATATGAATTTATTATTTTTATAAAATTACATTCAAATACATCTAATTAAATATTGGAATTAATCGAGTTGCAGCTGTCCTCATATCGATTCGATACGGCTCTCGTACAATCTGATTAACGATTCGGAACACAACAATATAAATCAGCTAATAATCGAAACGTGTGAATAAATAATCGATATTATTGTAAAACGTTCAAAATCTAGTCGCAGTCTCATCTCAGCGACAAACAAATGTCAAAAACTTGTCAAAATGTAGGGAAATTAGAAGGATTTTTTGACAGATTGAGACTGAGATCCAGACTGTGAACGGTCTTAAAATTACGAGAATTGCCCCTCTGACGTCTCATTGTGTCCGATTGTCCTTTCCCACACCACATAGTTCATTGTTTTTCCAATACCGTGCTGGTTGGTGGTATAATTTATCCGAAGTAAAATGATTTGAATGAAAGATTATATTTTGAAGGGTACCTATACATATCATGGATATACCAACATTTGTATGATGGACTTTGTCGGATAAAGAAATTATCAATCTATTGATAAATTTAAGCAGAGATAATTAAACACTGTATTGAATCAAAACCAATCTGCTCAGCCTATTCCCTACTATGTTGGAATTTAATCCGTCTTGAAAATGAATCCGTGCGGCTATTATTATTTAGCCACGAGCCCCTTGCATCGACTATATCTCTATTTAGCATTAAAAATAAAACAATTTTCGTTTCTATTGAAATCAGGCGTTACCCTTTCGGTATTATTTTTAGTTCATTCGTTTGTGACTCTAGAAACAATATCCATGGCAAACCCATTCGATTATACAATAGCGTTAAACAACAACCTGCCAACAAAACGTATCCGCCTCAGATACACATCTCATAACCTCCGCATAATGATTAATTAGCACAATCAAAACATCCATCACGTATTATTCTAATAAATATCAATAATCATTAATTTTCATGTCGATCCAATAATCAAATAAAGCAGGACATACTAAGTGATAAGTGGTATATCTGTCGTGTGTATCTGTCGTTCATAGATTATGGTCACGTTCTGTTAGAATATTCTTAGATGGAATGTTCTAGTACGCTCCATAGTACAGAAGATTTTCCTGATCATGCAGTGACAGCAAAAGCATTGTTTTACAATGTTTGTCAAGGGTGACAGGGACATCCACGCGCAAACTGAAACCATGAATTCTGCACATGATCCTAGTTTCCCCCGTTTCATAGAAAAGTGCAATAGGTCAAACTGAATGGAACAGTTATTTTTTTTTTATTACCTAAGAAAAGTTTCAACGTAGTGGAGTTCAGAATCATGTGCTGAATCCATGGTAACAGGTTGTGGGTCCATGGCCTTGCCGCCATAAAATGATAATGTTTGCAAGTGGCGCTATTCTTGATTTTGTTCGTAACATTAAAGGTTAAGAATTATCAAATCTGTATTGTTAAATTTTACATTATATGTTATCTAGACTAACTTGTCTACAGCGGAAGGGGAAGCGATTTTCAAAATATTATTAACTAGAATTCTTCTTTCTTACTCTAACTAGATTTCTTCTTTGACTAGTTTCATAATGCCGGCCAAATGAAATGTAGCATGGAAACAAAGTCATTAATTTCGTCATCGTCATCGTCTCGGGGTGCACTTACACCAAAATCTTTGGTGGCTTATGCCGTAACTCCTGACCCATCAATCATTCTTACCAAGATCGATAACTCCAAAAGCATTTCAAAATGAAAATTGATGGAACGTCATTTTGAAAATTCAGATCATTTTTAGTGGTTCTGCCCACTATAACTGTCACTGACGAGTCCATTCATTTCTCTATCTTTACCAACTTATTTCTGCACTCTAAACGTTCTAAAATAAACTTTAGAGTCCTTTCAACAAGATTTATTTTAACTGCACATTTAAATTTTCATTCCTCTATCTCGACTATATAAAATTTTCGTGTTACATATTCCAATTCTAACTTTATGCGCTTTGTAATAAGAGTTATGTTGGCTGTATTTTTAAGTTGGTCGGGTAAGTAGTGACGTCAGTGGACATTCGTTGTCAACTGATCGGTGGAAACAATGGGATCATTAAAGTGGACACCATGGAGTGATGTGCAGACCTCCGCGTTGACAATGGCGTATGGTATTATGAATGGGTCCGTTGGTTCGAGATTGTTGGTGATGGTTTAATTTCCATAAAAGCCTTGAGGTGCGGTATTGGAATGGATTGTTCTTGCAAGTTTGACCCTGCAGACATTGGAGCTTTGAATCAAATGTACATATTATAATTTACACTCAAATACATATACGTCTGGTCAATGTAAGAACAGTTATGGTGAGATCAAGTAACATTTAAGTAAATTAATGACTGTTCTTTCGAAAGATTGGAACAAAGATCGTCATATTTTTTGTTCACGTCCGAAACTAATGATGCGTCAACTATTTCATGATTATTTTGGCTGTCCGTACTCATAGAGACTGATAGTAGGAACCTAGCGAAAGGCTCATTGCATATTTACTAACCTGCAGGAAGCTGTACAGTACAATGTCTTATGAACTCAGATCTAAATCATCGTCAAGAGGCTTTTTGGTCCCTATGCTTAAATATCAACTACAACTTTGACAAAGGAGTATAATTGCCTTGTATTCTATTACCAACATATGTACAGCTATCATCAAACTATTTGACAAATACTGTTCCTGTAGCTATATTAGGAGCATCAGGGTCTAAGGAAGATGATAACTATAATAAACCTTCATCTTCTAAAGAATCTAGAGCTTACCTCTCAACATTAGGATCCTGGATCAGGGTAGCTGGAATACTGTGCTCGATGTCGTCACGTTCGTCAGGCGCAGGGGAGGTGCGGGATGCAGGGGAAACTGAGCCGGACACTTCGCCCTCTCCCCCTTCCTGCCTCTCCCCCCGATCACCTCGCTCCTTCACTCCGCTTTCTGGACTGTTGGCTTCCTCTGTGGACAATGGAGAAAATTTTGTTAGTGAGGTTGAAGACAGGTTTTTATAAAGAAGTAAAACATTAGTGACAATATGGTTTAAATACAAACTCTTAAGAAGTTAGACCTACTTATTATTAGTGTGCGATTAAGAGATAATATTGACCACACTTTCATCTTCAAACGTTTGATTTCTGTAATGATGTGTGACAGAATTAAGACTGACCCTCGTACTATTTGAAAATAGTCACGTTGATAGACCTAACTTTAGTAAGGAAACCTACAATGACAAATTCATATCACAATAAGCAAGTACAATAAATCAATGAATATGCATCCATATCGCGTATCAGTCGTCATGTTGGTCAAATGGAAAAATTCTGAAGCAAACAAGCATGACACAGACAAAACTGATACAGAGCTAATTAATATTGAAAACAAAACTCCAACTGACAAATTAATCATGATAATAAAGACATTTTAAAACCGTATTTAGGTTGATTTAAAAGGGAACAGATAACAGTATATCGCTTTATTGCGATCGTTCATCATCTAAATGTAATAATCGGCGATAGGATAGATATTAAAAATGATAATACGAGGAAAAACACAATTGTAATGGGGCCATCGTTCGTTGCGCAAAACCATGTGATCGATAATTGATTGATTGGTTATATTACGCTAGTCACAGACGGATCAATTATTCAAAGTATATCTGCTGACATAATTTGGGACGATAGTATCGATAAAACGAATATTGATACAAAGATACGGTTTTTATTAGGCTTTGAATGAGTCACCTAATTAGATGGAGATAGTAGAAATGATTGGTGCTTTTCTTTGGGGTTTAGCAGTTTTTTAGTGATAGTAATAATACGAGATAGTAGTATTGTATTAAATTCGATTGATGATAACAGTGCATTGGGTGCAGCATGCACTCAATGCACTGTTAGCATGTTCTTTGTTAGCTACGATGTGTTTAATTTCTTTATTCCCTATCATATAGGAAGCAGGAACAAAAAAGTGATTAGCTTGTTAACTCCGACATACCATATCGCCCGGACCTCTCGCAATAAGAAAGGCAATAACTATTTATTGTTATTTGTTCTTCTGCATTGTAATTAGAACGTTGATGATGGCTGTTCTCATTATGAGGTATTTCCATCACATTGAACGATTTGCACATTTGCTCTGTCCGACATTCCGACCATGAAATCATTTTCTGCAGATTTTTTTTTTTTTTGTTAAGAGGATCTTCCATCTGTAAAGGAAGGCTTGTCTTAGAATCATAATAGAAAAATGTATCAGGAATGTCAGCACTCATAAATTCAGAAGATATCACATGATTAAACAAAATCATTCAAGAATCATTATTCAACAGAAAAAGTTCACAAACTGACAATGATGAAGAACGAAAGTAAAAAAAGAACATCTAATATCTAAAACAAAGCGCCCGCTTGGCCGTAACGAAAATCCGCGGCCAAAAAGAGAACTCACCGATTATGAAGTTATCGTCCGTCCGAAAAACGCATTGGCAAAAAAAACGTATTTGAAACCGGATAGCCGAATTGGCGCCGCGGTGGCCGGCCCGCTTATTTCACTGCCCATTGGTTCGTGAACCGCGTTTCTGTACGCTAATTGATTAAAACGCAACGTGTCAATCCGGTGCCGGACGCCAAAGATGCGGTTGTGGACGAAACGCCCGCGGCGGTCTGCACTGTGGCCAGTGCTCCCGGGGCCGGTTGTCCCGTGGTTGTGACTATGGAGCACGGGACCGACGCGAAATTTGTTTGGCTTTATGAGCGTTTACTACCGTAACTTTAGGAAACAACAAAACTATTTTATACTAATGAGAATATATAATTTATGCATACTGAGCCATTTCTAATTTAATATAATCTTTTAATCCTCAAACGAAGAATTAATTATATTTTTGGCGCAATAGAATTAGAATTAGATTTTATGATGGATAGGTGCTAATTATTGATATTAATTAAGTAATATAATCTGTGATAGGGTTGTCCACATCCTCTGGGTTTTTTCCTCCGAAAATAACAACCCGATAAATCAACAACCGACTCATAATCCTGGACTCTCGTCGATCCCAGTGGGAAACAAGTGCGGAGCATCCCTATTCCCGATCCGTATGTGCCAGCCAATTGATCAAAGGAAGTGATAGGCCTCTGGGTATCTGCAGGTGACTCTGATTCGCTTTATGAACGTGAATTTTAATGAAGCCTCCCCTTTAGCGCATTGTCTGTGAATTATGGAAGAGTAATGAAATGGTATGTTTGTTTGGGGATGATTTTTTGGCTTTGAGGGTGATGTGATTTTATTATTTAGTTTTTTTTTTACTGTATGCTTTGAATTACTTAAGTGGTCGAATTTTAAGTTGTGGAATGTCTTTAGTAAGGTGCTCAATTTTTAAAGATTTTCTTAAATAAAATAAAGTGTTATGCTTAAGAATGAAAGTTATATTTCAAAACCAAAATACGGACATTAATTTTGAAAAAATCTTCAAAAATTCAAACGTCCGCATAAATTACCTACTGAAGACGAATGTCTCTAATTATAATTTTAAGAAAACAGTTATTTGTAATGACCTTATCTACTATCGGTCATCTGTCTGCTTTTGTTTCTTCAATAACTCGTAAGAGTTCAACTATTTTAAATCAAAAAAATACGCGCCTTTTTTTTTCAATTCGTCACAGAGAGATCAGAGAGTCACAAAGCTGACCTACTCTTTAGAATTCTGACGAAACAATAGATCAATTTCACGAAAATCGCCGTGAAACCGATGTGATTACTGATTACCGATTACAATTGTTCACCAAATGACAACGTTAACTAAACCGTTTCTTAATAAAACGTTATAAATCTTGATTTTTATCGATACTCGACGAAATGGGTCGATAGTTTTATACAAAGTACACTGAATTTTAAACTCTATTTAGTTGTAGTTAAAGTTTAGATTTACTTGGGGAGTTTGTAGTGCAATTTTTACAGTTGATTTGTAAAAGGTAAATTGTAAAATGTTCTAAAAACAACTTTCTTTAATCGAAATATGAATGCTCATGTTGTGGGAGACAATAGAATAATCTTTGAAGTTGATTTAGATTATGTAAGCTTTCCTATCTATAGTGACCAGAGACAAAGTTGATGCCCATAGGTACACCACTAAAAATAATCCTACTTACAATAGATACACAAGTTTTGCAAATAAAACTCCTATCTCAACTACAAGTAGTATGTCAACAGTAACCGCGGTTATTGCGAAACAGCCCTTATCAGTTATCACTAGTTTGGATTACCGACATCTGCCGTTGATTGATCACGTGATAACGACTGATAACAACCGATTAAGTGAAACTTACCGTACTAAGTTTGATGCGTAAACGTGACTGTTGAAAATGTTAACTGATGACTCCAAGGTTTAAAACTAATTGTTGATTTGTTGTTAAACGTTGTTCGACAAGCGTTGATGAATAATTTTTATCACCATTGATCTCAAAACGGGATGGAAAACATCGTGAGGAAACGGCATGTCCTAGAACCAAAAAATTCAAAGACATGTGACATCTACCAACCCGCACTGGGCCTGCGTGGTGAATTACGGCCCACTCCCTCTCATCGAAAGCACTGTGTCCCATCAGTGGAAACGTTAGAGGCTGAATATGAGATACCTAGGTTCCTTTGTAAGTCTGGGTTCTTACAGTAACGTAGAAATACTTTCTGTAAGGTGTGTGTTTGTAATTAAGGTTTGATTAATGCCGATTTAATTTTAGTCATTAGTTGTAGTTATGTGTGTATCAACATTGGACGCAAAAATAAAACGTTTCCATCTTGTTTTCTAACAGAGATCAATACTTTTTGGCCAGAACGAATACATTTTTGACGTTTAGAACCGTGCAGAACTGCGAATCTAACTAACATCCTCCTACTGCCACAGATCAGAACCGCGTAACCACCATGAACAAACATCACGCGTAAAATTCAAAGCATTCAATCAGTCGGTGCGGTGTCGGCGCGTAATTTCCTCGCGACCGTCCCGTTGTCCTGACGTTGTCGTGCCGTTGTCGTGCCGTTTGTGTACCTTCTGTGCGGGACAGCACAAAGAGCAAGAACTCTTTGTTGGGGGACCGATTCCGCATTGAAGTTGAACGAAGTTTCGCTATATTGATAGGTCAATTTTAATTTACAATAAGTTATAGTTGCTTTGAATGGGATGTTGGTGTTGGTTATTAAATAAATAGCGTTGATTATTTTGTTTTGCTTTGGAAATGTAGTTGATGTAAAATATGTTTTGTGATGCATTTGTTTTATTCGATTCGTTATTTTATGGGATATACTTGACACCTGACATTTGCAAACGTAAAGTGTATAAAAATTACTGACTTTTAATATTATTTCGCTCACATTCTTACTTAAATTGGGATGTCATGATTAATGTCAACAAAGTGACTTTGAATTTGCATTTATCAAGGTAGTTTTAAGGTTTTTTTAGAGGAGGAGGGAGGTTTTTTTAAGTGCCTATCTTACCTCCAAACCCCAGTTATTGGGTAGGTAATATGATAATCATTAGTAAGACTGGTTGTCAGACTTCCGGGCTTCTGACTATCCGTAACAACTGTCAAAGATGCATGAATGACAGCTGGGACCAACAACGGTTAACGTGCTTTCCGAGGTACTGATATATTAAAATTTAACCCTCCCACAGCTCACCTGAACACAATCCCTTTATCTCTACATCGCCGTTTCTTCCCACAATTCGCACAATCACAGCTCACTAATTACAAACACTGTAAAAAATAAACTGCAAACTAAAAACATCACCCATCTGTCACCGTTTCGTGCATGTTCCGATAAATCCCTTGCGCACACGCACGCACTATAAATCGTGCTTACCACCGATGGGTGATCGCGATGTTTCGAATTTGTCCTTCGACTTTTGTATTAAGTGCTCCAATTATAATCGACCGGTTCGCTGATCGAGTTATGTTTTTATTTTTAATTTTTTTGGCTGATTTCGTGGGTGTAAGGTTTAGTATTAATTTTAGGGATTATTTTGTTGCATGGTGACTTCGTTATGCTGACTTATTTTATACTTGCATTATGTATTATGTGCATTTGTTTTGTGTGTATGATGCGAAAAAGAGAACTCAACATGACTTATCTAATACAATTTCCATAGTTTACACAGACAAATAAAGGCTCCGGCACACAGGTGCGACGCGACAGTGCAATGCGAATCTAGTAGAACAATTACCATGAAGTTTTCAGAGAAATCCCTGTCGCATCGCGCCGGTCTGCTATACATACTGTCGCTGTGGTGTACAGTGAATTACGTCCTCAGTAAAATCAAAAATCGTCTATGTAGGTAAGTACCTACTTAATTGTTTTTCATCAATGTGCGAAATAGTTATTTACCGACTATTTTTGGTATATATGTGATTAGTCATGAAAATCCCTTTTCTAAAGTACCTGCAAGAAAATTACGCAACGCAAAATTTTGTAGATCATTATGCGTTCCTAACAATAAACATTCGCATTGAAAAAACCCCTTTATTTGAAGAACTACACTTCACAATTAGTCTGTACCCTTCCTATTTGCCAAACACAACAACTAAACCTACTATTTTATAATTCACCCCGTGCATATCGCGCACAATATTGATTCTACACAATAAGCAAGCGGTATCTGGCGGTAATTGACCGGCCGTCCCGGTTGCGCTCGTAAAATGTCAGATACCGCGTTGTCCGCGCCGCGTATGTTCACGATAGTCGCCACTGGGGTGAGTAGACTGATAACTGAGAATAATGTGGCGGTGGTGATACCGTGGTGATTATGTGATTCGTGGGGAAAAGATTGGGGGTTAAATAGGCGATGGTTTTTGCAAAAATGTTGGGAAATAGTTGTTTTTCTGTACACAATTGCACTGTTATTCCTTGTGTCGGTATCGGGCCGAGTGTTAACTCGTAATGTTGCAAAAAAAAATGGCCAGTAATTAAAAATGTGGCATTAGTAAGACTGATGTTGATACTACTTAGAAAAACTGCTAATGTAATAGTGACGTAAGTTGACTGAAGCAGTACTTCAAATGCTTAGCCTGGTAACATGAAAAGATCAAGTACCTAAGTAAATAAAGGAGTATGATCTAGCTGTCTAACTTCGAAACACACTGATACATGATTAATGCTGAAAATCGTGAAGGCAAGGCTGCTACCCTGAATTCTCTCGACAATTGTCGAGAGAATTCAGGGTAGCAGCCTTGGAAATTACATAACGCCACCAAATCCTTATTCCTTAGATATAATTGCACATCTTATACTAAATTACCATACATTTTATTTACGGCACCTTACATAGCTACGTAATCATCAGCAGAAGAACAACGACCGACATAATGGTGTCTTCATCAACGTCACTACCAAAATATCAACCCTCAAATGCGCGGTGCGTCATCGCTGACGCGTTTAGACGTCGACGTCGACGCAACAAGTTACGAACACAACGAGGCTCAAGTGTAACTTGTCATGACGTCGCAGCGAGTCTCTTGTTTACGTCAGGTTTGTGGACTCTACGAGTGGACTTCGGTTTTCATGCAAAACGTTTGTGGAGAAACAGTTGCAGGGGTGGTTCTTCAGTGCAACGACTGAGTTAAGTTAAGGTAGATAGTGGCGCCGATTCCCTTGTTCACAAACTAAACTAAATTTACGTTCAGTGCATCTTTTTCTTTCTATTTCATTAAGAAAAGGACAGATGATAAAATATTAGTTTAGTCATTGTTTTATCTTTGCAGTTTCTCTTGGAGATATTTTAAGAAAGAAATGACAAGAAATTTTGAAGTTCTGAAGAGCAATATTATTTTGTAAGATTTTCGTTTTAAATAAGTACCTATTACTATAGTAGGCATTATTTTTCTCATTCGAATAATATTTAGTTATCGACTTTTTACTATCTGACATGAAGGATGGTGATATAATTAATTAGTGATAGATGTGTCTACATATCTATCACTCACTGTATCTACAATCTTTACCTATTAAACTTAGCCCATTCAAAACAGGTTGACTGTTTTAGTCAAATAAAATTTTGCAAAAATTATATCCTTTTATGTTTCAATTTCAAACAAATGCATTCTATTTGAACTCCACAATCCTCCCATCGAAATATATTTTCATACATAAACGGTACATTAATAAACATGTATGATAACACTGCGGTATCTAAACATTGAGCATATAAAGCTTGCGCAACAAGTAACGATTTGTCGCTGTCACTCCGGCGCGGGAGGGTTGACTCCGAGTATATCAACTATTTGAGCTCCTGTTAATGTTCGTGCTTACGTCTTGTTGGCATTCATAGCGGTTGCGGGTTGGATGTCACTATTTCGTGGTATGGAAAAGTGGTAACGTGTGTCTATGGTATTTTTGAAGGAAATAGCTGAAAGTCATCAAAATAGACAAAAACGCATTCCGAAAAATGGAATATCTCAAACTTTTTTTACTTTTCAATTGTGTTAACAGGCTTACCAAGGGGTATTGTGTTACCCACACAACCCAGTTACTGAATTGACAGTTGTGGACGTCAGATAAGCAGTCGCTCCATGTAAAGTACTGTTATTTAGCTTCATCTGGTAAGACTGGAAGCCGACTCCAACAAAGTTGGGAAAAGACTAGGTACAAGAGAACAGTGTTAACATGTTAGAGAACTCTGTTATCAACAATCAAGTCGCATCATCCATTTCTGATTCTTTCTAGCCCATTCAGACTTAGACCATCCCATTTACACCACCCTTTGTCACAGTTTTGCACCCATAGTCATACACTGATGGTCATATTATCATAAACACCTATTCCACCCAACATAAACCTCTGAAAACCTACCAACAACTAAACCCGCAACACAAACATCAACAAAACTTTTACCTTTCACATCAAGATAATTATATAGCTCGTTAATATCATAAATATCCATCAATGTCGCAGCGAAGTTAAATTAATACGCTCATGAATCCAGTGTCGTCGCGTATCAATCAAGAGATGGCGTTGATTGATTGGGACGGCGACCGGCGAAACAAATTCTAGTATCAATCATGTTATCGACGAATATCCATGGAGTAGATTATTCATTTATAAAATTATTGCTTGCCCGTTTGGGTCTGGGTAGCAAGGTTTTTCGAAATTGTTGTTTATTGTCGAAGTTTTTCGTTAGGAAAGTTATGTCATGATGACTTAGAAATTGTATTAGAAGATTATTAATAAAAGTGATAGAAGGAAAATCCTACTTTAACGTTGAATAAAGACTGACCACTGAGGCAGGAAATCTAGCTAGATGAGGCGATCGCCGATGGAGTAAAGCTGTGACCGAATGGTGGCCAAGGTTAGGCCAAACCAACCAAGGCCGTCCAAAAGCACACTGGGTTAACGATATCGTCAAAGTCGCGGGAAACACCTGGATGTGGGACGCACAGACAGGGAGGTATAGCAAAAGAAAGGGGAGGCCTAAACCCAGCAGTATAGCGGAGGGTGACTCTGGGCTGAAATAATGATGATGATCAATGTTGTTACTCAAGTTGCAAAATGCTACCAAGCTTTAAGAAAAAACGAGTCAGTTGATATCTAAATACTTTTAATCATTTCATTATATATTTCTTTATCATGTAGTGATTGTTATTAATTTGACTGTCGTTAGTCGAAGTTTATGATAATATTGCAATAAAATCTAACAAAATAAATAAATAAATATTGATAGATTCTGTTTATTTCATGATTGACAACCAAGTTTTATATCATTTCACAAACAGACAAATATTAAAAATAAAATCAACAATGTTCATCGTGAATTTATTTTTTATTGACCAATATTAAGTTTCGATCGATAAATCATTGATAGTTAATGACTTGAAATATAAATCAGATCTAATGGCTAATCAAAGTAAGACTTGTTTTCAACAAAAACCAAATAGAATGCGTGCAATATTTTTTTGTCTGAAATCGTTCAATATACTTTTTATAGTAATAACTTACGGGTGGAACAAAGTTGCCGACAGTGTACCTCGCGGTTTATGTTCAGACTTATTTGGAAATGTCAATTCTATTAGTTGAATCGATGTTGTTGATAGTTTTTGTAACATGACAAATACAGTCATCGAGGCGAAATTGTGACACGGACACATATGCAAAGTTATTCGAATCATAAACAACAATACCAAAAACTGCACTCACCTGTAGTATATGCAAATTAATCAGATGCCAAAAATAATGTACTGTCAAAATAAACAATTGATTTGTTTGCTTAAATTAATCATGGCGTATCAGATAAATGTGAAGGTTATCGTCTTTTATAGCATTTAAATATCATGATTATCAGTTGAGATGTCTCGCGTCGATAATATCGTTGAATAGACACGTCAAAATAATGAAGAAAAAACTGTGATACACTTTTTAATGACCATAGAAATGATGTAATAAAGGATAAAGATGGCCATTTGCTTCTCAAAATAAAAGTATGGCACGTTATAAAAGTCTAGATAGAAACGGGTTGGGTTACTTTGCAGACTAGACACTTATACTATATTTTTTATTTAATTTATGACATTTTTAAATATTTTTGTGATGATCGCAGTGTAATATTCCAACATTCGTGTGAATGCTCTGTTCTATGATGTCAGTTAAGTAATGGGCATAAATTATATTGCTATGCTTAAATGTTATTTTCAAAAAAAATGGTTCATTTTTAAATAGAAATTAATTATACTATACCCTATCCATTAGCTTAACCGTTTTTTGACAGCTGTGTTAGAACGTACATATTATTCCAGATTACGTAAAAGTTAACTTTAAAATTTTAACAAAATATGTAAACTAAGACTTTAAAATGCGTAATAAAATAAATATATAAAATCTTATTGAATTATCTTATTTATGACTTCTTACACATATTATAATACTGTATGTATATCAGTTTTGACAAAAAACATATAATTGCTCACTGTATAATACAGCGGCCAGCATTCAAGATATTATTACGAGTTAGAGTTCCCCTCTTCATTCATCCTATCATTTTTCAATAAAACATTACAAAAATGATACCAAATCCACGCAACAGATGAAAGTTAATCTCCACTCGAGATCGTCGGATAACCCTAAAAAATCGCCCGTCTGCCAACAAACATTGGGACAAATCTATCGGTCTAACCGACCTCGACGGTGGATTAGACGGGTTCGCGTGAAAAATCCCGGACGGGCAGTGTCCGGGCCGGTGCGATCCGTATTTGTCAACGCTGTGATGTCCGGACATCATTTTCATTAGCGAGAAGAGCCTGGCCCATTTGTACCAATGTTTGGTAACAGACAGGGCACGAATGACCGGATGAATGCTTTTTTTTCTAAAGTTTTTTTGGGTGTAGAATTTTGGGGTTGAAAATGATCACTGAGGTGACGATAAGATTTTTTATGGACAATTTTCTTAAGACAATGACACCTTGTTTTCGAAGGTGATCATAAATTGGTATGATCGTCATTTTATATCGTGTATGTTATTATAAAACATATGTATGTTATAAAATAAATTATAACCTAACATCTCATATGTCCTTCACAAAATCTTTGCATATTTTGAAGCGATTAATATTATCTAAACACATTAGTTACCTTTATTTTATTGTATAAATAAATTATCAAGTTATTGTTTTAAATAACTCCAGTTTTGTCATAAATTGTCATTAAAATAATGGCAGTTTAAACGTTCATATCGTAAATTATTTAAATTCTTAATTGATTAGGAGATAACATGTTTTCAAAAACTTTCTGTATTGTTTTTTCGCATTAATTTATGAATATTGCCAAATAAATAATGTCATTTGGGTAATCTAAAGCAGTAAAATTTTAATAATTTTCCATGCATTTATAATTACGGATAGCTTTGACAGATAATTATAAACGAACCTTATAATTAATTACAGAAATGTGTAAAAGTGTGACAGTTTTTTAATAATTTATGTTAAATACTGTTAATGATTGAATTTGATTAACACGAAATTTTAAATTTAGTTATAACGTTATTCTACTAAACAATGACGCAAAACCTGGTCGTCTCGATCGATGGAACTTGGACTTATTGTAACACACGACACCCAGCACTTTCTCTATGCGGGAAGGAAGTTCCTACAGAAAAATAAGTAAAACGACTTAATTTATTAAGGCATCAACAGGATATCTGAGTAGCCAGCCAACAACCAAATAGATTGACCTGCGAGAGCATAATCAGCCTATAATGTTCCCGCTGCTAGGACACAGCCCTCCTCTTTGTGAGGGTAGTAACGACACCCAGCACTTTCTCTATGCGGGAAGGAAGTTCCTACAGAAAAATAAGTAAAACGACTTAATTTATTAAGGCATCAACAGGATATCTGAGTAGCCAGCCAACAACCAAATAGATTGACCTGCGAGAGCATAATCAGCCTATAATGTTCCCGCTGCTAGGACACAGCCCTCCTCTTTGTGAGGGTAGTAGGCTGTAATCCACAACGCGTGCCCAGTGCGAATTGCATTGTCACATGTCTTCGAATTTTTGGTTCTACGTCAATGTCGGTTTCCTCTCCCGATGTTTTCCTTCGCCGTTTTGAGAGCACTGGTGATGAAATAATTTCCACAAATTAAGCGCCTGTCACCACCAGTGGCCCAGTGGAAACGGCCGCGACTCACGAGTTGTAGGTCGGAGGTTCGCTTTACTTTTTCTGAATTATAAATGAAAAAATTATCAAAAAGAAAATGTGTTCTTTGTATTCTTTCTATCTGTAGGTCAATGTAGCTAACATTAAAAGACACATTTTCTTCTCCCATAAAACAAGCAAACTTTCCTCACAATACAATTAAATATTAATTGCACGTCACCACTACAATTTCTAATAATTAAAATGATAATTATAAGAAGGCTTTTCTTATTAAAGTGTAAATGTTTAAGAATTCCACTCATCATGCGTCACTAATGAGTTGAAGCGGTGGTCTGAATATTTTAAATAATGATTGGAAATAAATTAATGAAGTTAAGTTTATAATTAATTCTGTGCTGATATTGGACACACACGGTGACTTGACTTAATGAAAATCGTCGGAAGAAAGGTTTTTATGGATTTAAGTTAAGAGGTAGGTTTATGAGGAAGCCTTTTGGAAATTCCTATAATATTTAAGCAATATTTATTATTATATTCGGTTGAAATGATGATGGTGACGGAAAGTGATCCAAGAATTTCCCCTTTTCTTCCCATACCTATTTCTTTAATTTTTATTTTTATAAGTGGCAAGTCACTAAGTAATAACAGCCGCACGGGTCGATCGATCAGGTTAAACTACACTTGCCGCGGTTGCTCCGTGGATGGGTGACCATCTTTACATATCAAGACCCCTCCGTGCCTCGGAAATCACGTTAAGCCGTTGGTCCCGGTTGTCCTACGTGGGTCTTTGGCAGTCGTTACGGGTTGTCAGAAGTCCGAAAGTCTGGCAGCCAGTCTTGCCAAGGGGTACCGTATTACCCGGTAACTGGGTCGTGGAGGTCAGATAGGCAGTCCCGGTATCGTACCCAGGGAGACTGGAAGTCGATTCCAACATAGTTGGGAAAAGGCTAGGTAGATGATGAAGTGACAATACAATAATTCCATACTTCACCAACTTTCACAGAAGTCATATTTAAATGATGAACTTACATGTCCATATCATTTAGGCAATCAAATAGACTACAGTTGCCTATCTTCGAAGATACGACAACAATGATTAAAAATAACTGTCATATTATTGTTTGCATGTACCTAATTGCATTACTTATCATAAATCAATATTTTCCTTTAAATAATTCGGCACAAAAATACATAAACAAAAGCTTATCCGACATTAATCAAGGAAATAATTAATAAATCTAGGTTAAAAACAAACTAAACTAAACTATTTAAAAATATTTGAACTACGCCCATTAAAAGACCTCAGCATCATTATTATTATAACTAAGCGTTAATTCCTTACTCGTATTAGAAAGTTCACATTTTTATGCAAATGCAATATTTCCATACAAAATCTTGTATTTATTTGGATAATAAAACCAATAGAATTCGTGTTGCTTCGTAATGAAACAAAAGAAAGGTTCTTAATGATTCGATCGATACTATTAGCTATCGATACATTTTATGACTTTATTCGATCATAAAAGTATCGATTTTGGGTCATGAAGAGCTTTAAACGTGTTTGTATTGGTTTTTATTTCAAAGAAAAAAAGCCGTAGACATCACTACCAGTACCTAGTCAGTAAAATCTTAGTAAGAGATTGCAAGAAAAGGCTATATCAATCTGCCTAGCCTTTTCCCAACTATGTAGGAGTCGGCTTCCAGTCTAACCGGACACAGCGGAATACCAGTATTTTACGTGGAGCGACTGCCTATCTAACCTTCACAACCCAGATACTAGGTAACACGATATCCCTTGGTAAGATTGGTTGTCAAACTTTTGGCCGTCTGACTACCCGTAACGACTGAAAAAGCTCTACAAATGACAGCCGGGACAAACGGCTTAACGTGCTTTCCGAGGCACGGAGGGGTCTATGTATTGGAAAGTCACCCATCCACGGATCGACCTTGTCAAGCGTACTTTAACCTTCGATTGACCCGTGCGACTGTTTATTATTTAGCCACGAGCCCCTACGATGTAGAAGTACACTTCGAAAAACCAACATGTATTTTCGCAGATTTGAAAAGCAATATGTTGAGAACCGTATAAATCAAATAAGTAGTTCTAAAACAATAGCCAAACAATTGACAATGCCACAGATAGAAATCAATACGAAAGATCATTATCTGTTAGTATTGTATGCCACCGATTACTAAGCAAACCTATTCTGTGCCATAAAAACGATATTATCTATCTATTCGTCAAAATCGACATGATTTGATATCTATGAGGGTATATCGTACTAGTTCATCATCATCAGCCTATAGCAGTCCACTGCTGGACATAGGCCACTCCTATTGCACGACATTCAACTCGATTTTCGGCAACTCTCGTACTAGTTCGCTCTACAAAAAATCTAGGAATATTTTTAGAGCCAGTCTTGTCGTACTCTGTTAGTAAATGTAAATATCCCTTTAAGCGATTTGATGTATTGTCTCTCTACGTAAAACAGTCCCTCAAAATGAAATCATACACAATCAGCCCTTAATATTTCCACTGCTGGTACACAAGCCTCCTCTCTGCGAGATTGAGTGGGCCATAATCCACTACGCGGGCCCAGTGCGAGCTCGTTACTCCTTGTTTTGGTTTTAATTATAAATAATAATAAAAAATGGATTAAAGTGCAGTTTTAACTTTCAGACCATTTGAGTAGAAGTGACTTTCACAAAAGTGGTACATTACATTTCCACAGGCCCTTCATACTTTAATTTTAGTGACTTTAGGGTTAACCTTTAAAACTCATAAACGCTCGTTAAAAATAAAGGAAAAGTAGATAAAAAAATAGAAAAGTAAACGTCAAATCAATTGAAGCAATAAAAAGAAAAGTATGTGAAAAGCATGTGTTACAGTGAAGGCTACTCCGCACGTTGCATTGTTGCTACTTGTACGAGTTGTAGACACTCGTGAATGCGCGGGGCCCGGAGGTCGCACTAGTCAAGTACGGTTAGCAAATAACAGACGATGTTGTCCATTGATATTTCTTTTTAAGATTTTCTGTGTTTTTGCTATAGAGTTAACAGCTTATGCTTAATGTTGGCTAGGGCTTGGGATTTTCCTGGGTAGGGATTGTTTTTTTTAGTAAAAGTTGTGGTTATTTACATTTTAAGGTGACAAGAATTTTTGTATAGCTACAGATAGCACTAAGATTTTGTGTTTTATTATTAATAATGAGAGAACTATATATTATTTCGTTAAAAAAAACGGCTTTGTTTTTACAGCCCTCTGAAAACCTACTACAGATATTTACATCCCACAAGACAGAAAAGCCCAGATACAAATTAAGAAAAAAAACGGCTTAAGATATTCCTAGAAAACTAAGAACATTACAGTATCTTCAAGCACAAAGCGCTTCAAAAAGCTTCAAGTAAAGCTCGTAACAATGCACCACAATCTTATCCCATACTACTTCAAAAACACGAATAAGTTACTCGAATAGCACTTAACAGATTTTCAGTGCAGATAAACACGGCAATCCGCGCTCGTATTGCTAACGTTACGTTTGATCCAATTGAACAGCCGAGCGGCCGCTCTAACGTCCACGATGCATGCTGCACCGCAGGGGCGTGGCCACGATGCGTTTTGACCAATGATTTCGCTCCGTTCAAGCAAAACTAATTATACTGATTTATGCTCCCATTGTTCATTGTTTTATGTCTTTCTCTTAGTGTACACTTACAAACCCATATTCGTATGTAGATAAGTGAGTAACTTGATATATCGCGTTTTGTTGCCTTTTTATGTTTTCGTGACTCGCCCGGTTGTGAGTTACGGTTGTAATTAGCCGTTTATTTTCATGGATACTGAGACCTTCCACAGAGGCCACTGAGTTGAAGGCAACAGGGAATCAGTTTAGCTTACATTTAGCGTTTATTAAGTAGGATATTAGCTTGGTAGCAATGATATGATAATTGAGCAGATTACCGAATATTATGAGCACTTTAAGATTGTAATCAGTAAAGTAAACCAACAGGTGCGTTGATAGCCCCTCACGACCTCGCTGCCTTCACGCATTGTGTAAATCGAAAGCTCAAGATTATAAAGTCGCCACCATCCAGACGTTACCTTTCACTCGTTCGACGTAAAAATCCAATCGCTATTTAAAAGAACATTTCAAAAATTCCAGCATAGTTAAAGTTAAGAGTGAACATAAAAAGAGACAGGCGGACGAGCAGGTACAATGAGGTCGGAGATGTAACAGAAATCGCGCGCGGTGTCACCACCCATTGTATATCAATATTTTATTAAGCATATTCTGAAGAAAAACAGAGCAGCAAATCGTAGCGTCCGGCGCGGCAGCTGCGCCCGCGTCGCATTCACCTGTCGCTCGCAGCGCGCGCGCACGTGGGCGGGGCTAAGGAATGCAACGTTTTTCGCGCTTTTTTCCATTTGCCCCGTCAGTCGCCACCGGAATTCGGGTGCGATATTTTCTTTGGTTGGAATCCAAAGGCTTTACCGGGACTTGAGATATTTATTCCCCTTTAGTCCGTTGTCTTTTAGATTTATGAACACTGATCTTTTTATGCGATTTATTGGAGTTTTAATTCAGGTAACGAAACGAAGGTTTAGAGTTATGATTTTTAGAACTCGACTCGATCGGTTGAGGCTTTTTTACGAAAGATTATAAAGTAGAAGAGGTAGTATGTTTCTTGCAAATTAAATGTTAAGTAATGCGTTTAAAGGCCATCTCGCAGAGAATAAGGGTTAAGATAATAAATATGTTTTGCAAGTCAAAGGCGCACTTAAGAGATTATTGTGGCATTTCTTGCGCGTGAGAAATTTCTATGCATCGTAATAGAAATTTTATTAAAACAGTTTATTCCGATAGTAAGGCTCTAATAGGTTTTATTGTTTTTTAATAGTTGGTTGCTTTTAGCTCGCGTTATAAAAATACTTGAAAAAAAAGAAGTGTATACAAAAAAAAACATCTTTTTACCATATTTTTTTTTTCAAGAATTTTACCTTCTTGCTTTCGTAGTGTTTCTGTCCAAAAACAATTACACAACAAAGCAACCCTCAACAAATCATGCACCACCAAAATTCATCATTTTCACTAAACAATTCGTGTGTATTTAATATTTAACGTAACCACCTAATCGCGTGTGGTTATACCGATAAAGCAAGTGGGTCAGGTAGTGGGCTATCAGTCAAAAAATAAACAACAATAATACACAGAAATCTATGGGGAACAGGGCGAGGTTGAGTGGCTTCCGTCGACGTAAGATTGATCGAGCAATCGCAATTATGAAAAATGATTTCGTGATAGCGCTGGCGAAGTGACCGACGTGCGCGGGGAGAGGGTTAGCGGGCTTTAGAACTGTCATTGTCACTTCTGTGGCGATCGATTTCTGTCGTATTATCTGAAAGTGGAGCAGTGGTGGCCAAGCGGTAACGGTCGCAACTTACGAGTCCTGTCGTAGGTTCGAACCCAGACAGGCGCTTTACTTTGAGTAAATTGTTTGATTACCTCTGCTCTAAAAATGTTGAAGGAATACATCGTGAGGAAACCGGTATGTCCTAGGACCAAAAATTCGGAGACATGTGACATCTACCAACCCACACTGCGCCCGCGTGGTGGATTACGACCCACTCCCTCTCACCGAGAGGAGGCCTGTGTCCCAACAGTGGGAATATTATAGGCTGTTTGTGTATGTATGTTATGTATCTCGAAGTATCCAAAGCCGCTGGATGCGAGAAGCACAGAACCGGTCGAAGTGGCGGTGCTTGGGAGAGGCATATGTCCAGCACTGAATTTCTTTCGACTTAAATGATGATGTTGATAAGCTCAAAGCATGGGAGAATACCTCAATATTGACCAGACAACAAGGTGGTTTATAGCGGGGCTGGCTGGAAGGTCGGGTGGACTTATTACAAAGGATATAAGTAATAGTTAATTGTTTCGCTTATTTTAGGAACCCAATAAAGACTCACACTACTCACTCACTCAGATTACTGACTCTGAGCACCTAATATCGAACCTATTTAAAAGAAAACCTTTTCATGTTTAAATCATCAATACAATACTCTCATCATCATCTGCCTAGCCTTTTCCCAACTATGTTGAGGTCGGCTTCCAGTCTCGGATTCCGCTGAATACCAGTATTTTACATGGAGCGACTGCCTATCTGACCTCCACAACCCAGTTCCTGGGTAATACGATACCCCTTGGTAAGACTGGTTGTCAGACTTTCGGGCTTCTGACTACCCGTAACAACTGTCAAAGATCTACGAATGACAGCCGGGACCAACGGCTTAACGTGCTTTCCGAGGCACGGAGGGGTCTCAGTATTTAAAGATGGTCACCCATCCATAGACCAACCGCGGCAAGCGTAGCTTAACCTGATCGATCGACCTGTGCGGCTGTTATTATTTAGCCACGAGCCCCTCAAGGTCATCAATACAATACTCTATGTTCATAAAACTCTATTGAATCGAAATAGCCAGGGTTGATAATGATTAGGTAATCGGGGACAATACTTACACGATAAGGTACCTTTTTTAACTTGATTGTTAAATCAAAGAGGGCAAACCGCAACGATTCTAATTAATACTATTAATAATATATTATCGCAGTCTGTTTTTGTTTTTAATCATATCTTTATGTTCTAAATAATGTAAAAAATACCTTTGTTTTTGTAAACATTTCACTGACTAACAATTCATCGAAAAAAATCGATAGTAATTAACAAATCGCTCCAAACTCATAACTTGCGTCTGCTGACCCTGGATTTATACCGGATTGTCGATTAAGCTCTTCATAGAACCTATTTGTAAACGTGTAAAATACTAAATAGTAAACCGAGTGTCCATGGAAAACTAATGTCTAAAAAACCTATCAGAAAAGCTGGGGTTTTGTTATGGACTTCATCATCTGCCTAGGCTTTTCCCAACGTTGTTACAGTCGGCTTCCAATGTAACCGGATGCAGCTGAGTACCAGACTTTATATGGAGCGACTACCTATCCACCTCCACAACCCACTTACTGGAAAGACTGGTTGTCAGACTTCCGTGCTTCTGACGACTGTCAAAAATCCACGAATGACAGTCATGTTACGGATTTCTGAAACGAAATCTTATTCAGTACTCGTCGCTTTTTGCTACCACACCCCTTTTGTTATGAAGTCGGTTATAAATTACGGATGTCAGATAGGTATTTTCCATTACTATTACAGCTCTTATAACCCATTGGTGATGCAATATGAGAATTTACTTTTTATAATCGAAAAACTGAAATTAATCATGAAATTATACGAATAATTATTACGCTGTTAAAATAAACTCATAAAAATATGACAGAGATTATAAAGACACTTGGGAGTACTTGGAACACAAATGAGGTATCTATATTGTCATCATCTGCCTAGCCTTTCCCAACTATGTTGGGGTCGGCTTCCAGTCTAACCGGATGCAGCTGAATACCAGCATTTTAAATGGAGCGACTGCCTATCTGACCTCCACAAACCAGTTACTGGGTAATACGATACCCCTTGGCAAGACTGGTTGACTGACTTTCGGGCTACGGACGACCCGTAACGACCCGTAACGACCCGTATCTATATCGTATGACCAAATTATCTAATATCACCTGATTTTAATAACCTATAGGTAATAATGTCTTTATCATAAACAACTTTATTGATACCTCTCTTACAGATAACATTATATGGGTGGAAATATTGTAAACATACACTTTTATTAGATTAATTATGGAGCACTACTGCTCGCTGTTAATTTACAGTCAGACAGTCGCTATGGGTACTCCGAAGACCGAAAGACTTACAACCAGTCTTACCAAGGAGTATCGTATTACCTACCCAGTAACTGGGTTGTGGAGGTCAGATAGGCAGTCGCCATGTAAAAGACTGGTATTCAGTTGCAACCAGTGAGACCGGAAGCCGACCCCAACATTGTTGGGAACAGGCTAGGTTGATGAAGATGAGTTAGGTGTAGACAGCAGACAAAAGAAAATTGAATCCACAAAAATTTCCTAGCAGAAAACAAATGAACGATGACTAAATAACAAATTCATCTATCCTATTCTATTGTACTACCAACAGGTACATGCAGCAAGATCAATGTATTTTTATTAAAAAATCCTTATACTAAATATATTTATTTACTTAAGTCCCTCTGAAACCACTTAACCCCAGACTTATTAGAATAGTCTTGCACCTAAAGACTCGACTAAAATATGCCTGTATATAAGTTATGGCGGTATATAAATCCAAGTGTGTGAAATCCTTCTGCGGTCAGGGCGTCCAATTTCGGATTCGATCACATTACCATAAGGCGAGTGCGCGACTGTGCGATGCACTGCCCAGTGCGGACATACGGACGGGGAGGATGGAGAGCAAAATTTAGTGGCAAAAAAATATGTTGGTTGTTTAGAAGACCATAGAAAATGGAATGAGGAAAATGTCGTCAAGGAAGTTTTGAGTATGAATTTCGATGGTTATAAGAGTAGGGGAAGACCAAAGAAACGATGAATGGACTGTGTGAATGATGATAGAGTTAGAAAGGGGGGACTACCGAGGTGACGGCTAATAGTATGGAAGAAAAATACATGTTGCGCCGACTCTAAATAAATTGGCAGAATAATGAAGGCAGAAAGAAGGCAGAAGAATAATGATTTAGAAGACCATAGACTATCTATATAAAAGAATATCTATATAAAGAGATAAATCTGAAACTTTTGTCTAATTATATTATAACTTTAGTTTCTTTATATCTCTCTCTTAGATAAAAGTTTCAGGTTTATCTCTATCAGTAGTGCCCCTGAAAGCAACTGGCTTATGATATGACACAGGGTCCCAATATAGTGCCAGTGTAAGTAGCACTTATGCATTTGACATCTACTTCAGTCATCTTAGACAATACCTAAAACACAAAGACGTGATTCTAGGTATTGTAAATCTGTATCTGGCATCTGAAAGTATAATAGGTAAAAAGAGGAAGTTACTGATTTGCATACATTTCACAACCATGATTATTTTTAGATTCAGGAAGATTCTGGAGCCTAAATAGACACTATAGTTAACGAAGGTCAAAATAATAAAAAATAAAATATTTCACATGGGCACTTATGAAATGTGTGAAGCGAAGTGCACGTTCTTAAATGAGAACAGTTTTTAATATGAGGGTAGCTATAAAGTAGATAAGTCAATAAACAACAACCAAATATCTACCAGCTACCAGTACAAAGAGGACAAGCTACCCCACAACAAAACACTTTCCCCATGCACCCAACCTATCGCTCGCCTTATTCCCCGTCCGTATGCCCCACACAGTCTCGCCGACTATTTTATATAGTATTTAGATGCACATTAAGAGTCATCTTTAACTGGAGAATGTTCCGATCGGGTATCATTACCATATTGCTGGTCGGGAACCCTTGACTACAGACGTAGTGTATGATATTCAGACTAGATTATGCTGGAATAGATAGGGACTCATTACTTGGACGCTGACTAAGATTTTGCGGATCTTTTTTGAGTGGACTGCAGTTTAGGGTTGAGATGGTTTTTCAAGAGGAGATTCTTGTCTGGAAACCATGGAAGAGATTGATTGGGTTAGGTTACAAACTTTTCTAGTGCAAAGTTTGTATAAAGTAATACTAACTATCTAGTTGACAATGGTTATGATTCCTTCAGTCAACTGAATCATTTAGAGACTTCTCAGTTCTCTTTGAATTAAAAATGAAAGCCTCAAGCAATAAAAAATGATTTAAAGCCAGGCTGAATACGAAACCAATTCCCAATCAATTAAAGCAAACCGAAGCAAAGGAACAAAACCAACATTAACCAGTCCATTAACCCTAAAGCCAGTAATTATAAAGGTGGCGAACGCGAAAACAAAAGCCAAGTCCTCCACGAGGCTAACGTGTAAAGAATGCACCGATTCCGAGAGACGACGCCTCTCGACCGCATTTTATCACCGACTAATGATCTCGGGCGTCTACGCCGCGTAATGAGAGCGCCAACCGCCCCGGCTCACAACCAATAAAATATTTATGAAACCATCCCCCGCCCTAATGGAACGCGTCAACTCCCCACTTAGAAAACTCCACTCGCATTAACCTCCGCAAAATTATCATTACCGCTCCACAAATGGACAATAGCCGATCGCATGTCCTATACGCAGAATGCGACTCGTTAAGTCGCCGAGGACGCGAATTTAAGAGACAGCTTCTAAATATCCAGTGGCAGCGTGCACATGCGTCCCGAGATCTGTATCGCGCACAATACCGAGGCCGGCCGTCACGACGGTAGCAGAAATATGGACGCGGGCCCGCCGCATGCCCGCTTGTTTTATGTTAATGTGAGGCATAAACGGCTAGCTGCGGGGAAAAATAACGCGCCAACGTCCACCGTGATGAAATACCAGATACCCGCCGCTGATCGTTAGCCGGCCCGCGCCACAACACGAGATCCACACCTAACGCCATTGTCTCAGACGCACGAGGAAGTCGAATAATTAAAGCGAACGCGTCGTCAGTCCAGCGTGCATTCCCACAGACGCTATCGCTCCTGTCGATCTCGCGAGCGAAATACCGAAACCTAATAAGTCCGAGCCGAGTCTCATTTGTGTAAGGAGTCGTTTAAAAAAACGAACAATACGGAGGCGCCCGATAAAGGAGACGGGCCAATAATTTAGGGTCATTGTTTCGCCTCTTAATTTATGGAGTGCGGGCGTACGATTGATTTGTAGGTTTAGGAGGGAGATTCCTCGGCCCGAGAGTGTTGGAGGATAAGCGGTTTTAAATCCGCGGCGGATTATCGCGAGGCGACGTCGCGGCTGTGACGCGCGTCAAGAACTCAATTTATTCGCGGGCCCACTCGATATACATACAATGCGCGGCGGCATTTCAAATGCGCGATAGGATTGGCCGGTTGGACCTGGGCGGGGTGCGCGGACCATATACGCGTTCTTCGTGATGCACATATTAAGTTAGAAGGCTCTGTACATGGGATGCGGTGGAATTACGATAGGCACCGATGATGTCTAAGATCGTGAGTGTCCCTCCGGTAGTACAATGGGCGAACTCGGAGAAAATTATTAATGCCCCCGGGTTGTTCGGTGTTACATTAAATTGCGGGTGGCGAGCGATGCCATTAAATTATCGGACCCGCTGATGTCCTCCTACAATGCATCGCTTGATAGTAATTCACGGCCGATGCTCTTGTGGTATAATTTCGCGGGTGCATTATGTACCCATGACTGAAATTGGATTTGTTTGATTTAGAGAACTGAGGGTTATAGCATGCAGATGTACTATTTGTTGCATTAAATCGACATTGTAATCTGTGTTTATCAGCTCCATAAAATTAGAACTGACCATTAAATACTGCACAATCTTAACATCCTACGGACAACAAGCAATCGAAAACCTCCATCGTTTCCCCGCTGACATTTAACCCTAACAAAATCACTCCACAAATAAAACAGTCCATCGTAAGTACAGCCTATCAGGCATCGAGCGTCTGCATTAATTGGAACAGCCGATCTGGACGACGCAGATTTCACTTCTATAAATGGCTCGAAACTTTATGGTATCGCGGTGCGTTGTTACCGTCAACTTGCGCCTGCACACACTTGTAATTGGTCGACCGCCGGTTGACATTTACAAGAGAACCAAGATGGCGGCCCATCGGATATGCGACGTGCAATTGACAAATAGGCTGAAGGGTTAGAATAAATTGGGCTTCGCACGCAAACGGTTGGATTTTGTTTTTCGAGATCGATGGTGCGTTTGCGCACGCGATGTCTCGACAGATTGTTGACTGCTGAGTTGAGTAAGCGAGCTTAGAATTAGATGGGCTCTCTGTAAGATAGGACCATTCTGAAGGACCATAAAATGTTATTCTTCTGTGTGAGTAGGGTTGGCACACCTGAAACTGAAAATTCTTACTTAGCCTTGTCAGCTTGGCGTTAAGCTGAACTTTCGTTTTTTTTTATTTGGCTTTGAATTTTGACAAGCAGAATAGTTGAGACTGGGAGAGCTCCTTTGCTGGCTCGAATTCAGTATTTAAGATTTTTTTTTTTGGTCTTATAGATTTTAATCATACATTGAAAATGAAATGCTAAAGTTAGATACTTCTAACCACCCTATGCGTGTGTAATATCAATTTGTCCTTTTATAAAAATACAAGGAAAAAAGGTATTTTTATTGGAATACCAGTCAGTTAGCTATAACTAAAGGATAATTATAAGTTCTTGAATGCAAGTCTTCCGTCGCGATGCACATCCGTACCTTAAGTATACATAATGAGTACCTTTAGTACTTAACAGTCGATTGAGCGCGAAATACTTCAGACGTAAACATGGAAATATATATTAAACTGTATAAAAAGGGTTAATTCAAGGAATATTCTAGGAATGCTAAGTTCAAGTCTAATTGCTCCCATCCTTTAAGTGACTGAATATCACTTCACTGTGGCTTTACATGCATTGCAGTGCAACCGGGTTTGCCATTCATCGAGACTTTAAATGGACAATCCGGCTATGTTGTTAAAAGTTGAGGAATGTAGTGGCTGTACCGTTTTTGTCGCTTGGTTACCCAAACTCCAGATATTTCCCTTATAATCAAGATTTGGAAGCGTATATCTAATGCATCACCATTAGGAGATCACCCTACAATTTTCAGTAGCTTTAAGAGAATGTGGCAATCAATGTTCTTGACATAGTCGCCTTTAACGAGAAACACCATATATGTCAAAATCAAATGAAAATCAAAATATTTTATTTCACATAAACCTACATGTCGAAGAGCAGTGGTGGCCCAGTGAGAACGGCCGCGACTCACGAGTCGTGGGTCGTGGATTCGAACCCAAGCACTTTACTTTGTGTAAGTTATCTCATCACCATTGCTCTCAAAACGGTAACAGAAAACATCGTGAGGAAACCGGCATGTCCTAGAACCAAAAATTCGAAGACATGTGACATCTACCAACTCGCACTGGACCCACGTGGATTATGGCCCACTCCCTCTCATCGAGAGGAGGCCTGTGTCCCAGTAGTGGGAACATTATAGGCTGATTATATAAACCTACATAGGCACTTATGAAATGTCACGAGCTAGGTGCACGTTGTCTTGTTCGTTTCGATGAACAATTTTGTTACTGAAAATCACATGGCACTCACATGTACTCAAGTCACTTACCCAGAGACGGTTTACCTTAAGACTAATAAGTGCTATCAACTTTAACCATTTCATTACCCCCAAAGGAGCCTTAAAAAGATAATCCAACATATAATCACAAGCAATTTCCAATTAACATAATCACATTGAAGTTGAAATTAATAGTAATTTACAAACACTGCTGCACAGAAATGGTGGCTCCATTTCTGTGTATGCAATTAAAGACTTGGAACAAACTGAGACTTTAAAATAATAGATGACTGCTAATAAGGGTAATAGGGAACGATATCGATGAATACCCGTAAGTTGGCACTTTAGCAAACACGTTGAGTTTCTCGTGGTTAAAGGGGAGTTATTTAAGGTTTCCTACATTAGGTATGTTCTTGTAACTAATTGGAAATATATTTGAGATACCTATGACATTTTGCGTTTCGTCATCTATCGCATTTCGAGGTAAATCCGCCAAGTTGGTAAAATTAGAATAAACTTATTGTCAAAATCTATGCCAAGTATGCCATCATTCAATAAGTATCTATAACAATTGCCACAGGCTGTTAAAAGCCTAGTAAACCATTTACGACTCAGTTTACACGACTGCTGTTCTCTCCCTGCAGTTGCAATGATCTGACCTGAACAATAAGGATCGTGTAAACAACTGACATTCAGGGCGAATAACCGTTTTGATTTACAACTTACTTCGGTAAAGTGTCACTTTCTCGTGTCGACGCGAGGTTTACGAGAATAGCGTATGTCGTGGGGAAGAGATTAGCCAGTCAACAAGACAGTGGGGCTGACTGTCCAGTGTGGAAAAGATTGACTTGAAATATATAACATTCCTCTTCACCGTAGCCGGCGACAGTGACCCAGACTGGTTTTCTTTTCTTTCGTGAGCTCTCTGATGACGTGCAAAATCAAATTTAGTCTTGAAAACCCGGTCACATCGTGTACAGAGCTGATCAGCATCATTGTATGTGTATTTTGGTGCTTTTTGTCTAGGTCTTCAAGACGATTTGTTTCAAAGCATTCAGTTGACTCAAAGTGCAGGACCAAAGGGACTGTAAATCTATCATCATCATCATCAGCCTATAGTCGTCCACTGCTGGACATAGGCCTCTCCTATTGCACGCCATTCAACTCGATTTTCAACTCTCATTCAGCTGCTACCAGCCATCCTGCGAAGATCATCGCTCCACCTAGCCTGAGGGCGTCCAGTCCAACCTTACGTTTACCGACTGTAAATCTATAAATAGTACAAAATTAAGTCGCTTTTGTGTCTATCTGTTTGTCCACTTAGTTCTTCGAAATTACACAATAGATTTTGATCCGCATCAAAATTCATCATCATCATTTGAAGACTTTATTCCGAATGGTTAACTTAGATGTATCGCAGAAATCTCGACGATTTGACATGTCGCCACATCAATTGATAACACCCGTAAAAATCAAGGGCGAGACAAAAAATCATACATAATATTGGGTACTAACTCAACCATTAAATACCACACACAAACAATTATCATAAAATCTTTAAACAAAAAATCTGCCTTAAGATCAAAAATGGCACCTTAATATATCCGTTAAAAGGGTTTTGATTGATCAAGACGTCAGGCGAGGACAGTCGTCCGACGACCGTCCGGCGACAGTCCGGCGACTGATGATTGATACGCACTGTTAGACAATCGCACGATCCATCATCACTGTCGTCAGTGTGGTCCGAGCCTTGAACGTGACCTATTGTATTGTGAAAAGTTGATTTTTGTTTTGTATTTTGGTTTTGCAATTTAGGTAAAGGCACGTAGGTAAATGGATTTTAGTTTTTTTTTTTATTTGTATAGTTAGTTTGTGTCCTTATGACATGTGTGTTTTTTAAAAATAAATGTTGGTTTTTATGTACGTAATGCAGTTTAAAACAGCAACACAGATTTGGGAGCTTTTCTCGACTCTATGCAGCTCTACAATAAATAATATGACAAGACCCGTTGTCAGTAAACATGAACAGGAAAATATTATTTCCTACATTTTGACATGTTATAAAAACATCGTAAACTATCGAAAAAACGACCATTTCGGAAACAAAAATATCGATTTCCTGTCGTTTTATTATCGAGTTATCGCGTCAGTTCGGCGCCGGCGCACGCAATGATCGATTGCACGTTTAACACCAGGTAAACACCCCGTATATGAAATGAAACTACCACTTTACTGTGACACAAAAATATCAAAATACTGTATACACTTGCCAAAAATATAAACAATCTTTAGGTCACTCAAAATAAGGTTGAATTTTGAGTGATTGTAAGTTTCAGAGCTTGCGTCAACAAGTCTGTTTGATAAATTAATTAAGCGAATGATGGATTTGTCTGCATAGAGTAGTGATTGATGATTTGACAATAATTTTGGGGTCGGACGGCGAATGTCAACAGATAAAGATACAAAATGGGTTCCGGATGCGCCTGAAGGTGGGAAGGTACAAAAAGTGTAAAAAAAGACTTGGTTTAAAGTCTACATAGAAGATATGAAGGAATATCTCACGTTGATAATGTGTTTGAAGGATATCGTAATATTTATGATTATGTATGCAAGTTAAGCTTGTAATACATACAGTCCGTTTATGGAGAGACTAGCATAAATTACTTTGAATTTGTCACCTAGTTTTAACCTTCGATTCTCGATCGGGAGTCAAAAACCTCTACCAGTAGCTTTCAAGAGCCAATAATTTACAAAACTAACATCTGTATAAGATATTATACAATATGTTTTATCCTTCACCAAAGAGCAAAACACCCAAATATCTGTATCAACAAAGTATTCGATCCCAAAACAAACGAGTGACATAAATATTTTGACATAACAACGCCGCGCTTTTAAGCTAAATTAAAACGAACTTAAAAAATAAATTAACAATCGATAAACAGACATCATAAACAAATCGAAAACTCGTTTAAAATTTAATATAATGCTCATAAATATACTTTTTTTTCGCAAAACGAATCACCCCATTTAGTAGGGTGTCCATAATAAACCTGTCACGCGGGACAGTCCGATACCCGACATCGCACTTATCAACGAACATAACATCCTCAACTTTACGACAATCTTGCGCTGGACGCGCGCGCATATAAATTTGAACAAACGTCAAGACAGTCCGATTTTATTTTACTGATCATGGAAATTGTATCGATATTTCAACGATAACGTTATTGTGTTGTGTCGGATAAAGATACTTTTTATGTTCGCGTTCGTTTGATTTTTATACGATCCGAGAATCGGATGAGAGTCGGAATCGATTATAATAAAGTTTACAGCGCATGCTGTGACTAATAATAACTATCGGGAGATGCATTATCGTAAATCAGAAGTAAAGTCAATGTACTTATCAGTGCCCAGATTTCATTCACAAGTGTAGGTTGAATCATTCACCATTAAACTTCAATCACTAAACTACGTAGTTCTGAATCATGTATGAAGAACCTGTTGCTTCCCAACGCGTGTACAACACTGCACAATGCAGGCGAATGGTGGCATGCAACACAAAACAAGACCAACCGAACAGCACGTCAAGTTAAACTTTTTCCCCACTGAAGCAACTGAAAGCCTATAAACTACGCGTGAAAGCACGCAAATAAAAAAATCACAAAAATCATTCCCGCAACTAAAACCCACACGCCACAATCTAGATCGCAACACACGAATAGCGAAATCTAAAAACCGGTTGGTAGTTCGCCATGTAATTCTAATTAGGTAATTCGAGCAGCCGGTACTAATGGTTCGGTTCGGTGCCATAAAGCAGGCGCAATCTGATCGTGTGAACATGCTGTCCGCGTGTCCCGTGCACATTGTCCGCAGACATGCGACGCTTTGTCACCCTAGCCCACGCGGCGAGATAGCGATATGAGAGCCTGTAATTATTGGCTTCAGAGCTATTCTGCAAATTCGATTTTAGTGTTAGTGGAGGGTTAAGACGAACTTTTTTCCGAATACAATTTTTTTATTTTTTGTTTTAATTTATTATCACAGTCAACTATATAAGGTTGACTGCCATTTTTCTCACGTCTTCGGATACAAATTTGACAATGTATTATTCTAAGCACAATAGTCACTCTCGGGTCTTTCAACTTCATTCATTCTTGAGAGCACTCTGTCACTACTCACACGCGGTGATTACTTGAACTTTAACCTGTTAGCTTCGAACAGCAGTAAACCGGTATTACAGAACAAAACAATCGATACTTTAATGGGTTGAAAAACTCAAGCCCAGAAAATAATTAATCAACAGGCTGGAAACTTCAAGACATTTTTTTTCACAACCTTTAAGATTGGACTTTTGGACGCTTCTCCATTGTCATTCTCAAGTCACAACATATGGACATAATATAAATGACTCGGGACATGAGGACACTGATACATACTCATTATACTTTACCCTCTCATTGATGGAAGCGTTTCAAACGGGACGAACACGCACTGACGTGTGGTCTGGGTCATCAAGAGTCACGCGAAACATTCATTGTCATATATCCAAAATTCGGTAACGGCTTTTCTTAAATGGATCAATCTCATCATCATCGATCTGGTAATTTAAAAACTAATTTCTGGGCAGGACGTGTTCTAAATGTTTCCAAATCAGGATTCTGAATTCAAACTATATTTTTCAGACTTCTCCCACCTTTATTAAATGTCAGCCTTTTTAGAAGCGAAGACAAAAAAAAAGTCTTCAACCAAGTCACAGATGGACTTAATTAATAAGTGCACAACGAGTACATACGATACACGCTCAGCGCTCACATTGATGGAGGCGTATCAAACGAGATTGATGCCTTCACACGCAATGACGTCGTGACTTAGGTCTTCAAACAGTTATCGCCCCTACATCCAAAATTTTCTATAGGCAATTCGCGATGGATCAATCTCAACATCTTAAATCTGATAATTATAATTTATTAACGTTGCAAAATCACGCTATTTGGCAGAAAATGTTCTAAAGTTTCCAAATCTGGAGCTTGAATTCCAACTTCTACATTTTAAAGACATTCACCGTTGATTGTCACCCTGGTTAGACAAAAAAAAGTCCTCACCCAAGTCACAGACGGACATAATAAATAAGTGCACAACGAGTCGGGACATGAGGACACCGATACACACTCAGCGCTCACATTGATGGAAGCGTTTCAAACGCAGTTTAGATAGCGTAGTGGCGTTGACGTATTATTATTGTGGCGTTTCGATGTTCTCGTACCATTTCCGAAGTATAAGATACGAAATTTTCGTGTAGTGATGGTAATGTGGCTCTAAAGGCTAATGTTTTTGTAAATGATGGGCTTGGGAATAGCGAAAATGTTTATTTGAAGGCGATTGATTCTAATCGTATTGTTTTATTGGAGACAGGAAGGGGACTTGTTTATGTTTACAATAAAAAAAAATACTGTTTAACCCTTTCTTCCTACGTTTGATTAAAAAGATTCGTATCTATTTGTATGTATAGTGTCTATGCATAACTTTGAATGCCTTTTTGTTAATATATTCCAGGACATCAATTTTAAAGCCTCATGAATTTCAACTAATAATCCGAATAGCCAACTAAGTTGCAGCAAGTTCCTCAATAAACCTCTTTCTTCACCACTATCTCACGAACTTGTTCGAACAGCTCGTATTTTGACATGTTTTATAGTTCTTCTCGCGTCAATCGCGCGTGTTGCGTCCGAAATACTTTATTTATAGCCAAAACGGTTGAGTCGTCGCGGCCGTAAAAAGTTTTAGTGTCTTCCGATTGAGGCGCCGTGTCTTTATGCCCTTTTTTATCAATATTGAGCCGTTTTTGATGGGCTGTTTAGGGTTATGACGTAGTTTTGTTTGTAAAGAAGCCATGGAATTGTAATGCTAGTCATTTTCACGTAACGTGGATTTGTAACGCGAAATTTTGAGTGCATCTGCGACAGGTCTTTGAATGAAATGTGTTAATAGAAATAGAGGCCTAACAGGCTGTTGTATGATTTTATCTTTGCTAATAAATTGTGTTGGAGTAATTTGAATTTCCTGCTTTTCACTTACACCTTTAGCTAGTTCGCTCACTAGTGTACAATTTCCTGTAACATTGATAGGAATGTTCTAGTTTCTGAATTTACACGGAGTTACTGACTTCTGATTAAATGATTGAGGAAAACATGTTGATTGCGATTTTTATTGCAGGATACCAATAAGTATGTTTGGCACCGGAGTGATGTTGACCGATTGGCATTGCATAATCAGCTTATAATGTTCCCACTGCTGGGACACAGGCCTCATCTCAGTTGGTAGATGTCACATGTCTTCCAATTTTCCGTTTCTGGTTCTAGGAATTCTCCGTCACCATTTGGCATTGATTACCTCCTACATTTTAAATTGAATTGACGTGCACTAATTTTTACATGCAGAACATCTAGATCTTAGTCATCTCGAAAAACTTTGTAAAAATATTAAGGACTATCTCTATTATGCCTGATCATCAGTAAAGAAAGCCCAGTTCGTTGACCCTGCGTGTTAACAATCCGGATATATTTTTTTATATCATTATGTTTAGTGGATCATTAAAACTCTGTCAAAAGAGGCATTTTTATGACTTTTTTACGACAAGAAATCTGATAGTATGTCTTTTTAAATGTTCCCAATGATTTTTATATGAGTACTTTTATTGCGTATGACGGTAGATTAATTTCATTGTTGTAAAAATTTTGTTTGATTGCTTTTTAAGTGTTTCTATACGGGTTAGTATGTTTGATTTCTGTTTTTATGGAAATTGTGTGGTATATGGCTATGCACACATTTTCTACATATTAGTAATGGATGTTAGGTGTTAGAATTGCAAACAGAATAAAATAAAAAATGGAGTTTCTAATATTACTTTAGCACATTCCTGTACATATTTGCACAAATCCCTCTGGCCTGACAATTGTAAACTTCAAAACTTAATGAAATGTAGAATGACCTAGATATTGTTCAATAAGTAAGTAGGTAAACAAATACTTCAAAATTTTCCTAAATACTTCATGTGAAATTGACAAAATCGTTGTCACCCTTGCGTCAACTGAATGTACCAGTACCTAATTACTTGGGGAAACAAACCAGCTACTAATTAAAAGATTTCTTATAATTACCATAAAATAAACTGCCCACAAAACTTTTAAAAGCTTTTAAGCTTTTATAGATAGACAACCGTAGGTTATTACTAACCGTTGAAATAAACATGAAATATCCAGGAATAACTCGTAAAATGATTGAATTATTGAAATTGATGGAAGCGTTCAAAACGAAATGTTTTAATTTATGAAACTAGTGTGAAACCATTTATTTTATAATCTAATAAAAATAATAAAAATCTCAGTCTCACCCAGATTCAATATAAATATTATTAGCCATTAAATTACGCGGATCTGCATTTTATTTTGATTATTTTATGATTTATGTGACATTTTCTTCTTTAAATATCTTCTGACCTCATCTCTTATTTTAGAGCAGGCGACTCAAGATCTTTGTTTTTCAGTAGTTATCAGGTAGATAGAACCACAACAACTACAACAACTTAACACACAACGTAACAACAACTTTTAAATTACTTAATATTTCGCTTCGAGGATGAAATTAAATGAAATGATTTAGTCTGTAAATAAGATATCGAATCACTTTCACACGTTATATTATAAAAAATAAATAAGCTAGATGAGGTCGGCGTTTCCTATCTGACTACTCTGAGAAGAAAGGCCGAAACAAACACAGAGGTCACAGTCTCTTTTAAAGTCCAGACATAATCTTGGTCAGATCATGTGAAGACCATGTAGATGGTACTGCTTCATCAAAAATCCAACCCCCTGGGCCCTGACACTTATGTAATGTAAAATTGCTAACCTAATTATCATTTACAGCAAATTATAATAAGGTTAGCAATTTCACATTGTAGTTCAACTTATCGAATTGTCGACAGCCGTTTCTTTTTAAGAATGGGGGTAATAGTCCAAATGTAATCACTAATTAAAGATTTCAATAAATACAAAAATAAAATGACCAAATTAAATCCAATAAAATCAATCACCAACATCTAATCGTAGTCTCTACAAACCCACAAAAACTCAAAATCACCCAAAAATATATCAAGGAGTGTTAATTAAAACGGAAGCAGGACCACTCAATCACGTCACGAATCAAAGATGGCGCCCGTTTCATCTTGAAAATGATAAATTTATATAAAAAAGTCGTATGAACTAAAGGAAAGGCCGGAAGGCGACGCGTTGTATATCAATCAAGAGATGAATGAGTTAGAGCCCTTATATGTCACGGGACGGACACGAGACGAGTTTGTGGTGTTGATTTAATTTGATGGATTTTATTGTGGTTTAAATTGGGAAGGAATGTTTGTAAGGCGTTATAAAATGTAAAATTAGTCTGAGATATTCATTATTTCATTAATTTAAAAGTGTATCATTTTTCAGAGTGATATAGGAAAATCATGGGTACGACTAATTCATAAATGTTACATACTATAGTCCGGCCGACGAGAGAATGCGTTCCTGCCACCTGTCAGAGCGACAATTCCAGTAGTTAATAAACATCAAATTCGCAAAACACGTATTCGTTTGTATGAAATTGACAGGTGTAGTTATTTTCTTTGAGAACTGTCTCGTCGATCACCTATTTGCCACATGAATTATCCTGAGGCCTGATAACAACAAAGAATATTTTTGTGCAGTGATGGATGGCATACCTCAATTGTAAATGAATCTGACTCTTAAACGATATGATTTCCTTTCTATTAAACCAGCCTCTTAACATTATCAATTTCAATTTGGTGGATCACCTGGAGTAGAGAGGCTACATAGATACACATGCAATTAAACAAACGATCAAACTCTACAGTTTAAAGCCTTCTACAGACACTGATACATTCCAAATCGTGACTTATAAACGCGATTCCTATTCATACATTACATTAAAATTTAAATATTCGCAACTGTGTAACTTCCATACAACATTATTGTATGTAAATGTAAATATAGTCTAATGGGTCAGTCGGCTTTGTACACGACAAACGGATTGAGGCGAACAGTTAAAAATATGATTGAAGTCCTAAACGCTATGTTGGTAATCTGCGTTTACAGCAGCTTGGTGTTCAGTATAAGGTGTAAACTGATCGCGGGTACACACGACGACACAACAAGCTATACATTTCCATTTTTAGCTGACCTCGCAATGTATAGGCTTTTCGTACAATGCGAAGTCAGCTTATACTGTCGTCGTGCGTTATACTCGGCTCGATAATTTTTCACAATAGGTACTTAACCTACCTACTGTCTATATTCGTCTTGCCCTTCTTCATCTGTACAGTCTGCTGTCAGTCAGGGAAATTCTTCGTTTTACAAATTGATACCCTACATCGATTTGCCGAGTTATGGCCATTTCATAAAACTGTCAAAGAATGACAGTTGTGATATGAATATACAGACAATTTAAGTTGGTAGTCAATTTGATAAACGATTAATTTCCTTGACTGTACCTACGCGTAATATTTAGTTTTTGATTTTAGTCCCAAAATCAAATATCACTAACAATCTCTTGTCTAAGAAAATCTAGGATTCTGTACTGCAACACCACAGGACCAAAATGTAACCATAACTACTGGTTTGACGCCATTAAACTTGTTAATCGCTACCTCTTATGCCTTATAATATTATTTTTTGTATTTCAAGAGAGATTCAGTTTTACTGCTTATGCATATTTAATTAATTGCATCTTGCAATCTTTATCGACATTATTTATTGTCAAAACCTACATCAAAGAGTTTTATGACTTATTTATGGCTTTAACAGATATTCAGTTAGATAAAACACAATTAGCGCGGCGCCAAAATTATCGCTAAATCTAGACATATAATTACTGAAATAAAATAGCAATTATTGTTTAATTTTCATTACATAGTTTAACGACTTTTTGAGTGGAGCCCAGGCAGTAAAGCTGTTATCGACTAGAGCTCCGTTCTTGAAAGCTCATTGAAATTATTTGTGGCTATGTAAAACCTAAGACTATGAATACCTAAGACTGGAGTAAACTTACATAAATGCATTTCGAAATCTATCTCTGAAATCATACAATATCAGGGCCAAAGAAGGTGATTTTTTTTTCGTTACGAAGCTCATTTTGATATCTTTAGTAATCTGTAGGAAGTAAGTTAAAGATAAGCGGATAACTTTATATTACTTCCTTCAGTTAGGAGTCCTTAGAGCTATCAAGCAATAGAAAACCAAGTTATCTTTGATAATTTCTTGATTAACAAAGAACTACAACTCGTATCCCACTAAACCTAATCCATAATCAGTACCCACAACATTACAACCACTACCGAACTCCTTAAAACAGCGACACTGCTAAAAAGACCCGGAGTCCGTTGTCTAATTGATAATTAGTATTCAGGCGGGCGGTGCAGGCCTACGTGTGGCCCCCATGAGCCCCCCGGCCCCCGTGGGCCCCGGGGACGATGGGGGGTTGGTCAACGTTGCATCAGCACGTCCAAGACGTCTGCTATTGACGTAAGACGCCAGCCGCTGGGAGCGCGACGTGATCACACGGCTGTGCGGCAGTGGGAGGGTTAAGTCCGATGATTCCAGTTCATTGAATTTAATTGGTACTTTGATTTGCGGGTTGTGTATTTGATGGGATGATCTGAAGGCTGTCAAAGTGGATAATTGTTTGGTTTAAATAGGTGAACGCAGTGCTGTGAATTTGATATCAGTTAGTACTTATCTATCCTTGTGATTTTTTATATTTATATGTGATATTTATGGTGTACATAATAAAGAGTTGTTCTATTCAATTCTATCTAAGATATCGGTCGTATGATTGGATCTAATTCCCAAGTTTACTTTCACTAAAATAATAACAAAAATGTAAAGCTCTGCAGAAAATTTTCATTCGAATCATAAGGAAAATATTGCACATAAACATTGTGACTTGAGTCGAACTGTCACTAACTAAACACCTTTTAACATCGAAGGACAACTGCCCACATTCATATGAAAAACAGAAAACAGCCTCCGAATCAAACTACTCCACAACCAGATCGTCAATCCGACATTACCATAATTCATTATAAATTATTCATCACAATAAACTGACCTACCCCACCACGCCCTAAGGCCTGGTACCCAATCGCGGGCGACTACACAGCAACTTTTTCAAGATTACCATATCTACGTTCGAGAATCGCGAGTGAAATGGACGGGCAGTACAGCAAATTGGCTATCTAGCTCATGCATCGCGTATGAATCGCTGCGACCGAAGAATCGGAATATTTAGGCGATCGTGCGCGTCGCCCGGTAGCCGGTCTGTGTCGGCCCTTATTTAGATACTTTGATGTTTTCAGTGTGTCTGCCTTTTTGTTTGCGTTGAATACATTTTGGAGTGTTTTATGTTGTTTGTTTTTTAATTGTGGAAACCGAGAGTATTGGGTTCTTTATGTTCTTGTGGAATAATTAACTGGGCTTTTGATTATCAAGACAATGTAGCTGTAGCTATAGACACTGTCTTAACAAACTATACCTACTGGTTGAAAGAAAAACCAGGCAGTGTCTGGAAATCTTAACAAAAAAATGCGGGGTACAACAGTGACCTGCATAACCCAACCTCTCTCCTTCTTTGTAAGAGGGGTCAGATAATGTAGAGTAGTGATACTGACTGACCGTACAGAATCTATCAAATTTTCAGAAACGTTACAGGAACTGCCGGAATTTGGACCCAACCAAAGTCATTGATACACCAACATGTTCTAATACATTAATAATAGCCTAATCATCCCGGAACACACAAATCCCTCCCATTCTAATTAACAATGCGCAGCAAGAATATTCAAAACAATCGCTCCTCATTACAGACCAGCGATCTCTAATCCAAAGAACACGGTACGTGCCAATTTCGAAGCTAGTAGCAGCACCCACAAGTCGGAATTTTTCAACACACTAATGAATCAGTCGGGTTAATGCAACATCGGGGAGACCGTGTACATATTTAAATCAGGTACATGGTTCTTGATTATAGCAGCCGGAGTCAACTCAGTTGGTTTTATCTGGATTGTGTAAAGTTTCCCAACGGTTATTGCTCTGAGACAATATAAAGGAAATGCTGGTGAAGTAGATGTGGGTTCTACTTTTTTCTATTTTGAGTTTAATTGCTATTTTGTCTGGGTGGATGGGAAGTGCATCTTTAAAGGTACAAATGTATTGCATCAAAAGCGTTAAGGTATAGACGAAAATTCTGAGGACATGAAAAGAAAATTGGTAAATTAGTAACTCCCCATTTTGACATAGGCTCTGCATCAAACAGAGAAAAAAGTTCCCAAATCTAAAACTGTTTTATTCATTAAAAGCTGTACAAATAAGAATCTTATTAGAATAAGCTTGAAATCAATCAAATCTCGTCTAAAAGTCCGACGTAACGATCAATGCAACTCCGTACCGCGTATTCAAACTGCAGAACCAACTAGATTCTTTCCCTACAGACATTTTTAATAAGTGATTACATCTCAATTCCTCAAGAAAAACCTATCCCCGTCCCACCTGGCTACATTAGAAGTCGAGACTTCGAGAGTCCCTTCCTCCTTCAACTTCATTTGCAGTCTACTCCACGTTAAAATCAATTATGCTTGCGATTGTTTCGTTAGTGGAAGCAAATGTTTTTTGTGTCCCCTCCCCCACCACCCCCTTCCAACCCCCCCCATTGTCCCTCTTTGTATTCAGTGGACGGAATGTCTCTCCACTGTTTGGTTTTCTTTTGACGAACTTCGTTTCGAATGCATTTTCTTAATTCGTTCGTGATTTTGTGGAAAACTGAATCGTTCTGTCTGGTGCGGTACTGTGTTTTGTTTTGTTGACTGGCTTTTTGACGACGAATGAATGTGCTGCTGTTTTTAAGTGAATTAAAGATGTTTACGTAATTAAGGAAATAAAGCAGTTTGTTTCAGGGATGCATTATTATTTATGTGTAAATTGATGTCATTTTTCTGAAAGTATTTTTTGTTGATATCAGACAATGCAGGTTAATTATAGCTAATCCGGTAAATTTTCATGAAAGAAAAATTTTGGTGGCTCTTTGTTCTGCGTGCAATGAGTAACAATAATGCCTTTTAACATTAAAGAAATCCAGAAATGACCATTGAAGCAAATGCGACACAAATATTAAACTCAGACCAATTTATCCAGTTTCAAAATGCGAGTCAGCCTAAGTTTTTATCTGCAACATAACTTCAAATTAAGATTAAATGCAATACTCTTCATTTGATAAGCCCGACCTGGCTGTATCGGCATGTCCCTTAATTGACTAACCCTTTAAGATCGCCCGTCGAAGCATGCGCATTCGCATCTCAATATTAAAAAAATCTTTATTTATGCTAAGTAAAAGTAATGCACACAAATACAGTAAATCACGAGCCAAAGTCGTTAGCAAGTCTGTTAAAATTCTTAAATTAAAAATAAACTAAAAACCTTTAACAATTAGCATTTTATTTATTGCAATTACTGTACAAACTAATTTATACACGACACTCAGACACTTATACCGTATGAATAAAACCTATTTAGTGAACTTGGGGCGCTAAATAATTGTTTTTTTTTTCTTTTATAAAGGCGAGTACACACTATTGTCGCTCGCCGATGTTCAATATCTACGTACATTAATTATGCAAACGATCCACTCCAGAGAGGTTAAATGGCGATTTTTTGTGTCTCGTTTTAATGCGACGGTGTGGTACGTGATGGCAGAAGATGGGTGAAGTAGGATCTTGTTATTGCTTTTGCTTCGAAGTTTTTCTGCGGAGTGTTAATTGAATGAAGCAAATTCTGGAGAGAACGAATGTAAACAAATTAGAATTAATTTAGAAACTGTGCGGTGTGAAAACGCAAAAAAAAATCCTATAAATTGTTAATTTATAGGATTTTTTTTTGCGTTATTACATATTAATTAGGAAACATTTGAAATTTTGTACAGAAGTAAATTTATCCTGATCAAAAAGATAGTGCAATCAAGTTAGTTTTTCTTCGATCGGCGGTATACCTATACTTTTTCAATTAAAACTTTAGATTTTACAGTTACTGTTTTATTCTCATAAACAACTTTGTTCATCTTAAAGTTAACGCAACTATGAATATTTCGCAGTGTCGTTACAAAGACTAGTACACAATAAAGCGGACTGCACAGCGTCACGTTCCGTATCGACGGAGCGCTCTAATTAAAAATCGTAAACATCGACGCGCCGTCGATAGCAGTAATGTGTGCGGACCCTAATTACTTGGACCGTTTGAATTAAAAACATCGATGTTTTGCTTGTTAGGAGTTTGTGTTAGGGATGTTCATTATTTTCGTCAGTTTTAGTTAGGGGAGGAGCAGCAGTTTTTTTAAATACAAGATTTTGTTTTTCTTTTTTTTTTTTTGCAAAATTTTGCTACCGATGGTCCGTACGTTTTCAATTCCACTATGCTTCAATGGATTTATTTTTATTTTAACCCTAGGTAGTACTTAGATAGTTCTTAGGTAGGCCTTGTACAATTAAATATAAACCCTTACATTTTTATTTATTGGATATAACACATTCCTAATTCTACGTGCGTCATTCAACAATAAATCGCAATTAGTTTTAATAGTCATCAGAAACCCCGTTTAGATAAATATGTGATCATGATTAATTAGTAATTAATCGGTTTAAATATTTGTAATCATCCATGTAAGCTATAGGGGAGAGGGGGGCATGACGGGGACGCGAGGCACGACGGGGCCACCCACACTTACAAAAAACTATACGCTCTAGATGTGTTTTGTTTTCGCTAATAGGTAGCCATTTTGTATCTCTCTTTAGTCTGACAGTGACCGGCGACAAGACTGCGCGCGTTTGATTTTTAAAACAAAAAACGATTTTCAACGTAATTTTATGTAATTTTGAGTGGCTACGAATACGCATATAAAAAGGTAAGTGTTTATGTCGCTACTATCATGTATTTATTTTGTTTTTGCAGATAAATTACTTATTGATATGTTTTGAACAAAAATACTCTAACCGTCACTCATTTTATTTGGTTTGTTATTTTAAATAATGTGAGAATTGGGGCATAACGGGGACATGGCTACGGGGTACGATGGGGTACCCCGTTATGCCCCGCAACCGTTGTCCCCATTATGCCCCTGTTTTGTAAATTAACTGAAGGATCGTTCTTGTTCATTTTATAATAGAAAATATTTTGTTTTAGATATAAAAATGGTACGGACGTATAAGAAGAAAAGTTCGAGGCTTAGTTGGTCCATTGAAAACATGAAACAGGCAATTGATGCAGTCTTAAGCAAAACTGCTGGCTATAGAAAAGCTGCTCACCTGTATAGTGTACCACAGACCACATTAGAGCGTCACGTCGCTAAAATAAGGAAAGGCGAGCTGTCTCTTGACTCTACTCCAGGTAATTTCAAGCCCGTGTTTTCCAAACAAGAAGAAGAGGAGCTGGTAAGGTACATTATAGAAATGGAGCAACGTTTGTTTGGTTTAACCACTATCGTCCTACGGAAGCTAGCTTATCAGCTAGCGGAAAAAAATGGCAAAGCTCACAATTTTAATCACGATAAAAAGATAGCTGGCGTAGATTGGTTAAAGGGATTCTTGAAGCGCCACCCAGATTTATCTATCCGAAAACCGGAAGCTACATCGGCAGCTCGAGCAATGGGCTTTAATAAAGTGGCTGTGGGTAAATTTTATTCTCTGCTCGGGGAAGTATATGACAAATATAATTTGACGCAGGACAGAATTTTTAATTGCGATGAGACTGGCATATCATGCGTCTCAAAAACGAAGAGCAAAATTATTGCAGAAAAGGGGAGAAAACAGGTAGGATCGCTTTCATCAGCAGAACGAGGGCAGACGGTTACGGTTGAGGTATGTTTTAATGCAGCAGGAACTTACATGCCTCCTACGCTAATATTTCCTCGACAGAGAATGAAGCAAGAGTTGCTGGATCGAGCTCCTCCAGGGACGACAGCAGAATGCAACGCTAAAGGATGGATGACAAGTGAAATATTTATGAGCTGGTTCAAACGGTTTGTCAATTTCTCTGGTGCGTCAATAACTAACCCGGTCTTGCTTCTTTTAGATGGTCATGTAACACATACGCAAAACATATCAGTTATTGACTATGCACGCAAAAATGGCGTTGTAATGCTTTGCTTTCCCCCGCACTGCACTCATAGGCTCCAACCCTTAGATGTTGGGTTTATGAAACCTTTAAGTGTATACTATGACCATGCCTGCTCTGATTGGTTAAGGTCACACCCGGGGCGAATAATAACAACATTTCAAATAAGCGAAATATTTTCAAATGCATATTTTCAAGCTGCAACAATGTCTACAGCAATCAAAGCCTTCCAAAAATGTGGCATATGGCCTTTCAATCAGAATAACTTTACAGATTCAGATTTTTTAGCTGCATCAACCACAGACGTACCGTTGGCAAACAATGAGTCTGAAACAGGTCCTTTAAATGTCGGAATCCAGCAACAACCGCCGCCACCTATTCTTGAAGAACATCCTCTTGAAGCAGATTTGCCTGCTTTAACAACACCTCAGCCTCAGCCTGGACCATCAACACTTAATGAACATAGCCTAATCCAATCTCCGATTCGAAAAGTATGTCGTGATTTGACAACTTCGTTTGCAAATGCTTCGCCTCAAGAAATTCTCGCGATCCCGACAGTCGAACAAAGAAACCAAACGAGAAAAAACTATCGCCGAGGGAAAACTGTTGTTCTCACTTCAACCCCCTACAAAATTGAGTTAGAAGAACGAGAACAACTTAAGAGAACGAAGAAGTGTTCTAATCCAAATGACCCCAAGTTAAAGAAGAACTCTAAGAAACAGAAGACCCAAAAAGCTCCCTCTGGTGTAGAGAATACCGAGGAGGATACCATGTGCCTGTACTGCCTTGACGTGAACCACACTTATTTAAAGTCTTCGGAAGGTTGGGTGTCTTGCCAACTATGTGGACGGTGGGCTCATACAGCTTGTGCTGGTGTAGACGACGACAATACAGAAGAAATCCACATCTGCTTGTACTGTGACGCAAAATAAATACGTACCCCATACTGCCCCTACCCTGGGGCACGATGGGGTTTTCATTATAGTTTCAAAAAATTAAAATTATAAAGTCATATGATTATTTACATCACCAAATTCTATGCCAAATAATAGTTTAATAAGTATCCAAAGTGTTGTGATTAGTTTTAATTAATAAATACATTGCGTTGATTATTTTACTGTGTATTTTCCTTAGCGTCCCCATTATGCCCCCCTCTCCCCTAACTATTGAAACATAATTATTTACTTAACACAATATTTATTGTATAGTTTTTCCTAGAAAATTATTATGTTTTTATTTTATTATTATTTGTGTTTTCCAATATATGTACAGAAGACGTCTAAAGTTTTCTAGATAAACTCTAACGAAAAACTCAAGAATTTAAAAGTTTCAATCTTTTTTGGTAAATAAATTATTAATGACTCCCTTCCACTGTTATAAAATGTATCTAAAAGAAACTCGCCTCTCTTGACAAACTATCATTTAGATCCTCATTATGTTTATATAAAAGCTTTCCTTTTCGCCAAACAGCCGTTCCACAAAATGTCCTCATAAAATACAGGAAACACTTACTAACATTAGTAGTACTCCACCCAAAATTCGCTAACGTACCTGAAAAAAAAATAAAACCAATTAAATATGGCCGGCGTTAATTACACAAACAGACAGACCTCGCCAATTACGCGTACCCATAAAACGACGACATTAGATCCACTTTAGTACGCAACTGTACCAAAGGGACGTTTCCCTAATCCATTTACGATATAACAGATATAAATCAAACTTAATATTAGCTACATGTGTTGATAAAGCCCGCCACACGTGCACACACACACACAGACCAACACACCCTCACATACACATAACCAAGATGGCGCTTGACTTGAGGGAGAACGTGAGATTATCTTTTTAATGTGTGGCCCGGATTAAAATGACGAATGCTTATTGTTCTATTTTTTCGTGTCCTTTTTCGCAGTGGGTTTTTTAGGGTTAAAACTTTTTTTTTTGTTTATTGTTTGGGATTGTAAACACATGGTGCACATTCCTACCGAGATAGGATGATGGAAAAAAAGGTTTATCTAGGACTTTGAAGAAAGTTCAGTAATGTTTCAGGATTCAAATTGACGATCACTACTTGGAGGCGTGACCATTGGACTATTGTATTCAGAGTTTTTTTTTATCTGTTGATCATTTTCTAAATATGATATTACTTACGTCAATAAATTAATGTTATTGACACGTTTTCCAATTATTCATTTTGCGGTTGATAACAAGCTACATAGTTAGCCACAGATACTATGTAATCGGATTTGATGACTTGGATTATATTCCCGTGTGTGAGTCAAAAATGTATGAAAGCAGACTGATAGTTGATAAGGATTACTTTTATCCACACGTATTAGTAATTTTATAATGATTAAGGCTGCACCAAAGATGTGGCCGAAAAGTATGATGATGTAGTAATTGATTGCAGTCAAAGGGTTGTGATGCAAACAAATATTCATGATGCAATTGAGGTACAGGTGGTCGCTTGGACTGACAAACCGACTGAAAAACTGTATGATCGGGTACATTATCATATTATTATTAAGTAGGTACACACCGTAGATACATACCGACAAAATATTAGTAGTGGTGGTGTAATAAAATATCAATTTAATCAAAACATTTTAAAAAACCCGCATCATTATCATTGCCAAAAGCTCTTACTCAAGCGAACATAACCCTCTCGCTGCGATTACAAGACACAACATACCAACGCACACACACACAATCTACAGATGAAGCGCAAATGTGTGCAAGGTGGCATGAAAATGGAATTAAGGGGGGAAAATGCAAAGGAATCAACCGGGCGAGAGCGCGGGGGGCGAAAATGTCCCAGACCGGACACTTTGAACGAATTATGACGGTCATTATTAGAACGTGGACAGAATTAAATTGCCTCCCCCCTACCCCCTTCTCGCCCAGTCGGCCCCTTACCTTCCGGCTAAGTATGCCCGCATAATGATACCTGTCCAATACTAGCAACACTTATCTAAGCCGGCGAGTGGATCTCTATCGTTCGGGATTCGATATTTGTTTTTCTTTTTTCTAAGGGATCGTTTTGTGTGAGTGCGTCGAATGAAGTGTCGATAGAGGTAAGTGAAGTGGTTTGAAGAGATTGAAAGACGGCTGCGTGTGGAATGCAAGGATTTTGTGGTCCGTGTTATTTTCTTTTAGTAAAAAACTGTCTTGCTTTTTCAAAATAGCAGCTTTTGACCTTAGCCATTTCTTATTAAAAATTAAACGTAAAAGTTGCCATTTATTACACAACAATTTCATAGCATGGAAAATTGTAATTTACATTTTACTGCACAGATTAATAAAAATTCAGATTATTAATTCAGACTCTGCTTGTTGTGAATATTTATCTAAGGCTTACAGTTAATCTGCTCAAAAAAAAATTTGGTCCTTCAAGTCGTATGATAACTATACAAACACGCCTAACAAAAGGATTAGATAACCTTGTAACTCCCAGCTTAAAGCAATCAAATAAAAGAAATCCCATAGAGTTTACAATCAGCGGGCACATGACACGATAAGGCGTACAAGTCCGTACAACTAAAGTAAATTTACAGAAACAAAAGCAAACATTAGGACAGATTAGTGGACGTTACGCGAACGCAACGATGCAAAGTTAATGCCTGTATCAATAGTTCTGGAGTCGCAATCAGTAGATTTGCAGTAATCTCGGCAAACGCACCGAGCGATAAAGAGTACGGGCGGTGGAGCAAGGCACGGGCGAGAGGACTAGAGGTCGTACTGAAGGACCAAGGGTTGTTTGTGAGGTTAAAAAATTAAATAAATTATTTTAACTCAGTACTGAGATAGGATTGTCGATGGGTGTAGCCAAAGGGGAGTTTGACAGGATCTGGGATTTTATATGTACTTGCGGGAAACTTGAAGAGTGAAAATAAATAGTGAAAAAATATTAGTCCACAGTGATAACTACAATTTTTTTACAAAATCATTATTTTGGCCTTTGAATCTAAAAAAAGGTAGGTATTAATTTTCAAGGTAAGAACTTGATATTTTTGTTACAAAGTTTCAAGCAATAACGTTTTCTACTGAAACTGAAATAAAAAAAAACAACTGATGAAAAATTCTCCACCCCTAAAAAATGCATAAATCAATTTCTATTTTGATCTCCCAACCCAATCTTTTCCAGATCGTATCGTAAAAATAAAGTGTAACTAATCAAATGAGATTGCGAACGCCTTTCCGAATCGCGCGCGCTTGTACCTTACCCGCGGCCATTATCATGCAATATTGATAGAAGCTTCGTATAAAGCAGCCAAGTTAAGACGGCGGGCACTCTCTGCGTCCCACGTGCCCACTTTATCTGCAAGATATTGTAAATATTAGGTACAATTGTACCCGCAAACAAAGCCCGGATTACTTCTATAGTTCGTCTGATTGTTGATATTTGCTTTTTTATTGGGTCGTTGAGACGCTATCAGTATTTGAGGAGTGTAATCCGAGCTGTACTGATATGGTTTGTAATGTGAGGCTATGATTGGAGGGTAATAAGGTCATCTTGAGGTGAAGAATTATTTATTGGCCAATAAACGGTATTCAGCTGCATCCAGTTAGACTGGAAACCAACCTCAACATAGTTGGGAAAAGGCTAGGATGAAATGGATGGATGGATGGTGATGGGTCTCACTGGATCAAATTCAAATGATCAAACTAGCAGAGAAATAGGTATGAGAAAGTTAAATAAATAAATAAGATACGTATATTTCATTGTTAAAACTTATGATCCATTATGTTAACTACTACCTACCTAATCCAGTAAAAACACAAAAAATATTGCTCAAACACTATTATTGATCGAAGGTCAAACACATCAAAAGTGTAATTCGCCTAAATAAAACACCAATAACAATAACAGGTCCTGAAAAACAAAACGCCGACATTTTGATAATAACGTAGAACACACACGTAATGCCTAAACACACACAAACACCCATTAACACACACTCTATTACACACATAACATATTTAGGGATGGGAAAGTGAAATTTGCAAGAATATATCGATGGAATGTAAACAGGGGGGCGAGTATATTGACGAGGTCGCAAACACATGGAGCGGAATCAGCAAAGAAAGATTATTAAAACAATGGTTTTGAACTAAATACGGGACAGAGGGGTTATTACAATATTTGCTGGCATCTCGTTATTTTTAAGTATCAGTACGGCTCCCAAAGTTTAGGGTGGGGGACTAAAATATGGGTTGGGTAACGGAATTTATGATAAAGAGTTTTTGAATGAGGATATTTTGTTTGTAAATAGGATTGTGGATTTTTGGCTATGTTCGTTTTTGTTGTAATTTTGGCTTGAAATGGATGATGCTGAATTATTAGCTTGACTTTTTTCGCTGTTATGAAAATTAGATACAAAGAAAAGTTAAAAGATTGATGAAGAATCTTGTGGGTAAGTAACTGCAAGTTATGATAAAACATAAATATTTTACCACGACTTTTATCTTAAATAAAACACTTTTGACAATATGAAAACAACCCCTAAAGACTCACTCGTTTACAAAATATAACAGAAATTGTCCAAACATATTTGACCAAACCACAATCACCCCAATCCATCAAATAACACAAGAATACGCAAACAAAATGTTAAAAAAATCTCGCAAAACTTCACTCACATTCAAGTCAACCCTTCTCCCGCTCTCAGTAAAAACGCGTAAACTTTGAGAGCCTGCGGAACGTCATAGCCCAGCGACATAGCGTTGTAAATTATAATGTTTTATGGTTTAATACTGCAGATAAGGCGCGGGAGGGTAAGGAGCCTATTATTAACCGTGTTAACTGGGAACGGGGGGTGGCCTCACCTCGCAGCCGTTTGTACGCTAAGCGACTTTCGGTGGCGACTTTTTATGTGCGAGTGTAAAGTAAAAGTGGTCGGGACTTGAAGTGTTTTATAGTTTGTGGTGTTGCGAAAATGTTATGTTCTGTGAGTTATTGTGAGAGTGGGATAAACAGTGCACTACGCTGATGAAGTTTCTAAATGAGTCTTCAGAATTAATGAAATGTTTATTTTTAGTAATCGATTCATTGTAATGATAATGCATCCCATGCCGATTTCAGCTACGGTGACTATTTCTGTTTCTGACATTAAAGGTCTAATTAATTTATTAATCTGTGCTTTTCAAAAATAATCTAGGAGACGAAACGAAAGATACGTGAAAACCTACGCCACACTCTAGCCAGTGAGCCATGCTATCATCAACCTTACTGACAGGAAAACCTTTTTCTATTATATCTAGGGGCTATTGTCATACAGGCACAAGAGTAAAACATTTTCTTAAACCCAATATAAATTATAAACAGCCAAGCCAATTCCAAAAAACGATATATTCTAAGTCTCACCACTAATGCTTTTAACACATTACAGCAAGCAGGGAGTCGGTCGCCCCGTCTGTACCCGCCCTTAGAATATGATTTTTAACGAGCCATCCCCAAGTATGTAATTGTGTCTGAATGCGTTTCGTAATGATTATTTATGTAGCGTGGAGAGGCGTCTGGATAAATTATTTTTTATTATTTCCATTGCATAGAGTGTAGCCCTACCCTTTGTGTTGGGAAATTAAAACTGCTGGATTGGGGTAATGTTTTGTCTTGTTGTGGGATGCTGATGCAAGTTCTGCACATGGTCTTATTAATATTCGAGAACATGAAAAAGCTTGCTAGATTTTGTGTGTATCTCTTGGTGCGTGGAGCTAGAGCCTGTATAGTTATCATTGTAACTATAGGCCGACCGCTTAACTGAGACGTTGCCTGAGGTAGCTGCGCGGTACAGAAGGGGTGATAGTTGTCACAAGTTGACGAATCACACCCCTCCCGCACCGCGCTGCTACCTCAGGCAACGTTTCAGTTAAGCGGTCGGCCTATAGCAATAGCGCGAAAGAACCGATTGGAAGTAAAGAAAAAGGAGAAAATACTAATATTATTTGATTTATGTAATGATACTACGTTCACACCTCATAACGCATGCAAATACGGGCCTTCCACACTTGAAACAACACGTTGTCGATGGCAATTAAATATTTAAAATGACAACCACTAACAGGCGACCGTCAGGTTAGTTTTCAGGGGCCTTTTTTACTGAAAGAAGTGATACGTCGGTAATATTTCAAACGACAAGACAAATGGTTGTAACATTTTTAATTCATAAGACCACGTTATGTGATAGCTGTAGGATTTAACAAGTGTTCTCTGTAGTTCGATTTTTTATGGAATAAGGGTCTTTATCATGTAGATTTATAGCTTTCAATAGTAAGTAACATTTTAAACAAACGTCACAAATCAGAAGGCCAATTCTAGTAATTTAAAACGTTCAAAATCTAGTCGCAGTCTCATCTCGGCGACAAACAAATGTCAAAAACTTGTCAAAATATAGGGAAACTAGACGTATTTTTGACAGATGGAGACTAAGATCAGACTGTGAACGTTCTTAAAATTACGAGAATTGCCCCTCAGATGTTTTACATAAAAATGTCAGAATATTTTTTATACAGCGTGGCGCTTTAATGGTTACATTAAATTTACACACGTATTCGCGTCTTAGTTGTATGAATATATTTTAATTCAATTAAACATTAATATTTATTTATTTATTAACAATTTTCTAAAATAGCATCTTAGAGCAACTTGACTTAAAGAACTGTAGCGCAGGGGTCATTTGCCGGGGTCACGGATCATAACATCGCATCAATGTAATTAAAACACATAAAGTGCAAATAGAAGGCGAATTGAAGGAAAGAGAGAGAGCCCTATGGCGGCGAGCGGCGCAGGTGGAAGTTTTCAAGTTAGGTTTTTTTTTATGTTGTTATAACTTTTATGATTACCGACCACTAGCCCTACTTGTGTGTTAAATTAATGTCGCCATTGTAGCGGCACGTTGTATACTTAACTGGATTTAATCACTTGCACATAATTAAGTTGATTAGAATACCCGAAACAACACCAACAACGCCAAAAGGAGACATATTTTCCAACACGCACCATCAACAATCTCCTCACCCTAGACAACTTTACCTTATTGACGACCAAATAAATCGAAGCCAAACGACGTCCGACACATATTTTCGCACAAAAATCGTGTGCATTTTAAATCAACGAGTTACCGAGTTGCCGGGGCCTGGTATAATGAAATCGTAAATCGGCTCGGTTCTCGTGGATAATAGTGAAATATAAATTGGGCGGTCGCGGTTTGGCGCCCGTCGGTCCGTTGGCCGACATTTTTGCGGGCTCGCTTCAATCACGCGTTTTATAACGTCAGTGCACGTGTGGCCGGCAACTGTTGTCACAATAAGCTAAGTCGCGGGGTGTGTGGCACTGGGTTTGGCGAGTGACACGGTGTGGAGGAGGCCTTATGTAAACTGAGAATTTGTCACCAATCAAATGCAGCAGTAAATCTGCTGTAAGTGACACTTATTAAATTTTAAGACCAACGGCGTATCTGGAGCACGTCAACTTTTAGGGCAGTTGAAGTGATGTAAGTTAACAGAGGATTTATGCAACAGTATATATAGCAAGACGAGACTGAGTCCGAGTAAGTCTCGTAACGTCGTGATGCAAAAGCACCTCATGCTACTTGTTACACTATACAGCAGACTTAACTCTACAGAACAGCTCAATCCACTCGACATTTTATCCACAGCCACACGTCACACACTTTAAACCGCAAAAATTAAAACCTATAAACTTCCACGAACAACGCACTAGATTTATAAACCCTACCAACGCTAACACACTTTCACGTGTCGATGGATCCGCGTAAAAGCCTAAAAAGAGAAAAAAAAAAGTCATTGGGTCCTACATGCATCTTTTTCGCCCGGCTGACAAATGGCTATGAAATGGCCAGGACGGCCCAGCTCGGGACACCGAACGTAAAATCATTCACAAATTGTGATGCCACGGTTAGTTCGGACGTTCGGCGGTGCAGGGTTAGCGCGAAGGGTAGTCGTGTTTTCGGTTTTAAGTGTTGTGTTTTTTTCGAGGTGGCGATAGTGGGGGTTAAGATTTTTTTGGGCTTTTAGTGTCAAATAAGGAATGACCTCACTGCGTGGTTTATAATGCAGTATAGTGAGAGTCACATATACGTACTGGAGGTGTTACTGTAATTTGGACAGAGTGTGTCCATTGAGAAAGTGGTTTAAATTATTATTGATCCGCATCAAAACGTTGTGTTACTTGCATAATCTGTCAGCTCACAGTATAGTAGCACAATGTTTGAAAAACTGTTTACTTTAACTAGTATCAATTGTTTACATTTAGTTAAAAGGCTTTTAGACTAATAAAACTGTCAGTTCCACATGATGGCAGACAACAGGCTTCAAACGCTTCTTTAAAACCTAGTACCCAGCACGGTAACCCTATCACCGCCACTTTTTATCTGAACGCCATCAATAAAAAAGTCTGTACAAAAAAAAAAACAGAAAAACAAAAGCCGTGACGTCACTAGGTAGGTTTTCGCACCGGCAAACGGCGAGCGTATAAATCAAGCGCTACGCAAGCGTGGAGTCGGCTCCGGCCGAATTGTGGCGTTTTATGGCCTTTTGATTTACACAACCACTATTCGCTACGTATTTTAATGTGCGCTCGATAGTCCGTGTTGCGGGCGACTGTACGTAAATAAAATTCAGAAATCGCTCAATAAAAATCGTCACATATCACTGTTATATTGCAAGTTTGTGGGAATATCTTCCGGGTTTTTATCGACCTTTAGCCCAACACTAGTTATGTCAGTGGTGACATTATGGGCGGGTATGACAGATTGTTGACGTAATTACGCTATAGAAACCCGTTCAGATGACAGATTAACACTGCAATCGCGAAACACACGTGATGTTCTGTAAATTTCGTTTATGATCGACATAAATTTGATCGTCGACTGTTAATAAAATATAACAATAACACGTGAGACACATGTTCGGGCAGCCGGCACTAAATGCCACTAAATAGCTACTAGTCAAATTTATAAGTCGCAAACGACATACATATTGCATATTTAAGTGTTATTTATTTGATAATGCTCAAATATTAATTTTATTTTTGTTTTATTGTTACGACGATGTGTCGATAGTTAGCTCAGGAATATTTTAGTACAGCATTATGGTGCTCAAATTATTTCCTTGCCTGATAGTGTACACGTGCTGAAGTATCGAAGGACTTTGACAATCAAACAGTAGAATTGAATTTTAACACATAATTTTATTTAGACTAAAGATTCTGTGTTTTCTGGAAACTTTATAAAAATGATATTAGATGCAGTTTTATCATCATTGCTCGAACTCTCTCCTCCCTATTTCACTCTGAATGACTTTGACGGACACGAGCGCATCATGGTTGATCAACTGGTGTCCCCGGCCCTCCACTCACTCACTCACTCATTCATTCATTCATCCGTTCGTTCATTCACTGCGACGTCGGTTTCGAGTGATCACCGATCACCTTACGTCGGTTTTATTCGTTCGTAAGCGGAATTTAAAAAAGAAATGAACGAATGGCGGTTTGTTTTCGGCATTTTTGGTTGCAACTTGCAGTGTTAGTTTTAAGCTGTCCGTTTAAAAACTTTTGTAACTGTTTATTTTTATAGTGTTTTCACTATTACAGCTTATAAAATCAACCTTTATACGACATCATTATCGATAATCCGCAATCAATTCATTACAAATCTTTATTTAAATTTATCCAAACGCATTTCGATAATAAAGATAACGATTCTAAATCATTAAGGTTTTCCTTATTTCCATCATTTATGTTGAATGAAGTTTCCCAATATTTTGATATCGCCAGACAGTTCCAAGTCCGCTTGATATTTTTTTTAATCAGATTTATAAAAACCCCGTATGTATGACATCCATCATAACATTGTTATTAGTGGGCCCGGTGACTGGTGAGTGGACACGTTTGTCGCCGCGGTGTCGCCGTGACGCGTGACAAGCTGTCGCCGATGTGTCGACGAATATCGCGTAGACGAGTCGCGGTTATGACATCAAGCTTTAGGAAATTATTGTTAGGTCAAATAGAAAATTACTTTTTCAAAATAATCATCACTCAAAAGAAAAATATTTACTGTAGAGTACAAATAGGAAAAAATCTGAAAACCGGAAAGTACTACGTCAAATCCCAATTATTTCTTAAATTATGTGATTTCAAGAAATCACCAAAAACATTCTCCCTTGGGTCAAACCAAAACCACATAAGGGTGGTGCAGAAACACTTCTCACAAATAAAAAGGAACCTTAGTATATAAAAATAAAAATATTTAAAAAAATACACTTCAAATTAAAAATACACTTCGCAAAGAAAATCTAATATTTAGTCGGACGCGTACTTAATGCCAACTTCGTAAGAATTTTTACGCTAACTTAAGTGTTACTTTGGAGTTTAAAGCCTAAACTATGTTTATTGTTAAAGTAAGCCGAGATATCCTCGTCGTTATAATAAACTTTGGAAAAACTACTTCTGATATAAAGTGGTACCTGGTTTCGTTAAAATTTTAACCGTGTGTTTGTTGAGTTCTTGCATATTCTTCCTTTGTCCAAGGAGAAAAGAGTGCTCATGGAGTTTCTTATCCGTTCTTCTCCATAGATACCTACTACGCTTTCGAATGGGCAACTAGTTTCATATTTCTGAATGACCGACTCCTTGACAATTCGAAAGTGGCTGTGTATGGTTTAGTTGAAATAAATGTCGTCTTATTACGAAACGACTTCTAACTTTAGTCCAAGGTTAAACCATCGAACTAGTTACTGTATTTTAAACTTTATTCGGACGATGTTAAAAAGTAACCTATGTATTAATCCTGGTAATAAACTATCTGTGTGCCAAATTTCATCCAAATCCGTTCCGCGCGTTCCGTTCCGTCTTTGCGTGAAAGAGTAACAACCATCCATCCATCCATACAAGCTTTCGCGTTTATAATATTATATTATTAACAACCGAGACTCGGGTTTGCCATCAATTTTTACAATTAGAACTTATTTTTTTCGGAAATAAGTAACCGTGGAGTGCTTTCCGGCTCTTATCCATAAGAAACGACCTATTGGCACCTTGCACCTAGCTTCTGACATTTCATAAGTGCCCATGTAGGTTTATGTGAAATAAAATATTTTTATTTTGAAAGACCAGAAATGTCATCAGTGTTTGAAATTGAGAGTTCTATAGGCTGAAAGCCGAAGAGGCAACAAGCCAGAAAAACCTTAAAAACAATGAATAGGTACTAAACATAACCTCACGTCTTCGGCTGCCATAGAAATATTTCTGCTACCCATTTACCATTCGCACCCATAACACACACCCAATACAAACACAACATAAAGCATCGAACACATCGGCGAGATTACCGCCGCAGCGCGCCAAATAATCGCCGATCATAAAAAAAAACCGCCTTAACGGTCTGCGAACTTTCCTATAGCATTCCAGTCACGTCGAACCGAACTGATTGACGGGAGACGTCTGCGCCTTCTAGAAACACCCCCCAACTCCCCCTGACACCCCCACCTTAAGGGTGGCCCCCCACAACTTGACCTGTGATCGGAGCTAGAAACATGTGAAAAATGTCATTAATGCACTCCCGTGGTGCCTTATTGAGTGCTTTATGTAGTAGAGGGGTCATGCGTGGCGTTTCGGTGGGAGCGATAATCGCGCGTTTGATTACAGGCTGTTTTTATGAGTTTATTTTTAATTAGTTTTTGGTGATTCTTGTAATTTGAGGAGCTACAGGGTTCTGTAAATAATCGTTGACAACGATCAGGTTGATAAAAAAAAAAAATGCGAATAAAATAAATGAATATATTTTGTACTTTCAATGTGAACAGTAGGTTCTTGTTTTAAAGAATTGGGAAAATACTAAATGGATGACTTTGACACAAAATAATTAAATATTAATTTAACATTAGCATACCGAAATGAAACGAAAGACAAAGAGGAGGGCAGTGTCCCAGCAGTGTCCCAGCAGTGTCCCAGCAGTGTCACAGCAGTGGGAACATTATAGGCTGAATGTGCTTACACAGAAATTAACATGTTGAAGGAGAGGCAATGTTCTACATACTATCATGTAGGTGTAATAACACTTTTGAGTTTTGTTTATTTCGGAACGAATGGTTTTAAAAGCGAAAGAAGTTAATGAATGTGGAATATCCATCGAACTATATATATATGTTACAGTTAAAACCAGTCTTTAGATAGAACGCGTTTTCCCTAGTTAGAACTAGTTTTTACTAAATGCCTTTGTTAAAACTAGAATTAACTAATACTTGAAATGGAATATCAGTTAAAACTAGTTCTTACTAGACAACACGCGTTTTTCCGAAGTGAGTCAGTTAAAACTGTTCTCAAAATTGATCGTACCTTATTCTCATTGATCGCGAGACATCGCCTGATTCGACAAGTTTCGACAAGTGCGGGAGAATCCCTTTCCGAGCGCCATCCACGCGCTGTGCGCTCGTTCATTCCCGGCGATTCGCTTCTGGCACATCGCCGGCCGCTGCCGCGGCACGCTCGCTTCGCTCGCTCGGCTCGTGCGTTGTTTGTCATACTCTAACCTAACCTAACCTAACTGTTTCCTTTTCCAAAAGCGATTCGCTTCTGGCACATCGCCGGCCGCTGCCGCGGCACATTTCTAGTTTTAACAAAGGCATTTAGAAATAACTAGTTCTAACTAGGGAAAACGCGTTCTATCTAAAAACGGGTTTTAACTGTAACATATATATATAGCTCGACAGAAGTACAGGTGCGACAGGAGCGACCTCACAAACTTTATTAATTTCGAGCAGATTGCACGCGTGGATGTTCACAAGTTTGTATTCGTGCACTTTACAATAACTGGAGGACAATCGTTTGGTACTGTTGATTAAAAATCGATATTGGCTACGTGATGCCAATCATAGACTCGGGACTAAGAGATAACGTCCTTGATCAAAATATTCGATGAATGTCGATTTGTTGCGCGTTCGACAGACTTCCGTATCGAAAATGCATTTTCTTGCCTTGCCCCTGACAGCAATTAGCTGTAGGACGAATAGCAGTCGTCTATTTAATTTACAATATTAAATTTTTCGGGTTTTTGATTTATGAACAGCGTTTAGAGGACTCCTTCGGTAACATTGATTGGTATTCGATTCGGCACGAAAGCGCATCGAATGACTGTGAACAACGGTGAAGAAAGGCGTCAAGTTAAGGAGATTTTTGGGACAGCTACGCATAGGGGATAACGCCTATGCCTCTTAACACCTCGTCCAGAGTTCTTCAATATCCACTTTCAGACCATTTTTTAAAGGGCCAAGCTTACAAGTAGAGTACATTAAAAAAAAAATGGAAGGTGCAGTTCTGTAATATAGGAAATAGTTACTGACTGTTGTTCAATAATTGTGCTTTGATTCAATAAATTTTTGTTCTTTAGTCAAAATCTTTTTCTCCTTAGCTCTTATTTTAAATGTCTCTAAAAAGGTCGCATCACCTAAACATCCGTCTGTCCCATAATAACCTCGGGAACAATTCCCAGCATCGCGCATGATGTGGCCGGTATTGAGATTTACGGCCACCGATTAGTGGGGTCAAGGTCAAACGCGCGATACGTTAACCTGCTCCGTTTTGTGTCAACAACCCTGATGGACGGAAAATAAGGGCTGGAAGTTATTGGGACTGAAAAGTTAATGGTTTTATGACATGATTGTGTAGTTGTGTTTTCTGAGTGAGCGAACAATATTTCGAGGTGTATACTTACTCGTAGATGGTTTTTGTCCAAGTCTAAACTATTTGAATGGAAATTAAATGCATTAATCCCTCCTTTCTGTGAGAGGGAACGGGCTGTAATTCACCACGCGGGCCCAGTGCCCAGTGCAGGTTGGTAGATGTCACATGTCTTCGAATTTAATGTAATGTTTTACCATTGTATTGCATTTAACAATACAATGGTAAAACATTACTTTAACTAAAGTATAATAAGTAGAATTCTCATAATTATTAATAGTACGTGTCGCCTTTAACTTAAAGTTGTTTTTATATTTGAACATTGGTCTTTCTGAAAATAAAGAACCAATATTTGCAGGTGGAAACCTCCTTGATATGTGAAAACTGATTTGCTTGGATATTACCCGGTTTGACTTTGCTCCGGCCGGATTAAACCAGCAACACATCTAACTAAGAACATAAAAACTCCAAGGCTGTACCATCAATACATACGCAATAACGCGAAACTCGCAAACAATAGACATTAATAAGACGGGCCGGGCAAACGGGACCGGACATAACGGCCGGCCGCGTCCTGGGATGCGCTTATTAAAACATTTTCACCCGGGCAATATCTGACGATAGCGAGACGTGTACAATATGTGCCGAGCAAACTCTGGCCGCATGTGACGACCTGTGGGAATCGCTGAGAAAACTTCATTAACTCCGCCGGACGCCACCCGGTGGACCCCCTTCTCCGGGACCGGGAATCGGGAGTCCGGGAGTCCGGGACCACCCCACGGTGACGGACGCGACGAGCGGACTCCCCCGTCCGCTTATTACGTCGCGAACGTGCCGCAGAATCGAAGAAATGTGACGTAAATACGTGAAGCGTTTGAGAAAGAATCGGCCTGCTGATTGGCCGGGCTTTGTGTTCGGTTGACCGTTAATTTGATCTGTATCTGAGGGGCGCCCACTCATTTTTTTCTTGGGATTATTATTGATGCGATCGATTCGTTTTGATGGGATGCCGATACGTCGGTTATGTTCGGGTAGAGCCCGCTCGTAATATTATTGTCGCGTCTCTTTGTAATGTTGGGGACTGTAATCAGATGATGATCCGCACGGTTTACTTATAACCCAGTGGTGTAGACCTAGAAATGTTTTAGCAAGAAATGAAAGAATGATGAGCTTGGTACCGCGAGCTGCCAACAACATATCACATTTTATGCAACGTTAACACAACAGTTCAGTGCCAAGTATCCACGTCTCCATTAAAACTCTCAGTACTTTACAAAAATGCACTCAGGCGCATCATCCGGACACGTTCCGTTTCTCGGAAGACCACACGCGCGCGTCCCGTTGACGTACGAACGATATAATTGCCAAGTTGCGTTTCGTTCTACGCGAAGAGTGACAAAGTGTGAGCTTTGCCGTAATTACGCAAGTTTTAAAAATGTGAGGTAAGTAGAATTGTAGGTGTCAATCAGCGGATGATTGACGTTGAGTTGGTCCATTTTACAGCTTCGTGTTGCTAAAAGGCTAATAACAAGAGTCGTGTGGGCAGTTTGTTCAGAAATGTGATTCACTGAGACACGTCATATTAATTAATCTTTGGGGTACCAAGAAGTCATTAAGGATGTTTACTAAATGGGAGTTAAATTGCTAGAAATCAGAAGCAAGGAGAACTTGTGGAGGATGAAAGAGTTGGGCCGAGGTTGTATTATTTTATATCAGAGTACAAGACTCTTCGAACAAGACAGAATATCAGAAGGCCTGAATTCCCGTAATTAAAAACGTTCAAAATCTAGTCGCAATCTCATCTCAGCGACAATCAATGTCAAAATTTTAAGGAAATTAGAGGCATTAGACTTCATAAGTTGAATTTTATGATTGGCATCCATGAACACGTAATATATGACGATAGTAAATAATATTATCGTTCTTAGAGAAACTTAAAAAAAAAGTATCCCAAAAATTACAATTTCTCCTACAGTTGCCAAAGGAAAACATCAGAATGACGGCCGATGAGTGACGGATGGACAGATATAATTATAATATTTGATGCCAACGAAAATACATTTAGTCCGTCCTCTAATCAATCATAGATGTGTCATTTTTGATAAACGGCGTTTCAACAAGTCTTTGAGATATTTTAATTTAAGAGGGAATAGAATAATTATTGTGATTGTAGCGCTTTTACACCAGCCAGGTCTGAAGGACTACTCCTTAAGCACGAAGTCCGTAGTTTCTAACGAAGTTACGGCCGTATCGTACGTACATACTCGTAAGATTAGTTTGGGGCCCGACGTAAGAATGAATGACACCAGGTTTTGACAGTTGTCCCTACTCCCGATGTGTTTTTACCCGTCCGAAAAGTTAATTAATCAGGTGTAGGGTTTATTACTACAGTTTCGACATACTTTCGGATGGGTCCGTATCTTTGTGACGGACTCGGAGAGTAGGCGCCATGATCTGAGGGCCTAGACAAAGTGATATTCTAACAGCGATAACGATGATGGGGAAGTCAAAAATTTATGAGACTGATATTGACTGCCGAAAAGCTTACGTCAATCCTGTTGAAAGTTTTGTAGGAATACGAAACGTTTTGAAAACGATTGACACTTGTCTAGGCCCTCTGGTCCTTAAAACTTGGTCTTTAGAGTTTGTCCGGGAATGTCCAATATATACCTTATTTCTGCCGCAAACTGCATACACATGCAGTCAGCATATTTTGCGGTTAACACCAGAGTTATTAAAAAATATGAAAGATTTCGCCGAGATGTAGATAAGTAGTCCATTAATCCATAAGGAGGAAGTATTTTAGGAATTAGGTAAGTAACTGATTATTCTTACCCAGTTAGGTAGTGTAATCGTTACGCTTGATTTCTTCAACCAGAACATAAAACAAACTTTGATACACTTATTCTCACACCGCACAAAGTCATTTAAACAGCGGCCCTTTAGTCTCACATTTTTTGCATCTTTATAATATGACTTTTAAAAACATAAAGCTTCTTTTAATATCTCAGAAAACATCGCTAAAAATAAAAGACGGACTAAGAGCCGGGGCAGATTAACCCTTCAACGTCAAATGTCTTTTTACACCGGGACAGATGGAGCCACCGTCTCACTGTCAATCACACGTCAACGGACGGATTTTTGTCCGTCGCGCGTCGGTCCGTCAGTCCGTCCATCCGTCGAAACGCGTAACTCGACTCTGAGAATCCGCTTAATCTTTATTGACGTTACGTCTTTCCTTTTAGCGGGCATTTACGCGAATTTCTACTCTATTTATTGAACAATAAAGGGGAGTAGAAGTGCAGTTTGTTAAATTGTAAATATATTTCGAACAGTGTTCATTAGTAGCTCGTTTTGCTTTTAAGTAGACAACGTCTGTTATTTTTTATTGATTGATTTTTTTACGTCTGTGTTTATGGGTTAAAGAATATCTATGGTATAAGTGTGTGTATGTTGGTAAGCACTGTCTGTTTTCTTTGTAATAAGAACGAATGGGAATTAACGAAGAATATTATCATATTGCTAGTATGGAACAGGTTCACAGGACATTAGAGAATTTGCTAAACAGGTTGCGTGTTATCTCACTATTGGTGGGCGGTTAACTATTGTGGCCTAAGACGCGATAATGACCCCTTAACACAGGTTCTTTAGGTTGGTCACGGCATCAGCTTACTACTGATCTTGTCACAGGTAAGTTACTATCACGAGAGTTGTAACAATCTAACAACATGATCCATTGTCTATTGTCACAATCACAATAGTCTCAGACAGAGTCATTGCGAATCTAAGTCATTGACCGTGGCCGCGTCCATTATTGTAAATTAATGCTGTAACAGAAAAGTAAGGATGGTTACGAAAGGAGCAACTGAAGGTTAAGTATGACCATCATCATCTGCCTAGCCTTTCCCAACTATGTTGGGGTCGGCTTCCAGTCTAACCGGATGTAGCTGAATACCAGTATTTTACATGGAGCGACTGCCTATCTAATTTCTACAACCCAGTTACTGGGTAATAAGATACCACTTGGTAAGGCTGGTTGTCAGACTTTCGGGCTTCTGACGACCCGCAACGACTGTCAAACATCCACGAATGACAGCCGGGACCAACGGCTTAACGTGTTTTCCGAGGCAGAGGGGTATGTAAAGATGGTCACCCATCCGCGGATCGAACGCGGCAAGCGTAGCTTAAGGTGATCGATCGACCTATGCGGCGGTCATTACTTAGCCACGAGCCCCTCCAAGGTTAAGTATGACCCCAAAATCAAAAATTATGAATAATTCCTAAAATAATTCAACAGTTCTGTTAAAACATCCAATTATTATGTAAAAGCATTTACCAAACTGTCAATCCAAATACTAAGCAAAGGACCTGTCAGTCTGCATAACATCAAAGTGCTAACGAAATCTAGGATATCATTCTAATTCTAGTCCAAACGTCTGACTGCTTTAAACAAAGCCTAGAAATGCTATTTCAGATCTGTAACGTTTTAGACAAGTGCTTGGCCAAGACAATTGCGAAGTTTGCTTTTATTTAGACCTAAAACTGATTGGTAATTTACATTGCAGAACAGCTAAGTCTACGCGATTACGGTTTACTTAAAGATGTCCACATCATTATGATAGGAGATTTATTTTGTTAAAGAAATGATTGACGAGGTGAAGTAGTTGACATGCGTATCCCAATGTTTCCAAGATCCTTGACTAACATAACTTTACTGAAGGGTAGGACAGGATAGATACATCAAACAGATAAATGTATACATTTAAAACAGAAACTAAGGCAGACACCTCGTAAGGGCAGCAGTTCCCAGATACCTAGATTATTTTGCATTACCTTCCGTCCTTCGTCCTTTGTGGACAAAAAGACCAAGTCTCTTTAAACTATACAGCACAAACAATAAAACTCAGGCTCCATTTAAAACAACACAAACTCAACCACAACATTGACTGACCACCTTTTTCCAACAAGTTGAACTATCCATTTCCAAAAACCGAAATCTCCAAACACGCACCTGACAGCCATTTCACTAGAAAACAAACACGCAAGCAGCAAAGCAAACAGACAAACACGCGGGCACACACGCGGACACACACAGTGGTCGTGCGCGCGCAGCCTTACGTTTCAACGGCTCATTGTCGAACAAACACTGGTTTCTTTTTTGCTTTAGTTTACTTGATAGATTGTTGTGGATGTGCCTTTATTATACATAGTTTTATTAATATTACTTTTGCAAGGTGCAGGGAGAAATTTGGTCCCCCCTATGGCATGGGGATTCAACATAACTGGCGACATGTAGCTGTACTATAGGTACACGTCTACCTACCACCAATCGGCCAATTTACACACAACATAACAATGTTGTGTGTAAATTGGCTCTTCTATAATAACATATTGTTTGAAAGTAAACAATATGAAAGGAAGTGTTAAATGAAGGTGAGACACAATAAAAAGCAAAGAACTGATCGTGAATCTACGTTAGCTAGTAATGTTAAAGTACAGTCCTTGCAATTCAAGAGCACGCGTCATGTGAGCTTTATGTCATTGTAAAAGGACGTACCTTTCACATGGGTACCAATTGTAATTTGTGTGTGTTGGTTTAATGATTGACGCGCGTTTTTGAGATTAGTTGATTAGTTGTTACTATAATAAAGTGTCATCGCTCTTCAGATAGCTATAGGTACTTTATTTCATAAGATAGCATAGATCAGGCTCTAATTTTCCCAATGCTGGGACAGGCCTCCTCTCTATGAGAGAGAGTTGGCCGTAATCCACCACGAGGGCCCAGTGCGTGTTGGTAGATGTCACATGTCTTCGAATTTTTGGTTCTAGGACATGGTGATTTCGTCACGACGTTTTTGAGAGCAGTGGTGATGAAATACAAACACAAAGTAAAGTGCCTGTCTGGGTTCAAACTCACGACCTACAACTCGTAAGTTAGGGCCGGTACCAGTGGGCCACCGCTGCTCCCATTTGACAAGATATTAAACCTTAAATAAACAGCCATATTTTTCGAACGACACAAAAATAACAAATACTATTTCTAAAATAACCCCCGATCCACACTATTCCATCAGCGCTCCACTTTTTGCTCCTCGCCACATCAAGCGCATTGATTGATTGATGTTTATTCAACGGGCATTAGTTGCCGTACCTGCTTTATTGATATTAAGACGTATCCCGTCGCAATTATAATATTATTCATCACTACAGCACCTGTGCGGGCACTCAGTCAATCATTCCGGATTGATAATCATTGTGTTACGTATCGGAATTTTTTCGTAATTAATTCCGATTGATGGACGCGTTTTAGGGTTATGGCTGTTTGATTGACGACAGTTGTTATATTGGTTCTAGTTATTTTATAGATGCCGGAAGAAGACCTTGGATTTTGATGAAGTGAACACTTTAAAGATAAATAAGGAGTGTCTAAGAGTGCTGAGTAGCTGACAGTAGTAGTATTATCATGGTAACAATAGTATAATTAGCATATTTTTCCTGTTAGCTTACTTAGTACTTGGTAATAACTGTAAAATACTAACATAGCTTTTAAGTTTTTTGTACCTAACTAACTAACATAATATGGATTAACATAACATTGTACAAGCAAAAAAAAAATTAAAAGAAGTGTTTGTTAAAAAAAGTATGGCTGATTGATTCACTTCCGACTGTACCTTTGTTGCATTTAACAAATGTTTTATCTTTATGTCTAATGTGTTTGCCATCCTAATATCTGCCTCATAAGAAACTCACAAAAACACAATGCACCTAGCAGATCTCACAACGCAATCCAGACAGATCCATTCAAACGATCTCAATCTAACCTCCAATAATTCCACCTGAAGCCCGATCCTGGCGTTAACGACTAAGCCGAGATAAAGGCCAAGACACACGGCAGACATAGGTGAGCCCAGGGTGCCTCGGGAGCAATAACGATGAACCGACTCTAAAGAACTGCAGTCATTTGCATATCGTGCCGGCTTTATGTTGCAGTATAAATGTTCTAAAACTACTATAAAGGGGGAAGACTTTGGGAGTGAGTCTGTAGTTTTTTGAAACTGAATTTTGAGTTGGGTTTCTGAGTTTGGGACTTTCTTATTGGTCTTTGATTAGTCTTGTAGTTTAGACATTTACAGAACAGGGGACAGGGGGAAATTATGTTAATGTTACGATACTAAGTTTTAAGTATAAGTTCTGAATTTCAAGTGTCGTTTTGTTGAAGTTCGAGTATTCCTTCCTACACGAGATTGACCGACATTAGCAGTATTGAATTTTAAATACGAGTCCTTAATTTTTAGTAACTTACTTCTATAAAACAGGAATATTAATATTTCGTACATAATACCACGATTGGCTATAATGGCTTTTGCCGTGGAATTGGCTGTATTGTATGCATTTGAGTACATTAAATATAACGGGTGCGGAAGCTAAACTGTCTGATTTGAAGTGTTTATGTAAATGTCAGACTGTTTTTATTGGCAATCGATGAAAAGTTATAAGATCGACTATCATAAATCTTGAAATAATGGATAGGTTTTCTTTTAACTAAAAAAAGTAAGATTTGACAGATTAATGAAAAAGTACTGTTTACTATCAAAAAATCAATTGACATGACAATAAAAATAGTCTTCCCACGCCATTGCCAATATTGACACTAATCAAAACCCTGTACGTGACAAAACTGTCAGAGTAACCCAAGGACCAAAAACCCACGCACATCCCACTTTACATCAATCATACTAAAAATAACATTTAAAACAAACAATTTCAAAATACCCTCCTGGCTGGTCCTTTGTACGTTATTTGACGTCCTTATCGACCGGTGGAGACGCCGCAAAAAGAAGTCATTGACGGGAACGTGAATCGACGTCGACGTCTGACGAGAAGAACGGAACTTCAAGACAACGTGGAGCTGATTGGCGCGGGCGGGACAGGAGTTCATGTACGAGTACATTGCACTGTTTTTGATGGAGTGCGGCCTTTAATTTTGTTGTTGGTAACTTGGAAGGTAATGTGTGTTTGTGATGTGGTTGAAAGATTTTTTTAATGATAATTGCGTATAAATTGCGTATAATAAATAAATAAAATGTATAGTCTTTTACGCTCTAATTCATTCAAAAAAATTAAATATTTAATATTTTAATATTTTGTGCGTGTCTTTTATTATATTATTATTACATACTTAGTTATTATTATTACATACTTAGTTAAAATATTTCTCATTAAGTGAAATTTGTAGTAAATTTCTTTTGAGTAAACAAAGATTCTTTAACCATAAATCAACGCATCACCACATCTTCAAACGAAAGCGTAACATTAATAATAGAAATTCTACAAAAAAAAAAAAACTAAAACTATTGCAACACCGGTAATGACAAAAAAACCAATCAACTCAAAAAATTACCAGCTTCCTGTTTTGAATTTGGAACGACAGTAATTGATTGAGTGACGCAATCAATTAAATTGCTTTATCGCTTGATTGATGCGCAGGCGACGGGTTGACTCGCTGACTGATTTCTGCTTTTTTATATTAAATGCTGTACCTATGAAAAAACATTGTGTTATAATTTTATAGTGTGTTTAGTGGTTGGCTGTTTTGCTTAAAATAGAAACAGTATAGATTTTTATATGACTAAAATCTGCATATGTCTACATTATCTAGAAATGTAATGAATTTAATTTATTTATTAACTGATTAAATTGTAAATTAAATTAAATTGTCATGTAATGAATGACTTTAAATAAATTCTAATTGCTTTTTTTCTTATTTATGTTAAAAGTCTACGTTTACGAATAGCTCCATTCTTCTATATCAGCCCTGCCATGTCTCACAAATTAAGAAGCGTGAAAATACGACAAAAATGCGCTACATAGTCGCCGCCAAACGGAATACTCTATCATTCGGCTCTCGATAAAGATCGGCTTTGTTCGTAACGTGCATTTTATAATTTGCACTGAAGCGTGTGCGCAGGTTGCGCAGGGTTGCCATTTTAATAAATTAAAGTTTAATTGTTTGCAATTATTTAAAACATTCCTATTTCCTAAGCATAATAAGTAAGTACTTGGAAAATATATTGTTCAAGAAATGTATTTTTATTCAGAACTTTAAAAAAACCGTTTCGTATCAAACCGAATAAATCGATTTGGAATCATTATTGGGAACCACTAAAGTCACAATTCACAAACTACCTTTTTCAATGATATTATTAGAGAGAAGGCCAGTGTCCCAGCAGTGGGAACAGTGTAGGCTGATTATGCATTATTATTAGTATAAGGTAAGTATAGATAACTAGTTTAGATTATAATATCTGCTAGTTTTCATCGCACAAAAAATTTTAATAGTTCGAAGTAAAAGATGGTGTCCCTTTCTAACAATATCAATGGAATCGAATTCGAAATTTCAGGCCTAAATTATCGAGACCACTGTTTTATGCTAGCTTTAAAACTCAACCTTAGAAACATTTCTAATTAGTTCGTATTGGGTTGCCTTCAACTTACAAATATTCCACTTTTAATAACCACAATATCCACCCGACAGGACCTACGTGCTACGAGCCCTAACCACCCGAGCGGCCATCAATCAGCTGACTGCTCGGGGCAGGATTCATTCCGAGTTGTTGCTGATCTCGGAGATAACACAGCCGTGTATGATGCGAGATGAGATTATACTCGCACGAGGTCAAGTGACGATAGATAACAGGGATGAAGGTTAGTGAGAATTGTTTTTTATTTAATTTCGATTTTCTTTGTGTGAATGAAAGGGAAGTGATAGTTTTAAAGGACCTCACTGTCTTGACTTACGATTAAAGGCTTAGCTTGTCTCATTAATTCAATAACTAAGTATCTTACGGGACAATATTGCCTTTCTACCTATCAAGTGTGGGCCAAAGGCCGCCTTGTACAGTCGACCATAGGCCAGTGTTAACTAAAACAGTATACGCTTAAAATAAGCTGGCCTTGCATCCTGCTGAAAGTCCGTACTACTCTGGCAAGCCAGCTTAAGGTTATGACCGTGTTACCACTTACGAACAGTCGACTGTACTAGCCCATCATTATTTCTTACGTGTATAACAAATGGACTTTGTCCGACTTTGTTTGTATTATTCAATGTATTTATAATACAATACCTTGACACGACAAACTTTGCATTTGATGATGATGATGGTCCCATTTCTCTTCCAGATTTTATTCAGTTTTCAAGTGAAGCTATCAACCACAACGTTAGTAGCAAGAGCTAGGTAACAATAGCAGATCGTCGGCAGGTGTTAGGCATTCGCTTGACGTTTGTCTCGTCAGTGTCGGCTGCCGGCTCAGAGACTGGTCCTCCGTCGATAACGTATCGGTAACCTGACGAACCTATTTCTATGCAAGAACTGAAATCTGTTTTTGTATGTGTGAAGGTTTTGTTGTTACAAAAATTACTTACTTATTTCTGAGGAATAAATACTGCGGTTTGACAGCTTTTGTATAGAAATTATGACAAATTTTCATCAATATTCTTCAGATGAAAGTTACCACTAGAAAATCAGCAGACTATTAGAAAACAGCACTTGGGCAAGGAATTTATTGAAGTTCAAAATTACTTACGGGTTAATTCGGTGTCTTATTCGACGTACGAGCATGTTAGTCGGTATTGTTCAAGGAAGCTTACCTGAAACAAATAAATAAATAATTAGGATTATTGCAAAAACCTTTTGTGCCTACCCCTACTTATGTAAGAAACGTTCCTTACATATTCCTTGCCGCCTCTACCGCTACAATAATAACCACGCAAAGTATTTGGATTACAAAAGTATTAATTTGCTCGAATAATCGTTTCTTTTTTTCTCTGGTAAGTGTGCGCTCTTTTGTTCGATTTCATGTAACTTTCCTCGACATTTAGCATCGGTTGACATAAATAAAATAAATCTACCAGATACTAGAATATATTTTCCTAAAACAACGGCTACAAATATAGCATTTAAACACAAAACTGCAATAATAATTGCGAACGCTTGCACCGCGCATGCGTCGACGCCCTTAATCAGAATCCAGCGCGCGCGCACATCGCGTCAGATTACACTGTAGATTCGTGACGTTTGAGGGAGAGCGTACTGTGGTGGTAGAGGAGCGATTTGTTACAGTCAAATAGATCTTCAAAACAATACGTAATACTGAAATGAGAACTTTAAGATTCGATCATGTAAAGTAGGAACAACTTATTGTAAATGATTTTAAAACAATGCCCGCAAACGATCATTGCAACAAGCCAAACCTTCGTACACGTATAATAATTGATTGAAAAAAAAAACACTTGCTACGAATTTGTTACACCCTGTTAGACAAAGGTACCTTACGCATAGGAGTACATTGTAGGCTTTAGTTGCTAGCAACTTAATGTTCCTGAAGGAGGAGGAACATTGTACTCCAGGATTTCCAATGAAAATATATGCCTGGCGTTTACTTAAAGTTCTCTCGATCTTTACGAAGGAACAGAAATCTCTAGACATTTTGTGGTGTTGTGTCTTAAACTTACAATATTCCTTCTGTGAGTTTATAGTACTAAATATATTTGCACTCTAGAGTCGCTCCCGCTCTGCTTATCACCACATAAGCCGCCACCTAGGTGCAACGCCCCACCTGCGCAACAAATCAGGAAGTGTTCCCCTGTCACAACAGTTACGGACAGACCCATCACTTTATATAACTAACGCGTTTGAAGCTGTTTGTTGCAGATGATAGAATATGAGGTGGCAGGGTGGGCAGAGATGGAGAATGGAGTCTGCCAGGTGAAGATAAAGATAATAACGCCACATCTAAAAATGTAGCTAGCTTTTGCAAGCATGCTTTACAAGAAAAAGAAGCAAGTAAAAATTATATGCAGATTTTAGAATATGAAGTGGCAGGATGGGTTTTGACGAGTAATTTTTTTAAACCTTTTTTGCAGTGTATATTGTCAAGTCAAGATCGTGACAGGGTAACCTTTGAATTGATCCCCTACCACAAAAGTACGAAGAGACCCATCACTTTACATAACGTTTGAAGCTGTTTGTTGCAGATGTTAGAATATGAGGTAGCAGGGTGGGTTGAGATGGAGAAAGACCAGGTGAAAATAAAGATAGTATGAATAATGCCACATGTAAAAATGTAGCTAGCTTTTACTAAGAGGTTAAATAAGTAAGTGACAAGATTGTATGGTAGTTGCAGATGGTATAATGGGTTGAAGATGGAAATATTCTACCAGATGAAAATAAGACCAATAAGTACAAAAACAAAGCGTTTTGATAAATTGAATAAGAGAATTTACCGTAGCAGGGTTTTTGAAGGAGAAAAGGAGATTCTACGAAGTGTTTATAAAGACTCAAAACACAAAAATATTGTTATATCTTAATAGGAAGCCAACCGAGACAGATTTGGAAGTGTTGTAATCTGTCAAACTTGTTGGACGAGACAACAACATCAATGATGTCACACTGCTAATAAGAGTTAAGAACTTCTTGCGATGACTGAACTAGTTTTCACACAATCGACACAATACTTGCAAGAAGAGTGAGAGACAGACTCAAAAGAATTCAATTCTCTTAATAAAACAAACAATCATAGAAACAGCTGCCATAACCTGCCTTATATTGAAAATCATTACGATAACAACAACCTGACATTCAATAGCATCACATTTATTTATATTTCAATCTGAACTGACAAAATCAGTAAATAATGTTTTAAAATAGAATCTATTTCCTCTCCAACTGCACATCGCGAATTTTGATCAACCGTCAGTTTAGTTCAAACGGAGACTGACAGCTGATGTGATGCAAATTCGCTTTGTTTTCCATTTTCAAATGTAGTTTATTTTTATATTTTAAAGTTTTCATGGCTGGCTGGAAAATTTTCGGATAAGATTGTTCTGTTAAAATACTTTGATTTGGGATGTATCTATGTGCAGCAAACAGCTCGTTTGTGCGTCTTCTTTATCTACTTTTTATTATATGTATACGACGTGTGTATCAAGGACATTACAAAAACCATCCAAATTATTCTTAAACTTCGATGTGCCAGATTAAGTCACCCTCAACCTATTTTTAAGTCCAAGTTAATAGTCTCTTTGCCACCCAACCTTTCCATATTGTTGATATTTAGCTTTTGTTTCAATTGATTCAAAATGACCTTTTTATAACATAAAAAACGACATTCACACAGTCCAAAGTCCTTTTCAACGATTGAAAAAAATGCACTCAATCAGTACTCAGAACTCAGCCAATCAATTGATTCTACATCCATCAAAATAACGTTGACAACAACTAACATATAGTATACCTACGTACAAACAGTCGCCTGGCAATGACCTGCCGATTGATTCATTCAATCAAGCTGATTGATTGACATGTGACGTGTGACAATGCTGTGCTCATTGATCAATCAATTGTTGCTAGATAGTTACGGTAGCTAGCGGAGGGTTAATTTTATGTTATATGGAGGGATAACTATATTTATTTTTAATGGATGGTGCAATAGCGACAGATGGTAAATTGAGTTGATATTAGTGATTAATATTCATCTCCGGATTATCAGTTGATTTAAGGCGCTTTTGGGGTTAACAGTTCTTGCGAGATTGGCGCCGATGAACCGGTAATCTTTCGCAAAAAATTAATTAATATTCAAATACAACCCCAATTCACATATTATTGATTAGGTAGTGCAATCTGCAGCAAAGAAAACCAACTCAATAAAAAATAACAACATGCATAAAAATCTACAACATAATTTACATGCTGCAATATTTCGTCCCATAATACCCCAGTACAATATGATTAAACTCTAAAAGACCCTAAACTACAAAATGAACGACAACAAGTCTCCTAAAATCCCTTCTTTAAGTCTAAAAATTATGGAACACACTAGACATTTTATTACAGCCACACGGCAAACAGAACTTTCGCGGTCGAGAATCGAACCCGTACCCACCTACAACCACTTGTTTACAACTTGACCGTGGCGATATATTCAGAATCAAATTGTCGACCGATCATCGTGTCTGACTCCTACGCTAACAAACTTAACCATACACTTTTAACATCCAAAAATCGTCTTTATTCTCTTAGCGATAAGGTTAGTATAAACTGCATGTTAGGTGTTGTAATCTTCTTGCTTGAGTAATTTGCGTCCTTTTAGTGCCTTATGTATTCCTAGTACCTTCATGTCGATCTTAAGATAAATTTTGATAAAATATTACGTGTTTATTTCATTACGCTATCCATTACATGCTTGATAACTAATGATAACTATAAAATATTTTAATGTGATACCGCGTAGACTGATGCAGCTTTCCCATCATGGCAGATTACATTCAAATCACAGTTTGCAGATGGTTTCATATCAGCATGTAGCATGCAGTACCTTTGTCAGGCGCTCTGACACTACTGCTACACCATCATTCTCCTGCCAGGGTCGGCGTAACATGTCTTGTTCTTCTTTAGTTCTCTATTTGTCGTTATCTCGGTAGTCACCGCCTTTCTAACCATTTCATCATTCAGACAGTTCATACATCGATTCTTTTGTCTTCCCCTACTCTTAAAGCCATCGGCAGACACTACTACTACCTTCCTACTTAATATCTAGTCTTGCTGTATATTTCGCTATAGATAGTTTTTGACACAGACAACTTTTGAGTACGTAGTATTTTTGAGTAGTAAAATTGGATGTATCCATCCAAAAGGCCAAAATTTTCTCTTACTTCATCTGCAGAGCCTTCAAACCGAAACATTAAAACAAGGATACTCTGTGGTAGAACTCATAATGGTGACACCACCTTCCTGAAAGAAATGTTTCAGGAACTCTACGACCAAAACTCATCGACAAAACCTTTTAACAAAAACTAAACATCTACACGACTACTGTCCATAAATTAACAAGCATAATAATCAGCATTACAATTACATCAAAACAGAAAATATGAGCAAAAATTATACGTTTACGTTAGTGACGGGTCGGACGAGACCGGACTGATTACCTGTCCGTCTGTCTGTCTGTCCGTCAGACGTACTAACGTTGCGTGCAAGCGCTGATTTTGTTTTTGTTTGATATTAATAATAAATAGGGATCGTGTGTTTGCGCACTTCTTATATATACTACTGTTTGTACTCCTGTCGTGCCTTAAAAGGTAGTATGAGATAACGTCAAGGGAATTGACAGCAGCTTTCTGTCAACTAATTAATAAAAAAAAAATCTTATCACCATTCCGTCAGCCAAGCGTGGTGATTATTGCTATTTCCCCTGACGGACAATTCCGGTACATTTCCATCTTTGAACAAAGACTGGCTACTAATAATGAAGTAGAAAAAACGTCATTAAATGATCTTACTAAACTGCGTTCAAAATTTAGTTTCCAAACATATAAACAAAAACCACGTGTTTTAGGAAAAACCACTTTAAACCCAGTTTGAGCTGCAACGTCCAACATTTTAATGACTTTTTCAATAGTATCCACTATTAATTTTGAAATCTATTCAATTTACACTAGCCCAAAGTTGATATTCGATTAAGTGGAAATCACATCAATTGGAAACAAGGATTTGAATAGTCTTTAGATTTTCGTAATCACGCATGACAGACGGATTATGTATTTATTTATTTTACCATTTATGTACACACATATACCTACATATAAACAGACAAGAAAAAACAGAACAGAAAAAATAGGTACGGAGGTATTATTGTCTTAAATAGTTGTCAATATGCTTCAGATTGCAGCTCATCCTAATAAAATGTACTTCACGACAATGACATAAATTATATGTAACTATAGGCGTCACGGTTATAAGGAACAATTCAAAATAATCGTACCAAAGGATCATTGCGGAATGCAGATTCTTTCATGAAAAAGCAACTTTTAAAACATATCACTCACAAAGACATAAATAATTGGCCACTATTTATTACAGCCTTAACAGCAACATACTAACCATATATTTAATTTTAACCCTGTGTGCACATTGCCCTCCGCAGCGATTAATTATAATAACACCGTCGCACCGGATGTGCCCAGTGCCATCCATCAAGCGTCAAGCTCGCATCACTAATTACAAACACCTCACAAACCGTATTAAAACGATCCAACGTATATTTTAATTTATAATAATAACATGTGCAATATTCTTTACAGTAATTCTCCTTTTAAACGCGGAATGTACTCAACGGAAACGCGAGCGTAAACGTTTGTCATAGAGCTATATATCGCACAGACGCGGCACGTCGCTTGCCGCGCTCTGCCGTGAGGCGCCCATCTCGCCGCGCGCATTAAGTCTGCAGTCACTCTCAATCACTCAAGCTGTCCGGCCGTCACTCATAAGCAAGACGAACGGGGGAATGTCGGTGGCCTCCTTTGAACCCCCTTCTCCCTGTAGGTGAAAAGGGGGGATGGTCAGCTCTTGAAGACAATTTACTGTACAAGTCGAGTCCGGGATTCGTGCGCTGATGAAATTTATTTGGAGCAACTTGTGTTGCAGTTTCCTTCTGTTATGGGATTTCCATAGCGACCGTTGGAACTTATATTTTTATGGACTTTTGTGCGGAGAAATGTATGTTTGAATGAAGAATAAAATAGAATGTATGTTTCCCAGTTCTGTTATGTATGAACACAGTTTGTGATTTTTATAAAACTGTGTGTAACTTTTGTTTGTATTCGGAAGAAAGTACGGCTAATAGAATTTTTTATCGTTCTATTTTCTCTGGGATAGGATTGTAGCTGTACGAGAACTTTTCAGAACTCTACTAACAACCATCATGAACACTCTTTATGAGACGTCTACGGCATGCTGATTGATGAAACTCCCATTGTCTCTTGTAAAGCAGACTATACCAATTTATCCTAAATGCGTCACACTAGAAACGGATCCTCACACAATTATCCTGCAAGCTGCAGCTACACGATCGATCCTCCATCCAAATTAACACAACACACGACTAAACTACAAAACATTAGCTCAGAAAAAACTCAACAAAGCGGGGCCAGTCTCAAACGGTGAGTTAACATCATTATCGGCGTTGGACGCGGGTGGGGGCGAGTCGGGGCGAAGTAGGGGGCGAGTGGAGGCGGAGGGGGCGACACACGTCGCTCAGATGTCGCGCGCAGACGGACGTCTTTGTCGACCGAAGCTTTATTTACTCTTCGCGTGGACTCGCGACGACTAGAAGTGACAGCGTTTGAAAAACATTTTTTTTTTCATTTGACCTCTTGCTAATTAGTACGATTTTGAGAAATGAATGGATGGAGTGTTTCGGTCAGGTTTTTGATGGGTTCTAGTAGAATTGAGGTTTAAGTAGTAGAGTTGTAATTAAAATATGAAGTGAAGATTTGATTTAAAAACCAACATAGGAAAACAAGACATACATGCAAATCTGAAATATTATAGAGGGACACTGCTTTTTGTGTGTTACACACAACAGGTTATTAATAATGTATAGACTAAAAGTATTTCTCAATACAAAGATGGCGCTGTTGTCGCAAAAAAAGACTTCCATTCTCCGACATTGCAGTTTAAAATTGCGAAAACCTAGTGTGCACATGAGGATCACCTCTCTCAATTTTTCTATATCAAATGAGGGCTCCGTAACCCCCGAGGACCCCGTAATAGGACATTAGTACAGAATGATTTAATTACAACATAACAACGCCACTTACACACTATAGACTAAGCTGAAGAGGTTGTTTTTTTTTTTGTTTGTACGCGCTAATATCTGGACCTAACATCACGTCGGATTTGAAAAATTATTTCTGCATTTGATAGCCTAATTCTTAAGAAAAGTTATAGGCTATAACATCACGCTACAACCCTTAAGAGCCGAGAAAAAGAAAAAAGTCTGAAAGAAGCGAAAACGAAGTACAAACGCGGGCGGGCGATGGGATGCGACGCGGTGGGACATACCAACATTACCAACACTAAAAAAATATTTTACGTAGGTGCCGTTCTGGGGCTGAAAATAACATTGCTAAAGTGTTCCACCGAACAGCAATGAAAAAAAATTGTTGACAAGTAGTCAAAATTTTTATTTCAGTGCGGTTAGTGGAACTGCTCAGGTGCGATTCGGTCAAGTGCTGTTTAAAATCAGTGCTCTGAGTGGAATACCTCAGAAATTTCACGCGGAGGAAGTTGCGGACAGAAGCTAGTAACATAATATAATTTCGCAAAACAAACACATGTCGCTTCTACGAACTACATCTGTGTTCACCGTGTTGATTCAATCAAACTTGACAGCACAAAGTCGATGTGGGTTGGACAGTCTACTGATGATCGATTTTTCACCCCCTCCACCCCCCCTCGTGTAAATAGCGTTATGAATAACTGGCTAATGCAGGCTCACAAACAGAGTAGCCTTCACAAATACTGGTTACGTTTTTGTTGGAGCGGGTAGGTACTTGTTTGGGTAAATAGAGCTTTCTTGATTTGGTGTCCTTTAGTGGGTCGGTAAGGATTTTCGTGGATTTTTTTTGGAGGTAAATCTGGCGTTGGTCTTTGTAATAATATCTCTGATACCAGACCACGTTGGGGACCCGGTCAATCCATGAAATGTGACAAGTAAAATACAAAAAGAAAAGTTCAAAAGGCACAGCATTATGCTGAGCGACGGCTGGTTGTCTGGATGTGACCCATATTTTCCCCCAACTTTTTATTTTTGTGTTTGTTTTTTATTTCTTTCTAAAATGTTTATCAAAAAGCACATTTCACTGCACTACGAGACAGGTAATATGGCTGACCGTGACCATTGTCTTGAATCGATAGTCGGATTTATTGATAGTATAAACAGAAATCGTGATTTTAATAACAAAATTCAACTTTCACAATCAAATAAAATCCTCTCATATCAACCCAGCTATACCTCCGGAGCCTGCATGACTGCACTCAATCACACCAAGACGCACCTCCTCAACCCTCTCCTACTTAATTGACGTTCCACTCCATCAAAACAACCTTAAACATTTCAACAAACACAAACCCAACTGCAGAACAAACGAAATCCAACCCTAAAACAATAACATTAAAGTTCAATGCGACTGCAAGAAAAAAATTGCAGAAAATTTGCATTGTGCTGCAAATAATTCTGCTGTGGAAATAAGCAATTATGACCTGTATTTCAAGGGGGTAGATGTTTTGGAAGATGCAATAGTTATAGTTGATAGTGAGATGTGCAGCTGTCATCAGGAAATCATACGTCACAGTTGAAGTGTCAAAGAAAAGATCCTGTTGGGTGTTGAATGTGGGAAAGAAAAAGGTGTCTGGTAAGGTCAAAATGGCATAGCGCTTTTGTGATTATTTACAAAACGTGTTTCTGTAATAAGATATCGTGTATTAATCTTGTAAGCCTCTAAATTATGTGAGATGACGACTGGAAATAAATTATTGATTTTTATAAATTATGATAGATTAGTTTTGGCGTGCACTATTATTTATTGCCAAACTGCAGTTTTTAATGGAATCAGTCAACTCAGTTTTTTGTTTTGTTTTGTCATTAGGATTAGTTCTAAAGTGTTATTGCTTTATACCTGTAGCGGTATCGAGGTTATAAATTTAAATCATATTAGTACCTAATTAACTATTTTGTTAAACTTAATATCAGAAACAACAGTTTTAGCTTAGTGATACAAAAATTCGTACATGTATGACCAGAAGGCCAATTCCCGTAATTGAAGTCGTTCAAAATCTAGTCGCAATCTCACCTCAGAGACAATCAATGCCAAAATCTTGTCAAAATTGTAGGGAAATTAGAGGTATTTTTCATATTTAGATTAAGACTGAGATCAGACCGTGAACGTCCTTATAATTACGAGAATTGCCCCTGTCGATGTATGAATGTAAACCAGGCAAAAGGAGTGTCTAAGGATCGTAGCAGGTGGCAGGTTCTGTAGTTTCTGCCTACCCCCGTGGGAAGAAGGCGTGAGTTTATGTATCTATATGTATACAAAATTTCGATTTATTACTGTCAGTAGTTCACTTTAACACCAAATAGTAGGTAATCTGGATTCCAAAAACAAGCCTATAAACACCACATCTTTAACATTAACGACCACCATTAAAAATGCTTAAAAGTTTTCAACAAACTTCTAAAACACGGGCAAAAGCCTACAGAAAGTCCCAAATCCGATGCACTGTGCGACAAACTGAATGTCGCACGACGAAAATAGTCAACGATGTTTGACAAATAGCTAACAGATGTCGCTTCACAAGTGGGAGGTCTACGGCACTTTTTTTCTACGCCGTTCGCGCCTCGGAACACTTGGCGAGCAATATTCGGCGATTGTTTCCAAACTTCAAACAGAAGTTCCCTTATTGTGAATGGTCGTGGAAAACTCTTAATAAGATAGCCTTGTGTTCGGTTTAGATATTTACTTTTGGCTTGGAATTGGCGGAGTTTGTAGCAGTGGATGCTGTCTATTTCTGGTTTGGGTAAGAATTTAGGATTTGAGGTCTTAGCTGTGCAGTTATACAGTTACATCAAGCGAATCCTTGTTAGTATTTATTATCAAACTATTCAGCCACCTGTAGTACAGCCGATCTATTCTGGTAAAGTCTCATCATGAAAACTTAGGTGAAGTGAGCTCGAAATGAGCTGCCATTCCACCTGATGCTAGGGATTGATACTATTGAGTTCACTTAAGTTATTACGGTGAGATTTTTACAGAATAGATCCATTTTGTGTCGAATTATTCCACAAAATGGTGGTGAAAAAATTGTCTCCCTTCTCCCTTAAGTCTACACTATACAGCGACGAATCAATTACCTAATTGATTGTAGACTGAAGGGAGACATTTTTTTCATTGAAACGTTAAAGAAATGACGTTTAGGCATCCTTCAACTCATCAAGCAACCAGACATTATTCAAAATATCCAAAATTACACGAATCGTCCGCAAACAACATAAATCGCTTTAATACGAAACCGCGCGGAATCAATCTATCAATCAATAAATCGCGCTAAAGATTGAGATATTCCACTCGGGAGGCGAGACAGGGCTAGTGGGGGTGAAAGGGGGTGTTGGGGGCGACAAGGAGGGGGTCTGTTTACCGCGCCCGTGACGGATATATCCCTCGTAGACACCCGTCAATCATCCACGATATGATGAGAATTAATATTTCACGAAGATATTACGACGACCGATGAGTCTTGATATTTAAATGCGGGTAATAAGGGATGCGGTGCCTGTTGTTTTATGGAGAAGGATGATTTTGGGATTATAACGTTGAAGAGAATGTGGAAATGTTTGAACAAGCATAATACTCTCAGAAAAAAAAATTAATTCTCATCAAACGCTTTAGGCAGTAAAAGAAGAAGTAAAAGTGGACACAGTATTGAAAACATGTGATAATCTTTTAACTTGTGTGCTGATAAATAAAACCACCAAAACTGATGCAATCATACTTAATTATTGAGCTTACCAATTAATTTGTCAAACAGAATAACTTGAAATATCCAATGCTTCACTTCACTTCATATCCAACAAACTCCACATTTCTCACATTCGATCAGAAACATTTCTAACTACATATTTCAGAAAAAGTAAAACAAAATTACATCAGAAAGTTGTACTAGAAGTAGAAATGTGTAAACAGCCAGGAAATCAATCAAGTCGGACTTGGGGGTGCAGGTTGGGGGTGAAAGGGGGCGTCGCGGGGTATCGCGGGGTGTCGTGAGACCCCTTGACCCGTGCAGTAGACGGGTGACATCTGACTGATGGCTTTCACGGAACATTGTTGCAACTGCTTCGTATGCGGTGAAATGTTGGTTTTGATGATTATTGTGTAGCTTTTTAAATGTCTTGTCACTGACATAACCAGGTTTATCGTTTTTATGCGGATTCGTTCAAAAATTGCTGATTCTCAGACTAATTTGAATAATTGTCTTTTGATTGATTTTAAGTAGTCGGAAAGGTGAACTGATGATCTTGTGAAGGCGGCAGCAGTTGGATGCAGCACAGAACCGGTCGAAGTGGAGGTGCTTGGAGGAGACCGATGTCTAGCAGTGGACGTCTTTCGGCTGAAATGATGATGATGATGAATCGAATAGGCAGTCGGCAGCTGTACATTGCAGTGCATGCACAGCGATGTGCGAGGCAAAGATTGCAAAATGACAAATTTTAATTAGCTGTCACTGATTTCTCCGGTAATCAATCCTTGATCCTTTCACAAAGGACTTAAAACTTTCCAAAAGTGATGGATCCTTCTTCCTTTCACAAAAAACGAATAAACCTTAATATCAACATAATTACTTCTGTACAAACACATCACGCTCTCCTTGCATAACCTCGAAACTCATAAATGGATAATGACATTAATATATCAAAATTATTTGGGCCAATATAACGAGCGGTACCAAGACGTTTATTGCCGTATTCAAAAATAAATCGTATCAATCAGTTATTATGTTAACTGCCTTCAGTTTGTAATGAAACTTTCCTTCGTGCTGACGTGTTGATTTAAAGGAAAATAGACGCCAAAGAATATTTATTTGCCAGAAGCGACATTGAAAGACACAAAAATATAATAATAAATGCTAAAGTGTATTTAAATTTTTGTTTTTTAAATGCTAAAGTTCATGAAAAATGTATTTTTTAAATGCTGAAGTGCATTTAAATAAAATATTTTTTCGTCATAGAATAATGAGTAGATAGACAAGCAAAATATATTTTAGTGAAAGCTTATTGCAAGGCCAGCTATTTTCACCTTATTTCAGTACCGATAAACTACATAACATTAGCATATCGGTGAAATTAAAGCGTTTCTGGTTGTAGTTATAAATCAGAGGTAATCACTTCATCGCGCGCCGTTTACTTGCCTAATAACAGTTTGCTAAAGGCCACATGCAGAGCTAAGACGTGTATTACTTCATGGTATATTCCATAACTTAAAATCCCACCAAACAGTAGATTTTCCACATTATTCTTTTAATACTAATAAAAGATTTAAAGACGAAAAAATATTAAATAAGCAAGATTTTATTGAAAAAAAAATTGCGGTTACAGCACCGTACACGCGATAAAGTGATACGTCTTAAAAATAAAGAATAAGTGAGATTTAGTGTGAGAGACAGAAAGAGAAAGTAATATCTTTCTTCTCTCTCATGTAAAGAAAAGTGCCCAAACGTAACTCCTCTTTGAAATTTCACTCTTAATTCTCGTCCAATGTATGAGATAAACCTAGACCCTAATTGCGTGCACACTATTAGTATCAATCTGAATTATTTTGAAAGACATTTATAATCCTTTGCTTCATATGTTTGAAAATTTCGTCTGCTCAACGACGTAAATAACGCAATGAATGTTGTTTAACTGTCAAAATGAAAGCCATTGTTACTGATAGTGTGTTACGCGATTCCCAAGCGGCTATTTATTATATATGTCACTTAACGCTTAAATTAACAGATGTCTGTAACGTCGTATCGCTCGACAAAGAACAAGAATGCATTTCAATCGCTAGCCTATCTACACTCCTCCTTACTCTATGTCATTAGATATTGATTGGTCGACTGCACTTGACATAATTGTGTATGTTCGTTCCGAGGTCGCCATGTTTTAGGACATAATCGTTAATAAACGAGCTATTCTTATTATTTATTGGACCATTAAACACGTGTAATGTATGTTGATGGGCTTCTGAAGTAGTTGCTAAGCATTTTAGCCATGAATTTTGTCTGACTACGGAAACAAAGTTGTGATACAATGACATGTTAACTTTTGCATTTTTATGTGCAGTAGCAACGTCGATTATAATCACGGCATAATACATACAGTAAAGCAAGCATAATTTCTTATATTTATAGATAGGGAGCAGGAGTGGCCCAGTGGGATCAGTGGCGGTTCAGTGATAACAGCCCCGACTTACGAGTTGTAGGTTATAGGTTCGTACCCAGACAGGCGCTTTACTTTGTGTAAATAATTTCATCACCACTGTTCTCAAAACAGTAAAGGAAATCACCGTGAGGAAACCGGCATGTCCTAAAACCAAAAATACAAAGACATGTGACATCTTCAACAAACACTGGGCCTGCTTGGTAGATTACAGTCCATCTCCTCTCGAAGAGAGGAGGCCTGTGTCCCAGCAGTGGGAACATTATAGGCTGATTATGATGTGGGTGGATCAGAAGCTTATAACATTAAATTGCTTTACTTAAGTCTTAATCGTGAACGGGGTGTAGCGGTATCTACAACGTCACATGCGAACAACGCGTCATACTGACGTCACGCAAATCCTGCATCTCGCAAGCAGAGTTTACCGCGCAATTAGCATAGATACAATTTCCCAACATCAATCGTTGGGCAATTGCCCGCCAGACACAACATCCGTCTGGTCGGAGGATCCTCCCTTTTCTATGGAGGATGAGTGAACTTTACACCCTGTTCCTAATATCTCTAAAAACGTGGTAAGCAGACGTGCAAGGTAACATGCAGGGCAATACGAATGCACTATCGGTGTTCGCAAAAAAAAGTCTACAAATCGTTCCTTTGCAAGTTCATGCTTGCATTACCAACATAGCCTTGCATAATACCTGCACCCAGCTTAAAAATAACTAGACTGCCCCATTAAAATATGATTAAATACAACATTAACATACATTGTACAGTGAAATAAGCACAGACGGTCGCCCCTGACACGTCGCTCAATTAATACCCGCTATACGTCAATTAAAACCAAAATCTGTCAATCATTTTACAGACCGACGACAGAGTAAAAAGTTCAGAAGGATCATTTGTGACGACCGCGACGCCGCGCCGACGCGAGATATGGAACTTGCGGAACTACCTAATTGTTAAAGTACAGTAATAGAAAATTATCAGACGTTTTTTATTGATGTGTGATTTGGCTGTTATTTGTAAGTAAGTAGTAACTAACTTATTTGTAAAAAATTGTAAAAGGGTCACTTTATTCCAAAACCGTGTGTCACACAAAAATGTGTCGCAGTTGGAAACTTGCACTGGATTTCCGTTAAGACATTCTGATCTTAACACCTATTAGTTCATGTGACACATACCTTCCGTATGGATTAGTGAGACTAACTGTTAAATGTGACTAAAGTGTTGAAATACTTTTCTATTGTAACCAACTTTAAAAAAAAAAAAGGTTATGCATTCGATGAGTTTTTTTTTCATATTTTTCTTGGAGGTCACAGGAAGTTAGAAATAATATCTGAAAATGGTAACACCTGCAATTGCAGATTTCTTAATGGATACCTCAATGTAACATAGGACGGATGAGATTGTTGTCCCATTTTTAAAAGTAGACCTTCTGTAACCTATCTCCTCTGTGGCCAGACAGACAGACGTCAGGACTTATCATATTAATCAATCAACCACACGATTCATTATTAATTAAGTATTTTTGTCCGTCGTTTTTATGTTACCTTGTTTAATACGTGGGACTGGGAATGACTGGCTTACCTGGGAAAGAAAAAAAAGCATTATTATTATATGAAACAACAATATAATATAATTAAAAGTTAGGTTAGAGAGATAGATATAATAACTAGGTTCTAGTTAAGATTGAAGTTATGATTAAGCTACATTCATATTTAAAATTCATATTAACAATTCAATGTTTGTACTTCAACATATATGTATTTGTATCTTATTGCTAAGGGTCTGCTATCGTACCAATAATTTCAAGAAAATTGACACGAATATCAACTAATTCAAAATCAACATCAAAATTAATTTAATCATCAAACTAGGCTGAGAATCAGCACTTTTTGAACAGCAAAATTGGATAAAAAAGTCCTCCAAAACGCCCGTTCGCCACTTCCCAGCAGCACAGCTTTCTGTTCAGTCAGAAGAACTTGATTCTATACAATAGTGAGTAATTGCATTTCGAAACACAAAACATTAAATTATATTATTTGCCATAATTATGTCAGCTAGCACAAATTGGCGTAATATACGAATAATTAAACATATTAAAAGCTTATTCGTAAGCTTATTCGCTTACGCGTATTCAAGCAGAAATAAATAATAAAAACTTTAACATAATTACATAAAAAATAAAATTACTACAAACAACGATTAAGAACCAAACTGTTTGCCAAACATGATAATTATGGCAACATTCTCTTCATTATCTCTAACTATGGACAATTCAACCATAACCCTGGAACAAGAGTTCCATAGCTATGGTCATCTATGGACTGATACGAAAGCTTCCAAATAATTACGCAACCGAACGACTGAGCTAACTGTTGTACTGACAACAATACGAGTTACTGTAGCGCCATTGACAGCCTGTCCGTCCGCTAAACTGTTTTCATCGTCCATCTTATAATAACGATGACATAAATATTGACAGGTTCTTGTATTAGATTACGATAAAGTTCCTATTTCATAAAGTTTTTTTTTCTGTACTATGTAGGGTACCTGTCTACTTCAAGATAAGTGACGGGCACATTTCATTCATATCAATTCCTTTTTCATTACCGTACCTTCGAAACGATCCACTAAAATACATAATAAACTACTAGTAATACAATAAATAAAATATAACGCACGAAAAAATCAATGTTGTAAAAGAAAATTTTACCAACTACCCTACACGGGCGGCCGATAAAAAATAATGCCATTTACACCGTCCGACACCGCGGCGGATTCGACTTATAGTCACTTGCCTCGCTTCGTTATTGCCGTAACAAAATGGCCTATCTTCCTTCTCGCTCGCACTCACTAAAAACCCATATAGAACAATGCGGGCGTAGTAAAATTTTATTGGAAGCACACGTGGGGTACATCCCGGGCCGGCCTGCATAATGCAAAAGCACGTTAGCTAAAAAGAAGGATAACTGCATATTTATACAATCGGTACGCGATATTTCGTTGCGACCGTCACTGTAAAGTGTGGAAACGTATCGGTCCCATCCAGGCTAGACTAGTCTGCGGCTGGAATTTATGCGTTTTAGATGTTTGATGGGGAAAATTTGACTGTGAATTGAGGTGCGTTTAAAGTACTCTTTTGTTTCGAAGTTGTTAGAGTTTTAGAACCAGAGATCGAAGAGCTTCTAAAACTTTTCGTGGCGATAACATTAATTTGGTAACTAAACTAATATGTTTTCCGTAAAAAATATGTTCTATTTGCAACTAAAGTTGCAATATTAAGTTATGCTTTAAGTTCCTAAATCATTAGTAAATCAGAACAATCATTATAGAAAACCGAACACAAAAACAGACCAGCAATAAACATGTAACTGATAGGCCAATATCCTACCCTTTAAACTTCAGCACTACAAGTTCCCACTTCTATATCTGGGCAGCACTGGCATCACTTAAAATCTAGTATAACCTACAAAGGAAACCAGCTTGCAAATAAACAAGGCTATTTTAAACCGTTTTTTTCCGTCTACTAAAGTAAAAGTAAAATAAAGTAGCACCCGCGCCGGGCGCCGCCTCGTATGTTTTCACCATAGTGTTCGATTACAATTTAATGCATCGCATTCGCACTCAAATTCAAAATCTTAAACGTTCACAGTTTACACGGAAAAATCGACCTTAGACCTTAGCACGTACAATTTGGATTTCATTGTGTTTTCCTCGTTGGTGCGTCGTGTCCGTTTTGTGGTACAATCAACTTTATTTCTCAGAGAGTAAAGTTTGTTTTGGATTGTTTTTAAATGTCGTATCGTAGTCGTGGAGCGGTCGTTTCGTTGCATTACAGTGTAGTAGTGACATCGGTCGCTACTATTATTTCTTTTACAACAAAACTAGTAGTTTATTGGTTCCGTGTCTCATTAGAATCGTTGTGGGCGGTTTATTTTAGAGCTTTTAATATTTTTACACCTCTCGCTATGATAGAAAGATATTTATACAGTGTAAACTAGATATTTTTAATCGCTCTTCTCAGCTTCATTCAAATTACATCATTCATTTTATTACCGAATAGTCTACACACTTTGATGGATATGTTCATAGAAGTGGATTTATGTTGTTTGAAGAGCTTTGGTCTGGTGCACATTCCCATGAAATTCAACTACACATGCACGAGATAAGATGGATAGGGTAGGTAGGTCATCCCTCTATGACATTGGTAATGACTAAACCACTATTACAGTCACGAGCTTTCAAATAAGAAAAAAAATGTAAACTCCGGTTTGTGTCAAAGGACCAGCAACTAGGAGTACGGGCTGTGGTAATCTTAAATAAATCAGAAGCACCTAGTTTGTCTGGGTCGTCACTTTTACATACATACTTGAAATTAAGCCTTAAGATTCTGGTAATGATAATGATAAATGATTTTATTTTGTAAATAGGTTTTTACAAACACTTTTACACGTCAATCATATTTTAAAAACTAGATGAGGTCGGCGTTTCCTATCTGACTAGTCTGAGAAGAAAGGCCGAAACAAACTCAAAGAATTGTGAATGTAATCATACAACAACATCACATACATTTAGCGTGTTCTGATCTCACATAATACAATTATTTTGTTACAAAAATGCTATTTAGTATCTCAATAAAACTGTCTGGATTGCTAATTTGATTTATTTATCGTATTATTAGTTGTAAGGAACGCGTCTTGAAGACAAATCTTGATTTATGTCGCGCCATCTGTGTTAAGGATGTCAATCGGCTAAGAGTTCGCGCATATGTTGCAATTGTGGGCAACTTTTTGAGGATTTGTGGGTTGGTGATAAAAGGTATCATTAATTCTTATTAGTAAGAAATGGTGCTTACAAGTGGTGCCTTTTAATTTTCAGGACTAGGGATAAAGTTGCCTACTTAGTTGTTGGTTTTGGTACACACGGCTACACATCAAGCTATGCATTTCCAGTTTTGGCTGACCTCGCATTGTATAGGTTTTTCGTACAATCAGAAGGCAGCTTATACTGGTTTTGTATAGCTTGATGTGTAGCCGTGCGTACCAGCAAACAGTGCAGACAAACCTGTTTGGGACTTTTTGGAATAAGACTCAACCTACCTACTTTTGGCCGGTAAGACTAAATGGAAAGCTGGAACGTGTGCAGTGCTTTTATCGGCATCGATACTTACATAATCAGCCTACTGCTGGGACGCAGGCCTCCTCAATTCGAGAAGGAGTGGGCCGTAATCTACCACGCCGGCTCAATGCGGGTTGGTAGATATCACGTCTTCGAACTTTTGGTTCTAGGACATAACGGTTTCGTCACAATGTTTTCTTTCACCGTTTTGATACTTATTTCAGAGAAATAGAAAGTAAGAAACAAAAAGTGTATCCAAAGTTGCTCAGTGTGCATCCTCACTTACAACTTAAGTAATAACCTAATTTTTCCTCCAAAAAATACACTAAAATGACATCACTTCAAGAGTGATGTTTGACCATGCCATGAATCAGCATCACCAGTGTTTTTCCATATGTCACCTCCTGACACCTGTCCCCTAATATTTATGGCAAAAATATGATAATTCATCTCAAAGTTGTTATTTCTTTAGATTAATAATATAAACGAATTGCTTATGTCACTCATATTCTGATTAATTAGTCATATAATTATTGTGCTGTGTTTATTTCTAGTAAACACAATGACTTGTAGTGTTTTTGATTTGTTTAAGTCAACTGTGACTAATGATGAACAGGTTAATTGTGGAACTTGAGAATAATATCTTATAGCAATCGAAATAGGAGATAGAGCAGTAGTGGCCCAGTGGTAACGACCGTGACTTACCGTGAGTTGTAGGTCGTAGGTTCGAACCTAGACAGGCGATATATTTTGTGTAAATTATTTCATCATCACTGTTCTCAAAACAGTGAAGGAAAACATTGCGAGGAAACCGGCATGTCCTAGAACCAAAAATTCGAAGACATGTGACATCTACCAACTCGCACTGGGCCCGCGTGGTGGATTACGGCCCACTCCTTCTTATAGAGAGGAGGCTTGTGTCCCAGCAGGAACATTATAGGCTGATTATGTAATCAAAATAGGTACTCTAAGACTGATGCAGTTGCTTGATGTAAGAGAAAAATCATAATATAAACGTATAGTTGTCACTTTGGTAAAAGACATGTCTTTTAACAGCTGACCATTAACGGTCTGATAAAGGATAGCAACTGCAAGATTTTGACCGTCAATCTTACTGGGTTTAGTCACATTTCTTGTCTAGACAGAATTTTTGCATTTTAATTGAAAATGACACATCAACCTAAAATGTTATAACCTTTGATTCACCTTTTTATTGATACCAAACTCAGTAAATTGGCTAGCAGGTTGACAGCCGACCTGATTTATAGGTTAACCCGATTGCCTGGCAAAAATGAAAATCTCAGCACGTGTTTTTACACCTTTGTCCTTCAAACTGGAATAAGTCAATACTGGTTACAGGCAGAAGAAACCATAGTAGTAGCTAGATACTGATCCTGAATCTGCCTAGCCTTTTCCAACTATGTCGGGGTCAGCTGCCAGTCAAACCGGATGCAGCTGAATACTTGTATTTAAATGAGTTAATGTAATGAGCTCTTTCACAAAAATCGCTAAAACCCATTGTATATCCAGGGCGCTCATTGTATATTGTGTAGTGTTTGATTAATTTTTTGTTATGTATTTTTGTGGTGTACAATAACGTATATACAGGGTCAAATTAAATTAGCCAGCGAAACTCTGCAGACGTGATGGGTATCGATATCTAGATACGATAAAATATAAACATAAAATATTTGATTTCTTTTTTGGGGGTCAACGACCGCTGGAAATGTTTTTACTTAAAGTATGAGTTGAGAAAATCGTGTTTTTTTTTTGTTTTATCTTGTTTAGTTATCGGTACTTATGTGAAGAGTACAGAAAATAAAAACTGCTTTTTAACCTGAGGGGCAATTCTCGTAATTTTAAGAACGTTCACAGTCTGATCTCAGTCTCAATCTATCAAAAATACCTCTAATTTATCTACATTTTGACAAGTTTTTGACATTTGTTTGTCGCCGAGATGAGACTGCGACTAGATTTTGAACGTTTTAAATTACGAGAATTGGCCTTCTGATTTGTGACTTTTGTTTAAAATGTTACTTACTATTAAAAGCTATAAATCTACATGATAAAGACTCTAACTCTAAATGTAAAACATCTGAGGGGTAATTCTCGTAATTTTAAGAACGTTCACAGTCTGATCTTAGTCTCAATCTGTCAAAAATGAATTCGGAATTTTGGGTTTTGTTGACTTCAGATGTTTCAAGTGACTACACTTACTGCGGTCGATGATCCCATAAAAAAGTCATATTTTTTTTTTAAATTTGATTTATCGTGTTTAAATATCGATACTCATCTTGTCTATGAAGTTTCGCTAGCTAAATTAATTTGACCGTTTATAAATAAATAAATAAACAAAATCTACCCAGTACGTCCAGATATGAGTAACAACTGCTACACCTAGCATGACACCATCAGCTCCGACCGATCGCGGACAAATGTTACAGGTGTAAGTGAATAATAATGACGCGGTGAGGACCTGACGCGAATATTTTGGTCACGTCGAGCTCCGTATTAATGGTGACTCATTTATATCAGTCGAGTTGGAATCAGCTGGTGTCTAGTTGATTCTGACGTCATGATTCAAGTATTTGATGTGACAATGAAATGGTGTTTTAATTAAATTGTGTTTTTGGTTTGGAAAATCAGAGTTTGGGGTGGTGTGTTCTTTAACTTCTACTTTTCTTTTTCTTAGTCTAATTATAGTTCATTTTACAGCTGTTCTAGCTGGGCTTGTGGCTAAGTAATAACAGCCGCACGGGGTGATCGATCAGGTTTATCCACGCTTGCCGCGGTTGGTCTGTGGATGGGTGACTATCTTTAAATACCAAGATCCTTCCGTGCCTCGGAAAGCACGGTAAGCCGTTGGTCCCGGCTGTTATTCGTGGATCTTTGACAGTTGTTACGGGTCAGCAGAAGCCCGAAAGTCTGACAACCAGGCTTACCAAGGGGTATCGTATTACCCAGTAACTGGGCTGTGGAGGTCAGATAGGCAGTCGCTCCATGTAAAATACTGGTACTCAGCTGCACCCGGTTACATTGGAAGCCGACCCCAACATAGTTGGGAAAAGGCTAGGTAGATGATGATGAGTTCATTATACAGCTGTTCTAGAAGACACATTTTTAGCCACATTTAAAAACTGCCGAGAGTGATCGTGTCGTGGAATATTCTGACTAACGGAATTTGTTGTTAGTTATGATACCTTTAGTGACGATCGATATTGCAACAAGAAAATCGGAAGGTGTATAGCGGGCTTCATTTCAAATACTACTAAATTATCAAATATTTCCAAACGACAAATCTAAATATATCTCTAAATTGTGTAACCCTCGTTACAATTTCAAAGTACTATAATATAAATAATGTTACCGAAACATCTTGTGTCGTGAGTCATGACAGTCGCGCGGGAAAACGCGGCGTTTCGTAACACTCATGCAAAACGCTATAAAACTGAATTATATCTATACAAAACTGTGTGTTTATGTCTGTTTGTGAATCGTAAATTTGTCTGCTGGTGTGTATTAACTCGAGAGCTATTAGGTTAGTTTTATCGCTTTTTTATATTCACGCTTTTTATACTTTGTAGGGTTAGTAAGGCTGAAGACGCTTCCACCTGTTTGTGAAATCTTAAGATTTATTTAATTTAGATGTAAATAGTGTAAAATAATCTGTAGGTACTTTCAGCCTACTTACTTGACCTGCTCATGATAATTAAAATATTGTCAATAGCAAAAAAAAAAAGTGAACTGTCGTTTAGTCGTTTGTCTACAAACGACTTAACAAAGTCGATTTTCTGATTTAATTTGTAAATATTTTTACATTTTCCTCATTCAAATTTAAAATCGCATGATACATATTTTGTTATACATAATAAATTAACAATAAACATCAATAAACAGCCGAACAATCAACTCGTAATCGAAGACAAAACAGACCAATCTAAAAACTAACACTACGCGATAAAACGCCGACAGCTTACCGCGAAACGACGTAAACCTGTCGCAAGGATGACGAATCATTAACGCGTTGCGACTTAACACGTACGAGATTTGACGAAGCAGACATAGCAGAAGGCTTGTTCATAAAAATTACAATTTATTAGAACACAAGAAACGGCAACTACAAATTGCAATAGAAGGTACAACTGTACTTCATATGAAAAAAGAGCTTTCTAAATGAATGTCACCTTTCTAAACTCTATTCCAGAATGGCAGTAGGTTAGCCATTAATGGTCATGGTTACTGAATGATTGATAATATCGGATAAGGAGACCTGTCATTGAGTGCAGATTACGTAAGTAGAACAGATGACGAAGAAGACCAAGTATAGCGGAGATTGTGGTGCAACTGTGAAGAGGCTTAGGCAGTAGAATGCAATTAAGTACCTAAATGACTGATACACCGGACGGTTGATGGAAATGTATCCATGAAAACTACCTACTACGCTAACCGCATATAATTATTGGAGGATGACGGTGAAGAAGTTGGATCGATGCGTGACTATTGTGCAAATCCGTTACGCATTGTCGAATTTGGAACTTTTGCCCACTGTCTTGTAGCATGTCTCAGTCATTTTTATAGCTTTCCGTACATTTGATGTTTTTCTTTTTTACAATTTATCGCGTACTATTGTGTTGACTAGATTTTTTTATAATGTGTGTGCCAAGAATGTGATTATTAAAAAATATACTGAGATTGGAGATGACGTACTTTGTTATAGTAGTGAACACTGGTAATGATGTGATGAAAGAAATATGAAGAGAATTTATAAGTGTCAATAGAAGAGTATAATAGTACTGTGATGCAGGGATTTTCATTAAGAGCGCTCGAACTTTGAAATGAAATAACTGATATTGCCACAATTTTGGTTTTATTTTAAAGGAAATTCGAAGACATTATTTATGGAATATAATTTCAGTGAAACGGCCGCCGCGACTCCGCTGTAGGTGGTGTATTCTAGAGGACCAATTTTGGACGACATCTTCGCATAAACGGGGCTTAATTTCACGAAGAACGCGAGTTATGTTGGCCTTCAGGCCGGCAATTGTGTGTGGTTTGTCTACATAGACCAGAGATTTTACGTAGCCCCACACAAAATAGTCGAGCGGTGTTAAGTCACACGATCTCAGTGGCCAGTTGATGGCGCCACTACGCGAGATGACGAAGCCCTCGAACTTCTCATCCAATAAATTTAATGTTTCCCGTGCAGTATGGCAAGTGGCGCCGTCCTGTTGGAACCACATGTTTGTGAGATCCATACCATCTATCCTAGGCCACAAAAAAATTGTTATCATCCTCTGATATCGGTCGCCATTGACAGTGAGCGCGGCTCCTTGCGCATCTTCGAAGAAACAAAAGCCCATGATTCCGCCGGACCAAAATCGACACCAAACAGTGACTTTTTCGGAGTGTAGAGGCACCTGATGAATCTCCCGTGGATTTTCGTCGCTCTAAATCTAATTTTGTTTGTTTGAGGCTCATTTCTGGTTGAGAGGCTTTCTCAACCAGAAATGAGCCTCATCACTAAAGATGTTTTTTTTTTCGAAATCAGGGTCCGCCGCCAGATGCTCTAAAGTCCAATCAGCGAATACACGGCGCTGTCAGTGGTTGTTGGGTTTTAGCTCTTGAGTTAATTGAACTTTGTATGGATGAAAACCCAAGCCTCGACGCAAAATCCGCCAAGTTGATGTCGCAGAAAGACCCAGCTCTTACGCACGACTCGGAATGGACTGCCTGGGGTTTTCTCGCACACTATCCCGAACGGCAACAATATTCTCCAACGATCTTGCGTTTCTTTGACGTACAGGCACTGCTTCATCGATCACCGACCCGGTCGTCTCAAATTTATTAATTAAACGACGGATTGTGGACTCTGTAGGACGGCCATGAATGCCATAAATTGGACGCAATGCGCGGAACGTTAGGCGAACAGAGCACTGATTTTGATGATAAATTTTAACAATTTCTACGCATTGTTGAAGCGTGTAGCGTTCCATGGTAAAATGTCACGACAAAATCTGTATTTCCGCTAAATTTGACAGCTATCGTTTTACCTAGATGGCCACTATACGCTGTCAAAGTTCGAGTGTCCCTATTAAAAAACCCTTTATAAATCATATCTGTTGTTCAGAGGATAAAAAAATAGGGTTTCTATCTCTTCTATTAGGTGTCGTTAAAGACGGGAGAAAAGAAATGTTAGATCACACTGCAGTGTCTGATGGAGTAGGTACTTGAAGTTATGGTCCATGCAGGTAAGATAAGGATAACTGCAAACTTGACTCCTACTGAAAGTAATATTCTATCCTATCATAGGAACACGATAAATAAATAAGTAAAGAAACTATACGCCTTTGTAAAATAATATAGTATTTAGTATGCCTCAAGTATGCAAAATATTCTAAACTTGCTAATAAGCAACCTTATACTTGCAATATCCAAGTTACTATTGAAGAAGTCAATAGAAATTGGTGAAGAAACCGAAAACCTTCTGTTTTCCAAAACTAACTTTACTCGTATTTAGTTTTAGAGAAAGGTAAAAGATTCAGTATCTTGTCATCATATTTCGTGATTAAGAATTTTAGACATATCTTTTCTCTAATATAGTCAATGATGCAGTTTTCCCAATCCTGCAACACTACCAATGATTCCGCAATCAAGTTACAAGCCGACGTACCATAATCAGCCTATAATGTTCCCACTGCTGGGACACAGGCCTCCTCTCTGTGAGAGGGCGTGAGCTCTAATATACCACACGGGGCCAGTGCGGGTCGGTAGGTGTCACATGTATTCGAATGTTTGGTTCTAGGACATGTCGGTTTCCTTACGATGTTTTCCTTTCCAGTTTCAAGAGGAGTGGTTTTGAAATTATTTACACCAAGTAAAGCGCCTGCCTGGGTTCGAGCCCGTTACTACTGGGCCAACACTGCTTACTACTTGCAAGCCGACGAATCTTTCTAATTATAACTTTACAAATGCCAATCATGACACGATTGTGAACATAAATAACCGATGTAAAGTCTTAATAACCACTAAATTAGTGTCACATTCTCCACCATTTGTTGTCGCCCACTGTTCCATCCAGCGGAGCATTATTTTTCTTGTTTTATGACAGCAAACCATTTGATTTTATGATCGTAAATAACTATTATGATGGCAGTTTTGAAACTATACGCCCACTGGTATCGGTCGCGGTTTCTTGCAATGATAAAAACATGTGTGCGCTTGTTAGAGTGGTTTTTGATGATTGATGCCTTGGTTGACCATTGATGTCTGATGACCCGAATACCGGTTTGTGAATACCGAATTTCTTGGTGGCTGATTGTGTTTTGTTAGGTATTGTTCCACCAAACCTCACTTATTCACACACACACAACAAACACACACGTACATTGTTTCAGTGCGGTTAATGGAATAGCTTAAGAGCCGTTCGGTCAATTGTCGTTGAAATCAGTGCTCTGAGTGGAATACCTCAATTGGTTCACGTAGTTTTATGTAGAAGGTGCTGCCTATTGTCAGAACACAGAATTCCTACTTGGACCCAGTATTTATGTGGTAGTACTCCTCAATTTCTAAGTACTCATACCTAAGTGTGACTTCTTTTCTTCGTGTAAACTAAGCCCAAAGCTATGCTTAAGAAACAAAATAAAAAATATAAAGAAAAGTAAGGCAATGGAATCGTGTTGCACTTAGGAAAACTTGCATCCAATGATTGCTCGAAATGAAGCAGATTCAATGTCAATCAACAAACAGTAAAAATGAGCAATCAGAACTTGATATGCATTGAAAAATAACAAAAACAGGTCATCTTACGGAAAAGATAGATTTTATTGATGCTGTTGATTAGCGGTCACGGCTAGATTATGATCTACCTTGAATAATAAGAGATCAGAATAAGATATTCAATCATGGAATTCATCCTGATGAATTGATTGCATCACCGTTATTTTGACGATTTAATACTTTCCGAGGTCTGCGACATTTCCAAAACTTGACAGTTTTATAATTAATGTTCCTGATCTCTACTGTTTTAATAAGTATAATAAACTATTAATTAATATTATTTTCCACCAATTCAGTACAGAAACTGGCTGTCATAATTCACATAACAAATTATCACAAAAAGTTAAAAATGTCACCGCTGAGAATGATCTACACGTCAATATAATATTCTAATACATTGTTTTAATAAGTATAATAAACTATTAATTAATATTATTTTCCACCAATTTAGTATAGAAACTGGCTGTCATAATTCACATAACTAATTATCAAAAAAAGTTAAAAATGTCACCGCTGAGAATGATCTACACGTCAATATAATATTCTAATACATTGTCTTTTTGTGTCTTCTTCTATTACTATAGTTTTTGTCATATGAGTTTACTCGTTTTTTTCGTTTGTTCATTTACGTATTTTCCCACTGCGAGTATAGGTAGTATGCCTCTTCCCTTTTGTATCATGTTTCCCTGTGCGTGTCTCAACCAGCGGGGTAATTGCGTAACACACGTAAGTGTGTGAGTAGGAATGGCTTTCATTTTGACAGTTAAACAACATTCATCGCGTTATTTATGTTACTAAGCAGACAAATTTTTCGAACATATGAAGCAATGGATTAGCGATATCCTTCAAAATGAATCATATTGTGGTTGAAGTGTGTTACACAATTAGTTATTACTATCTAAAAAAGACACTCTCTAAAGAAAAGGTAAGCCATTAATTTCATTAATAAATAATCAAAATATAATGTTAGCTATTTTAAAATTGCATCAGTTGATGGTGTCGAAAAATCAAGATTCATTCATTCAAAATTACTAGATTATTCCTATAACAAAGCTTTACTTCAGTAGCCGACAATAAAGAGCTTCCAGCAATTTAATGCTAATGGAAATCTTAAAACACAAAGTTATAAAACTGAAGATTTATTTCGAGATGAAATTTTATCTTTTAAATTACGAAATATTCACTCACATCCTCATAAAACGTTACTAAACAAGTAAGGACAGCCCTATGTTTATTGTTCAACCATACAACATTCACTTGAAAAAAAAACCATAACATCACGCTTGTATTTCCCGAAGGGTTAGGCAGAAGACGCAAAGGTGTACGTATTGTAAACTCACATTTTGCCAGTTATGTTTAAGACCCACTAGCAGCGCCCTGCGGTTTCACCCGCATAAGTTTCGATCCCGTGGGAATATCGAAATGAAAAGTATCCTATGTGTTAATTCTAGTTATAAACTATATGTATGCCAAATTTTATCCAAATCCGTTCAGTAGTTTTTGCGTGAAAGACTAACAAACATCCATCCATCTATCGTCACAAACGAAAGTTTGTTTTCACAATATTTTTAGTAAATTAGTATTAGTAGGATGTAATAGGGGATGAGAATACTGCTATCAACCGGGCATAAATCCATACCAACAAACCATCATTATAAAAAAAAAAATCTTACAGACAACCAAACAATTCGCATTACAGAAGCAAATATATTATCATAATTTATGTCCACAACATTAATATTCAAATCATTATGAATATCAAATAATACATAAAACGTTTTTATGTATGTTGATAGACATTATCGAGGCTATTCGTGCTATATACCAGAGAGCAGTAACCCATTCAGAAGTGAACTTTATGTTGTGGCATATGAACCTGATTGATGGTGTGTTTTGTCTAATATATGTACATATATGTAACAATCCGAAAAAGAGTCGGAGTTACCGACAATCCGACATAGCTTGCAGAGTAGGCAAGCAAGCTAAACCATAACATAACACACGTAAACGTAAAAAAACATAACATAACATCGCGCCTGTACTCCTTAAGGGTTAGGCAGAGGTGTACCTATAGTACACCCACATTTTTCGCCAGTTCTGTTTAAGTCTCATGTTATAAGGGACGAGCCTATTGCCACCAACCGGGCAAAAATCCAGACTCTGAGCTGCTACTGCGCAATTCCAGATGGAAAATTCACTAACACACACACACACTCACTAATGCATTTGCCGAAGGTAATGATTATAGTATTGAGTTGTCATTTAATCATTATTCGTAGAAGTCGTTGAGAAGCCATTGTTGCTGACGAAAACAACATTTCTGATAATTACGTCACAGTAATGTTAACTATGAGAAAGAAACAAACAAGTCCGTCCAATATTTACTCGGACCATTATTTTCCAAGACAAGACATTTGGCACAAATCGTATTGGAAATAACCAAAACGTTCAAAATACTCTTTCAAAGAACCATTAACAACAACATAATTGATACCAAAAACCCATCACCACGACCCATCAATTACGCGATAAATTAAAATCAAAACATGACGCTAATTTATTGGGCCCACTCGGTTTAACACAACACTTTGCGTGCCAACGTTATCGCTGTGCCGCGATTGACGCGAGCGTTGCGATCACTCATCGAGTGCAGCTTGCAGTGTGTCTCAGGGATGCAGGGAGGTATCAGGATGGTGAAAAGGCTGCATGAATTTGTGTTGAAATGGGTACAAGGCTAAAAGTAAATAATTGTGCACACGCATTCTTTATGTAAATTAAAAAGTGGTGAACATAAGTAGCGAATGCAAACCTCAAAATTATTGAACCAAGAATTCTACGTATCAATTTACAAAATCAATGAAGCCGAATGATTGAAGGAACCGGGGATGTACAAGTACAAGTGTTCAAGATGTTCAAAAAATTGCCTGTGTTTATCTAAATAGGTAATGAATACGACAGCTTATTAATTTTTCATTACTCATCCATCATGTTTTAAGACACAGATGATTAGCAATGGCACGAATGACCAAGTCAAGGTGACCTATGCGTCAAAACACGACGCTCGAGCTTCAATTGATGACGAAAATGTCAATGAAGAGGACTCATCTTCAATAAAACGTGCTGATAAGTAACAAATCTTCACGACCTTATTTGTATACCTGCAGTCTAGCAAATAAATAATTTGATTTGAAATCAATATCACTCTTAATAAAGCAGTCATATTTCTCGGATTTCTGTCTAACCGGCAGATGAGTCAAAAATGTAAATGGAGAATGTCCCAGATAATTTTGGTAAATGTCTCGTTGATATATAGGCGGTATTGTTTGAAGATAGTTTAAATGGTAATATTGCTTTGTCTACTCTATTAGATTTGCATATAACGAACATTATTTCAAATTTAAATGTTAATCAAATTACTGGCATTTAGTGCTTAATGTTCAGTAAAATATATAATTTATATTCTTATCAACATTCAGAATAAAGGCTTTATTTTATTGTTTTATGATACTGTTTTAATAATATTATGACCAGATGTTACCATTAGGTATATATATGCTTAGCTTATTTTCCCATTTCAACAGGTTCTTAACAAAGCTGTAACGGACCATGTTTGAACTCATGAGCATGTCATAGGTAATATACATATAACTTTTCGATCACAATCCTCACAATAAATGATTGCAGTCTATCGTTGGACATACTAAACGACTCTTTTTGACAGAACAACAAAGTGACAATAAAGCACCCTCCAAATCCGGCTCTGCACACAACGTGAATGAAACTAAACAGGTGCACTGAATTATGCGTTCGCTGATGTATGCACCCGATGCACCGCATGCACCCCAGGTGAAAATGTGCAGTGTTGCTAACGTAAATACGCGAAATGGCCGGTCAATCAGCGGACCGATGCTAAAGCTGTAAATATCTGGTAAGTGTATGGAAGCATTGTTTTGGAAAACGACGGAAAGAATAATAATCTTTTGAGATTTAGTGGTGGAAGGGCAGTGAACTTGGCGCTTAAAGTAGGGATGTTTTAGTTGAATCATGGGTGATGGTTTGAGTCACTGACAAGTGTAGGTGCAAATTCTTGGTTCAGACCGGATGTTTTCTATAAACAATAATATCCTTACTAACAATGAAGTTTATCGCAGGGAATTTACAACATCAATCTCATGTGCAGAAATAACTATAAAGCATAATCAGACGTTAATGTTCCCATTGGTTGAACACAGGCATCCTTACTTCAAGAGGGCTCCCAGCCGCCGCGGGAGACGCCCCGGGCGTCGGGAGTCGAGCGACGACTACCGGCCACCGTAGGCGCGGGCCTGCGGGCGGAGAGCAATGGGTAGCTCACCGCCCGATCAGGACCAGGCCCGTGCCGGACGGCGCGTAAGTGTTCCACGCGTGCCTCAAAGAGATGTCAGCATAACGAGGGGCCCCTCAGGGCCGAAGCCTGCCGGGGCAGCGGGATTGTCCGAAAGGGTTACCGCTACCCCGGAACATAAAGGGCGAAGGAAGGAACATGGGTGGGTTTTAGTCAGTAAGAGTCTGACACTCCCTTCCGCTCCACCCAGAGCGGGAGGGGTCATTTGATGATTTCCCATCCCAAAAAAAAAAAAAAAAAGAGGGCTGTATTCCACCACGTGGGCCCAATGCGGATTGGTAGATTTCACAATGTATTTGAATGAGACTGTGACCTCTGAGTTTGTTTCGGCCTTTCTTCTCAGAGTAGTCAGATAGGAAACGCCGAACTCATCTAGTTTAAAAAAAATATGATTGACGTGTAAAAGTGTTTGTACAAACCTACTTACAGAAAATAAATCATTTATCAATGTTTGGTTCTAGACCATGCCAGTTTCCTCACAGTGTTTTCTTCCACCGATTTTAAGACATCGTCTCAATTATAATTTCAGATCAATGGTATGGTAAGAATTGATGTTACGAAACCACTGAATTCCTTCTTGTTGGGAATGACTTACACTGAACGGTGAAGGGTTCTATCCATATTACTATCTCGCAGTCAATTATTAGGCATGAAAAGAGGGATAGTTCAAGTCGCTGTACTACTTAAGAGTCATGCACCAAAACTGTACATATATCTATTCTTCCTTCCATCCCATTCAACGATACCCCTAGTATCTTGAAGCTGCTGGCTCGGTGCCAATCACCTCTGACATAACGTAGCTGATCACCCACTGACGGATGTAAGTGCCTGGTGTCTCCGACATATGGAGGAGGTATTTGATTGAGGTTTCTTTTGGTGAAACAAAACAATAAATATTGTTCTTTTTTATAGTGACGTGGTAAAAACTATTTTACCGCAAATTCTGAGGTATTCCACTAAGACCAACGATTTCAACAGTGACCGAAGCGCACCTGAGCACTTCATCTAACCGCACTGAAAGGCCTCGACGCTATCCATAGCCGTTTTAGCTATTATTCTACGCTATTGGAAATACAGAACAATTTTAGCTTCTCTTTTCTACTTCTTTTCATTTAACTCCTTTACGAAAGCAACGCGAAAAACATACGAAACCTGTCACCAACAAACTATACTAACAAACCATCACGATGTCTTAGATTCTTGTCAAACTAACCAGACCCTAATGCTGAGAGCTAAGTACTTTATGTTGTATAGGTAAACAATAATCTAATCTTAAATTTTTCCTTGTACGCTATACAATCCTGTCACTCCTAGCCTGTTCATATCGATTTGCTTCCAACTGTCTGTCGAACAAAACGTGCACTGTTCATGTTCAGCATCCTACAATCGCTTTGAAATTTTACTATCTTGCAGGCAAGTCGACGGATCAAAAGTTGTTAACGTTCTGTATGTGATGAGATGATCGTTGGAATGGCTGTGAAATATATTTCATGGCAGGTTAGTGTTGGTTTTTTGAAGTGTTTAGTTTAGCTGTCAATTTCTGTATTTGATGGGCTGTAACATCTGTAAGACTAGGTCATATTTCAAGAGCAATGATTGAAAATAGCAGTACCATACATACATACAAGTACCTACATTTACTTTAATATGATACATAATCAATGCCTTAAAAGATCCTTGCAAAAATAATACGATACGATTTAACACTATAAGGGATTGCGCCATATTGGCTCAGCCATATTATTATTTAACACCGCAGCCATAGTTAGATATGCGCCTCAAGAAGAGATGCGTCTTTCAAACTTAAAAAAAAAATATTTCTCAGTAGCATTTTCCTTCAGTTCCGCAACTATTTTCAGCCAAACTAATCATATTACTTGACCGCGCTGGCAAGCAGCATTTCATATTTCCATTCCCAAATCAAAAGAAACCATCAAACACATTAATTCCCTACCACCTTCAGTTGCCAAAAGCGTTAAACTCTAATCCTTCTCTGACAATTTCTTCAAAAACTAAATACTCACTCATCAGTCATTCAAACGAATGATGAAATCAAAACTACACAACCAACGACACAGCCATTTATCAAATCAAATTAAGATATAAAACCGGCCAAAAGCGCGTCGGACCACGCACAGTGTAGGGTTCCGTAGTCTATATTAGTATTGATTTTACCAGTTCATAGTATTTCCCGAAAAAACTATGAAAAACAAAGTTATTTTTGCGGTTGTAACCGCATGATACTTATGGGAAATATTTCCCATAAGTATCTCGAAAACTATTGACGTAAATAGCAAAGACACCCTGACATTTTGCATGCTATGTTTTATCCTAGCTGAACATTCTTGTGCAAAACATGTTATACATTTTATACCATGTTTTATGCAAACAAATGATTTATTCTTATTCTTATAATCTTTTTAAATACGGGATCCAACAATACCCCACCCGCTTACATGTATTACACTTTTTTATCCCTCGGTTTCATGTATGGGGAGTACCATTCCCTAATGATTTTTTCGTATTTCGCTACACAATTAGCGGTGCACAGGGTTTTTGCCATTTGGCTACGGAACCCTAAAAAACCGCTGCGCAAGAGTTCAGCCCGTCCGTTGGGATTTGGGGCACTTTAGCATCTATTTCTGGTGACAGACGGACAGACACATTCAGGGATAGCTATCGGGTTTCAAATTCCTGTATTAAAAGGATGGAAGGACTGTAAGTGGTCTTTGTAATTAAAAGGATTTGTGAGTGTGGGACTTGGTTTCCTTTTCCTGTATTTTACATTTGGGATGTGATTCAGAAACTGTCTTTATGTTATTGCTGTCTATCCTTGGCAAGCACACATTTATTTATTTATTCAGCACTTTAATAAATTAGAGGATTAAAAGCAGTGTCTTTGGAAAAAATCTGGAATGAAGTTCCGGAAAAGAACCGGAGTAACCGACATAGCTTTCAGAGTAAGCAAACTGAAGTGGCAGTGAGCTGGCCATGATTGTCGAAGGACAGTCAGCCGGTGGAGCAGACAAGTCCTAGAGTGGAGACCGCGCATCGACAAGCGTAGTGTGGGACGCCCCCCAGCTAGATGAACCGACGGCCTTAAGAAGGTGGCTGGGACAGACTGGATGCTGAGGGTGGAGGACAGGGTGTTGTGGCGCGGCCTAGAAGAGGCCAGCAGTGGACTGCGATAAATTGATTTGATTAATTGATTGTACTAAAATCACTTTTTCTTTTCCGGGGTCAAAACAGTAGAATTTAATTCGAAGGTTAGAAGCATAATATTTCATCTATTCATGACATGAATTCACATGAATTTCATGATCATAGAGGTGTGGGAAAAACTTCCATAAGCTATTCTGCGTAAATAATCTACTGACTAATCTGTACCTTTTGCAGAACGAAACGCCTGCTTCCTGTATTACTTTTAGAAGTTATCTTTGAATGTTCACATCGATCACAACCTAATTTATGACTTCCCCTCTTCTTCCTTTCACCCCCAACACTTGCAACCAAATTATACCATAAAAAGCTAGAACATAATTAACGAAACAAGCTACTGCGAACACACAGGTAGCTTTCATTAAAATTCGTATTGACTACATGAAAAGTCAATTAGTACGTGCGGTGAGGCGGCGGCCATCTTGTAATTGCGGGAGACAGCTGCGCCCGCGCACCTCGTGGGTGTTCGGCGCAACAAAGGGTTGATTTAATTAGGATTTGATTGGGTGGGAGGGAGAGGGAAGATGGTTAGTGTTTGGTTGGTGACAGATTAGGATTTATGAGTATTGTAAATGTGCCTGATTGGATTAATGGTTGTTGTTGATGGTGGGGATGATAAGGTCTTCGGGGTAGAGCAGAGTAGAAGATTCTTATTCTATCAATATTGTTATTTTCCTAAATGTCTCATTAAATCGCTGTCACAGGACGAACCAAAAATGATAAATAAGATGAATGTATTTTCATCTTATAGCTTTAGTCAGAATCATAAAGCTTGGTAGGAGAGTCTATAATTGGGGAGTTTCTTGCCCGTTCTTCTCCAAAGGTACCGACTATACGCTTTGGAATGGGCAACTAGCTTCACCTTGCTGACTGACCGACCCTTTGACAACTCAAAGTGCCTGTAATTGATTTATTTCAAATAAATGCGAGTATATAGCTACCAACAAGCCGTTTGACTGCGCTTCCTACCTAGCAACAGTTAACAATATAACAGATTAGGAAACGATCCTAGCCCATCTTCCTAGCATCCACTTTTTTGTCGATGTAGGCATAAGCTATATTTTAAGGTATAATATCAACCTGCCATTACTAAACGTGTTCCCAGTCAAAAACAATAAATAATTAAAACAATAGAATTAATTTCAGAGAACATCTGTAAGTACATGTCATCAGTCTGTCTGTTTGTCTTGTCAAACACATTAACGTGTCGAATATTTACTCATTAATGTAAAACATATGTATTTGCGTACATAATTGTAGGCTTGTGTGACCTTATGTGACACAAATATGAGTAATATTAAGTTATTGACGACTTAGCAGAAAACCTTTAACCTACAGTAGAAAACCTGATTAATTTTCCCATTCTAACGGCTCAACTTGCTTGCATCTGGGATTGAATGGCCAAAATAGCCACAATCGTTAAAAGACTTGAAAATAGATTAAATTGTTTAGGCATTTAGAAATCAAACGCTGATTCTGTAAACTAGCTATTATTTTTATTGTGATGAGACTCTGAGTGTAGCAGTTCCAGGGGGTCTTCTCTCTATGTCCTTCAACGAATTTACGGGTCCGTCCGAACGTAGTTGGTCCGTGAAAACAAGTTTCATATATAAAAACATCGAACGGGCCAATACATATCGGGTGTAGGGACTACTGTCAAATCGTGTTGCCATTCATTCTTAGTTCGGGCCTCGACTAATCATGTGCCCGTAATTAATGCGGAGTAGGAAACGCCTTAACTTCGGCCGGAACTACGGATTTCGTGCTTAGGGAGTTGACTTCCAGATTTCTAAGAACTGCGATCATCAGTTCATTTGAAAATACTGGCAACCTGGGCAATAATTATTGTAGCGATCCATAAATTGAGGTTTTTTCAAAAGCCACAAGAAAATACGAAGTAAGTAGTCCATCTTTTTATCGAAACCACACGATGTGGAAACAATATCAGGAAAAAAAGAACTCCTTATGAAAAGACAAAGCGCCTGTTTCAACCTCCTATTAAAACATCATAATCATCTCAATATTATTTCAGACCAAAGTCACTTTCACTATCAATACAGCACACATTACAAATGCAACTTTTTTCAACATTAGGATGCGCACGCGTTCCGAAGAATCCGAGACTGTCCCGAATGCCCCAACCCCCCTGCCAAGGGGGACAAGAGGGACTAAAGAAGACGTATCTCACCACCACGATCCATTGTCCATTGTTTTTGCCTGCTGTTATTTATGACGGACGACGTTGTATCTATCCTTTTCTAACGAAGCCAGAATAATATCGCCGTCTCGCTCCCTCAAGGCTTCCGTCCCGTAATGCCGTAGCTAATAAATTACGATTCAAAAGATTATTTATTAGATTATTCATGGTGGAGAGGCCCTGTACCGTATTGGTCTTCGGGACATAACACTGCAGTCGTTTTCGTCTTTTTTCGTGTGATTGATTTGTGTCCTATCGTGTGGTGTGTCGTGTCGTCAAACAATGGGGTTTGAACGTGGATTGGCTGGTTTATGGATTTTATTGGATTCACAGACGTTGGGTTTTGCATGTTAGATGTCTGATAAGCGTTGATGTGTGTGTGACATAAGGAAGGATTTGGTGATGGCTTAGGATTACATAAATTTGAATTTGAGGGAAGAAGTTCTTGAAGAAAAGATTGTTTCATGATACAGTTAAAAATATTATGAAGAAGTTTCCCTTAAAATAATATCAGCTCATATCAGAGGAGTTTATTCCTCAATTTTCATGATTGCTCCTACCGATGTTTGTCTCTGCATCACCCAAAGGTTGACTGTCTATGGCAGAAAATGTCTATGGCATTAAATCCGCCTCTGTACATTTATGTGCTTAAAGTATTAAATGAATAATAAAAAAAATATTTATATACTCAGGATCGTGTGAAGCACAAAAAAAAACTTTTACAGCTCAAGCACCTAGAATAGCAACATTAGATACTTATCTACTTTGATATCCTAATATGATATAACTAACAGCTTATTAACGAGATAACTTCAAGTTCAGACCACCTATGACGACAATGATATTATCAGGACCACTGTAACACTGACTCATTTAATCATGACCAAGAATCTACTACAAGATATTTGTTATACAATTAAAATGTAACAGTCCGATAATTTATCGCAATTAAGAAACGGAACTAACTACAGGAACAATTTATTTATAAAATATGACAAGAGTAATTTAGTAGCAATAAAATTCATTGAACGCACTCAATTAAAACAGATACAACAAAAAATGTCGCCCCACCGGAAGCAGGGCCGATAATCGTTTGAAAAGAGACGTGCATTATTATTCACGACCATTAATTAACCCACACTAAAGTTTTAATTAAAAAACAAGCAAAGAACTTTCCATAAGAATGGTACGTCACAAACGCCGACGAATTCAAAACGCCAGCGTCTCGACCGTCATAAATAATTGGGACAAAACCTTCGGCCCCCGCGACCCGCCCCCATCCCCCGGATAAGTGTCTAAAATTTTCACAATCCGGCAATAAAAAGATAATTTATTAGTATAGCTCTTATTGTTTTCGTTATTTATGTGTATGGAGTAATGTAATCTAGCTGGTGGGGGCCCTAAATAAATAATTTTCACTTTAATGTCCCTTCTTGCCTAATCTCCCGAGCGGTCGGCTCTCAGTCCACGGTTTGTACGATATAATGGGCACCCGAGGTATTTTTAGGTCTAAATAAACATGATTTGTTGTACCGTCTCTGACAGAATTTAATTTCGTTACGGCAACGTTGTGGCTCCCTCTGTCGCGAATATCTTGAATTATTTTTAATGACTCCTAGTCATTTGCATTATCGTCGATTTTTATTAGCTGCTTAGGATTATTTATTATTTGAAATTATTGCTTCCTTTAATGAGATTTTTATTTTTATTACTGTCCTAATAATAAAATTGACCTGTTCTACAGTGGCAAAAAAGTCCACTTGATAAAAACTTGAAATATTTCGACAGCTTAGTCTGATATTTATTGCCTCTGTAATACGAGACAACAATAGCATGATTAAAAGCATTTTCGTCATCGATAAAGTACAGTGTGACTTGCTACATTTTTATACAAAAAGTATGCCAAAAGATTTAAGCGTAAATATTTTATAAATCAATTATTTCAAACGATGATTCCTATCCAGCACCGAAAAAATCCAACAACATTCAAGACAACAACAAAAACAAAAAAATAACACAAGACCCACGTACATCACATGCAGATTTCAAAAGCGTCTGAACTTCAGTGGCCATTTCTGAAAATTAGTGGACGTGAGGCAGTGGGGGGGAGGGCGGTGGGGGGCAGAATGCCGTGGTGGATGATTTACACCACTCCGGTATTATGTTTTGACTTTAATAAACAGAACGTTTGTCATGGCAGACTATACGTCGCCAGTCTTGGGCAAGTTTTGTGCTAGTGTTGGGGCCAAGAGTTCTAATGTTGTATGCAAGTGGTAGATTTACGTTTGGGAGTTGAAGAGACTGGTTTAAAGTTGCTTGATGGATATAATCTATGTAGTGTTAAAAGTATAGCAGTCGACAATCGATTTCAACGCTCATTTTGGGTTAGTAAATTTGGGTCTACATCTACATCTGTACTTTTAGGTTTTGCCACCAGTATATGTAAGCTTTGACAGAAACAAAAACGAGCTTTTTATATTGCAGTATCAAAATCTATTCCAAGATTCAAAAACAACTCTACACTGAAACGAAAATATCCTTTAAAACATCCTCCCAAAATTACATCCAAATAATATTCATACAGACTTCCAAATTCATTTCCATTGTGCTTGGAACGTGTCCTGAGTTGACCTTAGTCCGTCTAGTTTTAATTACAGCCGACAGACGGACGGAAGGACATCCGAGCTTCGCTGTTTTGAAGACTCGACGTGACATTCAGTTTGTGCGAGACTAATTCTGACGTCGCAGTTTGAGTTCATAAGAGAATTTGTAATGGGAACATGATAAATTGTATGTTTTATCTGTTAATGAAAAACTTTTTTGGGGAATAATCAGAACAAATGAACGCTGTAAATAAATAATACAGAGATTTTCTTTTGTTTTCTTTCTCATTCTTAAAATACATAAGAAGACGCAGTCAAGTTTAGTCAATTTAGTTTCTGACTGCGTCTTCATTTTGTTAGTATTTAAGCACTTGATTGGTAGACTTAGGGCTGATTTTTCCAATGCCAGATAATTTTACCCGAAGAACAATTTTGAATTTTTGACAGTTCTTCCATGCAAAATCTGTCAGACGACAATTTTATTCCACAAATAAAAATTATCTGCCGATTGAAAATTCAGCCCTTAGTGATTATTTTATGTTCTTTAATTATAAAATATGCATCTAGACCGCAGTTGCTTCCAAAATAACACATCACTACCACAAAAAACCCTACATCATTTTAACAGACCAAAATATCCACATGCTAAAGTCACAACCACGCCACAATTCACCAACAAATTGTCTGAACAAAGTCTCGTATCAAATACATCACTAGCCATAAAGACAAAGCACGAAGACGCCATCAACATGACATCCACCCATAAAACTCACCCATACCTGGCCATCATTGTCGTAGACCACAGCAAACGGCCCATAGTTCCCCCCCTATAGTTTCACCCCTCGTTTCCAGCTTTTAATTATAATACTTTATAGCCCTATAAATCACGGCGTGCGTCCCGGGCGGCTACCACCCCCCACCCCCCTTTGAAGGATACCAGTTCAATTCTCGTTGGGTGTAATAATTTATAAAGAAATTATTCCCTTTTTCTGCTGGGGGTTAAAGATGGTCGTGACGTGATCTGTGATCGTCTGGCGGTGACAATCATTTTGGTTTTGTGGAGTTGTGTCGGTTTTGAATTTTGGTTGTATTTTGGAAGTTGTTAGATCATCGGGGTAATTGTGTAACTAACGTTAGCAGTGGCTTTCATTTTGACCCTTCAACAACGTTCATTGCGTTATTTACGTTTTTGAGCAGATACATTTTTCGAACATATGAAGCAATGGATTGGCAATATCTTTCAAAATCATTCAAATTGTGATTGATCGTGTGTTACGCGATTAGGGTGCTAGATTATGTTGGACTTAATTCGAATGCTCAATAAGTACTCTCAATAAAATATACTGCTGGTTTAATAAATTGACAAAAAAGAGACAGTAAGTATTTAGCGTTGGAAAATTTGTTGACACAGTGTGATTTTAGGCGTCATCTTTGTAGAATCGCTCGAAAGTTTTAGTTCAAACTTATTCAAATGCTCTGACTTTTCTTTATTTACTAACCTTAATTAACTGTGAGACCAAAAATGAAATTATGGTTATGTTCTCATAAAACAAAAAACAAATCGTAAAGAATCAAGAGCGATGAATTGAATGAGAAGTTGAAACGATCGAAGTAAAGCAAAAAATGATCACACGTCAAAATATCTGTCGTCATCAATGAAATGAAGAATGTATGTCTATTGAAGAGCCGCTAACGATTGTTCTTGCAAACTGTTGATTTCTCAAGTTCTCAATACGACATGTGTCGATGTGACTTCAAGACACGCATGGTAACAAAGTATCGAAGTTTAGTGATGTGATTTGTACAGACGCCAGCACATCAAGCTACTACAATCCGTCAAATTTCTTTAATAGATTTTCAACTTTATCGTTAAAGCATTAGGTTCAAGGTTGATTGGGAAAATCTGAGAGTTTCGGGTCTGTACGTCACTGATGTCAGTTTGTATGGAGATTTTCGTCAATTACCGTACGTCAAAAATTATTTGTGAAAATAGGCCAACATTTGCCGCCAATGTTGGACATAATTTAACGTCCAACAGTCTTTTTGATGTCGGAAAAGCTCAAATAGAGTGCTGAGTATATGAAAAATACTCTAATTATATTGTTGCCATGGTGACCATAACTTAATAATTTACTATTGGGTTTGCAAGATCATAATCATAATCAGCCTGTATTTTTCCCACTGCTGGGACACAGGCCTCCTCTCAGAGAGAAGGAGTGGGCCATAATCCACCACGCGGGCCCAGTGCGGGTTGGTAGATGTCACATGTTTTCGAATTTTTGGTTCTAGGACATGCCGGTTTCCTCACGATGTTTTCCTTCACCGTTTTGTATGATGTTCATACCACTGAACATAACAAAAAAGAGTTTCTTAATAAAACTTCGGTTTACAAACACACGCATTAAGTTCTTTTCAGCGATAATCAGTCACATATCAACAGAAGTTTAGTTAAGTTAAACCAATAAGTCAGTGTTAAGTAAAACTACTGTAACTTAAAGCTACAAGACGTCTAACTTATGACGTGCCTTCGCGGCGCCATAGAGTAGGAATTAGCGGAGGGTGCAAAGTTCAAAAGAAAGTGTACCTTCTTGACTACCTTCTCTGCGTCAGCATTTAGAATGAAACTATGATAAGTACTTATATTTAAAGCTATACGATTTTAGTAATTGTTCTTTTGAGGAGGAATAGCATGAAATATGTACTTTTAAGGCGAAAGCGTCAGAGTAGCCCGCGAAATTCAAATTATCTTAACTTTTTTGCAGTTTTCAGGTCAGCATCAGGTTGTATGTTGATCTAAATATGATTCGCCCGGCCGTAACAAATCTACATTTATATATGGAATTATAATCATAAAATCATCAATACACCTGACATAATTTAGTTGATGAAGCTAACAGTGACTAACTAACCACATTTATAATCAACCACGAGAGGGAAAACCTACCAATTATCTAAGAAGCTAATATTTTGACTACAACATGAGCATTTATGAAGGTATAACATAATCAGCCTATAATGTTCGAACTGCTGGAACACAGGCCTCCTCTCGGTGAGGAGGTGGGTGAGGGAGTAGGTCGTAGGTCCATCACGCGGGCCCAGTGCAGGTTGGTAGATGTCACATGTCTTCGAATTGTTGTTTCAAGGACATGTCGGTTTCCTCACGATGTTCTCCTTCACCGTTTTGAGAACAGTGGTGATGAAATAATTTACACAAAGCAAAGCGCCTGTGTGGGTTCGAACCTACAACTCGTAAGTCGCGGCCGTTACCATGGGTCGCCACTGTTCTCATGATGAAGGTATATTTTTTGCCAATAGGACAGAAGAAGTACCGTGAAGTATTGTTCAATGTGACGTTTGCTCTCTTTTCCGAGGTTCCGTATCAAATTATTGGAGTTAAACTTTCCACCGCCATCAGTGAACCTTGTTGACGTGACCTCGTATCAAAAGAACAAAGATCACAACTAGTACTATCAAAATCTTACCAACTTCAGTCGTTTGCGTTGTTCTTGTTTGTACTACCCCGACTTACCTGAAAAATAAAATAAATAGGGTTAAGTTCTTGCGTTTCTTACGTCACTGTCGATCTAAAAATATTTAAGTGAGAAATTGTGTCGCTGAAAATTATATTTTCTGACATACTGGATATTTAGTTTAGTAGCTAGTTATTTTATTTCTAGTAATTTCTTGGAAAAATATATCTTAAGGGGTACGTTTTTAGTCGCTAATTATATTTGACATTTGGCAATGTTGTTATAGTCTGTAGAAGGACGATATTGTTTTGACATCCATAAACTTACATACATATGTTCGTAAATAAACGATTTTTTGCCCATGGAGGTAGGCAGGAACTGCAGAACGATCCACCTGCTACGATCCTGACTGATGATAACATAACAGAACACCAGAAAGTCAATTCCCGTAATTAAAAACGTTCAAAATCTAGTCGCAATCTCATCTCAGCGGAATGAAAATTAGGGGTATTTTCGACAGATTGAGACTGAGATCAGAATGTGAACGTTCTTAAAATTACGATAATTGCCCCTCTGTTTTCCCAGAAGGGCTAGGCAGAGGTGCATCTGTACGTAGTACATCCACATTTCGCCTGCAGTTATATTTAACTCCCATGAAATGGAAATGTTGAATTGATCCTTACAAAATGTTAACACATGAATTTGTTATACGCATTTTTATAACTTTTATTAATAATTTATAGTAATTAATGTTATCAGAATCTGTGATGTAATATGCAAATGTCGTGCATGTCTGTTATCGACGTAGAAATTAGTCCTAGTCCATTGAAGTGCTACATGTCCTTGTTTGTGCATATGTTGTTGACGTACGCCATTTAATAAGTAAATAAATAAAAACGTCATGCACTTCAGCGTCTAAGACATACATGATGCATCTTAGTTATTACTGCAATTTTCCTTCACATTTTAAACTTAGTAGAGATTTTACGTAACATGCCATTTAGCCTGTCATTCTGTCACTTTACTAAGTTCGACAGCCAGTAAGATTTCTTATAAACAAAACTTCGTTACTTGGACTAAAATATGTCACCATGCTTGTGTTCCCCGAAGAGGCAGGTATGTTATACCCAACGGTGCTCTTTCCACCTGCAGATCGTGACCACCGGGGTAGTTTTAATGAGAAAATGCCAAACTCCCTGGTCTTATCCCCAAAGCCCGGGCGCCTTTTAAAGGTTTCCGTCCAAAAAAATAATAAAAAGATTTGTTACACCCACATTTCCCTAGATAAATTTCAGTCACATGCATGAACTTATGGTCTGACCGTCAATACACAGGACAGAATGAGCAACAATAGTTTTTCTTGCCAAAGATTTATGCATGATTTGACAGACTCTTGATAACGAATATTCTTCTACTGTTTTTAGAGTACTATGCGGTTATCTGCAGCACTGACCATATTAAAATTGTCCCGTAGGAGTTCGGGCACAGGGAAAAGCCAGCAACTGTGAGATCGACAGGTATTCGCCACCGCAGTGACATTCAATATGACTGGGGTCCCTAAACCTCCAAATATACTAGTCTAAATGTAAAGCACCAGTAGTTTTAAGGCCAACATATAAAAGCACTATTACTTTTGTTTACCTCCGGATTATCTTCTCCCAATTCTTCACCACAGCATGTACGGCTGCCATTAGGCCCCATCAAGTCATTTACCGCGAGCTTAAAACTTGGCACGCGTTGCCGAAGGGGTGGGTGCGTGCAAATATGACAAATTTATGTAAAACGGGCTCTCTCTTTGTACGGCAAGCAGCCGTCGAGAAATTAGTGCTCATTTTGTCTCATGTTTACGAGTGGGAGCACTGTGCGCCTCAAAAATATGGTAATAGCTGCACAGTGGTCGGGTTTCGTTTAGTGTATCGATTTAGAGATTCGTTCGAGTTGCAGAGGTTGTGTTATGTGGTAGGGGTTGCTTCTGTATGTGAGTTAAAGGGTAGTTTTAGTGCCGCATCGCTGAATACAGGTTAACTCTTTCGTAGCTATTGTTAAGTGAAGATTATCTCGCCTAGAGTTTAGAGAAGCTTTTTGACAAATCTAGATTGATAAAGTAGTCTTTAAGTTGAGTTACTTCAGAGTTTAGCAGAGGTTCGTGCAAATAAATAAATAAATCAAATTTATTTAGGTCCTGTTACAAAGTGCAAATAAACCAAATCAAAATATCTTTATTTGTCAGTACGCTGCCATTAATGCCACATCTAGTAATACATCTAATTTTACTTTAGATCCGTGTTTACTCGGTTGGTGATTAGTTGATATTTACTTTTTTTTTAACTACCCTCCTATTCATTATTGTAAATTTACTTTTAACGACGTTATTGTACGCTCGTTAACAATTTATGTAAATTTAGTTTCTCAGTAATTTAATTATTGTTAAATCTTAATGAGAAATAATAAAGTTCTTAAACCATACTTAAAACTCTTTTTGTTTAATAAATGAATAGAAGATTAGACTTATGGCAACAGTCATAATTCCGGGTGATATAATTATTTTATTTTAAGTAACTTCTTCAAATTACACTAACTTAAAGTGTCCGTATCAATAATTAAATAGCTACGCCAACCTAACGTATCCAAAACGCCAGTAAAGCCCTGTTTACCCCATAAATAGTAAAGCGTGAAGAAATGTCGCCGGGCTGTAAGAATCTATTTCGAGTGCGTCTAAGAGTGTGATCCGGAGGAATTGTCGCGATCCATCGGCCGTTAATCGTGACACATCGCTGTATTTTCATCTAAACTCGTTACGTTTTATGCGAAAGAGAAGCGAACGGTAGACGTGCGACTTTTTTGTCGCAGTTACGTAGATTAGAAAACTATTTTTTTTCAGAAGATCGATAAAGTAACACAGAATTAAAAACTTATCACAATTATTACTAGGTTTTCTAATTCAATTTAATAAAGATATTATAATTGGAGGTTTTCTAAATCTAACAGTTTATTTTTCCTTTTTAGTTACAGTGTGCATCATACATCATATTAGGTTGCAAACAATTATGTCTTACTTTCAATACGAAATAATGTCTAATACCTAATCAACATTTTCACTTCACCATTGCATTTTTTCCATAACTATCAACGCACTGAAAAACTACCAAAAAAAATGTACCTACTAGGTACATGCCACAAAACAGTCGACAAATATTTTGGTCGCAAGTCGCAGGTGTGCGGCGCTCAGCTGACAGATACAACTCAGATTTATGTGTTTACTGTATAAATCACGAGACGTCACCGTTGCCTCTCATTTCTTTTTTCGTTTCGCGCTATACATCATAGTTTTGTCTTCCGTGGTCAAATTTTTTATTCCAGTCTAGAATGCGAGAGTGCGCGCTTCGAGTTATTTTAGGGATGTGTGTTTGCTCATGGTTTTTTACGTGTTGGGGACATGCTGTGGTATTCCTGGTCTGTTCTGGAGAACTTCCTAATACAGATTCTACTTGGGAACTATTTTGTATTAAGCCTTGTTGTATCGTAAATAAATGTGATGCTAACCCATCTCCTACGTCTTTTTTGAGTTTGACTTTCTTTGATTTTAAAATTCGTAGAAAAGTAAAGACTCTGGTTTGAGTCCTTGTTGCTAACCAGTTCGGTGACAGTTCTGAGAAACCCTGCTGAAAAATAACAGATCATAAAGAACAACTTGGAGACATCATCTCGCAACATCCAAGAAAAACACGAAAATCCAACAATAAAATCAATTTTAGACGCGATAAATCCCCTAATCCAGTACGAGATATAATTCTCGCACGACACATCGCTACTTCCAGATCAATCATCGTCTCCTTAACGATTGCTACAGCTGTTGTGTGCGCGATTGATGGAGCTATAAACTATATTTATAGCTTGAATAGCTCGAGAATAGTTCTGATGTGTGTCGCTCAAGAAACTGGATTATCTAGGATGGATAGCGAGGTGGATGCGGCAGTTACAATGAATTATTGTCAAACGAAAATTCTTAGAACAAATAAAAATATATACAATTGGTGGAGGCGTTGAGTGATGAGTTAGACTGTGTTTAAAGTGTGTCGAAAATGTTGAAGATAAATTATATTAGCAACACGTGTAGAAAGCGGAATATAAAAGTCAACGGAATAATAAAAATGTTGGTTTATCTGCGACTGTCAGTCTAGATTCCAGAAACCTTTTAAAAATCAATTGTTGTAATAGATCTTGATCCAATAGCAAAAGAAACGAAAGGAAAATAAAATGATGCAACATTAGACAGAATCATCTTTCTGAAACTTCATGAGAAAATAACTAACAGTCCGGCCGTCGAGAGAATGCATTCCTGACACCTGTCAGTGCGACAATTCTAGTAGCTAATAAAGATCAAATTCGCAAAACACGTATTCGTTTGTATGAAACTGACAGGTGTCAAGAACGCATTCTCTCGTCGGCCGCATTGTAGCAGTCAAAAGCTAGTAGCTAAAAAACAATACAATCATCATGTCTTACTAACACTGATAGGGTTGCACATCAAAAGAAGTTATTGACGATAATGCTTTCCTAGTGCCGCTAAGTTCTGTGATTGACTCAATAAAATTTAGATACTTAAGGCTGATTTGACCAAGTCAGATATCATTTACCCGTGGATTAAAATTGACATCTGACAGTTCTAGTATGAAAAACTGTCAAAAATTCAAAATTTATTCTCAGGATAAGAAATGTTCTAGGTATAACAGTTTGGTGAAATTCACCCTTATACCCTGTCCATTAGGCAAACCGTTTTTAGGTCAGATTGAAACTAGTGATTTCAGCAACACACAATACATAGATTGATACACGTACGATATTACAATGTCTGTAAGAAGCCATAAATAAAATAATTCAATAAGATAAAGCATTTTATATATTTATTTTATTACCTACGCATTTTAAAGTTAACTTTTACGCAATCTGGAATATGTACGTTCTAAGACAGCTAACCTCAAAAAACGGTTAACCTAGTAGTCATCCACTATCGGGTTAAAAAAAAATATGACTATCTGTATCTCGTCCAGTATTCCTAGTTCCCCAGTAGTATGACGAGTGATAATGTCGTAAACAGAAGTCGTCCCACGACAGCGACGCGGCGCGACGCGGCTGCAATAAAACACGCGTTATTGTCATCAACCACATTATTCACGCCTCTGCCAACACTAGTTTTTATTCCGTTTTTATTCACTTCTATAATCCTTGCTTTTTTAGCCTCTTCATGTCAGATCTGCGTAAAATTTAAAACTATGGCTCAGAACAAAGATTCATTTGAATGACTGGCACAACACTACTTTATTCGTAGACTTCTTGGTCCGCAGAAGATAGTTGGTCAGTGTTTGTTGCTGTGTTTTCGTCTTAACCAAATAATTGATATTAAAACATTTTGTTTAAGCCTCTCGAATAGTGTTGAGATTCACTCGTCAAAACGGAAAAAAAAAACATCAAAGGCATCTTAAATCTGCAGAAGCTGTTCATGCATTTTCACCTGAAAATACCAGCGCACATACACTAATTCCCGCTTCCCCCTACATCTCTAAACTCGTGCTTATACCTGAATTCCCGGAGTACAGTTTAAAAACTTCTTCGCGTATCCCGTTGCCCGGTGCACTCCTTGACAATCGATTGACGGGTGTCCCCCTGGCCCCCGCCACCCCCCATCTTGCACCCCCACCCCTTGGCGCATTCGCCTGACCCACATAGACGCCATATTTATAATAATTGTACCCCGATTCGAGAGAGTAAATCAGATAGTTTTGGTATGGTAATAGTTTGGGTTTAAAGTGGGCAGTTTTTTTTTAAGTAGGATTTTGTTTGTATTGTTGTTTAGGGCTATTGTGTGGGTAGTGGCTGTGCTTGTGTGAGGTGAAAATGTTTTAAATTAACTTTTGAAAGACTATGTCAAAGTAAATTGAGAAAGTTAAAGTTTGACCGCAAAGCATAACCCAATATGTAAGTTATTTACGACGAACCTGACCATTAGCAAAAAGAACTGAACAAATTCAATATTTGCGCCACCAACCCTACATTCCCGCAGGGTAAGCAGATCACCAAATTCCATTTTCCAGACGTCTCCAACTCAATCAAGCCCAACTATTGATTAGAGCCACCTCCCTAACCCCACATGGGCCATCAGAACAAAACAATACGTACATATGCGTCGCGAAAGTAAATAGTACCCCTCCCCCCGTCACCCCCTCGTTATCACGCCCCGGACATAATTTAAGACGAGTCCGACCATCCGTAGTGCCCGGACACTCGGATATATCCGTCAATTCTGTTTGTTGGATTGATTTTTCGAACCAAGCGGACGTTTGAAGGGTTTCATTTCGGTTAAACTTTTGCTGAAAGATAGAAAACATTGATACCATCTTTATTATTTAGATTTTGTTTAGAAAATCACACGTTAGCACGGTATTGTCGATGTCAAAGCAACTGGAACCTATCAGAAAAACATATGCGTTGCAAAAGTTACCCCCTGTCACCCCGGTCGGCACTGTGAACCCCCTCGTTATCACGTCTCGGACATAATTTAAGACGAGTCGGATCCGGTCCGGTCCGGTCCGCTCACGGATATATGCGTCAATACAGTTGGATTGATTTTTCGAAGTAAGCAGACGTTTGACAAACAAAGAAAAAGTAGGGACGTGTAAGACTGGAACAAACTTTCTAGAATATTACTATACCCTTTATAGATTTACCAAAGTTGAAGTAGTAGTAGATTTGGTCTTTTAAAGGAAAATTAACATCACGCCTGTAATCCCCGAAGGGTTAGCCAGGGGTGTACCTATAGTAGGTACACTCACATTTCGCTAGTTATGTTTAAGTCCCATGTAATAGGGGGTGGGCTATTGCACAAATCCAAAACAACTCATAAAGTTTTGTTAATGTTACGGGGTGATAAAAACAATTGTGAGTTACTGTTGTCGCTGCTCTACCATCGGTGCTAAAAGTTTTGAACGACAATTTAAAATGATATAGACGTGGGCAACGTGCTCGATTTGTACCTACATGAGTTTCGTTAGAAAGAGAAGAATATAAATTGCTTCGTCCATCGCCCAGGAGAACTGCAATAACCTTTGACTTTAAGAACTTTCCCGAGTTCAGACGCAACTGAGTCAATGTTCATTTTCTTATTTATTCTCAAACAAAAGAACATGCTATTAACTGTGTCGATCATTTTTCCTTTACTCTTACAGAAAGTTAGACAAAAAGAAAAACTTAAAATAAAATTTCGCTTTAAATACTCCATCATGTCAGTTCAATCTCAAAAGAGAACTAAATAAATATAAATTCAACATTTTTTTTAAACAAAGCTTAACGCAAAACGTTTCCGTTTCCCGAGTCGGGACAAGATGTCAAGTGACGTCATCGAGATAGCGTCCAAAGGGTTGAGTTCCGTCGCTTAAAAAAGTATGAAAAAAATAAATTTCTTATCTGTGGCCCGAACGACCGATTGTCCCCGTCCATATTGTGTGCAAGAAATGTAGGTAAATGAATCAAGGTATCTTATTTTATCTGTGGCTAGTTAAAAAATGGAGGGATGTTAAGAAATTGGCGTTTTATCTGAACGTACCCGTTTTTGTATCTTGCAGCTGCTTGATAACCAATTGATGTGTCTGTTTTGTAAATGGTGCATATTTTAATAAATAGATAGGTTATTTAGCAGAGTTAGTATCGAACGCTTGATCTAAGTATTGACTGTCTGCACAAAAAATGCACTATGTAGTGACAGGACATCTGCTTGCAGCGGCATATTTTTACACAAAGCCATAAAATTCCTTCAGAAAGACTATCACTTAATGACGCAGTTTAGAGCATTAGCAAAAAATAGGCAGCCCAGTTTTTTCTGTACCGTATACCGACTAGCACAGCAAGGACTCAAAAAATTTCTTTCCAATCAGAGAATAGCTAAAAGTTGGTCTGTTTCCCTAGCACACCAAAACACACTAAATGCTCGTCGTTCTTACATTAGGTCTTAATGTCTTTTTCTCCCTAGGTACCATAACCCTATCTTCACCAAACCGTCAACAATCAAAACTTAGTACATACAATCCACCACTGGGGACTAACCATGGCACATTTAAAACAAAACGCTAAAAGTTAACATTTACCAAAACTACTTAAGGTTTGTAAGATGTCCCAAAACTTGTGAAGTAGTTTAATCCGTTCTATTTATTCGTCGCAGTGGGAAATCATGGTCTGTCAGATCTATTGCGAGTTAAAAGCGAAACAATTTGCCTTTGACATTGAAGGTTTAAGTATCGTTTAGTTTTAAATGTCTGGAGATTATTTTTAGGATAGTGTCCCTCAAGATTTCGAAGGGTTAAAATTCTGTCAAACGTTTGTGTTTAAAATACATTGTAATACTTGACAAGTGTTAGTGGCCTGTCAATCTATGTATGTATGTCTTGGAGTTATGAACAACAAGAAATATGATCAGCGGTCAATGTAACAGCATTAATTAAAACTGATCTGCTTAAATAAAATAATAATAGCCAGAGAAATCAAAGAAAACTCACAGCTAACAATCGTCACAGAAGCTTCGAAGACTATTCATCTCCCAACAAACACACACAAACAGCCCTAACATATTCAATAACTCAAACGACAATTACAAGCATCAAGTAAGAAACTCAAAAAGAAACAAAACAAAAGGTGCGCGCACACTGGCGCATACGTCCCGTTCGGAACATGTTCCGTCTCAAGCGATGCCGTCTCGTGTCCCTCCCGTCTCGCGATTAAAAGTGCAGGTGGGGACTGTCCAGCATTGATCTGGCGGTGACGCCGGACGATGGAGACGTCACCCACCATCACCCACCTCGGCGGTGGGAGGGGGACACCTCCTCGTAAGTAGACGTGTGGACATGCTTGCGTAGCGATGCATGAGTAGCGATGTGCTGATAACGTCGCAATTTTCTTATTTATTTTGTTTTGTTGGCGTTTCTGGATTAATACGTTTGAGTGGCACGTAGCAGTGAAATGAGGGATCTAGGATTAGAATTTTCTGTATGGCTGGTGGATTAATTGGTGTTCGTTTCTGTACGATTAAAAGAACGTCTATACGTTCTTTTAATTAAATAATAATTTTGATAATAATTTTGATTAAAAGAACGTCTATACGTTCTTTTAATCGTATACACCATTCATTACATTCATCGGCATCATGGATAAAGAGAAGAATGTGCATGAGTAATGTTCAACGAAATAATGTTCAAATGAATTCTTTTTGGTCATTTATTTAGTCTGCTTTTCACACTGATTATGCCTAAACTGTGTATTGTAAAGAAACAATTTGCTGACATACTTAACGACACCTATTCAATTCGTACCAATCTTAAAACTACAAAAATCTCTAATTAAACATACAATTACAGAACTCATTAAGAAACGTCCGTAGTAGACAATGGGCAGTAACGAGTGTCAGAAAACGACTATCAACTCGGCGAATCGGTCGAGCGAGAGAACTATTCACAAATTAGTCGGGACAGAACTCTCCACACTCAACGTCGCCACATCCGCGTAGGGTCGCCAGTTTGCAGGATGGACATGTTATGTACGAGTAGACTGTGTGAAGTTTATATGCTTAAAAAATTATGAAGTTTCTCATAACTGGTACCATGTCTAGTTTTACTGAACTAATTACGTAGATATTGTGCATTATGTTGTGTTGTTTGTTCTATCAGGCGGGATCGCAGTCAAGCACTAGTTTAAATTATTAAAAAAAAAATATATTATGATGTCTCAGTCGGCAGCCTTAGTATTTTTATGTTTTCTTTGCATTTGAATTAGGCTGCGTCATATACGATATCGGGCCCGACTTACGAGTCGTAGGTCGTGGGTTCGAACTCAGGCAGGCGCTTTATTTTGTGTAAATAATTTCTTCACTGTAATTTAATTCATGTTAGAACCAAAGTTCGAAGACATGTGACATCGGCCAACCCGCATTGAGCCCGCGATTACAGCCTACTTTACTACTACATTAGATTACAGCCTACTCCCTCTCGAAGAGGCCTGTATCCCAGCAGTGGGAAAATTTCAGGCTATATACAATATAGTGGTGAAAATTCCTACACCTAACTTTATTCGGATAATACGACATTACCAATCAGACAATCGCTTTCACAAAATCCGACATTACAAACTTTTTCATGTTTATTTACACTATTAATTTCTAAATAATATTCATTACAACCCATAACCTAGATCACAAACATCCACATCTTATTCCACATCAAATTATCTCAAAGCCCCATACTTCAAAACAAAACTCCTCGTACTAAAACTCGGACGTGGTAACCCTACGGTCGCCGGACCTCGCCCGTCTTGCAACGTTTGACTGAGCGAAATCACTCAAAAGTTTTAATGTCGCTTCCGTGGGGACGCGGCCGTTCCGGTCCGGCGGGCGGTGTGCGCGCGACTTTATGTCTGCGTTGTTATTTAGATTATACGCTTTTGTGTCCTAGGGTTAAGAGTTTAGGTTTAAGAGGAATGTTGCCTGTTCTAGGGGGGCTGTTGTTAGTGCTGCCTCGGACTTTTTGAAAGTATGTAAACGAATTTTATTGTCAAGGGAATATGGATACGGAAAATACATCAGTTTCCAAAATATCATTCGTCGTTTGGGTACAAACCCGTTTCATGTCATCGTGTTTTATTAATCAATCCAGAGAATATCTGTGCTCAAATAATCAAAATTCACCTGAAAAACAATTCCCAATAATTCGTCAAAATATTTCGATAAACCAGCCAATTAAACGTATCAAAAAAACGTCACACGACAATCACCTTTTTCAACGTGGAATAAGCACGAAATTCCCTTGCATATCATAATGACAGACAGTTTAATTATCCTCGCGGCCGATATTGCAACAAGCGGGATTAAAAGGAAAAATTAATTGAATCCATTCAATTTTCTAACCGCGAGTGGTGCCGGGTGACGGATACTGTCTGTTAATACCCAATTATCGGCACCCCCTTCCTCCCCTACCATCGTAACGACTATAATATCGGGTGGGTGAAAATTTTTCGAATATGATTTCGGTAAGTGTGTAATGTGGAATGAGGAATGAAGGAGTGTGCTTGTACGAGTAGAGAGGTAAACTGTGCTCAGAAATTACAGTATTTTGAATAAGACTTGTGATTAATTTTATTTCGATGGACATTCATCTTAATACGTATTGTTTGCGTCGGAAGGCCTACCCCGAGGTGGACCGATGACCTGACGGCTGGGTAATTAAGTAACACACTAACAGTAGCAATGGCTTTCATTTTGACAGTTCAACAAAATTCACTGTGTTATTAACGTTGTTAAACAGACAAATTTTTCGAACATATGTAGCAATGGATTAGCATTCCTTCAAAATGATTAAGATTCTGATTGATAGAGTGTTACGTAATTAGGGTGCTGGTGACGGCCGCACATAACATCATATTTTGTTTCCCTGAAGGGTAGGGCAGAGGTGTACCACCCACATTTCACCAGCTATGTTCGAATCCCATGTAATCCTCAACCGGGCACAAATACAAACTCCAGGCTGCTGCTGAGATATTCCAGATAGAAACCCAATAACACTTTGCCCGACCTGGGACTCGAACCCAGGATCTCACGCTCAGCAGTAGCGCTTGTGACCACTACACCAACGAGCCAGCACATTATGTGGAAAATTTGCGGAAAAACCCATATTTCCTCCTTTTCAAGTCGATCCTTATAATTTTTAACTTTTGGCTGAGCTAATTCTAGCGAAAATTAATAAAATCTTTATAATTTATCATCCCACAATAGCCCTGCATTAATTTACAGCCTTTTATTCCACATAATCCATTCTATCACAACGTATTTATTCCGCCCGCGTTATCACAAGGACTGTCAATCACGTCTCGTCGACAGAGCGGCGGCGACAGGAGTGACGCGTCACCCTCCCTTCACCCCCACTCCCGGCCCGCGGTGACGTCACACTAGTTAAGATGCTCAACTTAAATGCAGTTGGGAACTTGCTGAGTTTCGATTTATTTTGATAAATAGGGAAATGGAAAATGTACAGTTGGAGTTTTTCATTGATTTTAAGTCTGGATTAAAATAGTACTAAGTCGTTTGTACCACTGAATCTTAATGTTGCCAAGTCAAATAAGCAATGTCCTTGATTGAAATGGTGTCATGTTTCGAGCAGTCGTGGCCCAGTGGTAACGACCCCGAATTACGAGTTGTAAGTCATGGGTTCGAGCCTAGGCAGGCGCTTTCCTTAACCATGCCAGTGAGAAATTTCTGATAGAAAAACCCAATATCAATTATTTCCACTATACCTTTATAGATGTTATTATCTCGATTGGGATTATACTTACTTAACGAATGGTGATCAATCATCAGCCATTTTAATTGCGTCACCACCACAAACAGATCACAGCCTCCAATATTAAATTTAAAATGTTTCAATTTCAATAAGTCTAGGGGAATATTCGCGAAATGCACTTATTACTGGGACGAGCCGGGATAACGGTGGGATCTCGGGGTGATTGGCAATCCCGGGCCGCGGGATAATGCGACAATTTTAATAGGATCTTCACTAGTGTATGTAGGTGTGTTGAGGCTGTAGGGCATTCGACGAAATATGTTGCAGTTCTACATTGAAAACATTATTTATTCTCTTTACCAAGTAAAAACCGGAAATAGGAATGGAAAATATATTATTGTCCAGGTAATAAGCAGGGTCACAGGTTAACAGAGAGCTGAGACGACATGAGTGGCTTAAAATATTACCTATAGATACTCGTATGTTATAATAACATATTATTTACCAGAGAGCCCCAAACTAGACAGTTATTCTGTATCTTGGGGGGGCTCGGTATATAGCTATGTATAGTGGTGTGACAGATATGCAGTCACTGAATGTAATTCAGCTGCATCCCGTTAGACTGGAAGCAGACCCCAACATCTATCCCCAATATCTCATCATCTGGGAAAAGGCTAGGCTAATAGATAATGATAAATAACTATAGTAGTGTTATGTTTAATACAACGATACCTATACCTATCTGTACCTATTTTTTTCTGTTCTGTTTTTCTTGTCTGTTTATATATGTGTGTACATAAATGGTAAATAAATAAATAAATAAATAAACGATAAAAATCAGTAGAAAATCTGCATAAATTCTCCAAAAATAATAGCTATTCGATAATGAACTCACTATAGATTATTGCATAAACTACTTTCTAGTTTCTATTTCAGACAAACCTATAGTAGTTTGTCTAAAGTAATATGGATTAACTCTCTTCATAGCATAATCATTCTATCATGTTCCCACTGCTGGGACACAGGCCTCTTCTCTTTGAGAGGGAATAGGCTGTAATACACCACGCGGGCCCAGTGCGGGATGCTACATGTTAGATTTCCTCAAATTTTTGGTTCTAGGACATGCCGGTTCAGTCACAATGTTTTCCTTTTCCGTTTTGAGAGCAGTGGTAATGAAATTATTTACACAAAGTAAAGCGCCTGCCTGGGTTCAAACCCACGACCTATAACTCCTAAGTCTGGACCGTTCCCACTGGGCCACTTCATTAAACATTTACTCACATCTAACTGCAACAGTGTCGTTTGCTCTCACTATGCAACGTCAACTCCTTTGGTTTGACAGCACTTACCTGCAACAAAAATAAAAATAAATTAGAATTGACACAAAAAAAAAATTCAGCCAGTAACTCTAAATCATAGGTAACTTTATTTTGTTTTTTTTTTTAAATTAAACCCCCCATTTTTTTTTTAATTACCATAGGTCGCGTATCTGAGACAACTATTGCCACGATTATACATATCTATTTAAACGTTCCTACTTATATTATAAACACGAAAGTTTGTATGGATGGATGTTTGTTACTCTTTTACACAGATAGTTTATAACCAGGATTAACACATAGGATTCTTTTTATCCCGATATTCCCACGGGATCGAAACGTATGCAGGTGAAACCGCGGGGCGCAGCTAGTATTGTATAATCGTAAGATAAGATATATAATCTCTGGGTCTTCTACTTCCCTGAAAGCCTCAAACGCCCACGAGGGGGCGTAATCGACGTTGAGAACCTATGGTCTAAATCTTTCAACACCGGAACATTTTATTAAAAAAATAAATCAACCCGATACAACATAGATTCCTGTTTACTCCACAATTCGCCAGTCAACCCTCTTGTTTCGATGGAGCGAGCCAGTGGGGACGGAGTCCATTGGAATTCCTTATACAATGAAGTGGATTTAATATCGGGAAGAATGCCGCTCTGAGAGATAGCGGCCTGAGTACACGGCCGATTTGTTTGTATTGCGATTATTTGATTTATTAACTGACATCGGAAAATGTTTGACGTATGTTGTATGATAAATGTTAAGCGGTTCCTGCTTTGGGCGACTTTTTTAATGAGGTTTGCAATAATGTTTTGATAAGTACAGACGCCAGCAGGTCAAGCTACCCGAAACTGTCTTCTCAATCAACCATGAACCTTAAGATCTTTAGCGATAAAGTTGAAAATCTATAAAAGTTTGACAGATTGTAGTAGCTTGATGTGCTGGGGTCTGTACATAAATAAAGAAGGTCAATGTGTCTTGTGCTGAACGCAAGGTACCTTGTTTTCTTTGTTAGTGAACAAGAAACAAAACAAATGATATATAATAATTATTTTAAGTTTAAATAATATCTTGTAAGTAACTAATGAATCGATATCAATAACTAAAACCAATGCCATGAAAAAAAAAATAAACCAACGTTTTTACACAAATATTTTCCGGGAAAATCTACTACAACAGCGCGTCTGCACAGCCCTGCCACCTTAACCCTGCAACGGCGACCTGAAATTTTATAACACGTCCCGTCGCCCCGGACCTCTTCTGATCGAATTTTATTTTACGTACTCACAACTTTTTATTGGGCCCAGTTACTTGCGCGACCATCGTTTTGTATTTATGTATTATTTAACGTCCAATCCTGTGGATTTGCATGTATTTGATACCCCTCCGATATACCCCTATACCCCTCCGATAGACGACACTGGATTTGAGATAACCCTTTTCGGGGCACGTAATAATACTCAAATATCGTTTAAATTTTTATTACAGGATATAAAAATGATTTCTACGAATTAGGTATGGACAAGGAACTGTTTTTATTAACCTTTTTATTCGTCCATGCGAAACTGTAGGTCGGGAATAGAAATTATTTATGTGATTACTTGAATTTATGTCATTTTTCACTGAAAGTATTATAAAAACTTACATTAGGTCGGTAGGTAGATACATGAATCCACTAGATAAACAAGACTGAATGCGATCGTTTTCCATTTATGAAAAAAAAACAACTGTCCATCTATTGAACCACCTTTCTGCACTTACAACGTTTGCTATTACATAGTTTTATTCAAAACAGCGCCACAAAATACTATTGAAAAAAAAAAAAACAAATCGGCGCGATCCACATCAGCCGGCTGTACCGAAGTCAAGACAGACGCTGTAAACACGAGCAATATTGTTACCCAGCCGCAATCTCGTATCAACCGACCAAATAGCTTGGATACTTATGTAAATCGGACCACTATCCCGCTTATTGTATATCTAATTTGATTTCTTTTGCAATACAGTGATGGGATTCAACGAATATTGGTCCTACCTGCCCATCTAATATCGTCCCGGGCCCCGGGAATGTGTGCCGTGGCATTTTCGGGGTTAAAAGATCACTGATATGGACACACAGGGTTTGGGGTTTTTTAAAATATTTATGAGGGAGCAGCGGTGAGAGTTCGCGTTTCTGCTGTAATCCAATTTCGGTTTATGTCTTTGGTAACTTACTTATTTTTGTTGGTTCGTAGAACTTTTGGAAGGGTCAAACTGTGTTTTTATAAGTGTTAATTAAGTGATGTTGTATTTATGGCGGTGTGAGCGCAGATGTTTTTGCTGCTAGTTAGGAGGAATTAGGGGCTTATTAGATGCTGGGTTAATATTAATAAGATTATGTTTTTTCGGAAGTGTAGTTGGTTAGTTTTAGCGAATGTTATGTCAGTTACGTGTGCACGCACAAGTTTGGGTAATGAAATTGGTTTTAGTAAATTAGCGATGAAAAATTTACTTGGCTACTTGCTTAATTAGAAAAAGATTTTATACTGCAAAATAAATACACAGTAAAAATCAATGATCAAAACTAAAAACAATCGCTGAAACTATAAATACCAAATTTATGCAAAACCTTCCAAATCACAGACCAGAGACAAAAAAATTAACTTTCCGAACATTCATTTAACGAAACTGCACTCGTTCTTAAAATCACGATAAAAGTGTCCCAACCAAATTAACCGCCGCACACTATCGAGCGAAAAAAGTAATATTCCTAACTGATTCGCTAAGTAGTTCGCGTCGGATCTGTCACCCGCATCGGAAGGGTTAAAAAAGTCGCGTCGTTAGTTCTTGCGACGCAAAAAAAAGTCGTCGGTCTGTCCGAACTGTCGTTTTTAAGTGGCAGGCAAGTCTGTTCGGGCTATTATCTCGATACTGAAACGGTATTGGTGTATCTTTTAATTTTAGAGCTGACTTCCATTATGACTTTTGAATGAGCATTTAAAAGTTGGTCTCACACGTTTTTTTTCTGGTAGAATTAGTGGGGTTGAGTGGAAATTGATACTTACTGTTTGGTTGTTTAATGTTTTGAATTTGTTTTCTTTCAATAGAGCTTTTTATAGCTCTATTTTTTAGAGTTCTGTACCCAAAAGGTGCCAACGGAACTCTATTATTAAGGCTCCGCTGTCTGCTCGTCTGTCAGCGGGTTGTCTCGTGAACCCTTAATAGGTAGAGAGTTGAAATTTTCACAGAGTATGTATTTCTATTGCCGCAGCAAATAATAAAAATAAAGTAAAAAATTAAAGCAACCTCCGTACAGGAAATGTGTTTTTTATATACCTACATATGTAGGTAGTGTTAAAATATATTGTACGGTGGTACGGAACCCCTCTGTGTTGTTTTAATTACAGTTGAAGGTAATTAATTACAGCAGGATATTGCTTGATCTGCCAAAGTTAATCCAATGAAAATTGTATCAGAGCTATTGCATTTATAGCCAGTTTTTAGATTAAATTTTGCCAGTTTGCGCATTGAGTGCAAAAGCGATGAATAGGCATAATAACAACCTTAAACAACTTACTCCTATTTAATCTTTTCTTAATCTACTCACACAAAGATATTCCCTAAAACACCATCAAAACTTCCACCACCAACCGTAATCAGAAACCGTCTCGTTCGACACAAATCACTGTAAACATGTTCAAATATTCGTTTTTTTGTTTTGCAACTTGTTCTAACTCATTCGCTTTTGACTCCCAGCCAATGTTAATTTAGTTCAATGCTGGTAAGCACGCTACAGCACTGACGGCAACTTCGCAAACTTATATTATGCAGTTCGGTGACGATGGTAATTAAGAATTTTAGTTGTAAAATGTTATTTTGGTTTGGTTTGTTTTATTAGGTTGCAAGCTGGCCAAGTATACTGTTTTTATAATTGTGCAATCCGTGTGTCAAAAGGCAATTACACAAACTAAGATGGGCTACTGCGTCCTCTTGGTAACATGATCTGACCAAGATTATGTCTGAACTTTTAAAGAGACTGTGACCTCTGAGTTTGTCTCAGCCTCTCTTCTCAGAATAGTCAGATAGAAAACGCCGACCTCGTCTAGCTTATTATTTTTAAAGAATATTATGTGTAAAAGTGATTCCGATATCCTATTTATAGAATAAACAATTTCATTTCATTTCAGGTACTTTGACCATCCATCCGAGAAGCACAATGATTTTGGTAATTTCACATTTGAAATTTGTTCTTTGAGTTGCTCACAGAGTTGACCATACTGATTTACTGCACTAAGAAGATTTTTAAGCAGTCATTACGGAAAAACACAGCCCCTCACCCCTCTTACAAGTACCTTTTCATTGCATTTCCCGAGAGGACCCGATGTTTCCCGATCTCTCCCGAGAGATGCCGCCTCAAGCGCATTCGTTCACCAACAAATCAACAGCTTTGTAACTGTGACGTCAAGTTAATTAAAACAGCGAAAAGTTGGCGATTTAAAACGCGGACTTCGACAGGATTCGAGGCATATGCGGTAGCGATAAATGTAGATTGTACTTGTGAAGCACAATATTATTTCAAAATACAGCTCATCATAAAATTAAAAACAAAAATAGGTCGTTCTATTTAGGTTTAGACATGCTTTATGTTTTTTATGATACTCAGAACATGTTTTGTTATCATGATTCGAGATTTTTGACTGGCAAAGTAATTTATATCTCACCAGTGTTCTAAATCAGTCTGAGGCGCCATAATGTCAACTACTAAAACTATTCTTAGGTCAGATTAAATATAAACCGGTATTAAAAATGTTATAAATATAATATTTTAGAATAAAGTAAATTACTAGAGTTATGATGCTCAATAAATGTGATGGGCCGTTAAACTTTTGCGATGTCTTCCTGGGATATTTTACGATGAAGATAATATTTTGCTTTTATTAATTTCACGTGGGAATAAAAATGTAATTAATACCTATTTTGGAATGTCAATTACTAATTATTTTATCTATCAGTAATAAACACATAATATTAATCACTAGTCTTAGTTGTCATTTCACAGGTAAAAACAAGCCCAAAACTTGTACAACCTTTTAGATTTGAATATTAATAAAACTCATTGATTAGTAATTTACATAAAACTAAAACGAGTAGCAATAACATAGCAAACTAATTAATTATTTGCTTAAATCTATAAATAACGTCAGTTTTATAATAACGTTGATATATTTATAGTAAAATATTGATATTTTTGATCCAAATCGAGGTTAATGTTGATTTTATGAAAATGAATTGAAGAATCAAATTCATTTGTTATTTACACAGTTAGGAATATTCATAGGCATTTGCCTTTACATATTTCGTGACGTTCTGGTAATTTATTAGTTTTCAATGGTAATTAGGCAATTGGAGAAATTGTGGTTCGGACTCATGTCATCCTACGGTTTGGAGAGTGTAAAGTAAATGAGGCAATGTATATTTGTGGGCGAGTTTTCCAAATTTTTACATAATTAACGTTTAACATGCTTCGAATGGTTTTGCATTCCATATTGCGGTTATTTATATTTTGTACAACATTAAAATGTCGAAAATAAAATTGCATCAAAGGAAACAACAGCTTTTTTTACAGTTCAGTTATTGTTGTATAAAGTCTTTGAATTATTTTCAGGTAGGTACTTCAAGTAATCAATTCTAAAGCATCTCTCAAATATTATTAACATTAAAAATAATTATACCAAGCATATGAGCCTTCAGTCAAATAACTTCTGTTATTTTTTTTTTTGCTATTAATTCTTTATAGTCGCTAAATCATTTCACTTGTACCATGCGCCGCCCTGACCGCCGCCGCCCAGCTGTCGAACCTAAAGAAACAGTCGCAACGCTAACTAACAGCTTATTAATACTTCATACTCTGTTCATGCACTTTTTAATGGAACTAATCATGTTCCTGAAGCTTGTAATTTCATGTTTGGATCTGAAACTAAGTTACATCTAAGCTAACTACGTCATACTAAGCCAATGCTTGGAAAATCTACCAAAGAACTGTAGTAATTTGCTCGTCACCATGTTTTTGTTCACTGTACCTAAAACCACTTAAGATTAAGTAAAGTAACATGTCCCTGAAATCACGCGACCTATAGGATATGTAATATATAAACGATATCTTTTCTACAAGATGTGTATGTTTTGTTTTTTTTTTTTAATTGCACGTACAGCACCCGTACACGGTTTGAATTTTGTGTGAGAGACGAGAGAGTGCTATATATCTTCTCTCGCATGTAAATAAATGAGCCTAAAAGTGACGTGTCCTTGAAATTTCACTCTCTCGTTCAATTATCGAATCGCCGCCTAAGAAATTTCACTTCAAAAACTAGAAGTATTTATATGGACTAGAAGTATTTTAGTCACAACTAAAACTAGTACAACATCGACATCAGGTACCCACCCTTCATTACAACACCAGTACAAAAGCAAAGCAGATGACAGATTAATTTTAAACCGAAAAACTTTATTTCTGCAGGGAATCTAAGTTTGGGACGTAAAAACAAACGATTTAACACGATAACGAAGAAGGCTGCTCCACCGCTATTAGCGGCTAGGCAGAGGGAATAATGTAATGCACTTTGTTAGGGTATCGTCACATACAGGGGGGGTAGGGACGTCGACGCACAACCATGGATTCATTACATGATTCTGGACCCCCTACACTGAAATATTTCGTCGGTTATTTAAAAAAAAAACAGATATTTCCTACAAAATTTCAATACCTACGCGGTCAAAAAACTTGAGGAACCCAGACATCGTGAGGAAACCGGCATGTCCAACAATCAAAATTTCGAAGACATGTGACATCCACCAACCAACCCGCATTGAGCCGCGTGGTAGATTACGGCCCACTCTCTCTCAAAGAGAGGGGGCTTGTGTCACAGCATGCAGTGGGAACAATATAGGCTGATTATGCTACAAGAAAATACGACCAATTATTCCATCTAGTTATGGAGAAGCATGAATCGAAGACATGACATCTACCAACCCGCACTGGGCCAGTGTGGTGGATCACGGCCCACTCCCTCTCACCGTGAGAAGGCCTGTGTCCCAGTAGTGGCAACGTTAAAGGCGGACGTATGATGGAGAAGCAAACGTATTGTGACTTACTTATATTTATTTTCGTAAACTGCAAGTGCAAGCCCGCCTTTACAGCTGGCTACTGACAGCAGGTCACAAGTGAACTAGTCTTGGCCGTCACACGAAATTAGCGACGCAGTGAACTTTTCGAATTAAACTTAGTTTCATAGAAAGTATGTGTCAAACACCGCAGTCGGAGCCGTAGGAGTCAAATTAGTTTATATTTTGTTGATAAGTTTCAGTTTTTTGTGGTTAATTATGGCTCCGTGTTGTTAGGGTAAAAGTATGGTCACAAATATTGAAGAAGAATGTTATTTTCCCATACGTGGAAGAGCACTCGTAAATAGCTTAACGGCCGTTGTCTCTTAAACCACGTGCTCTGGCTCTCGTACTGTCATGGCAATTCTTAGAAGCAAGTAAATATTTATTTTGAAGGACACGTTCATATTCTTCTTAATCGATATGATGTCTATGCTCAGATTAGTTGCTACTCAAACAGTCAGGGAAAGTACTTTTTTATTGAATTGACATAGTATGTCAAAGAATGACAGTTGTGATTCGAATATACGAACAATTTAATTTGGTAGTCAATTTGATAATAAATATTTTCCTTGACTTTACATGTAAGTACCTAGTTTTTTTACGACACTTGTAGTAAAAATGAAGGGTCTTATTAATGTGGTAGGAGTACATCCAACAATTATATCACCGGTCATTCCAAATAATTCCTTTAATTTCCAAGATAAACTTTAGTTACAGTAACAAAAGGTAGGTATTTGAAAAGCCCAGTCGTACATAAGTTAACACGAAGCACCTGCATGCTACATCGGCGCCAATGAGCACTAATCAATACGCTAGCAGAAGGTGGCGAAAAATAACGAATGTTGTATTACTGACGATCGTGTGTTTCCGTACGCCCGCCGAGTACTGTACGCAGAACAATCTAAATATTTTCCGAATCGTTTAAAAGTTTTTTTTTCTGTAATTATTGTACGTGGAGTTTTATGACAGGAGGTAGATAAATAAAAATAATAATGGTTCGATCTCTAGAAAATATCCTGTGACAATTTTTTTTGGTAAAAAATAACACTAGACAGTGGAGTAAATCAGAAGACAATTCTGAATAATAATAAAACTCAATGTTGAAATTTTAATGATAAATGGAGACCTTGAAGAAAGTGCTGCATGTTTTCATCCGATCAGATTTACGATTTTTTTTTTGGAAATAATTTTTAATTAAAACACTAATTTATCTTATACCCCAAATCCACTTAATGCATCTTCAAACAAAACAACATCATCACAAAAACAGATAACCATCAAAAATTCAGCATCAAAAGTCCCTATTACATTTGCTAACCCTCCGGCGGCGTATGCAGCTACGTTCTCGTAATCGACGGCCGGTCGGGGACGTATTGGGCCGTCGCTGAGACGCCGCTGGCTCTCTGTGTTTTTAAAGCTTTCTTCTCCCCCCTTCCCCCCTCACCACCACCCACTCCCCTCAGCAATCGATGGACGGCGTCACGTTAGTGCAGCGCCCGATCAAGTGCATACGTGAGGACTTTCTTTGATGCGTCTTTGTGCGGACTCGGTAGGATGGGGTTAATTGTTTAGTTCTCTTTCTAATGTTGGCAGTTTTGTGTGTGATCGTGGATGTTGCTGGTTGGTTTTTGTGTTATTGCGTAAAAGATGTTTTAGGTTTTAAAGAAAAAACACAGTTTTATGAACTGATGAGAACTTAGTTTTATGTTTCAGAACTGAACGTATGTCATTTGTATTTCTCAATGCCTTCTGATAAAATAAACAACATTCGGCTTTAAATATTAATTTCACGGCTTTTGTAAGTAATAAGTTACCAAAACATTTTTACTTTGACAATTTAATCACACTTCTACAATCTGCATAAAAAAAAATCAAATTTACCAACTTAGAAACTTTACAAGTCAATAATTTAACAAAACTATCATACTAAAAACTAATCAAAAGCCGAATTAAAACTCGGGTCGTTTGGACCACCCCGCAGCACAGGGTTAGGTCTTTGTGAAAATTGTTTACAGTAGCGACGAGAATTTCTTGCGAGTGCCGTCTGCGGCGGTGATGTGACAACTTGTCAGTTACAGACTGCAGTGCCGTCATGTGAAACGCAGCTTATAAATACAATGAGACTGCTAGATACAGTTTTTGTGTTGGGAAATTAACGGGTCGTTATTAATTTGTGGGGGAAATGAGTTTTGGACGCCAAAGTAAAATATTTGTTTAGGGAAATCTCTGTTTGACAATTAAACTCGACTGACGTCGGACCAGACATACTGCCATTTTTCTGGCTGAATAATATTTGTACCGTGACATGAACTTATATCATACGGGGTGGAAAAGAAAAGCGGGGGCTGGAGGAAAGTAGGTACCCTAAATATGGATAATTGTGAATTTTACTCCAAAGAAACATTTGAATGAGTTACATAGCATGCCATCAGACAGCCTAGCCTTTTCCCAACCATGTTGGGGTCGGCTTAGAGTCTAACCGGATGCAGCTGAATACCAGTATTTTACATGGAGCGACTGCTTATCTGACCTCTACAACCCATTTAGGATAGAATAGAATACTCTTTATTATGTACACCATATAAATTAAAGACATAAATATAGAAATTAGTCAAGTCAGTTAGTATCGTATTACCTATTTATTGGGTAATACGATACGTCTTGGTAAGACTAGTTGGCTGACTTTCGGGCTTCTGACTACCCGTAATGACTATCGAATGACAGCCAACGACTTAGCATGCTTTCCGTGGCACGGAGGGGTCTTGGTAGGTATATAAAGATGGTCACCCATCCACTGATTAACCGTGGCAAGCATAGCTTAACCTGATCGATCGGCCCGTGCGATTGTTATTACTTAGCCACAAGCCCCGCAAGCCTTCTAAATATCTAATCATGAATTTTACTCCGAGGAAACAATTAAAATTAAGTTACACAGCATGCAAAGATTGTTAAAACTAGACCGACCGGACTTCCAAGTGACGTCACACCATATTCATGTAAGCCTTCCTTATATAGCTCCACTTAGATTGACATACATCTCACCTATGACTCAGCAGCTAAGCCAATACTGCACAACATTAAACAATCGATTTCCATAAATCGAATATTAAACAAATCTTTTTGTTATTTATATCGATATTTTCAATAAATAATTCATTGGAGAGACAGACGTAATGTCAATAACCTGAATGAATATAGTCCTCATGAAACTGACGGAATTCTCGTAAATATTCAATTTTTCCTGCTCTGTAAAGAGCAAACTACTGCCTGATGCTCGGGTTTTATCATAATTATAAAAACGAATGATTGGTAAAAACAGCTCACTCATTTGATGTGACATTTTCATAATCAAGTAGCTTTCAGTAGTGCACGGATTTATATTAAGGGAATTAATTTGGTTATTTTATCTTTAGAATGAAAAGAGATACAGGGAGTCGAAAGTGGAGATAGGAGGATAATCAAGACATTGGATCATATCACTCATAAATAAACATGGCAATGCTGCCAGCCTTTTGGGCACTTTTCCTGTTGACAACGATGCGGACGAATTTTTTGATGCCCTATAATTATTTTTCCTCTTTTTTATATACATGTAGTACAGACGCCAGCAGGTCAAGCTACCCGAAACTGTAAAATTTTTCCAATCAACCTTGAACCTTAATGCTTTAACAATAAAGTTGAAAATCTATTAAAGAAATTTGACAGATTGTAGTAGCTTGGTGTGCTGGCGTCTGTACATTACATATTATTAATATTATTTTAATAATAATATATTCTTTATTTCGGACTACACATACAAGTACACATAATCCATTTAATGTTAGTGACAATGACTTAAAAAACTATGTTAGTAAGTTTAAGCCTGTTACCATATTATGTTAATATTATAGTCATTAATAAAATTATATTACAATTAAACTACAAGAAAAAACTTACAATTTCTGCTCGTGACTGCAATTTACAGCTTTCTAAGCCATTCATTTCAGCATTAAGCAACAATTTACAGCTTTCCAGAGGCACAATTTCCGTATTTTTAAGAACGAAAAAGATTAGAATAGACGTTTCTAATATCAGTCTCAATCTGTCAAAAATACCCACCTTTTTTACAAGTTTTTGACATTGATTGTCACTGAGATGAGATTGCGACGTACGAGAATTTGCCTTCGGTTTTGCTACTCCAGTCTACCTTAGCAGTCTTAGTCGAAACATTTACTTCTTTAACTTCTTCCCAACAAAGCTCTGACAGAACCCATCAGCAACGATCGCATCCAACGATCAATAACAGCACAACAAACTAAGACGAAGCTTGTCAGTAAGACAACGCTGAACAATTCAGTCGCGGCTGTCAGTAAGACAGTGCTGAACACTGACGTGACGGCCAGTGTGGACCGAGCAATAAGAGAACAGGCTGATTGTTAATAAGTAATATAATATAACATGTGGAAAATAATTGTGGTTGTTTTTGGAACAGCTATGGACCGTTGTCAGCGTACTTACAACAGTAAACACGGATATGACATTAAAGAAGACATAATGACTATTACAGAAGGACTACAGCAATAGAATGAAGATAGGGAGTGCTCTGAGAACACATGACTTGACAACGTGACAATTTGCAATAACGTGATAACATTTCTCTTAAAGGTAGATACGTTTAAGAGGAAGCCAAGCCAATTATCGCTTTGCATAGAATAGGTGACATTCCAGCTATTACTTTAAGTTAAGTGAAAACATAATTCAAGCTAATAATGTCGAAGAGAACTCAAAAGAATGATTCAGATTCTCAAAAGACTGGACGACAAACAAATAAACGGTTCTTAGAACTATCTAGAAACAGTCTCACAGTCTTCACCAACGTGACAGTGGCACTGACGTGATAACCGAGTCCTTATGGCGTGGTGTAAGAGACGAGATAGTCACAACTTGTGAAGGACGAATGCTTGAAACTAAAGGATAGTGCTGTAAGAAGTATCTTGGAACAGTTGAGGCGGTGTCCATGTCGGGCGTGACAGTTTTGTTCTGACGTGACACCACTGACTAGATGTTGTGTGGTACAAGTGGCAAAAAAATTTTTTTTTTTGTATCAATGCGTAATGGGGAGGTAACAAACATTGAGATGATTTGGTACTGACAGGAAAGGCAAAGAAAGAAATCATAATTTTAGCTTGGAGACAGTAAAAATAGAGTAGGTGAATTACAAAAGTTTAAAGAGAATGAATACTCTGGGTTTACTATATTACCAAAGATCCAAGACAATTGGTACAAATTACAGCAGCAATGTAGGAAAATGTTTAGCGATAATTTGGGCAGCGTAGCCCCCACAAATCTCAGACACCCATTACTTGGGCCACGAAAGCAAGTCTGGAGTGAAATTTCCAGCGGAGGCGAGTAAACTTGGGGACGTGGCTGCGACAGGGATGCTCGCGTCATCTCGATGCAAGTTGATAATGCAAGCGTGTGCCCGACGGTTGTTTTAACTTCAGGCGCTGAAACTATCAACTGTCGAGCGGTGATTTCTTGGAACAGGCTTTGATGGCACGTTTCTATTTTCTTGGCTGGATGTTGGAGCTGACAGTCGAAGAGTTTGTGAGCGATCGTTGCTGATGTTTTTGCTGTCAGATGTGGACTTGGAACTGATTTTGATTGATGTGGGAGGTGGGGACAGATTGACCACGACACCGTATGCAGAATTGTTTTATAAATGTCGCATATTTTCATGTAGTATGAGTTAGGACACACACTAGAAGGTCAATTCTCGTAATTTAAAACGTTGAAAATCTAGTCGCAGTCTCATCTCGGCGACAAACGAATGTCAAAAACTTGTCCAAATATAGGGGAAATTAGAAGTTTTTTTGATAGATTGAGACTGAGATCAGACTGTGAACGTACTTAAAATTACGAGAATTGCCCCTCTGGTAAGTATGTGCCATTCGACACTGATTCACTTCTATTTATTTTACTTTGAAAAGATACGTCGTTTAGGCTCACAAGGACGTATCTTTTCGGGAAAGTTTGAGTATTTCTCAGTCAAAACTTCACATATCCATGTTTCTAACTTTTAACGACATAAAACTCCATAAATCCTGACCTACAACGACATTAAAACTGCACCATAAGAACATAACACGGCGCAATATCCCGAGGATGGCATTGTAAACCCGTCCATCCACCGTTCTTCAGAGGACGGGCTAGAGTACACCCGTGACAGTCATTTAAGACAGTGACGTGACACCCCCACCACCTCGCTCTGCGCCCCCACCCGCTTCTCCCGCCAGATGGATTGATATTGCTGCACCGAGCAGACGTAAGAAGCGATAGCATACGGGAAATAAAAAATATAAAGTACTGTTATAGTTTTGAATTAAATGGGGAATTATGTTTGTGCGCTTCGGAATGGGGCTGTATTTCTTTTTGTTTTCGGTTCGTATTGTTTGTTTGCCAACGGGTTTGTTGTGCTTCTGAATAATGCATTTCTTATTTAGTAATTGGTAATCATGTTCAATGAAAGTCTCTGGAATCAAAACTTTAATTAGTTCTTGGATGTGCTTATATTGTGGAGTTCCTGAATGCAGCACGTGCACAAAAGTCAATGCAGACAAAGGATAATGAAATAGAAAATATTTATCTCAGAATATTTCTTTAGCTTTGCAATTTTCATTCGAAAAGGATCCATGTAAATGTTTTTATAGTTTACAGACTCTCGATTTCACATGACTCAAACCAATTATCTAGTTCAACTAACTAGAAAAACTACTGCACTTGTAATTACATTTTCCAACGAAATAATAAAACCGCATCAAAACCTGCAGAGCACGCGCCATTAGACAGCTACAAACATTTCTATTTCGCTACACTTCAAGTTGAAAAGTACGGCGATGGACGCAAACGAGACGCCGGGCCGCCGTGATGGCGATCCTGAGACAGTGACGTGACACGGAGAGCCACTCCTCCCCCCTCCCACCCGTCACCCACCACCCGGGGGGTGCATATTGACCCACCCCGGATAATAAGGGGGTTATGCACTGAGGAGCGCACAAGTCGAGGCATCTTTTGTACGAATGTATGTTTTTAGAAATATAACTACTATTAATTTTCTATTGGAGAGTTTTGCGACTTCTGAAGTGAAGTATTGAACGAAGGTTTTCGATTCATTACCGAACCTTTTGGAGATTACTTACTTTGGAGTTTGAGTTTTCTACTTGATTGAAGTCAAGTGGAAAATTTTGAGGGAAAGATTTTTGAATATGGAGTTTGATTAAAATATATTATGCTAGAAGTGTCTCAACTTATTACATATTTTCTCGTTCTCTTTTTCAATCTCATTTACTTCAGTAAGTCTTTCTAATCAACTTTTCAGTTCTGAAAATTATTCTCATTTTGACAAGAAGTCCTCATCTGAGCACCGATTTCTTCTAATTCAATTGCCTAAAAAAATATGAATAAGTTATGGTATAATATTTACGTAATTTAAAAGCTAACAGTCTTATGATAATAATAATAATATGGACAAATATATAAAAAAGGGAGGGAAAGTATCATAGGGCATCAAAAAAATTGCCAGCTTCGGTGTCAAAAGGAAGAGTGTCCAAAAAGCTGGCAGCATTGCCACGTTGTATGGCAACGCTAATTCTTTGGCAAACAAAACTAACCATTCACGTGAAGAAAATATTGAAAGAAGGAGATTAATTACCAAAATATTAATAAAAACAATTCCTTTTCATCACGTCACTCAGAAAAACTAAAAGCAAATGAAAGTGAGTGGACGCCATGACACGGCGACATGGACAAGCCGTCATTTGCACAAAATTAAATACCCCTCAAGACGGACGGGGCGTCCGTCCACCCCACGTCGGGGGCACAGATGGATTGATATCGCCCCACGATGCAGGTGGGCACATCTCGGCACAACGATTTATAAAGTAGTGTCTTATGTTGAATGTACTTCGTTTTACGTTTTTAAATTGTAGTTGCTTTGGTGGACATGATTAAAATGGGTGTGTTTTTTAGTAAATAGAGTATTGAGAGCTGTGTTTCTTTTCCATTTCTAATTAGGGAAAGCATGTACTCGTATGTGATGGTTCTGTTAACTTGAAACCGAGTTATTCATAAATATTTTAATAAAACTTGTAGCTGCAGTTTACAGTGACTACCATTAAAAAAGCAAATTGTCATCATAATATTATGCACTATCTATGCGAATCTATTACTAAGCAAAGAATTAAAATACAGTAAGCAGTAATCTATTAAAAAAACAATTCAATTACACACTCAGACATCAAAATTAAATTATTCAAACTCTAAAGCATTTATTTCCAATAAACCAATTACAGGCACTTTTGAATTTTCAAGAAGGTGCCAGTCAGAAAGATGAAGCTAGTTGCCCATTCCAAAGCGTAGTAGGTTCCTAATGATCAAATAAACCAAAACACAGATCATCCGTACTGCAAAAATCATACCAGTTTCATTGAATATTGAATGACCTATCGTCCCTTCTCTTATTACCTCTGATCAAGCATAATGAAATGATTCCCAATGAAATTTCACTCCAACAGAAACAATAAGCTCGACCCTCGAACACAAACAAAAAATACCAAAATTAATAGTCAAAAGTCGGAAAAAACAACATCCCTCTCTTACACGCCATAAAAACGCGACAAAGACACATGTCCCCCCTTATTATCTTCAATTAAGAAACTCCGATAATGTAGTGTGACATACGGACGAAATGTCCAAACAACGTAGACCTGCCAACACGTAACACAACTTCACAATTAGAGCTCAACTTGAACAAGTCTTTTGCATCTAAAAAAAATACGCTACACTTTATTTTGTACAATTTCAACCCTATTCCGCCGTGATAAAAGTTGTAGCGACGGCAAGAGGAAAGTTGCCGTTGAGTTGCCCGTGAGTGATGGCCGGTGGACGGTGAGTGATGGGCCCCTGTAACACGTGATTAGTGGATACTGCTCGCTCCCGTAATCTGGGATAATGAGTCGTGATGGTAATCATTCTGTGGTCATGGACTGAATGACAGATGTCATTATTTGCCTTTTTTCGCAGACATAACATAGAGTAGGTAATTATGTGAACATTCATTCTGTTCACTTGAATATTTCGTAGGGAATATGGAACAGGATAAACCAATGCCTTAGTATGTCATGGCCAGTGTATGTAGGAGTCCATTGATTGATTACTTAGTACTTTGTCTGGCGTCCGGTGTACAGAAGGAGGGATGGATACTGAGAAATGTGCACTATACAGGCCTTGTATAGGGAAGCCTATTAAAGCACACATACAAGAGTCTGTAGAACCTTCGATTTTGATAAAGATTGCGTTTCATGAAATACTTTTTCAGAAGGTTCTTAAATGTGGTCCGATTTTCATGGGAGTCATAGATGTCAGTTTCTTATGACGTTATGTGGCACATGTGGAGGACATGTGCTGACACATGATGTCATAAGTTTGTTTTGTACAGACTGGACAGCTAACCAGTTTTGGACATGGCAGTCAGCCCCGCATCAAACCTTGAAAACAGGTAAATCTCACTACTAAGTACTACATTAGTTACTCGCGTAAAGCTCGTGATAGGGCGATAGAAGAAAATAATTTTCACCATGAAATTGAAAATATACATTCAAAAACAGCATCAAAATTAATGCTATTTCAAAACTGTAAATACACATCCCTTCCGAACCAACTAAAACTTCACTCGAACGAGTCAATAAATAGGATTTGATCACAAAGCTGTCAGTTGCAAATATTATAGACACTCCACCGGAAGCGAGTCTCAGCTGTCAGTGTCATGCGATTGTGTCACATCCTGTTGCGAGAGGCGATTTGACGAGGACGTGTGTCGCTCGGTTTTTAAATCAGGAATGTGTTGTGTGAGCAGGGTTGGTAGGGATGGTTTTGAATGTCGAACAGAACTCCTATTTTGTCTTTGAGTGATGTTTGATATTTAAAGATAGAACGAATACTTTTATAGATGCAATACAGTTTTAACTTTTATTGTAAGACTGTTCTGTTGAGAATGTGAGCACCATCATTGTTGTCATAGAACAGTAATCTATGTATCCTAGGTGGTATCTCCTACACCTATATAATTATAAGCAAACATACAGGGCAAAACGTATTACTGTTTTGGTATTAGTCTTGAAACAGAATTTATCGCAGAATTCAATTCAAATTCCATTCATTAGCGAGTCAAAAATTTGGCCATTCAAGAAATCAAAAACATGACAACATTATAATCATCGTCATCGACTATATCCTCAACAAAATCATCCTGAAATTAATATTACACTCGATACGTATCGCAACCGATAGGATCTGCCGATACGGTAACGCCGTGAGCTACATTGCTAGCACATGCGTCCGGGGCGGGGCGGGACGGGCCGGGACGGGCCGGGACGAATCGTACACGGTTCACCTGTCCTAATATATTTCAGTGTGTTGTTGCCTTTAGATATATCTTTACGGGTTTACCGCTATGCTTACAACAGGCTGCAGAATGCAGATGTTTGCTGCAGAACTTGGGTTCACTCTTAGACAAAATGTTTGGCATACCTACAGAGATTATTAAGTCAGCTCGAGACAGTAAATGATATAATGAGTATAGTGATAATGGGATCCATAACCAGAAGTTTTCTTTAAAAGTAAACCTTTGCTGTGGATATGTAAGTTCAATGGATATTCTAACTGTTTTATCAATTCGAACTGGCCAAAATGTACTATTAACCCGAAAATCGACGGGTTCCATTTGGCGAGTTCTATTTCACCAAAATCTTCGGACCTCACCCTCAACAGTTTCACATGCCAACAAAGATTTCATCACGAAAACATACAACACTGGCACACATCTCTGCCAACTTAACCCAACAATTACTTTTTACCCCTCTCCTTCAAATCAAGCCCCCCTCTTTTTGTCACAAGGTGGCTACCATTAATTCTTTTTGTCTCCCACTGCATTTCTTTTTTTTTCTTTTAAAACAAAAACCAACCTTCATTTGCCACAGCACGCGAGCTTTACATATCAACGTGTTGTCCCTGAGTTTTTTTTCCACAATGTTTGTAGACGGTCGACGGGTTAAGATTACTTGGGAGGTAATGAAAGGATGCAGGAAAAAGGATAGTGGTTCTGTAATGAGATAAATAGAGTTCATAATGGATGGAGGTTTTAATTAGAAAGTAGGTCTTTACCCACTTTCGGGGAGTAGAGTGTCGGACTGGAAAGTTGTCAATTCACATGTGACAAGTTTTAGATGGACTTGGTGTAACAAGCATTTTAGCTTAGCATGATCATAATCAGCCTATAATGTTCCCATTGCTGGGGACATTATAGGCTCCTGTCTGTGAGAGGGAGTGGGCCGTAATCCACCTCGCGGGCCCAGCGCGGGTTGGTAGATGTCACATATCTTTGAATTTTTGGTTCTAGGACATACTGGTTTCCTCACCATGATTTTCGTCACCGTTCTGAGAGCAGTGGTGATGAATTATTTACACAAAGTAAAACGCCTGTTAGGGTTCGAACCTACGACCTACAACTCGTAAGTCGCAGCCGTTTCCACTGGGCCACCACTGCTCTTTATCATGATGCATTTTAGGTTAGCATATTTCTGAGTGCTCAAAATCACTGCTTTCTGTGAGAAAACGTGGTAAAAAAATCATAGACTGAAATTGTTAGGAAGGAAGCATGATGGTCCATACTCACTCTTATGCCTTGTCTATTAAAGAGGCTTTTGCCTGGCAAAGTGACCGTTGCATGCCAATATCATTATAAATTCCGTAAAGAAATTATACAGCAGACGAGATAAATACTCGCTAAGTACTAGTATACTAATTAACCCAAGCACTCATTAGGTTTCTTTGTACATGCTATAAAGGCGTGTGCACAAAAGCGAACGGATAATATTTTTTGGGCTGAGTGCATACAGGATCACATCGCGCCTTTACAATCGCCAGGCTGACATCCGCAGACTTGCTCCGCCACAATAGGGTGTTGATATAGTGGTGAGCGGGTGCGACAGCGATTTGAAAGAGGAGGACATAACTTTTATTCGAGGAGGAAAATTTCAAAATTATTCTTCGAATAAAGTTATCAGATGATTGAAAAATCAGCCCTAAATGACATTAATTGCTTGGTCAAATCGAATAATGAAACAAATCTGAAGTTGAATAAGTTCAGTAAGTCAGTTGTAGTGTTGGTTGTATTTTTGTGTCTTTGACAACAAAACATTTTATCTTTCCTTCTTTCTTTAAGTCAAACTGTAAGTAATTTTATACCAATAGAAAAGGAGTGGGTAAATGTTCTAAGTCGCTGTCGCTACCTCCCATCACACACCCACCATCCTTAATTCAGCAACACATAAGCAATTTCCCGCTAGCGAAATAAGCGAATTAAAATCGCCTCAAAGCAACTGCTAGCAAAGAAACGCCTGCATACGTCGAGGGGTTTATTTTTAGCTATTTACCCCTCGGGGGGTGACTGACGAACGGTCAGCCTTTGAACGCGTTGTTTAGAGTTGAAATTTTTAATTTTAAAGTTGTCTTTAGTACCTGCACCTAGTAGGATTGTGGGGGTGGGTTGTTTTAGACGTGTAGTCGCTTTTGGTTTTTGCTTTTCTGCTTTTGACTTAGTTGTGACGTTTGCTGGAATTACAGTATTTTCATGAACTGTGCAAAAAGTTTTAGTTGTTTTTTTTTTCATTATGTAAAGTCCTCCAGACCGTATTTCGGCCACAGCGGCCAATCTCGACAGAAACTAGCCTTCGGCACGGGCTATATAGTGCTCCAATGTGTGCGCAGACACAGGTGCACTCTCTTCCCTCACTCTCATTTCTCTCTGTGTATCCTCTGTCTCTTTCTCTCAGCGCTCTTTCATTATGTAATAAGTGACTGAACTGGCAGTTACCAAACACATGATGTTAGGCGGTAATCTTTTGCTATTAAAACTGAAATTGATTAGCGTCCACTAGGATACATCTTGTATTATTCATCAACATTGCATTTCACCTCTCACGCAGAGAAAAGTTACTTAGTAACAGTCTCATATAAATAAGATCACGCCTGTTTTCCCCGAAGGGTTAAGCAAAGGTGAAAGCACCCTATAGTACCACCTCCATTTCACCACTTATGTTTCAGTACTGGGGGGCGAGCCTATAGTAATCAACCGGGTACAAATGAAAAATTCATGATAGAAAAACTTCGACCACCAGCAGTAGCGTATAATTTCATCGGACATTACGTCAGTCAACTTAACCATTTTTACGTAAACTTCTATCAACCATAACATTCCCATATCATTAATGTTAATTAGGATATCCGGTATTACGATTGAAGAAATCTCATTGGACGAGATGTTTCACATACCTTCATAGATCATTCTTTAATTACCTACTTATATATATAAACTACGTAATCACAGGAAAGAACAGTATATACCAAGATAACTATTTTGCAATAAAATGAAGTTAATTAAAAACGACTAACTAACTAAATATACAAATAATCCTTTTGTTTTTTGGTCACGTAAGCGTCGAATGGTAGGACGCCCTCAGGCTAGGTGGAGCGACGATCTTCGCAGGGTAGCTGGTAACAGCTGGATGAGAGTAGCCGAGAATAGAGCTAAATGGTGTGCGATTGGAGAGGCTTGTGTCTAGCAGTGGACTGCGGTAGGCTGATGATGATGAGGCATCCGCATCGCTGTCATCCGGAAACGTGCCCAGAAGACTGGCAGCCTTGTGTTGCGTTATATATTGTGTATAATCAAATCAATATTCATTAAGTCTAGGAGAAGTTCTAAGTTTTATGGCGACATTTTTAAAACTTAGAATGTCTTTCGAATTTCAGTTGTTTTAATGAAGGCTTCCCTTCTTGATAGGTTATTAGGAACTGCTCTTTGCGTGACCTATTTGTAGCACGAAGTTCTTTCGTATAGCGCCATGCTAATTTCGTACTTCTTCAGGGGGAATATACGGCATGGAAGGTTCACTAACAATATTCGCATCGAGCTCAGACAGGGCTCGAAAATTATATGAATTAAAAATTATTCCACTATCCGCTTAGCATTCATTTGAAATCCTTTGAATTCGGACCATTTTACAATCCCTAATCAAATTCGTACAGTCCACAACAAAAGTACATTGTAAAAAGACGAGCAGCTCATTAAGTACAATCGTTAATTGCGCAGTCAAATCGAACGCTACCTAACTTCATTACATTCTTCCGTTAATACGACATCGGACGGCGCCGTCCGAGGCCGTCCGGCGAGTTATGCAATGAGCACCCTCCCATTCGGATCACGTGCGAAACGGACCGGGGGCTGCTAATTAAAAATCGAAGGATTTTTGTTACTAACTGTACTTGTTACGTATTGGGAGAAGTATCGATAGACTCGAGTTTTTTGTCGATGAAATCTTGCGATAAATTTCGTATAGATATGGCGAGGCCCTAAAACGGAAGCGTGTCCGGGTTTTGTGAACGGTAGCATATAGATAATCGTGCCTTGGGTGGATAGGCTCCTGTTATTTTGGAGATTTCTGTCGACAGATATGAATTTTTCGAGTTTGCTGACGTTTGCTGATGAAGACGTTTCCTTTTATTTTTTCAAGGAATTTTTCGTAATCATTGTACGCACGACGATATTTTAAGCTAAACATTTCCAGTATAAGCTGACTTTGCATTGTACGAAACGCCTATACAATGCGAGGTCAGCTCGCATTGTATAGGCGTTTATAGCTTGTTATGTCGACCCTCTGTAAGATTTGGGAACACAGCCTTTCTCGTGAAAGTTGTCTTAGTATTATCTCCTTTATTTCATTTAAATACCTACCAATTACATTTTTAAATATTTTCATAAACAAAAAGATAAACAAAACATTTAAAAATATAAAAAATAGTAGCCCACCGGTATCGGAACAGGGTCCAAGCTACCGGCGGTCAGAGCTCCAGAGAGAGGAACTTCCTGACAATGCGAGCCGTGTCCAGAAGTACCGCTTTCCGAATCAAGCCGCCCAACGAGAGCCTCTTCAGGTGTTGGTCGAGGTTCTTGGCTATTAACCCATTGGCTACGACTATCGGCACAATGATTGCCGAGTCCACATGCCACATGTCGACAACCTCGCGAGCCAAGTCAAGATACTTGATTTGTTTATCTTTCTCGGCTTTCACAAAGTTCTCATCATGCGAGACGGTTATGTCAACAATCATTGCCCGCCGCTTTGATCAATCCACCATTGCTATATCAGGATTATTGGCAACAATAGTCCTGTCAGTGGTGATGGATCGATCCCAGTACAACGTGATATTTCCATTTTCAAGAACTGGGTCGGGCACATACCTGTAGTATGGCACCTCAGATTCCACAAGGCTGTATTTCAGAGCAAGTTGCTGATGGATTATCCTGGCTACAAGGTTGTGTCTATGCAAATACTCTTCGTTAGCTAGATGAGAACACCCGGAGATAATATGCCTGATTGACTCTCCCGGCCGGTGGCATACCCGACAGATGTCAACCGTGCCGTCTTTCACAATAAATCTCCGGTAATTGTTCGTCATCATAACTTCGTCCATAATTGCACAGACAAAACCTTCGGTTTCTCCAAAGAGGTCACCGAAACGCAGCCACTACGGCTACGGACGCTAGTAGATCTACATCGGGTCCATGTAGGGCCCGGTAAGCGTCCGTGAAGCTCCTTACTTTGGCATACTTCCATGCGATCATTGGTGTCAAGCACTACTGGCTTGCGCCAGTTCTCTTTAGCCAAGGAGAGTGGGGTGAGGCCCTTGTCCACCGCGACTACATCTCGATGCATCCCCACGTCGGTTTCTAGGAAATACTCCCTGAGACTGCATATCTCGCGATTGTGGAGGGTCTTAGCGTTTAAAAAGCCTCGACCTCCACACTTTGGCGGGATATACAGCCTCATTACCGATGACCGTGGGTGATGCATTCGATTTGCGTCCGGACCCTTCTATCCAGGGCGTCTACTTCGGTTTGAGTCCATTTGAGTATGCCGAAAGAGTACATCAAAACCGGCATGACCCAACTGTTGAAGGCATGCACCTTGTTTCCGCCTGATAGAAGACTATTAAGTACTTTTTTCAGGCGGCCAAAGAACCGCTCCTTCAACGATTGCTTCATGTCAGTAACATTCATGCCTAAAGCTTCCGACATACCCAAATATTTATAGGTTTCGGATGCGGAGAGGGCTCTAAGGTTTGTGAAATCCGAGAGTTGGGTTCCCACGGATTCCACAATCTCCCCTCGCTTTACATGCATTACCGCACATTTGTCCACACCAAATTCCATTCTGATGGCGCTACTGAAAGTTTCAGTTACTTTCAGTAGCTACAGCTTATAGCATAAGTTGAAAATTGTTGGGAGCAAAGAGTTTTAGGTCGTCCATGTAGAGGAGGTGCGATATAACCTGACCACCTCTCCTCAGCCGGTAGCCTAGACCTGAATCCTCCAGCAGTGTGCTTAGAGTGTGCAGTGTGCTGGTTCTCCAAAGCGGACTCAAACTATCGCCCTGAAATATGCCTGTCTCGATCCTATTCTTCTGAATATTTCGACATCTTGGATAGCGAAGTACCGTCCTCCATTGCCCCATACACGACAGCAGGAAGGTACGCAGAGTTGCATCTACTTTATACAAATCCAGCACCCTCATGAGCCATGTATATGGCACCGAGTCATAGGCCTTCTTATAATCTATCCAACATGTCGACAAATCCTTTCGGGAACGACGAACCTGCTGGCTAATGGCCATATCAATGAGGAGTAGCTCTTTAGTACCAAGGGACCCATTCTTACATCCCTTTTGAGAGGCAGACATAATGGAGTTGGTGTCTATATGTTTGTTAATTTTAGCTCTCAAATGGATGTAAGAACTTTATAAAGACCGTCGGTGAACACGTGATCGGCCTATAATTTTTGGGTTCCGCGGTGCTACCTGATTTATGGAGCAGATGGGTAACTCCTGTCGTTAGGAATTGGGGTAGCGAACCAGACTCCAAAGCAGTCTGGAACTCAGATACCGCGTGCGACCTTGAAAACCATTTAATCCAAAAGTTGGGCAGCCCGTCCGGCCCTGGAGATGGAGATTTCCAGTTAGGTAACGGACGGACTGCACGAGCTACATCTTGGGGGCAGATGGTAATAGCGTCCATTTCTGGTGTTGGATCACAGGCTCGCTCGACTTCTCGAGCCCCACCTCGCGCACGCAATCACCTTCGGTGTGACTGACAGGCTACTACGCCAAAAGGAACATATGGCATTATCATCCAGTAGGCACGTGTCAGCCACACCTTGGTCCAGTCGCTCCCAACCCCTATAAACCCACCTTTCATCGCTCTGGAAGGTGCGATTCTGAGTGTATCGCTATACTCGCCGCTTATACCGACGAATACGGTTTGCCCATGCATACACTTTCTGCTTCAGGAAGTCGATACGCTCTGTGACGCGGGACAAATAATCTTGAGAACTAATATCAGTCCCCGAGAACGCCCGCCTCACAAAGCGCATCACTCTAGGGCGAGTACTGCCCTCCCTGAAGCAGATTGGTATGCCGATGAGCGCTCTGGCCCCACCAATACGACGCTCAATTCTGCACTGCCAAGCTGGTATGGCTGGTTTCGGTCGTGTAGCTCTAGAGTCACTGGCAAATTACACGACATGCCGCTACAGCCGTGCAGTACAGAATTGAATGAGTATCGGTGAGGTCTTCGCAGGCATCAAAATTACTTGATAACTGCGCATCCAGTACCGCCACCAGTGCCCTATTTTTGTTATGCATGGGCAAACGAGGTAAGCGTGGTCTAAGTTCGGGCGACATGAACCGATATTCCCAAATTGCACCCTCCAAAGCATTCCTCAATTCCTCATTGCACTGGATACTTACATTTGTAGCCCTGTCATTACTCCCCTCGTCAGCATGGTTAGTATTAGACTGCGGTAGTACTGCAGCAGTCTGCGACTGGTGGGCGATGACATGGCTACTTTGCATTTCACTTCGCAGGCGATCAAGTATAGTTTCATCTAACATATGATTACGCTGAATAACCCGCACCTGATCCGACCGCACGACTATCGAGTCGTTGTGCCGAAACGTTGACAGCTGGCTCAAGCACCTGAAAAAGAGAGAGCATCCGAACACGATACGCGGTCAGATTGTTTCCTCCCTCTGTAGCCCCATAGTATGAGCGCATGACATTTTCATTGATGGATCGTGTCTATCTCATGCGCTGCACACTTCCGCCGGGAGCTGGGACCCTGTCAGAGGTCAGTGGGCCTCGAGGTCCTAAACCGTCCGGCGGCCGGCGTCCTCCCCGTCGACGAGCAGATGGTGGCGTCGTGGGTGGAGAGAAATACTCGTCGCTCGAGTTCGACGCAACTACCGCGGCCGGTGTCGTCACAGCGCTCACAGTGGGGCTGGGTACCGGCGGCGGCGAGGCGAAGCTGAGCGAAGACTCCGGTGGTGGTGGGCGTGCACGGCGAGCTGCTGATCTCGTCAACCTCTTCATCATTTAATTTTTTACGTTTTTATCGGAGGTGACATGACAGATGCCACCTCCGGTTCGGTAGTTTTTGATGCAAGTCTATGAACGTTCATTTTATTTATTCAAAAATATGTTTTGATAATTTTGCTTTTGCCTGATATGGTTTCACGGATATATAAATATAAAAACTGCTTCTAAAAATCATATATTAGGAAATTGTGAAGAGATGACAGAAGCGACGTGGACGTATTATTGTTGTTAACATATACCTACCTAGGTACATTGTTGACATCACACTACAATCGGCAAGATTCACAAAATCTGAATCGCTTTCGCACATGACTTACACTAAACGCCATATTCTAAGTGCCTGCTCGTTTTCAATCGACCTGTGAAACTGAACCTACAATTATTGGAGTAAAGAATAGTCGATTATCTTTAGTTTTATCCAGTGTAAACGAGATTCTTCAGCATTTTCCCAAATGCTGTAGTATTACAATTTCACTTTCACGACTTCTACTTCGCAGGTCAACACGAGTATTCTGCCCAATTTAAAACAAAAAACGACACATTCCTGAAAGCACCTACGCGAAAAAAATATAAATAAAATATATACTCAAGTCAACGTCCTACATACAACAACTTGTACGTATTTCTTTACTATTACAGGGACACCCCCCTCCCCGCCCGCCCTGCGCCTCCCACCTTACACTCCGGATCTCATGCTTACAAACTGTCGCATTACCGGTCCATCCTTGCCGACAATACCCTGACATTCCTCCTCAAAACTCAACTCTATCACGTCGCAATACGGACTATGTGTCGCGTAAATGTGACTACGGAACGCAAACGAGAAAACTTGTCAATGCAAATTGAACTATATATTCAGAAGCTAAGGTTGAAGTTTGCCTGTAGTGCACTCGGTATGGTAATGATAATTCTAAGCAAATGCCATAAGGAAATAAGCTGAGTGGTTCCTTTTGGAATTGTTTACTTGAGAAGATTTCGTTTGGGTAAACAAAAGGTGGACGATGACCATAGGGTGGTGACACACTAGCGGAGGCTTTAGTGGCCACATTACCCTGCACACAATTGATGGGAGACAGATTGCTTATTTATAGACAGCTCACAGTATGGCCATGCGCCCCGCTATGAAAGCAAATTGGGAAAATACGAAATGAAAAGTATTTGTTCTGCTGAGCTAAAAATCTACAGAGCCTTATGAATTTAAATGATCGTAGTCAAGTCAATAGTAGTTGATCTCTCATAAAAGCCCACTATAATTAACGACTTTTCTGTTAATTAATTATTCTAATTTTATCGGAATTTATCGGAATCACCTTAATCCTTTGCCAAGTACTGAACAAAGGCCTTCTCAAAGGTACCTGTACTCAAGGACCCCATGACTACATCACTATACAAAGTCCAGTCTTTGAGGACTCTCATCCTCTGAACCTTAACCTAGACTTTTACGACTCCAATAGCAACGGCAGCTGATAATAAAGTCGTCTTTTCCATGAATACCAAGTGACAAAATCAAAAATCAAAAGTCATTTATTCGAATTAGGCTGAGAATCAGCACTTTTCGAACGTCAAAATTACAAAAGACAGTCCTCCAAAACGCCCGCCCTTCACCACTTTCTAGTGCTTTCGCTGGGAAGAAGAAATAGTGCAACAACAATCTCCTCATGACACGATACTCCTCCAATAATAAAGCAATATTCAGTTACGATAATCTATGTATTTACACCTCACTGCTACCTTGACTGCAACCAGCACCAGCTACTGCTAGAACCAGTTAAGATTCCAAAAGTGTCAATATTGACAAGGTTATCGACACAAACTATCGAATAAAGAAACCGATGGCAATCATCGTAATCGGCCGGTTACAAGACAATGCACTACCACAATAGAGAGCCATTCTGAAAGCGCTCAGTACTAGCGACCAATCGCGTTGAGTGAAAACTGCCATAAACGGCGCTGAATAGCCCTGCCAGATCAGCGGGGAGACGCGGAAGTAGGTAGAAAGGTTTTGCATCAGTGAGGTTTCGAAATGGCTACTGAGTTGTAAATCCGGTAGTCGGTTCGTTTGATAAGGATGTGTTAAGGAACTGTAACTGGAGTTTCTAAGGGATATATTTCAGAATTGTTATGTGGTTAGCTTATAGTAGAAACTGAAGATTCCATACAACATTAATAATATATAATAATAGTCATATATGAAGAGTAAACTTGTCCTAACTTCCCGCTTCGAACTAACATGAAACTTAATGAAAAACCTTTATGAAAGCAATACCTTTTTACAATTTATTTTAAACCCCCATTAAAATAATTCAAACAGCAATCCCCCAACTAATTCAATAAACAATCCAGCCATAACAGAGAAACAGGACAAACATCAAAATTTAAAATCGCTTTCACAGAAATTGAGGATAAGAGAAACAGTACAATGTGGCTATTAGCAGTAACTTATTATAGACAATTTCCTACGTTGGTACGCGACCAATCGGCCTGAGTGAGAACCGCTATAAACGGAAACAGTTACGGAACGGAATTATGGAATAAGGGACTCTTTGGACCGAGGCGTCCCTGGATTGGGACGGTGACATCTTTGGCTAGTGTACTGAATAATCTGGGAGTTTTAAGAAATTGTGTGCTGGAAAAGGTTAATTATGTATTAGCTGTTTAATTTCCATAGTTGAACATGAAACTATCGATATATATGATGATATAAGAAACAAATCTAAATATTTAATTAATCTCATCAGGCTTTTCAAACGGATTAGTGGAAGATGTAGAACCTTTTGACGTTTACCCATAAGTCCCTTAGACGATACCCATTTCACGTACTAGATTTGTAAACTAAGTGCCCGTTCATCTGCACCTTGGATGACATGAAGAATGCCACAGATGCCGCAAACAACGTGACCTAACGATACACAACATCGAAGAAGAGTACCATCGGCATGAAAAGAAGAAGACTCCAAAACCACATCATTAATTTCATCAATAATAGTCTCATTTACAACAGTCTTCTCTTCAACATCATCAAGTTCAAAAAACAAGTTCAAGACTTTAACAAAAACTTAATCAATTCCATTCAATTCCTTATTCTAAAACAATACAATCTCAACATTTCCTGATCTGCATTACTATTATTACAATACAATTCTAAAACCCGTCCCACTTCACCTTTACCATCCTTTAATTGGTACTAGCCCAGCTAATGTTGCTAGGTAAAATACTGCCGTCCCGTCTGCGTGAGTGCGTTGTTTATTCTATGGCCACTTTAGGAATTTACGTTCTATTGTGTACGGGCGATGTTTTAGGTATCGGGAAGGTCAGTGACTTTTGATGCACTAGTTAACTATGTATCGAGTTTTGTTACGGTTAAGGTTAGGAAGATCGGGTTTGGTTTAATTATATATCATACATACATAGGTAATCAGCCTATGTTGTTCCCACTGCTGGGGCACCGGCCTCCTCTCTGTGGGCCGTAATCTACCACGCGAACCAGAGGGTGGTTGGTTTAATTGATTAGTCTGAAACAATGATTTAGATCGTAGATTCGCTCTACCACGTCAAAAGATGGTCGCGATTCTGTTTCGTTTTGACACCTGTGACACACAGAATATCGCAAAGACTTGACTTGATTGTCGCTCACTCTTCTCAGCATGGACACTTTTTTTTTTGTGCGATTTCGCGGGACATCGAGGGCAAATCTAACGATTTACATCTATGGTTTCAAAGCATTACAATGTATGGAAGGTTCTATTCTCTTGAAGCCAAATTATAGGACATCCACTTGGGCCCTACTTTTTGCCAGTTAAAGTCTATAACAACCTGGTTATCATTAGTACGTATTGAACTTTTCTATTTTAATTAACGATTATAAAATACAAGATGCTTTGCCAAGAGCAGGATGATTTCTGTAAACTATACGATTAAGGTTTCACGTCAAAGAGAAAAGCAGTTTTTCCATAAGTTTTCTATATAAAACTTTCACAATATCATTGGTTATAACCATTCTAGGAATACCTAGAACTGCTTGTTTCGATTAAGTTTTCATATTCTTTACAAAGACTTGTAACTTGATATTTTCACTTTATTTCTTTCTTAGCTTTTTTTTTTTTTTTTTTTGGGATGGGAAATCATCAAATGACTCCTCCCGCTCTGGGTGGAGCGGAAGGGAGTGTCAGACTCTTACTGACTAAAACCCACCCATGTTCCTTCCTTCGCCCTTTATGTTCCGGGGTAGCGGTAACCCTTCCGGACAATCCCGCTGCCCCGGCAGGCTTCGGCCCTAAGGGGCCCCTCGAATTATGCTGACATCTCTTTGAGGCGCGCGTGGAACACTTACGCGCCGTCCGGCACGGGCCTGGTCCTGATCGGGCGGTGAGCTACCCATTGCTCTCCGCCCGCAGGCCCGCGCCTACGGTGGCCGGTAGTCGTCTCTCGACTCCCGACGCCCGGGGCGTCTCCCGCGGCGGCTTGGACGGGAGGCTCTCTCCCTCATCCGTCCCGCCACCTCCTTCGCTAGCATGACTGCTTCGCAGAAGGAGGCGACTGCCTCCCACTCCCTCTCGCTCCGGACCATGGCTTGCACCAGGTCCGGGCGCGAGAGGCCGCCGCCGCTGCCGATCGCCTCCACGAGGACACGGCGGTGCTCCGCCCAAGCGGGGCAGACCTCCACCGTGTGCTCCACCGTGTCCTCTGGGCGATCCTGGCAATGGTGACACCCGGGCGTTTCCTCCCGCCTGATCATGTGCAGGAACCTCCCGAAACTTCCGTGTCCGGTGAGGACCTGCGTCAGGCGGTAGGTGAGGGCGCCGTGGCGCCTCTCTAGCCACTCCTCAAAGAGGGGTCTTATCGCCGCTATCGCGGCGTGCCCTGCGCTGGGTTGCGACAGTCGCTCTTTCCATGTCGCCATGAGATCGAGCCGGAGGTCCGTCCGCTCCGCAGCAATTTGCCGCGGGAGCGGACTTTCCCCCCGGCGTAGTGCCTCCGCGCGCCACTCATGCAGGCGCGCGAGGACTATCGCCTCCAGATCCCATGGCGGCAGTCCGGCAAGGAGGCTTGCCGCCTCGCGCGAGATCGTGCGGTAGCCCCGGATTAGCCTTACGGCTACCACCTTCTGGGGCGCGTTCAGGTAGTGGGCGGCTCGCAGCCGCAGTGAACGCGCCCACACCGGGGCCCCGTATAGGGCCATGGACCGCACGACCCCCGCGTAAAGCCTCCGGCAGGAGGCGTTTGGCCCCCCCAGGTTGGGCAAGAGCCGCTTGAAGGCGGCCCCAGCCCGTTCCAGTTTGGGGGCCAAACGTCGGAAGTGCTCGACGAAGTTCCACCGGCTGTCGAGGACGAGACCCAGGTACTTCATCGTCGTCTCGATGCCGATGTGAACCCCTCCTGCCGTTAGTTGGGATCCCGGTGGTGGCGCGTTCCGGGGCCCATGAAACGTCATGGCCTCGGACTTGTGCAATGCCACCTCGAGACCCAACTGCCGGATCCTCTCCACGACTATCGCAACCCCGCGTGTCATCGCGTCGGCCGCCGCCTGATGCGACCTCCCCTGCGCCAGGACCAGCGTGTCGTCAGCGTAGCAAACCACGCTGACGCCATCAGGGAGGTCGGCCCGCAGCACCCAGTCGTAGCCGATGTCCCACAGGAACGGCCCCACAACCGATCCCTGCGGGACACCGCACGACATCTCTCGCCGGTTCCACTCCCCATCGCGACCGGGGTAGCTGACGGCTCTGTCCGTCAGATACGCCTCGACTATTCGACGGAGGTAGGGCGGCACTCGGTGATACCGGAGTGCCTCCACAATGCAGCTCCAGGGCAGGGTGTTGAACGCGTTGGCGATGTCGAGTGACACCGCCACGACGACCCCACCCCGGGACACCGCGTCCCCCGTCGTGAGGGCTCTCACGCGCATGATGGCGTCCACCGTCGAGCGCCCCTTGCGGAAGCCAAACTGGCTGTCCGCAAGATCCGGCCCCGTCCTCACCAGGTGCCCGACGAGGCGGTTTACAATTACTCTCTCAAAGAGCTTGCCCACCTCGTCGAGTTCTTTCTTAGCTGTGATTTGCTTCCTAGACCTTGGTTATAAAAGCAAGCTATATTAACCAGGAGGTATATTCACATAAGGTTCTAATTAATGTACATAATTAAACATCTCGAACTTTCCAGAATAATTAAATCGATACCTACCAATTTCAAAAATTATCATGTAGTTCTTATTCGGAATCGATTAAGAGAAAATTCTTGAATCGATATCATGGTGGACAAATTATGTAAATAGAGAGGGGGTATCTTCAATCTACAAGACGTTAATGGACAGACAGACATGGAGGCTGTTGGCTATAAAGATATCAATCAAGCTGAAGTTAGGGACATTTTGTTGTTATTTCAAATGGTCTTGTACTATTAAATTAGCATCGGAATGGTACCGGCGCATTCCCATAAGATCACGGTACCAGGGTACTGTGTGTGGTACAAGGTAGACGCGATTGTCCAATTAGATTTGGTTTGATTTTCAATTAACTTAAGGACTCGTTAATGTGGCTATTGTAGGCTGTTTTATTCATACCATATTAGTGCCTAGAATGCAATTCCATGGTGACTGTCACCTTTTTTTTAAAATTACGGACAAATTATTAAAGACAAATTATTGTTTTCTTAGAGTTTCTCACAATGTAGGGCAAATAATTATTTTATGGCCAAAGGCAACTAATAAAAAGTTTAAACTAAAATCTAGCAATTCATTTTTACTACCGTTGAAATATTTTAGTCTATACGTTTATTGCATGGATACTGCAAAACGTCTACAAACGCACTTTTGTAACAATTTAATCCAACTCCCTGCCTTTCTAGTTTTTCTAACTGAACAGGCAGCTGTGCTGCTGGGGTTTATTGCGTCAATTAAAGCACTAGGAAGTGGTGAAGGGCGGGCGCTTTCAGGGACTATCTTATGTGATTTTGAAGTTCTAAAAATGCTGATTATCAGCCTAATTTTAATAAACGACTTTCTGTTTTGGTTTTTCAAATCGCTCCCTCTTATAACTCGCACAACGATTCTCAATGACCTCTCTATAAATGCACTGAGAGCGGAGTACAGATTACTTCTAACGCACAATACCCGTTAAGAAAAGCTCCCGCGCACTGCAAGCTTATAGGAATCAATCGACTGGCAACTGATGCCACTGTCCTATTGGTTGTAATTAGCAAATAGAGATATCATTCTGTAAAAGCGTAGAACATTCATTCTCATTCTTTCCCACGGGACTAGGCAGAAACGCAGCTAAAATATTGTACAGTCACCAAAAAAGATAAGTAACCAGGGTTGTCGGATATAATTGAAGTTTAGTAAGAAACCGATGGATGTTGAAGAATGAAACTTAATTTGACAAATGAACTGTGTGTTTTCTATTAATTAAATTAAATTTTATTCGAAAAAATTCATCGGTTTCTTACTAAACTTCAACTATATCCCACGACAATGGTTACTTATGTCCTTTGGCGACCGTACATGACCGTATATGATTATGAGGAGTTTATTTACTATTAAAATCCTTATTGTGGTATGGTTATTGAAATAAATATGCATTTTATGCAGTAGATAAATGAGATAATAATATGCGACTATTAGTGTGAATGAGAATCGATGGGAAACCACGATGTCCACCTACGTGTTTTCACAATGGGGTTTCTTATGTGGGACAACTTTGGTAGAAAACGAATAATCGTAGTTGATATGAAACTGGACTTTAGGGTGATTCATGTACGTGTGTATTACGGCTCAATTGACGCAGTCGCTGAGAATGTTTCTTGCGTGTTTGACTCCAACAGGCTTTTTTGAATAAACACAAAGCAGCGGTTCAGCTCGCAAGAGTGCGTTAAAATGAGCGATGTCGATTCTTCCACTCTTTCTGATAATTCAGCTCCTGCCTAAAATGAACTTTGTATGAGAATGAGATCCGCAAAAAATGCTTAGAACTTCATCTATCACAACTATTTTAAACTCAAGAACATGCATAGGTATGGTCTATACGTTCATATCTACTTTCTACAAATCTCTTTCGAAAGTAAATTACACCCCGACATTACGATTTCAATCAAAAGCAATAACGATGACATGATTCACACAGACACGGAGCCCATAACTTGTGCACTAAACGACTTCGACTGCCATCAATATAAGCAGCTACCACTAGACGAACTACAAAACTAATTACAAGGAAAATTAAAATGATTCACGAATATAACGACTTGTACGTGGCTTATTGCAGAGGTGCTCAACCTTTGGGTAAACAAAAGTGAAGTGGAAACGGCTTTGTACTGAAAATATTGCACAAAATTGTACTAAAGAGCGTTGAGTTTCTTGCCTATTCTTCTCCATACGAAACTAACGGAAGGGGCGACTAGAATCAATTCTATTTGATTGTAAATTTTGACGTTCAAAAGTGCCTTTTATGGGCCTATTTGAAATGAATGCTTTGATTTTGACTTTGCAATTTGACATGTAGGCTCTTGTTTCACTTTTAAAATGCGTAGGTCTAAGAGTTAATGTTAAGAATGGTTGGCATGTAAAGGGCACAATCGTGTGTACAGTGTGTGTAGTGTATTGTGGTGCGAGCTTAAAAAAAAAAAAACAGAAGAACTCGGATATTAAACACAACTTTACCTGTAGATAGACAGAAACTCTTTTGATACTAGTAGCTAACATAAAACTTACTGCAACTGGTTGGTCATCATCTGCCTAACCTTTTTCCAACTACGTTGGAGTCTGCTTCCAGTCTAACCGGATGCAGTAGAATACCAAAATTTTACATGGATGACTGCCTATATGATCTCTACAACCTAGTTGCTAGGTAATACGTTACCCCTTGGTAAGACTAGTTGTCAGGCTTTCGGGCTTCTGACGACCCGAAACGATTGTCAAAGATCCACGAATGACAGCCGGGGCTAACGGCTTAACGTGCTTTCCGAGGCACGGAAGGGACTTGGTATGTAAAGATGGTCACCTATCCACAGACCAACCGCGGCAAGCGTAGCTTAACCTGATCGATCGTCCCGTGCGGCTGTTATTACTTAGCCACTAGCCCCCGTTACTGCAACTGGTTGGTGCGCGTAACAAAAGAAACAAAAATGTTGACTACCGCTGGTATACAGGGTGGGGTCGTCAGTCTCCATAAATCGTACAGACATACAGAAATGATATTTTGTTATTTAAAGGCGCTAGTTAATTTCACATCGGACTATAAATCACTCTTTTAATGGGTATCTGTTGAAAAAATAACTCCAGCGTTCTTACTATTTTGTTAATGAGATTTTTTTTCGATTCTTTATATGGAGATATCATCTTTATTTTTAAGTTGAGGGATAGCAAAAAACGCCTGAAGGTTGGACCAGAGATCAGTTTTATTGACTAGCAGGTCTCAAGACAGCAAGAGCGTATGCCTTATTCGGTGTAACTATTTTAAGCTACAAGCCCAGCTGTTTGGTTTATCATTTCAGCTCTCTTGTCTTTGCTTCTTGTATTGAATCAATATAATTGATTACTGAGCAGAGCAGAGAGCAGTGGTGGTAGCCCAGTAGTAGCGACCCCGACTTACGAGTTGTAGGTCGTAGGTCGAACTCAGTCAGGCGCTTTACGTTTTGTAAATAATTTCATCACCACGACCTTCAAAACGATGAAAGAAAATCGTGAGGAAACCGGTACTAGAACCAAAAAAATCATGTCAAAAAGACATGTCGAAGTCATCTACCAACCCGCACAGGGCTTGGGTGGTGGATTAAGGCCCAGTCCCTCTCACCAAGAGGAGGTATGTCTCCCAGCACACTGCTGAACGGGAAAAGGGGGAAGTTTATGGCTGAACGTCTGTATATTATATACCATCATCATGTACTTTTGTCATAACTTCTTAGATATTTCTAACATAATATATCCATGACCTACACTGTACCTTTTCCTCATTAGATCCATAAACTTGGTTATCTCCCGCAGTATGAACTATAAATCTTTGATATGCAGGTAAAACAATAAATTACTTTGTATCAAACGTGTCATGGTTCTCAGTTTTATGAGTGTAGTAGAGGTGAATGTGGTTACCGCTGCACTTTTGTAGGTTTATGGGTTTATAGACGAGCTGCTCAGTGCATAGGAATGTTTGTGTTTTTAGGATAATCGGGCAAAAACCTCTGGTTTTTCCCCCAAACTATGAAGCTGTCTAAATAACTGCAGTAGAATTGTGTTAAGTAAGATTTATAGGCATGATTTATGTATGATTTATACTTGAGAAAGTGCTGTTATAGTCTTGTTTAACGATGCAAAGTTAATCCTAGTCGTAATTTTTAGACAACATTTTATTATTCTTCTTGATACAAAAACGATCCATTTACGAACACAGTCTGTTTAATTGTTTGAAACTGCACTCCAATTGCGAAACACACTATCGATCTCAATCTGAATCATTTCGAAGGATATTGCTAATCCATTGTTTCATATGTTAGAAAAATTTGTCAGCTCAACAACGCAAATAACGCAATGAATGTTGTCGAACTGTCAAAATGAAAGTCATTGCTACTGTAAGTGTGTTACGCAATTCCCAACAGTAATGATGCAAATGATTTTGAATAAGTTTTATACTCAGGACTCCTTCTCCTCGTAGGTATTCCTTCCATAACCAAAGATCCCCATAAACACCTCTAAAATTTGACGTGAAACAACAAAATATATTTCTAAATATAACCCTAAATCTTGTGCTGTTCCAATAAATTCCGAGAGCACAAACCCCGAGGCTGTCAGTCCGTCTGTGTGCAGCGTAACTCAGGAACTGGCCAGTCTTTGTTTTATCTAGATCTGCCATCGCCTGACGCGCAATAGCGCAATGAAAGATTGGAGATACAAAGATCCACTTTCAATATAAATCTTCTAGTATCAGTTGTACGTCAGTTTTGCTTGATATATCGTGATGAAGGTTTGGAGTTTTGTTTTCGTGTGGAGTTTCATCAAGCTCTTTCGTAAGAGAGGAACTTGGAATGTCTTGGTGGCTAACCAGTACTTGTTTTGAGAAGAATGGGATTACTGTTGTACTTGTAGGTTGCAAACAAATCGCGCACATTTGCAGCGCCTCAAATATTCGACGACTTAATCACAATTATCTAAATTTTTGTCATTGCGTGTATGCATACGTATCACTTTTGTGATTAATTCACCAGAAACTATTATTTTAACATTAAAAAATATTAGGGTGAAGCCCATGCTGGACTATACAAGTATACATATCTATTAATTGGCTGTTTCAAAAAATCACATAATCCAATTTATAAACTACTTAAGTGTTTCAGTTTTTGGAAAAAAGTGGGTACCAAACAGGAACTGTTTTCCCACGGAACAACCATGACTATCTTCACCTCCTAAATCAGCGCAAACAAACGAAAACATCTATAAATATCTTCTAAGTCACTTTATACGTTCCCTTACCAATAAAATTTAAATCCAACTATCGTAAATCGCCAGCTGATTAATACGTTGACATACGTATAAAATACTTGGTATAATCAAAACAAAAGAATTTGTTCATCAGTACTATAAATTGGAGGTGGAATAGTCGCAAATCACAGGGTTTTCCGACTAGCGCCCTGATAGGAGTCGGCAACGTGTGGCTGGTTTAAAAAAGGATAGGTAACTTTAAAAGTAATAGTCTATGAACTAGAAGATTTGTATCAGTTGGCGCCAGTTATTTGAAAGCCTTAACAAAAGTTGCTGTCAGAGCTTGTGTTAGTTGTCGACCAAAATACTTAAAGCCATGCAAGTAAGACAGTGGGAATTGGAAAGTTCAAAATATCTTTGTACTTGATTTAGCGTAGGTAATTAAAAATATAGAGAGACATCGATATTTTCAATGAACTCTATCCAATTAAGTCAGATCTAAAAGTAAATATCAATGAGATTTAGTTCTCATAAGACGATTCGTGACAATACGTCAGGAGCTACTTCACGTGAGCACCACGAGCTCAAGCTAATTACATTTTAAACGAGAAATCAAAACATTCCAGTTATCTTATATCATTCAGCTTCTAATTAGAAAATAATTAAACACAAAAACAAAGGAATCTTATTAAAAATCCCCATATATTCCTCACTAACAACTCCTACATCCTTTAAAAAACAACGCCCATAAGTTGAGCGGCCCTGCGTAGATCAAGATGTGTGCTTTACTCGGCCTGCGCCTGCGCATTGACAGATTTATGTGAGAGGATGCCCGCCGACCCATCCTTACCACGATTAGATAATTAACTAGTTTTAACGCTCCATCATTTTAGGGTTAGATTCGGGTTGGAAATTTGGTGGATCGATTGATTTAGAATGAACAGAATTTGGAAAAAGATCTTCGATGAAATTGGCACACTTCTTCTTCTTCTCAGCGTATCGATGGCCAAAAGTTCAAACATCTTTGGCCCAAAATTGAGCTGCGCAAACTCCGCTCAATTGGCACACTGACTGATTATGTCCAACAGTGGGTGAATTCGGGTTGCTGATGATGATGAATGGTATTCTAGATTCTTGTTAGACAAAAAGAATCAGGTTTTGGATAGTAAACCTCCGACCAAAGAAGACTTGCGACAACATTTCGAATGCAACTAAATTCCTGATCTCAATCAAACAAAATAGATCAGAAACCAGAAACTGACAAATCCTAGTTTAATCCTCAGTAAATCTAATAAATGATAAAATAAAAACACGCCCCGATATAATCGGCCAACAAATCGACACTTAATTCGAACATTAGTCAGTTATACTCGAAGACATCTTGTAACAAGTCTGCAATCACTCTCAGATTAGTACCAGGTATTTATAATGTTGTTTTAGTAGCTTTCATATAGAAAGCGATGCGCTAACTTACCTAGCCTGGCTTTAAATTACGCTAAATGGGACCATACATCCACCGGCCTTATCTCCGCGCCATATTTGAATACAGGGTGTGAAATCTTGCTAAAGAGCTACATTAAGTTGCAAATTACTGAAGATAGTTTATTTAGATTTGCTTTTGATTTTCTCGAGTGTGTTGGACCGTGATTTGTGGGTAGGGAAGTGTTTCTTGGTTGGTTTTGTTTATAAAATTGGGAACGTAAAATTAAGGAAAGTTTGATTGGTGTCGTCTGTGTGTATGGGTGATGGTGGATCCAATAGTGCTGAAAATCAATATTGTAGTGTTAAATCTTATATGAAAGGTTGAATTCTTAATTGAAAGTGATTTTGCACAAACAAGTCAATATTTTTCGTTTTTATTATATTTTATTAATTTACAATGTCACCTCCTGATTATTATGCATACGAAAAACTAAAGAATCTCAAAATATCGCCCACAATTTACATACACGACATATCAGACCGTAAACATGTACATGTTATTAGATAGCTTGTTGCATGTGAAATATTCATCGGCATACAATGTTGTCGTACGCGGCGTCATCACGGCACAACATAGCAACACTATTCTACATATCTATGGAATTATATAATAAAATACGACTGTCATCCGTCATAGTGTTGCAACCCGGATCGAGTCCTAGCCGACACGCAATCGTAAATCTGGCTCAGCACTGACGCGTCAGTCATACAAATCATTCAAACTCTCTTGAAACCCGATCGTAAATACGTCTGAGTGTAGCATTAATCATTTTGAATACAGAATAAGAAGTGCCTCGGGCGTACGCGATTGGTCGTCACTAAACGAACAATTATTCAAATGGCGCGCTCCGATTGGTCGACGGCCGTTCGGTTTTTTACGTTGACAGAGTGATGGATTCGACCCTTCGACTCGTGCGCAGTTTAGTACCCATTTCATTGTTGTGTGCGTACGTTTATGTAGCATGCGAGCTATCAATCTCCGTCTAAAAGTAAATGCTTGGAGTTTTTGTGCTCTTATTTGCGATTGCAACGTTTAACATCTTTTTGTGCAATTAACGCGGTGATAAATGATTTTTTACTTTTTTATTGATAGCAATAAAATAAAACCTTTGTAAAGACCGCAACACGTAAAAAAGGCTCTAGACATTTATTTTATGCGTTCGCACACGTTTTATGCGTTAATGTGGCTTCTAAAACTTGTAAGGAGAAATAATTGCTGGCCGTTTTATATTACGTGCACATTCACACGCATTAACTCCAATAAAAAGGGATCAGATACTTAAATTCCAGCTGTATCATTATACCCTTATGCACTATAGTCTCTATCACAAAAGATAACACGCTGTATATCAACAGTCACTGTCACATTCGAAATAGTCAACTACCCGCATCGGAGTCGATAAGTGTCGACTATTCGATAGCGTATCTGGACGATTTATCCGAGTAGAATATCGATACCCGGAAGCACCTCTGGACGGCGGGAAAATGGCGGCGGCCGGCCCTCCGCGATTGGCTGAAGCAGCGCGCGCGCACCTCACATCTGTCACTAACTATTACCTTTTTATGTAGGAACTTTACGAGTAAGTTTATAACCACGGACGCCCATCGCGAAGCGGTGAAAATATTTAAACCCCATAAATTTTTATGGTTTAAAATAAACGGTAATGGGGAGTTATGTATAAAATACTTGTAATGTATGTGACTTTATCAGTGGTCTTGATTGGTTTAGAGCTGTTCGGGTCCTTTGAGGTTTTAACGCGATTTTAATTGATAGTCATTAGAGTTTAAGTATGAGCTACTTACAGTAAAGCTCTGAAGCTTCTTGGTAGTATTTTATTAGCGTCCCTGAGATCAAATATTGGACACGGCGAGGAATTTATTACGTTGGATATTTTAAAGTAATAAAATTTATGATGATGATTGGATTCCTCGCTGTATTAATTTTATTTCCAATATATTGAAGAGATAAAGCTGTTAACTTACTGTAGCATAAAATTAAATTAAAGAGTTTATACGCATAGTTGCTCTGCTAATGTTTTTCAATAAAATTATCAGTTAATACAGACAAGTAACATTTAAAAAATGTACTCAGGTCTTATCTGCTATTTGAGGACTACAGTAAAAACAATTCCCTTGTAGGTAAGGTATACGTATGTATCTACATAATATCGTTACTTACACTAAAACTGTAGTGGTATCGAAGTTTTCAAAACTGCACTGTGACTTACCTGCAAAGAGAAAAAAACTGTTATTACTAATTATATTCTACGTAAACTAAATCTATAAATCTATAAAGAATACAAATCTCTAAAGTTTGTAGACGGGGCCCACAAGCTTAAATGGGTACCTATGGAAAATTGAAAAGAGCACGAGATATTCAAAATATCTTTACAAAAAGAAAAGCTGTCCTTAAACGTTTTGATAAATGGTAGCAAACGTTGGTCTTAAAATTACTTTAAAAAGAAATAAAGCTCAAGTGACCTCTTTCAAAACCAAATCGTTTAGTCAAGATATCTCAGTGAAAAACACTAAATTAAAGTCGCCCCCTATTGCATGGGACTTAAAACATCATTGGTGAAATGTGGGTGTTCTATAGTTACATCTCTGCCTAACCCTTCGAGGATTACACGCGTGATGTTATGTTGTAAAGCCAGTTGGACCTAAACAGTCCACGACCAAAAAACTGCCCTACATCCAACAAATATTTACAAAAATAAAAGCTCTTTCAGACTTTCCTGAAAATAACTCGCAATACTTCAAAAGTAGTGACGCAAGTCTTACACGAGCTTAAGTTTCAGTCTTTCAGCCGTGACAGTAAAGGCTTTAACAGGACACGTTTCCGGTTCCGGTTGGCAATTAAATCTTTGTTTAACGAAGAAAACTTAATTAAATAGTCAAAGGGAGCTTCTTTGATTGATATCATTATTGTGTAGGTGGAGTTTGTCTGTTATAGAGCGTGGGTAGTTATGTACTTTTAAAACTATGATTTTAGTGCCTTTTGTTTTTTTTTTTAATAAATGGTTATTCATACTTTACTTTAAATTGCCATACCAAATTGAAAGAAAAATAAATGAATGGTTAGTAAAAAAAATCTGGCAAACATATTTTCATAAATTTTTATGCTGTTTTTTTTAATATCAGCGCTTGATGGCAGAACATTTAGAAAATGCTCTCCGTATAAAAGTAAAACTCAACAACAAACGTTTGACATTTTAATAGTTGAATGTTGCCAGAAAAGTGTCTTAAAATATCTATGTACTTACAAAAACAAACATCATTTCAGACAGCTTCTTAACTCCATACTAATAAAATAGGTACATGCACCTCTTAAAACTTACCTACCACTACAGACTAAAACCACAATCGATTTGCAATCAAACAAAACCGTGGTCGAATTTACTACAAAATGTAAAAGCTCGCACCGTCACATGAAAGCTTTAGATTGTCGCCTAATGACAGCAGCACCGTTGACCACTTAGCCGATCGTCTGGCCAACCCCTAATTACTAAATAAACTGCCAACCGAGTGACAAACACAATCACAGAAAAGTAAACTTGATTTCAAACCAAATTATCGGACGAAAATACAGTTACATAAAAATAAACCTCAAAATCCAACGACCATTTCAATTGACCAATCAGAGCGCAGAAGCTGACCAAGCAACATATTAATTCCCCACTAAAGCTACTACATAACACCATTGTTTCCAAATGTATAAATTAATAACGGTATTAAAAAGGCTATAACGATAAAAACGACCCACGCGTTATCACATTACAAGATCAAAAAGTTTAGATTTCTATAACACATTTAACGTAACCGCCAACAGTACAATAAAAGTTGAAATCGGACATTTTTAATGTGTTTTTACGAGCCGTTTAAATCGCGTTTGTTTAACTGTATTATAAACGTTACGACAAAAGGTATTTTATCGTTGTTGGTATGCATAGTTTCGTTAAAGTTTCTGATATTAATTAGATTGCGGTGAATATGTCAAAGATCATGGTGGTTATTGTCAAATATAGCGGTAGCTTGGTTGTCGACTGCCCGGCTCCTTTGTTGTTGTTTATTTATTTATGAAAGAATTAATTTTGCATTTATAATGAGATTTTTGTTCAGATATCCAGTTTTGGACCGATGTGTTGCTTAGACTAAGTGTTTGTTCGACATTTTCAAAGTTTATCTACCGACAACATCGCTTCTATTTGGAAGTTGAGACAATACAAGCTATAAAAGAAATTATGGAGTATTAAACAGTTTGAAATTTGTTCATTGATTAGAATCATAAAATTTTATTATAATGAAGCGTGCTTATTTGAATATTAAATTAAGTCTGATCAAATTATAAGATATATATTAATGACAGTATTATTTTTAAACAGTCGAAACATCGCGACAGCGGAATGCAAAAATGTAGGGCGACATCTTCTAACAAAAGATGATTTGCCACCTACGATACTCGTACGAGTACAACTAAGAATTTTGAGAAATCATTCTCATTTTCTATGCTGCCTCTATGTCAACATCGAAATAGTCAGCAATCATTTAACAATGCAATGAAAAGGAACCAAACAGAAAATATCATATTTTCGATACCATTAGACTGGATATCGTTCATACGATATAAAGATAAATCAATACCAATATCTTAATTTTAGCTTGCCCAACGAAACGACCAAAACAAAGCAGTAAACTATTCGAGAAGAAATTGATACTAATTGCTGCAGTCGTCTGATCAAGCCCAGCCATGTCCCTTTCGGTAACAGTCGCCAAATTAAGCCAATATGTAGTTATTTCAGTAATGCAGCATCTCACTAGCTCGCACTAGCAGTTACATCCTAGACACACAACACCTCTACCAAAGGTTCCCGATTAAATCTCGAAACTCGAACACTAATATGAAATCGATTCACAAGATGTTATCGATTAAAAACAGTTGAAAATATACAAGAAAAATGTTACCGGCTAACGCAACAATACCCATAACCAATCAACTGATTTAGATAATTATTTTATTGCTGGGAAAAATTGTGTTAAATCGGTGAAAAAATCACATAGCATATTGTTAATGGGTGTTGATAACGATTTGTTAGATATAAATCAAATAAGCTAATTGTTCACGTCGTTAATTTAAGTTTTGGTCGATAAAATCGGAAATTGGGTCTGTTTTTGTGTAAGGTAAATCTAACAGTGATTTAAATGTAGCAAAAACTTGAGTAAAATAGAGAATCATCATCATCGTATCGGACTATAAACTTGTGTTTGTTCGACTATTGAATATAAGGGATGTATATTATTAGTTTAACGGCATTCAAGAAAACAACCATAGATGTGTTAAAAAAATCCATTTCCATTTCACTTTTTCACTGAATGCAGGAGTTCAAACTATCACTCCCAAATTCGGAAGCGACAAACTGTCGACTGGAACCATACCTACAAATAGTAGTACCTTTGCAACCAGCATAACAAAAGCTTGGACTAAGATCAACACACATTAGCTCTCAGACTTTGACCTGCCCCATTATTTATTGACGGGGAGGACAAAAATATATCGTCACCGATAGATAAAATCAGACGAAGCTACATATTTGGTATAGGCATTGTCTGTACGGCCAACGGCACGTAGTTAGAACTGCATTTATTATTAGTAAAAGGGTGAATTTCTAGTACTTCCATTGTCGTATTTTCTTTGGTAAATAGATGCAGTGGATGGGTTTATTTGGATTTGCACTTAATTTGAATAAATTATTATGTCGTCTATGCATGTTATTGATACTTGATGAAAAGACAGCGGTGTATCCAATTGCATTTGATATCGGACAACTTAAGAATCGATCTATCTTGGTCGTTACTATCTGTAAGGTGTTAGTCATAAGATATACCTATTGAAATTGCCTGTCCAAATACTATTGGCAGTAGCTTTCCAAGGGATCATAACCTTGATATCAATACAAGTCAAACCCCGTACGTACAGTTAGAAGGACAAATCGGTGCGTACAGTCGACGACACAATAAGCCCATGTGTCAGCGACAGTTATCTCGCAAGACACCACAATCTCTCCAACTGTCGGTCACACACAGACGGACCCGGGTATAGTTTGATGTATATTAGGGAATAGGCTGGAGGGCTTTCATAGTAACGTATGCATACTTATCTTGTTACTAGTCTACAGTATAAAGAAATACTGAGACTGTTTTCTTTAAAGTCTTGACGCTTGAGGCTACAGAAATCGCACCAAGAAAATTCCCCCGGTTCGATATATTGGATGATATGGTTCAATAGATTTTGTTGATTGGTAGACTATCAATATAAAGTAAGGCCACATTAATATCATAGAATATTGATTGGTGAACATTATCTTATGTTATGTTAAATTCGTTTGCTTTGTTGCTCATAATCAACCTAAAATGTTCCCACTGCTGGAACACAGACCTCCTCTCTGTGAGAGGCAGCCGTCGTAATCCAACACGCGGGCCCAGTTGGTAATGGTTGGTTTGTAATGTCACATGTCTTCGAATTTTTGGTTCTAGGACATGCTCAATACTCTCTATTAGCTAGTGTACTATTTTATTCCTGTTGTCTTAACATCTGTTGCAGCCTTGATACCTTATACAATTTAACACACCCAAGCTTCAACGTTTACGCGACATTTTCAACTTGGTTTCACAACAAAGAACGACACTTTTTTTCCGAAAAACGAAATGAATAGCCTTCATATCTTGTCTCAGTGGAGACTACGTCATGTGCACATAAACTTGCACCATTGAATGAAACCCGTTGGACGTTGGACATTTCACGTCACTTTAGTTTGTCCTGCACTGGAGATTTTAAATGGACGAGCGTATATTATACTGTATTGTTTGTGTGTATGACATGTTGTAGTAAGTACACAGAAGGTTACGTGTGTTTAAATTTGCAAGCTGTAGCCCCTTTCATGTATCTCTTATTGGGATATATTAGTTCGATTACTTTTTTGATGTAGTGTGTGTAATGTTGATGGTAGAACGTCGATGGGTTAAAAAAATCCTCGGAATTAAAAGAGATACCTTGACGTTTGTTCTTTTTTCATAGGAACGACGAAAAACGTTTTCCGTAGGAACTAATGAGCATGATTATATGACTATTTCCATCTGTTATATTTCTTCAGCATCCATACGTATCATAATCAGCCTATAATGTTCCCACTGCTGGGACACAGGCATCCTCTCTGTGAGAGGACTCTGGGAGACGTCTCACAAAGAGGAGGCCTGTAGCCTATCCATGTACCTACATGACATGCTACCTATGATTCAACTTAAAGAAGAAACACCTGAAACTGCTGAAGTTTCACGGTATTTTTGTTCGGTTGTTTTATTAAAATTATCATTGTATACAGAACCTTGCAAACACCCTTTCCAATACAGAATGAAACCTTTAACGCTTACAAACAGAACCTGGTCCACCATTCAACGATCATAACACGTACTTGTCTTTGACGTTGTCATACATTGTGGGGCCTTTAACATACGCGTCATTATTTCTTTGTTTCCACCGCTGGAGGTTTGCAAGGGACAGTGTGCTGGTGATATAAGTAGTGTGCAGCAATGTACATCGCAAAATAACATGTGTACAATAATATCGAATAGACAAGGCATGACGTTTGCATCGCTGTGTCGCTGTGTTGGGCTGCTCGCCGTGGGCGGAATGTGGACAGAGGTGTGGAGACGGTGTTGGAGTAATAATTTTTAAGAGACTCTTTTAGGATTTTGTGTAAAGGTTACACTTGAAAAGAGTAGTTGTTTATTGAATAGAAGTATTTTTGGTTTCAAAAGCTTCATTTTGATTTTCAATGAAACTTTTTGTATTCTACTCTTAGGTTCTTTTTGTTTTACTGCTTTGTAAAAACATGGTAATGGTTTAAAAATGGTTTTTGCTTTTTGTTGTAACAAGTTTTTAATCTAGTATATCGTTCAGGAGGATTCTTAATGATATATTTTACTAAGCTACCAGATTTTCTGGAACACCTGATTCTACCAACCCGCACTGAGCCCGTGTGGTAGATTACAGCCCACGTTCTCTCGAAGAGAGAAGGCCTGTATCCCAGCAGTGGGAACGTTATAGGCTAATTAAGCTACCGACTCTGCCGGGATTGATGATTACTTCCAAGAAACAAACCTTATTTTACAACTAATAGTTGTATATAGGCCATTTGTTTGAAAATCAGATGTGTCGTCTCAACATAAGTGTGACACTAACGGGATGCAGCAGAATACCAGCGTCAGGTATTGTTCCTGGCATTTATGCTGAGCTGGACTCCCATTTGGTGCAACCATGAGACACATACCGCCCAGTAGTGATCGACCGTTACCTATAGATTTACTTATGCAAGGTATCTATGGGTCAATTTATCTTTTTAATTTTTGTTTTCTTTTTTGCTTCATCTTTTTTTCATGTTTTTTTTTTAATACTTGTATTGTGTCTTTTGTTGCACTGAATAAACGTTTTATCTATCTATCTATCTAACTATGTTTCAGCATTGTCCTTTTAACAAACTTATAAAATAACAAAGACTACTCCACAGTTCCGGTCGTCGGCTTAATTCGTCGTGACGTCATCGGTCGGTGGTCGCGACTCAGTTTTTGCATTTTATCATCTGTGTGTCCGTTTGTTTTGCTCCTGTCTTGCGTTCGTTATAGTCAACTTTTGTATTGTATGCACTACATTACCTGTGTGTTTTATTAAATTATATTTCGTTTTGTTTGACGATTCTGTATTAGTTAACTTTTATTGGTTTTTTGTCTAACTTATTGTTAACACTTTGTTGGTTGTGTTTCTTACGGAAAATCAGTGGTATTGTTTGAGTGTATCGTCTAGAAAAAAAACCTATTTGTAGTATCCAGCCATCCTACTATCCTACTATTAATATTATAAATGCGAAAGTTTGTATGGATGGATGTTTGTTACTATTTCACGCAAAAACTACTGAACGGATTTGGATGAAATTTGACACACAGATGTTTATAACCAGGATTAACATATAGGATACTTTTTATCCCGATATTTCCACACAAATTAGTGATAAGGGTAATACCATAATCATAAAGTTTATTTATGAAACATAGGTATACAATGGGTCATACATTTATAAAACCATTTCACCATTCAAAAATATTCCTTATAAAACTTGATTATTAGGGAAAACGGTGACCATTTTCCAAAGCAACCGTATGACTAAATATGGAAAGCTGTAGCTACAAAAATTGGTGACACTTAGCAGTCATATCATGTCCTGTACAGGTACCAGTACCTCGAGTCCAGTCCCGCTCCATACATAGAAAAACGTCAACATGAATTCGAAAACATCCACAGTACGAACCAGTAGCTACATCCCTAAATCAATCACAAATCTTCAACCATAAATCACAATCTAACCATCCTCATCCCATCTAATCTTAACAGTGGGTCAGCACAACTTATGATACAAATGACGATCACGTCCAACGATAAGTACAGTCACGGAGAAAAGTTAAAGGTCGCCAAGGATCGATCGCCGCAGATGTCGGCATTAATCGGAGTGTTTAATCCGTCCGCCGGCGAATAAATCAACGCTAATTGTACCTATTTATATTTATCAAGGAACCACTTGGACGGGAAGAGTTTGCGTTGCGACTGTACATTTGCTATTTTGTTTTATGGGGCTGAAGTTGCAGTGAGATCGGTAGATTGATGCGGTTTTTCTTGGAATATTGTGAATGTTTTGCTTTTGTTCAATATAGGTGATAAAAGATATTTTTATTGTAATGAGAGTTGCATCAAAACAGCATCTGATGTAATGTTGAGATTACGATCTGAAGCTGACTAAGTCCATAAAATCTTACTTAAAAATATCTAATTAACAAAGATCAAAACAAAATTCAGTGGATTAAGCTCAATAAAATTTTATTTGTAGTCGAATTTTACCGAAAATATTCTTACAAACACATTACGCAAACAATTTTGCTTATTGATTTTTTATTAATTTAAAGTGTAAAACAAGCGTGTTTCTCATTATCTATAATAAAAATAAACGAAACGCTAATTTTAACGATAATTAAATAAACGGGTCAAAAATAACGGTACAAATTAACGATAAGAATATCGTCATTTTAACTTTAAAATTATCAATGTAGTTTCTGTGAAACAATTTTACTGCAAAACTCGTGTTTTTATGTTTTTTTAAAGTGAAAATTTTGTCAAATTACGCTATAACAGTAAGTAAGAGGGTAGATATTTAAATTGGAAGTTTCGAAAAAAATTGTTGTATAAGTGAAAAGATATCGATTTAAATGACGCCTTTCAAAAGTAATTTCAGAAGCGCCACTGGCATTCCAAACTCAGCTGTAGGTATTGCAATCGACTACAGAGGAAGTAGATTTAAAGTTCCTTTCTCAACTGAAATACAGGTAATGACAAAACAATATTAGGGTAGATCTTCATAAAGTTACCGTATAAAAATAAATGGAACAGACTTCATCCCAACATCAACCGTTTCAAAAATAATAAAGCTCATTTCCATCCATCACTTACATAACATAACACAACTATATAAAAACATAACACTGGCACATAACACTAAATCATAAACATAACATAAAAAGGAAAAAAAACGGGCGCCCACAAAAGAATGACCGCGGTACAGTCGGAAGAAATGACTCGAAATCTATAAATCTAGCGTGTGTAGCGGGCCGATCTCTGAAACCATCACAAATATGTCAAAAAAGGCTATAAACCGTCGGCGGCTATATAGCCCGGAGATGCTTTATAAGTTATTATAACAAACACAATGAGAAAACGGAGATATGTTATTATTAGCCGATTGATGAGACGATAGCCGGAGATACCATAAGTCGCCGTGACTGATGCTAGGAAACTTTTAATGTTCAGTAATTTATAGTTATTGTTGAAGCCAAATGTTATATTATTGTTAGTTTGTTAGTCGGAACTTTTTGTTTGGTATAAATATTTTTTTTGTGAGACAATTCATTTTGTTGGGAATGGGAGAAAATATAAAATATGTCGTGCTTTCTAGGAGAGGAATGCAGGATTCAAAGTAAAGTTTCTTTTGATGATTTCAGTAAGCGGTAGGTCGTCTGTCATTTCTTACATCGGTGTTATGTTTTGTATCTCGCTCTACCTCTGACTCTTAGTTGATCAAACAAAACGTGCACTTGTTAATAACAGCAAAGGGGTGATTGGGTAACACACTATCAGCAGCAATGGCTTTCATTTTGACAGTTGAAAAACATTCATTGCGTTATCTACGTTATTGAGCAGACAAATTTTTCGAACATGTGAAGCAATGGATTAGCAATATCCTTCAAAATGATTCAGATTCTCGACTAATGAATGCACAGAGATTAACTCGTGATTGGTTTCTTATCTACGAGTAATACCTATAGAGAACCAATGTCACCTATTCAAACTTTTGAGAGATAAATAAAGTCATGGTGTGGATTGTTATCAACTATACTATCAATATCTGATATTGTATATGGTGACAGTGGGACAGGTGAGATACAGACGTAAACATTATACTTAGTGACACTCATTTTTCTAGTTTAAGCTGTCTTATCCAAAACGCAAAATTATCCTTATAATCGTTGGCTACTGTCGCATAACCAAACAGGTAGGACCGAGGACATTTACATAAAAAATGTTGACTTGTGGCAAATTGTGGGCGTTCGCTTCGTTGGCTTTAATTCAGTCTGGGTCCCGTATTAATAATATTTATGTAATACACGTTACAGTAAAATATCTTGAGAGTTATGCCCCGTGAAATCTCATTTAAGAGGTAAAATTTAGTGACGGGCACTCTCCTTGCGAGCTAGGATATATTTTGGTTAGATCATATGTTGCAATGGTTTATTTTATTTCTTGTTTTGATTGTTGTTTTTATTTATTTATGTATAATTGCATGCTGCACTGGTTGACGTCATCACGTCAACGCCGGCTGCCGCTGAAAACCAGCGCTGAGGCTCTGTCTCGTATAGGGTCTTAGCATTATGCTGAGCGAATTTGCGTGAATGTGACGCATGTTTACCCCCAACTTGTTATTTTTATTTTGTGTGTTTTTTGTCCTTTTTTATGCGTGATATTTACTGCAAATACACGTATTTTCTTTCTTTCTTCTTTCTTTCAGATATTTTTGCGGATGAGAGTACTCGGTGACACATGTTTATTATTGTGAAAAAGAAATATCAATGTTTTTATGGAAATGCAAAGTGTAGATATGGGATAGATCTTTACCCAGCAATGAAAAGCTAAAGACGCCAATAAAAAAGAACGCGTGACACAGCAATCGCATAAGTCTACCGCCCAGCAATAATTATGATAATCACCGAACTTCTCCGAAGTTAATCACCGAGGCACAACGAATAAAGACACATACATAAAATTTAACGACACACGTCCATCCTATCAGATGTCTCTGGAACACAATTAACACTAATAGAAATCGAATTTCCAAGTAAAATGTCGTAGTCAGGTATTTGACCGTGTTCGGTGCGGGTCACGATTGACCCGCGAGTTTCTGAGTCATCTATGAGAAATATTATGGAGATGTGACAGTTATATTTGAGGGGGAAAGCTCTTGTTGGTGATTATACTTTTTTAAGAGTTTGTTGTAGAAGGAAAATGGTTTAGGTAGGTGTTATGCTACTGTTTATACATGGTGGAGATGACGTTTCTAATCTATATACAAAAATTCAACAAAACATATCCAAAAGTTTATTGACTAATAGCTAGTCAAAGATTGGTAAAACCCATAGACAGCTCATCACTACTACTTAATTTTTTAGAAAAACCACTTTTATAATTTCAAAGTTACGATTTATTTGATAGCTCCTCCTTTTTCCTATGCGTTAGTATTGCTTCTGTTTTCATAATTATATTTGTCGTATCCTTTTTATTGTCGTGTTGTATTTCAATCTTTTAATGAATTAGAGAACCAAATGCTCGGGAAAGTTACTTTAGATAGCTTTCAGATACTCTGAAAAACCATAATTAATTATCATAGAATTTCTTTTAACTTGTATGTGTGGTGCAAACTGTTAATATAAGTTGGTTATTAATAAATAAATAAATAAAAATTTAAAAAATCGATGATCAAAAATTATTTTCTGTCCGGCAAATTATATTTATACCTACTTTAGAACTGAACCTTCATGAAGGGCAGACACCATTCAGTTTATCAGAAGCCACTAGAATACGTTACTCATCACATCAGGCGAAATATATAGCCGTAAGTATAAATACTGGCAATATTTTAAAGAAAATTATCGTCACTCGAGACATGTATATCTCTGAGATATATCAGAATTATGAAGCTTCACAGTACGTCTCATTTCATCAAAACCCGATATTTATCGCTCGAGAGCGGTGCCAACTAGACGCTTTCGTTACAAAGCTATATGCTCCCATTATATTTAATAGCTTTTATTATAACCATTTTGATGAGACTTTAGGTGCCATTGTTTTGCCTGCTCGTGGCTAAATAAGCCGCACAGGTCGATCGATCAGGTTATGCTACGCTTGCCGCGGTTGGTCTGTGGATGGGTGACCATATTTACATACCGAGACCTCTCCGTGCCTCTAATAGCACATTAAACCGTTGGTCCTGGCTGTCATTCGTGGATTTTTGACAGTCGTTACGGGTAGTGAGAAGCCCGAAAGTCAGACAACCAGTCTTAGCAAGTGGTATACCCAGTAACTGGGATGTGGAGGTCAGATAGGCAGTCGCTCCATGTAAAATACTGGTATTCAGCTGAATCCGGTTAGACTGGAAGCCGACCCCAACATAGTTGGGCAAAGGCAGGCAGATGATGATGATGTTTCGCCTGTTTACAAGAGGCCATTGAAAGGAATTATTAAGAATTTCATAGAGATGTTGGTATTTTCCCGATTGTCATTCTTTGCCATTGTGGTCTTTCTTTGGTCCTTAGGTTCGCTACCATAAGATATGGTAACTGTTGGAGTATAGCAAAAACAAATCTATCCTACTTCAACACTATCGTCTTCCTCTTTCTAACTCATAAATATTATTTTTTACTATCGAGCCCGCCCTTACCACTTGACCGAAATCCTTACTTTCGCATAGCGACTGTACTACTCTTTTAGCCTTGTGTGGGATCACACGTCTCACGTAATATTAGTAAACACACCTTCCAATATATAAATATAAAAGGATAATAAACGTATTATATAAATCCTTATAAGTCTTTCCTTTGGTGTTCCTCCATTAACTCTAACAACAGCACAGCGCTACTCGTACGCATATTACCTTTAGATAAGTCGATATTATATTTGATAACATTAAAATGTTGTATTTTGTTGAAAATGACTTCATTCAAACCGATTTTCGAGTAGGTAGTTACAGATTAGATTAAAACAGTGATAAATCACGCGAGATAGAATCAGTTAAGTAGCCAATTAATTATCTTGTCCATCTTCACGTATAGATTAAAATATCATTAAAAACTATATGAAAAATGGAGCAACGATCTGTTCGTAAACAAATGAGTAAGATTAATACAAGTATCACTTTGATATCAATACACGTCTATCAACAAAAGGTTAGTTCAGACGGCGAGCGACGCGTCTTGATACCTCGCGACGCGGCGCGACAGCTGCGCGACTAAAAATACCCGCCGGACGCACGATTCCGCGTTTTTCACTGTCAGTGCGCGCATCAATTTCTGTCAGCATTTGTTAGCCAATGACAGATGTTTTACGCCTCCAACAATCGCGCAATTTTTGACGTGCATTCACATTAACCCTTCAGTAACTTGAACTAGGGCTATTTTGGTCTGGCATGCGCTTTGTCGTAAGGTTGTCGTCGGATAGAACAGGACGCCTTGTAGTTGTCAGTCGGGTAATGACAAGTGTGTAAGGACGTATTTATGTAAACCCTTTGAGAGACTGTTTTAGAATTTAGAAGTGGTCGGTATGCATGCCTAGCTTATTAGTGGGAGTTGTTTAAATATCGTCGTAATGAGTTAGATAAATGAGTGACAGCTCTTGGGCAATGATTGGCTGGTATTAGCTGGGGATTCCAAGAAGTGTGAGGTTATTCTTGAATTAATTAAATAATTGAGGAATAGTGTTTTAGAATCAGTTGCACGTCAACACTACAATCGATTTGGCGATAAACGTAAATAAGTAGGTGAGTACATTTAACGAAATAAACGCTGTGCCAAAGTGTCTTGTTATCAATGGGCCAACTGTCAGCACATTAAGAACATCTATAGTCCCAAATGATTCACACAAAGGCACCCGTACTTCCGTACTGCACCATCATTTCCTTGCCCTTATTTCAATTAATTTGGCGGTCGACGCGACATGTCTTTTTCATCCATACATCTCTTTTAGTCGTCATCTTGGTAGTCACCACCTTTCTAGCCATATCATCTTACACGCAGTCTATCCATCGTTGTTTTAGTCTCCCTTTACTCATAAAGCCATCTATTTCCATACTCGCTATCTCAACTTTCCTCACCACATTTCATTACTTCCGTACTATACCATGAATAAAAATTAAAAACCATACTTCAATTAATAATTCTAACTACCTTCACTCATTCATCACCAGTTTACCCTGTTCTTCTAATAAGATTGAATGCGCTGATGATATCATAATCTTCACCCATTCCCAGGTTAAGTTCAGCTTTCAAATTACCCCCCGTTACCTTATGAGGGGTTAATCTCAAGCCGATCTTAACACCGAGCCAAAGTAATTGGCTCAACCTATTAATATCCTCACACTCCAGCATATCAACCTACATAATAATACTAATCCGCATAGCTCAATAAATCAGTCGTTTCATAGCTCACATAGCTCGGAGCACTGGATCACTCACAAAGTGCCAGTGTCGCCGTACCGACAGCTGATATATCACGCGATTAGCGACGTTTTCATGCGTGCGCGCACCGACCAAGATGGCGGAAGTGGGTTGTAGGGAGATGATAAGTTATCTATGTAATAGCTACCTGAAATGTGAAATTGTGTAATGCAGTGAATTAAAACTAGATTTAGGATAGAACAGCATTGATTTCGTCAATCAGAAAACATCTTAAAGTAGTAACCCACTTGCGTGTAGAATAGGGTACTAATACAAAATTATCTTACGTTAGGGTCCAAAAGAACATCCTTATCAACGTTGCTTTATCAAGGAATACGGCATTCTACATGAATTAGTTGTTAAAAGAGACACAAATCAACTAAAATGGGCTGTCCATTTATCTAACTATTTCACCAAAGGTCTACAGATATTATTTTAGTAAAAAAATTACGTTTAGTAAAAACATTCTTCTTCAGAATTCTACGGAGCTAAAGACCAAGTCTCTATGATCTAGATTACAATGTAACACTACTTTATTTTTAAACTTCAATTATGACTCGTATCATCGTCGTGCTATTTCTAGTACTAAGAGACGCAGTTTGTGTTGATAGCTCAATCACTTGCAATTGCAACCTTTGTATAAGACAGCTGAATATAGGAGGTGACGATCTAAATAAGTTGCTGTTATTTCTGAAAGGGATTAGTATGTAGCGTAGTTTAGCCTTGGAAGTAGGTTTCTTTTATTAAAGGAAGGTTATTGGACATAGAAATCGCGCGTAAATCAAGAAAGGCTATGTTGGTTACTGAGACCGATGAACGACTACGGTGCGGCCATCGAGAGAATGCGTTCTTGACACCTGTCAGTTTCATACAAACGAATACTTGTTTTGCGAATTTGATCTTTATTAGCTACTAGAACTGTCGCACTGACAGGTGACAGGAACGCATTCTCTCAACGGCCGGACTGTAATACTTAACTAAGAACTGTCCGGCCGGTTAACTAGAATGGGAAAAACTTTTCATGAAATGATCACAACCACCTTCCCGCTAAATAATTAAAACAGGATTGTTAGGAACCTGTTTTAATTATTTAGCAATCATTACCAACTAAGCATGACTAATATAAGTGTGACATGCGTCCAGTCATAAGATAATGACAAAAACACCGTCTACACAGTCTTGGCACAACGACTGGAAAGTGACAAGTGAGCTATTGAGCGAGATATGACAGCTGTGACACAGAATAGATAGGTGCAGAAGGCTGGCTACAGACAACGAGGAAAATGGGCGCACGCACACATACCTACACGCGTACGTATGGCAATCACGGTCGAAGGCCAGTCGCGAGTGCGCTTGCACTCGTACGTGAAGCGTATCTATGTGTGCGTGCGTTTTCGCTCGTTGTAGGGAGCCAACCTTCTGTACTAATCTATTTTGTGTCTGTGACTATATTCACTAGTGATTCAGCTTATTACGTATAAATAGATAAGTAGATGTCACAGATTCTCTTTTGATTTAGCCTGTGAATAATGAGGCTACACGGTTTTTGAAAAGTGCGTCTTTCTACGCTTAATTACATATGTCATCTGTTTTGACACTGACATACCTAATTATTTTTATAGTAAAGGAAAGCTTTTAAGACACCTAAAGTATCTTCAATTGTGTGTAAAATCCAAATTTTAAAATAGAAACTTGAATGTTTTATTTTTCCGCTGGAAATGGACGAGTACTACGAGTACAAGTTACTAGCTTCTGCCCGCGACTTCGGTCAGCGTGAAGTTCGGCCCCCGACACATCGCGCTGCATCCCATCGCTCCCCCGTGCTACGAATACTACTTCGTTTTCGCTAAGTGCTTTTATTCACTTTGCTCGGCTACTAAGGGTCGTAGCGTGATGTTAGATAGCCTTCCTCAAGAACTGGGCTATCAAATGCAATAAGACTTTTTTTAAATCTGACTGTTAGTTTCGGAGATTACCCCCTACATACATACAAACAAACAAACAAATTTTACTCTTTATGATATTTTAGTATAGATTTCAAAAAAGTAGTCAAATATGTCTAGCCTTTTCCCAACTATTTTGGGGTCGGCTTCCAGTGTAACCGGATGTAGCTGAATACTAGTAATTCAAGAAAAGAGTATTTTCGAAAAATGTATCTGCTAATGTGAGGATGAGTCTTCATCCATCCTGCAATGCAGTTAATCCTGAATTCAGCAGGAAGAGTACATTGTTTTTTTTTTTTTTTGTTAAACTGCGTTTGTTTTGCCGACTTTGATACATGGGGATTAGCCTCATTATTATATTTTGGGTTGATTCTCTGGGTTTTAGTAATCATGACCCATGAAATAAAACTAAAAAGGAGGGGCCAGTATCGATTGATTTATAAACATCATTTATTTCAAATCGATTTAAAGGAGGCTCTTATCGGACTCATTCATTTTGTTTTTTATCGATTTTAAAAGGGGTGTTCCTCAACCGTCCCTGAGAATATATTATTATTCTTTACCCTTTATAAGCGGAGGAAGTCGATGTTTCGGCTTTTAAACTTTATTAGTAGAAAACAATCAGATAAACAACTGTTCATGTGGCTTCGGGATGACCAGCTGTGAGAACTGGGTTGTAAATATTGGTCCTTCCGATTGCTTTGATCACGTCCCAAATATATAGATAAGGAAAACACTGCAAGATAAATATGTGTGTATGACAATACATGTGTCCGGGTTTTCCCAAATTTTCTGAGACAATGACAAAATTCGTGATACGTAAGACATAAGGTAAGTTCATGCTAATGCTTAAACTATGCAGTCTTCAAATGCTAATAATGGGAGGGGCTTGTGGCTAAGTATTGATAGCCGCTCGGGTCGTTCGATCAGGTTAAGCTATGCTTGCCGCGGTTGGTCCGTAGATGGGTGACCATCTATAAATACCAAGACCACTCCGTGCGTCGGAGAGCACGTTAAGCCGTTGGTCACGGCTGTCATTCGTGGATCTTTGACAGTCGTTTCGGTCGTCAGGAGACCGAAAGTCTGACAACCAGTCTTACCAAGGGGTATCTATCGTATTACCCAGCAGTCACTCTATGTAAAATACTGGTAGCCAGCTGTAGCCGGTTAGACTGGAAGCCGACCCCAACAAAGTTGGGAAAAGGTTAAGCAGATGATGAGTCTTCAAATGCTAACAGCCCAAAAGATAAGTCACATAAGATTTTTTTTAAACTCGGTAGACCAAAGTCCACCTGTCGAAATGATTTACATGACTGACAATCCGAAAATGACTTATTATTCTAATGTTTCCTGTGAACATAATATATGTCGATAAGGTATCTGTTAATCCTATAATAAAAAAAAATATACTTAATGAATGAAATCAAAGTCCAATCACGCAGAGCTATTTATCACGAGGATCGAAAATGAATAAATAATAGTTTTTTTTTTGTTTGTAAGACACTGGGATTTCCTTTGCCGTGAGAAACGTACTACACTACCCCAAAGAAATATCAATGAGCGTCGAAATCAGAAACTAGGTACTAAGGAATTGGATACACAGACAGTAGAAAATCAGCCATTTTCTTTATTCTTTATTTGTTTAATGCACATGTACACAACCTTAGTTACACGCTGGGCTTAAACTAGTGAGTACATGACCCTGTTAGGGCGCAGCAAGATAACTTAAACCTAATAATATTGTAGTGATTGTGTTGTTGTAATATTGTGTTTTCAGCTAAAAAAATCTCATACAAAGCTGATCAAAGAACCAAGATACCTAATGAAAAATGGTTCATAAAGACCACCATGAAATCAGCTAAATTCATGGAAAAAAAAACGTATATTAGTGGTATCACTCGCACTACGAAAATCGCCCTTATTGTAACGACATTGAGGCGCTGTCAATGTATTTTATTTTTTGCACTGGCACATGTATGGTTGACTCAGTTGATTGTGTTGAAGTTTGAGCCTAATGCCTCCAAGTGGAACTCTTAGCAAACGTTTACGTCACCCAATGCCAACCGATCTGACGATGTTATTCGGTACTCGTACTAAAATTCCACTGTCTCCCGATCAATCTAATAAATCAAAGTATCGCTAAAGACCATGGCTAATCCACTTTGGAAAAAAATCCTCAAAAGTAACAATAAATTTGTCTTAGGCTCACGGAAACATAACTTCATAAATCGTTATGAATTTATTGGAAGTAAATTTAAACCATCAGTGTCTTAGTTGTCAGATGCTCACGTTAAAGTTATGGTCTGCAGAAAATGACAATTTTACTTTCGGCATCCTTTTTAGTAACAATTTTTTTTTAAATACCTTCCTGTAAGGCCCAGCTATTTCCAAGCCTTTCTTTCAATGCGGACCCTAAGCATCAACATTAGCAATTTACAAGGATACCTACTGGTTACATAATCAGACTATAATGTTCCCACTGCTGGGACACAGGCCTCAAACAATATGACGTTAGTAATTAAAGCAATTACAATTCCCTACGCAATAATATCAATCAAATTCATTAAGAAAATTACAATTTTCAAAGCAATTTAAAATGCCATGGCTCTCAGCGAATGGGTTTATAAATTAATAGACGGCCATCATTCAATCGATTAGTTCTACTAAATGAAGTACGTACGCAGTTTAAACAATGCCTATAATAATTATTATTATATCTGTGATTATTTCAAAAGTATCTGTTACTTCACGCTGGTAATCCTTTATGGGATGAGCAGACTTCTAAAGAAGCGTTGGTATATTGAAATATAGTGTCATAGTACACGTTTTATTTATAGTTTGTGTGAAAAAAAAGTTTTTTTTTTTTTTACTTTTTGAATACAGGACTTTTTTCGAATACAACTATTTTCCGACTTTCTTCCTTTTACAACATTGGAGGTCTAAAAGCTTTTTTTTTTCACACAAACTATAAATAAAACGTGTCATCACAAATTACAGATTAAAAATAAGCCCAATCACGAATCATTCATATTTATGTATGATACAAAAATATTAAATTCTTTTAGAATAATTGTAAGGTGTTGTGCACACTGAGCGAGTGTCATGTTGAAGCAACATGCGTCTTATATGATATATCTGTTGGAAAGCTTTTAACAGATAGATAAAATTGGAAGGGTTCGGATTCTATATATTTTTGTAAACAAAATAGGATACAATTAAAATTCATGAATAGACGTTGTTCTTCAGCACGAATACGTACCGCAATGGAGAGTAAGATTAGCTGCAAGAACATTACATTACCCTCTATGTATCAACGGAAATATGAACTTCTAAGCATACCTAATTTTCAAATACAAACCGTGTTATCACAAGTGTTATCCTACACCTAATAAAACACAAGCCTCATAAAAAGCGGCACATCGCGCGTCCCCAGTGCGGCGACGGCCTTACGCGCTCCAGTCCGCATTTAGAAGGCGGTTATAAATTTTAAATATTACGATAGGGCATTAAGATTTGAATAAACATGTCGCGTTGTCGCCGCTCGTGACGTCGCGCGGCACACATTATTGTCGCTTCACGCGTCGTGTGAAGTTGTCACAACTTACGCGATAGATGAAAACCGCGTCATGTTTTGTTTCTCTTTTTGGTTGAAAACTGTGAGGTATGAATGAATATAATTGTGGGCTAAATATGCTGGTGGTGATGAAAAGGTGACTAATGGAATGGGTTAAGGAAATGCTCGTAATCTCGCATCTTGGGGACTCTTCGTGCGTGCCTCATCATCGGCCTTAAAAGCAGTCTAATACTGGAAATAGCCACTTATAAAACTTGTCGCTACACATACAAGCTAGCGAAAACCATGTGGCTTTCCCACATTAGGTTTGCGAAACCTACCCGGTCTCTATTTAATAATTCATCAGCCATCGGATCTGAAGCCAATAAGACTGCTGCCTCAGTCAACTTTTGAGCTTCTGTTTGATGAAAAAAAAACCTTTAAATCTCCAAGCAGACCTCATTGAACAACAATTGGCAACTAAGGACAACACCGACGCAATCATACTGCAATCGCCAGTCCACTAACAACTGACCAAAAGAACCGCCGCCCACCGCTGGACATCTAAGCCCATTGTCTGCCTAAAAATAAAGGCATATACATACAAAAAAATCGGCTCGTAGGTGCATCACGAAATATTTTAATACAGTGGACGGCGACGCGTATATCTTAGTATCGCGGGAAGACAAAAGCGGGGATCTCGTGCTATACCACGTCGGAGATTTATTCCGACGATATCATTGAATGTGGACGCGCATGTGTGCGAATGCGCCCGTGTGAACTGCGCTCGTGGCGCGCCGGGACAGGGCTGGCAGAAACGGTTTTGGCAAAATTAATTAGCGAGTAAATGTTAGAGTGAGTACATTAAGAAATGGTTAATGTTGTTCTAGGATGTGATGTGTTTGAGCAAGAGATCTTCGCCCATGTAGTTGCTATCCAGTTTATAAAAAGTCATAGTAAAATAAATTACCATTTGGTGATTCGATAGCATGTTGACCCTGTGACAAGCGTGGCATTTTGAAAGGCTACTTTTACAATTTTTATGAAAATAATAAAATTGTTTTAAAAATAAATAATATTACAAATTCTTCCAAATAATAAGAGTAAGCGTAATGTAAAGTAAGATTAGTGTCAAAATCGGCCAATGTTTGTGTCATATTTGACATAGCTACTATTACGTTGCTATAAATTTAATATTTAGGTCTACATACCTAGTAAACACGCACATAAACGCAAGTGAAGCACGTAACGTTAACATAAAGGACTCAAGTACAAACATGTAGCCATAACGTCCCTTACGACCAACAAAGTAACTCATAACCCTCAGTTGAATCCCTGAAATTGCACGAGATTACAAGCGTTAGTTAAGACACTTGACGTACTTTTACTTTTGTTCAAGATTACAAGCGTTGGTCAAGAGATTTAACGTACTTTTTATTGACTACATAATCATCAAATGTTTTGTAATACAAACACATTTACAGAAAACAGACAAGGACTGAAAAACCTAAAAAAATACGGATTTCCAATATCTGTCTAGTCCGCAAAAACAAAGCGCGAAGATACAACAGTTCACTAAATGTAGGCTTTTAAAGAAATAAACTGCGCTCACATAAATCACAGTATCAGAAGCGCGCCCGCCAACCCTATAATCATGACGAAAGTAAGCGATAGTGCACACAAGCGAGAATCGCGACCGCGACCACAAATCGCGAGCGACAGCCAACAGGTAGCAGGTCGCACGCATTGTTTCCTGGAACCAAAACTACGAGACGCTATCGAAACGATTGATATACGATCAGACCTCGGAATGTTTTAGTAAAATGCACCAGCTTTCCGTTTTAACCTCTGAATATCTAATAGGGACCCGATTTAGAATAATTTATGGACAACGACTGAGACAAAAACAGAACACTATGGGGCCGGCACGGGTCAGATTGGCCGTCCGAGTGTCTGCCGATTTCGTAAGAATCCTTCGCGAGACCATTTATCTGTCAGCCGCGGCTGCGCAACTATGACGTATCTGCGTTTTGTAAGTGAACGCAAGTTTATCGGCAACCTGTCCAGAGAATCGACGAGAAATGGGCTCAGTTGAGCGCATTAACAACGGCTTACCCATACAAAATCATAATAGCCGGTAAGGAAACTACGATTGAGAGCGATCATTAATTACGGGTGCCTAACAAGCGGCGAACGGGGAAAGGCGACGTCGACAATTTATCCGCGAGATCGACTCGTTACTTAGATCGGTTGGGGCGCGCGACGATAGATGGCGTGCTGCGGCGCGGGCGCATATCAGATGCACGACCGGCGCGAGCGACGCGGTATCGACCGATTTACGGACAGTGTGATCATATTAGAGACTCTCGGGCTATCCAACGAGCGTTTAGAATATGAGTGTGCGTGATAAACACCCACAGTCGTGTAGATAGCCTTCTGCGGTAATGGGAAGACGATTTATGATTTTGTTCGATTAAATTCGATTTGCGATTCTGCTCCCTAAATTGGCAGTTAAATTTGATGTATAACCTACTAATCTTTATTGTCAATCAGTTCCTAACGGTGCAGTCGATAGAAGCAAGTCAATGTATTTTATTGTTCAGAAAGCTGCGAGCAAAGTCCTGTAGGCAACACTGCATAGTTAACTAGTCTTGTAGCTTATAAAAAGTCGCACACCATAAACTACCCTAACACTAGAAAACGAAATAAAAGCCGTCTCACACGCACCACGTCGCGACTCGACGCGACACGCGCGATCGCGTTGTCGCGCGTTGTCCCCTTAATTAGCCGGCTACCCGAGATGGAATTCATTAGACTCGCTAATTAAATAAAAGGACATGATTTTCCGGTTAAGGTACGAAAGTGAACGTAGGTGCACTCCAAACATGATTAATTAAGAAAAGCGAATAGGCTTAAATAGTAAGTAATGTCTGTTCTAATTAAGCGTAAATCGCGTGCGGTTCCTTGTCGCTGCTGTATCTGGGCTGGTATCGTAACTGATACCCTTTTTTTGTTGTTGGTTACCTATTGTTCAGTATCACTTCGTTCTATAAAACAAAGTGCTAAACTTTTTCATATGTTGGCTATGCGTGTAACGAACTTAAGGAATTTTGAACGAAAATGAAAGTTGCGTGAATCTCTGTCCGCAAAAAAAAGTTGTTGTTTATTAAGTGTAGTAATTATTGATTGCTAATCTTATACGTGTACCTAATCACGATTAGGTATTCATACCAACAGAGCAAAGACATCCCTTACAACAAAAAGAGATTTATACTTATTATCTTCCTTTAGCTTGACTGGTACCAATAAACCGAGGTCATTAATCCACCTGATGAGCATTATTATTTTAATCCAATAATTTAATAGCCACTTCTAAACAAGATTCTTGAAATAAATCCAGCACCTAAACACAAACCTACTTATTAAAATTTGATGATCTATAAAATGTCACAAATTATAACGATTTTGCTCTATAAACTATACCAGCAGTAAACATTTACTATGATATTATTTCTATCAAAACGTATTTAAATTCACAAGTCAGCTATAAATTGTATGATAAGTGTAGTTTCCTTAGAATGACGACTGAGCGTACCTGTCGCCTTGTTATGAACTACTGCTGCAGTGAAACATCGAGTGCCAAATGTCTGCCGGAATATGTAGAATATAATGTATTTGGAAGTTATTAAATGTAGTGTAAAATCTCAGTTTTAAATGTAGGTTAGGAGTTACATTTTTATCATTTTATGGGCATCAATTCTGAATACTGCAGCTCACATTAGGATATTTGCCAGTTTCTGATTGGAACATGAATTTGGAAGTTCAATAGAATAAATAACATCTAAGCTATTATTGGAGGATACCTGGCAAGGCGCAGTGATGACAGGTGGAGTAAGGCAGTGACCGAGTGGCGTCCAAGGACTGGCAGACGAAATGTCTGTAGTCCGGCGGCGAGATGAGCGGACGACATTGTTACTATCGCGTGTAGAACCTGGATGAGGCTGGCACAGAAACGTGGGGATTGGCACATGACAAGAGCTATGCTCAGCAGTGGGAGATGTCGGGCTGTGGATGATGATGATGATAAAGCTATCGTTAATGTGACTGTCTGTATCATCCTGCTGAACACTATTGTTGATGTGACTGTAAGTCTGTATCATCCTGCTGAACACTATTGTTGATGTGACTGTAAGTCTGTATCATCCTGCTGAACACTATTGTTGATGTGACTATAAGTCTGTATCATCCTGCTGAACACTATTGTTGATGTGACTGTAAGTCTGTATCATCCTGCTGAACACTATTGTTGATGTGACTGTAAGTCTGTATCATCCTGCTGAACACTATTGTTGATGTGACTGTAAGTCTGTATCATCCTGCTGAACACTATTGTTGATGTGACTGTAAGTCTGTATCATCCTGCTGAACACTATTGTTGATGTGACTGTAAGTCTGTTCTGTGTGTGTCCATGACTTTCAGTGACACCAGTCACATCACAAACACAAAATAAATACAAAACAAACAATATTAACATGCTAATTATTCCCAAGCCACTGCTAACAGCAGCATTTATAGAATTTCCTTTTCTAGAATTCCAGGTAAAGCTATTATAAATATTACACCAATATTTCTTTTAATTCATATCGGAAGATATCGCTGGTGCATCTATCACCGACAAAGACGTCCACTCGGGTTCGTTCCCGAGCGATGATTGATGGCAGACCTGATAGATAGCTTGCATGATGCACGGCGTCTCGAGAAAATTGCACCCATTCGACACTTACCTGCAAAGGATACACAATATTTATTGCGATATCCCGTATATGGCGATAATGGGGTACGGGAATAATGATGCGGAAAAATGCGTTATGTAATTTCGTTTTGGAACAAATTTTTAGTTCCTTTATTAGCAACTGTTCATAATTTGCAATTAATAGAAACTAAAACTCATTGTTACTAATTGCGTTTGAAATGTAATGTCGTGTACCAACTTAAAGCATAATCATCAGTGGTAATTCCTTCTCGAAGAGAGGAGGCCTGTGTCCCAGCAGCGGGAATATATATTTAATGCTGATTATGCTAGTGATATTTCCAAAGGGTAAACTTACCATTTTACAGTACTGCCTCTGCCTCAAGAATCACGTGCAATCAATAACTTATAAAAAATAAATCAAACCCGACACACGAACCTTACCAACCACATTCAAAAACCCGCACGAATAACGCATAAATCCGTGTAATAAATTTCAAAATGCTATGATAATTACATGCCTGTTCGCTTTCCCTTATGAATAAGTAAGCCATGTCACGGCGCGTGACACGTGTCGCGCGTCACGCGTCACGATCGACGCGTCACGCGGTGTGACGTCGCGTCGTGTCGCGCGGCTGACGTGACGCGCGATCGTGTGTGACGGGGCTTAGAAAATATCGCGTATTAACATAATTCCATTGATATTTACGCAGGATTATGTTTTAGGAATTAACAAGTGTGTTTTTTTGCGGTTTTGGGTAGGTGTAAGTTTGTGCTGTCGATGAACTTAATCCCTATATGACCACCCCTATGATTGTCTAAACAATCACACTAATGTCGTACCTGTTGGAGATCCATGTGTAGCTGTTATAATTGTATCTACATTTGTGTATGACCGTAAACGAGGCTAAAGAGTATGTAAGGATCGCTGCAGGTGGCAGGTTCTGTAGTGTCTGCCTACCCCCATGGGAGGAAGGCGTGAGTTTAGGTATGTATGGATGTATTTGTTAATAATAAATAATTATTAGCTGGTCTATAGGACTCTGCTACTTCTTGAATAAAATGCTTACATATTTGTTTCTTTATTTGTATAATTATTTGTAAAATACTTGGAAATAATGTCCTTATAGTCTCACTCAACATTGGCGCAGTTCTCTTCCTTACTGCTGAAAATCTAGCGTGAAGATAGTTCACGATTCTGATCTGGGCATGTTCTAGATGTCAGCTACTAATCATGCCGCATAGTTCCTTAGAGGAGAACAGGGTTTATAGAACACCTCACGGAAAATGTGAAAAGTAATATTTTTTTGCAATATTCTGCTATATTTATAGAACCGAGCTGAGTAGCATAATATAAATGTCCGTGCTTACTTTAATTAATTATGTTCCTGGTTATTTTCAATCTAACTGACGTTTAGTTCTAAAAGTTGCACCGAGAAACAACTAAACTTGCACTCATTCATCAATTTTTCAAAATATTTTTCACTGTAAGGACATTGGAAAGATCCATATTCCCTAATTCTCAATCACCACAAGAATTTGTAGGCGTCTCTCATACAACTCGGCGGACGAGAAAGTTCTTGATAAATTTTTCAAAACAGAACAATAACCGTATCTCAGATCGGTAAAAAGCGACAATATTATATTTTCAATTAATGCAAACTGCATTTGAGGAACTCCCCCCCCCCCCCCCTCAACCGTGGAAGCCTCCCTAACTCGCGCCAACTCTCATAAAGACGTAGCTTAAAATTTTATTCTGCGTAGGGCTGCCTCTCTTGCTGTATCAGCAATGCGAAAGATATAACATACTCGTAACACCTTTCCTTGTCTTTTCCCTTTCAGGGTTTATATGTGTACATTTTGTCAGAAGTTTGAGAGGTTTTAATTTCTTATTTAATATGTAACTGCGAAGGTATTAATTATTTTGGTGGTGGTTTCGTCTAACGAACCAAAGTGAAAAATCACGGTATTTTCTATTAACTCTACACGGCTTCCAAAATATTCTTTACACCCATTCATTCATATTTTCACTCATTTACTTATCCATGGCGTAGGTCTAATTACTATTATTCTTGTAAGAGACAATATGTTATTTAAAAATGAATGGATTAAATTTTATCAAAGAATGAAACTCATTATTCTCTTGCCTTTATCCCAATTAATTTGGGTTCAGCGCAACATGTCTTGTCCTTCCATACTACGCTATTATATCGATAGTCACCCTCTTCCTAGCCATATTATCTTTTACGCAGTCCATCCATCAGTTTTTTTGTTTTTCTGTACTCTTATAGCAAATAATGGAACTTTTAAACAAAACGCTCCACTTTATGTTTTGGAAACTAAGGATACTTATTTGAAAACGTGGTAGCCCTAGCTTCGTGCCCTATGTGGGAGCAGAGTTTATGCTCTTGTGCAAGTCTGTATGTCTGTAGTTTCATTTGGTTATCGTATTTGTGCTATCTGATTAATTCAGTAGTTTTGTAAACTTTTTGCTGCATAGTGTTTTTATGTAAATAAGTGCAACTTTGTAATGAGATCGGACGGATGAACGGAGATGGAACTGCGAATGATGGACAAAAGTATGAATGAATAACCGATGCCAAATAATAACAAAATAGTTACAACCAAATTTGTTCAATATTTTGCATTCCATTCTCCGCGAAACACTTATTTGAAGTTATCCACCCAATGACCGAAATCAGAAAGACTGCTCTGCACTGCTCCATTTAAAACAAAAGGGGTAGGTTACAGTGGCACTTAAAATATGTTCACGGATAGAATAGGGAATGATACCACTACTTTTTACTTAAAAATAACTGAGATTGAGTTTTTATTCCCATTTTTTGGAATTTTCACTTTTTCTAACTATCCAGACCTGCAAACCGAGACTCTTGAAGACCGCACTTGTTGCCACTGCAACAATACTAATGTGTTAAAAGTGTCAACAATAAATAAAACAATAGGTACCACTTCAATTATTGTTGAAGGCGCTAAAAGGAAAAACGCATGGCATGCTTATTGTTCGAGGAAAGTTAATGAATATTTAACGATTCTCGATAGACCTGTCATTAACTACTACAGTTGGGTTTTTAGCAGAAATAACGATATTTCATTCGTTTCATTTCTTTTTATGTTACATATTAGATTGTGTGATGCAATAATAGGTCAGCTGAAATTAGGTATATATCGCAAGCCGATTGTTAGCGTTCCTATTTTCATATTCGTGAAGATTAACAATCATGACACTATACAGATTCTTAATTTCACTTGATCCAATGCCCAAAGATTTATCCCACCCTAAAGGCTAAAGCTCAAACCACACGTCAGACCAATTAGTTCACTGAAACGTCACTAACACAACAAACCAAGTACACTTAACATCCCTAATTCAACCAACTAGATAACAAAGTCACCAACCCTTTAACTGAACCACAAAAGAAAACAAACTTATATACAAAACGTCCCGGTCCAAGTTGCCCGCACACACCCCTGGTTTATCTTTATTATTAGTCTGCCGAGCGAAATTATGACGACTGCAAAACGTCGTTGTTCTCTCTCTTTCTGTTTTCCTCTATATTGCTATATTCCATCTCGTTCTGGCACGAGCATGCAAGTCTTGCAGTGATTCCTTGTGACGACCGCCCAGGGACGGACGGACTGATGTTTATAAGACCTTAGAGAAGCGAGTTTGGTATTTAGTTTAGTCTTATCTCTGGTTTTATATGTCCTGAAGGGGTTGCCGGAATTCAGATTAAAAAAGAATCGGGTTTTCGTTTGAGTTTTAACTTTTTTTTCCGACTTTTAGTGACGGGCTTTCGAGGTTTTATTGATAAATGTATTTCTGCTGCTAATAATCTACCTACGTGAATGGCGGACGGAAGTTGGTAATATTTTCGTGGGCGATTTGACACTTGTCATTTGATATTATTCCAATTCCTAAACGTATAATATTGCCATATTTAATAACAGCCAAAAATGGTAATAAGTTAATAACATGCTTGATTTATAGAGACTTAAGAATGTGTCCTGTTTTAAAACTCTTACGCACCCATGTATGTGTCAATGCACTATGATGTAAGTCAGTTGATTTTATTTTTGCTTTTAGCGAATAACATAATCTTTCAATTAAGAACTAATTTTTCCAACGCCAAATAATTTAATCCGTGGAATAATTTTGAATTTTTGCCAGGTCTGTCATACAAAACCGAATAAAAACTATCTGTCAATAAATCAGCCCTAAAAGGAACAATATTTGCAATGTCAAGTAAGCAACCAACTTTTTTTTTTAATCAACAAACGCACACTATGAAGTTTTTTTAATTTCAACCTTATTGAATAACACTAAAATCAATCATCAAACAATAAAATCAAAAATTACAGTGGTATCAATTATTGATATAGAAATCACGTTATCAAAACTATACAAGAACTCCCATTACTCTATAAACGATACATATTTATAATATCAAGTCTTAAAAACAAACTAACAATCTAAGGCCCTCGCCACACTTGACAAATCGCAGGCAGTTTGCCCACACACTCGCGATTATTCGCTGCGATCGCTCGCTTTATCAGACGCAGATTAAAATCCGTCCGACTGTCGTACGTGAGTAATAAGCCAATTTGCCATAGATATGAGTAATTGACATGTCGACCTCATATAAAATGCATTCGAGATTTCTTTAATAAAGTTATGACGATTTTAATTTTCTATTGATCATAGTCTTTATGGTGTGATTTGGCATTGCAAATTGAGTATCTGTCGGGGAACATTACTTTTTCTTCTTCACTTGCATCTATAATGTATAAAACAAAATCGCTTTTCGTGCCTGTCTCTGTGATTACTTTGATCTTCTAAACTACACAATGGATATTGATGCGGTTTTCACATTTTTTTAGAAGAATTTAGAGCATTTATTGCGGAAAGTTTATGTCTATGAAAAATTATATTTAACTTACATAGATGGAGCTAAGAAGTTTTGACATATCGCGATTGCACCCGTGCGAAGCACGGGAGGGTCACTAGTAAAATATAATTTAAAAAAAAAAACAAACTACAAAACCGATTTTGATGAAATTTCTATGGGACCAATCTGAAAGTATGTATATCACTTCAAATAAAAAAAAAGAATTTTGCAAATTGGCTTATAAATAAAGGAGTTCTGAGGTAACAAACATAAACAATAAAAATAAAATATTCAACCGAATTGACACTCCTTCTTTTTTTGAAATCGGTTTAAAAAAACACATGCCGGCCGAAGACAAAATAGTATTAGCGAGTCATCAAGGTTTTAGCGGGGCCTGACTGCCCAGGGTCCTCCGGGTTTACACTAAAGTACACGTGGGGCCTATTTTAATGTAGTGAAGGTACTAGTTATGTTTATACTATCAGAGTTCTGGGAATTAATTATTTTGTTGACAGTGTAATTATATCCGTGGCCAAGATTAATTCCTGTCTCATTGTGACGATGACGTGGTCAGTTAACCGTGCACTCGGTATGAGACCCACGGGGGTGGAACTGAATTGTTCGGCTCATCAATATGGTCCAGATTAAGAATTAGGACAGGGTAGGTTTGAACTATGTAATCTAAATCTTAACTAATATTACTAAGAGGAATTGTTTGTATGTATGTAAGAGGTTTGATGCCATCGCGGGCATAACCTGGATGAGGCTGGCACAGGAGTGTGGGGATTGGCACGAGAAAAGAGAGTCCTATGCCCAACAGTGAGTGAAGTCGGGCTGTGTATGATGATCATGTAAACGGTAATCTCTGGAGGTACTAATCCGATTACAAAAATTCTTTCACTTATAGAAAGCTATAGTACTGCCGAGTGCCATAAGATATATTTTATAGTACCTATAGTCGACTTTCAGGCGGACGTAGTCGCGGGCAGAAGCTAGTCTAGTTAAATATAATTATCTTGCATAAATGAGCAAAAAATAAGTCCAAGAACTTGACCCAAAGACTGTAAGAGCAAAAAAAAATAATTTGATGTGAGACCTTTGAAACCGCTGCAGGAACCAAAGGGCGTTCAATACAGTAACTAGTTACTAGTGCAACTCAATGCAAGATGACGGATTTCCAATCATCGAGACATGTCAACAAAATGTAGTTAATTGACAGACGTCAAACGGTCACTCATGTGACGTATCTGAAATGTCACTCTCTAACATATTCCTGACATTGCTTTTCGACGACCGGAAACTGTCACACTTTTTAAAAGGCTAATCACTTTGAAGACAGAAACAGTTATCACCTTAGTTATTAGTTAAAGCAAATAATATCAGTTATTAAGGCAACATTACACTGTGTATAATGCCGCGTACACACAGCGCGTTTGACCGGCGACCGGCGCGGACACCAGTGATTTGTGGTTACTTGCAAAAGCGGCGACCTCTGGCGGTGACGTGCCAATTGTCTCCGTCTTGGATGGCGGCGTAAGGTGGGAGCGGTTAGCGGGGAGGACAGCGGTCAATTACAACAGTATTTTGGGTAGGTAGTATTTTTAATTGTAGGTTAGGAAAGTGTCTCAACGAATGACGCAGGCATGTGGCATCTTTTTATGTTGAGCTACTGCAGAATCAAATAAAGCGAAAGTAACTGCCTGTCTGTCTATTGTATTTTCACGCCTAAACCGCTGAACCGATCATTATGAAAGACATTGGCTACTTGTCATCCTAGTTATGTAAAATAACATAAATATGATAAAATATAAAGTACACGTTGAAAAACACACAACTCGCTGGCAACAGGTACCTAATATGTTTATTAAATACCATTGGTCCTTAGTCTATGTCTGTAAAAATTACTTCGTTCTGTTATCGTTCACTATTTTTTTTCTTTTTTTACTGTGATTGTTGACATTATGTTTGTCAACACAGAACATAAGTGGAAGCACCCGACAGCTAAGCATAATCAGCCTATAATGTTCCCACTGCTGGGACACAGGCCTCCTCTTTCTGTGAGAGGGAGTGGGCCATAATCCACCACGCGGGCCCGGTGTGGGCTGACAGCTAAGAATGTTTGTTAGATACGCTAATCTCTTATAACTTACACCACACTCTTTTCTGTCAGCCACAGCGGCTTGTGTAAACGCTCCTTGATACCATGAGGCCTTACTGCTCCGTGAACCAACAGACGTATAAATCAATTTATATCATCATTTATTACATATATTATTACATTATAGTGAAAATGTGACCATTAGACTTCAGACTGTTAGAGATTTTTTTATAATTTATTAGATGGTGTGACCACACAACGAACGAATGTGACGTGTGTGTAAATAACAAATAAAATAGTTTATTGGTAAAACAAGTTTAGGTATTAACAACATTTTTGATTGGATCCTCCTTTTAGGCAAATAGTGCTTGTTAGGAGAGTCCGCTCTTCCATAGCATTTCCATATGGTTGTTTCGCCAACTACATTGACCATTAAACACTGATAATCAGTTTAGACCTGCAGGACTACAAATTTGAGTCGTACAAATCAACTATAGGTAAGAGACTGAAACATTACAGTCTTCTTTTTTTTCCGGACGGGAAATCATCAAATGACCCCTCCCGCTCTGGGTGGAGCGGAAGGGAGTGTCAGACTCTTACTGACTAAAACCCACCCATGCTCCTTCCTTTGCCCTTTATGTTCCGGGGTAGCGGTAACCCTTTCAGACGATCCCGCTGAAAACACTATAGTCAGACTTGATCTTATGGATTCTGATGTCTGATTTTCTGCTATATTACGTTTCTTTCCGCCCATTCAATTTTAAAATTATTCCAAACACGAACACTTGGCTTTACCTAGGAATCAGGTTCAACAACCTCATCGAAAGTGAGAATGTTTGATCCTGAAACTAAACTTTAGTTCGGACTTGAAACAATGAGCTCGTAAAACAAGTGAAAGCTCACTGCGTTGCTTGTAGTAGATTTACTAGAAACCTTTGTTAGTCACACGGCTATCTACCCACTGATCAGCGAGAAAATCAGAAATAAGAAGCTTTTAAGGTTTCCTATTTTAAACAAAATAAATATCACTTATGGAGTTACAATTAAATTAGTATTACATAAAGATTGGAGTTTTATAATGTAATTTTTCAAAGAATTATTGAGATTTTCCCGTTTTGTTGCCTAAATTTAATAAAGATCCTCTCAGGGGTGAGCTGGTACATATTTGTCCCGCTTATGGTACACATGTGTACCAGCTCGTCCTAATGAAGTTAAAAGCTTATGCTTTCTTTTTTTTTTTGCTTACGTTTTAACAAAATATGGTTGCATTTCCCTAACATTACTAAGCTTTAAAATTATAGTCAATCATAATAAGCCCGTTACAACGTTTAAGAATAAACCTTTATACCCTCTTTAAATGGAATGAACACATAATATTCATATCCACTACAAAAAGTAATAATTTAGTTAAACTGAAACACTCAAAAATAACTCACAACACAATCGCCATATTTTCCGATACATCCACTTAATACAGTATAGATTGCACGTCGACAAGTTAATGCACCTGTCAAAGGCCTCAGCGGGACGGCAATGTATACCGTCTAATTAGGGCATGAGAATTCTCATTAGGACTCACGGCGAGTAGGATTACTACAGAGATGTCTTGCCCTTTGAAGTGTGACGTCAGATATTGGCGGTTGGAGATTTGAATGTCAATTCGTTAAGAAATTGACATGTCATTGTGGTCCTAAGAATTGTAGAAAATGAATTTGCATTTTCTTAAAGGGTCCGGTGGGATGACACCTACCAGAGGTAAGAGTAACAGTGAACGATTCCCAGTTGAGAATGCAGTTGCATCCAAAATACACCTTGGAAAATTAAGAAAAAAATCTTACATATTTCTATTCTGTACACAGGTAAAGAGCGTTCATCAATATACTTCTTCTTAATCAAACTATTGACGCTGGAGATTTGTGTACTTTTACGGTCAAGAACGATCCATACTATGCAACTTTATCAACTATCACAATGATAATATTAAGAAATGCAGTTCGTAATCACCAAGATTATAAAAGCCAGTTTGAAATACAACCTTCATAATTATAGGCCTTAATCATAAAATCAAATTACAAAGTGCCTTGCGCAACATGGATTTGAAACTACGACCTTATCGACAGCCAACTATCAACTAAATGATAATATATAATTTTCACAATAAATACGGGTAGTTATGTACGTCAAATAATGATGTCACACAATTTATCATTATTCGTGGCACTACTAAATATTATTGAAGTTATGCCAATTGACGGGCGATGCATGCCGGTAGATACGCGATAGTGACGCAATAGAGGAGACACAGAAGGTCGAAGGATCTGTACCGAAGGACCAGCTTCTTACCAGCGGCTTCGCCCGCGTTGATGTCGTAAAATATCCATTGTGTTGATGTCCTAAAATATCTCATAAGAATGTGCTACCCGTTTTTAAATGTACCCTATGTGTTAATCCAGGTTATAAACTATCTGTGTGCCAAATTTCATCCAAATCCGTTCAGACGTTTTTGCGCCAATCTGGAATTAAATTCCAATCAGTCTTCTAGAATAATTATGATCTTGAAAACAATACTCTTCGTAATGATCTTTACTTTTAAAGACTACTTGCTAGCACTATAATTATGCTACTGAGCTTTTGAGTGTCAATCGCTGAATATAGGCCTAATTTCCTACAAATTAAACCACCTACCTAAGACTATCGTTGAGAAGAGTTGTTTCATGTAGCTCAAATTTCAGTCAATACTAGGGTTACAAACTTCAAATCCCCATCATCAAACGTCTCATAAACTCTTATCCTTCATTTCAGCCATTTATTCGTATTGGTCCTTCGGTCCGCGCCTCAATGACGTACGCGTTATGACGTAATTCAGCTTGTCGCGCTTATCGGTGACGGGCAGTGTCGGTGACGATGTCGCTTGCAATGCGTAGAGATATGATACGATATGTTTGTACGATGGGCTATTATAAGTTACAGGGGATGCAATTAACAATGGACGTAGGTTTATGTGAGAAGAACGCATTTTTTTTTTGTTTTTATTTGTGTTATATAATCTTTATGATTTAGCGTTGTTGAAGCATTGAGATTTCTTCATGTTTGAGACAGATTATTAGTCTATTGGCTGCCGTAATACGAATGTATTAGACGGCAGTCTCTCTAATATCAAAATGTGCTGCATCTGGTAACTTACAGAAGAAGTCGAATACAACGTAGACAGGGAAAAGCTAAGCTCAACTGACCCTTCAACTTTTTAATAAAATTTAGAAGCCATTTTGGTGTAATAAAATATTAAGTCTAGGGTAATGGGAGCTATCAACGGTATTTAAGCGAATTATAATCCTCTAAATCACCAAAAAATTCGCCATATTAATATTAGTGGCGCCTTCGAAACGCCTACTAACACTCAAAAACACACATAATTTCGACCGTTTACAAACCAATGAATTATGTGTCTATCTACAGACCTCTGACCTCAATTAAAGAAATAAATAGTTTCACTATTTTTATTAAGCAATCCTGATTTCCTACATCACCTCTGACTCGGCTTAACAAAACTATTATTAAACGCAATAACACCCATTATTACAAAAAATATTGATTCAAGCACCAAACTTTAATATCAACAGAAATATAAAACGTCATATATAGAACATAATTTGCCATAAAACTCATATTTCCACCGTATAAATATATTACATGCGGTATTTTGTCAACAGTCACAAAAAAATAACTGATCATTAAAACATAAAGTTTACGATAATGTCGGTATAACTCATAATACTTTCATTACTGACTTGTCATAATAGGCGATGAATTCTCGAGTATATTACATTATAAAATTTGAATCAGAACTTGTTTGGTCAAGAGAGAATCATAACGACAATCGGTGTAATGGACTCCCTATAAATATGTATATGGTTGGATGGGTGGGGCCTTAGAGTCAGCGGTTAAGCCGTATTAAATAAATACATTACAATAATGTCTGGTAGTTTATTATCGTATTAATGTTGATTTTGCTTGCAGGCCTGCTAATGACGCTAGAAAAGCATCTTCGTCGTAATGAAGACTTTACTTATCATAATTTAAACTTTTAGTGCTAAAGTTTAAGCTTTTAAAATATTCTACGTTTGAATAAGCTTTCGATTTTATCGAAAAAGCTGTTGGAAGAAATCAACCGTATTTTAAAGCTATGCACGCTAAGGATCGTTATGAAACCGCCCCGCTCATAGTCCCGCTAACACTGTAGCCCAACACAAAAGTGAAGAGGCGTTATACTCTATAGAGTGACTATAAAGATCTTGTAAAATAGCTTCCGAGGTGCGTAGGTGCAGGTCGCGTCACGAAATTAAGAAACACACACGTTTTGTGACATCGACCACAAGATAGAAATGTACCGAAGTACCAACACGTCCTATCCATGATAAACAAGCTTAGGTACAAAGTTATAAACAAAAATAGAACAGAATCCCGTACCGTATTAACTTGACTTGGCTTCATAAGCGTATTCATAGTTTCGTAGTTACGAGAAAGCATTTTAGGCAATGTCGTGCTACGAAATTCGTAGCAATATGTTTTGTTTGCTACGATTTTTGTAGCACAATTACTTTTGTCTGCTACGATTTTTTGTAGCCCATAATAAATAGTAACACTCAAGTAGATTTTGTGGGAATTATTTATAAACGATGATTAGAGTTAAGTGACGTTTAAACGTCCAAAATGTATGGTTAAACAGTCGCTAATCACTACTTAACTTTAAGCAACTTTTATGAATAAAGGGTCTCTGTGATTTTTTTTTATGAAACTAGACAATTGCAAATTCAACTGGTTTGAGCGTGTTTTGTTTCACCTTTAGGCAACCCTGTTTACGTGCAACTTTATTGCATATCGCTACGAGTGGACCTTCTGCACTTACTTATCACACGCAACACGTTTTGTTACCTTTATATAAATAATGGGACTTCTATTATAATTTAGACATAAAATTCTTAACAATAAAAGTTGGATTTCACTAAAGTAGTCACGAATTCTAACAATGTATATATGTAGAATCGTAAAAGCGATGGGTTTATATTGTTTTTATTTGAGCAACTTCGTGTAGATGTCGATTTTATATTTAATTTATTGCGTATGTTTGTTTTTTTATGGGGTTTTCGTCATTATTAATAAGAATATTGGAGCAAATTACGACATTTTCTAAAAACCAACGACTACCGAATACCGGAGGTCCATTCTTGTAGATACTTTAAAATATTCAACATCTAGTTCGATCGAAACTCGAGGCACGAAACATGAGGGGCAATTCTAGTAATTTTAAGAACGTTCACAGTCTAATCTCATTCTCATTCTGTCAAAAATACCTCCAATTTCCCTACAAATTTAACTAGTTATTGACATTTGTTTGTCGCCGAGATGAGACAGCGACTAGATTTTGAACATTTTAAATTACGAATTTAATTAGAATTGGCCCCCAGGTTTCGTGCCTCGAGTTTCGATCAAACTAAATGTTGAACATTTTCCGATCAAGAGATTCATTTTTTTTCAGATCTTAAACCATTTTCAGTGCAAGAGTTGAACTTTCGCAAGTTTGTATAATACCTCGCATAAAGTCCTTTCAAGACCCCGTTGTTTAAAGAGTTAGTAAAACACTTCTACTTACCATCCGCCTACACTACTCCCATCACAAAAACGCCATACGCACGTAACTTACCTGTAAACAAAAGAAAATGAAAACATGAGCAACATTCAACAGACTCAGCTAAAAACTCACCCACTTAGAAAACCAAGCATCACAGACAGACAGAACCCTTCACCCTTTGTACATACACCCTTAATCTTCTCCCTAATGCGAGCAAAAAAATCTCAATTCAATCGCATTCACCTTCAAAGGTAGAGACGTGTTAAAGCCTTACCGGCTTTTAATTAAAGCCTGCTGGGGTGGGAGGGGGCCGGAAACGACGGAGCGGCCATTTCACTCCGGCTGTCCACTTCCGGAGTAACGTATGGACGAAGGTACTTCATTTCGGACTGACGGTGGGGAAAAAGAAAATCGAAGGCGTCTCGGGACAGAGGAGTGGAGACGGTGTTGGGTTTAAATATTTTTTGTTTTTATTTTGTAGAGTTGTACGTCCTCTAGGGGTAGCGTCGTATCTTGTGTCCTCTTAAAAAGTTAATATTACCCTAATTATTTAGCTACATTATGTTCCTTGCGTTGTCTCGTTGCATTTATTGTAATACCAACCCGCACTGGGCCCGCGTGTTGGATTAGTCCCTCCCTCTCACCGAGAGGAGGCGTGTGTCCCAGCAGTGGGAACATTATAATAACCACAAAGCATTTGGTGTACCGTCATAGGTTTTTTTTTATAAATGTCGCTTAAAGTTAAGATACGATTAAACATAAAAAATGTGTGGATGGCGCACGTTAATCAATACTAAAAAAAACATCACATAACTTCACTATTATGACAAGCTACTTTTAGTGAAGATCAGACTGCAGGTTCATGGATATTTTAGTATTCCAGACTAAAGCTCAAATTATGTAGGAATTTATAAAAAAAAGCTTAAAATAACTCCTAGTGTTCGCGACTCCGTTCCTTCTCCGATCATGGTAATCCGATCTCACAATCGCGGACGTTTAATTGACTAGCATAACTTACTAGTTAATTTGAAATACGCGAACAAAAATGTCGCATGTCTGATTTATAATCGGGAGAGACTCTTTCGCTTTTAATTGTATTAATCTAGTTCTCTAGTAGTTGTGTGTGGATAAGGCGTGGTATGGATGGGGCGACTGATTTTCTAGGATTGAGTAAATTTTTCTTAAAAGATGAATGATGTTTATATTTAAAAGTGTATACTTTATAGTGATGTTGTTTCAATACGTATGTATTTAGATTGTTTGACTGCCCTGTTGGTCTCCTGATCGTGCGCGACTGCTGAACGTGGGGTCCTGGGTTTGGTTCCCGGATCGGGCCAAGTGTCATTGAGTTTTTCCATTAGGAAATTCTTAGTAACAGCCCAGAGTTTGGAGTTTGGCAGTTTAAGCCGTTGGTCCTGCGCCTGATCTCTCCCCGGTCCTGTCGGATTGCCCGGTTGTGTCCCTGGTGGTGTGAATAGGGAGTGCACCTGTGTCTGCGCATACATTTGTGCACTATAATATCTCCCGCGTCGAAACTAGTCTTCGTTGTGATTGGCCGCCATGGGCGAAATACCGTCTGGAGGACTATTATTATTGTTTAAATGTCACCCCCGTGAACCTAAAGGGATAGATGTAGGTGCCCTGTGATGTGTACAGTTTCCCGAATACCGTATTTGATCCCTTGGGGGTAAAAAACAAATCCCAAGGTTCCTGTATCAGGTTTATAACTTTTCAAATAATTCCCTGTGTCCGAAGTTGGCAGAAATTACGTAAATCTTACTCCGCATCGTAAACTGTGTGCACGAAAAGAGTTACGTAAGTATTTCTAGTTTCACCGCCCGATCAGGACCAGGCCCGTGCCGGACGGCGCGTAAGTGTTCCACGCGCGCCTCAAAGAGATGTCAGCATAACGAGGGGCCCCTCAGGGCCGAAGCCTGCCGGGGCAGCGGGATTGTCCGAAAGGGTTACCGCTGCCCCGGAACATAAAGGGCGAAGGAAGGAACATGGGTGGGTTTTAGTCAGTAAGAGTCTGACACTCCCTTCCGCTCCACCCAGAGCGGGAGGAGTCATTTGATGATTTCCCATCCCAAAAAAAAAAAAAAAAAAAGTATTTCTAGTTACCGACATAGAGATAAGTACTATTAAGCTCAGTTACAGTTTCAGCACTCAAATCACTTCACGATCAGACTAATCGCAAAAACGTACGACAAAACGCACCCCTCCGCCGCAGTCCGGCAAGACGTGTAGGTGGTCTTCCCCATTTTTATTTCCTTTTATCTCTTGAATTGTTAATGTGCTGCAGAGAAGGACACTCGCGTTTTATTGGTGTCTCTTAATGAATTGATTTTAGCTCGGAATCAGGAATGACTAAGTATAAGGGGAGATTTAATTTATATCTGCTGGACTCAGTATAAAGTTACGGGTGAAAATCGATTTATATTAGGTGTCTGCAGTAGTAGTTTTAAGTGCTGTTTTTTTTCCCTAGCCGCTTGCAGTGTCAATGTAGGTATTATTTATTAAAAGCCTGTGATGTCCCACTGCAGGGCAAAGGCCTCTCTGCTCTCTTTCCACTTCTCACTGTTTAAAGCTGCTGAGGACCAGTTCTTGTGAAGGTAATGATGTAGGTAGTGTCCATTTTTATTAACCCTAGGCGCATCTGCATGCCTAACTAATTATTCGCCACAGAAATGATTATGTCTGACGTTGTCTATGTTGTCAAGTCTTGTCTACTTTCAAAACTTTAATATGGCCGAATACAGGAATATTCAAAAACTCAAAATTGTTTATTTCTTCAACAAGATTACAAAAATTTGTTTGAGATTGGAGCCTTCTTTTAAGCAAACAATGCCTGTATTAGAAGACTTCGAAGAATCCGAGAATATGTACGGAAGGTTAGGCTAGCTAGACACAATTATTGCTTTCGTGCAGGAACGTAATCCACGGCCTTTCACGGGCTCTTCCTATGACTTTTCCTGCCTGCGTATAAGGTACTGGGTTTAATTCCCAGGTCGGGCAAAGTGTTATTGAGTTTTTCTATCAGGAATTTCTCAGTAGCAGCACGGATTCTAGAGGTATGCCCTGTTGATGGCAATAGTATTAAAAAGGAAACATAACAGGCGAAATGTGGATACCTGACCTCTGCATGAGGCCCTTTGTACACATACATGTTTCTTGCCGTGAAAGACTACGGCTTATTCGCCGTGTGTAGGTACGGTCGCTAGTGTTGTATGGATCTCTATGGAAGCTTGTTAACGGACACATTTTTTCCTACGGCGCGCTTTATACGCCGTACCGTAAAGAAACTGCGCCGTGTACAAAGGTTCTACTCTACTGGGAAACAGTTGTGATAATATGTTATGTGACTTTACCAGTAAACTCTACTCCGTACGTTTGTTAGAACTAGGCAGTAGAAAAAAACTATTTTATGTCATATAATTAAAAGTTACCTCATAATAAGTTAACGACATAAACATTACACACCATGAGTGACCGACGTCATTACTCTGTCAAGCTCAATAAAACTAAGTTCCAGCCAAGTGCGTAAGTTAGTTAGCACTTCCTCTAAGAACAATAGACATTAAACATTATAGGCTACGTACACATTGTACAGAGTCTTGAATGAGGCGTTATAGAGCGGTGACCTGTGAGACCGGTGATATGGTAGTATTTTATGTAGTCTGAACTAATAATTATAATGATTGATTGCGTTTATTTATTTATATATAATTTATTGTACACCACAAAAATATAAAAAAACACTACAACCCGGGGTTTATGATTAATAAACTTTGATATAAATCATTAATGTTTGTACTGGTAAATTTTGGTCCAAACTATCACACTACAACAGGCGGAATATTCAGCGACTATAATCGCTGAATATTTGCCTATTGTAGTGTTGTCTAGATCGTGTGTTATATTAATTACTAAAGGATTTGTTGCCAAAAGCATAGCATAGCTTTGATATTTTCGCCTTAAGATTGGTCTATAAAAAGTTCCTATGCAGTTACCGCCTAACGTACAGGTGCACCCACAATACCCCAGAAAGACTAAGATTCCAACAAGACCAAATTCCAAAAATGTCATTCCGCTTTCAAGCTATTTCGAACTTAGCTTAAATCTCGCCTAACAAACCACAGGTAACAAACCCTAACCATAAGTACTAGTTAATACTAACACTAACCGGTTCAACGACCTCTGAGCTAAACACCGGTTACTCTAAATGTTATCGTAAGCGCCCATTGTGTTCTGATAAGAACTGTTAACTTATTCATAACTGGCACTGTGTACAACCTGCGTTATTTGGCGGATTTGTTGTAGGTACATAAAGATTAGTGCAGTTGTATGGGTGCAATTATTTTTTAAACTGTTTCTATGACCAATCTGATTCCATGTTTTACTATCTACAATCGTTTATGGTTGGCGAGATAGAAATATATCTACGGTTGGCGATGAAAAAGTTATTGATTTTATCGGAGTTCCGGTTCATCTCACTATGGCTTTTTGTACCTGTTGCGATGTCCTAAACTTATGCTTTATAATATTTTGGTGTCACTCAATTTCATCATCAACTAATAAATCATTTGGAAATCCTCATCTTAGCCCGGAATCACGCATTGCCATCGCCAAGCCTATTAGTCTTAGTAAAGTCACAAAACTTTATCTATGAGGTAGGTTCTATAATCGATGCGAACGGGCATCATGTATGCAGGTGTATCCTATGCTAGGTCATCCAGAAAATACATGAATAATCCCTTCAACAAAATTTGAAAGAATTAGCTCACTTTAACACAGAAAATATGATAAAAAATCCATCTTAATAAACCTCATTTCTGCATCGAGCGTCTATCGTATAATTTCTTAACGTCGGCACTGTGTCGAGGTAATTGGATTCGATACACCCACTCTACACTTTGTAACAGATACATCTATAGAAGAGGGGGGCGTTTTCCAACTGTATTAAGCAGACACCGTGTCATTTTAGATCTTGCTAGTCTTAAGTAAATTGTTGCTCGTGCTTCTCTTTTTTGGTTTTTGTTAGTGCTTTTATTGGTGCTGTCGACAACAGTAAAGTATCCCATTTTGGTTTCTTGGTATTGGAAATCAAGCAGGTTGTTTTAAAAGCTATATTTTAAGAATTCCCAATCCTATTATAACGATTAATGCTGGTCAAGTTCAACAGAATGTGGTAAAACCTAAACAGATATTTGGACAACTCAAATAATTTGGAAAGCTTCTGTTTAATTTAGAAATTATTTTAGTTTATTATGGCCGACGACCTTAATAAAGTGGCTTAACAAGGTGTTGTGGTGCAGCCTGGGAGAGGCTTATGTCCAGCAGTGGACTGCAATAGGCTGAGTTGATTGATTGACGTGCTTTGGCCAAGGAAAACTCATAGGGACCAAAACAAATACAAATACATCTTTTAGTACAGACTACTCTTCTGATAAAATCTTTCACTCATTTGTACCTAGAGACACCAAAAATCGTGGTAACAGGAAAATTAATGTTGACCATGAAGTAGTTTATCTTGTAGTTTGTACCCAGTAGCACCATGATTTTATCAATAACTGATGACCACTGACCACCCAGCCACATAACTGCTACTTCTAACACATGCACCCACGCATCTCGTGGGTAGATGACTGTGTTAACAGAACTTAATTACTGGTCTTAGCGGTCATCAGTCGCTCGTCGTATGCATAAAACTTAGTTGTTTATGGGCGATAGAAATGATTATACATGTAGGTTTGTTTTAATGGCGTTCCATGAATTTCCGCTATGGTTTCGTAAAGTTAAGTGGTTGGCAAGGTTTATTAAAGAAATTTAATTGAATTTTTGTGATGTTTGGAAATAAATACCGAAGTATGAACTAATGATATATAACTAGCTGCGCCCCGCGGTTTCACCGGCATAAGTTTATATCGCGTGGGAATATCGGGATAAAAAGTATCCTATTTGTTAATCCTGATTATAAACTATCTGTGTGCCAAATTTCATCCAAATCCGTTGAGTAGTTTTGGCGTGAAAGAGTAACAAACATCCATCCATCCATCTATCCACCCTTACAAACTTTCATATTTATAATATTAGTAGGAAGTACGATTGTAGGATTAGTAGGAAGTAGGATAGTAGGATAGGATAGGATAGTAGGATATTAGTAGGATAGGTATGTATTAGTAGGATAATAGGTGAAATCATTGAAAAATGTTTTCCATCTCTGAATTATTGTTGTAAGCTTTCAACAACTTATGAATTACTGAAATGGGACCCTAGTAGACTACTAGTACCTAATGTACTTTTAAAAAAATGAACGGGTTATAACGTACACATCATATCGATTAAAATTATCACGCAACATCACGAAACAAGTACTTACTTATTACTAACACTATCCAAAATGATAAACTACAGAGCTTACACACCTATTGTAGTATTAATAAAGCTACCAACACCACGGAGATGGCGATACGCGCCACCTAGCACCTGTTTAAGACAACCTGCGTGCGCACACGCATAAGTGTCAAGACTATGATAAGTGACAGTACACTAAACATGTCTATTTGTGTCGTAAAGAATAAAATCGTGAAATTATGAGATATAATTACAGTTGTGCTGCTAATAAAGATAATACAACAAATTGGAACACGATAAGCAGTGAGAATGTAATTTTTTGACACCGAGTGCGTTTCTAATTATTTTATTGTTTTTATTTATGGCGCTTAAGACATAACACCCATCTGGTTGGAGGATTCTTCCTTTTCAGTGGATTCCTGCGTTGAAAAGGAAGGATCCTTCTCACCTCGTTCGGCCATCTTCAAATGTATGTGTAAGTAGATGTTTAAAAAACTATGTTACTAGAAAGGCGGTGACCACCGCTAGACACTAGATGACAACTAACAAAGAATATGAAAGAGTACAGAAGAAAAACCCTCCCACCGAGAGGAGGCCTGTGTCACAGCAGTGTTAAGGTAAAAAGGCAAATGTTGCGCCGACCCCATATAAATTGGATTGAGGGCAAGAGTGATGATGATGCTACTAATAAGTATTAAAAAAATGATAGTGTCGTTTCTTCGTCAGAAGGAACTCAATAGAACCGTAATCTATACCTACACCGTATACAGAATTGGCATAGATTACGGTGTTGCAGTAAAAGAGCCAGCCTCCCTCCTAGGCAGTCAGCTCCGCTTCCAACCTTATTGATTAGCTGAAATAATTTCTCCATGTCAGTAGCTTCCTTGTATAGCTCCTACCGACACACGACGACTACAGAGATAGATCATCCTTGTCTTTCAACTATTACAAATTGCCGCAGCAACACGAGTACCTATCGCAAGGTTTTCTACTTGTATGGACTTGAGCCGGATGACAGCATCAGTCTTGTCGTCTTGCGCCACAGAATGCCCAGTTTATCTTTCTCGGTAGCGCTAGGTTGAGACCTGGCTTGTCTTATATATACGTGCTGTATTTTACAAACGTTTGCCTTTATAACTATAGGTAGTATAAACTGCCAAATGTACTTGGCATCTTGTAGTGTTGTTCTCTAAACATCACTTCTATTTAAGTGCTGCTAAAGTTTTGTTGATTTACTTTTTAATAAGAAGATTTTTTTTATTTTTTTATTGCTGAATGGGCGTGCTTTTGACCTCGGTCACTCCTGATAGAAAGCATTGGAAGACGTCTTTGAGTACGATTTCGATTTTGGACACTTCAATGAAGTTTTCTGTTTAAAGTTACCACTCAGGATAACACTGTCATTCGCAACAGATTCTTAAATCTTTGGAATCAAATATCCCAGCAGTAAGTAATCTGAAAATGTAGTAAGCACTTCCAAGCAAACCTCCCGACTCCTTGCCCACATAAATATCAAGTGTATTTTCTCCCACAGTGTGAGTGCACACTGCGATGGTCCTAGACACTATGACATCGACACATGACGCGCATAGTAGGAGGTTGGTCCTTTGTCATAGCCTCACATTTTATTAACGCCATCAAGTCGCTTGTGCGACGCCTGAGTTATCTGACATGAGAGCTGTAGGGCAAGGCGCCACTGCTAGCGGGACGTAAGATATGGAGATAGTTTATTACAGCAGTATGACGTAGGCACTTCACACGGAGGAGACTAATCCTTTGTCATATTTTTTTTACGCCAGCAAGTCACTTGTGCGACACCTGAGTTATCTGACATGAGAGCGGTAGGGCGAGACGCCACAGCTAGCGAGACGTATGATCAGGCTACGGCGGTCTCAAAATAGTTTCCTACAGCAGTATGTCGTAGACATATGACATGTAGGAGGCTGGTCCTATCCTAGCCGTAAAGTCGCTTGGTAGCTTGTGGAGTACTGAGTTATCTGACGTGACACTGCAATGGGTACGGTGCCACTGCTAGCAATATATATATTATATATTATCAGTGGATGTGTTAGACGGGAAGAAGTAGTGAAAATCATTCAATTACAAAACTATAATTACCACTTATTGCTGATTTTCCAGAAGAGTTTGTGTTTTGTCTGACATACAGGGCAATAGCACTACGCGTTATTAACATGAAATTACTAGCACCTGTCACCTTTTTTTTTTTTTAATGATATAAACTAGTGCTTGTCTGCGATCCCGCCTGATGGAAAGCAGTGATGCAATCTTTGATGGTAAAGCGCACTAATTTATTATGAGCCTATTCACTCTAGCCTTGAAGACACTTAAATTATAATCAGACGGGAAAACCCTTCCAGTCCTTCGATGTTCGCGGTATAAACGACAAGGCGAAACGCTCCGCCCGCATCGTAGCAGTTTCAACAACGTTTAGGGTGGAAACTCGCCGTGCGACGGGTTGTCCGATGATTGGACGGTGATGGCGGATTTAAGTCATGTAATTCCCGCGCACACTCTCCAGAATGCATCCTATAGAATACCGAAAGGCTGGCTACCCTACGCCTGTGCTCCAGGCTTTGCAGATTGGTCTTAACCAAATCTGGATCACCAATTAGTCTCTTCGCACGCCTCTACTGAGTCCAAAGCTGCTAGATGGCATTTAGCAGCACCAGCCCACATGTGGCTGCAGTACTCCACACACGATCGGACATGCGCTTTGTATAACATTAGAAGCTGTCCCGGTGTGAAGTGACCTTTGCAAGAACGCCAAGTTTCCTAGCAGCCATCTTGGCTTTGGACTCAATGAACTGCCCAAAGTTTAGGTTTGAGGAAATTTCAACTCCCAAGAGCTGAAGGCGGTCGGTGCACTCCAAGGATACATTCTGAAAAGCAGGAGCTAAGGTGAACGGGCTCCTTTTAGCGGTGAACAGACACGCTTGTGTTTTGGCGGCGTTGAATCCCACAAGGTTGGCTTCGCCCCACTTGGAGACTGCCTGAAGTGCGACATTCGTACGCTCTACCATAGCCTCTCTTTCGGACCGGATTACTTCCTTACAAGCCCGAGCACTCGGCAGGTATCTCTCTACAACTGTGCTGTCATCTGCATACCCATAGATTCCGGGCATCATTGAACATCGAACATCGTTTGTAAAGTTAAGTCTACGTTTGTCTAGTTCTACGAAACTTAACACTATTTACTCGCCTTTAACTTCCCGCTTTCCGCTCTCATACACACCAGACCTCTGACATCTTGTACCTAAACCGTGGGTGTAACGCATTCGTTTTCTTTACACGCTTTCAAAGGATTTTGATTTTATAATACTGGAAGGGCCTAATATTATAGTTCGGCCCATTCTGAGGCCTGACGTGGTTTATTGCTGAAAATACAAACGGATTGATATGGGAGGCTTCAATACAATGAACGTTGATTTTTGTTTTTAATAATACTCCAGCGAGCAGCCTGCGTGCCACGCTTTATGGACGCGTTTCCTTAAACGATACTTTGAAGGTATTTATTGGTGTTATTGGTGCATGAATAAAGGCTCTTATTGTAGCTTACGTAGCTTCCGATCTATGGTGGAGCGTTCCGAGTTTAGAATAGATCATTATATTGTTTTCTATGGGTGTTGTTACATGATTCGCTACTTTGTCTTGTGCATTGCTTTTCAAGAAAATTTATATTGTGCCATCATCTCCTTAGATCATTTATGATGACTATGTATTGGGAAAGTGCTAGTCTTATTATATTTTGGCACAAGAAAAGCGAGGCGTATGCCCAGCAGTGGGTGAAGTCGGGCTGTGGATGACGATGATGAGTCTTATTGGTAAAAATAAAGGGGAAAAGCACGATTAACAATAACAATTCCGCGTAAAGCTACAGCTAGTGTCCGCAATATCAACTGGATGTAAACTTCAGATCAACGCACTGTAAACCAAGTTAACAATTTAATCATCCAACAAAACAGCAATTAACCAGCCGTTAGGCAGAGCACCAACAAATTGAAATACATCACGTCTCCTTAACTTGAAGTTATTGCAGAAAAACTGGCGCGAAAGCTGCGCGGACGCGTGGGCGGGGCGACGCATAAACATGTCGCCGTCCCGCTCTAACGCACAATGTGGACGATCAACGAGAATTTATTATCTCTCGTCGCATTATGCGTTAGCGCAGGTTGCGAAGACTGCTAGTGTTCGCAAGCTCTGCGGTATTTTAATGGGTTAACTGGGGATGGTTGACGGTTTTGTTGAGAAGGCTCTAAGAGTATATGGTTTCTTATTAGAAATGGGCGATGATTCAATGGAATATTTATATTAATCCTAAGTATCTGTAACTTAAGTGAGCTTAATTTGATGAACAGTGCCTAATTGGTCAACTTCAAAAAGCTTCTAAACTTTCTCTATTTGCTTAAAAGCTCTAAACCTCAACTGTGACTGTTAGCCTGCATTATCGCACTGCTGAGCAAGATCCTCTTCCCATGACCTCCAGCATAAAAAAACCTCAACTAACCATCTCAAAATTCTCAATAGGATACATATGCTAGCAATGCGAGCAAAACCCTGAACAAAACCAACAAAACAAAAAATCAGCACGCACAAAATCACACCTAGTTAGAAAACATTCCCTTACCACGGAAGTCAGAAACACAATGAGCACAGAGTACGCATTATTGCGCAGAAACGAACACAACTCACTAACTCAGTCATACATCTCAGCCTGAATGGGAGTATTAATGCACCTTATTTGTGGAGGCAGCCGCACTTAACTAGGGGTTATCAAGATCTAGAAATTGTTGGGGAAACTACAGTACCTGTTATTTTGTGGAAGGTAAAATACCGATGACGTGTGCTGCCTGTGAGTCAGTGCAGCGATTCAAAGGACGTTGACAGCGAATGACGCGGAAGAGCGAGGTCTGACAGGTAAGTATTGTAATGTATACTGTTACAGTTCGTCTCAAGGAAGAAGTCTTGCAGGCATGCTACGGAGACATAAATCTTTATTTATTATCAACATCATATTACAGGCACTGGTTAATAAAATGCACAATATGAAATAGAGAAAAGTGTTAGGTAGAAGGGTTGTGGTTGCTATGTTGAGTACGGTCATGGATCGGCTTTGGTTTGAATGTGTTAGAAAAGCTCATTAAAACCCACACGACATGAATTTTATTGAAATGCTTATTTTCTTTGTTGGTGGACCAACTTGTTAAGACTAGGTACTGATATCACTATTTGCTATTTAATATTTTGACTTGTCAAAAACCAAAATTTATTGTGTTTTTTTAGGGACTATAAGCTTGCCCCTGACTATTTGCTGTAGTAATTAGGTATTAAAACTAAATACTTCTCCAAAGGCTATTTTTCCAATATTATATTAAAATAAATGTGATTCTAGACTGATAGTCTATTTTCTTTATTTTTTTTCTGTGCCATTATTAGCACAAGAAAACAGGATAGGACAGGACAGGATTTTAGTTTTCTATTGAAAACTAAAATCCTGTTTCATACTCTAGAATGCCTAAGATAAATCGGCTAATTTTAACATAAATCTGTTAATTATGAAGACATTTAACATAATCTGATGGAAATACAATATTATAGTGCTAATGGCATTAATTGCATTAAATTAAGATAAAATAGCAAGTTATAGACATATTAATTGTTAAAGTATTATAATTAGTGGAAGTCGACCTTTAATTAGTATGTTAACTTGTTCTTTCACCTCGTGGATCAATCATAAAACAACGTTAGCATAAATATTATTTTAATGTTCGAAATAATCTTAATTTTTGTGTCGCCACTGGGTTTTACACTTTTTTTATAGTTATGGTGAGACGCTTGTGTCAATTTCGATAAGATTAAAAAAAGCTCTTATTAACTATTTGGCAAGAGGCGGTTATACAAAATGTATACATAATCAATTAGTAGAAACTGCAATTTATCTGAAAAATCAATATTATCTGTAAAATATCATCAAAAAGACACCTCTACAAGTGAAAATTAATTACCTAAAACACTTATAAATGAGACAATCACATTCTTATGTTATGTGTATTCATAATCTACATATTTGAGTACATACCTAGTTTTAATAGTTTTTTTATCATTACTCCTCTTCAACCAATGCCCCTGCCATCTAATCTATTCACCACCCTTGGTTGACTAGTACAGAATGCTTAAGGCATTAAGTCCGCCTTTGTACCTTTTTTGTATGCGAGAAGTTTAAATAAATAAATAAAAGTGACGCTAAGGTTTAGATGATTATCAACACATGAAATAAAACAACTGCTAACTATTAAGCTAGACTTCCCTCTGTTTCAGAGTAAAAAGTAAAAATATCTACTTATAGCTATCTCCACAAACATACAGAATTTCAAATAAAAACCAATCAGCGAACCACCTCGTTGTAACGAAGCGTCGATCGAAGACAATAGCGTCCTTTATGCTAAGATTCGGCTCTGAATGGACCGGCGGACGGACGGGCGGACGGACGGACGATCAGCTTTAGATTACTTTGTAACCGCTGATTAAACTGGAATCAAGCGTTTTGATGGAGTCGGACCTTTTTTGAATTAAGTTCAGTGAAAAGTGTGAGAGCATCTTTAGAATAATAAATTAGTGTTTAAATAAGGAATTTCGTAGGAAGATTCTAATATCATACAACATCACGCTTGTTTTCCCGAAGGGTTTGGCAGAGGTGTAACTATAGTAACTCAACCCACATAAAATTCTTAAATCCTTTTCATAGTGAATTCTCACTATTCTTATCTACTAATAAGAAAATGGTTCATAAATAAGAGAGCGGTGGTGAATCTGTCTGTCTGTTTGCAATGACCAAACTACGAATTTAGCATTATTATGACAGTTTACCTACCCAGAAGTCTTCTTATTCTTAGTTGGGCCAAAACCTCAGTCTTGATAAGTTGAGATTTTATTGCTAACTGACTGACGCTTTTGTTGCTAACAAAGAAAATCTAATAAGAAGATACGAGTCGACTGCCGTATGCGGTATGTCATATCCTATAATCACATCTCAAATTAGAAATTACCTAGGAAGACCAAACAAAAAAGAAAACCCCAAACGCAGTGCGTCGGTAATTGAAATCGGTAAAGTATAGTGGTGTGCGCTGGTAAATCACGCGGGTAATCGGTAAACCGGTAAGTCGGGCGGTAATTAACGATAAGACGCACCTCTCCGTGTCCGAGTAATGGACAACGTTGGCTTGTACCGGTAATAAGGGAGGCAGGGTGCTTCGCGGTAAGGCGGAGAACATACTGGAGTAGTTGGAGGTACAAAATCTACAATATCTGACTGCACCAGAATTATATACAATAATTAAAATATGGGAAATGGCCTCAACGACGTTCAAAATCTAGTCGCAATCTCATCTCAGCGACAATCAATGTCAAAAACTTGTTGAAAATGTAGGGAAATAAGAGAGGTTTTTGACAGATTGAGACTGAGATCAGACTGTGAACGTTCTTAAAATTAGGAGAATTGCCCCTCAGGTTAGATACAAAATGGTGAGGTACAATAAGGTTTAGGAATCAAAAGTTAATATTTATTAACATCAGCGTCGTGATGTGGTTGTTGCTTATTATAGAAATGACATATGCTAGATAATATGACATGTCAAAGTTAAATACAAATTTCCGAGAAAATTGTAAGGTTTTAGATAAAATAAATAGTAACATCCTGTTGTGGGCTCTTGCTGATTTCGCAGAAAATATGACATTTGTCATAACATAATTATAACACAGATTAGATAAAGTTCTATTAAAACAGTTAAAACATCCTTCTTAAATTAATATCCTGATTTATGTAATTTATAGCCGAATTAGGGAGCTACCACTTTCCAACTTTGGCTATAACTCAAATAAATGAGATGGTCATTAAATGCCAATTAAATGTCATGTTTGGTCATTAAAGTGTGTAGGTGTTATTTGACACGACTGTTTTTCTTAAAAATAAAGTATTTAATATCTTGAAATTAATTATTTTTAAGAATACGAGTATTAGGATATTTTATTCGTTGATTTAATCGTTCATTTTCCTTATACTATGGCCTCCTCTAAAAGGAGTAAGCTCACCAGACACAAAATATTTTATGTCGAACAAATAAGAATTGTTTTATGAAATAAGTTAAAAGTAAAAAAAATGCTCCTATTCGAGCGCAAAAGCTCACAAAACCCAGAGTGTACACGCCGCACAACAATATAATAGCAACTTTTATCGATGCGCGTACGCACCGAGCTCCTAAGATCGTTTACCCGCTATAAATTATATCGCGAAATTGTCGATAATCATCTACCAGCGTCGACCGATTTCATTATTCTGTCCTGTACTTATTAGCGATATCGTGTGTTCAGGGCTTTATGTTTTAGATCGAGGAGTATTGCTATTTAATATGTGGAAAGTAGGTATTATTTATTGGCCGTGTGGATTTAGAAAAGGGCCACCCTGTATTAGCTTTTGGACTACGATTAAAAACGTATTGACACGACTACGAGAAACTTCAGGAAAGCAACTGTACTATAAAATATTCGGGATTTCAAGGGTTAAACTTTAGTTAGGGTTGATTTTACCAAAGTCAGATATCTTTTATCCGTGAAATAAAATTGACGTTTGGCAGTTCTAGTATAATAAAACAGTTTAAAATTAAAAAAATAATCTCTCAATAACATTTATTCGAGGTATAGGTAAAAGTTTGGTGAAATTCACCCTTAGTAGATTATTTGGTATTTGGGTTTGCTTAGTAGATCGGGTGGCAATAGCATCATTCTTTCTGCTAACTAATAATAATAAATTAATAATAAATGTTATGCTTCAAAAAAGTAAAAATTCAATGTGACGGATTCGGTGAGCCACAAACTAACAGATAAGTGTAAATAAAACATTCGTGCGATTCTGATCACAAAATAAAATAATATTGGTTTATCCTAGGGCTTGTACTATGGTGTGTGTGTGGGTGTTTGTCTGAGTGTGTGCGTGTTTGTTAGGGTGTGTGTATGTGTGTGTAGGTGCCATATCAAAGCTTCGGTGGCGTCGTATGATAATTTTAAAAGAGCTGTAGTTAAGAATTTTTTACAGGTTTACTTTATTGTACGTGTTGGGATGAGAAAAATAAAACGAAAACTAAACTAAAACGTATGTCTTAAATAAACTAAAACGTATGTCTTAAGAATGGTGGTAACTGCCAAGTCTTCGAAGGTTAATGTTTAATAGTAGGTCAGTACAACAATGATGACGATTTTATTTATTTTACGACCAGCAGCAGCAACAATGTAGGATCATAATAAATCTTATTCGTACCTAATCATTCATAACTGACATTCACGCTGACGGGACCCATCATACCTCACACTGAGTTTTATACGATTCGTGAAATGCCAAACTCTACGACTGCAGCACTGTGTATTTTCCACGATTTTAGAAGCCAATTTTAATTCTCGTACACTGTATGGCGTATGACACAATCGTTCAGTCATTTGTCTTGAGAACTAGAAAACGCTTAACATATTTTTAGGGTTCCGTACCTCATTAGGCAAAAATGTATGCTTATATGTCTGTCATGGCCCTTTTTCTCAGGAACGTTTGGAGGTATACATTTGAAAGTCAAAACGTTTATTGCGAAGTGTACAATGTTGGTGTTATGTTATCAAATACGTATACATATAGGTCTACGGACGTACGTTGGCCGGTTTTTCTTATAAGTAACACTATGTTTTAAATATTTTAATAGGCTATGCTGCGGCTTAAAAATACTCTAACGCCATTTATTTTATATTTTACAGTGTAGTTTTCTTTTTTTTTTTTGTAAAAATTGTATAAATGGGCTCATTTTCACAATAATGTCTTAGAATATAATTAGTTTGGGCATTCTATGACACTACAAATAATTTATCTGCTTTTACAGCTAAACATCGCCCACATGGACCAACAAAAACTGTCAACCCTCAAACGTCGGCGGCGCAACAAGTCGCTCCACAGGTGCCTAAGACACCCCGCGTCCCTGTCTTATTAACCCGCAGTAATCACACGAGACAAGGCTGCCGAGATAGATTGATTGGCCCGTTTTAGCTGGAACACTTTGATGGGTTTAAGTTGGCAGAAGAAGGGTTAGGTTCTGACGTGTGTTTGTAGAAGCTGTTTGTTATCTAGAAATCTAAATGCAGTCTTCTTCATTACGTGTCGATTCGACTCAAGTTTTGTCGGACCAGTATGTTGTTTGCGACCTGCGGGGTAATTGAGTGGCACACTAACAGTAGCAATGGTAGGATTTTGACAGTTCAACAACATTCATTGCGTTATTTACGTTGTTGAGCAGACAAATTTTTCGAACACATGAAGCAATGGATTAGCAATATCTTTCAAAATGATTCGGATTGTGGTTGATTGTGTGTTACACAATTAAAGTGCTGGACAGATTTATCAACGGCTTTGTTTAAATTATTAAAGGTGGAGGTGTAATATGCATGTGTGTATGTTTTAGTGGTTTTGTTACAGAGCTGCCAAAATCAATGTCTGATTGTGTCGATTAGGAAGCCTTTTTGGCTCAGCTTTATAGAGGCTTACCAATGTTCAGCTGTAAATGGAGCGGCTTGAGTTGATTGATAGCAATTACTCATCAAATACCAAATTATATATTATAAAATAACGACTTGCATTTAATTATATTATATTATATATAATTTATGAATAACACTTAATCACCCATATTGAAAACTTTCATAAATACGCTCTTTTTTATTAAATGAAAAGGCAAAAAGGCTCAGTAGAAAAAACCTAGCTTATAATTAACCATTACACCTTGACTCTGAAGCAAGGCTGCCTTGCCTCGACTCAAGGTAATGAAAGTCTTGTCTTTCTGTGCTGAATTCCAGACACCTAAAAACCCTAATTACAGGACATCATAATAATAAACCAATCAGCGCACACCTGTCAATAATAAGTTAATAACACAAGGAACTTTCAATACTCGCTAATTCGGTCGGACATTGCAATCATGCGCAGTTCGACCGATTTACAGCGCCTAATGGGGAGCGGCGCAGGCGCAGGCCAAACCGCGGCTGTCATTAAAGATCATTACGCGAAATCGAGAATTTTACTCAACGAAATTGGTAGTATGATGTTAAATTGACACTTGATTATCAATTAATTTATGTTTTCATGATAAATATGAAGGAGAAATAACGTTTATTTTGAGGGTATTCGACGTTTATACGATAGCTAATTTAACATAAGTGGGTACGTGTGGAAATGATGTCTTTAAGTTGGATACTAATAACATTTGCTTGTCAGAACAACAATCCACATCGGAGAAGTGGTCATTTTAACAATAATTATGATCTTGGGATCTTAATTGTGGTTTTCTATGAAGTTTAAGCCGACGACAAACAATAACTGTGTCCAAGATAAGTCATATCCACATGCAGCCAAAACTGTTTCTAGTAATACTTCTTTTTGAAAGGCTCAACAGGACCATCGAAATAATTCATATAAATGACTTAGCCTAGCATAATCAGCCTATAATGTTCCCACTGCTGGGACACAAGCCTCCTTTCAGTGAGAGGGGTAGGCCGTAATCTACCACGCGGTCCCAGAGCGGGTTGGTAGACACATGTCTTCGAATTTCGCGGGCCCAGTTCGAGTTGGTAAATGTCACATGCATCGATTTTTTGGTTCTAGGACATGCCGGTTTCTTCACGATATTTTCCTTCACCGTTATAAATATAAATAACTTACGACTTTTAAAACTTATTAAAAAAGTATAACTTTTAACTCACTCAATTAACAACACCTATCTTCACCAACAGCAACAGCCGAAAGGCATAACAACCGCAATAACAAACTGTCAGTACTGTCAACGAATTAAACAGTCAATTTATCACAGTAACAGGTGAAGTCGGGGCGTGTCGTGTTATAGATCAAAATGGCGAATATCGAAATGTCGTTGCGCGTACGCAGTTGTAGTGAGTTATTCGTTCGTGATAGTTCACGAGGCGATGCCGATACGATATTTATCTGGTATCGGGATGAAGGGAATTTATCTGTCTTCCTATTGTTTATTGGAGATTAGTTTGGTTTAAATACGTATTCTTGGGACGCATTTTGTGGATTAGCTGCGGTGAATGTAGCTTTCCTTGGTGTTATGTTTGCAATGTTTTAAATTCAATTATCATGGTAACAGAAAAGCTTGTTATCTTCTAGCAGTAAACCACCATCGGACCCAAGAGCATAACTTGACTCATGTAATCAACAACTATAATACACGATCTATGGCTGCCGTCAAATTCATTGTACCCAGAGTCACCAATTATTTTGGTGACAGAACTCTAAAAAAACGAATACCATATATATTGAATAGTCTGCCGGCAGACATAAGGAGTGAAATCAGTAAAATCAGATTTAAAAATAAGTTAAAAAGATATTATTTAGAAATGTATTAAAGTGCTACCTAAGTCTTAAGTGTGAAGTTTAAGTAGTGTATAAAGACTCGCCAGACCCCACAGTCAAACCACTATTACGGTTTTGTGGGACTTAGTTTTAGTTTATTTTATTTAGCATGCTGTGAACTTATAATAAATAAATAAATAATATGTTGGAAAAGGATGTTGCATATACTGAACAAAATCGAATGTATTGCCTTATGCCTTTTCCCATAAGAACCAAGTAGGTAGTAGTAGGTATGTATAATTTATTCCTCTCACAGACTTCTTAATAAGGCTGACACACAAATTATCTAATTTGAAAACATGCTTTAAGTTTTTATCACAAACACATAGATCGACGTCAAATATTTTCAGAGGTAATGCGTATGATATATTCACCTCAAAACCCGTAACAAACCTGTCTGCCTGTTACCAACTTAGGTAATAATACTACAATAGTAATACATTCTCAGGTAAGTGACACTGTCGGAGACACCTGTACAGGGTCGGCAGTACTGGTCACGACTAACCTGTACCTACGGTACCTACCTAATGTACTGAGTTAGTGGGACTTTGTCGAGCCGTGATTGATGCTGACGTAAGGTAAAGTTAGGGGGCTTAATATTGTGATAATGATGGTGACAGCCAATTTTAATATACTACATTAGATGTTAATGGACTAGCTTTGAATGTAGACGTTTATGTAGGGATCGATAATAATACAATCATTATTACGAGGGGAAATTTCTTAAGATAATTCTGACGAAATAAAGGGTAGCTGAACCAATAGGGTCAAATAGCTAATCAATAGATGCAGTAGAACCGCCATGACAGTTTGAAGCCAGTAGAAATATATGAATATGTGAAGAAGTGATAGAGAAGGAACGGCAGTGGCAACGTTGTTCAAGGTTTTTAAAGAGGAGAATCAGGCAAATTTCGCAATGCACAACTTGATCATTCAATCCAAAACCTCCAGATCAATCGATAGAGAACCTCACGACAGACTTCGACGACAGACCTTTTTAAAAACAAATATCCCCTTTTAAACATTCGTAATACTAAACCACGTAATACATTATGAGGGACACAATGACATTAAGTATAGTTAGTTGTCGAGGTCGTGGCGCCAGTCACGAGCACCTTGTACGGTTGTACTCGTTGTACCTGATGTACTGACAACGACGTGTCGACAAGATGGATGCTGACAGGAGATAGGTGCCTGTAATTGAGATATTTTGACGTTATTGTAGAAACAAGGTGTTTAAATCTAATAGGTGTTTCCGTCCGACGATGAAATGTAGGTGTGTCGTTGTTGAACAAACGTAAGGACTGTGAGTGATAATTATATCTGGTGAAACTGAAAGCTTATTTTAATATTTTCAATTTATAAATTAATATAAGTAATCCTTTGGAATAAGGAGAGTAAAATTTAAAGTCAAAGGAATTGATGCTCCAAATAAGGTCCTAATAAAAAATAAATTTCAAAAGGAACATAGAGAGAATCTGATAGATAGAAAGCTTAGTTTATTAATTTAATCCTATAACCAAGAAAATTGACTCAGGGCTTAGGTATTCATTTCTATTACTTAGGTATACGGTATTGAAATTAATATATTTGCAATATTAGGAACGTCAAAGAGGGTTACAATAATATCATATATCTTTCAACAAATACCGTGAGAAGTAAGTAATAAAACTAAAACAGTAAATCACTCGAGAATTATAAAAACGATGACTATATTTATGATCAAAATCAAAAATCAAAATCAAAATATTTTATTTCACATATACCAACATGGGCACTTATGAAGCGTCAGAAGCTAGGTGCACGGTTCCAATTTGTCGTTTCCTATGGAGAAGAGCCGGCAAGAAGATTGGCTTTTACAATGTTTTCAAATTACAGTAGGTATGGGAGCACAGCGTAGGCCTGTCAACAAGTACCAGGTACTTGATAAAATAAAAAATGGTCTACAGATCTAAAGTCTACAAGGCCTACAAAGTCCTCACAATCAATTCTGAAATGTGACTCCTAGGTGTGTACCAGTTTAAAAAACCTAAATACCGAAGCAATGCGTCACTATTTGTAAAAGGAAATGTCGTTGGAAAACCCACACTCTCATAAAATGCGTAATGTTAAGGTAGGTAGCCCTAACTGTCACACTGGACAAAGACAAATAAGGTAAAGCATAAACAAAGTACTAAAACTTTGAGTAATAAGACAGTTACTTGATTATATTTAAAGAAATGAAGCAGACAATCTCATTTGATTGAATTACATCAGAAATGTAGAAGCTTGAATTAATACTGCCATGGAATTAAAAACTACTAAACATAACCCAAAGCCCAATACACACAATTGAAGTATTTCCACTAATGCATCAATCGACAATTCCATAGCTTACGTCAATCCAATAAATAACTATTCTCGGAACACTACAGTTTTGTCCGCAATAGACCAGTATACAATCGAGTAGTTAATACACCTAAAGCATCCGCTCGATCAATGCAGACTTAAAATACTCAACTATCGTTTTATCTTTAAATGCCACTAAATATTTAAGTCACTTTGTTGGTACCTTTAACGTAGCTTCTCCACCAATTGATGGTTTATGAGCCGTCAAAGCCCATGACATGGGAGACCATGACAAAACCATAAGAGCCACGTTAGACTACACGGTTCTAGCGGTAAACACTATTGAAGGGCCCCGACGTCTTGGCAAGATGTTATTGATAGAATTTATCAGCGATCGAGTTCGGTGGAAGGCGCGAGATATGAGCGACAGCGGATGGAAGCGACACGAAGTTATATGAGTCACATTCTAAAGACGAAGATGTTGAACGAAACCAGAGTTTTAAAGAAGCCAACAGAAGCATAGGCGTTGACTCTATGATTATAAAACGACTAAAACGCAGGAGGATGCTAGGAGTCAGTGCTTAACAGAAGAAAGAAAATCTTATATTTTTAAACAGAACTAAGAAATTTAAACTCCACAATTGTAAAGCTTAATAATAACCATAGTCCTTGTTGATATAATGGTTTTTGAGTAGAGAGAGGCTTTCTAGATGCTGATAACATGGTAGAAAGAACATCTTTAGGTTGGTATATATATAATATGTCATCTATATTTTGTTTGAATTATTTAGTAGCTTAATTTAGCAAGTTTTAACATTAATAAGAAATATTGTTACCAACATATTGAGGTTATGTTACTTGTAAAAATAAATGATGGACAATATCATACGAAATAATAAAATAACAAGGAATGTTTTTTTTTTGAAAAATCCGTGACAACTTAGATAGAAATATGTAGTAAAACCACGAGCGATCCAAGCCCGCTTGCCGCTTCCCCTTGCGCTATTGACACAAAGTTGAGCTGAACATCGGGCGTCAAGGCGCGTTACAGTCACGCTGTAAGCGGGTATACCTGCGACTCCAAGCGCCTTGTGGCCGAGGTCCCAAAGTCTGTTGCTGCTCATTTGGTATAGTCGCGTCCAAACTGTTAATCCTTGAGGTTTCTTTGGCTTTGGTTTAAGTCTCGAAGGTGCTGCAAGGTTCGATGTTGTGACGTTGAGGTGGAAAGGTTTTTTTGCAACATTTATATACTAGCTTCTATCTGCGGCTTCACCCGCGGGAAAGTAATCCCACAGGAAAGTGCTACCGGGATAAAAAGTATTGTATGTCCTGACGCAAACCATGGCCTATCCGTATACATATTGACATCTAAAATCCATTCAGTCGTTAAAGCATGGAAAGTTAACAGACAGACAGATTATAAATGCAAATAATCTTTTTTTTAGATAAACCGGTTTTTATGATTCTAAATGTCTCAACTTAAAAATTATATATTTTTAATATTGTCACCATTAATTTGAAATACTCTAGCGCCACGTAATACTACATATTAGCTAAGTTATTTTAAAACTTAAAAAAAAAAAAAAAAAAAAACTTTTGAGCGGGTGGAAGGACTTTAATGAAATAAATACCTACTAATATAAATATAACTTCAAGATATGGACTCTAACTATATTTCCAAACCCCTTAAATCTCTTGAAAAGAGGAACACCAAAATTTCAACAATCATTAGTGAACTTTAAATCATCCCCTATTTTTCCTCCGGCGCGGGGGATGATTTTACAAAAACACTAAAACACGTATTTTTTTTTCTTACAAGAGCATTAATTTGTTTCTATGCCGTTTTTCACTGCTTGGTAAATGGCTCCCCTTTTTAACCTCAGGGAGGTAAGGTTTCTGTTGCAATATCTGGCCATGTTGCAAACATAATCAATTCGACACACCACCTTCGCCGTGGTCTATCTCGACGGCGATGCCCTTCCTCAGGCGTCCAGTTAGTGACGATCTTTGCCCATCTATCCAGGAGCATTCGTGCTACATGTCCGGCACTCAGTCTGGCTTTTGTTCTTAAATTAATATAATTCTCTGCCTTTAATATTTTTATTGACGACAACCGGTGACGGTGACAATACAGATCAGTCATGTCATGACAAACGACAAAACCACACTAATTAATAACCTTGTTTTGCGTATATAATTAAAGAAGTTCATACGAGAAATATTATCAAAATTATGTATCAACGCGATAGGAAATAATAATTCACTAATAAATCGTGTATGTATGACGCCATGAGAACGGGACAGTTAGCGCCACCTGTCGACCGCTGCGTGAGTTACGACGCGACAGCCACCGACTGTTAGGACACCTAGATTAAGTAAGTACTTTATCTACATGCGAGTACCTATGTGGAACTGTTTATTATGAACCCTATAAGCATTATTTAGATAAACTGCTACGAGTATTAAACCCTTTCGGTTTTCTGGAATTAGAAATGCAGTTTTCTCGACAGCATCGAGAGCACACTGCACTGCATTCGGAAACTTACAGTTCAAACATAAGGTTCATTGACGAACTAAAGGTCGCGCCAATCAGAAGTCGAGAGAAAAATGACCATGTTTTTTTTTTAAACAACATTTATGCGCCGTCCGGCACGGGCCTGGTCCTGATCGGACGGTGAGCTACCCATTGCTCTCCGCCCGCAGGCCCGCGCCTACGGTGGCCGGGAGTCGTCACGCGGCTCCCGACGCCCGGAGCGTCTCCCGCTGCGGCTGGGACGGGAGGCTCTCTCCCTCATCCGTCCCGCCACCTCCTTCGCTAGCATGACTGTTTCGCAGAAGGAGGCGACTGCCTCCCACTCCCTCTCGCCCCGGACCATGGCTTGCACCAGGGCCGGGCGCGAGAGGCCGCCGCCGCTGCCGATCGCCTCTACGAGGACACGGCGGTGCTCCGCCCAAGCGGGGCAGACCTCCACCGTGTCCTCTGGGCGATCCTGGCAATGGTGACACCCGGAAATGACCACGTTTGACTTTAGGATTTCAGTATATCAGGACAATTTCACTTCTAAGCCCAATCACTTTCATGAAATAAGGCAGAGAGTTAGTTTGGGATACATTGAAAAGCACAAAGCATACTTTTCATTAAAGAAAATTACAAACTACTAACTTGTGTCCGCTTGAAATGTCTTGCTCCCCCGACTCACCGCGACGCATCGCATCGCCTGCCCGCGCTATAACTTCGTTTTTGCTTAGCGTTCTTTCTGATTATTTTCTTTCTCCTAAGGGCTCCTATGGCTCCTAGCGTGATTTTAATAGAATAGCCTTCCTCAAAAAGAGGGCTATCAATTGCAAAAATAATTTTTCAAGTCCGACGGGTAGTTCCAGAGATTAGTGCGTTCAAACAAACAAACTCTTCAGCTTTATTATTAGTAGTAGACGATAGATAAACGCAAGCAGACCCACAACTACAGCTGCAGGCTAGACTATTTAATATAATCAATCCCTCTCAGTAACCCATGTGAAGTTATAGCCTAACCCACTCTTATCGAATGGCACGATATAAATAGTGACGTATGTAAACACTAAAAGTAAAGCGGTCAATAATTTAGTTCCACATCAGCGGCCGCCGATCAATCTGGCAGGAATGGCAGCCCACTGGCATCAATCTGGCAGAAATGGCAGGGGAATGGCAGGGGATTGGCATCCATCTCTTTGGTAACTAATCTACGAGTGTGATGACTGGACCGGGCAGTGAATGACTGTTATGTGAGGGGTTCAAATAAGGGGATTTAGATTTTGCAGTCTAATTCCGAAACATAATCGCAATGGCTTCATGTTTTCCCAGTTTTGAATGTTCTTCATGCATAACTATAGGTACATAACATCGAAAGGTTAAAAGAATAAGCTCAAGCAAGCGGTAATCCCAGAGAAATCTGAACTGATAACTCTATGGGATACCAGCAAATAGTATTTTCATGCAGATCGAGTTATTTTTCCTCTTAGAAAAGATACTAAGCTATGCGTAAGAAAGTCGTAAAGGTATTGGGTATGAACGAGGCTAAAAAATGGAAACAGTCGCGTGTAGCAGTAGCTTGACTATGAACAGTAGGTGTATCTCGATGACTTTATTATTCTCGACTCGAGGAGGGTACCCTGCTGTCATTTCCGTACAGTACCTGTGCCTACATAGAGTAATATTATTTTAGCACCAATTGTAACACCTAGTCGACATAACATTCGATTACGGCGACATCTATTACAAATAAAAGGAGCATCACCTACTCAAGCTATCAACATCTCTCCATCACCGATACCGTATAGAGATAAGCCTCATTCTATATTTATTCCACTGTCCGTCTGTACATCGCCATCTCCGAAACAGTAACTCACGTCGCCAATAACAATTTATATCGATACCGAACGGTTATTGAATAGACCATCGATAAAGATTCTCGAAAATCGAGAATCGAGTTAAGTGAATATGCCTGCTACGATCTATTTTCGTTTTGAATAATCGTTTTTGCACCTTATTATTAGAGATGCAAGTTCGAATTTTATTTGGCAGTTTTGCTGGTGATGGCCGGAGCAAATTTGTGATTCTCTAATATTTAGGTGTTTCTAGGTATAATTTAAATAATTTATTGGAATATCTGCATCGTGCTAATAAACATGTCGATTCACCGAATGTCACAGTCTTTTTAATATGTATCTGTATATTGGATGATAATCGCCTTGATGAAGAATTAATCAGACACATTTAGCTTGGCGCTTTCGTCGGCCGATTTTTACATAATATTACAAACGAGTTTTCACGGTTTTTAGTCGATTATGACGAGGCTCATCGGTTGCAGAGCTATTTGATTTATTTATTTGTCGTAAACTGTTGGTATTTGGAGAAACGATAAAGTTGACCTTGAACGGGATTTGGTATACGTAATAGAAAGTCAGTAAGTTTGTCATAATTAATGTGCATAAAAAATGTGAAACATAAATTGGTGTTATCTGATTAAAAGGTGCTTGTGTGTGCACCTGTTTTAAACCGTAAGTACTAAACCTTTTTAACATAAGAGAAAAGAGAATACCAATAACGACATAAGCTCCGAGATGACATTGGTAAGTAATTTTAGCCTTTTAAAATAATGTGGAAAGGCTCGTTTTAAACACATCATATTTCGTAGTAATCAGCATGGAAATAGGACGCTAAATAGATACGAAATGTTTTCTGTGAAAGTCTACCAAAGATCCTATTTCATCTTAATCAAAGCACTTTATTCACAGTAATATTATACCATAATTATTGAATATTCATTAAATAAGTCCTTATTCAATTAGCGAGGAATTAGAAGCATTTCTTCGTCTCCTAAACCCACACCATTTATAAATATACATATAAAATCTTAATCCACTTTAAATATCGATAAATCAATCGAATTCGAAATCGATTAGCATTTTAAAACACACAAAATCGAATGATCGCTTTATGGTTGTAACGTTCGACTTCTCGTAGACGGCCTATTCGAACCTCAGTTTTAAAATTGTAATCGAGTTAATCGGCGATTTGGATCCCGTTTTATATTAAATAATCGGCTGTTTGGTTTCGATTTTTTTTTTCTGTAATAGCATATTTTGTTATCGATTAGCACCATATTAATATTATTTTTATTAGATGTTACTGTTACGATTATTTCGCTCCTAAATGTTAGAGATCGTGTTAAAATGCCGTTGGTGCTGTAATAGGCCGTTCGGAGCCGATTATCGCCATATTTGGCTTTGAATATAGGTCGTAAATTAATAATACAATGTAATTATGTCTTCCGCGTAATTTTACTAATTACTGTTTACTGGTATTTTATGTAAAGCTATTTCGTACATCAGTCAAACTAATTATGAATAAAGTGATATGAATCAATGTTAAAGCTAGGTCTTTAACATTGACTTTGAAACCATATCACAATTTTTATGTTTAGGTAGCAATTTTTATCTTGCCAAATCTAAATGAAGATAGACAGGACAAGTCTCTTAAATAAGATGAATTAATTCATCGAAATTTAAATATGTTCAAATTATACATAATCTAGATGGCATGAAACAGATACATTTTTATATAACCTGTAAATCTATAATACTCATAAAATTTGTGTGAACTGCTAAATTGAACCCACTGACTTATGAGCTCGATTTCTATATCTTATGGTTCGTTATACCCTCTTAGGTCCGTTTCTCTCAAGCTGTGCCATCACAGGTTTCCATAGCACAATCAGCCTATAATATTTCCACTTCTGGGACACAGACCTCCTCTCTTCGAGAGCGAGTAGGCTAAAATCTACCTCGCGGGCCCAGTGCGGGTTGGTAGATGTCACATGTCTTTGAATTTTTGGTTATAGGACATGCCAGTTTCCTCACGTTGTTTTCCGTCACCGTTTTAAGAGTAGTGGTGATGAAATTATTAACACAAAGTAAAGCGCCTGTCTGGGTCCAAACCCACGACCAACAACTTGTAAGTCGGAGCCGACACTACTAGGCCACCCCTGCTCTGGCCTCAGGTTTCCATATTTTAACGAAAAAAATTATCTCTGTGTCGCCAAGTTAACCGTTAACACTTAGTTACATAAAGGAATCGAGCATTGTAAATTAAAGTGATGAATTCCAAGCATATCATAATACATTTGGAACGATACCACGCGACCGGATTCCGACTATGCTAATATTTAGTGAGTTATACAAGAATCAACCATCACGCTACCGTTAGGCGGACTGGGCTGTCGCTGCTAATGAATTTATGATGTACAAAACTATAGGAATTCTATCTGATGGAGCTAATTAGGTTAAGTTTTGAGTGGCTATTCATTTACTTAAGTTATTGCTCATTTTAAATACTGAGGAACGCCAAAAAGAGCGCTGCGACGAGTGCTTCCTAGTATGTTGTGTGCATTGCAACTTTGCGACCCAAAGGGCCTTCTGGGCTAAGTACATTCAACAGTTAACAGAGAACTCTGTTTCTGACCATGTACATCTATCCGCACCCCAATTGTGTTACATATTTTCTATCACAATCCAAAGGAAATTCCTAATCCATTGCTTCATAGGTTTGAAAAATTCGTTGCTCGAAAACGCAAATAACGCAGTGAATGCTGTTGAATTGTCAAAATGAAAGGTGTTGCGCAGTAAACCCGTTGGTTGAACCCTTCCAACACTTTGTGAATGAGTAGATTAACCGTTGTTTTATTTCACCTTTGAACATATAAGATGACCTCTAACGGATTACCGAAAACTAGAACCAAAGCACTACTAAACTTGCATAAACATTTAAAACGTCGAAATCCTACATTAGGGTCGGATGTCATTAAATCCGAAATGGCCGCTTGACGTCTTATCGACACCGAATTTCCGATGCGAACATGTCAATACATACAATTTCTATAGATTAAAGAGTTAAGAACTGTCCCAAAATCATTAGAAAAACGGATCTGACATGTTCTGACGACACATCTAGTTGACATCAATTAGTTGAAACATGTTCTTTTTTTACGACAGATATAAATCTCACATTTAATGTATCCCAAATTGATTTTACACAACAAACATTAATATTTCTATGGAACATATTTATCTTGTTTCAAGTTGATATTAGCGTGAAGCTTTTAACTCTATTTTATTTTGATTAGATTGATTGAAATAATTTTATAATAAAGCTGTTATCGTGTATATCCGTTTTGTAGTAGTTTTTTAGTATTTGTGACTTAGGTATGTCATATGAGTCATTCGAATGAAAAGGTTACCTCGTTTGATTTGGCTTGAGAAATGATTTTAAAGGTATTTTATGACTTATTAACTGTTATTGGTTGGCAGTGGCTGTGGTTGGCAGTTGTCAATCTTATTTCTACACTAACTGCACCCCGCGGTTTCACCCGCATAGGTTTCGATTCCGTAGGAATACCGGGATAAAAAGTATCCTATGTGTTAATCCTGATTATATACTATCTGTGTGCCAAATTTCATCCAAATCCGTTCAGGAGTTTGAGCGTGAAGAAGTAACAAACATACAAACACACACACACATATACTCACTCACAAACTTTCGCCTTTATAATATTATTAGTCTGATTAATATTATAATATCAAAACGTCATATTCATCCTTTAATTTCCAATTGATTAATAAGTCCTGCTATCAAAACGGTGAAGGAAAACATCGTGAGGAAACCGGCATATCCTAGAACCAAAAATTTGAAGACATGTGTCATCTACCAACCCGCACTGGGCCCGCGTGGTGGATCACAGCTCACACCCTCTCATATGCCTGTGTCCCTGCAGTGAGAATATTAAACTCAAACTCAACTCAAACTCAAAGTATTTATTTCAATTAAACCAATTACAGGCACTTTTGAATTGTCAAGGGGTCGGTCAGTCAGAGAAATGAATCTAGTTGCCCATTCCAAAGCGTAGTAGGTACCTATGGAGAAGAACGGGCAAGAAACTCCATGGACACTCTTTTAAATCAAAATATGGTTACAAAGTATTAGTTACATCATTCATGTTAAAAATTATGCATGTGAGAACGATGCAGAACGTTAAAAGCGTCCGTAATGAATGCCTAAAACAATCCAAATATTAAATTAAATTAAAATAAGCCATGGCAGCAAAGAGATGACCAGTCCCCACTGACGGCGCCCGTTCACGAACATGACGCACGGATTAGCACCATTCAGCTCAACCATTTTGAAGGGAGCTAAACGATCCAACACATGTGCCACCATCAGCGAGACATTTGAGTGAGCATGACATACTCTCAGCCGCCAGGGCACATTCAAGTCAATGAAAGACGTACCCAGTAAATGGTAGCTTTATAGTATGTACCTACATAGTACTCACACATGAGCTATACAATTATACAATACTAGACGATTGAAGGTATATAATGCAAAAATAGTATTTTACAATCTTCAGCGGCTCCAACAGTACTTTCAAATGCTAATCAATTTATTTATGCGTCCTGTGGAGCAGGACCAGCGTTTAGCCAAGCATTTTTATCAGCGATGTAATCTCCCAATTTATAATATGCCTGGCTGCATAGTGTGCGTTTTATACAAGATTTAAATTTCGTTTCATTCTGTTCAATTATGTGGGGAGGTATTTTATTGTAACATTTTAAACAGTACCCCATGAAAGATGAGTCTACTTTAGCCAGCCTGAAACCTGGTTGAACTAATTGGTCCCTATTTCTAGTGATATAATTGTGTCTTTCACCTCTTTTACTAAAAATATGTAGATTTTTCCTTACGTACATAATGTTTTCATATATATATTGACAAGGTACCGTCATGATGTTAATATCTTTAAACAGTTCTCTTAGAGAGTCACGCCTGCGGAGGCTATATATGGCTCTGATGGCTCTTTTCTGCAGAATAAAAATAGACTCGATGTCTGCAGCCCGTCCCCATAGTAAAATACCGTACGACATGATACTATGAAAGTAACTAAAATAGACCAGTCTCGCGGTATCGACATCAGTAAATTGACGGATTTTTCTCACAGCATACGCTGCTGAACTTAGTCGTCCTGCAAGGGATGTTAAATGAGGACCCCATTGAAGCCTTGAGTCGAGCGTGAACCCCAGGAAAACAGTTTCATCGACGAATTCTAGTTTCTCTTGATTCAATTTTATCTCACAATGACTACCTTTGACATTTGGTAAAGAAAATCTTATACACTTAGTTTTTTTCCCATTTAATACTAAATTATTAGCAGTGAACCAATTTTGGATCTGCAGTAGGGCGTTATTTACGTCGTCAAGATTTGATGCACGTCTATTAATTTTAAAAATCAAGGAAGTATCGTCAGCAAATAACACCATCTGTGGTTGGGTTTTTAACAAATGGGGTAGATCATTTATATAAACTAAAAAGAGGAAAGGACCTAATATCGAGCCTTGCGGAACACCCATTTTTACTGTTAAACCGAGTGAATTGACACCATTTATTTGAACTTGCTGTTGTCTATCATTTAAATAAGATTTTACTAAACTGAGCGCAAGTTTTCCTATTCCGTAATGCTCAAGTTTTAAAAGTAAGGTTTCGTGGTCGACGCAATCAAAAGCCTTGGAGAGGTCACAAAAAATTCCTATGGCGTCTTGGGACTCTTCCCACGCTGTAAAAATGTGTTTTAATAAGGTGATACCGGCATCAGTCGTACAACGTCCCTTGGTGAAACCATACTGTTGGTCGTGTAATATTCTGTTGGTGTTAAAATGATTGAGCATTTGGTTTAGCATCACCTTTTCAAACACCTTGCTGAAGACCGGTAACACGGATACGGGTCTATAATTATTGGTAAGTTTACTGTCCCCCGATTTTAAAAGGGGTATCACCTTGCTGTATTTCATTAGATCTGGGAAGACTCCTTGATCCACACACAAATTAAATATTAAGGCTAAGTACGGCGCTATAGTCTCAATAATGGAGGTACAAACTTTGATAGACATTCCCCATAGATCCTCGGTTAGTTTGATCTTGATTTGCTTGAAAGCTTTTATTACTATTATGGGGTTTATATGCTTGAATTTAAATTCAATCTGGCAGGATGAGACGTTTGCTCTTAATAAATTAATAGAACGCAAGGGCGAGGAATTTAAGATTTCAGTGGTTGTATGTGGGATACTGGTAAAGAAATTTACAAATTCTTGAGCAACTTCTTTGTTATTGCTTATGAGACCACGCGAAGTCTCTATTGTGAAATCATTATTATGTCTTTTATTCCGGTTAGTTTCGTCATTGATAATTTTCCAAACCGTCTTTATTTTATTATCGGCTGATTTGATCTTGTTGCTAATATACAAGGCTTTAGCTACCTTGCAAATATTTTTAAAAGTTTTAGAGTAGGTAGCTACGTATTTATTAAAAGTTTCAGAGTTAATATAAGGCTTAAGGCCATACAGCTCAAACAATTTTTCCCTACTTTTTCTAATACCCTTAGTTGCCCAGTCACTGAACAAAAAACTTGGACAAATAGTTTTAGTTTTCTTTTTTAAAGTATTATTGAACTCGGTGCGTACTACCGAAAAGAACCACTCATATAATTCATTTACATTGTTTTTCATGTGGCCTGGTACACTTAACTTACTAATTAAGTGATTATTAAATCTATTTAGACTGCTTGGTGTTATTTGTCTAGTTTGTATCAGAATTTTTTGTACTGGTGTATTAGACTTGAACACAACGGTTTGGCCGCTGTGATCAGAAGGGAGATAGTTTACTATGGCTTTATCTAAGTATTCGCAGCAACAAAAAACATTATCAATGCATGTAGCAGAATTTATAGTTACGCGGGTTGGTTCTGAAAACACATTTGACAAATTGAATGATTTAAAGAGACTTAATAATCGACTGCTATTTGAACTATTCTCTAAGATATTAATATTGAAGTCACCACAGATAATTAGCGATTTTTTGCCAGTTCCAAGTTTTGCTAGAACATCTTCCATTACTGACTCAAATATGGAGTAGTTTTGATAATTAGGCGGTCTGTAAACGCACACTATAACATGCTTATCTAGCTCAACACAGGACAGTTCAACGTTATGTTCTACCGAAAGATCAACTATATCTTTACGAGTCTTAGATTTAATAGAATTTTTAACTAAGATTAGTGAACCCCCACGCAGAATAGATTTCCGGTTAAAACAACTGCCCACACTATAATTTTCATAATGAATTAGCATTTCATACTCTTTCAACCAATGTTCAGTTAAACAAATAATTTCAAACATAGTTTTTTCTAAAAATAGCTCAATTTCTAATTGTTTGGAAGAAAAACCTTGAATATTTTGATGAAATAATTTCAAGGAATTCTGCTCAGACCCTTTTTTACATTTTACTATTTGAGAGCAAGAAGACACCTTGTTGTTGGTAGGTATAACAATATTGTTACTAGTGTCTTCTGTTGTCTTACTAACTAGTTTAAATCTACATCCAGACTGAGCCCCAAGACTCCCAAGCCATCACCAGGCAATGATATCCGACTACTTGTGGACCCCACATAAGGACAAGTATTTGCCAAAGTGACACATGGATCCTCTTTCGTACAACCATTGTAAATTGTTATAGCATTAGTGCTACAGTTATTTCGGGTAACCACCTGTACATTAGAATTATTACTAATAATTGCGGTGTCAATTATGGTACAAGACTTCGACATACTACTTATGTCTGAGTTTATATAAGCTAATAGCCTCGCTATTTTATGTCTAAACCTAATGGGCAGATACACTGTATTCCTTGTCGATTATTGGTTGATAATGTAATAAGTCTTGGCAAAAATCTACCGACTGCTTCTATCCCATTTCAAGATTCCGATTGGAAACGACATGTCGTTAGTAATAATGAACCAAACAGATAGTGTCACTTTTCTCAGATGCCAAGTTTATACCTACAACATTCTCTTGAACTCTAACAATATTACTGACAACTTCTGTCACCACACCAACACATAATTACACATAGATACATAACAGGAATGCAATGTATTATTGCGCCACTTTGACCTCTGAGGTCGCGTATCATTGACCCAAAGTGCCTAAATCTACTAGATACACGCATTACCATCACATTGAAATTATACTAACCATTCTAATTTGGGACAAACATGGTTTTTCATTTACATTTCAGTACGTTGTTTGTACTTTATGTTAATCTTATATTCTGGTGCAATATTGCTGAAGTTTTTCATCGTAAACTTTCAAAAGCTCGCTACAATAAGCAACTAGCGAATACTATCGTAACAGGTTTATTTCATACATACATAAACTCACGCCTTCTTCCCACGGAGGTAGGCAGAGACTACAGAACGCCAGCTGCTGCGATCCTTACATACTTACTCTTTTTGCCTCGTTTACGTTCATACATCTGGTCATACAAACAAGCTGGTTGCGAGGACTACGAACCTAACCTTTCTTTTCATGTCATAATCAACCATAATTTTGAATTATGCATAGCAAATTGTGTTTACTTTTCAAAACTCAAGACACAGGAAGAGAAACACTACCTACACTTGTTTACATTGCTATAGCAACACAACCAATACTGACTCACCTGAGGAAAACAACAGCTAAAACAATGCTCTTGCGCACACACTACATAAAATTCACATCCAGACAAGATATCCCCGTTCACATAAGCTTGCAGAAACTCCATACGCCATAGACTAACATTTCAAAATACCTCTTCCCATAGCTATCTAATTTCTAGAGAAGATTAGCTATTTATTTGACAGCTACCTGTAATATACTTAGGCGCCGCCCAAAGATATCTGGCGACACTTAAATATAGACAGGGATGCTGTATTTACGCGCTGACGATAACTTTGTAAATACATGCTTCAATAAATTTTGATGATGAAAATTACAATGTATCTATGTAGAATTAATTTTGCAGACATCTGTCTTCAGTTTTATGTGTCCTGTCTTGCCAAGGTGAGGAGAGTAATTCAGTGTGAGTTTATTTGGCTCATAAGCGTAACTAATTAAATTAAATAATTAATTTCCTGTGCATTATGGCCGCCCAAAAAGTACAGGGGGTCTACTACGAAGTGCAAAGTGCCAATAATCGGATCGGACCGACACGTGGCCGATCCGAAAATTATTGAAAAATTCGAAAAAAGTTCGGATCGGCTCAGTTGGGTCGGGACCATAGTCAATTTTCGAAAGAGTGTAGGAGTGTAGGATCGATCGGGACCGACCGAACCAAACAGTAACTTCGTAGCAGGAAACGGCCGAACATTCGGCCGATACCACTTCGCAGTAGACCCCCAGGACACATGCTTGAATACGAAACCATTCAGTTAAAACAATTAAGTTCACATTACATGATATGTAGACGTTTGTAGCATTACAGTTGATAGCAGCATTTATTATGCCCAAACCACAGCAGTCGTTACGGCTTAGGACCATGTAGATACTTTTTCATTTAAGGGGGAAGATATATTGAACGACTATAACATGAAATATGAATCAATAGGGTTAAATGAACTTAGAGAGTTGTATTGATGATTTTAATTAATACAATTCTGTAAATACACACTTATTACGATCGCGAATCATATTTTGTTCAACAGACAACCTATCACTGACCTGCAAATTGCAAAAAAACGTAAAAAACATTGAATTTTGTTCGCTACCCTGGCGCTTACCCCTTAAGGCATTGCCTGCTATCGCGGTCACCAGTGAACGCCAACAATAGATTTTCTATTGTGTCTGTTGTCTGTCAGTCAATTTGTTAAGCTCAAAATGCTCGTAGACATTTCACCAAAGCTAACCACATTGGTAGTAGTAGCTCTTTCTTCTTGAGATTCGGCCCAAACGAGCTTTTCCCAAGTCTAACCAAACCATCCTTAGACACCTTCTGCCAAGTCCCGTATGACTAAAGAGCGTAATAATACAGTATTGAAGTGTAAAAAACTGATGGGCTGACGTCGGTCACCGCCGCCGGGCTGAGCGTAATCAGCCGTGAGCGTAATCCACTACTCGTGTTACAGGCGAGGGGTCTGTTCACGCCGGAGTCAAGGAGGCAATGTATCGTGTATTTTAAAATGTGCTTTTCTGGGATTAAAATCACCCTTTTTTTGCGAGTAGAAATCCTCATGGATGTGCTCCGTCCTGGGCGGGTGGAGGGTTCTGTCAGACTTTTACTGACTAAAACCACATGGTGCTCTTCAATTACCTTTGGCCGGGGCGCTGGAAGACTTGCGCACTACGTAACGATCCTTGGCCAGGATTAAAATAATTTTATAGCGATCTCTAGATACCAACAATAATTTTTTTTCTATCTTTCAAAGTTTATCCGTAAAAGGTACAAAGCAAAGAGATGGGCTAAAGCAAAGAGATATTAGTAGTAGTATTGGGTAGTAGTAGTTTCGCGTATATAATTGGACATTATTATCTAGAGAATATGTATGGAGTCTGTAAGTCAAGAGCTTTTTCAGAAATACCTAATTTTGGACTCCAAAAACGCATTGAAGCAAAACTTAACACAAGAATTACACCTTGACTGAACAGTATTTGCATTTATGCATGTCATCAGTTTTACTTGGTTCACGTATTCTCTATTGACCTTTAATTTTTACAGTTTTATTTCAAAATTAACTTTAACTTAAACGTGTGTCCCGATAATGCCTAATAAAAAAAACTCCAACAAATCGTATGTAATTCACCAGTGCAACCGCGTCCTAACCTCTTGCGCTCGCGCATTCTCCAGTTTCATTCATAAAGTGGCGTACAGCAGGATGTCGGAGATGGCGGCTCGCGTTACGAGGTCGCCGCCGCTACTTACGATATGCTTATAGTGTGGTACAGCCTCAAATTATTGACTAAACTCAAGTTTACTTGTAGTTGTGGGAGGGTATTGGTGTTAGGATAGAGGGAAGCAAAAATTGCAGCTTCGAAATCGAAAAGGATTGGTTTGAATAATCGTATGTCTAACACCCGCTTGCACATAACATAATCAGTCTATAATGTTCCCACTGCTGGGACACAGGCCTTCTCTCTGAGAGAGGGAGTGAACTATACCCCAACACGCGGGCCCAGTGCGGGTCGGTGGAAGTCACATGTCTTTGAATTTTTGGTTCTAGGACATGCCAGTTTCTCCTCACGATGTTTTTCTTCGGCGTTTTGAGAGCAGTGGTGATGAAATTATTTATATAAAGTAAATCGCCTGCCTGGGTTCGTGCCAACGACCAACAACACGTAAGTCGAAGCCGTAACCACTGCGCCACCACTGCTCTACCATAACCGGTTACATCACAAATCACTAAAAGTTTAGCGCTCTAACATAACTGTTTAAAGCATCGTTATGATTCTGTCAATCATTTTAAGGTGATAGAAACAGAACGATATTTTAAATACGTTTAACGCCTAACGAAGAAGGGGCTCGTGGCTAAGTAATAACAGCCGCAAGAGTCGATCGATCAGGTTAAGCTACACTTGCCGCGGTCGGTTCGTGGATTGGTGACCACCAAGACCACTCCGTTTACCGGAAAGCAAGTTAAATCGTTGGTCAAGGCTGTCATTCTGAGATCGTTGACAGTCGTTACGGGTCGTCAGAAGCTCAAAAGTTTGACAACAAATCTTACCAAGGGGTATCGTGTTATGCGGTAACTGGGTTGTAGAGGTCAGATAGGCAGTCGCTCTACGTAAAATGTGGTTAGACTGGAAGCCAACCCCAACATAGTTGGGAAAAGGCTAGGCAGATTGAATTGAACGCCTAACGCACTTAGTCATTTTTGTAGTAACTTTACAGGTAAAGTCAGGGATTTTACCAATATATTTGTCGCGATTCCACTCAACATTCAAAAGGAAGGAGTCGAAAACGTCCTCGAATTGTTGAGAAAAAGATAGATTTAGGAGAAATTTTAATTTTCAGTCATTTTTTTTTTCATTTATATTGTATCGCGCAGCATCTATTAGAATAACATTCAGTGCAATACGAGGCTCCAATATTTCTGTAGGCGACCACCAGAGGTCGTAAACATGTTGCTATAAACACAAATGGCTCGCTGGCTAGGTGCACAGCAACATTAGTAACACATCAACCACTACTAAAATCCCTAATTACCAAAATATTTAACAATGTGCAACAAATTGCAGCACAATTCATAACCCCGCGCAGCATCGTGTGGGGCCACGCAGCCGGCGATTACACAGTTAACGATCTAACGCCAACCCGACAACTGTTTACGCGCGTTTATTGACAACTAAACTCGCTTTACGGCCTGAGGGCAGGCCCTAAATCTATTCACTTAATGATTTATAAGTAATCGTCACTTTTTATGGCCCTATCCAATAATTGGACGAAGTTTACTGAAACCTGTTCAAACAACGGATGTGTTTTGACACGATTATATTTTTATTACGAGTTTTAGTATTTTACGGAAATCGTTCATCAGAAGTTTATTGCGAATGCTATGGGTTTTTTATCGTTCATAAATATTTGACTGTGGAAATAAGTTATTAAGACTGTAAAAAAACTATGATTTGGTTAACAGAAATGTCATAATCGTTGCGTCTATCTATAGTAGCCAGGAGATGAGTCATATACCTATTCGACTGGGTCCCACGCCATCGTTACTCCGGCCTCGAGACTATAACCCAATAGCGCCTGCACATCAGCGCCCTTAATGAATAGCGACCAAATCGCCTTGTAAAAGTTTACGACTGATAAAATCAGTTATAAAACTCTATGAAGCCGTAAATTCAGCGGGCATCGGGCCGATCGTTTAAAAGACGGGAGCTATTCCGAAGTCTATAAATCAGGCGATCGGGTGTATTCGGGCCTATTCGGGGCCGATCGTAAAGATTAACCGCGCTCACTGTTTGTAAACACTACTTTTATGCGGATTCGACAGATTTTTTTTTTTTTCGATTTTTATGATGGCGGTTTATGAATGTATATGCTTGTGGCGTGATTGATTCCGCTTTTGTTCATATTTATTTGCGTAAATCAATGTTGCTTTTCGGGATATAGTTTTATGGGGAGCAGTCAAATCTGTGCTGGACGATGATGGCTTATGAGATTGCTTTCATGCCATCAACATCCACAGCAGAATTGACTACCAAAACGGAGAGACAGGAAGGAGAAAATGAAGCAGAAGTTCAAAAGCGATTTCTAAGTACAGTGGCAACAATGAAAAATGCTCCTCTAATAAGCATAACAAAAACTAACCACTACTTTAACTATTCCAACCGCAATCTTCACACAATTCATCAATATTCCCACGAACAAAGACGACCCCACCATCCAACTCTTCCATCAAAACCAATAAAGGGTTCCCAATAAAAACTTAAAGACTGGAAGTCAAAGTTAAAGTCGTAAAAACAAGGAAAGTGCTGTGCCAAGGTTTATTGTGCCTCGACATTTTGTGGGCTAACAATTGTTTTCTCACATACATAAAAAAGGGTAGTAAAACTTCTGTCGGTCAAATGATTACGGAAAGCGTAAAAAATGCGTAAAGGGCCGAAGTACCGAACAACTGTTCGAATTGTTCGAGGGTATAAGTTATTCATTAGCTTTACGGTAAATCAATAATTGGAAACCTACCTGAGGTTTCGTATACCTGGGAATGTTGTTTTTTTTTTATAAAGAGTTATTGGTCGGTGAAAAAGTATGTAGTCTTAACAATAATGGGGACAGTATTTTATAAGGACCTTTTTATGTGAAATGTATTTAGTTATAGATCGTATCTTTGATTATTTTCCTTACTTCAAGGAGTATGATCAGGTGGACTTGTTCAGAGTTACATGATACTGTAATTTATACCCTGAATGCCCATTGATATTCATGCGTAAGCTTGAAACTACAGAGTGATAGAAAAATTCAGCACTTCGCCAAATCGATGCAAAAGCGCCTGAATACAGCTTTACCTTCTATTATTTTAAACAGTATAGTTTTTCTGTAATCTCCTTATACTCTGTCTTAAATTCGTGACCTACACCAATACCTTTTGGCCCACTTGCAAGGCTAAAACCAAAAGGGACATCGAGACTTCCCCACACAGCTATCAGTAGTACCATTATATTTATGCTAACTGGTCCACAAATTGCCAACAATAGGCCAAGAGAAAACCTGTAAATCAAGCCTGGAACGAGCCATAAATTTGGCTAAACTATGGACAGTTTTTTTTATTATTTTATTGTATAGTTGTCCGTGATAGCGTCACAGTAATTTTGGGCAGCTGTTGTAGTTGTGTGGTCACTTGTTAGTTGTTGGCGTCAATAAGGGGGAAAGAACAGGTAACTTGGCAGGTAAGGTATGGTAATTAGATGTTGGTACGATTTGTTTCTAATTATGAAGGTTTCGTTCAAGTTTTAGCCCCTACATTTGAGAGCGTTAAGCAAACTGAAGTTATTCTGATCTCAATCGACACTTGCAAAATAATGTTAGACTTATTTACAAAACTATCTTTGGTGCTGTTGAAGTTTTTATAGATGTTGAAATTTCATCTAGCATAGTATAACATAATAAAAGAAAGAAAGAAAAAGTGTGTATTTATTTATAATTTAAGAAAAGAAAGAAAAAGTATTTAGTGCGACTCGTACAGGATCATAAACTAAACTAACAACATAATCTTATAGCTTATACTGTTAATACTGCTGGGACACAGGCCTCCTCTCTGTGAGACGATTTGTTCACTTAATGTGGTTAAGAAATTTCACCAAATCCAAGGTTTTCAAAGGTTTCAGTGCAGTCATAAAAAAATATACAGGGTGGCAGGGCATCGACGCGCGACCGGTTACCATGGATTCAGTACATGGTTCTGAACGCCACTGCGTTGAAATTGTACAGACGCCAGCACATCAAGCTACTACAATCTGTCAAATTTCTTTAATAGATTTTCAACTTTATCACTTAAGCAATAAGGTTCAAGGTTGATTGGGAAAATTTGACAGTTTCGGGTAGCTTGACCTGCTGGCGTCTGTACGTAGGTTATTAAAAAAAAATTGCTGTTCTGCTCATTTTAACCGCGTATGCACTTTTCTATAAAACAGTAGTTTCTTTTTTCTTTTTTGATAACCTTCCGACACCTTTCTACGCTAGGGGGTCTGTAGAAGAATATGACCAATTCTATTTGGCCCAAATAGAAAAGCTTTGTCAGGTGAACTTCAACATTTATCTATTCTAAATATATCTGAATAATAATTCCAGTCTAATAAACAGTGAATACCAATGCGAAACTATTGTAAGTATCTAAGTCCTAGATGAAACTTGGTAACTATAATAATTGATCAATCAGCTCAATCCTGATAAGTTTGTCTGCTAAATCCAACTATTAATCTTTTAGCCAAGGTGAGCTGACATTGTTATCTAGCGCACCTGTAATCATTACTATTATAAGCTGCTATTGTATCAAATGTTTTGATTATTGGCTATTAATTATTTTATTAGTTTTGCTAGCAGAAGATATAAATTGCGCAGAAAATGGAGAGCCTGTGCCCTGCAGTTTATTTTATTTTATTTTATTAGGTCTACCAACAATTGTTTACACTAATTTACTAATTTACAGTTGGGACAATATAGGCTAGTTACATAAGATTAGATAGTTTTACGAGACCAGTGGTGGCCCAGGGTTAACGGCCCCGACTTACAAGTTGTAGGTCGTGTCGAACAGCAGGTGCTTCACTTTTTGTAAATAATTTAATCACCATTGCCATCAAAACGATGAAGGAAAACATCGTAAGGAAACCGGCGTGTCCTAGAACCAAGAATTCGAAGACATGTGACATCTACCAACCCGCACTGGGCCTGCGTGGTAGATTACAGCCCACTCCCTCTCGAAGAGCGGAGGCCTGTGTCCTAGGAGTGGGAACATTATAGGCTGATGACGATATTATTATGCAGGTAGTTTTGCTATAGTACCAACATAGACGGATAGTTTTGCATCATGGGGATTCAAAGCTACAAATTCGAATCTAAATCTTAAAATTTTTGGTTCCGTTTGGGAGTGTATGTTACTACTACCAAATCTATAGGTACAGTGCATTGTAGTTTTATTGACAAATTAATTTAAATACCTATTTTACTTTTTAATATTAGGAGTAGTTTTAATTTTATCATTTTGCTGTGCCCTGCCAACCCTGCTACCGGGTTCATATCTTTGTACCTATAAAGCTAGGTACAGAAATATGAAGCCTTTTGTAACATCTTCTTTACAATATGGAATGTAATAAATGAATAGGTATGTTTACCTGTGAATAAAAATTCAGTCGAAATCTTGCCAACATCACTAATATTGCTTTAATAAGAAAATACTATTCTAATACTTTAAAGTTCCGACAAGCTGACAGACTTTTTCAACCTCAATTAGTGTACAAAAAACCGTAAGTAGAGTTACGTAGTGTGTTTATAAATATTAATATCGACAAATATACACGATTGAGGCGCCGGCGCATATGGAGGGACCTTTAGTGCAAGGACGAATGAGTTGCATGCTGGGCCAGAGAAACAGCGGGTGGAAGAAGTTGTGAGCTTGAGAACTGTTTTAGATAAAGGGTGTATATAAAGGAATATTAAAGATGGAGTGTGTAAGTATCGTAGCAGGTGGCATTTTGTAGTTTCTGCCTACCCCTGTGGGATTAAGGTAGGTTTGAGTTTATAATATATGAATGTATGGGTTTGCATCAAATTGTTTAAATTAAAGTTGTCTCTTATCTACTACTAGGTTCTTCACAAAGACGTAAGATTTTGATAAGCAACATGATTTATCCAACCTACATAATATATATCATAACTTTAAGCTTCAAGGTAAAGAATCTCAACACTAGTCTATTATGATATTAGCGAAAGATTAGAAGAACGTCTTAACTTAAAGTTGACGTCATCTTAATCTAGTCTTCACTAGTCACTATGACGTCACCATGGTGAAGTAGTGCCGTGGCCGCAGTAGTCGCGGCCCGCACCGCCCAACCCGCTCAGCGCTTTACACCCATTACAACTGACAAAAACCCGTATAATAGCGAAAATAAATATTATTTATCGCTTCACGGTGGCTTAGTTTCATACAAAAAGACCTATGAATTATTACTTAGTACATTTGCGTTTTGTATGCCACTTTTTTTTTCTATGGTCATAACTTAATATTTATTGCGAGTTTTAGTTGGATATTCAGAATCGTCACGTCACGGTCCCGGTTTCAATTGTTCGCTGCGACAAATTATTCTGGTAGAAAATGCATGGCAAACGAATTTCGACTTTAAAACAATGGGATAGAGTAATACAGTGCAGAATAGCTGTATGTATAACTTTGTGACATGGTGTAAAAAAGTTGCGCGGTTGAGAACAGTAAGTCAACGTATCTATTTGCAGTTGAATATGATTAAATAGGCGTGGATTAACTGATTATGTAATAGTCTGTGGCGTGCACAGTGTGAGAAACGGTGAGGTCTGTAGTCATAATTGAGACCTCAAAACGTGTGGATGACGTGGCCTTGATTTGCATCCAATTGATCGAGGTAATTGATATGCAGTTTTAATATGTATATCCCAACAATGAGTAATCGAGCTGTTTAAGCTTTTATCTCAGCTATTATAATTTAAATTTATTGCATTCCTGTGTTATCTTGGGCAATACGGTTTGTTATTTGATATAAATATTGAATTTAATGTAGCAAACACTCTTTGGGTGCCAACCTTAGAAGACAAAGTTGAAATGTCTGTGCTCATAGTTTAAAAACGGAGAAACAGCATAACTTATTGGCAACAAAACTAAGTATGGTGAATGGCACTTTCCTAGTCGAGCCCTTCTAGAGTCTCCTCAAAGAGGTTTACGGCATAAGGGTAAGTATTTGTAACTTACGCTTATGCTGTTTTCCAATACAGTACTTTCAACGGTCGGCTCATCACCAAAAGTTGAAAATCCAACAGTGCGTTTTTATTTCGGCATTCATTTCGGTGTCGCCTATTGTTAACGATAACAAGCATTAACAACTAATATATCACTAGATACACTTTTATTGCTTAAAGCCAGTTATAATAATAGTAAAACACTTACCGTTTTCGTTCGTGTTGAGCCAACGATAGGACGGGCGCGGCTGCTGCTTGGAGCGCATCTCTACTGGTCGCTCCACTTTCCCTCCTTGTCACTCTCTGTCATCTGTAAACGAAGAAAAAGGATATTCAATACTTTACTTCTATTCAGGGAATTTTATATCAGGTCAAAGGGCCTCGGACTACTTTTAAAATAAATGTTAAAACCACTTGGGGATATGCACATTGGACCGTGTAAAATATACAGGACAAAGTTGGAAGAAAACCACCACTACGTAATAAAATTAAATAAGCTCGCTTTTTAATTTTATCAAATTACTCAGGCTAAGTGATCTGAACTAACCCAGTGGTTTCACATCGAAGATTTTTGGTCAAAAATGTTTAGTATTGTATTTAATTGACTTTTAAAAGATTATCTCGATCGCCGCCGATCACTTCTTAAAACCGATGAGTAACATCAAAAAATCCAATGGCTCAAGTCACTAAACACATTCGAAAATATTCACGATAAATTAAAAAAAGAACCGTCATTAATATGAGGCAAGACACGACAAGATATCGAGAGCAAAACTGTGTTTGCGGCTGTCAAAGTTTAAATTAAACCTTAATCCTTCATTATTAGGGTTGTATGTTGGCTTATCGGAGCGCATAACATCGTCGACAGTTTTATACAGAAAAATCTCGGAACTCGAACGATATGTCACACAATTTATGAGAGCCGAGCGATGCCGGCTGACGTGTTCCGAGTGATTCGAATAAGCCCCTCGTAATAAATTCGATATCAAACAGACAATGTCGTAATGCGATACAGTGATGTGCGATGCAGTGATAGGGACCCTGGATTTATGACGGACACTGTCTCTCGATTACCATTGTTGGGCGTTTTTGATTAATTTTGTTTTGTTTAACAAGATACGTACACGGGCACGATATAATAAGTTGTGATATGTCCCAAATATCGTGTAGGTGTGAGCACTGTGGGCCCACTCGGTGATTTGTGATGGGCGACTTTCAAAAAAATGTTTTTTTGTGTAATCAAACTTTCATGTCCAAAAGTTTTAAAAATATGGATTCGTGTGCTGTGAAGTAACATAAAACGGTTCGTGTTAATGTGATTCAAGAGGCCGGAAATGTGAATGCATACTAATAAAATTCTTCCCTTTAATGTGTATGAGTATATTTATGTTTATACCGAGACATTGAATAAATTGCACACACAAGTCCTCGCCAGGTCTTGTCGGCTGTATTTATGATAATCATACCAATATTATAAAGAGGGAAGTTTTGTTTGTTTGTCAGGATGTGTGAAAAACGAATTATCTTATTGATATGTCACATTGCTTTTTCCAATATGTTTTCCTTTATATCATTTTGAACAAAGTCTGGTCTACTTTACAACTGTTTCGCGTTTACAAAACTCAGAACTGTTAAATAATATAATTTCAGAGGATTTTGTTGTTTAACCATTCCTTGACCAAAATTAATTGATACTTCTCTGCACCAATAAACCGAAAGTAACTTTGAAAATGACTGGATAATAAGTTTTTAAATACCAATAAACTCGAGACACTTTCACATCCAAGTAGCTTAATTACCTAACTACCTTCAACCCACAAATCCCACTTAATTCCTTCATAACAAACATCAAACTACCCGCCATGCGACATTACCATCGACCATATCATAAACCAATTGTAGACCCATCAATATGTGGAGTATATTTTTTTATCTTTCAAGGTATTAACGCGCCTTGTCTTAACGATTATTGGGCCGGTGGCTGTGAGGCGGCGGTGGACAGCCAGCGGACATATTCCGCTAAAGCCCTGTAAATCAGTCAGGGTAATGACGGAAATATACGGGGTTTGATAAGGAGCGGCCGAGAGGCGGTTGGTTAAGTTTTGAGTACCGAAAGCAATAAAAAGCTTATCATCATAGCAATAAAAAGTTGATCACTGCTGAACAGATTGTGAATTAAAATTATTTAGTTATAATAGTATGAAACTTGTCGCTCTAAGCTAAAGCTGTATTTGAATTTAATTAATAAGATATTTTTGTGAATCTCATTTTAAGTGAACTATGTTCTTATGAGAAAATAAAGTTCTTTAAACCGATCACTTGCAGGCAAATTAAATTAAGCAACCACGTGAACTTTAAAAATTCTACTAATTATAATAAAACTTGTTTCTTTCGAACCAATACCTATTTTTGCAAATAATGACAACGACTAGTCTACAAGACAAATACGGAAAAATTATTGCCACAAAAGTTTTACTAAGTACCTATATACTTTCCTACAACTCCGACTACCGAACATTCGTCGTCACACCTCGCTGTCATTCAGCGTACATTGTACCCGGCAACACGTCCCGCGCTCGGCCGTAAAACCTCCCCGTATGTTTCCCACATTTATAGTGTCAATAAAGAATCGTCGCCCGATAACACACTTCAAGGGCAGTGCCATAAACTCCATACTATAGTGTTATTGGTGACTCGATTTATACACTTTTTTTTTCTCCATACAAGTCCCAGACAATTTATTAAGTGGTTCCACTGTGATCGCATTTTTTCTGTTTCTTTGATTAAACTTATTTGATTTGAGTAGGTATTAATTGATCGTAAACACTTATGAGGATATTTAAAAACTAGTTCATAAAACAAGCGTCCCATAATTTTAAATTTTCCTTGGTTTGAAAATTAATTTGTCTTGTTAATGTGTCTTTTGTCCTTGCAAAGTCGAATACGAACTTATTTGTTAAAAAGAGATAAATTCGCGCATCAAGCTCTAGGCTATATTTTATTAGTGTAATAAAACAGTTGGAGCCATTACTTGGCGTTTATTTTGCTAGCAACCTAGCGCCATCTAGTTTTCAAGGCGAAACTATATGAAGGACATCGAACAAAACTTTGAAGATTTAATGAACATTAATTGTGATTTACGTGAAGACATGCTGAGAAGCTATCTTCTAAGTCTTAGATAAATAATAAAAAGGTAATAGTATAAAATTAATTATGCGTCAACACGACTTTTTATGTGGCAAGAAAGAGCGCCATATCACATGCTCACCTATTACTTTTTTATGGGCATTTAATGGTGTGCGCATGTACGGAATGACATTTCTGAACGAAACACATTGAAAAAATTATAGCTAAAAATTAAAACACTACTATATAAAAAAGCACACGTTTAATTAAAACTAATTTTATATTAACGTGATCCGAAATAGAAACAAAATTTCTTCAAATGTTGAAAGTTAATTAACCAAAAAGCAAACAATTTTTGGCCGAAAGCATTGGCGATCGGCCATCAGCACACAGTGGGCAGGTGCCGTTTAGGAAAGCCATATCGGCTGTCAAAAACTTGTAAAATATCGCCGTTCCTCGTCGGAGAGCCGCGGGCGTCGCGCGTCCCTCACAAAGATATCTGTAAGATTTATTCAGCCGTCTACAATAGGGAACGTTTTAATTCTTTTCATATGCGACAGATTTATGTACGGACAGATGCGGTGGGACCACTGTGCCGACTCGAGATAACGTGTTGCCACCCTTTACGTTCAAAGTGAACGAATGTTTGTGCGATAGTTCTGTTGGGTTGGTACGGTGGCTCGCTCTTTATTGGTGATTTCGTTACGTTTTGTGAGATGTTTTCGTGTGAATTTGAGACAATATGTGACGGAAATTTAGAGAAACAGAATATGCTGCTAATACTGAACTGGTTCCATAATCACATGTTACGATCGGCATTTTTCTACAGACATCAATTAGCTAAGGTTATTTTAATTACTCGTACACTTTGAAAAATCTAGAAAACATGATACCTAGTTCTACAAAAGGTAAACTGCATGACATTTCTTTCTATTTTAAGATGCAAAACAAAAATGAACAATCAGAAAGCGTCTCGACGTATACGTCTCAAATGCGACTTTGCAATGTCAATATTTTACACACATTATTTCACAACACAATGAAAGTTTTGAGTAAAAGTGCTCGGCATATTTGTTATATTATTCTCTTCTGCGTAGTTCTAAATTATTGTAACACATTGTCCCAAGTGACAATAGCATAATTTATGGCGGTCTTTGTCTAAAATTGTGCAAATTATAGGTACATGTTGCGTAAACAAAAACTATTCAATTTTTTTGTCCGGATTTTGCAAATTTTTGCACCACTGTGTTTCATCTTGTGAATGAGTCGAATAGAGATGTAACTTCCTTGGTTTATCTTAATTTTAATTTGTTGTTTTAATTTAAACTGTATTAATCTGTATTTATTTTTAGTAATAAAACTAAACTACGTTAATGTTCATTTGATAAACGATCAAAAATACAAATGTCAAGCGACCGATCAATTTCAAAATGGCGCTTGAGTGAAATTCTAATACCGATGCTAATAACTGATCATTGGTATTTTATCGCAGGCTCTATCAGGCTGTCATTAAATATATGGGTAATAAAATTAGAACCGTGGGCGACGTCTGTGGTCAAAACATATCTCACGTTGTTAAAAATACATAAATACCGAGTGTACCCAGGAGCGGGGTTTAGTCGTAAACGTGAGGTTTTAGTTCTTTAGAAATATATCTGATTGGATGGGAACACTTGCTCTTGCGCCGATTAATGGTAATTAAATAATTGTGAGCAGCGTTTACGCTGTTGAAGTAATTTATCAACTGTTCCAATAGGTAAAACCACAAGTTCGGATATATTGCTGCAACGAGATATAATTTTAGATATATGACACACTTGTTCATGAATGAGAGACAAGAAATAATTTAAATATTATTGGACTTACATAATGTTATCAAAATATTTCCGTTCACACAGTGATATAAGACGAAATCTATAGATGCCAAGCATAAGCATAATCCGCCTACTATGTTCCCACTGCTGGGACACAGACCTCCTGCCTGCGAGAGGGGAGTAAGGTGCGGGTTATTAGACGTCATTTCTTCGAATTTTTAGTTCCAGGACATGCCGGTGTCCTAAAGATGTTTTCCTTAACCGTCTTGAGAGCAGTGAAAAGGAAATTATTTACACAAAGAAAAGCGCATATAACTCATAAGTTGGGGGCGTCGCCACTGAACCACCACTGCTCCCAGATGCCAAAGCTCTACCAAAAAATTCCTTGAATGAACTACAGAACCAAAAAGTATTTCCGAATCGGTCTACATGAGCTCGAGACTTACGGCCAGTATCTAAGACTTGCGTGACTGACATATTTATAAGGTCATAAATCTGCTGGAGGAGCCGACTGGAGTCTTAGACTAACCTATCACGATCGAATAACATGCAGCTAGAATGTGATGTGTGCTGCTCGTTTGTAATGATGTTCTAGATGATAGGGATCAGGCTGTTGGTGTAGGTAAGAATGTACTAATAGTGAGGAAGGCTGTCGAGCAACTTAGTCTTTGGTTAGATATGACAATTGCAATGTGAGAAAGTTCTTAGATGTGATCTAGGTAGACCCAGCAAATAGTTGCAAGACTATGATAGTTCATCTCTTTTGTAAAGAGACTCATTAGTAATCTTTGAGTGAATTGTTGAAATTCACCTTACCACCTTACCACTTCTGTTTATCAACAACTTAACTGATGAGATGGAAAACCAATTACACTGTTCGAGGATGTATGCAATAGGAACGGACTCAAAAGCTAACATAATTAAAATATTAAAAGGAAAACAAGACAAAACGAATTCAACAATGAAGTGAACAGATATTATAGCTATGAATATCTCAGTAACAAGCGACTAAATATAAGAACAAACACGGTCCATCATACGTTTAATTATTGTATACTATTTTGACTTGATTTACGAGTCTCGGGACCGACCCCCCGAGTCTCAAGTCTGACGTTTTTGTTAATTAAACGTTTACTACGTTCGGCCATTTTATGGAGTCAAGAAAAATACATAAATTCGTCACTCGGGATTACTTAGAACGTTACGTTAAGATTTTTCTTCGTTTTTCTGTGTAAATTTTTGTAAAGAGGAAAGTTCTTAGCGAAACACTTTTTGTTTTAGAAGGGTTAGCTAAGTGAAAAATTTATTTGTTTTTATTGTTGGTGTTTTATCTAGGAATTTTTTCGTTTGAACCACTGGGCATCTCACAAAACTCGCTTAACACCAAATCATTTTCTATTACTGCCCACTACATTGTTAATTAACACCATTTTTACTTATATATTATTTATATAATTATACTTTATTGTTCACCACAAAAATACATCAAGCACTACAAAATATACAATTAGCGGTCATACTGCTTTTCTATACACATTGACACATCCAAGGCCAAATTGAAATTACATCGACCCCAAATAGTATTTTCTAAAATTACGTCTCCTCTAAATCCAGCCCCATACCACACAGCTACAGACCACGTACCCGTCAACGTATTCCAGTTATTTCAGTGGCATTATTTTTTGCCAAGCTCTGGCAACAAATCACTCAAGATCACATTCATAATTTAAGTCGCCGCGTCACGCCTGATGGATTTATGACGTTTCTTTCATAATGTCTAGAGCGTCCCGTGTCCCGCGTCCCGCGTCCCGTCCGTGGACGTAACACGACACTTGCTGGAGCCGTCTTTTGACGTATGGGACGTGGGTTTCGCCGTTGTGCATTATGGGTAATGCTTGCATTCTAGAAATGTAAAACCTTTCATGAAGTACACACTTACAGTTGCATTTTTGTGATAGATTTTATAGCATTTTGCTAATGTGGAACTACTTCTGCACAGCCTACCCGCTGTTTCTTTTTATTTTGATATACCTAATAAGCCATCCACCATCCACACCACCATCTTACTTTTGTATAGGTATTTGTTATATTATTATTTGCATATACAAAGTGAATAACCTACATAAGTTGGGAATTTCCCATAGCAACCTTACCTTCGATTCCTGTCCAGTAAAAAATTTACCCTTACACAGGACTTAACCATAAGTGTCGAAATGAGTAAACTAGGTGAGTAGCAATCCATAACTGCAATCTTGCCTACCCTTTTGGTAAACACTGGCGTGACATTATTACATAAATAATCACCCAAACAAACTCCATAAAAAGGATAAATTAATTAAAATCATTTCATTTTAAAGTTCGAAAGTCAACATCGAGCGTACGTCAACTATTCGCCAGATAAAAGTAAATCCTTCATATTTAACGGGCGACTGACGTCACGGCCGCCATTTTGATTATACATAATTTGACGTGGCGACGGGTTTGACAGAGGACATTTAATTACCGACCCCTCATTACCTTGATATCGGATATTGATATGGTGACGTTTTGTGTTCACGACGCGGGTGCGATACGCGATTGTGTTTTGTAGTCGATTTGTATGCCTTTTGTGGAGAGTTGTTCTAGTGGTTTTTACATGAAATGATAGTTCAAGAATACAAGATACAATTCTAACTAATATATGTAGAAGACAAAACAGTTTACACGACGTCAATTTATATACCTGACACAGTAGTTACCTTACTGTTTTGATTCTGACTTTACGAATGAGAAGCTGTCATTGATTAAGCTATCAGCGAAAGCTTACAAAAATCAACAAAGTTACTTTGAGAAAAGACCAAATATACAACAAAGACAAACAAAAGACAATGATCGTATCCCTCTCGTATCGTCACCGTCCTCACTAAAACCCACACGTACGAATTTTCGTTAAAAACCTACAGTTTATTTGGTCCAATGGAGTTTATTAATAAAGTTTTAATTAAGATATCGGCGTGACGTCACTGGTTAATTTGAATGATCAGCAGATAAACAGGTGATTAAAATTATGTCAAACGAGTAATGGAATGACGTTGATTTTATATCGGATGGCGATTTTCATTGTTTTCGTTATTATTCGGGGACGAAATAAACGTATAAACGTTAGGCTCAGTTCTAAGAGTGGCAGGTCCTGCATTTGGTTCCCGACTGGAATTCGTCGGGTTATAATATTGCACTATTGCACCAGAATCAATGGATCTTAAGATAACTAATTCTGTTGGCCTATTTGTGTTGATGTAAGTTTTTTTTTTTTTTTCTACAGACAAGTTTCCAAATTTCCGCGTATGGGCAAGCCTACTGAGGGCCGCCCCCCAGCTAGATGGACGGACGGCCTAAAGAAGGTGGCTAGGACAGACTCGATGCGGAAGGCGGAGGACAAGGTGTTGTGGCGCAGCCTGGGAGAGGCCTATGTCCAGCAGTGGACTGCGATAAGCTGAGTTGATTGATTGATTAATTGATGTTTACAAAAATGAATCACATTCACAGAGAATTGTACTTATTTTGATTTTAGAAACAGCATGCCATTTCATTCTGAGACTCGCACAGACCAGAAAAACATGGCACAAAAGGAAGGAACCCTGTACTCGGCAGTGGGTGGAACAAAGATGTGGTGCCGATGATGACAAAGATGCCATTCTCTTTCATATCTTTATAGACGGACGTTACTAAAACTATTCTTCAATGCCAATAATAATGTAGACAATGAAGGAATCCCGGTTTGAAACCTAATATCAAGAGGTTTTTCTCAGTAAGTAGCAACCGACGTTTGAAATTGAGTCCCGCTACCTCACTGATAATAAGAGTCTCAAAAACACTTTGTTAGTTTCTTGGAATACAATACTTTAATAGTTTCTCTTCATGGCAAGGAGCGATGCACGTTGAAGAGTATCGACCATCGTTTACTAATCGTAAGAGGCAATCAACACAAGTGCATCTGTATTGATATAATGGAGGTGACGTAGGTAACTGTGTTGTGTGTTTATACATATCTAATCAGCCGGTTTATTCTGTAGAAATCTCACATCACAACTTAAGTGACGGTTAGATTTTTACGAAATATATTGGCAAGTGGAATGACGCCTCACTTCTAGCTCACTTCACCTAAGTTTTGACGGTGAGATTTTTACAAAATAGACGGCTGTTATATCAAAGACAAGACAATTGTCAATATTGTCTAGTTTCTCACACAAGACATAATTATAGTATCTCCGAGTATACTGCGTGTTAAGTCTGACTGACCTACCTTACAACTCTGACGCATTTAAGTAAATTAATCACAAATATAACCAACACTATCAATTTCATGCTTACTGCTAACCACACTAAAGCCAATGATTTAACAACGATTCTACCAAAAAGACAAGTAGGAGAGACAGAGGATGCTCTAAAAGCCCAACTAAATTTTATAAAAATTGTAATATAAATATCAATCACATAACTTCATGAGCATTCATGGTATTTATCCTTCAGCCACAGTTATACAGTTGGACACATGATCCCTTTTCCTATAGAAACACTATATAAAGCAGACACACCACTTTAATTTCAATTAAAAAATACCACTCAATAAAACATTAAATTACACCCAAAACACATTAAAATTAGTTGAAAATAAAATGACAATGGTGACCACTAATGAGTAAGTACTCAATGCACTAGGTGTCAATGACAGGCCGTCATCACACAGGTACAATCGCGGGCTGTCATCAAGCGTTGACACTTGAATGGCTGACGCAAATGATGAAACTATTTATAAATAAGCACGGTTTAGGTAAAACAATTGGTGTTTGTTTTATGTTGGTTTGGATTTGGGTATAAAAATTGGATTTTTTACTGAAAATCGTAGAATTTGTAAATACTGCACTCATACATGGCACTTATGTCATTAAGAAAGAAAACAATATTAGACAGTAAAGTAATTGTTCTATTGCGACAATGACTTTTACCTTTTCGCATACGAATAAGAACTATTCATTGGACATCAAGTTTGAGATCATTAAATTCCAGGTTTCCTTGGTTCTGGAGGTACACGATGAAAGATATTTTGCCATAAAGACAGATCTTCTATTCGTATGTCAAGACACCACAAATTTAAAAAAATCCTATGACTTGTTTAAAAAAATGGGCCAAGTTCTGAGTTGAGCTATACGATTACTGACAAATGCTTGCACTGACTGGACTAGTCCACTCAAATCTATGTGGTACTTTCTTCAAACGACCATTTTGGACATCAATTTACATGGTCTTCACATGATCTGACCAAGATTAACTCTGGACTTTAAAGGAGACTGTGTGACCTCTGAGTTTGTTTCGGGCTTTCTTGTCAAACCCCATCTGGCATATTTTTTATTTATTTTTTATAATATGACGTGTAAAAGCGATTCCGATGTCCTGTTTACACAATAAACAATTTCATTTCAGTGAGGTACCTCAGCCAACTGTGCGTTAGAAAGTGAATATGAAAAACACACAGAAGGAAGGTTTTGAACTCCTCACTATCTGATGAATCAGAACCATAAACCAACAGACCAATACAACTATGTAGTCTAGTCTACCATAAATATCTCAAATTAATTCGCTCAGACAATAAAATCAGCGTCATTTTAACAAGCAGAGACAGTTCGCCATAGAAGGCGAACGTATCAGATATGAAGACAGAATGGTGGAGAAACCAACGGATTAGCGAGACGAAATCCTTAGTGCGTCTAACATCAGCTACTTTCACATCAACAGCCTGCGGAACTGGTAGCGTCGGGGACAGAAGTGGATGCACGAGGGTTTATAGTTTTTGGAAACTTCGAGAAGGAAGAAATTCTAGAATCGTAGTTACCTTTTCTGACACCAATAGACGATTCTTATAGAACTGGCTGTAAAGGGCCAAAATTCGCGTAAAAAATAAAAATTCAAAAGCAAGGGCAAGAAATAGAAGAGTTTGCAATAGATCTTTGTATTGGCCAGTAGGTTTTGTAGTTAAAATTAGCTTTTGTGTCTATGATATTTGAAAGGGGAACTAAGTCTGCCTTATGTCCAGAAATAGTAGTTCTGATTTTAGTAGGTAACACTTGTCCATAATTCACTAACTTGGGATTCGATTTCAAACTTATACAACCATTAGCAATCAACGACAGTAATTTTGCAGATCAAATCTTCTCATACCAAATAGGATGCAGTGTCAGAACAAATCATTGAGATTTCCTCATCTCACACAAACAACGAAATCAGTACCAAAACCGCAAATCAGGCGCCATAAACGACAAGCGTTTCCTAATCGATAGTTATATTTGCTCGTTCGTTTTATACGAGACACACTAAAATTTGCATCATCAGGTTATATTCCCACTTCTCCATCTAACTGTACAGCCTACGCACCTAAAAAACAAATTTAACACACCGTAAATCAAGCAGCAAATTGTATCTTAAGTCTAAAGTAATAAAAGTGATGTTGCCTGCACACATAAAGTTGCTTTGAATATGAAAATATCGCATCGCGCGGCTGCATTACAAAATGAGGCGAAATTATGATGGATACTGATGCCTCGTTGCTCGGTTAATAAGACCTGATTCTATTCGCGTTACATTCCATTGTAAACTATAGTGTTGTTGGAATAAAGATGAGAATGGATTGTGTATCGATCAGGAATCAATCGCGACGAGTGACGCGATGCAAGTGCACAACGTGACAAGTCTAAGGCTATTTGCATACAAAGCTACCTAGAACAAACTCATAAATGCTGATCTATAGGCTGTTAAATATTATTCCAGTTTAGAATTGCACAAGTTCCACGCCTGATTGACAAGACTGCAACATGTCAATAATAATTAGCCGGGCTCAGCGAAGCATATTACGCTGTTTTGACTTAGAAATTGTGAATAAATTTACATTCCGACCTCGTAAGGCTTATTTTATTAACATATCAAGTTGTGTGCGACATTTACGCGAAGTATAGCAAAAAGCAAATTTTATCAACTGGCTATTTATGCACACGTTGCAACTTTCACAATATTTATACCATATTGTATCGTCCGCCAATACCATTTGATGCCACAGCCAGGTAAATATCCGTGTATATTTATGTGTATAATACCCACATAACAGCATGCATCAACAGAAAACCCAATCAAGCACTGTCGATAAATTTTAACGATGCCAAAACACACATTCGAAACTTAATTGTTATTGGGTGTATACCTAAACACTAATCAGTATCTCTCGTGGCGTCGTGTGCAAACGGCCTTAGTCTCAAGTTGCAATTTTAATTCCATAGGTAGATGTCAGTCGTTGGGTTCACCGCAGGACACCTAATAACAGTGGAATTCATTAACATGCGAGCAAATTGAAGGGGTTTGATCTCCATAAGATGAGCGTATGCAGCCATGATGCGACGATCAGACAGAGTGGCATAAATATCATATGTAATGACCGGTCAGAAAACTATGTGGAATTGTGTGACGTGAAAGTGAAGTTGGGTTTATTCGAGATACAGGTAGGTAAGAAGTTAGTCATACGTTTAACTGGAAACCACTCTCTGATTTGATTAACGAAGTAAACGGAACTACAAATGACACTCTATTGAATAGCATCGAGAAAATGATAATACAATAATCATTTGTGGCTCACAGCTCTACTGAAGCTTTGAAATTGAAAAACATGCCAACAACACGATCAATAAGAATATCACCAAAACTTATGTCACCGACGCTTATATTGACGGACAAGTCAATGTTCAAATTAACATTATTACTTATCAAAATCCCAATAATACTAACAGTACGTTTGCAAACAAATGCCCCAGTCACGATCACCTTTGTACAATTCAGGGCCCTAATCGACACTTAGTGCGTTCAACATGAAATATTAACGCAGTGAAAGGCTTCAAATATATAGCAAGCCATACTTTATCTATCGCTTGAACCCTCTGCTCTCAATACCATAACTTTCTCGATAAGATACATATCTGACATTATAGTTTCCTTGCCTTCTCAGATAGGATGGAAAGTAGGTAAATTCGTGTTTAATTTAATATATTACAAGTTGACCAACGCCTCTGCTTGGGCTAGCTAATCGAGAAAGCTACTGTATAAGTTCTGGACTGATGCTCTGTCTATCATTTTGATTGGAATTTATTCGATATTCATGTGTTCTATAATGTACTTATTAAATCAAGGCGAACTTAATGCCTTGTGGCATTCTCCACCAGTCACTATACACACATCATTATATAAGCGAGGTTTTTCACAGAATCTAATCTCACATCAAGCCGTGCAAGCAGTTGTGTCTCCGTAACTGCATCTATCATATACTTGACAGTCTCAAGCGATCCTAATTCAGGAGGCGTCCATTTGAAATCTAGTTCACTTACATCAACATTAAAGTACATGAACCCTAGAAATACCTTCCAATACTCATCCTTCAACAATCCTATACACCCATCTCATGCAGACTCCTGCGCATCGCGACATCGATCGTCCCCAATTATATACCTACGCAGTTACGACACAAATCACACAGACAGACAGACAAATTGGCCAGCCGTTGGCATTTGGCAACCCCGAGATCCGTCCGTCTAGAATTATGAGATATTTATGATATACTGATTTATTTCAGCGTCGATTAGCTTATTATAATGTATGATGGGCCTCTTAATGGGTGGATTAAGATTTGTTTTTTTTTTTGGATGCATTAGTCATAGTCAGGTTTAGGATTGTCCACTCTATCATTGACTGTGGGTGTCGTGAAAGGTGAAGTCAGGATTAAGCAATAGTTCTTAATTAAACCACGTTGTATCTGATTAAAATGTAAACAAATTGATCAGAAAACGTACCTGTGGATGCCAATATGTAGTGCCACTTACAAGTTGATTGCTTTGATTTGATTATTTGAATACTTTAACCCGAAATTCTAATTTTAAATCACCTTAAATACGTTTTCCATTTGACTATTAAGATTTTTTTTTAATAACCCCAAAAATTTTTGGAGATGATTTTTCAATTACAATTTAATAGGTGTGATTCAAACAATATTTCTTGCTTTTTTTTCTTTTAGCTTCTTCTTCTAGTATCACCTTCAGTGAGTGATTTCCTAAGAATTTTACCTGAACAGGGTTTGTTTACACTCTCATCAAATACTTTAGGAATAGACAATATCTTGAGACTGTTTCCCTGAGGGTAAAGCTCAAACGCCTAGATTCATCCGGTGATCAGAATAACACTTCACGCAACGGGTTCTGGTAACCAAAGTTCAGAAAGAACACTGATGGAGCAGAAATAAATCCTTCTGATGGTTTCAGAGCAGGTTCAGTAGATCGCGCTGAGATGCAAGCAGAGAGCATAGACAAAGACAGGTTAATAAGTGAATTAACAAAACCATCGATGATGACATTGACAACTTGAACACCACCACCAATTCAGTACATGACACAATCATAAACCGCGACCAATCTAGCTTGACAGGCACGCTGTCAATAGCAACTATGACAAACAGACGGACTGCTCGGCGTTTATTAGCGACCTCATGAATCACAGGCCCTTGGCTGGACATGAATCTCAATTGTCCACAACTGATCGTGACGGCAGGACACTCAACTCGCTAGATTTTTTAGTCTTGTTGCTGTTGTGTTTGTTTATGGTTGTGATGTATTGATTGGGAGATAGGGTAGGTCATGTTTTTGTAGGGTGCTGAAAAGTAGCTTATCCAAGATACTTTTCAGTACCCCACTTACACAAACATATCAGTGCTGAAATTGAATGTTTTTAGGGCTCTTTGGCTTTACGAGCATCCTTTGATTTTTACTGATTAGGATACGTGGTGGCCCAGTGGTAATGGCTGCGACTTACGAGGTGTGGGTTTTAGGTTGGAACTCCGACAGGCACAAAGTAAGGACTTTGCGAAAATTATTTCATCACCACTGCTCTCAAAACTGTGAAGGAAAACATCGTGAGGAAACCGGTAGATATGTCTTGAACCAAAAATTCGATGACATCTGCCTACCCGCACTGAGAGGAGACCTGTGACCAGCAGTAGAACATTATAAGCCGACAATGTACTATCTAAACTGATGCAATGGAAATCCGTAATGGGACGTTTACTCTAAGCATGACCAACTTGTAATATGCAATGGGATGAACTCTAAACGGTCATATAGGGACATAATTTCTGCCGATGATTGATCGCCAATATTATACCAATTGTTAGGGTCTGATAAGGTTGCTGAAGATACGGATAGAAGTAGATGCTGAGTAAGAAGAGAAATTGAATCTGTAAGAAATCTTAGTGATGCAGATAAAGTGAGTTAATGCTTGTGCAGACATAAAAGTCTAAAACCTTTTCTTCTGATAATTTAATAACTCGAAACCGAATCCCCAATGAGTTCGATACCCAGCCGTCAACCAACCGTCATTAAAACGCAATACATAACATAACTTACATACTTATCTCCGATACATACCCAACAAATCAGTAATAAAAGAAACGAATCTCCTCGCAATAAACACCAAACGATTTTATCTCACTTTAAAATATCGGCGAATGCGAAAAATGTCCAGCCTCAATCATATATTACCCGGCTAATGTCAACCGGTGACGGACGAACGTGATTGGCTGGGCGGTACGCACACACGCACCTATGCGCAAGCTTACACACACATACGAACGTTATGGGACTGTAAAAGTTTTATAGTTATCGTATGATGGTTGTACACTTAATGCAGATGCGCTTTATTCCGATGGTTACAAAAATGTGATCAGGATCGATGTGAGGCTTTTATGGCCCACCAGTGGCTTTTAGGGTCAACGTACCCAGAATTGCTTACCCTCTCTTCCTAGAAATTTTATGTGGTTATGACACGTACCGCAAATAGCTGGCTTCGGCGCAAATCAAAGACCAGAGGAACGTTTAATTACGTTATAATAATAAAGTTGTATATGGAGATCAAGCAGCTGATTAAAGCTAACATGTTTAATTAAATATGAAATCACCGGCTAAGGAGAAGGAAAATATGTACTTCATTTTCTTCTTAAACCAAGTAAGGAAAACTTAAAAGATCTGGTTATGTCATCGACATTGTCAAGCGTTTTAAAATTACGAACTAACCAATTGAAAAACGGCCCTACTATATGTCTTCAGATATATGGAAAACTGAAATATTATTATGGCATCAACATTTACTTCTAGTATCTATGTGATTTTCAAGGAAAAAACTATGCGCATTTAGAAGAAATCTATACTAATAATAAAGCTGAACAATTTGTTTGTTTGTTTGAACGTGCTAATATCTGGAAATACCAGCCGGATTAAAAAAAATCTTTTGAATTTGATAGCCCTGTTTTCGAGGAAGGCTATAAGCTAGGATTTAATATCACGATATGACCCTTAGGAGCCGAGCAAGAAGATAAAAGTCAGAAAGAACGCTAAGCAAAAACGAAATTATAGCGCGGGCGGGCGATGCAATACGACGGGGATGGGTGGGGAACAAGAAATTTTACGCGAACGAAGTCGCGGGCAGAAGCTAGTTTTCCATAAATGCTAATAAGATACATACATATAATAAAATCACAAGTAGGTTCTCATCAACCCACCTGCCTGCGAAGGTCACAATGCCCCATAAACATATAAAAATTCTCACACTTACATCGCAAACGTTTTTGTTTCTCTATAAACATGACAATCAGTCGTCGTAAACGCCTTGGGTAATATCGCCCAGGGTAATATTGCCCAGGCTATATTATACGCCTGTTACGAACAGTAATCGACTGGACATGTCCACGTCTGTCCATCGATTTTATTGTGCGTCATTACTCGTAAATGAATTTTTATATTTAATATTACTAAACTTGTTTATATGAATAAGATGGGTTGTGTTGCTTTTTGCAAGAATGGCTGGGCTTGTATGAAGCTTGAACAAATTCATAAATGTTTGTTGATTTGAGAGCAGATTCTTGCTAACCTGTAATGTCGCTGGTTGGATATCGTTTGACATAATTCAGTTTACCCCAGAGGTAAGGTTTATCCTTCCCCTTTTTCTTCTTCGTCTCGCTGGAATGACTACGTATTTTAGATCTTGTTAGCCCAAAACTTCGCCGCTTCCACGGCGTCGTCGGTGGCAGCGCAGAGGTCACTTTGACTGCATGTTTTGGGACACAGAGGGCAAGATAGGAAGTGGAGCATGGTTTACGACAAAGCTCCACAACCATACCCTACTGCCGTTCCGTCGAGAAAGCCCCACTTTACCAAGTTGGAGTTACATCTTCCCACTTGTGTCCGAAGGCGGTTCAGGGACAATAGCTAATATGTAAAACTATCGAGCAGAATGAATGTTGTTTCAGTAAAAGCTTTGACAGCCTACCTACGACATTAGCGCAATCAATTTTGATACCTTTCTAAGGTTGTTATCAAACATAATAACTATAATAAACCTATTTTAACAAGTGTTTAACCAAAATGAATGCACAAACTATAAATAAATTGACCATAGATAAAACGCACTTTATCTCTGAAACTATGTAGATAAATCAGTGTAATTTAAATTTAAATTGATTTAGTTGCAGCCCAACAATAAATTCTAGTCCATTATCCAGGCAGAAAATGACAAAAGTGTCGCGGAATTAGACGAAAAGTTGATACAATATGTTCCACTAATAATTCAGTTTGTAAACCTGCTGTAATCTGAATAATATCGTGTTGTGATTATGGCTCATTATTTGGTTAATAATGGCTACCTTATAGAGATAGTCCATGCCGAGATTCGAGCATTCTTTGAAATTCCTCAAGACCGGTTTGGAGGTCTTGCAAAATTGTTAAGGCTTTCATCTACATGAATTAACCCGAGTGTCTTTCGCTGCTAGACATAGGCCCGACAAGGAGCGGTTTCAGACAACCTGGATCTAACTCAAAACTTCAAAAAGGAAGTTCACTTTTTTCTACCTGTCAATTTGTGGTCTGCATTTGAGTACCTCCTACCCAATGACACTTCCTATATGTATCTTCAACTCTCTCTCTTCTTCTTCTTCATTTTTTACTTACTTTTCTATAGATTAGCACTCAAAAACCAAACCCAACACATTTCTATTCATCATCTCACAAACAGTCTCAAGCACAACACCCTGCGAATCGATACAGCGCACAAAAGACGACAAAAAAACGCGGCTGCGACAAAACGTAGAAACAAAAAAAAAGTCGCAAGAACAACGTACAACTGAGTGAGTGTACGCTTTCGTTTTTCCGAATGCTATCTTCATATCCGGACGTGTGCAACTCCTCGTCCGTAGTCGAGGAGCTAGGGAGGCAAAGTATGCGGTTAAATTGGAAATTTTTGATGTGATGTGAAAAGGTTCGGCTGGGATTGGATACCGTGTTGTTTGAGAATGTTTTGTGTTGTAAGTGTGGAAAGATGCTTCATTTGGGTTGGGTTTTGATTATGAATATACGTAGAAATGTTGGAAACATGCTTTAAATTAGGGTTAGAATGAGAAAGCAAAATTGTCGTTTTATACGATTCCTTTTCCAACCATTTACTAATTCCAAACCTAGCTCCAAGCCTATTCAGAGACAATACACCCTGGGGTAATCCTTATCCGAGTCGTCTTGACAGTTGCACCTACGCCTCACGAAAACACACGAAGCGCGACGGAAAAAAACGAGGACGTCGACGCCACTTGCGATGTGATTTTGAACTAATTTGAAAAGGAGAAACAATAGCTAATAGTGTAACGAGAATCGAGGAATGAGGATGTCTCATAAACATGATAATTAATATGACATGAAGAGTTAACACAGCTCTAGGGGTTTTAGTCCGCATGATGCAATAACATACGATGATATTGACAACCGCTTATCATCCCGCATGTCATAAAATCAACACTGATGACAGAATGGTGATGTTTTTACTGTTGAACTCTGTTTACGCACCTAACTGTGTCATTCTTGACAAAGACGATATCTCTCGCATTCCTTAGTTGTCGAAAAATAGGAGTACGATGACCAATTGACATTTCATGGTGAACATATTTCTGTGCGCTAACAGCATTATTATGACGTCACTAATCCTTCTGCCCAGCATGGTTTAACATTGTAGAGACCCATTTTAAACAGTTGGATTAGTAAAATATAATATTAATAACCTAATAAACTTGTGTGATTAATTTTGAATCTGCTGATGTTCGCCATTTTTAAGAACATATATTAGTTTGCGCACTCTTTTAATTTTACTATCAATATGTTTTCCAAAAGAGAGTGTGTCATCCACTATTACCCCAGGTATTTGATGTTGCTCGTTTTGGATGGAAATAAAAGGACAGTTACATATGTAATAATATGATCCAGTTAAGTCCAAAACTATCTCTTCTTTGACCAAAAATCAAGGACGACATCCAACCAGTCTCCACCATCACAACAGACAGGTTTATCTTCAAAATTTGGAATTGCATTTGAAATCTGCGCAAGACGCGCTTATCTGATCCGCTGTGCACCTGCCGTATCGGTTTGAACGACAATCGATATTCGGACGTTACCGATTCGTTCCAAGTGATTCTAATCGATTGTCGACTTGATCTACCCCTTTTTTGTGACGGAGACGTTAGATTAGGTATTGAAAGTTGAGGAGATAAGATGATGTCTTTGGCGAAAGCTATTTTGAAGCTTCTAGTCTAATGTGACAATAGGAAGAGTTTAAATGATTTTATTTCTGTAAGCAATTTTGTACAAACACTTTTACATTTTAAAAACTAGATGAGGTCGGCGTTTTCTATCTGACTACTTTGAGAAGAAAGGCTGAAATAAACTCAGAGGTCAGTCTCTTTTAAAATCCAGACATAATCTTGGTCAGATCATGTGAAGACCATGTCGACTGGTGAATTGTAATTTATTAAGAGTTCTGATTTGAAAAGGATTAGTATCAATACATTGATTTGAGCCGTTATAAAAAAAAGGATGTGACTATTGACATTGTACGATAGATGGGGTTAATTCCGATCCAGGAATTCATAATGTACTTAAGCTGCTTAAAATACTCCAACAATTACGAGTGCCGCCCGAGAAAAATGGCGCCGTACAAAGCAGGTTGACGACATGTGGCATCGGATGGGTCATACTCATGCACCTGGTGTTAAAACCGCTCGCGGTTTACTTACCATATCAGTCGGGACATAAATAAAGAAAGACATCTTAGGCGAGTTTATATCAGATAACAGATATTTGAAACATCGAGCCTCCTGTCGGCCCAATTAAACTAAATCACATCAAAATCGATTACAATCGGGACAATACTGAAGCGAACCGGTTAAAATCGGTAGCGGCGGCCGACAGCGGCGTTTCAAACGCGCGTCGCGTGGGCGCATACAATTTGCATAGCTTCATTAGGGCCCGACCTCACCGCGCGATAGTCGCGTTATCGACGCCGCCTCTGAATCGCGCCTTACCTCTTTTTTTTAATCGGCAGTCGTTAATTAAGCGTGTGTGAGGTCTTACGCCTTAATTATAATTGCGCACAGATACTGAATTAGCTCGCTTTTAACGAAGGGAGCTGAAATAAAAATAAAACGGATAAGTAAAAACCTATTTATTTGTAGCCTTTTTAAAGATAAGCATTACTGTCGTGACTAGTTTTAATTGTAGATAGTATTATCTGTTGATTGCTTGAGGTGGTTACTGACCGATAGTTTTATTGTCAATAAAATTATGTCAATTCACGCGGTTAATGTGAAACACTTGTAATATTATTGTTGAAATATTGCGACGTTAATTTCGAGTAGGTACTTGGTCGTATTTGTAGGGATTGCGTTTACGATTATGGCTAGGATAATTATGTCTGCTTATAATCTTTAGTCTTATACAATAATTTAATCATGTATTTCAGAATATACCTTAGTCGATAAGATCCTAGGTTAGAATAATGTTATCGATAGTCGCGTGTCATCTTCGGAACATCACTAGTACAAAACTATAAATAATTGCTACGTCAGTACACGGCAGTGCATATGTGTGACGTCTTACAAGCCGAGATGAATTAATTTGAAATCATTGATTATATTAATTATTCATAAGTCAACTAAAACAGATAATGGTTAAAAGAAGTAAAACTATGCTAATCAATATAAGTTAATTAGAAGATGATTATTGATTTTTTGTTTCCGGTCTGTGGGACTACAATAGGCAAATTGCAAAAATGACAGATACAATTAATTTAAGTTAAATAACCTCATATACATATACGAAATAATCCTATATTATATGTTCCAATACCTTTACTGATCTAAAATTGCACATTCAATTTTCCTATAGATACTTTTATGTCATCGTATGAAAATTATATAGTACCTACATGACATTCAGCACGAACCTGCTCGGATAAAAGTAGATAAACATGCAATAATGACTCATCAACCCACCTCGCCGACTTTACGACTTTCCAGAAAAGATACCACACATACATTCACGTTTTCCTTATCATCCACAAACATGGCCTTTCCTTCATTTAAAACAAACTAAAAACTCTTTAAATAATCCTTTTGCAAATCTAATTCCGCACTCGAAGACTCCTCCATATTAAAAAGCAAATAAATCGTAGCCACGGTTGACGAAGCATCGACATAAGGCCGAGTACATGAAAGCGCAACATTTCGCGACGTCGCGTGTGTCGCAATGCAAATACGGCAGACCACCGGCGTTCAACCGACACTTTTATTTAGCAGTAGAAGGAACCTCTTTTATCGATAACTTATTTAAAATTGCAATGAAAAAATATTCGCTCAATTATGTTAATATTTTATATCAAATGCAACTTCAACTCGTGCAACCTTTCCTAAGGTATACGAGTTAACGTGCACATTGAAGTAATTGGTCGCGAAAAAAATAAAAATTCAAATTAATTGCTGTAATTACTATCTACAGATCTAAATGGAGTAATTAAAAGAGGAACATAAGTATTAAATTACTTTTATAGAGGACACATTGAATTTAATTCCGTACAGTAGCAAACAGATAAAGCTTTAGCACCTACTGCCCTTCGCAAAACAATCGTAAATTGGCGTTCGCAAATTTCGTCCGTAACCCATCGAAACTATATCCTAAAACTGTATTGGCTCTGGTCTCAGGCGTTAGTGGCCTTACTGGCCGTAAACGCCTACGTTTTGGTAAGTTCGCCGCACTCGGATGAAGACATTTAAATACGTCGAATATGTTAATATTGCGATCGGATCGTGTACACTGCCCTTAACAACGGGGACTGTGCGTTGGCGGACAGCGGTCTATTAGTGAGGTAGCGCGAGTCACAGGAGGGGGCGGGAGCGATTGAAATTAATGGGATAGTCTGGCTGTAGTTGTTTAGTTATATGGAACATAGAATATTATGTGTATTATAAAAAGCTTTTATTCAAACCAGATACCGCTGAATGTAATTTGTGGATGGCTGCCCTTAGAACCCCAGAACCAAATATGTAGACAGGTAGACAGTACGCGTAGGTATACAAAACTAAAAACTTTTACGTTCTTTGATTTAGCCAAGCTTAGATGATTCTAAAGACTATCGACCAAAAATTCACATGCCAACCAACAGCTAAACATACTCTACTAAGTCACGATATGGAAAAATCTGTCACACATCCATAATGTACACATTACACAACCCCGTAGAGCATTTCTTTCACAAACACCTTTGACATAAACTACACCTAATGATTGCTCCCCGCTGCCGCTCATCCCTCGGCCCCCAGCACCTAGCGAGCCACTCATAAGCATACACAAACGTATATTCCGCAGTTTATCCACCAGGCCACACTGACCCGCGCACCATTCACGTCTCCTCAGCTCGTACTATGTTATTTTAAGTAGCTAAGAATTATATGCCTCTAATGTTACGTTATATTGATTCTTGACTGTGGGTTCCCGGTCTTATAATCCACTGATTCTTATTGTGCTTTACAAATCTTGTCAATTCCAGCTTGTATCGATGTGTCTATTGTACAGTCAACGCACATCAGTGTTGACACTTGCACTACGAAAATTGATCTTACTGCTATGACATAAAGTCGCTGTTAATTTCAAACTTTTATCACTGATGTGCAGTTGACTGTACGAACTTCTAAAGTTAACTAAATACTACTGATTTGTTAACTTCAGAAGCTTTGTAAACAACAAGTTTGATTGAATAATTTGCAGGGAAGAAATGCATGCAACCATGAGCTTTCATGGGCTTTTCCTGTGAGGATATCGGGATAAAAATAAATGCCAAATTTCATCCAAATCCGCGAAGTCGTTTTAGCATGGAAGCGTAACAAACAAACACACAAAAAATCAAAACTTTTCTCTTTATAATAATATTAGTTTAGAAGTTTAAATAAGTATGGTGGGGTTTGTGTTGCCTCGATTGTGTTTATTAATAGCATTGTATACATTCCCTAAAGGACTACAAGAAGTTAAAGCCATCAATATGAAACAATTACCTTCGATGAAGGGGGATCATATAGTAATTAAATTACTTTGAAATACCCAATCTACGTGCTTTGAAGGTGATTAAAGACCTTCGGTCCTGTGTATTATAATTGACGATTTATAGTTCAAAAAACTCGAAGCACATAATAATTGCACATTGTAAGTTAAGCCCAACAGCCCAGACATAAGCACAAAAAGTAGATAAACACATAATAGCTACTTTAAACCGATTACGAAGATCGATGATGCGTATTTTACGAGTGTTAATTACAACTGAGTTGATTGAAATTGAGTGCTCTGTACAGTCAAATGCACGTCCACTGTAACAGTTGAAAGTTTACAGCACCTTTATGTCGTAGCAGTAAGGGTGGTTTTTGTAGTTCACTGATGTGGGGTTGATTGTACCAAAACATGCGGCATGGTGAGAAGAATAAGTGCTGGTTGTAATGTAACCGCTGACACGCCTTTCCAAGGTGTAGACCAGACGGGTACAAAGAAACCGTATTAAGTCTAGAGTCAACCATATACTAGCAATTATGGATGAGAAAAATTAAAGCTCATGTTGCTACTGAATATGCTAATATGAAGAAACCCAGTGGCAGTCGAAAAATTAACCAGACAGTCTAAAAATCGACTCGACCTATGCATGCAGCCGCAGCTACGCGTACATCACAAGAAAGACTCCTAATAATGAGAATAATCCTATTCAATACACAAACGTACTCATAAATTCATAACACTCATAAAAAACCATCATGAAATGAAGAAAATAAGTCAGTTCTCAAGAACTTAAACTGCACACAGTACATTGTCACAATATTTCAAGTCAGTACGAGTGCATCCGCGTCCTTATTAGACACGCAACGGAGTGACGTTCGCGACACGACGTCGCACGACGTCGCCCGACGTCGCCGCGACGTGGGGCCGACGACGCGAACGTGACGCGACGTCGCCGTCACAGCGAGATATTAGATCTCGTTGTTTGTACGTTTTCAAATGAAAACTGTTTGCAGATTATTTTCAAGACGGTGTTTGCGTGGTATTGATTATTATAACGTTGTGTGTGTTATCTGAGGGGAATTATGTGTCTGTTTGTACATGAGCCATATGTAAAGCGTGATTAGTGACTATCAAAGTAAATCAAAGAGTCATAGTCACCACGATTGGAGTACAGATGATCTATACAAATGGCAATCGCTTTCAAAGCGTTTCGTATTTGTATAACGACTTTCAACAAGTTTGAAATAATGTTTTCGGTAGCTTATTTCAATTCAATATTCACTTTTCTATATTTGTTATCGCTAATAGAATTTCACTTTGTTTGGTAATCGCCCTAGACAGATTGATTGCTACCCAATTCGGTGGTTGCCCTTTTTCACACACACATCCTTAGGACGACACAGTGCCTCAAAGGTTACAGAGGTATGTTTAACCGAGGAACAAAGTATGTTCTTTACCAAAAATAAAAGAATGTGGAATAAGGATAAAAAGGAAAAGCTACTAACCGTCCCAAAAACACTTTCTGAAAACTATTCAACCTGCTATATCTTCAAAAATATGACATGTTGCCCCAATTTGCAAAGACTCCAGGTATAACGAACGGGAATCAGGCATTACACGTTCAATGCCTACAAGTTAATTATCTCAACGTCCAAAGTTCAACTGAACAAAACTTCGCTCAAAATGACAAATAACTGACAACAGCTGACACCCAAACCAAATCTCGAATCTCTAAAGTCCCGCTATCTCCAAAAATTACTAATGACGTCATCCCACGAAACGGAATATAAAGAAAAAGTCACGAAAAAACAACAAATCATTACTATCATCGGATCAGTGGGATTTCAATAGGTCCGTCAAATACACAGACAATGGCACAATGCTGATACCCGAGTCATTATCAGATCAAGTTAGGTAACACTTCATGAGACAGACGGACGCACTGAGCGGGTAAGGTGGCGGTTAGACGCGGGCACAAGCGGTTGGAACGCGAGTAAGATGTAATCATAACTTTTGGCTACAGTTAGCTGTTCATTTAGCAAAAGTAAAGTAGAAAAGGCTGTTTAAATATCTAGTATTTGAAAACTGACCCTGAACACAGATTTTCTGGTAAAGCTATTCATTTGTATATGTCCTGTTTTTTTTTTTTTAGAATATTGTTTTTTTGCCATTACTGCCAAAAAAAAATCCACAGCGTTTGACCCGCCAAGTGCGTAACGCAATCAAAAATCCAGAGTGGATCTTCCAATAATGAGTTGGTTGCGTTTCGCATCCGACAATAGTCCGGGACAATGGCTGGATTCAAATCATCGTGTACCTATCCTTGGACGATTAACGCGCTCTTTGTCATCCCCACAATGGGGGTCAACGGTTTTTCTACGTTTTACGTTTTTCCAATTACGTTTATTGAAATTTTGTTATGGTACTCATTTTTTGTGTACCGTTGTTTGTGAATTTCTGTGATTGCTTTTTGAAAGATTGAATGGGAGATGGAAAATCTTGGGCCAGTGAAAATGTTTTCTTAATAATATTTTGAGAGTTTATTCTAGCTTCACTTTGGATTTCTAATACTTCAAATTTATTCTTTTCAGGCGTTAAGGAGGATGCTGAAACCGAACTAAGAAAGTGGTTTAAAATAATTGGCAATTATGATAACGCACACCTTTCGCAAATACATAGATTATTCATTACTGTTTACGGATGATGCATCTTTAAACATAGCATGAAAAGTTCAAACTCTTCATCGTATTTGTGACTTTTCAGTAAACATTTCCCATATTTTAAAAAAGATTGTCAGTAGGTAATTGATAGCAATTAGCTACATCCAGTAAGGTCTACTGTCCAGCGGACTCCACTCTGGCCTTTAAAGATTCACCAGGCGCAAATGTATCGCCACTCAGATATTCTCGCCGCGTGATTATTATAGATTTGTCCCAAAAAGCTAAAATATCGGAATCGATTAACCTAGACAGGGCTATATTGCTTCTAATTCGGTACAAAGTGGCGGTAGCAGACGACTCGAAAGTATACTGGACGGACGTCATTCCCTATTATTTCGATTCTAATTTTGAAGAATGCTATTGTGGAGCCGCCTTTGAGATGACCTGAATTACAAAGGGGAAAGGTGGGTCAGCTAACAACGGATGGATTTATGAACGTGGTGAATGGCTCAAAGGCTGGCAGTATTTAATGTAGACTAGCTGCTGCCTGCGGCATCTCCCGCGTGTTGGTCGGAAATTATCAATATCCAATATAATAATGTCGTGCTGCCGGTACAAAAAGTAGTATATGTCCTTACTTAGGATGCTATCTATCTCCTTGTCAAATTTTATCGAAATCCGTTCAGTGGTTTAAGCGTGAAAAGATATATACATATATATTGGATTAAAAGCTGTTATTTTGACATTACAAACAGAAACTTCAGTTTTATTTATTTGTACAGATTTTTCTAGAATCATGCTGCAAAGTATGGCTTCGGCAATACAACAGTAGTTTTCATTTTGACCTAACCACCTAACCTAAGTAACTCAGTAGAAACTTGACAGCATACTTAGTACACACGGCTACACATCAAGCTATGCATTTCCAGTTTTAGCTGACCTCGCATTGTATAGGTTTTTCGTACAATCAGAAGGCAGCTTATACTGGTTTTGTACAGCTTGATGTGTAGCCGTGCGTACATACTATCCGTTCAGCCTGTAAAGGGGATGATTTCTATTGAAGACCTAAAGAGCCAAGAGAGAGAGACTTACTAATGGAAGCACAAGTATAAATCGAATTAGTAGACCGCTTAGAAATATGACAAGCTGGTCCTAATTTGTCCACCAGCACTTGGGATATTTATGTCCCCAGATAAGCTATTCCATGTCCCTTCCCAAATAAGGTTCAGCATCAATACATACTCGTACAAGACAACAAATAACCGTCGTGGCGACCTATTTGTACAATTATGTACCTTTTGATTTACCGCCGAGATATTAGCCATACAACTATAAAAGTCATACAACGATTACACGCCTTTGTACAGCATTAGGCATTAATTCAACTCTGGCGTTCGAAACGCGACGTCCGACTTGATTCATGCGCGGGCGACGATTGGAAAAGCGACGTAAGTGACGAAAAATTTGCAATGTAAAATATACTTTACGTGTCACTTTTTTGGGTTGGAATTTGAGCGGGAGATGGTTTATCATAATGAGTAGTGTACCAATTGTCTTTGCTGAGGAGATTAAATTGATTTATAAGACGCCGTTTCGTCCGTCATTCGTTCTCGGTATCTGCTCGTAAAGTTCGGTGCGGGTCGCGATCGTTTCGCGTGTTTTATGCCGCTACCCTTTTGATGTGATGCAATATTACTAATGATTTATTTGTTGTTAATCTAGAATTATTTCCTGGTTTCGGACGTGTATGTCTTATTCATCATGAGATTTCACAGTATACTTTTACTCACTCAATTCTTTCTTAGTTTTTATTGAGTTCTAAATGTTGTCTATTCTAAAACCAATAAACTGTACCAATTGGTTGCAATCCATTGAGAGACGTTAGTCACTCACTGACACAGCATTTATAGTCAATGAGTTTGTTCTCTTTACTGCTACAGACGTTCTTAAATAGAACCAAAACACAATACGTTACGCTGCTCGTACAGATTTTTAACGCTCAAAGGAGTAATGTCGTATAAATTGGTCCTTTCAGTCTCAAAGGCAATTTGACATCACAGTTCAAAATTAACTCAAGACAGACATCGACACAATCGGAATCGTAAGCCAGAATTATCTCATTAAAGGGAAGAGACAAGACGTGTAACATGCATAGTTCAGTGCTTCTGTCCGTCTGTACGTAAATGTCCGAGACATAATTGGTTCAATGACTGGACACACGTTACACCGTTCAGTACTTGAAGCTTGTACCGTTGTGGGGTATGCAGACGTATGTTGTGTCTTGTAGAAACTCAAAATAGCTACAGACGCAATTTGCTTCAAAGTCATAATGATGAGTCAAAGTAATTTGTACTGTTTGACTCAACGTAACATAACATGTAATGATGCTTTATTATTTAATACTGCAAAAATACTCCAACTCTAGACATTCCTTACCAACACGCGATATATTACAGGACAGCTATTGCTGTCAGCAGTAATATACCCTTGAAGTGACAGCAGCAATTAATATTTGTCAACTTTAATGTCCTATTTCAAGAATTATCTACTTTCTTTTAAAATATGTAAGTACATTACAAAAACCTACACATATCCTTATTCCTTATCGTAGCGACAAAGAAAAACATTCCGAAACATCAGCGACATTCTCAGCCTTCGCCCAACAACCCTCAAATGTGTAAGCCTGGACTGTCACAGCGCACACTTGACATCCGAACACGGGCCATCAGCGCATAAATCATAAGGTTACAACTGAGGGCTACAAGGACCGAAGGCGCAGCGCACACTGGAATAGGCCCGAACTTGCGTACTTGTTCGCTGAATAATTGAGCGGAGTGCCTAATGTTGGCTGGTGACATTTGTACTTTGGTCTTAGTGGAAATAGATTGACGTGCTAGTGTTTAGGAGATGGATGTTAGTGGTTTTTTGATACGGTTTTGCATATATTGTTTAAGTTAGAGGAACACGTGAAATATTACCTATCAAATTTGTAGGTGTAGGTAATGAAATACAATAAGCATGAACACCACTCACTCACTCAAGTTTTGATTAAATCCACCATTAATGACTGCAGAGAAGTTTGAAAAAATGGTGGTTGGTGCTGTAAAAATACCACCTAATTCTAACAAACAGATCAACCTAACGTGAACATTGTACAGCCAAAACCAAACTATGAAAAGAAAATAACAACTAGGTTCCAAGTACCTATGTATTAAATTATAATTTCTCCGAGCTGAAATGCCTCCCAGACCACCAGAGTCGCCAAGCTATGCCACAGCCAAAAGGTCAGACAGCGACTTGGACGCAACATTTAACGTTAATATGAAGGCATAGATCAGGCGCACATCTGTCGCCGCGCGCGCAGCGCTGTCGATCAACAAGACGCTAATAGATCATTAGTATTTACGCATGAGAGGTATTCAGGATTGTTTCAGGTCTGGAGAGGAAGTCGCAACTGACATCATGATCAGAATATACTCATTACAGCGTGATGAAGAATGCGATAAGCCTGAGAATGTCAAGATGGGTTGCACATCTACCTAAAGGATTGGCAATCTATAGGTTATATCCGCAAGACTCCAAGAGTGATAGAAGGGATTCCATCATTTGCCTAGCTATGGACCACTAAAGGCTACAATAACTAACATGGTCAGCTAGAAAAGAAAGATAGATCTGATTTGAAACCATGAGGTCAACATTATAGCTTCCTAATTATGAGCTAAAAATTTGTTTCGTATAAACGTTGTTGCCCCTCGACACGACTCAAGCCAAACGCTTACCGAAGAATGCCAAAATCACGCTTATAACTCAGACTGATGGTCACATTAAGACATCATTAATACCAGTCCACAATGAATCAAACAATAATTCCCTTTCCTCATAAATTTCACAGAAAGCTATGCAATAGATCACGTGTACATGCAGTACTCTTCGCATGCGCGTGCGCACCGCGCTGTCGTTCAACGATCCACTTATAGATCTTTAACATTCGCAGTTGTCACCACGCTTGCTGAACTTCGGAAAATATGAGAATATTGTAATCTCATTAAAGAATAGATACGCAAAGGAGTTAGACAGGACTTAAAGTAAGTACAGGTTGTGAGTATGTTTGCGATAAGGTGCAAGATCTTATCTAATAAACTTACTTCTCCCGCTGAGAGTAATAAAATGGTAATATGTATTGTCTATTTCGTTGCTAGGGCTGCCATACATGCGACATTTCACTCATTCGTAAAAGGCCGTAAGGCAATGGAACATGAAAAGTTGTACAGAAGATAGGGATGACAAAATCTGAGATATTTTCAGTGACTTACGTTGTTCCACCTTTTTACGCCATAACTATCACAGCATAAAAATCTGAAACAAATGATATTTAAAATTAATTACACGCTTTTTAAAAAGATATCGTTGCCGTTTAAACCGGATTAGTACTGCAACTAATCATGAATGAAAAGTGGGGAGCAGTTTTAGACATTTGGATGCAAGCTCTAGCAAAACCTACTAACAGCTACAAAATATTGTCACCCACAAATAACACCCAGAATACTACTGCATCCCAACACGAATATCGTAAACAAGACATCGAAACGTGCGTTAGTTCGTCACTCATATTCAAATTAATACAGTAATCCTACTAAAGTTGTAAAGAAGCGTTTTATGAACCGCCATCACGCGAACGCTTTGTAAATCTCAGCTCAGATCATAAACAGATCTAGATGTTATAAACTACTATTATAAACATTGTTAGATTTCTCATATATTAATAATGAGTAATTTAAAGCCGCCATTTTAATTAAGTAATAGAAGTTATGAAGATATGTTTCATTTTATTGCTCAATTTATATTTTACTAGCTGCGCCCCGCGGTTTAACCCGCATAAGTTTCGATCCCGTGGGAATATCGGGATAAAAAGTATCCTATGTGTTAATCCTAGTTATAAACTATCTGTGTGCCAAATTTCGTCCAAATCCGTTCAGCAGTTTTTGCATGAAAGATTAACAAACATCCATCCATCTATACAAACTTTCACGTTTATAATACTAGTAGGAAGTAGGATATATCTTTGTGATAGAATGTTATTGTATCTACCAGGGCCGCGGGTTGTTCGAAATAGATACCGTGGTCTCTGGCATAGGCAACTGAAGGAACACGGGTGGGTTTTAGTCAGTAAAAGTCTGACACGCCCTCCTGCTCCGCCCAGAGCTGGAGAAGTCATATGATGATTTCCCACCCAGAAAAAAAAAATGGTATTGTATTGTGAATCGGTGCTTGATTATCATTTATAGTTTTTTAAACGTTACTTTATAAATATTCAAGTTCAAGTTTGAATTCTTTGCAAGCAAAACTGTGTTTTGTTACGCCTGATCTACAAGTTACGGGAATGAAATGTTTTATAAGGATGTAATTTTTTCGTTTCTTCTTTCTTTTCGCGGAAGACCCAGACGTCGATGGCGGGACGAACTTGACGCCTATATGAGGGATTGGTCCATATTGGCTCAGGATCGATTTGAATGGAAAAAAGAAAGGGAGGCATTTGCCCAGAAGTGGGACAATACAGGCTGATTATTATTATTTATTTTTGAGTTAAACTATTAACTGCTCTAAACCCATTTCTAGGGTTAGAGAAAAATAATACTTTGACCCGTAAATAACATCCATGAGGTGGGTCAGCTTTAGCACTTCATCAATTCATTCCTGGGGAATTCTGTCCAACAAAACACACACACACAGTTCAATAAACAAAATTCTAACTAATAGTGTAATTTTCAAATATAATTTAGACAACTAAATACAGTTAAAATAATTCCAAACACATGCAACGTCCTATAAACAACACGAAAATGACATTCGTGCATTAAAACCATTATAATTTGCAATAAAACAATACCGAGGACCGGCTGGCTTTCATTCCGTTTAGTTCCCGCTCTAAAAGTGAGATGAAGATGAGCGTATAAACGTCAAATATTTGAATATAACGTCTGTTAACGTCAGTGTAAATATAAGTGTAATTGACAATAATTATCGTGACCTGCTTGAAAGAGTTACAGCGTCAGTTGTGACAATAGAGAATGGGTCTAAAGTTTTGGAGGGTGAAATTAAAATAATAATTCTGGTAGACAATTCAAAATGAAATGAATAAGTATCAGCGTAATGCAAAACGCATTAAGCATTTCATTAGTGTCTCTAAATGAGAAGAGGCATTTGTCCTGCAGTAGGACAATAATACGACGACATTGTTGCCATCGCGGGCGGGCACTGGATGAGGCTGGCACAGGAGCGTTAGGGTTGGCACAAGAAAAGAGATGCATAGCAGTGGGTGAAGTCGGGCTGAGGATGGTGACGATGAGGACAATAATTACTGCTATCGTTTTATGTGCATCTATTGCAAAGTTAATGTCAGGTATTGATCTGTATCTGGCAACGATTCGTCAAACCAGTCCAGAATTAAATTTACGCAAAATAAAACAGCATTGGGCACAAAAATAAAATTAGTAATTTAACTAAAAGGCTATAATTCCCGTCGCTGATTCCAAACCCAAGAACCAGCAGCACTTAAGGCTCTCCAATCGGCACTGCCAAAGAAATTCCAATATTTGCTCAAAGAATATTTACGAGCCTCGCTATCGGTACACATCCAATATGCCATAAGTCATCCCAGTGACGGGAACACATTACTAATTAAAGCCCAAAGTTGATTGCAAGCGATACTGGCGATTTAATTAATATTTTGAAAGAAAGCCGCTCGTAAAAGCTTGTAAGTGTGATGGATTTACGATTGGCTAACCATGTAACTTCTAATTTATTTTGTTGTCTATTGTTAATTAATAAAATATGTTTTTTCAATAATATAATCGTAGCTTGCATGGTACTGGTTTGAATTTTAAATGTGCTGTAATGTTGCCACCCACGCTTTGCTAAATTCATTCGCTCGCTATAGCTACTGTTGAGTAGGTTATATCAAGAAGGTGTTAAACCTGAAAATATTAATTCGCAGAGTGTAGATTTTTTTTCAAAGTTGAGAGAGACTACTAAAAAATACAGAACGCAATCGTAATTCAATTGATAAACTTGTGAATATCATCACCTGACCAAAAGGACCAAGTTATAGAAGCATCTCGGAATCAATCCTAATTCATTCGTAAATAATTATGGAAGGGAGAAATTCAGAAATAAAATAAACTATTCGCATAACAGTAATTACGATTATCACAAAAAACATAGTTCATCTCAACGCATTCTCGATCTCTTAGCTTTTTGGCATCAAATCTCCGTTCCGCTTCGTTCTATTTAATTAGAGCCAATGAAAATCGTGAAGACGGCCACAAAAGATAAATTTGTTGTGTATAGATAACGATAGAGATTTCCGTGAGGTTTAACAAAGCGTTTTGGTATCAAATCACACAATTAGACGATCGGCTGTATGGCTCGGCGGCTGCTTTGTCGGTGTCTGTCATTGGTTGGTTGGCGCCACTTAGGACCAGAGAGTCGGTGCGATGTTTAAATTAATTTTTGATTAAAACTTTTGAAGTGACACTTTTGGATGTTGTTAACATTTAATTTAAATAAATTATATTCTTATTCTTTTACGTAAACTTTTTATTTTTAAATGATTAGAACATAACAATAAATATAAAACAAAAAAGACGCTAAACTTTTTATTAAAACTCCGTTCCGTTATAATACGAGTATAACTTTGATGAAAATTATCGTTGTTTTAGGAAAAAAAGGTTTATTAGAATTCCATAGCAGAAAAGAATAACAAAGAATTATATGAACATCAGAATTATTAAAAAATATGCACATATTTCTATTTAATAACCATTATAATACTATCAGTTTTTGTTGAAAAAGAAACATATTGATATGCTCTGTCACATACTACCCAGAAATTAGCCAACAAATAATAAATTAAACAACGTATCATCGTCTAGAATATTTTAAAGCTTTTTTATTTTATTGGAACTATTTACGGGCCGCAAACAGTTCCAATAAAATCCTCCTAAAATACCACTATCAATTCCAGCCTATTTCTATCCCATTGCAAGGCAAAAGCCTTTTCTCCTAGAGAGAAGGCGAGTATTGATCACCACGCTTGCTCAGGGAAGAAAATACCAAACATTTTTAAATCGTTTTCTCAAAACCAACTACTAAAAGGGCCAAAGTGGAATACACCAGCGCTGTTTGCCGTCACCCAGCACGGACAACCGCTGTCGTCTCAAAGGAATCACAATGATCGACGTCATGACACTGCAGTTTTGTCCGCCTGCCCTGCGGCGGGGTAGCGTGGTGATACCCAGCTAATGAAGTGCTGAACGTAATTTACAGGACGAACTTGCTTTGCATAATTATAAAAAAAACTAGCTGTTACATGCGACTTTGTCTGCGATCCAGGATGTAAAGTAGCCTATGTGCCGTGCCGTCTACAGGTCATGGTTTACCCATGTGCGAAATTTCATCCAAATTCGTTCAGCACTCTAATTGCGTAACAAACTATCAATCTCAATCACAATCACATCAATTTTGAAGGATATTGCTAATCCATTCTTTCATATGTTCGAAAAAGTTGTCAGCTCAACAACGTAAATAACGCAATGAATGTTGTTGAACTGTCAAAATGAAAGCCATTGCTACTGATAGTGTGTTACGCAATTACCCCGCAGGCATTTTAGCGTGAAAGTGAACAAACTTATTTTAGCATTTATTTTATTAGTTAGGACGTAAGGATTAGGATATTATATTAGTAAAAAATACCAGCCTATTATTGCAGTACAAACTCACTGCAGGACAAAAGCCTCTTCTCATACAGAGAAGGCATGAGCGTTAACCACCACGCTTGGTCAAGACTGGTTGGCAACGTCAGACTTATTAACCAAACAAGTTTCCTTGCGATGTTTTCCTTCACAGACCTCAGAGAGTCTAAGATAATAATCTACCGAGTTATTTGTTCACACGTATCTGTCCCTACTGTCCTCTAATAGGGAACTAAGGACCAAATTCAGATAGAACGTGGTAAACGGCGGGGTAATCGAGTAACTCACTAACAGTAGCAATGGCTTTCTTTTTGACAGTTCAATAGCGTTCATTGCGTTATTTACGTATTGAGTAGACAAAGTTTTCTTACATATGAAGCAATGGATTAGCACTCGTCACGTGACCAGAGGGCTAGCCTATTACTAGCCAAAGAATCAGCATCGCCATACAATTTAGCAATGCTGCCAGCCTTTTGGGCATTTTTCCTGTTGACAACGATGTGGACGATTTTTTTTGACCTATGATTCTTTTCCTTCTTTTTTTATATACATGTACATATTATTTTCAAGTCTGTTAGCTTATAATTATTATGTAAATATTTAATGGATTAGCAATATCCTTCAAAAGTTGGCGCTGGTCTTAGGACTCCTATCCAAATGAAATCATTTATGGGTTTAACTGACTTTTGCTTTACTGAAGCAAGGATTCATACCTGCTTCATTCTACTTCAAACCCATACAATCTATCGGATTCTAATTGGCACAAAGCAGATAATATATTATAGTACAATATTTGTTTTTAAAACATGCTCCAGCGGGGTAATCGCGTAACACACTAACAGTAGCAATGGCTTTAATTTTAATTTTGACAGTTCAACAACATTCATTGCGTTATTTACGTTGTTGAGAAAACAAATTTTTGAAGCAATGGACTAGCAATATCCTTCAAAATTATACAGATTGTGATTGGTACTGTGCTATTATGGTGCTGTTATACCTAATGAATTATAATAAAATTAACTGCTATTTGTAATTGATGCAACTTGGCTAATGTTGTGTCAGTAATTTTACACGCTTTTCAATGTAGGAAAATCAAACAACTAAAATGATTAAGCCTGTACTCAAAGTATCAATCACAAAAAAGCCTCTAAGCATCTCTTTTCTCTCAATCACCATACAGTCACAACTCACAATGATTCCATCATTTTTTATCCGTCGTCAATCACCATTGGACACTCCTGATTCACCATTGATGATTTTTAATTGCTATTCATACAATTCTGTATTTTTTTCACAATTAAAACTTTTGTGTGGGCCCCTAGGATGAGTTGCAAAATTGTTGATCGATAATTTCTATCGAGAAACATTCGGTTCGATGGTTTTCGATGTTTTGGTCGAATGATTTTCGATTTTGGAAGTAGTGTAGGATTGTTATTGTTGTCTTGTTTTATGAGAAAAATATTATGATTGTGTAAGTTGTAAGGGAAATAAGAAAGGCCTGAGTGCAGTTGTCGAATTAAAACTTGTTGCTTTTATATTGAAACTAAAGTTTTTATTTATTATTTAACCATTTAAGTACACACATATAAACAGACAAAAAGAAAGGAATAGAAAAATGCGTACGAAGGTGATCCTTATTTCTAAAGAAATCTCTTCCAGCATACCTGCGATAGGAGAAGCGGTAAAAAGCGATGTAGACAACGTGTGTAAAAGTAGAAGTGAAAACTATATGTATTATATACTTAGATACTTCTAAAATAAATAGCTGGCCAGAATTGTTTTATAGGCATGTTTCAGTTGTCCCCATGGATTCAGTTGAAGAGGCACTGAGACTGTAAGTTCATCTTAATTGCATCAGCTTTATCCGATACAGTAAGTAGGTACTACCTATCTAGGTATTTTAGAAATTGGAGATCTTTCAAGACTACCAGGATAGCTCGACAAAAACAGTGCTATTTCATTTCATAACACACATAGTGATTGAAATCAACAGTTTTCCAAAAGGAAAGACAGTATTATTTTTCTATTAGTCTTTTCCCGTTTGGAAACAGATGTTTGCAACAATAACGCACTCCATTGCTGACAATATTTGTGAAGTCATTGCGCTAATCGATTTTAAGACAGCCACGTATTCTGCCCAAAGGTATGGCGAAATTAACAAATGATAGTTTTGTAGATAAAATTTGAGATTGTATTGTGAATTGCTTGCCATTGTGTTACTTGATAGACGTTGACATTTGATGCTGCTCTTGATTTATGGTTAGGAGATGAGTCTCCTTAGACTCTATAATAACTAATAAAATAACTTCATGTCTTTGTCAAAAGAACAAACATGAATTCTCGAATCTACAGTTAAAATGGAAGCAGATATAACTGAATGGTATTTCCACGGATCCTGTCCAGCACTCTAATTGCGTAACACACTCATCAATCACAATCTGAATAATTTTGAAGGATATTGCTAATCCATTCTTTCATATGTTCGAAAAATGTGTCTGCTCAACAACGTAAATAACGCAATGAATGTTGTTGAACTGTCAAAATTAAAACCATTCCTACTGCTAGTGTGTTACGCAATTACCCCGCTGAGTTTACAAGAAAACTATTGATTGGCAAATTTGCATCACAGACTGCCTTACCAACCAATAATATACAATTTAATTCGATTCAACAGAACACCTTAAAAACTTCATCGAAACCAGCTTAGCCAATTACAACTTTATCAAACAGACATAAGCAATTTCCCTAATAACGTTAGCCCGATAGTATCTCCACAAGCTAATCTTCTAAGCAGCTGTGGGCTCAGCTCGAAGCGTCAGGTGTGAGCTGTGCCGTCAACACGAACTCGGCACAAGTCGGCACTACCTCGGGCCGTCGTGACTCGACGACTCAACCCTGTTGAGCGCTAGAGGGTGTATGTGAGAGGTGACGGGCGGGATAGTCCTGAGTTTTGAGTCTTCGATTTTGTATACGAGGGGAAAGAGTAACGAATTGATTATGTAGGTAACTAGGTAACAATTAAATATATATGGTCACCTGTATAGAAATAGTAAGTGTTATCAATGAGATACCCCTGAACTACATAGGACATCCTGTATGATAGGGGTCGAGGTTTCTCCAGTTACATAATAAGTTAATAATTAGTATAAGCTTGCATAATTTTAAAGAAGTGGAGTTTTCAGCTTGCTTTAGAAGGTAGACAGGGCATAATGAAGACAAGGCCTGTGGTGGAAATAAGGTGGTCAATGAATTAATTAATCTCTTATTATCGATATAGTAAAATCTTCAGTGACATACTATTAAAAATAGCATCAAGCCGCTTCCATCAATACCTATCACACAAAAATGGACATAAATCTTTCATCAAAACACTTCATCTGGAAAATCCTCAATCCCTCAAACTCATACGCACCCTACCGTTAAGTGACGATGATCCACAAAAACGAATGAAGTGCGATTTTATTAACACTACGCTTCCAATTCGTATAGAAAAAATATAACACTGACTATAACAAATGATGTTGTTTGCCAGAAAAGGGCCTGAAGAAAGGCCTCAGAAAGGCCTGGAGTGATGTATTATGGGCTGGCCCATTGATGAGACGTGACGTCATCGGTTTTGGATCAGATGGTGAAAGATGGTCGCTGAGATTTGACTTGAGTGCTCCTTTTGAGTTGAACTAGTTGCTGTGACTTGAATGGTGGTGTCAGTGTTGGATGTGATGTGTGGGTGTAGCCGGGATTTTATTTTAAAAAGTTTTATGAGAAAAATCCAGTTTTTACTAAGTTAAACTAAGTGAAAGATTTTATTGCTAAGCATTTAAATATTTAAAAAATCAGACAATCACTGACAGCAATGCGGACGAACTTTTTGATCCCCAATGAGCTCTTCAATTTTTTTTTTCTTTATTTTCTTGTATAGAACATAAATATTTTTAGTGTTATATATTGTATTTTTTTTTGTGTGTAAGGCTTGGGAAAATGTAAAAATGACTGAAACCAATAATATTTAAAAGAATTGTCAATCACCGAAACCAATTTGGTGAGATAAAACACAATGCTTTCAATGTCGAACAACAAAGCTAATTAAAAAGCAAACTCCAAAACTATTTCATTTTAAATTTACTTTCACCCAAAATGGAAACCGTTGATCGTAAGTGAATTTGTCACAACACTAGACGCCATGTGATCGGGTACAGACGGCGGCGGAATGTGCTGAGTCACACCGCTTAGGGGAACACCCCTGTTCAAGTGGCGTTTAGGGGTCGGGGTGATTTCTATACTGTTGATCGAGCAACGGAATTGATTGTTGAGTTGATGAAATGTTCGTTTGAAAAGTTCGTTAGGAGAGTTTATTTTGGACAGAAAGAATTTATTAATAACCTAATAACATAATTTATTACCTTAATAATAAAATATATTTCTCAATAATATCTAGTAGAAGTATCTAGTCTATTAAAAATAAAAAGTTGTTTCCCTGAAATGCATCTTTAATATGAGAAGTTGTATTTAGCAACTTGAGTGACTCAAATCCAGTCATCTTCAACAATCTATATCCTATGACTTCAATATTTTAAAACACCTACATTCTTATTCAAATAAGTAGCTATTGATTTTAGATATTCGGAAGCCATTGGAATGTCGATTCTATAAAAGAACCGGTAGGAACAGTCGTTATTTTATTAAAAAAATATTATTGCATACATAAAACAATAGCCCGCGGCAAACTTCTATAAAAATAAATGTCAAATGTAACTTATTTACAATTATTAAATTTCAAAATTACAATAGCATTCTTTCAATAAATATGTTTTACAAAAATAAATAGATTCCATAAAAAATCGAAACCCCTTTAGGAGTTTATGCCAATATTGGCAATAAAAGACAAATAAAATAATAACAAGAATTTTATGGGCATTATTAATAAAACCACAATTTTCATCTTTTATTGCCATAAATCAGCGATAGAGCAGCTATTTGTCAATTATTAATTATTGAATTATCATAACTGCTTGTTAATATGGAAGCTAAATATTTTAGAGCCAGTCGGGTTATTAATTTTACAAGACAGTGTTATGAATGTACAAATTAATAAATAAAATAATAGTGTTATTATAAAATAGAGTTCTACGACACTAATAAAATTCACAAAACACTGAAGAAGGATGGTGTCAAATAGAGGATTATGCCTTGCAGTAACAGAGGGGACCACATGAAATTATATTTTTTTATTTAAATAATTGATTTACTTAAATATTTATAATGAAGGGGCATAAACTGGACGTATATGTATATATTAATTGATTCTACGAATCTAATTGATTCTAAGCTTGGAATAAACCTGTATCTCAGACATGTCACCAAGTGCTTACCTACGCATAAATATTACCTAAGATTCTTTATGCGAAATAGCATGTGGATGATCTTGATAATATTTATCCTGCTTTTATCGAGTTTATTCATTATAAAGATCCTTAGAAATGCTTCAAAATCTATTTTTATTAAACCTTTTTTAAACTTCTCATATCAAGTTACCATGATAGGTACTTCATTTTCTTTGCGAAACCTTCCTTAACTGTGTTATGTACGTTACTCCGTAAATTGATTAAAAGTGTCATTTAGTCACTTAAAGCGCATGTCACAGCACTAATTACCGTAAAGACACTTAGTAGTGACCTTTAGTGCATGGCTACTGTTGGTGCACGCATGTCGGTAGCAACCAGCAGGCTGTGGCGACGTGACTAAGATATTACGATGATTGCAAGATTATAACGATTTCTAGATTAATAACGAAAATGCGTGTTTAGTTTAACTTTGTGAGACTTTTTTTATCAACACATAAACAGTCCTACGTAGATATAATCAAATATCGTAAATATGATTTAGGCGCAGAATGCACAATTCTCAAAATGGCCACTGAGTCATTAATGGACTAATTCTCAAAATTACTTATTCTTTAAATGGGTAATATTATTCGTGCGCTGCCAAAAAATAACATAGTCTGGCTTTGTTGAAATCCGAAAATATTATAGTAATTTGACCTGCACTTAAGTCATAAGAAGTCCAGATAAAACTTCAATCAAATCAAACACAGGCTTAATACCGATTGCACTAGCTAGATTACATAGAGAAATAACCTCACTAACAGACTCTACAGCAAAAACTTGTTTCAGATCAAATATTTACGTTGCAGAACCCAAAACTCATCTGACAATAGCGTCCCACCCCTAGCCGCGTAAGGGCTAGAGGTCACCGCGGCGCTTCCGTCAACCTGTTGGACGTCCAGACACGGACGCGGCGATTAATGCGTCCCCACACTATGATGTATCGATAGCATTCGCGGCCACTTCACTATTACTTCGGTACCGGTTTTTTAGCGATCTTAGATTGCGTGCTGTCTTTATGTATGATTTAGGTACATGCTGTACTTGGTATGTAGTTGAACTATTCGCAATCACTCAGAAAATACATATATTTTTAAACAATTTCCCGGCGAAGTAATGGCGTAAACACACTTTACTTTTAACACTTACAAGTCAACAACATTCATTGCGTTTTCACTTTGTTGAGCAGACGAATTTCACTCTCACTCTTCACAAAAGGTAGCTGATAGCTGATTTACTCCCAAACTAGGAAATATATGATAGTGAAAATTAACTACACATTATGAAAGATGATAATATTGTGCTTTATCATGCAAATAGGTATGTATTGTATGATTGATACTGATATAAATAACTTATAATGATAATATACTTATAATGATAACATGTAATTTTTTTTGGTAGTACAATATGTTATATGTATGTATGTGTTTATTGTAGATATATATATTTATGTAAATGGTACATCACAGACTGCAAGTAGTCTGTGATGTACCATTTACATACGTATTGTCTCTCCTCTCTAAATCCATCCAAAGGTTGTCTTTTAACGATCGCTTTTAGCGATAAGACCCTTTGTAAAATTTCTACATATAAATCTGTAATGTTTATGGTGTACATAATAAAGATTACTCTATGTATGTATCTACCATGTCTGAGGTAGGTAATCATTGGGCCTGATTGAATCCTCTGCCGTGCATTTGTGGCAGAAAACAAGTGACAAGACACATTCGTCCGGTGTACACAAGGAAACTTCTGCCTTGAACCCACTTACCTGGCCTATGTTTACGCATATTTAACATGAATAACTAGATACCTATTGTAATCTAACACCCAATACTACGCTAAGCAAGTGGCCATCTCTGAGTAATGGATATCCTTGCATCGACTCCGGCCATATAATATTCATTATGATAATTAATTAGTTACAAAGACCATTAACAGCCCGTTCTTTAAAAAGGTCAAGTAGTAGGTATACCGACCTACTTGAAATGGTGACATATGCCTTTAGTTGAAAGAGACTCAAAATTATATTAAAGATCTGCTCTATTCGGCATTGTGATTATAATTACACAACTGTCTTTCTGCCTGCGACTTCGTCCGCGTGAACACACAAACAAACAAACATACAAACAAACTCTTCAGCTTTATTATTAGCATACATAGATTAGGGTATTTAGCTTTAATATTGTCTGCTTTCCAATGATCATTTCAGTGTTTAGTGTCAATCAAAGTTTTCTACAGAGACATCAAATTTAGAACATAACCAACGTGGATTACGGCCCACTCTCACACGTCGTATGTTCTTTCTTTTTTCCTTCTCTCTCTCCGAAATGAGGAGGCCTGTGTCCCAGCAGTGGGAACGTTATAGGCTGATTATGCTAAGAACATTGTTCAACTGACAAATGCTGTAGAATTCAGGTAATTACAATAACACTGCGGATTTAAGCAACTTAATGAAACAATTTGAAAAAAATTATTTATATTAATGATCAGATAAATCAGGGCAACATTCACCAGTTCAAGCAAATCTAAAATGGTCCCAATAAAAATATTAGAGCATGCAAATGAAACCGGCGCTATTGTATTAGCTGACCACAGTTGACGATCCAAACTGCGTTCAATGATTGACGGCGTATTATTTGGCCAGACATGACGGCAGCCGCGACATACATACACGACCATAAAACATACTGAATCTAACACCTGAATGGTGAACCTACAGAAGGTTCACATAGAAACCATAATGGCAAAACTGCAGGTAACCTACACTTGCACCAGATTCAGTACCTGAACAAATCCCAATAAGCTTCAGATCTTTAGTTAAGACCTAAACACTAGAACAGCCCCTAGTTTAGCTTTAAACTTTAACTTGTTCCTTCATTTTGGTGCAATTACAAAATGAATTGCATTTACCAACCAGTTTCTGCGTCGGATTTCAACGCAGTTGTCAAAAATAGACTGAGTGGGAGAAAAAAACAAACAATCCCATCGTTTTGTGGGTCTCGCCAATCGGTAGAGAGAGGGATAGAAAATCGCTCAGCTACTCCACTTGAGGTTTCGACAAGAATTTGGGAACGATTCAAGCTGTTACAAAGCCTTGAATAGAGTTTGCCTTCTGCCTCTTTGCTGTTGCTAGTCCACCAATATTGTTTAGCACATGTTGAAAATATTCAATTTGTATATGTATAGAAAATGTAATCGAAAACATTGCATCATTTATCTAACTGCAACGAAACTAAATATTGGAATTAAAGAGATTTGTTCTTACATACAATTGAACGCACGAACGGATGCATATGCAAAATGAACCCTTGGACAGATAGGGGTTCACTTCACTCCTGCGGGGTCATTGCGTAACACACTATTAGTAGCAATGGCTTTCATTTTGACAGTTCAACAACATTCATTGCTATATTTACGTTGCTGACCAGACAATTTTTTGAACATATGAACCAATGGAGTCTTTCAAAATGACTCAGACTGGGTATGATAGTGTGTTACACAATTAGGGTACTATTGACAGTCACCTTGACCCTTGTGTAAGCACACAAGGTAATTCTAAGGGGACTTAGCAAATTATAAAGTTCACTAAGAACAAGTTTTGTATTAATAGTTATAATGTAGGTATACCGCATCTTTATCAGCACAAACCATGCCCAAAAACCTAATCAAATGAACTAAAAAAAGAAATAAACCAATCAAAAAGCCCAATAACAATAATTGTCACCATGCCATATTACAACGAAACTTTATGTTAGTGTTGTGATAGCAATTCATTCGATTTGAAACATAATAGTGACGTAGCAATCGGCAATTAACATAAAATATAATTTATTAGCGATATATCGACGCTTCGGAACTATTATCGATTATGATGCAAATTTTAATGACGTCTATTACAGTTTTGTTTAATTAATAAAAAACGTATCGAAACCAATTTTTAATCGAGGGACGGGTCACGTGTGGCTTTCGGAAATAACAACGTAAGGTATAAGGTTTCCGTTCAAGCTGTCCATAACTAGAAAAACAACATTGAAAACGAACCCATTTTATAGCAAGAATAAAAAAAAATCTTCTTATTCTTGCTACAAAATAGGTTCGTTTCGACACTAAATATCCCATTCAGTGTTGAGGCTTATCATAGTGATCTATCAAGGAATGATATAAATACATTGCCCCCCCTGGGGCAGTCGGGTAAAAAGCAAAGGTAATCGGAAGGCGAAGTGTCAAATAAGGTTTAAAGTAGGGGATTGCAAGGAGGTAGGACAGAAAGTATCCACCATCACATCCCAACCAATTATATTTTTCAAACAATATAAGCTTAAAGCTTGTCTAAATACCAAGTGCTGATGCCTATCATGCAAGTGACGTTATAAGGTGAAGTTCTACGAAGGCATAATGATAACTACCCTACTTTCAAATATTTAATATATAATTTTTTTTTACCTATAGGACGCAGTGACCAAGGAATTCCTAAGGTCCCTACTACTTTCTTCAACTATAAAACAATTACAAAGTGTAGTGTAGTGAAATTGTGGTAGTGTAATTTGTTGTAAATATACAGCAAATTACACCCAATTAAAATAATTTCGTAATGAAATTATCAATAATTAGCTCAGCCAATTACCGTCCAGGTGTTGAAGTAACCACCTACCATCATTTACCCTGTATTTTTTTATGCAGTCCATGTCCTTACAGGTCCAAAGTTTCAAGCATTAGTATGCGATGTACGATCGACTTATTTGCATATCGATAAAGGTTAACAATGCAATTACGCGTGTCGATACTCGATAAACAATAAAACAAAATCGACAGCACTAAGTTTCAGCGGTTTTATTGGGGACGATGTTTTTGGTCAGGTCGTGGTCGTGTCGTTGGTAAGAGTTTTTGCTTTGCAGTATATTATATTATTGTGTTTTTGATAGCTTGTTCTGCGGGGTAATTGCGTAACACACTAACAGTAGGATTGGCTTTAATTTTGACAGTTCAACAACAATCATTGCGTTATTTACGTTGTTGAGCAGGCAAATTTTTGGAACATATGAAGCAATGGATTAGCAATATCCTTCAAAATGGTTCAGACGCAATTGTTCAAAGCATTGCTATGCTCCCCAATGGATTAATGAATTGAATGTTTGCATTAAACTGTTTGAAATCAACTTCTTTTAAGTTTAACAAATAAAAGAACAAATCAAAATGTGATTGATATGGGTGAAGTCAAACTGCAAAAAGACACAAAGAGTTAAGTAAAGTGAAACATTACAGATTTTTTTTACTGAATTTCTTTACCTACCTATGTGTTCATCCCAATCGTATCGCACTCGTCTCGTGAGTCAAAAAAGCCGTTATTCATGAGTCATCCGCAGTGGACATGCAATGATTACAACTAAACACTCCAACATTCACGGTTAGCAAATAATAATTCAAAACAACTATTATTACGATAATGTTCCTATTAAATTATGTTAAAAACTTACACCTATTCGGTATGCGGCTAACTATTTAATACATAATGTAATTCAATTACATATACAATAATGTTGGTAGATTTATCTACGGGTATAATAATTCGTGAGCTTAGTTTAAATTACTTTTTACAAATGAAAGGCGACGATGCATTACTAAGAAATGCATTAAAATGTTAAATATTTTGAGAAACTAAGAATTTGTACTATTGAAAGCATTGTGTTTTGCTTGAAAGTGTTATTTATGAATATAGATCAAGTATTTTGGAGAATTTGGTCCGTGCTTCGGTTTGTAAAATTTGAACATACATAGATAACAATTACACAAATCACACAAACACACAACATAGACATTTTTTTTGTTTGTCTCTGGAGACTTGCAAATGGTTTTCAATTTCACATTGTTGGCTGTAGAAGTTAGCTGTAAGTTTTCCGAATAGATTTTTTTTTTTGTCTAAAGATTCATTATCATATTGCTGCACATTTCCAGATTACGTCCTGAATTGGATCATGTCAATGTCAGCTCTTATTATTTAGTAGACGTTAAACGATCGAATTGATGATCTTTCTTACACCACGCTACTCTTTGTTACTATGGGAAAGCACCTATTTCTCGATCTGCACTCAACTCTCAAGGCGATTAGAATATTTCTCGCAAGTCGCACCTGCATCCAACTGTACAGCTACTGATAACCTCTGACTGCAATCACCAATCCCGTCTCTGACCTCGGCTCGAAGGGCTAGCCCGTGTTCTCTCACAATCGGTTAACCCTTAAATGTCAATGGTGTCAATATCGTCACATCGACGTCAGGCGAGACATTACTGACATTTATGACTCGATACTGCCTAGTGGTTTTATTGGTACTGAGCAAAGGAACCTTGGATTCGAGTCCTAGGTCGGGCAGTTTTATTGAGACCGCCGATTTTTTTCACGATTTTTGCTCTGTTAGTGACAACAGCCTCCGCTTACTACATGGGACTTAAGCACAGCGAAATGTGATAGTAAATACTTCTGCCTAACTCTTCGGGAAAAACAGGCGTGATGTTATGTAATGTACGTAATTTAAAAAAAAACGTCTGACCCATTTTTTGCTTCAATATCGATCTATTCGTATCTCCCGATCACTGATCCAGATCTCTTCAATGCCAGACATGACGTTTGATTGACGGATTGACGGACAAACACGCTGATTGGATATAATTACGATGCATATTTTGTTAATAAACAATTGTCTGAACATTTACTGTTTAAAGATATCCTATGGGACGCTAATAAGGTTGAACTTCGTATGATTAGAGAGAAAGAGTAAGTTGGTAAAGTATCCTTAGAAATTATTAGTCGTGGCGGTAGGTTCGGTATTTGAAATCATTGTGTTGTGATGGGATCAAACAAGATCCTTATTCAAGTCAGTTTGCGGTTAATCATAGACGATGTTAGATGAAAAGGTTATAGTTACACAGCAACATTGATAGTCTACTCAACTTAGTACTAAATTGACCGTTAAAACGTGCTATTAGCTGGTTGACTTGCGTTTTGTTTTTATTGCCAAAGTTTTATTGAAGTCCTTCTTTCGATTATCCATACACTGTATTAGTTTTACAGGGTAAGCACCTGCCACACAATCTTCAGCATTTAGCATTTTACTGAATTTTGGGCCAAACAAATTTGAAAAAACGATATATATTCGTGTTATTTTTGCCATCCATACGCTAAGCGGAAGACGCATTACAAGACAGTTGTGTCATAGGAAGGTTAACAAGATCACACATGTCAACATGTCAATTTCTATTGTTTTGACAAATAGTGTAAATGTCTCAAACGGTTGGTAAAGGATCAGTTTAGGTTATTGGACAGGAGCTCTTTATTTTCCAATAATAGCATTGTTCTGCGATAGACAACTCGGCTTAAAATCTCTTCTTCCTTGCATAGTCCCGTGATTTGGGGTCGGGTCTCCTCACTTTTCTGCGGCAAGTTGTTCGGTCTTGGGTTATCGGTTCTGGCAATTGGTCTTGCTTGAGGTCTCTTTCTACATTAGACTACCAGAGGGGCAATTCTCGTAATTTTAAGAACGTTCACAGTCTGATCTCAGTTTCAATCTGTCCAAAAATACTTCTAATTTCCCTATATTTTGACAAGTATTTGACATTTGTTTGTCGCCGAGATGAGACTGCGACTAGATTTTGTACGTTTTACGAGAAATAGATTAAATTACGAGAATTCGGCTTCTGATCAATAGCGGGAGGATTTTTCTTTTGTTTCGGTAAGTTCGAGCAATTAGAAACTGTGTGACATGGTCCTCATTACACCATTTGACATGATAATGATCTCTAAGTTGGTCGTTGGTGGTTGGTAGCGAGCTAACCATAAGCTCCTGGGCTTGATTCCCGTGTGGGTATTGGTTTTGCAATCTGGAATTTCTCAGTACAAATCTAGATTCCAGCCCATGGGTGCTCCATGGGCTGGAATCTAGATTTGTGCCCGGTTGATGGCAATAGACTCGCCCCCTATTACATGAGACTTGAACTTGTCTGGCGAAATGCGACTACTAGGTAAGCCCCTATTCCTTCGTAGAATACAGGCGCGAGTTTATGTAAGATAGAAGAGTTTCCTATGAAATAGTAGTAGAGAAAATCTATTTCCAAAGGCAAGAGGTTCCCCTAGATTGATCGCCCATCTACCCAGATCCCATTCTGAATACATGGTAGTCTACTGAATACCAAAATTTATGATCGTATATTTATCAGTAAGTGCGTAATCAACAGGTGTATTATCTTATCCAACTTTATGTAAAGCTTACAAAACTATTCAATAGATTGAAAACCAAACTCATCGGGTTTGCGTCGGCGTTGGACGGCCGTCCGTCTTGCGATGTACGATCGATGTTCGTACTAATAAACAGAGTAGTATAGTTAAACAGCATTGCATGCAATTAATAAAATAAAATAGGAAGGATAAAAAAATTTAAATTGTTTGGTTAGCGTAGACTACAGCTCCTGTAAAGCTTCCATAGATTTAACTAGTGATGCCTGTAGTCCATTTGATTTTTGTAAAGGAAAGAAAAGAAAAAGAAAAAGAAAAGAAAGAAAGAAGAAGAAAAAGAAGAAAGAAGAAAAAGAAGAAGAAGAAAAAGAAGTAAAAGAATTAGGAATCTCTAATGAGTAGGTACTGTAATTAATAAACTGTCGAATAAGGAACCAGAAATAAAAAATGTCCCTGAACTGGAAATGTAATAAGCATAATCAGCCTATAACGTTCCCACTGCTGGGACACAGGCCTCCTCTCTGTGAGAGGGAGTGGGCCGTAATCCACCACGCGGGCCTAGTGCGACTTGGTAGATGTCACATGTCTTCCAATTTTTGGTTCTAGGACCGGGGCCGGTTACCTCACGATGTTTTCCTTCACCGTTTTGAGAGAAGTCATAATGAAAATAAATACACAAAGTAAAGTGCCTGCCTGGGTTTGAACTCACGACCTACAACTCGTAAGTCGGGGCCGATACCACTATGCCACCACTGCTCTTACCAAAGAACTAAGAACTACTATTATCATCATCATTCTTCTCCATTATTCACTCAGTAGTGACCCCCATTTCAGCCACATCATCTCCCACACAGTCCATCCATCGTCTCCTTGGTCTAAGAACTACCAGTATACTGAAGCAAACGGGTAACATCACGACCCCGAAACATTTCTAATTCTAATCATTCCACTCCAATTTCAAAATTCGAAAACATAAAACGATCACTCGGTACAGTGACGCCCAAAAATATCTGCAGCGCAATATTATTTGATATAGGTACATGGAGTTAACACTCCGCTGCATTCATTCCGGCCTGATTGATAGAGTGATTGATTGGCACATGACGCGAACACTCCCGATGTAATAGCCCAGTAAACAGGTTCGCGATTCGCGACCAAATACTCCACCTCTAAATTGAAATTAATATTTTTTGTGTAATCTGTATTAATTTGTTGTTGTTTGTTTAGTTTTTTTTTTGGGTTGTGTTTAGTTGTTAAAGTTGTTGTTTAACCTTTTGAACGCCAGAGTATAAACGTATCGCCATACCCCTGACGCCAGGCCACTTTTCTGTCAAATGACCTTCATAAAAAATAGGGATTCCAAAACTTATATCGATATACAACTGAGTTTTTATTTTCGTCTTTAATTTTCTAATAAACCGTACTCACGACACTGAAATTTTATTTAACCTGCCACTATATTCCAATATAGTAATCTTTACACAGCATTTAACAGAGACTATCAATGAAAAAGCAGATATTAGAAAACTAAAAAAATATATTTATTACAATATGGTTACAACACTATTCAACATGACTTGTCATGGTATTGTGACAATGGCGTTGCTTGCCAGTCAATTTTATGAAATTCTCGCATCGAATTAGGGATGTAGCAGTGTACACGTTGGTTATCGATTCTAATAAGTATTCTTTTCTAATATAATACCTATCCATATCTAAAATACGCAAGGATTTTAATGTAGTAATAAAAAAAAAATTGAAATCAGTATTTTAATTATTGTTTTTTTTACATGTAAAAAATACGCAGAAATAATTTAAAAATCAACAGTTACATATATAATAATTATTATTACGAATCAGTCTTAAAATATCACAAATCTTTAACAAAATGTACCTAATAATATACTAGGAAGAACATCAGTTTAGTACCTAATAATAATAATATCTATTTTGGGTTCAAAATTAAAATCACAAAATTCTATAAAGCTTTTTATTTTTCCTTATAATTATTATCAGAAAGCAAAAGTTATTATAGTTCTAAACTTTATGTCCGCTGTTTGTAAACGACAATCTATGTACCTATATACTTCGGAGCGGCCATATCGGCCTGGCCACGACTCCGGTCTAAGCCAAAGCGGTAAAGTGTGTAGAATAATAATAAGTACACTAACTGGTTCCGTCTTAGTAGTATATTTAAAATTAATCATTTTTTAATTTGGTTAGCTTACATATTAGGTGCATACTATGATTACTACCTTTATTAATGCATACCTAAATAAATACCTATGTAGACAGTGTGCGCTGGTCTAGGTACGACATTTTACTCATTCGTAAGAGTTATATAAAAAAAAATAAGAACAATAAGGTCAGATAATATTTTCAACGATTGATTCATATCATAAGTAAATCTAATAAAAGAGAAAATATTTCAGGTGCTTATCAAAGCCTGTATCGTTCTTCTATAATAGTGTGAGTTATTTTTTGAAAAAATTTCGTTTAAGAAATTATTGACCTGTTTTTGTCCCTAATAAATAAATTAAAATGTTGATATAACATTTTTGATCAGTTTTTAAAATAATTCACCTCTAAATCATCTTCTTGTATTGATTCCGCTTCCGAGAACTCTTCGCCATCTCAAATTCCTTCTAATATTCGAAGAAGTTCTTCGGTAGTCATTACACTCATGATCACGGTTTATACTATAACTAACTTACACGATATTTTAATAATAAACAAATACAAAAAAAAAAATTAAAGCACTTCACTAAACTTAATCGCCTGCGCTTACGACGTCACCGCTGTGTCATACATTTATGACTATGGCGTACAGGGGACTGATAATATTGGTTTGCGCTAGGGATGCGCAAGAGATGAGTTTAACAAGTGTCGATATTAGACATTTGCATATTTTATTTTTGATTGTGTAGCTAGAGGCACGGTAGTATAAGGCTAAGTAGTTTTAAAAATACGTTTTATTTCTCCTGATACCAACTTATACACAAATAAAATACTCTGGACCAAAATTTCATATTCATCTTCTTAAGTTTTTATTGATTTTACAATCATATGTCACAACACTAGCTGTCACATATAGCGGACTACGGCGTGTGGGGGACTCCTTTTATACGCGTTTAACATCTACTTTTAAAACAACAAATTTCTCGATATTGGTGGTTTATTTATATTAGTTTCATGCAATACAATATAGACGGAAGCTTAAACTTTTAAATTATATAAATAAAAACACACAAAAGTAATGATTAAATAGTTTATTTCATAATATGGTGCGACGTGTATTTTGTCATCTATTTGTGACGTTGGCGTTCAGGGTAAGATTTCGTTTGTCACGTATATGTGACAATGGCGTTCAAAAGGTTAAAAGAATCTATTATTGGTATATGATGATGTGTTCATTGATATCTTCGATCTAGTTATTTAGTCGCAATCATTTGATAAGGAGAGCCTGAGACATAACGCTCCATATGCTACACTACACCCCATTAAAACCTTCCCATTATGAAATATGCAGAATTCTATGACCCAATGACACACACACAAAAACGATTGGCCCTCCGGTACCAACTTCCGTGCACCCGAAACATACAAACAATCACACATCCATACTCAATAACGCTTCGCAACAGCATCTTTACAAGTCATTAGACGTGCCACCCCCCCCCCCCACACGCTTCCCCCCTCACCCCGAGGGCCCCGCACCCGTTTGTAATTAACTGAGGGCCATAAATTGACCGTAACTGTCATATCATATTGATTTAGTCCCGTGAGCGTACCTACGCCTTGCTCGGAGTTTTCAGCCTCGCAGGGGTAGGGGAAAAATTAAAATTGTTTGGATTGACGCTATCGGGGTGCGCTGTATCGCGCTTGATGCTCATGTTAGAACTTCGCTTCTATTCTCTGTAGACGAATTTGTGACTGCGCAATTCTGAAGTAGAAGTAGAGGTAATTTTATTCTTGCTCTGTGCACGTTACACTGTCCCATACAATGACAACATATTACATTTCACGTCTCAATAAACGTTTACTGAATCCTATCTTGTCTTTGCTCATAGAAAGTTTTACAGAAAACTCTTTTATCCTTGACTCATTTAGTGATGGCCAGTAAAATTACGAAGTGTTGAAAAAATTACAATCGCCCAATTTTATTTTCGTTCATCTATTGAAACAGATTCATTCATTCTTTCATTCGCTTCAGTCATAACAACTAATTTATCACATTGAACGTTTCAATTGCATATCAGAATTCCGTAATAAAACAAACATTGGGCGATTCGAAAATAGTCGGATATCAAACATGATACGACTCATTTAATTCATATACAAAAAAATCGTTCCGTATGCATATACATACGTTCTTGCCCACACAGAGCCGTGAATGAAGTGAAGACAGCATTATTACCGCTTTGCAACGATTGAAACTGTCAAAACAACGCTAACTAGCGAAATCGAACAACATTTGGCCGGCGGATGATAGAAAACAAACATTTACTTGCCATTCTTAAACAGATGATCCGATTCAACAAACATTATTGAACGAATTTACGAGCCATCGAGATCAAAGTCGTAATACAAAAATATCTGCAGCAATCAGGAGAGGGGCGTTAGTTTCTTAAGAGCTGTGCTTAAGGAGCAATTTTGTGCGTGAGATGACTTTGATGAGTGCGGATGCAAATGTGGGCGCCATGTTTTTTTCCCGCGCCAACAATCGCGCTGCTGCCGCTTCGAAGCTTCTTTTTTCTACTGTAAGTCAGGAACTTATTTGCGCTAATTCAGATTGAGAAGCATTTTTTGTTTCGATTGTGTAACATTTTAGACACGTTCTCAATATTTGGATGATTGCTACGGCGATGGTTGATCAAAGACGGCCTGGATCTCATTCAGCCTTGATGTGTGAAAGATTAATACGTTTTTACAAATATCGGAGCAGTTGTTTGAACAATAATTTCATAGCTGATAGGAAACTTTGCAACTGGACTGATGACATGTTTCAATCTTCTTCGATGATTCTTAGATTTGATGCTATTATCATTAATTGGATACTTGCCATGAATAAGTTTCATACATTTCTTTGACCTGTCCGAAATACCTATCAAAGTTTTTACTAGATTAGATAGAGTTATCGCTACACACTTTAATCGATACAAATATCTTGTGTAAAATAATATTGTGCAGAATTTTCGTTACCAGATTATGTTTGACCCATCTCTGTTTTTCAGCAACAGCGATACCTCATCTCTGTTTACATGCTCCTTATTTCGGTTCATCATTGCCGTTATCTCTATCGGTCACATTTTCACTTGTCATTTGTCAGTCACGCTCATGATCTTCAGTGATCTCAGATAGTGTGATTTGTAAGATAAGCCAAAACATGAAGTTAATACATATATACACCCTCTATATCTCTGTGTATTTCGTTTCTTCAACAGGAGTTTTCATGTTCATTTTCAGCTTGATATCATCCAATCTTTGAATGCACCAAATCTGATACACGCAGAGTCAAACATGTTTGCTTCTTAAGAAAATATATATATATTCATAGTAATGTCTCGTTTACATAAACGAACATGCATCTCTCCGGTGCTGATCTAGTCACGAAATCAATACATCAGTCTGTTCTGGAAAGCACACTACTACTGTAACTCCTTGCCTACACCCAATTTGACAGCGGCCATTAGAAAAAAAACGGGTTTTATTTATCGCCCCACTAAAATTCCTAGTGATTTCACATCTAGGTAACTTATCTTATAAATCGTGAAATGTGTCAATTAACTCGAGTTTAATGTCGTATTTATGTTAATAGACGTCTGACGGACATTTTTGGGCATACACAAAAAGAGACTCGGCAGGATGCGACCGGCACCTCGGCACCAGTACACTCGGGTATTTTTAAATGTCAAATGAGTTAAATAAGTGTTGCGGCTTGTAGCCGCGTGACGGCTGATTGATTGGATGATTGACTTTTCGCATTCAAGGGTTAATGTTATTTTTTTCTTTTTTGCTTCACCAAAGCGAAAAATGTCATTGGTTTATTTAAAGCCTGATCATTCAGATGAATAAACATTTTTATTTTAGTACTCATGAAATTGATTGCCAAAAACGACGGTCAATTAATCGACATTGAAAGGAACGTTAATTAGTTAAATGCGACATAAAATACGGTTAATTTATCATTACTATAATAACCATCAAACATAAAATAATTTAAGAAACATCTAAAAAGCTGTTAGAATTTATGTATATTGCAATCATTTAGGTAATAACAAAGAATTAGTAAGAGCTTAGCAACAAAACTGATTATTAATAAATATTCTAATTTCAATCAGTACTTTAGTAGATGGATGTCATAAAAATAATATAAATAACGTAATATAAATTATTGGGGTACCGAGAAACCTCGTATCGATGTTAATAATCGTAGTGGGATACATAAAACGTATCTGTTAATACATTCTTGATTATCAAACCGTGGGACTGTTTGTATGTTATTTATGTATCGTGCTTCAGTTAACGCATTGATCGGAGCTATAGCCGACGTAAATTTTAATGACGGAATCCGAAAAAAACTATTTTTATAAATAATGGTACACCAATACATAAATAATGGGACCAGTCTGAGGGACTAGTACCAATAACGCGAATAAAAATAAATATTACTTAACCATTCGAAATAAATATGGCGGATGATTTATGGCGTTATTGACATTGGGTGCGCGGGCGCAGGCGGCCATCTTGGCAGCTAATTGCCAGTCTGTCATTAAATCAGTCACGCATCGGCTATAGACGGATGTTCGAATATTTGTTTTGTGGCGACACTTAGGCAAATTTACATTTTTTATTATATTTGATCTTAAATGACTTTCAAGACGTCAGGCCAATCGGTTCGGTACCACTCGGTGGTGTATGCAAATGTCTAGAATAGGAGTAACGCCTCTTTAATTATCAATTTGTTTTAGCATCTGTTTTTTCATAACGAGGTTGTTTTAGGCGATTTATTAATTAACAAACATGATGGAACGTGCTTAATTTAGGATCATGTTATCGTCTATTAGCCAATGTTAGTGGTCACACGTATTTCCTGTATGAAAGAAATACCGAACTATGTAATCATTCCACAGAATTTCCTTTGTTTATTATACATATATGGGAAAAACTTTTTCGTTTCGGATACAATTTAGGAATCGACCAATCGAAAGCGATATTGATGTACAGACGCCAACACATCAAGCTACTACAATCTGTCAAATTTCTTTAATAGATTTTCAACTTTATCGATGAAGCATTAAGGTTCAAGGTTGATTGGAAAATTTTGACAGTTACGGGTAGCTTGACCTGCTGGCGTCTGTACATTGATGACCTATTGTACTTAATATGACCTATTGTACTTAGTTTTATTCAAAAATAATTATTTATTTTCTTTTTCCAATATTAATTCAAAAATAAAATTATTATTAAATACGATCTAGGAAGGAGCAGTTGCTACGGTTAAAAGTATCAAAGTGTGCGTCAAAGGATGAACCGTTGCGGTACTGGGTACAATGTACTTGTTACCGGTACCGCTTGAAGCTAGTCTATGGTAACTTGTTGCACATAAAGTTCTACATGACTACATAATAATGTACCGTTTAGTAACACTTACGGGTACAATAAAGTTAACATGGGTACTAGTGGACTACTTATTTCTTAGGTAGGTATATGTTGCACCTATGGTAATAGTAGTAGGTGTTTTAATATTGATTTCCATCAAATATAAAGTTGTTATTTAAAACAAAATTCGAATAAGTATAAAGGATCATTAATATCACTGATTCTTGGAAAACAAAAGAAAGAAAAAAATATCAGAAGGCCAATTCTCGTAATTTAAAACGTTAAAAACCTAGTCGCAGTGTCATCTCGGCGATAAACAAATGTCAAAAACTTGTCAAAATGTAGTGAAATTTGAGGTATTTTTGACAGATTGAGACTGAGATCAGACTTTGAACGTCCTTAAAACGAGAATTGCCCCTCTGATATGTGGTTTTTAAGTAACAAAGGTAAAAATAAATATTATAGAAAATCAACATTCAGAATTCAAGTGTTTGGTCTTGGTATTACAACTCGAACAGGATTTTTTTTAGTTATGGGAAAGTAAAACTAAATAATAAAGCTAAAATAGCCAGATTAATTTTCCCATAACTTGCTTGCTTCCTGTTTGAAATATTTATTCAATTTATTTTACAATTTAATGTGTGCAAACGGGGAACACGGGGACTAAGACAAAAAAAAATACTGGGAGTGAAAAGTACAAGGGTGCTTTTTCTTTATTTAAAAGAATCCACAAAGATAAAAAATGTTTCTAGTTTCTATAACCTAACCTCAGGGAAGTCCAAACACAGATTTTAATTTTGTTGGTAAAAAGGTGGCTTTCTGGATGAAATATGAATATAATAGGATAGCAAGAAAATAGCTACAACAATCCCACACACCGAGAGGAGGCCTGTGTCCCAGCAGTGGGAACATTATAGGCTGATTATGAGTTACAACAATCAGTATGGATTTCCAGTAGGTATTTTTTCTTTGTTCATTCATGGTTAGGTGATTCGTTAATGAGCAAATGGTCAAATGCTTCTTAGTGGTCTTGAAACTTTCAGACCGACAACATGACTTTAAATTCTATATAATAAAACAAAGTTAAGTTAGTAAGTATAGTATCAATCCATCGGCGTAGCCTTTTCCTGTGTTGGGATCGGCTTCCAGTCTAACTGGATGCAGCTGAATACCAGTATTTTACATGGAGTGACTACCTATCTGACCTCCACAACCCAGTTACTAGGTAACACATTGTCTAAGTTTAGTATAGCCTTCTAGCACAGCCGATCGATTCTGTAAAAATCTCACCGTGAAAACTTAAGTGAAGTGAGCTTAGAGTGAGCTGTCAATATTGTCAATCCCTAGCATTAGCTGGAATGACAGCTCACTCCACGCTCACTTCATCTAAGTTTTCACGGTGAGATGACTACAGAATCGCACTGCTGGTATATATTTTACTTAAAAGGAGGTCCCTATGTAAGAGTTACTGTAAAAGTTGTACAAGTTTCTGCAATAAACATTTTTTTTTTTGTGTACTTTTTACATTAGTTAGGGCTGATTTTTCATTTGTCAGATAACGTTTATATGAGGAATAAAAATTGCGCTTTGACTGCTTTTGTATAGCTATAGAGAATATGTCAAACTGCCATATCTATTCTTCAGATAAAAGTTATCTGACTATTGAAAAATCAGCCCTTACTGGAAAATTAAACTTAAGATAGAGTAGAGATAGGGTAAGAGTAGAAAAGCATGCTGATGAAGATTGTAAAAGTTTATTCAACACATTGATGGAAACTATCCCAATCATAGCGTATCCGATTATACCCTGTCCATTAGGTAAACCGTTTTTTGACAGATGGAACTAGTGATTGCAGCAACACACAATACATTGACTGATACACGTACGGTATTATAATGTCTGTAAGAAGCGACAAATAAGATAATTCAATAAGATAAGGCAATTTATATATTTATTTTATTACGCATTTTAAAGTTAACTTTTACATAATCTGGAATATGTACGTTCGAAGACAGCTGTCAAAAAAACTAAAACAAAAGAATTTCAAGAATAACACAAAGAGCATGATTTATGACAATATCATCTTCAAATCGTGTCAATGGTATGTAAGGATATTAATTTGTCTATTGTGTTGTAGTCTATTGGCTCGTTGAGATCATCTGAGGTGCAGCGTAGGCGTAGGTAGGTGTAAACACTTGGGACCAGTGTTCAATGTGACACTACGGATGATACAGAATTGGCTCTATTAAGAATTGATACTCAGAGGTAAAATGGATGTAGTTATGAAAGATGCCAACAAAACTGCTAGTTACTTATAGGTATTTAATTGTTATTAATATCTAAATTCCTAACCTACAGAACAGATCGTACGGCATTGTTTAGTGTGTTGACGACAGACATTCTTTCTTTGCCAAATGTCTTGGCTTGTATTATTTGAAAGGAATCCGTCACATGTCATCCTTGTACAGCCACCGAGGTACGAGAAACGGTCACTTTATCATCATCATCGTATTATATTGTTCATCTTATTTTCCCCAACAAGTTATTTTTTTTGTTCTTTCTCTGCGTCATGTTTACCGCAAATAAACTTATTATCTTTATTTCTTTCATCTGCCTAGCCTTTTGCCTATTATGTTGGGGTTGGCTTCTAGTCTAACCGGATGCAATTCATGACCAGAATTTTACAAGGGTCACCTGTCTATCTGACCACCACATCCCAGTCACTAAGTAAGATGAAGACCAGTTATGTGAAATGACAGCCGGGACCAACGGTTTATAATGGATGGTCACCAATGGTCTCACCATCCACAGATCGACCTCGGCAAGCATAGCTTAACCTGCATTCGTCCCGTACGGCCGTTATTACTAAACAATAAATTAGTTAACATCTTGATTTTTTTTTTCAAACTTGAACGTATGGCGATGTTGACTCAGTGTCTGTCTTGGATCTTCTTTCATAACAAAGTATTGTGACATGTATTAATTTAAAGAAATATGTCACATGTCATTCTTATACGGCTGCCAAAGCATGATCAACTGTCATCTGCGATAAATTCTTGAGCAGTTTAACATTTTACTGACTTCTCGAAGCAGTAGGAGAAACTAGAAAAGACAGTGACTAGGTACACTATGAAAATCTGTACAACCATGGGGTGCCTAATAGGCAGATCGGCAGATAATCAGTTAAAATTCATACTAGTAGTAAGAAGTATAGAAGAGACTATGATGTTCCCAAAGAGATATTAATAAACAACTTTTGTGTGGATATCAAATTATCAATACAAAGAATAACCACTACTTTATAAATTAATTTTATTACAATGTACTTATTTACTTGGATGATGTTTCTGAATATAGAATGAGCGATGGACTCAGTAAATAAAATTGCAGTTAAAAATATATTTGCGACAGATGTCCTGGAGGTAATTGTAGAAAATTGGTTATATTTCTCAAGCCGTGGGTTACAACCGACATATTAAGTTAATGGACTAAAAATAAGTTCAATTGCAGTAGTAGCTTGTCTTATTAAATATTACATGTAGGTTTTTAATGGGAAATAACATTCCTTGAGTAAAAGTTAATGTTTAATGTCCCTGAAATAAATTTACAAACAATATTTGAAAAACAATAATTTGAAAAGAAGCCTCATTTTGGTCAACAAAACTGGGCTTTAACCGCCATTAGTTCTTTTAGTAAAACATTCCGAATCAATGAAGTTAATTTTCCTTCTTTAGGTACCTGACTCTCAACAGAAACTTGATACCATAAATTAATAATAACAAAAAATATTATTAAGTATTATAATTGAATCCCTAAAATATGAACCATAAATATAATATATTCCCGACCATAAACAAGTCAAAGTTATGGAAGATCTAGCAGATGTCGCGTCACATGGCATCTATAAATTTTAACTTGTCGTATTCAAAATGTCGGGTTCAAATTGTTTAATATTATATCCATAACTGATAGGTTTCGTGGCAGGAATATTTAAGATAGGAATCAATAGTTATATGGTTTTGTTTGGAATATAGTTGACGATATTAAACAAAAAATACAATCGGGCAAAAAGAACTTAAGCGGAAGCTGCAATTGGGCACATACTTTTCTTGCTTGTTTATTTAACTATTAGTATTGTTGAAACATTCTTCTCCTCCTTCACGTGACCAGAGAGCTGGCCTATTTTTCGGCCAAAGAATCAGCATGGCCATACAACTTTTGGCCACTTTTCCCGCTGACAGTGATGCGGACGAATTTTTTGATTACTTACGATTGTTGTACCCTTGTTTTTGTTATATACATGAACATATTATTGTTTTAAGCCTATTTAGCTTATATAATATTATCTTCTTCTAACAATTACTCACAACTCTACAACATTCTTCTTACAATACCAATTTTTAACATACACTCATATCGATTAGAAAACCATAGAAATTGATAAAAAAATTAAAGAAACAGTTTTAAAAATAATTATATTTTTGATTCATTTGTGAAACACAAAGGACCACAAAATGGTTAATTAATTTATTCAAATCCAAAACGCGCAGTAGAAATTTATATAAATTTGTGAACAGTTTAATATCCTTACAAATACCTAGTTATAAAATAATAATAAATAATACAAACTGCTAACTATTGTTTAGTAAAATGTTTTGAAAACCAATATTAAAAAGATTATTTACCAATAAAAATAATAAAGACAAACAATGCAAATGCAACTTCCCAATAAATTTTCCATTATGCATATCGTAATTAAAAATTGCTTCGTTTTCAATCAATTATTAATCAATGTCATTCGTGATTGCGACATTAGCAATAAAGCTTTATTATTCACTTCTATTGTATTATTATTTATGACATTTGATTGTCAGGTAATGCAGCGCTTGCGTCAGTCGTTACGTCTTACTCTTTCGTTATTTGAATATTTATTACTATTTTTCTTTTCTTAGTAAAATACGTAAGTTGTATAATTATTTTCTAATAATTATTTTTAACTAATTATTCCAGTGGGTTCAAATCCGGGCAAATACCAAAGTTCCTTTCTGAGTTTCATTGTGATCATTCTTCTGGGATAAGGGCACGAGATGATATACTTTATTTGATATAATTTTTATCTTGGATATAATTGACACCAGTGAAGGAAACCAACGTGCGGAATTCTGGACGTATAGTTAATATAAGTCTGAAACCGCCAACCCGTCTTGAGCAAGCGTGGTGGTCAATGCTCGAGCCTTCTCTGTATGAGAAGAGGCCTTTGCCCTGCAGCGGGACTATAATAGGCTGTTATCATAATTATGCCCGTTATGTTTAACGTAATGCAATGGAGAATGTTACTATGGTAACAAATGCGACAGGTTTTTTAGCAATTCGCATGAAGGACCACTTTTACACTTTTCCTAAGTTGTTGACCTGTTCGCCAAGGTCTGGGTTATATGCAGTTAAGTACTTATGCTAGTACGGGAATAGGTGCCGGTAAATGCAGTTTTATTAAACGGAAATTTACCTACCAAACCAACCTAATGTTTTTTTTTTATTTGTAATTACCTTCACACCACTCAGTACTAAATTGTATAACTTGGTGCCATAAGGAGTAGGTGCATTTTAGAATTTAATAAGACTTTTCCTCTTTTAGAAATATGTAGGAACAACAGAATCAGAAATGAATTGCCCTTTATTATTTGTTATTGTTTTACAACTGCTGAGTAGTGTTAGTAGGACATTTATCTTCTATTATAAAATTCTTTAATAACTGCTCAATAATTAAGGCAATCCCTTACATAAATTGTACTAATTATAACTTTTACTTAAGAATTACTTCAGTAGAATTGTATCGTCAATAGAATATGTAAACACCCGCATGAGAGGCACTTAGTGGTTTTTGTAAGTTGATTAAAATCACACAAAACGAATAATAAGACATTTCATTTTGAATTAATTATTTCATAATTTTATTCGTTACTTACACTTAAATATGAGAGTACTTGAGTAGGAATACAACTTTGAATTACAGGGTTTCTTTAAAAAAACTGCCAAAAAAATCTTATAAACTCTTCCACACATTCGTTCTAAACAAATTTTGCACTAGGCATATTGCGTTTTCCAAAACGTCTTTATGTACACAATGTTTATGATGCGGCGTCCCGCTCTAGCGCCCCGCCCCTGCCCCGCATGCTTGCCCCCCTCCCCCTTCGCTCCCAGCATAGACGCGTTGCAGACGCTTGGGGCGCGCGCCACTCGACTATTTAAAATGACGACTGTGTGCATTGCTTTACAAAAATAAAGATGGCGGACTGGGGAAAAAGGACGCCAGTGGATGCAAAATATTGGACGTTTATTTTGTGGTTTGCTACTTTTTCTGTTCTTTTAAGAGCCTGATAGATGCAAAAGTAATGCAGAAGTTTCCTCCAAGTTATGTAACTTGGATGAAGGGTAAACTTGACTCGAAGAACGTTTTTGATGCAGGTTTCAGAGTTCGATGCAGGATTTGTATCATGACTTTAATTTCTTAATAATATTTTAGCATTATTTGTTTAATTAGTCGAATCTAGACAATAGTAATATTTTTCTAATTTAAATCTAAATTGAAATTACTACAGACTTTCTTTACAGTTTTTACAATTTTCAATTTTGAAGATCTCTATGGCATCAAAATCTCGATGACCATTAATATAGCTATCGTATAAAATTTCTATCGCTTTGGAACTATCATAATTCAATATTCCCTATTTTTGTAAATTCTCTTACATAATTTTTTTAGAGTAAACAATTACCGGCGTTGCTAATCATTTAAAAGTACGAATATCTTCAAAAACTTTTCGCGAACTTTATTCGACACCTTTCAGACACTTGAAACTCTTTCCATAACTATTCAGCAATGCTTTACGCTTGTCAGCATAATGAAAAACAAGGTTGTTCACAGTGAAAAGTGTTTATGTAACACTTTACAGAATTTTCATACAGTTATTCCTTTGTTAAAGCTTATTTTGTCAGCAAACGCCCGGCACAGTACCGTCGCGGGCCGTCGCCACATCCTCACTGAATTCAGCAGCCGTCACAAAGTTTTCAGTGCCCACCACGCATTGTGAAACTTAACAGTGCTACACTAAACTATCTACTTCATCTAAATATACAAAATTCCGGACCTGTTTTTCAAAGAAGCAGTTTAAAATGCGTGAAATATTGTTAAAAAGCGATAAAATATTTAAATATAGTGTTAGCATTTGATTGTCGTATATACTAAAAGTATGCTCACCTTCGTTTTCCAATGAATATTCTTATTTGACAGACAATAAGAACACCGCTCCACCTGTCACAACGAGCACCTAAGCAAGCAATGCCACTCGAAACCCTCTCATATAACCATTGTTTTTTAAACTTCTATTTGTTTTCGAAATACGTGAAACGAATTCCTCAGCACATCAAACACTAAGTACGATGTCGTTGAACCTCTTTCCAATCCATCAATAGTAAACTTAAACAAATCAGCCGTATTTGAACAGATGGGCTGCGACGGTGTGTCGGTCGAGCAAATACGTTGAAAATGCTTACTGGAATCGCACAGCTTGGGTCACTTCACACAAATAACTGGCACTAAGTTAACTGGACACAATATTTGGGCACAGCACGTGAACATGTCATTGGATCGTTTGCGCGTGTATCGTGGCGTGTTTACGCGGGCGAGAGCGAGCGCGGGTGGCGATGCGGTTACGTCGCGCGCCGCGGCCGGAATGACGCGCGGAGCGGACGCCCGCCGACGACAGCGCCACGCGGCGCCGAACAGAACTAGCGCACTCAATCAAACGTCCAGCCGTGATAAGATGCAACTGCTTTTTTGCACAGTACTGCATTCTTATTATGATTGATCTTGTAAATTAAAATGGTTGCATATTGTAGATATTATGTCGGTGTTAAATTAAGTTTTTACTTTAGTTTAAAAAGCTCTATTTTGGTAATCTAAATTTGACTTATAAATCTATTATTTTCGATTAATATAACCTACATCTTTGTTAATCCAGTTTCACAAGAAAATCATTATTTAAAGTACTACTTTAAACATTAATTACCATGATTAATTAAGTTTCCAAACAAAACTTTCTGAGAAAACTAACTTTAAACGCGAAAAACTCAAGTTTTCCTGAAAAAAATAAATATATAATCGAAATTAACCTGTAAAAAACCGAAACTTAAAAAAATATGAACATGTCAAAACATTGCAAAAAGTCAGTGGGTCTGACGTGACCTTGCACCGTGCAGGCGGGCGCGCGTGCAGTGTCGCCGTCCCGCTCGCGGGGCGCGGCGACTAGGCCCCGCCCCCCGCCCCCCGCCCACCTCACCGCGCCGCCTTTTTACCTTTTTGCCCGCTGCTAACTCACTTTCGTTACGATTGTACCTACGTTACTTATACTAAATGTTATCAAAATAATTATTTATATTATAATTCTTTTTTGATTAATTATTTTTTTTATAAATGCTATTTTTATTTTGTAAATAGATGTTTGAATGGTTAGGGTCAATTGTTGTGTGGTAGGTAATCATTGGTCATTTTTATGCATAATATTTTATTCTGGATATAATTTAATTGGCAATGATAAATTGACAAAATTTAGTTTTTACTTAAAATAAAATTTTCACAACTTTGTTTTTTGTAGAAAGGAGAAATTACTTGGTTGGTCGTTTTTTTTTTCTTTATGTGTAAGTATCTGCTTCATTTCAATATGTTAGGTACGGAATGTTTACACTTGCAAATAAGTTAGTCATAAATTATACCTATTTAAAAAATTAATTAAGTAGATATGCTTTTTTCCGCTTTAGAGTTGTAGTACCTATTTCAATTTAATTAAGTATTTAAAAAGTAGGTAAACGAATATTAAATGTTTTTTTTTTACAAGCTTTTATTTAACTTGCAATGATTTTGTTATAAATAAATGGTTTTTCTTTATCTTAGCCATCAAACGGTCTTCAATATATTTGGTACCTAGGTACAAAGATGATTCATTAGATGCACGTAATAATAATAAAAAAGTTTGCACATTCAGTGTTCTTTCCTAAAACACGTTACTCCATAAAAATCTCATATTTCCATTATGTTCTCACATAACATTACCGACTACTTTTACATAGCGCCATGTTCCTTCACATAGCACTTTACCTTAATATAAATAAGGCTGAAAATCGAAGAAAACGTAACATTCCAATAATAACCCGAAACACGCGTAATTTTACGATCTGAATCGTAAAAATCCGATTTTTTTTTCCGTCAATATAATTTTATTCGCGTTTAAGTTCGCTTATTAAGCAGAGATGTGGCTATTTTCGGTTTTTACGAACGATTTTGACGAAGTTCTGATAAACTTAAGGAGTCAAGTGTTTTTATTGAGTCGCTTTTAACTTGATGTGATGTTGGACCCGCGGTCCGAGATATCAGGTACTGACCTACCTGCTCTCTCCTGCACCCCATAAACAAATCTTAAATTATACCTACTATCTTTAAACTCTTTGGGCCATCATCTTAGCTCATTTGCATACATAAAGAACTGGATTTTCTTTCTAAAATTAAAGTATATTTATTCATTATTATTTTAAATAATGCAGGGCATTTAGGTAACTATAGCTAATATAATTTTATACCAAGATACTATTTGATAAAAAAAGAAAACATTATCTAATTAATTTAAAAACTAAACTAAACAATGAAGAAAAATTATTCACAATGGACATTTGCTACTTTGTATGTCCCTTTATACAAAGTAATATTCAAATAGTAAACTTTTGTATTTATAAAGCCATACAGTAGTAGGTATATAAAATATCTTACCTACCTACCTACATGCATCCATTCATAATTTTAAAATATATCAACTCTTTACATAAGTATTTACTCATCAAGTCATACTTACTAAGTAAGTATTTCGTTCCCAGTTAACTGTAGGTAGTTACAATACATACCTGATACCTACTACATATTTATGTAAATTGATAACATGCAACTAAATAAAAAATGAATACAATTATTTACTGTCATTTTTAAACAACTTTACAGCAAATGTCATAATTTACAAAAATGATGTCTACGTCTGAATAGAAACATAAATACTTATTAATATTTTTATGAATCTTAAATCACTTACTCAAGTTTGAAGTTAAACGAATCAACTAGGTAGTGCATTTCATTTTACCTAATAAAATTATTATGATACGATGAATTATTTTGGAGATTTAGGTAAGTACATAGTACGAATTATTTAAATTATAATATTTATCTACAATTCCAAATCTTTATATTTAGTACTTACTTTTACTTGGTGGCTCGGTAGTCAGGTACTTAGTAAGTAAGTAGGTGTGTGAGCTGGTTCCTAAGCCTGTACCTTGGTGCAACTTTCTTTAATTTTTTCGTCCTCTGTCATCTTCAGTCTTTCGCAAAAGAAATAGTTTTACCGATTCTATATTTTTATTTGCCATAATATGTTTTTGTATTTCTGTACCACCGTTTTTGTTCTGATAACCACATGTTTTTTTATAAATTAGTATAAGGACAAAAACGTTAACAGAATTAAAATGATTAAAATGAAACACACCACTATCTCTATCACACACACTATGACACATCACTATGTCTATTACTTACTGTTTTACTTACGTAGGTACCTATATATCAATAAAAACAGAAAAAAAATAGTCTTCAAAGCACAACCACATAGTGTTGCCATCACCATCATCACAAACGCGAACCCTAACGTCAAACCTCACAATAAACCGTCATTTTTATCCGTCCCCCGCGGAGTAGCTCCACAGCTAAATATACACACGATTATTATCATCATAAATTATAATATGTATGATAAGTTTTAAAAAATCGGATCTCACCATAACGAACACAGTTTATGTTGATTCTTGACGTGTTGGCAACATTTTGATTGCGACTTAATCGCCCCGCGTTTGAGGGTTAGAGGTTAATGAACTTGCGTAAATCTTTTTTTGTCGGTTGGTCCTTTTGTTTGTTGTGAGGGAATAGAATGTTTGGTTTCATAAATACTGGCGATGTCATGTGAATATTATGAGATGCATAACGTATGTTAGCCGAATATTATACACAAGCTGTTGTTTTGCATCCTCGTCAAATTTCAGGAGGCTCTTATGAAAGACATAAATAATCAAATTAAATTACGATCCCTGGTAAATAATGAGTACATACTTGTTTGTTTAGTTATTTAAGTTTGACAAACCAAGCAAGCCAAGGGACCCTCGGAGACGCTGCGCTTGTATTAAGACGTAACATAGCAAATTGTATTAAGACGTAACAAAACAAGGAACGAGTCAAATTCACGAACCAAAGTCTTAGTTCACATTCCTCGAAAGAGTTATTCTCAGTAGCGTTTAGAAGCAATTAAAAACGACGACCATTTTTTATCCTGGAATTTTAGTCTCTAGATATTCAATCATGCGATCAGCGTGATACACCTTGCAAATGTACTGTAGTGTCAAAACACAGCCTTCGGGCATACAGGGTACCTACCGAAGTAATCTATCAAACTCGACATTGATGACTTTACGTCCATCTTGAGCTATAGTTTATTTATTACTGTTTTAGTTCAAGCGTAGCAGCAGTTGCCTTTATTAGTAGTTCATTGCTCTGTTGATTAGGATAATCAGCCTATAATGTTCCCACTGCTGGGACACAGGCCTCCTCTCTTCGAGAGGGAGTGAGCTATAATCTACCACGCGGGCCTAGTGCGGGTTGGTTGATGTCACATGCCTTCGAACTTTTACTTCTAAGTCGGGGGTTACCACTGGGACATTACTGTTCATTAATAAATTCAAACAATAAAAATATCATGTTTTGAAGGGACACTAGCCGCCAAACGGGCTGGTTGTCTGAGTGGCAAGCATAAGGTCGTAAGTTCGAAAGGTCAGTCGCATCTGAGTATTTGTATCATCTAGATTGTTGTTCGGCATGAGCTGTGTTACAATTAGGTACAGTGCCAGTAGGCACTGTACTTTGTAGTAACAAAGTATATTCTTGCTTTCATCTCGTCTAGAAAATTGTACATTATTTACTGGATGTTTTTAAAACAATTATGTTTCTACCACAGCTCAATAAATTTCTGTGGGTGCCAATCTCTTGCAATGGACTTTATTCAGGTCCTTTGCATGAGATTGCCACCCAAAAAAGAGAAGAGTTTAGTTGTGAAGCCCTATATAAACAAGTCTGCAACTCTGCAGACAGGTACCAAAATACCAGTGAAAAATAATAATACAATTTACATACATATTCATTTGTATTTCAGTGTATGGCGGCAGTATATGGCGCCAAGAATATCATGTAGATAATCGTATCTAAGCGATATCGTAGCGATTAATGCAAAAAGTAGCAGTAGTATCGACTACTGCTACTTTTTGCATTAATCGCTATAGCTAATATCACTGAAGCTACCACCTCTGCCTGTACCACCTTTGTTTGACCCCTGAGCGCTAAACTACGCAATGTCTGTCTGTGTGGGGAAAATTTTGAAGGGTTTGATGAGCATAATCTTAAGGAGAGATCTCTGAGCCCTCTCTAGCTCTAAAAATTTAATTTTAGTGGTCCCACCCCAGCATGTCAAACAATAGGTGAGAATCGATTGGGCCAGAGAGACGTAAACTAGCCTAAGAAGATTTCTTGTAGCTACTTGTCGGAGATTTTTAAATGTCCAAATCATTTCCCTAACCCTTTTCATGAGCAGTTCAGAATACATGTGCCATGACAGTCGCTGGTCAATCGTTACCCCCAATGTGCATCGATAAAGACGCGATTCACAGTAACTATTCAAGAACGGTAAAAAGACGAATACTATAATCCCTGCAAAAGTCCTTTCAAACTTAGCTTAGCATAGCTTTGTCCTTAATCAGCTCATAAAACAAGTAAGAGTTCATATACCAGTAAGACGCAATTTATATTCTCAATACAGATCAACCGTATTAGGATATGATACTCAAACTATTGTCGTCTTATTTTCGCCAATAAATAAACACAACACCCACAAAACCAATAAAATATAAATAAAAGCACGTAGGTTGTGTTTTACAACCTCGTAAACTCACTTCCCTGGTTCAAATCTTAATGGTCACCCTAACACCTACACTTTCAACCAATTTAAAATGATCCAATAAAATATGTAAGAGTGCATAAAGCTTCGTGTAATCGATATAGTAATCTGACACAGGACGTACAAACAGACCAACAAGACTGGCCGTCAATCAAAAGCAATCAGTCAACGGTTTCATGACACGAACGCACTCCGGCAAGCCTCTTTACAACCACGATAGCACCTTCTTACTCTTATTACAGTCCTATAAGGACCAGATTTGGACCGAAGGACCAATTCCTAAGTGTACCACAACAAGGTCTATATGTAATTTCGGATCATAAAATTGGTAATTTTCGCGGTTCGCCAAGGCTGCGCTGTCATCACGCGGGATCCTTTATGGCGCTAAATTATACACGCTGCGCAGGCGCACCGTTTTTCTTGCATTGAACCAGTTGCACGCAAATTGGGTTAGGTTTCTGCGAGGTTGAAGACAATAATGAGTGTCAATTGGGTCGGGTTTCATTGGGATTTTGTTAGTTTTGCTCTGTTTTTAGTTGAGTGCTGTTTGTCGGCGGATTTACGTAGTTTTTTATGGCGTTAAAACTGTCCAAGAGAAAATTAAAAAACCTGACGTCTTATGAACAATGATGGAAATAATGGGATAAAACTGTTATCTTCCGAATATAAACTAAGTACAAAATTATGCATTAGTAAATTATGCTAACTGCAACATAATGTATAAGAGGTCATACGATAACGAGGACAACATGAAACTTTAATGTAATTGATTCTACTTGCTTAACGATAGCTTTTTAATTCCCCACAGACCACCTACCACCATCACATCTCTGATCCAAACTAAAAAAACTCATTCCCTTGAAAAATACCGTCAAGCTTCATTTGCAAACGCCAAGTCAAGCGCGTTTCCTCCATATGATATGGAGGAAACGCGCTTGACTTAGCGTTTAATAGAAATAAAAGCATATTTCCAATGCAACAGTTACCTGCGGCTGTCCGGCTGAACACTGAACTTCTCGTAAAGGAAGCCATGTCGGAAGGGTGAGCCGAGCCGCATGCAACCCGGTTTTAATTACCCCTGCTTACCCCCCTGCCCCCCCGCCCAGGTAATAAATATGGTCTTCGCACGCACTCATAGTAGTATTGTAATTGATGAATGTGCTCCAAAGGTTATGCATATCTGCGGTTGGAAAGCTGTTGACAATTTTTTATTAGGCCTGGCAGACTGCATAATGAAGAATTGTTTATGGTTTCATGTGTTGAAGTTAAGCCTGCAATTATTAATACATTGCAGTCAATAATATTTCAGATCCAAAAGAGTCGAACGAAAACTTTAACTCATTAACAACCTCATTCGAACCTTAGGACCAAAAAATTCTTGCGCGATACAAAATCTGTCATTTTGTAACCTTATGCTGCTATAATTACCACAAGGTTGAGCATACTGCATAAGGGTTCATCAACAATTTGCGAGAACATCCCAAATCTATTGTGTTCATGGGATCCGAAGAGTAAATAATTAAAAATGCTTCAGCATCAAACAAAGCAGTATAATATCGACGGACGGTGATGGACGACGTAAGCGCGATGCGCATAACTAGTTAACGCTCCATGCGTCGCCCGCTGTAATGATTGCACGGAACTAGGAAGACCAGCCATATATAAGATAAATCGGGACTAACTAAAGTTTGCTTTAACAATAGAAGCTTTATAAGATTCAAAATCCATATTAACCCATTTATCGTAGGGTTTTTCAGTGGCACAAATCTCATACTAAATGGAAGTGTAAAACTTGCTAATAATCATATTTACCAGTTTGTGCAGTTTTAGTGACAGGTATATTTCAGGATAACCATTGCTGCGATGAAGGTGATAAAGATATAGGCTTACTAAATCGGTAACCCTAGATTAAAGAAAAGCTTTTCATTATCCAGCCTATTCAGCAATAGTCTACAAAAGAGCAGTGGTCGCCTAATGATATCAGCCGCGAGTTACGAGTTGACAGGCGTTTTACTTGGTGTAAACTATTTCATCGCCACTGTTCTTAAAACGGTGAAGGAAAACATCGCAAGGAAACCGGCATGTGTTAGAACGAAAAATTCTAAAATATGTGACTTCTATCAACGCGCACTGGGCCCGCGTGGTGGATTATGGCGCTCTCTCTGTCTCACAGAAAGAGGAGGCCTGTGTCCCGGTAGTGGAAACATTATAAGCTGACGCGAGATGAAGATATGGCAGAAAAACCTAATGAAAGTTGGAAGGCTTTAATTACTTAAAGCTTTCCCACTTTAATTATGTGGTAGAAAGGCGTGCTTACGCAGGCCATTCTACCATCACTTGTACGCAATGCACGTAGAAAAGCTATGGAAGTAAATGCTCCTTTATGCCTTCTAATCATCTCACAAAATCCCTCTGAAAACACAAAACAAGAGGTTCATCATCGCCTTCAGATAAATCACTGATTCATTCTATTAGTGCCCTGATATCCTGCTTTTTAATCCTATCCCAGCCGAGACAGTCCTACAACAACACACACACATAGTCCCCCTACTAATAACCCACAGTATAGTCTAATCAAGCTCGCATATTCATTAATGCCTGTCGAAAAACCACTAAGCTAGTAATAACGCGATCAGTCCGAACTGAAGATTTATATCAGTCGTAATTAAGAAATTATTTACATAGGTACTTATGTATACAGCTACGAGTGGCTTGTCTGAATGATGATGAGGGAATTGATGGGGTTTTTTAATTAGTGGTTTTAAAGGAGGAAAGGTCAATTAAAAGACTTAAGAGAGGCGTATGGTTCGTACTTTTGTCATAAGTAGGCTGGTTGTCAAAAGCTCGACTTTAGGTCAGCTTTGCTGAAGCGTTTAATAGTGTTTTAGAAAAAGCTCTTGTGAAATATACTTACTGTGGAATTTAGTGAACATAAATTGAAAGTTCGATAACGTGTACTATTGCTATGTATCACTATGTACTATTAGACTTTTGAATTGAATACACATACTTTTGAGATTTCTAATGAAAACAGCTTTTCGTATAAAAAAAATCTGTAACACTGTCATTTCAAATATCGTCACCAACACCCAACATTGGCTCCAAGCTCCAACAAACAATAAACAAGAACATGTTAGCAAAATTGTGACTCACGAACGCATTCGCTCCACCATAACCCCACTAAATAAACAGCACTCTTGCAACGATAATAAATTGGCTTAATGAAAATAATTTGGTCATAAATATACAAAAAACTAAAGTCATGCATTTTCACCAGAGGGTACAGCCAAAGAAAGTAATTACTAAATATAAAGGACAAAACGTAGACACAACCTCAGTGACAAAATTCTTGGGAGTGTATGTTGACGACAAATTGACATGGAAATCTCATGCTGAAGATGTATGCCGTAAACTAAGTAAATTATCCTACGTACTATATAATCTCTCAAATAAAGTAAACATAGACACATTAGTAATAGCATATCATGGATTAGTTGCGTCGTTGCTGAGATACGGCATCATATTTTGGGGCAACTGCAGTGAAAAAGAAAGAATATTTAGAGCCCAAAAACGATGCATTAGATCAATGACAGGCCTAAAGTCCACCGAAAGTTGTCAACCTGTATTTAAGTCCCTAAAAATTCTGACATTACCTAGTTTATATATCTTAGAAGTTGCCATTTTCGTTACATTAAATAAACACTTATTTACCTCTATGGTTGATATAAGACAACGCACAATATCAATGAGATCGCAGTATAAAAACAAATTGCACACAGGAGGTCATAAAACAGCTTTATTAAAAAATAACATACTTTCCATGGGACCGCTAATATATAATAAATTGCCTGAAAATCTGAAAGGTCTACCAATAAACTTGTTTCAGAAACGATTAACTAGACTATTGCTAGAGAAATGCTTTTACACAATTAAAGAATTCTTAGATGACAAAAGTATATAGTAAGATTTTGAATGATTACAATATAATTAATTATGGCTATTTGTAATAAAATTATGATTATATCGACATTTTTACATATTTTGACATCAAATACATCTATGACATTGCTTATTTGACTCTATTATGACATGTTTCTCATTGTATACGAATGTTTTATATTATTATTAATTGTATTGGTTTTATATAAAATTTAAATTCAAATGTAAATTTTTGCATGCCGTAAGGCAAAATGTATCGGGACAATTCACTACCTATTATTCGAACTTATATGTATACCTACATTATCAGCAAATAAATGTTTTCTTTCTTTCTTTCTTTCTTTCTTTCTTTCTAAAGAAGTCTCTTTAACTCTGACTGCGTTGAATATTAAAGAGACACTTTCACTTTTCTGGGTTACATCTTTCATGCTAAGTATGTAATGGTTATAGAGAATTACGTCAGTAGATAATCGAGATGCGATTCATGTTTTTATTGAACACCGTTTAAATATTGATAGTAGTTTTTCTTATTCACAGCATAATAAAAGAAAAGCCATAATGATTTCCGATACTAGGTACTTGAAACTTTTCGAGAAACTAATCGGAGAAGAATTGGTCCTATTATCTATCCAAAGTGTGATTCTTCTCAAGTTCTGAACCAATAGATGATTCATATAAGTCAAGTTGAGCGGAGTTTCCGACTGTTCTTAACCTTCCGCCGGTCAAGGTTAAGAGGTTCGAAAGAGGTTTCACTAACAAAGACTTGTTTAACCTTATTTGGTTCATAAATATTTATCCATTATGTGCTACAGCCACGCGTGTAATAATGCGTATTCAGGTAAATGCAAATGTGATCTTTAAACACATAGAAATGTAGGCTATTAAGAGTCTATTTTTCATTCGCCAGATAACTTTTATTTGAAGAATACATAATAATATGGCATTTTGACAGATTTCGTATAGACGATTATGTCAACCCGCTATATTAATTATCTAGATAAAAGTTTTCTGACGTTTGAAAAATCGAACCTAAAGAAAATTTCTGTAATTATGCTTGTTGCCCACTGATATGACTACGTTATAACTAAGACGAAACATAAAGTTATAACATTTTTTTATTCAACCGTCTGTCTCTAACAAACTGAACCTTCGTTTTTACAGAACCTACACAATAAGAAAATTTTCCATATAGGTATCCGCTTAAAAAATATCGCGTCCACATTTTTGGTCCTCCGGTCCGCAACCCGTGCGCTGCCGGAGCGCGTAGGTGCGTCCCATTCAGTCAATTTATGAATGAGTTCACTCCGTTCAGTTCAGTCATTCACTCGCTCGCTAATGTCAAGGCCGAGGCGACACCTACGTTACGAGTTACATTATGGACATTATGATTTTTATAACGTTAGTGTGTTGCGAGTTTACGACTAAGCTATGTTTATTGTGTATCCTACATGTAGTGTCATTGACTTGTTTAAGTATTTTCTTGTTGTAGTGAAAATGTTAGCCTGTCGGTAATTAACAATCTTGTTAATAAACTGATTAGCAAAATTCTTATTTACAAACGCTATTTAGCGCTAAGAGATCGCTAAGCAATCAATTAGTAGCTGTCAAAATTAAATACCACCGGTTTTTTCTTTGATTCAGCTGTAAGTATAATCAAGTATGAAGGCTATTAATTTAATGTAGAACTACCCTCGATTAAGTTAAATTAAAAAAAGAGTATTGAAATACTTATGTAGTTACAGGCTCACTAAACACATGTAAATGCAGAAAATTTGAAACTCGGGAAAACTTTTACAGTTAAGAGTTACAATTAACACAGTGCATTATTTTATATTGTAGTTATGTATTAAAATATTAATTATTCGATATGCTTGTAAAAGTTTAAATTCGTTTACACGTTAATTAATGTCGAGTGTCAACACTAAAAATATTTATTGAATTTTTATATCCCTACTCGCAGAATAATTGAGAATGTCACCATATTAACGAATACGTTTATTTTTTTTTTATTTGCACGTAATTAGGCTCGCGGCACACTGCGGCCCACGCAGAGCCTACAAGTATATAAACCGTCCAACGTATGATAGTCGTAACTCGTAAGTCTGTACTTCTCCTTAAATCGCGTTGTTTTGATAGTGAATGACACATACAAGAGTGTTTTTTTTTATATGGTGTAGTTGTCATGTAATTTTTTTGGTCCTTTGTAAGTTGTAGTGTTAAGGTCAACGCTACTCAAAGGTTTTTATGTGTGTTAAGATAACATAAATGCTTTGCTACTGGTTATCATAGTAGACAAAATTATTATTAGGTATCATAATATTGTTATTTTTTCTAAACAGTTGTATTCTGACTGCCAGCATTTTCTAGCAGACGCAAAGGTGCGAATTTAGCGGAGTTACATCTTATATCTTGCTAAAAGATTTTAGCGGTAACCTTCAAAGATGCACTTCACACCACACCATGCTCTAATTAGGAAACAACTTACGACAAGACTTAAACTAATTCACACAAAAAGATTTAATTCTAAAAAAAAATACACTTAAAAAGGAAACAATTCAAATAAATAAAGATCGAATCGCACCCAATATTAACCCTTAAACGCGTTGTACGGTCTAATGGAGGCCCATAAGTTGGTGCAAGTTAGCACCTTACTCCGGCTTGGTCCTGCGCGCGCGCCGTAATGTAGATAAATTGATCGCTTCAATCCCTTATTGGATTAATATATGGTAATATGTTCAGATCGCGATAGCCAGTGCCGAGTTACGATTAAACAGTTTTTATGTAAGGCCGCCATCTTTGTTCGCAGCAGTCGGTATGTCGGTGGGATGGTCCAAGGAGGTAAAAGAAGCGAGTTGAAAATATCTTATCTCATGATTACTGAAATCATTGCACTTAATTATTAATCAGCAAAGAGAGCACACGTGATAGTTGTAAGAAATGATCTAAAAATAAATACAAGTGTCGTAGGTACACAGTTAGTCTTTTAGCAAGTCCGGTTTGAAAGCTGTGATACTTTTGTTCAATGCTATTTAAAGTATCTTAGCGCAATAATGGTTTGGGAATTTATTAATTAAATAATTATATTTCTGCACATACCAACATAACATGGCAGAGTCAATCAGCTCAGCCTATCGCAGTCCACTGCTGAACACAGACCTCTCGCGAATCGCGAATAGTCGCGATGCAACTAGCATTTGTTGTAGTCTATTTTGATTTAATTTTAAAATGCGCTTCCACACTTGCCTTATCCCAGCTTCCCGCTTCCGCTTATAACATGTCCCACCCCACACGTGTTAATCATACCACTATGGTATTCGTGATTTTATGACAGGCCGCGAGTCTGCATAATGTGATAGGTTTAGTTTCTGAACGTTCGTGTGGCTAAACTGTTTGAACGTGATAGATGGATGCTTCAGGGAATGTCAGGTTCTGACTCCAAGCCGGAACTTTGTCGTTATTGTGTAATTTGATTCTGATAAATAATTCATTTCCAAAAAGTGTCACATTTGTGTGTATATGATAGGTTAGTGGTAGCAGTCATTTTACTGGATCAAAGCACCAATGCGCAAAAGGACCAAAATTCGAAGGTCAGTTACCATTTTCGGTTACTTATATTATACTTCAGAGGAATGAAGAACAAGGTGTAAAGTTCACTCATCCTCCATAGAAAAGGGAGGATCCTCCAACCAGACGGGTGTTGTGTCTGGCGGGCAATTGCCCAACGATTGATGTTGGGAAATTGTATCTATGTTAATTGCGCGGTAAACTCTGCTTGCGAGATGCAGGATTTGCGTGACGTCAGTATGACGCGTTGTTCACATGTGGCGTTGGAGATACCGCTACAATACATATATATTTACAGTGTTATCTTTCAGTCAGTGTTGTTTTTTTGTTGTTTATATACTGTCTTCACAAGGTCTCACAATTTTGAAAGCTATAGGACCAAAAACAAGAGATTCATAGCACTGTATAGGTGGCAATAGAAAGTGTGCCCGATGTCAAAGGTGACTTTATGTCACTTTATGAATACTAGAAACAATGCTTGTCCGTCTGTCCAGGGGGCACACCAAACACGTAGAGGCGATATTAATAGATTAATACTAAACAATATTATCGTGTTCTTTTGAGTTTGAATAGTCGGAATTGAAAATTTATGTGTTAGTTTTAGACCCCCGGTAGTGTTTAATATTGCTTATTTAATGTTAAAGTGTCGAAGAAAGTTGTTAAAGAAATAGCCGAGTATGTAGGTCAATGTGGATAACGTGTTGGTTATTGTTTTATTTATCAATTTTTATTTCGAATGGTGTAATAGTGTCCATCTTTATTGTAGGGTTAAATTCTTGGATTGCGTCAATATTTTGACGACAGTCTGGTATTTGGTCCTACGTAGGTATTGGTATTTGGGTACATATTGCGATTTATGACGTCAAAAGAAAACCCAATGATAAAAATCTTCTTAGAATTCGTAAGTTGGTACGAATTTGAGACCCAGTGGTAAAAAAAAGAAAATTCATACTCAGTAAGTAAGTGATGCGCCCCACAAACATTTCCACCCAAAAACAGGTAACAAACTGATAAACGACTTGATACACTTTGTTCCGAATTCATGAATCCAATAAGAGAAGCCGAAATAACCTCAAGAAGAAAAGAGGAAAAACGAAGAAATATCCTTAAAGTTTGTTCAATAAACAAAGCGAGGCGAGATGGCAGGAAAAACGCTTTCGAGCCACATTGCAGTACATTTTATACAAACGATGACATAAATACTCATTTTCGGCAACAATATCCGATATTGAGTGAGGCCTGTCTTCCGAGGAATGAGCTGATACAATGTCGGCCAAAAATTGGGGTATAGCTTAATTTTTTTGTTCGGTGAACGTATCCGATATTTTCCTTTTCGATATCGTAAATTTTTTGGCGATTGCGCCATGAATATGTGATGGAGGCTTCTGTGTTCTATTTTTGAATTTATTTACTCATGTGGTAAAAATGTAATAAGGTGCACTTTTTCTAATATTATTATTAAACGCTAAAAAAACTCTATCGTCTTAAAATAAATAAATTACATTCTAGATGCTAGCAATTCTGTATATTTTTGTAGAATTTTGCTTTTTCGACGAAGAAAAAACATTATAAAACAGGTGAAACTAAATAAAAGCTTGTAAACATATTTTTCGTGTATTAAATTCCTTTCTTCTTTTTATATTTTATCAATACGCTAAAACAACCTACCAAGTAACAGAAAATACGAACAAAACCGTCAAATTTTCACCAAAAAATATCCCTAACAATCGAGCTACGGGAGTATATTTTCGTTCCGCCAGTGTACTCATTCATGTTTATTCACTGCCTCGCCCCATCCTATACATTTATCGGTTTGCATCCCAAACCTACGTGGAATATACTAGCCGAGCAATGAGTCTTATTCGTCTTGCATTTAACTTCACACTCTTGCTATAAGTTAGAAAACTTAGTGGAGGAAGTAACAAATATGAGTGATGGAATGAATGGGAGTGCAGGGAATTATTCAGGGGTTGCTGTATTCGTGGGTGCAGGAGAGAAAAATTACGCCGATCGTGTTTCATAGCGGATAGATAATGTGAAAATTACGATAACTTACTCTATTGCAAGGTTATCGCTAAAATCATTTTACTGAATGCGACACTTACACATTAGAAGTTTAAAAAAAATGCGTGTGTCTCTGCGTCACTTTTAAGTGTCTTAGCTACTTACACCCAGATTCTGAATTGAGAAGAAACCGGTGTTCTAAGGGTTGCAATTTGTATTATATTCTGTCTTCTGACGTCTAAGTTATTTTTTATATTTTTTCAGGCATTTATTAAACAAAAAAACAAAACACTGCTTGCAAAAATATGTACCCAGTATTCTCATATTATGTCATAAATAAACCCACAAACTTGAAGCACGTTACAGTGCCATCAAGCAGCGACCTACATACTGTACAGCGCGACCCGTCCAAAGTATCGCCATCGGGTTGGTATCGGAAAACAATAGCAGACGACCGGTATCTTTACTTATTGCTGGCTACGTTTCCACCGCACTTGCTGCAGCGACGGACTATTTATGTATTTAGGTGAATATGAATGCATGTGGCTACATGCATTCGGATAATTCATTTCCGGGATCAGCCGATCCCGGAAATGAATTATCCGAATGCAAGTCATCTAAAAGAAAATGGTTCTTCGAGCCGGATGGACGATTTTTTTTTTTTACGATTAATGTCGTCTTTACATTGCAAACTTGATTTTACTTAGGTAAAGCGCAAAAACAACACCTACAATCGTCATCATCATCTACAGCCCGACTTCACCCACTGCTGTGACTCAAAAGGTCCACTAATAAGATCTAATGTTTTAAATGCCAAAGAGAGTCGATCTTTAGTCCCTTTAGTAGGTATATTTTGACAGCTAAATTAAAGAACCGATTTACTGCTTTAACCCATTCCCGTTCCCGTCATGTTGATTATTAAACTATTGTGACTACTTTATACATAGTGGAAGTGTTAAAAAAAAAATCAAGATGCTCGTACGAGCATATTAGCATAATATATTCTAGGCTAATTTTAATCTCAGCCAGTTAAACTCATATCACGTGGACAGAACCGCGGACTAGCCTAGTAATTATTAATTAAATTACGCTGAAGCAAGTCAGCGTATGAACGGGAAACGCATGACACATATGATTTACTTGCAGTTTTTACGTCAGTGAGAAGACTCAGGCATGCTATGATTGACAGCAAAATGATCGTACGGTCCCACAGTTGCGCATGAGTGGCGTTATACGTCAAAGTCAGGCGCATCCGGGCGGCGAGACTATCTCACGGTGTGCCGTTATTGCTGCAAATGATGGATTTGAGATATTTTTGTAACAAATGTTTGTGTTTGTTTAAGTTATGTTATCACGTTGTGGTTGAGTGAGTTGGTCGACTATCACCGTTGAGTAAAAGTTCCACGGAATCACGTCTCTAGTCATAGAGGACAGGGGAGCAGTAAAAAATATTCTCGCAGCCGAAACCATACTTTGTAGTAATTTTTACCGTATACTTATTAAAGGCTTAAAAAAACTTAAACATTTGAAGTACAGACGCCAGCAGGTCAAGCTACCCGAAACTGTCAAATTTTCCCAATCAACCTTGAACCTTAATACTTTAGCGATAAAGTTGCAAATCTATTAAATACATTTGACAGATTGTAGTAACTTGATGTGCTGGCGTCCGTACAAAACCTAACTACAACAACTGTTTTATTATTCTACCTTAGTACTAAAAGTATATAATAAATAAAATATACCCAGAAATAAAAAAAATAACCACACTACTCAACATTTAAAAGGGCAGTACGTAAATGTAAACTAAATTCAGTGAAGTCTTGTCACTGGCGTTAGGTCTTATTTTCATAATTACCACCTGTTGTAACAGTGTCATGCATTTTGAGCACCACTACATAAATCCATAATAAAATACTGCAACACGTTCTATAAGAAATGCGCTTCAATTGTGAGCCATCGATCATGCGCCCGCGCATACAATCATTCGCTTTTTATTCTCGCTCCAGTCAATCATAAATCAAGCTGATGATTGAACCTTTTGGACGTGTATCTTCACGCTATCTCCTTATCAGGGTAGGAAAGTTGTTGATTGACAGTAATTGTGGTGGTTGGAAGACGGTGGATATCCTTGCTGATGCACTTAATGGGAACAAAAACTATAATGAAATTATTAGCAATAAGTTGGTGGTTCATCGCTAGGTATCGTGTATCAATAATTTTCTTTATTTACTTTTTCAGCTCAGTTTTTGCCAGCTTACCCACTGGGTCTAAATATCACTCAAGAAATTAAATAATTGTTGTACAAAACATTAATCATCGATTTAACTATGCTTTGTGATTTTGTTACTAGATAAATTATGTCAACATACACACTTAGTGAATCCTGATACATATCTATAGAGCTGAAAGAACTTAGCGAGGATCTATCAAGAGATGTTTATGAGTACTGAAATAATGCAATATTAATGGACTGCAACTAATTACAACGTTAGATAAGTAAGAATTGTGCTTCACTAGACTGTGCAAACAAGAAGTTTTCGGTATTACAACTTTACAACCAAACCTGTCTTCCTGCATTTCGTGTTCGTATGAGCTCATAAAAACACGAAACAGTAGCATATCATAAAATTATGACAAGCAGCTGACCCTTGATAGATACTCCTTGTTCCAGATATTCCATATCTTAATTAACCCAAACATTTACAAATATGTTTATTTTTTTAAATAAAACAACGTTTTATCTGCAATCGTTTGAAACTAATGTTGCGCGTGCGTCTGTGTGGTCCGGCAGGTGTGGGTCCTAAAGGTCACAAATATTAGCGGTCCTTTGATGCGAGTTTATCGGAAATAATCCTGCATAGATGCAATTGAATGTGGAGGTTGATGGGGTTGGTATGGATAGGTTTTTTAGCATTCTGATGATTAGATATTTATGAAATGGCTGAAGCTTCGAGGCGAGGGACAGTGAAGAGGTCGTGAGTTCGAACTCCAATCGTTTAAGTATAGTAAAATTATTGTGTAACAGGGTTTTACATGTTAAATTGGTCATTCTTTTTAGAATGGGGAGATGACGGCGCCAATATAAAATTATATCGATCGTTCGTTTCCATGTAAGGTTAGGTCATCATGATTCATGAGATAATTACACGATAGAAAATCACATAAGGCTAAGGATTGTAGCTGTATCTTGTAGCGTAAGCTAGATAAGATGGTCAAAACTGGATTGACGTTCAATCCGATCAGAACCAACGGATCGATTAAAAAACAACTCCTGCCATGTAAATTCAATACTCACACCAGAATCAATCAAACAATTTGTTCAACGCACAAACCTGCGCACTAAATCGATCAGAGAGACACCATCTATTACTACGCGGCCTGCGCGCGCGCGCAATTATAACGCGCGTAATTGGATCCCGCGGTAATACGAGACATTGTAATACAGTTCTGATTGCTTTTCAACTTGTTTCTGATGTAGATCTATCCTGTGGTGAGAATAGTAACATAACATCACGCCTTTTTCCCCGGAGGGAGTAGGCAGGGGTTGTATAATATATAGTGCCCTCACATGTTGTCAGTTGTAAGTCGCATGTAGGACCCCTACATGCGACTTACAACTGACAACATGTCCTAAAACAAGCATTTCCTTGTTTAAAAGGAGTCTTCAAACCATATAATGCAAACCAACTATGTTAATTGAAATAAACTTTTTTTTTTATCTTTATGTAGATATAACATGGCATGGCTATAATTGCCTTCACTCGGACACAAATTCTGGGTTGATACTGAGAAATGTTCAATCTAAAAACTAATACTTAACACATTTGCCTGAACTCGGAATCGGACATCGGATAGGTCAGCCAAAAGCTCTCATTTTGCAGGCATGACAATTTATTTATTTTAACATAATCTGCCAAAGTCAATTACATTAGTTAATGGCACAAACACATAAGTACAATAACGAAAGTATACAACTACTCGACAGTCATACGCTCATCTCCCAATACTTCAAACATACTCACAAGATCTTCTTCCATTCATCCGCGAACACATCACAGTCAGGCTTAGCGTCCAAGAGAGAGTTGAGCGCGAGAGTGTGCGAGGGACAGGAGACTGGGCTCGAGAACTTTGTGCAAAATAGAGGTCCAAAGGTGGACTTAATGCCTGAAAATTCTGTTTGATTTAGTTATGAGGTGAATTTGAAAATGTCTCCTTTCAGTTGAGGGAATGATTACAATGTAGGTCTTACAGGAAAGTAGAAATCGACTATTTGCTTTGCATGTTGTATTCCTTATTGCAAAACTAGGATATTAAGAACCGATTATATGCTCCCATCATTATGTATTTTACTTCAAACATTAATTAGTACGCCTTAATTGAAAACTTGTAGAACCGTATAAGATATGCAGGTCTTAAAATTAAGTCATTACATTTTATGATACTCAAGCAAGAAAGTATTACCATGTAAAAAAATGATAATCAATTAACAACACGGTCAAAGATCCAAGAATGAGTGAATGTTGCCAGAACAAAAACGGAAGTACTAAATAAGTTTCCTATCTTAATTAATGGCCGTTCTATTCGTACAGTTCTGTTCATATCATTCGTCGTATTTTATCATAATATATCGTACATTTGATAGTTTTTAGATAGTTTCGCATGTCAACTGTATTTCAGTGCGTAGATACGGTCGTAAGGACCAAAAAATACTTAAATAAGCCTTATAAGGTGTAGCTATAAACTGAAAGATAGTGATGCCTTAATTTAATCTGTAAATGTCTTCAGCCCTTAAATGGATTATTAGTTCAAGTCAATGTTTCTAATTTAGGCAATGATTAGATTAGAAAAGCTTAAGTTTATCATGTTCTAAATTAACGGGTGTTTAATTTCGAGTTTTCTATTTCTTTCCTTGATATCGCTAGGAAAGAATTTTCTCCATAATTCATAAAGATAAAGTTATTTATTGACCGACTAGAAATCCGAGCTCTCACCAGTCGGATTATGAGCACACCTATCACTCTTCGCAAGCACGCTATAACTTATCGACCATCATCTTATTACGTCTATAAATTCGATCTGCTACCATCATGATTTTCATTCCCATAACTCGCGAATCATAATTATTAATTATGGCCTGTTCAGTGTACGGGAATCGAACCAGCTACCCGGTTCATCGACCGCCCCCGCCGCTGCTGATCCGCTATAGATCAACGTCGACAGTTTGGCATCTCATCGCTACACGAACAGAGGCCGCTACTAGCCGCCGACTGGCGGTGCCTCCGTGTGAAGCTCCATTATATCACGTCATGTTAGATTTGCTGTACGTCAAGATGCTTGAAATGCGGGTAATGAGAACTGCGGGGTAATTGCGTAACACACTATCAGTAACAATGGGTTTTATTTTGACAGTTCAACGACATTCATTGCGTTATTTACGTTGTTGAGCAAACAAATTTTACGAATATATGAAGCAATGGATTAGCAATATCCTTCAAAATGATTCAGATTGAGATTGATACAATTAGGGTGCTAGTCCTTAGCACCCTAGTTAGGGTGCTAACCTAACCAACGCGTACCAAAAATGCTGGGAAAATCTTATGAAACGGCTCTAAAGATTGAGACGCAAGGAAATCAATCGGAAAGATTTATCTCACGACGACGAAAGCAACTAACCTCCTTTTTAAGGTTCTTTAAAAAAATCGAGAGTTACAGACAACTAAAACTGACAAGATGGATGGCAGTCAATATTCGGTACATTAGGCCAGTCTCCACTCACATGTCCCCAGAATCCTTCAACATATATTCAAATCACACACTTAATTTACACAAACTCAAACCTAATATGGCAGCCAAGCACCTAATACACCGCAGCACAGCGGCCATTATCATGCTCTCTATAGATCAAAGTCGTTTAGCATCTCATCATGCCATAAACAGGGGTAGCCGCCGATCAGACGGCAGTCGGGGCTAGCGTTAATATTGAGCACCTTAATATACCGCTATCGACTGAACACTATCAGCCGCCTATGGATACGTCCGAGGTTGGTGTCCATTATTGTACGGCAAGGAATGACGGGAGATCAGCTTTTTAGTAAAACATCCATGAAACTCGTCTGGTTTTTGCTAACTGACTGATTTTTGGCAATGAATGATGTATGTAAATCCACAGTTTTCCAACGGCTTTCTTTGACAAAGCAGAAAATAGAAGTGTGTGGAAAAGGGAGATTCAAGAAGCTTCTGTCCTGCAATAGGACTATATAGGTCAGATGGATAGATAAAGAAGCAGTGTATTTAAATATCTTGGTTTATCATGACCGTGATGTTGTTGAGCATACGAAAATGTAACAGAGTGTAAGTATTTCTATAAATCCAACTAGGAAAGCCCATGTGACCTACATATGACACTTTCCCTCTTACATCGCGAGTTTTTCCTCCAAAAATATAATTTCCCCGTTAATACGGCCACTGTTCCCAGAAGCAGAGCAATCAGTATGAAGAGGGCTTCAGAGGCTGTTGGCTCCGTGATCGCACTTCATTACAACAAGCTTCTTAAGATATCGGCACCTACAGACGCGCAGTCGTTACTAGCAGCCGCCTGTCGATGAGCCGTGCTTGTCCACTGTTGTACGGTATTGGGATCTCGGTGTTGGGTCTGTGTGTTCTTCTCACGAGAAAGTTGGAAAATGATTTTAGTCAGTGTTGACTTCGACTCAAGATTCAGATATTACTGTTTTAATTCTGATGTCTAATCTTGCACTGTTAATGATGTCCAATTTAATTGAATCCTTCCTTCCTGAACGCATAGGTACCTTCATGAATTTCTAATAACCAAAGAAATAAATAATTAAAGACAGGGAAATAAATTGTTTAAACAAAACTTAAATTGCCCGAATATTCAAATTACTACTGTCATTCTTTGACAGTTGTATCAAATGGCTAAGACACTGCAAATTGACGTAGTGTGTCCATTTTTTTGTCAATTAATTTTCCTGACTGTACATCCTTTTGCACAGCAAACGTAATATCAGCAGTTTGAATTAGGCAACACTTACATAGCATCGTTACACTTAGGTACATCAAAAAACCGTGCTCCACAACAATGGACACCCGCCAAACAATGTCCGCGGTATCAGATGACGAGGTTAGCCCGACGCCGCATGTTTATGGACACAATCTAATTTATTAGACGCCGTGCGCAGATTACGGCCTGCCTCCTTGCCTGCTTACCATCGTTTTGTTGTAGCGCTGTTTTATCTGCGATCGGATTCACCGGTACAGTGTTCAAGAACCTTTTTTTGCGCGAAAGTGATTTCAGTTGCACGCGAAAGGGAAAATTGTGTGTTTCTATTAGTTGTCGCCGAGTCGTTTACTTGGTTCAGGTAGAGCAGGACTGGTTACTTGTTTAATGGTTTCGGAGTAAATGCAGTGAGGAAACTTAAAGCGGGCCAGAAAGAAAATGGGAAAAGTGTGATAATTATAAGGAAGGATAAACTGGTTTTAGGATAATTAATTTATGAATGAAAGATATTTTCTGTAATCATAGCTTGAAGTTAAAATCGAACTAGCTCTGTGTTCTTTTCAATGCTTGTCTCAGTTATTTGCTGTCAAATCATTAGCTGATTTGGCAGAAAGATAAAAGATGACTATTTCTAACGCTTCAAGAGTTGCTGCTTCACAAGGAACCACATAGCCATTAGTAGCGACATGGCATCTTGCACAAACCATCAACCAATAACAAGTTGACGTCCTTGAAAATATTCTAATCAAAACCTACTAGGCAAATTGAATTCGACTTCCCAACTATTGATCAATCCTATCTAACCAATAAACCAACCAATAACTTACTAATATAAATTCACACCCGACCACAGCCGAATCGACATCCAATCAAAACACAGCAATAAATAACGACAACAGTACAGTCTCAATTCTAAAGTTAATAGTACAGACTTAATTCTAGCAAACAGTTAGAACAAGAACCGGTACCAGGAGTCCATGACTATCGTAGGATTTGATAATTAATATGCTAATGCACAGCTTTGCCCACCCTTGCGTACGTGAGAAGCATGATGGTGGATGCCAAAGAATATGTGTTTTTGAGGAAGTGACAAAAATCTACTGACGGGTTTACTGAAGCCTTCATTCTACCACGTGATCTATGATCAATTCACTACCTTCTTGCTTATCTCTTTAAGCTACAGCAAATTGTTGTCTTTGATTAAGGCAGGGTTCCCTCATTACACTAATAAGAGGTTCATGTTACATAGCTGGCGATGCAGTTTTCTCAAAACAATAGCTTTTCGTTTCAAAGAATCAGTTTCACTCTATCTTAAAAAGTTTCAAACTCTACAAGTTGTTAGTGCTTCAGTTACCATTACCACTCTCATCTCATTTTTGATAACCAAAAATAATTGGTCCTAAGTTACGAAAGGAAGCTTTTGTTGATAGGGTAAAACCTAATCCTTATTGAAATATCAATGAATCTTGCATCTCTGCGACACTGACCAGATAGGCATTACAACCTCCTGACTGCATTTACCTCCATCTATCATGTTGCTATAGATCTATGCGCGCTGATTTGCGTGCGCGCGCGCAGAAAAAACGTCATAATTTACGAGCTGCACGCTGACGTCTGACTGACAGACGATGTGTAGTGAGCCATGAGAAACGAACAGACACATAAACAGCGATGTTTTCTTAGCATGGTGCATAATTGAAATCTAATAACAAGTGCGGAAACACGGAAATTGGTAACGATTGCTTTATGATTGTGAGATTATGATTTATAAATGTTTTCATCCGGAAATGAATTAAAATTGTGTGGCGCGATTTGATTGCTTGGGTGCAGGTTGGACCAGTTACTAGTTGTTACAATAATAATTAGCGGCCCTCTAGGGCTATGTTGTGACTGACAAAACATACACTAGTAACTTAGAAAGTTATGTCAATAGCCTTTAGCGAGCTTCGCAATTAAAACCGTGGAGTTTCTTGGCGGCTCTTTTTTCGTTTCTCAAGTGACCATGTGTGCAACTGGGTGATGAGGATCAGATAAGCAGTCGCTCCATGTAAAATTTTGGTATTTAGCTGCGTCCAGTTGGACTGCAAACCGACCCCAACAACGATAATGAAGTGGTCATGTAGGTGTGTGATTTATTTTTATTGAATTAATTATTTTAAAATTACTTAAGTGTTATATCAAAGATATCAATAATCAACCTTGTTGCCTTCTTGAACTCTTAGGAAAGGTTTTCAGTCCAGAAAACGTGACTGCTACCTGTTCTTGGCTAGTAGGATAGCGATAAGTATCTCAGGCTTTCGATTTTCAGGTCTTCATCTTGGAGCTACTCGTAGGGAACTCTTGTCTAACATCGGTATCTAAGGAATTTACAAGGTAAACCCTGCCTCGTTGGTCTATAAGTTGTCGCAAGCGCTACTGCCAAGCATGAGGTCCTGGGTTCGATTCCCACAAAGGTCAAGCAGTGTTTTTTGGGTTCCTCTATTAGTAATTTCTCAGTAGCAACCCGGAGTCTGGATTTGTGCCCGGTTGGCGACAATAGGTTCGCCCCTCATTACTGGCGAAATATGAGTATAACTATATGTCATATAGGCACCCCCTTACCTAACCCTTAGGGGAAACAAGCTCGTGCGGTCCATGGCCCTATACGGGGCCCCGGTGTGGGCGCGTTCACTGCGGCGGCGAGCCGCCCACTACCTGAACGCGCCCCAGAAGGTGGTAGCCGTAAGGCTCATCCGGGGCTACCGCACGAACTCGGGCGAGGCGGCAAGCCTCCTTGCCGGACTGCCGCCATGGGATCTGGAGGCGATGGTCCTCGCGCGCCTGTATGAGTGGCGCGCGGAGGCACTATGCAGGGGGGAAAGTCCGCTCCCGCGGCAAATTGCGGCGGAGCGGACGGATCTCCGGCTCGATCTCATGGCGACATGGATAGAGCGACTGTCGCAACCCAGCGCAGGGCACGTGGAGGTCTGCCCAGCTTGGGCGGAGCACCACCGTGTCCTCATAGAGGCAATCGGCAGCGGCGGCGGCCTCTCGCGCCCGGCCCTGGTGCAAGCTATGGTCCGGGGCGAGAGGGAGTGGGAGGCAGTCGCCTCCTTCTGCGAAGCAGTCATGCTAGCGAAGGAGGTGGCGGGACGGATGAGGGAGAGAGCCTCCCGTCCCAGCCGCCGCGGGAGATGCTCCGGGCGTCGGGAGCCGCGTGACGACTCCCGGCCACCGTAGGCGCGGGCCTGCGGGCGGAGAGCAATGGGTAGCTCACCGCCGGATCAGGACCAGGCCCGTGCCGGACGGCGCGTAAGTGTTCCACGTGCGCCTCAAAGAGTTGTCAGCATAATTTGAGGGGCCCCTTAGGGCCGAAGCCTGCCGGGTCAGCGGGATCGTCCGAAAGGGTTACCGCTACCCCGGAACATAAAGGGCAAAGGAAGGAACATGGGTGGGTTTTAGTCAGTAAGAGTCTGACACTCCCTTCCGCTCTACCCAGAGCGGGAGGGATTGCGGCGGATTCATCATTTGATGATTTCCCATCCCGAAAAAAAAAGGGGGAAACAAGCGTGAAGTTATCTTTTTGGGGGTAAGTCGCCTCGAGGGAAGCCAGCACTCGCCAAGCTGGTCTAAATTGGCGACCATTCAGATGTCGGTACCTCACCCGGCGTGGCGGTAAACTGCTAACGTGAACAAACAACTAATACGTATAGAGTCTTCTAGCTACTCGTAAGGACTATGATAGTGGTCTGACACCAGCAACTAGTGGCAGGGCTTGACGAGGCAGGAAAGAGATTATCTCACAGTTTAATTCAACTGGTAACCTCATACAAATCTGTTACCTGACAATAATCAGTTATGTATCTTCAGTTTCAAAACTGATAGTTGTAATGTTTCGTGAAGTCGTGACGCGAGTCTTATCTTGTATCGACAGCTGATCACCGACATTGATACAAGTAATCCTATTTACATAGTATTTATAAATAGCTCGCTTATGTAGAGCAACGCGGCAAGGTATTTGCGGTAATTTATTTGTATGGGGACTGCCTTATCTGGTTTGGTAAGGAAATTATGTAAGAATCTACTGATAAATCACTGTGATAATACTGATTTGACGTTACATCACCATAATATAACATCAAGATTGTATTTTTCAAAGGGATAGGCAGAGGCACCAACATTTCAAAATCAACAGTTCAAAATCAATATATTTTATTTCACATAAACCTACATGGGTATTTATGAAACGTCAGAAGCTAAGTGCAAGGGTTCCAATTGGTCGTGGCCTATTGAGAAGAACCGGCATGACCATCCACGGTTATTTTTTTTAATATAATTGGCTTTTACCATGCTTTCAAATTACAGTGTTAACAGATAGCAGAACAGTGAAGGCATGTCAACAAGTACCAGGTACTTCACAAAATAGAAAATGGACTAAAAATCTACAGTCAACAAGGTCTAGTTAAACTTTAAGCCCAATGTAATAAGGACCAGTCTATTGCCGGTAACCAGGTATAAATCTAGGCTCCAGACTACTACTAAGAATTTCCTAAAGAATAAACTCAATAACACTGACCGACACCGACCCGGTGATGGAACTCCAACGAGGCATGAAATACAAAACATGCAACAAAAATTTTCATTTCTAAAACAGTCGACTAAGGTGCATACAAAGGCTAGTCTTTAACACTTCAATATGTATGCTAATTATTTCGTAGAAATATCAACACTTCAGAAATAATATCCACGATAACCTAATCGATTTAACTGCAAACTAAACAGTTTAAAATAAACTTGATAGTCTGATTCAAAAGTATCGAATGAAAATTTAAACAAACCGTATTTAGATATATTGTATTCAGAAGGTTTCAACTTTATGTCTCAGCACTTTTTCCAACAATTATTGTTTGAATAACATTATTAATAATTATTTTTAAGTGTAATTAAAAATTATTGACGAAAATTGAGGTTTTAAATTAACCTCAATTACATACACACTATACGCCAACACTACAGAACCTAACCTCAATCAAACGAAAAACCACTTTAAGGTTTTACCGAGCGGTCCATACTGCAGAAGACTGCATAAATTGGAGACGTGACGTACCTGGTTGCGATCCTCAGCATTGAGGGAAAGACGAAGGTGTTTTAAAACAAAATTTTGGGTTTAAATATTCAAAAAGTTAATTTATAAGGGCCACTACAGATGGCAGCCACAGCACCCTAATTTTAATAATAACAGCGCAACACACTACCAATCACAATCTGAATAATTCTTAAGGATACTGCTAATCCATTGCTTTTGAAAAATTTGTCTGCTCAACAATGTAAATAACGCAATGAATGTTGTTGAACTGTCATTCAAATGAAAGCCATTGCTACTGTTAGTGTGTTACGCAATTACCACTCAGATCTGGTAGGTTTTGTGATCCATTAGTTTACATTTTCACCACATATTTTTGGAACAGACCATACAAAATACATATACTTAATACACTTTCTTTTTATTTCCAATTAATAGATATAGATACCATATAACGATTAAATTCCGTCATTACTTTTTTAATTGCCGGGTATGTGATTAGTAGGTTAAGGCTTGATGGCGGCGATAAAGAGGATAAGTCGAATTGTAATTATATTCAAAGTTTCTGCTAAACAGTGTTGCTCGCACCTGTCATCATTATCCTATTCAGTGTGTTGTTTTAGTATTCCTAGGCAGGTCTGCGGTAATTCTGAGCTTACACCTTTTGCCATTAAAATAAAATCTTTTAATGCCGGTGTGGAAGTAAACAGGTAAAGGAATAGGTTTGCTTATTAAGCACGTTTACGAATCTTTATAATCAACTAAAGGGCACACACTTGTTACTTATGCCTTAAGAATATTGCTAAACATTCGACTATAGTCCGGTCCTCGAGAAAATGAGTTTCTGACACCTGTCAGTGTGACAATTCTAGAAGCTAATAATGTACACGTATTCGTTTGTATGAAACTGACAGGTGTCAAGAACGCATACTCTCGTCGGCCGCATTGTAATATAATATTTGTACGTATTGTAGGTATTTGTGATTTGTATAACGGGACATGTTGCCTTAGTAAGTAAATAAATAATAATGATCAAATTCACTACGTTATTTCCACTAAAAGATTGAGACGCAGCAACAGTTTTATGGTTTTATTAGTTTCGTTCTGAAAACCGTAACAATTACTTACCTACCTTTAAAATGTCCATTGTAATGGAGTACCAGTAGAAGAGATACCTACCTACACGAAATAGTTGCAAAGTTAAAATACGAGTTCATAAAGTACCTACCTACGAGTCGACGAACTACCAATCAAAAGTAAAACTGGACTACCGGATTACGTTTATTGTTTAAAATTTTCATTTTTATTTTCACTTTTCCGTGTTGAGCACTTGCGATGGCGGTTATGGTGAACCATTCGTTTTAATGGATAGCGCACGTAAAACCGTGTAAGTTGAATATTTTTATGAAGATTATTTACTGACAGAGGTTTTATGGCATGTAAAGCAACTATTTTATTGTTTTATATTCGTGGATATTGCAAAAAAAAAGACAAAATATAAGCTATTGCCTGCGTGAGTGGATACCGCAATTCAGGTGCAGGTTTCCGACAAATTTACAACCACAAAGATCAAACTTTTATATCTCATAATCTTCCAATTAAAAAAAAACATAATATTTAAAGTTCAAAGTATTAAAATGTTAAAAAAGCCTTTAACAAAGTAGCCAACATTGCAATAAAATAATAAAACACACTCTTGGTCGGTTTGTCCGCTATGTAAATTGCGGTAACTGACGATATGACCTTTTACACTTCCATAATTAGTAGCTGCTGTAAAATTAATGTCATTTCAGATGTCTTGATAGAACACATTCCTCAGTTTATTTAATTATCAAAAGATTATTAAGTATACGGACTAAGTACGCCGTACATAGTACAAAATTATGTTTAAATTAATTAAAATGAAAAATAATAATTTGAAACTATAAAGATGGAAGATAGTGGTTTTATGATGGGGTGTTTATTTTGATTTATGTTTATAAAAAGTACTAATTGCTACCGTTAATGGTTACTATACAGAAGTCGACATCTTGATCACAGTCAACAGCGAAGGCTAAGACTAATGAAAACAATTAGTATTTTGTAAGTTTTATGGTATCTTAAAGTCTGTGACATTTTATTTTTTACACTGGGATGTTCAGATGAATGGTATATTACCAATAATTTCCCGATCTTCTTAGTTTAGACTCGATATTATAGATATTTACTCCAGGCTTGTAGTAATCAGGGTCAAAAATGTATTTGGACCAGTACATCTAAATACATTTTTAACCACAAATCCTAGAACTTAATCATCACTGCAAAGCCTCAAAAATTCCAGTATACAATGAAAATGCAATCTATATACTCGAAAGCATACCCACCTGTTCGAGTTATGACACACCTAATATAAAAATATAAAAACTGAAATAAGATAACATACGTTATTAACCTAGATAATAAATAGTAATTCAGCCCCTCCTAGTTAGACTGGAAGTCTACCCGAACTAAATTAAGAAAATGCAACGAAGAAAGACAGGCAACCACATTTGACGTCGAAACTAATTTCTTCATTACTGTTAACGAACGTTTACTACTACTTACAAACAATTAACTTCTCAAAGTCAACACATAGACATACCTAGACCTAGGTATTAATAGCTTTGCCTGCAACTAACTGCGACATTCACTACAAACGACACGAAACATTTTATTCCGCAAAATTAAACCAAACAAAATACTATCAGCATTTTAGAATTCCCCGATGGACGTTATCGGCAGGCGTCAATTCGGGGAGCCGTCACTTTGACAGTGTACGTCATAACATATCGTTGCAGAAGGGTCACTCGACAACACCACACATATTGGGGTGCATGAAGCAAAAGTGTGGTGAATAATCTGATAATGGAAACTGATCTGTGTTTTTGCTTTGGTGATGTCAGCAACGAATTCTTGCGGTACGCTGCTGGACAGTGAACACTGGACAGTCCCATGTAGCATGGCGCTTGTACAGTACCTGTACCTACTGTTTTCTGTTGAGATGTTCATGAGTATTTTGGCAGGCCTCATAGTCGCCCTTTATAGGTTGTCTCAGGCATTTCTTATCCTAGTAAGTTTGCGTTTGAAAAAGTAGTCATTGCAGCTTGGCTAGTCAAACTACGACTACAGAAATTCGTGGCTATTAGAATTTTAAGCTATATACATAATAAGTAGGACAATTTCGGATTGGCCAAGAACTTGGTCCTTTTAAACTTAACCTTTTCATTCCAAAAAGTGGTCCTTCTGTACGCAATTTAGTTGTTATCCCGTCAAAATCGTCTGACGGGCGCCAGTCAAGCGGCGTTCGTTCTAAAGTTATATAAAGCGATCGACAGTGACGCGATATGGCAACGTGACGACTGCGTGACGTGCCCGGTTGTGACGCTGACGACTGTGTGACGGGCCCGGTTGTGTCGCTGACGACTGTATGGGTATGGTACGTCAATGTGAGAGGATTTGTCTGCTATTACGTGATGATTTGTTCCGAACTGTCCGGGTAGTATGTTTTACGACGAATATTGAAGTTGTGGAAGAGCCGAACGTATCGAATGTGTATTTAATGCTATTAACCTATTGAACTGCGAAGCCATTGCTGATGAGAAACACAGGATCATAGATTAAATCAAGTATAAAACTGTAAAGCCATATGCCATGTGGTCTGTGTGGTCCTATTCAGATGTGATTGATTGCTTACATACTTGGAATAGAGCAACTTTCAATTGCATAATTACTTACCTTCTGTCTACACGACACTATTGTGCCGTGCAGTTTTGCATTCGCCCTTAGGCGGAACCGTTTTTGTGTGCGTGGTGATCATACTACTCTTTCTTTCTAAGTATATAGGAAGAGGCCTTTACCCCAAAGTGAAGTGCAGTGTGAGTTATTAGTTGCTTATTAATTAATAGATATTATACGGGAGCAGTGGTGGCCCAGTGGTAACGTCCCCGACATACGAGTTGTAGGTCGTGGGTTCGAACCCAGGCAGATAATTTCATCATAATTTCGTCACCATTCTCAAAACGCTGAAGGAAAACATCGTGAGGAAACCGGCATATCCTAGAACTGCAATATTCAAAGCCATGTGACATCTAATAACCAGCATTGGATCCACGTGGTAGATTACAGCCTACTCCCTCTCGAAGAGAGGAGGCCTGTGTCCCAGCAGTGGGAACATTATAGGCTGATTATGCTATACGTAGAAAAAAAAGAATAGAACCTTCGAAGATCAATAGCCCTTAGTCAATCATGATTATCAATAACATCTCAAATAGTAATTAATGTAGCTGTTCGACTGTGGTACAGGTTCGTACGTTATTCGAAGACAGAGCAACCTCTCACTGTGTGCACATTTGCACAATAGTAGTTATGCATGACATTAACATACAATACTGTTTGCTACTGGTTGATTTGCAAGGGAACCAGATGCCTTATGGGAAAAAAAATACGAAAGCTAGAATAGATGTTTGACTTGAAGATGTGTCTCTTCAAGTGTAGTAGTGTTATTACAGTTCTTTCAGTTATTTTTCCTCTGATTTTGCATCACTGTCCAAATCATAGTGATATTTATTCTCATTCTAATAAGGTTGCTGTTGGGTTGATGTCACTGAAAAGTAAAATCATTGGGAAATTTATTCTCGTTGCGATAAGGTTGCTATTAGGTTACTGCTGTCAGAGGTAAAATAACTGTGAACGGACTGTACCTACAAGGATCTTTTGGCGTTCGGGTGACGTTGTTAGGGGGGGGGGGGAGGTTGTTGGTAAATATTTGTGCAATTTTTTTGTGAACTGTTACTTGGAAGTATTCAAAAAACAATATGGCAGCGTTAGTTCCGATTATGGCCACGCGACAAATAACATTGTAGCGCTATACAGACAAAGGATTTTCAATATTTTCCGTAATTTTAATAGCAATATAGCCCCTTTTTTTGGTTTCCCGCTTTTTACCAAAAACTGTTATCAAATGTCATGTGAATAAAATTGGTTGCTGTTGTTCTGATCAGCTAATCACGTTAGTGAACATTATATTCAAAATATCCTTAAAAAAGATACTTAAAGTGAAGAATATTTTATTAGAATTTAATTCAGTATCAACCATCACTGTACAAATATCCATACATTTTTCACAAGTCGTCGTCGCCCGTTCATTACTCCTGTACTCTATAAGTCAAGAATACCCATGGAACGCCACCTTACCATAAAGGCAGGTACTTACTAAACAATGTCATCAGAAACGCCATTGATACCGCATCATGGTGTTCGCAGGGTGCCCGCGGGGGGTGCGGAGGTAAGGGAGAGGGGTAAGGCTGCGAGCCTTAAGTGAATGCGAGCAAAACGAGGGGGCGACACTGTGTTGATGCTGATTTACGCGCTGGCCCGCGTGCTCTACTGGCCCGACTGACCGCTTAACAGTGATGGAGAGGAGTTAAAACTAGAAAAGTTTGTAATATTTGGTAATTTTTGTAGTGTCTTGTGTCAGTGAGTGTAAGGTCGAGTTTGCTACAAGATAATTATTGTTGTGATCAAAGTATCTTTGAATGATGATGTTCAATATAGGTACTAAGAAATAACTTCTTTTTGTTATTATTTTAGGGGAGAACCGAAAAGGATAACATTTCACCTACCCCAAGTAACATAGGACAAGGGTAAGCAGACAGAAGAATTTTAACATCGAAGGAATAAAACCACATTTAAAGTAAGAATATTAAAAAGCAACATTAAAAGTTCCTAGTTAATAAGTTTTGCATGCCTATTCAGCTTCACACAACTTGGTACGATTAGTAATAAAATCAGACACAACTGATGTGGTACTGATGCGTCATAGGAATGTTGTCCACTTGGAAACTGCAAATTAGTAATTAAAACTATTTACATCTTTATTCTAAAGTTACTCAGAACTGTAGCATTATATCGGTATTAATTTTATAGAACTCATTACCTGGGTACATTAATTATCTCATTAAATACGGGAGCATAACTTAACTGATGTTTAAAGTCGACTAGTTTTGCTACTGCTATAGTTTTAAATTTGTAATACAGTCTAGTTGCCTCAGAAGAAAATGAGAAAAAAAAGTCTAATTTACACGGTGCGATTTAATTTCTATTATGTATGCTACAGGCAAAAAAATTGCATCGTGTAAATGGGGCGTCAGTTTTAAAACTAAGTTGGCTGTTGCTCTTCTGAAGAGATCTTTGCAGCTTTACCAAATCATTTCTGTAAAATTAAATAAGTATAAAAAATTTACACCTCACCGACTCCTCGGCTTCCCTTGTGCCATTATTTGAGACAGGATCGCGAGCTGCAGATAGCGCGGCGGCAGACATTTTTTGCATCTTTTTTTCGTCTGTCTGTTTTTGTTTTGTGTCCACATGCGCTAATACTGAGACGATCGGCTGACTCGCCCATACAACTGCTATTTTTACGTTTTACCCTCTAATTAACAAGAAAATAGCACAAAAAGCTACTAGAATGTATGCTTTATTAGTCTTCGTAGCGAAATCTGACACCGTTGATTATTTTTACCTGAAGCATCTGCTGTTAGCAGGTGCGTGCTTCGTCCATCTGTTTAGATACCACTATTTTTATACGTCAATGTGCCTTTGATGCTTACTCATAAAACCCTTTCACAAAACGAACAATAATTCAATTTGCCGATACAAAATTATACACTTGCATTATAAGAGAATACAACCGAATAAAGTCGCCGCACAAAATCCAGCCTGACACACAAATAATTATTAAAGGATTATTAACTAAAGGAGCAACAAAATGACCGCGTTAATAGCATCGAGTTGTAATTTACATAAACAATTTTATACAAACGGCTCCCTGTTGAGTGAACTAACAAATATTACTCGCTAATTATTTTGCTCAACATTACCTCTCGACACTAAGTAGACACGCCGAGTCGCGATACGGTGCTCACCTGCTCATTACGGAATTTCAGCGAGCGATGCGCGTGCGCACGCATGCCCACGTTCCAATTTTAAAATTTTAAACGCATTTCGTCGCTATCTGTCATCGGGAACGGACGCGGCGACTGTATTGGTCCGCGGAGGGATCGATTAAATCTGCCACAGTGCGGTGGCCATTAAAATAAAGTGTCCCTTAATAGTACCTGATAATGCTGAAATTGAAGAATTTTATTTTTATTTTCACTTACAGCTGTACCCGATAAGGAATGAGTTATCTTATGAAATATCATAATTTGCATACGTTGCTAATGTTGAAAGAAAATTAATCGTCTGCCTTATTGAGCATTAAGTCTTCGGTTTCGGTTATAGAATATGGATAAATAACGCATGTACATACGTCTATACATAGTGAACACGCGATATTTCAACCAACATTGTAATAACGGGTAAGGGCTCAGCGGTATGCAATAATTGCAACAGATCTCGACGAAATTACTATTTACTTTATTCATATTATATTACCGATGATAACCCGATGGTTTAGGATATCTCGAGGGAAGTAATTACCATGAGTTAAGTCGAAATCAAGTTTAATAATTTCCACAAACGTGTAAGAAGTTGAATTTATCATCTAGCGTCGAATGGTCAAAGGTCATGTTCAATGGAATGCAAATACACACTCCTACATTGAATACGTGGCATTCAACTTATTGACTGATATTACACGCTTAACATCGCTTTACATAGCGTAGCTGCGAGTACAGGGCAGGTTGCGTGACCATTCACATGTTTTACATTTCTTGTTACTACAACCTCCATTGCTTTAATTTCTTAAATCTGTCAGCAAGTTCAATGTTCCCGATAAACACCACATACGTAGAGGTACGTAAAAGCAGCAGTGAGGCTCTCAAAGGGCGTATAATGTGCCGGTAATAGGCCAAAACGGGCACAACGCGTGTAAGGCCGGTTAAAGGCCACTTACTACAGCAGCTAATTAGAACTAACGCACACGTTTACTGCTAAGTTTTAGCTTAATGTGGTACTAACGTTTGAGTGGATGTTTGGATGGCAATATATTTTTTGGGTATTTGTTTGCAGGAACTGACGTGACGGTCTGGGACCAAAGGCTGATGCCAGAAATGCTTGGAGACAATATAGTTACAATCGTACCGTTAAAGTTACTGACGAAGTAAAGACTAGACAATGTACAAAATGGCCATGATCTCACAAAGTGCACCACACAATAAAAAGTTACGATGGTTCTGAGGAAATGAAATTAAGATAGCTGGATGTGACCCCACATTGAAATATTGCAAATAACGACATTGAAAAGATCAATTGCAAATGACGCTATAGTACCTACAGCACCACCAATATCTAATGTTATTTAAACTAATTTAAGACCAATTTCAGAATTAACAATAGTTGGCACTCAACCCAAAGGTCCCATGCTTGTGAGCATCAATACTTGGCGCATAAGGGTGGAATTGGCCTTGGCCATGGCTATATAGGACGTGGCCTTAAACATATTTCATGGCGAAAGCATAACATAACATACCTAGATTTATTACTGAACTTTACATTTTATATGACTGAAGATTAAAAATATGGGATGCACTCACAATTGGTTTCAGGCCTTTAGCGAGTAGAATGAAACGGGGAAATACTTCGTATAAACCCTTAAATATGCGAGGTCAACCATTGACACGCATAGGCGAAGATAGACTAATGAGCTCATAATCCCATGATAAGCATACACTTAAAATTCTAAAATTTTGAAACTGCTTTGACCCTGCAATTTCTTAGGTGCCCTCGCACCTTAAAAATGTCCACAAGGGACTCCTTCGTCCTATGTCAGAGCTGAGAATTCTGAGCTATGCAGAGAATGCGGACAGTTAGCTTCGATGCCAACCTAGCTTACTAACTATTCTTCACGACATCATTCTGGTAAGAAAAAAATTAAAGCATGTCTTTTGGGAAAATGCATCTGCAAGATTTACAATGAAGCTACCATTGAAAGAAAACAAATATTACCTGTAATTTTCCTACTAGATGTGTCAGTCAAAAATACCATTCTATCACATCAACTCGACATATCACGTGTGCTAGATTCTTCTACAATATCTAGACATCCGATTTTCACGTTGATTGATTTGTTGATTGACAGTTGACAGTATCTGGTTGAGTGATGCTCATATTATGATGTGTGAGAGATAAATGGAAGGTCGAATGTTTCGGTACTGATAAATGAATGCATTGAAATATTTTTCTTTCTTTCAAGACCTTCGTTTGTCTTTGTTATGTTAGCTACGAAATGTGTATCACTTATGGGAATGTAGTATATATCGTTTGTCCTTTTACTTTTGTTTTTTTTTTTTGTTATAATTGCTGGGAGTTGTTCGTGAGGAAAGGATTGAGTATAAATGTGGAGGGCTTTATGAGCAGGGTAAGACCAAACAAATAAAAGATGGACGGTGTGAAAGATGATATGGCTAGAAAGTGGTTGACTATTGAGATAACGACTAATAAAGATTATAGAGAAGTATGTAAGAAGAAGACATGCTGCGCCGACCCGAAGAATGATGATGATGTTGAATGTCTATGTAACTGTAGCAGCATCTCTGTTACCCCTTAATCTAAGCTTCAATATAGTAAAGGGTGGAGTTTCAACTCACGACCTGTCCCTCGCCAGTTATGACCCTTATGCTCAGCGGTGGACATTCAAAGGCATGTATGATGATGTTAATTCCACAGCAGCTTTGCAAAAATTGTTAAACCTGCAAGGGAGAGCGATCGTACCTATAAATAAATACTGTATAATGTACTTGTGTGTGTAAGTTAGCACTTAAAACCAGCTAATGATTATTAATGATGTGGTATAGGCTTAATTTACTAAATACGCAATGTTTTTATTGCCATTTTTATAGTAATTACATTTTTACTTGTAACCCACTAATGTGAGCGAGCTTAAGTGTACTGCATTAAATTATTTGTGTGTGTCGTTTATATAGTCATGCACACTATCGCAGTGGATATAATATGGATTTACAGAAGTTGTTTTGAAGAAAACATGACTTTTAAAGTGGTTTATTGTAATTGTGAGTCAATTTGCATATTTGTGAATGTTGGGACTCCCACATCGCCCTGCAACGGAGATTGTTAGATTTATGAAAAGGCATCTTCAGCGAAAAGCATATTGGCAAATTCATTTGATGGTAAGGTGAAATCGAGGTACTATTAGTATGATGAAGAGGTTCATAGAATACGTTGATATTCTTATCAAAGAACTGCTGTTCTGCTGGTAAAACGAAAAAGCAAGGTTCGGTTTTGGTGGTGTGCAATTTTCATGGCTTTTCCATTACTTCATTTGAAGCAACACAATTTAAGGAGTTTATGAAAACATTCGGCTATCTCAAAAGCATTAAAAAAAAACTGCTTATTATCTCCATTACATACTTTCAGATATCTTACAAAAGAAATAAAACTTTAATATTTCTAATTAACAACTGGCCGGCAAGATAAAGCTACCAGCAACAACCTATTCAAATAAATGTTGCCATGTGGAAAAAAAACTATCGTGCAAAATATGACAGACGGCTGTACTGAATGTATGTTATACTTATAACTGTAAGTTCATTTGGTGGCGATAACATAGGAAATTTACGACTTCCTTTCAGTGGAGTATGGGGGTTGCCAGACGGAGTAGGCTTCTGGATAAATTATTGTAATATGACGCGACCTTGGTAGGCTCAGGCTGGTACCAACTAGAATAGAGGGCCTTGAACCAGCCTCGTCCGAGGCCCGTCAATTAGCAACTATTATATATATATAGCGATGTATGTGAGTTATTGCTGGGGTTAATTTTAATAGATAGTTGCTGAGGTTAAAGGAAACTATGAACTTCGTTGCTTTGCATTAAATCGATTCTGGTTTAAGGTTTGACTTCATTTTATTAATTTAGTTGTGAATTAATAAGTAGATACTTACTATCCAAGATAAACGCTTGTAACTTATTCACTCTCATCTAATTTATTCTTCAAGTAAAAACTTGAAGTCATGGTCAATCTGAAAGTTACTGAAATAAAAATATCATATATTTTTACGACAAACTATTTTAATAAACACTGGTACTCTACGACTTTCTCGAATCTCACAAGTTTGGCTCGCTCATAAAAATTGCAACGAGCTCACAACTAACGGGCCGAAATGAACCAAACAAAAACACAGCTCATGCCAATTCATTAAAACTTTCCCGCTGATGACCTCCGTCGCAACACCTACTATTTATACCGGGATGGTAGAATTTTCTCCCGACTGGCAACACTAACGGCGCGACAACGAGCCAAAGTTAGATTGCAAGAGGCCATAACCCCGCTTCTCCACTTCAATCTCCCCTATAAGATGAGAGGTGTTTGCGAGATGTCGGCTAGAATTTTTTTTCTTGACGCGGATAATCTAATTTGGGTAGTAAATGTTTTTATTAATAAATAAGGCGGGGATGAAAGGCGACGTGGTGTCTTGAATGTGTAAGATAAAGGAGATGCTTCGTGAACTTTGGTTCTAAGATACGAGGAAAAGGTTGGGAAGTTTGGAATGGACAAATTAATTCTTAAGTAATTTTGATACTGAGATCCTTTAAACTGCTCTGCGTCATCGATAACTTTGGGACCTAAAGGGGCCACAGTAATGGTCTTTTGGACTTTGTTATGACGTAGATGGCAATGACATCGTTCTGTCGCAACAGTACCTAACTTGAAAGAATTGGCATTTGCTAATCGAGCTTAGTACGTAGATCATTTGTTTTTTTTTTCTTTACTATGACATATCACGTGGAAGCGATCGAAAAAAGGGACCTATATCAGCAGTGGACCATTCGGTTAAGAGACTGATCACGTTCGTGTATCTTATTTTTTTTTTTTTAGATTTCCTGTAGAAAAAGGGTATTCATTTGGGCACCCAGCCCTGCTATCAATAACCTTGTTCCACATACCTACGTTGTATGTCCATTACGACCTATTCTAGCTCTCTAGCTCTTATAGCACGTACTAACACAAATGATGAATACAATAACAAGAATCGAATTATCAGCAACTTATCGCCTTAATAAACTCAGTTACAATGGTAAATGTAGAACGATTATCCGTAAATTTCAATGATGCAAAAAGAAATATGTTTATCTCATAGAACATGAATACCTGTCTTCCCTTACCCTCAGGTTTATGTAGGACGAAAACCTATCTAGTGATCTACGAAAGTTGTTCTCACGAGATCTTGATACTGATTTATTGATGGCAAGAATCAAAAGTTGGTATCGCACTGGACACTTGTATCAAGACGTGTATCACGATGTGTACCGATCCCGACGTGTTCGCGATGCCATTCCACTGGACAAGTTTAAGGGCTAGCTCTTCGATAAGAATGGGCGTTAAATCTGCAGGTGTTTTGGTTTCATGACCGTTTCGTTTCATATGTTTATTGTTATGTTTGTTGGTTGGGTTGAATTGATGAGTCACTTATTGTCGAAGTTTTAAAGGTGTTGCGAATAAATACTTTACCTTAATTATCAGCACACAATCTTGCTATAAAGATAAAATGTAAAAGGAGACGTTTTCTACTTGCCTCCTAACGTCGGTTTTCTTCTCAACATTCATGAAAACTTGACAAAAAAAGTTTTTCATTTAAATGCCTTTGATTAATTAATTAAAGAATGACTTAAACTAATTATAATTTTAATAAATACCATTAAAATATCTGCAGCATTTAACGGTGGCTGTAAGCGAACCGTATCTTTTACAAAGTTACTATTCTAGAGATAAGTTTCGATACTGACAGCGCCATCTATTAGTACGGAAATAAACTAACAGGTGCTGTTGATGCTGAAAATATTAACATAGTAAGTTAGGAAGGCAGTTTGTTTGGAGACGAACTATGTATCTATGGACATAAAAATAGATATGTAGAACTGAAAAAATAAATACTATAGTGTTTGTCAAATAAAGAGTAATTCTGGAGTAACCTTCAGAAAACTGAATACAATCAAACTTTTATGGATAAAAACATCTACAACTAAAGTAATAGATCTAACTAGTAGCTGCTCTAAACTACAGACAGACAACAAAAGATAAGCAGGTTCCATTTATTGACCCTGTGGGTCCGTCGAGCAAAAGAAAAATATCAAGATCATTCTTGTAGGCAAAAATCTGCAAGCATATTTTTATTTATTCATGTTTAATTAAGCGAATCGTGGCTGGATGGCCATTGTCCGACTTACCTGCTCGATTTAAATCGCCCGCAACCGGTTACCGGCCCGTCAACAGACTTTTATTTTCAACAAAATTTATTTACCCAAATATCACGACACGAATCATTCATCACAAAAAGAATATCCTCAAAATATCATCTTCCACAATATCCTTCACACTTCTCTACACTTTTACACAATGTTTTTTTTTTATATATTTTACTGAAGTATTTTTTTCATTTTTGACAAATAACAACAACACCAGTACGAGCCATCTTGTTTGTGTGTGACATTTTTAATTATCGTGATATATGGAAAAGGTATACCTACATACAGCCTAGTTCAAGTTTCGTTCATTCCGTTTCGATTACAGTTTATCGCTTCGGCGACATTCGGAATTCGCGCCGCGCGTATTTATCATAGAGCGCGGGCCGCGCGTCTGCTGCCGAAGCTAACGTTGTCCGTCAAACACCGGGGGCGGGCCAAAGGGACGGGCCTCGGAATATATTCGGCTAACTTCGGAGCGCACCTCTCACTCTGTAGATCGCGAAGTGAGCTGAGTCACAAACAGACAATACACTCATGTAGTGTTGTTTTATTTTGTGTTTCTGCAAAAATAAGGACTGGTAAGTGGTTTTGTAATCATATTTTAGTGTTTAATGTGTCTGTGTTTAGTCCTGAGAACGCACATTGAGTAATAACAAGATGTGGCGTCAAACATGATTGTGTTATTGTTCATCTAGCGTCTGTACTTTTTAAGTGTTTTTGACAAACTTCGCAAGCGTGTTTTACGACACCAAAACTTGAATGATACGTAGAAAAATAGTTTGGGTCATGATTAGAACTTATAACTGCTCGTAAAGGACATTTTAATAAGTTGACTGGAAAAATATTTAACATAACCTCAAAGTGACATTTGCAATTACTCTACTACTCAATAGATGGCGTTGGGTGCGGGAGGCGGGGCTTGCTAACTGCCACACTAGTTTGGACGTATGTCATTTGAGATAATTGAAGGTTAGTTCAGTATTGTCGAAAATTTTAGATAAGCGTTGTTTATTTTATGATCACGCCCGTTCACCCCCGTCGGGTTGTAAATATGGGGTTCTGGATTGGCAGGCAAGTATTTTTAATCCCTCTATTTACTGGTTATAATATATTAGATAAGTTTTTGTTTTAATGAAATACAGTCGGCACCATGACTTTTGGTATTTAATTTTTTATCTAGTGAATAAATATAATGTTGCTATTTATTGCTCTTATCATATTTTGCTTGAATATAGGTAATAAGAAAATAATTTGCTATAACAATGTTGACTTGAATTTATCGTTTTGGTGCATTTTGATGGAAAAAAAGAAACTTCGTACTACATTTCACTTGTTCGTTGTCAGCTATGAGACGTCGAGAGTGCGTACAACGTTGATCCACTGCGCCTTTGTAGCGTCGTCAGAGAAAAATGAGTTATAAAAATGTATGACGATCCTTTTTTGTGAGTGTTAATATTTTCTTAGTAATAAATAATTTTTTGGATTCTTTTAAGTAGTTTCTGTTTATAGCTTAGGTAGGTACACTTGTTGAAGTTGTAATTATTCAAACTGTGCTGGTTTGTTTTGGTTGTCTTTCAGTTAGATCTCACACTGCTGATGACACTGGATTATATGCACCTAAACTATATCCTCCATGTCTAAATTAACGTAAAGTAGATAATATTTGAATAAAACTTGAATCCTCTTTACTTTTTTTGTCACTCAAAGGTCACAATATGTCAGCAGTCCCACAGGTAGACCTAAACATCTTGATACGAAATATCCAAAAATAGAAATTATTATACTAGGTACTTAACAAAAAACTGTCGGTGCCTTGCGGACCGTCCAAGGCGTTGTTGGGGGCCGTCTCTTGACAGATTTATAGCGTGCGTGGCTGTTACTCGTACGCACTCTGTCCCCCTTCCCCCCTCGCCTGCACCCCGCGCCCTTCGCGACCCGCACGCCATCCCCTTCTCACGAAAATTAAATCGTTCCATATCTGAAATTCTTTTAAATCCCACACCGATTGAATTTTTGTTCCTTTTTTCCATTTTTGATATCTTTTTATTTATAGCACCTGAGTTTTGTTGGTGACTGTCCGCTGACGTTGAGATCTCTACCTACATTTATTTATTATCTCACAAAATATCTTAAACTATTTAAAGTGAGATGCAGCACTATAGCTTTTAACCGACTTCAAAAAAGGAGGACGTTCTCAAATCGACTGTATTTTTTTTTATGTTTGTTGCCTCGGAACTCCGTTATTTATAAGCCGATTTGCAAAATTATTTTTTTATTTGTAAGGATATACTTTCAGATCGGTCCCATAGAAATTTCATCAAAAACGGTTGAGTAGTTTGGTTTTTAAACCAAAATTACTGGTAAAAATTACAACTTCAAAGTGAACATTTAAATTCGGAAGTCGGTGGCAACAACGAAAATGCGAACCCAACGACACCGGCTTCCGAAATTAAAGTTATTTTTCACTTTGTAGTGTATTTTTTGGAAATCGGTTGTTATTATTTTTTGCAAAAAAGTTTTTGTTGTACAACTTATTTTTCGAGATTGTTTGTTACAGTAGGTAGGGTTTATTGTTTACCTACCTAGTCCTTAATTAACATAATCCTTATACCTACCTCAAAACTATCACTTACCTAAGTTCGCATCCTTTTAAAAGCAAAAATCCCTAACAAGATTTATGACGAACCGATCCGACTTTCTTACACGAAAAAAAGCCACCACTTTTTTCTAATGAAAGCAAAAACTTAAAATTTACGATCGTCACAAACAATGATAGTAATGCATCACTCGTCATAATGGACAGATTACGTCTGTCTGTCTGTACTCGACAGATTTACGAGTTGTTGCATAATAGCTAACTGTTCGTGGACAAAAAACGTTGCATTCATTCAAACATTCATAGAAACGGTTTTAGTAATTATAATTTGAAATTATAATTGAAGTAACGGTTTTGGATTTGAAATTAGAATTTGATAAAGCGGCCAGTTTTACGTTAATTTAAATTAGAAATTCTTTCTTTCTTTTACATTAAAAGTAACTTGAAACGTCAAAATATTTGACCTTAGAGTAACTTAGTAATAAAAATATTTAGTTTTAAACGTACCGTACGTGAAGGGCGGGCGTTTTTGAGGGCCTTTTGTAATTTTGACGTTCGAAAAGTGCTGATTCTCAGCCTAATGTGAATAAATGACTTATGATTTTGATTTTTGATTTTGACCACCATTTATAAAAATCGTTATGGTCAAATTCGAAGTTGTCAACGGTTTTCCCAATAGAGTGGCGCCTTTAAGATGTTGACGACTCTTTATTCAAATTAAGAATTTAGATATGAAGAAGACCAAGATTCGCCACAGGTCAACTTCAATGATAAATCTTTTAGATTTATTGATTCGTTTCTACGAATCTTAACGTACCTAATTTATGTTTCGTTTTTGTTACCTATTGCTTTCAATTCTAAATTGGATGTTTAGATAGAAGGACCTAGGCAAAGGACAATGCTCTAAACTTTTAAGATTTAAGAAACATCGTTTGCTCACTTATTAGCATTAGACGTGTTTTTTTTTTTTTTCAAGCGAAGGTTAATGGAAATACCCTAGGATGTACTAGCTTACCTCTTAAAACTAGCATTGTCTGTTTTCATGCCTATGCTACTACACTACCTTGCGCTCAAAAAGACAAGAAAAATTTTTTTTTTGGGTTTATTTTAAGATCTCTCACTTACTCGCATTCTAATCATAACCATACATCTTGAACAATATGTGAATATTCATACTCCTATATGAAAAACAATAAAACATTTTGTAAAAATGTCAAAAATGGAATAAATCAAAATGGCCGACACATACCTACCATATACAGGTTGTTCAAAAACAAACGTACATTTATTTAGATACATATTAAGCTAATTAATAATAAATCCAGTGTCCCGGATTACGGTGACGCGCCGGGACAAATGTTTCCGGTCGCACACGGAACGGCTTTTATTTATTTTTATTATTTTTATTTACGAAATAAAAATTTATGGTCGTCGAGACCGCCTTCCGTGAGATTTAGCGAGTGTGTCATAGACTCGGGGAGCTGAAAACTCGATCTGAATTGAATTATGTACGTTTTTAATGGTTTCGCGGTTCGTACGTCGAAAAAGGTTGTGGTAATGTATTGGCGGGATTGTGTTTGTGTGATTTAAATTCATATTATCGGCAGACAAGTGGAGTTTAGGTTGCGCTTATATTTTTATTTCAATGTTTTGACATATTTTTTGTAACTGTAGGTAGACCTACCTACAGTTGTACCTATTTAGGATTTTTCTATGCAATCTTGTGAAATGGGCTTTAGGTACTGAGTCAATAATTGTTCAAAAATCTCCTTATGTAAATGTGAAATGTATCGAAATTAGAATAAGTACTTAAAATAATATAAAATGATAAAGTTTCACAATCAACTTGCCTCTAAATTTATTTAAATATCAACTCATCGAAATGGTAATATTATTTATTTATAATATTCAATAGATAGGTAGCATTTTTGGTCTTCTATTTTTAACGTTCTTTCTAATTTTATACTGGATAATATTTGAGAAGGCCATGGACTGGTAATCAGCTTGACTAGCTTCTTCATTAGCGTTCTAATTTTATACTGGATAATATTTGAGAAGGCCATAGACTAGTAATCAGCTTGACTAGCTTCTTCATTATTTTTTTGTGGCAGTTGTTTGTACAAATCATAAATTGACCTACAATTTATGATTTGTACATATTGAGTGTTTATTCAAACGGATTGAAGGAACCAGGAAGCTTCACCAGTATGTATAACGTCAGCTATAAAATACAGTTTCAAGTTCCGCTGACCTTAAAGATAATAGACCCATAAAGCCGTAACTTACAACACGTCTAATGATTTATTTCCGACAACACTTCACAAATGTACCTCCATTTACTTTCCTTACCTTCATAATATAGTCAAACAGCTATTGTTAAATTACATGAAACAATCAGCTTGTTAAACAGAGAAAGAAACACTATCTACGTCAATTTATCTGCAGCCGTACGCTAGGCTGACAAACACACATGCACGCAAACAATAACTTGTAATACAAGGCTGCGTACAAATTTAGTTATACACCCACTCGGGACCGACACGATTATTTATAATAAAACCCTTTTTTATACGATTTTGTTTCCGATTCAACATAAATAAGATATGTTATTTAAAGTCAATATATCACTTGACAGGTGGTAGGCAGCCATTTTGGTTTTTACACACTAATTAATACTCAACAGCTTAAAGAATAAAGGTGTTATTCGCTTGGCGCGTGCATGTACTCGGGACGGGCAGACGTTTCATAAGATTTATACATATATCAAAGTAAGGCTTTGTGTGAATGTAGTGAGAGATTTTAATCAACGTCCGAATGCAACGGCAATAAGGGGCCCGGTTCGATTCCCGGCTCTTACAGGACGGTTGATGCGATTAATTGAGTTTAAACGATTAATTAACGATTTCTTCATACAGATGTGTATCAGTTTCTTGAAGACGAGACGTTTTTTTGAGTGAAAATTAAAATGTCCGAATGTATTTGTAAGTCGAAATTTATTTAATACTTTTACGAATTGCTTCCGACTTGTTAACTGTAATGAATAAATCTCTTCTTTAATTTATTTTATGTTTCGGCGTCCATTTTTATTCATTGGACAATCCATTGAACTAAGTGGGCAATACATCGATAAACAAAGTACAAGCATTCGTCCTTTAGGTCATGTAGATGACGTCACAGCGGCGGACATCTTGGATGAAAGCGAAACAACAATGTTTAATATTAATAATGAAGCAACCTGTACTTATATAAAACACGGCCACTAATCACAGGATATCGTCCACATAATAGCTCCAGGAACAACATTACCGCAGTAATGATGTTGTAATTCATTGTAATAATTGTAATATAGTGGCCGCCAACCATACCAACTTATTGAATACACAACGACTGTAATAAAACATCGAACAGCCACTAAAAGTATATATTTTCAAATAATATATGCAATACGTTTATCATGAACAATGTTTGCAATAGTTTGAAAACTAAGCTGGGTCACAAGCCCTTAATAAAAGTATTTTACCCACTGCCAGATTACATAGAAGGTTATCGACTCGAAGCAAAAGATCTTTCGTAATCCGTGTAATATTTATGCGGAAACTGTACCAACTATATTACTTGTAATCATATAATAACCGCCTTATTCGAAGCCAATGTGACTACTAACGCCATCTAGTTCGGCAATATAAAATTTAATGAGTCCTGACTCGCTAGAGTTGAGTCATAAATTAGTCTGTTAGTATACTGGGGTTAAATAGTCGAGTGTGGATTTTTGGGTAGCTTTTTATTTTTTTTCTAAATAGTGTTGTCAGTAGTGATGGGGCTTCATTTGGGCAGCGGAGTGTTAGTGAGGCGCGTTGCGTCGGCGGCTGACGCGGCGGCGAGCGCTAATCGATGCGCGCCACTGCGCTGTCTTCCGACGGCGGCCATTACGCACCTTTATGGCCACCCAGCCCCCGTCCCCCGCGCCGCTCTAAGGCGGCACATGACGAATCAATATGCCGCCAACCGACTCAACACTTATTTATTTGACACGATTTATTAGCCGAATGCCTGTAAACTTTTATGCGCCCCTCTGTTCTCATCCCCCCACCCCGGCCCGCGAGGGATGCTTTATGATGGACACAGCAGTGATAAAATTCTATGTTTCGGCTGCCGTCTACTTTTATTGGGAATCGGAACAGATGTCTGGATGAGACTAGAGGGAGCGAAATTACAATTCGAACGCCGAATAGTAAACGTTCCTCCTGTGTTGCTTTTAAAGAGGTTACCATCTAGGCAATAACAATTTCTTTTTACAATTCGCTTCATTAATTACCATTTTATTTTGCCGGGCGGTGCAATTAACATTAGTTACTTTTTTACCGTCGCAAGCGCTCAGCGACCGCGGTGTAGAGACAAAATGTCGGCAGGAAATGTGTAATTTTTTCACAAATATTGCGGAAGGAAGACGCTGGCTTCCTCTGGGCTGTTTAGATGGTTTTTATGCTAATCGTGGAGATTTGCTGGGTTTTCTTTTAGCGCGACAATTATTCACGGCGTGCGGTCGCGGCTCGCCCTTTAAGAAATTAGCGGTAGGGAGACCACGTTGCCGCGGGAACTGACTCTCGTCCCTCCCGCTCACTATTATACGCTTAATCGTCAGCGTACTTATCTGGAACAAAACACAGGAATAAACTTTGCCAGTATCTGTAAAGAAGTCTCATTCTCGACTGAGGGCATTTTCTTTGTAAAAAAGAAGGAGTCCAAGCAACTAATTATCACCTCAATACGTAAATGAATTATGATGTGGGTACGAATAAAAAATATTAGTTACAAGTTTATTGAAATTAATTACTTAATTTTACGCGAATGTATTTGCATATTCAAACACTACCCCCATTCAAACGGAAATAAACCCTTTCATTGAACTTACAGTTATGGCACACAATAAAAAACCAAGAAACTACAACCCATAGAAGGACTTGTAAACTACATAATTAGTGCCGTAGCCTCATAAATCATTCGTTACGAGTAAACAAGTAGAAAATTACACATACCGCGTTACCAACCCCTTCCAAGCATACATAAGAATGCCCCATAAGAACTTATTAAAACTATTTACAAACTCACAAACATTGCAATGCTGGCAACATTAGCTAACACCGCACTTATTTTTTATGCCCCCAACGAATACTAAGCATGGTCACCGTAAGTTTTAATGGACGATATACATGCCTAACAGTGCTTTTACGAGTAGGTAAAGACAAAGCTAACGACTTAGCACCAATAAATTAATTTGCCGATAAACACGAGCCGACCGCCTCAAACGGAAACATGTACTTTAATTAAAAATGACCATCCCCTAATGACCTTTGGGTATTAGATAAAAAATTATCCACGCAAATGATGCCGTAAATATTTTCTGTTTGTTTGTCGCGTGACATTTAATCTAATACTCCTCATGTAAACGCGGCACAGGATTTTTTCCCCTCGCCAATTCATGAAGATTCGTATAAAACACTGGCCCGTTCGATACAGTCTGTCATATGGTATGCATGTAATTATTTACACCGCACCGAGCTCGTATCGTGTCCAAACTCAATATTTCACTTAATGGAACTTATAAACGAGTCGATTACTATTGGGGAACTAAATGAATCGATTTATATCGATTAAAATTTAACAGCAATTAATACAATAGTCAATTATAAATATCGAGCGTAATTACTAATTAGTTCCAAAGTTCGAATTATGGACAGTTGAAAGGAATTCTTTTTTTTAAGTGGCAATGGGTTATATTTGAGTGGCAAAAATTTTATAACCGCAAAGTGCTTTAAAATTCTCATCGCCGTCGTCCAGAACGTGGCTGTCCCTTTGATATTGATAAAAATGTTTCCAGCAGAAGCTGTTTACGTCAAATAAAAGTCGAAAATATAAGAACAGGAAGTGTTTTATAGACCCATTGACCTACATTTTATTCTATTCTGCCAATGACGATGCCAAATGTATTTGATGAAATGTTCGAAACGAATGAGCAAGGAAGCATTTGAGTGGAGTCGAGACCTTTGTACAAGCTCGGTGTTATGAAGGCGCGTGTCGTGTGCATGTAAATGTAAAACAATTTCATCTACCCGCTTGTGAACGACGGACGGGAGAACCCGTGAGCCGTTCCGTTTCACACGTCGACATTGTAACTCCACCCGCTCCGTTCCATACTCGAATGCATAACAGACAAACAGGCTAATCCCGGCGTTATCGTAAATTGTCAGTTTATGACGTGCGGAACGGCCGCGGGGCCGGGGGGCCGCGGGGCAAGGGGAAGAGTTTTCTAATTTCGCCCCCTGCGCCCGTTTTGATGCGCTAATTCGTGTAAGCAGTTTCTGAACGTGCTTGTTTCGAGTTCACTTCAATTTGCCAACGATGAGTTTGCTAGTCAGCCGCTCTTACTCGCCCACGCTTAAGGTCGGGATTGAGGGGACTACTCGCCTGCATTACTTTGCAAGGTTATCGTCGGCTTTTACATAGAGTTGCGCAATTTACATACATTTGTTTGTTCGGTTTTTAAATTGGGGAATTAACTGTGTTAATCGCGATGTTGTTTTGCTGATGCCCCCCCCCCCCCTAGCAAGTTTCAAAGTTATGTTACCTATATGCATAATGTTATTTATTTATCTTATTCCATAAAAGACGGACGGACGGTCAGTTAATATTACATTACAACAGAACATATCAAAGCGCGGCGCGCGATGGGATCTCGGCCTGCGCGGGCGCATCAGCAATTAATACTCTTCATTTAATCGATTCCTTCAATTATTCCACCTTGATATATGTTAATCCTTTTCGGTCTCGGCCTCCCCGGGATATTGTTGGCTATAATTACGTGGGAGGCGACCTCTATTGACAAGTATTGATGTTTTTAATCTGATGTTAGGATAAGACGTTAGTATGCGTTCGTCCGTCCGTCCGTCCGTTGATTTGTGGCCGGCCGGCTCATTGCCTCGTAATTATTGGATTTCGGCGCGATATTTATTGGCATTTCTTCTCACAGTCGCCTTGATTTATCATTGGGCTGTCACACGGGAGAGAATTATTGCGATGCGTGCCCGTCCGGGGAGAGCGTTCCATAATCGAAGTGTTTTTTTTTTCGTTTATTAACGCTGAATCCCCGAAGGTACATCCAATACGTCATATTTCAATACGTTACGCGTTAGGACACATGATCACCTCCATTAAGGCGCGTCTTCTCCCGACGGATTAGCGCCGTCAGTGCGGCTCGAGTAATGAGATGGCGAAAAATATTGGAAATAACACGGGACAATAATAAACGTATAATAGGGGAACGTTCGGTTCGCAGCTGCGGCTCGCCGACGCTAGGGGGCGCTGCCGGCGCGCTTTATCGCTCATCGATGATTAAAACCGAGTTAAATCGATTAGTTTATTTTAGTCGATTAATTTTATTCGACAATAATATTTTTATGGTTGCTGAAAAATTAATAGTCTACATTTATTTTAGTTTTACAACTTTATACTGATGTTGGAAACTAGTTTGGTCATAGGTTTATTAATGGTGAACAACAAAAAAAAAAAAAGCGTTATATCGCGCTTTATTTCACGGAGGTGATAAAACTAGGCCGTGATTAACGACTCAATCAAAGTTATTTATAACGTATTCATTTGTAACATGAGCTTTTGCTAACACCTCTTTGATTAAGTGGATACAAAAGTTGACTTTCGAAAACTCCAATGTCTTAGAAATGATCACTCCAAAGACAAAAAATCCTTTCCAAATCTAAGCTAGGCATTAGGATGAGGGCGGAGGAACTTCTTAGAACTTTATTTAAAATATGTATGTTTAAAAAAGATTAAGATTTAGGTATTTTCTCTGGAGTTTTGCAAATATTTTTTTTTACTCACAATCGAAAAAATATTTACTCTACCTACTTTTTCGTATCTCAAAGGAGTTCTATAATTTCAAACTACCAACGCCATCTAGTGTGAATATCTTGAACTAATTTATTACCAGTCGTAAAACCAAACATTTATTTTCACTGCCAAGCAAAAACAAAAAATAATCCTTATTAAAATGTAAAAGAAATAATAACACGTCTTTCACGCGACTTAATTGACTATAAAGTAGCTTGCATTTTCCCGCGCAAGGAATGGCTTTCGCGCCAAAATGATGGATTAACGTCACACGAGTATTTTATTTTTAAAAACGCAAACAAGAGCTCGCCGGCAAAATTGCATCCAGCTAATATTCCCTTGCCAATCATGTTGTTCAGTCAATTTTCAATTTTCCCGTTAATAAGGACGTCAACTCCCGTCTCGAACAATATCAGCCAGTTTTATTGAGGCATAACAGTGTTAGGAATATGGAAGAATACAATTTTCATTTATAAAGGAATTTTGTTTTAGCTAATTGGTTTTAATTAGACGTCTAGGTTTTCTGGGAGATAATTGGGGATCAGTTTGATTATCTTAGCGGTAAAGTCGGATCGTTGACGGAGTAAGCAGAGAAATTTAATTAAGTAATTAGGTAATAATAACGGATATCTAATTTAAATATTAAGTAAATAACACCCATTTCTTGCTTATATAATTATTACGGGATTATTTTAGGTAGGTACTTACCTAAATATGTACCTACCAAAGTAGATACATTTTAATTATTCTTATTATTATTAGCAATGGTGTTTTTCTATCTGGTATATGTCTATCTTTATGCTTATTGAGAGATAAGAATGTTTATCAAATGACTTGACCAAATAAACAACAGTAAAAAAACTATGACTCGATAAACTCAGCGCTACCAACGGAATAGCTATTTCGACACAGTTGTTACGAAGCAGAGTGGCGCAGTGGAAGCGTGCTGGGCCCATAACCCAGAGGTCCGTGGATCGAAACCACGCTCTGCTAGAAATCTTTTTATGTTTTTATTTATTAAATAATCTTTTTCTTCATTTCTTTTCGTTTGTTTTTGATTTTTAATATATTTTTATTAAATATGCGATAGTTTAAAAAAAATAACTAATTTTGTACTAGCGCCACCTACAACATAATTTTACTTCCGTATCTCTTTGTCTTGGAGATAAAATTGTTTGATTACTAACAACTTATAGCAGAAAATATTGACTTCACTCTCCTTTCCTGTCCCATCTAACTTCTTTAATAAAAATTTTCTTCTACAACTTCAAGACTTCTAATCTCAACAATAGGGTGACCAACATTCCAAAAAAAATCAACAATTTATATTTTTCGAATAAAAATTAAAACACGGCGTAAGTTTATTACTGCGTAAAGGCTGTAAAATCTAAACATAAGAAACTCATAGACGTATCAAGTCCATTAGCCGACCGTCACAGGAGATTTATGTTTAATTGAAATCGTCGAGTTTATTGTGGTGCCATGATTTATTCCATTTATTCGAAGCGGACGGCCGATAGCGGTGCACTTTCAATTGCCATCGCTCACGGCTACGGGACTCAATAACAATAGACATTGTTTGATTACGTGTTTAAAAGTTGGATGTTTGTTTTTGTTGATTTTAAACGGTGGGTGATCGTGTTGTGGCGGCGACTCGTGGTTGCTGATGGCTCAATTATGGCGCTGTTGTTTTAGTAACGTTTATAGAATTTTTATGGGATACGGGCAGTCTATCTATTTGAAACATTTACCTTGTTATTTTTAAGGAACATATTGTATACGGCTTGTGTACGACTATTTTAATCACTCACTAAGATATCATAGTCTAAGATAAATTAATAACCGCAGACCAATTTACTAAGAGGCTTATAATTACTGCTTCGTCAATAGCACTGGCGTATCGCGTGTCCACGATATTGAGTATTAATTCCCTTCAAAGTGAATGGGCAACATAACTCATTCGTTTATTTGGCATTTTAATTCATACATCTACGCAGATATTGATGTCGTGTGCGACTGTAATTCAATCTTTGTGTTTCGCAACCAACCGTCCCTTGATAATCTCATACTAAAAGCAATAATTTATTCACTACCAACGTATACACACCGCGTATCTATATATTGACATCTCTTTATTACTCCTACATGAATAATATTATTATGAATCCTTACACGCGCAAACAGAAAAAGAAAACAACTTCTGCCTCGCGAAATACACGCTTAACCCAACACAATAACGTCTAAAATAAACAAAACCTAACTGTAGGTCAAGTTAAGAATAAACGGACGTATACATTTCCACAAATCCGTGTCAAGAATCGAAGTGGAGTTTAAAAAAAAGGAGCTATCCTACTGACACGAAGCTTTAATAAATAATTCCTTTTCACATGTTATTATTTATTGGACGCCACGCAAGCCAGCCTCCGACGGGACTATAACGATGACGAATACGAGATACGTTTGTAAAAAACCCTTTTGAGTCTTGACGCGTGATATATTCCTGCGCACGAGTGTTATAAAGAACGCGGCGGGGTGCGCGCGCGCCGAGCGCTGATTGGCCCGCGTAATGACTCCATGCGCGGACGTTCCGTTTTCGAAGTACGACTGTGACGTAGACTAATGACTGCTGTATGGTAAACCAATGACGGATAGGCACCTCTGAACCTATTGTGTATGTGGTATATAGGAGTTGCGCCGGCGTTGAAATATTACGTCGATTTGCCAGTTCTGCGCACAACGGCTAGCTCAAGACTAATTCTAGGTCATAATTTAAGTTGCAAAAAGATTGCAACTCCGTTTGATGATAGCTATGTTGCAGAGCTATTGAGCTGCCGCACGATTTAATGGAAATTAAACCTTATGATATGCGTCAGTGCTGCCTAAGAACACAAAAACTATAAATACCTAGGTATATTAACAGCATTAATCAATTTTTGTGACAGGTAACATTTAGCAAAAATCAATTTATCGGACAATCTGCTCTGAATCCGCAAAAAATGTACCGCCTACAAACTAATAAAGGAAGATTATCCACTTTATCTTATTTCGAATATAATATTGAAATCCGATAGCATGTTTCTCTTATTTTACCTTCAAGAAACCGTGACTCATATGGAAAAATGGGTGACAAATTAATTCTGCAAAAAGCATGGAAAAGTAATTAATTAGACATATCAGAATGTCGTAGAGCATAAGCTATCAAAAACCTTCTTGCTCCAACGAAATCAAAGTCAAATAGTCACTACCTACTACTATTCTGCGTTCAATAATCTTCAGAAAAGTAAAACACAGTTGCGGCTGTTGTTGCTACTAATTACAAAATGTCTTATGAAACCTACCTACTCAGGAATAAAGGACAAAACGAAGCAGTTTTATAAGAGGATAGCTCCTACTGTGGTGACAAAAAAAAAAACAATTCACGCAGTCATTTATCACCACAATGATCTCATTAAAATTTAAGTTACCACCTAAGTACACATTTTGGAATGCAAATAAAGTATTGAGAACCTGGACTGAGTGGCAAGGTTCAATCAGTTAGTACCCTCGTATATTAAGGCTCTTTCAATGCACGCTTTTAAAATGCTTTCCTCTAAGTTATTAACTCATTACCATCTCCAACAACAAGTCTCCCAAAACTCCTCGCACCCAAAATCCCAATCAATCTTCAGGAGCCTCACCTCAGTCCAGTTAAAAACATGTGTGTCATCATTAGATTGGTACTAATGAATCTATCAATCCCCCGGGAGGCATACATTGTCCGGCCGGACGGCGACGTGTGGCCAACTTACCGGCAAGATTGATTAGTTCGGAAATTTGCTTGTATTTTAATTGATTAAATATACAACTTGGTCCCCGTGTGATTTTATATTTTCGTTGATAGGTATCGGTATGGATTTTGTTTTGAAATTACTATGTTTTTTTTGTATCTGGCTAAGAATAGATTCGATTAGAAAAGAAAGATATAATTTTAAGTATACTCACTTTCATAAATCCTAGCTTTGGGTACTTGGCTTGTGAAGGAGTCACTCTTTTATAAGAGTTTCCAAATTAGTTTATGTAAAGTTGTAAAGTATCAAGGTAAAAAAAATAACTGGTAATTGAGCCCTCATTAAAAATCTCAGCTGGACAAGCTCTTCAGCAGCTGTTCAACTGTTTCAGCTTCTTATCACAAAGCTGACCCAGGCTTTAGATAACTAAATCTATTTAAACTAAATTTATCTTCAAATGGGATTAAACCAACAAATAAATCCGGCGTTAGAAACAGGGTGTAACGTCATTATACCTATTAGCTAGGTATTCCTTTCATAAACAACCCATTTTTAAAGAAAAACCTTCCATAAAATGAAAATGCAGCAGAAAGCTCCCAAGTCCCACCACAAAGGCATGGCGCCATCCATCTACATATAGGAACATTAGTCAAGGAGTCGGCAACAAGTGCTTTGACCTAGTTGAGACCGTCTTAACGTAGGACACCGATTTACTGTTCACACTATGATTTTAGTACTTATATTTTATTTTATGGTAATAAATGTATTAGTATAGGTTTAAAATTGTCCGAGATTTTCTTGACAAACATTAAGACACCCTATATTTTTCAAAACTGTAGCAATGACGTAAATTACCTAAATCAGCAAGAGCACTCCCTGGAGTATAGAGAAATTGGTCAATAGGTAGTCCTAATTAAATATCAATCCATTCGACAATTTGATGATAATGATTATATTATCTCTCTACCCCATTAACGTCAAAGGCAATGTCAAGCAAGCCTATATTTAGTGAAAAAGAAACTTTTCATCCATTTATAGTAGGTACCCATCAATTCAATTCAATCTTTATTGCATCCATAATGTACACATACAGGTGGTAAGTATAAAACAATAGAATCAATTATGGACCCTGTCGGGCACAGCCACATTTTAAATAAGTAGGACCATCCATCCATCCATCATCATTCCTTATTACTTCTTCTTCTTACACATATAGTTAACCATTATAAACAACAACAGTCACAATTATTTACGACTTTCGTTATGTGTACTACAATAATGTCATATTAATAGTCAAGAAGTCATAATAAGTATGCACAAACCTACCTTGACCCAGTTACCGAGCCGACCTCGGACCCACTGCACTGGTGTCCCAAATCACGGCGCTGTCCTGAAGCTCACACATTTCTTGGATGTAAACACTATTTAGTATAAGAAAGACGCACTGGCAGTATCTTTAAGGGACATTTGCCTTGGAAAATGCTTACTTGAAAAGGAATAAAATGCGCTGAAAGACAGTTTGATCCACTCGTTGTCCACGCTAACTTCTTGGTCGTCCATTTACAATAGTAAAATACCTTACTTACCTACTTTACCTTACCTTCACATTTAATACCTACTTTTCGTAGTAAAAAATATTTTAAAATTTTGTAATACAGTAAATTGAAATAATAATTATGTTTGATGTACACTCTATAAAAAAGCTCTTTAAGACCTGGTATATGAAAACTGGTAGATAATTGTGTGTTCTTTTAGTGAACATGATCTTAGCAAAAAATAAAAATATTTGTCTACCACTTCGCCAATTTCTATCTCTTTCGTCGCTATTGTCTAGGCGTAGGCACCTGTTATACTTTTAATAACCCTTACATTTCACAGCCATTCCTACAACAATCTAGCTACAAGCACATGCTTAGCCGCATTAATCTGCACTCACACGTCCTACCACCGCGGAAACAGAAATTATAATAAGCAATTATCAGCGAGCCTTCAATACAAGGTGCACTTGCAAGCGTACGTAATTTTTTCCAACTACCCACATAAATCAAAGGGCCCGCCCCTCTCTAATGGGAATTATAATTGATTCCCTCCCAAGCTAGGTAGTTTTTGTGATCGTAATGCAGGATTTAAATTTGTTTGTCGGTGTATCTTTGTACAAATATTGGATTATAATCTATGTGAGCTAATTAAATCGCATTGTTGTTTGATTAATTGGATATGTTAGTTAAAGTTCTGATAAGGTAATCCGAGGTTGGTGAGGTTTCTAGACTATATATGATCAAATAAGAATAGAAAAGACTTTGCTCTGGACCCTGGACAGGGCTAACTCCACTAGATAGATTGCAAAATAAGACAGGTTTTTGGCAATTTTTTTTTTATAATGGGTCTTATTCATGACTTGTCTTCGAGTCTAGCAGAATAAAATAAACGAGCCTAAAGTTAGTCACTAAGAAAACATACATCTTACACTGGAACAAACGAAAGTAGGTATATAAATTACTTATGATGTTTGGCTCATCCAACACAGGTCATATACTACGAGGACACTCAATGGTCACCATCTTACTGAGAAAGCAGCCAATCCACCAACATTATCGCCAAAATCATTTCCTATACCTGCCTAACTGAAGAATAATCGACTAGACACGAGTAAACGACGACAAAATAAACTCAGCAGTGAGTGTAGCGCAACAGTAGATTGGATAGAGCGTATGTTTCAAAAGTCTGGGTAGCAAGTTCGATTCGTAGGTAATATTGAAAGGACGCAGGACGATGTTTATCAGCTTGTAATTGATGCTCTGAAATCAAACTGAACAATCTTTTGTATGAGTGAATTCTAAAATGCCGCAGTGTCATGTGAGTTTTTCGACACTGTACTTATCCGAAACGCGAAAGTACGCATTAATTCCTTCAAAATCAATTTGAATTTAAATAAGTATGTTAGGAGCATAGAGCTGTAGAGCTCGGTCTACCAGGTCAGAATCGGTGATCAGGTACCTAATGCAAAGTTGACCATCCAGTTACGGACTGAAAGTTGATAAAAATAAGAAAGTGGAAAAATAGAATAGATAGAATTTTGAGGTTCAGGTTTAATTTTGGCATTCGCAAGCAACCATCTCCAGCATGTCCTAGAACCAAAAAAAATCGAAGACGTGATATCCACCAACCCACACTGGTCCCACGTGGTGGAATACAGCCCACATCCTCTCACAGAGAGGAGGCCTCTGTCCCAGCATTGGGAACATTAAAGACTGATTATGCGCAGCAACCATCTCAAAAAAATCAGTCACCACTATTATGCTCATTCAAGTCATTTCGCTGTAATCAAAACTGAATGCAGCTCGACTATGCAACTGTATCGTCATAATAAGCTCCAAATTCAAATCAAATAGAAAACAATAAAAATCGCGTGCACATCCAAACAGCGACATGACATCACAATTAGCTCGAAATTCAAACGAAATTTGAAATAATGAGACCGCGTTCCATGCTAACCAGTGACATGACGTCACAATTAGTTCCAAATTCAAAAGGTGTTGAAAAACCGTATCGTTTGTATTGCACGTGTAAGGTGGCTGCGGGGTGCAGCGGGCGAGGGGCGAGGGGGGGGGAGCGGGGCGCACCTCGATCGATGGCGACGTCGTTATTCGGGCGACAGCCTTTGACGACGTCGCGGATGCGTTCCGCTTGCGACCGCCTTTAATTTCTTCATTTGTATGCTGATTTGTGATTGAGGGAATTAGGTTGTTGGGGTATTTGTGGTGGAGAGACCTAGCACTGATTATGCAAAACTTCCTCTTTCAGCGTGTCCTTATTTCTTCTCTGAAAAAAAATAGATACATGATGCTGTTGTGTGTAGCTTACTTTGTTGAAGTACGCTCAAAGTTCACCAACACTCAACCCCTCATTGGCTAATTAGAGGTAACTGGAACAGTAACTACACCGCGTCTAGCTAGGGACTTGGTTTGCGGGAATCCTGCCCACCCTCACCCATTTTTCACAGTTTCTTCATATCTACCGCAAGGAGTTTCTGGGCCGCGGCGAAGCCAACTATTTAGCATTATTATCTCGCTTAACCAAAGCAGAATTTTATCCAGATGTTAAATTGTTCCTGTTTCTAAACTGCAATTCTGGTTGCTATATTTATGGTACAATTTGTAACAATCGCTATTATGTAACCTTGCAATGAAAATAGCTTTCCGACCAGTCCCAAGTAGAGCACACCCGGGCTAGGTCCACGCCTCCGCGGACGCGTGACTGACGGACGTCCGCACACTAGCACACCTCACCCACACACTAACACAACAGCCACTATACACACTACTCACTCACACTACACTCTGTATACACAGGACGTTTTGACACTTGACAGATGTGTGCCCAGAGTGATGGGTGGCGCGCGCCGCGAAAAATACGAGGGAATGTTTGAATATGGAATACTGAGAGAGTTTTATTTATGCTCCTATTTGTGATTGGCAGTGCCAATTGATTCTTGGGGCTAGAAAGTTATTGAATTGCTTTTTGAAAGCAATCCTTTTTTAGCGATTTTTTTTACGGATATCCACATATCCGTTGATGATGTTGATTCTGCTTGCGCATTTTGCTCGCATTGACAGATTACCTACTCACTTAACTCGTTCCTTGACAAATGTAAAAAGACAGTGACCTTTGTACAGCGAGTGACAGGAAATGTTTAAATAACAATATAGCGACCGACAAGTGACATCTAGACTAGAAAGTAACTACAATCGTAGAGCAAATTATATAGAATCTTTTATATTCCAGTGAATGACCATGAACAATTGACGATTAATGTTTTACTACCAGAATCAGCAGATCAGATACCAAAGCTGACACATTTGAAGAAAAACGAAAAGTCCCTCACTTGTTAGTCATAGCACCCAAATTGTCGTTGTCAACTGAAGGACCATTCCCATTCACTGGCATGATTGTGTCGTCCGCACACGGCGAGCCAGTTATCTGTCACCAGTTACTAGCGCGCTATCCTGTGGCAGTATAGTGATCTTTTGTAACTGACACGTCACTGCTACGTTTTGGTTTCGGCCAGTGTTAGTACTCGGACGTCAGTCGAGTTTATGCTTTCAGGATGTTTTGATGAAAAGTTTGTAGATTATTTACGTACCTACATATTTAGGGGTCGGGAAGATCATATTTTTGTGTTAGAGCGTGCATAGAGTGAGTTGCATCAACTAACTATAGCGATAACCAATGTTTTGACAGCCGTCAAATCTCCGGTTAAGCGAAATTCGGGTTGCATCATTTTAACAATTGTCACAATTGACACAATGATGTCACAAATAAATATAACATTCGCCCAACATTGGGCGGTTATGGGCTATAGTTACGGTTTGTGTATATATTTTTTTTTGGAGTTTGGCATTGAATTTCTCTTGAGCGTAGTCCCATGCTTGTTTTTTTTGTTGTTTTTGCTAGTCTCGTGTTCTTTGCACATCAAAAATGTGTTTTTCTGCAAACATTTGTAATCTAGTAACTTCTACATTGCTAAAATTAACACTTCAGTGTAATCATCATATTTGTTCCATAAGCACAATCAGCCATTATTGTGTCCACTGCTGGGACACAGGCTTCCTATCGATGGTAGGGAGTGGGCCGTAACGTAGTCCACCACGCGGGCCCAGTGCGGATTGGTAGTTGTCACATGTCTTCGATTTTTAGCTCTATGACATGCCGGTTTCCTCACGATGTTTTCCTTCACCGTTTGAGAGCAGTGGTGATGAAATAACTTTGTGCCTGATAGGCACTTCACACAAACTAAAGTGCCTGTCTGGGTTTGAACCTACGATCTACAAACTGTAAGTCGCAGCTGTTACGACGGAGCCGCCAGTGCTCAGCGATAAATAGTAGGATTAAAGGGTGTTTTGAACGGTCTAAAATCAAACATCACATAGTGTAAATATAAAGCATTTTTATTACTGTAAGTACTTATATTAATTTCAACGTCAGACGAGTTCGAAGTAGGTAATATTTCATCTAAAAATAATGCAGGTCGCTCCACCGATAAAAACTTAAAACCACAACTTATTACGTGTGCTTAGCAGCCAACAGTACCAACGTCTGCCCACCAAATAGTTGCAACAGTATCCAGCAAGAGCAGCTTGCTGTTAGAAATAAATGTTCTAGGCACCTAAATAATACGCCTAACAAGATATAGAAGATTTGTGTTAGACAATAAACGTATTCTAACTAATATTATTATTGTTATTTTTGGTGTGCTGGAATCCACTGCAAAATAATGTTCTTTCCCGCAGTCATCAGGCACAGTAGGCGTTCGTTGTGAAAATAGACATAGAATATAATATTCCTGTATCCAAATCTCCATAATGTATAAACAGTTTCAATAGTTTCTTGCATCGTTTAAACGCAATTTCGATAAACTACATATGGTTTGACTTGTGTTCGTCAATACTTGCGTTCACAAGTTACCGCTCATCTACAGCAGTCTTGGGCAATGTCTTCGCACTACAACAATTAACACAACATCCTTCTGGAGTAAATGCTCTAATGCTGTAATGCATCTTCCAATAACGCAATCCTTCAATTACATACAGGAAAACAGAAATATCAATTTCATGCAATTCGAAAGAAACGGAAAAATAAAATGAATGTTATTGTCACTTGACACGTCTTGTCTTTCTGACAGTGTCAGATAGTGATGCGGCTCGATTTTATTTAACTCGTTACTCGAGTGAATAAAAGTCCATTTTCTCACGAGGTGCCACTCGGTGTAGTCGCAATTAGGAAATTATCACTAACACTGCCACGCTAGTTAACTGTCATTTTTGGATAATAAACTAGGGAATAGATATATTTCGTGTAATAAACCGTTAAAATGCTGTGATGTACAGAGTTACAGAGTTTTAATAAGAGAAAATACATTCTGTGGGTTAGTGCTGTCAGTTGATAAAGTGTAATATTTTCTCATTAAAATCGTCATTGATTATCAGGTCACCCTGATAATCAGTGGAATCTGAGTAGGACACAACGCTCTTTACAAAGTCGAACAAAGACAATCTTAGCCGAATGTCTTCTTTTCTTGAAGTTTTTTTTGTGTGCGTTCGAAACGTACGAAGCTGCTGGGAACCTCTCTCTAGTACCTACAACCAACTTGAATTGAGTTTTCAAATTACATAATCGAGACAATCGAGTCCATTTATGACTGAGTAACATCACTAGAGCCAACAAAAGAAAGCGTGATGACAACAAGCCTAAAGTGTTGCCCTTGTCAAAAAAATTACCCAACTTTAACGAAAAGAGTTCCTGGATGGATTTGGGGGAGTCCTTTGCCCAGCAGTGGGACAGCATAGGCTAACAAAAAAAAACCATTTATTATAAATATGGATAGATTATAGTATCTCTATTATTTATTTTATTACTTTGTAGCGGTATCTACAACGCCACATGCGAACAACGCGTCATACTGACGTCACGCAAATCCTGCATCTCGCAAGCAGAGTTTACCGCGCAATTAGAATAGATACAATTTCCCAACATCAAACGTTGGGCAATTGCCCGCCAGACACAACACCCGTCTGGTCGGAGGATCCTCCCTTTTCTATGGAGGATGAGTGAATTTTACACCCTGTTCCTCGTACCTCTAAAACTTAATAAAAACAGTTTTGGTTACCACCTCAGACTGTGACTTATAATGTTTTCATATTTGAAAACACGTTGCGTTCAATGAATAATTCCGCCGAAAAAATAAGTTTGATATTGGTAATTTTTGAAAGTGTGATGACAACAAGCTTGAAGTGTTGTTCCTGTCAAAAAAAATACCCACGAACATTTTGGGGAAATAAGACATCTTATCACTTGTCACCCCTTTAACTTTAACTTTTTTACATTTTACATGATGGTGCAACAACAGATAAGTAGATTCTATGGTCATACTTATTGTTAAAAGTAACTTTGACGTAACTATAACGGAGCTTTTGATGCAACTCACCCTTATAGTAGAGTTAGTAGTAGGATTCAACATAAACATAATTATGCTTGACGCGATAGCCCAGTGGTTAAGGTCTTCGCCTCTTACGCACGAGGTTGTGGCGTCAAATCTGGGCACGGAACCATGTCACTTTTCAAATTCATATCATGTTCTTTCTAAAAATTATCTTTGACATCACTGACATCGGTGAAGGAAAACAAGAGAATTCTGAAATGGCCAACCCGCCCTAAGCAATAGTGTTGATCAATGCTCTTGCCTCCTCTGTATGAGAAGAGGCCTTTTGCCCTGTAGTGGGACAGTAAGCTGCTGGGAGTAAGTATACTGACTTAACTGCCTAATGTTGTTTGGGTTAGTAATGAGGTATTTATGACGTTCCCTTGAGGAAGCGTCTTTGTAATCATATTCCACGAAACGAGCGGGATTCCTAAACTGCTCCCATTTTCCACAACCCATCAAATCACACTCGAAGCAGACTATTTTAAAACCCAAGAAATCAATAAACAAATCCGTTCAGCAGCGACTCCAATAATTAAAAAGTTCCCCGAACAGCGGTGTAATGACTGCTGTGACGTTAACGACATGGCTGACAGCGAAGCCATTTGTCAGCCGTCACGTGTCAACTGTTTGTCAGCCACAATGGTGTCAGGCGGCGCGGGGCCGATTGACGCGTGTCACTCATAGCACGAACTACCCGTTGTCGAATGCAACTCGACTATACTCCTGTAAAAGAGCTCTGATTAGCTTTGAAAGTTTGTGACACTGGTGTGCCCTAAAAAGAAATTCTCGCTTTGACAGATAAATTGGCGGCACTAGATTTTGACAGCTGAAAAAAGATGGTGGGTTATTTATATTTTTAAAACTTTATAGGCATCTTGTGTAACGTCATTTATTTGAACATAAAACAACTTCTTGTATAGGTAATAATAGCGTTTTACTTACGGTTTAGTTTATGTCTTGGGGCCCATGAAGCTCTGAAAACCATTTGAACAAGGCATCCTAGTGTTGCCAAGCAATGGATACACTTGCTAAAATTGGCTCGATCTGTTTGTAGAAACTACTTACAATAAATCTGAAGAGAATATCTATCACAAACCTTAGTACCTATCACCCCAAAATCGAGTAATTTTGAGTACCAGTGGTACGAGTAAATCAACGTTGTATGTGATAGGACAGGTGCGGCAGAATTATTAATGATAGCTTGATTCACACCTCGACTGTCCCTGACGCCCCGTCGACGTCGCACTGAAAAATACTTTTCATTACTGTATATTCAAGCGTGTTACACCTTATAAGGTGTACAGAAGTTATAGGCCTTCCTTCTCTATACATAGGTATACATAGGTATGTATAGAGATATATATATAGAGTTCTTGGCTTTAGATTGGTAAAACTGTGCTCAATTGATGATTGCGACATGCAATTCAGTGCATTTTTTTTTCTAGTTGTAAGTATAGCTATATATATAGGTGTATATATATATATATATCGAAAGTTTTAAGGGCGAAAAGTTTGGAGGATTACCTAAACATAAGTTCAATGGAGAAGTTGTTAAGGCTGTTATTACTTATGACTAAGTAATAACAGCCGGACCGGTCGATCGATCAGGTTATGCTACGCTTGCCGCGGTTGGTCTGTGGATAGGTGAACATCTTTACATACCAAGACCCTCCGTGCATCGGAAAGCACGTTAAGCCGTTGGTGCCGGCTGTCATTCGTAGATCTTTGGAAGACGTTACGAGTGGTCAAAAACCCGAAGTTCTGAAGACCAGTCTTACCAAGAGATATCGTACTACCCAGCAGCTGCGATATGGAGGTCAGATAGGCAGTCGCTCCATGTAAAATACTGTTATTCAGCTGCATGCGGCGAAGACTAGAAGCAGATCCAACATAGTTGGGAAAACGCAGGCAGATGAAGTTTAATGGAGAGGAATGTTTCAATACCTTTGTAGGATATATGAAACAATTTTGTAGCCTTTACAAAATTACAATATTAACATATGGAGCTCCTAATCCCACCCAAGTGCGCAAAGCAAAAACAATTGACACACAATTTTTGCACCATTCCAATAGCAACTTCGATCATGCACAATCATTTAATTTATGGGCTGAAGTAAAAACAAAAGAAATACTTCCATAACTCAATCGGCTGCAGGTATGCGGCGTAAACTTAGCTACTTATTACTGCCTTCGTCGCATACATTATAGATCTGAACAACTATTTACGGTTAATTCGCATCGGAGGTATATTTATTGGTCGGCGGTGACGGCTGACGTCACTGGTAATGTCTGTGCACCACGCGATTAGCCCCGACGTCGCCACAACACTTTAAACTAGGTTGCGAATCTTCCAATTATTAGTTTAGTACTTTGAATACTCGTTTGTATTAAAGTTTTGTAATGAAGGTTTTTGATGGTATGGCGCTTGCTTTAAACTTTTATGAATGTGTATTAATTTTCTATTATAATACCTTTAACAGTTATGTATGTTCCTATTGGGTTTGGGTTTAAAGATTCTTTATTTATTCTAAAAGAACATACATTGTTCACTTAGCGACTAAATAAATAACTAAGGTAAGTGTAGTCCAGTAGCTAATAGTTTTGTTGTGTACACCTTCGTTTTATATTTTCCTGCCATATTGCGTCCGCGGGGGGTGCGTGATTCGTCTGTATTTGGTTGGAGTTTCTTTGGATGTTTTTATGTCAAAGGATAATTGTGTGTGTATGGTTTTGTTAAGAATTTTTCTAATGAAAATGCAAGAATTGAATGTGTAAAGTTGATGAATGCTTATTAGTTTGGTGTGTTTCTATAGTTCGGATTCAGGTTGTAACGTGCTTTCCAGTTAGGCTGGGCAGGCCGTTAAAAAATTAGGTTGGGCAATAGGAAATCACTTAGGCAAGGTTCACATGTATAATGTTCCAAAAAGGTTATACAGATAGGTAGTTGTAGACTAGGTCGCGGGTAAGGACACACTGTCTTTCTGAGCAATAGCACTTGAAAGGTAGGAAAGGTACCGTCCTTGGCTCTCCAGAACGCAGAAGCTCGGACACCGGGAAGCAGGGCTTGCTAGCACGGTTCCAAAAGGCCGGTCAGGCCCTCAGTAGGCCGCAGACCTCGGCACGTCAGCAGGACGCCGGTAGCGCGTAGATAGGTGTACGGGCAGCGCGCTGTTGATGAGATTGTCCTGTCCTCAGTCTGGACGTAGAATCCGGGACGTAGAACCGGTACGTAGAACCCCGAAAGGCGTGATAGGGTGCGCATGTCAAATAATGTGCGGAAGCAGCATGCCGCGTGCGATGTGTCCAGCCTCATCCCCCCTTCCACGACCAAGGAACAGTGTAGGGAGCAGGAAATGGGGAAGCTTAACACATCGCAGCGGTTTACAGGCAGAGAGTTTGCAAAGACATGCGTGTCACAATGACAGATGCAACGTGAGGTTATGTATGTGACACGCGAGCATAAAACTCAAGATAAACAGTGATCTTAGCAGCTGGCTTGCTATATAGCTAATAATACACAGAGACAGAGAGGCCTGGCACATGCCAGATGCAGCAGCAATACATACATAATTTCCAACTCCTATGCACTGAATAACCTACCGCCGCGTGGTCTGATATTGACAACCACACAATCAGATATTACTTAGATAGATAATAACAACGGTTATCCAGAGGGTCTGTTAGAACACCAAATCAATGAGGGACTCACCCTAGATTTGGGGTATACAGTATATTGAGGGTCAGGGAATCACTCCTGCTAGCTAACCAAGCGGATGTTAAAATGACGAGAGTGTTCTTAGTAAATTAGTGTTGTGCCATGATTCTCTAGTGATGTGATGACTTGCAATTTACTAATTATCAGTCGACTATTTGCCGTTGAGACCCTCACAACGCTACAAGGTGTGTGATAATCGTAGTTGAATAGAAGTTTAATTATTTTATTTGGTGCTATTTGTAAATCTTTAATCATAGATTTGGTGGCGCATCCCCAGATTTGTATCAGGTAATTTATGTGTGAGCGAACTAATGAGTTGTAAATATTGTAACGGATTTTTTTTTATGTTATTAATGTAACCGCACATTGATCCCATTAGCGATGTTATTTTTGTTTTTATGTAATCAATATGTGCTTGCCAAGTGAGTTTGTTGTCTAACCTAAATCCGAGGTCTTGTTCACAATTGCTTTTGATGATTTTAGTGTTGTTTATGTCCTTACACCTACTACACATACTGGGTGGTCAAGATTTTTTTCTATGTTTAGTTGAGAATATTATATACGATGTTTTATGATATGTTTATGGTAAGTAAATGGCTAATTATTTTTGAGGCGAATAACAACTTATTAGGCGACTAACTACTTGATTACAAAAAAAATAACTTGGTAGCGATTAAATATTTTTAGCACAATTATATTATATGAGCTACAAAAGGCAAGGATCTATAAAAACTAAATAATGGCTGCTACTATAAGATAGCAAATATATTAAACAGGGCCAATGAAATAATAAGTGAGGTATTAAAAATAATGACTGGCGGCTCATATATCTTTTTTAAATCGAAACAGCTAGGTTAGGTTAGGTTAGAACTATGACCACACAACGAAACATATGTTTGAATGATAGATATTTACTCCAATCAGTATTTTAAACTTAGTTAATTCGTAGGTAGGTGTTAGTTGCTTAGGTATTTAAAAACAGGGCTGATACTGGCGCCAATTTAAATTTAAACAAAGCTTACTACTCAAAATAAAGCTGCTACTTTATACTTAACATGCTACTTCACTGTAGCCGCCAACCTATTATTTTTGCTACCCATTTTAATTATTTTTAAAACCCTAAATCAGATTAGTTTGTCGCCGCGTTAAATACATGCCTAAGTAAATTAAACCTAAATCAGATGTATAATATAACCAAGTATTTTTGAGCGTCAGCTACAACGGTGTTTATGTTGTTACAGAAGTAGAACAGGCAAGTATCATCGGCGTACAAAGTTAGCTGTCCAGTTAAGCCTAAATCTTTAATATTATTTATATAAATAGCAAATAAGAGGGGGGATAGCAGAGATCCCTGAGGAACACCAAATTCTATGGGAGATGCTACTCATCGCGTTTCTTATTTTATCAATTTGTTTCCTATTGTCAAGGTATAAGGAGAGGATATTTTACATTTCTCCGGTGATGCCAATGCTTTTTCGCTTTAATGATAGAATTTTATGGGATACCGTGTCAAAAGCCTTTTTAGGTCAATAAAAATACCGACTGGAATGACTAAATCGATTGTGGCGCACAAAGTGTATGATTTGGGTCGGAAACCGAACTGCCGAGCATCAATTATTATATTTATTTAATTGATGTCGTTAGATATTTTTCTAGACTAGTGTAAATTACTCGTTCAAAAATTTTTGATAGTTCCGGTAAAACCGATATGGGTCGATAGTTCCCGGGATATGTCTTTGTATTTATATAGGGTTGACTTTCGCAATTTTGAGGGTATTTGGGAATGTACTACTCTTAAAATAGGTATTGATACAATTTGTTAGGTTGGCCGCTATTAGGTAATATATGCATTTAAAAATTTTAGTGGTGATGCCATCAATTCCTGAGCTACTGAGTCCAAATTATCAATCATTCTTATGATTTCAGTGCTAGTATAAGGCGTGAGAGTAACTAATCGATTTGTATTAGGGTTATTGTTAATTCTGGTGTATGTTAAGTATTTGGTTCTGTTCGGACGTTTCACGATAGGGGCTAGCGAGGTAATTGCGTTATAACACTATCAGTAGCAATCGGTTTCATTGTAACATTTCAACAATATTCATTGCGTTATTTACGTTGATGAGCGGACACAATTTTCGAAAATATGAAGCAATGGATTAGCAATATCCTTCAAAATGTTTCAGATAGAGATTATAGTATGTTACGCAATTAGGTACCCACGTTGATGGTACTTCTGAGCACCCCATGACATCTGCGAAATAAGAATATTTAATATAGGTTCATCTAATCTAGTTCACGTTGTTTTTCCAGATGTTGTCACCAAGGGAGGATGATGATGACGACAGTCACCTCTGCATCAAATGTAACGCCACCGTCGTTGGCTTGGATAACTACGTGAAACACAGGAAGCAAAGATGTGGGAAACTAAAACCTGAAGACCCAAAACCTGAACTACCAGCTATAGATACTTTGGAACCGTCTTACAGCCTCGGAGCAGATGTATTCTTCCAGTCTTTGGAGCTACAGAGCAGTGTCAAGAAAACTTCCCTTTCAAGACTGACGCCACCCATTCCGATACCTAAACCCAATTTAGATAGAAAGAGCTCCATTGTTGTTCCATCCACGTCAAGAGATATGCCACGCATGAGTCCTTTAGAAAACAATCTCCGAGGCGAAGATTGGATTGGAGGACACAGTTTAAGGATCGGAAGTAGTGAAGACAATGAAACAAAACTAATAAACGCAGTCGCGAGCATCAGCGGTACAGATAAGAAAGAGATACCAACGTCATCGTACAGCATCAATACTTATGATTACAAAGGGGACGAAGACAGTGACGAATCTGAGGAATCGGAAGATGATGATGAAGAAGAACATCCTAGTGGTGCTAAATGGAAGCCTCCTCCAAATTATACTGGAGGAAAATGGCGACCAGCGTCCCCTGAACATGAAGACTGGGATATGAGAGAAGAACAAGAACACACTGGTGGGAAGTGGAAACCTATCATGCCTGATAGTAACGAACGTGACGAAGATTATGATGCACCACCACCTGGACACACTAAAGGCAAGTGGGTACCAGGTGCAAATGACAAGACCCAAATAATGCAGACAACAATACAGACAAAGGGATCAGTGCAGTACTGGTGCGGGCCCTGCAATAGAAGACTGAACTCCAGAGCAATTTATGAAAAGCATCTTCGATCCAGTTTACATCTAAAGAAAGTTCTTCCAGAACATGAATTAGAGTTCTCTGGCCATTTAGAGCCGATGAAGAGTGTGGTAGACAAACGAATGGCACGTCCATCTAGATATGTAAATGATGAAATTTACTCTCAAATCGAAAGGAAAAAGCAAGATAAGAACGAGGGAAAATTAAATGTCAAAATTGAAAAGAAAAAAAGGAAGAGGAAGCCTAATTTTGTACACTGTTCCGGCTGCAAGTCACGCGTAAGACAACATCTGATGGGAAAGCATTTAATTTCCCACTATCACTTCAGAAAAGCCACAGATACAAATACGACTCTGTACCAGGAGCTTATTTTGGACAATATGGATGCGATAGTCCATCAATCCCCTTTCCAATGCAGTCCATGCAAGTTCTACACAAACTGGCTTTCTACTTTCATGCAGCACTGGTATTCTGAAGAACATGAACGTAAACTGGCTTTAATTGAAGGTAGACTGTGGTGCTCTTTTTGCAAATTCGATTGCGAATCTTCCCAAGAAATGTTAGAACATTTATCCAGTTCCGACCATAGCGAAGTGATTGCTGTTATAAACAGATCTATGCCGATCATAATCAGAAAGAAAACTGTATTGAAATGTGATGCTTGTTGCAAAGAATTTCGATTCAATATTGAGATGAAACGACATTGCCAGAAGACTGGGCATCCATTGGCGGTTACAGCCACTGACAATTATCAGGAGCTTCACAAATGCCAGCATTGTAAAGCTAAGTTTAAATCTTCTCTGACTCTTGCTGCGCATTTGAAATCTAAGCACAAACAGAAAGCTTACCTTTGCCTTGTTTGTGCAATGAACTTCAATTCTTCTGAGGAAGCTAAGCGTCACCGACAGACTTCGGAACACAGGATCAAGAGGAAGGAAAACTTGAGGGCACAAGGAGTGCCGACTAAAGATATGAGCAAGAAGTGTCCGTACTGCACTGATAATGTTATTTTGAGAAATGTATTAGTTTTGAAGGATCATATTCGGAGGATTCATCCTAATATACGAAAAAAGTAAGTAAACCATTATAAAAAAAATCAGTTTTTAAATAAAATTATTTGATCACTTTTTGTTGTTTCCAGGTGCCCGAAATGTGGTATGTCATTCATCCTCTCTCAAGAAGTGACTCGTCACGTCAGGGACAATGCCTGTCAACTATCACAAACCGCCGAGATCACCTCCTCCATCTTCTGGAACTGCAGCCAGTGTCTCTTCAACACCGACTCCCAAGCCGAATGTTTCTTCCACGAGGTCTTGCACACAACACCCAAGAAGGAACTCCTCAAAATTGGGGACACAGAGAAAGTTATCCAGAAGTATCCTTGCCCTATGTGCCCTAAGAGTTTCAAGAAGGCTTCATTACGTCAGCATTTAAGGCAGCATACTTTTGAGAGGCCGTTCATCTGTTCGACCTGTGGGGCTAACTTTACCAGACAGACCAGTCTGGCAAATCATTCCAGGAGTGAGCATAGTACTGAGGCGGCCAAGATGCCGAAGTTGCCAGTTATAGTCGAGAGGCTTGAGGAGTGGGAATGTGGGAAATGCAAGAACAGGTTTTCCAGCAAGTAAGTACATTTAGTCACATTATATTTTACTTGGTTTTTAGGTACATATATGAGGAATTATATTTTACTTGGCGTGTATATTAAGAATACCTTGCGTATTTCTTTTTTATAAAGAGCAATTAAGGGCGGGTTCTGTTTGTGTCCCGTGCACTTGACGCACGCGTATACGTCAAAAATGGCTAACTATCGTCGACCCAAAAAAGAGTTGTTTCAAAAAATGATGGCCTTGCGTATGTTACGTTAACCAGCCGTTTAAACAACCGGCCCTTAAGTTATCATAAAAATGTAAGTATCCACCAATACTTATATTATATTCCTATTTGAATGAAGAATATTCATGGCTCAAATTATTTCTTCTACTTTTCTAACATCTTATCGGATATTAAACAGACTGACAATAATCGATCAATACTCGTAGAATAGAAAGTCAATTTGAATCAATAAGCGATCAGAATTTATTAAGACGGAAGCGCAAACAAAACGCACACAACCGAAATAAACGGCGCATCAGCGCGTAGTCGCGTCGACATCAATTTGCGGTAATAACATGCGTGCGCGCAGCGGATGCGTTACATGTCACACGTCACACAACTCCTTCACAAATATCGGGATACATTCATAATTTGACAAGAGCGCTTTGATTATGCTCGCGCGCACCACATTCTCGCCCGCGGTGTTGCCAACGATGACATTTTTATACTCTGTGGTAATAAATTTGTGCCCGGATGCACGGTATTTTGAGAGAGTGCTGGATCAAAATATTAGTGTCGGAGAGAGATAGTGGACGTTTGAATTTTATTGTTAGCACGTGTCCCTGTAACGTATTGGGGATTTGCATTTTGATCTGTCGTTCAGTTTGATGGCGCTAAATCGTGTGTGGTTTATTTGCTTTGACACTTGCGCTGCGAGCGTTACAATTTATATGTCTAACGTCACTCTATAAATAGTTGGGATCAGTCACGAAGGATTGACGACGCCGATTTTAAACTGAATGCGGTTCGTTAAAATTAACGGCTGTTTGTCCTCAGCGTTTAATGTTTTAGCGCAAATACTTTCATAATGGCTATTACAAAGATAAACCTTTGTGCGCGCCGTATCTGAACACGAACAATGGTGTCGTGTCTAGAACGACCAATTTTGTAAACTGGAGCTAGACTAACCAGACATCTGAATATCTAATCGCTCCGTATTTTATAACATAATTAAGTTCAAATATACTCGGTGGATTCAAACGCCAATATAAATTGAAATTTCCAATCCTCCTTCCTCCATTAATGCTAAAATCATAGCAGTAAGACGTTGGAACTTCACCGCAGACCGCATGAATCAAGTCGGCGCGTCATTAAGGGAACTTTCAACGGATCTAGACAATTGTAGGACATAGCAGAGCCATTGGGGGCGTCTAACAGCGCTGATGATCTAACTTGTGTAATATCTTACGCGTTATTGCGACGCCTTGCATTAATGCAGTGCAACTGTAATGCGACGGAGCGAGTTAACTGTCGCCGCGGTGGGCCAGTGTTGCCAGATTATGCGCGCGAAATTATTACTGTAATGCTTATTAGTTTTGAAAGAGTTTTTGTGGCGAATAGCTTTTCGTGGCTTAATTTTAAATTAGGTACCTATTACTACTTAGTTACCGTTGCCAGAGTAGTCAGATAGGAAACTTCATAGATTGACCATGTCCGTCTGTCTGTATGTTGAAGTTATGAAAGTATTCTATGTGAGGAAATGGATGAATGTTATGTGAATAAACCAAATACACACTTAAGGCACATTTTCCTGTAGGACATGATCTCTTGTTTCAGGAGAAGAAACACTATGGATTGTGGACCTAACGTATCGGACATTAAATCCGTCATATCTTTAATACGTGTCGGATTTCTTTGAATTTTGAATATTTTATTGTATTGGTCTCTTGTTTAGATTAGTATCTAAATAGGCATAGAGGGAAAAAATTGTTTTTTTTTTTTCATTTATTCAAATTAAGATGAGAATCAGCACTTTTCGAACGTCAAAATTACAAAAGACAGTCAACAACCCCAAAAACGCCCGCCCTTCACCACTTCCTAGTGCTATCGCTGGGATGAAGAAGCGACGCAACAAACTCCCCAGCAGCACAGCTGTCTGCTGCACCAGTACATTCCAGTACATTCTTCACCGAGGTGAGATAGTGACAGATTACTAACGAGGGTGTAGTTTGAGGCCCGAGGGTCAGATTTAATACACACGAGTTGGGAATCGCACTTTCTTCCGAGGGATACATAGTGCTTTATACTACCTACGAGGGAAATAAAAAACACTTTTTTTAAGTGAAGGATTTATTGAAATTGTTACAGTTATTAAGACTCAATGTAATACTATTGCCAAGGAGAATAATATTGGTTTGAATGATCAGCAAAAGTATGTGGTCAGTATCGTTTTGCGGTTGGTGATAAAAATTTCTTGTTTTTTGGTAATAAACTATATTTTATTAGGTTAGCTACTGAACTGCCTTAAATTAAAAGAAAAACAGCACGTTAATAATGGATTTTCATACACTTTTCGACCCGCAAATTTATACAACAGTAATGACGTACTTATAAAAGAAATAATAATTTACTTTCCGAGCAGGAATACCTAGTATAAACGATATTTTCTATCCAAAGATATACTTGACATGTAAACTGTATGAAGTCAATTGTTAAATAAAATAGACAAAACTAAGGGATGCAATACCCTTATTAGCATCCCTCAAACTCGCGGTCCTTGCTACAGAGATATTCATAGAAAGCGGGCAACTAAAACATAAGTTCATGAGTTACCTATGTTTTCACACAACATTTATCGTAATAAGTAAGTAATTGATTATGCATTGTTTTGACAAAACAGGACCTTTATTTTTTTGACAGTGTACGTATGAATATTCCTTTATTCAAATCAAAACAGAAACGTCAGAAGCTAGGTGCACGGTTCCAATTGGCCGTTTCCTATGGAGAAGAACCCGCAAAAACTTCTATAGTATTCCTCAGTATAATCAAAATATCGATATGCTATCCTATGTTATCAAGCGCAAGGAACTCATTCAGACATGATACCACAAAGATACAGTAACAGATAGACTGTATTGTTGGTGCACGGCAGTAATATAATTTAAGGGGGAAGTGCAAGGGTAGCCTACGAAATGCAAATTTTCTTACGTTTTTTGCATTTTGAGATTGATATTTGATGAAATAGTCATTCAATAGGATTACCTATATGAACTAAGAGGGTTGTATTAATGATTTTAATGGTTATAATTCTATTTTAATGAGTATAATTTATGTAAAAACGCGTGTTGATTAGTTACGCTCGCGAATCATATTTTGTTTAACATACAAATAACGATACTGACCTGCAAATTGCATAAAACGTAAGCAAAATTGAATTTCCCGAGCTACCTAGCGAGTAGCGCATCATGGCCCCTTAAGGTGGTGAGGACTAGGTAAGTGTATGAAATGTTGACAAGTTGTCAGTGTTGCCAGTTTGCCAGTGCGTGCGTCCTCAAACGCAATCCATTACTTCTATACTTAGCGGCTTGCAAGTGATTCATTAACGAACTGAGTGAAATAGCACGCAACTGAAATGTTGCCGAGACAATATTTTACGGTTTAAGTTAAATTACTTCTTTAATTAAATAGTTGATAACATTCTGGGACCTAAATAGGCATTGATTTCAATCAACTAAATGGTAGTGCTGTGACAGAGTTGAGGGCAAAGGTCACTTTGACTTTGCTAGCAAAGTTAACGTTTAACACAAACATGACCCTTATTGTTATTAAAAATTACGTTCATATTCGTCTGGAAACCTTACTTTACTTAGCAAAGTTAAGTCGAGATCCGATTTTTGATCGTTGCCCTGACGGCCTGACGGCCTGACGGCCTGATGGGCTGACCTCAAAAATGTTTAATTTGTAGCTCTGTACTATACACAACTAAGATTTTGTGAACTACACAACTTAGCGAGTCCAAGATCAACCGTCAAAAAGCATTCTTTCATATAATATTAAACTTTATGTGCATGTAATTAGGTTTATTTTTGCATAATATGGGAGTGGAAACTCGATAGCCGTAAGGTATGAACATACTTTACCAAATAAAGACTCAATGGATCGCGTCCCGCATCGGATCAGTACTTACAGTTTTTATGCCAAGCCGGGTATTAAAATTATTTGATGTTTGAGGGTTGACATTGCCCGATAGAAAATACTCGATGCACTTCGTACTTTACGCGTCATACTACGTGCGGAGTGAGTGCACAGAGTGCTAGTCTAGAAAAATACCTAGTGCGCATATTGTTATCTAATAAATACATCACATATCTAGTTCTTTATTTACTACACAGTACTTTGCCTGCCTTAAATTGATAACTTCCTTGGCATTGATTTCGTCACTAGGACAAATTCTAAGGGGTATCATTTAAGCTATCACCAATTTAATTAGTTTTGTGTTTCTTAAATAATAGGGTTTGTCCTCAAAATAGTAGATCTGTCACCAAAATGTAGTCACCAAACAATGCAAAATCAGTTCCACAATAAATCACCTAAAATCCTGAGATATAAGGTCTAGTACCAAATAAATGTTTTTGTATGTATTATAATAGGTGTGTCCTAATAAGTATTTAAGCAAACTAATTTAAAGAGATCACCAATAAATCATTAATGTGACCTAACCTAACTTAACTGTTTCCTTTTACAAAAGCGATTCGCTTCTGGCACATCGCCGGCCGCTGCCGCGGCACGCTCGCTTCGCTCGCTCGGCTCGTGCGTTGTTTGTCATACTCTAACCTAACCTAACCTAACTGTTTCCTTTTACAAAATCGATTTATTTGGTGACAGATCTACCATTCTGAGCACAGAGCTATTATTTAAGTAACAAAACTGTTATTATAAGAACGAAGTTTATATTCATGTAATGCAATATAATTTTATTGGTTATCGATCTCTTATTTTACACATATATTAACATTAATTTGATAATTCATACCTGGGAACAATTTTTGTTTATCTGAGAACGAAAATATTTCGTGGCGATAGATCTATTTATTAGGTGATACAACTTGATGACAAATATAAATTTTGGTGATAGAAAATATAGTTCCCAATTCTAAGCTAGCACAACCTCCCGTCGGTTAAAATCAGTATATAAGTATGTAGTTCCATTTTCCGGAACCTCTCAAGAAACGTTCGCCACTGCTCGTTTGCTAGTGTAGCAATAAATACAGCCAAATGCGTCCCATCACATTCTTGTCTTCGCTAACTGCTAGCAGACGGCATTCTGAACGTCTGGAGACTGCAGTAATTAGTACTGGACACTTCTGAAATAAAACAATACCGGTGTATGGGTATTGAAAATCGTAGTTGAATTTTGCTGATACGAAAATGGTACTTATTATTTTTTAAACAATTCTGAAAAAAAAAAGTGTATTCGATCATTCCAAAATTAAAAAATAAAATGTAGCCTTTCTTCGCACAGACACATGACATTCTCACATGTGATGAAAACTGTACGAACGGTGGTTTCATGACTGACTGAGCGCTGAAAAAACAGAAGGAGTCAATGAGTTTTCTGTACTGCGTAAAAATAAATCAATTTGTTGCTTTGCTAAACAAGCTTTAAAAGTAGGTACATATCTAGTACATAGTTAGGTGACAGATACCTACACTTAACTAAAATTGCAGTCCAAAAAAATATTGGTTTCAATACTTTCAATCAGGTAAGTGTATTAATTATAACTTATAATTACATGACTGTTTCATACAATCTTGTTTGCTTTTCCAGGTCTGCACTATCACGCCACGGTAGCAGCTGCGCCAATGCTACCACTGCGCGCCATTGTCCACATGAACAGTGCACATTCGTAGCCACTAATTCTAGTCAACTTGCTAGGTGAGGACGAATCATTGATTTATACAATAATTAGTTTGTTAGTTGGTAAATCTAATAATCCTATCCCCAAAAATATTAAATTTTTCATCCATTATGAACAGTGCCATCTATGAATATTTTTCTGAACCATTTGCATTGTAGTGGTCTATTATTTATGTTGGTAAATTCTGGGAAGTAGTTTGCTTATTTGGAAGAAGCACAAAATAGATGGCGCTTGTGTAAAAACAAGGCAGGGTGGCACTTATTAAAATATTATGTATTCGTTGCTTTATTCATTCGTCTATTTATGTTAATTATCATTTTAACATTACCTACTTAGTAACTTGGTGAAAGACTTCAACTTAATTTATATTTCTACTACTCGATAATAGATGGTGTTGTTGTATGATAAATATTTATTTCAGACATCGCAGAACCCACGGGGAACATGTAAAACATCACGAGTGCCATCTGTGCACATTCAAGAGCGACCAGGCAAGTCATATGAAGCGGCACATGCTGTGCCATCAAGGAATCAAACCTTATGCCTGTCCACATTGCTCGTTTACCTGTGGAAGCTTGGTAAGTAATAGCTACGGTAAACAATATGGTTCTGTTAAATTAGGGATAAAAAATAATTTTATTTTATTTTTAACGCATTAGAACGTGCAAATTAATAGAATTTATATTACCTGTTATGCTTTGGTTGCATTCACTTTAACAACAGAGGGCGTTAATAACGCCATTGCCATTTCAATCAAGTCACGTCAAATTATTGAACTTCTGTGATTATTATCATTCCTTTTCTAATTTCTTCAATTGTTTATTTTAGGAGAATCTTCGCAAACATGTTCTTCGAAGAGGCCGCCATCCAGGTTTATTTCTCTACCACTGCCGATTGTGTCCATACAATACTAATGCAGCAATGGAGCTCCGTGCTCACCTTACTGCGGCTCATGCCCACAAATATGACTCCAAGAGTGCTATTGAAGCTGTAAAAATGCACTTAAAAATTGGCGAGAAAAAATAATGACATTACATTTTCGTGATTTTTATTAATAAAGTTTTTGCATTTTTTATTTTGGGATAAATACCTCCACTTGCTTATTTCAAATGTCGTTACTAAAGTTGTTAAAAAATAAAAGGCCCGTTTTGACATTTAAGAATGCGTTCTTGACACCTCGTCAGTTTCATACAAACGAATACGTGTTTTGTGAATTTGATCTTTATTAACTACTAGAACTGTCAATGTCAAAACGGGCCTTTTATTTTTTGCATTTGACAACTTTACCACCAGTCCAAGAATTTGACAGCTAGTTGTCACTATCCATTGATTTTTTGTACACAAGCGACTTCTTTTAAGAATCCTGTCCCGTTGCCCAGCTGAACCCAAAGATGTTAAAAGACGAAAACTGAGGGAGAAAGCTCTCTGAAGGAAAATTTGGAAATCCGATATTTCGTCGAGTTTGTGTCTCTTCGTCAATGTATTTTTGTTAAACCCGAAGAGTTATCTTAGAGAAATTTGTATACAGGAGGAGGATGCTCAGAGAACTAAGTCTGTTTTCATTACCTACAGGGAGTTGAATATTAGATCACTACTAGAATTAACATCTCTGAGTTGGTCTTCAACTCCGATCCGGACCGTCCTGTCGTATTCCTCCAGTCTTCAACAAAACAAGAACTTAAAATTAGCAAAACAACCTACAAATTATAATATTTTCATATTTTATGGAATTAAAAGGCATTGTGTCTTGCGTGGATCCACGTTCCGGCAATACGAAGGGTTGATAGTGGTACCTACACTCCAGGTGGTATGTACATATTTAAGTATCTAGTTTTCGTTTAATTTGTGATCGACACTACAGTAAACACATAAACAATCGCGGTTTCTGGATTGACAGCAGTGCTGCCACTACGAGCATATCACGAGCGTTTAGTTTGAGTTTTTGCACATTTCTATTTTACAACACATTAAAGTAATTTTAAACCTGGCAATGAAAGCAAAGGATTTTGTTTGACAACAAAAGCAAGTCTGTGCTGGAACGCGCCTGCTGTCAAAACGCGCGCAACTCCGCGACTGCGAGCGAGGGAAAAATCACAGAGTCGAAAATACAACGGTATCTTGTTGACGTCTGTCCGTTTCTTCGCTATCGACAAAAATAATAACCAACCGTTTTCAACTGTGAAACACGACAATATTAACACAAACAATTGCAAATAAAACACACAAATATAGAATCCGTTATGTAATGCGTGCTAGAGTATGTTTTAGATAGAATGTGTTCGAATATTTCTCATAATAAATAGTGAAGTGTCTAAGAAATTGTAATTTTCCGAATTATGACTGTTTGAATACACGTGTGGTGCTGGAAATCGATTTACATCCATAATGTCACTGAAGGTAAGTGCTGCTAATATTGATTTTATATAATAATGTCGAGTCCTGTTTGGTTCGTGCTATATTTAATTTTTGCGTGGGTAGCTTACCCTTTCGACCTGTTACCGAGGGTCGCTTTATCGGAATTTATTTTTGCTTTATCGCAGTTTATTATTTAAGTATTTCCAAAAAAAATATTAAGCAATATTATGCTCCAGAAGGCCACACCATAATATTGTTGTGAATGCAATTATAGTTAAAACCTTACTAAATTAAATGACCCAAACACAAATTACTAAATTAAATGACCCAATGTTAATGTAGGCCTGATTGACAAATTATAATATTTTTACCTGCAATTTTCTTAACATTAATTTTAATTCTTAGTATCGATCATAGCTTGTCTTGTTCAATCTTAGTCCCCTACCCCCCCCCCCCCCCCCTTAGTAACCTACGCTGGTTTTGTTTTAACTTTTGTAGTTTTTTTCCCGGGTCCTAAATGCAGACAGACGTAATGGTAAGCAAAAAAATTGCACATGTTGCATCCTATGAAAAAATCTTGGGTAACTATGGTTTTTATCGTTTATACTTTTTGGGATGTACATGGTTCTGGCTACTCATACTCACCTGTTTTTATTTAGAGCAATTTACATTCAATTACCATTCCATTGTATTAGTTAAGCTGAGTCAGATACTTGAAGAATACACTGTCTGCAAACACAGTCCAAATGCAACAATGCAATGTATGTACTTTGAAGGCCAAAATCTGCATCACAAAAATTTGAGAAATACACTAGAAAGTATGTATTTATTACGCATTATATTTGAAAAAAAGAAAAATGTTTGAATTAAAAAAAAATATTGCTTATGCATAAGTAAATAAATGCTGAAATTAATCATTTTAATACTTATTTATTTATTTTATCATCACAAATATTGTTATGGACTGGAAGTGCTTTATATATTAAATAAAACAATGACTAAAGACAATAAAGTAATTACTTAACTCAATTTAGAAAAGACATTCAAACTTTATTTCTTTTGGCTACCGTACCACAAACAGAAAACATAAAAAAATGTTCATGACTTGCTTTTATTTCCATCGCTGTAGGTCAAGGACATGACACAGTAATGATTAGGTAATATGTTATCAAGGACACAGCCTACTACATGTTTGGCTTAAACTTTGATAGTAAATAAGACTTTTAAAATGTAAATTTTTATGATTTTTGTAAAAGAAATATAGAGTAGGCCCTAGTGTAGGCAAATCTTGTGTATTCGTTTATGATTGAACTCTCACTTTGTATTACTTAATCATTTTAATGCAATTTCTGATCACTCCAGTCCATCCAGTTGGGCCATTATTCAGCTGCCAGCTTTTGAATAATCAATTTTAAAAGAACCACCAGCTTATACAGGGGGTATTCTCGTGTTATAAACAATAGTCCTACTAATTATTCTGAATTAGCGTCATTACCAACTTCCTTCTATTAAACCCTTGAATAATAAAACTCACTTCAAATAATAAACTTTTATTTTTATTAACAGTCGCCGGTTATAATAGTATAACCGGTTGGAACATGGCGAGAATGAAAATGCATTTAACGCATATTTCGTCAGCAGATGCACCTTTGCAGCTTACCTTTAATTTCGCAGTAACTTTCGTTCGAGGTATTTATTGATCTCTACAAACTTTCAGGCATCAACTTCACATTCTTGAATTGACTGTAATCAAAATCTCTAATTACTAACCTGCCCTCGGCCCGTGCCCATTACAACCCCCTTGAAGAGAGGAGGCCTGAATCCCAGCAGTGGGAACATTATAGGCTGGTTATGCTAACAGAACGAAGTATCTAGTAGGTATTTACATCTATTCTTACCTTCTTGCTGATGCTGATCCAGTTTTGGCTAACCACCTATAAGAAATATATTCGTTATGCTTACCTACATGTAAGAAAGAATATACCATTTATACAGAGGGGAAAACCTTTGGGGCATTTCGTCGAGTGGAATAAAAAATAATCGAGTAAAAGGAAGGAAATGGGAATAGGAGGATAAAATTATGAAGGCTGCTCGGATATTGTACTCACGGGGAAGATAGAAATATGCCTCTTTCTCTATGTAGGCATAGTAATAAGCCAAACGATAAGTGCGTGCGTGTTCTTCTGAAAACAAACTACTTATAGCTACTTTTCTCCCAAATCATCAAATCAGTCGGGTAGTTGAACCGTAAAACATGCCAGACAAGTGACTGACGTAAATAGTCGCATGAATCATAAAACTAACAAGGATGTATTGGGAAGTGTGAAATCAGCATGTTAATCCCAAACTGGCTGCACGTACAATCAAATAATAATTAAACTCCCACATTTCGTCATAAAATTAACTTGACAAAGCTTCATCTAAGTAATTAATACTGGCTGCATTCAAACCGGTCACCGGTTGCAGAAGATAGTCCATATTTAGCGCGCCGGCGGCAAGGCTCGAAAACCAGTTGTACCAGTCACGGTGTCACTGAACCAAGGGTGGTCGAGATTCGCTATATCATACCGATGACGTAAATTGAAAGGCTTGGAAAATCCGAGAAGATGAGGTTTTTGCACCTAAACCGAAAAGTCGTTAGATAGCCCAAGTTGAGAGCATTTTAATCCTTAAAGATGAGGTTTTTGCACTCATATTGGAAAGTGGGAATATAAGACTAGATCTGGATTAGATCTTCGATCTACAATAAACAAATTCATAGACAATTTCAAATTATCCTAAATAACTGGAAGTCAAAATCAAAAGTGATTTATTCAAACTAGGCTGAGAATCAGCACGTCTCGAGCGCAAAAATTACGAAAGACAGTTCCCCAAAACGCCCGCTTCAAGTCATCCGGGAAGGCCTTTTCCCAGCAATGATATGATGATGTAGACAGTAACCAGTAACAAGCTGTATCAATTATAGATTTTGTTTGTATGTGATTCAATTCAACCGACGTTGATGTTGCAAACTCGTGTCTCTATCATAATTCATAATCACCTATGCAAATATCACGACAGTCACAAGTCATGACTCCAGTACACATGTACTTAATAAAACTCTTCTTCCTCTTCCTCTTCAGAAGCCTGTTCGGATCGGATCAGTTGGTCTTTTCCATTCCTTGACCAAGTTACCATTTCAAGGGTAAAGTAAAAGGTATAAGGAAAAGAGAACATCCCTTTGTAAGCAAAACACTTTGTATTACTCTTGACTTTTTTCCTTAGCAATTACTTTTTACCAGTTACCAAACTAACTAAAACCTCGTCTCTTACATTCTAAGTATGTTAAGTACCCTTTTACTTCCTCATACATAAAACATAGAAAATATGTATATTCTACGTATTGTTATAATTTTAGCGTCCATAACATGTCCATTCTACATTCGAGCGGCATCATTAACTATCATTATCACTATGCTGTAATACCACAGAGCACAGTGGAGTAAATGACATAATGTCTACTTTTAGCTAGCGTAGATTCTAGCCTTGTTTTAGTAGCAAAGTAGTGGTTTGTAAATCAAAGTTGAAGTTACAATGTTCTAAGGAACTAAGTTAAAGGTAATTTAACGAAATTGAGCAGTAACCTATACCAATTTAAAATAGAAAGGGTAATCAACATTATAGATGGTTGTGGGCATGCAAAGACCGATTTGCCGTGAATTTGTGGTCGCCCTCTCACAGTTTCGCTCCTAAACTATCCCAACTTTAAGTTTGTTTAACTTCTTCACTTGGTATCTCTTTATCGGTAGAGTAAAAACCCTTATTTATCCTTTTAAAAGTTTCATTGTACGCCAAACTTTCTACTACTGGGACTAAATTGAGACCAAGACTTGGTCTGCAAATACAAAAAAAAAATACAAAATCGCCTGTGTCCCGGCAGTTGTAAAAGACGAAGAAAGTGGGTCACAGCTGCTAGTCTGCAACACAAGCCACATATCACTTTACACTGCGACCTTTAATGGTAACCGGCGAGACATCGCATGTACACATTCACATTGGCAACATACTTAATATCAGTCTATAAAAGTACACCTTGCGGTGTTCCCCTTTGGGACTACAAGTTGTTGGTATAGCCGTGCGAAAGGTTGTTGGCGGAGGTCAGGGCCAGTTTTTCCCCATTATTATGTTAGGTCTTATGACATTTCCGAAGTGAATTTCTGTGTCTGAAATGTTTTTGTGCTGTGTCTTCATACTGTAAAATGTGACGAGAAAGCTGATAGATTGACTGGCTATCAAGATCTTGCAGAGAGCAGGAAATAAAAAAGTTTGAGAAAGAAGCCAGAGGGACGCCAAAATGACTACAAAAGTTAGAGCTCCAAAGCTTGTTAGTTATAAAGCTACTAAACCAAGCTCCTAAAGGATTGTTTTTGACTTAACCAGACTCAAAACAATCCTTAACTGCAATTTTTTACGTTCAAATAAACACTTCCACCGCTCATTCACTGCAAAATCTTCAATAACGGATCGCCCCACCATTCTATTTCCACCACATTTTGAAATACCCCCATAACTGCGACATTTAGCGTCTGAACTAAATATAATCTGTTTAAGTATTCATCCGTCTGCATCCCAGCCTGTCTGGATTTAGGTCTAGACGTTATAAATAAAGGCAACTTTGACTTATGGATTGGATTTTCGAACGATATTTCGAAGAGAATTTTGGTGAGGCTGAAATATTTTTATCGTAAAAGAATAATGGATCATAATTTCGTATAACAATATGAATTAAATATCCAATAACAGTGATAGAAGAATATAAATTTTTCGACGTAAAAAATTTTACGACGGCGCTTTTCTTGTTATGCTAAGAACCTTCTTGGCTTCAAAAACAGTAAGGAGATCCTATCGTGTGCAGTATAAGGTCTTCCTCACAAAATCCTTTTGTCAGTTGTCATGATTGCCCTTAGATTTCTCCCAATTTCCTACTGGATGCCATTACATTTTGCGACTAAAAACTGACCCGCATACGAAATTCTGCCAGGTAACAAGATTCATTATAACTACCGCGATAACTAATCAATAGTTCAAACTATGACGTCACATGCGGCCATTTGCATAAGTTATGGCCCATTAAAGCTATAGGCAATTACAAATGTTACGATCCCAATGGCTGTAATAAATACGTAATCTAAGCTATTCGTTTTGCAAATTAAACCATGCCATTTTATGGTTTTAAATCTGTGACCCACTGGTATTGTTTATGTTTTCATGCTGATAAGATTTTATTGTAATGATTTATTTTCTTTTGCTCGTGGTAAAAACCTGAAATCATTATTCTTTCAGAGTTTTGGGTGCTTAATCAAAGGAAAAAGCCGTTTTGAGATCCATGGGCAAGTTTGCCATAAATCCTAGCTGTTACCTACCTGCGGGGTAATTGCGTAACACACTATCAGTAGCAATGGCTTTCATTTTGACAGTTCAACAACATTAATTGCGTTATTTACGTTGTTGAGCAGGCACATTTTTCGAACATACATATGAATCAATGGATTAGCAATATCCTTCAAAATGATCCAAATTGAGATTGATATTGTGTTACGCAAGTAGCGTGCTGGTGTTCTAGTTGTGTGCAAATCCAACATGGCTCATCATGGTCCACAGGCCTCACTAACTGAAATTCCGCCACGGCACGGTTTGGTATTGCCATTTTAGTCGATCTGTCCAGCTGTACGTTCAGTGGCAGAAGTTAGAATGCCACAAGTTTTACAGTTACTGAACATCAGGAACGAGTCCACCATGCATTTGTATTTGGTAGATTGATTCCAACAAGTGCATCGAAGCGAACAGCAGCCACAGTACATAACGGAGATTAGAACCACATGCAGCAAGTTATGTGGTGTTGTTTATAAGACCGTAACCCGACGAGACGGCTCCTATGGCTTTTATGGAGCGTAAAGTTATATGTTTTCACCCCCTCGTCGACTAGAAATGTGCTTTTAATGTAACCCTCCAATAATTTATTTTGCTAGCCTTTTACTTCTCGAATAGAAAATGTTAAAATCTTCGCCTTTATTCTCTCTGTCATCCTCGATTTTTGATCTAACGGTTTAGAATTTTAAATGTACTCGTAAGTATCTATATTTTTTGTGCTCAAAACCATCTTTAATGCGTCTTCGACGTGCCTGAGTGACAATTTTAAATTAGGAAGGAACTGCATGTTTTACACGTAAAACCACTGTGGTGTTTATAGGCAATTGTGTTATTTATAGCCTGAACTGTTGTGTGGCTTCAAGTACTACTTAAACACCGTGCCTAAAGCCCAATGCTAGACATAGGCTTAACCTAAAATGCATCACAACGCGCAATGACCCTGCTTTTCGCAAAGAAACACACTAATTATATCGTCATCATCAACAGCCCAACTTCACACACTGCTGGGCAAAGGCCGGTCTTTGCTTACATGTTGGTTGTCCAGCGGTGAGATATTCCGATCGCGGATAGAACTTTGGTGAGACTGGTACAAGATCGTAGATATTGGCGAAAAAATATATCTACGACCGTGGGTTGCAGTGTTTGCCAGGGCGGAAGAGCAGTTCAAATGCCTCTTACCGGATGCGGTAAACTCATTTAATTGAATGCGACTTGTTAATGAACTAGAATTAGCCACAGCACTTTCCCTAATTACACGGCTGACATGCGAAGCGGCGGAGGTGAACTTTTGTTATCATATAACAACGTTACGCCTGCTATTCTCAGCGGTCAGGTGTGTTGTACTTCGCAGTAGAGTGTATTAAGGTCCAGCGGTCTGCTAAAGGTTTTTAATAGTCAGTTTCACAGAAAGTCGGACATACCATTGTCACAGCTTGAATACCTTCATGTCTCCACTCCATGTCCCGGGAGCAAAAGATTTCAGGTCGTCTTCCCTTCTTTGAAATGGTCTTCCTCTTTCCTTCTCTGGGATATGAGTACCATTCTATTACTTCTCTGACCCTGAAGGCAGCCCTGGCCCTGATCCCTAACTTTAGCAAGGGTAAAATATGGTTATGATTTCAAAATAATAAAAATATTCAGACGAACGGGAAATATAAAACTACTTCGAAGAGTTCAAAGAGTTCTCAATTTTAATAAGACATTGGTGTTATTCCTTTAGAAATATACTACTTGGATATTGTCCTCGAGTACTCAAAGCTGGTGGCTAGCAGTCCGAAGTAGTGCTAATTATGAACACGTTAATGAGGCAATCTTTAGCCGTAGTTTACAAGACACAGTAAGGAAGCCATTGTAATTGACCTGCAGTTTAGCGCAGCCTGTTTAATTACACCAGAGTACAATTATGAGTTTGTCGCTAGACGGCGTGATAACAAGCAAGACATTGTTAAGAAACGTTAGGATATGCATTCTGTTTGGTACACTTCATTATTGCTCTAGCCATTTTTCTGACAGTTGGCTAAAAGATACAATCTGCCTATAAAACAAAAGCTCATGTCCTTATAAAGTTCTAGCCTTGCCGAGTTCTTTTATCCGAGATATTATGGGTAGACCTACGGCTAAAAAAGCGGCTACATTCTGATTTTACAAAGTTTCAAGGAAATCAGGTAATTGCAAATACCCATTACACTATACATAAATGGAAATCTCTGGACCCGCCCAAACTAAACATGTTACAAAATTGCACAACGCCCGTCTAAACGCTGGTAAACGCAACTATTACGCGTGTTGGCAAACCGGTAACAGAGGCAGTTAACTTGAATAACTAACTTTATGTACCATTTCCCAGGTAATGATCTTTTACGCGGAAAGATGCTGGCTCTTGGCACAGAAGTATAACGTTTGCTAAATGCTGTATATTAGCTAACATCTGCCAGCTTTGGAATATTTAGAATTTTATTATTCTTCTCATAAAACTATTTCTTTATACAAGGCCAACATTTAAAATAGCTATCAGCATCCACTTGTACTCAGTTCCCGGACTTCCCAGAACGTTACGCTACAATAGATGTTCCATGGTAACTATAGATCGTTTTACAATATTACTCACGAAGTCTCGAGAACACAAAATATTAACAAACTGCAATTTGAATCATAGAGGATTCTCAGATTGCTCAGGCTAAGTAGTGCCATATTATCCTAAGACAAAAAAGCTATTGTAATTTAAATAGCCTCATAGATATACCAAGAAATGCTGAAAGAACATCCCAAACCCATCGTCTTGAAAGCAATTCAATTATGATGTCATTGATCTATTTGTATGCAAATACTTGAAACGTGTCTACTAAACCAATTTGTTAAACAAATTATTCTACTCAAGCTAGTCATAATCCGTAATCCAATTGACAAATGTATGCTAGTTATTTTTAGTAGTGACAAGATGAAGTCATGCTGTATGAAGTTAATGTTGTTGTAAATTTGTTATTGACCTGATTAAATGATGGCCCACATGAGTAGTGTACTATTCGTGTCACTACTGCTCCAGTACCTTGCTTCAGTTTTGTAACATGAGTTTTTTCTTCCTTTTCTTCAGTCTCATACACTGTTGGAGGATAGAACTTTCCGTCGTCCTTTATTGGCAGCCAGTCTTCTATTGTCATTGTAGCGGTATCTACAATGCCACATGCGAATAACGCGTCATACTGACGTCACGCAAATCCTGCATCTCGCAAGCAGAGTTTACTGCGCAATTAGCACAATTTCCCAACATCAATCGTTGGGCAATTGCCCGCCAGACACAACACCCGTCTGGTCCGAGGATCCTCACTTTTCTATGGAGGATGAGTATAGAGACAGGGCGTTAAGTTTTCTATAGAGAACTTAACGCCCTGTTCCTCATACCTCTTTAGTCATTGTTTTCTTTTGGCGAGCTGGCTAAGCTTTCGCTTTACTTATCTCTCTTATTTTCCTTGTCCATTATTAGCTTTGCTCGCCTTGTCCATGATTTTCGGAAATCTTTGGTGATGTCATTCGACCATTTGAAAAGCAGTCACGATTTTGTCACTTTGCTCAAAACCGTAATTGTATAATAACAAACTTCAACTTTGTATTTCATCAATATAGTAGGTACTAGCCCCGGGCAATAAGACATCCCGTGTGACAGGGGCCAGAGGCTAAACGAACGGTATTCAAACGTTAGGAGCGAGCGAGCATTTACTAATTAAAACAATATTCAACCGAAATCATGAATAGGCAACAAAAGCGAGAGGGTGCTTCCTGAGATTCGATTTTCTCACAAATTAATTTACGAAAGATGAGCATTCCTTTCATAGAAATTTCAGAAATAACTACTACCGTCCAGAATATTTGTGGCCGCGAATATCTTTAAAGTTTGTCCCAAAACTTCGTCTTTCGGCCTTAGGCATTTAATATTGGCAGGCACAGTCGAAAAACTATTTCTTACTGGATACACGCAATACGGCGTAAAGCTTAACGACTTAGTATACTTTGGGTGGAAATTGCAAAACAATACCTACACAGTGACGGAGGACGTTACTGGCTTTATGTCATATAAATGTCAAATTAGCATTTAACCCCCAGTTACCCTTCTAAGCCATAAATTAAATGTCTTGATTTTTGGCCTTTCCGGTAACTCCAATGAAAGCGGTGAGAGAGTACATATGTACATTGTGTTATGTGTATTTCAGGATTAGGTACTTTACCAACCATAGTTATATTTCTATGTTACCAACATATCCTAAAATTTGTCCTTAAATCCTCACAAAAATCCAATAACTGCAGATCTAGTACGGCAAATACTTCGTCCACAACTTTCGAATGCCTAAATTACTTCTCCAAAGAACATAAATAAATCTATGAATACAGGAAGAGAAAGGTCTCGGTCTATTCTTAGCAAGAACATCCGACAATGCTTATGAAAATGTGATGAAAATTATGCAAGCGTCTCTGATTTACATCACTTTACATTCACGAGCGGTGACTGCACAATACAGCACTTCGTCGTCCATCACAATCAATCACGATCGCTTATTGCAAATTAGCTTTTACCTACATCTCTGCACGTGAACACTGAATATATACAGGGACATAAACATGATGTATGTACTCTATACAAACTCGTGTACGCAACACAAACTCATAAACGCGCTAGTCGTTTACAGTGATAATAGCTACAGCTACAGCACGATTCCTTTTAGCTTCCCTTTCTAAATAACGTCATAATTGTCATCATAGATCTCTATGAGCTGTTGGACCAAGTCTTTAATTCCCTTAAAAGTTTTATTGACACCTCGCACTGTTTAAATGATACATGATTTATTTTCTGTAAGTAGGTTTGTACAAACACTTTGACACGACAATCTTATTTTTTTAAAATAGATTAGTTTGGCGTTCTTGAAAATTGTGTCAGTAGTCAGTAGCTATTATCATCATCAATTCAATCAACTTTACTGGTAAATGGGTCCAGCACCCTAATGGCGTAACACACTTACAATAACAATGTATGATTTTGAAGTAAATATTATGGCTAATTCATCGCTTCATATGTTCGAAATGAATGTTGAGTGTGTTTCACGTATCTTTGCCGGCCATCTTCAACAGTTGTCAGTCCAACGCTTTTATAGACGTCCCGGGTTTCTTTGAAAGTAAACTTGTCTTTAAATTGTAAATGCTCCTGCTACAAACTTGTGGCATGATATTATTGGGTTATCCCAATTTGAAGAGGTCAAGTAAATGCCGCGACGATAGAAATTATATCTCGATTGAGAATCTGCTTATTACGCCTGATGCTTGTGCGTGTTGATAATTGCATAGCTACTTAAGTTTTTATGAGTCTTTTGAATTGCACATGCCAGCACATAACAGAAAATTATATGCGACTGTACTTAAGTGCGTGTAACAATTTTTACTCACCGAGTAGGTAAGTAGATAAAGGTACACAAGCAAGCCTTACAAAAAAATATGCCTCGAGTGACTAATAATATTAGGCTCTAAAATCTAGTTAGTGTAATTAACCGTGTAGTTGGTTTTGCCTGCTAAAACTGTTATGTTCGTCTACGAAATCAATTAAGTATTTTAGCACACTGTTTCCAAAATAAAATCAATATCTTGAAGTTTATTAATATTATTAACTCTGGTGTTCTTGGGATGTTAAAAATAGTTTCGCGTCGACATGATCAGTCAGATATTCTCGTGGGACAAAAGAATAAAATACTACCCAATGTTATTCTAACATAACATAATTGCCAGCATAACATATTTATTACTGAGATAAATCTGGCAGTCAACACACAGATTTACACCAATCTAGATAAAACTAAAGCACAGTTACCACCAGTTCAAAACAAGCCGATCAATAACAGCGACATATTAGTATATACAGAAACAAACATGGCGATTATAAACTGCAACATTACATACGATAACAAACTCGTGGTAATAACATAATAGGTTATTTTTAACTACACGTCAACCTCGGTTACTTAGGTTAAGGATTTACCTTAACCGCTAAACATTGATCATAGGTTGCTATATTCGTGTGGGATTTTCCGTAGTAATGTTAGTATGTTTTTCATGATAATGGAGAAGAAAAAGTGCCGGCCACAAAGTAGTTAAAATTAAGTAAGTTGTTTAAATCTGAGTTTGAGTGGAGGTCAAATGTCATAAAAAGTTAATGTTTGTTTTGTGATTGTTGCTTGGGTTTCTTTAGTTTCATCATAAATGTTGTTATGAGACTGAAAATAATCAAAACAGTGGCATTTAAGATTTAAACCTTTCAGAAAATGGTTCGGGTTTTCTGAAATCAGCGGAGTAATTGTGTAACACACTATCAGTAGCAATGGCTTTCATTTTGACAGTTCAACAACATTCATTGCGTACGTTGTTGAGCAGACATATTTTCCGAACACATGAAGTAGTTGATTAGCAATATCCTTCAAAATGATTCAGATTGTAATTGGCTGTGTGCAATTAGGGTGCTCATAATTTTTTGATCTTGTAGATAGGGCACAAATGACAAGGCATAGTTTCTTATAAGAACAACCCATAGATAAGAAAGAAGGAAGAACCACATGCTTACCGTTTTTTTTTTTTGATAATTGGATATCCGACAAATACACTGAAAACCCCCATAAATTTTTGCCAGCCCTATAAAAGCACGCTAATGCATTTTGAACCACCGCCAGTCAACAAAGGGAACAAAAGCGCAAAGGCCAACTACCCCTTGGGTTTCCCCTGTAGCCTAGCCATGTCGCGCTATGGTAAGTAGCGGTCGGGTTCCACTTGACCCAAGTACGGGGTACTTTTCTAACGCTTTGTCACGATCATTTTGTCTGCGCCCTTTATAAAGTGCTATGAAAACGCTTTGTACATATCTTAATAACTTAAATAATCCGAAGAAATGTAAAAAAAATAGTCAGTCAATCTTAGTAAACAAGAGATGTTACACAACTTAATTTATCCATAATTCGCTGTACTGGCTACTGTACTAATACCTACTGGAAGTTTTTTGTCCTACCTATGTACCTGAATTAGGTATATATCCGAGTTTAAATTTATTTAGACATACCTACCTAACTGCTACTACTTAGTCCACCTGCTGCACTGCACGCAGCGTATACTTATGTAACTTACGGGTTTCCCTTATAAAACCGCTGTCGCGCCGCGGTAAGTAGCAGTCACAGTAGACTTGACCCTGCCTTTGTCAAACAGCGGTTTTCCTTCGACGAGCCTTGCTCGCTAGATCGAGTTACATCACTAAACGTGTTTTTGTACTTTTTGTAAAGTCTTCCTTATTTAATGCGATTAAATTGGTGTATGTATTTTTTTTTTTTTTTGTTAACTGGTTAAACAGAGTTTTCCAGTGATGAAGTGATTATTTTATTAACTTATATTAAAAATATACATACCAAAGTAGAAGTAAAAAAAAGTTTATAAAAAACAAAAAAGAAACAAAACCAGTTCCTGAAAGGCCTTGCCTAGCCTTGGCCCAGCTGTGGGACAATATACGAAATAAAACAACAAAAGTCGTTGAACAGAAGTCTTTTTGCTCGGTTAAAATTTCATCCCCAATCTTGGCAACACCAAAACACGACTAGAAAACGCTAGAAACAGATTCAATTCGTAAAAATCACTACAACGTCTGTATTAAAGTCTCGTTTTTGCCCATCAGCCATAAACAAACACCAAGTGCACATGAAGGCTTTATAGTTTAAAGTTTACACAGTATGCACCTGAGCCGTAAACCAGAATGAAAGCCCGTCTGCCGCATTCTAGTATCGACCCGTCTGCTCCTACCCTTTTACGGTTTGAAGGGTTATTATGCGTGAAATATCAGCTATCGTTAGGTACTTTTCAGTTTTTTATTTGGCTCTGGAATCTATGTGAAAAAGTTGTCATCAACTTTATTTTTCTTTCTAACTCTAGTAAAGTTAGCATTCCAAGTCTTGCAAGTAAATTAGAGATGACGAGTCAAGTTTAGTTTTTGGTTAGGTATCAACATAACGAGTTTAAAAAGTTGCTCCGTCAGGTTTTGGTTGTGATACGGGGACGGCAGGATATACTGGCTTCACATTATCGTCCTAGTGCAGGTAATAATAATTTATTTATTGATTTATTTATCCTTACACTGGAACGCCATACGGTAATTACACTAACGGAGCAAAAAATCACTTCATGTGCTGCTTTCCATCCATCCTGTGCGCGGTGGACATCGAACGAGTGGCGATGGATCACGGTACGCTCACGCAGCGTGTAAGTGCAGCATTTCTCCATAGCCCCCCATCACTCCTTCCATATTGCGCACATTCTTTGCGAATTTTTGAAACTCAATGATTTTTCAAAGAAAATACATTAAAATTGATAAACACGGAAAATTTTAAGGTGTCATCCTGCCTGACAATGATCCTCATCTTCGAAGACCTGTCTTTATAATGGTCCTAGTCTTCGAAAAGCTTTCTGTACTTCAGGAAGTCCTTAGGTAGGCTATTAAAAATAAGTGACGATGTGTTTTTGTTGCGTGCAAAGTATTTACATATTGGTTTTAGCTTTCAGTCTTTTTTTTCTGATATCAAATTAACAGGCTTTTGACAGGCGACCTTGCCAAAGTAATTTGTTAGCAAATTGGATTTGAGAGATATTTTACCTGGTTGGTTGTTTTGTGTTATCCTTTTTTGCGTGGTGTTATTTCTACATGGTTACAAGTTTTGTTGAATGGCAAGCTTTTTGTTTAGTTTATACAAATCTGTGGGGTTCCTTGGTGAGGACAAACAGCCTAGTTCCAAACGCAACCAATTTTTGAAAGGGTTTAATTTGAATTGTTTTGTCAATTATTAATCTGAAGTTGAACTTGGCACATTCCTTAATTTATAGGAGAGCTGAGATTGACGGAGTAGTTTCAGAAAAATATTGTTTGTGTCTACTGATTCAAGTCTCACAGTATTCCAATTTAAAACACGTTCTTTACCATTCCATTAGTCGTGCAATAAATCAGATTTCAAGGCAACCTGTTCAAACATCGAAGTTTGCACCGATCCTAATTAACGAGCTGGTTATAATTATGTTATGACGCACCACGCACTGACAATGACAGTGGCGTAATAAACCGTTTAAACTGGTTTCTTGGCGCACGTTTGTAATTCTGCGCGTTTATATCAAAAATATTTGTATTGGTATGAAATATTTAAAATTCGGCTGGACACCCATTTTTGGTCCTCCAGTCATTAAATATACACAAAATATACACAATATACATTTATTTACCAATTTTATTTGTCCCTAAATTATCCCCAAAAATGGAGATCTAAAAGATCACTCACTATCTTTAGTATCACTTCACTACGAGTATATACCACGATTCTTCCTATCAATAAATCACTAAAACACAACTCTAGTTCTAACGTTTTTAATGGTGCTCGTCTGTCGGTCAAACATTTTAACTTTACAACGGGAAACGTTTAGGCAATTTCCTTATAAGCTTTTTGTACTATTTACAAATATCCTGTTTCGGGAGCTTCCTTGTAGTTATTATGATGAAGAGTAGTGGGCGTTGGTAGCTCAATTCGGGGCAACTGAGGATGGGAAAATGTTTCCATAATGTTAGCCTGTTGCTTTATTAGTATTACAGCTTTGTTGTACTAGTGGTCGCAAGCACTACTGCTGAGCATGAGGTGCTGAATTTGATTTCCAGGCCGGGCAGTGTTATTAGGTTTTCGCCAGAGATTTCTCAGTAGAAGCCCGAAGTCTGGATTTGTGCCCGGTTAAGGGCAATAGGCTCGCCCCATATTACATGGGACTTTAACATAACATGTGGCTACTATAGTACACGTCTGCATGACCTTTCGGGGATTATGTGATTAGTATTGCGTGTTTTCCAGAGCCGCCGTTTTAGTGCATGTATATTCGTTTTGATACGTAGGTATATTCTTATTCGTTTCATGGTTTATAGTTGGGACTAATTATTTCCTTTTCCGTCCTATGAAGACAAAAATGCGAAGAAAATAGCGTTCTTTTACTAAGTAAATTAATGGAAAAGCTTGTCAAAATAATAAATTGAATTGAAAGCATTAACGATAACCATCTTATATTTGTACACATATTAATAATAGTTTTTCTCCAAATGTTATACATATTATAATCCCGATATAAATTTTGATAAACCTTATTAGCATGGTGGCTGCCAGAATTATTTAGCATCACCACGACCTTGCCATGTGCCATGAAAAATATACGGCAAAGTTGGCAACACTGCCAAGAAACTAATGTAACTTGAATGTCAATGCCAAGGACTCCCAGAAATCTAATATTTTACAGTTACCTACAATCTGTTTCATAAAAAAAATAATAAAAATGAACCGCAGCATATTCTTTCTGAAAAATATTGACAATTTATGGACCTAAGGACCGTTTACTGCCGGGAATTTAGGATCCCTTCGAAATAATTCCTTCGACGATCGTGAAGATAGCAAGGCAAATTTCCAATTCTACAGACATCGATTTCCGTCTCAGTCGGCCTCGGTAAAAGTTACGATAAGTCCCTTTAAACGCTAAGGTTTCATTTCCTTGTCTAGTCGACATAAAAGATCCAAGCGTTTAAAAGGATTGCACGAGACGACGCTGTCTGTAAAGTCGGAATCAATCTCGATTGTTCCTGCCTCGTAATGAACCACTTTTTATGTTGATTGCTTTTTTTAATAACCTCGGCCGTTAATCCAATTAACGCTTTGTCTTTACGTCTTTTCTTCAGTCATTTCCTTACATACTTAATGGGTTTCCTGTCGACGAAGTAAAGATTGCGAGCATACAATACAGCATATAATGTTCCCACTGCTGGGACACAGGCCTCTTATCTGTGAGAGGGAGTGGGCCATAATCCACCACGCGGGCCCAGTGCGGGTTGGTGGATGTCACATGTCTTCGAATTTTTGGTTTTAGGACATGCTACGTGGGCAGCGGGATTGTTCGGGCAGCGGGATTGTCCGAAAGGGTTACCGCTGCCCCGGAACATAAAGGGCGAAGGAAGGAACATGGGTGGGTTTTAGTCAGTAAGAGTCTGACACTCCCTTCCGCTCCACCCAGAGCGGGAGGAGTCATTTGATGATTTCCCATCCCAAAAAAAAAAAAAAAAAAAAAAGGACATGCTACGTTTTGAGAGCAGTGGTGATGAAATAATTTACACAAAGTAAAGTGCCTGTCTGGGTTCGAACTCACGACCTACAACTCGTAAGTCGGGTCCATTACCACTGGGCCACCACTGCTCCCTAAGATTGCGAGCGCGATTGACTATTTACTTGTAATGAAAATAATATACTTAGCGTTTGCATACTGTTCAGTGTTTTAACATACTATGAATAATTTCAATAACATTTGCAATACTCCATTGATTAGAATTAAGTACTTGCCTTTCAATTTCTATGACTACATTTACCGGTTGTCCTTATAAGCTGTGACATTCACAAATAAAAACTACAGACCTTGAAATAATATCAAACGGAAGCGACGTAATAAATAATCGAACGGCAATTGCAGAAACACAATCTGCCAATTAGTTACCGTTGCGCAACCGGGGAACTGTGGTGCGCAGGCGCGGACGGTTGCGCGGGAGCTCGTACGATACGGCGGGCGGTCTTACGTCACTGATGATCTACCAATCTGGATGGTGTGACGAAATGATGGCTTACTCATTAAGGTTTTTTTGCTGACGGATTGTGAAAGAAAAGGCTTAGAGTAGCTGGCGGACCGCATCCGGGATACTGCTGCAGTTGTGGGAACTGAGTTTCAAAATGCGACTCAATTGGACCCAGACCTTGTGCGAATTTAAATCAGTGGAATAAAACTCAATGGGGCCACCATATGTCCTTATTACGAACAAATTGGAGCTGCAACTAGCCTGTTATATTTTTTATCGTCATTTGAAAGGCTTCAATGAGGGGCCCGTGGCTATATGTATAATAACAGCCGCACAGGTCGATCGATCAGGTTAAGTGACGCTTGCCGCGGTTGGTCTGTGGATGGGTGGCTTAAAGATTGTCATCTTTATATACCGAGACTCCTCCGTGCCTCGGAAAGCACGTTAAGCCGTTGGTCCCGGCTGTCATTCGTATATCTTTGATAATCGTTACGGGTAGTCAGGAGCCCAAAAGTCTGACAACCAGTCTTACCAAGGGGTATCGTATTACCCAGTAACTGGGTTGTGGAGGTCAGATAGACAGTCGCTCCATGTAAAATACTGGTACATCCAGCTGCATCCGGTTAGACTGGAAGCCGACCCCAACATAGTGGGAAAAGGCTAGGCAAATGATGATGATTTGGAAGGCTTCAGTGCTTTACGTTCTTAGCCAAGAATATTCTAAATTTTAAAAGTAATCCTGTAATCCGAATTGATATTCCGCTAACCAATTGTCTAGCAAATAAATACCAAGTTCAAAAAGCGAGCCGCACCACAAAAGTCAAGGTCTCGCTCCTAATAGAAATGGCAGTGTCTAGATCTGCATGATGCATTCATCTCAAGGCCGCGCCATTCGTTCCGTTATTACTATTACTGCCGCGTTTTTTTCCTTTGGACACGTTTCGCTGGCGCAAGCGCAATGCGTTCACGACTGTTTTTTGTGGCAGGAAAAAGTAGTTGTCACGGGTTTGAATGGAGAAGCGCGAAGTTTCGGGCCAAAGGGGGCAAAACCAAAAGTTGATTTCGAAGAATTTGTATGAATGCTTTAGGAAATACCTGTTTTTAACCCCCGACGCAAAAATGACGGGGTGTTATGTGTGTGTGTGTGTGTGTGAGGTTGTGTGTAAGTGTGTGTCTGTTTGTAGCATCGTAGCTCGCGAACGGATGAACCCATTTTGATTTTGTTTTTTTTTTTGTTTGAAAGGTGAATTAGTCAGGAGTGTTCTTAGTTATGTTTGATGAAAATCGGTCCAAGATGGCCGCCGCCACGATATGGCAGATTACATACTTTTTCACAACACCCTCAATATGGGTATCAAATGAAAGGGCTTGACTAGTAGAATACTATACACTATGATACATTTCAAATACAAGATGGCCGCCACCACAAAATGGCGAATTACAAAAAACCTGATTAAACACCAAATTACCTGAATCTTAAAACGCAAGAAAATAAAAGAAATTGAAATAAAAACATTAAGGAGTCCCTACAAAAAGCATGAAATAAAAAAAAAAATAAAAAAAAATAGGATTTTATTTATGCGTTTTGGTTGTCCGTCTTTCCATAACCGAATGCCTGAGCATTAAATGAAAACTAATAACTGCAAGCAGTTGTTGGAATTAAATTAACGAACCGACTACGATCTAGGTTATTTTAATTAAACAAATCAAACGTATTTACAGAAAACAAAACAAGATCCTATTCTTTTGTTAGCTTCTAATGATGTTTAATTACAGAACTGCAAGTTCCTCTAATTGTATAATTGACGAGGCGCCCGCGCCCGTTCTCTTCATCTCAGCTAATTAACATTCCTTCATCCAAAACATTGCTCAACAATGTTTTACTTTGACATTAACACGCTCTAAATCATTGCTACTGACTGATATTATTTCAACTTTGTTTCTATATTTGGGATAGAAGTCTTCAAGAATTCTTATTTTATATATTGGAGTAAATATTGATACCGAATTTTGTATACCTACCCTACAAACTCCTTTCTATATTCCTGGGAACTTTTTTCCTACACAGTCATTGGAAAATGCACAAGCTTTAATCTAGCTACTAAGATAATCCCTTGACGACCAGTTTTCGCGCTTGATTTAACTGATGAGTAAATGAATCGCTCGGCAATTGCATCAAATGCATCACATACAATTCCCATCAGATTAGTCTGAATGTTCAAAACCCTTTTTGGATCATTGGTTTCCAAAACATTAATGAACATAAACCACTATCGGCGCACCCGATCCCTCTTGTACCTATTAACCATCAATTTCATAACAATTTACATTGTAAAGGGCTTACAAAACCATTCCCATCGTGTTCCGTGAACATTGCTGCAATAAATACACTTGGCATTGTGCAACTGCATTCTGACAGGCGATGCATTGTTGAACAAAAAATTGGGCTCGCCACGCGGCCGTTGCCCCCGCATTGTACCGAGATGAAGCCTTAAACAATACTGTACTGTTACTGAATAATTTTACTTTCATACGCTCGGTTGGAAGGTTTGGAAGCTTTGAATGTAATGAGTATATTGTTGTGTGAGTGGACAGTAAAGCAACTGTCATTTTTATGTCAAAAGGACCAATTTGTAAAGCTTAAGTACAGACACAGTATAATTTATACTGTGGTACAGACGAGAAGCTGGTACATTTGAAACCTTTTGGGACCAAATGTTGTAATTAGAATCTTTTGTCTAACATGTAAAGCCCTACTTATTCAGTTTGCAGATCAAAATAGAGAAAAACAAAAGATAATTGTATACTTAAGAAACATAACTTATATAGAGTATTGCGCAGCTTCAGTTTAAAAACTCTTTAATAGGTTAGTTTACATGGCAGGACCACAACCCTCGCAACATTATAACAACAGCAGCACACGAACGAATCAATCACATCTAAGCCTTTACTTAGCATAATCACACGCGATCCATCAAAGCCCCCCGTTACCACAAACCCGCTGCATCACTCCCAGCTTATCAATTTCCATTTAATATTCCCGCCGTGTATTGGGTAAGCTTTGCATTACGATCACAGCTTCATCTCGACGGTGACTAGGCGACTTTCTCGTGACTCATCAGCGACCTGACCCCGCAACTGTCATTATAGAGCTCTTTATTGTAGGTGGTTAGATGTTGTAAGACCGGGTTTGTTAGGAGTGTGAGGATCTAATCGAACAAGGCATCTAGCTTTCAGTTTTCAAAGCTTCTATAATTATGTTCTATATAGTTCAAGGCTTAGCTTCCCTGTGTCGTTGGTGCATAATAGAGAAATCTTTTGAAAACGTCTGGATTCAAAACACCATTTTTTTTTTACACCTATCCATGACTGCTTCAAACCTTACAAAATGGGACCCTCAACTATCACGGTAACCAAAACCTCAACGGTAGGATCAGAAAACGCTGCACCCTTGTGCTATTTGGACCGTTGCTACGTCGTGAAGTATTAAGATTGTCGGCCCACCCCTCAATAAAGAGTAACTACAGGGTGTGTCCCTTCTTGTTATTGCGTTGTACCAAATGAAGCAATGAAGAATTGTAACAGTTGTAGCGAATGTGAGCATAAAACAATTCAGGGAATGAACTTAATTAATACAATGTGTCCAGTGGAGGTTATTCATTCTTTATGTCATTGTTTCTACTGATTAGCCGTAATTCTTTATGCACCATAGCATTCTATAAGCAGGTTTATAAACCAGACTAGCTTTGTGCGTATAGAATTTACGAAGAAGACACACGAGTCTATGTTGAAACTGTATACAGTTTCAACATAGAATCGTGTGTCTTCCTTGCGTGAGCCACCATACATTTGCAACTGTGATGATAATTACATTTTCTGTCATTCCTAAACTCAGTGAAACCTATTTAGCACCAGCAACAATTAACTGAGGGACAAAACAGAGTCTAGTGTTGCATTATATGCATTAAACAGCGACTTTCTAACGATTGCAGCGAAAGATAAACATATTTGCACGCGAGCTGATGTCAACGCGGAGAAAGTACATATGAGGCAGTGACGCCATATGTCCTGGGATCGCCGGGACAGAATTTATGTAGACTTTTAAATTTTTCTGATATTTTATATTCTTGAAATGTCTGGTATATTGAAATCTTTGGAACTGCTATTGTTGGAACTTGAGAACAGACTTATTTTAAAAGCTTTGCCTGTCACACGTCGCCCATGCGGCCCAGATTCGAGATATAAATCAGGTGTTATTTAAGTTTTTGAAACATACAGATACTATATTAACATCTGGTATTTAGCTGTCAACAAAGCAGTGCTATTGTGTAAAAACATTTTGGCTACAGTTTTTTTTTGCGTAATTTTTTTTCGCCCTTTAGGCAGGATTGTCCTGCTTTTTGTCTTTTTGAACATGGATAATGTAACCGCGGCGTGTGTACCCTTCAGTTAAGGTTCGGTACAGTTTGCTTCAGGCTGATAAGAGCTCTTGTGAAACAAGACAGAATGTGAAATTGCGGTAAGACTTGAGATTGGTTTGAAAGCAAGCGAGATTACGCAGTTGCTTTCGCGGTGGTTGGCGAACATTAGTCAGGTCCTCAGACTATGTGAAAATAGTGCAAATCGTAGGATAGTCGCTCTAAAATTACTAATGCTGACTTAAACTAAAAACGTATAATATATCTGCATTTGTAAAAGCATTTGTTTAACCTGGAAGATGACCGTCTGCAGATCTAATGCGATGAATTCACGAAGGAGAATGTATTGTGGCCTCAATGATTAGCGGCTTATACCACTGTTAATCTCTCTCCAATTCCGATTTCATTAAACCGACACAAAAACGAGTCACAATTACCAATCATCACACTTCTCCACTGAGAACAATACGGAACGCTCAGTGCACATGAATGTGGAAACTAGAAAGTTATCATCTGCTAATACCATTAAATAGATAGCGTGCAGTATGTAACTGTTACTAATCGTTCCTTCATTTCTAGCTGTGGGAACATCTTACTTTTCCGTCAAATTCATTCATGGTTTGGAGACAACTCCATTTAACTTTTAAAATATTCAGCCTGGCTCTCGCCTCTCCCATTCTGACTTCCTAAGTATAAACTCAATCAACGACTTTAGTGTGACGTAACACTAAAATGGTAACAAACGCAAGTGGTCTATAAATACCTGTAGGTATTGTACACAAAAGAACAATGACTGCGTACAATTTTGACACGACCGCGAACGAAATAGAGAGTTGTTTACGTCTGTACGTTGTCGATAAAAAATATTCGGAGTTCGGACTATAGGACCAAAACTGTGATTCGTGCAGAAGGACCACTGGGTAAAAGATGGTAGAAAAAGCTGCCATGCACATAAACACTGCTACAGGCATACAGCACATAAAGAACGTTTCTTTACTTATGTGCCTACAGATAAAATCATACCTTAGCAAAAGTGAAGTTCCTACCGCAGTGCAGCGTCTGTTTCGTTTTGATTAACATCAGCCGAAGTTATTGGAAGGTTTTTGTCGTAAAATCTACTAAGTGGAAGTTCTGCGTTTCTTTACTTCGTGGCGGTATTAACTGTTTTGTCAGTTATTAGGATGTTGCGCAACTTTTCGAAGGGATATTTGGTTTCTTTACAAAAAATAAACTAAGTTATAACGTAACCCAGTGGTCAAGCTGGTAATTCTTTGATTTTTGTGACTAACTTTTAATTAACCACGCATATTTTTGTGACTAACTTTTAAGTAACCACGCATATTTTTCACTGAGTCATCGTTGTTTGGGCGATCATAACAAAGTATGATGCATAACAACAATCATTTATAACAAACTAGCTCTTCGTTCGCGACTTTGTCCGCGTGGTTTTCATGCTTTCCTCTTCGGGCTTCAATACCCCTTCATCTCACCTACCCCTTTACAGGGTAGTTTTGGAAAATTAATCATTACATTACATACTTTATTATCTACCTAGTGTTCAAATTCGAAGCAATGAGATTTCTTGTAGAAACTGCATTCCCCTTGTACCCCGACAGACAGAGAATGATTTTTGAACAATTGTTTGGTTTTCATTATTTAAGTTTTTAATGATTTGTACCAATTTTTGGAGGTAATGGAAGTTAGCAGTAAAATCCTCGCCTAAAAACTTGATTATTTCCCCTTTTCACCCATTTTGGGGGTTGGTTTTCGCAAAATCCATTCTTAATAGGAACCCTACACCGGTTTAGGTACCGAGTTTTTTATTATATAAGCTAGTTGTACCCGCGGTTTTACCCGCCTCGCTCGGCTAATCATAAAGGTCGTGATGTTAATAGCCTTCCTCAAGAATTGGGTTATCAAATGCAAAAAGATTTTTCAAATCCGACTGGTAGTTCCAGAGACTAGCGCGTTCAAACAAACAAACAAACTCTTCAGCTTTATGATTAGTCCCCAATCATACGGAGTGGCGCAACAGTTGCCCAACTGATCCGTCTCGCACGAGTTCTTAACATAATCCGCGATACCTTGAGTGGTTCACAATAAGCTGTGAATAACGTTGTTAGTCGCGCTCTAATAAACATTTCATTGTATTGTTGAATTTATTCACTCAGCTTAAGTTTCCGCAAGTGTAAATAGAGACTTTTTGTTGTTTTTGTTAATAAGCCGAGGTGTTGTTTTAATTAAGCCCCGATTAATTCTGTGTCGTTTGGGAGAAAATTATTTTGGTGTGCTATGAACATTTTCAATTGTGTAAGTGTTTATTGGTGGAATGTTCGTGTTCCGTAATTGTTTAATTGTGATAGTGATAATGTTCAAGCGTTTAACAGTGAATTAAATGCTAGTATTTCGTTGAACTAGAAATAATCAAGGCTTTGTTTAATTTTTTTCGTTGAAAAACTATCTTCCGATTGTTTCCGAAAGTATGGTTTACTTACGAAATAATATAAACTACAAAGATTTTTTTACACAATTAAGTTGTATACATTTCCCTAGGATCTTCTCCATTGTTCTTTCAACAACACACCAACAAACGGTGCTTTCCAAAAGTACCTACTTATTTTCGTGACCATTACCTTCCACTTTCCACGGGTGACCTGCCCCTGCACTTCGGTAACAACTTCCGCACAAAACGCATTAGTGTACAGTCTTCAGTCCTCGCTTCCATATTCACAAATAGAAAGCGACACGTCCCATCAATCATGAGCGGTAGAAACAGTAACTGATGTGCTGACAGCAGCAGTGTTGTGACACAAGCCAGGTAATGCTTATGGTACTGACGGGTCTAAGTGGATACAATTTTGGCTTTGATGGAGTTGGTAAAGATTCGGACGTTTGGAAGTGGAATGATTGTTAGTTACTAAAAAGTGTGCAAGTGTGTAGACAGCCTATTGTCTATACAGACTGAAACGAATGGTTACTTTTCACTTGGATTTTTTTCTCGTGATTCATTTGTAAAAAAACCAAATATAGTGTGCATACGACGAAAATAATTACCTACAGTTCCTCCAATCAATCATACAATGTTCATAATCCATCAACCATAATTAATTTCAAATCAATCACTGGTTAGGTACGTGTAGTATTAAACACAGAAACACCTCCACATTTGCATCGCATACATCAAGTGCAATCGCCTCTAATCACTATCTGAAGGTTGTCTAACGGCTCGTGTACCGCTAAGGCAATTTCCCGGGATAGTGCAAATGATTGTTGTAACCGTAAGACGGCTAGTGTGGTCGCCGTGGAAACTGACCGCTTGATTCACAATAACAGGCAGGGCTGCCAGCAGTAAGATTTTTGACACGATACTTTGGGATACTGTGTCTACGACGCCACATGTGATCTACGCAACATATCGACGATACGAAAAATCCTGCATCGCGCAAGCAGAGTTTACCACGCGAGTGCGACTAGCATATAACGTCCCGACATCAATCGTTGGACAGGTGCCACCAAACACAAATACCCGTCTGGTCGGAAGATCCACCCTTTTTTATGGAGGATGAGTGAACTTTACACCCTGTTCCTCATGCCTCTATTATACCAACATTACAAAGAAACGTAATAGAATAAATAAAGTAATAGACAAAACTGAATTGGAAAATGTATCATGAGTCTAGTAAAAACGCATGCGAGGAAAATAAATAAAGAAAAAAAAAAGAGAGAAAAGTGAACAGTTATTTCCATGTATCGTAGCATCAATGAACATAAATCCTTGAATGATAGACATTTTGTCGCTACATGGCGCATGGCGCACACGCTAAATTTCGCCACATAAATCATATTAAGTTAGTAGACCGACTAAAATCCTCGAGATATTTTTTGTACGCTTTCCATGAAACTGTCATCTAAATCCGGGATGTTGGCATCCCTGGGGGTAGGGGAAACTTCGTAACTACATGACGGGCAGTATTTACCATGACAATGTTGATCTGGGTTTTATGTTAACCTTTTTCTTCTACTGTTGATGGCTGGTTGTATGCGTATTCTTATTGTAGAGGCCCTATGCCCAGCAGTGCGTGAAGTCGGGCTGTGGATGATGATGATAATGATAGTAAGAGACCGTTGGTGATCCACATGAGAGACCCATATCAACCCATCATCATCATATCAGCCTGGAGTCATCCGCTGCTGGGTATAAACGTCCTTTCCTTTCTGGCATACTTCTCATATTATATTTTCTCTATTTAGGTGGGTGCGCATTATGCATTCCTCATGTACAATTTCTCCATGTTTGATTAAAGTATTGTGCTGTAGTAAATGATCAGAAACCACAAGATAGCTACGGGCAAATGTGTGGTTGCAATGTGAAAACTGTCCACAGTGCCAACTTAATTCACTACCGCGATAGAAATGCAACGCATGATTAGTGCGGAAGAAAGATAATAAACGCTTATTACCGGAAAACTATGTTTTAGGTACCTATAAAAACTAGTAACCAGCCTAGTTAACGATAATGTTCGCTACTTTTCTAAGTTCAAAACATTCTTAGCATTCAATATGATAAATGCCGTAAAAATATTCGCAAGTAAAGCAAATACCATACATACATATACAATACACAACACATCACGGTTACCGAAGAAGTACCTATAATTTATTCCTTTGTTCTCAAAATGTACCTATTGTTACATCCAAAATAAACGTATTTGCACAAGTGAAAAATTTGGCTCACTCGGAAACGCAAACAACCAAGTCATAGGGTAAAAGTAGGTAAGTACTAAAGATGCTATAGAAGGTTTTGAGCTTCTGACTCACCCCATTATGAAACCGACTAAAGCAAAAGGTGAACTGAATCTAAATAATGGGAAGACAGCCTATAATTTCAGAGTACCTACAAGTTCCTTCATACATTAGATCATGTCTACCAAAGCAATGGCTAAAGGCATACTTAGTAACCAAATTATAGCCCGACAACCTATAATTACTGCAGAGAACAATCACAATGTCAGTGAACTTTACCCTTCATCCATCACTACATTCAGATCTATCAAAACAGATACCAAAGGTAATTCACCAATGGATACAGTTCTTGTTGTACCATTAGGTCAGCCAATTCAAGTTATGGAGGTAGAATAAAATAGCAGTATCTACTGCACAAATTGTAATAATAACTTCACTTGCCTTTCGCCTACGTGCGCCACCGTAACCCAATTCCTATACTTACGACATGGACGAAAATAAGACGCTAATTCTGAATTCTGTCGCATTTTCCCAACATTCGATATGTTCTTCACGTACTTTTGTCGTTATGGGTCCGAGAACGTCGGTTATCAATATATTTTCTTCGATGGAGAAAAGAGATTCGAAATTCTTTCTGAAGTACCTACTCGTATAAATATAAATATATGTATATTTTTCTAACATCTATATCTCAATTATTTTTGTATCGCGCTTAGTTTATCTTTCCTAGCCTCGTGTTCATCTTCAAGCAAAATAACTTTCTCTAAACTATTTTTCTTTCTTTCTTATTATATGTTACTCATATATCATTCGGCACCGCATCAATCTGTACCGCCTAATGTAAACTTACGGTAATGCACTCAACGATTACATAAGCAAACAATCGCCAAAAATAATCTTGATCAATCGGATCATCCACTTAATCAAATGGTCAGAGCTTTCGATTCGATGCTCCGATGTTATCGATAAAACACGAATTTGCTCTTACGACTGATTTAAAATGTTCCGATTAGGTTGAATGGTGGACTAGAAATGTATTGCTGGATGAAAAGACCATTATTTGCTTGGTGAATTATGTGACTTTAAAACGCAGTTTTGTCGAATCGCCCTTTGCAATGATGATAATACACAGAGATTTAAATATTAGTTGCGTTGATATTTATGCTGTTGTTCTCCATTAGCTTAGCTTCCTGCAAACATCTATAATGAGCTGTCTGTTTCCAGTGTGATTTATTATAAGAATAATTTAGTGTCTGTGCACCCCAGAAAATTGGCTGGCCAATTTACACCTTATTTGTCATCTATAAGCATCTCTGTTCTAGTATTCCGTATTATTCCTCCCTTGACCCCATATACCTATTCTTCAACCCCTACTATCACCCCTTAAAGGTATTATAAATAATACAGCGATCCCCTATTCGCACGGTTCACGGTAATCAGAGACCGTTCAGTCATCTAATATTCAGCAGAGGGAACTGCGTCGCGTCGTCGCCGCCGGATCGCGTTACCTATCGCCACGGCAAATTGACTGCGAATTTGTTTGTGTGGGCTGTGGAAAGATGTTTTGACTGTGAGATGAAGATGGATCGTGCGGAAAGTAATTAGTGTACTGAGAAGTCAATATTTGGAATCTTTTTATAGTTCAAAAACGGAAAACGGCACTCTCAACGTCCGAAATTAAACACAATAAAGCTTCAGGACAATTATCACCAATTGTACCTTATATCTTGTTTACGAATGTGATCATAACCAAAACAAGAAAGATATATCCATAACCCAGTTTCCTCTTTCGAATAAAAGTGCGATACTTATAATAAAATTGTAACATAAAAAAACAAATCCACAAATCGCGTTGAAAGTCAAGAGGTATCGAACTATCGACAGACATTATCGTGGCAGACTATGTAAATGTCCTTATTTGCTAGTTTCAACCGTTATTTGACATTCAAACATATGTAATCTCACCCACATTTTGTCCTTATACAAATATTTTTTTTACAAGATTCACCGTTGATTGTGATCCTTTAGCTTCCTTACTCTAAGGATCCTTGTGTGTTTTTATAATGGGTAGCAACTAGCAACTGGAGTTTTCTTATTGGAATTTATAGATAGAACAGTGATTATTGTAAGATATTGTATAATCATATTATCTTTTATTTTATTACCTTGACTGTAACATTGTGAGAAAACAAGTCACTAACCAGTCACCAGTTACTTTATCGTACGCTTGCGTCGGATTTGATCAAAAATGCTGAACAGAAATGGTCGTAAAAGCAGACAATAGTTTGTTAGTGCTTATCTTTTTCTGAGACATTTAATTAAAATGTTGACCTTTGATGGTTGAAAAATTGAGAACAACTGATTTATAAATTGAGGTTTTGAATCACTTTATCCTGATTTTAGTTCTTAATTTCTCATTTACATTTTAATGAAGCTAGCTAAACTAGTTTTAACAAAAGAACCGTTAATTTTTGTTCTAGTAGTCTTAATTAATGTAGTTATAATTAACAGCAACTAACAAAGTAAATATGTGAAGGTTTACTGAGTAAATAATTTCTGAAGTTTTTGATAACTACATATTTTAATTTTAATTTGTTTACATGTTTCTCTCGTTCAAGGTTAGTAGAGATATAAACTTGTTTGAATGACTTGGATATATACGAATTTCAAATGATAATACGTATTAAAAATAATACTAGAAATGCGGAAGATTTGTAAGAGGGACATGGAAGGACCATGTCCCTCTTACAAATCTTCCGCATTGCACACGTAGAAAACTTCGAAGAATTATGCTAAACATCATTTGCGAATCTTCTGAAATTCTCTCCACCACCTTCAATTAAAATAAATAAACACAATTCCACGTCCGTTTCCGTACATGCACATAAATCACATAAGTAATTACAATTAGTTCTCAACAGTTACAGTGTACATAACAATTACAGCGTGACAAACACGCGATGTTTTATCACGCTATGTGTGGTTATATGCAATTGTCTGTAATCTGCAGCAGTGCCACCAGAGCTGGGAATACTGTGATTATGATAGCAATGTTTGACCATTATTTTTAGACATAGATAACAGAGGTTGTTATGTTGTGGAAATTATTTGCGCATAGTTTAAAGAGCCAAAAGTGTAATTTATCAAGGTTGGAGAGATAAGTTTTCTTAAGAATTCGTCTGTACTGTGATACTGTCTGCAACTGCAGATTTTTCGATACTCTTATCCGTTGCCTGACCTCCCCAATGGGATTTGGGATTGGCATTCTGGCAAACTGCTTGGACGATAGACATTTTCTAATGGGAAATTTATCTTCTTTACAGAAAGAATCTCGCACAGACGTGCAGTTCCACTTAGCAGCGCTGCGAGGAGACTGCGACAGACTACGTCAGCTGCTCGACACCGGGAAGGTTCACATCGACTCCAGGGACAGGGTGAGAAAATAATCCTACTAATAACATAACGACTTCACGCCTGCCTTCCCCGAAAGGTTAGGCAGTGGTGGCCCAGAGGTAACGGCCCTGACTTACGAGATGTAGGTCGTGGGTTCGAACCCAGGCAGGCGCTTTACTTTACTTACTTTGTGTAAATAATTTCATCATCGCTGCTCTCAAAACGGGTGGAGGAGGCCTCTGTCCCAACAGTGGGAACGTTATAGGCTGATTATGCTTATGCCCATGTAATAGGGGGCGAGCCTATTTCTATCAACTGGGCATAAATCCAGACTTCGGGCTGCTACCTAGAAATTTCTATAAATAAAACGTGTTGTTTATAGAAAAATGGGGCAAATTGCCCTTGCAAATTGCAAATTTTACTCATAAAGCAATATCGTTTCCATAGTATCATGTCGTCGCGTTGCCTAGGATTTCCCTTCATGGAATCACATTTTGTATTTGCATATCCCTGGAGAACTACCTGACATAAGTAAAAGGTGGTAAAAGTGTTCCCGCTCCTCATGTTAGTGTTACATGTTTATCTTTGTAATGCAAGCATTTTGTTATGGGTAGGCGATATTTGTGAATTTATGACTGATAAGGCCAAGCCTTGAAAGCTTCCTTGTACAACAGACCCATGTCATGTCGCTATGCCAAGGAAATCTCAATAATTCAGCGTTGTTATTAGATCAAATGCACACAGTCACACACGCACACGTTCATATTATTCAATGTGCCAATTGGTCACATCGTCGCCGTCACCTCAGATGACACTTGACTGGACATCAATCCAGGATATCGATATCAATAGGTATAGGACATATCGAGTTCGATTGTATATCAGTTGAATGTCAAATGAGTTCAGGATGTTAAGGCCAAAGATTTGATTGGTACGATTACATACGGTCGTTGCTAAGATAGGTTCTTATTGCCAAATTTAAACTGATGTCTACACTTGTGGTACTAATTGCTACATATGTACCTACTTACATAATCAGCCTATAATGGTCCCACCGCTGGGACACAGGCCTCCTCTCGGTGAGAGGGAGTGGGCTGTAATCCACCACGCGGACCTAGTGCGTGTTGGTAAATGTCACATGTCTTCTAATTTTTTGTTCTAGAATATGGCGGTTTCCTCACGATGTTTTCCTTCACCGTTTTAAAAGCATTGGTGATTAAATAATTTACACAAAGTAAAGTCTGGGTTCGAACCTACGACCTACAACTCACTGCATACCTCCGTCTACACTCCACTGCACTGCTAATTACTACAATCTAATCATTACACAATGACATGTTTTCGTCGACTATGTAGTCTAAAAAAACGGCAAAGTATTTTAAATAACCCGTTTTCGCTTTTGCGGAACACTAAAATAATGAAAACGTGACGATAAACCAACATCACCACATTTTCGAGATCATTCGCTGAGATTAGCGGTGTCACTAGCAGAATTGATGACTCGACGGTGTTCAAAGTGTCACGCTTTGCCTATAAAACGCGTTGATGGCGGGCCCCCAACGTCCCCCAACCCCCTTGAGGGAAGAAAGACGGATGGGGTGCTACGTAACCCTAGGAGCTGAAAGAATGGTTTATTTAAGCAACCGAATAAATCAATGGCCTAGATTTTGCGGAGATCTGAATTTGTCGGAGCGTGTTTTTGTCTTTGGAAGATTGATTAATAGTACTTATTGTTGTTTTAGGATTTTGTTTACTCAACGAAGCCAAGAGATATTAGTCTATAGTCGATGATGGAGCCAGGGTTATTGAACGCTCTGAATACTTTATAGTGTTACGTTACGAGCTGTGGCTATAAAGTGTAAAATGTTGGACATAATGAAGGAGTAGGAGTAGCCTTATCAAAAACCATGAAATTATAATAGCTGGGAAAGTAAAGCGAGATTGTTGAGATTCGATCCAATCTCTAAGACCTTACTGCTATTTTAGAAGGGAACCGTGAGAATATGTCTTAAACTAATTAAACAAGCAGTAGGCAAAAGTACCTAGGTACGTTACTAGTCCACAATAACTTTGTGATTAATTAATCTATTTCCTTTCATTGTACCAAAGAATTTCATTAATCAAAGCATAAACCACTATGGGTCTTCATACAATGGGTAGGTATTCTAATGGTTTTATAGTGACGTTAAATTAGTGCCCCACTTTCGACCAATCTCCATTCTTTATGAGTGATATGAAATTCACATTACCCTGGTTTATTTCACAAGCTGAAGCGATATCCATGGTTTTGGAAAGTTCCGTTTTTTGTTTGGAATAGCTTGTTCTGAAAATAAAGATAGTACTTTCGAATATAGGACACCCGTTGGTCGCTACAAAGAATGGGCATAGACCGTTTACGTCTTTTAAGTAATTCAATAGTGTTCATACATACTTAAACTTACGCCTTTTCCCATGTACCAATGGGAAAAAAGAAGCTGAAACTACAGAATGCCACCTGCTACGACCTTTACAACCTCTTTTTTGGCATCTCCTTTGGTTTTTTTTCGATTTATGCAGCCGCGCTGGTTGCTCCTACTACGTACCTGACATTTCGGAAGAACGTCACCTACGGTGTTCATTTCGTAATTATCATTTATCAGGCTTTTAGCTGTACAACACTGATGCTCAAAAGGTTTCTGAATATTTATTGCTCTGCTCATGTTCGTTCATAGCTTGGCCTACAGAAAGGTCGTGAATTTATAACTAAGTTGCTACCTGTCATGTTTTGTTATAAACAGCGGTCGCTTACATCACTCTTACATTAAACCACGTAGTAGATGTGAATGGCTGTTGGGGCAACTTACAAATTGTTTCAGTTATTACCGTCAACCACATGCAATGCGGCAAACTCTACAAGTGTTAGGCGTCTTCCTATTCCATGAGTTCGCCGAGCACACTAGTTGGGCTAGCCTAAGAACAAGAGTCGCTTTTCCCGCTTTGAAAATATTAAAGTCAATTTGGAACTACTACCACAGAATAGTACTACCACCAGCTATTTCCAAGTTTTTTTTTAAAGATAGGCTCTACTATTCTGCTATCAAATTATTTGTTGAGAAATCACAGTCCCGAATATACCTAACTTGCAATGTCGAATAGCAATCTATATACATATACATATATTATATACGTATGTAGAAAGATATGAACCACGGGGCATCTTTGTCATAGATAACTGCTTGTCAATCTCGGGGCATCGCTGTCAAAAATAATGGTACTAAATAAACCGTATCGCCTATAACTTGGACCCGTCCTTACTTCGAGAATCCACAACAAAGCGTTAACTCCATGTAATATTATAAACATCTCACAGTTACGTAAACTGAAAATATAATAGATGTGAGAACACGCGTGCATTCGTAACAACGTGCGAATTGTGACCAAGTAATATAAGTTGTTTGTGTACCACGAGTGTGGGTGTGGGAGACTTGGCATTATATTGGTGAAGTCCATATTTATGTACAACACAAGCAGTGTGCCTGAAGTGGGATTTCCCACCGCCAAAAATTACGACTTTCATACAACCCATCAGGGAATGATTTTTTGAAAAATCCTTCCTTCGTGCTCATCTTTGTTATACATAGTCAAATTAAATTACCTGGTGAAACTTCCTATACGTGACGAGCAAATTTAATTTGATCCTGTATAAGGAACTCTTGTGAAAAATATCATGCTTCTAACCTATTTAAACCCATATATTTCTGTATTCTAACCAAGCGATTTAGGCAGTGTTGTCTGACAGTGAATTTAAGATATTTATTACGCGGGTAGTGTGGATCTTGTTATTTTCACGTTTGTTTGGTGAATGCTAGATGGTTGTGTGTTATTAGTGGAAAGGTTATCGAAAGGACGAAAGCTACTATTATAAAAGAAATGTCTGTCTCTTACACAGAGCGCAACCCGATGGAGAAAAGCTGACCTAGCGGTGTCAATCTAAGCACTTTTATATTATCCTTTGCTAGTATCTCCTGGGTTTATTTTTCTAGTTGATCGTTCTAAACATTGAATAAATTATTTAAACCTTAATCAATTTGTCACTGCATTTACTCTTACTGTGAGTGTTGTGACTGGAATTCAGTTTTTCTCTTTTCTACAAATTAAGCGGAACGACTAATTAATCAATTAATTCTTGTTTACTTTTTCTCTCGCAGATTAACATAATATAACTAGGTATGCATAAATCTACATTATGTATGTAACATGTTACATTCTCGAATTGTTATGTTAATCGTTCAGTAATTACAAGCTGTAATTAACATGGGCGTAGGCTAAGGCCTGAAATACACGGGCTCTTCTGTAGTTATCATTCGTTAGTTGGTTGGCTGTTTTTGCTTATTATTGTTCTTTGCTTATGTTTGCTACCACTGGCCTGCCAACAGATTTCCATAAACTAATCATTTAGATGTAGTGTTTTTCTTTATTATCCATTTGTGCTGTAAGACTACACATTAGATTCAGGTCGACATGATTCGACGCAGCCGCTCGGCTTAGCTCATTTTGTGCTGAGCCGACCCGACCCGAATATGGTTAAACGAGTGTAGATGTCGAGCGAAGTTAGCTCATCGGTACGAACCGAAAGAAATCCGAATACCTATGTGAATTGTTCGGGTCGGCTTTTGTAAAAAAAAAACCCCCACCGAATCGAATGTGCCGACCCAAACATGTGAACCTATGCTTCGACGCCCCATAATATGCCCTGACGATAATGCTTTAAATCAAATGCATACGAAAAACACAAAGCTTTAAAAAACTTTTCTAGTCAAGCGTGACTGTTCCATATTCTATAGAATGTGTATTCCCGGCCTAAAATCGCGTGCACACTGGTAACAGTAAGCTAAGCACATCAATTGATGCTGAACGGACGTGATTTATTAGCGGGAAGCTGTGTGCTCATGCCTTTTTTATAGGCAGAAAATGTAGCGTGGTGATAAGAGATAATGTTTTTGATAAGGATGTAAGTGGTGTAATCGTGATCTGTGTTTTACTCAGATTACGCAGATATGACAGTTCAGTGTGATATTAACACTGATTTCTATGAGATTTTCCTTTGAGAGTTTAGAAGCCATTATAACACCTTAATTGGCAGGACTAGGCGTAGGTATCAGTCAGGCGCGGATCCAGCCCTCAAAAATGGTCACAGCCACCCGAAAATCGGCCAAGTGCGAGTCGGAGTATGAAGTCGCTCATGATCGATATAGTGCATTCCTACAAAGGAGATGGTTGTTGATTTTGTTTACAAAATATATGACGCCCTGACCAAGATTTTTTACAGTGTACAGTTCCACGTCGGCAAAGCCTAGTACCTAAATTAATGTTAGTTTGTTCGCTCACGAAAAATACAAAAATAAATGTGTGTTTTTTGCACATCACAATGTCACATATTTTAGACTCTAAGCTAAACTATTGAACCGATTTTGATGAAATTTTTAAGACTAACTACTTTGCTGCTTTCCGAATCACCCACGATTCATTATAATTTTTAATTTGATTAAGGCATAATATAGGATATAATGTCGTCAACCTATCGATCTCATTAGACCGTGAAAGTGAGACGTCACAAGTCTAGGGTTGTGGGCATGCCCATCGTGCCCACAACGGTGGATCCGCGCTTGGTACTAGGCTTATTAGTAGGCAAGTAACTTTTCTGCATTATGCTTCCGCTAAGTTTACGGTTCCAAGCGCATTTATTTTTAAAGTTAAATTCTCCTACTTTTACCCAAGTCCACTAACACCTCGCTAACTTGATGTAAGCGTGAAGCGGCACTATCCGTTAAACAGAGCACAGTTGGCAGCTCGTTAGTTAACTGCCGTTACTTGCCGGCCGTATAAACTATGTTTAAAGTAAACAACACTTAATAATTATACTTAAGGTAGGCACTTGTTAATTACTGAAAACAGAACTTCAGCAGGTTAGGCATAACATCTGCGATATTTTCGTGCTCATCGGTAGTAAAGCTATTTTTTAGTTTAGTTTAATATTTATCTGATATGATCTGTAGTTAAGTTGTCTGCAATATGCTGTAAAATACTTTAGGAATGATTTTATTTTTTAATCTATGACTACCAAACCAATTAGTAACTAATTAATAAAACGTTAGTAAGTCGGCAGAGCAGTGGTGACCCAGTGATATAGGCCTCGACTTACGAGTTGTAGGTCGTGGTTTCGAACCCAGGCTGGCGCTTTACTTTGTGTAAATAATTTCATCACCACTGCTCTCAAAACGGTGAAGGAAAACGAAACGATGTGATTTTCTTGAAATAAATAGACCCCATTTGAAAAGCACGGGTCAAATCGAAAGCATACTTAATATCAGCACGCTAGCCAATACATTCTTATCACAGCCTATATACAATATAATTGATAGTAGGCTGTCATCATAACCCATATGTGTATACGAATTAACTCTATAAGGCGGCGGAAGTCACCATTTTAGTCTAGTGTTGATACTAGTAAGTTGTGGCTAATATGTTTTGAAGTGAACCTCATACGTGTGTAGTGTATGATGAGCGAATAATGTTGATTATTATCCTACAACTGTCATTCCTTGTTGAGAATGTATACGAAGCTTTTTACTACAAATCATCGTCTGCTACGCGAGATTGAACGACTTGGGTTCTTTAGTTTTAACGATGTCTCCTAGTGTGAATACTTAGGTACCTACTCCAATTACTACACCTATTTCTTTTAGGTCAATAAAAGTAAAAGATGTTGAAAAATAATGATGAGGAATGAGGTTGGGTACGTAAGCGGAGCACAATGCTTAAGTAAATGGTGGACCATATTGCTTACGAGTTGATCCGGGTCATTGAAGATATTCAGATACTTAAGAACCTAACAAAAAATTGCAAGGACCTGACAATTTAATGGAATGAAGAGGCTTCCGTTACCTAATCAGCGTTATGCTGTTTTTGCATTGTTTTTATTCAGAGGGTCAAATTTTAACAGTTTTTGTCGATCCCAGATTGGCGCCGACCGGCACCGCTCACTTTTTGTGGCGTTTACCCGATTGATAGCAAAAAGAGGTTAATGTTTTTCATGCGTGCACATCGCGGATTCTCTGCATTATGTATTGTGTGTCCGATTCAAGCCGATGGGAAAGCTGGCCACGGATTCATCTTCATTATTTGGCAATTCACGCATTTCATATTTTAGAAATTCATCGTGAGATTGAATCTTGCCATCTTTGTACAGAAAGCAAACTATGAATTTAATTTAATTGTGATTCCTTAGCTCAATACCGAAGTGTAATTTTCAATGAAATAAAGATTTTAACTAACAGACAAACGTTATGAAAACGCATGTAGATAGATACACAACTAACACAACTAACTAGTAACTACACTCAAAGACGTCTTTGCAACATAATGTTGTCAGTCAACACAATAGAGTAGGTATTGTAGGTACCTCAGACATCCTCTGTTACGATATATAATAAACTGAACAAGTAAACGGAAAAAAAGCATTGAAATCTTCGCCATTTAAAACGTCCTCTTCAAGTGCGAATTCAAATTAACTTTAGAATTTACGTTTCTCAAGTAAACTTTAAAAAGTTTACGCTAACGTAAACCCTGGCTGTTCCATCAAAGCCGCGTAAAACACAGCCGGCCTACGTTCACGAATGGAGGCTTTATGGAGGCAAATGAAAGTTCCTAATGAGTTTTCTTTTACGGCGGAAAATGTGAAAAACGTTGGCAACGCGTTTATTTGCATACAGAGTTAATGTTGTGAAAGTGACGGAATGGCAACTATTCACGGTTTAGCACGAGCGGTCGTGTTCAATCGCTTACTTTCAGTATTTATCTCAGTAAGTAAATGGTTACAAGTATAGGTATGTTATCAAAATCCTATTACAGCATGCACAAGATAAATTCGTAAACATGTAAAAGGGATGTTAAAGTTCCGATATACAGTAGAACATGTAAAGTACACTAAGCTTTCAGCTAATCTAATCTAAAATATGCAAGTGGCATAAATTTATCTCACTGAAACCGCGAGAGATAACGATAGGACATATGATAATGTATGGTCCTATTTCTTCCGCATCGGAATATTGACTCTTATTCAAATACTCGCTGAATGTAGACCAGGTCCCCTACTCTAGATATGCTATTTGTTCCTCGTTCTGGTACGCTACAATGATGGTCTTTTTGAGCAAGAGGAGTATAAAAGCTATTTTAATCACACCGCGTCTATTACCTGGTCTATTTACCTGAAGCCATATCTTGAAATCTTGCTTAAATCATTTAGCATTAGAGATTAGACAGCACTCAGCACCTTCCCCGTTTGTCCTCAGGATGGCACGACGCCGCTCATTCTGTCAGCTGCGATGGGTCACACGGAGTGTGTGCGCGAGCTGCTGGCGCAAGGTGCCGACCCGGCCTGCAGCAGAACGGTAATTATGACCTAAGTTATTGATACTGTTTGTTATAACTTTGTCTAAGTTACAGCTGTTAGGGTAGTCTTCAACAAATTATAACCGTTAGTAAAACTGCGGCGTAAGACCATAGGTTATATTTTACACAAGGAATCTGAGGTCTACTACTAACCACAGCCTTAGTCTTTAACTGATTCATTTCAACTCCTTTATTAAAACATATCGGAGGACCAACTGTGTTATGACTCTTCCTTAATCATACTGGTCCTTGGCGGACCACATTGTTCACTAAGGACCAGTGACATTTACAGATACTATAGAAATATTGTTAAAGTGAATACTTAGTCGTATGACAGAATCTTGAAATCTTCTGTGAAGCTTCATCATTGTAATGAAATCGCCACTGCCACTTTCAGACAGGAACGAGTGCGCTCTTCTTCGCAGCGCAGGGTGGGTTCCTCGACATCGCGCGACTTCTGCTCGACTCAGGAGCTGCCATCGACGCGCCTAGCATGGTAACACAAAAACAATCTCCCTCACTACGTTTTTTATAGCCTCGGGTTCTTCTATACAATCTTACAACGATCTTTTTGCTCGTGGCCAAAATCGGAACTAACGCTGCCATCTTGTTTTTTTTTTTTAAAACAACTTCTGTGACAATTTCAGATATGTTTACCAATAACGCCTCCTGTCAATGGCATTCAGGCGCCTAAAGATCCTTGTAGCACTCCACATAGATTGACAAAAAAGTACGCCTAAGCATCCTTGGAGGGTTCCCTACAAGTCCTCACAGAGGATATTTTTAAACAAACATTGATCATACCGTTAAAAAAACGTTTGCGAATAAAAGTTGCTATAAAAATTGTGTCATGTTGTGATTTCAGGACGGTGGCACGCCATTGTTCGTGGCGTGCCAGTGCGGTCACTTGCCGGTCGTCGACGAGCTCATCCGCAGGGGAGCCGACGTCAACTCTTCTATGAAGGTAAGCTGTCATGTCAGGTCTCTGATACTGCGGCTACAACGCTACAAGTCGGCTACAACACTGGCATCTTGTTTTGCAAATAAACAATGAGTGACAATTTCACGAATGTTTATTAACAACGCCCTCTGTCAATGTCATTCAGGCGCCAAAAGATCTTGTAGCACTTTATTCAGCTTTCCCTCGTTTGAAAGGTATAGGTAATACTTGTATGGCTGAGGACGACTACTTTGTTTTTGGGTCTCCTAGGCAGAGGATTTGAATATTCAAGAGGATTTGCAAACGCAGAAAAAACCAGCAGCCTAATTGTGTAACACATTTTCGGCAAATGATTGAGATTAATAGGTTTCGTTTCGATCGCTTTTTGTTTCATTTTACGATAAGGTACATTGATTACATTTAGAGAAGTCAGCTTATTATAATAAGCTGACTTACAAACAAATTTTACCTCGTTATTAGTATCTATACGAGGTAAAATTTACCTCTTTATAACATTACAATTTTTTTTTTAAATAATATTAGGATTATATTATTATTATAAAGAGGTAAAATTTGTTTTTTTATATGTATGTAAGGGGTACTCTCCGGAGCTGATGATCCAATTCTAAAAATTTTATCACTGGTAGCAAGCTTCGTTATTCCTGATTGCTATAGGCTATAAATTATATTTATATCTTGCATTTTAGCTGAGCTATCACAACTTCTGTCTAGCAAATCGGAAAGAAATACTTCTTAAAACAGAATTATTTGCATGCGCTGCCTAAACAGTTACAGGCTATCTGGTTCGTCTAAAATAAATCTAGAAAAAAGTTCGCGATTTCTAAATTTTATATTTTATCTTTTAATAGCTCTTTTATGTTTTAATAAAGTATTTTTTGACATTATTACGTTTGGATGATTTTTTTATTTTGAAAAAATAAATAAAAATTATGATCACAAGGATATCATGGAGATAAGATTTGCCCTTTACAGTATGTCAATTGGTCATATAGTTTCGGAGATATAAAATTACTAAAAACGCAAAATGCCGCTAAAACATTCACGAATACAACTTTCATTCATCGCGCGCACATGCTTTGTGCAGGCGTTTTATCTATTCACCCATAGATGGCATTGTGCAAATACGTAATTTTTTTTTAAACGCGGTGTTAAGACATGCCGCGGATTGATAGCTCTCGATTTATTATTTCAAATCTTTCGTCGTTGTCGGTGTGGTAACTGGGTGATATAATATTGTTAAAACAGTTGAATGTCTTGTATGTATCATAAATACTTCGATCGTTCTCCTGTTCGTAATTCTGTTGTACGGTTGTTTCTAAACTATCTCAAGTTGAGTAATTGAGTTAAGGTAATCTATAATTCTATATTACTAATAATAAAGCAGAAGAGTTTGTTTGCTTGTTTGCACGCGCTAATCTGTGGAACTACCAGTCAGTATCAGTAGAAAAAATATTTTTGCATTTGTTAGCCCAATTCCTGAGGAAGGGTACCTATTTAAAATCACGCTACGATTCTTCGGAGCCGAGCAAAAAGAGAAAAAGTCAGAGAGAACGCTAAGCGAACACAAAGTAATAGCGCGCAGGCGACGCGATGCGATAGGTCGGGTCGGGGGAACCAATTCCACGCGGACGAAGTCGCGGGCAGAAGCGTCCCTTATAATTATGCACATCTAATATAACATTCTCCGCAATTCCAGGACAAAGCGACCCCCCTCTTCATAGCCGCACAGAATGGGCACGAAGAAGTGTGTGTCGCGCTGGTCCGCGCGGGCGCGGCCGTGGACGGCGCGCGCGCCGACCGCGCCACGCCGCTGTGGATCGCGGCGCAGTGCGGCCACGAGCACGTGGCGCGCCTGCTGCTGGCGGCCGGCGCGCGCGTGGACCACGTGCGCCAGGTGCGGCAGGTGCGGCGCGGGGCGGCCGGCTGGCCCGAGGCTGGGATTCGCTCTAACTCTACTATGTTTCAGGATGGCGCCACACCGCTGTTCAAAGCTGCACACAAAGGCCACGCTGCCGTGGTCGTGGAGTTGCTCAAATACAAACCAAACCTGGGATTGCTTCCCGTAAGAACATTATTTTATTTCTACTCTTAATGTATCAGTAGCGACATCTATTTATGATTTGGTAAAACATAACGTTTCCAACGTTGCTTATTTTATTCATCGCTAGATGGCGTTGTAACAAGTTTGATCAAAATCTACTCACTACTAGATGGCGCTGTCGCATATTTGAAATCAAACTGATCGCTGGTGTATCCATTCAAGACACTCATTCCTGTGGATCACTGCCTAGATTAAATTAGAACGACAGTCGTATTTAACTTAAACTCGTAACAATGCAATGCAATGCCTACAGAACGGCCAGTCGGCCCTGCACGGCGCGGCCATGTTCGGGCAGCTGGCGTGCGTGCGGCTGCTGGCGCGACGTTGCCAGCTCGCGCTGCGCAACGCGGCCGGCCTCACCGCGCTGCAGGCGGCCGCGGCGGGCCGCAAGGCCGACGTGGTGGCCTACCTGCGGCGCCTGGAGCTGGAGCTGCGCACGTGATAGTGTGTCGGTGTCTGTTGCTAGTTGCGTGCTGTACGACGGGTGCTCAGAAAACATTTATAACTAAAGCCACATTTCCACGATGCTTACATCATCAGTGCAACTTTTATTGTTGACCACAGGCAATTTAATCGTACCGTGTCATGTGCAGTGTTTGCACGTATTCGACTTTAACAGATTATATTTTCAGTAGGAACCTATTCTTAATCATTTTGTCACATAGCAATTGAAGCAGGTCTATCAATATCAGAGAATGTTATTTGTCAATTGTCACTTGCATTCATTACATATTATTTCTAATTAAACTATATTTTATAAATGAATTACTGAGTTGTAAGTGGCGGCACCCAACTAACAAAGACGATGCATTTGTTATAAATCTCACGTGGTAATCGATCTGCATACAATCTCGTATTCCTAACTATAGTTACTAACCGACTATTTTGTATGATATACTCGCAGCCATACTTTTATAGCTTTACCCACTCGCCTTACGCAATACCTCACTCAATACTGAATATATGTATATTAACGCGATGTAAACGGTAGTCATAGTGTCTCAAAAAACTCCAGGCAAAACATGTTATGACAAAAAATTTCCATTGTAAAAAGATTTTTTAATGTAAAGAGAATTTATAACAATTACAACTATGGTGCAATAAAATTAACATCATTTACTTTCTAATTTGTTTGAGTAAGATTTACTTCCCCATAATGTAGCCCTTCATAAACATTTTATCTTACAAAATCCTACGTTACATAAGAACATGGTATTTCTCTATGCATGAGATAAGCTTATCTATTGCTACCGTTTACAATTCAATATGAAGTTTAAACAAAAAATTGGGTTTATCGTTGGTGCTGATTTAGTCAATAAGCGATATGTAACAAGTTTTAATTTTACGCTAGTCAACTTCGTCGCGGTCATGGCAGTGAGAATCTAAATACTTATTTTAGATAACTTCATTACTGGAAATCCATGATGATTTTAAATAGATTTTCAAGTCCCAGAATTATAAACGAATCTAAAGCAAACCTGTTGCATAATGACCGCGACTCATCTTAATCACTGTAGCCTAGAGTCGAGAAAAATGTATTTTTCATACAATTACATACACAACTAGTTGATAGAATAAAGTTGTATAGTTGTCGCGTAGGTTAAGCGAAGTATTTATTTAATTATTTGTATCGTACGACACGACTTGTATTGTAGTTATCGGTCAATTTGTATTTTAAATTATATCAAAGTTTTGGGCGATATCTCAGTATGGAATCTCATGAAGTGTTTTGAATCTTCAATTGCTTGTTAAATGCAATAAATTGAAACCATAAATGTCTTTGTCCACACCTGTTAGATGGCGCATCTTAGATATTGCTTCCAGTTGTTGCATTCAATGGGCAATTTAATAGCTTTGTGTTATTGAGGCTCTAAAGTATTTCATTATGAATTAAGATGAATTCAACCTACAAGGACAGAAAAAAAATTTCAATAGCGCAAAATCACTGCAACTTTATGGAGGTGAAAAATGTCTTAAATTGGACAATACTCTAGATTTTTACTTACTATCTTATTTTTGCCAATAGTAAGTTCCTGTAGAAACACAACATAGTTCCATATAATGGTCAATTATTTAAATTAAAAGGTTTTAGGGTTACTCCACCAAATAAACAATTATATAACTTAGTTAATAAACTTTGTATTAATATAATACATAGCATAATACGTGTCGGTTTAGATAAGTTTCAACATTGTTGTTATGTTATATGAACAGTACAGTTGTTTTTTTTTTTAATATAATGTTTTACTTACATAATGGTGTTTATATTTTTTGTTACCAGACAAAATTATTTCCTAGACATATTATTATATGGTCAATTTATCATTGTTTGTAAAAAATATTACATTATGAATTATTTCTACATAAATATCCTGCTAGCTGCAGGTATTCATACACTATTTAAGTGTATAAGTCATAGAACCGTATTTCCCTTTCTGTGTTCAACTCGAGATGACTAATGTTTCGAAATTGATTATGGAAAGGGAAATCAGGTCATAAATCATAAATATTATTCAGTCCATAAATTCTACAAATAATTATCAATTCATTGTACTCATAATAACTGTACAAAATAAAACCAAGTAAAATACAAATGAGTAATTTTACCTTCCCAATGGTAGATACTCTACCCACCCCAATCTTATCAACTAAGCCTAAAAGTGAATAATACACGACCAGCTTATCTGGCGGTCTTCTCGCACTCCAACATGTCCTGCGCGGCGATGCACAGATGTTGCGCGGTCGGGCGCCTGCCCGAAATGGTCTCTGTGCAGCAGTAGAACAGTTCCAGTGGGTGCGAGTACAGCTTCTCTGAGATGTTCCATGGTATTGAGGGTCTGGTGCCTAGGAAGTAAAATTTAATTATTACCACAACATAACAAGTCTGTAATCCCTGAAGGGTTGGGCAAAGGTGTGCCTATAGTACACCAATAAATCTGCTATCAAATGATCTGTTGTGATGATTGCTTAGAATAACAGCAACCAATTAAACCAACCAACCATCTAAGATGAAATATTAGTGTAAAGGTACCATTTTATGTATAATTGTTAAATAACGTAGTTGGTGTTATTTTTTATTATTATGAGCCTGTTGTGTGCCACTTCAGAGCTAAGTCTTTCCATTTTCTCTCTCTTGTTTGCAATTAGAGCTCAATCCTTTCCCTACCTATAGGATTGAGCTCAAATTGCAAAGGAGAGAGACCTCCACCATTTGTTGTACATATGTGTATGTTTAATTAACTATCTATAAATTAAATTTTACAGCAGATTCAAGTAAAGACTGGAAGCTACTGCTATTAAACTCACCATATATATGCTTGAAATAATTTCCAATTTTGTCGAGAGGATAATCAAAATCCTCCACACTGTCGTCCTCGGAGTCATCATCATCATACATCAGTTTGTGTGGAGGGACGAGGGCCATCATCTCCCACAGTATGAGACCCAGGGACCATATGTCTGCCTTGCAGGATATATTGCCGCCATGGATCACTTCTGGGGCACTCCATGAATCTGTGCCTGGAATTTGACATAGTGATTTGATGAGAAAATGAAGCTAGGTTTTACACACTTTAGCCTAGGCCAAAATCGTTCATCCTGTTACCGATAGGATAAACCAATTTAGCCTAGGACGAACCGGTTTATCCTAGTTAGAATTTACATGCTTTAGGATATACTGGTTCGATAGGCTATGAATATATAAAATAATGAAGATTGAAACATCCACAGCACAAACATACCCAACACCTCTTCTACTGACCCTAGCAATACTTCAGAATCCGCTTACTGTGCAAAAACCACCAACTGTGTACTTTTCTACTGCTGGGCAAAAACCTCACAAAAAATCCATTATAAGATGGATACACGAAAACGAATCCGAGAATCCACCCTAGGCCTAGGAATTTATAAGATTTGAGATGGATTCTCGGGCATGCGTTTCCGCCTATCCAGAGTGGATAAAGGGAGTTTCCAGAGTGGATAAAGGGAGTATCCAGAGTAGATAAAGGGAGTATCCAGAGTGGATAAAGGGAGTATCCGATTCCTTTCAATCCGTTTTTTTTTTTTTAAAAAAAACGTTGCCCCTCACTAGGAATTTCTCCTGTATCGTAGGTGCGTTTACAAACATTTAAACTCAGATACACAAACAGCCAGACCCGGAACAACTACATGTAGGTCATACAAATATTTGTTCCGTGCGGGAATCGAACCCGCGGCACAGCGCATCAGTCAATCACTTAACCACTGCGCCAACCGTGCCGTCAAATCTATGGTCATCTTGAATGTACTTTTCAAATTAAAAGAAAAGATCCCAAGTTGTCAAAAAATACTGGTTACTGTCAGCCTGTTTTGTTCACTGGTGGGCAAAGGCCTTCCCTCAAAACTTCCAGCTATTTCGATCCGGTTAAAATAAATACTTACCAAAATAAGATTTCCCTGCCTTTGTCTTATGAAACAGACCATTCTCGTCAAGTGGCAGAGTGACTCCAAAGTCACACAACTTGCAGATTACAAAGTCTCCATTCACGATGATGTTGTAGGACTTCATGTCACCATGCAGGACCTGCATCTTAGTGTGAAGGTAGTCCAGGGCACTGGCTATGTCTGATGCGACCTGTCACATGTATGAAGTGGTTTATACTAAGTTTAAAACAGATGTTACTGAAACTATTTTTTCAGGAAAGCCAGGAAAAGGTGGCCATTTGAAAGGCCCGTTGCAGTATCTGGGTTAAGATAGTTTATGGTAATAGCATGTAAAAAGGAATTTCTTATTATACAGGGTTATTGGTAAAACTTTAACAACCTGTCAGGACTATATTACTAACATCATAAACAACAACTTTTGTTGTATGACTTTTATTAAATCATCAGATTTTAATTAATTAGACTTCCACACAAAAATAAAAATTCTTCGTTCAACATATTGAAATATTAGATTTTCTGTAAGAAACTCTATGCGAAGCAAAAGAATTCATCGGAGGCCGGCAGGGTTTAGATATAACAATGAAATCTTAAAGGTTTGCTTTTGATAAATGTGTTATGTTTTGTAAAAAGTCATAAAACAAAGGTAAACCTATTGAGTGTCTATATTTGCATACTTGAAATATTAAATAAATAATTAATGCCTAAATGGTTTCAGTTTCACGCATCTTATTGCATAATATTTGTGTAAAACTACTGGGAGAAGACACTGATTCCTGTAACACAGATTACAATCTAGCACAGGAGTCAGGGTTTCCATATTATATAAATATAATATACTTTTATGTCAATAAATATTATTTATTTTTCCCCAGGGTCCCGGTCCTTTGGAAGGCGTAAGAGGGGGGGGGGGGGGGGGCGAAGCCAACTCACAGAGGCCCCTTAGGAAATTTTAATGAAATGCGGCACCAACCAACGATTATCCCTGTATGCACTATGCAAATGCACCCAAGGACAGCCCCCGGTTGGTGTATAACTATTGCAGGATATGGAAAAATAAAAAGTTGGACTATGGGTTTGGGTGGCTAAAGTGGGTTGGTTACCAAGAACTATGGCCCCTGCCTTATTCACGTTTTATATATACTCAATAATGGACTCTCGGAAAAGGTCGCTAGCACAAAGTGACATAGAGACAAGGAGGCAACGTCCTGAAGTGCTTGAGGAGTGTAGGTATTCCATGGCTTTCAGAACAATCCCAGAGGCCAGAAGCCTCATACGGATCTGGTCAAGATTCCTACGAGCACTTACTAGAATACTTCCTTCCCCCACGTACATTTACTCTTGCGAATCTCCACTCAAGCCAGCCAATAATGGCAAAAATAAGATGGGAGGTCTGTTCCCCGTCAGTGTTCACTCCAGCTGGCCAATTAAGGCAAGCCAGAGGTGAGGAACAAGACTACTCCCAGAAAATAGGGTCCGCGGGGTCGCTACTGCCCAACAGCTCGCCACATGCTGCCCTGCGGGTTTCTGCATCTCTCTTGTTCCGGCAAAGTAAACGTCAACGTAAAGGTACGGTGGTGGGGTTATTATTATTAATTGTGAAGTAAGTTATTATATTACAGTCAAGATATGTGTTAAATAAAAAAATCGTGTTATGGTAAGTTTTAGGTAACACATTTTGTATTTGCAATAAATTTGAATAAAGGGCTACAACTAATGCTAATGAACAAAAAAAAAAAAAACATTCAATCATCCGAACATAGTACAGACGCCAGCAGGTCAAGCTACCCGAAACTGTCAAATTTTCCCAATCAACATTGAACCTTAATGCTTTAGCGATAAAGTTGAAAATCTATTAAAGAAATTTGACAGATTGTAGTAACTTGATGTGCTGGCGTCCGTACCTCCTCCTTTTTGTGAAGTCGGTAAAAATGAGAAAATGCAATCACTATTAACTTGTATTACTTACTTTCAAAATTTGCTTTGGCATGAATGGTTTTGCTGCAGCACCAACATGTTCAATTCTTTTCCCAATCATATCACCAAGTGACAGGTCACAGGCCTCGATCCCTGAGTACAGGACCTTCCCCCTGCTGAACGCGCGAAAGCCGACGATGTTAGGATGTGACATGCGCCGCAGAAGATCCGATTCGTTTTTTGTACGGTCGAATAGTGTGTTATATTCCACACGTACGCTCAGGATTTTGTGACCTAATGCCGAACGAAGTTGAGCCGCACGAGTGGATTTAGGCCTAGGGGATCTTAGTAGCTCCATCACACTTACACCTAGAAAATACAGATAAACAAGGTTTAAGCACAGGTTTTAACCACGTGGAGAAGCAACATATAAAACATCTTTTTTTACCTGCTCCATGGCCAAGTCTGGTTAAAAATGGTGAAGGAGGTATTGTAATTATGTCGTTAATATATAGGACTTTCGTTTTGAGAGGCGTCTTGAACTCAGTCATGATTAATCTTAATTTAAAATTTGTAGAAAAACTCTGCGACACGACCGCGACACTGCGTTACGAACAATATAATACGGTACATTAACTTTTCAAACGCTTTTTTGTTTTAAAATCAGTGTTGCCAGTGCCCTTTTGTCAAAATTAACATTTTATTTTTAGAGAATCTTTGTCTAAATAGCTCAAAAAACAGTTTTTTCTTTGTATGTACAAAATTTTGGATCACCCGATTAGTCGAAATCCGAAATAAAAAAATACATTTTAAAATAAAATAATTATGTAATTATTTCTTAATCTGTAATTTTAATATTTACTATATAGAACTTAGAACCTAGAATATACCTTTTGAATAGAATATAGTGGAGTATAGTAGTTATTGTATATATAGTATTCTATTCAAAAAACATGTGTATATGTATATGTAGAGATGTGATGCGAGTTTTCCCACCACCAAAACTGATGAACTTTCATATTAAAACCTTTCATCCCCTGAAGGGATTAAAGCTTCGTTCTCACCTTCGTTAGGGTCAGTTCACACCGAGACGCGACGCGACGCGACGCTGCGCGCACACTTTAAAAGAGTGACTCAAAATATACTTTATTTTCTACACGAAAAGGTAAAACGCCACGGTGGATCCGTGGCGTTTAAGCGTTGTTATATTTGCACCAGAATCCGCCAAGAGAGTGGCGGATGTTCTTCGGAAACAGTGACCGGGTCCTAAAAAGGCCACTATAAGCAATACCTCTAAAAGCGATTCATTTCCTGAATTCCCAGCAGATCATTAGCAATTCCTCTAATTTTCGTAAAATGGTTAGACATAATAGCTCATATTTGGTGTAAACATTGCCGCATGAAAAAAAAATAAAAATCGTATTTTTATCAGTAAATTTTTCATTACTGTTTCTATTAATCACGTTGGTTTTTTATTTTTATGTCTACAGTTTAAATGTTATTACATTATATAATATACTTGTAATTGTTAAAAAGACCGCAGATAAGCCCTAAAAAGGGAAATTAGAAAAAATAAAAGCTTTAAGGCTGGCAATGCTTACAAAGGAGTTTTCAGGTTATCCCTTGAGTTGTGTCAACTATGTCAACGTCAACTAGACGTGGGTAAATTCTAAATTAAAACTTTTACTTCGTTCGGGATGCCGGATGGATCATTTTTAAAATGCAAAGTAAGTGCATACTTGTTTATTGTAGATCAAAATTTAATTTTGTGGCCGAACAAAAGTATCCAAATGTACGTAATATTTTTTAGGAATTGAGAGACGTGCGGCGAGTGTCGGAGACTCAATGGAGTATTCTGCTCGACTTTTTAGAGCGTAACCCATACGTGGCTAGGGCTCGAGATTATAATAATACAGCCCGAGGTAGAGCAGAGTCCTCTCGCCAGTGGTTCGAGCTAGCTGGATTGCTCAATGCCGAGGGAAGTGGCACAACCAAAACCCCCAAAGATTGGTCTAATGTAAGTACATATTTGAATATTCACATTTCTCATAGAGTGCCATTACAACTACATCTTATTCCCTTCACCCCTGGTCGGTTTTTTTTTTTAATATAGTACCTATATTTGTTTTGCACTATGTCAGTAACTACAAAAGTAAATTTAAAAAGATTATTGCTGGCATAGACACCGACGCAAACAGATCAGGCGGAGGGCCTCCTAATGGAGATCATCTATCTGGTATGGAGCTGCGGTTTTTATCCCTAGTGGGACAGGGTTTTGGTCAGAATGCCCCTGCAGTAGCCATTAACCCTTTACCAGATATGGTAATAATTTGAAATTACATTAAAATCTTGCAAAAATTTGGCTAACAAATAAAGTACTATAAATACTTACTATGTAACTTTTTTTAGGATCAACTGTCAACTACAGCAGGTATGCAACAGCAGACACCAGGTTTGGGTGCAGAACAAAAACTGAGTTAGTTTTTCTTGTACCTGTGTGACTTTAAAATAATAACACAAGTTTCTAATTTGTTTTGTGTATTTTAGAGAGATAGTGGTGATTGTAACTGAGGATATGATTAACACTGAAAGTGGGAGCTCTTTCTGTGTTGATCCCCTTATGGAAACAACTTGAGCCCCAAGTCCTGTCCAGACTCTTGAATCAGCACCAAGCCCGGACGATACTGCAACAGTGCCTCTGCCTCGACAACCTTGTCAGACAAGATGCCGCAGTTAGTTGAATTTTCTAACCCTACAGCTATTCAAATTGCAGTTAACACTTATTATTGACTATTGAAAACGATTATGCTATTAATTATATATGTAATGTATTTTAGGTTGTCCTCTGGCTCCACTGGATGAGTGTCAGAGAGTTTTGTCTCAGGTGGAACTGCAACATGCTGCAGCTGATAGAGCGAATGCTCTTGGGAATCAGTAAATAGCACAGAATCTTGGCAGGCTTGCGGATTTAGTCGAGAGATATTTATCCCATAGAGGTAAAGTAAGAATTTATTATAAAAGCAATCAAAACAAAACAAGTACCTATATAATTAACATTGATGTAATATATAAGGTGTTAAAAAATTAACTTTAAGAAAGTTGAGGTGAGTTGTTTGGAATAATAAATGAAAATGATCACGAATTTTTTTTTCTAAATAACTATCCGTTTCTAACATATGCAATATTTTCGCTACGCACAAATTTATTGAATATGCGCACTGTACACCGTGTAAAGAGCTTATTACACTATCCTTAATATCGGACCCGATATTTAGGATCCGTTTTAGGACAAGAAATTCAGTCGCCGGAGCTCCTGATTACACGTTCACTGATTTAGGACACTGAATGAGTCGGTAAGGACGAGCGACGAGTGACGGACGTGTCGAGTTAAAAATAAATGTCTCGAAATGGCCCGAATATAAACGAAAAACAAAAAAAATAGTATTATCGTAGCCCTAGCGGTTGGCTCCATAGAAATTAAAAAGAGATTTTTCTCTTTTACGCAATAATAAATAATTTTTGGATGTTGGCCTTCTTCATGCAGCACATTCCAGGCAGTAACGTGACTTATTCCTAAGTCCCGCCCTGCGTCACGTGTGCTCGCGTGTGGATTCCAACACTCGATCTTCTATGTCACCGGCGAGCCGTGGCACATAGATAGGTTTTTAGGTTTTATGCGGCCAAAATTATTTTAATTGCTATAACTATTCTAAATGACATAAATGATAATAAAAAACAACTTTCTGTTGAAATTTTAAATATTTATTCAAGAAAATATCATATTTATGAAAAAAAATGTCAAAAACCTAACGTCACAGACATAAAAAAATATATTTCATAAATGTACATTTTAAACGTTAGTGAGTAATGAATTGACGTATCCCCTCGACAGTCGACACATACTCCATGCCAATTCGTTACTCCAGATCCTCATCATCCGAGGATTCTGGTGAAGCGGAGTCTGGTTTGGTGGGTAAAAGCATATCTAAAGTCTCCGGAGAAAAGGATTTAGATATTTTTTTTCTCCTTCTTTGTTTTATACTAATACTGCTAATGAGCGGATCAGAGCTCAATAATAGTCGATTATAGATGTCGCGGTTACACTGTTCGCGGGAAAATTTTCTTGCGTAATTTTCTTTATACATGCGAAAGTGCTTATTTCTGGCCTCTTGAACCTCCTCCGACAATTGGCCTATTGGGAGAAGTGAATTCTCTATTATGGCAGCACCATGTATGAGCACTTTGTGCAAAGTAGGGGTCATCGGGTGCCACCCATAATGCTGCACGTATAATTTGGCGGTATCTAGTGCATACTCATCATATTTCTTGACGTCAATAATGTTGGATACATTATTGACGATTTCTGATGCATTTCGAAGTCCCTTAGCTCTCAAAGTTGACTGAGCAGCATGAATGATAACAGAATCGCCTACGGCCGAGCGAACCACTTCAGTTTTGCGACGCTTGCTTCTCTCACTTGACTCTTCAAATGATTTTGAAGGGCGGCCTGGGCGATTTTGGGCTTGGAATGGGATTTCAAACGTCCCATTTAACCATGAGTGGTTAGATTATAAGAAATCCTCTTCTTTTCTTTGTGCTTTATACCATTTTTTCTTTATGGCAGTCTTGAAGTAAGCAATATTTCGCTTTAGTTTTTTTATATTTTCCTCTGTGTCACCGTAAGAAGAAAACAGGTAATTTTCTAAATAGGCCAATTTTTCATCCATTGTTAATAATTTTTGGCTTTTCATTTTATCGTAGAGAAATTGACGGGTGACTAATTTTGTTCCGGATGAGCCAGGAGAACCTACGACGAAAAAGAAAAAAATATATTTTTTGGAACATTTTTCAACATAACTTTTTTTACCCTACCTGCACCTACCTGCAACTGATTTTTATCAGAATTATAAGAAAAGAGTATTAAGTATTATAATAAATAATAATTTTGAGGCGAGAGGAAGCGATAATATAACTAAATTACTTTTAAACTGAAAAATCAAGAATATTTTTTCAAGAAAACGTAATATGTTTTGAAGGTTTAAAATAAACGTTTTTTAATTATACTAGGTTGACAATTTCTATAATAAATAATAGTATTTACCTGAAGCACTCGAATCCATATTGTTTACTTTGAAAACTGTCTTCAAATCAAAAATATTGACGACGAAAAACAAGTCACTTTAAAAGCGTAAAGAGCGAAAGCGCGTGCGTAGCGGGAGACTAACAAGTTCCGACTACCTGCATACGTACCCCGCGCGGGTATTGAAGCCGAGAAGACCGGTTTATTATCGTCTGTTCTATTGTTAACGTAGAAAGATATTACATTTTGTATTTGTAACTAGTTTAAAATCTTCAATTTTGGCCGCATAATTATGCAAAATCTATGTTAGTGCGTGGCCTACCAGCATCTACTTGACGAGGACGAAACTGGCCATAGTCTAGTAAGCGCTGGTAGACCCCGAGGATAGTTTGGACAGCAGGCACTCGTCGTTGGTCACCATAAAGTTCACGTTATCGGTTACGTGCTGCGGCTAAACTCTCACCGGTCATGACATAACACACTATCATAAGTATAATATCATATATACAGACTGTAACGGAAAGGGTATATACATACCAAGGACACGGCTTCTTTGGACGACATCAAACGATATTGGAAGGGTATTTTAATCCTATCTCTACATGTTCGGAAGTTACGAGATTTTTTAATACATTGATACCAGAAACCAAACTTTTAAAATTGAAATAAGCACATCACTAGCACTTAGTCAGCTGATCGGTGTCATCGAACTATTTGTAAGTAAAAATAAACCTCTTACTCCTGGTAATTCTGAATAAAAGGTTCCGCATGTTTATTTTTTGTTTACAAAATATTATTACTGACTTTTCCTAAACTTTGATTATGTTTGTGAACTAGCTACAATACAATTAATTATATTAAATTAGTATCAAAATTTAACGAAATAATATTTAGATACCTGCTTGCATTGTCACGTATCATTTACACACTTGTTGGTTTTTTCCTTAGTTGCCCTTTTGTAGAAGATTACTTTTTAGATAATTATTATCTACATAGTAATCTTCCACCCACCTTACCATCGTACCTACAACACAGTAAATACCTAATTCAAAAACAATATTCCTGTAAATTTCCTAACGTTATTCTTAACCTTTTGTTTTGGTGGCCATAAGGATGAACGATGTTTTGCTTTAAATCGATGTTTTATTCGATTCACAGATCGAATCCGGTGCTCTTGAATCGATCTTCTAAATATTCATTCAAAAATCGTAAACATAAAAATTTTAAACCCCATTTAACACACCTTTATTTTATTTACAGTTGCCACTCAGGTAGGTACGTCTAAACTTTTAATAAATAATAATTGATAACCTTTCCGGCGTAATTCTACGACTTTCATTCAGATGGTAGTCGGTTAAAATCACTAAAATATGAACTTCAACTATTGTGTGCCCTTATCATAATATTTTTTACACATACGATCCAGGAGTTGTTTCGAAAAATCGTCAGCTCGTATCATTGAATTGATCATAAAAATCGAATCCTTACGTGCATCCAGGAATTAATTGCTTGAATAAACATTATTATTGGCCATTAGAACTTAGAATAGAAAAAGGATTTAGTAGTAACAATTTATGTCCAACTGAACCCAAAACTTCATTTCAATTCACCTCTTCGCAACTTATTCTTCTCCTAGTACAAATAAAATCACAGTGGGTTCCGTTCATAATTTTTAAAAGAAGGTCATTTTTTTTAATAATTATGATGAAAAGTATTAACAAGTTAATAGTTTTTTGAAGTGAAAACTTCTTTAGCGGCGTTGAACACTTTTTTTGTAATGGGTAAAAAATGTTCAACTCGCGTCAGGACACGTGACCTGATCGAAAATTCGTAAGACGGTAAGTTTTTTAATCACAAAATAATAGCACGCACGCATATTTTTGTCTGTAGGACTAACCGAAAGAATTATCGGAAGTTCACGGTGACAGACCGTGAACTTCCGATAATTCTTTCGGTGCTGTTTGAGTGGTACATGGGTTTTATTGGTTTGAGCACGTCTAGTCCTTTAGTCTAATTCAAACGAAGTCAATAAAAAATGTCGCAAAACTACATCTAACTGTGGAAAGAAATTAATAAAGTACTAGGACCGCATAACAGGAATTGTTATTGCCGAATTGAAAATTGTGTCGTACAGAACCCTAATTACGTCTTTACACACACAACGAAGCATCATAATGTGTGTAAACAAAATAGGTATCAGGATAGCAGGGAATAGGAGTTTTATTGTTATTGTTTTGCTCGTCAGTCGACTCCTGACCCGCTTCTAGTGCGCTTGTTTCTATCCCTGTGATACGCGCATCAGTTCAGTGCGGCTACACCTAATTGACTTTTTTGTTGTGTTTGCAAAGTGTCGTTAAGTAATAGCGATTATTACGAAATGTTGATATGTGTCGGAGCAGAAGATGGTAATCATCTCAGTGGGTTGGGCGTGGTAGTAGAAGCGTCCCGAGGAGGCCCGCGGTGGCGGGCCGGCACCAGTCGGGGGTTGCGGAAGGATCTTACGTTCCCGCGACCCCCGGCGTAGGTGTGAGATGGAACACTGGGGTGGTTTTTAGTCAGTAAGAGTCTGACAGACCCCGTCGCCCGCCCCAGGGCGGCGGACATCCATGAGGATTTTCCACCCCGGGAACAAAAAAAAAAAAAAAAAATGGTAGTAGAAGCGTGGCTTGACCTCCGCGATCCCCAGACCTAACCCCGTTAGACTTTTTTTTGTGGGTGTAAAAGCGTAGTGCAGTGCAGTGTGATGGTCCATTGTGGACCTAATGAAAGTGCGGATTGAGGCCGCCATAACGATATTATGAATTATGCAACGCAATGTTTAGGTGTCCTTGAACAAGCGAGCGGTTTTGGTACGTGTGTACACCGAACCCCATCTTTAAAAATGTAAGTCAATTTACTAAATTAAGCAACGTTTTAAGATTTTACTGTTTACTCGGTAATAAGTAATATTATGGGATGAAACTAGTTAACCTAGGTACCTAAACTTTGTTTCGATTTTTTACGTAAGTTTTGTTATCTCAGTTTTTACGTGCAATTTCTGGCTTGATATTAACGAGTAATACATTAATATCATTAATCAATAATTACGCATTAATTTTTACATCACGGTATTAGTAGGTAGGTATGTTTGGTTTATTGCGCGCGCGCGTGTCGGCACGGCGGGCGGTCACAAAGAACCGCAGCTGTAATAGTCTGTAAGCTACTAGGCGCACAGAATTAAACCTTTGGCGGCGACGATTTTATTTCGGCAGTTCGGGCCGACAAAGAATGCGGTAGACGATATTAGGCGCGCAGAGTTACGGAAGAGATTTTTCGTAATATTGGCCATTAACGTGGAAGTCATTGACCTACGTAGTGCGGTGATACGTTTGTTATGATTTGAACTTAAGAAACCCAAGATACCGAAAATTTGGTATCAATTTTTAGAGTATTTTATTTTGAGTTGAAACCCTTCCAATATCGTTTGTTATCATCCAAAGAAGCCGTGCCCTTGGTATGTATACACCCTTTCCGTTACACGTTGTATACGTATAAATAAGTAAACGGCATTGTTTATACAAAACTGCTCGAGTGCGCGGATGTAGCGAGAAGACACACGACAGCACACTCTTTTTTTTTTTTTTTCTGGGTGAGAAATCATATGCCTTCTCCCGCTCTGCTCTGGGCGGAGCAGGAGGGCGTGTCAGACTTTTACTGACTAAAACCCACCCGTGTTCCTTCAGTTGCATATGCCAGGGACCACGGTATCTCTTTCGAACAACCCGCGGCCCTGGCAGACGACAGCACACCCTTACCGCGCGACAGATATCGGACGACTGAAGTGGGCGGGAAGGATTGGTGGGAGCCGCGGGTAGGGGAAGCGCGCCGCGCGGTGCTAGAGCACCGAGCCGTAAGCGCAGCCCTGCGTACGGCGCACATAAACACACACACATTTGGTTTCCGCACAGTCCTTCAGGTGGACCATTGTACGTGGGCCATGGCGGCCTTCGGTGGTTATTTTAACCAGCCCACCTCCCTCCAGAAGCTTATTAAGTCTCCTGGTCTGTTGAGAACACCTGTTTAAGATCTGGGTGTCCCGAGGGTTCCCGACCTAATCTGGGTACACATGCACTGGGTAGAACATGCGCGACGGTTTCATTAGCCTCCATTCAGGCTCTGCACAGGGGGCTGTCCGTTATGCCTATCGTATGAAAGTGTTTGTTTAGTGAGCAGTGTCCCGTGATGGTCCCCGTCATCAGGCGCAGGCCTTTCCTATCCAGGCGTAATAATCTTTTGGTTAGTTTGCCATCTAATGATGGCATGGCGGCCTTTGACTGCCTGCAGCCCGGTGACGAGGACCACCAGTTTTTTGCTTGTGTGTGGGTGTGCTCCTGTAGCCACCTGCGTAGTTGATTGAAGGGGATGGACACGACTGGTTCCGGTCCATAGACTGACGTGCTGGATGCCCTTCTTGTCAGCTCGTCAGCCGCGTCGTTACCTAGTGATTCACTGTGTCCTTTTATCCATTGTAGTGTCACTGTGTTGCGGTTCGATACAGTTACCTGTTCAAGCGCCTTGTGACATTCTAGTAATAGATGTGATGTGACGCATCCCTTCTTCAGGGATTGGAGGACTGAGGCGCTGTCAGCTCTCCTGGCTGCTATGGCATGGGCCGCTTGTATTATACCCATACACTCCGCTTGGTAGACCGTGTTGAGCATTCCTAGCGGGCTGGATATATTTATGTTGAGGTCGTGTGAGAAAACTCCGACTCCAGTTCCGCAGTCGGTCTTTGATCCATCAGTGTAAACTCTCAGCTCTCTCGGGCCCGAGTAGTCGCAATGCTCCTCTTTAAGCACTATGTTGTAATGCTTTTGGAAGCAGCATTGCTTAGAGGCTTTGTCGCAGGGTGCTGGCATTATTGGCTGCCGTTTGATCGCCTTATCCTTTAGGCGTGTGTTTGATCCTCGAGTCTTTGCTGAGAGTTCCTGATATATGGAGTCTGAAGGCAGACAGGGCCGCCTCCTCCCGCACGATAAGGTATAGGGGAGGCAGTCCAAGCATAGCTTGTAGGGCTGCGGTGGGTGCAGTTCTCATGCAGCTAGTGATTGCCACACAAGCAAATCGCTGCAGCTTTTCCAGATCTCTTTGAGCTGTGCTCAGGTCTGTTCTGGGCCACCAGACTAGTGAGCCGTAAGTGATAGTTGGTCGGGTGACTGTGTGTGTGTGTGGTGTGTGTCGCATTCAATCTTGGATACCATGCTGTGCAGCTCGGATTCTGTTGATTTGCCTGTACGCATGCTGTTGTTTGTGGAGTGGTTTTGTCCTAAGGATGTGTCGATCACGTAGTCTCTCCAGGGTTTTTAGTAGAAAGGATGTGAGGCTTATGGGTCTATACGCTTTGGGTTGCGTGTAGTCGGCTTTACCAGGTTTGGGTATGAAGATGACTTTCTCTTCGCGCCCGGCTACGGGTATGTGTCTGAGTGCTATGCAGGCCCGATAGATCTCCACCAGGCATGGTGTAATATAGTCTAGCCCCCATTGTAGTAGGGCTGGGAAGATGCCATCCAGTCCAGCGGACTTGTATGGCTGGAAGGTGTTGATAGCCCATTTTAACCGGTCTTCTGTTACTAGCCTGTGGGCGCAGGTCCAGTCCCGTTCCGGCGGGGTCCAATTTGGTGCGTCCTCCTACGGCCTGTCCTTTAGGAGTTTGCAGTCTGGGAAGTGGGTTTCGAGTATGTGTCGTCGGGTTTTCTCAGCGCGCCAAGGGTCCTTTCCTGGTCGGTTGATAGGATCTTCCTTACCCTTGCAGCTTTATTATTGGTTTCTATGGATTCGCAGAATATCCGCCATGCTGTGCTTCTGGCGGTTCTGATTTGCTTTTTGTATGTGTATCGGGTTTCTGTGTATATCTCCCAGTCTTCCGGGAGCCTGATGTTTTTAACTCTGTTGAATTGCTTCCGTAGTGCATGTCTGAGTTTACCAAGTTCGGCGTTTCACCAGGGATTTCTCTCGCTGTTGGCTCGCGGCGTCCTTAGTTTACAACATGCATGGTAAGCTTCGGTAAGATATTCATGGTTATTTGTGATAGATGCCTAGCTAGCAGGGTGGCCAGGAGGCGCTTGTAGCCTGGCACATCGGTGCGCTGCGGATTTCTTCTCGGTGCGGGTTTCTTGGTTTTGGTGGTTAGTGTGAAGCGGATCCTTCAATGGTCCAAGCAAGAAGGTTCGCCCGATACGTGCCAGTTTGTGATGAGGCTTATTTATTTATTTATTTAATCTTTTTGCACAAAAAAAAAAGTACAAGGAGGAGGAGGAGGAGGTTCAAGGTTCTGTGGCAAGTGTTAAGTCTATGATCGTTTGTCCTCGGACTGTGACCCAAATGGGTTCGGAGCCTCGGTTAATAATATTAAGGTTAGTAGAGAATAAACAGGTGGATAGTACCTCTCCTTTGGGATTCGATGTGTCGCTGCCCCAGAGCGGGTGATGGGCGTTGGAATCGGTGCAGATGATCAGGTCCAGACCATTGACCTCGCAGTGCTACACTAGGTCGGCCATTTCTTGCGGCGGGCAGTTTGTGTCCTCGCCGGGCATGTACACCAAGGCTAGTACGACGTCTGGGAGGTCTTCATCAGTCCGGAGCCTGACAGCTGTCAAGTCTCTGGAACAGAATTGAGTGAGCAGTGTGGTAGGGATGTCTGGGTATGTACACACAGGATCTAGGTTTGTCCGAGCTCTCTGATTAGCTTACCTCCGATGTTACTGATGCCGCAGATCCTGTTGTTCCTGATCCACGGCTCCAGGATCAGTGCGATGGTTCGGGGGTTAACGTCCAGCGCCCTGCGTAAGCTAGCCGTGGCAGTCTGGCTATGCTGAAGGTTTGCTTGGATGATGTTGAGTGTGGGTGACGGCGATGGAGGGGTTAGTCGGTGGTGGATCCATCGGACAATCCCTCCACCGCCTCCTCCTTGTACGGGCCGTCGTGTTGATCTCCCGGCGACGATGCCAAAAGTTGCTCGCTCCAGCCGGGAGATGTGGGCGGAATCGTGACCTTGTCGTCAGCCATCGTCGCACGGGCCATGACCTCTTCTAAGTGGGCGATGTCGTCCGTGTCGTCTGTCCGTGTTTCTGTCAGTGTCGTCGTAGAGTATGTCTTGCTGTCAGAGGGCTGGGTCGTGGGCCAGAAGCGCACGTATATCGAACCTAGTAGGTACGATATCCGTCGCTCCCGGTCTAGGACCTTTTGCGCTTCCTCCGGTGGCACACCCAGGGTCAAAAAGTCCCATAGTTGTCACCACCGACGGTAGTTACCCTGTATAGTGATCACCTGGCAATGTCATACTACGTATTCTGACGAATCAGAATACTGTGGAGCCTCTGTCCGTCACCTCTGTACCGAGGGACGAAAAGCGAGGCTCTGACACGGGTGGGCACGTCTGACTGCCTCAGTACTGTCAAATTGAGCTGTGTTAGGGAGTTGTAGGAGGGGTACTTTCTGGGTCAGCCATGTCAGGAAGGCAGAGAGCGGTGGCGAAGAAGACCGGCTGGAAGACCTGCTTATGGGCGCAGACTCATTCTGCGCCCATGAGCCGGTCTACCAAGCCTATCTTGACCTGTTCGGCCTCTTCTTTCGTCAAGGATTAAAATTATGCGTATATGTCTGGTGTTCTGTGAGAGAATGTATGCAATGGAGTCCACTGTTCCATGTTAGTTTTAAGTTATATTATTGTCAACGTAATTATTGTCTTCAGATTAACTAATGTAATTGGTGTTGTACCGTTTTAATTAACTATAAATAAATAAAAAGTCTCAGGAGGGGGGAGGGAAGCAGATTTCTACTGCGAGCCGCGCAGGTATATTCTTGGTGGCCCGCGCGTAGGTCCTCGGCTCCCCTTGGGCGGAGTGGACCCTTACACGCTTGGCGTCCCCCTGAAGCGTGCTCGGTGAGGCCGAGTCGTCCGGGCGCTCTCCCTCTTCGCCGGCCCTGTACCGCTCGGTCCAGGCTGCGGCTTGGAGGTGCCCGTCTTAGCGTGCATGACTCCACCCCGCCTTCCTGTGCGGCGTCTGGGTCTGGGTTCGTTGCGGGGTGCGTCTGTATCCGTGTGAGGTCGGCTGGCGCCCCCGGTAGGCACTGTCGTGTGCGGGGGCTTTTCGCGTTGGGTTGCCCCCTCGCGTATTTGCCCCTGCACGCGTGGTTCCGCGTCCGGCCGCTTTTCGCGCTGGGTTGCCTCCTTGCGTAGGCCGTTCCCTTTCTTCCGCGTCCGGCCCCTTTTCGCGCTTGGTTTCCCCATCGCGTAATCGAGGCTGGTCGCGTACTAACTCTTCGGCGTCCGATCGCGCTTCGCGCTGGCTGTTGCCTTCGCAAGTGTTGCACTTTCGGTCGCCTACTTTCCTCCCCCGGCCTGTGATTTTCCGCGCTTCTTCAGCTGTCGTACTCCATCTACCGGGAGAGTGGTAGGGCTCGTTAACCTTCCCCGTTTCGGTCTGTCCGTGTCGTTCAGTGTCAGGGTTCGTGATGCTGTTCCGCACGATGCTCTGTTCCCAGAGGCTCGCGGGAGGCATGTCGTAGCGGGTTTCGGCGCGTTAGTTGCTGCCGGGGTTGTGTCCATGAGCGCGTTTGTCGTTGATGTAATATTTACAAGGTGTAACGGAAAGGGTGTATACATACCATTTGGCTTCGGCTTCTTTGGATGATATCAAAAGATATTGGAAGGGTTTCAACTTAAAATAAAATACTCTAAAAATTGATACCAAATTTTCTGTTTCTAAGTTTCTTAAATTCAAATCATAACAAGCGTGTCACGGCACTACGTAGGTCAATGACTTCCACGTTAATGGACAATATTACGATATAATAATAGAATGTGTTTATTTCTCACCACAAAAACGATAAATCTCTTCTGTAATTCTGCGCGCCTAGTATCGTCTACAGCATTCTTTGTCGGCCCGAACTGACGAAATAAAAAATGCCGCCGCCAAAGGGATTGCGCGCGAATTCTGCGCGCCCAGTATCGTAGTAGCCTACTGCAGGCGGCGGTGTTCTTTGTCGGCCGCCCGCCGCGCCACCATTGCGCGCGCGCGCAATAAACCATACATACCTACTTTACCGTGATGTAAAAATTAATGCGTAATTATTGATTTACAGTTTACTCGTTAATATCAATCCAGAAATTGCACGTAAAAACTGAGATAACTAAACTTACGTAAAAAATCGAAACAAAATTTAGGTAGGTTAACTAGTTTCAGCCCTTATTATTACTTATTACCGAGTAAACAGTAAAATCTTAAAGCTTTGCTGAATTTAGTAAATTGACTTACATTTTTAAAGATGGGGTTCGATGTGGCGACCTTGGTATTGTATGCACAAGGCCGTTCGCTTGTTTATGGACAGCTGAACATTGCGTAGCATGTCTGGTGTTATTGTCCGGAAAGCGGCCTCAATCCGCACTTTCATTTGGTCCATAGTATCACACTGCACTGCGTACACTACTGAAAAAAAACCACAAAAAAAGTCTAATGGGGTTAGGTCTGGGGATCGCAGAGCCCAATCCACTGAGGAAAGCGCGTATCTAAATAATGGCGCACATCTCAAGCAAAGTGTGTCTTGTTGAAAAATTAAATTATTCCCCATTACAAGATTAACATTATGTAAGTTAACACTGGTAAGCACTGTGAGGACATCATCTAATTCATTCCTCAGGAATCTTAAATAATTTTGGCCGTTTATGCTTTGCGGCAAGAAAACTGGTCCTATGACAACGTCTCCAATTATACCTGCCCACACGTTCAGTCGCCCTCGCTTTTGTCGTTTCTATTTGCAGTTTTTTCCTGTTGGCTATATCCAATAACAGTTCCCAGTTGCAGTTGAAGACGTCATGATGTAGGTTTTGTTGAATCAGCCCTTTGCGTTGGTAATTTTGTGTATCATGTCGACCAATATGGGCGTTAAAGTCGCCAAGAATTATTAAAGTACTGTACGAGCACTTGCTTGCTGGTACGTGTGATAAGTTGAGATGGAAGAAAAGCTTTTCTTGCTGACTTCTTGATAAATTTTTTATTAACTGTAACACAGGTGTTTACAATAAAACGGTTGAAAGTGTACTCAACAATATTAATTGCTATGTGAATTTAAATGATATAAAATGCTTATGCTAGCGTGCTAAATAATGTGCGATGTAATCGTACAAGTACATTTCCTTGGTTTTTGTCTGATCAAGTTTAATAAGCCTGTGAAGGATCTGTTTGCTATGAATGTACAACTATTGATGTGAGAGTTGATTATATAGAGAGGAGCAGGCTTATCATTTCCCCTGTCGACTTCAAGAGTAGCTGACAATGCGTCTGTATCCTTTTTCCTGCTAACTAACACAATTTGGGCATCTTTTCTGATTAAAATTGCCAGTCCCCGGTGTATCTTACCTATGGTTCCATAGAGGTGCCACTTGTAGTGTGTGTGGAGTTGTATGTGTATGCTCCTGAGTTCATCCTTGTTTCTTGTATGCAGGCTACATGGATGCCCCTAAGTGAAAGTTCAGCTCTATTTAATTTTTTTTGCCGGTTTTGAGGCCCCACGAAATTTCCAGGTTGCAATACGCAAGTCTGGGCAAGTGTATTTTATTGCGGTAGACGGCTGGTTTCTTGGTATTATGAACCCAGTGACATCTGCGACTACGTCTGATAACGGTGTATATAATGATACTTGTTGTTCACACTGTTTTAATGAGCTAGCCAATTGGGTGTAGTTAGTTTGAGACGGGTTTCGTGGGTTGTCCGTTAATTAAAGGCTTAGTATGTTGTGATGTTTTGACATTGGTTGTTTCTTGCATTAGGGGTAAACCCTGTAGTGATAGTAAAAATCTTTGTAATGTTCGTCGTCGGTCATGACCCAACTATCATTGTGCTGGTCCTTGTAGTGGCTGGTACTGGTAAATACTCCAGTGTGTTTCTTGTATCCGTGTGCACATGCATATTAATTAGATAGAACTCAGACGCGGCAATTAGGATATCCTCTCCACCCCAGAACGCCTTGTTAAACTGCATGTTGCAACTGCATGCATGGGAGAGGTCGCTGTTACGGAGGAACTCTTTTATATTATTTAGAAGTGCTAGGAGAATTCTGTCGTCATATCGATGCTCCAAAAAATATGAAGCTAAGTCTTGATGGGCTAAAGCTCTAAACAAGCAATTCCCATCTTTTGTCATACGCACAATTATGGCCATTGTTTTTTATGGTTTTGATAGACCTTTTCGACACATGTGCAGCTTTAGAACAATAGAGAGAGCGTACTGTCTGAAATTTATGAGCTTCGCTCTTTGTTGATCTTTAGAAATATACCTTGTTATGCAAACATAAGGGTTTGGGGTATTTTTTTGTTTTCTTTTTTGTTCCACTGCGGGTGTCATATAGCGCGCGTGGGTACACAAACTTGATTTACAAGTTAGGAAATTGATAACTTATTTAAGACAGTTTTGGTAATTTAGCACAATGTTAAAATAACGGCGTGAAGTAGGAAATCCAGAGTGGTACCGTATTTTAGGCTAGAATAATAAAGCGTATTAGTTTATCTTTCTCTCCTATATACAATATGAAAACTCTTTCCTAAAACTCAGCTATGGCTTGAAATGATGTTAAATTCGCGCGTGGCTTCAAAAGTACAAATTAATAAATTAAAACACAATCGGATCGGCTTCCAATGGAGATCCCTGAAATAAACGGAAAGATCTCACCAGATTGGCCCTCAGAGCACTGGCAAAGGGCCCTCAGAGTCGCTCGACGTCACCAGGGTCCTCGGCTAGAAAGCCGAAAAGCCCTCGGGCTGTAGATCAGGAACGCACGTATGCCACTTTACACCACCGTTTTAAGGTATTTTAATTTGCACCCACAAAAACAACACGAAATACCGTTCCAATTTTAAATGCGACATTCAAACTCAACGTTAACCGTTCCATGTATTGCGCACATGGCGTCAACTGAGATTAGAGACAGGGCACGTCTGTCCACATCGGCGGTCAGTATCCGAATCTATATGTACTTAGTTGAAATAAAGATAAATAATATACAATAAATAAAAAAATTATTGCTCAAAACTAAAAGAGAAAACTAGTGTGTTTTAACTAAGTAGTTCCAGATTGACATTATCTTAAATTATTGTAGAGGTTTGCTCCGTACGGTACCCTCTCGATGAAATAAAAACTTTGATCATATGCTTAAATGACAACTTACTACAATCTTCTATGTATTCACATTTTAGGTGCTGAGTACACTTAGTTTTTATGCATTGGATCATACCAGACATTTATAGGAGCAAGTGCATATCATAAGATGCACTAAGTTAGTGTATGTAACTGTGTGAGAGCCGTGACACTAGCTCCGTCGAAATCAAGACTGGGTAAGTAAGAATATATTTATATCACTAGGTACAATACCTGCAATTACTTCACTCCAAAATACTTGGTTTACGACTGATTGTTTCATTGGTTCGGTCGGATGAGCGAGCGTACCGGAGGCTTTATTGGTTTAAATAAAGATCCAGTGGCATCAACAGACAGGATTTTATATTTGTCTTTGAAGATGTCATCTTTAGTAGTTTATAATGATAAAAACTGTACTGCCTTTCTTATATTTTTAAATAGGTACATACGTCATGGAAAAGTTATTTATTTTTATATAATTGTTGTAAGATTTTTGTTATATTGTTGTTATCTCATGTAAACGTTTTATGATTTTAGACAAACCTATCGGTTTGTCTAAAATCCTAAAACCTATATACCTATTTTGTTAAATTTATCATTGAATGTGCTCAGTCAGCACTTAATATCGGTTGCTGTACGTCCGCTATCGTAAACAACCAACGGAACGCTCGTCTAAGATTTAAGTCTAGTTCTAAAATGTGTGTACCGTACGTATCGATCTCGGTACCGTTCGCCGCATACAACTTATAACAGGCACTATATGCGTTAAGCTTTTTTAAAACAACTCTGCGAGATAGAACAGACACATTTGCACCACTATCCACTAAAATGTTCAAACCTGAATTCCTGTCTCTGACTGTACCGATTCTAGTTTTCCGATAGCTTGGCGTCTTTCTTCTTCCAATTGCAGGGCTGAACGCACTTATCCGCTTTGTTGCGGTATTCGAAATGATAAAAACATAACCAGTTGGGGTCATCTTCTGATGGTTTCACGTTTCTAGGCCTGGAGTTCGATCTTGACCTGGATCGAAATCTTCTAGCTCTGCCATGTCTCAGACGACCTCTGGAACCATTTTCGATCTTGCGTAATCTGTCGCTTAATTTGTTTATTTCCGCGATCACCAAATTGTCCTGGTCTGATGGTCCTGGTTTTTCCTTTACGCTGGCGACACTTTGAATTGGGGTGATGGTCTCCGCGACCTTATCTGCGATCGACGCCAATTTCTCCATGTTTTCCTCATCTGTGACTGCCAAAACTCCACGTACTGATGGTAGATGGTTTTTCCACATTACCTTCAGTGTTTCATCGGTTACTTTTCCTCTGGCCAGGTCCCGCATTTTCCGTAGGAGGTGCGATGGCTGTAGATCGCCTAACTCCATTTCACCGATCAGCTTTTTAATTTGCCGTTCCGCTGACTCTTTGTACACCGAAATTAACTTTTGCTTCAAGGCCTCATATTTCTTTTCCTGTGGCGGATCTAATAGGATATCCGCTACTTGTTCCGTGACTTCGAGGTTTAATTTCGATAAAATTATCCGATACTTGGAATCGTTGGACACCTTCTGGCAATTGATTATTGCCTCTGCCTTGGTAAACCACAATTCTGGTGCTCTCGGTCAAAAATCTTCGATCTTGTCGGTGATGGAGACTGGTGAGAGGGAATATTCGTCGGCTGGCCTTTTGTCTTCCATGATGGTAACACTCACGCAGATTAGTTTTAAAAAGAGATTCCGCACTATAAACGCTGTTGTTGAGTGAGTTGCCCGTTCTCGATCACGTACACACAATGTCCTTTTATATCACTTTGCCACGTTATTAGTTTTTAAATCACAACGCCACTTTTATATCACGTCGGGGTCACCAATTTTGTGTGCGTATGTGATTTAATGTCTTTAGGTGTGTGTACGGAAAGAAATGAAATGCGGCGAATTCAGAATAGCACTTTACTTTATCAAACTTGTTACGAATATTACAATGGAGTAGTTAATTAGGTCGGGAGCGCGTTTATAGCTTACGGTGGTCACGGGCGAACTGTGTCGCCGAGCGCTGCGCATTTGAAGAATACAAAACTGATGCGTCAGCGCTCCTACATGCTCTAAGATCTTCGCACATTACATTGACGAAACGCAGACTCCATTCAAACTCAACTTACACTGTGACATTGAAATGTAAGCTTTCTATCGTGTTAACTTAAGTAAAAAGAAGTGCACGACGCGTTGACGACGCGAGGTTCACGCGTTGATCACCTGTGACAATCACATGTAATGTTGAAATAACCACTCTAAGTAACACGTTACAGAACTCATATTTAAATGCCATGATTTGAGAGGGAATGGAGTCCACCTACCTATCTACGTTATTAGTAGGTACCTACCTATCTCCCTCTTAAGGAAAATTGTACAAACTATGTCCCGTGGACTAAAGTGCTGCCACGCTACTTTATCCTACCTAACCTAGGCACAGGTATTCCTAGGAGGACAATATAAAAAAAGTAGGTAGGCAGTAAATTGGTACATTTATTGAGAACATTTAGCTCGGTAGATGAGGGTCGATAAAAATTGGGTTAGGGCCTATACAGCGATTAACCTCCTCACTGGTCTAGCACTCCCCTGACGTCACTGGCCGCTGCAGGAGACGAGTGCTCGCGCGTCGATCGCCAGGTCCAACTGCTGGTGTAGGGTTCGCAGGTTGTCCCGCTACTGTCCACCACGGGGAAGCAGGGTATTAAGGTGTACGTGAAACCCTGTAATGCGCAATAAGCGAAAGCATTACACGCTGGCCGTAGACGGTGAGCACCCACAGCAACGTTGAATAGGGAAGCACTAATATGTAGATGTGTTGCTGTGGATGTTCACTATCAGATACGGAGATGACAATAATTTCGGTTACTTAGCCGTTAATTTAAACATTTGAAATTTACAACGGAAACTAAATTTTAATATGCAAGAATGATATAATTCTGAAAATGTGGGGTAGAACTACAAAGAGAAACAAGTAATGAGCGTCTAATAGAATCAAAGATAAGCAAAAAAAAACACAAATGAAAAGATCACCAGGTAGGCAAAGCGAAAGAAACCGTTACGGTTTGCTAAGCTACTGGCTAATTATAATTGTGGAACACTTACCCAATCGGGGTTTAATTCACACACACAGAATAAGTTTGAACGTCGAGTATTACTCAGTATATTTCTGAATTAAAATTAAATGTCGAGGGAACGGTAGGGACGCCTTCAAAAACTTGATCGCGGTTACGATATATCTATATTCGTCTTAGGGACCGTGAAAAAATCTGACGTGCGTTCGCCTCGACAACCAGAATCGTCCTGCCGGTGGCGACGTGGAAGTGTTCTGTCGCTATCGACCTTGCCCCCGCGCCGAGAACAAAGAAAACTGGTTTCTGGGTGCCTAATATGTCGCTTGTTTAATCGTGCGTGGTGATAAACTGTAGCTGGCCAGAAGTCCGATTGGATGCGTTCATTATTAGTTTATTTTTTAATTTTAGTATTGTAAATATTTTTTTTTATTATTATTATATTATTAAGAATTAAGACATGTAACAATTAATGTTACAACTATGAATCAACATTGTATTTTAAGTTTTAAACATTGGTTCAAACAGAAAAACATAATATATGTACTTAACCAAATATTAAAATTAAGTAAGTACACAACTTATCTGTGATTTTGTCCTAAAAATGTTAATGCTAAGCCAAAGATATACATAACTTGTATGAGACTGGTTTTTAAATAAAAATAATTAATCATGACCATTTTATTATTATTACTAACCTGACCAGCAAACTTTTGTATGCAACTATACTAACAAAACATCCATATTATCCCATTCATTTAAGATGGTTACGCTTTTCGATTTGGTCGGCTTATTAGAGAATTTCTGACATATTCTTGATTTTGATACAACTTTCATTACAGCCGTAATTGAAAGCTGAAATTAACAGGAATGAATGTTCATGAATCATTTTAATTTGTTTAAAGCAGGTATGGGCAACCTTTGACATGTTGAGGGTCAAACTTTAGCGTGCAAATACCATCGCGGGCCGCGTTTAAAAGTACTTGGTGCATTTTAAAGTAGTGATAATATTTTTGCGATAGATATTAGACATGAAATAATACGACAATGTTATTATAGTACAATTTATTAAAATAACGAAATTAAATTTAAAAAAAATGGTACATTATAATTAAAACGTTAAATTTGCAATTGTTACAAACTACGAAAGTTAAATACACCGAAATCAATGAGACACTTGAGCTTGAATTTGGGAAACTAATCCATCGATATTTGGATTAATTCCACTGATAAAAAGACGTAAAGAATTTTCCAAATTATCGTCTGCCAGTCTTGGACGATGTGTTGATTTATTAACTTTCAACAATGAAAAAAACTGCAGTGCGATTCTGTAACCATCTCACCGTGAAAACTTAAGTGAAGTGACCGTGGAGTGAGCTGTCATTCCAACTAATGCTAGGGATTGACGCCATTGACAGCTCACTCTAAGCTCACTTCGCCTTACTTTTCACGGTGAGATTTTTACAGAATCGATCGGCTGTTCGCATTTATAAGTACTGCCAAATGCACAAATCAATCTTCTTGCGAATTTTCTAAGCCGCGGAAAATTGTCTTCTTCTAGGTATTTTTTGTAGAAATCGCACAACTCTACGTCTTCTAATTTGGATTTAAGGATTGAGTTTTCTTGAATCTCGATCAACTCCATTTGTATGTATTATTGTGTGTATATTGGTATTGGAGCATTTTGTACATTACATTTTGTAGGAGTAGGAAATAAACTGAAACAGTCTTCCATGTTTTTGAAGTCGCTAAATCTGTTCGAAAATTGTTCCGACAGTAACTTGAGTTCTTCAGCATATTGAGCATAAGCAATATTTTCATACGCAGAGAGCGTGTTGAAATGGTAACTGTTACCAGACAGCATCTGTGACTCCCACAAGTGTAGTTTGATCTGAAACGCTTTCAATTGGCTGTACAAATCATTTACTAACTGTCCTTGTTTTTGAAGTTTCAAATTTAAATCATTCAAATAGCCTGTAAGATCGACCAGAAGTGCTAAGTCACATATCCATTTTGGGTAACTTAATTCAGATAGTGGTTTATCTTTTATTTTCATAAAGTCTGCTATCTCATTTCTAAGCTCGTAAAACCGTTTCAACATTTTTCCTTTGCTCAGCCATCTGACTTCACAATAATATGTTACGTCGTTATATTCAGCTGATATTTCATCCAAAAACGCCTTGATGGTTTTTACTATCACATTCATAACATTCTGGAGTCGAATGGACTTAGAACACAAGTTCTGTTGGTGGATAATGCAATGAAGGACTATCAAATAATCTTTTTGCACATTTAATTCTGTTGCTTTTTCATTCAAAATTCCGATGAAACCTTTACGTAAGCCGACCATAGAAGGTGCACCATCAGTGCATACTCCAATTAATTTTGACCATGGCAAGCCAAAACTTTTGAATACCTTTTGAACTTCAATAAAAATATCCTCTCCTGTAGTGGTTCCTTGAAGTGGCTGTAAAGCAAGCAATTCCTCAGTAACAGTGAACTCCTTATCAACACCTCGAATAAATATAGCCAGTTGAGTTGTGTCAGACAAATCGGCGCTCTCGTCTAATGCTATGGAAATTGATTCAAAACCAGCCATAGGGTCAGTCAATGTTGTTTTTATATCATTAGCCATCATTTCTATACGTCGAACAACAGTTATAATTATATTATTATTATAATTCTCCTTTGGCAAATGGTTTTACTGCCTTTGCAACTGGAACTGGAAGAGGCCAGTGATTTCGCGCTGCGCCGCGAGATGCGCGCGCGCCGACCGCGCCACGCCGCTGTGGATCGCGGCGCAGTGCGGCCACGAGCACGTGGCGCGCCTGCTGCTGGCGGCCGGCGCGCGCGTGGACCACGTGCGCCAGGTGCGGCAGGTGCGGCGCGGGGCGGCCGGCTGGCCCGAGGCTGGGATTCGCTCTAACTCTACTATGTTTCAGGATGGCGCCACACCGCTGTTCAAAGCTGCACACAAAGGCCACGCTGCCGTGGTCGTAGAGTTGCTTAAATTCACAGATTTATAAACTAAAGAGAGATATGGCGTGGCTGCCCAACTGTTCGAGTCCGGCTGTCGCCTTCAACTACATATGCACTACAATACGAACACGCGCTCACTCACACTATAACAGTCACCACACTCAACGCGAGCCAATCGCGTAACGCAGATCGCAACGTTGAGACACACAACTACATTGACAATTCTTATTGACAAATCAACGGCGCCCGCGTCTGTTTCTGTTTTGTGCATACCTTGTTCGCACGCGCCACGCCGCCTTGGCATATCTCCCTTTAGTTTATAAATCTGTGCTCAAATTCAAACCAAACCTGGGATTACTTCCCGTAAGAACTTTTACTCTAATGTATCAGTAGCGACATCTATTTGTGATTTGGTAAAAGATGACATTTCCAACGTTGCTTATTTTATTCACCGCTAGATGGCGTTGAACCTACTTCCTACTAGATGGCGCTGTTGCATATTTAAAATCAAACTAATTGCTGATATCTCAGTATGGAATCTCATGAAGTGTTTTGAATCTTCAATTGCTTGTTAAATGCAATAAACTGAAACCATAAATGTCTTTGTCCACACAAGTTAGATGGCGCATCTTAGATATTGCTTCCAGTAGTTGCATTCAATGGGCATTTTAATAGCTTTGTGTTATTGAGGCTCTAAAGTATTTCATTATGAATTAAGATGAATTTAACCTTGGTACAAGGACAGAAATAAATTTCAATAGCGCAAAATCACTGCAACTTTATGGAGGTGAAAAATGTCTTAAATTGGACAATACTCTAGATTTTTATTTACTATCTTATTTTTGCCAATATTAAGTTTTCCTGTAGAAACACAACATAGTTCCATATAGTATATAGTGGTCAATTATTTAAATTCAAAGGTTTTATGGTTACTTCACCAAAATAAACAATTATTTAACTTAGTTAATAAACATTGTATTAATACATAGCATAATACGTGTCGGTTTAGATAAGTTGTAACATTGTTGTTATGTTATATGAACAGTACAGTTGTTTTTTTTTTAAATATAATATTTTACTTACATAATGGTGTTTATATTTTTTGTTACCAGACAAAATTATTTCCTAGAGACATTATTATATGGTCTTTGTTTGCAAAAAATATTACATTATGAATTATTTCTACATAAATATCCTGCTAGCTGCAGGTATTCATACAATATTTAAGTGTATAAGTCATAGAACCGTATTTCCCTTTCTGTGTTCAACTCGAGACAACTAATGTCTCGAAATTTATTACAGAAAGGGAAATCAGGTCAATCATAAAAATTATACAGTCCATAAATTATACAAATAATTAAATTATTTATAATCATAATAACTACACAAAATAAAACCAAATGAGTAATTTTACCTTCCCAATAGTAGATTCTTTAGCCACCCCAATCTTATAAACTAAGCCTATAAGTGAATAATACACGACCAGCTTATCTGGCGGTCTTCTCGCACTCGTCCAACATGTCCTGCGCGGCAATGCACAGATGTTGCGCGGTCGGGCGCCTGCCCGAAATGGTCTCTGTGCAGCAGTAGAACAGTGCCAGTGGGTGCGAGTACAGCTTCTCTGAGATGTTCACTGGTATTGAGGGTCTGGTGCCTAGGAAGTGTAAAGTTTAATTATTACCACGACATAACAAGTCTGTAATCCCCGAAGGGTTGGGCAAAGGTGTGCCTATAGCACACCTACATTCAATAAATCTGCTATCAAGTGGTACGTTGTGATGATTGCTTAAAATAACAGCTACCAATTAAACCAACCAACCATCTAAGATGAAATATTAGTATGAAGGTACCATTTTATGTATAATTGTTAACCTTTTGAACGCCAGAGTATAAACGTATCGCCGTACCCCTGACGCCAGGCCACTTTTCTGTCAAATGACCTTCATAAAAAATAGGGATTCCAAAACTTATATCGATATACAACTGAGTTTTTATTTTCGTCTTTAATTTTCTAATAAACCGTACTCACGACACTGAAATTTTATTTAACCTGCCACTATATTCCAATATAGTAATCTTTACACAGCATTTAACAGAGACTATCAATGAAAAAGCAGATATTATAAAACAAAAAAAAATATATTTATTACAATATGGTTACAACACTATTCAACATGACTTGTCATGGTATTGTGACAATGGCGTTGCTTGCCAGTCAATTTTATGAAATTCTCGCATCGAATTAGGGATGTAGCAGTGTACACGTTGGTTATCGATTCTAATAAGTATTCTTATCTAATATAATACCTATCCATATCTAAAATACGCAAGGATTTTAATGTAGTAATCAAAAAAAATTGAAATCAGTATTTTAATTATTGTTTTTTTTACATGTAAAAAATACGCAGAAATAATTTAAAAACCAACAGTTACATATACCTAATAATTACTATTACGAATCAGTCTTACAATATCACAAATCTTTAACAAAATTTACCTAATAATATACTAGGAAGAACATCAGTTTAGTACCTAATAATAATAATTGATTCCGCTTCCGAGAACTCTTCGTCATCTCCAATTCCTTCTAATATTCGAAACAGTTCTTCAGTAGTCATTACACTCATGATCGCAGTTTATAATATAACTAGCTTACACGATATTTTAATAATAAATAAATACAAAAAAAAAGTAAAGCACTTCACTAAACTTAATCGCCTGCGCTTACGACGTCACCGCTGTGTCATACATTTATGACTATGGCGTACAAGGGACTGATAATATTCGTTTGCGCTAGGGATGCGCAAGAGATGAGTTTAACAAGTGTCGATATTAGACATTTGCATTATTTTATTTTTGATTGTGTAGCTAGAGGCATGGTTGTATAAGGCTAAGTTGTTTTAAAAATACGTTTTATTTCTCCTGGTACCAACTTATACACAAATAATATACTCTGGACTAAAATTTCATATTCATCTTCTTAAGTTTTTATTGATTTTACAATCATATGTCACAACACTAGCTGTCACATATAGCGGACTACGGCGTGTGAGGCACTCCATTTATACGCGTTTAACATCTACTTATAAAACAACAAATTTCTCGATATTGGTGGTTTATTTATATTAGTTTCATGCAATACAATATAGACGGAAGCTTAAACTTTTAATTTATATAAATAAAAACACACAAAAGTAATGATTAAATTGTTTATTTCATAAAATGGTGCGACGTGTATTTTGTCATTATATTTGTGACGTTGGCGTTCAGGGTAAGATTTCGTTTGTCACATATATGTGACAATGGCGTTCAAAAGGTTAAATAACGTAGTTGGTGTTATTTTTTATTATTATGAGCCTGTTGTGTGGCACTGCAGAGCTAAGGCCTCCCTCTTTTTTTTTTTTTTTTTTGGGATGGGAAATCATCAAATGAAGGGGTCATTTGATGATTTCCCGCTCTGGGTGGAGCGGAAGGGAGTGTCAGACTCTTACTGACTAAAACCCACCCATGTTCCTTCCTTCGCCCTTTATGTTCCGGGGTAGCGGTAACCCTTTCGGACAATCCCGCTGCCCCGGCAGGCTTCGGCCCTGAGGGGCCCCTCGTTATGCTGACATCTCTTTGAGGCGCGCGTGGAACACTTACGCGCCGTCCGGCACGGGCCTGGTCCTGATCGGGCGGTGAGCTACCCATTGCTCTCCGCCCGCAGGCCCGCGCCTACGTTGGCCGGTAGTCGTCGCTCGACTCCCAACGCCCGGGGCGTCTCCCGCGGCGGCTGGGACGGGAGGCTCTCTCCCTCATCCGTCCCGCCACCTCCTTCGCTAGCATGACTGCTTCGCAGAAGGAGGCGACTGCCTCCCACTCCCTCTCGCTCCGGACCATAGCTTGCACCAGGGCCGGGCGCGAGAGGCCGCCGCCGCTGCCGATCGCCTCTACGAGGACACGGCGGTGCTCCGCCCAAGCGGGGCAGACCTCCACCGCGTGCTCCACCGTGTCCTCTGGGCGATCCTGGCAGTGGAGACACCCGGGCGTTTCCTCCCGCCTGATGATGTGCAGGAACCTCCCGAAACTTCCGTGTCCGGTGAGGACCTGCGTCAGGCGGTAGGTGAGGGCGCCGTGGCGCCTCTCTAGCCACTCCTCAAAGAGGGGTCTTATCGCCGCTATCGCGGCGTGCCCTGCGCTGGGTTGCGACAGTTGCTCTTTCCATGTCGCCATGAGATCGAGCCGGAGGTCCGTCCGCTCCGCAGCAATTTGCCGCGGGAGCGGACTTTCCCCCCGGCGTAGTGCCTCCGCGCGCCACTCATACAGGCGCGCGAGGACTATCGCCTCCAGATCCCATGGCGGCAGTCCGGCAAGGAGGCTTGCCGCCTCGCGCGAGATCGTGCGGTAGCCCCGGATTAGCCTTACGGCTACCACCTTCTGGGGCGCGTTCAGGTAGTGGGCGGCTCGCCGCCGCAGTGAACGGGCCTCCCTCCTGTCTTTCCATTTTCTCTCTCTTGTCTGCAATTAGAGCTCAATCCTTTCCCTACCTAGAGGATTGAGCTCAAATTGCAAAGGAGAGAGACCTCTACCATTTGTTGTACATATGTACACCACAACTATCTATAAATTAAATTTTACAGCAGATTCAAGTAAAGACTGGAAGCTAATGCTGTTGAACTCACCATATCTGTCATTGAAGTAATCTCCAATACTGTCAAGAGTATCATCAAGACACTGCACACTGTCGTCCATGGAGTCATCATCATTCAGTGCATGTGGAGGGCTAAGGGCCATCATCTCCCACAATGTGAGGCCCAGGGGCCATATATCTGTCTTGCAGGATATCTCGCCGCCATGGATCACTTCTGGGGCACTCCATGGTTCTGTGCCTGGAATTTGACATAGTGATTTGATGAGAAAAGAGAAAATGAATGATGAGCTTTATTCTGTAGGTGCAAAAGATGATCTTGCTTAAAACTTACTAAATAAAATATAGTTAAAGTATATAATATTAAAACTAAAGCTATACTAAATTTACTTATGTGTTGTTATAAATAAAGTGTATTTTTAAAAAGTACATTAATCACACAAACATTTTACCTACGGTCGAGAAAGATAAGAGGCCGTAACCGGTTCTGTGAGCCTAGTTCGAGAGCTAGGTAGCGCGAATTTACCGCGAACTCCAACAAGAACACAAATGTTTGGCGGGAGTGTGAGTAGTGGATCAACCTATAATTTGTCCAATTTTGAGGATGACGAACGCCGAGTTAACATAGACTCAAGAAAGAGAAGACCACACTCTCTGGAATATGATTTCAAAAGAGATTTAGCCCAATTTCGTAGCGAAATAATGGGATGTATAAAGGAAGCGATGTACGAACAAATTGAAAATATAACACAAATGCGGAACGAAATTAGGCAAGATATTCAAGACCTGAAACTAACAACTGATAACCTATCAGAAGAATATAAGAAACTGCATAAATCCGTGGAAAATATTACAACTGAACATAAAATTACTCAAAGTAAAATTATAGCAATCGAGGATGAGCTGCTTCAACTTAAAAGTGAAAACCGAAAACCCGAATTAAATTTTGGAGCACAACACGAGTTTTTTCTCGAAATGCAAGGTAGACTTCAGAGAGACAAGAACATAATATTGGTGGGTCTGAATGAGCAAGATGTCATCAATCTCTCTCTCTCTCAAATAAATAAATTAAAATTAATTCTCTCCAAAGGCAACAATTGCGACTGTGAAGAAGTTCACAATATCCTAACACAAGCCTATCAAGATTGTCCTAAGCCCGTAATATCTACAAGATTGGGCAAATATAATACAGATAAACCCCGCTCTATAAAAATTGTATTTGATTCTCCAGATACACCAAAATATTTATTGAAAAATCGATCGAAACTGCCTAAGACTATAAAAATATATACAAAATCTCCAAACTGAGCTCAAAGAGCGAGAGCAAAAAGGGGAAACCAATTTAATTATTAAATATATCAAAGGAGTTCCTACTATAACTAAAAACAGTAACTACATTTCAAAACACTAACCGGGGCTAACACCAGTTGTTCCAATAATGCTAGCCCAGGAAATATTACACACCAAAGAATTCAAAAGTATAAAGATTTGCCCTCAGTCGTCATTCCTCAAAACCTTCTATGCTCTTGTAAGAAGTATCCGCACTCCAGGAAAACTTGAAGAACTACAGTGCATCCTAAACGTTATCCCTTCTGCAATACATGTCATAATTATAACTGAGATCTACCCTAACTAAAACATATTTACAATTACAGACATGATAGTAAGGGAGGAGGCGTATCTATCTACATTCATGAAGGCATTCCCTTTGAAGTAACAAAGGACACCTACAAGGATAGCAACCACTACCTATGGATATATCTTCCCAAATATGCGCTGCATATTGGAGGTATCTACAAACCAGACAATTCTAACATTAAAGAGTTTCTTGAAAGATATACCTTGCAACTGGAAGCTAGAAAGAGATCGATCGTGTTTGGTGATTTTAACTTAGACCTGCTGAATCCAAACACATGTGTCACTCAATACCTATCAGAACTCGAAGAAAGTGGCTACGATATTTTAAATAAAGTAGATAAGGAATACTCCACGAGGCAAACTCAAACAACAAGCACCATCTTGGATCATGTTGCAACAGACCTACAAAAACAGTCCTTCCATTTTGTTATTCTGGATTCTGCTATGTCTGACCATAAACAGACATAGCAGAAAAAAAAGTTTAATAGGAAGATAAATAATGATAAAAATAGTTACTACTACCACTAATTCCAAAAATGTAACAATAATCCGAAGAAGATTTGGAAAACTATTAATTCTGTAGCTATGAATAAGACTAAAACGAATAGTTTACCTTCAAAGCTAATAGTAAATTCACAAAGTGTAACAGAGGGTGAAAAAATCTGTGATATACTGAATGTTTACTTCGCCACTATTGGTACAGAGCTGGCCAATGGGATACCATCGGGATACCATTTAAATTCAGGTAACACACTTATGTACAGACGCCAGCACATCAAGCTACTACAATCTGTCAAATTTCTTTAATAGATTTTCAACTTTATCGCTAAAGCATTAAGGTTCAAGGTTGATTGGGAAAATTTGACAGTTTCGGGTAGCTTGACCTGCTGGCGTCCGTACAGACGCCAGCACGTCAAGTTACCCGAAACTGTTGTATATCCTTATATACAATAAGAACCAAGCACTTTATAGTCACTATTGATAGGCTATCACCCATATTCCAGGACGTTTCCTCGAAACTTCTTCGACTCCACTCAACCTCATTCAAGGAAATCGGTATTCACAGTTGTAAAAAATCACCTCCACTTGGCGTCCCTCGACATTTTTCCTCAGTCGAGGTGAGGAAACAACTGTCAAACTCAAGGTACATCGCGACGTACCTTAAGGAACACTCAAGGAAGATTTACGCCATTCTTTACGTTGTTTTCGCTCACGCTTGTAAACAGAACTGAATAATTTATTTGAATAGTTTTTCTAATAGTGTTTTCAATGGATTTCCAACAGTTTCTAAATTATCTGTATGATAATCCGTACGATTACCCTGCACGCCGTTATTTTCGGGATGCAGAAAATCCCATAGAATTTTATGACAATGAAGAATTTATTTATTTATTTTTCCTTTAATTTCAGGCATCAAGGCCCATATAAACACATACAGTACAATATTAATATAACTTAAAAATACTATAAATACATACAACATTATAATTACACTAAAAAACAAACTAACGCACACGAAGTGTCCGCGTCGTGTTTCGCTGACTGGTGACATGTAGCCGACCACGAAACCGGCGGTACACAACACCCTTCGGCCAGAACTCTTCCTTGAGGAACCTCTCGAGATGATGTGTCGGAACACGCACCACGAACGACTTGAAGTTCGAGTTGTGACGCGACTCCAACTTCTCGACCCTCAAAGTCCAGTTGGTCTTCACACGCATGTAGAATTCCAAAGACGCTATCGTTTTAGGAAAGAAACAGTGCTGAATATGTTGTTACCGCTTGTGTTCAATAACTGAACCTATACCTAATAATTAATTCTTGGAGACACGCCTTCTCTGACTCACTGAATATTTGTCTCCCAGACATATTTCGTGAAACAATAAAAATAAAAACGGAGTAAAACTTTCAAGTCACAATTAAATTATTAATGTTTCAACGTAACGTAAACCATGCGTAAACCTACCAACACAGGATGACAGGACCGACGCGATCACACTGATAAAATATATATCCTACTAATATTATAAACGTGAAAGTTTGTATGGATGGATGTTTGTTACTCTTTCACGCAAAAACTACTCAACGGATTTGGATGAAATTTGGCACACAGATGGTTTATAACCAGCATTAACATATAGGATACTTTTTATCCCGATATTCCCACGGGATCGAAACTTCTGCGGGTGAAACCGCGGGGCGCAGCTAGTATAAAATAATGAAGATTGAAACATCCACAGCACATACATACCCAACACCTCTTCTACTGACCCTAGCAATACTTCAGAATCCGCCTACTGTGCAAAAACCACCAACTGTGTACTGTGCTACTGCTGGGCAAAAACCTCCCAAAATTCATTCAGTTGCCACATTTATCCAACCCAAAATCCATTTTAAGATGGATATGCGAAAACGAATGTTCGAGAATCCAACCTAGGTCTAGTTGGAAAAAGGGAGTATCCGATTCCTTTCAACTTATGGTCATCTTGAGTGTACTTTTCCAATTAAAAGAAAAATACTGTTTACTGTCAGCCTGTTTCGTTCACTGGTGGGCAAAGGCCTTCCCCCAAAACTTCCAGCTATTTCGATCCGGGTAAAAGAAATACTTACCAAAATACACAGCTTTCCCTCCCTTTTTCTTATGAAACACACCATTCTCGTCAAGTGGCAGAGTGACTCCGAAGTCACACAACTTGCAGATTACGAAGTCTCCATTCACGAGGATGTTGTAGGACTTCATGTCACCGTGCAGGATCTGCATCTTAGTGTGAAGGTAGTCCAGGGCACTGGCTATGTCTGATGCGACCTGTCACATGTATGAAGTGGTTTATACTAAGTTTAAAACAGATGTTACTGAAACATTTTTTTCAGGAAAGCTAAGGGTTAAAATAGTTTATGGTAGTAGCGTGTAAAAAGAAATTTCTTATTAGATAAATAACTATTGAGTCCATATTTGTGTGCTTGAAGTATTCAATAAATAATTAATGGTTTTAGTTATGAAGTTTTAAAGTACATACTATATTACAGTCAAGACACAGTTATCCAACTATCCTACTAATATTATAAACATGAAAGTTTGTATGGATGGATGGATGGATGTTTGTTACTCTTTCACGCAAAAACTACTGAACGGATTTGGTTGAAATTTGGCACACAGATGGTTTCCAGGATTAACATATAGGATACTTTTTATCCCGATATTCCCACGGGATCGAAACTTATGCTGTGTAACCGCGGGGCGCAGCTAGTAATTACTTAGTAAATTATTTAATGTTTTGCCACAGCCAATGACTAGTAACTGGAAAATCGTGTTAAGGTAAGTTTTAGGTAACACATTTTGTAGTGTCTGTGAAATTCTTTAGTTTGCAATTGTAATTTTGAATAAAGGGCGAAAATTGGTAACAAAAATAATTCTAATGAACAAAAGGAGACAATTCAATAACTTTTAACTTGTATTAGGTACTTACTTTCAAAATTTGCTTTGGCATGAATGGTTCACCGTCGTCTTCAATTCTTTTCTCAATCATATCACCAAGTGACAGGTCACAGGCCTCCATCCCTAAGTACAGGATCTTCCCCTTGCTGAACGCGCGAAAACCGACGATGTTAGGGTGTGACATGCGCCGCAGAAGATCGGCTTCATGTTTTATACGGTCGGTGTATACTTTGTTCGGTTCCACACGTTTGTTCAGCATTTTGAGAGCCCATGGCGAACGAATTTGTCCCGCACGAGGGGATCTTACTAGCTGCATCACACTTACACCTAGAAAATACAGCATAGGTTTAGCATAGGTTTTAACTACGCGGAGAAGCAAGATAAAAAACATGTTTTTTCTACCTGTTCCATAGCCAAGTCTGTTTAAAAATGGTGAAGGAGGTATTGTAATTTTGTCGTTAATATCCAGGGCTTTGTTTTTGATAGGCGTCTTAAACTCAGTCATGTTTAATCTATTTAAAATTTGTAGAAACCTCACTCCTTTACGTATTACGTACAATAATACGTTAACCAAAATTTTCAAAAACTTGTTTTGAATGTTTGAATGAGTGAAAAAACATGACAAAATATTATTGCTATCTCTTTTAAAATGTATGACTAAGAAAGAGATAAACGGAAAATATCATGCTTAAGATTATGATTTTTACTAGTACATAGTATGGAATGCAATATAAATTCGTCCAGAAACTGAACGATTGAATTGATGCTAATCTGTTCGTTCATAATTTTATGTCTTACTGCAATCTTCAAATCATACAAAACGAGCCGATCTATCCTGTAAAATTTTCACCGTGAAATCATAGGTGAAGTGAGCAGTCAATAGTGTTAATCCCTACCATTAGGGAATGACAGCTCACTTCCTCGCAAGTTTTCACGGTGAAAATTTTATAGAATAGCGCTACAGATAATAAGGTAGGTATTTTAAGGTAGGTATAAAAATTGTAAGTACCTTTTTTTTTTGTTTTCGGGTAGAAACCTTCAAAAGGCACCCGACCTCCGGGGAGTGTGGGATTTTTACCTCACTAAAACCACCCCGGTGATCACCATCCGCACATAGGGGTGGTCCCGGTTCCTCTTAAAAGATCAATTCCGGAACCACCCCTGCGCAACGCCTGTAAGGCACATCCCTGGGGAGACTGTAAAGGGCCCTCCCGTAAGCCTCGCTATGCACGGCAGCACGTACCAAGTAGGTACAGACGCCAGCAGGTCAAGCTACCTGAAACTGTCAAATTTTCTCACTCAACCTTGAACCTTAATGCTTTAGCGATAAAGTTGAAAATCTATTAAAGAAATTTGACTGATTGTAGTAACTTGATGTGCTGGCGTCCGTACCTATCTACTCATTTGAGTTACTACTAAACATAGATAAGTATTGTTTTTTTTTTTTTTGTTAGCATATTTTATGTCCCTTCTGGGCAAAGGCCTCCCCTTTTTTCTTCCAAACCTCCCGGATTTCTTGTGCGATCTCAGCCTAGCTGTTGTTTCTCCAACATCCGCTAGTTGAGTTATGGAGCGCACCGTGGTGTTTCTAACTCGAACTGCACGCTTCACCTAATATGCTGCGCTCCATTGCCCGTTGGCAAATCTTGAGTTTGGACTTCTGTTGTTCAGTAAGGGACCAACTTTGTGCATCGTAGGTTAGGACGGGCAGGATGCACGTATGTCGATGAGTTTCCTTCATAATGATACAGGAAGACTACCTTTCATGTGTTCTTTAAGGGCCCAGTAGGTCTTCCAAGCATTTTGGACTTATTTTTTACTTAGGTGAGGGGCCCGTGGCTAAATAATAACAGCTGCACAGGTCGATCGATCAGGTTAAGCTACGCTTGCCGCGGTCAGTCTGTGGATGGATGACCATCTTTACTTACCGAGACCCCTCCGGGGCTCGGAAAGCACGTTAAGCCGTTGGTCCCAGCTGTCATTCATGGATCTTTGACAGTCGTTACGGGTAGTCAGGAGCCCGAAAGTCTGACAACCAGTCTTACCAAGGGTAAGACTGGTTGTCAGACTTTCGGGCTTCTCGCGGCTCTCTTCTTTCGGTAATACGGGTATCGTATTACCCAGTAACTGGGTTGTGGAGGTCAGATAGGCAGTCGCTCCATTATATTAGGTTATTCAGCTGTATCCGGTTAAACTTAAGCCGACCCCAACATATTTGGGAAAAGGCAGGCAGATAATGATGTTTTTACATAAGTAATGATCTTGTCCGCCATAATGCTATAGGTACTCAAAGCAGGAAAGAAAAGCATTAACTAATAATAGGTATTGAATACATTTTCAATGGGAGTCGATTACTCTGGCGACATAACACATTCTTCGATGACGAACTAGCCACAACTCCACAAGTAAATCGAGTGCGCTCATGTAATCATTACGTGTTTATTACACTTGATTACAGCTATGTATCATAATGTTCTTTGGTACTAATGCTCACTAAACTTGTACTTATGATATACCTATGTGTCGCAGCCAACTAGCTTAATCAGCCTTTTAGTTAACTGCCTAGCCTTTTAACTAAACGGCGCCGTCCAACTAACAGCCTAAATGATATTCAGCCATTCAATCAAACAGCTAGGCAAATGACTGACATAAGCAATAAACAAACTTTAAAAAAATATACTGTATTATTTAAAAAAATTATACGTTTAACCCAGAAGTCGCAAAATAACCACTTTATAAATAACTCTCAAAATAGATCGAAGGCAGTCTGGCAAATAATAAATAAATCTAAATCAAGTTTGCCACATGATACAATAACTGCCATAAAAAAAGATCAACTATCTATAACGAATCCTTTTGACATATCTAATGAATTTAATAACTACTTTGTTGACGAAATCGAAAATAATATACAAAATGACGTGAATTTGACTAATCTAAATAATATTGAAAATTGGACAGTGCAATCCCTATTTATGTTACCTGTTTCGATGAACGACATTATTAAAATAATTGACAATCTAAAAAATACAAACACGATTGGTTATGATGGTGTATCTACTAGAGTTATTAAACATGTTAAAAAAATTATAGCACCTCCTCTCGCACACATCATTAATTTATGCATCACTGATGGCGTATTTCCGAAAGGTCTAAAAAAAGCTATCATTAAACCTCTATTTAAAAGAAATGACAAATCAGATGTCAAAAACTATAGGCCGATAGCAAAACTCCCAGTACTTTCAAAATTATTTGAAAAAGTAATTTATAATTCAATTTATATGTACTTTGAAAAGTTCAACCTATTCTGCAATGAACAAAAAGGATTTCGTAAAAATCATACTATTAATATGGCACTGTATGATTTACTATCTAATATTATGACATCAGTAGATAAAAATAATCCAGTATGTGCAATCTTTACTGATATGACAAAGGCGTTTGACTATGTGGATCACACGATATTACTGCAAAAATTATACGGATTTGGCATAAGGGGCAATGTTCTGAAACTTATTGAATCATACCTTAGTGACAGATATCAATACACGGAAATATCTAGAATATGTCATAAGACTAAAACGCAGATTATATATAAATCAAAACCAAGACACGTAAAATATGGCGTCCCCCAAGGTAGCGTGCTAGGGCCGTTATTATTTCTGACATATATAAATGATCTGCCAAAAGTAATACGACACAAAATGATCCTATTTGCCGATGATAGCACAGCCATTATAAAATGTAATAATGTGACAACTTATCAAAATGATATTAATAAATCCCTTCTTAGTATCATCCATTGGATGAATAATAATAATCTCGTAATTAATCTAAATAAAACTAAGGTAATGCACTTTCATCAACGGCAACCACATCCAAATATTGATGTAACTTATAATAATCATAAAATAGACGAAGTAAATAATGCTAAGTTCTTAGGTATTACCATTGACAGCAAGCTTACTTGGAAACCCATGATAGAAGAACTTTGCAAACGCCTGAGTAAATCTGCTTATGCACTCTTTCAGCTATCAAAAAAGGTAAATAAAGATACGTTATTGGTAGCATACCATGGACTTGTAGCTTCTGTGTTGCGATATGGCGTAATTTTTTGGGGGCAGTCGACTGACCGTGAGCTTGTATTTAGGATGCAGAAAAGATGTGTCAGAGCAATGTGTAATATAAAAACAACGGATAGCTGTAGACCCTATTTTAAGTCTTTGAAAATACTGACCCTTCCAGCATTATACATTTTGGAAACTGCGTTGTTTGTAAAAAGAAACACACAATTGTTTGATAAAATTATTTCCACTAGAAAAACTCCATTACGTGCCCAATATGTAAATAAACTATGTCATCAAAAATGTAAGACCGCATTGATGCGAAAAAGCTTTTTTGGTATGGCACCTAAAGTGTTTAATAAAATTCCTGATGACATAAAAAACATGACATTATATAAGTTTAAAAAAGCTCTTACTAAATTATTAATTGACAATTGTTATTATACTGTAGATGAATTTTTGAACGACCAATTATTATAATATTTTTTGTAAACACCTACCTATGTAAACATCTATGTTTTACAAATGGATTGATGGATTGATTGATAGACTTTGGACATTTTTATTATTTTGACATAGATTTTTAATATTTTAATTATTTTGACATAGATTTTTGATATTTTAATTATTTTGACATAGATTTTTTTTTTTTTTTTGTGACCTTATAATAATTCCTCATTTAGGTCTGACATAATTGGGTAGTATGTAATTGTTAATATATATGTAATGCATTAAATAATATGTAATTGTTAAATTTATAATTATGCACTTTTATCAAATATTTTAGTGCACATCATATTTGTACGTCTCCTGGCATGACATAGCGCACTATTCCTCAAACATAAGATCTGTACATACTTTACCTATGTTAACAAATAAATTATGATTTGATTTGATTTGATTTGACTTGGATCGCTAACGTTTAACTGCTTGCCTAGCCCAGACATTTTTTTTTTTTAAATTAAAACGTTGCCCCACACTAGGAATTTCTCCTGTATCGTGGGTGTGTTTGGCGATTGATTTATTGGTGATTGACTTAAAGCGGCCGGTTTTTTATTGTATGTTTATTAACAAGTTCGGCAGTAAAAACTGAGCTGTAAAGTAGCTAGTAGTTTAGCACTAAAATGACTTACGGGCAGTTACGTGCGGGCGTTATTTAGTCGTTCCTAAATTCAGGATAGTTTGTTTAATGCGATTAAACTATCCTGAAGTTAGGAACGAATAAATATCGGGCCCGATATTTAGCATAGTGTAATAAGCTCTATAGGAAAGTAAGAAAACTAACTTGGAAGTAGCGCTCGCCGGCCACTGCCGCGCCATCGCTCGCTCGGCTCGCGCGCGTTTGGTCACAGTTCTAACCTAACGTAACCCATTCGGTCGGCGTGGCCCTGGCTTACTTCGTGCGACCGATTCAGCTCGCGCGTGGTTGATCACATTTCCACCAAAAGTTCCTATGAACTGCTGAACTATTTATTACTCTACCTATTCCAAAATTTTTATTGGTTATTAATCATTTATCTATTTGCGTATGTGTTATACTGACATTGTAGGATCAAATAACCGACCAATTTTCTTTTTTATTACTGTTAATGTTTTAATACAACATCCACCGAAAAATAAAATGACTGCCCGTTATTTTTATCAACTGATCATAATGATCTCCCTACTGTTAAAATAACAGTTGTTAAAATGATTATTCACCCTATTATATTAATGGCCTAAACATCAGCCAGCCAGTGCATTAAATATTGTATTACGCGCATTGGCTGAATGTCATTTAGGCCGCTAGTTGAACGGCGCCGTTTAGTTAAAAGGCTAGGCATTTAACTGAATGGCTAATTAAACCAGTTGGCGCCGACATATGCACGATGTAGCAGCATGCACATAAACACGACAGGCTCAGTTTACGTGAAATAAACAGTAGTACCTAGCAGTTACACTTATCTAATTAGTAAAAACATATTTTTTCCGATCGCATCGAAACAGGTCGAATAGCTGGCATTCGGCGCACCAAGTCGTTAAATAGGAGCTAGTTATAGATAGAAAACAATCATCGAAATTCAAACATCCTCGTTTATCGTTTCAATGCCATAACTTATTAAATACCTAATAAGATATAAAAAGGAAGGCAATAATCAAAGGGCATCAAAAAATTCGACTGCATCGCTGTCAATAGGAAGTGCCCAATTTTGTTTTTATAAAAGCCAGAAAAAAGAAATGCCGTGACTTATTAATTCATAATCTGACGTGCCTTTTCCTAACTATGTTGGGGTCAAGAAAAATCATCCATATTATACACATATACATACCTATGGGTAAATGATAATATGGATGATTTTTGACGTCTGGGGAGTTTCGCTAGCTAATTTAATTTAACCCTGTGTGTAGGTGTGTACCTAAAACTTTTTCTGGTTACCATTTTTATTTGGTGCCAAATTTTACGGTTCTTTGATATCCACTATTTAGTTAAAATGTGGCAAATTCGTTATGCACCATTTAGAAGACCATGACTACCGCAATAATTACAGTAATGATTTTTTCAACAAATTAGTAGGTTTTGAGAGAGGATTTGTTGACAAACAGCATTTTCACTATTTGTGGAGAAGATAAACCTTTATTGACCAAGGTAGGCAGGATCCCTCAATTCTTTTTTTATGAAACCAATCAGTGAGACCTAGGAAACACGTGGTTCCAATAAGATGGAGCCAGGAACTATGCAGCACGACACATGGTCGATACTTTGGGAGACATGTTTCACAAACAATAAATTCCAAGAAATATTGAAATTAATTGACTCCCAAATTCACCAGATTCGGTTCCGACTTTTTCTGTGGGATTATCTAGATAATCCCACACAAAAAACCACCACCATTTTCCACCATTTTGAACAGTAAAAACAGAATATTTGTGACTCTGATAGTGGAAATACACAATAAAGTAGGCGAAAATTTTGTTGAAACCAGCAAAAAGGTGGAGATGGCGGATGTTATTTTTCATACAACATTGCCAAAAAAATTACGATATTTTCCAGATAATTATATAAAACAGGTTTCTGTTTTATAAAATTATCTAAATTTAAAGTTGTGTAGTTGACCACCCTGCCTGTACTTAAAGCCTATCATTTATCAACACACACACAACACATTAAAATAGCCCGTTCTCTTTTCGGTTCCTATAGTTAGCGACTAAGGATGAGCAATGATACATTCTGGTTGCCCCCAATTACCAATTTACATAAAAATCGCCAACTTGCATACTAAACACGGCTAAACTTAATTACTGTTACCTATTCAAATTATGACGCGTAGGTATAATCATGTGAAACTGATTCGCGAAGGCCGCTCTCCGGAACTTGAGGAAGCGTCGAATTACGCGGGAACAGTCGTCCTTAGCGTTACAACGTTGCTCAATGGAAGGAAGCGTTGTCGTCGATGTTGAGGTAATGCTCGTCAGTAATGGAGCGGTCACCGCGAAGTGCGGGCGTGCATCCCCGGACTGGAGCCAGCATGGGCCAGTACCACACACTCAGGTAGGAGCTAGTGGCACGCGCCATTGGTTCGCGTATTGCGTTTGTGTTGTGTTGCGATAGCGTAGCGGTTTGTAAGGGAGGTAGGTGCCTCCTTGTGCGGCGGGGGTAAGTACAAATGATGGTGCTGTGTTGTGAAATGAGAACTGGCCTTCCGTTGGTGACAACTTCCAATCACTTCAATGTTGGTAGCGATTTTCAGCGAGCAGGTAGGGTTCTAAACATCAGGATTTAACTGATCTTTGATTTTGAAAGTGAAACTACTTTATTTGTGTGTCAGAAGTTGATTTGTGGTAATTTCAAAGAATCCCTACAGGGTTGTTGGGTCTGGTCTGTTTGAAGAAGACGGTATCAGTAGGTACAGTAATTAAAACCTTTGGTTTCACATTTTTTAAGTAAGTACCACTGACGCAATGTTCTGCAACTTGATAAATCATTATTGTTCACAAGAGCGTGGGTTCAGCTCCCATGTCGCACAGTGTTTTTGGGTACCTAACGTAATCAACAGTGACGACAACATCTTGTTTCAACCCTTTCAGGAAAATCAGATAAACGTGTGCGAAAATTAACAATTCGCATGAAGTTTTTTTAGTTTCGAACCCTAAAAATCTGATGCGAAAATATTATTAATTTTCGTACACATGCGTAAAACAGTGGTAAAAATCATGTTCTAATGTGAGGAAGGCCACACGGAGCTTCCTTTATTACTTACTGATCTACTCTTTTCTAACCGACATCCAATCTACCGTCGCATATTGACCATGACCGTACTATCATAACGACGAGGTCACTGTTATGGTACCAAAATACAAGGATTTGAATGAATCTTATTCCGACTCAGAAGGTTGGGTATTACTCTATAATGCCCCACTGCGCACTAAGTACAAGACTTTTTTCCGTCCTTCCACTTAATTCTATCGATTGCATGCTGTCTATGGCCAATCTTTAAGAAAAAGAGTAGAGTTGATCCCGTCATCGCCTCCAGGGTAAATAATTTTCTATTTACTATCCGCTTTCGTCCATAACAATGGGCAATTCGCTTTTGTTTTCGTTCAATACTTTACTGTTACAATAGTCGAGCTCGACCTCCACATGTTCACAACGTGCATCACCTGTAAACTATTGTTATCGTTGTTAACTGATCGATCATCAATGAGATAGCCTCCCTGTGAACTAAAATGCTCCAGAATTCCAGACCGATGATCGTAAAGAGATGGTAAAGCTTTGTAAGTGCCGTTTTGTATTTACTCTTAGCACAATTCAGTCTGCGAAAAACTTCGCGATGACTTTCACATTGAGTACTATATCAGGTTTGGCAGCCATTGTTCTTCTTACAATATTATTCTGATACGTTATTGTTTTATTTTCCGTGTTATAGTCTATTGATTGATATTTTCAAACGCGAATGCCATTGTATATATTCTTTTCACACGATTCTGAATCTATTGATGTTTTCTCATTGTCGTTGATGTTAATTCGGAAGTGAATACAACTCAAAGAGTTATTAACACATTATAGAGTCGTTTTTGTTGGTGATTTACTTTGTTTTTTGAGGTCAGTAACATATACTCATTTGCACTAGAAACATCAACGCAGGTGTAATGCAACACATATTAGCGCAGTGATTAGCTAATTACCTACGTGTTGTCACTTGCCAGGCCATTGCCCACAGACACCATAGCAAACATATAATTGGTTGGTTGGACCTTGTGCATATTACTTAAAATCAACTGCAACAACTGATACCGTCTCCGGATAAGGCGCACCTACCTACGTACTCGTATTATGCTTTTTGTGCTTAATTACACTAATCGTCCCGGTCCTGCGAGGTGTTACACTAAACTTATCAGGAAGACATCAATTTGTACCAACATGTTACTAAAACATTAGTTTTTAATTCAAGGAAATTCTCATCATCGCATTCAGTTCTAATTTATTCTGAATGTAGTCAGTCATAAGGGGTGAAGAAGGAATGTTTCCAATTATGTCAAATGATCGGAAATGTTTCACAATGACTTGTAACTGTTAGGTCATGGAGCCCTGCACGCGATTATAAGGAATCCACCGGTGCCTCTACCTACCATGTGATATATTCATTGACCCACTTTGAGGGATATCACTGATGTCCGGAATTGTCGAAAGTGCTGTTCAAGGATGCACGCGAGTTGTGTTTTTTTCCATCTTGTCTAGTAAGTTGGTTCAGTCCTAGTATCCTAGTAATAAAGACGTCTTCTTTTAGAAATTCGTTGATATAGTAGGTAATCAAACAGGAATACTTCCGCGGCCTTGAGTACCTGCACGCATCTTTTTTCTTTGTTTTGTAAACTTCGCTGCAATCATTGAGTAGAAAGTTGATCCGAGTATCGTTAATACGTAGGTATAGCGCAGGGTGTACTCTTTTACAATGTCATGTTATTACATATTCATCTAGGTATTCATACCTTTCAAATATTTATTCATAATTATGTACATTGTGGATTGATTATACAAGAACTTTGAAGAAGCTTTGTGGCTTGAGGCTGTTCAAGACTCAAGAGATTATTCGATTCTCCTCTTTCGTCGTCGTAACATAACAGGCAACTCTTTTATGTTCAGACTCTTTATGTATCTATTTGCACAGATGAAGTTTAATATCTCAGCGAATTCATCCTTGAAAGTTGAATGTCATGATGCAATGATGCCTTGAGGGACCTCAAGGCATCATTCTGTCTTTTTCTCATCTCAGTGTCCTGCCATCAAAAAGCCAACCACGCTGTCGCTATAACGCTAAAATAACAAAATTATATCCTAGATTAACTAAAACTATTTACAAACTAAAATACAGCGTCGAAAAATTCATCCGCATCGCTGACGACTGGTAATGTACATACCCAAGACACTGGCGGCATTGCCGCTTTGTATGGCAATGCTTAGTCTCTGGCCAAGGTATAAGCCAGCCCTTGGGTCATGGGAAGTGTATACCAGTCGTTTCGAAATTTCCTTAAAAAGAACATGCGCATTCGGACCCCACGGCCCGAGGGTTTCAACCCCAAACAGCTCGAAAATATAATTATCAATAAGGCACAGACCCGACTCCCATTTACCCACAGCCAGCAGGCGCGGACGCTCCGCAGTAGTAATAGACGTGTTAAGTAAATTATCCTGAACTACTCTGCAGAGCGGCTCATCCCACCGTCTCTGGGAAAAAGGATTATTGGGTAGATCTGAGTTCGGGCAAGCGAGTCTCCAGGCATCCATAGCCTCAGTGAAGCACGGCACATCAAAATTAATCAGTGTGGAGGCTAGGATTTTCCTGATTAATTTTTTCAGTACCGTGGACCGAGGATATGAAAGCCGGTAAACTAATACTAGAAATTTAATCCGCGCTGCACAGCGTGGTATCCAAGATTGAATGCGCAGTGGACCACAAATGCTCAGCACTGGCCGCCTTCATCGACATTGAGGGCGCCTTTGACAAAACCACATTCAAGAGCAGCACGGCCTTACACAGACACGGTATAGATCCGTCTCTGAGCGGCTGGATTACCAATATGCTCGAATAGAAAGCTGTACAAGTGACCGTAAACGACACCACAAGGGCCATTGTGGCAAAGGGCTGCCCGCAAGGGGGCGTCCTTTCGCCACTTTTATGGAATCTGGTTATAGACAGCCTGATAAAGGCACTAAACGATAAAGGCTACTTTACCGTAGGCTACACCGATGATCTAACCATAATAATAAATGGCACGAAAACATCCTGTGCAACCTAATGCACCAGGCCCTGAAATTAGTAGAGACCTGGTGTAGTACACACCAACTATTAGTGAACAAAAACCGAATTGATCCTCTTCACAAAAAAGAGGAAACTTACTACACTACAACTTCCAAGATTCTTTGGCACTACCCTAAGCCTATCAACTGAAACCAAATACCTGGGCATCTTTTTGGACAAACAGCTGAATTGGGCAAAGCACATCAATTACATCACCACAAAGGGCAGCATACCCCGTGGCAATGCAAGAAAATGCTTGGAAAAACTGGGGCATTAGCCCCAAGATCACATACTGGCTTTACACCACAGTTATCCGACCAATTATCACATACGGCTCACTAGTCTGGTGGCCCAGAACAGACCAGACCTGACCACAGCCCAAAAAGATCTCGAAAAGTTTTGCTTATGTGGCAATCACTAGCTGCATGAGAGCTGCACCCACCGCTGCCCTACAGGCTATGCTTGGACTGCCTCCCCTACACCTTATCGTGCGGGAGGAGGCGGTCCTGTCTTCCTTCAGACTCCATATATCAGGAACTCTGAGCAAAAACTCGAGGATCAAACACATACGCTTAAGGGATGAGGCGATCAAACGGCAGCCAATGATGGCAGCACCCTGCGACAAAGGCCCTAAGCAATACCTACTGCTTCCAAAAGCATTACAACATAGTGCTTAAAGAGAAGCAGCGCGACTACTCGGGCCCGACAGAGTTGAGAGTTTACATTGATGGATCGAAGACCGATTGCGGAACTGGAGTCGGAGTTTTCTCACACGACCTCAACATAAACATATCCAGCCCGCTAGGAATGCTCAACACGGTCTACCAAGCGGAGTGTGTGGATATAATACGCGGCCCATGTCATAGCAGCCAGGAGAGTTACGGACACTCATGTTCATATAATCTCTGACAGCGCCTCAGTCCTCCAATCCCTGAAGAAGGGATGCATCACATCACATCTAATACTAGAATGTCACAAGGCGCTTGAACAGGTCACTGTATCGAACCGCAACACAGTGACACTACAATGGAAGGTGGATCACTAGGTAACGACGCGGCTGACGAGCTGGCCAGAAGGGCATCCAGCACGTCAGTCTATGGACCGGAACCAGACGTGTCCATCCCCTTCAATCAACTACGCAGGTGGCTGAGCACACCCACACACAAGCAGAGAACTGCTGGTCCTCGTCACCGGGCTGCAGGCAGTCCAAGGAGGCCATGCCATCATTAGATGGCAAACTAACCAAAATATTACTACGCCTGGATAGGAAAGGCCTGCGCCTGATGACGGGGTCCATCACGGGACACTGCTCACTAAACAAACACTTTCACACGATAGGCATAACGGACAGCCCTCTATGCAGAGCCTGCATCGAGGCTGATGAAACCGCCGCGCATGTGCTCTTTGAGTGCACAGGCGTCACCCAGATTAGGTCGGAAACCCTCGGGACACCCAGATCTTACACAGATGTTCTCAACAGACCTGGATACTTAATAAGCCTCTGGAGGGAGGTGTGCTGGTTGGAATAACCACCGACGGCCGCCATGGCCCACGTAAAATGGTCCACCTGAAGGACTAAGTGCGGAAACCAAACCTGTAACATAGAACATACTAGAAATTTTGCGGACGCCGAGGCCTCCCATACGAATGGGAAGAGTAGCCTGTGCCCAAGCTCGGTCGTCCATGGCCACATTTAAAATCGAAGTTAATGTATGCCTGATAATTTGGTCCATTTTATAAAAGCATTTACATAAAAACAATAACAATGCATTAATCGTAGTTTGCAAAATGCTAAGAAATTAGAGCAATATGGTAATCTGGGGAAATTTACGCATGGTCGATGTTTAGGGACGTAATAACAATATTTACATAGACTCGTGCTAGTAGGTTCTCGATGTAAGCACGACATTCGTGCCTGTCAATTCTCAAATTGCGATTTCAGGGCAACGCTGCATCGGACAGGAAAAGGATGTAATAAAAAACTACATACAAATTACATGTTCGTACATCATTCTATCACTGCGATTGATTGAAATTACGAAAAGTGATTTCTGTAGTTGCTGTTTCTTTAAATAGACAATTTCATATTTTTGAGTTTCCTGCCCGAGTAGGTCGTCTAGGTATCTATTAATTCTATTATGATCAGTTTAGTGTTCACTTTAGCGTATTTACGGCGTTAGGATGCCAGTAGTTTTGTTAAAAAACTACATAACTTTAATCATGTTTTGCTAATACGAGTATTGGTCCAAGGTGTGGTGGCTATTGCAGTTGCGGATATATCTAAATGCATTATGAAGGGCTAGATTTTACAAACAGAAACTTCAGACGATAAATTGCAAATTAAATGATAAATGCTCCCCGGCTCATATTTTTTCTAGAGAATTCGTTCTTGTATTAGAAACTAATTGAGTGATTGCGCGCGAGCACGTTACTAGCTATCATTAAAGCATCCTATACTTGGTTTCATTTCAAACTCGTTAATTAATCAATGTAAATCAAAGTAAACACATAATAACGACAGCCCCATCAATTATTAGTTTATAACAATATTGTTAGTAGACGAAACAATTTTGTAATGACGTATGAGAGTTGCGCACGCGTCCAACTACAGGCGTTCACAGTTTGAGTATTCCAGTTATTGCATCACCTGTTATTTAATTGGCAACCTGTTCGATAGTGTAGCGCATCAATACGTGCACTATTGTCTGCCCCACGAAAGACCTATGTAGGTCCGTCAAATGAAATAGTCATTATATTCCGATGCAACGATTTATTAAATTTCTGATGCGTGAAACCGTTAGAACGATTTTACAATCAGAAGTTTGTTAAACATTACAGAATATATTATGTGTCGTCTGTAACGTTATCATAACATGTCCGAAATACAATTGATTCATCAGTGCGGGTATTATCTAAACATAAATTATGATACAATTTATATAATAACACTCGTAGCGCTTGTACGCAGGCGCCATGTTTGATAACACGCCCATTGTCCTGCAGCGCGGCACTACCGCACCTTCGGGCATCACTTCAGATACGATCACTCGCATCGGCCGCAACAGTAACGTCGCGATATGTTGTCTTGGTAAGCAGTCGAGAGCGCAGCACATCGCACTACGTATCAATTCTGATTTTTGCTTTTATCCAATACTTGTTTTCTCGTAACACCAGGCGCCGACGCTGTCACAGCAAGAGTATTTTGAAATAGTTTTTAATATTTACCTACCATTATAAATGGTTAGGAACCACATACATATAAAGTTTATATGTCTGTGTTAGGAACACTTACGTTTTTTGAGACGCTCATTTACCACTTATTTTCTCCTTTTCAGGTCATTCGTGATTTCCTTGGCAATCGCGATAGCAATAACCAAATCACCAGCCAGTGGTTTCACTATAGCTCGGGACAATTTGAATTTACCAGATCTGGAAACTGAAGAGAGCAAACAGCTGGAAGTGAGGTACGATTTGAAGACCTTAAATGAGAATGAGACAATCTATAACAACAAGACGAAAGAAGACTCAGATTCTACTGTAATAGCAATCAACAACACCAACAATAATAATAAGCAAAATTACAGTGATGAAAAGGTTGATGAGAAACCGTTGATTTTTAACGAGACTGCTGATACACAAACAAAAATATCAGAAAATAATACAATCGAAATTTCATCTGATACAGCGATAATAATTTCGACCGAAACATCTAGTTATGCCACTACAGCACCAAGCGCAAGTCAAACTGAAAGCCTAGAAACTGAGAGCAGTCAAGATCTTACAACTAAATCTTTACCACAGACTTCATTTACTACTGAAACCGAATATTCAACTGTTACGAATAAAATTGAGGAAAGAAAAATCCAAGAAAATGAAACAAGATCACCAGAAGATCAGAATTATACGGGAGATATGACTTCTACTGCAACACCAGGGACAAATAACGTGAATAATAATGATGAAAATAAAAGTGAAAACAAGAAGAATGTCTTTGACAACAATAATAACAATGTGAACACTGTAATAACAACTATTGTAGATTCTGAAAGTAAAGTTACAACCGAAACCCATTTTTCTGATCAGAAAGCTGATCAAATAAATACTAAAGAAGAAAGTACGATAGCAAAAACTGACGAATCGCTTGATGCATCTACAACTGCTTCATCTGAGCCAAAGACAATATTAGAAAAGGCTTCGACAGAAATGACGACAGAAACCTCTTCTACTGAAAGTTTAACCACTGACTTATATCCAACCACGTTACCGCCTTGGAAAAAATATACAACGATTGATAGAAAACGCACAAGCACTGACGACACCACAACAACAGATAAAGATATGGCGTTAGCGGAAACTGCGCAAACTCGTATGAATCTAGAAAACGTTTTTACGAACACACCCATAACATCATTACAAAGATTGAGAAATGATCTTGTTGATGCTCAAGAGTCAACGACGAGACAACTTGAAACAACAACGGGGAGCGAAACTATTGTAAGTCATGGTAAAGAGGCTGTAACAAATATACTCACGACAGTGATGGGTACTGAGATTGAGACCGAACCAACGAAACTGGAGATTGTGTCTAAAAGAGCAGGCTACAAAGACAACCGAGAGACGACAACTCCTAAGCCTGAAGAAGCCACAACCACGGAGTTCTCGCCTAGAATGAGCACCAATAATACGGAGATGTATAGTACTATGTACGAGACTGAAGTTGAGGTAGTAAAAAACAAGAATGGTAGTGTGTATGAGTCGCAAAGTCAATTGGTAAGTTGATTTAAGTTTTATAATATTGTTAACTTTGTGACTTACATAAAGGTACAAAGAGCCCGCTGTCGATTGACGTCGACAGTCGCCATAAGATGAAAAAATGTGTTACAATGTTGTCGATCGACCGCGGTCTGGTTGCACTCTATGTAAAGCACGTTAATACGTTGGTCCCGGCAGTCATTCGTGGTTCTTTGACAGTCGTTACGGGTGGTCAGAAGCCCGAAACTCTAACAACCAGTCTTGCCAAGAGCTATCGTATTACCTAGTCACTGGGATGTGGAGGTCAGATAGGCAGCCGCTCCATGTAAAATAACTATGTATTTAACTGCATCCGGTTAGACTGGAAGCCGACCCCAACATACATAGTTGGGAAAAGGCTAGGATGATGAAGACCTATGTATGTCTCAGTCTACATCATTTTCATGTCAACGGTTATACTTCTTCTTCATCTTCTTTTCCTCTGGAACCCGTTCGTACCGTGGTAAAAATATATGCCACTCAGCAAGATGGTAGCACCCGGCGCCGAGCCTACATAAGAGTAACGTGTGTAAAATGATAAAATCACCCACAAGTGACAAAGCACCCGATTAAGGGGCACTCAAAAACATATTTGTTTTATTTAAACACTTTATTTCCACAAAAATATCTCTTCCATATTATTTATTTCTGATGTCCATTTTTATACTGGGCTTGTTCGGTAAGAGAAACTGTACTTTTAAAATTGCCTATTTAATTTTGCAAACATTTGCAGGCTGAAGATGCGATTAAAGAAGAGTTATTGAGAGAAGAAACGCTCAACGACAACGAAGAGAATGCGAAGTTTTTTACACATTCGAAACAAGGGAGGATCGTTGATGGTCTGCCTGAAATTGTTACCGACGACTCGCTTAGCGTCAAACCCATAGGTCAGGAAAAAAAGAAAAATACAATTTTATATGCCGTCAATCCAAACTACAAACCCCTTAAGAAAATTGACGTTCAAACACCAAAACAGTTCGTACGCGACCCAGATGACAACAGCTGGAGAAACGAAAGCATCAGCTCTTTAGGAATCGTTTTCAAACCGAAGAATGCTTCAAAATCTTTCACGCAAGTCCTAAAAAACAAAACTGAGACTGAGTTAGGAAATATGACCGATAAAGACAGCAAAGAAGATCTCCCAGACTTAAGAGTTAGGCTAGAAAAGATAGCTGAAGTAAGAAAATCCAAGAAAAAGATTAACAAGTTTGGAGATACTGTGTATAGTGACTATGAGGAATCAAGTGAGAACACGAACCCTTCTAGAGAAGACACGACCACGCCGATGAGCCCCTCCACGGAATCGATATTCAACTTCACCCCACTTCCACCATCTCAATCATCTACGACGGAATTTGATCTCACGGTAAACGCAATTTTAAGAGAAAATTTTGACCTTTTCAAGACTGAAAAGACTTCTCCTATAACAACAAACAAACCGAGCAAATTCTACAACTTGGCAGAATATTATGACGCTACCGACGAATATGATGCTGATTACGTGAATCAGCACAAAATTGATTTAAAGAAATTCACTAAAGCAATGAAAACAAAGGAGACCTTTGCTACGCAACCCCCCGAGCTGCTACGTACACAACCGATCATAGAATATCAACCGGAGAGGAAAGCCACTCTTCAGTATTTCCCACCTACACAAAAAGTTGTCCAAAAAGTAAATATGAACGATTACGATACTAATTTCAATAGAAAAGTGAACATGTATACCATTAATAAAGAGCCTCCTAAAAACGTGCTGACCGCTTCTTTTGGCACAGTTGCTCCCATACCAACAGAATCGTATGAACCATTAAATAAAGTAATAACGAAGCCTGCTTACACTCCAATGTACCAAAATGACAACTTGGACAAGAACCTGTACTTAACAAACCAGCCACGCGTGTCCGAGCCCCCAAACGACGGAAATTTCAACAGAGCATCGTATGTAATCAAACATTACCGGGACTTTATCAACGAGGCGGCGAAAGGCGGCGACGATGAAAGGAGCGAGGAGTATACATATACTGAGGCGCCCGTCCGCGGCGTCACCGTCAATGAGTTGTCTAAGATGCCCCCCCGGGACAGCAACCATGGGGAGGAGGAGTACGAGTACGACGTGAAGTTCCGCAAAGATATTATGAACCGATTCGTTGATAACTTCAATCAGAACAGTGCGAGGTTCAAGGTGGACTTTCCGATCTTGTACAACAGTAGCGTTGTGCACAGACAGACCCCGGAGCACGGGAGAGTGGCGTCGTCGTCTGCGTTCATGAAGAGGTTGTACGAAGTAAACTCGCGGCCGGCCAGCATGCTGAGGAGGCCGTGCGACCCTCACTGTGAGAAGACGGTGGAGCTGTCGCCCGCGTACGAGCTGCACTACTACGTGCCAGACGAAGAAGAGAAGGAAGAAATGGAGCCGCGCGCCATCACCGCGCCGTATCGCTACAGGTTATGAGACACGCGTCGCGTGCATGTTATGTAATGCAATAGTTAGTCGGGTCGGGAGCTGTGCGGGCTGTACTTCATGACAATAAATTACAATTTATTGGTGCTTATCGTAGTTAACGGTTATCGAATGATCGGCAGAGCGAATAGTAATTATATAAACAGTAATGATTTCGCGAATCAAGTAAGTAGTTGTAAAAACATAATTGTTCTGTGAAACTGTGGCAGAATTGGGACTTGAGTTGTTCACAAAAATATATTACTATGTACCTACCTACTAAATACGCAATAGTAATCTAGCTAGTACTCAAGTATAACCTGAATTAAAATATCTGTAAGCAGGTTTCGTATCAAATCAAATGTAAAGTTAAGTAAATTTAAATGGATGGATTAGACCTTTTTATGGTATTTTTATGGAATATTTAGCGTTGGATACCTACTTATTTAGAAATGAGAAAGTAAAGAAATTGTGTTTTTCCTTTATGTAAGTGTATTCTGCCGAATTGCCAAAGATGTAATTTTTTAGTGCTATAATATTTGTAAAGTAAAGATCACATAGGAAATTAAGTTATTGGTCTTCAACAAGCCACATTGGTGTCCAAATTATTTCATGTATTTGTACTGTATTTAGACAATGTGATACATAATTGCCTAGCATACTAACGTTATTTGCATGAAATAAAGAAAAACCGGAATAGTTTAATAATGAAGGCCTGTATTACAGAGTAGACTGTTGTGTAAATATTTACATTCGTAGAAAATAACTGGAGCTTTGCCGTAGTTAATATTACAGCTTGTAAGATATTCACTTGTCTATTGAGAAAAAAATATTGACCGATAAATGCATCATCATACATAAGTGTCATCTTAAACTAGTTTCAACGATCGCGCTCATTTCATACAAGCGTACCTAATTACCTACATGGAAAGTTTTTGTCATGTTTTCGCTCTCCGTAAACTCGATGTTTCGCGTATTTTGTAAAAATCTTGTCGAAAAACATTGACGCAAGCGTTGTTTGTGATAATAAAATACAATTTTATGTACCTAGAATCTATTTTTTACTATCCTTGAATTCACCACCTAGTGAAAAATTATAACAACAAGTACCTACTTACCGTTACTTCACAGTGAGTAGCGCGATGACGTGACGAGGCAGTAGGTGTCGTGCTGCAATAAGTATGATCAGCACAAAATTCTTACGTGCAACTTCAAAATATCTTAACTTACTGGATTCACCTATAACGGTACAAATATCGATACCTAGATTTGCATTTGTGTGTAAGAGGTTCCGACTAGTCATATTGGTGCATTCAGAGATAGAAGTTAGAACCCAAAGCAGCCAGTCTATTCTGTAAAAATGTCACCCTGTCATTCTGTCATGTCACATGTCATGTAAAAAAAGTCGCTGGGGATGGACACTATTGACACTTTAAGTTCACTTAACCTAAGTTTTCACGGTGAGATTTTTACAGAATAGATCGGCTGATTGAAACCTCACTCACTCTACCTTAGTTTTCAAGGTGAGTTTCGTTTGCATATGCAGCAGAAACAGAGTCGCAAAAAGAACAGACCCCTGAGGAACACCGGCATCAATTGCCATATGATCCGAGGAGCAGTCACCTATGACCACTCTGATAGATGACTGACCTTACTTTTTTTTGATATATCAAGGGACTATCATAGTAGTCCCCTGATATATCAAAAAAAAGTAAAGTTATGGTAAAAATAAAGTAATGGTATACCTACCATAACTTTACATAACATGGAGGTTATGGCGATTTGTTTGTAGTTGACAGGGTCGGCAGGTTTACCCTTTTTGGGCACTGGCTGCACATTGGCAACTTCCACGACTCCGGCACTACTCTCGAGAGAGGCGATACAAGCGCACCAAGACAGGAGACAACTCTGGAGCACAGCTTTTCCGGACTCTTGTGGGAATTCCGTCAGGACCGCTTGCTTTATTCACGTCCAGACTGCATCCTTATATCGAATCTGCCTTCTTAAATAGATCTGCTAATAATTGCCAAATGGTCTCCTGGTTATATGTATGGTTTATAAAATTATTTTGTAATTACAATATCTTGTTTTACCATCTTTAAATGAAAATCCAAGATATGCTTTATAATGCACATTTCATATTTTCAGTGGCCCAAAATAGGTTTTGAGTTTGTTGTGCCACTTCTTCTGCCCTGCTATAGCACTAGGAAGTGGTGAAGGGCGGGCATTTTGGGGCGTAGACAGAGGAATTCTCTATCCACAAAAAGAAGCGCAAATATTACCTAGTCTTGGCATAAATATTGTCACGAAGAAAAAAAATTTTTTTTTATTGCAAATAATATTTATTAGTTACTTTTACAGTGTGTTAGTTTAATACATAAATATAAAAACAATTTAAAATATAAAAAGCTTATTCGAAGTGGTCTCCATTGGCTGCAATACAGTCCTTTAAACGTTGAGGCCAGTTATCAATAGAAGCACGCACTCTTTCCACGGGAAAATTCTTCACTGCCAATCGTATGGATTGTTTTAGGGACTCCAAATTATCATGGCGTTTAGAGCAAGCCGTACTCTCTAAAACTGACCATAAATCATAATCCAGCGGATTAAGATCGGGACTAGACGACGGCCAGTCTTCAGCTCTGATGAAGTCCGAAACGTTCACTTCCAACCAAGACTGCGTGGACCGAGTTTTATGACCGGCGCCGAGTCTTGTTGGAAGGACCATACTTGGTTATTGAACATGGTGTTGTTATGGGCCTTAACTACCTTCTCAAGAATGGTATCTTGATACACTTGTGCCGATGTTTTGATACCTTTTTCACAAAAATATGGCTCAGTCACTCCTTCACAGCTAACACCCCACCAAACCATCACTGAAGTCGGATAATGCCCACGTTGCACTCAGTCGACTAATTGAGAAGCTTCCTTAGAGCTTTGAGCATAAATACGGTCATATTGTTTGTAAAAATGTTGCTCAATTGTAAAGATTTTCTCATCCGTAAACAAAATCTTTCTGTGACTTCCCTTTGCGTACCGCTTAAGTAATTGTTTCGATTATACCACCCTATTCTTTTTTAAATTATCAGTTAATAAATGACCAGTGCGTCTCTTATAGGCTGCAAGTTATAAGTCATCTTTTAAAATACGCGACATGGTTCTGGGTGCTATCTTCATCTCCCGAGATAAAAATCTTTTGCTTTCGGACAGGATTTCTTCGAATTCTTTCCCTTACTGCTTTGACCACCTTTTTCGTACGAACACTACGTGGACGGCGAGATCTTTTTCTGTCACAAACAGAGGAGGTCTCATTATACCTATTAATAGCCCGGTACACAAACATTTGACTAATACCAAGCGTATGGAGAGTTTTAAAAATTGCATTTGGCTCCATACCAACTTTGTGTAATGCAATCACAGCGATTCGGTTCTCTTTATCACTCCACTCCATTTTAATATCGCAAAATATTGTACAATGTATTGGCGCCAAATTGAGAAAACTCAATGAACAATCGTATAAAAATGACAGATTCCAAATTCAAATGTAATATCTTTCTTATTTTTAATTGTAACAGTATTTATGGCTAGACTGTATAGAAATGAGTGTTAATTAATATTTTTAGGAGCGCAAAATGGGAATTATTAGAGGTTCGATTAAATACATGCTATTAGTAATTACCATTGCAAGCATACCAGTAGACAATAATTAGATAATTTAATACTAGCGTCTCGGGCGTCATCGGGTAGATACAGATATGTACCCGTAGGTATTTCGTAACAGGTACTCGTACTACTTGGTCTGTGTTCGAAACGTTCAAGTTCAGAATCTCCAATTTTCACAATGTCCAATCTTTGAGAATCCATACTTAATATTATAAATTCGAAAGAAACTGTCTGAGTTACCTTGTATACACCTAAACCACAGAACGGATTTAGAAAAATTTGGCAAGGAGATAGATTATCCTCGGGAAGGACAGAGGCTACTTTTTGTTCCCGAAGCAGCGGGCAGAAGCGAGTGTTCAATAAGTCAAGATGCTTACATACGTACTTTTGTTACATTTATTAACAGTATTGTATTTTGTTGATTATCGTATATCAAAAATTTACTTGTTTTTAATAATATTGAATATTATGAATTTCTAACCGGAGTGTGCCTGTCGTTCAATATTTATAGTTGTACGTTGAACTCTGTTTATAATATTACACTCGGATATCTCATAATATTTGATCGAGTAAAGAAAACACATTGAAACACCAAATACTTTTTTAAAATACACTTTATTGACGTTCTTTATTGTAGAATAGTATGCAAACATCACTCGATCGTTCGATCATATTTTGTTATGGATTCTTTACAAGTCACTTTGAGCATAATCATAATAGGTATCATTACAATAATCATATGTACTATAGCTAAATCATACTTGCACGTGTTAACTGTAGACGAACTCATAAAATCGAGTGGGAAATGCAATTCTGGATCCAATAAATAATTATGTTACAATCTCATAAAAACTCAAATTAAAATATTTTTCATAGATGAACACATTTTTCTCTTTGGATAAACAAAAGAAAAACCAGAACACTGATTGGGTAATTATATACAACAATAAATTGTTAATGAAACTAAAACATTCTCCATTAATGTGTCCACTTTTTGTAAATAAAAAATAAAACAAAAGAAAAAATAATCTGAGTGAAACTAAAATATAAACAATGTTAAATTAAATTACATAAAAGTAATTGGTACCATTTAACTCCTTGGCGCCATCTATCGGGTACAATAAACACCAATGCAGACAACTTGTAAAATCTATAACTTTCGTTACATCACTAGGCGTTTTAAGATACAAGTGAAAGTGGGCCTTATCTACTTCGTCTTTAGATTTATATCGCTAAAGTAAAGTGATCGAGCCTCCGACAATTTTCTGAGTAAATCCAAGAGCCTTAGTTTAATATGGAATTAGCACCAGTTTTAGGTATATTTAAGTTTTCAGAAAAGCTTGCATTGGTATTGTCGTGTTTAGAAATTAGTTCGTAAAATGAATGTGAAATATAGTCGTCGTAGCGCTTTCGAAGTAAATGGTACATATAGGAACATAGATAAGGTGAGAGTTCTCTAAGATTATTGCAAAAGCATGTAGGTAACGTTGTGATGGGCTTCTGAGCTAAAAGCCTTCTGCTGATGAATGTTCTAGTATGACTGAGTGGCCTGTGTGGCCTGTGTGGCTTGTGTCTATGCTTGATACACAAAGCGAACTATTTATACTTCATTTTGTTAGTTGTACGTATGACGTAGGTAGAATTGAACTTTAAATTTCGGTATACGAAGGTTGAGTTTTGCGCACAGGATTTTAGGTAAACAAGACAAGACACAAAACAACAGCCTACACAGCCTAAACGGCCTTGTTGTATTTTAAAACGATAAAACCGAAATAATATTTAAAAATGCGAGATACATAAATAGAAGCAATTCAGTAATGTAGCGGCGTTTGTATGCTATAGGTAGATAAGTAGGTACGTAAATCAGTTACAATTACAACAATAATCATTTGTAAGTCTAGTTTTTAGACTAAAAGCGAATATTTACAAAGAACACGCTACTTTCCTAGCTATACACTAGCTATATACTAGCTATATACCTGCCTCCCATGGCGAGCGCGCGGTGTCCGGCTAGCGAGTTGTTCCAAATTTAATATTTTCCTAATATTTTATAATTTGATTATATTCCCTAATATATATAAGTAAGCGTACATAATTTTTTGGTAACGAATACGAAAATTCCCGCACCCTTCATAAATTAGAATCTTAAGACAAAAATACGCGTGTTTTAAAAAAGGCCGAGTCGAAACACTTGGCGTAGTGTATTCATTTACAAGTGTGCAATATCACAGAATGGATGCGAACAGAAGGCTCCCGCCGCGAGCCGCCGGCCGCGCGCCGCACAACCTAACTCGTTACATTAGCCAGTCTTTCGTTTCCACTACTCTAGCCTACTGCGCACCTCCCGGCGCGAGCCCGACGTGTGCCGCGCGCTTCCTGCAGGTTTCGTCCTCATATGTTAGTTGAATCTTTGTTTTGTAATACCTGCACTCTAATCGCTCGACACGCTCGGAATGACGATCTCTTACATTTTCATAAAGTAACACTATCCATTGCTTACTTTACTGTCGAGTAGACGCATTTTTCAGGCATAAGAATCAATGTAGTTTGTTGTTTCATCAGATTGAAAAAAATTGTCATTCAGAGTGTCTTACGCAATTTGAGAGCTGGATTTTTCTGCTCAAATCTATGACCAAAAAAGCCTACAAGAAGCATGCGGTACACAGTCGTCCTGCACAACCACGCGATGAGAACGCTCCATAACCGAACATCTGCCGATGTGAGTCTGAGGGGACAGAGAGCGCGTGCAGGTGAGCGGGCCGGTCGCGTCGCACCTGCACCACCTTGGTGACCAACTTGAAAAGGAAAACCGGTGGAAACCGCGGGGAAAAGTAGGCAAACTGATCAAATTACCGAGCCCCGTATTTATGGTCAACAACAGTTGCGGTGCTTCATATAGCAATATAGTTTTTGTGTCGTTGGAAACATGTTGTTGGCATCATTGCACGTACTACGTGAACGTAAAATATGTTTCAGCAGCAAGTTGTCTGGGACCTAAATCTACTGATTTACGAAATAATGTTTCAATGGTACGTTATTGACAGATTTTTTAAACAATTCAGTTTTAAACTCACAATGGAGAAACCAATTGCAGTGTTTGTAAATTAATAGAAACGGCCCCCGGCTGATCGTGCTGTTGTAACAATGTTGCGCCAAGTTTGTTCATCATAAATAAGTGGGCTTTCGGTAGAAAATACAAAGGTTGTCTCAAAAACCGTTACATACATTATTTTACCGTTGCCATTTACTGAACAAAAGAATACTGAATACGGACTCAAAAGTCGACAGCTAAAATCTAGCGACGCGAACATTTGTATCTACCGAATCCCCTTGCTAACTATACCGTTCATTTCCTATTATAGTGTTACAAAGATCTTTTGGCGCCTGGATGAGATTGACAGAGGGGAATTTTATGGAAAAACGAGATAGTGTATAGTTTCAATGTTGGCCACGCGCCAAACGATTCTTGTGTTGTAAATGAGGTTGTATTGTCAATGGCAAGCCGTTACTTGTGAAATACTTCTGAAGGTTTAGTGACTAAGGTTAAGTAAACTGTCGTTTGAAAGTAAAATTGTTGGCACCTCGTATTTTTGGCACCACTAGCGTCAACCGAATGTGAAGCTTGAAGTCCGTACAGGTGTAACTAACTAGTAGAGTTTTGCACTGCCGTGCACCTAGATATTGCGGCATATTATGAAAAACAAAGTGAAAAACATCATTTACGAGATATTTTGAATTCCAAACATAAATACACAATAATTTCGGTTATAATTTAGTACGATGTTATTCGCCCAGTTTATTCTCCTTCGCAAGTTACACCTACACGGACAAAAGCACAATTTTCGCTCAATAAAATAAACAGTGTTTCAGCACCAAAACATTTTGAACATAACTAACGAACTAGGAACCGGTGCCGATGCTTTATAATATGTACGACAATATACACAATAACACAACCTACATAAGCACAGAAGGAACTATTTATGCAACGCACAGTAAACAATGCACGCATAATTGATCTAAAACTACTGCTATCTCCTACTCGGAGAATGAATAAGAGAGAGACGGATGATTATTTTAAAGCTGTCACATTATGTTGAATAAGAATTCTAGACAAGTTTAGAGGACACGTCGGAACAGACCACTTAAAAAAACAGCTAAAGTTCAGGTTCCAACCAATTTGACAGTTTTCAACTATCACCGTCTCTTTCTGGCTCTGCCTGTTAGAGAAGGACAGCAATACTCTTATCCTAGTTTAGTAGTTACAATCTTATCGACTTTTCATTTGTGACTTTTTTATTGCCCGTTGTCAAAGTGATCCTTCCATACTTACGTATGTTGTCGAAATACAATATTATAGCGAACTTTATACAATGCTGTACGTACGTACTAGCACCACTATAGCTTTACGTATAATAACTGAAACTTCACCGATTGTATGAAACCAAAATGTATGTGTGTAAATGCATTCTATTTTCAAATGGGCTTTGTACTGATGTGTGATACTTAAAACTGGAATTTTAGAACACACTTTTCTTATTTAGTCTTTTTTATGTTGGTATACGGGGGGAGACTAGTTTTTTTTTGCAGGTCGTTTTGGTTTTGTAGTCATCAATACAAAGCCCAGTATACATTTATTAATTTACATTAAATCATCACAAATTTGGACAATTGACTTCAAACATGCATACAATATGTGCTAGGACGCCTGTCGCTGTTCCACTGTCCACACGAGATGTAGTTTGAGAATTGTTCACCAATAATTTAGGTTAATTTACTTTCATAAACTTTAGGGAATTCCGAGAAATCTGGTACAGGCCAAGCTACAGGCGTCCTTACAAAATAGAACCCTAATATAAGCGTCTCATATAAAATCTTAACAAATTACGTGACTGCGGTCAACAAACGAAGTCCAGTTTCACCTCGGTAGTAAAAAGTAATAATCGACGCGAGTACAGTACAAATTTCAACCTTATCTTCATAGTGAGTATGTTCAATTTTCCGTATACTTATTATTTATAACCACATCCATAAAGCTCTAAGAGGAAGCCTCACTATACATATAATTAAAAGTAAACGTTTAATTTAATATTTTTTCTTTTAAATATAATTTATAACATATACACATTCATACAAAATTCTACATCACTAAAGCGTACTCGATGTTCGAACTAAAATATGAACCGTTCCGAATCTTCAATAACTTTACAATTTTTACATGTCGTCGTCTTAAAGTGAAGTTATTTTTTACAATTTCCTTTAAGAAAGCGTATCGATTAATTTAAAATGAACGATTCGGCTCATCGGATTTAGATTCACACTCGACTAGTAAGTTTTTTTGGAGGTGAAATGCAATATTAGAAGATACCTAAACTCGAACTTCGTCCACGTAGTACTGCGATGAGGAGTTTCTATTGTCTCGTCAACTAAATTATGTCAATGGGCAGCCAGCAGTAAGCGCCATAAATATATATGCCCACCATCACCGCACTACGCAGACGTGTCGTACAACTGCGCCACATTAACACTACACAATACCTCCACTTAATAATTTCGATTGCCTGAACTGCCGTTAATAAGTAGAAATTGTGACCAACACGGAAGATTTAACGAGGGACACTTGTTTATGCGAGGATTCAGAGTTATTATAGATAGCTATAATATTGGTTTAATTTTATATAAAAACTAAATAGTGATGTTTCGCTCACACTACTTAAGTTCTAACATTAATGTAAAAATAAATAACATTCGGAACTATTTGCGATCCCCGCTTAAACAAGCTTCAAGTGTGAGAGGAAAACTTGCGAATACATTCAATCGGTACCATACTTATGCAAAAGTACATGATACGGCAATACAAAATCTCATCATAAGACCCATCATTTCTACGTATAAATATGCGTTTAAATCTAATCTATAGACTACTGCGGGCGGCATCGTCCGTGACGTGTCGTGTCGGACGCGCACGCCAGGTCGGAGCCGAGCCCGCAACTAGTTGACTAAAAACCTTGTTTAAATATCAATAAAAGCTAAGTGCTCCGGAAGTATATCATATACGTACGATATTAGTTAGTGCAGAGGGCCGCTTTGTAGGCAGGACTCGGTAAGCGCAGGGAGTCTGTCGGGAGCGCGGGGGGGTCTGGCGTGACGTCATTAGCTGGCATCGTGCGCGGGGGGGGGCGCGTGACGTCACTAGCTGGCGACGTGCGCGCGCGCGGGGGGGGGCGCGCCGAAGCTGCTGCGCAGCGACTCCTCCATGAGGCGGCAGATCTTGTCGCGGTCCGCCTGGAATGCACATCATACTATCAGTAAAAAAAAAAATGCAGGAAAAAAAAAGCCGGTAGTATTAAGACTCAAAGCACAAGCTAGATGGTTACAGAAGACCGCCCTATACGAGCGACGCCCGCCGCCCGCACACGTGCACACGCGTGCGCGGACGATCTCGCACGTATGTCAGTTGCGAATGCGATCGCTGTACATACTCGCTGTACGTACGCGGGTGCCTATGGTGCGTGTATTTTTACTACTTTCTTACTGAAGCGCGGTTGATATAGTTTGTTCCTATTCCTAGTGTTAAAATTATGCCTGTCACAATTATCTTACTAAAAAGATGTAAATTTTTTCGAACATACATAATGTTTTCGTATATTATTGACAAGGAACCGTCATGATGTTAATTTTTTTAAACAACAAATTTACCCTGTGTAAATTAAATTGATTTTTACGGTCATACACTTTTTGACCTATTTAGGTCAAACAAAGACAATGCAGCCTCACCTCGTGTATGAAGCCGAGCTGCACGAGCTCGTGCGCGAGCGCGGCGGCACTGTCGCGCGGCGACACGGCGCAGGTGAGCTGGCGGTTCATCTTGTCGTCCATGCGCAGCAGGATCGTCATCTGGGGAGACGTACACAAACAAATTACTGCCTCGGGGACAGTGCGTCCTACCTAAGTAACTTGAAACTATGTACACACATTAAATATCTTGTGGTTGTGATCTTATCCGTTGTGATGATGGTATATTTAACAAAACAGAAATTAACTATAGTCTGTTCTAAAAATATCTGATAAAAATGTAAAAAAACCCTTCTAATGAAAATTATGTTCATATGGCTATGAGTAAATGTGATCAAAGGTTTCATTCGAACATGAACGTTAATGCAATACGCATAATGTTCGTTCGCGTTATGAAACGCTTACTTAGCAATGTAGCGTCTAAGTACGCTTCATAGATCGCAGCCTTATTCTTATCTGAGAACCAATCAACCATTGTCCCTATAAGCTTTTTCTTATAGTCAAAAACTCGTAGACTAGTCACAAAATACTTAATAAATTAGAACTTGTAAGAGTTTTCTATACTGCCATGTGTACTAGATCTTTTGTGTGCTTCGGTCACCTATATGCTATGACGGACTTGAATAGTCACAAAATATCATATCATAGGCAGACTATTAATAAAGAAAATGAGGAAATATGATAAACTTATTACGACTGAGACACATTTTATAAGTGATGAAATGTAGGATGATGAACGTTCACAATTTGGTATCGTAAAGTATGTTGAGATGTCCTGAATTGAAGTTGGAGACATTTTAATTTGACTGTTATTACGAGGCAATGGAGTTCTCAATAACATAGTGGGACTCACCAGCAGGTCCGCGGGCGGCGCGTCGGGGTGCGGGTGCGGCTGCGGCTTGAGCGAGCACATCATGTTCACCACGCGCCGCGTCTCCAGGTCGCGCGGCTCGGGCGACGCGGGCAGGGACTCGGCCGCGCGCTCGGCCGGCGACGCGGCGCGGCCCAGGCCGCGCGTCCAGCCGTACGCCGTCAGGGGGTAGATGCCGTACCTGCGGCCCGGAGAGGGATCCATGAGTACAACGGATTCCAAACAAGAAGAGATGAGAAAGCAAAAAAAACCAGCCATGGAGGCAAAAGTCGTTGGCCTAACCGAAGGCCTATACATGAGTTATATTTCAAAATATTAGAGCATAGTCTAGCTAGGATGCTGCGACTCACTTGACATCCTCGACGAACTTCTCCAGTTTCTCCGCGTGCGGCTGCAGGTCCTTCCCCGCCAGCTCGCTGCGCGCGCCGCCCCGCACGCACCACGCGAGCGCCTCGCCGCTGCTGCCGCCCGCCACCTCGTCCGTTATCGTCTCCGATATGTTCGCTGGAGACACACGCAATAAAAACTTAGTACCCTTCAAGGGGTTGGTTACGACAAGGACTACGAGAGACATCGTAGTAGTCGAGATTGAATGTCAATTAAAATTGCAACTCAGTTATACTCAAACATCACAATCCATTTTTGCAAAATTAATGGACCAACATCAACGTTCAAGAGCATAATCCTAGTCACTCTAGTAGTATCGGAATGGATATTTGATCCATTTTTAAGACTTACCAGTGGTGTTGACAAGCGTGTGCGCAGCCAACAGTTTGAGGGAGTGTACTTCGAAGAGTAGCGGGTGGAAAAGAAGCTCCCTCGCCGTCGGCCTCTTCGCGGGGTCCTTGTTTATACACCTGTCGACACACCGCAGGGTTACTGACTGGGCGGGGGAGAAACAACACACAGGCAGTGACCCTCACAGGGGGGTTACTGAGGAATTGAGTGCTAATTTATGTATGCCGAGAGACTTAATGGAACAGTGCTAGCTGCAATGCGTTGGTTTGAAATCGTTGAGTACTCACACCTCGTTCAAATCAAAGCTCCGCTGCATGCGAACAATGCAGGACGTTTCGTACATGACAAGTCTCAACAGTGGTACACATGAGCAGTCCATCCCTCACTTCGTGCACCCATACAACAAAAGCGACTTACCGCCAGGCCCACCTGTAAGACAAGTACCTGTATATAAAGTCCTTCTGTCGCGTCTCCTCCAACGATTCGACCGTTCGTACGATGTGTTCCTCCGTGACGTGGCTGCCCGAGTCGCCATTGCCCTGAATCTCAAGTGCCGCAGTCTCCAAAGCGCACATTCCGAATGAGTAGATATCCATCGCTGGCGTCACCATTTGTGATGCTGATACGGGGGGAAATAAAGATGTTATGAATGCAAAAAAATGGACAACATAGTTTCGGTTGCTGTAATTCTTGGACACGAGCGCAGTACATACTATACAGAAACTTGACATTTCGACGCATCGCACGCAGTCATAAGCACGGCTGGTTACACGGTATTCATTGGGACAGCAATGAACTCGACTCCCTAAGTCACGATTTCAACATAGAATTCCGAGAACGAGCGTAGCATATGTGTGCGAGAGCTGGCCAAAGATAAGACAAGTTTCGGCATAGTATGTAATTTATGGCACGAGTCTTGCCTATTCCAAAACACTTAACAAACTTCCTAAACAAGGAAGAGGCAAGAGTCCGTCAAATCAAGGCAGTCGAAACTGTGTGGTCCTTCCTTGAGAGTCATCTATTACTTCATGGTACTTACATCCGTATTCGGGTGCAATAAAGTGCATATTCCTCATGTTCTCGCGGCAGGTCTTGACGTGGTGGTGGATGGCGTCGGGGGCTACGGAGCCGATCTTCACGAGGCCGTTGTGTTGGATGAAGATGGTGTCGCACGTGAGGTTCCCGTGGACTATCGGAGGCACGCAGCCGTGTAGATAGCTGAACGGGGAATGATCGGAGTTGTATTGGGGTCAACAAAAAGTCGTGGCCGACTAGATTAAGATACAATTTTGAATATATGAACAGTCTTAACTGTTTACCTACTTCGAACTGGCAGTATCGAGAAGATAGAATATTAGTATCTTACCTGAGCGCTGACAATATCTGTGTGCACCACCTCTTCCAGGCCTGCAGCGGCAGTCGCTTCACGTTTCGCTTGGTTCGCTTGAGGAACTGCTTCAGAGAGCCGCAAGACATGTACTCCGTTATGAATATTACCTGAAACGACCAGGTATTGATACTTAGTAGTCATGTATTTCGGTAGTGAAGCAATTCCTATAAAAGGATATATTTGACTGGAATAAGGATATATATATCAAATGAAGCATGCCTTCGACGGATTTTGATATGCCTCAAGTAAAACTTTGAAATAAGAAGTTCCAGAAAAATAAGTAGTTACAAAAGGTCGTTTCTTCTCTTATCTTATTTAATTATGACATAATTTTGATTAGATTACACAGAAATAGAAACACAATAATTTTATCTGAAGTTATATTCATTTATTATTGATGTAGAACCAATAATAAACGAATATAACTTCAGATAACATTTTTCATTTTGAGTAAACAACAACTACACAGTTGCGATCAAGAATTCGTCTGCAAAGAGCTGATATCATTTCATGTCGTCTTGCATGATCGGAAGATGCAGAGCATTTTACAAAAATGTAAGTAAGCAGTCAACTTTCAATGGTTGCACATTTTGCACAACAGATAATAAATAAGTAATTGCGCTCCTTGGCCTTGGTCCAACAGTGAACATCTTTCGTCTGAATTATGATGACGACGACGATCCTTCAGAAACAGAAAATTGCTAAGACATAGAATGAAAGTCCATCTTACCCTAGGCTTATCGTTGTGTGTATCCGTCCAGTAACGGTGGAATTTGACGATGTTGGGATGTTCTAGCCTGGTGAGGTTGTCGAACACCATCTGTATCTTATCCTCCTGTGCCTTGAAGTTCTTACGCTCAGAGAACTGCACCTCGTTCCAGACCACCTCGACGCCTTCTTCGGTGTCCATGGCAAGGTTTGCGCAGTCGATGCCCGGGACATCTCGTTGTTCCACCTGGAAATAATGAGAAAGAGTAATGACTGACATGTTTGTACTGAACACTGACTTGTTATATTTTATTGATTGATCGAGGTTGCTTTCTTTTGGGCGACATTGACAGACAGACAGTGTTTGATGTATGTAATCATCTTTTTTCCTTGTCACGTTTCCTATACGTGTTATGTGCTTGCGCAGTTCTACATAGTAACTTTTGTTCTTATGAATTGTGTCATGTTTCTTTATCTGTCTTGTCTTTATCTGTATAAATAACTTGTCCGTTTATAAATAAATTATTTACAATACATGTCAAAACTATTACTGAAAGCAATAGAGGTAAGATGTCGAGCAAACATATTCGGACTTCCGCCGGCCACAAATAGAGGGACAATCATTCAATTGAGCCCCTTGACAGCAGGTTGGGCCAGCGATGACGTGGATAAAATCTATTTGTATACCTATATATGATGTAAAAAAAGACTGAATAAGTTCAGAATTTTGTTTTGGTAACTTTCATAACTATGTAGATACAGAAAATACATTGATATTGATCAGTAAAAGTGTATAGCGGAACATAGAGACTGTTTTGGAGAAAACGATAAAAAACCTCGGATCCATATCAGACGAAAACACCGCAGACATACCTCAAATCGATTAACTAATTAATCGCATACGATTAATTAAAATCTACACGAATAAATGCCGCCGTGCACGTTTGCAAATGATATCGATTAATCGTACAGTCGCTGCCGAGTCTTCGCGACATTCGAGAAATGCAATTACATGCCTTGTTATCGGTCAGTTACTCGTTGCAATTGTTTATAGCTGTTATCTCGGCGTAATGAATAGCCAATGTTTATTATGACAACTGTGCTATTTGCGTGGGCCGTTACTTTGTGTTGTTTATAGAATTTAGTTGCAGAGGCTATTATTAATTTAGGCCTGCTCATTAGTTTGTAAAGTTGTGACACGCTTATAATTTGAAGACAATGATAACGGTAACAATGCGACATAATTTTAAGACATACTGTTTTCATGACTAGCCTTTTTTTCGTGGGGAAATGGATACCCTCCGCCTTTGGAGAACGGATGGTTTTGTTGGACTCTTACCGACTAAAACCCCACTGTCTACTACTACCATGACTCGGGAGCCCCGGAGATACTATGTACATTCGGGAGATACTATGTACATTCGGGAGATACTATGTACATTCGGGAGATACTATGTACATTCGCCGCACCCATGACTAGCCTAACAAAGAATGAAACACAGAAACAGTTCAATAACTGGGTCAAAGTTAAGCTGTCGAACATACAAGTCATTATAGTCAGTAAGTAAGTGTATTTTACAAACATTTGATTAACATTACTACTTATTACTTACTAGCTGCGCCTAGCGGTTTCACCCCCATAAGTTTCGATCCCGTGGGAATATCGGGAATAAAAGTTTAAGTTTTAGTTAATTTCATCCAAATCCGTTCAGTAGTTTTTGCGTGAAAGAGTAACAAACATCCATCCATCCAACCAAACTTTCACGTTTATAATATTAGTAGGATTGGTCCATGGCGATCACCGATAGTGGTAGGGTATACTTAGGTTTCTTGTTACCAAAACATAGACAGAAAATTCGCATGTGTTACGCTCGCTATGAGTCAGGATTCTTAAAACTAGTTATGTAAAAGAGATAAAGTTAATTAAAATAACGGCAAATCAAATTGTTGACCAGTCCATTAACATAAGTATCTGAACAAACATACTTGGGATGCCAGGTACTGTGGACTAGAAGACTTCAAAATTCACAGCACCACAGAATAACGCAATACAGAAGCTCCAATCACATGCAACACGGTTTACCTACAGATGCTAATGCTAAATAGCGGATGCAATCAGTAAGATCTTAGGAAGATAAGTACTTTCACTACCAGTCTGCTTTTCTAGTGTAGCATCGTAAATATGGACACTATCGCAAAGGGGGCGAAACTGTGTAGTCCCACCAAACAGCATTAGATCTTGTTTTTAATTGTCAATCTAATTAAGAAACCCTATATGATATGTGCAATTTACATCGCACATTGTAAATAAAAATAAAATAAGTTTATTTCATATCATTTTTGGCTTACATTGCATGTCGAGGAGTCTCCATTTAGACATAGCAATGCCTGTAGTTGAAACCTCCGCTCTTCCCTTACATTATAAATTACAAATAGGTAAGTAACAAAAAGAGAAAAAAAAATAAAGAAAGAAAGAGAATACGATCAATTGTATAAGTGCGTGAGTTGTTTGTGTGTGTGAGAGAGGGTGTGTTTTATTGTGTCTCTCTCTCTCTGTGTGTGTGTGTGAGATAGAGAGACAGATTTTGAGTGTACATGGTGTGCCTAAGTAAGCGAATAACATCACTCTAGAGTCTACGAGTAGATAATTTATTATTAAGTCAAACGTTGCCAAAGTAACTCTGTATCATCATAATTTAAATTGTGTAGCCATGTTATTAATTTTTTTCTGCATTCAATTTTTTTCTTATCATAGATATATAAATTTATATATAAATAAACAAATTAATAAATACATAATTATATATAAATTTATTGATTTTGTTGTTAAAAAGGCTGAGCGTTTTTATATTGTCTGCTGGCAAATTCTGTTTTAGTTGTGGGAACGTTTACTATGCAGTGTTTCTTTCTCTTTTCTAGTATTTTAGGATCACACGGTGTCTCTTTGTGCGTTTTGAGGATGACTAGAAGGATGTACAATTTTCTCACTGACAGCAGATTACATAATTCGTAAAGCTTTTCAGTGGAGAATATTCTTTTTTTGAAGTACATCACCTTAAGTAGCGCTCTTAGAGCGCGTTCCAACTACTGAAAACTAGATTTCGTTGCTCCACCCCATACAGTTATGTAATATACTAAAACAGACTGGACCAAAGATACATAAATTTCATTTAATAGATTTCTTTGATTTTCATTATTTTTATTTATATATATTTATTCTCCTTGGTACCACATATCTCAAACTCAAACTATTTATTTCAACTAAACCAATTACAGGTACTTTTGAACTGTCAAGGGTCGGTCAGTCAAAAAGATGAATCTAGTTGCCCATTCCAAAGCGTAGTAGGTACCTATGGAGAAGAAAGGGCAAGAAATTCCATGGACACTCTTTTAAATCACAATAATATGGTTACTAAGTATTGGTTACATCATTCATTTTAAAAATTATGCATGCAGAACGATGCTGAACGTTAAAAGCGTCCATAATGAAAAGATAAAAAACAATTCAAATATTAAATTAAATCAAAATAAGCCATGGCAGCAAAGAGTTGACCAGTCCCTACTGACGGCGCCCGTTCACGAACATGACGTATAGATTAGCACCATTCAGCTCAACCATTTTGAAGGGAGCTAAATGATCCAACACATGCGCCACCATCAGCGAGACATTCAAATCATTAGAGTGAGCATGACATAGTCTGAGCCGCCAAGGCACATTCTAGTCAATGAAAGACGTACCCAGTAAATGGTAGCTTTATAATATGTACCTACATAGTACTCACATATGTGCTATGCAATTATGCAATCCTAGGAAATTTATATAATGCAAAATAGTATTTTAAAATCTTCAGCAGCTCCAACAGTATGTAGGTCAGGTAGAGTAGGCGTGTGTGAAGTGTGTGCTAATCAATTTATTTATGCGTCCTGTGGAGCAGAACCAGCGTTTAGCCAAGCATTTTTGTCAGCGATGTAATCTCCCAACTTATAATATGCTTGGCTGCATAGTGTGCGTTTTATGTAAGATTTGAATTTCGTTTCATTGAGTTGGAGTATGTGGGGAGGTATTTTATTGTAACATTTTAAACAGTACCCCATGAAGGAAGAGTCTACTTTAGCCAGTCTGAAACCTGGTTGAACTAATTGGTACCTATTTCTAGTTCTATAGGTGTGTCTGTCACCTCTTTTACTGAAAATATTAAAATTTTTCCTTACGTACGATGGTTTCATAGATATATGTATTACCGTCATGATATTAATATATTTAAATAGTTCCCTTAGAGAATCGCGCCTGCGGAGGTCATATATTGCTCTGATGGCTCTTTTCTGCAGAATAGAAATAGACTCGATATCTCATGTCTTACGGTATTTTACTATGGGGACGGGCTGTCCCCATAGTAAAATACCGTAAGACATGATACTGTGAAAGTAACTGAAATAGACTAGCCTCGCGGTATCTACATTAGTAAATTGACGGATTTTTTTTACAGCATATGCTGCTGATCTTAGCCGTCCTGCAAGAGATGTTAAATGAGGACCCCATTGCAGCCTTGAGTCGAGCGCTATCCCCAGGAAAACAGTTTTATCGACGAATTCTAGTTTCTCTTTATTCAATACTATGTCACAATCTCTACTTTTAACATTCGGTAAAGCAAATCTTATGCATTTAGTTTTTTGCCCATTTAATACTAAATTATTAGCAGTGAACCAATTTTGCACTTGCAGTAGGGCGTTATTTATGTCGTCAAGATTTGATGCACGTCTATTTATCTTAAAAATTAAGGAAGTATCGTCAGCCAATAACACCATTTGTGGTTGGTTTTTTAATAAATGGGTTAGGTCATTTATACATACTAAAAAGAGATAAGGACCTAATATCGAGCCTTGTGGAATCTCAGCTCTTTGAAAATCCAGATGAGTTTTAGTATTCTGCTCATGACTTGTTCCGGTTGAGGATACCAGGAAAGACGCTGGTCAATAATCACTCCCAGATATTTTGTTTGGGTAACTTGTTGGATAGTAGGGCAATTATAAAATAATACTTAATAATTATACTACATTTATAATAATTAAAAATGTTTAAGCGAGTAAAGAAATAAGCAATATTAAATAAAATTAAATAAATAATAAATGAATAGATAGAGCAGCAAATAAAATATTAATAGAATAAGTGAATGAATGGAAATATAAATACATAGGTATAAAATAATTGATAGGATATAAAATAACTGTAACTGAATAACAAAGAAAATTAATAAAGCGCTCTTCCTCTCTCTACATATTTAAACATTTGCTGTGCCCGACAGGGTCCATAATTGTTTCTATTATTTACCACCTGTAATTGTACATTATGGATTGCAATAAACGATTTGAGATTTTGCAGCAAGTTCCATCTGTAGTAATGTCGCACGTGTGGATTCTTAAATTAAATTCTTTATCTGATTGAACCTGATTATAAATATTAAAACAAATGAAATTGGTTTTGCTAGTGTTAAGGCCGAGCAGATGGCTCTCGGGCCTCGACTGGAGGCGCTCTTAAGCGCATGTTTGGAGAGAGGCCAGTTCCCGCTTCGTTGGAAGACGGGGAAGCTGGTCCTCATTCGGAAGCCAGGGCGCCCAGCGGACTCTCCGTCCGCATACCGGCCCATCGTGCTGCTCGACGAGGTGGGCAAGCTCTTTGAGAGAGTAATTGTAAACCGCCTCGTCGGGCACTTGGTGAGGACGGGGCCGGATCTTGCGGACAGCCAGTTTGGCTTCCGCAAGGGGCGCTCGACGGTGGACGCCATCATGCGCGTGAGAGCCCTCACGACGGGGGACGCGGTGTCCCGGGGTGGGGTCGTCGTGGCGGTGTCACTCGACATCGCCAACGCGTTCAACACCCTGCCCTGGAGCTGCATTGTGGAGGCACTCCGGTATCACCGAGTGCCGCCCTACCTCCGTCGAATAGTCGAGGCGTATCTGACGGACAGAGCCGTCAGCTACCCCGGTCGCGATGGGGAGTGGAACCGGCGAGAGATGTCGTGCGGTGTCCCGCAGGGATCGGTTGTGGGGCCGTTCCTGTGGGACATCGGCTACGACTGGGTGCTGCGGGCCGACCTCCCTGATGGCGTCAGCGTGGTTTGCTACGCTGACGACACGCTGGTCCTGGCGCAGGGGAGGTCGCATCAGGCGGCGGCCGACGCGATGACACGCGGGGTTGCGATAGTCGTGGAGAGGATCCGGCAGTTGGGTCTCGAGGTGGCATTGCACAAGTCCGAGGCCATGACGTTTCATGGGCCCCGGAACGCGCCACCACCGGGATCCCAACTAACGGCAGGAGGGGTTCACATCGGCATCGAGACGACGATGAAGTACCTGGGTCTCGTCCTCGACAGCCGGTGGAACTTCGTCGAGCACTTCCGACGTTTGGCCCCCAAACTGGAACGGGCTGGGGCCGCCTTCAAGCGGCTCTTGCCCAACCTGGGGGGGCCAAACGCCTCCTGCCGGAGGCTTTACGCGGGGGTCGTGCGGTCCATGGCCATATACGGGGCCCCGGTGTGGGCGCGTTCACTGCGGCGGCGAGCCGCCCACTACCTGAACGCGCCCCAGAAGGTGGTAGCCGTAAGGCTAATCCGGGGCTACCGCACGATCTCGCGCGAGGCGGCAAGCCTCCTTGCCGGACTGCCGCCATGGGATCTGGAGGCGATAGTCCTCGCGCGCCTGTATGAGTGGCGCGCGGAGGCACTGCGCCGGGGGGAAAGTCCGCTCCCGCGGCAAATTGCTGCGGAGCGGACGGACCTCCGGCTCGATCTCATGGCGACATGGAAAGAGCGACTGTCGCAACCCAGCGCAGGGCACGCCGCGATAGCGGCGATAAGACCCCTCTTTGAGGAGTGGCTAGAGAGGCGCCACGGCGCCCTCACCTACCGCCTGACGCAGGTCCTCACCGGACACGGAAGTTTCGGGAGGTTCCTGCACATGATCAGGCGGGAGGAAACGCCCGGGTGTCACCATTGCCAGGATCGCCCAGAGGACACGGTGGAGCACACGGTGGAGGTCTGCCCCGCTTGGGCGGAGCACCGCCGTGTCCTCGTGGAGGCGATCGGCAGCGGCGGCGGCCTCTCGCGCCCGGACCTGGTGCAAGCCATGGTCCGGAGCGAGAGGGAGTGGGAGGCAGTCGCCTCCTTCTGCGAAGCAGTCATGCTAGCGAAGGAGGTGGCGGGACGGATGAGGGAGAGAGCCTCCCGTCCCAGCCGCCGCGGGAGACGCCCCGGGCGTCGGGAGTCGAGCGACGACTACCGGCCACCGTAGGCGCGGGCCTGCGGGCGGAGAGCAATGGGTAGCTCACCGCCCGATCAGGACCAGGCCCGTGCCGGACGGCGCGTAGGTGTTCCACGCGCGCCTCAAAGAGATGTCAGCATAACGAGGGGCCCCTCAGGGCCGAAGCCTGCCGGGGCAGCGGGATTGTCCGAAAGGGTTACCGCTACCCCGGAACATAAAGGGCGAAGGAAGGAACATGGGTGGGTTTTAGTCAGTAAGAGTCTGACACTCCCTTCCGCTCCACCCAGAGCGGGAGGGGTCATTTGATGATTTCCCATCCCAAAAAAAAAAAAAAAAAGGCCGAGCAGATTTTTTTTAACCAAGTTGCAACAAGAGCTAGTCCTTCTTCTGCACTATTTTTAACATCATTCCATGTTTTCCCCGAGAAGACGACAGCTGTATCATCGGCGTATGAGAATACATTGGCATTATTAATCCTCATGTTGCAGAGGTCATTTATGTAAATTAAGAAAAGCGTAGGTCCTAGTATACTTTCTTGTGGTACGCCGTATGATACATCCGCGTCCTCACCAACAATTTGTTCACGTTTCACTTTTTGCGTTCTACCAGAAAGGTAATCCATAAAAAGTGCCAGTGGTGTTCTACGAATTCCAATAGCTTCAAGCTTGTGTAAAAGAATGGGAGTAGAGACGGTGTCAAAGGCTTTTTTTAGATTTAGAAAGGCAGCCATACATTTGTTTCCTTTATCGAGTTTTTCGGTTACTAATGAACTTAGTAACAGCATCTTCAGTAGACTTTTTTTGCCTAAATCCAAATTGAGAAGGTGACAGAATATTAAATGTCTAGATACTGCAAGAGGCGAGTATTTATCAATTTTTCTATAATTTTAGAAATTGCAGTTACAACGGAAATATGTCGATAATTGTTAACATCGTCTCTATCACCATCCTTTTTTCACATTGTTCTGAGTAGATCTTCTGTACTATTGAATGGTACTAACTAGTGTGGTCAAATATTGACTAAGACACGCCCACTGTACTAGTGCGACTGCGCAGTTTAATGACGTCGACCACTGCGCAATAACAGGATCTAACACATGTCTTGAATAATAACAAATGTCATTTAGATGGAAATCAAATGTTATAGTTTTTTTATAGTAAAACACAATTGCTATTTTTTCTGATGTCTGATCATTATGGATACTTTTATGCGTATGCAAATCTTTTAATTATATTGTATGCATCATCCTTTAGTTTAATGACAGCTGAAGTACTTGTCCAAATGTAGTTATTAAAAGGGGCATCTGTTTTGTAACCAGTCATATGTTCAGAAGATGAGATGCAAGAATAATAAACAAAACATAAGCAGATGAACACTTTAGATGACCCACCTGTAGTTGACACTTAAAAAGTGCACTAAAATAGCTTCAGTAGTTCTACTCGTAAATCTATATGTCACGTAGAAACATACAAAACATTACATGAACAACGGGGACAGGTGCCGGCAACATTTTATTGAATGAAACATTGATTTGCTAATTGCTTCGTTTTATTTTCGAGTGTTTTACGCAATGTTGCTAATTTTACTATCTCTACCGGCTCATTGATGGCCAAGGGCGAGTGCTTATAATAATAACCCTATTATTGATAAACGTCGTATATTTAAAATGATGGTATTTGTTGCCTTTTCAATTGATTGATATGAACAGGACAAGGGTTAGGATCCTATACCACTTTTTATTGATGTCAGTTTTATTTATGGTTAAATTGTATTTGGCGCCCAACAGATTGCCAGAGAACAGTGAAGGACATCACACATCAATGGCTAAGGTGTTGTATACAACACCTTAGCCATTGATGTGTGATGAACAGTACACATTACACACAGTACTGTTTCATGTTTCTCAAACAACGTGCTCTGTATCAGATTTCGCTTGGCTGAGACCTGCGAACTTATTTGATGGCATTCTGGTCATTACGCTTGTTGGGTATTTTATTGAATGGTAAGTATTTCGTGTTTATTCGCAATACGATCTGTTTTCACGTAAATTAAGAGTAAATTTGAACCCCATGAAGGTATAAACTGAAAAGAACAAGTTTTAGTTGTTTGGTTTTTCAAGAGAAGTTAAAAGCATTCCCTTTCTCTGAGACTTTTGGAAATGCCGAAAACACGCTATTCTGTAATCTCAAGATTATAAAAATGATTTTGATTGCATCGATTTCATTAATCTGTTTGCATTGGCATCGATAACGTAATCACTAATCAGATTCTAGAAAAGATTTCATTATGTTATCGCAGACACAGATAATGAGTTCATGAGAGATTAATGACTAATTTGTTGTCATTGATTAGGTAAATGGAATTCATGAGTACACTGTCCATTGTTTGGGTCAAGTCTAGTAGTTATCCTTATATTTTCCCGATAGGATCTGGTAATAATTTCCTGCTAATTGTCATTTAATCGATTATCTAAATAACTGTATTATATTTTAAAACTAACAAGGATTAAATGCTATAATATTCTTCATGCATAAAAGCTACAAAATAACAATAAAGTTAGTTCAATTTCACAATTTCACTCTCCATACAAGCCTATCACATGCACTGAATCTTAGCAAAACATAAACTTTCGCATTTATTAACGAAGATAATCTAGTACTCGTTAGTTAGGCGGGCAATACACCGGCCGACAATTTAGTCGTACAGACAGCGCCATAAATCGTGCGAAGAAAGCCGCTCGAAACCGCTCGTTACTGGCGAAGCAGCGAGTGGGCGAGCGAGTCCGCTGCAATGATTTAAGTTGCAGATTTTATACGGATACGTACATTTTAGTGCCGGTCGGTAATCGCGAGGTGTGGCCGCAGCCTTCCAACTTTATTGTTACTACGATATTTTAAATTGATATTATTGTATCTTCCGCCGTGAAAAGGGTTCGTGGTATTGCTCGCGCCATTATGTCGGACTGGTAGTTAGATGGACGCTTTAGGTTTTCATAGTAGTTGTAAAATGTAATGGTTATTGCTGGTGGAGGTCTGTGTGTGGCGTATGAACATAAACGGCTTGAATGAAACATGTATAGCTTTGAACGTTGGTAACCCTTTATACTGATTTCTGTAGGTCTAGATGAGTAAAAAAGCCTGTTAAATCCGATATTTTATTTATTTATTTATTTGGAAACTCAACAGCTTATAATTAACGTACATGAGTTATGAATGTTCACCCCACTATCAATGAACAGCTCAATGCAGTTGCGTCAAAGTTACAGCATCTTACAGTCTGTATACACTGCTCAGTGACAGCGATGATGACAATTATCACTTAAGCCAATAATAGAGTTTCACGGCATTGACAAAGCTAGGCTAACTAGGAAGTAGAGAAAGAAAACAAATGAAAAAACTTATCAATAAAAGGTAAAATGCGACTGTTGATTTACTAAACAAAGTACAAAAAGTAAGAAGTGGTGTCCCCCAAGGCGCTATTGTCATGTATATTTGAAAAATAAGAATGGTGGTGGTTTAGTTAACTTGTGGGAAGGGTGCACATAAACACGACAAAAACCCTTCTTTTACGAGCAAATAATAACCGAACCCTTAGTTAACTGAAACAACTTCCGCATGTTACGGGCATATAGTGTAAACGACACAAATGTACTTTTAGGGTTATGCTCATATTTTTCCTGAATAAAGGGTTTCCTTTGACGATCCCGAAAGCTGATACGTTATTTTCCAGAGTTTTTTTTTAATAAACAGGACCAAAAAAAATCACTAGAAAAGGCGCCTTTTGAAAGCTGATAACAACATGTAGGTAATGCTCAAACGTCGACATTTTGATGACAGACCGATAAAGCAATTAATAAAACTAAACAAAGCGAAACACACAAAAGATTTAGTCAGAATGAGAAGCAAGAAGAAATATAACAATATACAACGAATACATTAAATAACGCACAAGACAACAACCAGGTCTAAACATCCCAACTCAAACAACAGATAAACGAACATAATTGAATTTTAATAGTTTCTTTAATTTATCCAAGTAAAGGAAAATAAACAGACGATGTCTCTTAATATAGCTGTTTTACCTACACAACTGACCTGACACACAGATAAGAGTCCGCCGTTATAATTATCAGTGTAGGCTAGAATAAACATATAATTGAATACTTATCAATAATTTACTGTAGATTAACCCCGGGGTCAGCTGGTGTGAGCCTGTGGGCTATAAATATGAAGACTGCGACATGTAGTCTTTTAATAAACGAGTTGAGTAATGAAACTTACACACGAACGTATTAAAGAATGTTATTTGTTAAATAGAGACGCGTCAATATAGAGATAGACCCTAAGACGCCTAAGTATGATGCCAAACTGAGATATGATTCTTTAAGGCTAAACCCAATTACAAAGCTTTAGTTTCTCTAGTTTCAAAATCATTGGTTTGACTTAGTACTATTCAATGCTTCCTGTTTAGTATTGGTGATATTGAAAATACACTGATTGCTGTTATTTTGTATGGAGAAAACGTGACCTGTATTTGCGTGTAACTGCGCAATTTGCAATCAGAAACTCAAGTTACCTAAATGTGTGTGCACCCTAAGTTAATCGAAGTTGGTTATTATAAGTTACCTTGTGTTAGTATTGAATTCTACGCTGGCATACGCTTTAGCGGGACCTGGCTCTTATAAATAGTCTAGGAAACAGGCTTTCAATAACTTTATAGTACCCATTTATTTCTGTAATGCTTTCTGATATTCAAGCACGCCTCATTGGCGAAGTTTATGGTAATAACCTAATGTAATGGCTCGCATTTACTGCAAACTTCGCTTTATCTGTGACCTCCGAGTAACTGTGTGCAGAAAATGAGATATACGAAGAGAATAAGTCCTTTTGAGACATTGGCAGTTGTTGAATCGTCAGTGCCGTATGCAATGTGTTTAAAAAACATCATCTTTGTATTAGTCTGAAGAAAAACGATGTTATTTACGGAATCAGCCGTGCAAACTGTAAACATCCGGAAAAGTAAATGCGTCGAAATCGTCGAGGACGTCAGTTCACATAAATCAGAAAATTCGGAAATTAGCTCTGGAAGTCCGGTCCGAAATATCTACACTGAATCATTTAAGTAATTGTTACTTAAATGATTTTACTAGTATCGAAAACAAGAATAACGGCATTATTTTCTACAGCAGACTGCATAAGGCAAAGTTTAATTATGTAAAGCTTTAGGATTCTCAAACCGTGCTCATTAAGAGCAGGAGAAGGGGCGACGTTAGTACATACTATATTATTACATGTACATACAATTACTTTACATGCATTATGTATGTTAATTTTTGTGCTAAATAAAAGACGCAGAAGTTCCAACCCAAACAATGCTCATAGCACCTGGAGTAGGGCTGAACTAAACAAAAATATCTATAAATTGCGAGCAATCTAAGATGTAAAAGAAGTGAATATTAACAAACCTAGATCGGACTCGCACAGACCAGGAATGAGGCACATAAAGAAGTTACACAGGAACAAGAATGGGTGAAACAAGGCTCTCAATGATGTTGATCATGATTTCGAATTGAGTACAGTACAGTACAGATAAGACTAATGACGGCATAGTATTGCAATAGCAAAATAACAATAGCAACTAAGTCGAACAGAACGTGACTACATCTAAATGGGCCTTCTGCAACTCCTCAAGTAATGACAAGTGAACGAACTCTGCGCCTGCGCTGATAACGTTTATTACACACGTATTACGCGAAACGATAACCAAATGTGTCTTTGTGTAGCCATTGTGTGAAGGAATGTACTTCGACTGAATGTACCTAATGATTTATTTGTGTTTGGACACCACACAGGATGTTGTGGAAGCTGATACGAGGGCTAACAACCTTACTGTGTAGGGTGCTACGGTTTCATGTGCAGATGGACGGAACATTGATACAGCAGCGCAAAAACAGGTACAAGAAATATGTAAAGCTGTATTTTTCTCATCGTTTCCCTCAATACGGAATAGTTTCAACTAAGAGACGAACGAACTAAACAATATCTTAGGGCTAGCTAAGTTTCAACCGAAATCTGTTAATTTATAGATGGCGAACACCTATAAATCTACAAATATAAAGTGGGCTCAGAAACGTCGCAAGCGCACACTACGATCAATATTTGCACGGAGCCAGCGAGCGTCGCGAATTTTACGAGGAGACGTGAAACGCGCTCAAACCATGTCATGGTAGTGCAAGATGTACATAATGTTAATATTTTAAATGCTTCAAAGATGATATTTACTTCAGGTTATAATAATAAATTCTTTGGGTTTGTGATGAAAAGATGAAGAATTTCAAGGATATCCTAAGAATACTTGCTCCTTAGCCTTAGATGTGACGAGTTGTTTTATGAAACAATCTAAATGAAAACCCAAAAACAGTAAGTCACGTAACGCAGAAACATCGTCATAAAAACATGAATACATAGACATTCTAATCAAAACAACGTCCATTAAACAACTACATTGCTGAAGGCAATTACCATAGAAGAAGCACCTAAGATAAATATCACCTGCACAGACAGGGTGTGCCTTAGAAGCCATAAGGCATAAACTAGACTCAATAGCCTAGAGCTTTTGCCTAATTAAATTCTTTACCGTCCATGTTCGCACACGGAGCGACAAGCTCAAAAATATTGTAATGGGATTGACCAACGGCACAAAATGATTGCTCTGTATAATCTGTGCAGGCGACCGCATACAATATAATGAACAGCTTAATTCGAAAGGGTTTCGCAGTCCATAATTTCGGTATTATCGTATAAAATCTGGATTATTCTGGATGGAGACATAATAGGGGGCTGGTGGAGAGATTACTCGCATTCGAGGTTTTGGATGTGTTGAAAGTATGAGAGGAAAATAATGACGGAGTGGTATTACTTTTCGGGAGTCGGGTCATGCTAGGTGGTGTGGCTGCAAACCAATAACTGAGTTTTGTTATGGTAAAGTCGAGTTTAATCAAAATTCGGATGAATATTCAGAATCTTTGGATGATAATGAAGTTCAAAATATAATTATTCCGGATGGCTGACAAGTGTACAATTTTGTAATGTCCAAATTAGATGAATTAAAGCAGCGATTAAAATTAAAGCAAGTTTGGTATCCTACAGGCACTTTTAACTAGAAGCATTTAAACCTTGAAAGATCGACTCATCCACTAAAGTTTCAACAGCGTCAGATTTAAGAATTTCAATCCAAGTGAACTAGCGATATAATCAAAAGAACATTCGCAAGTTCTTAGGGCCTCTTTTAATTGGTCGCTTGATAACGAGCCTAGGTACCTACTGCGTGACAAAGCGGTTTGACTTGTTAATTAGGCGCCATAATGAGTGGAAATTATGTTTTTATTACATCTGCGGAGTTCACATAAACAATGATGAAACATTTTCTAATCGTTTTATCAAAATCTGGATTCTATGGCTGATACCTATCTGCAATAGAATCTAGAATTAATAACTACTGTTCTACATCATTATCGTTAACCTTAACGATAATGATGTGGAACAGTACTTATTAGTCACGTGTTTGTTCCAATTACTTTGAGATATGTTGAGTCACTAGTTCTAAAAATGATGTCACTTTTTCGAGTTTCTAGATAAATTGCTAAACTGCGGCGCGCATAAAGATAGCTGCAACAAATAAAGACTGCGAATAGAAGTTTATAGCTCGGCTTATGTAGCACAGGCAAACAGAATAGCTAGCAAACTTTATAGTGCTAGCACACGACCTAAAATAGACAATTTGCAGGAACGCTTTGGCAAGGTCTGCAAATTGGAGCGTCCGCGTCCGTAGATGTTAGATCGATTTTTCGGAAAAAGTTTTGCTCCTCGAAATATTTTGTCTTGCAAATGGATTGTGAAATTAAGACTAAGTACCTTATCCCACACAATTTAATTAACTTAACTACTCTCAACATGTTAATCCTCACGACATATCTTACAAGATTACGTTAAACTCGTCGCCTTCTGTGTCTGACTCTCCGCGCCAAGTGCGTTAGGATCGTTGGCAAAACGAACGATCGAGGGGAAATCTAATCAGACTCAGTTTCCTTCCCCGTTCATTTGACGAATTACTTGCCAGCAGCGCACGGAGGGAAATTGGACCAATCTTACATGTAATTTGTAAATACGACAGAGATACGTCTGTCCCCTACATCTTGATCGCTTTCTTCCGAAGTGCGTCATAGAAGATGGTAATTAATAGTTGTGACGTAAGTCTCGGAGGAAATACGTCATGTCCTGTCTAGCTTTAGCCTTTTCTTAGTCCTTGTTTATATTAAAGCTTTGGTCTGGCCATAATTCTACATAAGATATAATTTTTTCCTCAAAAATTAGACACAGAACAGGTGCGGTCAGTTTTCATATCGTGTTGGGTGGTCCACAATTTACATCACACGAATCAAGAAGAGGTGGTTTGTTTACGAATGGACCATTTATTAAGTTGAACATTTCTCTCGGGGTCTCTACCAGTCGTGATGGCGCTCGCCAGAACATAAACATTGAAAGCGACACTGATTGAGTCTCGTGCAGTGTTTGCGTTCGTGTGGAGACAGTAATTAACTTGCCGCGACGTCGCGTTGCTGTGCACCGAATTAGATTAAACCGTGCTACGCCGCTGCATTTTTATTTAGATTCTAGCTGCAATGTTTTGAGAAAAATGTTTTTAGCGCAAACGGGACCAATTGGCACAAACAGAGCTTTTGTTTAGGATTTCATCTTGAATCTATAAAATCTGAAGATTTTCTGGAACAATTCGAAAGACTATAATCTTGAGTTTGGACTTATTCCGCTATTTCGTTATTTTCAATATTTTAAATAAATATTTATTCGACGTGGAAAGTGTCAGAATTACAAACCTTAAATACTGCATTATTCCCCGAAATCATTTTCTTCAAAAATGTTTCCGACATACGCTCGAAATCTATTTAATTGAAATAATACGCTATGAATAGCTTTAAGCCACAATATTCTAAGTTTAGGGTCTTTAGTAAATTGGAGTCTACCACTCCAATTTCCGAAAGACCCTGATCATTTAGGAACACAACAACGAGTCATTATAAAAACCACTGCCTTGCATTATTAGCTTGTTTTGGGAACTAGCTACGACCACAGCGCCATTTTGACAGTTACCTCCCCCATTCCCATATTTTTTTAAACGTTCGCAATCTAGTCTCAGCTTTAATCCGTCAAAATCCTACTAATATTATAAACGTGAAAGTTTGTATGCATGGATGTTTGTTACTCTTTCACGCAAAAACTGCTGAACAGATTTGGATGAAATGTGGCACACAGATGGTTTATAACCAGGATTAACACATAGGATACTTTTATCCCGATATTCCCACGGGATCGAAACTTATGCGGGTGAAACCGCGGGGCGCAGCTAGTAAACTACACTGGCCTGCAAAACTAAGTATAACACTTTTAAGATTGGAATAACTTTTTAAGTACACAAGATATACTTTGGAAATAAAAAGGACTCGAAAAAGAGTCTAATTTTGTATATAAAAACTTCATAGGAAATGGTTGAAAAAAAGCTTTAAAAACAAAAATAATCCTTTTCGAATTATAATTTTACCATTCATTTTTTTGTTTTCAGTTTTTTTTTTCTTTCAATAGAGAAGACCGTTATATTGTTTACACTGTGTTGAGAAATCGTCACCTTAATGCAGTTTAAGTCCAGCAACAGCTTCTTCAGACCCGAAGTGACTACATTAGTGACAGTACAGTGAGAAGAAGACTTGCTGAAGCAAATCTGAAACCCCGAAGACCAGCAAGTGGCCCCAAACTCGAGTAGCGAGACTGCGATACGCCCGTGAACATATACAGTGGGATGAACAAGAGTGGTTAAGAGTTTTGTTCACAGATGAGTCTCGATTCTCACTTTACACTTTTGATGGAAGGCGAAGTGTCTACAGGCGGCCTAGTGAGCAATACCTTCAAGACTGCTTCTCAGAAAGAGTCCAGTACGGTGGAGGCAGTGTACATGTATGGGCTAGCATATCTTTAGAAGGTCGCACAGAGTTAGTGGCCATAGAAAATGGCACTTCGACTGGGGAAAGACATGCCCAAGAGATTCTCAACGAGTATGCAGGGCCGTATTTAACCAATATGGATGATGGATAGATGCTGATGCATGATAATGCCCGGCCACACACGGCTCAGGTCATGCAAGAGTATATTCAGGAGGTTGGTATTAGCGTGATGGTTTGGTCATCAAGAAGTCCTGATCTCAACCCGATTGAGCACGCCTGGGATGAGCTAGGGAGGCTAGTCAGAAGCCGCAGACCACCAACTACCACCCTTAGGGTACTAAAACATGATTAAAGATAGGGGAGAATATTCCCCAACATCGGCTCCGAAACCTCGTGTTCAGTATGCCAAACCGGCTCGAAGTTGTAGTCAGAGCCCGAGGAAGCAATATTAGTTATTAAAAATTAAATGTTAATTGAGTTTTTTGACACTAAGGTTTAATGTTTTATCTTTTTTTTTACGAGGGCGACACTGAAAGTTTTTAGAACGGGCCACTTGTAAACGATATAATAAAAAAATAAGTTCAAATTTTGAAAATGGAACTCTTTACCAATATTATTGTGTATGTATTTTATTCATTTGTCATTTGTTTAGGATTTGGCGGCAAATTGAAAATTGTCTACGTCACGTCAGCATGAATTTAACGCGAGAAAATTTTCGTACAGACGCCAGCAGGTCAAGCTACCCGAAACTGTCAAATTTTCCCAATCAACCTTGACCCTAATGACTTAGCAATAAAGTTAAAAATCTATTAAAGAAATTTGACAGATTGTAGTAACTTGATGTGCTGGCGTCCGTACAATGATTTTTTATGACTTTCGATGTCATTTAAGTCAACAAGAAAATTATGATAGACTTCGATTGGCCTTTCACGATGAAGCCCCATCTCGTGCCACTGTTTACAACTGGTTTAATGAGTTTAAACGTGGTCGCACTAATCTCACCGATGATCTGCGTAAGGGACGGCCTTCTACGGCGACGACTGAAGATAACATCAGTGTTGTGCGGCGTATAATAGAGACTGACAAAAGAGTGACTTATCAGCAGATTCGGACAAGCTTAGGCATCGGTATGCGTCAAGTGCACAAAATCCTCCATGAATATTTAGCGGTCAGGAAGCTTTGTGCTCGGTGGATACCTCATAATTTGACAGAGGCCCAAAAGCTTGGTCGTGTTGATTGGTGTCGTGAAATGGTTCAAAGATTTAACGGAGGTGACTTAAATGCTGTGTTCGACATACTTACGGGTGACGAAAGCTGGATTTATTGTTATGATCCTGAAACTAAAAGACAGTCTGCTGTGTGGGTGTTTCCTTCCGAGGAGATGCCAATTAAAGTGAAGAAAGGTCGAAGCGTGGGAAAAAAGATGGTGGCCTCGTTGTTCGGAAGGACATTACGCAACAATTGTTTTAGAGGATTGAAAAACAGTTACTGCAGAGTGGTATACTAACAATTGTTTGCCACTTGTCTTGGAAAAAGTTCGGGAGAAACGACTTCGCAGTAGGATCCTTCTTCACCACGACAACGCCTCGTCGCACATCGCCAAGCAAACAATCGACTACTTGGCGACGTTAGACGTGGAATTACTGGGTCACCCGCCCTATAGCCCCGACCTCGCACCTTGCGATTTTTATTTTTTTCCGAAAATAAAAGAAAAACTTCGTGGAAAACGTTTTATGGAAGCCGATGAAGCAGTGGCTGCGTTTCAAGATGCCGTCGAAAAGACTTCTAAGGACGAGTGGGCAAAGTGCTTTTCTCAGTGGTTCTATCGGATGGAGCGATGTATTGATGAAAATGGACATTATTTTGAAAATATATAATATAACTAATAACTTGCTAATTTGTTCAGTTTTTGATTTTCTTAGAACTTTCAGTGTCACCCTCGTAAGTTAACAATGTTACTAATGTATAGTTTACTAGTTTCAAAGAAAGCTGATAAAATTTGCTATAAAACGTTTTTTATTTTAAATCTCTAACTTCTATAGTTCAGAAAAAAAAGAAGTGTAGTGAGTATGTGTGTATGTGTGATGCGAGACGGAATTGTCACATGATGTTATATCGCTGTTTGAATATTGGTACAGTCATCAGCGGAACGGTGTCAGGTGGGCTGGGTAGCATTCGGATGTATACAGGTTGGAGTGCGGCGTGAGGCAGGGGGGGGTTAACATCGCCGCGTCTCTTCAAAATGTACATGAACCAGTTGATTGGGGAGCTCAGCAGCACTAAAGTCGGTTGTTCTATTGATGGGGTTTGTGTGAACAACATCAGTTATGCGGATGACATGGTGCTGCTGAGCCCTTCGCTCTCTGCGTTGCGCAAACTGTTGAGTATTTGTGAAACTTACGCGGAGGCCCATGGACTCAGATATAATCCGAGGAAGAGTGAATACATTATCTTTAAAGCGCGTGCTAAAAGTTACTCAACGGTACCTCCTGTCACTCTTTGCGGATCACTTTTGAACAAGGTAAATCAGTTCAAGTATCTGGGTCGCTGGGTCACTGAGGATTTGTATGACAATGCGGACATTTAGAGGGAACGTAGGGCGTTATCTGTCCGGTGCAACATGTTGGTTCGCAGGTTTGCGCGCTGTTCTTCGCAGGTGAAGGTAAACCTGTTCAAGGCTTACTGCCAGACCTTCTACACGTGTAGCCTGTGGACCAACTTCACTCAGCGGGCATACATCGCTCTAAGTGTTCAGTAGAACAACGCGTTTAGGATGCTGCGCTGCGCTGTTGGGGCGGCCACGGTTTTGTAGCGCGTCAGCGTTGTTTGCTGAGGCTAGAACCGATGATTTCCACGGTATCATTAGAAACTGCGCCGTGGCCGTGGCGGCTCGAACGGGCTCTTGAGGGTGTTGACCGAGCGGTGGGACTCGCCCTTTTTGCGTAGGTGGTTGCAGCTGCAGCTTCATGCCAGCGTCGGCGATTATTATTCAATGTAATATGTATGTGTATTAATTTTTAATTTAATTTTGATTTTAATTTTTTAAATTTGATTTTTATTTTTTTAATTTTGAGTTTGATTTTGATTCTAATTTTATAAGTTTGTGATTTTATTTTTATTCTATTTTGTACTTTTGGCTTGTGTAAAATTTACCTATGGATATTTATCTCAAATAAACGATTTGATTGATAATTTATCTGAACTTTTGACATTGATTGCCTTTGAAATAAGATTGCGACTTGAATTTGAATGTTTTTTTAAGTACGAGAATATTGGCCCAGTTCAACGTTAATGAGTGCATTGTGACTATACTTCTTTCGGTTGAGTAATACTTGACGATGTGACGGTACATTGAGCATCATCAAATACATACTAGACATTTTTTGCATTGGTCAATCACTCAACAGCTGGCCTCAGCATTTCAAAAGCAAACATCAATGACTTCATATGAGATTATGTACCAACTCAATAGGTACACAAGCCAGTGTACTTTCGATTTCAATTCGCAAAACATTGTCGAATCAATACGGAAACGTATTGACAATCGTGAACAACCAATATTAGTTTCATCCGTCTATTTTCGTTCGTTCGTCGCAATCTTTGTTATTCTGTGTTCAAATATGTATACGTGTAAATGTCAGCTCTAAGTAATATTTTAAAACTGTCAATATTTCTAAAGTAAAGCTAATTATACAAACTATTTTGTGCAAGTTTTTCACGCTCTAGCAGGAACTAAATTGTCAGAATTGAATAAAAACATTGATATAAATGACAATACGTTTTCACACTTATCTCAATATACACAAACATGGATATTTAATTAGTGGGCGACAATACAGACACTCGCTAATGTGTTAACATCTCACAAATCGTTTCACAACAAAACAAAGCAAACACTTAAGTTTAACATAGAATTGCAGATTTGGCAAGCACAGCAGCATAAAGAAGATTGCGCTACTAATCGCCTCCGCAGTCATGCGTATCCAAACGACATCATTAGCGTCCGCACGATAACATCCACTGTTACACACATCTTATAAACGGTCCAAATATTTGAGGGAGAAAACGCCGGTATCGATCGTGGATAGACAATTTATTCGACACGCGACATTCCGAGCGAATTTCCTTACGTGTTTAAAATAAAACTGCCGAAGGTCACGACATTGACCTCTAAATGACGCCGGCGATTGATCAACCCCAGAATGAGGCACGGTTCAATGTCAAGTGCGGATCTATTCCTATCGGTGCGTGTATACGCGACCTGCGTCACGGCGCCGTCTCACGTCACGGGCAACCCTATAGCCCGCTGCATGATACGCCCACCGTTAGATACGATGATTACAATTAACCAATTTATTAATACACGATAACGCGTACTGTGACGTGGCACTGCCGTCATATGCCATGATTAATGGTGTCCGAGGTGGGGCGAATCTTATTATAAGCTCGTGACGTATGGGTACTAAATCGTGTCTCAAATCGCAATTTTCCTTTGACAACTTTTCCATTACGCACTCCTCGCCGTACGCTTATCGAGAGAATACTTGGGAACGTCATTCAATATTCTTTTATGCTGAGAACGTTTACGCGGGAACCTTGTTACATATTTTACCGATACCTACCCTTATACGAGTTTCACGTTAGCCCCTAAAGTTATTTCCTCTTTCGTTTGCTCTCAGCAGTAACTTTAGAGCTCCTATTTTATTTAATCACAAATTGGAGCCTTGTCTCCTACCCTCAGTTCCATTTTTCACGTCAGGGTTACATGGGGTTTGTTATCAGCAATTTGTGATGTGGAGGTACAGTGAGGTGGATCTGTCGCGGAGATGTGTCCGGTGTCGTCGACCCGCCGGCCCTGGCGCACTATTCGCGACAATACGCTGGCAGCGCTCCAAGCGCCGGATGGCGTCGATAAATCGGCTGCACATGCAACACCAACATACGTTTTCACCTCCAAAACTGCGCAATCGACATCTTCCGTCCAATCTTCAACTTTAGCGTCAAGCTTGAAGAAGGTTAGAGTCTTTAGAACAGCAGTATAAAGTTTGTACATCGGTAAATTAGCGAAAACGCCTGCAGCGTTTTGCCCTTTGATGTTACAAACGTCGAGGAAGTCATTTGGGCTTGTGGTGTAATATTACAGAGCTGCAATTTCATATTTAAACGTGCGAATGGAAATAGTTTTAGAGACGGCACGTCGGCATATATCACGTCCCCTGCGGTTATATTACACCACTTGTGAATTAAATAGGAAGCAGATCAAAGCCGAGAGTGACTTTATGACGATATCACGCGTGTCATCAATAGTTGTGTGGTTGAAGATAGCGTGACATACGAAACTGGTGATTTATGCGACAATATTCAAAACTATTAGGTTACGTGCAGGAGATGACATGTGTAACGATGACCACGCAATGACGTTTCTAATTCCACAACGATTCTTTAGACATACATCTAAACAAAATAGTCATCAATGCAGATCAATCATGTAATTTTGTTAATGAAGTAACATGGGATGAAACGCCGATTACCAGGTGAATTTTTGTAACAAATAAAATATGAAGTTTAAAAAATCCTTGAAAACTTGTTGGTAAAGTTCAATAACAAATATTTACGAGGCGGAACAAATATCTTATAGATCACTTGAAGATGAAGCTTTGTTTATTTACAGATAATTAACCACAATGTTTCAAAACTGTGCGCAGTTCGTCGCCGCCATTGACATGACATACCTATGTCACTGGCAAATGACAATAAATATTATTATATCCAATAAACAACTCAGTACGTGCTAAACTATGTTTTCCACACGTGAGCTCTTATCAGGAGTATTGGTTTCACAGCGGTGGATTTTCCATGATTTGGATGATGGAAAATGTATGACGCCGTTGGATTTTTTATTTAATTAATCGACGCTGACGCCTGACGGAGACAAGGGCAGAGTGGTCCATTACATCACATTGTTGTCAAAGGATCTACTAATGGGATTGTATAAGGATGGATTATATATTAATTTGATTAGAGTAGCTCGTAGAGTTAAGTGATTAATTATAACAACACTTTGAAAGGGCTTGGAAAGCGGTTAATAGCTTTATTACTAGTCTCGGTTACATATTTGTGAATATATAATTCTTTATTCGCCGTAGACAACAGTAAAACTATTCCATCAGACGTCCTTCCCCTTTCTAATAAAATGTGAATTCGACAGTTCTATAATCTAGCACATTTCGTGTCCGACTAGGGTAGAAAACTCCATAGCTATGGTCTGTGTACATATTTTCCAGGTCGTTTAATTTCGCTCGGGTCAAGGTGCCGCGTGTGTCGCCTCGCCAGATGGCCTGTGACGTCACATGATATGATAACTAATCAAAAAGCCATTTCTGGAAGTAGTATGTACCGTTTATTAATTTCAGTAGTCATAAATTTTTGATCATACTGACCGAAGAAATTGAATTTTCAAACAGAAAAAGAAATTAATATTTTTTAATTTGATTATAAATCAAAACTGACCGGCTGGAGCAATCAGCAACAGTAAATACTTTCGTCACATTCTGACACCTCTTAAATTGAGACATCTGGCAATTTAAAAGACTCCCTTCTAAATGAAAACAACCTGGGGACTGCCCAAACGTTTAGCATAGCTGTTTTGGTATTTCATCGAATGTTATCTGGAAAACACAAGTTATTCAAGTTTATTCTAATGATTCGTGTCCAAACTAATCTGAAGACGTTTCAAAATCTCGCAGAAGCCCGGATGAAGTCCTCAAACAACCGCTTCCGAGTCCTTAACTAGATTCTAAGCTGTTGAACCTTGTTTGGGTTCTTCTCAAGAACGGTCGAACAAACAAGTAGCCCTCCCTATGTAGCTATATTCTCCTCTTTTTGATGATGAACTCTATCGTGTACAAAAGCATCTGTTAGCAATGTCGATAGCTGTATGTGCATGCTATGTGTACGGTCGATCGTTCCGGGAGACGCACGACGTTTGTCAATACCTCGCCTTTTTGCTCCGTTTGCAACTCAACTGCTCTATTCAAGGATAGGAATTGCATTAATAAGAGCAGATGGAAAAAGCTATTGTGTTGGTTCAGGGCTTTGTTTAGGGATGCCTTGGATGCAGTAAGAGGTGTTGACGCTAGAAGATCTACAAATAGAATTGAAATACAAGTTTTACTTGCCCAATAAAGCACTACCAAGTCCTACTCCAAACTGGGGATATTTGTCCAAAAAATACACCAAGCTCGCAACGAATCGATAATACAAACATTGCCATAAAGTAACAAGATATCCACAGTATTGACTCACTTATTCAATTTGCGGTGTACACAATCATCCCTGTCGGTGACGTTATCTCCCGGAATAGAACATCCCTAGTCATCCCGGGAAAGAAAGTAAAACGAGTTAACTATGAGTCGTGATTCATATCGAGACGTGAGTAACATCGATCCGCTGCCGCTGGAATTTTAGATAATATTTCGGAATGTGCGAGCTCAATTAAAACAGTAATTTAATAAATGTATGACTAGTACATAGCTTTCTTCTTTGGTCATCGTTTTTGTCACTGGTTTATTGAAAGTGGGTAGTTTTATTTTCCGTGGATGCAAAATGAGAATTAATGTGAGGTTATAAGTTTTATTTGCAATAATTAAGGTCAACGTAGAGTAACTTATGACTATGATGGCCGTAAATCACTTTCCGTTAGTATTTGAAAGGGAAACCAAGGAATATCTGGGGTATTGACAAGAGATACTGAAAACAAATGGCGTCATTTATTTCCGTCTGTCTAGTGGAACTTCTTTTGTTAAACCAGTCAAACGAGACAGTTATTGAGTCAGAGCGATGAAAACAATACTGAAAGATTACAATAGTTCACTATAATACTAACCCATTTTACGAATGACAGTAATGATTTACGTGTGAACTGAGTACTTAACTTTGTTCGTTCATTCTCAGTCTAACATAAAAACTGCCTAATGTTTGCTAAAAGTTGAAGTACAATAGATAAAAGTAAATTACGGCTAATTTACTTTCGACAGCTTCGAATATAAAAACTAAATGACAAACTTTGTTAAAATGACTAATGGCTAGACTCTAGCCGCTAGAGTATTGTGTAAGAAATTTCGTATGCTTCCTTCTTATCATAATTTTGCGTCAAACTGTCGTGTGTTGTATATTTTTAAATAGTAACGTTTTAGTCTGATATTACACGCATCTTCGTCATTTTTGTTTTCTCACAATTTACCAGTCTGATGCGTAGTTATCTTGTCTTTCAAAACGTTGACCTTCTTGTGGCTCAACTTCTATTTCATTATCATCGTACAAAGGGTTTGAGAAAGGATCCTTCACCGATATATTTTCAAGTGAGATGTCAGCAATCTGTGCCTTGTATGATGTTATGTGTTGTGCAGGATACAGCCACTTGATGTGATCCTTGGCAGCTCATACCCCCACAGAGAGAGATGAGCAAGTCCTTCTCATTCTATTCTTGTCGTCTAAATTGTATAATTTCGCAACAAATTGCATATCGGCGCCGCGACACCTACGTTGTTTGTATTCCTGACTTGCATATGACTAGTATTTATAGCACGATTGTTTTTGTTGCGATTTTCACATAAATAAGTTACGTAATTAATATGAGGTGCGTGTGCCGTGTTTCTATTTTAATTTACTATGTTTATTTTAGATCTATTCATATGACATTTTTTGAGTAGTGTAAGCTTTTTTATATGTAAATGATGAGGCATAGGTCCTTGACTTTCGATCTAGGATTATCTACTGGTCATTTGATTTATGCTCTGCAATTTCTTGATATAATTGTCAAATTATCTAAATGTTCTGCCCGCAATTTGGATAGGTTTTCCCGCGAGATCGAACAATAAGTAGAAAATACGTGCCAACATTCCCAAAATCCCGACCCTTGACTTAATAGTGCGTAAAGTCGCGAATAAAACTGACGACGTCCGAATCATTTCGGTTTCACGAGATGTCCTGCATTTTAACTACTTCTAACGTAGAAATAGTGGGGAACTAGGAACATTTTGAATGCAAAAAAGTGGAAACTAGACCTTAGGGTCAAACATGCAATATGTATGTGCTCTAAATATGAGCTGAATAGATTCTATGAATACGAACGAATTCGTATCCAAACAGCCCTCGGCCCAAAAGCATTTTTTTATCCTAGTTTTTTTTCTGGTTTAATACCTCCAATTCTCGGAATATCGTTTCTGGTCATATGCTGTTACTTCGCTTCAGGGATTACCTAAGCTTTACTCATCTCTTGCTTTTGCGATGTTTGCTTTATTTGAAACCAAAAAGTTTTCGTAGTATATTTCGACAGAACGTAGGGATAGATGCCACTGCCTATTTTACTAGTAGATGAATTAAGTATTAGACCAAAAGAAAATCAAATACTTGTTTGCGCTATCAAATCCGCAGGGAATCGCTTTTCCCCGAAGGATAGTATAATGTATTTATGCGTCGAATAAAATGGATTCTTCTCACATGTTACATCTTTAGTTTAATGCCTCATAAACGTAATTTTTTTTCGTTTCATGCTTGTTTTGATAATAGTGGGAGTTTCAAGGAAAGACGCAGTAAATAAAATCACGTGCTGGACAGAATTTAACTAACGTTGTAAATAATCATGTTTTAGATAGCATACGTCATGAGTTTGTCATGTTACCCTATTTGTTCTTAACACGAGGTAGAAAAGTGAAGAAGGTTAACCTCAAGCGAAAATGAGGTAAACTTAAAATTTTTAAATGCAACGGCATTTTGAAAATGCTCGTGGAAAAGTTAGAGGCAAGACAGCGGTTTATGTGCAAAGCTGACAATGCCTTGGAGGAAAAAGTAATGAGATTCAGTATCTCTATATCTTGAGTCGTTCTGCATTTGTCAATGAAATAGAACCTCGGGTGTTCTAATAGTTAATCGCAGTTACTACAAAGTGGACCTTCTTTGCTAAATTAAATTTTACTATGTAGTTCATAGTTTTATAGCAGACTGCGGGAGGTGTACAATGAACTTGGAAAGCCAAGGGCGGTCATAGACACTGAAATTTATAAGAAAATCTAGATTTTACGAGGGTAATTTTATTATTTCAGACTTATTAATTAGTGGGGGTAATTATAGGTAAGTATAACATAGTAATAGTACTTTTGTGGTAATTTTAGTAAAATCTCCTCGTATACCTACATAAATATATGACGGTAACAAAAATCGGAAAAGACTGCCACACTGTAATGAAAGGAAAACGTGCCACCGATCTATATGAAAATGTGGTATAAATATACGCCAGTGTTTTACGAGGCGCTTCCAAATTGATACGTACGTAGGTATACGTGTATACCGTGCCGCCACTGAGAACTCGGTGAACCACGGAAAGTGGACTCAACAAAGCTCGAAGAGGTGCTAAAACAGCAGACGAAGCGCCATCAATTTATCATTATTTCTTGCTGCAAGCATTCTCAAATGCATATATGCATGACTTTATTATGTTTTCTGAGCTTCAGACTTTGCGTGGAGTAGCCCTTTTTTTTTTTACGTTGGTAACCGCCAATCCCTGAACGCTATCTGAATATGCATGAATACGCTGTTGAATAAAATTCAATTCGCAATCAACGCTGAAGTGCGCAGGTCGTTTACTATCGGTTCAAATTCGCAGCAATTGAATTAATTTTATATCACTCAATGTTTGGGTAAACACATTTAGAACGGCACTTGAGATTTTCCAAAAAGAGATTAATTCTTTAATGGACTTGCAAATAATTATATCAACGTCAATTAGTACTTTCTTCACACAAATAGAAAATACGTATGACAAATAAATCAATCTACAAGGCGACGAAAAGGATTTTTCAATCCCAAGAACACCCCTAAATGCAATACAGAGAAACGTCAGCTACTAGCCAGTATTCTCAGTACAATTATACCCGACATACAGACGGATCAGATGACATTATTAACAAAGAGAACATCTGTATTCCGATTATTCGATAACCATTATCGATTCAACGCTATCGGTATCGATAAACCGATGCTTTTGTTTAACACGGTGGTAATAATCGAGATGCGTCTGTAGTTGTGTTTGATGATGTGTGTATTCTTTAGAGTGACTGTTCTTTAGTGGTGACGGATGGGAGGAGGTATTCGATGTTGCACAACTGGGTCTAAATCGTGTTAGTAACTGGCTGCGAGACAATGTTTTGTCTCTTAACGTCTCTAAAACAAAGTAGGTACATAGCATTTGTTCAAAGATCTAACTTGCTCCCCTCAACTCTAACGATTACTGCTCACATCTGTGGCATTGAAAATACCCAGTGCTCTTCTTCCCTTGAAATGACCGAGAATATTTAATACCTTGGAGTCACTATTGACCAATACCTTTACTTTAAACCACACATAGAAACCCTCGTGACCAGGTTACGAAAAGTAATCTACATTTTCAAAACCCTAAGACACACGGTCGACCGACAGACTATTAAAATGGTCTACTACGCATTATGCCAATTACGTCTTATTGATTACTACATCACATCATGGGGAGGTGCCACAAAAACACACCTACTTATACAACCTATACAAAGAATGGGACACTCTCACAGTCAGACAAACGTTCATAATACTTACATTACTTAAAAAAACATTCTCAAAGAGAACCGACGAAAGGGTAGGGTATGTCCTACGGCTCAATCCAAATCCGCACTCCTTAAAAGATTCTATTGCTTCCTTGGGCATTATCTTTACAATAAATTGAATAAATTCCTAAAACTATATCCAAAAACTCGATCAAGCTGTATTAAAGAAATAAAAAAGTACCTAAAAACTCTAGACTATCATAAAACCGAGAATCTTTTGACCGTCCTGAAATAAATCTAATTTTGACCAACCCCACACATACATAGCTGTTCCTCACCTCCTTGAAAAACAACTCTCGCTGCACACACTCCACAAAAGTCACCTTCACTCACACACTGCTCACCTGACTCTCACATACATCTCCTACTAGTTACGAGTCTAACACTTCACACAAGATAAACACTCACTCACACATCGTCTCACAACATGACTCTATAACTTCTGCAGTATTATAGGTAGATATTTTTTATTGTTATTACTTCTTTTATTTGTATTATTAAGCATATCGTCTACTCTTACACAGTTTTAATTTTTGTTATGCATATTGTTTAACTTCGACTCTTGCTCGGTATCTCTGTTAAAGCTAATTCTAGCCGTGGAAGGGGCCTGGTGATCTGTAACACAGGTTTTTCCCAAATACCTACATCAGGCACCAGTCTCTCACAAAGGTGGAATCACGGATTCTTGTACACATTAATTTTAAGTCAGCTTTGTGAAGAGAGAATAAATGAAAAATTATTATTATTATATTACATGATATAATATTCGATAATGAAGTCAATGAAGTAGAATTTATAGCTTATTATAAATAACGTCATGGAAATCAAAACAGCGATGTGATACGCACAGTAGTCATATAACATGAGAATACAAAAGATAAAAAAAAGACCTTATTTTTAATACAATTACAATAAGAGTCATATTAGTAATATGCTTTTCTACACTTCTATCCTTATAACTCCCCAATGTATAAAAGTTCTGCCTAGATAATTACTCGACAATTAATTACTTAAACCGAATGTAACCGTTAACTCCAGTCTGCATACCCGATAGCTTAGTTGTTACGAATCCATTTAATTAAGTCATTGAAGTACTTATCATTTTTTATTGCAGGTATTCAATTATTTGTTTATAGACCGTTTATACAATCCCGGCGAGGAAACTTGTGCGGTGTGGCTGTATTAATAGCGAGGAAGAAATAATAGAAGAAGCGTTTAATCTAGAGAGTAGGAAAATCGACTGTTGGCAACATTAAAAGCCAAATAGTAATCTGGTTGATGCGAGTGCGACATAATTGGCGATTAGCACTAAGCCTATTGGGAATGCGTGTGTTCGCTTTGGGAACGGGAGACGTGCAACGCCTACTCATTTCATAGACCAACGACTTTGGTTACCTTCTTGACAAATCCATCATACTGGATTCAACTGTAAAATTACATACGTAGACGACCACGTGTCAACCCACACCTCTACGTACTGACTCTGTGAGAATAGACTTTTTAGAGAAATGGTATATTTTTTATTGACGGTATCCTAGAAGATATTGAACTGAGGAGCGTCGGAGATATGGGCAAACAACCAAAGATTACGGTAAACCATTGGATCCAAGAGCAGAGTTTCATGGGCAAGGCTAATTTCAAGAAGGTTTCCAACGAATATAATAATGATATTAAGACTAGCTCTACAAAAGGACTCGTCCAAGTTATTATCACCGCTAAAACTGAAGCACCACCTAAACCCGCTCGCCTAGCGACCGCACTAGATAACACACATAGATAAGCTCAATTATCAATTCAATATGCTAATTGATAAGTTAATTAGACGCGAGTATGGAAGCATGAAGCGTACCCAGCACGCGATTAGTGTATATGCAGACGTAACGCACTGCTATTTGTAAATATCGATTACTCTGTCGTGTGGGAAACTTTAGCTTGGTGACCACGTTGGTAAAGATTACTGTGAGTCTGTGTTTAACAGTCTGGTCACTGGTGCCTGCAGAGTCTCTCCTCAATATTTCTGTTTTTTTAGAGCTTTGTTTCTTCAATATAGTTGTCGAACTTCGCATTTCTTGCAGCTAGACATAGATCTTGTCTGCGATGTGTGAATAATATCCTACATTGTAGATGGACTGTTAAATTGTAAAGCTAATCGTTTATAACCAAGAGTAATTTGTAGATCATTTTAGGACCGGTTAACGTTACGACACTTCAGTGTAAGCTTAATGAATCCCCGAGGGTGTCGAAGATGGTTACCCTTCTGCATAAACCAGATAGCTGCCAGATTTATTACGTAGGAACTATTTCAGCAACTAATGACAAGAATGTAAGGGTGAGTGAAAACGGGACAAGAACTCAACAATAATAAGACACAAAGGAAAACCATTTTTGCGTTTACATTTACAAGTTGCTTATTTAGCAACAACGTATGCTACAATAGGTTCAGAGATAAATATTCAGTGCCAAAACAATACATAAACCTGCAAAGAAATACACAAGAAGCCAGCCAATATAACGTCACACATATCCTTTGTTTTCGTTTGGTGTAAGACTGCGAGACATAGGCGAAGGTCGCGGAAAATGCTGGAAAAGTTACCTAAAGTTATAAACCGACACAGATTGTTAGAGGCTTCGGCCGTAAGTACCGAAAGAAAAACAAGCTTGGATGGAAGATAAAAATAAAACAACTATTGTCCTATTGGCCTAACCAGCTGAAAGGGTTGGCTTGTAGCAAGGTCACAGGTAGACAGACAAACCTGTAATTATGACTGCTTATTGCATCGAGCGGACCTGTAAAACTATTTATGGGGTACTTTTTTGATTTGCAAAGTACAAAGCTTTCAACGACTATCCTAGAGATCTATTTTAAACAAAAAGAGCGGTTAGTTGATTCATCTGTATGACAAATGTATTCAAGGACTCCATAACTTTGCTCACCGCATTAGCGACCAAAAGAGTAATGTACGGAGAATAAAAGCACAATAGAACTTGTGCCTCTCCTGTGCAAACGAACGGGCAGTGGGATTGTGTCGTGAGAACCGTTTAGTCTTCTATACAACGCTTTATCGCGAATAATAATCGTACAATAGGTCGGAATCAGTAGCACAATAAGCGTATGGTGATTCTTTGATTCTCACGATTATTTAGGGATTAGTTCAGGAAAATTGGAAAATAAGAGAAAATGTTGGTAAATATATATAAGTAAACACGACACTGCAAGAAGGAAGGGCAAATTGAAACATCTGGGAAACAAATAGTTCGATTCCTCAGATGATATCGACAACCATTGGTCATGCAATAACAACTCTAGCTACAGTAGTCTGTTTTCTTCATTTTTCAATTCCCAAATACAAGGCAGATTTAAATAAGCCTCGCATCATAAGAAAGTACCAACGAACATCCTCAAAATCGAGGACATCGACAAGCAAAACGCACCCCACGCAGGATAGGATCTCAAAAGGCCGATACATGGTGGCTGTTCCGTATCACCAGAGTATCGGCCATTCGATCCGCCGACCGCGATACCGCAACAATGGACGCACTTGCGCGCAGGACTCGGGTTACCGACGCTGCTGCACAATGCAGACCACGTGACCATCGCAGAGTTACTGTCCCACATTCACGTGTTTGTATGCCTTTAACAGTTAGATAGTTTTCAGAAATGCAGATTCTTTTGCCACCTTCCATAAATTAGGATGACGCCAAAACTGCTTACGTCAATTCAAATATAGATTTCGTATATATTCCCCGCTTGCAAGCGAATCTTGAATACTACGTGTAGTTTAGAGATATAAATAACGCATTAATATCACATTTCTAGGAAACTAGTCATGACCTACGACAACATATTAATATTCCATTTGCTTACCTTAGTTGTAAGTCAATAAAGAAACATCAATATCTTCTAGAACATATAAGGAATGAGTGCATGACATAAAGAAGCCAGCCACTAAATAAGATATGTAGTCCTTTAGCATTTATCTAGTACTAAAATCAGTATAAGACCAGCAGCAAAGTTTATGAGATTAATCTCAATACAGTTTCAAGAATCTGGAGCTAAGTAAGAAAAACAACTGAAGATGGTGGAAAAGTTTCGAAACCATCCGTCATTTTTACACTCTGGTGCTTCATTTATAATAATTATTTTGTAGACAGTCTTTGAATAGAATAATACCTACGATTGCCTAACAGTTCGTTTACGGAAACAGGGAAAACCTGGGAATCAGCAAATGAATTTCAAAGAAATCAAAATAGAAGGCATCAAGTTATGAATTTCCTTAAAAGATTATAAGCGTCATATTCGGAAACCGTTCTTTACTGGTCAAAAATCTTCTTAAGGTTTCCTGAGCTTAATTCTTCAAGTTGACAGTTTTTAATGCACTTTGCATCTTCAGTTTTTCGTGATTTCAGCTCGAAGCCAGATTTTCATGTTTTCCAGGCAGCGTTATAAAAAAGGGAGGACACGCTATTTCTTTTCTGAGTCACCAATTATTTGTTTACGAATTTTAGCTACCTTGCGTTAGCTACCCTAGCACTGAAAGATCTTCGGGGGGATAATAACATGGTAGCAACACACACATATGCCATATTGCACATCGTGACGTCATCGAAGCCACATAGCATGGCGAATTAGCATTTATACAAGTTCTAGATATGAACCATCGGGTAATATGGTTTGTAACACAGCGTGTGTAACGCTATGTAGCTGGATGATCATATTACAGGAATATCAAGACAAGCTACTTCATTTTTCCACAATAGTGTTATCTTAGAACACGAGTTCATTGCTGGATTTCGCTAGGTCCCCACCAAATTGTGTTTCTCTGCTTTTCTTATGTAATTTATTACAGTTGCTGCTTCTATCATTAGGATGCCATCTAGCTTATGAATTTCTTCTGCGTTCTTCGTCTTGAATCCATTTGAATACACTTCTACATCGTCATCTACAACATTGTATTAATTAAGAAAAATCAAGTCCACACATTTTCCTGTACGGTTTCAAGCGCACACAGCTATGACATTCCAGCGAGTGGCCATAACACCCAGACAACATGGCGGCCACGGTGTTTGTCGCATTCAATACCTTATACAGAGCGATTTATGTCAGAAAGTGTTTATTCGGCTTGTTAAATGTAAATGCGCTGTAGCCGAGGATTTCTATCGTAAATCACGGTACGACTGTTAGTGCTTGCTGCGATGTGTTTTCGATTGCGAACCATTTCGCAAATGGGAGCAAAGTGGAGTAAGGATTGGGTGAAATAGGGACATCCAAGGTTTAAGAGATTGTCGAGCTCAGTCAGTGGTTGAATGTTATGTTATTCGATTATTGGAATCATCAGTCATCGATGTATTATTTGGATCTTGATTCAATGAAATTATACACCTGATTAAACACTACGCTAGTATTATAAAAATACGTTCAACTCTGACGTATGTATGTTTATGACAATATCAGAAAAACACATAAAATAAATTGAATATCGTATAACCCATTGCTTGTCCAAAACTTCATAAAAGCAATATCTGTAACAATAAATCATTATAGTCCGTTCAGCAGACTATTCAAAGTCCATTTTCGGAGAACAGATCGAACAAACAAACCTGTAAACCGTTATTGTAATACACGTTCAATGAAATTATTCACACGAATGACGTTAATAGTACAATCATGTGCGAAAATGTAAACACCCAAAATGTTCTTTAATAATACACTGGCCTGCAAAACTAAGTACTACACAAGTTAGAGAATTAAAAGAAAATACGTTTTATGGCAAATTTAATCAGCTTTCTTTGAAACTAGTAAACTATACATTAGTAACATTTTTAACTTAAAAAAAAGATAAGACAATAAAAATAGCCATTTTTAGTTTAATGTCAAAAAACTTAATTAACATTTATAAGTATGTTTTACATGTTATTCAATTTTTAATAACTGGTTTTGCCTCCCCGAGCTCTGACTACAGCTTCGTGCCGGTTTGGCATGCTGAACACGAGGTTTCGGAGCCGATGTTGGGGAATATTCTCCCATTCTTCAATCAGGGCCTGTTTTAGTGGCCTGAGGGTGGTAGGTCTGCGGCTTCTGACTAGCCTCTCTAGCTCATCCCAGGCGTGCTCAATCGGGTTGAGCTCAGGACTTCTTGATGGCCAAGCCATCACGCTGATACCAACCTCCTGAATATACTCTTGCACGACCATTATTATGCATCAGCATCGATCCATCACCCATATTTGCTAAATATGGCCATCCATACTCGTTGAGAATCTCTTTTGGGCATATCTTTCCCCAGTCAGAGTGCCATTTTCTATGGCCACTAACTCTGAGCGACCTTTTGAAGATATGCCAGCCCATACATGTACACTGCCTCTACCGTACTGGACTCTTTCTGAGAAGCAGTCTTGAAGGTATCGCTCACCAGGCCGCCTGTAGACACTTCGCCTTCCATCAGAAGTGTAAAGTGAGAATCGAGACTCATCTGTGAACAAAATTCTTGACCACTCTTCTTCATCCCACTGTATGTGTTCACGGGCGTATCGCAGTCTCGCTACTCGATGCTCTCTCTCTCTCGAGTATGGGGCCACTCGCTGGTCTTTGGGGTTTCAGATTTGCTTCAGCAAGTCTTCTTCTCACTGTACTGTCACTATTGTAGTCCCTTCGGGTCCGAAGAAGCTGTTGCTGGACTTCAACTGCATTAAGGTGTCGATTTTTCAACACAGTGGAAACAATATAATGGTCTTCTCGGGCACTAGTACACCTGGGTCTGCCATTACAAGGTCTCCTCAGATGGTTTCCAGACTCTTTGTACCTTCGTTTCACATTCTGGGCCGTTCGTAACATCACACCCACCATTCTTGCAGTACGACGCATACTGATGTCTAGTTCCAGAAAAGTCATGATCCTAGCACATTCATCTGGTGAAAGAGGCATGATAAATAAAATTTATGTGCTGTTGTCTAACTTAGCTTTTGTAACAAGACTCATCGATCAAGAAAAAAATTGAAAACAAAAACAAACAAAAAAATGAATGTTAAAATTGTAATTCGAAAAGGATTATTTTCGTTTTTATAGCTCGTTTTAGCCATTTCTTAAAACTGACTATGAAGTTTTTATATACAAAATTAAACTCTTTTTGGAGTCCTTTTTATTTCGAATGATAATATCTTGTGTACCTAAAAAGTTATTCCAATTTTAAAAGTGTGATACTTTGTTTTGCAGGCCAGTGTAGTATGCATTCTAAATTAATTATTAGGTATGGTAAACTTAAGCTTCTCCTTGCTCTTGGTAGTCCTATTTTGCAACACTAATTCGGAATATGATCAATCCAATTAGTGGTTTAATTTGCAGCGTTTCATCGAATTGTGGAACGTTTATTGGATTCCCAATATTACCAGGAATCCGTGCTGTATGCGCTTCTGGCATCTATTGGTGAATGGTTAAGTTTGAAAACTAATTGCTACCGCGGCTTGCAACTTGCATTTCAAAATTCCAATACTGCGAATGTGTGAACCCAATTAGGATACCCCTCTCATTTTGCTGTAAAATGATTCCTCATTTCATTTTCGCACATTTCACGAAGATGTGTCAAGAGCCGAAGTACCACGAAGTATCACACCTACGCGTGAACTCAGAGATTCAGTCGAACGCTTCGAATATCTGTTTATTTTTCGCTTCCATTTCTCAGAATGTGCAGAAATCATTACGCTATGTATTGTTAACTGAACTGCAAATTGAGTGAGGTACAATTGGATGGAGTTTCAGAGTACTGAAGTGGGACATTTGAGAGGTTTTAACTGAGTACTCCATAAAGACCTCCCGAGGAAAATCGTTCACGGAAATAATACGCCGGGAAATGTTGCTGGTGTTTGCTTTGACTTTTTAAAATATATCGTTAAACTATAAAGTTCTACTGTATGATTTCCCAAGGCGCTATAGCCATTTATTGGATACAGTTCTACATTTGAGCTAGTGTTTCTCAATATGAAAATAGAAACCGAACTTGATTAGCTTTAACGTCTGAACCGTATTTGATATCACAAGCCAATACAGCGAAATAAAAAACTGTGTAAGCGACACTGTCCACGCATATACCAACAAGAAACATGTTTTTAATGACGTACCGAACAAAATGAAAAGGGTGTCGAATGCACATATCGCGTATCTTGATACCCGGAGCAAAACGAATGGAGCTGCACCTTATCATAGCATTATATAAAGTGTATAATCAGCTATAAAGTTATCGACGAACATGCTTGCATAAGCATGTGACGTAACGCCACAAAGGTGAACGACTTGAAAGATGATTGATATCTTGTGCATGCGAAAGCTATAACACCTGGTCGCCCTCATCGGACGGTTACAAGAAAGAGAAGAAATTCGTCTCGGGCGATGTTGGCTCATCGAACACACATGGAATGACTTCAATCTGCTTACACTTCCGGAGTAAAACTACACTACCAATAAATAAAGACATGATAAAGCTACAGAACAGCGGTTGCAAACGACACGGCACAAAGAAATCTATAAAACTAGCTTCTGGCCGCGACTTCGTCCGCGTGAAATTTCTTGTTCCCCCGACCCACCCCGTCGCATCGCATTGCCCGCTCGCACTATTACCTACTTCGTTTTCCGACTCTTTTTCTATATGCTCGGCCCCTAAGAGTTCTAGCGTGATGTTAAATAGCCTATAAAAGCCTTCTTAAAGAATTGGGCTATTAAATGTAAAAATATTGTTCCAGAGTTTTTTAAACAAAGAAAAAGAAAAGAAAAGAAAGAGATTAGCTCGTTCAAACAAACAAACTATTCAGCTTTTGTTGCGGAGTTATTTTAAAATTATGATATCTCCTAAGATGTTGATTGAAGTCAAGTGATGTCAAGGGCAATTTTGTTCACAATTAAATACTTGTGATGAATAACGTATTTTTTTGGATAATGATTAATATCATGTTGATAAAACACCTTCGCAAATAATGCATTAATTTCGAATAAATTTGATTACCATAAAAAAGGTTATAGTGTGTCAATCTTAATATAGACATAATGCTGACGCGGACTTTTTTTTAAGATTCAATCATACGTGATTTTTGCGTAACTTAAACCATTTACGTAGCGCACGCAACGGAAGCTCTCAAAAAGGAATCATTTTTCCCGTTTTTGCAACATTTTATTAATTAATGCTTTAGCCTAAAGCCTTCTTCGATAAGCGGACTATCCATCACAAAAATATTTTTTTAATTCGAACCAGTTTCCTGAGATTAGCGCGTTCAACCTAATAAACAAACTCTTCAGATTCGATATGGATTCATAATTAAAAATTATATTTCATCCAAATGTAAGCATGTGAAAAAAATACTTTTTTAAAACGTAAAAGTGATATTAAAAGATAAACATATAAAAGACAGAAATATGGTGTCGCGGACGTTTTTGTAGAACTATTTAAGGCGGACCAGATTGCAATACATTGTTTTTAGTTATATACAACTGTTGAGGCAGCGCATGCAAATAATTCTGTTTTAAGAGGTATTTCTTTCCGACTTGCTAGACAAAAGTTGTGATAGCTCAGCTAAAATGCACGATGTAAACATAATTTATGGCCTATAGCACTCACACATAATGTAGCTTTCTACCAGTGAAAACCTTTTAGAATTGGATCATTAACTCCGGAGATTACCACCTACATGCAAACAAACAAACAAATTTTACCTCGTTATAATATTAGTATAGTATAGATGAAGACATAACTAAATGGCTAGAAACTGTATCCCCACGAATTCGCCACGCTGACGGTAAAATCCTGCTTCATCTATATTGTATGGATGGCTATGCAAGACGTATCTCGATGCATTTCCCGTGGTATATATCTGTGTTGGCTGAACATATTGTTTTGCAGTGATGGTAAGTGCTACAGATGTGCGCCATTTCGTGCAAGCTGTAAATCTTCCAGTGAAATAGGTTACGTGGCATGCTGGCGATAAAGTTAGAAGTATTATAATAGTTGTGCATTATTGTGAATTTGACACGCTCTTTACTGAACGTTCGGATACATTTACACCAACAGAAAAGTGAGGATAAGGTATGGGCCTCGTAGGCAGACCACTTTTAGACTCAAGTAAATATAGGAAACTAGGAGGGGAAGACATCTATTGAATGAGAATCTACTTGGGAAATTTTTTGGCACAGTCAATCATGATTTACTGTATTCCAGTATGGGGAGGAGCATCAAAAGTTAAATTTTTGGAGACAGAACGTGCTCAACGGATACTTCTTAAAGTCATGTTTTTCAAAAAACTTAGATTTCCAACTGTCACTCTGTACTCCATGGCTGGACTGCTCAGTATGCGTCAATTGTACCTATATTCTGCATGTCATTTAAAAAAAACATAAATCGCTTCCGGTGGATCCCGGAATTTTAGCAAAAAGACGAAATGACATAGTAGCTAAAACACGCAAATTTAAAATATACTTCGCTAGACACCAATTCTCAAATCAATCTTCGCACATAAATAACTCCATTAATAACATTCTTAACATATACACAAAAACTGCCCTGGCATGTAAACATACGGTGACAGAGTGGCTCAAATCTCTGTACTATGAAGATACGGAAATATATAGGATAGGAAGAAACTTAATTGTTCATATTATTAAGTAATCTCTGCGTAATGTGTGTATTTTTGGGTTTTACATCTGTATAAGTTATTTTATGGATCTCTTTATATATTCTTACAGTCATACAGACACGCACACACACCCCCACACCCTCACGCACACACTTACACATGCACACACATACACTTAAAAATCGTGTAAAGAATTTATGCAAATACCTATATTTGTTAAGCTAATTTAATGTATTCTAGTTAAGGGAGTGCGGCTTCTCCTGGCACAGGTGTTTTCACACAAGGAGAAGTCAACCTCATTATTGTTAAGACAATTTTTTTTTCATATTTTTTTTAAAGATTTGTTTTCAGTAGTGATTGTAGGTATTAAGTCTTTTTCTAAATTAAAAATACTGACTATATAAAGTGCAGATATAAATGTAGACATTTTACATAGGGTGACATAATAGGCGGTCTAGAGGCATAATAAATAAAAAAACGCGGATAAAACCTATTGGTTAGATAACTTATGTTCATGGGCATTAAATGTGATACCACAGCGATGAGCAAAAACAGACCATATTTAAGCAGATGTAAAAGCACCTTAAGCGAATTCAGCCTACATAAATAAATCACCTGCAAACAAGTCGAAAGTCCCATAATTTTTAATATCAGCAGGTTTATCAGATTCGTGTGAACGCTGACGCAGTTGACGTATGTACGTAGGTTCGCGATTCACCACAAATGTTACAATTCTCGTGCGTTGCCAGCGCGTGCGCAAGTGCTCGGTGACGTCATCATCAGCACCAGCACAAACCGCGAAATGCAGTTATAAATACACAAACGATTTACGGATTAATGCATCGGTCTGTGGTTTAGTTTTCTTGGCATGTTTTATGATATGGGTTTTTTATTTGACAGTCAATTTAATATGACGTATGATCTCGGTCATTGCATCTACTGTAATTTAATTTGTCTGACTTACGATACCTTTTTGAGGAAGTTTACAAACCTTCATAATCTTTTGTTCTTTGGCTTTTGTTGATTGGTTTCGCAAAATGGCTCATTCGGAATTATCATAATTAACATTCACAGAAAACAAGGGTGAACGACCAACATTGGGTTATGTAACCCAGTAACACATAATTCAAGACTTCAAGAGCTTGTTTTGACTTCAAGATAGGTAGTCATCGAAGTTTCTAGTGGTGTAAAAACCGTACTTACATAATCGTATGACTTTAACTCTAATCACTAAACGTAACTGTTATCGTTTCACCCGTCGCAATGGCTGCAAAATCAACAATAGCCTATAAAGTGAGTGTATTGTCTTTGAACATGGTATTTAACCATGTTCTCAATCCTTGTTGATTGCTACAATGCGCTGCTGATAAGAATCTAGTGCGTTTCATTTTGCGTGCGGTTATTGAATCATGAGTTAATTTAACAATACACTTTCTTGAACTTAAGTATCAAGAATTCTTTCAAGAGAAAAGTGAGAGATACAGTTCACAATTGTGATCATTTGCGTCTTCACAGTTTCGTAGGTAAGGCTAATTCTATAGCGAAGCAAAATTTAATCAATGTAAATAACTTTAGACAAGAAATCTGCTATAAAAACTTAACATAACACAGGTTTACGAGCGTAAGGATAAACGTAAACATTGCAATAAAGTAAAAGCATCGATGATCGCATGTGTCCGAAATAACAGTTGACACTAGAATATACATTATTTGAATGCACTTTAGAAGATGTTATAGTGAACATGACAACGAATTAAAAAGAAAACAATGCAGAGTTGTTTTTCATGCAGCAAACGTTGAAAATAGAACACAAAGCATTTGTATATTATGCATTTCCGAATAAAATATCTAGAGAAAGAACTAGAAAATATCTAAGTAGAGCTGGACACCCAGAAGGGAAGTCATAAAAACCCACAACGCTACAAGGATGGTAGATGTAAATTGGACCAAAGCTAAAGAAATCACAGACATTTAAACATAAAATAATTAAGTTATTCCTGAAACAATAAAGAAACGAGAACAACAAGCACTCCAGTCTACAATAGTCTTCAATTTCCTCATTGTATTTTCATTCAAAGCTTATGACAACAAAAGCATCTTCCAACTATAAACATGCATACCTTCATTTCTATCTTCGTGTACATATAGCAACTTACTTGATACCACGTCGGCGACCAGTCGAGCGGTAATACGATCGCTCTTCATTATACAATACCGCCACAATCAGCTTAAGGCTTGCAACCTACTAAATCCCGAGCCGAGGAGGGATTAAAATTAGGCAAGCGGAAATTATTTTATTTTTAGACGTATTATTAGGGAAAAAAAATTGAGGTTGAGGATGAAGAAGGTGACATACTTATAACAAGGTTTGGGTTGTTAAAATAAGTAGAATTTGAGAGTACTTACTGACAGAGATTTAATTACAAGAGATGCAAGTTTTCTGGTTGATTGCATTGCCAAACTAGGAATGATTACATAATAACTGGGTGAGCTTCAACTTGAAGTTACTAATGCTAGGTCAACAGATAATGACCGCAAGGACATCAATGACGCTAGTATTATCTCAGTTAAAGCATCAGCTCTGTCTATATCAAGCCATATTTACTCAGCCTCTTCATTCATTACTTACTCTTCAAGTCATCTGTCTGCAGTTTCTAACAACTATGTATTAACTCAGCATAGTGCATAAGTAATGACAAGTTGCGAGCCAAGTAATAAGCAGTTTCGCTCACATAGTTATTTGCTTGTGCGGGATGAGCAGATATGCTATGATTTTCTCGAAAGTCTATCAGTGTGGAAGTAATTAACGGGTATGAAAGTTTCTACGCTTTTATTATACAGAAAGGTTGTCGACGTGCAGTCTCGGAGAGCCGATTATATTAAAGATAAATCGATTTAACTTTGTCTATGGATAGCGAAATGCAATTGATCAAAAATCACAAGAAAAACAGTCACTGACGTCAATCCTCGCAATAACATTGACTGAACTGATTTTGCGGTAATGAAAGCGGATCCAGGAAATGAGCATGACCATTAAACAGTTAATTGCAAGCAAATCAAAACCGAAACTCCAAGCTATTAAAACTTAATATAGCTTGTGAAACTATCTAATAATCCCAATGGGAAGTCGGAAGCTTTATGAACTAGCTTCTCAGAGGACGAGTTGGACGGATTCGCTTAATATTGGCTCCTCTCAGGTAGATTCATCATACCTTTCTATACATATATGTACAACAACTCTGCTCGTTGCGTTATTAAAGTTCTTTTTACCGGAAAATATCCTGTCGTTTTTTATAATTAAAAGTTTCATGAGAAATATCTAATGCAGTTTTCTTTTCGTATTCAAAGTAAATGCTTTTAATTTTTAAATTCTAATGAACAGCCTTTGGGCTTGTTTGTTAGTAAGTTATATTTTCTTGTTGCCTTCGACGTCAGGCAGGACTATGGAGCTTAGCACTGCGCATTTTATTGAAACGTAGGTAGTCATGTCAGTCGGCAATGTGTAAAATATTAAAAGCACCGGTGCTTAGTTGTTTTACTTGGAAGCTCGAAAATTTGTTCAAAGAATTTGATATGTATTTCAACTTTTGAACATTATAGCATTTTGGAACGCCACATTTACTTTGAAAATTAACAAATGTTTAACACAATTCATTAGTTATTCCAGGAGATCTATGAAAGTTATCGCCTACACGAGATCTACATAATAATTAAAAAAAGCCTTAGAAAAAAAGTGTGTGCCAGCCACAGTGCTACCGTGTTCGGAATCACGTATACCGTCGCTGTGTTGGTTGGCAGCCATCAATTATCATCACCTGACATCATTTGCAAGGGAATCATGCATTACTACTTACTTTTGATTGCAGGGAATGCAAACCGAAAAAACCAGTCTATATAATATAGCGAAGATGCGGCTTGCAATACAACGTTGCCCACAAAAAAAACCTTACCTTATTCTTTACTTGAGTAGATATAACATAATACGTTGCGATGTGATGACATTACGTGTCGTAAAAAAGAAACTTCCACAAGAAGAGGCCCCCGATCCACAACTTCCACATGAGCGGAGTAACAGAAAAAGTAAGTACGTATGTAAACATATAAAGCAGCCGTTTACACGATACGTTTTACGCGAGCTTTTGATTTGTGTTAACATAAAACCCTGGACTTCCGCATAAAATATGTTGCTATGCTACGGTAACAGTAGACGAAATGTAAACGGGATCAACAGCTACTAAACTACCGAATCATCTTCCGAACAAGATCTATTGAATTTGAAAACAGAGGGAAAAAAAAGTGCGTGCCATCATGTCCTATGTCACGAATACCATGACAATGCGTCCCGACTGACATCGTTTGTCACTATCAACTGACGGGATACAGGGGGATATATTGACGCCGTCGAGCCCTTGATTCTATGCATTGTTTACGATCAATCATCAATTTTGGAGGGGAAAGAAAAAGAACAGAACACAAAGCAATGGAGGAAGCCAATGGTTGTGGCTGAGTACAGTGAACGGAATCCAACCACAAACTTTGATTGAATATGATATTAATAACTTGGAGAGTAAGAGAGAAATATACATTAAAACAGGCGATAATAGATGCCCATGAAGAAAACTTTAAAGTCAAGGCAAGTTCCGTTGGTGAAGTTAATAAGAAAAGTTAAGCGGCACGCACTAGCAGTCTTATTTGAACAAAACTTTAAATAGCATCTAATCTCAGTATTGTGTGAACTTTTTGTAATAAGGTTGTAAGAACGACACGCCTGTCGCACCTTCGTCAAAGTTTTAATATATTGGCAACACCGTAAAAAAATCGGTCTCGAAATTGCAATCAAGGACGTCATGCAAAAGCATATTTATACGAACACATTTAATTTGCAAAAAAAGGCAATTGAATGATTTATAACTTATTTCATAAATATGTATTTAGAGATTTTGAAAATGGCTTTGCTTAAATCAGAGAAAAAACTTGAACTAGATGCCCAAATGCGTGGATATAACATATTATTCAACATTTAATTACGGGATCTCCAAAAATCAATCAAAGCCGACCCCAACATGGTTGGGAAAAGGCTATCTGCCTAGCCTTTTCCCAACCATGTTGGGGTCGGCTTCCAGTCTTATCGGATGTAGTTTAATACCAGTATTTTACATGAAGCTACTACCGATCTGACCTCCACAACCCAGTTACTGAGTGATACCATACCCATTGGCAAGACCGGTTGTCAAACTTGTTTGTCTTCTGACTACCCGTACCGTCGAATGACAGCCGGGTGCAACGGCTTAACGTGCTTTTAGAGACCCCCCCGTGTCTCGTCACGTCGTGTCACGATATGTAATGGATGGTCACCCATCCATGACCTCACCGGTGCCACCGTAGCTTAATTTTCGATCGACCCGTGCGGCTGTTATTATTTAGGTACGTTCCCACTAATTACGGAATCTTCCATCTACTGTAAAAACCAATAAAAAGGTCCTGCGCCCCAATTTGTCAAAGAACAGAGAGTTGAGAACGTATCGGCGATCGTTAACACTGCGAGGTGCGAGGCCGGAGATGCCATGATGAATAATTCAACAGACAGCATGCAATACAAATAAATGGAAAATTTATTGATAGATGTTAGATGTCTACTCGGGTAACGATTACGGGATGCATGGAGGAACTTAGATCCTGTTTGATATTGATATAAATAGTAGTCTTATTATTCAAGACTTTTATATTGATGATATATTAAATAATGTAATTTTAAATGTAATGAAAACAGACGATGGATTTGAATTAAACGCATAAAGACAGCATGTGTAGCAAATCGAAATTAAATAGTGTATGTATCGGAAATAGAGTGAAATATTTAAAAGGAGTGTTACTAAACCAAATCCCAATGGACCCATTTTATTCAGAACGTATTCAGCAATTTGTTCAAAAGATTGATTTGTAGAGACTCGATTGAGGGCGTAAATCACTCTTGTGTTCGTAAATCAATAACATTTTATAATGAAACGCTGCGAGAGGAGCAGCCGGGTAAAACATGAAGTATTGTTGAGTTGAGTGAGAATGAGTTTGTAAAAGTTAAACTTGATTCAATCGGGGAAGCCCTAATGAACTATACGTATACTACACTTGGCCAACTTGTAGTTTATTACTAAGTTAATTCAGTTCCTTTAGTCCTACAGATCGAGTAACTCATTGAAACTCTCTAGACTTATTGAATCTTGAAGTGAGTTGCATATTTACGTAACTCCTATGTTAACATTGGACTAGCGTGAAATATGAGTTAAAACTAATATTGTAATTGCAAAAGTTTGATTGTTTACTTCGCCTAATGTCGTCAGAGCTACGGTGTGAAATTGTAAAACTTGGCAGATGAGAATGTATTACGTAACAGACACATTTTGCGAACTACAAAAAGCAGCCCAAAAACTAAATATTAATATCCTTGGGGAAATATCCCTCTTTTTTTACAATTACTTTAGGGATTAATAAAGTTACCAAACTTGGCTCCTGTGGGATTAGAAACCGCAGGTAAAATGTTTCAGGCTCCTAAACGTTATTACATTACCAGGTTAAATAGTGACCACGCTATGTTGTGGCGTGCGTGCCAAAAGTGCCCTTAGCTACTAAATGATTATATTAAGCGTTGATAATAGCAGCATGGTAACATAAACAAGAACCTTAATTCTCTAATCTTTATGTTATGGTTTTTCCACATCGGTTTTCCGTTACTTACTCACACCAGTAAAAAAATAATGTTTAGAATTTCTGTTTTTCTTTTTCAAAACCGCAGTTCTATCATATTTCCTTCAATCTACTTCAGACCGAATCATTTGGCCATGAATACAATCAAAATTAGATTTAAAAGTAGGTTGATGCGCTGTAGTGCGATGACTCAGTATCCTGATTACCGTAATGAGTGTATGAAATCATTGCAAATGGCCTTACTGCTTCGAAGATTATCGACCTGTGTACGGTTTCTATTTTGTCCTCTGTATTTGAAAGTGTTACATTACTGATTTTTTGCGGAATATGGTTGACTGGAATCTGGATTCGATATGCTTACCTGGAAAAGAAAAGGAATGGTGGTTATTAACAAGTACTTTAACTTTAACAATATAATCCTTAGTTTAAGACAATATTTTTCTAGGTAAAACTTATTTCAGGCGAATATCATATTTATATATCACAGTTCATCAGAATAAGTTCTGTTTCAAGATCAACAGGATAATAAATAGACTTAAAAACACATCCTGCTACACTTCTAGATATAGTGACAAATATAATTTATGTCTCAAGAATTTTAATGACTTAACAATTTTACTGGCGCCAATCTGCACAAAACCATATCTAAATAGATCAACTGCGCCGTTACTTGAACGCTTCTACTTATAAAGCATCTAACTAATTCGGATATATCGTTTACTTTAACAAGATATCGTAAACTTTTTCTCCAATGATGAATGGTTTGATCTCAAAACAATTTTCACTACCCACACAGTTATATTCACAAGACAGCGACTTACATGATCAACGGAGTTGGCCGATTAATGATCGTGATTAATGACTCATGTCAATGACTGGGAACAGCAATATAAGAAAGCACAGAAGGCTTAATGTCAACCAGTTGTGATACTCATACTAGCTAAATGAATAGTAGCTTAAGAGATGGTAAAACGGCTCATTAGGGAACCATTGGAGATTAGGATAATTCTCGTTCTAATAGCTCTTGTGATCTGCTTGGGCGTGGTACAGTAGTCTGTATGATGCATAAGTGAACCTTCTGTCACAGTCTAATTTAGATTGATACGCTTTTCATGCGCCGGCGCCGACTTTTTACTCACGCCCAAAAAGTGACGTTGTTATTCAATATGATATGAGAAAAAACTAGTGGGTATTTGACTTGAAGTTTTTTTTTATACAGAATATGATATACGTGTATTGTAGGAACAAACAAAATCACTACTAGTTAAATAGCATTTTACTTTGGCCGACGAACTTTCTAAGATTGACATTTGATTAAAACTGTAAATTTGAAATGTGGCTAAAGCACTATCATATGATAAACAAGTTGCAAAATCTTGTTGTAGCAATAAATACCGGAGCAATTTTTCATTTTTAGTAAGTAATATTTGAATTTGTGAAGTAGACGAGAATTTGTGGTTATCCTGATGTTCCTCAATAAAGATTTATACAAACGTCACATGGCATTAAAACTGTTTGTATGGGAAAATACCACCGACACATACATATCCCATAAAAGTTCATCGTCTCCTACGTGTATCCTACGATTAGTATTCACCTACCATTGTATGGAACTGAATCATATTTCAATTTGTGTTTCAATCCCTGTCTGTTTGGTTAGGATGTTTCCGTTCACACCATGTGATGTTTGTATTGCAAATATAATAAAAATATGGGGATATGTGATCATGTGATTCGGTTAGCTTTGCATCAATGGCTGATCTGTTCCGGGCGGGTATGGATTTTATGACAACAGAAAGCTCGAAATATAAGTAGAGATATAACTAGTGTTAGGATACGTAGTAAAATAACCTAGAGTACGGTCTTATCTACATAAGGCAGAAAGACTGACAGCCCCATTGAAACTGACCAAGATTTTAAGAACCAATCCAGTTATTCCCAACCGGATATCTAAGCCAATCCGACTCGTACGATCTGGAGCGTCGGTCGACATCCTGGGTATTTTCCTAAGACTCAACTAAAGGAAGCAGGTCGTTGCGACACGCGTAGGCAATAAAATAGAGCAATCTGTCAGCGTGTCTTTTCATTTGACCTTGACAATGACTTTACCTTGGGATCCCTGCTAGGAATAAAGATATAAGTACACTTCCCCACGTCCATTCGATTTATGGGATGCTCAAAATTACGCGCTTCGTACGTAGCCGTGAACTTTAATACAGAGTGCGTTGGTACCGTCGAGGTCACGAGCGCAATAAACCGACGGGTTTCCAGATCGCTAGTGAATGGTAAAACACTAAACTTGAATTAATTTACTTTTCTAATGTCTGGCTCCTGTGTTTAACTAGCACAAATTGTATATAGATTCGAAGTACGTGGATTGATTAACGAAGTAGACCCTCATAGGTTCTGAGTTTCTGACCTCGGAGCTCCGTGGTTCTGACCCGCTGGTAAAGTTTGCAAGTTGAATTTGATTTCAACTACTATTCATCCATTTGGACTACTATCTGGAAGTTCAAATGAAGACTCTCATTATGTTGTTGTTGTTGGGACATTGTCATAATTATGTCTAATCAGTTATCTCAGTAATCGTTCTTCACTTTAATCTTTAAAAATGTTTGTAAACCTTCCACGTCGGTATCTTTAATGATTCTATCAACTCCGTCATGGAAAACGAGTGTGAAATTAATATTTTCCAAACATGGTTGATTATAAAAAAAAAATATCCATTTACACGTGTCGTCAGATCGTAAACAATACAGTTAATTGTGTGAATCATGGACACGCCAGGGACGGTGACGGTGAATCAGACCTACGCACCTTGCTGGTGTAAACGGTACGTTAGTTCACTCAATTTATAGTATAGAAGCTCCACTCGATAGAATGCACGATTATTAGGGCTAGAGCAACATATGTATCAAGTTTCGTGGTGATTGTTCTTCTAGTGTCTGGTCACAGTTGCATACTTGCATGTGAGATTTATGCCATTATAAATGCACCCACTAAACTTTGCCTTTTAACTTTTCAAGTTCTTTTATTGAATGAGGCATTTTGCTCTTCTGTTGAGCGTCATAGACTGGGGGATTTGGCATCTGTGGTCACCATTCATAATGCTTTCACAGTTACCCTTAACAGTAACATTACATGGGAATATAGTTAGTGGCACTTCTGTTTATCTTTAGTTTAATGGTTACAGGTAGTTGATAGTGGCTTTATTGCATAGGTATTATTGTACGCGGAACTAGCCTTTAGATGTAAGCTATCGGATTACCTAATAAGGTGAATAAATTATATGCACCTTAGTTTATACGACCTTAGAATTAGCATTACCAGTACATTACAGTACTTTATGTTGCCTGTAAATAACTCGTGTTTGATTCAAATCTATATTATCACGAAACCATCTAAATGCTGATGATGGATCGATTTGTCCGCTAAGCCAGCCGTGCAGCTTGTAACTTACTATTCGTAGCTGCATAATATTAATCTATGTTTACCTAACCCAAATTCTATGACATGTATTTGCCCATATATGTAGCTCATATTTTTAGCATAATAATTGTAAAAACTTTGCGAAATGCAATAAAACCAGAATAGATTGCAATTATTTCTTGCATAGCTTAGTAGGTAGGTCCATAATCTATTTGTTTATGCATTAAAATGATGAACAAATCGTATCGAACGGATTTCTTGTAAAGGCAATTACCATAAATATCATGCTTAACAAGTAGATGGGTGCTGCCGCAGCACGATTCCATATCCTAACATAATGTAGCTGCCGTAGATGACCTATCTTTCGACCCCTGATATTTCTCATCTCGCCGATAGTGAATATTCATGGAACCACGAAGCAATATAGCCCTACCAAGTACCAATAAAGCATACGATAAATTGTGTGACTCTAAATAAGATTAGTTGTACGCCTGACCTGCCACGTCAAAGGCAGACGAAATAACTAGACCGAAAAATCCATATCAGTTGTCCAATTGTTATTCATAACAAGACTCGGAGCTTAATATCTAGGTGCTGACGATGATTCACGAGGTGACGACACCTAGCTTTTACATCGACCATGAGGAAGCGAAGAAGGCTAACATGTGTTTGCACGTTTTGGTCCTTCGGTACGCCCTATAACCGTTTACGTGAAAGTACATCTTTAGGAGTTAATAATGTATCTGCGCTAAGTTTTAACTTTTGCAGTCTTAAGTCTGTCTCTTGAAACGATTCGGCCATAATTCAGGTGAACTGCCGATAGCTGCTCTGCAACGATCGCCTGAACCAATAATTAAAACGGTATTAGCGAAATTGGACAGCCTCGCACTACAGCAGTCGCAGATGATCAGATTTAGATGCTTGTTCGAAAACGGTATTTGAAAAATTGGAAATCTCGCACCACATCAGTCGCATATAGATCAGATTAAGATGATTGTTCGATTCCTTCAGCACTTTTAAGTACGGAAGTATAGGTGCAAGTATGAACCTTCTGCGCATCTCTATCCTGTTTCTAAACGACTTAGCATTCCCAACACGCTGAAGGCGATGACTGCTTAATGGCGTCTATACTTAGACAACAATTAATAGGTACAATGAGAAAATTCCGTAACATTACCATGTAAATGCTTCATTGGGAGCTAATGGCGCACAACACAGGGATATGGCTTCGTTTATGGGTGGTGTGGGGCCAGGAATGGTGGGGTTTAATCGTTAAAGATTCCTGTAGCCAGATTCTTTACAAAGAAAACTGACTTTATCTTGTTGTAGATGTCTCGGTTTGATGCTATGATATCTTCTACATATATTATACCTTTTTGCCTATTAGGACTGTTTTCGGTGTGGACTTTAGTAGTAAGTACCTTAGAAGTTGATGTCTCTAATGTTTCCTTAATAAAACCTCTTAACCGCTTGTGGAAATATCACCAGCTGGTAAAGATAGGTATCACGGACAGACGTCGCGCTATACAAATAGTTCAGTGCCCTAAATACAAAGGTCAATGCAGAAAGGTTAGCGAACGCTTAGACCGCACACAGAGACACTGACAGCCATTAAGGAAATAGCTGTCTTTAGTGCATCACGTTAGTAAATGTCAACATCACTTCTTAATCGACTGCCTCGAAGTACGTCCTCAAGTTAATGCCATGATTGCCTAGCAATTAGAGAGCGCTTAGCATGTTGCCACGCAGCTGGACACAGCTACCCATTACTTAGACCCATAATCTGTTTATAATATGACAAGACCGTGTCACTTAAAGTGCTGGTTTAATAGCTATCAGTTTCATAACTAGTTCTGAAGCTTTCTAGAATGTGAAAGATCTTGAAAGGGAAGACTATTATGTAGTTAGACGGAAAACAATCATGCTTGGCACAAGAGGCATTGTGAAAGAAGGGACGAAGGCTCGCCCATTTAATTTCACCACTGATTAACGTGCACTTTTTTCTTAGTCGCGTGTCCAATTAGCAGTAGCGATGGACAAAACGTCATTAATTGTAAACGACGAGGTCAAACTGTCTGATGTGCAGGCATTTAGAGCGTTTATAAATCAGTTCATATTTCCTTTGAGCTGATGCAAATTATAGCGCATTGTCACGAACTCGCCGCACGCCAGGATATTGTTAATCAAAGACAACATTGGGTTGCGGTCTAGATTTAAAAATAATTTGACGAGGTTTTTAATTGGAAAATGCTTTTATTGTGTGCATGAATTTTTGGATATAAATTATAAGTTTTGTGAATTGCACGGTCATTTTAATCTGTTATGGTTATTATTATTGTGTGCCGAATCTCTCCCATTATTGACATGATTATTATTGACATTTATGATTATTATTATTTTTTAAATTTTATAGTGACATTTATTTAATTCAATGACACAATTTTAATGCGATTATCTGCTTACTGACTGCATGATTATGATCAATAATTAATTTCAATAAAATATGTAACACACGTACAATGGTCCACCTGAAGGACTAAGTGCGGAAACCAATCCCATAACATAGAACATAATATGTAACACACATTTTATATTTGCACGCCGAGATTAAAGGCAGAATAAGAGAACAATTCTGTACATTTTACCAACCTTCTGTACCTTATTTATGCTAATAAATGATTTTTTTGATATGATTTGATTTTAATAGTTATTTTTATGGGTTTTCTTTTGGGCTAATTCCATTGTGTCTTGCACGATAAGATTTGGCTTCGACTTGAAGGTCGGAAAAGTAAAATTATCTTTTGTTCGGGTTGAAATTGTGTCAGATAGAGATAACAATGGGTTCGCTTTCTGAAACGATTTATTTGTTTTTGTAGCATAATTCTGAATACAACATTGAGGAAATTGTGCACGTCGGGTCTAGTCGGGTCTAGCGGGGGCAGTGGGGGCCCAGTGGCAACGGCCCCGGTTTAGGTCCGAACACACGCAGGCGCTATACTTTGTGTAAATAATTTTACCACCACTGCTCTAAAAACGGTGAAGGAAAACATTGTGAGGAAACCGGCATGTCCTAGAACCAAAAATTCAAAGACATTGGACATCTAACAACCCGCACTGGGCCCTCGAGGTAGTTTACAGCCCCTCCCTCTCGAAGAGAGGAAGCCTGTATCCCAACAGTGGGAACATTATAGGCTGATTATGCAAGTCTGGCACAACCTATACTGTTCATTTTGTGAAAATTACTGGAAGGCGCGACGCAAATTAGTTCAACAAGAACCCCGCCTCGTTTGGAACTCCATCGTTCACGTTATTTGCATGTCTGCCGCCATTACTTCAGCTACGCGTACAAATGTTAACGTAATTGCAATTTTCACGACCTTGACATTCTGAACTTGCCTGTCGGAACCGCAAGAAGTTTGCAGACTGTTTGAATTTGATAACAAACAGAGCTCGCAATTTCGGAATCAGGAACAACGTCTGTTGCCGAATGTGGTGGATATAGACGTGTTTTCTAAAGTTCCAATCCTCTGTTAGTTTCTCGAGGGTCCCATAACATAACTCTTTTGAGAACTGATGTAGGTTATGGCAAACTATATCTTACGGAACAGAGAAGACTGTCAAATTCAACACATCAACAAATCCAAGCCTTATAAACATGTCTGATCCACAAGTGTGCGATTCGTCTCATGATTCTTAAAAAGGTTATATTGTGCCGCGTGGAAGGGAGAGACGAGGACGCTAAGGCGTGCTATAAATAACTCGGTTTAAATAAGCGGCGACTACAAATCACCCCAGCGTATACTTAATTAGGATACACTGCATATTTCGCTCGTTAAGACGCTCTGAGGGAAGCCTGACGCGAAATTGTGATTAGTGAGTCAGGGTGGTAGTTCAAGGGACTTTATGGAGGTGCAGATATGAGTTGGAGTCAAGACTGTATTTCACGTAGTTAAGACGGGAAGAAGTCTGTAGTTTACCATTTTGCGGACCTAACTACAATGCGTATTTATTTTATCGACCACAGTACTTCTAGAAAGCTTTAATACGTGATTATACAGAAAATGTCTAGTGAATTAGACGAGAGACAAATACAATTTTGTGGAACGAATTGACAGGGGAATTAAATCTAATAATGTTGGTAAGTAGCAAGAGCAATCATGCTGCTTCAAGACCGAGAGTTGTGAAATTCCAAACTGAGTAATCTGATTGCACTTCGACGAAGGAATTTTTACGGAGCATTAAAACGTCGAGGAGTTATTTCAGACTTGATTGTGTTGAATAAGATATTAGCTTTGAGGGAATAGTCTGGGAGTTGAAGATAAAACGTGGTTTCGCATGTCACGTCTTTCCTATAACGTCAAGTAATATATGGGGAGAAAAACGTTATTTTGGAAATACAAATAACTTTATGCTACAAAAGAAACTAGTAAAGCTCATGATGTATTACATCGAAACTTTCTAATACAATAAAGGCATCAAACTTATCCCTAATCAACATAGAAATAGCGAAGCAATCGTAAATCTATGTATCGAGGAGGAACATCGATAAATTACAATAAAGAAAATGTACCGGATTCCACAACTAGATAGCGTGCACAATGCACGGACGAGTCGTGGGCGCGTCCGCTCCCAATCGTTGCCTGCTGATAATACGAATGGGAACTTTGACCAACTATATCTTGTAAGTTCTACTATCTATTCAATAAATATGTCCAAGAATAAAATTGGAAAAAGATTATACAACGTCGAGTCAAAAGAGAAAAGGCGAGTCGCAAAGATTGTGTTCACTCAATAATATTCTTACTACAATTAATAAAAACCGGCATAATTATATTTTATTGGAAGTAATTACAACAGCCATAAAATTGAGCTTTAATGCTGATTAGGAAATACATAATAGCTAAGAAACAAGTAGAAAGTGCACTAGTCATACTTGTCTTTACGAAGCTGTTAAACGCGACAGAAGAAAGGTAGACTGTGACTCAGCCGACACAGCGGTCCAATGGAAATGTCTACTGCATAGTGCTAATCCAATCAGCTTGCAAATGATCATATCAATTACACCGCTCTGAAATACTTTAAGGTAGTAACTAATGGCATCTCAGCCTACCCCGTTACGGTTCGCAACCAGTGTATGTTGAGAACAGACTTATTAAAGTTCTAAATGTCGCTGATGCATTCCAAGCGTAACTTTTTAATTGAGATATAAATTAGTTGTGTTGAATATAAGTTACTTGTACATTTTGTAAGCGGTGTATGTTCAAGCAAGCGATACCAGATGTCCAGAACAAGCGTTTCTCTTGTGGGGCGAGGTATCGACGCAAAGCGTTGAAATTAATGAAGTGGGTTCTTTATGTGAGTAATTTTCATGAAAGCTTACTCCGACTAACAAGTTTGTAACTGATAGAACCTAGTCGACGTGATTAGTGTTTGTGTTTATCCGCATAAACAAGTACAAAAAGTGATCGACTGCTTAATTTTATCGCGTTTATATATCATACTGACCCCAAAACTGAAAGCTCAGAGTGAGCTTCAAGACGCTTTAGCCAAAATGCTTTAAAGCTAACCCTAACTAAACCGTGCCCTCCTATAATATACACCGCAGGACATGCAAGGCGCTGCATCGCCTACGCTGCAATTTGCGCGGTCAGCTGCCTCGCCGCCCGGCGATTTATCGGCGCCTTCAACTTGATCTGTAACGCAACCCTTCGCAGTCTTGGAATATACAACAAAACGTGCATGAAATACTACAAAGAAACTGGCTAAAGAAATATCAAAGTGATTAACCTAATTATAGTTGGCACAGCTGGGGGTCTGAAAAGCAAAGGTTCATGATTAACAGGATTAAAAGGAGTATGTGTAGAAATAACTTAAGACAAGCTATTATTTGCTGGCCATAGGCAAAGAACCGCAAAGAAAATGTTTAATGGAAGCGCTCGCAAACCAGGCTTTCAATTTTCTTTGTCGTCGTGTCACAGAGTTAACTACATTGAGAATCGGAGACATGACAATGCTCATCTATCAAAAGGGGAAACGCTTTTGATCACAGTTCCGTTATGTGCAAATAGTCAAGTAAAGTCGTCGAAAGCAGGTTTTTTTTTACAAAGTTAAATAAACCACTCTTCCATACGAAAAATGAATTTCTCAAATGTATAAATAAATTGAGTCAACCTTTGGCATTACATCGAGATGGGCTGTTTTGTTACTTTTCCTTTCGGAATTCAATAAGGGTACAGTCACAATGACAAGCTTAAGCATGAGAGACGCTTTTGATCTCTTTCCTTATTTTAATGCAGTTCCTTCATCGAAAACACGGAAAGGTACAGCTTAAAGGCATTAAATAAGTGTCAAAAATGTTTAATTCGCCCCCTTTGAAATCCAAGGGTTGTCGCTGTTCTAACGGATGACATGAGCTGAAGGAGCTCGACAGAAGGTAAATGAGAATAATTTTAAAATAGACACAAATATCGTTCATGGAGAGAAGGTAGCAAGATTGTTAAGAAACATTCAAGGTGGTACAGTGGCACATTTAAAGATGTGCAGTAAACGATGGAGGAGTAAACAAAATTACACAAGAATTCTCTGCGCAGTAGTTAAATAAACAGAAACAAATTACAGCGAAAATTAACCATTCTAAAGCATTCTTTCATGTTATTTTTATCTTAACGTTTCCTTTAACTATGCACTTCTAAACAAAGCGACTGCATAAAGCAGAACTACGAGCAATATGCATTGAATTTAAATTCTATTACGACGCATTGTAAACTAATCTTATAACATCGTTTCCCTTGGTTAATTCCTACAATTTGCAATATCAATTGCAAATTCCCGATCAACATAGAATAGAAGCTGAATAGACAAGTATTCGTGTTATTTATTCTAGTTAGCTAGTCTGGAATGCTATAGGCACTTGCCACACTGACAGCGAGAAAACGTTAGCCAAGCCAACGTAGGTTATGAAATGTACATTGGCTTGTTTCAGTACAAAGGTTGTCGGTTAACCTTTAAAGGCTCTTGTTGCATGGACTGCAGCTATGAAAACGAGCAAAAAATACTAGGTAACTTGTTACGAGGTGTGACAGCGCATTCATTCTCCGGTGCAGGTTGCTCGTTCATCTCTCGCCAGCCATGTTGCTCTGTACTTTATAGCTATCCTCGCAAAACAGTCGCTTTTCAGTGTTTCCGTTATTTATTGCTCGCTCTCGCTCCTCGGTGGGACAAGTGCCCGAGATCCGGCAAACGGCGATATTGTCACGGCCCATTGGTCACATTCAATGCCGCAGCTTACATACAAGTAGTTCTAGCCCAGACTATTACAGTATGACAAATAAAAACTTGCTATCTTGTTAATTCAATAGAGTATCTATAGGGGTTATTTTGAGCTCTTATTGGATTTTCCTGAAAGGAAGTTTAGCGCTAAGTCAACAGTTTTTATGAATAGAGGAATAAGCTAGGCTAGATAATATTATGGAACCAGTCAAAATGTAAATAGCATTGCTTTAATATTTTTATAACGCAAAACCAGATGAACATGCTTGAAAATTGCCGTGGAGTAATTATACAGGTTGTTCTATTTTAGTTTTTGAAAGTTTAACCTAAAATTAGGGGCGGGGATCAACTCCCGAAGTCCCACCTGACTAGCATAACCACAGTGCGGATGGCAGCACCATTTCTCATTCCATTTATTTTACTAAGGCTACTTAATCTCTAGCAGTGAATTACTTTTCGAGACCTTTAACACTGAACTGGATATTGAGGCTTTCCCACACGCTAACAATGTGAGCACGGCCGTGGGTGTTGATATACCAATAAGCTGTGCCAGAGATGATTCATGGCAGCTTAGCTATAGTTCGTAATCCCTGCCATTCCATTCTCGGAACCACTTCGGTATTTAGGCAAGTTGTGTCTGAGCTACTTGCATTACTCAGTCAGTTATCAATGGTTGATCTGAACAAACGAAAGTTAGTCAACAGACTTTGTTCACCATAGTAACAGATTCATGAACTTATTGGCCAATGCGCTAATGAGTTTTTCATTTTTCAATGTCATTTAGAATGACGTCACTTAAAATAATATTGTCATTTTGGAATTTGTCACCTTTCGTTAGGCACCGTTGATGGATCGATTCGTATTCTTGTCAGTTTTCTTTATGGTTCAAATCAAGATGTCGAACAATGAACAATGGTTTTTAGCTTCATACGGGCAATTATGGCAAAGTCAAGACTAGACTTTCCTGTAACAAACCACTGATGCATAACCAAACAATCATAAAAAAATCCATTACCTACGTAACGTGGAAAGTATGTTTGCGGTTAGAGGCATCGCCGCAACAGTTAGGCAGGTAACATACAAAGTCCCGATTATTCAATTGCCACACACAGCTTGACTCATCGATGCTTCTAAAAATAACTTTTCAATCGATGTTACATTTCCTCTCGCTTCTGGTGTACAATAAACTTCGCTCTTTTTTTCGAAGCATTCCTCAGGCTGTAACCAGACGTTCCTAAGTTCCTACATCGATCACGTAACAAGTCAATGCACCGTACCTTTGAGTCACGCCTTTCTCTCGTCTGCCGCGCGTCTGGCCCGCAGATGATAACGAACTGGACGCAGCCGTGGAAATTGTTGAGTTTGGCACGATTTGGTGCAGCTTTTTGCAATTGAACATTCTTTGGCTGCATCTCGCGTTTTTTGCATTGAATGCAAGTAACTGTTGAACTGCATCAACTTTTTCCTTCCATCTCGGCTTTCTTTATTCAGTTTGCCTAGCAATGTTTTTCTGTCTAAGAGGTGAAGCAAATCTTTTGTGTAACTATCCACTGAACATCATGCAATGCATTTGAAAGAAAGCATTCATTCAGTTATTTATCCCTTATCTCAGTTACAAAGGATACTCTTTTCCTGTTCAAACTATTCACAAAGATGACGAATTTATATAGAGTAGCTCTGAAAAGTTCTTCGTGAAAGTACGTGCATGACTTTAGAGATAAGAGAATTTATAAAAAGCAAAAAAAAAAACAGAATTAAGGATGATAAAAAAGTTATAATCCAACTTATATTAGAGATTAGGGGTCACCAGCGAAGTTTCAGTAAAAGTATATAATTTTATATTATATTCAAACACATTCCAAGCTGTTACGCGCAGTTTAGCAGCATTAGATAAGTACATAAGAAACTGAAAGCCATTAGCGAGTAAATGGGCATTACATAATAAGAAGTGATAGATAGTAGAACGAAGAGTAGACTAGAAGTGTCATAATTTCCATAGGCTGCTATTCCGTATGTTTTAACTAAAGTTGGAAAGCTTCTACAGCATGGACAGGACAAAAGAGTTACTCCGGCTCCGTTTTTGTAACAGGCGACAAACCGACAATTTTCAGTTCAATTAACAGGACCTGTCTTGAAAATGTGACAATTACTTATTTAACTATTTGACAAATATGTCGCAGTCAGTCACTTATATTATGCCCTGAAGAAAGCCTAACTGGCTGCGCTTATGCCTCGACATAAGTTATGCCATTCATGAAACCAAAAAAAGAATCCGAGCGTTCTTTTGTAAGTTTTGCGGGCGTGCATGTATTCATCGAGATAACATCTGCAATATCACGGTGTTCGGTGTTGTCGCAATATTTCGGAAACAATACCACTATTGTATGACTTGTGTCGCTGTCGACATGCCAGTGCAAATGTCAACAACTTCTGTCTGACTAATGCCAGTTCGGGGAATTGTTACGAGTGGATTTGCGAAGTTATAAGTGGTTTAACGTTACTTTTGGCATTTGTTTATTATATTTATTTAATCTGGAATGAAAATAGTTACGACGCTAATAAATATGCACAGAAATCCCTAGGCTCAATCGAAAATGAATTAGTTACGTACACCTTGTTGTAATAGTGTTTTTTTAGTCCTTAGCTCCGAAATTGACCAATATAATAAGAAAATGATTGTGTCGGAGGCCATAAAGTCCATACGTTGCGTTGTATCGACGTAATGATATATCAATTTCTCCTTTTATCTTGGACAAGATTAACATAATGCACAGTCAATGATAGATTGTTAGGGACGATAAGATATCGACTGCTATGCCAGCTACTGTAAAATAAGCCTAAAAATCAATGACAGAATCTACAATTAGGTAGACCTTTGTATTCGATAAGAAACATAGTTTAGTCATTCGGTTATTTATCGGTAGTACTAATAAGACTTATATTAGAGGCCATCTAGTATTTGCGAATCCAGCGCCAGTGACGTCAATGCGAAATAAGTCATCAATTTAATTGACGTATATATTATAGTTATCAAGATATTTGTGTTGTTTTGAACGCTTACAATAACTGATAAGATAAAAGAAAATCGTGTCTCCCTATTCTTATCGTTTACATAAACATATCTACTATATTTACATGTATATACTGAATTTTATCCCGTAAACTAATGGAGACGTTTGATGAGTGAGTAGAAATAAGACATCATTCAATAACGACAGTGACGCGGCGTTTACGTCGTCCTCAAGGTGCGTCCAGACCTGGCGAATGCGCCGCTCGCGAGGCGCTTGCGAACTGCGCGCGTGTTGCTCGCGTGCGGTTACAGCTTACAGCCTACGTTTGGTGCACCGCTCTAATGCAACTCCGGCAAGGCTCGAGTGGGGAGCGCGGGCAGCGCGCGCGCAGCTCGTGCGCACATAGCTTCTTTCGCGTTTGAACTATGAGCCTCAGTTGTGTATTTGCTTCCGAAGATGTCGGACCATACGACTGCCGTTAGCATAACTGCTGCAGCATCGGCTATTTTATTACTGACAAAAACTAAAAGGAAAAACCAACGTCTTCTGTTTTTCCTTTTAGTTTTTGTCAGTCTCAAAAAGTGAAGTCCAAATATCAGAATTCAGAACATGTGGCACAGCACAAATCCTACACAAGGATAATGGACATAATCGAACTTACCACTTATTACCACGAACAGATAACAAAAAGGCGTTCGAAGAATAACCACTTTCAAAACGGGCTCGTGGTCTCATTTCATTATCATTTAACTTAGCAATTAGATCTGGTCGGATTACATCTCATATTAAATACACATACCGCACAAACGACTGGTTTGCAGCCACCGTTGTTAATGAGCAACTGCTAATAGTTGTCGGCAACTGGTTACATAATGATGCTGCGGGATCGAGCTGGATTCAGCTGGTGGTTCATTAAGGGTGATTAATATGGAAGTGTGGATTAAAATTTGTACATGACTGTTTTATTAAAATAAAAGCTGCCCGAAGAATTTTTTACGTGAACTTTAGTTTAATATTAGTTCGAGGAATTTTATGAAAAAAGCCTGGGAATTAAAGTATATCATTGTAAGGGATGATAAATTGGCTACTGTTGTCAGGAACCGCACAGTAGGTCGAGTACAGGAAGTAAAAAAAACGTGATGCTTGAAATTCGCCAGTAGCTCCATCAAGACATTACAATGACTAGACCGAATTAGCAGTTCACAGAAAAGTGGCGACTGGCTAAGTACTTATTGTATAATAATAAAACCACAGATGATAGAGTGGCGTGTCATGACAGAACCAATGTTACAAAAGTGGGTCAATATGAAGTTTAAATAGTAAAACATATTATAGTATATATGCGTTCAATATGTTGGGTTGGACTAATAGAAAGTAGTCTTAGAACTCTTACACATTCTAGACTCTTTAATTGGCACTTTCGTAGAAATGTTGGAATGGCAAAGGTTTATAAGGATAGATGGGAGCGCGCACTGCAGATTTAAAATCAGTCGAATAGTAATGATTCGGTTAGAACTGGATCACATGATTCCGGTAAAAACCCTGCGAGTATGACGTATCCCAAAGTTATGACCAATTTATGATGCATTTAAAAGATTCGAAAACAACTACCAATACTAATACCACCTGAGATAAACAAGCATCGCCTGACGCAGGTCCTCACCGCCTGACGCAGGTCCTCACCGCCTGACGCAGGTCCTCACCGGACACGGAAGTTTCGGGAGGTTCCTGCACATGATCAGGCGGGAGGAAACGCCCGGGTGTCACCATTGCCAGGATCGCCCAGAGGACACGGTGGAGCACACGGTGGAGGTCTGCCCCGCTTGGGCGGAGCACCGCCGTGTCCTCGTGGAGGCGATCGGCAGCGGCGGCGGCCTCTCGCGCCCGGACCTGGTGCAAGCCATGGTCCGGAGCGAGAGGGAGTGGGAGGCAGTCGCCTCCTTCTGCGAAGCAGTCATGCTAGCGAAGGAGGTGGCGGGACGGATGAGGGAGAGAGCCTCCCGTCCCAGCCGCCGCGGGAGACGCCCCGGGCGTCGGGAGTCCACTGGAGACTACCGGCCACCGTAAGCGCGGGCCTGCGGGCGGAGAGCAATGGGTAGCTCACCGCCCGATCAGGACCAGGCCCGTGCCGGACGGCGCGTAAGTGCTCCACGCGCGCCTCAAAGAGATGTCAGCATAACGAGGGGCCCCTCAGGGCCGAAGCCTGCCGGGGCAGCGGGATTGTCCGAAAGGGTTACCGCTACCCCGGAACATAAAGGGCGAAGGAAGGAACATGGGTGGGTTTTAGTCAGTAAGAGTCTGACACTCCCTTCCGCTCCACCCAGAGCGGGAGGAGTCATTTGATGATTTCCCATCCCAAAAAAAAAAAAAAAAAAAGATAAACAAGCATGTTTCAGCAGAATTCCCCGAACAGTTAGCCAAGCTCACTAAAATATAGACAGACGAACGTTTTCAGGTAAAATATTCAGGCATTGTCAACAATAGCCGTTATGATGTCCGTGACACTTTCGTCCACAAATCCCATAAGGCTGTCGGGGCATCGGGTCGTTGTTTGCCCGGCTAATGGCGGCGTCAGAGTCTCCAGTTACGTAGTTAGGCGACACCGGGTTACCGCACTTGCGAACATCGATGATACAATTTTCCGTGGCAGCCTTGTTACCGTGTAAAATGGCTTCATTACCGCGTACGTTGTTAGGTGTTCCGTGTCAGTCATTTGTGATGAGAGGCCATTATTTTATTTTGAAAACAGTCTGCTTGGGAAGTTGAATTTTAAGACAAAATTTTGACCCGTACAAAACTTTATTTTGCTTAATTATCAAAATATTTATTTTGAGAATTGGTACTGAAAATACAAAAAGAAGTGCATTCAAAACCGGATTGTAACACAAACCGTCGAAACATTCAAACTTCTGGGTGTTATGACTAATTTTCATGTTGAATGATGCTGGCTCACACCCGCGGGAGTACAATCCCGGCCCATTCATAACAACGAAGCCAAAAAAATGGCGTAGGTAGGCGAATTATTCATTAGAAAAAAATGTAATGAATGACACATACGAAATGAAAGTGATATTTTAACAGTATCTTTACACTTATCGGAATTTGAATTTAAATAAACGAACGATATCGGGGCAGTTCTGAATGATGATCCACATAATAGCAGAAACGATGCTACGGTGCTTATTTTACGAACCAGGGGTCTACTACAAAGTGCGAATGATCGGATCGGACCGACACATGGCCGAATCGAATATTATTGAAAAATGCGAAAAAAGTTCGGTTCGGCTCAGTTGGGTCGGGGCCATAGTCAATATTCGAAAGAGTGTAGGAGTGTAGGCGGACCGAACCAAATAGTAACTTCGTAGCAGGAAACGGCCGAACATTCGGCCGATGCCACATCGGAGTAGACCCCCTGTGTTGAGTTGTTTGTCGAATTCGGCGGGTTACTTTCATTGTACCCGACTCAATTCTGCGGAGCAAAACTTTGGCAATACCTCATTCAAATTCTCTTCTCATAAAACTTCAGTCGGACTTCCACGTCTCGGCATGCGGAAATGCGAAATTTTCCCAATAGTATAAGCACTTTCACTTAGTCGCAAAAACTCGGTAAGTATGCAAATCTGCTAACTCTCTTCCGACATGTGGAATAATTTTCACTTTCGAACAAAAAAGAGATGAAAAAAGGCACCATAGAGTTTAATATCTGTGTCGATGACCCACCGATGAAAGTATGTTAACAAACCTGACATGAACGGCGTACAATAAAATATAGTTCTTATTACCCTCGCTTTACAATAGTCAGTGAACGCATATCGGGCGGTAGTGCCTATGTATAAAAACCAAATAGTCAAAAATTAGATGATTATTTATTATGATTAATGACTCAGTTGGTTCCGCTACGACGATCTCAAAGGTGAGTAAGGTAGAAAGGAGATAGGAAACGAACGCGGCTCAAACTCAAGGAAAGACCACAATATCAAAATATTAAACGGTGTTCATTATTCGATAATTGCTATGATATTTGTGAAGTTTGATTTCGTTGTCCTTTGTGTGATGTGTGACAGGAGACCGTCAAGACACGTCATTACAAATGACGTAGTCGGCGCTGTGAGCACTCTCGATAAATTCACTCGCAGGGTATTTAATGATGACATGTTGAATGGATCATTTCATTAAGAGAATATTAATTAATTGGACAAGTAACAATCAGTACCAGCGTGATAATTATATACAAAAATTACGAGCGTCGACGCAGCGATGTCGCGGTCTGTGTAATGTTAGCACTTTCTACAGTCGCGGACAGAAATCTCGGCTTACTAAGGGCCGTAAGGCATCTTTGCAATATCATCTTTTGTTTAGATTTGCTCTAAGAAGTAATATCAGCCTTTCAAGCAATATTTTGTCAATAACAAGAGACGATATTAAATGCTCCTCAATATTTGCGGAGCCTAATATAAACGAATACGACATTGAACAAGTCTAGGTCACCTTCGTGAATATGACAATTGACGAAAGCTGGACATGAGACGACCTTTACAACGGCGAGGTCGACACGAAAATAGATCCAAGTATACACTACTTACGTTTCAATGAAGATTTATTGGGATCTCGCTTTAGCACTTTTACCTCGAACTTCTGTAACCGCGAAAAGAAACAGCAACTTTATCCGAGTGCCAGTTGTTACATCACTGCCTGCAATGCGTACCGAAGTAATGCTGTGGACGTGAAGCTCCAGCTTTATGTGCTGAGTTAACCTCTAGGCAATATTTCCGTGATTCTTGCGCGCCCCACAACATACTTTACTTTTATATGCGCTTACTTTCATAATGTTCGAAACAGTGGAAATGCTACAGAACCCACAAACATTTCTTACAAATAGTTTTCTTAATTGAAGGTTCTATTACTCGCAGATGCGACGTACAATAGATGGGAGCCTACATCAGGAATGCCTCAGGGGTGATATCCGAGGTACAGAATTTATTTTACTCGTCCATTTTCGCATTTATGCGTCAGAATGTTGATGGGACTACAATGGGGCGGCTGATATCCACAAATTAAAATTCCCGTCGTACCTCTGTGGTGGACGGTAGAACAAAGAATGCACGTTGTATTTTTAACGCACATTTGCCCACAAAAGCCACCCACTTCGGCTTCATCTATTATATAGCCTAGCTCGATGTATTTCTCAAGTCAAGTGTTGTTTTCTTTTACGATCGAGAAAAGATTGCAATACTTCAGTTTACCTGATATTTTAAGCGTCTTTGAAAACTGGCACATCGCAAAATCAGTTAAGTGCACCTGTCATTTATTCTTGGAATACCGATAATCGATGTACGTTGCAAAACGTTTCCAAAATATGATTGCTTAAACAGAACATGTCGTTGCATCCATTGTGCGCAAACGTTACGAGCCAAAATATTATGTTACCGAGAAAACTGCTCCCGTAACCAGTACCATTATTTCCCCGAGCCTTTTTCTCACAACTCAAAACATTCATTCGCTATCGCGAAATGAAAAGGTATTCTTAGAACAGGATCGCGTCTTCAGTTTGTCAATTGGTTATCATAACAGGAAAACTGAATGAGCTGTACCCGAAATATGATGACGTTAAAACTATTAGGTGTCAGTATGATACCCACATGGATTTATTTATAGATTTACGGAAAATATGACCTGTGTAGTGTTAAAGATCCTTATTTTGGTTTAGTTGGACCAATGTTGATACTATCTTACTTCTAATCTGTCAAAAATACAATAAATTTACATACATTTTAGACATTGATTGTCGTAGACATGGGATTGCGACATGCATTTGAACATGAATTGGCCCTCAGTTTTGGAAAAAACTGGCTTTTTAGAGAAGTCGGTTTAACGTATTGCAATATCTTTTAGATACATATTGCAATACGTTATTAGATTTTAGGGATTTTGAGCGTAGGTTATTTTACGTTAGTTCTTTTAATTTTAGATATGGCAATACGTACCCCTAATAACACCGTCGTCACAACGAGTGTAATATTGAATACCGGTCCTAAATTATGGTGTAGAACTGATGTTCTAAGTTGTAATACTTACATAATAAAACTCCAGACAAGCGATTGCAGTTTATAGTTTTACGGTACGTGCGGTAATATTGACGAAATCAATTTGATTCGTCTGGCTTATGTGTTGAGGATGAAGCGCTTGTAAGGATTTTACGAGTTTTTTTTTATATGGATGGAGAAAAGTGTAAATGAAATGCGGTTCTTTTTGTTACAGTTACAGTTTAGTCTAGTACCTTCCAATCTTGGGACCTCGGTTACAAATTAAATTAATAGGTACTTAGTTAAACTTGAAACAGTGAAAAATATCTGATTGATATACGTAATTTCGTGTAATCATGATTGTAAAACTAAAATCTCATTGTGTAGGGTGGGAATAACAAATACTTAAAGGAAAAATAATACTGGTTAGAAGTTTTTAAGCTTCAACCGTTGTCTACATCAAGCTCAACATAAGCTGTACTGTATTTCATCCTGGTTGAGAGCGAGACACAATAGATTATGATGCCTCAATGCCCAAAAAACACCCGCACGCTGAACAAATTTAATTACTTTAGCACCTATAGTTGTATAGTATTGCATCTAAAACAAGCAAGCTAACGGTGTCCAACTCCACAGACAGCATCTAACCTACATCCAGCAGCCCGATCCCATCACCCTAAGCCTAGAAAGCGACAGTGATTACTTGCGTAAGCGCCGAATCGCAAGCGCAGGTCGATGACCGGCGGCGTGGGCGAAAGTGGCGTACCTAAGTATCGCCGGTAATTAGAACCTATGTGGCCGACATCCGATGAGCACTGAGCACTGAGCACTAGATGACAGGCTAACTTGATGGAGCGTAGAAAGTAGGCATTGTTCGCGGATGACTAAGAGATTCACTTTGAATATTAAATGGGATTGGGTTACAAAAAAATACCAAGACGTTAGTGAAGTTAGCAGAATGAAGAACATTGGAGACACTTAAGTTTGTAAGAATACTACATAGTTTTATAAATATGATGAATTCTGGGTTGCCTTCCTCAAGATAAAACAATGACCTAAGCTCTGAAGAAATTACCTGACGTAGACTGGAAGCGAAAGGACTCAAATGTAGTAGCGCAATTTGGTGAAAGTCTTTTAGCATAGGAAACTAACATGATAATGATGAGCCCCAGTATCAGTAATGAGGGATTTCATTAATTTGATATTTGAAGGAATTCATTTTGGTTCTAGGACATGTGCGGTTCCGCACAAGAGGATATTGTGGGAAAACCGGCATGCCGCGATGTCCTAGAACCAACATTCGAAAACATAATGTGACTATGTGGCATTCACCAACACGCGATGGGCCAGCGTGGTGGATTACAGCCTGCTCTCTTTTCTGCATAGCAGAGCAATGTTATGTTATTGTAGAGATAAACCATAAAATATTGGGTTTAACGCGCAATTGACGAGCACCGGTTGTCCTCCGCCACTGCGCAAATTGATTCGAGCCGTCAAAAGTAACACGCGTTTGCCAGCTGATTATCATGAGGGAATTAATAGGTCAATGTGGTTATTTACAATAAGCTAATAGGCTGCCAATGAAAATCATTAGATGATAGTCATTTTCCTTAACATGGCTTGAATATGCATGCACTAACTCACAAAATGAGAATGCGCCTTTACAAATATTAAAGCTAGAAACATTGATTTTTAGGTGCTCATTTTGATTACTTGGAACTCTTGTGAAAAATTGCATGCTTCTAGATGCAGTGTGTGTACTGTGACTGTAGGTCATACCAACCAGTTGTCGCCATGCACATAAACTGGAAATTAAATATCTATTCTTGTCACCTATTAAGTATTGCAGATTTGAGGAACTCATTTCTACATAAAATAATCTGTTAACTAATTTAAATTCTATATCAGTTTGACATTTTGATGCTATCTAAACACTATCTTATCAACTGATCAAATCATGCGCAGAATTCAAAACAGGATAACAGTGACAAATAAACGGTTAGTAAGTCTGTATTAGTTGGAGATATTTATAAATAATTTTAATTGAGTCCAAATAAACATTATTATTATTTTAACTAAGCCGCAAGTTGCCATGCAACAAAAAAATTAATGAAAAATTATGAATAAAGTTAGAATCTTGTTATTATTTCAAAAATTAAATCAATAACTGGTCAATGTTTTTAAATATGCTAATGATACTGAATTTAAAAGAAACACAATGATTAATTAGTTTCAGATTATGCTGCCCATTTAATGGTTATTGTGAAACATGCCTAATGAGTAATGAACCTTAAAGCACTAAGCCATTATTGAAATTATATTTTGAAATTATATTTTTTCTGTTTTCTTTCTAATTAAGTGGTAATTGTTTGTCTTGTTTTCTGTTGTGATTAGGAAACAAAACATCAACGATAACTATAGTTGAAACACTTAGACTTGAATGCTTTCAGAACCCAGGGTAAGTTGTCCATATTGAAACTGAACTCAAAATAAAAAAGTACCTCCATATGGAAAGTCAACATCATTGCAGTAGTGTCATTTGAACTAGGAACACCGCCTTTATTGCCACAAAATAAAGACGCTGTCAAAGAAAAATTGTTACTTTGTACACGCAGCTGCCTGTTCCAGCTAGTTTAAAGAGATAATGCAGAACTAGAAGAGTTGCTAGCATCTATTTTATGAATCCATTAATAGCCGATACTATTACAATACTACTGAGAATCGCTGCTACTTGCCACTGCACAGAATAAATAACTATGGGACAGGAATACTTAACTAATGCTCATTAAAACACTGTGCACTTACTCGGGAGAGACTGGTCTTTCTATATTTATAATATGGAATACTTATCCAATTAAAGCGGCATGACAGAATATGATTATTTTTACATCATATTATAAGGACCTCTATGTATTTCTGACTTAAGGGAAGTAAAATTTCAAAAATTATGTACAATGTGTTAGAGCATAGAGTTATTGAAATATCTGTCAAATATATGCAGAATGTGTAAGATTGATCGAATGTGGACAGGGCGGACTTGTAAGGCAGAGCTGGAAAACAAAAAAATAACAATGTCCAAATTTTAGTTTAAGACATTTTACAAGTACTTGAATTAAAAACTGTGAAATAATTTGTTTTAAGAAAAACTTAAGTAGTCATTATCACTAATTACTTGTCAAAAAAAAATCGATGGCATGTTGCAACAACCGCTTATAAATTAAATAATGATGCAAAGATTTTGAAGTAGAAAACAAGACGCAAGTAAGTATTAAAGTAAGACAAAATAAAAACATTAAATTACAGAACCTCCCATTTGTCGAAGTTGGTTAAAAACATAGGGACTGTTTTAAATGATATTTTGATGTGCAATAAGTATTTGTATTGAGCAAAAGGTTAATAAAACAAAGTTTCTACTTGTCAATTGTTGCTCAGAATCTTTTTATTAGCATAAGTGTGACTGGTTTGTGTGTGTTGACATTCTATTTATTATTTATTTATGAATGCATAAGCACCATTAAATAATATTCTTTAATAGCATCTATAAATAATATATTTGAGGTCATTCCATATCATCTTATCTTATCAGTTATTAAGAGTGCTCATAATAAACTAGACCAGATTTAGATTTATATTTGTTAAACCTATCTATTTTGTCATTATATTTTGTTTAGTGCACTACTTGTATAATTTTACTTAACTTTACTTTTAATTTTACATTTAGTTTTACTTTTAATTTTACTTTTTATTTACTTAACTTTAGTAAAGTAAAAATTAGTTATATGCTGCAAAAAAGAGGAGTTAATTATAATGGAAATACCAGTGCAATGCAATACCAAGGTATCTGAATATTTTTATTAAGTTTCATTCAGAGAAGTTCGAAGACATCTGCCTACCCCGCATACAGCTCAACATTTAACGGCGTCACATTTCAAGACATTAACTTTCACTGGCAGATAGTACTAGGCACCAGTGAGAGGCACTTGCCTCTCACTGGTTTCAGAAAGCTTTTTCATATAATTTCATAGTCTGGTACTTACCAGACTATAAAAAAAAAAGCTTTCTTCTTACTTTAATTGATTCAATTATTATCATCTTCCAAGGACGGAGTGTTTTAAAGGGGTAGTTATAGGTACACATCTCGCATTCACATTCTTGACATGGGATAATCATCACCAGAAAATCCTGAGATGATCCTCTGATCCGATCCACAGATCATCATAATTCTTTAGCTTCCGATCAAGTGGTATGTGGATAAAAAGTAGCCCTATCATCACAATGACCGTTTTAGAGATTAGTAGAAGCAAACAGACAGACAAAAAAGTTAAATTTGTCTTTTTGTTATAAGTACTGCATAATTATACTATCATATGCACTTAGTAAAAAGCTGTTACTTTGGCATTACAAACAGATACTTCAATTTGATTTATTTGGTGACAGTTTTTATAAAACTGAATTGATATTCAGAATCTAGAATGTAGAAACTCTTGTACATTCTACATTCTGCAATTCAGTTCAACTATTAAAACAATTTAAACACAAGAAAACAAGAAGAAGTTAAAGATTTCTTTAAAAATGTCAAAGTGTAAGTTTATAAAGATTTGTGATCAGCCTATCAGTCGCAGTAATAAGGTTTCCGGTTTCAATTGGTATGCAACCATAAAACAGCATTATGAATGCTTGCTTACTTGGGCCACCAGCAAGATGAAACATTAATTTTAATTATGATACCAGCAGCTGCCATTACTCTCTGTCGAACCTTATAAGGACAGTTGCACATATGCAAGCGATTAATAACTCTTTCTCCAATGAAACATCTGTGCATGTCTTTGTAATTAGTGTCTTTATGAGGATTCAATGTACTTGCTTGTGCAGCTACTAACTAATTTATATTACAAAATGTTTTTGCTATGCGTAAGACAATTTAGTTTACCAATTAGTTTACCTTTTAAGACCATATCTTACTTAAATTATGTTCTTGGTTGTTAAATATTTATAAAATGGTTAATTCAATGTAATATTATTTAGCTAATTAATAAGTCATCAAGAAACAATATAATAACTTGCAATATGTGCAGGTGTATCATGTGAATAAATTCATCTTTTAATCATGATAATATAGCAATTGTTTGTGTGAATGTTTAATCCTAATAAGTCCTTGTACTGTTAGCACAGCAGTTAACCTTGAAGTTAAAATGCAACAATTTAATTAAAAGATAAAACAAGGTTTAATCAGATAAGCAGAGAATTCATATACATCCTATCTGTACAACTGCACAATAAAATGACTTTCCAGTGTCCATTACAACAAGAACCTAATAAATGGGATAATAAATAACTGATTCACTGATGATCATGATTGTGTCATCAGTAGAAAGTTTTTATGCTGTCAGTAGAAATCTGTCATGATCCAGCAGTTGTCACCATGTTGCTCAATGTTGATACATCACAACAAACCTTGTAGTCCCAATAAAAACATTTTGAACTACGTCTTATTTGTTTAACATGAGCTAACCTTGTGAATCAGCTGACGACGGTCTTTGTCTCGACTGCCCTAAATATATCCACGTAAACGCGCTAATGAGTGATAATGTGTGCGCTTACCTCCTCTCGGCGCTTCAGCCACCGGCCGCAGGGGCTCTCCTCGAGGATCTCGCTCTCGTCCTCCGAATCCTCCCCGCTTTCCCGAGGAGACTTTCGCTCCTTGTCGATGCTCCTGCCACCCGACATAACACCGATATACAACACCAAAACGTCGAACAAAACCACCACACAGTCGATGAATACCTCACAGACGTTTTTTACAAGAAAACACTTGGTATATTTTCAAAATACACTTTTTCTCGTAACCATAATATCCAAGGCTGAATCGCGAGACGTCACTATAGTTTCTGCCCAAACCATTATTCGTTACACGACACTCGCTATGAACCTTTTGCTTGACGAATAATACAGTTGATATATTTGTCTAGAGCAAACGATAACACACAGCGTCTCCACTGAGCTTATTCATGATAATTGAAATAAATTGTCCGCCGGCGTAGCTCTCGACGTATTTCTATCCGACACAAATATAAATCCATAGTGACATTTTTACTTCTTTTTTCTGTCATCCACAGACAATACATGGAGTAGGACAGAATGAAAATGTGAATGCAAAAAATATATTTTATTGAGAAAGTAATTTTATTTGTTTCGAATATGACGTTTTTAATAAATGTATTATGTGTAAATACCTACATAATTTTATTTAGTTAAATCATATTTCTCTAAATGCATCCCATTCAGCACAGCCTTCTGAAACGCCATCTGTTATTAAGTGTACGAGTTACAACTGTAGTTAGCTCGTTTCTCGACTTAGCTGTAGCAGTAAAAATGTGTAAGGTTTAAAGAAATATTATTAAAATAACACGTTAATCGATTATTATAATTTATATACTTTTCTAAGTGATAAAAAAATACTTTGTGTTGATTAGAGTCCTCTATTAATTTTGATGAAAAGCATTTTACCTTTGTCTTGTACTGTTATAATACTTTAAACATTCTCTAACAGATGGCGTTGTAGCAAAAAGTTTCGTAGGAACATTACCACGTTCGTTTTTCAAATAATTATATATTTATTTAAAAATGTATTTGTTTTAATTGATTGGCAAAAACCCCTCCCATCCTGCTGCTGCTTAAGGCCATTCGAAAAGCATTAACAATAACAAAATTCCTAATGCCATTTACAGCAATTTTTACCTACCTTACCTATACCAATCGGACTCATACTAATAAGACTAGGATAGGGACTTTATCAATGAAATACTAAGGTCACATAAAATATAAGTAGGCAAGGATATAGAGAGAGCTAGAGTGGGTAGTACGGGACCGTATTCGAATGCCGAAAATTAAAACATTTAAAATATGTTGGTAGGCACTTACCTAAAAATACCGATGTTCTAAATACCTATGAAAACTTCGGATTTTTATGGCTGGAGATTAGAATTTCGATAAGTTAGATTACCGATTGGTTATAGAGTAGGCCTGTCCGTTATAATTTATTGAAAATGATTCCAAGACTTATACCTATTAGATATTCTTATAAAAATATGAAAAACACCATTAGGTACTTAGTTATTCTTACAAAAATATTTATTTTATTTATTTATTTATTTATTGGCATTTCAATGTTCATTTATCTAACGTTATTGTGTAACTAGTACATACTAATTGCATATATGCGGTAATACCGCAGCCGTGCTCCGCGCGCGCAACGGCAACGCCGCGCCGCGCTGCTACCGGGGCGCCGCTATTGCGTGCGTCGCCAAAACGCATGCTTTTCTGTTTACGTGATTGTTGCTCGTTTGTTATGCTATAAGTATTTGTGTTCTCGCTACTGAATATTTATTCAATGTGCTTGTGTGCTTGCATGACTGTGCTTGCTAACTTTGTTACATTCATTAGTTTGATACTATATTATTGGTTGATTGCATATCAACAGTGAGTATAAAAGTACTTACCATCGGGTGTACTTAAGTACCTATTATGAACTTAGGTGCAATACGTGTCGACATTTTGAATTATTCGCTACTAGCTGCGCCCCGCGGTTTCACCCGCATAAGTTTCGATCCCGTGGGAATATCGGGATAAAAAGTATCCTATGTCTTATTGTCTTATTCCTGGTTATAAACTATCTGTGTGCCACATTTAATCCAAATCCTTTCAGTAGTTTTGCCGTGAAAGGGTAACAAACATCCATCCATCCATCCAAACTTTCGCGGTTATAATAGTAGTAGGAGATTAATCAAGAAGGCATTTCAATCGGAAAAGTACATACCTACATTTCACAGATTTGGATCATTTTGAATCGTTCGGTATTTTTAGTTTTGGTACAGACGCCAGCACATCAAGCTAGGTACTACAATCTGTCAAATTTCTTTAATAGATTTTCAACTTTATCACAAAAGCATTAAGGTTCAAGGTTGATTGGGAAAATTCGACAGTTTTGAGTAGGTTGACCTGCTGGCGTCTGTACTTGAAACGTCGGTATTTTTAATTTTTGACATTCAAATACCTACTTAATAATATCTGCCCATCCGTCAGTCGGTAGGTGCTGGGCTCGTCCAGTGGCTCGTAAAAGCGAGGGAAACAAGCCGCTATTGCCTGGAATACTGGAACCTCGTTAACCCAGGACAAAGACTGTCGGTACGCAGTACATAAAACACAATTTGTTTTGTTTGGGGTTTGGTACAGTCGGCCTCAAAGAGATGACAAAAATTACTTCATGTGCTGCTTTCCATCCATCCTGAGCGCGGTGGACATCGAACGAGTGGCGAGAGGGAAACTGACCAGTGATATGTGGAGTCGATGGGACACGCAAGCTTACTCAGTGTCAACTCCTGTAAACTCCTGTTCCTTAATATTGTATCGATGATTAGCCTCAAAACGAAACATAATACATTAGGTAGTACTACTACACATTGATACTGTATTATGAAATGGAACACAAATAAATTTTAAATAAGTAATCAAATTTATTCTTGTCGATGTTCAAATCTTTTTGGGGCTGACTATACCTATCTATTGAGTTTTTGTGACCCACGGTTGTGCGATGGTCACCAAACGTTCGTGTCACTTCTACAATTAACTCCGGACGAATCCTGATGCAGATAAAGTAAAAGCAATGTAATGTGACCAGCTGTCAGCTACAAATTATCCATCGCAGACGTGGCCACACTTAGTCAGCAGGCCAGCAGTTAGTGACAGACTAGCCATGTTTACGACCATATTACCGGTCAGAATGTCCGGCTACATATAAACCTCAGAGGGACGTCTTTGTTCCTCGTGTGTTCATTATGATTTACCTACAAGGATTTTAGTAGGTACATGCTGCAACTTTAATTGGGGCACGTGGTCTATTCCACTTCCTATTTTGATGATGATAAATGTACCTACCTCTTCTAAATTCTTCTGTCATATTCCCCAGTATTTTGCAGAGATAAGCCCCACAAACTCACATAAAAAAATCTTAATAAAAATAACTCATGAGTAATTTTTATCCCGAAAAATTGCATGGTGAGAATAAACCTAATCTCACAGGTTCATGCTTATCATGCAAATTACGGTTAATCTTCGTCCCATGCACTATCTCTATGCAAAAAGTCACATTAAACTCTTTATTTGCTCAATGAAGGCGTACAAAAAAAAAGCTAGATAACAAAAGTCAGCGACAGTCCGACCGTCGAGAGAATGCGTTCCTGACATCGGACAGTGTGAGAATTCTAGATCAAAAAGAAAAAAACAAAAATAAAGATGAAGATCAAATTCGCAAAAACACGTATTCGTTTGTATGAAACTGACAGCTGTCAAGAACGCGTTCTCTCGATGGCCGGACTGTAGGTTACCTTTTTAACCGATTTAAAAAAAACGAGGAGGTTCTCAATTCGTTACTTATAAGCCGATTTGCAAAATTCTTTTATTTGAAAGGATATACTTTCAGATTGGTCCCATATAAATTTCATCAAAGTTGGTTCAGTAGTTTGGGTTTTAAACCGTAGTTGCGTTGTTGCCTCAAAGAAGGACAAAGCAACAAACACACTTTCGCATTTAATTTATATTTTTGCGACATTAGTAACCGAAACAAAAGTCCGGTGTATGTGTATTATCGTCCTTATAAATGGGAAGGCTTGTCGGACAGTTGACGGGTCGGATGCGGGAAACAGCCAGATTTTGCACTCTCGACAATGACCCGTTTTTTGGGGTTCCTTTCCCAAAGGGTGCTATCGGGACCCTATTACTAAGCCTCCACTATCCGTCCGGTCGTCCGTCCGTTCATCCGTCCGTCTGTCTGTCTGTCAGCAGGCTCTATCTCATGAACCGTAATAGGTAGACAGTTGAAATTTTCACAGAGTGATTTCTATTGCCGCTATAACAATAATTATAGATAATTTCAGGGCGATAGTTTGAGTCCGTTTTGGTTCTGCTTAGCCTTGAATCCTCTAAGCACCCTGCTGGAGGATTCAGGTCTAGGCTACCGGCTGAGGAGAGGTGGTCAGGTTATATCGCACCTCCTCTACATGGATGACCTAAAACTCTTTGCTCCCAACAATTTGCAACTTATGGAGCTACTGAAAGTAACTGAAACTTTCAGTAGCGCCATCAGGATGGAATTTGGTGTGGACAAATGTGCGGTCATGCATGTAAAGCGAGGGGAGATTGTGGAATCCATGGGAACCCAACTCTCGGATTCCACAAACCTTAGAGCCCTCTCCGCATCCGAAACCTATAAGTATTTGGGTATGTCGGAAGCGCTATGCATCAATGTTACTGACATGAAGCAATCGTTGAAGGAGCGGTTCTTTGGCCGCCTGAAAAAAGTACTTAATAGTCTTCTATCAAGCGGAAACAAGGTGCGTGCCTTCAACAGTTGCGTCATGCCGGTTTTGATGTCTAGTTCGGTTTGAGTTCATTTAAGTATGCTTTCGGCATACTAGACGCCCTGGATAGGAAGGTCCGGACACTGTTGACTGCAAATGAGGCTGTATATCCTGCGAAAGTGTGGAGGTCGAGGCTTTTTAAACGCTAAGACCCTCCACAAGTCAGCGGGATTGTCCGAAAGGGTTACCGCTACCCCGGAACATAAAGGGCGAAGGAAGGAACATGGGTGGGTTTTAGTCAGTAAGAGTCTGACACTCCCTTCCGCTCCACCTAGAGCGGGAGGGGTCATTTGATGATTTCCCACCAGAAAAAAAAGACCCTCCACAATCGCGAGATATGCAGTCTCAGGGAATATTTCTTAAAAACCGACGTTGGGATGCATCGAGATGTAGTCGCGGTGGACAAGGTCACCCCGCTCTCCTTGGCTAAAGAGAACTGGCGCAAGCGAGTAGTGCAGTAAGGAGCTTCACGGACGCTTTTACCGGGCCCTACATGGACCCGATGTAGATCTACTAGCGTCCGTAGCCTGGCTGCGTTTCGGTGACCTCTTTGGAGAAACCGAAGGTTTTGTCTGTGCAATTATGGACGAAGTTATGATGACGAACAATTACCGGAGATTCATTGTGAAAGTCGGCACGGTTGACATCTGTCGGGCATGCCACCGGCCGGGAGAATCAATCAGGCATATTATCTCCGGGTGTTCTCGTCTAGCTAACGGAGAGTACTTGCATAGACACAACCTTGTAGTCAGGATAATCCATCAGCAACTTGCTCTGAAATATAGCCTTGTCGAATCTGAGGTGCCGTACTACAGGTACGTGCCCGACCCAGTTCTCGAAAATGGAAATATCACATTGTACTGGGATCGATCCATCATCACTGACAGGACTATTGTTGCAAATAAGCCTGATATAGTGGTGGTGGATCGATCAGAGCGGCGCGCAATGATTGTTGACATAACCGTCCTGCATGATGAGAACCTCGTGAAAGCCGAGAAAGATAAACAAATCAAGAATCTTGACTTGGCTCGCGAGGTTGTCGACATGTGGGATGTGGACTCAGCGATCATTGTGCCGATAGTCGTGACAGCCAATGGCTTAATAGCCAAGAGCCTCGACCGACACCTGAGGAGGCTCTCGTTGGGCAGCTGGATCAAGGGCTTGATTCAGAAAGCGGTACTTCTGGACACGGCTCGCATTGTCAGGAGGTTCCTCTCTCTGGAGCCCTGACCGCCGGTAGCTTGGACCCTGTTCCCGATACCGGTGGGCTACTACTTTTTATATTTTTAAATGTTTTTTTTATCTTTTTGTTTATAAAAATATTGAAAAATGTAATTTGTAGGTATTTAAATGAAATAAAGGAAATTATATATAAAAAGTAAAAAATTAAAGGGTATAATATAAGGTATAGGTCATACAAGAAACCTGTTTTTTTCGGCGTTTTTAGACTTGTGGCACGGAACCCGTGTGCGGGTCCTACTCTCACTTGGATGCTTTTTGTGTGTTTTCCTTTCCTTTTTATGTTATTATATTATTGTATCCGATATAAATCTTGAATAGGAATTATGAAGGTAATCCGCCTGAAACACCGATACTAAGATGACGGTGAAATGATTAGGTATGGCAGATACCTAATCATTTCACATGTTTTTCTATCCTAAGACCTTAGTAATATGTTCACAATGTAATAAGAAATTGGCCAACGGGGTATCCGTTGCCCAATTTCTTATTACATTGTGAACATACCTACTATAGTGAAGGTTTTGCCGTAGCTTTTACAAAGATTTCATACAGGTTTTTTCCCCGTTTCGACTTGATCACCGGATCTTTAATATTAAATTAAAAGGAACTCTAAGTACCTTTTCACTCGGTAGTAACAACATCATAATAAAAAGCTAATGGAGACGACTCAATAATCCCTCGATAAATGATTACCTACTAGAAAAACCATTCGATCGATAAACTACTAACTCCACGACCTTTACAGATTATTTAATTTGAAATTAGACAACACAAATTGAGGATAAAGTCTAGGTAACGTGTAAGGGACTGTTCACATGATCGACTACTTGTTTATCTTTGGTGAAGTTGTTCTATTGAACTCATCTGAACTAACTTAAAACTCTTTAATTAAAGCCAGCGCGCATTAGCAGTTTTCGCAAGGCAGAAACGCAAGGGGTTTTGTAAATCGGCTTGTTTCATCAACATCAAAAGTGGTCTTAACAAAAAAGGTCGTTGGTTGATCGGCGCTGGAGGCGAGTGGCTTGTTACCACGCCATTGGCCATTTTTAGTTCGAGTTGACTTGAGGGGTACTTGATTGAATTCTACCCTAATTAGTACCTGTTGCCTGTAGCTATATTTTATTCGTAGTTATTGCCTATATTTTGTTCTATGTAAGTCAGACTTGTATGTATTGTATCCACGGTGATCATTGATTAAGCAGCAAAGATTTACTTGTGGTATATCCATGTCCATAGATACCTAGATAGAATACTTGTTATTGTTACTGCACACCAACAACAAAAGGACCGCACCCTCAGCGAGCTCCACCAAAACATTAGCACATTAAGATGGACAGCAACTGGATCGGCCGATCGTCTGACCGAACCTTAACTTATCCCTTGAGGCACAAAAACTGTGTTTAATCTTCCAAATGCCTGTCCCCAATTGTTTGATGAGCCAAATTGTCTTTTTGTTCGCCAAGTCTCCAAGCTAAGGTAAACTGTTGAGCATTTACTTTCGGTTTATTCTGTAATATTGGTTCGGTGAACAAGTCCTAATGATTTTGAGAAAATAGAAAACCTTTGGGTAAATAAGAGGCATTGAGACAGGCTGTGGATGTAAGATGGCAGATTGCACTTCTTACTGATTGATTTTGTACTGGATTGTCAACTACATCAGAAGGCCAATTCCCGTAAGAAAAACGATCAAAATCTAGTCGCAATCTTACTTAACGATTAACAAAGTCAAAAACTTGTCAAAAATGTAGGTAAGAGTAGACGTAACTCAAAGCATTTATTTCAATTAAACCAATTACAGGCACTTTTATATTGTCAAGGAGTCGGTCAGTCAGAAATATGAAGCGTTTTGTCCATTCTAAAGCATAGTAGGTATTGGTACCTAGGGAAAAGAACGGACAAGAAACTCTTCGGACACTCATATCAAAATATTGTTGCAAAATATTGTTTACATCATTCAATTTGAAATTATACGTGTGAGAACGATTTAAAAAGACGTGCAAGTTAAAAGCGTCCAGAGAAGACAATCAATAGCCGATAGCCGATACAGCTACGAGATGAGCAGTAATGATAAATGATAAATTATTTTATTTTGTGAGTAGGTTTGTACAAACAATTTTACACGTCAATCATATTTTAAAACTAGATGAGGTCGGCGTTTCCTCTCTGACTAGTCTGAGAAGAAAGGCCGAAACAAACTCAGAGGTCACAGTCTCTTTTAAAGTCCAGACATAATCTTGGTCAGATCATATGAAGACCATGGAGATCGATGTCTGAGATGGTTTTTTGAGGAAAGAACCACACAGATTGACAGGACCTGTCCAGTCAGTGCACGCATTTGTCAGAAATCGTGCAGCTCAACTCAAAACCTAAGGAGCTCGACGATTCGACGAACAATACCAAAGAAAGGACATTTGGGTAGGCCACATTATTTACTCAAACTGCCAGACAATGACAAAACTAACAGAACAGAGAGAAAATATAAAATAAAGTGACCCACATAATGTTCACATTCACAATAATTAAATTAATAGAATACTTTACAAAGTAAGCAAATGTCATTGTATATATAAAATTCAGTAATGTTAAAGTGTATAAAAAAAAAAACAACAACAAAAGAGAAAAATAAAAGAAAGTCTCAACTGACGGCGCCCGGCGCTTGTTCACGAACATGACGCATGGAAAAGCACAATATTTTTTCCAGTATTTTTGACTGACTTTTTTTTTGTTACTGTTTTTACCATATTTTAATTAAAAATTGCTTTGTGTGCCTAAGCCCGCAAAGCAATTTTCCAACTAAAGAATCCAACGTAAATATTCTATAATGTGTATTCTTGATGGATATAAAAATACACGTCATAGAATACTTACGTTGGATTAAAAACGTGAACGTTCATAAACATTCGGGAATTGTCCCTTACCTAGAATCTATTAAACGTTTGCTTTTATAAAATTACCAACTCGCACTGGGCCCGCGTGGTGGATGGCCCAATCCCTCTTACAGAGAGGAAGGAATGTGTCCCAGCTGTAGAAACGTTTTAAGGCTCATTATGCCATAACTGCTATGCTTATTCCAAAATAGAGGCTCAGAACCACTCGGAACAGACTACTACTACTAGGTACATTAAAGAATAATATTCACAGTCATGCTTTACTACAACACCAACTACTCCAACTATAAATTCGCGATCTATTATTACAATACAATCATTATTCAAAGCAGCTCGAATCAGTATTCATGTATGTACTACACCTGATCGATCGCACTGCAATAATACAAACAGAGCTTTGGAAGTGCTTATTAATCAAATGCATAGGTACAAATAATGTTAATTGTTGAAATTTGATTAAATTATGTTGGGTAAAATGTTTGTGGGAGTCTTTTTTTGTAATTAAGTCGTATCTGTGGGCTTTGCAAGAACGCGCGGAGTAAACATAACGCAATTTCAAACAATTTTGTGAATAAATTTACCTAGTTTTAAAACTATTAATATTTATGTGTTATATGAATAAAGTACAATACTAATTGCAAATATTTAAACCCAAATGCTATAAGTACTATAGTTACTGTTGTGATTTCGATTTAAAATCGTTCGCGTTTACGTTACGTTTACTTCGCGCGTTCGTATAGGGGCCCAGTACAATGGAGGAATGTGCTAAATATACCATGTTGTATGTATGTTGTCAATACTTAATTATGAAAAGTTACAATTAGTCAGCAAATTTTATTCACGATATAAAATTGCACAAATTCACGCACTTTGATAAACACAACTTTCTGCTCGTGACAGCTCTTCATACCGTAAACCTATAAATACACAAAAAGGAGCGAACATAAAAATACGCTGTCTTCAAAACTGTTCGTGACACGCTCTCCGAATCCCATCCATTTCCGACAGTCATGCAAATATCAGCATAAATCAATATGGCTTCTGGGCTAACTGTGTCATGGTCTAATTTCATCCCCCATCCCTTATTGTGGGAGAAAAGTCCAAGTTCACGCCTATTTTTTCCTTCCGATTAAATTCGATGCGGCGTCAGAGGCAATTTAACTTTGGTGAACGTATTTTAATGTTTGTCGGGTGCTTGGCTGGCGGGGATCACGGGGCTCCCGGGGCTCGCCGGGCTGGCGGGGCTGGCGTGTCGGCGCTCAAGGACCCTTTTGTGACCAAATTTGGATTTTTTACGAGAATTAAATTCGTGTGAAACTGTTTTCGTATGAAATTTAGATGACTTTTCAACTTTGTTGATGTTAGAAGTTAGGTTGTAGAAAAGTTTCGCGTATTTGATTACGGGAGGCTGAGCAGGTAGGCGTGCCGCGCCTATTTTTAGAATTACTTTTATATTACTTTGTTATGCATACTTTTTATGGGCCTCTTTGTGTTAATGTTTTTGACCTGTAGGTCAAGGATTAGGCGATTGCTGGCAACCAAAATCTACATTTAATTACAGAATTAGTTAAACATTATTACATCAAAATAATCCTTTGATATTAAGTTTTATTCTTATTAATATTGGTAAGTTCCTCTCATTTTAGAATAGGCTACTCTTCTTCTTAGCGTATCGATAACAATCTAAATGGACTCGGCCCAGAATTCCGCTACATCAGTTCCTGTAACGTGCAGCTGACAGGACACTCGGTATCGTTTGTGGAACAGCGCCACATTTACACTCCAAAGCCGAGTCTTTTATAAATAGGCTATTCTGGTAGGTAACCAACGTTGACATTAACAATAAAGAAAGAAAATAAAAGATGGTGCCTCGTGCTACACAAGACGTAATTATATCAACAACAGGAAGTTCTATTATCCTAACTAAGACGTTGAAATATATCTACAAGAATACAACTAGCAACCCACCCCTGCTTCGCACGGTTTTTACGTCTTGACCAAACAAACATTTTTTTTCCTTGTTATATGTAAGTTTTATAATAATTTATTATTCACTGGCTTCCGCCAGCAACTCGTCCGCGTCATGTTTCTTGTCCCCCCGACCTACCCCGTCGCATCGTATCGCTTGCCCGCGCTCTTACTTCGTTTTCGCTTAACGTTCTTTCTTGGTCTTTTTTCTTTTCGCTCAGCTCCTCGGCGTGATGTTAAGCCCGTAGCCTTCCTCAAGAAGCTATCAAATGCAAAAAGAATTTTGCAAATCCGACTGGTAGTTCCAGAGATTAGCGCGTTCAAGCAAAAAACGGACAAACAAACTCTTCAGCTTTATTATTAGTATAGATATAGATATAGATATAGATATAAACCCTCCAGAATAAAGTCTCTAAATTATGACGAAAACTGCATCAAAATCTGTTTCATAGTTTAGAAGAACAACCCGTTCACACAGACAGACATTCAAAATCAAAATCAAAAGTCATTTATTCAAATTAGGCTGAGAATCAGCACTTTTCGAACGTCAAAATTGTAACGTCAAAACGTAAATATAAGTGTAAATTTTGCCTATATAAGATGTTGGCGATGATGAATTGTGATGCAACCGTGAGAATACCAATATTTAAAAAAAATGTCTTAGAGAAACTCTGCCACCTAGCTGCTCAAACAGCTCGTTTTTGAAGGACAAATATATTTTGTATATCAGCGGCTTTGCTCCACAGCAGAATATAGGACATAACGCTGTGAAAATAACTAAAGTAGACTAAACGAGCGGTATCAACGTCAGTGTATAGTCCTACTTTCCTGACGGCGTAGGCAGCCGAACTGAGCCTTCCTGCTAGACTTGATATATGAGGTCCCCACTGAAGTTTGGAATCTACTGTTAGTCCTAGAAAAATTGCCGAGCCTACAGTTTCCAACACCTCTTTATCTAAGACGATGTTGGGTCCTAGATTTCTAACATTCGGTAAGGCGAACTTTACATATTTCGTTTTCTTGGCATTGAGAACTAGGTTATTTGACGTATACCAATCTGTAACTATTACGTCGTCAAAAACTTGTCTATTCCTGTCTACTTTAAAAATAAGAGAAGTATCATCTGCAAACAGTACAAAGTCACAGATGCCCTTCAAATGGAATGGTAAATCATTGATATATACCAAGAACAAGAATGGACCCAGTATTAAGCCTTGCGGAAAACCTAACTGAACTGGTAGCCTGGAAGATTTCACACCATTAACATCTACACATTGGACCCTATTATGTAAATAAGAAATTATCACGTTGAGAGCTTCATTTTGGAAACCGTAATGACGTAACTTACGCAAAAGCATGTCATGGTGCACGCAATCAAAGGCTTTGGAGAGATCACAGAAAACTCCAACAGCATTTTGCGATTTCTCCCATGCGTTAAATATGTGTCTCAGCAGAGCAACACCCGCATCTGTAGTTGAACGACCTTTTGTAAAGCCATATTGCTCATTATGGAGGAGGCTATTTAAATTAAAATGTCTTAGCAACTGTTTGAGTATTAACTTTTCAAATATTTTGCTAAATACAGGTAAGATAGAAATAGGCCTGTCATTGCCAACGTAATTCTTATTACCTGATTTAAATAATGGCATGACTTTACTAGGTACTCTTCATGAGGTCAGGAAAAGTTCCTAAATCAACACATTTCTTAAAAGTAACAACTAGAAAGGGGGCTACGATGTCTATTATATTACTTAAAAGTATAATGGAGATGCCCCAATAATCACCGGTGTTTTTAGACTTAAGTGTATTAAAACATTAACTGCATCACTCGGGGTTACATGTTCGAAACTAAATAAAGGACTACATTTAGGTACACTACTATGCAAAAGGTTTTCAGCTTTAGACGAGGACGAATTTAAGGAGCGAGTCGTAGTTATCGGTATGTTGGCTAAAAACTCATTAAATGCCTCAGCTACGTCAGCTGCTTTGTTAACTAATTTGTTAGCGACCATAATCTCAAGTTGTTTTTATTGTTTCCGATTTACCCGTTTGTGTTAATAATTTTCCAAGTAGTTTTTACTTTATTATTAGGATTTTTATTTGTGTCGCCTAAAATTTTTGATTTAGCAAAAGCACTAATCTTTTTGAATAATTTTTGACATAAGGAAAGGAGTATCAAACCAGTATTTTTTCAAACCATATAACTCGTATAGTCTCGCTCTACTTTTATAAATACCTAGAGTAGCCCATTGGTTAAAGCCAACTGAGGATCCATTAATGTTAATAGTTTTAGTCTTGAAAGTAGATTGGTACTCTTTTTGCACAACATCAAAAAGGGCACCATAAATGTCATTAGGATTCTCGTATTCTACTATAGATGGTGTAATTCTATGAGCTATATTATTTAAAGCGACTTTCATTTGTTATAGATTTTATAAGCTTTTATTATTAGTTGTTATTTTACTGGCTGTAAGAAGCTGTGTCTTGGATCAGTTCGATCCTTCTTTTTAGTTTAAAGCAACAAACAGTGACAGTGTGTAGAGAGCTGTGATCAATGTCCGACCCCGGCCGGCAGTTCTTATAAAGCGGGTGCAGACAGCAATTTGTGCCGCCACTTACAGCCGCTCGCAAACACATCAGCCAATACCCACCTTTATTTAAGAGGAGAGTTCTTTTGCGCTAGTTTTTGTGACGAACATGGCTTTCAACGTAATGATTGTTACGACGTTATGACGTTAGTTTTTGTTGTCATCAAGATAAGTCCCGGGTTTTGTATGACATAGGAAACTTCTTTAATTTATTGGAGAAATTAAGATCGCGTTCACACCAAACGTATTGTCAGTCGCCGATTGTGAGCGAGCGTTACCCAGTGTACTTACGGCTTTTCCATACATATTCAACTTTTCATTCGAACCGAACCGATACACCAAGATCCTTGTACAACTTTAGTTTACGTAGAACGTTCTAAGCCAAGTTACTTCTATAACAGCAAGTCGACGACGTAGCTGACGTAGCCGATGTAGCTGAACCTACGACTGTGAATTGCTACGTCGTAGCACATGGCTACGGAACCAGCCTGCGCAATCAAAAAAAGAATTGATAGATTATACTAACTTCTCTTACCTTCTTTAGCAAATGGTATGATTTTTTGCCTGTATTTAATTACGTCCACTCTGCTTGTTGCAATGAAATGGCTGAATAAAAATTTACTAACACTCAATGTAGAAAAAACCAAGTTCATTACATTTGCTCTAAGTAGAGGCTCTCAACCTCCTTCTCCCTATACTCTGACGACACATAAATTTGGGTTAATATCGACGGATTGCACCGGTTGTGCTCAGATTACGCGCACCCATAGTATTAAATACTTGGGTGTTATAATAGATAGTACGCTGACATGGAAGGAGCAAATTGAGGCTTTGGTTTCCAGGGTCAGAAAATTAATATTTGTTTTTAAAAACCTGCGAACATCAGCTGATTCTGCCACACTACGAACAGTATAATTGGCTCTGGTGCATTCCATCCTAAAATATTGTATTGCAACTTCGGGTGGGGCTGCGAAGTGCTTAATGCTCTGTCTGGAAAGGACACAGAGGGCAGTGTTAAAAGTCATGACTCACAACCCTGTTCGATTCCCAACTACTGAACTGTACGCTCTTTGCATGTTACCAAGAGTCAGACACGCGTTTCTTCTTCCTGTAGTGCTGCATAAACACTCAGCCCTTCCATTCGATCCTATTGTCGTTACCCAAAAACGCAGATCTGACAGAGTCTGCCAGGTGGAATCTGCCAGAGTTCAAGTTGTTCGGCGGCAATATTACTTCCTTAGCTCCATTTTGTATATCCACTGACCTTGCAGGAATGTCGAAAGATCACGGATAAATAGCTTCATACACTCTCTTATGAAGAATTAGAATCATATGTAAAAACGTAAACTCACTTTTCAATTGGCCTTTATATGTATAACATGCGCAAACACACCCCCTGCATAAACGGACACCTGACTCCCACACGCTCACATACACCCCACACACACACATATACACTACACGCACAAAACATACACAATCCTTCCATACAAACACACAATCTCTCATAAAATTAGATGGTGGAAATATTGTTGCTTTAATTTTAAGTTCTAAGTTTTAATATTTTGATTAGTTTTAGTTTTTTAGTCTTTTCGTTTTACTTTTGTCTCGACTGTCTGAAGGTGGGCGTTAATGACTGCGACACAGTATTATACTAATGCAGTTGTTATCGAACACAGTTTCTGTAACCTGAGTTTTGGTTTCAATAAATTATTATTATATATTAGATAGATATTATTATATATTCACTTAGGTGTCGCTCAGTGTTAGTGTAAACAGGACGTATGTAGTTTGCGTGTGCGTGCGCATGTTTCGCTCGTTATAAGGAGCTGATCTTCTGTGTCCATCTATTTCGCGGTCTCGACCTTCAAACTCCGAGGGTTTCGCTCGAGCCGACTTAACGGTCCTACCATTAAGTAAGGCTCGTGAATTAGTCACCGGTATGCGAGCGGAATCGTTAAGGCGCTGTCCAAAGGTAGTCACCCGAAGACGCTCAGTTTTTTGTCGCACAGTGAGGCGTATTGGATACATATTACAAGCCAGAAAAAAATGAATGTATTGTGAAATGTTCAACTAAAGACTTATTCAAAAATATTATTTCATCAAAATAAAATGGTATCATGATAAAACAATCGTAAAACAGAGCTAAACAAATATTTTTCGTCGCACAGTTATCAAAATTTTGATCGTAAAATATCATATTATATGTTATGATAATAAACGGAATTCAATCAACTAAAGAAATACATAAAAATATTCCACTGAGCCATAGCCATAGCCACGTATTTATTTATTAATCTAATTCAAACTGCAAAATTACTTTTATTTTGGTGGTCACTCGATTCAACTAACATCAAACGCATCGTTATTTTGAACCTTATTTGTTGCCTCGATATGCTATTGTCAATTATCTAAAAATTTGCTTCTTAACACGCCTCATAAAGGGTTTTTCAGTAAGCGCTTCCTACCTTTAAATTTAAATAAAACAACGTGTGTGTGAGATATCATTGATTTTTTTTATTTGTTTGAAATGCCTATCAATGTCATTTTGTATGGAATATGACATCGTTCAAATGTCCGCCGCGGCTTCGCTGGGTGGCGCGCATCCGAAATGTCCAATTTTCCATGACTCAGGCGCATAAATCAGGCTGAATTTCACAGATGGCATGGGTTATGTTGGTTTTGAGGGCCGCTGTGTTTAAATAGCAAATAATAATAATATATTTAGTCAAGAAATTATAAGGCATTTGTAACCTTTGTTTTCACTGTATTGTATCCTAAAAATTGTTAATCTGTGAACAGCGTTGTGGGCTGCAATATTGTCTATATGTTTTGTGTTTTTCTTGTTTCTGAGTTGTATGTTTTGTATTGTTGCTGTTTGTTGTTCCTCTTGAATAAGAATAAAAAATAAAGGTATGAAAATTAGCCATTTTTATTTTTGTTTATTATTGTTTGTGGCTTATTCGAATAGACTTGCGACTTAAGAAAACCCCACAAGAAAAATCTAACGGGGTCAAATCGCACGCAGTTCACATCACCTCCACGTAAGACGACCATGCTCTCAAATCGCTCTTGCAGAATGTCAATTGTGGTATGAGCTGTGTGGCACGTAGTGCCATCCTGTTGAAAGCAATTGTCGTTGGTGTCCATTTAAAAAAAAAATCATCTAATTCAGGCCAAAAAAAGGTAGTAATCATCGACCTATAGCGCTCGCCATTGAAGGTGATGGCCTGGCCAACGTCGTTCTCAAAGAAACATGGACCGATGATAACAAAATCCACACCAAACAGTGACTTTTTCGGTATGCATTGAACGCTCTTGGATCTCATGTGGATTGGAATCATCACCAGTGGACTCAAATTTATCCACCACACTGCCAATTGGTCTCGGTAGGACAATTATGACGACCGTAAAATGGGCGAAGCGTGCGGAACGCTGCCCGAATAGAACACATCGATACAACAATTTTACAACATGAACATTTTGATAAAACAATTTTATCATTTGCACGTGAACACTATATCGTTGAACACTATATCCATTCATGGTGATTTGGCAAAACAGACGGAATAAATGACCGCCAATTTGACAGATGTAGCTTCAACAATATAGCCGCTATAAACTGTCAAAGTTCGGAAGTCCCTATTGGAAGACCCTTTATATCTCTAGACCCCTTGAGTAAACGCAGGTAATTTTATGGTTCAAATACGAGCATAATGGCTATGATTATGAAAAATATTGGGGAGACGTGCTGACTTAATACCAAATGGTTGGGCATATTAAGTAGTTTCAATTTCTATGAGACAGTTGCTTGCGATTTCGGACCTTTGTAACTACTACTTCCTAGTTATATTTAGCATTAAATAAACGATACGCTACTAATTAATGCTGTATTGAATCCTATTACACAAAGCTACATACGTTGGTTGACTTACTAGCGCGGGTCGCTCTTAGACCGTCGACGTACAAAAACAGAGTCCTCAAGGAATGATTTACGGTCCAAGTTATACATAGTTGGCGCTAATTCAATTGTTTGGGCCCACTGTGCAACTTAGTAGTGGAGGTTTAGAACTAGAGTACAGTTACAGTTTGTAGTAATTAATGAGAGTAGTTCCACGAAACAAATAAGAACAGAAGGCCGGCCCCGTACAACCAGCGACAAAGGGCGCACGCGCTCATAGGCGCATACGGTAGGCCGCACGTCCTTGGTAACATAACCAGTATAATATGGCCTTTTTGTAATCAGCCTATAATGTTCCCACTGCTGGGACACAGACCTCCTCTCTTTGAGAGAGAGTGGGCTGGAATCTACCACGCGGGCCCAGTGCGGTTTGATAGATGTCACATGTCTTCGAGATTTTGGTACTAGGACATGCCGGCCGGCTTCCTCACGATGTTTTCTCTCACCGTTTTGAGAGCAGTGGTGACGCTGGCCTCTTGTTCCATTGAAACTCCGTACTACGGCTAGGCTAGCTCAAGAGTTTTACTATCTACGTGCGGCCGTACTGCGATCTCAGATTTTCTCAAACGAATGTCAGTCAAGAGTGCGCTTGCATTGCGTTCGAGTCAGGCCCACCAATCAATTTTTTGGCATTACTCTTAGGGTCTTATCATACTGACGAGCGAAACTAGCTCGCTGAACATGCAGTGAACGTGACCTCTGCTCTGCAACCGACGACGCCATGGAAGAGGCGAAGTTTTGGGCCAACAAGATCTGAAACACACAGTCGTGCCAGCGGCACGGAGAAGAAGCTAGCTTGCTTGGCACCCGCGGAGACATCATTCACAAATCGCCTCGCTGGATACACGCTAGCAAATCGTCAGTTCGATAACCTAGTTACACAAATACCTCTCGACATCCTTATACATTTGGTACAAATTCGCATGATACTTCACTTTCCGTCTGGTATTGACATTACTATCCGCGTATGTTAACCCCTCACTAGTCAAATCTGTGTCATTGTGCCCGAGTATAGAATGTAGTGCATTTTGACTAATATCTGTTCACTTAACTCTTCTGTTAAAAATATATAAAAAAATACGCGTCGTCTTGAGAACCTCCTCCTTCTTTTTGTCGGTTAAAAAGTTGTCTTCTGTCTTAAGTTATGGTGCAAATGGGTCTAAAACTAATACACAATAATAAACATCCAAATAAATTATACGTTATGTGAAAATGAGTTAAGAGTTACACGACACCCTTGTTTTTATTTTCATTGATCAAACCGTCTGTTTTAGCATAGGATAATAATTCTATGCTTTTAGTGCCCGAATTTTTGCATGACTAAAAGCAGTAACTCTACACTTACTTTGTATTAGGCTGTACCAAACTTCTTAAAAAACCATAGTCAATAATTACCTACTGCCTCACGACAGCAGTCGCTAATTATTGTGCTCCATTTTACGTTAAAACACATTACGCTAATACAATGTAATTTTAGTGAGTTTTCTTCTTTTTACATTTTGCTGGTCATTTTGTTTCCTGAGTAAGAACAACTTCCCATGTTCCGCAATGTTGTAATTGGATTTAAAAAAATAATAAGTAATTGGTCCAATTTTTCAGTTTCACAGACCGTATAAAAAGAAGAAAAATGTTTTTTTTTTTGTTTATACGGTATTACTGCATTAACAAAATACAAGTATAAGTCAGGAAAATTGTTCGAGAAAATACTGTCGAGGACTTAGAGGTATGGAAGTTTTATTGATAAAAGTAAAGTAGGTTAGGGGGGTAGGAGAGGGGTAATAAGGAGGGGTTTTTTGTTGCGTCATCGAGATACTGTTACAACTTAATAAAATATTTTTCTAGCTACTTAAGTTTTAAATTTTAAACAAAAATTGTATTTTAGATAGGTAACGTTAACAAATACATGCAACACAACTAAACACCAAATAAATCCGTCGGAACTTCGATACAAAAAATAATAAAGAATTCATTAATGTCACCGTCGCCGCTTGCATCCACTCCACGAATGAAAAGAGCATCTCATATTAGAAAAATAGAGTAAGTAATATCAGTTTCGCGTCACGATCATAAAGAGATCACTCTGTACCTGTCACGCAAAAGCGAAAGGCGTGATAAAGGTGAGCGCACACCGGCGCGACGCGCTAACGATACGTCCTCATTAGTCGCCGCGCTCCACCGCGCGCCGCTCTTGGACACACGCCCTTAGTCATAAGTTGTGTTAAGGTGAAGTTTATTAAATGTCTTTCGATTTATTGGTTTGTTATACGGGGTAAGGGACATCGACGCGCATCGTGTACATTTTTCAGCAACAGCCGATATTTTTTAATAACCGATTAATAATTTCAACCCTGGTGGGTCTAGAATCATGAACTGAATTTATGGTAACAGTTTCCCTTTCACCCTGCACATGTCTTAGGATAATTGGAAAATTCAAATCTCTGCGAAAATCCTAGGTTATGGTTGGTAGTTTGACCTAGGATTTAAACGATATGGAACTAAATTGTATGTTATCCTAATGTGAAACTAAAAAATTGGAACCTATGCATGCAATCAATCCGACTTCATTGATAACTTTTAACATTTAATCATTTATATCGCATGGATGTAGACATTGCCATAAATACTTTTGGTTTACAGATAAATCATTAAGACATGTATCAGACCCTTAAGATAAGTACATACATTCAATGTGACGTTTGCTTGTTACGACTTATAACGTATCGCGACAAGACGCCATACGTCCGACGTCAACCGTATATGTACACACGGCTACACATCAAGCTATACATTTCCAGTTTTAGCTGACCTCGAATTGTATACATTTTTCGTACAATCAGAAGTCAGCTTAAACTGGTTATGTATAGCTTGATGTGTAGCCGTGCGTACGTGTGTATAAACCTTAAATAAAATATTCACTTCTTGCGTTTGTTATTATTATTTGAAAAGCATTGAAAGTTACAGAAGTAAAGACAGAATTGAATGAATGCACACTGTGCTTCGTAGTTATAGTTTAGGAAAAGGAAGACAACACAAAATAATGGAATAATCCTTCTAAATAATTGATTTTGTTTTTGATTGAGAGCAGTTGTATACTTTGAACTTCTGAAAAATAATTTAATTATTATCGATATTAATTATAAAGCTGAATAGAAAGCAGAGCTTATTTGTCTCTGGAACTACCATTGAAAAAATCTCTTTTTATCAAAGATAGCCCAATTCTTAAGGAAGGCTATTTAACAAGCCCAATTCGTAAGGAAGGTTATTTAGCTACGACCCTTAGGAGCCGCAAAAATAAAAAAAGTTCGAAAGAACGCTAAGCGAAAACGAGATAATAGTGCGGATGGACGACGCGATGCGACGCGGTGTGTCGGAGGCCGAGATTTCACACCGACGAGGTCGCGGGCAGAAGCTACCTATTAATATGTATACCTACTTAGTGTTCAAATAGATATCTGGTTTTTTGTACCAATTAGGGCAGATTTTTCCAACGCCAGATAACTTTATCGGAGGAATCATTTTTTGACAGTTTCTTCATACAAAAACTGTCAGAAGTAAATTTTATTCCATGAATAAAAAATTATCGGTCGATTGAAAAATCAGGCCTTACTGGTAACTTGGATAGTTTTTTTTTTTTTCGATACAAGTCTGTTGGTAAACTGAACAAGGAGTTAAGTGGTTTAAAAAGTTATAACCACAAGCAGCAAAGAGCTTTTATGAAAGTTTTCTTCTTCGATAAATAAGTAATTGTTTTCCCTTCTTCCTTCGACGTTGTAGCCTCGTGTGTTTTTCCGAAAAGAATAGTATTTTCTAGAAACAATACATGGGCCTGTAAATAGATTCCAATTAAAATAAACATGTAGCATGTTTGACATTTTCAGGTCCAAATTATATACGCCTGAGGTCACGTCCGGCACAGGACATACACAGTACATATACAGGAAGTACATCTTGTCAAACCTTTTTCCACGGGTGTAGGCTTTAACTACAAAACCTCACATACTCCTAGTGCTTCGTCACATTCATTCATCTTGTCGTAGGTATACGTGAGCTTTTTGAAGGACATCATCAATAAGGTCTGTCTACATCTTTCTAAGATGTCCTCCATGGTCGAGGATACCTTCGTTTTGACTTCCATCCATCTTACACTAGGTTAAATTAAATAAGCCAGCGAAACTCTACAAATGTGATGACTATCAAAATCTAAACTTGTTATATTGATACTATGATATGATTAGGATAACGGCAGGAGCATGATGATGGCAAAGCAAAATCATGGGAAGCATTTAATACGTCGTGTGAATGAACCCTAACTAGACAGTGTGTGACACCCCTACACCGCAGCACACATCACCCAGCACACAAGACATTCAATTAATCGCAACCGCTCGTATGTTTTAACCTTTATAACAAATAGAAATGCTTCCACACTCGCACGCCTGCTGTCTTGTGAACGTACTGGCTAGGATAAACGCTGCCGGCTCTGAGGGGATGTTATTGGAGAGCCCGGTCACTGATTCGTAGGTGCACGCGAAGGAAACCTTTTACTAGGTACTTAATTTTTAAAAACTACAACAATCTATAATCCAGTCTTTCGATTGCACGTAAGTTATTCGCAAGTATCTCAGGACCTTCGTGGAGTTTACTTAATTCACCTGGGTTAATTCACCTAGGTGCATTTTTTTTTTTTTTTTTTTTGGGATGGGAAATCATCAAATGACCCCTCCCGCTCTGGGTGGAGCGGAAGGGAGTGTCAGACTATTACTGACTAAAACCCACCCATGTTCCTTCCTTCGCCCTTTATGTTCCGGGGTAGCGGTAACCCTTTCGGACAATCCCGCTGCCCCGGCAGGCTTCGACCCTAAGGGCCCCTCGAATTATGCTGACATCTCTTTGAGGCGCGCGTGGCGCCTAGGTGCATTAACCATACTTTTTGTAAATATTATTCACCCAGGTGCACTAAGTATCCTAAAAGTAAACTTTATTCGCCTAATTCACCTGGGTGCATTAAGTATACTGAAAGTAAACTTTATTCACTTATTTTTGTGGTATAAACTTTTTCAAACAAAGGGACGCTGTAATAAGGAAAATGTTCATGATTATTGACATTACTAAAATAACTACCCTATATGACAGGATATTATTTTTTTCTTGCGTATTTTCCCTATTGTTGCTTTTTATTTACAAATAAAATTGTAAGCAACTGAACTCAACCAACTTCATAACGTCGGAGCAGAGGTCGAGGTGTTATGGTACGACAATATTTTAGAAAGAAAACCTACAAATCTGGTGCGAATTGGTAGAGATGCTGTAATAAAAAATGCGCTGGCTCTATCACAATAAACGTAAGTTATCTATTATTTGTATGTGGAATATTATTTTGTCATATATAGATATGTTTATTTTTTATAGAACGGTGAAATTATTAAATATACACATAATAACAAGCTGTATCAAGGACGAAGCCAAAAACGCACGGGCGGAGCAGTTAGAAATATGCAAGCAAAAAGTAATTACCACTGATGAACCGGTAACAACACTATATGATGTAGCTGTGATCCTTACAAAATACCGGATTTGATCATGTTCATCAAGAACCATCTTTTGAACAAATTAAAGTTGGATTATATAAAAAAAATAATCAGGCACTCAAAGTTCCCAAGGTTGCATATCATGAAGATGTAGCAGGCATTATAATTCCACCTAAGTTTGAAGATTTCCTTCTTGGCGATTACAATGCAGGCGATATGAGAATCATATTGTTCGCATCACGGGAAGGTATTGAATCGATTAAGAAAAGGCTTCATTTTTTGGAGATGGAACTTTCAAATGTGTTTCTCCCTTTTGCCAAATTTATACAATACATGGAGATTGTGGCAGTTGCTCGAAGACAACCTATATAAAATCTCTTGTATATGTAATGTCCCTTAAAAGTTATAAGGCATACTTAATTTTATTTGAAATGCTGAAATCAAGAATAAATGCCTGGAGGCTACCGAATAAATATAATTATATTTATTTTATTTATTTCAAAATAATCGGATAACAGAGATCCGTAGTGTTAGTAAAGTACCTTATACCTAGTGTTAGTATATAGGTACATAAATTAAAATAACAATTTGGGTATGAGTCACCTTGTAAAGAAGACGAAACCAGTTTCTCAACCGGTCATCTTCTCCACAAAATGCCATATAAAAGGGGAAAACACATTCTCAGTCACTGTTTTTAGAATGTTGTTGCCACTGACCTCGGTTCTAGCTGCCACAGACGCTATTTTCTTCCGCACGATTGCGTGGAAGCCATCAGTACGGCTCTGCGTAAACATCTCTGACACACTACAGAACCGGGGCAGTCTCAAGAGCATTCTAAAAACGTTGTTGTACTGGACGCGCAGGACATCTAGCGACCTTTTGGTGTAACTGATCCACAGACCAATTGTGTACAGAACCTGACAATACGCTTTGAAAAGCGTTATTTTTACCTGGTCCGTGCAGCGGGCGAATCTACGAGCCAACATATTATCGCGGACCGCCATAGCAATATCCACATTGTCTTTCAGGTCGTCGGTAAGCATATGTCCCAGATATTTGAATCGTTTTACTTTTCTTATGCTCAAGCCATTTAGGGTAAATTTAGGTGAATAATCTGTACACTTACCGGTGGCCATGTACTCACATTTCTTCACGTTATACACGAGCCCATTCCTAGCCGCGTAGTCCTCACAAACTTTCTCATCTCTCTCAATAGAACCTGCAGTCGGGCCCAGCAGCACCATGTCGTCTGCATAGCTGATGCTGTTAATATTAACATCACCCACCCGACAGCCAACACGCATACTGCTGAGCTCGACTATGAGGTCATTCACATATAGGTTGAAGAGCCTGGGTGAGGTCAACCCTCCCTGCCTCACCCCGCACTCCAACCCATAAGCCTCAGAGAGAATGTTGGACCACTTTACATGATTCGTTTGGTTAGCATACCAAAATTGCAGAACCTTAAGAACTTCTGCCCGTACATTCCTGTCCCCCAACTTCCTCCAGAGCACATCATATGACACAAGGTCAAAAGCCCTGGAAAAATTCAGGAAACAGGCATATACCGGCGTTTTACGATCTGTATAATATTGGACAGTATTCTTGAGACTTAGGATTGCACTTTCAGTGGACAGCCCAGGTTGAAACCCAAACTGTGAGTCGTGCAGATCCAGATGTTTTTCCAAGCACGAATCAAGTATACTGTCCAATATTTTAGCAGTGGTAGTTGCAAGAGAGATTGGCCGATAGTTTCCCTTGTCCGAGATATCCCCTGTCCTGTTTTTGACAATCGGTACCACAATCGTTCTCATTAGCTCTGCCGGTAGGCACGAGTGACTAGTGCACATTGAATAAAACAGAGACAGGACCCTCGGCAGGTGAATACCAGCATACTTAAAATGCTCGATGCTGAGTCCATCGTGTCCGGGTGATTTACCTCTACTCATGTTTTTAACTACCGCCCTGACCTGTTTCGTCGAGAAATACATTACCGGTTCCACTCCCTCACGGAAGGACTCAGCACCGGTTATCGTGCCTGAGGGGCCAAGGGGTAATCGCATTTTGAAATGTTCCATGAACATGTTTGCAATTAGCTTTGGATCATTCATTCCACCGACGCTCACCGGCAGCCCAGGCTTGGTATCCAGCTTACCTGTGCCTTTCCAGAACTTACTAAAGTTGTTTGCGGCTCTTTGCTCGGCTAAAAAATCCATTTTTAGTTGTTCACTATTTTTTTGGGCACCATTTATGACGATCCTTATATATTTTCCGGGTCTCCCACATTTCTTCATATATTACTCCAGAGGGCGGTCTATTATGTATTACCCATTCTTTGAATTTAAGCCTGGCCTCTCGGTAAGCGTCTCGAACATGCTTGTTCCAGCCACACAACACTCTGCCTCTCCTTGGCTTGGACCTAACCTTCTCACTCGTCAGTACAGTCGCGTCGCTTAAAATATTTACAATAGTTTTATATAAATTATCCAGGATACATTTATGTTCGACCACATTGCAAGACCCATAACTACACTTTTTAAATTCATGAAGAAAACCGATGTTGCCCAGTCTGTCATTGCATAAATTACGATATTTTGTAATTTGCGAGTCATCCCTCTCACCCGAAGTCACATCACAATGGCGAGAATGCTGCATCGTTATCGTCGGTCTAACTAAAATTCATGGTCTTCCTTTTATTTATGACACTATGTTATTTAGCAAAAAATAATCCTTATGATGAAGCCTTTCGATCGCTATGATAAAGCTACAGGGTGATTATTTTTCTCATGTAACGAGTTCGATTCCCGGTTCAACCATGTAATTATTTAAATATCTATGAATGCAGTTTAATTTGTTTTTTAAATTCAAATAATGTCTTCTTTCAGTAAAATGTTCCATCTACAATATTCAAGGTACTTTCCCTCCATGTGGCATATCCGTGGGACGCTCTGTATAGTGGTAGTTGGTCAGATAAAGATACATCCTCTTCTATGCCTACCCTAACAATAGTTTGCCATGCTGATAAAGACACAACACGGTGGTCTAGCCATCTTCTGCAAAATATACCTGTAATTTTGAACAAAGCGCTATTAAAGCAATTTCCACAGTTTTTCCTAAAATAACAATCAAAGGTTGTTATTACCATTTCCAAGAATGCTTGAAAAGAAAAGCCAAAGCAATGTATTTAATGCAAAGCACAATCGCCGGTTTGTAAAATTTATGAAGGGAAATACATAAAACAAATATTCAGCAATTACGAATATTTGCAACCATTTTAAAAATAATATTAATATTTAAAAAAGGATGGGTTACAGCAATCCGTTCTAAAACAATGGTCTGTTTTTGGAGAGCACCATCGAACCAACCATTACGTTGAAAGGTGGCACGCTTTGTTGAGTAAAAATATTGACCTGATTGTGGCCTTTAAAAAAGATGCTAACTCGAAACGTAAACCAAAACAACGCAAATCTAATAGTGTAATAAATGATCAAATTATTCAAGAGGCCCAGCTAAATCTGCTGGATGGACAAGTTACTGTGGGTCATTTTCTAGAAATGGTTCGTTAAAACGTGTTAAATTAAACAGTTTCTTACACAGCACACATATAACTGTAACATTAATAGTACACATATAACTGGAGTTTTTCAATGGCGGCGCTAGTGTAGGGTGTGAACCACAAAAGTGCTACACACTTGCAAAGGTGAAATGAAATAGAAATGTATAAACGTCGCATGTGCCTAACTCAGTGCGTATTTGTTTGCGGTGCACACAAAGTCACTGATACTTTGTGTACACTGCAAACAAATACGGAAGTATGGCCGCAAATCCTATTTCCTGCTGTCGCGCCGACCTCAGAGGGAGGGAGCTTGAGATCGAAGCACGGAACTACCTGTCGCTAGCTCTCTGGCACTTGTCAACGGGGATAAGTATTATGATACAGAAGAAAATATGTACAATATATTCATATTTTGTATATATTTGTCTTCTTCTTCATTTCAAAATAAATACGAAGGCTGAAGCTTTTGATTTATTTATAGTCATTTATCTTGAATTCTGTAGTGCTTGAATATATCTTATGTACCTGTGAGGATACCCGCGCAGTACGATAGAACTTGATCATTGTTTGTATAATATGTATATCTATCTGTCTAAAGAATTTAGCAGATAGACCGTAGCGCAGCAAACGCTTCGAAAGCATGCGATGTACGAAGGCGGTGAATGCTCACAGCGAGCATCCACGCAGCCGGAGGTATGCACGGCAAATCATTTGAAGCGCATGTCTCACCCTTTCTGTATGTGATTCAACAGAAATGTCTCTACTTTCTTTTCTAACCTAAGACATCGGATGTGGACAGTGGACACATATAACACGATTTGATTTCCTGTCTCGTTGATATTCAGCCGCACAGGGATGTCAGCCTTTGTGGAGAGTTGAGATATATAGCTTTTGATCTTAAGACAGCCTTTCAAGAAGAGAGCTTTTGTGAGCTTTTTTTCCTTTAAAATGAATTTAATTTATTCGTAGGAAAATTCTGTATCTTTTTCTTTGAAATATCTGATAAAAATCTATCTGACTTCGATTCAAACCACGACAATGTTTCTAGAACAGTTTTTCAGAAGATCGTTTGCTGAGAGCAAAGTTTTTGAATGGAGTAATTTTATTTAAAAAAATATTAAGCACTTCCGCGAAATTAAATTTTTCTCACGTGTTTTGCAATTTGCACTTCAATGTCCGTAACTCAGAATTGGGCTCAAATGATTTCATGAAATAGTCATTCAATAGAGAAAAGTGTTGATAATCTTATTTGTTATAATTCTGTATATAAATATTTGTTGCGATCGCAAATCATACTTTGATTAACAATCAGTCAGAATAACTTTGCTTTCAGCAAACCATCTCCTGAAAAATCTGCTTTTATTTTCTAATCGAGCGACTTTGAAAGTTGCTCTGTTCAAACGTTGACAGAATTAATTAGAAGATTGAACTTTGGGAACAAATCGACTCAGTCATTAGAAAGTCGACAGCCACAAGATTAATTATACTTAATTTATTAAAGACTAGCCCGCGGCTTCGCCCGCGTGGGAGTTGGAAAATATCCCACGGGAACGTACTACCGGGATTTAAAGTTTTAAACCAGCCCTGTGCCCCACGTGTTAAACCGGGATATTAAAAGTACATTTTCGGCATCAGACTCGTTCCCACACCTCGTATCATTGTTTTTAAACATTCAACGTACAGTTTTGACTTCGTTACTATTTTCTTATATGTATAGATTGTGACTAAGTACTGTATCTGACACCTACACACACACACACACACACACACACACACACACACACGCAGTTTTCGTGAAACGAAAGAATATTGAAAACTGCAAAATTCAAGCTCCGCTAAGTTTTGGGCTAAGTATGGAAGAAGAAGACATGTTGCGCTGACCCCAAATAAATTCTGATAAGGGCAAAATAATGATGTTAGGTTTAATATAATCACAAAATGATTAATTGACTGAGTTTTTCTGTGCAGTTAGATCGTAAATGTGAAAAGTTTATTAAACTTCTATGTATGAACCGTCGACACTTTCAATAAATTCGTTATTCGTGGGCAATAAACCACCCTCATTCACAAAACTTGTGACTCATGAGTGTCGTCGGCACTTGATACATACGTGCCGAACTGTTTGCTACATGTTGAGTCGGTACAAAAACAACGACATAAACATTTCACGGGACCTGCTCTTCAATAGTGTCCGCGTTTCGTCTCAGGGCTTAGCTTTTATTTTGGAGCATTTAAGTAACCGCAGGAAGCCAATCACGGACGTACGGGGAAATTAATGAGTTGAATGAAATTAATGGGCGGTGGGACGTCGTCACAATAGATAGGGACCTACAGAACATGGCTGCAGAAGGTCGACCTCATACAACTATCGAAACCGCACGAATATGTAGACGCGCATGTGCGCACGGCGAAATATCAAGCTATACTTTTCCAGTATAAGCTGACTTCTCATTGTACGAAAAACCTATACAATTGAGCGACTTTAGCTAAAACTGGAGATGTAGAGATGTATAGCTTGATGTGTTGTCGTGTGTACACTCGTATAGCGAGTGCAAGCACACAAGCGAGTGGTACTGATTTTGACATACAGGCCGTCATGGATCTATAGCTATAACGAACGAACGAATTGGCGCATGAATAATATTGACAGGGTGTTGTTGGTAAACATTTGTGAAATTGTGTCACATGAATTTGACAAAACAAGATGGCGTCGTCTGTTCCGGTTTAACGCGTCAAAAGTTCCTTGTTCAGCTATATTAACGTGGATGGCGGAGCTGCTTGTCAAGGAAGATGTCAAATCCAGTACATTTCATGTCGCTTTCATGACGTAAGTAGGTATCTGTAGGACTTGTTCTGTGGAGTCGGCCTTCTGTGCCATCTATGTAGAGTGATCGCGAAGTAGAGCATGGTTCCACTTGTGTGTCTGTACTTGTAGTATTGACAAGTTTGTTGGGGTTTTGGGAGCCTTTTTTATGTTGTTTGTGACATTAATTTGGGTTTCCTGTTATTTTCAGGAAGATGACTAAGTACTTTACACCCCTGAATCTCTTGATCTGAAATACATAGTTTCTACCACTTAAGGTGAAAGCGTCACGGTAGCCCGCGAAATACAAATTTTCTTACGTCTTTTGCAATTTGCGGGTCAGTATCAGGGGGTATGTCGATCTTAATATGATTCGCGGCCGTAACAAATATTAATTTATGGAATTATAAACATAAAAATCACCAATACAACCCTCTTAGTTCATATTACCCCATGGAATGACTATTTCATGAAATCATGCACATCGGAGGCTATTTCTAACTTAAGGAGTTGTATTGCTGATTCTAATGATTATAAATTTGTAAAGCCATTCTTGTTACGGTCGCGAATCATATTAAGATCAACATAATCCACATACAACCTGAGCCTGACCTGCAAATTGGAAAAAAACTTAAGTAAATTTTAATTTCGGGGCTACCCTGACCAAATTACAGCCGTGCAGGGCCGCAGCGCATCGCATTTTATAAAACTAAACACACGCGCTTTATTAAACTTTGTGAACTGCACTTTACATAAATGGATATCAAAACCTGGATTCATTTACAAATCCTATCTAGAGATGATAATCACAGCGCAAGGGACCATCCATAAATTACGTCACACGAATTTCTCGAACGGTGTTAGAAAATGAAAGTCACGTGCTGTACTTATTTTTTTTTATTCGTCCTCTATTTTTGATTTTTAAGTAACGATTCTGAGTAAGGCATTAACTGTATATGCTGCAGCGCGGCAGCGCGCAGCAGCAGCGGTAGTAACGCTCGAAACTCCAGTGGCATGCTAAGGACTACATTGCGATGAACTGTGCGAGCACGATACCGCCAGTGCGTGTGCGTGTATGAGTAAAATAACATTATATTTGTGTTGTATTTAGAATACGTGACATAGTGGCGACCTGTTCTTACCATTGCATTGCTAAAATTCGCGCAAATGTAACATGTGCTGGTAGCTGTTTGGGCTAAGCAATGGATTCACGATCAATAAAGTCTGAGTTCGAATCTTAATTACAATATGTGGCTGGTTTTTGTTTCTTTGAAACCATAATAATAGCGCCGATTCCCTTGTTCATAAACTAAACTAAATTTCAGTTCAGTGCATCTTTTCCTTTCTATTTCGATAAGAAAAGGACAGAAGATAAATATTAGTTTAGTCCTGTCATATTAGTCAGCGCCTGACGTAAATTAACATATTTTTAGTAGCTATGTTTTTAATCACGTCTAAACTGTCTATGGAGTATCTTAATTTGACAGGACTAAACTAATATTTTATCTTCTGTCCTTTTCTTAATGAAATAGAAAGAAAAAGATGCACTGAACTTAAATTTAGTTTAGTTTGTGAACAAGGGAATCGGCGCCAATATTTGTATTTTAAGCAAAAACTTGTTAGGTAATATTTATGTTTATTTATAATGTATTCATGCTTATTATTTATTTATAAGAAGATTTATAAGAAGTTAAATGTTAGTTATTGTATTATTACTTAACTACTTATGTGATTATGTTGTATTTAATTAAAATCTTTTCGGTGTTGGAAGGTGGAAATAAAAAAGTCGTGCTGAATGATAACAAAAATCTTTATTCGTTTTATTAATTTATAAAATTAACAAACTTTTATGAGAATTGTGACGTCACATTCCTGCCTATATAAAAGAAGTTCTGCTGTATTCCGTTCATAAGGTTTTTTGTTGAATACCCACAATAACATAACAAAGAAAGGTAATATAATTGTTGATACCCACTTATTATAGGTATCGGTATTAAGCAGAGTTTATTGAAAACTAATATATGACTTAGACATTATGAACAAGTTTTTTTTATGTAACGTCACAATGAATGTAGGTACTGAGGTTATAGCTTAAGTGTTCATTTTCTTGACGAAAAGAAGATTGAAACTAAACCTCAATTTAAGATCATTAAATAATTACGGATATATTAATAGGTATTACTAAATATTTTGTTACATCGTCTAATTATTAAAAACAAAACATCTAAATAGGTTATTTGGGTATAGGATATTTGGATATAGGTTTTAGGATATTTGATAAATAGGACAATTGTCTTGGACAAAATGTTATTTGTGTCAACTCATCAGCTGGGTAAATGTTGCACACAGTAGGTAGCATGACATCGTCTAATACTTCTACATAAGTAGAACTGTTGGCGCGTGGAGGAATAAAAGCCAGTTCTCCTGGGCCTGCTGCACTCATCCATCTCCACATATTAATTGTAATTCGACCTGAGTATGTATTAGGGATTACGTTTTTATCACACCAGCGAGTGTAATTCTTGAGCCATAAATGAAGCCTACCCTTTTGACTAGATTTGAAGGTCTTTTCATCTGAAAATATGGTAGTATTCCAGTCAAAATCTAAATAATCCCGTGCCAAACGTAATCGTTCTTGTTTATGTCTTTCTGTCAAGAAGGGCTTTTTAGCTGGTCTTCTGTGATGCAAGCCTTCAGCGTGGAGGGCACGGCGAACAGTTTGCAATGAGGTGTCGAATAATACCGCAAACTGTCTAGTTGGTGTGAAACCATTTGTTTCATACTCGCTCACCATATGTCGTCGCTGCGCCTCGCTAATAAGCGACGGCCTTCCACTTCGCTGTCGACTAGCAAGGCTACCCTCTTCCTCATATCTCTTGATCCAGCGACTTATAGTATTCCTCTAAAACAAAAAAAAAAGTGATATTAGGCAGCTATAATAAAATACTTTACTTCATTTTTATATAATATAATAACATTTATTTAATATAATATTAAAATATTAAAACTCTGCATTCATAAATCCAATCAAATTATTTATCTTTTAGGCCTCATGATAGGTAGATTAAAAAAAAAAAAAACATTTAATCCATATGTCACTAAATAATCTTAGGTAAAATTTCAAATAAAAGTTTAAAGTTACAATTCATAACATAATACTCACATTCAGTTCGGTTTCATCAGATATTACTGTTCTATTACGACCACTTTTATGCAGCGCAATAATAGTCACCTTCGCCTCAATATTAATATTTGCCTGCATTTTGAGAATAAATACAATACCGCTATCTATTAAATCACACGTTACTAACTAACAACTACAACCAAACGACAACGTTTATTCCGATCAAGATTTATGATGATGATTCATGATTCATAAAACTCATGTCTACATCACAGAAATCTAAATTCTTTATTTAGTTTTCTATGATCTACCTTTCTAACTTTACGAAATGTGTGAACAAAGCGAACAAGATAAAGAATATTATATTCCTGTCTCATTACTTCCAATCGAGTAAAAACTTACAATAAGTCGATGTACATACTGCGTGAGATTTGAACTCATGGCTCAGTGATTCACGCAAAGGTCTGAGGTGCTGTAATTAAACGGAGCGCCGTACATCCACGCCGCCGGCGCCGCTCGAACGCAGGGCAGTTTATAAATAATAATATGATTTGAAGTGCAGTTGTTAGCCTGAAACAATTTGTATATTATAATTTATGTTTTATTAGTAACAAAACATCAGTACTTACATGATTCTGAGCCTACGCGGTCAAAATGTATGATCATGTACTGAATCCATGGTAACCACCCTGTGTACTTACCACATAATGTTCTGTGACAAGCAGCGCTCTCGGCCTCAATTCTGGGTGGGTTTCCTCCGATGTTTGTCTGTAAACGCTAATAATGAACGCACTGCGATTGCTTTCTATTAGTTCGATGATGACAACAACAACTGACTGATGTGACAGGCACAGTATCAAGCTGTGACCGTGCTGGCGACTAACGACCGCCTTTTATACTATGTTTTTCTTTTTAATATGCGTAAATACAAATAATTAGAGGAAGTTGTATATTTTGGAAATCGAACACAAAAGTAAACTGTTTGTGGTTACAATAGATACGATGTTTACACTCGTACCGCGCGGCGGTATGTGCTCGTCGATGTCAGCGTTTGTATTTTATTTAATACTCGTATCTACCCGCGACTTCGTTCGCGTGGAAGTCGCAAGACAACACAATTTACTAAAATAACAGCCACATTTTTATAAAACTTTTCTGTTGCGGACGAATTTTTTGATGATTCTTTTCCTTCTTTTTTTATATACATCCTACTAATATTATAAACGTGAAAGTTGTGTGGATGGATGGATGGATGGATGTTTGTTACTCTTTCACGCAAAAAGTACTGAACGGATTTGGATGAAATTTGGCACACAGATGGTTTATAACGAGGATTGACATATAGGATAATTTTATCCCGATATTCGCACGGGATCAAAACTTATGCGGGTGAAACCGCGGTTAGTATAAGATATTTCTTATTAATATTAGGTGTAATAATAAAGCCCAAATGAGTTGATTCTGTAATTTAAAAAAATATTTAAAGTCTAAGTATGAGTAGTTAAATAAAGTATTTATATACTAAAACATACCTGTTACGAACCCTCATCTTGTCACCTCTGCCTAACTCTTTTATTATACATTATTTTTGAGCTCCGACCAAGAAGAAAGCTTGGTCGCAACTGGTCATGAGGTCACAGTTGGTAGTTCTGCGGCCAAGACTGCGGCCGGACGTGCGACTAGTCGTCGTGGGCGTGTAGTGCGCGAGGTCCCCAGTCCTTCAGTGAGTCTTCTGCCGTACTCGGAGGCACTGCGGGTGCATTGCCCGCGGCCGCTCGAATGCACTCGGCTACATTACGGCTACAATCGCTTGTCTATATTATTTATCAGCAAACAACGCGTTTAAACATTGACATTCTATTTGTGAACACGCTGTGTAACTTTGAGAAGTTAAGACTAAAACTAAGACTGGAGACTTGTTTATTAACCGATTTCTAATAAAACACCGCCTGGTTGGTCTAGCGGGAGCAAACACTATTGCTGAGGTTGAGGTCTTGGGTTCTATTTCCAGGTCGGGCAAAGTGTTATTTTGGTTTTCCATCTGGACTTTTCCCAGTAGCAGCCCAGAGTCTGGATCTGTGCCCAGTTGATGGCAATAGATCGCTCGATCGATTATATGGGACGTAAACTTCACTGGCACAATCTGGGTATACGATAGGTACACGTCTGCCCAACCTTCCGGGGGATACGAGCATGATGTTGTTCTAATAAAGGAGGTTCTCAATTCATTGGAATCTTTTTTCTTTTTACGGTTTCCTACCTCAATAGGAAAAAAACGGAACCCTTCACTTCATTGTCCATCAGTCCGTCTATCTGTCAAGACCTTTTTTCTCAGGGACGCGTGGAGGGAGGTATCAAGTTGAAATTGATTTCAAATACGTAGGTCGGCCTCTGAGGTCTAAAAAACTGAGCTTCAATAAAAAATACGGCCTTTCATGCGACATATTTTCATACTCGCAAATACCTAAATCATAACCTATAGAGTACTTTCCGTTGTCCTAGAATCAGGGCAGCGATTGGAGCCCCGCAATGTGCGACCAGACGCACACATCTAACCATCCAGCAAAGCGATCTCAGGCCCCAACAAGAACGCGCGATGTAAACGTAACGTAAATTCGAAATATTTTTGAACCGAAAATATAACTACCCTACTTACAGCGCTTTGGTGATTAGCATAATGAATATCCCTCTTAGATATGAGAATAAAGTCTTAATACTAAGTCGCGTAATTATGTGCGAAACGAGCAGTTTCAATATCAAAATCGTTTGAATTTACTTTACATTTACCACGCACGCTCGTGCCAGGCCACTTGACCATTTTAAAAAACTAATAAATGTTGTTCGAGACTCAATTTGATAGTTTATCTATGATATGACACTTAGGAAACTCTCTCTTTGGGCACTAGAGAGGACGTTTTGTATGCAAATGAACTTAAACTATTTATTAACCCAAACTATCTAGAATAATATATTCACACCGATGGGTTCAGGAAACCGAAACTTGCAGCTTTAGATCGCACAAGCCCTGGCTGGCTGCGAGCCAACACAACTTACGTTAACACCGTGTGAACACGCCACTCGAGCAAGTTTCATTAACTGCACAGTTGCACTTAACTACGTGCAACTGAGCGAAAAACGCGCAATGAAAATTGTGCAACTATTTATAACTTTGCATCTATCTTCTTCTACTTTGTAAAAATCTTAAATTACTGATAGACAACAAACAGTCTAAAGCGCTGGATCTAGCATACAATTTGCACAAGAGTTTTTTATTAAGGATTTTCGAAAATTTGTCCTTATAGGGGATGAAAGTTCGTATGGAAGTTCGTAATTTTTGCCGAATCCGATCGAACACACAGCTTCTTATGAAAGAAAATTGTCTATTAACAAGGAATTCTGGGTCTACGGTTCAGCACCCTAATTGTGTAACATATTATCAATCACAATCTGAATTATTTTGAAGGATATTGCTAATCCATTGCTTCATATGTCCGAAAAATTGGTCTGCTCAATAACATAGATAACGCAATGAATGTTGTTAAACTGTCAAAGACGCATTTACCCCGCAATTAAAATACCTCGTGCGTAATTCGAGACTGTTACGTATGTGTAAACATAACAACTTAATCATTACGAGTACCTTGGACACTCAACAAACAGAGGGGATACAAACCAATGTCTCAGGAAGTCGATGGATCGATTCTTAAGTCAAATCAATTCAAAAATGTTTATTTGTTAGAATATGGTACAATAGACGTTACAATATTGGTTCCAGCATATCCTGCCATAATATGGCGTACAAATATTTCTATGAAAATAATTAAAAAAAAAACAAGGATTATATTACTAGCATATGAATAATTCTGAAAATAAAACATCAATCTATGATAGATAATTAATAAAGATTGAAATTGTAGTAATAATGAATTATGTAATTGTTGCATGCGGTAGAATACAGGCTATCTTTGTTTTATTATATTATTAACAACTTATCTTCAAAATATTCTTGAACACTGTACACACACACAAACAAATCGATACATTGATATATTGACCCTCATCTGTCGCATAGTCTTTGTTTACTTGTTCTTTTGTGGTGTGCTCCTAATGTTGGTAATATTAGGGGCACAACACAAAATAACTAATACAGCCACAAGCCCTGGGTTGTCTGGTATAGAATGCCTAAGGCGTTAAGTCCGTCTTTGTGCCTTTTATAGCCCAAAATATAATAAATAAAACTACATTATTGTATTTAATTCATGTTTTTACACTTTAATTTGATCTGATTTTAACCCTACAAAAGTTGTATCATTTTAAACCGAACCCAACATGAGTAACAGCATGTCGTTTCTGAAATCGCTTTCCTAACTAAACAACATGAGATGAACACTTCACTTTGATGAGATTTCTGAGAGACGTTCATATTTTATAGGGAACAGCTTGTATACGCAGCGTAGGTGGAACACAAACTTATATATTCTATTAACTCGAGAAATAAAAAAATACTGAATAATGTTTCAAAAAACTGTAAAATGTTAAGAGTAAATTTTCTGTGTTGTTCATTTTTTGTTGGACTAGTAGAGAAAAAACAAAACACCAAATATATTGGAGTAAAAGCAAGAGAACGGTGATGATGTCGATTTTGTTGATTGATGATTGATTGTATGACATTGTGGAGCCGATAGAGCAGTGGTGGCCCAGTGGCAATGGTAGACTATAGCCCACTCCCGCTCGAAGAGAGGAGGCCTGTGTCCCAGCAGCGGGAACATTATAGGCTGATTGTGCATGTATAGCCGATTAGGTATATTGAAGACTTGAAGTAGAAGTTTGTGGATGCGTAGCAGTGTGTGCATATTTACACATTAATTTTTTGATGCCCTATGATTCTTTCCCCCTTTCCTTTTTATGTACATAAACATATTATTATTTAAAGTCTGTTAGCGTATTATATTATCTTGGAGAATGATGATTATCTTGTTTGGAAACAAATGACCAAGAATTTTTACCCTGTCTAAGCACCTCACCTGCCGAGCCTTTTCCCAACTATGTTGGGGTCGGCTTCCAGTCTAACCGGAGGCAGCTGAATACCAGTATTCTACATGGAGCGACTGCCTATCTGACCTCCACAACCCAGTTACTGGGTAATACGATACCCCTTGGTAAGACTGGTTGTCAGACTTTCGGGCTACTGACCACCCGTAACGACTGTCAAAGATCCACGAATGACAGCCGGGACCAACGGCTTAACGTGCTTTCCGAGGCACGGAGGGGTGTTGGTATGTGAAGATGGTCACCCATCCATGGACCAATCGCGGCAAGCGTAGCTTAACCTGATCGATCGACCCGTGCGGCTGTTATTACTTAGCCACAAGCCCCTCAACCATATCTAAGCATTGTTGGAATTTTAGTTTTTTGTTGGATTGTATCTTACCTGCCTTGTTTCATCACTACGATACAGGTGCTTTAGGTGCTGACAGACAAACATCTGGATCGATCAGAGTCACACAGAGGAACGAAAACGAACTGACTTTCATAGTCATGTTAGATATATCTAAACTTGGATTCTCCTAGGAAATCAGAATCATATCAGACAGTCTGAAACTTGTCCTAGACGCGGTAGCTGTTTAAATAATGATATTCGAGGTACAGTTTTAGTAGATATGGAGTTGCCGACACGAGCCTGTATTGGAAAAGCATGCGCTTCGGGAATAATCCTCCATCTTCGGAAAAACGGTCGCGCGATGACGGGAGCTAATACAGAGCTGTTACAACCACGGAAGTACATGCCTATTTTGTATTACCATGCTTATAAAATTATAGATTAACAACCAAAGGCAATTAAAAAAAAAAATACTTTTGAGTGACAAATGACGATCTGAGACCGGAGTAGATAACCAGACAGAGATAAAACTTCACAGAAACGCGCAATGATAGGTGCTTACTACAAAGCGTGTTAGTACAAAACTTAGCAGCATTGCCTCTGTGGGGGGTTACTCTGTGGCACAACGTTCGTGCTAATTCAGAAACACGAAGATTACCGAAGCGCATCTTTTGCAAAGTTGTATGTACATATGTATGTAGGTCTAGCCTGCAGTTGCGTCGATCATTTCATATTCCGGCGGCAATGGCAACCAATATGCTCAGGTACAATAAATCGGTTCTAACATTTTGCCTATTCCGAGACTAGGGCGACATGCAGAGCCGACACTTTCTTTCTTTTTATCTATCTTCTTTTTGAATAATTTTCCAATGGTCGATCATTTATTTTAGTGTGTGTTGCATTCTGTACCCCTAATCCACAAATAAAATCCTCTGTTTCCAAAAATAATTTTGTTTGTATCTTAGTACAAATTGCGCTGTTCCGGAAAATTTACAGCGCCTTATAATGGTATCTTGATGCCATGTCTGCTGTACCTAATGTTTTGTAGGTAGCTGCTAATCATGTTCATTTAACCAATATTGAGTCGTCTTCGGCAAGTTATCTGCGATTTATACTTAACATATAGTCCAACATTGTCGAGAAGTGGATTATTTTGCATATAGTCTGTAGGCTGTTTCATTAGTTTCTTTAAAAAACCACTCCATAAAAAGACCGCATTCGTTAAATCATTATGTGTCGCACGTTTCGCCAACTAATCTATGCGCAATGTATCACACACGATATTGCCGACTGTGCACTCTGCAGCCGAGCGTGGCGAGCGTATTGCCGTGTTCCGTGGGCCTAGCACGAACGCGGGGACTAAACGTTACGTAATTTTAACCGAATTTAAAATTTAAAATAGTCGTTTCGCACGTAATAAACTTAGTTTTAAGACTATATTGATATATGTATATCTATGGTGGGGATACAAATTGACCTTGTCAAAAACAAAATGCTAAGCACCGTGGCCACGAACTACACGCTCATGCTACACTTCTGACAGCAACTGCGGGGAAAACAAATGGAAGAAGTTGTTTTAAGCATCTCACGAGTCACCACGACCGACGCCACTTGCGGAGCGACGGACGGAAACAGCTGAACCGCAGCCGTGTCGCTTGATGCAAGTCACGTCGCAAAGCGCATTTTTGAATAAAAAAACACAACTATTCTAAGGAGTGCCATAGAATAGTTGTGTTCTTGATTAAAAAATCGTTCGAATTTACGTGACGTACGTCGCGCGTTCGTGCTAGGGCCTCCGGTTAGTCTGCCGGAACGGAACAGAACGGTACCTCTTGACAATTGATCTCGACGGTGAGATGTCTATCTGTTTTCAGCGAGACTTTTTCTTATTTTAGTTGCTTGCGCTGTGTTTGAAGGCAAGGGGAATGGAAGTAAAGTTTGTTTTTGTTTTTCTGATTGCTTTAGTGAACAGATGCAGAGAGGTGAGACGTGTCAGCTTGTCAGAACTCGTTTAGATTGAATTTGAGTTAGGTTGGTTGTTTTGTATTTTATTTGATTTATAGGGCAAAATAAACAGACCGTCGTCGATCGATCGTCTTACACGTAGACCGGCGTCAGTTAAACGTATAAACAAACGACATTTTCCAACATTATCAAAACAAGTTAGGTATAAAACTAATGCGATGTGCGGTATTACTTTTTATTATAGATACCTATGTTCCAGCAAGTGCGGATTTTGGAGGTTCAAAGATTTACATCATCATCATCAGCCTATAGCAGTCCACTGCTGGACATAGGCCTCTCCTATCGAGTTTCGGCAACTCTCATCCAGCTGCTACCAGCTATCCTGCGAAGATCGTCGCTCCACCTAGCCTGAGGGCGTCCCACCTTACGTTTTCCGATCGCGGTCTCCACTCAAGAACACCCCCACGGTCATATCGGTTCTACGGCTAATATGGCCGGCCCATTGCCACTTCATCTTGCTTATTCTGTGAGCTATATCAACAACTTCGGTTTTATGCCGGATCACCTCGTTGCGGATTCGATCCCTCAGAGAGACTCAAAGATTTACATCACAATAAATATAAAAGTAAAGAGTTTCTAGAATTTGGTTAAAATGTGTTCACCACACCACGTCACCTACTTGTAGCACGCAGCCTACCACAAAACGCTTCACGTAACTGTGTAGCAAGTGTAGCTTCGACCTTAGACATACAAAGATACCTTTACCTATACAGGGACAAATTAAATTAGCTAGCGAAACTCTGCAGCCAAGCATATTATAAGTTGGGGGATTACACAGGACGCGTAAATAAATTGATTAGCATTTGAAGATACGTCACACACGCCTACCCTACCTACATACTGTTGGAGCTGCTGAAGATTTTAAAATACAATTTTTGCATTATATCAAACTCTGACTCCCAAGATACAGGCAAATGCCTAGTTTGGGGGTCGCCGTGTATTCTATTCTTGTACAAATGAATGTGCCCTGGCGGCTGAGAATATGTCATGCTCACTCTAATGTCTCGCTGATGGTGGCGCATGTGTTGGATCATTTAGCTCCCTTCAAAATGTTTGAGCTGAATGGTGCTAATCTATGCGTCATGTTTGTGGACGGGCGCCGTCAGTAGGGACTGGTCAACTCTTTGCTGCCATGGCTTATTTTAATTTAATTTAATATTTGAATGGTTTTTTTAATCTTTTTATTACTGCTTGCATGCTTTTAACGGTCTGCATCGTTCTCACATGCATGATTTTTAACATGAATGATGTACCTACCTAACCAATACTTTTTAACCAAAACATTTTTTATAATTATTGTGATTTGTGATTGAGCGGGCAAGACAGTAGGAACCTATGGAGAAGAATGGGCCATTAGCTTCATCTTTTTGACCGACCGACCCTTGAAATTTCAAAAGTGCCTGTAATTTTAATTAAGGTTTAGTTGAAATAAATAGTTTGAGTTTGAGTTGTACACACGCGAGGGGTATCGATCACTAAACATGATTAATTTATTTAACACTTAAGCTACAAGTAGGAGTTTAGAAAATCTGTTTTTTGGGCAATCTTCACAGACGTGATTGGTATCGATATCTTAACACAATAAAGACAACACCAACTGTTTTTGTTTTATCATGTCTAGCTATGGATACCTATCATATCGGCGGAGTTTCGCTAGCTAATTTAATATAAACTAATTTAAGTTGAACTTGTATAGGCAAAGACCAAAAAACTAAAAGTAGCCCTATTCTTTATCTACCGTCACCATCACGCCCAGTCAGTGAGTCACAGCCTTGCCTTCAACATTCGGTCATTGACAAACAATCTCTATGCAATAATATAAACTATGATTGAGTTGATCCGAGACACGCGACAAACTAATTTATTCATGGCTTTAGAACTTGGCAGTGTTGCCAACTGCAGTGCAATTGGGCGAGGTGATAACCGTAGTTCAGTGAAATACATATACTAGCAGTGGTTGCCCAGGCCCAGCCAGGCGCTTAACTTTGAGTAAATTATTTCATCACCACTGCTCTTAAAACGGTGAAGGAAAACATCGTGAGGAAACTGGCATGTCCTAGAACCAAAAATTCGAAGGCATGGGTCATCTACCAACCCGCACTGGGCCCGCGTGGTGGATTACGGTCCACTCCGTATCGAAGAGAGGAGGCCTGTATCCCAGCAGTGGGAACATTATAGGCTGATTATGCTTATGCTACTAGCATTGTGATAATACACGCACTGAGCTGGTACAATATAAAACCCAACAGCATAAAGCTAGGTAGTTCACACGACTCGAAACTAATCCTCATGTTTCAACAGCCTCAACATCTTTCATAAATATAAAGAGAAGCCTTCACAGATATGAGGTACAGTTGCCCACTCTTCCCCAAGCACTGGACTACTAATAAAACCTCTGAAGGTCCACTATCCCCCATAAAACTAGTGTCAAGGTGAATGAGGAATGCCATAAATTCATATTCCATTTGGCTAGCACAATACAATAGAGATGCTATTTATCGATGATTTGATTTATCGATATCGGATATATTAAACTATTATCGTCGATAGTAAGGGAGAATAACTGGTGCGAGCGAGAGGCTTTAAATCTACACCAGTTTAGCGGAGCTGTGAATCTAGTAGTTATTACCAGTAATTAATTTATTTTTGGTTGTTAAAGTGTTAAAGCTAATAAATAAAGTACAAGTTAAAAGTAATGTTATCCATTCTACTTTCGATTTCGATAACCTACATATCAGTTAGGTACATACCTACTTACCCGATACTCAAATACTGCTTTGTAAAGGTCTCGTCAACTAAAGGCAACAATTCTGCAATCGGTCCACACAACCAAAGTCCATCACAGGGTCAAAGTTAAAACTAAAAAAATAAACGCTAGCATTGATTGAAAAAGTTGGACAGCAGATAGTTCCAATAGATAGAATATTTGGATACTATTTGCGAGGAAACGAGTGCAGAGCCATTTATCGCAAAGTTTGCAGATTGCAATAGTATGCAAACAATGTTGGAATACTTTCATTAGGCGAGCTGGTCATGCGTGTTTCCAATTCCAAACTGTTTGTATATGTTTTGTTTGTCCATACAAACTAAATATAGTAGTTGTTAACATAGCAGTTAATACCGCATTATACTGTTAAAAAACTGTAAGTGCTATTTGTGCAGTATCTATAATGCAGTATTGAGTGCTATTTTACAAGCTTTTATTTAACTTGCAATGTTTGTATGTATGTATGTTCGGGCCAAATCTTTCAACTGAATTTTAAAGCAGTTATCCTCAACCAATTGAGATCAAACCCATCAATTTATTGCATTACACAGTTTATATGATATAAAAGATAAAATAGGTAAAATAATAATTACTAGTTTATCTATCTTATATTTGTTCCTGCCGCCAAGCAGCGTTTCTATGTTCCGGTAAATGTACATAGGGAAATTTTAGCTTTACAACTGGGATGGCAACGCTTCTGCTATACTCTGGTATCTATTGCAGATATGACCACCATCCAAACACATAAACAAAAGACAATCCAATTTTAAATGTCGATAAATGTTAAATAGTTGATCGTCACAACTCTAGCTGTCCACTCGTAAAGATGACCGCACACGGAGACGTTTTACGACACATTAAAATTAAAGTTCGCGCGAACAGCGAAACGTACTCTTAGCTTTATGTAGGTAGGTCATATAACTCATGTATTATGTACATTATATAATATATCAAGTATTTCTATTAGGTACTTCATTGATTGTCTACTCTCGAGAGTTTTGGGGAAGTTGGCCTTTCCTTGTGTGAGAAAAATAAAGAAACGAAAAGTGTTTTTTTTTAAAGCGAATCCTGGATTATTAAAAAGTTGTGCCCATAAGTCCTATTGCCTTATTGCGTACATGACAATCTGAAACGAGAATTTATAAAAAATCATAATAATGATGTGGAGAGTGGTGGCCCAGTGGTATTGGCCTAGACTTACGAGCTCAGGTCGTGAGTTTGAACTCAGCCAGGCAGCTTACTTTGTGTATTTAATTTCATCACCACTGCTCTCAAATCGGTGAAGGGAAACATCGTGAGGAAACCGGCATGTCCTAGAACCAAAAAATTTGAAGACATGTGACATCCACCACCCGCGTTGTGGATTTTGGGTTACCACTACTACTCACCGAGAGGAGGCCTGTGTCCCAGCAGTGGGAACGTTATAGGCTGGTTAGGCTTATATGCATAATAATATGTCCCTCATCTCTTAAGGTGTCAATCTTTTTAAAAGCTTGTCAAAGGTACACCAACGATAATAATAAAAAATATACACGACAGTAACACAATTACAGTCCTTCTTACTGGATTACAAACTGGGTCGTGTGCAGCCCGTAACCTGATTACGGCAGCTGTCCGACCCGGACGGACGCTTTGACGACGAGTAACTAGATTATAAAACGTATTACATAAAATTTTCAGGTAAAAGCGCCAGTGATTAAACGTTACACGTGCAGCCTGTAGGCTCGCTACACACATGCGTGCTGCAGCGCCCTCCACGTCCAGTATAACAACGGCGCGTCGGGTTCGTTTGCGGAAGCGCGCACCGAGTGTGCGCGTCCTTTGCGCGCAGGATGTGGGCCAGCTCCAATACTGTTCTGGTAATGATAGCTGAGTGAGTTGAAAGCCAGGGCACTTAATCTGAAGACTTGTTTGTATTGTAATGTTTTTGTATGAATTTTTTATTTAATTTTAATCAAATTGAAATAAAAATAAAATGTCAAATTACCTTTTATTACCTTATATTTTAATTTCAATTCCGTGACCTTTATATAATTTGTACCTGCTCATATATTTTAATTGCTTTGACATTTTGTTATATTCGGATATATTCTGTTGCAATATTGTGAAAATTAATTTAATTTTATGTAGTTTTGCCCAATTTAATTTAATTTTATTTATTTATTTTATTAAAGAAAGAAACATAAAAAAAGTAAAATGAAAATAAAATCAGAAAGTCCTGTACGAGGCCAACAGGCTCCTATCTCAGTATGATGCTGCAACATTAAAAAATAAGTGTCGCAGCGCTGATTGGTTATCGCACGTCCGAACGCCTCCGATTTTTGGTCGCACCGGCAAAATGGTAATGGATTCTCCGTAACGCGAGGGAAGTAAGTGGTGACACATGTGAGGTTTTTAATTGTATTTTGGCGACACGTGGTGCCATGTAATTAATCACATTACGCTTTTGTTTTCTCTGGATTGAAAGTTCAGCTCAGTACTTTTACTCTCACAACACAACGTAAAGTCAGAAAAATATATTGTTAAACAAATTGATTACAAACTTAAAATTATTGTCCGTAGGTTATGTTCAAATCACACCTGTCATTATTGACGTCAGATGTCAATATGGTTTACAATTAATTTCCCTGACTGTGCCTAGATTTGAAACCTACCCATCCACCGGACAGAGGTAGTTGGAGTGACACCGTGTGGTTACAGTCGATAAAAGCTTCACAGACTCTTCGCCCATCCTACGGCGAAGAACATCATTATTATGAAGATTTCCCACGAGATTTTTTTGAATGTAGTATAATCTCAAGTTACTAGCACCGTGCAAAATCAAAAGCACCTGTATTAATGTCCGCAGCCCTCAGACCGCCATAGTCTGTAGAGTCATATTTTATAGGCCATTCTTGTTGGTAATCGTCGCCATTACGCTCGGGTATCTTCGGCAGTAAGCAGACGGGTCGGGACTCGGGAGCACTGGTTTTATAACGCGATCATATTGCACGTGTTAATGTCATTCGTGATTGGGAATAGAAGAGCTAACGTACGTTTTTTTTTGTGAGAATATCTTCATGCATATCCGCCGTCTGGGAAGAACGGTTATGTCGGATAATTCCAACTAAAACGCCATAGTTTCTCTGGCTACCTTGAGTCAGGAGTACAGAGCGTCCCCGCGGTGGGTTCCCGCATTGTCGAGGCGGGGGGGCTCAGTAGCCGTGGCTTGGTCACCCACGGTGCAGCTAAGAGGAACCCGAGGAGGCGCTGCTCGTCAGGGCTTTGCCAGTAAGCCGACGACGTAGCGGCCAACAAGTAGGTTGCGGTGCTGCTTAGGCGACATCGCAACTGAGGCGGGCCGTGATGTCGTATGGGAGGCATCACGGCTGAGGGTTGGAGGCCGCGGCGGGGGAGGAGTGCCGGTATTGCGGTGCGCCGCTCTCCCTACCTTCCGCGGCCTTGACAGGGTCGCCACCGTCTAATGGCGGACGCGGTGGGGCCGCAGGGGAAGAGGAGTGTTGGTATAACGTTAGCCGCTCTCCCTATCCTCTGCGGCCGAAAATAGGCAGGCGGCGGGGCCAATGACCTGACCCGTCGCAGGGGAATCAAGGGTGCACAGACGCGGGGTCGTCTGGCGCCCATGTGCTGGTTTGATCCCTGGGGTGGTCACGGCGTGCTATGTGATCTGGAGCGCCGGTGATGAAGAGTACTCCCCGGAGGAGGGTCCGGTGACGGACAGCCGCGGCGGGTTCACGAATGAGTGCTAAGGCGTGCCCGTGTTCCCGCCGTAAGCGGCAGAGGAGGACACCGTGAAGTTTTAGTGGGTTAGAGTCCCACATAACTGCACTATCTCCCCGTGGTAGTGCAGAATGCATGAGCATATCTCCACGATAAAAAAAAAGGAGTGCAGAGTGTACTCATCAGCTGTCTAGCCTTTTCCCAACTATGTTGGGGTATGCTGACAGTCTAACAGGATGCAGCTTTTTACATGGGGCGACTTCCTATCAGTCATCCGTCCTATAAACCTGCGTATTTTACTTTTCTATTCTGGATAATTATTAAGAATTGGAAGTATAACATGCGGTCACTTAGTTGTGACTTCGTCTTCTTAGTTATGAAGTCGACGCCTTGTAAAAAAATGCAGCGGTTAATTTTTAATCGAAGCATACTTTTTATCGTGGATCATCAAAAGTATTTCGAAACGTTGGTCTACTTAAATCGTGCATAGAATACAATGTATTGTCAATAAACCTCTGATGGCAACCTTACACCAGTTTATAGTCTATGCATATCATATTATGAGCTAGTTGACTCGATCAACTGGCGTATAACAAGCAGTCTTACGACGTAAAGTGTACTTGGTGTTATGACATTCTCTCTACGTCACCTTTCTAATAACGCCTTCTATATTATCATCCGACTGCAGACGATTTATTGGCCGATGATAAATTATATGTTTATTTGTTAAACACTTTCAGCCTTATTTATATGTCTCTGTTAAAATCAATAGGTAAGCAACTGATTAGCAAAATTCTTATTTATAAAACGCTATTTAGCGCTAAGAGGTCGCTAAGCACTTGATTAGTAGACTAAAATTAAACACCACCGGTACACTCTTTAAAGCTTGCTAAGAGGATGCTAAGGCCCAAATACATTTATAAAAGATTATAATATTCATGTTAACAAGCATAAAGGACATGATTGAGTTCGCTTATTCTCTCGAACCTCCTGAGCACCTACTGAGCCTCCTCCTGATTGAGCTTTCTTAGGGATATTCTTTTATCATCTTCAAATGAAGGATATGTAATAAGTAATCAATCTCGTAGCGGATTTAAATCTTTGTAGGTATTCCTCCGTCTACTTCCCGGCAGCATTATTAAATTCTTGTGCGTCGTTCTGAAATTCCTTAAAAGAGGACTCGATATTAGGAACGAAATAATGTCGAAGCATGCAATAATCCTATTGAAGCGATCAGCTGATTCAATTACAATCCGCCATCGCCATCTTGCCTCTTAGCATCCTTCTAACAGTGGTCCGGTGGTGTTTAAATTTGACAACTACTAATCAATTGCTTAGCGACCTCTTAGCGCTAAATAGTGTTTATGAATAAGAATTTCATCATATTAATTCGATTAAAATTTAAGAGACGTTTATAAATCTGGCAATTATTACTTTTAAATAGGATGGTTTAAATAAAAACCTGGGATAAGTGTTGCCCTACATACTTCATGGTTCCCAAATAAAAATAAAATCGAGTCAAAAGTGTCGGTGTAGTGTTGACACTTTTGTCGGTAGTTCTTTTGTTGGAGAAAGGGAATGGAAGGGCATGTCTTGACATTCCATTCGCAGTTCCTCTAATTTAGCGACCGTCTGTTGCAGTGTGTGGTCTAGTGTTGTCCTGAAGCAGCAGTGGACAAAAGCAATTGACCAGTCTCTGTGGTTTAACGGATAGCTTTTCCATCATGGTTTGCAATTGTTGACAATACAGATCTGCCGTAATCGTCTGGCCAGATTTTAGGAAGCTGTTGTGAATGACACCAGCACTGGTCCTCCAGGTACTTGCCAGTACCTTTTTCTGAGTCAACTTTCGCTTGGGGCAGCATTTGGCCGGTTCTCCTGGGTTCTACTATTGTGATGAGCGTTTCTGATTATCGTACAGGATCCATTTTTCATCCCAAATTATATTTCATACGATTCAAAATCCCCTTGTTATTGTGACGGTTGAGTAATATAACGCAGCATTCAACCAGGGTCTACCGTACGGTCGTCCACTTGGTTTGTTCTGGGTTAAAATTTCCAGAACGAAAACGTTGGACCCAAAACCGTAACGTGTTTTCTTTTACAGTAGCATTCCCATACACATCATTAATCATTCGAGTTATTTCTGCAACTCTGGTGCCACGGTGGAACTCATATTCATAAATAACGCGATATTTTGAGTTTTCCATATTGTGAATAGAACGATGTTAAAGAATAGTCAAATGGCGCTAATATAAATGAATCACTAAATTAGAAACACAAATACACAAAACTCAATTTGAAATAAATTTGAATTTCCTTCCTTCCTTTCCTCTGTTCCTCACCTCTGGCTTACCTTTATTGGCCGGCTGGAGTGAACACTGACGAGGAACAGAGCTCCTACCTCATTCTTGCCTTTATTAGCTGGCTTGAGTTGAGATTCGCAAGAGCAAACGTGCTCGGAGGAAGGAAGTATTCCAGTAAGATGCTGGTAGGGATCTTGACCGTACTTCCGGGATTGTCCTGATAGCCGTGGAATACCTCTCCACTCCTCACAAGCACCTCAGTGCATGTTGCCCCCTTGTTGCTACGACACTGTGTGCTAGCGACCGGTTTCGGGGGCCCATTATTGAGTGTGCAAGTCATCCTCTGCCATTTCATCTGTGAATATTATATTTCATTGGTTAGGCAGGGGACATAGACCTTCCATAGTTCAAGGTAACCGATCCACTATAGCCACATAAACCCATAGCCCGGTATATTTTGTTTCCATGTTCTGCAATAGTCCTGCACCAACCGGGGGTTGTCCTTGGGTGCACTTGTATGGTGCATATAGGGATAATCGTCGGTTGGTGCCTCCTCATCATTTAAAATTGTATAAAGGGCCTCTGCGAGTTGGCTTCGGCCCCTCGTACGCCTTCCAAAGGACCGGGACCCCATGGTTCCGAGATATGCTAAAAAATCTTAATAGGAAAAATTCCATAATTTACGTCTGAATGAGTAGCAGGATCCTCTTCGAGGGTCCGGAGGTTTCCGAAGAGGATTATGTAAAGCCGACGGAGATTCGGCACAAGCCCACCTTATCGAAAATTATGTCAAGAGAGTTTTTGAGAAGACACGGAATTGGTGGATTTGCGTTTCTATTTCGGATGTTACGAGTACCCTAGGACCAGGATCTTGATCGCTAACCATTCCACGGACAGATCTACTACCATGGCGACGATTTCGGAGTTTTTATTTTATTTTATATGGATGGCAGTGTCGCAAGTAGCTGCAATTAATAATATTGCAATTCCTCATTAATATTTTAGTACACTATAATGAATTAATTTAGTAATATTGATAAATAAATCAAAACAGCGAAATTTTGGCTACTATTTGCGACATTGTCAGCACTTTCTTAAGCTTATTGCGTTCGCAAGAAGACAATTGACAGACAATCAAGACAATCTGAAATTGACTGTAGGTACGCGCACGATAGTCAAGGATTCAATCCTGCAAAGAAGTGTTATTAAAAGGCAGCCTCATTACGTCTAGGGGCCAGGCAGTCATAATCATTTTGCAAGGTAGGTGTGATGTGCAGAGCACACAGTGGTGCAATAATCAGCATGACAATTAACTTTTAGCCTAGGTAATTGATCAGCTGTAACAGTGTACATACAGTGCTGTCATTCATACACAAGGGCCCACTTGCACCACATATCATTAAATGCGCTTAACGAATAAAATTAATATCATGCGCTAAACGAATTTAAAGCATCGTTCTAATTCCGTTAATCGTTTGAATATGACATAGACATAATGTTGTTATAAATATAAATACTTACGTTTAGCGTTAAATGCATTCAGTGATTTGTGGTGCAAGTGTGCCAAAGTATTCTAACGCAAACTACCCTAAAATTAAATCATACCCTTCGTAGCGTTCCGAATTCACCTGGATGTGGTGCCAACATTATGTGACAGTGTTATCTCCCGTTTCCGCGTGATTGGGTGCCGCCCGCGCGGAAGCACTCGTTCTGCTCACCTCGCCTGCCGCACACAATGTCGTGAATGTATTGACGGGAACCTTAAATGGGGTTCGATGCGATGAGTAGATGGGCTCATCATGCTTTACAAAATTACAATTTAGTGTGCCGCGGCGAGTATTATATTAAGTAGGTATGGGTACTTAGATACGTAATACACGTGTGCTATACACATGGGTACCTATTTGTTTAGTTTACGAGTATATGGGCATGTTGTACCTATGTAGACAGGTATATTATTATGTATCTTATTTCTCCATAGCCTAAATTGAATATTTAATTATTGTCCTCAATGTCTTTCCATTGCTGTCAAAACAAACTAAGGGTTTTAGCGGGATTGACCGAAAGGGTTACCGCTACCCCGGAACATAAAGGGCAAAAGAAGGAACATGGGTGGGTTTTAGTCAGTAAGAGTCTGACACTCCCTTCCGCTCCACCCAGAGCGGGAGGGGTCATTTGATGATTTCCCATCCGGGAAAAAAAAGGGTTTTATTTTTAAATAAAAACAAAACTATACTAGTTTTGGCAACTCTGGTGTCACACTACTTTGAAAATCCTGTTATTTAAGCTAAATATGTTAGGTATGCCAGAAATCTAGAAGTTTAGTCTACATTAAGTTCCCGTTTAATTAGCATAATAATTATTTGGAGATACTCAGTAGCTAAGTAGGTACTGAACTTAATAAACATCTCCTATATCTGAAACATGATATTGCCTTAATTAGTTAAAATCTAATTAACACAGTGCAGTGGTAGCGTATAAGCTAGCTGTAGTATTAGCGGGGTAGTCAGTAGTGCAGGCACGTGCCGACTGGAGTACCTAAAGTAAGTCGGTTAACACCTGGGCGGGACATTTGCACAGCACGTTTTGTAAATGAATAGAGTACGGGTTTATTTTAAGACGTTTTTATTCTTAATTAAAATAAACCCTAAGGCTAGACTAGTTTGGGCTAGTTTTTTTCAAAATAGTTGATAAGCTCGCGCTTTTCAGCGACAGCCGCGCGGCGTTGACTTAATGACGTCGACCGGTGCTGGATTTATAAAGTACGGAGTTTAAAAAGTAAAGTAGAAACGGGTGAGCCTCCGAAAGAGTGGGTCTTAAAATGAACATGGACAAAACGAAGATCATGTCAAATGCCCATGTAATACCCACTCTCATAAAGACCGGAGACGCTATACTTAAAGTCGTGGACGAGTATCTACCTAGGACAAATTGTCCAGTTGGGTAGGTCCAAGTTCGAGAAAGAGGTCAATCGTCGAATTCGACTCGGCTGGCAAGCGTTCGGGAAGCTACGTGATATTAAGTAGTAATATCTTCTCGTCCCACATACCGCAGTGTCTCAAGATGAAAGTCTTTAACAAGTGCGTGTTGCCAGTGATGACCTATGGAACTGAAACGTGGTCGCTCACGATGGGCCTTATTAGAAGTCTTAAAGTCACCCAAAAGGCAATGGAGAGGGCTATGCTTGGAGTTTCCCTGTGTGATCTAATCAGAAATGAAGAGATCCGCAGGAGAACCAAGGTAACCAACATAGCCCGAATAATTGCCAAACTTAAGTGGCAGCGGGCAGGGCACATTGCTCGCAGAACAAATGGCCGATGATGCCGAAAGGTTCTAGAGTGGTAACCGCGTACCGGAAGACGTAACGTTGGAAGGCCTCCCACAAGGTGGACCGACGACCTTGTTAAAGCCACAGGAACCCGTTGGATGCGAGAAGCATGGAACCAGTCGAAGTGGAGGTGCTTGGGGGAGGCCTATGTCCAGCAGTGGACGTCTTTCGGCTGAAATGATGATGATCATGAGGACATGCCGGTTTCCTCGCGATATTTTTCTTCACCGTTTTGAGAGCAGTGGTGATAAAAATATCTTACAAAAAGTAAAGCGCCTGCCTGATATCGATGATGTCTTCGAAATAATTTTATCCGTTCTTTGCGCTCTACACTGAGCAAAGCTTTATTGATCCATTTTAGCCCTCAAAAACCAAAGTATTAATTTCAACTTACTAAAAGATCGCTCACAACTTCCGATGGATACTGCAGTTGTAAGCAGAATTTGTGACTGATCAGGATCGCGAAGTAAATATAAGAGTATTAAATGGTTTATTGTAGTGTATCTTGTTTTTTAAATTGAATAATTGGCGATTTTGCGCCCCCCTTCGATAGGCGCCTAGGGCTCGGGCCCTAGCTGCCCCACCCTAGCTACGCCTCTGGGATAAGGCAGAGGCAGAGGTTTAGTTTCTTATAGTACATCCACATTTGGCCAGTTATGTTTAAACCCCATGTAATAGGGGGCGAGTCTATTATTGCCATCCACCGGGCACATATACAGACTCCAGGCTACTACTGAGAAATTCTAGATGGAAAAACTCAATAACACTTTGCCCGACCCGGGAACCGAACCCAGAACTTCATGCTTGGTAACACCGTTTGCGACCACTCAGAGAAAGTTAAAAAGAAAACGTAAACTGTATAGTTGTACGAGTATTTCACGAGCGCGCGTGAATGACGATGGTATAAAAGTTATACATTGTTTCACGTAAATCTATACATAGAAATAAATAAAACTGAAGTGTCTGTTTGTAATGTCCAAATAACAGCTTTTTACTAAATGCATAATGAAAGTATATTATACCATACTTATAACAAAAAAACAATTTTTACGATTTTTGTCTGTCTGTTTGTTCCGGCTAATCTCCGAAACGGCTTCGATTTTGATGGGACTTTCACTAGCAGATAGCTGATGTTATAAGGCGTCTTAGGCTACTTTTATTGTTGAAAAGAATTAGGGTTCCAGGCAAAAAAAAAAAAAAACTCATGAATTCCAAATTGTTTCCGACTTATACGCGAACGAAGTCGCAGGCAAAACGACTAGTTGTGACCGCGCCTTCATAAACAAAAATAACACTACTTAACTTCGCAAACTTCGCGTTTTTTTCTTTTACAACAATGACTGTTCTCATTGTTAAAGGGAAGATACATTTGGACTGTTCTCTCGAGCCCTGTTTAGGTAACTGTTCCATTAATTAGCTAGGTCCGGCATTATGTTGCCTTTCTCAATAAACCGACGCACCTGTGTTTACGAAAGTTTTCCACGTTTAGTTGTCCCATGAGTCCCGTCTCAGGAACATTCAGACAATCTATATATATGTACTGTAGGGTCAGAGCCATCATTTGTATAAGGATAATCAGCCTATAATGTTCTCATTGCTATACACAGGCCTTCTCTCTTTTTTTTTTTCTTTTTTGTCTGATGTATGTATCTGGTGTATTGTGTGTCTTTTAGTTTGTGCCAAATAAATGGATTTTCTTTCTTTCTTTCTTTCTTTCTTTCTTCTTTCTTTCTCTGTTATGGGGAGTGGGCCGTAATCCACCACGCGGGCCCAGTGCAGGGTGGTAGGTGTCATTAGTATACTAGTTCGAAAAGAACATATAATTTCTTCCGAAATGAAAGAAAATACAGAAAGTAATTTGATGAGTTTGTTAGTTCTTACGATAACAATACATGTCACCAGAGAAATTGCGTTTGATATCGGAATACAAATTACTCGTATCACAAGGATATGGTATTTTTTTAGAGGTGCTTATGGCTAATTTATAACAGCCGCACGGGTCGATCAGGTCAAGCTACGCTTTTCACGGTTAATCCGTGGATGGATGACCATCTTTAAATACCAAGACCCATTCGTTCCTCTGAAAGTATGCTAAGCCATTGATCCCGGCTGTCATTCGTGGATCTTTGACAGACAAGAGTATCGTATTATCCAGTAATTGGGTTTTAAAGGTCAGATAGGTAGTCGCTCCATGTAAAATATTGGTATTCTGAATTATTGCATCCGGTTAGACTGGAAGTCTACCCTAACATAATTGGGAAAAAGCAGATTGATTGACAAGAATATGTTTTCTGAAATTCAGTGTCAAACGCTTTATTATAGAAAAAAAAAGCGTACATAATGTTTTACCAACCACAGGTTATCACAAAACCACATAAGGCTTGATACAATGTTAAGCGGCCATAAACAGCACAATCTTGAGGTTCCAACACTTTATTATTGAAACTACATTCAGCGCAGATTGCTACTATCTCAAGCAGTAAAACATATGAAAACATAAATGTTGTATCTTACACGAGGGCGAATCATTTTCACAATACAGTGCCATAATACGTATGTACGTATTAGTTGTGTTTGTGTTAGTGTTTTGGGTAAACATAAAGATAATGTATGATGTTGGTTTGTAACACGCCCTTCGCGTTTTTTTTATGTTATATAGGGGTTTATTAATAATCGTTGCGTAAAGTTAAGTAATGATTAGCGATTGTTTAATCTTACATTTTTTGACGTCTCTTAACATGAAGCAACGCTTACAAATAAAGGCGTTGAGGGCTATCAAGCCGACCAACAACGTGATGTTACCTGGTCACCGCCAGCTATGCACATCGGCAATATCACAGATATCACAAATGCGTTGCGATTTCTCAGATCAAGCTGAAATGCGTCCTGTGCCTGCCTGATCGGAACACAGCAACGGAGTGAGACTGTCTGTCAGTTGCTCCTATTTAATAAAAAAATATTATATTCATTTTCGGTCCGCTAGGGAACACATATATTCTCTATTTTAATGGACAGTTTGAATGCAATATATCTACAAATTCCAAAGAATCTTGTGAAATATCCTATTTCTAATTTTAACCAACAATACTAGACTCACATCTGGCAACCATAAGATGGACCGACGGGATGCCAAGAGAACTCTTAAAACAAAGGAGAAATTCTACAAAAAGAGCCATATAGCGATTCTGCGAAAGTGTGTATGGTATGGTGGTGTGTGTGGTATTTTTTAGGAATTGTGAGGAGACTGATGTAATAAGTCAAGGCAGTCAGTTTTGAAGAACCAGAGGGTGCGGCCGTGATAGTTTAGGCTAGTTAAATAAAGAGATATGGTAAATGCCAAGCCAAGACGCCATGTCTAAGTGTGTTGGCTGTCGTAAGAAAGCGATTAGTTTGTAATAGGTTAAATATGGTTGGGTCAAAGCTCAGATTAGACTAATATACTATTTAGCGTATTATGTGTGTGTGTGTGTTGGTGTGATTGGGTGAGTCCTTAAGTATAATAATTATCCTAGGCTGATAATGGTATTAAAGTTCCTCTGACTAAACAGACAGATACGTGTTGTTGGAGAGTTTATTGCGCTTAATGTTCTCCCCAGCTAAACACTAGGAAGTAGTGAAGGGCGATATAGCTGAGAAGCTATTAATGATTATTTATCCCAGCAAGAAAATAAATCATCTAAATGATCGTAATTATTCATGCTATTTTCTCTTGTATTATGTGTTCATCTCCTAATCATTACCTTGACAGATATATATCAATTCCGGTTAGTTTTAGGGAAAACGGGGGAGGCCTTTCACTATACTTGACACTTAGTGTCAAGTATAGTGAAAGGCCTCCCCCATTTTCAGAGCATTAGAGCTCAAGTCTTGAGCTCTAATGCTCCTGACTTTTGACGACTGTTAACGACCACATATGGAAGGCAAAACCGTAAAACTCACAGTTCTTTTAAATCAAACTAGGCATAAAACCAATATATAATTAAATGATTAACCAAACGTTATTGATGATTTCTGCTTCCAAAAAGGTCTCTCCACAGAACACTCGCGTGAGGCTTGGTGTATGCACATTTTCGGGAGGAGGGTAGGCTTCACCAAGTACCCCAAACTGTGATTGATGGGCGTTCCAAAAACGCTAGGGACCGTGTCTCGATAAATCACCCCGTCCGTTCTGTAGGACATTTACTAAATCGTCACTATTTATCGAAACACGCTGACTATAGGATGCACCGCGTTCTAAATGGGAAAGAGTAAGGAAATGTGAAGTGACGAAATTCCACTTCTTTGTGCACCAAATACGATCGCAATGAGTTTTGCTAGAGACTGAGTCTACGGTGCGCTTGTGCTGGTTTGTGTATCTTAGAAAGAGGATAGGTTGCTGTAAAGGTGTCAATCATATGTATAAGTACGCGTTAATAACTACCCAAAACTTGTCTTCCTCAATAACGGTTGGACTTCGCAGGACTCTGTCCTAGGTTTGAGTAAGACATTTATTTAGTGCTTAGGGAGCGTGTTCTGTTAGAATCGTATTAGTGTCCTCAAAGGTTCTATGCGTTAGGTCTAACAGAACACGTACAATGGGGCATACGATTTTAAAACGGTTCCCGGTCTCACTGTAGTGGGTACTTTTTTAAATACATAAATTAACGTAGTTATAAATGATTCATTTAAGCGCAAGCGTAACGATCCCTTTATTTACACCGTCTCATCATCAAGACTATTGCAGATATCGTGACAACCTGCGAGCAACATTTATAATACTAAATCCTAACATATTTATTATATTATATAGTTTTGCATACCTTCTTGTCTTCTTAGCTTCATATATTATAGTATTGATAATTGGAATTGTAATTACAATTATCAATATTATATGAAGCTATGTTTCCTAACTGTGAATTCCCATTATTAACATCACCTTGTATCCCTTCCTTGTCCCCAAGCTTTCTAAGTCGGGACAAGGCACATTAGTTCATGGCAATTCATTTCTTATAACGGTGGAAGGGAGCCCAAGTCTGGTGCCGGTGCCTACAGGAGCACGCGGTGGATTGAGGCGTGCTTCTCCCACAGGGAGAACCGATCTTAACAGCGATATTTCACATAATTAGGAAAAACGAAGATTTTATCAGCCTAGGGTAATTTAGGAGCAGTCACAGGTGCTTGGGGGCAGATGTATGTGTGAGGTCCACCATGTATGGAGGTAAATATGTACATCTGCGATTGATCTCCTCTACAAAGAGCTTTACTATACTAGGTACCTAAGCGTGAGGTCTTAAATGACATTGTGTTATTAACTATCGATATAGGATAGGTAATATTACAATTTGTCTATGTATCGGTTGATAACATCAGCATTCCGCTGGGATTAGAGGAAGCCATGTCATATTCATTGTGAACGTTTATCGACTCAGATATTGATGATGTAGGGGTTTGTTAGTAACTCAAGTGGACGGATCGGCACACAGAAAAAAACGTGGCAGTCACGGGACGCTTCGCCGGCAGATATGAAACATCGAAACGCACACACAAGAGAGTAGAGAGCGGCGGGGGTGAGGGGGCATGACAGCATAACAGATCGTCATGGCTTGCCATCACGGCATACCAGTTGGTCTTACCCCCAAGGCGCGACAAACGAGGTTTCATATCACAAAACTTGTGGTGGTGTGGCTTACACAGCGAAAGAGATTGGGGAGATACAGATCTGCATCATCTCCTCCGCTGTGTGTAACACACTAATACTGGGCGTATTAGTAAAAATACACAAATTAATAATATCATCATTTGCCGAGCCTTTTCCCAACTGTGTTGGGGTCGGATTCCTGTCTTACCGGATGCAGCAGAATACCAGTATTTTACACGAAGCGACTGCTTATCTGACACAAATTAATAATTTAAAGGTATAATAATTGCCCCTATCACACGGGACTTTAACATAACTAGTGAAATGTGGGTGTACTATAGGTACACCTTTGCCTTATGCTACCGCATAATTCTGTAACTTCAGCAGATGCAGCTTCATTAATTGTTCATACTTCATCGCACGTGAACCCGAAGGCAATAGTTAGCAGAATATAAAACTCAGTTATCAATTCCCGAAGCAGTTATTATAGGAGCAATAGAAAGTATATTGCTTGCTGGTAAAAACACCATATTTTTATGGTGATAAACTTAATGGCGGAATAAAAAGGGTTTACAGTTTAATGTTCAAACGTATCATGGCTGTAAGATATTTATTTTTAAATTATATTCTATGCTCGTTTTTATTACTTTCTGTCGTGCTGCTGGGGAGTTTTTTGCGCCACTTCTTTTTCCCAGCGATAGTACTAGGAAGTGGTAAAGGGCAGGCGTTTTTGGGGGACTGTCTTTTGTAATTTTGACGTTCAAAAAGTGCTGATTCTCAGCCTAATTTGAATAAATTACTCTTGATATTGATATTATACGATAAAACATTCTAAGAAAAAAATCTAATAAAAATGTAAGGCACCTCCTACTACTCGAAATGAAAGTGATATCGTACGACTTTGATACGACGGTAAAAAAAGAAAATACAAAATTGGACGTTGACATTGATTGAACGTGACTACCACCGCTCAAATTGGGTTTAGATAACAAAAACAAAAGATACGATATTTGAGTAAAGAAACACCGGTACTGGGTTTACGAGCGCGACGGTGTGAGTTACAGCTGGCGTGTCGACTTACGTCTCCCACGACACGTCTTTTTCAGTCCCGATGACGTTTCCAATCACTTAAAATATTCCCTAAAGCTCTAGCCAAAAATATCCGTGAAACGAAAACGTTGTAGAAAGTAAAATGGGCCAGTAAATAAAGTCACCACCATAAAGCCAGCTGTAAATGGTGTAACAATGGTGCCATCAGCGGTAATCAAGCGACGCGGCTTCCATTGCTGGGTGTGGCCGCAACCAAAGTTATTGATGTCTGTATTGCCTGGCAATGTAGGTATAACGCGTTGTCATGGTCGTTCACACTGACCATGTTGTACGCTTTTTTTGAGCGACTTTGCTTTTAACAATTGTCAACATTTCTTCCTGCAGTTTTGTTGCAGGTTTGCCTGCGTTTAAAATCTAGATAGATTTTACAAAGGAATAGTTATTTTTTATTTTATTTATTTATTTCAGGCGACGCTGGCCCTTAGATATAAATACCTTAACCTAAACATACATATTTTTATTATAAAACTTCACATCACTAGCTTGCTCTTGTGCTGTTCAGTGGTAGTTGTCCGCAGAAGCGATGGAACACCACGTCCTGCGGCCAGAAGTCTTCTTCCATGACGACGGGCAGATAGCAATTCGGTATGCGCACCACGAACGATTAGAATTTGACGTTGCGGTGCGATTCCAGTAACTGTACTAGTACTCTACGATGCCCTCCGCCTTAGTGGTGTAGTGTAGGCAGGAGATGTACACCGGTGTGTTTGGCTTTGCGGCACGCAGGTGACTTCGGGCTCCGTAGGAGCTTTGTCGCAGCGGTTCTTTTTCGTTCGCGATCGGCGCTTCCTCCTTTGCACCGTCTCTATTCGGTGCCTTTTCTGGCATAGGCTTCATACTTGGAGCACCTGGGGCACTCGCGGTGACGAGTTCCTTTTATAGGGGCTTCACCAGGGTTGCAGACACTGGCAACGGGACGGGGCGAGGGGCTCGGGCGGCGCTGCGTAGAGAAGCCGCGATGACGGGCGCGGGGCGCTCTGCAAGCTCAGAAAACGACGGGTGCGCTGGCGACGAAACTGCTGACGCGGAATTTGACGACGATACATCGAGTCCGGCTCCGCGACACATGTTTACGTTAGATGCATCGACTGATGATACCACACTGTTGCGCAAATCGCTAAATTCTTGGCTCAAATCGGCGACGGTGTTTTGGTATGCATCTAACTTCTCTAGGACATCCGCGAGGCGAGCCTTCAGAAAGACAATGTCCATTAGAAGGCTTGTTACATCGACGTGGTCGAAGGTGACGGGTGGCAGCTTGTGCAGCTCCTTCACCACAAACGTCGGCACGTCGTCCGCGTCAATCTCCTTGAACAGGGTGATAATGTCTTGCCGGCTTCTCTTACTCCCGTCACGTCAGCGGGACACCATCTGGTCGCGCTTATTTAGCACACTGAACAACAATAGCTTGTCATCTTCGCTAAATTTCGTTGCGCAGATTTGGACAGCGGATACCTTGTCCAGTAAAATCCCTTATGGCTAGACGTTCCCCGAACTACTTATTTCCGCGCATTTATAACAATGCCATAAGGTGCTGCAACATAAAAGACCTCAAAATATCCCTGTGCAAAAAGGTAATAAAGAAATGGCTTCTTACACTCTCCTACGATGAAACAGAAAATATTATGTATACTTAGATAAGCAACATTATACAGTCTAAACGGACTCCTACGCTCTTGCTGACGTTCACAACACACACACACACCCCAACATACTCACACTCTCTAGCACACACCCACATTTACACTCTACACTCTATTTTGTAAAAATTGATATATATAATTGATTAGATTTTTGTTGATTTATATTTTGTTACTTTCGATATTATTTCTTATTATTTTGTTATTTAATTGATCTCACACTGTTAATTTTATTATGCTTAGTTTGATCTCACGATGATTGCAATGCATATTATAAGTTCTTTTATTTTATTTTAATTATTTTTAGTTTAATTAATATTTAGTTTTTGTTCTCCTATCTTGCAATAACCACTACGTACCACACTTTGAAAATGTCGCAACGCTGACTCCCAAGATACAGGCAAATGCCTAGTTTGGGGGTCGCCGTCTATTCTATTCTTGTACAAATTGTGATTAATAAATAAATAAAAAATAAAAAAATCACATCCAGCTTCTGCTGCAGGAACTCCAGCAGCTCATTCGCTACAAGTTCATTACTCATGGCGAAAGAAAATACGAGCGACAGCTCGCGCCGCGCTAGTCAATACATAGAATATGCAAACACGTGCGCATCGGAAAGCGGCAAAAACAAGACTAATAAGTAACCAGTAAGTTATGACATTAATACCTATATATATGTTTAGCCACGGCATTCGTCAGAGTCCCAGTTGGGCGCCAACAGAATTTTGCTTTGTAAGATGTTTTTTACGCGTTTGTATCTAATATTTATAAAGTAAATAGACGCAAAATTTAATTTACTGTCGCTATTACGGGTACAGTTACCTAAAATTTTAGGGCAAGACCGGAAGACCTTTTGTTAAATATATTATTATAATCAGTTTAAAAGAAGCTTAACGTAATTTATTAATTACCCGTAATTAACGAAGTTGTAAAAATACATTTTCTACAGAAGGCTCTATATTTATTCGAACCTTTTTAATAAGCCAATGAACCGATACGTATTATAATAGGCTTATGACTCGAGCCAATAGGCCGCTCATTGTAAAAATACTCTGCCTTTGATAACAAGTATGTTATTATGTGAAAAACATTATGAAATATCCGAAAATGTATAAAGGCTACATTTGGGTACTGAAATTGCACGTGTACCTTAGGTACTGAAATAGTAGTAGATATAGAAATAGAAACCTATGTAATAATAGATTGGAATTGTGAGGATTCTATTTTCGTTACTTCAACACGTCTTTGTACAGTGAACCGTATTACACGTGCACTACGAAATTCACACTCACTGCTATGCCGTAAAGGTGCTGTTAATGTCAAATTGCTACCACTGATGTGCGATTGCTACTTGGTACAGTCTACCAAGCAGCAATGTGACTTTTTAAGTTACAAAATAAAATGTACTAGATCAAAGACAAGAGAAAACTTGAACAATAACAACTAAATATCTCCTTATTATTTTGTCCACAATGTCCACAATAGGACTTATTAGTCGCCGACTGATAAATACACATTGGCTCTGGGGCAATATTAGGTAGCTTGTTCCATGAGTGAATACAGACATAACGCGTCTTATGTAATTAATTATATTTAATATACAAAAAAACCTACTTGTATTCCTACGAGGTACACATATACCTCGTAGCAGTACATGTAGGTACTGTTGCTACCCAGTAGGTAACAAAGATATTCCTAATTATTAATTAGTCCACGGACATACTACGCGGCTGTATCTGGTACTGTCGCCAAAATTTAGTTAATAGCAAACTAACAGTTTCTTTACTAAACTTCAACTATATCCGACGACACTGGTTACTTATCTCCTTTGGCGACTGTACATACATCGAGTTTTAGAAAAAGTTTGGCTTAGTAGAGCGTCGTTATCGACATTGATGTGTCATTTTAACGCCCGGGACCTGTAGGTACACGAGTACCTACAGATCCCGGGCGTAATATCCTTGTAGCGCTATACGATAGCGCTACAAGGATATTTTGGAGCGCCGCCAGAATCGTAACTAACGCCGCCATCTTGTTTTATGAATACATTTCAAATGACATTTCACAAAACAATTGCACAAAATTGTTTTGTGTGATTCGCACGAAGTTAATTTATTTGTGGGTGAATCAACAACTCCAGAAATACGTATTAGGCATTACCAGTACCAACAGCGCTCGCTTGAAAACGACAGCCGAGCACCAAAATATCCTGCAGCAGTGTAAGTATTATTAGTTAAGATGAAAGTTGTAAATACTTACATAAATGTCACGCCGTGTTTGTGTGGAGTCACCTTAACAGTGCGTTTCGCTTTGTATTCCGAAATTAGCTGCGATCCCTTGCGACGGGCGCACAGTGTTCATCACGCGATATTCTGCTTATTTGCATTTATAGCAGCTTCGGTAAACAAGGGATGACGGTGGCAGTACAGGGTCAAATTGCTATCGATATCGGACGACGATAAAACTAAAATGGAACTCCATATAAATCTAAACTCTTAATTTCACGTAGCTGGGACAACGGCCGCTGGAAGTGTACTTGTTAGAATTAGGAGCTTAGGAATAAGTTGTTGTTTATGTACATTATATTTCTCTTACCAAATTAATAGAATCCTTAGCAGGAAAAAATAAACATAAAAAAAGTTAAGAAACCTTTTTTTGGGGTCCATATTGGCTCACCTAAAGTTCTTTACCCGAAATTGTTCTTCCTAATGATTTGTAATCCGAATGATCACTTTTCCTAAAATTTTTCATCCTAAAGTTTTCATTCATACTATTTGTAGTGCTACCGGCGGCGATGTTCATAACATTCATTTTTCCGAAAATTGTAATTAATAATATCATTAATGTAAATATATTTAAACTCCTACTGTTTTTTATCATAACGCTTTTATCCCTAAACATAATTACCATAATATTTTCACTCATACTCAGAAAGAAACATTTACCAAGTGTAATAAAAAATATATGTGGATAGAAGTTAATATTTATAGTTTTAATTTGAGGGTATAATTATTATTTGGGGTATGCTTTACATAACGTACTGAGTTGTGTCTATTGCTAAGTTCAAGTCGGTGTATTATCATTACGTGCATGTTTGTGTTAATGCTTTATTAATATGGAGGAAAATTATTTAAAATCATTTAAAACCAGTCGCGGAGGATTAAAATTAGACGTACATGGATTTATACATGAAAAAAAAAAAACGAATAACAGTGGATAAACAATATTGGGCGTGTGAATTAAGAAGCAACAAAAAGTATAAGTGTAAGGCGAGATTAATCACCACTTTCGATAAGGAAGTCAATAAGTATAAATTACTGGAAGGACCGCACCAAGAACATCATCATGAACCAGATGCTTTGAAGGAAAAGGTTTGTTTTTAAACAATTTCTTGTAATTACAAAACAATTTTTCACATTTTTAGATTTAGCCATTTTATTTTTGGTTATTGTTGTTACATACTTATTACTATAACTATACCTGAGATAAATTATGTCTAAAAAACCAACTGTTTAGAATGATTAAAGGTCGTTTCACTGATTTTTGTCTTAAATGAATGAAATTCATAAAACACGACTCATTTGCGGTAATGTTTAGGGCCTGGGAGTTTATACCGCAGTTTTAACCGTACCTAAACCAATAACTATAGGACCGATTCGGTTCTGGCACTTCGCCGGCCGCTACCGCGGCACGCTCGCTTCGCTCGCTCGGCTCGTGCGTTGTGGTCACAGTTCTAACCTAACCTAAACCAATAATTATGAATAGGACCGATTCGTTTCTGGAACTTGACTGAATGACTGGAGCGGGACTCTGGCTTCGCTCGCTCGGCTCGTGCGTTATGGTCGCAGTTTTAACTTAACATAAACCAATGACTATAAATAGTACCGTGGTATAAGAGTAAAGTGTTATTGTTTAAAAATATATTCCTGAAGATTTACTATTATCTTTGCAGGTACACACCGCTATAAACAAAATTAAAGAAGACACTTTAATTAATAAAAACAAAAAACCAATTCATATAATTAGTGAGTGCGAAGCAAGCACTTCCTCAAGTATACGTGCTAATATGCCAACAAACTTGAACTTGAGACAAGTAATATATCGTCAATAAACAAAAAAGAAAAAAATTACAGAACCTGATACTATTAACTTTGAAATAAATCATAATATTCTTAAATTGGACAAAAGTCAAGACGATATGATCTTAATTGATGAAAAACGGCTTGAAAAAAAGGGAATAGTATTATAAACAACCAAACAATTTCTTACTTTTTTATGTGCTTCCACTTATTTAATAATGGACGGAACATTTAAAGTCGCCCCGAAAATATTTCAGCAAGTTTACACAATACACGGCTGTATAAACACGAAAACGTTTCCTTAAGTTATAGCATTGTGTACAAATAAAGACAAAAGCACATACGACAAATTGTTCTCATCTTTGATCGGGTATTGTCAATCATTAAATTTGATTTTATCGCCAAAATACATATTAATGGATTTTGAAAACGCAGTGTTAAAGGGTTGTTATTTTCACTTGGGCCAAATTTTATATACACAGGTGCAAAGTCGAGGTTACCAAAAACTATATGGATCAAGCGAATCGTTTTCATCAGAAATCAAATGCATTTTAGCACTTGCATACCCACCAGCAGAAGAAATTCCCACATATTTTGACGAATGGCAGCAAAATATCTCTCCCGAAGCAAAAGTGATAGCAGAATGGTTTGGTGAAAATTATATATGGGGTACCTGTTCTTCACCACCTAAATATGAACCATGCTTATGGAGCACGTATGTTTTAAACGAGGAAAACATACCACGTACTCAAAATAGTGCTGAATCATGACATAATCGTTTTCAACAGTTTGTAGATCCCTTACGCACGCAGGAGTTTATTTGTCATCTAAGAAAATTGTTCTAGAATTATAACATCAGGCTGCAGAAATCCAAAAACATCTTGACGGGGCTCCCCCTGGCGCCAAGAAAAGAAAATACAACGACAAATATGATAGAATTAAATATATATTGAATTTTAAAGCAAAATACACCAATAAAAGTGATTATTTGAAAGCTATAGCCGCTAATATTAAACTAATTTAATTGAAATGTGTATATGAAAACATGTATTTAACTACTTGTACCATGGTACTATTATTCTTATATGTTATACATGTTATGTGAAAATAACTAAAAGTGTAAAAGTTACGCAAAATTAATGTATATGACGGATCGTCAGAATGGTTTGAGCTACGATCAGCCATCAGGCGGGTTTATGTGGGTATCGTGCTAATAAATAACAATTAAGTACTTAGGCAAATATTCACTATAATCACTTGTTACACAATCAACAACTATTATGGCTTTTACACTGCTGTGAGACAATAGCAGGCAGGTATAAGGATGATGGGTCAACAAAACGTAGGACAGTTCCGTAGCGTCTTCACTGCTCGATCACGAGGATCCAAGCTAAGAATGCCGACCTGTTGCTTTTTCTTCAACCTCGTAACCGACCGGAAACGCCCCGACTCTGTCAAAACGCGCCAATTCTAGCCCTGATACTTGCCGCTAGGTGGCGTGCCTTGTTTTGTTGTAAAAGTCAATTGCCGGATGCGACACGGCCATCCTACGAGGACACACGTCCTCGTGTGTTAATCTGAAACAATATTACAACAGCACAGTATACGTTCGGCTATGCCTGCCATCGATTCAAAGTGTATATTGCTATCTGCTTGTTTTCAATTAAAGAAATTTGGACTGTAAAGTTTGTTTATTTAACTAACACTTACATCATATTTCTAACATTATTCTATTAACATCCCAAATAGCAAAATCAATTTAAAACAATAGCTAAACAATTAAGTGACAAGTCAAGTAGTAGGCAGAAATAACAATTAAATAAGCAATATGACAATCAATCAGAGTCCAGGTACTATTGAGGATAAGGTGCACTGATAATTTAGGAATTGACCCAAAGTTATTAACCAATTAACAAAGCCCCAGGTATCTCATTCGTGGTCAACAATCACAGCTATAACATAGCTCCATCACATTTGTCACATACGCACTTCCCGGAGGAATGCCGAGTCGTCCTTGACTCTACGGTCTTGGCTTCGAGGCTAGACCCGACCATACTACCCAGAGCTACCGCGTACCACGTACCCACGGTCTAACATGTAGATGCCGATTTCTAACGGGCTGTGGCTACGATACCCTGGTACGGTCTCCAACCCAACGAATCAAGAACCCGTGCATCAACACAAACAATTCAATTCGACTCTACCTCCACTATCTCGTCTTCCTCAACAACCTCAATAGGTACTTGGCCCTCAGGCATTTTTCTAACGCGATCGTGTGCGTACTTGTAGGTACGCTTATTGACCAACGACTTTAATAGGTAACGATCTCCGTCTAGGATCTCTACAATTTGAAATGGTCCTCTATACTTGGCATCTAACTTTGTTTGATTTCGCTCCTCATTTTCTATTAAAACGAACTCACCGATGGAGAATTTACAAACGTTAGCCTTATTACGATCAAAACGTTCTTTGTCATAACGCGAGGATTTTTCAATATTTTCAGATGCTAATTGCCTGACTTCGTCAAGATTTATGGTTTCGTCTAAATCATTAGCCATTAAATCAAGGGGACGCGCAACTTTGCCTATAAGAAGCTCTAACGGGCTAGCTTTTGTTACTCGGCTTACTGTACAATTCAAAGCTAACTGTACTTCACCCAGTGAATCTTGCCATGACCTATCTTTGTCAGACTCTACTGCAGTAAGCATTGACTTTAAGGTGCTCATTATACGTTCTACCTGACCGTTAGCTCTACTAGACCCGGTAGCGATCAGGTGGAGCTTAACGTTCTTACTCTCACAGAAGTCCCGAAACTCCTTGCTTGCGAAGCATCGTCCTTGGTCCGCGATTATACGAACAGGAGCACCAAACAACGCTACACTGTCCGACACTGCCTTGATACTGCTCTTGGTGTCTATGTGCTTAGTATGGGAAAGCAATACATACTTGGTAAATGCATCGATCATCACGAACACATACTCCTTCCGGTCGCTCTTCCCGCTAAGCTTACCAGTAGCGTCTATATGTACGGTATGCCACGGTATCGCCACCTTGGGAATAGGATGTAACTGAGCCTGCACCTTACCTGAATGAGATTTTGCCACCTTACAGACCACACAGCTATCCACAAACCTTTTAACGTATCGACTCATACATTCAAACCAATAGTGATTATACAACTTTTCCAAAGTTTTCTCCCATCCGAGATGCATGAGAGACTCGTGGACGTTACTAGTAACCGACCACCGCATAGCACGAGGAACAATCGGTAAACATCGCGTCCTACCGTGCCGTTGCACCTTGCGATGTAGTACCCCTGATCTTACCTCGTATGTTTTGGCAACATCTTCATTGAGTTGACCTTGGTTAAGGTCAACCATCATCTTCTTGATCTCTTCATCTCGCAGCTGCTCCGCAAGAAGCCAGTTGTCTCCTAGTTCGGTTATATTTACCTGCTTTTGCTCGACTCTGCCATGGGGATGCCGTTTAGGTATGTCAGATACCAAGTTGCGTGAAAAGAAATCAGCATGTGCCATTTGCTTACCAACATTATATTTAACGTCGAACTCGAATAGCTGCAAAAACATCCACCACCTATGTACCCTTGGCGTTAAGTCCTTTTTGTTGAGCGACGACTTCAAAGAGTTACAATCGGTGACGACTGTAAATTTTCTGCCATGAAGATACTGCCTAAAATGTCTTACCGCGTTGACGACAGCGAGTGTCTCCAATTCGTAGGAGTGATAGCGTGACTCAGCTGATGTCGTGCGCCTGCTATAATAAGCGATAGGGCGTTTCTTACCGTCTACGATTTGCAGTAGGATCGCACCATAACCGTCTGCGCTAGCATCGGTGTGAAGCTCAACATGATACTTCGGGTTAAAAATCATGAGCACTGGTTCATTAGTTAAAATATGTACTACCTTTTGTCGTGACCCTTCACAAGTAGAGTTCCATTGGAATGGACATTTACCTGATGTCAGTTTGTATATCGGTGCCATGAGACGGGAAAAGCCTTGTACAAACTGGCGGAAGTATGACGCCAAGCCTACAAATTGTCTCACCTGCGTTATTGACTTAGGCGGAGGCAGGGTTGATAGAGCCTCTATCTTACGCTTGTTAGGTATAATCTCACCTGCCTCTACCTCGTATCCTAAGAATTCGACACGTGATTTTAAGAATGAGCATTTTTTCATGTTCATTGAAAACCCAGCTTTTGTTAGTACCTCCAAAACTGTGCGCAACCTGTCTAAGCCTTGATCTATAGAGTCCGATATAATTAAAATATCATCAACGTATACGATCACATACTTATGCGCTAGTTCACCTAAGGCATTGACAATAGCTCGTTGAAAAACTGAGATGGCATTTCTAAGACCGAACGGCATCGCTAAAAATTCATATTGCCCATCAGGTGTTATGAAGGCCGTTCGCTCAATCGATTTGTTTTGGATTGGTATTAAATGAAAACCGCTCGCGCAGTCTAATTTTGTAAAATAATTAGCACCATGAAGTCGCGAAATTTGATCAGAAATCAACGGCAGTGGGAAACGATCCGGAACTGTATTGGTATTCAACTCCCTATAATCTATGCACATACGATGTGACCCGTCTTGTTTATTTACTAAAAGCGCGGGACTAGCAAAAGGCGAACAGCTAGGCCGTATGATGTTCGCCTGTAATAATTCGTCAACCCTATCGCGTATTATTTGACGTTCCGTCGGAGAACACCTATATGGTCGCCTCTGAACTGTAAGATTCTGATCAATAAGCCTAATTTCTAACTCGCCAGTAGTCACGCGACTAGTAGGAAAACCGGTTATGAAAAAGTCCGAATATTGTTGTAAAATTTTATCGAGGTCGGGTTTTCTGTCTAAAGAAATGTCAGTGTCAATGCAATTAAAATCATTTCTATGTAAGAGGTAACCATTACTTGATTTGCAAACATTTACAAACTTGTCCTTTGACAAATTAAACTCAGTTGCGGTCATACTAACTCGAAAACCGTTACACAAAATCTCTCGACCTAATAAAATATCACTACGTAGGTACTCATCAGGCAAAACGTGAAATAATATCTCCATCGTGAAATCATTAATTTGAACTCGAGACAACAATTGTAGGGTACTCTTAACTTTGTCATTACCAATACCAATTAGAGAAATCACATTATCAAATCGTTTTCCTTTAAATTTACTCGCAATACTTTCTTTTAGTAAAGAACACTCTGCACCCGAATCGTAATCAAATTTAAAATGCTCACCAAAATGTTCTAATGTACCCGACGGGGGCTCGACCACACATAGGTCGACTCGCTTCTCCGCGGGGGCTGCGGCTCCCGACGCGAGGGCTGTGCAGCGGCTCGCGATGTGGCCCGGCGCGCCGCACTTGTAGCACGTGAGCGAGCCGGTCTGCTGCCGTTGTCCGAAGCTCGAAGTAGCCGCCGGTGCTGGAGATGGTTTCTTCGCGTTGATCTTCCTCGTACGGCACTCTGCTTGCTTGTGTCCCAACTTCCCACATGAATGACATTTTATTGGAAGCGGTGACGAAAACCTTGGTCGTTTTTCATTTCCTGCATCAGGCGTCGTTCGTGCATCTGAGGGGTTTTTGCGCTTTAGGTAGGAAAACGCCTGTAGTTCTTGCTGCAATTGATGACGCGTCTTGATTTCAGTAGTGAATGCAAGCCGTTGCAAGCGCGTGTCTATTTGTGCCAAATGAGCGATAACTGTTGACACTGCTATTTGTTCAACGCTCAAATCCTTCCACTTATTTAACAGAGACGTAATTAAGCGACTCGAATAGGCAGCGTAAGTTTCGTCATCTTTAGGTTTTTCGTTATTAAATTTTATGAGGGTAGCTGCAGATGTCTCGACGCACACAAATCTAGCTTTAAATAACTCCTTAAATTGTGCCCACGTTATGCCTGAGTAGCTTACTTGCGATAGCCATGTAGATGCGGAGCCTTTTAACGCTTTACTGATGGTCATAATAAGCCGACTCCCTTCCATCGCACATTCTCCAAAACACAAGTCTGCAGTTGAACACCATGATGCCGCGTCAGATTCTTGTTTTTCAGGATTGAACTCGGGTAGAACCACGTGGTTGTTCACACTTGGGCTCTTCAAAGCGTGTATCAGTGCTTGCATTTGCTGGTTTTGTAGTTCGAAAAGTAGACGCCATTGTGTATCACTGTTACTCACACCGTTTGTCGATTCATTTACACGACTGAATCCCACTTCTGATGACGGATCGTCAGAATGGTTTGAGCTACGATCAGCCATCAGGCGGGTTTATGTGGGTATCGTGCTAATAAATAACAATTAAGTACTTAGGCAAATATTCACTATAATCACTTGTTACACAATCAACAACTATTATGGCTTTTACACTGCTGTGAGACAATAGCAGGCAGGTATAAGGATGATGGGTCAACAAAACGTAGGACAGTTCCGTAGCGTCTTCACTGCTCGATCACGAGGATCCAAGCTAAGAATGCCGACCTGTTGCTTTTTCTTCAACCTCGTAACCGACCGGAAACGCCCCGACTCTGTCAAAACGCGCCAATTCTAGCCCTGATACTTGCCGCTAGGTGGCGTGCCTTGTTTTGTTGTAAAAGTCAATTGCCGGATGCGACATATATAATACTGATTAATATGAATAAAAAGAAATCTAAACAAAAAAGATATGACTTTGAATAATAGTGTAAAAGATGGTTATGTTGAGAAAATATGGGAAAACAAACGAAACAAAAGCTACTGACATTATGAAGTTGAATGCTTCGGAATTATGAACATTAGAGACAGAGTAGTTAGGAATTGTGATTGTTAGGATGAAAAATGTTAGGAAGAACATTTTCGGATTTCCAACTATCGGAGTTGAAAATTTAAGTGAACTTTGGCGCATCCTTTTTTTTGTTTTATCGTCTGTAGATATCGATAGCCATACATCATTTCTGCGAGGTTTCGCTAGCATTAATTGATTTGACCCCAATATCAATCCAACCCAACGAAAATCTCCCAACGTTTTGGTATATACATATACACCTTGTCAGCAAATCTTTAAGAGCAGCACAACAAAATGTACAAAAAAACACGATGAGCCAGCATTTCCCTGCGCTCCTTCAACGAGAAGCAGCAAATAATTTTACGCAAAAAAAAATCTGACATATGAAATCCCCCCAATCTGTTCAGTGCACAGTGAAGTCACGCCAATAAAGCGATCAATCAAATTCCGCCGTAATCTAGTCATACTTCCATATGACGGAGATCGCAAGCATCTGCGACCGAATAGAATGGCGGCCGCACACATGCGTGAACGCGTCAACCGCGCATAGCCGCGTTTTATAGTCAATCAGGTTTATCGCCCCCATGATTGCTAGACGCGTTAACACGCGGTTCGCGCGAGTAAAAAAGAAAGCAATAAGGATATAATCTAATGCGAATGTATGCAATGATAGAGATCAGAAGGCCAATTCTCGTAATTCAAAACGTTCAAAATCTATTCGCAGTCTCATCTCAGCGACAAACAAACGTCAAAAACTTGTCAAAATGTAGGGACAATACAGGTATTTTTGACAGATTGAGACTGAGACAGACTGTGAAAGTTCTTAAAATTACGAGAATTGCCTCTGTGATGTTGTTATATGTCTCATTATTGTGGTATGCTAGATAAGTTGGTCGGGTTAGGGGGATGTTTACTTATTTCGGTCATAACGTGATGCGTACGTGCATGTTTTGCTCATTTACTTGGAAAGGAGAATAAACAAAAGATTTGTAGTAAGACTATTGATGGAATGCAGGTCACACGTCAAGCAGAACGGAATGCGTCGTGCCATTTGTAGTTTCTTATTTCCTGTTGCCCATATTTATGAGTCAGTGAAGTAGTCATAGATACTACCTTCCTATTACGGTAGGAATTTACATACAAATGACTAGCTACAAAGTGGAAGCTTTTAGAGCCATGTTTAGGAGTTTCAATTAAAATTGAATGCTTTCTCTATAGTTTTTAATTGTAAATCAGACCAATCAAGACAAATATAAGCGAAAACCAAAAAATACCATTCATTACACATCATCCAACTTGCGTCATATCCACGTCTAATTATACGCGCGACGACTCCAATTGTAAATAAACTGCACAGTATTGGTCGCTGGTTTGACTTCTGCGTTTTCCAACGAGTTTTATTGACACTGTGTTCCTCATAAGGGGTGAGATTGATTCATTATTGTCGACACGGTGTTGAAAATTCAGTGGTGTGTGTTTGCGAGGTATTAATAGTGTGTCGTGTGCACGGTGTCCTAATTTGGTCGTTGCCAATAAAGACAATTTGATGGCAAATGGAACTGATCGGTGGTCGTTAAACTTACGTCTGCAAAGGTTTTGTGATATTGAGTTGTTTATGATGAGTGTGTATTTTTATTGTAACGCCTGCTGCGATCACCAATTACTCATAACAAGGTTGGTGAAATGCTGTAGCGATCAGGGGAGGCCCAGGATCAACGGTGGTTTTATAGCTTTACCTATGAATAAGGACAAACTTTAACCACTGACTAACATTGTAAGTTAGATACATTTTCTACATTGCTGGCGTCGCGGCTATATATATAATTTACCTAATTATAAACACTATTGACTTCTGACATCTTAGTATCAGATTAATCCTTCCGTATATAACTCGACGTTCATCCAATTAGGTGCCACATAATATACTCGTATATAAATAACTGTCTCAGAGGTTGCTATTTTGACTGCGTAACCTGAATCAAAGCTAAATACCTGCGATTCCCAGGTGCCATTAGATTGTCACGTTGTCTGAATTCTATGTTCCATAAGTATCTTATACAAGTGTAAACAAATCCTGTTCAGATTAAATACGTACACATACCCTCACTAAAGGGAATTAGTAACACATTCATCTGTATTAAGGATTTAACTTTATATGTCATCGCTTTTTCCATCAATTAGATATTGGTTGAAAAACCGATGAGACGTTAGAATAGCATTAGGTAGTACATTGTAATTGAAAATAATCTTCGAAAATTGAGGTTATAAAATTAACCTTAATTTTCAAATGATAAATGTTTAAGATGAACCAAAGTACCAGTTTTGTAAGTGGCACTACAAAGTAGCACGCACAGGTACGTTTGTGATCCATTCGTTTACACGTTCATCTGATACTTTTCATGATGATCATATTCGGACTTTAATTAAACATTCAAAGTCCCGAGAGACACACCCAGCTCTACCTGCCTCCTCCTCATAAACGCAATCTATTTATTTAGTTACATCTCTGGAAGCAACGCTCTCTATTAAACAAATTACTATTCAGTAAATCCAGACGATAACCGTGAGCAACCCATATTAACCTGTACGTGGTGAGTTTGCCCACGCGCGGCGCTGCGGGGTTAAACGGGTACATATAGTGCAATAAGCAGCTGTACGAAGTTAACGGGTGCATGCTGCTGTGATATTGCTACAATATGCATGGGGACTGTACGGGAGCTGTAATCGGGGCGTGTCCGTTGGTAGATACGGTTTATTTTCACGTAGGACACAATGTCCTCAGCACTTAACTGCTTCATTTTGAAAATAAGGTAAAACTATCTTTAGGTTATATGTGGAAAAAATCGCATTCACCATCACCGCATCTAGTTCATAGTGACGAACGACAGGACAACGATTTACCAATTAACTGATAGCCTTCGTAAGAGGAATAACATTATTTCAAAAAGGTATAGCTATCCAGAAAGTGTTAGAGAGTAAGGTAGACAGAGGGTAGAGATAAGAGGAAGAGGAGATTTAGTTTGGACGCTATAAATATTCTATATAAATAATATAAATACGTTTTTGTTAAATTTATCTTATCGATCAGACCAACTAGCATAAAAGGTCACGGCAGATTAACTAATCAAGAACTTGACCAACATCTCAAAAAAATCTGTTGTTATCCGTGTAGCTCCAGCTCGTGTGGCTGTATATTTCCACGTGAACGGTGTCAGAAGACGTCACATCGCAGTAACGTGACTATTACCCTACTTGTCGATGCATCACGGCGTGAATGTATTAGCACAGATACACCGCATTGTAGGGTTATGTTGAAGCAATGTATTAACACATACACCCCACGTACAGGGTTAACATGTAGAACAATGTTGGGTAATCTGCAGTTATGGACAAATTGAGGGGTTGGAATAGTGTTGAAGGTAATTTTGTACTGCTGTGATATGCAGTTTAACTTTTAACTCTCACCCTTGAACGTTTCCTATGTACGTACACGTTTCACGTGGTGAACACGTATGTTAGAACGAGTTGTATGTAAATAAATAAATTAAACATTCACCGAACAATCTAAAGTTTGATATTGTTTCTAACTGCTAGGATTTATTCTATTGAGAAATAATAATATCCATATTGCTCTCAACCTCTGACGGTTAAAACCATAAAGTTGTAGTATAGTAATACTACAATACTATATACTATACTATACTATAATATTATAAACGCGAAAGTTTGTATGGATGGATGGGTAGATGGATGAATGGATGGATGTTTGCTACTCTTTCACGTCAAAACTACTAAACGGATTTGGATGAAATTTGGCAAATAGTTTATAACCAGGATTAATACATAGGATACTTTTTAGCCCGATATCCCCACGGGATCGAAACGTATGCAGGTGAAACCGCGGGGCGCAGCTAGTAATTTAATAAAAATATTAGATTTCTTGATAATAGTTTTTCACATTTCTTGAAAGTTATGTGTTCATTCTCATGCACTTTGCTCAGCAGTTATTTTTGATCAATAAATTATACATAGTTAGGTAAGGTTATCCTGAGCATAAAGATAGTTTTTCATGGGTCATTAAACAGAATTTTCATCCCGTATTTTGAATCCAGAAATCTTTCTTGAAAATGTACGAAATAATTAACTTAAAAAATAATAAAAATGATAATGCTGAGTTCAAAATAGTTATATTTGATACCCATAACAATGAAGTTAGTATAAACACATAAATAATTAAATCCTTAATTAAAACAAAAACAAAATTAAAACATTGCAACTCCAATAATCCTATCCAACAACGCCAATTTGGAGCGAACCGACGCAGAAGCCAAGTGGTCCTTTTCCCTCTCAATTCGTGTAGATATGTGTCGCGTCGAAAATACTTCAACATCGGTATTTCCATCGAAAAGAGATGAACAATTCTATCGCAATCCGCTGATTGCCAAAAAGAACAAAAATATAGCATTTTCAAGGACCTACAGACTAGCAAGCTCTTTTGAATGCTTTTGTGTTGTAACTTATAACTTTGGCGGTAATTATGACTGAAACTCCTAGAACCCGGTTCCAGAGAAGATTTTACATGTTTTTTATGAATAAGAATTTGAAGCAATATCGCAATCCGCTGTTCTTTATGAAGTCTTGAATTTCAAAAGTGTGACACCTACAAACAAACTGATTTGAAGCCCCAAAAAAAGTTTAACGAGTGACAGCTTGCAGGCTACCAAATTGAACGGAAGTAAGGATAGAAGATAATTTGCTTTTTCTAATATAATTCACGTTTTGGGAGGGTTTCATAAGGGAAGTAGACAAACCTCTGCAATTCTGTTTATTTGCAAAATTAATTGACTTGCACAAGCGGTTCTGTTGTGCTAATGACCTCAAACTCACGCATATTATAACTCAAGTGTAAGTTATTAATTATGTGTACGTGTGTTCTAATTACCTCCTCTGAGGCGTGCGTTGCAAGTCTAATTAATTAATACGATCTCGGTGCAAGCACGCTACGGCACTGACAATATTCACTTGATTATAATTAGGAGTTTGAGCTGCCTCAAACTCCAGAAGCAGACGCCACATCTGCTTCGCTTGCAAGTACTTGGAGGTTGAGAACCAAACTCATGTGCACTAAAGCCTAGCCTAAACCTACCTTACAAAATAAAATCATTTATCATTTATCACTATGCCTTACAAATGCACATGACTACGCAAGACGTTCAGTCGCCTATGTGATCATGCCTTTACAGCGGAAAAGAAACCCTAATAAACACATAATATTACCTTAGATAAACATAATATTATCGTTTGGTATAAGTAAGTATCGGTTAAATTGCTAAAAGCGACATAGATACGAGTACGTCGTATACTATAAGTTTCCACTGTGTCCGGATTAGGAACCGTTTTCATGCTCGTTTCTTCCAAATATTGAATTCAATACACCTCTATGTCTTTAGTAACAGAATTTAAATTCCTATAGAATACTCTTTGTTATGTACACCATAAATATTACAGATATACTCATAAATGTAAAGTTTTACAAGGGGTGTCACAATGGGCGGTCTTATTGCTAAAAGCGATCTTTTAAAGACAACCTTTAGATGAATTTAGGGAGAAAGGAGAGAATACCACATCAGGCAAATATACGAAATCTTTATTAGATTTTCCGCTTGCGCTGTTGTTTTCAAGTGTTATTGCAAATCCTATTTCATTCCTGTGTATTTCAATTTCAAAAGCTTTTACAGCAACATATTACTGTGAGGAAACAAAATAGGAAAGCACTTACGTTTTACTTGAAAACATATAATATGGTTTATCCGGTATGTTTGCCTTCATTTAAATATTAAACTAGAATACTTTACTCTTCTAGAGTGGTACTCTCTGTACAGTAGGGGGTAATTAATCCACTATCACCTTAAGGACTGTATTGTTGTGAACGCGCGGTAAAGGTCGCACCTACGTCTGTGTGCATAAGTGATGTACCAACACAGAACGCTCACCTCAGAATTCGCACACTGGCTGGTGTCGAACGAAACAAAAAACATACCGTCGCTTTTGCACACAGGCTACGTAATTACGTTTGACCTTGGTTGGTTTGATAGTATGAACCAAATACTATTGCTAAAATTGAGATCGTTACAAATCAAGACCCGATAGCTGGTAGTCTTACTTAGTGGATTATTGAGCGCATATGTCCCAGACATATGCGCTCAATAATCCATTCCAATCTCGAGTTGGGATTTTTATTTTTCTTTTCAAACAATAATCTTTATCGGTTTTTTTATTATTCGTTTTTTAAAGATTAATAAACGAGAATAATAATATAATAATTATTTTATTATTATATTGTTATTGTAATAGGTACGGGGTTAAAAATAAAAATGTTTTATAAGTGATTTCAAAATGTTTATTCGTTATAATTTTATAAACTAGAAATAAATAAACTTCTAGTCAAAACAGTTTATTTTCTCATAAAGAAAACATTATTGAAGTAAGCAGGTAATCAGTGAACTACGACCCTTAGACTTAAAATATTGTATCTTAGTAATATAATAATATTTTGCTTTAAATTACTAATGTGTGAGGGTACTGAAATCACAACTATCAAATCTACCCACGTAAATAAAAAAAGTGCGAACTTCTTGTCACAATACAATTAAAATACGCAGTAGTACTACTTTATGTTTACTGCCAGTGCGTTCGTTTAAACTTTAGTTGCCTAGATCTCAAACGTCAAAGTTAACAAATCGTATTTATTAGGACTTATTGCGGTTATAGCTTAAGTATTAATTTTCATTATCAAAAGAAGATTGAAACTAAACCTTAAAATAATCCTTATTACGGATATGACACAATATTATTTTAACATTACTAAAATCAATTTGTAATTTATAACTTAATAGTTCGTATTTAAACCCCCATTATTATCAATGCTATCTATAAATAAACGCTGACGCATGGATCCAACAATATTGAAACATATATCTGTTCCTCTTAAATGTTCCCATATTTCCATGCAATGCAACTTCTCATCAGATCTCTCATTCTGTGCTTCCCATCGCTGTATCGCAAAATGTAAACGTTCTTGTTTATGTTTTTCAATCAAATATGGGCGAAGCGAAAACGGCGGACGGTTCGTAAAGACGTGTCAAATAATTCGGCAAAATATCTCGTTGACCAAACCACTTGTTTCATATTCACTGACTAGCTGGGGCCTTCCACTTCACTTTCGACTGGCAAGGCTACCCTTTACCTTATATCTTTTGACCCTCCGACTCACAGTAGGTATTTCCCTAAACCAAAAAAGAGCACGGCGAACAGTGCGCAATGACATATCAAATTCTTCAGCAAATCACCTTGTAGGTATGAAATCATTTGTTTCATATTCACCAACCATAAAGCGTTGCTGAGACTGTTTAATAAGTGGCGGCCTACCACTTCTTACACGACTCTTAAGACTTCCCTCTTCGTCAAATCTCCTCACCCAAGGCCTCCCAGCATCTCTCTAAAAAAAATCCTTATTACACATTTTGAAGCGTCACTTATGAGAACAAATAAAATCAATAACAACAAAATAACGTACACAAAATCCGGTTTCATTCGATATTTCAGATACATATATTAAACCCAATGTTATGCAAGGCTACAATGTTCGCCCTTTTTTTTTTTTTTTTTTTTTTTTTCTGGGTGGGAAATCATCATATGACTTCTCCCGCTCTGGGCGGAGCAGGAGGGCGTGTCAGACTTTTACTGACTAAAACCCACCCGTGTTCCTTCAGTTGCCTATGCCAGGGACCACGGTATCTCTTCCGAACAACCCGCGACCCTGGCAGGCAGCGGCCCTAACGGACCCCGTCACTTCTTGCTGACATCTCTTTGAGGCGCGCGTGGAACACAACGCGCCGTCGACTCGGGCCTGGTCCTTGCCGGGCGGCGAGCTGCCCATAGCTCGCCACCCGCAAGCCCGCGCCTACGGTGGCCGGGAGTCGGCTGGTGACTCCCGACGTCCAGGGCGTCTCCTGCGGCGACTAGGGGCGTGAGGGCGCAGAGATGGCCTCTCCCTCACGCGTTCCGCCTCCTCCTTTGCGAGCATTACTGCTTCGCAGAAGGAGGTGACGGCTTCCCATGCACTCTCGCTCCGTACCATGGCCTGGACCAGGGCCGGACGCGAGAGATCGCCACCGCCGATCGCCACCACGAGGACGCGGCGGTGCTCCGCCCAAACAATGTTCGCCCTGGCTTCAATATTTATATTTGCTTGCATTTTCAATAAAAATCTTCAAACTGAACACCCCTAATATCAATAACACAAACGCTCGTAACTAAGTTCACCAACCAACAACGTCATACCATTATAACTACAGTCAGAAAATTTATTTTGTTTCAAATCTACCCTCACCTTTTATGTGACTAATTTAAAATATTCGCCGTCTCTTTCTCATTACCATAATCAGAAAGAGACTGCGTGCCGCGATAGGCCTATGATGATGATCATATACAGCGCTTTTTCTGTTTGGTTCGTGATAAAAGAGTGCAATATACGTGTGTGTATGTGTGTTTGAAATGCCTAAATAGAAGAAGGTCTCAAATGCGACGAGTTACGTTGCGATAGTTTTGTAATGCTGACGTTGGAGTTCTGCAGTGCGATTTTGTAACCATCTCACCGTGAAAACTTAGGTGAAGTGAGCGTGGACTGAGCTGTGGTAATGCTAGGGATTACCACTATTGAGAGCTCACTCTAAGCTCACTTCACCTAACTTTTCACGGTGAGATTTTTACTGAATCGATCGGCTGACCCTACTGTACATAGTTATTTCAGAAATTAAAGGTAACGAATCCTATCCAGATTGAAAAAATAGTGTATATGTCGCAGGCAATTGTACGATTCCGCGTTTTACAAACGGCGTCGTCCGTTTACAAACGCTCGCTGTTTGTAAACGGACGACGCCACATACCCACACGCTGCGACATATACACTACGATACCATTTAGAATGGCCATTTAGAATTAACTTATAAATCTCTTATTTTACACGTAAATATAAATCCCACTGTGAACGTTAACACAGAACTGAACGTACTTGTAGTCTGTCAAAAAACTGCGGTTTCAAATTTAATTAGAATTAGTTTTAACTTAAATTAATGTTGAAAACACTGTGCATATTATATTGTACTTAGGTATTTTAATAATTATGACTAACTTCAGAACAATGAATTCTTAATTTACAAACATTAAATAGGACAACAAAGAAGCACTCCTACTAATTGGTAGTTTTAATTTTCTTTTCAAATGTTCTAAGCAAAATGATGTTCACTTATCTACAAAATAATTAGACCTCCTCCTACTTCTATTATAATGATTTTATCTCGTTTACTTTTACCATTATGATATTTTTAATCTTTTTCAAAAGTATCTAATCAAAATGTGAACAAATTGATAAAAAAATGAGGCACTACAAGTTAGCATCCACAGGTAGTAGGTACCAATTTGTAGAGCCACTTACAAATTGGGTGCTTTGATGTGATTTTAGACATAAACCAGAAATTCTCATTTAGAATCAACTTAATGAGGTTTTACATTTTTTTTACTTATTTATTCTCATGTACATATCATTATTTTAAATGTTAGCTTATATAATGTAAATACCTATATTATGTCACAAATAAGGGTTTACATTGGACAATAATTGGATACATTGGAGTTAATTGTAAAATCTCAATTTTCGTCGATGATTATTCACACAATTATTATTTCCTTTATTTAAATGTAAACATATAAATTATATTTTTAAATATTATAATAATTAGTTAATTACTAATTATAACAATTACAATTAATAAAATTAAATGAATAATCATCAATCAATCATAAATCAATATCTGTTAAAAATAGTTGAGAGATATAAAGTTGAAATCTTATAAATACAGATGAATGTGTTGCTAATTTCATTTAGAGAGTGATTGCGTAAGAATTTAACCTGAACACACATTCAAACTTTTCGAATGGACGACAGGTAATTTTGTTTGCGTGTTGAAACTTTCTCTGACTTGAGTACATAAATGATTCAAAATGGAGGAAAGGGCCTTCCTCGCGACCAACTCATTGTTATAGACACTATTTCTGACCCAAACATGTTTGACAGCTATTCATTCCTCCTACACAAAATATAACACAAAACAATAAAATTGACCCAAAATACCTACTACAAACATTTTGCTGCGCAGTGCACGAATAAAAGCCTCCGATATAGCTTCTCTATCAATCGTACACGTGTACTACGTAATTGGTGAGCCCCGGAGCAGCCAGCGGGCTGTGAAATGACTGTTAAGGTGGGCTTACACGGCCTGAGTTGTTCAGTTCTGGGCAATGTTGGTAAACTATGATGACACGATAACAACAAGCATTAAGTATTTGCGATGCCAATGTTTAGCTATTGTTGCTGAAGACCAAATCAAACTGATTGCTAGTTTAATTATTTAGGTACCTAAACAAATTATTATTTTTATGGTATTTATTCGTTCTTTTTTTTATTTTGTGATAAAAACCGTTAAAATCGATCCGTTGTGTGAATTAAAACCGTTAAAATCTAGTCACAATCTCATCTCAGCAACAATCAATATCAAAAACTTGTCAAAAATGTAGGAAAATTAAAAGGTGTTTTTGACAGATTGTGACTGAGAGCGTCCTTAAAATTAGGAGAATTGCCCCTCTAAACAGACATTGTTAGTTGGTAAAATGTTAGGAAAATTTTCTTCGTTACGAAATTTCCTTTTGTAAAGGGCAACTACAATCAATTCTATTTTCTCGTAAATGCTGATGTTCCAAACTGTTTCTTAATAGCCTACTTTAAAAAAAAAAATTTGTCTGTTACCGTATTGGCCAATACCTACCATTCGTTAGTAATACCGAACATATGGAGCTTCCTCGAACTCGCTGTTGCCGAAACAATTGATGCAATTTTGCTTAAATGATTGCTTCACCTTGCCGGGCAATATAGTCTGAAAAACTGGCCAGTCTAAGTGCAGCTTTACAGCTAGCCCAGCTCCAAACGGACTCACATCTCGTTTTACACTTCACTGATCACAATTATTGTAATATTTTGTGATTCTGATAATACCTATATTTATGTTAATAAGCTCTGTTAGTTTATACGAAAATAGAATGATATCCTGAGTGGATGGACAAATGGACATTTATCTGTTTCATATGAACGAGATGAGAGGTGTTAATACGTCTTAAAATTAATTAAAATAACCTTTTACTTAGTAAGAAAAAATCAGTCTTTAAAAATGGAAGTGAGTAAGTAATTTATAAAATAAAATAATATCACGAATCTTTTATTCATAGACCGAAAGTCAAAATATTTGTCTACAAAATTATCCTATGAATCATAATTCATAAAACTGTCCCGTCTTATGACACAGCTGGTAATACTCAATATTTTTCCATAATTTCTACATCAGCATATCAAAATAGCTCCAACAGTAACTGCTCGCATAAAAAACCTTATAGACTTGACATTAGATTCTACGAAATTATGATCTCTTTGACAAAAATATTTTATAAGACTTTGTAATCCTGCGTAAGCTGCTCTGGTACGTAAAATTGGTAAGCGGGTATTATACAGCAAACTTTATTATTTCTGAGTACCTATTATAATCTTTCGTACTGATTTACGTATAAAACTCCATACACAGTAACATCCTTACTTCAGTTTCAGATCATGAAAAAACACACCCGGCGCGTTTCACCCCTAGCTCGGGAAAAGTGTTATGGGGCTTTTCGGTTATTGTCTATAAGCTCGCTCAGTGTTACGAATGTACGACTTCCTGACGACGAAAATTCGATCAAACAAATTCCTTTCCCACATACAGTCCTTTCACTGTTATTTTACATCTAATTTCTCATCACTGACAAAATCATAGTGATCTTTATTTTCGTTGCAATAAGGATTTTTGCATAAGGTTGCTATGGGTTGCTATTGTCACAGGTGATATAACTGTGATAGAACTGTATCAGGCGCATGCCACCTTTCGAACTGTCATTTTCATTTAAAATATTGCCAACGACGAAGTCGGAAAATCAACAACGTGCAAGTAAAAATGACCTTAGGGTACTCAACATAGTATATTTTTTCTTTGACTGTATCTACTATACCCTCTGCGTAATAATTATGATGACTTCTAAGACACATCTATCTCGCCTGAAAACGCAGCCATGCCATGCGCATGCGCGCCGATCTCAACTCGATTCTCCTCTGACTGGAGGCCTTGAAGTGAACTATTTACACTCATAATATATTCATCAATTTTGATAATTATTATGTAAAAAGCGTTAACTACGCACGTGCACTGTTTAATTACTTATTGTTTGCTTGAGGTGTTCGCAAGGCTATACGTTACATAGAGATGAGGTTTGCTTGATCTTGAAAATGTGTTCTGTAATGAGTGCTCACTATGTTTGAAATTAACTCAATCTTACCACTGATGAAAATACAGTATTATTTTGATGAACAGTCTTAATTATGTACCTAAAGGCCAAAGTAGGCTCTTCTATTCACTTGACACACGAATGAATTTGTAATATTATCGTGAGCAGACAGAAGGACGCCGCCCACTTTACTTTCTTGAGACGACTTTCCCACTGCACAATTAAAAATCCATGTCCATACCTACTTAATAATATAAATGTGAAAGTAACTCTGTCTACCACTGAACCAAACGTTAAGAAATTTTAAAGATAGGTAGCCTGGGACCTCGAGAAGGATATAGGCTATTTTTCATCCCGGATCGCAGACGAAGTCGAGGGCAAAAACTAGTAGAAAATAGTGCAATAAGCAGTGTAATAAGAACTTCTTGACCGACTGACGCAGAGCGGATGTATCGCACGGAGGCAAGTCGCTGTTAATTTAATCAGCGCTGACGCAACTGCGAACGTGTAAAAAGGCAACAATAGTGCAGCCGTCAGTGCTGTGGTACTTGAAGTGCCACTGTCACACCGATATGACATTATATGGTGTTAACTAGAACATGGTGGTAAGCTGCGTCTTATTATTTAGGTAGAAACTGACGATTGCTTCATGTACTATTTTTATAGCTAAGTAAAGCTATTAATTTTGTTCAAAAACAAGCTTACGAATACTCTAAAAGCTTTTCTCTATTATTATAATTATACACTATTTTAGGATTATACTCAGAAATATAATTTCTGAAACTAATTTTGTTTAGGTATTCTTCTTAGTACCTAAACAGCTTTACCCCGAATGGTATAATTAACTACAATTTATAAGATGGCCATATTACTAAGACATAATAGCATCACTTAAGAACGTCTCCAAACATCTCATTTGTGAGAACAACACAAGCCCCTATATACAAACTAATTGATGTTATTATCAACATGCATTTAATTAAAGAAACCAATTAATTGAATGAGCGTCGCCGACTTAATTGTACGTTTAGCGAATAAAGTTACGCGACGATGTGACAAGCGGTCAAAAACCCCTGAAAGAAAACTTAATTAAAGCTTACGACTTTATGTTATATGTCTTTAGGGTCACAAGTCCCTTGGCAACAGTATATAACATTCGTGGGCCAAGACGTCTCAGTTCCGGGTTGGCTAGTTTTCATATTGGACAGTTTTTCTGCACTTTGAGTTAAGCGACGGTTTTACTTTAAAATGAAGGAGTATTTCAGTAGTTGAATTTGCGACTTCTGAAGTTCTGTGTTGAAACAAAGTTGTTTTAGGAAATCTTCATAATTTAAGGCAAATAAGAAATAATCAAGATTTTTATAATATCCGCTATACCGTAAGTAATTGGTCTTGTTTTCAAAATGGATTCTTGAACTTTCAGCTGAAATGACGAATCGTTATCCTCAACATCATCAAATAAAAAAAAAATATTATACACGAGAAATCATTTCAATCTTAAAAATACAGGCAAAATATGATGCCTGATAAAAGTAGAGCCTATTTAGACACACAATGGCTGTCATGTCAGGCCACTACATCTGGCCTAGATCTTGTTATACAAACATTCCATTAACATGGGGATGGGTCGGCCAAATGAACTGTAGTGTATCTGTGTATATTTACATATATATCAAGTAAGTAATATTTACTTTACATATAATTGTAAATGTTTGACATGAAGTCATAACAACAAGGACGAGGCTGGGTTAAGCCAATATCGGATTATGTGATGTGCGAATTGATTTATTTTATAATATACCTAAAATATGTGTAGGTCATCGTAAAATCAACAAAGCCTCATAAATCACTTGCCACTTTGCTCTGAAATTCTCATGTTTTGCCAATACTACGAATAAAAAGGACAGTTCTAAAAAGGTGACATGTGCCTGCGATGACCTTGTCGTTCCGCTTGTGTACAATAGGCACGTATTACTGGAATACTAGATCGGCATGACAGCAACGGTTCCTCGCTGGGGATGGAGACATTGTGGTATGTGAACTGTAATATCCAGAGCAACATGTCTGTGTGCAGACAGTAAGTACCTAAACAATAATAAAGTAATAAAAATTTGGTAGACTAACATGTCATTGGTCCTTAAATTATACACACTTGTGCATAAAACCAGCTTTTAAAATCATCTTTATACAAAAGCGCATAAAGGATGAGTATTAAGATATTCAAATCAGACTTATCAGCGAAGGAATCTTCGAAAAATTCGACGAAAAAGCGAAGTATTGAACGAAAAATGTAATTTGTTCGAATTAAACGTGGCAAAGCAAGTGCCGTAGATCATATCTGTAGCAGACATCGATACCCCCTCTTTACACTGGCGGACAAATTAAACGGACACCCCTTTATTGCTCATGAAATTACATTTAATTAAACTCCACGAATTTATCTTTATGAGAGTAGGTGTGGTGGAAATTTCGTTTGGGCGATTAAGTTTAAGAGGTTTTGAAGTACCTTTTTCTATTATGTTTCATGATCAGATTAATTACTTTTGTTTTAATCATTTGGGAACTTTTATATTCCTATTCAAATGGAATTATTAAAATATTATATTCAAGCTTTAACAATAATCATAATACTGCGCTGGTCACAATTTTCAATGGAAAGGATGGACGTAAATATTTAGTTTTATTATAATTTATAGTTTATAATAATAATGAAAAATAAAGAATAATGTAAATCGTGCAATATATAATATAGAAATAGGTATATAAATATAACTTAAAACCAAATATATAAATACTTATATAAAATATAAATAGGTACCATAGAAGCAAATGATATTATTTTAATGATACTATTATATTATTTATTTATTTTTTTCTTAACAAAAAGCGCCTTCATCCTCTCTCCTATTAAAAAAAAACTTTGCTGTGCCCGACAAGGTTCTTAATTGATTCGATGTTTTGGCATGCCAACTATCATATGTACACATTATGGAATGCATTAAAGTATTGAGTATTACGTTTTATAAAGTCAAGGATGTTCTGAATAAACTGTACACGAGGATTACAGATTGGCAACTTCCTGTGAATGCACGGCTTTATTTTATAGAAAGCTATCATTCCTCGCTACTTACGTTTAATTATAAGTCAGACATTGAACAAAAACAACCAACCAAACCAACCAAACCAACCATGCCAAACTTAAGTGGCAGTGGGCAGGGCACATTGCTCGCAGAACGGATGGCCGATGGGGCCGAAAAGTTCTGGAGTGGCGACCGCGAACCGGAAGACGTTGCGTTGGAAGGCCTCCCACTAGGTGGACCGATGACCTGGTGAAGGTTGCGGGAATCCGCTGGATGCGAGTCGCACGGGACCGGTCAATGTGGCGACACTTGGGGGAGGCCTATGTCCAGCAGTGGACGTCTATCGGCTGAAATGATGATGATGATGATGATGAACAAAAACATTGTAGAGAAAAACTTAGTGTATGATATTTTTATAGTTCATCGGAGTAATAACAGCGAGAAATAATATTTATTACTCATATACCCAAAACTCGCTAATCTACTGTTGTCTAGTCTGTAGCTGAAATGTCCAGTTGTCCTACAGAATTAGGATGAAACTTAATAACATTCAGGTAACGTTTCATAAAAACTCCAATATAGGGACGTAGGTAATAAAAGCCAAACATATGACCTGTCTGTCTGGACCTCTGCCGACTCATCAAATCCGAGGGACGTGGAACGAGCGACGTCGAACGAGCATGTTTATTGTATGCCCAAACTTTTGTCCCCCAGTGTACAGAATGCAGATTGCTGCAATATTATTAGTAGTTGAGGGGAGCGCTAACAAATTTCGTGCAATGAATGCCGACACAGCACCTGTTTGTTATGTATAGTCTAGTCTCAGACATAGCCTTAGGCTACGCGAGTTGACTGGAACAAATGATATCTTATACAGGGATGCTCATGTAAATTGGTTTAGATACTTGGTATTCTGTAGAAAGTGGCTGAAGTTAAAGAAGCTTATTATTTCTCTGGGGCATTAACGTCTAGTCTAGTTATTATTAACTTGTGGTCTGGTGTTCGTGAAGACGGTAATTACGGTTCGGACAAGTAAAATAATTGGATCTTCAGTTACAAAAGTTTTAACAAACTTGACATTGTTCTCGTAAGGCGGCGGTTCAAAGGCGGCGGTTCAAGATCGTTGTAGGTGGTAGGAGGGTGAGAGGCTTTCGGTGAACAGCACGTAGTCGTTATAGTTCTTCTTTTTCTGTAACAATATTACATAAACAAAGTATGCTAGAATGATTTATTTTAAATAACCCTTGCCATACTGTAACCATTATATTCCTGGAAGCCAAGCATGCAAGCTCGGCAAGTGAGGCTTCTAATGATAGCTTCCCTCATTATGGCCCGACTCAATAGTCCGTCGCCACAGCGGATCCACGCTGTGGGTCCATAATGTCTGTTATTCTAGGAAATCGTCGCATGTGTTCGTATGTAATGTTAATTACAACATACTATAACATCACGCTTGTTTTTCTCGGAGGGTAAGGCAGAGGTGTAGCTATAGTACACCCACATTTCACCAGTTATGTTAAACAGCAGGCTGAGCAATTTCGGATTTTGGTTTCAGAAACTGACGTCTGAGCTCTAAAACAGTCTGAAAGTAGGCTTCGTTTTTATGATTAAAATATAACTGGCCAAAAGTAGGTGTACTTTTTATATACTGTCGAACTCTACGGGGAATATACGGCGATGTTGTGTTAATACAATTGTTTACGTAGTCAAATTATTCGTTTAGGGTGACACATCTCAAAACAGAGAAAGGCGAATATTCCCTAATATTACGTATTATTAATACAGGGTATGAAGCGATTATTCGTAATCGTGTAAGCCAGGGTCTAATTAAGGCAGGTCGCGGTCACCGCTGTGGCGCCCTTTGTTATACGTATCTTGTATACTGTATCTGTGGGGTATTCACTGAAGATACATTTTGATATAATATACGTAAAGCTCTGTGACATAATTTTACAGATCAGAACTCTAGCCTTTTAAGATGAGGAGATATTTTTAAATATGTGTGTAAATATTGTTTGTGATCAAAATCGTTGCTTACCGGTGCTTAAACCCAGGTTAAGACAAGGCCTGGCCGTCTGGTCTGGTTTAAGAAAGTGATTTTCTATTTTTTCTTGTTGTAACATAATAGGTGTTTTTTAACTCAGTTATATGTTTGTTTCAAATAATAATATAATAATAACATAATCTACGCCTAACTTAGGTATGTCTTTCGTAAGCGGATTTTAAAAGATGAAAGAATTCATGAAATATTAAACCCAAATTATTTCTTCATGCTGAAATTATTTCCGCAAACTGAAATAGTTTTTTTTCCTTTGTAGTGAATTTCCAATTACCTTTTGTTCTTCCGTAAAGATATCATAACATCACGCCTGTATTCCCCGAAGGGTGAGGCAGAGGTGCACCTAAATTAACACAAACAAACCAACAAACATAGGCAACAACACAGGTGAGATAACAACTACAGCAACACAAACACAAGAACAAACAACATCAACACCACACACTGCATCAATAACTACAACAACAACAAAGGTGAATATATATGCCATTTGTATATCTTTAACCATCGTTACGGTTCGCCAGAAGTCAGAAAACCATTCTTACCAAGGGCTCCATGTCATATATTGTGTTTAACTGCATCCGGTTTGACTGGAAGCTGACAAAAACAAAGTTAAAAAAGGCACATAATGTAAGATAATGAGGTGAGTAGGTATCGTGACTGCACCCTTAAACGCAATGTATCACACTCTTAGGGCCGAGTTCACGGACTGTCATTTGACCAATGTTTGAGTAATCGGCCGATGAATTCCTAAACATCGTTTATGCAGCCGGTTAAGTATTCATTGCTCACCACGAATATTTTAACCGTGATTATTAGATCGGGTAATCACCATTCGCTCAGAGTGAATGAACGAATGCTATAAGTGTACTCATTTGCGAAGTCACGTCGTTATATTTAGTCAACACGAGTTTTGGTGACATCTATACTTAGTAGCATAAAATAAAACGCTTTCAACTTGAGAAGTTCGAAAACGCATTGGAATCATTGTGCTAGCCTGTAGTGTCCAATTTGGATGGGTAGGTAATAACGTCACAGCGCTGTCACTGTCAAATGTCCCACGTGCTAATATTATTCTCCGTGTTGAATATTATTGTGTTGTGTTGTGAAAGTGTTTAATACGCGACTTACTATTTACCTTCTACTTGTAAAATGGCAGCTCAGAAAAAGAGAACAAACAAATTTTCAAGCCATGAGAAGCGAAGTAGTGATCTTGATAGTTATCAATCAATACATTGAACGCTGACTGCATGCTTATCTATTCTCATAAACAGCGAAAAATCGGAATAACCTATTAACGTAATGTTGCAACTATTGTATAATCACAGCAAACGTCAAAATATGATATTCATTGGACGGTTAAACGATGCTGTTGAGCTCGGTTAAAATAATCGGCTGTTTAAGGGCTGTAAACACTGGTTAACGTGTGGTGAACATTAAAAATGATTTAATCAGTTGTTCAAGTGATAAACAGCCGTTTTAAAAGTCGGTGAACTCCGCCCTTAATAAACACAATCACCTGACTTAAACTCGAGGAGTTTGTTTATGAGTGCAGCTATTTAACGCTAATTTATCACGAGTACAAGCTAATCAATGCGAGTTAATCTACTCTTCATTATTCTAACGAATAGCACTCATACTACGGGGTTGACATACAGTGATAGGAGGAGCGATTTAATACCCGACGGTCATCTAAACATATTATAAAATTAAAGTCGCTTTTTGGGTCCATGTAACCGCGTTGTTCTTTTAAACAACTCAATGGATTTTCATGTGGTTTTCAGTGCAGGGGCAGAACTTTTAATAAGAATTATATAATCTTCCTACGAACAGGTCCTGCGTTTTGAATTTTGTTAGCCAGTTTTATATCTTCCATGCTAAACTTTGAAGAAACTAAGACACTAATGCCAAAAATATTAAATAAATTTCAACATTCGATTAATGTTCAAAAGCTGGCGAAAAATTGGGCTAAGATTTTTTTTTGCTTCACGAATTATAATCACTTTCCGCTACCTAATATTTGTGACCTCTACCTTACATTTAACAGGTATTAACACAACGACCTCTACAAAGTAATATTACTCAGATCTTACTTAGAACAGAAGCCCTCTGCTCAGATTAATACCTCAAATAGTAATTACATCTGCAGGTACTTGACCGTAGCCGCGCTACGCCGTAGTCAAGTGCTACGCCGTAGTCAAGTGCTACGCCGTAAAGTAGACAGCTTAGCGGTTTTCTGTTAGGATTTTGCTTAACGCATTTTCTTTTGTTTCAGGGTTTTCAGAAAGGCTGAATGTTTTGATATCGGACCTTAAATAGGTTTATTTTATTTATTTTTTCTAGATTAGGGTCATAAAGATAACAATTTGGTCAAATGTTGCGTTTTTTTGTAAAGTTTCTCTTTATCTCATGTGACGAAGCTTATCTCGTGTTTCTTTAAGAAATGGGTTTTGTATTAATCTAAGACCTTTACTAGTAAGACAAGTTCAGACGTTGGATTTTCAAAATTACTTTTTAATAATTGCTGGCATGAAAACTGAAATAATAAGAAGCGGATAATAATTACACACACATTTAAATGAGTTCGCGATGACAATTATCTTTTAAAATTATTAATTAAATATCAACTTTCAAACAAAGCAAGAAACATTGCCAACTGAATGTTTGCCAAGATATCGTTCCTGAAGTATAATATTTATATTTTTAAGTTGTGTGTAAGCGGTGAGTGCACGAATAATTTCATTGTAACTGTATAGTTTTCTTGGCACCGTCATAGTTAACTTTCAAATTACGGAAAGGTTATTTTATTAACTTGAAGAATGTTTAAACTAATTTACCGCTTGTAAGTAAGTGTTTCGTTGGAGAAACAAGAAAACTTCGTTATTTCAATTAACATAAAAACTTGAAATTATTTATTGCGATTATTTTCTTTAAAACTTCTATGTTACATCCCAACTAACTATTTATAACAAAAAGCAGTGGATATAACTGCGGTCTTCGTGGAAGCAATTATACAGAGTGCCAATTGCTGCTCCGAGCAAATGATGACGAGCGAGCTCTCTAGCGACTAGAGAGCTCGCTCGAGCTCTATAGGTACTCGATAGGGTATAGAGGTTACATATCTCATCATCTGCCTTTTCTGCTTCCAGTCTAAGTGGAGGCAGCGGATTACCAAGCTTTACATGGAGCGACAGCCACTGCCCTCCACCGCCCAGTTACTGCGTAACACAATACCCCTTGGTAAGACTGGTAGTCAGACTTTCGGGCTTCTGACTAACGACGACTCCGTAACGACTGTCAAAGATCTACGAATGATAGCCGGGAGTTACAGCTTAAGAGGCATGGAGGGGCCTCGGTATCTAAGGGATGGGTGACCATCCACGTGCAAACCTTAGTAAGCGTTGCTTAACCTTGGAAATCGTGTCCTCCGTCTGTTATTATTTTAGATACGATTTCCCCATAAAAGTACCAAAATCCTTTTAAATAGTTACTGGGCTTTACGTCAAGCCATGCTTTTAAATCAGTGTTCAGTAACATTAAATACCTTACAATTTATTTTACATGAATATGTAATTAATTACATGACTGCTTGATGTGAAAAGGTGTTAAGTTTAGAATCATTAGTTGTTAATAATTATATTAAACAAGGATCAGTGTAGAGTTTACGTGAGCCGTGCACGAGGAGACGTTTTTTCTGAATGTAAATGTTTATCGACTACTAATTAAGATGTAAAAAATGCGCTGTGCCATGTATAGAGAAATACGAAAAAAATGTAGTTAAGTAATAAGTATTGCAACAACTAATTAAAGCGTACTTTTTAAATACAAGTACTTAAAAAATACTTATCCATCTGAAATATATGACAACGAACCACAAAACTAATAAAAAAATGTCTAACATTTTAAGTTAGTTTTACCGGTAGCAGTAACTTTAATACCGCGTCGCGCTGAACTAACATTACTAACGAGCTCTGAAAGCACATAAATAAAAGCTTTCACTGAAATTTTCAGCTAAAAATTGTACTCCATTGAACATAAAAAAGTACGCCGTAATGATTTATAGTTTCTGTAAAAATTCACTGCTGTGTTTGAATATAGTTTTAAGTTTGAAACTTAAAGCTGTGTTTGCACGAGACGATAACTTGCGAAGAACTTTGCTACTCCGCTAAGTAATATCTACCTGTAGGATTTTTTAATTGCAGGTGAGGGGCGTCGTCTACTACGGATAAGATGAACATAGATCAGTCGTTCTGTTTTTCATCGATTTTTACAAATATCATAGAATATGTCTGGTATATTAAAATAATATGCCAGACATCTTGTATAATACTTGCAGAAATTATTTAAATTGTCATCAGCAGAAATTGTGTTTTTAATTTTACCAGTGTTTCCTGAGAGTGAAGGTGTTAGCTGTTGCTGACTGAAAGTTGAACAAATTAATTATTTGTTTGTTTTAACATGCACCTCTATTATCTGGAAGTAATATAATATTACAAAATGTGGGAAAACGTTGTCAAACACACATGTGAGGTTCCACGCTTTGTGTACGTTTAAGTCGCCGGTGTGTTACTAGCTTTTAGTTTTAACCGCTTTTACTTATATTGCAGGCTGGAGTTGAATTTGAAGCAGAGTTTAGCATTTTTATGCTAAAATTACGTGCAAAACTAAATTCTCTTAGAGCAGAGTGCTATGTCATGGACATAGATCCTAAGCTTAGATTTATAGCAATTGCTCCGCTATTAATTTCAGAAATTGTCTTCTGAAAGGATTATTCGTAATTGAATAGCTGATATCATAAGGTGTTGGTGGCGGTAACTTAGTGAATGTATGAATATTATCATCGTTTGCTTTTAAGCGTTAGTTTTAAGCGATTAGAAACAAGATGAGATGCCTTGTTATATGACAATAGTTTTACTTTGCCATTTATGGAAGTTTAGTGAAATTTGTGGAAGTTTAGTGAAGGACATTCTCTCTCTCTTCATTTATTTAGTTTGGTAGTTTTAGTCAGAAATCCGAAAGTCTGAACCAGTCTTACCAAGGAGCATCGTGTTGCCCAGTACGTGGCTTGAGGAGGTTAGAAAGGCAGTCACTCCATGTAAAATACTGGTATTCTACTGCATCCGGTTTGACAAGAAGCCCACCCCAAGACAGTTGGGAACAGCTATGCATGATGATTGTTCCTTTATTTTTTAATTTCAACTCAAAAAAAAAGTTAAAGTTTCGTGACATAATCACAAATGCATTAAAATAATATACCTATCAAAACATTCAGAATATTTGATACTGCTCATCAAAATACTAGATGTCCGTTTAAAATTAAGCAAAGTTCATCCGCATTTAAAAAGTTAGACAGGGCCAACTATGTAAAAATAAAAACGGAAATAAATCACACTGCAGATAAAAAACTCTAATTAAAAAAGTCAATCGGCGAGAACATCGGATTCGGAATTAAAGCAATTTATTCTATCTCTAGAAACGAATCCGGAATGTTTACACAAGTTACGTTTTTTTTCCCTTCGGTTTGCCGACGATATAGTGGTCATGGCTGAGACCATGGAGGACCTCAGTATAATGCTCGATGACCTCAGCAGAGCTTCCGGAAGAGTGGGTCTTAAAATGAACATGGACAAAACCAAGATCATGCTGAATGCCCATGTCACACCCACTCCTATCAAGATCGGAGACTCAACACTCGAAGTTGTAGACGATTATGTGTACCTGGGACAAACGGTCCAGTTAGGTAGGTCTAACTTCGAGAAAGAGGTCAATCGTCGAATCCAACTCGGCTGGGCGGCGTTCGGGAGGCTGCGCGGTATCTTCTCGTCCAACTTACCACAGTGTCTCAAGACGAAAGTCTATGACCAGTGTGTGTTGCCAGTGATCACATACGGGACTGAAACGTGGTCGCTCACAATGGGCCTCATCAGAAGGCTTAAAGTCACTCAAAGGGCAATGGAGAGGGCTATGCTCGGAGTTTCCTTGCGTGATCGAATCAGAAATGAGGACATCCGCAAGAGAACCAAGGTTACCGACGTAGCCCGAAGAATTGCCAAACTTAAGTGGCAGTGGGCAGGGCACATTGCTCGCAGAACGGATGGCCGATGGGGCCGAAAAGTTCTGGAGTGGCGACCGCGAACCGGAAGACGTTGCGTTGGAAGGCCTCCCACTAGGTGGACCGATGACCTGGTGAAGGTTGCGGGAATCCGCTGGATGCGAGTCGCACGGGACCGGTCAATGTGGCGACACTTGGGGGAGGCCTATGTCCAGCAGTGGACGTCTATCGGCTGAAATGATGATGATGATGACGTTTTTTTTACAGACGTAGTTTAACCGGAATTGTAAACAGTAGTAAAAAGAACTCACATACGGGTCCTGATATTTAATCATTGCTTGATCGACAACAACAGCTAGTTTAATCAATGGGTATGAGATTTGTCAACGCATTTCATGGACGTTCAAAAACTGGGCCAAGTAATAAAATACGTTAACATTAATGGCAGATGGTACTGAGCGTGTACATAGATACAGACATTTCTTAAGTGGCTCCTCAAAACTCGTTCCATTTCAAACTAGCTGGCTTTCATCAAAGTTCCTATTTAAATTCGTAACTTTTAATTAATCATTATTTTTAAACTTTGCTTATGTTCTCGGCAAATTCATTATAAACATAGTTACCGTATAAGCTGAGGGGTTATTAAAATGCATGGCCCGTCGCCTCGCTCGGTGTTAAGTGCAACACTAAAAATTGTAAAAGGCGAAGTTTTTACCGTCCAAGTCTGGTCGCCCTCGGCTATTGACTGCAAAAACGTTGGTAAAGTTGGTAGTTATTAGTATTATATAGAGGTTCATGTCGAATGGTCAAAAGAATGAAGTAAATCTTTTATTCACTGGATCTTGAAATTAAGTGGAAATAACGTTTATGCGATCGCTAAAACAGAGAGAAAAAAGCATTCACAATCTAATCTAAAGTAGTTTTCATATTCAAAGCTTCATATTCGCTTTTGTTAAAACGTAACGGTGCCAAATAACGTCGTCGACACTTTCATTAAAGTTCTATTACATAGTAAGAACTATATGGAAATACGTTTTGAAATCGCTTAAATATAGCAGAGAGAACAAAGCATTAAGTTCAGAATATTGTACTGACTAAATTATAATTATGATTCTGTTCCGACACAATTACAATAAGAACAGTGAAGCTTACAAAGACGCGATTTCTCTGTTCAATTTGCACTTGCCTACGACTGGCAATTGAATTAGCGCTCTAGGGTGTAAAGTTCACAGAAGTCTATAATTTCCTATACTTTAGGATAAATAGTGTGACCCCAAACTAACTTGACATTTGCTTGAATGGATAACCTTTAAACTCAATGTTCGTACATTCACACACTCACGGTGTAACAGGAGGCTCTGTATGAAAGTACCTTTATTAACATTGACATTCACTGACATTTTAATGGTATTAAACAAACTTTGTCTTTCGAGCAAATTAAAGCTTCAGTGGTTTAATTTGCGACATTTAAAATTATTTTACTGAAATTTGTGAGGTTCGGTTTGTTTTGGTTGATTTAGGTTTGGAGGGTTGCGGCGCGTAGTGTTCCACGCGCCCTCCCCCTGACCCGAGGAGGCCCGCGGTGGCGGGCCGGCACCAGTCGGGGGTTGCGGAAGGATCTTACGTTCCCGCGACCCCCGGCGTAGGTGTGAGATGGAACACTGGGGTGGTTTTTAGTCAGTAAGAGTCTGACAGACCCCGCCGCGCGGACATCCACGAGGATTTTCCACCCCGGAAAAAAAAATAAAGGGTTGGAGGGTTAAGTATATATTCTTACTGTAATAGCATATTCCTTCGACTGTATATAGTAAGTTTGATTATATGACTAGAACACTCAGAACGGGACAGTAATAATCGTGCTTTTACCAAAATATTTGGAAGAAAATTGTACCACGTAAATATTTAATTTTAATAAGTATCCCTTTGTCACATATTGATGTGATAAGGGACAATTATTAATATGAACGAATATGTGTTTTGTTTAATGCTAACGCAACTCCGGTCCCCAAGACACAGGCGCCCCCGCGCCCTCTAGTGTTGGAACCACTGTTTAGCTGAGTATGTTAAAATACAACTTGTTACCGATGTCCAATAATGTTAAGTATGATTACGAGAATGCCTGTAACAATGGTTTAATATATTTTTTTATTCTTAATTCGGTTTCTCATCATGCAAATTAACAGTTCTGTTTCTAGTGACACTAAACTTTGTCTTATCTTAAAGGTGGCTGAGAAGTGAACACAGTGTGCCTGGGACCGAGCCAACACCACCCACCTGCTACCTAGAGGCACCAGCATTTCACTACATTACTCTTGTTTAAAGTAATTTGTCACCCTCTAGCTCTTACTAACACAATTTATAGGCAATTCCTGCTTGCTTGTGCCATTATGAAGTATATTCACAGTTAATATAGATGGCTATCCATTAAATATATTGTAAGCTGTCGGCACGGGACATTGATGTATTACATACTAGCTTTTGCCCACGGCTTCGCTTACGTTGAGGTCGGAAGTTATCCCACGGGAACATACTACTGGGATGAAGAGTATCCTATGTCCTACCCCAGGACCTTGTCCACCTGTGTGACAAATTTTGTGTGCATGTGAAAAGGTAACAGACAGACAGACAGACAGAGTTACTCTTACATTTATAATACTTATTCCATATTACCTATTGTTATGGATGACCGACAGTGCGACAATACCTTTGTGCTGCGGTCAGCTGCAGTAACAGTTGCTACACCACAATGTTACCGTCTTCCTTACCATGTAAAGACTAGTGGCATGTCAGTGACGTATTGTGGGCACGTCTGCCTATTGCAGGCTGGTCAAGACGCGCTTATACACGTTATTGTCGAGCTATAGCAAGCTTGAGCAATGTGATTGTGTGTCAGGTACTCAACAGTGGATGTGATGAGACAATAGGTTTGTCTGGGGGACAGCGGCAGGAGTATGCAATGACTGCTATTACTTAGTAAGGTGATTTTCATTTTAAGTGTATTACCCCACTGGGTCAGGACATATAATACTTTATAATTATAGTATCCTGGAAGTACGTTCCTGTGGGATCATTTCCGACCTCCACACATTTTACGAGAATAAGGGCACTAGGGCATGACAAATGGTTGTTGTGATCAATAGCAAAAGGAAACTGTGACAAATTGATCCCCCGCAGTTTACAATTACTAAGCAGTATTTATTGATGTCAATAAAAAATAACATTTAGAGATTAGTAATAGTTTGGCAATAAATATATATAGTACAGTCGGCCTCGATTAGTTGAATACATCCACAAGAATTCATTGAATTGTTTACAATCTTCGTTTCATATTAATGTATCAATGTGTAGCCACAAATAGCCACATTTACCTACACATTGGACACTTAGTTGTAGCTACACAATGATACAATATTATGGAACACAAATTTAGTTTAGTTTAGTTTATTTATTTATCACTCCTAAAATTACAAATTTCTCTTAGTCTATGTACAAAATCATGGCAATGATTACATATTAATAAGAGATTACGTTGACGACTATACTAGTATAAACTGTGTCACAGTCGTCAGCGTCTTCCACACTTATTTATTAAAACCACCATTCATTGTTTTAAGCACAATATCTATCAATAGCTTAATTGTAGACAATCTAATGAATTCTTGTCGATGTTTATGTCACTGTATAATTATGAAAATCGTTATTTTATAATCTATCCCGCGAGATTATAAACTATCGAAAAAAAAATTGACCTACAACTAACCATTTACTTTTTGAATAGTTTATAATCTGTCCATGGCAAAACGATAATTTGTACATTGGTATAAAAACTTGCATGCGACGGATCGCACCTTGCACTAATATCTACTAAATAGTCAAGTAACTGCGATCAACTTGCCGGTCGCTGCTGCCGCGGCACCGCTCGCTTCGCTCGCTTGGCTCACGCGCAGTTCTAACCTAACATAACAATTTAGACGGAGTGCCCTGGCTTAGTTACTACGACCAATTTGGCTACCGGCTACAATTTTACGGGTGATAAAATCGGACAGATTGTGATAGACTGTACATAGTAGTACTCTACTCTTTGCATATTAAAAATGTACATGTGTCATAAAATGTGCATTAGCTTAAGTATTCCTATTTCACATGAAAGAAATATAAGTATTCCAAAGCATTGTAAATTATTGTAGAGGTAAGACGTAGCCCCAACGAGTTAAATATTTAATAGTTTGTCACATCTGGCAATACCGAAATCCGAAACTATTCTGCAATAAGAAATACAGAGCTACTGGAATAGCAAACACATTGCTATAATAAACTAACACTAGGCGCCAACTAACTCGATAGATAAAAACAGCTGAGCCGTAAACACCTATGTCTAGATAATTGGATACGTCACCTGTCCGGCCATTTTGTAGTCACCTGGGGCGAGTGTCCATCGCGAGGTATTGACTCACTTTACGGTTAAAAGGGTCACATGTTTTTGTTTATTACAATGGGGTGCTAAGCTAAGCTATGGGGTGTTTTGGTTTGATATTAACGTAATGGAAGTCAAATATAAAAAAACATGTTGGTACCTACAGCCCGATTCATACTTTAAAGGAGCTTTGAAAAGCGCGCTACTCGATAACCTACCCCCGCATACACGTGAATTTCTTACTGCGCATCCCTCATATTCCGAGCCGCCATAATTTTTTAATGAGGCTGTATCGGTTTTGTACCAGACTCCGCTGTCGATAATGTACGAGTTTCCTTTTACGACAAAAAAAAAGCCCACCGTACAGGACGGACTTACTAACGCGTTATTAAGTCGCGTCCTGTACGGTACTACTCCACTGGCCTGCAAAACTAAGTATCACACTTTTTAAATTGGAATAACTTTTTAAGTACACAAGATATACTTTCGAAATAAAAAGGACTCCAAAAAGAGTTTAATTTTGTATATAAAAACTCCATAGTTGAGAACCTTCTTTTAAGAACTGGCTGCAAAAAGCTTTAAAAATAAAAATAATCCCTTTCGAATTACAATTTTACCATTCATTTTTTTTGTTTCTGTTTTTGTTTTCAAATTTTTTTCTTGATCGATGAGTCTTGTTACAAAAGCTAAGTTAGACAACAGCACATAAATTTTATTTGTCATGCCTCTTTCACCTGAAGAATGTGCTAGGATCATGACTTTTCTGAAACTAGGCATCAGTATGCGTCGTACTGCAAGAATGGTGGGTGTGACGTTACGAACGGTCCAGAAGGTGAAGCGAAGGTACGAAGAGACTGGAAACCATCTGAGGAGACCTTGTAATGGCAGACCTAGGTGTACTAGTGCCCGAGAAGACCGTTATATTGTTTCCACTGTGTTAAGAAATCGCCACCTTAATGCAGTTGAAGTCCAGCAACAGCTTTTTCAGACCCGAAGGGACTACAGTAGTGACAGTACAGTGAGAAGAAGACTTGCTGAAACAAATCTGAAACCCCGAAGACCAGCGATTGGCCCCAAACTAGAGAGAGAGCATCGAGTAGCGAGACTGCGATACGCCCGTGAACACATACAGTGGGATGAAGAAGAGTGGTCAAGAACTTTGTTTACAGATGAGTCTCGACTCTCACTTTACACTTCTGATGAAAGGCGGAGTGTCTATAGACGGCCTGGTGAGCGATACCTTCAAGACTGCTTCTCAGAAAGAGTCTAGTACGGTGGAGGCAGTGTATATGTATGGGCTGGCATATCTTCAGAAGGTCGCACAGAGTTAGTGGTTATAGAAAATGGCACTCTGACTGGGGAAAGATATGCCCAAGAGATTCTCAACGAGTATGCAGGGCCGTATTTAGCAAATATGGATGATGGATCGATGCTGATGCACGATAATGCCGGCCACACACGGCTCAGGTCGTGCAAAAGTATATTCAGGAGGTTGGTATCAGCGTGATGGCTTAGCCATCAACAAGTCCTGATTTCAACCCGGTTGAGCATGTCTGGGATGAGCTAGGCAGGCTAGTCAGAAGCTGCAGACCACCACCTACCCTCAGGGCACTAAAACAGGCCCTGATTGAAGAATGGGAGAATATTCCCCAACGTCGACTCCGAAACCTCGTGTTTAGTATGCCAAACCGGCTCGAAGCTGTAGTCAGAGCACCCGAGGAGGCAATACCAGTTAATCAGTATTAAATAACATGTAAAACATACTTATAAATGTTAATTGAGTTTTTTGACACTATGGTAAAAATGGCTATTTTTATCTTCTTTTTTTTTAAGTTAAAAATGTTACTAATGTATAGTTTACTAGTTTCAAAGAAAGCTGATAAAATTTGCCGTAAAACGTTTTTTATTTTAAATCTCTAACTTCAATAGTTTAGAAAAAAATTAAATTTTAAAAGTGTAGTACTTAGTTTTGCAGGCCAGTGTAGTTTGTGATTAGTTTTGCGTCGTGTATGTACGGACCGCCATTGAAATACTAGTGTGAAATGTCCGAGCTACTCATCGGTGACGTGGATGATGGGATGACGGGAATGCATATTCCCGTTTGCTGTCTGTTTCTCAACTCGAATTATTACTTTGGCATACACACACGTTTGGCACCAAAGTTCCTTCACTTATCTTTTTCAATTTATTTTTACTACAGAACATTATTACTTTGATAAACAGCTGATGCACACATCTCTCATTTCTTAAAACTTAAAAAAATTCGTTTTAAAACGGAGTGCATTATGAGATCGTAAAGAGAAGCGATGACAGGCTCGCATCGAGCTCGTAAACCGACGAATGGGGCTCGGCAGACAGACACAAACATTCACTTCTGTCGGCCCGAGACTGAACTAATAATGTACTACCAACATAATATATGAGACGTGACGACAGAACGTACAGAAGGCTCGATCTTACAATACGCGGCTATTGAAGTGCACAGTAGGTAATACGGGCAGTAGAATTAGCGCCCCGAAAGTCGACCATCCGCTGCCACATAGGAAGTGCACGGAGAGGTTTGCCAAGTTTGCTATGCGGTCTATTTGTTTTCCATCCGTGTATAGCGTGTTCGTGGTTCACAGTGGACGATGCCACCAACATTTTCATGCAAAAGCGAAACTAAGTCCACGTGCGTAGCTCAGACGTGGTCTGCTGTGAAGCGGCGCCTTTACGTTTTGGTCTCGCAATCTTGGCTACCTTGTAGGGTGTTGGTATTGAGTAGATAGAAAGGAAATAAATCAAAATAACGTTATAGCACCTGAGTGCTACTTACAGATTCGGACATTTGCATTCAAAGGTTCAGAGTAATTACTTTATATCATTGTATCATGTAGTGAACCTTCTTGACCTACCTGCTCTATGTAATAACATACGTCTACCATATGAGACGAGCATCTGATGGATATATTGCACTGTTGTAAATAAAACTTTGTGTTGTCTGCGACTTTACTGCCTGAGTAGTTTCTGCCAGTCCGTAAAGTTACAATCCGTCTGACGCTATGCCAAAAAAATTATATTTTACACTAGCAGGTACCTACATGAATACAAATACGCCACAGAAAGTTGAATGACCATTTTCATGAAGATTGTTGGGAAGGTTTATTATTGGGTAATATTTTTTACAACTGCTATTAAACATTAGGGACGTTATTATGATTATTACGGGCAGTAATTTATTTTTAGCAGTGGCGGTAAATTTGTGTGACAGTAAAACATGAACAGTAATAAAAAGAAAATTGGTATGTTATTTCATCCCACTATGTCAGTAAACAAAATACTCAAGTAGTGTAGTAAATTAATGGCCAGTAACTCTTTGCAGTTCTAACACTGGTCTTCGTTCGCCAGTTCGGCGAATGGCAGCAACCTACAACGAAGCATTTGAACACATCGATATATTTACATGCTCTTTGAATAGTTTTCGTAGCCTTTTGTATGAGACGCTTGAACTATTATACTAATTGTTTGTTGTTTTAAAAATACTGTTTTTTATTATTATTTTTTCTGTTCTTTTTATAATATTAGCGTAACTGTCATGCATGAACAGTTCACCTCCTAGTGACTAAGGTTTTATTTATTAATAGTAATCTGTGAACACCGCTGTGGGTTACATTATTACGTAAGTAACTTATATTTTTTCTGTTTATAATATTGCATAATGTAGCTGTTTGTTGTTCCTATTTAATAATAAAAAAATAATAATGCTGGAATGGGCAGTTAGATAAATAGTTCGGCAGTTCATACGTTACGTTGGAGTTGTGACCGACCACGCGCGAGCCGAATTTGTCGCAGTATCTAAAGCTACTGCGACAAAATATTTTAAGTTAGGCTTAAGTTAGGCGCGCGAGCCGAGCGAGCGCTACTTCCAAGTTAGATTTCTTAGTCATTAATTCCGCTTTGTAAACTGCCGACACGTAACTGCCTGTTCAGTCATTTTACTGTTCAATTATTTATCTAATTACCCATTTAAATATTTGTTATGACTCATTTTTATTTAGTTTACTGCTCAGATTTTACGAGATATTCCATTCAAAGCACTGATTTCAACAGCAATTGCTCGAACCGCACCTGAGTACTTCCACTAATCAGCTGAACTTGTTTCCTGCCGAACAAAACTACATTAAACAACTGCCGCTTTTATACAGTGCCTTTATTATTTCATACAAATAAAAGTCTAATACAGGCTAAATTATATTAAAATCCTTTTGAATGGGTTACCATCAAGGATTGAATGAAATATAGGTACAACTGTATTTTAGTATTGCATCTAGGTCTCCGGAAAAATAAAACGAATTGGAGAAAAATAACAAAAGCATACGAAGAGCTGATCTCTAATAGAATCGGAGTGAAAGTCTCACAAGTCGGGCACTGTGCCTGATAGCAGCAGCTTTGCGAACGAGACGCTTTGTGGACGTGCATCTTTGGGAAAACGGTTAGGTCATTGAAAAGATGTTGTTGTTGAAATTACTTCACTAAAGAGGTAGAATAAAAATGTGTGACTTTAATATAGGTACCGAGAGAATCATTGTTTCGGTCAAAATCTGATTGGAATAAATCAACTAAGTTTAAATAGTTCAAGTCTAGTCCAAGTCAGGTTCATAAAACAAGTGCTAGTCATACGGGTGTCACATCAGCTACTTTACGACTTTCAAACTACCCTGAATTACAATGAAACATCATTGTTGCTTACATCGCTGAGCTGGCTATACTTTATAACACAAAGTTACATCTATATAAAGTGTAAATCTTTTCCAACTTTGTAGTATATAATTTAGTCCGCGAGGTATGACCGGAAACTATAAAAGTTTGTATAAGACCTTCTACTATGTACTGCCCCATAAGACATTTATGTACTATCTATATTTTGTTGACCCGTATATCACATGGCACGTTGACCATATTTCAAGAAAGAAGTTCTGTAATATTAATACAATACAGATAGTCTAATAGGTACATGGAACGCGTTAATAAGTTCTTTGAACCCAGATTTCCGAGATATAAAAAAGCCTCTTTTCCTTATTACTCGACACTGTCATGTATGGTGTAAGAGTCTGAAAAAGCACAATTTCCCAATATTGTAGTTTTCTCGGAGTGTCTTTCAATTATAAGCTTGGAAGGTCTTGCTATCATTCTGACCTCCTAACTATAACCTATCTACTTCGGCATAAATATATTTTGCCGTCTTTCGGTTAAATTATGTTCTTTATCGGAAATCATATCGCAGAAACGAAACTAGGTATTTGTTTGTTTTATTGTAGACAGAACAGAAAGTATATTCCTAACTGATGCTCTATTTTGATCGTATCAAAACGAATCAATCTCAGAGCGAGCGATTCTATAGTTTTCCTATTCTTAAATCAAACAAAATTTTGCGATTTAAATGTATGGAGCAACAGAATGCGTGGAGTAATGTTATGTTGTTATATTTCCAGTTTTATGGTTGGATCAGTCAGCTTGGTTGAGTATTGAGCATCATAAACTGGGGTTGAGTCGAATATAGTAACGTTCATTAGAATGAGTCTATACAGACTTCGAAAATTGGATGCAAGTATAAAAAACGATCAATCGTATTTTTGAATATCTTTGGTAAAACCTGAATTATGGTTTACAATAGAATACTCTTTATTATGTACACCATAAATAAATATTATAACTATTTAAGACTACACAGAAAATACAAAATCAATGATTGTGACTACTGACGTCATAACCGAAAGCGAATGTCGCGCGAAAAGAGTAATCAATTACGCGTCCGTTTATCTTAATAATGACGTACACGGACTGATTGATCGCGCGATTATGTCATCTTCACATAAAAGAGTGCGACAATCGCATTCTCGCGCCACTATTGCTGTCAGTTCTTACGCGGTCTTAGAGAAATTTTAAACGACAGAAAAAAAAAACTGTCTTCAGAATTAATTTTTATACTACGTACATTAAATTATGAATGATGTTAAATAACAGGAAAAGAATGATTAACATCCAGTTGAACGCCTCTGAAATGTTTTCATAAAAATTTAATCGGGAAAACTTTGTAGGTAATTTATAACGAGGATAATAATCTAATTAGCGAAGTTTTGAACAAGTTCCGTGAAAGTGTTCAGCTTGTTGTACAGCATTATATTGAGGAAGCTAAGTCACTTAGTAACGTGAAATGTCCGGGACAACAATGAAAAAGAACAACATTAACATGCTTTCTCGTAAATTGGGCCATGTTGAGTATTTTAATTTAATAATTAGTATGTAAAATAAAAAGTACAAAATTAAAACTGTTTCATTTTCCAGGGCAAAGTAAATGAGTCTGGCAGCTTCGGCTTATTTCTGCGATAGTGGATTTAGACCCTGGACCAACAAGACCGACTTAGCTGTATTTTTCAGTCTTTTTAAGAAAATAATAAAGTTTTTATCTAGGTATGAATGCCCGTCAAGCAATGATACGTACTTAAGCCTTCAAAATAAAAATAAACAATATCATTTATTTGCATAAGTTAGTTACAGAAACAAGAACTTTCTGTAACTTACTTATGCAAATAAATTAATAAGATAATTACCACGATCACTGCCTCGCCTTGCCTTTAATGTGGCGTGCAAATTTTGCACACTTAAATACATGCATGCAAAGTTCACAATTAATTCATAAATTACATTAAATATTACTATTCACAACTCTAAGAACTCAAGTGTCTACACTATAAAAGCATTTACCTATCAACTAGATTTTTGTTAAAAATTACGCCTAAATTAAAAAAAAATGGAAGTAGTTTTATGTACATAACTTGGAATTTTGTTAAACAAATTGATGCACATGGTTTATTATTCACACTTTAGTTATATATTAGTCCCTTTTACAGTAAACACTCCATGGGTATGTAAATACAAAAATCTTATCACACACATTCTCATGAGTGTTATTTTTGATTATTAAAAAATGTGCCTTTTGTTTGCTTGTCACAACCAAATTTTTAATAACCAACGACATACGTAATGACTTTTATAGTGGAGGAACACTGACTCCCAAGTCACAGGTATAAACCTAGTTTGGGAGCCAGGGGACCTATGTTTGAGATATTACTTCTGAAAGTTGTAAATGTAGTGTCTTTAACTATGTTGTCCTTTGTTGAAATAAATACATTATTGTTAAATTAATAATTATTATTACAGAAGTCACGAAAAATATGTCAGCCCTCAGCTTTTCATACTGCTCGATCTAGCTATCATTTGTATTCCTTAACGCAAAAAAAAACACAAGAAAAGTCCAGTTCGTGCTGTGCGCGATTTAAACCCGTCATAAACAAAACACACGTCCACATGAGTTGTCGCCATTTTTGTCACGTCAGCGACGCGGGCATAATCCCCGCGTCACAGCAGCCGGCACGCTCCATCACGCTCCGTCAGGCCGCGGGCACGCTCGCGGCGCGACAATCATTCATCTTGTTTTGCATTCGGTGCGTATTTCCGAATAATATCAATATTATTATTGAAAAAGAGGAATGTGACGTGAACTGATTGTAATGTGTTGTGACCTGTGACTGGCGAACGTATTGAAAACGTGTCTGTTTGTAACGCGTGATTTCATGTTTTATGGATTGGATTTTTTTGTTTCTTCCTTGTAGAGGAAATTGTATTACCTACGTCACGTACTGCTGAAATATAATACATCAGTCGTGTTAAAAGATAATCATTTCCATCAGGCGTGATCGAAGTGGGGAGCAGGCACATTTAGCTATAAAAAAATAAAAAGGATGTAGTAGAGTATCTTCGTAGTTATATTGCATGGAATACATTTCTACTAACAAATTTCATAATTATGTATAGTTTATAGCAGTGTAAATAAACGAACAAACATATGAAAAACTATTCTAATAACTGCTCGGGGATGAACCTGCGGCCGTAGTACAGAACCAATTGATCAGACACTGCCCCCTTTTATACAAACACTACGATAACAATACATGATCTTCCTGCCCATGTCCCATGTCCATGTTACTTGGGACCGGCGCAAAACGTGTTTTTCTATCTTTCCATTCATCCACCCATCTTTCCATAGGTCTTTCTCCATCTATGTACATATTCATTCCTCTTTTAGTTACATGAGTTTCATACCTCCTCTTCACATGCCCATATCAAAGCAAACGATTCCCTTTCAACTGTAACTGGCGCCACGTTTAAACTTCAACAAAACATACTAACACACATGAATCTCAACTATCTACGCCACATGTATAGTCCACTACATTTCCCATAGTTTCCTATGTCATTACGAACCAATAGGCCAATCGATCAGGGACAATGCGGTGCACCGTCGCGCGACGTCACTAACTCGCCGGCGATGGGACACTAATCACATATTGTCTCCAGATACAATACAACACTCTGACACTATGACACTGTGTGAGACACTGCGACACTGTGTCAGACACTTGCTATTACGATTTGAGACAAAGGAATGTGTGGGGTCGCAGTGGTAGCGAGTAGTGATAGGACGTAATGAATTTTGAGTAAGTTAGTCTGGATCCATTTAGAACGTCAGGTTAAAATGTAGCCTACGTGTAATGTGTCCTATGCAGGTCACGGACTACTCGTGTGCAAAAAATCAAATGTTTGCTATGTAAAATATTAGTTAGATGTAAGGAGTTCCATAATTATTCATAACATTAGATACCTATCGGCACAGGACAATTATTTCTAATAAACAAAACTCATAAAGTAACCCTGAATGTTACTAAGCTAACTTAGAGCTGTCAGCGTGACCACATTAAGTAGTAAGTGTAACCGGTAATTATGCCGGGTGAGCGCGCCGCGCCGTGCCGGTGGCAGCGCTTGCCGGACGGACGGCGACTGCGCCGGACAGCGCCTGACAGCCGCCTGATCAGAACCGAGTCTGTATTGTTAGATGTTGCATTATTTTCCTGTTTTATTTGTGAATGGCTGGGGACGTTTTTCTTTGGGTTGCTTTTTCTAAAAAATACGATTGTTGCTGGATGATGGATGGAAAGAAATATAAGCACCTCATTGAACGTTGGATGAAAACAAAATAAACACTTCTTGCTGATTTTTCAATCGACAGATAATTTTTATTCGTGGAATAAAATTGGCGTCTAAGATTTTGTATGGAAGATCTGTCAAAAATTCAAAATTATTTCTCGGCAAAAATTATCTGGCGTTGGAAAAATCAGACCTCAGTAGAATAATACCATTATTGATACCATTATTGATGCATTTCTACTTCAATTTGAGAGAAGAACATCGTCGGACCATGGTTTGCAAAGCTTAAGTTAAAATCGCAAATATAACTATCAATAGACTTATAAACAACAATAGAAAGGTAGTCTTTCAATAAAATACAGATAGTAACATAACAGAAAAGAATAAATTCTCTTGGAACCCCAGGACCTTATGCGACATAACAAGTTGAGCGCTCTGCATAGTGAAGTGCTATTTGAAAAGAAAACCCTCCTAACTACACGCCCTTAAAAAATCCTTTATGCGAGGAAAATGTAGCTGCCATTAAAATGTCTATGAAGACGGGTTATGACGGGGCGGCGCGAGTTAGATGTAGCATCGGTCTAACGCGATTAGTTGTGGTCGCGAACTTATTTATGTGTGTGTTAATAAGTGCCTCTTATTTCAGAGGTGTCTTTATCATTTAAGGGGGATGAACAAGGGCAGCCAGCGAAATTAAAGTTTTCGACATTTTAATGGCTATGATCTATTCTGTAAATATATTGTGTTACGGTTGCAAATCATATTTTGATCAACATATTGACCTGCAAATTTCATAAAACGCAAGAAAATTTGAATTTGGCGGCCTACCCTAGCGCTTTCACCTTAATGCCTCTTAGATGGTAGCAAAGAAAATGCTATCTGTTATATTTTTGTCAAGTGTTTGGAATACGGATGATGAACCTCTTTTTGAGGTTTTGCATTTAAGCACCATGTCTGCCTCGAGTTGATCGCGGATGCTACTTCTAATTTTGTTATACTCACTGTATAGGTAGGTATTTTATATTTCTCACAGACAAATTTTTTTTTTGTGAGTTTTCAATATCTTATGAGACATTTTCGTATAGGCCGTGATATATTTAAACCTTTCTCTCTTTCAAAATCAGTTTAGTTAGATTGTGCGGGTCTATTTTACCTTGAACGCTTTATTCCTTGTATTTTCGTAACATAAAAAGTCAAGGAAATATAATAGGAAATCAAACAATAGCTCAAACCGTGCTGTGTGCGCACCTGTCGCCTCGACAAAACGCCGTAAAAATACTCCGATGAATAGCTCAACCGCTGCAGAGCGGTTACTGCCGAGACGAGTGGGCTGGGTCATAAGCTGTCGCGGGAATACGGAAATTGTTTTTTACACCTACCTACCTGCTTACTCTAGCGGCTTCATTCTGCAACTCTGCTGGCTTACCTACGTGTTATTATACATTGCCGTCCGCGCGTCAGACATAGATGTGCCTACTTCATGTCTCCATATCCATCCATACTCCTTAGTCATATACTTAATATGAATGCGAAAGTAACTCTGTCTGTCTGTTCCGTTTCACGTCTTCAGGACTGAATGAATTTCGATTAAGTTACGCACACAGGTAGGTCGTGAACTGGGTTAGAATATAGGGCTTTTTGTCCTGGCAGTGCGATCATGTCGCATCATTCACGTCCTCCAGGCGGGCGGAACCGTGGATAAAAGCAATCTATAAATAATGGATTGTGGGCTCGAACTTGAGGTGACTAACGTAAAGCACAAAGTTAGGAATTATTATCAAACCTAACTGGAACAACACTTAAAACCGTTGGACCTCTTCTCTTCCGCTGTTGTCCTTCACCACACGCTGTCAACGGCACGAAGCCAGCATATGGCCACAAAAGAAAACGATATAATGCAAATAACTGAAGCTTAATATAAAAAGTATGACGACATTCTTACGAAAATATTGAAAGTATGTTTTATTAACCCAATACTAACAATCTTCCAAAAAAGTTATAATATTGCTAAATAGATATGATAATAATCAACAACATGAAATGTTTTATTCACTCCCTAATTATGTAGAGACCAGGGCGACACTAGTCGAGACCAGTGCGTCACTAGTCGTGACTAGTGCGACACTAGTCAAGATCAGTGCGACACTAGTTGTGACTGGTGCGACACTAGTTGTAACTAGTGCGACACTAGTCGAGGCCAGTGCGACACTAGTCGAGATCAGTGCGACACTTGTTGTGACGAATGCGACAATAGTCGAGACTAGTGCGAAACTAATCGAGGCCAGTGCGGAACTAGTCGAGACCAGGGCGACACTAGTCGTGATTAGTGCGACACTAGTCGTGACCAGTGCGAAACTAATTGAGGCAAGTGCGGCTCTAGTCGAGATCAGTGCGAGACTAGTCGTTCCAGTGCGACTCTAATCGAGGCCAGTGTGACACGAGTCGAGGCGAGTGCGACACTAGTCGAGGCCAGTGCGACACTATTCGAGGCCAGTGCGACACTATTCGTGAGTAGTGCGACACTAGTTGTGACGTTTCTCCTTAGTTTTGTTTAAAATAAAATGGCTGCAGGTGCAGTGCAGTATAGAAAATTCAGTGTATTGGGAATGCACTTAATTCGCTTTCAAAATGTCTAGTATCAGCCAATCAACGGGTGACCAAAATAATTACATGCTGCGCTCCGCAGGTGCCTATAAATTTTGCCGAACCATTCGTTTTCATAGCACTCTTTCATTGCCGCGAGTTTTGTGGAAAAGTGGAAAACTCGCATTGATAAAGCACTCAATTGATATGCAAATGGCATTTAATTGTCTGTTAATAATCCGCTATTGTTATTCAAAAGGTGAGCGATAAATTACTTATGGGTGAGCTCTTTGTTTCGTAAAATGTTGATTGATACAATTGTTACGTTTTGATACGAAGCGTAACAAGGCAATTATAAACTAGATTTTTGAATTGGCCGGGCCACTACTCTGATAGAGCAGTGCAGCCCAGTGGTAACGGCCGCGACTTACAAGTTGTAGGTCGTAGGTTCGAACCCAGACAGGCGCTTTCCGTCGTGTAAATTATTTCATCAGCACTGCTCTCAAAACGGAGAAGGAAAAATTGTGAGGAAACCAACCTGTTCTAGGACCAAAAAATGGAAGACATGTGACATCTACCAACCCATACTGGGCCGATTGACACACACGGACAGAGAGTAGGCCTGTGTCCCAGCAGTACCACGTTACAGTTTGATTATACTATAGCGCTAATATGTTTGTCAGCATTTCATTCAATTCTATTTTTTTATTCAATAACAATTTACATGGCGTTCATATAATCCAGCATGAAACATAAGTACAGTCGACTCTCGTTAATTCAAACCTGCGATAATTCAAACCTCTCAATAATTCAAAGTTATCACGAGTTCCCTACAAAATCTCTTTATATTTCGAACTAAATCAATACATTTTTATGCACTTGGTAATTCGAACGAAAAAATCATTGCTATATAACAAAACGACGCGTTAATTCGAACTGATCGGCATCCAACACTCGACAATTCAAAGTTGCAGAGAGAAAGATTGTAAGTACATTTTGCGACAAGTTCAAACTTGTATCAACGTACACGAGCCTCTGTTTTTGTTATGATTAGGTTGACTATTTGACACACACTTCTCATTTCACGAATTGGTTTCTTTAGTTATCATTCAGTTACTGTTACTCTTTCGTTGGTATAGATTAAAAGTTGTTTGTGTTAGTCATGAGCCCTAGAAAGTATAAATGTTTGACGATGAAAAAGCATTTCAGGCACTTTTTCTCTTAAAAAAAGTTGTTGAGCAGTCTGAGCAGCAGCAATGTGCTTTGACGTAAACAGTATAACAGAGTTCTTTCGAAAGATTAATATTAATTCACATTATGAATACATGTATGTACACGAATGTACCTCTAAACTTTTGTCATTTTTATAGAAAGGCAGTTAATAAATAATAATTGATCAACACTTAATAATTCGAAGTTTTATTTATTTTCTCTCACAAATTTCGAACCATTTGATATTTCAAACACTCGATCATTCGTAATATTTTAAGAGTCCCTCGACTTTCGAATTAACGAGGGTCGACTGTAGTAGATGTACAAATATACAATGACTTTTTGTGCATGAAAAAAATATTGTTCTCATTGAATTTACAGATAGTTCCTATCATTTAGGTAATACTTGTACAGAAAGACAACAAATAAAATCCAAGGTGACCTGAACAAAATTAAAGTTTTACTGAAAATTGGGCAATCTCCCAGCAGGATTCAACAGTATATTACTAAACATTGCCTGCTTCTTTATTCTCAGACAATTTCCCACACACGTTACCACATAAAATCACAACAGCTGAAAAGAGCCCGAAATCCATAAATATGGTCCAATTGTTGTCGGTAATGCGCGCCTCTTCCCTTCACACCGAAATAGCTGAGTGTATATTCTATCATATTCTAGCAATAGGTAGTTTTGTTGAGTTACTGGGACCCCTGGGTATCAATAACCTTAGATAGTATTCCTCACATGTGCTGGGAAATATACTGTTTTCTCTTTTGAGTATGGAAATGGCAGGAAAACGTGAGGGGTACAATAAATTTGAGTAGCGACCATTATAGACAGCAAAACTTATGAATTTGCAGTAGTTTTGTTACAGCAATTAATGCCATTTTTTTGTCACTGTGAACACGAAGATTTGTGGGTGCCCATAGGTCTTTAAATATTGTGTTAGTTCAGTTCAGTTAGTAGGTACCCCACGGCTATTTAGAATGGGATTAGTAGGTAGGTATTTTGCTTAAATATTGAAAAACCATTTGTTCACGTTAATGAGAACACTTGGTCAGCTTTCAGGACAATAGGATAGTCTTCAGAATATTCCTGCAGTATTTACACCCATTGTGTACAAATTCTATTACTTTCAGCACTTTATCAAAACAGATACAAAGAATTACTTCAATAAAAACAGGGTTAATACCGAAGTCAAAGGAAAACAGTAGAATGGTGGTTAGTTATCTTGAAAAATCATGTACCGATTTGTAAGTATCAAAGTACAATGGAGCTCAAAATATTCAGCGCTCACAATGTTTATGTTCCACGGCTTTGTTGGTGAACAATTAAGTGATTCTTTTCGCTCACAAAGAACGCGAATTTCAAAAGATTTCGCTTGAAAGGACTCTTGTGGGCTCTTGATATGTAGGATCGGAATATTGTGGGTTATGTTTAGAAGATCTAGTTGAACTAGCATTGTTTGAATGTGAAGAAAAGATTCGAGTGGCCGCTAGGGAAGACGAATAGCTTAACAAAAATACCTAAAGTCTGTGTGTGGTGTTTTGTTTACGCTAGGGAACCATTCTATTCACAGTCTCCTCATCCATAGATGTTGTGGTAGATAAGGATCTCACCGAGATGTTTATTTAAAAATACGTAAGAGTGTAACCTTTCGTGGTCCCCTTGGAAGCCCTCGAACCGTCTCCGGACACAAGTGGGAAGATGTAAGTCTAACCTGGTAAAGTGCTGATGCTTGACGGAACGGCAGCAGGGTAGATGTGGAGCTATGTCGCAAACTGTGTTCCACCTTCTATGCCAAAACTTGCAGTCAAAGTAACTTCTGCGGTGCCACCGACGTCGCCGTGGAAGTGGTGAAGTAAGTCAATAACTAGCTAAGTGTAAGTAATATTAACAACTTGGGAGTATATTAGAATATTAAACACTACAGTAGCACACTGATCCACGGAGCTTGTTTGTGAAGTAAACATTGTATGTTATTATAATATAAACATGTAAAACTGTATTAAAATGTATTCAGACTTAATATCGAGATGTTATTTAGAACATGAAAGAAATAACGAAAGAGAAAAAGAAGAATTGTTTATTCGGCACAAACAAGACGCCCATTACTAAAAAAATACAGATTAGACAGATTATTATTATGTGATGTTCTGAAAGTTTGTTATTTTATTAATATTAGAGACTGGATAAATGAAAAACAGTCGCCTTTTGTAACCGTTGTTCTTTCCTTACAACCGGACCGCCTCAGATGCGAATAAGAATAAAAAAAACGCTCAATAGGTGGCGCTGTGCCTCTGAAGTTCGCTATTGTTTGGTTACATGTGTTTAAATGTCATTAAACACGTAATGAAACCATAACGCACAACACCCGCCTGCACACACCTACACCCCTCATCATTGACACGATATTCTTTATTTTTTGTAAAAACTGATGATATTTCTGTTAGGATCTTTGGAAGTATTCGTCTAGTGCCCTATGGGTTCCGTAACACGGTTTTTATGGAATATACTACAGGGCAGTCCCAAAGTACAGGAATCGTGCACTTTTACGGTCGTGAAGTTTATTGCCGCTAAACCGATTTAGATGAAATTAATGTTATAAAGATAAGACAGAAAATACCACACCCTAAAGCTAAGCGCACATTACAGCCGTAACACGCGCAGCGCATCGCATTTTAATACAAACAAGTGCGGTGCGATGGTTCATACAAAAAGTACGAAAGTCATTTCAGAGGCTTTTTGCAATGCGTTGTGTTGCGGCGCCACCCGCCTCAAGGAGCTTTTCCTTAACCCTTCGTATCAAACGTGGATCTTCCGGAGACAAATGGCTTTTACGCTGTAATTACAGAAACAATTAGTTATGTAATTACGGTATTGAACCAGTTAAGCAATTGTGAAGGGATGTTGATGGTTGTATGGGAAAGTTCGATATCCGCGCAAATGAAGTCGCGGGTGACATGCTAGTAAAACTTTTTTTCCATATAAATGACAGAGGTTTTCCCTTAACGTAGAAGTAATGGTGTATAAATCACATGAGAGAGTGATGGCGTACTGAGCGAGGCGTGAAGGTGATCGTTTGGACTGCGCCATGGCTGATTAATGCGTTCATGGTCTGGGGAGCAGACGGACGGCACACGGGTCGAATGAAATAAATGTGGAAGTGAGTCAATTGTTTGCACCGAAAGGTGGCACAGCTCGCTGATCGCACGGCGTCGGTGCCTGCCTGTACTTAGCTATAACATAACCCAATCCAATCTGCGTATCCAATTCCATTACGCAATCAGGGTATTCTTACGTTAAGTACAAACATAGGGTAAGCTATTCTGTTACTAATACTGTGGACCTCATTGAAGTCTGAATAAATAAAGTTAATTATTGTTAATATAACACGCCTGTATTCCCCGGAAGGTTCGGCACAGGTGCACCTACAGTATGTACACCCACATGTCGCCTGTGATGTCCGATGCAACAGGGGGCGAACCTATTGCCGTCAAACGGCCATCAAATCCGGACTCCGGGCTGCTACTGAGAAATTCCACATGGAAAAACCCAATAACACTGCTCGACCCGGAAATCAAACCCAGGAGCATGCTCAGCAAGAGCACTTGCGACCACTAGTCAATACAGGACAAGTGTATCAGTATCTGCTACTGACGCATGTAGGAACTGCACCCTGATAGCGTAAGACACTATCATCACACTCTGAATCATTTTGAAGGATATTGCCTATCTATTCCTTCGTATGTTCGAAAAAATGGTCGTTAATAACGCAATGAATGTTGTTGAACTGCCAAAATCCATTGCTACTGTTAGTGAGTTACACAATTATCCCGCTGTTCATTATGTATGATTACTTCTATTAAGGGTTTTTAACATTTTATAACATTTAGTGAAGCGGAATGCAATTAATTGAGAGTGTTTGGAATGAAAATTTGCTACAAATACATTTTGATGCTGTTATAGTAATCGAGAAGGCCGGAGTCCCTGGAGTTGGAGCATTATAAGCTGGTTATGCTTTTAGTAATCGACTTAATCAGGCGCTTTATTGGAGTGGAGTTTCTTGCCGGCTCTTCTCCATAGGAAACGACCAATTGGAACCGTGCACCTAACTTCTGACGTTTCATAAGTGCCCATTTTTTTATGTTATGTGTGTGGTGGTTGTGTGTTGGTTTATGTTAAATAGCGTCTGCCCGCGACTTCGTCCGCGTGAAATTTCTTGTTCCCCGACCCACCCCGTCGCATCGCATCGCCCGCCTGGCTATTACCTACTTCGTTTTCTGACTTTTTTTCTATATGCTCGGCCCCTACGAGTTCTAGCGTGATGTTAAATAGCCTGTAAAAGCCTACTTAAAGAATTGGGCTATCAAATGTAGAAAGATTTTTTCAAATCAGACTGATAGTTCCAGAGATTAAAAAAAGAAAGAGATTAGCTCGTTCAAACAAACAAACTATTCAGCTTTTGTTGCGGAGTTATTTTAAAATTATGATATCTCCCAAGATGTTGATTGAAATCAAGTGATGTCAAGGGCAATTTTGTTCACAATTAAATACTTGTGATGAATAACGTATTTATTTGGATCATGATTAATATCATGTTGATAAAACATATTCGCAAATAATTAATTAATTTCGAACAAATTTGATTATAGCGAGTCAATCTTAAAAATATTTTATATTTTTAGAACTTATAAAGGGGAACAATTCCATCATACATGATTGACGTATTTGCACAATGCCATCTATGGGTGAATGGATAAAACGTCTGCACAAAGCATGTGCACGCGATGAATGAAAGTGTTGTATTCGTGAATGTTTTAGCGGCATTTTGCGTTTTTAGTAATTTGATATTATCTCCGAAACTATAAGAACAGAATTGACATACTGTAAAGGGCAAATCTTATCTCCTTGATATCCTTGTGATCATTAAATAATTTATTTTGATAAGGATTCATATTTAAATTTTATATTTTCATCCAAACATAAGCATGTCAAAAATACTTTTTTAAAACCTAAGAGAAAAATATAAAATATAAAAGATAGAAATATGGTGTCACGTACTTTTTTGTAGAACTATACATTGTTTTTAGTTATATACAACTGTTTTGGCAGCGCATGCAAATAATTCTGTTTTAAGAGGTATTTCTTTCAGACTTGGTAGACAAAAGTTGTGATAGCTCAGCTAAAATGCATGATATAAACGTAATTTATAGCATATAAAACTCGCACATAGTTAATGTATTTATGTATTAGGCTTTTCAACAATGATTGTCAATGATTCTTTATAATTTGTACATTGCAAACTTAAGTCTAAGCGCCTCATCACTTACAGAAAAGCACAGCACTGCAGCATTTTGCGCTGATCATAACACAATTATTTAAATAAAACAATTAATAATAATAGATTGTTTGAAATAAAAAAAAATAAACTGTTTTCTTCGTTTCTACTCGTGAGAACCTATAATTGGCTCTGTGTCGCTTACACAATTGTTATTAATTTGGTTCAGCTGTTGGTTCTCCTACTTACAAATAAATAAATAAATAAAGCTAAATTGATTACGTGACATAAATAACATAGATTAAATTAGATTAGATTAGATTCTACTTTTGACATTTTTTATATAAGATTAGGTAATTATTTGAGTTTAGATTAGAGAAACCCAATAGATGGCAAACGCGACTTTTTTTGAGAGCAGGTACTGATGAGTGACAGAGATCAATGTCCACTTCGTGCTCTTTGTATGCCGCATACAGTCTAGACAGTGGACAGTAATGCCTTAAATTGGTATGCCATCTTGGCATGCAGAAAAGTCTTTTATTAGAACTTCTTGGCAGATTACGCGGCACGTGGAATAAGACCCTACTGAGCAGATCGGGACAGTTCAGAGAGCCCGTTATATAATGTAGCTTTCTACCAGTGAAAACTTTTTAGAATTGAATCATTAACTCCGGAGATTACCTCCTACGTACATACAAACAAACAAACAAATTTACTTCTTTATAATATTAACATTTGTTCAAGAATGATTACTCCTATCCTCCCTACACTACTTCTTGTCTTGACCCACATTTTTAATTTCTCCTTGTTCTCTTGTACTGTTCCTGAGGCCTGGAAGCAAGCTCATATCATCCCCTTACCCAAAATTCCTAAGCCGGTCTCACCCACCGACTTCCGTCCCATTTCTATCCTCCCATTTCTCTATAAAGTTCTTGAGCACATTGTTCATCAACAACTTTCTGCCTTCCTATCTGCGAATGATCTCCTTAGTCCTTTTCAGTCCGGTTTTCGACCTGGTCATAGCACAGTAACGGCTCTTTTGAAGGTTACTGATGACATCCGCTGGGCAATGGACCACAAATCTCTTACTTTACTCGTACTTCTCGACTTTAGCAGTGCCTTTAATTCTGTCGATTTCGACATCCTTCTAGGGATCCTTAAATCTTTAAATTTCTCCTCTTCCTCTATTGGTTGGTTTAACTCCTATCTTAATGACCGCTCACAGCGGGTTCGTCTTGACGAGTCGTCTTCTGATTGGTCCTCTCTTATCGCAGGTGTGCCTCAGGGTGGCGTTCTCTCTCCTCTTCTCTTTTCTATTTTTATTAGCTCTGTCACCAGAGTCATCTCTTCTTACTTCCATCTCTATGCCGACGATCTGCAGCTTTACAATAATTTCCCAAGGGAAGATGCGGAGGCCGCTGTTTCAGCCATGAACAGTGACCTGGATTTGATTAGCGAGTGGTCGCGGTCTTTTGGACTGCAAATCAACCCTAGGAAATCCCAGGCCATTATTATCGGCAGCAGGTATATGCGGAATAGGCTCGATGTAGCGTCGCTGTCTCCACTCTGTCTGAATGGAGTTCAGATTGAATACGCACAAACAGTCAAAAACCTGGGGGTGACCATGGACTCCTATCTGTCGTGGACTGCTCATGTTGCTCAGGTCAGTCGCAAAGTGCACTATACGTTCCATTCCTTGAAATGTCTCCAGGGCTTCTTGCCCTTGAACACCAAAATCTCTCTTGCTCAATCCCTCATTCAGCCCATTATTGACTACGCCGATGCCTGTTATTTGGATGCCACCGAGGAGCTTTTAAATAAACTTGAGCGTAGGCAAAATATCTGTATTCGTTTTGTTTTTAACCTTAAAAAGTATGATCACGTCTCCAACTTTCGCAAGATACTCAAGTGGCTCCCCATTCGACTTCGCAGGAACTCGCGGATTTTGTGTCTGTTATTTAATCTCCTTCACAATCCTAAAACACCATCCTATCTGCGGGAGCGCTTTAACTTCGCCCGCCCTTCAGATGCACCTTGCAGGTCGCATCTTAAAAACCTTCTCAAGTCCCATCCCCACTCCACCGACTTCTACTCCTACTCCTTCACAGTGCACGCGGTGCGGTTGTGGAATTCACTACCGCCTGACATTAGGGACTGCCAAACTGTTGCAGTTTTTAAAAGAAGAGTAAAAGAACACTATCTGTCCACTTCATCATAGTTGTGTATGTATTTTTTATTTTTATTTTTTTGAGTATGATATAATTATTATTATTCTAGTGATATTTATTTTAGTAGTATGTATGTATGTATGTATGTACATATGTATGTTTATTTGTATGTATGTTAGTATATTCTCGCAATTTTTGTTTAGTTTTTAAGAGAAATGTTTTTGATTGTATGTATTATTTTTTGTCTCCTTTACAATTTCACACGCTGTCTACATCTCTGTATCTATTGTCCTGTATCGGGTGTGCTGGAAGAGATTTCTTGTGAAATAAGCATCACCTGTGTACCTATTTTTTCTGTTCTGTTTTTCTTGTCTGTTTATATATGTGTGTACATAAATGGTAAATAAATAAATAAATAAATAAATAAAAAATAAATAGATAAAATATTTTGATTTCAATTTATTCTCACAATAAAATAAATTCGTAGGCTGGAAATATACGTCAGTGGTTGCAGAATTTGAAATTGTTCATAATATTATTGTTTTTTTATAATAAAACATATTTTACAACCAACAAACAGTGCCTTCATCTCTCGATGATATTTTCTAGCCTTGCGCCACTAGACTCCATAAGTAATAATAATCCATAAGACGTTGAAATCCTGTGTGAAATTGTGGTCCCTGTGGCTCAGGAGATAGTAACTTCTGCTTGTCTCAAAACAATCAAGTACTGAATTGATATCATACAGTCACGTTTGTAAAGTTAAATCTGATTTATTTTGGAGTATTTTACTTTATTTTAGAGCTGGACTTAAAGCCGGTGAAAAGTCGTAATAGTCCTCCAGATCGAATTTCGGCCATGACGGCCAATCTCAGCGGAGACTAGCCATCGAATTCCTAATGGAAAAACCAAATAACACTTTGCTCGACCTGGGAATCAAACCCGGGACCCTACGTTGAGCAGTCGCACTTGCGACCTCGAGACCAAAAGTGGAGTCAAGAACCAAAAAGGCGATTGAAAATAATCCCTGAATCGTCTTTAATTCAATAATTATCGACAAAATAGAGTGCCCACACATATACCACAAGGTAAATTAAAACGATTCATAATCGTACGTGCACGGTTCTGCTTTCAAGCTAAAAGAATGTTCCAAAAGCTATGGCGCGGACTAGAATGCTGTCATGAGGTTGATTCCTAATGGGTGCCGGCCGGTAAAATAGAATGCATATTTAGCCACCCGGCTGAGGCGAATCATGCTGACTCGAATACATGTTCGGTTCGGCATGACTCGGCTCAGCCGGGAGCCGGGAGGGTAGGCTACATATACATATGTAGCGCACCGGATACCGTAACGTAAACCCTCCTCTATCACATGCATCGACTTTTATCTAATATCTCGAATCAATCTACCCTTATCACATGTGCCATCAATGATCGATGGAGATACAAAGTGTTTTATTTATTCATTCACAGGGTGGTCACACATCAACACATCGTCATTAACACTTTGATGGATGATGTTACGAGGAGCCTTCATAAATCAAATAGCACTTCCTTTTTACTTGCGGTTTTTCTAGGCTTAGGTTAAGAAGTATTCGTTGAGTGAGGGTAGAGGTACCTACTGCTATTATTTACTTGGTGGTAGGATTGGTCTTTCCAATAGTGGTGTTATAAATAGAGCACTTTACTTTGAAGGCATTTTAGATGTATTGTTATTGAAGACTTTTGGGGTATTTTCGGATTTAGAACGCGTACTTTTGGTTCAGCTTAAGAGTAGATAAGAGTCCGCTACGCCTACGTATCGTATTTGAGTGGGTAGATCTAAATGTTTTTTTTCATTTGAAGCTTTCATGAACATTCCTTCGTCTTTTGAATTTTATATGTTGTTTGTACTTAAATACGAGACGAAAATAGCGGGACGAGCTTGATTCCTACCGAAAGGACTGGTCGGCACTAGCGAAAGACAGAATTGTGTGGAAAAGGAAGGGGGAGGCCTTTGCCCTGAAGTGACACAATACAGGCTAGTTAGACCTTCAATGAAAAAAGTGACTTCGAGTCACTGTACCTATAACTATTAGCTCTGTTTACCCCGTGACACAGCAGTCATGCTTGATCTTTAGCTAGGTACCTTCCATAAAAATTTACAGACACAAGGGGTGAATGGCCGAATAAGGGGTAGGAAATAGCATTGCCTACACCACTGAACACACCGCGCTCCGGGCGGCGACGCTTGTATACAAACTATTATGAATTATTTGCATGAATAGTTATTTGATATTGGATATTGATATATTGTGCAGATTGTCCTCGTTGACGTGAAGGATAAATCATGTAAGTGGGTGTTTTCATGTTGTGTTGTCAACTATAATTGTCGGAACTCAGAAAGTCTGAACTTCTCCGTGGCCGTATTGTGATTGTGACTCGATTGTAAAGTGACTTGTCAAAGACGGCAGATCGGTGATCAATCTAGCATCTAGATATCTATATCGTTAGATTACCTATACCTATCTAGTTTTCATTGTCGCCTAGATCAAAGATCAAAACACAAAGATCACACTATCCTCAGATAAAATGATCTCTGTCTAGGACAAAGATCATTTTATCTGAGGATGGTGTGATCTTTGTGTTTTGTGCAGTTTTGTATAAGATGGAAATATATTGAAATGTGCTCGACTTAAAGGTAATGAAACCGAGAAAACTCACAAGCCGAAGTGACGGGAGTCGACGGAAAGGGGATAAATTGAACAATCACTTAGTTCAGCCCTCAATTTAGACAAACTCAAATTTTCGTCATTTAGAAGTAATTACCAAAAACATATTCGTGTTTGAAGTGTCTACTTACACATTAAATGACCGTGTATTTTAATGTGCATTTCTGCTTATCCCTAAGTAGTCCTTCACGACACCCATGGGAATTTTATAACTCCATCAAAACAAAACCACTCAGCCAATTAGGTACCATTGTGAAATGATATTAATGAAAAACATGAAAATACGTACACAAAACAAAATAATCCGAGCATGACGAGCAGCTCAAATATCACTTATCCTAGATTAGCTGAGATCCCAATGCCTGCGATGAACACGACCTCGGTGCCCATAAAAGTGTATGACAATGATTATAAATCATCTGACTAAATTAAATTTCAAATTCTGGGACCAGCAAGAACTGTAGTTACAAAGACGTATTATCCGTTTAGCGCAAGTCATGTTTCTGTTATTTATCAAAGGCGATTTTCAGGGAATTTTCTGACAGTGTAAACCAGCAAAAAATGATGTACGATTAAGTGCTTCCTTTGAAACTTAATCTAGACCGTAGTTACAATAATGAAAAACATGTCTGTTTATTTAGTAAGAAAAACTTGATGAGTAAACTAACGTGTAAATACAGTGTACCTATAAAATACAGTGACGGCATTTTAAAAAAAAAACCGATAGGTACCTGCGAGAAAATCGTGAATTAGCGAGATGCTCTCTGGCTGACATTTTAGTTATCAAAGATACATAATAGTGATTATTTCTTTCAAGCAAATAATAATTATTATGTACTTCATGTACAAACCGTGGTACATGTCTACCAGCCAACCTGGTCGTCTATCTAACTAGTTCCACATATTTGAGCAATCACACACAAACCTATTCCACCGTAATATAACTTTATAATGTACCTATAAACTAGGAAAGTCCAATGAAACTCAACTACACTCTGTTGGTTAGTTTGCACCCCCGTGTGTCGCAAGTCCATAACTCATCTGGTCTTTTATTGTGGACACAAGTGGGTCAGTAGCCGGTGATAACACATTACTTCTCCTCTGCGACGTCGGCTAAGTGAGGATCTTTCTGCACACTTCAGTATAGTGCCGATACTGTTACGTCGGCGATGCACTTTGAGGAATGGAGGAGAATTGTGTTCGACGGCAATGCTTTCTATATTTTGATTATTCGAGTGTTTTTAGAAGTAAAGTGCATTTACAGCTGCACTTTATTGGATGTTTTCTGGGACACAAGATAACGGTCTACCTGTTTCGACACCTTTATTTCACTTAACGCAGTAAAAACAACGGAAATCATGGCCATAATAAAACAATCATAGATCATCCATTCATCCATCATCATCCTTTCATCATCCATCCATTTTGGCTAAATAAAATCTCACTTAGGTAATAATTAACAAACCTCATGAAGAGAAACTATTTTAAATATTTTATCAGATAACTAATTAATTTAATTCAACAGATTATATCAACATGAACTGACAGTATTGTACCTATCAATCGTTTAAAACAACTTATTACATTAAAATAGCAATATAAAACGAATATATATTACAAATCAAAATCAATCTGTCGGCTTTCAGTCTAACCGGATGCAGCTGAATACCAGAATTTCACATGGAGCGACTGCCTATCTGACCTCCACAACCCCGTACTGGGTAACACAATACTCCTTGGTAAGACTGGCTGTCAGACTTTTGGGTTTCTGACTAGCCGTAATGACTGTCAAAGATCTGCAAATGACAGCCGGGACTAAATCCGATCCCGGAGGGGTTTCGATATGTAATAGATGTTCACCTATCCACGAACCGATCGTGGCCAGCCCAGCTCGATCGGCCCGTGCGGGCGTTATCTTTTAGCCACGAGTCCCTCAATATATTACAAGTAAGTATTAAATATTACAAAATCATTTATAGCAAGCATATTTTATGTTTAGTGTGTAAAAATATATTGTAATCACAAGAGTCGAATTAGGTTTGGTTCCACGTGATAAATGTACAGATAGCATTATATAACCCAAAATTCAAATGTTATAATAATATCAAAATTCATGATTTAAATGACGTCACAAATAATTCATAATCTATTCATCATCAGCCATCGACACCGGCACAACACAAATCAAGTTTGAATAATATGCTATCTGTGCGCACAGCTCTCTGTCACTGAACAGAGACGTTTGACATTAATTTATAATATAATAACGATCTTGTCAGTGTTGCTCAAATTAAGCGATGAATTGTTTAGAGTTGTTGTTGTTATCTTTGTTTATTAGTTTTGTGTTAGAAGGTGTAGATGACAAACTCGGAGACGTGTGTGTGTGTGTGTGTGCGCCTAGTCTTTAACAGGTCAAGATGAATGCTAATGCCACAAAAGTAAGGGCTAGGTATATAACATCGGTCGTAAAACTTCGTCGATTGGTAAGTTTGAAATCATTATTTACTCGTGACATGCTTTTATTTCCACCTGGATCTAAACCCATCAAACTAGAACACAGCTGCATATCGTGTGGAGTAGTATCTACTTCACCAGGATGAACAAGAGTAAAGGAGGTTTATGTCAGTAATGAATATGGAATGAAGTTAGATGAAAAAGCCGGACAAATCTCTTATGAAGCTTTACATAAATGTAGATTTGAGTTTAAACATTTTACTTCTTTCTTTTGTATACTCCCATCTTTCAGTAGCAACATTACTTTTTTATTTAGAAAAAAACAAAATAACAACCCTCATAAAATCCTTTATCAGTAAAAAGATAAAACAAGCTATTTTAATTCACAGTCCATTGCTCGTTTTCATCTGAATCATCAACGAATTTTATCGAAACTCGTTGGAAAAGCGCAATGAATCGTGATTGCTTCATATTTATGAATGTTCTCAACTTTATGTTGTTTATTTACTGACGTTTGACTTTGATGTGTAAAGTTATCTCATTCGAATCAAATCAGTCTGGAATACTAGTCAAAGGGAGCTAAGGGTGTCTACACACAGATGTTAGTTAGTTACACTAGTGTTATAATTTACTTCAATAAGACACTGAGTCATGACTGGAGTTTAAAAATTATTTGATCAGAAGAGTACGTTGTTTTGGACCTTATTGCAAAATTTTCTTTTCTTCGTACTTATGAGAATTCTTCATGTCTTTCTGTCGAATAAAATACCCTGTCAGCGTGTGTTATTAACATGCCTGCATACAATCCTAGAAGTACATACATATGTGTAGCTGTAAAATACTTTAAAAAGAGCGTGCATTTTTCCGACTAATGTTTTTAATTCACTTTGAGCGACTCACTTTGTGCGCTAGTTTAGTGTGGAAAAATGGCTGCGATCGCATCGCGCTCTATCAACTACACCTACATATATGTTTACTTCAAAGTCATGCTATTATTTTATCGCCATGTCAGGCACTTCAGCACAGCCATGAATAATGAACGTAGTACCCACTAAACCATTTTTTAGCGAACTGTCCAGCGTCCATTAACCGCTGGATGGCTTTTACTGATCCAACCGTAAACACGTTTTACTGACATGTTTCTCTACTCGCTCGTGTAAACGCGCCTTTACAGCCCCTCATAAATTTATAAAAGTGGCCAATAAAGCTATTGTATGCGTGACAGAGCCCTAATATTAAAATTCTAATACACGAATTGATAAGTAAAAGGTTCCATATGAATTCTCGTAAACACGATTTTATTTTAAGATAAAAAACCGTTTAAATTGTATTCGCTTCATTAGGTTCCGTACAAAATAGTATAAAATAAAATATGAAAGAGTATGGTATCGCCGTCGGGAGTGTTCGGAATGCCGAAGTTAGCCGAAGTGTGCGTGACTTTCGTAGTGCTCGGGGGATACGGGAGCAAAGTTTTAAAGTTAAACGATTTCGCGAATGCTTAGTTTCTAGCAGCGCGGAAGGTAACTTGTTTTTTTTTTATTTTATATCTAAAATTACCTCGCTGTCAGTCACTTGACCTGAAGAGGGTGAAGCCATCAGAACGAATCGCTTTTGATAAACGACTTTTTAAGTTTCGTGGGATTTTTTCGAGGTGTGGACGTAGTTCCAGTGAAAACGAAAACTTTATTGAATTACAAGAACGATATCTGAAAACGTGAACAATGCCAAAACGCAATACTAAGAATATGCTTAGGGTATGTAGATAGCCAAGGAATGTGGTAACTATGGACCAGATTGATTGACCTAAACTACACGAATAATTAAAACTATAAACGGAGATAAATGACAAGCAACCAATCTTCTTCTCCTTCTACTATCTTTTTTTATCCAACCTTTTTTGTTTTATTTTTTTTTAAAAAGTAGCCTTAATCTTAAAGTAATATTGTATTATATTGCAATTTTATTTTGTTCCTTAATTGAAAATATCTGGCATTAGTCCGTTCGCATGTATTATATGTACATATATCCCAGTTATACAGGGAGACCTATAATTGGCCATAATAACTGTAACACACATATTTTGTAAAATATTTTTATGTATCGCTGTTGGTTACCTAAATAAATAAAATAAAATAAACAGATAGACATTAATGAGGTCTGAATCCTAACTAATGGCAAATATCGTCACGATCTACATAATTCATATTATTACCCATAAATGTTATAAATAATATTCCAATAAGAAGCCAGACTCTAAATAAAATACGCACTCCGGACAATAACGGCTTCTGAAGAATTTACGGATTTCTAATAAAAAGCGAATGATCCCATTGTATAGTTTACGACAGTTTTATAACTATATTTATTTTGCATGTAGATCTGTTTGGCAGACAGCTGTGAGCCTGATTACTGGTGATCTGATCTTATTGCTCGTCGTAAAAATGTAATATCTATGGTCGAAAAGCAATTTAGTCTTGTTATTCGCTAATTACTGATTGTTGAGACTCCAGTCTCAACGATCAGTAATTAGCGATGTGTTCCAACACAGGGACTCATTTTAGGGAAGCGACGGCATCTACACCGCCACATGCGAATTTCGCATCACACTGACGTTACGCAAACTCCTGCATCGCGCAAGCAGAGTTTACCGCGCGACTAGTATATATGTATACAACGTCCCGACATCAATCGAGGGGCAGTTGCCCGCCAGACACGACACCCGTCTGGTCGGAGGATCCTCCCTTTTCTATGGAGGATGACTGAACTTTACATCCTGTTCCTCCATACCTCTATTGTTAAAATCAGGAGCATGTCGCTGAATTCCGAATAAAACAACAGCTTCTCAAAGCCATCACAAACCAGTCACAAACACAATCGCTCGAAAAAGCAAACGACTAAAACTTTAAACATAAAATAAATAGGCGTCGTCTGATCCTGCCTAATCCAAACGCTTTAAGTTTACCCGACCGAGCATAATAAAGAGGTCATGGTCACGCGACCTTCAGCCGGAGTGTAAATAGGGATATAAGCCCGAGCTCATGGAACTAACTCGCGAATTTAACTAAAGTAACAAGTTAGGGTTGACAGTGACGCTGAGGACACGCTGGTTCTGGAGCACGGGATGTCGCATCAGGCGGCGGCCGACGCGATGACACGCGGGGTTGCGATAGTCGTGGAGAGGATCCGGCAGTTAAGTCTCGAGGTGGCATTGCACAAGTCCGAGGCCATGGCGTTTCATGGGCCCTGGAACGCGCCACCACCGGGATCCCAACTAACGGTAGGACGGGTTTACATCGGCGTCGAGACGACGATGAAGTACTTGGGTCTCGTCCTCGACAGCCGGTGGAACTTCGTCGAGCATTTCCGACGTTTGGCCCCCAAAATGGAACGGGCTGGGGCCGCCTTCAAGCGGTTTTTGCCCAACCTTAGGGGGCCAAACGCCTCCTGGCGGAGGCTTTACGCGGGGGTCGTGCGGTCCATATACGGGGCCCCGGTGTGGGCGCGTTCACGGCGGCGGTGGTAGAAGAAGGTGGTAGCCGTAAGGCTCATCCGGGGCTACCGCACGATCTCGGGCGAGACGGCAAGCCTCCTTGCCGGACTGCCGCCATGGGATCTGGAGGCGATAGTCCTCGCGCGCCTGCATGATTGGCGCGCGGAGGCACTACGCTGGGGGGAAAATCCGCTCCCACGGCAAATTGCGGCGGAGCGGACAGATTTCCGGCTCGATCTCACGGCGACATGGAAAGAGTGACTGTCGCAACCCAGCGCAGGGCATGCCGCGATAGCGGCGATAAGACCCCTCTTTGAGGAGTGGCTAGAGAGGCGCCACGGCGCCCTCACCTACCGCCTGACGCAGGTCCTCACCGGACACGGAAGTTTCGGGAGGTTCCTGCACATCATTAGGCGGGAGGAACGCCCGGGTGTCACCATTGCCAGGATCGCCCAGAGGACACGGTGGAGCACACGGTGGAGGTCTGCCCCGCTTGGGCGGAGCACCGCCGTGTCCTCGTAGAGGCGATCGGCAGCGGCGGCGGCGGCGGCTTCTCGCGCCCGGCCCTGGTGCAAGCCATGGTCCGGGGCGAGAGGGAGTGGGAGGCAGTCGCCTCCTTCTGCGAAGCAGTCATGCTAGCGAAGGAGGTGGCGGGACGGATGAGGGAGAGAGTCTCCCGTCCCAGCCGCCGCGGGAGACGCTCCGGGCGTCGGGAGCCGCGTGACGACTCCCGGCCACCGTAGGCGCGGGCCTGCGGGCGGAGAGCAATGGGTAGCTCACCGCCCGATCAGGACCAGGCCCGTGTCGGACGGCGCGTAAGTGTTCCACGCGCGTCTCAAAGAGTTGTCAGCATAATCTGAGGGGCCCCTTAGGCCCGAAGCGTGCCGGGTCAGCGGGATTGTCCGAAAGGGTTACCGCTACCCCGGAACATAAAGGGCAAAGGAAGGAACATGGGTGGGTTTTAGTCAGCAAGAGTCTGACACTCCCTTCCGCTCCACCCAGAGCGGGAGGGGTCATTTGATGACTTCCCATAAGAAAAAAAAAAAAAAAAAGTAGGTAGGTATTTTATTTTCAGTTATTGAGTTTATTTTTTTTTTAATTAAGTAGGTACTTAGGTTTTTTTTTATAAGGCGTAGACCGTATAGATTTTAATTTCAAGTATAGGTAGGGGCCCGCGCCGTGACAGAAGTATTAATACCGGTATGCTCGATAGATAACGTTCTACACAAATAGCACTTTACATAAAAAAACTCATTGATACGTTTCGTCATCCACGCGAACGAAGTCGCGGGCACAGCTAGTCTGAAATAAACTATTATTAGCATCCTGTATAATATGCTTCTACATACATTTTTGTGGTCCGAATTCCTTCTTTGCTGTCGTGTCGTGTGAATGAATATTTGAGGACAGTGTGAGCAAATATGAGTGGGAGGAGAATTTCATAATTTATATTATGCGACAACGTCGGGGACCTAATTTCTTCCTGATTTATGCAGCATAGCTCAGATAGCTAATTTGGTGAATATTTTCAAGCTTTTGTTAGCTTTTAGATACTTTGCATAAAATGAAGTTATACAATGATGTTGAAGTTTGCTTTCAAAACGTAGTCTAATATTTGTTTTATTCAGGTATCTTCTTTAAAATCAGTGCAAGTGAAGGAAAGACACTTTTAATTTAAAACACATTAAACAAGTGAAATGTGTTCGCCTCATTGGGCTTAAATATGATTGTCGATATGTGGGTGGTTATAGGTACCTAACCCCTGCCTACCCCTTCGGGAAATATAAGCGTGATTTATGTGTAATACAGTACCAAGTCTATTATCTTTTACTAGCTATCTGGTACACTTAATTTTAAACAATCTATTCTACCAACGTTTCCACCTAATCCAATCCAAATTTTAGAGATAATCTAACCAAATTCGCCAAGTCCGCAGAAAATCGAGTTTTCGAGTAGGAAATATCGATAGCCACTAGGATAATACGGCGGCCGGAGATCATCCAAATTTAATGAAAGTTTCTCTTGTGCGGCACATAAATCTGGCGGGGTTGGTATTCAGCGCACAAAGCTCTGACGAATACCCTGGCCTCCTTACGATGGAGTGCTGACCTGGAGCGTGGAATCAAGGAGATTTATTTTAATAGTTGTGTGGTTATATTATAACCCTACACACATGTAGTACACAGTATACACATGTTTTTATAAACCCGTGCCATCAAAGAAACGAATCAATAATGGCGGTGCTAATATTTCAATTCTTCCCCTATTGAATTATTATTTAATGAAATCCTGACATTTGTGGCCAATTCTAATTTAGAAAGTTGTGTTGATGATTGTAATGATTATAATTCTGAAAATATAAGTATATTTGTTACGGTCGCGAATAACTACATATAATCTGACCTGACCTGACCTGCATATGGGAACATACACATTTCGCGGCCTACCTTAGCGCGTCCCCCTCAAAGTACCTAATGTATTTGCATTACGCTAACGTGTATTCTGATTTACTGGGTTTTTCTGAACTCTTTTACTTTTGCTTTCGGCTGTTATGCTCGTGAATTTTATACACTACAAACTTACCGATCTGTGTTCTTCAATCCTTCTTACTTCCTCTGCTTACTTATTTCTATATTACTGTTTTGGAACGTATTTTAAGCTAGCAACAATGCCTACTTGGGTTCAGTCCATCGTATCAAACCTGTCAGGAAGTATAAACGACAAGAAGGTAGGTTTTTAGCCATATTAGTCTTAATTTTAAGTTTCATTTTTGAATCGCGTTGTAGGTTATCGACGATTGATTTAAATCGTGCCTGTTTTAGACTGTTTTTCGGTTTATAATTATGCTTTATTACTACCTTCTACATATTTTAGCATAATATCATGTGTGTATCGTTCGTCGTTAGCACTCACTCACTAGTCGTAATAATTATGTATTGATTCAATTATTTAGGTCTGGGCTACCGCTAAAGGGACTGATTGTAGGTTGTAGCTATTACACGACACTAGTATGCCAAAAAAAATTTAGGTGATAATCGTGGACCGCGGTAACAACTACTCACCTGAAGTCTCTTAAATTGCGAACAACAACGTGGTCCAGACCTACACTGTTACCTTGGAGCGTTAATCTCAAACGGAGGTGAAATTAAGACACGCGGCGATAACTAAAGCATCGATGGACAAACTATTTTTTTTATAACTTATGTATTTGTGTACCTAGTTTTAATAGTTATTTTATCATTGTTCCTCTCAACCAAAGCACCTGCCATCTATTCTCTTCACCACGCTTGGTTGAGTGGTAGAGAATGCAAGGCATTAAGGTCGCTTTTGTACCTATTTTGTGTGCGAAAAGTTGAAATAAATAAACTGATAGAATTCTGGAGGAGCAGAGATCTTACAAAAGCCACCAAGATCCGGCTTGTTCAAACACTGGTTTTTCCTATGTTCTTATACGCTGGTGAGACGTGAACGCTGCGTGACATCGCGAAGAAGATAGATAGACGTTCTGGAAATGTGGTGCTAGAGAAGAATGCTTGGGGTACCGTGAATTGAGTGTTGCACCAACACCCCTATAAGTCAAGAACTCGTTACTCGTTTTAATTAAAGAAATAAATAAATAACTCGACATCAAAAACCGTCTATCTGTTTATTTATTAGGGGCTAAAAACAGTTATATCTGTTCTGGTCTAAACGCGCATCCTCCAATACATATATTGGGACATGTCTCGAAAGGCGTGAGGGTGACTTTATAGAGCGCCTTGTCGTGCAGGGTAGAGTGGGGGGCACTAGACCACGCGGACGGTCACCAATGAAATAGACTGACCAAAAGACCACGACCGCTCTGACAAGAGTGCTACGAAGAAGATGAAGTATGCCAAAATTGCTCATAATGATGCCTCAATGCCACACTCTTAGCGTAAATTCGTAACTTCTATGATCTGCAAACGTGCTAGTTCTCTGGGTCAATGTTTGTAGAACATTCTTCCACTGGAAAGTTTTCGCATTAGACCCGAATCGAGCAGCCTGACCCAACATATGAGTACAATAGATAGCCTTTGTACATAAAAAAAACATTACCTTACTGGATTTCTATCGGTAACCATGAAAGGATTTAGTTTGCCGTGAACTTACGTAGTTTTTCAAAGTCACAGAGAAAAATAGCGTTAGGTATGAGTTCATTTGGGTTGGGTCTTAAACAAATTAAACTATTTCTCGAAATCTCATAAGCCCTCTGTGCTACCTATGTCCTAAAATATGTACGAAGTCTGTCACTGCGAAACGAGGGTTCACCTACCAAGTATGTCCAAGAGTGTGTAGTAGATGTTTTGTAAATAATATCCTTCAGTCCCGACGATTTTTATATAATATATAGGCAGATAAGTGTAATAAATCGAAGATATTATCCCAAACGGCCGAGTGTTATGTTCTGAAATGTTGTTACGAAAATAGTGAAACCATTTTTATTTTCCAACTGTGTCAGATATATGAGCTCTCTTGATTCCGTGTCTACTTCCGTACCTACCTACAGATAAACTAATAAGAAAATACACAAATAAGAGAAAGACATAAACAAAACAGTTACTGTTGTTTGTGCTCGCAAATAGTGTGGTGTGCGTTCGTACCAATAGCAGCATCACAATGGGGCTACTCTTTACTGTATACAGAATATTTTTCACAACCCAAAAAAAAATACTCCCTAATAATAGTAGGTACAGGAGATTTACATAAGTTCGAAAAATCGCCATATTTACATATACAAGTCACGGCGATTCAAATCCCGAACCTAAATCACGGCCTTAAAGCCCACCGAGGATGGCCCAGAATAGCTCCACTACAAAAGACTACTACTCAGTATCGGATGTGGGCCATTAGACCCTTTTATTGCTCTGACAATGCAGGTCCTTGACCGGGCGAGAGGTCACCGCGGTGTGTTGTGTCAAGTCTATGCGATTATGACGCCTATCGATGGATATATATATACCTAATATTACAAACTGCGTGGAGGTGAGGGTCGGTATATTTGATGGTGGTCGGTAAATATTTAGTTCGTGAGTGATCCCATTTTCGGAATCATAATCAGCCTATAATGTTCCCACTGCTGGGACACAGGCCTCCTCTCGGTGAGAGTGAGTGGGCCGTAATCCACCACGCGGGCCCAGTGCGGGTTGGTAGATGTCACATGTCTACGAATATTTGGTTCTAGGACATTCCGGTTTCCTGACGATGTTTTCCTTCACCGTTTTGAGAGCAGTGGTGATGAAATAATTTACACAAAGTAAAGCGCCTGTCGGGGTTCGAACCTACGACCTATAACTTGTAAGTCGCGGCCGTTACCACTGGGCCACCACTGCTGGTCTAAAGAGTTTTTAAATAAATGAAGCTCGCTAGAGTGGCTTCTACTAAAAAGCTTCTACTTAGACTTTTGCAGTAATTATACGACTTCAGAGTTTACGACGAATCATAATAATAAGTGATGCTCCATATACGACAGTCGGTTGTTGAAAGATAACATTAATACAGAAGTTGTTAATATGGAAAACTGTGTTAAATAGAATTAAAAAAAAAATATTCGAAAGACGTAAAACTTTGAAAGAAGAGCATTAAAATATTATGTTTTAAAACAAAGTAATCAAAAATCACTTTCATCTCAGAGAAATTTTCCGCGACACGCGGTTACACAACCCCATAGAAATATGAACAAAGTCACAAAGTCACCCCTAACGCGGGGGCGAATCTCGCGAAAAGTAAACAGAAATCGCTTTAGTCGATAAACTCGCCCCCGAACCAATTACTTTACAAAATTGGTGTTTATAAGTTCAATTTGGAAACGTGCGGGTAGACGCAATCATATGAATGTTTAGAAGTGAAAATACATAATTTTATTTATTTACACACAGGAGAGAATATCTAAAAATAGGCCTATATTTTTATGCGATAACTACCATTTTGGAAGAGATTCCGATGAAAATGTCTGGTTTGCTTCGTGGTTCATCAATTAATGTTTCAAAAGTGTCGTATAGTTCGCTCTTCTATCAATATGTTAAGACCATAGGCATCAATGTAAATTTTGATCTAATACCTTCTTAAAAATGAAAATACTTAGGTACAGTTCTTCAGAAAGGTCAAGTGCGTAGTACTCGCGACCGGCGTGCGTGTCTGTTCAGAGGGGCAATTCTCGTAATATTAAGAACGTTCACAGTCTGATCTCAGTCTCAATCTGTCAAAAATACTTTTAATTTCCCTACATTTTTGGGAAGTTTTTGACATTTGTTTGTCGCCGAAACGAGACTGCGACTAGATTTTGAACATTTTAAATTACTAAAATTGTGGATAGGCCTTCTGATGTATGAACGTAAACAAAGCAAAACGAGTAAGTAAGGATTCTAGTAAGTGGCATTCTGTAGTGGCTGCCAACCCCTATGAGAAAAAGGAGTTTTATGTAGGTACGGTGTCGACCAAAAGTCCATAGGCAATCCCACAAAGCAATAGCTTGACGTTTAATTTGACTTACGTCCTTCTAGTTTCAAGAAAATAAACACATTGTCGTCAACAAGTGATTGTTGTTCATAGTTTCAACGTTATAATATGAGTCAAGATGACCTAGCGGTTAAGCGCGGGCAGATAGATGCGTGAATCAGTAAGCCGTGTGTTCGAATCTCACGCAGTACTTCGACTTTTTGCAAGTTTTTACTCGATTGGAAGTAATGAGACAGAAATATAATATTCTTTATCTTGTTCGTTTTGTTCACACATTTCGTAAAGTTAGAAAGGTAGATCATAGAAAACTAAATAAAGAATTCAGAGTTGAGGTAGACATGAGTTTTATGAATAGTTAACTTGATCGGAATAAACGTTGTCGTTTGGTTGTAGTTGTTAGTTAGTGACGTGTGATTTAATAGATAGCGGTATTGTATTTATTCTCAAAATGCAGGCAAATATTAATATTGAGGCGAGGGCTACTATATTATTGCGCTGCATGAAAGTGGTCTTAATAGAAAAGAAATATCTGATGAAACCGGACTGAATGTGAGTATTATATTTATGAATTGTAACTTCAACTTTTATTTGAAATTTTACCTAAGATTATTTGGTTACATATGGATTAATTCTTTTTATTGTTTTTTAAATCCATCATGAGGCCTAAAAGATAAATAGTGTTTATTATTGGATTTATAAATGCAGAGTTTTAATATTTTAATATAATATTGTTATATTAAATAAATATTATTATATTATATAAAATTGAAGTCACTTTAGTATTTTATTATAGCTGAATAATATCACAATGTTTTAGAGGAATACTGTAAGTCGCTGGATCAAGAGATATGAGGAAGAGGGTAGCCTTGCTAGTCGACAGCGAAGTGGAAGGTCGTCGCTTATTAGCGAGGCGCAGCGACGACATATGGTGGGCGAGTATGAAACAAATGATTTCACACCAACTAGACAGTTTGCGGTATTATTCGACACCTCATTGCAAACTGTTCGCCCTGCCCTCCACGCTGAAGGCTTGCATCACAGAAGATCAGCTAAAAAGCCCTTCTTGACAGAAAGACATAAACAAGAACGATTACGTATAGATTATTTAGATTTTGACTGGAATACTACCATATTTTCAGATGAAAAGACCTTCAAATCTAGTCAAAAGGGTAGGCTTCATTTATGGCTCAAGAATTACACTCGCTGGTGTGATAAAAACGTAATCCCTAATACCGACTCAGGTCGAATTACAATTAATATGTGGGGATAGATGAGTGCAGCAGGGCCAGGAGAACTGGCTTTTATTCCGCCACGCACCAACAGTTCTACTTATGTAGAAGTATTAGAGGATGTCATGCGACCTACTGTGTGCAACATTTACCCCATCATTTGTCCAGGACAATTGTCCTATTCACAGGGCGAGCACTGTGCGTGAGTGGTTTCACAATCACCCGGAGACAATTGTTGTTACACGGCCAGCGCGATCACACGACCTCAACCCCATAGAAAATCTATGGGGTTTGATAGTGCAAAGGTGGGACTCACGGGATGAGAGGTGTATACCACAATTAAAAGCCCATTACATGAAGGTGTGGGAAAATTTAAGAGGAACCGAAATATGTAGTATTATTGTAGGGTCCATGCGCAAACGTCTACTTGACTGTATTGAAAATAATGGGGGTTATACAAAATATTAATACCTATTTAGATGTTTTGGTTTTAATAATTAGACGGTGTAACTAAATATTTAGTAATACTTGATATATCCATAATTATTTAATGATCTTAAATTGAGGTTTAGTTACAATCTTCTTTTCGTCAAGAACAACCTCAATACATTCATTGTGACGTTACATAAAAAAACATGTTCATAAAGTCTAAATCATATATTAGTTTTCAATAAACTCTGCTTAATACCGATACCTATAATAAGTGGGTATCAACAATTATATGTGTGTTATTAGAATATCCTTTCCTTGTTATGTTACCGCACAGTCGGCGACGTGCACTCTCTTGCTTTGTGGGGTCCTCCGCAAGAGTAGCACTGAGTGCTCCGGTTAACCGCACTAGTACAGTCGCTTGGCAGCATTATCTGACCCACCCTAAAAACAAACGAATTTGGACCCTCTGCCTGTAACATTAAGGTTTATTCAATTTATATGAGCTTATCAGACGGCGCTCGTGCAACGTTGTCGGAGCCACCGGCATTATACATATATCATTTTGTTAAGCTATTTTAATCATTATCTCGTTGACATTAAAGTTGAAAAGCTTTTAAATCACACTACATAATTAGAACCCAATCTTTAATTTCGCGTATTCCTGACAAGTTCTTGTGGCTTAACGGTTTGATGCTGGATTGGCGACGAACAACATGTGGGTTCGAAAACACGGTCCACCTTTAATCAGTTTCTTTTTTAATTTGTTTTCATTTCTACAATATTGCCTGCATTATTAAAGAACGACCAATATGATTTACGCCTAATAATTTATCTTGTAAACAGGTGGGTAAATTAAAAAACTTTAAGTTCACAGAATTTATATTTACCTACCAAGAATGGTTGGATACGAAGTAAAACATATATTTGCTTCGTGAGGTAGATAATAAATTCATTTATGTGACAAAAGTTAAACTACGCCTAATAGCAGTAACTGCGCACACACATTTGTAAATCGTTTCACATAACTCGTTAAGTATTTTTAAGCAATTTGGTGTAAAAAAGCATGTCGCAACTTAATGACTACTTATACCAAACAAAAAATCATATTTTTACATGAGCAGAATATTGGAATTAGAGAGATTGGTCGTCGACTTAATATAGCAGTAAGTGTTTTTATACCTATTTTATTTTATTGATTGTGATTAATGAATGCGTAGTTGGCTATTTTACCACTACATTCACTCCTTACAAGTTACATACACGGTTCCAAAAATGTTTTTTTTTTTTTGTTTTAGAGAAATACGGTCAGACTTTGGCTAAAACCTTATGGAGACAATGGAGATATTCAGCGTATTCGTCCAGGAGCAAAAGCCATTAAGTATAGTCCCGAATTCGAAGGCCACCGGGCCATTGTTTCAAGGCATGTTGAAAATCCATTTTTTCCCATTCCGCAATAAACCACAATATTTCAGAGGAAACAGTGAGAAGGCATTTATACGCTGCTGAGATAAGGAATTATAAACCAGCACAGAAAATTACATTGACACCTGCTCATCGCGAAGAAAGGGTTCGTTTTGCCCAGGAATATTTAAATGGCAAAGATTTGTGTTGGAATATGGTGCGCGTTATGCGTAGCCGCTTACAGCAAGTTATAGCAGGGGACTACTAATTATGTAATCTAGTAGGTATTTTTAAACACACCATGTAAGTAAATGCTCAATGGATTGATTGTTAAACCATTAAAATGTTGCAGATTATGTGGTGATGTTATTGTTATAAATAGATTTTTTCTATTTAAATATCATGTTTATTCACTACATATAGGCAGCTATAAATTTTATCTGTAAAGCATTTCACAGATGAATTCATTTTCTCGATGACAAACTTTTAAGCATAAGCACGCCTTTTTTAATGTTTATAAATGGTTAGATTTGATTATGGCATACTAATATAAAATGTCTATTAATTTGGATATATATGAGCATTTACATACTTTATCTTACCTAAGTGTTTTAATGAAATAATAAACATTTTAAACTTGCAATTGTTTACTTTTATTCCTATACAACCTACCCGTGTAAAAAGACAAGACCCTACGTCGTCCATTAAAGAAATGTTTTTTACATTTCTTTAGTGTAATAAAATAATTTAAAAAAAAAACAGCTGAGCAAAAAGATATATTTAGGTTAAACTTGGTTTCGAACGTAGACAACGATAAATACCGCACTACCATAGTGAGTGACCACAAGACCAACTCAACTCTTATAAGGCGCTTTGAAATTTGATCTTAGTTGTAATGCTAGACGCATATTCTAAAGAATTTGAACCATATAGTATACTTCATAAAGTTTATTCTTGCACAGCACAAGCAGCCAACCTTCTCCTGGTGCAAATAGATTATTTTGTATTTTAAATAATCACTCCATTGAGACATGATAATAAAAAAACTACCTATAAAATAGAAAATAAAAAATTGTAAAGAGATGTTGTTTTTGCAATTTAGTAAGGCAAGGTAAAACATGTTTGCGCGTAGTCACTGCATACCCTTAGTTGCTTTTGAATACCTACCAGTTTTATAATGAATACGACTATTTATTTTTCAACTACCCACTTATTACAAGTTATGCGAAAATATTACCATTTTAGAAAGTTTATGTATGAAGATCATCCGTCTATAGTTCTTTACAATAATATATTAAATAGTTTTGGAATACATTCTAAATTGAAAGCAAAATAATATCTTCGTCGCAGGATTTGATCTCGCAAGTTGTTTTTCTCAGTCTTATACACAGACCACGAGACCAGAATTACTTGAACGCAATTATTAAAATAAGCTATTACACTAATTATATTATAACAAGTAGTTTTAACATATAACCTAATGGTAACGTTATAAAGATCAAATTTGCATGTCTGTGTTATTATTGTAATTCTTGGTTGAGTCTTCGTGCACTTGTCTGATAAGCTCATATAAATTGAATAAACCTTAATGTTACAGGCAGAGGGTCCAAATTCGTTTGTTTTTAGGGTGGGTCAGATAATGTTGCCAAGCGACTGTACACAGGCGACGGACGTGCCCGGGCTCGAGGCAACGGAAGCACATCATGCGACGTGCCTCTAACACCTCGACTCTTACCGACGTCCATCCTTATATTTAAAAGCACGCTTAGCCTTCTGAGTTCAGTCTTAAAGAATTAATTAATTAATATTCATGCGTAACACAATGCGGTATTCATTAGGCTCTCATTACGTGGACCGGCTTCTTACACCCAAACTGTAGCGCTTCAAACATTAGCGTAGAAACTTAGTGCATGAGCGGAACGACTTCTTGCTTTAAGTACTTAATTATTTTATTGATACAGGGTGTGAGGTTTTCAAAGCTTTTTACGCAGTACTTGGACCACATGCAGTTATGTGGTTGCCAATGCCTTTCCAATCCAAGAAATAAAGTTGAGTCGTGGTAAAAACCCCAAGAAACAATGCTTATTGAGGATAGATGAAGTCTGAATTCTTCCACTGTGACTGAGTTGTGGCCCCCACCTGCACAAATCTGGTTTAAAAAAGATACTCCGATCCTTTGATTGACACTTTATGATATTTTTGTATTAAGTGTGCCACTTGACGAGTATCGGACAGAGTACAGTCCAGACTACACGCGAACATTCGATTGATTCGATTGAAATAGCGGGATTTCAATCGAATCAATTTAATGGCAGTCTCGTCATATAAGGATGGGAAGTTAGATCTCGAATACCGCTTAAATATTCCCTGTACGTGGTCCAATCTATTACCCCTCGTCTGTTAGTTATGCATATTAAGTTCGGTAAACATAGAAAAAAGTAATTGTGTCTCAGTAGTGACAGTTGAGCTCTTATGTTAATTATAATGTACTTACTATACGACACCACAACTGTATTATTTTACCTGTTCTCGGTCCCGTTACTCTACGAACGTATCACAACAATTCTCACTACCTAGTAGAGCTCCTAGATACATACATATATTATTACAGTCAGCCTCAAAACCATCGCAAGAAGTAGATGGATTAAATGACTGAACATAGATAATTATTGTATGCAGTTATATTATTTCTTGTCCAAGTATACATCTATTTGAAGATGACTGTACTACTTAAACCTACTGCTTTAGCTAAATCATTATAATTATGTCATTAAAAAAAAAAACCCAATTCATACTACCGCTCAGTCCACCACCCTATCTCTGACCCTATAAAGATGATAAACTCGGTACGTATATCAGTCCGGCACATAAGTTTGTATTAAGCGATCACTATCCACCGGCCGACACGAAACAACCGACACGAGCCCTTTGTGTCGTGTCACACCACATTTTGTTTGTGTCCCAAGTCGTTAACGCGGTATTTGGTTGATGCCATCAGTACGGACAGTTAGGTAGATATGTCGCAGATGGATTACTTAATTACTTGTTTTTAAACGTGAGTAGCAGCTTAGTAGTTAAACGTAACGCAATGGCAATCCAGCTGAACGTCGCCGTCCTTCAGTTGTTTTACATTAAGGAGCGGTTATGGAAAACAGTGAACTCGACAACCCACGTGCGACAATACATTATGGAGAATGGATCATTATATTTAATTTTGATCGAGGGTGCCTTTTATATGTATATTATATGGAATATTTTAAATGGATATTTTCAGAAATCAGAAATCAGAAATATTTATTTGTAAGTTATAGGTACAATAGATGTAAAATGGTATGTACAGATCTTCGATCGTCGATTTTTTTTTGGAATGACTGCTAAGCTAGGTTGCTCACTTAAACAACATAAATTATATACGACAAACTAAACTGAGCTACGCGGCCAGCTGAATTAAACGAGATGAGAATCGAGTATAATACAAATCGCGTAATCCAAAACTTGGTTTCTGTTATAAGGACTAACCCAAAATAAATCTGTGAAATAAAGATATACCTTATCACTTGTATTCCCAATGCCACAGTACAATAAACAATACCTAGTGCATTAATATTTTTCTTAAGAAAACAAGTATTGATAAATGATAAATGATTTTATTTTGTAAGTAGGTTTGTATGTACAGACGCCAGCACATCAAGCTACTAGAATCTGTCAAATTTCTTTAATAGATTTTCAACTTTATCGCTAAAGCATTAAGGTTCTAGGTTGATTGGGAAAATTTGACAGTTTCGGGTAGCTTGACCTGCTGGCGTCTGTACAAACACTTTTACACGTCAATCATATTTTAAAAACTAGATGAGGTCGGCGTTTCCTGTCTGACTAGTCTGAGAAGAAAGGCAGAAACAAACTCAGAGGTCACAGTCTCTTTTAAAGTCCAGACATAATCTTGGTCAAATCATATGAAGACCATGTCGATCGATGTCTGAGGTGGTCTTTTGAGGAAAGAACCACACAGATTGAGAGGAACTGTCCAGTCAGTGCACGCATTTGTGATAAATCGTGCAACTCAGCTCAAAACTTAAGGAGCTCAACGAATCGACGAACAATATCATAGAAAGGACATTTGGGTAGGTCACATAAATTACTCAAACTGCTAGACCATGAAAAACTAACAGAACAGAGAAAAATAAAAATAAATAGAAGACCCACATAGTCTTCACAATCACAATAATTAAAATAATAGAATACTTTACAAAGTAAGCAAATGTTATTGTATATATAAAATTCATTAATGTCAATGTGTATATAAAAAAAAAAACACTCAATCTATAAAAAATGGAAACAGCTCAATCCCAAGACTTTTTGTCCTCGATATAATCCTTAACGGTATAAAAGGCTTTCTGGCACAACTTACGTATAATGAATGATTTGAATTTATTAAGGCTTAGATCTTGAACGTGGATTGGAAGTTTATTATAAAAGCGTATACGCTTTTAAGAAAGAAAATTTAAAGAAAATAAATGTATACATTGGCATCTGAAAGAGCCACCTATTTTCTTGAGCCTTGTTGTAGGTACAGTAAGCTTCAGAGAAAAGCAACCCCCTTTGGTAATGACATCAAACCGTTTAAGTTTTTGTAATATAACGTAAATGGCGCGTTGCTCTAGTGGTTAAGACTGCTGTTTAGCAATGCGATGGTCACGAGTTCAAATCCGCGATTCTTTTTTTTCCTTTTTTTAAGTTATTTATTAGGTGATTATGTGATTTTCGTTAATTATTATTTAAGAAATCAAATGTTAAATATGAGGTTTGTAAGAAAAGCTAGGCATGTTTCATAAACAATATTAATTTATTTCTCTAATTACATTTCTAGGACTTCATGGAATCCACTTCCCGGTTGAGTATACAGTTTTCTATCTGTGTTAAATTGGGGTTATTTACTTAGAATATTAACTAAACACAAAATAGATACCCTGGGTGAGGTTTAGAACGTTTAACATTAGATAACGGTCCGTTTATAGATATTTCTAGAAACATAACTACAATATTTTTATTTATTTAAAGTTGTGAAAACATTAATTTTTTATACTCTGTATGATATTATCGGAAAAAAGCCTGATTAAAAAAAAAATTGTTGTCATTTGTGCCTGTGAATTACAGAGGAAGAACCAACATGCTAAACTATAACAGTATAGCAATATACATCTTTCTCTTTTATCACATTTTCTGATAACCATTTTAACACAACATTATAAAAATATGTGATTACAAGACTACTTGTAAATAGGAATAACTGGATTGATAGTAATAAAGGTTGTTTATTTTTTATTAACTACGAGATAATGATCCCACAAATATTGGGAATTATTAACACTTGCTCATACGTTCCAATGCAATTTTATCAGATAAGTTACACAATCAATCTGCCGAGTAAAATGCCTGTTAATAACGGAGAGGATGACCGTCACTGTCTATCACACACACAAAAGTTTCAGCACTTGAAGGCGTAGTGCTGAAGGGTGCCACTGAGTGAACTTCCACAATATTACGGTGTCGCTCCGATTCATTAGTTAAGCAATTGGGCGAAGGCCTTGGCGATCACATTTCACATCACCCGTCGCTTGATACCTTTGTATCCATCTACGAACTACTTTTCTCTGTAAAAAATGATAATATTTTAGAGGTATGAGGAACAGGTGTAAAGTTCACTCATCCTCTATAAAAAGGGAGGATCGTCCGACCAGACGGGTGTTGTGTCTGGCGGGCAACTGCCCAACGATTGATGTTGGGAAATTGTATCTATGCTAATTGCGCGGTAAACTCTGCTTGCGAGATGCAGGATTTGCGTGACGTCTGTATAACGCGTTGTTCGCATGTGGCTTTGGAGATACCGCTACATCACTCCCCTCCTAAGACCGGAGGTCGATAGTGGCCTGAGTCTTTGTATCTTGCGATGCTTGCCGGGCCAGCTGAGGTTCCAGTGACTCGGAACCAGTTGCCGCATAGTTCACGGTGAGTCGGAACTGTCTGCAGAGATGCCCCAGTGAGTCGGGGTGACGCATAGTTCGCGGTGAGTCGGAACTGTCTGGGAAGATATCCCCAGTGAGTCGGTGGCACTGCGTTATACTCCAGTGCGTCGAATGTCGTACAGCGCCGGGTTGAGGCTGGCTGCTGCGTTGAACAGGAGAGGAAGCTCTTCTTGTTGACCGGCCGAAAGTGCAGTGTGCTGTGCCGATGTGTCTGATTAGGCTAAGGGTGATGACCAGGTATGCGCGGACGCTGCATGCTGGTAGTCAGGATACCCGTTGAAGCCGTGGATGCTGGCTGGGTGACTCGCCGCTAAAGCTTGCGGGAGTGATGATGATGACGTCACGCTGAAGTATTTGCACGAAGGCTGCGCTGACGTTCATGCTCGGGGTCACCAGTTTAGAGGTATGAGGAACAGGGTGTAAAGTTCGCTCATCCTCCATAGAAAAGGGAGGATCCTCCGACCAGACGGGTGTTGTGTCTGGCGGGCAACTGCCCACGATTGATGTTGGGAAATTGTATCTATGCTAATTGGTAAACTTTGCTTGCGAGATGCAGGATTTGCGTGACGTCAGTATGACCCGTGGTTCGCATGTGGCGTTTTAGATACCGCTAGAATATTACAAATACATAAAAAATACAACTTGTAAGAGTCATAGTATGCATTATGATTGCAACAATAAATATATGTGTATAACGAAAATCTTACAGTTATATCTCCTGCTATTTTCTTTATGCTTTGTTCCTGTTCCCAGAGAACAACAATTTTAGACTTCAAAAAAGTTGTTAATCGAACCGTACTATCGGTTAATAGAATCAACTGTTCAAAAACTTAAGAAATTGGATAATATTACGACGAAGATATTACACACAAGCGGATCGGCACGAAAACGAAGCGATTTGAAAAGTAATTATACCCTCAATCACAGTTTAGTAAATAAGGCAAAAAAGGATTCTAAATTCAACCTTAAATCGCAGATCATACAGCAGTTACGTTTCTGAAGTAAAATGACGGTAGTGCAACAATCGGAATCACATTCTATTCAACCAAACAAGAAATCTATGCTAATTTCAACCTTATCTTTTAGTTAATTGAGGAGTTACGTATTGCATTTTGTATAAGAAGACTGTAAGGTCCTAGTATTATCACACGTGGTGGAAGTTGAAATTTAAACCTTAATATCTAGAAGATTAGACCGTTATCAACCTTGTTCGATAAAGGAGTAATGCTATTCGAATTTTCGTTGAGATTGATAACTGAGCCAATAATGTAGTGGTATAAGGCACGGTCTAAATGATCGGCTGGCGTCTAATGATGCGGGTTGTTATCCTCAACGGTACGTAAAGTGTCTTTTCGTAAGTTAATCTTGGTATACGTTTCGGCCAGAAGCCGTAAAATACCATATTATTAAAAACATGCAAATAATATTTGAGTGGGATCGGTGGATGCTCGGGCAGAGATGTGTGCGGGGCGGGGGAGGGAGCTGCTCGGGGCCAGGGTCACGTGACGCGCCCGCCGTCGCTCGGGCGATAATGTTTAAGTCTGGGGGGGGGGGGTTCCTTTTCTCGTGACGCTTTTATTTATATTATGGATATCACTGTATTTATTAAACAATTTTATATTTTTATGGGCTTATAAAAGATTTTCATAAATATATATGAGAAGGCACAGTCATTACATTAATCTCTTTAAATTTGTGTCTGAGAGAGTGTCTCGGACTTAATTTATAAATTAATCGAACAGCTCGCTTCTGCAAAACAAAGATAGTCTGAATATCAGCGGCATTTCCCCACAATAGGATACCGTATGCCATTACACTATGAAAATAGCTAAAGTACACTAAACGGGCTGTCTCTATATCAGTTAAATTATGATTTTTTCTAACAGCGTATGCTGCGGAACTTAGTTTTGTTGACAGTTTATCTATATGTGCCAGTGTGTAAGCTTAGCATCCAAAGTTATGCCCAAGAATACTGTGCTGTCTTCAGGATTCAATTCTTCGCTCTTTATCAACCAATATATTAGGTTTCGCCTGCCTATCGTGAGGTAGCGTGGGTAAACTTAATGCATTTGGTTTTTTCTCGTTTAAAAGTATTATTCATCTAACTTTGTACAAATTCTCATCTTAGCGATTGTAAAGTCTGCGTCTGTTGGTCTAATTGATAATGTTTGTGCCGCCTATTTGTTAGCATTTGTAGGCAAACAGGAGATAATCGAATCTGTGAGAGGTCTGTGACATTCTCGTGTTTGTACCAATTCTATTCAATTACAACAAGGGTTTATTCAATTAGGACGTTTTATTTATTTATATTTATAGCTAGTATACGATGTTAGAGTAAACTGATTGTAAGGTGGAATGGAAAGAAATGTCAACAATTATTTTTTCTGCAAGCAAACTTATTAGAGGTGGATTGATTTATTTTTTTAAAATAAATTATTACTAAAGTGTTTGGCTTGGACAACATCTTTACTGCCTTTTACAAATTGATGATTAAGGAGCACAATGCTATTTGTGGAATGGGTACTCCAATTATTATGAAGAAAATATGAAAAGCTCAAAATAAATACACAAATAGCACCGTGGTCTGGCGAAGTATTAAAGTACAAGAAAATATTTCCTTTCTCCACGAAGTTTCTTAACGAGTGAAGTATTAAGAAACTAGGTGGCGATAAAAAGTAAAGATTATAGCACGGTCTTTTAATATTTTTATTAATAATCGTTTGAAAACATTTTCATAACTTCAGCATGAACAAGAACTTTCTTTTCACTATATTCGTCGCATGAGTGAATGTAAATGTGGGTAGTTTTATAGTTTCACGCAGTTCTTAGTTTAATAGCAGTAGGTAATGTGTTAGAAACATTGCAGGTGTTAGCTGCAGTAACAGATGACGCCATGTTTCATAACCTAAATGTACCGCAAACACATTGTTTTCGTGAGATATTTTGTACCAAGTATCTCTTATTTTATGATGGACTTAGATATTTTGAGTTGTGTTCTGTGAAGCGAACTGTGCGATCTCTGTGGGTGAATGTCGCGGAAAAATTACAAAAATATCTTTGATGAATTTTTTTCGCTGTAAAAATGTCGAATTATTTTCTATTTACTCATTTTTTTTTATTATTCCCTTGTATCACACAGCACCATCGAGAATTTATGTATGAGCCTCTTTCATTTCGTTATAATAATCTTGAAAGTAAGAGAAAGAGAGATAAACTCCTCTCTTTGGGTATATGAAAATCGGAAACCAATAAATTTTAAAACCTACGCTTTTAAAATTTCAATTTTTTCTAAACTATAGAAGTTAGAGATTTAAAATAAAAAAAAGTTTTACAGCAAATTTTATCAGCTTTCTTTGAAACTAGTAAAGTATACATTAGTAACATTTTTAACATTTTTAACTTAAAAAAAAGATAAAACAATAAAAATAGCCAGTTTTACATTAGTGTCAAAAAACTCAATTAACATTTATAAGTATATGTTTTACATGTTATTTAATTTTTAATAACTGGTATTGGCTCCTCGGGCTCTGACTACAGCTTCGAGCCGGTTTGGCATACTGAACACGAGGTTTCGGAGTCGATGTTGGGAAATATTCTCCCATTCTTCAATCAGGGCCTGTTTTATTGCCCTGATTGAAGAATGGGAGAATATTCCCCAACATCGACTGCAGCCCTGGTCTGCAGCTTCTGACTTGTTGATGGCCAAGCCATCACACTAATACCAACCTCCTGAATATACTTTTGCACGACCTGAGCCGTGTGTGGCCGGGCATTATCATGCATCAGCATCGATCTTTGGAGGTATGAGGAACAGGGTGTAAAGTTCACTCATCCTCCATAGAAAAGGGAGGATCCTCCAACCAGACGGGAGTTGTGTCTGGCGGGCAATTCGGGTCTGAAGAAGCTGTTGCTGGACTTCAACTGCATTCAGGTGGCGATTTCATAACACAGTGGAAACAATATAACGGTCTTCTCGGGCACTAGTACACCTGAGGTCTCCTCAGATGGTTTCCAGTCTCTTCGTACCTTCGCTTCACCTTCTGGACCGTTCGTAACGTCACACCCACCATTCTTGCAGTACGACGCATACTGATGCCTAGTTCCAGAAAAGTCATGATCCTAGCACATTCTTCAGGTGAAAGAGACATGACAAATAAAATTTATGTGCTGTTGTCTAACTTAGCTTTTGTAAAAAGACTCATCGATCAAGAAAAAAATTGAAAACAAAAACAGAAACAAAAAAAATGAATGGTAAAATTGTAATTCGAAAAGGATTATTTTTGTTTTTAAAGCTTTTTTTAGCCATTTCTTAAAAGAAGGTTCTCAACTATGGAGTTTTTATATACAAAATTAAACTCTTTTTTGAGTCCTTTTTATTTCGAAAGTATCTTGTGTACTTAAAAAGTTATTCCAATTTAAAAAGTGTGATACTTAGTTTTGCAGGCCAGTGGAGTTTAAGTAACTTGCATACAAGTACACCATATTCCAATGTTCCGTTAAAACAACGTTACGTTCAGTTCTATCTAATAGAATAAAGCCACTTACGTCGAGGGCTACGTAACATCAAAAGCAGCAGTCGTCATAATATTTGCTCGCAGGTTTAGTCCACACAAATTGCTAAAGGTTGGGAAGGATGCAAAGCTGTCTGTGTGTGTACTGCAACCGTTCTGTTACTCTCTCATTTTGTTCTTTTCGGTCGGTTTGGAAAATGAAAATACAGTTTGGAAAATGTTTTGATTGGTTTGTGGATCTTTGGAACGTTTGAAAGAATTTATCTGCACAAATATTTTAGTAGAAAAGGAATTTTGAATTGGAATTAATTGGGGAAGAGTTTAAAGTTATTTGGAAAAGTGGAAAACTCTTTCCTTTGTGCGTAACAAGTTTAAAACAGGTCTACCTACGCGTTATAGCAATAATGAGTGATGGATAATCAAATAGTTAATTTAAAACTGTGTAGTCAGTTGATTGTCCCATCCCGGTAACTAATGAGTGCACAGCCTACTTGTTACACAGTGATCACATTGATTTTCATTTTAACTTTCCAAATAACCATGTGGTATATTTTATTCAAATAAAGTGTATGTGTATTGCAGGAGTGTTTTTTAAACAATGAAAATACACACAATTAATTAAACGCTGGTGGTGCTGCCATTTAAAACTACACTTTTAAAATACACACAATTAATTAAACGCTGGTGGTGCTGCCATTTAAAACTACACTTTTAAAATACATACAATTAATTAAACGCTGGTGGTGCTGCCATTTAAAACTACACTTTTACAAAGTAGCATTTCTCATGCATGAGTATTTTTTTTACTATTTATCATGAGATATGTTTCATTATCGTATGGCACAGTAATAGTAACCGCAATGCGATGTCATTAGAACATAGCTGCGAAGGAAATAATTTTTAATTTCAATTAGTTTGCCTCGAGGGCGTGCTGCGGCTCGTGTAATCATTTATTTACAACTTTATAAATAGATTTTCCTGGAGAAAATTGCGAGAAAATTATGGGTGAATATGTATTGCTAACGTTTGTTGTTTTTCTGTTTAAAATTTGATTAATACAGTCACGGACGAGAGGTGGAGCAGACGAGTCCTGGAGTGGAGACCGGGCAAGCGTAGTGTGGGACACCCCCCCAGCTAGATGGACGGACAATCTAAAGGAGGTGGCTGGGACAGACTGGATGCGGAAGGTGGAGGGCGGGTGTTGTGGGCAGCCTGGGAGAGGCCTATGCCCAGCAGTGGACTGCGATAGGCTGAGCTAGCATCTAAGAATTCTATGAATTATAAGTTTTGGAAGTAACATGACACTTCACGTTTCCTTTGATACAATGGAATTTAATATCAATCTACCCAATATACCCAAAATTAATACCAATACCTCCTTACTGCAGCCCTGTGTTGATTTGATCATTCCTTCTACTAATAGTTCAAATAAACCTTGTAAAAAAAATTTAAATGATGATATTGTGTTATTTTGTGATGAGATAGGTAAGGACTTAGGTCACTTGTTGACAGATGAGTATCCGGGACACTCAATATTAAATTACTGTATGTCTGGTTGTTCTTTGTTTCATATTATGAATGAAATTACTAAATGTAACTTTACCCATGATGCAACATTATTAATTTTTATGGGTAATAGGGGAAATGTAAACAAAGGAGAACTGCTTGAGTATCATAGAACCTTATGCAATCTTAGTTTCAGTAAAGTTGTGTTGTTTACATTCCCAGTAACAGTTGGCCACAGGAAGAAAATAACTTAAGATTAGAATTGAATATGACAATGCGTAACTTGCCATTTAATAATAACATGTTCCATTTGATTGATATTAACAATTATGTTCGTAATAATTTCTATTTGACAAAAGATAGATATAACATTATTATGTACTATCTAAATAATTAATGACATTGCTAATAATTTAAATTAGAAATTAAAACAATAGAGGCAACCGCTAGCTACAATGTACATAATTGCAAAAACAACTCAATAAACAGTTTATAACATCAGTAAATAGTATCAACCTGGTGCATCAAAATAATCAAGGATTTATGAACAAAGACTTAGAACTAGAATTATTTATGAATTTTAATAGTATTGATATTCTTTATAACAGAACATTGGCTGAAAAGTCACCAGTTCTTGTTCAATTTTAATAATCACCAGGTTGGTAGTTCGTTCAGCAGAATATATGCTATACATGGTGGCTCTTTAATTTTAGTAAGTAAGAAGCTCAAATTTAAAGATCGTAACGATATTTTGAGCCTATCTGTTAAGCGTACAGTTGAAATTGCCTGTATAAAATTGCAGCACTTTGTTGTATTAAGTGTGTACAGACCCCCTTCAGGATTGTATGACAGCTTTGAAAAGGTAATGGATGAAGTGTTACACAGGATTTGTAACTCAAACAAGTCCGTTATCATTTGCGGTGATTTTAATGTGAATTTATTAGAAAACTCAGGTTCTTGTAGTAAAATTGTAAGTCTGTTTCAGGCCCACAAGAATAACACCTACTAGTGTCACATGCCTAGATAATATTTATACAGATATTATACCAAGCCACAAAGAAATTATAAATTTACTAGAATATGATCATTGCGGGCAAATGATTACTATTCAAAAACAAAACAAAACCCAAAACTGCAAGTCGCTTGGAGGCTTTTAAAGTTAAACTCATTAATAAATTACCAGTTTTGTCAATTTATGCTGATCCTAATCATCTATATGATCATTTTTTTAATATAGTATATATTAAAAAAATATTCTGTTACCCGAATGTCCTATCTTTGGTATTGTTCGTCGAATCGTGGAGCTCCTTAAGTTCTGAGTTGAGCTGCACGATTTATGACAAATGCTTGCACTGACGGGAGAGGTCCTCTCAATCTGTGTGCTTCTTTCCTCAAAAGACCATCTCAGACATCGATCGGCATGGTCTTCATATGATCTGACCAACAGTATGTCTGGACTTTAAAAGGGACTGTGACCTCTGAGTTTGTTCCGGCCTTTCTTCTTAGACTAGTCAGATAGGAAACGCCGACCTCATCTAGTTTTTAAAATATGATTGACGTGTAAAAGTGTTTGTACAAACCTACTTACAAAATAAAATCATTTATCATTTACCACTCTGTGGAATGCGGTGGGCAGATTAAAATTGGGGATGCAAGCAGTCGTGTTATTCCTATTGTACTGTAGTGGCGGGCGCCGCCGCGGTTAATAATGTTCCATGACACTGCAGCGCCTGGCTTATGGCTCTTACTATTGTAGAATTTGTCGCATCTATCGAGTTCTACCCACAAGTGATGAATATTAATTAATTGGCTTAGTAGTATACCACGACTAAGCGCGAATTGACACTGACCACGCCGTGGAAGTGGCAAAGTTTTGGGCCAACAAGATATAAAATTCAGTCGTGCCAGCGACACGGAGAAGAAGAAGAAGCGCGTATTAAGTTGATGGACTTAAAAATATATCACCGTTTAGCGCTGCGATTCTGCCGCTACATTCAGAACTTTTTTACCAAATGACTATAATTATTATAGTTTTACTAGCCATCAGAATAAAATCAAAACTTGTCTTATCATATTTTTTTTTTTTGTATTCAGACACGATTCCTTAACGGTTTCAATTTTTGCATAGTTGCCTATACAAAAAAGAAGCCTATTCATGATTCACCAAATGCAATCCCCAAAACTGGCCTGGCTACCTGCTGTTCAATATGGGTATCTTAAGAACCCATTTCGTAATTGCTTACTAAACAAAGACTGTAACGCTTTTCATGTCCATGAAGGTGTGAACACCTCGGGACTTATTAATTACTCAGTGTTCCTTTAGTAATCTTTGAGCTTTGACTTGCTCTCCGTAAAAATTGGTTTCGGTGTTTACGTTTTATATAACACAGTCTCCCAAAGATAAGTAGGTATCGTACGAGTAGGTAGGACTTTGTCGTCGACGGACGTCGTATACTCGTACCTATGTAATTTTTTAAAGAAATTAAATCGCTCTCGAAGGATGGTCTCTGAAATGAAATAACTGTAATGATGGTGAGTGGGGCCGACACCGCGACGTATAGTATTTACGACCCGATTGTAAGTACTTACAATCGGGTCGTAAATACGCGTCACTCCGACGAAAATTCTGGTAGAACAATTTCCATGAAAGTCGTGTCGCGCTGTCGCGTCATGCCTGTCTGCGGGAGCCTTAACACTTGTAAACAACAAACAATTTTATCTCTTTATAGTATAAGTTTAGATTGACACAGCTAACTATTCTAGAAATAATCTAACATTTCATAATATGATATCAAAACTCATAGTAGGAGCAGAACGAAGCCGACGAACAAGGATTCTTCATAAATTCCATAACGTTCTCCTGAGGAGTTTAGATTGCGTTTTTATCCTAGGCTTTAGAATACAATCGGCTCCACCATTTTCTTTAGGGTTTTAAAATGTTCTGCTAAATAAATTCACAATGTCCCAATGTGATTGTCCTGGGGAGCCGAAATCAATAACCAATTTGTACTTAAGTGCTGAGAGGATATCGTTAATAGCATTTCGTTAGTAAACAAATCAAAATTATAATGATGAATGGTTAGTCAAATTTATCGACAAAACCTGAGTCGACAAGCTGGTAATATGTTTAATCTGTTAGTTTTACCTGAGGAGTTTTTGTTCTGTAGATATATTACTTATGGTCGATTCACACATATCAGTGATGCCACAGTTCCGTCAACGTGTTCGCTCAGTTCAGTATCAGTGCTACAGTGTTGCGTCAGTGATTCAATTCACACATGTCAGTACTTAGTTCACGGTGCTTCAGTGAAAACGTGTCCGTCGTCAAGTATCGTGATTGTGGCTATGGCTCTGTTCAATACTACGGAGCTAGCAATGATAGCTATTGTTATAGACTGAGAAGAAGAGCAGCATCGAGGAAAATATAAATGGGTGCATGAAGCATGGCAATTAAGAGAGACCGACGCATAATTCTTGACATTATACAAAGAATAGAATAGAATAGAATACTCTTTATTGTACACCATACAGAAAGAAAAAAAAATAGAAAAAAAGAAAGAAAAGAAAAGAAAGAAAAGATAAATGAGGAAAGGAAAGAAAGATGGAAGGAAATGTTTTGAATATTCTAAAATGTCAGAGAGCTGTTTCAATATTATTCTGCAGAAAGATAATCGTCGGAGGAAGGCTATATTTGTTTTTGATGCCGCGGCGTCCGTGATCCGTTAAAAATATCGTTGTTAACGAATACTTCCGTGATTGCCGGTGTTGGCACTGACACTGAGAGCACTGTGTCGTCATTGACCCTGACAAGTGGGGATGCGTTCTTAGAGAATGTATGAAATAATATTTAGCACTGTGCCGGTACTGTGTCGGAACTGTGACTTCACTGATATGTGTGAATCGACCTTTATTCTCCAGTATTTCAGTTCTAAACAAAATTATTGGACTCCAGTTAATAGCATCCTGTAATACTGGGGACCACATTAGTATAAGACTGATTACAGAATGATATGAAACGTTATGATTGGCGTTGGACTACATAAACGAGAAAATCTAAACATGATAACTACCGCATACTATAAACAGTTTTCTTTCATAAAGAAAAAAAACGCAGTTTTTTACAAAGAAAAATATTAATATAAAAAAACTGTCTCGCCGTGGAGGGGAGGTAGGGGAGTGCATCTCCAAGTTTCGCACTAACTCGCTAAATTATGACGGCTGTAAAACGTATGGCAGTCATTCGAAGCTATTCAATTCGATCTCGCACAGAACTAGAGAAGCTCGCTAGATATAAAGTTATGACGAGGTGGACGTGACATGCCTGACCAAGCTTAAGCTTGATTAATAAGCCTGTTTACGTGTACGTGAGACTGGATTATATATGCAAATACACATATTTCACGGTGATACATGTTTTAGCTTTAGGTATTTTTTTTATTTCGCCTAGTCAGTATTTATCTAAATAAGGGAATCAAAAATTCAACTCCTTGGAGTGTGAAGTTCTATTCGATTTGTAAATCATTTATTTGTTCGTGTAGGTATTCTTACGTAATGCATAATCATCCTATAATTTTCCCATGACTGGGACATAGGCAGGATGACAGGTAATGAGGTAACTGGATGAGAGTTACCGAAAATCGCGTTGAATGGCGTGCAATAGGAGAGGCATATGTCCAGCAGTGGACTGCTATAGGCTGATGATGATGATGGGACACAGGCCTCATCTCTGACAAAAGAAGTGGACCGTCATCCACCACGAGGGCACAGTGCTGGTTGGTACATAATGACCTTGAAGCAATTGAACAGTTATTTTTATAAGTACTAATTCAGCATGTAGCATCGTGTTGCGTTCGGTATTATTGAAGAATAAAACAATGCAAAAAATATGATAATATTTGAATAATGTAATTTCTTGATTTAATTTCACTGGAGTGACTTCTAAATAGTGAAAACATTTGGTTAGGTATGTAAAATGAACATGATTCGACGTGTTCATCGCGACTGTCCCTGGCCAGTTGTGCTCAAACAGCATTTCAAACGTTAAGCCCACCAGTAAGATAATTCACGTAATATCATGACGCGATCAAATTGCGGTGAACCTGCTGTTAAGTTCATGTCCTCTAGTTGCGCTTGCGTATCTAACAGCTATAGAGAATACGAAAAGCGTTGTTTTGGATGAAAGATAAGTGGTACTCAAACTCAAATCATTTATTTTAATTAAAATAAACAGGTACTTTTGAGTCAGTTAGTCAGAAAGATAGTAGATTCCTATGAAGAAGAACGGGCAAGAAACTCCATGGAAACTCTTTTAAATGAAAATGTTTTTACACAACTGTACTGCAACTGAACTACTTTAGTTACGTGAATTATAATTAATTTATTGAAGTTTATCCTGGACATTTTACGTGGTTGTTTAATTGGGAACTAAAAATCGAAATAAAAACAACCAAAAGTCATTTATTCAAACGAGGCTGAGAATCAACACTTAACGAACGTCAAAAACTTATGTTCGACTCAAAGAAAGTATCTGTATTCTGGAAATAAATCAGAATTAAAAGTATTTCCTTTCTAAACGTAGTTTTGATTGTGTTCTGGTTTGTTAATTTAATTGCTTACGTCCCACGCTTGTTTGTAAGTCAGCAAAAGTGGTGCTTGATGATTTTCTTACCACCTACATTATCTGCCACTGATTGTAAGGCAACTTGTTTAGAAGTAGGCGTGGTTACTCGACCAACATAAACTTTAGATTACTTACTTCAGTATTTCTTACATCTACCTTCTCATTAGTTATCATGAAGTTCAAGGATTAATTATTTGTTGAATTGTTAAAAGTTTAACTTGAACATAAAGGAAGAATAATTTCTTAGAATTAAAAAATGAGAACGGTACTAACTGTTCTAGTAGTTCAACTTTGTGCACTTTACATTTATTTATCAGGAGAAATACTCAAAGATAATACTTACCTACTTATTCTGTTATGGTTTCTAAATTGAGAATTTAAAGTTTAGAACTTGTCAAATTTTCTTTCGACCTAAGACGAAACCTGCGAAATTTAAAAACTCTGCGATAAACGTACTAAATTCTGAATTTCGGGGGCTTTATGAAAGGAATCGCCTCAAGTAATGCTAAAGTAGATTTTGCCACTTCTCAACTTCAAATTCTCAAGTCATAAACCGGTGTGATAATTGCCATAAAACAATTATTACACATAAAATGACTATCGATCGATCGATCGCCATGTTTTTTTTATTTTGAAAGTTCAGCCACGTTCATTGTGTTGTTCTGCGTCAATGGAAAAATAACACAAAAAAATATATAGGTTTTTTTTCGTTTGGCCCAAAATTTCGCAACGTGAATACCGTTCGCTGACGTAGCCATTAGGTCCTCACGTGTGCAGGTGACAGGGCATGCGGTGCAAGATGGGAGGTGAGCCATTGTCTGTGGAGAGATGCCGCATACACACCGGAGGTCTGAGCCATCCATTAACCCCCAACTTGTGGAGGTTATGTTATAATACAGACGACGACGCAGACACACGGCAGACGATTTTTTTAAACCTTTGAAGCAGTGGATTAGGAATTTCTTTAAAAACCCTTGGATTGTGTTTAAAAGAGTGTTTGTAATTGAAAGTGTGTTACGCAGTTAGAGTGTTGGTGTTTGTCCCACATACCAATTGCTTTCTTCCACTATAGTATAACAAAACAAATCAGCGGCACCAACATTCGTCCGTCATTCTATGCATGGTATAACCAGAATACGAAGCCCACTAGTAATTAGTCAGTTGGACGCTCGGCGGGATGACGCGTCAGTTTCGAACAGACGGCTTGTTTGCACCCTGTACCCAATACAACTGCCACACTATCTGAAATAGCCTCTAGTTGGTTATTAGTTTACTGGTTAACTAGCCTACGCCATTCTCAAAAGGTAACAGTTGTTAAATAGTACACAATAAAGCCACTTTTCGTGTCTGTCTGGACTAAATTGCACAATGGACTTTCATGCGGTTTTCACCATCCTTTAGAGAATTTTTTCCGGAAGGTTTATTATAATACATACACTAACGTTTAACTTAAGCCGTGTCTCCTGCGTGTTTTATCGAAACATTACACAAAAACATCGATATAAAGAGGCGTGGCCATACACATTTGTGTATTGCGTACACACGATGTTTTTGTTTTACATTACCAGCGCTGGAGAAGAGGGGGAGGGTTTGTTTCATTTTCAACCATCGCGCACTCCACGCACATCACATCACAGCAGCACAGCGGATGGTATAAGTAAAACCAATTCTTTAAAATCGGTTTCAGAAACACGAAAGAAATTATCAATCCAAACCGGTCATCAATCCGTAGCTCTTGGTAAATGTGAAAATTTTGAAGTCGTAAATACGGTTCGACTCGAAATCTGTCTTCTCCTCGATATTGAGTCTGTAATTATAACAACTAGCACGTCTTCCTCGTCGGAACTCATTACGACATCTACACAAAATGTGTTATTAAGTATATATGTATATGTGTGTGTTATTAAGTGTATATGTGTATGGTTTTTTGTGTAATGTTTCGAAAAATAGCGAAGCAGACACGGCTTCAGGTATAGAACAGAAATCTCGATGTTTTGACATGTCGCCACATTAGTAGATTGCACCCACGAGAAACAAGGGCAAGGGACTCGGAAATCATAAATATAACCTCACATAACATGACGCCTCAGTTGGGTATGTTGAGATGCCATGTATCCCATAGGGAGCGAGGCTGTTGTTATTTACTGAGAACAAATACAGACGGGCTGCTATTGAAAAAATCCTGATAGAAAAACCCAACACACCTTGCCCAACTTGGGGATCGAACCTGACTGTCGTGCTTGCGATCACTAGACCAACTAGGGAGTAATTTACACGTGCTTATATCTCATACATTATGTACGTATCGTTCTGTGATTCCATGCACGCAATTAATTCCGAATTGTATATACAGCTTAGAGGGAATATGCACTAGAGCCACTTATGCTAACCACTAATACCTGTTAGATTATCCTGCCTGTGCGCTTAGAATATATTCCAGGAATAGGATATTACTGATGGGAAGCAATTCCCTTTGGCCTGCCACCGGCAACTATGATATAACGAGTTAGATTGGTGAATTAAGTAGGACCTTGTGGTTGTGTTAGTCGCTTATGTTGGGGACGTATTAAACATTCTTGGAAGGGAACATTTCCGGGGATTAACAACCAATACGACTGTTACAAATTGCTTACGCTGAATTATAATCAAAGTATTACTCGTATTAATGAGCAAGGCCGTACGTACGCTAATTTTATTCACCAGCCACACCAAACTTCCTACGTCACGGACATAGTTGGGAACATTCTCCCGCGGGTTGTGCCGCAACAACGGGATCAATAGCCGGCACCTACTACAATAGTTTGTCCACCAACAACTAGTAAACTAGTGGAATCTCATCTAAACTTCTTTATAGCCACATTGAGCTGAAAGTATTCAGGAAAAGAGTAATGAAACTTGTACAATGGCTCGTGTTTTATAAAGTTAGGTCCAGTGATGGATCAGTTACAAGTTGATCGCACTTCTTGGTTATAAACATAGTAGTGGACGTTCATGTGGTAGAATAGTAAGTATACCATATAACTTAATCTAAGGTAATTATGCTCGTTGGTCTAGTGGTCGCAAGCGCTACTGCTTAGGATGAGGTCCTGGGTTCGAGTAATATTGAGTTTTCGCACCAGGAATTTTTCAGTAGCCGCCCGGAGTCTAGATTTTTGGCAATAGGCTCGCCTTCTATTACATAAGACTTAAAGATAACTGGCGAAATATGGGTGTACTGTACGTATACCTCTGCCTAACCCTTCGGCGAATACAGGCGTTATTTTATGTTATATTATGCAAAGTAAATTTTCACTGGAAACGAATGTTTATGTTTTGCTTTATCACATCAGAGAGGCTTCCACTTGGTCGTAGCACAGATCAAGCTACGTCGTAGCTTGTTGCTACGCGGGTGCTACGAGAATGCTACGAGTGTTATCAAAAATTGGTTACCTAAATAGTAAAACTGAAAATCTTTAGATTACACAAGTATGGCCAGCAAATTAATCCATTGTGCCAAAAACTCAAAGTAATCACCAATTTATGGCTAGGTAAGTGGAAATTATAGCTTTATCTTTGACGGTTAGTTTCGGGAACTATGTAATAGAATAGTAACAAAAAAACAATTAATTAATGTAACCTACGGACTGTAGTTCCAACTTCTTCTTTGTTAGTAGTAATAAATAGCAAAAACATTGATGTTCACAATTTGTACACATACCATTTGGGAAATCAACGGAGCGTAAACTTTGTGTGTTTCACTCAAACATCGTTATAATTTGTATTAGTTTGTACTTTTATTGTTTCACGAGTCTAGGTATTCTTGAAAGCTATATATCTGATATTGCCAATAATATAATGATGTATGTCCAAGTTGTACATCTGAAAAAAATATGTTTAAGTTTGACATACTAACGAGGACCCATTCGATATCTACCCTGTTAGTTAATCATAGAGTATTTTATTGGGAACAATACTTTTTAAACTCGTGTTTCACGGTAAAATATTTAAAATGATTGTCTGCCCTACAGAAATTCTTGGACGGAATCTCTACTTCTATGACTGAAAGCTATCCAAGCTTCGGTGACGGCTTCCCATGCACTCGCGCTCCGTACCATGGCCTGGACCAGGGCCGGACGCGAGAGATCGCCGTCGCCGATCGCCGCCACGAGGATGCGGCGGTGCTCCACCCAAGCCGGGCAGACCTCCACCGTATGATCCACCGTGTCCTCCGGGCGATCCACACGACACGACAACGCCAAGGTGTCACATCCTCACAGTGGTGACACCCTGGCGTTTCCTCCCGCCTTATCCTAAACAGGAACCTCCCGAAACAACCGTGTCCGGTGAGGACCTGCGTCAGCCGGAAGGTGAGGGTGCCGTGGCGCCTCTTCAGACACTCCTCAAAGAGGGGACATCATCGGACCAGCAAGACAGCCTTTTTTTTTTTTTTTTTTTTTCGGGATGGGAAGTCATCAAATGACCCCTCCCGCTCTGGAAATATAACCAGTCAGACTATGCACCGCATCGGCTGTCGACAGTTTGGCTCTAAAATCAAATTGCGCGGGGGATAATATGTTGTTTTTTTCTAGGTAATTAACTAGTCTACTGTTTATAATTTCTCTAGTATTTATGAAATTGAGGGTAGTAAGGATATTGGCCTATAATTATTAACTACGTCTTTACTTCCAGGTTTAAAGATAGGGATTACTTTTTTAGACAACTAGGGAAAATTCCTTCGGAAAGACAGATTATACCAAAATATGCTTAAACAGTTTAAGGATCTTATTGCTTATATTATTCCACCCAACTGCACAGTCGTCTTTTAACCCAGAAATTAATGGGTTTATTTCATCTTCATCAGTATCCAACATAGAGAAAGATTTTGAGTTACAGCTATTGCTTGATTTTTGGAAAAATGGTTGGTCGCAGTATTTTGGAATGTTTGACAAGAGTTTTCCCAACATTTACATAAAAGTTATTTACATTGTTACCTAATAAGAGTGGTGAAGGATTAGCCAGCAACAAACCCGAATTTGATTCACGCTGTTAAGACATGTTAGTGACGTTTTTAACATGTTTCCAAAATTGCTTGGTACTTCTACCGCTGCTTACCTGCTTTATTTAATTCAGCTTTATCGTAATTATTTTCTAATTTTTTTAGGAGATTGTTGCAGAAATTCCTGTATCTTTTATAGGTGGTTTCAATTATTAGATTATCAGGGTATCTTTTAGTTTTCTGATGTAATTTATCTCTGTGTCTTATACACCGAATTAGTCCCGGAGCAATCCATAGTTTAATATTATAAAATTTCTTCTTTACTGTAGAAACTCGTGTTACGTAATATTGCTTGTTGAACTTGTTTTATTAAGTAGGATACAGCCAAATTAGCGTCAGCAGTATTGTAAACTAGGCTAAAATCAATGTTGCACATATCATATTCGAGTTTTTTTGTGTCTAATTTGCTAATAGTCTGAGGACGATTTTGCAGCGTTAAATTTACGTTGAGTAAGACTGCGTGGTGGTCAGTAATTTTTGAGTTAGTAACAAGCGTAATATATGATAGGCTGGTTTTGATCATCATATGATCGAGGCAGGAACCGCTCTGATGAGTAGGCAATGTGTAAGCGGGGAGAAAACCAAGATATAAGCAGATACTAAGGTAATCTTGGGTCTCTGCATCGCAGTTTTCGGAGCCAATATTTATATTTAAATCAAGTGTTAGTATAACATTCTTAAATGGGCTTAGCGCTTGAAAAATCTGGTTTAAGGAATTGTTAAAACGATCTAAGTTTCTAGAGAAGGGGCTCTGTACATAGCTATTATCGCTGTGGTTGTACCAATTTTGATGACTAAACAATTACTCATACAGTCTTGTAGTGTATGTTCCTCAACTGTGACATATAAAGATTCTTTAGCAAAGACTACCACACCATCATTTTGATTGTTGTTTATTGTGATATGTAATAGGTTGTAACCCGGTATTGCTGGGTGATTATCGTGGCGGTTAGATAGCCAGCACTCGGTATGTACCATTATATCACAATCAAAGTTAAGTCTATGAAGAACAACATTAAAGATATCTATGTTCTTATAAATACTACGAATGTTTTGGGTCATTACGGTTAGCGAATTTGGATAGACGGAAAGATACTGTCTGCAGTCCTCAACGTCACATGTCTTTGATATAGTTTTAAATGTGTTATCAATATTGGTAATTAAGTTGTCATCCATATTAAAATATAAATTACAACAATAAATTAAGTCTAAAATATAAACTAGTATGTGGCGCTCTTTCATAATCTATCGAATTAATGAACCTGTATTCGGCAGCTTTTTTAGCAGGGCAATCTGTGTCTCCCGTCTTGTCGTTGGCTTGTTTTTTAAAGCGCAAACATGTAGCATTTAGCATTAGCATTTTGGCGGATTGGCCTTCTTTGCGCAGTCTTGGATTGTGTGCCCTTCTTCACCGCAATGACCACTTTAGATTGGGCAGAAGCCGCCTCAAGGCAGCCCCGGCCCGCTCCAGTCTGGGAGCCAAACGTTGAAAATGCTCCACGAAGTTCCACCGGCTGTCGAGGACGAGTCCCAGGTACTTCACCGTCGACAATAAACATAAATTCATAATCCAATCGAAACTACCCAACCACTCCGACATTTTGTCTAATTACCTAATCTACAGTGAAATTGTCAAATACTTAAACAGCCCTAGGCTCAGCCTATTGTTATTCGTACCCAAAAAGTTAGATTTTCTCAGAACAAAGTTCAACGACCGCAGAACCTTTCCTCTAGCAACAAAATCACCTATTCAAACATTAACTAGTCTCCCAGCCTCATCTTGCCCCATTCATTACACGTAACGATGTTGACACTCGTTCAATGATCGTGCGGTAATCGCGTCGAGATAGTGTCGTGATCGCGTCGTGATCACTTCGCCTTGATTATTGTTTGCGCATAAAATCTCATGAGCAAGATAAGTGGTTATGTTTGCGTCGCCTTATTTGTTTGCGTAGTTTGGGATATCGAAGGGACGTAGATATTGTATTTTGGCTAACTGATCACGGGATTGTGACCCTCAAATCTCAAATAGCTTATTGCAATCTGTACAGTTTATTACAGGTGCTAAATAAAAGAAAAATAATAGAAACAATTCTGGAACCTGTCGGGCATAGCAAATTTTTTTTTACGAAGAGAGGGGAAGAGCGCTTTATTCATTTTCTTTGTTATTAAGTTAGAATTATTTTATATCCTATTAATTATTTTATACCTATGTATTTATATTTCCATTAATTCACTTATTCTATTAATATTTTATATGCTGGTCTATCTATTCATTTATTATTTATTTAATTATATTTAATATCATTTATTTCTTTACTCGTTTAAAAATTGTTCATTATTATTAATGGGTCAAGCCTCGTGCGGGCCCATTACAATAGAAATATCAATTGTGTCTCATTAGCGGGGTTTGAGCGATTAATGTAATATATCTATAATTATTAAGTATTATAGTATAATTTATTGTTGTTATTTTACTTCCTATCCTCAGTTATCTGGAGAGTGTTGGCTGTGTCTTTCTGACGCTGCATTATCTAAGTTAGACAATAGGTAGAATGTTTAGTGAGGTGTCACAAGGATTACCAATATTTTATGGCTTTGTTCTATTTTATTTTTTCTCTTTTGTTATGTTGAATGCACTGATAATACTTACCATTAAGATCACGGAGGCAATGAATGTGATATGGTTTTGAATTCCTTGGGTAGGTATGTCGGAAAAAGCATGGTTGTCGTTTGCGACGCAATGCTGTTATGCAAATGGCCGCCATCGCGATTCCAATATCCCATGGTGCAATCTAAAAATATGGTGTATCAATGCAGGCTTCTTTGCTTATTTACGGAGTATCGAAGTTATTGCTAAGATAGAATTTATGTGAATAGGAAAACACACCACACTGTACACAACGTATAGTTGTTGCTTACTTAACATTTTTGTTTTAATACGTTTTGTATTATGGTTTTAGTTTGTGTATTCGTTTTTACGCATGAATACAGGTATAGATTTTTCTTTATTTTATTTATATGCACACACTATGTTCAGCTAGAATATCGCTTATTTCTGCGGAAAGTTAGACTTACCTGATTTAGTATGTCACATGGTGGGACGTCATTACGGCATTCGAGAGGTAGTTGCTGAAAATCAGCGCTGTTGACGATAGGTTCGTCCGAAGTCACAGCATTTTTGCTGAGCAACGACCTGTTCTTGCACAGATGCAACGCACGGCTTAATTGTGGTTTGTTTGGTTACAAAAGTAGTTATACTAGTTATTTCGCCACTCTGCAATTGGCATTTTTGTTTTTATTGTCATTGTTATTGTTTTGTGGTCATCTGCCAATATCTGTATTGTCAATATCAATTAACTTTTTGACTGTCGTAATTAGAGACACAATAGAAAGACAATTGCTTATGTCGGACTGTGTAACATAAGACATTCGAGAGGTTAATGTGAGTTGTCATTGGTCCCTGGCTTTGATATCAAGCAATAGACAAAACATTTTTATGCTTGAGTACGAGTCTTTTGGACTATTTTTTAGTTTTTTTTATTATTATTATTTTCTTTTTATTTGTAGTTGTGCGTTTCTTTTGTGCAGAATAAAATATTTTCTTACTTTCTTTTTCTTTCTTACTTATTAAAATATATCTGTTATTCACAGTTATGTTTTATTATTATAGAATTTATCCGTTGGATATTCATGGACTGTATAATAGCTTTTATAATTAAGTACTGCTTTAGTTTATTTAAAAATATACAGGTTTTATTTTGTTGTTTTATGTCATGTGGTAATTTATTATATATTTTTATTGACTTTGAATATGGACTAGATGAAAGTAGTTTAAGGCAGGAGGGGGCAAATTTAGCATATTTGTCCATTTTTGTGGCGAAACGAATAATTTGTTTGTATGTCTCCCCGTGTGCTGTAAGAATCTGGATATTTACGAGCTAATTTACCTAATTCCAAGATATAAATACCAACTAAGGTGAGAATCTTGTGTTTTTGAAAGTAAGGCTTGCAACTCTTTCTTCTTGCTCCATTTTATTACTGAATTGACCTTTAAAAAATGAGTGCCTTACATAATTATTTAATTTCACATGCCCCTATTTGTACCTATTGCCTCTCACACTTTGTCATTTATCCATAGGTACCTACATATGTATAATAATATTATGTACCTACTGCTATAGAAGAGTGAATCACTTCTGCTTACCCACATTTGTCGTAGGTACGTACGTACCTACATAATTCACTTACCGTTTAAAAGCTCACGTGTAAAACATGACACAAAGGGCACAAAAAAGAAAGCCGAAAATAATCTTTACAATAAAGGTATTTCCGAAAATTGTCCTGCATTTACTGTTTATTGCCAGTTCTTTTCCCGCTAAGATCTCTGAGTGACAAATGAGCTTACCACCAAACTGTCCTATAAGCGATTAATAACTATGAGCGGTGCTTTTTCGTCACTTCCTTCCCTGCCTACCCCGCTCCCCGTAGAGTGACATATAGCTGGTACATCATCGTTCGTATCTGTCGGGAACAAGCCACCTTTACAGCTGATGTCATTAATTTACTCAGAGTTGATACGAGAGTGGTGAGTGAAACTAACATTGTACCTACATAAAGTCTGTTATACTGGTACAGACCCACCTTTTGACTCTAGTTCATTAATGCAATATAGGATGGTGGCAACCAAACTATTTAAACATAGGGTGGTGGCAACCAAACTATTTAAACGTAGGGTGGTGGCAGCCAAACTATTTAAACATAGGGTGGTGGCAGCCAAACTATTTAAACATAGGGTGGTGGCAGCCAAACTATTTAAACATAGGGTGGTGGCAGCCAAACTATTTAAACTGACAAAACTGTTTACCCACAATATTTGGGCAGTATTTAAACGTTTATTATTCCAGTATTTTATTCATAAGAGGCAAAATAAATGTACCAATAAAAGCGCAGTTTTTCCGTTTCATTAGTGGCAGAGTGCCAGCTAGCCATAAATAATGCTTCGCCACAAATCAAAAAGAATTTGAATGTGAAAAATTGTCTGTCTGTGCCGGGCTACATCCCTCATACTAGAGATTTGGAGCTTTTTTGTGTTCGTTATTTTATGGCGGGGCTATGAGAGAATGAATGAACTATAGTTGACCTCAATCATTTGATAGTATTAGAGGAACTTTAGGTTGGTTTTTCTTTATAAACGGCACGTGTATATCGTAGTTTTTTTGTGTACAGCAATCTTTTAATCCCCATCTGACTTTGATGATAATAACGAGTAACAAGATAGGTAATCTTGTTAGTCGTTGTCTAAGATTAAACTTTACTTTCTATATGGAAAACTTCCTCTTATGCTATAAAAGAAACATCATTGTGGGCGTAATATTAGGTACACCTCTGCCTAACCCTTCGCGGATTACAGGCGTGATGATATGAATTTATTTTGACATTAGGTTCGGCGCACAATTACTATAATGATAGTGAATGTGAAAGTTTTTGTTTCATAAAGTTACAAGAACTTTCGAAAGTCATAACTAGGAAACTAGAAGCGAGGTACCAAATAGTTCCCTGGAGTTGCATCAGGGAGGCACTCCGGTATCACCGGATGCCGACCTACCTCTGTCGCATTGTCGAGGCCTATTTCACGGACAGGGCCATCTTCAACCCCGGTCACCGGGGAGAGTGGAACCGGCGAGAGATGTCGTGCGGTGTCCCACAGGGATCGGTCATGGGGCCGCATCTGTGGGATATCGGGTACGACTGGGTACTACGCGCCGATATCCGTAGCGGCGTCAGCGTGGTTTGCTACGCTGACGATACACTGATCCTGGCGCAGGGGACGTCGCACCAGGCGGCGGCCGAAGTAGCGACACGCGGGGTTGCGACAATCGCCGAGCGGATCCGGCAATTGGGACTCGAGGTGGCCCTGCACAAGTCTGGGGCCATGCGTTTTCATGGTCCTCGGGACGTTCCACCGTCGGGTTTTTAAGCAAAACAATAACAAATATTAAAAAAAATAAATCATGGAGAAAGTGTGGTGTGTGTGTGTGTATGAATGTATTTTGTAGTGTGCGAGAGCGAGTATGAGATGTAAAACAGCCACGATAGTGACGAAAGCATCGTTGCTGTTCGGTCCCAAAGCTTTTATTGATAAATAAAACAAGTTAAACAGTCTGAAGATAGATAAATGAGTGAACAGATCGCTGTTGTTTTTCGCCCGATGTTTTCCCTAACGTCACGTTTTTTCTTTCCTAAAGGGGCAGGCAGAAGCAGACTTCAGCCACTATTGCCCACTATGTCCAAGACTAATACAATAGGGGACGAGCATATTGCAATCAACTACATTACAGTACATATCTACTAGAGAGTTCATGAAGCGCTTGCTTATCACTATGAACTATTTAGCACTGTCTCCCGAACTATTGCTGATTTGAATAATTAAGACATGTGTGGAGTGCACCTGTGTCTGCGCGCACACTTGTGCTCTATATTAACTCCCGAAGGCTGGTCTCCATTGAGATTGGCCGAAATACTGTCTGGAGGACTTTAAGCCGTTGGCCTGACAGAACAACCCATAAGGGCGAATTTCACCATTATTCTACATTCTACAACAATGTGACACTGATAGCGCTGGAACGCAGTTTAGATGTGCTGATCGGATTTAGTTTCATTCATGATATTCACCCTTAGCCGTTGAGTACACGATATCATATCTCAATGTTGTAGAAGTGGTTCTTGCGACCATAAAACCAAGGACATATGTCGAAGATTTGATATAGAACCAAGGTAACCGACATATGTCGAAGATTTGATATCGAACCAAGGTGACCGACATAAGTCGAAGATTTGATATAGAATCAAGGTAACCAACATAGTTCGAAGATTTGATATGATATTCTGGAGTGGCGACCGCGTACCGGAAGGCGTAGCGTTGGAAGGAGATACACAAGCCGGATAGATGACCTTTTGAAGGCCGCAGGAATCCACTAGATGCGGGAAGCACAGAACCGATCGAAGTGGCAATGCTTGGGAAGGCCTATGTCCAGCAGTGGACGTCTTTCGACTGAAATGGTGATGATGAAGCTTTGATATACCTACAGTCCAACACACGTGATTACATATCGGTATTTCCAAACTATGTATTTCGGATCGCAACTTCGCTGCGAATCTAACCCTGATGATTTCTCTGAGTCGTCTAGTTGATGAGTAAAATACTTTGCCATCACACTCATCTCATTTTATCCATCTACAAATCTAACCTTACCTCTAAAGGGCCATTCATTAATCACGTGAGCTTTTGGCCACTTTTATACGCCTCCCTTGATACGTCGTCAGGTTTTAGACTACCCCTCCTCGCCCCTTCCCAGCATCACGTGTATTTATTATTATTGAAAAGATCACTTTTAGAACCTGTTTTACGAATAGCCTAGCATCATAGTATTTACCAGAGTTAAATTGTATCGTCGCACGAAAATATACACGTGATTGTTATATTATCAAACCCCCTATCCCATCGCGGTAACCTCACGACGAAGACCCCTAAGGGTTGTCCTAATTACTTGATAAGCACGTGACATCTCAAAAAAACAAGATACACGTTCACACTCGCGCCGCTCCAAATCAACAGCTCGTTTATTTCCCTAACCCTCTCAAACGAACGACCTTCAAACACTTTTTCACGTCAAGAACATTTATGTGGCCATTAGTGAAGGTGCTGATGTATGGGAACCATTCAATGTTATGGGAAACAACTCCATTGTGATAGTATAGGCGATAGATCATCTGTTAAGTGTCGCTCGTGAGTAAGGTTGGCAGACTTTGAACGTTGTTACTTGGTAGGTTGTTTTAGCGTTAGACTTTCTAAGTGAGCGATCTCCTTTTTACGCATGTAATTCGCAAGAGGATGAAAAGTATAGGGTTCACTGTTACTTTTCTTGTCAAAGATAAATTACATGTTGAAATAAGTTATGGGCGTGTGGGTCCAAAGGCACTTATGGATTTAGGACTCCCCGAAGGCATCTATTTTTAGAAGTTAATAGAAGCGGTATAGAAATTGCTTTCTACAGTATTCATGTGAAAATAAACGAGAGAAAAACAAGGTTTAGCACGAAAGAAAGCCTAACTTTATCGCGAAGTTCAAATATCCACGTATTTTTGCAATTTGCAGGTTAGTATCAGGCAGTATGTTGATCTAAGTATGATTCGCGGCCGTAACAAATAATTATCGAGAGAATTATAATTATAAAAATCATCAATATATCTGTTCATATTACCCTATTGAGTGACTATTTCATGAAATCGTGACATTTGAGGCCAATTCTAACTTAAGGAGTTTTTATTGTTGACTCTAATGATTATAATTATGTAAAGGCATATTTGTTACGGTCGCGGATGATATTGGCCAGGTTGTATGTAGGTTGGTAAAGAGCACAAACAGTAAGTAAATTTGAATTTTGCGGCTACCTACCTTATCGCATCCCCCTTAAACGCGACCTTCTAAGAAACATCACCAAAAAACATTATAGCGCCTCTGACTAGAAGACATCTACAATTAGAACAGGCGATGTGGAAAATTAGTAGCTCCTACCTGCCCTGCCTTAATTAACAGTTTGTCCCAAAATCAGCGAAACCCTAGGAGAACGACTTGGCCTTCGCTCAAGGCTATAGTTAAAATGTTGTACAGGGCGGCTGAAGTATACTCGTACCCGTTAGCTCGACTATAAATAAGACCCGATAATCGGAACGACTGCTTTATAGGTATCAATACTATAATAAATTGAGCAATCAGTGTAAGTAATCGCTTTCAGTAATTAGTAAGAGAGAGAACCTACACATTCGTCCGAATATACATATAATAAATATACACCACACGTATTTGAGTAATACGAAGCATTTGGTATTTTCGATGTACTCTACGTGTTTCTTTTAATAATTTTCTATTTTCATCCAGGTTCTAACGTTTTCTCAGATTAATTTTAAAGTCTTTATTGATTCAATTTATCAAAGTTTGTATGTACGAGGGCCACGCTGAAACTTTTTAGAACTGGCCACTTGTAAACGATATAATAAAAAAATAAGTTCAAATTTTGAAAATGGAACTCTTTGCCAATATTATTGTGTATGTATTTTATTCATTTGTCATTTTTTATGATTTGGCGGCAAATTGAAAGTTGTCAGCGTCACGTCAGCATGACTTTAACGCGAGAAAATTTTCGTACAATGATTTTTTATGACTTTCGATGTCATTTAAGTCAACAAGAAAGTTATGATAGACTTCGATTGGCCTTTCACGATGAAGCCCCATCTCGTGCCACTGTTTACAACTGGTTTAATGAGTTTAAACGTGGTCGCACTAATCTCACCGATGATCTGCGTGAGGGACGGCCTTCTACGGCGACGACTGAAGATAACATCAGTGTTGTGCGGCGTATGATAGAGACTGACAAAAGAGTGACTTATCAGCAGATTCGGACAAGCTTAGGCATCTGTGTGAGTCAAGTACAAAATCCTCCATGAAAATTTAGCGGTCAGGAAGCGTTGTGCCCGGTGGATACCTCATAATTTGACAGAGGCCCAAAAGCTCCGTCGTGTTGATGGGTGTCGTGAAATGGGTCAAAAATGAATTAACAGAGGTGACTCAAATGCTTTGTTCGACATGCTTACGGGTGACGAAAGCTGGATTTATTGTTATGATCCAGAAACTAAGAGACAGTTTGCTGTCTGGATGTTTCCTTCCGAGAAGTTGCCAACTAAAGTGATGAGAGGTCGAAGCGTGGGAAAAATGATGGTGGCCTCGTTCTTCGGAAGGACAGGTCATTACGCAACAATTGTTTTAGAGGATCGAAAAACAGTTACTGCAGAGTGGTACACTAACAATTGTTTGCCACTTGTCTTGGAAAAAATTCGGGAGAAACGACCTCGCAGTAGGATCCTCCTTCACCACGACAACGCTTCGTCGCACACCGCCAAGCAAACTATCGACTACTTGGCGACGTCAGACGTGGAATTACTGGGTCACCCGCCCTCGCCCCCGACCTCGCACCTTGCGATTTTTATTTATTCCCGAAAATAAAAGAAAAAAATCGAGGAAAGCGTTTTATGGACGCCGAGGAAGCAGTGGCTGCGTTTCAAAATGCCGTCGAAGAGACCCCTAAGGACGAGTGGGCAAAGTGCTTTTCTCAGTGGTTCCATCGGATGCAGCGATGTATTGATGTAAATGGACACTATTTTGAAAAGATATAATAAAAGTAATAACTTGCTAGTTTGTTCAGTTTTTGATTTTCTAAGAACTTTCAGTGTCACCCTCGTAGCTAGGCTACACAATAGAGATTTCTAAAATTATAGATTTACTTAGCGGGAGATAGTATGAGTTGTTTGGTGACCTCAGAACTGAGCATAATCATTCTATAATTTTTCCACTGCTGAGATACAGGCCTCCTCTATGTGAGAGGGAGTGGGCTATAACCACCACACGGACCTAGTGCGGGTTAGTAGATGTCACATGTCTTCGATTTGTTGGTTCTAAGACATGCCGGGTTCCTCACCATGTTTTTCATCACCGTTTTTAGAGCAGTGGTGATTAAATTATTTACACAAAGTAAAAGAGAGAATAAAATAAATGAATGAACTAGACTATTGTAAGCCCACCGGCACTGAACACACAGGAGAACGAATATCGCTATTTTGTTTTTAAATAATTAAGCCTTATTAGCCTTTCATCGATGACGTCACATGCTCTAATAGTTCACTGAAGTATTTGTATGGAGAAGTGATTAACTACGCCTTTGCAGCTGACGGATTAATGGTTGTCAATTAATCTTAAATAGTTGGCGTAAACAATGTTGTAAAGTGAACGTGTACTGTGTACGTGTGGTCTGTATGGAGGTGTGAGTGAGTGTCGTGAACTCAGGAATAAGGACGGAGGGTATCAGTAGCACTATGTTTAAATTAAAAACTTGTTGAAGAAGATGAAGATAAAGCTTTGGTATGGGCAACTATGTACCTAGTACATAGGTTCCCACTAGTATCGGACTATAATAACTGGCTGATTCCTGGACAATTCATTACTACCGAGTTACCTTAGGCTCTTTAAAAGAAATAATTATGGTATCGAATTATGGTTTTTGTTTGTAAGCAGGAAAAAAAAAAGTATTGAAGTACAACTGAAATAGAATCGTCCCTGCCAATTGTCGAATATATTGAGAAGTTCCATACTTTATTTAGATTAAAATAGCTTTTGACAATAAAGCATCGATGATCATAACTCGCTACATTGTGCCGGGGGCATCAATTGTCCTCCATCTCAAAAAAGGCCTGCCTGTCACTTTACTACGCAATTATTTTACCGAGTCACAAAACCGAATTATGTTAACACAATTTTATCACTTTTAGGGTTCCATACCTTTAAAGGAAAAACGGAACCCTTATAAGATCACTCCGTTGTCCGTCTGTCTGTTCGTCTGGTAAGATCCTTTTTCTCAGGAACGCGTAGAGTTATCAAGTTGAAATTAATATAAAATACTTTTTTTTTTTTTTTTTTTTTTTTTTCTGGTGGGAAATCATCATATGACCGCTCCCGCTCTGGGTGGAGCGGAAGGGAGTGTCAGACTCTTACTGACTAAAACCCACCCATGTTCCTTCCTTTGCCCTTTATGTTCCGGGGTAGCGGTAACCCTTTCGGACAATCCCGCTGACCCGGCAGGCTTCGGCCCTAAGGGGCCCCTCGTTATGCTGACATCTCTTTGAGGCGCGCGTGGAACACTTACGCGCCAATATAAAATACTTAGGGTTGCAATCCTTTGAAGCGATGAAAAAAACAAACTGCTAAGTCAACGCAATCAAAAGATACAGGCGTTTATGTTCCGTTTATGCCACATATTTTGACACTGGCTAGGGAATCAAAACCTATAGGGTATGTCCTATTGACCCAGAATCATGAAATTTGTCAAGCAGCAATGTCATGTAGCACAAGTAAAGGAAAAAATACGAAAACCGTAAATTTGTAGTTACATACCTACAAATTTGTGCGGAACCCCTAATGCGCGAGTCCGACTCGCACTTGACCGGTTGTTTTCGTAGAGACAATAAAATATGTTTTATTACATGATTGCCAATTAGGTACATCTCGCGTGATTCCGCGTGACATTCAACACACTACACAGAAACACTAACAATTTGGTTGATACTCGTATTAGAAAAAATTGTCTTCTCTCCGTCTTACGTGTCTGAAGATACACAAATTGTAACATATCATAACTTTTCTTGGAATCGGTGTTACGAGAATTTCAATAAACGAAATGTATGTAAATTCTATAAAAAATAAGAAACCTCGAGACAGCTTGATACTCGCGTGAACGTATGTAGATACCTACTTGTGTATATATACATTATGTATGACCACGTTACAGCAAAAATGTTGCGATGTTTTGTTGGTTTGTAGAAAAATTTCGTCCTCTATGTGTTGGCACTTTACGGTGTGGTTATAATTAGCTCTAGACAATAGAAAAATTGGTTAAACTTTTGTGACCTAGAATTTGCAACTTTTGGTAAATCAAAGTTTAAAATCTAAATCACTAGATACCTCCTAAGCTCGTGCCGGTTGTTAATTTCTGGTTTGATATATAGATGACGTGCAACATTACCATCTAAACTTGCAAACTTTATAATACTGTTGCTCTCACATCTGTGGTTGCTTTGCTCTCTCCAACAAATCTGCATAGTTGTCGCGCCACGAAGTTGTCTCTGTATGTACAGTAATGTGCACTTACTGCGACGTTGTTCTAGCAACTAAGTGCACTTGTCACCTGCACTCAATACTCCTCCCCCAGTAAGATTCGTGTTTAATATACTGCGTTTTTTTTTTCTTTTTCGTGTCAATGCCTAGGTACGCATGTTGTTCGAGTTACAGTTTTGTTTTCTTATTTTTTCAACAGGAATTCATTACTGAAACCAAGTAATCATAATATTACAAATAACACACAACTGCATTCGTTTCCCGCTAGCGCCTAGCTTTGAAGGCACCTACCTGCTGAATTTGCTACTATTAAGTATTGCACACTAATGTCATTTGCAAGCAGCACAAGCAGCGCAGTACTAAAGCAGATGCGCGGTAATAATCAGGGTCCAATAATAACAAAATTGTTCAAGCTGAAACAATCCAAACCTAGTAGAACTTTAGCACCATAGATTATCGCATTCTGATTCAAACCCTCCTGATACCGTAGCTGTAATTTATTTATTTGATAATTGGATTTGCGTGAAATGCTGCCCCGATTTCATCATTCATAAAATAATTGGCATCTGTTCATTTAAATTCAAATATAATTACGAATGTTCTGCACTATGTTTTCATTTATTTCGTGTTTAATTAAAATATTATTTTGTCAACTCGTTAATTTACTGAAGCTGAGTGCTAATTACTGCGTCTGTTACACATTGCATTAAATTTTTCCGTTATTGACACAATGAAGTACCTCTGCTACTGGCACCTTCTTCTCATAATCTCTGATTACCAACCCTTCAAAAAGCGAATGGGTTAATAACTTTTGTAAATCTTTTGTAGTTTTCGTCACATATTTTGCACTTTCATATAAAATAACATCTATATTCCCCGAAAGGCCGCCAAATTTATTTAATAGCGTTTATGTCTCATGTGATTGTATTCGGAGCCCATCGCTCTCGACCCGGCACCAATCCATACTTCAGGCTGCTACTGGGAAATTCCTAAATGATAGCATTCCATGTCTATTGGCTGCACCAACCCCTGCACAAACTAACTTGTTTTGGAACATTTCCAAGGGCTGAGGTCAAATGGAGCTCTGGATTCTAGTGTCCGAGCTCGCCAATATCGATTAGCTACATAACGTTCAATTAGATTGGAATCGAAGGGCTGTAAATCATCCTCAGAGTTAACCGGTGTACGATCTGGGTGAAACCAGTGTTGGAATATTTAATATCTGTCAATATTTGTGAGTGGGGCATTTCAAGCGGCTAACGATACAAATCGTACCTACATATTACAATATAAATTATGATAACTTTGTAATGATTCACATCGAAAATTAGACAAAACCGAATAAAATAATTATTCAGTGCAAGAAAAGACCAAAAAACTAAGATCAATTATTTTTTTAAAGACCACCCTATTTATTTATATTTACATAATCTAAAAAGCTAATAGTCATAAAATAATAATATGTATAATTACAAAAAAAAGGGAAAATAATCAAAAGGCATCAAAAAATTCATCGGCATCGCAGTCAATGGGAAAAGAGCCCAAAAGACCACGTTATATGGCAAATGCTGATTCTTTGGCCAGAAAATCGGCCAGCCCTGTGGTCACGTGTAGAGTCAACAACCGCGTGGCGATGCCTCGAATAACCAAGTGGGTACTCGGTCCCCATCGCTCTAGTGTTTCAACTCCAATCGGCTCGAACATAAAGTCCCAATAAGATTGGAGTATTTGCGCCGTTTCAGATTTTCCGCACCTGCAGCAGCCGCTCCAGCACAGCCCCGCTCGCCCGCCGTGCCAGGAAGATGGAATGGTGCAAGTGTGTCGACACACTTGCATCCCACACCAAAGGCCTTCCAAGACATTATGGTCATTCCGTCTGGCGTCTTCGCATAGTCGCGTGCCCAAACCATTGGGTTCTAAAACATTAATTAATTAGCAAGATTATAAAAAGTGGTTTCGTTGAGAAAGAACCAGGTAAAAAACTCTTTGAAATAAGTAATATCCGGAGACGTGAAACCAACGGTTTGTATGATAATTTAAAAAAAGATCTTTCTTTACCTTTGTGGCAGAAATCTATTTATAACATTATTAATACGCACCTTAAAATAACCCTACAAATCTTACCACGCCTTTGGAATCGCCCCACATCCATCAAATTGGACCTTAACCCTTAAACGCGCATGTACACACGGTAACACTTGCCGGGTCGAGCTGATCCCAGCGCCCTTGCACTGACACCACAGTACAACAGATAGGTACAGAAGGTCGGCTCCTGACAACAAGCGAACCACTCACGCACACAGCGTTATTTCGAAATTTGAAAAGTCCTGACAAAAAGCCGCACATTTGTAAAAAACCAGATATTTTATTATTTAATCTTTCTTTTTCCAGGGTCTCTTTAGACTTAAGTATTAAAAAAAAACCCCTTAAAACGAAAAAATAGGACGAAGTCCAAACAGGGGGCCTAAAATACAGACATACCCGGAGAAATTCGGACGGATGATAACCCTACGCACACATAAAAACGCGCGCGCGCGCGCGTATAACACGCGTCTACGTAACAGCGAGTGCAAGCGTACTGGCATTCGTTTTACGCGCCAGTTTCGCTTCTTGTAAGGGGCCGACCTTCTGCACCTACCCATGTTGTACCACGGCTCTGTGTATTAACATCAATAGATTTCGTGAGCGAATCCCGAGCCTTTCCTAATCTTCGCCAAAAGGTTCCGCTGGGCAGTGTGAAAGGCTGTGAGGCTTTTTGAAAGGTAGGGCAAGGCTAGTGGAATATATTGAGTGGGTAAGCTGTTTGTTATTGAAGTTGCTCTGGGTACACACTTTTTGTAAGTATAGACTTTGTGTTAACAAAGCTTACGATCGGTGCCTGCTGCGTTAGTACCTTAGTAGGTACTTATTTGATGAACTATATTATGACGTGTAGTCGTCATAATATACCGATTACACTCATCATGAGTGTGAAGTTTCGCCAATCAATAAAAAAAGTCGTATTGTATACAGCTGTATGTTCGATTAGATAAGTTAGAACAAAACACAAGTCTATGTATACAAATGAAAAGTCAACTGCTCCATCGTGAGGAAACAGACATTGGAAACTGATCTTTCACTTCCTACGAAATGTATGGGAAAATAATTGCGATTTCGGATTTTTCTTGTACTCAAACCTCAGTTGGTCCGATGGAGAATTTTGATCCTTATAAGAAATAGGATAAAAAACCCCTTTTGCGAAAACCGGCTCCTTCAAATTCGACTCACCAGATTCCCCGGCGCCTGAACTAAATAAGTCTTTTAAATGTTGAGGAATCAGGCCGCCGCCGAAACCACTACGGATAGAGCTCACGGCTGCAATCAGCTGGGGGCAGTAACATTAAAAGCAGTTGAATCCGGATCAGGGAGGAAAGGTGGTAGGAAGTAGGGGATTCGGTGAAGGTGAGACCATCCATCCGCAGGCGATTGATGTTTTTTCCCAGGGTTTCTGACAAGAGTTTCTGGAGAGTAGTGCACATCATTAGGCGGGAGGAAACGCCCGGGTGTCACCATTGCCAGGATCGCCCAGAGGACACGGTGGAGCACACGGTGGAGGTCTGCCCCGCTTGGGCGGAGCACCGCCGTGTCCTCGTAGAGGCGATCGGCAGCGTCGGCGGCCTCTCGCGCCCGGCCCTGGTGCAAGCCATGGACCGGAGCGAGAGGGAGTGGGAGGCAGTCGCCTCCTTCTGCAAAGCAGTCATGCTAGCGAAGGAGGTGGCGGGACGGATGAGGGAGAGAGCCTCCCGTCCCAGCCGCCGCGGGAGACGCCCCGGGCGTCGGGAGTCGAGTGACGACTACCGGCCACCGTAGGCGTGGGCCTGCGGGCGGAGAGCAATGGGTAGCTCACCGCCCGATCAGGACCAGGCCCGTGCCGGACGGCGCGTAAGTGTTCCACGCGCGCCTCAAAGAGATGTCAGCATAACGAGGGGCCCCTTAGGGCCGAAGCCTGCCGGGTCAGCGGGATTGTCCGAAAGGGTTACCGCTACCCCGGAACATAAAGGGCAAAGGAAGGAACATGGGTGGGTTTTAGTCAGTAAGAGTCTGACACTCCCTTCCGCTCCACCCAGAGCGGGAGCGGTCATATGATGATTTCCCACCAGAAAAAAAAAAAGAAAGCCTCTTCGTGAAAGGTTATTGAAAACAGGTCATTTTGGCCGAATTGTTCAAGTTTTTGTTAATTTTGTTTAATTGTTAATATTTTTTTAATTAGTTTGCATATTGCCATACCATTATTTAAATCAGGTAATAAAAATGTCGTTGGCAATTTCAGGCCTATTTCTCTCTTACCTGCATTTAGAAAAATATTTGAAAAATGAATACTCAAACAGTTGCTAAGACATTTTAATTTAAATAGCCTCCTTCATAACGAGCAATGGCTTTACAAAAGGTCGTCCAACTACAGGTGCGGGTAGTGCTCTGCTGAGACACATATTTGACGCATGGGAGAAATCGCAAAATGCTATCGGAGTTTTCTGTTATCTCTCCAAAGCCTTTAATTGTGTGCACCATGACACGCTTTTGCGTAAACTACGTCATTACGGTGTCCAAAACGAAGCTCTCAACGTAATAATTTCTTATTTACATAATCGGGTCCAATGTGTAGATGTTAATGGTGTGAAATCTTCGGGGCTACCAGTTCAGTTAGGTGTACCGCAAGGCTCAATATTGGGTCCATTTTTGTTTTTGGTATATATCAATGATTTACCATACCATTTAAAGGGCATCTGTGACGTTGTATTGTTTGCAGATGATTCCTCTCTTATTTTAAAAGTAGACAGGAATAGACAAGATTTTGACGACGTAAACACTGCACTCTCAATAGTTACAGATTAGTTTACGTCAAATAACCTTGTTCTCAATGCCAAGAAAACGAAATGTGTAAAGTTCGCCTTACCGAATGTTAGAAATCAAAGACCCAACATCGTCTTAGATAAAGAGGTGCTTGAAACTGTAGGCTCGGAAATTGTTCTAGGACTAACAGTAGATTCCAAACTTCAAGCATTATTTTATTTCATTATTTCACTCAGCGGTCATTGTGCCGATAGTCGTGACAGCCAATGGCATAATAGCCAAGAGCCTCGACCGACACCTGAGGAGGCTCTCGTTGGGCAGCTGGATCAAGGGCTTGATTCAGAAAGCGGTACTTCTGGACACGGCTCGCATTGTCAGGAGGTTCCTCTCTCTGGAGCCATGACCGCCGGTAGCTTGGACCCTGTTCCCGATACCGGTCTCTCGATCTTTTTGTTTATAAAAATATTTAAAAATGTAATTTGTAGGTATTTATATGAAATAAAGGACATAATAATAATATCATATTTGCCTCTGGGTCGTTGGTGGCGTTACAGGGTACATACATGTTTCTTAAGTTTTGCCTTAAATATGTTTACACTATTACACTTCTTTAAATCCTCTGGTAGATCGTTAAACGGTTGTGATCCCTCAACCAATATTTTTTTTTGCCGTAATTAGTGCACGTGCAGTCATTAGCTGTTTTTACTTCTTGTGTTGTATGTTATTGCTTTTTTGTATGCCTAGTTATATGTTTGATTGTACGAAATTCGTGGTAATTTTTTTTAAAGAAAGAAAGAAAGAAAGAAAGAAAAAGTATTTATTGCGACTCGTACAGGATTATAAACTAAACTAAACATAGTTAAAAATAAAAAAAAATAGAACAAGTATTTATAAAAAAAAAGTAATAAAAAATAAAATGAAACAGAAAGTCCTATACGAGGCCAAAAGGCTCCTATCTCAGCATGATGCTTTGACATTTAAAATAAATGTCGCAGCGCTGGTATTCTGATAGGGCCCACTGTGATGCCTATGCCACTGTGATGTGATGTTTTATGACAATGCAGGTGTAATATGTGTAAAGTTGTGTGAGATTTAGTAATTAGTTTTTTTGGTATAACACGCTAAGAGTTCCCTGGATAGATGGCTCTGGAGTATCAGGCCTATTTACTGTGTTCGCTTTAGAGGCGAAACTGGAACTGATCCTTGCATTGCTTGGATTTATAAGGTGAACTCGTAGAATAGTACCATGTAGAAAATATGAATTTGAAATATGCTGATGGCCACTATTCGTTCTGTAGAAGTATTAATATATTTTCAGCTAAAAGTTACAGGCTGATAAGAAATTAAAATCAAACTTGTCATGGCGACGTATTAAACGTCGTTGTCAGAACTGTCATAATAAAATATATTAATAAAATACAATTAAATCTATAGTTATTTCGTATTAAAAGTATAGTGTTTATAGGAAAAATGACATCAATCAATGTGAGCGAAATTTCCAGCCCTTGGATGTCATTAAATCGTCGTAGTCCTATGTTAAAGTTGATGGCTGTGTCTGTGTACTGATTGTGGATAAAACGTGTCCTGGTGTCGTGAGAAATAGTCAGATCAGCGCCTAACGGTAACGGAATGCTTGTCTGACCTGGAGGAATGAATGAAAATAACTGTGAGTATGTACATTATGTTACACGCCATAACGTGTCTTGTGAACTGTGATTGTCATTTTGTATGTTTGTGGTGTCGGTCGTGTGGATCGTAATGAGTGAAAGATTGGGACGTGCGTCAAACAGAACACGGGCGAGCAAAACAAACCGACCTACGATTCATTCGCTTTTGTTTATCAGCCGTCGATCGGTGGGTGCCGTACTATCAACCACGCTTTAGTAGTAATACTTGCACTACGAAAACCACCTTTATTGCTACGAAATAAAGGCGCTATCAAAGTCGAACTGTAACAGTGGGTGTGCAGTTGACTGTAGATATATTCCGAACAGTAACGGAATTTCTGGTGATTTTCGCAACTTGCGTATTTATCAATAGTTTATGAAATAAACAATAGTATTGTTTTGTTTCTCGTGAATGCGAAAATCAGTAACGTGGCTGTGTTTAATGTGATATAGGTGCGTGTTGCGTGGGATTATCTATAATTAGGTAATAAATTCTCCTATTTGTGTGGTAGGTACCTATTCCGCAGGTAATTTGGTAGAAGGATTCATATGGAAGGTATTGTGGTTTGAGAGACGTTACACAACAATCCATGCTATCTACATAAATTAATAATATCATAATAGCAAATGTATCTAACTCTGGCTGGTTTGTCTGTTACCTTTTCATAACTTAACGACTGAGCGGATTTCGATAAAAGGCACACAAGTGGACCGTATTTTTGATCACGACTTAATTTCGAAGCCGCGGACAAAAGCTAGTTGAGAATAATAATAATAAAGTAACATACTTAAAGATGAAACATGTATGAAGTAATTACATATTTGTATTGAAACCATAATACTGAAACGACCACAATAAAAGTAAAACGGAACAACATTCGCGCTCAATATCCGCGAGATTACAGCTGAACTTGCTTCGTAAACAAATTCTAATGTTACACACAGGTACTCGAACGAACAAGAACTACTTACTTGTTCAGTGTTCGTTATTCAGCTCAGTTCCTAACTCGAGATCCGAGGCGGTAAATAATCTGGATCGATCCAACTTCCAGCCATTACACGGTTCTCAAAGGAACATCTGGCGAAGTACTTGGATGCACAAACATAACAGTAACTATCGATATACCCGCCGCCCGCTCCTAACCGGTTCCAACCGGATTTACTCAGTTTGAACTGGCTGAAGGCGGAATTATCCGGTTATTTCCCGGCTAATGCGGAGGCGAGATTTTGCGCAGGTAAAATAAAGGCACGTTTATTACAAAGCGTACCTATGTAGGTAATATTGTAACGGAATGTGAGAGAAATTCTCGGACACAGTAAGTACTTTTCTTTTTTTGCAATTTAAATACGAATTTTCACACAAAGGGTAAGCTAAAACTGTATTTTCATAATAGGAATTTTGCTCTTTTAAACAGTTAAATAGTAATTTTGTTTTGTAAAATGGTTGGGAATCGATCAATGCACATTTAATTTAGTTTAGCGCATGGCAACGGTTCTCTGATCCTAAGCGATCAATCACGGCATCATTTCACAAACCGCCGTACGTTGATGGAGAGGGTATTAGCAGATGACGGTACCAAATGATATGCACCGTAAAATATGAATAAAATGTTCCACTAAATCGCACTAATTTAAAATTTAGCAATATGAAGAAATAAAAAAATAAGAATTAGTAAAAAAAATGCGCTAAAAGTTCTTATTGTCCATTGTCATTTTATCAGGGTTCCGTAGTTCACGTCTCGGAACCCTTATAGTTTCCTCATGTCCGTCCGTCCGTCCGTCCATCCTCAGCTTACGTTTCAAACTATTAGTGCTAGAGAGATGAGACTTTTCATGGATATGTGTATTTACAACATCGACAAAGTGCTAAAATATTCTATTTGGGGTACCTCCCCTACACCTAAAGTGGCGATGATTTTTTTTTCACATGACAATATGCAAAGTACAGTAGGTACTATGCATGTAGTCATTTTGGAAACTCGCGCAAATACGAGAACATTATTACTATGGTTTTTATGATTAATTGATGAGTGACACAAATATTTGATCAACATTTTCTAACAATTTTGTTCGCGTATCATAATCAGCCTATAATGTTCCCACTGCTGGGACACAGGCCGCCTCTCGTTGAGAGGGAGTGGGCTGTAATCACCACGCAGGCCCAGTGCGGGTTGGTAGATGTCACAAATTTCGAATTTTTAGCTCTAGAACATGCCGGTTTCCTGACGATGTTTTCCTTCAGTGTTTTGAGAGTAAGTAACTTGTAAGTCACGGCCGTTACCACTGGGCCACATAAAGATGTTTGTATTGGGATCCATAGATTTAAAATATGGCATATTAACATTAAAACGTTCTTTGACGGCACGGTTGGCGCAGTGGTTAAGCGATTGACTGCTGCGCTGCGTGTCGCGGGTTCGCACGGAAGAAATATTTGTATGACCGACAAATAGTTGTTCCGGGTCTGGCTGTTTGTGTATGTGAGTTTAAATGTTTGTAAACGCACCCACGATACAGGAGAAATTCCTAGAGTGGGGCAACGTTTTTTTAAAAATAAATAAATAAAATAAAAAATAGATACGTTGCAATAAAATTTCTCTGATTCACCGATTGTCGATCAGAATGACCCCCTGTCCCACTGTCCACCAAAAATTTAGTCGTAAACAAGTTCACACACTCGCTAAAAACGGACCCAATCAGTCAATATAAACGGCGAAAAGTGTACCAACCAAAGTGTATCTACAGGTTGTTGTTATTCCGCTAACATCCCAAACGGCTAAGCAAACAGGAGGTTCGGCTTTCGGCACAATGATATTGCGTCGAATTCAATCTGGGAGTGTGTTTGAACTCGTCCATCAACGTGTCGCCTTGATGGATGGCGCCGCGAGCGTGCGATATGAGACTGATAGGCTCTAGGGTTGGGCAATTTTTATATTATATTGTTCGTGTTTACTTAGGGCGCTTATATTATAATAATGGAGATGGTTATTGTAACGTGTGCCGCAAAAATTCTCTACGATATTATACAAAGTTGATACGACAGAGGGGCTTTCCTTTAAACTGCCTATACTAGGTACCATTTTCAAGCTCTGTACTAAAAATCAATTAAATAGGAGCAGTAGTTTAGCCGTAAATTATTTTTTAAGTTTTTGCACCATTTGAACACGATGTATCTTTCCTAACAGCTGATTGTGTCTAAGCATAGGTCAGGCACCTTACAACGATAAATTTACGATGCGTTGTTGCCGCTCTGACGCATGTCACAAGTACAACCAAATATTTCACTAAAAAGTTGGCAATGCAAACAAGGAAGCAATAACTACACACACACTTGCACTTTCATTACGAGAGTGACAATCATAGCAAAACATCCCGCGCGTAAAAGAGACAAAAAAAGAAATACTGACCGATCGCAAAAATTTAGGATGCAACAAACTGTAGGTCAGTTTGTTGCATCCTAAATTTTTGCGATCGGTAAGTGGGGCCTCTAAAAAACTTGTTTTTTCAGTGCGCCGACGCGACGCTGCCCTTTCGGAACGTACGATTTGTCGAATTCGCGCGCTGACAATTGTGATTTTGTTTTGTTATTGTGATAGGACACTAAATAAGTTTAAGACAGTATTTCTTTTTTTTATAGTGACAGGACACATAACTTTTTTTGTGTGATTAACTGTTTTTTATTGTGATAGGACACGTAATTAAACTTTGATTGTGTGTGTGTAATTAATGTGTGTATGCCTCAGAGGTAAATACAACTGTTGAACTAAAAAATAGGATTATTTTAGCATTTCACAAATTAAAGTGCTTAGCGACGGACAGTGATTTAATTAGAAAAATAAATAACAATATTCCACGTCGGTATAATTTGTGCATTAATGTGAATGGACACATCGAGAATTTAAAAATTTAGTGTGTTTGTTTTTGTAAAAGCCAGACCGCCGCGCCGCCGTCGGCCGCCCGCCTCGACACGAGATAACACACGCCGCGCTCCGGCGCGCGCGCGACGTTGTCACTGTTACCTAGGCATCTAAGGTCAGTCAAATTTCTTTACAAAGGGTGGTTACGTTTTATTTTGATTTGTAAGCTATTTAGTTTGTTTGATAAAAATATTTTCTCTTTTTTGGCGCTTTTTATTTTTATACCGTATCGAATGAATACTAAACACGTGTAGTATACGTAGTGTAATTTAATGCCCCTCTGTCGTATCAACTCTGTATAAGTCTGGCACAACTCATTTAAATCTGCTTTTGACCTTGTAGTCTGGTAAATCTTTTCATTACGAGGCACAAAGTGTTCTAGTAAAAGTAGCTCGCTCGGGCAGGATAGTATTACATTTTAATCTATTGTTGTAATCACTTAGGCACAGTTAACCGGACATCAATGGTAATATTTGCGCTACGAAAGTCGCACTTATTGCTACTACAATAAAGCGCTGCCACTATTACATTGTCGTCACTGCATACTGCTGTATGGTTGGTTTACTGTACTTACATAATTTCATCGTTGTCCTGTGTCCTTGTTGATAAACACATATTTTAGTGGTTGCCAAAACTGTTTCCCGTGTCAGCCCTACTTCGAATCAGTTCAGTAATGGTTTGTTGTCAACAGTTTCGACCTCACGCCGTGATATCGGCTTACGATGACGTACGCGTCACTCTCATACGCGCTACAACCTGTATCACATAGCGATAGAAAATGTTGAACGATTGATCGACACGGTGACAAGTTACAGCAGTTTTATTTTATGTCACAGCAGCAGTTTGAGCTGATAGTAATACTAAAATGTCTGTAAAATCGTCTAGTTTAATGATGCATTATTTGATTTCAAATTCCCTTTTAAACGTAGTATTTTCAAACCGATGCTGATTGAAATCATTCATGTACAAAATTTAATTGATTTTTTTTCACTTTGTATAAAAAAATGATATAGGGTTCGACTTCACATTTTGCACGATTAACGAGAAAATATTATTTTATGTTGGAAATAATGAAAAAATGCTTCATCAGAGTCACGCACATCGTTAGGTAGCAATCGTTGAAACGAACCTTTATTAAAACAGCCTGTTTTTACAGTAAAAATAACATGACTATTGGATTTTTTTAAATTTGATACTGAAATAAAATACTCATTGTACAAAATGTCGAAAACTGAAGCTGATATTTTGCAAACTATATTGTTTTGTTTTGTTCAGTGGTAGCGTGAAAATACTCCAAGCAATTGAGAATTTTAATTCTGCACCAGTACGTAGGTAACGACGTATGACTGAAGTACCTACTTTTGCTTACAGGAAATTCCAGGATTTACCAACTCCTATTTACCTACCTGGAACATTATTATTATGTAAAACCACAGAAAATCCACGATTTATTTATTTGAATCTTGAACTGTATAACTTTGCATTATTCCTGTCATTGCCAGTCCTTACATTATGAACGATTATGCAAAATTAAAAGATTATTAAACGTCATGTATTATTCAAGCACATCACTAGCCACAACAAAGAGGTAATAAAGTACTTAGAACAGAGACACCGGTTCTAAACATTTTCCTATGCAAATCCCGGGAATACTCGTGCATAATCCCGGACAGCGGGACAGTCATTCACCGGGATTTATTGGTCGGTCGAGACAGGTGGGGATTTTTAGTGAAATGTAAAAACATGTTTTGTTATAAATCGTCGGATTTTAGTACAATGCTCCGAAATCGTGATAATGCCTTCAGATGGAATAACGGCATGAAGACGCCTTATTGGGTTTTATACTGCTGTTACTTTCAATAAACCGACCTTTTCACATGAATATGCATGATCGTTTGTTTTTTCAAACGAATATAAATGCAAATGTTTATTCAAGTTGTTTGTTGTTATTTTTCGTTTGCTTCATTTAATTAAATTGAATGTACTATTTGAAATCATTTGATTAATTTCATGTTGATTGAAACCTAATAAATGTGATGAGTAAACAACATATTATTTTATTTACTACGTTGTTTACTCATCACATTTATTAGGTTTATTATTATTAGGTATTATTCATTAATCATAAATATTTGTAATTAAACATCTTATAATTTCTCTCTCAACATAATCCTCGCAGACATAAGGTAAGTCCACCATCAGAGCTTGGAGAACCACTCAGGGGAAAGCTGAATATTATCGCGTGCACTGTACTTATGTCTTTATGTTGTCTCGAACACATTTGCTAAACATTGAGATTATAATTAAGGTTATATGTAACTTAGTGTGATGCCGGTTCAATATACGAAGTTATTTGTTTGATGTTAAAATAGGGTCCAAATTGATCTAGGTTCTGTTCATTAAATTACTTACATAAAATAGTATCATTACACACTTTTTGTAAGTGTATCTCCACGGTTAGGGTTTAAAATACACTAAAAATGATCGTCCTAAATCAGGCTTCGTTGTTTACCTAAAGGTACCTAGGTCTGTTTACTTTATTAAGAACAATGAGATACCTACACAAGGCTAATGCCCTTGGGGGTGGCCCTTAAAGTCACTTCAAAGAGCCGTAACTTAGTATTACAGGTTGATAAAGGCCTAGGTAGAAATTTGATATGCTGTTGAAATTTCGGATTACCAATCAGGGCCAATCACACATTCTGATATGAGATTAATGAGATCTTTTTTATATTTCTTAAAGATATATAGATTACTCTTTATTATGTACGCCCGGCTAGACATCAAGCTATACATAATCGGTATAAGCTAACTTCTGATTGTACGAAAAACCTATAAAATGCGAAAACTGGAAATGTATAGCTTTATGTGGCATCGTGTGTACACCAAAAATTACGGATATAAATGTAGTTTACTGTACTTTTACAAGCGATGACACAATGGGCCATCTTATCGCTTAAAGCGGTTTTCTTAAATACTTCATGAGATTTTGATCATGCTTTCAAAAACCCAGATGCAAAAATAAACTACTTGATTTTGGGACCTGTCTCATTTTTCTAATTGACTGGATAATCAAACAAATAATTATTTTCAAACAACATGATTATATTGCTTATAATCCAAGTCTTAAAATAATTATATTTAAATTTATAAAAAAGAGGGATAGGATTTTAACAGACACATAACACAACTTTGATAGGTAGCTTTTCATTAGAATCATCACAAAAGAAAACAATCCCACATCCAATCTTAGTAAACAAATACTCTCATCTATCCCCCACGCTCTGCACTCTCTGCAACTACCTGTTATAAGGTGAAGGAACTAATACGTCTGGGAGGCGCGCGCATTACTCCGCGTCGGCTGAAGGTTGGCAACCACTGACTCAGGTGTCTACGGCGGATGCCATTACGAAAGGATCGCTGGGATTTATTTAGATGTTGGAGTTTTAAAGTATGTATTTTTATAGACGGAAAAATATAAGATGTGGCTGCAATTGAAGATTGACTTAAATTATTTACGTAATATGGCACCCTGTCACTGCCGGGGTGCTAGCTGTTTTAGAACGCAACGGCCTGGCACGGGACGATGGGAAGAGACCAGACGGAATGACTTGTGCCCCCTTGGTTTTTCGAGATATCGCCAAGCGGTTAGTCTACTCTTCACGTGACCAGAGGGCTGGCCTGTTTCTGGGCAAAGAATTAACATCGCCATACAACGTGGCAATGCTGCCAGCCTTTTGGGCACTGTTCCTGTTGACAGCGATGCAGACGAATTTTTTGATTCCCTATGATTCTTTTGCTTATTTTTACACATGTACACACGGCTACACATCAAGTTAGACACCCTATATATGCATAACTACGCTACCAGCAATACAGAGAATTGTAGGAATGGGACTGCGTATCGTGGCATCGGCCAATCATAGCACTTGCCGCGTTGCGCCTACGCACAAAGATGCACTTTTTTTTGGCAAACACATTCGCTAGTTTCACTCGTATTCAATTCAGTGTTCTATGCCAGTCAATTCCTAAACGTCGCCCAGGGTTCACGACTATTAAGTTACGTTAAGTTAGGCAAACAAATTAGAATAATTGTTCATTGTTTCAAATTTTTGATTTCTTATCTATGTTGATTTCTATTACTCATTTAGGAGTTTAAATTTTAAACTATTGTTAACTATTTTAATTGATAATTGTTTTATTTGTTATTATTTTTGGCTCCTGAAGTAACTTGAAGCTGTTGAAATTTGATAGTTGTCTGTTAGCTAAGAATAATATTTTGTTTTAAATGTTAATAGTTTACATTTTTTTTAAGTGGATTCAGCGGGTCTACCTTTTATAGCAGAACTTTTTACGTCATAATATTGTTTTGCATAACAACGGATAGCATAAACTTCATTTCGCAGAAAATCATTTCGCATACACTCAGTTGTCATACATTCAAAACTCATAATTTTGTTAGTCAGAATCATCTTTAGGCATAATGTTTATATCCATAATAATTAAAAAGCAGAACCATCATATCGCAGAAAATTCACAGTCAGAATCGTCTTTTGGCATACATTTTATATCGATAGTCATTAAAAGGCAGAACTGATTTTTTTCGCCACACACATGCAGCATGCATGCAGCATGCAAGCAGGCATGCAATATGCAGCAGGCATGCAGCATGCAAGCAGGCATGCAACATGCAGCAAGCATTGTTTCTGTCACGGCTCCGGCGCTGCGGGGTTTGGGCGGCGCCACGTGAGCTTATCGTCACAGATGGTTTTAACGCTCACCACCGCAGCTTCGGATTGCTGGCCGGCTTCGCCGGCCAGCCTCAGCCGCGGTGGCGGGCCTTCAAACCACCTGCTCCTCAGCTCGCGGGCCGCCCTACCCCTCCGCGCCTACGCGGGTTTAAATTACACTCTAGGGGTAGGGCAGACAAGACTGCGTAAAGTCGGTTTCGCAGCGATTCGTTTCTGTCACAAAATTTTGCAGCACAACGTATTGACTTTTTATGACACAAATTTAATTTAATATTGAAAATGCTACCAATACATGCTATATTTAGAACATTCTATGTCACTTTTGCAGACCATTCGATTTTAAATACATTGCACGTAGGTTATCTAACCATTCGACAGCATAAATTTACTTTATTTAAATTATCAGTTTTATTCCATATATTATAAGTTTTTGATGTTTTGAACACTAATTTTTACAAGAAGATTAAAGAAAAATTAAAATAGATGTATTTTAATTTTTGATGTTCAAATATGCACCCATACCAAATAATCGTATCTCTAAATAAATGTTATGCTAAACAAAATTATGCATAATATTAATTATGGCAATGGTAATTATGCGAAACAAAATTCTGCCAAGATAAAAGTATGCCATTGTAAATTCGGACACGTAAAAATTCTGCCAAACAAAAGTTATGCTAAATAATTTTTATGCTGCTTAAAAATATTCGGTTAAATAAGATTATGCCATGTGAGTTATGCCAAATAAAAATCGGAGTATCAAGATTCTGCCAAATAGAAGGAACCCGGATTCAGCTTCTTTTCAAGTCATAAATATAATTTATCTAACTATTTACATAATAATTACTCTAGTGTGAGGATATTTCTTATACCTATTAGTAGCATAGACCAATAAACCATATCAAGTTTTATTTGCCATAGTTGATTATAGAGGGTTGTCACTGGATGAATATTTATTTTAACTGTTTTGTTTTTATGTTCATTGTTGATTTAAATTTTTAACTATTGTTGGCTCCTGAGGTAATTTGTAGTTATGTTTAGATTATGATAGTTATTCCGCGCCTTTCAAGCGTTAAATAATTAGACAAAATTAATAATGAATCATTACATTAAGTATTAACTATTGTTACGCGGTCAGCCGACGCGGATGCCCGCACGGAGCTTTGTGAATTGAAATACTTCAATTCACAAAGCTTTAAATTGTTAATTCATTTTGAGCTTTCTTCGACACATTGATGATATACCTATGCAATGCATGTGATGCTAGCTTAGGCAACATGTATAAAGGCCTATTCGCTCACCTCAACACCGAGAGTTTAAAAACCATTGCGCGATAAAATCCCGCCGCGATATTTTTACGTCGTCCGTGCTAACGTGGGCTTACAGGCAAACAAACATACATTTTATGATTTTAATATTTTCCAGGCTTCCAACTAGTCTGCGCACGTAGATGTATTGATTGCTTTGTTGTGTCGTAAAGAAGGGGCAAACAGTTTAATATTGATGATAAATATTATGATTATTTAGAAATAAAATAATATTTCAGTGATTTTATAAAAGCAGTGCAGCAGTGGTGGTAAAAAAGGGGTTGAAAGTTTGTATGAAAATCCGTCGTTTTGAAGTTACATCTATCAAAATTCGTATTTGTTTTTTTGGTTGACAGTAAAGTAAAGTAAGTCTCAGTCTAATATCAATTGCTGTGTGCTTAGTCTGAAATAAATATTTTATTTTCAATTCAATACGTGTTTCAGTGTTTTTGTTATAAAAATCGAATGAAATGGAATGGTTGGATGGCGGTGTTGGCTGAAAGTTGGTATGAAAATCCGACAGGATGTAGATTTCTGAATAACCTACACGCATGCGGACCGCAAGCTCGAAATATAATATAATAATATATGAATAAATATCTAATGGTAATGGATGTGTTAGTGCAAACTCATCTAAACTAATGTTATAAAGCTGACGAGTTTGTTTGTTTGGTTGGTTGAACGCGCTAATCTCAGGAACTACTGGTTCGAAATGAAAAATTATTTTTGTGTTGGATAGTCCATTATCGAGGAAGGCTTTAGACTATATAACATAACGCTGCGATCAATAGGAGCGGAGCATCAATTGGCGATGTTGCAAAAACGGGAAAAGTGATTCCTTTTTTTGAGCTTCCGTTGCGTGCGCTGTGTAAACGGTTTAAGTTACGCAAAAATCATATATGAAGGAATTGTTTCTCTTTAAAAGTTATAAAAAAAATTCGCGACAGCATATGTCTATCTTTTAAGATTGACTCACAATAGCCTTTTTTATGATAATCAAATTTGTTGAAAATTAATGCATTATTTGCGAAGGTGTTTTATCAACATGATATTAATCTTTATCCAAATAAATAAGTTATTCATCGCAAGTATTTAATTATGAACAAAATTGCCATCACTTGATTTCAATCAACATCTCAGGACATATCATAATTTTAAAATAACTCCGCAACAAAATAGGTATGATAACGTTCGGATCGGTTCCACATCACGCTAGCTAGGTGAAAATGAATACAGTCAGAAAGAGAACTAAGCGAAAACGAGAAGCGAGCGATGCGATGCGACGGGGTGGGAGGGGTGAATAAGAATTTCACGCGGACGAAGTCGCGGGCAGAAGCTAGTATTATAATACGAGCTCAACTTGTTTACAAAATAATATACATGATACGCATCTATCTATGCAGGTTGATGTTGGTGCCACGCGCTCCCGCGCAGTCTTGCGACGTGCGTGAGTGAGACGAAAAAACAAAAACATATCGCACCCTCTCGCACGATTCGCAGCGTTCAACTTCTAGTAGTCCTAAGTCCAAACAGTCTAGGTTGATGTGTAGCCGTGTGTACATATAAGGTTTAAAGAATCTTTATTTCTCATAAGAACAAGATACAGTTCACTTATATGAGATTTAAATTTTAGCATAAAAATAATCGTTGTCTAATGACGAAGCATGCAGATGTAGAACAAGTATGTATAACAATAACAACAATGTATGAGATCAGTAGCAAACAAAGCAAAAAAGTAGGTAGTTACACAATATTATAATTATAAAACAAGTTAATATATTATTATTTTAAATGTTAGCTTATATAATGTTTTAGAGGTACAAGGAACAGGGTGTAAAGTTCACTCATCCTCCATAGATAAGGGAGGATCCTCCGACCAGACGGGTGTTGTGTCTGGCGGGCAATTGCCCAACGATTGATGTTGGGAAATTGTATCTATGCTAATTGCGCGGTAAACTCTGCTTGCGAGATGCAGGATTTGCGTGACGTCAGAATGACGCGTTGTTCGCATGTGGCGTTGTAGATACCGCTACAATGTAACATATATTTACGTAATTGATGACCTATGCACCTACTGTCAGGTCAGGTACAGCACTTTTAATCCTTATCAATCGATCGACATAAAATAGAAAAAGTCATCTTATACAGAGTAGCAATTGTGTTATCACATTAAACAGTACAGCGGCTATTACAAGTTGTTATTAAGTAGTCTGTTATAATAATAAAATAACCAAAAAAAACTTAATTTTTCAAACAGAATAAATAGTAGAAAGTTTTTGTTTCATAAAGTTACAAGAACTTTCGAAAGTCATAACTAGGAAACTAGAAGCGAGGTACCAAATAGTTCCCTGGAGTTGCATCAGGGAGGCACTCCGGTATCACCGGATGCCGACCTACCTCTGTCGCATTGTCGAGGCCTATTTCACGGACAGGGCCATCTTCAACCCCGGTCACCGGGGAGAGTGGAACCGGCGAGAGATGTCGTGCGGTGTCCCACAGGGATCGGTCATGGGGCCGCATCTGTGGGATATCGGGTACGACTGGGTACTACGCGCCGATATCCGTAGCGGCGTCAGCGTGGTTTGCTACGCTGACGATACACTGATCCTGGCGCAGGGGACGTCGCACCAGGCGGCGGCCGAAGTAGCGACACGCGGGGTTGCGACAATCGCCGAGCGGATCCGGCAATTGGGACTCGAGGTGGCCCTGCACAAGTCTGGGGCCATGCGTTTTCATGGTCCTCGGGACGTTCCACCGTCGGGTTTTTAAGCAAAACAATAACAAATATTAAAAAAAATAAATCATGGAGAAAGTGTGGTGTGTGTGTGTGTATGAATGTATTTTGTAGTGTGCGAGAGCGAGTATGAGATGTAAAACAGCCACGATAGTGACGAAAGCATCGTTGCTGTTCGGTCCCAAAGCTTTTATTGATAAATAAAACAAGTTAAACAGTCTGAAGATAGATAAATGAGTGAACAGATCGCTGTTGTTTTTCGCCCGATGTTTTCCCTAACGTCACGTTTTTTCTTTCCTAAAGGGGCAGGCAGAAGCAGACTTCAGCCACTATTGCCCACTATGTCCAAGACTAATACAATAGGGGACGAGCATATTGCAATCAACTACATTACAGTACATATCTACTAGAGAGTTCATGAAGCGCTTGCTTATCACTATGAACTATTTAGCACTGTCTCCCGAACTATTGCTGATTTGAATAATTAAGACATGTGTGGAGTGCACCTGTGTCTGCGCGCACACTTGTGCTCTATATTAACTCCCGAAGGCTGGTCTCCATTGAGATTGGCCGAAATACTGTCTGGAGGACTTTAAGCCGTTGGCCTGACAGAACAACCCATAAGGGCGAATTTCACCATTATTCTACATTCTACAACAATGTGACACTGATAGCGCTGGAACGCAGTTTAGATGTGCTGATCGGATTTAGTTTCATTCATGATATTCACCCTTAGCCGTTGAGTACACGATATCATATCTCAATGTTGTAGAAGTGGTTCTTGCGACCATAAAACCAAGGACATATGTCGAAGATTTGATATAGAACCAAGGTAACCGACATATGTCGAAGATTTGATATCGAACCAAGGTGACCGACATAAGTCGAAGATTTGATATAGAATCAAGGTAACCAACATAGTTCGAAGATTTGATATGATATTCTGGAGTGGCGACCGCGTACCGGAAGGCGTAGCGTTGGAAGGAGATACACAAGCCGGATAGATGACCTTTTGAAGGCCGCAGGAATCCACTAGATGCGGGAAGCACAGAACCGATCGAAGTGGCAATGCTTGGGAAGGCCTATGTCCAGCAGTGGACGTCTTTCGACTGAAATGGTGATGATGAAGCTTTGATATACCTACAGTCCAACACACGTGATTACATATCGGTATTTCCAAACTATGTATTTCGGATCGCAACTTCGCTGCGAATCTAACCCTGATGATTTCTCTGAGTCGTCTAGTTGATGAGTAAAATACTTTGCCATCACACTCATCTCATTTTATCCATCTACAAATCTAACCTTACCTCTAAAGGGCCATTCATTAATCACGTGAGCTTTTGGCCACTTTTATACGCCTCCCTTGATACGTCGTCAGGTTTTAGACTACCCCTCCTCGCCCCTTCCCAGCATCACGTGTATTTATTATTATTGAAAAGATCACTTTTAGAACCTGTTTTACGAATAGCCTAGCATCATAGTATTTACCAGAGTTAAATTGTATCGTCGCACGAAAATATACACGTGATTGTTATATTATCAAACCCCCTATCCCATCGCGGTAACCTCACGACGAAGACCCCTAAGGGTTGTCCTAATTACTTGATAAGCACGTGACATCTCAAAAAAACAAGATACACGTTCACACTCGCGCCGCTCCAAATCAACAGCTCGTTTATTTCCCTAACCCTCTCAAACGAACGACCTTCAAACACTTTTTCACGTCAAGAACATTTATGTGGCCATTAGTGAAGGTGCTGATGTATGGGAACCATTCAATGTTATGGGAAACAACTCCATTGTGATAGTATAGGCGATAGATCATCTGTTAAGTGTCGCTCGTGAGTAAGGTTGGCAGACTTTGAACGTTGTTACTTGGTAGGTTGTTTTAGCGTTAGACTTTCTAAGTGAGCGATCTCCTTTTTACGCATGTAATTCGCAAGAGGATGAAAAGTATAGGGTTCACTGTTACTTTTCTTGTCAAAGATAAATTACATGTTGAAATAAGTTATGGGCGTGTGGGTCCAAAGGCACTTATGGATTTAGGACTCCCCGAAGGCATCTATTTTTAGAAGTTAATAGAAGCGGTATAGAAATTGCTTTCTACAGTATTCATGTGAAAATAAACGAGAGAAAAACAAGGTTTAGCACGAAAGAAAGCCTAACTTTATCGCGAAGTTCAAATATCCACGTATTTTTGCAATTTGCAGGTTAGTATCAGGCAGTATGTTGATCTAAGTATGATTCGCGGCCGTAACAAATAATTATCGAGAGAATTATAATTATAAAAATCATCAATATATCTGTTCATATTACCCTATTGAGTGACTATTTCATGAAATCGTGACATTTGAGGCCAATTCTAACTTAAGGAGTTTTTATTGTTGACTCTAATGATTATAATTATGTAAAGGCATATTTGTTACGGTCGCGGATGATATTGGCCAGGTTGTATGTAGGTTGGTAAAGAGCACAAACAGTAAGTAAATTTGAATTTTGCGGCTACCTACCTTATCGCATCCCCCTTAAACGCGACCTTCTAAGAAACATCACCAAAAAACATTATAGCGCCTCTGACTAGAAGACATCTACAATTAGAACAGGCGATGTGGAAAATTAGTAGCTCCTACCTGCCCTGCCTTAATTAACAGTTTGTCCCAAAATCAGCGAAACCCTAGGAGAACGACTTGGCCTTCGCTCAAGGCTATAGTTAAAATGTTGTACAGGGCGGCTGAAGTATACTCGTACCCGTTAGCTCGACTATAAATAAGACCCGATAATCGGAACGACTGCTTTATAGGTATCAATACTATAATAAATTGAGCAATCAGTGTAAGTAATCGCTTTCAGTAATTAGTAAGAGAGAGAACCTACACATTCGTCCGAATATACATATAATAAATATACACCACACGTATTTGAGTAATACGAAGCATTTGGTATTTTCGATGTACTCTACGTGTTTCTTTTAATAATTTTCTATTTTCATCCAGGTTCTAACGTTTTCTCAGATTAATTTTAAAGTCTTTATTGATTCAATTTATCAAAGTTTGTATGTACGAGGGCCACGCTGAAACTTTTTAGAACTGGCCACTTGTAAACGATATAATAAAAAAATAAGTTCAAATTTTGAAAATGGAACTCTTTGCCAATATTATTGTGTATGTATTTTATTCATTTGTCATTTTTTATGATTTGGCGGCAAATTGAAAGTTGTCAGCGTCACGTCAGCATGACTTTAACGCGAGAAAATTTTCGTACAATGATTTTTTATGACTTTCGATGTCATTTAAGTCAACAAGAAAGTTATGATAGACTTCGATTGGCCTTTCACGATGAAGCCCCATCTCGTGCCACTGTTTACAACTGGTTTAATGAGTTTAAACGTGGTCGCACTAATCTCACCGATGATCTGCGTGAGGGACGGCCTTCTACGGCGACGACTGAAGATAACATCAGTGTTGTGCGGCGTATGATAGAGACTGACAAAAGAGTGACTTATCAGCAGATTCGGACAAGCTTAGGCATCTGTGTGAGTCAAGTACAAAATCCTCCATGAAAATTTAGCGGTCAGGAAGCGTTGTGCCCGGTGGATACCTCATAATTTGACAGAGGCCCAAAAGCTCCGTCGTGTTGATGGGTGTCGTGAAATGGGTCAAAAATGAATTAACAGAGGTGACTCAAATGCTTTGTTCGACATGCTTACGGGTGACGAAAGCTGGATTTATTGTTATGATCCAGAAACTAAGAGACAGTTTGCTGTCTGGATGTTTCCTTCCGAGAAGTTGCCAACTAAAGTGATGAGAGGTCGAAGCGTGGGAAAAATGATGGTGGCCTCGTTCTTCGGAAGGACAGGTCATTACGCAACAATTGTTTTAGAGGATCGAAAAACAGTTACTGCAGAGTGGTACACTAACAATTGTTTGCCACTTGTCTTGGAAAAAATTCGGGAGAAACGACCTCGCAGTAGGATCCTCCTTCACCACGACAACGCTTCGTCGCACACCGCCAAGCAAACTATCGACTACTTGGCGACGTCAGACGTGGAATTACTGGGTCACCCGCCCTCGCCCCCGACCTCGCACCTTGCGATTTTTATTTATTCCCGAAAATAAAAGAAAAAAATCGAGGAAAGCGTTTTATGGACGCCGAGGAAGCAGTGGCTGCGTTTCAAAATGCCGTCGAAGAGACCCCTAAGGACGAGTGGGCAAAGTGCTTTTCTCAGTGGTTCCATCGGATGCAGCGATGTATTGATGTAAATGGACACTATTTTGAAAAGATATAATAAAAGTAATAACTTGCTAGTTTGTTCAGTTTTTGATTTTCTAAGAACTTTCAGTGTCACCCTCGTAGCTAGGCTACACAATAGAGATTTCTAAAATTATAGATTTACTTAGCGGGAGATAGTATGAGTTGTTTGGTGACCTCAGAACTGAGCATAATCATTCTATAATTTTTCCACTGCTGAGATACAGGCCTCCTCTATGTGAGAGGGAGTGGGCTATAACCACCACACGGACCTAGTGCGGGTTAGTAGATGTCACATGTCTTCGATTTGTTGGTTCTAAGACATGCCGGGTTCCTCACCATGTTTTTCATCACCGTTTTTAGAGCAGTGGTGATTAAATTATTTACACAAAGTAAAAGAGAGAATAAAATAAATGAATGAACTAGACTATTGTAAGCCCACCGGCACTGAACACACAGGAGAACGAATATCGCTATTTTGTTTTTAAATAATTAAGCCTTATTAGCCTTTCATCGATGACGTCACATGCTCTAATAGTTCACTGAAGTATTTGTATGGAGAAGTGATTAACTACGCCTTTGCAGCTGACGGATTAATGGTTGTCAATTAATCTTAAATAGTTGGCGTAAACAATGTTGTAAAGTGAACGTGTACTGTGTACGTGTGGTCTGTATGGAGGTGTGAGTGAGTGTCGTGAACTCAGGAATAAGGACGGAGGGTATCAGTAGCACTATGTTTAAATTAAAAACTTGTTGAAGAAGATGAAGATAAAGCTTTGGTATGGGCAACTATGTACCTAGTACATAGGTTCCCACTAGTATCGGACTATAATAACTGGCTGATTCCTGGACAATTCATTACTACCGAGTTACCTTAGGCTCTTTAAAAGAAATAATTATGGTATCGAATTATGGTTTTTGTTTGTAAGCAGGAAAAAAAAAAGTATTGAAGTACAACTGAAATAGAATCGTCCCTGCCAATTGTCGAATATATTGAGAAGTTCCATACTTTATTTAGATTAAAATAGCTTTTGACAATAAAGCATCGATGATCATAACTCGCTACATTGTGCCGGGGGCATCAATTGTCCTCCATCTCAAAAAAGGCCTGCCTGTCACTTTACTACGCAATTATTTTACCGAGTCACAAAACCGAATTATGTTAACACAATTTTATCACTTTTAGGGTTCCATACCTTTAAAGGAAAAACGGAACCCTTATAAGATCACTCCGTTGTCCGTCTGTCTGTTCGTCTGGTAAGATCCTTTTTCTCAGGAACGCGTAGAGTTATCAAGTTGAAATTAATATAAAATACTTTTTTTTTTTTTTTTTTTTTTTTTTTTTTTTTTTTTTCTGGTGGGAAATCATCATATGACCGCTCCCGCTCTGGGTGGAGCGGAAGGGAGTGTCAGACTCTTACTGACTAAAACCCACCCATGTTCCTTCCTTTGCCCTTTATGTTCCGGGGTAGCGGTAACCCTTTCGGACAATCCCGCTGACCCGGCAGGCTTCGGCCCTAAGGGGCCCCTCGTTATGCTGACATCTCTTTGAGGCGCGCGTGGAACACTTACGCGCCAATATAAAATACTTAGGGTTGCAATCCTTTGAAGCGATGAAAAAAACAAACTGCTAAGTCAACGCAATCAAAAGATACAGGCGTTTATGTTCCGTTTATGCCACATATTTTGACACTGGCTAGGGAATCAAAACCTATAGGGTATGTCCTATTGACCCAGAATCATGAAATTTGTCAAGCAGCAATGTCATGTAGCACAAGTAAAGGAAAAAATACGAAAACCGTAAATTTGTAGTTACATACCTACAAATTTGTGCGGAACCCCTAATGCGCGAGTCCGACTCGCACTTGACCGGTTGTTTTCGTAGAGACAATAAAATATGTTTTATTACATGATTGCCAATTAGGTACATCTCGCGTGATTCCGCGTGACATTCAACACACTACACAGAAACACTAACAATTTGGTTGATACTCGTATTAGAAAAAATTGTCTTCTCTCCGTCTTACGTGTCTGAAGATACACAAATTGTAACATATCATAACTTTTCTTGGAATCGGTGTTACGAGAATTTCAATAAACGAAATGTATGTAAATTCTATAAAAAATAAGAAACCTCGAGACAGCTTGATACTCGCGTGAACGTATGTAGATACCTACTTGTGTATATATACATTATGTATGACCACGTTACAGCAAAAATGTTGCGATGTTTTGTTGGTTTGTAGAAAAATTTCGTCCTCTATGTGTTGGCACTTTACGGTGTGGTTATAATTAGCTCTAGACAATAGAAAAATTGGTTAAACTTTTGTGACCTAGAATTTGCAACTTTTGGTAAATCAAAGTTTAAAATCTAAATCACTAGATACCTCCTAAGCTCGTGCCGGTTGTTAATTTCTGGTTTGATATATAGATGACGTGCAACATTACCATCTAAACTTGCAAACTTTATAATACTGTTGCTCTCACATCTGTGGTTGCTTTGCTCTCTCCAACAAATCTGCATAGTTGTCGCGCCACGAAGTTGTCTCTGTATGTACAGTAATGTGCACTTACTGCGACGTTGTTCTAGCAACTAAGTGCACTTGTCACCTGCACTCAATACTCCTCCCCCAGTAAGATTCGTGTTTAATATACTGCGTTTTTTTTTTCTTTTTCGTGTCAATGCCTAGGTACGCATGTTGTTCGAGTTACAGTTTTGTTTTCTTATTTTTTCAACAGGAATTCATTACTGAAACCAAGTAATCATAATATTACAAATAACACACAACTGCATTCGTTTCCCGCTAGCGCCTAGCTTTGAAGGCACCTACCTGCTGAATTTGCTACTATTAAGTATTGCACACTAATGTCATTTGCAAGCAGCACAAGCAGCGCAGTACTAAAGCAGATGCGCGGTAATAATCAGGGTCCAATAATAACAAAATTGTTCAAGCTGAAACAATCCAAACCTAGTAGAACTTTAGCACCATAGATTATCGCATTCTGATTCAAACCCTCCTGATACCGTAGCTGTAATTTATTTATTTGATAATTGGATTTGCGTGAAATGCTGCCCCGATTTCATCATTCATAAAATAATTGGCATCTGTTCATTTAAATTCAAATATAATTACGAATGTTCTGCACTATGTTTTCATTTATTTCGTGTTTAATTAAAATATTATTTTGTCAACTCGTTAATTTACTGAAGCTGAGTGCTAATTACTGCGTCTGTTACACATTGCATTAAATTTTTCCGTTATTGACACAATGAAGTACCTCTGCTACTGGCACCTTCTTCTCATAATCTCTGATTACCAACCCTTCAAAAAGCGAATGGGTTAATAACTTTTGTAAATCTTTTGTAGTTTTCGTCACATATTTTGCACTTTCATATAAAATAACATCTATATTCCCCGAAAGGCCGCCAAATTTATTTAATAGCGTTTATGTCTCATGTGATTGTATTTGGAGCCCATCGCTCTCGACCCGGCACCAATCCATACTTCAGGCTGCTACTGGGAAATTCCTAAATGATAGCATTCCATGTCTATTGGCTGCACCAACCCCTGCACAAACTAACTTGTTTTGGAACATTTCCAAGGGCTGAGGTCAAATGGAGCTCTGGATTCTAGTGTCCGAGCTCGCCAATATCGATTAGCTACATAACGTTCAATTAGATTGGAATCGAAGGGCTGTAAATCATCCTCAGAGTTAACCGGTGTACGATCTGGGTGAAACCAGTGTTGGAATATTTAATATCTGTCAATATTTGTGAGTGGGGCATTTCAAGCGGCTAACGATACAAATCGTACCTACATATTACAATATAAATTATGATAACTTTGTAATGATTCACATCGAAAATTAGACAAAACCGAATAAAATAATTATTCAGTGCAAGAAAAGACCAAAAAACTAAGATCAATTATTTTTTTAAAGACCACCCTATTTATTTATATTTACATAATCTAAAAAGCTAATAGTCATAAAATAATAATATGTATAATTACAGAAAAAAGGGAAAATAATCAAAAGGCATCAAAAAATTCATCGGCATCGCAGTCAATGGGAAAAGAGCCCAAAAGACCACGTTATATGGCAAATGCTGATTCTTTGGCCAGAAAATCGGCCAGCCCTGTGGTCACGTGTAGAGTCAACAACCGCGTGGCGATGCCTCGAATAACCAAGTGGGTACTCGGTCCCCATCGCTCTAGTGTTTCAACTCCAATCGGCTCGAACATAAAGTCCCAATAAGATTGGAGTATTTGCGCCGTTTCAGATTTTCCGCACCTGCAGCAGCCGCTCCAGCACAGCCCCGCTCGCCCGCCGTGCCAGGAAGATGGAATGGTGCAAGTGTGTCGACACACTTGCATCCCACACCAAAGGCCTTCCAAGACATTATGGTCATTCCGTCTGGCGTCTTCGCATAGTCGCGTGCCCAAACCATTGGGTTCTAAAACATTAATTAATTAGCAAGATTATAAAAAGTGGTTTCGTTGAGAAAGAACCAGGTAAAAAACTCTTTGAAATAAGTAATATCCGGAGACGTGAAACCAACGGTTTGTATGATAATTTAAAAAAAGATCTTTCTTTACCTTTGTGGCAGAAATCTATTTATAACATTATTAATACGCACCTTAAAATAACCCTACAAATCTTACCACGCCTTTGGAATCGCCCCACATCCATCAAATTGGACCTTAACCCTTAAACGCGCATGTACACACGGTAACACTTGCCGGGTCGAGCTGATCCCAGCGCCCTTGCACTGACACCACAGTACAACAGATAGGTACAGAAGGTCGGCTCCTGACAACAAGCGAACCACTCACGCACACAGCGTTATTTCGAAATTTGAAAAGTCCTGACAAAAAGCCGCACATTTGTAAAAAACCAGATATTTTATTATTTAATCTTTCTTTTTCCAGGGTCTCTTTAGACTTAAGTATTAAAAAAAAACCCCTTAAAACGAAAAAATAGGACGAAGTCCAAACAGGGGGCCTAAAATACAGACATACCCGGAGAAATTCGGACGGATGATAACCCTACGCACACATAAAAACGCGCGCGCGCGCGCGTATAACACGCGTCTACGTAACAGCGAGTGCAAGCGTACTGGCATTCGTTTTACGCGCCAGTTTCGCTTCTTGTAAGGGGCCGACCTTCTGCACCTACCCATGTTGTACCACGGCTCTGTGTATTAACATCAATAGATTTCGTGAGCGAATCCCGAGCCTTTCCTAATCTTCGCCAAAAGGTTCCGCTGGGCAGTGTGAAAGGCTGTGAGGCTTTTTGAAAGGTAGGGCAAGGCTAGTGGAATATATTGAGTGGGTAAGCTGTTTGTTATTGAAGTTGCTCTGGGTACACACTTTTTGTAAGTATAGACTTTGTGTTAACAAAGCTTACGATCGGTGCCTGCTGCGTTAGTACCTTAGTAGGTACTTATTTGATGAACTATATTATGACGTGTAGTCGTCATAATATACCGATTACACTCATCATGAGTGTGAAGTTTCGCCAATCAATAAAAAAAGTCGTATTGTATACAGCTGTATGTTCGATTAGATAAGTTAGAACAAAACACAAGTCTATGTATACAAATGAAAAGTCAACTGCTCCATCGTGAGGAAACAGACATTGGAAACTGATCTTTCACTTCCTACGAAATGTATGGGAAAATAATTGCGATTTCGGATTTTTCTTGTACTCAAACCTCAGTTGGTCCGATGGAGAATTTTGATCCTTATAAGAAATAGGATAAAAAACCCCTTTTGCGAAAACCGGCTCCTTCAAATTCGACTCACCAGATTCCCCGGCGCCTGAACTAAATAAGTCTTTTAAATGTTGAGGAATCAGGCCGCCGCCGAAACCACTACGGATAGAGCTCACGGCTGCAATCAGCTGGGGGCAGTAACATTAAAAGCAGTTGAATCCGGATCAGGGAGGAAAGGTGGTAGGAAGTAGGGGATTCGGTGAAGGTGAGACCATCCATCCGCAGGCGATTGATGTTTTTTCCCAGGGTTTCTGACAAGAGTTTCTGGAGAGTAGTGCACATCATTAGGCGGGAGGAAACGCCCGGGTGTCACCATTGCCAGGATCGCCCAGAGGACACGGTGGAGCACACGGTGGAGGTCTGCCCCGCTTGGGCGGAGCACCGCCGTGTCCTCGTAGAGGCGATCGGCAGCGTCGGCGGCCTCTCGCGCCCGGCCCTGGTGCAAGCCATGGACCGGAGCGAGAGGGAGTGGGAGGCAGTCGCCTCCTTCTGCAAAGCAGTCATGCTAGCGAAGGAGGTGGCGGGACGGATGAGGGAGAGAGCCTCCCGTCCCAGCCGCCGCGGGAGACGCCCCGGGCGTCGGGAGTCGAGTGACGACTACCGGCCACCGTAGGCGTGGGCCTGCGGGCGGAGAGCAATGGGTAGCTCACCGCCCGATCAGGACCAGGCCCGTGCCGGACGGCGCGTAAGTGTTCCACGCGCGCCTCAAAGAGATGTCAGCATAACGAGGGGCCCCTTAGGGCCGAAGCCTGCCGGGTCAGCGGGATTGTCCGAAAGGGTTACCGCTACCCCGGAACATAAAGGGCAAAGGAAGGAACATGGGTGGGTTTTAGTCAGTAAGAGTCTGACACTCCCTTCCGCTCCACCCAGAGCGGGAGCGGTCATATGATGATTTCCCACCAGAAAAAAAAAAAGAAAGCCTCTTCGTGAAAGGTTATTGAAAACAGGTCATTTTGGCCGAATTGTTCAAGTTTTTGTTAATTTTGTTTAATTGTTAATATTTTTTTAATTAGTTTGCATATTGCCATACCATTATTTAAATCAGGTAATAAAAATGTCGTTGGCAATTTCAGGCCTATTTCTCTCTTACCTGCATTTAGAAAAATATTTGAAAAATGAATACTCAAACAGTTGCTAAGACATTTTAATTTAAATAGCCTCCTTCATAACGAGCAATGGCTTTACAAAAGGTCGTCCAACTACAGGTGCGGGTAGTGCTCTGCTGAGACACATATTTGACGCATGGGAGAAATCGCAAAATGCTATCGGAGTTTTCTGTTATCTCTCCAAAGCCTTTAATTGTGTGCACCATGACACGCTTTTGCGTAAACTACGTCATTACGGTGTCCAAAACGAAGCTCTCAACGTAATAATTTCTTATTTACATAATCGGGTCCAATGTGTAGATGTTAATGGTGTGAAATCTTCGGGGCTACCAGTTCAGTTAGGTGTACCGCAAGGCTCAATATTGGGTCCATTTTTGTTTTTGGTATATATCAATGATTTACCATACCATTTAAAGGGCATCTGTGACGTTGTATTGTTTGCAGATGATTCCTCTCTTATTTTAAAAGTAGACAGGAATAGACAAGATTTTGACGACGTAAACACTGCACTCTCAATAGTTACAGATTAGTTTACGTCAAATAACCTTGTTCTCAATGCCAAGAAAACGAAATGTGTAAAGTTCGCCTTACCGAATGTTAGAAATCAAAGACCCAACATCGTCTTAGATAAAGAGGTGCTTGAAACTGTAGGCTCGGAAATTGTTCTAGGACTAACAGTAGATTCCAAACTTCAAGCATTATTTTATTTCATTATTTCACTCAGCGGTCATTGTGCCGATAGTCGTGACAGCCAATGGCATAATAGCCAAGAGCCTCGACCGACACCTGAGGAGGCTCTCGTTGGGCAGCTGGATCAAGGGCTTGATTCAGAAAGCGGTACTTCTGGACACGGCTCGCATTGTCAGGAGGTTCCTCTCTCTGGAGCCATGACCGCCGGTAGCTTGGACCCTGTTCCCGATACCGGTCTCTCGATCTTTTTGTTTATAAAAATATTTAAAAATGTAATTTGTAGGTATTTATATGAAATAAAGGACATAATAATAATATCATATTTGCCTCTGGGTCGTTGGTGGCGTTACAGGGTACATACATGTTTCTTAAGTTTTGCCTTAAATATGTTTACACTATTACACTTCTTTAAATCCTCTGGTAGATCGTTAAACGGTTGTGATCCCTCAACCAATATTTTTTTTTGCCGTAATTAGTGCACGTGCAGTCATTAGCTGTTTTTACTTCTTGTGTTGTATGTTATTGCTTTTTTGTATGCCTAGTTATATGTTTGATTGTACGAAATTCGTGGTAATTTTTTTTAAAGAAAGAAAGAAAGAAAGAAAGAAAAAGTATTTATTGCGACTCGTACAGGATTATAAACTAAACTAAACATAGTTAAAAATAAAAAAAAATAGAACAAGTATTTATAAAAAAAAAGTAATAAAAAATAAAATGAAACAGAAAGTCCTATACGAGGCCAAAAGGCTCCTATCTCAGCATGATGCTTTGACATTTAAAATAAATGTCGCAGCGCTGGTATTCTGATAGGGCCCACTGTGATGCCTATGCCACTGTGATGTGATGTTTTATGACAATGCAGGTGTAATATGTGTAAAGTTGTGTGAGATTTAGTAATTAGTTTTTTTGGTATAACACGCTAAGAGTTCCCTGGATAGATGGCTCTGGAGTATCAGGCCTATTTACTGTGTTCGCTTTAGAGGCGAAACTGGAACTGATCCTTGCATTGCTTGGATTTATAAGGTGAACTCGTAGAATAGTACCATGTAGAAAATATGAATTTGAAATATGCTGATGGCCACTATTCGTTCTGTAGAAGTATTAATATATTTTCAGCTAAAAGTTACAGGCTGATAAGAAATTAAAATCAAACTTGTCATGGCGACGTATTAAACGTCGTTGTCAGAACTGTCATAATAAAATATATTAATAAAATACAATTAAATCTATAGTTATTTCGTATTAAAAGTATAGTGTTTATAGGAAAAATGACATCAATCAATGTGAGCGAAATTTCCAGCCCTTGGATGTCATTAAATCGTCGTAGTCCTATGTTAAAGTTGATGGCTGTGTCTGTGTACTGATTGTGGATAAAACGTGTCCTGGTGTCGTGAGAAATAGTCAGATCAGCGCCTAACGGTAACGGAATGCTTGTCTGACCTGGAGGAATGAATGAAAATAACTGTGAGTATGTACATTATGTTACACGCCATAACGTGTCTTGTGAACTGTGATTGTCATTTTGTATGTTTGTGGTGTCGGTCGTGTGGATCGTAATGAGTGAAAGATTGGAACGTGCGTCAAACAGAACACGGGCGAGCAAAACAAACCGACCTACGATTCATTCGCTTTTGTTTATCAGCCGTCGATCGGTGGGTGCCGTACTATCAACCACGCTTTAGTAGTAATACTTGCACTACGAAAACCACCTTTATTGCTACGAAATAAAGGCGCTATCAAAGTCGAACTGTAACAGTGGGTGTGCAGTTGACTGTAGATATATTCCGAACAGTAACGGAATTTCTGGTGATTTTCGCAACTTGCGTATTTATCAATAGTTTATGAAATAAACAATAGTATTGTTTTGTTTCTCGTGAATGCGAAAATCAGTAACGTGGCTGTGTTTAATGTGATATAGGTGCGTGTTGCGTGGGATTATCTATAATTAGGTAATAAATTCTCCTATTTGTGTGGTAGGTACCTATTCCGCAGGTAATTTGGTAGAAGGATTCATATGGAAGGTATTGTGGTTTGAGAGACGTTACACAACAATCCATGCTATCTACATAAATTAATAATATCATAATAGCAAATGTATCTAACTCTGGCTGGTTTGTCTGTTACCTTTTCATAACTTAACGACTGAGCGGATTTCGATAAAAGGCACACAAGTGGACCGTATTTTTGATCACGACTTAATTTCGAAGCCGCGGACAAAAGCTAGTTGAGAATAATAATAATAAAGTAACATACTTAAAGATGAAACATGTATGAAGTAATTACATATTTGTATTGAAACCATAATACTGAAACGACCACAATAAAAGTAAAACGGAACAACATTCGCGCTCAATATCCGCGAGATTACAGCTGAACTTGCTTCGTAAACAAATTCTAATGTTACACACAGGTACTCGAACGAACAAGAACTACTTACTTGTTCAGTGTTCGTTATTCAGCTCAGTTCCTAACTCGAGATCCGAGGCGGTAAATAATCTGGATCGATCCAACTTCCAGCCATTACACGGTTCTCAAAGGAACATCTGGCGAAGTACTTGGATGCACAAACATAACAGTAACTATCGATATACCCGCCGCCCGCTCCTAACCGGTTCCAACCGGATTTACTCAGTTTGAACTGGCTGAAGGCGGAATTATCCGGTTATTTCCCGGCTAATGCGGAGGCGAGATTTTGCGCAGGTAAAATAAAGGCACGTTTATTACAAAGCGTACCTATGTAGGTAATATTGTAACGGAATGTGAGAGAAATTCTCGGACACAGTAAGTACTTTTCTTTTTTTGCAATTTAAATACGAATTTTCACACAAAGGGTAAGCTAAAACTGTATTTTCATAATAGGAATTTTGCTCTTTTAAACAGTTAAATAGTAATTTTGTTTTGTAAAATGGTTGGGAATCGATCAATGCACATTTAATTTAGTTTAGCGCATGGCAACGGTTCTCTGATCCTAAGCGATCAATCACGGCATCATTTCACAAACCGCCGTACGTTGATGGAGAGGGTATTAGCAGATGACGGTACCAAATGATATGCACCGTAAAATATGAATAAAATGTTCCACTAAATCGCACTAATTTAAAATTTAGCAATATGAAGAAATAAAAAAATAAGAATTAGTAAAAAAAATGCGCTAAAAGTTCTTATTGTCCATTGTCATTTTATCAGGGTTCCGTAGTTCACGTCTCGGAACCCTTATAGTTTCCTCATGTCCGTCCGTCCGTCCGTCCATCCTCAGCTTACGTTTCAAACTATTAGTGCTAGAGAGATGAGACTTTTCATGGATATGTGTATTTACAACATCGACAAAGTGCTAAAATATTCTATTTGGGGTACCTCCCCTACACCTAAAGTGGCGATGATTTTTTTTTCACATGACAATATGCAAAGTACAGTAGGTACTATGCATGTAGTCATTTTGGAAACTCGCGCAAATACGAGAACATTATTACTATGGTTTTTATGATTAATTGATGAGTGACACAAATATTTGATCAACATTTTCTAACAATTTTGTTCGCGTATCATAATCAGCCTATAATGTTCCCACTGCTGGGACACAGGCCGCCTCTCGTTGAGAGGGAGTGGGCTGTAATCACCACGCAGGCCCAGTGCGGGTTGGTAGATGTCACAAATTTCGAATTTTTAGCTCTAGAACATGCCGGTTTCCTGACGATGTTTTCCTTCAGTGTTTTGAGAGTAAGTAACTTGTAAGTCACGGCCGTTACCACTGGGCCACATAAAGATGTTTGTATTGGGATCCATAGATTTAAAATATGGCATATTAACATTAAAACGTTCTTTGACGGCACGGTTGGCGCAGTGGTTAAGCGATTGACTGCTGCGCTGCGTGTCGCGGGTTCGCACGGAAGAAATATTTGTATGACCGACAAATAGTTGTTCCGGGTCTGGCTGTTTGTGTATGTGAGTTTAAATGTTTGTAAACGCACCCACGATACAGGAGAAATTCCTAGAGTGGGGCAACGTTTTTTTAAAAATAAATAAATAAAATAAAAAATAGATACGTTGCAATAAAATTTCTCTGATTCACCGATTGTCGATCAGAATGACCCCCTGTCCCACTGTCCACCAAAAATTTAGTCGTAAACAAGTTCACACACTCGCTAAAAACGGACCCAATCAGTCAATATAAACGGCGAAAAGTGTACCAACCAAAGTGTATCTACAGGTTGTTGTTATTCCGCTAACATCCCAAACGGCTAAGCAAACAGGAGGTTCGGCTTTCGGCACAATGATATTGCGTCGAATTCAATCTGGGAGTGTGTTTGAACTCGTCCATCAACGTGTCGCCTTGATGGATGGCGCCGCGAGCGTGCGATATGAGACTGATAGGCTCTAGGGTTGGGCAATTTTTATATTATATTGTTCGTGTTTACTTAGGGCGCTTATATTATAATAATGGAGATGGTTATTGTAACGTGTGCCGCAAAAATTCTCTACGATATTATACAAAGTTGATACGACAGAGGGGCTTTCCTTTAAACTGCCTATACTAGGTACCATTTTCAAGCTCTGTACTAAAAATCAATTAAATAGGAGCAGTAGTTTAGCCGTAAATTATTTTTTAAGTTTTTGCACCATTTGAACACGATGTATCTTTCCTAACAGCTGATTGTGTCTAAGCATAGGTCAGGCACCTTACAACGATAAATTTACGATGCGTTGTTGCCGCTCTGACGCATGTCACAAGTACAACCAAATATTTCACTAAAAAGTTGGCAATGCAAACAAGGAAGCAATAACTACACACACACTTGCACTTTCATTACGAGAGTGACAATCATAGCAAAACATCCCGCGCGTAAAAGAGACAAAAAAAGAAATACTGACCGATCGCAAAAATTTAGGATGCAACAAACTGTAGGTCAGTTTGTTGCATCCTAAATTTTTGCGATCGGTAAGTGGGGCCTCTAAAAAACTTGTTTTTTCAGTGCGCCGACGCGACGCTGCCCTTTCGGAACGTACGATTTGTCGAATTCGCGCGCTGACAATTGTGATTTTGTTTTGTTATTGTGATAGGACACTAAATAAGTTTAAGACAGTATTTCTTTTTTTTATAGTGACAGGACACATAACTTTTTTTGTGTGATTAACTGTTTTTTATTGTGATAGGACACGTAATTAAACTTTGATTGTGTGTGTGTAATTAATGTGTGTATGCCTCAGAGGTAAATACAACTGTTGAACTAAAAAATAGGATTATTTTAGCATTTCACAAATTAAAGTGCTTAGCGACGGACAGTGATTTAATTAGAAAAATAAATAACAATATTCCACGTCGGTATAATTTGTGCATTAATGTGAATGGACACATCGAGAATTTAAAAATTTAGTGTGTTTGTTTTTGTAAAAGCCAGACCGCCGCGCCGCCGTCGGCCGCCCGCCTCGACACGAGATAACACACGCCGCGCTCCGGCGCGCGCGCGACGTTGTCACTGTTACCTAGGCATCTAAGGTCAGTCAAATTTCTTTACAAAGGGTGGTTACGTTTTATTTTGATTTGTAAGCTATTTAGTTTGTTTGATAAAAATATTTTCTCTTTTTTGGCGCTTTTTATTTTTATACCGTATCGAATGAATACTAAACACGTGTAGTATACGTAGTGTAATTTAATGCCCCTCTGTCGTATCAACTCTGTATAAGTCTGGCACAACTCATTTAAATCTGCTTTTGACCTTGTAGTCTGGTAAATCTTTTCATTACGAGGCACAAAGTGTTCTAGTAAAAGTAGCTCGCTCGGGCAGGATAGTATTACATTTTAATCTATTGTTGTAATCACTTAGGCACAGTTAACCGGACATCAATGGTAATATTTGCGCTACGAAAGTCGCACTTATTGCTACTACAATAAAGCGCTGCCACTATTACATTGTCGTCACTGCATACTGCTGTATGGTTGGTTTACTGTACTTACATAATTTCATCGTTGTCCTGTGTCCTTGTTGATAAACACATATTTTAGTGGTTGCCAAAACTGTTTCCCGTGTCAGCCCTACTTCGAATCAGTTCAGTAATGGTTTGTTGTCAACAGTTTCGACCTCACGCCGTGATATCGGCTTACGATGACGTACGCGTCACTCTCATACGCGCTACAACCTGTATCACATAGCGATAGAAAATGTTGAACGATTGATCGACACGGTGACAAGTTACAGCAGTTTTATTTTATGTCACAGCAGCAGTTTGAGCTGATAGTAATACTAAAATGTCTGTAAAATCGTCTAGTTTAATGATGCATTATTTGATTTCAAATTCCCTTTTAAACGTAGTATTTTCAAACCGATGCTGATTGAAATCATTCATGTACAAAATTTAATTGATTTTTTTTCACTTTGTATAAAAAAATGATATAGGGTTCGACTTCACATTTTGCACGATTAACGAGAAAATATTATTTTATGTTGGAAATAATGAAAAAATGCTTCATCAGAGTCACGCACATCGTTAGGTAGCAATCGTTGAAACGAACCTTTATTAAAACAGCCTGTTTTTACAGTAAAAATAACATGACTATTGGATTTTTTTAAATTTGATACTGAAATAAAATACTCATTGTACAAAATGTCGAAAACTGAAGCTGATATTTTGCAAACTATATTGTTTTGTTTTGTTCAGTGGTAGCGTGAAAATACTCCAAGCAATTGAGAATTTTAATTCTGCACCAGTACGTAGGTAACGACGTATGACTGAAGTACCTACTTTTGCTTACAGGAAATTCCAGGATTTACCAACTCCTATTTACCTACCTGGAACATTATTATTATGTAAAACCACAGAAAATCCACGATTTATTTATTTGAATCTTGAACTGTATAACTTTGCATTATTCCTGTCATTGCCAGTCCTTACATTATGAACGATTATGCAAAATTAAAAGATTATTAAACGTCATGTATTATTCAAGCACATCACTAGCCACAACAAAGAGGTAATAAAGTACTTAGAACAGAGACACCGGTTCTAAACATTTTCCTATGCAAATCCCGGGAATACTCGTGCATAATCCCGGACAGCGGGACAGTCATTCACCGGGATTTATTGGTCGGTCGAGACAGGTGGGGATTTTTAGTGAAATGTAAAAACATGTTTTGTTATAAATCGTCGGATTTTAGTACAATGCTCCGAAATCGTGATAATGCCTTCAGATGGAATAACGGCATGAAGACGCCTTATTGGGTTTTATACTGCTGTTACTTTCAATAAACCGACCTTTTCACATGAATATGCATGATCGTTTGTTTTTTCAAACGAATATAAATGCAAATGTTTATTCAAGTTGTTTGTTGTTATTTTTCGTTTGCTTCATTTAATTAAATTGAATGTACTATTTGAAATCATTTGATTAATTTCATGTTGATTGAAACCTAATAAATGTGATGAGTAAACAACATATTATTTTATTTACTACGTTGTTTACTCATCACATTTATTAGGTTTATTATTATTAGGTATTATTCATTAATCATAAATATTTGTAATTAAACATCTTATAATTTCTCTCTCAACATAATCCTCGCAGACATAAGGTAAGTCCACCATCAGAGCTTGGAGAACCACTCAGGGGAAAGCTGAATATTATCGCGTGCACTGTACTTATGTCTTTATGTTGTCTCGAACACATTTGCTAAACATTGAGATTATAATTAAGGTTATATGTAACTTAGTGTGATGCCGGTTCAATATACGAAGTTATTTGTTTGATGTTAAAATAGGGTCCAAATTGATCTAGGTTCTGTTCATTAAATTACTTACATAAAATAGTATCATTACACACTTTTTGTAAGTGTATCTCCACGGTTAGGGTTTAAAATACACTAAAAATGATCGTCCTAAATCAGGCTTCGTTGTTTACCTAAAGGTACCTAGGTCTGTTTACTTTATTAAGAACAATGAGATACCTACACAAGGCTAATGCCCTTGGGGGTGGCCCTTAAAGTCACTTCAAAGAGCCGTAACTTAGTATTACAGGTTGATAAAGGCCTAGGTAGAAATTTGATATGCTGTTGAAATTTCGGATTACCAATCAGGGCCAATCACACATTCTGATATGAGATTAATGAGATCTTTTTTATATTTCTTAAAGATATATAGATTACTCTTTATTATGTACGCCCGGCTAGACATCAAGCTATACATAATCGGTATAAGCTAACTTCTGATTGTACGAAAAACCTATAAAATGCGAAAACTGGAAATGTATAGCTTTATGTGGCATCGTGTGTACACCAAAAATTACGGATATAAATGTAGTTTACTGTACTTTTACAAGCGATGACACAATGGGCCATCTTATCGCTTAAAGCGGTTTTCTTAAATACTTCATGAGATTTTGATCATGCTTTCAAAAACCCAGATGCAAAAATAAACTACTTGATTTTGGGACCTGTCTCATTTTTCTAATTGACTGGATAATCAAACAAATAATTATTTTCAAACAACATGATTATATTGCTTATAATCCAAGTCTTAAAATAATTATATTTAAATTTATAAAAAAGAGGGATAGGATTTTAACAGACACATAACACAACTTTGATAGGTAGCTTTTCATTAGAATCATCACAAAAGAAAACAATCCCACATCCAATCTTAGTAAACAAATACTCTCATCTATCCCCCACGCTCTGCACTCTCTGCAACTACCTGTTATAAGGTGAAGGAACTAATACGTCTGGGAGGCGCGCGCATTACTCCGCGTCGGCTGAAGGTTGGCAACCACTGACTCAGGTGTCTACGGCGGATGCCATTACGAAAGGATCGCTGGGATTTATTTAGATGTTGGAGTTTTAAAGTATGTATTTTTATAGACGGAAAAATATAAGATGTGGCTGCAATTGAAGATTGACTTAAATTATTTACGTAATATGGCACCCTGTCACTGCCGGGGTGCTAGCTGTTTTAGAACGCAACGGCCTGGCACGGGACGATGGGAAGAGACCAGACGGAATGACTTGTGCCCCCTTGGTTTTTCGAGATATCGCCAAGCGGTTAGTCTACTCTTCACGTGACCAGAGGGCTGGCCTGTTTCTGGGCAAAGAATTAACATCGCCATACAACGTGGCAATGCTGCCAGCCTTTTGGGCACTGTTCCTGTTGACAGCGATGCAGACGAATTTTTTGATTCCCTATGATTCTTTTGCTTATTTTTACACATGTACACACGGCTACACATCAAGTTAGACACCCTATATATGCATAACTACGCTACCAGCAATACAGAGAATTGTAGGAATGGGACTGCGTATCGTGGCATCGGCCAATCATAGCACTTGCCGCGTTGCGCCTACGCACAAAGATGCACTTTTTTTTGGCAAACACATTCGCTAGTTTCACTCGTATTCAATTCAGTGTTCTATGCCAGTCAATTCCTAAACGTCGCCCAGGGTTCACGACTATTAAGTTACGTTAAGTTAGGCAAACAAATTAGAATAATTGTTCATTGTTTCAAATTTTTGATTTCTTATCTATGTTGATTTCTATTACTCATTTAGGAGTTTAAATTTTAAACTATTGTTAACTATTTTAATTGATAATTGTTTTATTTGTTATTATTTTTGGCTCCTGAAGTAACTTGAAGCTGTTGAAATTTGATAGTTGTCTGTTAGCTAAGAATAATATTTTGTTTTAAATGTTAATAGTTTACATTTTTTTTAAGTGGATTCAGCGGGTCTACCTTTTATAGCAGAACTTTTTACGTCATAATATTGTTTTGCATAACAACGGATAGCATAAACTTCATTTCGCAGAAAATCATTTCGCATACACTCAGTTGTCATACATTCAAAACTCATAATTTTGTTAGTCAGAATCATCTTTAGGCATAATGTTTATATCCATAATAATTAAAAAGCAGAACCATCATATCGCAGAAAATTCACAGTCAGAATCGTCTTTTGGCATACATTTTATATCGATAGTCATTAAAAGGCAGAACTGATTTTTTTCGCCACACACATGCAGCATGCATGCAGCATGCAAGCAGGCATGCAATATGCAGCAGGCATGCAGCATGCAAGCAGGCATGCAACATGCAGCAAGCATTGTTTCTGTCACGGCTCCGGCGCTGCGGGGTTTGGGCGGCGCCACGTGAGCTTATCGTCACAGATGGTTTTAACGCTCACCACCGCAGCTTCGGATTGCTGGCCGGCTTCGCCGGCCAGCCTCAGCCGCGGTGGCGGGCCTTCAAACCACCTGCTCCTCAGCTCGCGGGCCGCCCTACCCCTCCGCGCCTACGCGGGTTTAAATTACACTCTAGGGGTAGGGCAGACAAGACTGCGTAAAGTCGGTTTCGCAGCGATTCGTTTCTGTCACAAAATTTTGCAGCACAACGTATTGACTTTTTATGACACAAATTTAATTTAATATTGAAAATGCTACCAATACATGCTATATTTAGAACATTCTATGTCACTTTTGCAGACCATTCGATTTTAAATACATTGCACGTAGGTTATCTAACCATTCGACAGCATAAATTTACTTTATTTAAATTATCAGTTTTATTCCATATATTATAAGTTTTTGATGTTTTGAACACTAATTTTTACAAGAAGATTAAAGAAAAATTAAAATAGATGTATTTTAATTTTTGATGTTCAAATATGCACCCATACCAAATAATCGTATCTCTAAATAAATGTTATGCTAAACAAAATTATGCATAATATTAATTATGGCAATGGTAATTATGCGAAACAAAATTCTGCCAAGATAAAAGTATGCCATTGTAAATTCGGACACGTAAAAATTCTGCCAAACAAAAGTTATGCTAAATAATTTTTATGCTGCTTAAAAATATTCGGTTAAATAAGATTATGCCATGTGAGTTATGCCAAATAAAAATCGGAGTATCAAGATTCTGCCAAATAGAAGGAACCCGGATTCAGCTTCTTTTCAAGTCATAAATATAATTTATCTAACTATTTACATAATAATTACTCTAGTGTGAGGATATTTCTTATACCTATTAGTAGCATAGACCAATAAACCATATCAAGTTTTATTTGCCATAGTTGATTATAGAGGGTTGTCACTGGATGAATATTTATTTTAACTGTTTTGTTTTTATGTTCATTGTTGATTTAAATTTTTAACTATTGTTGGCTCCTGAGGTAATTTGTAGTTATGTTTAGATTATGATAGTTATTCCGCGCCTTTCAAGCGTTAAATAATTAGACAAAATTAATAATGAATCATTACATTAAGTATTAACTATTGTTACGCGGTCAGCCGACGCGGATGCCCGCACGGAGCTTTGTGAATTGAAATACTTCAATTCACAAAGCTTTAAATTGTTAATTCATTTTGAGCTTTCTTCGACACATTGATGATATACCTATGCAATGCATGTGATGCTAGCTTAGGCAACATGTATAAAGGCCTATTCGCTCACCTCAACACCGAGAGTTTAAAAACCATTGCGCGATAAAATCCCGCCGCGATATTTTTACGTCGTCCGTGCTAACGTGGGCTTACAGGCAAACAAACATACATTTTATGATTTTAATATTTTCCAGGCTTCCAACTAGTCTGCGCACGTAGATGTATTGATTGCTTTGTTGTGTCGTAAAGAAGGGGCAAACAGTTTAATATTGATGATAAATATTATGATTATTTAGAAATAAAATAATATTTCAGTGATTTTATAAAAGCAGTGCAGCAGTGGTGGTAAAAAAGGGGTTGAAAGTTTGTATGAAAATCCGTCGTTTTGAAGTTACATCTATCAAAATTCGTATTTGTTTTTTTGGTTGACAGTAAAGTAAAGTAAGTCTCAGTCTAATATCAATTGCTGTGTGCTTAGTCTGAAATAAATATTTTATTTTCAATTCAATACGTGTTTCAGTGTTTTTGTTATAAAAATCGAATGAAATGGAATGGTTGGATGGCGGTGTTGGCTGAAAGTTGGTATGAAAATCCGACAGGATGTAGATTTCTGAATAACCTACACGCATGCGGACCGCAAGCTCGAAATATAATATAATAATATATGAATAAATATCTAATGGTAATGGATGTGTTAGTGCAAACTCATCTAAACTAATGTTATAAAGCTGACGAGTTTGTTTGTTTGGTTGGTTGAACGCGCTAATCTCAGGAACTACTGGTTCGAAATGAAAAATTATTTTTGTGTTGGATAGTCCATTATCGAGGAAGGCTTTAGACTATATAACATAACGCTGCGATCAATAGGAGCGGAGCATCAATTGGCGATGTTGCAAAAACGGGAAAAGTGATTCCTTTTTTTGAGCTTCCGTTGCGTGCGCTGTGTAAACGGTTTAAGTTACGCAAAAATCATATATGAAGGAATTGTTTCTCTTTAAAAGTTATAAAAAAAATTCGCGACAGCATATGTCTATCTTTTAAGATTGACTCACAATAGCCTTTTTTATGATAATCAAATTTGTTGAAAATTAATGCATTATTTGCGAAGGTGTTTTATCAACATGATATTAATCTTTATCCAAATAAATAAGTTATTCATCGCAAGTATTTAATTATGAACAAAATTGCCATCACTTGATTTCAATCAACATCTCAGGACATATCATAATTTTAAAATAACTCCGCAACAAAATAGGTATGATAACGTTCGGATCGGTTCCACATCACGCTAGCTAGGTGAAAATGAATACAGTCAGAAAGAGAACTAAGCGAAAACGAGAAGCGAGCGATGCGATGCGACGGGGTGGGAGGGGTGAATAAGAATTTCACGCGGACGAAGTCGCGGGCAGAAGCTAGTATTATAATACGAGCTCAACTTGTTTACAAAATAATATACATGATACGCATCTATCTATGCAGGTTGATGTTGGTGCCACGCGCTCCCGCGCAGTCTTGCGACGTGCGTGAGTGAGACGAAAAAACAAAAACATATCGCACCCTCTCGCACGATTCGCAGCGTTCAACTTCTAGTAGTCCTAAGTCCAAACAGTCTAGGTTGATGTGTAGCCGTGTGTACATATAAGGTTTAAAGAATCTTTATTTCTCATAAGAACAAGATACAGTTCACTTATATGAGATTTAAATTTTAGCATAAAAATAATCGTTGTCTAATGACGAAGCATGCAGATGTAGAACAAGTATGTATAACAATAACAACAATGTATGAGATCAGTAGCAAACAAAGCAAAAAAGTAGGTAGTTACACAATATTATAATTATAAAACAAGTTAATATATTATTATTTTAAATGTTAGCTTATATAATGTTTTAGAGGTACAAGGAACAGGGTGTAAAGTTCACTCATCCTCCATAGATAAGGGAGGATCCTCCGACCAGACGGGTGTTGTGTCTGGCGGGCAATTGCCCAACGATTGATGTTGGGAAATTGTATCTATGCTAATTGCGCGGTAAACTCTGCTTGCGAGATGCAGGATTTGCGTGACGTCAGAATGACGCGTTGTTCGCATGTGGCGTTGTAGATACCGCTACAATGTAACATATATTTACGTAATTGATGACCTATGCACCTACTGTCAGGTCAGGTACAGCACTTTTAATCCTTATCAATCGATCGACATAAAATAGAAAAAGTCATCTTATACAGAGTAGCAATTGTGTTATCACATTAAACAGTACAGCGGCTATTACAAGTTGTTATTAAGTAGTCTGTTATAATAATAAAATAACCAAAAAAAACTTAATTTTTCAAACAGAATAAATAGCGTAAAATATACCACCGCTCCGCGTGTCTAGTGCCTTATTATCAAGGGTGGTCCTTGATAATAAGCCACTAGACACGCGGAGCGGTGATATCAACAATTCAACACAAAGTTATTGTTACCAAATATTAATAAATTATATACTTTATTATAGAAAGAAAAAAAGGTCCCACGGGTAGAATGTTAATTATTATTAATTATTTTAATTATGTATGTTTGTAGGACGTGTTACGTGGTTTCATTTAATATGATAACCTACGCGCCACACTGTATGGTATTGATTTGGTACAATGTTATTTAGAATACGTGACACTTATCTCACCATATCTGAGAGAAATAAATAACATCTCATATGCACAAACAAACCCACCGCATTTGCGACATTCAAGTAGATAGTGTTCAAAACTATGTGCTGCCATAACTATGTGCTGCCATACGTGCGGATAAGCGCAGCGTACGTCTGAATAACGCAGTCTAGACGGGCGCAGTATGACCGATGCATGTTTACTCAGATACACAACATACACACAACATACGCAAGTAGCAGATTTATTATATTGTTTATAAACTGTGACTTCATTTACTTTGAGAGGACGAACTTTCACTTGGAGATGTTTTCTTCTTTTTGAAGATAGACAACGGTCTAATTGGACGATTCGAGGTTCACATGTATATAGCTTACATGATAAGTTAATTATGAAGACTTTTGATTGTTAGAACTTGTGTTGACATTAGGATATGTTCAAGAATGGAAGCAATAATTTGCTACCAATTACAATGGGATGGGTATTGTTTCTTCAAATATTTAATGTTTGTTTGCAAACACATATTAAAAATAAACATACGGAAACCGTCTGAAAACGAGCCTAAACAAACAAAACAAAATCTTTGTAAGAAAACGTACAATATTACGCGAAATTAGGAAAGATTTCCGAAGTGACCTCGTTGGAAAAATTTGGTGAAAACTTCGCGAAATTATAATCTGCGTTCCAAATTGAGTTGAAGATAAAAGCCGATAAACCGGATCCGTACCGTGACGTGCCGCTCCGTGCAGTCCCGGGCCGATGAGCGATCGAATCGATTAAAAGTTTTTAAACGATTAATTGTAGGTACATTATGAATTTGAGCTCTCGATCATAAAACATCGAAAACATTCGAATCAGTGGTTTCTGTTGTTTTGATTTTTGATAGCTTGGTTTGTTTTTGATAAATAGCTAAAGTTACGCGCGTTATTGTGCGTTTTGTTTGTGCAGAATAAAATATTTTTCTTTCTTTCTTTCTAAGTTGTAAACTAATATATTTTTGTTTTTGTAAACTTGCTGTACTCGCGTAAAGTAAGTACCAATGTATTTGGGGTCGGCGCAACATGTCTTTTTCTTCCATACTTTAACTCACGTAAAGTAAGTATCAGTTAAGAATTAAGCAGGACCTACTTTACAAACAAGTTCGATTGAAAACATCAATCATAAGTAGTCGAAAGTGAATAAGATTTATAGTCGGCGATACAACAATGTTGAAAACCAGTATTAAACAATAAGATTATTTAAATAAAATTATTTATTGTTTCTACCTACATCTGTCCAATTATAAATTAAAATTATTTAGTTACTAGATATTATGAAAAAAGTGCCCCGCCGCGTCTGTCTGTATGAACGCGATAAACTCAAAAACTACCGAACGGATTTTCATACCGTTTTCACGAATGAACGAAGTGATTCATGGTTTAAGTGTTGTGAGATAAAGTTCATTTAGGTTTTGTGCTGACGATAACTGTTGAAGATGTCGGAAAAAGTCATTGCCGACTGGGAGCTTTACTGGCGTGGGCCGCGTAAACAAATAGAGTTATATATGAAAATAATGTATTACGGAATTATTGAATAACACATAAGATACTTTTTATCCCCGTAGAACTATCCCGTCGGATAATTTCCGACCTCCACGCGGACAAAACCTAGTTCAATATAAAGTGTGCCCCTCTGTAGATAACAAGTCACCTCTTGATAGAATTTTGTTTATTGTAGTAGATCTCATTACTCATTCTATTCCTAATTAATATCATATGGCATAATTAGCCTATAACGTCCCCACTGCTGGGACACAGGCCTCCTCTCTGTGAGAGGGAGTGGGCTGCACTCTACCACGCGGGCCCAGTGCGGGTTGGTAGATGTATATCGTATAACTAATCCCATATTTCAACGTCAATGAATTAGACTACTTACGCAGAACGCGAATAGCCTACTTCCCAAACTAAAAGTGAGGTGTAGGCGAAAACAGTTCAGTTAATTACTTAGTGGGAGGGGGCCATATTTCACTACTTAGACTATGGCCCATTTTGGCTAAATTGATCATGTGTTAAATAACTGGTTTCAGGTTAAATGTGCGTGTTTATTGCTTTTAGTTAAGGTTAAAAGCTTCATATTAAAACAAACTCAATTACTAACGGAAAGGTTTTGTTTCAGTTTATGTTTCATCTGAGGTAAGGATCGTTCTAAATTTTTTTTTGTTTTTTTTTCTGTTTTTGGTTGTCTATGTATTTTTTCCTTCGTGTCGGGGTATTTAATCGGTGAATGAATACCCCAACATCGTAAGCTCTAGGTGAAGTTATGGAAATAAAAAGAACAGACAAAACAAAAATACTACAGACATTAAGCAGTTTATCTCTGGCATTTTTGTTTTGTCTAACAAAAAATAAATAAGACTAATTGGAACACAGATTAAAATAGCCTACTCCCCTGAAACGAAGACAGATGATGCTCGCATTAATGAGCCGATGAGCCTACCTACTGCCTACACGCTACGTAATTGTGAAGTGGGCAATTATTTGAAGCAGCCCACTTCAGTGCTGAACTCGACGGAAGGAGCTACGCGTATCTGAGAGACATGCTTACTGCAATGTCGGATGGCGAGCTTTTTATTCAAATTATCATCAAACTATGTAGGTACTGTCAGAACATAAGTACATAAATACCTATTTTTTTGTTAGCCTATGTGTATTGTGTCCCACTGGTGGGCAAAGGCCTCCCCTTGTTCCTTCCAAATCTCGCTGTCTTGAGCGATCTCCGGCCATGTTGAGCCTGCAAACCTCGTCAGATCGTCACACCACCTTCGCCGTGGTCTACCTCGACGGCGCTGTCCACCTTCAGGCGTCCAGTGAGTGACGATATTTGCCCATCTTTCCGGGTGCAATCGTGAGACGTGTCCGGCTAACTCCCAATTTAGCCTAGCTGTTTTTTTTTAAATATCCGCTACTTGAGTTATTGTGCTTCTGACCTGAAATGCCTTACACTTACGCAAAATTCAAAAGTGCTTCTTGTGACAAAATATCGTTTACAACTTTGAGAATAGACGTATTTTATAATAGTTATCTTTCATCGTTCTCTTGCCCTTATACCAATTTATTTGGGGTCGCGCAAATGAGTGTTCAGTATGGTTTTGATAATTGTAGACCGACCCCTTGACAATTCAAAAGTGCCTGTAATTGGTTTAATTGAAATAAATACTTTGACTTTGAGTTTGAGTTTGAGTTTGAGTAGTTACCATTTTCGTAATATTGCAAGTCAGTACTTTGGGAAAAATTTTTACGCTCGTGACTTTTACAAATAGAATATAGAGATAATTCAATGGTGTGAATTGCCCAGATGCATCCATAGCAATTTGCATCGATTGACTGAGAGGCGTTGATTTTTTATGCGGGCTCCATATACATTAGCAATCAATTGTTGAATACGTAAAACTACAATTTTGAGAGGGTATATAGAAGCTGTTAGTCTAAAAGTATTAATGCCTGTCTCAGATTATTGCTAATTTAATATTTTTATCAAAATGAACACAAATGTATTAAATAAATCTATTGTGAATGTAGGTACATACTCTATCATTCGGTGGAGGTATTGTGTCACTGTGCTGTTGCGCCTATTGCTTACCAACTTGGACTCCATTCTTATTACTTATCCACCTGTCAGAGCTTTAAGATATAAGTAATAATGCCATAGGTACGTGTTGTTATAAATATTGCTGGTAATATTGTGGCTTCACAACACAACAGTATTCAGTCGATTAATTAGTAAGGGTTATTATTTAGGTTGGGATAACCTAACCCATTAAAAATAATTTTATTGCCTGTTGTTATCCTTGCACACCGTATGTCAGGTAGGTGGAAGTGAGTATCTCATCTGATAAACTTGACAGCGGTCGGTAATTATAATAATAATAACCCCACCGCTGTAGATACAGCGGTGGGGTTATTATTATTATAATTGTAGATACAGCGGTGGGGTTATTATTATTATAATTACCGACCGCTGTCAAGTTTATCAGATGAGATACTCACTTCCACCTACTTGACATACGGTGTGCAAGGATAACAACAGGCAATAAAATTATTTACAGCAAGGGTACAGGGGTGGGTACGACGTTAACGTAGAGATCAACGTTGACGTCGTGGTGGGGCGGGCTTGCGTGCTCCAATGAGCCCTAGGTCTGTGACGGTAGTGTTTACAATGCCGAGATAAATCTAGGGTGAGGAGTCAGACCAAGAGAGATACCATCCAAGCCAAGGTCGCACATGCCGAGGGCTGCATGGCTAGGGGAGAGCGTTAGTCATTAGTGTGCCAACTCTGGATAGTAGGGGACTTCCAGTTTTATTCACCCTTGCCACAGTGAACGCAGTGCTCTGCTGTGGTCGACTTTTTTAGTCCCTAGCTTGTCGTGGGCACAGTATGATAACAAGGTCAAAAACAAAAAAACCAATTCAGGTAAATAAGCCTTCATCAAATGATGAAATATCACCAGTTTCATCATCATCCTCTCCGAGGTCCATCTTTTCATCAATCGTATCACCTTCACCTTCATATTTAACACGCTCATCAAGATCATCATCATCATCGTCACCAATTTCAGTAGACGTTGTGTTGGAGGCTACTACTGCCATGAACCCTTCACCCGCTACTGCCAAATCCAATACGCGTAAAAAGTGGAGCGAAGACATGAACCAATACATCTGGCGTACGTATTTAATTATCACTAATCTAGATACGGAAACAAATTCATATCTTACATCATTGCACCAACAATTCATTAACAGATTTCCACAAATGGATGTCTCGAAGCAAAGAGCTGGAGATCAACGAAGAGCAATAGTTCACAAAAAATACTTTCAGCCACCACACTTGAGAAAATTAGATTAGAAGTAAGCACAAACAGAAAGCCGCGTGACGACTCCCGGCCACCGTAGGCGTGGGCCTGCGGGCGGAGAGCAATGGGTAGCTCACCGTCCGATCAGGACCAGGCGCGTAAGTGTTCCACGCGCGCCTCAAAGAGTTGTCAGCACAATTTGAGGGGCCCCTTAGGGCCGAAGCCTGCCGGGTCATCGGGATTGTCCGAAAGGGTTACCGCTACCCCGGAACATAAAGGGCGAAAGAAGGAACATGGGAGGGTTTTAGTCAGTAAGAGTCTGACACTCCCTTCCGCTCCACCCAGAGCGGGTGGGGTCATTTGATGATTTACCAACAGAAAAAAAAAGAGTACAAACAGAAACCACTAACTTAGATACGCACATTAGGACACCGTCGCAGTTAAATACAGATCAGAGCAACACACATTTACAGTCAGAACCAAAAAGTAGGATGAGATGGTCAAACGAAATGAACGAAACTCTAATAAAATGCTATTTCATAGCTACGAAAATGGACACAGAGATGACTATATGGAGGAGAAAATTAAGAGAAATGTTCATTGAATTATATCCATAATTGTCACATTTATCTGAGCAGAGAATATCAGACCAAAAAAGAGTCGTCTTAAATAACATAATGATATTAGATGCACGACTTTAAGAGCTAAAAACATATGCAGAGAATACACTAAATCAAACAAATCCTTATAGGCAATCAGAATATTCACATATAGTTGCAGAGAATACCCCAACACAAACATCCATAAGTAATAACACCGAAACTGCATACTTTAACCGATCACATACACAAGAAGCCGAAGTAGAAAATGAGCCCAATTTCTTGAATAGTAGACTTTGAAGCGCTGACAAACACTATCATAAACACAGAGCATAAAAATCAAAAAGTCAAATATAGAAATAAGTCAGGAAAGAAGTCAAGAACTAGAAGAAACATTCTCTCACACACTACAACATTTCACAAACATTCATCCTGCAAAAAGAAATTACATACCTAAACAAAAACCATCAAAAAACTTTGCACAAATAGTAAGCTACATTCATAACGTCATTCTACCAAAATATGTCAATGCAGATACAGATTTCGAAACCCTGCAAACAGTTATATATAGTGCTGCTTGGACAGCTGCTAAAACGAATGGAAGTAAACTTTCATATGTCACCTCTGATAATTCAGCTAACATTAATCTACCACAAATTAAGAAACCTAAATGGTAGAGAAGGTTAGAATTGAGAGTTAAAGATTTAAGAACAAAAATTGGCAGACTAACAGCGTACATGCAAGGAAACAGAGGTTGGAAGCTTGTTAGAGAGGTACACACAATTCTAGAAAAGTATAAAATACACTCAACTCATGAAGAACCGAACACACAACTCACACACTTTTTAGACAAGCTTAAACAGAAACTTACTCTTGTAAACAGTAGATTAAAACAGATATATTAAATGCACACTTCGAAAAACTCAAAATAATAAGTTTAGAAATAACGAAAAGCAATTTTATCGAACATTAAAACAATCCACAATCAACCAAACAGTACCCAGCGAAAATGAAAAACACTAACCAGAGTTTACCACCAATAGACGAACTTCGACAATTTTGGTCAAGAATTTAGGAGAGGCCAATATGTCACAACGCAGAAGCTGAGTGGATTAAAATAGAGACAGAAAACCATAGGCAAATTTAACAAATGGAGTTCGAGCATGTTCAAATAGAAACTTTCCATGACGCCCTTCAGCAACTACACAACTGGAAAGCACCAGGTTCAGACAACATTCACAATTTTTGGTATAAGAAATTTACCCACATTCACTCATACCTCTATAATTACATCAACACCTTCATTAAAAATCCAATTATGATGCTTTCATACATAGCGGAAGGAATTACGTTTATGATGCCAAAAGACAACAGCGACAACACAAACCCAGCAAAGTACAAACCAATAACATGCCTACAAACAATATATAAAATAATAACCTCGTGTATCACTCATATCATTTATAAACATCTTGAATCAAATTCAATATAATCCGAAGAACAAAAAGGCTGCCGAAAGTTTAGTCAAGGCTGCAAAGAACAACTTACAATAGACTCGGTTATACTTAAGCAGCTTCAACAAAAAAAAGAGATCTATACACTATGTATATAGGCTATAAAAAGCGTACAATTCGGTACCACACACGTGGTTACTTGAAGTTTTAAAAATATATAAGATAAATCCATTAATTTTAACCTTTTTAAATAATACCATGATTCAATGGACGACTCGCTTACTTCTTAAATCACCTTTAGGAATAGTTGAAACTGAACCTATAAAAATACGAAGGGGAATATTCCAAGGAGACTCACTTAGTCCATTATGGTTCTGTCTAGCCTTAAATCCCTTAACCAACAAATTAAATACACTAAAGCCGGGATATAACCTACCATTTAAAGACACTACAGATGACTTACAGACTGACAGACAAAACTGTAAAATTAACCACCTTCTTTATACGGATGACATTAAATTGTACGCTTCTAAACAAGATGAATTAAATAAACTTGCAGAAACCATAGACGAATTTTCAAGCGACATTAGAATGGAATTTGGTATCGATAAGTGCAAGATCAACTCAGTCAGGGCAGGCCAAACTTACGAACATTCATACACTATACAGACAGGTGAAATCATAGACTCTTTAAATGAAAACGAAATAAGTAAATATTTGGGATATATTCAAGCTCAGCAAATTAAACACAAAGAAATAAAAAATAAACTTACTCAACAATTTAAACTAGGCTTAAATCTATTTTTAATACTCAATTGCATTCCAGACTTGTTTCTCTTTCTCAGCTTTCACGAGGTTCCCGTCATGTGGAATGGTAACATCGACAATCATTGTGCGGCGCGCTAATCGATCTATTACCACTATATCAGGCTTATTGGCGACAATAGTCCTGTCAGTAATGATAGACCGATCCCAGTACAACGTGACATGGTCATTTTCAAGAACTGGGTCGGGCACATACTTGTAATACGGTACCTCAGAATCGACAAGTTTATAAATTTCAAAGCAAGTTGCTGGTGAATAATCCTGGCTACTTGGCTATGCCTGTGCAAGTACTCGCCGTTAGCCAGACGAGAACAACCAGAGATAATATGTCTGATGGACTCACCCGGACGGTGGCATGCCCGACACACGTCAACCGTCCCGTCCTTCATATATGTCTCCGGTAGTTATTCGTTAAGACAACTTCGTCCATAATTGCACAGACGAAACCTTCAGTTTCCCCGAAAAGGTCCCCAAAACGCAGCCAGGATACGGACGCTAAGAAGTCTACACCGGGCTCATAAAGAGCCCGATAGAAGAGCCCGTGAAGCTCCTTGCTTTGCCATACCTCCTTGCGGTCATCGGTAATATTACAGGTTTGCGCCAGTTCTCTTTAGCCATGGAGAGCGGGGTGAGTCCCTATTGTTTATTGTTATTATTATTATATGTGCATAGATTGAGAAGATACAAGAAAGCACATGAACGTAAAAATGATAACTCCTTGTTAAAATTACTTATAATAATAATAATTGCAAACTAATCTGCTTCAGGGAGGGCAATACTCGCCCTAGAGTGATGCGCTTTGTGAGGCGGGCGTTCTCGGAGACTGATATTAGTTCTCAAGATTATTTGTCCCGCGTCAGAGAGCGTATCGACTTCCTGAAGCAGAAAGTGTATGCATGGGCAAACCGTATTCGTCGGTATAAGCGGCGAGTAGAGCGATTCACTCAGAATCGCACCTTCCAGAGCGATGAAAGGTGGGTTTATAGGGGTTGGGAGCGACCGGACCAAGGTGTGGCGGCGCCTGTCAGTCACACCGAAGGTGATTGGGCTCGAGAGGTCGAGTGAGCCTGTGATCCAATACCAGAAATGGAGGCTATTACCATTTGCCTCCAAGATGTAGCTCGTGCAGTCCGTCCGTTACCTAACTGGAAATCTCCAGGGCCGGACGGGCTGCACAACTTTTGGATTAAATGGTTTTCAAGTTCGCATGCTCGCTTGGCATCTCGGTTCCAGACTGCTTTGGAGTCTGGTTCGCTACCCCAATTCCTAACGACAAGAGTTACCCACCTGCTCCATAAATCAGGTAACACCGCGGAACCCAAAAATTTTAGGCCGATCACGTGTTTACCGACGGTCTATAAAGTTCTTACATCCATTTTGAGAGCTAAAATTAACAAACATATAGACACCAACTCCATTATGTCTGCCTCTCAAAATGAATGTAAGAATGGGTCCCGTGGTACTAAGGAGCTACTACTCCTCATTGATATGGCCATTAGCCAACAGGTTCGTCGTTCCCGAAAGGATCTGTCGACATGTTGGATAGATTATAAGAAAGCTTATGACTCGGTGCCACATACATGGCTCATGAGGGTGCTGGATTTGTATAAAGTAGATGCAACTCGGATACCTTCCTGATGTCGTGTATGGGGCAGTGGAGGACGGTGCTTCGCTATCCAGGGTGTCGAAATACTCAGAGGAATAGCGAGCCGATAAGGGTCGAGCGAGGCATATTTCAGGGCGATAGTTTGAGTCCGCTTTGGTTTTGCTTAATCTTGAATCCTCTAAGCACGCTGCTGGAGCATTCAGGTCTAGGCTACCGGCTGAGGAGAGGTGGTCAGGTTATATCGCACCTCCTCTACATAGATGACCTAAAACTCTTTGCTCCCAACAATTTGCAACTTGTGGAGCTACTGAAAGTAACTGAAACTTGATGGAATTTGGTGCGGACAAATGTGCGGTCGTGTATGTAAAGCGAGGGGAGATTGTGGAATCCGTGGGAATTCAACTCTCGGATTCCACAAACCTTAGAGCCCTCTCCACACCCGAAACCTATAAGTATTTGGGTATGTCGGAAACGTTAGGCAGCAATGTTACTGACATGAATCAATCAGTTGAAGGAGCGCTTCTTTGGCCGCCTGAAAAAGTACTTAATAGTCTTCTATCAGGCGGAAACAAGGTGCGTGCCTTCAACAGTTGGGTCATGCCGGTTTTTATGTACTCTTTCGGCATACTCAAATGGACTCAAACCAAACTAGACGCCCTGCTTAGGAGGGTCCGGACGCTGTTGACTGCAAATCGAATGCATCTCCCACGGTCACCGGTAATGAGATATATCCCGCGAAAGTGTGGAGGTCGAGACTTTTTAAACGCTAAGACCCTCCACAATCTCGAGATATGCAGTCTTTGGGAATATTTCCTAGAAACCGACGTAGGGATGCATCGAGATGTAGTCGCGGTGGACAAGGGCCTCACCCCGCTTGGCTAAAGACAGCTGGCGCAAGCTAGTAGTGCTTGACACCAATGATCGCATGGAAGTACGGCAAAGTAAGAAGCTTCACGGACGCTTTTACCGGGCCCTACATGGATCCGATGTAGACCTACTAGCGTCCGTAGCCTGGCTGCGTTTCGGTGAGCTCTTTGGAGAAACCGAAGGTTTTGTCTGTGCCATTATGGACGAAGTTATGATGACGAACAATTATCGGAGATTTATTGTGAAAGCCGGCACGGTTGACATCGGTCGGGTATGCTACCGGCCGGGGGATATTATCTCCGGGTGTTCTCGTCTAACTAACGGAGAGTACTTGCATAGACACAACCTTGTAGCTAGGATAATCGATCAGCAACCTGCTCTGAAATACAACCTTGTGGAATCAGAGGTGCCGTACTACAGGTATGTGCCCGACCCAGTTCTCGAAAATGGAAATATCACACTGTACTGGGATCGATCCATCATCACTGACAGGACTATTGTTGCCAATAAGCCTGATATAGTGGTGGTGGATCGATCAGAGCGGCGCGCAATGATTGTTGACATAACCGTCCCGCATGATGAGAACTTTGTGAAAGCCGAGAAAGATAAATTAAATCAAGTATCTTGACTTGGCTCACGAGGTTGTCGACATGTGGGATGTGGACTCAACGATCATTGTGCCGATAGTCGTGACAGCCAATGGCGTAATAGCCAAGAGCCTCACCAACACCTGAGGAGGCTCTCGTTGTCGAGAAAGCGGTACTTCTGGACACGGCTCGCATTGTCAGGAGGTTCCTCTCTCTGGAGCCCTGACCGCCGGTAGCTTGGACCCTGTTCCCGATACCGGTGGGCTACTATATTTTATATTTTTAAATGTTTTTATATCTTTTATACTCTAATATTTAAAAATATTATTTATATGTTTACATTGAAATAAAGGAGGTAATAATAACCTTTATTTATAAAAATGGTGCAGATTTACAATAAATTATCTTAAAAAGTTATAGAGGACACAGTTGCTCATTTGCCTGAACTAGGTGGAAACCTGTGTTTCAGGCTAGAAAGGTGCTTGGAGTTCTAAAATATATAATTAACAACCGAGAAAACTAACTAAAAACTAATATTACCTTAAAAGACTAACATGTTTTATTTACAGACGACGAGTAAATCCTCTGTCTCACTATATGATATGCTAAGTAAAAATTGCAGAATATCCTTTTTACAGTCGTAATTATTTAATTTATAGATACTTAATTTCCTATTTAATTTATTGTATAGAAATGGGCCTAAAAATGTATAAAATCTGTTTACAAAGACATATTTAGAAGATGCATTTGACTCACATACAATATCATTCCGTCTCTTATTAGTATTTACTTTCAATGTTATAGGAGAGCATGGTGTGATGTGAAGTAATACAGTACAGATTGACCTAGGGCCAAATAAACTTGTGACACTAGTTTTTATCTGCAATTGCTCGCAATTTTTTAAAATCAAAAATTACTTGCGCAGTCTTGTAACCAAACTGTCAATATGTGGTCTAAATGAGAGCAACTCGTCTATTTGAACCCCGAGATATTTTATGTTACATGTTTTAAGGATAAAATGACACTTAAATATGCTGACTGAGCGGAGTCCGCAATGATGGGCATAGAGATGAGAGTACACATTATTGAAACCTGTTTGAGCATATTCGTACAACTCGCTATTTGTTTTAGCGGTGATTATGAACGCCCTGTCATCTGCGTACGATATAATTTTGCCTTGAATAATATATAAACTACACAAATCGAATCCCAAAATGTTTCCCTGGGGAACACCAAATCCTGTGTTTTTTTTTTGCTTGTCGCTACTAATATTATCAATTTTAACACATTGATAACGATCGTCTAAGTAGTCGGCAAAAAGTTTCAGCAATTAAACCGCACAATACGATCACTCACGCTAATAAAACAAATACGTCGATAAAAGATACTCGTAATTTACAATCATCAAAGCTTTCACAGTTGACTGAAAGTTTTAAGGGCACACCTCCGCTGTGAAAATGAGTTATTCGTGAAAATAATGATGCCAAACCGCTAAACAAATTCCGTTGCGAAACGTTATGTCGCGATTCGAGTAGCGGAACATCATGGGAGTCAGTTAGATTGTAGCAATCGGAGCAAAATGTCGTCGCTTTCGGTGTCAGATGAAGAAGAAATATTATTGTGAGGTCATTAACTTTAAAAAGGCAGTTTTTGGCTGTCAGTCGTGCTTAAAATACCTATAAAAACCCATAGTCACTACTATTTAGATTGTTTGGACAAGTCATTTTTTAAACTTCGGTGTTTAAGTAGACATTTCATAGTTTAAAACTCGTGTTGTATTTTAGTCGTATCGTCGTCCCCGGGTGGTAGATATCTATAATTTGTTTATATTTTTTTTTTCATATTTCGACGTCCACTTTCTAACTAAGCAACAGTATACTAGGCACTAGCACATTACCCACTTAACTCATAAGTCGTGGCTGCACTAGTCCAGTCGAGTCCAGTCCAGGCCGGCCTCAGGCGGTCCAGTCTCAGCCACATTGTCTCAATCCCGGCCACATTTATATGCTAATGTCTCATACGTATGTAGATGTGGCCTGCTTACCCGTTATCATCATATACGGAGCAAATTTTGATTTTACATGACTGTGTTAAGTTACGAAAATGTGCTGTTTATGAATAATAAAGGATGCATTTCCCTCCACGCTGAACTTTATCGTTTGTTAAGCTGTTGCGGCTACACATGCCAACTTTTGTGTTTTAAAATAGTTTTAACTCGGGGTTCATTATTTTATGTTTACGAGGGGAGGGAGGGCAGGGAGCGCGCGCTACTGATAAAGAGGCTGCCTTATGCATGGTCAAAGGCAAGTTACCATAGCCATTGTACTAAGGACAAGAGTGCTTATCAAAAGTTGGTGTTTCTTACTCGAGAAAGATTGCTATCTGATCTTGAAAAAAAATCTTAGTTAGCTCCATCAATATTCAATACCCATATCCTGAGACCTTAGAGGAAAACCCTAACCGACCGCTATCCACGCTAACAAATCCAGAACGATCCCACCTTGAGATTAAAAGGCTATGTTTAGTTAGTTATGAAACGGAAAGTTCAAGGATTCGTTCTCTAGTGAAGGATTTCAAACACAGGAATACATGTAAATTCAGTGTTGAAGGTTCATAAATTATGTTCCAACAACATTGTGTGGGTGTCGTTGAAGAAAGGAATAATAGAAACAGACAGTGATAACACGCCTGTGATTCATTATGCAACGATAATATAATAGAAGGACTTGTATTATTTATATCGTATGAGCAGCTATGTTCTTTGTTGAAGTGGAACTTATAAACGCGAAAGTTTTTGAGGATGGATGGATGGATGGATGGATGTTTGTTACTCTTTCACGCAAAAACTAATGAACGGATTTTGATGAAACTTTACAGTAATATAGCTTATACATTGGACTAACACATATAATACTTTTTATTCCGATGTCCACATGGGATCGACACTTATGCGGGGGAAACCGCGGAGCGCGTGTGAAAGTTTGAATGTTTATATGTTTAATTGGATGTTTGTTACACAATCCCACAAAAAGGGCTGAAAGGATTTGAATGTAATTTGGCACATATGGTTTATAACCTGGATTAATACAAAGGATACTTGTTATCCCAGTAGTACGTTCCCTAGGAATAGTTCCCGAGCTCCACGCGGGTGAAGCCGCGAGTGAAGCCGCGCGCAAGTATTTGGGGTGGTTTCTGTCAAGGTTAGACATCTTCACTGATAGATAGACAGATTATAAATGATTAAGTTTTAACTAATTCTATCTATCGCGAAGCTTCCTCTTTTCTAGGCAGACTTGCTAAGCTCCATGGATTTTGCCATAGTGTTTCACAGATAGTTGCTCAAAGAACGACCTAGCAATAAACTGTAGTCAGTTTTACAAATTAAAGACTTTTCTCCTAGGTAGCACTAATTTCGATAAACTTACAATGTGCGGCTACACTGTAATGCCACGTACAGCGGCTACGCGGGTGTTCTCGTTTCGAATACAATCTAATTGGGTCAGTTCAGCTGCGAAGTAAAACTAATTCCAACTAGTACGTATCGGATAAAACCATACAAAATAATAATTATATGTAAGACTCTACCGCTCTCTCTGCAGTCTACACAGATGGACAAAATCCTATTTATAAGATATCTACTTATTTTATTCTGAAACTTCGTGAGATAAAGTGGTCGGTGCTCGACATCCGATCACTTTATCTCACGTTCGCACGCCGCTAATCTTCACAAAACAAATCCTAAAACTTTTAGAAACATAACTCTCAATCACATACTCATATAATATTTAAATGGAATGTACTTCAAGCGATTCTCTTAAATTCAAAATGGCGGCGCTATCTGAGTCGAGACGTGAAAGTTGAGCGTTAATCCGTTTGCTCATAATATATAGTTCGCTTGAATATGTATGCTACTTGCAAACTGGAGCCCACGTTTTAAATGCTTCGCTATTTTGTATAGGTAATCACTATTGTCTGAGAAAATTCAAAGTTTTGGCATTATTTCTTAAGTCGGTTTTAAAAGCTCCTTCTTGTCTGTGCATAGTATATGAGATATTTTCAGAGAGCATTCTAATATTATTTAGTTTACGATGATTAATTTAATACCTACATAAAACTACTAAAAGATTCACTATAAGTACCCACACTTCAAAATCTGGTAAGTATGCCGTCTGCTGTTCGCTTAGATTTTTTTTCCAGCCCCAGTTCAAACAGAATTTTAGAGATATTGTGTATTTCCTTTCATGAATACAAACTAAATCTTTTGAACCTTAAAAGCAAGTTTGTAGCTATAATAATTATAATGTCTACAGGAGCGATAGTAGTTAAATTAATTTAGCAATAAAAAAAGATATTATCCGAGTTTACTGCTTACAATTGGATTCCTCTTTTGGCTTTTACTGAAACAATTAATATTTTAATGACTGTCTTAACTTAGATGGAAATACAGAATTCGTACTGGCGAAACATTAAGTTATTTTGCTTAAATTATTTTGTTGAGCAATGTTACGAAATTAAAGATTTATCTGCTCGCATTCCACCGAACTAGACTCGCGTCTAAAGATTCTTCGCTAGGAAATTAATTGTTTCAGTGTTTAGACATTGACATAGCTAGCCGCCATTAGTTTGAGCTATTGACATTTATATTACGTTTATATTTTCAACATATACTCGTAACATCTTAGGATCTGGGACACTTGCGCGAAAGACATTTCCGCACAAGACACTTGCGCGAACCCACTTGCGCGAAAAGACATTTCCGCGAATGGACTTTTGCGCGAACGGACTTTTGCGCGAAGGGACACTTGCGCGAAGGACACTTGCGCGAATCAAATTGAAAGAATACATGCGTGTGTATTCTTCATAAGAATACTAATTTCCTCAACTTTGTCGCGCATCTGTCCCTTCGCGCAAGTGTCTTTCGCGCAAAAGTCTTTCGCGCAAACGTCCACTCGCGCATAAGACCATTCGCGGAAATGTCTTTTCGCGCAAGTGGGTTCGCGCAAATGTCTTTTCGCGCAAGTGGGTTCGTGCAAATGTCTTTTGCGGAAATGTCCATTCGCGGAAATGTCTTTTCGCACAAAAGTAAGTTCGTGCAAAACTACATATGCGGAAATATCTTTTCGCGCAAAAGTCCGTTCGCGGAAATGCCTTTTGCACAAGTGGGTTCTTGCAACTGTCTTTCGCGGAAATGTCTTTCGCGCAAGTGTCCTGCTCTACCACATCTTACTGCCAACATTTTAGGCCAATGATTTGAGAAATATGTAGGTACGTGCCTAGTCATTTTGCCACCATTTTGTATTAGTTATTTTGTAATGGTCGGAGACGAAAGCTGTAGTTGTTTTTTTTTTTTACAACACAACTATCATTACCGGTTGCCCCAAATCACTAGCGTGTATTAAACAATATTTTTTCCATTAAGTACAGCTTATCACATGTAAAGTAATTTTTGTGAACTCATTCAGAGAACAGGTAAATAAATCCACCCTTTCTGCGATTTCGTTACATGTATGCAAGGCGCGCGTCAAAGGTGCTTTACCCAGCAGTATAGTCCGGCCACGAAGCACCGCCAGTACCCGCGGTCTCCGTCGCCGAGACACGTAATTATCCGGCATGTTTAGACACACATCCTTTAGTACACCCGGGTTAGAGATCTTTCCACGCAATAACTTAAAAATATTTATGTAATAAGTGACAAATCCCTTCTTGTTTCCAGCTTGTTGTACCCAACCATACATAACACAAATAGGGTTGGGTAAATCAATGGATAGAAAGGACAGACTCCATAAAGTTTTATGTACAGTCGCTTGGCAGCATTATCTGACCCACCCTAAAAACAAACGAATTTGGACCCTCTGCCTGTAACATTAAGGTTTATTCAATTTATATGAGCTTATCAGACGGCGCTCGTGCAACGTTGTCGGAGCCACCGGCATTATACATATATCATTTTGTTAAGCTATTTTAATCATTATCTCGTTGACATTAAAGTTGAAAAGCTTTTAAATCACACTACATAATTAGAACCCAATCTTTAATTTCGCGTATTCCTGACAAGTTCTTGTGGCTTAACGGTTTGATGCTGGATTGGCGACGAACAACATGTGGGTTCGAAAACACGGTCCACCTTTAATCAGTTTCTTTTTTAATTTGTTTTCATTTCTACAATATTGCCTGCATTATTAAAGAACGACCAATATGATTTACGCCTAATAATTTATCTTGTAAACAGGTGGGTAAATTAAAAAACTTTAAGTTCACAGAATTTATATTTACCTACCAAGAATGGTTGGATACGAAGTAAAACATATATTTGCTTCGTGAGGTAGATAATAAATTCATTTATGTGACAAAAGTTAAACTACGCCTAATAGCAGTAACTGCGCACACACATTTGTAAATCGTTTCACATAACTCGTTAAGTATTTTTAAGCAATTTGGTGTAAAAAAGCATGTCGCAACTTAATGACTACTTATACCAAACAAAAAATCATATTTTTACATGAGCAGAATATTGGAATTAGAGAGATTGGTCGTCGACTTAATATAGCAGTAAGTGTTTTTATACCTATTTTATTTTATTGATTGTGATTAATGAATGCGTAGTTGGCTATTTTACCACTACATTCACTCCTTACAAGTTACATACACGGTTCCAAAAATGTTTTTTTTTTGTTTTAGAGAAATACGGTCAGACTTTGGCTAAAACGTTATGGAGACAATGGAGATATTCAGCGTATTCGTCCAGGAGCAAAAGCCATTAAGTATAGTCCCGAATTCGAAGGCCACCGGGCCCGGCCCCGGGGCCGGTTTCAAGCCCTGTTGAAAATCAATTTTTGCCCATTCGTGTAACCGCAATAAACCACAATATTTCAGAGGAAACAATGAGAAGGCATTTATACGCTGCTGAGATAAGGAATTATAAACCAGCACAGAAAATTGCATTGACACCTGCTCATCGCGAAGAAAGGGTTCGTTTTGCCCAGGAATATTTAAATGGCAAAGATTTGTGTTGGAATATGGTGCGCGGTTTGCGTAGCCGCTTACAGCAAGTTATAGCAGGGGACTACTAATTATGTAATCTAGTAGGTATTTTTAAACACACCATGTAAGTAAATGCTCAATGGATTGATTGTTAAACCATTAAAATGTTGCAGATTATGTGGTGATGTTATTGTTATAAATAGATTTTTTCTATTTAAATATCATGTTTATTCACTACATATAGGCAGCTATAAATCTGTAAAGCATTTCACAGATGAATTCATTTTCTCGATAACAAACTTTTAAGCGTAAGCACGCCTTTTTTAATGTTTATAAATGGTTAGATTTGATTGTGGCATACTAATATAAAATGTCTATTAATTTGAATATATATGAGCATTTACTTACTTTATCTTACCTAAGTGTTTAATGAAATAATAAACATTTTAAACTTGCAATTGTTTACTTTTATTCCTATACAACCTACCCGTTTAAAAAGACAAGACCCTACGTCGTCCATTAAAGAAATGTTTTTTACATTTCTTTAGTGTAATAAAATAATTAAAAAAAAAACAGCTGAGCAAAAAGATATATTTAGGTTAAACTTGGTTTCGAACTTAGACAACGATGAACACCGCACTACCCCTTATTGACCACAAGACCAAATCAACTCTTATTAGCCACATTGAAATTTGATCTTAGTTGTAATACTAGACGCATATTCTAAAGAATTTGAACCATATAGTATACTTGATAAAGTTTATTCTTGCACAGCACAAGCAGCTAACCTTCTCCTGGTGCAAATAGATTATTTTGTATTTTAAATAATCACTCCATTGAGACATGATAATAAAAAAACGACCTATAAAATAGAAAATAAAAAATTGTAAAGAGACGTTGTTTTTGCAATTTAGTAAGGCAAGGTAAAACATGTTTGCGCGTAGTTACTGCATACCCTTAGTTGCTTTTGAATACCAGTTTTATAATGAATACGAATATTTATTTTTCAACTACCCACTTATTACAAGTTATGCGAAAATATTACCATTTTAGAAAGTTTATGTTTGAAGATTATCCGTCTATAGTTCTTTACAATAATACATGAAATAGTTTTGGAATACATTCTAAATCAAAAGCAAAACAATATCTTCGTCACAGGATTTGATCTCGCAACTTGTTCATCTCAGTCTTATACACAGACCACGAGACCAGGATTACTTGAACACAACCCTTAAAATAAGCTATTACACTAATTATGTTATCTACTTGTTAACTTAACTACTTGTTATAACATAATTAATCCAGGGATTAATTATGTTATAACAAGTAGTTGTAACATATAACCTAATGGTAACGTTATAAAGATCAAATTTGCATGTCTGTGTTATTATTGTAATTCTTGGTTGAGTCTTCGTGCACTTGTCTGATAAGCTGATATAAATTGAATAAACCTTAATGTTACAGGCAGAGGGTCCAAATTCGTTTGTTTTTAGGGTGGGTCAGATAATGTTGCCAAGCGACTGTACTCGTACAGGTACCGCGTGAAATTATTATTAGGACATATATTATTTGGATTCATGTGGAGCCCATACAGCCGCATTGAACTCTAATTGCGATCGTACGAGTGCGTTATACAGGGCGGCTATAGCTTTTATATTCCTAAAGCCTAATATTCCTAAAGTATGAAACCTAAGCTTCTTTAAGATTTCTTGCAAACCAATATAATGTGTTCACGAAATCTCAATTCATATATCCAGACGCACCCCCAAATCGCGTACATCATCCTTACGATTCATTACCGAGTCATTCAGATCAGACCCATGACGTATTGCATCTGTCATCCTACCAAAAGTTATGACTGAACATTTTTGTGCATTGAACAATACTTTATTCTTCTTACTCCATTCTACCTCTCTGTCTATGTCTTTTTGTAATCTAAGACAGTCAGCCTCTGGTTGAATAGCCAATAGTAATTTCAGATCGTCTGCGAATAACAAACAGGTGACCACATCAGGCAGGTCATTTATCATAATATTAAACTGTAATGAACCCAAATCACTTCCTTGATTAACTCCCGATATAGTAAAATAGGACTCAGGTTTAAATCCCGCATAATCCACAAACTGCCGTCTATCTCTCAAGTAGTTAGCAAAGAATCGAAGTACGAGTAGTTTAGGAGTACATCCAGCCGCCGCCAGCTTCGATAATAAGATGTCGTTATCCACTAAATCGAAAGCTTCCTTAAAATCAAAGTAGGCAGCGTCTACTTGTACTCCCGTATCCACCAACATGAATCTTGGTCATCTCCGACATGAAGTTTAATAAATTGCTAGTCGTGCTGCGCTCTGGCCGAAATCCATGCTGAGCGTTAGGACACTTGATCGAATACGCTCTTATGTATTATTGACTTAAAAACCTTGGCTGGTGCTGACAGGACTGCCACCGGTCTATAGCCACTTACGTCCGATCCCCCGCTACCCTTCGGTACAGGTATCACACGCGTGGTTTTCCAACGTTCAGGAAAATATGACGCCGCTAAACACTGATTGAAAAGATGCCAAAGTAGCTTCGCTAAAACTGCACGGCAGTCCCTAACTATAAAAGCTGGAATACCATCCGGTAACCCTGAGCGTTTCGGTTTTAGTCGAGCTAGTGCGTCATATACCTGTTTCAACGTTACTTGGTCAATGTGGACACGTGCGCTGCTTCCACCACTCGCAGCTACTACAGTATCTACGTCCAATCGCGCCACGTGATTGTTAAACACTGAATAGAAATATCGAGCAAACTCAGCAGCACATTCCGACTCTGATAATAATAATACTCCCATTTTTGATAATATTTTTGTTACAACCTGTTCCCTTTTTAGTACTGACATTATCTTAAAAAGACTTCGGATCCTTTTTAAATTGCTTCTGGACCCTTTCTTGGTATTGTTCATGCGCACACACTATCATTTTTTTAATCGCGGCCCTACACTGTGCAAGCATTTCGTAATCACTGATGTTTCCACTTTTCTTATACGGTTTATGAAGTTTTGCTTTATTTACTTAACCTATAATAATCAAAAATTCAACATGCGTCGTCAACTTGTCAAATATGTGCTTTCCATTACACTGTAAAATCTGCTTTGTTATTAATCCCTATTTTATTATGATGCTTACTACCTTTACTAAAATATCTCGGAGCCCTGTCTCCTCACTCAAACTAGTCGAACTTTCAATTTTGATCAATAGCATGATAAACTCACAAGCCCCTACAGAAATGCCGAGGTGAAGATATTTATAAATAAAACTGCCTTCCCATACAAAATCATGTTACACGTCAGTTAGACGTCGGGTGCGAGGCGACAATTTCGCATTTTTGCATATTCATGGAACGCCATCGTAGCGTCGTCCGGCCACCGCCAGCACCGTCGCCGACGCTTGTCAGACGGTGATTGATCACCACACTTTGTAGCGTCGCTGTAGGATGGCCCTTGTACGCAGGTTGTGAGGGAAAGTGCGTGAGTGTTAGTTTTGCAAAAATTTTGATGGATACGTTAAAGTTCACTGGCCTTGGATAAGTTAGGGATGTTTGATATCAAAATATTATAAACTTGTTTATAGTAAACTAGCTGTTTATTTAATAAAACATATCGAGTATGATAAATGCCCTATTTCCTTCTCCAGGTTCTCAGGCTTTCAAACCAAAATTTTTCAAATCTACTCCGGATTTCAGGAAAAGCCGGATAAGCCATGTTGCAGTTGCAGCAAAACTACGAGCCGCACTTTGGTGGGCCCCATGCTTTGACGTACAAGTAAACAAGCCATGGTACCTACCATGGCTTGTTTTATTGTACCGGTAGGTTCAATGGATGCACAAGAGTGGGGGTAGAGACGATATAAATAATTATAGACCAATTTCTGTTCTTACTAGTATATCCAAAATTATTGAAAAATTAATAAATGTTAGGCTTCTTAGTTACTTAAACAAATTCAATATCATCTCCGACTCACAGTTTGGTTTTCGTCAAGGTATTTCCACTGAGGACGCCGTCATATCACTAACGTCTTCAGTTGTAAATCATCTTGACAATGGTGATAAGTGCCTAGCTGTCTTTTTAGACCTTAGAAAGGCATTCGATACCGTCTCTACGCCTATCCTTGTGAACAAGCTAGAAAAAATAGGTATTAGAGATATCGCGCTTGATCTGTTTAAGAACAATCTTTCAAATAGGAAGCAGAGGGTCAAAGTGGGGCAACATATAAGTGATGTCACAGATGTATCATACGGCGTCCCCCAAGGAAGTGTATTAGGTCCAACGCTCTTCTTGGTATACATAAACGACCTGTGTAACATGAAAATTCCTAATGCCAAAGTCCTGTCGTACGCCGATGACACAGCTGTCATCTTCTATGGTAGGACATGGCAAAATGCGCAGCTAAGTGCTGAAATAGGAATGTCCCAGGTTGCGAATTGGCTCAATGCCAATATTCTCACATTAAATACATCCAAAACAAACTTTATAAGTTTCAGCATCTGCAATCGTACTCAACCAACCGGCGATTTTCGAATTATTATACACACTTGTGATGGTGCTAATGCTGATGGTTGTAACTGTTCTAGTATTGGCAAAGTTTCTAGCACAAAGTATTTAGGGGTAATGCTGGATCAGAGATTGTGTTGGTACCCCCATCTTGAGCAAGTTGCAAACAGAGTCCGCAAGCTAAACTGGATTTTTAAGAGTCTGCGTCACGTGCTCCCTAGGTCTATACAGAGTAGCGGTAAACCTGTTAGAAATGTGCTCACTGTATAAAATTGTAGGAACTTCGCAGGAATTTTGGGAATTAAAAAACTTAGGATCGTAGCTTGCAGTGTGCAGATTTAATTTTGTCGGCTATGACATTCAAAAATTATAAAGGTCATTGACCATTAACGCCTGATAAAAATCTTATAGCTAAAATCTTACATTATAACAATTACTAATATAATTAAAGTGACGCTTTAACATGCCGCCGGCCGTTGAAAGCTTGCCTTTCAACAGCTGTCTTCCAATAATGGACATATCTTGGAGAATGCTCTTCTGACGGTTCCAGTTGAAGTTTTTATATCGGCAACTCTGCTTATGCCGTCCGTGCCAGGATGAAGAGCAACAACGCGACCCAACTTCCACTTCAAGGGTGGCTGGTTATCCTCCTTTAGAACTACGAGGGAGTCCAGATTCAAGCTGTTGTTGCTGGTCCGCCACTTCACACGCTGCTGAAGCTCAGAGACATACTCCTTGCTCCATCTCGTCCAAAAATGCTGCCGCAGCTGCTCAATGCGTTGATGGCGCGTCAAGTGAGGAGTGGAGTGGTTCCGGAAATCCTTTACAGGAAGAGAAGTCAGAGGTCGTCCGATTAAAAAGTGACCAGGAGTGAGAGGCAACAGGTCGTCTGGATTCGACGATAGCGGTGTGAGCGGTCGAGAATTCAAAATGCCCTCAATTTGCACCAAAATGGAGTTAAGCTCCTCGTATGTCAAATTACAATTGCCCAACACTCGGAACAAATGAAATTTAGTCGATTTGACACCCGCCTCCCAAAGACCACCAAAATGTGGAGCGTAAGCAGGTATAAAATGGAAGGTTATACCATCTCTAGCTGCACTATCAGATAAAGAATCACAGTTGCGTTTCAAAAAATCGGCTATCTCATTGTAAGCTCCTACAAAAGAAGTTCCGTTATCGGAGTAAATATTGAGAGGTTTTCCTCTCCGAGACATGAACCTACGTAAAGCCTGTACATAATTGTTGCTCGTCAAGTCACCCACCAACTCTAAGTGAATGGCCTTTGTAGTGAAGCACACGAAAATAACAATGTAAACCTTCACCAATCTACATCCACGACCTTGACGACTAGCCGAGGTTATAGGGCCTGCGTAGTCAACTCCTACGCTTTGAAAAGGAAAGTCGGCTGGTGAGAGTCTGTTCAGTGGGAGATTACCCATTTGAGGAGCAACTGTGTGTGGCTTTAGTCGCTGACACCGAACGCACTGACGGTAACAGGCTCTGGCTAAGTTGCGACCGCCGAGTGGCCAGTAGGTCTCTCTAATTGTACTTAATAATAATTGAGGACCTGCATGCATTAACCTGATATGCTCAAATCTAAATAAAAGTTTAACAAAATGATGAGTGGACTGTATTAATATTGGGTGTTTCTTTGTGAATGGGTACTCTGAATTGTGTAACCTACCTCCTATGCGAATAATTTTGTTTTTATCTAGAAACACATTTAAACTTAATAATCGATTTTTGTTTGGTATTTTTTTTTTATTTAATAGTAAATTATATTCAGGGAAAGACTCCTTTTGCGACTGAATAATAATAAAGTTTAACGCATCTTGCAACTCATGAGCACTAAAACAGGACGTATTTATTGAACGTCCTTTACAAGTATTGATGAAACGTAAAACATAACAAATAGAACGCTGTAATCGATTAAAATTGGAAAATCGAGTGAACTCGACTATTCCTTTAAATAAATCTTCAGTAGCATGATGATCTTGGGCTAAATTAACTAAAATATTAGATTTAATGTCTGGTAATGTTTGTGTATTTAAAGCAGTGGATGGCCATGTAGTACTGTCATATTTTAAGAAACATGGACCGAACCACCACAAGTCCAGCGATTGCATAGCGGTAGGTTGCACTCCGCGTGTTATTAAATCGGCTGGGTTGTCGTGGGTCGACACATGTCTCCAGCTACATGGACCGGTTATTTCTAACACTTCGGCAACACGGTTACGAACGAAAGTATTTAATTTTATAGGCAACATTTTTAACCAACCCAACACTATCATGGAGTCGGTCCAAAAAACAATACTAGACGGTTTAATATGAAGGGAACTAACAACCTTTTGATATAAACGTACTCCAAGCACAGCAGCACAGAGCTCCAGTCGCGGTATAGTCAACGGCTTAATAGGAGCAACGCGACTTTTAGCAATTAATAATCGCACGTCGACGTCTCCCTGCTCATTGGTACTGCGAATATACAAACAAGCGCCGTATGCTCGCTCCGAAGCGTCAGTAAAAATGTGAAAATCAAAATGTTTGTATGCGTCACAGACTACACGACGTGATACACGTAAATTATGAATGCAGGGTAAGTTTTTAATTGTGTTCGCCCATATTAATGCAACGTCAGGTGATAACTGGTCGTCCCATTCTAACTTGTCTAGCCAAAGTTTTTGGAGTAATATCTTCATGCTCACGACACACGGTGCTAACAATCCTAAAGGATCAAATATTTGTGCAATTACTGCTAACATGCCACGCTTAGTATTTACTATGCAGTCAGGTACCTTTATAGGAAAAAAAAGATTATCTGTGTCAGTTCGCCAACTAAGACCCAATGTTTTACCACAGACATCTCCCTCCTTGTGGAACTCGAAACAAGACTTGTCAGTTGGTTCTGAAATTAAAGTGGGTTCGTTTGATTTCCACTTCCTTAACGGCATGCAAGCAGAAGCAAGAGCATCGGTCACCTTATGACGCAACATGTGGGCTTCCTCAATCACATCTGCACCGGTCAACAGGTCGTCTACATAAAAATCATGAAGAATAACTCCAGCGACCCTTTGATCCTGGCATTCAAGACCGATTTGTTTGATGCACCTAGTCGCGAGAAACGGTGCACTAGCCGTACCGTACGTCACTGTATTTAATTGATAGGTATTAAGAGTGCTAGTAACATCGTCACGCCAAATTATTTGCTGCAGGTGCCTATCTGAAGGATGTACAGACACCTGCCTGTACATTTTTTCTACGTCAGCAGAGAGAACGTACTTATGAATTCTAAATCTAAGAAGGATTGCAATCAAATCGTCCTGAACGGTAGGCCCCACCATCTGTATTGCATTCAAAGAACGTCCAGAGGTAGTGGGTGCACTAGCATTGAATACAACCCGTAATTTAGTTGTGCTACTACTTTCGCGAAGGATGCCGTGATGAGGAATAAAATATGACCGCAGATCTTCATTAACGTGACACTCTGACATATGGCCTAAAGAAATGTACTCAGTCATGAAGTCTTTGTACATTTTATCGAGCGGAGGTTGGCTGAGATTTCTGCGCTCCAGTGACAGAAAACATCGCTTTGCACGATGATATGAATCGCCTAAACTATCCGAAGGTTCCTTCAATGGTATCCTAACGCTAAAACGGCCATCTGACAAGCGCGTCGTGTTTTTTATAAAGTGTTCTTCACACATGTTCTCCTCAGCTGAATAAGTTGATGCATCATGGCCAACTTCCTCGAGCTGCCAGAAACGCGTCAATTGGTTTCGGATGTTATTCAACTCATTCGAACTGGAAAAACGTTCGTAATTATCAATAACAAAATTACATTTAATTGAAGAACATTGAGATGAATTATTATTATAGCCGCCGTTAATTGGGCCACAAACTAGCCAACCTAGTCTAGTTTGATAAAGTGTTGGTTTCCCATCACCTAATAAAACCTTATCTGATCCTAATAAACTCCAGAATACGTCAGCCCCTATAATAATATCGATAGAAGCCGGTGTGTGGAAATACGGATCAGCTAAATGAATATTTGAGGGTATATTTACGTGTACCTGTCTAGCGGGAATATTATCAGTAATTGTGGGTAAGACAAAACAAGTTAAATCGTTTGTGTAAGATTCGTGCAACGATTTAATGTGCACACGACACATTTTCTCAACATACGACAGAGAATTATTGATACCTTGTATAGATTTGTTTGTGTTCAAGTAAGGCAACTTTAACTTTTTGAATAGATCCTCCGTCATTAAACAAGCCGAACTACCAGAATCGAGAAGCGCTCGAGCGATGTATTCTTTATTAGTAACATCGTAGCACCTTATTAATGCAGTTGACAACAGAATGTTACCTGTGCTGCTCGTATGCGAATGTGCGGAGATATTAGCTGAGAGCGCAACGTGATCATTGTTGTTTGTGTCGGCAGTGGAGGATGACTCACTGTTAGCCTTATCAGTCGTAGCAGCTGATTTGCTTGAAACAGGTTGATAATCTGCGTTATGAATAAGTGTGTGGTGCTTGCGCTTACATATTTTGCACCCTGATTTCTTGCAATTATTGGGATAGTGACCGTGACGCAAACAATTATAGCATACCTTATAGCTAGGTAGTAAGGATATTCTATCCTTGACGTTTAATGATAGAAACTGTGGGCATGAATTGAGGTTATGATCGCTTTTACATTTTGGACAACTGTGTGATGAGAAACTACTGGTGTTGGCTGTCGTTACAAAGGATTTTATTTTAGTGTTCTGTTTTATGTTAGTTGTGGAATGACGTGACTTTTCCAGTGTTTCTATTAAATCAGCGCGATTGCGCATAAACTCAATGAATTTATCAAAAGTGATACGTTTCGATTTATCAATACGCCCTTTGTATTCCTCCCATTCTCGGAATGTTTTGATGTCAAGTTTTTGTCTGATGATGTGAATTAGTATTTTTGTTAATATTGTCTACGATGCCTTTTAATGCAGTTGAGGACTCCTTAGTGATTGATTCGATATCGAACAACGCCGTAACGTGATTCTCAATTAATAACCTTTCATTATCGAATCGCTCACAAAGAAGTTCCCATGCCATATTGTAGTTTTGAGCAGAAAACTCGATTGATTGAATTACGATAGCAGCAGATTCTGTTAATGATGACCTTAAATAATGGAACTTATTTACCTCGTCTATGTCGTCATTGCCGTGAATGAGACTAGTGAAGGTATCGCGAAATTCGAGCCAGTTATCATAAGAACCTGTAAATTTAGGTAACTGTATAGTGGGCAACTTGACAAACTGACGCTTACTACTAGTGGTTGACTTTATTTCCTCTTGCTCAGATTTTGAGAACTTATTTATCATTAATTTTGCTTGAGCCATCAACCCAAAATATTGAGATTCGATTGTAGTTCGTTCAAGTGTCTCAGTGTCATTGTCACACATACATTCCAACTTTTGTTGAACTTCGTTAAATTCATTATAATGATCATCTAACTTGTTGACTCGCAACTGCAACTCTATTACCTGAGACGGGTTTACCTTGGAATCTTGCAAATTATTTAAAAACGTTGCAAATACTGTCAATCTTCCTTTATAACTGCTTCGCTTCTTTTTAAGTTCTTTAATATCAGTCATTTTGAAAGGAGGGTGTCGTAGATCTGAAATTATACAGTTATAATCTTAAATGACGAAACTATATATAACAAAAATACCTAACGTAATAACTAAGCAACAATAATTGGCCTAAGTTATAAAATAATTATAAAATTTATACCTTAAACTCACTGCAAATTATAATGAACTACCGTATTTAAGTAGGTAGGTAAGGTTTACTATTCTGATGAAATAATGTATCAAACAAATTAAATACTTATCTATGTTTTTAAAAGGTTTTACAAAGCAACAATTAATTGTAAAGATTAAATTTAAGAAATAATATTTGTAAATTGAAAAATAAATAGCTAACTAATGTAGGTTAATACTAACACTACTGTACTGTATTTTAAGCACTCGTTAACTATATTTTACAAATATTTAATAACCAAATACTCTGTAAATAATTCCTTGTAAACAAAATTGTGTAAAAATCTGTAAATAATTTGTAAATATGTATAAAAATACGTTACTAACCTTATTCAAGTTCTTATAATCGCTACTTAATTCCTATATTTTTTATATTACCTGATTTAATATTAATGAGTGTTGGGTGAATTTAATAAATATTATAATGCTTTGGCTTTAACACTTCCTGTTTTATTGCACTCAATGTTCAATCCACTTTTCTTCCAAAACGTGTTCGTCACCTCGTCACTCTGGTACTTATTGAATCCAATTTCCAAAATATTCAATATTCAGCTTATTCCACTTTGCTAGATGTAGATAATAGATTATCCGGCTCGAAGGACCATGTATAAAATTGTAGGAACTTCGCAGAAATTTTGGGAATTAAAAAACTTAGGATCGTAGCTTGCAGTGTGCAGATTTAATTTTGTCGGCTATGACATTCAAAAATTATAAAGGTCATTGACCATTAACGCCTGATAAAAATCTTATAGCTAAAATCTTACATTATAACAATTACTAATATAATTAAAGTGACGCTTTAACACTCACTCAAATATATATTTCTCTTGCGCAGTCAATATTGATATACTGCATTCCTGTTTGGGGCGGGGCAACAAAATCTAAATTCATCCAACTGGAGCGAGCACAACGTGCCCTGCTCAAAATAATGCATTTTAAAAAAAGGAGATATTCCACAGAGAACCTCTACAAACTTAGTGGTGTTCTGTCAGTTAGGAAACTATACATTACTCAAATAGTTTTAAAAAAGCACAAAACCTTACCTTATAATTCGGACATGCACTCTAAGAGAAGAAAACACAATATAGTGCAAATACCTTTAATCAAAACCAAATTCGGATCTATGCAACTTAGTAAACGATCTGCTCAACTGTACAACAAAATAAATAAAGAAATTTTTATATATGCAAAATCTCATCATATATGTAAAGAAATGCTGATTGACTGGATAAAACCACTGACATATGAAAATACTGAAGCTCTCCTACAAAACGTAACCTAATACAAGTATACGGCCCGCTCACACACACTGTAGACTCTCCCATACTTTCACGTACATTCACACACACATACTCATACAACCACACATCCATAACACTCATTTACACTCAACAACACAAATGCACACTCACACGCGTTCACATAATTATATTTTGTTTTATATTTTGTTTTACTACACCCATGTTTCTGTTTTTGTTGTGTTTAAGCAAGTACCTACTGTTGTGAAGGAGCGGAGTCTTCTAATACAGGCATTATTTGCTTAAATGAAGACTCCAAACCCGTAATTGTTTATGTATAACTTCTGGACACAATAAACGTTATTATTATTATTATTATTATAATGGAATATTATGTATAAATAGAAAAAAAAAATAAGAAAAGAAGTGTTTGTTAAAAACCCAACCACAGATGGTGTTATTTGCTGACGATACTTCCTTGATTTTTAAAATTAATAGACGTGCATCAAATCTTGACGACGTAAATAACGCCCTACTGCAGATCCAAAATTGGTTCACTGCTAATAATTTAGTATTAAATGGGAAAAAAACGAAGTGTATAAGATTTTCTTTACCAAATGTCAAAGGTAGTCATTGTGAGATAAAATTGAATCAAGAGAAACTAGAATTCGTCGATGAAACTGTTTTCCTGGGGTTCACGCTCGACTCAAGGCTTCAATGGGGTCCTCATTTAACATCCCTTGCAGGACGACTAAGTTCAGCAGCGTATGCTGTGAGAAAAATCCGTCAATTTACTGATGTCGATACCGCGAGACTGGTCTATTTTAGTTACTTTCATAGTATCATGTCGTACGGTATTTTACTATGGGGACGGGCTGCAGACATCGAGTCTATTTTTATTCTGCAGAAAAGAGCCATCAGAGCCATATATAGCCTCCGCAGGCGTGACTCTCTGAGAGAACTGTTTAAAGATATTAACATCATGACGGTACCTTGTCAATATATGTATATATGAAAACATTATGTACGTAAGGAAAAATCTACATATTTTTAGTAAAAGAGGTGAAAGACACAATTATATCACTAGAAATAGGGACCAATTAGTTCAACCAGGTTTCAGGCTGGCTAAAGTAGACTCATCTTTCATGGGGTACTGTTTAAAATGTTACAATAAAATACCTCCCCACATAATTGAACAGAATGAAACGAAATTTAAATCTTGTATAAAACGCACACTATGCAGCCAGGCATATTATAAATTGGGAGATTACATCGCTGATAAAAATGCTTGGCTAAACGCTGGTCCTGCTCCACAGGACGCATAAATAAATTCATTAGCATTTGGAAGTACCTACTGTTGGAGCCGCTGAAGATTGTAAAATACTATTTTTGCATTATATAAATTCAATCTCCTAGTATTGTATAATTGTATAGCTCATGTGTGAGTACTATGTAGTTACATACTATAAAGCTACCATTTACTGGGTACGTCTTTCATTGACTTGAATGTGCCCTGGCGGCTGAGAGTATGTCATGCTCACTCAAATGTCTCGCTGATGGTGGCACATGTGTTGGATCATTTAGCTCCCTTCAAAACGGTTGAGCTGAATGGTGCTAATCCGTGCGTCATGTTCGTGAACGGGCGCCGTCACTGGGGACTGGTCATCTCTTTGCTGCCATGGCTTATTTTAATTTAATTTAATATTTGGATTGTTTTAGGCTTTTCATTACGGACGCTTTCAACGTTCTGCATCGTTCTCACATGCATAATTTTTAATATGAATGATGTAACTAATACTTTGTAACCATATTTTGATTTAAAAGAGTGTCCATGGAGTTTCTTGCCCGTTCTTCTCCATAGGTACCTACTACGCTTAGGAATGGGCAACTAGCTTCATTTCTCTGACTGACCGACCCCTTGACAATTCAAAAGTGCCTGTAATTGGTTTAATTGAAATAAATACTTTGAGTTTGAGTTTGAGTTTGAGTTTGAGTCTAACCACTCCGCTGCGGGATGTTAAATAATGTCAAGCTCGCTTCGCTCGCTCTTGCATCGTATTTCTCTTAGTTTTTTAGCTTTCAGCATATAAATTCCTTTTTAGGGTTCCGTAGTTCACGTTTCGGAACCCTAATAGTTTCGTCATGTCCGGCCGTCCGTCCGTTTGTCCGTCCTCGGCTTACCTTCCAAACGGATAGTGCTAGAAAGATTAAACTTTGCATGGATATGTGTATTTACCACGTCGACAGTGCTAAAATGAAACCACGATAATTTTTTTTATTGGGTTTCTGCCCCCTACACGTGAAGTGGGGATGATTTTTTTTTCTCGCGTCTACCTCATACATGATATCCCATGCGCGAGGTATCTTTAGATAGGTCGTTTAAAAACATTGAGAGGTTGCTACGACGATTTTTTGATTTAGGTATCCGTTTGTGAGATATTCAACTTTAAAGCGCATTTTTTTGTTAAAATAGCCGTTTAGCTTTTAGAGGGGGCCCCTCTAAAAGCTAAACGGCTGGCTCGAAAAATCTGAAAAAATTCATGATGGTAGTCCATGTGATGAACTTTGAAGGAAAACTATAACGGCTTAGATAACTTTGTTAGTTCAGGAGTTATAGAGGCCTAACTTGTAAAATGCGCTTACTTGGAAAACTTCGTACAAAAATAACGAAATAATAAGTAAACATATAAAATATTAAAAATAAAATCATAACAATTATCTATTGGACACGATTTTATTTCAATTTGAATCCTCTAAAGAGGATAAATAAATTTAGGGGCTTAAAAAAGTTTACAACGACACTCGATAGATGGCGTTGTGCATTTATTCCAAATTTCTGAATCGCCGTATAGTTTCGTTACAATACAGGCTATATAAGTAAAGTAGAAATGGGTGACTATGGGTGATTGCATGCGTGGCCTGACACGCATTTGCGCGTTTTTTTTCTGTATGTATTGTCCAAAGAAATTTAACTGCTGCTTACTTTAATTTCAGGAAAGCATTCGACCTAGTCGAAAATGACATGTTGCTTAAAAAGTTAGCAGGGGTTGGTTTCACCCCACACTCCAGTTTTTTTGCCAGTTATTTGAGGGACAGGCAACAATATGTGGAATATGCGGGGCACGTATCAGATCCATATTTCACGAGGTACGGGGTAAGCCAAGGTAAGGTAACCTTGGCCCTTTGGGTTTCCTTCTGTCGGTAAACGACCTACCAGAAGTAGTTCAAGACGCTAATTGTTTGTTGTTTGCCTACGACCTCAAATTGTCCCTCGCGGTAAAAAGTGGTGATGACTGTGTCAGGCTACAGGGGGACATTGATAGAGTAGTGAGCTGGAGCAAAGAAAACCTCTTGCAGTTTAATAGCTTGAAGTGTGTGACCATCACTTTTTCTCGCGCGCGCAGTCCCATAACACATACCTATCATATTGACGGGTTGCCTATGGCACGGGTCACAGAAGTCAAAGACTTAGGAGTAGGCTTTAACACAGGTTTGACTTATCGTGATTACATCATGCGTAGCTGTAAAAGAGCGTATAGAAATTTAGGTTTCATGCTTCGTACGGTCAGAGGGTTCACGAATGTGAAAGCTATTGTAGCATTATATATAGAATGTAATGCAGTCATCTGGGCTCCCCATGAAGCTAAATATAGTCTCATGCTGGAGAGGGTACAAAATAAGTTTATAAGATATTTATTTATGCGTTATTACGGAGTCTATCCCTTTTACCCGTTGATGTATCCAACCTTATTTATTTTAGGTATGGTAGGATACAATGAGCTAAGGGTTAGGAGGGATCTTGCCCTCACCTCATATATTTAAGTTACTGAGAGGGAAGGTGCATAATGCAGTTATTTTGGAGCTGGTGAGTCTGTGTGTTCCGGGTATGTATGTGTGGCGACGACGGTAGCCGCCACTGCTAGTGGAACCGCGCGCTCGGACCAACCTTTTAAGGGAGGCGCCCCTGACGCGCGCACTCCGCACGCTCAACCTCATAGCGAGTGGAACGGACTTATTCTGTTGTTCTCTGAGTGAATTCACAAGGAATGCATTATTTATAATAAGTTATAGGTGTTAGTATAATTTAAGTTAGGGTAAGCGCATGTAATGGTACATGTAAGTAGATAAATAAATAAATAAAAAAAGTAAAAAACTTCTTCGAGATTTTTCGATCGGTTCTGTAGTTTAGGCATGAAAACATAGCAGACAGAATTACTTTTGCATTTATAATATTAGTATGGATATTATAATAATTTTAGTATCACCTTTACTGATGGTTTTATCCAACAACCACTTAACTACCGAAAAACTTGTTTGTTTTGTAGAGGACAGCCCACACTTCTTCGCCTATTCACCTTTTCAGACGCATGGCAGATCTCCAAAAGAGATAAATGATAAACCAAGATCGTAACTTTAAACTACCAATTCACCATGGTAGAAATATTAGAAAATATTGCCACTGACTTCAAAAATACCCGAGGAAAGTAGGACGTGTCCATAAAATATAAAACGTATGTTCACGCTAACCCCATTCCAACATATTGATGGGGTATTTCAGTATTTCCAATATGATGGGAAGCCATGGTGTTCTTTATAGCGCGGGCATATCGTAAAATACCATAATATTGACGATCAAACGCTCACACGCATGAAACCTCAATGTCATAAACTTAAAAGAGATTTACAACTCTCAAAGAAGCTTTCTGATTTAGAAAATATCTCGCGATTTAGATTTTAATACACTTGCATTACTTTTTATTATCTTTGTTCGTTATGTAGTAACATATGTAAACTACATTCACTCACTGCATATGTTTCCAAAAACCGTTCTTTGATATAATCTACGTACATTTATTTTCTTTATCATGCAAAGAAAAGGGCTTTCAAGAGCTCTATTTAGCAAAACTATGCGAGTATACAGGCGGTCCAATGTTGTTATTAACATAAAAGATAAGTATCACTTTGCTTAAACAGGGTGTGTTTTGGCCCGGACAAGCCTAATAGGCGGTTCTGAATCTGATCTTGCGCTCTAAGTGAACACATACATCTTTGTTACCTTACTGTAACAGACCGGCTTATTAACTTTAATATTGCAATACAATCAGCCTGTATACCCGTCTTCTGGTGGATATAGGCGTGTCTCTAGTTAGTTTTACTACATTTCCATATATTTTACCAGTTAGTCTTGCAATCAAATCTTTAAACCAAGTTTTTCCGAAATCGTCACGCCATCAAGCTAGGCTAGGCTTCCGTAGTCCAGAGTCATCAGAGGATATCGCACGATCTCCTACGAGGCGGCCTGCGCACTGGCCGGATCCCCGCCCTGGGACCTAGAGGCGAAAGTACTCGCGTCACTGTTTCGGTGGCGCGAGGAAGCGAGGGCGCGGGGCGAGCGACCGATGCAGCGACACATGGAGCTGCATCGGTCTCAGCTTCGCGAGGTCCTGGTGGCGGAATGGCGGGACAGGCTCACACGCCCTACCGCCGGCCTCGTCACCATCGAGGCGGTCCGGCCGGTGCTCGAGCGCTGGCTCGGGAGGAGGCACGGCTCCCTGTCGTTTCGGGTGACGCAGGTGCTCTCGGGGCATGGTTGCTTCGGGAAGTACCTGTGTCGCATAAACAGGGAGCCGGACGCCCGGTGTCACCACTGCGTCGACTGTCGGGAGGACACGGCGCGGCATACGCTGGCAGAGTGTGCCGCTTGGGAGGAGCCGCGCCGTGCCCTCATCTCAGAAGTAGGCAGTGACCTGTCGCTGCCGGCCGTGGTCGAGTCGATGGTCGGCAGCGAAGAGTCCTGGGACGCGGTGGTTTCCTTCTGCGAAACGGTCGTCTCGCAGAAGGAGGCTGCGGAAAGGGAGAGGGAGATCTCGTCCTCTCACCCGGCCCGCAGCAGGCGCACCGGGCGTCGGCGGAGGGCGGATAACGCCCTCTTCCAGCCCCCCTAAATGGGTCCAGGGGCGACGGACTTGGGGACGTCCGTCGCCCCCCACACATCAGGACCCGAGATGGCGGCGCGTAGTGTTCCACGCGCGCCTCTCTTAGACGTCGCGGGGGGAGTCAAACACCTCACTCCCCCCCCTGACCCGAGGAGGCCCGCTGCGGCGGGCCGGCACCAGTCGGGGGTTGCGGAAGGATCTTACGTTCCCGCGACCCCCGGCGTAGGTGAGAGATGGAACACTGGGGTGGTTTTTAGTCAGTAAGAGTCTGACAGACCCCGTCGCCCGCCCCAGGGCGGCGGACATCCATGAGGATTTTCCACCCCGGAACAAAAAAAAAAAAAAAAAAAAAGGCTTCCGTAGTCTGTTAACTTTACTGGTTTGGAATACCTACTTATGAACAGGTTCTAACTTGATAGTGACCTCGACGATTGATCATATTATTCTTGCCTGAACAACCGCAAGTTCGTCATGCTCCCTTAGATGTCACTGCTTGCGGTAGCGTCCAATTCGGGTTGCCTCCTTCCTTCAAATATGGCGAGGGGGGCAATGGCTGATCTTTGCGTTATGCTCGTGAACGGGTGCTGCTTGTGGTGACTGGTCGTCTTGATGACCATGATTTTATTTTTGTTATAAGTATTATCTTATTTATTTATTTTACTCCCATGGTCCTAGTTAATAATTTGTGACTTCAAGTGACAGCTATGTGAACAGAACCCAGCAATGCATCAATATGTAAGTTGTCACGCACTTTATGCCTGGAGGCTTTTATTTAGGTAGTAAGTTTTTATTTACATTTTAATTTTAATTAATTATGTTTTAGCTTGAGTACGTATAGTTTTTATTATATTTGTTGGTATATTGGCGTGGCTAGCTGACATATGGCAAATAATTTAATGTAATGTTCTGTTTTTGTAATATTAATTACTTAACATACCTATTATTGTATACAATCACGTATTTTCTAACTGAACAGACAGCTGTGCTGCTGGGGAGTTTGTTGCGCCATTTATTCTTCCCAGTGATAGCACTAGGAAGTGGTGAAGGGCGGGTTTTGTAATTTTTACGTTCGAAAAGTGCTGATTCTCAGCCTATGTAATTTGAATAAATGACTTTTGATTTTGATATGATTAATTAAAGTACCATTTCTCTAACTGAAGCACAGTATCACACAATGCATCCCTCTAATCCTCTCATCAAGGGTTGCATATTAGAAAATCAAAACTTTCTCGAGCAAATTTCAAAAGAACAATAAACGAAATAACAAAATTTAAATGACCAAATGTTTTATTTAAAAAAATTTTAAAATCCCAGTGTATGTGACATCAAATGAACGACTGATTAAACAACAGATCTGTTGCTAATTAGGTTAGGGTTTCCGTTAGCAGGTCGACGGAAACCCGCGCGGGAACCGGCGGTACGGCGCGCGGCGTGGCGTTAATAATAAGTAATTATTAATGAATTCAGTAGGTGAAGGAACAATGTTAGTTTATAGACAATGAAAGGAAACGAATTATTAATGAACTGAATATTCGATACGATCTTTCGACTAAATCATTATTAGTCTAGTGAAACATTATTTTAAATAAAATTAGTGCATTTGAAAATTCGGTGAAATGACATTATTTCAAAGAAATAAATATGCTAAATAAAAATCTACCAATTAATTATTCGGTCAAATGAATAATTCTACGAAATGATTTTATGATTTGGTCAATAGTGTAATAAATAATTTAAACATTGATATTCCAGACTTTGGTCAGCTGAACTTTTGATCAAATGACCATCGTTATTTTAAACTTTGTTGATTTGTACGTTGTTCTTTTGAAATTTGCTCGAGAAAGTTTTGATTTTCTAATATGCAACCCATCAAACGCCATGTCAAACAAAGATTTCTGCCAACAATCCATTTAACTAATTCAGTTCTAAAATCAAATATTCCAACCGCCTCTTTGGGCTCAAATATGCACCCTGTATATTGCCATAGACCTACATATTCTGTACCCCTATTATTTATGGTCTGGCCGAAGATTTATGTCGTCGGGCGAGTGGGTTCCTAATGAATGGAATTTGAGTGGATTCCTGAGATAGGCGCTGCATGACACGGTGGTGGTTCTCTGCCTTTTCGCCGAAAATTGTTTGCCAGATTTTCACTTGCCAACCAACGTTTCGCAGAATTTTATTTCGCCCAATAATCATTTGCCAACGTATCATATAATTTTGTTTTATTTCCCAACCTCACAGTTATCAACTGTACGTTTGGTCTGCTTTTCATAATGACACTTTTTAAAATGCCAACTTTTAAGTAGCAGAATGTTTTAGTTTGCGTAATATTCATTTAGTTGTTTATTGTTTACCAAATCTAGTTGGGTCAAGAACACGGTATTAATCTTGCACCAAAAGTATGTGTGTTAGATTTCGAAAAAGCTGCAATACTGAGTCTTCGATCAAATTTTGAAGAAATTTATTTACAAGGATGCCATTTTCATTTGGGACAAATTATATACAGGTAGTTATTGTTATTAACTATTTTTTTTACTTTATCTTTAATGTGACCTAACCTAACTTCTGTTTCCTTTTACAAAAGCGATTCGCTCTTTAACCTAACCTAACCTAACTTAACTGTTTCCTTTTACAAAAGCGATTCGTTTCTGGCACATCGCCGGCCGCTGCCGCGGCACGCTCGCTTCGCTCGCTCGGCTCGTGCGTTGTTTGTCCTACTCTAACCTAACCTAACCTAACTGTTTCCTTTTACAAAAGCGATTCGCTTCTGGCACATCGCCGGCTGCTGCCGCGGCACGCTCGCTTCGCTCGCTCGGCTCGTGCGTTGTTTGTCATACTCTAACCTAACCTAACCTAACTTAACTGTTTCCTTTTACAAAAGCGATTCTCTTCTGGCACATCGCCAGCCGCTGCCGCGGCACGCTCGCTTCGCTCGCTCGGCTCGTGCGTTGTTTGTCATACTCGAACCTAACCTAACCTATCGTAACCTTAGACTTCTGTTGCATACTTATTAAAAAAAAACTTATTTGTTTTAAGCAAGTTCAAGACCAGGGTTTCAGTGTTTGTTAGCACTCAGTTTTCTGGAGGAATCTGAAATATACGTATATTTCAACAGCATCTGGAACTGTTACACTGACAAAACGTCATTCGTCTAATAGTTGTATGGCCTAGTGAAATGGTTGACAAATGATAAATGTCCCAAACGTTTTGTGTCATTATAATAATCGGCTTAACAATAATTCTACCAAATGAAACGTTGTCAAACAAAAATTTGCTAATCGTTAGTTGTCAAAGTGAAACATCGGCGAAACGTTGGTTGGCAAGTGATAATCTGGCAAACAATTTTCTGCGAAAAGGCAGGACACCCACGGGGGCACATTCGTCCTATGGTTACCTAAATATTGTATAATTTGTTGTTTTTTATTGATATTGGTTGTTTTTGCATCATATAGGTATATGATATGGTAAGAATAGGAAATTCATTGTCTACAATATATAGGTTTTTTTTTTAAATCTTTATTTATTTAGAGGCTTTTGGTTATCACACACAACCATGTAACCCCATCATAATTCATAACAAAATATATTATTACGAACTAAGAGACAAGAGACGCTCTATTAGCTAAATAGCTGCATACAAAAGTATACATTTTCATAGCCTCCTCACTACAGGGTTTAGACAAAAAACACTGAACAGCACCTAAAACTAACTTACTCTTTTTTAACTCTGCCAATAAGGCATCTCTTTCTCTGCGATTACGGACACACTCAACCAACAAGAGATGCAAATCCTCCACAGACTCGCAGTACTGACAAATTGGACTACTCACTTTTTTCATTAGGAAGCCAAACTTGTTGAGTGGCATGTGTCCGGTCCTTAACCTATATGCTATTACAATATATAGGTATTTTCGACAAATTCTCATATCGGCAAATCAGGGAATACGCGGAGGTTCACATTGCACCGTTTTATACCAAACACCTTTTTCGAGAATATATGTGTATACGTTGTCAGTCAAAATATTGAGTTTTCGTGTTCAGTTATATTGTTTTGTTTGTTGATTTGAAGTTAAAAATATATTGAAAAGGTTTTAGAAAATCTTTTAATTTACTGGATTATGATTAACACGTTTCTTTTATTGAAAAGGCATTAAGGTTTCCGATTTCAGAACAGTGAAAAATTTACGATGTATAATTAGGATTCCTTAAAAACAATGGTCTAAAGCTTTCCTTTGTTAGCTTTGCTTACCTAGCAGAGTGATGACCGCCCTCATAGCGTCCACCATTTACCGGTGAATGAAAGAGAAATAGGTTTATTTGCCATAGAAAAACTTTCATATAAAAAGATAATTAATTCTAATAATAAGGAAAAATAAAAACAAAATATATCTATAATCACAAGCACAAAGCAGGAATAGTCGACGGATGCACGTCATGACTGTGACAAGAAGGTTTCCACTCAGCAGGATACTGTGCTATATGTGCAGACTATCTTTGTTTTGCAGAAGCGAGCTTTAATTAAATTAAGTCCGAGACACTCTCTCAGAGACAAATTTAAAGAGATTAATGTAAATGGCTGTGCCTTCTCAGTTTATAATTATGAAAATCTTTTATATGCCCATAAAAATATAAAATTGTTTAAAAAATACAGTGATATCCATAATATAAATACTAGGAACAAACACCTGGCTTACTGACAACAAGGGTCAAGAAAATACATAGGTGGCACTTTCAGATGCCAATGTATACATTTTTATAATTAACTTCCAAGCCACGTTCAAGATCTAAGCCTTAATATGTAAATCATTTATTAAACGTAAGTTGTGCCGGAAAGCCTTTTATACATTTAAAGATTATATCGAGGACAAAAAGGCTTGGGATTGAGCTGCTTCCAATTTTTGTACATTTTATCTCTGTTCTGTTAGTTTTGTCATGGTCTGGCAGTTTGAGTAATTTCTGTGGCCTACCCAACTGTCCTTCCTTTGGTAATGTTCGTCGAATCGTTGAGCTCCATTTTTTTCTTTTTTTTTTTTTTTCATGGTGGGAAATCTTCATATGACTCCCGCTCTGGGCGGCTCTGGGCGGAGCAGGAGGGCGTGTCAGACTCTTGCTGACTAAAACCCACCCCTGTTCCTTCAGTTGCCTATGCCAGGGACCACGGTATCTCTTTCGAACAACCCGCGGCCCTGGCAGATCGTTGAGCTCCTTAAGTTTTGAGTTGAGCTGCACGATTTCTGACAATTACGTGCACTGACTGGACAGGTAATTTCAATCTGTGTGATTCTTTCCTCAAAAGACAATCTCAGACATCGATCTACATGGTCTTTATATGATCTGACCAAGATTATGTCTGGACTTTAAAAGAGACTGACCTCTGAGTTTGTTTCGGCCTTTTTTCTCAGACTAGTCAGATAGGAAACGCCGATCTCATCTAGTTTTTAAAATATGATTTACGTGTAAAAGTGTTTGTACAAACCTAGTTACAAAATAAAATCATTTATCATTTTTACACCCACAGCACAGCGCTGATTTGCAGTGGTTACCCGAAAAGGACGAAGGAAATATCACTGAATTGTTGTTTAAGAAAGTAAGTTGGTGTGTTTTCCTAGAGAACGTTTGTGACATAATTGTGTGTCAGAGGTGTCAAATCGAAACAGAAACGCGACTATCTTTGCCGCTGTCATCTTGTTCACGTCACCGCTTTTCGAGGGAATCGCAGCCTTGCTTCCTCAAGTTAATGAATTCACAAAATCAACCTTTTTATTTGAGCGACCACTTTTCTCAAGTTTAAACACTCATCAATTACGTACAGCTCTTTTGTGAATACTAATGAACTTCAAACAAACTTTGTGAACTTACTCCGACAATTAACTCCGTGATTATTTTAACTTTCCGTTGTAACTGAGGTTTAAAAGATAATATTATCTAGTAAACTATGAGGAGGAGGTAGCGTCAGTAATAAACTTTGTATCTACCGTACAACGAGGTGAATAGGGACGAAACATTAAAAGGTATTTTATCATTGAAACTATAAAGTGTGTTGCCAAAAAAGACTCTGATGTGTTTACTGAAGTGCCCTTGTTGGCAACAAACTAGATATATTATTTCAACGTGAAAATCCAGTTTAAAGTTTCGTCCCGATTCACCCCAGCCCTGCGTCCTTATACTGTTACTTGGTACTTACTTTATTTGTGGTACATGTCATTTTTACACTATGCCTTAGTAGAGTTTTATAATAAGCTCGTGTTTTTTTAACTTTATTTTCCCTTCCCTTGACATGTGGGCGCTACCCCAAATTAATTTTCCACTCAGTTAAATCATGTTACCTGTCCACAATAAATTAACTAAAAATGTGTTTAAAAAAGAGCAGTGGTTGAACGGCTGCGACTTACGTGTTGTAGGTCGTGGGTTCAAACCCAAGCAGGCATGTGACATCTATCAACCCGCACTGGGCCCGCGTGGTGGAGTACGGCCTACTCCCTCACACAGAGAGGAGGCCTGTGTCCCAGCAGTGGGCTAACTATGTGTTTAACCGTATAGTTCGGAAGCGCCCCCGAATGGACCCGATACACGAACCTCCGCTGGCTCGGTACCGGGTCCCATTGGACCTTGGAATGACGACATACGACACCCTTAATTGATAATGTAAATATTGATTATGCTACCCATCCAATCTAATGAATGTTTGTTAATTAAGAGAGTTGGATTTGTATTTGGCGCGCTAGTTTATTAATTTACCTTTTATAAATTCAAGCCTGTAAATGTGATAATCGCCATTTTGATCACAGTGGTGGTCGAGGCGAAAAAACATAAAAATTGGGGATTTCGAAAATCCAAACTCCATCACAGGGGCAATGAATCATTAATTAATTATTTGACGAATTCATCCATTGTTCATGTCAAATAAGTGGTGGTACTTAATATAGTTTTTTGATATCTAAAGTCGACGTTTCGCGCCAATCGTGCGTGTTTACATTTTTACTTTTCACAAAAGTCACACACACACATGTAAATAAGATGTAAAATGTCAAAAATATTGTTGCAAATATTATAAACAACACGAAAATGCCCTAATCCTAACGTAATATTGAAACACAGGTCCAATAACACGTATTATTTATAATAATGATTTATGCTTTTCTAATGTAATTTTAATCGTTTTTTGGACATTATATTGAAACAGAGTCAATAACAGAAGACCTATGACCATAGTCATTTATTATATTTCGCGCCGAATTGTTTCTATATTTGAATTTATATTCGGAATGCGCTCGGTGTTCAAAATTATTTTAATTTTATTTATTGTGCAACAATTTTTTTTTTATACTTTCTAATAGTTTGCAACACAATGCCCAGTATACATTTCAGATAGGCTTAGCAAAATTTTTGGAATGATGATAAATTAATTCTTTAAATTGGGTATTCCGCAAACACTTTACATTTCATTACGTTTTGTTAGTTGTATGAGCTTGGTAGTTTTTATTTATATTAGTTTATTTGAGTAATAGAAATTGTTTTTTTTTGTGGTAGTTTCCCAACGAAATTAAAAAAAAAAAACTGGCCAAGTGTATGTCGGACCATGCACAATGAAAGGTCCCGTACTTCGGATGAATATTTACGCATTTACAATGCACATCATTAATTTGATCGACTGCAAAAATAAGTTTTAATTTATAGAATTTCTCGAACAAACTAAAAAACAAAGTTAATTCTGCGGGTGTAATCGAAAATATCTCAAAAACGATTGACTTTATAAGCAAAGTTAATTAGAAACATCTTTATAACTTTAATTATGAGATCCAACAATAACCCCCACACGCTTATGTGCATAGATTTTTTTCAACCCTCGGTTACATGCATGGGGAATGCCACCCCTAATTATGTTTTTCGTAATTTTCCCACACCATTTTGCGGTGCAAAGAATACACCTTGTTTATAGATAGATGCTTATTTTTAGATGATAGATATAAATATAGTGTTAATAGTCTACGAGTAAAATGGCTAATGGCATTGACATCCGAACGCACACAGACTGAAATGACGAAATTATGGGTTCCGGTTTTATTTACGGATTTTGGGTATCGAGTTTACAATCGGCATGAAACCGATGGCTATGAGAATTCTCATAGCCATTTTTAATCAATCATAATTTATCATTATTTGGGATAGCGGCCATCTTAAAATCCAGAATGTTCATCTTATTCGGTATCAACACTATCCCCCGAAAACCATGAAAATGACAACCATGACAAAAAACGGTCAAATTATCCCAACCTCCAACAAAAAATTAAAATTCTTTGGAAGAAGTTAAACTTCAAGTAGGTAGTCGCAATCTTCAATTTGTAAACCAACCTCTGTCGTTTAAAAAGGATAGTATTTTCAGATCATTTACATTCGAAATCAGAAAATTACAGTTCTTAAAATGTTATCCCAAGCTACAGAACGGCAGCTTGGGACATAAGCAGTGCCTACTTCGTCCTACAACGCGCGTCCGCGAAAACGCCCGCGTTAACACCCCCTAAGAAAGGCTGACCTGTGCAAGTTGTTTAAAATTTAGATTTTACGTTTCAAATTTAGAGTTTAGGTTTGTACAGACGGACAGAGCGACCGGTACCTAGACAGACGGCCATGATGAAACTGGAATCCTAAAAACATCAATTCGGTGCATATTTGGCAGTGATGCATATATACTAAGATGAATTCTGAGCATCCTTTTAAAAAGCGGGTTAATAATATCTAAATAATTCCACTTTTATACTATTAAAAAACCGGAGTAGTGTCAGTTGACGTCGCTTGGAGAGGGTTCCCTACAATGTATATTGTTATTCACCATGTTGTAACAATAAATTAATCCCAAGGACAAACTTAATATTCCAGTTGAAAAACATGTTCTCCCTTACATTCCAACTGCAAATGTAATTATGTATATATTGAGAGATTTACCATGTTATTTTAAGACTCACAAGAACACAAGACTTCTGATAGGATTTCCTGGAATATATAATCTTTGGATTCTATAATCTTTGAATCTATAATCATTGAATGTATAATTTGGGCCGCGTGACGACTCCCGGCCACCGTAGGCGCGGGCCTGTGGGCGGAGAGCAATGGGTAGCTCACCGTCCGATCAGGACCAGGCCCGTGCCGGACGGCGCGTGTAAGTGTTCCACGCGCGCCTCAAAGAGTTGTCAGCATAATTTGAGGGGCCCCTTAGGACCGAAGCCTGCCGGGTCAGCGGGATTGTCCGAAAGGGTTACCTACCGCTACCGGGGTAGCGGTAACCCTTTCGGACAATCCCGAACATAAAAGGCAAAGGAAGGAACATGGGTGGGTTTTAGTCAGTAAGAGTCTGACAGTCACTTCCGCTCCACCCAGAGCGGGAGGGGTCATTTGCTGATTTCCCATCCGGAAAAAAAAAAAGAAAATATATTTGAGATCCCCACAACAAGCCCTTTCATTTGATATGTCACACGGAGGTACATACAACAAGCAAAACTTTTTTAAATTTTCTAATTTGCCCCCCAAAAGTGACCCCATATTCAAAATTAATTTATTTACGTTACACGTCCGTGTTTGGGTTACAGAAATTCATATGTGTACCAAATTCCAAGTTAATCGGTCCAGTTGATTCGAAACAAATAAGAAAAGACAAGCCCCACAGACACGAGTGATCCTGTAAGGGTTCCGTTTTTTTTTAACGTACGGAATCATAAAAAGTTACACACCTAACCACACCGTACGTATATGTACAGACGCCAGCACATCAAGCTACTACAATCTGTCAAATTTCCTTAATAGATTTTCAACTTTATCGCTAAAGCATTAAGGTTCAAGGTTGATTGGGAAAATTTGACAGTTTCGGGTAGCTTGCCTGCTGGCGTCTGTACTTATTAAAATGATTAATTTAAAAAATTAATTAATTCATGAAAAATATAGGTACCAAAGAGTTTTTATATAGTTTCTACACCTTTTCTTTTTAATTCCGATCTTCGATTAAATTCAATTTTTGAATCGAAATAAGAAAACTGAATGGATGGTCAGCACTAAGAAGTGTCACGTCGAAACACAATTTTTTGTAATTTTTATCAAGATTTGTTCGCGTTTTATTGATATATTGTTTATGTATGAAAAATGGCAAAAGTAAGAATGCGGAGAGAATGATAATATCTTTATTTTTCCCTTTTGCACATTTTCAGCAAGAAAATAGGTTGCACATACCTATATGTACATATTTCCAGCGAGTTTAAGGTGCTAACTTTTTGGATAGCTGTAGTAATACCTATTTTATACAACTTTCGTAGTAGATTAATGAAGTTTGACCGACCTCAACATATAATAAAGATATTTGCTACAAATATTTTGTATAAAATAAGCGCGGAAACATATTTTTCTTAATACATTTGAATGCTGAAAGTTGATGTAATTTCCTGAATTTCATGACGTAATTCGCAACATCCCGTCGAGTCAGCTGATATTTTATGACATATGTCAAAATCTAATCGAGCAGAGTGGTTAAATTATTTTTCTTGTGATATTAACTTAAACTAATAGTCTCTAATCCTTTGGGAAAATCACATCATAATAATTACTTGGGCAAAATCTATCCGGATATTTTTTGAAGCCAAAATGAGGTCGTAACCCGAAGGGATGAGACACGCAACAGGTAGATACAGAAGTACCACTCCTAAAATCCTCGACGAATTTATTCAGTTCTTACTGTGGTTCTACAATCATCACAAGAAAGATGAAATGTAACACAGCAGATTTTTTTTTTAGTTTCTAATGGATACAAGTTTTCTAAAAAATCTGCTTCACCTTCAGCTCGAACGACTGCCACACGTCCAGCCTAAAATTTACTCTGGGTAATACCAGATGTTAGTGTGCCTAGTTGTAACATAATGTACATTTATTTTCATTCATTCCTCCAGGTCAGAACACCCGTTCCGTTACTGTTAGGCGCTGTTTTGATTGTCCCTCACTACACCAGGCCACGTTTTATCTACAATCAGTACACAGACACAACCCTCAACATAAAGTTTCGACGACTTAGTAACATCAAAAGGCTGGGAATTTCGTCTATATTGGTTGATATCACTTTTTCGTATAATCACCACACCATTAAACACAATATAACGTTAGATTTTATTGTATTTTATTAATATGTGTCGCGTCATTGACTATTTATTGGTTTAGACGCTCAATTGATTTTTGTAATACCGGTGAACGCAGTGACGTCACATGTCACGGGAATCTGTTGGAGGGGTGTCGATTTTAAAGTTATAAAAGCGCGAGTCGCAGGAGAACTTGGGTCGGAACGATACTTCAGATGGACCTCCAATCGGGATCGTTGGTTCACAGGTACCTTATTACTATTGTCTCTAACTATTATAACCGTTATTATTTAAACTGTGCTGTGCTATTATTCAAATAAACCTTTGTGCTAGTATTTGGTATTGTTACTGTGTTACTTGAGAACTACGCCATGGCATCTCTGCCTCAAGACCATACTGATGATGGGCGAGCTGCGCAGACCTCTCAGCCGTCGACATATATATTATATCATGAATTCATGACAGTTTTTACTCTCAGACGTCGACATATATATTATATCATGAATTCATGACAGTTTTTACAACGCTGTATACTACGTTGCTATGACAACTTTTGTTTCAAATTTTTGATGGCCAGTAATTATTTAGCGGATTATACATTTATACTTCTTCATAATTACACATGGCCACTAACATATCTCAAATTCATATTTTGTACATGATACTATTCTACGAGTTCACATTATAAATTCACACATTATTAGGGTCAGTTCCCGCTTGGCCGATAAAGTGAACGCTGTAAATAGGCCTGATACTCCAGGGCCACCTATCCTGGGAACACCCATCAGCGTGCCTCTGCTAAAGGCTTCTGTATCTGACAGACCCTCTCTGCGCTTCATCTAAAGGCCTACCCTAAGTACCTGGCAGGCTCTCACTACGTCTCCCTGGAAGACTTCCGGTACCTGTTGGGCCGCCGGCGCGCCTCGCTGGAGTTCACGGAAGATCCTGAGCGCCCCTCCTGTACCTGTTGGGCCGCGCCTCATCCGAGGGCCGCCTCATCTGGCGGTCTGACAGCGTCCCTGCAGAAGCCCGCCGTGCCTGTCGACCGGCCAGCGTGGCCTGACTGCAGCCTCCGTCCTACGTCCTTCTGCATGGGCCCTCTATGGTTACCCTCTGTGCCGCACGCGCGCTCTACTCCGCGCGTGGCTGTCGAATTTACCTGCCTCTTCAGCTCCATTTTCAGCTCCGCCTCAGTTACTTAACACGCATCGTCATTCATACCACACCTCCACACACCACTGTCCAATCCATCTCCATCGTTCTAAATCTTGTAAATAAAACTTTAATTGACTTCAACTTCCCTTTATTTTATTTTATTACCTTTAACTTAACTTTTAACTTTAGTTTAATTTAAAGTCAAAGTTAAGATTTTCTTGACGCTACACGACATAGTGTCTCCTTGAAAGACTGGTTCTGCGATAAATTAATCCATTTAGTCTTGTCGCCATGATAGCGAATATCTTAAGCAGCACTTTCCAAGTGAGTGGACTTACTGCTCCTGTTTTGTGTGATGTGTTTCCCACACAATACATTCACAAACTCACTCGGAAAGCGTTATTCTTGCCCTCTTGTGTGTTTTGGCGAAGTTTCCTAACACAGCTCGGCGTGGACGCGCCGGAGCCAGAAATAATAACGTGTATTTTTGTATGTGTTAGTTTTTAACATCTGATTTATGTTACCGTTAAGAGCTGCCCAGATCTGGTCAACAGTCATTTGTAAGTGTTCGTGGAGTATACTTTAACTGCGGATAGATCATCTTGAGACTTCCGTGGGTGGTTATTGTGGTAGAGCATTGATTGATTTAAAATAATAATTACACCTTTCAATACCAGCTCCATATCTTCCTCTGTCTTTGTGATTTCATACTGCAGTCACGTATCCGTTTGCCCAGGTCTGTGACCGTAGCATACGCCATTTGAGTAAGACGATAATTCAGTGTTTATTTCATACTTACGATCAGTTCATCTGCAGTCAATTTGGTTTAACCCGTTTTCAAATGAAATTAAAGCAAGTGTAGAAGTTGCTATTGTTAATAACGCAGACTTTTCCGTCCGTAGGCAGTAAACCTAGATTACCAGCCACGTATTAGTGTTCTATCTATATTCAAGTCGTTCAAACTAAACGAGCTGTTTGAAACTGAGCCATAAACCGTGTTCACAACGGCCTCGAACTGTGACACCATTTCCCAAATAGTAATAGAATAAACGACTTATTCATATCAACTGCTTGGCTCTACAGAGGGGCTGGAGAGTGATCATAAGGTCGAGAATGGCTATAAAATAAACTAACACATTTTCACGAACGTAATTTTATTACAACTGTGACATTATGACAATTTACGAATATTTACACGATATGTACAAGTTTTTACATATTTAATTACACAGTATACAAACAGTAACCTTACATTCGCTATGCGATAAAAAATTACATTTTAGTAAATTCATCGTTACAACCCTAGGCCGAATCGACTCCATACAATTTTTACTTTATACAGAAACTGAACAAGTTCATCACATATCGGTCCACACAGCACACCTTACACGTAATACTAAACACTTGAACCGTACAAACTGGACTCTAGGCAGGTCGGTGGCCGAGAGACAGGGCTCGGGTCTCTGCGGCCGCCGGCGACCATCCGATAGTCTCTAGTCTAGTCGATGGACACGATCAGCGTCTCCTCCTCTAGCAAATTGCTGGGGGGCTCGCGGCACCGGCGCGAGGCCCGCACTCAGAGCTTCGTGTGCGACAGTCCGTTGGGAGCTATAAGCGGCGCCAGCGTGGCTGGCCGCGCCTCCAGCGGCAGCGCTTCGCTGGCCGCCACCGACTTCGATGTCAGCGCCGTGGACGCCTCGGAGCGCGACGCCCCCACACCTCCCCCCACCGATAGAGCTCCTCTCGACTCCGCCGCTCGCAACTGCGCTCGCGCTGCTCCGCCTCCTCTTTTCCGTGGTATCACACTGTTCTCCACATGTAGAGTCGCATTCACGTCCTTCCCGGCCGCGCAAGTGCACGCCTTTAGGAAACTCTTCTTGAAATTGTCAGAGAGGAAAGCATAGAGGATCGGATTCATGGCGGAGTTGCTGTAGCTGAAGCACGCTGCGACCAGGAACACTGTGATAGTGATGCGGTTTGCGCACTCGTTCGGTGGAGAGTATATGAGCGCCACTTGGAACGCCCAGTATGGCAGCCAACACAACACATACACTGCAATCACAGTCAAAACCAATTTGGTCACTTTTCTGTGCGATCGTTTCTTCTCCTTGGACTTGTTCTTCGGGCCAACAGTCTTCAGCTTTCGGATGACGAGGAAATAGAATACGAAGATAAGAGTGAGAGGGGCGGCGAAGCCGAGAGCGAACGAGTACAGCGTGAAGGACGTCTGACCTTTGTTGAACTCTCGTTCGGGCCACACGATGTTGCACGAAAGGCCATTGTCCGTCGGTATCAGCGTAGTGTACATGAAGATGGGCGTCATCACCAGCGCTGACGCCGTCCACGCCGCAGCAGACACGACGCGTGAGACGAACGGCGTCCGAAGTCTCGGCGCGGCTATTGGGTGACACACAGCTATGTACCGATCCGCACTCATGATGCACAAAAATATGGAGCTGGTGAACTGGTTGATCCCGGTGGATATCATGTACGCTTTGCACATGAAGCGTCCAAACGGCCAGGATCGCAGCGACATGGTGGTGATCAGGAACGGTATGCCGATGAGGAAGCATTCGTCTGCGATGGCCAAGTTTACGATGTACATGTTGGTGACTGTCTGCATCTTGGAGTAGCGGAGGACGACGTAGATGACCAAGGTGTTGCCCAGCAGTCCAACCACGCAGACGAGGGCATACAGGACCTGCGTCACGACGTACACAACTGGCAGGTTGATGTTGGGACAGTTCTCAAATGTTCCATTGTACGTGCCGTTTTCGTCGTAAGAGTAGTTTCCATCTCGGAACATTTCCACGTCTTCCAACTCCATTGTGATGGATTTAGAAGTAGCTTCTCGTAAAGGATATTTACCTGGAAACAACAAATATTAATAGGTTAGATCACTGGATATGTCGGCACGAGTGGCAGTCGACTGATGGTTGGATTTAATATTTGTGATTCGGTAATTACTATTAATGTAATCAGTAGGAGTCTGTTATGTTCTCGAGTTACTAGAAGTGTGGTCGAGATAAATATTGCGGGGAATAAGTACTAAGTATGAATAAACAGATAACAATGTAACGTGATCCATTTCTATTGTGAAGCTCATCCTGAATCACATGATCGACAAAATATGAAAATAAAAGCATGTGCGGCCGGGGGACCCCTGTCAGGAACGCATACACAGTCTTAAAAGAATGGATCAATGAGAGAGAGAAAGAGTGAATTTAATACGCGTTTTTTATACAGAGCCATCTAGTTTAAATTTTTAGAAGCTCTCATAAAGAAACGTTTGAAAGTGTTCACAGTCGCTATCTTGGATTTATTATTTTGACCTCAGTATTGGCTCCAGCACCCTTAGAAACTATGAGAACAACACCCATAATGAAAAATTTGGAAATTTTCGCAGCCGCCATTTTGGATTTTTATTTTGACCACTCTTTCTGTCTCTTTCTTATTATATAGTATAATAGCCAGATATAAAGCCTAAAACCGCCTAGCTTACATATAAATAATTAATGGCTTGCCGCATGGAGGCGGCATAACATTTTTTCGTTACTTGACGATTTCTACCAGTTTACTCCTACAGCAAGTCGAGACAAAGAACTTCGTTCAAAAAAATTGTAAAGACTTTTTTCAAATAATACAAGCGTATGAAATTATTGAACCTTGCAAAGAATTTCCAATATGACATTCTCATCATGAAATGTCCACATTCATCCCGAGTTCAATATCGAAAGTCTACATGAACGGCAAACAGCTCCTCTCATTATTTTCATATCGTTATGATTAATCGGTGTTTGCAGACAGTGGTTATTTTACGTACTGCCAGGTTATTGTTGGGATTGAAAGCAGCCTGATAGATGATTGACGCGATCCGTTACTAGTATTACGTTCTACTGGAATATGTTTGTGATGGGGCAAGACGATAGAACGAGCGAGGAATACATCTAAGTCATGAATGGGACGGATGATCAACTTATATTATTGTGGAATATCTTTGAGTAAGGTTGGGCACCTATTCAGATTCCATTCGGTAAGCGGAAACTGTACAAGATAGTTTCCGATTAGCTTCCCAAACAAAATCTAAATCATCTCAGAGGGACAACTACATCCGCGGGGTAATTGCGTAACACAATAACAGTAGCAATGACTTTCACTTGATAGTTCAACAACATTCATTGTGTTATTTACGTTGTTGAGCAGATAAAGTTTTCGAACATATGAAGCAATGGATTAGCAATCTTTTAAATGATTCAGATTGAGATTGATAGTGTGTTACGCAATTAGGGTGCTGGTCATAGACCTCGACAAAAAGGAACACGATGAAGAAAATCAGGGAAATTAATTAATAAGTTTCGTTTTGATACTCACATTTTGTGTCAGCGAACAATTACTTGGAGAGCTGCGGGCGTGGCGCCGGGGTGGGTCTGTAACAATACAAACACGTTGTTAGCTTTTTAGTTTACGTAGGAGGATCAGATAGAGGCTTGCAAAATTCCTTTATAGTACGAAATTCATAAATATTGAGAATATTGATTTTATTTCTTGAATTCTGCGACAAGTAAACACAATAACCAATACATGGATAATATTATATTTTTAATTTGGTATACATAAGACGTGTAGATCTATAGGGACGTTGCTATTTTGTTCAGTTTTTCAGAACTCTTTTATACAATCAAATTAAGATTTTTTCTATTATTTACTCCTTATTTGTCTGAGTACAATGTTGTTATTTTTTGTTAAAAAGTGCTGCATAAGAAATACTAGTGCTCGAAAAAATTCTGTAACAACAAACTCATTACAGAACAATGTTCGTTCCTGTAGAGAAAACATCCTCGCCAGAATAATGATGTGTTGAAAGTCCATAAATAGCCCAGCTGTAACATCGGTTTGAAAGCTCTACGACATGCTACTAAAGTAAATCCGCAGTAAAACCACTCGTAACGCAGAAAAACTTTGGCTACCACCTGAAAAGGTGACATCCCAAAACCCGTAGAAATAACAGCCCTCTCTGAAGATATCAGTATAAACAGACGCAAACGCAATCACTGTCCATTCCAAGGTTGCATGGAAGAGATCGCAGAAAGCGATAAGGTCGTCCAAAGAATCTTTTGTACAGTTGATTGTATTTTTTTATGTATTTTCTTGTGTACAATAAAATATAAATAACAGACGAATCTACGTCAGTTCACTCAGATGAGGCTATTTTTTGTTTTAACGACTAACGGCTGTCGTACGCAATCGATTCATTCCCTAACCTAACAGCAACACACGGTACGAATAGTATTTAGATCAGACTAGAACTAGCCAAGTAGCCATGTCGGCATGAACCTTCTGCACGTTAATGTGAACCTTTATAACATTAAACGGAGAATATTCCTGTTGGGTTCGGCTTCAGCCGCAGCCTGTCTGTCTGCTGTGAGCTCGGCAATGTGTCAAACGCATGTGTTCACTCAAACGTGATTAATGCGGGGAAAATATCTAATTTAGAATTAGATCCAGCTGCGTGGCGTCTGCGGGGCGGGTGCGTGGCGGCTGCAGTGCGGCTCGGGTCACGCGGGGCTTCTTGTTTAGCAAACTTAAAGCAAGTAGGTTATATTTTTGGTGATGAGTTGAAGGTAGAGGCTTAGACATCAAGCGGTAGACATCAAACTTTTTAAAAACAATTTGATGTGATTGCATAGTACAAATCAAAACTTGCCACATTCTGTATCAGAGTTTGACCGATAAAACTTATCTTGTCATATATAATTTTATTGATCAGGGAAATTATCTAATCGCCAATTCCTTATCTCCCGATAGGAAATAGCTACAAAACAAAATACTTAAGTTACAATACAAGTGAACAAACAGAAAACAAAACAGGGATGAATCTGGAACACATCACGGACGGTAATTGATTGAGACATCAGACTGACCCTCAACACAACACACATTGTCCCGACGAACGTTACAGAAAAACTGTTTTATGTCTCCCATCCCTCCTAATAAAATATAATAATACATTCTTCGCTAATGTCGTACCGCCTATAAACCTTCTGCTACATAGAACGCGGGGAGGTTTGGTTGTTACGTTTGGGCGAGGTTATATTATAAGCATAGCGGAGCGATAAACCACGTTTCGACAGAACTGCTTAGTGGGATGTGTATTACGACATTTTAAATGACTTTGTAATAAATAATAGATAAAATAATCCCAGTATTAAAGTTTTTACTAAAAACTGTTTTGTTGTTTCACTGTTATTTTACTTCTGGGAAAAACTCGACGTTGTTTTTCTTTAATTTATTAATGGAATGTTTCTCTATAAGAGTATTGCCAAGCACATGAATTAACCATGTTGTTTCACTACAACATAGCTATAACGAGTCCTTTACTTTAAATAAACCCTCCATGACAATCGCTTCCGCTCCTCTGTGTCAGCTTACTGAGTAGCATGGGCCGTAGGTAATAGTTAAAGCCGCTCTATGTAGTCTGAACGATAGTAAAGCACTGATTACATTATCTACGGAGATATTAACTTACTACATTTAAGTTTACGACTTTTCGCTCCATTCCAAGTTTGATGGCTTCCGGGATACTAACACGTATAAAATATATTATTAAAGATATGAGGGAGTGCCATATCGGAAATAGATAAAAACAAAAGAAAGAACAGCCGACCTATTCTGTGAAAATCTCACCGTGAAGGGATTAACACTCAAAAGTAGAATGATATCTCACTTTTGTATTAATTCACCTAGGTTTTTACGGTGAGATTTTCAAAGAATAGGTCGGCCTATATACTTGAGCGGCGTGTTACTAATGGCATTTGTTTCGCCTGGCAACTAGGTATAATTAGTTATCTCAAGTTTTTGGCTCAGTCTAATCGAATAATCAAACTCACTTCTTATTAGGTGGGGATTCGTGGTAATGAGATTTAGTAGGTTTACAAACGCTGAGAACAATTCACGATGAAAATATAGATATACGAGTAAGTACAGTAAATTCAATTTGAAATTGAAGGCAGACTATCTAACATCGTCAAAGAAGGAATTCTTAGGAATGGCGACTAAGACATTAAACTAAGCTTTGTTATTATAATGTTGGTCGAAAAGATAAAAGTAAACGACGTTATCTCTTACCATTATGGAAATAAAAATCAAAAGGAAATAAAAATTTTAATGTGGTGACCCAACCACATTAAAATTTTAACAAAAACCTGAAGATAATGGCAGCCGTCTTTTACACTATTTATTGTAAAATTAAAAAAAAAACGTAAACCTCAAACGCGGTAGGTATAACTGTAATCATGGTTTTGAAACTTACAATAATCAGTGCAGTTATCACTGAATCATCTCTGCTGATTAGACTGATTGCAATCTTACACCTTCTCTCTTTAGAGATTGGCCCAGCTTCTCAACCATTGCGACACCATACATTTAGCGGTTTGCTGGCATGATTACGTATATCACCGACACAGTTCAACCGAGTGGACGAGATTTAGACGCGTGACGCAAACGTGACACCGACATAACAAATAAGTCTATTGTTAAGTAGGTCTGTCCCGAGTGTCTCTCGTCGCGCGGCTTGTTGCGCAATGACAGGAAATGTGTCAATGTTTGGGGTGTTTGTGAGATCCCGATAAGTATAACATGCAATGGATCAACGTCTACTCATCACGCGTAACACTCTACCACCACCTCTTATAATTATATTATTTTTACCTTAATTCAGCGTAAGAAAGAAATGGAGTTAAATAAAAAAAAAAAAAAAAAAAACTATTTATTTCAGGCAATATACCATAATATTGTTAGTATACAACTTAAAAACTATGTTAGTTACATTATTTAGTTAAGTGTACAGTATAAAAAGCTCAATTCCTTTTTCTCAACGGCACTGTGGGTACTTAATGGCTTTGACAGTTCACAGTACAGGCCCTTATTCTTTGCAACGTCTTCTGAGTGTTTTTTTTTAAGAATATCAGTAACTTTTTTCTGTTTAGCTCATTCCATCTCAGTGTAATAAGAGTACTTGGTCCTACAGTAGAACCATTACAAGCTTCTACAAACAATCGTCAATAATACAAACCAAATTGTAACAAATCCCTCGATCTGTATACATTCTCACTCGTCATTCCGACACGCCATGTTTCAACACCACTATCGCTAGCGGTCTGCGCATACGCTGCGAAATCGCTATCATTCACAATACACATGTGTTCCTTACTGCTCTCTGCTCATCGGCCTGTCCAGTACCTACGCAGCAATATTTTCATACAACACAGTACAGCTGTGAGATTCCTAGTGATTCCAATAAATCAAAGCATAGGAAATGTACAAAATCAATTTGAACACGCTTTGTTAACGGATGTATTTAATTAAACGCTAGATTTGCTCGTAACAAAATACACTCGTAAATTAAACATAAACAATGGCCGGTGGTATGTGCTCAAAATAAAATGGAGTTTATTGATCCCATAACATTGGAATTTTCTTAGAAATGTAGGTAGTGGAACACAGTCTAATCGTTTAAAAAACACAACCACGCAATATTTCCGTATATTTTATTGCGCAAACATGCGTTGCGCTCGCGCAAAATGTGGCGGTTTGCGCAGCTGAGCTGCCAATAAATTGTGATTTGTGCGCTAATTCGCTTTCACTATCAATATGATTTAAGATCTATAGTTCTGCATCCGTGGGTAGGCTGGAATGTTTTGTTTCATAATTATTTAAACATAGAATGTAGGTAACTGCCGTTTTGTGTGTACTCGTAGTATACAAACGTACGTTTAGTGTACGTAACACTAGATAACACACCTCTTTACATTCCACACACAGAACAATAAGTATTAAAAATAGAACACAAAGATCCCCAAAAGGGTTACAATTGTCTCACAAACGGAGTTTTTTTGTCCTCAAAAAGCACATGATCCGAGCTTCATCCGGCTTCAGACACCTCTTTGTACAGCGGGTTCTTTTTTGTATTCTTTGGTTTCAGCTCTCGCTTGTAATTATTTGTGTCCGTTGTGTTCGCTGCATGTTGTAATGTTCGTTTGGTGGATCTCTGTCACCTTCACTGCGGACGGGGGGTTGTTTGCGGCGAGATTACTTTTTGTACCGGAAGTTTAGTATTTTGACCTTTTTTTAATTTAGCTGTTCGGCCTTCATAAGACTGGTCTTGTTTCCTCAATAAGTTCTGTTCCTTACAACTACCATTACATGAGAAGAGAGTTCATTTTATTAAAAAAATCAGGCTTCTTATTTTCAATTATCTAGGCATCTTACGTCAACTATGTTACTTGCACTTTGAAATTGCATTTCATTCCATCAACTTGTAAAATCTGCAGATCTTAGTTCTTTCTGCTAGTAAGAAAACATACACGCCAATCAAAATCAAGCATTTGTTTGTTTACTCTGTGTCAAATGAAAACACTAAAAACACCCCTTGAAAACACGAAAGTTTTAGAGAAACTGCTAATAACATCGCCAACACCAGACGCCATCAGATATTGAGTATTGAGTATTGAACACAGATAATAAAAATATGGTCGTGCTTGGAATAACAAAATAACTTCATCATCACGTTTATAATAAAGGAGGCATAATTACATCTTATGCCTCCTTAATTGTATGATGCCACTATGTGGGGCCTGGTGACCTGTAATACAGGTTTTTTTCTAAAACCTACTTCAGGCACCAGCTCTCACAATGTGAATTTATATAGTCTAAAAACTGTAAAGTGCCACGAAAACATTGTGAGAGAAATAAATAAATGAAATGAAATGAAATAAGATTTTAGAGGTATGAGACAACGACTGATGTTGGGAAATTGTATCTATGTTAATTGTACGTTAAACTCTGCTTGCTAGATGCAGGATTTGCGTGACGTCAGTATGACGCGTTGTTCGCATGTGGCGTTGTAGATACCGCTACAAGATCTTATCATTCTTCAGCATATTGAATTCTATTAACTTCTCGTATCTGTGGGGATGAAATATTAAATATTTGGTCGAGTATTGCTTCTCGTTTATTGGCAAGACAATATGACTTCCATATACTTATTAGATACTCTTTTAGGGATTGTTCAGACGTTCCAAGTTGTTACTAAATAGTACCAGCGATAGTGCTGCTGATCTGCACCACTTCTAGCAATAGTAGTTCTATTGCTAGAACTGAAATTCTTTTACTAATTTGTTATACTTTTTATTTATAATTTATTTATCCATTTCGTACATAACTTTTACAATATTTGACACAAGTAACTATTTACACTGGGTACTAAATTAACCGACTCACTACCTAACTATACAAATAAAAACAAAAACAAAAGCACACTTAGGCGTCGAAGTACTCGTCCGCATAGAATAGAATAAAATTCTCTTTATTGTACACCATACAAATTATAGCCGGAATTATAAACGGAGCCGGTCGAAACCCAACAAGGTTTTGAAAAGGCAGGGTCCAGAGAAGGACACGTGCGACAAGGATGGTTTCATCAAGGTGGAGAAAAAGAAGAAGAAGAAGCCTCCTTGTCAGAACCAGTGCGGCACCGCGCTGGCAGGACCCAACATGCTGCTGCGTCCAGCAATCCCGACGACGCAGCTGTACGTGTCCAGACTGCACCACTCCACAAAGGTTGAGGAGATCGTGGAGTACATGAGTGTGAAGACCAACTGGACTTTGAGGGTCGTGAAGTTGGAGTCGCGTCACAACTCGAACTTCAAGTCGTTCGTGGTGCGTGTTCCGACACATCATCTCGAGAAGTTCCTCAAGGAAGAGTTCTGGCCGAAGGGTGTTGTGTACCGCCGGTTTCGTGGTCGGCTACGTGACACCAGTCAGCGAAACACGACGCAGACACTTCGTGTGCATTAGTTTGTTTTTTAGTGTAATTATAATGTTGTATGTATTTATAGTATTTTTAAGTTATATTAATATTGTATTGTATGTGTGTATATGGGCCTTGATGCCTGAAATAAATGGATAAAAAAAATAAAAAAAACATAGAACATAAATATATAAAATTTTACAAAGGGTGACACAATGGGCGGTCTTATCGCTAAGAGCGATCTTTTAAAGACAACCTTTGGATGGATTAAAATTAAAGAGAGACAAATATAGTAGGTAGTCTGTGGTGTACCATTTACATTATACAATTAATATATCTGCATCGCTGTCATCCGGAGACGTGCCCAGAAGACTAATTGATAAAAACCGAAATATATGGCGAAACATATACGAGTCGGTTTTCTAAACGTTTTGATTCATCTTCGTTAAAGTTTGACAGCTTCAGTCTTACCTTCACCGTCGTAAACGTACGAAATTAGTTTTGTTTGCAGTACATTAACGTCGAGGCACACAACAGAACCGCAGCAGTTCTAATCCAATATAACAAACATCTAATATTAGACGAAATGTTTCCAAACAATGCCGATTCAACTTCGTTCAGACAAATAATCCACCCACTGTTAAATGTAATGCATCATAGCATAATCCGCCTATAATGTTCCCACTGCTGGGACGCATGCCTCCTCTCGGTGAGAGGGAGTGGGCCGTAAGCCAGCACGCCGGCCCAGTGCGGGTTGGTAGATGTCACATGTCCTCGAATTTTTGGTTCTAAGACATGCCGGTTTCCTCACGATGTTTTCCTTCACCGTTTTGAGAGCAGTGGTGATGAGATAGTTTACATAAAGTAAAGCGCCTGTCTGGGTTCGAACCTACGACCTACGACACGCGTGAGTCGCGGCCATTACTACTTGGGCACCACTGGTCTGCGGCACGCAGCATTGGGATTAAAATCTTCCACGAATATCAACATACGTAAGTCTACATCCTGGATATTCAGAAACGAAGTTATCCGGAAAAGAACCGGAGTTTCATTACATGCAGAGTAAGCAAGCTGAAGTGGCAGTGGGCTGGACATGTTTGTCGAAGGACCGATGGCCGTTGAAGCAGACGAGTCCTGGAGTGGAGATCGTGGATCGACAAGCGTAATGTGGGACGCCCCCTAGCTAGATGGACAGACGGCAGATCACCTTAAAAAGGTGGCTGGGACAGACTGGATGCCGAAGGCAGAGGACAGGGTGTTATGGCGCAGCATGGGAGAGGCCTATGTCCAGTATACAAGCCTTACCTACCCGTTATTCTTTTAATCATTACAGAAACTACGCTAGTAAAAATGGTCATGAAGTTCAGACAGATCAATTTTCGTACCTACATCCTCACCATACCTATCTATGTATGTTCTTATTAAGATATTTATGGTACAGTCAGCCGCACAGCAGTGAAGTAACAATTTGAAATTGACTTTATGTCGTAGCAGAAAGGGTGGTTTTTGTAGTGCAAGTATTACCACTGTTGTGCAGTTGACTATACAAACAAAGCATAAAAACGAATATAAAAGTTATCGTTTTCTGATACAAATGTTTACGAGACAATTGGAGTTAAGATGGACGTTAGTGGCCCATTGGACAATAATGGCGAACTACGCGGTCAGGCCTCTTCAGACGGACAACTTTATAAACTGCAATAATTTGACGACATTAACAAACTTTCACAAGGAACTTAATGTGATTTGGAATAGCTTGTAGACATATTTTTATATCTGCCTTATTGTTATCGAGCATGTCCAGAAATATAGGGATCATTTATAAATAAGAAGAAACTACTACGAGAAAATAGAATCGTTAATTCTACTTTTCCTTATTATGATATTCCCTATTCGACCCTATCAAGCTAAAATCAATGGTATAAATCACCCATAGCATAAGCCATGGGTTCACCCTCATACATCACGCGTGTCGCTCGCAAACAGAGACCGTTCGATCAGTGGACCGCGCCCATTGACGCCCATACACTACAGTCACAGTAGTAGTTACAGTCACTTACATTTTAGAAGCCCATGTTTCGCGGTATCATATTACGAAGGGTCATGACGTCTCGTGGGTCTCCCTTTAATGGGTTATTTTTTAGTTAATTCATGGTTTAATACTTTATACGTAGAAAAGCGTTTAAAAAAAATAGGTGAAGCGAGCGACCTGTTATGTTATATGTGTAAACAGTACGAATAGTTCTCTTCAAATTCGGGTTTAATTACGTGAAGTGACATCGTTGGCGATCGTCTACTGTTTGGAGTTAGACCTAATTAGCTGACACGCGCGCAACAAAACCGTGCCAAAGTTTTCTGTAGGTAATGATAACCTTTTAGAATAATGTCGGCGTCCAAATATTGTTAGAGACACATTTCAACAGAAATGTAAAAAGCTAGGTTTAAAATAAATAAAGGCATTAAGTCCGCCTTTGTACCTTTTTTTTGTGTGCAAAAAGATTAAATAAATAAATAAAAACATACCTACGTGTTTACTGGAACCAATTTGAGAACTAATGATACAGGTATCATAACGTTTCATAACTATAAAAATAGTCGAAAATAATTTGTGAGAATTCGAGAAACTTTCTAGAGTGGGTACCTAGGTATTTTACGTATAAACGCGTACGTGATAAGTAGAGAGAATCTCTTGGGACTTTTCATCTCATTCGATGCTCGTTATCCCAAAAAAAAGTAAGAATATTAGGTTACTAACTACGAATTGTCCGACCTTTTCACGAGTCTACTTATAAGTAGGTTTTCTAAGTAATGTGAAACTGCGGGTCAGTAATAGACATTCCGCGTTGTTTTCTAACTTTAATATGATCTTATGGGTATAATATGGTCCCGTAGCCTTCCTACAGCAGTGCGAATGCTTTTTCTCATTTGAAAAAAAAACATAATCTTCACATCCGTCATATTTCACGTTGCTCTTTTGTTCTTCACAAAACTATGTAAAGCTAAGTTTCATAGGCAGATGCTATACAATCCTTTTATCGCTCCCGATGTGACGTCAATCTATTAAAATGAAATAAAAAGGTAAATTGGATAGCATTTCTAAAATAGAATTGTGTACCAACCAATAACCAATAGGTACCGTTTCGCCCACGTGAACAAATACAAGGAATGAACAGTCTATACAACAAGACAGACGTTGTTTTCTTTTCAATTATAGATCGAAATAAAAACTGTTTCCAAACCAGACAGTCCTAGTGCCTGTGGCTGTGTGAGCTGTGTCATATTGAATGTATAATGTTATTCCACGTGCATAGATTTAGATTTAATTTCATGATGAACTGAAATATAATTGATTACAGAGTAGTTCCCAATTCGCTAGTATTTGGCATCCAGTTCATCCTTCATGAAATTGTAATCGGATTTCACTTAAGGTAAGTTGTGTGTCTGTTGCGACTCGTCTCGTATCAATTTCGCTAACATCGAGAGGCGCGAATTGAATATTGTGTCGGAGTAGTTTTTTGTGCTAGGATTTTAAATTGCTGCGAGGTTTCGTCATTCTGTGAAACTGTAATATTGGTAGGTCTATCTAAACACTTTTTTAAATCATACAATATCCAGAACTGCTTGTGGAAAAACACGATTTTCTAATAGGTAGATGCCTAATCCTTCGGGGACAAATTAAGGCGTGATGCAATGTTGTGTTAAATATTTTGCCCCCAAAACACATTCGGGAAGACCGCTCAGGATTATAAAAAATACAAGGTTTTTAAATTACTTGAACGCTTATTAAGCAGACAATGATATACGAGTGTGTATAGATACATTCTAAACCCTCTAAGATATAGGAGGTACTCTCGCATGGCAGGCGTATATTATGTAACATAATTAATACACGAGGTACGTAATAGGCCGTAAACGTCCACCGCTGATGACGCATGCTTCCATTATTATCCACTGTTAATAGCTATGACGCCGCGGGGATGAATAGTGCACTATCATAAGTAGCACAGTAGCAGTATTTGGTGACACCTTGGCAGGGCTGGTGAGTAGTGATCCTCTTTTGTTTCTTATTGAACGTGATTCGTGTTTGCGGACGAAAGTTCGGCGTGCTACACACTTGTTCGGATCGGCCCAGAACAGAATAGAATATTCTTTATTATGTACACCTTAAATATTACAGAATATAAATGTAGAAATTTTACAAGACGTGACACAATGGGCGGTCTTATCGCACAGCCGGGCGTGAAATACATACTCGCCGAATCATGCCGACCCGAATAAGTGTGCGGGGATCTTATTAACTGTGTCTCGACTTCTGAAAGCAGTGTGAAACCAACGTTTTTAACGAAACTGGGGTATTATGATAATTATTTAATCTTTTACCCATTGCTGAAACCCGATAGCAGCTACTAATAAATAAAAGTAGGTCAGGAGGAGGAGGACACTGCTCAAACTATATTCTAATGTTCTATTTAAGCTAAATTCACCTGAAATAATCACTGATTCGTCTTTTCTCCTGAAACACCTACTCGGCAATCATTGGTAAAAAGAATTTTTTGGAAAATCGATTTGCATTGCAAGCTTCGAGCCATGTTGATCAAAACAGCGCATTCGATTTAAATTAGAATAGAAATGTACATTAGTTTAATGAAAATCTGACGAAGACAAATCGAAACATCAATATGTGTTGCTTTTATTTGAACACTAGCGATCCACCCCTGCTTCGCACGGTTTTTATGACTCGACAAAATGCCGAGATTTCATTATTATAGGTATGCTAGTTGAATATTAATGTAACGTGAAAACTGCATCAATCAGTTGCGTAGTTTAGAAGAACAGTGCGCTCACACAGACAGACACGATTTTACGAGTATATGTATAGAAGTATAGCAGGTAGGTGTTGGTAAAGTTAAAAGGGCTGGTGTGCGCTCCAAGCATAAACAATGTAGTATTTATTTCATTATCTCGTTCTTTATAATACATATTTATTCGTTTGTAAGGAGTTTTATAACTTAAACCATATATACTGACCTATGAACTGAGAATTTCTTTAGAATCATTACGGTGAAGTCTGTAACAAAAGAAATAATAAAATCAGTTTGTGGTAAAATCATAATCATCACACGTGTATTAGCTGCCCCGTTGGTCTCGTGGTCGCAAACGCGACTGCTGAGCGTGTGGTCCTGGGTTCGATTCCCGGGTCGGGCTAAGTGTTATTGAGTTTTTCCATTAAGAATTTCTTAGTAACAGGCTGGAAATTAGAAGTTGGCGGTGTGAACGTGCCTCGTGCTACGTTAAGCCGTTGGTCCTGCGCCTTATCTCTCTCCGGTCGTGTCGGATTGCCGAGCCATCGGAATATGAGGGTGAGGGAAGAGGGAGTGCATCTGTATCGGCGCGCACACATGCGCACTATAACATCTTCCGCGCCGAAGGCTGGTCTCCGTTGAGATTTGCCGCCGTGGCCGAAATACGGTGTGGAGGACTTTATTTAATAACACAATTTGTTATTGTATTGTACCAAGAAAGGGTATTGTAAGGGTATTGTGTGGGTACCTACTGGGTTGTGGAGGTCAGAGTCGGTCTATATAAAATACTGGTATTTAGCTGCATCCGGCTAGACTGTAAGGCTAGGCATCCGGTTAGGTTAGGCAGATTGATTGAATGTAATAAAGAACAACCAATTTTTGTACTGTAGGTAAACCGTAGATTTCTAAGATGTCTAATAGGATAACTAAAATCTATGCTGTGTTTAATAATGAGAAGCGATTAAAACATCAGCATGTATACTTATTGTATGTATTTTCTCAGAATAAACATTGTTACGGTAAAAGGTACTATAAATAATGTAGCACTTTGTATAAAATATGCTCGGTCCTTAATATTTTTCAGAAGAATATTTTCTTTCTTAAAACACTCAGCACCTGCTCTGAATACTAAATGCGCTATTGTTGAGCGTAACATCGACTGATTCAATTTAGATAGAGCATTGATTCTGTAGCCGCGTGGCGTACGCGCTTATTGACGCGTTTTACACTGTAAAATACTTTCAAAAATATTTTTTTAAATGTATTTTAAAAATATTGTGGGAGGAAACTCTATTGAAAGTTATTTTTATCATTTCAAGGATAAGTGTCACACCAGAAATACCTAGTCCTTAATTAAGGCTGTACCTACTTGTGGTGTAAAGTTTCCGTAAAGACGTTTTGCAAAAACCAAAACATTATACAATTACTACAGCATCATCCTCATCGTTATCATCCCAATACCTTTATCCTAACTTATTAATGGTCGTAGCATGTCTTCTTCTTCCATACATCTCCATCAGCAGTCATCTTAGGATTCACCAACTTTCGAGTCAAGTCCTCTTTCACAATTCATTGTTTATAATTTGTCCTTCCCCAAGTATAGAACTCATACTGAAGACGTCCCACAAGGCATGCTTCTCATTCCTCCGCATCAATGCCCATATATACTACCATGACAACCAACAAAACCCATGGTAGGCTTAACTTCATCTGGCACAAAAGCGATACGACCCCGCGTTTTAAAATCTCAACCGCGTCTGCACTAGTAATTCCCACGTTGAGACCAGAGGGCGCCCCCGTGCAGTCGCGCCATGAATAACATTATTCAAATTCACACCGCGGTCATTATGTTAGTCCACTCTACAGAAAACACACAGAAAATAGAACAAACCAAAAGGCCAGGCGCGATCATAATCTTATGCTGCAGGCTGTGTTCAAAACCAAAACACAACATACATTCCGTTCCTGCCCCTCCGCGCGTAATACGGAAGCATTTTTAATTTTTTGGGGGTTAATTATTGTCACCTTGTATTCTACGTGTAAAACGTGGAATTTGAAACATAAACATGACATTTCCCTGAAGGTTTAGCATAGTCGTACGTATAATAAGTAATATTAATAAAACAGAGAGCTAGTTTAAAAAAATGTGTCGGCCTAATGGAAAAAAACAACATTATTAAATTTTATTTAAGAGCAGTTGTCTCTATTCTAAACGCGTTCGCGCCTTCTGGTTTGTTCTGTACTCTATGGAGAAGTGGGAAACAGCGTGAAATTGTATATACTTTACATTCCTGCAGAGAATCACCGAGAAGATTAATTAATTATGGAAGCCGTTTTGGGGAATCATGGGGCAGATCTTTATCAGATTAATTTATTTATGGTTTAAGGGTCATATGCTTCCACGCAAATTGTGTCAAAACAATAGAGGATGGGGTCAGCGCATGATTTAATAACAGTATTCCCTGTAAGTTGGTAAATCATAACTACACATGAAGTATTTATTTAAGCATAAGTAATGCTTAGTTGTTCATACAGTATAAGCTCCAATGATAATTAATGAAATTGACTTAATTTAAGACGCGTTATTGGTTGGAAGAATATTTTTATATCTAATCAATTCTTCACAGAAGGAAATGAGCAGGTGTTGTATCGATGGAATTATCATGAATTGATGAAGTAAGGTACATCAATGTATTGGAATTGAAAGAATTTTTGACTGCTATTTAAAATAACTTCTATTTTAATACCTATCCGCTGTGAAAATATACTTTAGAACAAAGGCTTTCCAAATTATTATCGTTATAATTAAAGCTTACTGAATTGTGATCACATTATGTTCTTACAAGGAGACTGGGAGTAGGGTATAAAGTAGGTAATTCGAAACCAAGTCAAGTCAGCCTAAACCTTGCTGACTGGCTCTTATCGCGACATCATGAAATAATTGAGTATACATCGTCCCGATCTCAACACGAAAGGAGAAAAGAAGCAGAGTGGAGTAATTTGAACATTCACCGCTCTTTCAATCAATCAAAAGAATTTACCCAGTCACGTCACTATCAAGAAGACCACTCTTCAGTTATTAATAATCCAATCAGCTGGTCCCGACTCCTTTAAAACTTCTGAATGTTTAGCCCTATAATTAGCAACCTCCCAGCAGCTCATTTAACGATAAGCGCCGTCATGGCCATCAATCACGCCAGCCTCTCTCTCTGCAGGTGACGTGACGGCAAGGGCGTAGGGTTAAGGACCTTTCAAATAAGCACCTTGTTTAGAAAACAAATTTTCCTTGAAATTCTCTGGGTACCTACCTACCTGTTCCAACGACAAACAATCAGAATCTGAGGTACAAAATCGCGTGGAGTCACTTTTCGTCTAATATTGTGAGTATACAATACAACGTACAGTACGAAAGGGTAAGTTTCATCATCATTCATCATTTCAGCCGATAGACGTCCACTGCTGGACATAGGCCTCCCCCAAGTGTCGCCACATTGACCGGTCCCGTGCGACTCGCATCCAGCGGATTCCCGCAATCTTCACCAGGTCATCGGTCCACCTAGTGGGAGGCCTTCCAACGCAACGTCTTCCGGTTCGCGGTCGCCACTCCAGAACTTTTCGGCCCCATCGGCCATCCGTTCTGCGAGCAATGTGCCCTGCCCACTGCCACTTAAGTTTGGCAATTCTTCGGGCTACGTCGGTAACCTTGGTTCTCTTGCGGATGTCCTCATTTCTGATTCGGTAAGTTTAGCATAAGTAAATCTGTGCCATCAAAATACTTGCAACTGAACTGGAAATAATCAGGCCCAGAAAAAACACTCAAGCGAACTTAGCACACCGGTTCAATTGTAATGGCCGTCAAACTAGCATGAGAATAGTTCGATGTTCAACTCCTAATTACAAAACGGATCGCTCTCCTATCTCGTCGCACATCTATTAGACCGCTCCATACCTCGCAACTTGCCACTACGTTACCAACTTGCTAGTCAACGACCTCTGCTAACGTGGCCGCCCCAGCTCAGACTGCGCCCTTATCGCTCCCGGCTTAATCCGTCTCCTTTCACAATCGCGACCGATCCTTCCTAAATCCATACGCTTTGAATACATCCACCACAAAGGATATTAAACTGTAATTTTTCAACTATTAAGTTCAATTTTCAGTATGAAATGTGTTGCCCGAAAAATTGCAGTTAGATTTAAAATGGTCTTTAGTAAATGGAGATAGGTTTCAATTTTCCGCGGTTAGTGCAAAGTGTAGGTTTCAATAAGAGGCCAAGTGCAGGGTTTGCAATAAGAACATTGCCAGCAGTTGTCTCGTTTGACAAGACTTATTGAAACACAAGATTTTTCAGGATTTTCAGTGAAAAAAACTTTAACGTTTTATGTTTTATGTGCAAAAGTCTGGAACAAAGTGAATTATTTTTATTTGAGTTTGCAGACGACAGTTTTTTAGCGTCGAGTTAGTTGGAACAGTTTGACAGTATATCTATCCAATTTTTCCTATTAATATTACAGACTAGCTGCGCCCCGCGGTTTCACCCGCTTAAGTCTCGACCCCGTGAAAAAATCGAGATAAAAAGTATCCTATGTCTTAAATTTCATCTAAACCCGTTTAGCTGTTTAAGCGAGAAAGCGAAACAAACGAACTTACAAACACACAAAAATACAAATCGTTTCCCTTATAATATTAGTTTGGATTAGATTCATTCATTCACGAAGTAGGTAGTGCGAGACGGACTCGGTACATTACCGTAATGCGATACTAAATAACGATCCATCATCAATATTTTCCTTTTTATTGTTAGATAAATAGTGTTTCGTATCGACTGCTCAGATATTAATTTCGTACGTAGACGGTCCACTATCTGCGAATATAAAAGCTGCTATAAAACATCGTTATTCCTAACTATTATAATTATATACCACTGCCTGAATGTGCTAGATTTACTACATCGCACACTGATCGCACAGGAAAACAATATTTACGGCTAACAGTGATTTGATGCGAAAACTCGTAAGGTTAAAATAGCATACCAAAATAAACCTTGCAAAATGAAATTGCTAGATGCTGTTAGTTTTGGTCTTTGTGTGCGGACCTGTAAAAAATATTTAATTTATGTGGAGGTCCTTGAGCAGAACTTCATCGATTATGATTGTTGCCAAGGTCAGTAGCGCGTCACTGTTAATAATATGTTGCTGTGACATCTTTGTTGCAGGGATAAGTGGCCGAAACAAATAATTACATGCTAGGTATATTAACTTATTACAAGAAAAAACTTTTTTCGTTGTGCTCTTGTCAGCGGGTGCCAGCTGTTTTAGAACCCAACGGCCTGGCACGCGACGATGGGAATAGACCAGACGGAATGACCATAATGCCCTGGAAGTTAGGAAGACCTTTGGTGTGGGATGCAACATGTGTCGACACCCTTGCGCCATCCCATCTTCCTAGCACGGTGGGCTGTGCTGGAGCAGCTGCTGCTAGTGCAGAAAACCTCAAACGGCGAAAATATTCCAACCTGATTGGGTTGGTTCGAGCCGTTTGGGGTTGAAACACTTGGTTTTTCGAGATATCGCTAAACGGTTAGTCGACTCTTCACGTGACCAGAGGGCTGGCCTGTTTCTTGACCAAAGAATTAGCATTGCCTTTTGGGCATTCCTGTTGACAGCGATGCGGACGAATTTTTTGATGCCCTATGATTATTTTGCTTATTTTTTCACATGTACATATCATTATTTTAAATGTTAGCTTATACATATAATATACCTACATTATGTCACAAATAAATACATTTTTTTAATAGCGTAAATATACTGTAAATAAGTAATTTGGTCTATAAGTCTTATTGAATTTTGTAATAAACTCAATATAAACGGGAACCACTTCCCCCACAGTGCCAACCTATTATTTTTTCAATTTTCCCCTAAATTGGAATATTAATCTGCTAATCAGTGTTTCCTTCCTCGTTTTTTCCTGTAAAACGGGAAAAATTCTAAAGCCTTGTTCTAAAGGGAAAAATTTCGTTGTGTTTAGATTACATTGTACCTTTTTTGCTTTTAAAAAGAGGTTTAAAAATTCGTGACACCTAATATTTTATTCAGGGCGAATATAATGGGCGTCAAATGTCAAGCGTGTTCCCCGCTTTTTGGCGTACTTAAGCTGTAAAAGTTAAAAATATTATATTAATATTGTTAACCTCTGAGAGGGACTAAAAAAGCATATTACCTACTAGATATATCTATGCGAAAGTAATTATGTACCTACTATTTATTATCTACTACTACGTACATACTACAGTACTACTATTTATTACTTTTACTATTTTATTTTTATTGTTGGTCCTTTGGTGCTGTTTAGTTATGTTGGTAGGTTCGCAGGCACTCAAGCTCACATCAAAAGGCAACATATACTCACATCCAACGATCATAAGAAATTCTACCCACTTTAAATAAAACCATACAGATTGCTTTAAAAGTAGAAAGAACAATATCAGATATTGGCAAACTGTACTCCGAGCCGGCGGGCGAGGATAGAGACCGTCTTATTTCCAATATCCGGCCAAAGACTTACTTCGACGAAAATCCGTGAATAAGTGCGGATTTCCTGCTAAGACGCTTTTAATTGGGTTATTAAAATAATTCCTTCTTTAAGATAAAAAAAATGCCGGATCAAAAATGGCACAAGTTTTGACTGGTGTCGTGAAAATACTCTTGAGACACTTTTACCTGTCAACGTTTGTAAAGTTGAATAGTCCCCTTTCAAGCTACGAAGGCTACGCGTCATATTAGCATCGTGAATGTTAGTTCAAATTATAACGTTTGGGAAAAAATAATAAGAATAAAATATGACATTCATACTAAATATTCAATTGAATCCCAAGCAGGGTCGATTTTAACTGAATCAGAATATGCCAAAGTCAACGTCAAAGCATTTATTTCAAATAGTCACATAAAATACTCTTTTGAACATAAAACATTACAGTAAAATAGAATTGATTCTAGTCGCCCCTTCCAAATGGTAGTAAATAAAAACAATACAAAAACCTGCCTTTAAAAAAATGTAACATGACAGTAATGAATTCATGCCAATTTTTCGTTGTGATTTTAAAATCACAACGAAAAATTGGCACACAAACTTTACTCAAATTCGTTTTGCGGAAAATACGACGATCTTTTGTTTGGCAACCGTTCGGGCATCTCCGACGATCTTCGACAATCTCCGCTGATCCTTCTGTCGCTTGCACATATTTTATTCAGCGTCATGCATGTACAATTTGTAGGGAATACACGGCCATCTATGACGTCACTACACGTCCAATGTTAACGGTTGCAGAACGTAATTTGAGGAATTTCACGCTTCGTCTCTCGAAAATTGGTCCAAAATCCCATGTTTGAGAGCGGCGCTGATGGAGTTTTGCATTTATGTTGTGGTGGAAACTACATTTACTTACAAATTCAAGTAAGTACCTACCTACTGCTATATTTGATTAATCTGCAGAATTGCTATTAATAGCAATTTTCTCATAGTCTCCTGTATAACGTAAATACCTATGTAAATACATAGGTATTTTACAAAAAACAATTGCCTAAATAGGTAATTGTTTTTTATTTACGTAAGAGTATTCACTTACAATGTCAGGCTACGTAACTGGCTGCCTCAGCCACTCCAGCCCGACAGGTGCGCACGTCACGGGACGTCGGGATGACGGCTCAAGACGTTATTCCGCTTTATAAAATAAATAAAATAGAGACGTATCTTATATAGTTGAACATTCAAAATAGTGCTTACCTACTTTAAATGTGTTTTTTTATCTGAAGTTAAAGTATAAATTATCTTAAAACGGTTATTACGACTTGTCAAAACATTGATATTTTTTATCTTTGTATTTATGTAAGTTAAATATGAGTGTATGTCCCTTAAACCGTCCGGATGAAATTCTCTAAAACATGGTGAAAACCACATCTAAATCTTAATTTAGAAGAACATCACACAGAAAAACACGAAAGTGACTTTATATTTTTATAATATGTTGCGATAACTTGATGATTACTTTACATTGACATGCACATACAGACTACTCCGTACATAAAGACCATTCAACATCGGTACTCGGCCATCTGAACACCGCGGCGGTCGCGCCCGCGCCGGGTCCCGGATGCGTCACGGAGTCGCACGTGTCGACGATACGGCTATGAACGTATAGTTTAACACGTTACTAACTTGACTTTACATTATAAATACATACTTTGACATCAACATCAGCGTATTTGTAAAACAATTTTTGGTGTAACGACTTGTCAACATACTGGGTATGTTGACAAGTCAACAGACAAGTTATTCTGAGAATTTGTATACGTATTGATCAGTGGTCAGTAATAAACTACCTAGCTCTAACATCCTCTGATAAAACATAAATACGATTTTTTTTTTTAAACTTTATATTTGTTTAAGTACTTTAGATCAATATCCTACTTATACAAAATTTTACAGTAATGATATGTAAGTATCAATGTTGGTATTTGAAAACTCAAGATGGCAAATAACACCTTATACCTAATTAATAAATAAAATACAATTTTAATATCCCAACTTAACTAAAACAGCTATTAATGGACTCCAATTGAAAAACGTTGTTACAAAAACATTTGAACTCAAATCATTTTAACATTCCGAAACCTTTCAGATGGCCCTATGGCGGCCTATTCCCACTTACCAGGAGTTCAGGACCAATTCCCAAACTCCTCGTCGGCCCCAAAAGAACCCAAACGAGAAAAATATTACCAACTAAGTGTAACTTAAACACGTTTCCTCGTACAAAAACCTAGTCGGTCACAATCCGATCTCATTTATTATTGTAATCGCGTTGTGTAGAATCAAAACCTCATTAAGTGCGACTGAGATTAAAACTCACAGCGGAGCCCTTATTAACATAAACCGTTCATGATAGAAAAAACGAGGCTATGATAACAAGGACGGAAGATCAAAATATATTTTAGTAACGAGCACTCATACCCCGACTCTGGAAACGACGGGTTTTGTAAAACGATTACAAGTTCTGCATGAGAGGGACTTAGCGGATTCTTACACACTCGCCCATAGGTGTTGAGGTAATTAAACGTAATTGGCAAAAAGGGGCGCAAAAGGGGGGTGGCGGGGGGGCGGGGCTAACTTTTAGATCACCGGACGTACCTATATAAATAAGTTTGTTTTGTTTATCCCGCTGTAAACTCTTTGTAGCCATTTCAAAGAAACTTGTATAAGATACTGGCGAAGGCCAATAATTCAACTATTGATTTCTTATTTTTCCTGACTCGTTCAAATTCGGGAAAGCTTCCATGGAGCAGGAAGTGAAGCACTCAATCACCACGCCATGGAAAATGCCATCGAATTTATGAATATTTCCTCCATGTGCGACTCCGAGGAGCAAAAACTTTCGAATATGGAAAACAAGCATAAAATATAGATCATCTTCTGCTCTTAGATATCAATAAACAGGGTTTGAGAGGCTGGGAGGGAGGTCTGCAAACGTTTTTCGATTATGCCTTGAGATGTTTGTTGAGTGTGTCTTTTTTCCTCAAAATATTGTACATTGACGTATGTATAATGATAAGCACGTGCGTTCTATGACATAGGTATGGGTACTATTTATGAGTTTCCACACGGAACCGGGGAGTCAGAGCGGAGGCCTACACCCAGGCAGTGGGTGATGATGATTTTTATTTACGTGTATAAGTGTTTGTTAAAACAAATTTACAGAATTATGAATCATTTATGATGAGTTTACGATAAATAATGTTTGGACGCAAAAACCAGTCGATTGTCGCCCTACAGCTTCTTGAATTCTACTAAAGAAAGGAAAAGTAAGGAGATACTTATTACTGAAAATACTTTTCTTATATTTTCAAGGTCTGAAGACGGAAAGTCTCGAAATATGATTACTCGCCGCGTGGCGCGAGACGCTTTGAGATACGATGGCGCTGACTATTGACTGTTAAATATATTTATTTGGGAGGTTGTACTGCGAAATGTGTAAATAAGATTATGTTTCGATGTGAATTATTAAAATAAATAAGTCGTGGAAAGCATTTGAAAGTCAACGAGAAATACGTTCTGGTGTTGTTAGTGTGAAACCGTCACTTTGGTCCTTTTTTACAGTAGACCACACGACCGAAAACAGAGGTAGAAAACTAGCGTTAGTAACTTGTTACCTGGAGGTAAATGAAAATGTTATACATTGTTAAGACTGTGAACTTTGTGATTCTAAATATTTTAGACCCTTACTAAAGCTATCATGATACCATAAACTAGACTTGTATAACTGAGCTTTATGTAGATTCACAAATAATTAGGAATATTATTTTTCAGAAGTTGCACAACCAGGTAAGTGAATACCAAAATCACAAACAAGTACATGTTACGCGTGCCCGTCTATTAGCATTCATCCTGTCACTCAGAGATATCTCAGATGATCAAGATACAGCAGCACAATGCGAGGAATATATCAGTGTATTGTGTCGCCATTGTGACGGATATAAGTGGGTGTCAGTGGAAGTGCGCCGCTCCACGCTGGGCCATTGTCGGGACGGGGACGCGCCGCGCGACGCTGGGCCATTGTCGGGACTGGGACGGGGATACGGTGAGGTGTGGATGAGAATGACGTGAAAACTTAAGTACCTACTTGTGTCAAAATATGACAGGACCACGTTTTTGTTGGATGAAATGTGTAGCTCATTGTCTTGGTTGCGGTCTGTGTACGGTTGTGGTTCAGTCTGTTATGGCTGGTTTCAAGTTGCATTAGTTAAGTTACAAGTTGAGTTTAAACTGTTGCGTGTTATGTATCTCTACTAACTATTTATTGCCTAAATGCCTCAGTAGCCAAGTCATTTAATTCCCAAATTCGAATTGGCCACCCTATAGAAAAAAAACTGTTTTTTTTGGGCCGACGTTTTGATTTAGCGCCAAATGTTACGGATGTTTGATGTCTACTAATTAGTTGAAATGTGGCTAATTAATTATTTACGATTTATTAGACCATGGCTACTGTATTAATTAATGTAATTTTATCCTAACGTATGCGAAAATTTGGTGAAAAATACGATGAAAAGCGCGCGCAATTATAACCAGCAAAAAAGTTAGAGATTTGGCGATGCGTCATACAAAATTGGAAAGCCTGTATTATAATATATAATTATGGAGAAATATCTACAATTTTTTTATAATTTTAATTTAAAGATAAGCATAGAAGCATACTTCGGAATTGGTCACCCTATATATGTAATTATAGTAGGTACCTACATACTAATTCCATGCATTTTCCTAAATAGACCTACTCTTGATCTCGATCTCGCCTGGAGGAAAGCGATGGATGAAGTGTATAATTATGTATTATGTTTGTAAAATATCGTACATAAATGAGTTCATTATCCTTTTTAGGATTTTATAATTTAATGTATTATTTTTATTTGTAATGTGACAACGATTACTATTTATTGTACCTACAATAGATAAACCTAACCACTTCTATAAGCAATTACAAATACAAATGTGAAATAGTGAGTAGTTCGGTACCAATTATCCGACGCGGAAAATTGTCGGATGGACAGTCAAAACCGATATATTGTGGCTCGTCCATTTGATGGGCGATAATGACCGGATGTAGTTGTAATAGTGGGTTAATTAGCGGTCAAAAGGCATAAAGAGAACAGCAGATATATTATGTTGTATATATGCTATTGGTCCGGATTTCCATGTAAAACTGTTGCTAAATAAAGCACTGGTAGGTTGGTTGTTTTCCAGTGAAAGTAATCCAATTATATTATTCAATTTTCTAAACTAGAGTAACGTTACATAACTAAGGAATAGTATTACATGGCTGCTTACTTTTTAATTTTCCACTTACGCATCTGCTGCAGAATCCAGTTTTCATTTAAATTGCCGCATGTAACAGAAACTGGTTCAAGAATAAAATTAAATGTAAATACAATAAATTACTTGCACTTTAGGTATACCTATTATATAATGACTAAGTATCTAGATATTATTAATAATGATTCCCAAAAGCTGAACATCCAACTCATTTGTCAACATTTCATACAAAGGATGGGGATCAGGCTGATGCGTGTTGTCTGCACATACCTATCATGTTTTGCTACAAATTAGGATAAATAACGACTATTGTATAGTTTGTGGTGATCTAAGGAGCCATTAATTTCTGTCTAGCGGCTAGACGGTACCTAGAGCTACCTGGGTAGACTGGACGAATGATTCACTGTCGAATTACATGGCGATAATAGGCCTGGTTCGGCGGGTTTAGACTTTTTTGTATTTCTACCATAACGGTTTGTGCCAATGAATATAAACAAGGTGATTAAATAGGCAAATTTAACAGTAGTTATGTTCTTGTATTAGTTATTATTAGATTGAAATGAAAGACTGAATAATCTCTCTAATTGATACTTTTGGCATCATGAAACCAACTGTGAACTAGATCCTAGATAATTTCTTGATTTTGAACAGATAGGTAGATAGAATACCTAGTCTAAGATCAGATCAGGACCTTTTGAACAGATTAAATTATATCAACACACTTACCTGTGTAAATTAGTGCAACCAAAAATACAAGATTGTGTAAAATTGCTAAGCTCTGAGCTGCGGACGGTTCGCGTCCATTAGTCTGTATCCACAATCTGGACTTATCTGTAGTAAAAACTGGATGCTTTTAGCGTCATTATTGTCGACTAAACTACCTAAGTAAACCTCCTTCCTTTTAACGCAGCGGGTCCTATTATGACTTAATGTGGAACCTTTTGCTCCCTTTACTATAAGAAATATCCGACGTTTCCTTGTTTGGGGTCCCATCGTCCACATTAGAGGTCCGAACAAATGAGAGTCCTAAGACCGACCGTGATTGAGGTCCGGACGTCCAGGGGATCCAACACAAAGGGGCACGGATATTTAGGGGACGCAAAAAATATTATTATTACGTTATGATTGCACGATTCCTTTTTATGTGGAGCCTCTATGTGAACGATAGCATATAATGTGGTGATATGAGGTAACGAGATAGAAAAACTTTGCGAAACGTCGGTGTAACAGATTCTTTATGAACGCTATTTTTGTACGCTAACACAGAACAGTAATATGATATTATTTTAAACAACTCTACCTACATAATAGGGTAATATTGATGAACGGATCCTAGCTCTAGAAATAAAACTGAAAACGCATAAAGAATTTAGTATACAGAATTGCATCCCAATAAAAACTATCGCGGTCTACTATTCGCTTTTCAACCACTGTACCGCACTCACTCCGCTAATAAGTCACAGCCTGTACAATCTTCTTTGACCGACAAAATGTATGGAGTGCACTGCACACACTACTGGCACATCTGGCAACATCGCACCGCATCGGACGCGCGTCGCATACGATAAATTTTTCAATTTCCGTGCGGTTGCTGCGCCGCGCGGCGCCCGCACCGCAAATAACCTCCCTTCGACCCGCAAATGTACGGACCGTCCCGCAAATATTCCGTACCGGACGCAACGCGCGCCGCCGCACGTCCACCGCAATGAATTGCTGATACGGACGGAGCATTCGTTTTATATGTATTGGCAATGTATCTGATATGTGATTGGAGTTCCTAGAACTACGTTTTTAATGGCAGATAACCGAAGTTGTTGTAAACTTGAGAGTGGTAGGAAAAGATAAAAATAAAGGTGGCTGAAAAACTGATAGATCGACATTGGAGACGTCGGACTCGGAACCTTATCAAATATTATCATTATCATCATCTTCCACCGCCCGACTGCACCCAGCACTGCGCATAAGCCTACCTTTTCTTGTACCAATTCCCAATCCAAATATGAATTTGTTATAAACTACCATAACCGTGATCTAGCTGTTATTTTCTAAGTAACGAATGGGGCTAATAGCCTCGAGTACCTAGGTAAATACAAACTCGATCTAATTATAGTGCGTATCGAATAACATACCTGCTAGCAATTGAATTACTGAATCTGAAAGCATAGTTATGTGTAAGTAGGTAAATAAACGCAAGAAACATCATCAAATAGGTAATGCATACCATTAACGTAACATTATGGCCAAGCAAATTTAGTCTTTAAATACGTAGCAGAACTCGGATAGGTAAGAAAATAATGTCCAAAAATAGGAATATTCCAAAGATATTCGGGGGAAAGAGTTTTCATCGAAAAATTTTTCTTCAAGAAAAGTTAAATCATTAAATGTAGCCCCATTTAACGATTTCTATAAGTATAGTCACATGATTGAATAAAAACCATCCTAGGATGATGCATTCAGATGGGTGCGTATTGCAATACCTATCTAAAATTAAAAGAACTAACGTAAAATAACCTACGTTCAAAATCCCTAAAATCTAAATACCTAATGATTGTTTCACTTATATTCAAAATACCGAAAGCTTAAAATGTCAAATGGATATGTTACTGAAGTTCATAAAGCTAAAACTTGAAATTCCTATGTAAAAAGTTCCTTAAATTGGTTTACCTCACCGTTATAAGTTTCTGTACCCGCATGCGTAACACGCATATATCTTTTTTAAATCGAAACAGCTAGGTTAGGTTAGGTTAGAACTATGACCCCCCCCGGTGGGTTCCCGCATTGTCGAGGCGGGGGGGCTCAGTAGCCGTGGCTTGGACAACCACGGTGAAGCTAAGAGGAACCCGAGGAGGGGCCGCTCGTCAGGGCTTTGCCTGTAAGCCGACGACGTAGCGGCCAAAAAGTAGGTTGCGGTGCCGCTTGGGCGACATCGCAACTGAGGCGGGCCGTGATGTGGTATGGGAGGCATCACGGCTGAGGGTTGGAGGCCGCGGCGGGGGAGGAGTGCCGGTATTGCGGTGCGCCACTCTCCCTACCTTCCGCGGCCTTGACGGGGTCGCCACCGTCTGATGGCGGACGCGGTGGGGCCGCAGGGGAAGAGGAGTGTTGGTATTACGTTGGCCGCTCTCCCTATCCTCTGCGGCCGAAAATTGGCAGGCGGCGGGGCCAATGACCTGACCCGTCGCAGGGGGACCAAGGGTGCCCAGACACGGGGTCGTCTGGCGCCCATGTGCTGATTTGGTCCCTGGGGTGGTCACGGCGTGCCATGTGTGCTGGTGCGCCGGTGATGGGGAGTAATCCCCAGAGGAGGGTCCGGTGACGGACGGCCGCGGCGGGTTCACGGATGAGTGCTAAGGCGTGCCCGTGTTCCCGCCGTAAGCGGCAGAGGAGGACACCGTGGAGTTTTAGTGGGTTAGAGTCCCACATAACTGCACTATCTCCCCGTGGTAGTGCAGTATGCATGGGCATTTCTCCACGATAAAAAAAAAAAAAAAAAAAAAGTTTAGAACTATGACCACACAACGCACGAGCCGAGCGAGCGAAGCGAGCGGTGCCGCGGCAGCGGCCGGCGAGTGCCAGAAACATATTTTTGAACTATAGATATTTAGTCCAATCAGTATTTTAAACTTAGGTAATTCGTAGGTAGGTGTTAATTGCTTAAATATTTAAAAAAACATTAGGTATTTAGATTTTAGGGATATTGAACGTAGGTTATTTTACGTTAGTTCTTTTAATTTTAGATATTGCAATATGTACCCATTCAGTCACTTACTAATAACTTAATATATCCTGAAAGTGTATATTTTACACTGATGTTACAAAACATAACTTTATTCAATGTATAAGTATCTAGTTTTCTTAAATATTAATAGCGTCTTTTAGATCATTATTAGTGAGAAGTGTTACACGACCCTCGACGAAAGATAAATACCTACCCACATTATATACACAAGTCGTCCCTTTAAACAGTGTGTTACGAGGGTAGTTTGACAAATTGGATCAATTTAGTTTGGGGGTAGTTCCACCTGACGCGTTTGTCGAATTGTAATTACGGGTGATACAGTATGCGAGTGGAATCGGTTTTTCTTCTTAGTGTATCTGTTACGGTGTAGGTGATTAATTGAAAGTTATTAATAATTGTCTATCATTATTAATAATAACCGAAAGTCGAGGTAAAAGTAAGAAATGAATTACATTTATCGGTGATTATTAATAATGTAACGTAACGTAATGTAACCTTCTTGCAAAAACAAATAATAATTATTATTCCTTTATTTCATTTAAATACTTATAAATTTTTTATAAAAAAAATGATTTAAAAAAAACATTTTTTTTAAAATACTTATAATAAAATAATAGCCTACCGGTATCGGGAACGGGGTCCAAGCTACAGGGCTCCAGAGAGAGGAACCTCCTCACAATGAGAGCCGTATTCGTGGCCTTGTGGAATCGGAAGTGCCGTACTGTAGTACGGCACTTCCGATTCCACAAGGCTGTATTTCAGAGCAAGTTGCTGATGGATTATCCTGGCTACCAGGTTGTGTTATCGACGAGATTAGTGAATTATTAATAACAACTGGCAAAAGTTATGAATTTTAATTTTATATTCCCTTAAATAATTATTAATAATTTTCAATTAATCACACTTGCCGTAACATATCGATGGCTATCCTTATGACTCCGGAAGTGTATGTGTATTTACTGTGTCGTATGCTGCTGATCACTTGACAAGTCCACGAATACTGCGCCATGTCACTATCTTTGTTCCGAACCTGTCCTCGATATGTTGAGTGACGTTAAGCATCCGTGTGAGACTTAGGCAGAATGTGTATAATCAGTAAATTATTATAGTATAACTTAATTAATATTCGGCGGTTTTTTGTTCAAAAATAGTTTTTCTCGTTTTATAAACAAGAAAAAGCTGTTAGTGGAACTATTTTTGAACAAAAAACTGCTCAAGAAAAGCCTATCAACATTTTGTGCTTTATTACCGTTATTACGAGTAGGTTATTCAAGTTTTTTTGCTGTCTGACCTAGCACTTCTCTATTAATCAACTTAAAAAACTAAAATAATATTTGAAAAATTCAGCAAACTAAATTAATAAAAAAAAAAATCTATCCCCTTCAGAATATTCCTATTAAACCTGCTACACACTGAGCGCATCAATTTATCGCGCAACAAAACACAGGTCGCGCGTCGCCGCCCACGTTCGCGAGGCGCGCGCTCCTATTAGCAGCCTCGCAGCGTCCTATTACCGGACAAAGGCTGACGCTGCGCGACTAATTCGCGCGGTAATTAAACCGCTAGATTATTATGTCGCAGCCTATTTTATGCTTCTGATGCATGTCATTTGAACCAGCTTTGTAATGTAATCGCGCCTTCAGGTGTGTGTAATCGTGGGACTGTAATAACTAAGGCAATCGGTGACGACCTGCGTCTGCGTCAGTCGTTTAGGGCAACTGTTCGTATAGGTAAGGTAGGAAAATATCTTTACTTCCTAGATATTTTGAGCTATAAATAAAATCATCGCAGAGCTAATAGTTTTCAATGTTAATATCATCTTCGAATGCACATAACAGTATTACACATTTCATATTTAACGCCTATGAAAATTTAATTTTGCATTTCAACATTATGAATGAACAATCAATAATAAACTCTTCCACACTGAATTAAAGTCGGATATCGTTTGCAATATACCTACGGTCGGTACTAAATGTGAGCTGGTTACGAGGTGCATAAACATCGTAATGAAGTTTCGCGCACAGAACAACATTTTCGCGTTGTACGCTGTACACTAGTGCTTATACAGGGGCGAGTGTTAATGCACTCAGCATCGAGTGGCAACGGTGGCAACTAATGAACGTTATCATTAGTGCAGCTGCAAATTGCTCTAATAATACAGGTCGTAGGTCGGCCGTGACGGCAAATTAGCCGTTTGTCCGGGTTTATGATGCATAGAAAACGGACATACGGTCTCGGCACATAGCCAACTGTATTTTTATATTTCCTGGACCCGGCAGTCCCCAATGACCGGTATTTGGCAGCGGTTTTTATGAAGGTAAACGATACAGCTGGTAGATTGTATGCATTTGTAAAAATGTGAATGCAGATATTTGTTCCGTCTGATTTTCATAAATGGGACTAAAAAATAGAGTAGTCGGACAGGAAAAAACTGAATCGTTTACACTCATAGACGACAATACAAGATAATTATACATTAACCAAAGAGAAATGGATGGTAGACGTATACTTCGACGCAAAATCTTGGTAAACGGTTGAAAATAAAACGAATGGTCCTATGTTATTTAAGTTGGTTGGGAAAATTAAAACGGTAGCCCCGTTTTAATTTTCTTATCCGAACTTTCAGAATAGTGTCATGGCATCTGCAGAGCGATGGTAATGTTTTAGTTTTGCAAACAGTAATTAGGTAGCAAATAGAATTAGCTCCGAGTACTTAGCTTTAAGTTTCTACGTCTCAGATAATATTGGCGAGCACTCTGTTTGTACGTCATTATCCATAATAATATTATGCGGGTGCGAAACTGTGTCAACAACACATTGTGGCGTCTTTTTGTGTACGTTCTAATAACGACGTACTTTGGGCACCAATCTGACTGCCTTATAAAGTGATTATGGAAATATCTACCTAAGTATATGTTCAAACGTACGTCTACAACTCTTTTGCAGAGTTACACGAATATATTAATATCTTATTACACTCTATCCTAAACAAACTAATTGAACATTTTTATTTACCGACCTTAATATTTTACGAGTAATTTCGCAATCTAAATAATTACACTGACAAAACTTCATCTCAAATTATAAATATACAAACCACTAGAAATAAAATTCAAAGCAAATAAACACTCAACTCCAATTTAATTCCATATGAAATAAAAAAGGCCGTTTACTATAATATTATACACAAAAACGTGTAGAATTATCTTAATCTCGGCGCGTAGTGTGAATAACAACACTAGTGAGACTGGGTACATCACTAGTTCTGTTTAAACTCATTATAACTATAAATTGGGTGGCGAGTGGCCGGTGATCGATGGCGCGGCCGCCGCTCACACCGCGGCGAGCACTCGTAAATATTTAACGTTATTTCTCCGCACCTGGTATATTATACAACGTTTACATTATTATTTATTAGATTTGCTTTCGGTTGGCGGGCGAGATTCGTCAGTTGATAGATTGAATTTTTAGCTGCGTATCTGTTTTCGTTTCTTACTGTTTTATTTGTTGGTGGTAGACTTCAAGTTTATCATCACTTCGTAATAAATAAATTGGTATTAAAACTATTGGTTCGTGTGGATTACCGATGGATATAAATGGCATTTTCGCGCATAATGTAATCCAATTTTAACCTGTTTCATCAGACTTTTTCATTAAGAACATGTTTGAAACACAAATCACGGTAGCCACGCGTTGGTGTAACTACAAAACGAGGGTAGCGTCCAGGTGGTCCGTTCGAAAAGTGCTGATTCTCAGCCTGATTTGAATAAATGACTTTTGATTTTTGATTTTGATTTTGTCTTTCGCGCAAGTGTCTTTCGCGCAAGAGTCTTTCGGGCAAACGTTCACTCGCGCTAAAGAGCATTCGCGGAAATGTCTTTTCGCGCAAGTGTCCCTTCGCGCAAAAGTCCATTCGCGGAAATGTCTTTTCGCGCAAGTGGGTTCGCGTAAGTGTCTTTCGCGCCAGTGTCCCAGATCCCAAAAAGAGCACACGAATGTAAAACATGTCGCATACAATCAACGGAACATAATGGACGTGACAATTAGCGATCATTCCACACACAAATTACATATTTCGCATATTCGCGTTTTACATCGTAATTTGCACACCTATGTATATGATTAAACTTACACGGACTATGTAAACTAAAGCATTTTATTGACAACTACTATTTTCCATTTTGTGTTATTTTTTTAGCCATTAGAATTGATGATAGAAGTTAACGCCATGGTTGTGCGGTGGTCGGGGTGGTTATTTTTTATTTATTTATTTATTTCAGGCGACGCAGGCCATAGATTAACCTAAACATACATATTTTTATTTTCAAATATTCTTATTATAGCTTCCTGAACTAGCTTGGTCTAGTGCTGTTCTGTGGTATTGTCCGCGGAAGCGACGGAAAATCAAGTCCTGCGGCCAGTAGTCTTCTTTCATGACTATGGGCAGATAACAAGTGCGCTCTTGAAGTTCAGCAAACGACGGGTGCGCTGGCGACGAAACTGCTGACGCGAAATGTGATGACGATACATCCAGGCCAGCTCCGCGACACATGTTTATGTTAGATGCATCGACTGATGACCTATTTACCGCCACACTGTTGCGCAACTCGATAAATTCTTTGGGCCAATCGGCGACGGTATTTTGGGATGCATCTGCGAGGCGAGCCTTGTCAATGTCCTTCAGAAGGCTTGTTATATCGACGTGGTCGAAGGTGACGGGTGGCAGCTTGTGCAGCTCCTTCGCCACAAACGTCGGCACGTCGTCCGGGTCGGTCTCCTTGAACAGCGTGATAACATCTTGCAGGCTTCTCTTAGTCCCGTCACGCCGCCCGGCGGGACACCATCTGGTCGCGCTTGTTTAGCACACTGAACAGCAATAGCTTGGCAGGAGCTATGTCATCCTCGCTGAAGTTCGTTGCGCAGATTTGGACAGCTGATACCTCGTCCATCACATCCAGCTTCTGCTGCAGGAACGCCAGCAGCTCATACGCCACTAGTTCATTACTCATGGCGAAAAGCTTGCGCCGCGCTAGTCAATACACAGAATATACAAATACGTGCGCATAGGAACGCGGCACAAGCAAGATTGCAGCAGTTATGGTGGTGGTGGTATTATGGTTGATGAAAGACGGTCTTGTGGCCAAGTAATGACAGCCGCACGGGTCCGAAAATTTGACAACCAGTCTTACCATGGATGTCGTATTACCCAGTACCTGGGTTGCGGAGGTCGAATAGGCTGTCGCTTCATGTAAAATACTGGTATTCAGCTGTATCCGAAAAGGCTACGCAGATGATGATGGTGTAGCGGCACATACTTACGAATCTTCACGCTCCTATAATGTAGGGAGCGCGGCACCTCCTACCTACATCGCCGAATTGTGTTAGTCTTAAGTTTTTGCATGTACCTTATTTATTTTAATATATTCTGACCAGTACTGTATATAAGTAGCTTTCCACATTAAATGACACAGATCTTTATTCGCCTTCTTATTCGCAACAAGCTCCCCTAAAGTGGTGACCCCGCGTTTGAAATGTCTCAAACCGAAGCAGACAAGACTACGCCTGAAGACGTCGACGCCATTAGCGTCCAGTCGCGCATACCCAAGTTCTGGAGTAACAGACCTAAGCTATGGTTTGCCCAATTTGAGGTCATTATCTTCAACCAGAAGCTCGGCGATGAAAGCAAGTTCGCACTCCTTGTGGCTCAGCTGGAGATCAAGGACATCGACCAGATCAGCGATATCATTTTATCACCGGCCAACTCCGGCCGTTACGACGCTGCAAAAAGAAGACTATTGGAGGTATATGAAGATAGCGAGAGTATTCAGCTACAAATACTGCTAAATGAAATGGAGCTCGGCGATCAGCGACCATCACAGTTGCTTCGCCGAATGAGGAACCTCGCAGGGACAAAGATGCCAGACGACACCCTGAAAATGTTGTGGCAAGCACACCTACCCGCTTCTACCCGCACAGTGTTGGCAGTGAGTGATGAATCCAAGCTTGACTCGTTGGCCGCCATGGCAGACAGGATGCAAGAACAGCTGAAAGAGGTAAACGCCGTGTGTTCCTGCCAGTGTCAACCTACCACGTCAAAGGCTGCAGCTACAGCGTCGCCAACCGAAATAGCGGCAGTATCTGCACCCGCAGAACACAAACTGTACAGCATGATAGAAGCCCTGACCAAGGAAGTCGCAGCGCTGAAAACAAATCGACCTCACAAATTTCAACGCCGATACCACAGTCACAGAAGCCGTTCCCGCTCGAAATCACGAGACAGAAGCAACGCCGTGTGCTATTTCCATAAGAAATTCGGCAAGGCAGCATACCGATGCAGAAGCCCGTGCAGTTTTAAAGAAATGGAAAATGAGAAGTCGGAAAACTAAGGAAGACTAAAGCCGCGGCGGTGGCCGAAGTCGACGATTTATCCACATACCGCCTATTTGTACACGACAAAACAACCGGAAAAAAATTCCTAATCGACACAGGCGCAAATGTTTCCGTTTTACCCGCCACCGCACGAGAGAAACAGCGGACACCAACCAACTACTTGTACGCAGCAAATGGTTCAAAAATACCCGCATACGGCGAGCGAACCATTGTTCTCAACATCGGAATGCGACGCGCCTACAGTTGGCGATTCATGGTCGCAACAGTCAGTAGACCGATAATAGGCGCTGACTTTTTGCATCACCACGCACTTATGGTGGATCTCCATGGACGACGGTTGGTGGATAAAAGAACCAATTTATCAGTACGAGGTTTCCTTACACCCACAACCGAAGGAAGCATCCGAACCATCGACGACAAGCTTCCCTACCACGACCTGTTGGCCACATTCCCAGACATCACGAGACCAAACCTAAACAAACTGGGAAATAGTGAAGTCGAACACTACATAGAAACCACCGGCCCGCCAATTTACACAAATGCGAGACCACTACCGCCGCATAAATATAACGCCGCAAAACAAGAGTTTCAAAACATGATGAAACAAGGAATTTGTCGACCCTCGAAAAGCCCATGGGCTAGTCCATTACACATGGTTTTAAAAAAGGATGGAACCTACAGATCCTGCGGCGATTACCGTAGACTCAACGCAGTAACCACACCCGATCGATACCCGGTACCACGACTGCATGACTTCACACATAACCTGCAAGGCAAGAACATCTTCTCAAAAATTGACCTGCAGAAGGCCTACTACCAGATTAAAAACAGAGAAGAAGACGTGAAGAAGACAGCCGTGATTACACCCTTTGGTTTGTACGAGTTCACCAGAATGTGTTTCGGTTTGAAGAATGCAGGCCAAACATTCCAACGTCATATTGACAACGTGCTTCGCGGACTACCCGTTTTCGCATTCGTCGATGACATTCTTATAGCTTCTGAGAACCAAGAAGTACACAGAAGCGAGCTTCAAGAAGTGTTCAAGCGACTCAACGACAGCGGTTTAAAAATAAACGTCGCTAAGTGTATCTTTGGCCAGTCAAAACTCGATTTCCTGGGATACACAATAAGTCCAGAAGGCATTACACCGACAGAAGAAAAGGTACAAGTGATCCAGTCCTACCCGCTACCAAAAACGATCCAAGATCTACGTCGATTCATCGGGATTCTGAACTTCTATCGTTCTAGTATACCCCACGCGGCTGAACATCAAAAAGAATTAAGTAAATACTTTCACAACGCCAAGAAAAACGATAAAACGAACATACAATGGACAGAAGAGGCAAAAGAAGCATTCAATCAATGCAAACAAGACATCAAAAATTGCGCATTGATATCCTATCCATCACTAAGTGAACCTTTCGCAATAATGACAGACGCATCAAACACATGTGCTGGTGCCGTCATACAACAAAAGATCAACGGCAAGTGGAGACCACTAGGATTTTTCTCCAAGAAGTTCAGTGACGCACAACAAAAATATAGCACGTATGATCGTGAGTTGCTATCAATTTATATGGCAATACGTCACTTCCAACGTGTGTTTGAAGGGCGAGAATTAATCGTTTACACAGACCACAAACCGCTGTGTAACGCATTAACTTCAAACAGCAAGTCTGAGACGCCCCGCCGAACGAGGTACCTTGAATATATCGGACAATTCACGTCAAATATTCAACACATAAACGGCAAGGACAACAAAGTCGCAGACGCACTATCACGAGTTGAAACAATAACATGCCCGACACCATTAGATTTCACCGAGTTAGCAAAAAAACAAGACCAAGACGAAGAATTAAAAATACTTACAAATAAAGGAAAGTACCAGTTTAAGAAGATCGCCATTCCCAACTCAACTGCCATGCCCGTTACCTGCGAGATGACATCACGCACCGCTCGTCCATACCTGCCACTAGATTTCAGAAAAGTAGCATTCAGAGCTATTCACGATCTTAGTCACCCCGGCATAAGGGCGACAAGGAAACTAGTCACTGCTCGCTACTGGTGGCCCTCCATGAATAGTGACGTAAATGAGTGGACTCGAACATGCGACGCGTGCCAGCGTGCTAAGGTGCAACAACACACGAAGGCACCAATTGCTAGTTACCATCAAGCAAACAGACTGGAGCATGTAAACATAGATTTAATTGGTCCCTTACCAATCTCTGACGGCTACAGATATTTACTGACCATGATAGACAGGGCTACCAAGTGGCCTGAAGCACTCCCACTGGAAGACATAACCGCAGAAAGGGTCGCGAACGCATTCTATGAAGGTTGGATTGCGAGATTCGGTTGCCCCGTAACCATAACCACAGACCAAGGAAGGCAATTTGAGTCCGACCTATTTAATAAATTAATGCAACGCATGGGAATTCATCGCACCCGCACCACTGCTTACCACCCGCAGTGTAACGGCGTGATAGAACGATGGCACCGCTCACTAAAAACATCACTCACCGCAAGACTCCAATCTACAACATGGTCACGCGAGCTACCCACAGTGCTGCTCGGACTACGCGCTTCAGTAAAAGAAGATATAAACGCAAGTACAGCTGAACTCCTCTACGGCCTAACACTACGACTACCTGGAGAATTCTATGAAGAATCAACAAGACATCGCGACACAATATCAAACTTTATGAACAAGTTAAATGGAGCATTAAAGAAGGCCCAGGCGCAACGGAAATCAAATCAATCTCGAGCGACATTCATTCACGACGATCTATATAACTGTTCGCATGTTTACCAACGCGATGACGCATCGAGAAAACCTCTGACGCCGACCTACACTGGCCCGCATAAAGTGATTAGTCGTAATGACAAGTATTTTACTATACAGTTACGAAATAGAAGCACCAACGTCACTGTCGACAGACTTAAGCCTGCTTTCCGGATGAATACTGAGTCAGAAGCACCAGTCACTGACACGCCGGCATATGTCACAAGATCAGGAAGGACAGTGAAGCCTCGCGTACGTTTCACTAGCGGGGGAATGATGTAGCGGCACATACTTACGAATCTTCACGCTCCTATAATGTAGGGAGCGCGGCACCTCCTACCTACATCGCCGAATTGTGTTAGTCTTAAGTTTTTGCATGTACCTTATTTATTTTAATATATTCTGACCAGTACTGTATATAAGTAGCTTTCCACATTAAATGACACAGATCTTTATTCGCCTTCTTATTCGCAACAAGCTCCCCTAAAATGGTAAAAGTGGCTATTAGAGGCACATTTATGGTAAAAAATCATTAACATTTAATTGACGTTTCTTGTTGTGGACGTAAGATTACAGGTGTTTATCTGTTCATTCTTCATTATCAGTGCGTATGGCTCGGAGTGTGACTCCTGTTTTCAGTTACGTTGCGATGTGTTGTGATACTGTTAATTAACGTGCGTCGACTCCACGCAGATGATCCTGTTCGGTGCCACCAGATCATATTTGTACGACCACAGATTTTATGCTTGCGTTCAAATAAATTAGCTCACAGATTCTTATGTGTTTTATAAAACAGTGGAACTTGCTGCAAACAAGATTTTTTGTGTAAAAGTAATAATCTTAACAACACTTAAATTTATGAAAACATTGTCTTAATTTTTAAAATATTTTGTCATATAATAACTTGTACCTAACAATATTATTCCTCGTAATTTTGTTATTACGAATAACACGACAAAATACGTGGCTAAAGTCGTTTAATTTCTTGACAAATGGGCTCGGAGATTAAGAAAACACTGACAACTGCTTATTCTCCCGCGACACGCAGCGCAGCAGTCGATCCCTCAGCCTCTGAGCCAACTGTGTTGTCGAAATTTATATCGTGGGAGTAGCGTGGGTGGTTCCTGTGGACCTGAGTACAACGACAGGGGTAGGTAGAGCCTGAGCGTGGGACGAACGGATATACGCCCCCGCAAATTCTGAAATAATAAATAAAATAATCATAATTTCTGGAGCCTAGAGTTCTGTACACCTCACGAAACAGACAGTGCGATGGCGGTTCGAGGATACGCCTAAACACCATTTTAGTTTTGTAATAGGTAATTTTAATATTAACAAGTAGGTAGGTACTCTTATAAAAACATTAAAATACATTTTCTCCAGCCTACGCACCAGACTTCAATATTAGTGTGGCAAAACAAAAATGACGCTTTGTAAAAAACATGTCGGTATTGTTGTATTATACAGTAACGCGTAATAAAATATTATATAACATTTTATTTTAAGTTCTGTTTACAACAGAATCAACAACACTGCAAAAAATATCTAAGCGAATTTATTTATTTTATTAAAAGTTTGAATGTTATTTTATCGCCTGATAAGATTATTTTAATATTATTACTTTTATAATTATTTTAATACTAATTCATAAAACTTCCGTTCAAACGTTTTCATGTTAACAACTAGTACCTACCTCCTCCGCTTCAGTACTGTTCAAAGACGATAATATCAGTTGATCTGACATTCAAATATCATGTAAAACGATTCAGTTCAGCGCGACTGCCAATGAAATTCAATTCAATGACACGTGACCCAACTGACATTTTAAATAGCAGATTTTCCTCAAAGAGATTTAAATGGCACACGATGAATGTAACTGTAAAAAGACCTGTTCTGAATTATAAAGACAATTTTTTTTACGCAACGTCCTTACCCACAGACATTCATTAACTTTAATGAACCCGAACGACAAATTCAAAATATGGTATATTCTTGCAGCGGGATTGTCCGAAAGGGTTACCGCTACCCCGGAACATAAAGGGCGAAGGAAGGAACATGGGTGGGTTTTAGTCAGTAAGAGTCTGACACTCCCTTCCGCTCCACCCAGAGCGGGAGGGGTTATTTGATGATTTCCCATCCCGGAAAAAAAAAAAAAAAAAAAAAAGGTATTTTCTTGGAATTTGGTCGAATTTGTATCCCAAAGCAGTGGTTAGTTACGAATAATGGAGCTTAAAATTTAAATGAAACCTTTGTGTGGTAAAATATGTTTGAAAACCATAGCTTTCGTCTAAATATTAAAATAACCTCGTCGAACCAACTTATAGCTTTCCTCTCTAAAAATAGGTACCAACCATCTAGGGTTATTTTAAATTAGCTAGCTAAACTCCGCAGGCGCTATGGGATAGAACTATTTATGACGGAGAAGGTATGTGTCTCTCGTTATCATCGAACTTATTCATATGTACCTACCATCTTTGTACCTACCATATCCGACGAATAAATGTCTTTGTCTCTGTCTTTGTCAGCCACATTTTAACTACTGTGTGCGTACTGCGGGTAGTGTTGGTTATTGCCCAATAGAAAAACCGTTTGCAGTTCAAATCTGATTAGGTAAATATAATCTAATCGCGAAGACTTGTAATTGGCTTTCTGTCGACTATTGTTTCTGTCGACTATTTTTTCCGTTTTTTGTTTGTTTTTTTTTAGCTCTAAGTCTTCCATGCTGTAATAAATAAATAATTTTACGAACAAATTAATCATACTAGCGAATCACACACTGTAGGTACACAACTCAACGATACGGAACGCGAGACTGTTTCTGAGCACATAATATTGTCCGTACGATGTCCAATGGTCAAGAGGGCCGCTCCATCGCGACTACTCGCTCTCCTCGACTCCACGGCACGAACTCAGGCTAGACTCTGTCGAACGTCACCAGGTGGCGCTGGCGTCCCGATCAGTCAAACGAATGATTCCGACATAATATAAAATAAGAAATATAAATATATAAGTTACAATTAAAAATAAGAAATATATTACATTTGAATTTGGAATCTGTCATTTTTATACGATTGTTCATTGAGTTTTCTAATTTTGGCGCCAATACATTGTACAATATTTTGCGATATTAAAATGGAGTGGGGTGATAAAGAGAACCGAATCGCTGTGATTGCATTACACAAAGTTGGTATGGAGCCAAATGCAATTTTTAAAACTCTCCATACGCTTGGTATTTGTCAAATGTTTGTGTACCGGGCTATTAATAGGTACAATGAGACCTCCTCTGTTTGTGACAGAAAAAGATCTGGCCGTCCACGTAGTGTTCGTACGAAAAAGGTGGTCAAAGCAGTAAGGGAAAGAATTCGAAGAAATCCTGTCCGAAAGCAAAAGATTTTATCTCGGGAGATGAAGATAGCACCAAGAACCATGTCGCGTACTTTAAAAGATTACTTAGGACTTGCAGCCTATAAGAGACGCACTGGTCATTTTTTAACTGATAATTTAAAAAAGAATAGGGTGGTAAAATCGAAACAACTACTGAAGCGGTACGCAAAGGGAGGTCACAGAAAAATTTTGTTTACGGATGAGAAAATCTTTACAATTGAGCAACATTTTAACAAACAAAATGACTGTATTTATGCTCAAAGCTTCCCAATTAGTCGACAGAGTGCAACGTGGGCATTATCCGACTTCAGTGATGGTTTAGTGGGGTGTTAGCTATGAAGGAGTGACTGAGCCATATTTTTGTGATAAAGGTATCAAAACATCGGCACAAGTGTATCAAGATACCATTCTTGAGAAGGTAGTTAAGCCCCTTAACAACACCATGTTCAATAACCAAGTATGGTCCTTCCAACAAGACTCGGCGCCGGGTCATAAAGCTCGGTCCACGCCGTCTTGGTTGGAAGTGAACGTTTCGGACTTCATCAGAGCTGAAGACTGGCCGTCGTCTAGTCCCGATCTTAATCCGCTGGATTATGATTTATGCTCAGTTTTAGAGAGTACGGCTTGCTCAAAACGCCATGATAATTTGGAGTCCCTAAAACAATCCATACGCTTGGCAGTGAAGAATTTTCCCATGGAAAGAGCGCGTGCTTCTATTGATAACTGGCCTCAACGTTTAAAGGACTGTATTGCAGTCAATGGAGACCACTTCGAATAGGCTTTTTATATTTTAAATTATTTTATATTTATGTATTAAACTAACACACTGTAAAAGTAATAAATATTATTAGCAAAAAAATGTTCTTCGTGACAATATTTATGGCAAGACTAGGTATACATATGACCACCCAAAAAAAACTTTAACAACATTAATTGCGTTATTTACGTTGTGGAGCAGACAAATTCGAACATATGAAGCAATGGATTACCAATATCTTTCAAAATGATTCAGATTGTGATTGAAAGTGTGTTACGCAATCAGGGTGCTGGTGTAATATCCAGGCCATATACCCAGGGGATTGTCGCAGTGTGCTCACATGTGCCTGACAGATTTTACTGGCACTTATAAACATCATACAAATCGAAACACAGCAATATTACTTTGGGACATAAATAGTTATATAATGGAGCTATATTTCAACTACAAGTAGGTACACATATACAACATTATTTCAAAGTACAGACGCCAGCACATCAAGCTATTACAAACTGTCAAATTTCTTTAATTGATTTTCAACTTTATCGATAAATCATTAAGGTTCAAGATTGATTGGGAAAATTTTAGAGTTTCGGGTAGCTTGACCTGCTGGCGTCTGTACTAGAAGTTGAAGATGCTAAACAGTTTCATGTACTGCTATCTTCAAAGCAAGAATGATGTAAACATTACAATTTGATACATAGCTTACAATATGTAGATATTAATACTCAACTCAACAGTGTTGACTTCAAACTACGCGTATGAAGTTCGAAGTCAAATTCTATTAAGTTACCTATCCTGCATTTTAGCAGATTTCAATACGAAAACTTAGCATAACCAACGCCTCGGGGATAGTTCGCTACTTTCAGGTTTCAGTCACAATGCGTAATTTCATCTAAGACATCCCATCCAGTAAGTTTTGATCTCTAACAAATGTAACAAACAACCTTGACGTCTACACCAAGTTTGTCCCAAAAATCAATATGAAAGTCACTAAGCGTTTGCAAAACGTTTCAATATTAAGACAAACTAACAATAGAGATAGTCTGAGATAGTAACAACTATTTCTTGTGCCAACCACTCATAAGTTGAAAAGTACCTAAGTTGAGGGAAAGTTTACACAGTTTCTGGCAAAACATCGCAGTGTGGATGAAAGGAAAACAATGGAGAATGTCTCCTGAAACTTGAGGAGTCGAGGAGGCAATAGTTTGTTGAAGAGCTTAGGAAACTAGTTGGATAAGTGTTAATAGGTAGGGTTTTGTGTAGAATAGGTTTGCAAATAGTGCAATGACCTGTCTCATGGATTGTAGTTACGAGGGTGACACTGAAAGTTCTTAGAAAATCAAAAACTGAACAAACTAGCAAGTTATTCGTTTTATTATATCTTTTCAAAATAGTGCCCATTTACATCAATACATCGCTGCATCCGATGGAAACACTGAGAAAAGCACTTTGCCTACTCGTCCTTAGGGATCTCTTTGACGGCATTTTGAAACGCAGCCACTGCTTCCTCGGCGTCCATAAAACGTTTTTTTTTTATGTTTTTCTTTTATTTTCGGAAATAAATAAAAATCGCAAGGTGCGAGGTCGGGGCTATAGGGCGGGTGACCTAGTAATTCCACGTCTGACGTCGCCAAGTAGTCGATTGTTTGCTTGGCGGTGTGCGACGAGGCGTTGTCGTGGTGAAGGAGGATCCTACTGAGAGGTCGTTTCTTCCGAACTTTTTCCAAGACAAGTGGCAAACAAATTGTTAGTGTCCACTCTGCAGTAACTGTTTTTCAATCCCCTAAAACAATTTTTGCGTAATGACCTGTCCTTCCGAAGAACGAGGCCACCATCCTTTTTCCCACGCTTCGACCTCTCTTCACTTTAGTTGGCAACTCCTCGGAAGGAAACACCCAGACACCAGACTGTCTCTTAGTTTCAGGATCATAACAATAAATCCAGCTTTCGTCACCCGTAAGTATGTCGAACACAGCATTTGAGTCACCTCCGTTAAATCTTTGAACCATTTCACGACACCAATCAAAATGACGGAGCTTTTGGGCCTCTGTCAAATTATCCACCGGGCACAAAGCTTTCTGACCGCTAAATGTTCATGGAGGATTTTGTACACTTGATTCATACCTATGCCTAAGCTTGTCCGAATCTGCTAATAAGTCACTCTTTTGTCAGTCTCTATCACACGCCGCACAACACTGATGTTATCTTCAGTCGTCGCCGTAGAAGGCCGTCCCTCACGCAGATCATCGGTGAGATTAGTGCGACCACTTTTAAACTAATTAAACCAGTTGTAAACAGTGGCACGAGATGGGGCTTCATTGTGAAAGGCCAATCGAAGTCTATCATAACTCTCTTGTTGACTTAAATTACTTCGAAAGTCATAAAAAAAGTTTTTAAAACTGGCCACCGGGGCCAGTTTTAAAAACTTTCAGTGTCGCCCTCGTATCGCCGTTCATTGAGTGCCTGTAGCTTCATCATCAAAAAATAACTCAAGTATGTCTTTGAACAGCTGAACTACAGCCCGGTCTTCGAAAGAATGCGTATGCATATAATACATATAAATGAATACATGTTTTACGAATTTGATCTTTATTAACTACAAGAATTGTCGCACTGACAGGTGTCAGGAACGAATACTCCCGACGGCCGGACTATAGGTATTTACTTCCTCTGACCAACATTTACAGAAGGTCTGCTTCGATCAAAGTGCATGCCTAATGAGCCGCTGAATTAAATTAGGATTGCAGTGATAGCTGATACTACTCGTTATTTAATTGTTAACAGTTTGGAACATTCCTGAAACACCGAAGCTCATAAACGAATCCAGTTATCGCTAGTTACACATATAACAATGAAACTTTGACAACATGTTATGGGACATCCTCGTTGATATGAGAGATCAATCCGATTAACTCGGATAGTTAGTATAATGTGTTTGACAATTTGATTTGATTGGCTATAAAACTACATGATATTATCGTATGATCCTTCACGTGCTGGCTGGCGGTAGTGGTTAGAATTAATTTCACTGTATGGAGTTACGTAAATTCTATTGATAGACTGATTGATGTCACGTTTTATTGGATACACTGGGTTGGTTCAAATGTTAGTTGATTGAACACCTTTGTTCTTATTGCGTTATTCTTCAAAGAACTGCCGCGAGATATTTTTTATTTTATTTTGATGCTTTAGGAAGGGGGGATGCGTATTATAAAAATATTTCCGTAATCACAGCGCTTGGCAAAGGGACTGGTGTTGGCAATTTAGTTAGCTATAATCTTACCTTTACTGCTTTGTAAGTCAGCCTTTTGGGGCAGCTGCTATCTACGTAAGCCTACACCTACGTAGCTGTATAGAGTGTTTCGTGATAACCCAAGATCGTTAACAATTATCGCACCTAGCCTCGGTACACAAAACATCTCCGGGCAATATCCATGACATAGGAACTGACAGAGATGTATGGCTGCACATCTGCTGCGCCCACGCTGTGTTCATCAAACATGAGCATAACAACACTGTGTCCAACACATGAGCGATGCACGCTGGATTCATTACGGAAACTGGATGATATCATCCGATATGTGAGGCGAAAGGGATTGTGCAGTGTTTAGACATTGCCATTTAGTTACCTTAAGTTACTCTTTCGTTACTTTCGGATTATAGCAATAAGGAACACCCCACTGTAATACAGTATCAACTAGTACAGGGGGTATCTTGACTGTTACTGGCGACCTTGTATCTTATAATGTCAACACATACGAATAACAAATTGTGTATAAAATAAGTAAAAACGAAAAATATTGTCAGGCTACAGGTCAACAGGTCGTGGACTTGATCTCAACCGTATTAATAATGCTACTTCTCATTTCATTTCCAGATCACGGACGTGGAGTGCGGGATGAAAACAGCAGCAGCATAGCTGGCCACCGTTAATCAAATAATTAACTTCGTTAATCGCTAATCCGTTACTAAACAAGTTAACTTCGTTAAACGTTAAAGCGTTGAATGTACAAAAAAAAATAACGTAAGTTAAAAGTTATTCGATAAAGTTAACAAATACATAATTTAACCTTGATGGTTACTAATAATTGAAGGGACTTGGTTTTGCTATACATGTATTTTTTTTCCTTTATTAATAAGAACTAAAGTTCTTAGTAATTGATTACAATCTAGCCTAACAGACTAATAAGCAATTTAACGCAGTTCACGTACCTAGTCCGAGTAGTCTGGGCTGTACGCTGATGTGAGTCAGTTCACGTACCTAGTCCGAGTAGTCTGGGCTGTGCGCTGATGTGAGTCAGTTCACGTACCTAGTCCGAGTAGTCTGGGCTGTGCGCTGATGTGAGTCAGTTCACGTACCTAGTTCGAGTAGTCTGGGCTGTGCGCTGATGTGAGTCAGTTCACGTACCTAGTCCGAGTAGTCTGGGCTGTGCGCTGATGTGAGTCAGTTCACGTACCTAGTTCGAGTAGTCTGGGCTGTGCGCTGATGTGAGTCAGTTCACGTACCTAGTCCGAGTAGTCTGGGCTGTGCGCTGATGTGAGTCAGTTCACGTACCTAGTCCGAGTAGTCTGGGCTGTGCGCTGATGTGAGTCAGTTCACGTACCTAGTTCGAGTAGTCTGGGCTGTGCGCTGATGTGAGTCAGTTCACGTACCTAGTCCGAGTAGTCTGGGCTGTGCGCTGATGTGAGTCAGTTCACGTACCTAGTTCGAGTAGTCTGGGCTGTGCGCTGATGTGAGTCAGTTCACGTACCTAGTCCGAGTAGTCTGGGCTGTGCGCTGATGTGAGTCAGTTCACGTACCTAGTTCGAGTAGTCTGGGCTGTGCGCTGATGTGAGTCAGTTCACGTACCTAGTCCGAGTAGTCTGGGCTGTGCGCTGATGTGAGTCAGTTCACGTACCTAGTTCGAGTAGTCTGGGCTGTGCGCTGATGTGAGTCAGTTCACGTACCTAGTCCGAGTAGTCTGGGCTGTGCGCTGATGTGAGTCAGTTCACGTACCTAGTTCGAGTAGTCTGGGCTGTGCGCTGATGTGAGTCAGTTCACGTACCTAGTCCGAGTAGTCTGGGCTGTGCGCTGATGTGAGTCAGTTCACGTACCTAGTTCGAGTAGTCTGGGCTGTGCGCTGATGTGAGTCAGTTCACGTACCTAGTCCGAGTAGTCTGGGCTGTGCGCTGATGTGAGTCAGTTCACGTACCTAGTTCGAGTAGTCTGGGCTGTGCGCTGATGTGAGTCAGTTCACGTACCTAGTCCGAGTAGTCTGGGCTGTGCGCTGATGTGAGTCAGTTCACGTACCTAGTTCGAGTAGTCTGGGATGTGCGCTGATGTGAGTCAGTTCACGTACCTAGTCCGAGTAGTCTGGGCTGTGCGCTGATGTGAGTCAGTTCACGTACCTAGTCCGAGTAGTCTGGGCTGTGCGCTGTCGTCAGTCAGTTCTATTAGGTACTACTTCAACACATTTAAGCTGTTAAGTCGGTCGTGCATAATTCGGTCCTTTTTACGGCATTTACCTGTGTTCCTCTTGCTTCTACGCTTCTACATATGAATTCCGCCATTCCAAAATTCTTTCCACATACCCCCCGGAGGGTACCCTGTTCGTAGATCACCCCTTTATACGCACTCTCACCTGACATTCTTTGCACTGAATGTGCGTCGTGCCTTTTAGTATTCATTTACATACATGCCTATGTTTGAGGGTTGGTATTTTAAAACATTATTTTGTCCAATGCTTGCAATTTGCGTTTCAGTATTCAAAATGACTAACTTGGCTTGTTGGTGATCTCCTTTACCGTTGTTTTGAATACTATTTATAACAATTATCTAAATTATAAATCATCGTAATCAAACATAGTTCTTTAGTCTTTAAATCGCCTCTTACACCATACAATTACAAAAAAATGTATTAGTTAATTATTTTTATTTTAAATTATATGAGTAATATCGAATAATTTAATTTCGTATCAAATAAACATTAAAATATCATGCAATTATAACAGAATATAAATCAAAAATTAAACTATTCATGATTATATAGGTATTTTAAAAGCAGTATCTGAAAACATAAATTAAACATGTACAATACTTACATACAGTTACGAACTGACACACACTACGAACTGACACACACTACGAACTGCATGCTACCTCATGATATTATTATTTTAATTAAACCAGAATGAGTGATATCAATTTATTTTGTTCGAAACAAAAGGTTTCGGGCACATTCGTTTTACGGCGCGGTCGACTGCCGGAGTATGATAAATGATTCAACTTTACTTCGGCGGTGTTATAACAAACAAACAAACAACTTGTTTAATTGTTTAGGGTGGAATGAAATTAATACTGATTTATTACAACCTTTGTAGTTTATTAAACTATCGTTCATGAATTAATTTAGGAATAATTGCGATTTTATTTCGAAACAATGATAGATAACAAATGACAAACATAATAAATGTCTCTTTACTACTTCAATAGGGTCGCTGCAGAAAGTAATGTAGCGGTGCTACGAACTGCTACGAGTGCGACTACGAGATAGCTACGAGCACATCGCGTAGTTTGCTACGCGATATGCTCGTGGAAAATAAATAAGCCTGTAGACATTTGTGTCTTCAGGCTTATTAATTTTCATAACGCAAGTAAAAAAAAACCTACTTATTCGATATAAACATAATGCTTTTAATTAAATATTATCCTTCTCACTGATAAATGCGTGCCTGACACTAATTCCTCGTAACAAGACAAAGAGACAGCTAATGAAACCGACCTTCATACAAGTTAGTCAGGTTTGACATGTGACTTTGTATGTAATGTTAAGTATGAACCCTGAAGCACGTGTAAGACCTTTGTCGGCCCGAAGTGACGATACCGTCACCTCAGTTTGATTATCAGATAAACGGGTTTATTTGTGTTGTTATTTGAGTAGGCCGATTAGATTTTGGTTGGACGTTGGGGTGGGTGGGGTGTTCTGATTTTATCAATTATACTCCGCTCTCTCTCTCTCTTTACTCTTGTGATTTACGTAACTAATCTTTTTACGATGACACTACCAACCCGCTCGTGCTTCGCACGGTTTTTTCGACTTGACAAAACACCATAATTTAAGTTTAGTATTAATAATACAGGTAAACTTTTCGGAATGAATTCTAAATGATGGTGAAAACCACATCAAAATCCGTTGCGTAGTTTAAAAGAACAAGGTGGTCACACAGACGGAGACGAAAAGCGACTTCAGTTTATAATATTATGTTTAGATATATATAGGTAGATTATTTTCACTTAGGTCCTGGTTCCCCACCTTCGAAGGCAATAAAATTGTAAATTTAGAACATAACATGTTTGAAATTGTTTGAAGTAACTTAGTCGGAACTTATCCGAAGGTGTTGGAACAGGCTTCTAAAGTAAAGTACACCACTTATGAAGTACACAATATTAAGATCTCAGGTTTGTTCTAAAGTAACACTGCAGCAGCTGTTGGTGTCAAAACTACCAAGACCTTCATAATATGTAGTTCTTGGTATAGTCTCCCAAGTGAACCGGGTCAAACTAGGAGCTCATAACCTCCTGGGTTAAAGTTCATAGGCAAGTCTAATAGTGTCACAGACATCACACAAACAATTTATAGAAGATTAGCATCTGCCCGCGGTTCGCCCGCTTAGAGGTCGGAAATTATCCCATGGGAACGTACTACCGGGATAAATAGTATCCCATGTCCTAATTCAGGTCATGGCCTAGCTGTGTGCCAGAATATATTTATGCGTGAAAAGGTAACACACAGGCAGAGTTCCTTTGGCATTTAAAATATCGATATGGATTAAAAGCGTTTGAAACAAAATAATCTCTGTAGAGAGTGTAGCTAAAACAACATAGATACTCCTGTCTTATGTCACAGGTTTTATTTTCATGCCAAAGTAATGAAATGATTATGAGTAAGAATGATGTCGTTCACATCGTTCTTACGCATAAATAATAACTGACTGTACTCGCAATGCCAAAAGGTAACTAACGACCTCCACACTTGAATTTCTTGCCACAATTTGAAGTGGTTTTAATTGATGTTGAGGTCCCTTTTTAAAGTTTTGTTTGTCATTATGTGGGGGTAAGTCTTCTCATTCTTCGTTAAGGCGTCCATATTCACGTGACCTTGATGAATCGTAAGATTTCCTGGTACTTAGAGCAAGTAATCATTACACGTGGAACGACTAAACTTCAATGTAAAACGGGAGTAAAATGAGAGAATTTAGCCAACGTAAGTAAACACTTTGAAGTTTGAATGTAAACATATCATCGGTTTAACATAATCGAGTAAATAAACAACTTATCACCAAGTTTGGTAAGACCCTTGCGCTCTGCGGTGGGAACTAAGTTTTATCGAAACCTGGATTATGTTTTAATGATTATATTTTTTGTAGTAGTTACAATTTTTAATGTTACACTTTAAATTCGAACTATTTATTCAACCTTTATTTTTCAATAAGTGACATTCCCTCTCCCTACTCTGGCCCGAACGTACAAAGCTATTGCCCTCATAACCTAAATTGGACGCCATCTTTGACCCAGCACTTACAGAGACTGCTTTTTCTAGTACCCATAACAAATAGTTACCATCAGTACCTACATACTAGATGACCTTTAAAACAAAACAACCGTAATGCCAACCTTCCAAATCCGAAACCTTGAAGCCGCAGGAATTGGCTACATACTGCTCAACAACTTGATAAGAAGTCGTACCAAACCTGTCCTTATTGTTATTTCCTAGTTTCCTGAATTCGTTTGACTTTTATACATTGTACTCGATGTTCTCGCATATTGCCCAGTCTACTTCAGTGTACGATAACGTCAAACCGACTGAAATATTTAATGTTGTTTGGAATTAAAGGCTACAGCCCTGGAAATATAATGCAGCATGAATTCTTTTTAACGGTGACAGCCATTTTACATCTATAATTTAAAGATATCTACTTTATGTATGTGTGATGTGGTGCATAAAGCTAAGCGCACATTACAGCAGCAGCGTAATGCATTGCGGTGTGGCCCGTTTGTAGTACTGTGTGATGGTTGATAGCAAATGTACGAAAGTGATGAGGATTTTGGCATTGAAGTGCGCTCCACCCAAATCTGCGTCAGCCTTGAGACTGAAAAAAGCATATTCTAATGCACTTTGAAATCTTGCTATCGATTAAAATCAAGCTTCAAATATTAATTCAAGTTTATTAGTATTTACAATCTACAACTTTTCATTTACTTTATTTGCGAATCTGAAATGAACTACACTGCCAATGATGAATATAGCCCCGGGCAATATTCATTAACTCTCTCAACTATAAGTAAATGCAGTGATACCGTGTGATTGGACTTTGTGCTCGCGACATCAAAGGATTCGTAAGGCATAACGGAAAATAAAAGCATTGTAATAAGAATAAAAAGAGTATTAAAAGAGCATAAATAATTATGAGCATTTTGATAAAGTCTTACTGCAGTTCAGTGTGGAAATCTTCTCATAAATGTTTCACTTATTTGTTTTATGAAGATGCTCTTTGAAGATATGAATGCTAATAAGTAATTAAAAGAATTATACTTACACTTTTTTATTAGCACAGAAGCTTTTTCGTTTCAAGAATTCCTTTGAAATTGTGATATATTGCGTCTAGGACTCAAAGCATTTGCAAACATCATACATTTTTCTCATGAACCGGAAAAATCTATAATGATCTACCTTGGTTTAATTCATACGCTGCACATCTTTGCACATAGTGAATGAAGAAGTATTGTATAAAACAGAAAGTATCGAAACTTCGATTTGACTAAACACGGTTATATCTAATAATAAGCATAAGCTAACTAAGCCTTCAAAGGTTTGAAAGCCTCTATAACGAAAAGGATTAGGTACTGAAAATCCCTTTTTTATTGAAACTTAATCCAATCATAACATGTATTATGGACTTAACAATTTCAACAACATCATTTTAATAGCTTTTCAGCATTCAATAGTAACATAAGCTAAACTATCGCCAGAATAACAAATTGTGTTTATCTTAATCTAAGGCCATCTTTAGGCCATCGGTCAATATTTTTTGTTTACGGAGAGCGTCGGCTCTCCGTAAACAAAAAATATTAATTTCGCAAATGGGATACCAATACTCTCCAAGAGTCTGTAAGTACGAAAGAACTTACAATATTGGCACATAATCCTGAGATTATTGCCGCTAAGCACAAACTTACATCCGAAGTTATCACTTAAGTTGTATAAAACTCGTTACTTAATATTACACCAATCTGTATTGGACGGTAATCTCTTTCGTTTCCAAGTTGTAGTACAGCGCTAACGTCTTTCACACGAAACGGTTCATAATTGTATGTGGCGCCTTATAGGTTTCTGAAATATGATCAATATTTAAATTGGGTCAACGTTTTAAGATGTAGTTTGTAACACCTTGTAAAGATGACGTTAAAAGCACTATTTTTAGGACATTCTGAAAGAATCCAGTCTAATTACAGAATATCAATCAAGTTCCTTTTGTAACATTCTTAATTGTTTTATTTTCGTAAATCTGTGACGTAAGCTTTATCTGATAGTCTGATTGACGTCACAAACTCAATCATATTTGTGTACGAACTAAAATAGATCCGGCCGGAATTTGGCAATAATTGTAATTTGATCGATGATTGACCTTGGTTGCTTGCCGCTCTTTAGTTTTCCTATTATACACTTGGTGCGAAGAGTTTTCAACTCGGTTTATTTTAAATATGTCAATAGTTCTTTATTCAGTTGCACTGCACGTTAGGAAAAGGCAGATTTCACTGTGGCTGCGCGCTCCGACATCCTGAGGGGTTGGTTATTTTGAAATAAATGCTTTAAGTTTGAGTTGCTTCGAGGAAATTGATCGAATTCATGGTTTAGAAATTTAGAGTCTAGTAAAACAATTTCTATGAAAACTACATGGAAATTATTCTACCAGAATCGTGTTTCACCGTAGCATCTCGCCTGTCCGCGGGAGGCTTTACTGTATTACCACATACAACTTTTCTGTTCTAAATCACATATTGCTTTCGATATGAAACGATTGTTTTAAAAAGGGGATAGTACAAGCCAAAAAAAATATTTCAGTGAACTGCTGCAGGTGATATCCGCAACGTGCAGCAGTATCAGCGCTCGCTGCAGGTGCTGCGTATTTGATGTGCAAGCGTATCGCGAATATTTCACAGTATCTGCAGTTTGCTCAGGGCTGCCACAGAAAATATTGTATTAACTGAAATAAACTGCGAACATCCATTGAACAACTAGGTATAAACATAGTTTTTTTTAAAATATAATTAATACACAATGCGAGCGAGTCAGGACTTTTATATACTTTGTAAAGGGTTCTCATTAGACATAAATATTTACCACCAAACCCTTATCAACACGCACTGTGTTGATAAGGGTTTGGTGGTAAATGGCTTGCTGTCCTAAGATTTCCAATACTTATTTTTTTCTGTTTTTACCTGTGAGAACCTGTAACTGGCGTAGTGTTAGTAATCCAATCGTTATTCTTCTGTTTTAGCTGTTGGTATAAATCAACCTATACAGAATGTTCACTCATTTCTTTATTAATATTAAACTGAGGATTAAGGTATCCCAATTTAAGGAAAGGTGAATAATGTTCCTATTTACAACAAAACGCTGGTAAACATAACGAATAGGCTTCAACGTTGAAAAATGACCGGGATTTGTTGTGAAAAACTACGAGCATTTACGTGGCTGAGCATCGTGAGTGATGCGGGCTAGCCCTGGGACGCCCGGCCATTGTAGATAGCGGCCGGGCAATTCGAATATTGCGCGCGGAGCGAATAAAAACGGTCGTCCGCACACAATACGAGATACTGTTGTTTATGAGTGGCTCGCGACTCGCGGGCATGCGGCTTTTGTGTAATTGACTTGATTCCGCACGCTTCTGGACTGATTTGGCGACGAATAATTTGTTATCTACGTTTTATCGACGGCATACAATTTTCTCGGAGAGATGAATTAATTAACAATAAAAAGCTTTTTGTAGTCTTGGGTTTTTTTTAAGTGCCCTGAGAGTAGCAACGAATTGATCTTGACTAATGTGAAACATGCTATAAAATAACATGCTGATAACAAACTACAATAAAATTGTAGATCGTATTTTGAATCTGGCCTTAATTAATATTGACGTACATGCGCTAGCATGTATACAGACATACCAATTATTTTCTAATGAGATGTTCACAAGCTCGAATAATAATGAGACGTAGTGTAGATACGAAAACATCCGAAATTCGGGGAAAACCGACGAAAGCAGACATTATATTAACGAATCAAGCGTTCTCAAACGAAGATAGTGTGACCTGACCTTTGTGGATATATTCACTTCGTCTGTTTAAACCGAAAGAGTTATATTTTAGTTAATCTGTACTCAGTCTATGCAGACAGTGAGTCGTGTTTTCGTACAAAACAGAAGTTGACATAAAATAATTGTATGTTCTTTGTGGCAGCACTATCAAGTAACTACATACACTTACATTTTTAGAAGGAATATTCCTATTCAATATGTATTAAGTATTTACTATGTTATTCTTTACTTATGTGTCTCAATTTCTTTGAAGCTGTATTAAGAGACTCAATAGTGATTTAATTTCGCCACTCCATATTCACGGGTAAGTCCTCCCCATGATAGTTGGCACATGTCACACGAGGCGGCCCTGGGATTACACCAGGATTGCTATTTTAGACCGCTGCCCAGCTCTGCTCTGCTAACATAGGATTAACAGTGTGGGTGCTAGCTCAAAACTAATTTTGACCCAGCTGGAGTGCCCAGATGTGGCTTACCATACCAGGATTACGTGGAAAGAGGTTCCTGTTTATATATTGGAAAGGTCTAGCTATGTCCACGAACTAAAGTAAAAGTAGTACCATTTATAGCGTGTATTTTTGGAAAATCCGTTTGAGTTCGTTTTCCACATTTAGTGGATGAACCGCAGAGTCCTTAGATAAGATAAGATAAGATATATTTATTTGTCAAAAAGATGTGTAGGTTCACAATCAGTTGGAACGATTACAAAAAAAAAGTTTCAGCATGTTTTGCCTAGAAAGGCGTACAAATATAAAAAAATATATAATTCAAAGTACAAAAATCATAAAGTTACGTTAAATTAATAAAAACAATAATAAAAATGTCATGTTCAAAATGTCTAAAGTACATCATTCAAATAGTCGGCAACATTATAGTAGCATTTATTTATTAAAAGTCTCTTCATGCTTTTATTAAAACTAATAATATTCAAATCCTTGTATGCCTTTGGTACCCTGTTGTATAATTTTGGGGTCATGCAGAATACACTCCGCATGAGAGCTGTTTTAGCACTAGGTATACGAAGTCTCCGGCTATCACGTTGAATTCGTTCGGAACCATCTGAAGACTTCGGAAACAGTTCGAGATTGTTTTTAACAAATAATACCATTTCTAATATTTACAAGGAAGGAAGTGAGAGAATTTGATGTTCAATAAAATATGGTTTGCAGCTGTCTGTAATTTTAAGACCAAACATAGCCCTTATGCATCGTTTTTGCATTCTAAATATAGCATCTTTATGCGTAGAGTTTCCCCAGAAAATAATGCCATGTCTAAGGATCGATGCAACAAGTTCGTGTAAGCAATGTATCCGTATTTACGATTGGGGCGAGTTTAACCAATGCGTAGAAAGAACTACTAGTTTTCTTATTAATTTATTCAATGTGATCTTTCCAGTCAAGTTTTTTGTCAATGGTTAGTCCAAGGAATTACTTACATGCTATTGTGACTGTGCTGTCGTCTGCAAAAAGAGTTATTGGATGCTCAATAGATTTCGGAAAGTCATTTATATATATTATAAATAATAATGGTCCCAGAACACTTCCTTGGGGTACACCGAATTTCACTATACGTTCTTGAGACAAATACGTAGTCGCTGTTTTGGTACGATCTATTCTTGAGATTGCTGTGACTTTCCTTCTGTTGGACATATAGGATTCAATTAATTTAAGAATATTGCCTCTAAGTGCATATGTGTCAAGTTTATTAATTAAAATAGTGTGGTCAACGTAATCGAATGCTTGTGTTATATCGCATAGCAAAGCGCAAGTGGGAGTCTTTTGATCCATCAGTAACATTACAGTGAGTGTGTAGAAAATCATAGACCGCCATATTGATTGATTTATTTTGTCTGAAACCTTTCTGCTCACTACAAAGAATATTATTTTTTTCCCTATAACGTATATAATTGTTTTAAATGTATTTTTCAAAAATCTTCGACTTAATTGGTATCAGCGCTATTGGTCTATAATTTTCGATTAGGTCTCTATATCCTTTCTTAAATATTGATTTTACTATTGATGTTTTCATACCATTAAGAAAGGTGGCTACATATTATGTCACCGACAGATTTAACTATTTTGGTAGAGACACGTCATAACCCAAGCTGTTAGTATTTTTAAGTTGTTTTATAATGTTTAAGATATCACGCGGTATACTTGGGGCCATGAACATTGATTTTTGTCTGATCAAAATGCCTGATGTGACGTTTTTTCCGTACTTTTGTCTAAGGCCAACTCTGTCAATGAAATAATTATTGAATTAATTCGCTATTGATTCTGGATTTGTGATTATAATATTATCAACATTTATTTTAAATAAATAATTCCGAGTTACATTTAATTTTTTATTATTTATTATTTGCCATGTTGATTTGGTTTTATTCTCAGACGTTTTGATTTTATAATTATTTTGAGCCTTTTGGGTAAGTCGTATATTTTTTTTGAATAATTTGCTGTATCTAATAAATTTAAATTTATTAGTTTCAGACGGTTTAAGTCTGTATGTCCATAAGAGATGCCTCTTTTTCTTACTAAAAATTTTAACACCACGTGAGATCCATTTAGCCTTTCTGCCTATGTTAATAGTAATAAGTTTACATGGAAAACAAAGTTTGTAAAATAATATAAACTCATCCATAAATAAATTATATGCGATATTAGGGTCATCCGTATTATAAACATCAGCAAATGTCAAACTTTCTAAACAAGATCTGAACTTCAATATATTTTCTTTTGGATAATCTATCTGTGTTTTTTTCCAGTATTTACTATTATATGTATTTTAACAGGACATTTTAACAGTTGCGCCGTATGGTCAGATAATGCAAATTCTACTCACTTCAGTCCCACATCGATTTTGAAAATTATGTGCGAAATTGTCGATGCAAGTCTGTCTTCTTAGTCGAGTAGGTCAGATTGTAATTCAATAACAAACAAGGAAAATCCAGGTATACGCTATTCTTTTTCATGATTTCAATGTTAAAGTCACCAGCTAATAGAATGTTGCTCTATTTTTTATTACTGACATTTATTAACAATTGATCTTATTTTTTTTTTAAATACACTCAAATTTGTAACGTTTGTCTGCTATTAAGAACAACAGACGATCTTAAACAGATTGGTGATCGATGTTCGCCCAAAACTAGTAATTTGCCAATTCCTCGACGTTACACGTTACAGGTGGGACAGTTCGGTGGTACTAGTGGGAACAAAGCGTTCATTGTAAGGCTAGTGTGTAACAGTAGACGTTCAAAGGCTGTGAGAAAAGAAAGCGTTTGCCAAGCATATATTCTAATGATATTTATTTTACCCCTAAAGCAAACGAATGTTATATATTTATTCATATACGCCACCTATTTACGTAACAGTAAATTATCCCTAGCACCACAGATCACTGAAAGCTATTCAGGTAGAGCATGTGTCACGGCAACAGACACGTGTCAGGATTTGATCACGGTAGGTCTACTGGCGAGCTATTTGTGGCGCAATATAATTATTTGCCCGATTGGAACGTAAATGTCGTTCGGCACCCTAATTGCTATGCCACGAGAATGTACTACCGGGATAAAAAATATCCTTGTCTTAACCCAGGTCGTGGTGTATTCGTTTGCTATCTAATGCCGTTCAGCCGCTAAGGCGAAAAGGGAACAAACAGACTGAGTTATAATCATATTAATCATTTCTTTATTTTCACTTCAAGACACAAACATCTGTGTAGCTCTATTTTTTTTTTGGTTTCGTAAATCCTCAAGGACTTCCTCCATCGTGGGGGTGACAGGGGGGTATGCCGACCTCTTACCGGCTAAAACCACCGCGGTGTTCCACTTCTACTTATGGCCGGGGGTGCGGGATTCGCATGAGCTTTCACCGCTCCCCGACAGGCCGGCAGGCAGGCAGGCAGGATCTGTGTAGCCCTGGCTCTAGTAGGTACTGGGAGTTCCTGTATCACATGAGCCGGTTACTTTCGAATTTCTAATATGACTATGAACATTTTAACCTCCCCAGTTTACGCTGAGCTTAACTGCCTAACTAAACCTAATGCTTACAAAAGAGAAATATTCAGCTATCTTGAGCATACCGCTGAAGTTGGTTTACCGCCATGAAAAAGGTGAATAAACTTTATTAAATTGTTCAAAGAAAGATTATTATGACAAACACGCATTCACTGTAAAAAAGTTTACAGTAGGTACACTGCCGTTTTATTGTTTGTTGAGATTTAAACCGTGAAGGAAAATGCTTCAGTGTTTGAAATGAAAAAAAAACAGATCCGTTTCAAGTTTTGTGCTGACTGCCATCGACACGCTAGGAAGAATATCTTTTATGAAATGAATGTATTTTTTACTATTTCCTTTCCATTTCTTAGTTTATAACCTTTTTTCTGTTTCTTTTTATCGTTCAAAGTAAATAATTGTACCTATTATAAAATATACAGCAAAAATGTTTACAGATATTAAACCCACTTGGGGCTATCCCGGCTATGAATCTTTATTTCTCATAAGAACAAGATACAGTTCACTTATATGAGATTTAAATTTTAACATAAATAAATAATCGTTGTCTAATGACGCATGCAGATGTAGAACAAGTAAAACAATAACAACAATGTATGAGATCAGTAGCAAAAAAAGCAAAAAAGTAGGTAGTTACACAATATTATATAAAACGAGTTAATACAGCTGGCCAATTTGACACCAAGGAACCCTCTTAAGTACTAATTTCACTTTGTGAGGAACACAAATAACGTTTAAGAAGCGAACTATATAAGTACATCTTTGTATACATCTTTTTGACGCTGATTATACTATTACAAACTAAAATATGTATACATCAACTAGAATTAATTTGATGGTCTACATTTACTGTTCCGTAATACTGTACCTATCGATGTGTAGCTACAGTTAAGTACCTAATGTGGAATACGTTTCGATGCTGCACATCATCATCAGCCTATAGCGGTCCACTGCTAAACATAGGCCTCTCCTATCGCACGCCGTTCAACTCTATTCTCGGCAGTTCTCATCCAGCTGCTGCACATTGATACGATATTATGGAACAAAGATTATTGACTATTAATAGATTCTAACAACTCTACATAATATTGCAAGAAATAATTCGTTAAATAACGACACTCAAAACCATACAATTTAATTTTACCCTCTCAAATCCGTACAAACTTATTTTACAATAAGTAAGTGAGCAAGTGACAGCGAAGTGCACTTGTAAGTTTTTAAGTGGATCAACCGACTTCAGAAGATTAAACAAACAGATAACTTGAGAAACAAAGTCCTTCGCGACCAAGTTGAAAAGGAAAGTTATCATGTGAGATTTACTGAAACTACCTGTAATTGTTTTAATACAAGTTTGTTTATTCAAAGTACATAGGTAAAGAGCATGTCATGACCCTCGTGACATGCTATAGAAGATCTCGTACGTAGGTAAAGAGCATGTCGTAACTCTCGTGACATGCTATAGAAGATCTCGTACCTACGTAGGTAAAGAGCATGTCGTAACTCTCGTGACATGCTATAGACGATCTCGTACGTAGGTAGAGAGTATGTCGTAACTCTTGTGACGTACTATAGACGATCTCGTACGTAGGTAGAGAGCATGTCGTAACTCTCGTGATTTGCTATAGACGATCTCGTACGTAGGTAGAGAGCATGTCGTAACTCTCGTGACATGCTATAGACGATCTCATACGTAGGTAGAGAGCATGTCGTAACTCTCGTGGCAAGCTATAGACGATCTCGTACGTAGGTAGAGAGCATGTCGTAACTCTCGTGATATGCTATAGACGATCTCATACGTAGGTAGAGAGCATGTCGTAACTCTCGTGGCAAGCTATAGACGATCTCGTACGTAGGTAGAGAGCATGTCGTAACTCTCGTGACATGCTACAGACGATCTCGTACGTAGGTAGAGACCATGTCGTGACTCTCGTGACATGCTATAGACGATCTCGTAATTGCTTGTCAGTTAAACGACAACATAAATTTGATAATAATAATAATAAGCTCGGCTATCATTGTGCCGATTGTCGCATCGGCCAATGGCCTCATGGCCGAAAGCCTCGATCAACATCTATCGAGGCTCTCGTTAGGCGGTTGGATCAAGGGCCTGATTCAAAAGGCAGTACTCCTCGATACGGCTCGCATTGTGAGGAGGTTCCTGTCTCTGGAGCCCTAACCACCGGTAGCTTGGACCCTGCTCCCGACATCGGTGGATCACTATTTTTTTATATTTTTAAATGTTTTTTTTTTTACTAATATTTAAAAATGTATTAAAATAAGATATCTAAATAAATAAACGACATAATAATAATTGTTTTATTTCGGAGCAACATAGGAACCACTTTTGTTAGTACACACCTTAAATACTACAACTTATACACTAGGGTTAGTAACAAAATTTAGGGATGAACTCTTAATGAGTCATGTACTTACGAGGCATTTCATGCTAACAATGATTTCGCATGAGATGCCTCAGCCCAGGAGCTCTCGGGTCCTCAGCCACGACCCTCAGGATGCTATTGCTACTTCCTCGAATCCTCCTCACAAGCGATGCTACCCTTTTCCTGATGATCGCATGGAAACCATCTGTACGCGATTGGGCAAACATCCCTGAGGCACTACAGAAACGAGGGAGTTTCAACATCACCCTAAAAACATTGTTGTATTGGACGCGCAGGGCATTTAGCGTCCCCCGTGAGCAGCCGAACCACGGACTTCCAGTGTACAGGCCCTGGCAGTATCCTTTAAACAAGGTTATTTTGACCTGATCGGTACAACAGAAAAATCTGCGTGCCAACATGTTCCCGCGGACCGCCAACGCCCTGCGCTCCCTTTCCACGTCTTCGTCGTCTTTAGGGTCGTCGACAAGTATATGGCCCAGATATTTAAACTTGGTCACCTGCTTTATATTAGCGCCGTTCAAGGTAATTGAGGGGATGGTGTCTGGGCACTTGCTGGCGGCCTTGAAGACCATGAACTCGGTTTTTCTTATATTATAGATAAGACCATGTGATGCGGCGTATTTTTCACATACTTTCAGCATCTCCCTGATTGACCTCGCAGTCGGGCCCAGCAACACCATATCGTCCGCGTAGCTGATGTTGTTCACACAAACACCCCCCACCCGGCAACCGACACGCATGCCGCTGAGCCCGACTATGAGGTCATTTACATACAAGTTAAACAGCGTAGGAGAGGACACTCCCCCCTGTCTCACTCCGCACTCCAACCTGTATGACTCTGAGAGGCAATTTGACAACCTAACACAATTAGTCTGATTCGAGTACCAGAATTGAAATATTTTCAACAGTCCCGCCGGCATACCCCTATCCTCCATCTTCCTCCAAACACTTCATACGAAACGAGATCGAAGGCTTTGGAGAGATCCAAAAAACAGGCGTATACCGGAGTCTTCCGTTCCGTGTAGTATTGGACAGTGTGCTTAAGAGCTAGAATCGCGCTTTATTTATTATGTGTCAGTTAGATAGTTACCAACCTCAGTGAAGTATCAATTTACGGGAATTGTTGTCAGAATTGGTAAAGCAATTATTAGGTCGAGAATATCTAAATAATTTGATTTAGTATTTTTATATAAACCCTTAGTAAGGGCGAGTGTCACTAAAAACGCATGGCGTTTTTTTATTACATGACTATTTCTACCAGTTTACTTCTACCGCAAGCCGCGTTAAAGAACTTCGTTCCTAAAACATCCATTTAGTTAGGTCTCAGGTAATTGTAGTAGGTGACAAAATCTCTTCAAAAGCTCGGAGCTCTCAGCCTCTGTGTCCCCATTGAGTTACGTACACTTCGGCGCTCACCGCCGCGAGCTGCCAGCTGCTAGGGCTGTAACCGTCGCTTTCTTACTTTTTTTTGTTCTTATCCTCCATTTTCAAAGCCTGATATATTCTGTTAATCTGATGTCAAATTCCATGTGAAATGTTGTGATTGGTTGACTAAAATAAGTCGTAAAGTGACTTGGACGACAAATAAATTGAACGGTTTCCCAATTTTAACTGATTAAAGCTGTGTCTTTAAATTTTACTTCACCTTTACTATTATTCTGATTGACAGAAGTACAAAAGTTTTATTCTTCTAAGTCACGATGTTTAAGATGAGATCCAGTTTCAGACAGTACCCGTCAGTTGTAAGCCTTTCGACAACACTCAATCTATAAATTATAATCTGAATCATTTTGAAGGATACTCGTATTGCTAATACATTATTTTTCTTTGCTTCTGTTTTATGTTTTTTTACCTAATATTAATTAATAAATATATTTTGAGTTTATTGCATGTATAGATAAGTAATTATTTACACTAGGTACGAGTAGTATGACTAACTAACTAAATCATCTGCCTGGCCTTTTCCCAATTATGTCGGGGTCGGCTTCCAGTCTGCAGCTGAATACCAGTATTTTACAAGGAGCACGATACTACTGGGTAACCGGTTACTGGTCTTGGTATGTGAAGATGGTCACCCATCCACGTACCAACCGCAGCAAGCGTAGCTGATCGATCGAGCCGTGCGGCTGTTATTGCTTAGTCAGAAGCCCCTCTTCTAAGTAATTAAAGATACAAATAAAAACAAAAGGATACTTAGGCGTCGAAGTACTCGTCCGCGTCATGTCATCCGGAAATTTTGATACCTAAATTATAATTGATTGATTATATCCCACTTCTCAACATACATTTTCCACGACGGAGGCGCCCCTGTCAATCACTGGAAGGTTTCAATCTAATGGAGTAATTAACTAAAACAGAAGTACCGATTTGTGCCGCCCTTAGCGCGAGGAATCGAATTATCTCCCGAACCCGAGAACCTCTGGTGTCTCCACCTTTAATTTACTATTTCATTAAGATATTCGTGTTACCGATATCAGGATCAATTGATGACTACGGATTTGAGGAAAAGTGATTTATATTTCGGAAGATGTCGGAGTTAAGAAGCAATTTCTTGGAGCTTTGGAAGATTTGGATTAAATCCAATAAGCAACATCCTGTACGTTTTAATCTAATGATGTAGTTTTGGTCAGTTGGAACACGGATCCTATCAGCACAGAGTGCGGCTTTACCTCAACTTACTTACTTAATTATTGCAAGTCTGCACTACTCTGTTGTTTTTTTTGCCGTGAAATAACAACGAGAACCCGTCCTCAAACAAAGATGATCGTTTAGCCTCAAAAGTAAACAAACATCAATAAACACAGGCTGACCTCCTCACGACCCTCCATCCATCACGACAACTGCACGGAGGGCCTCGGCAGAGTCGTAAACGTCGCACGATATTTATACCGCGATAAACAGACGGGATATGCAAATTGCACTTACGAAAATACGATGTTCTGATAAGGGGACATGGAAACTCAATAGCCTTGTGTGGCGAAACGTAGATGCACAAGATTTCTACACATAATTATTTTTTTCCTGTTAGTAGGACGAAATAAATAAGCTACAAAAAGTTGTTCTACATTTATTAGACAGTGTTGTGTGTCATATTAAAAAACCCTCGGAAACACCACAGAATATTTCTTATAAAGTTCTTAGAGCACAAACAACTTGGGACTCGCTAAATCCGAGTGACATCCCTATTTAGTCTACCTAAAGTTCTCTACAAAAATCTTATGAAACAGCCAATTTGTTACTCAAACTACTTTATGAAAGCTTTAAAAGCGGGGACAATTGCATAATGTATTCGTACAAATTAGCCTTATTCCAGCCATTAGGCGTCTGTTGGCTGGCCGCCCGCGCCCGGCCGGTGCTGAGCGCGCCACAACACCCACATTACCACTTAATGTGCACTTTTCTTACACATTTACAGTGCACTTGGTGAGCGTGACTTGCTGTATAAACCTGTTTGACAGAAGTTCAACTTGAAACTTCAAGATAATGATAATAAGGTTAGTTTTTCACGACGTGAAATGTGAATTATATAGAACATTCTTAATCATACTTGTTTTTATGTAAGTTACGACATGTTATATTCTGTAGGGTTACGATCAACCTAAAACGTACTTTGTTTATTGTTTTATTAAGTAAAGCATTTGCGGGTAGCGAGTGATTCAAATGGATTTCATAGTTTGTATCCTAGCTACGTTCTACTGACTAAAGCTACTAGAAGTATTGTTAGAAATGGAATTTCTGTATTTGTTTGTTGTGCCACCATGACACAGAAAACATTGAATGGAATAACATTTTTATGGAAATGATCGGGTTTAGCCAAACCGACGATCCAGTTAACTGTTAAGATACAGTGATAACACTTTTTAAGCGACGACAAAATGAAGAGGTTATATTGTGGAAGAGAAAGGTTTTTTCTTTATTTGTGGTCTCATGACTATGCTTGGATGCTGCTAACATGGGTAGCGGATATCGTATTCTTGTCTATGAATACTACTACTATTGGAATTCACTACTTGTGTTAAGCAGGAGTTTTGTTTAATTATTTGTTACGTTAAGTCATGTTATGAGTTAAGTTCTTTAAGGAAAACTTAATAATATTTTCTTGCATCGTGGAACAAGTAAGCACAGCCAGGCAGCCAGACATGTCAGCCTAATTATATTTTCTCTCGTTTTATAGCTTGACTGCGCTCTTAATACATTTAATATTTTATACTAGAATGACTTTTAGTGCCACTCAAGGTGAGTGAATGAAACTCTCTCGTCGTAGATATGATGAGAGAGTTTCCTTTACTGCTTACTTAGGTATTGGGTACGGTCAAGGAAATTAATTGTTTAGCAAAGTCACACCCTACGTCAAAGTGTCAGTTCATGCAACTGTCAAAGAAAGACAGTTGTGAATTGAACGTCAATTCAAGTTGCAAGTCAATTTGCTAAACAATTGATTTCCCTGATTGAACTCCTGGTGTGCCAACAAATTCGGATCTTGGTGACTATGAATGGTTGGAATTTGTGAACGACACAGGAGAAATTACAAAGTGGAGTTCAGGAAACAAAATCGTTAATCCTTGAAAAAGCCTTAGGTATTCTTGAGATTCCTTATGACTGTGTAGGGGTATTCATAAAAAAAAAGAATTTGACGTCTCTGGAAGATCACGGAAGCCCATAAAGGCTAGAGCACACATTCTGCGTTAATATCTTTTCCGATAATAGGAGTTCATTCGGTGGTATTTGCGACGTTCGGTGCGTTGGCGGCTTTATCCATCATATATTTTACGAGATAACATGACAAAGGAGAGGCCGGCGTGTCCTAGATATAATTTTTAGATTCTGTTTACTTGATGCTAATATCGGAAAGCGCTTTATACCTATCAGATTTATGGCCGGAGATACGAATAGGTACGAGTTGTCGTACCGTTGTTAGTAAAAAGAGGATATTTTATTTAAGCTTTATTAAATTTCATGCGAGGAGATAATAATATTATAGTCATTGCATTTTTGCTAACAATATTGAATAGATATCTAATGTGGTTGACTAAATAAATATTGCATTATTTATTATTTTACCTGCTGGAAAGTGTTCGCAGGCTGTCAAATAATGAAAAATTTCTGTAAAAACACCAGCACAGCTTTGGGTTAGTCACTCAAATGCAATCACAGTGACATTAACATAATTTATCGCTACATCCTATCATCGACCGCTCTCATACACACACTGCTCGTCTCCATAAAATTATCCCATAACCCTTCCTAAACCATTGTAAACGATAGTTTAGCCCTAACCAGAGCTTAATTTGTGTACAATACGTTAACTAAACTGCCGGCTAACGAGCGGACCCTCCCGGACCTCGGCGTATCGCTTCAGATCTAACTCGCGGCCGCAACTAATTAAAACAGAGAGAGGATTAGCATTCATTGACTGACTGTAACAGTTACAGGTATTATGTAAGAAGGTACAAAAGACCACCTTTTAATACTGGACGATTAGGAAGCTAAGCAAACGTAATGCAAAAAGCTCTCAGGCTATAGGAAGCAATCTTCACAAGGGTCCATTGGTGGATTAGAGTGGAGAGATTGAACGCCGTGATGGGCAATTGGAAAAGCCGCTGAGAGGTGCTGCTGTAGTCATCTGTTGAAGATGATTTAGACAAGCAAAGAGGAACACAGTGACCCTTGTCTGTCTATCAGGTGTACTTCACGCGTCCATAAAAAACATCCAAAATAATTTGCAGTCGGCACACAAGGATGGTGCGGGAAATTACTGGACATTCTAACACAAACGATCCTTCAGAGATTGTGAAGATCCTTAATCTACGTGCCTAGAATTATGATTCGATAAAACTTGACGTTTAGCTACCAAAATTACCACCTATCGTAGCAAGCAATTCTTCTGAACATATTTTATTGTCAACAAAGACAAGAGGTGCGTAATCTCCACTCAGCTCCGCTCAGCTCGCTCTGCTCGCTCTCGGAGTGACAGTGACAGCGGTGTGCACTCAGCGCTATTAGTGCACTTTAGTAGAACAACTCGCGGTGCTAATGTGAGCCCCCCGTTGAGATCGGTGTATGTTGTTGAACTGAGTTGAGAGACCGTCTTTAAAGGATGGAAGGGATAGCTTATGTTGACATTATTTTAAAGTATACTTGTGTGAATGTAGATAATTGTAATTTTCTGCCAACGGAACTGATCCCACCGTTTGCTATGTTAATAAACATCTACCTAGCTCATAGGCTAGTTAGTTATTTTGACTGTGGGAACAACAACAACACTATATTGTTGTTCGGAATTTAATCACTAAAGTACAAACACGCTTTTATTCCAAACAATGTTTCTCATCAAAATTGATCTACCATGCCACTCAATTGAAATATTCTTCGAGTCACTGACCCGAGACATCCACATTCCGTATTCCTTATTTTCCTCAAACCTAGCTTCAAGTAAAATCCCCTGAATATATATATTTCTAAACAACTTTATCCATTAACAATAAAACATCGACGACAAATATTTTTTCTACTTCCCAAGCTGGGTAAACTCGGAAAACTCGGAACTCGACAAAAAGCCTCCGCTGGGTAGTTCCGGCTTTTAACCGGAACCACGCAAAGTGCTCCACAAGCCGCACCTGAGGCTTCCTGCTGGATTTGGCGCATTTTTCATATTTTTTCTTGTGATTTACTTGAGTAATTTATTTTTCTGGAGAAATTTAGATAGAGTTTTGAAGATAATTTCGTTATTAATGTATTACGTTTATTAATTTTCTACTGTTTAGACTAACTGGCATGATGGCCCAGCGGTTAAAACCTCGCCCCTCATGCACGAGGCTGTGGTTTAAATTCGGGCAAGTACCAACGTGAACTTTTCAATTCGTATGTACTGTCTGAGTTTTTCTTGGACATTACTGACATCGGTAAAAGAAAAACATCGTCAGGAAACCTGGACTTATAACCAATACTTACAGGTCTAAAATCACCAGTACGTCTTAGCAAGCGTGGTGATCAATGCTCGTGCCTTCTCTGTATGACACCGTTGCTCTGCAGTGGGGCAATAATAGTCTGGTATTTTTATTTCATTGTACTCCTACGGTGGGTATGTAAATCGAAAAGGCCTTTAATTTTCACCGTGAAAACATAGCACCTACATTAAAACATACCTAACCGTGAAAGACGAGAAAAAGTCGTAAAATTTTATAGCAATACATGCGAATATTTATTTGAATACGTCACGACTACAGGCTCATTCTACTTTCGCACACGAGTGTGTATGTGAGTCATGTCGCTACGTAATTAATTAATATTCAACTATAAATCTCGCGTTTTACGACTCACAATCACTGGAGTAATTAGGACACCGTTCTTCGTAATAGGATGTGCGTGTCTGATTATTTTGATACGTATGGTGTATATTGCGACTTGTACTACTTGCTGTTATAGCGACGATGTTAAGTCAGTTAGTGCAGATAAACAGTCACTTATAGTTCGATCAGCAAGTAAAAGTCCATTAACACTGTCACTTTTACATATCAAAATGGACACAAAAATATTAGATAAACTGCTTTTTATACTTTGATATATTAGCTAAAATTATTTATTTTTTTTCAGTTTTAATTGATTATTTTGCCTAATGATATTATAAAACTGAAGTGTTAATCAACTTTGGTGACTGGCTGTTCCTAAACAGATATGGACCCTTGAGCACCTGTCTCATATGAAAGTATCTAATACCCAGAACAATAACTGCTTTCAAATCGTGAACGATTTAAATGTCAAGCGTATACCTACTTGACATTTTAATTTGAAATATTTCTTTGCCTTTGATATTTCTGAGTAATTGTATTTAGTAACAAGTAGGTAAAGCTGTTTATCGCATTAAAATATAATTTTTGGTGTCCAGTCATGTTTAGTTGTTTGATTTTAACAATAATGTTAGACTAACAATTAGGCTATTATTTAGTTAATATTTTTGTACACACAGCTAACAAAGGAAACTATAGAAATAATATACCTACAGGAAAATATGCGCATTGTCGTGGAGTTGCGGACACCAGCCCGTATTACCTATTACCTACAGGAAATAACAAGAACCAAGGTGTTGCTTATTTCTAAAGCAATTTCTACCAACAGAACTACGACACGATGGATCCACGAAGAGGCGGAGACACATTGTGTAATATTATAACAGATTGTGTGTAAGTATTTATCTAGTAAGGAGAGTAAAGTAGGTACGAGTATATTGTATACCTACATAGCACACAATAATAACAGTCCAACATTGCACTCACTCTTTCCTCACTCTCGTAGTCCGATGGCACGGCAATCCGACACTACCTCAGAGAGATCAGGCGCAGGACCAAAGGCTTAACGTAGTTTTCGAGGCACGGGGATATCACACCGGCAACTTCCAAATTCCGGGCTATTACTGAGAAATTCCTAATGGAAAAACCCAATAACACTTTACCCGACCTGGGAATCGAACCCAGGAGCCCACGCACAGCAGTCGCGCTTTCGATACACATACAAAGTAATAATTTCGCATATAACATCAAACTTCACAAAATCGTCATAAAAGCATATAATGGCGCCGATTCCCTTGTTCACAAACTAAACTAAATTTAAGTTCAGTGCATCTTTTTCTTTCTATTTCATTAAGAAAAGGACAGAAGATAAATATTAGTTTAGTCCTGTCAAATTAAGATACTCCATAGACAGTTTAGACGTGATTAAAAACATGGCGACTAAAAATACGTCAATTTACGTCAGGCGCTGACAGGAGTAAACTAATATTTATCTTCTGTCCTTTTCTTAATGAAATAGAAAGAAAAAGATGCACTGAACTTAAATTTAATTTAGTTTGTGAACAAGGGAATCGGCGCCAATATTCGTAATTCAACATTGTGGCAAGTTCTCGACCCGCGCGGTCCAACGCGAAGGGTTCTTGAATGGTTGGTAACGAAACCGAATGATTCGCTCTAACTGGGTCAAACAGCCCCCGGTCACCGGTGATGACGTATGAAAGGTTCTGACAGACGTCAAACGAGTGTATAATACCCGGAATTGAATATGGAACATCGAACTGTAGAAAAAGTTCTGCTTCGTAGAGCGTCGTCTCTGTCACTCATGCCTGTGTAACAGTCTCTCTCTGAAACTCGATGTGTTACAAACGGCCAGGTACGGCCAGGTATTTTATTGATAACTTTCGGTGAAAATGTCTACAAACGAAATATATAAGCGAAAGCAAACCAAGTCGACGATAACGATAAAAAAGTTGTGTGACGATAGTATAACGATGTAAAAAAGTTGCGTGTGAAGTCGCCTCTTAAAAGTTGTGCAAGCGCATTTCGGTTGAAATTCACAGAGTTGATGTAATATGGAGTTGAAGCTTCTAAATCTACTTGTGAGACGGATTTAACGCCTGCAATGAACTTCCCTAATTAGTACTACACGGAGCTGGGATTGAATTAAAACTTTAAACATAAAGTAGGTTAAAGATAATCGATAGCTATACAGTAGGTTTGACGAAAATAATACAGGTTGTCTTCTCATAGCAACAACGTTCTAAGGTAGGAGGAATTCCACTTAGAGCACTGATTTCAACACACTTCAGCGAATGGCACCTGCGCTATTCCACTTACGGCTTCGAAACAACAACGTGCTGTAGTTGGAATACTTCACCTAGATTAGGTACTATTAATTATATATTTAGTAATCTAGATTTGCCACATTATGTCTTATGTGCTCAATCTTAAATACAATAGGCTTCGGTAGGTACCTACATCAAATTAGGTTCACCCGCTCTCGAGAAAGGAAATACTGTCAAGGATTGTTTCTAAGATAACTAACGGAGGTTGATGTAGTACTTACATCACATTCACAGCTTCATTCAACAAGTAGAGTAAAGTATCCAATTCACTTGTTCACACGCTAATCTGAAACAAAACAAATGGTATTATAAATCTTGTGAGACAATACATTTACACTAGTAGGTACGTAGTGAGTTATTAAACTAAACCTTAATACCTGTAAACAAAGATTAATACCTGTAGCATGCTTCTAACAAACATTGTTGCTGAAACATGATAAAATCAAAGAAAATATTTTTGACTCTGCATGCAGATCCACAATAGATGCATTGGATAAGTTAACTAGCAAACCGCCTCTGATTCACAGGGTTTTTATCACAGGGATTTGAGATTGAACATTGAAACATTGAGATTTCTATAAGACATATAAGTGTAATAGTAAATATTTACCTATATACATAAACCTTTCGGTATCAATTCAGAAAATGATCTAAAAATATTAAAAAGATTCTTTAATAAACCTAAGCCATATTTTGTGCTCAGCTGTGATATTTAGGTAACTTTGTTTATTTCTGCTACGAAATAATTTGGCAGTATTCATAGCCGCTTCAATTTCGCAAATCTTCTTTTGTTTTTAAATTGAGTCCAATTTTCGTTTCCAATACATTGTTTAGTCTAGTTTAGTCCATATTGGGCCAATCCTCAATTCCATGACTCTGGCTGGTTGCCAGGCCTCACTTCCATAGATTCCCCACTTTACTCCGACTTACGCAATAGACTTGAAACTTAACAATCTTAGCGAGTTTCGACAAAACAATACTTGTGGATTATTTTGTGCCAAATTGTTTCTTATTACTTTTTTATCTCATCCGAATAAAGATTAGACTCCCAATATAAATGGCTTCAATGAAAGGCTAATAATGTGTCATCGGAAGGGCAATTCTCGTAATTTTAAGAACGTCCACAGTCTGATCTCAGTCTCAATATGTCAAAAATACATCAAATTTCCCTACATTTTTGATATTGTCGCTAAGATGAGATTGCTACTGGATTTTGAACGTCTTTAATTACATTAATTGGCCTTCTGTTTGTAGTAGAAATACGGAAACGGGTCACGGGAATACCCAAATCAAATTGCCATTCCCATCCTTGGCAGAATTAGCAAATTCGTTAATTATTCTGTTATTTGCGTCTCAAATTATAAAGTAGGTAAGTGATACCTACTTTGTACTCGTGTAGTTTGTACTTTGTACTTGTGTCTACTTTGTTGTTGATTCGAATTATTCCAGTTGGCTAGGAGAGTGCCACTCTCATAGAATATCCGACAAAACAATAATATTTATAAATCAAAATATTTTATTTCACATAAACCAAAATGGGCACTTATGAAACGTCAGAAGCTAGGTGCACGGTTCCAATTGGTCGTTTCCTATGGAGAAGAGCCGGCAAGAAACTCCCCGGTTAGTCTTTTAAAAATAATTGGCTTTTACAATGTTTTCAAATTATAGTATGGGCATGGGAGGACAGCGTAGGCCTGTCAACAAGTACCAGGTACTTGATACAATAAAAAATGGTCTACAGATCTAAAGTCTACAAGGACTACAAAGTCCTCATTTACAAAATATACAAGAATCCATCAAAAGGACAGTTAAAATATAAAAAAAAACCTATTAAAACCAAGTGACATGACTGCCATTACAACCACTAATAAAGAGTTGAAACTAGAATTGTTTGTATAAAATGGCAAATAATAAAAGATTATGTCAAAGCAGTATGTAAAAAATAAATAAACATCGTAATTTGGGAGCAGTGGCCAGGTGGTGCCAGGGAAGCCACATGTGCAGAAGAAATCATTGCCAAACTATCTTGTCTTCAATAATATAGTATAAGGACACGTTTCATGAGGGTCTTGAACTTTCCATCGCTTAGTTCTGTAATCGGCATTGGCAACTTGTTATAAAAACGGATGCTGTTTATAAGAAATGACTTGCTAGTTTTAGTTAATCTAAATTTAGGTACATATCACAATTTGATTTTTACTACGTGTGTTTATATTATGGAAATCGCTTCTTATTTTGAAAAGTCCTAAGTTTTTGCGAACATAGGTACAAAATACTTTCTAAAATGTAAAGAGAAGGCAGTTAAGTATAAATTTCTTTGAATTTGTTTCTTGTTCTTCCTTCCTTCCTCCTTCCCCGCTTTGGGCGGAGCGGGAGAGCGTGTCAGACTTTTACTGACTAAAACCCACCCATGTTCTTTCAGTTGCCTATGCCAGGGACCACGGTATCTCTTTCGAACAACCCGCGGCCCTGGCAGGCATCGGCCCTAGCGGACCCCGTCAATTCGTGCTGACATCTCTGAGGCGCGCATGGAACACAACGCGCCGTCGACCCGGGCCTGGTCCTTGCCGGGCGGTGAGCTGCCCATTGCTCACCGCCCGCAAGCCCGCGCCGCGCGGTGATGTGTTTGACTCCCCCCGCGACGTCTAAGAGGGGCGCGCGTAGAACACTACACGCCGCCACCTCGGGTCCTGATGTGTGGGGGGCGACGGATGTCCCCAAGTCCGTCGCCCCTGGACCCATTTAGGGGGGCTGGAAGAGGGCGTTATCCGCCCTCCGCCGACGCCCGGTGCGCCTGCTGCGGGCCGGGTGAGAGGACGAGATCTCCCTCTCCTTTTCCGCAGCCTCCATCTGCGAAACGACCGTTTCGCAGAAGGAAACCACCGTCCCAGGACTCTTCGCTGCCGACCATCGACTCGACCACGGCCGGCAGCGACAGGTCACTGCCTAATTCTGAGATGAGGGCACGGCGCGGCTTCTCCCAGGCGGCACACTCTGCCAGCGTATGCCGCGCCGTGTCCTCCCGGCAGTCAACGCAGTGGTGACACCGGGCGTCCGGCTCCCTGATTATGCGACACAGGTACTTCCCGAAGCAACCATGCCCCGAGAGCACCTGCGTCACCCGAAACGACAGGGAGCCGTGCCTCTTCCAGAGCCAGCGCTTGAGCACCGGCCGGACCGCCTCGATGGTGACGAGGCCAGCGGTAGGGCGTGTTAGCCTGTCCCGCCATTCCGCCACCAGGACCTCGCGAAGCTGAGACCGATGCAGCTCCATGTGTCGCTGCATCGGTCGCTCGCCCCGCGCCCTCGCTTCCTCGCGCCACCGATGGCCGACGCAGGCCGCCTCGTAGGAGATCGTGCAATATCCTCTGATGACTCTGACGGCCATCGCTCTCTGCGGTTTCCGCAGAATCGCGATACTGCTGGCCGTCAGGTCACAGGCCCACACCGGGGCCCCATACAGGGCCATCGATCGCACGACCCCCACGTAGAGCCGCCTACAGGCGGCGCTCAGGCCCCCCAGATTGGGCCGGACGCGAGAGATCGCCGCCGCCGATCGCCTCTACGAGGACGCGGCGGTGCTCCGCCCAAGTCGGGCAGACCTCCACCGTATGCTCCACCGTGTCCTCCGGGCGATCCACACAGTGGTGACACCCTGGCTTTACCTCCCGCCTTATCTTGAACAGGAACCTCCCGAAACAACCATGTCCGGTGAGGACCTGCGTCAGGCGGAAGGTGAGGGCGCCGTGGCGCCTCTCCAGCCACTCCTCAAAGAGGGGCCTTATCACCGCAATTGTGGCGTGCCCAGCACTGGGTTGCGACAACCGCAGCGCAGATTGCCCTCTTTTGTAAAATAAAAATTGAATCTACGTCAGCTGCCGATCCTTAGAGCTTCTGCTCTAGGGATCGGCATCTGACGTAGATTCAATTTTCACAGTATTATGTCTTGTGGTGTTCTCACCATAAGACATAATACTGTGGAAATAAGCAAAGTATACTAACCTAGCTGTGGCTATATCTGACAACTGCCTTATTTTTCTTACTGCATATGCAGCTGAACTTGATTTACCTGAAAGAGCTCTAATGTGTGCGCCCCATTGTAATTTTGAATCTAAAGTAATCCCCACAAATATAGTTTCCGTAAAAGCATCTAGTATTCGTAATAAATTATAAGTACTGATCTGTGCCATGGAACACAAAATTAATGCGCTAACTAAGTAAAGCCAGCCTCGTCTCCTCATAGGTCCGAAGATAACACAACACTGTGCAAGGCTGAAGGCGGAAGGTGATTTATGTAATTATTAACCAAACGAAAGCATTGAGATAAATAGACTTCGCTGTCAGGAGTTCGTCTCGAACAGGCTTTCAAAGTAATGAATTGTCTGAGCCGATCCATTTTACCGTCTCGATGGGTTATTTCATCAAATTCGATTTAGAAAAGGGTCACGCTAATTTAGTACCCAATCAGTTCCTTTTTACTTATTCCCAAATGTTGTAATGATTATTTTGATCATAAAGTAAGCAAGGATAGTCTACAGGCATTGCCATCTATTTTCAAAGGCTCTGTGTGCTAACCGTTTAATTAAAACAACAAGTGTTGTCCTCACTCACAACAGACACTTGAAATAAATGAGTTTACTATAACTTATTCCATGACAAAGGTTTCTGACAGACAATAGTTGGAGTATCGCAACTATAGCCAAACTTTTAATGATCTCAACCGGATTCTCTCCCGGCAGCAAATTGGATATAATTATGTAATTCTGCTATGTTTAGAAATGGGAGGTAAAGTTGTCGGCCAATAAGAGCTTGTTTTGGTGAAACTACACTCGTTTATCATCGATCGTCTTTCGGTCGAGTTATGCAGGTAATTGGGATTAGGTCGCAGAACTACTTGACCGATAGCTGAACTTGTTTTGACCATTAATAACAGACTGTTGGTTCAAGTATAACAGCCAAACAATATCCAGTAAACTATAGGAGCACACTGTGCCGTAGCAAATCACAAGCGCTGGTGACTTTTACATCACTGACGAGCACCCTATTTGCGTAACACAGTTTCAATCACAATTCTAGAGTTTTGAAGGATATTTCTAATCCATTGCTTAATAGGTTTAATAAATTTATTTTATTGAGTACAACAACAACAACAAAAAAGCAACAACTAAAAGAATTTGCCCGAGGAAAGTCCTACCAAAAGCTTACTTATTTTTGCCGTCAAGTAACATAGTTGTATTACAGTTTGAAGGGTGTCGGTGACAGTGCAGGTACAGGTACATGAGACTTGTTAGCTTTGTGTTTAGAAGACGAACGTGTAAACGACACTAGGACACGTCCTGAGTAAACGTGACCTGCGAGGTATTACAGTTTTAATAGGTACAGAACACATGCCAGGTGACAGATCGTGCCAGTTCAGTCATTACAAAATATATAATTATGTAATATGCATATATTAGTTTTACTTGAAAAGGATTACTTTCAGCAGAACATTATAACTGACATCGTAAAATTTGACATTAGTAAATAATAAAATGAAAGTAATCATAGTCAGTGTTTTAGTACTAAAAGACAATAACTTTACTTCTTACACATGTACTACCTACTGTAAGTATTCTTCGCCTAGCCAAGTATTACTCACATTTGGAATATGTAGCAAAAAGTACCATAAAAAGTACATCAACTAGGTACGTACCGACGTGTTGGGTATGTACATAATATATGTAGACAGATACTTACTTTTTGTGTACATTGTACGTAGGTATGTGTGATGTTCGTAAAAATAAATGTTTTATGTGTGGTCTAATCCAAAAGCATCTGATGAAAGTGTAAACAAACCCTGTTTAGGTTAAATTCTTACGCGATTACTCATTAAAGGGAATGAGTAACATATTCTTGTGAATTTAGAAGCTTAAGTACCACTTTATATCTCACCACTTTTTCCAAGAACTGTTATAGAATAACATTAGTCATTATTGTAATTGAAAAATCATCAACGAAAATTGAGAATTGAAACCATTTTGAAGGCGAATTAAAATTAGAATTTTGGGTTTAAGTATTCAAATAATCAAATCAAAGCACTCAATTTGTTAGTGGCACTACACGTACCTGTGGATGTGTAGTGCCAGTTATGGTCCATTTGTTTATATTTTCATCAGATACTTTTAGAACAGACATTAAGTAGCGATACGTCAACGGATGCTCGCGTGCTGACATGAAACATCGAACTGTTTCTTCGTATATGTCTATAATAATATGTCGGATAATATTCTCCTAATGAAATTACATGGTTCTGCGATAGCAGGAACAGAGAATCTATCGTATAGCTTGTGTGTGTGACGAAGACATAACTGTGTGTTATACATTATTAGCACATTGAATAGATCGTAAATAGTAACAGCTTGCTGAACACTCCACCTAACAATACTGTATTGACCTATTTCAAAGTAATGAGCCTATAACCTTTCCTCAAACGCTTGAAGAAATGTGAGGGTTCACGGCATGAGGCATGGATTGAAATAAATATTGCCTCATTTAAGTGTCAAAGAAATATGTATTAAATGCGCCTTGTAAAAAAGAGTGCCAAGGATGTGGTGGTATTGGGATGTTCCAACGACCAGTGACATACCTTAAGGACTGATTTGACCAAGGTCAGATTACTTATATTTGATAGACTTATATTTTATCCATCAGCCTAGCCTTTTCCCAACTATGTTGGGGTCGGCTTCCAGTCTAACCGGATGCAGCTTTTATCCGTGAAATATATATGTATATTTTTTAATGATATAATTAAACTAGTTCTTGACTGCGATCCCGCCTGATGGAAAGCAGTGATGCAATCGTTGATGGTAAAGCGCACTAATTTATTATGAGCCTATTCACTCTAGAATTGACGACGGCGACGAGCGACGACGGGAAAACCGCTGCAGGCAAATTGTTCCAGTCTTTCGATGTTCGCGTTATAAACGACGAGGCGAAACGCTTCGTCCGGATCGTAGCAGAGTCAACAACGTAAGGGTGGAAACTCGCCGTACGACGAGTTGTCCAATAATGGAACGGTGATGGCGGAATTAAGTCATGTGATTCTCGCGCACACTCTCCAGAATGCATCCTATAGAATACCGAAAGGCTGGCTACCCTACGCCTGTGCTTTAGGCTTTGTAGATTGGTCTTAACCAAATCTGGATCACCAATTAGCCTCTTCGCACGCCTCTCCACTGAGTCCAAAGCTGCTAGATGGCATTTTGCAGCACCAGACCATATGTGGCTGCAGTACTCCACACACGATCGGACCTGCGCTTTGTATAACATTAGAAGCTATCCCGGTGTGAAGTACCGCCAGACTTTTGCAAGAACGCCAAGTTTCCTAGCAGCCATCTTGGCTTTGGACTCAATGAACCGCCCAAAGTTTAGGTTTGAGGAAATTTCAACTCCCAAGAGCTGAAGGCGGTCGGTGCACTCCAAGGACACATTCTGAAAAGCAGGAGCCAAGGTGAACGGGCTCCTTTTGGCGGTGAAGAGACACGCTTGTGTTTTGGCGGCGCTGAATCCCACAAGGTTGGCTTCGCCCCACTTGGAGACTGCCTGAAGTGCGACATTCGTACACTCTACCATAGCCTTTCTTTTGGACCGGATTACTTCCTTACAAGCCCGAGTACTGGGCAGGTATCTCTCTATAACTGTGCTGTCATCTGCATACAATCTGACCAGGGGAAATGCCGTACACTGGGAGCTTACTCATAAGGCTAGCATGCCATACCCTGTTGAAGGCCTTCGAAACGTCTAAGGAGACGGCAATCGCTTCACCATTCCTCTCGAGGGCCTCGCCCCACAAGTGAGTGGCATACACTAGTAGGTCCCCAGTAGAGCAATTGCGGCGAAACCCGTACTGTCGGTCACTGAGGAGATCGTTACCTTCGAGGTATGCCATGAGACGCGAGTTCAACACCCGCTCCATAATCATGCAGAGTATGGAGGTTATTGAAATCGGCCGATAGTTGCTAGGATCAGCACGACTGCCTTTTTTGGGCACGGTCTGCATGTTGGCAAACTTCCAGGACCTGGGCACTATACCAGTCCCAAATGAGAGGCGATACAAGCGTGTCAATACAGGAGACAACTCGAGCACAAGCCTTGAGAGCAAGCGCTGGTATACCATCTGGTCCACTAGCTTTATTCACGTCCAGACGACACAGTGCTCTCAGAACCTCCTTGTTCCTAATGCTAACTTCGTGCATCGACGTGTCGTAGTGAGGCAAATTCGGTGGAGTAGCACTGCCAGTATCAAGACCTGAATTGAGGGCAAAGAGAGATGCAAAGAGACCTGCTTTCTCTCCCGCCGTATGAGCCAGTGTTCCATTTGGTTTAACCAGCGGTGGCAGTGTGGGCCGACAGAAGTTCGCTTCGACCGATTTGGCAAGGGACCAGAAAGATCTGCTACCGGACGATTGCGTAGAGAGCTTTTTACCAATATGGGTGATGCGGTCGAAGCGAGCCTTCTTTAGCGCCTTTTAGTAGGACTTGGCAGCGTGGTTGAAGGCTCTCTTCTTAGAGCTCAGATCCGGAGCTTTGCGGTCACGAGCGTCAACCCAGAAGAGAAACGTCGAGTGCTTACGCTGATCAGCTTGAGCACAATCGGCGTTGAACCATGGGTGAGCTGAGCCACCGATGGGTACGTCACTATAAGAGATGAAATACTCCATAGCTTGACGCACCACATCGGATATACCATCCGCACAGTTCGACGGATTTTCAGAGGAGAAGCATACTTGCTGCCAAGGATAAGACGCATAAAAGTGACGCATCTCATCCCAATCTGCTGACTTGTATCGCCACATTCGTCGTTCACCGCGTGAGTCGTAGTCAGGTGGAGAGAAGGACGACTCGGACTTCACCAGACAGTGATCTGAAGTTCCTACTGGTAACGAAACTGTTACAACACATCTGTCCGGATCGGTGGGCAGCAGAAGGTCCAGATAATTGGCGGTATGACCAATTACATCTGGTACCCTAGTCGCTTGCCTTACCAACTGGGAGAGGCCCATTGAAAGCGCAAAGTTTCGCGCTTCTCTCCCAGCGTGATCGGTCCTCTGGTATGGGAAAAGCCAGTCTTGGTGGCAGGCGTTGAAGTCCCCCAGAGCGACGAGCTGCGCATCAGGGTGCCGATGCAGAGCATTATCAGCGGCCTCACTAAGGTGGTCAAACAGTCGAGTCGTCTCCTGGTCACCGCTGTGCGATCGTTAGACACAGGTATAGACAATTTTGTCCATACCAGTGTCTACCAACGGTCACTTTCATTCATTTTCATTGAAAAACAAAAATATTGAGTGAATATGAAGGAAGACGGCAGTTGAGCGAGGTGATGCGATATTAAACCCAACAACACGACCAGTGTTACTGCGCCAGTGGGGGCTTGATCTGGAGACTGCGGGGACGCCCGAACCCCTCCAGGGATCGCCATCGGGTCCTCTCGTCCGGTGGCTGACCGGCACGATGGGGCCACCTTGAGATTTTTCGCAGTTGGCGGAGCAGCCTTTTGTTGTGTGCCAGCCACACACAACTACCTGCGGTCCAAACACCCAACACAACAACAACTGACGCATCATACCAAACCATCATACATCGCAGCACAACTACTCAGACCCATCCTCCGTACGGCTTTACCAGACATCATGCGGAACACGACGGATCGCTTGGCGCATGACTTTGTCTGGTGGGTGGTAACTTTTAAGCCGGCAGCCGATGCTATGGCCTACCACCATTATTACTGCTCATTTAGCACTACCCAGCAGACACGTGTAGGGTGGTCGTAACTCAAGTAGATCCTACGGTTGCAAGCAGTTCTTCCCCAAAAATTGACGTGTGATAGATATATTACGGAGAAACTGTCAAAAATTTAAAAAAATATTCTCAGGATAAGACTTATTCTAGGTATAAAAGTTTTGCCCCCCCGGTGGGTTCCCGCATTGTCGAGGCGGGGGGGCTCAGTAGCCGTGGCTTGGACAACCACGGTGAAGCTAAGAGGAACCCGAGGAGGGGCCGCTCGTCAGGGTTTTGCCTGTAAGCCGACGACGTAGCGCCCAACAAGTAGGTTGCGGTGCCGCTTGGGCGACATCGCAACTGAGGCGGGCCGTGATGTGGTATGGGAGGCATCACGGCTGAGGTTTGGAGGCCGCGGCGGGGGAGGAGTGTCCGTATTGCGGTGCGCCGCTCTCCCTACCTTCCGCGGCCTTGACGGGGTCGCCACCGTCTGATGGCGAACGCGGTGGGGCCGCAGGGGAAGAGGAGTGTTGGTATGACATTGGCCGCTCTCCCTATCCTCTGCGGCCGAAAATTGGCAGGCGGCGGGGCCAATGACCTGACCCGTCGCAGGGGGACCAAGGGTGCCCAGACACGGGGTCGTCTGGCGCCCATGTGCTGGTTTGGTCCCTGGGGTGGTCACGACGTGCCATGTGTTCTGGTGCGCCGGTGATGGGGAGTAATCCCCAGAGGAGGGTCCGGTGACGGACGGCCGCGGCGGGTTCACGGATGAGTGCTAAGGCGTGCCCGTGTTCCCGCCGTAAGCGGCAGAGGAGAACACCGTGGAGTTTTAGTGGGTTAGAGTCCCACATAACTGCATTATCTCCCCGTGGTAGTGCAGAATGCATGAGCATTTCTCCAGGATAAAAAAAATAAAAAAAGGTATAAAAGTTTGGTGAAATTCGTCCTTAGGCAGGTAAAGTCAACCACACTTCCATGCCAACTATTTGACATTAACAGCGTCTTTATGTCGTAGCATTCATGGCGGTTTTCGTAGTTCAAGTCTCTAACATGTCGTTGCCCATATTATATGCGAGCGGACGTAGACGATGCCTTGTTTAAAAGCGATTCAACAGCCGACGATCCAGGTTAAAACCGGGCTCTTTACAATGCTTTGTTCAGACGCTTCTTTGATACTCCCGAAACTACATAAATTGAATTCGAAGAAACCCCGATGGTTGACAGCGATTATTGTTTTACGTTTGTAGTTTGAAATTAAATTCTCTAAAAATAACAACATTTATAAAAATACGAATTAATCAGCCCATAAGCCTATTAATAAAACCGTTTTTCAATAGTGTCCCAATTCATACAATACGTAATTTGCATTCACAACAATAAAGTAGCAATTTCCAGCACCCGGGCGTCGTATCTACCTACGACATAAACGTTCTTTCGTATTGAATACGACATAAAGGCTCCGAATCACTTTCATATTTATTCGCGAGGCTGTAAAAGCGAAATTAACATTTTTATGTTGTTTTGGGTCGGGCGTCACCTTGTGCGTTTATAACTCAATTAAAGGTTTATTGACACGAGCCGTGTTTTGATCCTGTGTATTTTATCTACATAAGTGCATCATAAAGTGTGTGTTTTAGTATAATCACCAGAATTCCCCGCCGCGATATAAAGCTAAGTGGAGCTTCTAAATAATTGAAACGTAAAATTTACGAAGAAAATTAAAATAAGTTGGGATCTTACGTTATTTATTAGAGGATTATCAGTGGTATTCATAATGATGTAGGGCAAAGATCTTCGTGGTGTATAATTTTTAACGTTAAAAACATCCCGATTATCTTTGTCGCCAAGATGTTCAAGCTGATAGCTCCCTAATGCTACGTCAATCACGCTAGCGTGTGACGAGACACAATATATCTACGTCACCGCTCCCGGCAGTGATTGTCGTCTAAATGACGGGTGATTCTGCCGTCGACTTTATTATTTTTATCCACTAGGACAACTTCCTTTTAGCTATAAATAGACAGAACACTTTTCTCAATTATCCAAAAAAGTAAAGAAATATTTTTTTTGTAAACAATGACAATTTCAAGATACCCAAACCTTAGAAATTCAATATCTATAGTTTAGTTTTGTTAGCCTGAACTAACATAAAGCGCGTTGCAGACTCCCCACAAGTTCGGCCGTTCCGTACAGATGGCTGTTGTCAACTGCGGCAAACAGCTTCGATACCAACCAGTGTTGCCAATTATCGCTGTTCGAAGCTGTTAGCGAACTAACTTTGTAGTGTGCAATTGGTACCTCGTGACATCTCCGAAATTAAGTTACAGTCGTAAAAGATTTTGATCTACGCACATTATACTTGAGCTCAGTAATCAACCGATGATGATTCGGCTCTACAATAGACAGAGACGCCGCTTAAAACATATTCAATGACACTAAAGGCAAAATTTTTATACTGTAATTTAAGTGTATTAGTCAGTAAATACTATCCCACGGCCTGTGAGAAATCCTTTGAGACGTTATCACATTTACGTAGCGCCTCAAGTGTAAGTATGGATTCGCGAACACGAGAGGAATTCTATTAGATTCGCCGCGATTACAATGCTTGTTAAATAGAACACCTTAGTGCGCCTAAAAGCACGTAATTCGATCAAGATCGGATCAGGCATCCAAATCCGTGGAGCCCGGAATAATGCGAACACCCAAAATTTACAATGATTTACTATGTGTGTGGGACTTTGATGTCGAGACAATAGGCTTCTGAACCTCTGTAGCGCATAGACCATTAATTTTACGATAATAATTGAACATAAATCCTAACTTAATAATGCGGATTTAGTGTTTCTATGGCAGGAAGCCAACAATGGTTTGGTGTGGGGCCACGACTTTAAATCGCAATAGTTAAACAAGTATGTCGCCGCGCGGTGTCGCCCGCTCTCACTCCCTAACGACCGCCTAACTTCGACCATTTCCTATGGGATTTTTTATACGTTCCATTCATGGACGATCGTTTATGGTTGCCGTCTATCGTTTCATCGCACAATGAGGGTTGTTTGAAACTATACGCGGATAAACTGCGATGTGATGCTGGATGTTATGCGGGAAACATTCTGAATTCAACTTAATTTAACTTCAGTTCAGATTGACTCAAAAATTTTCATGTGAAATTGGTGGTATTCCACTCAGAGCACTGATTTCATTGGGAGTTGACCAAACTGCACCTAAGCTGTTCCTCTAACCGAACTAAAACAAAATGTTGATAAGTGCGCAATGAAGATCGTTAATGATACGAACGGCCCGGGTCACAGGTGTTTTGACGAGTAAGTTGGTTCTGGCAGTCGGCACGGCCAGCAGTGGCGGGTGCCGCCGCCTCCACACATAGCGCTGTAGCACTCCTGGATTATGCTCGATGAGTAATATAACTACATACGCGACAAGTGTAAACTCCAGTCGCACCCTCAATAATTAATTGTACCCGACAATATCTAGTACAAAAAGAGTGGGGTACATCAATAAAAAGTCATTTATTAAAATTAGGCTGAGAATCAGCACTTTTCGAACGTTAAAATTACAAAAGACAGTCCCCCAAAAACGCCCGCCCTGCACCACTTCCTAGTGCTATCGCTGGAAATAAGAAGTGGCGCAACAAACTCCCCAGCAGCACGGCTGTCTGTTCATTTAGAAAATCGAGTGTATACAATACTAGGTACCTATGTTAAGTAATTAACATTACAATACACAGAACATAAAGTTAAATTATTTGCCATATGTCAGCTAGCCACGCCATTATACCAACAAATATAATAAAAAACTTTATGTACTCAAGCTAAAAATTAATTATTTAAAATTAAAATATAAATAAAAGCCTCCAGGCATAAAGGGCGTGACAGCTTACATAATTATTTATGCATTGCTGGGTTCTGTTCACATAGCTGTCACTTGAAGTCACAAATGATAAACTAGGACCATCGAAGTAAAATAAATAAATAAGTTAATACTAATAACAATAACCTGTCAGTAAGCTAATTCTGGAGAAAGAACATAAACATTGTCTTGCGTTAACTAAGGCAACCAACTAAGTATGCTTTTGAACAAAGTATGCTTTTGAACAAAGGTAGAATTTTACTTGAACTTTAAACGCATTGAAAGGCAAGTCTAGCAAAGAAGAGGGTATCTTGTTATAAAAGGTTATACCATTTTTCTTTTCTTGTTCCGGGGTCGAAAATCCTCATGGATGTCCGCCGCCCTGGGGCGGGCGACGGGGTCTGTCAGACTCTTACTGACTAAAAACCACCCCAGTGTTCCATCTTACACCTACGCCGGGGGTCGCGGGAACGTAAGATCCTTCCGCAACCCCCGACTGGTGCCGGCCCACCACCACGGGCCTCCTCGGGTCAGGGGGGGGGGGGGGGTGAGGTATTTGACTCCCCCCGCGAAGTCTAAGAGGGGCGCGCGTGGAACACTACGCGCCGCCACCTTGGGTCCTGATGTGTGGGGGGCGACGGACGTCCCCAAGTCTTTCTTTTCTTTCCGCAGCCTCCATCTGCGAGACGACCATTTCGCAGAAGGAAACCGTCTCAGGACTCTTCGCTGCCGACCATCGACTCGACCACGGCCGGCAGCGACAGGTCACTGCCTTCTTCTGAGATAAGGGCACGGCGCGGCTCCTCCCAGGCGGCACCCTCTGCCAGCGTATGCCGCGCCGTGTCCTCCCGGCAGTCGACGCAGTGGTGACACCGAGCGTCCGGCTCCCTGTTTATGAGACAAAGGTACTTCCCGAAGCAACCATGCCCCGATAGCACCTGCGTCACCCGAAACGACAGGGAGCCGTGCCTCCTCCCGAGCCAGCGCTCGAGCACCGGCCGGACCGCCTCGATGGTGACGAGGCCAGCGGTAGGGCGTGTGAGCCTGTCCCGCTATTCCGCCACCAGGACCTCGCGAAGCTGAGACCGACGCAGCTCCATGTGTCGCTGCATCGGTCGCTCGCCCCGCGCCCTGGCTTCCTCGCGCCACCGATACAGTGACGCGAGTACTTTCGCCTCGAGGTCCCAGGGCGGGGATCCAGCCAGTACGCAGGCCACCTCGTAGGAGATCGTGCGATATCCTCTGATGACTCTGACAGCCACCGCTCTCTGTGGTTTCCGCAGTATCGCGATACTGCCGGCCGTCAGGTCAGAGGCCCACACCGGGACCCCATACAGGGCCATCGATCGCACGACCCCCACGTAGAGCCGCTTACAGGCGGCGCTCGGCTCCCCCAGATTGGGAAGCAGCGTTGATAACGCCCCAGCCGCGCCCAACAGCTAGGGCGCCAGCCGCCGGAAGTGGGGGCCAAAGTCCCACCGGCTGTCGAGCACCAATCCCAGGTACTTCATGGTAGACTCGACAGCGATCCGAGCCCATAAAAGGTTATACCAAGCCCAATAAATGAGTTATGAACCTTATGAAGCCGGTGAAAGGGGGCAAGTAGTTTGTCCTTATTTCTAGTGTTAACACTGTGAATATCACTGTTTTTAATATATAAGTATAAATTTTGCCTAATATATAAGATGTTGGCGAAGATTAATTGTTATGCAACCGTGAAAATACCAATATCTTTAAAAAAATCTCTTAAAGAAACTCTGGCACCTAACTGGTAAATTGCTCGAACAGCTCGTTTTTGAAGGACAAATATATTATGTATATCAGCGGCTTTGCCCCACAGCAGAATACCGTAGGACATAACGCTGTGAAAATAACTAAAATAGACTAAACGAGCTGTATCAACGTCAGTGTATTGTCTTACTGTCCTGACAGCGTAGGCAGCCGAACTGAGCTTTCCTGCTAGCCTTGATATATGAGATCCCCACTGAAGTTTGGCATCAACAATCTGTTAGTCGTAGAAAAATTGCCAAGCCTACAGTTTCAAGCACCTCTTTATCTAAGACGATGTTGGGTCCTAGATTTCTAACATTCGGTAAGGCGAACTTTACACATTTCGATTTCTTGGCATTGAGAACTAGGTTATTTGGCGTTAACCAATCTGTAACTATTGAGAGTGCACTGTTTACGTCGTCAAAATCTTGTCTATTCCTGTCTACTTTAAAAATAAGAGAGGTATCATCTGCAAACAAAAAAAAAAAAAAAAAAAACAAAAAAAAAAAAAAACAACAACAATACGTAGTTATAACGCTCCTCAGAAACAAATTGATTTTGGTGTTAATAGTAAAGTTTTAGACGTAAAAATCAGTGACAAGTGATAGTGGACGCAAACTGTGCCAGTGAATAGACAAAACTGTAATCTAATGTGATAAATAAGGACAAAATCAATCGAATTTAAAACCAATTCGGAAAAATTTTGATCGCCTACCCAACCAAACATTATATTATCAGAGCTCACGTTAACGCGTAAGCGACGCCGATTGCCCGTATACCCGATAACAAGTATTTATTTTAACCCAGCGTACATAATTTCTTTGCAATGGCTGAACTAATGCCTATAAAGTGGAGCTGCTGCTCCTCTTTGAGTGAAAACAAAGATAAAGGCTCCGTGAGGTGTTCAATGTGTAAGAAAATGTTCCATTGTGATTGCCTCGATATCGACCCACCGTCAGACCCGTCATCGTGGATTTGTTCTTCATGCAACCCAAAGACACCTGATGCAAAAAATGCAGATAACGCTCAAGTATACTTCAAAACGAATATTACCATGCGATCAAGTAAGAGACAAGCGCTGCAGTCTCCTCCAGATGAAGCTTTCATTCCTGTGACGGAGGAAAGAGTGCGTGGCATCATGGAGGAGGTGATGCAGTCGCAATTGGATCGCTTACTAGAGAAGATGAACTTAAATATGAAAATGCTATTGAACCAAGAGCTAAACTCCATGCGGGAAGAAATAGCTGGATATGGGAGATCGGTAGAATTTTTGAGCGAAAAGTACGATGATATAGTTAAGGAAAAGAAAGTAATCGATGAAGAGGTAAAAGCATTGAAGAGTAAAAACATTGAGATGACTACAGTGATTAAAGATATGACAAACCGAATCAATACGCTTGAACAACATGCTCGTGCACAAAATGTGGAGATTCATTGTGTCCCCCAAACCAAGAACGAAAACCTCATCGACATTATCAAACAATTGGGAACTACCATTGAATGTGATGTTAAGGAAGAGAATATCCTTAATTGCACTCGTGTTATGAAGGCTAATAACAACAATGAGCGACCTAAGTCTATAGTGGTACAATTTAATACGCCCCGTTTTCGAGACACTTTCTTGGCATCTGTTATCACCTTCAATAAATTTAAGCCTGTTGGTGAAAAGCTAAACACGACTCATGCAGGAATCAAAGGGACGAAATCACCTATCTTTGTGAGTGAACATTTGAGCGTAAGCAACAAAGCACTTCATGCAGCTACCCGTATCAAGGCAAAAGAAAAGGGGTACAAATATGTTTGGATTAGAGGAGGGCGCATTTTTGTGAGAAAAACGGACGATTCGGATACCAAAATCATCAGAGATAAGGATTCTCTAGACCTGATGGTTTAGGTTTCCATTATATACAATAGCTTGCGCGTGTTAAAATTGACTTTATGCAAACGCAATTCGCAGCATTCAATATTTATTATCAAAATACCCGCGGTTTGCGCTCAAAATGTCAAGAATTTTATTGTAATTTAGTATGTACTAACTACGACGCATTAGTATTGACAGAAACTTGGCTCAAAAGTTGTATTCTCAGCAGTGAACTTTTTGATCAAAGATATAAAGTCTTTAGGCGAGATAGGGAAACTTCTGGTTTCCACAATAACAAGAAAGACGGAGGCGGTGTTTTAATTGCAATTGATAAAAGGTTCACTGCTCATAGAGAACGGAACTGGGAGAGTAAGTGTGAGGACTTATGGGTTACGGTGGAAGTGTCGTCGAATCTTAAAATAGCAATATGTGCAATATATTTGCCCCCACCCGTACAAAGTCTAATGTTGGAGCACTTTTTTGAGAATTTTAATCAAGTTGTAGAAAAAAATGTTTTCCAAACTTTTCTAATAGGCGACTTTAATATGAATAACATTGACTGGAATCTGGTGCACAATAGAAAAAGTTCTCCCACTTCTCTCCACCCTTGTTCTTTACCGAAATCGAGCCGGGAACTAGTTGATTTTACACAAATAAATAACCTCACCCAATGTAACAACGTTGTAAATGTTAAAAATAAGATCTTGGATTTGGTTTTTGTTGATGGGCCCGATTGTGATGTAATCGAGGCCTCATGTAGTCTGACTAAGATTGATCCCTATCATCCTCCACTTGAAATTGTCCTGCATTCTATTACTACTGACTATTTAAAACCAAACTTAACTAGTAGGCTAAATTATAAAAAAGCTAAATACTCTGAAATTAATGCTGAATTTAGTAAAGTCAATTGGCAGGAATTGTTTTTTAATATTAATGATCCCAATGAAATGCTTGATATTTTTTATGAAATTATAAATCAATTAATTAAAAAATTTGTCCCCTTAAGTGCCGTTAAAAATAATACGAAACCCCCTTGGTTTAATAAAAAATTAATTAAGTTATTGCGTGAAAGGGAGAAATATAGAAAACGATATAATATGTATAAAAACCCGATGGATAAAATTTCGTTTCGTTGGTGTTGCAAGCATAGCGACAAACTGGCTAAAGAATGCTATAATCTATATATCGACGACATAGAACAAAAGATTTCAAAGAACCCCAAATTTTTCTGGTCGTACATAAAAGCTAGACGAAACGGAAGACAGGCCTTTCCCGCTTCGATGTCAAATGGCACGAATTACACTGATGATGGCTTCGAGATGTGTAACATGTTTGGGTCCTATTTCTCTTCGGTGTACTGCCAACATGCCCCTACACGTGACATTACTAAAACTTCTTCCTTCCTAACCAACATAGCAAATAATTCTGATTGTCTCTCCGTATTATGTCTTACCAAAAGCGAGGTAAACAAACGTTTCAAAAGCTTGGATATCACAAAGGGATCGGGCAGTGACGAGATTCCTGCAATTTTCGTTAAGTCTTGCGCGGATGAGCTAACGACACCTATACACATGATCTTTAATAAGTCTCTTGAGGTTGGGGTATTTCCTGATCGTTGGAAAATTGGTAAAGTTGTCCCAATACACAAAGCTGAATCCGAGAGCGTAGTTGGCAACTACAGACCAATTTCAATACTCCCAACTTTGGCAAAGGTTTTTGAGGCAATCATCTGTCCATACATCCAAAATAACCTTAAGAAATATATTTCCGATGCTCAGCATGGTTTCATAGCTGGTAGATCGACGTGTAGCAATTTGGTTACTTTCATCGAGGGCATAGTAGACGCTGTAGATAGTAATAACCAATTAGATGTTATATACACTGATTTCAGTAAAGCCTTCGACAAAGTGTCCCATGAACTGCTCATTCAAAAGCTGGCTGCGTATGGATTTGCAGGACCTCTTCTACGGTGGCTAAATTCCTACTTATCAGATCGATCTTTTTACGTAGTGGCCAATGGATATAAATCTAACACATTTAGAGCATCCTCAGGTGTCCCGCAAGGATCGCATTTGGGACCTATTCTCTTCAACGCTTTTATAAACGACCTTCCCGATTGCTTTGTAAACTCAAAACCATACTTGTTTGCCGATGATTTAAAGATAGCCCGTGTAATTAAATCGCCATCAGACTCATTACTGCTTCAGGAGGACATAGACAGAATTATGCATTGGTGCACTGACAACGATATGGTACTCAATGTAAAAAAATGCTCCCAAATCACATTCACACGAAAACTGAACCCTATCAAAGTGAACTATAAAATGAATGGTTTGTGTCTGCACGAAGCTGATGTTATAAAAGATCTGGGGGTCCTTTTGGATACAAAATTAACATTTATCCCACACATAGACAATGTTATAAAAAAGGCATCGAAATCACTGGGATTTATCATTCGCAACGCAAAATCCTTTCGTAAGCCTAAAACTAAAATCTATCTATATAATTGCCTCGTCCGTAGCTTACTTGAGTATTGTGTTGTTGTTTGGCGACCACACTACTCAACCCACAGCCTGAGGATCGAACGTATCCAGAAGCGATTTCTAAATCACTTAGTATATTCTACTGCGAAACGAAAAATCCCGAGTTACACAAGACGTTTAAGCACCTTTAATATGATATCCCTCGAAAAACGTAGAGATATTATTGATTTAATATTTTTATATAAAATTTTAAATAACAAGCTTGATTCTCCACATCTACTAAATAAATTAAAATTCCATATTCCGCACAATTATCCTAGAAATCCTATTGATCTCCTATATTCACCATTTCGCAGAACTGTTTCAGGTCGTAACTCTGCAATCCCTAGACTTAGTCGACTACATAATAAATTTAGTAAAATTGATATCTTTGGCTCTTCCCTTCAGCACTTCAAGCACCAATTGTTTCTAACATTAATTTAGTATATAGTTAGTATAAGCCTAGTCTAAGATAGTTTTAACTAATGTCACTTAATGCCATATTTACTTTGCCATGTATTTTCAGTTAATATCACATAAAAACAAAATAGTTTCTGGTCCTTTTTTTTTTTTTACTTTTAAAGTTGTTCTTTTTATATATTGCATGTGGTGTTTACCTCTTAATATTGTACATCTAGTATGAATTTTTTGAGCTCTTTTTATTATGTATTGATGTAACAATTGTTGGTGAACCAATAAAATAAAATAAAAAATAAATAAAATAAACAGTACAACGTCACAGATGCCCTTCAAATGGAATGGTAAATCATTAATATATATTATAATCAGCAAGTAAAACGGATATACCCCATAAAGCTTCCTGTACAAGTGGCGCGTACAGTTGTTCTGAACACGCTCCAACATCACAGAGTTGAGAGTTGGCCTCATGTGGTGCTCAAAATGAGCGATGGAGGATTTTTAAACAACATGAGCGTGCTATAAAGTATAAACCTTCTAATTTCCCTGCTGTACTTTACTTTATGATTCACTTACTGAGCGTAGGCAGTCATCAAACGTTATGTCCGCTTACGCGCGAGTTTATTGTGCGTGCATTGTTTCGTCTTCTCCTTGTAAAACAGAAGAAGACATTATTTAATTTAACACATTAAAAATATTAATTAAATAGCATTCTGAGGGCTGATTTTTCAATCATGTGATAACTTTATTAGAGGAATAATTTTGAAATTTTGACAGTTGTTTCATAAAAAAAACTGTCAAACGTCAATTTTATTCCTCGAAAAAAATTTTTCGTCCGGTGGAAAAGTCAGCCCTGAATAATAAAAAAGTGCTTTTAGATAGATAAAACGCCAACTGCAATATTTTCATTTTAAGGGTATACTTTGGGTACAATGACCAACTTTCATCGATATCGCTTACTTTCAACAGCTTTTTTCCAAATTTCAAGTCGGACGTTCAACAATGTAACACATCATCGCCTCTTAAAATATTTCGAAAGTTCAAAAGCGTTTCGTATCATTATTTAGGAATGTTGGATTACAATACATTCTTGAGGGGAAAGTTAATGGATCATAAAATTTCGCTAAGTGCGGCGAATAAAGTTTTTATATGTTATTATTTTTAACGATCTCCTCCGTAATGATCGCAAATCTTAAAACTTTACTTTAAGTATCATTAATTTAGATCGTAAGTACATTCCGAGAGTTTGAATGGATGCTTGTTTTAAAAATATTAACTTTATGTCTGCTGTTGTGAATGGAAGTATTTCGGTTGATTATATCCACCGCCCACACTCAACAACACAAGAACTTTACTAAAGTTAGTTCTGTATTGTTTAAGATACTGTCCTATTAACTCCTAACCTCTACAAGAATCTAACTTCGAAACTTGAAGAAAAACAGCATTGTCTGAAAGTGGTCGCTGGCAACAAGGCCGTTTAAAAACGATAGAAATAAATACTTAGACCGCCTAAGTATTTATTTGTTACAAATTTCTTATATACTTGTTTAGGTAAATAAGTATTTAAGCTAAATCTGTAAGATGAATTCGCGAGCAGTCCCGGGATTTACAAGCATGCCTAGTACATAGTAGTATAGATGATTATGTGCCAACGTCTCGCGTTGTGGGGTCGTGTAATACCACAGATGACATGTGAGTGTACCTATACCAAAACACATTTGCTTCACGTTAAGGAAACACGAAACGTCAGGTTTATAAGGTGTGTCCCTCCCTCCCTTCTCCGCAACACGGACGTCCAAAAGTGAGTCTCACTGCACGAAAACACCCTTAAACCGTTCTGTGATCACAAAGCAAAAGATAGGGCAAAAGACAATACTTTTGCAGAATACAGAAAAAAATACTGGAAATGATTGTGGAATGAACACGGACTGAAATGTCAGTGGAGGGGGAAGGGGGAACACGTCCGAGTAAACATGAATGTATTCGAGGTCTATTGTTTCATAGCAGAGGATGTTTCAGAAAATAGTTAGGAGGTAGGTACTGTGTACATTCTACAGTCAATCTAGCTTTAAAGTTATGAGTCTAGGCACTAAAGGGAATAATTAAACCAATCAGAAATGATCTAGTAATCAGAACCCTATAGTACAGAGAAGTAAGTATTATAAAAGTGGATTCTGAGATAGTTATGGTGAGCTCGATCTTAGGGATCTCTCTGTATATTCTTATTGCGTGTCGGTTCGTCCTACGCTCTACGTGCCGACTACGCGTAACCTTGAGGACGTAGTATTTGTGGCACGTTGTGTACACGAACATCCCCCGAGGTTTGCTTTCATTCTGCGTCTCGAGTCCCGCGGAGCCCGGGGTCGCCTCTCTGGATGTTCATTCATAATTACATCAAATAGCACGTCCTGAGTACTAGGCCGTATAGCCCGCGGTACACGGCTCTATGAGTAAAAGATTTTTATTTGATTTGTTTTCTTTTGTCTGACGTTATTATGTCAGTTATAATTAAACGATTTATTGTTAGAAAGAGAATAAGTAGGATTACAATTACGAATGTTGTGGTACTATCTACTAGGTATCCAATATAATGTTAACTTTAATAAATTATAACCTAGCTATGAGTTATTTGTAATAATATTTGCTGCGCCCTAAAAGGGTCATGTACTCTGAAGTTTTAGCCTAGATAGAGACTGTAACTGTTTGTACATTTTGCAAATAAATAAATATCATTCGACCCACGCTTTTTGTTATTTCATTATGATTAAAAAAACAAACAGAGATAGTTTTTATTTTGTACAATTGTTTTGTAAAATGTCAATTGTATTTAATTTATTTCAGTGAAAATAAATAAACATGTTTTTGACAAAAAAATACATGTATAAAAAACGTGCATCAAATAGTCAGCAGATGGATGGATGGATGGACGGATGGATGTTTGTTACTCTTTCACGCAAAAACTACTAAACGGATTTGGATGAAATTTGGCACACAAATAGTTTACAACCAGGATTATGGATCGAAACTTATGCGGGTGAAACCGCGGGGCGCAGCTAGTAGAACATAATAGAATAATATTAGTTTAGGCTTGTAGATACAAGTACTTATAGTAATTGTCTGGGTTAGTTAGTTATTAAGTTTATATAGATCAGGTAGAACAAATACTCCGAAGTCAATATTTCTTGCTAATCCTCACAAAATACTGCCGGCTTAAGAAACGATACAAAACACAATAAAAGAACTCAACTCTTTCGTCATTAGTTGGCGAGCTAAATGACGTTAAGCCTTTGAAAATGTCAATACTCCTAATCGTTTAGAGGCAGTCAGTCCATTAGTCTTCCACGAACTGGTTGACATCAGCACATCACTACTACGTATCTTTTTACAATAGGGTACTATGTAACTAGTACTATCTATGAATTACATACTGATCTTTTATTTGCAGACATATAGAACACAGGCAGTGATCGTAACCCTTAAATGTGTAGCGCCCTAATTACAAACCCCCGTACCGAACCACCATAGCTCGCGAAGTACATCGACCTACATGAATTATATAACTTCAGCGATACCTTATGTAGTTTTTTCCCAGTAAACAAACTTCCACTGCGTTTGTTCTCAGAACTGATACTTGTTTGAAATCCAACAAAGCCGCAAACACGCCATCGCTAAACTGTACTGGTAAATATAGATGAATATATCAAACTCCGAAAATAGACGCTTTGAAGAAAGTTACTCCACATTGTTACCCGTTCGATGTACCTATGCCCTCAGCACGTGATGTCAAGGAGCAGGATGCTGGGGATGAACTGGAGCATTGGAGGATATAGGAGGATTTGAATGAACGAACATATTGGATGGATTGAATCTTTGGTTTGTGTTCCTTTAAATCCCAATTTGAAGGGACAGTGCTTTGTATCGAGTCGGGTGTTGTCTTCGCCCTGACCATAATGGTTGCCATAGTAACCAATTATGAGGAATTTGATGACGAGATGCTTTGTTTGGGTAACCTCCAGTCAATCCCACAAGCCACCTAAATATTTATAAATCAAACTATCCGAACGTTTAATATCTCTATTACCTCTGCCTCAATACGTTATTTAAATCCAATTTATTTATACTTTATTCCAGTTGATTTGGCACCAACATTAGGCGCTCGGTGGCCAGTCTTCAGTTTATTAAAATGGAATCGCGAGATTAAAACCTCCGCGGCTAAAGCATTGAGTTATAATGTACTACGTAGTACATTATAACTCAATGGGCTAAAGAGGCTTATTCATGTTTAATTAAAAAATCTTCAGGTCCCTGCTCTCGCCAAAGACTCGCGGGGTATTGAGATAGCTCGCTGTTTGTTTGAGTAATAAGATATTCTAGAGTTAATATATTTATCTCAGCTTTAACTTAGGTCTTAGTTTTGGATAATCGTGTTTGAATCAACAAGAGAAAGCAATCTGATTGTTGTTAATATTATGTAATACTTCTTCATATAGTTATTGCCTACTATGTGAGACACAAATATCACGCAGATTTTCTTTATCTCAGGAGCAAAACTATAATACAATAAATGGATGTCGTCAGAATAACGTGTGGCAAAAATCTCGCTTCAATAGTTTGTAGCAATGATATTGTCGCAATGTTGCCATTGCCACATAGAACCCTATGTTCTTGATCAAAAAGATAACTTCTGTGTAAATGTCCAGCAAAGCAATCTTTCTAACTATTGGTAGGGTATGAAAACCGAACAAATTGAAACGTGTCGTGATATAAGGCTGGTTGCTGGAGGCTGGTGGCGTGTGTACCTAGTATTAAGCCAATTAAAAGTTGGTCGACGTGTGGCGCCATTCCTCGTGGTTCACTGCACGGTTGCCATGACGACTAAGTGACGGTAGAATCAGGTGGCCTAGGTATGGAATTAGTAAGTACTCTAGAGTCAATTTAGGTGATTTGGGAATTATTCTGATTATATTTAAACAGCTACATATTCGAAAACGGTTGAAAACGTATTTGTGCCAAGATTAAAATGGATTGATTGATTTGATTTAAATTGAATAGTTGGTTGGAAACACATAAATTTGTGTCAATATTCAATTAAGGTTGTATTTTACTGTGGAGCTACACAAAGTTTATGGACATAAGAGAATAACTATATTAAATTCTTATTTAAATTGAATTTAATAACTAAAACACAAGCTCCAAATCTTTTGTGCAGATCGAATTAATTCAATCTTCTTCGTAATTTAACTTTCACAGACTTTGTATAGTCAATTATTCGCTCGATTTGATTCAATAAGCCTCAATGAAGAACAGATACCGTACAGACAAACACATTTTCACAAGCAAAGGAGCTCGACGAAGGGCATAAATATTACATATCGAAGTAGATACTTATCGTTAAACAATTGAAAAAAAAATAACTCCGTAGGATAAGAGGAAGTGGTTTTAACTCAGCTTGCAAGATTTGACCGCGTTAAATAAAAACTTTGTTAAATATATAACGACAGGTTATAAACAAAATCGTCCGAGACACCTTTGTATCTATATGTTATTCTAGAAAATAAAATAAATATAAATCAAGGAGTGCCTGAAATTAATTCGTTAGAATCTGCAAAATTACTTAAGCGAATTTGATGAAAATATTTTCGTTAATATTTCCCTTATAATAATGGATTCCTTGGAGAACATACTTCAAAGACATCTCTTTTACAATCCTTCAGCTTCACGCGCCCGCCGGGTATTATCGTCGCGAACGATTAATTAGTTATTAAAGTCGAGTCTAAAATAGAAGCTTTCTAGGAAAACTTCCGATTAATATACTCATAACGTCATACATATTACACTACGGAGGTTGCTTGTAGACAAGCGTGTATCATTGTATCATTGCTTACCATCAGGTGAGTAAGGCCCTTTGTACACACAAGTTTTTCTTGTTGTCAAAAACTACGGTTTATTCGCCGTGTGTAGACTCGGTCGTCAGTGTTGTATCGGTCACTATGAAAGCTTGTTGGCGGACATGTTTTTTCTACGGCGCGGTTTATACGCCGAGCCGTAAAGAAACCGTGCGGTGTACAAAGGGCTTAAGTGGCCAAAGGTGAGCCGTCAAAGATAAAAATAAATACAAGCTTACCTTTGCCAAAATATGTACGTAGTTTTCCTAGCTTATACTTGCCCTTTAACCCTTTAACAGCGTTTATGCCTTCAGGATATTTTCAAAGGATCTACATAGATCTAGGGATTTCAAAAGGTTATGATTGATAAAAGCTAAATACAATAGTGTACAATTTTTTTAGAATAAGACGTCTTCTGTGTTACACGTCTCTACAACACAATCACTGCTCCATTTTCCAGGGCTAGACTAAACAGTGGTACAAGACAGACAGACTTAACAGACAAACAGACTTGATTTTTCAAATTAGAGCATTTTGTGGGCGCTACCTACCTACATATTACGGGTAAAGACAACACATTAGATTTTATGTACATCACACCTTGTACTGTTAGTGATAACGCACTTTGCAGTGATGTGCGTCTCGGCTGACAGGAGTGACAAGTTGACGTTGAGGTTTTGAAACGATAAAGGGAATCAGGAAATTACATTAAATCTATTGATTTTACCAGAAGACAAATCTGTCTGTCTGACTATCATTAAACTGTGTCAATATACGGTTTCTGACTACCTACTAAGTAGTTGTCAACTACGTCATTTAATCATTTTAATCAGCACAAAAGTGCCGTAATGTAATTTATTGTATTTCCGATGACTAAAAAACGTAATTGTCTCTTGTAAAGCGATCTTGAAACCTTCGATCTAACTAGACAGGTCTAACAGGACTAACGTCACTATTCACTTAAATGTTCTTCTGTGTCGTCGCTTCTCAATATACCTCAAAATGCTTGTTAAAAAATGTTTTTGTAAAAGACACAGAATAAAAAAGTCATTTATTCAAATTAGGCTGAGAATCAGCACCTTTCGAACGTCAAAATTACAAAAGACAGTCCCCCAAAACGCCCGCCCTTCACCAGTGCTTTCACTGGAAAGAAGAAGTGGCGTTTTTAATAGTAGTAGGAGTGCATTTTTAATCGAAGCGAATAATTATATTATTCGCTTCGATTAAAAATGCACTCCTACAAAATAATAACATGCGTTGCATTATGATTGTGTTGCAAGCATCTCTCGTATTGACGGGCGATTTTATTGCTCATGAAAAGTGGACCGCGAGCGCTTTGCAAAGGTTACTCTTATCGTTAAATTAAAGTGCAAGGTTGAAACATCAAAGTTCTGATGCTTATGCAAGACATGAATCATATTCGGTATATAGGTTACCCACACGTATCATTTGTCAGTGAGGTGCACCACAGTATCAACTCTTACTTTGTCATCATGTTAAAAGAAAGCTTACAACACCACAATAAAAAATGATAAGAAAAGGTATCTTCAAAGTTACATGATGCCCTAATGCACCTGCCATGTAATCTCTTCACCATTCTTGGTTGACTGGTAGAGAATGCCTAAGGCATTATTCCGCTTTTGTAGCTTTTTTGTGTGCGAGAAGTTTAAATAAATGAATATCAGCTAAATTTAAAAAGAAAATATTGAAACAAAAAGTTCACAAAAATCATCCAAAGTCCCAGACTTGACAACCGCGAGTCTCACTTTAACCGACAAGTGTCAACAGCGTTTACATTAGCGGAGTTTTTATTGGAGCCACTTGAGTCCGCGACTGTACTTCTTCGTCTGAGCAAACACTTCTGTCAGCGAGTGTCCCTCCCTCATTGTCTGCGCTAATATTTTGAAATTGTGTTAAAACCGTGGCCGCGTCTTTTTGTGGGGCTTTTCAATAGCTTTCACAATAGACCCTCTGGAACGTGACGCGGTGGAGACGTGCTTGGTTTGTTGCGCTTCAGAGGGACCGAGATATTCGATTAAAATACGGTATTGTAAAAAAATCTAAAATTTTGGTAATGACGGGTACAAAATAAGTATCTCTTTTACATCGTTTTGTATTTGTGGGAGACATTTTCGTAGTAATATTAAAATAAAACTTAGAAGCTTTATGTTAATACGACACAACATCTTTTAAACTCTCCCTTTTGAGAAAAGGTCTTTGCCCTGCGGTGTACTACAACATAAATATTGAAAGTTCTGATGTAATATTTTCATATAAGAACTTTTATTTACTCTGAAGAACTAATTAATGTCTAGCTGATGGCTTGCTGTCGGTTTTGGTAATTTATAAGAAGACTAATTATTTTTCCGCTTCATCTTAAAGATTAAAACATTCAAAGTCATGTTCGTTATAATATCACAAGATCTTCAGAAAAAAAATATGTTGATGAAACGTTTTAATAAAATCTCTTAAGAATTAGACATTTAATGGATCGCCTAAGGCCTCGAGGAAAATCGGTACAAGTTAGTCTGGTTGCCCCTTGTTATACACACCGACCAGTCAGTGTTGAGCTTGCGATCACACACAAACGGAATAATACCCGAATGATTGATGTTACTGAGCAGCTGGCAAAAAATAATTAATCAAATAAACAAAAAACTCGCACCTAGCTATATTAATACGATGCTAAAAGTGTTCATGCTATTTATAAAGTACCTACATATTCATTTTAACAAAAGGCTCTTTGTTAAAAATAGTAAAGCTGGTAATTTTTCTATAATAATGTGTGTGCGGTTATATTTCGTGGGCTATATAATTAATCTAATGCTTAACACTCTCACCGCCACGCATTTATACAGTTTTCCAATGCAGCAGGCCATGTGGGCGGCGCGCCGCCCATCCCATTTCTTTCGCAACTAGCCACGCTTAATTTAGGAAAACTTTTGTGGCACACCAAGTGGCACGCCGGCAGGACACGCTGTAAACTTTATCAGCAGCCCGTGTGGTCCGCTGTGACCCGACGAATTCATATAGATTTTTTGGCTTTGGCTTGCCGGATATGGAGTCAAAAACAACTGTATTGAATAGAGTATCCAAAAACCTACCTATGAAAAAAAGAACGAGGAAAATCGGACTCTATTGTCATGACCGTTCAGCTGGTTATTAATTAAGAAAAACTAGTTTCCAAAGAAGACATTTATTAATATTTTACTCAAAAAAATTAAATCTGCTTAGAATCAAACAGTGGTACAACACTTTTCTTTTATTTTACATGAATTTCTGCGTAGCATTCCGTACAAAAACTAGGTTGTTTGTGATGGGCATTTCAGACAGACAGAGTTTACTTTCTTCGTCCTGTTCCTGGCTTCTACGGCTGGTAGACCCTGAGTTTGGTACCTTTCGTAACAATGAATGCATCTTCGACGAACTAGCCGTCCTCTATGATCACTGAGTGACGTTTTGCTGAATTTGTGATCTGACTGTCTATTTGAGCTCGCTTCTGAACTTTGCCTAAAGGTCTGGTTGTATGTCAAGTGGAAACTGCTTTTGTCGTGAATCCTCAGGATAGTGCCACTCCGAAGTCAGCGACTGCGTTTGAAGTCCACGCAAAGGGATATCGTCGTCAGACGATGACGAAGTTTCATCATAACTTGATTCAGATTGCGATGAACCTTGTAATAACACTGGTTGATAGTCTGGATCGGTTTCGGAATCCGACATGTTGAATGCACGTAAGAAAAAGCGCGCGAAAACCCTTTACCGGCAGGCTACGTGGGCGGCGCGCGGCCAACTGACCTAATTACACTGATGGCCTGCACTGATTGAATATTGACAGTTAGTAACGGACAAAAATGTAAAAGTTTTAGCGCGCAATTTGTGGGGTGCCGGCCGCCCACATGGCCTGCCGAAACTAATTCAAAAATCAACAACAGCTTGCTGCACTAGAATTTGTGTGGGCGGCCGGCATACCACGTGGCGGTGAGAGTGTTAACAACATACGAGTGCCGTTTCATAGTAAATGTATTACTTTTTAAGTGATTCGTGGACCGCAGCACACGCCTACGCACATTCGTAGAGGCCCACATGTGTAGCGGCGTAGCGCTACGCGGTCGCTACGCTTGGCTCGTATACCTCACCAATACAATACCACTTAGGACGGCTTCCATTTGTCATTAGTTCATTACAATGTCGTGTCGGATAACACAATTAAATTATATTTTAATTACCCTACATTACGTTAATGGCAAAATTCTAAAACATAAGAGCAAATAACCATAACATTAGTATAATCCGGCGCTATATCATTAAGGGAACGAGCAATTATGTTGATTAAAGTTTGTCGTAATAGCAGTACATTAGTACCGGCTCATGTGTGTGGTGTTCCAACAAGTCCATTGTTCCGAATCATTGAGAATTCATCTGAGTGGGGACCGTTGAAATATGTTCAGGCGTATATTACAAGACACTGCAAGATTTTAATGATAGGTTAACAGCCCTTTTTGCTACGAATCTGATGATACTTCACTGACAAATAGCTTCATCATTGAAAACAGATGATTATTTCGTACCTACGTCGTGAAATAACATAATTTAATACGGAAAGCTAGCTGGCGACTCATAGCACTGAATGCCTATTGGATAAACACTGAAAGATATAAAAAGTGTTTATTACACAACAATGAAACTGAAAATACTGACATATTGATTTTAAGATTTTTCATCAATTTGTTCATTCAAACACGGTCTTAAACGTTCCCCATTCCGCGAGACGACGGCACATATCCGCGGTCGCGTTTTATGTCAAATCAATAGGAAGCTATCTACGAGGATGGCGATCTCGTCCTGACGTTCAAACATACTGACTGATCAGCTGTCATAAACTCACGTCATAGAAGGCGACTTGGATGTTATATTACTATGGACTGTTGTGTTGTTTTTGGTCAAAAATATTATGGCAAGTAAACCGCCGCAGCCTGTTTTCCCAAAAATAAAATCCTATTATGAAAGAGGTTTTTTTTTTTAATTTTTTACATAAAATTGAACTGCTAATAATAATATAAAATAAAAAATATTTAAAAATATAATTTGTAAGTATGTAAATGAAATAAAGGAATATAAAATATATATAAAAATAAAAATATATATAAAATATATAGGTATAAATAAATAAATAAATGGCGGTCAATCCACGCCGCACTTGTGGCTACGCTTGGCTATGAATACATCGGTATTCTAACGACCACACCAACTTAGCCTACTGCCATCTACTTACAGCCTGCCACCACAGATACGCAACACATTAACGTTCCCTCATCCGAAATGTGGTTTACTTCCGTATCGACACAAATCTCATCAGGGGGCAGGCAGAACAACAGGCTAATGACTTTTATTATTAATTGAGGTACCAGCGTTCCATTACCGATGTTCTTAGGAAATGTACAAACGAAGTTATTCTGTCTCTCTGATGACATAATGTTAATAAATGTGTGTGCAGTCGTGTGTGACTGGCTTTATTGTATTAGTAACGGGCAAACATATACTTGCTATTCGATACAATGTTAATGTTAGCATCCAACAAAAACTCATTCGCGATTTTAGAGCTAAATATTGCAGATTACGCAGAATAACTTGGTAGATGATGCTATGCTTTTGGTAGATATAGTGTCTGAGATCAATTTTAATGTCCTGTCTTTCATTTCATAACTTTGGGCTCACAAAATGGCAGATTATGAAGAGGATTGTTAGTATGATCCGTAGATAAATTTCGCCAAACTTTAATTTTTATTTAAATAGAAGAATTCATTATCTATAATTTGACCATTCACAAAGAAGAATAATCACTAGAAAGTAGGTAACTAGCTTCTATTATCACACGAGCATTGGGTTCACTATTAGTTAATTCTGTATCTCAGTAAACAGAGCACTCGTTGTACTCTCAGTAACAAGTTGCTGCTCTATTTGCTACTGATAACGGCTGATAACAGCGCGCTGCTAATCCGCTCCCCTGTTAACCTAATTACGTACTGGAGCTAGTGTTAATTAATTAATGTATCGAGAAACTTTCCTTCGTGCATTTTTAGAAACAATTCGCTGCATTAAGGGAGGCACTACCTAGGCCACGGTCAAGGCCTCATATAACATTGTATCTGTAGTACTCATTAAAACCTAAAAAACGTAGGCCTCATAATTGAGGGGCTTCATAATTTTGTACGTAGGCAGCCAATTCTATAGTGTAGGAATAAAAAAGTTATCGTCGTTATCGGATGGCTCTACAAAGTTCGAATGCAATTAGTTCACATCACTAACCCTAGTTATCCGCGTCGGCGGCGACCGGCGAGCGGTTGTCTCTGCACTCATAAACACACTTACTCTCCGTAGTGTATATGAGCACCTACTTATTATCCCTTTGAGCTGAGTCAATAAGTAGAACAAACTGTACGTAATCCAGAACCATTCATTATTAATCCAGAATCATGTTTCTGGCTCTAAAATGTACGCAAACGAGAGCCAAACCCCCAACACACAGCCTCGGCGCTTGCAGCTCAGGCAGCTTTATGCAATTAATTGGATTTACGGGTCGCAGCACGAATCTGAGAGACGAAATTTATTTGTCAGTATTCCTCCCAGCTTACATCCTTAATTGCTGGTTTTAGTACAAAATAAATCTATTTTAAAGTGTGGTTAAGTCTACATAATTAATGTTGAGGTTAGATAATTACTCTGAAAAAGTCTGAAAAAGCGTTCATTATTATAAAAGCTTTTAATTAATTGTATTGTCGCGTGTAAGAAGATGTAGGACGTTGAAAGTCAAACGTAATATTTCGCTCGGCTTAGCATCCCGCGCTGAAATCCTACCAGTCTACAGATTAGAGCACAGAATACAATCCTAATTTCGCGACATTGTACGAGCTAGCTGAAGTATGAACAACAGAAGTTCTGTTTGCGAAGAACAATAAAAACTGTTACAATATCGTTAAAGCGCTTTTTGTTGAGGCGCCAAACTTGCATGAAGGCTATAATTAGGTATAGATAGTTTCGACATGTTTTAAACGTTTTTCCACATTTTTCTGTATCAATCTTTGTTGATGAACCTCGGTGTTTCAGTTCGATACCAAATGCTTCCTAATGTGCACGCACTGATTGTTTTTAACAAATATCTTTGGCGGCAACAATTGAGTGTGCTATTGTCTGTGTCAGTGGAACTTCTGCATCCATCAATTCCTCGTACCGCGGTCACGAAGCGACGACGTGGCAAACAATACATCCCCGCATCACGCCCGCCATTGTTTCTACTCGTAATTAAAAAGTTCGGAAGCAACTTTACCGCCCGCACCTCTCTGAAGAACAAGGAAATGAAAACATAAAAAATGTTATTATAAAGTTTCAGCGACCGACACCGAATGTTACCAGAGTCGAGGCTGTTAGCTGTTTGTCATTCAAACCATTTGCTAAAACAATATGAAAGACATGCTAATTAATGCTTTAAGTATAAAAGTTTGTGATTATAACGACAAAGTATGAGAGATGTGATTTGAATTACAATCTAAATAATTCTACGAGTATTAATGCGAACTTCGAAACAGACATGCTCGTATTTCATATTAGGTAATAATTCACAGTTGTTTCACAATAATTTACATTTGTATTTACAAAACAAAGGTAACTCAATGTCAATGTATTGAGAACAATGTTTAATATGTTATTTATTTAAATAATTTTCATCAACTTTTAGCAGTAATTGAAGAAATTCTTCTGAATAATACAGTTCAGAAAATGCGGCAGGCCCAGAAAGTGGTGGCGGGATGAGCTGGACTACTTCTTAAAAGATTAGCCCACAATCGAAGTAGACCGGGAAAAGTTAAAAGACCTTGGTGGTATTTTGCCCTGCGGTGAGACAACACAGGCAGGATATAATAATAAATAAAAAGTTCGTACAAAACTATTTTTCATTAACCAATGAGACGACTTTCCATCAATCAGCCAATAGGGATCGTGGCGACCCATTCAAGTGTTCCTCGGAGCGATCAAGAAACCCGTTCGCATTACTGCCCGGCTCCTTCTGATATGACAGCTGAACAAACCCGATCCAATAAGGATCACCGCAGACCGCACTCTTCATAAACTTTAGGGTCCTCACTGATACACTTCCAGCCAGTAGTTTATATGGTCTTCCATTTGTTACACAGAATTATTGCGTGGATACTCATATCGCGGTATATATTAGTGTCATACAGTAGGATGTATTGTATCAGCATATTGATTTAAAACTCGCTTTTGTTATATTTTAACCTACAAGCAATAGGGTACAAAATTGATTTTCGTTTCATATCATCCATACCCAATCATAGTTACGGGTTATTTTCTGTTTCGCTTTCTATCGCTATGGTGGCACGTGCAAAAAGACATAATCGCGTAACAGATAAATGAACCAGTTTTTATTTTTATTGCGAAATTGACCTGCTCACCTGGTGGAGAGCGATTAATGAATTCTACGATGGAACGAGCAAGCTCAGAAGATGCCTATTCACTCTTGCCCATATTAAAATCACTTCCCTTTTCGTCGCTTCTTTTTAGCATGTAAAAACAATGTAACATAAGCCTCAGAGTTTATATAGAAACTGATGTAATGGTCCAGTCAAACTAGACAAATTACAAAACAAGATTCTTCTTTAGGCCCCGGATTAAACTATCAACCGAGCCATTTTTGAATTTCAGAACTTTGTCCGACAATATTATTTCAGTTGGAATAAGGTCCAAAACACAAAACTGGTTGAATGGTTTAAGCTTGGACCAAAGTTAGAGCTCGGATTGTAATGTGATGGATACTGTCAAACGTTAATTCCTTACGATCTGTTTACGTTCCATCATTTCACAAAATTGCTAAATCACAGTTCCATGAACAGCGACTACTAAGATTCTTTGATACCTGCAACAAGTGCGGCGAGCAGGTGGGAATCATTCGCAGGCCGCACTCGCAACATCCACGACGCGACGCACTCACGCGGTACATTGTAATGTACGAGTACGCACTGTATCACTGCGACGTGACAGTAGAGGTACACAGTAGATGAAGATGATCAGGGATAGTCGATGGAGAGTTTGTCATGGTGGATGAGTGAGAGGATTGGAGACATAATTTGTATTAAAAAAAATGTTATCCTAACAGCAAGGGCGTTGGGTTGACCAGCAAGAGGTTGTGACCATTATGCTGTTGCTATTCCATTCCTAGCTCAAAAATATGTAGCTTAGTTGTAGGGGTTAACAGAAATACTAGTAACTGAGAAATACACACATTGCTAGTAAAATAAATTCCACTCGGAAGGTTGAGATTCCTTGTGTGTATTGGAGAGTAAGAATATTCTCGATTTGAAATATCTGTGTCGGTCAAATACTCGATATCTTAGGAATTTCGAGGTTTTGCAGCTTGTTTAAATCTTCAACTATTGGTTTTCGTGAGCAACTGGGTTGCTGAGGTCAGATGGCTGCGGTCCAGCGAATATAGACGGTGAGCCAGATTGGAAACTTGAGATTAATTGAAGCACCTACCCAAAAACATGTTGTAAAAAGGTAAACCGGGAAATGACCACATTTACAATCAACTCATATTATTTCTAGTCCACTGCTAGCAACTGTTATTAACTCCGTTGTAATTAGCCACGAGCCCATATAGTTTGTAAACCTTTTTTTTGTGATATCGTGTTTAAGTAGCGATACCCATCATCGCGAATGTGAAGTTTATACAAAAAATAAACTGATATTTCAATTCACAACATAGTTATGCGGTCGCTGGTCTCGAAAAAAAATAGTCATTAAATCATTAATATTTTTTATTGTTTTATCACATTTACATTCACAGCCTTCGTGGTGTTTAGCTAGCTAATTTGATTGGAACCTATTTCGCTCAAATATCAAACTTCCCAACACGATCATGTCATGTGCTACGTGATCGTACCCACTAAAGCTTGCACTACACAACGCACTGCCTGTAACACAAACACGCGATAAAAGCCGCACATCACTCGCAACACAAATATTTATCAATCGAACACTAATGTGATTTTTATTCGCGTCTGTACATGTTACTAGGTCGCTATAGACCTAGCAGTAGCGCGCTGAGGTATGGAAGAGTGTTGATGCGAAAACTATAGTTGTTTAAACTGATTTCAGTGTTGATGTTGGTTTTAAACGTGTTGATAAATTATATAGTAGACTAGAATTATGTAGTAGAATCCATAAACCACTAACGATGGTATTTGGGGAAAAATGCAACTCTTACCGCAAACCGCGTTAAGGAACTTCGATCCAAAAAAACTCGCCGAATGTTTAACCTTCTCCTTTTTTGTTAAAGTTGGTTAAAAAAAGGTAGTTTAATGAAGGAAACGCTTGTCATGTAGCAAAATTTATGGCTGAAGCAAGTTACTGAAAGAACAACTATTTACTTACTAAAAGAATTAGTAAAACTGTGAGTACGCCACAGTTTTTACTTGCTCAATTTTATTAAAAGCAAACAACTATATTAAGCCAAAAGATATTTTTTATAATAACAAGCCCATCTTTTGTTACCCGTCCTACCCCAAAGATTATACAATTTCCAACGAAAAATACACTTTCTTTGTTTAACTTAAAAATAATTCCTACACTTACATAGAACGCTTTCCTTCCGTTCCTAAATTATCGGTGGAATTACAAACAAAAGAACATCGCAACTAAGTTTGTCTCATAATTTAATGGCCTCACTTTGTAACTTCTAATCGATATAATATGACGTCACTTGTAATCTCTTGAGCCATTATCATTCAAACAATTTGGAAGCTTGACCACTTTCCTCGCAAGTTTTACTGCTTATCAAAACAAGGCTACGTAATTATTTGAAGGAAATTTTGTTCTCAAAACTCAACATAAAATCTACCGGTATTCCTCCACAGAATCTACGACATAACACACTAAGCAAATAAGCATGAGTGGTTTTATTGGATTGATAATCCAACATATTTATTTTACTTACTTTACTTAACTTTTGTTAAAGAGAAAAAATCATTAGGATTTTCACTAGAAAAATCAGTTTTCTCATTTCACATGATATAACATGAGTCATATAAGAAGCATAACTGCACAACCACAACATAAATAAATCCAAAGCATTTAAATTCAAACATATCACTTTATTACGTCATCATTTATGAGTTTTAATGAATCGCAAGCACAAGAGGCGGTCGGGGAAGCGTGGGATGTGAGTACATGCAGTGTGCGGCGCTACGTAGCGCCTGTGATGTCATAATGACAGGCTAGCCTGTCCAGCTATGTGTGAGGGACAAGTAAATGGATGCTGGAAGGACCACTGAAAGCTCACAATAGTAATAGCTACAAAGTAAAAGTTCATAAAAGACGAGATTCTGAGATTTTGATGACGTAACTAAGGCAGTCGGAATTAACCACAGAAATCTTAATAAGATTTCTGTGGAATGAACACACGAGAGAAGTTTTAAACTTCTTTAAAAATGATACCTACCTGTAAGGAAGAACGCGTCACGAGCTCCCTTTAAATTAAATTGTCATGTCAGACCTTCTGAGGCTATTAGTAGTTTTATAAAGGAAGTAGCTCAGTAGAAAAAAGTGTCCTTTCTGATTTTATGCAGAAATATACGCGTAAATATTTTTCATTAATCCACGCAGTTGGTAGATTCAAAGAGAAACTCGCTGTCGATTTTTCTTTTTCAAAGCTTTCAGTTGACGTTGTATGCCTACCTACTTTGAAATAAGCCTTGTTTCGTACATATCTATGAAGAACGTAGATAAATTAAGTAACCTTTCAGCCTGTTGTTGTCTAACTATAGAAAGGAACAAGTACCTGCTGATCAATACCCAATTTATTGAATTACACGTGTCGAAACGTACTCATATGATACAGATCCTATTTATCTACTAACTACCTATTTATTTTCATATAACCTTCGGTAAGTAATCAAGTTACAAATAACTTTATCTCCCAAAGTAATTACATGACGATTATAATCAAAGGAAATCACACAGATTACCCATCTCAATCACAAACAAGTGAAGTGAAGCTGTGTCTCCACAAGTGGATCCTCAGATAAACAAAGCTGAGCCATTAGCAACGTCTAGCTCAACACGGCTCGTAATGGAAGAGTTAATTTATTCCAACAAGCAGTAGTTTGTAACTCAGCCGGAATTTAATTCGGTCGTGACGACCGAGCGATTTCCATGACGATGCCTACGTGTGGACGAGGCTTAAGCGATGAGCGAGTGCAGTATATGAAGACGTCTTGGTCACGCTTGTGACAAAGCAGTTCTTTCAAAAAGAAGTTAGTTAAGCAAAGGTTTTCTTTATTTAATAATTTCCCGTTACTGATATATAAAATACCTAAGTTACTTTTTCGTTACTTCATAAAAAAAAAAAAATTAGCATGATTTCTGACCAGTCATGTGATACCAAAAAGTAAAGGTGGAATCATAAAGAGTTCAGTATTTAAAATGTGTACGAAGACATTTGTGATCATAAGCGTATCTGTAAAGCACCGTCGCTCTCACCTTCCACCAACCGTCCCTAAATTACAACCAGTGGGTGTAATGCGCCCGCTCCGTCAACACCCGACGACGCGCGACGTGGTGTCGGCGACGAGGCGTCCGTAACGCGAAGACTTGGTAAAGCCACGGGTAGTTACCGGTAGCTGTACAGTGTACGTAGCTCTACTCTAGTAAAGCTAAGTCTTAGACGATTTCATACCGCTGATTGAGTGATCCTGGGGGTCTACTACGAAGTGCAAAGTGCGAATGATCGGATCGGACCGACACATCGCCGAACCGAATATTATTGAAAAATGCGAAAAAAGTTCGGATCGGCTCAGTTGGGTCGGGACCATAGTCAATATTCGAAAGAGTGTAGGAGTGCAGGATCGGGACCGACCGAACCAAATAGTAACTTCGTACCAGGAAACGGCCGAACATTCGGAAGATACCACTTCGGAGTAGACCCCCTGGTTTAGTTTGTTTCTGAAGACATTTTAAAAGTTCGCATTCTATAGTTTCTGTCTGCATGGGAAACAAGCGCGAGTTTATGTATCTGTCGCAGATGGATTGTCGAATCCGCTGTTTAACCGCTAGCCGGTTTACAAAACAGCTGAGTGACGTTTAGCGATTTTCCATAATTACTTCTTCATCTTCTTAGCGTACCGTTGGCAAATATAACACGAAAAAATGTATATAATTTTTTCAAATTGGTTTTGACCATAATTCAGCAACGCGAATACCTTTAATAATAATAATAATAATAAGTATTTATTAGCACAATACAAGTTTGACACATATTAAATACACACAGTAGACTTGGGGACAGAGAAATTAACAGGAATAGTGTAAAAGAGATGGGTAAGGTACAGTCAACACAGAATTTGAGCCCTGACTCCTAAACTAGGAAAATCCTGTATCTTAGGAGGCAGTGTCTTCGCAAAATAGTGGACAAACAAATTATGAGCGTACCAGCAGACTCGGATAGTCACAAACAAGATATAGAGTATAACGTAAGAAATATATAAATATAATTATTATATATATTTGGTCTGTATTTTTAATAAGTAATTATGTTTGTATAGAGTATAAGTGTTAAGTGCGTTTGTGTCGTGTCATGTGCAAGTGTTGTGTGAGTATGTGTAAGGGAGAAGGGTGTGTGGAGAGATGTGATGTGGTGTGGTGTGGTGTGATGTGATGTAGTGTGGTGGTGTGTGGTGTATTGTGAAGGTGTGTCGGGTGTGTTGAGTGAGTGTGCATTTGTGTAATGTGGATGGAATTAGTGGGGGCACCTTCCTTCGTTGTGATATGGTAGGTATAAGTGATTCAGCAGATCCAGGCAAGTAGACTTTCAATTGACTCGTCGTCTTGATCCTTTAACCAGTCCTTAATTTTAACTTTAGCCCTATAAGTATCCAAATCAATTATGTTTATTTTTTTGTTAATTATTGTATATAAGTGTGAGCTTAGAACATAATGCTGGCGTCTAGCGAAGGCGGTCTTATGCGTTACCGAGAGAATAAGAGGCTTTTTCTTACGGCGTGTTGGGTCTGGAGGGGGGACCTTGGTATGTTTTCTCAGTACGGATCGTAGCACAAACAGTTGTCTAACAGTAAGTACATTAGCATCTTTGTATAATTGTGTGGTAGGATACATAAAGTGTTTTTTTGACATCACCTTCAGGACAGCTCTTTGTGCTCGTTCCAACTTAAGAAACTTTGTCCGAGCGGCGCCTCCCCACACTGTGATGCAATAGGTGATGACGGACTGACATATAGCAATATACACCATTCTAATAGTGTTGAAGTCGGCTGAAGACCTAAGTAGCTTGAATATATAAATCATTTTTCTAACTCTTTTAGTAATAGTATCCAAGTGTGTGTACCAGTTGAGTCCGCCATCAATAACCACACCCAAATACTTAAGATGGTTTACCTCACGAAGAGAAAAGCATGAGCAGGGTTTATGGCCATCACATGTGTGGGCGCTAATGACAAAGCCTGTAGGAGGTTTAGTACCAGTGTGTACCTTTGCTGGCGCAGCCATTAAATCCACACGTCCGCTGCTCTAACACGCAGAGTTGCATAAACTTTTTGCATATTTTATCAATGAACCGATGTTCAACGATTAGAGGTTACACAGAGTTTATACGACAGAGGGGCATTAAATTACACTACGTATACTATACGTGTTTAGTATTAATTCGATACGGTATAAAAATAAAAAGCGCCAAAAAAGAGAAAATATTTTTTTCAAACAAACTAAATAGCTTACAAATCAGAATAAAACGTAACCAACCTTTGTAAAGAAATTTGACTGACCTTAGATGCCTAGGTTACAGAGTGACAACGTCGCGCGCGCGCCGGCGAGCGCGGCGTGTGTTATCTCGTGTGGAGGCGGGCGGCCGGTAAATTTTTAAATTCTCGATGTGTCCTCCAGTCACATTAATGCACAAATTATACCGACGGAGAATATTGTTATTTATTTTTCTAATTAAATCACTGTCCGTCGCTAAGCACTTTAATTTGTGAAATGCTAAAATAATCCTATTTTTTAGTTCAACAGTTATATTTACCTCTCACACTTTAATTACACACACACACACACACACACAACCAAAGTTTAATTACGTGTCCTATCACAATAAAAACAGTCAATCACACAAAAAAAGTTATAGTGCCCTGTCACAATAAAAAAAAAGAAATATTGTCTTAAACTTATTTAGTGTCCTATTGCAATAACAAAACAAAATCACAATTATCAGCGCGCGAATTCGACAAACCGTACGTTCCAAAAGGGCAGCGTTGGCGCACTGAAAAAACAATTTTTTTAGAGGCCCCACTTACCGATCGCAAAAATTTAGGATGCAACAAACTGACCTATTTTTGTCTCTTTTACGCGCGGGATGTTTTGCTATGATTGTCACTCTCGTAATTAAAGTGCAAGTGTGTGTATTTATTGCTTCCTTATTTGCATTGCCAACTTTTTAGTGACATACGTCAGAGCGGCAACAACGCATCGTAAATTTATCGTTGTAAGGTGCTTGACCTATGCTTAGACATAATCAGCTGTTACGAGTAGGAAAGATACATCGTGTTCAAATGGTGCAAAAACTTAAAAAATCATTTGCGGCTAAACTACTGCTCCTATTTAATTGATTTTTAGTACAGAGCTTGAAAATGGTACCTAGTATAGGCAGTTTAAAGGAAAGCCCCTCTGTCGTATCAACTTTGTATAAAACAGCGTAAAATGATACGTCAAATTATAGATTTTAGTTTTATTTATTTATTTCTATTTCGGACGCAATTATTGTTTTTATGACAACGAGCGTCAAAATGTTTCAATTTTTTTGTAAAAACAGTGATTTAAAGGACGCTCAATATAAGGTTTTCAGAGTTTTATGAAAGTCAGTCCTGAAAATAGTAACTAGCCAAGTAACTGCGACCAACTTGGAAGTTAAAACATGGTAACCGGTAGCCGTTTCACAAAACAGCACCGTTATGTAAAACAGCAGATTTGACAATCACACACGATCATGATCATCTACATATGAGGGCGACACTGAAAGTTTTTACAACTGGCCACTTGTAAACGATATAATAAAAAAATAAGTTGAAATTTTGAAAATGGAACTCTTTGCCAATATTATTGTGCATATATTTTATTCATTTGTCATTTGTTTACGATTTGGCGGCAAATTGAAAATTGTCTGCGTCACATCAGCATGAATTTAACGCGAGAAAATTTTCGTACAATGATTTTTTATGACTTTCTATGTCATTTAAGTCAACAAGAGAGATATGATAGACTTCGATTGGCCTTTCACGATGAAGCCCCATCTCGTGCCACTGTTTACAACTGGTTTAATGAGTTTAAATGTGGTCGCACTAATCTCACCGATGATCTGCGTGAGGGACGGCCTTCTACGGCGACGACTGAAGATAACATCAGTGTTGTGCGGCGTATGATAGAGACTGCCAAAAGAGTGACTTATCAGCAGATTCGGACAAGCTTAGGCATCATCTTACAAAATCCTCCATGAACATTCAGCGGTCAGGAAGCTTTGTGCCCGGTGGATACCTCATAATTTGACAGAGGCCCAAAAGCTCCGTCGTGTTGATTGGTGTCGTGAAATGGTTCAAAGATTTAACGGAGAAGACTGAAATGCCGTGTTCGACATACTTACGGGTGACGAAAGCTGGATTTATTGTTATGATCAGTCTGCTGTCTGGGTGTTTCCTTCCGAGGAGTTGACAATAAAAGTGAAGAGAGGTCGAAGCGTGGGAAAAAAGATGGTGGACTCGTTCTTCGGAAGGACAGGTCATTACGCAACAATTGTTTTAGAGGATCGAAAAACAGTTACTGCAGAGTGGTGCACTAACAATTGTTTGACACTTGTATTGGAAAAAGTTCGGGAGAAACGACCTCGCAGTAGGATCCTCCTTCACCACGACAACGCCTCGTCGCAATCCGCCAAGCAAACAATCGACCTCTTGGCGATGTCAGACGTGGAATTACTGGGTCACCCGTCCTATAGCCCCGACCTCGCACCTTGCGATTTTTATTTATTTCCGAAAATAAAAGAAACACAACGAGAGAAACGTTTTATGGACGCTGAGGAAGCAGTGACTGCGTTTCAAAATGCCGTCGAAGAGACCCCTAAGGACGAGTGGGCAAAGTGCTTTTCTCAATGGTTCCATCGGATGCAGCGATGCATGTATGATGTAAATGGACACTATTTTGAAAAGATATAATAAAACTAATAACTTGCTAGTTTGTTCAGTTTTTGATTTTCTAAGAACTTTCAGTGTCACCCTCGTATTAGGACGATTGTCGACGCCTGAACGATAGCGATGGTTTAATATATTGTTATGGTAATTGAATCTAATAAATAATGTTTTTTTTTGTGTATTAGTTTGTTATAATTTAGTTTTATTTATGTGTTTTGAATGTTTTGTTGTATTTATAACGAATTAATTAGAAATTATAATTATAATATTTGTGCGCCGTTGACGGCAAGACATAGACATCTGTACTTTTTTATTTACCTGTGTTCTACAAATAAATATATTTGAATTTGATGTTGATGATTCAATCTTTTCTCAAGTTACCACAACACGATGACTGTCCAAGGAGCGCAAAGGACCAATTAAATACAATTTTATTTAATTGCATGTCGCAAACTAAAAACCCGTTATTTTTTGTTTGCGACATGCAATTAAACAAAATTGTCAGTACGCTTGGTCATTCTGAAGTCGATCTGACTACTTACATAATGACCAAGTGAAGTGAGGGTTTTTGCCCGTTATTTTTTCGCAATCTACAGTTACCTATGTATGTTTAACTTAAGCTACAAAAATATGTTCTTAACTGAGACTTTTTTTCGTCAGTATCTTGAACCAGCCTCAGAAGTGTCTCGTACAACACAATCTCTTAAGCGAGGCTCACAATCTCGACACACGATCTAACATTCCTACCTTTGAATTCTAATTCTGTAGCTCGGTACTCACTGCGAATGGGATCGTTTGGCTCTATCTGCGGAGTAACGTCTCGCTACAATTATACTTAAGTCTTTTATTTCCTACTGCTCTGTGTTTACAGAGAATAATAGCAGACTGGTGCTGGAATTGTGACTTTTAGGCTAAAAACATTAGTCACGTTTTTAGAATAGAATATTCTTTATTATGTACACCATACATATTGATATAAATGTAGACATTTTACAAGGGGTGACATGGGCGTTGTAATCGCTAAAAGTGATCTAGCTATAGATAACGATTTTGCTTCGCAGTAAACAAGTATAGAAAGTGTTGTTGCACCCTGATTTTTTATTTCTGACAAATCAGTCTTTTTTTAGTTGCTAATTAAAAAAAATTAACCGTCTTTTCGAAAGCACATTGCGGCTCTTATGAAATGTTTAACTGCGAGTCTAAGAGAGTATTTGTAAACCGTTGGAGGAATCAAAGCCCGGAAGTAAAAATAAAATTAGAAAACAAACAATATAATGTAAACATCCTTCAACAGCGGATGGGACACTAGTTGTATAAGGAGATACGTGTAGGAAGAAGAATAAACTCACGAAAACAATTGAATTACTATTTCCATCTGTTCAGACTCTTTAATGTCGAAAAGTTAATTAGAGACCTTTTTTATACTTTTTCCTGCTGGAAAATGAGGCAATATCTTAACCCATGACAGCCATGGATGCGTGAAGCAAGACTGGAAAGGGTAGGAACGGCACAGCTACTAAACTAGATTAATGTTCAAATAATACAAGATAGAAAAAGTACGAAACAGACAAAATAGAAGATCTTTATCATTAACGTTATTTTTACAAGCTTTTATTTAGTTTCACCTGTCCCGATGTTTTTTTAATGTCACTTTCGCACACGTGTCATATTTTCCACAACGTAATTATTAGTATACCATCCATGCATAAACAGTTAGGGTCAGAAGTGGAGTAACGTTGTCACAGATATTTGATGAAACTGGACTCAGTGATTTAATTAATTTACCGATTTTTTTTTTCTAATTAAATTATAACTGCTGATCCTTTTAGTTACTTTGAAACGTTTTATTTATCATAAAGCCTAAATAGAAGAAAAAAAATTAATGATGAATATAAATATAACATTAAGTATAATAATAATAATATAATATGTAATATTTCTATTTTTAAAATAATTTTGTTTCAAATTGGTAATATTCGTATGTTGCTAGTAGCTTAGCAGTACTCTTTTTTGTTTTAGAGAAATACCTACTGTGAGTCGGAGGGTCAAAAGATATAAGGAAAAGGGTAGCCTTGCCAGTCGAAAGCGAAGCGGAACGCCCCAGCTAGTCGGATATAAAACAAGTGGTTTCATACCAACGAAATATTTTTCCGAATTATTCGACACGTCTTTACGAACCGTTCGCCGTGCAAACGAAAACTAGCTTCTTGAGCTGGTTTTCGTTTCGCCCATATTTGATTGAAAAACATAAACAAGAACGTTTACACTTTGCGATACAGCGATGATACAGCGATGGGAAGCACGGATTCAAAGATCTGATGAGCAGTTGAAGTTGCATTGCATGGAAATATGGGAACACTTTAAGAGGAACAGATATATGTTTCAATATTGTTGGATCCATGCGCCAGCGTTTACTTGATAGCATTGATAATAATGGAGGTTATACGAAGTATTAAGTTATAAATTACCAATTGGTTTTAGTAATATTAAAATAATATTGTGTCATATCCGTAATAAATCTTTATTACGGATATGACACAATATTATTTTAGGGTCTCCCTTGTTTGACCGAAAAGAATTTGACAAATTTTCATTTCCCAAAAAATGTTTCGCATAATTTCATTTGCCAAATTATTACTTAGCAAAAAATCTATTGACAAAAAATTGTAACGCAAACCTAATGTTTGGCAAATGAACGTTTAAACTATAACTTGTTTACCAACTAGTACTTTTAACATTTTTCATTTAATCAAATGTTTCAGTTGGAATAACAGTTTTTACGCAAAATCAAATAAGCCAAATATTTAGTATCGTCAGTTTTCAATTCAACCTTTCCTATTCAGTCAAATGCTTCAATGACAAAAATGTGAACTGCTAAGTGGGTAGGAGGTAAATCAAAAATTCTAAACAGGTAATAATAATATGAATATGAACTATTTTTTTTCTATATAATGTAGTCGTTCCTGGCACTCGCCGGCCGCTGCCGCGGCACCGCTCGCTTCGCTCGCTCGGCTCGTGCGTAGGAGGTCACAGTTTTAACCTAACCTAACCTACCCATTTTTTTTAAAGAAGAAATTAACCTAATCTAAATAGTTGAGTTCCGGGTAACTTAAAACAATATCTTTTTTTCTATTAATACAAGTCGTGTCTGGCACTCGCCGGCCGCTGCCGCGGCACCGCTCGCTTCGCTCGCTCGGCTCGTGCGTAGGGGGTCACAGTTTTAACCTAACCTAACCTAAACATTTTTTTTAAAATAAGTAATTAACCTAATCTAAATAGTTGAGTTCCGGGTACCCTACTAAAAACAATATCTTTTTTCCTATTAATGCAAGTCGTGTCTGGCACTCGCCAGCCGCTACCGCGGCACCGCTCGCTTCGCTCGCTCGGCTCGTGCGTAGGAGGTCACAGTTTTAATCTAACCTAATTACCAAAAAATGCTATTTTTGCCTTAACATTTTTTGTCTTAACAAATCATTTCACCAAACGTTTATTGTCTGAAGATTGTTTGCTGTAATAAATCATTTGATTATAGACCAAATGCCATAATGACATTATACTTGGCAATATTTTGCCAAGTAAAAATTTGACCAAATGAAAATATGCGAACTAAAATCATTCGAAATATTGCAATGGTATAAAAAAAGGTTGCTAAAATTTGTTTGGGTAATGAAATTTTGGCAAAATCTTTTCGGCAAAACGGCAGGCACCCATTATTTTAATATGAAGTTTTAGTATTAATCTTCTTTTCATAATGAAAATCAATACTTTAGCTATAACCGCAATAAGTCCTAATAAATACTATTTGTTAACTTTGACGATTGAGATCTAGACAACTAAAGTCACGAACGCACTGGCAGTAAACAAAAAGTAATACTACTGAGTAATTTAATTGTTGTGACAAGGAGTTTGCACTTTTTTTATTTGCGTGGGTAGATTTGATAATTGTGATTTCTTAGAGTACCCAAACATTAGTAATTAAAGCACAATATTATTATATTACTAAGATTATGAGAAAATAAACTGTTTTACCGTATTACAATAACAATATAATAATAACAATAAAATAATTATTACATTATTATTCTCTATTAATCTATAAAAAAATAATAATAAAAAAAACCGATAAAGATTATTGTTGGAAAAGAAAAATAAAAGTCCCAACTCGAAATTGGAACCCAGACCTATGCGTTCAATTATCCAATACCTACGTAAGACTACCAGCTATCGGTACTTGATGTAACAATTTCAATTTTAGCAATGGTACGAACCAACCAATGTCATACGTAATTACGTAGCCTGTGTGCAAAAGCGACGGCATGTTTTTTGTTTCGTTCGACGTCAGCCAGTGTGCGAATTCTGAAGTGAGCGTTCTGTGTTGATACATTACTTATGCACACAGACGTAGGTACGGCCTTTACCGCGCGTTCACAGCAATACAGTCCTTAAGGTGATAATGCATTAATGACCCTGACTGTACATTCCATATGGGGACAACAAACTGACTATTTTTTTAATTTTTAATCTTAATGTGGCATAATCACAGCTGCTGAAGTGGAAAAATGTCAACTAACTTTTGGACGTATGACTGTATGTTTTAGTTGAATTTTACGAAGTTTAATTGGTTGTTGTATTGACATCGCCACCGTGTGTTCGATATGCTAAGCATATCGAATTGCAATCATCAATCTGCCAAGCGCCAATGACAATTTCCCTTTTCATCATTGTAGCTCGTCGCTAATACCTACGTATAAGTAAATTACCTAATCAGCAGGGGACGGTTATGTGTTGAAATGTGAATAACTAAGACGACATGGGCATCAAATAATGAAGAAATTAGTAACTAACAGATGTTATCGACTAAATAATTTAAATATCTACATGGCACAAACGACATCATATAACGTAACTGTTGGAATGTTATTACTAAGTTATGAACACCTCTGCCTCTGCCCCTACCTCTAAGAGGATAAGACCGCGGCGTGACAATGAAACTAAATAATCTTACTGTCGTCCTGTACGACTCATTAAAGCGATAACTTACCTCGGGACACAAGTGTCTCCATGGCTTAAGAGCTGTTCAATAGTAATTAATGCGAACACTGGGCACTCCAATCACGGTCGAGGAGCCGCAGACTCTTACTACACTCCCAACTAATTCTATTTGCTGCCATTGTCTGACAGTGTAGGCGAGAAACAAGCGTGTCCCCTCCCCCACTTCAGCCCGGAGCTAGTTCCTCTAACAATAATCCGGGATGGCTTTATATCCACTGTTAACATAAAGGGTTTTAAGACACGGACAGTAAGGTACGTGGTAAAGGCGTAGCAGTGACATAAGTCAAATTGAACTTTAAAGCATGTATATGTGCTGTATATGTATGTAGGTGCTACTGCTGTGGTCTTTCCGAATATTCCGAAGCTAGAGGAAGGTGTGTATCAAAGTTCTGAGAAAACCCAGCTTGTGGTTTGAGCAGGTCTAACCAATCTCTTTGCTTTCGAGAGAATTTCTACAAGAAAAATAAAGTCGAGCACGTGCTATTTTTAATAAATCTCGATCCACCTGAGATTTAAACTAAATGAAACTTATAAAAGTAATTAAGTACCTAGATTATTTCTAAGCGATGATCTCACAGGGCTATTAACTTGAAAGTTGAAGAGTGTTAATTTGACTGATTCTGAAAATGACCCCAATTCGTCCTAAAGTCCAAAACTAGTCGTCCTTGAGACATCTCGAAAAATTCCAATATTTGTTCAATCTCCTAATTATTTTGTTTCAATTTCAAATCACTGAAATTGTAACGAATCATTAATTTCACTTGATTTGAATCAAGGGTTTCAGTAAAACCTTTAATGCGCTCTTAATTAATTACTTTAATTAATGTTATCGAGCGTGTAAAGTCAAGATAAGAAACTTCGATGCTGTAGTGAAAGTTGCGTCACTAATTTAATTAAATAATTGTTTTCAGTGTAATTTATTTGGATCAAATTAAGATCGTTATCAAGTTGAAGACGTATAACAGTGCGCTTGCTAAGAATAAAGTCATAGTTCATGTAAGGACACGGCTATAGTGGTAGCGAGCGCGGCAACGTTTCATGAACGTTTCGTTTCATAATATCATTATCATGAGCAAAGAAAAGTCAAGGCCATTTTTAAGTGGTTGTGCCCCCACTTAAAAATGGCCTTGACTTTTCCAAAAAATCTATGAAGTTCGATAAACTTCAATAATCTAATCTATTTTAAGCCTTTTACATATTTCATGAGCTGTAAAGAGTTATCTTACGTCTGAGCGAAGTTAAACAAAAAAACTGTAGTGAGCGCCAAATAGCCCATCAAGTTAGTTCCTCTTCATTGAACACGGTTATCGCAGCCATGTCGAAATAAGTGAGCCCAAGTCAACATCCCGAAGTAAAACTGGAAGTTATCGTTGACACGCCTGAACAACTAAGTAGTATGGAACACTAAAAGTTGGGACTAGATATTCGATCTTGCCTCAACAAAGCAATGTATCACGATGTTTTCAAACCGTAACTTTCGCTTCTTCATCTAATCTGACTGCTTGAAGCTAGTAAATAACTGTTTGATCACTTTGCTCTTCTAGCTCCGCTAAGAACTTAATACTCACAACACAATTTAGATAATTGAAACCGAATCTTGTTGTCAATTGTAGATATACTCGTAGTTATTTAGAGATAGTTCGTTATAGTATAGTAGGTAGATTGTATTAGTTTTCAAGCGTACCAACAGACAGCGCGCGGCGGTGATGGCTTCTACCTCATTATTTTGTTTTATCGGATGCATCTGCGACGATCAGTCGCTGCTTGCGACGTGACAGTAAATGGACGGTTTAGTGTTATTGCTTTTGACGCAAAGTTTAAAGAAATTGCCCATCAGTACCGAGAGCGTGCAAGTTTGTACTGCACCTGCACCCTAGTTCTAATCCCTTCTACATACGGAATGTAAATCCGGAATGGAAATTTTAAGACTAAAACAACATCCATTGCTTCATATTAACAAAGTTTGAAAAGTTCGTTTGGTCGACAGCGACATTTTTGATATGTCACAATAAATGGAATTGTCATTTCAAGTGCGTTACTCAATCAGGGCGCAGGTGCATATTGGTGTGAACTGTCTTTTATCATTTAGCATCGGTGGAAGATGAAAAATGATCAGCATCATCAGTAGATACCTACTGAAGTCAGACGATAGATTTACGTTGACTTATTGATATAATTATGTCTATACTAATGTTGTTTGTTTAACCTCTGGAACTAACGGTCGGATTTGTGTACACGCTATGAGCCTTAGGAGTCAGAAAGAAAGCTAAGCGAAAACGAATAGCGCGGGCAGGTGATGCGATGCGATGCGATGCTACGGGGTGTGTCGGGGGCACAAGAAAGGAGATCATTCAGGTTTCATACAAAGTTGGGCCCAAAATCGAAAGTGCCAACGGAAAAGGATGTTTTTAATCCATTTGGAACGTCATCCTAAACATTTAGTAGGTACCATGATAGCAAAGCGCTAACGCTTTGCTATCATGGTACCTATGATGGTTCTAAAACCATCCTATAAGCAGCTACATAAGTTCGAAATTAATGTAAATATATCATCTAAGTATGTATGAGTATGTACTTATTTAGTAGGTATTATAAACTTCTTTGTCATGACCGTAATTCTGTAATATTAAAAAAAAAAAAACGTTAAGTTCAATTTTCCACTTAGATTATGAGTTTAAGTATGTATATGTTTATGTGTGTGTATTTTGTTTATGTGTATGTCTTTATTTTGTGCATACCATGTCTTGTGCAATGTTACTAATTCTCGCAAATAAAACAATGGCAAACATTTTTTTACTACTCATCAACATCTTCTTACGCCTTCTAATAAGGCCCATTGTGAGCGACCACGTTTCAGTACCATAGGTCGTTTCACTGGCAACACGCACTGGTCAAAGACTTTCCTCTTGAGACACTGCGGTATGTGGAACGAGAAGATATTACGTAGCTTCCCAAATGCTGCCCAGCCAAGTCGGATTCGACGATTGACCTCCTCCTCGAAGGTGGACCTACCCAACTGAACAGTTTGTCCTAGGTAAACATACTCGTCCACGACTTGAGTGTAGCGTCTCCGATCTTCATGTCAGCAGGTGTTACAGTGTTGCATTTGACATGACCTTCGTTTTGTCCATGTTCATTTTAAGACCCACTCTTTCGGAGGCTCTACTGAGGTCATCGAACGTTGTACTGAGGTCATCCATAGTCTCAGCCATGACTACGATATCGTCGGCAAACCGAAGGTGAGTTATGTTCGCCATTGATGTTAATGCCAGCCCCTTTCCAGTCCAGGACCTTGAAGACATCCTCCAGTGCAGCGGTGAACAGTTTTGGAGAGATAACGTCTCTCTGTCTCACACCGCTGCTGAAGGATAGGTTTCGAGGTCTAATCCTGGAGTCGAACTGACAAAGTGACGTTTTTGTACAGGCATTTCAGCACCTCGCACTTCAGCAACTTCTTAATACTATTTTCAATTGTTTTTATTAATACAATTTCTAAGGTTGAACTAGAACATCTTCCAATTCTATAGCTGGAGGGCGAATCGCATTTGGTTTATACTGTGCGTAGGTTAAAAAACACATTAGGCACATTACGTGTGAACAACATCCTACTCTCCTCTTTCCAATATTGCATGTGCAATAGTAGTGGCTGACTGCATTTTGACCCTCCAATGTCCTGTCAAAAGACACAAACATAATAGCTTTTCGCAGCGACGGACGTGCCGGGAATTGAATTCTTCCTCAAAAAACGACATTTTCTCCTGGCTCCTAATAGGATTAGATAACGAAACTGTAGTAAAAAAAAAAAAATCATTGAATTGAGAACGTCCTCTTTTTTTTTAAGTCTGTTCAAAATGTCTAGAATGACTCACTAGACTTAACCACGTGTACTCAAATGATATATTTACATTTATGTTTAGGTGAAATGTACGAGAAATCTGATTTTTTAACTTATATAGCCGCTACAATAATGGTTCCTAAGTGTTGGTGCCATAGTACCAAATGCTTAAAATGGTGTCCCAAACAGATTAAAAACTTATTTTTTTTACTGGCCACCATTTTCGGTTTTGGGCCCAATATGAATGGTCTCCTTTCGTTTAGTTTTATATTAATTAAAAACCCTGGCTGTTGGTTCTAGTAACAGAATTACTTTAGATTATGTTTCTTTCGAACTATTTCCTTGTCAGAATGATGTTTTCAGTCATTCCTTTATTGTCAGTTGAATTGAAACACAAAGCAAAGGCATGTCAGTTCACTACAGTTATTTCATAATCACGTTCAAGAACTCCTTTCATTAAAGAATAATTTGTTCAGAAAACAGTAATAAGTTTATTTAATTGCTTTATCTCAACGTTTTCCCCTTGAAGAATAAACTGTTTGAAATCAAGTGCAATAAAGAAAATTGTGTTGGTGTCCACTGAGCTCAGAACAAATCTAATCATTATCATTCATATTGTTGATTATGAATGTTCTTACTTCTTTAGAGCATGCTTCAGAAGAAATTTTCTTTTGTACCGTTGACACATTTACATTGTCCAGCATACAAACTTTGTACTTTAAATATTTTATTTCAAGTTACAAGCACATAACATGATTCATTATATACATCAATGAGTGAACAGGGTCTAGGGGGCGAGGTCAGAGGAAAACAACCAAATATAATATGACAAAACTAGTTTATTAAAAATGAACTCATCAACTATATCTTGGTCAAAGTCACGTGTTCGCGTCTTTCCATTTGTGTCTCAAAAGCCCCTGTTCATTCTACCTAACTAACCAAAACTAACCAAAACAATATCTTCTTCGGCAGTCCAAACATAATTATTAGATACTCTATAGCATATAATTATGTCATCTGTCACACATACACTGTAACTTCGAATTCAGCCCTTTCACACAGCCATGCTTCCATCAACGTTCAATTCCTACAAGACGACTCTTGTAAGACTATGAAATCACTAGCTTCTACCCGTGGCTTCGTCCGCGTGGATGTCTGAAATTATCCCACAGAAACGTGCTACCGGGACCAAGAGTGGCCCGTATTCCCCAGGATGCCATCTATCTCCTTGCCTTAATTCTATCGAAATCCATTCCGTGGTTTAGGCGTGAAAAGGTAACATACAGACAGAGTTACTTTCGAATTTTAATATTGTATGGATTGAGCATTCGATAGCATTGTGATCAAAATCGCACAGAAAACAATCTGGAAGGCGTGAGGCACCGCGCTCCCATAAATACATGGAGTTTAACTCAGTACCGTCACAGCGTCAGTAAGCAATCCGTAATCATAAATCGAACATCCGGAGGGACGGCATTTGTTTCAATTTTGTCACCATGCAACACCAACGCACAGAAGTACTGCCCTGTGGCGGTCATTCACTAGGCGGACATGGGTTCACGAGTGTCAAAACATCATCAGCCTAAGCAGTACACTGCTGGACATAGGCCTCTCCTATTGCACGCCATTCAACTCGATTTTCGGCAACTCTCACCCAGTGTCAAATACATCTAGTTAATTCTGGTGGATTGAGTTATTACTGACAGTTAGGTCCTTAAGTCAGACGAGAAATCCTCAAGGAAAACGCTAGTTTGTGAGGAATAAGATAGTAGTACCTAAAACCGAGATATGAAAATACTACAGGCTGGTCTGTCTGTCATCTGTCATTTGCCAGTTAGTCACTCTGACGTTATTTATTTTTGCCACCATTATTAGTATTCCTGTATTCCAGTACAAAAGGCCATTCTATCACATAACAATACGCTGTTTATGACAAGTTTATGCGTAAGGAGCCGAGACAGGCTTAGATTGTATCGTCACGCGAAAGTTTACAACGGATAAAAACGTCATAGTATTTGTATTGAGTTGACCTTCTGTACTATACGTAGCGTTGACCCGCGTGCCCCGCCCCACTCCCCGCTGCCGCCCCCGCCGGCGTCTGCGCCGCGACAGACGAGACATTGAAATTCATTCCCTAAGTAGTGTTTTATGTCCCACATAATTTATTGGGACTTTCCAATCGTCTAGAACTATTTCGGCTGAAGAAAAGACTTCGATTTCTAAATGCAATATGAGAGACCTCAATTTTTGGTTTACGGTCTATTGAAAACTAGAGTAGAGCTATAGGTGACCTTATAACATCTGCCCAATATTATGTCTAGTCTATGTGTCATATTAGGTAGATCTAAGTGTCGCTGCGGTTTACTTATCCCTTAGATGCAAGGCCAAGTCTCATGCGTGCCCAACTCCTCCAACACCCAACTCCTACCCGATTAAAAACCAACCCTAGCTGTTAACGAACTACCAATTACCAACCTACTCGTACGTATAGTCGAACTATTACAAACAGAAGAACCCTCTCACTGGATAGATCAAAGTGAAATAACATTAGTACAAAACAAGATTATTTACTTAAGACTTAAGGAAGCCGATAACTCCCTTATCAACTTGTAACATGGGATTAAACTTAGATACTTCCTGTTTCTACAATTATGCGCGAGTAAAACATTTTCATCAACTTCCTTTATTATTCTATATAACTCTGTGTGGATGCTCTGTGAGCGAAGATTAGCGCTTTCTTAGCAACTTGTTACAATGAGTTAAGTAGGTACATCGCGAAGTTACAAGTAAGTTGTTACGATTGTGAATAATATATCGAGGTACCAGCAGTAATGTCAGTCAAAGATTTTAAGCATTTTAACTTTACTATATGCATAAAATATATTCACGTTGATTAATTTTCTTGTATTTTTCAGAACGTATTATAAATAAATAAATAAATAAATAAATAAATAAGGTCAATGCTGGGAAGACCGTATACAAGGCAAGTCCGTCTAAACGTCGTTACGCTCGTGTTTGATTATCTATGGAGCTTACCTCTCGATCGATAAAACAGTATAGTGGTTTAGTTCGAATTGAAAATCATAGACGTCGCTATAACTAGTTTTGCTGAAGAAAATTGACTTCCTTCTTTACTCGCGTTGTGAACTCCAATGTAAAGTGACATGTGTTGGGGTAAAAAGATAAAAAAAGTGCTAAATCAAACGAATTGAAGCGTCGAGTGTAATAACGTAAGTAGTTAAATAGGCCTTCTATATATGTCTTTTATTGAATTGATCATTAACGCTAAGAATTTTGTAATATTAAGTGTAGTAAATATCTAACCATAAAATACAATAGTTGGGAAGTCCGTATAAGTCGCACGAGGTAAGTCCGTCATATGCCGATCTTGCCTCGAAGCACAGACCGTCAACCTTTATCGTAGCATAAACGTATTCTTGAATCCTTATATTTTAACTTCTCGGGTTTTAAAGAGTTTTTTGGTGGGTATTTTGTTTTATTTCTAGATAATTATTGTTAGTGTAAAAGGCCTTACCTAATGCCACTAATGTCTTTTACGGACTTTGAAACCCGAAGCCCGAACCCCAAGTGTTTTTTTTTTTTCAGAAATTGGAATAGAAATTGGATATGCCTGAATTGATGCCATTGGATGTTGATCGTTTTTTATCTAGAAATGATTTCGAACTTTTAAACCAGCTTAGATGGCCGTGGCACGTGACACATTTTATACTGTCTAGAAGATGTTATCATTGTGGTTATTACGCAGACTTAAATTTGCCACGCCACTTCATGATTCATAAATGGAACTTACAATATTTATTAGATTTAGAATAAAGAATTTAGAATAATTTAGAATAAAGCATGGTTCAGATTTTATGTTGCTTTTATTTTATCGAAAATGTTTACAACTCCATCACGTAAATATATGCCGGACTTCCCTCAAGTAAGACAAAAAAAAAATATTTAAACGAATTGCAGCCTTATATGTATAACTCTAAAGCATATATTTGAAGGGCATTCATTAATCTATCGAAAGAAAATGTTTCCATCTGTAAGATCTATCAAATTTAGTGTAAAATGACCACTAGACGGACTTACCTCAAACAGCTAGGAAAGTCCGTCTACACGCCGATTTTAAAGAAAAACAACTTTTATTAAGCGTTATTTGACATTAAAACAACTGAAGTGTTTTTATAATAGTCAAAACAATATTTTTCATCAATTGTAACTATAAGAATTACCCCAGAATGTATAGTTCCATTAGTTTGGTTCGATCAAAGTTAGCTATTAAAAAAGTATGCCGGTCTTCCCCACATTGACCTTAAATAAAATAAATGTATCTCTTGAGTTTAGAACTTGGTCTTTTAAAGTCAGTCTGGAGGATACTACTTTCATTCTCTGTTGGTAGCCTACAAGTATGCCACAACAGCATGAGAATAAAGTATGAGAACTACTTAGTAGTAGTTTAAAACGTATTTGCTAACTGCAATCATTAAAAAACGCAACGTAAATAATAAATTCCTAACGACCAAACGGAACCAAGCAATCAATAAACAGTACATTAAGATGAAAACTAAACAAAGCAATTACACAACACTCGCTGAATGTCATTATCTCTGAACATTTCCGTCACCGTCACCGTCACCGTCACCGTCACCACTAATGCGCTCGTACAGTTAACTACCTGACAGACTACTTACACTACTATAATTACTGCACATAACCTGTCTGTTTGTTTGTCAGTTGTCATCAATCACTGCTGTTTCAATATGACGTGCATGCAATCGCAGACCAACGATTTTTATTTATTTTCGATGTAATGTCGACAAAGCACTACTGACAAGTGACAAGTCATGGAAGTCCAGTTATCACAGATTTAGCAAAAGTAACCACACTCTCCAAATTGATGTAAATGCTATCTCCGTTTCCTTCTAATCCTTTTCTCTGTTTTTCATCTATACAAATAAATAAAACTAAAGTCTGTTTGTAATGTAAAAATATTTTTTTTTAAATGCTTATAAAAGTACCTATAACACGGTAAGTTCACCAAAATAAATAAGTAACCAGAGTCCAACCAAATTTTTGACTGGCTGTGTGTTTATTCCGGCTAATCTCCAAAACAGCTGGTCCTATTTTTGTTATAAGGGGTGTAACTTAGGCCACTTTTATTTTAGAAAAGAATTGGGGTTCCGCGCAAAAAAAATAAACACATGATATCCAATTTATTATCCCACATGCACGCGAACGAGGTTGTGGGCACAGCGATACATGTAATCGTAGCAGAATCAGAAATCTCGTCGGAATATCAATATTACATCTAAGAGTACCTGACACTTGATAAGTAGACCGTCCTCCTTAGTGCCGAAAATAAATCGGCACCTAACAGTCAGTTCTAGCTGTAAACACTATTTCGTGGCAAACTAGATCGCGTTATGTTCTGAATCATATTATAAGTATTGTCTCCGACAGCAGTCTGCCGCCTACGCGCCCACTTAGAGGTAATTACATCAGGAACGATTTAACTTACTTATTTGTGAGCGAGTATTGATCATCGTCGCCTTCCTGCTAAGTGGCAGTTTCACAACTAGTTGCTAAACGATTGCCAATCGATTGTAACCGTCTGTGGATGTCTCAAGTTAGTGGCATTTATCTGCTCATTGTGCTAAATGATAATATCCGTATTATTATTATTGTGGCATGAGATTGTGGGATGTACATTTCGTAACGGAAAATACCAGTCGTGGAGGAAACAATGAACTACTAACACAGCGCTCGAAAACTGTCAGATTAACGTAAGGCACTGCTATTTTTCCAGTCTGTTGTTACCTTAGAGAAACGATGGGGAAAGCTTGATATCTCAATGAAAATATTTTGTACCTACTCAAGAATGTAACCCTATTTCACTATTAAAAGCAGCTTTTCAAGGTTAGCATACTATTATACTCACTTCATTTACGTCAATTCCCGGCAGAAGCCAGCCCCTGATTGGGCCTTCCCTTGCAACAGGCTCCCTGACCCGGTTTCATCTCGCGGCGGCCATTTAAATAATAACAAGTGTTGCCAATCTCATTTATCTGAGCTTAGCCCATAGTCACGTTATAGATATGATCAGAAGACTAGAATTTATGGGTAAACTCAAGAAAATTTACTACTAACTTAAATTGTCCGTATATACAAATCACGACTGTCATTCTATAGCAGTTGTATGAAATGGCTATAATATGGCAAATTGACATAGAGCTGTCCAGGTACAGGGCTACATTCAGTCGGATATTTAATTCAAATAGACACGCAAAGAAGAAGACGTAGGGTGTGTATGTTTAATAATGATTTCCCTGACGGTACAATGCATCATTTTATTTCCTGCAACTGATCCGGTAAAGACACTTTACACATCCCCGTATCACAAACTACTAATTTGCTATATTGTTTCCCTCATCAGCTATCCACTTACATATTACCATAATAAAGGGATTCGCAAGCAGATTGGGACCCCTTAGTCGTCATTTACGATTCCACAAAAAGAAAATGGGCTCTTCACAAGGAAGTAGGAACCTCTCGGAATCAGAGCTAACATAAAAATTTAAGTTGCCAGACTTTTGTATCTCTTATCACAAAAACTTTCATGATGAGCCGTTGAAAAACCACGTTGTAAATTGATAAACGTTACTTACTACACAAGCACTATTCCTATCACTGTCGCACAACTGACAAACTACAGGTTCAAGATTGAGACTAGAACGTTTGTCTAAGTTTAAGCACGTGCTAAGGAACGTTTATCTATCTAGGCAGTAGCCTCAACGACCTTTTCATATGATCAGACCCAAGCCTAACGTTTTCTATATCTTCATAATAATACTCGTAGAACGGAATAATACTTCTATCCCTCAATCTGTGTACAGCCCTGCCGCCGCGGGAGGGTCAAGGGGGGGGGAGGGGATAGTTCCCTCCGACGATAAATCTAAGCAAGGCGATGTCCCCACTGGCCGTGAAAAATGCAACGTAATTAGTTTGTGTTAGAATAACGGCCCTTGTAAGGCTACATACTCCCACATTGATATATGAGCATTACCCTTAAGTACAAAGAAAGTATGTGAATGTTCAAAGCCTTTGAACCTTTTATTTGCTAGGGCTGCGGCTGTTCCGCAAAATCGCCTTTGATTCGATTGGATTCGATGTATGTAGATTTCAGGTAGGTACTTGTTGTTGAAATAAAGTTTCCGGACTTTGAAAAATGTAGTTTTCTAGATCGCACAGGAAGTATTGAACACCGTTGTATGTTTTTGAATTTTGCAAATTACCATGCAGTTATCATTTCCACATCTCATTAGATAATAATTACAATGCAACAGCTAGTACACTTCCTGTTTACACAAAACAGTTTACCAGCCAGCATTGTGTTACATTATTAGTACAAGCGCACAATTATTGCTTTACACTGAACTAATTTACCAACACTGGGAGCTACCTCCTGTGCACTCTGTGTGTGCACAGATAACGCACACGTGCATACGTGCGCACGTGAAAACACATAATGCGAACAACACAATGACCGGGTGATCCGCGTTAGTACCAGCTGAAGTGGAATTACGGTTAATGTGCAGATCAGATAGCGCAAATATCGAGAGCATATTTTATTAATTTGCAAACGTTGCCTGATTGTGTTTAGGCGGCGGGGTTTCATAATTTATTGTTATTAAATCGTACCTCAAGAGTACCTCAACATATGTTAACCCTTGACTGTACGACTGTACACTTGTGGCTTGATGGACAGGAACCCATCCAGTGCTAGAGCAAACAACGGTATCTATCTAATAGAACAGATTAGCTAGTGTACCAGTGCGTGAACCTGATTGCAGGTTTACATAGAAAATAAACTGATATTCATATTTAAGAACGTTGTTGAGTCTAGTTTAATTTTTAGGGTTCCGTATCTCTAAAGGAAAAACGGAACCCTTATAAGATCACTGTGAAAAAGGGTCACGACCGTCTGTCAAGACCCTTTTTCTCAAGAACGCGTGGAGTTATCAAGAAAAAATTCGAAAACCGTTGTAGTTACATATCTAAAAATTTGTACGGAACCCTCGGTGCGCGAGTCTGACTCGCGCTTGACAGTTTTTTTTATATTACGCTGGTTGGTCCTATACATTTTTTTACACGTTTGCAACGTTATCTTTGTGTTTATAGACACAAAATAACATAAACTATGGTGACATGTTCAGTTCAGTACTATCTGTAAGCCATACAATAATTTAACTCTGTTACACAGTATTAAGAAGCATACACACTAGCGACACTGCGCGGTACGCTTAATCGTATCACGTGTTTGCGCGGGTCGAATACTTTAGAGCAACTGAAAATAAAGAAGAATTGATGATTTTAAATGCCATGCAATTTTATTTGGATAAAACGACGGCGAAGAATGGGTTCATTAAAACAAGAAAACTAATAAGCGCGTGTTAAAGTCAGTACCTACCTAGATATAATTTAAGTAATCAAGGACTCCGATCACCACTTTTTATCTTTTAATTGCTCCGAGTACAAAAATGAGAATTTCGCACTTCACACCTTGCTGTTAATTAGTTTATTGTATCTAAGTAATAAAAGTGGTTTCGAGTTAAGAAATGTGCGTGAGAAGTAACAATAAAACTAATATGATACTATTACTTAGTCATACGAGTAGATATGGCTATAGCAGTGCGTAAGTATGTCATGGTCTATTTAAAGTCCTCAATTTAGTAAGAAAACGTACGACCAAGTAAAAAACGACCTGTATACTACTTTATAAAATGTAATATAAACCTTTTCATTTCCTTCCTCATGACAGAAAACATTTTTTTATACGGCTCATTACTATAAATAAAAATAGCTCGTCCGCTGACATCGCGATATTTGCAAGAATAAGCCATTACAAACACGCACATCCGTAAAACTGCGAACAATGCCGCGCGCTACTGCATGTCACACATACCTACCACACCGCACCGCAACGCGGCGAATTTCGTCTAGTGTGTACGTATCTTTATGCTAAGTTACAGACAGTTGACAGTTTTATGTAACGAAATAGTAACTTAGAGGAATGTTGCAGGAACACCCATGTCAGAATGTAGCAGGAACACCCATGTCAGAATGTAGCAGGAACACCCATGTCAGAATGTAGCAGGAACACCCATGTCAGAATGTAGCAGGAACACCCATGTCAGAATGTAGCAGGAACACCCATGTCAGAATGTAGCAGGAACACCCATGTCAGAATGTAGCAGGAACACCCATGTCAGAATGTAGCAGGAACACCCGTGTCAGAATGTAGCAGGAACACCCATGTCAGAATGTAGCAGGAACACCCATGTCAGAATGTAGCAGGAACACCCATGTCAGAATGTAGCAGGAACACCCATGTCATAATGTAGCAGGAACACCCATGTCAGAATGTAGCAGGAACACCCGTGTCAGAATGTAGCAGGAACACCCGTGTCAGAATGTAGCAGGAACACCCATGTCAGAATGTAGCAGGAACACCCGTGTCAGAATGTAGCAGGAACACCCATGTCAGAAGAAAATGTGAGTGTAACTCACATAAACAAAATGATCTAGATTTAAACTAATAGGTAGTCATTTAGCAAGCCACACAATTAGCCATGTTGTGACGAGGCCGATGGTAAGTATTGTGCATAGGATGCCATCACTTCCACTAAGCAATTTATATATTATAATAACCCGCTTACATAAAACGTGAAAAACAAATATTTTTTACAAAATAGGTATCTCAAGAATTACAACTATCAACGACATGTTTATCGTCCATTGCGTGTGTTGCGAGTATTTCTTGTGTTCCGTCTTAGGAATAGCTGTAATAATTCACACTTACCACTGAACACCCACGAACTGCTGCAAACTGCGCGATCCTGAGCACATAACAATCTGAAACAAAACAACGGTATTTGAATCAATTTGAAACTAAAATGAGAGGGATTGGACACGTTTATGTTATCTATACTAATATTATAAAGAGGTAAAATTTGTTTGTTTGTATGTAGGGGGTAATCTCCGGAGTTATTGATCCAATTCTAAAAAGATTTTCACTCACACATATGTAATGTAGCTTTCTACCAGAGAAAGCTACATTACATATGTGTGAGTGCTATACGCTATAAATTACGTTTACATCATGCATTTTAGCTGAGCTATCACAACTTTTGTCTAGCAAGTCGGAAAGAAATACCTCTTAAAACAGAATTATTTGCATGCGCTGCCTCAACAGTTGTATACTATAACTAAAAACAATGTATGGCAATCTGGTCCGCCTTAAATAGTTCTACAAAAACGTCCGCGACACCACATTTCTATCTTTTGTCTTTCAATATCACTTTTATGTTTTAAAAAAGTATTTTTTTTTCACATTCTTACGTTTGGATGAAAATATACCTAATTTTTAATTATGAATCCTAATCAAAATACATTATTTTATGATCACAAGTGTAGCGGAGGCAATGAAGAAATCAAGATTTAAGATTTTTGAAAGTGTCGCGGACGAGGATTTTGTACGTGCGTGCTGCCTTGACCACATAGACGACTACTTGCCGATTGGCTCGCGTCGCGCGCCCGCGCATCGCTGACCCGCGCCCACCTGTTTCAGCCCCCCGCACCCTACAAGCTCCTCGGACGCACACCAATCTCTCAAGTTTATTCGTAAACAAAAAAGGTACAAACATATATTAGAATAAGTAGGTAGACAAATACATAGGCTCGCAACATATACATAGGCTCGCACGGTTAACAACAAGGACATTATACCTATAGAGATAAGATTTGCCCTTTACAGTATGTTATTTGGTCATATAGTTTCGGAAAATTACTAAAATGCCACTAAAACATTCACGAATACAACTACAAATGCTTTGTGCAGACGTTTTATCCATTTACCCATAGATGGCGTTGTACAAATACGTAACTTTTCTGACTCCCAGTGTTATACTTTACGCGGGTGACATTGTCGGTATTGTCATTGGGTGATGTAAATTGATTGGATGTAGTTATATTGATTTCTATTGGTTTTGGTTGTTTTAAATACTTCGTTCCTTCTCCTCTTCATAATTCTGGTTTACGATTGTTTATAACTATCTCAAGTTGAGGTAATAATAATAATAAAGCTGAAGAGTTTCTTTGTTTGAACGCGATCTCTGGAACTACCAGTCTGATATTATTATGAAAAAATGTTTTTGCATTTGATTGATAGCCCAATTCTTGAAAAAGGCTATTTAACATCACGCTACGACTCTTCGGAGCCGAGCAGAAAGAAAAAAAGTTCGAAAGAAGAAAGAACGCTAAGCGAAAACAAAGTAATAACGCGGGCACGGGGCCGCGCGACGCGTTGCAACGGCTCGGGTCGCAGGAAGCAAAAATTCCACGCGGACGAAGTCGCGGGCAGAAGCTAGTTTGAGATCAATTTCAAGTACGTGCTGTGCGTTGTTAGTCTTTCTTATTGATATACATAGAGATACTCGTACTTGAGAAATAAGTACAAAAATAAACAAATTCCATCACACCTTTTGTAACAGGGTAACTCAGGGTAAGTACGCGCTCGGGTGCGCGGGATTGTTAACGCGAGCGAGTGCATTCTTGTAAGCGTATTTTTAGTGCCGTCCTCTCCCACTTGGAGTTGTGCTTTGAACTTTATCCTTTCATAATCCGTACTAAGTTAGTGAGAGTGGCCCTCATTGATATTAAATACCCCAAACATCGGAGGGAAAAAGTCCACACAAAGTCATAACAAACAATCCAGAATAATTATGCTTCCCATCTAGTAAAAACTTATTACATATTATGTTAAAAAAACTTGGTCGTCGTTCAAAACAGTTCACATGCCACCGCCAATGTGCACATATTCCGTTTCAATTTCATTATAATCCGTTTGAATCCGCAAGTAAACAGATTGAGATGCTAATCTAAACGTTGTGTATGCCACACTGTGTATTGTTCACGATACGTATTGTTTTCGCGGCCAATGATACAATTTAACAAATTATCGTGTGAAAGGAAATCGCAGAATTGCCAATTTGTTCGAAGCGATGCGCGGGCGCGGCGGTGCGGACGTTTACAAAATCTGATTACGAGCGGTAATTGTATTCGAGTGCTTTGTTTACTCAATGAGACTTCTGTATTTTTTATAGGAAAAAATGCATTCATTTCGTATAACCGTATAAAAGTTTTTAATAAGAACTAAGTAGTATTATGTTTCTAACTTTGAAACGTAAACGAGTCTATAAAAAACTTGAAGCATGCAGAAAATTGCAACTACTACTATTCTCTGACATGCAACTACGGAAATAACTCGCTTTTCTGCAATTGTTATTCATGGATTATTTTATTTTTCTACGCTTGTAGTAATTGCCGGCATTACCCTCATAACACAGAGTTCGTAGTTTCAATCATAAACGTACTTAGCTTCTAAAACATTTTCGCCAGACTTTCGGCTGTAAAAGCGGAAACAACTAAAATATTCTCGAATGGGAAATAAGTTGAATGGCCATCATTTTTCTCCGAAATATTCGTTCTTGAGCTGGTTTTTTTTACCAATGTTTTATATTACAACTTAACTTACCTACACTTAAAAAATACGCCTTAAGAACCGGCCAGAAGGCTGGTAGGTAAACTTTAAGAACCGGCCAGCAGGCTGGTAGGTAAACTTTCAAGCACACCGTGTTTTGCCTCGGAGCGTCTGATTACGCCTGAGAACGCTTGAGTACGCCTGAGTATTTGACAACTGTGTGTGCCTAGTATTCTACTATCGCATATCGCCGAGACTTCCAGTGTGTAGTAAATTTATTTGTACACTTGGAAACATACATAAGTACACAGGATTAAAAACATATTGTACAATAGAGTCACATTAAAGGGGAACTGATGCCTCCTAAACTAGGCCAAAAGCCTGTGTTTTAGGAGCCAAGGTTCCTCCAGGTATGACATACAACTGGTATTAAGTGTCATGCAGGTACTCATAGTAACACACCATAAATTAAACTAACAGCGCCTTAATTTAAATACAACATTAGTTCATTTAAGAGACAATTGTAATAAGATTCTCGGTTTCATCATACGTTAACTTCTGTAACCAATCTGTAAGTTTGATTTTGACTTCGTGTTTAGTTAGGGAGTATATGGATATACGTTTATGTATTCTATTAAACAGTCGAGAGCTAGTTGCCGCATACTGTCGGCTGGCAAACTTGGAACGGCATTGGACTATATCGCACACGGGAGTGCCTTTGCGTCTTTTTAGCTTAGCAAGATCTAGATGTAGCGTAGAGTGTCTTCGCAGCATAGCCCGGAGCACAAAAAGCTGTCTCACAGTCAATAATAGGTTCAATTCGGCGACGACGATGGTCTGCGGGCGACGCGCCTCACAAATATTTGGAAGGGTTTGTGGTAACTCGATATAGTCTCACAGACGACGTCTAAGACAACAGAATGTACTCGTAGCTAACTAACTTTGTAGGACCTATTTGGGTAGGATTCAACTATGTAGGACTTTGGAAGCTTGCAACTCAACAATATCGCAATATAAAACTGTCTTTTATACAAACAAGTTATTCATAGTAGTGATATTGAAGAGTGTACAGTGACGACCAACGTTCAGTAAGTAGTGAAGTGGCACAGGAAAAGAATAAGAAACTCATTTTATACCAAATGTAAACGGAATTGGAAGAGGAGAAATTCGGTAAGTTTTAAACAGAAAGCCGCTTACATGATTATAAGCTGGTTTTTGTTTGAAAGTTACCGAATGAATTTTCGGCTGCCTACGCCGCCAGGAAAGTAAAACAATGAAAAAACGTTGGTACAGCTCTTTTAGTCTATCTTAGTTATTCTCACAACGTTATGTCCTCCGGTATTCAGCTGTAGGGCAAAGCCGCTGATATTCAAAATATATTTGTGCTTCAAAAAAGAGCTGTTCGAGCAATTTACCAGCTAGGTGACAGAGTTTCCGTAAGAGATTTTTTTAAGGATATTGGTATTCTCATTGCATTGCATCACAATTTATCTTCGCCAACATCTTATATATACAGTCTGGCCATAAATACTGTTACAATTAAAAATAAGAAAGATATTACATTTGAATTTGGAATCTGTCATTTTTATACGATTGTTCATTGAGTTTTCTAATTTTGGCGCCAATACATTGTACAATATTTTGCGATATTAAAATGGAGTGGGGTGATAAAAAGAACCGAATCGCCGTGATTGCATTACACAAAGTTGGTGTGGAGCCAAATGCAATTTTTAAAACTCTCCATACGCTTGGTATTTGTCAAATGTTTGTGTACCGGGCTATTAATAGGTACAATGAGACCTCCTCTGTTTGTGACAGAAAAAGATCTGGCCGTCCACGTAGTGTTCGTACGAAAAAGGTGGTCAAAGCAGTAAGGGAAAGAATTCGAAGAAATCCTGTCCGAAAGCAAAAGATTTTATCTCGGGAGATGAAGATAGCACCCAGAACCATGTCACGTATTTTAAAAGATGACTTAGGACTTGCAGCTTATAAGAGACGCACTGGACATTTTTAACTGATAATTTAAAAAAGAATAGGGTGGTAAAATCGAAACAACTACTGAAGCGGCACGCAAAGGGAGGTCACAGAAAAATTTCGTTTACGGATGAGAAAATCTTTACAATTGAGCAACATTTTAACAAACAAAATGACCGTATTTATGCTCAAAGCTCTAAGGAAGCTTCCCAATTAGTCGACAGAGTGCAACGTGGGCATTATCCGACTTCAGTGATGGTTTGGTGGGGTGTTAGCTATGAAGGAGTGACTGAGCCATATTTTTGTGAAAAAGGTATCAAAACATCGGCACAAGTGTATGAAGATACCAATCTTGAGAAGGTAGTTAAGCCCCTTTTTTTTTTTTTTTTTTTTGGGATGGGAAATCATCAAATGACTCCTCCCGCTCTGGGTGGAGCGGAAGGGAGTGTCAGACTCTTACTGACTAAAACCCACCCATGTTCCTTCCTTCGCCCTTTATGTTCCGGGGTAGCGGTAACCCTTTCGGACAATCCCGCTGCCCCGGCAGGCTTCGGCCCTGAGGGCCCCTCGTTATGCTGACATCTCTTTGAGGCGCGCGTGGAACACTTACGCGCCGTCCGGCACGGGCCTGGTCCTGATCGGGCGGTGAGCTACCCATTGCTCTCCGCCCGCAGGCCCGCGCCTACGGTGGCCGGTAGTCTTCACTTGACTCCCGACGCCCGGGGCGTCTCCCGCGGCGGCTGGGACGGGAGGCTCTCTCCCTCATCCGTCCCGCCACCTCCTTCGCTAGCATGACTGCTTCGCAGAAGGAGGCGACTGCCTCCCACTCCCTCTCGCTCCGGACCATGGCTTGCACCAGGTCCGGGCGCGAGAGGCCGCCGCCGCTGCCGATCGCCTCCACGAGGACACGGCGGTGCTCCGCCCAAGCGGGGCAGACCTCCACTGTGTGCTCCACCGTGTCCTCTGGGCGATCCTGGCAATGGTGACACCCGGGCGTTTCCTCCCGCCTGATCATGTGCAGGAACCTCCCGAAACTTCCGTGTCCGGTGAGGACCTGCGTCAGGCGGTAGGTGAGGGCGCCGTGGCGCCTCTCTAGCCACTCCTCAAAGAGGGGTCTTATCGCCGCTATCGCGGCGTGCCCTGCGCTGGGTTGCGACAGTCACTCTTTCCATGTCGCCATGAGATCGAGCCGGAGGTCCGTCCGCTCCGCAGCAATTTGCCGCGGGAGCGGACTTTCCCCCCGGCGTAGTGCCTCCGCGCGCCACTCATACAGGCGCGCGAGGACTATCGCCTCCAGATCCCATGGCGGCAGTCCGGCAAGGAGGCTTGCCGCCTCGCGCGAGATCGTGCGGTAGCCCCGGATTAGCCTTACGGCTACCACCTTCTGGGGCGCGTTCAGGTAGTGGGCGGCTCGCCGCCGCAGTGAACGCGCCCACACCGGGGCCCCGTATATGGCCATGGACCGCACGACCCCCGCGTAAAGCCTCCGGCAGGAGGCGTTTGGCCCCCCCAGGTTGGGCAAGAGCCGCTTGAAGGCGGCCCCAGCCCGTTCCAGTTTGGGGGCCAAACGTCGGAAGTGCTCGACGAAGTTCCACCGGCTGTCGAGGACGAGACCCAGGTACTTCATCGTCGTCTCGATGCCGATGTGAACCCCTCCTGCCGTTAGTTGGGATCCCGGTGGTGGCGCGTTCCGGGGCCCATGAAACGTCATGGCCTCGGACTTGTGCAATGCCACCTCGAGACCCAACTGCCGGATCCTCTCCACGACTATCGCAACCCCGCGTGTCATCGCGTCGGCCGCCGCCTGATGCGACCTCCCCTGCGCCAGGACCAGCGTGTCGTCAGCGTAGCAAACCACGCTGACGCCATCAGGGAGGTCGGCCCGCAGCACCCAGTCGTAGCCGATGTCCCACAGGAACGGCCCCACAACCGATCCCTGCGGGACACCGCACGACATCTCTCGCCGGTTCCACTCCCCATCGCGACCGGGGTAGCTGACGGCTCTGTCCGTCAGATACGCCTCGACTATTCGACGGAGGTAGGGCGGCACTCGGTGATACCGGAGTGCCTCCACAATGCAGCTCCAGGGCAGGGTGTTGAACGCGTTGGCGATGTCGAGTGACACCGCCACGACGACCCCACCCCGGGACACCGCGTCCCCCGTCGTGAGGGCTCTCACGCGCATGATGGCGTCCACCGTCGAGCGCCCCTTGCGGAAGCCAAACTGGCTGTCCGCAAGATCCGGCCCCGTCCTCACCAAGTGCCCGACGAGGCGGTTTACAATTACTCTCTCAAAGAGCTTGCCCACTTCGTCGAGCAGCACGATGGGCCGGTATGCGGACGGAGAGTCCGCTGGGCGCCCTGGCTTCCGAATGAGGACCAGCTTCCCCGTCTTCCAACGAAGCGGGAACTGGCCTCTCTCCAAACATGCGCTTAAGAGCGCCTCCAGTCGAGGCCCGAGAGCCCTCGAGGCCAGGACCCAGGCTTTACCTGGCAAGCCGTCGGGTCCTGGGGCGGTATTTTTGGCCTTCAGCCTTCCTACCGCCACTCTCAGTTCTACCCCGGTCACTTCAGGGATGTCGTCGTCGTCCGCGTGGTCCGCTTCGGGCACCGCAATTGGCGGAGCCATGGGCGGGGGTGTGTGCACCCCCCGTGAGGGGAACAGAGTGCTCACCACCTCCTCCACCAGCTGGGGGCGGAGACTCTGCGTCAGCGGGGGGGCCCAGGTGCGGAGTTTATTCCGCACCATTTTATAAGGGCGCCCCCACGGATCTCTGTTCAGAGTCTCCACCATCTCCTCGCGGGCCATATCCTTGGCCCGCCGGACAGCCTCTCGGAGGGCGGTCTTCGCCGCTCTGTACCCCTCGTACAGCTCCGCCTCCGTGGCTTCCGCATCCGGAGGGCGAATGCGGAGCCTGCGGTGCCTGGTGTACAGGTGTCGCGCGTCGACGCACGCCTTGCGTAGCGACCCTAACTCCTGCGACCACCAGTACACCCGACGCCGGGCGCGTCCCGGCCGGACTCGGGGCATTGCCACGTCGCAAATGTCGGACATGGCCTCCCGGAACCACTCCGCCTCATCGTCGATATCGGCAGGCCTGTCCGGTGATGACACCCAGGCCTGCACGATCGAGGCTTCCAGGAGGAGCTCCCGGTCCAGCTGCTTCAGCGCCCACCGCGGACCACTCGGGGCCTGTCGGACCAGCGCGCTAGAGGTCTGGGTGGAGACGTCGAACCGGATATACCGGTGATCGGAGTAGGTCTCCACCTCCTCCATGACGCGCCAGTCAATGACACGCTGTGACAGAGCGGGGCTGGCGAACGAGATGTCCACCACCGACTCCCCCCGCATCCGCACACACGTGGGAACAGAGCGCCGATTTAGGACGACCAGGCCTGTTTCCAGAGCCCAGTCCTCCACCATCCTGCCCCGCACATCCGTGCAACGGGAACCCCAGGCCAAATTCTTGGCGTTGAAGTCCCCGAGCACTAGAACGGGGAAGGGATGGCTTCCGGCGACGACGACACTCAACTCTATTAAAGAGTTGTGGAACTCGGCGAGAGTTCGGCTCGGAGAGAAGTACACTCCCACTACTACCATCTCTCCGAACCGTGCTGCTACGCACCCCTGTCCCTTCGTGACGCATTCGAGGGACGGGGTGCCGGCGGCGGCCGACGAAATTATGGCCACTGAGCCGCTCAGGTCCTCCACCCAGTCATCCCTGGGCGGGACAAAGTACGGCTCAGCGACCACGGCGATGTTAATCGACCACTGCGCCACGCTCTGGAGCAACAGGTCCTGAGCGCAGGCGCAGTGGTTGATGTTCGCCTGGAGGAGGCGTAATGGAGGAGCCATTACTCCTCCATTTCAGCCCCCTCCCGGGCCCCCTGTGAGGGCCCCTCGCCAGAGATGGCAGCGGCGGCGGCGGCGGCGGCGGCGGCGGCGACGGTGGCGGTGGCGACGGCGGCAGAGGGCCTGCCCTTCCACTTCGCTCCGGTGGGCGGAGCGCAGGGTTTGCTCCCCGCCCGGTGATCGGCCGGCTTGCCAGCTGCCGCACATGCGATGCAGTGCGGCGCGGCGTCGCACGAGCCGGCCTTATGTCCGGGCTGACCGCAGCGGAAGCACAGTGTGCTGCGGTCTACCTCCGAGGTGCACTGGACGCCAACGTGGTGCCCCACATGGCATCGGTAGCACCTCAGAGGCTTGGGTTCCAGCAGTTTGACCTGCGCTGAAACCCAGCCCACCAGGAGCCTTCGGCCCTCCACAATTGTTTTGGCCGCCGTCACGGGGCAGCTTACCACTAGGGTACGCATGCCCGTGGAGTCTGGCCGTATGGTGCCGGCCTTCACCTGCTCGGCCAGACACCCGCCCGTCCTGACGACGGCGGCCACCACCTCTCCCTCCGTTACGGAGTCATCCAGGCCCGAGATGCGCATGTCTGCGCACTTGACGGGCCTGGACACCCGAGCCTCCTCCGCATCAAGGGACGCCCTTAGCTTTTCAGCTAGGGCGTCAGCGGTGGGGCCGCTAGTAGCCCCGGGGATCTCCAGCATGCGGGCGCCAGTGGCGGTCACCCTGTGCCGGAGGCCCCCGGTGATCCCCAGCTCCCGGAGGTCCACCGTCGCCCTCGCCTTTGTGAGCACGTCGCCGTAGGTCACGCCCCTCTTAACCGCGTCCGGCTGTAGCGTTATTACTACAGCCGCGGTCTTCGGGGCGCGAAGCCTAGCCGCTACGGCTCGCTCCTTGCGCCGCTGCCTTTGCGCCTTCTTTCGGGCCGCTTTGGCCGCCTTTTTCTTCTCCCCGACCACCTGCCATTCGGCGTCGGTCGCGGGAGAAGTGGGAGGGTTTTGCGGGCGGGGCGTTGGCTGTGGGGCCTTCGCCTCCCGCGCCGTTTTTCCCCTCCTCTGGGCCTGTGCCGGGGCTCCACCTGCCGCCGCCGGTCTGGCCGGCGCCGGTTTGGCTGACGCCGGTTTGGCCGACGCCTGGGCCCGAGACGGCCCGGATTTAGGGGCGGCAACTGCCGCAGCGGCCGCGTACGAGGCCGCCTTCGGCCCCGGGGCCGCTCTCCCCGCCAGGGTGGGGCGCAGCACTATGCCCTCCAGGACGGAAAACCGCGCCTGGAAGGCCGCCAGCTCCCGCCGAACCAGGCTGAGGACCTGGTTCTCCTCCGGGTCGGGCTGGCTTTTCGCCTGCGCGCCCCCGGCGACCCGCAGGCCGGCCAGGTCTGCCCGGAGCCTCTCGTTCTCCTTATGGAGAAGCTCCGTGGCGTTTGTCAGGCGGGCCACCTGCGCCCGTAATTCGGCCACTTCGCCGGCCGAGGGGCCGGTGTAGTTGGCCGCCTCCGCTGCCGCCATAATGGAGGCCGTCGCCGAGACTATGGCCCTGTTTTTGGAAGCCTGCAGCTTCTTCAGGGCCACGTCCCGTATCGCGGCCTCCACGACCGCCGCAAACCGAGGTTTGCGTCGGTCCTCTTCGGGGTTGGGGGCGCCAACCGCATCCGCCTCGTCGCCCGAGGGCCCCGAAGCGTTCTCCTCCGATAATTCGGCTGCCTCGCGAGCCGTGAGCCCCCTCCCCTTGCCTCGCTCTCGGACTCCACCCCGCCTACTGGTGGGGATCTTCCGAGCCGAGGCCAGCTCTTCGTCGGAGGACGGCCCCTGGCTGTCCCCTGACCTTGGCCGCTTGCTCTTCTTCGCAGCGGCCACCTCCTTGGCACGACAGGGGCTCCCTGAGCCTCCCGTGCTCGCGTCTCCAGATGCGGCGTCGGACTCCGACCCCGCATCACTCCCCATCTCTTCTGTAGTTTTAGGTTTTAATATTTTTTCCATATTGTTCCCACGAGTAATTATCAATCTGCACTTGCTCAAAAAATAATGGTCCGCACTAGCGACTAAATCAAGCTACCCATTAGCCAAGCTTACAACCTCCCTCACGGTGCGCCGCCGCTTGGAGGTTTGGGGAATTTTTTATAGAGGTTAATCTTCCTCGCGGTCCGGGCGGTTAAGCCAAGACCCTCGACCCCCTTCAACAGCCAGAGACATGACCTTAACTGTCTCCGGGGCTACGAGATTGGCAGCAGTGGCAGAAGGGTTGCCCCTCCTGCCTGCCCGGCGGCAGGGTAAGTGCACACCGGGCCCGCTCTGACCCCCCACAGTTGTTGCTCTGCTACTCAGAGCGACCTGTGTGGGGCGATCCTCTTGGCAGAACATTAGCATGCGGACAGCGAAATCCCACTGGGAAATAATCCCAATGGGAAATCGCTGCCCGCACCCCAGGATGTACCGGCCCGAACACTGGTCTTCCCCTAGACGTATCCAGAAAGGAACCCCAGTACCCGGGCACACGTGGAGGTTTTCTGCCCTGACATCCCTAGTTAAGCCCCTTAACAACACCATGTTCAATAACCAAGTATGGTCCTTCCAACAAGACTCGGCACCGAGTCATAAAGCTCGGTCCACTCAGTCTTGGTTTGAAGTGAACGTTTCGGACTTCATCAGAGCTGAAGACTGGCCGTCGTCTAGTCCCGATCTTAATCCGCTGGATTATGATTTATGGTCAGTTTTAGAGAGTACGGCTTGCTCTAAACGCCATGATAATTTGGAGGAGGCTGTGAAGAATTTTCCCATGGAAAGAGTGCGTGCTTCTATTGATAACTGGCCTCAACGTTTAAAGGACTGTATTGCAGCCAATGGAGACCACTTCGAATAAGCTTTTTATATTTTAAATTGTTTTATATTTATGTATTAAACTAACACACTGTAAAAGTAATAAATATTATTTGCAATAAAAATTTTTTTTTTCTTCGTGACAATATTTATGGCAAGACTAGGTATTAGGCAAACTTACACTTGTACACTATAAACAGTGATATTCACAGTGTTAATACTAGAAATAAGGACAAACTACGTGCCCCCTTTCACCGGCTTCATAAGGTTCATAACTCATGTGATGCGCTCGGTACCTTTTCTATCAAGAAACTCTCTTCTTTGCTAGACTTGCCTTTTAATGCGTTTAAAGCTCAAGTAAAATCCAACCTTTGCTCAAAGGCATACTATTCCATCAACGACTACTTACACGATAAGAATAGTTGGTCGCCCTAATTAACTCAAGACAATGTTTATGTTCTTTGTCCAGCTTTTAATTAGCTTACTGACAGGTTATTGTTATTAGTATTAACTTATTTATTTATTTTACTTTGATGGTCCCAGTTTATCATTAGTGACTTCAAGTGACAGCTACATATGTGAACAGAACCCAGCAATGCATAAATATGTAAGCTGTCACGCCCTTCATGCCTTTTTTTTTGGTTTCGCGGTGGAAATCCTCATGGACTTCCTCCATCGTGGGGGTGACGGAGGGGTATGCCGGACTCTTACCGGCTAAAACCACCGCGGTGTTCCACCTCCGCCTATGGCCGGGGTGCGGGATTCGCATAAGCATTCACCGCTTCCCCGACAGGCCGACCCGCTGTTCCTCGGTTTATTTACATTTTAATTAATTATTTTTTAGCTACGTATTTTTAGTACGTATAGTTTTTATTATATTTGTTGGTATATTGGCGTGGCTATCTGACATATGGCAAATAATTTAATTTTATGTTCTGTGTCTTGTTATGTCAATTACTTAACATAGGTACCTAGTATAGTATACAATCAAGTATTTTCTAACTGAACAGACAGCTGTGCTGCTGGGGAGTTTGTTGCGTCACTTCTTCTTCCCAGCGATATCACTAGGAAGTGGAGAGGGGCGACCGTTTTTGGGGGACTGTCTTTTGTAATTTTGACATTCGAAAAGTGCTGATTCTCAGCCTGATTTGAATGATGACTTTTGATTTTGATTTTGAATCCTATTGCAATTACCTACACAGGAAGTATCTAAACAGACTCAAAAGTTTTATGTACAAAATTATTTTCTATTTTATAAACGTTGGCGGAAATATTTTGAATTTACCTTTCTTAAAATATTTATGTAACGCGTTCTCTTTGTATTGCAAGTAAATTAAGTAATTACGCTACTGTCTAAGATCCAAGCGATGGCTTTTAACAAGTAACCTTTTAATTCCGCCGACGATACTTGTTATCAACATCGGAATATTTATTTAGGCAGAAATGAAGCTAGTACCTACCCCAATAATAACAGCTGCCGGCGCCCGGCGCGACCGGTATTGCCGTCGACAGACGATTGATTTCCAAATTAAAAGAGACTTCGTTTCTCGACCGTTCGACGACTGAACGATATCTCTATATTTTTTTCTCCGAATATTCATCACAAGAACACGTTTATTAAGTAGCTTGTCGTGTTGTTTATCGAATTTATATTATTTTATGATCGTTATCAAACCTTCGTATTGGAGTCCTAAAAACATTAATATTATTGTTGTCTTATTTTCTTTGCCGGACGACGTCTAGACACTGACTAAGAAAATTTCCAACTTTTCTTTTCGCAGTTTTTATGTTCTGCCAGTTTTAAATAACTAATTGGCTTAGTTACGAGACGACGAAATTACTGGTTCGTAAAAAAAACCCTTTCGTTAGCGCGTAAAAATTCAAACAAAATCTTGCATTTATTCAGAAAAAAATAAAATATCTGCTGCACAACTCGAATTTAAAAAAGCAATACATTTCCAGGTGTCCCGTGCGAGGCATGTTTAGAGCTGTGCACTATTATGGATATAACATAAACTTCGCGGCAGTATATTTTCTCCGGGATATAGTAAGCCGCCCCTGCTGTGTTTGTAGTTCATTCGTTTAGAGACATGTTCCGGTTGGCGCGCGTCCAAGTCGTGACAACAACACACTAGCCACCGAGTGAACTTTGGATATCGCGCAATGGTTCCTGCAATCTTTCAACTTATGATACAACACAAATAATCGAGTACCGTTTGTAGTTTTCCGTGACAAATAGACGAATAAATAATGCAAATAAGAACAATCATTTTTGACAGTTCCGAATCCCGTTTTCCGTAGTTTATTGCTTCCAAGTATTCTATATTCGTTCTATAGTGATGACTGACGGAAATAGCAAAACACTGAAACATTCTGAGAAACTCAGACAAACACAGGTGGTTTATTTCGCATAAACGTCTCAAACCGTCCACTGAGAGGAATAATGTGAGATTTATATGAGCGGGTAATGTATCATTGTTATGAATGTATCCCTGTGCACGCACGTTGTATGTGTCCCTGTGCGAGGCTGCGGCACTCGGGAGTCAGTCAGGCCGCTGTAAACGAGGGCAAGTGCTCCGACCATCCGAGTGCGTCTGTATCGCAGACAGCTTACAAGTGCAGTGAGTTGTTGTTGGCTGCGCGGTTCGACGGACTCCTTCGTAAGTAGGGTATGACTCACGCGCTTATTTCGGAGTATTCCCTACTAGCTCTTATTACAACTCTATACGTACCTTTTGCTAGTTTTTTTTGACTAAATATGTACTTTTTTAATCCTATAACTGATAGATCGATGATTTGTAACTATGACTAAATTATTATAAAAACTTGGTTATTTTATTTTGGAAGGAAAGTCTCAGTAGGAAAATTACACAATGATATTATAAGCTTAGTTAACTTTTTCAAAAGAATTTCCCTTTCCAAAATATTACCTATTATATCTCAACCGTTACTTCCTGCCGGGGGGAAAGTCCGCTCCCGCGACAAATTGCGGCGGAGCGGACGGATCTCCGGCGCGATCTCATGGCGACATGGAAAGAGCGACTGTCGCAACCCAGCGCAGGGCACCGCTATCGCGGCGATAAGACCCCTCTTTGAGGAGTGGCTAGAGAGGCGCCTCGGTGCCCTCACCTACCACCTGACGCAGGTCCTCACCGGACACGGAAGTTTCGGGAGGTTCCTGCACATCACTAGGCGGGAGGAAACGCCCGGGTGTCACCATTGCCAGGATCGCCCAAAGGACACGGTGGAGGTCTGCCCCGCTTGGGCGGAGCACCGTTGTGTCCTCGTAGAGGCGATCGGCAGCGGCGGCGGCCTCTCGCGCCCGGCCCTGGTGCAAGCCATGGTCCGGGGCGAGAGGGAGTGGGAGGCAGTCGCCTCCTTCTGCGAAGCAGTCATGCTAGCGAAGGAGGTGGCGGGACGGATGAGGGAGAGAGCCTCCCGTCCCAGCCGCCGCGGGAGACGCTCCGGGCGTCGGGAGCCGCGTGACGACTCCCGGCCACCATAAGCGCGGGCCTGTGGGCGGAGAGCAATGGGTAGCTCACCGTCCTATCAGGACCAGGCCCGTGCCGGACGGCGCGTAAGTGTTCCACGCGCGCCTCAAAGAGTTGTCAGCATAATTTGAGGGGCCCCTTAGGGCCGAAGCCTGCCGAGTTAGCGGGATTGTCCGAAAGGGTTACCGCTACCCCGGAACATAAAGGGCAAAGGAAGGAACATGGGTGGGTTTTAGTCAGTACAAGTCTAAAAGTCAGCCGGGAGGGATCATTTGATGATCCATCCGGAAAAAAAAAAACCGTTACTTCCGTCTACTTGCCTTATAAATGTCCGTGTCCTAATAAGTAAAACATTTATGAAGTCCCAACTGAATCCATAAAATAATTTATGCTAACTATTCGAATGCCTTTCTTTATGCAAATCGGCGTGCTTTAAACTTAGCGGGCGGAAGGAAAAAGTCGTGGAAACTAGTTCAGGCGTAGTGGAACTCTGGGAGTGAGCTCGTCGAAGGCATTCATATTCTAACGTAGGAGTTTAGCGGGGGAGCGTACTCTACACTCGTACAGTCGAACAAGCTATCTGGTATACAGGCATAAATATTCACCTTTCCACTGCACTGCCAAAATTCATTCTTGGTTTGTGTATAATAATAACTTTTAAAGCTTATAGAGAGATAGGTGGATAGATAAACTATTAAGTGCACCAAAAGAAATAGCACAACATACAAAGGCACAATGAACATCTACTTACGAGACGTGGGTTCGAACCCAGGTAGGCGCTATACTTTGTGTAAAAAATTTCATCGTCACTTCTCTAAAAACGGCGAAGCAAAACATCGTGAAGAAACCAGAATGTCCTGGAACCAAAAATTCGAAGACATGTGACATCTACCAATTTGCAATGGACCAGCGTGGTAGATTACGACTCATTCCCTTTTGAAGTGAGGAGGCCTGTGTTCCAGTAGTGGGAAACATTATCGGCTGGATATGCTCCACGCTTTTTAAATTGATCATTGGATATAATAAGAAGTGACAAGCCGCATAGGTACTTATGTTGTAACTAATACAAGTCAATTTAATTGTTTTATAATTTGTAGTGCGTGATATGTTATTTAGTTTTTTTTAAACTACATTGTATTTTATTTTATTGCGTTGACTTAGAAGCTTTATTGTTTTTAGAGATCCAAGGGATTGAAGACTTACGTATTTGATATTAATTTCAACTTGATACCCACTCGCGTTCCTGAGAAAAAGTGTCTTGTCAGAAAGATAATGATCAAGTGACAAGTGATCCTATAAGGGATCCGTTTTTTACTTTTGAGGTACGGAACCCTAAAAAGTAAAACACATTTGAAAGGAATAAAGTGATACTATGATTATAACACACTTTAAACCAAATAAAAAACATACTTATAGCATACTTAAGGGCGTGATGTATAAAAAAATTACTACACACGACACCCTAAATACTGTTTCAAAGTAGTTGCAAGTTAGATGCCTGTATCCTGATGCCTGGGCGGTTCATTGAGTCCAAAGCCAAGATGGCTGCTAGGAAACTTGGCGTTCTTGCAAAGGTTCGGCGGTACTTTACACCGGGACAGCTTCTAATGTTATACAAAGCGCAGGTCCGATCGTGTGTGGAGTACTGCAGCCACATATGGGCTGGTGCTGCAAAATGCCATCTAGCAGCTTTGGACTCAGTGGAGAGGCGTGCGAAGAGGCTAATTGGTGATCCAGATTTGGTTAAGACCAATCTGTAAAGCCTGGAGCACAGGCGTAGGGTAGCCAGCCTTTCGGTATTCTATAGGATGCATTCTGGAGAGTGTGCGCGGGAATTACATGACTTAATTCCGCCATCACCGTTTCATCACGTTGTTGACACTGCTACGATCCGGACGAAGCGTTTCGCCTCGTCGTTTATACCGCGAACATCGAAGGACTGGAACAATTTGCCTGCAGCGGTTTTCCCGTCCGATTATAATTTAAGTGTCTTCAAGGCTAGAGTGGATAGGCTCATAGTAAATTAGTGCGCTTTACCATCAACGATTGCATCACTGCTTTCCATCAGGCGGGATCGTAGTCTGCTTAGTTTATATCATTAAAAAAAAAACCAAATAGCTTGTTCGACTGTACTTCAGAACGAACCGGGACCGATCCGGATGTGCGCTGAAACGAATCGACGACAGGATTTTCTGTGACTTTTTGTGCGTCGGGTTTCTTTCGTAAGGTATTGAATCGTGTAGGGGTGGATACGGATTTGAATTTAAACGGTTCAGAGATTTTGTGCTGACTGTGTTCGTAAAACGTACTATGGCTATTCGTTTATAACAACACGGGGGAATGACAAATTCAAATTCAAATTCATTTATTGTTTGCTACAGATGGAAAAGCAGTTCTTACCATAATAATATATCGATCGCTGTAACATACCCATATCTAGTAGTCATTCAAAATCCATTTTATCATTAATATCATTATTTCACCTCTCATACATTGTGGTTACAAGCCAGTTAGCTCAGAATTTATCGGTTAAATCAGACCTCGAATATTCTTTTTCAATTTATTATACTTACCTAAAAAAGATATGGACTATTATGTTTCAATTTCTGTCAGTATTTAGGTGCACCGGTGCTCCGTTATGTCTATATCTGAAGGCGCAGACAGACGGTTAGAAACAGCCGTCTATCCGCTCGAAGATAAAAACAGGCCGCCGTGGAAACGAAATGTGCAGTAAATAGGGTTTCAGTAAACTAAACGTTTGATTACTTGCACAACAGACACTTACATTGAAAATGAGGATTATATTGTTAGAACTTAACGAAGACAAACACAAATAGAATTTAAAATAAAAATTTCCAAAACAAAGCAAAGGCAAGAACCTCGTTCACGATTCAACTCGTAGTCGGTAGAGCCGCTGGAAACGATTCAACTCGTAGTCGGTAGAGCCGCTGGAAACGATTCAACTCGTAGTCGGTAGAGCCGCTGCAAACGATTCAACTCGTAGTCAGTAGAGCCGCTGGAAACGATTCAACTCGTAGTCGGTAGAGCCGCTGGAAACGATTCAACTCGTAGTCGGTAGAGCCGCTGCAAACGATTCAACTCGTAGTCAGTAGAGCCGCTGGAAACGATTCAACTCGTAGTCGGTAGAGCCGCTGCAAACGATTCAACTCGTAGTCGGTAGAGCCGCTGGAAACGATTCAACTCGTAGTCAGTAGAGCCGCTGGAAACGATTCAACTCGTAGTCGGTAGAGCCGCTGCAAACGATTCAACTCGTAGTCGGTAGAGCCGCTGGAAACGATTCAACTCGTAGTCAGTAGAGCCGCTGGAAACGATTCAACTCGTAGTCAGTAGAGCCGCTGGAAACGATTCAACTCGTAGTCAGTAGAGCCGCTGGAAACGATTCCACTCGTAGTCAGTAGAGCCGCTGGAAACGATTCCACTCGTAGTCAGTAGAGCCGCTGGAAACGATTCCACTCGTAGTCGGTAGAGGCGCTGGACACGTCGGAAATCAAATATTTGTAGCAATTGAAAACAGAAATAAAATAGACAGAAAGCATTTTCGAGACTGGCTCGGCTCTAGCATTGTCCCGTACGTTTCCATACGAAGTGAATTTGGAGTGGGTCCCAAGCGGCGCGCTTCCAATACTTGTGCTGCATGTTATCGTCACAAGACATGTCCATCCGTCTCTGTGCGCGCTAATGCGACTCCATGCATGGTGGCCAGCGAGAGATTTATGACCCAGCACACAATATAAATGCTGTCGTGAAGCAAACTGCATGTAGATACATAGGATGTAAGTGGATACACAGGGTCACAGGGTCCCTCATTGGCAGTCGGATTTATTGAAAATATAGTAAAATCAGAATAACTGCCGATTGCAAAAATATTAATTTCAATAATATTATAGAGATGATAATGCCAATTTTGATACGAAAATTTATTGAAACAAACATATTGGACTCATCGAATTCCATGACTCATGAATAATGTGCAAAATTTATTCACATTGAATGTTTGAACGTAAACATGTTTGGCTGAACATAAATAAACAAATTACGCTGTATTACGGCTTGCGAGGCTAAATAAATTAAAAGCACTGATTTACAATGAATACACCATTGTTATATATGGGCTAGTTTTAAACAAATACAGTGACAATTCCATAAATAAACAAGTTGACCCGAAACACGTTGTCCTGTACTATAAAGTGTGACAAACAATCCATAGAAAACAGGACGTTCAGTATTTTTTCCGAATTTGAACACTTTTGGGAAGCTTTCCCAATTATTGTTTTCATAAAAAAACCCAATTGGAACGGATACAAACCCTTTAAAACAAAACATTGCCTGATCGCTCCAGCTGAGCAAGTGATGTACATACCGACGAACAGCAGTTCATTTTTATTATATACCAGTAGACTATATATCTACGTTGTTGTGTGGCTGTCACTGGCTTGCCGGCATGGCGGCACTAGAATATGAGCTTACCCAGGAAACGAGAAGAGAAGCCGTACCAGATCCACAGATATTAAAGTTACACAAAGATGAACAAAGATTACTTGACGGCCTGCACCAATCCATACAACAGAACTGAAAAAAGATTACCAAGTTAAATAAAACCTTATTAAATACTGAAACAAAATATCAACTACATAATTGTTTAAAACAGAAATTAAACAGAATCTTTTTAATTAAATATTAGTGATGACACCAGCTCCGATCGCCGCGCGCCGGAAGCATATCTGTTACTAATTAATACGATTTCATCGGAAGCTGTAATGTTATGCGAGTTTGCCTTCGCCATCACAATGACAACAGAAGGAGGTACTCGTATTGGGGACATTGACTAAATTGATTACAAAGCCTTCCAAGAACTACCTTCAATAACTATGTAGGTTCCACGTATACTGAATTCTGGAAATATCAAAGTAACTGGCTTTAATAATAAGTATGTCGTTCTAGTCCTGGTTGAATAAATAAATCAGTTCTCTGCCAACGCTGCGGCCCAGGCGGATAAAAATGTAGATTGTTTTTTTTTATCTAAGATGAGGAAGTAAAATACACCCGGCCCATATCTCGCGAAAATTCAGCCTAAATTAATAACCCAGCTTCACTAAAACGTCGCGAAATAAGATGATGAATAATTTGTAGGGAGGAGAGTTTTTGTGTTTCTCCAGTACCTAACCTTAATTCGTTTGTGAGCGGCGACTAACGTCTTTATGATTGCGGAGCTGCCGCGCCTGCAAATGGGCTTCAACTTTAGTTTCCTTTACTTGCTATTTTATTTAACTCCTTGAGTTTTGTTATTTTCAGAGCGAAGTTTGTCGTAATATGCCAGTAAGATTAGCGTAGATAATATACAGATTAGCCAAGGCTAAGATGTCTACAGTTTGATACAGGTAGTCTCATATACGCTACCTACCTACGTCAAAGACTTGTTAATCTCTTCAACAAGGAAAATTCAAGCTCCGCAACACGTTTAAAAAAACTGAAATGTTTGTTTTTCCAAAATAATTATTTCTAGTCTATGTAAAAACCTTTCAAGCACACGAATACACTTCTATAAGAGAAGCGAAACCAAAGCAGGATGCTAGCACACCGAGTCCTATGAAATATTAAACCCTTGTTTAATACTTTGCTGCTGAATATTGAACAGGGGATATCCGAAGTAATTAATAATTAACGAGTACGTACTAGTAACGTGAACATAATGACGACACGGTTGGCGCAGTGGCTGAACGATCGACTGCTGCGCTGCATGTCGCGGGTTCGATTTCCGCACGGAGCAAATATTTGTATTGCCTACGGTTCCGGGTCTGGCTGTTCGTGTAGGTGACTTTAAATGTTTGTAAACGCACCCACGATACAGGACTAATTCCTAGTGTTGGGCAAAGTTAAAAAAAATAATAATAATAATTGCAACATTTAATAACTTGGAAGTTGACGGAGGCTCTGACCACAACTCGGAGGACGAGGTTTGGATGTATACCTCCTGAAATAATAAATTATTTATACTTTCCGCTTTGCTTAATGAATGTAGAAAACGGATTATGCGAATACCAAGACTTACTCTAACCAAGTAATTACTCTAATGAGACGTAGAAATTAATAATGTATTTATAGGAAAATGATACCTATGGGCTACGGAAGTCGGGAGTAGTGGATTGTTTGACGGTACCATCCATTTGATTATGATAGTGGTGATTCAGATTAACAATACAGTGATGACCTGAAAATGACAGATCGTAAAGAAAAACGATTTAGTTATGAAAATTGGGTTATTGCGTTATGATAACAATATAAATATTGCTCAGCTAACCACCGGCTCTGCAGCCCGACCTAGCCGGGAGTTCGACAGCTCGAGTTTTGTTTGCGTTGCCCCATTTTTATTGGCCGACCGCCTTTACCGGCTTCGCCTACAGCTCCCAGAAAGGAAATATTTCCAATTATTATTTTTGATTTGATTGAGATACTAGAAATACTTTATTTTTAGTACGAAATGAACTGAATATTTTGATTAAGGTTTAGGGGTATGAGGAGGTATTGTCGGCAATTGGCTAGCGACTCCATGAGAAAAGACAACTTATAGAAAGAGAGCGAAATAATGAAAGGCTCGCGATAATAAGAGGCTTCTTCCAAACGTGACAATGATTGGCACATTTTAGCATTTTATTTCACATCGGTACGGAAATAGAACGACATTTGTATAAACCAGGCCGAATCTTTGCTGAGCAAAGGCCTCCCCCGAATCTTTCCAGGCAACCTTTTCTAGAGCCACCTCGATCCAGTTAAACTTAAAAAGATATAAGTTACGAGTACGAGTATACTTTAGTTAGGAGGTCTTTAAAATAACGATATCTAGGTAGGTATAATAGGTATGTCTACTAACATGTATAATTGATAGTTAAAAATGAGCTTTAACTTTTCAGTAGATAAAGTTTCATGTATAACGGCTGATTTTCCAACAGTCAGATAATTATTATCTGAAGAATAAATATGACAGTTTGACATACATACAAAGCTGTTAAACTGCATTATCATTCCAAAGACAAAAGTTATCTATATCTAAGTGAGGTACCTATAGTTTCATAAGAACCTATAGGTACCACTTAGACTTGCAAAAGCAAGTCAGGTATATAAAATTTCGTCATTCTCGTAAATACTCGAACTACCACGTTAGGTATTTGGTTCCAGGTGGTTGGTATTTGGTTTGGTTTACAAACGAATATGTACATATACATATTATACATGTAGCAACAATCACTTGATCACCTATAAAACTTTGCACCCTGTAAGGTTTAACAACTCCTTCCCGAAGTGTTGCTATGCGCGCACCTAATGTTGCCATAAAGTGTTGCTATGCGCGCACCTAATGTTGCCATAAAGTGTAATTCCTTCTAATTACAGTTCCTACATGTATAATAAGTATTACCGGTATTACAGGTAATTGTTCCGGGATTTTGTTGTGTTACCGGCACTGTCCATGTTTTATGTGATTAATACTGTTGTGATAAGACTGAAGTTATGGTGGGATTTTGTTTACATCATTTGTCAGCAGGTAAGTTGATACACAGTCATCTTGGGGATCTGTCGAAACAAACGGAATTTAAATCTCATCTATAAATATTTCGTAAATATACATATTACTCTTTATTAACTGAATTTATACAAATCTCCTGCAATTAATGTTTAAAAAAGCATGAGAATTTTTAACACGTAAGTCTTTTAATTAAAGCACGTTTTGGAGAAATAATTTGTCTGATCTACGTAACCAAAAATTGTTAATTAAACGTTATAAGGCGGCCTCACTTTTTTAACTTAATTAAACTTTTTTTTTTGTTTTATCTGGCGGTAAAAATACAAACTGTTTTTATTTACTTCATTCATTAATTCAATATTATGGTGGGAAAATAGATGAATTTATTATTAAGGTAAACGTTAAAAGCATACAATATTATCATTTTAGTTAGAATATCAACAAAACATTAAGTATTAGGTACGAGTACCTACTTACTGTGGCTCTCGTACAACACATCGAAGCCTAGTTTTAATATGTGTACATTAGCGGTGTCCCGAAGGACTTCATCTTTTTTATTTGATGACACTACTTTTACGAAGTGACATGTAATCAACTTAATTTAAAAATATACCTACGCTATCGGTTTTTAATTCATTAATTTGCATGCCGTACTTAATTCGCAGTAATTAACTATGCGATTGATAGTCTACATAACATAACATCGCATACGTGACTCAAAATGTTTTAACTATTTTTTTTCTGTTCAGTTTCTCTATGCTTCTCTAAAAATAATTAATGTCGTAATTGCGCTGTACGCTATTTATTATTATTTTATTTATTTTATTTTATTGTCTTTGGGTGGCTTACAGCTATCAAACAAGCTAGCTAGCTATTTGCCGATATCTCTTTCTATGTAAAAGTACCAGCACATCTATCTATGCAAGAGTTTTAATAACTTTTACAAAACATTAAGATGTCTATAATCTCAATATTTTAAGACAAAATATTTAATCGTACTGTGCAATGTTGTTTCAGTACATAATGAATGTGACTAGAGAAGTTAATATCGCTCAGTAAGTTACCGACCGTCTGTCACACCGTACGTGACACTGCGCAATTCAAACAGCCCCTTTATGGCCCGAACACAGCGCCTGAGGAGAAACCGCAACATATACATAGCACATTCACAATCGCCTCAGCTATCGACTTCGAAAAAATACAAATACTCATTATTGCCTCCGTCGTGTTTGTAGCCTCCTTCGTATACAGCCCGACCAAATACTGTCGGAATTTCCGTTCGGTAATTAGTCTGCGGTCTCATCGTCAGCAATAGAGGATGACTTTCAGAACTGCTTGTTTCTCTTAGAGCAGGTAACGCCACTTTTAAGCAGTACTAAAATAGAAAAGGTTCATTTCCTGATATTATTGCTTCAGGGATATCCTAAGTAAGTCCACGAATGGTCTTTGAGTATAAACTTACATAGTTTCATGAGGACGAGTTCTTGCTTGTAAAAATCAACTTGCTCAAGACAATAACTCCTGCTCACAATTGTTTGTAACCCGCGGGCAGTGTGACGGCAGCTCAAGCCTGTACGTAAGCATGTATTACGTGTGACGATGTCCGTGTATTTGTTCCCGTCGTAATTACAGTGTGCGACCACCGTGTGCCAGGATACAGATGTATTGACCACACAGCGCACCACGCCACGCCACCCAAATGACACACCACGGGGTAGTCACTGGGATAATCGCTGATATATTGCGAGTTGTGGTGTGAAAAAGCTTGGGTTGGTTGGAGGGTACACGAACTGTTTGGTTATGTTTTCCGTCAATCTTAGAGAGTACGCCAAACAGCTAAAAGTTGCTTAGTAAGTTAGTGTTATAATTTGTACCCACAGCACAAATGGTGACGGCGGCGGCGTTACATTGTACAGAACTAAGTATGACGCGAACAGTTTTTTGTTGTAGATCCTCGATAAAGCACGCATTCTCTCAATATTAACGTGAATGAGGCGAGGAAATGTGCGCCACGTCAGCAATTCGTCTTTCCACAAAACTACGTAATATCAACATTACAGTCGGCCGAGCAAAGAGGGTCTAAAACATACCACGACGTACAGATCTATCTTTTACTAGAGGTCTATAAATCTCACGGTTTATCGTTGCAGGCGGCTCGAGCGCTATGGATACTGCACGAATAGCTACTGCTTGAAACTTTCATAACCTACCCAACATTGAAAAGGAAAAGAGAAAATGGGACAGCTATACGAAATCAGGGTTACTAAGAAAAGATACGACAGTGAAGTCAGATCGCTCGTAAAAGAGGTTTTACGTGAAGTTCCCAGTTGTCCTAAAACTGTGGGCCGTCTGACACAAATGAAACATTTTCAAGGAACAGCAATCAAACCTGCGGAAAAAGAAAGTTCAGCAAAAATATGCGCCTGTTGTGAAATAAAACAATTTAGGTACAAACAATATAGTTGTGCAAATATCTATCGGATTCTTTGTAGGTGGGTGGACAAAGGGATCTTAATAACATTGCACGACGCAGCAAAAAAAGTAATGCGAGGAAAATTGTAGCATAGATCAAATAATGTATCGATATGAGGGACCTAATGTACGTATTATGTAGAGTGAAAACGGTGAGCCTTTTCTTGCCATAATGTTCGGGTGGTATAATATGAGTAGATATTGTGTGCATCCCCGAGGCGCTTGGCTCATCGTGGAGATAATACGATCACCTCATGGTGCGCTGCATTATTTTATTATGCTGGCATTACTGCTAAGATGGCGTCGATGAGGAACGGTTAATTATACCGAGATAAATTGGTTTATTAGTTCAGCATGTGTTTGATAGTTTCCTCTGGTGTATTGTTGTGTGCTGCGTCTGTCTCAAACACTCACAAGTTTCATAATTAAAAGTGCTCGTGCTCGTAACTCGTAAATATGTTTCGCTAAAAATATTCTCGCTCGTTCAAATACTAGTACTTACTGGCTACCCAAAAAAAACTGGTATACGTTTATCAGTGATAAATAACAGTGTTTAGTAACTCATGTAACAGTGATAGATACCAGTATCATAGGTTTTATTTTAGAACCCAAACATTCAAAATTTATACGCCCAAGGGTCGTTTCATTGCTCCAAATAATAGTGATATTTCATCATAATGTCATTCAAAGTGCTTGATAAGCTGACCCGTCCCATTCGTCTGTCCGTAGCTTTCATTTATATTGTTTTATGACACTGCGTCAAATGTAGACCGTGCATATAAACCGATATTAAGTCGGTTTATCGATATCGCCTTTTCGTTTTTGTTGTGTAAATCACTCAAATTATATTGTGTATACTAAGCCTTATGTGTGCGTGACAATTCTGACATTACAATCACGACATTGTGTTTGGTTCGGTTGTCTAGTAATTATTAACTAAACACAATATTAGGTGTCAGTCAGTAAACCAGCAACTATGAATTAGCTGTTTAACGTTCTACAAATTAATTAATCCAAGCGTCAATAATATCTCATTCTCCAGCCCTCAGGGTTTGTTTCGTTATCTTTTCTTGGAACTTTAAGTAAGTACACAGCATCCTTAGGTAGAAACATCGCACGAAGATTTCCACTCGTTGTGAGGTCACAGTTGCTATTGTACAGCGCTTTCCTTTTCTAGACAATCTAAAGTGAGTTATCAAGAATTTAACTGCAAGTTTGGTGCCTTCACTACCGTCCATCAACTCATGTAACGTGAAGACAACAGGACACGCTGGACATGATATTAAGTGTCCCATTGTTTGTAAATCTCCACCTGATAAGGTTTTCCTTGCTTCGGCCAACCTGGTTCCGGAATATGTTCAAAGATTTTCTGCGGATGCCATCGAATTTACTATGAATGTATTGTATAATTTCTGTCTTTCCTCTCGACGAATAAATGTGTGTTAACTTTTTTGCCCGTGGGTCTTCTGTATCGTGTGTAAGCACAGGCAAGCACAGGCATGGCACAGGTCGTGATTTGATCTGTCGTATAATTAGAGAGGGTCCCTTCTGCCGCGCGTGTTGTGCGTGAGTCACACGTGCTCGTAATCACGCGGAAAAACCCTTTGTTTGAGGCGCGCCCTTCATTACCGACGTGCTATCGATAGGGCGGGGTTGTTTTTGTACCTATAAGTGGAGTCCGACCGAAATGAAAACAAATTCCGGTCTGATTTAGAACTCCGACCAAAAATCTAAAACGAAAATAAATAAACTAGGTAGGTACTTATTTTAATTTGTCGATAGGATTTTCTTTGATAAAAGTAAAAAGAAATGCAGTGTACAACAGTGTACAACTTTTAATCATTGAGTATATTTAACCGTTTAAAAAGTATTTAGGTATACTTTACTCAAATACTAATATAATAAATAACAATTAATAATTGTCATACAATTTTAGTTTTATTTAGCATTTTCATAGTTATATGCTTTATTTTTGGAACTATCGATTTTCTCTGAATATCTAAATGTATTGAAAGTATTAATTTGCAGAAACATGTTTTTTTACCTGAATACTTAAGTAGCCTATAATTTTGATAGAAAATTGCCGAAAACTGATAATTAAATTCTTCGGACTCTACCTATTGGCAAGGTACGTATCTAGATATTGAGTGATAGTGAAAAAGTAACAATAGTTATGTTTATAATTTGTAGTTACATTAACTGTTAGACTGAAGTCCGACTACAACATGCCCAGTTGGGAAGTCCGACTACAACATGCCCAGTTGGGAAAGACTCATATTACATTACTTACAATGACAGTAATAATATAACAGTCTTATTATATCGACCAATATTTTAATAGATCCGGTACCGTTCCGTTAATGCAGATATTTCACGGCTACTTTGACGGAACGGCAGTAGGGTGTGATTGTGGAGCTATGTCGCAAACCATGCTCCACCTCCTGCCCTCCATGTCCCAAAACATGCAGTCAGTGACTTCTGCGCTGCCACTGTCGACGCCGTGGAAGTGGCAAAGTTTTGGGCCAACAAGATATGAAATTCAGTCGTGCCAGCGACACGAAGAAGAAGAAGATCGTTCAGAATAATATCAAAAGTGATGCGAACATTTTTATCGTTTGAAGATCGTTTCGCTGTCGCAGTTATTGCCACCGGCTGCTATACGAGTTAATAGCATCCTCTCCATCTCCGGACAGATTACAAACACACTAGTTTGGGTATATATCATTCTTTCTACTTGACACATAGGTACCTATACATACTGAATGCGACATAATGTTAGAACGCATCAAATGGTATCAAATGGCATATAACTGACAGCTGTCATTGCTCTTCATGTCACACTTCTGTCGTGTCACAAAGAGGCACCCGCCTTTTTCCTACCCTACCCTTTGTGCCGTACGCTAACGAGTTCAGTTAGTTAATTTTGGAGTTTTGTTTAATTAATTCGTTTTGGATGTCCTCTACCTGATTGTTCCAGAAGGCTCCCCGTAAATACCTACATAACCTTTAGCATCGTAGCACTTTTTTATTCTGGTGGACATTAAAAGCAAACTACCAAACATAAAAGTTGGTGATTCTATCCGAGAATTAAATAAAGTTGTTCGTCCGTCTGAATGCCCACAAGGACTGCTCCTAGATGCGCGCTCGGCTCGAGCCCGGCCGTGCGTCGGGGCTAACTTCAGTTGCATGTTTTTTTTTTGTTGTTGGTTGAAGGTGCTTCAAGAAATGTGAATGAATTACTCGAATTTTAATATGATCTCGAAGTAAGAGTTAACGGTGTGGTTGTTGTTTCTCCATAACTTCAGTCAGGCAGTATGAGCTAACTATAAAGACGACCGTGTTTACTTAATAATTGTGTAGGTACTAACACGGTACGTGCCAGTGCCTACTTTTGTTCATACATGGAATTCAACATTTGAATATGATTCTCTATATCAGACTGTGGGTCGGGAGTTTTGGGGGTCTTATGTAATTTTGAAGTTCGAAAAGTGCTGATTCTCAGCTAAATTTAAATAAATGACTTTTGATATTCATTAAGATTTTAGAGTAAACGGTAAAATATAACGAGCAGACATACCTATATCAGTTACCACGTACTCGTACATACACATGCCTACATAGAAAAAGTCACGCGGTCGTCCCTGTACGATTATATTCGTTACATTGTCTACCTACTACTGGATCAATAAGAATTTTTAATGTGTACTTAGTATAAGCATAGCACAATCAGCCTTTAACGTTCCCACTGCTGAGACACATGCTTCCTCTCTGTGAGAGGGAGGGCCGTAATCCACTACGCGGGCCCAGTGTGGGTTGGTGGATGTCTTCCAATTTTAGGTTCTAGGACAAAGGCTGGTAATCTTGTACTTACCTACATATAATTCTGACATCACTTAAGGATGTTCATAATTTAGTTGTATGAAAGAGCTTTAACGTCTCAGATTATGAAAACACTTTTTTCTTTCTAGCTCAGACTATTTTTAGTCGGTATTCGATACATTGGCTCGGCTTCTGTCTATCTCTAGTTTTGACCGACAGAATGTCGAGGAATTGTTTAGATATCGTTACAAAATCAAGCAGTTTAGTACGTTTATATAAACACTGATAACTTAGCTGAGCTACTTAACTGGTTGTTGTTTTGTTGGCTTTTGTTCTGGTTTTAGTTAAAGCTATCAAACTATAACTATAACTAGGCATGCATCGTGGTAACATCGTGGTAACAACCAATCCACAATACCTATAGGAATCACAATCATCATATGGATTTAGAGTCTACTTTTACACAAGTGCATCAGATTAAGAAATCATCGCAAACACAATATCTCCATCTAGTCAAGAATGGAGACTGTCGACTGTCGGGCAAGTTCTCATAATAACAGACTATCAGAGAGGAAGGTACGGTTTCAATACAATTTTGTTTTTTTAGCAAAACAACAATCGCTAGATACATCATTTAGCTATATAATAATATTTTCGAGTGTAACATTACAGTTATCTCAGACAGCATTCCGAGTAAGGTAAATACTTTATTAAAATCTCATGTAAACATAACCAAACCCCGCAGTGAAAGCTTACAGATATATTCTTAGCCGCGGTGTGCTACTATGTACGAAATGTTTATAGTGTACGTGCATATCGAATCGATTTATACTTTTACAAAAATCTTACCGCACGTTTCAAAAACAAAGTTGAATATTTTAATCACAATCCCCTTATTCCAAAACTAGGCTTTTTGGGGGTTAAAACCACCGAGCCAGTTATTGAATTAACAACTTTTTATAGAAATGCAGTTTTTTATACAAAAATGACAGCTTAGTTCGGTGCTAAGTTGTCATTTTAGTATTCAGAACTTTGCCTAAGGGCTGGCTTATTCCTCGGATAAAATAATTTTGAACGTTTGACAATTCTTCCACAAGATCTGTCAATTCTATTCTACGAATAAAAACTATATGTCGATTGAAAAAGCACCCCTAAATCGAAATAAAGCTCGAAATACAAATACTGCCGTAAAGGTTTAGGAAAACTAAAGTTAGATATCGTTTTGTAATAAGACGGTATTTGTGTCGCAGGCTATAACATATCAGTACCCATGTTTGTTAAGTATTTGTGTCGCAGGCTATAACATATCAGTACCCATGTTTGTTAAGTACATTACATGGTACCTGTCATTCCCACGCAGGTGTTACAGCAATTCCATCTCAAACTTCTGTTAATCATTCCTTGAGTTGATGAATTATATGTTGCTTAGCTGGAACCTCTGCAAATCTCCAATTTTTTCTCCAGAGAATCCGTTCTCACAAATAAAATAATCAACATCACCTAAAAATACCAACACAAACAAACAACTATAAGTAAATAAAATCCATTTAGATCTTCTCATATGTTTGTATGTCAATAGTCTCGTAAACAAACGTACAAAAGTGAGATTCTTTCCAAAACGTTATCAGTAACGAGCGCGAAATGGAAAGCATTATCACAAGTTGCTTTTTAATTACACACTGATAATGTTATCTCTCGCTCGATAACCGGCTTTCCTAACAAAGGTGGTGTCGCGAGTATGTGTGCGATATATGTCACACAGCCGCGAGAAGTGTCACACTTATCGGAGATAGTCACACTCGTGTGACTCGCAAGTAACAGTGGAAAAGCTCCGTCTGATGCGTTTCATGGTGGCCATTGAGTTAGATTCACGATAAATAATTTGCAATCTCTATATACTTTGAACTGGAAAAAAGTTTGTTCTTGAAAAGTTTACATACTAAAATGTAAATTTGATTTTAAAAAGACAACACATTCAACAGTGACATTTCTGTATTTCCTTATTAATATATTAAATTAGCTACTAAATACTTACTTGAAAGTTTTTTTAAGTTCAAACCGGTATACTAACAACACTAGAAAAGTTTTAGAGTTTAGTTTTTTAATTTTTACAATCCACAAACTACAATAACTTAACATTCACTGTACATAAGTACTCTAAAACACACGCGAGAGATGATTCGTATGTTCGGTCGAGTAAAGTTTCGCCGCAGCGCCACAAGGGGAGGGACACGAGCAGCCGGAGCGAGCGCGACGCGCCAACTGACGTTGCTAACAGACTCGGCTCCACAATATGAATGGCTCGTAGCGCGTAGCGCGGGGCTTGTAGCGGCTACGAAGTCCCGTAGAACGCCTACGAACTTGTCAGCCCTGATTTCAGGACAGTAAAATGTTAATAATAATCCACCTCCCATTATCCCCTCTCTCCCCACTACTTCGAGGCATGTAAAAAGTTTTTCTTTTAATGGAATTAATTTAATTAAGAAAATTTTCACGGCTCTACGACGACTAGATAAGCGTTTAACAACTTTGGTTTTAATTCTCCAAAAATCCTTAAATCTTAATAAATTAAACGTTCACTAATTCACAAAAGAATATTTAATAAGAAAAGTATTTAAGTATTATCTACATATCACAACCTCCTTTTTAGAGTTTAGCGGATCGAAATAAACTGTAGGGCAAAAAAAGAAAAATGATTATAACTGTTATAAGATATTATAATGGAATAGATTTAGCTCAGTCAAGTTTAGAGCAATGGCATTTTACGAATCATGTTGTTTAATAAAATAACCGCACATAACCATAGCTTATAGGTGCACATTGCAGACCGGCGAGGTTTTTAAAAGACGTGCTTGATGTTGTTGACAGACATCAAAGAAGTTTCGGCTATTCCTCAAACTCTCATGTACATACGTATACAGTGTTCACGTGAAGTCATACAGATCGTGTGTAAGCATAGTGATTGTGTAGCGTGAGCGGAGATAGTTGCGGTACATACAACCTAGAGATAGATCACGCCCGCCCGGTGGAATACTGCTCAGAACAGATATTTTATACATACATAAATATCACTTCTTATTACTGTGGTACACACTAGCTGCTCAATCCGTGGGCTCGAAACATTCGATTGCTGTCTACTCCCATTGGTCGGATACCACATTTGAAAGCATGAGTTTAGTCATGTTTTCATAAACAGACAAACCAAAATACTATCTACAGTATAAAGTGTTACTATAATAAGTTGAAAGTTGAAAGCCAACTGATTGATACGTAAATTGAAGTACTGCTGTTGTTGTACCACAAATGTGTGCGGTCGGGGGACCCCCGCCAGGAACGAAGTTCCTTACGCGATACTCGCAGTTGCGAAGTTGTCGCCATCTCAGCTTTTGATTTTGACCTCGGGATCGGGATTAAAGAATAATAATAATAAAACATTTATTTTCGAGCAACACGGACTCATAACGTTAGTAACAATTCATTTACAAGCTATGTTTATATTTACATAAACATTATAACTAAACAACTACGTTCCTATTAGCAGGTACATACAGCTGACTCAAAAATCGAAGGTTAGGGTAATCCAATTGGGCGGAGCACCGCCGTGTCCTCGTAGAGGCGATCGGCAGCGGCAGCGGCCTCTCGCGCACGGCCCTGGTGCAAGCCATGGTCCGGGGCATGAGGGAGTGGGAGGCAGTCGCCTCCTTCTGCGAAGCAGTCATGCTAGCGAAAGAGGTGGCGGGACGGATGAGGGAGAGAGCCTCCCGTCCCAGCCGCCGCGGGAGACGCTCCGGGCGTCGGGAGCCGCGTTACGATTCCCGGCCACCGTAGGCGCGGGCCTGCGGGCGGAGAGCAATGGGTAGCTCACCGCCCGATCAGGACCAGGCCCGTGCCGGACGGCGCGTAAGTGTTCCACGCGCGCCTCAAAGAGTTTTCAGCATAATTTGAGGGGCCCCTTAGGGCCGAAGCCTGCCGGGTTAGCGGGATTGTCCGAAAGGGTTACCGCTACCCCGGAACATAAAGGGCAAAGGAAGGAACATGGGTGGGTTTTAGTCAGTAAGAGTCTGACACTCCCTTCCGCTCCACCCAGAGCGGGAGGGGTCATTTGATGATTTCCCATCCGAAAAAAAATAAGGGTAATCCAGTTTGCTAGCAATGACAACCAGGTCCTTTAAAAACAATTAAATGGACATCCATGTCGAAAAAAATAGGTTTCATAGCCGCCATCTTGGATTTTCATTTTGACCTCACTATCAGCTTAAGCACCCTCGAAAACCTTGAAAACGACACCCGTGACGAAGAATATGAACACTTTCGTAACCGCTAATTGGATTTTCATTTTGACCTCACTATTGGCTTTAGCGCCCTCGAAAACCATGAAACATATCTCAAGTGTCTTCTAGAGAAAGTCGTATAGAGGAGACATAACGCTTTTTCGTTACGTGACGATTTTTACCAGGTTACTCCTACCGCAAGCCGTGTTAAAGAACCTCGGTCTAAAAAATAAATAAATAAGTCTTCCTATAACATTGAAAAAATCATCAGAACACGGATTAATTAAAGTGTCTTAACCTAAAGTGCTCTGGTTTATTCAAATGACAACACTCATAACAGTAATTATCAATGAGTTGTGCGAATGCCTGCATATGTCTTATTCCGATAATTTCAATTACTTCGTATGTAATCGACGAATGGTTTAATTCTTCCTCATTGAAGGTGAATCAGACCGCTAATGGGGTCGTGTTTTGTTAAAAGGCATCAAAGCACGCGTGTTTATTATTTATTCAATATTGGGATATATTTCGGGATATGTTTGCGAATATTAATGTTCTGATAAAACTCTCACAGGGCTATTAGCAGCCATGTTGATGGAGGATATTCAGGTCTTGTGCTGAAATTACAAGGTCGGTTTGTTGTTGACTGACTGAAGTTGATCTTTTGTGAACGCTTGTGATTAAATAACATATTATTCTTTAATCAAATAACTACATACTTGCAGTTTTTAAATGGGATATTTTTGTTCTATTAGCCTACTAAATAAGTAAGTAGATACTTTTAAGAACCTAGTAACTCTGGAATATTCAGGCGGTTATTTACCTCTAAAGGCAAAGGGTCTCTTTTACATTTCTACGCCTAAACAGAATGTAAGGAGGTAAAATTCGAAGCAGTCAACCTATCAGAGCTCGAACTTAAACAAAGAGCATTGTGCCGACAAACCGCGAGAAGAAACTAATATCTCAGTTGGGAGTAGTCATTAGCGCGGGACTAACTCGCGCGTGTCGAAGCGACCGTGGCGGCGCGGCGCGGCGGCGGCCAGAACTCACAAATGATCCCACTTTGTAAACAATACAGACCTTACTACACTTTGTAAGGAAATAAAGAAGGTTCACAAGAAAGTCTCTAAAAATAAAAAAGGAATAAGAGTAGAACAGTAGGTACAAGTTAAATAAAAAAAACTGTAAATATGTATGTTATGTACATAGATCAAATACTTTAAATGGTATGTAGGTATTTTGTTGAAAGTCAGACTCAGTACTTACCTATATTTAGGAAGCGGCTGATCATCAAGATACACATCATCAAAATATACCAAACATTAGAGAGTCGAGTGAACTTCTGCTGAAGAGCAAACGTATGTACCTTCTGTGTTTAACAAATAAATGTTTTCATTCATTCATACAAGATGTACATATACATGATATACAGAAATAGAAAGGATTCAAAACTAATCTGACACAAACGTCTGTCAGATTTGTGCGAAAGTTTGTAAACAAAGGAACTTCTGTAGCTAGCTGTTTTATGTAAGACCCTTCACTAAACAGTACTACGGATAACTAACAGCCCTCCAGGGAGCCACACCGATATTACTTCACTAAACTTAAATACCACCGACTAGTAACATAGACGCGAACAAGAACAACCTAAGTTATATCCATTTTTCCAAGAAAGCTTTACGGATTGCAAAAAGTAAATTCATTTTCTATCTCTTTAATACCGCGGTCCCGCACAATTATGATTGTGAGTTGAATTCACTGAAAAATAGTAATTACATTAATGTAGAGTGGTTCGCGAGTCTACATTAAAACCAATAAAAAGTGAAAATAAACCCTGCCGCGGTATTGTGTGCTACCAAAGATCCGAACAAATTGAATAACTCGCCTTTTTCAAAATTATGTAGGATTTACCTACTGAGTATTTTGAGCACATATTTAGTAAAGCAGTATTTCTTTTCAGAATCCCTCAATTTTTCCTCAACACATTTTCCACTTGTTTATCTGAAATTGTTCACTACTTTCAACTTATGCAGTCATGCCTAAATACCTATAATTATGTTTGTAGTGTGAATACGCTGTCGTATCTCAAATATTTGGAAACTTACGATCTGAAGGCGATTGTTAGACGGAAACAATAACTATTGAGAGCAAAAGTTTAGAAAATAATGTGAGTTTTCATTTAACGGCTACAGGCTGTCCCGTATCTAACAATAGACATTTAGGGACTGAAATGACTACTATTTGGACCGTTGTTTAAAAGTATAAGTACTAACCCTTATTCTGAAGCGGTTTAATTATATTTAATTGCCCTAGTTAAATGTAGCTATAATATTACGTTAATAAAATGTCAAGTAGTTATTAGTAAGCATTTACTAATTTTATCAAACCATTCAAATACATAGTATCACGTCAGACGACTTGAAACTTCTGCTGCTTGAGACTTACCTTCATTAATAAACTCATCATTACAAACGGCCGATGTTCGGCCTACTTCGCTGAGATACCGTCGAATGTTCCAGACATAAGCATCTTCCCTCTATAAATACTAACATGAGGTTTGGTTATTTTCTAGTTTGGTGCTCTCTCCGTGTGACAGCTAATCAAGGACTGCGTGTTATCATGTTGACAGATTGGCATTAGTGCCGATGTTGACACGGGATCAGACAGGCGAGGCGCCTCGTGTACACTGTGTGTACTCAAACGGGCGGGTATCTTTGCGTAGAATGTTGTGCGTCAGATAACTCTGCCAGAATGTATGACTTATATAACTCCGAGTTGAACGTCGATGACTTCAAACAACGCGTCTTTCACTCTCTCTTTTGTCGTGAGTAGTCATTCTCATGACAAACTAAAATGTTAACTGCAGTGAGCAGAGAGTGGACAATTAACCATCTGTATTTTTAATAAACTCATTTCGTAGACACCACTAAGATGAAATAACAGCGGATGTGGCCGCCATTTATGTTCAGGGGCGAGGCTCGGAATAAACAAACACCGTATCTTATCAATCGAATATTTTTCTCAGAAAAAATATCCCTTAAATTACTTATATTATTAATACATATTGTTGAGAAATTAAAAACAAACTTCACTTGTACACGTTTTAATTTAACAAAATAAAATAAAATATAAAAATACAAAGTAAGACAATAAGAAAATACACAGAACGAAAATTATTTTTAAAAAAAATTACGACCTGACGTCTTTGGTGTTCGACTAGCCCTATAATAAATTTTACGTATTCTTGTTACGCGTCGATTAAGATACGTTTGCAAACGTTCCTAAACTTACGTAACTAGATAAATAAGAGGACGTTCTAATGGGTAATTGGCACCAAGTCAATTCGTTATTAGGAAGCAAGATAATAATTGAACGATGCGGACGAATTTTTTGATGCCCTATGATTATTTTGCTTATTTTTTTTTTTTCATGTACATATCATTATTTTAAATTTTAGCTTATATAATGTAAATACTTAATTCCTATTTAAATAAAGTATTTTTTATCACAAATTAAATAGATAATAATTTAAAATAACCGCCTGATCAAAATTGTAACAATGATAATAATATATTATGTGCCCATTGTCGTATCGACCAATGGCCTGATGGCCGAAAGCCTCGATCAACATCTATCGAGGCTCTCGTTAGGCGGTTGGATCAAGGGCCTGATTCAAAAGGCAGTACTCCTCGATACGGCTCGCATTGTGAGGAGGTTCCTGTCTCTGGAGCCCTAACCATCGGTAGCTTGGACCCTGCTCCCGACATCGGTGGATCACTATTTTTTTTATATTTTAAAATGGTTTTTTATCTTTTTGTTTATAAAAATATAATTTGTAAGTATGTAAATGAAATAATGGAAATAATAATATTAAGGTATGCCCAACGTGAGCCTCCTCAGGTGTTGGTCGAGGCTCTTGGCTATTAAGCCATCGGCTGTCACGACTATCGGCACAATGATCGCTGAGTCCACATCCCACATGTCGACAACCTCGCGAGCCAAGTCAAGATACTTGATTTGTTTATCTTTCTCGGCTTTCGCGTGGTTCTCATCATGCGGGACGGTTATGTCAACAATGATTGCGCGCCGCACTGATCGATCCACCACCACTATATCAGGCTTATTAGCAACAATAGTCCTGTCAGTGATGATGGATCGATCCCAGTACAACGTGATATTTCCATTTTCGAGAACTGGGTCGGGCACATACCTGTAGTACGGCACCTCAGATTCCACAAGGCTGTATTTCAGAGCAAGTTGCTGATGGATTATCCTGGCTACAAGGTTGTGTCTATGCAAATACTCTCCGTTAGCTAGACGAGAACACCCGGAGATAATATGCCTGATTGATTCTCCCGGCCGGTGGCATGCCCGACAGATGTCAACCGTCAACCGTCTTTCACAATAAATCTCCGGTAATTGTTCGTCATCATAACTTCGTCCATAATTGCACAGACAAAACCTTCGGTTTCTCCAAAGAGGTCACCGAAACGCAGCCAGGCTACGGACGCTAGTAGATCTACATCGGGTCCATGTAAGTTGCACGCAGGTCTCTCTTTTATACCCAACTTGTGACTTTTTATAGAGGCCAGAAAAGAGTTACGAGATAAACTAGGCAGCTTCTCGGCTACATTCTGCTCGTAGATGTAATCATAAACGTCTTGATCACTTAAAGCGGTCGGTACTCCTATAGTCACAATTCGTGGTCTTCTCTTATGGGGTTCTTCCACTTTCAGGCCAGAACTACTTAGCTGGGATGATTTCTTAAGTTTTTCTATGTCGTCTTTGGTCTCCGTGCTGATTAAAACGCCTCCGTTTTTTTTATTGCGCAGTCCTCTAACGTGCAATTTTATTTGTTTAGGGCATATATTTTTTGGACATGAGATTTAATGTCCTCACTAGATTTTAATTTATCCGCTGGTTAAATTGCAATAGAACTGACATTATTAGGGCGCAAATAGTTATTTTGATTGGTTTGTACCATGTCAGCGAATGAAACATTTTCTGCCATTGTTGGTTTAGCGCAGTTTTCTACATATTTTCGAGGCAATCTGTGAGGTCACTTTTTCCTTTCAACACTAGTTTAGAGTTTTGTATTACTTGGGCTTTTAGCTTCAAGTCCTGGTAGTAAACCGCCATTTGTGAAACGCCGTGTCCAACCTTGGACGATAGGGAATTGATTCTCAGCTTTTGCTCGGATTTCAGCTTTCCTTCCTGAGCAATAGTACAAACTTCATTCAGGCATGATTCGATTGATATCAACCAGTTACTAATGTCCCTGGTGTCCACTGCTTGAATTTTTTCTTCAGCCGCAAGGTCAGGTATTTGAGATTTTTGCTGGCAGGGCTGCGTGGTGATGGGATACTCCGAGGGCTGTTTTCACTATTTGACATACTTAAGTCTGAAATTTTTCTCAAAATTAAATGTTATTCACTAAAGTAAATCACTAACTTAGCAGAAAATTGAGCGATTCGTTTTCTAGGTCACAGATCACTCGGAAATATTTTAACGACATATGATAAATAATATTGCTTATAAAATTATACACACGTCTGCTCTACTTGAGTGTCATTATAGGATCCTTGGACTTGAAATTACCATGATCATAAAAATATCGCCAAGATATAACAATAGATCAAGGTAACACATCTGCTTATAATTGATGTGGTCCCCGTCGGTCACGGGTACTCTGTGGCCCTGAGGCATAGACTAAACATTTTTTCACTCCATATCTACGTCAGCGGCGGTCGGCGGCAAAACTGACGGAAACTATAAATTAGTTTTATTTGATTCGGTCGCGTTCAATAACTCCCCAGTTATTACAGCGATGCGCCATTTAGCGGTCGTATGAAAGTACGATGAATCGTTATTTTATTCACTCGTAAAAATGTTAACATTATAATTCAATTGACACCTTTTTTAAGTTATACAAGCAATTGAATGTTTTGTTTCTAATGTATCATCACGCGTATGACTAATGTCCCGACTTCCTGATTACATGCAATAAACTGTTGCACTTATGTTGTTTCTCCTTAGTACCTACTTATGAACGATACCAACATACAATCGTTGTATTGATGGTATATATACAGGTAGCGAAACGTGTAGCTTTGGCATAACTACATATAGACTCATCAACATAGCTTGCATCAGATCATCAGTCCAATTGTGTGGGTTAAGCAAATAATTAATCTTGTGCCATGCAACATGTTTAAACACCTTCCCCTCGCCCTTGTTCTTTCTCAGTGTGAATTCCATTGCACACAAAATCGGTAAAGTTTTTGAAATACAATTTGAAACAGATTAAGAATTAAATGAATTTAAACGTGCGCCGAAAAAATGGTACTCAAACAAATAGAATTGTTTCACGGAGCTCTCGGGGCTCACGGGGCTCGCGGGGCTTGCGAGGCTCACGGGGCTCATGACTGAGTTGAACCATTCTCACTTTAAGAAAACTTTCTTGATGTATGATAATATGTTTCATGATTTATTTGTCTAGGGCTCCCCTCGATTTGTAAAAAGAGGAGCTATATTGTCAGTACTATACTATACTCGTTACTTCCCCATTCCGCCGTACCACTAGATGTATTGCCAGACGCGTGGCAACAATATAGTAAATAAATGTTCCTTTATTTATTTGCATGAATGAACTATTTTCTTACTCTCAAAATAACTCAATCTTCTTTCATAAAAGTTTGGGGTTTAAACTGTGCACAATGACAATAGGCCACTTGCGTGATATTAGAATACGACGAAAATTATATTGATGAGTTTATTGCCCAAAAATTGATGGCATAATCACCAACCTTATTAATATTGAACGTATGATGTATCGATATTGTTCCAGCGTGGTCCACGGTCGTCACTCGAGCGCCAGCGTGTGCCACACTGATCCAACTCGCATGAGTTAGCGACCAACTTGCCTAATCTATCAATGGAAGCAAACTAGGGTCGCGTCAAACGTATGCACTGACACGCGCAGACACATCACAGGTAAGGTGCAAAGGGTCCATTTGAGAAGGTTAAAAGGCACATCAAAGACTTATTGAAAAAAGTCGTCCTGGTGACCACGTTTTTAGATAGGTTTAAGTGGTGCTCACACGGGATCGGGTCGGCGGGATTCGGCACAGCCGGGCGGCAAAATCGAATATATATTCGAATATATGTTCCGAATCATTCCGACCATAACAAGTGTGTTTCTCTCTCCTACTATTTTGTTGTGCCCGGATGGGTCTATAATGATCTCATTATATTTTTAAGATATCGCCTAAGTGCACAATAAACATTGCGGAATGCAATAAATGAATGAGTATTGAGTTCAACGTTACATCTCAGACTATTCCGAGGGCGTATAGGACGCTGTTGTAAGCGTACCTTCTGTTTGTTCTTACAAAGAGCGGTGGCTGAGTGCGGGGGCGTGTTCCGTGGCGGCGGGGCGCGGGCGACACACGCGGAGATTGAAGACGCGTCACGTGGAGCGATACTCGCTGAACTGCCGCCTGGGTGATGAGCTTTAATGAACTTAGTTGTTGCCGGTTACGTCAGAAACAATGAGCTGAAACAGGCATAGTAGGTTCAAATCAAATCAATTTTTTTTTTCAATTACGAAGGTGACATCTTAAAACCTTAACGTCACTGCCTCCTGCAAGCAAGCGTGCGTTTATTGTTTACATTATAAAAAGAAGAAAGCAACGCTTATTTTGGTTAAGAAAGCACCTGCAACTTAGTAAACATTAAGTATGGTATGGTAGAACTTTGGGCATTATACAATAGCATCATAAAATCTAGCAGCAGGAAGGTGTAGACAGTGATGTCTAGTACTGCCACATTTCGGCAGATATGTTTATGTGACATATAATACTATTGCCATCAACTGGTCACAAATCACGGGACTCAGGGCTAGAGTGAAAAATTTCTGATGGAAAAACCTCTTTGCCCAACCTGGAGAGATTGTATTGCATACATGAGCATCATCTTAGAAACATAATTAAAACTTTAGAGCAAGTAGGCTGGTACCACTTATTTTGCCCTAATATATTTTTCTCTTGCACAACACAAAAGCGCTTCCTCGAAAGCATTTAATTGCCAATATGCTTACTAATAGCTGCCAATAATTTTCAGCAACACTTTTTGCGAGGTTTATTGAGTAACTGCTCGTGTTTATTACAGTTTGCCATGTTGTGGGCACACGACGGGATGGAATTATAGCCAGACACGCTTTTACCTAGTACTACGAGTGGCAACATTCATTACCTATCTATTGTCTGTAGATACCTAGATACTACACCACAGTAATACGTCTAGCTGTTTTTGTCAGAGGCGCTAGTCACAGTGTGACCTTCAAGATTATATCCCTGCCAGCACTATTAATCACTTTCGGCATAATTTTTATTTTCTAATTTGGTCATTATATTTCCTTATATTTCCCTACTACACAGGTATGACGGAATGACGATTCCGTCAGTGCTACGCCTGACAGCGACCTCCATCATTCCTTCCATAACTATGTTTATGCAGTTACATGTGCTGGACATTATATTCACTTATTGATTTGCTGTTTGTTCAGGGTTGAATTTGAAGATAAAGATATAAAGTAGTAGCCCAAATTGTTACAATGTAAACGTCCTAGCAATCAGGCGCATACTTCATTCCTACAACACCATCCGTTGCAAGAGATGACCTAGTCCCGAAGGTTATGAGACATAGTTGTACATATTGACGTGCCACATAATTCCAAAGTAAGCATCTTGTACGCAGCTTTACGAATATACCTGCGACCCTCTATCAAGTCTTATGGATAAGATCAACTCTGACTTTGACCTATCGAAAGGTAAACCTTTTTGACAGAAGCTTACCCTTCTGTCAGACGCTATTTATTAAAAATATCCGTCGATAGTCGATGTGTTCGTTATAAAATGGAAAAGGGTGTTTATGTGCTCATTAAAAAACTTAGACAATCTCGTAATGCTAGTATTTAAATCACCAAAAAGATATTATTAGATTAAGATATTATTATACACATCTTACCATCCACCTCAACAGAGCCTCTTCAACGACTAGTCGAGCACGTTTTTTTTGCATCCTAAAGGCACTAGTAGTTTTCAACTAGAATTATAAAATAAGAGGTACTTCACTCGAAATAAAATCATGTAATTAGACGTATGTGCACTTAACCTAACGTGTAACAAAGGATCGCGGCAAAATCTCATTAACGTCAGTCTGTTCCGACAACAAATTGTGCACACTCGGACGAACTGCACGGACACCGAAGGAAATTCCTCTTAATATTATTTGCGTAAATACAAAGTTAGTCAAAACAAAGCACGAATGTTCCTCCACACAGTACATCTAGACAATTTAAAAACAAAGGCTCCCAGACAGGGAGGGACGAAGTTTATATCCTCCGACTGTAGCGAGTAAATAACAACAAATCTTAACAAACTTCTAAACAACTACAAACGATGTTTGTAAAAAACTTTAGTGGCGGCCCTAACATTGTTTATGTTCGGCGGAGGTACAACCCTAGCAGTCCTAGCACTGAAACACACAGACTGCTTACTTCAGAGCGGACATTCTATTTCATTGTATGTACACACGACGAGATAATTATCAAGATAAACATCGCATTGTATAGGCTGTTTTTACAATGAGAAGTCAGCTTATACTGGAAATGTATATATCGTTACTGGAAAGGTGAAAATGCTGAAGCGCCATTTGGGCCAAAATGAGTTATACAAAGTGTAACGTTAAATGCGCAAAACCTCAGACACCCCAACTGATCTTATTCAATTGACCTATTTCAGAGAGAAAAAAAAACATTTAAAAAAATGTAAAGGTTTTATGTGCTGTTTTAGTTTTAGTGGCAATTCTGATCGTTTCTTGCGTCTGCGACGACGCTCTATCAACGGAGGAGTCGTCACCGGGCCGCTGCGCCGCGCTGACATTATTATTTACTATCTACGCTCATAAAGAACTTAGGTTATCTTTGAACAATAATTTAAATGTTTCCATCATACTTTTCCAGGCTTTGGACTGGCAACATTAGGTAACCCACATTTTCAATTCGTATTTGCATTGAAATAAAAGCCCGAATTTATCCCGCGTTAAAAATTATTATCCCGCGTATGAGAAAACATAAATTAGTCGACAATAAATTTGTGTTTGTTTACCTATTTTGGCGGGTTTGTGATGGCTTGACCTATTAATAAATAGACAAGACAACGTTTTTAATGAAGTTTTTATAAAAAATGTGACTTATATCAAAAAGTGGTTTAATTGATTCTGCTCGTTATTCTGATCAAACTATTTTCAGGTTTTGCGCATTTAACGTTACACGTTGTACATCGTTGTATTCGACGTATTTATGTCGTCGTATATATCGTTGGATTCGACTTTTTTTCTGCGTTGATCTGTCTAGGTATCAAGACAATCGGAGCCAATTTTTGGCGCTTTAGCATTTGTAAAAATGTAGGGATGTTCCGGATTCCAAGATCTAAAGTGCCGGTTTTCCGAAATTTTTTGAACAAACGTCGCTTAAGCAACACATTTTTAGGACAGAGGTTCTTTAGAACGTTAGTCCTTTCAACAATCTCTTCAGAACAGCAACTTAAACATTTTCTCTTTTTTGTCATTTGGATGACATTGTTACATAAGCAATTTTAAATTTTAGAATTTTATTATTCAACAGTCTGTTAGCTATTATTCATTACTGTTGTTTTTAACTGTTTGGCGCTTTAGCAAAACTGTTCGCATAAGATTTAAGTATAGTTGGCGCTTTAGCATATTCTTCATAGTATTTTTTTTTATTTCATTCCGTTAGAGAAAATAAAATTGTGTTAATTATGTAATAACATTTTTATTAGAAAAAGGTAGGCATGTTTCTTAAGGTATAAAACGTTTTAGAACGTTTCAAATGATGACCACTTTAGTATTTTAGTACTAATATCTATACGGGGACTGCAGTGTGAGTATTGGTTGGCACACATTTAATAAGCGTGTGTTAGTGTAAGCACATTTCGATGCACTCAGATGCTGACGATTCTGCGTTCGCAGCAACTTACCGATAGGAACGATGCCTCCTACGTGACGAGCGCTCCGCACACCTCGACTTCGGACCTCCTGCAACTTACCGATAGCAACGACGCCTCTTACGCGACGACCTCTCCGCACACCTCGGCTCCTGGGCTCCAACAACTTTCCAACGATAACGACGCCCTCCATATGTCGAGTGCTCTGCACACCTCGACTTCGGAGCTCCTGCAACTTACCGATAGCAATGACGCCTCCTACGCGACGACCGCTCCGCACATCTCGGCTACTCGGCTTCAGCAACTTACCAACAATAACGACGCCTCCCATATGACGAGTGCTCCGCACACCTCGGCTTCGGAGCTCCTGCAACTTATGGATAGCAACGCCGCCTCCTACGCGACGACCGCTCCGCATACCTCGGGGGCTCCTGGGCTCCAGCAACTTACCAACGATAACCACACCCCCCATATGACGAGCGCTCCGCTCACAGGACACGCAGGACACAATATTACATAAGTGTCCCATCGTTTATGGAACAGCACCACATTTACACTCCAAGGCGGAGTCGTCTATGAATCTCCACCTGAACAGGTTTTCCTTGCTTTGGCCAACCTGGGTCCGGAGTCGGTTTAAAGACTTCGAGGATACCCAAGGTAACTCATGTCCAGGTGGGAGATCTTCAGCGGGTGGAACGAATGGTTTAGTTAAGGAAGCACTGTCTTGCCACAGCTTTATTATTTCTTGTGATCGTTCACCAGTGAGTGGGACGACACACTTTTCGACAGGCTTTTCAGCCTTTGTGGCACAAGGATGATGTCTTGCAAAGGGTGTCGTGTATCGGAGACCATTTTGGCTCTTTCACTGGACCTTGCCACCGCTCTGCGAACCACTGGTAGGGCTATTCCTGCCTGTGGATGCAGCATGTGACACGGTTTTAGGCAACCAGTGATGATCCAGCACGTTTCATTCAAAGCTGTATTCACTAGCTTTGCATGGGCAGAACGAGTTCACACGTGAACTCTCCCACAGAAAAAGATAGCGCCAGCCCAGTAGTCCGCATAACGTCAGGCGAAGCACCCCACTTTGATGACACTAGTCGACGAAAAAGACTGTTGCGAATGTGCATCTTCTGCTTGATATTCTTGCAGTTTTTTCCGAATGTTAAAGACCTTTCCAGGGTAACACCAAGATGTTTAGAGGAGTCGCTGTGCTCGGTGGACACCCTTCCCCAAATGATGTTAACTTTGCGGTCCGTCTCTTTATTGCGGAGATGAAATATGCAAGACTGGATTTTGCTCGGATTGGGCTTGAGTGATTTAGCGAAGTAATATGTGGCTAAGTCACCAAGAGCATCTGACAAGTGGGCCTCAACCTCCTCAAAGGTAGTGGCTTGGGACGTGAGGGCAAGGTCATCTGCATAGAGGAAGCGGGTTGTGTTCGGGCTGGACTGTTGGTCGTTGGTGTAGATATTAAAAAGGAGCGGTGCCAAGACACTACCGTAAGGTAGACCGTTTTTCTGCGCTCTTAGACTTCTTTCCGAGAGAAGGCGGACCTGAAACCGACGATTGTGGAGGAGTTCTCGGAGTATTTGGACAAAGTTCTGATCGCTGATCAATGTCTCCACCTTCCACAGCAACCGTTTGAAGTTGACTGTATCGTAGGCAGCTGACGGTCCACAAAAACAGCGCCTTCCGAAATTACTTATTAACCCCATACCATACCCATACCTTAAATAAGTCGGTTTTTTTTCCAAAAAATATAGACAACTTTTAACACACAACAATTTGTCAATAAAAAATGATAAATAAATAAAACTGATTGGTAAAAGCAATGGTTTTATTTCTAATATCAATATCCGACAACAGAATTGTTACATTCTAAGAGGTTTTCAGTTTAGGTCTATTCAAGAGTTTGACCATCTTTGTATGGAATATGTAGCGGCCCGCCCCGACTTTGCCTGGGTTGAACAATACATACTAATAGCCTATGGTCATCTAGAATAATGTACCTTTCAAATGGTAAATAATTTTTCTAATGGTTGCAGAAGTTCCAGAGAAAACCCTCTACATATACACAAACTCACAAAATTCGGACTCTCCCTTTGTATATTAGAATAGATGACACACATAATCATTCGGTCACTAAGCAATTTTTTCGAATAAATACTTAAAATCCATCCACAGTTAAGTAGTATGACTTTTGCTTGCATTCAGTTATACCCGTGCACTTAAGCATTTTTGTTTGCATAGCCTGGGTAGTGTATCGTTTCTTTAGTACTTCTTCTTCACGGCATGAAACCATCATTAAGCAATCATTAGCAATTTTTATTTACAAGTTTACACAGTCTGAGTTACTTAAGCATTTTTTGTTTCCAAGAGAAGTGGTTTTTACCATTCATAAGTATTTTTCGAAGAATTCGATTCATACATTTGAGGTAGATTAGCAATTTTTTCCTGACTAACAGTTTCATATTATTCAAAATACTTTTGCTAAAGCGACTACTATTTCGCGAAATAGAGATAAATATCATAAATACTTTTTAAATACAGTTTAAATACAGCAGATTTTTTAATAATGTTATATTTTTAGATTAATAAAATCTGAATAAAAACAAAAAGATACGAATTAAAATAAAAAATAAAAACTTTAAACCAAATCAAATCAAATTTCAAATCAAATCAAATTTATTTCTGAACCAAAAAGTTTTACATTAGTTGGTGATTGGATTAAAACCTCATTTCCCAAAAGTACCATTTTGGCGCTTTAGCATTTTCCCCTTTCCACTGACGATATATATAATGTACATATGATATGTCGCCGTGTGTACACTGATATAAGCTCCTAAATGGTACCTACTACAGTGTTGCTTAGGTGGATTTTACATAAAATCAATTTAAATTTAATATTTGTAAAATTATTGGTTTTGATAAATATCAACAAAGAAGATAGGTATCGTTCATGGAATATGCAAATGCATATCCAAAGCGTATAGTAATTGCAGAACACCTCTAACATAATTGAATTAAGTAGGCATCAGATCATTTGTGCAAATCCGATTTAATCATAAACTTATTTTTTAAACAAAGTTGACGTGAAATGTTTTCAAACACGTATATCTAACGCGCCATGTCAGTAGCCTGTGCCGAATGTTTTCACTTTAATGTGTTGCCAATAGGTAGCAGGACACTTGCGCGAAAGACATTTCCGCGAACGACACTTGCGCGAACCCACTGTAGTGTGCAGCTCGCCTAACCTTATATTTGTAACTGCACACACTAATTATTTACATTATTACACGAATCGTTGAACTGAACAGTTCTCTTTTATTTTGCCTACATCAGTCTAATACATGGCGACCCTTAGCCAGCAATTAAAATTTTGCAATTCACGTGAAAGCGAAGATGACAGTAGTTGAAGAAATTATGAAGATTTTACTAGAGTTTGTGAAGACAGAAAATTAGAAGGAAGAAAGCAAAGATTTTAAAAAAATACAGAAGAATAAGAATCAGAACCATAAAGAAGAATTAGTTTGAAGAGGTGAAAACATTACAACATAATAAAAAGATAGAAATGGAACGCTGCTGCCGGGTGGCCTCAGGAGTATAGAAAAATTCGGTACAGAGATCGAGGAGTTGTTTGTGAATCTCACGATTGCACAGGCTAACGATAAGCATGATGCCTATGAGGTTTTGCGTCCACTCAATGAGAAGATTGCAATTAAACGGTTTAGCGATGGTTTGGCTGACAAGCGACTCAGCACCATCATTGCCTCACGACAATTTAAGTCGTTGTCTGAAGCTATTACTTCTGCGGTAGATGAGCAGTCCATGGCTGTCCAGCCACAAGACCAGGTTATGCAATTTAGGGCTAACCGAAGCTATAAACGTGGAAGCTTTAGAGGTTCTCGAGGCCGAGGAAATAGACAGTTTTATAACAGCAATAAAATGCATAATTGTAATAAAAGTAACGAAAATAGCACAGGTCAAAGAACCACATACTTATAGTGTTAATCGAGGTAAACACTCAGGTGGTCAGCGTCAACATTTTCGCGGACGTCCGGTGTGTTGTCAGCGTTTTTAGCATAACGCGCAGCAGTCCAATGTCCAAGACAACTTGCGCAATGAGCGCGCAAATAGTTGAAAGCCTAGAACTTTTTCGTACCTAAACCGTACACTCATTCAATTCTTAGTTTTTGTAACTTTTGTATAGTTAATTCTAAATTAAAAGATTACAATGTTGATCTTAATTTACTGATTGATAGTGGAGCAAGCTTATGTGTGCTTAAGTATGAATTTAGTAAAACAGGTTTTTTTTTTTCGGATGGGAAATCATCAAATGACCCCTCCCGCTATTGGTGGAGCGGAAGGGAGTGTCAGACTCTTACTGACTAAAACCCACCCATGTTCTTTCCTTTGCCCTTTATGTTCCGGGGTAGCGGTAACCCTTTCGGACAATCCCGCTGACTCGGCAGGCTTCGGCCCTAAGGCGCCCCTCAAATTATGCTGACAACTCTTTGAGGCGCGCGTGGAACACTTACGCGCCGTCCGGCACGGGCCTGGTCCTGATCGGACGGTGAGCTACCCATTGCTCTCCGCCCACAGGCCCGCGCCTACGGTGGCCGGGAGTCGTCACGCGGCTCCCGACGCCCGGAGCGTCTCCCGAAGCGGCTGTGACGGCCGGGAGGCTCTCTCCCTCATCTGTCCCGCCACCTCCTTCGCTAGCATGACTGCTTAGTAAAACAGGATAAGATAGTTATTAAAGGAATTAGTGGTAATTTAGAATCTTTGGGATATATTTATTTAGATATCGTAATTAATGATGTGACTTTACAACAAAAGTTTTACATTTCTGAACACTTATCTTGCGCCGCAGAAGGTATACTAGGACAAGATTTTTTTGAGCGATATAACGCTGTATTCAATTATAAAATGGTACTCTGAGTTTAGAAACCCTAAACCAGTCTGTTAGTGTTCATGTAAATAGGAATTTATTTACAATTCCGCCCGCTGCGAAGTAATTAAACACATCCCGACATCACACAACAGTGATTGCGTCATTTCGTCAAAGGAAATTTATAAAGGTGTGTTCACAGCAGGTGTAATATCGAAGCCACAAAATGGACTTATTCCTGTTAGGATATTTAATACAACTGATATCATCATCATCATCTGCCTAGCCTTTTTCCAACTATGTTGGGGTCGGCTTCCAGTCTAACCGGATGCAGCTGAATACCAGTATTTTACTGGATATTTAATACAACTGATAGTTCGATTAATATAAATATTTCAGATCTAAGTATTAGCTGCCTAAATAATTATTATGTTTGCAAGTTTGATGACGATAGTATATCTGTGGAAAGAGTCAGAACTTTACTTACTACTTTACAGCTACATACCTATTTAAATAAAGAGGAACAAAGAGGCATCGAAAACGTATGTGCTAAATATGCCGATGTTTTCCATTTGCCAGGAGATACGCTCACTACAACTAATTTAATAGAACATTCAATTAAACTAAAAGAAAATACCTCACCAGCGTACGTGAAGCCTTATCGATTGCCTAAAGCATTGAAAGGCGAGGTACAAAGGCAAATAGATGAAATGGTTAAAAACGATATCATTGAAGAGACTATTTCAGAATGGTCAAGTCCAGTTCTATTAGTACCAAAAAAGACAGACAGGTCAGGCGAAAGGAAATGGAGACTTGTAGTGGACTATCGCCAACTCAATAATAGGATACAGGAAGATAAATTTCCGTTACCTAACATCACGGAGATTTTAGATTCGTTATCTAATAACATTTATTTTTCAAAATTAGATCTTAGTCAAGGTTACTATCAGCTGTCTTTAGAAGAAAAGTCTAGGAAGTTTACTGCGTTTACAACAAGCAGTATCAAATGAATCCGAAAGTGGACCTGGGTCAGTCCGGACGGTACAGTCAGAAATGAGATAGATTTTATCATGTCGACGAAAAAGCAAATATTCAATGATGTCACTGTGATCAACGCTGTTAAGACAGGGAGCGATCACCGATTGGTACGTGGCACATTGAATATCAACCCAAAGCTGGAAAGATCTCGACTGATAAAGTCAACAATTCGACCATTGCCGGCCCATATTCAAAACCCCGAGAGCTTTCAACTCGAACTCCAAAACCGCTTCGAAGCCCTTGAGAACAGCATAGATGTGAACGATCTAAACAACATGGTGGTGGATACTGTCCGTACGGTAGGGTCCAAACTCTTTAAGACCCGCCGTCCCAAGATAAAGAAACTCTCCGACCACACACTCCTACTCATGGATCAGAGACGTGAAATGAGGCTCCAGAGTTCAGTAGATGCTAATCGCTATCGGCAGCTTAATAGACGGATATCTAAGTCTTTGACGAGCGACCTTCGCCAATTTAATACGAATCGTATTAAAGAGGCCATCGAGCGGAATAAAGGCTCCAAAGTGTTCGCGAGAGATCTGTCTATTGGGCAAAGCCAGATGGCGAAGCTGAAAACTGACGACGGACGCATCATTTCATCGAAGCCTGAAATCCTGAGGGAGATCGAGAGCTTCTATGGGCAGTTATATTCCACGCAGACACCTGTTGAAAGCAAGGCTAAAGACCCCAGAGCCAAGCTTACCCGACACTATACCCAAGATATCCCGGACGTCAGCCTGTACGAGATTAGTTTGGCTCTCAAACAGCTGAAAAACAACAAGGCGGCGGGTGACGATGGAATCACTACAGAGCTACTGAGAGCGGGCGGTAAGCCGATACTCAAAGTCCTCCAGAGGCTTTTTAATTCCGTCATCGTCGAGGGCAGAACGCCAAAGACATGGAACATAGGTGGGGTGATCTTGTTCTTTAAAAAGGGTGACAAATCCCTCTTAAAGAACTATAGACCCATCTCGCTTCTGAGTCATGTCTATAAGTTGTTTTCGAGAGTCCTTACGAATCGTCTCGCTCGCAAGTTCGACGACTTCCAACCTCCCGAACAAGCCGGATTCCGAAAAGGCTTTAGCACCATAGACCACATCCATACGCTGCGGCAGGTTATACAGAAGACTGAGGAGTATAATCAGCCACTTTGCTTGGCGTTCGTGGACTATGAGAAAGCCTTTGATTCGATTGAAACCTGGGCGGTACTGCAGTCTCTCCAAAGGTGCCAAGTGGACTATAGGTATATCGAAGTGTTGAGGTACTTATACCAAAATGCCACCATGACGATCCGAGTACAGAACCAGAACACAAATCCTATCCAACTGCAGCGTGGTGTGAGACAGGGAGACGTTATTTCTCCGAAACTGTTCACAGCTGCGTTGGAGGATATCTTTAAGCTCTTGGCCAGTCCAAGAAAAGGACTCGGCATCAACATTAATGGCCAGTACCTAACACACCTTCGGTTTGCCGATGATATAGTCCTTATGGCTGAGACCATGGAAGACCTGAACACAATGCTCGAAGATCTCCGTAGTGCTTCCCAAAGAGTGGGTCTTAGGATGAACATGGATAAGACGAAAATTATGTCAAACGCCCATGTTGTACCCTCTCCAGTTCATGTTGGGAACACTACACTTGAAGTTGTTGACCATTACGTATACCTAGGACAGGCAGTCCAGCTAGGTAGGTCCAACATCGAGAAAGAGATCTCTCGTCGAATCCAACTTGGGTGGGCAGCATTCGGGAAGCTTCGAAAAATCTTCGCGTCCGACTTACCTCAGTGTCTCAAGACAAAAGTCTATGAACAGTGTGTGTTGCCAGTGATGACTTACGGCAGTGAAACATGGTCGCTAACTATGGGTCTCATAAGAAGGCTCAAGGTCACCCAGCGTGCAATGGAGAGAGCCATGCTCGGCGTTTCCCTGCGTGATCGAATCAGAAACGAGGAGATCCGCAGGAGAACTAAAGTAACCGACATCGCTCGAAGGATTGCTCAGCTGAAGTGGCAATGGGCGGGACACATAGCGAGAAGAACCGATGGCCGTTGGGGCGGAAAGGTTCTGGAATGGCGACCGCGCACCGGACGACGCTCAGTGGGTAGGCCCCCGACAAGGTGGACCGACGATCTGGTGAAGGTCGCGGGAAGCCAGTGGATGCAGGCAGCGCAGGACCGATCGTCGTGGAGATCCTTAGGGGAGGCCTATACCCAGCAGTGGGTGTCGTGCGGCTGATATGATGATGATGATGATGTATCAAATGAAACGATGTCCAATGGGACTTAAGACATCGCCTAGTGCATTTGCTCGTCTCATGACAATAGCAATGTCTGGGTTGAATTATAAATCATGCTTTTTATATCAAGATGACTGTATTGTCGTTGGCAATTGTCTTGAAACACATAACAAGAATCTAATAAAAGTTTGAATGCCTAAGAAGAGTGAATTTGAAGCTAAATCCGCTGAAGTGTGATTTTTTACGCAAAGAAATCATTTATTTAGGCCATAAAATCACGTCAGAGGGAATATTTCTCGATCCATCAAAGGTAGAATGCCTACAAAAATACCCCGTCCCGCAGAATGTAGACGAAGTCAAGAGGTTTGTTGCATTTGCTAATTATTATAGGCGTTTTTTTTCCAAAGTTTGCTGAAATAGCCTATCCTTTAAATGCGTTATGTAAGAAAGATGTAGCGTTCCAGTGGAGTGATGAATGCGAGAGAGCATTTTACAAGTTAAAACAGATCCTTATTAGTCCGACTATACTTGACTATCCAGATTTTAATAATACTTTTACGTTATAAACTGACGCATCAAAACCAGGATTTGGCGCCGTATTGTCTAATAGCAATAGCAAGGTAGTCGCGTACGCCAGCCGTAACTTGAAACCAGCTGAGACGCGATACCCTGTGATTGAGTTAGAATTACTTGCTATTGTTTGGGCAGTTCGACATTTTAGACCTTATTTATATGGGAAAAAGTTTTACATAAAAACAGACCATAAGCCGTTGATTTATTTATTTAATATGACCGATCCTTCAAGCCGGTTGACAAAATTTAGATTATATCTTGAGGAATATGATTTTGAAATCAGCTATGCCCCAGGACGGCACAACGCAGCTGCAAATGCATTGAGCCGTATACCTATTACATCCAACAGCTTAAAGGATATGAACAAGCATGTAGTATCGGTCATGACAGGGGCACAGACTCGAAGGTTACGCACTGACTGTGACAATAAAGACATAACTACCGAGGTATCCTCTACTCCAAAGCCTGATCAACCTAAGGTAGTGGAAATCCTCAAACGACCAATAGACAGCGTTGAATTGATATTATTCAGTAATAAAAATACAATAAATCAGATAGGACAAACAAAACATTTCACAAGTGATAATGGTAACTGCGAATTCGTGCCTGAAAAATCAGCAATTTTTGTGATTTCTCGATCGTCATCGACCGTAAGTGTGTTAGCGAGAGAATCACAACGTTTTTGTGCGCAAATCAAAATAAACGAGCTCATAATAATTAAAAGCAAGCGCAACGAAATAATTGTTAATAATTTTATAAAGGAAATGAGTCATTTAAATGATACTCCTAAGCTACTTGTTACTAAAGATGTGACAAGAGTTACTGACAAAGACACAAATACTGTGATCTTGAATGACTTCCACCTGTCCACCCACGAGTGGCCACGGCGGGGGTAAACAGAATGTTAAATAATATTAGGAAGTACTACTATTGGCCAGGAATGACTAATGACGTAACAGAATTCGTAAAGAAGTGTAGAAGTTGTCAGATTCAAAAGCATTCCAAAAGGCATACGAAGGAACCGATGGTTATCACATCCACGACATCCACTGCTTTTGAAAGAGTTAGTTTAGATTTAATGGGTCCATTAGATGTAGATAATTTATACAATAAGTATATTCTGACGTTACAGTGTGATTTAACAAAATACGTCGAAGCTTATCCTTTAGAGAAGAAAGATACTGTGTCTGTAGCTAGGTTATTTGTAAACAATTTTATTCTGAGATATGGTATCCCTAGAGAGATAATAACAGACCAGGGAACAGAGTTTATGTCAACAGTTTTTACAGAGATTTGTAATTTGTTGCATATTAATAAACTGCATTCAACAGCTTATCATCACGAAACTCTGGGAGGATTGGAAAATACTCATAAGGTTCTAGGAGCTTATCTTAGAATTCAGTGTGATAATAAAAGAACAGACTGGAGCAGTTGGCTTCCATTCTGGTGTTTTTCTTTTAACACTACAATACACTCTGAGACTAAATACACTCCATTTGAGTTAGTATTTGGGAAAAATTGTAATTTACCAGCTAATATAGCATACAATTCATATGTTGATCCTTTATATGTATAATCCTGATTCTTACCATTTAGAGCTAAAATACAGACTTCAAAGAGCACAAGCTGATGCTATAAATAATTTATTATTCAGTAAGGAATTTAAAAAAAAATAGTTTTGATAAACAAGTAAATGCATTAAAATATAAAAGTGGAGATTTAGTTCTAATTAAAAATCAAGTAGGAAATAAGTTAGATAAAATGTATTTAGGACCATACAGAGTTATTGAAGATGTATCACCAAATGTCAAAATTATAAAAGATGACAAAGAATATGTAATTCATAAAAATAATACAAAACTGTTTGTAACTTAAAATATTATGGTTATGATAGATTTGATTTTTTTTGTTTATGTTTTAAAGTATATTTTTAAGATGTTATGGTGTTAGCTTAGTTTAAGTAAAAAAATGCATTATGTACTTATGTAATAATAACATTTAAAAAAAAAAGGGAAGGTGTAGTGTGCAGCTCGCATAACCTTATATTTGTAACTGCACACACTAATTATTAACATTATTACACGAATCGTTGAACTGAACAGTTCTCTTTTATTTTGCCTACATCAATCTAATACACCACTTGCGCGAAAAAACATTTCCGCGAATGGACTTTTGCGCCAACGTACTTTTGCGCGAAGGGACACTTCCGCGAAAAGACATTTCCGCGAATGATCTTTTGCGCGAGTGGACGTTTGCGCGAAAGACACTTGCGCAAAGGACACTTGCGAGAATCCACTTGCGCGAAAGACACTTGCGCGAATCCACTTGCGCGAAGAGACAGTTGCGCGACAAAGTTGAGGAAATTAGTTTTCTTCGTGACATCACGTATGTATTCTTTCAAAGGGTAGAGCAGGGGTACGGCCACAATTCACCAGTTATGTTAAAACTGGGGTAAAAAGGAAAATCCAAGGTGGCGGCTCCGAAAATTTTTAAATTTTTTATCATGGGCGTTGTTTTCATTATTTTCGTGGGTGCTGAAACCGATAGTAAGGTCAAAATGAAAATCCAAGATGGCGGACGCGAAAAGTTTCATTTTTTTTATCACGGGTGTCGTTTTCGTGGTTTTCGAGGGTGCTTAAGCCAATAGTGAGGTCAAAATGAAAATCCAATATGGCCGACGCGGAAAATTTAAAATTTTTCATCATTGGTGTCTTTTTCATGGTTTTCGAGGGAGCTAAAGCCGAAAGAAAGGTGGAAATGAAAATCAAAGATGGTGCCGAAAAAAAATTCATTCGTTTTCATAGGTTTCAAAATCAAAATCAAAAGTCATTTATTCAAATTAGGCTGAGAATCAGCACTTTTCGAACGTCAAAATTACAAAAGACAGTCCCCCAAAAACGCCCGCCCTTCACCACTTCCTAGTGCTATCGCTGGGAAGAAGTGGCGCAACAAACTCCCCAGCAGCACAGCTGTCGTTACCTATGTTAAGTAATTAACATTACAAGACACAGAACATAAAATTAAATTATTTGACATATATCAGCTAGCCACGCCAATATACCAACAAATATAATAAAAAACTATACGTACTCAAGCTAAAAAAATAATTAATTAACATTAAAATGTAAATAAAAGCCTCCAGGCATAAAGGGCGTGACAGCTTACATATTTATGCATTGCTGAGTTCTGTTCACATAGCTGTCACTTGAAGTCACAAATGATAAACTGAAATAACAATAACCTGTCAGTAAGCTAATTCTGGAGAAAGAACATAAACATTGTCTTGCGATGGTGCTGTAATCGATAGTGAGGTAAAAATGAAAATCCAAGATGGCGAAAGTGAAAATATTCAAAGTTTCCGTCATGGGTGTGTCATTTTCATGATGTTAGGAAGAAAACTAATTTCCTCAACTTTGATTTACTATAACATTAACTAATGTTTTTATTAACTAGATTAGACGTACAATTAGCAACAAAAGCGTTTCTTATTACATTGCTCGCTCCACGCGCGATAAGAGAAGCAATGCAATTAAAATCTCAAGTAATTTTCTAGTAGAAATAGAGCTTTAGATAATTGATAGTAATTTGTACAGACAAGAATTAAGCGGACTAGCTTACTGTGATTGTAAATGGTCTAGATTTAAATCGGCTAAGTTAAAGTTGGGCAATCAACTGGGGTTGTTATAGAACATTGATTAACAGGAATATATTATCATCATCATCACCAGCCTATAGCAGCCCACTGCTGGACATAGGCTTCTCCAATTGCACGCCATTCAGCTCGATTCTCGGCAACTCTCATCCAGCTGCTACCAGCCACCCAGCGAAGATCGTCGCTCCACCTAGCCTCGTCGAGTCTACGCGCTAAACGATTCGTGACGTCTCTTGAAAACAACTTATAACGTGGCTTTGGAGCGAAATGGGTCTGTATTTTAAAGAAGAGACGACCACGCTTCTAAAGTTGAGTTTGAGTTTGAGTTTGGACTTCCTCCCGCTTTCAGGAGCTCGGTCGTAATCCCGTCCTCACCAGGGTTTTTTTCCATTTTGAAGTTGTTTAAGGAACCTATAACAAACATTAATTATGACGACTCAACCAATCTTACAGATTTACGCAAAACACCACACTTACCTACACTACTCGTATTTATAATTTTAATCGAACGAAATAAAGGAAGGAAGAGGTTCTCAAGTCGATGCGATTACACTTTTTAATCTCTCAAGTTGCGTCACAAGGTAAAGTCACTTTTATTACGAACTTTATCACCAATATTAATATAATTAAAAGGTCAGTGGCTGGGTGGCGGACCGGCGGCGGCGCTGTTCGACGAAGATAAAACAACGATATTATACATCACATGAATATGCATGACACCTTATGTGTGTGTAACGATGTGTGGAAATATTACGTTACACATAAAACTCGGGGATGTAACCAGAGTGACTACCCTACAATAAGTGTACACTTTTTATAATAACAATTTCAGTAAAGTGCGGATGTTGTGTCTATTGGGCCACTGCCCGACGATTGATGTCGCTATAATCGCGCGGTAAACTGCTTGCGCGATGTAGGATTTCGCGTGACGTCAGTGTGGAGCGTATGGCGACGTACTCGTAACTGTACACATTGTGTTGTGCTACACACATGTCTCATAATAACTGCCACCACATTGTGTTGTGCTACACACATGTCTCATAGTAACTGCCACCACATTGTGTTGTGCCTCACACATGTCTCATAGTAACTGCCACCACATTGTGTTGTGCTACACACATGTCTCATATTAAACTTATTCATGTATTGGGCTGTGTTCTGTGAGAGCGGTTCAAACACAATTTTTCTAACTCTATTTCATGTTGTGATCTAGACAATTATCAAGTCTAGTCGGCTTATCCATTCCCTGCCTTAGACCATGTGCGGTTAGCATATACAAATAATCAGAGGTGTCAACACTTGTGTTTTCAGACAAAGTATTTATATTTATGTCTCATGGAAACATAATAGTTTCACAGAGTATGTTGAAGAGTAATTCGTTCAGAGACAATAACAATGTATTCATTACTATTCACACACAGCCACGCTTTATAAGCGGTAATAGATAGGGCTGCCACTGACCTCCAGGCTTCCTCGCATAAATCTCAGGGTTGTCCCTGAAATACTTTCACAACAAAGTTGATATTCCACTCGCGCATAAATCTAAACGATGCATGGGCTCACAAATACCCATAAGAATTATATTTTCCGGAATGTGAATAAATTATCACCGTGTCTTTCAGCTATGTTCGTGGTCACGATTTCAAAATAACTCTGCCTACCCCTTTCGGGAAATACATACGCTGTACTGTAATGATTTTTATGTGAGGATTCTTCAGTAACTTTGTGTGGAAATAACTTATACACCGCTACTACGGAACCAGTCAATAGACGTGTCGCCGGTCACCGTAGACAGTGCTACGCCAGGGCTACGCAACTGTGGAAGTCTTAGGTTTCGTAGCACAAAATCTTACGCAGTAGTCAATAAACCGATTGCTGACATGTTTTTTTTTATAATCTTTAGTTATATAAAAGAGGCTTTATCACGTAGTGATAATGTCACGCCAAAACAAAGATATTGTGGTGACTGTGAATACTGGACACTGACTGTGAATACGAGTAATTTATTGTCTCTGATGCGATTAGCAAGGGCAGTCGCGTAGCACCCCGTAAGGAAGTATTGAACATAAAAACTACTTGTGCTTATTTCCGTGTGTTATTGATGCCATGCGATAGCTAGTTCCTAACAACAATGTCATGGTATATCCGTGTACTAATTCAATCAATTAACTCAGCCTATCGCAGTCCACTGCTGGACAAAGGCCTCTCCCAGCCTGTGCCACAACACTCTGACCTCCGCCTTCCGCATCCAGTCTGTCCCAGCCACTTTTTTAAGGTCGTCGGTCCATCTAGCTGGGGGGCGTCCCACACTACGCTTACCGATGCACAGTCTCCACTCCAGGACTCGTCTGCTCCTCAGGCCTTCGGTCCTTCGAAAAACATGGCCAGCCCACTGTCATTTCTGCTTGTTTACTTTACAAGCTATGTCGGGAACTCCGGTTGTTATCTCCTAAAAATTTTATCCTAAAAAGACACTTCCGGCATAGCCCGCTCTATAGCGCTCCGCGCGTTGAGTGGCCTTACATTTACAAACGCCGAAACGTGGACACGGAGCAGTCGGCTTCGTCCGCGTGGAGGTCGGGAATTATCCCACGGAAACGTTGGACTACGTAACTACGTTTAATCGATCTTTTTAATGACTACTTTTAAACTTTCCTTATGAATCACTCCATCCATTGCTGCATTGGTTAAAACCGTATGAAAATCCGTTTGCTAGTTTTTAGGGTTCCGTAGTTCACGTCTAGGAACCCTTATAGTTTCGTCATGTCCGTCCGTACATCCGTCCGTCCTCGGCTTACCTTCCAAACGGTTAGTGCTAGAAAGATGAAACTTTGCATGGATATGTGTATTTACCACCGGTGGGTCTGCAGTCCTGAGAGAGCTAGCGAGTCTCTTTAACTCCGTCATCCAAGAGGGTACACCGCCCGAGGCGTGGAGCAGAGGTGCGGTGGTTCTGTTCTTCAAAAAAGGTGACAAATCCTTACTGAAGAACTATAGACCTATCTCACTTCTGAACCACGTATACAAGCTGTTCTCGAGGGTTGTCACGAACCGTCTTGCCAGGAGACTCGACGAGTTCCAGCCGCCAGAACAAGCCGGTTTTCGAAAAGGCTTCAGCACCGTACACCACATCCATACTGTTCGGCAAATTGTACAGAAGACCGAGGAGTACAATCAGCCGCTGTGTATGGCATTTGTAGACTACGAGAAAGCCTTCGACTCCATCTAAATATGGGTAGTTCTGGCCTCTCTGCAACGATGTCGAATTGACCGGCGCTACATCGAATTGTTGAGATGTTTGTATGACGCTGACACGATGACTGTCCAGATCCAGCTGGACCAGAAAACCAACTCCATCCAACTGCTCAGGGGGGTGAGACAGGGGGATGTAATATCCCCAAAACTGTTTACAAATGCGTTGGAAGACGTCTTCAAGACTGCTGCTGCTGCTGGCAACACTGGTGGCCGGTTGTCAAAAAAACGGTCTCTAGGTTAATTATTTTAGTAAATTAATAAAAGTGTTATAAATATGTTAAATTAGTGAAATATAGTCAAACCTAGGTATTAAGTATTCTAAACAGTGATTATCAAGTGTTTTTTGTCGCGAAAACTTCGTAAAAACAGAGGATTCAAAACCGGCTGTCAACTCAACGTACAGACGCCAGCAGGTCAAACTACCCGAAACTGTCAAATTTTCCCAATCAACCTTGAACCTTAATGTTTTAGCAATAAAGGTGAAAATCTATTAAAGAAATTTGACAGATTGTAGTAGCTTGATGTGCTGGCGTCTGTACCAACGGTGACGGATTTCAAACTTTCATCGATCCCGGGAGTATTTTGTTTTATTTAAGTGCTTGTATTTACAGACCACAGAACATCACAAAGAACTGCTCAGGTCTCTGAGCTACGTCCATCACACACTGGCATGCTTTATGTCTATATATCGCTTGTTCTTAGTATATATCAATGATTTACCATTCCATTTGAAGGGCATCTGTGACGTTATACTGTTTGCAGATGATACCTCTCTTATTTTTAAAGTAGACAGGAATAGGCAAGATTTTGACGACGTAAACAGTGCACTCTCAATAGTTACATATTGGTTTACGTCAAATAACCTAGTTCTCAATGCCAAGAAAATGAAATGTGTAAAGTTCGCCTTACCGAATGTTAGAAATCAAAGACCCAACATCGTCTTAGATAAAGAGGTGCTTGAAACTGTAGGCTCGGAAATTGTTCTAGGACTAACAGTAGATGCCAAACTTCAGTAGGGACCTCATATATCCAGTCTAGTAGAAAGGCTCAGTTCGGCTGCATAAGCTGTCAGGAAAGTAAGACAATACACTGACGTTGATATAGCTCGTTTAGTCTATTTTAGGTTTTTTCACAGCGTTATGTCCTACGGTATTCTGCTGTGGGGCAAAGCCGCTGATGTACAAAATATATTTGTCCTTCAAAAACTAGCTGCGGCAGCGCGCCTCACAAATATTTGGAAGGGTTTGTGGTAACTCGATATAGTTTCACAGACGACGTCTAAGACAACAGAATGTACTCGTAGCTAACTAACTTTGTAGGACCTATTCTGGTAGGATTCAACTATGTAGGACTTTGGAAGCTTGCAACTAAACAATATCGCAATATAAAACTGTCTCTTATACAAACAAGCTAATCAAAGCTAAAATATTGAAGAGTGTGCAGTGAGGAGCATGCGAAACTGACCTGACAACCAACATTCAGTAAGTAGTGAAGCGGCACAGGAAAAGAATAAGAAACTCATTTTATACCAAATGTAAACGGAATTGGAAGAGGAGAAATTCAGTAAGTTTTAAACAGAAAGCTGCTTACAGTATTAGAAGCTGATTTTTTTTTTAAGTTACCGAATGAATTACACTGACGTTTATACAGTTCGTTTAGTCTATTTTTGTTATTTTCACAGCGTTATGTCCTGCGGTATTCTGCTGTGGGGCAAAGCCGCTGATATACAAAATATATTTGTCCTTCAAAAACGAGCTGTTGCGAGAGTTTGGTGCGCCGTTGGTGAAGGGCGGGCGTTTTTGGGGGACTGTCTTTTGTAATTTTGACGTTCGAAAAGTGCTGATTCTCAGCCTAATTTGAACAAATAATCTTTGATGTCGATTTTGAACGGCGAGTACATTTCACATCTTTGATTTACCGATGACATCGTCATAATGGCAGAGACGCTGGAACAGCTAGACCAAATGCTGCACGGCCTTAATGGAACCTCTCGACGGGTTGGCCTCGGCATGAATTTGGACAAAACGAAAGTCATGTACAATCCGCATGTCTTGCCGAGTCCAATATACGTCAAAGGATCGTTTCTCGAAGTTGTGAAGGATTATGTACTACCTGGGACAAATAATCACGCTCGGTAGACACAACTTTGAGAAAGAAGCCGACAGAAGGATTCAGTTGAGTTGGGCATCATTTGGAAAACTCCGTCAAGTCTTCTCGTCGCCTATCCCACAGTGTTTGAAAACTAAGGTCTTCAACCAATGCGTCCTCCCCGTCATGACATATGGCGCCGGGAACGTGGACACTGACGGTCGGGCTGGTCCACAAATTCAAGGTCGCTTAGCGCGCTATGGAGCGAGCTATGCTCGGAGTCTCTTTGAAGGATAAAATCAGGAATTAAATTATCCGGAAAAGAACCGGAGTTACCGACTAGCGCGCATAGTAAGCAAACTGAAGCGGCAGTGGGCTGGCCATGTTTGTCGAAGGACCGATGGCCGTTGAAGCAGACGAGTCCTGGAGTGGAGACCGTGTATCGGCAAGCTTAGTGTGAGACGCCCCCTAGCTAGATGGACGGACGACCTAAAGAAGGTTGCTGGGACGGACTGGATGCGGAAGGCGGAGGAGAGGGTGTTGTGGCGCAGCCTAGGAAAGGCCCATGTCCAGCAGTGGACTGCAATAGGCTTAGTTGATTTATTGTGTATTTACCACGTCGACAAAGTGCTAAAATAAAATAACGAAAAATATTTTTTTTGGGGTACCTCCCCTACGCGTAAAGTGGGGATGATTTTTTTTTCTCGCGTCTGCCCTATAGTATGGGGTATCATTAGATAGGTCTTTTAAAAAAATAGAGAGGTTGCTAAGGCGATTTTTTTATTTAGGTATCCATTTGCGAGATATTCAAATTTAAAGCACATCTTTTTGTTAAAATAGTGGTCTCCCACTCCATCGGACTTCTAAAATAAGAAAAAAATGATTATATGAGTAGTCAGCGCCACTCTCCTGTGTTCTAAGTTATCGAAAGTATGGAAACATCAGGGGCTTACCATACACTTTCATAGCAGTTCGGGCCAATATTAAATAACAATTGAAGTGGGGTACGTATTGCAATATCTAAAACGAAAAGAACTAACGTAAAATAACCAACGTTCAAAATCCCTAAAATCTAAAAACCTAATGATCGTTTCACTTATATTCAAAATACCGAAAGCTTAAAATGTCAAATGGATATGTTACTGAAGTTCATAAAGCTAAAACTTGAAATTCCTATGTACAAAGTTCCTTAAACTGGTTTACCTCACCGTTATATGCTTCTGTACCCGGATGCGTAACACGCATATATCTTTTTTAAATCGAAACAGCTGGGTTAAGTTAGGTTAGAACTGTGACCACACAACGCACGAGCCGACCGAGCGAAGCGAGCGGTGCCGCGGCAGCGGCCGGCGAGTGCCAGAAACATATTCTTGAATGATAGATATTTAGAAACAGTAGGTATTTAGATTTTCGGGATTTTGAACGTAGGTTATTTTACGTTAGTTCTTCTAATTTTAGGTATTGCAACACGTACCCTTTTTTTTTTTTTTTTTTTCTGGTGGGAAATCATCAAATGACCGCTCCCGCTCTGGGTGGAGCGGAAGGGAGTGTCAGACTCTTACTGACTAAAACCCACCCATGTTCCTTCCTTCGCCCTTTATGTTCCGGGGTAGCGGTAACCCTTTCGGACAATCCCGCTGACCCGGCAGGCTTCGGCCCTAAGGGGCCCCTCGTTATGCAACACGTACCCTTGAAGTGTCATATAATTTGCACATCACCTGCATGCAAATGATTATCATATGTCAGGGCTCCTGGACGCTTATTCAAATACTGTGATTGCTGTGAAACCACTTCAGTAGCGGTCGCGTTGCCTCGTCGCTAACTAAACTAGTTTTCGACATTAATTGCTGTCCGCAAGTAAAAAAAACTCTATTTAGGATTTTGAAATTAAAACATTAGTTAGCTAGAGTGTCATTAGCTTCCAAGCGTTTATGGTATATTCCTAGAAATTTTAGTGTGAAGATAACATTAATTATTTATCTTATTACATTTAAACTACTAGATATTTTCCGCAATATCACTAAGACCCTAAGGAAACTACCACACCGCCACACGACGTTACGGTACGTTATCGCGTTTCTGGCAAATAAATTACTTTGACTTTGGACCAAAAGATGTTAATTCAGGACATATTCTACCAGTGTGCCAAATGTCACCCAAGGCGTGATGTTGACCTGGCTGTCACTGGTCTGCAGTAGGTACGTGGACTGGGCAGCGTCATACCTGTCTCGTGATGTTGACCTGGCTGCCACTGGTCTGCAGTAGGTACGTGGACTGGGCAGCGTCATACCTGTCTCGTGATGTTGACCTGGCTGCCACTGGTCTGCAGTAGGTACGTGGACTGGGCAGCGTCATACCTGTCTCGTGATGTTGACCTGGCTGCCACTGGTCTGCAGTAGGTACGTGGTCTGGGCAGCGTCATACCTGTCTCGTTATTCACGCAAGAGGAACTTAAATTGAATGGACTTTACGTTCCTCTTGCGTGGTTCTACGAGCCCAGAAACTTGCTACCGAATTTTAAAACGTGTCAACATACCTATCTAACATATCTGTCGACCCATATACTTGCACGGTGCTTCACAGCAAGTATCGTAAGTAAACCAGCTACTTTTTAAATGTATCTTTAATTCAGTCACACAGTGTGTGTGGAGAGTGTTTATTTATTTATTTACCATTTATGTACACACATATATAAACAGACAAGAAAAACATTACCGGAAAAATAGGTACAGAGGTGATGCTTATTTCACAGCTGATGATGCTTTTTTCTTATATCGTAAGTTAAGAGGAATGTTAAGGCTCACTCGTGCGTCCGCCGCCGTCAGTGCTTCCTTGTGACTACACGTCCTCTTCACAAATTACTTCAGGTCAGACCCCCTACGGTCTGACCTGAAGGGCGTTCTAATCCGAGCTCAGCGAATGTTTGGCATATATGTACGTCGACGGCTGAGAGGTCTGCGCAGCTCGCCCATCATCAGTATGGTCTTGAGGTAGAGATTCCATGGCGTAGGTCTCAAGTAACACAGTAACAATACCAAATACTTGCACAAAGGTTTATTTGAATAATAGCACACCACAGTTTTAACAATAATGATTATAATAGTTAAAGACAATACTAATAAGGTACCTGTGAACCAACGATCCCGATTGGAGGTTCGATCTGAAATATCGTTCTGAGCCAGGTTCTCCTGCGACTCGCGCTTTTATAACTTTAAAATCGACACCCCTCCAACCGATTCCGCTCACGTGCCATGTGACGTCACTGCGTTCACCGGTATTACAAAAATCAATTGAGCGTCTAAACCAATAAATAGTCAATGATGCGACATGTATATAGACGAAGACATTTTAATATTAGAAGAATAGAAAAAAAGAAAAGGGTGTCAGCTTGGAGAGCTGCTGGTCCCCGTCATTGTGTTAAAAATAAGTAGCGTTTCAGTTCTAGCAATAATTACGAGATCGTTATTACTACATACTGTAGCGAAATTAATAACAAACTTCACATTTACACGTTTTAATTTGATTAAATAAAATAAAATATTAATAGAAACATAGGAAAAGAAACAGAACGAATATTATTAAAAAAGATTACGTCGTGACGCCGACGTGGACGTTTTTGTTTTTTCTCCTACCGAGATTTTTGATTGGAAGGATTTTTTTGGACACAGGTCGGAAGTCTAAATATTATTTTTTCCTGCTTTCACAGTTAAATAATTTGCTAACGGTAATCTATGAAAGATTGAAAGATCGAGTTCTGTGCGATCATCCACTGGATCCAAGGGCAGTGTTTCCGAAAATAAACGTATTGTGCATCACTAAAAAGTGGTCTCGAGGCGAAGCGTGAAGATTCGGTTTGTCCGAAGACTGTAGGGTGATCTAGAAGTCGCCCTACCTGCCACTCTAGTACCAGACGTCTACAAGCTTCCTGTTGGGAATCGAACCCAACATAACATTAACAGCATATCATGATCTAATGGCCTCAACATTAAGATATGGGATTAAATATATTTTGGGGAAATGCAACGGGTAAAGATAACTGTATCTTTACCCGTTGCATTTACTTAAATACTGATTTAAGTGCCAAAAAAGATGCATAAGAGCTATCTACAACTTACAGACAACTGACAGTTGCAAACCATTTTTTTTAAATATGAAAATATTAACAAAGCCATTGTTGTACATATTTGAAACGTCCATGTTTGTCAAAAATAATATGCACAAATTTACTCGAGTAGCCAGCGCCGTTGTGACCGGTTACAATCAGTTGGGTCTAAAACGGCACTATTTAGGAACAGTGTTTTTGCAATGGCTCCAGGGATATATAATAAATTACCAAAATGTATAAGATGTGAAGAAAATGTCCACAAATTTAAAAGTAGTTTGTTTTTGTTTCTAATTGGCAAGACGTATTACTCTATTGACGATTTCTTAAATGACAAATTATGATACAATTCCTATAATATTATCCTTCTTTGACTTGCATGTAAAATTTAATTTAATTGACATTTCTTCATTTAATTGATATTTATTTAACTTAACTTATTTTTTAATTATGTTTAATCTGGAAATTTGTTTATGATATAATACAAAAATTTACTATTTGTACACCAATTTCATTGGTAGAACATAGAGCTCGACTACAATGTATACGTATGTTCACAAATAAAGATTGATTGATTGAACATCTTGCGCACGACCAGCACATTTAAGAGGATTCTGATTCTGGTCAGCGTGGAGCCTAGGACCGGAGTTTCATATTTTATGTAGCTTAGTTTTCAGTTGAGCCTATTACTTGATGTTCTACCAATTAGCCGTTTAAATTATTATCTTGCTTCTTAATAACGAATTGACTTGGTGCTAATTACCCATTAGGTCGTCCTCGTATTTATCTAGTTACGTAAGTTTAGGAACGTTTGCAAACGTATCTTAATCGACGCGTAACAAAAATACGTAAAATTTATTATAGGGTCGAACACCAAAAACGTCCGCGTCGGCGTCACGACGTAATATTTTTTAATAATATTCGTTCTGATTCTTTTCCTATGTTTCTTTTAATATTTTATTTTATTTAATCAAATTAAAACGTGTAAAAGTAAAGTTTGTTATTTATTTCGCTACAATACGCCTTTTATTGGTACAATAAACGGCGCTACGGGTGCCATTCGCGGGGTGTTGGGTTACTAGTATTTATAAAAGTGCATTTTTCGATAAAAATACATAACCCTTAAAATATCGGCAACCGTTCTCCAAACACCTTCCTATTACTCCCCGATTGCGAGAAAAAGCCTCTTCTCATTCATAGAAGGTGAACACATTGATCAGCACACTTGCTCAATGCGTGTTGGTGATTCAGGCCCTTTTTTAAGTCAAGGTACCCTCACTATATTGTCCTTCACCGTAATTTGGTTATTTCCAAGAAGGACTTAGAAATGACATAATCAGGAATTGATTTTGAGAGTTTGATTTAATGTAATGGATAAACAAATCATATAAATCGGCTTCTTAAACACAGTAACTACCTAATACAAAGATAACTTCCATTTTCTTATTCCATTTGTTTATTCTTTTAGTCGAAAGTCGACGTTCTATGTGATATTTTCACGTTCCCGATATGCACATTATACTTACAATAATGCTACTATTACGAGGTACATACTCTTCGAGAGCAGACAGGGAGGTACTCGCCGGTAAGACGAACAAAACTAATTTAAAACTATCCTTCACTCGTTCGATTCCCATCACACGATTGTTGATAACTATTGATTACGAACATTTCTAATTACTTATTGATTAGTAGACAAACAGTCATGAAGTCTGTTGGTATGAATCTTGTTTCTCTGACAATTTGGTTGTCTTGTTCTGCGTGTCGCCAGCACGACAATTATTCAAATTTCGTTGGCTCAGAACTTCGCCACTTCCTCGGGTTATCGGTGGCAGCGCAGACAAAGAATATTGGCGCAGATGTTGTGCTTGTATATGCTAGTTACAATGCTAAGTGGGAATATTGCGCTTAGTTCGCATTTATACGTGGCGCTGTGTGTCTAAGGTGTATCACCGTGATATAGTATCTGACAACTTATATGTGGAAACTAAGCCAAGCTAGGCTGTGGGCTATAGCTACGTCCAGCCATACCGAACGTGATCACGGCTCGACTCGATTCCAAGTCAGTGTGAAGCTTTCTCAATAGCTGGTCAATGAGATAGTGACAGCTGCTATATAGTCAGGGAAATTAATTGTTAAGCAAATACACTACCAACTTAAATATATACGGCAAATTAACGTCGGGTGTCAATTTGATAGCAATTAATTTCCCTGACTCAGTGGCGTACATTGGTTTTTAGAACAGGTAGGCAGGCACTTTTAAGTAAAAAGTAATCGACTTACTGGGTATAAAAAAACGTGTGTGGTCGGGGGACCCCCGGCAGGAACGAAGTTCAAAATGAAAATCCAAGATGGCGGCTTTAAAACTTTTAAAATGACAAATTTCTAAATTTTCGCAGCCGCCCCCTTGGATTTTCATTTTTACCTCACTATCGGCAACCTCATTATCCATCCCTTTCTTCCTTCGCACGGCCAAATTACGAAGTGTATTTTTTATATTAATATTCATACTCGGTTGGTTATGAGTAAGCATGCCTACTTAAGGGTGATAAATTGCGAAGATAGAACATCATAGTATTACGCGTGAGACGTACGTATTTTTAATTTCGTCGTATTAGCTTGAACGAGTAAGGACCAATGACAATGTGTGCGAATAGTACGGGAGCCGAGTAGGCAGTGTGGCGACTGCCTACTGCCGCGCGTGTTTGTATGAAGATTTTGTTTTTTGTTATGATCATTTAGTGAGTTTCTTAATTATGGGGCACACACATTAAAATGTAATTGACAGGCTTATGGTGATTTATCGAGGTAGGCACTGCTTATATGCCTTTATGCACTGCACGCCACTGCCCTGACTGTACCTGGGAAGTGTTACTCCATCCCTTTCTTATTTTCGGTTAGTCAATGCTATTCGCAGAACACACCCCTGCCTAACCCGCAGTGGAAATACCCGTAATAACCCGTAGTTAGGGTCAAATAAATGTATTGTGACATACAGTACAAAGTTTATCAATGGTTGCCAGGCACATGTCGGGGCGCGACACCCGTGAGGGATTCGAGGGATCTACTATACAATAACAACGCATCAATGACATCCACTGCTTGCGACAAATATTAGACTTTGACACGTAAAAAGGTTCTCCCTAAACTACTGATAATAAACTGTACACGATATTTACCCAACATACACCCACCAACGAAAACACAAACTTTTATACGTTTTAATAAGTTAAGTTTTACAGAGTAGATCATCTTTTGCAATATTAATTACGATGATCAGAAGGCCGATTCCCGTAATTATAAACGTTCAAAATCTAGTCGCAATCTTATCTCAGCGCCAATCAATGTCAAAAACTTGTCAAAAATGTAGGGAAATTGAGGTATTTTGGACAGATTAAGACTAAGATCACACACACAACAACATTCTTAAAATTACGAGAATTGCCCCTCTGATGTCTCGTAGTTTTGCCCCTTAATAGCTTGTTTAGGAAAGGAATACTTACTTTCGTTTCTAAACTATTCCTAAGCCAACGTTACCTTTATGTTAGTCATTTGGGAAAGTACACACCGTTCCAGGTCGGTAGATACTCGATATGTCAACTTTACTCCGGCGGAAAGGAAAAATTGTGTGTGCGGTGTATTTGATCTACAATTTGATATACAGGCAAGGCGGAGCTAACACTTCGCATCACTCTCTCTAATACGTCCCGAACTGTGCGACGTTTAACTCCATACACTCAATATTTGATATGGGTTATAAGACCATCACGACTATGCCCTTGGGGGATCATGATGAACCGTTTTGCACAGTATAAATAAGGACGTATTTTATATTAATTGCTCTTTATATCATCATCCATAATTTATATTGTTATGGTCTAGTAGGTGGCCACTTTTATCGGTACTCATAAACCTCATTATAGTGTGCAATATGATGACGTTTCGTGGGGATTAGATTGATCGATTCCTCTCAGAGGGAGGCAGTTCCAAGGAGGTGATCCTAACAAATCCGTCGCTACAGCTCGCAGCCACGTAACGCCATAACTAACGCGACTAGCATACTGATCACCGCACATTCATAGCAAATACAATTACGCTGTCAAACATCAATAGACCATTATATTTATTACACCACAGCTGTTACCAGAGGTTGTCCTCGCTCCTGGGGCTTACCTCAAAGGAACTGCATTTTCTGAGTTGTCGGTCTGTTGAGATCAACATATCAACAAACACACTTTTGCATTATAATATTTTTTTTTTTAAAACGTGCCCCACATTAGGAATTTCTCCTGTATCGTGGGTGCGTTTACAAACATTTAAACTCACATACACAAACAGCCAGACCCGGAACAACTACTTGTAGGTCATACAAATATTTGTTCCGTGCGGGGGTCGAACCCGCGACACGCAGCGCAGCAGTCAATCGCTTAACCACTGCTCCAACCGTGCCATCAAAAATTAGCAGGCATACAACACAAACAGGTAACGTTACGCCACGAAAACTTTCCGTCATTCGATCATAAGCTGTGTATAAGAAAGTTGGATGCTTGAAGGGCTTCCATCCGGCGCGGCCGACGGGTACGGCAGCTCCCGGCGCCGGTCCGGCACGTGTCCGACCCGGCTAAATGTAGGTCAACGTCACCAAGTAACTAGACGCCGAAAACCAAAGCTTAGGTAACGTGGCGCGCTGGATACTTGTTGTTTTCGACAAATTCCTTTGCGCCGGGTGCTAACTAAAACAATCTCAACAACATTGACTGGACTGGTCTCGGGAACTGTCGATGCATTTGAAATGGTCATGGTCAACCGCACGGCAATGGTCAATGGTAAACAGTTTGACCTTGAAAGAGTATTTAGCATTATGGCCGCGTTACCAGTTGAACCATACCCATGTCCTGTCAAAAAAAGCAAGAAAAGCGAAGGTACTTCTGTAGTAAATTTTCTCGTGCGTCAAGACCTGATCAGCTCTGGGGAAGACTTACTGGTTGTGGTGTTTTGTCAACGGCCTGCACTAACCCAAATATCATAATAAATTCTGTTATCCTCCCTCCCCCCGCCCATCCCGCCGTCCCGCACCCCGACCGGGAGGTCACTGAGGTTCCCTGAGATCAACACTGACAACCAACCATGCAAGAATACATTATGTATTCGGCAATTATATTTATTGCTGCTTATCTATATAGACCGCCGTCCATTTATTATGATTTCCTGGAAGGTTACATAGCATACTTTTTATCCTGGTGTACGTTTCAATGGGATAATTTCCGACCTCTGCCGGGGCGAAACGGCAAGCAAAGCTAGTTTTATATAGAAGAGGCCCGGGCTGAAATATCATTGTGTCCAATACACAATGAGTGAAGCTAGAATATACAAGCCACTAGTTAGAATGCAAGCCGCTACACGCCAACTTGTTACAGTCATGCTGGTCCAAAACTGGCACACACTGCTGCTGGCTTGCGTCCACTATTTTGATTGCTGTAGTATTAAGTCATCAACTTCAGTTATCTGTAAAACAATCGCTTCTGCCTCGCTTTATGAGTTACGACCTGAGAACAACACACGAATATAATTCAGAGGTATATTTTACATTTTTGTCGTGACTTGTTTGAACCGCAGATAGGCAGATCTATCAAACCGCCGAGAATAGCAGAGCTTCTGGGAAATTACATTATGTAAATAACGCACAGTAAACCAGAAACACGCCGTAAAGTTACAATAGTTACAAATGTATATATAGTACTAGAGTACTGGATCGCACATGATTGCAGAAAACAAACATGTGCACACAGAAGATCCACAGAGAAGTGGAACAATTTGTACCTCAACTTTGCCAAGAAAGAGCAAGCAGTGACGAAACCTGTACCAGACAGGCTTCAGACCGGGACTGCATTTTTTAAACTATCAACATTGGCTATAGGTATGTATGTACATAGGTACGAGTACATATTTGGATAACGTTTCTAAGAATAATTTAAGATTTAACATAATAATTTAAGATTTAACATAATAATTTAAGATCTAACATAATAATTTAAGATTTAACATAATATTATTATTCTATTGACACTATTTTTAAGTGACATTTTAATTGGAATATGTTTTTAATAAATAATGTTAATTAATTTTGATCCTATTTACAACGTGTAATCATAGGCCTAAACATAAAAATGTGTACCTAACTATATACTCGTTTGCACGCGATTATATGGCAGAATATGTTGTGAGAGAATATAACTTTATTACCACATTTTTAATGTATTACCATATTCTGACAAATAAATGGCTATGATCATGATTAGATCCTCACAAAGCGTTGTCCGCGCTCAACTACTGATAATCAATCGATAAGGTTCATTATATTTAATCAGATGATGAGTTTCGTGACACACGGCTTCTGATTTAAAACAACTGTTCTCATATTTACACTCCTTTCGAAAATACCATGGCCAGGGTCAGAAAACTTATATGGATTTTTATAACGTTGATGCCACCGATGCTACTTAATAAAATCTATACTGCTCTGGCACAATAAGTGATCACATATTGTATACCGATCTGGGGAGGGGCTACCAAGACCAAATTTCTATACCTAGAAAGGGCTCAAAGGTCTCTCATCAAAGTTATGTATTTTAAACCCTTTCGGTATCCTACAGACAAACTTTACAAGATTATTAAGCTGCTCTCTGTTAGGAAATTATACATATTGAACATAACTTTAAATCTGCACAAGACCCTCTTATTTGTTCCATCAAATCTCGATAGAAGACGTAAAGATATTGTGGCCCATTCCACTCGGGTCTGCGTGGTTTTCGCCAGGCATCAGTATAACATACAATTAACTTATATTTATAATAAATTGAACCTCAAATTGAATAATTTTACCCCATGTTGTGGTACGAATGTAAAAATACTCTAACGGAATGGTTAAAGTCACAAACGTACGTCGAAATTGAGCTTATATTAACCAGAATATACAAAAATACAAAAATATTTATTTCAACTTATACATTGTGTCATACATAAATTGAGGCAGCCCCAGTAAGTTACAAAAGTACTTGTGTCGGAGCTGTCTCGCTCTTCCCATAAGTGGTAACTTAACAATGATGAGGCGTAAAAGTTTTTTAAAAAAGAAAAGTAAAAATAAAATAAAACATTAATTTAGCAGCTCTGAGTGTGTGTTTGTTTATGTATGTAAGTTTGTGAGTGTTGAGGGTGTGTGTGTGTGAGTTTACCCATTGTTTTTTTTTTTTCAGCTAATCCTGGTCGGAATATTTTCTGTTTCGTCATACGATAGGGATCTCAACCATATAATTATTGTTTTTTTACAATCGTATAACAACAGGGGATATATATCTAATTTACGGTTCAATTTATTATAGATGTAGGTGGATTGTGTAACATATTGACGTCTAGCAAAGGCAGTTCGAATCCCTGGGGAGTAGGCCACTAGGCACACACACTAGGCACTCTCTGCGCCTTCTGCTTTGAGATGTTGAGTCAAAAGGAAGACACTTATGCAGGGTTAAGGACACGTAAAGAATATACAGTTTTCTAACTGAGACCAAGTTGCTAACTCTATAAAGGTAAAGGTAGTAGGGTACCTAAATGGTTTGAAGTACATCACCTTTATAAGTGATCGCTGAGCTCTTTCCAGGTCAAGGAATTTAATTTTGGTAGCTCCACCCCAAATTGGAATGCAGTAAGTTATTACAGATTGCGCCAGAGCTATATAAATCTTGTTCAAAAGTTTTAAACACCCAAATGAGCTTCCTGATCCTTTTCATAAGGATCTCGATGTGAGGGTGCCATGACAGTCTTCGATCAACAATTATGCCCAAATATTTTGTGGGGCTGACTTGTTGAATGGCTTGACGGGTACAATTATGGTTACGGACTGCATTATTTTGGCAATCATGAATCGTAATGCCAAAATCAGGTCCGGGCTGTGACCTCTGGTCTGGGGAAAAGCAGATGAAATTAGTTTTAGTGATATTAAGGGTTAATAGGTTCGCTTTAAGCCAGCCAGCTATCTCAGTCAGACCCTCTTCAGCGACAGCTTTTACATGTTGCCATGACGTTCCTGAGAAAACAAACGCAGTATCGTCTGCGTATGAGAAAATTCGCCCTCCATTGATCTGCATATTACATAGGCTGTTGATATAAATCAAAAAGAGCGGCGGACCCAAGACACTCCCCTGTGGGACTCCGTAGCAGACGTCCTCCTCGGCACTGCATAAGCTATTTAGTTTAACCATTTGCTGTCTACCTTTAAGATAAGTTTCAAAAAGGGAGAGAGCCGCACCTCTTATACCTATGCGTTCTAGCCTGTGTAGAAGGATCGGAACGGAAATGGTATCAAAAGCTTTCTTAAGATCTAAGAACACTGTTAAGCATTTATGACCCTTATCCACTTTATCAACAATGTCAGAATATGCTAATGAATAAGCTGAACCCAATTATAATATACATCAGTTAATCAATAATTAACACACACACACACCTACTCACACCCACATATACACACACTATACATACCTGAACAAGCTACAAAAATTTTGTAACATCCTAGAAATTAAACTTTTTTTTTTTTCTTTTTACCTTGGGAAGTTGCGACGTAACTCCATCACAAGTATCCTTATAACGTACTGGGGCTGCCTCAATGTTGTGCTGTAGAACAATTGTATGAGAAAAAATAAAAACTATTTTTTAATTTATTTATTTATATGTATTTCACTGGTTGATTATATGTGAACACGGGCCTTTTGGTTTTTTCTTTGATATCCCGGGTTATTGGTGTGAGGTGCGCCGGCGCATGATCTTCAGTCATAAACAACGGCCGCTTGATTGATCTACTAATGAAACTTTTAGTATTGTTAGTTCCGAGCGCCACGTAAAACAGAAATGTGTTGTACTTTACAAATTACCTACCTGTCCACAGAAATGAAGCAACGCACGCGGTTTTATTACAGAAACATTATGATTTTGTTAAGAATTTGCTGGACTATTTGTTTATAGAGGTTAAATCAACAAGTAGTTAAGATATTCATTTGAATATAAGTAGTTCGAGTGTATAATTAAAAGCTATATTGCAATGTGAATGTGTTAGTAACTGTACAAATTTTTATTATTGTTCATTCATTCAGGGCTGACCATTAATTACGGTCGCTTCCTTATAAATGCATGGTTATATTACGTGCACTGATCCTATCGTAACACGACAAGCGTCGGGCCAGAGGGACTGGCTGGGCAGAGCTTTGATGTGCCTCTGTGGTAAACAATCTCTTTTTGATTGACTGTGTGGTGAAATGGGCCTTGATTGCGACACTGGTGGGTCAAAATAGATACACGCCTTTGCATACAATTTTACTTATTGGAGTTGCCCTTTTCCGTGCTGCACAGAATATCTCGTAGAAAATGTTCCATGAGTCATGATTATTACATAATAGAAGAAAGGAAATTCGCTAGAGAAGGATTTCCTAAAAGCCAATGGTTTATGTACAACTGTGCCCACATATACTAAATTCAGTACAACATATGCTATTTCAGAAAATCATAACGACCTAAACTATACTTGGTATGTTTGCAACGACAGGTAAGTTAACTAAATATAACTACCTACCTAGGCAGTTCCAAAAAACTATTTAAATAATTATATTTTATAGTATTAATAGATAAGCCGCTAGTTCCATAATAACGAATGTCTCCGATACATCTCCATCCATAATACATAAATAAACCGAAAAGGAATCGGTACGTGTGACTGAAGCCGCCATCAATACCGACGTCTCGCGGAGGATTTCCAATTGACAGCCAATTACGAAACAACCGGGGTTCGGCCGGCAGACGGCACGTGGACGGACCGAGGGACGGCAGGGGGGCGGCATGAGGATGGGGTCAACTGACACCAATTCAGACAGATGCTTCAATTTTCGGGAGGCGATGGCGTTAAATCAAACATTACTACCTTCGTACGGTAAAACTAGTGTGGACTTGCCAAAAAATTGTCTATATTTCTATAGTTTCTATGTTGGTGATAAAACTGTAATTCGTTTGTTGTCCAAGTTACAAATAGTTAAAAAGGCATAACTTAGTCCCGAAAGCATTGCTCTCTAAAATAAAAAGCCATAATTTCCACGTTAAGCCTTTCTTATTAGTAAAGCCAGTTTGCATACTTTTAAAGCCATCACTTTAATTTTAAGCCTTTTCATATACATTTATCGATCGTGATTTCGATATTTTACAATCAAAAGCCGGAATAGTTGTTACGGCTTTTATTCTTTGTATGTCATTACCCCGCAATTAATGGCTTAATACAAAGATGAACGCTGTAACAAATATAACAGCATTTTCGAATTTACTTCATTAAGTTTTATTCTGCATCCTAAAAAATATCTCCCAACATATTGTGTGTGTCTTATGAAAATACTTTCCTATCGCCTAAAGGTGTTATAATTAAATAAAAGCTTCTATTCTAGCACGAAAAGGCGTTATGTACAATATTCTAAAAACAAAAGTAATCAACCCTAACTATAAATTTAAGGCTTTTCTACTTAGGGTTGCATAATATCATTATTTTTTTACAACAATGAAAGAGAAAAACAAGTTTAAAAAATAATCTATGCAATAAAGAAATAAAAGTAGGTATTATAAAAAACTAAATATTATTTAACGAATTATCATAACTAAACCCAGACAAAACTGACATTTTTTTTATTCAAAATACACTTAAGGTAGTTATTATAACGCATTTTATTTTTTATTTTATGTTTTATTGAGAGGAACGGCAAACAGTTACATTATAAGGATTTACAACTACTTTAACAAAATAGCAATTTGGTTATGAAGTAACCCATGTCCACAAGTAGAAGTTTAAAAAAAAAGAGCTAATCGCTAGGAACATTAATAGCAGTACATGCGGCAAATACTTAATTAAAAGTTAAATGATAAGAAAAAAATATATACAATATGTAACGGAAAGGGTATATACATACCAAGGTCACGGCTTTTTTGGATGATTTCAAACCATAATGGAAGGGTTTTTTAATCCTATCTCTACATGTTCGGAAGTTATGAGATTTTTTAATACATTGATACCAGAAACCAAACTTTTAAAATTGAAATAAGCACATCACTAGCACTAAGTCGGCTGATCGGTGTCAGCGAACTATTTGTAAGTAAAAATAAACCTCTTACTTCTGGTAATTCTGAATAAAATGTTCCGCATGTTTATTTTTTGTTTACAAAATTTTATTACTGACTTTTCCTAAACTTTGATTATGTTTGTGAACTAGCTACAATACAATTAATTGTATTGTAGCTAGTAATAATAGTTATGACACATATTATGATGCTTCGTTGTGTGTGTAACGACGTAATTAGGGTTCTGTGAGCAAACGATTTTCAGTTCAGCAATAACAATTCCTGTTACTCATGCGGTCCTTTATTAATTTCTTTCCACAGTTAGATGTAGTTTTGCGACATTTTGTATTGACTTCATTAGAATTAGAATAAAGACTAGACGTGCTCAAACCAATAAAACCCATGTACCACTCAAACAGCACCGACAGACCGTGGACTTTTGATAATTCTTTCGGTTAATCCTACAGACAAAAAGTATGCGTGTGATATATAAATGTAATTATTAAGTGTCTAACATTTAAAAATAAATACTTGATGTACCTATAAATGTAATTATTATCTTTTTAGTATCTTATACTCAAATGTTAAAATTAATTAATGAATTTACTAAATGATTTTATAACAAAATTATTCAAACACTGATTTGACTCAACTGTCACTTGTGAATCATACTTGTTTGTTAACGGGTATAAAAGAGCGGAGCCACACTGGAGCGGGTCAGTTGCTCTTCGACTTTCAAGACGACAACACCTAAGGTATGATTATGATTAATTATTGTTGATGATGATGATGTATATTGTATAAATTTATATTATATTTATGAATTATGTAATGTAATGTTATTATGATGATTGGAGTATTTAAAGTACGGGTCATAATAACTTGTTTATCAATTATGGTTGGTATATTGTAACGTAACGTTGTGTTTACACTACTACGATAGTTAGTTGTTATATACTACAAGATAAATATAATGTTATTCTGAATTGAATCTTGTTGTTTATATTATCCCTTATTACCTAATAAGTAACGAAGATTAAATATTTACATACATCTAGTTACATATATACACAATTTCTAACATCAGAAGTGGGATTGACTTCACCCCTATTAAGATGTTTATTTATAAGTTTCAGAATGGATTCTACTGTCTTGGAAGGTCTTCTCAAAGTAATCAACGATGCTGTTTCTGGTCGTCGCCGTGCTGATGACGACGTGGCGCTCCCGGTCTTCGACCCAGCAACTAGTGACAGCGGTGCGGAAGGCTGGTGTAAAAGCATCGAGGAGCTGTCAAAAGAATTTGGATGGAGCAGTGTCACAACAGTCGCAAGAGCTGGTAAGGCTTTAAAAGGTTCCGCTTTATTATGGTTTGAGTCTTGGGTACCATCTGAAGGCCGAACATGGGAAAATTTCCGTACAGACCTCACAGACTTGTATCCAGAAAAACGGAACCTGTCTGAAAAACTATCCAAGGCCGTGTTATACAATTCTGATTCTGCAGATTCCTATTGCGAATACGCTAGGGAAAAAATTAGACTGCTACGTAATACGAAAATATCATTTACGGAAGACCAAATAATCGAATTGATCTGCGGTAGCGTAACCGATGTGAACGTTAGAATGGCTGCTTTCAACAGTTATGTTAAAACTACTGCCCAATTAATATCCTTGTTCTCCAGTTACATAAAACCCAAAAAACGACCAATTGAACAAAATGATTCTGACAGTATAATGGGACAAAGTAAAGCCAAACGCCCAAAGTTAGAGACGCAAAATAATACTTCCGAAAAAAGAAAATGTTACTTGTGTGGTAAAACGGGTCACATAAAAATCCACTGCAATAGAAACCAAAATCCACCATCTGAAACAGGGACCAGTACTCCAGGAAATAAGGTTCCTGATAGGGTTACTTGTACCTTCTGTAAAAAAGTCGGTCACAATGACTCAGTGTGCTGGTATAAAGCACGTTCTGATTTAGAGAAAACCAACACTATTAAAAATGAGGTTAATTTTTTAGGCAAAGCGAATTGAAGCTTACAGTTGTATCTATTCACGATATTCCAATTCAATCCCTTATAGACACAGGTGCCAATTGTAGCCTGATCAGACAATCCATTGCTAAACAACTTGGATGTAATATACTACCTTGTTTCAAGTACCTTACAGGAATAGGTAATGTTAAATTGGAAATCTCTGGTAAAATAACTGTCCCTGTAAGATTCGATGACATATATATTGAACTTGAATTATTTGTTGTTAATGATCAAACCATTAATTATAATCTTTTAATTGGTAGAAATGCCGTCGAATACCCTGATATTGAGATAATCACAGATTGTGAAGGAAGTAGAATTCGGAGGAAAACTCCTAACAATGTAGACTTAAACGTAAATACCTTGCTCCAGCTAGATTATTGTAATATCCAAATGGCCGAGTTAAAATCAAAATTAATTCACTTAGGAGAAAAGTTGCAAAATCAAATTATAGATATTTTTGAGAGACATATTACTATATTAAATAAAACTGGGTCAGTCACAACAGGAGAATTAAAGATAAGGTTAAAAAGTGACAAAGTAGTAAATTATCGTCCCTATCGCTTGGCACCTTGTGAAAAAGATAAAGTAAAACTCATTATCCAGGATTTAATAGATAGCCATATAATTCGTGAAAGCGAATCGCCATTTGCAAGTCCCGTGATTTTGGTAAAAAAAAAAGATGGCAGTGATAGACTTTGCATCGATTATAGGTCTTTAAATAAAATCATTGAAAGAGACACATATCCTCTCCCTCTTATTGAGGATCAAATTGACAAATTGGGAAAGGCCAAGTTTTATATCTCAATAGATATGAAAAACGGTTTTTACCAAATTCCAGTGTCTGAAGACTCTTCTAAATATACAGCTTTCTCAACCCCTGATGGACATTATGAATTTATAAAAATGCCATTTGGCATTTGTAATGGGCCATCCGTATTTCAACGGGCAATTTCCAAAGCCGTTTCACATTTAGATTTCCTACTTGTCTATATGGATGACATTCTAATTCCATTTTCAACTATTGAAGAAGGTTTAAAATACCTAGAACTAACAGTATCAGCTCTCACTACTTCTGGTTTTAAAATTAACCCTAAAAAGTGTCAATTCTTTGTTAACAGTATTGAGTATTTGGGTAGACAAATATCTCAAGAAGGTGTCAGGCCAAGTACATCTAAAATTTCTGCCCTAATAAATTCACCAATTCCTCGTAACATTAAACAAATACGACAATTTATGGGTCTGGCTTCTTATTTTAGGAAATTCATCCCAAATTTTGCAACACGTACTGCTTGTATAAGTAAATTAACACAGAAAAACCAAAAATGGGATTGGGGTTCTGAACAGGACATTGCGAGGAATTATGTAATAAATTACTTAATATCTAGACCATTGTTGTCAATCTTTGATCCTGCTTTAAAAACCGAGTTATATACTGATGCTAGTGCTATAGGATATGGTGCTATTTTAACCCAAAAATACGATAGAGATTCCAAAGTCATCGCTTATTTTAGTAAAAGAACTACACCTGCAGAGTCAAAATATAGTTCATATGATTTAGAGACTCTAGCTATTTACAACGCCTTGAAACACTTCAGAATATATTTACTAGGAATTAACTTTAAAATTATCACGGATTGTAACGCTATTAAATCAACAATGAATAAAAAAGATTTATCACCACGAGTAGCTCGCTGGTGGACATATATGCAGGATTTCCAATTTGAAATTACCTACAAGAAAGGACAATATATAAGCCATGTCGATTTCCTCAGTCGCAATCCTGTTGAGGTCCCCATGACTGTTGATAGCACAGTAAATTTAATAAATGACCCGCAATCTTGGCTAGAACTAGCACAACAAAGAGACCCTGAAATACTATCAATTATTCATAGAGTCCAAACGGGAGAGTATGATTCAAACCAATATGTAGTCCGTAATAATTTACTATATTACAAAGTTAAACCAAACGGGGAATTAAAATTGTACATCCCAAAGGGTACAAGATTGAGTATTTTACGTCTCTACCACGATGAAAATTGTCACGTTGGCTTTGAAAAAACTGTCGCTAAAATACGTGAGCATTTCTGGTTTCCTGCTATGACAAGTTTTGTAAAAAAATATCTATCTCATTGTTTGGTTTGCATCAAACGCAAGGGTCACCATGGCCCTAAGCAAGGCTTCCTACACCCAATTAAAAAAACCGCACTACCTTTCCATACAATACACTTGGACTGTACAGGCCCTTTTTCCCAGTCAAATGAAGGTTTTAAACATATTTTATTAATAGTAGACGGGTTTACCAAGTTCTGTTTGCTTAAACCACTCAAAACCCTTAATGCCCAAGAATTATTACCAGTTTTACGAGATGTCATCACCTTATTTGGAACTCCTTCTATAGTAATTTCTGACAGAGGAACTAATTTTAGCAGTGGTCCGATTAGATCATTTTTTGGTGAACTAAATATAGAACACCACTTGATTTCCACGGGTACTCCCAGAAGTAATGGTCAAGTAGAACGTTACGTGTCCACTATAACTGATATGCTTAACACTATGTGCAATGAACAGTCAGATTGGCCGAACGTTTTATGGAAAGTACAACAATCAATTAACACAACTGTACAAAAATCCACAGGCTTTACCCCTTTGCGATTACTTATCGGCGTAGACGCAAATATTCCGTCTGTCCAAGCTCGTTTAGACGACGTACTTGACGAAAACGATAGACAAAATCCAAATAACTTAGAGGCTGACCGAGAAACAGCTAGATTACGCCTATTACAAATAGCAGAAAAATTTAAAAAACGTTTCGACGCCACTCGTCGTAACAAAGTAAATTTTAACGTAGGAGATGTGGTGTATGTCTCTCAGAATCATAGGCGTAATGATAAATTGGCACCTAAATTTAAAGGGCCTTATGAAATATCTTCTATCCTTCCTAATGATCGTTTTGTTCTACAAGGTCTAGGTAATTTACGAAATGTTTCAGTAGCCAAAGAAAAATTAAGACTCTGGCCAGGTGAATTAATTGATGAAAATGTAAGTGTCGAAAATGATATGGCACATTAACTCCTTAAGATATTATAACAAATACTTTACCTAATTACATATATATGATTGTACTGTTGATTGAAGAGATATATTATAGTAAATACTTTACATAATAACGTGTGTTTTTATTAAAGAAAAAAAATGAGAAAGATAAAGAAGGTAAAAGTCCGCTGGGCGATCGTTTACTTGGTGCTTGTCTATCTCACCAGCAGCGGGTGAATGGGACTTGCATGACGAGGTAACCGATAAAATTTGTTTCCGCTGGTCGGTCATTTGCTTGGTGCAAGTCTATCCCACTAGCAGCGGGTGGAGGGGACTTGACACGTCTAGGCACTTGGCAAAACAAAAGTAAATTACAAATGTAGAAAAAGGGTATCTAATGTACTTCGAGAGCGAAGTACTTGTCAGTATGGCCGTGATATATAAATGTAATTATTAAGTGTCTAACATTTAAAAATAAATACTTGATGTACCTATAAATGTAATTATTATCTTTTTAGTATCTTATACTCAAATGTTAAAATTAATTAATGAATTTACTAAATGATTTTATAACAAAATTATTCAAACACTGATTTGACTCAACTGTCACTTGTGAATCATACTTGTTTGTTAACGGGTATAAAAGAGCGGAGCCACACTGGAGCGGGTCAGTTGCTCTTCGACTTTCAAGACGACAACACCTAAGGTATGATTATGATTAATTATTGTTGATGATGATGATGTATATTGTATAAATTTATATTATATTTATGAATTATGTAATGTAATGTTATTATGATGATTGGAGTATTTAAAGTACGGGTCATAATAACTTGTTTATCAATTATGGTTGGTATATTGTAACGTAACGTTGTGTTTACACTACTACGATAGTTAGTTGTTATATACTACAAGATAAATATAATGTTATTCTGAATTGAATCTTGTTGTTTATATTATCCCTTATTACCTAATAAGTAACGAAGATTAAATATTTACATACATCTAGTTACATATATACACAATTTCTAACACGTGCGTGCATTACAAAATAATTTGTAATAAAAAAAAATTTTAATTTGTTAATAGTTTTTGTCATAATTATTAAATAAAATGACCATATTTTAAAAATTATGAACGAAACCTACTGTGATTTTATTTGTACTAGAAGAAGAATAAGTTGCGAAGAGGTGAATTGAAATGATGTTTTGGGTTCAGTTGGACATAAATTGTTACTACTAAATCCTTTTTCTTTTCTAAGTTCTAGTGGCAAATAATAATGTTTATTTAAGCAATTAATTCCTGGATGCACGTAAGGATTCGATTTTTATGATCAATTCAATGGTACGAGCTGACGATTTTTAGAAACAACTCCTGGATCGTATGCGTAGAAATTATTATGATATGGGCTCACAATAGTTGAAGTTCATATTTGCCCAAAGTATTGTGCTGACAAGTGACAAGACAATCATAAGCAGCGAATCGGTAGGTTTATTTATTTCAAACAAGATCCATTACATACATACAATTTACACTTTTTTACTTGTCTGCATTGTTTATGTTAGCACTAAGCGAAGATTGCAACATTTGACGGTTTGATAGAAGTTCTCATTTCGAAAGACACAGCTGTATTTTATAAATTAATCGCTCGGCGTCGTATTCTGTATTAGTCATTGTGATTTTAACCGACTACATCTGTACCATCTGAATGAAAGTCGTTGAATTACGCCGGAAAGGTTATCAATTATTATTTATTAAAAGCTTAGACGTACCTACCTGACTGGCAACTGTAAACAAAATAAAGGTGTGTTAAATGGGATTAAAAATTTTTTGATTACGATTTTTGAATTAATTTTTAGAAGATCGATTCAAGAGCACGGAATTTGATCTGTGAATCGAATAAAACATCGATTTAAAGTAAAACATCTTTCATCCTTATGGCCACCAAAATAAAAGGTTAAGAATAACGTTAGGAAATTTACAGGAATATTGTTTTTGAATTAGGTATTTACTGTGTTGTAGGTATGACGGTAAGGTGGGTGGAAGATTACTATGTATGTAGATAATAATTATCTAAAAAATAATCTTCTACAAAAGGGCAACTAAGTAAAAAACCAACAAGTGGGTAAATGATACGTGACTGAGGTGTAGTAGTACTACCTATAGTATAAGGTCTATGACCCTATCCATATGAATGTATCTTCTATTAATATATTAACACATTTATACTCTTGCAGTCAGTAATTAAAGGTAATCGCTTGAGAACAGTTGTTTCAATAACACTACATCCCCACATGGCGACCCTTGCCATTTTTGGGGCGCGTGACGCGACTTCTATCTCGGCGTAGTGTTACGGCTCCAAAGCGAAGTAATAAATTAAACTCTTTGTAATAAATTGGCGTGAGAATATTTGTGGATAATGGAACTTTCGTAATTAAAATGAATCAAGTACATTTAAAAAGTTAATTTAACGTCCGGAAATCGGTGAGAATGTGTCGTTCCAACGTAGAAAAGGAGACGGTCTTCGTGAACCAGAATTCTGCTGGTTCCAATAATGCACACGTTGAAGAATTGAAGGCACATATTTCGACGATCAGTATTATCCTCATAGTAATTTGCGTTTTACTGGGTCTTGGCATTATAATTATATTTTGCGTGGAAGCAGTACAGGAATTGTCACCATTCCTGGATCAGGGACCAGATTTTGCAGAACAGCCTGCGACGATCGTTCAACCGTTCCAGAGCAATTCGCGGAGAAGAGCAAGCAAATCTTCCAATGACGTAGAAGTCGGAGTATTCATCATACTCATCTGGCAGCTGTGCGGTATCATTTATTTAGTGAAGTGCATACTAAGTGCGTCTCAAGTGCGTTGTGCGTATTATAGTGCGTAAGATGAATTCGCGAATCATCATATAAATAAAGAGACAATAAAATGATAATAGACATTAAGAATTAAAATAATGAACTCTAAGATAAATTAGCAGTTTAAGTTTGTTTTGAGTGATCGTATATCATCATGTATCATCTTACACGCTGTGTCCCCTACTACAGTAATTCACTGTGGGAATCGGGTATGTATTAGATGGTTTAATTAATATATATTACTGTTGCATGAGGGAATGGAAGATGAATTGTTACTTTGTTTAAATGATCTTATATCAATAAGGAAATATTTAATTAAAAAGGGAAAAACACGATTTAAGGGTAATATTGTTAAGAATAAATTATGTGAGGTTGAAACAATTTATGAGAAAAGTAAAGGATTAATAAAGCTCTTATCTACAAAACCAGGAGTAAAATCAGAATTGTTAAAAACGTTATCAGTTACGAAAAGCGAAATAGAATCGTGTTATTCGCAAATTAATGTTTTGTGCGCTGTAATTAAATCAGACTGAGAAAGTGACAGTGATATTTCTGAAGCAAGTCCAAATTCAGAATCAATCATGGAGTTCGATTTAAAAACGGCATGTAGTTTGATTCCTGTAATGACCAATAACGAAAATAATATCAGAAGTATCATTGACTCTATAGAAATGTACGCAGACATGTTGTCGGAAACGGGGAAAAAGTTACTAATGACATTCGTTTTGAAAAGTAGATTATCAGAGAATGCAAAATTACGTATAACCAATAATTACACATCTGTGAACGATTTTGTCAGAGATTTACGTGTTGCACTTTTACCAAAAAAATCGTTTACTGCAATACAATCACGATTACAAAACGCAACGCAAGGCTGGCGTACAATTGATCAGTTTGGAACAGAATTAGAAAAGTTATTTACTAATCTGACCATATCGCAAGCAAATGGTAATTCTAATAGTTATTCCGTACTCAAGCCCATAAACGAAGCCGGAGGCTTTACGCGGGGGTCGTGCGGTCCATGGCCATATACGGGGCCCCGGTGTGGGCGCGTTCACTGCGGCGGCGAGCCGCCCACTACCTGAACGCGCCCCAGAAGGTGGTAGCCGTAAGGCTAATCCGGGGCTACCGCACGATCTCGCGCGAGGCGGCAAGCCTCCTTGCCGGACTGCCGCCATGGGATCTGGAGGCGATAGTCCTCGCGCGCCTGTATGAGTGGCGCGCGGAGGCACTACGCCGGGGGGAAAGCCCGCTCCCGCGGCAAATTGCTGCGGAGCGGACGGACCTCCGGCTCGATCTCATGGCGACATGGAAAGAGCGACTGTCGCAACCCAGCGCAGGGCACGCCGCGATAGCGGCGATAAGACCCCTCTTTGAGGAGTGGCTAGAGAGGCGCCACGGCGCCCTCACCTACCGCCTGACGCAGGTCCTCACCGGACACGGAAGTTTCGGGAGGTTCCTGCACATGATCAGGCGGGAGGAAACGCCCGGGTGTCACCATTGCCAGGATCGCCCAGAGGACACGGTGGAGCACACGGTGGAGGTCTGCCCCGCTTGGGCGGAGCACCGCCGTGTCCTCGTGGAGGCGATCGGCAGCGGCGGCGGCCTCTCGCGCCCGGACCTGGTGCAAGCCATGGTCCGGAGCGAGAGGGAGTGGGAGGCAGTCGCCTCCTTCTGCGAAGCAGTCATGCTAGCGAAGGAGGTGGCGGGACGGATGAGGGAGAGAGCCTCCCGTCCAAGCCGCCGCGGGAGACGCCCCGGGCGTCGGGAGTCGAGAGACGACTACCGGCCACCGTAGGCGCGGGCCTGCGGGCGGAGAGCAATGGGTAGCTCACCGCCCGATCAGGACCAGGCCCGTGCCGGACGGCGCGTAAGTGTTCCACGCGCGCCTCAAAGAGATGTCAGCATAACGAGGGGCCCCTCAGGGCCGAAGCCTGCCGGGGCAGCGGGATTGTCCGAAAGGGTTACCGCTGCCCCGGAACATAAAGGGCGAAGGAAGGAACATGGGTGGGTTTTAGTCAGTAAGAGTCTGACACTCCCTTCCGCTCCACCCAGAGCGGGAGGAGTCATTTGATGATTTCCCATCCCAAAAAAAAAAAAAAAAAAAAAAGCCCATAAACGAAAAATTGGCAATTAAGCGATTCGCAGATGGATTGAAGGATTCGAGACTAAGTACGATTATTGCTGCACGTAATTATGACAGTTTAAAGGACGCGATCCAGGCAGCGAAAGATGAAGAGTTGACATCGGCATCGACTTCGACCAACGAAAATGTCATGCAGTTTTCACACCGCGGAAGAGGTAAGTTTCATAACAATAACAACAACTTTAGGAATGGCCGTGGTTCTCATAGTCAGCAGTTAAACCAACGCAGTCGAGGACATCATTATCAGCATAATTCAAATAATTTGAGAGGTAATTTTAGCCATAATTCAAATAACTTCGGCAGACGAGATTTCAATAACTCACGTGGGCGATCATCCCATAACTATCGTGGTAACGGACGTGGACGAGATTATCAAACTTCGAACGAGAATCGATCGAGTAATGAAACTCGTAGTAAAGGTCGTACCAATAGAATATTTTATTCCAGCAATGAACAAGATAAGAACGATAGTATGCCTACAACAAACGAAATGCAGTTTTTTCGATCTTAAACATAACATTTTAGCTTTGCAAGGTAAGGCAAAATTTTTAGCATTATACATAGGTAATAGGAAATATTATTGGTTAATAGATACCGGAGCATCTTTGTCCGTAATTAAAAAAGATGCGTTACCATACGATAGTGCAGTAATTAGAGATGAAACCATCATAAATGGTATTGGAGGTAAAATTAGTTCATCAGGGTTTGTTCAACTTAGCTTGACTCATCGTGATGACCAACACTTTGTTGACTTTAATATCAAGCTTCATGTTTTTGATAACATACCATTAAAGGCAGATGGAATATTAGGTTTAGATTTTCTTTGTCAGTACGCTTCAAATATAAACTTAGAAACTAATGTCATTAACCTATCTAATTATGGAAAGTATTATTCATTAGAACTAAGTGATGTCATAGATTACTCAGCTGAGGTGTTACATATCCCAGCACGAAGTGAGTCGATACATTATTTGCTATTAAATATTGAGAACATGAATGACTGTATTATCCATAGCGAACAGTTAGCGGAAAATGTTTTTCTAGCGGGATGTATTGGACGAATAAAAAATAATAGATTACCGGTTAAAATTTTGAACACTAACGAGCATGATATTTACCTACCAACTTTTCAACCACAGATATATTCAATTGAAGAGTTTCACTTATGCAATTTTAAATCAAACGCTAACAGTTTAGAACGAGCAAAGAACTTATTAAACATTTTAAATTTAAATCATTTAAAAATGGACGAACGGAAATCAATTGAAGAATTATGTTCTAAATATTCGGATGTTTTCTTTTTACCAGGTGATAAGTTAACGACTACAAGTGTTTATGAACAATCCATAACAATAAAACCAAATACAAGTCCGGTTTATACGAAGCAGTACCGATTGCCGCATTCTTTGAAAAATGAAGTAAATAGGCAAATTCAAAAAATGATTGACAATGACATTATAGAAGAGGCGAAGAGTGAATGGTCGAGTCCTGTTTTACTGGTACCAAAAAAAAGTAGCAACGATAAAAAATGGCGACTAGTGGTCGATTATCGGAAGCTTAATGACCGTATTGTAGACGATAAATTTCCTTTGCCTTTGCTTTTTTTTTTTTTTTTTTTTTTTTTTTTTTTTTTTTTTTTTTTTTTTTTTTCAATGCAAGCAGGTATCCAAATATTATTCGTTAAATTTTGATACCAAGACCAATTAATTGTATTGTAGCTAGTTCACAAACATAATCAAAGCTTACGAAAAGTCAGTAATAATATTTTGTAAACAAAAAATTAACATGCGAAACCTTTTATTTAGAATTACCAGGAGTAAGACGTTTATTTTTACTTACAAATAGTTCGCTGACACCGATCAGCTGACATAGTGCCAGTGATGTACGGACGCCAGCACATCAAGTTACTACAACCTGTCAAATTTCTTTAATAGATTTTCAACTTTATCGCTAAAGCATTAAGGTTCAAGGTTGATTGAGAAAATTTGACAGTTTCGGGTAGCTTGACCTGCTGGCGTCTGGACTTATTTCAATTTAAAAAGTTTGGTTTCTGGTATCAATGTATTAAAAACTCCGAACATGTAGGATAGGATTAAAAAACCCTTCTAATATAGGTAGGAGATAGGATTAAAAAACCCTTCTAATATCGTTTGATATCATCCAAAGAAGCCGTGTCCTTGTTATGTATATACCCTTTCCGTTACACATTGTATATGTTAAGTTTTTTATGTATTTTATTGTACATACATATACTTAGGTAGGGGTAGTGACGTCTAGCAAATGTAGTTATTGTATGTGTTGTGGGACAAGCCGGTTTGTGTCTTCTTCTTACTGTCGGGCTGTCATTTACGCTGTATGGAAGAGTCGCGTGTTTTCGCATGACTGCGCGTAGTATGTATAGTTATCGAAACGTTGGTGTTTTAAAGTCCCTGTAGAGTTGTCGCGTTGGGAATCTAAAAGATATTTTAAGAATGACTTTAATTACGGCTCTCTGGGCTCGTTCAACTTGTATAATGTCGGTCTTGGCAGCCCCTCGCCAGGCAGTGATGCAATAACTCAGTACTGATTCGGCTAGTGCCGAGTAAACAATCTTAAGAATTTCGCTGTTTGCTCTTAGCTTCTTAAATAGAAAAATAAGTTTCCGTATTCGTGCGGACACTGTTTTTAGGTGTGTTTTCCAGGATATGCAGGCATCTAATTGAAGGCCGAGATATCGTACCACTGGTGCTCCAGTTACAGTGGGACATGTGCAAAGGGGGAGAGAGTTGGAGTATTTGTGGGCTTTAATAAGCAGTGAACCATCTTGCGGCAAGGTGGAATGTCTTGAGCCAAAGGTGATAAAGTTAGTTTTCGCAACGTTAAGTGTGAGACTGTTTTGCTCCAGCCATAACATCACTTCATCGAGTCCCTTTTCCGCTGTCTCTTTAGCTGAGGCCCAATCACGGCCATAAGATAGAAGTGCCGTATCATCTGCGTAGGCTATTATTTTTGTGGATCGAAGAGATAGCTGACAAAGTTCGTTGACGTAGATCAGAAAAAGGGGAGGACTGAGCAAACTTCCTTGTGGGACTCCGACATTCACAGGATTTGCTTCGCTAATGTACTCTCTCACCCTAACGCACTGCATCATACCAGTAAGAAAGCTTTTAAATAAGTCATGAGCGATGCCCCGCACTCCGATGGATTCAAGTTTAGAAGGAAGTACAGGAATAGACACAGTATCGAACGCCTTCGAAAAGTCTAGGAAGATTCCTAGACACTTGAACTTATTGTCAATCTTGTCAACTACAAAATCCAGTAAAGATGTAACCGCATCCTCTGTGGATAATCCGCGTCTGAAACCGAACTGGTTTTGGGAGACAATTTTGTCTTTGTTTAGGTAGTTACGTGCAAAGAACGTGTTAATTTTGTTGACGGACTTAGTGGGGCAGTTTTCAATTGATAGGAGTTCTGTTGGTGTCGAGCGCACGTTTTTGGTGTCAGTTAAACTGCGGATTGTTTCCCACATTTTTTTAGGATTTAGCGTATTTCGCGTTTTGAACTTCTTTTTCTTCATAGACCGATTTTATCCTTTTTAATAAATTATTACAGAAGTTGCGATATCGTAAATATGTTAATTCTAAGATCTAATTATTCGGCTCTTTATTTTATGTGTAGTGCATTCTATCCCTATTACGTATGCATCTCAAAAAACCTGTAGTTATCCAAGGCTTTATAATTCTTTGTTTGCATGGGATTGTTCTATATATAGTATGTTTAATTAATATGGGGGAGACTATATTTAGTAACTCATTGGTGGCTTGGTTGGGCTCATTTATTGTATCTAAAATAGAGAAGTTACAGTTTTCGATATCAGCGATAGCGCTTGAAAAATTAAGAGAAGATGAATTAACTTTATTGTTAATAGGTTTGGGTTTGTTATTTTCCAGATTTAGCAAGACTGCAAAGTGGTCTGTGATTGATGTTTTTAATATTATAGTAGTCGCTTTGTTGCCAGTTTTTAATAAAATATGATCTATACAGTTATGCATGCGAGTAGGAAGAAGGTAGGCTGGGAGAAATCCGTGAGACGCAGTCATATTGGTTAATTAGACTTTGGGTTTGGTGCGATGAGTACCCATCCAAAATAGGGATGTTTCCTGCTTTTTGAAGCCAGCATTCAGATAGCACAATTGCGTCACGTTATCTTCATTGTGACTAGGAGACATCTGAGTTCTTCAAAATTTTTAGTGATACTTCTAATATTTAAGTGTATAACAGTTAGTGCATTTGACGTTTGTATATAATCTTTGCAATGGTCTGGTTAACATGTGTATGACGTAGATACCTCGATATGATCGAAGTCGATAGATATCGACGGTTGAAAAGCTAATTGATCTAAGCGACATTTTTTTGCAATATTGAGTTACTTATATACATATTCGGAATCTAAATTTTTCTCCGTCGTTTGAGTCAGGTTTCAATTTTTTTTTACTACTTTTTTGGCGCTTAGCACCCACTGCTAAACAGGCCTCATTTCTAAGCTCATTGATCTATGCGACACAAAATTAGACTAAGAGGACTCGATGACTATTTTGATTTTTCGTACTTTTATAACGTATGTCGATTAATGCACTTGGCTTTTTCGCTATGGTTGTGGTTTTGTCGTTTGGCCTATTTTGCATTAAACCAAAACAATAAGCTATGTCGTTTGGCCCATTTTGCATTATTGCATTCAATTACATTAAAAAACCGTGTCGCTTGAACCATTTTGCATTAAGTTATATTAATTAACTATGTCTCTTGACCCATTTAGTCTCTATTAAGGATAATGAGTAATGTTAATCCGGCTATTTTGACGTAACTATCTCATTAATGTTATGGCCGTTGAAACATTTTGATTAAATTCAGTATTTGTAAAATTGGCATTTCCATCATTTTATCAAATTGGTTTTAACACTTAAGCCTTCCAATAAATTAATGAGATCATCCCTTGGATCTAGTGGATGACCGCACAGAACTCGGTCGTTCAGTCTTTTATTGTTTACCGTAAATTATTTCAATGAGAAAGCAGAAAAAAAATAATCTCTGGACATCCGTCCTGTGTCAAAAAAAAAATCCTTCAAATGAAAAATCTCGGTAAGAGAAAAGACGTCATTTTTTTATTCAAAATTGAAGAAAAAAACTTTCTGGTTAATAATAAGGTTGGATTTGTTAAAAAAAAAGGTTGTTCGTGATTCAATTATAATGTAGTATTTGCCAATGCTGCAGTACAGGGGGTACTGCAGCATTGGCAAATACTTTTTCCAAGAAAAAAAAAATTAAGTGCTAGAAGAAAAAAGTAATAACAATCAAAGGTAAAAACAATCAGGCGGGAGGAAACGCTCGGGTGTCACCATTGCCAGGATCGCCCAGAGGACACGGTGGAGCACACGGTGGAGGTCTGCCCCGCTTGGGCGGAGCACCGCCGTGTCCTCGTAGAGGCGATCGGCAGCGGCGGCGGCCTCTCGCGCCCGGCCCTGGTGCAAACCATGGTCCGGAGCGAGAGGGAGTGGGAGGCAGTCGCCTCCTTCTGCGAAGCAGTCATGCTAGCGAAGGAGGTGGCGGGACGGATGAGGGAGAGAGCCTCCCGTCCAAGCCGCCGCGGGAGACGCCCCGGGCGTCGGGAGTCGAGAGACGACTACCGGCCACCGTAGGCGCGGGCCTGCGGGCGGAGAGCAATGGGTAGCTCACCGCCCGATCAGGACCAGGCCCGTGCCGGACGGCGCGTAAGTGTTCCACGCGCGCCTCAAAGAGATGTCAGCATCAGCAACGAGGGGCCCCTCAGGGTCGAAGCCTGCCGGGGCAGCGGGATTGTCCGAAAGGGTTACCGCTACCCCGGAACATAAAGGGCGAAGGAAGGAACATGGGTGGGTTTTAGTCAGTAAGAGTCTGACACTCCCTTCCGCTCCACCCAGAGCGGGAGGGGTCATTTGATGATTTCCCATCCCAAAAAAAAAAAAAAAGGTAAAAACAATTCTTACAGGGTTCTGTAAGAATTAACCTTGCTAGACCTAAGTTAATAAGATCAACAACATAATAATAGGGTAATTGTTAATTAAATCAATGAATAAAAGAGAAGGTGTTTCTAACACCACACTATTGTTAGGTAATCGATAAGAGTTTATCGACAGTGTCCCTCCCTCACTAGACTTGTAATTAACACTATGAAGAAATCTACGACATCTGAGTGCATACAATATATGGTCGATATGAAAACATTTAAAAACTGGTTACAAGGAAAAACGGTAATTGAAGAATTATAAAACAACTTGATTACAATTCCACCGTTGTAACAGAGAATAAGTAATCAAAATCTTAATAAAAAAAAATAGAACCTTTTCTTTCGAAGTCGGTTAAAAATAGATCAGTCTAAATATGGCCCCGGCGTAGCTAAAAAAATCGCCATTTAAAAAATTAGAACCTCTTTTTTCGAAACCATGAAAAAAACAATTGGCAATGGACCGATGACGTCGATAGAAAAAAACCCTTCATGCTTTATGCTTCATGCATGCAATCTGCTATGTTAGAATACATCAAAGACAAAACGAAATTAAATACGAAATCTGCTAATATGTATAAAGTTGGAGAGAGTTACAAATTTATTGATAAATCTGACGGAAAATTATACGGCAACAAGCAAAGTAAAGATAGTTAATCAAGAATCGAAAGGCAAACAAACCCTAGATGAACTGCAAGGCTGTAAACAAAAAGCAAACCTAAACAGTCTCGAAACTGACCAAATAATCTCACCTTCAACTAAACACAAAAATATACGGGATAGATTCCACATAGTAGAAAAGTGTTAGATATGGAGTAATATGGCTGATGGTGGAATGGTGCGATGACGCGACATCACAGGAACGGCTGGGCTAAGAATCAAAAAGAGACAAATAGACACTAGCAAACATCTGCGCATAAAAACGAACAGCTGGGCTAAGAATCAAAAATAAAGAACAAATAGATACTTAGCAAACAACTGCGCAAAAAGAAACGAACAGATGGGCTAGAAATCAAAAATAAGTCACATAGAAACTAGCAAACAACCGCACAGAAATAACGCTTACCTTAGTCACGACGACTAACACATTCACACACCAAGCACACACTACAGGGTGCTAACTACAACTAACTGTTGGAGTAAAATAAAACTCGGGATAAAAAATATACTTTTGTGGAGGGAAATAAGAGAGTAAATTATTTGGAATAATTACAAAGCTTTTTCAAAATTGCACAACAACACAGCGCAATAAAGCAAATAACAACAGCTACAACATTCCAACAGCATTGAAAGGGTTGACTGCTCCATCGTATCCATGGTAACCATCTTGTTTGACAGATCGAAAAAAAAAATTCCACCATTTGTGAAATTCTAGAACCTGAAAATGTCAACAACGAAATGAAGAATAAAATTTGCTCAGAAGAGCAACCACACACGAAGTAACGAAAAAAATATTTAAATTAATAGTTAGGAATAATAAAAGTACTTACTTTAAGTTCGGGCGCCATTTTGTAGCGAAATTAAAAACAGATATTCACTTGTACGCACGGCTACACATCAAGCAATACAAAACCAGTATATGCTGACTTCTGATTTTACGAAAAACTTATACAATGCGAGGTCAGCCAAGACTGGAAATGTGTAGCTTGATGTGTAGCCGTGTGTACACGTTTTAATTTGATTTAAAAAATAAAAAGATATTGAAACAACTAAAATATAAAAATATAAGACAAGACACAGGACGAATTATATTTTTTAAAAATGATGTCGTGACGCCGAAGCGGATGTTTTTGGTATTCGACTGTTTAATAAATTTTACGTATTCTTGTTACGACGTCGATTAAGATACGTTTGCAAACGTTCCTAAACTTACGTAACTGTTAAATACGAGGATGACCTAACGGGTAATTGGCACCAAGTAAATTCGATATTAAGAAGCAAGATGATAATATAAATTACCGCCTAAAATATTATTATACGGCTAGTGGTGGTACATCAAGGTATAGATTTCACTGAAAACTAAGCTACGTAATAAATGAAACTCTGACTCTCTCTAATGAATGACGTCTGGTATTAGGGTGGCGGGTAGGACCGGAGTTTCATTTATTACTCAGATCCCCCGATGGAACACGGCATAAGATTTGTTCTGTAGAGGAACTCAATCCCTTGGTGGCTAAGTACCCTAAGAAGTCTCTCGGGGAATCTTCTCGATCTGGAGGCAAGCCGATAGTGGAGTGCGTAAGATATAGGTGTTTGCAATCTATTGTTTATGTGGTTCTTCAACTTATCAGTTTTTTTTTTGTACTCGGGACGTCAATACATTTAACATTTATACTTGTGATAAATGTATCTACCTGCTATCTACTTTTCTTTTTTCTCATCTTAAAACTACTCAAATCACTTTCTGTTGGTAAGTTTGCTTAATTGTTTATGTTAGCTTAATAAAATAATTGTTTCGTTATTAGCTGTCACTGTCACCAAATTTGCGTAAATTTTTGACGTCCAATTTTACTTGTTTCACGTTTAGTTTGTGTTTCGTAAATTGCGCTCCGTTTCTGCGCATGTAACTTTGTCATGTTTCGTTTTGTTCTTTGCTTGTTCATATTTTTTTGTGTTAATGTTTGTGATGCTGTTTCCGCTTTTAATTTGATGTTTATTTCTGTTTTTATACCACTACTACTGTACAGTGCTGCAGGGATCTTTTGGAGTTTGAATAACTGACGATTTCAATGGAAAAGACACCTTAGTTCTGATTTTGCCCATACTCCAAGGGATCCATGTACAACTATTACTGGTCCTGCTGGTGGGTTTTGCACCTAAAACAAAAGCAATCGTAGTTATAGTTAATTTGCATATTTAGTAGTAGTTATATTTTATATTTATATTATTTTTATTTTATGTTATCTGATTATGATTCTTTTTACTCTGCCATTGATTCCACTAGCTCATCCGCTGATGCAAGTTTCAGCTCCTTAACTGACACACTTGCTCGGTGCTTCAGTCAACAGAAAGGTCATTTGTTAAATGTTTGCCGTATAAACACGCAAAGTATCCCTAGTCACTACAGTGATCTGTTGGACGCCTTTACTGACACCAATGTCCATGTCGTTCTGGTTTCTGAGAGTTGGCTCAAACCTCATCTTCTCTCCACCGCCTACTCTCTCCCAGGCTTCACTCTTATCCGCAATGATAGAATTGGAAAGAGAGCGGGTGGTGTAGCTATCCATCTTCGTAGCGATTTTCCTTCTAAAATAATTACCTCATCTCCCTCACAATACCATGCTTCCGCTGAGTATCTCTTTTTGGAGGTCTACGTCAAAGGCGTCAAGACCCTTCTTGGTATTGTCTATTGTCCACCTGCTGTTGACTATTTTTCCAACCTCGAATTGGCGCTTGAATCCATAGGTTCAAAGTATGCACATTGCGTCATCATAGGCGATTTCAACACTGACCTTGCCCATCACACTCCCCGATCCCGTAAACTCCTCCACATCATTGAGTCCGTTAGTCTCCATATCCTTTCACTGCAACCTACCTATTTTAACATCTCAGGTGATGACACTTGGCTCGACTTAATTCTCACCTCCACACCCTCCCTTGTTTCCTCTCATGGTCAGTGTCCCGCGCCTGGATTTTCCCATCATGACCTCATTTTCCTCTCATATTTCCTAAAACTACCTAAACCTATCCCAAAAGTTCTGCACATGCGGTGTTTTGCGCGCATGGCCGTTGAAAGGCTTCTTCAGGATGCATCAGACCTCAATCGAAAAACTGCGCATTTTCGATCGGGCAGTCCTTGCTCTCTACGACAAACACGCTCTTGTTAAACAGATAAGAAAGAAAGAAAGAAAGAAAGAAAATACGTTTATTTGCGGCAAACATGACGCATAAAAAAGAACATAAACACAAAAAAAAAAGTAACAAGTTGGGGGTAAGCATGCGTCACATTCACGCAAAACGGCCATCGCTCAGCATAATGCTAAGACTCTATACGAGACAGAGCCCCAGCGCTGGTTTTCAGCGGCAGCCGGCGTTAACGTGATGACGTCAACCAGTGTAGCATGCAATTATACACATATAAATAAAAACAACAATCAAGACAAGAAATAAAATAAACCATTGCAACATAGGCAACATGATTCGAGACAAACAACAATCAAAACATGAAATCAAATAAAGTAAACATAAATTAAAAAAAAGATGGTGAGACATGACAATACAATGATGATGTGGTAACATTCCGGGCAACGAATCTCGCGCCGCCGGGTATTAGTAATCTGTGCGCGTGCGCAGCTGTCACAATGCTATATTTGACGTTTTGACATCCGGATCGTAACAATTAGCAATAACATGGCTCATTCATTATTAATGAATGATAAGATAGAATTATAATTATTATGTATTATGTGAATGTGTACCTGTGGTTTTTGCAAAACAGTGTTTGTTAAAATTGCGCTAGTAGGTGCAAATGACAAACTTGGTGACTCAAAGGAGAACCAAAGTCCCCAGTCCAGGAAGAAAATGGTAAGTGCAACGTGATAATCAATAAAAAAAAAAATAAAAGAATAAATTAAACTGGTTAGTTAAATAAATTAGGACGTTATTTTTCCCCATCTAGCCACTTTATCTGACAAGACGGTTGACGGAGACAGCTCATCAATTAAATTGCATAGCGAAAAGCAAAGAGGCGTACCTAAGTGCAAAGGAAGAATACTACAGCGAAACACAGACGATAATACATACTGCCCTACCGGCAGAAGATCAAATTCGAAGCAGCCCACGCCCCAGGAGATCCCAAACCACAGCCCGCAAGCCATGACCCCTAAGGTACAGTGAGCCAATACTAAAGTACATTTTAAGGTTGAAGTGAAATTTGTTCATGTAACAGTAACTTTTTGTGTTGGATAAAACTTCGGCGTCCTCCTGCTCCTTGGATGACGACAGGTGTGCGAATGGCGACGGGGCGCCAGGATCAGGCCTTTCGTAAATTTAAAAAGGATCGCAGTGAAGACAATCATAACTTCTTCAAAGCTGCTAGGAATCGGTGTAATCAGATGATACGCAACGCTAAACGCCGCCATATTCTCGAGAACATATCTTCTTCTTCACCTGCTGATATCTGGAAGTTCCTTGGTACTCTTGGTATCGGCAGACCACGTGTGGATTTTCCTAATCCAATAGGCCTTGATGATATCAACCGTCACTTTACAACTTGTTATTTGGATCCCCAAATGTTGTCTCAGACGGTTGATTTCATTACTGGCCTAGCGAGTCCCATCATAGAACCATTTCACTTTTCTCCGGTGACCTTAGACGAAATTAAAAAGATCATCCTGTCCATAAAGTCCAAGGCTGTGGGCTGTGACGGCATCAGTCGTAGTATGGTCGTTTGGATCCTTAATAGCCTTCTCCTTCCGATTACCCACATCATTAACTTTTCTCTTGATTCCGGACAATTCCCATCCCTGTGGCGTATGGCCTATGTCCGCCCACTCCCTAAAATTTCAAATCCCTCCCTACCCAGTCATTTTCGATCCGTTCCCATTCTCCCATTCCTGTCTAAAGTGTTCGAGGCCTGTGTGCACAAGCAGTTTACGGGGTTTGTTCATCGGAACAACCTCGTTAGCTCGTTTCAGTCTGGGTTCAGGCCTTAAAGTGACTGGTGACATTAGAAGGGCGATGGACGATACTAAAGTTACCGTTTTGGTTTTAATTGATTTCTCCAATGCCTTTAATGCCGTCAGTCACGATATTCTCCTTTCTATCCTCTCTCACTTTATGGTTTCGTCGGTGGCCCTGGAATGGTCCTCTTCTTATCTTCGGGGACGTCAGCAGTCGGTTCGCGTTGATGAGAGCTCATCGAGTTGGCGTGACCTGGATGCTGGTGTTCCTCAGGGCGGTATTCTTTCTCCATTATTATTCTCCATCTTCATTAATTTTATAACTCACTGTCTTCGGTGTTCGTATCATCTATATGCTGATGGTCTTCAATTATATACAGCTGAGCGGGTAGAAGGTTTATCGGACGCTATAGCAGATGTAAACCGAGACTTAGATGCTATCAAAAAGTGGTCTGATAGTTTCGGGGTGTCAATAAACCCGTCGAAGTGTCAGGCCATTGTAATTGGAAGCTCACGCATGATGGGTGACGCTTAGCTCTCTTCCACCTCTTATTTTCAATGGTACCGTCATACCCATTACCCCTACTGTGAAAGATCTCGGTTTCCATCTTGACTCAACGCTTAGTTGGCAACGCCAGGTCTCTAGTGTTAGTCAAAGGGTCAACGGTACTCTGCGATCCCTGTATCGTCTGAGAAACTTTTTGCCCGCTAAGACGAAGACCATGCTTGTGCAGACTTTGATTTTCCCTATAATCGACTATGACGTGTGTTACTTTGACTTGAATGCGGTTTTGGATAAGCTCGACAGATTGCTTAACAATGGTATCCAGTTCATATTCAACCTCAGGAAATATGACCATGTGTCGAGCTAAAGGCCTGAGCTCAAATGGAAGTCCTTTCGCCAAAGAAGAAGTTTGCGCGCTTTGACTACGCTTTTCTCCCTTCTCAACTCTCCCACTCCTCCTTCTTATCGCGTATCTCACTTCCAATATATATGTTCTTCACACGCTAAGAATCTGCGTTCTTCTAACAATCTCTTACTCTGTCCTTCTCATACGTCTGACTTTGTTCATTCTTCTTTTTATATTCAGTCCATTCTTCTTTGGAACGCGCTTCCCCTTGATATCAGGACGGCCACCAGTCGGTATGCATTTAAGCGGTTATTTTCAAAACAAATAGCGTAGAGTCATCTTAATAGCTCTCTCCCTTGATTTTGTATATATATGTCGGAGATGTTGAGGGATTTTTATCCGAAATTCCATCGGTGTCCGCCATGTTGCACATGGTTGGGTAGAATCAGTGCGCACACCCGGCGCGGTCGAGTTCTTGGTGTTCAATCTGTCATGTCGCTAACACACTAGTCCCACCATGACATCTGACAGATGTCAAACGCCATACGCGACATGACATTGACAGCCCCGACTCGAACTACTGACTCAGTGACAACTGTTATCGATTTGATTAATCGAGTAAGGTATCTTAAACGCTAATAGATGTCGCTACTAGTACGTAGACAAACCTTTTACTTCACTCCTCCGACACGGCCATACTGACAGCGAGCGCGTTCTCGCGCGTTCTTTTCCGACCGCCATAAGTTCAAAACATAGGGTTTCCATATTGGGACATTAAAGTTAAGAGCGTGGAGCTCAATGCAGCTTCACGAACACAAAGCGCGGAGCTTCGAACGATAAATTCACACAAGCATAAAGCGCGGAGCTTTCAATGCTCAATCATCACAAGCACAAAGCGCGGAGCTTTAAATGTTCAATCGTCACAAGCACAAAGCGCGGAGCTTTCAATGCTCAATCGTCACAAGCACAAAGCGCGGAGCTTTCAATGCTCAATCGTCACAAGCACAAAGCGCGGAGCTTTCAATGCTCAATCGTCACAAGCACAAAGCGCGGAACCTTCAATGCTCAATCATCACAAGCACAAAGCGCGGAGCTTTCAATGCTCAATCATCACAAGCACAAAGCGCGGAGCTTTCATTGCTCAATCGTCACAAACACAAAGCGTGCAGCTTTCAATGTTCAATCGTCACAAACACAAAGCGTGCAGCTTTCAATGTTCAATCGTCACAAGCACAAAGCGTGAAGCTTTCAATGTTCAATCGTCACAAGCACAAAGCGTGAAGCTTTCAATGTTCAATCGTTACAAGCACAAAGCGCGAGGCTTTCAATGCTCAATCATCACAATATCGCAAAGAGCGATCACAGTTATCGGATAACACAAATCAATTATCAGATTACCACACAGGTTACTACCACGCAGGCTATTGCCATACTATATTGCCACACAGGCTGGTGCCACACACGCTGATGCCACACAGGCTATTGCCACACAGGCTGGTGCCACACAGGCTGATGCCACACAGGCTATTGCCACACAGGCTGGTGCCACACAGGCTGGTGCCACACAGGCTAGTGCTACATAGGCTAGTGCCACACAGGCTGATGCCACAGAGGCTATTGCCACACAGGCTGGTGCCACACAGGCTGGTGCCACACAGGCTGGTGCCACAGTGCAGGCATTCACCCGGTGCTCTACGTTGCCGCTGCTAGTCTTGGGGTTCTTTTTCGGGCAGCGAGTGGCGGTGACCTGGTTCGTTGCAGTAGTAGCGCGTAGGCGACGATGTTTTGTTTGGTACACTGCTCGGATTGCCGACATAGCAAACTTAAACGCGCGGCTCGCTACTTGCCGCTGCTGCAGGTGCTGGCCTGGAATGAAACATGACCGAAAAGTATCACATAGCTCGGTCACTCCTGACCATATTTGGTACGGGCAAAAGCACAATGAAAATTTGAACAAACTAAAAATAGCAGGGTTCAGAGCGTTACCCAGTATTTGATTCCCAAATCTCAAGGTTACAATAAAAATAATCAACTAAGATGCATGTGTCTCACACTATCTAGTAACCTCCAGTTACTCAACTCGTCAAATAAATTTGCGCATGTGCTCCCCTCGGATCGCCAAGTCACTCTTGGACTTTATGATTTCTCACGAAACCCCACACAACACGCACAAAACACACACAACTTAATCTGTACTGTTTCAGCAACAAAACTATATAATGTTACTAATATGTACTCCGATCAAAACAATCATTGATAACAAAAGGTTCCTATAAGCCTTAGTAAGAATTGGTCAGGAACTCTACTTAAAGGCATCTTTTGTATGTGATCGTGAGCGTACTTATACATATGTACACCTATAGTTGAAGGCTTTTAGAGTATCGATTCAAACAGAGTAATGTAAACAAACTTTGATTATCTAATCATAGCGTAAATCATCAACCAGAGCCATGTACCATTGTTATCCAGATTAATAATCATTTTAATCACTAAGAGCCTTAGACGCCTGGAAACCCACACACGAGTAAACCACTCTAACGCCACGGCTCTCCAGCCAACCAGCAATCGCATTGCTCTCACACATCCAGCGCATGGATCCGTGTGCATCACCTTGTGACACCACACAACTTTACTACGGCCGGTAGAGAACCCCTACTCGCGTGCTTCCCATAATGTAGGCTTGCTCATCACCACTGTGATCACTATCAACTTCGACTGGTACATGACCTACTGGCATCTTTCTTTACTATCGTGAGCATAATTGTAAGGTTAGTATCTTATAGCGATTACCCGCCAAAACTTCCGCTACCTTAAACGGACCTCTGAACTTCCGATCTAACTTAATCTTTAATCTGATTTCACTCTTTGTTTTCTAATAACACGAAATCGTCAACCAAACATTTTGTTAAAGCTGCCTTTGTTCTATCAAATCTAGCTTTCTGTTGTTGACTGTTTAAAACTGAATTCATTACAAGAGCTTTAAGCAATAAAAACTCTGTCGCAGACATGTTAATTGAAAAGCCTAGGTTCAATATTTCACGTACTATCATAATATTACTTTGCAAGTAAATTCCGGGTAGAACATAGTAATAAAATCTCAAGCTGTTGCTCGGTAATCGCAACACTACATAATGATTTGTTCTGTGCTGACTAAACGTGTTTGACCGATACCAGTCAATGCAACAATGTTATTATCTCGTTTGTCGCACAACTCGCTTATATTAACGAACGTTCAGCACCAGAAACAAAACAATACAGTTCACCTTTATTTTCTAACGTGTCTGAGGGCAGTTGTACGACGTCCACTCGTGGTACACGACTTCCAGCACGTTGTCCACCATCTGCTTAACTGCCACTACTCGTGCACCGGACTGCGATATGTCCTGGTTCCCCTCACTTGCAGCACACGAAAGGCTTCGCTGACGGCTGCGGGGCTGCTTGGCTCAATTCTTAAAGTCACTCCATGTCATTCCTTGGTATGCTATTTGCGATAGTCACGTTGATGCTGCTCCTTTGTGCGTCTTACTGATGGCCACAACAAGTTGACCACCTTGCAGTGAATTTTCCAGCTGTTATGCAAGGTTATGTTTGCACATGCCTTATACTGCGTGTTCTAACTACGGGAACGGGATACGTCGAACTCAAACACTCAAACGCCGGTTAGAGGCACACTTTTTTTTTTCAAACATGGCGATAGGCGCAACAGTCGCGTCACTTCCACTTTAAGCGTTTTGATTTTGAGCATGAACCAACACGAATCCTAGTTTTGATGTCAGATATTCGTCACCCAAGCACGTGCGTCCACATCTGGTTTCTCAGGGTCGATGTCCGGTAAGCGAAAGCTATGTGACGACGTAGTAGTTGTTTTCATTACTTGAATCAGCGTCAGAAAATTGCGGTTCTGCTGTTCCATTAGATGCATCCATTTTCGACACTAGGATCTTCATTTTGAACACGTGGGTCGTTGTGGTCCAATGCCACTTCTGATGTCGGAGATGTTGAGGGATTTTTATCCGAAATTCCATCGGTGTCCGCCATGTTGCACATGGTTGGGTAGAATCAGTGCGCACACCCGGCGCGGTCGAGTTCTTGGTGTTCAATCTGTCATGTCGCTAACACACTAGTCCCACCATGACATCAGACAGATGTCAAACGCCACACGCGACATGACATTGACAGCCCCGACTTGAACTACTGACTCAGTGACAACTGTTATCGATTTGATTAATCGAGTAAGGTATCTTAAACGCTAATAGATGTCGCTACTAGTACGTAGACAAACCTTTTACTTCACTCCTCCGACATATATATATATATATATATTATAAGTATGTATTATAGTAATAGTATGTATGTGTATATAACCTATTTATGTATTTGTTTACCTAGTTTTAAGAGCCTGCCATCTAATCTCTTCACCACCCTTGGTTGACTGGTAGAGAATGCCTAAGGCATTAAGTCCGCCTTTTTGTGCGAAAAGTTTAAATAAATAAATAATGCATCGTTCGGGTTGTCAAAAGAGGTGAGCAGAGGTAAAACTGTTCCTAAAAATAAAACGCCTCACTCAGTAAAGGAGTCGGCCATTAATTTTATCATAAGTTTACCAGCACTACCATCCCATTACTGTCTTAAAGACAGTACCAGATTATATCTCCCCACTGAATTTAAAAACATAAAAAAGCCTTTATAGGATTTATAAACAGTCGAAAACATCAGAGGGTATAGATGTTGTTGGTGAAAAAATATTTCGTGACATTTTCAACAAGGATTTCAATATTGGTTTCCACGTTCCAAAGAAGGATAAATCTGTCAAATGTTTACGTTTTGAAGGCCAGAATGAAAAAGAAAATCCTGAAATGTTAAGTCATTTAAAGGAAAAACAGGCATCATAAGATAGATTAGCTTTTCACCGTTCAATGCAATGCTTTGTACTTCTTTTGATCTACAAAAGGTGCTGAACACCTCACATGAGGAGAGTATGCTGCTATTTTATACTAGAACATACACAGTGTACAACCTTTGTTTTTACGAAAGTGGTACCAGAAATGGCTTTTGTTATACGTGGAGAGAAACCGATGGAAAAAGAGGAGGCAATGAAATAGCTACAATCTTACAAAAGTATATTGCTGAAGTCGATTCTCGTGGTTCTGTAACAAATTTAATTCTTTATTCAGACTCATGCCAAGGACAGAATAAAAACAAAATAGTTTTAGCCGCCATACATAGCGCATTGCTTGAAACAAAACACATTGAAACCATACAAATAAATTATCTGCCTCTAGGGCATACGGAAACGACTGTCGATAGCATCCATGCCACAATTGAAAATTCTGTTAGAAATACTATAATATGGGCACCGTTGCAGTGGCCAACTATTTTTCAGTTGGCTCGTAAAGATCCCGGCCCATATTACATAGAAACTCGTACGCACAACCATTTTATGAATTACGAAGAGTTTTCAGAAAATTGTTTCAAAGGCAATTTAACCGGAAATATTAGTAACTTTCGGGTGGCTACATTCAAAAAGTCGTTACCCAATGTCATGACTGTCAAATACAGCATGAATAAAGTGCTGAGACCGATTCTACAGCATTTTGATCATAGATAATCTATAATTGTGTTTTTTTCTTCTAAAGAATATCGATTTTCTATTGTTTTTTGATAAAGAATGTTATTTTTTTCTACTTCTGATTTATCACAAGTTATTGAAAAGTTTTTTTTTTAATATTAATGTTTGATTGTTACTTACTGATTTAAATTAGATACGTCCATGTTGAAGACAGATTTTGAATAAATTATAATTAATAACAATTTATTTGTTGTTATATTTAAAAAGTGATACTAAAATACAATGTATTCCGTGGCGATACTACTACCTAGGCTTAGGGTGATATACCACCTTATCTAATACCTTGTTCCAAGACACAATAAATCAACATCTTGAATGATTCCTCTACACAAAAAGTCTTTTTTTTTAATTATACAAGACACTGTCTAAAATTGTATAAAGTGCTGAATTATGATGGCCTAAGCATCAATATCTACTATAATCTAGTAAGGGTTCATTTTGTTTCATAATGCAGTCCCTCTAATGGGCATCTGCATCAAACTACTTCACTCTGGTGCAACACCATCATGTTGCTTATGCTCATTGGGTATATTCGACTGTTAGTTGACTTGGCGCTAAATTCATATTCTCTCGTATTATTTTATTCTAGGTCGATGCCTGAGCCAGTTTACTTTCAGCTATTTTATTTACGGTAGGCATTGGAACTATTTTGCCTTTCTCAAAAAATAACTAAATTTGATGCATTTTGGGCTAACCAACATAAATTTTCTAAAATAATACACAATTTTCAAGAGTAATAACTTAAAAAACTTCCTTACTTAATTAGGGATTAGGACTGTATTAAACAAACAAAAGTCTGTCAAATAGTTGTTTTTTTATGATTTTTTTTTTCAAAAAAAAAGACTTTGATCCGTCCTCTTGCAAGTTTTACAAAATGTCGCTTAGATCAATTAGCTTTTCAACCGTCAAATTATGTTATATAAAGCAGCCATTTATTAGACACAAGGCAACAAAATGTGTATGGGGGTTAGGTATTAATTTGAGCATAGATTTTGATATATAAGTCGGTCGTATAGATTATTGTGCAGCCGTTCCGGTTGTGTGAATAAAAGTAGATTACATCTTTACATTGCAAGTGGCGCAATAAACTCCCCAACAGCACAGCTGTCTGTTCAGTTAGAAAATACTTGATTGTATACAGGTACCTATGTTAATTAATTAACATTACAAGACACAGAACATTGAATTAATTTTTTTGCCATATGTCAGCTAGCCACGCCAATATACCAACAAATATAATAAAAACTATACGTACTCAAGCTAAAAAATAATTAATTAAAATGTAAATAAAAACTTACTACCTAAATAAAAGCCTCCAGGAATAAAGGGTGTGACAGCTTACATATTTATGCATTGCTGGGTTCTGTTCACATAGCTGTCACTTGAAGTCACAAATGATAAACTAGGACCATCGAAGTAAAATAAATAAAAAAGTTAATACTAATAACAACAGTAAAACCATGGTCAGCAAGACGACCAGTCACCACAAGCAGCACCCGTTCACGAGCATAATGCAAAGATCAGCCGTTACCCCACTCGCCATATTTGAGGGAAGGAGGCAACACGACCCCCGACGCCACCGCAAGCAGTGAAATCTAAGGGAGCATGATGAACTTGCTGCCGGTTGTTCAGGCAAGAATAATATGATCAATCGTCGAGGTCACTAGCTAACCACATATTGCAATCAACTCATTAAAAAACATTTAAATGAGTAGATTATGTCAATAATAAATTAAAATAAAGTTAAACTGAATTGACTTATACAGTCAATTAAAAATAAAGAATTATATGAACTCATATAACCTGTCAGTAAGCTAATTCTGGAGAAAGAACATAAAAATTGTCTTGAGTTAATCAGGGCGACCAACTCTTATCGTGTAAGTAGTCGTTGATGGAATAGTATGCCTTTGAACAAAGGTTGGACTTTACTAGAGCTTTAAACGCATTAAAAAGGCAAGTCTAGCAAAGAAGAGGGTATCTTGTAAAAGGTTATAGCAAGCCCAACAAATGAGTTATGATCCTTATAAAGCCGGTGAAAGGGGGCACAGAGTTTGTCCTTATTTCTAGTGTTAACACTGCGAATATCACTGTTTTTCGTGTACAAGTGTAAATTTTTCCTAATATAGAAGATGTTGGCGAAGATGAATTGTGATTCAACCGAGACAAAACCAATGTCCTTAAAATAAAAAAAAACCGAGTGTGCTTATGACTACACGACTGAAGTGAAACTTCTTTCTCAAAATATTAATTCATTAAATTGTTCAAAACGAAATAGAATTACGAAAAATAACCAAAGAATCACCGTTCGCGTAACGCTATTAAACTCGCAAACGAACTACTGACTGAGATATATACATATTTCACTTACTAGCTATAAGAGAAAGAGAGTCAGTGTATTGTCTTAATTTCCTGACAGCTTAGGCAGCCGAATTGGGCCTTCCTGCTAGACTTGAAATATGAGGTCCCCACTGAAGTTTGGCATCTACTGTTAGTCCTAGAAAAATTGCCGAGCCTACAGTATCAAGCACCTCTTTATCTAAGACGATGTTGGGTCCTAGATTTCTAGCAATCAGTAAGGCGAACTTTACACATTTCGTTTTCTTGGCATTGAGAACTAGGTTATTGGTTATTTGACGTTAACCAATCTGTAACTATTGAGAGTGTTTACGTCGTCAAATTCTTATTTATTTCTGTCTACTTTAAAAATAAGAGAGGTATCATCTGCAAACAGTACAACGTCACAGATGCCCTTTAAATGGAATGGTAAATCATTGATATATACTAAAAACAAGAATGGACCCAGTATTGAGCCTTGCGGTACACCTAACTGAACTGATAGCCCGGAAGATTTCAGACCATTAACATCTACACATTGCTGCCTATTATTATATATGGATTTATTACATTGAGAGCTTCGTTTTGGACACCGTAATGACGTAGTTTACGCAAAAGTGTGTCACGAAAAGCAGCAAAGCAGTGGTGATGAAATAATTTACACAAAGTAAAGCGCCTGCTTGGATTCGAACCTACGACCTACTACTCGTAAGTCGCGGCCGTTACCTTGGGCCACCACTGTTCTGCGGATAATTGGAATCCGGATAGCATGCCCTAGTGGTGGGTTCACCCTTGTTTGATCGAACAACGTTTGATATAATATTACTAAATCGAACAACGTTTAAGAAAATCATCACTTTGTATAATATCGTTTGACAGAATTTTCAGTTCATCGAATATTTATTTGCTATAACAACATTTGCGCTAATGATCAAAAGGTATAATGTTCATTTGATGTAATGTTCACATGGTATAACCATGTATTTTATCGAATATTCAATTGGTGTAATGTAATGCAGAAAAGAAAACATGATGACATGACGTCGACCGTCTAGGGTTAGGGTTTCCGTCAGCAGGTCGACGGAGCCCCCGCTCCGCGGGGCTACTATTTCTGCCTGCAGGGTTTAAAGGAACCTAACCAACCGAACCTCGGGGTGCCCCTGACGTCGACCTGCTGACGGAAACCCTATCCCTAGACGGTCGACGTCAGGGGCACCCCGAGGTTCGGTTGGTTAGGTTCCTTTAAACCCTGCAGATAGAAATAGGAGCCCCGCGTAGCGGGGGCTCCGTCGACCTGCTGACGGAATTATTAATGAACTAAATATTCGATACGATCTTTCGACTAAATCATTATTAGTGTAGTGAAACATTAGTTTATATAAAATTAGTGCATTTGAAAATTCGGCGAAATGAAATTAGTTCAAATGAAATTAGTTCAAATAAATAATTACGCTAAATAAAAATTTACCAATGAATTATTCGGTCAAATGAATAATTCTTCGAAATGACTTTATTGCAACTAAAATTCGATTTAGTAATATTATATCAAACGTTGTTCGATCAAACAAGGGTGAACCCTAGTGGTGATATCATTTCTAATTCTAAGCACTGCAATAATCATGAGACGCGGCCATTTAGTGCCGTAACCCACTTGATGTAGGTATGTATCTCTTGTGTTATGTAAGATAGTGTGTTCAATTTAAGCATTCCATGTGCACAAACACAAATGTAGCAAGTGACAAGTACTACAACTGGCGATGACACACAAAACAATTGCTTCCTCTCGACCCCCCAGCAGGTAACACCCGCCAACGCTCATTGACTATAAATAAATAAATAATCACTTCTGGCGACCATGTGATACGGTCTCGTGCTTACCCCACAATGCCCACAAACAATAGAGAAACGATTGGTCAAGAGTTAACACAAGGTTAGCCGATCCCTATTATCCAACTTTTTTGTTTTAATATTTACATTATTCATGCTCCGATAAATGTTCCTTGGGCATTCCCGACTGTTCCCGCGTCCACTGCAAGAGATCTTCTGTTTTTAATAATAAAGTAACCTGTAATAAGTATGTCTTGAGCAGTCTTGAGTAATGAGTAAAATTTCAGTGATAAGTACTCTCTTCGCGCATGAAACACACTCCCCAAACACAGTCCCTCCGTATTGGCTATAAAATAATAAACTACCAGATGCAATAAAAAATTAAACCAGCGATACAGCGATATGACATTCATATATATTAACTTAAAAGCAACTATTAATTAAAACAGCATACTACACAATAAACGAATACATAGGTAAATGACAAAAAAAAAACATTACATAAACTGTCACACCATAGTCGTTTAAATACCTTACATATTACTTATAATATATTATTATGTAAGGTATCTAAACATAGATAACTATTACATAGGTACCTATAATCTATAATTAATTTAAATATAAAAAATATGAATTGTTTCTTATTTTTATTTTATAATTTAGAAATATCAGTTGGAATGGAGAGAGCAGAGCCTACAAGTATTGCTTTTTTAGATGTCCCTCGGCTACCCTTTGCCAAATAATGGAAATTGTACCTATATACGTAAGTTTGCAAAATAAACATAACAAAGAAAGCAAGAGATTTGGAAAACATATTTTCGAGTCATTGTTACTGTTGAACTCAGCGCCATCTGCTTAAGTTTACATGAAACATCTTCAGAGCGCGCGGTCAGTCGAGAGCGCTCAATAAACAATTGAATGTGAGAGGCATACCGAATTACCTAGCGTTGTAATTGATGGAATAATTCACAGATGGCGGTAATATCGCTGATGTTGAAAAAGTTTTATCGCATTGAACAAAATTATGAAATGAAAATGGCATTGTTTGTATACATTGTTTGTTAGTGAAAATGCCAATAACGACAAATTTTAACGTAAAACTACCTTATTGATGTAGTTATTACAAACGGGACAGTAGTCTAAAGTTCTGTTCCCGGGTTGCGCAAAGTGTTTACCATCTTGTCCTTGCAACCGTGCTGAGTAAATGGCTCACACCTACAGAACTCACCATCTACATCTTCGTTACTAACAGTTGCTACTCACTACTGAATATTATAGGGGTCCTTGATTTTGTACCATGCTTCCCTGGTCTATGCGAGTCTCACTCACGGTCAAAGTCAAAGTCAAAGTTTTTATTTGTAAAACATAGGTGTAAAAATAGGTGTTTGAAATAGAATAGGTACAAAGATCTCTATGTTTTGGGGTCAACGGCGTACAAATATCAAGTAGGGAAATTACGCAAAAGCATGCAAAGTTACAATTAAATAATAAAAATTTTGTTAAAAATTAAATGACAAGCTACGAGTAACAGAGTTAACTATCCTCTATCAAACTTAACAATATTGCATAGGTACATTTGTTTAGAACATTTAAAATGTTAGAAACAATAATATTTCTTATGTATTAAGTACCTACTATTAAATTTTAAATATATTTACAACTGACAAACATAATCACAAACTAAATAGGTAACTAATTATTACCGCACATATTTATCCACATATCATATTTATCCGCATTATCTTCTAGGTATTCATTAATGGAATATGCCTTTTGAGTTAAGAAATTATTTAAATATTTTTTTAAATCGTTTTGTTCGTGTTTTTCTCTAATAGGCTCCGGTATTTTATTGTATAATCTACCCAGATTGTACAATAAAATACCGACACGCTACGCTACTAGGACGACCTACACCCACCTGGCTGTTAGTCTGACCTGACAACACTTCTACCGTCGGTCAGAAACCACGACTTTTAGGATTTAAAAGTAACCGGTTATAATATAATATTTCATTCATACTTCTTGTGCTGTATAGAGCAGCAGCACCAGGATCTTGAACTCTTGACCGATTACTGCCTCTGGACAATCAAGGGAAGAAAGGGAACAGCTATTGTATTGTATCATCGTGATTGTTATGCGGTGACAGCTTCATTAAAGCATTGTCTAAAGGTCATAACCGGTGCGACACACATTTTGGTTGAATGTAAATAAGTAAGCAAATCAGGTCGTCCATATTTATTAGGTTGCTCATTATTCAGTACAGTTTGCATTATAAATTAACCTACTAAGTGAACGGCGCGCTAACTGCCATTTATCTCAGGCCTGATGAGCTTCACTGCGAGTGTCGTTATAGCGTGACTGGTGTCACTGCACCTCACAGCTGCGAGCAGAAGGACCACGTGCAAAAACGAACTTGAAATAACAATACTCACTACGGCATGGGTAATACGTGGCAGCCTTGATCCACTGCAGTAGCGTATCACACGTGGTTCACTATATTAGTTCGGGTCGTGGTGTTTGCTGGCCACAGGGAGTGGATCTTCTGTGTCCGTCTGTAGCGTGTGGTGTTGTGTGTTGCGCTATCATTCCGCGAGATGTCACAGTTCAGGGGCTATCGCACGATTTATTATCTGTGGCGATAGCGCGGCGACACTCTGCAACACTCACACACTCACACATGTACCTACGTGAGCGTTGTCAACCACTCTCGTCAGTATAGATTGTGTTTTTGTATCAAAAACAATTTGTTTATGAAATATAATATTTTATTATTCTGAGCGCTGTCCCGGCTTCTTCATCTTGCTTACCTACTGCCTACAATAGAGTTCTGGTTACTACAAAGCATGTGTGTGTAGCATCTTAACTTAGGTTAATGTAGGAGGTATTAAACTGGTCCCACCGGGCTTCCCCAACCAGCACCACTCACACTAATTAAATTTTTAAAGTCAACTTAGAAAATATTATTTCCGAATTAGGCCTATATTCAAAAACCAAAATTAAGAACGTTTCTTAGTGTGCAATGAACTAATGAATGATGCTCTATCTGCGTTGATCCCTCTCGGTACGACTACCATTCGCTAACTTGGCTAGTCTCATAACCACGACATGCGTTCTCGCACAGGTCGTGAGTAACCTCGTAAGCTCGTGCAGGCACGAGAGAAGAGATCAACGGGCAGCAGCTCGTAGGTAGTTCCGTATTGAATAGTGCAGATTTATGGACAGATTACGTTTAAAGAGCCGAATAGGTAAAAGGTAGTGCTTGTGAAGCACACGTGGCCACGTGGCACAGTCATACATACCTTCTAGTATCTGCAGTTTCCTAGCTAGACAGTATTTAGACATTGTTAGGCGAGCAATGTGCAGTCAGTGTGAGATAAGACTCGCCGGCGTCTTTCACTGCAACAGGAAACCACTGCTAGCCTTTCGTGGACAGCAGCCAAACATTAAATCAATGCTCCGTTGTATCCAGTAGGCCAATTCTCGTAATTTAAAACGATCAAAATCTAGTCGCAGTCTCATCTCGGCTACAAACAAATATCAAAAACTTGTCAAAATGTAGGGAAATCAGAGGTATTTTTGACAGATTGAGACTGAGATCAGACTGTGAACGTTCTTAAAATAACGAGAATTGCTTGCCCCTCAGATCTAAGGACGGTGTTCTAGCATTTCTCATCTCTACTCTGTCTCTACATTTCATCTCTACATTTACTCTTGTCAAGCTGCAACCATATTTTATTTTACTTACTATTGATCGTTAAGTTAAAAAGTTGTTGAGAATGTATATGTAGGTCTCAGGATCGGCAGCAACCTTATCTAAGTATTACAGAATACCTGCCAGCGTGATGGTGCAGCATCACCATTTATCATCAAAGCTTTTTCTACAGTTCTTACTGCAAATGTATAGTGGCGATACAAGTGCAGGGCTCTGTATAGAGTATACAAGTGAGCGCGTCGACATGTCGGAAGCGGTCACTCGATAACAACTTTACTATTTAACTACAGCCACTTCCGATGTGTGGTAGTCTGGAAACGTATAGCCTACCTACTAAGGACTGTTTACTACGGACGGAACTATTCAGAGGATGACTTGACCCACAGAATCACAATATAATATTGAATACCTACATCAAAGATTTGATGAAAATATAAGTTATGGATTTCGAGTGCCCAACTTTACCAAGGTACCTATAGTAGGTTATCTGCGCGTCGCTTCGTGAGATAAAAATATCTACTGTGTTTGAACTCAAAAGAAGAAAAAAAAACCCAACACTATGTTGCCGTAATCAAGTAAAACAGCATGACATCGAGTGCGTCATAAACCCACAAGCTGCGGGACTGGCTGCAGTTAGGTCTTGTTTACGACGCGGTACAGCGCGGAGCTGCCATGTACGGACGGGCTAGTTCAGCAGGCTCGTAAACTATGCAATATTTAATACTTTAATAGCTCTACCCACCATCAAGTGTCGCAGAGACACGTACGAAGCAGATAACAGGCGACGTGCTATCAGAGTATCAACGAGGAGGACTCAGCGAAGCCCCACAACGTACAGCCCGTTTATGATCTTGTCTTGTTTATGATCTGATAGAATATTGAGACCAACAGAAACATTAAAGCCATTTGTTGTCAGCAATAATGATCGATCTCTTATTCCCTTCTAATGCCTAGTAGAATAAACTTTAATTGTGAACACTCATACTTCCACACAACAGTTAGATAACGTTATAAAACATTGTGTAGCATGATAACGTTTTATTATAAAACATTTCGATTCGGTATTCAATCGTGTTACAACTGAAAACAATGCTATCGAGTAAGATACTATCATCTTGCAATTGGCGATCAATGAATGTTGTACTGCCGGTAGGCGCCTGCACCGGGGCCGGGGCCCCTGGGCCCGGGGGCCCGGGGCATGCGCGCGGCTCGGACGGGCGTCGTTGACTTGTTCGCGCAATTCACACGGCGCCGCTTATTACCGCCCGCGACGCGCCGCTCCGAGGTAATCGACACAATAGATACTAATCGCCACTTAATGGATCATAATGAAATCGATAATCAATGTCGACAGGGATAAGAATACTTTTGCTATTACCTAGCGCGACTTCGTCTGCTTTGACTTCGTAGGTACTCTTCCCTACAAACTTTCATAAATATTCAGACAATCTAAACTTCCCCTCAAAGGGGATGTTATGATTTGCTGCTTCTGAGGAGTCTAAGGCCAGACATTTTATGAATCACCTGCACAACATACAACAAACATTTACAATTCCCAGGTACACAATGAATAAGAATCTGCTACGAATAATGCGCAAAAAACCTTTACAAAATAATTTTGTTTTTATTAAATCTAAAAATATCCAAAAAAAATGAGTAGGTAAACTGCATGTTTATACGCTGCTACTCAGATTTCCATAACTGTGTAATTACAAGCTAATAACGCGCCAACATGTTCAAGCGATTTGTTTTTTATAGCAGAGGTCACGACCAAACTGTTTGAAGATCATTCCGACTTCATCCGGAGCTAATCGGTCGATTATTGGGACTATCACGAGTTCTAACATATTGCTGGGCATAAACAGCTGAGTATGGGAGTTCGGACTGAACGTAAATTCTACAATGTGAATATGTCATCATGGCACTTTAGAAGTGTAGGTGTCGGAATGGCCGCCAGACAACAGCCGGATGGGTCGCCACCACCGTAGGCCCCTCTGGGCACTCTCCACCGGGCCGCCTGCCTTTGCCGAGAGTCGAACTCGTGATACCAACTGCGGCTAAAGAATTAAATTACCTAAAGAAGGTAACTTTCCAGATTCCTTAAATGCCACGAATAAAACTGGGGAACTGTTATTGGTAAATTATCTTGACACCCCAGGAGTTTTAGAAGCTCTGAGAGTAGAACTGCAATAAACAAAAATTAGAATTTACAGCAAATTATTCTTATTCTTACTTCATTGCAATGTTTACTTACCTACAGTGTCCTGTAGAAAAGCCTCCACAGCCATACTCGGTTTATTGAACTAATTAACGTTTAATTAAAGAGATCAACAGCGCCACCGTGCCGCCCAGTAGCGCGCTAGTGCACTCGTTACATAAGCACCCGCCCTTTACGTAACAACCTGTATACCGCACCTGACAGCGGCTGTTATACAGCGTGTTGCCCAAAACAATGCACTGGTGTGGAGCAATCATATCAATGTTAATTGAAACGAGTTCCAATCAGGTTGTCTAACGCGCGGTGGATGGGCCGCGGAGGTGAGGCAGCACGGGGGAGTGGGGGAGCAGCAAGTTCGACACCATACATAACAAGTAGCTATATTCAGAAGGCACACTCAATACAGCAGCGTTTGAAATAGGCTCAAACTAGTGCGAGTTTCGCCCTGACTATCACAGGTGTACCTCGGCAAAACACTATTGAGATGGGTTATGGCCATCTCAATAGTGTTCTGCTGACTGGTTCAAGCATATGCAGCCTGCCTCATGACCACTACCTGCTAAGGTACATACATACACTGTAAGTCGCCAACTCGTTACGGCTGTACACGCTGTGTACGTACTAACAGCCTGAACTGCTAGCTATGAACATCCTGGTGTTCATATAGTAGACAACAAGCAGGGCGTGTGAGGCTGTGAGTGCGCTCTCTGCACGTCGCCTATCGCGCGGCCGATGCACGCGGCGGCCCTGACCCGCGCCGAATACTTCGGTTCAGCGTCAGCACCTACTTGTCCACCAGCCCGACCGGCTAGCTGATCGAGTTATTCACACACTTTCAAGTCACGGTATTTCATATACCTACCGCTACCTACCTGTTGATTCGCTTCCGTGCTATTGACTCTTGAAATACGGAAAGTTCCATTTTGTTAGAAAATCGCACAAGTGTTGGAAGTTTCGACATTGCACCCATATTTCATAATGTGATAAGGATAACTCCATTGTTGCAGATTTTCTGATTGCGAAATCACGAATGCAGATATGTTTAGTGTGTTATCGACTGGACACCGGCATCTCCGATTCTTCCTGCTGTACCCTGGCTTAACATCCAGCAATGCTGAGCAGTGGCCACTATGATTACTGTCTGTTTCTCCAGTAATATTTTTATGGTTCCGTAGCCAAATGGCAAAAAACGGAACCCTTAGGGATTCGTCATGTCTGTCTGTCTGACTGTCCGTCCGTATGTCACAGCCACTTTTTTCCGAAACTATAAGAACTATACTGTTGAAACTTGGTAAGTAGATGTATTCTGTGAACCGCATTAAGATTTTCACACAAAAATAGAAAAAAAACAATAAATTTTGGGGGAAAAATGTTAGAGTTTCAGTTCTAAGTATGGGGATACTTAGAACTGAAACTCAAAATTTTTTTTCATCAAACCCATACGTGTGGGGTATCAATTGATAGGTCATCAAAAATGATGTTGAGGTTTCTAATATAATTTCTTTCCAAACTGAATAGTTTGCGCGAGAGACACTTCCAAAGTGGTAAAATGTGTCCCCCCCCCCCCCCCTGTAACTTCTAAAATAAGAGAATGATAAAACTAAAAAAAATATATAATGTACATTACCATGCAAACTTCCACGGAAAATTGGTTTGAACGAGATCTAGTAAGTAGTTTTTTTTTTAATACGTCATAAATCGTAAACCGCAATTTGCTGTTACAGAACCCTTCATGGGCGAGTCCGACTCGCACTTGGCCGCTTTTTTATTTCGTTGCGTGTTCCTAAACAGTTGAATCATTTCTCTAAGCACTCTTCGCTACTGAAGTTTCTGGCTTACAAGAGTTGCGGTTGTTTGGAAATAGGCTGGAATGCATTTCCAAAAGAAATCAAAGCTGCTCTCGGAGCAGGTTCGGCTTCAACAAAAGATTGAATATTATATTGATTACATAACCGCTCACTACTGCTGGTCCGTGAGCGGCGAGATGTTTCACAAACATAACTCTCGGCACGTCTTGTGCGCATGCGCGGCTACCTCCATCTGTGGATCTGCTACAATTTACTACTCATCTGAAACCGATTTACTAGTTAATGAGTATTAAGTAGTAACGAACATATATGACCTTCGTGGATATCTTATCTCTATGCAAGTTACTGCTTCTGAACTAAACTTTAAAAAGATTAGTGTAATGCAGTGTATTAGTTGTATCTGTCAGCTCCTTATCACTTCCTGATACGATATAGATTAGCAAAACAATTAATTGTTAATGTTACACGAGGCGACAGAGCAAGGTTTTCTCGCCACCTTCGCGACGACCTGCTCAGAAAGCCATTATAACTTTAATAAGTAATACCGAGGGACGCCCTACACCACTGACCACAGCTACCACGCCAGAATAGACTAGGCGGGTCGCGACAGCTGTAGGCAACAACAGCAGCTCCCATAAAAGAAAATTAGTATATGTACTTGTATACGACTCGGTTTGGTATATTTGCGTGCTTATACATAACCAAATCCGCTGTAGCTGTAGTTGATTGGGACATAACACATAACATCATGCCTCGCTTGGGGTTCGGCAGAAGTTTACCTACAGTGTTGGGACATACACAATAACTGTCCAACCAGTTCCACCCGAGAGGGATGGCTCGACACGGTGCAGCGCGGTGCAGCGCGGTGCAGCACGGTGCAGCACGGTGCAGCACGGTGCAGCACGATGCCTACTAGCACAGCATACGATGGGATCAGCCCGCGCTGCCCGTCGCGCGCCGGGACAAACACGATAACCGAGTTTATCGGAGCCCCATAAAAACGTATCGGCGCCTTATCTGCTGTCACCGCTACAGAAATAGAGCAACGAATATTTATACTTAATCACTATAATCGGAAAATAACGAAGAGACACGCCGATAACACTGCGACCTCTCAATGTGTCCGGCGACCACACAACTTAGAACCGACCTTAAGTTTGTCCCGTTAAGGTATGTACTTCGTCGTGTGGTACGGCGCTGTGATAAGACATGCCCCCTGACCCGCGCTTCTCGAAGCGGCTATCTCAAGAACGTTCTGTCGGCGTATCGGGGTCGCGCGCACTGCTCCCGCATCACATGCCGCATGCTCGCCGGACGACCAGGAAAATATTAACACTTATTATTATGTACATAATTTATATTAATTAGGAAATACATCTAGATACGGACCCACATTGGGAATGTGCTCGTAGGCCCCTAACTAAACTGTTCTGTACACATACACACTAGTCATAAGATCTAGTAAGTAGATCTAGTTCTAAGATCTTTTTGTGGGCTGACGTTTGTAAATGAAGCTGAAAGTGAAGGCTTTCATATCAGTGCAGACACATCAGTTCAACAACGACCACAGTAGCCGCAAACCTTATGAGGTGCTGCGTCCGATGATAATGTGCAGTGGAACAATCCCGCGCCGTCATCTCCGCCACTACACAACACTAGTCTGGACTCCAAGAATGCTATAATTAGCCCAATGAGCCAGCTAGCTAATGCATTACACGTAAGAACGGTTTTCATGAATTTTCATAAACTTCGTAAATTAAAAACCTGTAGCTTTACAGTTCGTAGTCACGCGATGCTACACGTTGTTCGCTGCGCCGACAGAACATGAACCACGTGGCTGCAGGCATATGTACACAAGCACTCTTATCCACTTACTCAGTAGGTACTTAGCCATCACAATCTGCATAGATATCGCACATCAGAACAATACATTTACTTCAGAACAATACACAAAATTTACTTTAACAGGTCAACTTTAACTTTATCAACCAGTAGTTACTCGTAGCTCTAAATTACCAAATTTTAGTAAAATGATTAAAATTTTGCTCTACAACTTCTAAGAGGGTCATAATTCAGGATTTCTGATTAAATTCACCGGTTGAGGATCTATCTAGCGCACAGCTAAACGTCAATCAGTAGCTTTCTGAAAAAGTGTGCATACATAACATGAAACATTTTGCATCGGTATGAAAGTAACGTCACATGTGACGTCAGCACGTAGGGTACCGGGCTGGCGGGTGGCGGGCACCTACAAAGAACGGTTCGGGACGTACGGCTTTGTTTGCCGATTGTCGGTCGGGCACAAACAGTGGCGAGCCCGCGAAGCAGAATATTTGCATCGCGCGGTGTAATTCATTAGTAGAACATTACAACCAGACACAGCAGGCTCACTGCTACCAATACATCAAACATCGATGATGGCGGACTCGGATCCCATGTGAAGCTTTGTTCTCTGACTGCAGTCGTAGCTTGGCTTGCTAGAAAAAGTCTCATGTCATTTTTGATCGGATCCCTAGTAAGGTAGCCTGCACGCCAGTGGTTACGAACCCAGTATAACCTAGCCTCGTATTCTATTGAAACTTCGCATTACGCCAGGCCAGTTCAAGGTCAAAGGGTGACTGACGTGCTGCTTATTGTACTAGATCGAATAATGATGTCATCTGAATTGAGACTGCAGAATGACGTATGTAGAGACTGTAAAGAGTGCTCCTTCTATATGTATGTATATATTTTAATTGTTTCATTTGGCTTGAGGGGGGCTGGGGGGCAGGGGGGCCGGGGGTCGACACGTGTGCACTTGGCCAAACACGCTGTATGTGTGACAGAGCTGACATACTCACACACCATTACTCCACTTTGCCGAGCAAACACCGGCTCGCGACACGCAGGGACTCGGCGCGAGCTGAGTCGCGTGAACACGAGGCAATCGAAGGAATGTCTCTTCAATAGAGGAGGTGACACACACGTGTGACGTGCCGTTCAAGTTCGAACATTCAAGTCTTCCAGCGATCTGTAGTGTACATTGTACCAAATAATAAGCGAGCTCGTAACAACTAACTTGATTCTGAGATGTATGAAGAATCATTTGTCTTTTGTAGTAGTCGCCATAATGATTTTGGGTTTCAGGAGCTGCAGTGATTGGGAATAGTGGTGAGTGGTTGTCCTAAAAAAACAACTAATTTGACGACGAATTCCTCCACCGAAATTCACCTAATCAACTAAACTATCGGATAATTTACTTTCCGTTGTGTGACTATCTCATAACAATAAATATGTATTTTGATAAAAAGGTGCATATGATAAAATGCCGTATTTTCAGGATGTGGACATCGCGAATCTCTTTTTTTTTAGCAAAAGTAAGTAGGATAATGTTTCTATGGCCACTTTCTATATGAACATGCGTGGTTAGGTACAGATGATCGATGCTACGTGGACACAGTACATGGGTACATATAGCTCACGTGTCGATTCAAATGAGACAGCTTGGCCGACGCCATATTGACTCACAAATGCGTCGCCTCCACTAGCGAGCTCCGACCGCGGCCGACTTCGACGCGGCGTGCGTCCATCAAAACACCGCAATATTTGCCGAATTAAAGTCAAATTGTGCTGTCGTGAATGGCTCACTCCTAGCTTTGGTTTCGCGCCAAGAAATTATGGAATAGGTCCACTGGTGAACAAGCACGCAACCAATGAGAACCCCGAAACATTGGCAGAGAGATTGCTGAGCTGTAGTTAATAGAAAGGACCCTTTTTTATCGTGGAGAAATGGTCATGCATTCTGCAGTACCACGGGGAGATAGTGCAGTTATGTGGGACTCTAACCCACTAAAACTCCACGGTGTCCTCCTCTGCCGCTTACGGCAGGAACACGGGCACGAATAGAAAGGAGCCTGCCCCATCCTCTTGAAATTATAACATAAGTCATAGTTTCTAAAATACCCTTGTGCGCTGAGTAGGATAACTAAACGGAATATTGTGGACAACACAAGTCGTAAAACTGAACGAAAGCCCTTGAGCTCATCGTTATCGCGCACCCCTTGGACCGATGACCTACTCACAGATAAGCCGAGCGTTAGCAACTGTCATAACAATACAGCGATTTTATGAACTGTCCTACACGATCCAAACTCCATTAGTACACTATGTGTAGTGTGTACCTACTGATGCTTACCCCGTTTATGATTATAAATAGCTCTACTTGGGCTGCCCAGTTGGATCATGAGAATCGTAAGCGCGACTGCTTTTTTTTTTCCGGATGGGAAATCATCAAATGACCCCTCCCGCTCTGGGTAGAGCGGAAGGGAGTGTCAGACTCTTACTGACTAAAACTCACCCATGTTCCTTCCTTTGCCCTTTATGTTCCGGGGTAGCGGTAACCCTTTCAGACAATCCCGCTGAAAGCGCGACGGCTGGGCTAGGGACTAGGGCCCTGTTCCGGGTTCGATTACTAAGTCGATCAAATAGGCTAGTTATTAATATTGGTCTTTCCATTCAGAATGTATTTATTTATTTCTCCGTAGCAGCCCGGGGTAAGGTTCTAAGAAAAGTTTATTGTTCAAAAAGAAGTTGCGAAATGTAACTGTAGTGCACATAAGCTTCTTTTACCGAACACTCTGGGACACGCAGCCGTGATGGTGTGAGTAGCTGTAGCTAGGGGGGTACTCGCGCAAGTTGCTGGGCGCGGGCGCGGCTGTGCGTACAGGAACACATCGCCAAGAGCGCCAGATGTCGCGCCGTCACAGGAAGTATAGCTTATCCAGATCTAGAATCCGACGCATGTATTTCCATCTTGAAACTCTTAGTAACAACATTACAGTACGCAACTTAGCGAAGATTACCGAGTACGTAATAGGAATGAAAATCCCTTTTACATTAAATGAAGCAGGAAAGTGATATCGAAAAAAACGAAGTCAATTTGCGTGTATTAGTGTCAGCCGGCTACCCCACAGTCAAACAAGCGCTGTTTGTTCTGTCGCTCCACGCCCAGTCGCCCGCTGCCCACCACACCGGCCCACACCGACCCACTCGCCACCACTCGCCACCACTCTCCACCACTCGCCGGTTCCCGACGACCGAACTATCGAATTGCTAGTAAAGTAAGTCTAAGTCTTATAGCTGCAACAAATTCATAATGTTCACACGTCGGCAGGATATTCCACGGAGTAAGGGTTGATGCTCGATACGCTGGCTGGAAGCTTGTACGTGAACTCAAACTTAATGTGTTGCAAGAAATGGATATGATTAAACTCAATATCTCATAAAATAAACTCAATATGTCATATGAACGTAGGTACTTACATCATTAAAAACTGAAATGATTGTGAGCGCGGTGTCAATATGTCAGTAGGTACCGTTCGGTTCCGTTAGGAGTAACACTTGAATGAGACAAAGTGCGAAGGTCATCAGATTATTAAAATAATATACTTTTTAGCAACTGCTCATAATAATTTTGTTACCAAAAAAAGTGAGATAATAGTCTCCAAGCGGCGCACGCGCAGGCGTAACATGCGCACATGTGTACATTACTCGCTCCTTTACTGTGTCTCGTTTATGAGATCATTTATCTGTTGTAATATTGTATCACTATTAGCAGACGCTCGTACTGCGGTCGCTCTCACTGCGACCTCGCTCGCGTGCGAACTCGGCGAGTTTTGTCTTCCTTGGGACGCTCACGGCAGCGGCATGCTCACAAAAACATAATATCTATCAGGCTTGAGCTGTTTCGCAGTGTAAAGATATTTAAAATTGCTCACTAGAGTTACCGCGAGACACGACAGAACAAATACAATCAAATTAATACTTATTCGATCGCTCTCTATCCTTTGCGACCGAATCAATTTGATTGCACAAGTTTAGATTGTTTTTTTTTTCATGCCAAGTCATTATTTCAAACGCTCTAAAACAATTAAGGACAAACATGTACCTACGCAGTTTTCAATTTATATAATCAAATGGTAAACTTAATGTGATCAAATGAAAACAAAACGATGCCAGTAACCGGTTCATATATAATTATATATAATAATATATTCTTTATTTCGGACTAATAACAATCCATATAGTATTAGTAACATTGACTTAAAAGCTATGTTAGTAAACTTTTCCAAACCTAAACAACTAAAAATGACGTGGCCACACACATATTGGCACGTGCCTCCGAACCCAGTGCCTTATAAAGGGACTATCCACTTTGTCTAATAAGGTTTTCAGAGTTCGGTAAAGAGTTCCCTTGCGGGGCGCGGTCTTGGCTGCAGCAGCAAGTAATCTTTTCATTCTCTACCAAATTAATAGGTACTGTGGTCGGAACAGAACAAGTAAACAAGTTTCAAATTGTCCAAACTGAAAGCAAGAGCTGATTGCAAGAGTACATCTTAAATTCTTACCATACTTCATAGTCTGTGATCAGAGTAAAGCTAACTAAAAGCTTGTAAAACAGCAGTTGTGTAATTTGTGGTAAGTAAGCGAGTCGGATTTCATGCAGTGCAAACAAGTCACAAACCAGCACTTTATCTTATTTGTGTGTTCAGTTAACAACACAAATGAAATCGGCCGCAGATCACAATCGAGTGTTTAACACTAACACGCGTTGTTTAGTTAGCAGCGCATGCGCACTTGTGCCACAGTGCGGGTGGGGACAGTAGGTTCACTGTTTACACTGAAGTCGTGAATAGGTGCCAACGTAAACCAAGCTTTAGTGACAGCAGTGCTTCGACACGACATGCAGCAGTCAGGTCAGAACTATGACGTTCTGTTTATCTTCATACATAATATATTATTATACCTTAATGCCGAGATATTTTTAATTGCGCCTGCTGTCGTATAATGTCCTATGGTTCAGTAGACAAGTGGACGCACTTCCCCACTGTAAATACATCTAACTCCCGCTCGATGAGCTCGCAGGCGTCGCCACTACGATTAACTATTATTATTCTCTTTCGCAAATTAAACGAGTTCTACAACATTATTTTAATACACAAGCGAGTTTCTTAATACTAATTCTGGGGTACCCCAACAACAAATCCGCAGAAGAAATCGGCCTTCAGAAGTTAGACGTCTAATCTAAAAAGAGGTTCTGTTTCGCCGATTGCTTTTATTTTAGTGTCAAAAATCTAGCCTCCATCCCATGTCGTCTGTTGATGTCAAAAAATAAGGTAAAATATCCGCGCCTATTTTAGAGAGTTTTCAAAAGTTTCAGAAAGAAGAGCATTATAAGAGAAAGGTTTAAGGCAAGCCAAAAAAACAAAGGAATTAAACTTTATACCATCACTAAAAAAATAACACTATAAAGATGCTGACGGCCCATATACACAGCGCGCCTTGGCGACATCAATTAACAAACATGTTAAGTATCTATCCATAACTGTGGTCAACTCAAAGCGTGGCCGTGGCGTCCATGTTGCCTCAGTATTAATGCCCGGCGAGACATTAGTGTAATGTGTTGGAGTTAAACGCAACAGTGCAAGCTATTCACTTTCGCGGCGAACAATCCGGCGCAGGCAATTAATCAAGCGTCGAGCGGCGCGCACGCAGCCACGCAGTGACGTCATCACATCGCTCTTGCACGGAGCAACACACAGAAGAACTACAAGGCGATTAATTTATTATGGGAGCAGTCAGACTGTCAGTGGTTTCACAAGAGTTCAGCAATAAGTACCTATTCGACACATTTTCACTAGCCGGTACACATGTTTATGACGATTATATACATGGCGGCTCGCGGAATGGTGGTACTGGCGCAAGTACTGCTTCATTGTTGGACTGGCCTCGTGGTAAAGTGGCGCTGCAGCGGCTGACCACTGCAGGCGACATTTTAGCATGCAGTTTGTCGACATGAAGCAGTCGTTACTTGGAACATCAACTTGTAACCACTTGACACGTGTCTACGAATTACCCGGCCAGTTCAAGAATGTTTGTGTAATGCAAACCCGATGCTGACATAATGGACACGTTTCTTATCATTGCATTAAAAGTGGGACTACTGTTCTGGCCTGTCGTGTGCTCTTAACGTACTTCAGTAGCGGACATCTGCAGATTTCTTCATCAAACATATTAAATGCATATGGCGTGTTATGTAACCAAAACGACTTTATTTCTCGTTCGGCGATAACTTTACATACCTACTACACTGGGACACATTGACATTTGCGGATGGCGCATGGCATGCGGAAAATACGAGGCCGCCTACCCCTTCCGGTGTCGCAGGCGTGACGAATATAAATATTGTTATAGTTGACTTTTATCACTCACAGTGTTTTGAACTTTTAGTCAATGAACTGAGTGCTGCCAGCCGGATGACGGTCTTAAAATTAATTTGGAATCGTAAATACTACGAATTATACCTATCACCTACGCCAATTTGTCAGCTCCACAGCACTTGATACCCACAATAAAGCCATAATAATGTCGCCACCTCTTCACACACGTCACTGTCACTGTGTCGCGGTACAATGTGGGTGACATCATTAGTGAGGGCTGGTCACCAATTATCATAAACGTGTAAGTGAAGGGTGCGCGAGCCGCGCGGGCCGCGGGCCGCGCCCCGCCGGGGCCGTGCGCGGAGCGGCCCGGGCCCCGTAGGACCCGTGGGCCCTCCCCCACCTGTGGCGCGCGGCCGGCGACCTGTGGCGCGCCTTCCTCATCCACTTACATTACAACCCCTTCCGACTACTTCACACAGGTCACACACTCTTCACGACCTCTATCGTTCAGAACACTTGAGAACGGAGACCTGACTTCGGGTTCATGTCTTACATTTTGCCATCGAACTGCCTGAATGTAGAGCTTGAACTCTAGCTCCAGTTGTACGAAATACCTTAATATTTTATTGATTTTATGAAAGTTTAAAAAAGTTCATTAGCCGACCGCGTCATTGGACTGTTAAACAAAGTTGATGATTTCCACCAAGTGTATCGACTGTGTACACATTACACAATTATTAAATAGATAATATTGTTTATTTATAGGCCGTGGATGCAGAATACACAGTGACCAGTCGTATGGTGGTGCTTGGGCGAGGCCTATGTCCAGCAGTGGACGTCTTTCGGCTGTAATGAATGAATAAATTAATATTTATGTAAGATGTCGGTAGTGTCTATGACAAATAAATGTTGCTGTTATAAGTCGTGGACACATAGGTATTAAGTAATTAAAGTTTCCATGAACACTAGGTAAGTAGTCAGCTACAATATCAATATCCAGTATAATGTAGTCGTATGTCTGCAGAGCGCACACGATAGCATGGCGTCGTATTACATCACGTGACCCTTTCACGCACTCAGCGAAACTCCAGTAATGGTGCGTCCAGACATTACGAGCGCAGTGACCGCGCCACCGCGCCGTGACCGCGCTGGGACCGCGCGGCGACACAGGCTGCGCGTACTATCAACATCATATCGGGTTCAGCTCCTCTAGTAATAGTAACCACCTCATACTGCGGCAGCAGGTTCTTTACTAAATATACCTTTTGTTATTATTTTATAGGTAACTACGTGTCTTTTAAATTCAATGTGGACAACATTCAATGTGAAGAATAGATGGAAAAACGAAAGGACCTGACCGGTAGTTTTACAATCTGCTGCTCATAGCCGGGGTGGGTGCGAGGAGTAGGAGTACGTGGAGCGTATACCGCGTGTACGTGGAGCACCCAAACACATCTGAATATGCATGAAGAGGTTCCACCTTAACGTCACACGTCTGTCGCGATGCGATGCTGGCGTAGCTTTGTAACCGAGACAAGTTCATACAGGAAGCCATTCGCAGTAACCCAAGCCAGAAATCGAATATTTAGGGACGTGTCGTTGTTTCCTGCACAGAGAAGCGACATGCATGCATCGCGGTTATTAAAAGTCCCACAGTTGTAGTTATTATGATGATTAGTGTGCGGGGTGCGGCGCACGCGGCGCTAACGAATGGCGCACATTAACCACCCTCTGCCGGCTCGCCCGAGCCCCCCAGTCCCCGAGCCCCCCAGCCCCCGAGTGTTTGGAGGTCAATAGCATCGCACGCGGACACGCGCCCTTTCTTTACACCCATCACATTATGACATCCACTATTTTTAATGCTTTATCTGGTATAAGTTCTGTATTTTGGGCAATAATCATCTTCGTGCGAACTAGGTAACTGGGTTCATTTGCACTCAAACAACCAGTCAGCATAATACATTATGCATTATATTTAAGTCCTTCGCGCTACAAGTACCAGCTGATATTGTCCCAGCAAAAGCCGCGCGCGGCCGCTGTTACATCACGTTCGTACGTAGACATACTAATGATCCTCCAACAGCGGAAGTGTTTGTGTTTCAGTCAGTTACAATATTGTTCTCCTTCCTAAAATCTTCCATGCATGTATGCTGTGTCCTACTCATACTAAAGATTTCGTCGGAATGTTTACAATTATTATTATAAATTATGTCAATAAAGTGAATTTGACGGTTGACATCGTGTGGTCAAATCAACTTTCTATCAAAACTATAAACAAGGTACTTAAAACGGCTCTCGGTTGAGAAAAAATATACAATTTGATGCGAACCGCAAACTGGTGACATTTTCCTCAATAGTCGTAGGTACCTACTTAAATAAAAGAAAGAAATACACTTTACTTCAGACGATCGATAAAGAGGTAAACTACCTCGAACTGAAATAAATAAAATTATATAGGCACGATAAATTATAATTATTATTTCATTTAAATACTTACAAATTACATTTTTAAATATTTTTAAAAAACAAAAAGATAAAAAGACTAATTATTAAATAATAGTTATTATTAAATTATATAAAATTTATACGCACACGACATACTTACTAATCTTATATGTCGTGTGCGTCAGTGTCACTCATGTCACGACAATTTCGTCTCAGCCTACGTCTCCATAACGTGATTTTTATTTGTCCCAGCGTCAACGATACACATGAACCCTTTATCAAAAATGGTGAGTGTAGGTACGTCCAAGTGGAGCCCTCTACTACCTATATGAACAGGCCGTGGTTTAAAGTGCCAGGGGTAAGTTGTTCCGGCACGAATAACTTGAAAAGAGGTAATCAGTAAACACCATCGCGCAGCTTCAGCAGCCTTTTGACAGACGCTATACTCGTAAAGACGTGTTAGTTTGGTTTTTGCTAGGTAGTATATATTTGTTACGTAAGTAAGTTTTTCCGTTCTAACACATCTTGTTCTGTAAAATTAATTAATAAATAACTGTAAAATTGATTGAAGATCAATTTTACGTGCGAGTTGCACTTATCAATATGGTAGTCAATGGCTTTCGATCAACCGTCAGACACATATCCTCGAGCGTGCCACAAGGGTCTCATTTGGGGCCGGTCTTATTTAACTTTTTTGTTAATGATATTCCGAACTGCTTTAGTCATTGTAATTTTTTTATGTTTGCCGATGACCTAAAATTCGGGACATTGGGGTCACATTTGATCAGAAATTAACTTTTGTCTCTCACATAGATAATATAGTGAAAAAGTATTCCAAAATGCTGGGTTTTGTTATCAGAAACACAAAACAATTTAAAAACTGCAGAACAAAAATGATTCTTTATAATTGTTTGAGTCGAAGCATGTTAGAGTATTGCAGTGTGGTCTGGCGGCCACACTTTGCTACTCACTCATTGCGTCTTGAGCGTGTACAAAAACGTTTTCTGGGGCATCTGCCCTATGTTAGCGGGTTGTCCAAGAAAATACATTCATATAGTGATAGGCTCAAACATTTTAATATGGTTTCTCTGGACAAACGTCGACGACTGAATGACGCGATGTTTGTATGCAAAGTTATGGCCCAAAAAATTGACTGTCCGCAAATATTAAATAATTTTAGCTTCCGTGACCCCTCCAGAATTCCTCGCCATCCTATAACACCACTCTGCCCTCCGCAGAGAAGAACGGTTCTGGGTGCTAACTCTCCTTACGCGAGGTTTTGCAGGGTTGTGAATGATTGCAGTGATCGGATTGACCTCCATTTTGACAGTTTAGGCAAATTGAAAGCCAGTTTTTTATAAGTATCTCCCCGAATATTGAGTTTCTTGGCCCTGCATTGTCTCACTGGGTGGGTGAATTTAGGCTACGTATAACTATTTTTTGTAATACCTAGTTTTGTTTAGTCTGTTTTGATTTTGTTTGTTTTAATTTAGATTAACTAATGTATTAAGATATAATCGCTGCAACTTACACAAACACACATACATGTGTATGTTTGTGTGTTTGTGTAAGATGCACAACATACACACATACACATTCACATAGTCTTTTCTTTCTATTTTTTGTTACTTACGACAACTTTTTGTGTGCATGTAGAGTTTACCTATAGGTAAACTCTACATGCACACAACAGCAGCAGCAGTTTATCTATAGGTAAACTCTACACTCTACATTAGCTACAAATCGGAATAAAGTGATTATAAGTGTTACAATAAACTGTAACAATCACTTAAAGTGATTGTTACAGTTTATTGTAACAATCACTTAAAGTGATTGTTACAGTTTATTGTAACAATCACTTAAAGTGATTGTTACAGTTTATTCCGATTTGTAGCTTATGTTTAAATTGCTTATAATCGTGTATACAATTGTTGGTGAACCAATAAATAAATAAATCAGTTGGAAAAACTACAGGGTATGTTTTAATCGCATTATTGGTAATTTATTACTTACTTGTATTTTTATCGTTTAGGATAACTTAAAAAATAATAATTTGAGGCTAAGAGTTTTGCTGGTTTGAGGTCAGTTGTGCCGAGGAACATATACACAAAATTAAGCAGCATATATCATAAAAATGAAAAAATATTTTACAATGCGAACAGGCGTGAGCATAATCAGCCTATAATGTTCCCACTGCTGAGACTCACGTCTCCTCTCATCGAGAGAGAGTGGGCTGAAATTAATCACGCGTGTCCTGTGCGGGTTGCTAGATGCAATATGTCTTCGAATTTTGGTTCTAGGACATGCCGGTTTTTCCACGATGTCTTCCTTCACCGTTTTGAGAGCAGTGATTATGAAATTAGTTACACACAGTAAAGCGCCTTTCTGAATTCGAACCCACAAGTCCACAAGTCCCTTACCTCTGGGCCACCACTGGTCCTAAACTACTACTAACTAATGAGAACAGAAACCAAAAGAAATCTGGACGAGGCAACAACTCTGTTGAACTGTGGCAGCGGGTGGCTGATGCTGTCATCAAAGATGGCAGATGTGTAGTGCACAAAGAATTTTTTTTTTTTTTTAATTTGCCCCGCACTAGGAATTTCTCCTGTATCGTGGGTGCGTTTACAAACATTTAAACTCACATACACAAACAGCCAGACCCGGAACAACTACTTGTAGGTCATACAAATATTTGTTCTGTGCGGGAATCGAACCCGCGACACACAGCGCAGCAGTCAATCGCTTAACCACTGCGCCAACCGTGCCGTCCGTGCCGTATTAAGTATCTAACCACTTGTAACAATACACTTAACTGATGATACTATCACTAAATAGCAAATTGTTTACTAGTCACTGTAAGATAAAACAATATAATAATAATAATTTATTTAATAAGAATAATAAAAAATGTAGAATGGGGATTGTGGGGCAAGTAAATGAGAGTTGTATCCCGACAGCAACAGTGCCTGCCAGAGATCTATTAATACCGCTCCATTCCAATAACTGATTGGAACAAAAATGTGATGTAAATAAATAATAATAAATACAACTCCGCGCACCTTCCTAATGACTTGTATGGGGCAATGGAGGACGGTCCTTCGGTATCCAGGATGTCGAAATATCCAGAGGAATAGCGAGCCGATAAGGATCGAGCGAGGCATATCCCAGGGCGACAGTTTGAGCTTAGCTTAGCTTAGCCTTGAATCCTCTAAGCACACTACTGGAGGCTTCAGGTCTAGGCTACCCGCTGAGGAGAGGTGGTCAGGTTATATCGCACCTCCTCTACATGGATGACCTAAAACTCCTTGCTCCCAACAATTTGCAACTGATGGAGCTACTGCAAGTAACTAAAACTTTCAGTAGCGCCATCAGGATGGAATTTGGTGTGGACAAATGTGCGGTCATGCGTGTAAAGCGAAGGGAGATTGTGGAATCCGTGGGAACCCAACTCTCGGATTCCACATACCTTAGAGCCCTCTCCGCATCCGAAGTTATATTGTTTGAAAAAATGCAGGTTTTTGATTCTCCTTTCCTAGAGTATACCAAAACTTATTAAAAATATTTTAAAAGAATTGTGTTTTTGCTAAATCTAAATTTTTAAGCGATACATTTAAAAGTCCCAAAAATAAAGTAAAAACCAACTGGAAAATTATTAACAATTTAACGGGTAAGTCGGTTAAACAGGAAAAACACCTGGAGATTATGGTTGACAACAAATTAGTTAAAAAGGCAGCTGATATATAACGCTCCATAAATTCGACCCCGTCTAAAATTGAAACCCTTTTGCATAGTAGTATGCCTAAATGTAGTCGCTTATTTAACTTCGTACATATAACGCCTCGTGATGTAGTTGATATTTTTAACACACTTTAGAGTAAGAGTACTGGTGATTACTGGGGCATCTCCATTAAACTTTGTAATATAATTTGACATCGTATGTTGATTTGATTTAGGAAATTTTCCTGACCTCATGAAAAGTACTAAAGTCAGACCATTATTTAAATTAGGCAATAAAAATAACGTTGATAATTTTAGGCCTATTTCTATCGTACCTGGATTTAATCAAATATTTCAAAACTCAATACTTAAGCAGTTGTTAAACATTTTAATTGAAATAACCTCCTTCGTGATGAACAATATGGCTTTACAAAAGGTAGTTCGACTACAGATGCGGGTGTAGCTCTACTGAAAACGCTTATTTAATGCAGGGGAGAACTCGCAAAATGCTATTGGAGTTTTCTTTGATCTCTCCAAAGCTTTTGATTGCGCGCACCATGACACGGTTTTGCGTAAACAACGTCATTATGGTGTTCAAAACGAAGCTCTCAATGTAATAAATCCATATATAATAATAGACAGCAATGTGTAGATGTTAATGGTCTGAAATATTCCGGGCTACCAGTTCAGCTAGGTGTACCTCAGGGCTCAATACTGCGTCCATTTTTATTCTTAGTGAATAACAATGATTTACCATTCTATTTAGAGGGTATCTGTGACGTTGTACTGTTTGCTGATGATGCCTCTCTTATCTTTAAAGTAGACAGGGATAGACAAAATTTTGACGACGGAAATAGTGCACTATCAACGGTTACGGATTGGTTTACCACAAATAACTTAGTGTTCAATGCCAAGGAAACGAAATGTATAAAGTTCGCCTTATCGAATGTTAGAAATCTAGAACCCAACATCGTCTTAGATAAAGAGGTGCTTGAAACTGTGGACTCGGCAACTTTTCTGGGCATAACAGTAGATGCCAAACTTCAGTGGGGATCACATGCGTATCAAGGCTAGCGGGAAGGCTCAGTTCAGCCGGCTGGTGGTTTTTATTTAGGTATTAAGTTCTGTTTACGTTTTTATTCTTTACTAGCTGCGCCCCGCGGGTTCACCCGCATAAGTTTCGATCCCGTGGAAATATCGGGATAAATAGTATCCTTTATGTTAATCCTGGTCATAAACTATCTGTGTACTAACTTTCATGCAAATCCGTTTAGTAGTTTTTGCGTGAAATAGTAACAAACATCCATCCATCCATCCATACAAACTTTCGCATTTATAATATTACAGTAGGATTTCTGCTTGAGTATAGTTTTCAATGTTTTTTTATTGGTATAAGAGTACTAGCTGACATAATAATATGGCGAATAATTTAATTTAATGTTTTGTGTTTCGTAATGTTAATTACTTAGTATTGTATAGAATGAAGTTGTTCTAACTGAACAGAGCTGTGCTGCTGGGGAGTTTGTTGCCCCACTTCTCCTTCCCTGCTAAACGCATGCGTTTTGGGGGACTGCCTTATGTAAATTTGTCGTTCAAAAAGAATTGATTCTCAGCTTCGTTTGAATATATTTGATTGTTGATCAGCCGATCGATTCTGTAAAAATCTCACCGTGAAAAGTTAGGTGAAGTGAGCTTAGAGTGAGCTGTCAATAGTGTCAATCCCTTAGCATAAGCTGGAATGATAGCTCATCCCACGCTCACTTCACCTAAGTTTTCACGGTAAGATGGTTACAGAATCGCACTGATATTATTTTAACGTTTGTTTTACGTGTTGTTTGAAAATCGGAAAAAAGAAATTAAAAAGGTTTATTGCAGAAACTTGTACTTTTAAGTAAAATATATACCAGTGCTAGGAGGCTCCGCTCTATAATTTGTCATCGAGACAAATTATAAAATGGTAAAAGTGGTGTACCAAAAGAAAATAGAATTCCTCCTATACATACTTGTATATTTCCAATTCTAATTTATACACTACGGAATGGTCCTATTTTAAAACATTGGTCTGTTATGTAGCAACAGCGTGCCTATGTAAATGATAAAGTAACGAACGACATCTGTATGTATTAGAGTTAGAATAATACATTTAAAATAAACAGACACGTTTTGTGAAATCGGCAAGTTCACGGCCGAACTAGATCATAAATTGTTCCACGGTCGAATGTGGAATGAGAACCACTACTAGTTTATAATGTCAGCATCAATACCATTTTAATCAATATAAATAAGTAGAAAACACGTTTTTAAGCATTGATATGTGAAGCCAGTGCACTTACTGATCCTTTGCCCATCAATATCGATAGATCAAATCAAGCGATATGCTCACAGTTCACAGCATCAGGGTGTGCGATACTTTTATCTTATGTTCTTGATTTTTTGTGAATTCACTATCTTCTGTTCTGTTTACCCCTAAGTTTTTACTGTTTCCGGGTCTTGAACGTAAACTACTTATTATATTACTTATATTCTAAAGAACCTAATAAAAAATAACAGTGAGAGACACGTACTACCTTGTACCTGATATCATAAACTCACCTTCACCAATTAACCAGCAACACACGACCAGCGTGACGTCATCCGCGAATGTCACCGCGTCACACACTTGTGGCACACATCGACCAGCCCCTGTATGTGTGGACGTATGTTCCTCCCTACGTGCAGTTAGACAGCAGTATTATTTATGTTAGTAAAGACCTCATTAGTTCACTAGCCGTCTGCTGGCATAAGTTCCGCTGCTTTGCGCTAACTCAACAATACAAAGAATGTGAGCATTGAAAATCACCTAGCACTAGGTGGTTTTCAAAGCTCGCTCGATGCGTTGATTCTGTTCCTGTGTTGTCAAACAGAATCATCCATCGAATCGAAATTTAATAACTAGTAAGATAATAAAATCATGTGAACAAAACTAGTGGTGAAAACATTGTGCAAGCGTGAACCGTGTAGCAATAATAAGATACCATGACAATTTGAGATCTGGCGTCTATAACCTAAATCAATTATATTTAGTTAGCATGAAGAACACAAGAGCAAGAACAAGAACATTTTTTCAAAAATATTCGGTTCGGCCATGTGTCGGTCTGATCTGATCATTCGCACTTTGCACTTCGTAGTAGACCCCCAGCTCAACTGGAATTGTCCAATAATGGACTGACTTAAAAGAAGCGAATTGTGAGTGAGTTACGCAATTGATGCAGGTTTCTTTCCAGAATAATCTCTTGTGGTGCGAGGTGGATAGTGGTGGCCGCCCAACTAGCAAAATTTGTCGTAAAAAAGTCAGCAGCACGTTTCTATTTCAGCTATTTGTGGTGAGCCGGATCTTCAAAATGTCGAGTAAATGATCTGTGCATGTTCTCTCAACACGATTTGGGCGCACTTCTCTCTGCTTTAAGTGATGTAAATATCGTAAGATTATCGTATGAATAGCCAAATAGTCGAAAGAATATAGAATAATCGCAACTTGAATGTTACTAGTACTATAATAGACATGAGTTTGCCATTAGTCCACACAACAGCTTTTTCCGAGTCAGTGGAAGCTCTTTCATTCGACTTATTTGTTGTAATATAGAGCAGTGCGGTTGCAATTACTCCACTCTTTGATCGTATAAATGCAACTAAGCAGCAGTCATAGTCCGCTTTATTTATCTTCAAACATAAAGCGTTGTGTTAAAGTGTTGTGTGGAAAAAAAGAAAAGAAATGTTAGATTATTTTGCCATATTATGGCATATCTATTGCCACAGTCATAATTCGTGACCTGTTAAATGGCTCTTTGGTCTCACTTTCATATGCGGAATTTAATTTTTCGTCTATATTCCTTACATTTTAGTTAATAATTTCTTGGGCCGCAAGATTTCTTAGTAAGTAATGATTTATAAATAATATTAATTTAAAAGTTCGCCACACTAATTCGCCATTAATATCAACTCACTTATCATCACAAAGCATTCACTCTGCTTTTAGCTGAGAAATAGAAATGAGGTTTAAATTTTACGACTTCTACCGCCATTGCAGTTACTTTAGGGCTCCTCAGCGCAAAATATTATATCATTAATATTAGATCAAAATGGGTAATTAATAAATTTCTCAATAAGACGCCCCGTCTTATTGAGAAATTTTACGATTATTGTAAAAATTTGTGAAAATAAAAACGATTTTTGCTAAAAAAAAAAATACGTTTATTTTCAATTGAGGGCAGTTTATTTCCATAATTTTCGTTTTATGAGAACGCCTGGTTACTTCCAATCATTATGGAGTTCGTTTCATCGCGATAGATCATTTAGTTTAAACGTTACACCGTTTTGTTTACACTGGGGTCACAGTAGCGAACAAAATTTTTAAAAATTCCATGAAAAAAAAAAAAAAAAAATTTAGATATTTTTAAATATTTTTGCCGTCGATAAAAGTAAGCATAGATTCCCTCATTTCGATATGTGCACATTATAAAGAATCACACTGTATTTTAATCTTAATATCACTAACTTGACACAAAACAGGTGTTTTTTTATTATTATTCTGGTTACATTTAAATACATACAACCTATGTTCAAAAACGAGGACTTTATTGGTGTGTCAAACACATCAGTCAAACCCAGTATTTGATTATCCGTATGCAACCATTATCACTCGAAATAACTTCAATTTCCATTATATGATTTTCGGAACTTCTAGTATCTTACATAATATTGGCCAAAATTGCAATTTTGAGCTATTATATAAGGTGTTAAAAAAATAACTTCAAGAAAGTTGAGGAGTTGTTTGGCATAATAAATGAAAAATAATCACGATTTTTTTTTTCTAAATAACAGTCCGTTTCAAAGATATGCAATATTTTCACTACGCACTTTATTGAATATGCGCAGTGTACACCGTGTAAGCCGCCGCTGGCGTGGCGCCGCGCGGCCGCGCGCTCTAGTTTGTTCACCCCTGCGACAGCGCAAATTTGTAAACAGCTGATTCTAATTTTCCCATCACATTTTTCAGAGTTTGGACTGACAATTTATCGAATTTCTTACAAATAGCTTTTTTTATTGGCCATATTAATGAATTACTATTTTTAAATTAAGTAAGCTCGATAAGTTGGTATGTTTATGTTTAAATAACCTATTTACAATCATTTAAAAACTATATAAAAGAAGCCTTAATTTTTACCTTATTTACAAAAGGCGCTGAAAATGTCCACCACTTTGTCCAATGCACAAGTGAGCACGATGTATTACATTGGATTGCACTGCGATTAATGTGTCTCTGTCACTTTTAATTAGATCGAATGCACTAATTATGCGGGTCTTTAATTCGTCCACGTTTCGAATATTGTTGCCACTGTGTCCATACACTAAGTCTTTTACACGACCCCAAAGATAAAAATCGAGAGGCGTAAGATCTGGCGATCGAGGCGGCCATGCAATAGGCCCACCACGGCCTATCCAGTGGTTAGGATAAGTAGCATCCAGGTAAGCACGGGCTTCTCGGTGATAGTGTGCAGGCGCTCCATCTTCCTGGAAGAAGTGGTCCCTTATTTCAGCAACAGAAACATTTTCCAGCATCTCTTGCACAGACTCGAGCAACTGCAGATATGTTTCGCCGTTAAGGCATTCTAAGAAGACGGGTCCAAGTACCGTCTGCCCTATGATTCCAGCCCACACGTTCACTGAGAACCGGTGCTGAAAATGGTCAAGGACCACAGCTTGCGGGTTTTCGTACGACCACCAGTGAGCATTGTGGATATTGAATAAGCCCACTCTACTAAAAGTGGACTCGTCCATCCATACAATTTTGCGACCAAGTTCTTGCACCAACAACCTACAGAATCTTAGCCGTGGTTCGTAATCTGTGGGTATTAGTTCCTGTACTCTTAAAAAGTGGTACGGATGTTGGACTTCTTCATGCAGCACATTCCAGGCAGTAACGTGACTTATTCCTAAGTCCCGCCCTGCGTCACGTGTGCTCGCGTGTGGATTGCCGTTGAAATAGTCCAACACTCGATCTTCAATGTCACCGGCGAGCCGTGGGCTACCAGCATCTGCTTGACGAGGACGAAACTGGCCATAGTATAGTAAGGCCTGGTAGACCCCCAGGATAGTTTGGACAGCAGGCACTCGTCGTTGGTCACCATAAAGTTCACGATATCGGTTACGTGCTGCGGCTAAACTGTCACCGGTCATAACATAACACACTGTCATATCTAAGTACTCCCGATTAGAATAAGTAAACGGCATTGTTTATACGAAACTGCGCGAGCGCGCGGATGTAGCGAGAAGACACACAACACCTTTACCGCGCGTCAGATATCGGACGACTGAAGTGGGCGGGAAGGGTTGGTGGGAGCCGCGGGTGGGGGAAGCGCGCCGCGCGGTGCTAGAGCGCCGAGCCGTAAGCGCAGCCCTACGTACAGCGCAAATAAAAATGTTTTACTAAATGGTTATTTTTTTTTTGTATATATTAGTTTTTTGATACTGAGTAAGTACACGAAGTTCTTAAAGTTAATTTTTTAACACCTTATATACTGGTAGGCCGTCAATGTTTACAAGTAGAGTTAAAACATCTGAATTGCAATCAATAATTTCTAAACATTTTTGCAAAGGTTCTGTTAATCCGATATGCCAGTATAATCCAGAGCTAACAGTAATAAAATTTTGAAAATAGTACGAGGATCATTTGGCAGTAAATTAGGAATTCTTTTATTAAACATTTATGTCAATTTCCTTAAGTTATCGTGGGAAAAGTTGAATTGGAATTATTATATTGGAAAACTCTTTAAAACTACAACGAAACTCATCATTTAAATTTTCACTGCCCTCGGACTCGGAATTATCATTACCACTACAATCAGAATCAGAGTCTTGATCAGCGAAGATATTTTCCGAATGAGAAGACGCTTCACTAGGTGACGGTTCAAAAATTTAATCGTCAAAACTGTGAATATATCCTACAGAACCCACGCTTATGTTATTTGATCGCTCATTTGTGGTGACTGCCAATGTAGATGCTGACTGTTTCATTTCTCTGTAAATCTTATTTACTTTCCGTCGGAAACCTCCACTTCTTTTAATATTTTTCCACCTATTGTAATCCTTCTCAAAATAGAAGAAAATACGGTTGTATAGCGCGACCCCTATTTAAGTCAACTCCCCGCACCTCCAGAGTTTGGCGTGGCCAGGTTACGTGACTAGTTACGGATCCGCATAACACTAGTAGGTACTAGTCCAGTTTAATGTTAAATTATAAGCGTCACTATATATTTTTCTATGTACCTACAACCTCGTTTTACATCAATTATACACAGTTTACATGCACAATAGTTGGAGTTTCTTTTGGTGTAAAGTACCCCGACTATAGTTGTTGTTGTAACAAAATACCGTTTACAGTGCTATAAAAGATTTTATTGAACTTTCATATCTCTATTATGCTGTAAGACGGTTTTCAAATATTTTTTAGAGCACCTTTGGGGCTGTAATAGTTCATTTTAAAGCGTTTTCTCAACTTCAATAGTTATGCCCAATGAAAGCCTTACAGAAAGCTATCATATGACATTACGTGCCGGTATAGTAACTGAGATGCTATTTTGTCGAATGAACAGCGTTTACTCTGCAATAATGCTGTAACAATTAAATGCCGAAAGATAGTGCTATAAAAGCTAGTTTTACGACAAATTAGCAATTCAGTTGCTTTCAAAGAGCTGTCATAAGACTTACGGTTGGATGAAGGTAATCGAGAAATATAAATTTATATGATTATCGAGTAAATGCGATATGAATTCGTCGAGTCCACGTTTACTAGACATGTTCTAGAGCCAAAAAGCATTGAATGCTAAAAAATCTAGAAAGCTGCTTTTATACAGCTTTTTGAAATAATAGGATCTTTCATACGAGTGTTTTTCGATCCATATTTATTTATTTATTTATCAACAAATTTACGTTTGTGTCGAATAGTGGTTCTAACAATAACAATAAATGTAACACAAAATTAAGTAATCATCGTAAAGCCAGAAAAGAGAAAAAAATAATTACATTCCACATTGGTCACAACATTATTAGTATATAATTTAACTTAATATTAGTTCAAAATTTAATATAAATTAAATTCAAAGAAATGTGTGTCAATAAAATTCATTAAGATGCAACGTCATGATAGAATGTTACATACTTATATCATTTAAAGTCATTAAAATATAATCACATATTAGTTCGAACTACTTTTATCTTTGAGAAACTCTTCTATGCTGTAATAGCATTTCTTCAATAACAATGACTTTAATTTTCTCTTGAATGCGTTTGGATTCATAAAGTTTTTTAAATTGTACAGGCAATTTATTGCACATATTTTACTGATTGCACTCTTGAGGCATGTTTAACGACATTAAGCTGAGGCTGTATGAAATTAGGTAGATCCTTTCATCGCATTTTTATTCTGATATGTCTGTGTTCTTCTGTCTCAAACTTATGGATATTTTTAATAAAATGACTAAGCAGGACCAGCAGCCTAATTGTGTAACACATTTTCGGCAAATGATTGAGATTAAATTGGTTTCGTTTCGATCGCTTTTTGTTTCAATTTACGATTTTCGTATTGCGTAACTCCACTATCATGTAATAGCAACAGCTGTTGGTTTGAAACGCTAAAGAGTGAACGATATGTGCTTAAGAAAATCCTAAAATGAAACAAAAAGCGATCGAAACGAAACCAATTAATCTCAATCCTTTGCCGAAAATGTGTTACGCAATTAGGCTGCTGAATATAGAGGCAATGGTACTGTGAGAATATGCGGTTTCTTAAAATGATCTCTACAAGACTCCGTTTGTTTAATGCGAAGCATTGTTCTCAAGGCTCTTTTCTGTATAACGAAAACAGCATTAATATTGTATTGGTAGCTGTTGCCCCAGAACTTTATACTATATCTAAGTCTAGACTCTGAGTGCAAAATATACCATTCTGAGGTGAGCAGTGGTTAATTCATATCTAAGACTCCTGAGAGCACAGCAAGCACTACTTATAGTGTTAGTGACCACTTCCAATTCCTTTTTCCAATTTAAAACTTCATCTATTTGTACCCCCAAAAATTTTACATTGTCTACATTTTTCACTTTATTCCCTAATAAATGTACCTTGACAGTGTCGTTGTTCTTCACGGTCGATTTAAATCATATTGCGTCATTTTTAGATTTAGTTTTAGATAATTCATAGTGAACCATTTCTCAAGAGCACATAGGATAGAATTAATCTTCTTTTCTAAATTGTCGCTAGCTACAATAGCGCTTGTGTCATCGGCAAAACTACAAGTTTAGTATCATGTGAAATACTTTTCATGTAAGCTATCAGATCATTTATAAAAATTATGAAGAAGACTGGGCCTAGAACTGATCATCGTGGTACGCCTTTATTTATTATAACTGTCTGATTTGTGTAGTTTTTCATGCCCATCTTCTTGAACTGTTTTAATTTCCACATATTGCGTTCTATTATGTAAATAGGATCAGAATAAATTCAACACATTTCCCCTAATGCTATAGAAATCTAACTTATTCAGAAGAATACAATGTTCCACTGTATCGAACGCAGAACTTAGGTCGAGGAAAAGTCTTGCTACTTTTAGTTTAGCATTCAACTTACCCACTACATCATCAATTAACATGTCAATAGCATCTATTCTTCCTACATTATTTTGATAACAAAATTGTTTGTCGGTTATAATTTTGTGTTTATTCAAATGACAAACAAGCCTGAATTTCATATCTTTTTAAAATATTTTAGAACATACCGGAAACAAAGAGATAGGCCTATAATTCCCTGGATCTGTTTTAGAGCCTTTCTTATGTATAGGTAGTACTTTATTAGCTAATTTATATTGCTCAGGAAAAACACCTTTATTTACATAGTCGTGAGAGTAATTGCTTATACGATCTCTTTGCTAGTTGGGCGTAGTGGGCCGGGGCTGATGACTCGTGACGTCACGGCGGGTGACTGACGTCAGTCGTCGGGGGCTCGTGACAGCCGCACTAATCTAATTGTGTGATAGCGGGAGACGCCGCTAATTCATTTGCGCGCTCTGTTAATTAGGCGGCCGGGCCCGCGGTCACACCCCGGCGCGCGGCGCACGGCTCGCTAACATTAGATACTTCTAACTTTCGATAAAGCACCGAACATTTAATTGTTAGTTTAAACGGTTCGTTTTTAATCGTAATACTTAAATATGTTTATTTTTTGCTTTTGCTGCGTTAGTCTATGTTAGAGGGGCTTGCAATCGACCCGTGCGGCAACTTGGCTAAGTTATAACAGCCGCACGGGTCGATTGATCAGGATAAGCTACGCTTGCCGCGGTTGGTCCATGGATGGGTCACCATCTATACGTACCAAGACCCCTCCGTGCGTCGGAAAGCACGTTAAGCACATCATGTTAAGAATGTTATGTTATAAACCTCTGCACTGGTTCAAACCGTTGTATGACATCGTAACATTCTGTAACCATCAATTTGGGTCTGCCTTTCGAGGAAGCTGGTAGTGGCTCTAAATGGAGGAAATGCTTATTTTGTTTGAAAAAATAAAATAAAAGGCGTTCTTACTGGATGCGTTGAACACTGAAAGCGAGAGAACAGAGAACATTTTGTTACATGAAGTTGTATAACATCACCAACAATTTATAACTTTTGTTACAATTTGTTAAAAAAAGTTAGACAACAAAAATGTTATGCAACATTCTCTAATGTTATATAAATAACTGCTGTGTGGGGAGTACACTAAAAACCCTTCACAGGTGTGAAGGGTTTTTAGTGTAATTGAAAACAATCAGAGCGAAACATAATTGTTTTATTCTTATTTGGGGTGTGTATGTGTCGCAGTCAAATAGCTTAATCAGCCTTTCAGTTAACTGCCTAGTCTTTTAACTAAACGGCGCCGTTCAATTAGCGGCCTGAGTTATATACAGCCATACAATTAAACAGCTAGGCTAATGACTTGGATCGCTAACTACCTACATTCCTAACCCAAACATTTAAAATTGACGATGAGAATCCAAGATGGCGGCTGCGAAATCGGCTGAATCTTCGAATCGGCTTCAGAGCCCTCGAAACCCATGACAAATAGTTTGAACATTTTTGCAGCCGCCATCTTGGATTTTCATTTTGACCTCATTTTGGCTTCAGCACCCACCAAAGCCATGAAAACTATCTCTTTCTCTTTCTGACTTTCTCTATTATAATGTAATAAAAAGTCGCATAACGCTTTTTCGTCACGTGACGATTTCTCCAAGTTTACTCCTACCGCAAGCTCCGATAAAGAACTTCGTTCCATAAAGAATCATCGGAGTCGGTCGACGTGGTAAAGGATTCTCGCAGAACATACAAAAAAATTTCGACATTTATTCAAAGCCTCCACTTTTTTTTTGTAGTCTGTTAAAATTACACATTCGTTTTATAAATTCTGTCAACGTAACGAAACAACAAATTCAGAAGAACAGTGGCGGACAGCGGCGGGTTCTCACAGACAGTGCGGTACCTCGAGCGGGCAGCTCGACACCCGCGCGGTACACACAGAAGTACAACTCCTTCTTTTCGAGTCGATGTCAGTACAACACACTGTACGCACGGCTACACATCAAGCTATACAAAACCAGTTTATGCTGCCTTCTGATTGTACGAAAAACCTATACAATGCGAGGTCAGCTAAAACTGGAAATGCATAGCTTGATGTGTAGCCGTGTGTACATCATATTGTTTGTATAAGAATGACAGAACGTCAACTCGCCGGCCGTGGGAACGCTCTCTTATTTTATTACCTGTTAAGGAAGATCCTCGCAATGAGGAGTGCACTTTCGTGCGTTGTGTTTTATTGCACAGTGAGCCCTGCCACGTGGACACGGGTACCAACATCTTACACGCCTCTGTTACCGAGCGGAGTAGATGTGCACTCATCGTGGCGCTGCGTACGATTACGTGCGATAGCACCCGATTATTGTAGTACAGTAGCAGTTAGGCCGATATATTTGGTTGTAATCAATTGTTATCACCGGTCAATGTTACGCCCGCCGTATCGCACTATGGAGATCGCATATAATTTGATTGTGTTATAATGTGTAGAGCAGCGTGGAGTGTGGAGCGACACTTTCCCTCCCGCGGCGCGGGCGCAGCGACGCTGATATGAAATTCGAATTAGTGAAAATACAGTTAGAGGCGCCAAGTATGCGGCCGCCGCCCGCGCCGCCCCGCGCCTGCGCCTGCGCCGTGTCGATATGCGCCGCCGCTGCCACGCTGACACGCTCATTCATAAAATATTACATTGTTTTCCTTGAACATTATTTATAGAATTATTTGCGCACCGATAACGAGCTCATATTTGAAATAATGTGGCTAAGTGTCGCTAGCTTGTAGGGCGCAGTGCGGCCGGAGTGCGGCCGGAGTCCCACGCGAGCCCACGTGGCGCAGCGGTGTTGCGTCCCGCACCGCACACGTGTGCGGGATTGTCTCGTTGTCCCCTGCAGTCCCTGCGCGGACTACAGATGACAGAGTACTGAGACTGTCTGCAATGAACTGGACATACTCGCGGCGTGTCTTGATGAGCGGGCGCGGACTATGCAATTGGGGATGCGGGCTCTTGCACTTGCGAATACCATTTATGAATGTTGCCTGAGCGCATGCGCCAGGAGACAATGTACTTAGAGCTAAAGCCTAGTATGTTTGTTCCCCCAATAACGTCGCCTATCGATTTAAATATTCCAACTGAAATAGGTTTGGTAGCGCTAAAATTTCCGAGTGATCGGCGGCCTCGCGCGGGTTATCGCGCGACCTCTTATCACCCGCACGCACACACGCACGCACACACGCACGCACACACGCACACACACACACGCCGCGAGCACGTCGCGCACCGCGCATGTGTGCGTATGAAATGGGTCGCGTATGTCGCCAGATGTAATTAGAACAAGAAACTGTTTATTGTTTTCCGCCCGATGGCTGATATTCATTTAATTATCTATCTATTCATAATTCAAAGAATACCTAATGCGTGAATTACGAATTTCTACAAAAGCGTTTCTGAAGGGACAGCAGACGTTAATCTAATGGTTGAAATATTATGTTTAAATTATGTATGCGTTCCGGCCGGCTTGTTGGTCCGGCGTCGGCAAGGGCGGCAGCCGACTGAAGGCATGTCTACAATGTGCTGGTGATGGTCTACTTGTGTCATAATTACCGCTCAATCTGCGCTATATGCCTATTAATGTATTTGTGTACCTAGTTTTAATCGTTTTTTAGGGTTCCGTCTAAAGGAAAAACGGAATCCTTATAAGATCACTTCGTTGTCCGTCTGTCTGTCCATCAGCCAAGACCCTTTATCTCAGGAATACGTGGAGTTATCAAATTGAAATTAATATCAAATACTCAGGGCTTCAATCCCTTGAAGCAGTGAAAAAATCAAACTTCAAAGTCAATTTTTCGCAGTTAAAAGATACGGGCGTATATGTTCCAAAATCAAAACCTATAGGGTTGACCACACCGTTGACCTAGAATCATAAAATTTAACAAGAAGCAATATCATGTAGCACAAGTAAAGGAAAAAATAAAACAATCTAAAGTTACCTACAAATTTGTACGGAGCCCTCGGCGCGCGAGTCCGACACGCACTTGACCGGTTTTTTATCATTATTCCTCTCAACCAAAGCACCTGCCATCTAATCTCTTCACCACCCTCGGTTGACTGGTAGAGAATGCCTAAGGCATAGTCCGCCTTTGTACCTATTTTGTGTGCAAGAAGTATAAATAAATAAATATGCATACGAGTACCCAGGTAACTGTTATTTTACCAATTATTTTAAAAGCAGTAAGCGTGGAGTTTCTTTCTGGATCTTCTCAATAGGAAACGACCGATTGGAACCGTGCTCCTAACTTCTGTCTAACGTTTCATAAGTGCCCGTATGGGTATGTGAAATAAAATATTTTGCATTTCAATTTTTTAGATCAGCGTTATCAGAAGATCCCCATAAAAGGCTCCAACTGCCACGGATTGTAGATGACGTGCGGCACAGACGTGAGCACACATCCACTGCTCTCCGGAACATCCGCGTGCTCGTACTTGCTCACCACCGTCACGTTGTACTTGCTCACCACCGTCACGTTGTACTTGCTCACCACCGTCACGTTGTACTTGCTCACCACCGTCACGTTGTACTTGCTCACCACCGTCACGTTGCACTTGCTCACCACCGTCACGTTGTCACGTCGCTACTGCTAATTAACAGATTTGAAAATATTACGCTCTTCTCCTCATAGCTTGAACTTGTCACTTACATGTGAACTACCAGTCGGACGAGTACATTGTAGTCAATCATAGACAAATATTGATCCTAATCATTAGTATTTGACCGTCAGACTTACAACCAGAGTAAAGGAAGCGTCGCAAACGCATAAGCCTGCAATTACAAGCAGACAATGTAGAGATGCGTTTTGTAATAGGCCACAGTAGGAATTAGTATAGTTCCGTATACGAAGTCTAACAGACAGTAGACGGCCGCTGTTACACCCAATGAACCAGTAGACACGCTGCCCGAGAGTACCAAACTGATCGCTGCAAATGGCAGCACGATAATCTGTTTATAGTTTTGCTAGCTACACATTTTTCCCTGCAGCCAAAACAGCTTGTAAGGCGATGTGGATAGCCGCGGGATTCATTGTTTATGATAAGCAGCAGCCAGCAGGTGACCGCACCTGGCTGAAACTGACCTGCGTGGCGCGCTGTTCACTATCAGTGGAAACTTCTCTATTACGGAAATAATGTTCAGCTGAAAACGTAGGCGAGGCAGCTTCGTGAATGATGAGCTGGAGGGCGCGGTGTGCGGGGCGCGGGGGCGGCTCAGGTGGAATAATTGTCACAATAAACAGTCCGTAATGGAGTGGCGGCGCGCCCAACGAGTTAATTAGTGAAATGACACCCCTCCCCGGCCCGCACCCCGCACCCCCGCGCCCGCGCCCCGCACGGCAGCCGGCTGCCACCCCCGGCCACTCCTCTGCGCGGCCCACTCACCTATTAAATTATGTCCAAGTGCTTATGATTTTTTGGCAACGAATTTTCAATATCGAGCTCAGTATGTAGGTCCCTTCTTGCCTATAGCCTAGTAACATGACACCTACACTACATTCATTTAGCATGAAAGGTTCCAAAAACCAGCTCTGCTGGGAATTCACTATCATAATTGATATAGGTCTACAAACTGAACATCGACGAGTAATTAATCAGCTATTTATAAAGAAATACAAACTGTAGCAGACAGTGGGTATTGGAGTCATCATGGAAGTCTACATTCAGCAATAAGAGGTCGTGCGCGACTCTCTCCTACACGTTGTTACTGTAACCTCTTGCTGGGTAACAACCGGGCTCCGAAATTCAATATGCTCAGATATTAGCTAGTGCAGTAGCTACCTACTTAGATGAGTAGTAGTAACTAATGGGACACATCGTTATCGCGATCAGCGGTGCTGACAGTGTGGCTGACATCACGACAATATAATGCACACGATGTACATCCGTACTCGACACACAAACACTCTGGTCTCGTGAGTCTGGCCAGCTGGCTTGCACCCCGCCTGCCGGGCTCGACACAGGGAGCTCTCTTGAGGTTAGCAAGCCGCCGCAGTTTTATACCATTCAACATCACGTCAATGCGTCTTCACAACAGAAGGTTAAGGAACTAAATGTTAAACATTTATGAGAACTAACATCAATGCGTAAGAAAACAAATCAAATCCTATTTTTCTAATAGATTCATTAGAGTACTGATCATTATGCATGCATAGTTAATTCTAGAACAAATAACAATTAAAATAATGAGTTAGACTTCATCATGAGCCATGAGTCATCAACAAGTCACAGAGAATTAGTTGAGACTGAATGCCCAGCAACAGGTAATTTTGTCGTGTAGCGACAAGAAACTTACTTTAAATTAAGGAATTAAAGAAAGGGATATTGAAGTCAATTAAAGTTTTATTAACAAGATAAGGATGGAGATGGAATGGCAGTGGTGTGTAGTGTGGATGAGGAAGGATGAAGACGTGTAATAGGTAACTGAGGCGGAGCTGAAGAGGGGCCCACGCAGCAGGAGCAGGACGCAGCACAGCAGCAGGAGGGAGCAGGCACGGCGGGGACGCTTTCAGCCCACCAGGTGAGGCGGTCCTCGGATGAGGCGCGGCCCAATAGGTACAGGAGGGTCTTCAGAGTGCTCCGGCGAGGCGCGGTAGCGGTCCGACTGGTACTGGAGGCCTTCACGGAGGACAGAGGACGGAGGACGGAGGCGTAGAGAGAGTCCGTCAGGTACCGAAGCCTTTTAGGAGAGGCATGCTGAGTGCTGCCGGGAGAATCAGGCCTATTTAATGTGTTCGCTTTAGAGGCGAAACGGGAACTGATCCTTGCATTACTTGGATTTATAATGTGAACTCGTAGAATAATACCATGTGAAATATGCTGGTGGCCAGGATTAGTTTTGTAGGAGTATGAATGAATAATCAGCTAAAAAGTTACAGGCTGCTAAGAACCTAAAAGAAAAGTTGTCATGATGGCGACGTATTAAACGTCGTTGTCAGTACTATCATAATAAAATATATATTAATAAAATACAATTAAATCTATAGTTATTTTGTATTAAAAGTATAGTGTTTATAGGAAAAATTATATCAATTAATGTGGGCGAAATTCCCAGCCCTTAGATGTCACTAAATCATCGTAGTCTTATGTTAAAGTTGATGGCTTTGTCTGTGTACTGATTGTGGATAAAACGTGGCCTGGTGTCGTGAGGAATAGTCAGACTGACTTGCGTACCCACATACATACCTACAAAGAAGAAAACAGTTTATCTGAATTTTTAGAAAAATCGTTATCTTCCTTCGTTGTACAGTCGCCAGCACATCAACCTACTACAATCTGTCAAATTTCTTTAATAGATTTTCAACTTTATCCTTAAAACATTAAGGATCAAGGTTGATTGGGAAAATTTGACAGTTTCGGGTAACTTGACCTGCTGGCGTCTGTACTTAAACGACTCTTTCCTTCTAATCCTTGTATTGTCGCTGTGGTCTTGTGTCCTATAGAATAATGTCTGTCCATTCGTATGGTGGAAGTATTCAGAGCATGGATAAGAGCAGAGACTTGCAAATCATACCGAAGTTAAAGAAAACCAACACAAATATTCTATTATTATATCTAATATATTGATTATCGAAACTGCATTTGTTGTGTGTGTTTGTGACTCATTCCGTACATAAACTATCAGTGTGCTCTCTCATTACCGTTATCAGTGGCGGTGCACACACAACAATGTATCACAGCCCTGTCGCCGCCGCTGGCGCGCTGGCCAGCCAAAATATACCGCACCACGGCACTAGAAAGCCTGAAAATTTCCACGGCAGCTGCGACGCGGCGTGGCCGGCAGTGGGCCTTAGATATTTTTTTATCAGGGAGAGATTTCTTAAAGAAAACCATATTGTTGTTACCAAAAAAGCTTTATTTTTTTTTATAAAGGAACATATTTGTTAGTTACAATTTAACAGTCTTCTAAATAATTGGAGATGACGTTTCCTGAAAAATAATAATTTCAGTATTTTCAGTTGAAGAGAAACAGCGTGTTTAATCACAGCACTATCTATCTATACAGGGTGGCAGGGACATCGACGCGCAACCGCTTACCATGGATTCAGTACATGATTCTGGACCCCCCCTGCGTTGAAATTTTTCGTTGGCTCTTTAACAGTCCTTTATTTTTACGTTTTTTCTGCAATTATTTTTACTGTAAACTGTATAAAATAATTATTTCTATTTAACCAAATGAGATTTTTAACAAAAAAATAGTAAATTCACTTGTTTCTTAAAACAGCAATGTAAATAAAACTCGAAAGGGCAGCGTGCGGTATCGCGGTAGGTAGCGCGTGCGCGCGCGCCATCCGCGGAGCGTTTTGATCGTGTTGTTTGCAATTCATTGCACACTCAAAAATGTCAATTTTTTTAATAGGTCATCTCCGAGATGAATGACTTTCGTAATTTTATTTATGGCATCAGGTGTAACTTTTTCACGACGTTTGCGCGTCGATGTCCCTGCCATCCTGTATAATCCTTCCTACTAATATTATAAATGCGAAAGTTTGTATGGATGGATGGATGGATGGATGTTTGTTACTCTTTCATGCAAAAACTGCTGAGCGGATTTGGATGAAATTTGGTACACAGATAATTTATAACCAGGATTAACATATATGATAGGTACTTTTTATTCCGATATTCCCACGGGATCGAAACTATGCGGGTGAAACCGCGGGGCGCAGCTAGTAGGTATACAATATATAAGTTAACACTTCAAATAATAATATGTACATGTATATGAAAAAAGAAGCAAAAGGTTCGCGCGGGCCGCGCGTGCGAGCGGGAAAACTACATAGTTGCGACGGCGCGCCGCGTGCTCTACTCGGCGACGACGCGTCGACATGAACTCACGGCGACGGCGGCGCGCCGGCGCGGCGCTCATATCTACACAGCACCAACATACAGGACACTTGGTTATAGCTTTATTTATTTATTTATTTACCATTTAAATCATCATCATTTTCATCATTTCTTTTTTTTTTTTTTTTTTTTCAATCTTATTAATAGCTTTCTCCAGACTGCCCGAATTACACTAGTCAACTTTGCCAGTAAAAGCGAAACAAAAGAAAAAAAAAAACTCGAAAGCGGGACAAAAGAAAAAAAAAAACGTTGCGACAATTCTAGTACCTAATAAAGATCAATTTCGCAAAACACGTATTCGTTTGTATGAAACTGACAGGTTTCAAGAACGCATTCTCTCGACGGCCGCACTGTAGGTTTTTTTACTACTTATTATTTTATTTGATTTTCAAATTAAGTTTACAATGATGATAGATAGTCGTAGAAAATGTATTTTAATAAAAATATGATACTTTACTATTCAAATAACAATACTGTCTGGTTTACCCTGTGAGGCAGAGAAGTCCTCCGAGGAATATAATATTATATAAATAAGTAATACAAAAGGGAAAGGGTGTGATTACCGAGATGACGACTAATAGAGAAGTATGGAAGAAAAAGACATGTTGCACCGACCCCAAAAAAATTGGGGTAAGGACAGGAGAATGATGAAAAATAAGTAATTAATACACTTACGAATAACTTATTTAGTTTTCTATCCCCGAAAAGCGGGACTGAGCTTGTCCCGCGCGGGACATTTATTTTTAGGCTAAAAATCGGGACGTCTGGCAACGCTGCCACGTGTGCTCCTTCATGAACACTGACCAGTGTGAGCACTCTACGGAGGAACTCGTAGTTAATAAAAAGCTGCACGGGATCGATCGATCAGGATAAAGCAACGCTTGCCGAGATGTGTGCTTGCGTGGGTGGGTTACCATCCATTTCATACTGAGACCTCTCCGTGCCACAGAATGCACTTAACTACTAATACTTTTTCTTTCTTTCATTTTATGATGGCTCCGGCTGTCATTCGCCATGCTGCGCATCTCTTAGCATGCTGGGCATCTCGAGTTGCGTAGTACTACATATCAATGGAGATCAACTGTCAGAGTTGATGCGAGTGATTGAAAATAACTATTTCTGTATTAGCAGTGTTATCCTGTAAAAATCTCACCGTGAAACTGCACGGTACCTCGAGCTTTTGGTCACTATAGGTAACCTTCAGGGATAAAACAACTTTGTACTGCATTGCTTTTTTGTTTATCACAACAGTCTGTCGTTGAAGCAGTCTTTAGTAAGTAGTCATGTTTACATCTACATGGACAAACAGTAAACTTACTATGGAAACTTGTAGGATCTTTCTACGATTTGCCGTTTTGCACATACGAGTACTTATTACTACTTATTTGGTAATTTTCTGATTCGTGATTGAGTAAACGACAAAATATTGTATAAACGTACCTATATTAAGTTATATCTATAGTGAAGTTTATCGTCGAAACAAAACAGTGGTCGATTGATAGCCGGCCGGCGGTGAGCGCGCGCGCAGCGGAAGGGAATCGCCGCGGTGGAGATAAGATAAGTTCCGTCGTGTAGTCACGTGCTACGCGACCGACCTCCTCCGTGCGCGGCCTTCAAGTGCAGGCGGCAGGCAGACGCCTGCCGCCTGCACGCTGCAACTTGCAGTGCTGCTAGACAGCAGCACTGCAAGTTGCAGCGAGCGCACACATTGACGTCGGCATGGCATCACTTCCACGTGCTTTGTGCCCGCTCCTTCGTCACTGAGCGACCTCTGCACTTCATCTGCATTTTGAGCTCTGTCACGTTTAAAAATCTGTCGACACCAATACTAAAAAGAAAGAGTTTTCGACGTTATATTTTTGTGGAAGCACAAGTTTGAATTTCAATCATTTTTCAGAAAGCACCTACTTTCCTACCTGGCTTAGATTCGATTTTCAGATGGGTGTATTCTGTCAGTACCTAAGTTCTCCGTAGCCCAGGGTAGGGAATCGTGCTCCCTGCAGTCATTGCAAAAAAACATGAATCCCCCATGACATTTGAATTTCCAAATTACGTAAATAATAGAAAATACGTATAGTAATCGGTAATGTGCCACACTTGTGACACTTTCTCGTGATTGTTTGATAAAAGAACATTTATATTTTCGAGTTATTCCTGATAATGTAGCCGCATCTGCTTAGATAATGTAGCCTCATCTGCTTAGATAATGTAGCCGCATCTGCTTAGATCACAGGCCAACCCTACCTCACTACTTATTATTAGTGAACTAACATGAAGGCCACATTCACTTCCACATCATCGACATACCTATATTGTGTTAAAGGTATGTGGTGGTAGTCGGTTAAGTGTGTCGAGGTGTGAGCGCTGCGCGGGAGTCGAACCGGTCGCATCGGCGGCCGCGGCGGGTGCGCGGGGCGTGTGGCGTGTGGCGTGCAGCGTGCGGGGTGCGTGTGGCGGATTGGCACAGCGCGTCATCGCGGACGTACCGCCGCCGCGCCGTGTGAACTGGCTGCAGGTGATTCGGAGAGCTTTCTTTTTGTATACGCTTAACTGTACAAATAAAATACTAGATCTGTTCGGTGCCGGTTTTAAAAGCTTTACGAAAACATTCCCCTAGGGTAGGCGCTACAAATAGATTACCATACGCTTTAATAAATGTATTGATGCCAGTAACTAAGTTCCGTTAAGATAAGCATCTTTACTTGTTCTGAAGTGGCTCTCCGACTTCCACTGAGCGACATTGTTCCATTACTTACATAGTTAGCATACCTAGATACCAACAAGGTATATGATCTGGTAGATAAGTTTATCCGCTGTGTAATCTAAGCTTTCCTCATTATAATATTATTTTGTTCTGCCAATATACCTAAATTGAACATTAGCATAATTTTAAAGAATACGCGGTGAGCTGGGTTCAAAGATGCGGCGACGGTGCGCGGTGGTCAGCAATTCAGCACACATTGAACTTATACGAGTGATTCTGAAGGCGGCTCTGAACACTTGGCCATCGTCCAGCGAATGTAAACTATATTATTATGCAACTAACTATTTACACTAGGGAGGTAAGACATTAAATAACTAAAAAAAAACCTACATAAATAGGTCCAAAAACAAAAAGGACATTAGTCGTCGTTTTCGGATGACAGCGATGTGGAGGAGTAGGTAACTCCTCCACATCGCTGTCATTCGAAAACGTGTACTTATATACTTCAGTATTACAAATGTGGGGGTGGTTACCGCATATCGTACGGACTGAACTTTCTGTACCAACACAGTTATACTGGGACCCCCGGTCGGGTACAGTTAGCCGCTCCAGTTCAATACTCGGCGATCAGCGGCGCGGCTCCTGATTGCGATCTCACATCGCTGCGGATTGCGCCCGCGCCCCGCGCCTCCCGCCGCCCGGGGCACAGCCGGGGCACAGGCAGGGGTGCGTCCGCGCTACAGGTGGCGCCCATATATTTCATAGCTAATTTACCAGCGCTTGTAGCTCGATTTGGTTACAATTGGCACAAGGTCGCATTGGAGACCCACTTCAATGTATCCTTTTATAATCTTGTGTGTGTGTGTGCTACTGCGGTCCTGGATAACTTCAGTATTACAACCGCTTGACATAGCTTGTGCACATCGCACGATCTTTTTACTGCTGTGAAAACCGAAGAAAAATAAAAACACGATCAAATTATGTTTGTTACGCTACATCATAATGTTTTCCTCACGAAGGCAAGGCTGGTTTTAATATTGTGTGTAGAATCGTAGACAATGATTCCGGTGGTTTCTGTTAGGTTTGGTAGGTTTAAACTTCCACAGCTGTAGGCACCTACCTAACTATTACAGAGATAGGTCACCAATCAAAGGCGCACACAGTAGCTGCTACGGACGCAGATATCCCGGCGCCGTGCTCTAGCAGCACGAACGTGTCATTACAATCGGCTCCCTAATGATTAGCAAACATACTCACTTATCAATATTTGTTCAGTTGCGCGCATTCGAAATGATGCTCTTTACAAGTGATTACATGGCGCGAGCGGTGGGAGCTGGTCACGTCCCACGCCCCCGCCCGCGCTGTCGTAGGATGGATGCTGTATGTAGGATCTACCAAGTGGAGAAGTGATAAGATTACTTTAATGCAAATTGAAAATAAAGTTAGGTACTTAATGAATAAAAAACGCCAACAGGAAGCGGGTCACTTCGGACCTAACCCCGTCCTGCCCACCTTCCGGAATGCGGTAGGCTCCTGGACAATTGAGAATAAATACGTAAATAGTCTCAGCCATATCTATGGTGTCACACTGTCGAAAAATATGTAAGGAAACTACACGCCTTCAGACACGTCTACAATCTGCCTACGAATGGACGGTATAGGGTTTGTAATCACTAATTAGGTCATACTAATAGGGGTAAAGCATAAGGTGGTATACGTTGTGCACACGTCTGATCAGCAGCGACGACGCGCTGTGCCGCGCCGCGTGCGTTGATGTCTAATGTTGGCGCGGCCGAGGGAGGCGCGGCGCGGCCTTCACTGTTCATATGATCTGTTCTGCTAACAACATAGTGTATTGCTCAGGAAGCCCGACTCTCTCTTGCGGATGTGAGCGGCTGAGCTCGCCGCTTCTTCCGTTGACTTCGCGCTGCACAGCACGGGGCAGAAGGCTCATTAGTTCAGCGCACTACTCTCGCTGATCGTATAGACCTTATCTTTGACAACAAACAATGACAATAGGGACATTATTGGTAGGTAGGTATATTCAGAACCACTCCCGCGCGTTCTGAACGTCTCTGTGCCTTAATTAGCACCTTCAAGGACCAATAATGCGCTAGGCGATTAAATAGTGTAAGTGATCTCCGGCACTATCTACATATACTAGTAATAGAGCTAAAGAATTGGTTTGTTTGTTTGAACGCGTTAATTTCTGGAAATACGTACGAGTATTCGTTTTTTTTTTTGCATTTGCTAGCCCAATTCTTGACTCTATAGCCTTTAGGCTATTTGACATCATGCTAGGAGCCTTAGGAGCCCAGCATAAAGAAAAAAGTCTGAAAAAACCCAAAGAGAAAACGAAGTAATAGCGCAGGCAGGCGATACGCTGCGACGGAATGGGGGAACAAGATATGTCACGCGGACGAAGCCACGCGCAGAAGCTAGTATCATAATAATATGTAGAGTGTGGAACATTCGTGTTGGTTGGCTGCCGACGGCGCCGGCGCACGCTGTGACGCAACGATCGCTCTGTGTGTATTCCTCTCCACTCTTCCATGTGTATGATGATCCACTGAAGACGATCACATAATTAATTAACACATTCATAGTTTGGTTCTCTTAGTAAGAATCCATAACTTCATCTTGTAAATAACCAGATCAGGCAGTTGAACCTTCTACAGATATTGTTTAACTTTTTTTTTTTTATTACAAAAAAAACGTTGCCCCACACTAGGAATTACTCCTGTACCTTTGGCAGGCTGTGTTGTTATTGATTTATTTATTGAATCTCCAACAGAGACTACACTTTAACTAGGACGAAAAATATTAAAATTACAATAAATCAAAATAGGTACCTAATACAAATTAATATTAATTTTTAAAGATGAATTAGACAAACGCAAATGATTAAAGTAAGCTGTAGTTAGGTAGGTATGCGCAGGCGCACTGGTCAGACTCACTCTGAACTAAACACGTTTTATTATCTCAGCGACTTGCGTATCACACATTCGAAACGATGATTGAAAGTACAAAACTAACTCCAACGACCGTTTGATTTTATTTAAAAAATTCAAATGAGACAGTGATTCGACTAAAGCAGTGTTTACGGAACGTTAATGGTGACATAAATTTGAATGTTAATGCGTGGCTCGGGGTCGCGGCCGACGCACGTGTTCCAGCTAGCGACACGGTGCCGCTCTGTGCCGCGAGTGTGGGCCTCGCGACTCGCGTCTCATTGGAGCCTCATTCATGCAGATTAACGGTTGCCAATATCTAACCACATCATTATTCATCATCTCATTTATTTCGTAACTCCAGCGTGATTAGACCTGATGGCGCTGCTTCTGACACCCACCTAAAGTTGTTTTCTAAACCCAGATACTAATTTTATTACAGGTGTAATGTCAAATGTCTATACTAAAAAACACAAAAGGCTGCCACAGTTTAAAGTTCAAAGTTAAACAATGGTAAACGATTCATTTAACATTGTTTTCTTTGATTGTATTTGTTTTTTGTTCCAAAATAAACGATTTTTATTATTTTTTGTATTGATCTGAACTTGATCTCGCAGAAAACAAAACGCATCATGTACCTACCTACTGCGAATGACAGTGAGAGACCTACAAATGGTACGTAACAGCTGTGGTCTAGATCGGCTGTTTGATAAGTAAATAATGTAATGAGGGTTGCGGGTATTGCATCCATAAGCGTCGGCACCACGTTTAGATACTGCCCCACGAGATACAATTGGTCTTGGGCTATAACAATTCATTGGATTACTGCAACCGTTCGTGCCGGGGCTAAACTAGATGTTGGACCCCCAGTCCAATATCAAATAGTTTCTATCAAATTATGGCTCGTGGTGTCTTATTTCTAAAATATTGGTAGGGAATTTACATTAGTTACTACAGAGTGCCAAAATTTTGAAAGGCATTAAGTGGTCAAAGATTCCAGTATCCAGGTCTAAAAGACACAGCTCGTGTGTCTGTAGAGAGGACACTCGGCGTCAGGTGCGTCGCTGTCTGCACTGTGCACTATCGCGAGTGGTGCACTATGGTGTGTCATAATGTGTGTAACAACAGTCCTGATCGAGCGCATCTCCACAGTGTCCCCAGGGCTCAGTGGCAGCGTCTGCTACCGACTTGGTACTACAATTCAAACTCAATACAACAATAAAAGTGCCGCTCCATAACTGCCCACGGCTAATCTAATTATAATACGAATTGAATTGGATGTACATAGGTACAACTGGGGAGCTACTTTTTCTGTAGTAATGTTAAACTTGGAAGCCATATAAAGTTGTGCTTCTGTGTGTATCGCACAGTGTGTTATGGTAATCTGGTGGGCGCGCCGCAAGCCGCGAGAGCCGCGGTCGCGACTAGTGCGGCACTCGGCAGCCATCAAAAAATTTCTCGGCGCGACACTTGCTCGCTCAAGGCTGGCGCTGGCGGCGCGGCGCGGAGCCTGCACCTGCGGACGCACGCACACAGCCGCACTGCGCGCGTCTATTAATAGAAGCCGATGTACGACACTTGGTAACCGACTGGTTGTGCTTAGTCAGTGGCGCTTCTATTTGCAAGGAATTCGATTCCCGCTCGCTGTCCTGCTCCTCTGCATATTCCACTCCGAGGCCGCGCCTCGACATGTTCTAATACATTAGTACATGAACTTACGCAACTGTATATTATTAACAAGGATCTGATAATTAGGTACTTGCAATATCGTAAGTAGATACGTACCTCTTACACAGAGCGGCGGCGGCGGCAGCGCTTCATAAAAATATGGTGTCGTTACTGTGTCATAGTTCGTCTTTCATTAGGTATTTCCTAGCCTACCCCGAGCGGCAAGCAAGTCCGTTGTTGAAAGTGAGAGCAACATCTTGATTTTTTTTCTAATTTCTGTGTTGGAAAGTTTTTAAACTGACGTAGCCTTATCAAAATACCTATAACTTATTAACATGTTACGTTTTTGCAATGTGCAGAATATTAATAGATCTGTGACAGGTCAAGCGTCAAACAGCTCGGAGATCGAATCCACTCGATCCCCTGAGCACTGACGAGACGCCAGCCAGGCCCAGGCTTTAGTTAGGTACGGGAAAACTATTCAAATTGAAACAAGATGTGCGTTACTTGAATCATTTTAATCACTCACAAATTTAGCAGACATTGATCATAATTTACGACAAGCACTTTTTGCCGGCAGTCTCAAACACATTAAAAACTTTTCTAACAAAGAAAATGTAGGTGTGATGTCGAAAGAACATCCACGATCACAACAGATTATCAAATGACATTGACAAGTACCTACTTAGAAAAGTGTAAAGCGTGTGCAGTAGCAGATCTGAAGGCCAATTCTCGTAATTTAAAACATTCAAAATCTAGTCGCAGTCTCATCTCGGCGACAAACAAGTCAAGAACTTGTCAAAATGTAGGTAAATTATAGGTATTTTTGACAGATCGGACTGTGAATGTTCTTAAAATCACGAGAATTGCCCCTCTGAGCTCTGCTTATTGCACACGTTAACATTAGGTAGGTACCTACATGATAAGATAACATGATAATTTTAAGGAGCTCACGCACTACGTGACTGCAACGTTGGTCGCAGATGTTACAACCATTTTGCAAACCCTCGTACTGAAGTAGGTAAGTATAAACGTTTAGCCGCAAATGGTCGGACGGCCGGGCGGTTGTGCGGCCACGTGCGCAATGCGCATTCGTTTGGTCTGTACGGCCACACTGGCCGTTGTTGTGGCCGCGTAGTGCGCGACGCCCGCTCCGGCTACGCAAGGTCCTGTTCAGAACAGCTAACATAACCCAACCATACATTTTATATAAATTCAATGCACCATAAAAATAACATGTAGGTACTACCTAGGTGTTAATCCAAACAGTGCGCTGCGAACACCAATCAGCGTAATGGCATAAAAGACCTTTGCACTATTAGTGAAGCGAGTCAACTATTCAAACAATTTAAACAATATAAAGTATTTAACTTACAAAACATAGCCACGTTTCCTTGATTTACCATTCTTATACACGAATAACAAATTTGTCCATTACGTATTGGTCGCAAGAACTTACAATATAATAATGAGCTGTATCACTAAGACATAGAGGTGAGATCAGCGTGCCCGGCGCCGCTGCTTCAACGAGCAGCTTTAGCGTACGGAGTCTCGTCACACACTCGATACCTATTACTGGTATTATTAAATAGCTCACGTCTAACATAAGTTATCAATGAATGTGCTTACTTTAGTAAAGTCAATATGTCCAGTACACAAATTAATATACGTAAGTATAGGACTACAGGTCAACCTTTGCGCAGCGTTAACCGGTAACCGGTACGTTCTCCAAAATCAGCTTACCTATTTGGTTGACCTATCTGGTGCTTTTTATACAGGGTGGCAGGAACATAGATGCGCACACTGTACTCGTAACCACGAATTTAACATGTTTTATCATTTGTCGTTCGTCGGTTATAAAAAAAAAACTGCTGTTTCATAGAAAAGTGCAATACCCTATGTATGTATTGCACTTTTCTGTGTTGCACGACATGGTCAAAATGTATGGAACAGCTTATTTTTTTTTTTCGATAACCGATTAATTTTTTTTCGCTACACTTTTGTTATATAATATATAACAAAAGCGTAGCGTAAAAAAATTATTATACTTACTTACCTAAAAAAGTAACCCAAGGAAGTTTCAAGTTTCAAAACCGACGGAAAAAGATCTTTGACACAACATGCTGGTCCTGCTGCATAGGACATGGAGCAGGACCAGCATGTTTCCAAGCGTTCTTATATTGAATGTAATTCTCTTATTTGTAATACATATGCTGGTTTACAAAGTGTACTTTTATATTGAGTTTTAAATTGTCCTTTATTTAATTATCATATTATACACTAAATCACAAGGTATTTTGTTATAATATTTAACACAGTACCCCATAAAAGATGTACGTACTTTAGCGAATCTGAAAAATGGTTGATCTATGTATTTGATCTTTATTTCTAGTATTAAAATTATGTCTATCAATTAATAAAAAGATGTAGATGTTTTCTTACACAAAATATTTTCATAAAAGAATTGGCAAGTACCGTCATGATATTCATTTTTAAATGGTTCCCTGAGCGATTCGCGGCGAGGTAGATTATAAATGGCTCTGACAACTCTCTTTTGTAAAATAAAGATGGATTCAATTTAAATGTCAGCAACCCGACCCCACAGTATAATGCCATACGACATAATGTTGTGGAAGTAGCTAAAATAGACTAAACGCACAGTCTTATCTTTCTAACAGCAAGCCTTTCTAACAGTAAGCAGTAGCCGAGCTTAGCCGACGCGCAAGAGATGTTAGATGAGGTCCGCATTTTAATTTCTCGTCTAGCGTGATTTTTAGGAAAACAGTTTAATGAATGAATTCCAGTTTTTATCCATTGAATATGATGTAACATTCGCTACCACATTTTTTCAGTATCACGTTATTTACCGTAAACCAAGCTGAAAAATAGAGTTATTCACGTCGTAAAGATTTCATGACCGTCGGTCTATTTTAGGAATCAAATGATGTGTCACCTGCAATCTTCGGTTTATTTTGCAGTAAATCTAATTTAATTAATGTAATCTAAGAAGAGGAATGGACCCAATATCGAACCCTGAGGAACGCCCATTGCCATTTCAGACCCAAATTAATGTACGCCATTTACTTAAACTTTAACCTTTCTATCTTTCAGGATTTTAATAAATCAAGAACTACATATATTCCTAATCCCTTAGTGCTCTAGTTTCAACAGAAGTGTCTCATAGTTAACACAATCGAACGCCATAGAGAGGTCGCAAAAAAATCCAATGGCATAATTGTGCTCCTTCCCAGACGGTAAAAATGTTCTTTATTAGCGTGACCCCGGCGTCAGTGGGACAACGCCAATGTACAAACCTTACTGAGAATTGACACAGGCCTACCCCAGGCTGTTGGGTCATTTTTATATAATAGAAAAAACACTTTAAAAACTTTTTATCACCGGATTTGAACACAGGAACTACTTTACTGTGTTTCATGAGATCCGGGTAGAATCTTTGGTCTACTCTGGTGTTAAATATGAGCGCAATGGTTTGGATGACAGATCTACAGACTTTTCTCAGAGATCTTCGTTTTATTTAATTTTAAGATCTTTAAAAGCTTTTTTAACAGCCTGGGGGTACCAACACTACCAACATCATCATCATCCTTAGCTAGCGAAAATCTTTAGTTTTATCGTGTTTAGATACTCGTATCAATACCTATCACGTCAGTGAAATTAACAAAAAAACCGGCTAGTGCGTGTTAAAATAAAAAAAATAATCAGTTTGGTGTTCTCACATGGTCGGTGCAGTCAGGGTCATTAATGCAGTATCACCTTAAGGACTGTATTGCTGTGAACGCGCGATAAAGACCGTACCTACGTCTGTGTAAATAATTGATGTATCAACACAGAACGCTCACCTCAGAATTCGCACACTGGCTGTCGTCGGACGAAACAAAAAAGATACCGTCGCTTTTGCACACAGGCTACGTAATTACGTACGACCTTGGTTGGTTCATACCATTGCTAAAATTGAAATCGTTACATCAAGTACCGATAGCTGGTAGTCTTACGTAAGTATTGGATTATTGAACGCATAGGTCTGGGTTCCAATCTCGAGTTGGGGCTTTTATTTTTCTTTTCCAACAATAATCTTTATCGGTTTTTTATAGATTAATAAACGAGAATAATAATGTAATCATTATTTTATTTTTATTATTATATTGTTATTGTAATACGGGGTTAAAAATAAAAATGGTTTATAAGTGATCTCAAAATGTTTATTCGTTATAATTTTATAAACTTTATATAAATAAACTTCTAGTCAAAACAGTTTATTTTCTCATAATCTTAGTATTAACATAATATTGTGCTTTAATTACTAATGTGTGTGGGTACTTTAAGAAATCACAACTGGCAAATTTACCCACGTAAATAAAAAAAGTGCGAACTCCTTGTCACAACAATTAAATTACACAGTAGTAGGTACTACTTTTTGTTTACTGCCATTGTGTTCGTTTTAACTTTAGTAGCCTAGATCTCAAACGTCAAAGTTAACAAATCGTATTTATTACAAGTTATTGCGGTTATAGCTTAAGTACTCATTTCTATTATGAAAAGAAGATTGAAACTAAACCTCAAAATATGTAATCCTTATTACGGATATGACACAATATTATTTTAATATTAGGTACTAAAATCAATTTGTAATCTATTACTTAATTTGTATAACCCCCATTATTATCAATGCTATCAAGTAAACGCTAGCGCATGGATCCAACAATATTGAAACATATATCTGCTCCTCTTAAATGTTCCCATATTTCCATGCAATGCAACTTCAACTGCTCATCAGATCTCTCATTCCGTGCTTCCCATCGCTGTGCCTATCACAAAATGGAAACGTTCTTGTTTTAAATGTTTTTCAATCAAATATGGGCGAAACGAAAACCAGCTCAAAAAGCTGGTTCGTAAAGCGTTTGGCTGGGCGAACGGTTCATAAAGACGTGTCGAATAATTCTGCAAAATATAATTTCATTTCATTATTAATTTTGTGAACACAGGGTACAATGATGTTTTACAAAAAAAAAATGCTTGGTCCCTCCCATGTGGCACACAAAATAGTGACGCTGAAGTGTCGCCAAAATCAAACCATCAAATCTAAATCAATTACAAAAAGTACAAAATATGATAAAATACAATATCAGCAAAATTTTAAATTATCAAAATAAAATTAATTATAACCGTATCAAATCTCTTAATAATAAAACAATGCCACCAAAATTAGAATTTTCAAAATTAAATTAAGATGTACAAAATCATCTTATCAAAGTTTGTTGTTAAGGTATTCATCGACAGAATAATATGCCTTGTCATTCAATAATTTAAAAGCTGACGTTTAAAACTATTTACGTTGTTAGCTGATATAATTTGATTTGGTAATTTATTGTATAGTTTGGAAGCCATTGCATATATGCATTTATGGAGAAATTTGGTTCTGTGAATAGCAAGTGCAACTTATTTGAGCGTCGTTGACTTTCGACAGGTCTATAAAGATGCATAATATATTGTTTTACAAAAATACAGGTTTCATAGATGTAGAGAGATGGTACAGTCAATATTTTCAAGTTCTGGAAATGTGACTTGCATGAATCCGTCCGTTTTATTTTGCACATAGCTCGGATGCATTTTTTCTGTGCTATTAGTACTTGCTCAACTTTAGCACCATCGCATAGCATATATCTCGTTGGTATGAAACCACTTATTTCATATTCACTGACTAGCAAGCTACCCTTTTCCTTATATATTTTGACCCTCCGACTACGGCTACTAGCAAAATACGAATATTACCAATTTGAAACAAAATTATTTTGAAAATAGAAATGTTACATATTACGAATATATTACCTATTATACGAGTACTTAATGTTATATTTTATATTCATTATTATTATTTTTTCTATTTAGACTTTATGATAAATATAAAACGTTTAAAAAAATAACTAAAAGGATCAGCAGTTATACTTTTTTTTTTTTTTTAATCGATAAAATAATTAAATCATAATACTCACACTCAGTCCGGTTTCATCAAATATCTGTGATATAATATTAAGTCCACTTTTACGCAGCGTGATAATATCTGCTTTCATCTCAATATTTAAATTTCCTTGCATTTCAAAATGAACTACAACACCGCTAATAGATTATACAAACGTCACGAATCCACAATAACAACCAACCAAAAACAAATAACGTTCTATTTAGTCGCGGTGAATGAGTCGTAAGTTGACTGCATCTGTCTACCTTATAACTTATTTATTTAGAGATCTGTGGGTATAATCATAAAGTTTTACGAATTATGTGAACAAGACGAACATGGTACGGAACTATATATCAATAGCGTGATTATTCGAGTAGTTAATTATAAAAACATTTTAAAAAATTATCACCGCGCGTGAGATTCGAACCCACGGCTCGCTACGCATGAACGTGCTTACCGACGTATGATAACCGCTAGGCTAACAACAAGCCATATACCCGAATGGTTGAATTTATGAAATACAATCAGTTGCAAACGAATGTGAGTGTGTGTCTATAGTATAGAAATTACTCATTAGAAGAAGGTCGTAAGTGTAAATCGATTGCTTCGTGACAATGTCACTCCACTTCTGACCCTAACTGTACATATAATGTCTAAGGCAAAATGTATAACGCCTAAGCATTATGTAAAAGTCCTTGAAACCCAATTGATGATACGATCGCCGCATATATAATTCCTAGGCGAATTGATACAACTAGTTCTATTTTCTACCACCTGAGGTGCTGCTAAATAAAACAACAAGAATAGCGTCGAGTAGGTAGTGAAAGTGTTTCCGGAAATAAAGATGAAGAGTAGTGCGTGCCGCAAGAAACAACTTATGTTAAAGAAGTGCGTGCCGCAAGAAGCAACGTATGTTAAAGAAGTGCGTGCCGCAAGAAACAACTTATGTTAAAGAAGTGCGTGCCGCAAGAAGCAACTTATGTTAAAGAAGTGCGTGCCGCAAGAAACAACTTATTTTAAAGATGAAGAGAAGTGCGTGCCGCAAGGAGCAACTTATGTTAAAGAAGTGCGTGTCGCAAGAAACAACTTATGTTAAAGATGAAGAGAAGTGCGTGCCGCAAGAAGCAACTTATGTTAAAGAAGTGCGTGCCGCAAGAAACAACTTATGTTAAAGATGAAGAGAAGTGCATACCGCAAGAAATAAACTTATGTTAAAGAAGTGCGTGCCGCAAGAAACAACTTATGTTAAATATGAAGAGAAGTGCGTACCGCAAGAAGCAACTTATGTTAAAGAAGTGCGTGCCGCAAGAAGCAACTTATGTTAAAGAAGTGCGTGCCGCAAGAAACAACTTATGTTAAAGATGAAGAGAAGTGCATGCCGCAAGAAGCAACTTATGTTAAAGAAGTGCGTGCCGCAAGAAGCAACTTATGTTAAAGAAGTGCGTGCCGCAAGAAGCAACTTATGTTAAAGAAGTGCGTGCCGCAAGAAGCAACTTATGTTAAAGAAGTGCGTGCCGCAAGAAACAACTTTTACTATAAATAATTGAACAATTATTACGAATCTCAAATGGGATCTTTAAAAAAGCCGTGGACAAAAAGGTTTTGGAGGCTACCAGGCTCGTAATCGTAATATGAATCATGTTTTGACACTAACTATCAAATTGCAAAAAATACAAGAAAATTTACGTTTCGCGGGATGCTTTAAAGTCGGTCATAAAACAACCTTATCCAAAAAAAAACATTTTGTTCATGGGCCCTCTTCTTTATAACAAACTACCCAAAAATCTCAAAGAATTACCCACCAAAATGTTTAAAAAGCAGTTAACAAAATTGTTACTGGTTATGTGCTACTACACAATCGAAGATTTTTTAGAGGACAAACTTTCAGTAAAAATACTTCTTAATTTAATTAATTTTGTTGACATATTAATTTGTAATTCTGTTCTATTATTGACTTTATTACTCTCGATATTCTTATTATTGACATCTCTGTATTATTGACACTCTATATTTTTGACATCTTTGTATTATCGAAAGTAATGAATTTTAATAGTGATTTGTGTTAAATGATAATTTTGATTTTTGTTGAATTTGAAATTGTTTAAGTATCGTATTATATTTAGTATATTTTTTTTTATCTTTCTCTATCTTCTGTTCGTGTATTTTAAACAACTTTGCATGCCGTCAGGTAAAATGTATTGGGTCTCTCCACAAAATAACCATATTATATGTATACCTACCTACATTTTTGGCTAATAAATGATTTCTATTTCTATTTCTTAGCGCATCCCATTAAGAGAGTGCTGTACCTACTCGTGAAAATTAACAACCTTTACTATGGGACCAACTGTTAATTATAAAAATACACTTTAATCGTGTTCAATGGAACAGCAGGTTTCTTTTTTAGTTGATCCCGTAGTAAGTTTATTGTCATGAGTAGGTAACTACGCTCCCTAAAAGTATGTCCCTTCCTTCTGTTATTTCCTTAAAAAAATCCGGAACCAGTTGACTATTCATCTAGCCACCGTGAGCAGATACGCTGATATAATGTTGTGGTAGGACAGCAGTGGCTCAGTGAGCAGTGCCGACGGTGGCGGACGAGGTGCCTCGACACGAGGCGGCCGGTGCAGCCCGTGCAGGGCAGTGCACGACGGGCACCTGCCGGCCCTCGCTCGGTCTCAGCTCGGCGTCGCATGTTAATGCGGTTACATTCATTAGCAGAGCGCGGCGCGGCGGCTCGCTGTCGCGCGGCCAGTTTTAAAACAAGAATTAAACACCGAACGAGATCTGAAAGCAAGAAAAGTAACGGTACCGGACATAACCAGCCGGCCAGCGATCCACCGATACAGGCGCACAGCTCACATGCGTACGTATGAATATATAAAGTTTATCGCGGCGCCCACGGCCGGCCGGGGTCGCCGACCGCCCATCCACCAAATGGACATGAGACCGTGTGCACTGTTGTCATGTGTGCCCGCACCCCGCACCCCGCGTCCCTCACACTTCTCCTTCACCCCGCGTTACACACATGCAGCAATGCAGATTTTTGATAAATTTAATTTAAGTAGAAACAACATACTTAGCAACAACATTAAAAAAGTTAAATTAATCTAGGGAGTGCGTTACAATAATTGCTTCTTCATATAGGTAGGTACGCCGGCAGTAGGTACACCAAATATAACTATACCTACTTTAAACACGACGTCCGCCGTATTCTGGACAGCTTGCCTCGGCCAGTCTGCCACTTTGCTGACTGGCAAATCTTTGTAGAGACACAAGTAGATTAAGAAAGTCATTTCGGAATATCCGTGGACTACTTGCAAATATTTCTGGTTAATGTTTAACCAACTTTACGATGACCAGGTAAGAGGTCTGTAGAAATACTACCAGGCAGCGCCCCAATTACGAACCAACTGACTTACAACCACACTCCCATTCATTTTCAAGGGGATTCATAATTCATTGCTACTGAACATATTTTTTAATTTCGTCGTCTTGCAACGTAAATAACGCAGTGAATAAGTATTGCTGAATTGTCTAAATAAAGGGATTGTCATTGTAAGTGTGCTTTGTGTAGAATCGTCGTGTCACAATCACGAAATAGTTCTGTTCCCTCGGCGCCGGCGGCCGCTATCGAACATTATCGGAACATATTATCCTAAACTGGGCAGTATCGCGCGATAACGTAGCCATTACACAGAGATATGCGACCACGTCCGCCGTCCGCCGGCGCGGCCGCAGCTACCGAGCACCAATCGACAACACACGCTTGCAGCAGTCCAAACTCAAGTCACAGGTATGTGGGCGCAGTGATATGCTCATTACTTCTGAAGGCTGATGTGTTAGTGGTAGGCAACACAGACGCTGGCAGAGAGTTCTATACTTTGGCTGTGCGCATAATAAATGTGGAGGAGAAGCGCTGAGTACGACTGGTCCCCAATGACTCCCAACATGTCTAACAACGATGGTTTAAAATATTTTAAGGTGTGATCAAGGAAGCACAACAACAACAACAACAACTCTTACTGTTTGACCATCTATGAAATATCTATAAAACGCACAAATATTTGGATTTCGTACTTTCCCCGACGGACATCAACACTACCTCCATCGAGTGATAATGATAACTAATTATTACGATTTATGGAATTATGTAAAAGTGCAAATTGACACTAATCACTATCACTACTACTACAGTACACTAACACTAACAGATAAAAAAGTCCACAAGCGCCGCGTCTGTCTGTCTGTTTGTCTGAACGCGGTAAACTCAAAAACTAACGAACGGATTTTCATATTATGATTTTCACCAATGGACGGAGTGATTCAATAAGGCTTTGTGTAAAAATCCACGGTAGACCTGGTAGTACAGACGCCAGCACATCAAGCTACTACAATCTGTCAAATTTCTTTAATAGATTTTCAACTTTATCGTTAAATCATTAAGGTTCAAGGTCAATTGGGAAAATTTGACAGTTTCGGGTAGCTTGACCTGCTGGCGTCTGTACATTCCCGTGATATTTTCCGACATCCACGCGGGCGAATCCGCGGGCAAAACCTAGTTCGAAAAAAATCTTAATCTATGACGTAAAACAATAGATATGTTATGTTAAACTGCTTAAGTCTGTTAGGCTAGAATGTAATCCATTATTCAGGACTTTAGTTCTTATTAGAGGATAAAAAAAGCGGCTAACAAGTGCGAGTCGTTTCGTACCACCGTACAGTATGTAATAGTACACACCGAAAAAAAACACGTTTTTGTAAGGATATCAAACGTAACAAATAATTGTATTAAAGATTAATCCGGCAAATTGTTAACCACAGCCAAATAAATTAATAAAAGGTGGCAGCAATACTACTAAAAAAGAGGAAAACCACGGGATCAGGCGACATTCCAGCAGAGCTATGGAAAAAACCGGGAAATACTGGTGTACCATGGTTGACTAAACTTTTCAACGAAATTCTTATAACCACCAAAGTATATGTGGAGAACCAGTAACCTGATACCTTTCTATAAGAATTATAAAGGTGATGTTGCTGACTGTCGAAATTATAGAGGAATCAAGCTAACCTCTCACGCCCTTAAGATAGGAGAAAGTATTCTCGTAAAAAGGCTAACAATTATAACACCGAACCAATGCAGATTTACCAGCGGTGTGAGCACTACAGACGGAAAAATATAGTTTCGCAAACAAGACCTCCACATGGTTTTCATTGACCTCGAAAAGGCGTTCGACCGAGTTCCGTGAGTGCTTATCTGGCAAGCACTGAGAGCACAACTAGTGCCGGATTATTATATCAAGCTCCTTAAATATCTGTGTGACCTTAATGTATCTACAAGAGTGGTCAGCCCAGCTCCTGCTGGGCTGACCACTCTTGTAGATACATTTTTGTTCCTACAAATAAAGCATTTCAAGTCAGAGTAGGTTTTCATCAGGGCTCGAGCGTGAACCTTCTACTATTAAACCTGGTAATGAACTATATCACTTCAAAGTTCAAACAAACAAAAACCAACACTACTCGTATGGTCACTACTATAAGCCGATGATGTAGTTCGTACTCGTATAGCCGAATCCTTAGCAGAAGTGCAATCGGTGACTGCATGGCAGGAGTCCTAGGAGAGGAGAGGGTAGAGACTCTGTAGATAGAAGACTGAATATAATTCGACTTTTCCAGAGGTAATTTGGGTGTCGTACCAAGGCCATTCATCGAAAATAGACCTCTAAACAGAGTTGAAGAGTTCATGTATCCCGGATCCAATGTAGCTTCAAAACCCTGTATAGAGAGACATACACAATATAATCCAGGCAGCCTGGCTGAAATAGAGATCGTTGTCTGGTATCCTATGCGACTCCCGTATGCCGATTAAAGTTAAGAGCAACGTATACATAAGGCCAGAAAATTCACACTACAGATATAAAGATGCTATACTGGTCTGGTGGAGTTTAGAAAATTGATAAAATTAGAAAGAAATATATTTGTGATACTTTTTTGCTAAGATACACGAAAAAATTAGTGAAAATTGCTAGCGCTGGTACAGACATGTGAGGCGAGATGATGACCATATGACTAAAAGAGTCATGAATATGGTAGATGGAAAAAGAGGCCGTGGACGACCACCAATAACTTGGCTACGAACAATAAAAAACGACATGATAGCGAGCGACCCCAAATGAATTGTGATGAATTTGAATGGTAATAACAAACTAGGCTAAGGAATAATATTTATGAACATCAATTATGGTTGAATTTAGGAACAATATCAGTTTAGTAGTATTACAGATAACGTACCGTAGTACATTCGAATTGTGTTCTGCGCGACTTCCAAGTGCGTGCGGAGCGGTGAGCTTCGTCGATGAAATATTATTTATATAGGTAATGTGGTAATGGCGATTGTGATAAATAGTCCAACAATGCGCGCTGCAGGTGCAGGCCGCCTGACCTTTGCAGCGAGCTTACCCCCTGCCCCGCCGTCGCTGCCCTCGCCCCGCAGCGCAAGCGTCCAAAGCCTCCGCCGCCCGTTATGAATCCTCTCGTATGCGAGAGTGACCGTTATCCGCAAACTGTATTTTTCAAAACCACGTTTTATATACACGACTAACTACCATATTTTTTTTTATCTTGCTGGATATACAGCCCATGAAATCGAATAATGAGTGCCTACAAAACGCTACTACGCTTTTTTCCATGCTGAGAAAAAACTGACGTGATAGCTAAAAAAATGACATGCCCATATAGACTCGAGTCTTTTTGCCATGGGGTAGGTGAACGCTGAAACTACAATAGGCACATCCTGACGAAGAGAGAAACTACGAGAGAATTGGTTGGTATGTAGGGAGTAATCTTCTAAACTATTAAAATGATTCCGAAAATTCTTTCACTAATGGGAAGCTACAGTATTGCTGAGGGTCAGAGTATAACATATTTTATGTTTTAAATAAATAAATAAATAAATGTAAAAACAAGAAATTTCACGCGGACGAAAACTAGTCACAATATCCAGTATGCAATGTCTGGAAGTATAAAGTGGTCCACTTACTTATTTCTAGGACTTACCCTCGGCATTTCTCGTCGCTAGGAAGCAAAAGTAGCTCAACAGAAAATTTTTACCTACTGATTCAATCGAACAGGATCATCCCCTGACCCCTGCGTCGCACGGCGTATTCTGCTGATGTGGCGGCATTTTTCAAAACATTTATGAGCTTTATCTAAGTAAAGTGTGTCGTGGACACATTATAAATATGTTATACAAGGTAAATTTCTATAAGAAATTGCCAAAGTCGGTTACAGAACTTAGAATAATCTTCCCATTGATTGACATTATATACCTACAGTTCTAACTTCAACTCTTGATTTGGGGCATTATATGGATATGATATATTGTTCTAGCCAATTATTTGTAAAAGAGTAACTTGCCACTTCTCAATAGGAAACGACTAATTGGAAACGTGAACTTTTGTAAGTCCACGGTTCCAATTGGTCGTTTCTGGCTGACGTTTTATAATTGCCCATGTAGGTTTATGTGATATAAAATATTATGAATTTTAACCGAGACGGAACTAACTAATTCTTTGGATTCTTTTTCTTTGGAGGCATGAGGAACAGCGTGTAAAGTTCACTCATCCTCCATAGAAAAGGGAGGATCCTCCGACCAGACGGGTGTTGTGTCTGGCGGGCAATTGCCCAACGATTGATGTTGGGAAATTATATCTATGCTAATTGCGCGGTAAACTCTGCTTGCGAGATGCAGGATTTGCGTGACGTCAGTATGACGCGTTGTTCGCATGTGGCGTTGTAGATACCGCTACATCACTCCCCTCCGGAGACCGGAGGTCGATAGTGGGCTTAGTCTTGTATCTTGCGATGTTTGCCAGGCCAGCTGAGATTCCAGTGAGTCGGAACCGGTTGCCGCATAGTTCACGGTGAGTCGGAACTGTCTGCGGAGATCTCCCCAGTGAGTCGGGGTGGCGCTGTGTTATACTCCAGTGCGGACGGGATGTTGTACAGCGCCGGGTTGAGGCTGGCTGCTGCGTCGACCAGGAGAGGGTGCTCTGCTTGTTGACCGGCCGAAATTGCAGTGTGCTGTGCCGAGGTTGCTGATGAGGCTGAGGGTGATGACCAGGTATGCGCGGACGCTGCATGCTGGTGGTCAGGATACCCATTGTAGCCGTGGATGCTGGCTGGCTGGGTGACTCGCCGCTTGCGGGAGTGATGATGATGACATCACGCTGAAGTGTTTGCACGAAGGCTGCGCTGACGTTCATGTTCGGGGTCACCAGTTTGGAGGCATAAGGAACAGGGTGTAAAGTTCACTCATCCTCCATAGAAAAGGGAGGATCCTCCGACCAGACGGGTGTTGTGTCTGGCGGGCAATTGCCCAACGATTGATGTTGGGAAATTGTATCTATGCTAATTGCGCGGTAAACTCTGCTTGCGAGATGCAGGATTTGCGTGACGTCAGTATGACGCGTTGTTCGCATGTGGCGTTGTAGATACCGCTACAGTACCTACAGGTTATTTTGGAGTAAAAATACTTTTGATAGAATAGACATTATACTACATAAGAACAAGCCCATACCCAAATTACAAATATGTTCTACAATAATTTGTGAAAACAAATAATAATGACTTTACATTTCAATTTATTGCATTAAAATGTAGTTCGGTCTGAGGTTTTTTTTTCTGCATATACCTACCTACTTGTACATAATATGAATATTTTAGTGTTAGATTATATATTGTCTGAAGTTTAGTTATTTAAATTACCTACATCAGCGCTAGTAGGCACATAGGTAAGTACTCACATAACTTAACCTACCTACAATGTATATGCTGTTGGGAAGAAATAATAACATTTATTTAACCTAGGCAACGGTTCCTTTGGCATTTAGTAAGTACCTATGCATACATATACAAATACTGCATGTCGCCGGATAATTGAAAAACAACGAAGCTTTGTGAAACTTCTAGGATATTATTTGAAACTTCAATTTCATAATCATATCAGCTATCATCAGGGTCAAAACTAAAACCCAGCTTATCTTGGGTAAATCGCGAACAAAGACGATGAGTACTTGGCGCGAGCTTCACGGGCGCGTGAATATATGAAAGACTAAATTTGAAGACAAGAATAATATGATAAGAGTATTTGTTCGTGTTCGGTGACAGAAACCGGTATTTATAGTGCGCGCGCGCAATGGCACCGCCACGACGCGACGGCGACGGGAACGTGGCGCGCGCGGCGAGTAGCGGCCCGCAGCGGCACACCGACGCGACGTGGCCGCTCCGCCCGCAGTCCCGCACGTGTAAATAAACATCAGCGATGAGCGCGCACAACAACATCAATGTTGACTACTAATAATACGCTATTATCATCTCAACATCGTGTGTTACAATACAACTGTCAAATTTGCGTAGATGCCGCCTTCGACCGCGTTACCGCTGTGCTTTTAACTCTGGCAACCGTTTTGCATTCATTAACAGTAGCGTCACATACCTCGTGGTTGTACTAGTTTGATCAGGCTACCTCAGAATATCAGAGCCTGCATCCCTCTTATAGAGTAGTTTCAGGTTGAACTAATCGACCATAAGGAACGCACGTGTTGCAAGAACTGTGTTCCACTTATGTACCTGCCTGCCCAATCAATGAGTATCGAGCGTATCGGCGAGGCGAGCCACAACGTTCGCATGCCGGCTGAACAAACAGGCCCATCGAACAGAACCCAAGCATTGAACCGCTTTTGAGTACCTATTCTACACGAACATTATATTATTATATTACGATGACAGAGCCACCTTCGGCTAGCGGAAGTTCTTCATAATAAGGTTAATGTTGTTAAGAAACTAACTATTTACATAATAATAGCTTAGTGTCGGTTTCTCATCACATGACCGCGATTATCAAGTTTAAATACTTGCCGCTGTTCATTTTTGAGAATTCATTGTTGTCGTATTTAGTTAATTTATAATAAGTATGCTTCGCTAACTATGCAACTATGGATTGATTATGCCAAATAGCACGAACAACGAACAAGTAACACGTAGGTACCTATGGCGGACGGCGCCGGCGGCCCCACGGCGGCCGGCAGTGCAGCGCACGCATTGCCGTTGATGTCTTTTACAGGCGTCGCTCCCCTCGGGACAGCGCGGCGCGGCGGCGGGCGGCGCAAGCCGGAAGGCTTCGCAATTTGATTAATAAATAAAATATATAAAAAAAACAATAACAATACATTACCTAACTAAAGACTACAACAAATCTTACATATTATTAAATCGCAGAATGTTCAGCGACAAAAAAAACTTTCAATAACATACAATATATTTTCTTCTTAGAAGGAAATAGATAGATTTTTTTTTGGAGTATACTTAATTAACCAACTTGGGTTACATAACTGTAGAGTAGAGTAAGAAAATGTTCGATTAATTGTCCATCAGTCTAGATGATTGACTAGCCCTGCCCGCGACTTCGTCTGCGTGAAATTCCTCGCCCCCCATTCCTTGCCCGCGGTATTACTTCGTTTTTGCTTACCGTTCTTTGGATCCTGTGGGTCATGGCGTGATGTTAACGAGCCTTTCTAAAGAATAGGGCTATCAAACCCGACCCGAAATTCCAGAGACTAGCGCGGACAAACAAACTGTTCAGCTTTATTATTAGTATATAGATTTTTTAATTTTCAGATAACGCTTCGCTAGTACTTCAATACAATGTATTTGTGTTCTTACGCCATTTTTGGATATCAGATCAGGATATGCTGAAACTAAATTATTGTGTGGCATATATTGTATATTTGTTCCGTAAATATTTGCCACTCTGGCAAATCAATATTTTTGATTTGATTTTGTTGGAGCCGTAATGCTAGTGAGTTGTGTAAGTATAATGATGTATAGTTGTATACCATAAAAAGTTATTGTCATTAATACATTCAACTACGCCAGTCATACCTAATAATATTATTGAGTTGTGAACTTTTATAATGTGAAATCGACTCTGTCATTTACATTTACTATCAGGGTAGCCGTTTAGAGGCGATAATAAATTACGGGTCATTATACTCAGTGGTTGTTTATTATATCAATAAGTTATCGTGCAGTCTGCAGGACAAGAGCGATGGACGAGGGAACCACGAGTGGTCAGAATACCACGATCATAGTTGTTTTGTACGCTACACTTCTGTGCGATTCAATACCAAAAACGACCAAACGATCCTTGACTAATAATGAAATATCGTAGAGTATTATTATGTTGGAAACATATTCCTATTGCAATGTTACCAATGCGAAATACCTAGTCTTGCCATAAATAATGTCACGAAGAAAAAATTTTTTTTTATTGCAAATAATTATTATTACTTTTACAGTGTGTTAGTTTAATACATAAATATAAAACAATTTAAAATATAAAAAGCTTATTCGAAGTGGTCTCCGTTGGCTGCAATACAGTCCTTTAAACGTTGAGGCCAGTTATCAATAGAAGCACGCACTCTTTCCATGGGAAAATTCTTCACTGCCAAACGTATGGATTGTTTTAGGGACTACAAATTATCATGGCGTTTAGAGCAAGCCGTACTCTCTAAAACTGACCATAAATCATAATGCAGCGGATTAAGATCGGGACTAGACGACGGCCAGTCTTCAGCTCTGATGAAGTCCGAAACGTTCACTTCCAACCAAGACTGCGTGGACCGAGCTTTATGACCCGGCGCCGAGTCTTGTTGGAAGGACCATAATTGGTTACTGAACATGGTGTTGTTAAGGGGCTTAACTACCTTCTCAAGAATGGTATCTTGATACACTTGTGCTGATGTTTTGATACCTTTTTCACAAAAATATGGCTCAGTCACTCCTTCATAGCTAACACCCCACCAAACCATCACTGAAGTCGGATAATGCCCACGTTGCACTCTGTCGACTAATTGCGAAGCTTCCTTAGAGCTTTGAGCATAAATACGGTCATTTTGTTTGTTAAAATGTTGCTCAATTGTAAAGATTTTCTCATCCGTAAACAAAATTTTTCTATGATCTCCCTTTGCGTACCGTTTCAGTAGTTGTTTCGATTTTACCACCCTATTCTTTTTTAAATTATCAGTTAAAAAATGACCAGTGCGTCTCTTATAGGCTGCAAGTCCTAAGTTATCTTTTAAAATACGCGACATGGTTCTGGGTGCTATCTTCATCTCCCGAGCTAAAATCTTTTGCTTTCGGACAGGAATTCTTCGAATTCTTTCCCTTACTGCTTTGACCACCTTTTTCGTACCATCACTACGTGGACGGCCAGATCTTTTTCTGTCACAAACAGAGGAGGTCTCATTGTACCTATTAATAGCCCGGTACACAAACATTTGACTAATACCAAGCGTATGGAGAGTTTTAAAAATTGTATTTGGCTCCATACCAACTTTGTGTAATGCAATCACAGCAATTCGGTTCTCTTTATTACCCCACTCCATTTTAATATCTCAAAATATTACACAATTTATTGGCGCCAAAATTAGACAACTCAATGAACAATCGTATAAAAATGACAGATTCCAAATTCAAATGTAATATCTTTCTTATTTTCAATTGTAACAGTATTTATGGCCAGACTGTGTAATTGATGGAAATCTACGGTAAGTGCCAAGTAGCAGGTTGTGTTTGATTATTGTTTACATTTGTAAAACGTCCCTTTGAAAAGAATTCCTGGAAGGAGTTAAGGACTTTGTCCAGCAGAGGGACAGTACAGGCATAATAAAAAAATGCTGAGGCTGGGCTGAGATGGTGATGATTTCTTAGAGATTTGTTATTGCATTTCGAGTCCGCTACGTGACTTCGAAATATGCGACGCCGAATAATGCAGCGCCGAAAGTTTGCAATAACGAATAATGTAATGACGAAAGCACGAAGCAACGAATACCGTTACAACGAAAACATTTGATAACGAATCACGGAACAACGAATGCACGTTACAACGAAAAACTTCATACCGAAGTACGCGGCATCGAAATACTAAAAAAATAAAATAAAATAATTTAAAATAAAATATTTTTTTTAGAAATTCAGAAATAACGAAACAACGAACGCATCAACGACAGCAAAACAGCAAACCAATACAAAAAATTGGTACTATTAATAATTTGGAGTAATATCGAATAGTTCCTTTAATTTTGCTCAAATAAGATAAGCTAACGTAATATTGTTGTTATTGATGTACTAGTATGTATATGTATGTACTACAATTCTAATGAGGGTAAGTCAATAAATATTAGAAATGAAATTCACTTTGCATATCTTTTTTCTGTGTCCGCGTTGTTCTTCTAAACTACGCAACGGATGCGAACCATAATTTAGGACAATAATTCCGAAATATTGTGTTTTATTAAAATCTACATTTATATCAAGGACGGTAATCTTGGTGACATAATAACGTTTCCGTTTTCGAACGTAAGAGCTTTACTACGGTCACCAAAGGAGATAAGTAATCAGGGATAATCAATCTCCTTTGGTGACTGTACCTACTTTTGTAATCTAACATAGTTATTTTTCTAACGCGTAGTCGGAAGGGTACAACTATATGTATTTGTCTTTAGTTTGTCCAGACGCGTACACTGTATAAGGATAAGACCAGTAGACCCTTAGACAGGTATTTACTTGCATTTATATACTTAGATTACGTTGGCAATGTGCAATCAATTGAATTATATCTATGAAAAAGCGTATGTTGTGTTTGGGACGCACGCGATGGGCTTGCGAGCGGTGGACAGGCTGGGACAGGCTGGGACAGACACGTCTGAGTTTAGAAACGTATTAATAGCGCAACAATGTGCGTGCACCGGCGCGCCTTGTCGCTGCTGCGTGCTGTGTGGCGTATCATATTTGTGTTGGATTGCATGCGCTCGATGGCCGATAAATAGTAGTTTTATGCGAGGGCGAGTCGCGGCCCGCCCCCGGCTTATTAATAACATTATGCTCGATTAGGCATGTCCCTCCCGGCGCCTGGGGACGACGCACTCCCGCGCGTTACGTCATCGCCTGAAATACGCCCGAGTTTTACACGAAATCGCCGATCGGCGGGCGAGCCGCTCCCGGAACGACTCTCTGACACGAACAGAATAAAACCGGCCGCCGGTAGTGCCAAACCCGCGGTCAACGACTCCCGAAATAGATGCACAACGCGCGCACCTATAGGAAATTAAGAACCGGTCCCGACCGCGGCGACACTCCGATAGCGATAAAAATTCATTTCGAAAGCGGAATCCACCTGAGCGATTAATTTACTGCGGCTTTCACCGGTCGCGTTATCGAGGCTCGACGCGAACGTAGGCAAACTTCAGGCACCGATACGGAACTGTAAGCCGCGGACGTGGCGGCACGCGGCGCGCGGCGCGGGGCCGGCGCCGAGCCGCTGTCCCGCGCGTCGGGCCCGCGGTCAGCACGCCACACCACTGCAATTTTGACAGGTTTGTCGAATAGGCATTTTAATAATGCCCATTCGACAAACCTGTCCGCTAACAAACGATTGTATATTACCTGAAACATAGAGACTTTCTTCCAGTCATTATGTACCCAGCGATACACAAGCTTTGAGACGGAACACTATTAAAGACCCAGCCAGTGTCAACACTAGTTATTATTAAAGACCCAGCCAGTGTCAACACTAGTTATTATTAAAGACCCAGCCAGTGTCAACACTAGTTATTATTAAAGACCCAGCCAGTGTCAACACTAGTTATTATTAAAGACCCAGCCAGTGTCAACACTAGTTATTATTAAAGACCCAGCCAGTGTCAACACTAGTTATTATTAAAGACCCAGCCAGTGTCAACACTAGTTATTATTAAAGACCCAGCCAGTGTCAACACTAGTTATTATTTCATAACATTCGGATGTTTGAGTGCTTGAAGTGCCTATGTACATTCAACTATCTACTTAGTTGCTTAATCTTTAAAAATCAATAACAGTGCAACGGTTATCATATTTTGATACAACCTGTTGAAGAAACCCTTTTAAATGTAAAATAATCAAGTCGTTAAGGTGTCACTTGATGTAGGTACGTAGACATATTAAAAAGAACAAAATAAACTAAAAAATTGAACTTGCAACCGATCTATTCTGTAAAAATCTCACTGTGAAAACTTAGGTGAAGTGACCTGTCAATACTGTCAGGTCAGCAACAGCATCAGCAGTGCGATTCTGTAATAATCTCACCGTGTAAACTTAGGTGAAGTGAGCTGTCATTCCATCTGCCAGTCGATTCTGTAAAAATCTCATCGTGAAAACTCAAGTGAAGTAAGCGTGGAGTGAGCTGTCATTCCAACTAATGCTAGGGATTGACACTACTGACAGCTCACATCAAGCTCACTTCACTTGAGTTTTCACGGTGAGATTTTTACAGAATCGACTGGCAGATGGAATAACAGCTCACTTCACCTAAGTTTACAGTGAGATTATTACAGAATAGACCGACTGGGATATTATAAATATCAATAAAAAGTCCATCCTTCCTAGGTAGGTACTGTACTAAATACTAAAATGATTATATGCGAAAGTAACTCAGTCTGCCTGACATTACCTTTTCACGCCCTAACGGCAGAACGGATTTCAATTAAATTTGTGACACAAGTAGACAATGACCCGGATTAGGACATAGGATTTTTGACCCCGGTAGTACATTCTCGTAGGATAGTTCCTGAATATCACGCGGGCGAAGCCGCGGGCAAAAGCTAGTCTGTAACAAGAAGAAGCTACAAAGTGTAACAATATCGTGAAAAGGAATGCAGCCGTGGCAGGTTGCATGTTGCACTAAGAAGTAGCGGTGAAGGCTAATGCTTTGACCTAAATCCCATGTTGCGAAGACGAATCTTTTCACCGTCTAATGAATCATTAAAGCAGAGTTGCCGACCAACGGGCGTTACTACACCTACTCCTTTTGGAAGAGTCATGATTTGAACTGCTGTCGCTGGACTCAGCCGCGAGGGACAGCTTACTAAACAGCTCAGTGCCGCACATTCGCTAGCCCTCGTAGTTTTGTACATCAGCATTATATATTATATTTCAGTACATTAGCATAAGAGACAAAGACAGACTAACGGAACTAAGAAAACGGGGTGACAGACTACAGCATCTGGCCAAATTCCATGTAAACAATGTTAGCGATGTATGGGTGATATGTACCTACTTATACATAAAACACTAACTAGCAACAGACATTTGGGCTAACAGACAGACACAGACGTGGCCGACCGGCCGCGGTCGTCCGGAGCGGCGCGGCCGAGCGGCCGAGCAGCCGTGCGCTGGCGGCGGGGCTATCGTGCGCGAGTTAATGAGTTGAAAACGCGTGCTCATTGCCGGCCATGAGGAATTTTAATTAGTTAAGTGGGTTACGTGAGCGACGATGAGGAAACGCAACAGTGCGCGGATTATGTTGATAACATCGACTTCGGGAAGCGTTTCTTGCTCCGACTAACCCGACTGTTACGCGTTTCTCATTAGTTAGAAGCTGCTATATCAACACTATTACTGACAACAGGTCCGATACGTTACAAACAGAGGGCGCTAGTGAGGCTGTTGTCAGTCGATTATTAACATTATTGGACACTGAAAAAAACCACATGAATACGACTTAAAACCAAGAAAGCAATATGAAATAGTCCTTAGCCGATAACCGGTTGTACGGTTACGACGTCGATGCATGGCGGCGATCGACGAATTAAGAGGATAGCTACCAGGGTAGGGAAAAATTACATTGAACAAGTTACATACGTACTACGATTTCTTGAGTAAGAATTTGATCAAATATCCGATTGCGGGTACCAACACCAACGACAAGACATTCCCATAGACGTCAAAAGTCAACGACGACTAGTCCGACACATGTGACGTAATGAAGTGCGACATATCGCAGAACTGCGATGGAGGTCGGCGATATAACACGTTTGTTGTAGGTTACCGTAGGATCCAAAGGTGATGTGAGTGTCGTTAACCGTACAAGTGTTCTGCGCACGCGGTACTGAGCCACGCGTGCGATTTCCTCGTCGTGTGCGCCGGTCCGGTTACCTGATGCGCAGAGACAAGCTTCCAGTGAACAGCCGGACCCGGTACATATAAACGTCGTTACCGGACCGGTTCCGAAGAATTCCAGAAGCCAAACGTAGAACGTGGAGCGCGGACGACATCTTTACCTGACAGTATTAGAAATAACTATTTGACTCTAATGCTGCCCGGTAAGATGCGAACCGCCACTCCGACCGGAGACAGTGCTGGCTGGTATATGTATCGGTGGAGGTCGGCGCGCGGTCGCCACGAGGCGGCGCGGGGCGCGCGCACATGCGGACGGCGGCGCTGCTGGTCGCGGACTGGGCCGGTCGGCCGGGGCCCGCGCGGCGCTGCGCTCTGGGAGCGGCGGAGGCGGCGCCGCCTCGCCGCACGCCCCACGCCCGCGACACCTCCTGCCACGCGACAACAACACCGGCAACCCTGAGTCCCGAACTGCCGACCGGCGGCGTTGTCACCACCACGCACCACGCATATGCTACATCTACAAGGACGCTGTTCACAGCTGACGATACCCCTATCGCATACGGCGGGTGGCGTCACTGTACCTGTATTAACACACAAGTTGAAGCGTTATTTCATTAAGGTATCAATTGTAATGCTATAATAAATACCTACTTAATTGGATTAAGTACTTATTCCACTTTGGCCCACCAAGTGGAAAGTTCACAATTTGGACGTCCACTGTGCGATGTCCCACTAGTTAATTTTGGTGGCACTAGCAAATGACATTCGCATAAACTCGTAAGTTCATGAAACTTACGAGTTTATGCGAATGTCATTCCCCAGTAAGGCTGGCAGGCTGGCACTGTTGAATTTAACAAAATATTTTTGTGAAAAAGAAAGATTTATATTTAAAAAAAATATGACGAATAGAAACTATTCGTACGAGATTAAGGTGGCTTTGACCTCGTTGTTAAGCTGCTTCAGAACCTTCTCCGATCTTCATGAAAGTGGTTGTTACCTACGGGTTTCTTGCTGTGGCTCAGGGCGGCCAGCAAGATAGAACACATAACACGACAGGTTTATTTTGTTCAGTTGAACTTCCAGCTGCATCATCAGACCAGCTCCTTGGTACGATATTATTGCATTAATACCGAAAAACATCAAAAGGTGCTTCCACACAACAGGTGTTAGATAACGTTAGAGAATGTTGCATAAGATTTGTTGTCTAAATTTTTTTTTAACAAATTGTAACAAAAGTTATAAATTGTTAGTGACGTTATACAACTTCATATAACAAAATGTTCTTTGATCTCTCGCTTTCAGAGTTCAACGCATCCAGTAAGCGCCTTTTCTTTGAAAAAATGAAAGCCAAACCAATAAGCTCTTCCTCCATTTAGAGCCACCAGCTTCCTCGAAAGGCAGACCCAAACCGATGGTTACAGGATGTCATACGATGTTATACAACGAGTTGAACGTTTTCGTGACTGGTAAGATAAGGTTGATATTCGGTAACCTACATAGGTCGTTCGAACTGTTATCAATTTTCTAAGCTTCTTTCTTCTTGAATCGATAATAATGACACTTCTTTACATTCCGAAGTGGCACTGGTCGGTAGAGAAATTAACAGGTTCACCGAATTCACGTCAATTTATTTTCCCCCATGAGAATTGGATATTACCCACATACATAGTGACTTTATTAGCAGGGATCAAAATGGCAAAGGACCAGCCATAGAATGATCCGAAATATTAAAATCGTAGCGAACTCTACTTTGAATATTTTTGAAAAAAAAAAGTAATTGTTACGAGGTCTGGTTTCGATTACGATTACGATACGATTCTAATGTCGAAAATATAGTTTTTAGTATTTTTGTCTGTTAGTCGGTTTGTCTGAATGTATGTTCCGGCATCACGCAAATACTACCGGACATGGACCTACAAGGTCCATGCTACCGGATAGATTATGTTCATATTTTGTATAGATATTTCATATAAGTCTGATCAGTCTGTAGGCTATAAATTATAACGCTATTTGCTGCGAGGGATGAGTTATATTGCAGAATATTATGTTCGTATTATTCTATAGTTTACCGCAAGTTGAAAAAAAACGAGCCAAAAGATGACAATATAATGCAGATAGTTTCAGATTTAACTTCTAAAATGATTATCATCACGCTATACCTTTATGGAGCTAAGCAGTCAATCGGGGCATAAAGAACATCTATTTTAATCACAGATTTATAAACTAAAGGGAGATATGGTGTGGCTGCCCAACTGTTCGAGTCCGGCTGTCGCCTTCAACTACATATGCACTACAATACGAACACGCGCTCACTCACACTATAACAGTCACCACACTCAACGCGAGCCAATCGCGTAACGCAGATCGCAACGTTGAGACACACAACTACATTGACAATTCTTATTGACAAATCAACGGCGCCCGCGTTTGTTTCTGTTTTGTGCATACATTGTTCGCACGCGCCACGCCCCCTTGGCATAATTATCTCCCTTTAGTTTATAAATCTGTGATTTTAATCAACTTTCAATAAAGCAAAAAGCTTAGCTGTTTGACGATTGCTTTGAAAAGCTGTGTTCGTAAGGTCTATTGTTGTTTTTTTTTTTTTGTAATCCTTTGTATTACATTTTGATATGGTATGTACGTGATCTAATATGATATTCTTCTGTTTTACATTTTGATATGGTGCATGATCTTATATGATATTTCCTAGAACGTACACAGCAAAACATAAAGTTTAGGCCTCTTTTGTCATTTACGTTATAATAAAATTATTTTACAAAAAAAAAAACTCACTACATAGTTGTTTGCATCGACTTCCGAAATTAAAGTTATATTTCACTTTGTAGTGTATTTTTTGGAAGTCTTTTTTTTTTTTGTAAAAAGTTTTTATTTTTCACTTTTAAGTTGTACCCACCCCCACACAAATTCCTATAACACTACTCGCTATGTAAATATCAGTAACATGAAGTTATTATTAAGTAGCAAAAATACGTATTATTGAAGCTAACTCTAAAACTACCCAAGCAAAGTTAATAAAATTTATATGGGACCACCCTCGACCTCGGAAATCGATTTACAATTGCCGGAAATATCGCGTAACATACATACAAAAAAAATCAGTCGAATTGAGAACCCCTCGTTTTTGAAGTCGGTTAATTATGTAAAGATACCTACGGCACCTATAGCCGTAATGCATCCCATGACAATTCCGCTAAGCCACTGCTGAAAAGTCATAGGAAAGCAAACGACGCAATTTCGTTTACTTGAATTTTTATCAGTAATTTTGGTTTAGAAACCAAACTACTGAACCGATTTTGATGAAATTTTTCTATGAGACCAATCTGAAAGTATATCTTTTCAAATAACGGAGGTCTGAGGTAACAAACATTAAAAAAAATATTTGACCGAATTGAGAACCTCCTCCTTTTTTTGAAGTCGGTTAAACTCAAACTCAAACTCAAAGTATTTATTTCAATTAAACCAATTACAGGCACTTTTGAATTGTCAAGGGGTCGGTCAGTCAGAGAAATGAAGCTAGTTGCCCATTCCAAAGCGTAGTAGGTACCTAAAAAAATTAATGTCTATGGTTAGGTGACTGTTAATGAGAAATTCCTTTATTTTAGTGACCGTTCACCAGGAAAAATCTGCATTTCTGTAAGGGTATCAGTATTGTGCCATTAGGTAGTACGAGTACAATGCAGGAACGCAGGTGTTCATTAATTCCCTAAAAGAAGTTTTTCACTTCAAAGGAAAATTGCTACTGAAGGCTGCGGGTGTGGACCTCTGGGCTAGCTGCTTCTCACACAGTCAACTGTACGTCACTTGCCCCCGCGTCACCAGTCCTGGGGGTCTACTCCGAAGTGGTATCAGCCGAATGTTCGGCCGTTTCCTGCTACGAAGTTACTATTTGGTTCGGTCGGTCCCGATCCTACACTCCTACACTCTTTCGAATATTAACTATGGTCCCGACCCAACTGAGCCGATCCGAACTTTTTTGCATTTTTCATTAATTTGGTTCGGCCATGTGTCGGTCCGATCCGTCATTCGCACTTTGCACTTCGTAGTAGACCTGTGTCTGTCCCTGTGGCTGTTAATTTAGTATATTGTGGTGTTTTACGACTTCCACGCGATCGAAGTCGCGAGAAGAATTTAGTATGTAATAATCAATAAAATGAGGAAAAAAAACGAAACGAAATAATGGAAGCTGTTCAATAACTATAACAAGTATCAGACATGTTAGGTAAACATTATGTTAACTATAACAAGGTTCAGACATGTTAGGTAAAGGGTAAGTAATATATGATATAATTACAAAATCTCTGATATTTACAAGACATAACAACTGAATCTATAATTTGATTTGATATAATGATCAGTTAATATAATAAACGATTGATATAATGTTAAAGTAAAATCGGCAGCCGCCCAAAAACTTTGCTGATAAATCTATATCCCTCCCGAATATTTATCTTAGCAAGGATGAAGTACAAAATGCGGTGAAAGCTTTAGACCTAACCAAAGGACCAGGTCCAGACGGTCTGCCGCCCATTTTCTTTAAAAATACTGCCACTACCATCCACTTGCCACTACATATAATTTATAATAAGTGTTTAACCGAAGGAGTATTTCCCACTGTATGGAAGAGAGCCTTCATTACACCTATATATAAGAGTGGTGATAAAACCGATATTAAAAACTATCGCCCTATTTCGATATTGTCTACTTTGTCAAAGCTTTTTGAGAGTCTCGTGCATAGCTCGCTATTTCCCTATCTGCGTAATCTTATCATTCCAGAACAGCACGGTTTTGTTAAATGTCGATCAACCACCACAAAACTTATGATTTTTACAAATTACCTATTTGAGAAGATGGACAACCGCATCCAAGTCGATGCAGTGTACACGGATTTTCAGAAAGCTTTCGACAGGGTGGACCATAAATTGCTTTTGGATAAAATTACCTTCAACGGCATCAGAGGTAGTTTGCTTAGGTGGTTTGCGTCCTATATATTCAACAGAACTCAAAAGGTTGTTATAAACGGTTACGAGTCTGACTATTTTGTCGTGGAATCTGCTGTGCCCCAGGGTTCCGTGTTGGGCCCACTCCTCTTTATTCTATTTATGAATGATATTAAATCCTGTTTTATTAACTCAGGCTTCCTAATGTACGCCGATGATATGAACATTTAAAAATCTTGTTCGAATATTCATGATTGCCTACTACTTCAAGAAGGTCTCCATAGACTCTCTCAATACTGCTAAGATAACAAGTTACAACTCAGCTTACCTAAATGTAATTCTATATCATTTACCAAAAATAAAAATATAATTAATTTCACGTATACCCTGCATGGTATTGCCCTGAAAAAGGTTGAGTCCACGCGAGACCTTGGAATCTTGCTGGATTCCAAATTACACTTTGATGTTCATATTGATAATGTTATCAGCAGGGCCTTTCGGATGTATGGTTTCGTCATGAGATCGTCTAAGGACTTTAAAAAAAAATCTACTTTCTTATTTTTATACAAGACCCTTATTCGCTCCCAGTTAGAATATGCTGTTCCTATTTGGAGTCCTTTCTACGACAAATACACGCATAGACTCGAAATGGTTCAGAAAAAATTCCTACGTAACGTGCAGTATAAATTTTATCACTCGAGAATATCTTATTTAGAACTACTCAAACGGCACACTCTCTTGAGGTTAGAGTCCAGACGTACGCTCCTCATGGCCATGATGCTGCATGGCATTTGTAATAATAGGTTTGATTGTAATGAGCTAACCAATAAATTATGTTACGTAGTACCTAGAACTATTGTACGGCAAGAGGTGCGCGTTCCTCGTCTGTTTCACACTGAGAAGTGCAAAACATACGCCGGTGAGCGGGCACCTCTCCGTCGCCTTGTAGTAACTTATAACACACACTTTACCGATTCAAATATTTTTGCATTTTCTCCTGCAAAATTTAAAAAAATGGCTATAGCTTTGCTTACCGATAACCTTTCATAACTTGCTTTTCTTTTTTCTTTTAATTCACAAATTAATATGTGACCGTCCGTCCTTTCCTTTTTTAGATATTTATTAATTGAATCCGTGGACAATAGTGTGGGTTATACGTTTATTAAATAAATCTAATTAGCTCCGATATTCAAATTGTAACGTGTAACTGTTTTTTGTCCCTAAATAAATAAATAAAAAATAAAAAAAAGTAACTATTTTTTATAAGCATAACATACATTGAATATAAAATCGTTTGATACACCACTCAAAGACATAAAACCTATTTAGTCTGATATGATAAAACGCCTAGTAAAAAACACCACCAAAACGCAAAAAGTTGTATGAGCAACAGCAACAGAGAATGAACAATATACTGCAGCGGCAAAAAGAATATTTAGAGTGTGAATTTTTACGAGCTCTGGCTTCTAATTTAAGCTTAAAAAAACAGTAACTTTTTGTAATCGTTTGATTTTTTTTTTATTTGATAGTCAATCAATCGAAGCGTGAATCATTATAAAACAGTTGATTGTGAACATATGTGGTTTTTATTTCCCTGTAAAAAACATGCAAACAAACATACACCATGTATGCAGCATGCAAGCAAGCATACAGCATGCAAGTAAGCGTGCAGCAAGCATGCAACATGCAGCAGGCATGATTTCTGTCACGGCTCCGGCGCTGCGGGGCTCCGGCGGTTCCGTGCGAGCTTATAGTCGCAGATGTGTTTCACGCTCACCAGTATAACAAGTATCAGACATGTTAGGTAAACATTATGTTAACTATAACAAGTATCAGACATGTTAGGTAAACATTATGATAAGATAAGGTAAGATAATATTTATTTGCTTAATCGTGGGTCTTACATACAAGAAAATACATGCATGCAAGATGGTAACAACATTATTAGGTACAGGCATGTTTGCCACATGATGTGACGTGTAAATGTCAAGAAATATTACTAATTGAAACATTCTCTCAAAATAACAATAAATTAAGTAATTAAAGAATAATAATAATAACCGAAACCAGCCATACCAGCTTGGCAGTGCAGAATTGAGCGTCGTATTGGTGGGGCCAGAGCGCTCATCGGCAAACTAATCTGCTTCAGGGAGGGCAATACTCGCCCTAGAGTGATGCGCTTTGTGAGGCGGGCGTTCTCGGGGACTGATATTAGTTCTCAAGATTATTTGTCCCACGTCGTCGTCGTTTATTATTATTATTTTTTTACTTGTAATTGTGCGTTTTGTTTGTGCAGAATAAAATATTTTTCTTTCTTTCTTTTTTCTTTTATCGACTTCCTGAAGCAGAAAGTGTATGCATGGGCAAACCGTATTCGTCGGTATAAGCGGCGAGTAGAGCGATACACTCAGAATCGCACCTTCCAGAGCGATGAAAGGTGGGTTTATAGGGGTTGGGAGCGACCGGACCAAGGTGTGGCTGACACGTGCCTACCGGATGATGATGCCATGTGTTCCTTTTGGCGTAGTATCTGGTCGGTGCCTGTCAGTCACACTGAAGATGATTGGGCTCGAGAGGTCGAGCGAGCGTGTGATCCAATACCAGAAATGGAGGCTATTACCATTTGCCTCCAAGATGTAGCTCGAGCAGTCTGTCCGTTACCTAACTGGAAATCTCCAGGGCCGGACGGGCTGCACAACTTTTGGATTAAATGGTTTTCAAGGTCGCACGCTCGCTTGGCATCTCAGTTCCAGACTGCTTTAGAGTCTGGTTCGTTACCCCAATTCCTAACGACAGGAGTTACCCACCTGCTCCATAAATCAGGTAACACCGCGGAACCCAAAAATTATAGGCCGATCACGTGTTTACCGACGGTCTATAAAGTTCTTACATCCATTCTGAGAGCTAAAATTAACAAACATATAGACACCAACTCCATTATGTCAGCCTCTCAAAATGGATGCAAGAATGGGTCCCGTGGTACTAAGGAGCTAGTCCTCATTGATATGGCCATTAGCCAACAGGTTCGTCGTTCCCGAAAGGATCTGTCGACATGTTGGATAGATTATAAGAAGGCCTATGACTCGGTGCCACATACATGGCTCATGAGGGTACTGGATTTGTATAAAGTAGATGCAACTCTGCGTACCTTCCTGATGTCATGTATGCGGCAATGGAGGACGGTCCTTCGCTATCCAGGATGTCGAAATATTCAGAGGAATAGCGAACCGATAAGGATCGAACGAGGCATATTTCAGGGCGATAGTTTGAGTCCGCTTTGGTTCTTCTTAGCCTTGAATCCTCTAAGCACACTGCTGGAGGATTCAGGTCTAGGCTACCGGCTGAGGAGAGGTGGTCAGGTTATATCGCACCTCCTCTACATGGATGACCTAAAACTCTTTGCTCCCAACAATTTGCAACTTATGGAGCTACTGAAAGTAACTGAAACTTTCAGTAGCGCCATCAGGATGGAATTTGGTGTGGACAAATGTGCGGTCATGCATGTAAAGCGAGGGGAGATTGTGGAATCCGTGGGAACCCAACTCTCGGATTCCACAAACCTTAGAGCCCTCTCCGCATCCGAAACCTATAAGTATTTGGGTATGTCGGAAGCGTTAGGCATCAATGTTACTGACATGAAGCAATCGTTGAAGGAGCGGTTCTTTGGCCGCCTGAAAAAAGTACTTAATAGTCTTCTATCAGGTGGAAACAAGGTGCATGCCTTCAACAGTTGGGTCATGCCGGTTTTGATGTACTCTTTCGGCATACTCAAATGGACTCAAACCGAACTAGACGCCCTTGATAGGAGGGTCCGGACGTTGTTGACTGCAAATCGAATGCATCACCCACGGTCATCGGTAATGAGGCTGTATATCCCGCGAAAGTGTGGAGGTCAAGGCTTTTTAAACGCTAAGACCCTCCACAATCGCGAGATATGCAGTCTCAGGGAATATTTCCTAGAAACCAACGTGGGGATGCATCGAGATGTAGTCGCGGTGGACAAGGGCCTCTCCCCGCTCTCCTTGGCTAAAGAGAACTGGCGCAAGCCAGTAGTGCTTGACACCAATGATCGCATGGAAGTATGGCAAAGTAAGGAGCTTCACGGACACTTTTACCGGGCCCTACATTGACCCGATGTAAATCTACTAGCGTCCGTAGCCTGGCTGCGTTTCGGTGACCTCTTTGGAGAAACCGAAGGTTTTGTCTGTGCAATTATGGACGAAGTTATGATGACGAACAATTACCGGAGATTTATTGTGAAAGACGGCACGGTTGACATCTGTCGGGCATGCCACCGGCCGGGGGAATCAATCAGGCATATTATCTCCGGGTGTTCTCGTCTAGCTAACGGAGAGTACTTGCATAGACATAGACACAACCTTGTAGCCAGGATAATCCATCAGCAACTTGCTCCGAAATACAGCCTTGTGGAATCTGAGGTGCCGTACGACAGGTATGTGCCCGACCCAGTTCTCGAAAATGGAAATATCACATTGTACTGGGATCGATCCATCATCACTGACAGGACTATTGTTGCCAATAAGCCTGATATAGTGGTGGTGGATCGATCAGAGCGGCGCGCAATGTTTGTTGACATAACCGTCCCGCATGATGAGAACCTCGTGAAAGCCGAGGAAAATAAACAAATCAAGTATCTTGACTTGGCTCGCGAGGTTGTCGACATGTGGCATGTGGACTCAGCAATCATTGTGCCGATAGTCGTGTCAGCCAATGGGTTAATAGTCAAGAGCCTCCACCAACACCTGAGGAGGCTCTCGTTGGGCAGCTGGATCAAGAGCTTGATTCAGAGAGCGGTACTTCTGGACACGGCTCGCATTGTCAGGAGGTTCCTCTCTCTGGAGCCCTGACCGCCGGTAGCTTGGACCCTGTTCCCGATACCGGTAGGCTACTATTTTTTATATTTTTAAATGTTTTTTTTTTATCTTTTAGTTTATAAAAATATTTAAAAATGTAATTTATGTGTACATACTTAGTTGAAATAAAGAAAATAGTTATATCTCCGCTGTGAGTTTACGAATTGTCCAAACCAAACGCAATGAACGAGGAGTGAGCAGCGACTGGCGTAGGTTTGCTCGACGCTTTGTTTGCGGGCGCGCAAAGAACTAAGCAAGTCGAAACATGAATCTACCCACACCATTTAAGTTCTCCGGTTGTATATGACGTTCTCAGATCAAACATTTTTTTTCCTAATGTTTTCTGGGGTACTAATGTCACTATAACTTGTTGGAAGTGTTAAAAAAGTAGACAAAAATATTTACGAATTATGGAATTAACCGGTTAATTTGGGTGTCAAAACCGTTTGTGCTTATGTAACCGGTAACCTTTATCATTTGGGTTACATAAGAACAGTTCACTTGTTTAACCGGTTAATGAAGGAACGATATATTTACCGGTATTTAATCGAAATTAACCGCTCTTTTTAAACCGGTTCAGAGCCCTGATCAGAGCTCTGTTGCACTACCAACTGAGACATATTTTGTTTACAAGAGACACATCGCAGTCCGGACCAGTCAAGACCAGAAATTCCTGGGCTCACACTTTTTTTTTTTTTTTTTCTGGTGTGAAATCATCAAATGACCGCTCCCGCTCTGGGTGGAGCGGAAGGGAGTGTCAGACTCTTACTGACTAAAACCCACCCATGTTCCTTCCTTCGCCCTTTATGTTCCGGGGTAGCGGTAACCCTTTCGGACAATCCCGCTGACCCGGCAGGCTTCGGCCCTAAGGGGGCCCCTCGGATTATGCTGACATCTCTATGAGGCGCGCGTGGAACACTTACGCGCTGTCCGGCACGGGCCTGGTCCTGATCGGGCGGTGAGCTACCCATTGCTCTCCGCCCGCAGGCCCGCGCCTACGGTGGCCGGGAGTCGTCGCGCGGCTCCCGCCGCCCGGAGCGTCTCCCGCGGCGGCTGGGATGGGAGGCTCTCTCCCTCATCCGTCCCGCCACCTCCTTCGCTAGCATGACTGCTTCGCAGAAGGAGGCGACTGCCTCCCACTCCCTCTCGCTCCGGACCATGGCTTGCACCAGGGCCGGGCGCGAGAGTCCGCAGCTTCCTTCTGCGAAACGGTCGTCTCGCAGAAGGAAGCTGCGGAAAGGGAGAGGGAGATCTCGTCCTCTCACCCGGCCCGCAGCAGGCGCACCGGGCGTCGGCGGAGGGCGGATAACGCCCTCTTCCAGCCCCCCTAAATGGGTCCAGGGGCGACGGACTTGGGGACGTCCGTCGCCCTCCACACATCAGGACCCGAGATGGCGGCGCGTAGTGTTCCACGCGCGCCTCTCTTAGACGTCGCGGGGGGAGTCAAACACCTCACTCCCCCCCCTGACCCGAGGAGGCCCGCGGTGGCGGGCCGGCACCAGTCGGGGGTTGCGGAAGGATCTTACGTTCCCGCGACCCCCGGCGTAGGTGTCAGTAAGAGTCTGACAGACCCCGTCGCCCGCCCCAGGGCGGCGGACATCCATGAGGATTTTCCACCCCGGGAACAAAAAAAAAAAGGGCCGGGCGCGAGAGGCCGCCGCCGCTGCCGATCGCCTCTACGAGGACACGGCGGTGCTCCGCCCAAGCGGGGCAGACCTCCACCGTGTGCTCCACCGTGCCCTCTGGGCGATCCTGGCAATGGTGACACCCGGGCGTTTCCTCCCGCCTAATGATGTGCAGGAACCTCCCGAAACTTCCGTGTCCGGTGAGGACCTGCGTCAGGCGGTAGGTGAGGGCGCCGTGGCGCCTCTCTAGCCACTCCTCAAAGAGGGGTCTTATCGCCGTTATCGCGGCGTGCGTCAGTTTTAGAGAGTACGGCTTGCTCTAAACGCCATGATAATTTGGAGTCCCTAAAACAATCCATACGATTGGCAGTGAAGAATTTTCCCATGGAAAGAGATGCTGAGCGTGCTTCTATTGATAACTGGCCTCAACGTTTAAAGGACTGTATTGCAGCCAATGGAGACCACTTCGAATAAGCTTTTTATATTTTAAATTGTTTTATATTTATGTATTAAACTAACACATTGTAAAAGTAATGAATATTATTTGCAATAAAAAAAAATTTTTTTCTTCGTGACAATATTTATGGCAAGACTAGGTATATTAGAATGAGGGTGACGAAGAAGAACACGTTGTAATGATTAACTATTTAATCGTTTCTAGGGTTCCGTACCCAAAAGGTGCCAACGGGACCCTGTTGCCAATGGCTCCACTGTCCGTTCGTCTGACCGTCCATCCGTCTGTCACAGAGCTGTATCTTTTGAACCGTAATAGATAGTCACTTGAAATTTGCACAGTGTGTGAACTACTTTTGCCGCTATAACATCAAATAATAATAATAACGTTAAAAATTCAAGGGGACAGACATTATATAATAAAATATATTCTTTATTTCGGACTAGAAATGGGAAGAAGGGGCTTGTGGCTAAGTTATAACAGCCGCACGGGTCAATCAATTAGCTTAAGCTACGCTTGCCGCGATTGGTCCGTAGATGGGTGACCATCTTTACATACCAAGACCGTGCCTCGGAAAACACGTTAAGCCGTTGGTCCCGGCTGTCATTCGTGGATCTTTGACAGTCGTTACGGGGCGTCAGAAGCCCGAAAGTCTGACAACCAGTCTTACCAAAGAGTATCGTATTATCCAGTAACTGGGTTGTGGAGTTCAGATAGGCAGTCGCTCCTTGTAAAATACTGGTACGACTGCCTATCTAACCTCCACAACCCGGTTAGACTGGAAGTCGACACCAACATAGTTGGCTAAAGGCTAGGCAGATGATGATGAATTTGGACTAGAAGTACTCACAATCCATACAGTATTAATTAGCCTCCTTGCCCAGAGCCTTATGAAGGGACTATCCAATTTGTCTAATAAAGTATTAAGGATGCAGTTGGAGCTTTTGCGCAACCTAACCATTATTGACTGACTGTCCACTTCCTCATAATGCCATGAAAATCGTCAACACGGGCTTCCGCGAATATCTGCGAAGCGCGGAAGCCGCATCAATACCCTTATTATACTGTACGCGCAGAAAGAAAGAAAAGAAAGAAAGAAAATACGTTTATTTGCGGTAAACATGACGCAAAAAGAACATAAAAAACAAAAAAAAAAACAATAAGAAAAGGTTGACATGCGTCACATCCACGCAAAACGGTTATCGCTCAGCATTAAGGTACAACCTTCTGCGCGTACAGTATAATAATGACTATCTGAGTATATTTCACCCACAAGTTGCACGTGTATAGAAGGTTTGGCAGTATGCGCGACTTTAACATCCTTACTACAACGTGCAAACCTGCGAGTTAATATATTACATCGAACCGTGTACGCCCTCCGCTCCCTCTTTATGGTGGCACCGTCAGATGAGTTCTCCGTGAACACGTGTATGACTCTCTGTGGTGGCTTTCCGCTTAAAGTCACTGAAGGAACATTATCCAACGAGCTTTTTTTCTTGACATTATATGCGAGTCATAGTGAAGTAGCATAGGACTCTTAAACAGTCTTACAACTTGAGCGCTCTGATTGATGGACTTAGCAAGACCATGTCATCTGCGCAGCTGACATTATTTAGCATAGTACCATCAATCTAACAACCGACGTTGATCTCGTTGAGCACAACAATGAATTGGTTCATGTAAACATTTAATAGGGCTGGGGACTTCAGTCCACCCTTTCTAACACCACAATCGGACGTACGTATCAGAGTGAGCAACGGCCCAATTATAGCGGCCAAAGAGATGGGCCTGTATTTGGTTTTGTGCGCTATGTCGCCTGTTGTATTTTTAGCCACAGGCACCACAACGCTCTCCATGAGCTCCTTTGGTAGATAGGTATGACGGATACAAAACGCATACAACATTTCTAGAAGCCGGTAAATATGAGGTCCCGCATGTAACAGATTCTCGACATCAAGCCCATCGTGACCTGACTTCTCTGTTTACAAACTTCCTACCACTTTTTTCGTCTCCTTACCAGTACACTCAAGAGGAAACATCGCCGAAACTCTAGCTTCATCCGTACACCGAGCATCTGTCAATGAGGATGATACCACAAAGTTCTTAAAAAAATGCTGGCTATGCGTCCCGTATCCGTCTCACCATCAACACTCTCGGGCCTGTTCTAGGATTCATACTACCAGTTTGTTTCCACAAACTTTTAAAATCGTTTTGTGCAAGCCATGCACAAAACGATTTACTACCTTACTATCAAATCACTCACTGTTTATTGAAAAGATTCCTAGTCTGTTTCATTGCAATACAAATGGGGCCATCTGAAGGCATTCCACAAGATTTCCATATTATCTGAAACTTCACACGGGCCTCATTTAGAGCGACCCCGTCCAAAAATACGTGTTTGCAAAAATATGTAGTATGTATATTTTACGGTGGTGCGGAACCCTTCGTTTGCCAGTTAGAAATCTTAAATTCAGTGACAGCCAACGCTCAGCCTAAACCGCTGGATCTAGAAGCATACAATTTAGCACAAGAGCACAAAGGAAGGATGATTTTTATATCATAATACATTATAAAGCAACATAAAACTAATTTGGTGAAATGTCGTTTTTTTTTTTTTTTTTGGTTGCTTAGCTTGGGACAAATGGTGCTGTGTGAAATGTCCAGGGATTTATTTATTTTATTTATTTTTATATGAAACTTTCCCAATAGTTTTTCCTCTACAAACGGTAACATGTATTTATTTATTTATTTAAGGATTACCAACGAGATACATTACAATTATCTTTAACCATTATATAAATTGTATTATTATACATTATTCTGTAATGCACACTCAATTACAGGTAACCACAGCTTACACATTATCGAGTACACATGCTCTGAATACATAATTAAATTATAATTATATTAAAAAAAAAACAACAACAATAACGTGCCAATAAGAGATTTACATGCTATAAAAGATTACAGATTAAAAGATTAAAAATTACATTTATAAAATACAATAAAACAAAACATTTTTTTAAATAGGAATAAAAAAGCATACGTAGTTCAAAATTAAATTAAAAATTATAAATTATTTAATTATTAGAATGATAGATCAAATGTCCTCCAACCAAAAGTGCTTGTTTAGTTTACGTTTAAAAGTGTTAAGGCTGTCATGATTTATATCTATTCCAGCTTTGCGGCATATACCATTGTACAATTTGGTAGCCCTCGTAAGGGGAGAGCTGTCACCTAAATTGGTTTTGTGCAAAGGTTGTCTGAAAAGATTGTAGGTATGTGACCGTGGTAACCTGCGAGGAACATTAAAATATATATATGTCGCATCAAGAGTGGCCGAAATGCGAAACATCGGGTCTTCTTCACGATCCGACATGGTTAAACTTAGCTATGGGCACTGTCGTGGGTACTCGAACAAAAGATATTTTTAAATCAAAGTAATTTTATGAATTCTCACAATTTTACAATAAACCGAAACAAACACGTGCGTTGGTACTGAGTGTCTGCCAAGACAGTCGAAACTCAACTGACCGAACACTCGGTCGGTCCCTTCCCTGTCCTCGCTGCATCCCCTCTACCGACGATCGTGTCCAAGCAATATGGCGCCACGCCACGCTTGCGTTTCCGGTGACGATTATTATTAGGTTTACAAAATAAATTGTTAGATGGCGCTGCGTATTGACCATGGCGCCATCAATCCACGACACGGCCATCCCTGACTAGCACCCGTCCTCGGGTGTAGTACCTGTGGACAAAAATTAACTCAGACAGTAATCTAGCTCGGCTATCCTGCCAGTGAAGCAAAGATTAATTCTCTATGGTACTTTATTTCATCTAAATCTAAGTGAAATAATCAGCTGTACTAAGGCTTCATACAAGAAGCTTCCGTAGAACACACATTGGAAAAGATCCGATCAACAAGTTACACAATAATGCTTACAAAATTGTCCACCATAATTCATCAGCAATGTACAACCAACTCATGAAACTTTCACAATACACTGTGCACCAACACAGATCATAATCGCACCAACGATTATCAGACCCATCGCCACATGTTGCTCATGAGGTGCGGTCTCGTGAAATGTTCATAGCAATTTGTGCACCAACACAAATCAGAATCGCACCAACGATTCTTTGTAGACCCATCGCCACATGTTTCTCATGAGGTGCGGTCTCAAGTTTAGAGTATGGGTGTACAAGCCTGCTAATCAGATGTGGTCTCACTACCACTGTCAGTGACTATGACATCTAATTCTCGAGGAACTTGATGATCGGGGATCTTCCTCACACGATCATGGGGGTATTTGTAAATTCTATTGCTACTCAAAAATTTTAACAAATATCTATCCCCATCCAATATTTCTAAAATTGAACAAAAATGTCAAAACAAAATGAAAACGACTCACCAGATTGTACAGACACTACAGACAGTACAGTTTCTTTGGACAGCTTGTGGTGATGGGAGTCGATATTTTCTCTGTGACCACGTCTTTGGCCGGTTGCAATCCACTATTTCCTTGGCAGAAGTCGCGAAACTCCTTGCTCGAAAACCACCGTCCTTGATCAGGGATTATTCGTACAGGAGATCCAAAGAGTGCAGCGCTGTTCGACACTGCCATTCTGTTTGCACACGTCGTGTGTTAATCTGTAAAGAAACATACCCGCAAAGTATCACATAGCTCGGTCACTCTTGACCACATTTGGTTCAGGCAAAAACACAATGAAAATTTGAACAAACTAAAAATAGCAGAGTTCAGAGTGTTACCCACTATTTGATTCCCAAATCTCAAGGTTACAATAAAAATAATCAACCAAGATGAATGTGTCTCATACTATCTAGTAACCTCCAGTTACTTAACTCGTCAAATTAATTTGCGCATGGGCCCCCTCGGATCGCCAAATCAGTCTTAGACTTGATGGTTTCTCACGAAACCCCACACAACGCACACAACTTAATTTCAGCCCTGTTTCAGCAACAAAACTATTACTTGACTTTCCTCTAATTCGTTAGTAATACTCTGATCAAAACTACCATCGATAACAAAAGGTTCCTTTAAGCCTTAGTAATAATTGGTCTGGGACTGTATCGACTTAGATCACACACAAAGCTCATGGCCCGGCTGCCGCAGCAGCTAGTGACACTCATGCCACCCATATCGTCATCACCTCTTGTGATACGATCTACACACATCACTTCACATAGAGTCTACGACTCCCAGGTCATTACAAGACCAACACAACAATCGTCTCCTTTGAGACCCAGGTTCCCGCTGCACCACCAGCTGGCCATCGCCCCCAGAACAACTCACAAGTGAGTTGCAGTTACGACTACAGACAAGTACGTACAGTGCGACCTAATAGCCATGGTATGTGCTCTACTACTCGGTGGAGGAACTCTTCTCACCGTCTTCTACGTTTAACCTGTTAGGAAAACTACTTAGAGGCATCTTTTGTATGCGATCGTAAGCGTACGTATAAGTGCGCTTGGAGTTGAAGGCTTTTAGAGTATTGATTCAACCAGAGTAATGTAAACAAACTTTGATTATGAAATCATAGCGTAAGTCATCAACCAGAGCCATGTACCATTGTGATCCACGTAAACAAACTTTGATTATGAAATCATAGCGTAAGTCATCAACCAAAGCCATGTACCATTGTGATCCACATTAACAATCATTTTAAGAGCTTTAGACACCTGGAAATCCACACACGAGTAAACCACTCTAACGCCACGGCTCTCCAGCCAACCAGCAATTGCATTGCTCTCACACATCCAACGCATGGATCCGTGTGCATCACCCTGTGACACCACACAACTTTACTACGGCCGATAGAGAACCCCTACTCGCGTGCTTCCCATAATCTAGGCTTGCTCATATCACGACTGTGATCACTATCTACTTCGACTGGTACATGACCTACTGGCATCTTTCTTTACCTATCGTGAGCATACTTGTAAGGTTAGAATTTAAAGTTTTTATCTTATAGCGATTACCCGCCAAAACTTCCGCTACCTTAAACGGACCTCTGAACTTCCGATCTAACATAATCTTATAATTTGATTTCACTCTTCGTTTTCTAATAACACGAAATCGTCAACCGAACATTATAGCTGCCTTTGTTTTATCAAATATAGCTTTCTGTTGTTGACCGTTTAAAACTGATTTTTTTACAAGAGACAACAAAAACTCTGTGTGTGACATGTTAATCGAAAAGCCTAGGTGTCAATATTTCACGTAGGTAATATCATAATATTACTTTGCAAGTAAATGTCGGGTAGAAAATAGTAATAAAATCTCAAGCTGTTGCTCGTTAATCGCAACACTACATGTGATATGTTCTGTGCTGACTAAACATGTTTGACCAATACTAGTCAATGCAACAATGTTATTAACTCGTTTGCCACTTAATTTGGCTGCACAACCCGCTTTTAATAAACGAGCATTCAGCATCAGAATCGCAAACAAAACAATACAGCTCACCTTTATTTTCTAACGTGTCTGAGGGTAGTTGTACAACGTCCACTCGCCGTACACGACTTCTAGCACGTTTTCCACCATCTGCTTAGCTGCCACTACTCGTGCACAGGAATGCGATATATCCTGGTTTCCCTCACTTGCAGCACACGAAAGGCTTCGCTTCTGATGTCGCATCAAGAGTGGCCGAAATGCGAAACATCGGGTCTTCTTCACGATCCGACATGGTTAAACTTAGCTATGGGCGCTGTCGTGGGTACTCGAACAAAAGATATTTTTAAATCTAAGTAATTTTATGAATTCTCACAATTTTACAATAAACCGAAACAAACACGTGCGTTGGTACTGAGTGTCTGCCAAGACAGTCGAAACTCAACTGACCGAACACTCGGTCGGTCCCTTCCCTGTCCTCGCTGCATCCCCTCTACCGACGATCGTGTCCAAGCAATATGGCGCCACGCCACGCTTGCGTTTCCGGTGACGATTATTATTAGGTTTACAAAATAAATTGTTAGATGGCGCTGCGTATTGACCATGGCGCCATCAATCCACGACATATATTTTGGATAGTAATAGTTCAGTGTTTAGTTTAGATGTCACCAGTTTAGATCTAGAACCTTTCTACGATTGGTGAGGCTTTGGACTTTGAAGTGCTGAACACGCTCTTTATAGGAATTTAATTGTATGGCATTACTGGGAACCAACGTCTCGTATAGAATAATTTTGGTTTTAGAGTTGTTAAATGGCTTTGAGGTCCTTAATACAAAACCTAGCATTTTGTTTGCGTTTGATATTATTTTATCTATATGGCCATTGTAGGTCATTTTGCTATCTATCAAGATTCCCAGGTCCCGGATAGTATTAACTTCGTTGAGTGTTTCGCCCGAAATAGAGTATTTTGTATTAAAAACATTTTTATTGCGACAGAATTTTATATGTAAACATTTTTGTAAGTTTAAGCTCATCCTATTTTCTTTGCACCACTCAACTAATCTATCCAGGTCAGCCTGCAACAAGTAAGAATCCTCTATAGATTTTATAGGCAGGGTCAGCTTGAGATCGTCTGCAAATAAATATGATTCTGCGTGATGGAAGCAGTAAATAATAGTATTAATAAAAATATTGAAAAGCAAGGGCCCTAAGTGGGAGCCTTGTGGCACCCCAGACGTCACTTGAAAATCCTCAGATCGGACTCCATTCAAAACAACGAACGATAAACGATCACTAAGGTATGACTGAAATCATAGCAATAGTGGACCATAGATTCCGCAGCTCTCGAGTCTTTGTATTAAAAGTTGGTGGTCTACTTTGTCGAACGTTTTACTAAAATCGGTATACACTACGTCAACCTGAATCTTTTGTCCACAGATTCTATGACATTTTCTGAAAAAGCGACTAGATTAGAGTGAGTTGATCGGCCCTGAAAGAAACCATGTTGATTGCCTACTATGTAATTTTTCAAGTGGCTATACAGACAAGGATACAATAATAACTCGAAAACTTTAGGGATAATAGAGAAAACGATATAGGTCTATAATTTTTTATATCGTTTTTGCGACCATCTTTAAAGATGGGGACTATTTTAGCTTTTTTCCACGCGGATGGGGAACAACCCGTTTCAAGTGAGCGATTAAAGAGCAATGTTAAAGGCGCCGAGAATGACTTCGCGCACTTAGCTAGGAGAATTGGGAGAATCTCGTCAGGACCTGGTCCTTTGCGAATATCCAGACATTTCAGTTTGCTAGCGACCATATCTTCTGTAAGCGATAGGTGACTTAATACACAACGCAATGAACTGTTTGATGTATTTGTTAGCTGTGTGGGATGGTTCTGATTTTATACACCGACGAAATTTTTTTTGCGTATAGTTGACAGATGTCAGTACTGTTGTTAGCTACTTCATCGTTGAAGTTCATTATTTCCGGGATTGTACTTTTATTTTTACGCTTATGTTTAATGTATGTCCAAAAGTATTTAGAATTGGTTTTTATTCTGTGTTCTATTTTTTTAATATAGTTAATGTAAGATGATTTGTTTAATGACCGGCACCTCTCTTTTAGTACTGCTAAACTAATTTTATTCATAGCGTTGTTATTTTTTTTTACTCTTATTCTAAGGTTGTAGGTTTCCTTCAGTAACTTCGTGAGATCTTTCGTAAACCATGGCGGTATTTTATTGTTATTAACTTTACATGAAAAAGGAACTTTGTTGCTAATAGCAGCCTTTACGTTTTCGTAGAATACCTCAACCATTTCATCTATCGTCCCACAGTTTTGTAACGTTGTAGTCCAGTTTATAGAGTCAAGATGTTCTGTTATAGCTTGATAATCAGCTTTATTTATTTATTTTATTTTACAGTTTTTGGAAAACTTACAGCTAAAAACTTTTACACGATTGAGAGTAACAAAAATAAAGGCCAATTACAAGTTTTCACAGATAGAAGAGAGAATATAAACAAAAAAAATATTTGAGAAGGTAGACAGCGTTTTGAGTAAATACACTATCATAAGTACAAAAGCGTTTTAAACAGCGTAAATTGTTATTAATTAGGTTACGTGATCAAAAAAGAAATCACAAACAGTCTTTTTTAATTTTGAAATACTGGTATTGAAAACATCGATGTCGACGTCCCGGTAGACCGCATTATACGTATGACTCGCTCTGATTAAGTATGAATAGATAGTTACGTGATAAGTACGTGTAGGCAACATACTGCAGTTAAGAGTTCTTTCACGAAGTATATCTAAATGGACCAGTAAAGGAGGATGACGTGTGTCTTCTTTAGATAGGGGATCATTGCATTCATTCAGTTTGACATTCGTTATATCAGCTAAAACCAGGTCTAAGATCTTTGATTTATCATTCCTGACATTATTGAATTGGTCTAAACCATTTAACGCAATGAACTCAGTAAAAAGGTGGTTAGTTAAACAATTAGTGGCCTCAGGGAGCAGGCAGCTACTGTTATCGTTATTGAGCCAGTTGATGTTAGTCAGATTGAAGTCGCCTGATATAAAAGTATTGCCCTCTGTACTTTACTCGCATTTTCAAGGTAATGCTCCAAAACGTCAATTTGAACCGGGGATGGAATATATACCGCGCAAAAGCAAACACTAATTGCATTCTTTTTGGTTTTAACTTGAACTTTAACCCATAGATCTTCACACAAACTGTTATAAGACGCCATTTCAATAGAATTATGTTTTTTCAAAATAGCGATATCCTGCCTCCAGTCCTCTTCCCACAGAGCTCATTGAGTTCACGGTCTCTTCTATACACATTGTAACGATCATCGAATAATTCTGTACTGGAGATATCATCATTAAGCCAAGTTTCCGTAAGAATTACAACATCGTAATCATTAATTAATACGCTGTGATACAAATCATGCGTTTTTAAACCTCTGGTATTTTGGTAATAAGTGTATAAGTGTATAAGATTTTCTTTACCAAATGTCAAAAGTACTCATTGTGAGATAGAATTGAATCAAGAGAAACTAGAATTCGTCGATGAAACTGTTTTCCTGGGGTTCACGCTCGACTCAAGGCTTCAATGGGGTCCTCATTTAACATCCCTTGCAGGACGACTAAGTTCAGCAGCGTATGCTGTGAGAAAAATCCGTCAATTTACTGATGTCGATACCGCGAGACTGGTCTATTTTAGTTACTTTCGTACTTATCGTTAGTATCATGTCGTACGGTATTTTACTATGGGGACGGGCTGCAGACATCGAGACTATTTTTATTCTGCAGAAAAGAGCATTCAGAGCCATACAGGGTGGCCGGAACATTGACGTCCAAAAATAAAATTTAGGTCCCTCGTATCGTGGGGTATCCGAATCACCCCCATGTATGTTCCGCGACTTTTCATAGTTTTCGAGTTACGAATTTTTTTCTGATTTTTTGAGAATGATCGACTTGACCAATCTAAAAAATGGCTTTGTCGAGATTTTTTTTTTGCAACTGAATCTTCGTGAGTAGTACTTATAAGCATAAAATAATCAGCTTCGTAACTGTGATGAAAGTTATGAAAAAGTTGGTCTAAAGTGCTAATTTTTTTATGATTATGAAAGCTGAGAGTCTGGCGCATTCTTGAAGCCTACTTAGGAACCATGAAGTTTTCTGTTTAAATTTTTTATTTAAAGTTAAAATGCTAAGCCATAATTTACCGAACGTAATTTTTTCACTTTAGACCAACTTTTTCATAACTTTCATCACAGTTACGAAGCTGATTATTTTATGCATAAAAGTACTACTCACGAAGATTCAGTTGCAAAAAAAAATCTCGACAAAGCCATTTTTTAGATTGGTCAGGTCGATCATTCTCAAAAAATCAGAAAAAAATTCGTAACTCGAAAACTATGAAAAGTCGCGGAACATACATGGGGGTGATTCGGATACCCCACGATACGAGGGACCTAAATTTTATTTTTGGACGTCAATGTTCCGGCCACCCTGTATATAGCCTCCGCAGGCGTGACTCTCTAAGAGAACTGTTTAAAGATATTAACATCCTGACGGTACCTTGTCAATATATATATGAAAACATTATGTACGTAAGAAAAAATCTACATATTTTTAGTAAAAGAGGTGAAAGACACAATTATATCACTAGAAATAGGGACCAATTAGTTCAACCAGGTTTCAGGCTGGCTAAAGTAGACTCATCTTTCATGGGGTACTGTTTAAAATGTTACAATAAAATACTTCCCCACATAATTGAACAGAATGAAACGAAATTTAAATCTTGTATAAAACGCACACTATGCAGCCAGGCATATTATAAATTGGGAGAATACATCGCTGATAAAAATGCTTGGCTAAACGCTGGTCCTGCTCCACAGGACGCTAAATAAATTGATTAACATTTGAAAATACTGTTGGAGCCGCTGAAGATTGTAAAATACAATTTTTGCATTATATAAATTCAATCTCCTAGTATTGTATAATTGTATAGCACATGTGTGAGTACTACGTACATACTATAAAGCTACCATTTACTGGGTACGTCTTTCATTGACTTGAATGTGCCTTGGCAGCTGAGAGTATGTCATGCTCACTCAAATGTCTCGCTGATGGTGGCACATGTGTTGGATCATTTAGCTCCCTTCAAAATGGTTGAGCTGAATGGTGCTAATCCATGCGTCATGTTCGTGAACGGGCGCCGTCAGTAGGGACTGGTCATCTCTTTGCTGCCATGGCTTATTTTAATTTAATTTAATATTTGGATTGTTTTAAACTTTTCATTACGGACGCTTTTAACGTTCTGCATCGTTCTCACATGCATAATTTTTAACATGAATGATGTAACTAATACTTTCTAACCATATTTTGATTTAAAAGAGTGTCCATGGAGTTTCTTGGCCGTTCTTCTCCATAGGTACCTACTACGCTTTGGAATGGGCAACTAGCTTCATTTTTCTGACTGACCGACCCCTTGACAATCCAAAAGTGCCTGTAATTGGTTTAATTGAAATAAATACTTTGAGTTTGAGTTTGAGTTTGAGTTTGAATAAATTTGGAAATCGAATTATAAATTATTTGTTCATGAAACATTCAAAAATAAAAACAATTAAAACGTGTTAAACTAATTTAACCAGAGAATCCATGGCTTTGGCATGGCAGACCCCGTCGCCCGCCCCAGGGCGGCGGACATCCATGAAGATTTTCAACCCCGGAAAAAAAAAAAAAAAAAAAGCCGTTTATTACGCGTAGTTACGTGAGTCCCCGTCGTTAAATCCGTGTCACTAGTTGGATCTTTCGCCTTGTCAGCAGGTGGCGGTGTACGCTGCATATTTAACATCTTTTAATATTTTAAATCTCAACTAAACTCACAAAAATAATTACAGTTGTTGAGATCCGAACTCGGAACACCATGCACGTCGGTCGAGGATAGAATCAAACTTACTATCTGGTATTAATGTATGTTGACGAAACCAGGTGTTATGTCCGTACGTTGACGATATGGATGAAAACGGCTTGCCAGATAATGTAGTCTTAATTCAGAATTCATGGGTTAGGCTCGCCGTTTCGGAAGCCTCGATCGTGCAGGTCATCACCGGACAGGCCTGCCGATATCGACGATGAGGCGGAGTGGTTCCGGGAGGCCATGTCCGAGATTTGTGACGTGGCAATGCCCCGAGTCCGGCCAGGACGCGCCCGGCGTCGGGTGTTCTGGTGGTCGCAGGAGTTGGAGTCGCTACGCAAGGCGTGTGTCGACGCGCGACACCTGTACACCAGGCACCGCAGGCTCCGCATTCGCCCTCCGGATGCGGAAGCCACGGAGGCGGAGCTGTACGAGGAGTACAGAGCGGCGAAGACCACCCTCCAAGAGGCTGTCCAGCGGGCCAAGGATATGGCCCGCGAGGAGATGGTGGAGACTCTGAACAGAGATCCATGGGAGCACCCTTATAAAATGGTGCGGAATAAACTCCGCACCTGGGCCCCCCCGCTGACGCAGAGTCTCCGCCCCCAGCTGGTAGCGGGGGGTGGTGAGCGCTCTGTTCCCTTCACGGGGGGTGCACACCCCCCGGCCCATGGCTCCGCCAATTGCGGTGCCCGAAGCGGACCACGCGGACGACGACGACATCCCTGAAGTGACCGGGGTAGAACTGAGAGTGGCGGTAGGAAGGTTGAAGGCCGAAAATACCGCCCCAGGACCCGACGGCTTGCCAGGTAAGGCCTTGATGCTGGCCTCGAGGGCTCTCGGGCCTCGACTGGAGGCGCTCTTAAGCGCATGTTTGGAGAGAGGCCAGTTCCCGCTTCGTTGGAAGACGGGGAAGCTGGTCCTCATTCGGAAGCCAGGGCGCCCAGCGGACTCTCCGTCCGCATACCGGTCCATCGTGCTGCTCGACGAGGTGGGCAAGCTCTTTGAAAGAGTGATTGTGGACCGCCTCGTCGGGCACTTGGTGAGGACGGGGCCGGATCTTGCGGACAGCCAGTTTGGCTTCCGCAAGGGGCGCTCGACGGTGGACGCCATCATGCGCGTGAGAGCCCTCACGACGGGGGACGTGGTGTCCCGGGGTGGGGTCGTCGTGACGGTGTCACTCGACATCGCCAACGCGTTCAACACCCTGCCCTGGAGCTGCATTGTGGAGGCACTCCGGTATCACCGAGTGCCGCCCTACCTCCGTCGAATAGTCGAGGCGTATCTGACGCACAGAGCCGTCACCTACGGCGAGCGGGAGGGGTCATTTGATGATTTCCCACCAGAAAAAAAAAAAAAAAGGCTCGCCATATCAAGTTAAGATAAACGCGCCTTTTACTATACCTTAGACGTAACGAAGGCAGACTGAAGAGCCATAACAGTTTCCTTAGGTCGATCATCCAACTAAATGACTGCAGCTCTAGTGTGGCCTGAATAAAACTGGCTTCTCAAACATGCCCCTTGAGCTGACTATGTGGAGTTACATCACAGAGGATGCCTCTGTGCCCTATGGAAGACCTTTGCGAGGCAATTTTGGTCGAAACTCGTCTATACATAAAATAAAACAGTAACGTATAATTACTGTGCGTTTGTCTGTTTCTCTGGATGTATGTTGTTCCAGATTAGCGCAAAAAAGGCTTTTCTTTCTTTCTTTTTTTTTGTTTTTTAAAAAACGTAGCCCCACACCAGGACTTATTCCTGTATCGTGGGTGCGTTTACAAACATTTAAACTCACATACACAAACAGCCAGACCCGAACCAACTACCTGTAAGCAATACAAATATTATATGGTAAAATAGAATATGGTCTACAAATATACAGTCTACAAGGTTCTCACATTAACAAAATATAAAAGATCCTATAAAAAAAGCTAGGTAAAATAATAAAATATTAAAACCAAGTGATATGATTGCCATTACAACTACTAATAAAGTGTTGAAATTAGAAATGTATGTATATAATGTCAAATCATAAAAAGATTATGTCAAAGTAGTTTGTTCAAAAGTAAATAAAAAAATAAACATCGTAATTTGGGAGCAGTTAATAGATATTTACATAGTTATGCCGTTAATGAGGTGCCAGGGAAGCCACGTGTACAGAAGGAATGATTGCCATACTTCCTTGTCTTCAACGTAAAATGCCACGTTTGATGTGGGTTTTGAACTTTCCATCGCTAAGTTATGTAACCGGCTTTGGCAATTTGTTATAAAAGCGGATACTGTTTATAAGAAATGACTTGCTAGTTTTAGTTAATCTAAATTTAGGTATCACAATTTCATTTTTACTAGTGTACGCACGGCTACACATCAAGCTATACATAACCAGTATAAGCTGACTTCTGATTGTACGAAAAACCTAGACAATGCAAGGTCAGCTAAAATTGGAAATGTATAGCTTGATGTGTACCCAAGTAGCACATGACAGCCGCACAGTGACTTGATTATAGAATTTAGTGACTACTCAAGGCTGTTTTAGTTTCCTTCAAAAGGGCTGTGTAGTTAGCTACGCAACCTTTGTAATTCCAATTTGGGCCCCAAATTAACCAGCCTTGAGCATTACAGTGGCTGGTTAACGGCAGCATAATCATTGAAACTGCTGTACAAGGCCTGTACATTGGCTTATACAGCTATACAACAGTCATTGCAGCCTAAGATTCAGCTTCTTTAATTCTCTTTAACAGCTTTTAGATGTTTTGAGGCTTGGCAACAGGTTTTATTAAAGTATAAATAACCAATTTTTTTTTTTAAATATTTATTTTGTCTATTTGTGACAGACGACAGTTATTATTTGTTAAAGTGGGCGGGCGGACAATATTTAAGGTAAGATATTTTTAATAGTTTTCACGTTGATTTTCAGTGTCGTTGTATGTAAATTGAGTTGCGAGTACCATTTTACTGTAAATGTGTATAGGTAATTACATCAAATATTTCACGCGCCATCAGAATAATATCGCTTTAACGAAAATATTTTACAAGATATGCTTTCTAACTTGTTGTGTCCCATTAGGAAACAAGTGGAAAACATATTGTTTGAATTAAAAGCTATCAAATATCCTTAAAATCTATAAAAAATCATCTGGATATTTAGTAACAAATCGTTTTTGTAATGCTAAAATGGCGTCCATTGATAACCAGCACAAATTCTCCATAAATAAATAATAAATAAATAATAAATAATAAATAATAAATAATAAACGTTTATTTAGCCAAAAAATACAGATTGACAGATTAAAAGTTCACATTCAGAGTTCATGTTGCAAATCTGTACAAAAAGGTTGATCACTATGCCTCTTAAACTAGGATATTCACCTGTATCTTAAGAGGTAGTGGTTGGTCGAGGTAATACAAGGACATGAACAAAAAAAAAAAAAAAAAAAAACTTAGCAAGAGGACTGGGCCCGTCTACCGTTTGACTTACAATCCAAAACGGTAAAAACAATTAAAAATAAAAAGTAATAAAAGAAGCAGCTATATAAGATAAAAAATAAAAATAAAAAAGAAGGAAGGTGTGGTGTAATGTGATGTGATGTCCGTGTCATGTGTGGGGGTGTGTGTGTGTGTGTGTATGACGGGTAGCGTGTGTTGTGTGTTATTATTTAGTGTATGTTAGTAACGACTCCGTGTAAGAGTAGTCCTTCGTTAGAAGCCAGTCGGTTAGTTTAGATTTAAGAGCATGCGTGTTTAGGTTTGTGATGTTTAGGTGTTTGTTAATTTTGGTATAGATGTGGGTACTCAGTGGATAATATTGATGTGACGCGAAGGTTGTCTTGTGTAGAGTCCAAGGTGGAAGATAGGTTCGTTTGTTTGGATTACGGAGTGGGAGAGTGCCGTGCCTCCGCAGGGTGGCTTGGAGCACAAAGAGTTGCCGCACCGTTAGAACTTTATAAGTTGAGTATAGCTCTGATGTTGGGAATCTGTGCGGCTTTCTTGTAATTACTTTAAGAATGGCTCTCTGTGCTCTTTCCACCCGAATCAAGCTGGTTTTTACGGCACCTCCCCACACCGCAATACAGTAACCAATTACTGACTGGCATAGTGCGTAGTAGATCATCTTCATGGTTTTAGGATTAGCCGACCCTCTGAGTAGCTTTAGGGTATGAATGAGGCGCAAAGTTCTAGTGGATATGGCACCGATTTGTATGTTCCATCTTAGGCCGTCATCTATCACTACTCCGAGATATTTGATGTAGTTTGCTCTTGTAAGTGGCTGACACGTGCAGCTAGTGGAAGGAATTTTGCATGTGTGAGCCGTTACAGCAAAAGCGGAAGAAGGCATTGTGTTACGCCGGATGGCAAAAGGAATGTAGCTGGTTTTTTCTAGGTTTAGAGTCAAGAGATTAGTGTTTAACCATGCCACTACTTTGCTCATTGCGGTTTCCGCGTCAGACTTAACAGTTTCCCAGGTAGGTCCGTCAACGAGGATTGCGGTGTCGTCTGCATAGGCATAAATTTTACAATTGGGGAGATTTAACTTGCAGAGATCATTTACATAGATCTGGAATAGGGTGGTGGAGAGTATTCCTCCCTGAGGTACTCCGTAGGACACTACAAACTCATCGCTGAGGTACGCATCAATCTTAATGCATTGCTTTCGGTTATTTAAATAGTCTTTGAAAATCTTCAGCGGTGTTCCACGCACTCCAATGTGTTCTAGCTTTGCAATAAGTGTGGGAACAGAAACCGTGTCAAATGCCTTGGAAAGATCTAGAAAAAGACCCAAACATTTGCGTTTATTATCAAGATTTAAGGCTACTTGTTTCGTGAGATCTAAAACTGCATCTTCTGTGGAAAGTTTGGTCCGGAAACCGTACTGGTTACTTGCAATAATTTGATTTTTGTCGAGAAAGCCACGCAGACAGTTGTTTAGGAACTTTTCGAAGACCTTGGACAAGGCAGGTAGGACTGAAATTGGTCTGTAATTGTTGACACAGTTTCTGTTCCCTCGCTTATATATAGGGTGTACTACCGCTTTTTTGAAGGCTTCCGGGAATATACCTTCTTGTAGGCATCGATTGAGCAAATACGTAATTGGTGGGACCAGGGTGTGTCGACAATTTTTTAATAGTAATGAGGATATGCCGTCCCAGCCCACGGCACAGTCGTTACGTAACTGAAGAATTAAGGACTCTACTTCAGCTTCATCCACTTCTAAGATGGTAAGTGAGTTTACAGGAGAGTTTTGTTTGACCAGAGTAAGGCAGGGGTGGTCGTTGGCCGGGACTGGTGAGGCATTTCTCTGGGTTAAAATTTCCGTTGCCAAATTCTTGCCGACGTTGCTAAAGTAGTGTCCAATATCGTTTATGGAACGTTGGGGATTGTCTTGTGTTCTGAGCAATTCCACAGGACTGGATTTTGTTGTCTGAGTATTAGTTATTTGTTTAATGGTTTTCCAGAGAGCTTTGGGGTTGTTGTTGGCTTTTTCAAGTTCGCTGGTTTCGTAGGCGGTTTTTAGTTTACAAAGTAAGTTATTGCAAAAGTTGCGATAACGTAAATATGTAGTTTTAATGGTGAGGTTGTCAGGTGCTTTTTTACATTTCAGGTGCATTTTATCCCTATTTTGTATACATTTTAAAATACCAGGTGTAATCCAAGGTTTGATGATTCTCTTTTTCCTAGTGATTGTGACTTGTTTTGTGTGTTTTAGTATTACTGATTTTATTAAACTTATAAAGTTGTATACAGCTGCATTTATGTCTTCTAATTGATAAATAACTGTGAAATCAATTGTTTCTAACTCCAATATAATGGCTTTGTTATTGAGACAACTTGCCGTGTACGCTTTTCGTGACGGGTTGGCGTTTTTGAGCGATAGGAGTATAGGTTTGTGGTCAGTTACATGCGCCTCTAGAACTAGTGTAGTAGCAGATAAAGACGATTTCATAAAAAAATGATCTAAGCAGTTCTCTTGACGGGTGGGAAGTACATGGGTTGGCAAAAGGCCGTGGGAGGCATTTAGTGTGAGATAGTCGAAGCTTCGATCATTTATACTTTGTGTACTTATATCTATATTTAGGTCACCTACCAGAACGGTATTTGAACAGGAGGATTTAATATTATCGTAAACTTTTATCAGACTTGTTGTGAAGTTATCGAAGTTATGTAAATGCTTTTGAAAAGTTATTTACTGTAACAGTGGTTTTGCCTAGTCTATTTACCAGCTTATAGCATTATGCTGGCTGGACAAAGGATTTTAATTAGCTTTCTTACTGTGTATTGGTATAAAGAGAGAGCATACAATAGGTTTTCAGGGATAAAGAAATCTCGACAGAAAACCATTTCATTATGTACAATGTTTAGCTTTCGAAATACCCTTGCAGGCCCGAAGATATGATTTAAGTTTTTTAAATAACACATTAAGAGACGGCTTGGCTCGCTCAACAGTCAATAGCTCCATAATTCATCAGCAATGTACAACCAACTCATGAAACTTTCACAATACACTGTGCACCAACACAGATCATAATCGCACCAACGATTATCAGACCCATCGCCACATGTTTCTCATGAGGTGCGGTCTCAAGTTTAGAGTATGGGTGTACAAGCCTGTTAATCAGATGTGGTCTCACTACCACTGTCACTGACTATGACATCTAATTCTCGAGGAACTTGATGATCGGGGATCTTCCTCACACGATCATGGGGGTCAGATTACCACACAAGTTACTACCACGCAGGCTATTGCCATACTATATTGCCTAAACTTTCTTTGACAAGAAAGCACTGGGATCAAAATCACCGGAATCAAAACAAAATGAAAACTTCTCACCGGATTCAATTGCTAGGTGATCAGTGGCTGGCTTCACAGTGCAGGCATTCACCCGGTGCTCTACGTTGCCGCTGCTAGTCTTGGTGTCCTTTTTCGGGCAGCGAGTGGCGATATGACCTGGTTCGTTGCAGTAGTAGCGCGTAGGCGACGATGTTTTGTTTGGTACACTGCTCGGAATGCCGACATAGCAAACTTAAACGCGCGGCTCGCTACTTGCCGCTGCTGCAGGTGCTGGCCTGGAATGAAACATGACCGCAAAGTATCACATAGCTCGGTCACTCCTGACCACATTTGGTACAGGCAAAAACACAATTAAAATTCGAACAAACTAAAAATAGCAGAGTTCAGAGTGTTACCCACTATTTGATTCCCAAATCTCAAGGTTACAATAAAAATAATCAACCAAGATGAATGTGTCTCATACTATCTAGTAACCTCCAGTTACTCAACTCGTCAAATTAATTTGCGCATGGGCCCCCTCGGATCGCCAAATCACTCTTGGACTTTCTGTTTCAGCAACAAAACTATTACTTGACTTTCCTCAAATTCGTTAGTAATACTCTGATCAAAACTACCATCGATAACAAAAGGTTCCTTTAAGCCTTAGTAAGAATTGGTCAGAAACTGTATCAATTTACTCGTAGATTACATACTCGTACAACGCTCATGGCCTGGCTGCCGCAGCAGCTAGTGACACTCATGCCACCCATATCGTCATCACCTCAAGTGATACGATCTACACACATCACTTCACATAGAGTTTACGACTCCCAGGTCATTACAAGACCAACACAACAATCGTCTCCTTTGAGACCCAGGTTCCCGCTGCACCACCAGCTGGCCATCGCCCCCTGAACAACTCACAAGTGAGTTGCAGTTAAGACTCACAAGTACGTACAGTGCGACCTAATAGCCATGTTATGTGCTCTACTACTCGGTGGAGGAACTCTCCTCACCGTCTTCTACGTTTAACCTGTTAGGAAAACTACTTAGAGGCATCTTTTGTATGCGATCGTAAGCGTACGTATAAGTGCGCTTGGAGTTGAAGGCTTTTAGAGTATTGATTCAACCACAGTAAAACAAACTTTGATTATCTAATCATAGCGTAAATCATCAACCAGAGCCATGTACGATTGTCATCCACATTAAAAAATCATTTTTATCACTAAGAGCCTTAGACACCTGGAAACCCACACACGAGTAAACCACTCTAACGCCACGGCTCTCCAGCCGACCAGCAATCGCATTGCTGTCACACATCCAACGCATGGATCCGTGTGCATCACCCTGTGACACCACACAACTTTACTACGGCCGATAGAGAACCCCTACTCGCGTGCTTCCCATAATGTAGGCTTGCTCATCACCACTGTGATTACTATCTACTTCGACTGGTACATGACCTACTGGCATCTTTCTTTACCTATGCTACCTTAAACGGAGCTCTGAACTTCAGATCTAACTTAATCGTATAATCTGATTTCACTCTTCGTTTTCTAATAACACGAAATCGTCAACCGAACATTTTGTTATAGCTGCCTTTGTTCTATCAAATCTGACAACAAAAACTCTGTGTGTGACATGTTAATCGAAAAGCCTAGGTTTCAATATTTCACGTAGGTAATATCATAATATTACTTTGCAAGTAAATGTCGGGTAGAAAATAGTAATAAAATCTCAAGCTGTTGCTCGTTAATCGCAACACTACATGTGATATGTTCTGTGCTGACTAAACATGTTTGACCAATACTAGTCAATGCAACAACGTTATTAAATCGTTTGTCACTTAATTTGGCTGCAAAACTCGCTTTTAATAAACGAGCATTCAGCACCAGAATCGTAAACAAAACAATACAGCTCACCTTTATTTTCTAACGTGTCTGAGGGTAGTTGTACAACGTCCACTCGCCGTACACGACTTCTAGCACGTTTTCCACCATCTGCTTAGCTGCCACTACTCGTGCACAGGAATGCGGTATATCCTGGTTTCCCTCACTTGCAGCACACGAAAGGCTTCGCTGACGGCTGCGGGGCTGCTGTTCCATCAGACGCATCCATTTTTGACACTAGCATCTTCATTTTGAACACGTGGGTCGTTGTGGATTTATTCCGCTTCTGATGTCGCATCAAGAGTGGCCGGAATGCGAAACATCGGGTCTTCTTCACGATCCGACATAGTTAAACTTAGCTATGGGCACTGTCGTGGGTACTCGAACAAAAGATATTTTTTTTAAATCAAAGTAATTTTATTAATTCTCACAATTTTACAATAAACCGAAACAAACACGTGCGTTGGTACTGAGTGTCTGCCAAGACAGTCGAAACTCAACTGACCGAACACTCGGTCGGTCCCTTCCCTGTCCTCGCTGCATCCCCTCTACCGACGATCGTGTCCAAGCAATATGGCGCCACGCCACGCTTGCGTTTCCGGTGACGAATATTATTAGGTTTACAAAATAAATTGTTAGATGGCGCTGCGTATTGACCATGGCGCCATCAATCCACGACATGTATAAGTAGTTTACCGGTGTGTATATCAACAAAAGTATCTTGTTTCTGTACTATTTTGTATATGACGTTTTTTTTTATTTCAAACTTTTCGCAATCGCCTTACTAAATTGATGTACAGACGCCAGCACATCAACCTACCCGAAACCGTCAAATTTCCCCAATCAATTTTGAATCTTATGCTCTACCATGCTGTGATAGCATATATTATTTTGTGTCAAGGCTAAATATAATAATGACTGAGACTATTTTATTATAGGTACCTAATAGCGTACCTAATCCGGTGTTAGTGATTCAAAAATAATTCAGATTATGAAAAGTAACATTTATTTTCTTAATTAAATTATTTCCAAAAAAAAAATATTTCATAGAATGATGTGATCACCATACAAACAAAGTTGAGGTAGTATCCATCAGCAGAGTTGTGCTGGCCTATTTATTTTTTTGTGTTAAGACTAATAATGGCATAAGGTTTTTTATTTTAATATCGATACCAAATCTGGTGGCTGTGATTAAAAAATAATTCAGATTATGAAAAGTAGCATTTGTTCGTAGTTATGTTGTATTTCCACAAATTATATTTCATATTGATTAAAAAACAGTACGTACAAATGTATAAAACGATTTTTATTTTTCTTATTATCCTTATTAAGATTGTATAAGGCTCAGCAGAATTATATACACTTTACTTGAAATAATAGTATTTCAAAAAAACTATTTCCATAATTAATTACAAAGTATGTAAAAGGGGTATGAAATACAAGTAGTTTTTATGTTCAATAAATATAAATTTAAAATTCACATCCGGAAAGTGTATTTTCACTTCAATACGTTCTGCGTTAGGCCGTTTTGCTTTAAATATGTTAAAAGTGACTGTGAGTGAAGTGATGACTTTACTGGGTAGTCAAAAATGTCTATTAAACCTGTTATTTTGTAGCCTATAATTACATTTTCTGTATCAATTGACTTGACTGCAATGATTTCACGATTACTAGTCATGAAATATTTATCTTTAGATCTCGCTGTAAGTATAAAATCCTGAAAATTAATTTTGGGGAAACTTTTATTATCCTTGGTAACGAAAGGCATCTCAAACTTCTTTTCATCTTTTCGATCAGTAGCACAACATTCACTGAGTCTTTTTGCTACCTGCGAAAGTGGTTTGTTACCACTTTGCAACATTATTTTAATCAAATGCAATTTATTTTCAAAAGGATAGGCACTGAATGTTTGAAGTGACCCAAATCTTAATTGAACCTCATCAGTGATATGAAGTAGATTATGCACATTGCTGGTCACGTAATCTGCACCATAAACATCCTTGTAATGCTCTACAAACTATTGATGCTGACAGCTCTTCTGACAGTGGTAATAATGGATTATAGTTATCACTTAAACAAATTGTAATGGCACAATATAAAAACATAAAATGAGTTAAAGCATTTTTTGCTAACACATCAATATTTTGATCAGTCTGTTGGTCCGGAACCCTCACTATACGAAAACGACACTGGCTTGTAAACATCAACTGCATCATTATTATAAGCATCAACATTTTGATCAAAATCTTTTTGTGCGGAACCCTCACTATGCGTAAACGTCACTGGCGTGTAAATATCAACTGCATCAGCACTGCTCCTTTGCAATTCGTCCATAGAAGCCTTAGCGTATTCTTTTGACAGTTTTCTTTTTACTCCACCAGTTCTTTTTCTTTTTTTCCATGGTTTTAAGTTGTTCATTTTTTATTTAAAGTGTATTAAAATATACGTAGTAACTCTTGAAGTCGCGTCAGACGTCATGCAAAAAAAATTAAATCTGACGTAATTTAAACACCAATAATCTAGATTTACTCTTAAATAACGCCGAAAGCTGTAAAATAGCTGTCAGCTACACTTTATGCATTGGCATTAGGATGGAGTACACCTACTCCAATTTACAAATCAGGGTGAATTAATGATTCTCTTATAAATGTAACGGCATTTGTAGAGACTACATATCCACTTTTAATCAGCCATTAACAAGCTCGTTGAAGTAGAATTAGAATAGAATTAGTGTACACCAATTAAAAGCCAGTGGCATTATTCGATACTTTAATGCAGTCCGCACCGTTACAAGAGAGGTGAATTTTTCGTATTAAGCAGTCGTTAACAAGCTTTGGACTTCTAAACCAGCCAGTAGTATCACATGCAGCCAAAAGCTGGACTAGATCATTTTCAAATTCTACTTAAATGCTTTTAGTATACTTTTTCGCCATCATAAAGTCATTAGTCAGCTATGCTGTTTAATAGTGTATAATCTTTCCTTAATACAGTCTAAAGACTCGTCCTATCCTTTAGTACATCTGCATAAAAGCTGTAGACTGTAATGTCGCTTGTTTATGACCTAATTCATCTCTAATGTGCCACTTGGGTAGCCGTGTGTACGTGTATTTATATTATGGAAATCGCTTCTTATATTGAAAAGTCCTAAGTTTTTGCGAACATTAAAAATACTTTCTAAAATGTAAAGAGAAGGCAGAGTTATCAATAAAGTATATCAATCAAAATATAGTATATCAATTTCTTTGGATTTGTTTCTAAGAGACTCGCGAGGACCCATTTTATAGACTGCGCTGATAACCCTCTTTTGTAAAATGAAAATTGAATCTACGTCAGCTGCCGATCCCCACAACAGAACACCATAAGACACAATACTGTGGAAATAAGTAAAGTATACCTAGCTGTAGCTATATCTGTCAACTGCCTTATTTTTCTTACTGCAAATGCAGCTGAACTTAATCTACCTGAAAGAGCTCTAATGTGTGCGCCCCATTGTAATTTTGAATCTAAAGTAATTCCTAGAAATACAGTTTCCGTAATAGCATCTAGTTTCTTTCCATCAAGTTTTAAATTTAGACCCACTTGAGGTAAGTTTTAGTAATGAGAACTTAAGATATTTAGTTTTTTTCGCATTATTAGCGGCAAACCATTTCGAAAACAGCCAGACTAGCGTTGACATATAAGACATCCGTATCTTTTCTTTCTATTTTAAAAATAGAGAAAGTGTCATCAGCGAATAAAATTATATCCGATAGGTTAGCCATCATGTAAGGAAGCTCATTGATATATACTACAAACAGGAAAGGGCCAAGAATTGAACCTTGAGACACGCCCATCTTAACTAGATACCCCGAGGACGTGGTACCGTTAACGTTTACTTTTTGCTGCCTCTTTGATAGATAAGAATGAACAAGATCAGCAGCTTGTCCACGAATTCCGTAATGGCAACAACAACGCAGTCAAACGCTTTTGAGAGGTCACAGAAAATGTCAATTGCATCCTGGGACTTCTCCCAGGATCCCAAAATGTGACTGATGTATTTTGAGTCTCCCTTGTTTCATAAAAAAATGGCAAATTATCACTTTCCAAACAATTTTCCGCATAATTTAATTGCCAAATTATTACTTACCAAAAAACTCTTCACAAATAATTGTAACGCAAACCTAATCTTTGGCAAGTGATCGTTTAAACAATAACTTGCTTACCAACTAGTACTTTTACCAATTTTAATGTACTCACATATTTTACGCAAAATAAAATAAGCCAACTATTTAGTATCATCAATTTTCGATTTACATTTTTAGGTCAGTTGTATAAAATATACAAATTAAATTATAATGTGTTTTGTTGGTTTGGTTTTACATTAAAAAATATGTTTCTATAGTAAAAATTTGAACAAATGAAAATGTGCGTACTAAAATAATTCCAAATTTGCATTGGTATAAAAAAAAACTTGGTAAAATTTGTTTGGATAGTGAAATTTTGTCAAAATAATTTTGGCAAAACGGCAGGCTCCCGTAAAAGCCAATTATTTTTAAAAGAGTAACTGTGGAGTTTCTTGCCGGCTCTTCTCCATAGGAAACGACCAATTGGAACCGTGCACCTAGCTTCTAACATTTCATAAGTACCTATGTAGGTTTATGTGAAATAAAATATTTTGATTTTTTATTTTACGAGGGTGACACTGAAAGTTTTTAGAACGGGCCACTTGTAAACGATATAATAAAAAAATAAGTTCAAATTTTGAAAATGGAACTCTTTGCCAATATTATTGTGTATGTATTTTATTCATTTGTCATTTGTTTACGATTTGGCGGCAAATTGAAAATTGTCTGCGTCACGTCAGCATGAATTTAACGCGAGAAAACTTTTGTACAATGATTTTTTATGACTTTCGATGTAATTTAAGTCAACAAGAAAGTTATGATAGACTTCGATTGGCCTTTCACGATGAAGCCCCATCTCGTGTCACTGTTTACAACTGGTTTAATGAGTTTAAACGTGGTCGCAATAATCTCACCGATGATCTGCGTGAGGGACGGCCTTCTACGGCGACGACTGAAGATAACATCAGTGTTGTGCGGCGTATGATAGAGACTGACAAAAGAGTGACTTATCAGCAGATTCGGACAAGCTTAGGCACCGGTATGAGTCAAGTGCACAAAATCCTCCATGAACATTTAGCGGTCAGGAAGCTTTGTGCCCGGTGGATACCTTATAATTTGACAGAGGCCCAAAAGCTCCATCGTGTTGATTGGTGTCGTGAAATGGTTCAAAGATTTAACGAGGGTGACTCAAACGCTGTGTTCGACATACTTACGGGTGGCGAAAGCTGGATTTATTGTTATGATCCTTAAACTAAGAGACAGTCTGCTGTCTGGGTGTTTCCTTCCGAGGAGTTGCCAACTAAAGTGAAGAAGGTCGAAGCGTGGGAAAAAAGATGGTGGCCTCGTTCTTCGGAAGGACAGATCATTACGCAACAATTGTTTTAGACTTTTAGAGGATCGAAAAACAGTTACTGCAGAGTGGTACACTAACAATTGTTTGCCACTTGTCTTGGAAAAAGTTCGGGAGAAACGACCTCGCAGTAGGATCCTCCTTCACCACGACAACGCCTCGTCGCACACCGCCAAGCAAACAATCGACTACTTGGCGACGTCAGACGTGGAACTACTGGGTTACCCGCCCTATAGTCCCGACCTCGCACCTTGCGATTTTTATTTTTTTCAGATAATAAAAGAAAAACTTCGAGGAAAACGTTTTATGGTCGCCGAGGAAGCAGTGGCTGCGTTTCAAAATGCCGTCGAATAGACCCCTAAGGACGAGTGGGCAAAGTGCGTTTCTCAGTGGTTCCACCGGATGCAGCGATGTATTGATGTAAATGGACACTATTTTGAAAAGATATAATAAAAGTAATAACTTGCTAGTTTGTTCAGTTTTTGATTTTCTAAGAACTTTCAGTGTCACCCTCGTATGTCCGCAATGAGAGGTCCTCGCCGCCCCGCCGCCGAGGCCCGTCGCGACGCCCTATAGCATGTCCGCCCCGAATTCGCCCCTAAATAATTCCGATCCAGGTTTTCCCTAGGTGCCCTCTCCCAGCGACACTCTAAGCTGTGGTCCGTACCCCACAGGGGTGCCCTTAGCGTATAGTCACTTAGTTTTTAAGTTTTTCTTAAGCCCTGGCTGCTTTTTTCTATGCCCCAACGCGTGTCGCGTTGTAGTGTGAGATCCGCCAAAGCTTGATTCTATAGTCTCGATTATGGATGTGCAAATTTTGATAGAAATTTCCAATAGACCTTCGGTCAATTTGATTTGATTCAACGAAAAGCTTTTATAAATATCGCTGTGTTTATATTAGGTCCTTACCTATGAAATTACCGTTTTACACAGATTGTTTTTAATGTTTCTTATAGAAAGTTATATACCTATGTATTATCGGATTATAAGTAATCGGAGTATTGGCCATTAGTGAGTGCTTTTGCCATTAAAGTGGAAGTTCGTTGATGGCTCTGCTATAAACATTCTGGGAACGGGAATCGACTTACTCTTTAGAAGCGTTTTTTTCCCATGTAAAAAGTTATCCAAATTCCAAATAAAAATGAAAATTAGTTGGAGCAAGGTCTGGTGAGTATGGTGGGTGTCGGAGTTTCCAGTCGTAACTCCTATAGTTTTGAGATGGTCCGTTGTGCGGTGCTTCGACGCGATTTTGTTGTTATTGTTCAGAGAGTTTATACGGTACCCACTCTCCGAGCTTTTTTATCTTTCCAATTTGGAGTAAATGAATAATTAGTATGGATTTATCACTTACGTTGAAGGCTGCTGCAAGTTCCAACGTGGTTTGAGATGAATCTGCTTCCACTATGATTTTCAATTCATCGTTATCGACTTTCATCTCCGGTTGGCCATGGGGCTCAAAATTTCCAGAACGGAAGTGATCAAACCAAAAAACGAACCATGTGTTCACATGCCGTACCAGTTTCATACACGTCGTTAATATTGCGTACTGCCTGTGCTGCGTTGGTGCCACCACGAAACTTGTATTCGAAATAGCGCGCTTTTTCAATTTTTTCATGGTCACAGAAACATTGATATCGGGAAAACAAATGAACAACTGATTTTGAAATACAAAATATCATGCTATATTAATAAATTAATTTTAATTTGGAGTGAATAAAATGAAAGATATCGATCTTCACATATAGCTAGTATCAAAAATTGGCAATTTCACAGTTTAGGACCTAATATGTCTAAGGGCTGATTTTTCAATAGTCAAATAACTTAGTAGACGTTTGACAGCTTTTGTATAAAAAATATATCAAACTGTCATTTTTGTATAGTATAATATAGTCAGATAAAAGTTATCTGACTATTGAAAAATCAGCCCTCAATTGAAATTCAATTCAATCATGAACGTTTTTATTATTATAATTTATTATGTTTTACAGATTGAATAACAGAATTATTGAAATGAATCTTCGCTAAGTTCCGTTTAATTCGACAAAGCGATTTAGACCCAATGCAGAGAGTGCTTAATCAGCGAACTATTTTTGCTAACACTTAACGAGGACATGTAGCAGAGTTAGAGTGACGATTGTGTGCTATTGTGTGCGTCAGCTATTGGTTTTAGGTTACCGGTGACGGTGTGTAAACAAACACTGTATTTACTTTATATTTTTATGAAATAACAATAATCCTAAGTATTTATGCAATTATATTACGTTTACAGTTACAATTACACCTTAATATTACTTAAAAAGTAATTAAAATAAATTTGAAAATACGAAACATAAGTTTGACGTCTCACTCAGGCAGTGTCGCTACTTCAACCTGTTACTCGGGCAGTGTTGCCACTTCAACAACACTTTCTGAAGCAAGCAAACCAACGGACAATCTATCTAAAATATAGGTATCTAATATATAATCATAAGTTTCTAAGTAGGTAATAAGTATTTATTATTTATTTCAAAAAATGGTTAAAAGTTTGTTATTGTCTAACGCATCAACATACTAGGAATGTACGAGTATAATAATATGATAGAGATAGATAAGATAAAGATAACTTGTGACGGGCTATATAAATTTGCACTCATTACTTTATAGGGCGCGTAAGGTTACGTCTTCTTACACGCTAAATTAAAAATTCTTACTACGGTACGTATTTTTAGTTGAACATGCCGGTTACACAAAACACGGTTACAACTTACAAAATTAAAAAAGAACATTTATATATTAAAGGTTTTTGCATTTTCCTTTCGAAGTGTGGAATCCTAAGAACGCTATAAATCTAATATATTCACTTGTGGTTCAAATTAGTATGGCCATGTTATCAGTAGGTACTTATCGCCGTACGAAGCCTCAATGGCTCCTAGTGTCATGTTATTCGCCGACTCCCGATAACCCTACTTTATGTAAGTATGACCTCTGATTTACAATGTCCTACATTTGACTTAGGTACTTATTTATATGACATATTCGGTCATCTTGTGAAAATAAAATATTATTAATTAGACAAACATGGGGATTTTTGAGCTTGTGACCCTGGGTTTTAGTAAAAGAACTTGCACTTTATCCATACTCAAACGATGTTGCCACGAAGTGAGCAACTCCGATAGTTGATACGACGAACAACGAAAGCATCTAAGTAGTTTCAGTTGACCTGCAACCCGATACCACATAGGTATGCGAACTCGAACGACCCAAGTTCTCGTTTTAGGTTAACTGCCGAAGGCCTTATTGTCTCATGTAAATGCAGGGGGTAATTATTGCACCTCAGGTGTTAAGGGACGGCAAAAGTGATTCGCAATCGTCATTTTTAGGTAACTTGAATGCTCTCATTAATGCGAACATTGATCGTTTGCAAGTGAAGAGATCGTCAATATTACTAGCAGAATGGCAGCAAATGATAATAAAATAATTAATGCCAATTTGATGGCTATTATATTAATTACTGCTGACCCCATATTGCGACAACATGGTAGAGAACGCACACCGCACGAAAGGCGTCCTTTAATATGTGGAGATCTGTCCCATCTGACCCTCTCTAACGTTGGACATTTCTCCTTTACTTAGAAATATTTATTGTCAGAACAACCTAAATTATACGCAAATCGACAGGTTAAGAAATAACGACACAACTCATTGACAAAAGAAATACTAGAAATAATAATTAGTTAACGAAATAACGAGTAACAAGTGGGTTTAAAAATTATACACATGCTTCAATTTTTAGCTCTTAGCGACATCTGTTGGATGAGTGTTAAATCAGAAATAGCAATTACTAAAAAAACTATTTTATTTTATTCAACAGTTTAGATACACACATCAAAACAGACAAGAAGAAAGGAACAGCAAAATACGTAGGTACAAAAGTGACGTTATTTCCCATGCAATCTCTTTCGGCATACCTGCGATAAGAGAATGAATTAAAGAGATATAGACACCGTGTGTACGAGTAAAAGAAAAAATAAAACTTAAAAAAACAAAACAAGACACATCACTTAGGTATACATAATTATATCAAACATTTAATATGAGATTATACTTCCACACTTCTAAATAACATAACATCACGCCTGTATTCCCCGGAGGGTTCCCAGAGGTGCACCAACTGTGTAGTACTACACCAACCTTTCGCCAGTTATGTTTAGTTCCCATGTAATAGGACTAAGGGCCCGCGCAGCTACTGCGAAATTCCAGATGGATTTACCCAATAACACTTTGCTCGATCCGGAAACCAGGGCCTCGCGCAGTCATGCTCATCAGTAAATTAAATACGAAGGGGGTTTTATTAGCAGTTTTTAAAATTCGATCTACATAGCTATTCACAACCATTCGATACGTTTCCTGACCGAATCGAATCATTCAGTGTTATCGAAAGAAAACGAATTTCTTTGCCAGTTTTGAGGATGCGCTAGGTAGCCTGCGAAATACAAATTTTCTTTCCTTTTTTGCAATTTACAGATCAGTGTCAGGTTGTATGTTGAACCCCCTTAAATTAAATAGACAACCGCTATTCTTCTGACAAATATTTACTGTTGCTCGGGGGCAAGGCAAATCAGGTATACGAAATGTGTCGTGATACGGCAGCCTGCCTGTCGAATGATGTATGGTTATGAATAATTATGCTAATAGGCGCGTGAAAAAAACGGGAGTAGAGCTTTTCCTACTCCCTTTCTTGTTTCCGTTGGTGTTTTAGGGTTGTGAAATTCAAATAGGCTCCCTATTAGAATTGAGTATCTTGCATAAGCTAGAAACGTGACCATAGATACACTTTAGTCTTTATGTTTAAAAACAGGGTTCTTTTAATCGAACTAATCCTTTTGATTTACAAATGATATTCTAATAAACTATTTTAAACTTTTTGTTCCTCTTTTATATTTTTTCCGTCTTCAGCGAGCGCGTCCTGCCCGTTATGACCTACGGTGCCGAAACGTGAATATTGATAATCGGGCTGGTCCACAAGATCAGATTTGATGTGGAAGACGGAAAAAGGTTGTTGTGGCGCGTCCCGGGAGAGGCCTATGTCCAGCAGTGGACTGGTCTGCGATAAGCGGAGTTGATTGATTGATTTCATTATCAGCGACATCAAAAACCATGAAAATGACACCTATGACGAAAACTTCGGATAATTTTGTTGTTTGCAAAACATAAATTGTCAACCAATAAAAAAAAACAATTGTTTTCATTACATGGGAAAACAATTTTTTTACAAATATGTCACTAGAGTGTTTTCATGGATCAAAATAGATTTGAACATACTTACACATAACAACACAAATATTTATTATAAGTATGACGGCGCATCCGTCAATGTCAGACGTCAAGTTGACTTTTAGCTGTCAAAGTCAGCCTAGCGAAGCGTCATTGTCGATGGTTGCGAAGGCGGCCATCTTGACACCAGAGTTGCCCAACTATCGATAGTTTCACTATCGATAGTTGACCTCGAAAACTAGTAACAATATCGATAGTGCTATCGATAGTATCGATAGTATCGATACTATCGATACTATCGATATCACAAATTAACTAATAGTATTGATTGGAAGCAATAGTATCGATAGGATCGATACTATTGCATTATAATACTATCAATAGTATCGATAGTATCGATTTTTTTAAAGTAATACTATCGGTACTATCGATATTATCGATAGTATCGTTGTATTAAATAATTAAAACTATCAATGCTATTCATAGTTTGTAAAACTATCGATACTATCGAACTATCGGTCATAATTATACCAGCTTTGGAAAATATTCTTTCTGACGGAGTTGACGTTGCAGGTATACATAGATATTTTAAGGCTATTTCTTTTAGACCATTCTCACTGTGATTCCAGTATTCTATAGGAAACTCTGTTTTTGGGATGATATGTTTTTCTACGTACTGCCTGATATCAACGATCGCATCAGCAGTTGCAATACTATCGCCGTTTATAAAACTATCGATAGTGTGAGCTATCGATACTATCAATACTATCGATAGTATTGCTCCTAAACATATGCTGGTCTTCGATAGTATCGATACTATCGATAGTATCGATACTATCGATAGACTATCGATACTATTGATATGACGTCAACTATCGATAGACTATCGATCGTTTAGCGATAGTCGACTATCGATAGGCAACACTACTTGACACACTGTTGTTCGAGATGGCGCCCGCGAACCACGCTTGTGACGAATCGCTGTGTCCGAGTGATAGTTTAATCTAGTGTTATAATTAAGTTGGTGTCGTGTTGCTTAGACTATACATTGTTCATTTGACTGTGTATTTCGATTATTAAACCCTGTGCTGATTAAACAACTGTGATTATAACAAGGGCTTGTGACTTTTCCGCTCACGCCTACCTGCCTACCTACCTACCCACATACATTACGTAAGATGAGTTCTGATGAAGGCCCTCCTGCCCCTACATCAGAAGTGGGATTGGACCACAACGACCCACGTGTTCAAAATGAAGATGCTAATGTCGAAAATGGATGCATCTAATGGAACAGCAGAACCGCAATTTTCTGACGCTGATTCAAGTAATGAAAACAACTACTACGTCGTCACATGGCTTTCGCTTACCGGACTTCGACCCTGAGAAACCAGATGTGGACGCACGTGCTTGGGTGACGAATATCTGACATCAAAACTAGGATTCCTGTTGGTTCATGCTCAAAATGAAAACGCTTAAAGTGAAAGTGACTGTTGACATTTGAAAAACAAAATGCAAGCATGCAAACGCTCAAATCATGTGGATCTGTCTCATCAAATAATCGTGTGGATCTGTCCAAGTTCGACCCAGACAAAGCAGATACGGATGCGCGATGATGGTACATGTTGTTTTGGGCATCGGCTGTATGCAGAAATACCTTTGCTGAGTAACGCGACTGTTGCGCCTATCGCCGTGTTTGAAAAAAAGTGTGTCTCTAACCGGCGTATGAGTGTTTGAGTTCGACGTATCCCGTTCCCGTAGTTAGAACACGCAGTATAAGGCGTGTGCAAACATAACAGTGCATAACAGCTGATTTGTGTTTTGCCGAAAATTCACTGCAAGGTGGTCAACTTGTTGTGGCCGAGAAGACAAAGACGCACAAAGGAGCAGCATCAACGTGACTCGCAAATAGCATACCAAGGAATGACATGGAGTGACTTTAAGAATTGAGCCAACCAGCCCCGCAGCCGTCAGCGAAGCCTTTCGTGTGCTGCAAGTGAGGGGAACCAGGACATATCGCAGTCCGGTGCACGAGTAGTGGCAGCTAAGCAGATGGTGGACAACGTGCTGTAAGTCACGTACGGCGAGTGGTCGTCGTACAACTACCCTCAGACGCGGTAGAAAATAAAGGTGAGCTGTATTGTTTTGTTTGCGATTCTGGTGCTGAATGCTCGTTAATAAAAGCGAGTTGTGCAGCCAAATTACGTGGCAAACGAGTTAATAACGTTGTTGCATTGACTGGTATTGGTCAAACATTTTTAGTCAGTACAGAACAAATCATATGTAGTGTTGCGATTAGCGAGCAACAGCTTGAGATTTTATTACTACGTTCTACCCGGAATTTACTTGCAAAGTAATATTATGATAGTACGTGAATTATTGAACCTAGGCTTTTCGAGTAATACGTCTGCGACAGAGTTTTTATTGCATAAAGCTCTTGTAATAAATTCTGTTTTAAACGGTCAACAATAGAAAGCTAGATTTGATAGAACAAAGGCAGCTATAACAAAATGTTCGGTTGACGATTTCGTGTTATTAGAAAACGAAGAGTGAAATCAGATTATAAGATTAAGTTAGATCGGAAGTTCAGAGGTCCGTTTAAGGTAGCGGGAGTTTTGGCGGGTAATCGCTACATATAAGATAAAAACTTTAAATTCTATCCTTACAAGTATGCTCACGATAGGTAAAGAAAGATGCCAGTAGGTCATGTACCAGTCGAAGTAGATAGTGATCACAGTGGTGATGAGCAAGCCTACATTATAGGAAGCACGCGAGTAGGGGTTCTCTACCGGCCGTAGTAAAGTTGTGTGGTGTCACAGGGTGATGCACACGGATTCATGCGCTGAATGTGTGAGAGCAATGCGATTGCTGGTTGGCTGGAGAGCCGTGGCGTTAGAGTGGTTTACTCGTGTGTGGGTTTCCAGGTGTCTAACGCTTTTAGTGATAAACATGATTGTTAATGTGGATAACAATGGTACATGGCTCTGGTTGATGATTTACGCTATGATTAGATAATCGAAGTTTGTTTACATTACTCTGGTTGAATCAATACTCTAAAATCTTTCAACTCCAGGCGTACGTATAAGTACGCTCACGATCACATACAAAAAAAATGCCTCTACGTAGAGTTCCTAACGAGTTAAACGTAGAAGACGGTGAGAAGAGTTCCTCCACCGAGTAGTAGAGCACATACCATGGCTATTAGGTCGCACTGTACGCACTTGTCTGTAGTCGTAACTGCAACTCATTTGTGAGTTGTTCAGTGGGCGATGGGCAGCTGGTGGTACAGCGGGGACCCGGGTCTCAAAGGAGACGATTGTTGTGTTGATCTTTTAATGACCTGGGAGTCGTAAACTCTATGTGAAGTGATGTGTGTAGATCGTATCACTTGAGGTGATGACGATATGGGTGGCATGAGTGTCACTAGCTGCTGCGGCAGCCAGGCTATGAGCGTTGTTTGTAATCTACGAGTAAATTGATACAGTTCCTGACCAATTCTTACTAAGGCTTAGAGGAACCTTTTGTTATCGATGATTGTTTTGATCGGAGTATTACTAACGAATTTGAGGAAAGTCAAGTAATAGTTTTGTTGCTGAAACAGAGTAGAGATTAAGTTGTGTGTGTTGTGTGGGGTTTCGTGAGAAACCATAAAGTCCAAGAGTGACTTGGCGATCCGAGGGGGTCCATGCGCAAATTAATTAGACGAGTTGAGTAACAGGAGGTTACTAGATAGTATGAGACACATGCATCTTAGTTGATTATTTTATTGTAACCTTGAGATTTGGGAATTAAATACTGGGTAACGCTCCTGAACTCTGCTATTTTTAGTTTGTTCGAATTTTAATTGTGTTTTTGCCTGTACCAAATGTGGTCAGGAGTGACCGAGCTATATGATACTTTGCGGTCATGTTTCATTCCAGGCCAAACAAAACATCGTCGCCTACGCGCTACTACTGCAACGAACCAGGTCACATCGCCACTCGCTGCCCGAAAAAGGACACCAAGACTAGCAGCGGCAACGTAGAGCACCGGGAGAATGCCTGCACTGTGAAGCCAGCCACTGATCACCTAGCAATTGAATCTGGTGAGAAGTTTTCATTTTGTTTTGTTTCCGGCGCCCAGTGCTTTCTTGTCGAAGAAAGTTTAGCAAATAGGCTCCCAGGCAAGCGCCATCATACCTTGGTGGCATCAGCCTGTGTGGCACCAGCCTGTGTGGCACCAGCCTGTGTGGCAATATTGTAGTATGGCAATAGCCTGCGTGGTAGTAACCTGCGTGGTAATCTGATAATTGATTTGTGTTATCCGATAACTGTGATCGCTCTTTGCGATATTGTGATGATTGAGCATTGAAAGCTCCGCGCTTTGTGCTTGTGATGATTGAGCATTGAAAGCTCCGCGCTTTGTGCTTTTGACGAATTATGTAACATCCAACTTGCTCTCAATAGTTCTAAATCTTCCGTTACCAAATACTCACCGTCAGAACTAATGTTTGGAATTCGTTCTAATTCTTTAGGAATGTCTAAGCTGAACGCCGATAATATAGATCATGAGGTTCGCTTAGATTTAGATTCGATAAGAACTGATGCATAAGCTAACATTTGCAAAGCTGCTGAATCTGATACCCTTCGGTTTAATCGTGGTCGGGCCACAATAAGACCTTTCTCCAAAGGAGACTTCGTATTTATTAAAAATTGTGAACGGAATAAAACAAAATTGGATAGGAAGTTTCGAGGTCCATATGTTATAGTAGAAGTACTTCAAAACGATCGCTACGAACTTAAAAGTTTAGGTGGTTCTCAGAGAACTTATAAATACTCTCACGAGTATTTGCGCGCAGTACCCCAGGGACATATCGGTCTGATCGAAATAGCTACTAGTCTTTTAAATTGTGAAGAGGCCGTGACGGCGTCGGAAGATGAAGAAAGTATAACTAATTCAAATCATGACAATGATAACTCTGACACCTGACCGTATGCTCAAACACTGTTTCCGCCGATTCGAGGACGCTCACAGCAGGTTCAGACACTCTCAGTACATGCTCAGATCCTGAGACTTGGGAATTGTTGCACGAAACTGAAATTCATACAGAACAGGACGATTCATAGTCGTAGGTAAGTGGAGCGACCTGTAAGAATCTCTTACCTGCCAAATGGTCAGACGAAATATGTCGTCCGAGTCAGTATCAGATTGACTTGTCTCTGTGCTTTTGTTCTTTGAGACGAAATATGTCGGCCGAGTCAGTATCAGATTGACTTGTCGCTGTGCTTTTGTTCTATGAGACGAAATATGTCGTCCGAGTCAGTATCAGATTGACTTGTCTCTGTGCTTTTGTTCTTTGAGACGAAATATGTCGTCCGAGTCAGTATCAGATTGACTTGTCGCTGTGCTTTTGTTCTATGAGACGAAATATGTCGTCCGAGTCAGTATCAGATTGACTTGTCTCTGTGCTTTTGTTCTATGAGACGAAATATGTCGTCCGAGTCAGAGCCCTTTAAGTTGACTGACTTGTTCTGGATGTTTTGCAGATTATGGTAAGACGAATATTGTCGTCCGGGACACATCCACCAAAGGATTGACTTGTCTAATAATACCAATTGTGAACAGTTAACCTACATACTGTTTAGTGACGAGGCTGTGTCATCCGGCTTAATTGTAGCGAGACACTCGCCTTAAGTCTTAAGTATCATAGCGCATTGTGATAATTGTCATTAGTCATCCGTCAGGATGCCGAACGGACTATGTACGATTGCAACTCCTTGTTTCAGAAAATCGCCCGAGGACGGTCGAGTGTCAGTCCGGCCGTGACGGCGCATCCGTCAATGTCAGACGTCAGGTTGACTTTTAGCTGTCAAAGTCAGCCTAGCGAAGCGTCATTGTCGATGGTTGCGAAGGCGGCCATCTTGACACATTGTTGTTCGAGATGGCGCCCGCGAACCACGCTTGTGACGAATCGCTGTGTCCGAGTGATAGTTTAATCTAGTGTTATAATTAAGTTGGTGTCGTGTTGCTTAGACTATACATTGTTCATTTGACTGTGTATTTCGAATATTAAACCCTGTGCTGATTAAACAACTGTGATTATAACAAGGGCTTGTGACTTTTCCGCTCACGCCTACCTGCCTACCTACCTACCCACATACATTACGTAAGATGACCGCCGTTTTAAGCTAAATGTCATGTTGTCGGCTTGTTTAACTGGACGTGCAGCAAGTAAGTTATAAAAGGGTGACAGTATTTTGACTTTGAAAAGTATAATACACACTTTACAGAACAATATGCAAAGATGATATGGCTAGAAAGAGGGTGACTACCGAGATGACGACTAATGGAGAAGTATGGAAGAAGACATGTTGCGCCGACCACAAATAAATTGGGATAAGGGCAAGAGAATGTTGAGTATAATACACACTACCAAAATATAGGTTTTCAGTTTACCAAATTCCATTTAACAGATCGCTTTAGATTTTGTAACATGGCTGTCCAAATCAGACAAGGATCCCGGGCCAATATAAATTTCTAAATTGATGATCATTGATGTTAAAATTGAAAAAATGGACATGAAGTTAGCGAAGGATTACGAATCATACAAAATATTCGTACCTAAACATTTGTTAATAAATTTCCTGACTTTTGGCCAAAGGGGGTAGCCTATCGTAGATTTATAAATATTATCAGACGTGATAAGGTAAATGTCCAAAGTGCTAGACAGTCTGCTTGGTCAGCACCTCAATAAACACGTCTCGCTAAACGACGCGCAGTTCGGTTTCAGACCCGGGCTTTCCACCGAGAGTGCTATCCTGTGCCTCTCCTACGCTTTTCAGCCTGTTCGTCAACCGACTGATCGATGAGCTCAGCAACACCGGGATAGGGTGTCATATAGATGGAGTGTGCGTGAATAACATCAGCTACGCAGACGATATGGTGCTGCTGAGCCCGTCGTGTGGTGCCTTACGAAAGCTATTGAAAATTTGTGAGTCCTACGCGGTGGCTCATGGGCTCAAATACAACGCGAAAAAGAGTGAAATAATGATTTTCAGGCCGGACAACAAGCGATACACATTCGTTCAGAATTTCACTCTAAGTGGTACAGCTCTAAAGAAAGTCGAGCAATTTAAGTATTTGGGCCACTGGGTCACCGAGGACCTTAAGGACAGTGTGGATATCGAAAGGGAGCGCAGAGCGCTGTCTGTCCGATGCAACATGTTGGCCCGCAGGTTTTCACGGTGCACGGGGACTGTCAAAGTTGCGCTTTTTAAAGCATACCGTCAGTCCTTTTACACCTGCAGCCTGTGGGTTAACTATACACAGCGGACATACAGCGATCTGCGCGTTCAATACAATAACGCGTTCCGGGTGCTGATGGGGCTGCCGCGCTACTGCAGCGCCTCCGCGATGTTCGCAGCGGCTGACACAGACGGCTTTGCGGCCATCATGCGCAAACGATGCGCATCTATCATGCGCCGCACGCGCGACAGTCCCAACACCATCCTGGCGCGCTAGCGGACCGGTGGGACTCTCCGATATTGGCTCGCTGGATACGGCTGCATGCAGTCGTTTAGTGATTTGCCACCATCATCGGGAAGTCCACCCGGACCTGCCACTATTTTTACAAAATTTTTCTATTTGCCATTATTTTATTTTATTAACATTAGTTTGTAAGCTCGCAATTTTACTGACAAATATCGATGTAATCTTAAGCAGTCTACAGGCATGATTGTACAAAATAAGGCCGGCGGGTTGGGCCGGCGATCCGTGCCGCCGGGTCAGCGGCTTTGGTGTGTAGACCGCTTTAAATACCTACAAATTACATTTTTAAATATTTTATAAACAAATAATAAAAAAACATTTAAAAATATAAAAAATAGTAGCCCACCGGTATCGGGAACAGGGTCCAAGCTACCGGCGGTCAGGGCTCCAAAGAGAGGAACCTCCTGACAATGCGAGCCGTGTCCAGAAGTACCGCTTTCTGAATCAAGCCCTTGATCCAGCTGCTCAACGAGAACCTCCTCAGGTGTTGGTCGAGGCTCTTGGCTATTAAGCCATCGGCTGTCACTATCGGCACAATGATCGCTGAGTCCACATCCCACATGTCGACAACCTCGCGAGCCAAGTCAAGATACTTGATTTGTTTATCTTTCTCGGTTTTCACGAGGTTCTCATCATGCGGGTCGGTTATGTCAACAATCATTGCGCGCCGCTCTGATCGGTCCACCACCACTATATCAGGCTTATTGGCAACAATAGTCCTGTCAGTGATGATGGATCGATCCCAGTACAATGTGATATTTCCATTTTCGAGAACTGGGTCGGGCACATACCCGTACGGACCTCCGATTCCACAAGGTTGTATTTCAGAGCAAGTTGCTGACGGATTATCCTAGCTACAAGGTTGTGTCTATGCAAGTACTCTCCGTTAGCTAGACGAGAACACCCGGAGATAATATGCCTGATTGATTCCCCCGGCCGGCGGCATGCCCGACAGATGTCAACCGTGCCGTCTTTCACACAAATTTCACATTAAATTCAAAGTGTTAACAATTAACTAGTATTGGATTTAGAATTTTAAGTTTTTTTTGGTTTTCTCCGCACGTTTTCTCATATCACATTTGACATTGGCAGAATTGTCGACATCGGCACCATTGCCATAGAGGAAAATAGAGAGAGAATAAATCTCCGGAAATTGTTCGTAATCATAACTTCGTCCATAATTGCACAGACAAAACCTTCGGTTTCTCCAAAGAGGTCACCGATACGCAGCCAGGCTACGGACGCTAGTAGATCTACATCAGGCCCATGTAGCTCCTTACTTTGCCATACTTCCATGCGATCATTAGTGTCAAGCACTACTGGTTTGTGCCCGTTCTCTTTACCCAAGGAAAGCGGGGTGAGGCCCTTGTCCACCGCGACTACATCTCGATGCATCCCCACGTCGGTTTCTAGGAAATATTCCCTGAGACTGCATATCTCGCGATTGTGGAGGGTCTTAGCGTTTAAAAAGCCACGACCTCCACACTTTCGCGGGATATACAGCCTCATTACCGATGGTGGGTGATGCATTCGATTTGCAGTTAACAGCGTCCGGACCCTCCTATCCAGGGCCTCGAGTTCGGTCTGAGTCCATTTGAGTATGCCGAAAGAGTACATCAAAACCGGCATGACCCAACTATTGAAGGCGCGCACCTTGTTTCCGCCTGATAAAAGACTGTAGTGACACAGTACCTTACCTCCGAACCAATTACCATACCACCGAACCAATTACCATACCACCGAACCAGTTACCTCATACCACCAAACCAGTTACCATGTACCACCGAACCAGTTACGACATACCACCGCTGATCACGTTTTGACAAACCCGCAAGAAACATTGAAGCAATCATCTTGAAAAAGACGAGTACGTAAGAGCTCTTATTAAAGAAACATCGATGGGGCACGAGCGTGATCACAACGCCGTGCCGCATACGTTCGCTTCGAAAGAAGCGGTTTGTAAGCGCAAGCAGAGCAAGCGGAAGCACCAGCACCCTCCGTATCTTCACTGCACGCTTCGGGACACGTGGACACACGACGCGGGCGACATACGCGTCCCGCGGATCGGCAGACAATCTTCATCCGCACTCGACGACGGCGTCCGGTGAAAAGGACCGCGATCGGCGCGCGACTCATATTTATGCCTTCGCGACGAATAGGCCGTGTGCAACACAGCGCCCCGCGCCCCGCGCGCGGCTCGCCCAACGGCGCGTCACTATTGGTCGATAGAATTTAAAGAGTAACATGCTACGCCTAAGCGTACTAATAACAATGTGTATATAAATAGGATGTTTTGGAAAATAAATTAAGTCTCAATTACCAGCCTGCGGAGTTATTATTTACGAGTACCCATCAACACACTCTACACTGTACCCAACGCTTAAATTGGTGACCCCGTGAAACCGAACACGTTCCTGAAGCCGAAGCCCGAGTTCCTGCAACATCGAACTCCTGCGAGATCCCAGTAGAATCACCATGACGAACGACGAGTTTAGCGATGCTCAGGGCATCAAAACAGAGAAGAGCGACGTGGCAACAATCTCACTTCCGGCACGACTACCACCATTTTGGCGCCAAAACCCGCGCCTGTGGTTCGCGCAATTCGAAGCCGCCGTGGCTGCCAGCAAGTTGGGTGAGGAGCAGAAATTCAACCTCGTCGTCCCGCTACTCGGCAACAGTGACCTAGAACAAATCGGTGACATCATTTTACACCCACCGACCACCGGCAAGTACAGCACGCTCAAGGACAGACTCATCTCAACGTACCAAGAGTCAGACCACCGGCAGTTACAGAAGCTACTCAGCGGCCTCGAACTCGGCGACAATAAGCCAAGCCAGCTGCTGCGTGAAATGCGAGACCTCAGTGGCAAGTTACTATCTGATGAAGCGCTGAAGGTTATGTGGCTCAACCAGCTGCCCGCACAAGTTCGCGCCGTGCTCTCTGTCAACACCGAGTCATCGCTCGAAGTGCTAGCTGCGATGGCAGACAAAATGATGGAGCATTTCGAACCCGCTACAGTCGCCGCAGTCTCCACAACAAACTCTTCGACATCAAGTCCAGCAGGCAACGAGGTACAGTTAAACGCAATAACAACCCTTCAAATCAATATGCTTTCGAAACAAATAGAGAAATTATCACTCGAAGTCGCCGAACTCCGCAACCATCAACATTCGTCGTATCGCCGTTCCCGCCAAAACCCCGCACATCGCAGCCGCTCACGCTCACATTCAAGACAGCATACTGATAACGCCCGCAAGCCCGGCGATCCCGACTGGCTGTGCCGCTACCACTACCGATTCGGCAACGAGGCACGGAAATGTGAATCGCCGTGTTCAAAGCGGGGAAACTAGAACGTACATCGATAGTGGCGGGCGTCGATGTAAACCAGCCAAGCCGCCGCTTATGTGTGATCGACATAAAATCTAGAGAAACATTTCTTGTCGACACGGGAGCCGACATATCAGTGTTAGCCGCTCGAAACCAGAAATATTCAAGACCGGCGGAGAATGCAGGCTACAAACTTTACGCGGCAAACGGAACAGAGATTCGTACCTACGGAGAGCGCACACTTGAGCTCAACCTAGGCTTACGAAGAAGTTTCAAATGGACTTTCGTCGTCGCTAATGTGAAGACTTCGATACTGGGTGCCGATTTCCTAGTGCATCATAAACTGGTAGTCGACTTGCACCAAAGAAAACTCATCGACCGAGTAACCGAGCTCAGTGTTAACGCCGTGAAAGTAAACAGCCATGAAGAATCAATCTACATTATCAACCGCGACCACACTCATCACGACCTGCTAAAGAAATATCCCGATGTACTTCGACCAATGACACTCAAAACTCCTACCAAGCATGACGTCATTCATCACATCGAGACAACAGGGCCGCCGATATACTCACGGCCGCGCCCTCTACCGCCCGACAAATATAAGGCGGCAAAACTCGAATTCGAGCGCATGATCGAGATGGGAATATGCAAACCGTCAAACAGTCCGTGGGCGAGTCCACTTCACATCGTCAAAAAGAAAGACGGATCACTTCGAGTATGCGGCGATTACAGAAGACTTAACGCCGTCACCGTTCCCGACCGTTACCCCATTCCTCGAATTCAAGATTTCACATACCAACTTCACGGAAAGAAAATATTCTCAAAACTCGATTTGAAAATGGCATATTTCTGGATACCTATCGCAAATCAAGATGCTCAAAAAACAGCTATAATAACACCTTTTGGCCTCTTCGAATTCACCTGCATGACTTTCGGCTTAAGAAACTCCGGTCAAACCTTTCAACGTTTCATGCACGAGGTTCTTCGAGGACTAGATGACAACGTATTCTGTTTCGTCGACGACCTGCTCGTTCACTCGAAAAATAAGGAAGAACACCGCCGCCACTTGGAACTAGTACTCGAACGCCTAAATACCTACGGCGTCAGTCTTAACATCGAAAAGTGCGAGTTTGACAAGGAAAACATCGAGTTCCTCGGATACGAAGTGTCATCAGAGGGAATCAAACCCACTCAAGAACGAATACAAGCCATAGTCAACTATCCGAAACCACGAACAGTGCAAGAACTAAGAAGATTCTTAGGAATGATAAACTTCTACCGTGGTTGTTTACCTCATCAAGCCGAATACCAACACGAATTAAATAAATACCTACACAACAGTAAGAAGAACGACAAAACTCCGATACAATGGTCTCAAGTAGCAGAACAAGCCTTTGAGAAATGCCGACAAAGCATACTCAAGGCAACGACACTAACTCACCCGATACCTAACGCGCCGCTATGTTTATTTACTGACGCATCGAATACTAGCATCGGCGCCGTTCTACAACAAAAGGTGGACAACATTTGGAGACCATTGGCATTCTTTTCAAAAACTATGAGTGAGACGCAGCGACGCTACAGCGTGTACGATCGCGAATTATTAGCAATGTACACCGCAGTGCAACACCTACGACGACTGATAGAGGGCAGTGACCTAATAATATTCACCGATCACAAACCTCTAACTTACGCGCTGACAAGAACACCAAGTAGTAGCGATACACCACGAAGAGAACGTCAGCTACACTACATTAGTCAGTTCTGTGCGAAGATCGAGTACATTCACGGTGAAAAGAACGAAGCAGCGGACGCCTTATCACGCATCGAAGAAATCAACTTATCACATTCCACAATCGACTACAACCAACTCGCTCAAGACCAAGAGAATGATGAAGAACTGAAGAGCTGCATGTCTAACCCAAGTCTAAAGTTTGCGCCTATCACATTGCCCGGAGGTCAACGACCCATCATATGCGAAACATCAACCGGCAACGTTCGTCCATACCTACCAGCGACTTATCGTATAGTAGCATTCAAAGCGCAACACGAACTAAGTCACCCTGGTGTGCGAACAACAAGAAGAATAATGTCTACAAAGTTTTTTTGGCCAAGTATGAACAGAGAGGTTGGTTTGTGGGCGAAATCATGCATCGGTTGCCAGCGCGGGAAAGTTCAACGACACGTTATCAGTCCACTCGGCGAGTTTCAAAAATCATCGCGCTTCGAACACGTGCACGTGGACATCGTGGGACCACTGCCGCCATCTAACGACTACAGATATCTAGTAACAATGATCGACCGCTGCACTAAATGGCCGGAAGCAATACCTATTCGTGACGTCACCGCCGACACTGTTGCTAAGGCGATTTACGAGGGATGGTTATCGCGATTTGGCTGTCCGTTACGTGTAACGACGGATCAAGGCAGGCAATTCGAATCATCGTTATTCAATGCACTGATGAAGAAATTCGGCATCACCAGAATTCGAACTACTGCATACCACCCGCAAGCAAATGGTCAAGTCGAACGCTGGCATCGAACCTTGAAGGCCGCGCTCATGGCGAGAGGCGCCGGCACACACTGGAGCGAGGACCTACCGACCGTGCTGCTTGGACTACGTACAGCGCTTCGTGAAGACACACATGTCAGCCCGGCCCTGATGACCTACGGATCGACACTGAGAATACCGTCAGATTTCTTCGTGCCTACACAGCCGAAAAATGAAGACGCAGAATTCGTACGCCAGCTGACCGAAACAATGGCATCACTCGCACCAAGCAGCAAGTCACGTGTCAACAACAGGAGCACGTTTGTATATAAGGACCTTACGACGTGTACTCATGTTTTCGTGCGCAATGATACCGTGCGAAGTCCATTGACCCCTCCTTACGACGGCCCGTTCAAGGTGATTCAACGTGATGGCAAACATTTCACCATACAGATGCCACTTCGAACTACAGTTGTTTCAATAGACAGACTTAAGCCAGCGCACCTACTCAACGAAGAGGAGTTTACCACTTCTACAACATGTACGCAACAACAAGCATCGCGCACTAACAGTTTACCAACTGCGACCGTCGAGCCGCGGTCATCAACCCCCAGCGCACCGCGCGACACATACGTCACTCGATCCGGCCGCGCGGTGAAACACAACGTACGCTTCGCTTAGGGGGGAGTGATGTAGTGACACAGTACCTTACCTCCGAACCAATTACCATACCACCGAACCAATTACCATACCACCGAACCAGTTACCTCATACCACCAAACCAGTTACCATGTACCACCGAACCAGTTACGACATACCACCGCTGATCACGTTTTGACAAACCCGCAAGAAACATTGAAGCAATCATCTTGAAAAAGACGAGTACGTAAGAGCTCTTATTAAAGAAACATCAATGGGGCACGAGCGTGATCACAACGCCGTGCCGCATACGTTCGCTTCGAAAGAAGCGGTTTGTAAGCGCAAGCAGAGCAAGCGGAAGCACCAGCACCCTCCGTATCTTCACTGCACGCTTCGGGACACGTGGACACACGACGCGGGCGACATACGCGTCCCGCGGATCGGCAGACAATCTTCATCCGCACTCGACGACGGCGTCCGGTGAAAAGGACCGCGATCGGCGCGCGACTCATATTTATGCCTTCGCGACGAATAGGCCGTGTGCAACACAGCGCCCCGCGCCCCGCGCGCGGCTCGCCCAACGGCGCGTCACTATTGGTCGATAGAATTTAAAGAGTAACATGCTACGCCTAAGCGTACTAATAACAATGTGTATATAAATAGGATGTTTTGGAAAATAAATTAAGTCTCAATTACCAGCCTGCGGAGTTATTATTTACGAGTACCCATCAACACACTCTACACTGTACCCAACGCTTAAAAGACTATTAAATACTTTTTTCAGACGGCCAAAGAAGCGTTCCTTCAACGATTGCTTCATGTCAGTAACATTGATGCCCAATGCTTCCGACATACCCAAATACTTGTAGGTTTCGGCTGCGGAGAGGGCTCTAAGGTTTGTGAAATCCGAGAGTTGGGTTCCCACGGATTCCACAATCTCCCCTCGCTTTACATGCATGACCGCACATTTGTCCACACCAAATTCCATCCTGATGGCGCTACTGAAAGTTTCAGTAATTTTCAGTAGCTTCATCAGTTGCAAATTGTTGGGGGCAAAGAGTTTTAGGTCATCCATGTAGAGGAGGTGAGATATAACCTGACCACCTCTCCTCAGCCGGTAGCCTAGACCTGAATCTTCCAGCAGCGTGCTTAGAGGATTCAAGGCTAAGCAGAACCAAAGCGGACTCAAACTGTCGCCCTGGAATATGCCTCGCTCGATCCTTATCGGCTCGCTATTCCTCTGGATATTTCGACATCCTGGATAGCGAAGGACCGCCCTCCATTGCCCCATACACGTCATTAGGAAGGTGCGCAGAGTTGTATCTACTTTATACAACTCCAGCACCCTCAAGAGCCATGTATGTGGCACCGAGTCATAGGCCTCCTCTTATAATCTATCCAACATGTCGACAGATCCTTTCGGGAACGACGAACCTGTTAGCTAATGGCCATATCAATGAGGAGGAGCTCCTTAGTACCGCGGGACCCGTTCCTACATCCATTTTGAGAGACAGACATGATGGAGTTGCTGTCTATATGTTTATTAATTTTAGCTCTCAAAATGGATGTAAGAACTTTATAGATCGTTGGTAGACAAGTGATCGGTCTATAATTTTTGGGATCCGCGGTACTACCTGATTTATGGAGCAGGTGGGTTATTCCTGTCGTTATAAACTGGGGCAGCAACCCTGACTCTAAGGCTGACTGGAACTGGGCTGCCATGGGGGCGTGCGACCTTTGGAACCACTTTATCCAAAAGTTGTGCAGCCCGTCCGGCCCTGGAGATTTCCAGTTAGGTAACGGACGGACTGCACGAGCAACATCTTGGGGGCTGATGATAAGTGCCCCCATTTCTGGTATTAGATCGCACGCTCGCTCGATCTTCCCAGTCCAATCACCTTCGGTGTGACTGACAGGCGCCGACCAGATACTACGCCAAAAGGAACACATGGCATCATCATCCGGTAGGCACGTGTCAGCCACACCTTGGTCCGGTCGCTCCCAACCCCTATAAACCCACCTTTCATCGCTCTGGAAAGTGCGATTCTGAGTGTATCGTTCTACTCGCCGCTTATACCGACGAATACGGTTTGCTCATGCATACCTACCCTTTCTGCTTCAGGAAGTCGATACGCTCTGTGACGCGGGACAAATAATCTTGAGAACTAATATCAGTCCCCAAGAACGCCCGTCTCACAAAGCGCGTCACTCTAGGGCGAGTATTGCCCTCTCTGAAGCAGATTAGTTTGCCGATGAGCGCTCTGGCCCCGCCAATACGACGTATGGCTGGTTTCGGTCGTGTAGCTTCAGAGTCTGGCAAATTTGACGTGAGTTACACGACATGCCGCTACAGCCGCGCAGTACAGAATTGAATGAGTATCGGTGAGGTCTTCGCAGACGTCAAAATGACTTGTCAACTGCGCATCCAGAACCGCCACCAACGCCCTATTTTTGTTATGCATGGACAAACGAGGTAAGCGTGGTCTAAGTTCGGGCGACATGAACCGATATTCCCGAATCGCACCCTCCAAAGCATTCCTCAATTCCTCATTGCACTGGATACTTACATTTGTAGCCATGTCATTACTCCCCTCGTCAGCATGGCTAGTATTATACTGCGGTAGTACTGCAGCAGTCTGCGACTGGTGGGCGATGACATGGCTACTCTGCATTTCACTTCGCAGGCGATCAAATACAGTGTCATCTAACATGTGATTACGATGGATGACCCGCACCTGATCCGACAGTCGTTGTGCCGTAACGTTGACAGCTGGCTCAAGCACCTGAAAAAGAGAGAGCATCCGAACACGGTACGCGGTCAGATTGTTTCCCCCCTCTGTAACCCCATAGTATGAGCGCATGACATTTTCATTGATGGATTGTGTCCATCTCATGCGCTGCACACTTCCGTCGGGAGCTGGGACCCTATCAGAGGCCGGTGGGCCTCGAGGTCCTAAGCCGTCCGGCGGCCGGCGTCCTTCCCGTCGACGATCAGGTGGTGGCGTCGTGGGCGGAGAGAAATACTCGTCGCTCGAGCTCGACGCAACTACCGCGGCCGGTGTCGTCACAGCGCTCACAGTGGCTGGGTACCGGCGGCGGCGAGGCGGAGCTGAGCGATGAGTCCGGTGGTGGTGGGCGTGCACGGCGAGCTGCTGATCTCGTCAACATCTTTATTCACATTTCATTTTTCACGTTCTAACGGAGGTGACATGACAGATGTCACCTCCGGTTCGGTAGTTTTTGATACAAGTGAGAAGTACTATGAACGTTCATTTTATTTAATTAAAGTTATGTTATGATAATTTTGCTTTTGTCTGATATGGTTTCACGGATATATAAATATAAGAACTGCCGGTCGATTCTGTGTAAATCTCGCCGTGAAATCTTGCGTGGAGTGAGCTGTCAGTGTCTTCCCGCTGACGCTAGGGATTGACCAAGCAAACATTTACAATCATAATCGAGATTTAAAATCTCGATTATGATTGTGAATGTTTGCTAATTTTACTTTAATATTTTTATGCTAATTCTATTGCTCCTTTTATAAAATTTCAAAGCTAGTATTTAAGTTGTCAAAACATTCCTATTTTGTGAGGTTTTAAAATAAAATAGCAAAACAGAAACTCAGTCAGAATCTCAATGTTGTATTTTTCTCTTTTTTTTCTAGACTACTTAGTCCATATATAGCTTGAGTTGCGACTGTGCACAGCTACTAGGCTGATGAAAATGCGCATCGACATTGTTTGTTATTATGAGCGATTGTAGATGGAGGCATGGCTGACAGACCATAGAATTCAACCCGACGTAGTTTGTGCGGCGTGATCACTTCACCCGATTCATGACATTTCGTTCGTGAATCGGGTGAAGTGATAAGATCACGCCGCGCTTGCGCGTTAGGCACTGTCATTAGCATAGTGGAGATTTGTTTTTAGTTATTTAACTAGCCTGGCTGACGGACCATAGAATTCAACCCGACGTAGTTTGTGCGGCGTGATCACTTCACCCGATTCATGACATTTCGTTCGTGAATCGGGTGAAGTGATAAGATCACGCCGCGCTTGCGCGTTAGGCACTGTCATTATCATAGTGGAGATTTGTTTTTACTTATTTAACTAGTAACGTCTCACGTATAACAACATTAGGAAAATACAATACCTACCAACGTCCAATAAGTGAAAATATTTTATTGCAGATGAGTACCTACTTAGATAACTTGTCGATGCTAATAATAAAAGAATCATCAACCAAAACAAATACATTACATTATTCTGACACAGTGACACGCGCTCATCGCGCGCCCGTGTTCACTTCACCTTGCTGAAGTGATGCTACGAGAAACTCGTGAAGTAATATCACATTAAGTTTTATTTTTTCAATTTTCTGTTATTGACGACCATTGCCATACACGCCTGTTTGTAATCGAGTTCAGGAAAATAATTAGTTCCTAATTATTAAATGCTTTTAGATATATTATTGTCTAAATCCAACTGTGTTTGTACTACATTCATTTAAAAAGTCAATTTTATCAGCCGACATTTTGTTGTCAACAAACGGATATTACTTAACCGTATAGTTCGGAAGCGCCTCCGATTCGACCCTAAAGCCGGGTACTCATTAGCGAGCTGTAACCGTAACTTATGTAATACAGTAACGAGGTTCTAGTGTGTACGCGTTTTACAATTATGGCTCACGACGTCGCCGGAACGCTTTCACCGAGCGTACTCATTTTGCGAGCTGTAACTGTAACCAAACAGATGCAGTAACGAGGTTCTAGTGTGTACGGGGAAACGAACGAACGAACCGAACGAAACGAACGGAGAGACCTGCTGTGCCCTCAGTTTTGGTTTGTAACTCCACGATGTCGGACGAAGTGTCTCTCGCCTGTGCAGCATACTTACTTATAGATGCCTTACTCGATGATCATAAACGGCCACGAAGATGGTGGATTCATAGAATGTATCGAGAAAGAAGTGATCTACTGTTCATATTGAAAAATCAAGAAATTAGTGGTCATTACAAAAATTTCACAAGAATGAATGCAACTGACTTTGAATATCTCATGAATTTAATCGGTCCCAAGATAGAACGAAGAAACACTGCATTTCGAGAAGCTGTGTCGGTTCAAGACAGGTTAGCGTTGACGCTGAGATACTTAGCTACTGGTGATTCTTTTACATGTTTGCAATACCTGTTTCGTATTTCTAAACAAGCCACAAGCTCGATTATACCAGAAGTGTGTCAGGCGTTAACAGGAGCATTAAAAGAACAAATCAAGGTAATTATTTAATGGAATTAATAATTAATTATACATAGTCTTCGAAATTTATGTCTGACGAATATTGGCTACTGTTGCTGTGTGGAGAGTATGGCGAGTTTTGAGAAGAAGTAGAAGAAGGGCCTGCTGTGTTTAAGTCCACAGGAGTTTCTTTATTTGTAGCGATGGAAGAATTTGAATTGCGTGGAGATTGTTGGTTTTGTGTAGCAGAATAGTAACCATAATTTTGCATAGAATTGTAATAGCCTTGATCAGCACGCATAATGATCTGAAATATTTCGTGTTGAATTGTGTTTTTTGTGTCCCTTGAGTAGTTTTACATTTTTTCTTGTATGAAATCGAAGAAAGACTTTAGTTCCATATCCTGCTGTGGTTTATTTGCCGTATTTTTTAATATCCCGAAAGCCTCTTTTAGCATTTGTAGTTTGGGATCTGATTTTAGCTTTTTATTGGGAGGCTCAAGTGATGGAAGGGGGCTGTTGGCATTAGTATCGTTCTTATCCTCCACCTGCATAAAAATCGTGTGTTCATTAATATGATCAATGATAATACAAATATCGTCTGTTGTAGATGCCGACAAATCGTGACGAATGGCTTGAATGCAGCAAAGAGTTTGAGAAACTATGGCACTTTCCACATGTAATTGGGGCTATCGATGGCAAACATATTCTTATCCAGTGTCCATTCAATTCTGGAGCAGAATACTACAATTATAAATCTCAGTTCAGCATCATATTGTTGGCATTACTAGACGCACAATATAACTTTATGTACGTGCATATTGGGACTCAAGGAAGAATTTCGGATGGAGGTGAATTACAAGGATGTAGTTTGAAAAGGATGATGGATGAGAAATCTTTAAATTTACCGGAACCCGTATCCCTACAAAATTGCAACAGACTACTTCCCTTCTACTTCCTCGGTGATGCAGCATTTCCTTTGGGAGAAAATCTAATGAAACCATACGCGGGCACCTATTCGAAAGGATCTAAAGAAAGAATTTTTAACTATCGGCTATCAAGAGGCCGAAGAGTGGTCGAAAATGCATTTGGGATTCTGGCTAGCGTTTTTAGAGTACTAAGAAAACCAATATTACTGCAGCCAAAAAAGGTTGAAACGATCGTAATGACACTAGTGCTTCTGCACAACTTTCTAAGGCGTTCTTCCTCATTTTCGGTATACACACCCCAAGGCTCTTTTGATAATGAAAACACAGAGACTGGTGAAGTTATACCAGGAACATGGCGAAACGAAGCGGAAGGAACATCGTTTCGTCCGTTACACGCCATTGCTCGCCGTTCAGTGGCAAATTTTAAAGAAAATCGTGAAGAACTTGCTCATTATTTTTTAAATGAAGGTAAAATACCATGGCAAGACATGTATGCGTAAAACGGAGATAGTAAAAATCTACCCACCTGTTCATTCGCGTCTCCAGCCTCAAATCCTTTTCGAGGTGTAAAACGATCGTTCAAGAATCCTAGTACCTACCTTAAATGCATACCATTTACTTTCGTAAATCTCGTTTTTTCCTGTAATAAGAAATGTTATAAAACAGTTAGATGTAAAAGTTAATAACAAAAAAAAAACAATAAATAAATATTAACAAAAAATAAATAACTTAGTTGGCGTGAGAGTAAATACCTTTCCCCGTTCCCACTGATTTTTTAATAGATTTTCAACTTTATCGCTAAAGCATAAAGGTTCAAGGTTGATTGGGAAAATTTGACAGTTTCGGGAAGCTTGACCTGCTGTCATCCGTACATATAAATTACATTTTAAAATATTTTTATAAACAAAAATATAAAAAAAAAAACATTTAAAAATATAAAAAATAGTAGCCCGCCGGTATCGGGAGCAGGGTCCAAGCTACCGGCGGTCAGGACTCCAGAGAGAGGAACCTCCTGACAATGCGAGCCGTGTCCAGAAGTACCACTTTCTGAATCAAGCCCTTGATCCAGCTGCCCAGCGAGAGCCTCCTCAGGTGTTGGTCGAGGCTCTTGGCTATTAACCCATTGGCTGACACGACTATCGGCACAATGATTGCTGAGTCCACATGCCACATGTCGACAACCTCGCGAGCCAAGTCAAGATACTTGATTTGTTTATCTTTCTCGGCTTTCACGAGACGGTTATGTCAACAATCATTGCGCGCCGCTCTGATCGATATTATTATTATTATTACAAAATAAATAAAAGGGGAGTACAAGAATAGAACCTTGTGGTACACCAGAGGTGACCTGCGCGATGCAAGAAGAATGACCATTAACTACAATTCTCTTACTATGGTTAGTGATGTAGGAAGCAAACCACCTAAGTAAATTTCCATGGATTCATGGTTGATGGCAATTTAGGCTCACCCTCCTATTACAAGGAACTTAAAACATAACTGAAAAAATGTGGGTGTAAGGTACACCTCCACTCAAACCTTTGGAGAAACAAGGCATGACGTTGTGTTGTGTTGATCAATTATAATTTAAAATTATTTTTTTAATAAAATACATAAATATCTAAAAGGTTTAAGTGTGAAGAGAAAGGAACCAATGATAAACACTATTGAGCATGCAGATAAAGAATAGTATAGATTAGATATCCGCATTATACCTTACTAGCTTCTGCCTGCCACATCGTCCGCATGAAATTTCTAGCTCCCCTTACCCACCCTGTCGCATTGCATCGCCTGCCCGCACTATTACTTCATATTCGCTAAGCATTCTTTCAGACTTCTTTCCTTTTGCTCGGCTCCTAAGGGTCCTAGCGTGATGTTAAATAGCCTTTCTCGAGAATTGGCCTAACAAATGCAAAAATAATTTTCCAAATCCAAACCAGTAGTTCCAGAGATTAGCACATTCAAACAAACAAACTCTTCAGCTTTATTATTAGTATAGATAACTAGTCTTTGAGTCACTAAACTTGTAAACTGGTACTATCTAAAAAATGACAAGCTCGTCCCTATACCAAGCAGCAAGCCTGTACCCAAAGACATCTCAACAACATACATGTTCTATGTTCTATGTTATGGGATTGGTTTCCGCACTTAGTCCTTCAGGTGGACCATTGTACGTGGGCCATGGCGGCCGTCGGTGGTTTATTCCAACCAGCCCACCTCCCTCCAGAAGCTTATTAGGTCTCCTGGTCTGTTAAGAACATCTGTGTATGATCTGGGTGTCCCGAGGGTTTCCGACCGAATCTGGGTGATGCCTGTGCACTCAAAGAGCACATGCGCGACGGTCTCATCAGCCTCCATGCAGGCTCTGCACAGGGGGCTGTCCGTTATACCTGTCGTGTGAAAGTGTTTGTTTAGTGAGCAGTGTCCCGTGATGATCCCCGTCATCAGGCGCAGGCCTGTCCTATCCAGGCGTAGTAATCTTTTAGTTAGATTGCCATCTAGTGATGGCATGGCCTCCTTGGACTGCCTGCAGCCCGGTGACGAGGACCACCAGTTCTCCGCTTGTGTATGGGTGTGCTCCTGTAGCCACCTGCGTAGCTGATTGAAGGAACAACATACATCATTATACATGGGTTGCTATCCACGTCTGCCTGTGTGACCGCATTGTTCTTCTACCCAAATTTTTTATGTGGTTTTCACCATCGTTGGAGTGCGCGTGCTCTAACGCATGTTACAAATAATCGAGGTTCGGCATCTCCTTTAGTACGTAGTACATTATAACTCAATGGTTCAAAGTGTTAAAGTCAGTTCGTACTCGGGCTCAGACACAGAGTACATTTTGGCTCAGAGGTCTGCTATGCCAACAATGCACCAGCCTAGAGTCAACGAAAGGATTTCAGATTAACATAATATAATGCTAAAAAGATAACGCGGTCGGGGGGGCTCCGCGCGTCCAGTTTTTATAGTTTTCCTCTACTCATGAAAAAAACTAACTAATACTATGACAGGTCAAAAGAAAAACTAACCAAACTAATTCGAGGTAGGGTGATAAATTTATTGAAATTTGTTTACTCTCAATTCTCTCGACCTCCCGACCGCACACGTTTTTCTTTATTTGTTATTCCTAAATGTCATTGACTCTTAGTAGGTAGGTAAGCAAAACCGGTGTCGCTACTTACAAAACGTACTTAATTAGCTCGGTTCTGAAGTTTAATGACCAATTAGGTAATTTCATTAACCTATTCACAGTTGTCGTAATATAGAAATTTTTCAAAAAAATCAGTATTCGCCCGCGCCTCTTTTGACTTTTTGCACTATGTTGCTATATTCAAAATGCTAATGCGTTTCAATTAAGAATAGTCAAATGACCTTGCAAGTGCAACATATTGTCAAAACAGCCGAAAAGCGCAAAACCCCTCGTTTACTCATTTTGGAGCAAAAAGAGTGAGATAACAAAAATAAATATTAAAAAAAACAGATATTAACCAATTAAAACGGATAAGAAAAAAGGCTTTAAAAAAAACAATAATATGGTGACCATTTAGGCGTGGCCACATTTATATCGATAGCAATCAATGCAAACAGTAAACATATGTACAAACCCCGTAAAGTGTCATGTTTCCGAGATTTTAAAGTTCGAAGACGTGCCAAAAAAAGTTGTTAGCACATGAATAATGGACGAACCCTTAATGCTATTAGCACACACAACAACAGCTGTGTGTGTTTCTAGCATAACAGTCACGTACAACGTAACCATGGTTTTTTTACACAGGGGCAATTCTCGTAATTTTAGGAACTTTCACAGTCTGAAGGCGTTCAAAATCTAGTCGCAGTCTCATCTCAGCGACAAACATTTTTTTTTTTAATTACGGGAATATTGGCCTTCTGAACTTCATGTTTTTCTGTTTACGTTACCTATTTATTTATCCCCTTTATAACTATCATTACAGGGGTCTTACCACCGTCCAGCTCTTATAGCAAGGCAGAAGTAGACCTGCACTGCATTTTTGTTCTATGACTAAGTACTGAGAGCTGGTGGTAAGCCCCCAGGTTTCACTATTACGAAAGTAATGTCTCTTAAATAGTATTTTTTTTATTTGTTTTTAAATTATTTACAATATAAAATTATTAGGAACTTTATCCTTTTGATTACGAACTCTGTGTTATCCAGACGATTAATTTGTGATTTTCTAGTTTATCGTGGTACAGACGCCAGCAGGTCAAGCTACCCGAAACTGTCAAATTTTCCCAATCAACTATGAACTTTAATGCTTTAGCGATAACGTTGAAAATGTATTAAAGAAATTTGACAGATTGTAGTAGCTTGATGTGCTGGCGTCTGTACATACGTACATACGATAGGCGTGCAGCTGGCATAATGTCAAAGAGTAATTTACTAATACGGAAGCATAATGTTCTCCCTTTCGAAAAGTCAAGCGGCAACACTTTATACAAAAAAATTGTCTCTGGTCTCTGTCATCTTTTGGGTCGTCTTGTCTCGGTTTCGTTTTGTTTGCAATTTGAGAGTTTGTTTACCATTATTGACATGTAGATTACACTAACTTATTTGATGTTATTGTAAGCAGTGTGGACTGAGCTATAAATACAATGCCTAACCCTTCCGTGGGTGTGGTCACTTAAAAAGACAATTATCTGTGGTTTGATAGTACAGACGCCAGCAGGTCAAGCTACCCGAAACTGTCAAATTTTCCCAATCAACCTTGAAACTTAATGCTTTGGCGATAAAGTTGAAAATCTATTAAAGAAATTTGACAGATTGTAGTAGCTTGATGTGCTGGCGTCCGTACATACTAATTCCATGGTTGTTAGCTCCTCCTTGTTTGTTGTGTATGCTATGTTTGACATTTTATTGACTTGACAGTATTGAACATAAGTAAAGTATTGAATTAATTGGTGGGATAAGAGATGTGCTGTGAAATAATGGCAAATTAATCTAATCTATTAAGTAATGTGGTTTTTAAGTACTTATAAAGCTTAATATATAATCAGTGTAAATCATGGCACAACGCTTTCCTGCCGGCGGGCCGAGCCCTGCGCCTCCTCCCGGCGCCATGCAGCCCCAGCAGCGCTACCCGGGGCCCGCTCAGCCTCAGGGCTCTCCAATGCCGCCCAGGCCTTACCCGGGACCCAACTTTCCTGTAAGATCTGTAACTTTAAACCTTACTTTGTACATATCTTACGTGCATGTTAACTCATATCGTACTTTGTATGTACATAATTACATATACATTGTCATTTGTGTTTAGTGCCGTAGCGACGCATTGTATCATTCGAACGCTTCCGCTGATTTTTAAATCACTACCTATTCAAACTTCATTTTGCTAATTGCTCTCGAATCATCATCTGCCTAGCCTTTTCCCAACTATGTTGGGGTCGGCTTCCAATCTAACCGGATGCAGCTGAGTACCATTATTTTACATGGAGCGACTGCCTATCTGACCTCAACCCAGTTACTGGGTAATACGAAACCCCTTGGTAAGACTGGTTGTCAGACTTGCAGGCTTCTGACAACCCGTAACAACGTCAAAGATCCACAAATGACAGCCGGGCCCAACTGCTGAATATGCTGTCAGAGGCACGGAGGGGTCTTGGTATGTAAAAGGTAATACGGGCTCGGCAACTCCACGTCAATGTGTTTATTTTGTATACAGGTGGGAAAACCAATTATTCGATCCACCTCAGCTCCTAAATGAAGGCCAGCAGTGCCTGGATGTTACTGACTGTCTCACGTAGGGTACCTGGGTTACTGAAGTACTTTGCCCTGCATGTGGCGACCACCGGGCAGTTTAGAAGCACATGGGCCGCTTTCTCGTCATCCTCCATGCAGGCCCTGCACAGTGGACTGTGTGTTACTCCTATGACAAAGTGGTGTTTATTAAATGACCCATGGCCAGTTAAAGCTGCAGTAACTGTATGCAGCTTTAGTTTATTTAGAAGGAGAACCTGTTTCGTGAGGCGGCCATCAATTGTGGGAAGTGCTTCCTTAGCCCACCCACACTCGCTTAGTTCTGTCCAAAGTTTTTCATGTTGGTCTCTGGTGCGTTTTCTTACCACAGTGCGTAAATATCTGAAGGGGAGTGGCGCGATAGGCTCAGGTCCCACTAGTGCCATTCTCAACCCCCTTCTGGCAAGTTCATCGGCTGCATCGTTACCTAGCGAACCGCTGTGTCCTGTGATCCATTGAATGGTTATGTTATTGAGGCTACCCACCTGATTGAGGCTCTGATGGCACTCTTATATTAGCCCAGAATCAACTGTATAATTGTTCAGCGCTTGCAGAACAGCCATGCTGGAATAACCACCGACGGCCGCCATGGCCCACGTACAATGGTCCACCTGAAGGACTAAGTGCAGAAACCAATCCCATAACATCAATCAATTGATTTGCATAATTAAATAGAGGTATTTATGGCTGCATAACTCTAGAAAGCATTGCACCACCTACCTATACAATATACCTTGTGTAATTTAAATTGTACAGCAACTGAACTTGAGAGATCTACCTCTAGTTGCCTGGTATTTTAATTTTCCATTTCACATTAGGGAATCATGATTTTTTTTTATCCACAAGGGAATCATATCTTACTAGCAATACACAAACAGAAGTAACAACTTTGATATTTATAGATACCTAAGTAAGCTTGGGAGTTTGTTTGCACTACATCTGAGCTAAAACACTAGTAAAAGTTTAAGTGCAGGCATTTTAGAGGACTGTCTTGTCATTTTGATGTTCAAAAATTAAAAGAAAAGAGGAAATAAACATTAGAATGGCACGATTTTAAAGGTTCATGGCGACCAAAGGTCCTCAAATACCGTGCACGTCTAGTATCAAATGACAAAATTTACTTAATTACAAAATCAAATTTTTAGTAACTAGCAAAAACATGCTTGATCCCTTGACACTTTTGATGTGTGTGTTATTGTCATGGATTTGGATACAATACATACCAAAGCCACCCTACCCCCTGATCCCCCACACGATTGCCCTGCCAAAACGCTCCTGTTGAACTACTGTCAAGTGGCCTCCAGGCTCTCGCCGAATGTAAAATGTAAATTCGCCTAGTGATTGATTTTGTCTCTTCGTGACATTTATTGCTGTAAGTCTGAAGGATGCATAAGTAGTTATACTGTGGTACGAGTGACTGACAGCCGGTTTCTGGGAGGAAAAGCAACAATGTGTCAAAATTAAACTCATGTCCGGTGATGTGTTTGGTTGTAATTCAGTCAACCAATCTCAGCAGTTGACATGCGTCGTTTTATTTATAATACATTTGAGTACTTATGTCAACAGGCACGTAGCGGGTTCACGCCGCCGCCGGTGGGCGTGGGCGGGCCGGGCGTGCCCGGCGTGGCGGGCGGCGGGCGCGCGGCCGGCGGCGCGGCCTACGGCGGCGGGCCCGCGCCCGCGCCGGCCGCGCCCGGCCTGCGGCCCGCGCCGCCGCCCGCGCCCGCGCCGCCCGCCAAGCGCCCGCCCGACGCGCGCGCCGCGCTGCCGCCGCAGCACAAGCCCGGCCTCTACAACCCGTAAGTACCGATTGAGCGCGTGCGTCGTGCGCGAGCGTGTCTGACCGCGGGTTTGTGCAGGGACGCGTACGGCGGCGCGGGCGGACCGGCCTCCAAGCGCAAGAAGCGGCTGGCGGACAAGATCCTGCCCCAGAAGGTGCGCGACCTGGTACCGGAGTCGCAGGCCTACATGGACCTGCTGGCCTTCGAGCGCAAGCTCGACGCCACCATCATGCGCAAGCGCCTCGACATCCAGGAAGCGCTCAAGAGACCCATGAAGCAGAAGCGGAAGCTCAGGATATTCATCTCCAATACATTCTACCCAGGTATGTGAATCCATGAACATCATTTACTGAAAATGCCAACTGTATGGTAATTAAAACAGAAAATACCGGTTTATGGTCTGTTCCAAAAGTATCCCATGAAAGTGTAAAAATAACGGTTATACCCCTGTTGGCATAAATTTTTACGGCATAATATAATTTGGCATAACGTTTTTGCATAACTTTTATTAGCATAATAATACTGCTGCATAATAATTATTTGGCATAATGCAAAGGTTAGCATAAATATTTAATTTATATTTAGTCTAATATGTTTTGGCTTTAGTTGGGGAGTTGCATAAATTTTAAAGGCATAATATTTATTCGTCTAATAATCATAGCCATAAATATAAAAAGTCATAATTGGGTGAATGTAACCAATAATTTTAAATTAATCTTTAGGTACTTGGTAATTTAACATACAATTATTAGGTATGATGTTTCCTGATATTTACTACTGTTATTGAATCATATGGGTTAGGTTAGGTTAGAACAGTGACCAATAACGCGCGAAGGCGAGCGTGCCGCGGCAGCGGCCCCCGCGCGCCAGATCTCCTCTATTGTTGGTGTTGTGGGTTTTTACCGTTTTTAGTTATTTATTAGGATTTTTAAGTTTTATTTCAAAGAACATTATGTGTTTATTATATCATTATGCGTTTTTAACATTATGCTTTATAAAATTATGCTTCATTATAATTATGCTAGCAGTATTTATGGCAACAAGCATTATGGCAAAACATTTGTGCCTAATAATATTATGCGTAATGATCATTATGCAAAATTTCGTTATGCCAATGTAAATTACGATAATATATTTTATGCTTATCATTAGTAAACCAAAAATAACTGCACCACAGAATAAATAGTACCTGCACCCTGCACCCCAATCGTGTTACACACTTTTAATCACAATTTGATGGATTTTGAAGGAAATTGCTATTATATTGCCTTGTTTGAAAAATTCTTGTGCTCGACCACAGAAATCACGCAATGAATATTGTTGAATTGCCAAAATGAGAGGCATTGCCATTGTGTGTTACGCAATTATTCCGCAGGTGACATATGACTACGCAGTCACTCTTTAAAGGGATTTAGTAAGACATTCATGTGTAGAAGGTTTCAACTTTATACCGTAACTTTACATGTCACCACTTTTCCCTACAATTATTGTTTGAATAACATTATTAAATAATAAGTATTGTAATTGAAAATTCATCAATTAAACACTTTAGGTTATAAAATTTGCCTCTATTTGTCGAATTAAAAATACCTTTAAAGTGATTTGCATTTGGTGAAGGCACTTCAACTTGACATCCAGATATACGTTGTCTGGCTTACCATGTAAACATATACTACCATAATAATATGTTTACATTTTCATCAGATAGGTACTTTTGGAACAAGGTATAAATGCTTTGACAGATTCAATAGCAATTACAAAGGGGTTCGCAAACTTTTAGTCCGCGGCGCACTTTAGCACCCATATTCACAAACGCTCGATACGCTGCCGAATCGAAATTGTAATGTGCGTTCAGGAAGAACTGCGGAGGAATGCTCAGTATTGATTTCAATCATAAAACTACCATTTGATGTGTTCTCGTTATTATAAACGGGTCTACCCGTAAGTTCAGTCAGAATCGTCTTTTGGCATAGAATTCATATCGATAGTCATTAAAAGGCAGAACTATCATATCTCAGAAAGTTTAGAGTTAGAATCATCATTTGGCATACAATTTATATCCACAATATTATTCATAAGTAAATTGTCTATGTATTTTGTTTAATTCATTATTTAATTATCTTTCTGCATGTAGGTATTATCATTAATAAAACAGTTGATTTTGAACATATGTGGTTATTATTTTCCTATAAGAAGCATGCAAACAAACATACACCATGCATGCAGCATGCAAGCGAGCATGCAAACATTCAAACAAGCATACACCATGCATGCAGCAAGCATGCAGCATGCAAACAAGCATGCAAGCAAGCATGCAAGCAAGCAAGCAAGCATGCAACATGCAGCAGGCATGTTTTCTGTCACGGCTCCGGCGTTGGGGGGCTCCGGCGGTCCCACGCGAGCTTATCGTCGCAGATGGTTCTAAGGCTCACCACCGCAGCTTCGGCTTGCTGGCCGGCTTCGCCGGCCAGCCTCAGCAGCGGCGGCGAGCATTAATACCACCTGCTCCTCAGCTAGCGGGCCACCTCGCCCCTCCGCGCCTACGCGGGCTTAAATTACACTCTAGGGGTAGGGCAGACAAGACTACGTGGAGTCGGTTTTGCAGCGATTCGTTTCTGTCACTAACTTTTGTAGCACAACATATTATTGACTTTTCACGACAATGTTTTAATTTAAGGTTAAAAATGCTATTGTATAGAAATGTCAATATGCCTAATAAAATTATTCCAAACGAAATTCTGCCATTTTCATAGTATGCGAAGTGAACGTTATGCTAAACGAAATTATACGAAATTTCAACTTTGCCAAAGGTTATTATGCCAAATAAAATTCTGCTATATTAAAACTATGCCATTGTAAATTCGGACATATAAACATTCGGCCAAACAATAATTATATTAAATCATTTTTATGCCTTAAAAATATTCGTTTAAAGAAGATTATGCCAAGTGTGTTTTGCCAAATAAATTTCGGAGCATCAAGATTCTGCCATATAGAGGGAACCCATTATAAACAAACCTTATTTATGTTTGATTCAGCAGCGCATTGAACGGTTGTGAATAGGTATGCAGAATTGTTTTTTTTCACGTAGCTAGTCCTTGATTACCGTTATAGCAATAATGCTAGGAAAAAGGACTCATCAAGGGCAGGAGAATGATGAGTCCTTTTTCCCATTATTATTATAACGGTAAACAGGTCTAATGAAAACAAACATTTTAACTTTCATCTGGCGATTGATAAATCGCGGCGGCCTGAAGCTGCCTCCACCACGCCCACTTTGGGAGTCCCCGGCCTACACATTCGGTAGTAGGGGAGGAGCTGCTGAGACAGAGACAGTGTGACGTGTTGCGTTGTGCAGGTCAGGGCGACAACGCCGTGCCGTCGTGGGAGCTGCGCGTGGAGGGCCGCCTGCTCGACGACACCAAGAACGACCCCAACAAAGTAAGTCATTTCATTACGCTTTACTGTGCCTAACGCCGCCTCTGTAACACCACTCTTTTTAGGGTTCCGTAGTTCACGTCTCGGAACCCTTATAGTTTCGTCATGTCCTCTGTTTACCTTCCAAACGGTTAGTGCTAGAAAGATGAAACTTTGCATGGATATGTGTATTTACCATGTCGACAAAGTGCTAAAATAAAATCACGAAAAATATTTTTAAAAAAAGGTAAGTAAAGGTAGGTAAAAAAAAATGTGATTGTTTTTTTCTCGCGTCTATCCATATCATTAGATAGGTTGCTAAGACGATTTTTTGATGTAGGTATCCGTTTGCGAGATATTCAACTTTAAAGCGCATTTTTTTTTTAAATAAGGCGTCCCCTCTAAAACCTAAACGGCTGGCTCGAAAATCTGAAAAAAATCATGATGGTAGTCCATGTGATGAACTTTGAAGGAAAACTATAACGGCTTAGATAACTTTGTTAGTTCAGGAGTTATAGAGGCCTAACTTGTAAAGTGCTATTATTGGTGACTACGGAACCCTATTCTATGCGTGGCCTGACACGCACGTGGCCTATTTTTTAATGTTCGTTATACACAATAATGTCTTTACTGCTTGTGTTTCTTCTGACGTATTCAATTATTTGTACATAGTTCGACCCATGTTTGTATGAATCTGATCGAGTATGGTAACGAAACATGAGAGGGCACTAAGGCACGAGGGCAATAAGTTTTAGCGTGCGGAGGTGTTGCAGGTGAAGCGCAAGTTCTCGTCGTTCTTCAAGTCTCTGGTGATCGAGCTGGACAAGGAGCTGTACGGGCCGGACAACCACCTGGTGGAGTGGCACCGCACGCTCACGACGCAGGAGACGGACGGCTTCCAGGTCAAGCGGCCCGGGTACAAGAACGTGCGCTGCACCATCCTGCTGCTGCTGGACTACCAGCCGCTGCAGTTCAAGCTGGACCAGCGCCTCGCGCGCCTGCTGGGCGTGCACACGCAAACGCGCCCGGTCATCGTCAACGCGCTGTGGCAGTACGTGAAGACGCACCGCCTGCAGGACGTGCACGAGCGCGAGTACGTGGCCTGCGACAAGTACCTGGAGCAGATCTTCGGCGCCGCGCGCATGAAGCTGGCCGAGGTGCCGGGCCGCCTGGGCGCACTGCTGCACCCGCCCGACCCCATCGTCATCAACCACGTCATCGCCGTGGAGCCGCCGCACGACACCAAGCAGACGGCGTGCTACGACATCGACGTGGAGGTAAGGCCCGGCCCCGCGCGGCCCGCTCCCGCTCCTCGCCCTCTGACCGCGTGTGTGTTGCAGGTGGACGACACGCTGAAGACGCAGATGAACAACTTCCTGCTGAGCACGGCCAACCAGCAGGAGATCCAGGGACTCGACTCCAAGATCCATGAAACTGTGAGTACTATTGCTTTGGCCGTCGCATGCATCTTTAATGTGTTTTTCTGTTTGCTCCGCGCACGGAGCGTAAAAAGACCCACCTCATAGCCGTCAACTACGCAATCTGTACATCAAACTAAGGAACATTGTACAAAAATTATTGCTGGAAAACGACTTTTATTTTTGTTGCATGCAACGGTACTAGGACCCTAATTGCATAACACATTTTTAATCACAACTTTAATCATTTTAAAAGGGTATTGCTAATCCATTGCTTCATAAGTTCGAAAAATTTGTCTGCTCAGCAACGTAAATAACGAAATTAATGTTGTTAAACTGGCAAAATGAAAGCCATTGTTACTGTTAATGTGTTACGCAACCACTCCGCAGGAGTCGTGGCGGTATTTTAACGTTAAATTATAACATTTCAAACTTGTTTTCGTAAAAAAAAACGTCAGCAACTCTGTAACCAGAGGGGCAATTCTCGTAATTTTAAGAACGTTCACAGTCTGATCTCAGTCTCATTCTGTCAAAAATACCTCAAATTTCCCCACATTTTGACAAGTTTTTGACATTTGTTGGTCGCCGATATGATACTGCGACTAGATTTTGAACGTTTCAAATTACGAGAATTGGCCTTCAGAACGTCCCCAGATCCATTACAAAAAAAAATATCACAATGACGGGAAGAACAAGTGACTCTCGGCTCCGTTAAGCGTCTTTTAACCCCGTTATACTACAACACATGTCACAGAATGGCACTCAGTCGTAGCAATAGACAGGTCACTCAATAATAATAATAAGACATGCTTAGTAGAGCCAGTACCAACGTAAGAGGAAACGAATAAAATATATATTTTCACTCCTTCGCGTATACAAACTTTTTGTGTTCCGAATTTTTAACCGCCAACAGGCCCAACAAAACGGCTGTCGTGGTATGATTTCTTTGAAAAGCATGAGACACCCGACTACATTGATAGTACCAGTCTACAGGTGACTGTCGAACACTATTGCTATTTAATAAAGTATACGCTGACAGCTAATCTATAAAATGCTCTATTTACGCATTCAGAAGAGAATTAAAAATGTGACAATTAAATAAAACGGATTTGGTTTTTATTTAATGAACAATGGTCAGGCAATTCATTAAGTTTAATATAGTTTTCAACTCCGTAGTCCGCTCAGTGCGGCTTCGAAAGGTATGACGTTAGAATAATAAAAAAGAATGACGTTTATTTGGACACAGTTCGTGAAACACAAAATATAAAATTAACAAATTATGTCTTGAGGGAAGAAACTGACGAAGGTTTTAGTGACGTGGCTGTACGTTCGGTGCGCTCTATCTCTGCCACCCATTCATCGACGAGCGCGTTCTGTTGCAGGTGGACACGATCAACCAGCTGAAGACCAACCGCGAGTTCTTCCTGAGCTTCAGCATGGACCCGCAGCAGTTCATCCAGAAGTGGCTCGTGTCGCAGTCGCGCGACCTCAAGGTGAGTGACATCAGTCATCACGGCCGCGGATGGCGCTACTGTTGTAAAACACTCGAGTCTTTTTGTGTTCATTTCGAGGCTTAAGTCGATTTTCTTTGAGTCTTTTGAGTCATGAGCCTTAAAGTTGGTGTATTATGTTATTAAGATTTAAGGAATAAAAGCAGCTGTAAATTATGTACATAATCCCATATGAATGGCTTCTGTCGTAAAAAAAAACAAAGGAAGTCCTTCATTTCGTACCCAATATTTTTTTTTTTTTTTAATCTTTGCCCCACACTAGGAATGTCTCCTGTATCGTGGGTGCGTTTACAAACATTTAAACTCACATACACAAACAGACAGACCCGGAACAACTACCTGTAGGCAATACAAATATTTGTTCAATGCGGGAATCGAACCCGCAACACGCAGCGCAGCAGTCAATCGCTTAACCACTGCACCAACCGTGCCGTCAAATTAAGTGCCGGCCAGAAAAAAAAAAGTACTTAGAAATAAGAAAGATCAAGAAATTTAACATTAATTTTATTTTATCTTCAATTGTAATATGTACACGTAAACATGATAGAAAATTATTACCTAGCCAGACATTGATACTTGAACTATTTAAAATTACAATTTTGTTACACTTTAATAATTTAACTGATAAGTTGTTAGAAATGAGACCTTCGATACGGATACACCAATTTTGTATTTTTTTAAATTCACTTCGTGTAGCCTTCTGCAAAGTGTTGTGGTGTATGCTCCTATTAACATTTTCTACCTCGACCCTTAGCTCTTCTACAGTCTCATAAGACTTTTTGTAAAGAACATTTTTTACATGGCGTCACCATACGTAGAGCTAAATTGCAATTCTTGTTGATAAAAATGTCCAAAATGTTCGTTCGAATTTCAAAATTGCAGTTCCGCACCGCAAACGAAGTTAAAGGTTCTATTTTTAAACTTTTCGTCAGAACGCTCGTCTAAGAAGGAAATGTGCACATTAAAAAAAAAAAACGATTTTCTTGTCTAAGTCAACAAGGTACAATTAGCAAGCTCGTACTTCATAGAATGTCTTTGGATGTTAGAGTTATAAGAAAATTATTACGTGTCTTTTACTTGTCGAAAGTGAACAGTTCTGGTCTAGGAAATGATGATTAAAACCCTTGTGTACTAAATATTAGATTTCATGGATATCTTGTACGACAGAAGAGTGTTAGACCTAGTGTTTCTTAGAGAAATTTTATCTTTAACATTGACTGTATCGACTAGTGAAATAAAATAGCGAGTGTTTATTTTTTTATCTTTTGATGGTTCGATTCCCGGTTTAGGTAAGCTTATCGAGAAATGTGTGAATGCAGTTTTGTTTCTTTTTAAAAATAAAGGAATGTTTCCTTTAAGTAAAACAATCTATCTTAAGGATTTAAAGTGGTGGTGGATCCATTGCTTTGTACTTACTCTGTACTTACATATTTACAAAAAAATCCGAATTTTTATTTAATACTTATGTGTGTAATACTTGTGTGTGATAAGTTGTAAAATTGTGTTAAATTGTTAAATAAAAAATAGTGCCTAAAATGACGAAAAACAAAATTAATAACCAATATGTTCATACTTTACACAGCTCAAAATGGCGTTAAATGGCGCCACTGGCAGTGTAAACAATAGCTCGCTCCGTAATAAAAATTCATTAAAAATAGTATATCGTCTATAAGTGGCTAAAATGATGTGTAACGTGTGTGTAAATAAACGATAGTTACTATAAAACGTTTGTGGAAAAACTGAACATTAAAATTGAACTATTCGAAAATTTGGTTTACGTTTCATAACAATAACTTCTAATTTCTCCGACAATAAGTTCCAAACTCATTCTTTGGCTAATAACTGAATAAAGTACATAGTTTAATCAAATATTCCAAGTTTCTATGTGAAAGCTAGTGAAAACCATAACATTTTACAATCAGATCTCCATAACTGTTTGTTTTGAAATTTTGAATTTTGGCGTCCTAAAACAAACAAATCTGAATAAAAACAGCGCCATCTAGTGACGGGTACAAGTATGGCACTGACAATCCAGTTAGACACCCAATGAACCTCTGTTCCACCATTAAAGAAAACGTTTTTATTTTTAAAATAATAACGTATCGAGATGTGGATGATATGTGTTCAACAATTAAGAAACACTTGTTTGATGGAAATAAATAACTTCAAGCAAATATATTACCAAGGAATTAGGATTAGGCTAGCTGTATGATTAAAATGTATAACGGATGAACTGAAAACATATGCTCGATTCTTAATACTGTGTTGCTTTTTATAATTACTTCAAATTTGTTTGGCAACTGCAAGAATTCCTCACTAAATGGACATCAAATAAATATAAATATGGGGGGCGTTGTAAACATAATCTTGCGAGAACTTTATCATACGAATCGCTTTGTATCAGACGTAACTCGCTAGATTCTATAAACTCTGACATCAACACGACAGCGTTAAGCATGTTCGATTTATCTACATGCGCTCCGTCAGATGAGATCCACAGGCTGAGAAAAGAATTAGAAGAAAAACAAATTTTATTAGAAAATGCAAAAACAGAAATTGATAAACTATCCTTTGAAAATATTCAACTACGTAAAGAAATTCAAGGACTATCTACATCTAATTACTGTCCTAAAAATATATGTAATGAGAGCTTAAATACCCCAAAAGCATTGGCTTTTGGGGTATTTAAGCTCTCATTACATATATTTTTGTTGATTATTGAATCAACAAAGCTCTGATAACAACACAGTAAAAAACATAAGAGAGTTACTATGTCTTCAACCTAGAAACAAATACAGCTATACAACCAGATATGATTCGAAATTGCATTCAGCTAAAAGTATGAGCATTCCATCTATAAATATACCTACGGCAAAAGAAGATGCAGATATTTCACACACTAACATATCGAAACAGACATACACAGAAGAAGGCATGAATTGTAAACCGAAATCTATCTACATATTTGGCGCTCAACAATGCGTAGGACTAGCAGCTAAGTTGTTCATTCTAGAACTAATACCAGGTATGAGAAATATAGAATTGAGTTTACTACTAAACCACAAGCCTCGGCAAACGATATAATTAGCAGTAGTGAAAGAATAAAAATAAGCGAAGACAAAATTATTAGGTATAAACGTTGGTGAAAATGATGACAACCCCATAAAGCTATTATACAACTTATCATATTTGCTGAAAAAGTTTGAAAAAACTAATGTTATTATTCTTGGTGTAAATAAGAGTTATCATTTGAAAGAAAAGACATTAAATGAAACATTAACCTTTTGAACGCCATTGTCACAAATATATGACAAAATACACGTCGCACCATATTATGAAATAAACAATTTAATCATTACTTTTGTGTATTTTTATTTATATAATTTAAAAGTTTAAGCTTCCGTTTATATTGTATTGCATGAAACTAATATAAATAAATCACCAATATCGAGATATTTGTTGTTTTAAAAGTAGATGTTAAACGCGTATAAAAGGAGTGTCTCACACGCCGTAGTCTGCTATATCTGACAGCTAGTGTTGTGACGTATGATTGTAAAATCAATAAAAACTTAAGAAGATGAATATGAAATTTTAGTCCAGAGTATATTATTTGTGTATAAGTTGGTATCAGGAGAAATAAAACGTATTTTTAAAACAACTCAGCCTTATACAACCATGTCTCTAGCTACACAATCAAAAATAAAATATGCAAATGTCTAATATGGACACTTGTTAAACTCATCTCTTGCGTATCCCTAGCGCAAACCAATATTATCAGTCCCTTGTACGCCGTAGTCATAAATCTATGACACAACGGTGACGTCGTAAGCGCAGGCGATTAAGTTTAGTGAAGTGCTTTAATTTTTTTTTATTCATACATTAAAATCCTTGCGTATTTTAGATATGGATAGATATTAGATAAGAATACTTATTAGAATCGATAACCAACGTGTACACTGCTACATCCCTAATTCAGATGCGAGAATGTCATAAAATTGACTGGCAAGCAACGCCATTGTCACAATACCAAGACAAGTCATGTTGAATAGTGTTGTAACCATATTGTAATAAATATATTTTTTTAGTTTTCTAATATCTGCTTTTTCATTGATAGTCTCTGTTAAATGCTGTGTAAAGATTACTATATTGGAATATAGTGGCAGGTTAAATAAAATCTCAGTGTCGTGAGTACGGTTTATTAGAAAATTAAAGACGAAAATAAAAACTCAGTTGTATATCGATATAAGTTTTGGAATCCCTATTTTTTACGAAGGTCATTTGACAGAAAAATGGCCTGGCGTCAGGGGTACGGCGATACGTTTATACTCTGGCGTTCAAAAGGTTAAAAAACTTTCGTCATAATGTGGATAACTGTACTTACACAGGGTGGCAGGGATATCGACACGCAAACGTCGCGAAAAGGTTACACCTGATGCCATAAATAAAATTACGAAAGTCATCTCGGAAATGACCGGTTAAAAAAAAATGTATTTATTGAGTGCGCAATGTATTGCAAACAACGCGATCAAAACGCTCCGCGGATGTCGCGCGCTACCTACCGCGATACCGCGCGCTGCCCTTTCGAGATTTATTTACATTGCTGTTTTAAGTGAAACAAGTGAATTTACTATTTTTTTTATTAAAATTCTCATTGGGTTAGATAGAAATAATGATTTTATACAGTTTACAGTAAACACATTCCAGAAAAAAACGCAGGGGTGTCCAAAATCATGTACTGAATCCATGGTAAGCGGTTGCGCGTCGATGTCCCTGCCGCCCTGTATAAATTATTATAAATTATCTGTATATTCACTATATAAAAAATTAATTATACGATAGACACTTTAGACTATATTGCAAGATACTTACATTTTTCTTCAAACGTGTGTCAAAAATGAAACTACCAATATTTCATCTCATAAAAATACATTATCTAGCCTTGAAAAAACACCAAATCGGGAGATTAGCAATAAAACAGATAGTGAATGTAAACAAACCCGTAAAAGGAACTATACCATATTATTTCGATTTAATACGCAAAAAAATTTTGCGCTGAATATAATAAAAACACCTCAACAAGAAAATAAGTTTTTTCTATAATGCCAAAAAACTATGTATCAACAAATATAAAAATAATGTTTCCGTGTAACGGAAAGGGTGTATACATACCAAGGGCACGGCTTCTTTGGATGATATCAAACGATATTGGAAGGGTTTCAACTCAAAATAAAATACTCTAAAAATTGATACCAAATTTTCGGTTTCTTATGTTTCTTAAATTCAAATCATAACAAACGTATCACCGCACTAAGTAGGTCAATGACTTCCACGTTAATGGCCAATATTACGATAAATCTCTTCCGTAATTCTGTGTGTAACGACGTAATCAGAGTTCTCTAAGCAAACGATTTTCAATTCGGCAATAACAATTCCTGTTACTCATGCGGTCCTAGTACTTTATTAATTTCTTCCCACAGTTAGATGTAGTTTTGCGACTTTTTTTATTGACTTCATTTGAATTAGAATAAAGACTAGACGCGCTCAAACCAATAAAACCCATGTACCACTCAAATAGCACCGACAGACCGTGAACTTCCGATAAATCTTTCGGTTAGTCCTACAGATAAAAATTGAGCGTGCGTGCTATTATTTTGTAATAAAAAAAAAATAACCTGTTAATAGTTTTCGTGATAATTATTAAAAAAAAATTACCTTATTTTAAAAATTATGAACGGAACCACTGTGATTTTATTTGTACTAGGAGAAGAATAAGTTGTGAAGAGGTGAATTGAAATGATGTTTTGGGTTCAGTTGGACATAAATTGTTACTACTAAAACCTTTTTCTATTCTAAGTTGTAATGGCAAATAATAATGTTTATTTAGGCAATTAATTCCTGGATGCACGTAAGGATTCGATTTTTATGATCAATTCAATGGTACAGGCTGACGATATTTCGAAACAACTCCTGGATCGTATGTGTAAAAATTATTATGATAAGGGCACACAATAGTTGAAGTTCATATTTTTGTGATTTTAACCGCCTACATCTGTACCATCTGAATGAAAGTCGTTGAATTGCACCGGAAAGGTTATCAATTATTATTTATTAAAAGCTTAGACGTACCTACCTGACTGGCAACTGTAAACAAAATAAAGGTGTGTTAAATGGGGTTTAAATTTTTTTTTATTACGATTTGAGTTTTGAATGAATTTTTAGAAGATCGATTCAAGAGCACGGGATTCGATCTGTGAATCGAATAAAACATCGATTTAAAGCAAAACATCGTTCATCCTTATGGCCACCAAAATAAAAGGTTAAGAATAACGTTAGGAAATTACAGGAATATTGTTTTTGAATTAGGTATTTACTGTGTTGTAGGTACGATGGTAAGGTGGGTGGAAGATTACTATGTAGATAATAATTATCTAAAAAGTAATCTTCTACAAAAGGGCAACTAAGTAAAAAACCAACAAGTGTGTAAGTGATACGTGACAATGCAAGCAGGAATCTAAATATTATTTCGTTAAATTTTGATACCAAGACCAATTAATTGTATTGTAGCTAGTTCACAACCATAATCAAAGTTTAGGAAAAATCAGTAATAAAATTTTGTAAACAAAAAATAAACATGCGGAACCTTTTATTCAGAATTACTAGAAGTAAGAGGTTTATTTTTACTTACAAATAGTTCGCTGACACCGATCAGCTGACTTAGTGCTAGTGATGTGCTTATTTCTATTTTAAAAGTTTGATTTCTGGTATCAATGTATTAAAAAATCTCATAACTTCCGAACATGTAGAGATAGGATTAAAAAACCCTTCCAATATCGTTTGACATCATCCAAAGAAGCCGTGTCCTTGGTATGTATATACCCTTTCCGTTACAGATTGTATAGAACCCCAGATAGTAACATAAACTCATTCTTTGACAAACTTGAATTACTACTACATAAGATTTGTAATCCTACTTCCTACTAATATTATAAACGTGAAAGTTTGTATGGATGGATGGATGTTTGTTACTCTTTTACGCAAAACACACTGCACGGATTTGGATGAAATTTGGCACACAGATGGTTTACAACCAGAATTAACATATAGGAACTTTTTATCCCCATATTCCCAGGGGATCGATACTTATGCGAGTGAAACCGCGGGGCGCAGCTAGAAAACCTAATAAAAAAGTATTCTAACGGGAGATCTAAATATAGACACACTCAAAAGCAATAAAATTGCATCACGTTTAAAATACACTTTAGTAAATTGTGGTCTCTCCTTACATATAGACCAACCGACTAGACAAAAAGCCTGCATTGTACTTCATAAGTAACATTAAAGACGCTAATGGTAAAGTTCACGAATTATTTCTTTCCGACCACAATACAGGTCAAAAACTTTAAATTGTCCCATTTATAGTAAACCAGTAAGACAAAAAAGTTGGTATGTTTACAAAAGAGACTACAGTGAAGACAACCTATTTAAATTCAGCGTTTGATATATTTCATGATACGTTATTTTACAACCTTTGCTTTCCGATCAACAAAGTAAGAATAGATTCAAACTAGAAGTCACCAAGATGGATCACAACAGGAATCAGAAAGTCAAGTAAACAAAAAAGAATACTAAGGTATCGCCAATACATGTCCAAATCTGAAGACGATACATCAAATTATACAAAATACAAGTACTATCTTCAAAAAATGCGTGAGCCGATCAAAACACCTCATAATTGTAAAATAATGTCATCGGCAGAAAATAAAGGCAAAGCTGCATGGCAGATTATCAAACACAAAACTGATCACGTAAACGCTAAATAAAATATTGATACTATTAAAATCGACAATTAATCATATAAACAAACCCAAAGAAATTGCTAAAATTTTCAACGATTTTTATATAAATATTGCCAAAGGATTTCATGACAAAAATAAAGCTTTATCAGACGAAAAACATTTCGATTTACCGAACATGACGCAAACCATGTTTTTTACATCCATGTGATGAAGTTGAAGTAAAAATTACCATCGTATAACAACGTTCCGGTGCCGTTCTGGCCCTTAGGTGTATAGGCCTATAGGGCATAGGCCTCTCTTTTCTTGTGCCAATCACCACGCTCCTGTGCCAGCCTCATCCAGGACAAATATACTTAACATTAGTTTCACCTAAGTACGTTATAAAATATATCACCTCAACAACACAAAATCGGTTGGATTTGATGGTATAGCAACTCACATTCTTAAATCCTGTGCCACCGTTATATCACCAATCATTGAACCTTTGATAAATCTCTCATTCTGGAAAGGTATTTTTCCAGATAAACTCAAACAATCCATTGTCAAGCCCTTATTTAAGAAAGGTGACACAAAAGACTTATCTAATTACCGCCCTATAACATTAATATCTAATTTATCAAAAATCTTTGAGAAAATCATGCATCGTAGACTCACAAACTAATTAGAAAAATTTAATATTATAAAAGAGGAACAAAACTGTTTTCAAAGGGGAAAATCGACTACATTAGCAGCATTTCAACTAATAAAAAATGTAATTGATAATTTAGATAAACGCATTCCAGTATCTGTCATCTTGTTTTACATGAGCAAAGCTTTCGACTTTGTCAACCACGAATTACTTATACAAAAATGCAATAACTACGGAATTAGAGGAATAGTTATTGATTGGATTACTAGCTATTTATCTAACCGTCAACAAAAAGTTGAAATATGATCTATAAATGAAAATAGCGAGTACACATCATATAGTTCTAAATATAGTCAAACCAAATCAGGAGTACCCCAAGGAAGCATACTTGGCCCATAACTTTCCTCATTTACATTAACGATTTACCTACAGCTTTACAACAACAATGCATACTTTTTGCTGACGACATATCAGTAATTGTAACAAATTATAGTAAATCAGAAACCAGTTACGAAAAAAATCTTATTGAAACAGTAAACCAAGTGTTAAAATGGGTCGTAAACAATTATCTCTGTGCAAATCTAAATAAAACCAAATACATACATTTTCAAAATTACAATTCAAAACCAAAATCATTTAAAGTTAATTGTCAGGAACAACAAATTGACGAAGTTAGCGAGTACAAATTTCTTGGACTTATCCTAGACCAGTATTGTAACTGGAAATTACAGTGCACAGTGCTGCAGGAAATTAAACCAGTTTGTATTTGCTCTTAAACGTTTAAGACGTACCGCGAGTGAAGCAGTTGCACTTACTGCTTACCACGGGTATGTTTTCTCTTTTCTCAGGTATGGACTCCTACTCTGGGGGAACTTGACGAACGTAAATGAATCATTTCTACTGCAGAAAAAATGCCTAAGAGCAATCTGCGGTATCAATCCATTAACACATGTTGGAATAACATGTCCTTTTAATTTTTTACATGTAACGTAAATGTTTAAATATTTGTATGCCAGTCCTTGGCGAAACATGTAAGATCATAATTCTATTTATAAGATCTTAATGTACCATGTTTTAAAGCAAATAATTCTATTCTATTCTATATTCTGAACTAAGTACGAGTAAAAACAATATGGTTTTAGTAAATCACAGTTAGGAACGAATTAAGTGATTTGGCTTCATATAGATCTAAGGCTTTCTTCATAATTCAATTAAGTATTCGTATCAACTATTTCTTTATACATTTTTTGTTCAGAAAGTATACGCTTTAGTCGCATTTATTATGAACATACTTAAGATTTAGTTCATACTAAATGGATTTGTTAAGCTGTGGGCCAAAATAACTTCTACGTGGAGCCCTGACACAGCCAGATGGCGTCGCGGTAGACCCCGTAGAAGATGGCGGGCCGAGCTGGACAAAACAAACGACCAGGGGTCAAGTTTCAGTAACAGTAAATGGATTTTGAAATATGAAAAAGTAAGCTGAAGCAGCCCTGAAGACCGTATTTGAAAAACTATTTTGAATTCTACGACGACTTGAATGTATAAATACACTCTTTAGCAAAGTTTATCTCGGCCAAATCAAAGTTAAGATATTTTATAGACATATGTTTGTGTGCAGAGCATGGGCGCGGCGGCACCGAGCGGGGGCGCGGGGGCGCAGGGCGCGGGCGCGGGGGCGCAGGCCGGGGGCGCGGGGAACCCGGAGGAGGAGCGCCTGGGCGCCTTCTACTCGCAGGCGTGGGCGGGCGAGGGCGTGGCGCGCTACCTCACGGCGCGCGTGGCGCAGCGCCGGCGCGAGCTGGAGCTGTCGCTGGCGCCGCACGCGCCGCACGCGCCGCACGCGCCGCACGCGCCGCACGCCGCGCACGTGCCGCACGCACCGCACGCGCCGGCCACGCCGCACCCGCACTTGGCCAGGCTCTAGTGGCCGCACAATAAACTCTTCTATTCTCAGTACTCTCGTTTTTCATTCGCGTATTCGCGGGTCTTTTACATCTGTATTGTCACTCGCTTTCGATTGACAGACTTGTACGGTCACAAAAATAAAAAGGAATGTTATTAAAGGGACTGTTTATTAACGGAACGCAGTACGTCTCTTGGCCTCAGCAGTTTCATACGACTTTCAAAGAATGACAGATGTGAGTTGAATATACGGACAATTTAAACTGGATGTCAATCTGTTAAACATGTTTTGAATTAATTAAGAATTAAACCGACAGCCAATTATAGACTCCCACGTATAGACAATTGCATTGAACTATACATAATTGCGTGTACTATAATTGGCTGTCGGTTTCAACAACATGCTCTGCAAAAAATATATTTAATTGTAGATTTTCCATTATAGTAAAAAAATATTGTACCTACAGATAAAATACTGGCCAAAAAATATCAGGTAAAAACCACAGTTTTTAGGCTTAATTTTATGTTAGTTAGTTATGGCCCGCTATTTTGTAAATATTTTGCCAGAGGCAATAACACACGTCACTATAAAAAAGCATCCATGCAATCTTAGGCTAAGCCCGCAATCCGAAATCTCACCGCGCGATTTTTATTCTCGCGGTTTATATTCAGTGTCCGACCGACTTCAAAAAGGAGGAGGTTCTCAATTCGACTGTTTTATTTAATTATCTATGTATGTTACGCGATATCTATTTCTTTTTTAATGGATAGGGTATGCCTCAGGAGCATATCCATTTTATTAACTTTGCTTGTTTTTTCGTTTTACCCATACTCCTCAAAATATTCGCGAATTTAATTTGCACCGCATCACGTCAAATCTGCATCACACCACAGATATTTTTTACCGCGCGAATTTTAAATTGATGATTTTACTGGTGATTTAAATTCGCGTGTCGTTTCGTACTTAACATATAAATAATATGGGAAACAGAAATGCGATACAAATTTGCCACGTATTTTTATCGACGTGCGGGCTAAGCCTTAAAAGTACACTACACTAAGATCGCCCCTCGCTACTTTTATCTTGTTTAGATTGTTCAGTACACAAGACATTCATCTCACACCGGTACACTACACGTTCTTTAGCATTAATTAAATAAATATTGCCGCGCGGTTAATGAGCTCTGCAAATGTTTACAAACCGTCAATGCACGTCGTGATCTCGGCACACGGCAGTATGTCATGAAAAATTCCGAAACAAAAGGACGATACCGGCTCTGTGTCACATAATTATACAAACCATTTAGAGCCTCCTACAGACACCACATCATTATACGAACCATTTAGAGCCTCCTACAGGCACCCCATAATTATACGAACTATTTAGAGCCTCCTACAGGCACCACATAATTATACGAACTATTTAGAGCCTCCTACAGGCACCACATAATTATACGAACTATTTAGAGCCTCCTACAGGCACCACATAATTATACGAACTATTTAGAGCCTCCTACAGGCACCACATAATTATACGAACTATTTAGAGCCTCCTACAGGCACCACATCATTCAAAAGCTGTAGTACAGATGTATATATTATTATTTTTAACCTACAAACCTACGTTTTGTGTTTCCTTCGATAACCGACTTATTTATTATCAACCCCCAGTCCTAGGACCACATCCGGGTGACTGACTCTTGGCAGGTTGGAGACGTAATTTTGCCCAGGAACTAATATTGTTTATTAAACCATAATTATTGGTGAAGCCAGGATCTCAATGGGTGAAGCGGACGGTCGCGTCGTCCGAACTTGGCTCCTTTTTTTAGTGTGTAATGTTATCAGTAAGTACCTAGTCAGAAAAGTAGAAGTGCTATAAATAATGCTGAGCACGAGACACGAGACACACGTTGACGAAACTACTTATGTGTTTACGTACCTCGCCGTGGTACATCACGCCTACAGGCAGGTAGCTAGTTGGATCTGAATGTAGTATCGTCTTTATGTACATTAACTACATATGATTTACCTACGACGAGTGCCTTCAGGGAGTTGAGAGCATGAGGTGCTTTCCTCTTACGCTTTCAATGCAGTCAGTTTATCAATGATTTATTAAGAAATGTATTAATAACTAGTAGGTACACGAAGTGAGTGCCGCTATTACTGCTATGTAGGTACACGTTTATGATAGATAGTTTTTGTTTGGGGGAATGCCGTTGCTTTTATCTTATATAAGTCCTAGTAGGGATACACCCAAATAACCGTGAACCGAATAGATGGTAGGCTAGTTGGAGGTACCAAACAGTCCTGATGGACCGGCCGGCTGATGTCAATGTACTTCTTATAGGGGAGTGCAGGACTGCAGGTATTAGGACTAATCACACTTAATATAGAAAACTCTTTATTATATCATAATCAGCCTATAATGTTCCCACTACTGGGACACAGGCCTCCTATCTGTGAGAGGGAGTGGGCCTTAATCCACCACGCGTTCCCAGTGCGGGTTGGTAGATGCCATGTCTTCGAATTTTTTGTTTCTAGGACATGCCGGTTTCCTCACGATGTTTTCCGTCACCGTTTAGAGAGCGGTGGTGATGAAATAATTTACACAAAGTAAAGCGCCTGTCTGGGTCCGAACCTACGACCTACAACTCGTAAGTCGCGGCTGTTACCACTGGGCCACCACTGCTCTCACTTTATTACTCTTTCTTATACACAGCCACAAAGGAGGTTAGTAACCAGGGTCGTCGGATATAGTTCAAGTTTAGTAAGAAACCGATGGATGTTTTCTAATGAAATTTAATTTGAGAAATGAACGGTGTATTTTATAGGTATTAATTAAATTAAATTTTATTCGAAAAAATCCATCGGTTTCTTACAAAACTTCAACTATATCCGACGGCCCTGGTTACTTATCTCCTTTGGTGACCGTACACCATATACATTACAAACATAAATATAGAAATTTTACAAAGGGTGACACAACGGGCGGTTAATGGGTGGGCGGTGTTTTTATGGAATGCGTACGCATCCGTATAGCGAACTTCGTACGCATTCCATACAAAATCGTAGTTTTCTATGGACAAAAGCTAAACAGAGCTGAATAAGGGTGGTTAATACCTTAGTGAAGGTTCACACATTTGTAATGAGATATATATTTTTATGATTCATAAAGTAAACATATTTGTTATTTAAATTGCATAAAATCTCTGATAAGCGTTAATTAATTGAAAAACTGATGTCGGAAACATCACGATACGATGATTTCATTCAAAACAAACCCATATAAGTATATCTAGAAGGGTGCGAAAATTAGTGCGCAACGTCGCATCGTACCACGCGATGTTTGTCGAGTACGAGTCTTAGTAGGCAACAACTCTCACACCAGCGCCGGCGCACGCGCAGCACTCGGCACGATAGCGCCGAGCGCGCCCTCGGCGCCACTCGTCGAAGCGCGTAGCACAAGGATGGCCGCGCGAGGGGACGGCGCGAACACACGCTCCGTCGACAACAGTAAGTCATTATTGCTACTATTTGCTCATTTATGCTGACGATTTATGCATGTTTTTACCAACACTAGATTATACCTAAAAATAGCGTAGGTACTTGAATTTTCAACGTTCGACTCAGCGCCTAGAGTTGAAAATCCAATAGTGCAATCATATTTAGGCATTAAGTAATTTTAATCTGGGCATCGTTTGGAAATAGGTGCTATAGGGACGTTAGTGGTACTTACTTAAATGATTGTTTTTCAGTAAAGTCAAAATTATATTTAGGTCAGTCTTGTACCTGTAGGTATTAAATGTTTACCTATCCTATAAGGACTATGGTCCCTGATATAGGAACGAATGCCAAATTATTGTTTTACCAACCGTAAATTTGGAACCAGTAAAGGTAGGTACCTAAATCGATAGTAGTCTGGTGGCAGTCTTCACAGCTTAATAATAATAATTGCGTAGAATTTTCAAAGAAGATAGGTACAGAATTGATAAAAAGCCTGCCGGGAACTAGGAAGGGCTAGTTCTGCACTTCAGGCAGTTCCACTTTACCGTCTCGAGAACGAGAGCAGCTAGCGAAGATCTTTAGGTTTTACCGAAATTATTACTCGGTCAAATGTAAACAATATAATTTAGTTGCGTTTGAACATGTGTGAGCGTCGCGCGTCGATGTGTTGGTTACCTACCTATACCATTGAATTATTATTATGCCTGTACCACCTATACCTAGGTTTAAACATAAAATTGTGCTACAATAGTTAACATAAGGCTTCGCCATTTTGGGTTATAGAATAAATGAACACAATAAACATGTCCCTAAATATTTAAACATTAGAAGACGCATCATTAAAAAATCAACTTGAAACAACTAAGAGGCGTAGAGTCGTGAGACAGGTTTGATTGATGGCAGCTAGATATCGATGCATGTTGATGATATAAAATCAATTCGATCCGTGATTATCTATATGATAACATGAGGATTATCTTCCTATAAATATATTAAAATCAAAGGGATAAGATAGAAGTCGATAGTATCAGTAAGTTGAATTAAATTGTTACTAGATAAGAAATATTTTTAATACCTAGGTAGGTAACGGTGCTCGTGTATTTTCATCATTTTCTATTATGGCAAATATCCAGGATGGAAAATAGCTTATGTGCTTCTCCAGATCCCAGACTGATTCTACGTCAGCTGAACCCGAGACAACTTTACCCCATGACAACTCGACCCGATAAATCTACCACATGACAACTCAACCCTAGGACACCTCGACCCGGACAATTCGAACCCGACAAAGGTCAATTCTCGTACTTGAAAAATTCTAATTTAATTTGCAATGTCAATCTCAGCAACAAGCTAACAAGTTAAAGGATGTTTTTAACACACAAAAAACTTCTAAGTTGGTAGTCGCTGAGATGAGAGCAACTAACAAGTTACAGGTTTTTGTGACAGATAAAGATTCGAGTCATGTCTATCGGGGACAAACAAAGAATTAAAGATATTTGCATTAAAGTCCACTTCTATCCGGCTGTCATTTTACATTTTTGCTGATCTGGATCATCTCATTTTTGCACCGCATACCTAACGATAGGACCAAAATGTTGCAAATGCCCGGCGCGGTGTTACTATTGAAATATAATTAAATGAGGCGAATACTCGAGTAAAGGGATTGAAAAAAATTCCTAGGCGTTTTTTAAAATATTCCAATTAAAATATTTTTTAATTGATTAGACCATCGGATGCGAAAGAAGTATTTCAAGCAAGTTGATGCAAGAAAAATAATAGAATTTTCTTTTTTTGGGAGAATCGTAAACTATCAATGTAACTGACTGTCACTCGTGCAGATACATACATATATTATATGTGACGAACGATGTATGTGCAGTGCTGCGTGATGTGCTGTGGTTTTCCTTGAAAGAGAAAGGTTTGCCCGGAAGTATGTAGAGTTAATTCGTGCTATGTACAGTCAATCTCGTACCTACGTCCGGTCGGCTGCTGGCTATGCCGACGAGTTCAGTGTGGCTGTAGGCTTGCACCAGGGATCGGCTTTAAGTCCTTACCTCTTCCTGTTGATTATGGACGCTCTTACGTCGGACATCCAGGTCGAGGCACCCTGGTGCATGTTGTTTGCCGACGACATTGCTCTCGTCGGTGAAGATGGATCTGAGATCCAGAGCAGATTGGAGAAATGCCAATAGAAGCTGGAGAATGTTGGCTTGAAAATCAGCAGAACCAAAACGGAATATATGTTCTGCGATTTTGGCGGCCTCTCCAGTTCTGGAGCCATAGCGCTTGATGGCGCACTTCTCCAAGTCTGCTCCGACTTTCGGTATCTCTGTTCACTCGTGCAAAGCGATGGCGAAGTAGATCGGATGGTTAAGCACAGAATTAACATTGAATGGATGAAATGGCGGCAGGTCACCGGAACAATCTATGACTCCCGCATTCCCCTTGAACTTAAGGGGAAGATATATAAAACCATGATTAGACCTGCTGTCTTGTATGGATCAGAATGTTGGGCCACAAAGGGATGAATGAAAGGCAATTCTATGCAGCTGAGATGAGAATGCTAAGAGGGATGTGTGGTGTTACACGAATGGATAGAATAAGAAATGAGTACATAAGAGGAAGTCTGAAAATAGCACCGGTAACTGAAAAGTTGTGTGGAAATCAGTTGTAATGGGTATGGGCATGTGTTACGGAGAAATGAGGAAAATGTCGTGAGGAGAGTTTTGAGTATGAATGTCGATGGCTATAAGAGTAGGGAAGACCAAAGAAACGATGGTTGGAATGTGTGAATATGGTTAGAAAGGGGGTGACTATACCGAGATGACGACTAATAGAGAAGTATGGAAGAAAAAGACATGTTGCGCCGACCCCAAATAAATTGGGATAAGGGCAGGAGATTGAATGATGTGTGTGCAGTGCGGTGGTGCGGCTGCGTGTCGTGCGCGGGCGCGACGGGCGGCGCGGCGCACACGGGCGAGGGGCAGGCGCTGTGGCGCGTGGCGCTGGCCGAGGCCTGCGGCGCGGCGCTGCTGGTGCTGCTGACGTGCGCGGCCGGCTGCGCGCCCTCCGCTACTGACTTCCCGCTGCAGCGCGCACTCGCCTCGGGGCTCGTCGTCGCGCTGCTCGTACAGGTAGACTTACCTACACTTGTAAATAACTAAGCTTTCTAAAACACTATTACACGGCAGTTTTGGAGTCGGAAGTCTGTCAGATACGAAAAGTCACAACAATTAGGGATCTGTCTCTTTAAAAATCTAGACATTAGTATCAACAAACATTTCATAACATCCAGTTGAGTGAACTTGTCCCAATAAAATCTATCTTAGGGAGCTCAACGACCCGATACGACATTACCACAAGACCGGGAATCCCATTACAAACATTTTATGTAAAGTAGGTTGCCAAGACTTAAATGTATAACGCTGTCACTGTTTAAAAGTTATCACAGCGAATGTAGAGCCGGCCCCTGACTCTACAAGGTCTATCTCTACAAACCTTACATATTGTTCAACATGTACCTACGGCTTGGCCAAAAAAGGTAGTGTCTTTTGAGTTGAACCGGTTTCCAAACAAACACTACAAAGTGAAAAAACAATTAAGTACTTAATTAATGTTATTTTTCACATTGCAGTGTTTGTAACAAGTGTTTACATTGTATTTTGAATCAAAATACACTTACAATTTATATGTGTACTTTACGAACAGAAGAGATGTGTTTAACAAAGAGCTCGCAGTAGCCAGCTCGCGTAGTAACAAGCGGCGCGTGTGGCAGTGCCTGGACCACGTGTCGGGCGCGCAGTTCAACCCCACGGTGACGCTGGCGGCGCTGGTGTGGGGGCGCGTGTCGCGGCGCCGCGCGCTGGCCGAGGCGGCGGCGCAGCTGGCGGGCGCGGCGCTGGGCGCGGGGCTGCTGCGCCTGCGCGGGCCGACCGGCGTGGCGCTGTGCGTCACGGCGCCGGCCGCGGGCCTGCCGGCGTGGCAGGCGGCGTGCGTGGAGGCGCTGCTGGGCGGCTGCCTGGCGCTGGCCAACTGCTCGGCGTGGGACCCGCGCAACGCCGGCGTGCGCGACTCGTGGCCGCTGCGCGTGGGCCTGTCCGTCGCCGGCCTGTCGCTCGTCGCGGTCAGTATCGCTACCGGCCGACCGTCGGCTGCTATTTATTATCGCATTTATAACCATAAATATTTGCAACGGCGACTAAGCAATTTTTTTTTCTTAAATTCGAAAGAAGGAAGCGATCGTATTTACTTTCTCGTGTGAATGATTCCAGGGCGAGCTGACGGGCGCCAGCATGAACCCGGTGCGCAGCTTCGGGCCGGCGCTGTGGAGCGGCAAGTGGACCAGCCACTGGGTCAGTACAGTCCGTGACTCAAGAATCTTTCTTTAATACTTATACAACTTGGGCACGTGGTGCTCCGACACGGCACCGATGTAAGTGAAACGGTTCCTTACAGCCCTGCCCTTTGAATGACGATGAGAAACACTTATCTGGCAGGTTCACGTCAGCGGCATCTGCCATGTATGAAAATATTGAGTTTTCGCCTTACCTACTACATATGTTCGAACTCCAATTTCACAAAATAATGTCCCAAAAAGTACTTATTATTTGTACTCTGGGGTTATTGCCATCCTTCTTCTGTTCTGTTTTTAAAGACTAAAAATCTGGAACGAAAGATTCGTTCCAGATTTTCAATGTCAAGTAAAAATTTTCATGAGCTAAGTTTTAGTCTTTGGGTTACATTTTGGGTGATGTTTAGACAGATAGTATTTTTTAATAATACAATATAACTTACATACTAGGTAAACTTAAACAAGAAAAAAAACAACAACACAGCATAGGTACACAAATTACGAAGGCTGTAGCCGGAGGATTTAAAAAAATACAAAATTTATTAATTAAATTTATTTTATAAAGAATTACATTAATTACTTATTAGCTAAAATCGTTGACGGTTGACCGATGCTGTGTCAAAAGTGACGATTCCACGCGGGTCGCGATGTCCGGTGTCGAACTGCACCGCGTTGTGCTGCGTCGGCACTCGTGTTCGTAGCTTATGCGCCACGTGATAATGAGGTAAACGCTTGTCAGCGATTTAGGTGCTATGCGAATATGTAACACCTCCCCCCGAAGATAAGCAACTATTTCGAAATCGTGTGTGAGCGAGTTGATGAAATATTGCTGTGCTCAATTCTTATCCTGCTGGGACTGGTTCTGTTGGAATCTTGAATTTCAGCATAGTTTCCTGAAGGTGTAGCGTCGTCCAATTCTTCAGGTTGTTTTACGTTGAGTCGTTTTGCTCGTCGTCGTCGGTACTCGTTTAATTTTCTGAAGTCTATAACCATTCGCCATTTAGTTTTTCCGCTAGCGTCGGCTTTCTTGGGAACTACCCAGATGGGGGAGCTCCACGCAGATTGTGAGGGCCGTATAATATTTTGTTCTAACATTTTAGAGATCTGATCTTGAACTTCTTGTTTATGTATGAATGGATATCGATAATTTTTTGTATATACTGGTAACTCGTCTGTAGTTCGAATAGAGTGTTTTACTTGATTTGTGAAAGACAATGGCTCCTCATCAATATAAAATACGTCGGCGTATTGAGAGCATAGTGCTTCTAAATTAGCCTTTTCTTCAGGGTTCAAATGACTTGTACGTAGGCGAGACAAAACCTTTCTTACGCGATCGGACTGTTGTTCGGTGCGCGTGCACTGAACATTGAACAGCTCTGCACTAACGGGGCGATCCATAGAAAATACTACGTCATGACATGACGTATTCGTTACTTCTATTATACCTCTGCTATTACTAACGGTTGTAACACAATCGCATATTAAACAATTTGAAAGGTACTGTTTAGGAATTAAAACGTCACCGTCCTTAGAATTTATAGGGACTTTAATTATTTTAGATGAATTAGCCGTTATTATATCTTCATATAAATTATTATTACGGGAGTCGTACATTAATAAAGGATTACTTGAATTCCGAGTGACCAACAGTCTATTTTTTAAGTCTATTTTAGATTCTAATTTTTCTAACAAGTCATAGCCAATCAATCCGTCGAAAAAGTTATGAAACGCATAGACGTAGAGGGTTATATCACCTGGTTCATTAAATTCCTGAAAGCACGGTAAGGTGATAGAGTAATCACTCCTAGTGGTAGCATGAATGTTTGTTACTTCAAAAGGATCATAATTACATGGTATGTGAGATAAGAACTTTTGAACAACTGCGGGGCTAACGAAGGACATGTTTGCACCTGTATCAATTAATAATTTAAGTGGAGGGTTTGAAATCTGAATATATGGTAGTTGCCTTTGTGTTTGCAAATTAATTTCTATTTTGACTTGTCTGATTTGGGTGCCTTCTGAAAATCCTCCTTTTCAGTCGCCGGGATGTCTTTTACTTCCTCTATGACAAAAGAGTCCGCACTTTGCGGTTGCTCATACGCGTATTCATTCGGATATATATAGTTATAATATTCAAGATATTCTTGGGGGTAATAATCATTACTGTTAAAATAGTCGCTAAAATAATCGAACTGCAACTGGTCGTTAAGATCATTATAGTTAAATTCCCGTACTCTAAAATAGCTTGAAGGTGGTGGATTACCAGCATTAGACCAGTCATGAGGTGCACGTGGGGCAAATGGTTTTGCTACGTAGTGACTTACGCCACTCATAGGTTGCGGAGCGCTATTAGTAGTTGGTCTGGGATTAGGCATTCTAAAAGCTTGACCTTGTGGTCTATAATCCGGCGGAGGCGCACTAAACATTTGCTGCGTACGTGTAGGTCCGCGATATTGAGGGGGCTGATTTCTCCAAACTGGAGCAGACTGCTGTGCCTGAGGCATAAATGGTCGCGATGGTCCTGGCATATTAAAAGGCCTAGGAGGCGGTAAATTAAACGAACGCGGTGCGGCTGGTGCCACGAAACCAGGTTTAAAACCATAAGGAAGTCTAGGACTAACCTGAGGTTGATGCTGAGGCTGCGGCTTCTTGTCCGGACCATGATCGTTGCGCTGCTGTAAATACAATGTATTCATCTCCTCATGAACAAACTCTAAAGCCTTCTCGATAGTATCAGGTCGCATGCACCGAATGCGAGAACCCAACGGGTCACGTAAACCACGTAAGTACGACTGTAAAGTAAGTTTCTTGTATAAAGTGCGTTTTGATTCAATGGTACTCGCTATCGTTTCATGTAAGCTGATATAGGTCATAATAGTGCTAAATAAATTTTGACACCGTTCATAAAATTCCTGTGGGGTAGCAGACCCCTGAGTTAGAAGCGCTAAATCATTATACAATGACGTCTCATCACGTTGGTCGGCGAAATTATTAACTAAAGCACTCCTAATTCCGTCCCAAGTTTCTGGGATACCATTCGAATTAATAGTACGCGATGCGGGTCCTACAATCTTGTTTAAAATGCCGTTCAATAATGCCAAGTTACTTAACTGATATTCTGGTCCATTTCTTATAAACTGTTGTACTAGTTGATCGCATAGTTTTATGAATCGAGTTAACACGTTCGAGTTTCCATCGAATTCCGGAACCAATCGTAGGGCCTTGTAAACCTGATCCACTGAGTCAGCCATATTTGATATGAATAAATTACTACTATGCTCCTGTTCTGCTTCTAAATTTCTATTAGCGTCTAAGGTACTAATTCTATTGTTACTACTATCTAACCTAGGTAACCGAGATTGCCGCGGATGGAAAATCTTGGACAATTAAGGGGAATACTAAAAATAAAAAGGGAAGCGACTCTAGAGCGATTCTAAAGCACTTACTTGAAACAATCCTGTACCTCTTTCGTATCGATGTCTGGATACTCCTCTGGACTGCAGCTCTTGTAGGTTCTGGATACTCGTATGGTGCTCGAAGGCCACCCGGGTGACTCGCGAATCGCGTTTTTTGAAGACTATTTCGAGATATCGCGCTCGCGAACCGGCCCGCGAGTATCCTACCGACTGCGCCAATTACGAAGGCTGTAGCCGGAGGATTTAAAAAAATACAAAATTTATTAATTAAATTTATTTTATAAAGAATTACATTAATTACTTATTAGCTAAAATCGTTGACGGTTGACCGATGCTGTGTCAAAAGTGACGATTCCACGCGGGTCGCGATGTCCGGTGTCGAACTGCACCGCGTTGTGCTGCGTCGGCACTCGTGTTCGTAGCTTATGCGCCACGTGATAATGAGGTAAACGCTTGTCAGCGATTTAGGTGCTATGCGAATATGTAACGTATTCGAGGTAATTAAAATTATAAATAAACTTAAAATAATATGCTGTCAATGCCATTGGACTAATTATTATTAGTGTACCTAATGGCTGCACTTGCTCAACTTAATCTTAATTTTGACTGATGCTAAGGTCCCGGAGAAAATATCAAAATGGTGCCTCACACCATTGTAGCTGGAAAACATTTTAATGGAGCATGTTGTTTTATATTTGTTCTTAATTGAGGCTTCACAAATGTGCGCCTATTGCATAAACGACTGCTCTGACGTGGAACAGCAAGTTGAATTCCTTCCAGCAAACATTCACAATCTACGTAGGCATTAATTAACTTAAACAAGTTAACAATATCCGCGGTTTTTCTTCTAGAGCATAAAGTGGTCATACTGAAGTATTCTGACTTTGATTCATAGGATTTGAGGATTCTACATTTGTGATTAACATAAGTTAGTTGATACAGAAAACGTTTTTGACCTCGCTCTAATTTACTGGAGTAGACGTCATAATCTCGTATAGCGACAAGAAACTAACTTTAAATTAAGAAAGTAAAGAAAGGGAAATTGAAGTTAATTAAAGTTTTATTTACAAGATAAGGATGGAGATGGAATGGCAGTGGTGTGTAGTTTGGGTGAGGAAGGATGAAGATGTGTGATAGGTAACTGAGGCGGAGTTGCAGATGGAGCTGAAGAGGTAAACCGACGCGAGGCAGGTGCCGGTGTCAGGTGCAGGTGCAGGTGAGGGCAGGTGCTGGTGCGTGTGCGGCCCGGAGGATACCCGTAGGGGGCCCACGCAGCAGGAGCAGGATGCAGCACGGCAGCAGGAGAGAGTAGGCACGGCGGGGACGATATCAGTCCACCAGGTGAGGCGGCCCTCGGATGAGGCGCGGCCCAGTAGATTCAGGAGGGTCTTCTGAGGCGGCCCTCGAATGTGGCGCAGCCCAATAGGTACAAGAGGGTCTTCAGAATGCTCCGGCGAGGCGCGCCAGCGGTCCGACTGGTACGGAGGACGGAGGACGGAAGTGTAGAGAGAGTCCGTCAGGTACCGGAGTCTTTTAGGAGAGGCACGCTGAGTGTTCCCGGGATACATGGCCCTGGAGTATCAGGCCTATTTAATGTGTTCGCTTTAGAGGCGAAACTGGAACTGATCCTTGCGTTGCTTGGATTTATAATGTGAACTCGTAGAATAATACCATGTAGAAAATATGAATTTGAAATATGCTGGTGGCCAAGATTAGTTTTGTAGCAGTATGAATGTACAATTAGCTAAAAAGTTACAGGCTGCTAAGAACCTAAAAGAAAAGTTGTCATGGCGACGCATTAAACGTCGTTATCAGAACTGTCATAATAAAGTATATATTAATAAAATACAATTAAATATATAGTTATTTTGTATTAAAAGTATAGTGTTTATAGGAAAAATTATATCAGTCAACGTGGGCGAAATTCCCAGCCCTTGGATGTCACTAAATCATCGTAGTCTTATGTTAAAGTTGATGGCTGTGTCTGTGTACTGATCGTGGATAAACGTGGTCTGGTATCGTAAAGAATAGTCAGATCAGCGCCTAACGGTAAAGGAATGCTTGTTCTGACCTGGAGGAGTGAATGAAGATAACTGTGAGTATGTACATTATGTTACAATAAGTAGGATTCCAGACTTGGTTTCCATACTCCAACACACTGCGAATGATGCAGTTAAAAACTAGTATTGTGGCTTTTGGATTCCTAAATTCCTTGAACTATCGCGCTACAAAATCCGACAGACGCGAGACTTTCTAAGCTATATATATACGTATGGTGTCTAAACTTCAGCTGGCTATCCATTATTACGCTTAAGTCGCGAATCCAAGATATCTCTTCCAGGGGTACACTGTTTACGGTGGAGGTCTGCCCGGCTTGGACGGAGCATCGCCGCGTCCTCGTGGCGGCGATCTCTCGCGTCCGGCCCTGGTCCAAGCCATGGTACGGAGCGAGAGTGCATGGGAAGCCGTCACCTCCTTCTGCGAAGCAGTAATGCTCGCAAAGGAGGAGGCGGACCGCGTGAGGGAGAGGCAATCTCTGCGCCCTCACCCCCCTAGTCGCCGCAGGAGACGTCCTGGATATTGGGAGTCACCAGCCGACTCCCGGCCACTGTAGGTGCGGGCTTGTGGGCGGCGAGCAATGGGCAGCTCGCCGCCCGGCAAGGACCAGGCCCGGGTCGACGGCGCGTTGTGTTCCAAGCGCGCCTCAAAGAGATGTCATCACGAACTGAAGGGGTCCGCTAGGGCCGATGCCTGCCAGGGCCGCCGGTTGTTCGAAAGAGATACCGTGGCCCCTGGCATAGGCAACTGAAGGAATAATAGCACGTATCCCTATTTTTTCCAAAATATTTGAAAACATTATATATAATGCAATTATTACTCACTTAGAGAAGTTCAATATATTTGCTAAAGAACAAAAAGCTTTTAGAAAAAATAAGTCAATTAATTTAGCAGTTTATGACCTTTTTAAACCAGTATATAGTCATATTGATAAACATGTTCCTATCTCTGCAATTTTTTTTGGATATGACAAAAGCGTTCGATTATGTGCACTATGGAACACTTTTAAATAAATTGTACAGTTATGGAATAAGGGGTGACGTCCATAAACTTCTCGAATCTTATCTAAATGATAGGTATCAGGTAGTAGAAATAAATAATATTAATCTCTTAAATAATACCGAACAAAAACATAAGTCCATGCTCAAAAAAGTACTATATGGAGTGCCTCAAGGTAGCGTGTTAGTTCCACCGCTATTTTTTATCTACATTAATGATCTGTCTAAAGTTTCACAGCATCCCATAATCCTTTTTGCTGATGACAGCACAGCTATCTTTACAGGTCAAAATATTATAAATATTGATACTTTTGAAAATGAAATAAATTCCACTCTTCGCAATATAATTAACTGGCTGACGGATAATAACTTAATTATCAATTTAGAAAAAACTAAATTAGTCAATTTCGTGCGTACCAATAAAAATAACAACATCAATATTCATTATAATGGGACGAAAATTGAACAAGTCAGCTGCGTTAAATTTCTAGGTTTTTGGATAGATAATGATTTGACTTGGCAAACACACATTGACACAGTATGCAATAAAGTTAATCAGTACTCATATGATTTATATAAATTATCCAAAATTGTTGACCAATCAGTTCTTTTGACCGAATAACCATGCTTATGTTTCGTCGACACTGAGATATACAGTCATATACTGGGGCAATGCCACTAATCGGGATTTAGTGTTTAAAGCGCAAAAAAGGTGTGTACGTGCGATTGCTGGTATCCGTGTTCCTGATTCATATGAACCATATTTCAAAGAATTTAAAATATTGACCTTTCCTGCAATTTACATTCATGAAGTAGCCGTATTTATAAAGACAAATGAAAATCTATTTGATAAACTCAAATCGAGAAGATATATATTAAAAAATTCTGGTGTACGACATAAAACGGCTCTATTTAACAAAAACTTCTTTGGCATGGCATCAAAAATATACAACAAAATACCTACTGACATTATGAGCACTAAAGGAACTATCAGTATTTAAAAAAAAAAATACGTAACTTTTTAAATGATAAAGCATACTGTACTACACGATCCAAGATTTCTTGAATTATTGATTGAATTGTTGACCATGTATTAATTTGACTGTATATTGATATTTTGACATTTATAATAACTAAATTAGACATGCAAAATAATTTACTATATAGTTGGTTAGTTTGATGATATATTAGTAAAGAATTCGACGAATTCTTGAGCTACTTCTAAGGTAGATCGTATGGCACTACGTGAAGTCTCCAATGTAGGTATCAGTGTTTCGTACGTTTTTCCTGCTAGCTATTTTTAACTTTCCAAACTGTTTTGATTTTATTTTCTGCTGATTTAATCTTGTTGCTGAATTCCTTTAACTATCTTGCAAGTATTTTTTTTTTTGGCTTATTTAGCAACATACTTGTCGTCTAAGATAAGGTATTAGAAATATATACACTCGTCTGTTAATTGATGACAAATTAATGAAAGTGTATATTATTTAACAATATAGGCCTCGGATTAGCTAGGCAACCCTTTTGCGATTGGCCAGGCAGTGAGCTCACAGTGAGTGGAAAACACACGTGGAACCTTCTTCGTTCAATTTGTATAAATATTTATAGCATTTGAGCTACAGCTATTTAGGCTCACCACCTTGTTATTAGTAATATTACTAACATACACATTCACATCTACGTATATGAACTTGACACCATTTATCTCAAATTTTTACGGATACATTGAGCGTGTACTTGCAGGAAAGACATACACCTTCACGTCCTGGAAGGAATGCGTGGCATTACAGTTGATCTTATATACTAACAAAAGAGAAACTGAGCGTTGCCATTAGCCTGCTGGTAGCAACGACACTATACCAGGTGACCTATATACATTGTGTGCAGGTGTACTGGGTGGGCCCGCTCAGCGGCTCCGTGCTGTTCACCAGCTTCTACATGTGCGCATGGCGCCCGTACGTGCCGCAAGTCGCGGCGCGCTGTGACGTCACGCCGCGTGGCAGTCAGCGTGACGTCAGCGACGCGCCGGCGCTGACCAGCAAGACTGTTGCCGAGCCCTAGGGAGTTGCACAACTATGACGTCACACCGTGCTGGAAGTTGCGCCACTATGACGTCACGCCGTGCCGCGAGTTGCGCCACCCCTTGACGTCACGCCATGTCGCGAGTCGAGCTACTGTGACGTCGCGCTGTGACTGTGACACTCGCATTGCGACTGAGTCGGCTTGTTAAACGTGGATCACGGTGATGATATTATCTGCGTGTGAGTGAGACGGTGCGCTTCCCGCCTTCTACGAGCCTAAAAAACCTTTTTTGTGTTGTTCCTACTTATATATACATAATTATGTAAATTAATTTATAAGTAGATAGTCATACCTAATTAAATCTTTCTCTTGATTGTAAGATACTGCTTCTTCTTCTTATTTCACTCCCTCACACTTACACCTACAATTTTATCTTATCTGACAAAAATTAAATCATTTAAAAAATTAAATCTTTCACAGATTATATTTTGAGTGGCAAACACCTGACTAATCGCCTCCGACATGGGAACAATAGTTTTTTGAACCCCTACCAACATTAACATACAAAAACGGATTATATCGCCATCAGTTTCTATGTAGAACTGTCAGTGAGACCTCGAAGAGGTACGAGGGTGACACTGAAAGTTCTTAGAAAATCAAAAACTGAACAAACTAGCAAGTTATATTATATCTTTACTTAGTTTTATTATATCTTTTCAAAATAGTGTCCATTTACATCAATACATCGCTACATCCGATGGAACCACAGAGAAAAGCACTTTGCCCACTCGTCCTTACGGTTCTCTTCGACGGCATTTTGAAAGGCAGCCACTGCTTCCTCGGCGTCCAAAAAACGTTTTCCTCGAAGTTTTTCTTTTATTTTCGGAAATAAATAAAAATCACAAGGTGCGAGGTCGGGGCTATAGGGCGGGTGACCCAGTAATTCCACGTCTGACGTCGTCAAGTAGTCGATTGTTTGCTTGGCGGTGTGCGACGAGGCGTTGTCGTGGTGAAGGGGGATCCTACTGCGAGGTCGTTTCTCCCGAACTTTCTCCAAGACAAGTGGCAAACAATTGTTAGTCTACCACTCTGCAGTAACTGTTTTTCAATCCTAAAAACTCTAAAACAATTGTTGCGTTTTCCTTCCGAAGAACGAGGCCACCATCTTTTTTCCCACGCTTCGCCCTCTCTTCACTTTAGTTGGCAACTCCTCGGAAGGAAACACCCAGACAGCAGACTGTCTCTTAGTTTCAGGATCATAACAATAAATCCAGCTTTCGTCACCCGTATGTCGAAGACAGCATTTGAGTCACCTCCGTTAAATCTTTGAACCATTTCACGACACCAATCAACACGACGGAGCTTTTGGGCCTCTGTCAAATTATGAGGTATCCACCAGGCACAAAGCTTCCTAACCGCTAAATATTTTCTTGGAGGATTTTGTGCACTTGACTCATACCGATGCCTAAGCTTGTCCGAATCTCCTGATAAGTCACTCTTTTGTTAGTCTTTATCATACGCCGCACAACACTGATGTTATCTTCAGTCGTCACCGTAGAAGGCCGTCCCTCACGCAGATCATCGGTGAGATTAGTGCGACCACGTTTAAACTCATTAAACCAGTTGTAAACAGTGGCACGAGATGGGGCTTCATCGTGAAAGGTCAATCGAAGTCTGTCTTATCTTTCTTGTTGACTTAGCTGACATCGAAAGTCATAAAAAATCATTGTACGATAATTTTCTCGCCTTAAATTAATGCTGACGTGACGCAGACAATTTTCAATTTGCCGCCTAATCGTAAACAAATGACAAATTAATAAAATACATACACAATAATAAAAAAAAAAAATATAAAGAGTTCCATTTTCAAAATTTGAACTTATTTTTTTTATTAAGTATATCGTTTACAAGTCTAAAAACTTTCAGTGTCGCCTTCGTATGGTTCGCTTATCATTTTTAGGGTTCCGTAGCAAAACCAGGAACGTTTTAATATGTAGATGCTTCTAATTGACTTCGTTATACAAGTGGCAGGGACAGCGACGCGCAACCTGTTACTGTTGATTCAGTTCCTTCTCAGTTCCTCTTCAGTTTCTTCCAATAAAACATCTAAGTATGTACTAAATACCCATGTTTGCAAACCAATAAATGATTTGATTTGATTCCTACATGATTCTGAACCATCGGTTATTAAAAAGAGAATGAGCTGTTCCATACATTTTGACCGCGTAAGTATTGTACTTTTCTATAAAACAGAGATTATTTTAATTTTTCGCTAGGGGGTCTAGAATAATGTGTGTTGAATTCATGGTTTCAGTTTGCGCGTCGATGTCCCTGCCACTGACGCCCTGATGTAGAAGCCAATAGATTTTTTAAGTTATTTCCGTTGCAACCGATAAACATGCTGGCGCTTTGCCGTCTGCGTGGTCAACCCTCGCCGCCCGTACGGGGTCCTCGTGCCGCTCACACGGCTATCTCCCCGTCGCCCGCATATTATTCACGTTTTTGATCGTAGTTTCAATACTTTTTAAGTATTATAGTTCAGTTTTTTTCCATCCTGCAGTATTATGCCTTATTTTTCTGATTATAGCCCAAAACCCTAACCTCACTGGTTTGCCTGTATTGAATGAGGAAGCTGGGGTGACGTCACTCCAGCTAACACACACTAAACGACTCATATTAACGAAGTTTTTGTGGCAGCTAAATTAAGACTGGGAACTTTGATTGCAGCTATTATGCCTTAAATCTTGGCATAGGCAGAATTTGGTATTCTATCACATAACATGAGGAAACTGGAGTTATACGAGTACACACCGCTTTTTCCGGGCCCTACGTGGACCAGATGTAGATTTACTAGCGTCCGTAGCCTGGCTGCGTTTCGGCAACCTCTTTGGAAAAACTGAAGGTTTTGTACCTATGTGTAATTATGGACGAAGTTATGATGACGAACAATTACCGGAGATTTATTGTGAAAGACGGCACGGTTGACATCTGTCGGGCATGCCACCGTGTAACATAATGTACAAACTCACAGTTATTTTCATTCATTCTTCCAGGTCAGACAAGAATTCCGTTACCGTTAGGCGCTGATCTGACTATTCCTCACGACACCAGGTCACGTTTTATCCACAAATATCTATAGATTTAATTGTATTTTATTAATTTATTATTTTATTTTGACAGTTCTGACAACGACGTTTAATACGTCGCCATGACAAGTTTGCTTTTAGATTCTTAGCGGCCTGTAAGGTTTTAGCTGATTATACATTCATACTCATGCAAAACTTATCGTGGCCATCAGCATATTTCAAATTCATATTTTCTACATGGTACTATTCTACGAGTTCACATTACAAATCCAAGCAATGCAAGGATCAGTTCGAGTTTCGCCCCTAAAGCGAACACAATAAATAGGCCTGATACTCCAGAGCCACCTATCCCGGGACTTATACAATCAAATAAAAAAAAGCCTATGTCCTTCCCCGGGATGCCATCTATCTCCTTGTCAAATATCGAACTCCGTTCAGTGGTTTAGGCGTGAAAAGGTGACATACATACAGTCAGATAGAGTTACTTTCGAATTTACAATATTATATATACACGGTGGCCGGAACATTGACGTCCAAAAATAAAATTTAGGTCCCTCGTATCGTGGGGTATCCGAATCACCCCCATGTATGTTCGGCGACTTTTCATAGTTTTCGAGTTACGAATTTTTTTCTGATTTTTTGAGAATGATCGACCTGACCAATCTAAAAAATGGCTTTGTCGAGATTTTTTTTTTGCAACTGAATCTTCGTGAGTAGTACTTTTATGCATAAAATAATCAGCTTCGTAACTGTGATGAAAGTTATGAAAAAGTTGGTCTAAAGTGCTAATTTTTTTATGATTATGAAAGCTGAGAGTCTGGCGCATTCTTGAAGCCAACTTAGGAACCATGAAGTTTCCTGTTTAAATTTTTTATTTAAAGTTAAAATGCTAAGCCATAATTTACCGAACGTAATTTTTTCACTTTAGACCAACTTTTTCATAACTTTCATCACAGTTACGAAGCTGATTATTTTATGCATAAAAGTACTACTCACGAAGATTCAGTTGCAAAAAAAAAATCTCGACAAAGCCATTTTTTAGATTGGTCAGGTCGATCATTCTCAAAAAATCGGAAAAAAATTCGTAACTCGAAAACTATGAAAAGTCGCGGAAAATACATGGGGGTGATTCGGATACCCCACGATACGAGGGACCTAAATTTTATTTTTGGACGTCAATGTTCCGGCCACCCTGTATACACAGTCTGGCCATAAATACTGTTACAATTAAAAATAAGAAAGATATTACGTTTGAATTTGGAATCTATCATTTTTATACGATTGTTCTTTGAGTTTTCTAATTTTGGCGCCAATACATTGTACAATATTTTGCGATATTAAAATGGAGTGGGGTGATAAAGAGAACCGAATCGCTGTGATTGCATTACACAAAGTTGGTATGGAGCCAAATGCAATTTTTAAAACTCTCCATACGCTAGGTATTAGTCAAATGTTTGTGTACCGGGCTATTAATAGGTGCAATGAGACCTCCTCTGTTTGTGACAGAAAAAGATCTGGCCGTCCACGTAGTGTTCGTACGAAAAAGGTGGTCAAAGCAGTAAAGGAAAGAGTTCGAAGAAATCCTGTCCGAAAGCAAAAGATTTTATCTCGGGAGATGAAGATAGCACCCAGAGCCATGTCGCGTATTTTAAAAGAAGACTTAAGACTTGCAGCCTATAAGAGACGCGCTCGTCATTTTTTAACTGATAATTTAAAAAAGAATAGGGTGGTAAAATCGAAACAACTACTGAAGCGGTACGCAAAGAGAGGTCACAGAAAAATTTTGTTTACGGATGACAAAATCTTTACAATTGAGCAACATTTTAACAAACAAAATGACCGTATTTATGCTCAAAGCTCTAAGGAAGCTTTCCAATTAGTCGACAGAGTGCAACGGTGGCATTATCCGACTTCAGTGATGGTTTGGTGGGTTGTTAGCTATGAAGGAATGACTGAGCCATATTTTTGTGAAAAAGGTATCAAAACATCGGTACAAGTGTATCAAGATACCATTCTTGAGAAGGTAGTTAAGCCCCTTAACAACACCATTTTCAATAACCAAGTATGGTCCTTCCAAAAAGACTCGGCGCCGGGTCATAAAGCTCGGTCCACGCAGTCTTGGTTGGAAGTGAACGTTTCGGACTTCATCAGAGCTGAAGACTTTCCCCCCGGCGTAGTGCCTCCGCGCGCCACTCATACAGGCGCGCGAGGACTATCGCCTCCAGATCCCATGGCGGCAGTCCGGCAAGGAGGCTTGCCGCCTCGCGCGATATCGTGTGGTAGCCCCGGATGAGCCTTACGGCTACCACCTTCTGGGGCGCGTTCAGGTAGTGGGCGGCTCGCCGCCGCAGTGAACGCGCCCACACCGGGGCCCCGTATAGGGCCATGGACCGCACGACCCCCGCGTAAAGCCTCCGGCAGGAGGCGTTTGGCCCTCTAAGGTTGGGCAAGAGCCGCTTGAAGGCGGCCCCAGCCCGTTCCAGTTTGGGGGCCAAACGTCGGAAGTGCTCGACGAAGTTCCACCGGCTGTCGAGGACGAGACCCAGGTACTTCATCGTCGTCTCGATGCCGATGTGAACCCCTCCTACCGTTAGTTGGGATCCCGGTGGTGGCGCGTTCCGGGGCCCATGAAACGCCATGGCCTCGGACTTGTGCAATGCCACCTCGAGACCCAACTGCCGGATCCTCTCCACGACTATCGCAACCCCGCGTGTCATCGCGTCGGCCGCCGCCTGATTCGACCTCCCCTGCGCCAGGACCAGCGTGTCGTCAGCGTAGCAAACCACGCTGACGCCATCAGGGAGGTCGGCCCGCAGCACCCAGTCGTAGCCGATGTCCCACAGGAACGGCCCCACAACCGATCCCTGCGGGACACCGCACGACATCTCTCGCCGGTTCCACTCCCCATCGCGACCGGGGTAGGTGACGGCTCTGTCCGTTAGATACGCCTCGACTATTCGACGGAGGTAGGGCGGCACTCGGTGATACCGGAGTGCCTCCACAATGCAGCTCCAGGGCAGGGTGTTGAACGCGTTGGCGATGTCGAGTGACACCGCCACGACGACCCCACCCCGGGACACCGCGTCCCCCGTCGTGAGGGCTCTCACGCGCATGATGGCGTCCACCGTCGAGCGCCCCTTGCGGAAGCCAAACTGGCTGTCCGCAAGATCTGGCCCCGTCCTCACCAAGTGCCCGACGAGGCGGTTTACAATCACTCTCTCAAAGAGCTTGCCCACCTCGTCGAGCAGCACGATGGGCCGGTATGCGGACGGAGAGTCCGCTGGGCGCCCTGGCTTCCGAATGAGGACCAGCTTCCCCGTCTTCCAACGAAGCAGGAACTGGCCTCTCTCCAAACATGCGCTTAAGAGCGCCTCCAGTCGAGGCCCGAGAGCCCTCGAGGCCAGGACCCAGGCTTTACCTGGCAAGCCGTCGGGTCCTGGGGCGGTATTTTTGGCCTTCAGCCTTCCTACCGCCACTCTCAGTTCTACCCCGGTCACTTCAGGGATGTCGTCGTCGTCCGCGTGGTCCGCTTTGGGCACCGCAATTGGCGGAGCCATGGGCGGGGGTGTGTGCACCCCCCGTGAGGGGAACAGAGCGCTCACCACCTCCTCCACCAGCTGGGGGCGGAGACTCTGCGTCAGCGGGGGGGCCCAGGTGCGGAGTTTATTCCGCACCATTGACAGCCTCTCGGAGGGCGGTCTTCGCCGCTCTGTACCCCTCGTACAGCTCCGCCTCCGTGGCTTCCGCATCCGGAGGGCGAATGCGGAGCCTGCGGTGCCTGGTGTACAGGTGTCGCGCGTCGACGCACGCCTTGCGTAGCGACTCCAACTCCTGCGACCACCAGTACACCCGACGCCGGGCGCGTCCCGGCCGGACTCGGGGCATTGCCACGTCACAAATGTCGGACATGGCCTCCCGGAACCACTCCGCCTCATCGTCGATATCGGCAGGCCTGTCCGGTGATGACACCCAGGCCTGCACGATCGAGGCTTCCAGGAGGAGCTCCCGGTCCAGCTGCTTCAGCGCCCACCGCGGACCACTCGGGGCCTGTCGGACCAGCGCGCTAGAGGTCTGGGCGGAGCAACAGGTCCTGAGCGCAGGCGCAGTGGTTGATGTTCGCCTGGAGGAGGCGTAATGGAGCCATTACTCCTCCATTTCAGCCCCCTCCCGGGCCCCCTCGTGAGAAATGCGGCGGTGGCGGCGGCGGCAACGGCGGCGGCGGTGGCGGCGACGGTGGCGGTGGCGACGGCGGCGCAGGGCCTGCCTTTCCTCCTGGTTCCGGTGGGCGGAGCGCAGGGTTTGCTCCCCGCCCGGTGATCGGCCGGCTTGCCAGCTGCCGCACATGCGATGCAGTGCGGCGCGGCGTTGCACGAGCCGGCCTTATGTCCGGGCTGACCGCAGCGGAAGCAGAGTGTGCTGCGGTCTACCTCTGAGGTGCACTGGACGCTAACGTGGTGCCCCACATGGCATCGGTAGCACCTCAGAGGCTTGGGTTCCAGCAGTTTGACCTGCGCTGAAACCCAGCCCACCAGGAGCCTTCGGCCCTCTACAATTGTTCTGGCCGCCGTCACGGGGCAGCTTACCACTACGGTTCGCATGCCTGTGAGGTCTGGCCGTATGGTGCCGGTCTTCACCTGCTCGGCCAGACACCCGCCCGTCCTGACGACGGCGGCCACCACCTCTCCCTCCGTTACAGAGTCATCCAGGCCCGAGATGCGCTTGTCTGCGCACTTGACGGGTCTGGACACTCGAGCCTCCTCCGCATCAAGGGACGCCCTTAGCTTCTCAGCTAGGGGCGTCCTCCCTGTGCCGGAGGCCCCCGGTGATCCCCAGCTCCCGGAGGTCCACCGTCTCTCTCGCCTTGATGAGCACGTCGCCGTACGTCACGCCCCTCTTAACCGCGTCTGGCTGTAGTGTTATCACTACAGCCGCGGTCTTCGGGGCGCGAAGCCTAGCCGCAACGGCTCGCTCTTTGCGGCGCCGCCTTTGCGCCTTTTTCCTAGCCGCTTTGGCCGCCTTCTTCTTCTCCCCGACCACCTGCCATTCGGCGTCGGTCGCGGGAGAAGTGGAGGGGTTTTGAGGGCGGGGCGTTGGCTGTGGGGCCTTCGCCTCCCGCGCCGTTCTTCCCCTCCTCTGGGCCTGTGTCGGGGTGCTGCTGGTAGGCGTCGGAGCCCCGCCAGCCGGCGCTGGCGCCGGAGCTCCACCAGCCGGCGCCGGTTTGGCCGACGCCGGTTTGGCTGACGCCTGTTTGGCCGACGCCTGGGCCCGGCCAGACGGCCCGGGTTTAGGGGCGGCAGCGGCCGCGTACGAGGCCGCCTTCGGCCCCGGGGCCGTTCTCCCCGCCAGGGTGGGGCGCAGGACTATGCCCTCCAGGACGGAAAACCGCGCCTGGAAGGCCGCCAGCTCCTGCCGAACCAGGCTAAGGACCTGGTTCTCAACCGGGACGTGCTGGCTCGATGGTTTCGCCTGAGCGCCCCCGGTGACCCGCAGGCAATGGAGACCACTTCGAATAAGCTTTTTATATTTTAAATTGTTTTATATTTATGTATTAAACTAACACACTGTAAAAGTAATAAATATTATTTGCAATAAATTTTTTTTTTTTTTCTTCGTGACAATATTTATGGCAAGACTAGGTATGATAATAATTATAAATTATGTAAATACATAGTACGGATTAATCATTTTAATGTACATTTGTAGAAATCATGGTTAATTTTTGATACCCTAATAACTTATTTACCTATTTTACTTCGATGGTCCTAGTTTATCATTTGTGACTTCAAGTCATAGCTATGTGAACAGAACCCTACAATGCATAAATATGTAAGCTGTCACGCCCTTTATGCCTGGAGGCTTTTATTTAGTTAGTAAGTTTTTATTTACATTTTAATTTTGTATTTTTTAGCTTGAGTACGTATAGTTTTTTATTATATTTGTTGGTATATTGGCGTGGCTAGCTGACATATGGCAAATAATTTAATTTTATGTTCTGTGTCTTGTAATGTTAATTAATTAACATAGGTACCTAGTATTGTATACAATCAATTTTCTAACCGAACAGACAGCTGTGCTGCTGAGGAGTTTGTTGCGCCACTTCTTCCCAGCGATAGCATTAGGAAGTGGTGAAGGGCGGGCGTTTTTAGGGGACTGTCTTTTGTAATTTTGACGTTCGAAAAGTGCTGATTCTCAGCCTAATTTGAATAAATGACTTTTGATTTTGATTTTTGAATCGCCGCCATTATGTGATTTGAATTTTAAATTATCGTAACTGAGAAAATAGTATGGAAACATAAAAAAAAAGCTATTAATGTACCTGGTCGACCAAAGAGTTCTCACTTCATATACGTTTTAGTCGGCGTCGAAAAAAATTATCGGTTGCTGTGGTGCCTATAAATAGGTATCATTGCATGCGATTAGACAGAACAAATCAAAACACCCGACAGGCAGTAAAGTTATTTCAGTTCAATCTCACTCAGAGTTGATGTCACGAAACACCAACGTCGCTCGCAACGTCGCAACGTCGTCGATGTCACCAACTGATTGCATGAAAAGTGAGAATGTTTTGTATCTTAGTTGCAGTCGAGTTTTGATGTTGTATTTTTTTTTATCCTTTTAGTGCAAGCAATTTTGATAACCCACATAGTAATGGTATTAAATATTTTATTTTCAAGATCTTACTTATTGTCGTCTAAAATCTGCCATTTTGATTTTATTAAAACAAAACCCGGCCTAAGTATAACCTTCGCGCGACCCAGACGAGTCGATAGACACCTCATCTCACTTCATCCATCCGACCGTTAGGATGCTTCTCGCGGGTATAAAGAATTCCACATACAAAGATACATAGATACGTACGCATAGAAACATAACCCCATCTTTGCTGTCAAGTACCCTGGTAAATAGTGTATGACACTGCACATCCCCGTGTATTTAACAGTTTCATCAACTACTAATTATGTAATCGAATTGGTTTTTATTACCTCGCAGTAGGTGCGAAAAGTAGAGTATTCTCCTCGGGGAAAAGGTGTCTTCGTCTTGGGCGAACTTGAATCCCTCGCTGCACCCAGGATTCTAGTCTTACTCGTAAGTCCCTCGCTTCGCACAGGACTCGGAAGTTAACGCAGAGCCCTACAGTCCTTCGTTGCATCCAGGATTCAAAATACCGCTTTGTCTCCCTAGTGAATAATCTACTGTCCCTGGGCTGAGCGTGCAGTGCACGCCCTGGCACTCGGCGCCCATGCCTATTATAAGTTGTGATAAGTCTTATACCTAATAGACTTCTCATAATCAATCAATCAATCAATCAAATCACTTATTTCAGATAAATATCCATAGGTAAATTTTACACGAGTCAAAAGTACAAAATAGAATAAATAAAATAAAATCACACAAAAATTAAAAATCAAGATTAAAAAAATAAAATCAAAATTAAATTAAAAATTAATACACATATATTAATATAATTTATTTACCTCGAATTATGAAATAATTTATTATGTTACATTATATAAGCAAACATTTAAAATAATAATATATATGTGCAGCATCCTACGCATCCACTTTACGAAATTTACGGGAAGCAATTAAAGAAAACAGACGAGGTAAACTGACCACCGGTGTGTTGCTTCTTCACGACAACGCCCCGGTCCACACGGCGCGTGATTCCACGTGCAAGATTGTGGTTAGAAGAAATTAACCACCCACCCTATAGCCCGGACCTAGCCCCGAGTGTTTATTATCTGTTCCCTAATTTGAAAAAAGTCCTTCGTGGGAAACGATTTTCCAACGGTGAAGAGCTCAAGGCAGCAATACATGCGCATTTTTCAGGGAAAGAGAAAAGTTTTTGTTACAGGGTATTGAAAAGTTAATTTCGAGATGTAATAAATGCATTGGGGTACTGAGGGATAACATTGGAAAATAAAAATTGTTTTAATTGAATTTACGTGTTTTTTCATGCCGATACCGAGAATACATTGAACGCCCCTCGTATAGTGTTCCCACTGCTGTGCTGCCGTGCTGCTGGCTTTCTGTGTTAGAGGGAGTGGGTCACATCCACAAAAAAAAAAAAAATGTTTTATTTCCTTCAATTGTACAAAAACACTTATAACAACACTATGCAGCTTTACAACTAGGGAAACAGAGTGTTTTCGATGAGCTCTGGCACCCAATGTAAGATTTAACTTGTGTTTAGGGTGCCAGCGTCCTCGCCTAAGATTTCAACATGTAGCAGTAGTTGTAAGACGAGCACAGTACGTCATCAATAACATTTTCAATGGTTAATTATCACTAAGTTACAAGCTAATATTGTGTCCTATTTATGTGGCTATGTATGTGTGTGTGAGGGGGAGATAAATATGGTGAAAACTTGTATTAATGTAAGACTGTTTTAAAAAATGACTATGAATATATTACTTTATTAACTATATTAAGCGAACAATATCTGTAGTAAATCTTCTGTCTTGTTATAGGTCAATGTCAAGAGCCATTTCGTGACCTTGGTTTTGCATTCATTGAGACAGATGGGAGCAATGGAGCAGAGTTTATTTATTTTGTTATATGTGGTTTGACAGTATACCAAAATGACGGTGAGCAAGGGCTGTTCTACATCCGTGAGTTGAACATACTTCAAAGTGTCTACGTTTTTTGGTAGCATTCGGATCGTAAACCACAAAGGGATGTTTGCGGAGAATAGTACCAAGAATAAAAAGCTGTCTCACAGTGAGGACCTGACACTCGCTGTAGAGAGCCTCGGTGGGATACCTAAAAGGCTTCGAGGTCATAACCTTGAGAACCGCTCTCTGTGCACGTTCTAGAGGCAGGAAGATTGTCTTAGCAGTTCCACCCCACACCGTGATGCAATAGTTTAATATGCTTTGACATAGGGCATAATAAACCGTTTTAATCGCAAGGCAGTCCGCGGAGTGCCTTAGTTTTTTAAAAATGAATATACACTTTCGGACTCGCGATATGAGATTACTAAGGTGAGGTTTCCAGCTCATAGAACCATCGACATAGGCTCCGAAATACTTGACAGAATCACATCTTTTAAGTTGAGGACAGCCACATTGTGAAGAAGATAGACCGAGTGAGCAAGTATGAGCTCTGAGCACCATTGAATCCGAAGGAGGGAGGTTGGTGGATATTAAGGAGAAAGGTAAGTATACCGTTTTACTTAAATTTAAGGTTAGGATGTTTTTTGACAGCCATTTCATCACAGAGTTTAGAGCTAGTTCTGCGTACTTTACTGTTTCAGGCCAGTCACTACCATGAATTAATAGAGCTGTATCATCTGCGTAAGTGAAGATTGAACAATTCATTAAAGACATTTTGCATAAGTTGTTAATATATATAAGAAACAGGGTAGGACCCAAGATTGAGCCCTGAGGGACGCCAAAACTCAAAGAAATGGTGTCACTAATAACATCATTTATCTTAACGCATTGAGTTCTATCACACAGGTAATCCCGGAAAACATTTAAGGTATGTCCGCGAATGCCCGTAGCTTCCAGCTTAGATAGGAGGTGGGGAACGGACACAGAAAAAATAACGCGATTCGATCAAATAATTACTATTTAAGGCGCCGCTCCACATCAGCCCACGGCTGAGCTACGCACGTGTAGGTATCTACATACACTAGCTTCGCTGTTGAAATGCTGTGAAAATGGGAAATCGTGAACTGTGACCCATGCCACGCTACGCACAAGCGTGGCTGGCAAACAAATGCACTGCGCAGCTTACGTGCTCATCCTCTCCGTGCACATTCTACGCAGCAGTGGACAAGCGAGTTAATGTCGTTCTGGGTACGGACGTAGACGTTGTCACATTCGACCGGCTCAGCACTGCTGCCGTGTGGACGTTTCTTCTACCCTCCTTAGGTATTTTGTATGCGCCGTGAACCTATTAATATCTTAATCACAACAAAAATAAGAATTATAAACAAAGTCACAAGCGTGGAACCTATTTTTAGACAGACAATAAGAACAATAAAATAGGCAAGTAACTATTAGGTGTGTAAGATAGATAGGAACCTAAGTAGGTAGCTAGATTCGTTTCCACATCAGCGTTAACGTTTGCTAACTTGATCAGGGCGCAAATGGAAGCTATAGAGGATGGCTTCTACTTATAAAGAGCCACTATTAAGTAGGTAAACTAATGTAATTAGACAAATATAAATCAGTTGACCTCGCAGCGCGGCACCATCTGCGTCAATTTCATGTTAGTTGCGCTATCGACCAGACGATAACCTCGCCACCTCACTTTGTCGAATTACACACAAACACGACATCGAGCCACACAATCAGGGTGACGCAGCAGTAGAGCCAGTCTTAACAACTGTGTAGCGATAAAGAACACGCTCCGCCTGTCCGCTGTGCACCATCGAATTGTCTGCAGACTGTGCGCAGTGCCAGCACGCGGCGCCCCGCACCGGTTCACCTTGCGCCGCCGCCGCGCCGGACGCTCCGCCAGCCGCGTCGCCACCCACACCAGTATGACTGCCAACATAAAACTACGACGACACGTCTTGTTGTTAATCTGACGTCATTTCTTTAAAAAATTGGATTGTTATTACATTTGACAAGGCGGCAGCATTGAATCACATTAATTTTGGTATTTCAATGCAAGTTCGTGATCATTACTTACTTTGATAACTTCAAATGAAATATCTCGGGGTTATCTTGTTTATGTTTAATATTGGAACAACGTATTAAGTATTGCGAACCAATTCAAATCGATTCTAATTAATTAAGCTATGTAACAAATATTATTTGCATAAATATTAGTTGTAAGTACCTAATGAACCAAAGTGTGTCCACCTCTCGTGGTTCTGTAGATATGATATTGGTACCTTCCCAGTGATTGGTACCTTCCTACTGAACGCAATGCACAGTCGCTGCATGCCGGATCACCCTGCACCCTGTCACCTACCACAATACAGCCTTACTTGTGTTATAAAATATACACCCCCGGACACCCCTGAATCGAGCCATATTTTAAATAATGGTAGCATAAGAAAAAAAATGTGGTTTTAAAACCAGTCACTCGCTATCATTTCCGTTCCAAATTTTAAATCGGAACACTAAAAAAAACCGGTCATGTGCGAGTCGGACTCGCGCACCCAGGGTTCCGTACAAATTTGTAGGAGTCCGCGTTTCACTGGTCAGTTTCCCTTTTTTTTTTTTCCTGGTGGGAAATCATCAAAATTGACCCTTCCCGCTCTGGATTGAGCGGAAGGGAGTGTCAGACTCTTACTGACTAAAACCCACCCATGTTCCTTCCTTCGCCCTTTATGTTCCGGGGTAGCGGTAACCCTTTCGGACAATCCCGCTGACCCGGCAGGCTTCGGCCCTAAGGGGCCCCTCGAATTATGCTGACATCTCTTTGAGGCGCGCGTGGAACACTTACGCGCCGTCCGGCACGGGCCTGGTTCTGATCGGGCGGTGAGCTACCCATTGCTCTCCGCCCGCAGGCCCGCGCCTACGGTGGCCGGAAGTCGTCACGCGGCTCCCGACGCCCGGAGCGTCTCCCGCGGCGGCTGGGACGGGAGGCTCTCTCCCTCATCCGTCCCGCCACCTCCTTCGCTAGCATGACTGCTTCGCAGAAGGAGGCGACTGCCTCCCACTCCCCCTCGCTCCGGACCATGGCTTGCACCAGGGCCGGGCGCGAGAGTCCGCCGCCGCTGCCGATCGCCTCTACGAGGACACGGCGGTGCTCCGCCCAAGCGGGGCAGACCTCCACCGTGTCCTCTGGGCGATCCTGGCAATGGTGACACCCGGGCGTTTCCTCCCGCCTAATGATGTGCAGGAACCTCCCGAAACTTCCGTGTCCGGTGAGGACCTGGGTCAGGCGGTAGGTGAGGGCACCGTGGCGCCTCTCTAGCCACTCCTCAAAGAGGGGTCTTATCGCCGCTATCGCGGCGTGCCCTGCGCTGGGTTGCGACAGTCGCTCTTTCCATGTCGCCATGAGATCCAGCCGGAGATCCGTCCGCTCCGCCGCAATTTGCCGCGGGAGCGGACTTTCCCCCCGGCGTAGTGCCTCCGCGCGCCACTCATACAGGCGCGCGAGGACTATCGCCTCCAGATCCCATGGCGGCACTCCGGCAAGGACAAATGGAGAATGGATGGAATGGAGGTAATGGAGCCATTACTCCTCCATTTCAACCCCCTCCCGGGCCCCCTGTGAGGGCCCCTCGCCAGAGATGGCAGCGGCGGCCGCGGTGGTGGCGGCGGCAACGGCGACGGCAGTGGCGGTGGCGGCGGCGACGGTGGCGGTGGCGACGGCGGCGGAAGGCCTACCTTTCCACTTGCTTCCGGTGGGCGGAGCGCAGGGTTTGTTCCCCGCCCGGTGATCGGCCGGCTTGCCAGCTGCCGCACATGCGATGCAGTGCAGCGCGGCGTTTCACGAGCCGGCCTTATGTCCGGGCTGACCGCAGCGGAAGCACAGTGTGCTGCGGTCTACCTCCGAGGTGCACTGGACGCCAATGTGGTGCCCCACATGGCATCGGTAGCACCTTAGAGGCCTGGGTTCCAGCAGTTTGACCTGCGCTGAAACCCAGCCCACCAGGAGCCTTCGGCCCTCTACGATTGTTTTGGCCGCCGTCACGGGGCAACTTACCACTACGGTTTCCATGCCTGTGAGGTCTGGCCGTATGGTGCCGGTCTTCACCTGCTCGGCCAGTTTCCCTCAGTCGTCAGTTTATTTAATTCGCCAGTTTCATAGATTAGTCAGTTTCACTGGTTCGTCAGTTTCCAATATTTGCCAGTTTTCGTCGATTCGTCAGTTTTGTACACTCAAGGGAAAAAGTTTATGCTGCTGTAAGGAATATCTAACATTATTAATATCACACTTTATTTAAACAAAAATACTCAACTTCTAAGATTAAGTAACTGAAATCTAAATATGATACCTACCGATATATCGTAAATTCAAATAAAATAGAGTCAATTAAAAAGGCAATTAATGCGATCGATGAACCATATTAAATCATTAAATCATTAAATCATTAAATCATTAAATCATTAAATTGATGAATTTGTGTTGGATAGTCCATTATCGAGGAAGGCTTTAGACTATATAACATAACGCTGCGATCAATAGGAGCGGAGCATCAATTGGCGATGTTGCAAAAACGGGAAAAGTGATTCCTTTTTTTGAGCTTCCGTTGCGTGCGCTGTGTAAACGGTTTAAGTTACGCAAAAATCATATATGAAGGAATTGTTTCTCTTTAAAAGTTATAAAAAAAATTCGCGACAGCATATGTCTATCTTTTAAGATTGACTCACAATAGCCTTTTTTATGATAATCAAATTTGTTGGAAATTAATGCATTATTTGCGAAGGTGTTTTATCAACATGATATTAATCTTTATCCAAATAAATAAGTTATTCATCGCAAGTATTTAATTATGAACAAAATTGCCATCACTTGATTTCAATCAACATCTCAGGACATATCATAATTTTAAAATAACTCCGCAACAAAATAGGTATGATAACGTTCGGATCGGTTCCACATCACGCTAGCTAGGTGAAAATGAATACAGTCAGAAAGAGAACTAAGCGAAAACGAGAAGCGAGCGATGCGATGCGACGGGGTGGGAGGGGTGAATAAGAATTTCACGCGGACGAAGTCGCGGGCAGAAGCTAGTATTATAATACGAGCTCAACTTGTTTACAAAATAATATACATGATACGCATCTATCTATGCAGGTTGATGTTGGTGCCACGCGCTCCCGCGCAGTCTTGCGACGTGCGTGAGTGAGACGAAAAAACAAAAACATATCGCACCCTCTCGCACGATTCGCAGCGTTCAACTTCTAGTAGTCCTAAGTCCAAACAGTCTAGGTTGATGTGTAGCCGTGTGTACATATAAGGTTCAAAGAATCTTTATTTCTCATAAGAACAAGATACAGTTCACTTATATGAGATTTAAATTTTAACATAAAAATAATCGTTGTCTAATGACGAAGCATGCAGATGTAGAACAAGTATGTATAACAATAACAACAATGTATGAGATCAGTAGCAAACAAAGCAAAAAAGTAGGTAGTTACACAATATTATAATTATAAAACAAGTTAATATATTATTATTTTAAATGTTAGCTTATATAATGTTTTAGAGGTACAAGGAACAGGGTGTAAAGTTCACTCATCCTCCATAGATAAGGGAGGATCCTCCGACCAGACGGGTGTTGTGTCTGGCGGGCAATTGCCCAACGATTGATGTTGGGAAATTGTATCTATGCTAATTGCGCGGTAAACTCTGCTTGCGAGATGCAGGATTTGCGTGACGTCAGAATGACGCGTTGTTCGCATGTGGCGTTGTAGATACCGCTACAATGTAACATATATTTACGTAATTGATGACCTATGCACCTACTGTCAGGTCAGGTACAGCACTTTTAATCCTTATCAATCAATCGACATAAAATAGAAAAAGTCATCTTATACAGAATCACATTGAATGATTTAATGATTTAATGATTTAATGATTTGATGTCGTTTTTAGTAATATGTGTATTCATCCAGCTATCTGTGACGGATGTGTTATATTGATTGTTGTTGTGTTGGTAAATGGCGATGGAATGTACTTAAATGCACCATCGCAAAATATTTCTTTAAAATCGGCAGGTAATTTTAATGTACCTATATGGTGTCAAAAAATTAAAATATTGAGATTTTGCTAATACTTGTCAAATAAATCACAATATTTATTTAAATTAGCAGACGTGCGTGCAGTTTTCTACCGACTGTACTTTGGCTGGCGAATCGAAGAAAACTGGCAAACACTGGAAACTGTCGAGTTAATTAATGCAACTGTTTAATCGGCAAAGCGGACGAATCGGTGAAACTGACTAATCAACGAAACTGGTGAATTAAATAAACTGACGACTGAGGAAAACTGACCAGTGATACGCGGACTCAGTTGTAGGTCGTACTCATTTGTAGGTTGTACGGTTTTCTGATTTTTTCCATTACTTGTGCTACATGACATTGCTTCTTGGCAAATTTAATTATGCTAGGTCAACGGAAAGTACCCTATAGGTTTTGATTCCCTTGCGAGTGTCAAAATATGCGGCATAAGCGGAACATAAACGCCCGTATCTTTTGATTGCCTTTACTTAGAAGTTTAATTTTTTCACTGCTTCAAGGGATTGCAGCTCTGAGTATTTAATATAATTTCAACTTGATAACTCCACACGTTCCCGAGAAAAAGGGTCTTGATAGACGGACGCACAGACAACGGACAACGAAGTGATCTTATAAGGGTTCCGTGGTTCCTTCTGAGGTACGGAACCCTAAAAAACAGTTCGTTTGCAATAGGTCGCCTTTTCGCGTTTCTCAGGGTATGCATAGAGAAAACGTTTATTTAGTGAGTTGTGTTAGGTTCCCCAAGAGCATTTACGAGGGCCGTCATGAGGTTCGGCATGGAATTAATTAATGCCACTATGACGTGCTGTGGAATGTTCTCCTATGCTTCCAAGATGTCGGTTTTCAGCTCCTGCTAAGTTTCTGAAGCTGGTTGGTTAGTTCAAACACGCCTCTTCTGCTCATCCCATAAGTGATCTATTGGTTTCATATCAGGGCTTCTTGCTGTCTACTGATACTAAGTATAGGCGCGCCATTCTGTGAGCTCGTGTCAGTTAGGGACCATTGGCTGACTTATGAGGTTTCAGGCCACGTTCTTCGAGTCTCCTTCTAACAGCCTCGAAGCTTTTCTTGGACCTGTACTGAGGTCATGTGACGATTACGCAGGCTGGTGGTAAAGATAAACCGATTTTGTCGCGCTGTAGTGACCCGGTTTCGTGGTCCTCCTGGACGGCGCACTAAGCCGCCAGTGTCGAGGTATCGGTGGTAAATTGTTTGAACGGCAGAACGACTTACTTTTCGGTGACCACGCCCAGATTGAAGAAGTGTCACTTTCAGAAGGCTTGCGCGGCTACTTCAGGTGCATCCATAATCTGTAGGTACGCCAGAATGGATAAAAATAAGGAAAAACAATTTCGATACTCTTTTCATGCAAAACAATTAGCGAAATAACTATTGACTTATAGGTAATGCTCTAATCAAAGCTTGTTACTTCTATAAGAGCGACCGAAAAATTCAAAGGAAGGCTCATGGATGTATGTAATCCCGTACCATGCTGCATCAAAGTCAAACTTTGTTTTTTATAGACTACTCTTATCATATTAATTCATACAAAAGTTTTTTTTTTTTGTAAACAAAAGCCGGGTTTCGGAGATTTTCAAAAAAATCGAAATAATCTGAAAACTAGTTACTTTATTTTGTTTGACATGTCATACACGAACGGCAATTATTGCTAAAAAAAAATATAATCGTTTAAATAAAAATTATATTCTGTTTTATTCTAGTTATTTTTAATTAATGTAGAATCGGCAAAGGAAATACAACAAAATCAACACTTTTTTACTTTAAATTAAATTCCCTGTTCAAAAATCAAATCCCGACGCGTAATGTCGTAAAATAAATGAAAATAATTACTATAATATTTTGATCTTGATGCATGAGACTTTTTGGTACGACTTTTGGTCATTGTCTTTTGGAACAATGATTATACCGAAATGATTCATGGCCAGTACCTCTATATTGTGAGCTTCAAAACTGCATTAAACATAAAAAAGCACGATGGCTCGATTTAGGAGTTCCGGAGTGTATAAAATGAGTTCATAAATCATAATACAGTCTGAAATCACCTCACGCATAACTATTTAATTACATCAGCAGCGCACCGGCAAGTGTGGCGACAATCAAGGCGCAGTCGCCACGGTGCAATGCAGCACGGCGCCCACGACCCGCGGCTACCCCTTTCGTCATACGAACGACGACTGCCAACATTTCAAGCTTGGACGGCAGTGTCCATATAAATGTAAAAAACAGGAGAAGTGGCAAGGAGGCTTGTCTGTGTCGTCGCGGCATGCCCGAAATGACCATGTACTAGGCAATGGGCCGTCTCCGCGAACTAGTGCGCGTACAACCGTGATCGTGAAAAAATATAAGAATGCCGTGTTGTTCAGTGGTTTCTTGTAAAAACCGAAGCCAAAACCAAAACTTTGTAAATCATGGAATCACTTACCATATATAAATATAAGTATTTTACTATATTTGTCTTTAAAATCATGAAAAACAACAAATTGTAAAATATTTCTTGATTTACTACGTTAATTTTGTTTACAAATATCGCAACGACTGTACTATTTTCGCAGTATATATATCTATACATTGCCCCTTAACCACTGCCTAAGTATGTCACTAATCGACGGCACGGTTGGCGCAGTGGTTAAGCGATTGACTGCTGCGCTGCGTGTCGCGGGTTCGATTCCCGCACGGAACAAATATTTGTATGACCTACATGTATTTGTTCCGAGTCTGGGTGTTTTTCTATCTATAATATGTATGTATTTACAAAAAAAAAAAAAAAAAAAATTGTATATAAGTAGTTTATCAGCCATCTTGTTACCATAACACAAGCATTAGGTTGCTTAGCTTGGGACAAATGGTGCTGTGTGAAATGTCCAGGGATTTATTTATTATTTATATTTATTATAATTGACTAACCAAGCAATCTAAAAATCACAAAACGATACTTTATTTATGCGGTGCATCGCATGGTACGGCCGCTGCTGGTTGCGGCCAGCTAGTGATGTCGCTGTGCAGATCCACTAACGTAGGCTATCGACAACAATGTGAATTACCCAACGAATATATAGTTAATTTTACAATTTGTCAACCTTTTAACCCAGTTGGATTCTGTTGGAAGACCTAAAAAGATGACGTTTAAATCCGGTTGGAAGACCCTTGAGAAGATGTAACATAATGTTAAAATTATTTATTTAATACATTTTTTTTGCTATTTTTATTGATTTATAATATAATATTTCATGACATTTTATTTATTTTATTTTCAGAACCCCAAATGTTTTTTAGTCCAATAATAAATGGGAGAATCGATAACTTTCCGATTTAGTCAATCACTAGCGTATATATTATGTAAAATAAATGGCTTTTTCACAGCACAACGATAGCGACAGATGTTTTTGTGTGCGTGAGTTGTACGGTTCATGGTAAATGCACGCTGTGTTTGATGAGTTAAGGTTTATAATTGATTGTGTAGTACGTTCTGATTTATGAATTGCAAGTGTGTGCGCCGCGCCACTTTGTATCTATTGCTTTTACTGAACTACATGTGTAGTAGTGGCGCGGTAGTGGGATCGTCTTAACGACATGTAGTTCTGATACATTTTCAACTACGGGGCATATCTCCTTCTATCCTATATCTATGGCAGTGTCTAATGAAACTTTGAAAACAATAATTCAACTGTTTTAAACCATTTTGGAGGATATTGCTAATCCATTGCTTCATATTTGCCGTGTGACATTAGTTCCCAGAAAGTAATCCTAATTAACGACACCATCGGACGACGCAATAACACAGGATGTGTTTTTCAAAATCTACGAGTTCAATTTCGAGCTAGAGCAACAGATTTTTCAAAAATCGAATGATGCCGTTTTAGTTTTCGTCAAAATCGACCCCGAGACTCCTTTAAGCATTTTTCGGCATTACTTATCTATAGTTTCGGATTTGGTCATCCATGCTGAGTTGAAACATTCACAAACGAATAGTTTAGAAATAAATTGATGATGAGGATGATTTTCAAATAATTGGTTTGCTTAGTGTCAGTAAAATTTTGAAATAATCAACTTTGTCTATGGTGTATTCCGACGCTGTTTCAATTTTGCTAGTGTTTGATATTTTGAAACTTCTGAATACCGACAAATCTTCACAAAATGGTTAGCTTTAAATTCAAATAGCAATCCCAGCTACTAGGATCGTTGATTTAGAGATAAATGCAAAATTATAACGAATTTCGTCATATTTGCCAAAAGTCTCCATCAATCCGTCAGATAGATACGAGTATAATCACTATCAGAACATGTAACACTATTTCACAAAAGACATAACTTTTATTCGCCCGGAATATCCTTTAAAAAATTGTCCAAATCTAAGTTTTCAAAGTCGTCAGATAGAAAGGAAAGGAAAGCCTATAATTTTCTCATCAGATTTGCATATTTAAGTCATTATGGGTTGGGGCGCTCACTTTATTCCCGTTTTTTCCGTTCACTTTATTTTTTGTCCATTTTAGAAATCTGAAAGTGGACTGCTGACCACGGGGCTCTTATCTGAAACTTTTACTGTGTGTTGTTTTCATGTAATTTCGGTGTTCTCTCATCATGCCACACCTACTCAGCTATCAATTTTCCCCCTGCATATGCTAGTTCAAAAGCCCTCTGGGCTCCCCCACCGATAAGTAGGTAGGCAGGCAGATATATATTTTTAATTTGTACGCAAAGTACGCGTTTGGATGTGGAGTTACAAAGTTACTACTAAATGATTTTATTTTGTAAGTAGGTTTGTACAAACACTTGTACACGTCAATCATAATTTAAAAACTAGATGAGGTCGGCGTTTCCTATCTGACTAGGCTGAGGAGATAAAAAGGACATTTGGGTAGGCCACATAAATTACTCAAACTGCCAGACCATGACAAAAATTAACAGAACAGAGAGAAATAAATAAAGTAAATAAAATGACCCACATAGTCTTCACATTCACAATAATTAAACTCAAACTCAAACTCAAAGTATTTATTTCAATTAAACCAATTGCGGGCACTTTTGAATTGTCAAGGGGTCGGTCAGTCAGAAAAATGAAGCTAGTTGCCCATTCCAAAGCGTAGTAGGTACCTATGGAGAAGAACGGGCAAGAAACTCCATGGACACTCTTTTAAATCAAAATATGGTTACAAAGTATTAGTTACATCATTCATGTTAAAAATTATGCATGTGAGAACGATGCAGAACGTTAAAAGCGTCCGTAATGAAAAGTTTAAAACAATCCAAATATTAAATTAAATTAAGCCATGGCAAAATAAGCCATGGCAGCAAAGAGATGACCAGTCCCTACTAAAGGCGCCCGTTTACGAACATGACGCATGGATTAGCATTATTCAGCTCAACCATTTTGAAGGGAGCTAAATGATCCAACACATGTGCCACCATCAGCGAGACATTTGAGTGAGCATGACATGCTCTCAGCTGCCAAGGCACATTCAAGTCAATGAAAGACGTACCCAGTAAATGGTAGCTTTATAGTATGTACTCGTACATAGTACTCACACATGTGCTATACAATTATACAATACTAAGAGATTGAATTTATATAATGCAAAAATAGTATTTTACAATCTTCAGCAGCTTCAACAGTATTTTCAAATGGTAATCAATTTATTTATGCGTCCTGTGGAGCAGGACCAGCGTTTAGCCAAGCATTTTTATCAGCAATGTAATCTCCCAATTTATAATATGCCTGGCTGCATAGTGTGCGTTTTATACAAGATTTAAATTTCGTTTCATTCTGTTCAATTATGTGGGGAGGTATTTTATTGTAACATTTTAAACAGTACCCCATGAAAGATGAGTCTACTTTAGCCAACCTGAAACCTGGTTGAACTAATTGGTCCCTATTTCTAGTGATATAATTGTGTCTTTCACCTCTTTTACTAAAAATATGTAGATTTTTCCTTACGTACATAATGTTTTCATATATATATTGACAAGGTACCGTCATGATGTTAATATCTTTAAACAGTTCTCTTAGAGAGTCACGCCTGCGGAGGCTATATATGGCTCTGATGGCTCTTTTCTGCAGAATAAAAATAGACTCGATGTCTGCAGCCCGTCCCCATAGTAAAATACCGTACGACATAATACTATGAAAGTAACTAAAATAGACCAGTCTCGCGGTATCGACATCAGTAAATTGACGGATTTTTCTCACAGCATACGCTACTGAACTTAATCGTCCTGCAAGGGATGTTAAATGAGGACCCCATTAAAGCCTTGAGTCGAGCGTGAACCCCAGGAAAACAGTTTCATCGACGAATTCTAGTTTCTCTTGATTCAATTCTATCTCACAATGACTACTTTTGACATTTGGTAAAGAAAATCTTATACACTTCGTTTTTTTCCCATTTAATACTAAATTAATAGCAGTGAACCAACTTTGGATCTGCAGTTATTTACGTCGTCAGAATTTGATGCACGTCTATTAATTTTAAAAATCAAGGAAGTATCGTCAGCAAATAACACCATCTGTGGTTGGGTTTTTAACAAATGGGGTAGATCATTAATATAAACTAAAGAGAGGAAAGGACCTAATATCGAGCCTTGCGGAACACCCATTTTTACTTTTAAACCGAGTGAAGTGACACCATTTATTTGAAGTTGCTGTTGTCTATCATTTAAATAAGATTTTACTAAACTGAGCGCAAGCTTTCCCAGTCCGTAATGCTCAAGTTTTAAAAGTAAGGTTTCGTGGTCGACGCATTCAAAAGCCTTGGAGAGGTCACAAAAAATTCCTATGGCGTCTTGGGACTCTTCCCACGCTGTAAAAATGTGTTTTAATAGGGTGATACCGGCATCAGTCGTACAACGTCCCTTGGTGAAACCATACTGTTGGTCGTGTAATATTCTGTTGGTGTTAAAATGATTGAGCATTTGGTTCAGCATCACCTTTTCAAACACCTTGCTGAAGACCGGTAACACGGATACGGGTCTATAATTATTGGTAACTTTACTGTCCCCCGATTTTAAAAGTGGTATCACCTTGCTGTATTTCATTAGATCCGGGAAGACTCCTTGATCCACACACAAATTAAATATTAAGGCTAAGTACGGCGCTATAGTCTCAATAATGGAGGTACAAACTTTGATAGACATTCCCCATAGATCTTCGGTTAGTTTGATCTTGATTTGCTTGAAAGCTTTTATTACTATTATGGGGTTTATATGCTTGAATTTAAATTCAATCTGGCAGGATGAGACGTTTGCTCTTAATAAATTAATAGAACGCAAGGGCGAGGAATTTAAGATTTCAGTGGTTGTATGTGGGATACTGGTAAAGAAATTTACAAATTCTTGAGCAACTTCTTTGTTATTGCTTAAGAGACCACGCGAAGTCTCTATTGTGAAATCATTATTATGTCTTTTATTCCGGTTAGTTTCGTCATTGATAATTTTCCAAACCGTCTTTATTTTATTATCGGCTGATTTGATCTTGTTGCTAATATACAAGGCTTTAGCTACCTTGCAGATATTTTTAAAGGTTTAAGAGTAGGTAGCAACGTATTTATTAAAAGTTTCAGAGTTTTAATATAAGGCTTAAGACCATACAGCTCAAACAATGTTTCCCTACTTTTTCTAATACCCTTAGTTGCCCAGTCACTAAACAAAAAACTTGGACGAATAGTTTTAGTTTTCTTTTTTAAAGTATTATTGAACTCGGTGCGTACTACCGAAAAGAACCTCTCATATAATTCATTTACATTGTTTTTCATATGGCCTGGTACACTTAACTTACTAATTAAGTGATTATTAAATCTATTTAGACTGCTTGGTGTTATTTGTCTAGTTTGTATCAGATTGTTTTGTACTGGTGTATTAGACTTGAACACAACGGTTTGACCGCTGTGATCAGAAGGGAGATAGTTTACTATGGCTTTATCTAAGTATTCGCAGCAACAAAAAACATTATCAATGCATGTAGCAGAATTTATAGTTATGCGGGTTGGTTCTGAAAACACATTTGACAAATTGAATGATTTAAAGAGACTTAATAATCGACTGCTATTTGAACTATTCTCTAAGATATTAATATTGAAGTCACCACAGATAATTAGCGATTTTTTGCCAGTTCCAAGTTTTGCTAGAACATCTTCCATTACTGACTCAATTAAGGAGTAGTTTTGATAATTAGGGGGTCTGTAAACGCACACTGTAACATGCTTATCTAGCTTATTATGCTCAACACAGGACAGTTCAATGTTATGTTCAACCGAAACATCAACTATATCTTTACGAGTCTTAGATTTAATAGAATTTTTAACTAAGATTAGTGAACCCCCACGCAGAATAGATTTCCGGTTAAAACAACTGCTCACACTATAATTTTCATAATGAATTAGCATTTCATACTCTTTCAACCAATGTTCAGTTAAACAAATAATTTCAAACATAGTTTTTTTCTAAAAATAGCTCAATTTCTAATTGTTTGGAAGAAAAACCTTGAATATTTTGGTGAAATAATTTCAAGGAATTCTGCTCAGACCCTTTTTTACACTTTACTATTTGAGAGCAAGATGACACCTTGTTGTTGGTAGGTATAACAATATTGTTACTAGTGTCTTCTGTTGTCTTACTAACTAGTTTAAATTTACATCCAGAGTGAGCCCCAAGACTCCCAAGCCATCACCAGGCAATGATATCAGACTACTTGTGGACTCCACATTAGGACAAGTATTTGCTAAAGTGACACATGGATCCTCCTTCGTACAGTCATTGTAAATAGTTATAGCATTAGTGCTACAGTTATTTCGGGTGACCACCTGTACATTAGAATTATTAGTAATAAATAATTGCGGTGTCAATTATGGTACAAGACTTCGACATACTACTTATGTCTGAGTTTATATAAGCTAATAGCTTCGCTATTTTATGTCTAAACCTAATGGGCAGATACACTGTATTCCTTGTCGATTTCAACTTATCAACAAAACTGTTGGTGTCAAAAATATAAGTTTGTCACTGTAATGACTTACTAAGAAATGCATATGGTTATTAAGCATACCTATGTATATAATTGTTTTGTCTATTGGATAATCTCTCAAAATATGGAAAAGCACACAAAATAATTTTATTACAATTTATCTGTAAAAGCTCAGAAACACTGTCAGTGATAACTTCTTTTTTGACCTGTGAACTATTACCTACAAATACAGTAATGTTGGTACATATTGCAATCATATTGATTTCTTGTAATTGATGTCATTATTTCTTTGAAGGATGTCCCAGGTAAACAATAGTTTTGAGTATTAAAACTAAAGTTGTCACTAACTAATTTCCCTAAACCTAAAACAATAGAATACTTTACAAAGTAAGCAAATGCCATTGTATATATAAAATTAATTAATGTCAATGTGTACCTATAAAGAAACAACAAAAAAAACATTCAACCTATGTAAAAATTGGAAGCAGCTCAATCCCAAGCCTTTTTGTCTTCGATATAATATTAAACGGTATAAATGGCTTTCTGGCACAACTTACGTTTAATAACAATTTATCTTTTTTTCAGACATGCGTCCTTTGCGTTGCATGCGTTAATGAATTACTTGGATGATTTTGAACGTGGCTTGGAAGTTTATTATAAAAGAGAATACATTGGCATCTGAACGAGCCACCTATTTTCTTGAGCCTTGTTGTAGAGTACAACAAAGTGTTACTAAAATTAAAAAGTACTACTGTGTAGTACTTTTTTTAATTAAAAACACAAATTATTATTTGATACTTACTTCTGATATAGTCCTATTATAATAGGTATTATAAAGATTTCGTCCGAGTCCGGTTCGGTTATATTTTAACGATGCAACTCTAGTTGACTGGTAGGTAGATAATTATCATTTTAATCGGTAAAGGTCACTAGGAGATCGTTTCTTAAAAACATCAGATTTAAGCTAAGCGCACATTACAACCGCGGCGGGCTGCAACGCGCCGCATTGCTGCGCCGAAGCACATGCGCACGGGCGCTCTTTTCAAGATTTTCAACGCTCGGCTGAGCGACGAGACTTGAAAATCCAGAACACGGTCAACAACGAAAATAACGCAATGAATGTTGTTGAACTGTCAAAATGAAAGCCATTGCTACAATAGTAGCAATGGCGGGCAATAGCGGGGTATTTGCGTAACACACTAACAAGTGTGTTACGCAAACACCCCGCTGTAGCCGCAAAAATACAACGGGCGAGCTATCCGCCGGTGCTAAACCTAATGTGCGCTTAGCTTATTTGTGCTCCTTCAAAAGTTAGGTAAAGTTTTTTTGCCAAACTTAGTTCTCATCTTTGGTAAAACCAGAAAACCAGCTCAGCGACTGCTACGTCGTGTAACTTGTTTGATTATAGTAAACGATCAATTCTTCTTAGCGTATCGATGGCAAAATGTTCAAACATATTTGGCCCAAAATTCAGCTGCCCGAACTCCGCTCAGTGACACAGTCGTTAGATCATCAAGTGCACAGGTGACAGGGCATGCGGCGCGGGGTGGAAAGTGGGCCATTGTCTGTGGGGAGGCGCCGAATACGCACTTGAGATCTGAGCCATCCATGAGCTCCCATCTGGAGATTGTCTTCGCTCCGGCCGACTAGGGTTCGAAGTCCCAGGCGGAAGGCTCTCAGATGGTTCAATAAAGTTGTCAAGGGGAAAAATTAATTTGTATACTTTTGTTGACAGCGTAATGTTAATTATTTTGGTAAATTGTGCATGTTAAATTATGGGATGGGTTGTTTTTCGAGGCAACAGTAACGTGTTCTGTGATAACTGTAGTCAGATGTTTTCACACTTTTCACGGTTTTAAAGAATAAAGCTCTTTGATAAACAAACAGACGGGCGTAAGCTTAGTAGTAGTGTTCCTTCGGCACGCTGTAGCTGTACTCGTAGGTTACCCCACGGTAAAAATGAAACATTATTATGAGCGAAGCTGGGCACAAGACTGTTAATCCGTTATTGTGATCGTTAATTAGTTATAGCAGCCTGTAATGTTAAATAAAATAAAATAAATGTTCCCACTGCTGAGACACAGGCCTCCTCTTCGAGAAGGAGTGGGATATTATCTACCACACGAGCCCAGTGCGGGTTGGTAGATGTCACATTTTTTCGAATTTATGGTTGTATGAAATTCCGGTTTCTTCACGGTGTTTTCCTTCACCGTTTTGAGAGCAGTGATGATGAAATTATTTACACAAAGTAAAGCGCCTGCTTGGGTTCGAACCTACGACTTACAACTCGTAAGTCGGGACCCGTTGGTCACCACTGCTCTAATCGTTAATTAACGGAGTTAATATTTCGAGTAATGGATTAACGTTTAAGTTAATTTTAAAAATTGTTAACGTGCTCATTAATTCCGTTGACTGTTCATAGGTCCGTTGATCGCTAACTAAGGACTAACACCACGCGGGCCGCGCCGCTAAAAACACGTTCTAACATTATAATACACACTTCTTTTATAAATTTTTCATATCCTGTTTAAACTTCCATAACCCTTACCGTTTGTTTTTTTTTTTTAATTCGTACGCAACGACATATAAGTAGGTAAAATGCAATTAATCGCGAGTTAAAACGATTAACGTTAACTTCCGTTAATTCTTCCGAAATGTAACGCTTGAAGGTGAAAGCTTCAGGTACTCCTAGCCGGCGAAATTCACATATCCTTACGTTATTTTGCAATTTGCAAGTCAGTGTTAGGTTGTATGTTGATTACAATATGATTCGGATGTTCATTCACACTTATCACGACATTTGAGGCCAATTCTAACTAGGAGTTGTATTGCCGAACAAACTAAACTAAATTTAAGTCAGTGCATCTTTTTCTTTATATTTCACTAAGAAAAGGACAGAAGATAAATATTAGTCAGCGCCTGACGTAAATTTACGTATTTTTAGTTGCCATGTTTTTAATCACGTCTAATAATATATGTAGATGGAGTATCTTAGTTTGACAGAACTAAACTAATATTTATCTTCTGTCCTTTTCTTAATGAAATAGAAAGAAAAAGATGCACTGAACTTAAATTTAGTTTAGTTTGTGAACAAGGGAATCGGCGTCACTGACCTGCAAATTCCAAAAAACGTATGAAAATGTTGAATTTCGCGTTCTACCTTAGCGCATCCCCCTCAACGTAGGTATAACGAAGTAATCCTTTGTTTAGTAACGGATTAGCGATTAACAAAGTTAACTATTTGATTAACGGTAGCCAGCTATGATTATGATATCCTTCGTTCGTACAGTTCCGGCACGGTAATATAGATAATATTACCGTGGTTCCGGCGCGGTGCACTGCGAACGCGTCGGACGGCGACGGCGGCGGCGGGCGGTGTGGCCCACCACTAGCAGTTATCTTGAACAAACATCGAATCGAACTGAACGCAAACACCGAGCAGACCCGAGACCTGTCCATCAGAGTACCTACGCTTCAGATTTACAATATTTGTGCTATCTCTCAGTATGTAAGATGAGCGAACGAACGGTTGACACCCAGTGTTTGTGATTTTGTACTAATAGTACCTCACACACAACTCTCTTCCTGCTGCATATCAACGATCTGTTGATGCCCGGAATCTATGGGTATGCAGATGACAGCACAGTTGTAGAGAGATACCTGCCGAGTGCTCGGGCTTGTAAGGAAGTAATCCGGTCCGAAAGAGAGGCTATGGTAGAGCCACGGTAATATTTATAGATAATATTACCGTGGTAGAGCGTACGAATGTCGCACTTCAGGCAGTCTCCAAGTAAGGTGAAGCCAACCTTGTACGATTCAACACCGCCAAAACACAAGCGTGTCTGTTCATCGCCAAAAGGAGCCCGTTTACCCTGGCTCCTGCTTTTCAGAATGTATCCTTGGAGTGCACCGACCGCCTTCAGTTCTTGGGAGTTGAAATTTCCTCAAACCTAAACTTTGGGCGGTTTATTGAGTCCAAAGCCAAGATGGCTGCTAGGAAACTTGGCGTTCTTGCAAAAGTCTGGCGGTACTTCACACCGGGATAGCTTCTAATGTTATACAAAGTGCAGGTCCGATCGTGTGTGGAGTACTGCAGCCACATATGTGCTGGTGCTGCAAAATGCCATCTAGCAGCTTTGGAATTAGTGGACAGGCGTGCGAAGAGGCTAATTGGTGATCCAGATTTGGTTAAGACCAATCTACAAAGCCTGGAGCACAGACGTAGGGCACAGGCGCAGCCAGCCTCTCGGTATTCTATAAGATGCATTCTCAGAGTGTGCGCGGGAACTACATGACTTAATTCCGCCATCACCGTTCCATCATCGGACAACCCGTCGCATGGCGAGTTTCCACCCTTACGTTGTTGAAACTGCTACGATCCGGACGAAGTGTTTCGCCTCGTCGTTATAACATCGAACATCGAAGGACTGGAGCAATTTGCCTGCAGCGGTTTTCCCGTCCGATTATAATTTAAGTGAATAGGCTCATAATAAATTAGTGCGCTTTACCATCAACGATTGCATCACTGCTTTCCATCAGGCGGGATCGAGCACTAGTTTATATCATTAAAAAAAAACCTACATTTAATTAATTAATGCCATGGGTGTTCATCACTACTGCTCTCAAAACGGTGAAGGAAAACATCGTGAGGAAACCGGCATTTCATACAACCATAAATTCGAAAAAATGTGACATCTACCAACCCGCACTGGGCCCGCGTCGTGGATTACGCCCCACTCCTTCTCACTGAGAGGAGGCCTGTGTCCCAGCAGTGGAAACATTATAGGCTGATTACGTGATGTTATGTGTAGTGCTTCAGCTATACCCAGTATACCCAGTAGGTAAGTAGTAGGTAGAGGTACCTACCTACATAATCATATCTCCATCTCCTCCCTCAAGTTTTTGTTAGTAAGAGAACCACGACTGTAGAGGCCACCCGGGTAAAAAAATGGATAACGATAAAGCACGTATTGAATTTTAAAAATCGTAAAATCAATATTTGTGTTATAAATCATGGTCGCGGTCGCCCTCGCCAGTTGCCCGCCGACTGTTATTGGCTTTGTGCTTCTACCGCTGCATTACACGGCTGTTGGATTGCGATGTGTCATTGTTAATGACGCTAGCCAACTCGCTTGGCGGTTGTCGCTACATTAAAGGGCTTTAGCACGTTGAATAACGTATCAAACTGCGTTGGCATCACGTAAGTATGTTGAACGCGTTGGTCACGTCGGCTGGCCATACCGCTACAAAAAGGTGTCCATACAACATATTTCGGTACAGTCAACTTACGTAAGTAAGTAATGTTTATGTCACACTTATAAAATGAGCAGCACTCCACCAGTCGCCCAGTCGTCCAGTCCTTCGTTTGTTGTTTCCGTCAGTATCTAATCTCTGCTATCCGCAGGACGTAGGTACTCACGTCGTATTGAGTGGCTACGATTATGATGATTTGGTGATATTGCAGAGGTTCGTTTAATTAACACGGCCTTGTTTTATTAATTGGCTAGACTTTACATACTAGCGGGACGTCGGCATTATCGGTGTGCGACCGAGTTCAGCAACATCAACAATAGTGAGGTCTAAAGATAAGCCTTGACTTGTGATAAGTTCAGCAACATCAACAATAGTGAGGTCTAAAGATAAACCTTGATTTGTGATAAGTTCAGCAACAGCAACAATAGTGAGGTCTAAAGATAAACCTTGATTTGTGCTAAGTTCAGCAACAGCAACAATAGTGAGGTCTAAAGATAAACCTTGATTTGTGATAAGTTCAGCAACATCAACAATAGTGAGGTCTAAAGATAAACCTTGATTTGTGATAAGTTCAGCAACAGCAACAATAGTGAGGTCTAAAGATAAACCTTGATTTGTGATAAGTTCAGCAACAGCAACAATAGTGAGGTCTAAAGATAAACCTTGATTTGTGATAAGGCCGTTTGTTTTTCGATATTCAACTATTGCACGGCTAAAATGAAAAATATATAATTTAGGTAGGTAGGTAGGCTTTACAGTAGGTACTGTAAAGGTTGTCTGTTTTAAAGTCTACAATAAAATTACTCTGGTTGCATTCGAACAGTCAAGCGAATTTAGAATGAGCTTTCACTTTTTTGTATTAGGTTTTTATTTGGAAGGAAACTAATAATATAGCCGGGGTGATGTTCGCTTGGAATAAGCGGAGAAGATATAACGTTGCAAGTACAGTATACAGTACCTGCCTACTTAACTTGCTTACCCATTTTAACAAGTCGAAGGCTCAAATGACAGTAGTAGATACGGTTAGAGGTTCGAGGCCAAAGGACGCACTCTTTCTTATTTGTCTCCACTGAGCCGAAACTATTAAAATATTAGGATCGTTTATTTGTGCTACCTGTAGCATAGGTAACTATTAGGCTCCTAAAAGGCAACAAATATTCGATGATAGATCAAATGGCTTTTATATTAAGCTAAAATGTGGCTTGATCAGGCTGCGTACCTTTGCCCCAAGTTGTGGGTAAAAGTACGCATGAAAGAAAAAAAGTACCTACTCATTTGGGTAGGTATAATAAAAGAAAAAATAAAACCCGCTATATATCGTTCGAGTACTTTTTCTCTCATCTATTAGTGTTTTTGCAGCAATAATTTTCTCCTTCGAAATCAAGTGTCTCCCTCGCAAATATATTTAGGAAAATTGCAAGGGAGACACCTTGCAGTTTTCCTAAATATATTTGCGTGGAAAACTTTATGAAGAATGGAAGTGTTCTTTATTTTTAGTTTAGATACTAGGTAATTAATGATTTTTTAAATTTCTTGTGAAGTTCGCAAACCTGACGGGCGTACGCCCGAATGGGGTAAAAGTACGGAGGCAATAGTACTATTGCCCCCGTACTTTTACCCCATTCGGCCGTTACAACAGAACATCTTACTAACTAAATTTTCAGTGTGGTTAGGATATAACGGTATTATTGAGACAAACGTTGTATAAGTACATTCACAAAGTAAAAATAACTTACCTATAAGTAAAAGTACGAATGCTCTACTTCCACAAACTTTTCCCGGTAGAGTAAAACTACGGAATTCTATGGTGATATCAAGTTTTTGCGCCTTATATCCCGAACATATTTATTTAAATAAATAAATAAACGCGACACACACCGTTCGGCGGCGTATAACACAATAGGGCGACCCTTACGCACATATTTTCGAGGGACCAGCGATCCTGCTAAAACGGGTGTTTTAGAGAAAAAAGTAATTCGTACTTTTGCTCACTGCGTCCTTTTACCCCGAATGACTCTATTGTAAATCGGCCACAGTGCCGCACCGCGACGCTACGCATTGCAAAAATCCTCCTTCATCACTTTCGTACATTTTCTATGAACCAACGCACACTACTGGCGGGCGGCATCGCAATTTCTTATATGAAAATGCGTTGTGCTTGGATTTAGTGAGAATGAGTCACAGGCACTTTTTTTATTAAATAGTACGTTGTGTTGCGGCGCTTATTGCACAGGTCTGGCTGGATACTCGTATAGTCCGAATTCAAATTCAACATTTGAGTCCGACTGACTCAATTATTGCATTGCAGCATGGCCTGGCGCGACCCTAATGTGCTTTGGCGCAATTTTGTCGCGAATTGTGTCACTGTACTCATTGTGGTAAAGTAGCTGTAAGACAGGCCGTGGTGTCCGAGACTGTTGAAGCCTCGGACACCACGGGCTTGCAGCCGAAGTACGAGTCGCTTAGCGCGGCACGCCAATATTTCCGACATCATCCGACGAGCTCTTGCCACCGTCGGTGTTGCACAGTAATTAAAACCCAATGGCTTGACTTGGCAAATAAACGGGCCGCGCGTCTTCCGGAGAATTCTCGCGATTCTCGTAACACGAAGTTTATTATGCCACGGATTATGCTATGTACCTACCTACAATTACGTTACAGAAATTGGCTTCCATTTCGTTCCGCGACAATGTGAGCCCAAGAAGTGAAAGATATAAGCAGATCCAAGTTGTTGGAGTACTTGGCAAAGTATAGTCAAACTCCCGTCAGTGCATCCGGCCCATAGTGGCCATTACCTACGTGGTGGCCATAGTCTCTGGTTGACACTGTTACAATTTTTCCGAGTTACCGGCTCCAGCTCCCTCTACCTACACTTTACATTTCTAAAGCATGTTTACCTGTAGGTACATGTAGGTAGCTAGGCCAAATGTGTATAGTCGGACCGGCATGCGGCACCCGAATTGCGTAAACCAAAATCAATCAATCCATTATGTGCGTAAAATTTGTCTGCTCAACCACGAAAAAAACGCAATGAATGTTGTTGAACTGTCAAAATGAAAGCCATTGACAGTGATAATATGTTACGAAATTAGGTACCCTGCGGCTTTATTGCGTGTCACATGAGCTAAATGTCTTCAGACGCAGGCGCCTGGGGAGCCGCGGGGCGCGGCGCGCGGTCTCCAGAATGTACGATGTTAATTGAAGATGGCCAGTTTAGCACAGTGTCCAACATCATTACCTCATCACTACAAGTGGCGCGACGAGCCGCATCCGCCGCAGACAACACCGCGCTGCACACCGCCAGCTCGTGGCCACGCGGGGCACGCGACACACGGAATAACAGCTACTTAGGTAGGTAACTACGAACCATTTCCCATGCATTTCCCTATCACGGAAGGAAGTGAAAAATACGTAAGTTCCTATAAGATAGAGACAGTAGTTACCACTGTGTCTGTTCTACTGGGTCGTCATTGTATCGGTAGGCTTTTTATACGATTTCCACTACTGATACATTTTTTGCCTAATGTACGATTTATGAATTTTGCCCTCTGAAAGTCTAAACTGCTTGCGGTGCACTATTAAGGATAACAGCAAAGAAAATAAAGAACATGGTTGTGGTTCATTTATTTTAAAGTTCACGTGTGTTTTTTTATTATATAAAATGAAAAATACTAATAATATTAATATTTGTTTCCATATCAATTCCTGCACTAGTCCTCCACCAACCGGGGGTATGCAAGTGCACCCAAGGGGGTGCACTTGCATACCCCCTGCCATTTTATCCTTGAATATTACTATTATTATATTATATACTCCTTCCATATTCCATATATAACTATGGAAGGAGTATGAGTGGAGTTGATGCAGGAGCATCAACCGGGGGTATAGTCCTTGGGTACACGGGCATAATGCAATCGGCGGTTGGCGCCTCTGCGACTTGGCTCCGGCCCCTCGTACGCCTATCAGGTCCCCTGGGGTCCTGAGATTTATGTAAGTATAAAAAAGTAATATACACAGTCTGGCCATAAATACTGTTACAATTAAAAATAAGCAAGATATTACGTTTGAATTTGGAATCTGTAATTTTTATACGATTGTTCATTGAGTTTTCTAATTTTGGCGCCAATACATTGTACAATATTTTGCGATATTAAAATGGAGTGGGGTGATAAAGAGAACCGAATCGCTGTGATTGCATTACACAAAGTTGGTATGGAGCCAAATGCAATTTTTAAAACTCTCCATACGCTTGGTATTAGTCAAATGTTTGTGTACCGGGCTATTAATAGGTACAATGAGACCTCCTCTATTTGTGACAGAAAAAGATCTGGCCGTCCACGTAGTCGTACGAAAAAGGTGGTCAAAGCAGTAAGGGAAAGAAGTTCGAAGAAATCCTGTCCGAAAGCAAAACATTTTATCTCGGGAGATGAAGATAGCACCCAGGACCATGTCGAGTATTTTAAAAGATGACTTAGGACTTGCAGCCTATAAGAGACGCACTGGTCATTTTTTAACTGATAATTTAAAAAAGAATATGGTGGTAAAATCGAAACAACTACTGAAGCGGTACGCAAAGGGAGGTCACAGAAAAATTTTGTTTACGGATGAGAAAATCTTTACAATTGAGCAACATTTTAACAAACTAAATGGCCGTATATATGCTCAAAGCACTAAGGAAGCTTCCCAATTAGTCGACAGAGTGCAACGTGGGCATTATCCGACTTCAGTGATGGTTTGGTGGGGTGTTAGCTATGAAGGAGTGACTGAGCCATATTTTTGTGAAAAAGGTATCAAAACATCAGCACAAGTGTATCAAGATACCATTCTTGAGAAGGTAGTTAAGCCCCTTAACAACACCATGTTCAATAACCAAGTAGGACCATACTTGGTTATTCAACAAGACTCGGCGCCGGGTCATAAAGCTCGGTCCACGCAGTCTCGGTTAGAAGTGAACGTTTCGGACATCATCAGAGCTGAAGACTGGCCGTCGTCTAGTCCCGATCTTAATCCGCTGGATTATGATTTATGGTCAGTTTTAGAGAGTACGGCTTGCTCTAAACGCCATGATAATTTGGAGTCCCTAAAACAATCCATACGATTGGCAGTGAAGAATTTTCCCATGGAAAGAGTGCGTGCTTCTATTGATAACTGGCCTCAACGTTTAAAGGACTGTATTGCAGCCAATGGAGACCACTTCGAATAAGCTTTTTATATTTTAAATTGTTTTATATTTATGTATTAAATTAACACACTGTAAAAGTAATAAATATTATTTGCAATAAAAAAAATGTTTTTTTCTTCGTGGCAATATTTATGACAAGACTAGGTATATTGACATCATCAACAGTTCTAGCTCTCTTCAACGGTCATTCCAGGACAACATAGGATGGACCTACATTATAACATTCGTAAGGTATTGTGTTTTCTGGATACTTACAAGTATTTGTGTGTGGTGTTTTCGAACTGATACTGATATTAGGCTGAATACCTACAGTAAATTCTGGAATAACAATTTAATAGAACTTAAAAAAAAAACATTTTGAAATAAGTAGGTACCAACAATCTTTAAATGTTTTTTTTAAGTTCTACCAAAATTGCTAACTATCGTCTCACGAAACATAATCTTTAATCAACCAACCCCGCATGCTCATGTACACTGTTATTTTTTTCAAGCCTTAGTGCGGCGGTATTACTTAGTGCGGCGGTATTACTTATACTTGTGAACTAGATTTTACATGTACACACGACGACAAATCAAGCTATACATTTCCAGTTTTAGCTGACCTCGCATTGGCTTTTCGTACAATGAGAAGTCGGCTTATACTGGAAATGTATAGCTTGATATGTCGCCGTGTGTACATTGGTACAAATGAGAAGTTTAATTTTAGTTGGTACGAATGAGGAGTTGCATTCCATGAGGAGCTGGGCGGCCATAGCGCTGTTGCAGTGTTGAGCGCTTCAGGCCGTGGGGCGGCGCACGGACTGGGCGCAGCGGGGCCAGCACACGGCCGCGCCGCGCCAGCGCCGCAGTCTGTCCGCGACGCCGCTCCGCGCTGCACGTCTGCCCGGCGATACACAGCGACACACGCCTAATGCCGACAGACGGTCAGTAACCGCGGTGACGAGCCGCAAATTTTGTGTATTATGAATTTAAAAATATCTCCCGAGCGACGCAACACGCCGCGCGCCTCGCGGTCGCGGTGCGCGGGCCTCTCGCGACGGCGACGTCGACCGCCGCGCGCTCTTGTTTGTCATCGCTCATCGCTGATGCCAAGTCTTCACTTGAGTAGGCGCTGTAACTTGTCGGCGGCACTCAGTCGGAGTGCGCGCACGCATGCACCTCCTGCTGGCGCGCACAGACGCACACCTAGCCCGAGCGCCTGACCCTGCACGCGTTCGACGTCAACTATCGGTAACAGGAAGGAAAATAAAATTGTTCACAAATAATACGTTTAATTAACGAGTTCTTTTTGTCGCACTTAGTTTTGGACGTACATTTTGTGCCAAGTGCCAGTAACCTACATCCTCACACCGACTCACGACACTGCAAGTATGAGCAGTGTACATAGTAATTCGTCGCTTGGAATTGGACCGGATAAAAGTATCTCACATACTCGTAGATACGGAGCTATAGAAATGATAACGGTTTTCGTTGAAGTCTCTTGTATCTACTGCCAGCGCAGGCCGCCGCCGCCGCGCGTCTGCGCGCCTTATTTTGTTGTCCTCTACTCGGGTCATAGAATTATTACTTTCATAAAAGGATTCAAATCCGATCACTGAAATACTTACACAATTACACACCACATATTATTATTCTGTTACACAATACATCCGTAAATAGGTGTCAAATAATTAACATCGTAATAAGTATTGACCATTTAGTTGGTGATCGACAGGGCGCGCGGCGCGACGACGCGGCTACTGTGAGTGTGCCTGGAGTGCTCACAATAGGTATACGTCATTTACTCACTTTCATCGTTTGGAGACATTTTATAAGTAGGTTATGATATGGAACATGTCATAAATTCTCACAGACGAAAAGAACAATCTGACAAAGCAGTGTGCATTGTCAGATCTTGATCAAGTGTAAGTAGGCTGTATGTTTGGCTAATTAACTTTTAGTTGTCGTGACTTTTTTCTTTCCGTACGTCCTACTAGGCGTCATGTCTGCCAAGTCACTGGAACAGCACCTGAACGTGTCACTGTGTAGATACATGGCTGTTGGGATTAGTGGTTGGATGGAGCAGTGAACTCGCGCGCGCCAACCGCGCGGAAGGAGCAGTGGCATCCCTGCAAAACTACAAAACATCGCTCGTTCTAAGACCGTGTTGTACCTAGTGCAGTGCTGTCGACAACACATTCTGACTGCAGACTGAGTGCAGGGCAGCCGGCAGCGCAGGCCCACCTCCTACCGCGCGGTCACACTGAAACAATAGGTAGGTACACCGTAGGTACAATTCCGCCTTCATGACATAGAATAGCTATGTGTACCCACTAGCCGCGTATTAAGGTTTTCCCATACAAACTTCATTGACCACCAGGAATGATCGCAATTCCCCTTTGACGAATAGTTTGAAAAATTTAAATTATAGTAATCGTGCCAAGTGTCAACTTTATAAATTAAAGGAATAAGATTTTATAATATTGTATCGTCATTTTTCACCCCCTAAGGAGTGGATTTTCGTCAACCTTTCCCCGTATTTTTGACATACGGCCTCACGGAAAACATGCAAACGAAGAGCTGTGCCTCCCGCTCGTAGTAACGTCGTGTTGTCGGCGTCGGTGCGCCCTGCGCCTGGCGCGCAGTGCGCCGTGATGACAGGGTGCCTGGTGAGGTGCCGACTGCTAGGTGTCCGAAGCTCGGCGCTCGCGTCCGCGGTAATGTTATTCGATCTCGCCGCCTCGAGGCCCCGCAGTCGGCACCGCTCTACGACATTAGCATGCAACAACAGCTTTGTATGTATAACTAACTGTATACATAACTATATCGTTTCCGTGTGCATATTATTACTGGTTAAACGACTTAGTCATATATCAAATACCTATGTACTTGTATATTCAGAAACTAGTTTGAATGTGAAGTGAAACCAAACTCGCCCCTCCCCCCTCCTCCCGGCGATTTATCCTAGTACAGTCGCTTGGCAGCATTATCTGACCCACCCTAAAAACAAACGAATTTGGACCCTCTGCCTGTAACATTAAGGTTCATTCAATTTATATGAGACAATAGTGCTCGCGCTCGTGCAACATTGTCGGAACCACCGGCATTATACATATATCATTTTGTTAAGCTATTTTAATCATTATCTCGTTGACATTAAAGTTGAAAAGCTTTTAAGTCACACTACATAATCAGAACGCAATCTTTAATTTCGCGTATTCCCAACAAGTTCTTGTGGCTTAGCGGTTTGATACTGGATTGGCGACGAACAACATGTGGGTTCGAAAACACAGTCCACCTATTATCGGTTTCTTTTTTAATTTGTTTTCATTTCTACAATATTGCCTGCATTATTAAAGAACGACCAATATGATTTACGCCTAATAAATTATCTTGTAAACTGGTGGGTAAATTAAAAAACTTTAAGTTCACAGAATTTATATTTACCAAGAATGGTTGGATACGAAGTAAAACATATATTATTTGCTTCGTGAGGTAGATAATAAATTCATCTAAGTGACAAAAGTTACACTACGCTTATAGCAGTGACTGCACACACATTTGTAAATCGTTTCACATATCTCGTTAAGTATTTTTAAGCAATTTGGTGTAAAAAAGCACCATGTCGCAACTTAACGACTATACCAAACATAAAATCATATTTTTACATGAGCAGAATGTTGGAATTAGAGAGATTGGTCGTCGACTTAATATAGCAGTAAGTGTTTTTATATCTATTTTATTTTATTGATTGTGAATAATGAACGCGTAGTTGGCTATTTTACCACTACATTCACTCCTTACAAGTTATATACACGGTTCCAAAAATGTTTTTTTTTTTTTGTTTTAGAGAAATACGGTCAGACTATGGCTAAGACGTTATGGAGACAATGGAGATATTCAGCGTATTCGTCCAGGAGCAAAAGCCATTAAGTTAGTCCCGAATTCGAACGCCACCGGGCCCTTGTTTCAAGCAATGTTGAAAATCCATATTTGCTCATTCGTGTAACCGCAATAAACCACAATATTTCAGTGGAAACAGTGAGAAGGCATTTACACGCTGCTGGGATAAGGAATTATAAACCAGCACAAAAAATTGCATTGACACCTGCTCATCGCGAAGAAAGGGTTCGTTTTGCCCAGGAATATTTAAATGGCAAAGATTTGTGTTGGAATATGGTGCGCGGTATGCGTAGCCGCTTACAGCAAGTTATAGCAGCATATAATTATGTAATCTAGTAGGTATTTTTAAACACACCATGTAAGTAAATGCTCAATGGATTGATTGTTAAACCATTAAAATGTTGCAGATTATGTGGTGATGTTATTGTTATCAATAGATTTTTTCTATTTAAATATCATGTTTATTCACTACATATAGGCAGCTATAAATCTGTAAAGCATTTCACAGATGAATTCATTTTCTCGATGACAAACTTTTAAGCATAAGCACGCCTTTTTTAATGTTTATAAATGGTTAGATTTGATTATGGCATACTAATATAAAATGTCTATTAATTTGGAAATATACGAGCATTTACTTACTTTATCTTACCTAAGTGTTTTAATAAAATAATAAACATTTTAAACTTGCAATTGTTTAGTTTTATTCCTATACAACCTACCCATTTCAAAAGACAAGACCCTATGTCGTCCATTAAAGAAATGTTGTTTACATTTCTTTAGTGTAATAAAATAATTAAAAAAGAAACAGCTGAGCAAAAAGATATATTTAGGTTAAACTTGGTTTCGAACCTAGACAACGATGAAGACCGAACTACCTTAGACCACAAGACCAACTCAACTCTTATAAGCTGCATTGAAATTTGATCTTAGTTGTAATGCTAGACGCATATTCTAAAGAATTTGAACCATATAGTATACTTCATAAAGTTTATTCTTGCACAGCACAAGCAGCCAACCTTCTCCTCGTGCAAATAGATTATTTTGTATTTTAAATAATCACTCCATTGAGACATGATAATAAAAAAAACTACCTATAAAATAGAAAATAAAAAATTGTAAAGGGACGTTGTTTTTGCAATTTAGTAAGGCAAGGTAAAACATGTTTGCGCGTAGTCACTGCACACCCTTAGTAGCATTTGAATACCAGTTTTATAATGAATACGAATATTTATTTTTCAACTACCCACTTATTAAAAGTTATGCGAAAATATTACCATTTTAGAAAGTTTATGTTTGAAGATCATCCGTCTATAGTTCTTTACAGTAATACATTCTAAATTGAAAGCAAAAGAATATCTTCGTCGCAGGATTTGATCTCGCAACTTGTTTTTCTCAGTCTTATACACAGACCACGAGACCAGAATTACTTGAACGCAACCATTAAAATAAGCTATTACACTAATTATATTATAACAAGTAGTTATAACATATAACCTAATGGTAACGTTATAAAGATCAAATTTGCATGTCTGTGTTATTATTGTATTTCTTCGCTGAGTCCTTGTGCACTTGTCTGATAAGCTCATGTAAATTGAATAAACCTTAATGTTACAGGCAGAGGGTCCAAATTCGTTTGTTTTTAGGGTGGGTCAGATAATGCTGCCAAGCGACTGTACTCTATCGTCACAACGACAGTGTTTAAACATTTTTAAATATTCCTCCTTTTTTGGATTCGATTTAAGAGGCCTCTTACAGTCCACTAGCGCCGCCAATCGAAAAAATGTCATAACTCGTAAATAGAATCAAAAATACAAAATATGTTCTATTATTACTGTGGAAAAGGCAATAACGTAATTGTATAACACCTTATTAACACTTGAAATATAGCTGTTTAGCTAAATCGTGCATTCAAAACATAAACGGCCGTTTTTGTTACAAATGCACGATTTAGCTAAACAGCTATATTTCAAGTGTTGACAATGTGTTATAAAATTACGTTATTGCCTTTTCTACAGTAATAATAGACCACATTTTGTATTTTTGATTCTATTTACGAGTTATGACATTTTTTCGATTGGCGGCGCTAGTGGACTGTAAAAGGCCCCTTAAAAACATTTTTCAACTAAAGCGACTTCAAAACGATGCATAAACAGACAGATGGACTTGGCGACTTTACGGGTTCCAGCGGTTCCTGCTTTACTACGGATGCCTAAAAAGGAACACTTATGTTGCGACTTCGTCGATCTGTCCGTTCGTCTATCACATTTGCTTATTTCAGGAACTACTAAATGCTGAGTAATGCTATAGAGTTGGTTGGAATAAATATAAATACTTAATGCGCGTCCATCCGTGTAACAAAATAAGCGAATGAATTGAATATTTTTGCCAGTTTCTAAACAGGGTGTATAAATTTTAAATTGGGGTTACTAGGTTAAATGGATGAAAGGACATACATACAACATACATCACACTTATTTTGCACATTATAAAACTTTATTTTTATTGTTGCCGCATAGTTTCCGACTTATGATGAAACATTGTGACATGAATCTGATGATAGAAGTATAAGTAAATATTTAAGTACCTATGCGAAAATATAACGATATCTCTAACTAGGACAGTTTTTGAGAAATCAGCAAAAATCCTTTAAAAACAAACTTAATTATGCGATCAAAAAATGTATTTTTTTATTATTTATTCATCGCAAAAGGAGATTAGGCTCATCTGCCCTGACGCCCTGACGTCCTGACGCCCAAGCCCAACAGCGTTAGTTATACACAGTCTGGCCATAAATACTGTTACAATTAAAAACAAGAAAGATTTACATTTGAATTTGGAATCTGTCATTTTTATACGACTGTTCATTGAGTTTTCTAATTTTGACGCCAATACATTGTACAATATTTTGCGATATTAAAATGGAGTGGGGTGATAAAGAGAACCGAATCTTTTCGACTGTTGTTGACGGCTGTACTCGCTACAGATAGTGTGGTCAGGTTATCGACATCAAGACTTTAACCATAGATATAAGAAAGAACTGTTTTTTTACGCAGTCTATGACTTTTAACCATGCCACGCTGGCAGGAATTAGTGCATGGATGTATAATATCAGCAATTCGGGACCAGGAATAGTCAAAATAATTCAGGTGAAACCAGGTCAACAACCGTCCAGCAACTAAATCAAAGAAAATTTTCTTATCTATCAAATGTTCTTGCTGTCATGCCAAAACTACGAATTCCGTTTAAAAAAAAACATTAAATACCAGTCATTAATTGGAATAAAAACAATTTTATTAACAAAAAAAAAAAACGACTTCCAAAGAAACACAAAGTGAAAAATAACTTTAATTTTGGAAGTCGGGTTGTTTTTTTTTGTAATTTATTTTTTATTTTTCACTTTTTAGTTGTACATACCTCACCACACAAATTCATACTTGCAAGATTAGAGGTACCCCAAGTCCCCAATAACAACTTTGACAGAAATGAGGGTGTACCGTGGTATACTGAACACATCTGTGTACCCCTCTAGAGGGTACAGGCGTGATGTTATGTTGTGTGATTGTGTAAACATTACATACATATGCGATAGCAGCAATCGCGGTTGATTTGCTGGCATTTATTGACGATCGATTACGAAATTTAAATGAGACCATTTCGGAATAAACCTCTTTCGAACCAAAAAAAAGAATTTTGCTAATCCGTCTATATACATAGTCTGGCCATAAATTCTGTTACAATTAAAAATAAGAAAGATAGTACATTTTAATTTGGAATCTCACTTTTTACAATTGTTCATTGAGTTTTCTAATTTTGGCGCCAATACATTGTATAATATTTTGCGATATTAAAATGGAGTGGGGTGATAAAGAGAACCGAATCGCTGTGATTGCATTACACAAAGTTGGTATGGAGCCAAATGCAATTTTTAAAACTCTCCATACGCTTGGTATTAGTCAAATGTTTGTGTACCGGGCTATTAATAGGTACAATGAGACCTCCTCTGTTTGTGACAGAAAAAGATCTGGCCGTCCACGTAGTGTTCGTACGAAAAAGGTGGTCAAAGCAGTAAGGGAAAGAATTCGAATAAATCTTGTCCGAAAGCAAAAGATTTTATCTCGGGAGATGAAGATAGCACCCAGAACCACGTCGCGTATTTTAAAAGATGACTTAGGACTTGCAGCCTATAAGAGACGCACTGGTCATTTTTTAACTGATAATTTAAAAAAGAATAGGGTGGTAAAATCGAAACAGCTACTGAAGCGGTACGCAAAGGGAGGTCACAGAAAATGTTTGTTTACGGATGAGAAAATCTTTACAATTGAGCAACATTTTAACAAACAAAATGACCGTATTTATGCTCAAAGCTCTAAGGAAGCTTCCCAATTAGTCGACAGAGTGCAACGTGGGCATTATCCGACTTCAGTGATGGTTTGGTGGGGTGTTAGCTATGAAGGAGTGACTGAGCCATATTTTTGTGAAAAAGGTATCAAAACATCGGCACAAGTGTACAGGGCCTGATTAACCCTTAGGCTAATTAGGCTGCAGCCTAGGGCGCGAGGATCGGGGGGGCGCGCTGAAATCATGTCTGCACTATTAATCTAGCATCATTGCATCTACCCTACACTGAGAAAAAAAATCTCTTCTGACAACTAAATTTTATTTACGCCAACAAAATGATTTGATATCCCGTTGCCAATCAAATATTTCATAATTTAAAATAAATATTTTGTAACTTCCTAGCAAATTAATTATTAGAGGTTAAAAAATATATAGTAAAGATGATTGGGGACCTGGAACATAAATGGATTGGTCAAACATAAACAAGACGTAGAGATACTCCTTACACTACATGACATTGATGTACTTCTAGTTTCTGAAGCACACCTAACACCCAGTCATTTCTGTACCTTCAGAAACTATAGTATATACTCCACATTCCATCCCGATGGAACTGCACATGCAGGGACAGCAGTCATAATAAAAAAGCACATCAAACATGACGTTCTGGAGGAATATAAAACTGCTCAAATACAGGCTACTACGGTAATGGTTCGGGATAAGCAGAGTTCACTAGCCCTATCCGCTATATATTGTCCCCCTAAGCACATCCTAAAGGAAGATAATTTTACAGATTTCTTCAAAACTCTTGGGCAAAGATTCATATGTGGCGGCGACTGGAATGCTAAAAATGTCTACTGGGGGTCCCGAATGACATTACCCAGAGGAAGAGAACTGAAAAAAACCAACTGACTCGAATAAACTCCCAGACTTACTGGACTTCTTTGTTTATAAGGGACTTTCTTACATGTACCTAAGTGCTGAAAATTGCCTGGACAGCAGTTCAGATCATACCCCTCTGATAGTCACTATTAGCACAAAAATAATAGAAAGACAGTTCAAAGAAAAGCTCTACAACAACAAAACTGACTGGGTTGGATGTAGACAATACATCGAGGCAAGCGTGAACCTCAAAGTACCGTTAAAAACCAACAATGACATTGATGAAGCAGCTATAAACATCACAAATCTCATTCAGACAGCTGCATGGAAATGCACACCAACACCTACCAGGCCAGGATACAAAAATATTTCCAAGGAAATAAGGAGTAAGGTTCTGGAAAAAAGGAGGCTCAGAAGAGTTTGGCATACCAGTCGTCATGCTTCTGACAGACGAGATTTTAATAGAGCGGCCGCAGACCTGAAGCAATATCTAAAGGATATCGAAAATGAGACCTTGAAAAACAGACTGGAAAATCTGGACGCTACAGCTAAAAACGAGTACTCCCTTTGGAACACCGTAAGGCATAGCAAAAATGCGCCACAAACTGCTCAGCATCCTTTAAAGCCAGGAAATAATGTATGGGCAAGAAAAGATGACGAACGTGCCGAGGCCTTTGGAGTTTTCTTAGCCGATGTATTCACTCCTAATTCCGGTGACACGTCGAGCGACAAAGAGATCCAAAACTATTTGGAGACAGATCTACAACTCAGTTTACCATTGAAGTACTGCTCACCTCGCGAGGTCTGGAGAATTATAAACGGTCTTCAGCTGAATAAATCTTCTGGATACTGCCTTATAACTGCCGAAATCCTACGTCAACTACCAAGAAAAGCCATCGTCCTCAACACAGCTGTTTAATGGAATTTTGAGGACTGGTTATTATCCGAAAATATGGAAAGTGTCGGAAATTATCATGATCCCAAAGCCAGGAAAACCACCGCACCTTGTGTCGTCATACAGGCCAATAAGCCTACTGCCTGTTATGTCCAAACTATTTGAGAAAGTCGCTGTACGTAGGCTTAATGAAATACTTAAAGACAGCAACATCATCCCACAACATCAGTTCGGCTTTAGAACAGGGCACTCAACCGTGGAGCAGGTCCATGGGGTGGTGAATAAAATACGAGAGGGCCTGATGTTACAAAAGCACCTCGACAAAGTCTATAAGTGGATGAGAGAATGGAAAATAAAAGCTAGCGCCAACAAGTCAACGCATGTGACATTTACCCTCAGAAAAGATGACTGCCCACCTGTCAAACTCGGAGATGACATACTTCCACACGGGACAACAGCTAAGTACCTCGGCGTACATCTCGACAGGAAACAAACGTGGAGATACCACATAGAGAAAAAACGTGACGAGCTTAACATCCTACTCCGAAAACTAAACTGGCTCTTAGGAAGAACATCACATGTATCACTGGAAAACAAAGTACTCATCTACAAAGCAGTATTAAAACCTGTCTGGACATACGGAGTTGAGCTGTGGGGTTCTGCAAAGAACTCTAATGTGGAAATACTCCAGCGATTTCAAAACAAAGCGCTCAGAATAGTAGCAAATGCTCCTTGGTTTACGAAGACCTCAGAATTACATGAACATTTACAAATCAGAACTGTAAAAGAGGAAATAGAACGCAGGATACACTCATACAAACATCGAATAACATCACATACCAACACCTTAGCCACAGCCCTAAGTGAACCAATAGCCATGAAAAGGCTCAAACGACACCACATATGGGACTTTATTGAATAAAGCCTAAATAAGTTTGAGAGGCAGATTCTTCGCTGGAAGAATGGACCTCAGCAGTCAACATCCGCACAAAAAATCTGCTAAAGGTTTACAACCGATTGCAAGATAAACACAGAAAAAAAAAAAAAAAAAAAAAGTAGAGATGATTGTGCGTTCACTAGCGAGCATGAAATCATATCGTAGTAACTATCAAATATGTCGGATCAGGAGTGCCGAGCGGTATATCGTCAGGGTTTGGAGTTCCCATGTTATTGGGATAAACAAGACAGTATAAACAGTTACAGGGTTTCATTACAGTACACACAAAATACACAATACTAATGTATAATGCGTGAGGTGAAATTGCCTTTATGTACGGACATCTAAAAAAAAGTTTTGCCACCCTAAGGTTAAATGTCGTGCAGATTAAAGGACAACGTTAGTTTCGCTTGCAGATCGATGTGAAAACTTTTGTAGGTAGTATGAACCATGTTAAAATTTTCACACTAGTAAACAAAGTCAAAACTAATATTAGGCCGACCGTAACACACCTGGGCGCGTGCTCATAATTAGCCTAGGGCGGTCAGAACTCTTGATCAGTCGCTGCAAGTGTATCAAGATACCATTCTTGAGAAGATAGTTAAGCCCCTTAACAACACCATGTTCAATAACCAAGTATGGTCCTTCCAACAAGACTCGGCGCCGGGTCATAAAGCTCGGTCCACGGAGTCTTGGTTGGAAGTGAAAGTTTCGGACTTCATCAGAGCTGAAGACTGGCCGTCGTCTAGTCCCGAACTTAATTCGCTGGATTATGATTTATGGTCAGTTTTAGAGAGTACGGCTTGCTCTAAACGCCATGATAAATTGGAGTCCCTAAAACAATCCATACGATTGGCAGTGAAGAATTTTCCTATGGAAAGAGTACGTGCTTCTATTGATAACTGGCCTCAACGTTTAAAGGACTGTATTGCAGCCAATGGAGACCACTTCGAATAAGCTTTTATATTTTAAATTGTTTTATATTTATGTATTAAACTAACACACTGTAAAAGTACTTAATAAATATTATTTGCAATAAAAAAAAATGTTTTTCTTCGTGGCAATATTTATGGCAAGACTAGGTATAACGGAGTTATGCCCGCCGAGAATACATTAAAAATATATAAATATAGTATATAAACATCCGAATTGAGAACCTCCCCCTTTTACTAAAGTCGGTTAAAAGAAGGTTTTATTTACCCTAAGAGGTGAGGTTTTAACCGCAGAGGTAACGCCGCACTGTGTAGGTGCACAGTTGTAACTGTTAGCTGGATGGCTCGACGCTTACGTTTGAGTAGGTATTGTATGTACATACATTGGTGCTTACGTTCCAGAGACAGTAGAAGGCGCGGGCGCGGTCGCGTGGCTGCGGCGCTGGTGGCGTGCGCTGCTGGCCGAGCTGCTGGCCACGGCGCTGCTGGTGTGGCTGGGCGTGGCCGCTATGATGCCGGTGCGCGGGCCTGGCACCGTCATGCTGTCGCACCCCGCCATGGCGTTCGGCTTCGTAGTAATCGGCAACGCGTGCGCGTTCGGGCCGGCGTCCGGCGCGCACATGAACCCGGCTGTGACACTGGCGGCGGTGCTGCATGGGAGCCTGGGCGCGCTGCCAGCGCTGTGCTACGTGCTGGCGCAGCTGCTGGGCGCGCTGCTCGGCTTCGGCGCGCTGCTGGGCACGACGCCGGGCGCGGTGGCCGCAGCGCCGGCGGGCTGCACGCTGCCAGCACCGCACGTGTCGGCGCTGAGCGCGGCGCTGCTGGAGGCGGCGCTGACGGCGGTGCTGGCGCTGGCGTGCTGCGGCCTGTGGAGCGCGCACGACGCCGCGCGCCCGGACCCCGCGGCACCCATCAAGCTGGGGCTGGTGGTCGCCGGGCTCGTCTACGCGGGGGTAACCCACCGACTATCTAAATCTTAACATTACATAACACACGCCGGCTCTCCCCGAAGGGCTGTGCGACTTTCGCCAGTTATGCCAATCGATATGATACGGCACTGTTCACTGTGTAACGGGGCGGCGGCGTGTTGCAGGGCCATGCGACGGGCGCCAGCATCAACCCAGCGCGCAGCTTCGCGCCCGCGCTCCTGCACGGATACTGGGACTATCAGTGGGTGAGTCAACTCACGACACTAATAAACAACCTTAGTCTTTGTTTACCCTAAACCTCATGGCGGTCATTGTAGGTACCTACCTACTTATAATTATGAACAACTTTTATTAGACAAATGCCACTTACAAATTGAATCATCATCATCACTTCACCCGAAAGACGTCCACTGCTGGACATAGGCCTCCCCCCAGCACCTTCACTTCAACCGATTCTGTGCTTCCCGCATCCAGCGGGTTCCAAATTGAATGCTCTGATTTTATTATTTGAACCTTCAATATGTTTTTATTTCATAGTTGAGTTTAATTTAAAACTACTGTACATCTTCGACGACTTTTGATTTACAATTTAATAATGCGTGTACATAGTGAGAAAATTGCATGACCTAGAACCAAAAATTCGCAGACGTGAACAAAACCGAGCCCGCGTGGTGGATTCCTTCGAACAGCCGCGAGGGATGGTTGTTTCGAGTGAGACCCACCCCGAGGCTTGGTGTTGGCAGAGTGTTAGTATGTGTGTGTGTGCAGGTGTACTGGGCGGGCCCGCTGGGCGGCGCGGCGCTGGGCGCGCTGCTGCACCGCTACGTGCTGACGACGCGCCCCGCGACGCGCGCGGCCAGGGATGTCGACATACCGCTCAACGACAAACACGACCAGGCCTAGGTAATACCCGGCCACTTCACATGACGATCTAATTACCTTTTAAATAAAGCATTCTAATCACTTTATTATTTTTTATTACTCATCCCAGATTCTTATGTTATTTACGGTAGTAACACGGTTTTTTAATTTTTTTCCTTCTAACAGCTCAATACTGGAGTAGTAGGAAGGGTTACAATCAAAATTAACGGTATTATAACTGGTAACAGTAAATAGGGCAACAAAGGCGTTTCTGAAATCTTTAATAGTACAACCGCACGTCACTAGATATATTCATTCTGCGTGGATTTGAAACCCCAGTCTGCGCCACAATACCCTGTCCTCCGCCTTCCGCATCCAGTCCGTCCCAGCAACCTTCTAAGGTCGTCCGTCCATCTAGCTGGAGGGTGTCCCACAATACGCTTGCCGATACGCGGTTTCCACTCCAGGACTCGTCTGCTCGACCGGCCGTCGGTGATTTGACAAACATGGCCAGCCCACTGCCACTTCAGTTCTGCTCTGCAAGTTATGTCGGTAACTCCGGTTCTTTTCCGGATAAATCAGTCAATCAGTCCTGAGTCCTACCACTTCACGAATGTAACTGTACAGCTTTTTTGGCGCATCGCCAAAATCGGATCACCGCCATCTTGTTTTATTTAGTTATTCTTCTGAGCCTAACCAAAATTTATTGTTTACCAAACAGCGCCCCCCTGTCAACGTCATTCGAGCGCCAACAGATCCTTGTAGCTTGTAGCAGTGTATTGTAGTCATTTGCAACTACCTAAGTTCGTTGTCCATAGAACTCTTTTCGCTAAAACTCGAATTTAATAGATTGTTATTATAGTAGGGGAGGTAAGTAGATACTGCTCGATTTTTGCGGTCATTTTTATACCGGATAATATAGAATTGGGGAAGATATATAAAATAATGGGTAGACCTGCTGTTTTGTATGGATCAGAATGTTAGGCCACAAAAGGGATTAATGAAAGGCAATTGCATGCAGCTGAGATGACAATGCTAAGAGAGTTGTTACAAAAATGGATAGAATAAGAAATGAGTACATAAGAGAAAGTGACTACCGACTGATAGATAAATATGGACGATAAAGACATGTTGCGCCGACCCCAAATAAATTGGGGTCAGGGCAGGAGAATGATGGTATACAAGTCTACCTCTAATGACATTTTTGCATAAGAAAGGGGTTCTACCATTAGGAACTATTCAGGTGGACAGAGCAAAAGATATCAATTTTTATCAAATATATCTATTTGCCAAGCAAGACAGACCTTTTAAAACTAAGTATAATTTATTTGTTCAAAAATATACAACAGTTTCATAGTATCGTGATACACTTTATGACACTTGTTTGAACATCTGTGTCTGAACTAGATACAAAATATCTGTATTTCAGACATCATCGCTCTTCCCCTGTTGTAGCCGACGATCAGCAAATAACTTTATTTGACCTCTATACACATCTATAAACACAACATTTGATCAAAGAGTAAGAATAAAATAATAATAATAAAAAAGAAGTGATAAAATGTATGTACAAGAATAATCTTACATAAGTTGCGTAGTGATAACCTCTGGTGAGTACAGTGTAAATGAGTGGATGTGTGTGGGGGTGAGGAATATTATAAGCTACTTTATTATAGTCAACTGGTTTTCGGAACCATTGTAGTTTAGCTTGCGAATGTAGTCTACTGCAGTAGATTTAATATCCTATTTAAGGAGTATCTACAAGCTTATTAATGCTTTCATACACAAAAGAGAAAGGTTCAAAAGTCGGTAGATCGTTGTATGTACCTTTCATCTGCGCTTAGAAGAATAAGAGAACTTGACATACTTTGTACTAGCATGGTGAAATGTCATGGGAAATGTCAACCCCATCATACCTTATTACAATGTTAGTACACTTAGATATACATAATCCACAAGGAGAAACAAATCTAAATTACATTATAGTAATACTAAAAGGCAGCTAGTCCATAGCCCGGTATATTTTGTTTCCATGCGTTGGCTTCGGCCCCTAGTACGCCTTTCAAAGGTTCGGGACCGCAGGGTCCCGAGATACGTCAAACATAATAATAAAAACCACCCAGAGTTTTTGACTAAAGGAATCACATACATGATCCCAAAATCGAGTAGATCCCAGGATCCCTCGCAGTATAGACCGATTACTTGCCTCCCAACTATGTACAAAATCATCACATCATGTATTACTAATAAAATTATTAAACATACCAAACAGTATAACATTTTAACTGAAGAACAGAAAGGCTGTAGACGAGGACATATGGGTTGCAAGGAACAATTAATTATTGATTCCACTCTTTTAAAACACATTCAAAAAGCAAGAAAAAACTTATACATAGTTTACATAGACTACAAAAAAACATTTGACAGCGTGCCACACTCATGGTTGGTTCCAGCTGAATATATGTATATAAAATCAATCCATTACTAATAAATTTTCTTAAGAATACCATGGGGTCCTGGAAAACTACACTTAAACTACAAACGAAAACCGCAAACTTATCTATAGATGAAATAGCAATTAAAAAGGGTATATTTCAAGGGGACTCAATCAGCCCTCTTTGGTTTTGCCTAGCCCTAAATCCACTCTCTCGCGCATTAACTGAATCTAGACTAGGCTTTGATATAAAGAACAATAGATCGATATTACACCAAATATGTAACACATCTACTCTAAATGGATGATTTAAAATTATACGCCAATAAAAATACAGATTTACATAGTTTATTAGACATTACTACATCATTTTCGAAAGACATTAGAATGGATTTTGGACTAGACAAATGCCGAAAACTTAATATAGAAAAGGGTAAAATTGTGGGAGGAAATTACTCAACAGATTCGGAAGAAGTAATAGAAGCAATGAAAAATGACGAACTTTATAAATACTTAGGATACAACCAAGCACGACTTTTAGAACACAAAACTATTAAAGACTAGCTTCTGCCCGCGGCTTCGCCCACGTGGATGTCGGAAATTATCCCACGGGAACATGCTACCGAGACAAAAAGTAGCCTATACAGCCTATTAAGGCATTAAGTCAGCCTTTGTACCTTTTTTGTATGCGAAAATTTTAAATAATTAAATCTATGTTACTCCATAACATCAACTATCTGCCAGTGAAAGTCCCGTCAAAACCGGTCCAGCCGTTTCGAAGATTAGCCGCAACAAACAGACAAACAAAAATAAAAATAAATGTTTTTTATATAAGTACTTAGCGTGTATATTTTCATTTTCATACGCATTTAATCAAATCTGTTATTTTTTAAGACCCCACTTCACTCTTCAAAAGGTAGTTATTTTTGAAAATAATGATTAAGATCTCATAATTCCGCCGGTAGAATTTACCTTGCCGGAACAGGTCTAGGGTGAGAAGCCAGACCAAGAGAGATACAGAACCCCGCAGGGCAGCATGTGGCGAGCTGTTGGGCAGTAGCGACCCCACGGACCCTATCTCCCGGGAGAAGTCTTGTTCCTCACCTCTGGCTTGCCTTTATTGGCCGGCTGGAGTGAACACTGACGAGAAATAGAGCTCCCACCTCATTCTTGCCTTGGCTGGTTTGAGTGGAGATTCGCAAGAGCAAACGTGCTCGGAGAAAGGAAGTATTTCAGTAAGATGCTGGTAGGGATCTTGACCGTACTTCCGGGATTGTCCTGATAGACGTGGAATACGTCTCCACTCCTCACAAGCACCTCAGGACATGTTGCCCCCTTGTTGATATGACACTGTGTGCTAGCAACCGTTTTCGGGGGCCCATTATTGAGTGTGCAAGTCACCCCCTGCCATTTTATCCGTGCATATTATATGTATAACATTGGTCAGGCAGGGGACATAGTTCTTCTATAGTTCAAGGTAACCAATCCATTAAAACCACCCAAACCCATAGTCCTACTTTTTATTTTTCCACCTCTTGCAATAGTCCTACACCAACCGGGGGTTGTCCTTGGGTGCACTTGCATAGTGCATGCAGGGATAATCGTCGGTTGGTGCTGCATTTCATTAAAATTTCCTAAGGGGCCTCTGCGGCTTTGACCCCTCGTACGCCTTCCAAAGGACCGGGACTCCATGGTCCCTAGATATGTAAAAACAAAAAGAAAAAATAATAATAAAGCTGGCAACACCGTCAACGTCATCACGTCAGATTTCAATCATTTTCACAATTAATATTTAGAAACAGTTTTTATACGCAGAGTTGTTGTAAAACCGTACAGGCAAAACCGCAATACCTAAATACTTATTGAAGACGAATGGAGTAGTATCCTCCTGGTGGTACGAGGACTAAAACACGGTGACTCGATTATAGTGGACTGTATTAAATAACATTCAACAAGAAGAAAACAACGGTATACAATACGACTTGAACGTTAAGAGTAGAGTATGCAAACGCTCAGTAGCGTGGACGATGACGCAGTGGTGTGCCCGGCCGGTGCGCGCCCTCACGTCGAGCCCCCCCTCCGCGACCGCTGCTCCCCGCGGTCGCCCGGCGCGGCGTGATATTCTCGACATGCTCCCGGCGTTGAAGAGTTGTCTTCAAGGTTTATACTGGATGAGGGCAGATGGTGTTGTAAGCGCGTCGGACTATTCCCCTTTTCGTTTTTACGTCTGCGACTCGGCTTATGCCGTCCCTCCCAGTTATGAGACGTACGATACGACCCAGTGGCCACATCAGTGGTGGTGTCTGTTGCTCCTTGAGTACTACCATGGCTCCCTCTCCAAGCATCCCATCGGAGGCCATCCACTTGGTTCTCTGTTGGAGGTAAAAGATATACTCGTTAGAGAATCTGTTCCAGAACTGTTGCTTCAGGTGCTCAATGCGCTGGAAACGTTTTAGGCTGGAGATATTCTGATTGATGACTTGCGGATACGGCAGGGATGTGAGAGATCGTCCAATAAGGAAATGGACAGGAGTTAAGGGGTATAGGTCTGATGGATCAGTGGAAAGAGGAGTGAGAGGACGAGAGTTTAGTATTGCCTCAACCTGAATCAGACTCTTCGTAAGTAAGATGTGCGAAGCCTAGTATGCGTCTTAGGTGATGTTTTATGGATTTTACGGCAGACTCCCATAAGCCACCGAAGTGTGGGGTGTATGCCGGAATGAAATTAAAATTGATACTTGTGCCTGCCATTTCCGAAGAATAGTCCTGTTTTAATATGCCAGCTAATTCGTTACAGGTGCCAATAAAGGTTGTACCATTGTCGGAGTAAATGGTCTTTGGTTTACCACGACGAGCAATGAACCCGTTCAGTGCTGCAATAAAGGCATGTTTTGTTAGATCTGAGACAAGCTCCAGATGAACTGCTGGTGGCTAGACAAACAAAAACACGTAAGTATGTAAGATTTGACTAGTCTACATCCTCTACCTTTGCGGTCGGCTAGGAAGATGGGTCCGGCATAGTCTGTACCAGTCTCTAAGAAAGGAAACTCTAACTGAACTCGTTCCTTAGGCAAGTTACCCATGATAGGTTGAACTGTTCCACCGTTGAATCGTTGACACTTTATGCACCTATGGACAGTTGATTTAGCAAGGTTTCTACCACCCAACGGCCAATACTCATGTCTTATTGTGGCTAAGAGTAGCTGTGGACCAGCATGGAATAAGCGTAAGTGATAGGTATTAAAAAGAAGTTTAGCGAAGCTATGTTTGCTGCAGATAATGATAGGGTGCCTGACATTATAATCATAGCAAGAATTATCTAATCTGCCTCCGGCTCGTATAACACCGGACTCGATAAAGGGTGATAATTTCTTAAGGCGATTTTTATTTGGTAATGGTTTACCTGATGTAAGTAGCTCGTGCTCTTCAGGAAACATTTCCTTCTGAACTGTTTTAATTATAAAATCAGCGCTGTAGGACAACTCTGAGTTAGTAAGAGTAAGACTGTGATTAAGTATCCTTTTAGAACTATTAATGAATCTAAATACGTAGGCTAGTAGACGTTGTAAATGTAGATAGTTAGATGAATTATTAATTAAAGTTTGAAATGTATTATTGTGTATATCTGTATTTGGATTAGTGATAGGTAATGATTGATTATTAATGTTGATAGAATGTGACTTTATTAGTTCGGGTAGAGTTGTGTTCACATCTGTGTAAGGCGTTGAAGGCCAAAGAGCTGGGTCTGTAAGTAGGAATGAAGGTCCTGACCACCACATGGAAGATTGGCCTATGAGGTCAGCGCTCAGACCACGGGAGACAAGATCTGCAGGGTTGTCCTTGGACGGCACACAACGCCAGGTATAAGCACCAAACCCTTCCCGTATCTCCGAGGCTCGATTTCTGACAAACGGCTTAAGAGAGCTAGGTGAAGCAGACAGCAAACCCAAGACGATCAATGAATCACACCAAAATATGCATTTGTCATGTTTAAGTGTTAACGATTCCAGTACCTTTGTACACAACCTGGTCCCTAATAAGGCACCACAAAGCTCTAGCCTTGGGATTGTGGTAGACTTGATTGGTGCGACCTTACTTTTGGAGGTGAGCAGATGTGTATGGACGGTGCCGCTACTAGCTACAGAACGAATATATATGCAAGCACCGTATGCCTTTTCTGAGGCATCTGTAAAAATATGTACTTCCACGGATAAAGGGCTGTCACATACTACCCAGCGTGGTATGTTGAGATGATTCAGCTGTGGTAAAGTCTGTATGAACTTCAGCCATAACTTTTTAATGTCCGCATTAACCTCGTCGGCCCATGCACACTTGTCTATCCATAATCTTTGCAATATTATCTTGACCTCGATAATACACGGACAGGCAAGACCAAGAGGATCGAATACTTGCGCTATTGTAGAAAGTATGTGTCGTTTTGTGATTGTAGTGTCTGTATGTTTTGGTATCTGAATGGAGAACGTAAGACAGTCTGTATGACAACGCCAATTGAGACCGAGGGTTTTACTTGGTTCGTCAATACTCAGGCTAACTGTGTCAGGTGTGTCCGTATGTGTTGTTGTGGATGAATCAAGTGTGTTTGTAGTGATTGCCTTAAGTATTTGGGCATTGTTAGACTGCCACTTGCGAAGATTGAGTTGTGCGGTCTTTAGTATGCTGGTAACATCTGTACAGCGATATAGTGCTCTCTATAGAGTCACTTCCCGACAGATAATCGTTGACGTAAAAATCGTGCTGTATGGAGTGTTGTGTACGTGTGTGTGTTGCTTCCTTTGCCAACTGAGACAAACATCGTGTACTTATGAACGGAGCAGATGCTGTTCCGTAAGTGACAGTATTTAATGCGTACGTTTTAAGTGGTAATGGTGGATCAGTGCGCCACAATATCTGTTGCCGTTTGTCGGTCGCTGCGATTCGTCAACTAAGATTTGCCGATAGAATTTTTCGATATCTGACGATATGACGTATTTATGCTGCCGAAACCTGAGCAGTATGGATATTAAGTCATCCTGGACTACAGGCCCTATGCTTTGAATGTCGTTAAACGACTTACCCGAAGTTGTGACGGCTGATGCGTCGAAGACAACTCGAAGCTTGGTCGTTGTACTGGACTCTCTGAAAACTCCATGATGTGGAAGGAAATATACCTGAGATGAAGAAGGCTGAGATACTTCGCTCATGTGACCTAATGCTTCATACTCCTGCAAAAACTCTGCGTAGCGATGCTTAAGTATTGGGTCTCTATCAAGTCTACGCTCTAACGACAGAAAGCGACGTTTAGCCATCTCAAAGGAGTTACCCAATGTTTCAGGGGATTCCTTTAAAGGGATGGTGACTATGAAACGTCCATCAGCATTACGCCTAGTTGTGCTTATGTAGTTCTGTTCACATGCTCGCTCTTCGGATGTGAAATTGAACTTAGGTGAGATGGAGTCAAGTTCCCAGAATCTTGAGAGATCCATGGGTGTTTGTACATGCTCGCTCTTCGGATGTGAAATTGAACTTGAACTATACACCAAAAGAGAAGACATACAAAATAGATTTACCCTAAGACACAAGAATAGACTTAACATTCCAACATCACGACTAAAGATGCATTCATCAAGTACATATGTAATGTCAATTAAAATATTAAACTACCGGAACAAATTAAGAATATAAATAAATATGTTGTTTTTAGTAATAAGTTGACGCAGCTTCTAATAAATAAAAGCTACTATGATATAAATGAATATATGAATGATAAACTGTGTATTATTTAATTTTAATCTATAAATTGTTATTTCATTCGAATTGAATTAATTAATAATAAATTGTGTATTAATTAATTTGAATGTGTAAATTGTCATTTAATACTAATTTTAATGCTGTATTTTAAATTTGATTTTAATTTATGTATTTTAATTTTGATTTTAATTTACCTTATGTTGCTGTGCCCCTACACTACAGGGTCCATAATTGTACCTTAGCTTTAACCCTGAAATTGTAACATCTATAATGACATTATGGTATGCAAATAAATGATAAAAAAATAAATAAATAAAATAAATAAACTTAGGTGAGATGGAGTCAAGTTCCCAGAATCTTGAGAGATCCATGGGTGCTTGTACGTGTGTGTTGTGCTTGTTATGCGCGAACATACACACTGATGAGATCGTTATGTTAGGTTGAGGTATGTGACCTGATATGAGCCATCCAAGCTTTGTCTCGAAAAGCGTCGATCACACTCCAAAAGATGTCGGCTCCAACAAGTATGTCGATGGAGGAGGGGACATTGAAAGATGGATCAGCCAGACTTATGCCTGCTGGTAGCTGCAAGTCACTTAAGTCTATATATGTATGAGGTATGTTAGTGGTTATATTGGGCAAGACAAAACAATCAATGTCAATGTTATAAGATCCATTACACGGCAAACACAAGATTGCGTAATGGTAGACACTTCACTGTTTATGCCTGCAACGTGTGAGCTTACACTACGAATAGGTAAGTGTAGCTTACCACAGAGGTCCTTAGTCACAAAATTTGCCGTGCTTCCTTTTTCAAGTAGGACTCTGGCGCTGTGCGGCATCCCAGAATGGTCCGTGATTCTTACCGATGCTGTGGAGAGTAATACATGACGAGATGAAAAATCATAATTAGTGCCAGCTAAAGTTGTATGCTCTCTGTTAGAGCTAGGATCATCATCATGAGAATGCAACATTGTATTATGCCTTTTTTTGCAATATTTGCAGTGGCCAAGTGGACAAGTTGCCTCTAAATAACCTGGACGTAAACAATTCAAACAAAGTTTGAATTCTTTCGCTTTAGATACGCGTGCTGCGATTGTAAGCGCCTTAAATTGGTCGCAACTAAATATGTAGTGACTTTGTTTACACAGGGGACATGAATTATTAAATTTCCCCTTACTCGTTAATACAGAGAAGCTTTTTGGCTTACTGTGCGACGACTCTGACTTCGGTTTTAAATTCTTAGCCTCCTCAAGCGTTTCTAAAAGATTGCATCGGTTAGAAATAGACTTAGTGAAACTGTCCAAGGATGGATACTCAGTCCGAGTATTCCTATGTTCTTCCCACTGTCTGCTAGTAACCGGGTCCAACTTTGATGCCATTAAATGTATAAAGCGGTCTACACACCAAAGCCGCTGACCCGGCGGCACGGATCGCCGGCCCAACCCGCCGGCCTTATTTTGTACAATCATGCCGCCGGCTTGCGCCCGCGCGGGCAAGCCGGCGGGGCAGCATGCCGATGCCGACGGCATCCCTCTCCACTCACTCAGTCAGTTGCCCGCCGGCTTTCATAGAGTAGTGACGTATCACTTATTCATTCTCTGTTGTTGTGAAGTGTCGGCACTTTTATTTTTTATCAACTAACCAATATGAAGTGGGACGATGCAACAGTTAAAAAACTAATAGACCTCTATCATTTAAAAGAAATATTATGGAACCCAAAAAACCGTGACTACAAAAGTCGGCCAAAGCGTTACGACGCATTTAATGAAATTGCCAGTGAATTTGCTACTGATGTTCCGGAAATCGAGAGAAAGATAAAAAAATTAACTAGTCATTATTACCGAGAGAAAAAAAAAGAAGATAATTCAAATAAGTCTGGTGCGGGTACTAATGATATTTATCATAGTAAATGGTTTGCCTACAAATCACTAAATTTTCTGCAGAACAAAAATGTGCCTACTGGAACCACCGATACTGTAAGTAAAGATTTAATTTTTTTTTATTTATAATCAGGCAACTAGGGCCCCATAGACATATAATTATATAAGTTTATTTATTAGTGTATCTTTGTATTTACATTTTTTAACCCTTTCCCGGGCATTGGCAAAATAGTTGCCACTCAGGTAAAAAAAAATGTGTTTGAAAAAAAAAAAATTGAAATGTTGAAGACTTATTCAGTGCCTTTAATAAAATCCATAATAAAAAAATACACAATAAATGTTGATTTTGACTAGATATACTTATTTATTTTTTATTAAATAAAAGTAAAACGGCTAAACGGGCAGTCTTTTTCGTCTTTTTTCGCTGGACACACCGTCGACGAGCCACCATTCACAACGAGATTCACAATCAAATCAAAATGATTTACCACAGATGTCGCCAGAAAATACAACTTGGCAACGAAATAAACGTCCTAAAATCAACCCTAATAAAGAGTTGATATCCGAAGCATTGAATATTATGAAGAATGTCTCCCAACGACCAAATGTGACAAAAGATGAGGATGGTTTATTTGGAGATTATATTGCGGGTCAGTTAAGACAAATGGATCGACAAATGAAAGCTATTGTGAGACATCGGATCAACAATATAATATTTGAAGCCGAAACTGGATATAGATCCGATACATTTACGGATTTTGCAAGACCAAGTAGTGTTTCTAGTTCACACAGTCATCCAGGATACTATACAGCATCTTCACTTCAACAGACAGTTGTAAGCCCTTCTACAAATAACTTAACTTCTTCTGAATACTCTGCCCAAACAAACCCAGATCCACAAACAATTCAACCTTCGTCACTAGAAACATTTGCTGAAGAATACCTAGCTTAAACTAAACTAACTAACTAGCTAAACTTTATTATACGAATCACAATAAAAGTGTATCTCACTATGTGTACCTAATTTACGATTTTAGATTTAATGGATAATACATGGAACTACTTAATGATTAAAAATAATATTGATTATATGAGTTTTAATTTTATTCGACTAATGGGCGTTTATTGGTTATATTGCCATTCTAATCCTCCGACACTAGAAAGAAAATAATGAGTCAACTCCACTCTTGTATCCTCAGCGGTCACTGTAGTATCCGAGGTTTGATTGTCTTCTCCTGGCATATTATCTAAGCAACTGTCGTTTTCAAGATGTCTACGCCATTCACCGGGAAAGACTTCTCCTTGATTATTTTCAGTATCGTATTCGTTTTGCTGAGTTGCAGCGGTTCGTTAGATATAATTAAATAAATGTATACACGCCAAAGTTACAGTAGTAGCTTTTTCTGGGATTAGCTGAATAGGTCGATGAAAAATCTTAAATTTGTGTGTTAACTGCCCAAACACGTTTTCAACTACTCTTCGCCCTCGACATACGCGATAGTTAAAGACCCTCTTAGATGATCCCATTGTGTGATTACCATCATAAGCCTTTATAATATGGGGTTGCAGAGGAAACGCGTCATCACCCAAAAAAAAATACGGTACTGGTAGATTTCTTCCGGGTAAAGGGGTTTTATGTGGTATATTCAATTCATTATCATTTAACAATCGACATAATGCTGAATTATTAAAAACCCCACCATCTGAAATCCGACCCTGACATCCCACATTAGCGTACAAAAAGTTGTAATCAGCATCTACTAAAGCAAAGAGCACAATACTGAAATATTTTTTATAGTTTATATAATCACTTCCACTTTTTGGGGGACATTGAAGTTTTATGTGTTTCCCATCCATTGACCCAAGACAATTGGGTATTTGCCATCTTTTTAAATATTCATCTGCAATTTCTCTCCATCCTTCCTGACTCCTTGGAATTTTCACATAATCTGAAAGTCCTTCAACTAAAGCATCACATACTTCAGGAATAATGCTTGAAATTTGTTGAGGAGATACTTTAAAGACAGGCAGCTAAAAGAATTTCCTGAGCTTAGGTATTTTAACGTTATTGACAATCTTTCCACTGGTGAAACTGCTTTTCTGTAATTTGTGTCTTGTTTAGCTATTTTGTGTCCAACAATATTCAGTAAATATTCAAAGTCGGTACTGGTTAATGACAGGAAAGTCTTAAAAGAAATGGGTTTGTATAGAACCAAGTCGTCTTCCTTTAAATCACTTAATCTTTGACAAGTAGGTACTGTATTTATTGCGACTCATTAAACTTGGCCTAACCCAACACTTTCGTGTGTTGAGGGATCCACCGATAATAACTCCACAAACTGCTATTATTAAATCACTGTTATCGTCCTCCTCCATGTCAATTAGGTACTGAAAATATTACTTCTGAATTATTCGAAACACACACGTCCAATCTCTACGACTATTTGGCAATTACTAGAACACCACATGCCGCGGCTGTCGTGCCGCCGGCATTGCCGCCGGCAAAGTCGTTCGGCTTGGACATTCTGAAGCCGCCGGGTTAACCCGCCGGCACTAAGCCGCCGGGCTGTGCCGCCGGGTCAGCGGCTTTGGTGTGTAGACCGCTTTAGATTGAATTCCTTATAAAATCTGTGCAAATTAGTGCTAACGTGCCTAAAAACTGATTGCAATTGATTCGCTAGTTCGTGAAATTCGTTATACATATATCCTAATAGATACTCTGAAATTCCCTCTTCTTCCTATTATTTTTCCAGTTGGAATATTGTCCAGTAACGACCCCACAGTAATAACCCTGTTTTGTAATTAGATTTTTTTAAGTACATTTTATTTTTTTTTTACATTTTATACTTACCTATTTAAATTTTGGTTTTTCCTGAAAAATATACGTTTTAATTGAATGCAGTGAAGTGATTTCTTATTTTCGCTACAAGGGTCACAAGTATGTGTTTATTTTTTGAAGGAGGCTATTTTGTATAGGTATGTAGGGAACAAATATTTTTCAGACCCATGATCAGACTCTCTACCTGCGCCTCATCTGTGTCCAATAAGGCGAGAGATTTTAGACAGTGTGTTATGTTTTCAGTTGCGAAATGAATGGTGCTCCGGATTTGCACATTTTGTAGTATTATAATAGAATAGAAAACTTTTATTTACGAAAATGCTTGAGGAACAATCAACCTTGATGGCTAAACTAGTTGCAGACATAGGGGAAATTGAGGCGCAAAACACAAAAATACAGGAATCCAATAGCGAAATCCGTAGAACAAGTGCACAGATTTAACAGTCAATGTCTTTTATGAATATAAAAATTGAGGAGTTAAATAATAATAATAATAATAACTTTATTTCAGACCAGGGTCCATAGAAAATAAGAATTACAAATATAATTAATAAAATTAAAATTAAATTAAAATTAAAACAAAATTAAAACAAAATTAAATCAAAATTAAATCAAAATTAAATCAAAATTAGAACAAAATTAAATCAAAATTAAATCAAAATTAAATCAAAGTTAAATCAAAATTACATCAAAATTAAATCAAAATTAAATAAAAATTGAATCAAAATTAAATTAAAACATTCCAAATTAAAATCAATTAAAATAATTCAAAACAATCAATCTACGTAACTGGATGACGCACGATGTGTCGTCATCCAGTGCCACATTATTGGGCTGTCCATCCTGCCGGCTATCGTGGACACTAGGCTGTTGGAGCTATCGCGTACTCGCCGCATCAAGGATGCTATGCGCGAACGGATAACTGCATAGAAATCTGGCACACCAGCTTCCGCGAACATCCCCGACGCACTGCAAAATCGCGGAAGCCCCAACATAACCCTGAACGCGTTATTATATTGGATACGCAGAGCACTGAACGAGCTTTTTGTGTACCTGACCCATAGGGCACACGTGTACAGAGACTGGCAAAACGCCCTAAAAAGTGTAACTTTTACCTCCTTGGTACAACGTGCAAACCTACGGGCCAGCATGTTACATCTAACCGCCAATGCTCTGCGTTCCCTCTCCAAGTCTACAGTTAAAGAAAGAAGTGGAAGACTTAAAGAAGGAGCGTCAGGAGCAACGAGGCTACATAGAAAAGCTCTAAAAAAAATAACAGATCTTCAACATAAGTCTCGTCCTTCGTGCATAGAGGTTAGAAACATCCCACAGCCGGAGGAGTCAACAATCAGCCTGGTGAATACAGTATGTAGAATCGGACAACTTGTTTGGTGTGCCTATATCTGAATCAGAGATACGTGATGTACCTATATCGTCTCCCTGGAAAATCCACACCAACCCCAACTTCACGTCCGATCATGGCGGAGTTTTCAAGAGTACAAACCAAACAAAGTCTTCTGTCAGCAATTCGATTGTATAACAAGGACAAGCACCCAAAGGAAGAAAAGCTAAATACAGAACTAATTGGTATACCAGGGAAGCGCCCACCAGTACCTATTTGTAGCAGAGCAGATTCCCTCTAGTTCTAAAAAGCTTTTTTACCTACCACAACAATTTGCTAAAAACAACCATTACTCATTCTGCTGGATAAGCAATGGATTACCATTGCTTGCTTGGTTGGGTTAGTTGCTTGTCCCCTACTTGTTTATAAATTTATAAACTAAGTACATAAAATACATAGTGTAATTATAATTACCTACGTTATTTAAAGTAATCACTTATTTTGGTTTGACAGAAAGATTTTGATGCATTAGCCACTACAAGTCTTTCAACATAATTTAACTTTTGCAGTGCGTCTTCGCTTTGATTCAACAGCTAATAGGTACGTGTTGTTGGCATATTAGGCGTATTAAACGGGATGACGAGTCGTATTACGCGTTAAGAAATGTATGAAAACGTGTCTCATGTTGCAGGGACTGGAGTAAAATGGCGTATTATGCGAGAAATCGTATTATGCGTGATCGTATTAAGCGGGTTCTACCAAATAACAAAAGTACAGTAATTACAAAAGTGCGCCGTAATGCTTTTAAAGACTCCAAAACTATGTATAAGCCACCTTACAAGCTGAATTGGCTAATGTTTGAATGTTTATACTCTAACTATTATAAATGGCTATCATAAATAATATTAATAATGACCTAGACCATATAAATTTCGGTAATTCCTTTATCTGTAATCCTGAAGACTGTCCCAAATATATCAATTCAATCGGAAGTAATATAAATATACTACATTTAAACATACGTAGCGTAAACAAAAACTTTAACCAACTTCAAGTATTACTGAAATTGACAAAAATAAACCTTGACATCATTGTTTTGACGGAATGCTGGCTGAGTAAAGTTACCCACTACCACCACCACCTACCACTACCACTACCTGACCTAGGTGGATTTCAGCCTCACTCGTCTGCGATCAAATCTAATCAAAACGATGGAGTTATAATTTACACAAAATTAGGGTTACAAAGCTCCGTGCGGGAGCCGTCGTTTGAATTGCCTAATATGTCAAATAGACAAAAAGTTATCCGTGGTCGCCGTTTATCGCTCCCTTCTTTCAATTCCACAGAGGAATTCACAATTTCACGACAAGCCTTGCAGGAGATCTAAACATACACATAGTTATAAGCTCAAGTAGTAGGAACGACCAAAGCTTCGAATACCTAATAATTAACGCCTCGTATGTGCTAATGCCGACCCACCTATTCCCTACTCGACTGGAGCACTGCATAGATCACCTGCTCCTCAAATCTAACTATAGATCTACCACACTTGTATTGGAATCCCATGTTACGGATCACAAGCCTGTTCTTTTATCCTTAACCCACGTTAGTTCAACAAAGAAAATGAATAATTTTATCACCCGCCTAGATTACGAAGCCATTACTGTTGAGCTAGAAAACACGGACTTTACGATACTATACCAAATTGATGACGTAAACGTGTGCACGAATAGATTTATAGATATTGTTAGATCAGTAATTACAAAACATTCGAAGCAGGTTAAAATTCCCAGGCAAAAAAGAACAATTAAGCCATGGATGACTCCTGGTCTATTAAAATGTATAATGAATAGAGATAAAATGCATATTAAAACAAAAAAGCACTGATAACATAATCCTGAAAAAAACATATACACGCCTCAGGAATATCTGTAATAACTTACTTAGAAAATTAAAAATAGTTTACGAAACGACAGAATTAGAAAAGGCAAGAAATAATCCTAAAATGTTATAGAATACAATTAAACAAATAACAAACACACAAAAGTCCCATACCAGCGCTTTAGAGCTGCTCAAATTAAGAGATGAACCTAAATCTTCCTTAAACGAGGTAAATCACTTCCTTAGTAATGTAGGTAAAAGTTTGGCTGCACAAATTGTGTCACAAGCACCTGGACAGACAGACAACAGCATTAAGTGATCAATTCTCTCAATCTATTCAAATGAAAAACAGTACTCATAACACAATTGTCGGTTCTCTTGCCGTGTTGGAAGTAGATGAAACAGAAGTGGAATCTCTCATTGTTCAATTACGTCATGACTGCGCCGTTGGTTGGGATGGAATCTCGGCCATATTGTTAAAAACGTGCCGACATGTATTGGTTCCTCCTATATGACCTTTCTCTGTAATCGCAGCCTTCAAACAGGTGTATTTCCGGATGCCCTGAAAAAGGCAATAATACACCCAATTCACAAGGGAGGGGACAGAGGCTGTGTTAGTAACTATAGGCCAATTTCTGTTTTGACTGCCCTTTCGAAAATGCTGGAGAGGATCTTGGCAAATTCTCTGGAGCTTCCTCGACAAACACCACATCATTGTCGAAAACCAATACGGCTTTCGTACAGGAATGTCGACGGAAGATGCAGATGCATTTGGATTTTACGCAACAGGTTGCCAGGAAGCTAGACAATAAAACAAAGTGCCTGGGGATCTGTCTGGACCTCTCTAAAGCCTTTGACACAGTTTCTGTTCCCAAACTTATTGACAAGCTGGAACATATTGGTGTGCGTGGAATGCACTTGAATTTTTTAAAAGTTACCTCAATAACCGAACGCAGCTTGTCAAAGTGGATGCGTATTATAGTGACGAGGAGGTAATAACTCATTCTCTTCTAAATCTACGTAAATGACCTTTGCAAGATGAACCTGCCCAACTGTGACATCTACGCGTACTGTTACATCACCAGAATGCACCCATTATTGCCTAATAAGCGCCACGTCATCATTCTGGTCGGACTTAGTGCTTTAGTTAGATAATAGAGTCAGTTCGGGTTGAGACTCCTACCGGATAGGTCGCATGTCAAAATATTGACCAAGTTTCCCTTTCTATTGTGATTTTTAATCAATATAATTTTTTTTTTTTAAAGGGATCATTATATCGTGTCCTAACATTGGTGGCAGCGGTGGGATTGTATCCCGTGGAACGCCCCGTGAAGCGTTATCCAGTGAAAGTGTCTCTGTGCCAAGTGTATCTTGTGTGCTCAAAATCTTACGACCCGAACTCACCACGACCTATCTGCGGCCTAAGAGAGGCCAACCTTGGCAGAAATAGGCCATCTCCAGTAGCCTTCGAGAGGCTAACTCCGGCTCGAGAGGCCAAATCCAGGGCCCTTTCGAGGTTCATCCGAGTCCTCACCTGTCTACTGTGCAGTGGTACTGGGCAGTGCGCTGCAGGCGCATTCTACGGACCTGCTCGTATCCAGCACCGACCGGGATCAGACGTCCTCTGTGTCTCCGCAAAATGAAACGTTTCTGTGTTCTGTGAGTCAGTTCAGGTATCTTAATTTTAATCCTATTTATAGATTTTCCATAGTTACAAAAAAAAATCAGCTGTTCCCTACATTTTGACGAGTTAGACGAACATAAATGTAGGGAACAGCTGTTTTTTTTTCGCGATTTCTGGTTTGGTCCCATTGTAAAAGTTGTTCATAACGATGAGTACAATGACCTCTTAAGAGGTTGTTGGTGTTTTACCAATAACCCTGAACCCTGGCCGAATTGAGAAACCTCCTACTTTTTGAAATCGTTTAAAAATGAAACGCAAATAAAAAAATATGAATGTTTTGTTGTTTTACAGTTTTATTTGTTTTTATAAAACCTAGAAATTATGCTCAGAAGACAATTAGTGTACCCCCACTGATCATGTGACTCAGGTTGGCTGGACAAATCTTCAAAATAGCTTGCATTTAACTAGGTCAATAGGTCACTTTATGTGACGGCTAAACACCCTTATTTCAGAATTTGTGACGCTACATAATCTAAGATAATCGATCGAAAACGTGTCCAGCCATCTTGAAAAACCACTTTTCGCTGGTCTCTCAATCTCGGTAACGGAAGTGATTTTGACGACTTTTTGCATATCAACGGGCGTCACATAAATTTGTGACGGGCACCGAGCTAAAAGTTTTGTGATAAGTACAGTGGTTTAGTAGAAAAATGCAAAAATCTGTGTCCAGCCATCTTGAATTTACGTATAAAACTTATGGCTGGCACTTCCGAATCTCAATAACGGGGGCGTTTTCGAATATGGTTCCTTTACTAATACTTGGTGACGCAATGTGTGACAGTAATAACGTTTGATTTATGGCGTCACATGTAAGGGTTTACGAGAAATCAATAAAAACTTAATGTCCAGCCAACCTGAGTTCAAGATGGCTGGACACATGTATCTCCACTGCCTGATGATCTACGACCTTCGAAATGTGTTCAAAATGTTGTGACGGGGACGATAATGATAACCTGAAATTGTGACGGAGAAACTTTGCGTAGTTTCGACTTAAAGAAGGTGGCTGGGACAGACTGGATGCGGAAGATTACGGTGTCGTGGCGCAGCCTGGGAGAGGCCTATGTGCAACAGTGGACTGCGATAAGCTGAGTTGATTCATTTATGTAATTAATTTTCAAATAAAAAAAATAAAAATATTTTATAAGTAAGTACCTATATTATTTTTATAATACACATTTTATTCCCAATTTTACCTCAACTCACTGACCTTTAATATACAACGACGTACATATTGGTCGTATATATTATACGTACGTACTATAATACTATATCTATCGATGACAAAACGAAGACATTTGATTTTCGCCATTTTGAAGTTGATACTCGTAGCAACGTTAGCGTCCGTGGAACTAATCTTTTTGATAGTGAGTTTTACAAGATGCTGCAACTGCAACATGATAAAAATATTCTAAATATTACGTAGTTAACACAAAATACACAAAAATAGTCTTATTCCACGATTTAGACCTAAATCATCAAAGACATACCCAAACAACACCCGACGGCCATTTGCAACAATTTATCAATTTTAGTTCCTGAGACGCTCGAGCGGGGCGCTTTGAATCGGCACAAAAAAAAAACTGCCATTTCGAATAGTATTAGTCCAGCGTACTTTTTTTTTCTATTTTGGCAACTTTCTCAACCTAATCCGTTCGTTATGGCGGGAATTCTGTTAAGTTTGTTGCATGGACTTACGTTTGTACAGACGCCAGCAGGTCAAGCTACCCGAAACTGTCAAATTTTCGCAATCAACCTTGAACCTTAATGCTTTAGCGATAAAGTTGAAAATCTATTAAAGAAATTTGACAGATTGTAGTAGCTTGATGTGCTGGCGTCGGTACCTACCTAATTAAAAAAAAATAAACTCAATAACAGAAAATAAAATACCTACCTACCTAAATAAACCTATTTCTGTTGATAACTAATCTAAACTCAATAAATAAGCAAAATCCCTAAAAACTATGATATTAGTTTTTAGGGATTTTGCGATATTATAGTATCTTAGCCGTGTGGAGCGCCCCTTAGTGAACTCCACTGCGGGTGACGTACAGACGCCAGCAGGTCAAGCTAGAAAGAAAGAAAAAAAAGAAAGAAAGAAAGAAAAAGTATTTATTGCGACTCGTACAGGATTATAAACTAAACTAAACACAGTTAAAAATAAAAAAAATAGAACAAACATTTATAAAAAAAAGTAATAAAAAATAAAATGAAACAGAAAGTCCTATACGAGGCCAAAAGGCTCCTATCTCAGCATGATGCTTTGACATTTAAAAATAAATGTCGCAGCGCTGGTATTCTGATAGGGCCCGCTGTGATGTCACGGGCAATCACAGTAATAAATAAAGCTACCCGAAACTGTCAAATTTTCCCAATCAACCTTGAACCTTAATGCTTTATCGATAAAGTTGAAAATTTACTAAAGAAATTTGACAGATTGTAGTAACTTGATGTGCTGGCGTCCGTACCCTACGGCAAACTTATTATTTGCGGTTGGTACAGTAATCGGATCTAGGGATCGAACCGCAAAATTAAGTTTGTTTTTTATTGTATATACTTTTCCGGGATAAAAAGTACCCAGTGTGGTGCCCAGGATATTTAAGAATAATTATACCAAGCTTCATCGTAATCGAACCGGTAGTTTTTGCGTGATGCCTGAACAAACAGACAGACAGACAAAACATTTTTTAATCACATTTTTGGGTTCGGTGTCGGTCTAGTAACACCCCCTGCCATTTATTTTTTTGATATTTTCAATGTACAGAATTTTCACTTCTACAGATTTATTATAAGTAAGTATAGATGAAAGAATTTATTGATAAAAAAAGTAACAGATAAATATGGTTACAGATTTTCATTAAAATTATTACCTACTTTTTGTAAATACATACCTATTATTGTTAAGAATTCACTAAAGTTATTAGACATGTTGGAATAATGTATCCTTTTAATTTTTTACATGTAACGTCTTTAATTATTTTGTAAATGTGAGGACTTTGTAGGCCTTGTAGACTTTAGATCTGTAGACCATTTTTATTTTATCAAGTACTTGATACTTGTTGACAGACCTACGCTGTCCTCCCATACCTACTGTAATTTGAAAACATTGTAAAAGCCAATTATTTTTAAAAGAGTACCTAACCGTGGAGTTTCTTGCCGGCTCGAATTTTGATTTTTGATGACCGGTTTTGTAATTATACTATCTACTTACGAAACTACAGATGGAGCTGTTGAGAGAGATCGAGAGGTTCTGGATCTGGAGTGGCGACTGCCGGAAGACGTAGCGTTGGAAGGCCTCCCACAAGGTAGACCGATGACCTTGTGAAGGCCGCAGGAATCCGCTGGATGCGCACAAAACCGGCAGAAGTGGCGATGTTTGGGGGAAGGTCCAACAGTAGACGTATTTCGGTAAAAACACAGATTTATAAACTAAAGGGAGATATGGTGTGGCTGCCCAACTGTTCGAGTTCGGCTGTCGCCTTCAACTACAATATGCACTACAATACGAACACGCGCTCACTCACACTATAACAGTCACCACACTCAACGCGAGCCAATCGCGTAACGCAGATCGCAACGTTGAGACACACAACTACATTGACAATTCTTATTGACAAATCAACGGCGCCCGCATTTGTTTCTGTTTCGTGCATACATTGTTCGCACGCGCCACGCCCCCTTGGCATATCTTCCTTTAGTTTATAAATCTGTGGGTAAAAATGATGAATACCTCTGCAATGTTTGTCAACGTTAGCGCTTTAGCCTGTCGATCCAAAATTGTGTCGAGCTAACGTTCGTCGACCCATCGTTTGTCGAGGAAACAATCTGTCGCACTAACGAGCTGATGTGCTGTCGCACCACTAATGGTCGATATATCGTACAGTCGCCGTAACATTTGTCGCGTATTTGTTTGTCGCAACTATAATAAGATACGGAGCTAACGAAAATAGTGACCCGTCCGAAAGTAGTTCGCCCTTCAAAAAAAGTGACATTTCAGTTTTCGAACGTGCAAAAACACATCGCGAGTAGAAACAACTGTGACACCTTGTTGTCACTCATTCTTATGTCCGTAGGGGATACGGACTTGGTAACGACCGTAACTTTCACCAGAACTACGGATTTCGTGCTTAGGGAGTAGACCCCCATACTGCTTCGGCAGTTTACGAATAAAACAACACGGTCTTGGAACTATTATATTAATTAATCTAGTCTAGTCTACAGCAATACAAATATCATAATTATTACAACTATACCTACTTAATTAATTAAAGACGGCCCATAAGTAATTATATCGCGGCGGGTGTCACAATTATGTTCTTAGATGGCGCAAAATAGTTTAAGAACAAAATAATACCTTTATTTACAATTCCTAATAGTCGCCGAACATCGGAGAACTCAACTAGATAACATTACCAGAAAAACAATGCAAACGGAGTCAGCCTCGGGCGCAGACGAGACCGGCGCGGGGCGGCGTCGCCGATCATAACCGCTTGAGCACGCTCCGCGTCGCCTTGCCCGACGCGCCCCCGGGGCCCGCGCGCCGCTCGCGCTTGGCCTGGGGCCCGCTGTCGCCCGACTCCGCGGCCGCGCTGCCGGGCTCGGGGCCGCCTTCCTGCAGACAGACGGACCTTTAGTGTGCGCCGCGGACACATGCGCGGCGACTGGCGCGAGACTCACCCGGCGCCGGTGGGGCGCGGGCGCGGCGGCGGGCGCGCGCGCGTGGATGTCGGTGAGCAGCTTGGCGCGCGCGAAGTAGTCGTCGTAGCGGTCCCGCAGCAGCGCGGCCGCCTCGGCGTTGAGCGCGGACTCGGCGTTGGGCGCGATGAGCAGGCACTTGACAGCCAGCAGCGCGTGCTCTAGGCCTAGCTCGGGCCGCCAGTCGCGTTTCAGCGTGTTGACGCACACCTCGCCCGAGTCCACGGCCACGTTGGGGTGGAAGAGCTTGGTGAGGAAGAAGGCGCGCGGTGGCGCAGCCGGGAACTCGCGACCCAGCACCAGCCGAACGCGGAACGTGCCGCCGAAGTAAGGCGTGCCCGCTGCGGGAGACACACACACATTACTACTCAGTAGGTACTCATCCGTTAGGCTACACCAGCCCGACAAACTATATTTTAAACATCATTCTGTCACTGTCACCTTCAAACGACAGAAACAGAATTATGTTTTAAGCAAGTGAGCCTTAGATACCATCAATTGATTCATTTCAAAGTATTATAGAAAATATACCTCTGCAACCAGAAAATTTAAAAAAATAATATTTCATAGTTCTTTGTATTTGTTTTGTAAATTGCATGTGTATATTATATTCAACACAATGTAAATTGTTTTTATGAATATATTAAATGAAATGAAATGAACCAATACTGCACCAAAATGGTAAAAAAAAAGAAACTCTCATGGGACTTTGTCAGTCTGTCTGTCACAGCTGCTTATTTCAGTAACTACCAATGCTATTGATTTGAAATTTAGAATGGTTACAAATAGTGCTGTTTAAATTAAAGAAAATTATTAAATCAACATTCAAAATAAATAAATGTAGGATTTCTCATTATTTACCAAATAATGAGAAGTACCTACATTTATAATAAGTAATAGCAATCTCATCAATTACCTTTTAAATGGATTCTTTTATATTTTGTGAAAGTGAGAATGTTTATAGGCCTTGTAGACTAGATTTGTAGACCATTTTTTATTTTATTAAGAACCTGGTATTTGTTGACAGGCCTAAACTGTCCTCCCATACCAATTTACACTGTAATTTGAAAACATTGTAACAGCCTATCATTTTTAAAAGCATAGCGTGGAGTTTCCTGCCAGCTCTTCTCCATAGGAAACATACTATGTAATTGGAACCCTGCACATACCTGACGTTTCCTAAAAAAAGTTTAAATATCAAATTTCAATAAAATAATTTGATATTTAAACTTAATTTTAAAACTATCGGCAAGCATAGCATAATAAGATGGATCAACCCGTGTGACTGTTATTACTTAGCCACTGTTCTTTCTTTCTGTCTGTGTTTCTTTCTGCTTATAAAATGTGAACCAAGTAGAAGCCTATGGCAAAGAAATTTCTTTAAAAAATCCTATAAATACTTTTTCTCAGAAAAGTATTTATACGTGCACAGCCCCTGGTAGGCGAGTCTGATTTGATCATTCCCTGTTTTCTAAATATTTGTTTACACCTGGCAACTTCAAACTGAATTGTAACACCTTCATAATCACATCACATTTTGAATTTGGTCTATAGTTCAGATAATATGAATATTGTATTGTCATACAATTAAAGAGATTAATGATTCCCATGTGATAGCAAGTGTGATGTAGTGCACTACATGTATTACTACTAGACTGAACTATTTATCACTGCCGGTGTGAATTGAGCCTTATTGTTTAAATACCTACTGAATTTAAAGAGTAACACAATGAACTAAAGCTACAAGATAGTCAGTAGCAGTTGATGTGGTGACATTAGGACTGCAGTAAGTAACATTGTGGTTCTAAGCTGGGCAAACAAGTCAACATTAAAAAATGAGCACCACTTTGTTAAAGTGTCAGTTGCAGTTGCCTACCACAAAACATTTTTCTTCATCAGGCTCACAACAGTAAGTCAAGTATGGACTGCTTGAGGTAACACCCGGTATTTTGCAACAAAAGCCAGTTGAAATCTTGTGATCAAGGTGAGAGTTACAATGGGACAGTGGGTGATGTGTGATGTGCGGTGCGTACCGGGCCCCTCCATAGTCGCCACCACGTCAGTTAGGTCGTCGTCGCGCAGCAGCAGTTTCATGCCAGCGGGCGGATTCGCCGCCAGTCGCCGCAGCTCGCGCGCCACGCCGCGCAGCGTCTGCGGGCACACGTTCTCCACGTTGGACATGCCGCCGCCGCCAAGACCGTCTGCCGCACCCGCGCCGAGCGCCCCGCGAGCCTATAGCTGAGCCGAGCTGCTCTGAACGCTCAAGCCGAGATCTTGTACTTCCCGGACACCATAGCTCTACACTTGGACGCTCTATTGGTGGCTTCTATTCTGATTTGCAAATTATAATAAACGATAAACACGATATTTTATAGGAAATATATTAATTATCGAAGTAACCCTGTAATATTTAGAAGCCCAGCGTAAAAATCACAATTCTTGACAATATGAACTTCTAACGAATTCACAACGAATTTCAATTCCATCAAATCAATGTAGGGATGTCATTCAACAAACCACCAACAACCGAGAAACAATTTAAAATAAAAAAGTGATACTCTATAGGTATGGCCATAGTTAAAATCACAGCAAAATCGACTAATTTTTTTTACGGATTCTAATTTGTTACAGCTCTGCGGCTGCCGAGCGGAGAGTTACCGTGGAAAATTCATGGAAAACCGTATAATTGAACTGGGTGTATCGAAATGTGAAGTCAGAGGTCTATCATCTCCTCTCCAAGGAGCTTGATTATAACTGGTGCCATTTTGGTTTAAAATAAATAAAACACGTGATCTCATTACTGTAAGTTCAATAAAGAGTATTCTATCTATCTATCTATCTAAGTTCGTTCGTTCGATTGCATCTAGCACCCTGGATTTTATTTTTGTTTTTGGGTGCGCCCCAAAAACAAAAATAAACCTACATTCTATTTTTATATAAGGCAATTAAAAGAAACGCCAAAGTGCTGATTCTCAGCCTAATTTGAATAACTTATTTTTGTTTGATTTTGATTGTCAATGCCAAGCGGCTGTCTGACAACCAACCATGGACTTATTATACAAACGAGTCCATGTACGGACGCCAGTACATCAAGTTACTACAATCTGTCAAATTTCTTTAATAGATTTTCAACTTTGTCGCTAAAGCATTAAGGTTCAAGGTTGATTGGGAAAATTTGACAGTTTCGGGTAGCTTGACCTGCTGGCGTCTGTACAAACGTAAGTCCATGCAACAAACTTAACAGAATTCCCGCCATAACGAACGGATTAGGTTGAGAAAGTTGCCAAAATAGAAAAAAAAAGTACGCTGGACTAATACTATTCGAAATGGCAGTTTTTTTTTTGTGCCGATTCAAAGCGCCCCGCTCGAGCGTCTCAGGAACTAAAATTGATAAATTGTTGCAAATGGCCGTCGGGTGTTGTTTGGGTATGTCTTTGATGATTTAGGTCTAAATCGTGGAATTTTTGTGTATTTTGTGTTAACTACGTAATATTTAGAATATTTTTATCATGTTGCAGTTGCAGCATCTTGTAAAACTCACTATCAAAAAGATTAGTTCCACGGACGCTAACGTTGCTACGAGTATCAACTTCAAAATGGCGAAAATCAAATGTCTTCGTTTTGTCATCGATAGATTTAGTATTATAGTACGTACGTATAATATATACGACCAATATGTACGTCGTTGTATATTAAAGGTCAGTGAGTTGAGGTAAAATTGGGAATAAAATGTGTATTATAAAAATAATATAGGTACTTACTTATAAAATATTTTTATTTTTTTTATTTGAAAATTAATTAAATGAATCAACTCAGCTTATCGCAGTCCACTGTTGCACATAGGCCTCTCCCAGGCTGCGCCACGACACCGTAATCTCCGCATCCAGTCTGTCCCAGCCACCTTCTTTAAGTCGTTGCCAGATCCACTTCCTCCACAAAGTTGACCAGCATTTACCCCTTGTGATTTCTGTACCCCAAACCGAACGGTCCGATTTTCGTTTCACCGCGTTCTTGTACAGACGCCAGCAGGTCAAGCTACCCGAACCTGTCAAATTTTCCTAATCAACCTTGAACCTAATGCTATAGCGATAAAGTTGAAAATCATCTAATAAAGAAATTTGACAGATTGTAGTAGCTTGATGTGCTGGCGTCTGTACGTACTCCCACTTTGGCATTGATGCCCCTCCTAACAACGTAATAGTGGGCCTTTGTCGTACTCTGCATTGTCTTGGCAATAATCTCGTACACACGACGACATATCAAGCTATACATTTCTCAGCGGGATTGTCCAAAAGGGTTACCGCTACCCCGGAACTTAAAGGGCAAAGGAAGGAACATGGGTGGGTTTTAGTCAGTAAGAGTCTGACACTCCCTTCCGCTCCACCCAGAGCGGGAGGGGTCAAAAAAAAAAAAAACGACGTTATACATTTCCAGTTTTAGCTGACCTTGCATTGTATCAGGCTTTTGTACAGTGAGAAGTCAGCTTATACTGGAAATGTAATGCTTTATATGTCTTCGTGCGTACATGGTCTCAGCTGTCTCGTCAGAGCATGTTGAAGACGGCGCATATACCTGTATCATTTAGTTCCAGTACCAGCATAGCTATTCACAACCGTTCGACAAGCTTCCAAATAGAAAATGACACATTTTCATTTACCTGATGTGCCTAGTCCCCGACAGCAAATAGCCGTCGGAAGCATATCGGTCGTGGCATTTGGTTTAAACTGACAAAGTTTTCGGGTTATGACTTTGTGAACATCGTTAAGAGGACTCCTTCGATAACATTGATTGATGTTGGATTCGGCACAGAAGTATATTGAACGGTTGTGAATAGCTATGCAGTTACATAGGTAGGCTAATCGCGTCTAAAAAAATATAAAAACAAAACAAAGTTTAGAGATGACAGATGAGTGGTTAGTAGACACTGTACTTAAAAAGTGGTTGAAACATGATTCCAAGGCTCCTTATCGTGCAGTTTGTGCCATAAAACGTCATCAACTAGATGTGTCGATGAGACTAATGAATGAAAGACCTAACTTCCACAATCCAACCGAAATTGAACGTGGTTCATCGCAGTCCCAGAGTTCAATCTGTCTTTTTATACAACAAGTTGCCAATAGAATTTAAAAGTATAAACAGCATTAACTTGTTCAAAAACAAATTAAAGACATTTATTGAGGAAGGGCTATTACAGTATCGATGAGTTCATAGATGACAAACGAAAGCCACAATTAAATGATACTTGAATAATTATATTGTGTTTATATGACTTTTTATAATGGATAATGAATTTGAGATTTAAATGCAATTTTATTGATGATTTAATTTTTACTGAATGATTGACATATAATTATTTATTATTTATATCGTTCCATTTTGAATGCGTAATGAATTTTAAATATTGACTTAATCAATATATTTTTTGGATATTATTATTTTATTTATCATCACTGTAATATATAGGGTGTCCCAGAACTCAACGTCAAGCCGAAACGGGGCGACAGGATTGATTGTAAACATCATGAGAAAAATCAGAAAAAAATCTATCCCATGCAGTTTGAAAATTATGGGCATTTAAGAAAAACCTAAAAATTTGGTCAATCTGTAACCATTTTTCGGTTATTGTGGTTAATTTTTATCATTTTTGTTCATTTAAACTTTGGAACCGTAATCCTAAATAATATTTCTAAGAATCACAGTCAAAAATAATGACACAATTGCCCCAAGTTTCCTAGAATTAAGACTTTGTTAAACTATGAATTTAAAATTTTCAAAATTTGTCAACTTTGAGAGGCCCTCCTTTAAAAAAAATGTACTAGAGTGCCTTGGCAAGTGCCATTAAAAGTTGGCGCATTTAATCAGGATTGTAAAATGGTAAATACTTGTTAGTTTCATACTAAAAAAAAACGAGTAAAAAAATAAAAACCTCAAGTAACCCGATTTTTGCTAACCCATTTTACTCAGTTAAAATGTTTTTTATTCGCACAAGCCTTTGGTAGGTTCTTAATTTTACGGCAAAATGATGAAAGAGATGGATAGTGGACATGTTTGCCATGAGTGCGAGAGACAGATAGTGACGCCACGCAATGAGACGATGATGCGTCGTTTAAACGAGTGCGAATGAAACAGATACAGACGCCATACCAAGCAAATGGCTACGCTACCAGTCTGATACCAGTTAGTACGTTTCGCTCATTCGTCTACTGCGCACCTTTCCGTATTCGCTTGTGTTGATTTAGTACTAACAACTTTGGCTTCTCTTTTTTGTCTTGGATTTTTGTGGCTCTACGTGGGGGTCGTGCGATCGATGGCCCTGTATGGGGCCCCGGTGTGGGCCTCTGACCTGACGGCCGGCAGTATCGCGATACTGCGGAAACCGCAGAGAGCGATGGCCGTCAGAGTCGTCAGAGGATATCGCACGATCTCCTACGAGGCGGCCTGCGTACTGGCCGGATCCCCGCCCTGGGACCTCGAGGCGAAAGTACTCGCGTCACTGTATCGGTGGCGCGAGGAAGCGAGGGCGCGGGGCGAGCGACCGATGCAGCGACATATGGAGCTGCGTCGGGGGACAGGCTCACACGCCCTACCGCCGGCCTCGTCACCATCGAGGCGGTCCGGCCGGTGCTCGAGCGCTGGCTCGGGAGGAGGCACGGCTCCCTGTCGTTTCGGGTGACGCAGGTGCTCTCGGGGCATGGTTGCTTCGGGAAGTACCTGTGTCGCATAAACAGGGAGCCGGACGCCCGGTGTCACCACTGCGTCGACTGCCGGGAGGACACGGCGTGGCATACGCTGGCAGAGTGTGCCGCTTGGGAGGAGCCACGCCGTGCCCTCATCTCAGAAGTAGCACGGCACATTTTTTTTTAAAGGAGGGCCTTTCAAAGTCGACAAATTTTGAAAATATTAAATTTATTACCTATGTATCAAAGTCTTAATTCTAGGAAACTTGGGGCAATAATGTATCATTATTTTTGACTGTGATTCTTAGAAATATTATTTAGGGTTACGGTTCCAAAGTTCAAATGAACAAAAATGATAAAAATTAACCACAATAACCGAAAAATGTTATGTTATGTTCTAGCTAAGAAGAGATCTCTGGTCATAATTGATACTGAAACTGAATGTGAAACACAACCCCAATTATCTTATGATATGGGACCACATGGTCAACGCTGGGATTGTGATCAAAAAGATTACTTTGAAGACGAAGATACACTTAAAAAACTAAATGTCGAGGATGCTAGCACCCAAACGCCAGAATATAACAAAGTTATAGATGCTAATATAATAAAATGTAATGAGAGTTTTGGTGTGTTTGTAGCGCAAGAGCTGTTAAACGTACCATTAATCAAAAGGAGACAGATTATGTCTGAAATTATACGCTTGTTCGAACATCGAAGTCAATCAGAATTAGGAGTACTAAAAATATCAGTGAAATTGTTAAATCTGTGTTTTATTATTGACATAAAAATAACATTGTTTATCTGTGTAAATATAATTACTACTACTACGCGATACTATCGATACTATTGATATGACGTCAACTATTGATAGACTATCGATCGTTTAGCGATAGTCGACTATCGCTAGGCAACACTAGCCGCGTCTACGAGACTTCTTTTGTGAAACGGACTCTATTTTAAAATACTATCTGTTATTTCATATTTCAAATGGCCTAGACACTGAAATTTCAATTTTCTAATCTGGAAACACTGCTGTGAACTTCAAGTCTGAACTGACAACTTTGACAAAATTGTGAAACAAAATAAAAAAGCACTGGCAGGTATGAATATTTTAATCTCATTTTACTACATAATAAAGTTATTAAACTCTTTGTTTTTCTACGGCTACTAACGTGAACGTAAGTTTTTCTAGTTGTAGTTAAATACAAGTAAATACTATTATTTTTTATGTTAAGGGTCATTAGCTAGTACTTAGTAAGAGTAAACTGAGGCCTATGTGTTGTGTTAATCAAGCATCATAATATGAACAAGTAAATACTGATTTTATAGGGAAATCAAGCTTTTATTAAACATCTGGAGTATAGGTACTTAAATAAAACAATATTAATTTAATTTTTGTTTTCTATCTTTTTGCAATTGAGAATCTTTCAAGTTCTTTAGTTATCCTTACCTTAGCTAAAAAAATGATGAACTAAAATAAACGGTTTTTTTTTTTGTAAACATTTAGCTTTCCACAGGATTTTTAAAATTTGGAATGGTAATCAGATGAAATATTTGTATAATTGATCCTCCAAGTTTGGTGTATTTAATGTCATGCGATTGGAGAGGCCCATGTCATAATCAATTATTATATTGTTGGATAAGTGTTGAAGTCCACAGGGGCACATAAACTAATTAACATTCGGAAACATTCTTGGAGCTGCTGAGCTTTGGAAAAAACTATCTTTGCATTGTATAAATTGAATTTCTTAATATTGTACAATTGCATAGCACACGTGTGAGCACTATGTACTTTCTATAAAGCTACCATTTACTGGGTATGTCTTTCATCGACTTGAATGTGCTCTGGCAGCTGAGAGTATGTCATGTTCACTCTAATGTCTCGCTGGCGGTGGCGTGTGTGTTGGATCATTAAGTTCCCTTCAAAATGGTTGAGCTGAATGGTGGTGATCCATACGTCATGTTAGTGAACGGGTGTCGTCAGTAGGGACTGGTCATCTCTTAGCTACCACGGCTTATTTTAATTTCTGAATTGTTTTTATGTTTTCTATAACGGACGCTTTTAACATGCACGTCTTTCTACATCGTTCTCACATGGTTAATTTCAACATGAATGATGTAATCAAATATTTTGTGACAATTTTATGATTTAAAAGAGTGTCCGTGGAGTTTCTTGCCTAATGTTCTCCATAGGTACCTACGCTTTGGAATGGGCAACTAGCTTCATCTTTCTGACTGACCGACCCTTTGACAATTCAAGTGCCTGTAATTGGCTTAGTTGAAATAAATCATTTGAGTTTGAGTTTTGAGTTTGTATATAGGTAAGTGTGGAGTCTTGTTTATTTGAATGTAAATTGTGTTGAACATATTTACTCATACTAAGGTATGATTATCATAATTATTTATATTTAAAGTACCTACATTGTTATAAAAAAATATAATCAGACAACAGTGAATCCATATTTTATGTTGCATCCAGAAATAATATGTGAATCCATACATTGCACATCTGACCAAGAGCCAATTTTTAAATGTTTGAGCAGGTAATTTTAATTGAATTGTTAATATTCGTTTTTCTGTTTATGTACTGTAAACAACCAGTGGGAATACCTACAAAGAACAAACATTAAACAACACATAGCATGCGGACAAAAAATATCTTATAAAGATTCCTTTTTATGCAGCAAATGTAGTTTTTTAAATGTGCATAGAATAATAATATGAACAGTAATATTTTAAGTTTTTATTTTTTGTTTTAGTGTCCAGGTCCACAAAGAGTTTAGTTCAAGTTGTATTTCTTTTATAGTATTTAATTTATGGTTTAAAAATAGTATTTTTTAATAGCTATTTATTAATTTTAATTAAGAATAATGAACCATACAGTTTGACCTGACCAATTCAGCTCTCTAAAGGGGTCTTTATGCAAGTTATGTGATTTCCTTCGTGCAAGTAACTATGGGTTAAGCTTGCCATAGTATGAGTGAACAAGTCCTTTCAAATAAACAACACACTTTGAACTTGACAACTTGAGTACCTAGTCACAACACGGTGCGAGCCTTGGGGACCCAATTGTTAATAAAATCCTTTGGTTTGCAGAAAACTCATTGGACTCTCATCGATTTATGAAGAAGCGTACAGAATGTTCCAATAAATAAAGACAGTTTCAAGCGTTTTCATAATGGTGAAACATAAAGAGTCGGAGTCCGAATCGGAAGACGCGTCACACGCGCCCGAGCCGTGCTTCCGCGTGCGCGTGTGCATGGAACAGTTCTATAGCGCCAGCGACGTGCGCGCGCGCGCCTACGTGTGCGTGTCGCCGCGCCGCCGCGTGCGCTGGCTCGCGCGCCGCCTGCGCCGCCTGTTCGCTCTTCCGCGCCTGCGTCTGCTCAGCCGCGGACACCTGCTGCCGCCGCAAGAGCCGCTTTCGCTGCTGCAGCCCGACGACCCCGTGGAGTGCGTGCCCAACTTGTGGCCCCCGCAACGCTGTGGCACAGAACCCGAGGACACTGTGGACGCCCGAGACGTCATGGATTCCGTAGACACGGTGCAGGAGGCTACCGTAGAAGAGCACCAGCGCTCGCCGTCGCCCGTCTACCCGGATGATCTCACAGACACCAAGCGACAAGCCCTTATGATGCTGGAGCAGTTTTGCGCCGAGCCCGCGGCGGACAGTGCTGCGGAGACAGCGACGCGGCCGCGGCGCAGGCGCGTGCGTCGCCGGCGCCGCGTGCCGCCGCCGGCCGGCACTCGCGCGCTCTCGCTACAGTCCGCCGGTAGCGCGGGCACGGACGCGGACGACGAGCCGGCGCCAGCGGACGCGGGCCGCGAGCCGGAAGCTGTGGCGATGGTGCTACGTAACGACCTGCAGCCTCGCGCTCCCCGCGTCGTGCGCCCGCTCACTGAGCGAATGACCGCGAGTCTTCTCGACACACCGCCCAATGAGATCGTAATGGGCTAATGCAATAAAAAATTGAATATCTTTAATAAACGGTTTCCACAATGATTATTTCTATTTTTTACGACCGCATAAATCACCGCATAATTATGAAGCTCTATCTCTGTCTAATAAACGTAAGCGATATCTATCGTACATTATCTAGCTACCACTCACTGTTTAACAATCGTTAAAACATGACTGAGAGGAAAAAATACATGCAGTCGGTTTAGAAATTGAATGATGAACGGCTCGAGGAAGTCGAAACTATACGAGACCTAGGCTCTTAATTCGATAAAAAGTTTTGTCGAACATATATTTACAAAACTGTATCAAAAACATCTAAGATCTTGGCTTCGATAAGAAAGAGTGTAGAAACTTCAAAAAAACCAGTCATTTTTAGGGTTCCGTAGCCAAATGGCAAAAAACGGAACCCTTATGGATTCGTCATGTCTGTCTGTCTGTCTGTCCGTCCGTATGTCACAGCCACTTTTTCCGAAACTATAAGAACTATACTGTTGAAACTTTGTAAGTAGATGTATTTTGTGAACCGCATTACCACACCGAGCACCGAACATTGGTTTGAACGAGATCTAGTAAGTAGTTTTTATTTAGTACGTCATAAATCGTAAACCGCAATTTGCTGTTACGGAACCCTTCATGGGCGAGTCTGACTCGCACTTGGCCGCTTTTTTCGTTTGTTGCCCGTGGTACGACCGCGTAGTTCTACTAATAGGACCAAGGGTACTTTTCTTTTCGGGAGTTCTATCAATCCGACCATGGGCAAATCAAATTCTACCAATAGTACTAAGGGCAACTTTGTTTAACTGTGGTTCTATTAAAGCTAAAGTGAGTTAAAAAAAATACTATCCAATATAAAACAATATCCAAGGATTTGTGCAAAAAGCGTTTTTTTTTCCAAAATATATATTTAGTAATGTTTATAATAAAGTTTAGTTGTCACTTGTCATCCATATTTTGCATAGTTTCAAATCGATACGAAAATTGCAAGTTTGCTTCCAATTTTCTTTTGATCGCACAAAATCTGAGAAATGAGATTTGATTCAGACACGCCTGTATTCTGCGAAGTGTAGGGCAGAGGTGTAGACTAGCAATTCGACTCCACACTCGCCTTTCGCATTTTCTTATGATATGATGAATAAGTATGTTAATCGGTAAATCAATTTTCTTTGAAGAGAAATTCCCTCTTCTGTTGAAGTATAACTCCTTAATGTCCTATTCAAACATAGGTAATTATAAATGCATACCTAAGTGTTGCTGTGAGAGTGTCTAGCTGTTAGGATTTTCATTATCTTACTAGTAACTAATTATTATAATTAGTGGTCTAGTGGTTGCAAGCGCTACTGCTGAGTGTGGGGTCGTAGGTTCGATGCCCAGATGGCACCAAGTTTTGTGAGGTTTTCCATCAGGAATGTCGTCAAATAGTTGTAAAAGAATGTATTAGCGGAGTGATGTTGCGCGCCGGTGCGTATCTGAGGATAGAACGCGGTACATGCATTAAACGTGAATGCAGCAAGGCGTGGTTCGTTTTTTAATTTCATTTCGTTCGTGTCTTAATTTCGGAAATTGGTTTGCGCCGGGCGAGCGATAGGTAGAGGTATTTTATTTTTTTTATTTTTGCCGAGAGAAATTGTAAGTTAAAATTGCGAAGGTTTGTCGATTGATTCTGTTCGTGTATTACATAATTTCTAAAGTTTCTTTTGGTACTGGTTTATGTACTGGGCACAAAACGGTAGTTGTCTACAAACTAACCTAGGCCCCGACATCCAACTGAGGTAAATTCGCACCTTCGGCTAGGTTCGCTCAGGTTTCTCGTCCTCTCACCCGGCCCGCAGCAGGCGCACCGGGCGTCGGCGGAGGGCGGCTAACGCCCTCTTCCAGCCACCCTAAATGGGTCCAGGGCGACGGACTTGGGGACGTCCGTCGCCCCCCACACATCAGGACCCGAGGGCGGCGCGTAGTGTTCCACGCGCGCCTCTCTTAGACGTCGCGGGGGGAGTCAAACACCTCACTCCCCCCCCTGACCCGAGGAGGCCCGCGGTGGCGGGCCGGCACCAGTCGGGGGTTGCGGAAGGATCTTACGTTCCCGCGACCCCCGGCGTAGGTGAGAGATGGAACACTGGGGTGGTTTTTACTCAGTAAGAGTCTGACAGACCCCGTCGCCCGCCCCAGGGCGGCGGACATCCATGAGGATTTTCCACCCCGGGAACAAAAAAAAAAAAAAAAAGGTTAGGTTCGCCGGGACACGGCGCGGCATACGCTGGCAGAGTGTGCCGCCTGGGAGGAGCCGCGCCGTGCCCTCATCTCAGAAGTAGGCAGTGACCTGTCGCTGCCGGCCGTGGTCGAGTCGATGGTCGGCAGCGAAGAGTCCTGGGACGCGGTGGTTTCCTTTTGCGAAACGGTCATCTCGCAGAAGGAGGCTGCGGAAAGGGAGAGGGAGATCTCGTCCTCTCACCCAGCCCGCAGCAGGCGCACCGGGCGTCGGCGGAGGGCGGATAACGCCCTCTTCCAGCCCCCCTAAATGGGTCCAGGGGTCCCCCCCAAGGGGCCTGGTCCTGGAATCATTCAGCTCGTTTCGTTCTGCGTATATTATTAATTCCATAAAATTTACTGCCTAATAAATATTTAAACAAATTTCTTTATATTATTTTTTAATTTTTCTTTTTTTATGTGTTCTAGTCTACCTACGCTAATTATAATGATATTTTTATCTGTAACTTAATTCAAATTATATTTATGCTATGGCTATCCTAATATATATAAAATATATCATATAGACATAATATGTATTTCTTACTCTAAATTTTCACATTTATTTCCTATTCTACAAATTTTTACTATTAATTTTCTATTCAATTTCTTGTGATTATTTTCAGTCAATCCTGGCGGACTCACAACTGATTTTTGAACAGTAACTTTAACGTCAACGAGCTCGTCGGACCATAACGGTATGGTAAGTTTGTTTGTTATGTTTTTCCTTTTATCTAGATTTATTTTGATCTACTGACTAAAACAATTTTGTATTTAATTTTTTGAATCTGAGGATTTAATTGTGATTCGTCTTTTAATTGGGCCAGTTTCTCATGAAACTGGCTCCAATTTGCTACTTTATTGTTGTTACATCTTATGGCCTTATTGATGTTTGTCGCTTTGGGTTTCTCTACATGGATTTTAAAATGTAGACCATTGTGGTTCCCATTTCCAAGGAGCTTTGATTCCACCTCAGCAATACGCCACCGACATGCGTGCTAATGCGTCCCACTTGCTACGCACCGGGCACTCACCATCGAAGGCGTTGTGGTCAGTCCGCTCCATCTTGGCTGATAGGCAGTTGTGGCACCGCGGCGCCTCCGCCGCCATGCGTGAGGGACAGTCAGCCCGCAAGTGGGGGTCGCCGCAGTGGATGCAGAGGTCGGCGGGCTGCGTGCACAGTTTTCGGCTGTGGCCGAAGCACAGACAGCGAGTGCACTGCACCAGTGGTGACTGGTCCAGCACTCGCACTCGCTGTAGTGTAGGTCGATGTGCACGCGACCCGCCATCGTCAACCTCTGCCACACGGCAGGAGACACCTGCAGGACAACGTATCACATGTGGGGGTTCCTCGTCCTTCGGCGGTACTTCACCCCCAACCTCACATCATCCGCAGGTATGTCTCCTACCAGGTGGGTGTTTTGCCGCTGCAAGGACTGGAGTATCTCCGCATCTGTGTGGCAGGAGAGGACGTCCCTGATGATGACAAGGGGGTCCTTGTTCTTCATCTCCTTCGCCAACAGATTGCCCGTCCTCCGAATCCTTTCACTCACCGTCATCCGCTCCACCCTAGTGCCCTCATTTCTGGCGTCGACCGCCGTCCTGAGCTTCTCAAGAACCTCTTCACTGGTGTCCTGATCATTCACAGATGATACTACTACCGAGTGAAGAGGTTCCAGGATGTTCTGCTTCGGGCCGGCCGCGATCTCCGCGAAAGTTGGACCCTGGCCTGCGACGTAGCGAGGGGCCAGCTGGAGCTGCTCATATAGTGCCTGGGTGTGCTGTTTGCACTCCTGCAACGCCTCTTTGTGCTGTTGAAGGCCTTCCATAAGGCTCTTCATCAGCTCCGTCGGTTGTTCGATAGGTTTTAGTGGTGCGGGCACCGTTGCGACTGTAGGAGCAACTGCAGGTGCGACCGCAGGTGCAGGCACGATAGAGTCTTGCTCCGCTCCGACTCCTTCACCAGCTCATAAAGCCGGTTGATCGCGTCGAGAACCCCAGTCTTTATCTCCGTTTTGAGATTTCAAGAGTTGCCCAAATGAAGCTTTGCCTTATTCAGGCAAGCTCTCGCCTCCGCTGTAAGGTTGGGGTATCTCGACTCCGGTCTCTTTGGTGGCCCTGTTGTCGGAGCAGGTGGTGTGGTGTCACGTCTTGGGATGGTCGAGGACTTGACTTGGAGCTCAGACTTCCCGGCCTCCCACTCCCCAATGCTTCGCCTCACACTGGGAAGCGAGGGTCCAGCCTTCTCCATCGGCAACAAATATTTATATATATAATCGCCACCAAAAATGTCTTAAGGACCGTCAATTCCCTTTTTTTCGGAAACTGTAATATATTAAAAGTTAAGAAAATTTCAAAAAAAACCAAAAAAAACTGAAAAGTTTACCTGGCCAGTGACAAAAGGGTGGGTGGGAGCTCAAATTTTTGATGTTCTATGTGGGCAAGGCGCACGGGCGAGGTGTCAAAAGACGCGTCTTGGCGCGGGCTAGCGATCTATGGGGTTTCTGGAGAATTTATTCCGAAGAAAAATCTCGAATTTTACTGGAAAACGTATTTTACGATCGAAATGTGTGTAAAAACCTCGAATAACACCCACCAAACGGGACTCGAGCTCGCGGAACGCGCACCGGAGTACAGGTATTAGGGCAGGTAAGTCACTAACGAAAAAGTGTTTTTCGCGTTTTTGTCAATTTTCCCTAGTGGGAACGTTTCAGGGAGTCTGAAAAAGATTAAATTTGCCGAAAACAGCTTCAAATTGCGTCACCGGGATGCAAAGTTATGTAGGCTCAGGTTAGGTTCGCTCATGGCGGAAACCAGCGCCGCATGTCGTGCGGCGTTCCCCAGGGCTCGGTCCTAGGACCGCTCCTGTGGAACGTCGGGTACGACTGGGTGCTGAGGGGCGAGCTCAGACCGGGGGTAGACCTGACGTGTTACGCGGATGACACGCTGGTCACTGCCCGGGGGAGCTCGCACAGGGAAGCAGCGTTGCTGGCGACGGCTGCGGTCTCACAGGTGGTGGGCCGCATACGTCACGTCGCCTAGGCCTGGAGGTGGCCCTCAGCAAGTCGGAGGCCATGGTGTTTCATGGCCCCCGGCGGGCGCCGCCGCCCGGTTCACACATCGTGGTCGGGGGGGCTCGGATCGCTGTCGAGTCTACCATGAAGTACCTGGGATTGGTGCTCGACAGCCGGTGGGATTTTGGCCCCCACTTCCGGCGGCTGGCGCCCAAGTTGTTGGGCGCGGCTGGAGCGCTGTAAACGCTGCTTCCCAATCTGGGGGGCCCGAGCGCCGCCTGTAGGCGGCTCTACGTGGGGGTCGTGCGATCGATGGCCCTGTATGGGGCCCCGGTGTGGGCCTCTGACCTGACGGCCGGCAGTATCGCGATTCTGCGGAAACCGCAGAGAGCGATGGCCGTCAGAGTCATCAGAGGGTATCGCACGATCTCGTACGAGACGTTCTGCGTACTGGCCGGATCCCCGCCCTGGGACCTCGAGGCGAAAGTACTCGCGTCACTGTATCGGTGGCGCGAGGAAGCGAGGGCGCGGGGCGAGCGACCGATGCAGCGACACATGGAGCTGCGTCGGTCTCAGCTTCGCGAGGTCCTGGTGGCGGAATGGCGGGACAGGCTCACACGCCCTGCCGCTGGCCTCGTCACCATCGAGGCGGTCCGGCCGGTGCTCGAGCGCTGGCTCGGGAGGAGGCACGGCTCCCTGTCGTTTCGGGTGACGCAGGTGCTCTCGGGGCATGGTTGCTTCGGGAAGTACCTGTGTCGCATAAACAGGGAGCCGGACGCCCGGTGTCACCACTGCGTCGACTGCCGGGAGGACACGGCGTGGCATACGCTGGCAGAGTGTGCCGCTTGGGAGGAGCCACGCCGTGCCCTCATCTCAGAAGTAGGCAGTGACCTGTCGCTGCCGGCCGTTGTCGAGTCGATGGTCGGCAGCGAAGAGTCCTGGGACGCGGTGGTTTCCTTCTGCGAAACGGTCCGCGATCTAACCTCTAACATAATTAGAGTCCTTTAGGTAACTATTTGGGATGGGATGTCTACAGGTTGTTCTTTATTATAAACTTATTACTTATTGCTACTACATTTGTTATTTTTGTAACGCACTACTTATTATTATTGCATACTACATATACTATTGTTTCTTTACATTCTCCCTGTGCGTTTACGGGCGGGGCTATATATTACTTATTATTGTTACATCTATTATTTTTATTACGCACTACTTTCCATTATTACACACTACTCACTACTGCTACATTACATTAACCTTGTGCGTGGAGTGGGGTTACATACATTTCTTGCCTTATCTAATTTACTATATTACTTAGTACATACCATATCTTACATATATCTATTGCTACACGTTCATTTTTGTTTACTTATTTCTATGCCTTAGTTTTTTAAGAATCTTTTTTTATGCTTTATTACTTATATGCTAATCCTATATATTCTATACTAATATATGTCAGTCGTGGCTATAGACTGTGTCCTGTCGTGCTTCTATTTTACGCAGTTCTTGCACGTTGGTCTGTCGCCCGATACCCGCCCCGTGCAATCGGCCTTGAGATGTGGCCCCCCGCAGTAGTTGCATAGATCCTCGGGCTCTGTACACAACTTTCGGCCATGTCCGTATGCCAAACATTTCGTGCACTGTATCAGAGGCGTTTGGTCTTGAACTCTGACGCACTGTAAGTCAATGAAGACTCTGCCGGCCGCAGTGAGCTTCTGCCACAGCTTCGGTGTCACCTCTAGGATGACATGGTTCTCTAGCGAGTTCCGTGCCCTCCTCCGGTATTTCACGGTAGCAGTCGCCTCTTCAGCCGTCAGGTCCTCAAGCAGGCGAGCGTTTTGGACCTTAAGTGCAGTGAGTATATCCTCGTCACTGTTGTAGGACAAGAGGTCCTTAATGATGACTAGTGGGTTTCGGTTTTTGGCCTCTTCCACTTTCAGGTGGCAGTCGTTTCTGAGTTGGGCTGTGGTTTTCGCCATGTCCTCTTTATTATTGAAACTCAGAATTACCCTCTTGTCCTTGACTTTTCGGACTCTCTCAATCTGCAGGCCGCTGTTTTTCGCGTCCAAGACCTCCTTCACTCTTCCCACCACCTCTGCACTGGTGTCCAGTGTGACGTCGGAAGACACGATGATGGAGTGCCTTGGCTGTAGGCCCCAGGTTTTTTGGGGTGCGGTCAGGGCCTCCGCATATGTAGGAGCTCTCACCCTGATCTCAGAGACCATTTTGCCCATCTCCTTGGTGGTTTCCTCGAGGGTTCGAATCCCCCTCAAGATGTCTCCGTCGCCGTGTCTCTCTCCGTCACGCTTTTCTTGCGCCTCTTTTTGCTCATATAGTGTCACTTGCAGCTGCTTTATCATCTGGTTGCCCTCCTTCACTATTAGAGCTTGCGCTCAGGTTAGGTTCGCCCAGGTTAGGTTCGCCCAGGTTAGGTTCGCCCAGGTTAGGTTCGCCCAGGTTAGGTTCGCCCAGGTTAGGTTCGCCCAGGTTAGGTTCGCCCAGGTTAGGTTCGCCCAGGTTAGGTTCGCCCAGGTTAGGTTCGCCCAGGTTAGGTTAGGTTAGGTTAGGTTAGGTTAGGTTAGGTTAGGTTTTTTTTTTTTTTTTTTTTTTTTTTGTTTTGGCAGGAGTGGGAAATCCTCATGGACGCCCAGACTGCCTCACTTATGACCCAGTCTGGGCAGTGCCGGACTCTTACCGGCTAAAACCCACTCCTGCCCTTGCTTAGTGTTCCTCTGACGTGATCAGAGCCCTTTTTAGGCATGTGTCTTGCTTGTTCCTGTTCACGTTTAAGTCAAAGCAGCGGAAGCGGACATTTCCTGGAGGCATTTGCCTCACTTCTTTCTAAATGTATTAATTAAACTAAAATTATTTTTTTTCTAAAGTTATTAAATTCAGTTTACTGCCTAATATGTATATAAACTAATTTCTTTATCCTATTTTTTTAAATTTTCTATTTTTAAGTGTTCTAGTCTATCTACGCTAATTATAATAATATTTTATCTATAACTTAGTTCAAACTATATTTATGCTATGGCTATCCTAATATATATATAATATATCATATAGACATAATATTTCTTATTCTAAATTTTCACATTTATTTCCTATCCTATAAATTTTTACTATTAATATTCTATTGAATTTCTTCTGTTTATTTACAGGCAATCCTGGTGGACTCACAACTGAATTTTGAACAGTAGCTTCAACGTCATCGAGCTCGTTGGACCACAACGGTATGGTAAATTTGTTTTTTATGTTTTTTCTTTTGTCTAAATGTATATAAAGGTTTGATCTAATTACTAAAACAATTTTGAATTTAATTTTTTGAATATAAGGATTTAATTTTGAATCGGCTTTTAATTGGGCCAGTTTCTTATGAAACTGGCTCCAATTTGCTACTTTATTATTGTTACAACTTATGGCTTTATTGATGTTTGTCGCTTTGGGTTTCTTTACTAAATTTGAAAATACAAAATTTATACCGTTGTGGTTTCCATTCCCAAGGAGCTTGGATTGCACCTCAGCAATACGCCACCGACATGCGCGCTAATGCGTCCCACTTGCTACGCACCGGGCACTCGCTGTCGAAGGCGTTGTGGTCAGTCCGCTCCATCTTGGCTGATAGGCAGTTGTGGCACCGCGGAGCTTCCGCCGCCACGCGTGAGGGACAGTCAGCCCGCAAGTGAGTGTCGCCGCAGTGGATGCAGAGGTCGGCGGGCTGCGTGCACAGTTTTCGGCTGTGGCCGAAGCACAGACAGCGAGTGCACTGCACCAGTGGTGACTGGTCCAGCACTCGCACTCGCTGTAGGTCGATGTGCACTCGACCCGCCATCGTCAGCCTCTGCCACACAGCAGGAGACACCTGCAGGACAACGTGGCACATGTGGGGGTTCCTCGTCCTTCGACGGTACTTTACCCCCAACCTCACATCATCCGCAGGTATGTCCCCTACCAGGTGGGTGTTTTGCCGCTGCAAGGACTGGAGTATCTCCGCATCTGTGTGGCAGGAGAGGACGTCCCTGATGATGACAAGGGGGTCCTTGTTCTTCATCTCCTCCGCCAACAGATTGCCAGTCCTCCGAATCCTTTCACTCACCGTCATCATCTCCTCCCTGGTCTTAAACCCGATCACCACCTTCTGGTCCCTCGCCTTTCGCAGCCGCTCCACCCTAGTGCCTTCATTTCTAGCGTCGACCGCCGTCCTCAGCTTCTCAAGAACCTCTTCACTGGTGTCCTGATCATTCATAGATGATACTACTACCGAGTGAAGAGGTTCCAGGATGTTCTGCTTCGGGCCGGCCGCGATCTCCGCGAAAGTTGGGCCCTGGCCTGCGACGTAGCGAGGGGCCAGCTGGAGCTGCTCAGACAGCGCCTGGGTGTGCTGTTTGCACTCCTGCAGCGCCTCCTTATGCTGTTGAAGGCCTTCCACAAGGCTCTCCATCAGCTCCGTCGGTTGTTCGACAGGTGGGTTTAGAGGCGTGGGCACCGTTGCGACTGCAGGAGCGACCACAGGTGCGACCACAGGCGCAGGCACGATAGGAGTCTTGCTCCGCTCCGACTCCTTCACCAGCTCATAAAGCCGGTTGATCGCGTCGAGAACCCCAGCCTTTATCTCCGTTTTCAGGTTTCGAGAGTTGCCCAAATGAAGTTTTGCCTTATTCAGGCAAGCTCTCGCCTCCGCTGTAAGGTTGGGGTATCTCGACTCCGGTCTCATCGGTGGCCCTGTCGTCGGAGCAGGTGGTGTGGTGTCGCGTCTTGGGATGGTCGAGGACTTGACTCGGAGCTCAGACTTCCCGGCCTCCCACTCCCCAATGCTTCGCCTCACACTGGGAAGCGAGGGTCCAGCTTTCTCCATCGAGCTCGGCGATCGCCTGGGGCCCGGCGAACTCGCGTCCCTCTTGGCCGGTGTGCGGAACATGGTGGTGGCCTTGGTGAACGTTAAGTTCATATAAGGACCGGTCAGAGGACACTAGCGTTGCTTCTGTGTCCCTGTAAAGGGGGGATCAGCCAGAAGCAACTAAAATTTAGAATATAATATGGTCAGGTAAATAAAATTTGTCCGTAGTGCAATCAGATGGCACCAAAAGTGTCTTAAGGACCGTCAATTCCCTTATTTTTTTTAAAAAGAACAATAACGTAAAAGAATTAAAAATTTCAGAAAAATTCCAACAAAACTGAAAAGTTTACCTGGCCAGTAACAAAAGGGTGGGTGGGAGGGCAAATTTTTGATGTTCTATGTGGGCTAGGCGCACGGGCGAGGTGTCAAAAGACGCGTCTCGGCGCGGGCTAGCGATCTATTGCGTTTCTGGAATTTAGTCGGAAGAAAAATCTGGAATTTTACTGAAAAAACGTATTTTACGACCGAAATGTGTGTAAAAACCTCGAATAACACCCACCAAACGGGACTCGAGCTCGCTGAACGCGCACCGGAGTACAGGTAAGGCAGGTAAGTGTCAATTGAGATTAAAAACTAGGTAGATTTAACTGAAAATTTTGAGATAAAAAATAAGTTAGGGTTTTTTAAAAGAATTTTACTGAAATTTTTGCACGTCACTAACGAAAAAGTGTTTTTCGCGTTTTTTGTCAATTTTCCCTAGTGGGAACGTTTCAGGGAGTCTGAAAAAGGTTAAATTTGCCGAAAACAGCTTCAAATTGCTACACCGGGATGCAAAGTTATGTAGATTTGAAGAAAATATAGTATCCCCTAGGTGGATTTCGTAGGTTGGTGATTTTAATGAATGCAAAAATTTTTGATGTTCTATGTGGGCTAGGCGCACGGGCGAGGTGTCAAAAGACGCGTCTCGGCGCGGGCTAGCGATCTATTGCGTTTCTGGAATTTAGTCGGAAGAAAAATCTGGAATTTTACTGAAAAAACGTATTTTACGACCGAAATGTGTGTAAAAACCTCGAATAACACCCACCAAACGGGACTCGAGCTCGCTGAACGCGCACCGGAGTACAGGTAAGGCAGGTAAGTGTCAATTGAGATTAAAAACTAGGTAGATTTAACTGAAAATTTTGAGATAAAAAATAAGTTAGGGTTTTTTAAAAGAATTTTACTGAAATTTTTGCACGTCACTAACGAAAAAGTGTTTTTCGCGTTTTTTGTCAATTTTCCCTAGTGGGAACGTTTCAGGGAGTCTGAAAAAGGTTAAATTTGCCGAAAACAGCTTCAAATTGCGTCACCGGGATGCAAAGTTATGTAGATTTGAAGAAAATATAGTATCCCCTAGGTGGATTTCGTAGGTTGGTGATTTTAATGAATGCAAAAATTTTTGATGTTCTATGTGGGCTAGGCGCACGGGCGAGGTGTCAAAAGACGCGTCTCGGCGCGGGCTAGCGATCTATTGCGTTTCTGGAATTTAGTCGGAAGAAAAATCTGGAATTTTACTGAAAAAACGTATTTTACGACCGAAATGTGTGTAAAAACCTCGAATAACACCCACCAAACGGGACTCGAGCTCGCTGAACGCGCACCGGAGTACAGGTAAGGCAGGTAAGTGTCAATTGAGATTAAAAACTAGGTAGATTTAACTGAAAATTTTGAGATAAAAAATAAGTTAGGGTTTTTTAAAAGAATTTTACTGAAATTTTTGCACGTCACTAACGAAAAAGTGTTTTTCGCGTTTTTTGTCAATTTTCCCTAGTGGGAACGTTTCAGGGAGTCTGAAAAAGGTTAAATTTGCCGAAAACAGCTTCAAATTGCTACACCGGGATGCAAAGTTATGTAGATTTGAAGAAAATATAGTATCCCCTAGGTGGATTTCGTAGGTTGGTGATTTTAATGAATGCAAAAATTTTTGATGTTCTATGTGGGCTAGGCGCACGGGCGAGGTGTCAAAAGACGCGTCTCGGCGCGGGCTAGCGATCTATTGCGTTTCTGGAATTTAGTCGGAAGAAAAATCTGGAATTTTACTGAAAAAACGTATTTTACGACCGAAATGTGTGTAAAAACCTCGAATAACACCCACCAAACGGGACTCGAGCTCGCTGAACGCGCACCGGAGTACAGGTAAGGCAGGTAAGTGTCAATTGAGATTAAAAACTAGGTAGATTTAACTGAAAATTTTGAGATAAAAAATAAGTTAGGGTTTTTTAAAAGAATTTTACTGAAATTTTTGCACGTCACTAACGAAAAAGTGTTTTTCGCGTTTTTTGTCAATTTTCCCTAGTGGGAACGTTTCAGGGAGTCTGAAAAAGGTTAAATTTGCCGAAAACAGCTTCAAATTGCGTCACCGGGATGCAAAGTTATGTAGATTTGAAGAAAATATAGTATCCCCTAGGTGGATTTCGTAGGTTGGTGATTTTAATGAATGCAAAAATTTTTGATGTTCTATGTGGGCTAGGCGCACGGGCGAGGTGTCAAAAGACGCGTCTCGGCGCGGGCTAGCGATCTATTGCGTTTCTGGAATTTAGTCGGAAGAAAAATCTGGAATTTTACTGAAAAAACGTATTTTACGACCGAAATGTGTGTAAAAACCTCGAATAACACCCACCAAACGGGACTCGAGCTCGCTGAACGCGCACCGGAGTACAGGTAAGGCAGGTAAGTGTCAATTGAGATTAAAAACTAGGTAGATTTAACTGAAAATTTTGAGATAAAAAATAAGTTAGGGTTTTTTAAAAGAATTTTACTGAAATTTTTGCACGTCACTAACGAAAAAGTGTTTTTCGCGTTTTTTGTCAATTTTCCCTAGTGGGAACGTTTCAGGGAGTCTGAAAAAGGTTAAATTTGCCGAAAACAGCTTCAAATTGCGTCACCGGGATGCAAAGTTATGTAGATTTGAAGAAAATATAGTATCCCCTAGGTGGATTTCGTAGGTTGGTGATTTTAATGAATGCAAAAATTTTTGATGTTCTATGTGGGCTAGGCGCACGGGCGAGGTGTCAAAAGACGCGTCTCGGCGCGGGCTAGCGATCTATTGCGTTTCTGGAATTTAGTCGGAAGAAAAATCTGGAATTTTACTGAAAAAACGTATTTTACGACCGAAATGTGTGTAAAAACCTCGAATAACACCCACCAAACGGGACTCGAGCTCGCTGAACGCGCACCGGAGTACAGGTAAGGCAGGTAAGTGTCAATTGAGATTAAAAACTAGGTAGATTTAACTGAAAATTTTGAGATAAAAAATAAGTTAGGGTTTTTTAAAAGAATTTTACTGAAATTTTTGCACGTCACTAACGAAAAAGTGTTTTTCGCGTTTTTTGTCAATTTTCCCTAGTGGGAACGTTTCAGGGAGTCTGAAAAAGGTTAAATTTGCCGAAAACAGCTTCAAATTGCGTCACCGGGATGCAAAGTTATGTAGATTTGAAGAAAATATAGTATCCCCTAGGTGGATTTCGTAGGTTGGTGATTTTAATGAATGCAAAAATTTTTGATGTTCTATGTGGGCTAGGCGCACGGGCGAGGTGTCAAAAGACGCGTCTCGGCGCGGGCTAGCGATCTATTGCGTTTCTGGAATTTAGTCGGAAGAAAAATCTGGAATTTTACTGAAAAAACGTATTTTACGACCGAAATGTGTGTAAAAACCTCGAATAACACCCACCAAACGGGACTCGAGCTCGCTGAACGCGCACCGGAGTACAGGTAAGGCAGGTAAGTGTCAATTGAGATTAAAAACTAGGTAGATTTAACTGAAAATTTTGAGATAAAAAATAAGTTAGGGTTTTTTAAAAGAATTTTACTGAAATTTTTGCACGTCACTAACGAAAAAGTGTTTTTCGCGTTTTTTGTCAATTTTCCCTAGTGGGAACGTTTCAGGGAGTCTGAAAAAGGTTAAATTTGCCGAAAACAGCTTCAAATTGCTACACCGGGATGCAAAGTTATGTAGATTTGAAGAAAATATAGTATCCCCTAGGTGGATTTCGTAGGTTGGTGATTTTAATGAATGCAAAAATTTTTGATGTTCTA